>CM075675.1:61900000-66900000 GCA_037962975.1 Clitoria ternatea
AAAAGAAGTGTACGGGTGGTTTCGACAAGATGTCGATTTTTTCTTTCGGCAATACCATTCTGTTGAGGAGTATGAGCAAAAGATGTTTGATGTAAAATCCCATGGGATGCCATAAAAGTTTGAAATGCATTAGAGAAATATTCACGGGCATTATCACTACGCAAGATACGGATAGGAACACCAAATTGAGTTTTGATTTCACTGTAAAAATTTTGAAAGGTTGAAAAGAACTCAATGATTTTTCATTAAAAATAACCAGGTACACCTAAAGTAATCATCAATGAAAGTAACAAAATATTGATAGCCCAAATTAGACACTGTACGACACGGACCCCAAATATCTGAATGAACTAAGCTAAAGGGAGACGTAGCTCGACCTAAGACTCGATTATTAAAAGAAGTACGACCATGTTTACCTAATTGACACGACTCACAAGATAATGTAGACAACTTGGAAAGGGTGGGCACCATTATTTGCAATTTATGAAGACTTGGGTGACCCAACCGAGCATGGAGGAGACTGGAATCAACCGTTGACCCAACGTGTGTAGAAGGTTGAAGTTGATAAAGCCCATGTGACTCGCATCTGGTGCCAATCATCCGTCTCGAACTCCGGTCCTAGATGAAAACAGAGTTTTAGTAAATGAGACAATGCAATCAAGAGAGTGAGTCAAACGACTAATGGATAATAAATTAAAAGGAGACCTAGGCACATAAAGATCATTGTCAACAAATAAAGAAGGAAGGGGATTAATAGTGCCAAGTCCGTGAGATGGAGTTTGGGACCCATTGGCCATAGTAATAGAAGGTAAACAATTAGAGCTAGAAAACGTAGAGAATAAGGACTTGTTACTAGTGATATGGTCGGTGGCGCTAGAGTCAAGGACCCAAGGATCAAGAGAATGAGAAACACCAAGAAAAGAATTACACCGAAGATAGTCATCGTAAGTAGGTGTGGGCACAGCTGGTGGTCCAGAGGAAGGGGTGGTGATGTGTGGCTCAGGCACTCCAGCAGGAAACAACGGTCAATAGTATGTCCAAGCTTATGAAAGTGCTTACATTTTGGGTGAGGTCTGCCAAAACGACGATTGTTGGTGCAGTCCTGAGCAATCAAAACAAAAGTGTCAACCTCAATAGGAACAGGCACCGACGAGCAAGTACAGGTGTGGGAGACTTGGCCTTGGCACGAATAAGAGTGGACCAAGTAGAATCCATGGTAGGGACCACAAGAGAGAGAAAAACACAGTGACAGAGGAGAGAGAAAGTGCAAAACGAACCCTAACAGTGTCAAACGATGTCTGAACCAAACAACCAATTGCAGAATTGAAACCTACAGGCCAAGGCGAGCACGACGATGTAAGGCGGAGGCTGGTCGGAGTTGCCACACGCCGTCACGCGCCGGCGGCATTGCGGCCAGGAGAGAGAATCGCGATCGGAGATGGCGCGCGTGGGGGCGCTTGCGGCTGCCGATGGGGGTGGGATTTTGGGGTTCGGCCGATCTGGGGGTGGCGGTTCCAATACAGGGGTCGGTGGCCGGAAAGGCGCCGGAAGGAGGTTGCGGCAGTGAAAAACACTGTTCATGTGGGAGAAAAACAACGGAAAAAAATTGGAGCAGTCGGAAAGAAGCACACGACCGAAGAGAAACCTGGAGATGATATTTTCACCAGTGAGTAGTGGGCCCACTGGGTAAAGCACAGATTAGGGTTGCCTCTCGTTAGGCTCTAGATACCATGTTAAAGGTTCCATCCCAAAACCAATTGGCAATGGTTGAAGTGGCCCAACAGGTATTTAAACCATGCAAAATATTATGAGGTAGACGATGTGAAACTTCCAACACGCCCCCTCCGACGAAGCCGGTCAGACCAGGCAAATGGTAACTTTTGACCCACAACGAAAGGGCAACTCTTGGCCCATAAGAACCGGAAAGAATGCTCTAGCTCTGATACCATGTTGAATACAAGGAAACCGAGAGACATTGGATGAATTCTGTGTGTTTGAGTACACATCGGAGTAGCCTTTTTATAATAGCAATGTAATAAATACAGGATCAAAATACAATCAATCCTAATTAGATATTTCTATATTTACAATATTCTAACACCAACATATATCTCTAAATAAAAGCATTTTTATTTTAATGGTCCCTCCATTTGTTGTGTATGTTGATATGTTTATACCTGAATAGATGAATACATACCTCATTTCTATCCAAGCTTTACAATTATGTTTTCCGTTTCTTTATTTCTAACTGTAATGTGTTAATCTGTTTCCAGGGGAAGCCAGTGGACAGGATCCTATGTAATGGAATTTAGAGAACTAACTAATTTACCTCAAATTGAAGTTGAAGTTCAGGAAGAAGAAGCACGGTTTTCATTCTTGCAGGGTAGATACGTTGAAGATTTTGGAAATAATGGTAGTTTCTATTCCTTGTTTCTATGTTTGCAACTGCATGTACTTTGATTAGGGAGTTTTATTTTATTTTTTTTAAAAAATTACATCTCCATTGTTCTGAGATAATACTGAGTAGTAACATAAGTTAGAGAAGACACGTGGCTACTGAGTTTTGACTGCCTGCATGAAGGGAAATTTTTTTGTTGGAGACATTCAGTTAATTGTGATTCCTGCATATTGAAACATCTAAACAGGCATGGGATTGTTACTGTTTCATGTAGTACAAAATTATAGATGCCATAACCACAAATTGTCACAACGTCGCTATTTCACCTCTATTCATATATGTAGAATTTACAACCTAAGGTGGTAAAAGTGGTTAAAGTTTTCTTCCAGAAAAGAAAGGTTAAAAGGTGGTTTACAGGTTTTGTTGGTGGTATTTCATGTACAGATGTACATAAATTGCTGGTAATTTAAATGAAGCAAATATGAATGTTAACTCAGTTGTTTATTCTGTCACCAAAAATGTGCAACTTGATTTGTATTCTTCTAATCACCAAGTTTGTATCTTCGACAGAAAATGTTGAGGAAGAAAGAGAAGATCTTGCTTTAGTGAATGCAACAGAGAAGGTAATGCGGTTGCAGAATAACAACAATTCTCTAATGAAAGGGGATGCTAGATCAGGGGCGGAATTTTTGGCAAATAGATCTTATCAGGGTCTGAATATGTCCAACGAGAACGCTGCCCCAGAGCCATATTTCATAGGTCGGAGAGGAAGGGCATCTGGGTACGAGGATGAGAAGGACAAACATTGAAAATTTGTGACAGCCAGCCGAGGGTAACAACATAGGCATAATTGTAGTTTTTGCTTTTGTAGTAGATGAGAATGAGAATTAACGAGACTGGCATTCCTGGACTGAGTGGATTTGGATGGATAATTTTAAAATTCTAGAATCTTTAAACTAATAATGAAGAGTAATTATGGAAAGTGTTTAATATGAAGTAATAATAGATTGTAATAGATGATCTCATTTAACCCTTTCAGAGTAGCTTTATCCCAGATGAGGGTACAACCGTAATGTTATTGCTGCGTGTCACATATGTGCATAAAAGCAAGGCGAATGGATTGGTGGCCATTTAAATTGATATAGAAAAGGCTTATGATAATATTAATTAGGATTATTTGGAATAAACACTTCATGATTTTGACTATCCAAAAAGTGGTTGATTATGGGTGTGAGAAATTCTTTTTTATCCATTTATTGGATTGGTTTTTATTTAGATGCTTTTCAACTGAATGGACTTTGTCAAAGGGATCCAATGTACCTTTATCTTTTTGTGCTGCATGAAGAAGTTTTCTATTTTAATTAATCAAAAGGTGGAGGAAACCGACGCAAATCTCAAGGAATGGCTTCAAAATTTCTCATTTTGATTTACGGATGACGTTTTTGTTATGTAGGGCAGAGAAGAATTTAGGTTCATAATATTATATAATTTTTGTTTTCTTTCGGGTCTGGAAAAGAAGTCTAAGGAGATGTGTTCTAGTGGTCCTAGAGTGTGGAATGACAATTTTAGATAAATTTCTATTAATTTTATTTGTGACTTTGGGGAGTATCTGTGTTATCGTCTCGTGAAATGTAGAATAAAGAAGCAACATTTTTCTTCAATTGACAAAATTCAGAGACGTTTAGCATCATGGAAAGGGAAGCTTCTCGATAGGGCGGATAAATTGTGTTTAACAAAATCGATCATTTCATCTATTCGAGTTTATCTCATGCAAATTTGGTGGCTACCTCAAAACATTTGCAACTCAGTGAATAGAAGTATTCAATAGTTTTTGGTCATTTAGGAGTGCAACCGTGGTTTTTTGGGGACACAATTGTGAAGCCGAAGAGGGTAGGTGGTCTAGGGGTGTGTGATTGTAGAATAGCCAACACTTCTCTTCTCAGCAAGTTGGTGTGGGATATTATGTGCATGGCCCAAAACCATGGGTCCAGTTGTTAAGCCATAAAATCTTATTTTAGGAGACTTTTGGGCTGTTGAATCTAAGGCCAGTAACTCATCTACTTAGGCGAGTATTGTCAAGGTCCACGATTATTTGAGGGATGGATTCAGTATATTTAAAAAAATTAAATTCTTTTTCAATATATTTCATTTAAAATTCCTTTCATTTATATTAAAATTTGTCAATTTAAAATTAATGATGATCTTAAAATTCTTCATTTTCATTCAAACACCTTTTCAATTTCATAAATTTCTAGAATTTTAGAATTCTAAAAAATGCAGGCGAAACCAAAGAAAAAGAATGAAAATTAGTAAAAAGGTAACGTTTACAAGGTAGAGAGAGGTAAAAAGGAGCAAATGTCTCTCGTATATATTAATATTGGCTAATATTGGCTTAAGGGTAAATTTAGCCCCTAAGAAATTTTTAATTTTGTTAAAACCCCCTAGAATGATTTTTTTCTGTTTAAGACCTCTCTTATATTTTCTTTAGTAGTATTAAACGCCTACTTTTAAAAAGTGTTAATGTATAACTTGTGTTTTTGCCACTGCCTTCACACGTGGCATATGACTCACCCTGGTAATGCTGACTAGGATTGAATAGGGAATTAATTAAGATTAGTAAGGATTATGAGGTTAATTACAATTATTTTAGAATTGTGGGGTGGATTAAGTAAAAGGGTTTCTTTCTTACTTCCTCTTCCTCACGTTTGCACTAAGGGCTGTACGACCTAACGGTAACTTGTCCTCCTCCCCTCTTATCCTAACACCATAAAAGGTTCTAAAGAAAAGAAGGTGTGGTACAGTATGAGTTCTTCCATGTCTACAAGGTCTAGTGCATCGTTTCCAAGGGTTCCAATTAAGAAGTTGTGTAAGTGTAATGAACCTGTGTTGCTATTGGTGTCTAAGAGCCCAAAAAATCTTGGTAGAACCTTCTTCAGATGTGTCAATTGGATGGTACGTATAGTATTTTCATTTGGGGTTTAGGGTTTGTTGTATTTCATTGAGTTTTTTATGGTGATAATTTCCTCCATTTCTGGTGCAGAATAAAAACTTGTGTGGGTATTTCAAATGGGTTGACAGTGGGCAACAAAACTTGCCAAGGTGTGTTAGCTTGTCTACAAATGGCAATGGAGTCTTCTACGGGGGGATAGACAGGGTTGTAAGGCTGGAAGAGAGATTGAAAGAATATAAAACTATGAATTTCATGTTAATGTGGTTGTTTGCAGTGTCATGGGCCATTGTCTTCCTCACCCTAGTGTTGGTTGCAGTGAAAGGTTGAAGAGATGGTTTAGTGCAGTTTCACTCCCTGACAATATAGCAATAGGCCCTCAAAAAGTTTTTGTTTTATTGAATTAGGCCCCTGTATCATTAGGGTTTGTGTCATGTTAATGTACCATTAGGGTTTTGTGTCCTTAAGTTTTAGGGGTTGTTTCACATAAACCATGTTCAGTATTGGTGTCTGTAATTTTTAACTATGAATGGAAATGTCAAGTTTTGAAGTCTTTGCATATGGATTGTTATCAGTCATGTTGGTTTGATAGTGTTTACATGGCAGAGAATATAATAGATAAGTAACATGGGAAAAAGTAACATTGGCTTGCTGCAGGTCCATACTTTGATGAACAATGTACTTAAAGATAAACACAATCTTTTACACCAACTGACAATGAAAACATGGGATTGTACTTAAAGATGTTAAACATTGAACTCTAAATGAAACTAAAACTTTACACCAAGTGTCTGATAATGTCATCCTAATTATATGGGCTAAACTACAATGGATTGTGTTGCCAGCATGTCAATATCAGAAGCCTGTTGGTGTGCCTAGTTAGGGTTTATCTCATCTGGGTTGCCACCATAACTCTATCTCCCTCTTCCTTTTCCCCTTCCCTTTCCCCTTTCCCTCCCCGTTCCTCGTGTGGATGTTATTGGGGTGGCTGGGTTCTTAGGAGGCCTTCCCCTCTTCTTCTTGGTAGGGACATCTATTGCAGGTGGCAAAACAGAGCTCCCCTTAGTGGGTGAAGCAGTTGAAATAGCTGGCAAAACACAGCTCCCCTCTATTGCATCTCCTTGTACTGTTGCACCTAGTGTAGCATTGTCTGCAGCTTTTGGTTGTTGTTCTGGTTCCTGCAGGCATAAAATAGTATTAGTCTATGCAAAATAGTGTCAATAAAGAACATGTTACATTGCTTGCATTAGTTTGTCTTGGAGGGTGTTTGCATGTAGACTTATGGCCAGTTTCCCCACAGTTTCTACATTGGTATCTTGTTGGACATCTTCTTAGTTTGCTAGGATTGTCCTCAACAATTGGATCCCTTCTCCTTAGTTTCCTTGGCCTCCCGGGTCCACGCTTATAAACTGGGGGTAAGGTTTATGGGTGTTCAGTCCTTCGTCATAACTCTGGGCCATTTATTGCATCAACAACATTGGCATAACACTTTTCATAGGTTTGCTTGGAGTAATAACCATTAACATAGTGAATTGGTTGTTGTCCTCTTTCTAGTGTGCAATATATGGCATGTCTGCGTGACATCCCTACAAGTTCCCACCATCCACATGCACAACTCCTCTTTTCAAGGTCAACTACAAACTTCTCATTGAACATTGCATGTGTCACCTCAAATACACCTCCTCCAGTCCACTGTGGGAACCAATTTCCAGAAAACTCTTGCTCTCTATCCAACCTCTTCATGGGCTTAGGCATGAATTCTGTAACATCCCATTTTCTACTTAAATAGAAAATAGATATTAATATCTCTTTAATGAGAAAACACTTACTATTAGGTAGTTGATTTATATTTAATTATTTTGTTTTTAAAAAATAATAATAAAACAAAAATATATATGTATTTTGAATGAGGATTTTAAAATGACTTAATTAGTATTCACTAATTAAGAAAAATATATTAAGAATTTTTAATATCTTTATTATTCAAAACTTTTATTTTATGTTTTTATATTTATGTTTTTACATATTTATGATTTAACTCTTATTAGAATTTTAAAATAAGATTTTGAAAGAATTAGATTATGGTTCTTTAGAACTTTTTAATCTACATATTATTTATGATTTTCTGGAATTTTTTGAAATTTTGGAAATATTTTATTAAAGTAATATATTTTAAATAATTTTAAATTCATATAAAGTCACTTAAAATTAAAAATATTTACAAGGAAGTGAAGTTAAATTATAAGAAAATTTTCTAAAATCCATTTCAGGTAGACTTATCTAAAAATGATCAGTTTGAGTAAAATCTTGCTTTTTACCAATCGTAAGAAAATCAGAAACGTACCAATAAATTTTTATTGACAGAAAATTTTAGATTTTTAAAATTTAAAATTTATATAACTTATTATAAAATTAGTGAGGTCTGATATAATATCGCTAAATTTAAAAAAGATTGATTTTGAATATTTAAAATATACCAAGTGAATGGTTACTATTTAGCTTAATAATTCAGCTGACATTTACTATGTAAAACGCTATGCATGAACAAAAATTTCAAATGTTACACAGTAACCACGAACCAAATTTTCAAAATTGTACAGTACTTTTATAATAAAATATTCAAACGCACAATAAAAATTTTCCTTATAAATTAGCGAGGAAGAGAAGCGAAGAATTTATCAGTTCAGAATAAAATTTTTTATATAGCAGTGTTAGAGAGATAGTGGTGGGAGTAAGAGAGAAGTAATTTTTATGGAAGGAGGTTCTGCCAAAATTATAAGGTAAGAATAACTCTCTTTTATATTTTTTTTTATTTTCATATTATTTTAGAAATCTATTATTATACTGGATATAATATTATTTTAAGTTACTATTCTGAATAGTAAATCACTATGTCAATAGTAAATTACTATTACGAATAATAAATTACTATTCAAATAATAAATTACTATTTAGTATTACTATTTACGATTAACTATTTATCATTACTATTTACGATTTACTATTTACCATTACAATTCACGACTTACTATTTACTGTAACTATTCATAATTTACTATTTACCATCACTATTCATGATTTACTATTTACTATTACTATTTATGGTAACTATTTAAAATTTACTATTTATTGTTACTATATGCATAATTACTAATTACCATTTCTGTTTCAAATAATAATCTTTATTTTTATCTTATGTCTATACTGAAATAAATTGGTATTAATATTTCTAGAACTCGAAGGCTCAAAGCAAACTTAGTTTTGGTAGCAATTCAAGGTAAGGGGGAGTGAGATAAGAATATAATATGAAAAGACATAAGAATAATAGGATGAGTCCTCTACTCCTTTTAACTATGAATAATTATTATATTTTAAAGTAATACTTATTATCATCTTAAGTAAATAAATAAAATTTATTGAAAAGTTTAAAATATTTGGATGAATCATATTTGATTAACCTAACATAAAGTTTAAAATATTTAGATGACTCATTAACCTAACATACTGTATCATTGAGATTTGGACTGTTATGGACTTATAAGAACTATTATGGACTGAATTATACTTTTGCGTTGATTGGACTACGATGGACCCATATGATCATTGGACTATTTTGGACTTGATATGAACCAACTAACATTAGGAATGAACTACTACGACTTAAAATGAACGTTAATAATTAAGACACCTTGAAATAAATTGTGTAGATTTTGTATAGTAATTATGTTATTCTTATTTGATTTGATTATGATCGATATTTGATTGTGAGTGATGATATTTAATTATGATTGACAATATTTGGTTGTGATAGATGATTGATGATCTTGTGATGTGGAGTTTGAGCATATAATAAACATGACAGAAAGTTAAAACTCAGTAAGAATATACTTATTTCTTACTCTTTAAAGTATTAATTTAAAATAAATTATTTCTCAATGTTTATTCAGATTATTGTTAAGAAATTTTTCTTAACTTTCAATAAAAGTATATAATTTTTATAACTCACTTTTATCTTTCAAAATAAATTATTAAATTAAATTAAATTTTAGTTATTTTATAAAAAAGGTATTTTATAAAAATAATATATTTATATATGTATATGTACGGATATGAAAATATTTAATTCTCAAATGGAAATGAGATATTTTAATATTATTTTATTTTAAAATTTTAAAAATAAGAGTTTTAATTTTAAAAGTGTTTAGAAATATTATATATTTATTAATTATTATAATTAAAGATGGAAAAAGATCAATAATTTAAACTTGTGTCTAAAGTAAATTAATTTCCTATAAATGCTTTAAAAAAGGTTTGGAATATACGTTAAGACTTTGAAACTCAAATCATTTGTGAATGATAAAGAAAAATTGTACTGAAATTCTTCTACGTGTGGCAGAACTTATTTAAAAGTTTGAAAATATGCACTTCATCGGGGTGGCTATGTTGTGATTTGTAGGCCCCGAAGATATAGTTTATACTTGAGTTTCTAAAAGTCTTAACCAACTCAATACGTGAGTAGTTCATGCATAATAAATCGTTAAAGAGAAATAAGATGTGATACTGCCTGGGGACGGATTATAGAAAACGAGGATACATTAGAGGAGGCTTAATTGCGAGCCTTGGGATGAGAGGGTATGAAATGGTGCTTTAGGGGACTTGGGGTCGTTCCCTAGTGTCGGGTACTTTCACAATAAAAACTTTCTCAGTCTTACTAGTCTTTAAGTATTTCCATGCCAGTTGAGTTGTTCATATGTCATGAAGGCATTTATGTTATTATTATCCAGAATTATGGAACAGTGTAAACTCCTGGTTAGCCCAATGCAAATTATAACTTTAAGGGCACACATGCATAAACTGAATGAGATAGTAGCATTAAAAGCATTGCATGACATTCATATGAATGTGAGATTCTATATGGGTGGTTGTGAATGAAAGTATAATTGGTATGTTTATGAAGACCCTACATTCATAATTGATTGTTTATGAGATTATGACTGATATTATCATATTAGTTTATGAAAACCCTTATGCTTATGTCTTATCTGTAAAGTATTATATTCTGTTTCTCACTCCTTATTTAAATTTGTGTCCAAAATATATGCTATGTTGACATATAGCCAGCAGTCCAAGATGGAAAGAGGTAATTACAAGAGAGTAAAGTGGTCTCATCCTTAATCAGATAGGTGAAGAGACATGGCAAGAGTAGGATTCCGAAACCCTATGATTTTGAGGACTAGGAAATGATTGGTCATAGTCGTAGTAGAGGTATAATTTAGTTTTAGTTTACCTTATTGCAATATCAAGTTGGATAATTGTAACAAGGTAAAGATTAAACTTTGATAAACCTTATCATTTAGATATAATACTGTAATCTTTTATCACTTATGATTTCTATAAATTTATTTTGTCATTATGGACAAATATTGAAAGACAACATTTTTTTACTTTCAATTTTCAAAGGAAATTAGGTATATATACGTCCTTGTATACGCGAGATAAGGAATGATATATATATATATATATATATATATATATATATATATATATTTCTAAAGTTTTTAAAAGCAATAAGAATATATATATCTCGTGTATATAACGGGGTGTTACAACTTCTCCCTTGATGTTGACAGCTTTGGTCCTCAACCTCACAAACCTAACCATGATATAATTCCTTATCCATTCTAGCATACTCAAAATGGGCTTCTCTCTTGCTGGTAAGATTACACTATTAAATGCTTCACAAAGGTTATTCATAACTACATCACATTGGTAATGTGAGAATTGGTGCCTACACCAAGCATCTTTATTCAAACCCATAAGTCATGTCCAAGCCCCTTCATCCAAGTCCTTTATCTGATTCATTTTTGAAGTTGCATATGTAAGTATGCAAAGTAGTTTTGATGAATGACAAAGTATTCATGATGATGATGGAATGGCAAAGGTTCAAAAACAAGAAGGTTAAAGCACAAAGACAATGGCTAAGAACAAAGAGATGAAGATGCCTCACAAAGAGTTAAAGAAACATGAGCTATGGAAAACAAGGTTAGATGTTATGATCTTAAATCATGAAGAACAAGCTCATAATTTAAAGAAGAATCAAGGAAACAAGGCAATGAGGATCAAAGGAATAAGCCATGGGTCAATAAAAATCAAGAACACATCAAAGACCTTAAAGAAGTACATGTGCTAATCGATTAAACCATTACCATAATCGATTACCTAGGTTCTGAAGTAAACCTAATCGATTACAGATAAGAGTCTAATCGATTACCAGTTTGAAGACTGAGCATCAGGTATTCACCATAATCGATTACCAAGTCAAGCATAATCGATTACGTAAGTTCTGTTTTGTTCCTAATCGATTACCTGAGTACCTAATCGATTACCATGCTACGAGACACAATTAAGAGCATCAGGTATCATTCATAATCGATTACAAGGCAACACATAATCGATTAGAAGGGTTCTCTTTCATAGCTAATCGATTACAGTAGAAATGCTAATCAATTACCTGTTGCATAATACTGAAGATTTCAAAAGCTAATCGATTACAGCTCGAAGGCTAATCGATTACCATAGTGTCAGAACGTGGGAAAAGTGTTTTTAAGTGGAACTCCATCTCATTTCTTCACTCCCACTTTATGCCCACTTGAGGTATCCGTTGGAAACATTGTGCAACGGCTAAGAGCTCCCAAATGGCTATAAATGGAGCATGAATTCAAGCAAGAGCATAGGTGGAGACCAAGGCACAACACAAGGCAATCAATATTCTTCTTCTAGAGGTCTTCTTATTAGATTTCTCTTGTATATTTTGCAACTCTTGTTTCTAAACTTGCATATTGCTTAAGAGTTGTTAGATTGTGAGTTTCAATTTGCATATCCTCTCTTGTTGAGAGTTAGAATTTGTGAGAGCTTTCATTTGTGTATCTACTCTATTGAGAGAGTTAATTGCTTGTAAACCAAACACCAAAACACCAAGGTTTTTCACTCTAGGTTGAGTGGTCACAAAGGTTGGGGTTCAACCTTTGGGTATTGAGAGATTGTGAGATTGGGTGGGTTGCCCTTTGCTTGTGAGAATTGAGTTCTTGAGTGTAGGACACTAGGAAACTGCAATTGCTCAAAGCTTGTATCTCAAATCTTCAATAGTGGAATCCTTCAAGTGGGTTGCTTGAAGGCGAGACGTACACCGGGTTAGTGGAACTCGTTAAATTGGTTTGCATTTCTCTCTACCTTGAACTCTTTATACAACTGCGTATATAAACTGTTTGTTGAAATGCTTGAGCTGAATGTGTGAATCAAAGTTGTTGTTCAAGTAGAAAACTAACTCTGCATGCCAAGTGTTTGATAATTTGCTTGAATCAATATTTGGTAAAGTTCTTAAAAACTTAAATTTGTTTTAACTTGCCAAGTATCTAGATCATTGTTTCCTATCAACTCTTGTGTGATACTTACTTAATTGCCTTCACTTATTTCATGCACACAAGCTGTTTGATATATTGAATGAGCTGAACCTTTATAGGAAACATCACATTATTTGTGAAATAAATCTATGCACTCCAACTGATTGATAAATTGTTTAAACCAATAACTTGCCTTGTTTATCACACTTAAAGCTAAATATTGTCATTGCACATCAAGTGTGTCATAGTGTGATATTTGCATAAAAGTTGTTGTCTCTTCATCATTGCATCATTTGTATATTACTAACCATTTCCAAGGGGATTCCGCGCGAAAATTTGAAACACTCAATTCACCCCCCTCTTGAGCGTTGAGGCCTTGGCTAACAAGTGGTATCAGAGCTTGACTCTTGCCACAAGGCATAACAGCTACAGGAGATCAAGATGGCCTCCACCTCTTATGATGCATTTCCGCAAAATGGCACACTAAATAGACCACCAATCTTTAATGGTAAGGACTATGCTATTTGGAAAGAAAGGATGAAAATCTTTGTCAAATCCTATGATCTCAAGGTATGGAATGCTATTCAATTTGGTCCTTTCATTCCCAAATACATTGTTGATAATATAGAATGTATGAAGCCCATGAACTTATGGACTAAAGAAGAAGAAAGAAAGGTACAATTCAATTTAAGAGCTAAAATTCTTATCACATTAGCATTAGAACCTAACGATGTTTCTAGAGTTATTACTTGTAACAATGCTAAAGAAATATGGGAAACTCTTGAAACAATTTATGAAAATGCTAATGATAATAAAGATGCAAGGATTAGCACCTTATCTAGTCAAAATGAAGGCTTCAAAATAAGTTCAGAAGAAGAGATCAATGAATCGGAAGAAGAACTTGCATGCCTAATGACAAAGCACTCCCAAGATGATGAGGTATGCTCTTTAAATGCTTTTAATGATGATAATGATGATGAAATTGATAAGGATGAATTATTAGAAGCATTTGAAGAATTGCATGAAAAATTTGTCTTGTTATCAAAGAAATATGCATGCTCTAAACAAACCATTTTGACTCTTGAAAAAGAATTGCATGATGTTCACATAGAAAAAGAATATCTTAGAGTTCAAAATGATGAATTAGTAGCTTCAAATGTATCTCTTAGAACTTGTAATGATAATAATGATTGTGTGCTTATTGATAAATGTATGCTTCTTGAAAAAGAGAATAAAGAACTAAAAGAAGCACTTAGCAAGCTTACAAGTAGTCAAAAGAGTCTAAGTGCACCTATTAAAGATCAAAGGCATACACTTGATAGAAGAAAAATAGGTCATTACAAGAACCATTTTGCATCCTACAAGGAAAAATCCAAATCCTCCCTAAGATGCACAAACCATGAAAGAAAAGAGAACTCAATGTCTAATTGTTTTAAAAGGAAAGAATATAAAAGGAACCATTACTATCATACTATGACTTATTCATTGAATGCAACATGTTTTTATTGTGGAATATTTGGTCATATATCATCCAATTGTTTTATAAAGAAATCCCGTCAAAAGTGTACAAGAAAGGTATGGATTCCAAAACAATCTTGAAATCCCAAACTAACAAGGAAGGACCCAACTCTCAAAGGGTACCTTAAATCTTTGAAATCTTGTAGGCAAACTTCAAAGCAACAACTTTTCATTGATGGATGACCAAAACTCATGGCCTAAGGAGATATCAATTATCTCAATCTCCACTCCAAAAGACAAAGAAGAAGAATAGAGCAAGCCAAGATTATGATGACTCATCATACATCTAAAAGGGAACCATTCAAAACAAGGAAATGGACAAGAAGCTTCAATGTGACTCACACAAGATGGATTGCACCAAGACAAAATCCAATGGACAACACTAAAGGTGGTACAACAAAAGGTGCAAGTAATTATCATATAATCAATGTTAACACTCATTCTTGATGAATCTTGATGTGTGAAAATCTAACTTTGATTTGATATATGATTGAGCATGAATGATATGAAATCTTGAGATGGATGAACAAATAATCTTAGGACCCCTTAAACTCATGAAATCCTTAGAATCAATGATGTATATGTATATAGTAATCGATGATTAGTAATGATTGATGATGAGTTTGATGAATGATTGTTTGAATAACATGGTACATGAAAATCTTGAGATTAAAGATGATTGTGCACAAACATACATGAATCTTTGATAATGTTTAAACCCTTGATGATACATGAACTCTTGATGATATATCATGAATTCTTGGTTATTGTATTGATTCTTAATGATGCATGAATTTTTGATTGAATATGAATTCTTGATGATGTATCATTTATATGTTGTTTAACTAGTAGTATCTAAATAACAAACATCTTCCTTTAACAATGGTATGAATTGAATTAGTAAGAGGAAGAGATCATGAGGACATAATCTTGATTATGTGCTTATCACTATGCCTTGATAATAAATACATATATTGCGTGTACAAGTGGTATCTATGCTTTGACAATCTATGCAATTATATTCCTAGAGAGAAAGCATGTATGTTACAAGAAGTGATTGCCTAGATTTTAACTTCATGATTGTAACATCATAGGCATGAACATGATGATATGTTAAGAAACAATGCATGATATGATAAGTGATAATGCATGCCATGATCATATACCATGCTTGGGCAAGTGATATCCATCTTGATTGACCTTATAATTCTTATCTACACCATATGTTTGATGATGCACAATCTTAATTGTGAAAAGAAATTTGAAAATATCACATCATTGAGATTGAAAAGAATTTTTTGAACTACTTTATGAAGAATGATGTATGCTTAAATATTTATAATTGATATCAAGAGCTTAAACTGGCAAATCAATCAAGTGGTATCATACATGACATCAAGATAACAAGTGGTATGACATATATGAGTACATGACTTGCATTACACATTTACAGCCACACGATGACCATGATATGCTTTTGTGACTTGTCTATATGTGTTGCTAATTATCTATGCAAAATGCTTTCTCTTACATATTTGATAAATGCTATATGTAAGTGCTTGACTAGACCTATATGAAACATCATAGGCACAAGATAAGAAGAGATTATTTAAGATACAAAAGTCATATGGAAAGGAGTGAATATATTGGCATATGTTATAATACACTTGCATGAGTAAGCCAACAAGTTGTATTAATCATTCCATCTTTGCTTTGATACCTAGACATAAGTGAAATTGCATTAACAAGTGGTATCAACATCTATATTTATCCTTGTTAAATTGCATGATTAAGGGGGAGTTTCATAACATTTCTTTATAACAAGTGATATTTATTGATGATATGTTATCTCTTTATCAAGTGGTATGGAAGTCTAAGTAAATCACTTTTAGAAAACTCCTTCCCAAAATAATACTGCATCAAAGACCCAAAATTGGTACAAACTCTTGTGAACTCAATGCTACTAACAATATGCTTTGCAAAGAGTTTCTTAAGGTTATGTAAGATGATTCAAAATGGCAAATCAAACTACCAACTGGGAAAACAAAGAATTGATCAAGGAATGCAACATGGATGAAGCAAAATGCCACACAAGGATGTGAAAAGGGGTATAAAACTTACAAAATACCAAGGTATGATTGAATTTTTACTCTACCATTATGCTCTGTGAATTATACAAATCATATTAACAAGTGGTATGAATAACAAATTTCACGAACTGGATATATCACTTCATCCCTGCTCTGATACCTAGATATAAGTATACATTGTTGAAAAGTCTTTTATGTTACTGCTCTGATACCTAGAAATGCATCAAGCAATATTAATGAAATGATTAACAAGTGGATTGTTATATGCAATGGTATCTAACCTTTGAGTGGTATTTACTCATATTATGGTATCTATTATTTCAACAGTGGTATCTATTAAAAAGAGGATATCATATGCTTTAAAAAGTAAACAAATGGTATCAGACTTGACTAAATTGACCTACAAGTGATATCAAACTTGATCAAATTGGTATAATCAATTTCACATGCTAATAAGTGGTATACTTTTTACAAGTGGTATCAATTACAGTAGTAAGGGGGAGCATACACATGAATGATCATCCTTGATTTCACTTCTCTATGATTATGTTTATGGCACTCATGCTTTTACTCAATTATATGCTTACTTATAAGAATATCATTGTGCGTTTTGATAATGCCAAAATAGGAGAAACGTATGTGTTTATTTGAAGTGATTATGAGCTTATGTTCCTATCCTAATCGAGAAAATTACTTGCTTACTTATATTTGACTTGTTTACAACTGTGCAAGTAATGATATGTATGCTTAATCATGTCACGCCTCTTATACTTTGAACATAATACTCACTACATGATTAAATTAAGTTAGCAATCAATCATATGCTTACTTAATGAATAAATTATGTGATTGCTTATTGACTTTAGATGCAATAACATGGTATATATCATTGATCATGTTTTAAGCTTTGATTTGAAATCTATATGAAATACTTGCTTTAAATCTCTCGTATATGAACTTATATGTTGATGGCATAAATTATGACTAAGATAATGATCTTTTTGATGATGCCAAAGGGGGAGAGATTAGTGAAAGGATTAGTGATATCAATTGCATGATTAAAACAAGCTGGTATAAGTTACAAGATTAAGGGGGAGAATAACACTTAAACAATATTGACATAATGGACTTAACTAGCATTCATTACATCACAAAGGGGGAGAACACATATAAACATTGATTGTCATTATTCTGTGAAACTAACACCCCACGAGATGAACATTGGTTGTCATCATCAAAAAGGGGGAGAATGTGTTTAAATGTTGAAACAGGTTTTGATAATGACAAACGTAAAGACTAAGGCAAAGACTCCTAAAGGAAGAAAGGATATTACCATGAAGCCAATATGATGAATTTGCAACACATGAATACAAGCCATATGCAACATTAATTGTCATCATCAAAAAGGGGGAGAATGAAGTTGCATATGTAAGTATGCAAAGTAGTTTTGATGAATGACAAAGTATTCATGATGATGATGGAATGGCAAAGGTTCAAAAACAAGAAGGTTAAAGCACAAAGACAATGGCTAAGAACAAAGAGATGAAGATGCCTCACAAAGAGTTAAAGAAACATAAGCTATGGAAAACAAGGTTAGATGTTATGATCTTAAATCATGGAGAACAAGCTCATAATTTAAAGAAGAATCAAGGAAACAAGGCAATGAGGATCAAAGGAATAAGCCATGGGTCAATAAAAATCAAGAACACATCAAAGACCTTAAAGAAGTACATGTGCTAATCGATTAAACCATTACCATAATCGATTACCTAGGTTCTGAAGTAAACCTAATCGATTACAGATAGGAGTCTAATCGATTACCAGTTTGAAGACTGAGCATCAGGTATTCACCATAATCGATTACCAAGTCAAGCATAATCGATTACGTAAGTTCTGTTTTGTTCCTAATCGATTACCTGAGTACCTAATCGATTACCATGCTATGAGACACAATTAAGAGCATCAGGTATCATTCATAATCGATTACAAGGCAAGGCATAATCGATTAGAAGGGTTCTATTTCATAGCTAATCGATTACAGTAGAAATGCTAATCGATTACCTGCTGCATAATACTAAAGATTTCAAAAGCTAATCGATTACAGCTCGAAGGCTAATCGATTACCATAGTGTCAGAACGTGGGAAAAGTGTTTTTAAGTGGAACTCCAGCTCATTTCTTCACTCCCACTTTATGCCCACTTGAGGTATCCGTTGGAAACATTGTGCAACGGCTAAGAGCTCCCAAATGGCTATAAATGGAGCATGAATTCAAGCAAGAGCATAGGTGGAGACCAAGGCACAACACAAGGCAATCAATATTCTTCTTCTAGAGGTCTTCTTATTAGATTTCTCTTGTATATTCTGCAACTCTTGTTACTAAACTTGCATATTGCTTAAGAGTTGTTAGATTGTGAGTTTCAATTTGCATATCCTCTCTTGTTGAGAGTTAGAATTTGTGAGAGCTTTCATTTGTGTATCTACTCTATTGAGAGAGTTAATTGCTTGTAAACCAAACACCAAAACACCAAAGTTTTTCACTCTAGGTTGAATGGTCACAAAGGTTGGGGTTCAACCTTTGGGTATTGAGAGATTGTGAGATTGGGTGGGTTGCCCTTTGCTTGTGAGAATTGAGTTCTTGAGTGTGGGACACTAGGAAGCTGCAATTGCTCAAAGCTTGTATCTCAAATCTTCAATAGTGGAATCCTTCAAGTGGGTTGCTTGAAGGCGAGACGTACACCGGGTTGGTGGAACTCGTTAAATTGGTTTGCATTTCTCTCTACCTTGAACTCTTTATACAACTGTGCATATAAACTGTTTGTTGAAATGCTTGAGCTGAATGTGTGAATCAAAGTTGTTGTTCAAGTAGAAAACTAACTCTGCATGCCAAGTGTTTGATAATTTGCTTGAATCAATATTTGGTAAAGTTCTTAAAAACTGAAATTTGTTTTAACTTGCCAAGTATCTAGATCATTGTTTCCTATCAACTCTTGTGTGATACTTACTTAATTGCCTTCACTTATTTCATGCACACAAGCTGTTTGATATATTGAATGAGCTGAACCCTTATAGGAAACATCACATTATTTGTGAAATAAATCTATGCACTCCAACTGATTGATAAATTGTTTAAACCAATAACTTGCCTTGTTTATCACACTTAAAGCTAAATATTGTCATTGCACATCAAGTGTGTCATAGTGTGATATGTGCATAAAAGTTGTTGTCTCTTCATCATTGCATCATTTGTATATTACTAACCATTTCCAAGGGGATTCCACGCGAAAATTTGAAACACTCAATTCACCCCCCCTCTTGAGCGTTGAGGCCTTGGCTAACAATTTTTGCTTTCCATGCCTGTGAATAGATGCTAAAAGTTCACTAACTGAAGCTCTAAACACTTAAAACCTTACATAATGCATACATGTTGGATTGTCATCATACCTGCACGTAAGTGGCCTTATTTGCACCCATCATAAGTTCCTTTAGCATTGCACCATCACCATGCTTCTTTTCAGGTTGTTGTGCAGGTGTCTTACACAATATCTATGTTCATCCCCCAAGCCTAACTCATCAATGTCTTGCAACAATCCTTGTGCAGGAAATAATTAAACAGATATATACATAAACAACTACATAAACAGATATATACATAAACAGTTAGGATTATACCTTTTGTTGATCAAAAATGAAAACAACTCTTCTTTGTGCTCCAATGTCCTCCATCAACAAGTTGAGAAACCATGTCCATGCATCGTTATTCTCAACTTCCACAACACCTACAGCCAGTGGAAAATATTGATCATTTGTATCCCTACCTACTGCTGTTAAGAGGATTCCTCCATGTGCTGTCTTCAAGTGACATCCATCAACCCCTATGAATAGTCTACATCCACTAAGGAAACCCTTCTTACAAGCATCAAGGCAAAGGTAGTAACTACCAAACCTTGGTTGCAAACCTTCATCTGGGGTCAATAACTAAAGCTTGCAGGTAGTAGCACTATCACTGACTTTCCTCAACTCTTCCAAAGGAGGTCATACTGTTTGCTTGCCTCTCCTTCCATCATCTCAATTGCTAGTCGTCTAGCATTGTATGTTGTCCAACCAGTTATCCCAACCTGGTGACTAAGCCTCATCTTAACCTTAATCTCCTCCAACTTCATGTTTATGTTATTCTTCATCTTTGGCAATATCACTTTTGCAACCCACTTGGCATTAACATTCTTGTTCTCATACATCCTGCCACATGTATGATTGTTGATGAATGTCTTCAACCTAATAATGTTTGTCCTCCCAACCCGACTAACAAAGGCCAACCATAAGCATCCTTCCTGACTGCAAACTACTCTACACTTGTATGGCTCATTCTTGACATACTTCACTTGCTTTCCCTTATGCACATTGTATTCCAGTATAGCTTGCCTGAACTGAACCATCGAACTGAACTCCATCCCCAACCTGAGTTCAAACTTCCTCCCTAACTTGTCTTCATCAAATGCCTGAAATTGGAAATCCCCATCATCACTATCCTCTTCTGAATCCACATAACTACTAACACCATTTGTTTCATAGTCTATGTCAACGTCACCACACTGTTCCTTATCTACAAAACTGTTCCAGCCTGCATCCAAGCAAACACCTTCTTTATCATAGTCCTCATCCTTATCACCCTGGTCATCATAGTCCTCATCATCCAAACCCTAGTTGTCATTCATACCAGATTCAACCCCCTCCATGTTATCAGAAATAGCTTTAACACTCTCTCCCCTATCAGAAACAACTTCAACACCCTCTCCCATTTCAGAAACAGCTTCAACACCTTCCCCCATATCAAAAGCAACTTTAACATCCTCTGCATCATCACCTTTTTCAGTTTCCAGCCTCTCTCTTCCTCCATTCCTGTATCAGCCCCATTAACCTCAACACCTGCATCCTGACTTCCCCCTTGGTTCTCATTATCCTTTGATTCAACCCCCTCCCTCCTCTCACCATTGGTATTAGCACCCTAAACATCAACTTTTTCTTGCCCACTGTAACATCCCAAAATTTATGATTCTTAGAAAAATAATTTATTAAGGATTGATGGAGGATTTCCGAATGAAATTCCGAGTGAATACTGTCTGAGATAAGACATTCTGAGTGAAAATGGATATGATTCCGAGAGAAGTAAGACCGAGAAAACTACTTCCAAGTGAAGTTAAGATGTTTCCGAGTGAAACATCATTAAGAGAATCATTTTTGAGTTAAGAAAAACTATGTCCGAATGAGACACTTTTGAGTGAGGCAAATCCGAGTGAAACGTTTCCGAATGGATCGTCTCTGATAGAAGTACTTCCGAATGAGGAGAAGCTTTGATTTTGAATAAGTACTTCAGGCCAAGATATTTTTGAATAGTGGCCGAGTAGAGTATCTCTGAGTTGTGTGACTTTCCGAGTGAAGTGTCTCTGAGTATGATACTTCCGAGAGGGATGGCACCGAGTGAGACATTCCAAGTGGGAAAGCGTCAAGTGAGAAATTTCTAATTTCCGTATGGTGTGGCACCGATTGGGATATACCGAGTAAGTCTTTTCCAGGGAGAGTACTTCTGGACAGAGAAAGACTTCAACTTTGAATGAGTATATTCCGAGTGAATGGTTCCGAGGGAAGTAAATATCCGAGTGGTGAATTCATTTAATTCGTGCTCGGGTCCATATTCAGAGTTGCTGAGTTTGTGCTCGGGTTCGTCTTCGAGATTATTTTCGACCCCGAGTGATCCTTTCGAGTGGAAAGATTTCCGAGAGAGGATTGTCTTCAAACTCCGAGTGATCTTTTCAGATGGAAGACTTCCGAGTGACGCAAGTGAAGGCTTGACTCGGACAGAAATATATCTGAGTGAGATGTCTGAAGGAGATATTTCCGTGTGGGTCATTTCTGAGGAAGGAAAGCTGAATGTTTCATGGGATGAAACCTTTCCGAGAGAATTACCTTCGAATGAAGGAATTCTGAACGGACAGAGGCTGTGATGAATCTTCTCAGAAAGATGTGCCAGAATATCGAAACCGAGTCAGAATTAATAATTATTTCAATTATTGAGGCTTTCCACATCACTCTGTTCTTTCACATTCTAGCAGATTCTATTTTCTTATATTTTCTAAGTATGGGACCCTCTCTGATGTTCTGTCCCTTTTTTATTAAATATCTTATTCCTTCCTTATCATTTAAAGATACGTGTAGCAGACATCTTCCTATCGTTCACGTCTCTTCTGCATGAACGATATATAAATACTTCTACTGTTCAATTAGTTTAAAACTTTTAAAAGTGAAAAACATCATCTATAATCTTTTCTTTCCAATCTTTACTGGAAACCATCAAACGAAGAAGAAATCAATCTTCATTCCTTTTCTTTCACATGAAAGCTTGGATTTCATAAGTAAGAAAGCTTTGAACTGGTTCAGATCTGCAAATTCCAGTCGGAATTCGTGAGCAGGGATTTGGATATAGCTTGAAAAGTTGCTGGAACTCTTATTTCCAGGTAGGGGGAGCGTTTATATTTTAAATGCATGGTTTATGAACGGATTCAGGATAATATTATTGTATTTAATATGAAATCCTGAATATATATATATGTTACGTGTGATATATTTGTGATAATATTGATATTTTCGTTCATATGATATTGAATTTGGTATGAGAATTGAACTGGTCTTGACTGGGGTCTTGGATCCGGTGTGGGACCAGCCACAAGAATACAGGTGTTTTAGGGTTTTTTACACCGGTACAGTGGGTATCCGGTATTGTTATCCGGCCTCTCAGTGGGAGAAACCGGTCTTGCTGTCCTGGAGATCCTTCACACCAGTGTTTCGCGTTGAAGGGGGGCAAAAGGTGGTGCCACCTGCGAAGATTCTCCGACGCTCAAGTTAGAAGAGTGTATGAACTCAAAGAATACTCAAGCAATGCAATAGTAAAGAAGTGAGTTAGGACAACGTAACCTTGCATGTGTTTTTCATTATGCTATTTATAATTAAATGTAGGAAATGAATCGTTGGGTGTAAGTGGGCCCATTGGTTCTGATAGCGTGTGAAGTGTGTCAATCAAAGTGGCTCAGTGCTCAGAGTGTGTCAGGGGGTAGGCCAATTATCAGAGTACGATCCTGTAATAGGGATGGAGAATAATCACCTTTCCGCATATTTCGCTGACACATGTACTTACTCTCTGAGACAATTGACATTGACACATTCCGCTATACGGGGTATCTTCACTGATAAGTTATAAGGAATTCTTATCTCACAGAGACCCTGAGGCAAATGGTTATATAGACGTGAAATGAGAGTGAATGAAGCATCCGTCGTAGAGAGGATGAATAGAACGTCTGATGGAATGAGAACGGATGAAGGTACAACGGATATTCAGTGTGGCGCCGTCTGAACTGTGACACCGGTTTCCCTCCTAAGAGGTCATTCTGACATCATAACATTGGGGACCGGTATCCAGACCGGATCATTTGTCCCCTAGCTTATGTGAGGGACTGTTAGGTTGCTTACATGAGCTATACAGCCTTTGAGAAGTCTGGATGCCGGTGGAACGTTCTAGAAATTCCTTCTGAAAACTCCTCAACATCCGCTCTGCCAACTATGTGACCGCTCTTCTTATGTTACCCATAACGAATTCAGACAAAGATTCATATTGAGGGACATCCCAAGAGTTTTTTGAAAATCAAAACTCTTGGTATTCGAGGAGTGGTTGGGATGCATTAAATGCGTCTGAAATGATTGGACATTAAATGTCTCTTTTTAACACGTGAACCATCATTACCCAAGAGTGTAACCGTCGATTGGGCTTATTGGGCCTGGATTTCAACTTATACAAGCCCACTTCGTAAAAACATTTACTGAAACGTTACCACTTTCACGCTTTAATGTTACGAAACGACGAAGTCGTTTGAATCTTAAAGGTTGCGTTTTGAAACAAACGTTGCGACTCTTGGCTGTTCACTGTGCTTCTTCGTTACCTATAAAAGGGGTACTTAACGAGTTTCAGAATCCATCTCTGCCATCAAGCTTAGTGAACCTCTGCTAAAATTCCTTAAGATTCCCTTGCTGCCTTTCATCCTCACAACGTTCTTCTTTCTTTTAGGTAACCTCCCTAACCTTTACCTCCGTATTATTTTTAGTCATTTGCTTCAATCATGCGCCCTAGAACAAGCAGCGCTGGTACCTCAAACAGGGGGAATCTAAGCTCCCGTGCCCCCTCTAGCCGCCGTGGAGGAAGGATTCCAGTGAATCTTCCTGCGGCTGGGCCTCGTCGCTCAGAGAGAGTTGAGACCTCGTCCTCGCGAGCGCTAGTTGATCGGCGCCGCTCTGAGGATCCCCTTGACTCGAGGGCCACCAGCAGCTCTGAGGACAAATCACGTAACGAAGGCTATCTCTCTGACGATGTTGCCTTTTATCACAGCGCATACGCATTCCATCGTGCATCAGGTACCATGGAGATTCCAGGGTCTGGCAAGACATTGATTCTGCGGACTACTGAAGGGTGTGTCAATGTCGTGGCACACCGGCTGAATTGGGAAAAGCTGAACAGGGAAAGGCCGTACTACTGGGTCGAAGATGAATTCCTGGAAATCCCTTCTCATCACGCAAATGAAGAGGGGGCTCGGTCACTCTCCGCTACAAAATCTACTCTGAGAAGAAGTACAAGGGACGCTTTCTCGTCCTTTCCCCCCTTCCAACTGAGAGGGTCTGCCACCGTGTCCCTGACGAGAGGTCGGTCTACATGTACGACTTCGTCTTCCAAAACCTGGGAGTTCGCTTCCCCCTGACGGAGTTTCAAATGGTCGTCCTGCGCTTCCTTGATTGCGCTCCTACTCAACTGCATCCCAACGGCTGGGGTCTGGTGCGGGCTCTCGAAGTTCTAGGAGAGCATTTCAACTTCACCGCCACTGTGGCCAAATTGTTTTATTATTGCCTAGTGGTCCGCCATGCTAACAAGAAGGGCGGCCTTGGGTTCATAACGCTCCGTTGTGACTCAAGGGTGGTAAACTTTAAGTGCTACACCGAATCCGCTAAGGTGGACGGACGTTCCTTCAAACATTACTACACGCGGGTCCGGATTCAACCCAACAAGCCGGTCTTCTGGCTCAACAAGGAAGGATTCACTAAATTCCCCCTCAGTTGGTCACACGAGCACTTTTTGCTGCTGAGCCGTGCTTATTATACTGAGGAGAGTGAGATTTCCCCCCACTCCGTCGAGGTACTGAGTGCTATGCAGACAGCCTCAAAGGCCCTCAAGGGATTTTCCAACAGGCTCCTCCTGGGGAATGACGATATCTGAAACACCTACCTCCGTAATACCCGTTCTTAACTGTAGTTATGTTATGCAGAACAAATTGAAAAATCCTGTCCCGAAATGTTGTCTCTGAGGACTATGCTGGCTGACGACGACTCCTCCTCCAAAGAGAATGAAATTCAGGCCAAGAGGAACTCCACCAAAGCTCCGACCATTCCTCTGACTTCCGCGGTGGGAGATGGGGTCCCTCTCCTTGATGAGCAGGAACCGGAGGGGCAGACAGAGGCTGCTGGGCCAAGTGATGAAGAGGCCGTTCCAGAGAAAATAGAGAAGAAAAAGAAAAAGAGACATCTGGTCAAGACGGCGGACGCGGAAAAGCCTTCATCTGGCGACCCTGTAAAGAAACGCCAGAAGACTCTTGAGGAAACTGGGCTGAAAAAAGATAAGGGGAAGAAGCCCGTCCTTGACTCCTCTCCCCCTTCTTCCCATGCCGTATCAGAACCGGACTCCGAGAGCGGTCCTCCTCCAGTGATTGACCCTCCTCGTGATTCCTGCCTCTCACCATACCTATGGTTCCAGGGGTCCATGCCCCCCACTCTTCCAAAGGCTAGGTACTGCCTCCGCCCCTCACTCGACGCTGCCGAGGTCCGAGGCGCATGCAAAGCCGGCCGCTAGCATCTAGATGAGCTATCCGGCCTCTTGGACTCCTTGAGCGAAAAGGCGGACTATATGGAGCAAGTTGAAAAACTTGAAGCCGATATCACCAAAAAGGAAAACTGGGCAGCCAAGCAAGCTGAGATTCATAGGGGTGTGGAGGCTGAGCTAAAGAAGGCCAAGGAAACACTTCAGAAAAAGACAGAAGAAACAAGCCAACTTCACTTTGCCAACAAAGCTTTAGAGCGGCAGGTCATTGAGCTTCAACAGCAAAATAAGTCCATCCCACTCCTTGAAGAAGAGCTACAATTAGAGAAAAAGAGATCGGCCAAGCTTGCTGACGATCTCAAAACAATGGAGGCCGGTCACAATAAAAGCCTAGGGGAGTGGGAGATCCTTCGGAAGGAAATGCAGGCCCAGATCAAAGAGCTGAAAAAGGGGAGTACGAGCACTGGTCCATCGGAGGAGGATTTTGCCAAGCTTCAGAAGAAATTATCTGCTGCTAAGGCCAAGGCTGCCAAAGCCTTGGAAATATGCAAGAAGGTGGCTTACGAATCCTTCGGCCTGGCACTTCGTCAAGTATTTTACCGCAACCCTGGCGTGAAGCTTAATTTGTACGGATTGGATCCGTTCTATGAGTTCTACGGAGGGAAACTTGTCGAAGTGAAGAAGGACGGCTCGTACCAGGATCCTCGCGATTCTCTTTATGAACTGCCTCCACTTCCGGAGGGTCAAAGCATGGAACTTGCACTGTCCAATCCTGGCCCCGAAGGTAAAACACAAGAAGGTGCTCAAACTGGCCCAGAGACCGGAGCGGATAAGGCTCAAACTGAGGGAGTCGAAGAGGAGAGAGCGGAAGTGCCCACCTTGGGGAGTCAGCCACCTGCTCCTTGATTTTATGCTTTCATTTATAGTTGTGTACTAGGATCAGCTCCAGCTTTAATATTTTGAGACATATACAATTTCTCTTTTACAGAAATAAAATTTACTTTTTCTTCTCTTCTATCGTTTGTGGTAAATATATAGTTGCAGGATAACTTCATCGTATACACAATACTTTACCTTTTCAATACTTTACAAATCCGCTCTGTTTAGCTATATTGTTGTTTAAAGCGTGTTTATCATCCCGAATCAGAAATGGTAACAAAGAAGCAACAAATAAGTTAAAGTATGCCCTGTCCCCAAGTATAAGTATTTTGGGAAAGGAAAGTTTGTTGCAAAACGTTACCTTTAACTTTCTGGAAATTAGAAAAGTTCATCCGATCTCGGAGGTGTAGAACAGCCATATTCGCGTTCAACCGCCCCATTCTGAATGCTTCAGAAATGAGGACGAAAATTATATTTGGAGTTCGGTACAACCCTTTCCTCCAAGCCTTCATGTAGGTTTCAGTATGACTTTGTAAAAGGTTAGTGAACTACACCTTTCTCTTGAGGTTCGGTCTTGTCCTACAACTCAAGTCTTCAATGGTGTTCGGTTCGATCCTACTAGCCATACTTGGAGTTTGGTGCAATCCTACAATCCAAGCCTTCAGACGGTGTTCGGTTCGATCCTACTAACCGTACCTAGAGTTCGGTATAATTCCTACAATCCGGGCCTTCAACACGGGGTTCGGATCAGGGCTAATCCTGAACCTACTGCGCCCGTTACTCGGGGTTCAGCGTGGTCTTGAAAATAAACCAGCTTACTACGCCCAAGCCTTCAAATGGTGTTCGGTTCGATCCTACTAACCATACTTGGAGTTCAGTGCAATCCTACAATCCAAGCCTTCAGACGGTGTTCGGTTCGATCCTACTAACCGTACCCAGAGTTCGGTGCAATCCTACAATCCGGGCCTTCAGATGGGGTTCGGTTTAATCCTACAACCCATTTCTCCCTCGAGGAGTTACATCGTCAATACACAGAATAGGTGATTGAGATCATCCATCCTAAGGGTCTTCAATCATCCCTCGAGGAGTTACATCGTCAACTACAGGCTGGGTAGTTGAGATCATCCATCCTGAGGGTCTTCGCTTAAGAACGGCTTATAGCTATAAATCACATCATACAAATGAGAGAGTGAGATTGATAGAGTCGTAAATTGCACTTTTATTAAGTTGAATAGATATTACAAAGGGAGCGTAGCTGGGGTCATGCCTCGTTAAAACCTTCTTGAGAAAACCCAATGGGAAAAAACTCAAGTAAGGAAAAAGAGTACATGCCGTCTTACCAACTAGTTGTAATAAATACGTAAGTTCTGAGTGTTCCACTTGTTGCGAATTGGGGTTCCATCGAGCTCCTTGAGCCGGTATGATCCCTTTCCTGTTACCTCAGCAAATCTGTAAGGGCCTTCCCATGTTGGTGCTAGCTTCCCTTGATAAGCAAATTTATTGCCCACACTTGCCTTCCTCAAAACAAGGTCTCCGGTGTTGAATGCTCTGTATTGGACACGCTTGTTGTACCGGAGAGCTGCCTTATCCTTTATCGCTTGGTCTCTGACAAATGCTCCCTCTCTTAACTCATGAAGAATGTCCAATTCTGATGCCAGATTGGCATCATTATCTTCTGCTGAAAAATATTCCACCTGGGCCGATCTGGTTTGTAATTCTACTGGTATCATCGCCTTGACCCCGTAAGTAAGCCGATATGGGGATTCATTAGTGGAGGAATATGGTGTAGTACGGTATGCCCACAAAACATGGCATAACTGATCAGTCCAACCTCCATTCGCTTCTCCAAGACGCTTCTTTAACCCCTTCAGCACCTCCCAATTAGCTACCTCAGCCTGGCCGTTCGTCTGGGGGTGCTCCACAGATAAAAATATTTGGACTATCCCCAGTCCTTCGAGCAAGTCAGTAAACTTTTTGTCTGTGAATTGGGTGCTGTTGTCAGTCACGATCCGTCCTGGAACACCAAATCGAGCTATGATATTTTCATACACAAAGCGCCTTGTCCGCGCAGATGTGATATGCACTACTGGCTCAGCCTCGATCCACTTGGTGAAGTAGTTTACCCCCACAATCAAATATTTGATACCTCCTGGAGCGGTAGGGAACGGACCCAAGATGTCAAGGCCCCATTGGTAGAACGGCCAAGGCACAGCGGATGAAGAGAGTTCTTGGGCCGGTGTGTGATGGAGATTGGAAAATCTTTGACAAACATCACACTTCTTCACAAAATCTGTTGAATCCTGCTTCACCGTGGGCCACCAATAACCAGCCCTGAGGATTTTTCTCATTAAGCTCCTACCTCCAGCATGGTGCCCACACTGCCCCTCGTGTACTTCCTCCAACACTGCTTGTACCTCGTCATCTCTCAAACAAAGAAGGTACGGGACAGAGAATCCCCCCTTGTAAAGAACACCATCAACCATGGTGAAGTACGGCAGTTCTCTTTTCACTCCTCTCCTCTCCTTCTCAGCAGTAGGGAGCTGTCCGTCTGCCAGATAGCGGACGTAAGGGATGACCCAAGAATTCTCATAAGGATAATTGACCATTATGGCATTCAGAGAGGGAAACAGAGGGATGCTTGGTGTTGTCAATGTGCTCTGAACCACCGTCGTTGTACTGCCAGGCTGTTTTGTGCTTGCAAGCCTTGATAAGATATCCGCTCTGGTGTTCTCCTCTCTTGGCACATGCTTGAATTCTAGAACATCGAATCTCCCCTTCAACTCATTCACACAATTCAAGTATAGTTGAAGTTGTGGCTCTCTGACCTGATATTCCCCCTGGATTTGCGAAATCACCAGCTGTGAATCGCTACACAATGTAACTGCTGACGCCCCGACGTCAATCGCCGCTCGGAGGCCGGCCAGGCATGCCTCATACTCAGCTTGATTATTGGAGGTTTTAAAATTGAACCGAAGGAAAATTTCTAAGTGCACACCATCATCACTTTCCACTACAACACTGGCTCCACAACCCTTACTGTTTGATGACCCATCAACGTAAATGGTCCAATGCGCTCGAGGTGTGGCTGGATCTGACCCTGTCATTTCCACCATGAAATCTGCCAGTACTTGAGCTTTAATAGCTCCTCGAGGCTCGTAAGAAATTTCGAACTCAGAAAACTCGATAGACCATTTAATCATCCTTCCAGCCAGATCTGGCTTACTAAGTACTGAGCGGAGGGGTAAATCCGTTTTCACAAGAACCGGGTGTGCATGAAAATATGGCCTCAACCATCGTGAAGCCCACACAACTGCTAGAGCATCCTTCTCAATCTTTTGATATCTTCCTTCCGCCCCCTGGAACGTCTTCCTGGTAAAGTACACCGGCCTTTGTCCCTCCGGAGTTTCTTTAACCAGAGCCACACCTAGGGCTTCATCAGAAATTACCAAATACAAAATCAGAGTCTCACCAGGGTCAGGCTTTACCAAAATTGGTGGACTTGAAAGCACGGCCTTAAGCTGCTGGAAAGCTTGTTCCTACTCTTCTCCCCATTCAAAACTCTTGTGTTTCTTCAACGCCTTATACAGAGGAAGAAATCTATGCGCCATCTTGGGCATGAACCGAGCTAGAGCGGCTACCTTCCCATTCAATGATTGTACCTCCCTCAGATTCTTAGGGCTTTTCATATCCAGTATGACTCGACATTTTCCAGGGTTGGCCTCAATACCGCGCTGGGTCAACATGAAGCCCAGGAACTTCCCCGCTGGAACTGCAAAAGTGCACTTTAGTGGATTTAGCCTCATATTGTATTGTCGCAGCCTAGTGAACACTTGGCGCAGATCTTCGATGTGATCTCCTCCAGCAGGAGTCTTTGCAATGATGTCATCGATATATACTTCCACCAGCTTAGTGTGCATTCCTTCAAATACTTGATTGATCATGCGCTGATAAGTAGCACCAGCGTTCTACAGTCCAAATGGCATGACGGTGTAGCAGAAAACACCCCGGTCATTGACAAAGGCCGTCTTCTCTTGATCTCCTTCCCACATCAGAATCTGATTGTACCCAGAATAAGCATCCATGAAACTGAGGTACTGATAACCAGATGAGTCATCTACCATACGATCAATATTTGGGAGAGGATATGGATCCTTGGGGCAACACCGGTTAAGGTCCACATAATCTGTGCACATCCTCCACTTGCCATTAGCTTTCTACACCATCACTACGTTGGAAAGCCAGGATGAATAGCGAATCTCCCTTATAAAACCAGCCTTCAATAGTTCCTCTGTTTGCTCGCACGCTGCCTTCTGCTTCTCCGGTCCCAACCTCCTCTTCTTCTGGGCCACCGGTCTCGTTTCTAGGTAAACAACAAGTTTGTGGCAACAGAAATCAGGGTCCATCCTAGGCATGTCTGCTGCAGTCCATGCAAAAAGGTCCTTAAACTCCTGCAAGAGAGTCAACAAACGCTGTTCCATGCCTGCCTCCAGGTTATCATTGATGTGCGTGACCTTCTCTGGGGAATCTCCTAAGACGACGTCCCTGGAACCACCATCCGGTGTGGGCTTTGAGGGGTTGAGGGGGTCAATCTTTAATTTCGCCCTGGGGTCCAAGTCGATCAGACTGACAGACCCAGCCGCTGTTCCTCCGTCATTCAGCTTCCTTTTCTTATTAAACGCTTCCAACTTAACCATGTTGAGGCTCAAGTTATAACAGTATCGAGCCATCTCTTGATCTCCACGGAGGGAGGACACGCCGTTGTCCTTGTCAATGAATTTGATTAAGAGATGGGGAATGGACACAATTGCTTCCATCGCATTCAGGGTAGGTCGGCATATAATCCTGTTGTAAGGGGATTCCACATCGATCACCAGAATTCTTGATTTTACCGTTCTCGCACCAAGCTCTCCCTCAAAAGAAATGAGGGTATCCAGATACCCCTTAGTAGGTTACTTCGCCCCATTAAACGTTGTGAGCTTTTTTGTGTACGGCTGCAGATCTGCATCATTAAAACTCATTCTTTTAAAACAGTTATAAAAAATCACATCGCAAGAACTTCCCTGGTCGACGAGGATCCTCTTCACATCCTTGTTAGCAATGACAGCAATGATCACCACTGCGTCGTCTCCTCCTGGGATCGTTGGGCCAAAATCATCATCGGTAAATGACACCATCAGGGCTGCCACACCGTCCCTGAAAGGGCGGTTATCTCTGGGATTGCCCTGGACAGACAAAATCATCCGGTGGTGATTTTTTCGGGCTGTGATTGATGCTCCTCCTCCAGCAAATCCTCCAGCAATCATCTCAATCACTTCACGCCTGCCCTTCCTCTGTTGCTGAGGCATGTTGTTCTGCTGGGCTCCTTCAGTATTTACCACTCCTTTCTGCTTTTCAGCTGTAGTAAACTTCCTGACTGGGTTACGACTATTGTCATCTTCATCGTCTGGATCTCTCCCCCTTTTGTCCATCCTATCAGGCTCGTCAGAGGATCTTTCTATGGACAAATATTGTTTCAGCTTTCCTTCCCTAATGAGGGTCTCCACCGTATTCTTCAACGCTTTGCACTCGTCTGTGTGGTGACCCGTTTGTTCATGAAAGGCGCAATATTTCCGTGGGTTACCAATTCTTTTGACTGGGGGTGGCTTCCTTATACCAAAAACACTGAGCGTTGGCCAACCAACCTCCCTCATGATTTGGGAATGTCTGGCGTTTAGAGGAGCATAGTTACTGAAAGACGAGACGCGCCTGTCTCGTTGATGAGGTCGAACGCTTGCAAAGTCCTCTCGGAAGGTATGCTTTTCTGGTCTTATCCTCTCCTTCTCCCCCCGTGGCTACTGAGAGGGTACTGGAGGCTTCATTCTAGCTGCTGTAGCCTCCAGATGCATTTCTATACCCACGTACTTGGAAGCTTTCCTTCGAAACTCCTCGAAGGTTGTTGGAGGGATCTATGCCAAAGATAGGGCAAAAGCGGAACTAGGTTGCAAAGCTTCCACTACAATATGGAGCTGTATGGCCTCCGTGAGGTTGGGGACCAAAGCAACCTCCTTGTAAAACCTCTTCAAGAACTCCTTAAGAGTCTCAGTCTCTCCTTGCCTTATCTGGGCCAAGGTGTGAGAAGTTCTTGGGATGTCCCTGGAGATTACGAAATGGCTTTCAAACGCAGCTGCCATTTCCTCCCAAGAATCTATGGATCCTGAGGGTAGGCTCTTGAACCAGCTGAAAGCCTCCTCCGTCAGTGTTCTTGGGAACATCCTGCACATGACGTCTTCATCAGCTCCCAGATACATAGCTTCATACACATAAGCATCCAGGTGCTTAGTGGGATCAGTTTCTCCATTGTACTTGCCGATCGACAGTGGCTGAGTCATTTGCAAGTGCTTAGGGATGACAACGTTCATCAGTCTCCTCGAGAAAGGAACACTGAGTCTATAAACACCAGAGATCACCACTGCTTGCTCCCTTCTCCTGGTACTGACCCTATCACCAGAGTCTTGGGTCTGCTTTCTCTCCTCGTACGTAGGGATTTTTGAGTACTGGAGGGTTGTAGATCTTTCCCTCACTGATGCATGGTGAGCCTCTTCTGCGTGGGACGTTACCCTGTCCCCAGTTCCTCTCTTTTCCCGCTTCAACTCTATCAACTCCTCCCTGAGCTGCCTAATAACCTCATCACGAGGATCAGGGGTTGGCAATTGCACCATCCTTCGAGTGTTGGTAACAGGAGATTCAAAAATGAGTCTCCTCCCAGTCTGTTGGTGGGTCATGTCCTCCACATGACCATCAACAAAATCACGTCCATCACCTTCCATTCTAACGACCAAACTTCTACGAAAAGTGGGAATAACTCTAACGAGTCCCACCGGGCGTGCCAATGAACTGGTCTTGACCGGGGTCTTGGATCCGGTGTGGGACCAGCCACAAGAATACAGGTGTTTTAGGGTTTTATACACTGGTACAGTGGGTATCCGGTATTGTTATCCGGCCTCTCAGTGGGAGAAATCGGTCTTGCTGTCCTGGAGATCCTTCACACCAGTGTTTCGCGTTGAAGGGGGGCGAAAGGTGGTGCCACCTGCGAAGATTCTCCGACGCTCAAGTTAAAAGAGTGTATGAACTCAAAGAATACTCAAGCAATGCAATAGTAAAGAAGTGAGTTAGGACAATGTAACCTTGCATGTGTTTTTCATTGTGCTATTTATAATTGAACGCAGGAAATGAATCGTTGGGTGTAAGTGGGCCCATTGGTTCTGATAGCGTGTGAAGTGTGTCAATTAAAGTGGCTCAGTGCTCAGAGTGTGTCAGGGGGTAGGTTAATTATCAGAGTACGATTCTGTAATAGGAATGGAGGATAATCACCTTTCCTCATATTTCGCTGACACATGTACTTACTCTCTGAGATAATTGACATTGACACATTCCGCTATGCGGGGTATCTTCACTGATAAGTTATAAGGAACTCTTATCTCACAGTGACCCTGAGGCAAACGGTTATATAGACGTGAAATGAGAGCGAATGAAGCATCCGTCGTAGCGAGGATGAATAGAACGTCTGATGGAATAAGAACGGATGAAGGTACAATGGATATCCGGTGTGGCGCCATCTGAACTGTGACATCGGTTTCCCTCCTAAGAGGTCATTCTGACTTCATAACATTGGGGACCGGTATCCAGACCGGATCAAGAATGATTTGTATGTGTGAATTTATGATATTCCTATGCATGAGATTCAGTAGGAAATATGATTTGATATGTGATTGATGATGTTATGAATGTTGTTCATGAAGTTTTCATGATGTATGAATGCATGGGATGAATTTGATAAGCATGAGATGCTTGTGTACTGAACAAATATGAAATATTATTGTGGTTTCAAGGATTTCACAAAAGACCTTGGGTGGGACTCAAAGCAAACCTCTTGAGCGGGGCTCGGGGTTTAGCCCGTGGCACTACCGTTGTCGCTGGGAGTGATTGTGTCACATGAGGGTGCAAACGGTTTGGTACCAGTAAAACGGTCGGATCAGCTGAGAGCTGAGTTATGGCGGGGAGCTAGTGTTGCAACACAAATTAAAAGACTTAATAATGGATCCATTTGATTGAGCATGTGTATGCACTAATATATATATATATATATATATATATATGTTATTGAGAATAACATGATGATATGATCATTGATGATATGAGATTGTGTGATTCGGTTATGTTTTATATATAGTTATGAATTGGACCTTTAATCCGATTCAATAACTATTATTTGATATGTTTATGCTCACCCCCTACTTGTTGTTATTTTTACAGTGAATATAGGACAAAGCAATGATATGTGAAGTCACTCAGCCGCTCAGAGCATTATGTATTATATGTATTGTACATAGTGCACATAGTTATTTGTAGTAGCCTTGGCCGGCTCTTGTGCATACCGAGTATTTATAATTATTTGTATACTTAAATGAGTCGGTCGGTTGATGTAAAAAGGATAGTGTTATTATTTAATCCAAATTCTATTTTGGAAATTTAAATTATTTGTGAAAAATTTATTTAATTATTGAAATTTAGTTTTAAAAATAAGAACGTTATATTTTGGTATCAGAGCAGACTTGAAAAGTCCAAGGCCAAGGTTAAGCTACTAAATGCTATGAATTGAGTGAAATCATATCACTGTTGTTACGTATTATAGTTGAGGAAATCAACTATAAATAAATTGCTTTCATATCCATGAGAGGTACTAAAGTATGATGATTATTTCAGGATAAGAAAATGGACCCTCATGGTATGGATGCAATGGCTGCTGCCTTCCAGCGTGTTTCTGATATTTTAGAAATGCAGAACCAACCTCAACCGAGTGACAATCATAGTATTGATTGTTTCCTAAAGCGAAAACCGACTGAATTCCATGGAGGATTTCAGCCCGACCAAGCCTATGCATAGATCCAGAACTTAGAATGGATCTTTGGCAGTCTGGAGTGCACAGAGGCACAAAAGGTCAAGTATGCTGTGTTCATGCTTCGAAAGGAAGCTGAAAGCTGGTGGAGAATGACCAAAGCCCGACTGATAGCTATGGGAACCGAGCTGAATTGGGAGAATTTCAAGGAATGTTTCCTTGAAAAATACTTTCCAAACACCGTCAGAAGTCAAAAGGATTGGAATTCATGGAACTCAGACAAGGCAATCTGAGTGTGGAAGAATATGCAATGAAATTCGAGGAACTTTGTTTATTTTATCCTCCTTTTCAACTTTCGGGCACTGAAGACTTGAAGTGTATCAAATTTGAGAGTGGCTTGAAACCAAAAATCAAGAAGGCTTTCCGACACCAGGAAATTAGAAGCTTTCTGATTCTTGTCAATAAATGCAGAATATATGAGGAAGATGATAAAGCTTCTAATGGATCGAGCAGTAGGTTGGATAGTTCTTCGAAGTTACCACCGATCAATTTCAAAAAGCAAGGGAAGTTTGTTAGAGGAGAATCATCCTCTAAATCCCGAGGCCGAGTGAATTCTGGTGGCCGATCGGTGAGTCGTCCGAGGGACATTAAATGCTTCAGATGTGGTGGCAATCATTATGCTCAGAATTGTGATAAAAAGGAAGAAGTTATTTGCTATTACTGCAATGAGAAAGGACACATTCGTCCTAATTGTCCTCTTCTACAACCGACTGAATCGAATGCTAGTGAAAATCGTGGAGGCTTCCGAGGACGAGGCCGTGGAAACGGTAACAGAGGAGGTAGAGGCAATGGTGGACGCAGTAACAATTTCGTGATGCCAAAGAATGATCGGGCTGGGACTTCTAGTTCACCAGCTGCAGGCCGAGTGTATGTTATCACTGCTGAGGAGGCTGCTCAAGCCAATGACCTAGTTCAGAGTAAGTGTTTACTCGGAAATACTATTCTTGATGTGGTGTTCGACTCGGGTACAACTCATTCATTTATTTCCAATGATTGTGTGATGCGTATGAGATTACCTGTTATTGCTATGAATCGGGCATTGAATGTATCTAACCCGACTGGTGCTAAACTATGGACTTCTATGATGTGTGAAAATGTATCCTTCACTTTGGGTGATAGGAATTTTACGGCTGATTTAATATGTCTACCTTTGAGGGGTCTTGACATTGTTCTCGAAATGGATTGGCTATCGGCCAATAAGTCCTAGTTGACTGTCGGAACCGGCGTGTGATTTTTCCTAATCAAAAAGCCAACGACTATGAAATTCAAGGTATATCTCAGCTATTTATGCTATTTTGTATGGTTGATGGAAAGAGTGAGTCTAGAATCCGAGATATTCCTATAGTATGTGATTTTCCCGAGTTGTTCCCAGAGGATGTACCTGGTGTTCCTCCTGATAGAGAAATTGAGTTCTATATTGATCTGATTCCTGGGGCCGAGCCAGTCTCCAGAGCTCCTTATAGAATGTCCCCGATTGAATTAGCCGAGCTAAAGAAACAAGTTGACGAGTTGCGTGAGAAACAATTTATCCGACCGAGTATATCACCGTGGGGTGCTCCTGTGTTAGTCGTCAAGAAAAAGGATGGTAGCATACGGTTATGTGTTGATTACCGCCAATTGAACAAGCTAACCATCAAGAATAAATACCCATTGCCTAGAATTGACAATTTAATTGATCAGTTACGTGGTGCATCGGTCTTTTCTAAGATTGATTTATGATCGGGATACCATCAGATCCGAGTGAAAGCTGCTGATATTCCTAAGACGGCATTCAGGACCCGGTATGGTCATTATGAATGTAGTAATGCCGTTCGGAGTGACTAATGCTCCGGCTGTGTTCATGAATTATATGAACAATATTTTTCATCCTTACTTGGATCGGTTTATGGTGGTATTTATCGATGATATATTGATTTATTCAAAGTCTCATGAGGAGCACGAAGAGCATCTCCGATCGGTACTTAAAGTGCTGAGAGAGAAGCAGTTATTTGTCAAATTATCTAAATGCGAATTCTAGATGGACAAGATTCAATTTTTGGGTCATGTCATCTCTAGTGAAGGTGTCTCGGTTGATCCTTCAAAGATTGAAGCAATTATGACTTAGGAAAGACCTAAGTCGGTCACCGAGGTCAGGAGTTTTATGGGTTTAGCTGGTTACTATCGGAGATTCATTGAGGGATTCTCTAAAATCGCATTGCCATTGACCAAGCTAACCCAGAAGAATGTTCCTTTTGTGTGGTCTTCCGAGTATGAAAGAAGTTTCCAAGAATTGAAGGCTAGACTGACTTCTACTCCTGTATTGGCATTGCCGAATCTACAGGAAAGTTTTGTGGTTTATTGTGATGCATTCGGGCTCGGCCTAGGATGTGTATTGATACAGAATAACCGAGTGATTGCTTATGCTTCGCGTCAATTACGACCACACGAATAAAACTATCCTACGCATGATCTGGAGTTGGCAGCTGTGGTCTTTGCACTGAAATTTTGGAGGCATTATCTTTATGGCTCTAAATTCGAAGTGTATAGTGATCATAAAAGTTTGAAATATTTGTTTGACCAGAAAGAGTTGAATATGAGACAAAGGAGTGGATTGAATTTCTGAAAGATTATGATTTCGACTTGAAATACCATCCGGGAAAGACAAATGTTGTAGCCGATGCCTTGAGTCGGAAGTCCATTCATATGGCAGTAATGATGGTTAAAGAGATGGAGTTACTTGAGCAATTCCGAGATATGAACCTGCATGTGGATGTTTCTTCGTCTCGGAAAGTAACTCTCGGTACTTTAAAAATAGCCAATGAATTTTTGAAGCTTGTTTATGTACAGCAGATGTCGGATTCTTATTTAGCCGAGATGAAAGAAACTCAGGCTAAAGGCAAGGACCTATTTTTAACCGAGGGTTCTGATGGCATTTACCGAGTGAAAGGTCGAATTTATGTACCTGACTCTGGTGATTTACGACGATCGGTGCTCAATGAAGCACATAGGAGTATGCTGAGTATTCATCCGGGTACTACTAAGATGTATCATGACCTGAAATTGTATTTTTGGTGGCCGGAAATGAAGAGGGATGTAGTTGACTTCGTGGCTCACTGTATAATTTGTCAGAAAGCGAAGGTTGAACATCAAAAACCGTCCGGTGGTTTACAACCTTTAGAGATTCCCGTGTGGAAATGGGATGCTATTGCTATGGATTTCGTAATGGGATTACCCAGGACTCGGAGTGGACATGATGCTATCTGGGTTATTGTGGACCGATTGACGAAGTCTGCACACTTCTTGTCGATCAATATGAGTTACCCCTTGTAGAGACTAGTACAGTTGTATATTAGTGAGACAGTCCGACTGCATGGTGTTCCATCTTCAATTGTGTCGGATAGAGATCCGAGATTTACTTCCCGATTTTAGGGGAGTTTGCATCAGGAGTTAGGTTCGAAGCTCCGATTGAGTTCGGCCTATCATCCTCAGACAGATGGGCAGTCCGAGCGTACTATCCAGAGTTTAGAGGACTTGTTGAGGTCCTGTGTGCTAGAGCATGGTGGTGGCTGGGAGCAATACCTTCCATTGATCGAATTTACTTATAATAATAGCTATCACAGTAGCATCGGCATGGCTCCATATAAGGCTTTATATGGCAGGAAATACCGAACCCCTCTTTGCTGGTCGGAATCGGGTGAGAGCTTAATGTTAGGACCTGAGATTTTGCAGCAGACCTCCGAGCAAATTCAAATGATCAAAGATAAAATGAAAGCATCCCAAGAGCGTCAGAAGAGTTATTATGATAAGCGGACGAAGCCGATTGAGTTTCAGGTCGGCGACAAAGTCTTTCTGAAAGTTTCTCCTAGCAAAGGCATTGGAAGAGCATTGAAAAGCAAGAAATTAAGCCCGAGGTATATTGGTCCGTATGAAATATTGAAGAGAGTCGGACCTGTAGCTTATTAGATAGCGTTGCCTTCTCATTTGTCAAATCTGCATAGTGTATTTCACGTTTCTCAATTGATAAAGTATTTACCGGATCCTACCCATGAGATGCCGGATGATGATGTTGAAATCTAAGAAAATCTGACCACTATAGAAGAGCCCACTGGTATAGTGGACCTATCGGTAAAACGTTTGAGAAGCAAGAATGTTCAGTTGGTCAAGGTTGCATGGCAGCAGGATCAGTGTATCATGCATACTTGGGAACGTGAAGACGCTATGAGGCAACAATATCCCGAGTTATTTCATTAATGTATATCTTTATATTTAAATTTCGAGGACAAAATTTTTGTAGGAGGGGAGAAATGTAACATCCCAAAATTTATGATTCTTAGAAAAATAATTTATTAAGGATTAATGGAGGATTTCCAAATAAAATTCTGAGTGAATACTGTCTGAGATAAGACATTCCGAGTGAAAATGGATATGATTCCGAGAGAAGTAAGACCGAGAAAACTACTTCCAAGTGAAGTTAAGATGTTTCCGAGTGAAACATCATTAAGAGAATCATTTCTGAGTTAAGAAAAACTATATCCGAATGAGACACTTTTGAGTGAGGCAAATCCGAGTGAAACGTTTCCGAATGGATCGTCTCCGATAGAAGTACTTCCGAATGAGGAGAAGCTTTGATTTCGAATAAGTACTTCAGACCAAGATATTTTTGAATAGTGACCGAGTAGAGTATCTCCGAGTTGTGTGACTTTCCGAGTGAAGTGTCTCTGAGTACGATACTTCCGAGAAGGATGGCACCGAGTGAGACGTTCCAAGTAGGAAAGCGTCAAGTGAGAAATTTCTAATTTCTGTATGGTGTGGCACCGATTGGGATATACCGAGTAAGTCTTTTCCAGGGAGAGTACTTCTGGACAGAGAAAGACTTCAACTTTGAATGAGTATATTCTGAGTGAATGGTTCCGAGGGAAGTAAATATCCGAGTGGTGAATTCATTTAATTCATGCTCGGGTTCATATTCAGAGTTGCTGAGTTTGTGCTCGGGTTCGTCTTCGAGATTGTTTTCGACCCCGAGTGATCCTTTCGACTGGAAAGATTTCCGAGAGAGGATTGTCTTCAAACTCCGAGTGATCTTTTCACATGGAAGACTTCCGAGTGATGCAAGTGAATGCTTGACTCGGACAGAAATATATCTGAGTGAGATGTCTGAAAGAGATATTTCCGTGTGGGTCATTTCCGAGGAAGGAAAGCTGAATGTTTCATGGGATAAAACCTTTTCGAGAGAATTACCTCCGAATGAAGGAATTCTGAACGGACAGAGGCTGTGATGAATCTTCTCGGAAAGATGTGCCAGAATATCGAAACCGAGTCGGAATTAATAATTATTTCAATTATTGAGGCTTTCCACGTCACTCTGTTCTTTCACATTCTAGCAGATTCTATTTTCTGATATTTTCTAAGTATGGGACCCTCTCTGATGTTTTGTCCCTTTTTTATTAAATATCTTATTCCTTCCTTATCATTTAAAGATACGTGTAGCAGACATCTTCCTATCGTTCACGTCTCTTCTGCATGAACGATATATAAATACTTCTACTGTTGGATTAGTTTAAAACTTTTGAAAGTGAAAAACATCATCTATAATCTTTTCTTTCCAATCTTTACTGGAAACCATCAAACGAAGAAGAAATCAATCTTCATTCCTTTTCTTTCACGTGAAAGCTTGGATTTCATAAGTAAGAAAGCTTTAAACTGGTTCAGATCTGCAAATTCCAGTCGGAATTCGTGAGCAGTGATTTGGATATAGCTTGAAAAGTTGCTGGAACTCTTATTTCCAGGTAGGGGGAGCGTTTACATTTTAAATGCATGGTTTATGAACGGATTCAGGATAATATTATTGTATTTAACATGAAATCCTGAATATATATATGTTACGTGTAATATATTTGTGATAATTATGATATTTCCGTTCATATGATATTGAATTTGGTATGAGAATGATTTGTATGTGTGAATTTATGATTATTCCTATGCATGAGATGCAGTAGGAAATATGATGTTGATATGTGATTGATGATGTTATGAATGTTATTCAGAAGTTTTCATGATGTATGAATGCATGGGATGCATTTGATAAGCATGGGATGCTTGTGTACTGAACAAATATGAAATATTATTATGGTTTCGAGGATTCCACAAAAGACCTTGGGTGGGACTCAAGGCAAACCTCTTGAGCGGGGTTCGGGGTTTAGCCCGTGGCACTACCGTTGTCGCTGGGAGTGATTGTGTCACATGAGGGTGCAAACGGTTTGGTACCAGTAAAACGACCGAATCAGCTGAGAGCTGAGTTATGGATGGGAGCCAGTGTTGCAACACAAATTAAAAGACTTAATAATGGATCCATTTGATTGAGCATGTGTATGCACTGATATATATATATATATATATGTTATTGAGAATAACATGATGATATGATCATTGATGATATGAGATTGTGTGATCTGGTTATGTTTTATATATAGTTATGAATTGGACCTTTAATCCGATTCAATAACTATCATTTGATATGTTTATGCTCACCCCCTACTTCTTGTTATTTTTACAGTGAATATAGGACAAAGCAAGGATATGTGAAGTCACTCAGCCGCTCGGAGCATTATGTATTATATGTATTGTACATAGTACACATAGTTATTTGTAGTAGCCTTGGCCGGCTCTTGTGCATACTGAGTATTTATAATTATTTGTATACTTAAATGAGTCGGTCGGTTGATGTAAAAAGGATAGTGTTATTATTTAATCCAAATTCTGTTTTGGAAATTTAAATTATTTACGAAAAATTTATTTGATTATTGAAATTTAATTTTAAAAATAAGAACGTTATACCCACAACCAAACAAATTTTCTTTCTTGCTTTTGTAATTTTTTGGTCTAGTTTTCACCTTTTTGGGTGACCCAAATGGCTTCACCATGGGCCTAGATTTAGTCCTTCCAACTTTGTTCACTGGGCCATCTTTGCTCCCTATAACGTCTATCTCAGCCCCCCTTATTTCCTCTTTATTTGCTAACTCCAGTATTAAGTCACCATCTAGAACTAAATGTTCAATAAAAATATCCACTTCACAACCATTTTTTATAGCAAACTGACCTACTTCCAATGCATTTCACGTAATCCCAACAAACTCCCCACAAGACTTTTTTCCACCACATTTTAAAGTTTCCCCTACTATAACCCAATTATATGACCAAAGACTCACACTCAAAATAAGATCACCTATCAATATCAATGTTATGGATAACTACAATTTCATTCTCGATGTACTCCATTGGTGGACCATCAATAAATCCGCCCCTGTGATGAAAAATAACTGCAAAACTCATCCCTTGTTTGTTGGAAAATAAATTTCACTGTCACACATGCACATTAATACACTATTACACAACATTTCACTTAGGGTTCATAAACAAGAATACTATAACCCTTTTATGGTCCCCACTAACAAAAAACAATTCTAACTTTTCACTGAAAAACGTAAGGAAGGAAATCTTACCTGTATTGTAGCCCTCTTAACTCACGCGCAACACTTTGGCCACGAGACACGTACCTCCACTCACCACTAGATTACGCTTTGGTACGGTTCCTTGTCTTCTTCTTTGTAGGTGAACTCACGCGCGGGAGTCGAATGGGTACAAACGTGAGGAAGATGAAGCAAGAAAGAATTCTTTTTTAGAATCACAAACCTACTAATTTTTTTAAAATGACAACCCCACAATTCTAAAATAATTGTAATTAACCTCAGATAATCCTTACTAATCTTAATTAATTCCCTATTCAATCCTAGTCAGCATTACCAGGGTGAGTCATATACCACGTGTGAAGCCATTGACAAAAACACAGGCTACACATCAGCACTTTTTAAAAGTAGGCGTTTAATACCACTAAAGAAAATATAAGAGGGATCTTAAACAGGAAAAAATCATTCTAAGGAGTTTTAACTGTAAGAGAAAATGTAAGACTGAGGCGTGTGAGAAGCACACTGGGCTTAAGGGTTTGTTTGCGTAGCGCGTGACCCCCCAGGATACAACAGTCCGTCTGAATAGAACAGGAGCAAAACTAGCAAAAGGTTAAGCGTAATTGTGGTAAACTGGAAAGAAAGATATTATAAACATAACGTGTACGATTTGTTTTTAATATCATAAACATAACCGATTAATTCCGTGTTAATGAGACGTTACAAAATTCGAATACTAATCATACTCATTAACCGGAAATTAATCAGATAACCAGGTAAGATATTCCCTTTAAAAACAAATCGTAACGTTCTTAAAATTAAACGCCCCAATAAATGGCTTTCTCTGATAGGCTTTTCAAATTTAAAATTCAAATTTAAAGAAAAAGAATTTAAAAATAAAAAGGAACGGCGTATATCATCGTGTGCGCAGGGGGGGGCAAATCATCAGATTTGCACACGAAACAGATATTTCGGCCCAAACCCACTTGCGCGCGAGCCCACTTCCTTTCTATCTTGTTTACCACCATAAGTTCTCTTTCTATATAAAAAGCCTTAAGAGAAATGTTGTCCAAGCAATGTGGGACTAGAAACTTTTGAAATAAGCAAAATTTCCAACAATCCCCCACATATTTCAAAAGTTTCTTTTATTTTTATTTTTTATTTTTTAAAAATATATATATATATATCCGGTTTACATCATGGTGCAAATGCATCAGATCTAGTGTCTTCAGGACTATGAACCAGACCCTAGACAGATAAACTTAACTTACAGTAATTTTGGTGAAGCAAAGCTTCTATGAACCAAAATCACTTTAATGTAAGATAGCGGTTTACCCATCACATTTCACTTCTTGACTCTTTTAGCTGTTTTCGCCGTTTTGGCGAATAGGCCGTGTGCGTGCCTGGTAATTCATGAGTGCTTTAGAGATTTGCCTAAATCTCATGCAAGCGGCCTCACTTGACACTCATATAGGTGACTTCATCAAGTGTATCCTACATTTTATACACCACCCATAAGGGATATGAAAATCATTAAAATTTAATAATTATCCTCTCGTTCTTTGTAGCCTAGCACTTCACACATCATAGGAATGGAGGAAGAAATAGTGCTAGAGGATTAACAACGACTTGTTATTACCCATATGAACCTTCTTCATGGGATCTCCAATCACAAAGGTTGGGTTCCCATCATTGTTAATTTTATTGTAGGCTCAAGTCCCATTCCCCTCGATGTTTCATAAACAACCTTTCTTCCCAAAGGTTTCGTCAGAGGATCGGCCAAATTCACTTCTGACTTCACATACTCTATGGATATTATTCCATTATTTAGCAGCTGCTTTACCACATCGTGTCTCAAACGGATGTGTCTGGTCTTACCATTGTAAGATTTATTTTTAGCAATGGCTATCGCCGATTGACTATCACAATGCATAGATATTGAAGGTGTTGGTTTTATTCCTAATGGAATATCTGCTAAGAAGTTTCTTAACCACTCAGCCTCACTACCAGCCAATTCTAGGGCAATAAACTCTGACTCCATAGTAGATCTTGCAATAATATTTTGTTTGACTGATCTCCAAGTAACAGCACCACCACCTAGTGTAAACACATAACCACTAGTGGATTTTGTCTCATCTGAATCCGAGATCCAGTTGGCATCACAGTATCCTTCTAATACTGCGGGATATCCATTATATAATATACCATAATTTATGGTACCTCTCAAATATTTCATTAATCTTGCTAAAGCAACCCAATGCTCATTATTAGGATTATGAGTATATCTACTCAATCTGCCCACAGCATATGCTATGGCAGGTCTCGAATAATTCATTAAATGTAATAGGCTCCCAATAATTTGAGCATATTTGGATTGAGACACAGGTTCTCCTCTATTTTTCTTTAATTGAGTGTTGCCATCATAAGGAGTACTCACTGGTTTTGACTCAAAATATTCAAACTTCCGAAGAAGTTTCTCAATATAATGTTCTTGAGAGAGCATTATATTATTATCCTTCCTTATGATTTTAACACCCAAGATAACACTTGCCTCACCGATGTCTTTCATATCGAAATTATTAGCAAGAAATTGTTTTGTATTAATTACTATATCATCATTTGTACCAAAAATAAGCATGTCATCCACGTATAAGCATACAATCACATATTCACTATTTTCTACTTTTGTATATACACACTTGTCAACTTCTGAATAAGAGAACCCATTTCTAGTTAATACACTATCAAATTTTTCATGCCACTGTTTCGGTGCTTGTTTTAATCCATATAAAGATTTAAGAAGTTTACAAACCTTAGTTTCTTGACCAGAAACCACACAACCTTCTGGTTGAACCATATAAATTTCTTCTTCTAAATCACCATTTAAAAAAGCAGTTTTTACATCCATTTGATGAATAACAAGTTTATAAATGGATGCTAAAGCAATTAAAACTCTTATAGAAGCAATCCTGGTTACGGGAGCAAAAGTATCAAAATAATCAATATTTTGTTTTTGAGTAAAACCTTTAGCTACTAAACGGGCTTTATATTTATCAACTGGTCCATCAGGAAAATATTTTCTTTTAAAAATCCATTTACAGCCAATAGGTTTGGCTCCCGGAGGTAAATCTACTAAAGTCCAGGTTTTATTTTTTAAAATAGAGTCTAATTCAATTTTAATCGCTTCTTTCCAAAATACAGCATCAGAAGAAGAAATTGCTTCATTAAAATTTAATGGTTCATTGTTAACCAGATAGGTATAAAAATCATTTCCAAAAGATGTTTCTTTTCTTTGTCTCTTACTTCTTCTTAAATTTTCATATGGTTTTTCAGAGGCATCACACAAAGGTTCACTAGAAATATTAATAGGTTCATTCATTTGTGAACTAGAAATATTTTCAATATCAACAACAGGTTCACAAGAAACACGATCAATATACATAGGAAATATATGCTCAAAAAACTCAGCATTTTTAGTCTCAATGATAGAATTGCATGCAATAATATCGCTTTTCACAACTAAAAACCGATAGGCAGCGCTATTTTGAGCATAACCAATAAACATACAATCACAAGTCTTAGATCCTATCTTTCTCTTTTTAGGATCAGGCGACATTACTTTAGCTAAACACCCCCACACTTTTAGATAATCTAAGTTAGGCTTATAACCTTTCCATAATTCATAAGGTGTTTTACCAGAATGTTTATAAGGAATCCTATTTTGTATATGACATGCAGACAATATAGCTTCTCCCCAAAGATTATTGGGTGCAGATGAAGAGACAAGCAAAGCATTCATCATTTCTTTTAGAGTCCTATTTTTTCTTTCAGCTACACCATTAGACTCAGGTGAATATGGTGGAGTTATTTCATGTATTATCCCTTCTTTTTCACAAAAATCATTAAAAAGAATATATTCACCTCTTCTATCAGACGTTACCCTTTTAATTTTTTTATTTAATTGATTTTCCACTTCGGCTTTATAAATTAAAAACATATCAAAAGCTTCATCTTTATTTTTAATTAAATAAATCTTAGTGTATCTTGAAAAATCATCAATAAAAGTCACATAATATTTTTTACCACCTCTAGTTACACTTTGTTTTAAATCACCTAAATCGGAATGAATTAACGAAAGTAACTCAGACTCACGGTTCACAGGAAAACATGATTTTTTCGTAATTTTTGATTCAACACATATATCACATTTGTTTAAATTCGCATTTTGAAAACCAGAGATCATACCATCATCACGCAATTTTTTCAAATATTTAAAACTAACATGTCCTAGTCTAGCATGCCACAAAACATAAGAATCAACAATATACGCAGAAGATGAAGCATTATTATTATCAGTAGAAATGTTCAAAACAAAGAGTCCATGATCACAATACCCTTTTCCAACAAAAATATCATTTTTGGTCATGATAATCTTATCAGACTCAAAAGAAACCTTAATTCCTACTTTTCCCAAAAGAGCAACAGAAATTAAATTTGCTCTAATACAAGGTACATGAAGCACATCATTAAGTGCCAAGGTCTTTCCAGATGTGAGTTTGAGAAAAACTTTCCCTTTACCAAGGACATCAGCCTTTCGAGAATCACCGAGATACACAAATTCTTCTCCTTCCCCCACAACTTTGTAGGAGGTAAACAAATCACGGTTCCCACATATGTGCTTGGTAGCCCAGAGTCTACCACCCATTTACTCACATTGGCCACAATTAAGGCTTGAGAAACAACCGCAACAATAACATCATTGTCATCTCCTTCAGCCAAATTAACTCTTGGCTTAGGAGGAATATCGTTTCTCTTCCTGTATCTACATGCCGGAGCATGGTGACCTGGCTTACCACACACAAAACAAAAACCCTTCTTTTTGAAGGCAGTGGGATTAGCAGAATTAAGTTGTCTAGCAGGAAAATGATCAAAGGACTTTTTGTTATCATACCTCTTATTTTTGTTCCTGGCCTGCACCATATTTGCTCTTGCAGCCAGTGCTCTACCTCTCGCTGCCTTTTCTTCTTTACGGTTGGTGTCCTCAATGATTATGTGGGTAATCAATTCTGAAACAGAGAGCTTACTCAGTTTGTGCTTGAGTTGTTGTTTGTAATCCTTCCACAACTCTGGTAATTTTTCAATCAAAAAACCTGCAACTAATTCATCCTGCATAGTAATATTTTCAGACTTGAGGTCCTCCGGCAGCTTATGGTATTCGTTAATTTGGACATTTATGTCCTTGTTATCAGTCATTTCCCAGCGATAAAAATTTCCAACCAGGAAATTTTGTTTCCCAGCATCCTCAGCGGTGTATTTTACTTTAATGGACTCCCAAATGGCCTTTGCTTCCTTATAAGAACAGTAGACATCGAAAAGCTCGTTAGATAATGTACTAAGAATAGTATAACGACATACCTTGTTAGCATTGACCCATAATTCAAGAGCGTTAGGATCGGTTGGCTTGTCATCAGTGATGGCAAACCCGACCCCGTGTATGTCGAGAACAGAGAAGACCCGTTCCTGCCAACGGCGGTAGCTTTGGCCTCCGAAGACTTCGATTTTGGAGACGTCAGGAAAAGGTTTAGCAAAGGTGACCGGGGCAGGAGGCAATGGTGGGGGAACAATGTTGGCGTTGTTCCCATTGTCATTCACAACTTCAGCAATCGCAAACCCTTAAGATTGTATGAGAAAATGTAAGACTGAGGCGTGTGAGAAGCACACTGGGCTTAAGGGTTTGTTTGCGTAGCGTGTGACCCCCCAGGATACAACAGTCCGTCTGAATAGAACAGGAACGGAACTAGCAAAAGGTTAAGCGTAATTGTGTGTAAACCGGAAAGAAAGATATAAACATAACGTGTACGATTTGTTTTTAATATCATAAACATAACCGATTAATTGTTAATGAGACGTTACAAAATTCGAATACTAATCATACTCATTAACCGGAAATTAATCAGATAACCAGGTAAGATATTCCCTTTAAAAACAAATCGTAACGTTCTTAAAATTAAACGCCCCAATAAATGGCTTTCTCTGATAGGCTTTTCAAATTTAAAATTCAAATTTAAAGAAAAAGAATTTAAAAATAAAAAGGAACGGCGTATATCATCGTGCGCACAGGGGGCAAATCATCAAATTTGCACACGAAACAAATATTTCGGCCCAAACCCACTTGCGTGCGAGCCCACTTCCTTTCTATCTTGTTTACCACCATAAGTTCTCTTTCTATATAAAAAGCCTTAAGAGAAATGTTGTCCAAGCAATGTGGGACTAGAAACTTTTGAAATAAGCAAAATTTCCAACATTAACAAAATTGAAAATTTCTTAGGGGCTAAATTCACCCTTAAGCCTATTAATATTTTATGATACTATTTTCGTTTTCTTCAATCCATTTGAATTTTTTAACTTTAGAAATCTGGAAGCAACTTTTGCTTCACTTCTAATATCAACGTTGACCATGATGCACCCGATGTCATAACAATAATAATGGTCAGCTTTGTTTGCAAATCAATCAATGGGTAGTTAATTGCACACATTCATTTGTTACTTCTTATAACTATAATAAAAATACTTATGCTAATCATACTTTTCAATGAATGAATAGAATTAATAACTGATAATAACATTATAAAATTCCTTTCATTTAATTGAGTGTGTATATATATTCTGGGTCAATTCTTTTGAGGTTACGTAAATATAGTTTATAGTATTAATGATTTTATATATTAAATAAATTTGAGGTACTTTTTGTTTGACGCACAAAAAAAAAAACATCATTAGTTGAATACGTATACTCTTTACATGCTAATGGGTGCTGGACCTGCCTCGCTGCAAACTGGCTCTCTGCAGGGTAGTAACTGGGACTCTGGGAGTTATACCAAGACATGCAAGTTGTTCATGCAGAGAAACAGACACTAGAAACTTACTGAGGACTGAAGTTTGTTGAAGCTCTCCCCTAGTAGGTATTTCTTTTTTCTTTTCTGGTTCCTGTTAGGTGTTCTTCCCACTACAATCAAATATCTGAGACCCTAAAAAGTTTCAATAATCATGATCATTTTTTAAAATAGACTAATGTTAGTTGTTAGTTTGTTAATTTGTGTTAGTCACTAGCTCTACCTCCTATAAATCCTAGTGCAAAGTGCAATGCTCTGTTTGTTACTGCAACCCACATTGAACTCCGATTGCTTCCAGCAGTTGCTGATCTTATAGCAGCTCATTGAAAACACGGAAAACCATATTACGGACCACCTCTAAAGAAGGGGGTGTGATATGTTATCTCCTAGAAGAACGAATTGACTTCGACCCTGTTCTAGTTATTCCTCTTTTCCCTGTCCTGCTTATTCTTCTTTTCCCACTCATCCTTCTTCCTCGGTTCCAGACCCTCAGTGTGGAGGCAGGAGAGACACTGGGCATCGTCTCTTTCTCTTGACCCACTTTATTTACATTTACTGCAGGGCTAGGCGTCTCTACTGCCCACCACCCCCTGTAAAGTATGACCTTGCTTGGCTCCCGGGAAACTAGAACAGCACCCGTTTCTTGCTGCAAGAATAAAAGGGAAAGAATTTCGGAATATAGGAAATATTGACAAGAAATAATGATTCAAGAAGGAAGATATAAGGAAAAGGGAGCGAATTGCAGCATGTGCACCTCTAGCTTGAACACCAATTCTTGCACTGAGGTTCCTTTGGCCCTTCCTTTGACATCAACTATGGCAAGAGGGTGCTTCCGGAAGTGAGCTTTAATTGTTTTCACAACACCAGACACAATATTGCTCTTTCCTGAGAACAATGAATGGCCATCGAGAGATGATGATACCTCCCGGTTAACATAGTTTCAGTGAAATATAAAAGAAATACAACACTGAGACAAAGCAAGAAACAGCAGTCCTTACTAAATAAAGTTTCAAAACAATGAAGATCGCATGAACTTTGTAGAGTTAGTGTCAGGGAACAACCTAGAACAAACAATTTGGAAAACAAAGCTGGAAACAGTACCTATAGCAAGGACAGGTTCCTTTATCATCTGTAAGGCCTGCTTTCGTAGAATAAGTCTCTCTTTGCTTGAAAGACACACAGATCTAGAAAGCAACTCATTTGAACTCATATTTATCAGTGGAGCGGATGGTTCAGAATCACTTTTTGACAATGAGATTGATGATTCCATTGCCTTGCTATTAGAGACGCAATGCTCAGTATCAACTCCAGAATCATTCACTCCATCCAACTGAAATCCAAGTTAATTTTACCAAGTCAATACTTAAAAAAGACAAAAGAAGACAAAGGCATGTCAAAGGAAGTCCTAATGCAACTAAAAGACAATCCAGGAAAGTATTCAGGTCAACAGGTCAATTTTCATCAGTCAAATCAAATCCTGAGCTTACCAGTCTTTTCTTATGAACCAAATCAGGCCAGGATTCTGGTTCACCTTGATGAGCTCCTCTACCATCAATCAGCTCAACTGGCCGCACCTGAATTCCTTGTTGATTGTAAACAGAAGCATTTTTAGAAGTCAAATTAACAAAATTTTCCGGTTCACTATGGTGAGCCCCCCCATCATCAAGCTGCACAACTGGATGCTCTTGTATTGCTTGTTTGTGAACAGAAGCTTCTTCAAGAGAATTCCAATTTATTGAATTTTCTGGTTTACCTTGATGAGCTCCATCCAGCTTAACTGGATGCTTCTGTATTTCTTGTTGACTGTCAACAGAAGCTTCTTTAAGAGAATTCCAATTTATAGAATTTTTTTCTGGTTCACCTTGATCAGCTCCATCAACAATCAGCTTAATTGGATGCTCCTTTATTGCTTTCTGATTGTCAAAGGAAGCTTCTTCGGGAGAATTCCAATTTATGAAATTTTCTGGTTCATCTTGATAAGCTCCACCACCATCAATCAGCTCAATTGGATGCTCCTGTATTGCTAGCTGATTGTCAACAGAAGTTTCTTGAGAAGAATTCCAATTTACAGAATTTTCTGGTTCATATTGATAAGCTCCACCACCATCAATCAGCTCAGCTGGATCCTCTTGCATTGCTTGTTGATTATCAACAGAAGCTTCTTCAGGAGAATTCCAATTTATGGAATTTTCTGGTTCATCCTGATAAGCCCCACCACCATCAATCAGCTCAACTGGATGCTCCTGTATTGTGATAGATCCCAATTAGTTAGTTAGTTACATAGTTAGTTAGCTGTTAATTGGTGTTAGTTTGTGAGCTATGGGCTGAGATAGTGAAGAAACAAGGCATGTTTCCTATAAATAAGAGAAAGGTTAAGGGAGACAGGTATCTTGTGATTTGAGTGAGGATTAGGGCATTGGCAGTGCAGACCCTCAAAGTTCTGCAGTGTTCTATCATTGTAGTTGGGGATTTTCCCTATTCTTTCTAGTAGAGATACTGGGTTTCTAGCATATTGCTTGTTGATTGTCAACAGAAGCGTCTTTAGGAATTAGGAGAATTCCATTTTAAGGATTTGAACAAGCTCCATGTTTATCTGTGGTCTTGAATCATGCCACAAACTAGTTCAGATGTCATTATTTAGAAAATTATACCAGTAACAACAATAGAGCAAATGAATTTCAACCATCACAGTACACTCAGAATAATTCATTTCATACTTCCCATCTTTATTACCACAACACAAGAAACCCTCTTCAACTATGTGCTCAAGTCATGGCTAAATAGTACATTTTTACAAGGATAGAATTAGGTCAAGTCAGTACCATTGATTTGACACATTCTTCCATTTCATTAAAAGCAAGGCGACAATGCTGTAGTTACATACTCTTTTTTGCACTAAATCTTTTCACATGCAAATAGAATCATTTAATAAATTTACTAAAAACAAACTAATCTTTATAAAAAAATAGGCAGGACCCAACAAACAGGTGTTGATGATTTTGCAATTTTGCATTCTGCTGTGGTTCTCTCGTACAAAGGGAAATTTTTCCATGATCATAATCTAGCAGAAACACAATTAAGGAAAGAAAAATCTTTTGACACATACATTGTTCACATACAGCTAATGTAGAACTAGAACCAATACACTAAAGGGTTTATTCATTCCCAACAACAATTCCAAAAGTGCTCCCCTTTGGCAGGGTGCTCCGCTGGTGTTCCTAGAGTACTCCTCTAGGTTAGATATTAAGTAACCATATAATTTTATAAAATGGCCAAAGGTTCTCAAAGTTTACATCAATAACCTATACATAAGCCAAATAAAACCTAATCCTATAATGGACCAAAAGTCCAAAACAATAAAGCTCAATAATAGAATCTAAGAGAAAACAAAATATATAATAAAACTCAACAATAGAATCCCTAAACCTAAAGATAAATCCCCAAATTAAAAATCATAAAACACACAAATTAAAACCCTAAATATATAATCTGATAAATGACATGGCTCAATGGCCCCACTGCATCAACAACACATGCACATATGCATATAATAATAAAAAAGATGCAAATATCAGATATTTTGAATGTGTTCTTATTGTTGAGCAGGTACATTAAAAGAAAAAGCACAGAAATTTGAGCTTAGCTGTCAATCCTAAACATTTCTAATGGATTGCAAAGCCTTCAACTTCTTTTGGTTGATGTATCACAATTGCTAATATAATTTGTAACATAGAAAGGAGATAAGAGAGCTAAAGCAGTTCGAGATGGTTTACCAAGTCAAATCTCAGCACTTCAGCTATCTGCTCACTGTTATGCTCCTTAACATCAACCTAGAAAAGTGAATAATTCATACTCATTAATTGAAATTGAGAGGAAATGTATTTCAGCAATGTAAAAATAAACCTGAGTACCACTCACCATTTTAAGTTTCAATTCGTTTATTTTTTTATCTAGCTGCAAAATACGACACTTCAGAGACTGCAAGAAATTAGTGAAAGGAATCAGGTGGTGGCATTTATATCATGAGATTAGCAATCAATTCCTTATTCAAAATTTCAAATAAAAAAAAAATTCAAGGATGAAAATCCATCCTACAGTGTATTTAGTGGTCACCTCTCAGACATCATTAGTAACAAAATTAACCTCATCATCGGTATACAAAATAAACTTCAAATGTGCTTTTTTCTAGATTAGTTCAGAATCAGGTGACCCCCCCCCCCCCCCCCCCCTCTTAAAAAACACGCTGAACCAAGGGAAAAAGCAGAAATGGTACTTCATTATTTTTCAGGTTGAATTTGGTGCTTCTAAAAGAATACTGTTTTTACGACATTAAAGAAGCTGCTCAGTACAAACATTTAAAAAATTACTTCTCAAATTTTACATTCAATCCAACCAAACAAATAGCCTTTGAAAAAGATCTAATAGAAAAGATCATTTTCTTAAAGCTCATGCAAAACCAACCAATAAACTATAATCATCATTTTACATTAGGTTTAACAGGCAAATAAATCTCTCTCCTACCCTACCCTTCTTTTTCAAAATGTAAATGTAGAAAACAAATTAGCTGACACTTCTACATGAATACAAATCAATGATGACAATTTTACCTCACATCGCTGTGCTTCTATAGAACGCTTCAATGCTTGCTTTTTATTTAGAAGTGTTTGAGGCCTCAGACAAGCAGGCCGTCTATAATTCTTTCCACGATACAAAATGATTGCATATCCCTTGCTCACTCTCTCTACTGCCACTAATATTCCACCACTTTCTGCCTCTAAGGTCCAAGCAAGCTGTTCAACATCTTCATGATTTCCCTTACATATTATCTTTGAAAGTTCCCGATACTTCCAATGAAGATGTATATTTTCCATTGTTCCATCAAAAACCCCTCTTCTACCTGAGCATGAGGAGAGGATTTATCAACAACAATAATGTATCAAATTAATCCGTGAATATACAAAAAATAAGGAGTAAAATGACTGAAATTAGATGATTTCAAGGATTAAAATGGAAATTTGTGAGATTTCTCAGACTAAATTGACAAGTAATTATAATTCCAAGGGCTTATTTGGTGTATTAGTATTACTCTATCAAGAATTGATGTTTTATTTTTAATAGTTTCAAAGGTCCCATTCATTTACTTTCAGAATTAGAACAATCAACTATGTATAATTGTGAAATTTAAACATCATATTCAAAATTCACCTATTGAGAAATACAACTCACCTACCCACCATCCACTCACAACTCACCTACCACTCATCCAACTCACCACCTAGTCACATTCCATTTATGATCAATTATTTGTAATTAATTTATTATTTCAAGTTCCTTTAGTTGGTGTATTATTTCAAATCAAGCAATACAATTCATTCTCTCCATTTTAGTTTCAAGTTCTCTCCATCTTTTAGTTTTCAAGTTGGTAACAAAGCTCCTAATCTTAAGGCTTTGCTTCCGCTAAAACCTAGACTAAGGCGTACCAACGGGGCAGTAAAGTCTGAAACAAACAAGTGAGTGAGTGCTTCACGGGTGTGGAGCACAAATGGTGTAGCTACCGAGGCCGCTATTCCTGACCTAAGGAAGGAATAGGGTAAGGATTGTACCTCTCCTAAGTTAAAGCAAGCCCTTGAGTAGCAACTTTCATTGTTGTTTGGGTGTTCAAGTGTTGTTTTTTGAAAAACTTACTCTGCTTCCGTTTCAAGACCATGCCTTAATTGCGGTTCGTTGCACCTTCAATGTGCATTTTTTTCAATCAGATGCTGCAATGTGTCACAGAATAGACGCGGTTGCAGAAATTGCAAACCCCCTTTCTTCAAAATTATCATTTTACCCTTACTCGCGGGTCCTTAAAGGGTCTATTCCTCCCATTGGGTGCTTCTTCAAAATTATCATTTTTGCCGCTATGATTGACAAAGCACCTAAGGCTGTTGGGCAGCTTAAATTCACTCTGCTAGCCCCTTTGAAGCACCTTCTCGAGTCATTTAGTAAGCCTTCTAGCACTTGTTCTCTAGTCATGACTAGTAAGAACTCCAAGCTCTCTTCTCTTCTTCTAATGTTTTTGGTACCCTACCCGAGGATGTTTGGATAATTAACTCTGGAGCTACCGACCATGTGACACCTTATTCCTCTTGTTTTCTTACCTATAGTTCAGCTAAAAAACAATTCACTACTGTTGTTAACGGTTCTCATACTCCCTATTGCTAGAAACAATAACAATCCCATTACACCGTCATTAACAATTAAAAAATGTGCTGCATGTTCCTTACCTTCCCAATAATCTGGTGTGTTAGAAACTCACAATCTAAATTGTTCTGCAACCTTTCTCCCTTCTCATTGTGTCTTTTAGGAACTTACAACCAGGAAGACGATTAGAGTTGCTAAGGAACAGGACAGGGTATATTACATGCATACCATGAAAAAATGACATAGTGCCAAGAAAAGGGTATCGCGGTTATGTCTCCAAACAAGTTGAGTCCGTACAGTCTAAGATATGGTTTCAACACAAACGTCTAGATCATCCTCCTTTCAGCGTTCTCATGTCTACATTTCTTGATATTTTTTAGAACAGAAATGGTTAAATCTTTTAAATATGATATTTGCCAGTTTTCTAAACATCACCATACTTCTTTTTCTAGTCATGGTGTTGAGCCATTTGATCGTATTCATTCTGATATATTGGGACCTGTTTCTGTTGCAAATGTTTCTGGTGCAAAATGGTTTGTTTTTTGCATTGATAATTGCTCACTGTAGCATGGATTTTTCTAATGAAGCATAAAATTGAGGTAAAAGAGTTGTTTAAAAATTTCTACTATATGGTTCAGACTCAGTTCGATAAAAAAATATAAAGGTTGTGTTCTCATAATGAAGCTGAATATGTGAATCAAAATTTATAAGTTCCTTTATAAAACAAAATAATCCATGAACTCACTTGTGTCAATACCCCACAACAAAACGGAGTTGCTAAAAGAAAGAATCGTCATATTTCGGAAATGGCTCAAGCTCTCATTTTTCAGATGTTTATCCCTAAATCATATTGGGAGAAGCTGTCCTAGCAACATCATGTCTAATCAACAGGTTACCCACCCATGTTCTTGATGGAGATAGTCCTGTCCAGGTTTTGTCCTTATTCTTTCCTTTTGTTCCTATTCTAAGTAGTCTTAAATGTCAAGTGTTTGGTTGTACTGCATTTGTTCATATTCACAATCAACATCGAGGTAAGCTTGCTCCTCGAGCTCTAAAAGGCATTTTCATTGGTTACCATCTGAACAAAAAGGAACACAAATGTTATCATCTCTCTAGTCATCGTACCTAAGTATCTATAGATGTTACATTTCATGAAACTGAGTCCTTCTACTTTAGTCCTCAACTTCAGAGGGAGAATCGATTGGAGGTTATGTCTACTCCTAAGTCCAGTAACAAGTTCTTTGAGTCTTTATCGTGTCATCCTTTTATCTCTCTACCTATACAGGTCTCTACACCTTCTAATAATACTCAAGAGGCACTTACAAAGCATGGTGGACAAGAGGCTCCAACTAAGCCTGACAGCAAAGAGGTTCCAACCGGTCCAACACTTGTGCACTAGAGAAGGAGAAAACCCAACCTGGTCAAACAGCAACCCCCAATCGCCTAAACTGGAGGTAAGTACTAGTAATTTTGAAACCTTAGACATTCCTCTTTCTTCTTCCCAAGGTTCTGATGACTTACCTATTTCCTTGAGAAAAGCCAAAAGATCTTGTGTCAAATTGCTAACTGTGAAACTTGGAAGGGATTAAGTCAAAAATGATTGTGTTCTCCTCATGGAGATTTCTCATTTAAATACAAGTTAATTACAAGCTGTCAAGCTGATTTTCATCCCAATGAATTACCTAAACTGACATCTATATAATTACAGCTAATTATCCTAATTGAGAAAATAACTGTTACAAATAAATGTATAATCCCATAAAAATTGCTATCATATTAATTCTGTTGACACAAATATCCTATTTTCCACTTTGTTTTTTCACTAAACATCTTTCTGTGCAGTACAGCACCAAAGTTTTCTTTTAGCAACTGAGTCTATCCAAGTTTCTAAGACAGATTAAGAAGCCTTAAAAAATGAGAACTACGTTCAAGCCATAAATGAGGAGATGAATGCTTTGAGGAAGAATGGGACTTGGGAGATAGTTAAAAAGCCCAAAGATAAGAACGCAGTAGGTTGCAGGTAGGTGGTTTACACCATGAAGTATCAGTTTGATGGCACTATAGAACGATACAAAGCTAGACTGGTTGTGAAAGGATACATCCAGACCTATGGGATCAATTATGGAGAGACTTTTGCCCCAATAGCCAAAATGAATACAGTACGGGTAATCCTATCATTGGCAGCTTACTTTGGTTCGGAGTTACATCAATTTGATGTGAAGAATGTTTTCTTGCACGGTGAATTAGAAATGTATATAGAGATACCCCCAAGAGATGATTCTACTGAGAGAAAAAATCATGTGTGCAAGCTGAAGAAAGCTCTCTATAGGATGAAACAGTGACCTCATGCCCGGTCTAGAAGATATACTCTAAGTCATGGTATCCTTGAGATATAAGCAAAGCCAAGGCGACCACAACCCTCTTCATCAAACACTAACAAGATGACAAACTAACTCTTCTTTTAGCTTATGTGGAAGATATGATCAATGTAGGTTATGATGTGGCTAAGAACCACCAACTAAGGGAACACAGTTAGAGATGAAGGATCTTGGGAGGCTTAAATAGTTTTTAGTGATTGAAATTGCTTACTCCAAACAAGACATCTTCATATCTCAGAGGAAATAAGTTCTTCATCTCTTGAAGGAAACATGCAAGTTGGGATGCAAAACAATTGGAACTCCAATTGAACAAAACCATCGTATTAGAAGCGAGCGGAAAAGTTCAAAGTTGATAAAACCCAATATCAAAGACTTTTGGGTAAACTCATTTATTTAGCTCGTACTCGACCTAACATAGCCTATGCAATTAGTGTGGTTAGCCAATTTATGCATGATCCCCAGGAGAGACATGTGCAAGTTGTAACCAAAATTCTTCAATATCTAAAGGGTACGCCAGGAAGGGGATTGTTGTTCAAACGAGAAGGTGAGTTGTCATTGGAATGCATATATAGATGCAAATTATGTTGGCTTTGTTGTTGATAGGAGATCCACTTATGGATATTGTAGGTGAGTTGTCATTGGAATGCATAAATAGATGCAAATTATGTTGGCTTTGTTGTTGATAGGAGATCCACTTATGGATATTGTGTGTGCCTGGGTGGAAATTTGGTAACATGGAGAAGCAAGAAGCAAAATGTAGCAGCCCAATCAAGTGCAGAAGCTGAATTTCAGTCCATGGCACAAGGGATACTGGAACTATTGTGGATCAAAAACCTATTGGATGGTCTCAAGATCCAATATAAGGCACCTATGAGATTATTTTGTGATAAAATCAGCTATCAGCATTACTCATAATCCAATTCAACAACATAGAACAACGCATATAGAGAAAGATCGAAACTTCATCAAAGTGAAATTACGCAGTGGTCTTATAGAAACAACATATATTCCTTTTGGTGAACAGTTGACATATATTCTAACTAAAGGACTACTAGCAAAGCGGTTTAAGATTTTTTTAGGCAATCTGGGAATGATAGACATTCATTCACTAGATTAAAGGGGAGTGTTGAGAAATACAACTCACGTACCCATCATCCACTCACAACTCACCTACCATTCATCCAATTCACCACCTAGTCATATTCCATTTATGATCAATTATTTGTAATTAATTTATTATTTCTAGTTCCTTTAGTTTGTGTATAAATACACATGTTGTAAGTCTTCCAAATCAAGCAATACAATTCATTCTCTCCATTTCTTAGGTTTACCTAGTAATAGGAAGGGCTTCATCTTCAAGCCAATCCTCCGTAACATGTATCTCTCTTCTTTAGTAATACCCTCTTTATCTATTCGTACTTGGGGGCTCTCTACATTTTCCAGCTCCACCAGCAGTTTTTCAGCCTTTGCTTTCTTTTCTAATGCCTGCATGTGAAAGCTATACCATCTGTAACTCAAAAAATGTGAAAAACAGCAAATTGGAGCCTGTTAATTAAATCATACCATTGCCAATTTTATGCTAGTTCTTTTAATAACTCCCTCAGCCTTAGTCAACATCCGATGTTTAGTATCTTTCTGGAAGGTCATACCATTTCCTTTGGAATCACACTTTATAGTTCCATCATTCTGACCTAGAGTGAATGTAACTGGTGAACTGTTTCCAGGCTTCAGTTGGTATGTTCCAATACTCCTATTTCTCCGTTGTTTAATTGATGTAGACACTGCAGCATTCAGATTGTGTATTCCAATATTCCTCCTCTGTCTAATTGCTGAAGACACTGCAGCCGGCAAGAAGTCCTTCCCTCTATATAAAACAATGAACTCTCTATCCCGAGAAAGGAGAATTCCTCCAGTCAGGCACTGCAAACAAATAGATATTTTATTCAATTGAACTTTAGATATAATGGTATCATATAGATCCCTTTGCTTTAAAGAAAAAGAGAAAGATTATGACACATGTCACAGTTAAGTTCTGTCAAAGCAACTATCGCAACTACTATTACATTTGCATACAATATATGTGATCCATTTACAATTGCTAGAGAGCCAGGGTTTAACTAGCCGTCCTAACAAGTGAGCCAGATCAGTGATACAATTCAATTTAAAACTGATAGTGGATCTTTTTTAGTTATTTTATTAATCTCTTGTGAAGGAAAAAGAGAAAAAACACGAAGTGTCAGTTTTATACATGATTTCAGTCTCAGTTCCCCTGTTCCTGTCCACATGAAAGAGGTCAACAGGAATAAGAATTTCCACATAGGATTTGATTTACTTATTTTATTCACACCAAATTAAAGAAAAACCAAATAATAATTACAATTTGCAGTTGTTGGAAGTCCCACATTGCCTGCCTCATCATATTTCGCATGGTTTAAATACCTGTTGGGTAGCTCCAACCATTGCCAATTGGTTTTGGGATGAAACCTTTAACATGGTATCAGAGCTAGAGCATTCTTTCCGGTTCTTATGGGCCAAAAGTTGCCCTTTCGTTGTGGGTCAAAAGTTACCATTTGCCTGATCCGGCAGGCTTCATTGGAGGGGGCGTATTGAAAGTCCCACATCGCCTGCCTCATGATATTTCGCATGGCTTAAATATCTGTTGGGAACTCCAACCATTGCCAATTGGTTGGATGGAACCTTTAACATGGTATCAGAGTCAGAGCATTTCTTTCCGGTTCTTATGGGCCAAGAGTTGCCCTTTTGTTGTGGGTCAAAAAGTTACCCTTTGTCTGGTCCGGCAGGCTTCATTGGAGGGGGCGTGTTGGAAGTCCCACATCGCCTGCCTCATGATATTTCGCATGGCTTAAATACCTGTTGGGCAACTCCAACCATTGCCAATTGGTTTTGGGATGGAACCTTTAACATGGTATCAGAGCCAGAGCATTTCTTTCCGGTTCTTATGGGCCAAGAGTTGCCCTTTCGTTGTGGGTCAAAAAGTTACCCTTTGCCTGGTCCGGTAGGCTTCGTTGGAGGGGGTGTGTTGGAAGTCCCACATTGCCTGCCTCATCATATTTCGCATGGTTTAAATACCTGTTGAGCAACTCCAACCATTGCCAATTGGTTTTGGGATGGAACCTTTAACGGCAGTAATCAAAAGAACTACTAAGAACTATTTTGCAACTTATGATCAACAAAAATACCAAACCTGCCAACATTGTATCATGCCCTCATTAATTTATTGACATACCCAACACCACATTATGAACTCATCGATATACATAAAGTGCCCAAAGAAACATTAATCAGCATAAACCATACAATGCAGGTCTTCTGATTCTCAGTTTGAAACACATTCATAAATCAGAGCACACTGACAATATTATATTACAGTAGAAGTTTTTCATTGTAACACAGCTCATAATCTCACAAAGTGAACAGTCTACAAGGAAAAAAGTAAATGTTTAACATGAAAAGTTTTCTTTCTAAAAGAAATTAATTAACATACTCCAATCATTGTTTGGAACTTGCAAGATAAAACAACTGAAATTATTAATGTCTTACGAGGCACTTACTCATTTTACCTACAATGATTGGGAAATATTCATGACAAAATGGTAGAATGCAAAAAGTATCTACCTTGCATTTTTGTCGTGTACGTTTAAGTAGGAGAAAAGTGATGTCTAAGTTAAGGACAGCATTCAAGGTCCTTCACTTCATCAACCAGCATGAAGTCATGAACATAAGAATGGCAGCAAACATGTGAATTCAATCACTATCCAGGGTCACCCTTGCTACTTGTCTTCTCAAATAATTTACATATGAGATATGAATACTAGTAGTTAACAGCAAAAATGTCATTCACAGTTCAACATACAGATTGGTACCAGAAAGGGGAGGTATAGGGCCTATGGGCTATGACAGGTTAGATACTTCCACTTACCATATTATACCATAAGTGTTAAATTTCATAAAAATTCACAAATTATAAGCAAAAACAACAACTGACCTTTAACTCTTTAGCCATTATATTACTACTGGTATTCCGCACACCTCTCTTTACAGCAATCTTGGCAATCTCACATCTCTCCCAAAGCTTAATAATTGCAGCAGCCAATCCATGAAGTTTCCTGTTTTTGCCTGTGAGACAAGGGAATAAGAAAAGGAGTTAAAGCGTTAAATCTATTTGGTCAGATCAGAAAAAGTAGGACAAACTCACCTAATGCAAAATGACAAGGTAATGGTCTGCCAAGTCTCTTCAATGTGGTCATTTCATCATCTGTTAGTTTAGGCTTCACACCATATGGAAGAAGGCGAAAAGGCTTCCTATATCCATGAACAAAAGCAGGTAGAAGATCACCATCAATAGGCTGAGGGTCATATCCCCACCAATCAGTGAACCGTGGCCCAAGCCCCTTTAACAAGTAGTCTGCATCTTCTGTAAGCTCTGCCTCACCTGGCAGTTGAAATCGGACTATATTGGGAGTACCAACACCCAGTAATAAAGCTGGTTGTGCTGTTTCGGCATTGGAATCGTGCATAGCAGATGTTCCTGAATTTGTTTCAGATGTGAGGCTCTCTCTTTCATCACAAATTTTGTCATCACCACCCATATATTGCAAAGCATCACCAGTGTTATCATGTTTCTTAACATCGTCTTGTAAGAAATAAGGACACTTATAATCAGCCCCTCTATACAATATTATCGTACGTCCAGATCTCCAAACAACAAGGCCTCCAGTTTTTTTCTGACAATGACGAAAACAAGCTACAATAAACAACTTCGAGACCCCATAATCATACTGGAGAGGGTAAAAGGCTAAAATGCACATATCCTCTTCAACTATAGGTTTATTTGGGGGGCGGGGGCGAATTCCATGGTTGACAACTTAGCCAATGTTTCGTTTATGTACTGTTTTCATCCTCAGTTTCACTGGATATGCCTTCATTAATGATTACAAATATGACACCTTATTTTCATTATGCCTCCGGATTTCAAGAATTCACAAAGGATGCCATGAAACAACAAATCGTATTATCAAAATTTCTGTAACAATATATTGGAAACAATATATGACAAGAAAGTAAAGCAGCATTGCTGTGATTATAAGTAAAAGCATAAAACCAATTGACAAAAAACACAACAAATGCCACCTAAACAACGCGAACAATGAACAGATTAAACCCTAAAAAATAGTGTTAATTTAATCCCTAATGGCTAGTGCAGACACGAAACTCACTCAGTCAACATACACATTATAACAACTTTAGGGCTGCATTGCTGAGTTGAACCACAACGGATTTTCTTCTCTGCATTTACTTATTTTTGAAAAGGAATTCTTACATTTTAGAGCAGACAAAATAAATAATAGTAATAACACAACAAAAATAATAATAATAACACAACAACATCGCTTTGGCTTATTTTGTTTTACCTCAGAATCAATATCTCCAACTGCTACACTCATTCTAATGCAAAAATATGACCAGTAAGTTTGAGACTAATGCATGCACACTCCATTACACTCAGCATGTCAAAATCATCCTATTAAAATTAATCATATCAAAATCAATTTTCATGTGCTTAAATTCTGTTCAACTGTGTTAGGAAGCTTTGCCAGGATTGATTTATAGCTACGGAAAACACTATTCCCTTCAAGCTACTCCTTGTAGTTTTTGCTTCAAGAAAAGTCGATTTCACACCAGGTCAATTTAACAAAACCATGCTAATAGTCTAAATCAATTCTAACGCCATGAAACCAAAAAAACACTAATGGAGGCACACTACTTATTACCCTCACCATGTCAAAATCAATCCTATTAAAGTTAATCATATCAATATCAATTCTATCGAACCTTACAACAAAGAAGTCCTTAGCACCATCACGAGGTCGATTCCAATTCTCACAGCACTAACCAAATTTCACTAATAACTATCCAAAGAAGCAAAAAGTGCGGGAATAATGCAGCCAGCAACGGCAGTGAAGTACACTCACCTCTAACAAATCATGAGTCCTTCTCAAGTCAAACATACAAAGATCCTCGCAAACGATTCTCACGACCTCGGAATGCCTCCACCGTTCATGAATAACATTAACGATTCTCTCAGTGATTCCGGCCTTGGCAACCCGAACCTTCTGCTTGGACCGAAACCCTAGCGTGGTGAGCCTCCGAATCTCAGAGTCCGGGAGGCTGAGCTCGGCGAGCGTGGGGACCTTCACCTTTCTCCTCTGCAACTCCTCTTCCTTCACGTTCCTCTGCCTCGCCACTTCGTCGCGGCTCAGAACCGCGATTCCCGAACCCGGTAGTGGAACCGGGTTCAGCGGCGTGGTCCAACTCGGCTCGAAGGCGTGGCCCACGCTTCGCTTTGGGAGCTCGTGCGGAAATGCCACGTGGATTTCGTCGCTTGGGGAGGGAGTGGGGGCTGGGGTTGGGGTTGGTTCGGTGATGCCGAGGCTGCGGAGCCTTTCGGCGATTCTTTTAATGGGGGAGGAGGTTCGGGTTCGGGTTGGGGTTGGGGTGTCGGAGGCAGAGCACCGAAGGAGGTATTTGGTTTGGGTTTTGCGTATGGGGAATAGATGAGGGAACACGAATAATGAAGAGGGAGAATAAGGAAGGTGGAAATTCGTTGCAGGGAGCAACATCTCTCACTACCACTTCATGGATGACCAGAACCAGAACCTTGCAACTTACAAATGAAAAGAAAATGCCCCGGATTATTTTTATTTTTGCTTTTTAGAAAAATATAATATGGCAGTCTTTTTTATTTTAAACCCTAATTTTGTTTTCTTTTCAATTTCATGTTTTTTTGTTTCATCTGATTTCAATTTACTCATTAACGTTGTTGGTACGACATAAATAAAGACACTTTAGTTTTGTTCATTTTAAAATATTTTTTATCTTTAAGTATATTAAATATTTTATTTTTTAGCATCTATTATAAATTTTAATTTGTGAAGTCTTCATATGATTAACTAAATTTCAAATTAGTTTGTTTAAATAATGATTATGATTTAACAACTAATTGTTAAAAAAGTTAATCACAAAAAAAGAGAAAGAACATAAAAAAATAATCTAATTTTACACTTATATAATCTAAAAAATTGAAAACTTACTCTATTTATAGAGAAGATTATAGGAAACTTACAACATAAACTAAACAAATGCATTTATAATTATGTTATTTTAAACATAATTTACTCATATCTTCAACTAAAAAACACAAAGGACAATCAAGAAAATACATTCTTAACACTTTAATATATTCCCCTCAAACACAACTAATACATTCTTTATGCTTCTAATATCTTTTCCTAAACAACGATTGGACAATTGTCTGCATCTTGAAACTTATCTTTAAGAGTTGTAAAACAAGTAAGAGAGTCTTGGTTAAAATATCAACTTGTTAATCAAGGGAGGGTACATGGTGAATAGACAAATTCATAGTGCTTAAGTTGTCATAATATGCCTTAGGAGTAGGAAAAGATATTCCTAATTCAGCGGAAAGAGATTCAAGCAACAAAATGTCAGTTGTAGTTAATCCACCCCGATTTGTCAAATCTATTTGGCTTATCAAAACCAAAAACCTCCGCCCATGATTCTTTCCTGAAATAATGGAGTTAGAATTTATTCATAAGACTAATTAGTTTATTATTATTGTATTTCCTTATTGGTAATTTATGATTTTTGTACTTAAATTCTTGCATGTATGACCCTATTTTTACGCAATTGTTCTAGTAATAGAGGGAAAATTATTAGGAGTGCCCACGTTTTAGTATTTGTCACTTTTTTGTAAATATTTTGGCATTTACCGTGAGCCCTCGATCATAGGGAGAATGGTTTGAACAAGGAGCTAGGTTGGAGTTATGGGAAAATGAAGTAATGGGAAGTCACCGTCAAGAGGAAAGATAGGGTCCAACAGCTAGGGCGATGTTGATGTTATAGCTACTTTGAGGGAGATGAAGGAGACTATGGAGCAACTAAGAAGGGAAAATTTTGAACTGAAAAGGTAATGACTAGAAGAAGACTCTGCGCACTTCTAGTAGGAAGGATGTTCACCCTTTCATAGAAGAGGTCATGACTTACCCCACCCCACTAAGGTTTCAAAACTTTAGTGATAGAATGATATAACGGGATGGGAGACATGGTAGAACATATCACGACGTTCTCCACCCCTATGCTAGTTTTAGGGACCCTAAATGTCGCGATGTGTAAAACGTTTCCAGTGATGTTAAAACAATCTACCTTAATTTGGTTTGCGGGGATTCCGACCAGGTCTGTCCAGAGCTCTAAGGAATTGGAAATTTTCTACGAGCAAGGCATTCCAAAAGAATTTGGTGAGCCTCATGAACCTTAGGCAAGGGGATCGAGAGTCTTTGAAGCAATTCATGGCATAGTTTAGCTAGTGGGCTATCTTCATCAAAAATCTCAACTCAAATGTGGCCCTTTACGTGATACTCCCAGGGATCTGACTAAGAAAGTTCAACGACTCATTGGCCAAAAAGTTGTCTCAAAGCATCGACGAGTTAAGGCAGCGATCAAAGAAGTACATTAACATGGAGGAAATCCAAGCCTTAAGGAAGGACATTATAGATCTAGGTTAAGGACAATCCAGGAAGTCCTTAGACCTAGATAGATAATCGATAGTGAGGGGGAAAGGTAAGCAACTGGAACCCCCTATAAATTGCTTGATCGTTTGCCCCCTTTAGGTGACAGGAGAGACAAAGTAGTGATAAAAGTTTACAACACCGAGCTAGGAGCACCTTAGGACACAAGGTGGCAACGAGGTGATGGTTTGAAGTGTTTTGAATTTCATTGCTCCCACGGTCATGATACCAAGGACTGCTAGGCACTACAAGAGCATATAAAATACTCATCTGGCAAGGACATACCACAAGGCAGGGGGAGTGGAAAGGCAAGCCTAGTGGCCCGACGACAGGGCATAAGGGGATAAGGCCAATTCCAAAAAAGAAAAGACTAGTCTAGGAAGTCGGGAGATAACAGAAACAATGAAAAGAGGAAGATCCATACCATCTTGGGAGGGTTCGAGAAATCTTCGCGGGAACAGCTCATCGGACAGACATAGTCAATGTAATGGTGAGAGCATGTGCCTGAATGAATTGTCTTCAATTAGTTTGACTATCCGAAGAAAGGCTCGAACAAATTGGATCCAATAATTATTGTTGTTGAAATACAAGCATGCATAGTAGAGAGAATTTTGATAGATCAAGAGAGTTCGACAAACATCTTATATTGGGTCCCTTTTCTGACTGTTGAGTCTCCTAAACAGCTCTCTGAAACGTTATGGCGGACACTTTTTAGTTTTAGGGAGATTTAGAGGGGATGCAAGGACACATAACACTTAACATCCTATTTGGGACGACGAGGAGGATGAAATAGGAGATCCCAATGTACTTCCTTGTGGTGGATGCCTTGTATTCTTACAACATGGTATTGGTTCTACCCAGCCTGAGCGACTTGCATGCCATAGTATCCATCCTTTACCTAATAATGAAGTTTCCTTTACATAATACAGGCGGTTGGAATGATTAGGACACGCGATGTAAGTTGTGAGTTTATGATTTAAAACATGACAAATTTATTCATATTTTTGTTAATTAATTATACCTGTATTAGCACGTGGGTCCTAAAAATCAGGGCGTTACAAAAAGGATTAAACATAATATATATATATATATATATATATATATATATATATATATTATTTGAGTAATTACATTATTATTGCCAAAAAAAAGAGTAATTACATTATTATAAAATCTGTACGAAAAAAGTACAAAGAAAGAAAACAACATACAAAATTTTCGGCATAGACCTCCTAGAAGAGGAACCAACTCAACCTCCTGGTAGAAACCTTCTGTTTGTAATTTTATAGGAAATAGGAATTACATCAGGTTAAGAACCTTTTCATCATGGAACCAAATTTTAAAAAATTTATTTAAATATCTTTTAATCGCTCTTCTACTCGATATTTTAAAAACTATCTAATAATTAAAATTTATACTGACATAAGAAAAGTATGAATTAAAATTTTTTATTTAAATGGTCGAAAATTTACATTTATTTAGTTTATGTCATTATTTTAATTTAATTATTTTTCTACCACATAAGAGACTGTGATTTTTTAGTAATCTAGTACCTATGAAAAACTTTTTAATTTTTAATTGCTTAATATAAAGAATTAAATTGAAGGTGTTTTTAATTTTAATTTGATAGTTATGATTAAAATACTTGTTTATTAAAATGTATAATATGTTGTTACCTTGTTAAATGTTGTGTTTAGGCATTAAGTTTATGTGTAGGTGTGGCTGATTTATTGCTGCATTGTGTTCCCTTTGTGCATGTATAAAGCATGTAAACTTTGGTTTCTTTGTGTTTAATCTTAATGCCTATGTAGTTTATATTTCAAGTTTATGTTCAAATTTTGTGTTTATGATTGTTTAATTAGGAGGTGAGATTTTGAGAAGAAAATTAGGTTTGGTGTTGTTTTTGCTGTAAAACTTGTGAAATATGACAAATTCGCCTAGGCAGGGGTATTTCACCCACATAAATTTGACAGCACCAGAAAAAAGATTGTTTTTACTGTTAATGTTCGCCTAGGCAAATTCACCTGAAAAAAAAAAGTTTTCATTTTGTCAAAATTTTTCCACTCGCTCAGATAAAAATTCTAGGGATTTGTCCACTTGCTCGGGAAAATCCCCCCTGTTTCATATCATTGTGTTTTTCTTCTTTCTCTCATTTAACCTTTTCCTTTCTTCATTTTCTATTATTTCAATTCCTTTTCGATATATAAATATGTTTTCATAGTTAGAGTAGTTCCCAATGTTTGAAATCCATTCAACTCAATTTTGAGATTTTTGAATTTTTAACCTTTTTGAAAATTCAGAGTGTATTAAAGTAATATTGTTTTCAGTGATCAAAAGGAAGTTTTGAGTTGTTGATATTTTTACATGATTTGAATAAGATTTAAGTTTGATTGTAATTTTTTTGTCAATAGTCAAACCCACCTCTCTAAAATTGGGTGAGTTATGTGAATCTTATAAACACTTTCAGAGTCAAGTTGCTTTCATGTAATTAAATTTGATTGATTTTGAACTTCATTGCTTCATTCATGATACAAGGAAATGATCAAAGCAATTTTGTTGATTTTATTTTGAAACCCATGACCAAATAACTTACCTATGCATATATATCCTTTGCTAGCCCTTTGAGCTTTAATAGAATTTTTTTTCTTGATTGAAACCCCTAACCATTGTGAATGAAGAAAAACCATGATTTCTCTATTTGCTTGATAAGTGAAGGAGCATTCTTTATAAATTTTGGCCAAATATTCCAAGTGTTTATTTGGGAAAGTGGTTATATTTTAGTTCTTCCTTTTAGTTTCAAAAATATGGAAAAAGAAAAAGAAATTGATCATACTTGTAAATACCATAACAAATACAAAAACAAGTACAAAGGGGAAAAGAATTAAAAATTTTGTGAGCTCTTTATTCAGATCTAATGATTATGCTCTTTCATTCTATTAGGTACTTTAATATCTATAAAACAATGCTTTCTTCTTTACTCAACCTTATTACAACCCTAAAAGACCTTGTGATCCTTGTTGAATTTGTAAATGTGATACATGCTTAGATGAAAATCAAATTTGACTTGTCATGTTTGTAACATGGGACAACGTCATCCATAAGCTAAGAACTGACTTAGTTGAGAAGAATGAGGAGATCCATAGTTTGAATACTAGTTATACGGATTATGATGACATCCTCTCAATATTCGTCAGTTCTCTCGAGTTCCTTTTTGATAATGTCTGCCGCTAGACCTCTACATAGTAGCAGCAGCCACAACCATACCCAAAAACTCAACCTCCATAACCACAGCCACACCTAGACCCTTAACAGCCATAGTAGGAGCAACAAAATAATGATGACTATAGTGTGTTTGACCCTCCCCAACATGCGCATAAATGACTATTGATTATTTTAGTTTTAGTTTTTTACATGATTTGTCACTTTCTTAACATTATTTGAATAATTTATTTGTGTGTGTTTATTATATCTATATTATATATATATATATATATATATATATACATATACGTTGGTTAGTTTCATTTCTCAAATAATTTATTTATATATTTCATTTGTCAAATTTATTAATTCAATTGAACTGTGAAATCATAAAAAAAATGAACTACAATTAGGTAAAACGTAATGAGTTAAATGATAAATCAATAATCAAGATGATAATTAAAAATTAATTAATAACTTCTAGTGATAAAAACTAGCAAGGAAAATTTCATGTTAAAGTTAGCAAAGACTAACGACTATCGCTGCCTAAAAGCTAAAATAATGACAAAACCCCCCTTTGGTCCCTTACTTTTTCATAATCGGACACTTAGGTCCTTCATTTTTAACATTGACCCCGTTAATCCCTTTCTTCGTAAACGTCGGACACCGAAGTCCCCACCATCAAGACACGTTAAAACGGCGTCAAAGTTCGGTGATGTGGCCATTTAAATCCAGGGTGCCATGCCACGTAGGGGTAAAAACGACACCGTTTTTGCCAAATAGTTAAATAAGAAAATAAACAAAACATCTCTCTATTTTGATTCCATTCAGAAAACCCTATCCCATTTTTGGATTGCCTTCAGAGATTTTCTCGTCCGACTCTCATCTTCTGGAACGTTGGTCATCCTTTTCCCCATCGGAGTGGACATTCTTGCGAGGAGCAACACCGACGTTGGTTAAAGAACACATCACGGTCGACAGAAATGGGAGATTCCATGGAGGTAAGTATTCTCTAGTTTTCTTCTGGATAAATGTAGGCAGGGTAAGGTTGTGTGTTTCGAACTACTGGGGTTCAGGGTTTTGAACTATTGGGGGATTAGGGTTTTGAACTATTGGGGGTTTGCATTTCGAACTACTAAGGGCAATTTTTTTTTTGCGTTCTTATAGAGGAGAACAGTGTTATGTGGTCCCGTGAACATGCATTAGATTCCTGTACTGTCATTGTCTTTTGCTATCATGCCATGAATTGTAAAATTTTTATAGTCCCCCCATGTGCATGCACTGTTTATATATGTCATATTTTACTATTATTTAAATAAGAAATGATTAATTTTATTTTGAATGATTTGGGTAGGAAATCAAGCTTAGTCTACATTATGGTGGTAAGTTTGTAGTCAACATTCATGGTGAAAAAGAATATAAATCGGAGAAAGTTGAGGTTTGGGGGGAGGTGGACCCAGATTATATAGATTGTTTTGCTTTTAATAGATTTGCTGAGAACAATGGCTATGACAGTAAATGTAACATATTTTGGCATGACCCATAGTATGGTCTTAATGATGGGTTGAAGGTTAATCAACATGCTTGGACATATTTGACAAAGTTCCCAAAGGAGTCTTGGAGCAAGGCTTTCTTTGATGAGGATTGTAAGGTGGACAGCATAACAAATAATAATTGTGAGGTACTCAATTCCAAATTGGTGCATGCTAGAAGCAAGCCCATTATGACTATGCTCGAGGAAATAAGGACATACATTATGGTCACAATAGGCAACCATAAGGTTAAGTTAACAGGGCATGTGGGTCAGCTACCACCAATTCAACAAAGTAGGTTAGAGAAGGAAAAAAGTGCAAGTAATAACTGGAATGTATGTGGACAGGTGTCGCAACCTGGATCGCAACGGCGCGGCGAGAAAGAGAGAAGGAGTTGAATGAAACAGGGAGTCGCCACCAACGTTTTTATCCATAGGAAAAACATTGGAAAAAACTAGGTTCAGTAAAGCACTGGTTAAAAATTGAGATTCAAGTTCGGGAGTCGGTTACGAGTAGGGAAGGTATTAGCACCCTACATCGCCTGTCAAAAACAGTACCAAGATTGAAAACGCGCAACATAAATAGCCTTACAAAAGATATTTTATTTCTTCCCTTTTATTGTTGTATCTTTTTTTATTTAAAAAACGACAGAATGGAGTAAGAGAATTTGCATAAACATAGAATGTCGAAGCGAGGTTAACGGAATGTTTCATCCGAATTAAACTCGACTTCGATATGAGACAGAAAAGGGAAAAGAATGCTAATAAGGCGTCACGCCTAAATTATACATCCTCGAGTAAAAAGGATAGGGATAGGAAAGAGATAAGCGGGACGTCTTGTCCTAAGTATCCCTTCCCTATGAATTGTGGCGAGGTTTGAACAAAAACTAGGGGGAAATCAACAAGACGTCACGTCTAAATTGATTTTCACGGAAACGACAAAAAGTAACAACACGAAAGAAACGCAAAAAGCAAGGAAATAAATCAGTAAAGGGAAATAAGAAAGATGGGCCCGACAGGAGTTAAAGTCCTGCTCCTACGTATTCTTGAATTATCAAGAAATCAGGGTTACGTAGTTCTGAGTGTTGTTCTTTTAGGAAAAGACTTGGGAGATGATGATGGATGTCACTGAGGTGGGGAACTCGTACAAGGCGAAGTTCTTCACACGTGTACGAATCCTAAAGAGGTTGTGTAGACGGGAGTGCTCCCGTACGACACTGTTAAAAAATGGAAATTTTTAGGCTAGAAAACAAAACATGTGCAAAACTTATTACTTATTTTTTATTATTATTTTATTATTTTTTATTATTTTTTATTATTTTATTAATAAAAGCATACTATATTAAAAATAACCTGGAAATGAAAAAAACTTGGAAATGAAAAGAAACTTGCTGGAAGAAGAAATGAAACTACATAATAACAACTACAAAGAAAAGTAAAGAAAAGAAAAGAACATAATAATCTGGAAAAGAAACTAATCTGGAAATGAAAAAAACTTGGAAATGAAAAGAAACTTGCCAGAAATGAAAAAAACTTGCTGGAAGAAGAAATGCAACAGAGAAGAAGAGGAGGAGAAACGAATGGCTTCCCAAGACTTGATTGCCTTCAATGAAGAAATGGTCCGCCCTAAATGAATGCTCATGGTGCCTATTTATAGGAATGCAAAAGTAGCCATTGCCATAAAAAATTTGTAATGGAAGGTGCACTCTCCAATTAACAAATCATGGTGCTCCATTATCAGTTTTGAGTGCTCTATTATGATGCTTCAGTGCTCCATTATGATCCTTAGTGCCTTGCCCACCATTCAGAAGCTTGAAAACGTGTTTCTGGGCCAATAATTCACGTGTGAATCGATTCAAGTGGGTTATGAATTGATTCAAACCACTTGAAATTGAATTTTTGGGGCTGTTTCACGCATGAATCGATTCATGCATGTGTTGAATCGATTCATGATGCTGTTTGGTGCTTTTTCATTCTCCTTTTTACGCATCACAAACTTGCTCGCGCATTTGAGGGCTGATGCGTGCCAAATTTGAAAAAGAGTCCAACATGAAAGTTGTAGATCTTTCTCTTAGCTTTAATTTGATATATGGCACAAAAATTTTCATCAAGAAATGAGGGAGATATGGCCCATCTATGAAAACTGCTCCAGAGTGGTACGGAAATACATTTGCAAGCAAAATAAATTCACTGGGCAAAATGGGTGGAGAATTAGCTTTTATGGCCTTCATAAAGTCTGTAGATCTCTTTGATGTGGAGCCATAGAAAAAAGAATGGGGTCATTTCAGTATCATATGAGGGAGATACGAATTTTTTCTTAAAGATGTGCAGAGCAGTCATGAAACTGGAGCAAGTCTAGGAAGATTATTAAAACTGTATCAATTGGTAAGGGTTCAGCCTTCAAGGTCTTCACAAAAGTCGTAGACAATTTTGTTACGAAAATTTAGAGACCGGGTTTGCGCAAATCAAAGATCGTATGAAGAAGTTATGAATTTTCAAATGAACCATGCGCATAAAAGAGTGCTCAAAGGATGGAACTGTACCAATTGGCCAGACAAAAAGAGGTGTTCACAGATGCCCCTCTTTACTTCTTTTTCACAGGAGAAACACGAAGCTTTTCCGTGTTTTTGAAGTGAAATGAAGTAAAGATATGAACACCGATGTAGGGGCCAAGTGGGACCTTCTGATCTCTTAAGACGAGCATTTTCCACATCTGTCCTTTTTTCTTTTTCTTTCTTTTTCTTTCTTCTTTTCTTTTTTCCTTCTCTCTTTTTTTTCTTTTTTTTTTCTAAATTGAACGGGAAAAACTGTCTTTCAATTAACAGGAAGTGAGAAAAAATTGGGGTTGACCCCCGGTAGACTGGAAGGTAGAGGTTGCCTTGTTAGGCGAATGAGAAAGTAAAGGGTGCCTTCATAGGTAACTGGAGAGTAAAAGGTGTCTGAATAGGCGAATGGAAAGTAAAGGATGCCTAAGTAGGCGAACGGAAAAGAAAGGAATGCCTGAGTAAGCGAACAAGAAAGTAAAGGGTGTCTGAGTAGGCGAATGGAAAGGAAAGGAATGCCTGAATAGGCAGACGAAAGTAGAGGGTGCCTGAATAGGCGGACAGAAAGTAAATGGTGCCTGAATAGGCGGACAGAAAGTAAAGGATGCCTGAATAGGCGGCTGGAAGATAAATGATGCCTTGATAGGCGGCTGGAAAGTAAAGGATGCCTTGATAGGCGGCTGGAAAGCAAAGGATGCCTTGAGAGGCGACTGGAAAATAAAGGATGCCTTGATAGGCGACTGGAAAATAAAGGGTGCCATTTGATCGGCGACTGGAAGATAAAGGGTGCCATTTGATTGGCGACTGGAAGATAAAGGGTGCCATTTGATCGGCGACTGGAAGATAAAGGGTGTCATTTGATCGGCGACAGGAAGGTAAAGGGTGCCATTTGATCGGCGACAGGAAAATAAAGGGTGCCATTTGATCGGTGACTAGAAAATAAAGGGTTCCATTTGATCGGCGACAGGAAAATAAAGGGTGTCATTTGATCGGCGACTAGAAGATAAAGGGTGCCATTTGATCGGCGACAGGAAGGTAAAGGGTGCCATTTGATCGGCGACAAGAAGGTAAAGGGTGCCATTTGATCGGCGACAGGAAGGTAAAGAGTAGGGGAGCTAACAGGACGTCTCGTCCGAATTAACTCACTGTTGGCAAGAAATGTAAAGGTTGGGGAAGTTAACAGGACGTCTCGTCCGAATTAACTCACTGTTGGCAGGAAATGTAAAGGTTGGGTTTGACCCTCGGTTGTCATGACTGCGAGTCTTTGGGAAACCGCCTTTTGAATGCAAGAGAATGAATTTTGGGGAATGGCCCATTTTGACATGACTGTGGGTTGTTGGGGAACTACCCCTTGATTGAGAGGATATACCTGGGGTGATGCCCCAGTTTGGCAAGATTTGAAGGAATCTTGGGGAACTGCCCTTTGATTGAAAGACAATAACCCTGGGGTGATGCCCCAATTTGACAACATTTGATGGAATCTCGGGTAACTGTTCCTTGAATAAATAAGAATCTGGGGGGGGGATGCCCCAGTTTGACATGATTGGATGAAATCTTGGGGAACTGCCCCTTGAATGAATGAGAACGAACCTGGGGGAGATGCCCCAGTTTGATATGATTGGATGAGGCTTGGAGGATGCTCCTTGAATGAACCTGAGGGAGATGCCCTAGTTTGACATGATTGGATGAAATCTTGGAGAATGCTCCTTTTTGATGAAGAGAGGTCCTGGTGATGTTCTAGTTCGGATACTCTGGGAGCGCGGGGTACGGTCCTGGGGCCGACAAGAGATGACGACTTAGGGAAGATGCCCTGGTTTGACATGATCGAAAGAGTCTTCGGGGAAAACTGTCCCTTGACCAAAAGAAGGATCTGGGGAGATGCCCTAGTTTTGGGTTGACTGGGAAGTATAGTCCTACTGGGGAAGGATTTGGGAATTTATGGCTCCACTGGGGCGATTATGGTTCCACTAGGGGAGGATTTGGGAATTTATGGCTCTATTGGGGAAGAAGATTTGGGCAGTAAGGATTTTGTGGAACTGCCCGTTGATTGAAAGAAGAGACATTTGGGGTGATGCCCCAGTTTGAGGAGGTTGATGGATTACCTCTTACCTGAAAGAGAAACGAACCTGGGGTGATGCCCCAGTTTGTCGTGATCGAAGGTTGTTGGGAAACTGCTCCTTGATTTGAAAGAGAATGATCCTGGGGTGATTCCCCAGCTTGCCATGAATGAATTTTGGGATACTGTCCCTAAACTCGAGGAGAAATCCGAGGAGATGCCCCAGTATGGAAAGACTGGAAGTCTTAAGAGTACTTCACTTTGACTGAAAAAGAAATCTGGGGAGATGCCCCAGTTTGAGCTATTTTAAAATTCAGGGAACTGTCCCTTGATTGGAAAAGAAATCTAGGAAGATGCCTCAGTTAGAATATGATTGAAAGAAACTTGAGGTACCGCCCCTTGATCGAGAGAGCGGATCTGGGGTCTATCAGGGATGTATAGCGGGTTTACCAAAAGAGAGAAATATGGGTGGGAGTGCCCTAGTTTAAGTTGCCCGAAAAGGATTTAGTGATTTGGGGTACTGTCCTTTAGGGTGAAAGAGAATGAACCTGGAGTGATGTCCCATTTTGAGTTGTTTAGGAAGTGTAATTCCACTGGGGAAGGATTTGGTTGGCATCTGTCTAGGTTCCACCCATGGAAGCATTTGGTGGTTTGGGATGCCATCCTTTGATTGGAAAAAGAAGCCTGGGAAGATGTCTTAGTTTGAACAAGATCAAAAGATTTTGCATGTATTACCTTGACTGGGAGAAAAAACTTGGGATGATGCCCCAATTATGAAGATTGAAAGGATTTTAGGGAAACTCCCTTTTGACTAGGAAGATTTGGGGTGATGCCCCAATTAGAGCTGTTTGGCGATTCATGATACTGTCCCTTGACAGAAAGATCTCATAGAAGGGAAAAATCAAGAGGATGCCCCAGTTCTTTGGAAAGATTGAAAGATTTAGGAGCACTGCCCTTTGACTGAGAGAGGAAAGATGTCTCAGACTGAAGGAGTTAGGGGTATCGTCCCTTGAACAGAGGAAAGATCTGGGGAGATACCCCAGTTATTGGAAATGATTGGAAGATTTAGGGGTATTACCCCTAAGCTAGGATAAGGATCTGGGGTGATCCCCCAGTTATTGGAAATGATTCAGGATACCGTTCCTTTGACAGAAAGATCTCATAGAGGAGAAAAATCAGGAGGATGCCCTAGTTCTTTGGAAAAATTGAAAGATTTAGGAGCACCGTCCTTTGGCTGAGAGAGGGATCTGGGGTGATGCCCCAGTTATTGGAGAGATTGGAAGATTTAGGGGTATTACCCCTAAGCTGGGAGAAGGATCTGGGGTGATGCCCCAGTTATTGGAAAGATTGGGAAGATTTAGGGGTACCGTCTCTTGACAGAGAGATATGACGGGCTTCCTGGAGGAGAGAAATCTGGGGGATGCCCCAGTAGGGTTGCTCCTCCTTTAACAGAAAGAGACTTAGGATGATGCCCTAGTTTGAACTTTTGGGAGTGCGAGGTATTACCCTTGGGTTGGCAAAAGATAATGACCTGGGGAAAGGTGCCCCAATTTGACTTGATTTGAAAGAATCATGGGGAAACTGCCCCTTGACTAAGACAGGAGAAATCTTGGGGAGATGCCCCAATTTGCTATTTGGTGAATCAGAATACTATCCCTTGACAGAGAGATCCCACCGGGCATGTACGACGGACTTGCTGGAGGAGAGATCTCTGGAGGTGCCCCAGTTTAAGCTGTTCTGGACGATTCAGGGTATTGCCACTTGACTGGGAGAGAAAGAGAACGGGGGGAACTATCCCAGTTTTGGAAAATCCGGCTGAAGGGGTTAGGGGTATCACGGAGGAAGGATTTGGGGTGATGCCCCAGTTTGGAGAGGAATGATAGATTTGGGGTAAAATCCCAGCCTTAAAAGATTTTGGGGTTAACAGGACATCCTGTCCAAATTAACCCGTGCTTAACATCGTTGCCAAGGAACGGGGTATCCTTGACTGCTGTTGGGATATACCAAGTTGATTTTTGTAAATGTGACCCTTAACATGCCTCATGAGCAAGACAGAAACCTTGAGAAGATATCGGCTCCGACTACGAGCCCTTGATGGAAATCTCAAAGCACAACGAAAACTTAGAAAGGCATCGTATTCGGCCACAGCAAGGTGTTTTGTCCAATGATTTGGGTGGGTTATGAGAAGGAAATCCGAGGAGAGCTGGTTTCAATGAGGGTGAGCCTTAGTGACTAACGGATAAACCTCGGAAAGTACTAGTCTTGGCAGTTGAGACTCGACACTTCTACTTGTCATGACGTCCTGCAAGAAAGGTTAGTGGTGCAAAACAAATTGGAACTTAAAAAGACCTTCTGCAAAGCCATAATCCTTAGAGATTCGAAGTGACCCATGACTGAAACAGAGCAGATGAAGCAATCCCAGCTTTGGAAACGTGTCAGACCCAGTCTTCATAATGATCGCTTCAGGCGAGATCAAGTAACAAGAACATCTTGTCTTCACGACTTTAAATTTCGTTACCTTCTCACTTTGTACATTAAGGGAAAACATATGTCTTATCAAATCAGGGGAAATCTCAATATGAACACGTATCAAAAGAGGTGAGATTGTATTTACAAGTTAAGTGGGGAGTGGGAAAAGGTAGGCCAAAGAAGCAAGTGGGGTTGCATGGAAAATATTGATAATCGGGTGGAATAGGAATGATTTCACAGATCCTCCAATGAACTACTGAAAACAACGTGTATCTCAATCCACATCACGACTTTGAATTCACCATTTGATCTTGCCTCTGAAAAAGGGTAGTTGGGCTACGGTCCTTATGCCTTAACTTGAAAGCGAACCATTCCCATAAGAAAATTACTCTGCCAAAATCTTGATCCAATTTATTGCCTGAGCTGCCTATTCAGGTATTCAGCTTACCAGGTTGCTCTAACTTTTGCCTAGGCTGCCTTCCTAGGTTTTCAGCCTAGCGAGCATGTTTCGCTTTGTCTTTGTTTTTTTTTGTTTTTTTTTTGTTTTTTTTTTCAAGGTTGCGTCCTTCACGACCAAGGTTTAAGCTGATTGATAATGAGCTTATTTGATCTCTCTTGTTTTAGTTTCGTCCTGTGGGGGAATATATGTTAGTAGGAAAGTTCTCCAACACCATGTATCCAAGAAAACAGGGGTGAGCCCTTTTCAGCACCAATGAGGGAGCTCATTCCGAGTCTGTATCTTTTGTTCATTCTTTCATCTTTCTTTTTCATCGTTTTTCTTCTTCTTCATTTTTTTCTTCTTTTTTATATGCCCCCTCTTGGTACCTTCATTATGGTCTAGCTGCTTTATTCACCCTTAGCCAATGTGGCAGATAACTATGATATTAACGGTATCACAGTAGACTATTCCCTTAGATACACTGGTAGGGGAACAATTATACCTCCTTTGTGTTGGGGTGTTGATTGCGACACAGATGACACATCGTTTTTGTCGCGTTCTTAGCTTGATAACTTTTATGTCCCCATGTGGAAGAGCGATAATTTGATCTATGAATCAGCTCGCCCCAATTGGTATAGGCGTAGGGCACCAACCTTGACTCCTTTCTTTTTGTTTTCTTTTGTTGTTTTAGTGTTTTTTTTTGCAGAGTATTTCTTGACCATGTTTACGTTCATGAGCTCTAGCAAGTCTTTGCCATTCATATTGGTCAATACTAACACTTCCTTGAAAGGTAGATATGCCATTATTCATTGTGGAGTTCGTCTTCCGAGTCGATTGGATCAATTTTTAGTCATTCGTGGACCCTCTTCACTTCGTGTACTGACCTTGTTGAACACTCCTGGATAAAGCTAGATGCCCCTTATTCAAACATCCTGGTTAATTCGGTCAAAGAACTTTTGCCCTTGTTAAACTTTTCGTCAGCGTGATCAAGCAAGCGGTCAAAGTTATGAAATAGGATTGTGATCTCGTTGTTCTCAGAAGGATCATTTTTGGATGGATATATTTTTTTTGTTTTTGTTTTGTTTTGTTTTTTTTTAATTTTTTTTTAATGTATGACGGCAAAGAGAAGGAGGGAAAATAAAAGAGAGCCAATGGACAAAGGGAGTGTTAAAACAAATAAGGGAAGCAAACGGAAACATTTTGAAATTTGATACGCATTCATTGAGAAAAACCTGAAATGATAAAAATATACTTTTGCCCTTATTACATAAAATATCCCAACGCCTTAGGCATAGCATTTGGGTTGAAAAGCCATAAAAGCAGAAGTTTAAAGTCGTAAAGAGCTAGATGGTCTCTTGGTCATGAACCTCTTCACTTGGCGTGCAAATCACAAAGCTTTCATCCTCTCCATGCCTCCAGCCTCTCCTTATCATTCTGATCCAGGACTCTCATAGTCAGACCTGGGGTTTATGATTGTATTGGGAATCCCTTTCTGGAAATCCAGCCACTTGGCTTTAATCAGATCCCTCACTTTGAATTTCAAAGCCTGACAATCTTCAGTAGAGTGTCCTGGGGCCCCAGCATGGTAATCACATCGGGTATTAGGATTATAACCTTTGGGGTAAGGAGGAACTAATGGTTTTAACGGACAGGGTACCGCAAGGGAACTACGGATAAGGTAAGGCAAAAGTTTTGTGTAGGTTATGGGAATGGGGTCGAACCGGACCGGTTTTCGACTATCAGTGGATCTTATTGTGTTTCGGTCTGGATTGGGTGGCTGAGTCTGCCTTAGTGAGGGACAGTAGGGCTGTGGCAAGTGAGAATGGGAAGGTGTTTGAGGGATATATGGACGAAAGCAGAGTGGAAAAGGGAAAAAAGTGGAAGCCTGGTTAGGGGTGGTGGCGACCATGTAAGGTGTAGGGAGACTGGTAGGTTGAAAGGGATTATGAGTCATTAGTCCAGGTTGGGCCCTTTTTTGGTCACAGGAAGTGGAATTAGCATCTCCTTTTCTTTTTCCCGTATTTCCCGAAGTAGACATTCTCGTGATAGGTGCCCTCGGCGACTGGGAGGATTGTGAAATATGAGAGTTCATTGCTTGCCAATCATGATCCTCTTGTTGATTATGGAACGGAGGAGAGTATCCTGAGGGTATTTCATAGTGCAGGTTGTTGTTTGAGCCCATGAAGGCGTGTTGTGGTGCATAAGACATGCCATAGGTCGGTTGAGGGTCAATGATGGGGTGAGGACGGTTGGGCAGAGTTGAGGTGAGGACGGTTGGGCGGAGTGTTGAGGTGAGAACGGTTGGGCGGAGTTGAGGTGAGGACGGTTGGGCGGAGTTGAGGAGAGGACGGTTGGGCGGAGTTGAGGTGAGGACGGTTGGGCGGACTCTTGAGGTGAGGACGGTTGGGCGGAGTTGAGGTGAGGACGGTTGGGCGGACTCTTGAGGTGAGGACGGTTGGGCGGAGTTGAGGAAAGGACGGTTGAGCGGAGTGTTGAGGTGAGGACGGTTGGGCGGAGTGTTGAGGTGAGGACTGTTGGGCGGAGTTGAGGTGAGGACGGTTGGGCGGAGTGTTGAGGTGAGGACAGTTGGGCGGAGTTGAGGTGAGGACGGTTGGGCGGAGTGTTGAGGTGAGGACGGTTGGGCGGAGTTTAGGTGAGGACGGTTGGGCGGACTCTTGAGGTGAGGACGGTTGGGCGGACTCTTGAGGTGAGGACGGTTGGGCAGACTCTTGAGGTGAGGACGGTTGGGCGGAGTTGAGGTGAGGACGGTTGGGCGGACTCTTGAGGTGAGGACGGTTGGGCGGAGTTGAGGAGAGGACGGTTGGGCGGAGTGTTGAGGTGAGGACGGTTGGGCGGAGTGTTGAGGTGAGGACCGTTGGGCGGAGTTGAGGTGAGGACGGTTGGGCGGAGTGTTGAGGTGAGGACGGTTGGGCGGAGTGGGTGTTCCCCCCTTTTGGAATTTGGACCGGTTATATTTCCATTTGGGACCGGTGTCTTTTCCATTTGGGTCGGACCGAAATAGGTGTTCACAGATGCCCCTCTTTACTTCTTTTTCACAAGAGAAACACGAAGCTTCTGTGTTTCTGAAGTGGATCCCGACAAGGTCAGGGCAATCCTAGAAATGCCACCTCCTTGCACAGAAAAAGAAGTCAGGGGGTTCTTGGGAAGATTAAACTATATCGCTCGATTTATCTCACAATTGACATCGACCTGCGAGCCGATCTTCAAGCTACTCTGCAAGAACCAACCGGGGCAATGGAATGAGGATTGCCAAACAGCTTTTGAGAAGATTAAGCAGTACTTGAAAGAACCACCAATATTGGTACCACCAACCCCTGGGAGACCACTGATTTTATACATGACGGTACTGGATGAGTCCATGGGCTGCATATTGGGTCAGCACGATGAAACGGGAAAGAAAGAACATGCCATATATTACCTAAGCAAAAAGTTCACTGATTGTGAAATGCGATACTCCGCATTAGAACGAACTTGTTGCGCGTTAGCATGGGCTGCGAAGCATTTAAGGCAATACATGTTGAGTCACACTACCTGGCTAGTCTCTAAGATGGATCCTATCAAGTACATCTTTGAGAAGCCAGCCCTGACCGAAAGGATTGCTCGATGGCAAGTGCTGCTAACTGAGTACGACATAACATATGTCACTCAGAAAGCCATAAAAGGGAGCGCTTTGGCTGACTACCTAGCCCATCAACCCGTAAGTGATTACCAACCAATACCATTCGACTTCCCAGACGAGGATATTTTGGCATTGTCCGACGAAGAAGAAGGAGGTAACAAGGACAAATGGATTTTAAGATTCGATGGAGCTTCTAATGCTTTGGGACATGGAATTGGAGCCATTTTGATTTCACCAAAGAAAGAGTTCATCCCTGTCTGCGCCAGGCTATGTTTCAATTGTACCAACAATGTCGCTGAATATGAGGCGTGCTCCTTAGGGATCCAAGCGGCATTGGATATGAAAGTAAGAACACTGGAAGTCTACGGAGACTCTGCTTTAGTCGTCCACCAGTTGAAAGGTGAATGGGAAACCAGAGATAGCAAGCTTCTCCCCTATCACGCCCACATTATGGAAATGATCAGAGATTTTGAAGAGATTTCTTTCCATCATGTTCCTCGGGAAGATAATCAGATGGCTGACGCTTTGGCCACTCTCGCTTCAATGTTCAAAGTAAACAATGACTATGACGTGCTCCTCATCGAGGTAGAAAGGCGTCATGAGCCCGCATACTGCCAAGTGGTCGAAGAACAATCGGATGGAAAACCTTGGTATCACGATATCAAGAGGTATATCCAGAGGCAAGAATACCCCGACAATGCCACAGAAAACGACAAGAGAACCCTGCGACGGCTCGCCATGGGATTTTTCTTAAATGGAGACGTGCTTTACAAAAGAAACCATGATTCTATCCTTCTTCGCTGTGTTAATACCGCTGAAGCAAATAGAATCATGAGGGATATCCACGAGGGATCTTTCGGAACCCACATCAATGGGCACGCCATGTCAAGGAAAATCTTAAGGGCTGGTTATTTTTGGATGACCATGGAAGCAGACTGCTTCGCCTATGCTCGGAGATGTCATAAGTGCCAAATATATGCTGATCATATTCACGCACCCCCGTCATCTCTAAATGTTTTGTCAGCACCATGGCCTTTTTCGATGTGGGGCATGGATGTCATTGGTCCCATTGAACCAAAGGCTTCAAACGGCCATCGTTTCATTTTGGTCGCCATTGATTACTTCACAAAATGGGTGGAAGCAGCTTCATACACTAATGTAACCAAAGGTGTTGTTGTTAAATTCATCAAGCGCGAGTTGATATGTCGGTAAGGCCTACCGAGTCAAATCATCACAGACAATGGTACAAACCTGAACAACAAAATGATGAAGGAGCTTTGTGAGAGCTTTAAGATCTCACACCATAATTCCTCTCCGTACCGCCCAAAAATGAATGGGGCAGTCGAGGCAGCGAACAAGAATATCAAGAAGATAATACAGAAAATGGTGGTAACCTATAAAGACTGGAACGAAATGCTTCCTTTTGCTCTACACGGTTATCGTACCTCAGTCCGGACCTCGACTGGGGCAACTCCATTCTCTTTAGTTTATGGCATGGAAGCAGTCCTGCCTTTTGAAGTAGAGATTCCTTCCCTCCGAGTAATAATGAAAGCCGAATTGGTTGAGGCTGAATGGATCCAGACTCGACATGACCAATTAAATCTGATTGATAGTAAAAGATTGAGTGCCCTCTGCCATGGTCAGCTGTATCAAAGGCGTATGAAGCGAGCATTTGAAAAGAAAGTACGACCCCGACAGTTCCAAGAGGGAGACTTGGTGCTCAAGAAGGTTTTGTCAATGCATAAAGATCACCGAGGAAAATGGACTCCTAACTACGAAGGGCCGTATGTCGTGAAGAAAGCTTTTTCCGGAGGTGCTCTCATACTCACCAACATGGATGGGGAAGATCTACCGATGCCTATAAACGCGGATGCAGTGAGAAGATACTACGCGTAAAAAAAAAAAAAGGCTCGCTAGGTTGAAAACCTGAAAAGGCGACCTAGGCAAAAGTTAGAGCAATTGGTGGGGTCGAAAATCCTAAGAAGGCGGCCCAGACAAATTCACACCCTATAGATTCAACACTGCAATGCCAATTTTTCAAGTCACACACAAGGGGATGGGTCTAGAACATTGAAGCCATTGTCGAGTCACGCCCTCGAAAACAAAATCGGAAGATAAACAGGAAATCATGGAAAAGACTAGAATTTTGTCGCTCTCAGGAAATCAATGGAGGATCTAAAAGGCCTTCCCTTCCATCCTTACCATCAATTCCTCACACCTTGTCATATTTTTGCATTATTATTGTCACCTGTACATATCTGTTGTTCATAAATAAAAAGTTTCCTTTCTTCTCACATGTGTTCATGACTAGAATGAATAAACAAGTTTTGCCTAAAAAGAATTTCTTAAAAAAAAAATGAGTTTTGAGAAGAACGAAAACACAAAGTTATGGGGAACGAAGTGGACACCGTTGCCAGATCTTACCTCAAGCAAGCTCAACCAGCTCTGTGAAACAGCCTCAATGAAGTCAGAAGCAATAATTATTTTGGCTATGAGTTACTTCAACGCCTGTCGCCAAGGGAGTTCGCCTGTAAGTTTTTAATTAGTTTCACATTTCTCTGTTATAGGATGGCCATGAACCATGATCCCCGAGATGTGTAGTTGCCCAACTCTCTCCTTAGCAGACCTTCGGCATGTCCGCAGTAAACCCCAAGTCCATTCTCTTTCACCCAAAGGGGCATTACCCTGAATCACCAAATTTTCTCCCCCAGTGGAACCATAATCGCCAAAAACTACATTTCCCAAATCCTTCCCCAGTGGGACTACACTTCCCAGTCAACCCAAAACTGGGGCATCTCCCCAGATTCTTCTTTCGGTCAACGGACAGTTTTCCCCAAAGACTCTTTCGATCATGTCAAACCGGGGCATCTCCCCGAGTTTATTCTCTTATTCAAGGGGCAGTTCCCCAAGATTTCATCCAATCATGTCAAACTGGGGCATCTCCCCGGGTTTATTCTTTCATTCAAGGGGCAGTTCCCCAAGATTTCATCCAATCATGTCAAACTAGGGCATCTCCCCGGGTTTATTCTTTCATTCAAGGGGCAGTTCCCCAAGATTTCATCCAATCATGTCAAACTGGGGCATCTCCCTGGGTTTATTCTTTCATTCAAAGGACAGTACCCCACCCTTCAAGCTTCATCCAATCATCTCAAACTGGAGCATCTCTCCCAGGTTCGTTCTCATTCATTCAAGGGGCAGTTCCCCAAGATTTCATCCAATCATGTCAAACTGGGGCATCTCCCCGGGTTTATTCTTTCATTCAAGGGACAGTTACCTAAGATTTCATCCAATCATGTCAAACTGGGACATCTCTCCGGGTATATCCTCTCAATCAAGGGGCAGTTCCCCAAGAACCCGCAGTCATGGCATCCGAGGGTCAACCCCAACCTTTACATTTCCTGCCAACAGTGAGTTAATTCGGACGAGATGTCCTGTTAACTCCCCCAACCTCTACATTTCCTGCCAACATTGAGTTAATTCGGACGAGACGTCCTGTTAGCTCCCCCAACCTTCACATTTCCTGTCAACAGTGAGCTAATTCGGACGAGACATCCTGTTAGTTCCCCCAACCTTTATCTTCCTGCCGCCGATCAAATGGTACCTTTACTTTCCTGTCGCCGATCAAATGGCACACCTTTACTTTCCTATCGCCGATCAAATGGCACCTTTACTTTCCTGTCGCCGATCAAATGGCACCCCTTTACTTTCCTGTCGCCGATTAAATGACACCTTTACTTTCCTGTCGCCGATCAAATGGCACCTTTACTTTCCTGTCGCCGATCAAATGGCACCTTTACTTTCCTGTCGCCGATCAAATGGCACCTTTACTTTCCTGTCGCCGATCAAATGGCACACCTTTACTTTCCTGTCGCCGATCAAATGGCACCCCTTTACTTTCCTGTCGCCGATCAAATGACACCTTTACTTTCCTGTCGCCGATCAAATGGCACCTTTACTTTCCTGTCGCTGATCAAATGGCACCCCTTTACTTTCCTGTTGCCGATCAAATGGCACACCTTTACTTTCCTGTCGCCGATCAAATGGCACCCCTTTACTTTCCTGTCGCTGATCAAATGGCACCCCTTTACTTTTCTGTCGCCGATCAAATGGCACATTTATTTTCCTGTCGCCGATCAAATGGCACCTTTACTTTCCTGTCGCCGATTAAATGGCACCCATTTACTTTCCTGTTGCCGATCAAATGGCACCCTTTTACTTTCCTGTCGCCGATCAAATGGTACCTTTATCTTCCTATCGCCGATCAAATGGCACCCCTTTACTTTCCTGTCGTCGAACAAATGGCATCCTTTTACCTTTCAGTCACCAAAAAAGACATCCTTTTTCTCCCGGTCACCGAATGAGGCACCCTTCTGCTTCATGTCATTCAAAGGATAATTCCCAGTTAACCGCTTCTTGCTAAAAATTAGAGCACTGCCTCACTTCTTTTTTCCCAGATTTAGAACACAAAAAAAAGAGAAGAAAAAAAAAAGAAAAGAAAAAAAAAGAAAGAAAAAGGACAGATGTGGAAAGTGCTCGTCTTAAGAGATCAAGAGGTCCCACTTGGCCCCCACATCGGTGTTCATATCTTTACTTCATTTTCACTTCAAAAACACGGAAAGCTTCGTGTTTCTTTTGTGAAAAAGAAGTAAAGAGGGGCATCTGTGAACACCTCTTTTTGTTCGGCCAATTGGTACAGTTCCATCTTTTGAGCACTCTTTCATGCGCATGGTTCATTTGAAAATTCATAACTCCTTCATACGATCTTTGATTTGTGCAAACCCGGTCTTTAAATTTTCATAACAAAATTGTCTACGACTTTTGTGAAGACCTTGAAGGCTGAATCCTTACCAATTGATACGGTTTTAATAATCTTCCTAGACTTGCTCCAGTTTCATGACTGCTCTACACATCTTTAAGAAAAAATTCATATCTCCCTCATATGATACTGAAATGACCCCATTCTTTTTTCTATGACTCCACATCAAAGAGATCTACAAACTTTACTCCACCCATTTTGCCCAGTGAATTTATTTTGCTTGCAAATGTATTTCCGTCACACTCTGGAGCAGTTTTCATAGATGGGCCATATCTCCCTCGTTTCTTGATGAAAATTTTTGTGCCATATATCAAATTAAAGCTAAGAGAAAGATCTACAATTTTCATGTTGGACTCTTTTTCAAATTTGGCACGCATTAGCCCTCAAATGCGCGAGCAAGTTTGTGATGCATAAAAAGGAGAATGAAAAAGCACCAAACAGCATCATGAATCGATTCAACACATGCATGAATCGATTCATGCGTGAAACAGCCCCAAAAATTCAATTTCAAGTGGTTTGAATCGATTCATAGCCCACTTGAATCGATTCACACGTGAATTATTAGCCCAGAAACACGTTTTCAAGCTTCTGAATGGTGGGCAAGGCACTAAAGATCATAATGGAGCACTAAAGCATCATAATGGAGCACTTAAGTTGATAATGGAGCACCATGGACTTGTTAATTGAAGAGTGCAACCTCCATTACAATTAATTATTGCATTGGCTTGCTTTTAGAATGCTATAAATAGGCACCATGAGCATTCATTCAAGGGATGAATTGCAAAAGAGAGAATTCATTCTCCATTTTCCCCTTCTCTGTTTTTCTTCTTCACCATTCTTCATTCAAGAAAAAATTCCTTCTTCATTGGTTGCCTTCTCTCTTCTTCTTCTTCTTCAGTTAGTTCTTCATTTCCGGCTCAGCGCGTTTGCCACGGATTTCAATTCCAGCACCACTACAACACCGCCACTGTTTCCAACATCCAACTACAACACCGGCTCATAATCCTCCACACCGGTTCCTTTCTGTTCCTTATTTCCTTTGTTTTCATCATTTATTTTCCTGCCAAATTTCTGCCTGTTGGTTATGGTTTTCTGTGTAGTATAGCTTATATTGTCAATACTTACCCTTTACCCCTAAAAAAAATAATAAAAAAATAATAAAAAATAAAAAAATAAAAAAAATAAAAATAAAATAATAAAATAATAATAATAAATAAGTAATAAGTTTTGCACATGTTTTGTTTTCTAGCCTAAAAATTTCCATTTTTTTTAACAGTGTCGTACGGGAACACTTCCGTCTACACAATCTCCTTAGGATCCGTACACGTGTGAAGAACTTCGTCTTGTATGAGTTCCCCATCTCAATGACTTCCATCATCATGTTCCGAGTCAAAATTTTCAGAACTACGTAACCCTGATTTCTTGATAATTCAAGAATACGTAGGAGCAGGACTTTAACTCCTGTCGGGCCCATTTTTCTTATTTCCTTTTACTGATTTATTTCCTTGCTTTTTTACGTTTCTTTCGTGATGTTACTTTTTGTCGTTCCCGTGAAAATCAATTTAGACGTGACGTCTTGTTGATTTCCCCTAGTTTTTGTTCAAACCTTGCTACAATTCATAGGGAAGGGATACTTAGGACAAGACGTCCCGCTTATCTCTTTCCTATCCCTATCCTTTTTACCCGAGGATGTTTAATTTAGACGTGACGTCTTATTGGCATTCTCTCACCCTCTCTGTCTCATATCGAAGTCGAGCTTAATTCGGACAAAACGTCCCATTAACCTCGCTTTAACATTCTATGTCTGTACAGTTCTCTACTCCATTCTATCATTTTCAAAATAAAAGGGAAGAAACCATGTTTTATTTAAGGCTATTTATATTGTGCTTTCAATCTTGGTACTGTCTTTGACAGGCGATGTAGGGTGCTAATACCTTCCCTACTCGTAATCGACTCCCGAACTTGAATCTCAATTTTTAACCAGTGCTTTACTGAACTTAGTTTTTTCCCAATGTTTTTCCTATGGATAAAAAAGTTGGTGGCGACTCCCTGTTTCATTCCACCCATTCTCTCTCTTCGCCGCGCCGTCGCGATCCAGGTTGCGACAGAAACACATCGCCTGGTACAGTTCTTAAAATTAGACTAATCTTCTCAACACTCCGCCCAACCGTCCTCACCTCAACACTCCGCCCAACCGTCCTCACCACTAAACAAAGCGAAACATGCTCGCTAGGCTGAAAACCTAGGAAGGCAGCCTAGGCAAAAGTTAGAGCAACCTGGTAAGCTGAATACCTGAATAGGCAGCTCAGGCAATAAATTGGATCAAGATTTTGGCAGAGTAATTTTCTTATGGGAATGGTTCGCTTTCAAGTTAAGGCATAAGGACCGTAGCCCAACTACCCTTTTTCAGAGGCAAGATCAAATGGTGAATTCAAAGTCGTGATGTGGATTGAGATACACGTTGTTTTCAGTAGTTCATTGGAGGATCTGTGAAATCATTCCTATTCCACCCGATTATCAATATTTTCCATGCAACCCCACTTGCTTCTTTGGCCTACCTTTTCCCACTCCCCACTTAACTTGTAAATACAATCTCACCTCTTTTGATACGTGTTCATATTGAGATTTCCCCTGATTTGATAAGACATATGTTTTCCCTTAATGTACAAAGTGAGAAGGTAACGAAATTTAAAGTCGTGAAGACAAGATGTTCTTGTTACTTGATCTCGCCTGAAGCGATCATTATGAAGACTGGGTCTGACATGTTTCCAAAGCTGGGATTGCTTCATCTGCTCTATTTCAGTCATGGGTCACTTCGAATCTCTAAGGATTGTGGCTTTGCAGAAGGTCTTTTTAAGTTCCAATTTGTTTTGCACCACTAACCTTTCTTGCAGGACGTCATGACAAGTAGAAGTGTCAAGTCTCAACTGCCAAGACTAGTACTTTCCGAGGTTTATCCGTTAGTCACTAAGGCTCACCCTCATTGAAACCAGCTCTCCTCGGATTTCCTTCTCATAACCCACCCAAATCATTGGACAAAACACCTTGCTGTGGCCGAATACGATGTCTTTCTAAGTTTTCGTTGTGCTTTGAGATTTCCATCAAGGGCTCGTAGTCGGAGCCGATATCTTCTCAAGGTTTCTGTCTTGCTCATGAGGCATGTTAAGGGTCACATTTACAAAAATCAACTTGGTATATCCCAACAGCAGTCAAGGATACCCCGTTCCTTGGCAACGATGTTAAGCACGGGTTAATTTGGACAGGATGTCCTGTTAACCCCAAAATCTTTTAAGGCTGGGATTTTACCCCAAATCTATCATTCCTCTCCAAACTGGGGCATCACCCCAAATCCTTCCTTCGTGATACCCCTAACCCCTTCAGCCGGATTTTCCGAAACTGGGATAGTTCCCCCCGTTCTCTTTCTCTCCCAGTCAAGTGGCAATACCCTGAATCGTCCAGAACAGCTTAAACTGGGGCACCCCCAGAGATCTCTCCTCTAGCAAGTTCGTCGTACATGCCCGGTGGGATCTCTCTGTCAAGGGATAGTATTCTGATTCACCAAATAGCAAATTAGGGCATCTCCCCAAGATTTCTCCTGTCTTAGTCGAGGGGCAGTTTCCCCATGATTCTTTCAAATCAAGTCAAATTGGGGCACCTTCCCCCAGGTCATTATCTTTTGCCAACCCAAGGGTAATACCTCGCACTCCCAAAAGTTCAAACTAGGGCATCATCCTAAGTCTCTTTCTGTCAAAGGAGGAGCAACCCTACTGGGGCATCCCCCAGATTTCTCTCCTCCAGGAAGCCCGTCATATCTCTCTGTCAAGAGACGGTACCCCTAAATCTTCCCAATCTTTCCAATAACTGGGGCATCACCCCAGATCCTTCTCCCAGCTTAGGGGTAATACCCCTAAATCTTCCAATCTCTCCAATAACTGGGGCATCACCCCAGATCCCTCTCTCAGCCAAAGGACGGTGCTCCTAAATCTTTCAATTTTTCCAAAGAACTAGGGCATCCTCCTGATTTTCTCCTCTATGAGATCTTTCTGTCAAAGGAACGGTATCCTGAATCATTTCCAATAACTGGGGGATCACCCCAGATCCTTATCCTAGCTTAGGGGTAATACCCCTAAATCTTCCAATCATTTCCAATAACTGGGGTATCTCCCCAGATCTTTCCTCTGTTCAAGGGACGATACCCCTAACTCCTTCAGTCTGAGACATCTTTCCTCTCTCAGTCAAAGGGCAGTGCTCCTAAATCTTTCAATCTTTCCAAAGAACTGGGGCATCCTCTTGATTTTTCCCTTCTATGAGATCTTTCTGTCAAGGGACGGTATCATGAATCGCCAAACAGCTCTAATTGGGGCATCACCCCAAATCTTCCTAGTCAAAAGGGAGTTTCCCCAAAATCCTTTCAATCTTCATAATTGGGGCATCATCCCAAGTTTTTTCTCCCAGTCAAGGTAATACATGCAAAATCTTTTGATCTTGTTCAAACTAGGACATCTTCCCAAGCTTCTCTTTCCAATCAAAGGATGGCATCCCAAACCACCAAATGCTTCCATGGGTGGAACCTAGACAGATGCCAACCAAATCCTTCCCTAGTGGAGTCGCCATCTGTCGCAACTTGGATCGCGACGGCGCGGCGAGAAAGAGAGAAGGAGTTGAATGAAACAGGGAGTCGCCACCAACGTTTTTATCCATAGGAAAAACATTGGAAAAAACTAGGTTCAGTAAAGCACTGGTTAAAAATTGAGATTCAAGTTCGGGAGTCGGTTACGAGTAGGGAAGGTATTAGCACCCTACATCGCCTGTCAAAAACAGTACCAAGATTGAAAACGCGCAACATAAATAGCCTTACAAAAGATATTTTATTTCTTCCCTTTTATTGTTGTATCTTTTTTTATTTAAAAAACGACAGAATGGAGTAAGAGAATTTGCACAAACATAGAATGTCGAAGCGAGGTTAACGGAATGTTTCATCCGAATTAAACTCGACTTCGATATGAGACAGAAAAGGAAAAAGAATGCTAATAAGGCGTCACGCCTAAATTATACATCCTCGAGTAAAAAGGATAGGGATAGGAAAGAGATAAGTGGGACGTCTTGTCCTAAGTATCCCTTCCCTATGAATTGTGGCGAGGTTTGAACAAAAACTAGGGGGAAATCAACAAGACGTCACGTCTAAATTGATTTTCACGGAAACGACAAAAAGTAACAACACGAAAGAAACGCAAAAAGCAAGGAAATAAATCAGTAAAGGGAAATAAGAAAGATGGGCCCGACAGGAGTTAAAGTCCTGCTCCTACGTATTCTTGAATTATCAAGAAATCAGGGTTACGTAGTTCTGAGTGTTGTTCTTTTAGGAAAAGACTTGGGAGATGATGATGGATGTCACTGAGGTGGGGAACTCGTACAAGGCGAAGTTCTTCACACGTGTACGAATCCTAAAGAGGTTGTGTAGACGGGAGTGCTCCCGTACGACACTGTTAAGAAATGGAAATTTTTAGGCTAGAAAATAAAACATGTGCAAAACTTATTACTTATTATTTTGTTATTTTTTATTATTTTATTATTTTTTTATTTTTATTTTTTTTATTAAAAAGCATACTATATTTAAAATAACATGGAAATGAAAAACTTGGAAATGAAATGAAACTTGCTGGAAGAAGAAATGAAACTACATAATAACAACTACAAAGAAAAGAGAAGAAAAGAAAAGAACATACTAACCTTGAAATAAAAAAAAAAACTTGCTGGAAGGTGCAACAGAGAAGAGGAGAAAATGGAAATAGGGAGCAACGGGAGAAGGAGAAAAGAAAACCAGTGCCTTGCTTCTGCTTGATTCATCTCTATTTATAGCCAAGGAAAGACTTTGCTTTTCCATTTAATAATCTTAATGGAGCCATGATCCTTGCATAATTGGTGTAGTGGAGCATTATCATGTCTGCTTAGTGGTGAATGATTAACATGGTGCAATGCAAGGCTGTCCCATTCAATCTGGAACTCAAATTTGAACTAAATGAATAGATTCATTTTCCAAATGAATAGATTCATTTAGTGTATTTGTTCATCAAAATTGAAATGAATTGATTCATGGAAGAAGTGAATAGATTCATGGTGATTAATCATTGATTTTCCATGTGCCCAGTCGCATGAATCGATTCAAAAATCATATCCTGGGCCATAATTCACGTGTGAATCGATTCAAGTGGGCTATGAATCGATTCAAACCACTTGAAATTGAATTTTTGGGGCTGTTTCACGCATGAATCGATTCATGCATGTGTTGAATCGATTCATGATGCTGTTTGGTGCTTTTTCATTCTCCTTTTTACGTATCACAAACTTGCTCGCGTATTTGAGGGCTGATGCGTGCCAAATTTGAAAAAGAGTCCAACATGAAAGTTGTAGATCTTTCTCTTAGCTTTAATTTGATATATGGCACAAAAATTTTCATCAAGAAATGAGGGAGATATGGCCCATCTATGAAAACTGCTCCAGAGTGTGACGGAAATACATTTGCAAGCAAAATAAATTCACTGGACAAAATGGGTGGAGAATTAGCTTTTGTGTCCTTCATAAAGTTTGTAGATCTCTTTGATGTGGAGCCATAGAAAAAAGAATGGGGTCATTTCAGTATCATACGAGGGAGATATGAATTTTTTCTTAAAGATGTGCAGAGCAGTCATGAAACTGGAGCAAGTCTAGGAAGATTATTAAAACCGTATCAATTGGTAAGGATTCAGCCTTCAAGGTCTTCACAAAAGTCGTAGACAATTTTGTTACGAAAATTTAGAGACCGGGTTTGCGCAAATCAAAGATCGTATGAAGGAGTTATGAATTTTCAAATGAACCATGCGCATGAAAAAGTGCTCAAAAGATGGAACTGTACCAATTGGCCAGACAAAAAGAGGTGTTCACAGATGCCCCTCTTTACTTCTTTTTCACAAAAGAAACATGAAGCTTCTGTGTTTTTGAAGTGAAAAGGAAGTAAAGATATGAACACCGATGTAGGGGGCCAAGTGGGACCTCTTGATCGGTATGGCAACTGATGGTGTGGGCAATCACGAGTCAGTGTGACCTCTTTTTCTTAAAAACGAGCATTCTCCACTTCTGTTTCTCTTCTTTTCTCCTCTCTTTTTTTTTTGTTTTTTTGTTTTTTTTGTTTTTTTTTTGAACTCTGAATTGACCGGGAAAAATTCTTTCAGTGAGAAGATCAGGATTGACCCCCGGTAGACTAGAAGGTAAAGGGTGCCTGCATAGGTGAACGGAAAGTAAAGGGGTGCCTGAATAGGCGGACAGGAAAGTGAAGGGTGCCTGAATAGGCGGACAGAAAGTAAAGGGTGCCTGAATAGGCGGACGGAAAGTAAAGGATGCCTTGATAGGCGACTGGAAATGCCTTGATAGGCGACTGAAAAGTAAAGGATGCCTTGATAGGCGACTGGAAAGTAAAGGATACCTTGATAGGTGACTGGAAAGTAAAGGATGCCTTGATAGGCGACTGGAAAGTAAAGGATGCCTTGATAGGCGACTGGAAATAAAGGATGCCTTGATAGGCGACTGGAAAGTAAAGGATACCTTGATAGGCGACTGGAAAGTAAAGGATGCCTTGATAGGCGGCTGGAAAATAAAGGATGCCTTGATAGGCGACTGCAAAGTAAAGGATGCCTTGATAGGCGACTGGAAAGTAAAGGATGCCTTGATCGGCGACAGGAAAGGTAAAGAGATTGGGGGGCTAACAGGACGTCTCGTCTAAATTAACTCACTGTTGGTAGGAAATGTAAAGGTTGGGGGAGCTAACGGGACGTCTCGTCCGAATCAACTCACTGTTGGCAGGAAATGTAAAGGTTGGGGGAGCTAACGGGACGTCTCGTCCGAATTAACTCACTGTTGGCAGGAAATGTAAAGGTTGGGGGAGCTAACGGGACGTCTCATCCGAATTAACTCACTGGACCTAAAGGCTCGGGGTGATGCCCCAGTTTGACATGACTGAAGGTTCTTGGGGAATTATTCTTTGACTGAAAGAGGGTGAACCTGGGGTGCCCCGGTTTGAGATGATTTAAAGGAATCTTGGGGAATTGTCCCTTGACTAAAATAGAAGAAATCTGGGGGAGATGCCCCAGTTAGGAAGATTGAAGGGATCTCAGGGAACTGCTTCTTGACTAGAATAGAAGAAATCTGGGGAGATGCCCCAGTTTGAGATGTTTTGAAGAAAGTGTAGTTCCATTGGGGAAGAATTTGGGTGATTCGAGATACTGCTCTTTGATTAAGAATGTAAAGTTTGGGATTTATTTGGGGAAGAGATCTTGAGAAGCGCCAACTTTGGCGATTGATTTCACTAGGGATGAGAATTTGAGAGGTGCTGATTTTGGAGTTGAGTGGGAGACTTTGAAGATTGCCAACTTTGGCGAAAGAGTCTTAGAACGGTGCCTGCTTTGGAGATTGAAGAGGAGACTTTGAGAAGTGCCAACTTTGGCGATCTAAGGATAGAGTTCCGAGAAGTGCCAACTTTGGCGAGGAAGGTTCCACTGGGGGGATGAGAATTTGAGAGATGCTGACTTTGGAATTGAGTGAGAGACTTTAAAGATGCCTGCTTAGGCGATGGAAGAAGAAAATATTAAAAGGTGCCAACTTTGGCGATTTAGGGAAGGAGTTCTGAGGCGATTCGAGGAAGGGCTTGAAGGACTTGATTGAGGTGTTAATGCCTGGCATGACTGTCTGTGAGATAACCTGCATAAAAATGGTAAGTAGTGCAAAGATAAGTTCAAAAACTAGGTAGGTCCTGTGAAACCGCGGCCCTTAGGACAACTCATGGACAGAGGAGAATGCAAGAGGCGATCATAGCTTTGAAGCGCATGTCTGGCTGAGTCTTCATGATGATTGTCTAAGACGAGGTCGAGTAGTGGGAGCGTCTCGTTCCTCACGAGTTTAAATGTTCACCATTCTTTCATTTTATTTTTATAAAAAAACACAATGTTTTATCAGATCAATGCAATTTATAACACGTATCGAAAAAGGATGAACTTTATTCATGTATGTCAAACAATGGACAATAGGGAAAACAGATGGGATGAAATGAAGTTACATAGGACAGGTCAAGGCCAGGAAAGTTCAAGGATCCTCCAGTGAATTCCTGAGACTAGTGAGAACCTTAATCCTGCGTCACGACCTCAAGTACATCGTTCAACTCTGCCTTTGAGAGGGTAGTTCGACCATGGTCCACATGCCCCCAGTTTACGCATTTTGCATTGGAAATTTTACTTACTCTGCCGAAATCTTGACCCTAATTTTACCTGAGCCGCCTTTTCAGGTTTTCAACTCACTGGGTTGCTCCAACTTTTGCCTAGGTGATGGAAGAAGAAACCTTGAAAGGTGCTGGCTTTGGCGATTATGGTTCCATTGGGGAATGCATGGCAGGCCCGTCGGAGGAGAAAAATCTGATGGATGTCCCAATTTGGGACATCTTAATAAGAATAACTCCACTGGGGAAAGTATTTTCCTATTGGGGATGAATGGTGGGTTACCTAGAGGAGAGAAATCTGGGGGATGTCCCAATTTGAGAGGTAAAGTCCCAGGTTTATTTTGAAAATGATAGAATGGAGTAAGAGAATTGTACAAACATAGAATGTCGAAGCGAGGTCAACGGGACGTTTTATCCGAATTAAACTCGACTTCGATATGAGACAGAGAGGGGAAGAGAATGCTAATAAGGCGTCACGCCTAAATTAGGCATTCTCGAATAAAAAGGACAGGGATAGGAAAGAGATAAGCGGGACGTCTCGTCCTAAGTATCCCCTCCCTATGAATTATGGCGAGGTTTGAGCAAAAACTAGGGGGAAATCAACAAGACGTCATGTCTAAATTGATTTTCACGGAAACGACAAAAAGTAACAACACGAAAGAAACGCAAAAAGCAAGGAAATAAATCAGTAAAAGGAAATAAGAAAGATGGGCCCGACAGGAGTTAAAGTCCTGCTCCTACGTATTCTTGAATTATCAAGAAATCAGGGTTACGTAGTTCTGAGTGTTGTTCTTTTAGGAAAAGACTTGGGAGATGATGATGGATGTCACTGAGGTGGGGAACTCGTACAAGGCGAAGTTCTTCACACGTGTACGAATCCTAAAGAGGTTGTGTAGACGGGAGTGCTCCCGTACGACACTGTTAAAAAATGGAAATTTTTAGGCTAGAAAACAAAACATATGCAAAACTTATTACTTATTTTTTATTATTATTTTATTATTTTTTATTATTTTTTATTATTTTATTAATAAAAGCATACTATATTAAAAATAACCTGGAAATGAAAAAAACTTGGAAATGAAAAGAAACTTGCTGGAAGAAGAAATGAAACTACATAATAACAACTACAAAGAAAAGTAAAGAAAAGAAAAGAACATAATAATCTGGAAAAGAAACTAACCCGGAAATGAAAAAAACTTGGAAATGAAAAGAAACTTGCCGGAAATGAAAAAAACTTACTGGAAGAAGAAATGCAACAGAGAAGAAGAGGAGGAGAAACGAATGGCTTCTCAAGACTTGATTGCCTTCAATGAAGAAATGGTCCCCCCTAAATGAATGCTCATGGTGCCTATTTATAGGAATGCAAAAGCAGCCATTGCCATAAAAAATTTGTAATGGAAGGTGCACTCTCCAATTAACAAATCATGGTGCTCCATTATCAGTTTTGAGTGCTCCATTATGATGCTTCAGTGCTCCATTATGATCCTTAGTGCCTTGCCCACCATTCAGAAGCTTGAAAATGTGTTTCTGGGCCAATAATTCACGTGTGAATCGATTCAAGTGGGTTATGAATCGATTCAAACCACTTGTAATTGAATTTTTGGGGCTGTTTCACACATGAATCGATTCATGCATGTGTTGAATCGATTCATGATGCTGTTTGGTGCTTTTTCATTCTCCTTTTTACGCATCACAAACTTGCTCGCGCATTTGAGGGCTGATGCGTGCCAAATTTGAAAAAGAGTCCAACATGAAAGTTGTAGATCTTTCTCTTAGCTTTAATTTGATATATGGCACAAAAATTTTCATCAAGAAATGAGGGAGATATGGCCCATCTATGAAAACTGCTCCAGAGTGTGACGGAAATACATTTGCAAGCAAAATAAATTCACTGGGCAAAATGGGTGGAGAATTAGCTTTTATGGCCTTCATAAAGTCTGTAGATCTCTTTGAAACTGGAGCAAGTCATGAAAGATTATTAAAACTGTATCAATTGGTAAGGGTTCAGCCTTCAAGGTCTTCACAAAAGTCGTAGACAATTTTGTTACGAAAATTTAGAGACCGGGTTTGCGCAAATCAAAGATCGTATGAAGGAGTTATGAATTTTCAAATGAACCATGCGCATAAAAGAGTGCTCAAAGGATGGAACTGTACCAATTGGCCAGACAAAAAGAGGTGTTCACAAATTATATTTCCATTTGGGACCGGTGTCTTTTCCATTTGGGTCGGACCGAAATAGGTGTTCACAGATGCCCCTCTTTACTTCTTTTTCACAAGAGAAACACGAAGCTTCTGTGTTTCTGAAGTGAAAAAAGAAGTAAAGATATGAACACCGATGTAGGGGCCAAGTGGGACATCTTGATCGGTATGGCGTCTGATGGTGCTGGCAGTCACTAGTCAGTGTGACCTTTTTCTCTTTAAAGACGAGCTTTTCCCACTTGGTATGTGCATTGGACTTCGAGCTTGGCTCTATTTTTTATTTTTTCATTTTTTTTGTATTATTTGTTTTTTTCTTTTTCTTTTTTTTCTTTTTTTTTGGCAAAGTCTTCCTCAGTTGTGTCTACATTTATAGACATAAGCGATTTCCCCCTATTTAACTGTTGAGGTTTCCTTAAATGACTGGCCTACCACTTGTCCAATTCTGGACTTGCCCATATTATCATTCCATGCCTTCTGATAGGTTACCCCCGTGATTCCTTCAATTGTTCTTGACTTAGGGGTATACCCATCTTGATCCTCTTGTTCTAACAATCTTGTAAACTTGGATAGTGGCTCGTAGGTTTCCCTACCTCATTCGTCGGCATAGTCGACCTAGTGATCGAAATCGTGAAGCAGGATTATGATTTCACTAGTCTCAAGAGGATCACTTTTGGATCTGCAATTTAGTGTGTTATGGCAAAATAAAGAAGAGAAAGGAAAAACAAGTTAAAGAGAATGAGTCAAAAGTAAGGATAAAGGGATGAGAATTTTTTTTGAATTTCGATACACATTTATTGATTGACTGGTAAAACAAGTCTTTTTTTTTCGCCCTTATTACATGAAAAGTCCCAGAGCCTTAGGCATAGCAGAGGGATAATCAAGATATTAAGGCAATGACAAATTTTTGGTGAATCATTTAAGAATCGTAGGGAGTTCGACAGCCTCCCAATCACTGAACTCTTAGCCCGGTGGGCAAGCGGCCACCGAATCAGCATTATCATCAAAACCATCTTCAATATCGGCCACCACGACATTAACTTCCGAACTTCCATGATTGGGTAGGGGATTTATGGTCACATTAGGAGTCCCTTCCCGGAAAATTGATCCATTCGGCCTTGATCAAATCTCTCACTTTATGTTTCAAATCTATGCAATTTTCTGTGGAGTGCCCTTTCATGGCCTAGGTCGGGTTTTGTTGGAAGTCTTTTCTAGGCCATATGGCTTGTCTAAAAGTGACTCTCTACACCAGGTGGTTTCCGCTAGACATCTAGAAGGTCACCAGAGCCAAGATCCTAATCATGACAGGGACGCAAACAGTGAGGAATTCACTAGGTGCGTATATCATGAGAGGTCGAACTCTGGTCGAGGTTCTCACGAACACCCGATAGGAAGTACATCCTATACGATTCCGTTACCAACCTCTCCTAACTTAAGCTTCATTTGGGGCCCGGGTATAGGGCGCCACTCATAGGTGTGTGCAAGTAATGTGAGTGTAGTTTGTGGAAGGACATTCAATACCTTTTACCTTACCCCATCCTGCACAAGGAACAAACACTGAACAAATACACAAAGTCGTCTACCCTAGGGTTCAATGATTGTAGAAAAGTAACATGGTCTCCTACCCTAGGGTTCAATAAACATGCAAAACATAGACAACGAAACAAATAACAAGATACGATTAAAACAAGAACAAACATTCACAACAATCGACAGAAAATAAGACAAGGGGAAGAAATCCGAGATAACAAAGGCTATATAAAAAGAACATGCGCTTTTAATCAAACTGGCCTGACTCTCTTAAGTGTCCCCAGTGGAGTCGCCATCTGTCGCAACCTGGATCACGACGGCGCGGCGATGAGGAAAGAAGGAGTTGAATGAAACAGGGAGTCGCCACTAACGTTTTTATCCATAGGAAAAACATTGGAAAAAACTAGGTTCAGTAAAGCACTGGTTAAAAATTGAGATTCAAGTTCGGGAGTCGGTTACGAGTAGGGAAGGTATTAGCACCCTACATCGCCTGTCAAAAACAGTACCAAGATTGAAAACGCGCAACATAAATAGCCTTACAAAAGATATTTTATTTCTTCCCTTTTATTGTTGTATCTTTTTTTATTTAAAAAACGACGGAATGGAGTAAGAGAATTTGCACAAACATAGAATGTCGAAGCGAGGTTAACGGAATGTTTCATCCGAATTAAACTCGACTTCGATATGAGACAGAAAAGGGAAAATAATGCTAATAAGGCGTCACGCCTAAATTATACATCCTCGAGTAAAAAGGACAGGGATAGGAAAGAGATAAGCGGGACGTCTCGTCCTAAGTATCCCCTCCCTATGAATTATGGCGAGGTTTGAGCAAAAACTAGGGGGAAATCAACAAGACGTCACGTCTAAATTGATTTTCACGGAAACGACAAAAAGTAAAAACACGAAAGAAACGCAAAAAGCAAGGAAATAAATCAGTAAAAGGAAATAAGAAAGATGGGCCCGACAGGAGTTAAAGTCCTGCTCCTACGTATTCTTGAATTATCAAGAAATCAGGGTTACGTAGTTCTGAGTGTTGTTCTTTTAGGAAAAGACTTGGGAGATGATGATGGATGTCACTGAGGTGGGGAACTCGTACAAGGCGAAGTTCTTCACACGTGTACGAATCCTAAAGAGGTTGTGTAGACGGGAGTGCTCCCGTACGACACTGTTAAAAAATGGAAATTTTTAGGCTAGAAAACAAAACATGTGCAAAACTTATTACTTATTTATTATTATTATTTTATTATTTTTTATTATTTTTTATTATTTTATTAATAAAAGCATACTATATTAAAAATAACCTGGAAATGAAAAAAACTTGGAAATGAAAAGAAACTTGCTGGAAGAAGAAATGAAACTACATAATAACAACTACAAAGAAAAGTAAAGAAAAGAAAAGAACATAATAATCTGGAAAAGAAACTAACCCGGAAATGAAAAAAACTTGGAAAGAAAAGAAACTTGCCGGAAATGAAAAAAACTTGCTGGAAGAAGAAATGCAACAGAGAAGAAGAGGAGGAGAAACGAATGGCTTCCCAAGACTTGATTGCCTTCAATGAAGAAATGGTCCCCCCTAAATGAATGCTCATGGTGCCTATTTATAGGAATGCAAAAGCAGCCATTGCCATAAAAAATTTGTAATGGAAGGTGCACTCTCCAATTAACAAATCATGGTGCTCCATTATCAGTTTTGAGTGCTCCATTATGATGCTTCAGTGCTCCATTATGATCCTTAGTGCCTTGCCCACCATTCAGAAGCTTGAAAACGTGTTTCTGGGCCAATAATTCACGTGTGAATCGATTCAAGTGGGTTATGAATCGATTCAAACCACTTGAAATTGAATTTTTGGGGCTGTTTCACGCATGAATCGATTCATGCATGTGTTGAATCGATTCATGATGCTGTTTGGTGCTTTTTCATTCTCCTTTTTACGCATCACAAACTTGCTCGCGCATTTGAGGGCTGATGCGTGCCAAATTTGAAAAAGAGTCCAACATGAAAGTTGTAGATCTTTCTCTTAGCTTTAATGTGATATATGGCACAAAAATTTTCATCAAGAAATGAGGGATATATGGCCCATCTATGAAAACTGCTCCAGAGTGTGACGGAAATACATTTGCAAGCAAAATAAATTCACTGGGCAAAATGGGTGGAGAATTAGCTTTTATGGCCTTCATAAAGTTTGTATATCTCTTTGATGTGGAGCCATAGAAAAAAGAATGGGGTCATTTCAGTATCATATGAGGGAGATATGAATTTTTTATTAAAGATGTGCAGAGTAGTCATGAAACTAGAGCAAGTCTAGGAATATTATTAAAACTGTATCAATTGGTAAGGGTTCAGCCTTCAAGGTCTTCACAAAAGTCGTAGACAATTTTGTTACGAAAATTTAGAGACCGGGTTTGCGCAAATCAAAGATCGTATGAAGGAGTTATGAATTTTCAAATGAACCATGCGCATAAAAGAGTGCTCAAAGGATGGAACTGTACCAATTGGCCAGACAAAAAGAGGTGTTCACAACAGGTAACTTAACATATTCTTCTTTTGGATTTTCAGATAGCTGTTTCATTAGTTTAGACTTTCATTTGGTTTTTGAATGACTTCTAATAGGTGATGGAGGGACTGAAAAATATGAGGTTAGTTGTTATCCTGCAAGGGTAGCAGTAAACCTTGGGACCCAAGAATGCACATGCAGGATGGGGCAGTTGACAGGTATTTGAAACTCTAAACACTGTAATGACTTCTTGTTGTAATGTGAGATCTTTTTTCTAACACACTTGTTTCATATTCTATAGGCATGCTTTGTAGACATGTTTGTGCAGCTATAGCTAAGAAGGGAGAACATGCAGAGGACCATTGCCATGTTGGTTTAACAATGGCAGCCTGGAATGCAACATATGAGCATCATGTTGAATCAGTTCCTGGCTCAAACTTCTGGGAGAAGACAGGGTGTGTCCCACCAATTCCTCCTTTCATCACAAACACCACTGGAAGGCCCAAAAAACAGAGACGAAAAATGGGTGAGAAAATTAGATAGACTGCTGCCAAAGGTAAAGAAAAAAATGGGAATGAAGCTGGAAAAACTATTAAGATGAAGAGAAAAAATCAGCCAAGCAAATGTCGTGAATGTCACGAAGTTGGACACAATACGGCAACCTGCCCTGTGGCTAAAAAGAAAAGGAGAGTCGACCAAGTGCCTGCAGAATCAACTAACCAACCTCCGCCATCATAAGAAGTAATTGATATCACATCTTCACAACCCATGTCTCAGCCAGAGGTGACTACCTCTGTTAGAAGAAGCCCAAGATTGGCAACCCCCTCAAAAACTGCAGCATCTCCAAGCCCCACTAGATACAATCTCAAGGAAACTAAATGATTATTGTTGTGTGCCTTATTGGTTTGGCTAGTAACTAGGCATGTTGGTTACATCAGGTTGTGTTTTGACAAATCTCTAGGTTAGGAATACTTTTGATACTCAATGACAATTCTGTACATATTCTGAATTTTGAATGTGCTTATTTAAATTTATGTACATTTTCTATATTACTATGCCTTTTCTAGTGTTTATTTAAATTTTTGCAATAAAGGTCAATGATGCATACAATTTGGTGACCAATTTTTTATGAATGAATATGGTATGCATATAATTTTGAAGGGCATCACCTAATACAATAATGTCTCATATTCTAAACTATGGAAAAGGATTATATAATGTGTACATCAGTATGATAATGGTACGATTGCAAACTATGGGAGGCAGGGTTATTCTTGATGGCAGTTGCACAAACTGAAAAACATTGTATTAATCACTCTTTCCACAAAGAGGAACTTCTATGTTGAATCCTTTAAATCTACAAATGCTAATGTGTTATACAATGGTGAGCAGGGTTGGATTGCTTTTGGGTTAGGAAAGCTTTTTTTAAATCTACAAATGCTAATATGTTATACAATGGGGAGCAGGGTTGGATTGCAACTAACTTGCACCAAGGTCATCTATGTTCCATTGATCCAAAAGAGTGCAAAAGGGAACCATTCCCTGCAATTTTTATAACATCAATTTCTTCATACACACAAGGATACAGATGCTGAACCATTTCAACAGTTTAACTCAATTTAAGCAAAAAACATGCACCATATGCATTTCATATTCTTACAGGGAAACACGTACATGCACCTTACATTACCACTACCGAATTAGATAGCATAAAACACCCTACATCAAAAGCCTAAACCCCCATCACCTAAATCTAAACCTTACATCTTCAATAACATTAGCATAAACCCCATAACATAGAATAATATAAAAAAACTTTGAGCCAGCAAAATCATCTTCAGTTGCCCAGCTTCAGATTGCCTTTCTATACACAATTTCTTTACCACCGACTGCATATGCATCTGCCAATCACTCATTGTATCTTGCATAACTTGAGTCATGCCTTCACAGACCTCCCTACGAACATCATTTTTAAATCTAAAAATAACCTCCTCCATCTCTATCAGCTTCGTCATGACAGTCTTCCTCCATTCTTCATCGTGAGCTACTAAGTCCCCATCAACCACCCAGGCAAAAAAATCACACTGTGAACCTCGGAGTTGTGGACGCGATTTGGATTGTTCGTCGTTTGGGAGACGCGCAACATTGGTGGGTCTCCACAGCGACATCGACGATGTGACATTTCCCGGCTTTGGAGACAGGGCTGACGGTGACTGGAGGCTGAGGATAATGATGACCGACTATGGTTCTGATTCACACCTTCCATTGCCAATGGGTATCAAAGGAAATTTCAAACTGAACTTGGGATGTGAGCTGAGCTTTCTTAGGGCAAGACAATCGAAAATGGAAAGTGGCATGGGGTAGGGATTTCTAAAGGGGATTTTATGTTTATTTTCTTATTTAACTATTTGGCAAAAACGGTGTCGTTTTTACCCTTACGTGGCATGGCACCCTGGATTTAAACGGCCACATCACCAAACTTTGACGCCGTTTTAACGTGTCTTAACGGTGGGAACTTCGGTGTCCGACGTTGACGAAGAAAGGGATTAACGGGGTCAATTTTAAAAATGAGGGACCTAAGTGTCCGATTGTGAAAAAGTAAGGGACCAAATGGGGGGTTTTGTCCTAAAATAATGGATGACATGACCCTCATTAGCCACAACTATGTTTAGGTAACCATCAATGACGACATGAAACTCGTTGCTACAGAGGTCAACATGGCGACGGAAATTTACGCGCCATTTTGAAAACCCAAAAATTTGAAATTCACATGTGACGGACAATATGCCATCGCCACAAAAGAATTAATGATTTACGCTTATATTTGGCCACAAATGTTATCTGTCATAAGTGTGTGACAGCTATCGATTAACCATCGCTGGTATAGACCAAGCTTTCGGCGACAAGGAAAGTCTGTAGCTAATTTCGTTGCAAAAATCGCCGATGACGAAAAAGTTGTCTTAATCGATGGAAAGATTCTATCATAGAACAATATTTTTCTTGTAGTGCTTCTTCCTCTACCATCAGTCTTCATCATCACACACAAATCCAAAGGTGGCATGACTTTAAATTGAAATAGAGGAAGTTAGAGGTCGGTTGGCACATTACGACTAGATGTAAGCCAACTTCATTGAGCACAGGGAGGATCGTTTAGTGCTAGTCTTCAGCCTTGTGACGCTAGACTAGACAGTCAGTCTTTGAGAAGGAGGAGCAGTGACGCTTGCATCCTCATCATCATCGTCAAGACAAGGCTAAACCATAATAAACTCAGCAAGGTCCCCTTGACCCAACAATGACCTTAAGACCAACAATAACTCCACTTCTCTCTCGTCATGGACATTAATTTTTTCTTAGTTTTTGTTTTAGTTGTATTTTTTTTATAAAATACTATATATATTTCTTGTTATTCAGTACATTTTGTTATTTCTCATATATTAATAATAATAAAAATTATTAAAAATAAGTCTAGTTTAATGGGAAAGTTACTGTCCCATGACATATTTTCAAGTGAGACTTTGTGTCCTATATTGCATAACCAAATTTAGTGTGAGAAGCTTCAACCCACACCAAATGAGATATATTAATTATTCTTGTAATGACATGACCGTTTTCCAATGCAATTGCTACATATGCCTAGTATTATCTTCTACATTCGTGGATTTGCTCTTGCTCTTAACATCGATCTCGAAAATGACAATTTTTAAAACCACCCCAATAAATAAGGATATTGTGATTTTCATGCATACACGTATTTTTGGATTTATTAATTTCCTCTTGTCTTTCTTTATCGTCTCTATTCATGCATTTACTTATCTGTCGATCGACCTCACCATTGTCTTCTACTAAGCTTAAAATGATGATACCTTCGTATTAAGTTAGAATAATAATTTCCTTTCATTTTTGTCGCTCTCAATTGTTCAGTTGTGTTGGATGTCCTTTCCCTGAGTGTGCAATAGTTTCGATTAAGCAATACCAAAAGCCACATGCTTGCATCATATGTAACACTCTTTTTCTCGTAAAAACATGCTCTTTTGTATGTTTGAGTTAGAGTAAACTCTCTTTAACCACGTACGATTAAAGATAATTTTGTTTAAAAATTAATTAAGATGTTTCAGTCTCTAAAAAATATCTATCATAAATTCATAATACACATCATTAAAAATTAATAAATATAACTTTAAAAAATTAAAGTTTGTAAGCAATAAAAATATTTTAACGGACTAAAAGTCTAAAACCCAAGATTAATTTCTTTTAACAAACACAACAAAGTATTCCTTCGTATATTTGTCAGAAACTACTATATATACATTTTAAGGTGTATTATTACTAGTTTTTTTTATACGTACATTTTAATGTGAGGAAATGTAGGTGTTGTTTAATAGCTCAGGTTATCTTATTTTAATAAGTTTATATTAAAATAATATAAAAAATTCTAACATAAGTAATGTAAATAATAACTTTGGTGATTTAGTGATTTATTTGTTATAATAAAGAAGTATTTATATTAGTTCTACATTAAAAATATAATCAGTATGTAATTTATAAGATGTGTCATTTTCTAATATAAGATATCAAAATGGGTTAACTCATCACTTCGGGTAGACATTATTAACCACCCAACCTAACCCGTCTACCCACCAACCTAGTGAGTGGCTCACGGGCTGACCCATCTTTTTAAAAATTAAAAAATTAAACAAAAATGGAGAAATGAAAAAATAGAATATATATATATATATATATATATATATATATATATATATTCACACCTTCCAATTTCATACCATACATAATCAACAAATATTATAATCGGTGTTGAAAAAACTAGACCGAAAAATAAATGAACCGGCCAGGTAACTAATTCAATTGGTTATTCAGATCGAATATGTAAGTGAATCGGTAAGAACCGGTTAGTTAAGGTCAAAAATCGTGACCCGACCGAGTTGGACCGAACTGGACAGATCATGCATGTGTTTTTTTTAAACCTTAAAATGACATTGCTTCGATGCAATAACTTTCCTATTCCATAAATCAATGGTTAAGATTAGTTTGTTAATGATTTTGGGCACTCATGATTTTAATATCCCTTATAATTTCATAGTCATTTTGAATCATCATTGAGAGTTTGCTTGAATTTGAGGTGTTGTGTCACCTTGCGTGACTACGTGTTGCATTCCTTTGTTGAAGTGCGTTACCTGTGGCTTTGAGCGAATCCATATGTGTGTGTATGGCGTTCGCTCGTCTCTTACACTTCGTAATAAAATTTGTATTTTGTTTTATTTTTAATTTGCGTAATACAGTATTATTCATTCATGACATTCATGATTCATATATATATATATATATATATATATATATATATATATATATGCTGTTTGCAAGTTAACTAGTTTTTCATTTCTTGTTTTAACTTCAATAATATATCATTAATTTAATCCATGCTTTGTGTTTTAACTAGTTTTTCAAATATTATTAATGTTTCCTCTTTGTTTATGACTAGATATTGACAAATTATCTTTTTAAGTCATATGCTTATGATAGTTTATTTAAAAGAATTTTTAAGAATATATATATATATATATGTGTGTGTGATAATTTATTAATATTTTAATTTAAACTAAGTCATCTAGATCGACCAATGACCCACCAGTTGAACCAGATGACTCGACACGTTGGCTAAGTCAATGACCAGTCTAACGTTAATAGCATTAATTATAATAATTACTATAAAAACACAAACAAATAACATATTTTATATAGGAAATAAATAAATACATTATCCACTAACAAAATTTTTAAAATTTATTTGGTCTGATGTGATGATATGAACGAGAGTTTTTATTTATTTTTATTTTCTAGGCAAAAAATCGTGAGCCAACCTCACTCAATGCATGTTTGGTATACATCAGGTTTTGTGAGCTAATTAAGTTAAAAAAAGACCCGCTTTAAATTTGGGTCATTTTTTCAACCTGACTCACCTAAAACTCACGGTGAGTCGGGTTGACCCACCAAATTGACATTTCTAACTACGGTATTAAAGTGTGACTTTTCTTGAATGTTGGGTCATCGGAAATGTCAAATCCTACAAATTTCATGTTTTAAATGTTCAGCCTTGTGCGTAAAGGTATGTGTTAAGATGTTGAGAAGTGCACGTCGGCTAAATCACTATGTAGCTTATAAGTCCCGAGACAACTATTAAATCTTGGATTATAACTTTTAGGTTAAGTCCATCATTTTATAATCATTTAACCATTTAACTATGAATGACGTTAAAAAAAAGAAAAAACCTTGCATATATATATATATAACAACATCCACATTTTCACACCAAACATATTTCTCCAAGTCTTGCACTTCAATTACCTGCAATGGATTTAGCTCTCACTACCCTAAACACCACCACAATTGGACTACTCCTTTCTCTAGGATTATTCTTAATCTACGTATCTCTCTTTATTGTTCGTCCCTTCAAGGCTGGTCATCAAGGTATAAGAGAGCCTCCAATGGCCTCAGGTGCATGGCCAATATTGGGCCACCTCATGCTATTGGGCGGTTCCCCAACACCCCACAAAACATTGGGCGCCATGGCCGACAAATATGGACCCCTTTTCACCATCAAACTTGGTACCAAACGTGCTTTGGTAGTAAGCAATTGGAAAATTGCCAAAGAATGTTACACCACAAACGACGTCGTCGTTTCATCCCGCTCCGAGCTCGTTGCAATACAACACATAGCCTACAACCAAGCCAACTTTGGCTTTGCACCATACGGTCCATTTTGGCGTGAGCTTCGTAAGATAGTCACTGTGTTCCTCTCCAACCGCAAAATGGAACATGTTCTAAGCCACGTTCGAGTCACGGAAGTCAAAACCTCACTTAAAGAACTTTTTAAAGTTTGGTGCAACACAGCAAAGGACCATCACGAGGGTGGTGGCGGCTATGTGTTGGTGGAGATGAAGCAATGGTTCACCCAATTGGTGTTCAATATAGTTTTCCAAACGATGGCTGGCAAGAGGTATTTTGGTGAAGCGGCAATGGTTAGTGAGGAAGAGGGGGGAAAGTGTGTGAAGGCTTTGAGGGACTTTATGCACATGTTGGGGGTGTGCACCATGGCTGATGCTGTTCCTATTTTGAGGTGGATGAATTTTGGTGTGAAAGCAATGAAGGAAACGGCTAAGGAATTGGATGTTATCTTAGATGAGTGGCTGGTGGAGCACACACAAAAGAGGGCTTTGGGTGAAAAGGTTGATGATCACCAAGACTTCATGGACATGATGCTTTCGGTGCTTGAAGGTGCCACCATCGATGGGTTTGATGCGGCTACTATAAACAAAGCCACAACATTGGTATGTATGTCACATATATGTAATGATAATTGTTTTGACTTATATTCTTCGACTTCTATTGTCATATATATGTTTTACTTGTTTGCCTACTGTCATCTAGGCCTCCTTTGGAATTAAACTTTAGGTGTCAAGAAGAAAAAGGAAAAAAATATGATGAAAAGAAAATAAATATATTATTCTAATGTTTGTATTTGAAATTTTTTTATCTAAATAATTTTTCTTTTATATAGAAAGTGTGTTTTTTACAACTATTTGAGTTTTATATGAAAGACAATTTTTTTCTTTTTAAACGGATAATAATAAATTAGTTATATAAGAAATAAATTAAAGTTATATTTAAAAAATTATTTTTTGTTATAATAAATTCAATATATTAAAAAAATTATTTTGATTTTTAAAATTTTTAATATATTTTTAAAACTTTTAATATTTATCAAACAACAATCTCATCATATTTCTTTTTATTTTTTTCCATCTGAAAAAGAAATTAATCTTTACTAGATTCCATTGCCTTTTCCTTTTTCCTTTCAAGTAAACAAGCAAAAACTTTCTTTTCCATCATATTTCCTTCCCTCTTATAGTTTCCTATCCTTTCCCCCGAAACAAATGGACTATTAGGAAACAATTTTTTATTTTTAAAAAATTGTTTGATAATTTTTTTTATGTCCTCCAACTAAAAGTCAAATACCTATATCTCTTTAAGACATAAAAATCATTAAAATAAATCTCATTTCTCTCCATTTATATTATTTTGATAACATTTTTAACTAACTCAACTATTTACAACTTGAATGAAACTATGTTTCTATCAATTGTTTTAAGAAATTAAAAACTAAAAATGAAAACAACTCTCAGACGATACGATGTTTAGTAAAAAATGTTTTAAAAAAATACCTCAAGCACAACTCTTAACTATTAAACAAGGTTTAATATTTTTGCTTGCTATGCTCATTTCTCGAAAGTAGGGATAAGTTGTAGTTGATTTCCAGGCATTGATCTTGGGAGCAACGGACACAAGCACTGTGACTCTTACATGGGTGATATGTTTCCTATTGAAAAAGCCTCTTGTGTTACAAAAGGCAAAAGAAGAAATCAGCACTCAAGTTGGACAAGAGAGATTCATAAACGAGTCAGATATAAGTAAGTTAGTATACCTACAAGCTATTGTGAAGGAGACACTAAGGTTATATCCACCGGGCCCTCTTTCAGCACCTCGTGAATTCACTCAAGATTGCACTCTAGGAGGCTATCGTATCAAAAAAGGAACTCGACTTATCACAAATTTATGGAAAATCCAAACAGATCCTAATATTTGGCCAGATCCATTGGAATTTAAGCCAGAAAGATTCCTTACTACTCACAAAGATGTTGATGTTAAGGGTCACAGTTTTGAGTTGTTACCATTTGGAGCTGGCAGGAGAATATGTCCAGGAATAAGCTTTGGCCTTCATATGATTCATTTAACTATGGCTAATTTTTTGCACTCTTTTGAAATATTAAATAAATCTAAGGAACCTGTTGATATGACTGAATCCCTTGGAATGACCAACGAAAAAGCCACTTCACTTGAGATTCTGGTGAAACCACGTTTGTCTCCCAAGTATTATGAAACCATGTGATGCTGTGTTATTGTATTGTTTCAATAAATCAATGAGTGGAAATAGTGATGTGTATTATTTGTAATTTTAAATATATCATGCAATGTTGGCCAATCAAGTAAATGAGGACTTATTATATATGTTTAATATTTATAATACATTTACCTTGTTTGTATCATTTATACATATGCCCTTATTTGGTATATTCCTTTATTTAATTGCATTATTTTTTGTCAACTGATCATTTCATCCATTCTTGAAGAGTAGTTAAATGACACTTATATGAAAGAAATCAACTATATCAAAGAGGAATACACAATACTACATCTCATACATATTACACAACAAAACATGCTCCTTTAAAAATATAAACACAAAAAGACGTACTAAAGTAAAATAGAAACCTTTAATTTCTATCAAGATCATCTTTATGATGAATCCGCTAACCAAATAAAGTATCTTGCAAACATCTCCATTAGAATAGAGTTGAAGAGAAAGACATATTTGGATGAATCTCGAAAAGGGAATAGAGGACATAAGAGAAGGAAAAAAAAGTAGGCGATAGCGTGGTGGAAAATGAAAGAAGAAAAATGGTGAAGGTCTAAAAAAATAAAGGAAGGAAAGTAAATGAGAGGAAAAAACTCTACTAGTATTTGTACCCATTAAAATTAATATGGGTATTTATATCTGTGAGTACCCACATGTATTAATTAATATATAAAATAATTATAATAAAAAATAGCGTATAATGTACTAAAGATGTATTATCTTATTATAAATAATATAAGTTAGTATTTTGTAATATAATTATAATTTGATATATTAAAAATATCATAATGAATCAATATTAAATAAATTTATCTCATTATAAAATAACAAAAATGTTAAATTTAAATATATTTAATGAAAATAAATATTTCTAGATGTGTGTACCCGTGAGGCAAACAATTAATATTTATACCCATCCCTTTAGTAAGGTCTTACTTGACAAAATGAGTCTATGACTTATAGCTTATAGTTCGTTAGATAGCTCAAGCAAATAAGGTAATTTGTTTTAAATGATGCATACTATTTTAATTATGTTTGAGTAGGGATGAGAATAGGCTAGGATATCCATCAAGGGCCTATAGGCTATCCTATTTGTTCATCGGGGCGAAGGTGTCATATTTGGGATTAGGGTAAGAGGCAGGTTTTGTTTCCCTATTGCCGGGGGCTTTTCCTGGGTTTGTTCTTGCCCACTAGTTTTGGAGCTCTTAACCTGTTTGGCTTCACGCTCTTCCATATTCATGTAACGTGTCACCCTCTGCCTGAAACCATACATATTAGTTGAGGATTTTTCGGCCAAAGAGTTAGAAAATTTAGTTATGTGTGGTCACTATATTCCTCCTCATCTGGTTATCGCCGTCTTGTCATTCATACTGATCTCTTCGGGAATCATCATCCTCGCTCCGTCTGGTGTTGCTATGTGTGGTCACCATACTATTCTTAAAGCTAGTCTTTTTCTGTAGGAGATAGGAACCGTTTTACCGTGCCCCATGATGGGCGCCAAAACGTTTACTCTAGCGTATAAAGTATCAAATCTTAGATAATTACTCTAGGAAAATGTAATGCTCTCGGTTAACTAAGATAATCCCTTCCACTAGATTACCTCAGTTAACTGAGAGGTTACTAATTTTAGAAAACTATGGAATTTTTTTTTGTACAAGGTAACACATGGTGGAACAAAAGCATAAGATATATATATATACGTGACCGTATTATACATACATAAAGTGGTCTCATCAGATCCATACAACTAAAATAAGAAAGGGGCACGCAGGCACCTTATACACAACATCATCACAAAACGTCAAAATGATATAAATTAACCCTAACCACTACTCTCGGTCTCCTGTGAAGCCCTCGTTCGACCAAGAGGAACTCTGGCTGAGCTAAAGTGGATGTGATCTGAGTCGGGTTGGGCTGGTGAGATGGTCCCGAAGGTTCTGAGTTAGACGATGGCTGATCGGTGGGTAGCCATATCTGCTGGCACAGACGACTGGTGTAAACCTCATAAGCCTTAATCAGAAGACTTTGAGTCTCTATCGACATATGTTTGTAGATCTTCATCTATCCATATCTGAAGCTCCTGAATATGTGACGAAATTTAAAACGGAGGTTCCCAGGTATACAAGCAATATTATGGAACGGTTTAAAACAAGTTTAACCAAGGTAAGACCCTCTTACCTTACCGGAAAACGACTGTCCCGGAGGAAGCAACAACAAAATCATGACAAGGATGCATTTATTTAATTAAAAGGAATTAGTTACCAAAAATTCATCATTTACTTTAGATCCTTTATCCTTTCGTCGCCGATTGTCGCCTACGGTTCCCGATCCTAAGAAAACAGCACATGCAATCAAAAATGGAAAAGATGAGTCACAGTTTTGGGGTCCAAAAACAACAAATAAACGGCCCAAGAATGCATGTATGGTTGTTGAATGTCACACCCCAATTTTCTGGACCCGAATCCCGATGTAATCAAGATAATAATTAATAAAAATACAAGTAAATTTTTCACGTTTAAAATAATTTCAAAACACCACAATGATTACATCAAGACCCGAACCACAGAAAATTGAAGAGTGAGATTTAATAATTTATAAACTGGATTGCTAATCAAAACGCCCATATATGTATACAAAATAATTTGAGTTTACAGCGGAAGAAGAATATGTATACGGGGCACCCGTCTAGTTCCATATATGGAGATATGGAAAAAGGCTCAAGTAATCATGTATTTTCATAACATAAGTCTTTTAGGCCATAATCGACCTCACACTTAAATTCTATGCATGCATCATGAATTATAAGTAGCCTCTATATCAGACATCCATCACCAAATGGTATCAATTCAAATATCCCCATGATCATGTTTATAAATCTCTATTTATCAACATTATTATACATAAATCAATCATTACATCACATTTAACAAATGTTGCCAGTCAAGGCATTCCATTACCATTATTTACCTTCTTCAAGAGCTTTAATTCAAAAACCCAAACTCGTCCCATGGCAACCTGCATCACAATGCTAAAAAGGAGACAACATGGGAGAGTGAGTTATACATTTAAAATGACGAATATAAATACATTGTGATTATGTGTACATGCATTCAAACAACATGTGTGTTTTGCTATAAATCATCAATTCATCATTCACAATTCATGTCAAGCACAAGCACATACACATTCACATAGCCCTATATCATTATGGGCATTTACAATTATCATCATTAAGTCATTTAAATCTTTAATCAATTAATACTCTCTCAAGAGGTTCTCATCTCTGTTTGGTCATCTCCATCTCAAATGCCATGCACCTATGGCTAATACATATGTCAACTGTTTAATGCATATGCAATGGATCTATTTCAATCACTCATGCGTACATGGTATCTCAAGTGATCGCAACCACTTATAATCAATCTTATATTGGTTTCCCGCCATGCATGGGGTACTCTCTTTTCATAGAATCCCGTAGGATTTTTCATTATGATCGCAACCACATATCAATCATTTCATATTGATTTCCCGCCACACATGAGGTACTCCTTTCATAGACTCCCGCATGATCAATTTCAATTTCAATTTACGGGTGATCACAACCACCTTTATCATATCAATCTGTCATGTGATCGCAACCACAGACTCATTCCTCCACGCATAGGTTACTCAATCTCATAGAATCCTGCAGGATCTTTATCATTTCAGTACTCATGATCGCAACCACGTTCATCATTCTCAACATACTGGTGATCACAACCACCTTTATTCATTCATATATTGGTTTCCCGCCACGCATGGGGTACTCCCTTCATATAGTCCCGCGAGAAATTCATCATTGTGATCGTAACCACATATTCAATGCTATGCCATGCCATGAATACTAATGCATATGCCAAATCTTAACCTCACAAGGATTTCTCACCCTTTCATTTAGGGGTATATTATATATTTAGTTTTGTTATCATTGGCATACAATTAACCACAAGGCCCCTCAAGGCACAACATTCACATATTTACATCAAACCACGCATGGTAATCAACAAGGCATGTTAACAAATACACTTCAATTTCATATAATCATATACAATTCAAATTACATATACAAGGTTACACTTGTATCAAACGTAATGGCGTTGCCATCATCGATAATAATAATCACTACTTAATCAAGGGTATGTTCAACAACAATATCCCTTTTCATTCACATCATTAATCATCATTCAATACATATGGCATCATCCTCTTTTAATCATCATCAACATTATATCGAATTCATTGATTTACACAAGCCATTGCCATTCAATTTGTCCCCTCATTAATTTTATCATCACACAAGGTGTGTCATATAACCACAACATTTGCTTTTCATCATCAATTATTATATCACATCAATGGTGGTGGACATTCATGTTTTCATAACATGATTTAGGCATATACACATTTTCTCAATATATAAGATCAATATCAACACCACCAAGACACACCACAAATCACATACCCCTAATACCATCTCTTGTTTTTACATAATAAAAAGGGTTTTAGGCAATAATGAGCCATAACAATTTCAACATTGAGACATAAGAAATGTTTACTTTTAGTCTCAATAATAGAGGGACATGTCACAATTACCACCTATTAGTCCCAATTTGGCAACTATAAAAAGTTGAGTTCAAAACCCTCTTAAACTTGAGTTTTACAATTTGGTAACTATAATGCAGTTGGGTTCAAAACCCTAAATGCCTCATGAGAGTTAGAAAACTTTAATTGAGGTAAGATCAATTTTCTCACCTCTGCAACATTATTATCTACAACTTTCATGAAGAAGTCGGAGGCCAAAAATGTCATTAAGATGCCCAAACGGGCCAAAAACGGCAAAGGGATCACAATAGTTGGAAAAATAGCATAACAGTGGTCATAACAGGGCCTTGTATCGATTCAAGCTTTGCATGAATTAATTCATGCGTGCTTGAAGTCCAAAAATTGACAAACATAGGGCCTTGAATCGATTTAAACCCTGTATGAATCGATTCAAGCATTGAGAAATTGGGGAACAGTAATTCCAGGGAGTCTTAAATCGATTCAAGGATTCGTATGAATCGATTCAAGCCCATCCAGTAGCCTTTGAATCGATGCGAACACTATTTTAAATCTATTCATGACAGCACAGACCCCTTTTTATGTAGAAAAGCCTAATTTTTGAACTTCTAATCCCTCTACAATTGGTCCTAAAAGAAGAAGGACCACTGACACTACTTCTTCTGAGGACCCTAATTTTCATGAGGAGGAGCGGATGCGGGATGTAGATGGTTGAGGACCATTTCAACTTTATTTTCTACATTTTTATGACTACTTTCACATTTAGTTTACTTTGATACTTACTTTGATGTTTTGGATATTTAGTTTGGATTTTATCTGTGGTTTGATTTTTGTGTGGTGTGATTCTATTTTTGCATTATAATTAGTTTTCTTTTCTTAAAATCATAAACAAGTGTGGTTTTCTAATAAAATGATCAAATTTTCAAAAAATGAAAATTTAACACGCTTGAAATTTTTACACAATAAGCTGTTTTTAATAATCAATGATCGATTCTTTTGCAACTAAGGCATTTTGATAAAACCAATTACAATGTTCTTATTAATAATCAAGCTAATTTCAAAAACCCGGTGAGCTGAAAGTTCTTTAAACACTTGAGGGTTTCGACATAATTTTGTTCAAATTGATTTTGCTTGACTCTTTGACTTGTGTTGTCATACAGAGGATCTAGGAGCATGATCAAGGTACATTTTTGGTAAACATAAAAACTTAAGGCCAAAAAGCTTACTATGGTAAAAAGTAATTATCCTTTGATAGCCATTTTGAGCTTTAAAAATAATTTCTTTGGCACCTTTAGCCCATAAACATTTTTAACCATTTCCTTTATCTGATTGAGTAAAAGAACATTCAAACAAAAAATGAAAAATATTTTGAGTGTTCTTATAAAAAAGAGAGTGAAATTGTAAGCTTAGTTCTTTTCAAAAATCATCAGTGATGCTTGTATATGAAAAATGAAAATAAAAAGAAAATATATATGCAAAATTAGAAAAGAAACAATGAAAAGGATTAAGTTGGGGGTATTTACCAAAAAGGGAAGTGAGATATCAAGAAAAGCACCTTAGGAAATTATGAAATGCTCTTTTATGATTTCAGGTGTTTGATTTCCAAGAAAAACCATGAATTCTTGTAACTAAGCCTCATTACAAACTTTGAAAAAACCTTGTGACTGTTGTTTGATTCTATATGAATGACAATTGATAAGATAAAAATCAAAATTAAATTGGATTGCTTTTATGACCGATTGAGCTAACAGATTACCTTTTTACAGATATAAACACTTACAAGGTAAGCCTTGAAATAAGCTTGATTTATTGATATGACATTGTGTAAATTTTATCTTTAAGCCTCTTTTGCACAAGACATCTATTTTTGATCATTCCAAATGGTAAGTTGTGGATTACTTCTTATGGTAAATTTTCGGACCTTTCAAAAATTTGATTTCAAAGAGATTGTTTTTAAGTTTTAGTTTGTTTTGCACGAGGGCGAACAATTTCCTAAGTTGGAGATATTTGTTAGTCCTCAATTTTACTGTTATTCTCATAATAAAAAGTGTGTTAAAATTAATAAAAATTAGTTTAAATTGTAATAAGTTTAGGTTTAAATTGAAATAAATGGAAACTATTAAAACTGACTTGGCATAACCCATTTCTTCCATTTTTGCAGTGAAAAGCTGATGATTTAAGTTGAAAATTTAAATTAAGCAGAAGGGCTGATGCGTAGCATCAACCCCACACTCAGCGTCAAGATTTTGGTGCTGACGCTACGTGTTAGGCCCACGTGTAGCGTCAGAGGCTATGTGGACTCCACTCATATATGGCATTGCACTCAAAAAATAGGCCAATTAATTATTGAAAAAAGGCCAACCCACTTCTGATTAGTGTCCAAAACATAGTGGGAACCTTGTCTGAGCATCATTGGGACAAAAATTGGCAATCATGGCTGAAAATCAGGAAGATTAATGGAGGTTGAGTCAGAGGCCTGACGCGTAGCGCCAGCCTCACTGTAGCGTCAGGACCTCTGTCATCACTATAAATAGGGCCATTTACCATGGGTTTTGCATCAATCAATCTTCATCCCTTTCTTCATACTCTCTGCCTATTCCACGAATTTACCTTCCTTTTTTAAGTTTGTACTAGAGAATAGTTTCCATATGGTTTGAGAGTGTGGTGTTCAATTGTGTTCTTTTCGTATCGTGAAGTGTGGTCAAGTGTTTGTAATGTCATCAACTATAAGTTGTATTTTTACTTTCATCATGTGTAAATCTGTTTATATTGGAATTGGTGAACCAATCTATGAATATAATGTTGTGATTATGACCTCTACATGTTTATGATTCAAGTTTCATGTTAGTATTTCAATCTTTTATTAGTATGAACTTCAAAAAGGAGAATGATTTTCATGCGTGTTAAAAACCACTTTAACGAAAGTAAAAGTTGAAATACCCTTAATATACCAATTACTAGGGATAAAGTTAGTAATTATTATTGCATAAGGCCAGGACTTAAAGTAAGTTTTGACTGAGAAAACATCTGAGGGATCAGACTTTACGGTAACTATTTAGAATTTATTCATCGAGGAATCGGGTTTAATGATTTTAAGTTGCAATGACATAAACTTGATGATTAACTATACATGTCTATGATTAGTTCGTTATGTTTTAGTGCGGGGATCCAAATTCCAACATAGTTTGTCAATTTGTGTTTTAATCTCAAGTATTGGATTTGTTCTTAAGTGCTACTCAAAGTTATTTCTAGATAATTTAAAATTTACCATCTTTCACTCAATGTATAAATCAAGCTCTAAATATGTGAATATTGTATAAATTGTGTATAAATCATTCTTTTGTTGATAAGTTTTGATACATCTACCATAGTAAATAAGAATTACTGTGACTACTGAAAGCATTCAATCCTTGAGGGAACGATATCTATTTCAAAAACTGCAATGATAAATTGGTGCGCTTGTCAATAAAGGATTCAACAAATCTGCTTAACAATAATCTCCTAAGATAAAAGAGATAAAAGGGTCCTTAACTAATCCGAGGAGAACAAGTATGTTTTCTTAATTTGTATATGGTATTAATAATAATAATAATAATAATAATAATAATAATAATAATAATAATAATAATAATAATAATAATAATTGGTTGTAACGTGGGACACATGAAAAGAAAAAGAAAAAGAAGTTGTTTGATCCCATCTAAATATATTTTGAGAGAAGTTCAATCCCTTTTTATATGGACGAGAAACATTAGTTATGACTAAACTCTTAACAAAATGGATGATTGAGATTAAAATATATTAATCATGTGAATTTTTTTAAAAAAGTAATGTGACTTTTTAAATGATCATGTGAAAATCTTTCTCATAAAATATTATATATATATATATATATATATATATAAAAGTAGTATTGATATTTTATTTGAAGTATATAAATGAAATATAAAAATAATTTTAAATTGTACTTAGATATTAATTCACATTCAAGATTAAAAAAATATCTCATTTGGGATCCGTGTCAATATAATTATATTCCTTATTAAAAAAGGAAAAATAATTAATTATTCTCATAAATATTTATAGGTGTTCAACATCTTAGATACTACTTCCAATTTTAAATATAACCAAGTTTTAATAGAAATTTAGTCACATGGTATAAACAAAATTATATCTTTATAATCTAATTAAATATTTTCCCACTAAATATACCATTTTGCGTAATAAATAATATTAAAGATATATTAAAAAAATATATTAAATATTTGATAATAATAATAATACGAAAATTACTTTAAACTATTATATGTTTGAGAACGTGGTGCACAATATTATTACTTCTTTTGAAAATATAACCGTCGTAAATGTCTCCTGAACCCTCCAAATAAAGATAAATATGGTTAATTTCCCTATGCATGAAGTTAATTAAAACAGTTAATTTCAAAAATAAAGAGATCGCATTCAGCATAACTGGCTACATATATTTTTATTAGCTTAAATATTATTATTATTTTTTCTTAAAAGTAGTGCTAAAGTATGACTCATAAATAATGATAAAATATAATTAAGAAATTTTAATAGATCCAACAAAACTCGGCATCTGATTAATAGTTGAATAATTTAAACATACTCATGCAAACTTAACTATTAGCTTTAACAATCTTAACCGTTTGTAAGGATAATAATAATAATAATAATAATAATAATAATAATAATAATAATAATAATAATAATAATAATAATAATAATAACTAGTCTTATTGGTTTCACAAATATATCATAATAATAATAATAATAATAATAATAATAATAATAATAATAATAATATTATTATTATTATTATTATTATTATTATTATTATTATTATTATTGTAATTTTCACTATACTGAATATATTTTGATGTGATAAAAAATATTATTTTTGGTCCTTATCCATTCTATTATGTTAACTTGCATCATATAAATATTTTATCTTTATCTATACTTCAACCGGTCTACAAAAATTAACAGCTATATTAAACCTTAAACCATAAAAAAAATTAGTAATAAAAAGTTAGCATCCATGTCTGAAAATGTCAACGAAATAAGGAAGAAAAATCAAATCATTCGTCCTCTAGAGTATTGGTCTCAAATACACAGCAACAAAATATCCTTGCTCATCAAGTTACGTTAAAGAACCCTCTCTAATCCTACCCTACTTAATACTCACCTATAAATAACTCGAGAAAGCACATAAGTTTCAGGGGCAACCAACAGGCAACAAGGGAACTACCAAAAAAAAAAAATGGAACTACTCATTAATTCCCTAAACACAATTGCCATTGCAATAATCCTTTCCATAATCTCTTTATTTTTGTTGCTTTTTCGATTCTCAAATAAAGGCAAAGAAGCTCCAGTAATTTCAGGGGAATGGCCACTACTTGGTCACCTCCCATTGTTAGGTGCTACTAAAACAGCCCACAGAACGTTGGGTGACTTGGCTGATAAGTATGGACCCTTGTTCACCATCAAGCTTGGTGTGAAAAAGGCTTTGATAGTTAGCAATTGGGAAATGGCAAAAGAATGTTTCACCACAAACGACATTGCCCTTTCCACTCGCCCAAATCTCATTGCTGCTGAACTCATGTCCTATAACCAAGCTTTTGTTGGTTTGGCCCCATATGGACCCTATTGGCGTGAATTGCGCAAGATTGTTACTTTTCAGTTCCTCTCCAACACCCGACTTGACCAAATGAGCCACATTCGTGTCTCCGAAGTTCGAACTTCAATTAAGGAGCTTTTTAACGTTTGGTGTGGTGGAAAAGAAGAGTCGAATAATGAGTATGTTTTGGTGGAGATGAAGGAGTGGTTTGCACACTTGACTTTCAACTTGGTTATTAGAATGCTTGTTGGGAAGAGGTATTTTGGTGTTGTGGGCGTGGCCGGTGATGATAAGGGAGAGAGGTTTATGAAAAGTATAAGGAAGTTTATGCGTTTGTTTGGGACTTTCACTCTGGCTGATGGTGTTCCTTTTTTGAGATGGTTGGATTTGGGGGGTCATGAGAAGGCCATGAAGGAAACTGCTAAGGAATTTGACAAGATGTTGAGTGAATGGTTAGAAGAGCATCGCCAAAAGAGGGATTTGGGTGAGAATGTTGAAGGTCATGATAGAGACTTTATGGACACTATGCTTTCAGTGCTTAATGACACACCGCTTGGGGGGTTTGATGCTGATACCATTTGCAAAGCCACAACCTTGGTAAGTACAATATAACGTAGTTACTTCTAATGCATTTTTATGATATTCAATTCAAATTCTTCTACTTTTATCACTTTGCAAAATTGTTTTAATTTCACCAGTAATTTTAAATGAAAATTCTAAATGGATAATTTTGTGAAAATGTTCTTCAGTTGACAAAATATTGTTCAAGTTTAAACTGTAATTTTAAATTACAATTCTAAATGTATATGGTTAAAACTCACTTGGATGATTGGATTGTTGATTAAAACTTGAATTTGTTTGCAGGAATTGATTTTGGGAGGATCTGACTCAACATACACTACTCTTACATGGGCAATGTGTATGCTACTAAGAAATCCTGCTGTGTTGGAAAAAGCAAAAGATGAAATTAATACACAAATTGGCAAAGATAGAAGCATAAGTGAGTCGGATATGAGTAAACTTGTGTATCTTCGAGCTATAGTTAAAGAGACACTAAGATTGTATCCACCAGCTCCTCTTTCATCACCTCGTGTATTCACAGAGAATTGCACCATAGGTGGCTACCATGTCAAAAAGGGAACTAGACTAATTCCAAACTTGTGGAAAATTCACAGAGATCCTAGTGTTTGGCCAGATCCGTTAGAGTTCAAACCAGAAAGGTTCCTTAGCACTCACAAAGATGTTGATCTTAGGGGCCATCATTTTGAGTTATTACCATTTGGAAGTGGGAGAAGAGTTTGTGCTGGAATGACCCTTGGCTTGCACATGCTTCATTTCACTCTGGCTAATTTCTTGCATTCCTTTGATGTTAAGAATCCATCCACTGAACCTATTGATATTACTGAAATCTTTGGATTTACCAACATGAAAGTTACTCCACTTGAGATTCTGGTTAAACCAAGTTTACCTCTCAGCTATTATGAAACTCTATAAACCTTATGTTAGTCATTTGTTTCTTTAATTTATGGTCTGTTCTAGTTAATTTGCATGTGCTAGTATGTGAAAGTAGGTTTTTTTTATCTGTCAGTGTGTGAAAGTAGTTATGAAATCAATGTAATCCCCGTTTTATTTTGATTCTTGTAAGGTTTTTGTTCAAGTTCTCTTGTAGTGTTTTCATTTAAATTTTGTTATTTTCTAATAGCCGTAATCTAATTTCTAGTTTTAACCTTATGCTTATATAATGGTGAATTTGTAACATTCATATTTACCTCACAACAGCACTTGTTTCCGCTCTATTATATTTTCCGCAATACTTGTGCATACTTTTTTAAAATTTACATTGATAGTTACATCTAATTTTTAATTAAATCTGCAAATCAACAGAGTTTTCCAGAGTTAAAACCAGGTAGGAATGTAAGTCTATACCCGATTGAGTTACTGTTTGAAAGGTATAGAACTGAGTTTATAAAAAGCTTATATATGAGGACTTCGCTGTGAAATCTAGCTATAGATCCATTAAACTAATGAATGATGAAGCAGATCAGGGACCATCTTCATCTTATTCCCAACAGATGACTCTCTGGAAAACTATTTGGAAGGCTATGGTTCCCAAGAAAATCCAAATGTTTGTTTGGAAACTCTGCCATAACCTTCTACCAGTAAGAACTAATCTTGTCAAGAAGAAAGTTATCAATGAATCTCTATGCCCTATTTGCTCAAAGGAGGGTGAAACTTTGGAACATGCATTTCTCTATTGCAATTGGACCCTTCCACTTTGGTTTGGATCCAATTTACAGTGCAGACCTAAGGATGAAGGTGCTAGCTCAGTCACTCAGTATTTAACACAATTCCAAATTGTTCTATACATTGTGGCAAATATGGCTAACCAGAAACAAAGCAGTTTTTCAACATACAATTCCAAATCCTGTTCAGAGCCTCAAAGATATCCATGTCTCAATCAATGAATTCTATAATACAATACAAAGAAAGCCAGTTCAAACATTTAATCTACCTACTCAAAAGTTCTCGACGAGATGGAGGCCTCCCCCCTCTGGCAAGTTGAAGATCAACACCGATGCTACATGGAAGGAGTCAGCTACAGGCACGTGACATAATGAAACTCTAAAGAGATACTTGAGCTTCTTCTTTAGTGTTTTTAATAGGAAATAAAAGTTAAACATAAATGTTTGGTGCAGAAATCTTCTGTATCTTTTATGTAATAGTACGTTTTTTATTAGCCATATTAATGGTGATTTGTTGTATCTTTAATCAAGGTGTGCAGGGAGATATTGGCACAATCTTAGGGATATTACAGGCATATATGCTTAGGAATCCTAATACCAAACGATGGCAGGGTATCATGTGTATATGGATGCTCCTCGTATGTGAATATACACAGAATTCTTCCATAATTCATTAGTTTTTGTTTTTATTTTTTATTTTCTGTTTTCTTTCTTCGTTGTTGTTAGTTTCTTTCCTTTCTTCAAGGAAAATCGTTAAAATGTCAAAATTTTAGATTATTTTGTTTTAAAGCCGCAAAAGCTGACATTTTTTTTGGTTGGGGGGGGGGGGGGGGGGGGTGGGGGGGGGGGGGGTGGCGGCTACAAAGTTTACATTAAATACACGAGGCATGATAAAAATATAATCATGAAAATTTGTTAATTAATCACTAATATGTGGTGAAGATACAAATATCATCCATAAAATTCACTAAGATTGACTTAGTGGCAAAAATTTGAGTAATTTAATCCATCCTAGAATTTGTGAAGCATAATTTACTTTCTTCTTCGTTTTTTCAACAGAGTTTCTGTTTAGTGTAAGTGAAGATAAAATTTTATGGTATCTATTACTGTACAATAACATCTTAATAAAAAAAAATCATCTTACATCAATTTATATAACATTGTTTCTTTTTTTAATCTCTTTATATTATATTATTGCATTATCTATTTTATATTACTTTTTTTTTCTGAAATTTCTTATGTAGGGACATTGCACGACAATGACTAGTTAACATCACACTCTACCGCCCCAAGAGGTCAGAGGCGTTTGTCTCACCTTGTTCATCACACAATTGAATTTTTCTTGTTTGCAAATGTCCAACTCCATGGTCCTCAAAGTCAAAGAGTCAAAGTTGCGATACCCAGTTTAGAAATCTTTATTTATAATACTTTAATCTATAATTTGTAATACTTTTATACAAAACACATTAATTATGTATGGTTAATTTGGATAGATAGGTGAAATTGGACGGGTCTTTTAAGTTTTGTGAACCCAGTTAATATATTAAATAAAGGCTCTTTGATATTTAAAAAATAAAATTAAAACACTTGGATAAAAAATGATCTCTTCACATTTTTAGATATAACATTATTATGACAACATCAACATTAATATTTCTTTATATTTTTTCAATAAATAAAATTATCAAACCATTAATATTGTAAATATTCATTAGTTTTAGTTTGAAAAAACTTCTTTTACTGTATGATATAATTGTGTAAGCAATTAAGACATTTGGATAATAATTTACAACTTTGATGAACTCAAAAATTTCAAAAAAAAAAATCATATAAGTCACCAACATATGATAAATTGTCATAAGAAAAAGTATAGTAAACTTTAACACGACATTTTTTCAATTCAATATTGATCCGGTCTGGATATCGGCCCCAAGGTTATCCGGTCTGGATTCCGGTCCTAAGAGTAAGAGGCAGTGTCAGCCGTCCTGGAAGCCAATCGGTATCCCAGGATAATGATCCAGTCGGTAAACATGTTGATCCAGTCTCACCTAAAGTGAAGTCATTATAGCCGTCCTAGTGTTCAACCGGTGTCAAGAATACCAATCCGGTCTGCAACACACTCGGCAAACCTCTCTTACACCAGTCGTCCGAGGTGACATCCGAGACACCGGGTGACTTATCCGTCCTCCTACACTGGGTCACTGATAACCGACTGTCACAGCGTCATAACAAGGAAGGCATTCTACACAGCGGAATATGTCCCTTTCATTCACTGACAGGAGTGGGTACAATCACTAGCGGAATTTACGAAAAGGTGATTATCCTCCATCCATGTGACAATAAAGTACACTGATAATTCACCTACCCTCCTGACATGCTGGCCCACTCGGATTGACTCTTTATACACGTTATCAGAACCAGTGGGCCCACTTACACCCAACGATTCATCTTCCACGCTCAACTATAAATAAGATGTTGCAATACATGTGCCAGGTTATATTGTCCTTACTCTCATTCTCTCTATCATACTGCTTAAGTATTACAGAGTTCATCTTACACTCTTCTAACTTGAGCGTCGGAGAATCTTCGCAGGTGACACCACCTGTCGTCCACACCAACGCGAGAGGCTGGTGTGAAGGATCTACAGGACAACAAGACCGACCTCCACACGCTGAGAGGCCGGATCAGAGAGACCGGATACACACAACCGGTCTTCAACCTCATTCAATCTTTAACTCTTGAGGCTGTCCCGACACCGGATCCTAGACCCCGGTCGGGGACAGATCAAATATCATTTAATGAGTGATTGAATGACGCTCATTAATGAAGCAAGAATAAAAATTTTTCATTTAAAATAGCTTCAAAATTCACCTACCCTAATTTATAAGTAATTCCCATGTAATTTTCATTAAAAAAAAATCAACTTTCACTTCCTTAAACGCACTTATTAACATACGATCCTTAAAAAATCCAAAAGTAAAGTGAACAAGGAAGTTTCATTTACATTATAAAACAATTTAGGACATGAGTGGGTATAATTCTCTTTCAATTTTTCTTCCTTTTACAAATAAACAAATTCTATTTGTTGCACTGAAGTTTCATCTGTTAAACTTATTTGAAAATGCAATTAATTAAAACGTTAGATTATTTTCATCAAAAAGTAAAAAGAAATGTTGTAAAAATAACACACTTGTATGACTGAAATACGATTAGTTAATTAAAATATTAGATTATTCTCAAAGGATAGACTGTTGCATACCAACATTGGGCACAGGGCAATTACCCCTTGCTTTTAAGCCTCAAGGTCGGTCTTGATTGGATGAAAAGAATTAAGAAGTTGTTCCAAAAAAAAAAGAATTAAGAAGGAAAATAATATAAAGGAAATAAATATGATAAAAATAAAATGAAAAATATGATGTTTGGATATTAGAAGTAAAAGAAAAATTTGTGAAATTCTTTTGTTGTGTGTGTGGATGAATGGAAAGAAGGTGGAAAGGAAATTAGTTATATAATAAATAAATAAATTTATATAATTTAATATATTTAAAATTTTAATTTTAATTCTTCGGCCCATTTCATACAATATTTTATGCATTAAAAAGAAAATTACAAAACGCTGATACAAGCTTTGTATAGCCTAAACTTGAATATGATTAAAAATGTAAGTTACTACCATCAATGTATCCATTTTCATGGGTAGGTATTTAGAAAGAGAATAATGTAGAACAAATAATCTTTCAAGTAAAAAGTATTAACCCATTGTTTAAGCATATATATGCTGCTGACATAACATAATAAAAGGGAAAAGAGGTCACAAAAAATTAAACAAAATTCACAATAAAAATGTTTTAAAATAAAAAATCAAATTGGTCACCCCATTTAACAAAGCTTTCCAAAAGACATGAAACAATTTTTTATTTTAAAAAATTATATGGGTTCTGCATGGCAAGAACGGAGTGCACTATTGCCGAAGGGGTGCATAAGGAAGACAAGCTCTAACATAAGGACATTTTGGTCATGAAATAGTTTGGTACATAGCTGGCAATTCAGGCGGGCGGCTCTAAATGGACAAAGCTTTATCGAGCTGTAGTCCACTTAGGGCCGGACCAAAAAAGGCCCGCAAAAATTCAGGCCTTGAAATTAAAGGCCCTAGCCTGCCCCTCAATGGGCCGCGGGCCACTTCAAGCGGTCCGTTTTAAAAAAAGTTAAAAAAAATAAATTTATAAAAAATTAAAATTCTATCCAGAAAAATTAAAACTACGTAACATTTTTTTTGGAACAATTACGAATATTTGTAATATTTTTTTAAAACGTTTCATAAATATTTATCATTAAAGTTCATAACAAAAGTCTACAAAATTACATATTCCACACATACGATGAGATAGGAAGTAGAAAGAAAGGAAGAAAAATCCTAACTAAAAGAGAAACTTCCTATCATTTTTATTTTTTTTAAATACTCAGGCCGCCCGCGGCCCTCATGGGCTGACCTGCACTCGGCCCATTTTTTTCAGGCTTTTTTAGGGTCAGACTTTTTTCTTGCTTATCAATTTTAAATTTTATCTTTAGACCCTCACACTACATTTTTTCAGGCGGGTTCGGGCCAGCCCATGCAGACTAGCCCATTTTGCCGGCTCTAGTTTGGTACCCCAAACTCTACTCGAATGACTCCTTTGGGGGAAGGAAAGTAAATTGAGAGGTAGGGAAATGAGAGGAAAAATAAAGGTTTTTCTATTTAAATGAAAAAAGAAAAATAAGTGGTGGTTAACACAAATTAATTTTTCTTTTGTATAAAAAAAATTGAGTGAGGTTTTTAATAAATATTAAATAAATTTATGAATATTATTAAAAAATTAAAATAATTTTTTAAATATTAAAATTATTATATAAAAAAATAAATTTATATATATAATTTAATTTAATTTTTAAAAAATTATTTTATTTCTATTTATTTTCTTTGTATTTATCTCTTGACACCCAATTAACAAAAATACGGGGAAATTTTTTTTCCCGATTTTTAGCGAAATAATTCGGTCGCGCGAAAACCCCAAACACATATAGGCAGAATATATAATTCTAAATCGTAATATATCTTAAAGTTTACTAATTCCTTAACAAGTCGTTAGAAATCAAAGCAACTACTAAACTTCAGTGAGGTTATCAGATACCTATTGCACTATACAAAACATATAACATATGTATTAAGAGTGTCGGTCAAGGCGATATTATATCTATAAGCTATATATATATATATATATATATATATATATATATATTAAATGATAGTACTAAACTTGATTCAATATAATTCACTAATTGTCCAGTTCTAACACAATCAATAATTCATTATAAACATTACCATACACATTATCACTTCATACAATTGCATCACCTCAAATGTAATCAACCACAATCATCAGATTCTATAACACAACATAATAATATATCTCAGCTCCCAGCTGATTCATTCATTTTATAGGTACCAAACTGCTCGCCCATAATATAACACCAGTCACTCTCAATGACAGCAGCAACTCAACTCGGTGTTACGGGCCGACCTTAAGTCCAACTGGAAGGCACCTGTGGAATCTGAAGAAACCACCACAGCGTCTGTGCCTTGCCTCCCATCTGGGCCAGCATCATAGGCCCCCTGCAGTCCTATTTGCATCTGAATGCAAATGCTATGCTAGATAATTATCAATCATCAATAGACCACCTGATTACCATTATCCAGGGCTACCACTTGGTTACCATTACCAAGAGTTTTATCATAACATATTGATCCAGGATAGATACCGGTATCTATTTTATAAGACATATTTCGACGTCTTTGACCGTTCTCCGACGTATCACCGGTGTCATCGGTATACATCCGGACTCTAAATCCGTGTCAGGCATTCTCCCTATACCGGTTATCCAGGATAACGCTATACACATCGGATAACACACATGTCACCATACAGAAGACAAAAGTCATTGCTACAGGGACAAGGATGAAGATTCCATTTCCCATATTACGAGCCATATTCTGCTCCTGGAAATGATCAACTTATTCCCTAAGACTAGCCCTACTTTCTCTACGCTCAATATAAAATAGTCACTTGCCTTGATCATGCTGGTGAGTGCGCATTAAATAATAATTTACTTGCTAAATGGAGGTTGGTGGTTCCCCACTAACAAGTCCTCGTATATCGAGCCAATCAGGTATAAGAACTCTCTTCAGTTTACTGGAATAGGGTCCTTTTTTCTCCCTTTTCTGCTTCTATCTGGATCCCATAGAGTGATCATAAAACATTTCACATTTGGAATACTATTACTGACTTGAGCGTCAGAGAATCTTCGCAGGTGACACCACCTTTCGCCCACACCAACGCGTGAGGTCGGTGTGAAGGACCTCCAGGATGCCAAGACCACTCTCTTCATACTGAGACTCCGGATATACAGACCGGATACTTGTAGAACCGGTCTTCAATCCCATTTAATCTTTGACTTTTATGATTGGCCCCACACCGTATCTCTTGACCCCGGTGTAGGACAGTTCATTGGCACGCCTGGTGGGACACGATAAAGTTATTCCCACCTCTCGTTTACGAAGCCTTGTCTTGCATCATGGAAGGCAATGGGAGAAACATACCAGAGGGGCACGTAGAAAACGTCACTGCCCGAGAACAACCGACGAACAGACGCTTAGCTTTCGAGTCGTCTGTGGGGAGTTCATGGAGAATGGTGCAAGTGTCTGCACCCGATCCAAGAGATGAAATGATACGAAAGTTAATGGAAGAACTGGTGGAGTTGAGATGTGAAAGAAAGAGCGTGGAGGAAAAAGCAATGTCCCAGACTGAGGGGGCACATCAAGTAGCTAAGGGAAGGAAATCTGCTAGTATCCAGTACTCGTAGATTCCCACTTACGAAGAGAAAGAGCAAATACACAACTCTGGAGAGAGAGCCATTGGCAGAAGACGTGAGCCAGCGACCATCCATGAGGCTTACAAACTCCACGTTCCTTTCTCTCAGAGGTTGATGAATGTGGCCATCCCAAAGCATCTGCAAACTACTCAACCACTTTCCATCGGGAAGTATGGTGGAGAAACGGATCCCACTAAACACCTGGATGCATACGTGTATAAAACCATGTACTTGGGAGCAGATAAGGATGTTATGTGCAGAATGTTCCCTCGCACCCTTGTCGATGATGCCCTTGGTTGGTTCAAGGGGCTACCATCAGGATCCATCGACTCATGGGAAGAAATGGCAGCGACATTCGTGGATCATTTTGTCATTTCTAGAGACGTCCCCAAGACATCTCATACTCTGGCCCAGATTAGGCAAGGGGAACGTGAGTCTCTCAAGGATTTCTTGAAGAGATTTTACAAGGAAGCAGCTGCTGTTCCGAACTTGGCAGAGGCACTACAGTTGCATATTGTGATAGAAGCCTTGCTATGGAACTCTGCTTTCACCCTATCGTTGGTGAAAAGTCCTCCTGCGAGTTTCGAGGAGTTCAGAAGGAAAGCATCCAAGTACGTAGGCATTGAGATGCACTTGGAAGCAACAACGGTGAAGGGAAAATCCCCAGTGCCACACCAACCACAACGGAGGGATAAGGACAGGACCAGATCAGAACGCATGGAGAGACTGTTTCATGGCAACGTCTTTGATAGCCCTGCACCGCGGTGCCAGGAAAAACGGGTAAATGCATTTAGTCATTATGCTTCTTTAAATTCTAAACCTTTACATATTTTGAAGGAAATTGGATGGCTAACACTTAGTGTGTACGGGGTCAGAAATCCACCCTAGATCCGAAGACATGGAGACCCTCGGAAATATTGTGAATTTCACGAGCAAAATGGCCATTCGATAGATGAATGCCAAGCCCTGAAAAATACTATTGAGACCTTGATCCGAGAAGGCAAGCTCAAACAATACCTGTTCAAAGGAAGGTCTTTTGATGAGCCAGACTGGACTGAGAAACGAGGAAGAGATCATGAGGACGGCGATGATGATGGTCCCACTCCGGTCAGAAGATTTACCGCTGCTGAAAAACAGAAGGGAGTTATAACTGGTGAGCCCGCGCAGCAGAATGTTATGCCCCAACAGTAATGCCAGGGCCGTAGAGAGGTCATTGATATGATAGCTGGTGGTTTTGCTGGAGGAGGAGCTTCCATCACAGCCAGGAAAAACCATCATTGTATGGTCCTTTCTCTACAAGGAAAACCAATAAATAATCGTCCTTACAGAGATGGGGTCACTGCTCCAATAATCTCTTTCTCTGATGATGATTTCGGACCAACTATCCCTGGAGGAGATGATGCAGTGGTGATTGTAGCAGTTATCGCCAACAAAGATGTGAAAAGGATACTTGTTGATCAGGGGAGCTCCTGTGATGTTATCTTTTATAGCTGCTTTAAACGTATGGGCTTTAATGACTCTGACCTGTAACCTTACATGCAGGATCTGACAGCTTTCAATGGAGCTAAGCAACCAACCAAAGGATACTTAGACACCCTGATATCTTTCGAAGGGGAGCCAGAGGCTAGAATAGTGAAGTCCAAGATTTTGGTGATTGATGTGGAATTACCTTACAACAGAATCATAGGCCACCCCACACTGAATGCAATGGAGGCTATCGTCTCAACTTTTCATTTGCTCATTAAATTTATTGACAAAGATAACAATGTATCTTGTGTTAGAGGGGATCAGGAGATGGCAAGGTATTGTTACAACCTAAGTCTCAATATGGTAAAGCTCAAAACCTTCAACAAGAAGAGGAAGTTAAACGATGGAGGATCGGCGGCGGGGTCTGTGAGTCTCGTTGACTTAGACCCTTGGGCGGAGTTAAAGATTGATCCACTTAACCCATCGAAGCCTACACCGGATGGAAGTTCCAGGGGCATCATATTAGGAGATTCTCCGGAAAAGGTTACACATATTAATGACAAACTAGAACCAGTAATGGAGCAGCGACTGTTAACGCTCTTACAGGAGTTCAAAGACTTTTTCGCGTAGACAGCAGCAGATATGCCTGACATGGATCTGGACTTCTGTTGTCACAAGCTTGCTGTTTATCCAGAGACGAAGCCGGTTACCCAGAAAAAATGAAGACTGGGCCCAGAAAAGCAAAAGGTTGCTTGTGAACAAACAGAGGAATTGTTGAAAGCTAGATTTATTAAAGAGATTCGCTATTTCTCGTGGCTTTCCAACATCGTCATGGTTCAGAAAGCCAATGGTAAGTGGAGAATGTGCACTGATTACGTGGATCTGAACTGTTACTGTCCCAAAGATCCGTATCCTCTCCCTAATATAGATCAGATGGTGGATGATTCATCTGGATATCAGTACTTGAGTTTCATGGATGCGTACTCAGGATATAACCAGATTCCGATGTGGGAGGAAGATCAGGAGAAAATAGCTTTCATCAATGATCGCGGCGTCTTTTGTTACACTGTTATGCCCTTTGGCTTGAAGAACGCTGGGGCCACATACCAGCATATGATCAATAAGGTGTTCGGGGGCTTACACACGCAGATAGTTGAAGTGTACATTGATGAAATTATTGCTAAGACCTCTTCGGGAGGTGACCACATAGAGGATCTGTGCCAAGTATTTTCACGCCTGAGGCATTACAACATGAGGCTGAACCCTTTGAAATGCACTTTTGTAGTCCCAGCTGGGAAATTCTTGGGTTTCATGTTAACACAGTGTGGAATTGAGGCCAATCCAGGAAAATGCCAAGCCATCCTAAACATGCAGAGCCCCAAGAATCTGAAGGAGGTTCAATCCCTGAATGGCAAAGTAGCAGCCTTGGCACGATTCATGCCCAAGATGGCTCACAGATCACTTCCTCTGTACAGGGTCTTAAAGAAAACTAAGAAGTTTGAATGAGGACAGGAGCAGGAACAAGCTTTTCAGGAGCTTAAGGAGGTGCTATCTAAACCTCCGATATTGGTCAAGCCCGACCTCGGAGAAACACTCATCCTGTACTTATCTGTTTCTGATGAAGCATTAGGGGTCGCTCTAGTGAAAGAAACCCCGGATGGTCAAAGGCCAATATATTTTACAAGTAAAACGATGCAAGGTGCTGAGACTAGGTACCAGAAGATTGAAAAGGCCGCTCTTGCCGTTGTTTTCGATTCGCGATGCCTGCGTCCATATTTTCATGCCCACCCTATTGTTGTGAGAACGGATTTACCACTTCGATCTGTGTTGAGCAAACCAGACCTCGCCAGAAGAATGATAAAATGGTCCATTGAACTTTCAGAATTTGACGTTTCTTATGAGCCGTGAAGTGCAATAAAAGCCCAGATTCTGGCTGATTTCGTAGTGGAAATGTTGGGGACAGATCCAGTAATACTTCGCGACACTGGACCATATATGTAGATGGTTCCTCTAATAATAAAGGCTGTGGAGCTGGCGTCGTAGTGGAGAGTAACGATGGTGTCCTCTTGGAGATCTCCCTCCATTTCAATTTCAAGACCTCTAATAACCAAGCTGAATACGAAGCTTGTCTCGCTGGGTTGTGAGCTGCGATCGACATCAAAGCGTCTGAAGTCACCCTGTGCAGCGACTCACAATTAGTAATATCACAAATACAAGGCGAGTACCAGGTCCGTGAGCCTCAACTCCAGTTATATCTGAACTGCGTGAAAGAGTTAAGTGAAAAATTTTCAACGCTTGAGTTTAAACATGTCCCTCATGAGGAGAATGCAAGGGCGAATATTCTATCAAGGTTAGCAAGTACAAAACAGCCAGGCAGCACCACAACAGTAGTCCAAAGTACGCTGACATCGCCTAGCATCCCTCTATTCCCTATTCTAAACGCTATCGCAATTGATTACAGAGACACATGGATAGCCCCTTACATCCGTTATCTGGCTGATGGACAGTTGCCTACCGATAAGAACGAGAAGAAAAGAATAAAAAGGGAATTGTCATACTTCACTATGATTGATGGTAACCTTTACAAAAGGGCACTCTCAGTACCTTACCTGATCTGTTTGAGGGAAAACGAGGTACAAGGAGTAATGGAAGAAGTGCACGAGGGACAATGTGGGCACCACGCCGGAGGAAGAAGTCTGGTGAGAAAGATTCTCGGGGCTGGATATTGGTGGCCCACGATTAAACAAGACTCCATTGACTTCGTTAACAAGTGTTACACCTGCCAGAAGTTTTCCAACCTTCACCATACACCAGCGGAAGAACTCTTCACATCCGTTGTCCCGTGGCCATTCTTCCAATGGGGGTTAGATATTTTAGGTCCCTTCCCAACAGCACCTGGGGGCACTAAGTACCTCATCGTCGGGGTTGATTATTTCACTAAGTGGATAGAAGCGGGGCCAGTGGTACACATCACTTCAGCCTGAACTCGTTCTTTTATGATGAAAACATTATAACACGATTTGGAGTCCCAGCACGAGTCGTTACAGACAACGGCACTCAATTCACAGACAGGAAGTTCACAAATTTGCTTGAAGGGTTAGGAATAACCCAGATATTTTCATCTGTCGAACACTCGCAGACTAATGGTCAAGCTGAAGTGGCTAACAGAGAGGTGCTGAAAGGGCTGAAGAAACGTCTTGGGGAAGCCAAGGGTGGATGGACAGACCAGTTGTGCCACGTCCTATGGGTATACCGGACAACGCCTCACTCATCCATCAACGAATCCCCATATCGCTTGACTTATGGAGTAGAAGCAATGATACCTGTGGAGTTACAAACTGCTTCTGTGAGGGTCAAGTACTTCTCTGAGAAAAGCAACAGCGCCAACTTGGCATCAGAGATGGACGTAATTCAAGAGCTCAAAGAGGAAGCATTCGTTAGAAACCAGGCCATCAAAGCCAAAGCCGCCCTTCGGTACAACAAACGAGTCCAATCCAGGACTTTCAACGTTGTGGATTTGGTTCTGAGGAAAGCAAGTATGGGAAACAAGTTTGCATACCAGGGCAAGCTCGCTCCGACATGGGAAGGTCCCTACAGAATATCCGATGTCTACGGAAAAGGCTCGTATTGCCTGGAGAACCTTGATGGCACCCCGATCCGTAACAAGTGGAATATTCAGAACTTACGTATTTATTATAGCTAGTTGGTAAGACGACATGTACTCTTTTTCCTTACTTGGGTTTTTCCCATTGGGTTTTACCAAGAAGGTTTTAACGAGGCATGACCCCAATCGAGCTCCTCTTGTAATTCACAATTAATGAAATAATTTGTGTGTTCACCTATTTCTTTATGATTTTATTCAAAGCACAACACCGTTGTGACAAAATACTTTCAGGACGGATGATCCTAACTACGTATCCCTTATTAGCGATGAACTTCTTCGAGAGTATAAAAGGGTGAACCATACGGTGAAGGCTTGGGCGCAGTAAGCTGGTTCTTTTTCAAGACAACGCTGAACCCCAAGTAACGGGCGTAGTAGGTTCAGGATTAGCCTTGTTCTGAACCCCGTGTTGAAGGCTTGGATGGTAGGATTAAAACCAAATTCCAAGTACGATTAGTAGGTTTAGCCAAACACCGGTGAAAGCTTGGACGCAGTAAGCTAGTTCTTTTTTAGGACCACACTGAACCCCAAGTAACAGGTGTAGTAGGTTCAGGATTAGCCCTATTTTGAACCCTGTGTTGAAGGCTTGGATGGTAGGATTAAAACTGAACTCCAAGTATGGTTAGTAGGTTTGGCCGAACACCGGTAAACGCTTGGGCGCAGTAAGCTGGTTCTTTTTTAGGACCACGCTGAACCCCAAGTAACGGGCGTAGTAGGTTCAGGATTAGCCCTGTTCTGAACCCCGTGTTGAAGGCCTGGAGGGTAAGATTAAAACTAAACTCCAGGTACGGCCAGTGGGTTAAAACCGAACTGCCGTTTGAAGGCTTGGAGGGTAGGATGAAAATCGAACTCCAAGTACAGCTAGTAGGTTCGACCGAACGCTGGTGAAGACATAACATTACTCTTCTGGTTGGGAAATTCTCTTGCAGGATAAAGATTCAGTAAACATCACTACGATTGCTTCCCCTCAGGATGAATACTCCCTACCACTCACGCTGACGACGTGTTTTCCCACAAGGGCAGTCCCCATCGTGATGCTTATAGTCGAAAGCTTAATCATCAGAGGTTAAGGTACTCCCCTTACAAATCTTGTATATGTCAATACGAGGTGGAGAAGCTCTCTCTTTTCTACCAAATCAAAGGTAACGCTCTATAAAACGAGCCTTTGTTACTAAGGTGCTCACACATGGGGACAATACTTATATATTACTATTCATTTTACATTCTACTTATGTAAATCCGAACTAATTCATTGCACATACAACGATTCTATTTAAACTATTTTCACGGAACGATTTAGAAATGATTAGGTGTCAGATGAACATGATGGACAGACGTACAAAGAAAATTGTCATTTCATTAGTAAAATCCTAAAGTACATAAATGATTGATTGAATTCTGGAGCTGATCCCGGAACACAGCGATATTAATTCAACAAAAATAATAAGACAAAAAAGTCGCTACTTCTTTTGGCCCGCTCCTTCACTATTTTCTTTTTGGTTTTCTCCGACCTCACCCCCCTTATCACCAATAACGTCATCTGCAGCAGCATCAGCACTTGTTCTTTCGCCTCCAGGTTGCTTGGCGATAGGGACCAGGAGAGAAGGCCCCATTGATTGGCCCTTGGGAAGGGGAGGTAGCTCATATGGAGTGTTGGGCGTTTCCTCATGATGATAGTCGACAACTGCAACGAGTTTCCCCCCATGAAACTCGTAGAACGGATTAATACCGCTCAAGTCGAGCTCTACTTTAGGATTACGGTGAAGAATCTGACGCACTGCCAACCTAAAGGATTCCTCTACGACTTGGACGCAGATGTCAATAGCCTCATCCGTTCTGGTGTTAGCAGCAGCCAGCTCCACTCTCAAGGCAATGCCATCATCACCCAGACTCGCCAATTTTAGGCTTTCGATTTCCAAGAACAACTCTTTCTCCCTGCGAGCCCATTCCTCAACTTGCTTCGAATAACTATATGTTTTCGCTTTCAGTTCCTCATCTAGCTTGGAGGTATTTTCCTTCTCCGAATAGAGGCTCGCGCTGAGGTCGGAGTTAACCTTTTTTTGCTCAACCAATTGGCCCTCCAGGTCCTTTATGGTCAATTTCTGGCTGAGGGTCTCCTCGTACATCCGCTCCCCGTAATCCTTGGACGTCTTTAACCGATCCTCAAGAAGCTTGGTAGCCGCCCTGTCTTTAGCAGACGTAACAGTAAGGTCATTGACTTTGCCAGTCAATCTGTCGACTTCTGGGCCGTCGTCAGCCAACCTACAGAGCGACTTCAGGAGACCGGAAAACTCTTCCAACTGCCATAGTATGGCCTCACAAGCTTGCTTGATCTCTTTTGGCTCGCGGGTGGTCTTTAGCTTGTACCTCGGTTCGGGGATGGATTCAGGCACCAGGCCCTCATACACCAGGAAGGGAGCGAGGCAGGAATTGTTTGGAGGAGGGCAAGAAACCTTCGGTGCAAAATAAGTAGTCAAAGGTTGAGCACCAGAAGTAGCAGCCTTGCTGGGGGCATCTAGAGTTAGTCCTGTTATGTTTTTTCCTTTGGAGCCCCCAGAATCGGTCCCTCCTTCAGAAGATTTGGCCTTTTTGGAAGGAGGGGCTTGTGACTCCGCCTGCTTTGAGGGGTCATTCTTTAGTTTTCTCCTCCTCTCTCTGATCTTCTTTTCTTCGAATCCGGAGGTAGAATTTTTAGGTCCGCCCTCGATCAGGGGGATATCATCACCAGCAGAGGAAGTGAGAATAATGGTCTCAGCGGTGGCCTTTTTAGAGTTTCTCTTTGGCTGAATTTGGTTCTCAACAGCCATAGATTTTCCTCCGGCCTTTAGAGATTTCAATTTGTCCATATCTTTAGATTCTGTTTCAATCTCAACTGTATAATCAAAACAGGAAGATGGTAAGTATTAGAAAATTTCAAGACATGTAAAGATAAATAACAGCAAAGAGAATGATCGAAAAGTACGTAAATATTCCTCGTGGGTAGTTTGTGATCCTAACAAATGCCTGCAAGAAAAGAATTTATGCAAGGCGATGTATGCTTCAAGAGCAAAGAGAATGGAGGCGGAAGTAGGGGATAGCTCATCCTCATCAGTTTAATAGGCCTGGGAGGTTAGCAAAAAATGCTCATGAGACCAGCACATTGGGAATTTGTTAATTCCTTCTTTATTTACCCAGAAGATAGGGTCCTCAGGCTGAATCCGTATTCTGGTGAAGTATGATTTAAAGGAGCGACCATCAATCTTAGCTGAATCTGTATAAGACTCGAAGTTGACAAATTTTGATAGAGTCTGGAGGGTGATCAGGCTTACTCCTCCGCTCTGCTTGTTGGCACGATGGACCACCTGCGTGAAATAGAAAAGCATGGCGACCATCGGAGTGAAGTTGAAGTGCTCCCCAAGCACTTCCAGAGAACAGACTAACCCCCATCTGTTAGGGTGAAGCTGAGAGGAGGCGTAGTCCAGAAATCTTAAGACCCCCATCTGGAACTCTGTCAGGGGGAAGCGTACTCCCAGATTCAAGAAGAGGAAATCATACATGTAGATCGCTCTATCATTCGGGATGATGTGACATATCCATTCTGAGGGAAAGGGCGCCAACACCATAAATCGCTTTTCGTGTTTCTCCTTTTTATGAACTACAAAGCGAGGTTCCAGCGTTGCCTCGTCGTCCCTGGCATGACAAGATGATGTATCCCTAAATTCATCAGCCACCCAGCAATAGGGATGTCTTTGTTGGAGTTTCACCCAATCGATCCGGTGTGCAACAACGTTGCACAAACCTGAAGCAGTTTTGAGAATATATTGCCCCGTCACCCCCTCAGTGGATGTTCCTTCGCCAACTATCTTACGGAGATCCAAATTGAAAACCTTTGTGCTGCGATAAAAAGCCACATCATCAGAGAGGTCTAAATTAGCGCTCCCCTCACTCTCACTAGAAAAGGATTCTGAAGAGGGTATTATCACCCTCCGCCGTGAGACAGGCAACGCTTCCTCTCTGAATGGAGTGGCCAGGTGCTAGAGGGAATCACAGGGATACTCCCACCACGACGTGCAAGAGTTCGAGACGAAGTTCTTCCTCCTCTAATCCTAGGGCCAACACGGCTCGAACCAGTATAACCTCTCCCAGACATTCAAAAAACTTAAGGAAAAATATGAGGAGATGAAGAAGATGGTTACCTAAGGAAGGAGAAGATGGTGGAGAAAATTTCACAGAAGCAAGCACAAATGTCTTCTCAAAATTTTTGTAGAGTTTCATCAGGAAGGCAAGAGTAAGTGATTTTTGAATTCACTAAGTGCTCCTTTTATAGAGGGTGAAGAGTCTCAATTACCGGTTCAAAGGTTATGTCGTTTACCACCAAACGACACCCTTTCGTAAATATAAGGCTATCATTTCAAACCCTAAGGTGCGAAAACAACATCGATTCGTCAAAAGGCCTCTCAAATGGGCCTTAAAATTCAAATTTCAGGCCTATAAAGCCCCTGTGTGACGGTTACAAAGACACGCGCATTTAAAACAATAATGGCTCGCCCACGCGCTTAAAGGCATTAAATGACCAATCATGAGAAACGTTGCAGCTGTTACTTGAATACCAAGAGTTTCAAGTTTCAAAAACTTTTGGGATTCTCGCACAACAGATCTTTGTCCGGATCCGTCGTAAGGAACGTTACGACAACGAAGCCTTCATTCGTAGGACGGCTCTTCACATGACAACATAATGTTGAAACCCAACACACGTTAAATAAATATTTTGCTTACATAGATGAACCGGTATCCAGACCAAATGCAAGCGATGTAGCTTATATGAGCAACTTTACTAGTCCTTCACACAAGCTAGGGGACAACTAAAATAATGATCCAGTCTTGATACCAGATTTGATGATGTAACTCCTGGCACGGACAATTCCCATCATCATCCTCATGATGGAAGTTTTAAAGACTCAATCCGTACTCTTACGATTGAGATGTATTTCCCCAGGACGGATGATCTCAGTCACTTATTCTATGATTTAATAATGTAACTCCTGGCGCGGATAATTCCCATCATCATCCTTATGATGGAAGACCCAACCATCATCTTTATGGTTATCATTCCTCTTTTGAAGGAACACTTCTTCCAGAATGGATAACAAATACATCTAAATTATATTATTCTTCACAAAGTATTGAAGATAATGCTTGAGAGGAATAATATTCATTCATGAAAACCAAATTACATGTGTATTATTCAAAATTAATCAAAACCGGAGCTGATCCCAGAACACAGCTTTACATATGTAAGACAATAAGACTACGGAAGGGGAATTTGCTCTTGGGGCTTTTGTTGTCCCTCTCCTTCTCCGAAGTCTTGAGTTCCTCCCTTAGAGGTTTCTTTTGGGGCTTTTTCTTCAGGCACTCTTATACCTCCTTCAGACGAGACGCCTTCTGGTGTAGGAACGGCGGAATCCGATCCCATGCTTTGACCCTCGGGAAGAGGGGGCAAGCCATACAAGGATTCTGGAGGATCTTCATGATGATCTTCAACCACTGCGACTAGCTTCCCTCCGTGGAATTCATAGAACGGACTCATACCATAGAGGTTTAGCTTCATAGCGGGGTTGCGGTAAAAAACCTGGCGTATCGCTAGGCCAAAGGATTCTTCGGCAACTTGGCTGCATATATCGATGGCTTCTTTCGCCTCAGCTTTGGCTACATCCAGATCTTCCCGTAACCTGAGAATTTCTTCCTTCGTTCCTTCGGATTTCGCGATCCTGGCCTTCAGTCCCTTAATCTCAAGGAGGAACTTCTTCTCTTTTTGGGACCACTCCTCGGCCTGTTTAAAGTAATCCTCCACAGCAGCTTTGTTCTTATCTTCTAGTTCAGCTTGTTTAGCTTGACTGCTGCGGAGTTCTTCTTTTAGCTCATTAACCGTTCTCTCCAAGCCTTTAGCTGTATCTTTGAGCTTGAGATTCTCATTATTCATGAGATCTCCGTACTCTTTGGATTTGAGAGACGATCTTTAGCTAATTTCAGAGCGGCTTTATCTTTTTCAGCTGAGAGGTTGAGCTACTCCACCTTATCACTCAGCCTATCCACCTCTGCAGCATCATCAGCCAACAGGCTGAGTGAATCGAGTTACCTCGTGAGCTCTACTAATTTCCATTTTCCAGCCTCACACGCATCCTTGATTTTTTTAGACTCGAGCGTGGGCCGAAGTTTGTAGAGCGGCTGAGGAAGGGTTGCCGGAGTCGGCCCTTGGTATGAAAGAAATAGAGTAAGGAATGAAGTAGTTGGAGAGGAGATCGGGGTACTCAATCCAAAAACTCCAGAAAGTATACCCTTATGAAGTCCAGAAGAAACCCTAGCTGTATCCGATGTTTCTACAGCTTTACCTTTGGAGACCCTCGCTCTTTCCGGACTTGCAGAAGGTTTGTGTTTCTTTGATGGAGGAGAGGAAGAGATGGTGATTCCTGCAGGGTCGTTCTTGATCTTTCTCCTCCTCTCTTTTATTTTGAGTGGATCCACAGTCGCATCGATACCAGCTACCTCCCTCAACCAAGGGAATCTCCCCCTCTACAGTGGAAGTCAAAATAATAGACTCCGAATAGAATTTTACTGAATTCCTTTTTGGCTGAATATCGTTCTCACCAGCCACAGATTTCCTTCCAGCCTTCAAGGATTTCAGCTTATGCATATCGGGAGATTTCTGCTCTATTTCACCTACATCGGTAAATAAAATGCATTAGCAACAAAGAAATAATCAATGCAATTAACAAAGGAGTTAAAGGGAAATAACATGAGAATTATGTAAGTATTCATCCCGGACTCCACTCGAACTACTCAAAAGGCGTCTACAAAAGAATGCTTTGAAGCGAGTGGTGTAGGGTTCAAGGGCAAATAACACTGTCGCCGATGCAATGGATAGTTCGGATTGATCAGTGTAGTACGCTTGGGATGTCAGAAGAAAGTGTTCGTGAGTCTAGCTTAGAGGAAATTTATTAAAACCCTCCTTATTCTTCCAGAAAACGGGCTTATTTTCTTTAATTGATATTCTAGTGTAGAAAGATTTAAAAGATTGCCCATCTACTTTGGCTGAATCGGTGTAAGATTCGAAATTTACAAAAGAACATAGAGTTCGGAGCGTAATCAAACTGACCCCGCCTTTCTTATTGGCTCTCCGAACTACCTGGGTGTAGTAGAAAAGCATAGCCACGGTGGGGGTAAAGTTGAAGTTATCGCCTAATACTTCCAGAGCCCGGACAAGCCCCCAACCATTGGGATAAAGTTGAGAGGGTGCACAATCTAAAAATCTTAGTACACCCATTTGAAACTCTGTTAAAGGAAAGCGGACTCCGAGGTGGTGGAACACGAAGTTATGCATATATACAGAACGTTTATCTGGGATGATGTGGCAGATCCCTTCTGTTAGCAGCGGTGCAAACACCAAAAACCTCTTTTTCAGCTTCTTCTCTACATAGATCGTGAACCTCGGTTGAATTTGGGCTCTGTCCTCTCTTGCATGATGAGAAACTAAGTTCTTAAACTCATCAGCCACCCAGCAGTAAGGCCAGTTGGCTTGAAGTTCCTCCCAGTTCAACCGGTGTACAATAACATTGCACAACCCCGTAGCTATCCTCAAAACTACTTGTTCTCCAGAAGATCCCTCTCCAGGCATCGTTCTAATAGCGTGGGCAAAAATCTTTGCTTTATGATAAAAAGTCACATCGTCAGAAAGGTAACAATCATTACTCACCTCACTATCGGAAGAGCGACTATACTCAGAGGATGACTCTGAGGAGGGAAGAATCACTCTCCGTCGTGAGTAAGATCCCCTTTCCGAGAGACGTGACTCAGCCCTAGGAAAAACCACAGGGATTCTTCCCCCACGGTAGCCAGAGATGTGAGAAGCTAATCTCCCCCTCCTAGGGCGTATTTTTTCAAGAAAAATAGAGAAATGGAAAACAAAACTAACAAAGGAAAGAAGATGGTTACCTAAGATAGCAGCAAAAGTGAAGACAGAAAAAGCTTCGTAAAACAAGCAGCAGGCGTCTCTGTGAAATTTTGTAGAGTGTAGAAGCAAGCGATTCTCGGAATTCACTAAGTGTTTCTTTTATAAGAGACGAAGGGGTTTCGGTTACCAACTCCTGGGGTTGAGTCATTCACGACTAAACACGTCGATTTGCAATTCAAACGACATAGTCGTTTCAAACTTATGGGCACCAAAACAACGTCAATTCACCAAGGGGCCTCTCCACTGGGCCCAGAAGTTTTAAAAATTGTAAGCCCATTAAGCCCCAGGCGACGGTTACTGAAATATACGCCTCTAATGCAATAATGATCGCCCACGTGTTTTAAGGTATTTAATGCCTAATCATGCGACACGATTTATGCCTTACAACTGTTACTCAAATTTCAAGAGTCTCAAGTTTCAAAAAACTTTCGGGATTCTCATACAACGAATCTTTGTCCGGACCCGTTGTAGTGACATTATGACAACGGAGCCATCATCCACAGAACGGCTCCTCATGAAATAATAATGTTGAATAATACACATGTGGGTAAATATTTTCTGCATAAATATACTGGCATCCAGACCTCTCGCAGGTTGTATAGCTTATGTGAACAACTACACAATCCCTCACACAAGCTAGGGACATATGATCTGGGCTAGATATCGGTATCTGTTCTATAAGATATATTTCGATGTCTTTGACCGTTCTCCAACGTGTCACCGGTGTCATCGGTATACATCCAGACTCTAAATCCGTATCAGGCGTTCTCCCTATACCGGTTGTCCAGGATAACGCTATACATATCGGATAACACACATGTCACCATACAGAAGACAAAGGGAATTGCTACAGGGACAAGGATAAAGATTCCATTTCCCATATTACGAGCCATATTCTGCTCCTGGAAATGATCAACTTATTCCCTAAGACTAGCCTTACTTTCTCTACGCTCAATATAAAATAGTCAGTTGCCTCGATCATGCTGGTGAGTGCGCATTAAATAATAATTTACTTGCTTAATAGAGGTTGGTGGTTCCCCACTAACAAGTCCTCGTATATCAAGCCAATAAGGTATAAGAACTCTCTTCAGTTTACTGGAACAGGGTCCTTTTTTCTCCCTTTTCTGCTTCTATCTGGATCCCATAGAGTGATCATAAAACATTTCACATTTGGAATACTATTACTGACTTGAGCGTCGGAGAATCTTCGTAGGTGACACCACCTTTCGCCTACACCAACGCGTGAGGTCGGTGTGAAGGACCTCTAGGACGCCAAGACCACTCTCTTCATACTGAGACTCCGGATATAAAGATCGGATACTTGCAGAACCGGTCTTCAATCCCATTTAATCTTTGACTTTTATGACTGGCCCCACACTGTATCTCTTGACCCCGGTGTAGGACAGTTCACATATCAACAAGCATAGCATGCAACAATTAATAATTTTAATCAGTCCATGATCATAATTAAGCTACCTCAAGCTTAATAATCATTAAGTAATATCATCAATTTATCATCCATTCAATATCATTAGAAACATTTATTTCATAACCCCACAACCATTGTAATCTAACGCAAATCATCACCATAATCATCAAAACATATATGAACGGTATCAAGAAATCAATTCATATCAGAAACAGTTATCTAAAGGGGACATAACACAATCAATAAATTGCGCAATCACAATCAATTCATAAATCAACCTACATCCCTTTATCCATTCATAATCAATACATTTAAGATATAAATGCTTCCCCTACCCAGAATCCTCGATTCCTGAAGCTCGAGCGTTCCTCGATCGCTCCGAGTTAATCACCAATTTCTGGTCTCCAAAGCCAGAAATTTCTAAATTAACAATAATCATTTTAATAATTTCTACGCTACTTAGAAATCACCATTTTGGCGCTCAAATAACCAACCCTTATAATTTCAATAATCCCAATAAATTCTAAAATTTAATAATTATTATTTTTAGCGCTTAATTAACTAATTCACATAAATTCTATAATTTAATAATTATTTTAATACCCCTTTCATTAAAAAATAAAATCAATTATTCTCTTTAAACTTTATAAAATTTCTTTCGTTCTTAAGCAATTAAATATTCAAAAACATTTTGTTTAAGAGTTCTTAAATCATTTGAAACTTCATAAACATTAGCATTTAAGTACTCTTATAAAATTATCCAGTAAACTTAACTTATTTTAATTTATCCATAATTAACTTATAAAAATTCAAAATTACTAAAACTTATTAGTCAAAATTTTAATATAAAATTTTAATATAAAATTTCAGCCTTGAAACACTTCTTAATTAATTAGTTTAATTTTTTATATATAAAACTTCTTTAAATTAAATTCCCACAAGAATTTATTTATAAGATCCAACCTTATATTTTATACTCAAAAGTTAATATTAAAAATCCAGGCCTTTAATTTTCCTAAAGAACTCTATTTTTAACACCACCAGATTTTTTTACATTTAACACATGTTCTCAGCTTTTAACATCACCATGGTTTTTATTAATTTATGCATGCAAAATAATTATCACATAAACAAGGATTCTAAAATTTTATTTCTCAAATTTTCATAATCAATTAACCATGGTTTTAAATTCATATCTTCACCAAAGATTAAGAATTTAACATGCACTTCAAGGAGTTAAAAGCTAAGGTCAAGAAAGTCACATTTGAGACAAAATACTACAAGTTATAACAACTTATCTTATCACTAATCCATCATGCATGTCTCGGTTAGTAAGCAACTCCATATTCTATAGTTCTAAAAATTTCATTTTTCATGCTAAGGTTATGCTCAAGAAAGAAACAAAGTTTTTAGCTTATTTAAACCATATGTATACAACTATCATTAGAGCACTATTCTGTCCAGCCTTAAAACCAATTCAACCCACTGAAAAATCTTATTATTATTATTTTTAAAGCTTAGAAACTTGAACAAAACTAAAAGAGGACATAGCACACCATTCGGCTACAAGGAGAACAAAAGGGAACCAAATATTCAATGGTTAAATCAACATGCATGCAACATCAACGAGTACCATTTTATTTAGCACTAAGGATCATATAATACCACTCAAAAACTTCATTTCAGAACTTAGAAACTTGATCAGGACCAAAGGGAAATACAGCAAAACATTCAGCCTTGGTGATTCCAAAATTGAAAATTCTTGCAACAAGTTTTAACCATACAAAGACCTTACAATAACTGATTTTCGAACAACACCAAGATGAGAATTATAAAGTAACTCACACACAACCATTGCATGTTAAACCAAAGAGTAAAAGAGAGAAGAGACTCTCCCTTACTTATTTATTGTTCACAGCCAAGGAAAGCAAAGAATTTAGTACAGCTTTAGCTCTTTTCTGTCTTGGTCCAGCGTGCAACATAAAGGGGAAATGATGCTTAATTAAGACTTAAATTGGAGAGAAGAAGGTAATAAAGGAAAAGGATGGTACCGATTGGAGAAACCAAGAAAAATTGGTGACTTTTCTTTACAAAATTTACAAGGGATGTCGAAGAAAAAAAGGAAGCACTCCTCACGGTGATGCAGGGAAGGAATAGAATAAGGTAAGGCTTGTTTCTGAAGCTTCATAGTGTTAAAATAGAGAAATGACTCGGTCCAATAGCAAGGGAACAGGTGGTATCAAGGTGCTGCAATATCATTGGTCTAAGTTTAAGTGGTAGCTGATGTGTTGTGGCATAGTGAGCAGTTTTTAATAAATCTACAATAAATCATAGAATGATAATTTCGAAAACCTTCCAACACAAAGATTGTAGATATTTATTTTCCCTTCGAAACAATATAAAGCACGCGAAAATCCATCACCAGATGAGGTAGATATGCCCAAAATACGAAACCTGCTTCAGATTGTGACGAAAATGAATTTGTAAACAAAATAAATTTGCTGGGAAAAATGGAAAAGGAATTAGCTTTCGTGCCCTTCAAGAAGTTTGTATATCTCTTTGATACAGAATAATAGCAAAAACAACGGAGTCATTTCAATACCGTATGAGGGAGATACAAATTTTTTTCTAAAAGTGTGCACTGTTGTCACAGAAATAGGATAGACACCCAAAGATTATAAAAGCTGTACCGATTGGGAAGGATTCAGCTTTCAGGGCCTTCATGGAAAACGTAAAGAATTTTGTTACAAAGATTTTGACTCTGGGTTTGCATGAATCAGAGATTGTATGAGAGAGTTATGCCAAAAATACCATAAAAGGGTCAAGCTGAAATAGTGCACTCGCGAATCAGCGCATTGTCTTAAAATCTGGGATTGATGGAGTGAGAACTGGGTTTTATGCTCAATATAAGAATTGTAAATATTTTTTATACGGAAAGTTTTAGACAAGAACGACTTGATTCTATTAACGTTTGAGGGAGATACACTTAATATACTGAGAGGTGCGCAGGAGGAGAACAAGTTACCGAGCCTAATAAGTTATTTTCCAAAATTTTTAAACTTAGGATGTTATATATTTAAACAAAAAATGATTTTTCTACTGTTTTTTATTTCTCTTCCTCTAAAAACTATTTTTCTTTTTATCTTTTTCTTATTTCTTTCATTGCAATTCTTTTTTTCTTCTCATTTCTTTTATTTTGATTTTCTTTAAGTGTCCAAACGAGTGAGCTAATCTCCTCTGATTATCTTCCACTCCAAACGAAAGAAAAATACATTTTCCTCTCTATTTCTACATGAAATTAATTCGGTCGCAAATCTTTCCTCTTTATTTCTTTTATATATATATATATATATGGGGTTGATAATATAATATTTTTATTTAGACTTGAGTGAGATATAACTTGTGACATCCTGGCGCTGTTGAGGGCGGGGAGTGATCGCCGATGCATGAGCATGGACAAGGAGCGGCTCCTGGCAGGCTTCCAGCGGGGAATGTGACATCCTGGACACTGTTGAGGGTGGGGAGTGATCACCGGTGCATAGGCACGGACAAGGAGCGACTCCTGGCAGGCTTCCAGTGGGAGGGACACATGAACGAACCGAATACATACCAGAATGAGAGGGATCCAAAGACTGTATAGGTATGGGACTATACAGTCGAGGATAGCTTAAAGATATGAATTCGTACTACCTATACCAACAAATGCATTAGCCTTTTTGGTGGCCTATCACTTAAGAACTCCAAAGTTAAGCGTGCTTAACTTGGAGTAATTCTGGGATGGGTGACCTCCTGGAAAGTTGTCGGGAAGTTTGTGAGTGAGGACAAAAGCACATTGGAAAGGTCTCGTGTTGGTCTGTGGGGAGAGTCATTCATTCTTGAAAAGCGGTCGGGGCGTTATAGTGGTATCAGCAAATTCTTGAAGCTGGTGGGCGTGTGACATCCCGGCGCTATTAAGGGAGGGGAGTGATCGCCGGTAAGAACTCCAAAGTTAAGCGTGCTTAACTTGGAGTAATTCTGGGATGGGTGACCTCCTCGGAAGTTCTTAGGAAGTGTGTTGTAACATCTCATTTTCATCATAAATAGGAAATAGATATTAATATATCTTTCTTAAGAAATACTTACTATAAGTTAGTTTATTATTATCATTTTTTTATTTTGGTATTTATATTTAATTATTTGTTTTTTAAATAATAATAAAAAAAATAAAAATATTTCTGAATGAGAATTTTAAAATGACTTAATTAGTATTCACTAATTAAGAAAATTATATTACGAATTTTTAATATCTTTATTATTAATCATTTTTATTTTATGTTCTTATATTTATGTTTTTACATATTTAATATTTAACTCTTATTAGAATTTTAAAATAAAATTTTGAAAGAAATAAACTGTGGTTCTTTAGAACTTTTTGATCTACATAATATTTATGACTTTCTGGAATTTTTTGAAAATTTTGAATTATTTTAATAAAATAATATATTTTAAATAATTTTAAATTCATATAAAGTTGCTTAAAATTAAAAATATTTACAAGAATGTAAAGTTAAATTATAAGAAAATTTTCTAAAATCTGTTTCAAGTAGAATTATCTAAAAATTATCGGTTTGAGTAAAATCTTGATTTTTACCAATCGTAAAAAAAATAAAAACGTACTAATAAATTTTTATTAACAGAAAGTTTTAGATTTTTAAAATTTAAATTTTATATTACTTATCATAAAATTAGTGTGAACTGATATAATATCGCTAAATTTCAAAAAGGATTAATTTTGAATTTTAAAATATACCGAGTGAAAGGTTACTATTTAGCTTAATAATTCTGCTGATATTTACTATGCAAAACACTGTGTATGTATGAAATTTTCAAAAGTTGCACAGTAACCAGGTTTTAAATTTCAAAAAATGCATAGTACTTTTATATTAAAATAATGGAATGCATAGTAAATTTTTTTCCTATAAATACCGAAGGAATTCTTCTTTAGAATTCACAATTTCAGATTAAGTTTTCTTAATATAATAGTGTTAGTGAGATAGTGGTAGAAGTAAGAGAGAGAAATAAATTTTTTGGAAGAAGGTTCTGCTAAAATTCTAAGGTACGAATACATCTCTTTTATATTTTTTAGGATTATTTTTATAACGTTTTTAGAAATCTATTATTATACTGGAAATAATATTATTTTAAGTTACTATTCTGCATAGTAACACTATTTCAATAGTAAATTACTATTTCAATAGTAAATTACTATTCAAATAGTAAATTACTATTTACTATTACTGTTACTATTTACCTTTACTATTCACGTTTTACTATTTACCGTTACTATTCATGATTTACTATTTACTGTTACTATTCACGTTTTACTATTTACTGTTACTATTCACTATTCACTATTTAAAATTTACCATTTTTATTTTAAGTAGTAATCTTAATTTTCATCTTGTAATTATATTAAAATGAAATTGGTATGTTTTAGAACTCAGAGACGAGGAGCGCACGGATTTTCAATAACGAATCGATATACAAGAGGTAAGGAGGAGTGAGATAAGAATATAATATGAAAGACATAAGAATAAAGGGAGGAGTCCCCTACTCCTTTTAAATTTAATAAAATTATTTTAAAGTAATAACTTCTCAACTTAAAATTTATAATAAATTTAATATATTGTGTAACTTGTTCTGAAATATCTATACATGGATCTGAATTATTATAACTTATACGGACTGGACTAAACCTATGCAAGGACTTGGATTTTTATATCCTATATGGATCGAACTAAACCTATGCAAGGACTTGAACTATTATGACCTGTCTAGACTGAACTATACCTATGCGAAGACTGAATTATATATATGGACTTATATAGACCTGTGCGAGGAATGGACTATAAGGACTCAAAAATCAAAACTACTAATTTAAATAACCATTAAAATTTGAATTATATTTATGAGCGATATTTAGTTGATTTGACTTGATTATAATTAATTGTATTTGATTTCGATTTATGATATTGTATTAGACTGTGATTAATAATATGCAATTATGACTGATGATATTTGATTATGATTGATGAGATTACTATACTTGATTGTGGTTGATGAATGATTGATGACCTTGTGATATGAAGTTTGAGCATATAGCAAGCATGACGGAAAGTTAAAACTCAGTAAGAATTTTCTTACCTTACTCTTTAAATTTTTATTCCAAGAGAAAGTATTTTATAATTATTTTAGTCTTTTATTTCTTCTTAGAAATAATTTTCACTAACTTTATTTTTAATTTCAATAATAAAATCTAGTATTAGAAAGAAGTTATTTTATGAAAATCAGAGGTTGAGATAATTAATTCTTGAATTAAAATTTTTTTTATAGTTTTAAGTATCCTTAGTTAATGATTTTAAATTATTTTCTTTAGAAATTAGAAGTTTAAAGTAAATTATTTTGGTTTTCCCCAACGAAATAACTAAAGAATATTTTGTCGAGATTTCTAAAACTCAATCTAGTTAAGATTCAAATTGAGAAAGATTATGTAAATACGTGAAGATTTTTAAGAGAAAGTTTTGAGATATTTAAGGCTTGGAAACTCAATTTTGGTAAGATCTGAATTTGAAGACTGTACTAAATTATTTCAGTATAACAGAAGTTCAAAGAAGAACTTATGGGAATGTACAGTTTATTGTGATGATTTTGTGAACCTTTATGGTATTTAATAATTGAGTTTCTAAAAGTCTTAACCAACTAAATATGTGAGTAGTTCATGCATCATGAATCATTAAAGAGAAATGAGATGTGATATTGCCTGGGGGCGGATTATAGAAACCGAGGATACATTAGAGGAGGCTTAATTGCGAGCCTTGGGATGAGAGGGTGTGAAAGGGTGCTTCAGGTGACCTGGGGTCGCTCCCTAGTGTCGGGTACTTTCATAATAAAAAATTTCTCAGTCTGACTAGTCTCTAAGTGTTTCCACGCCAGTTGAGCTGTTCATATGCCATGAAGGCATTTATGTTATTATTATCTGGAATTTATGGAACAGTGTAAACTCCTGGTTGGTCCAGTGCAAACTAAAACTTTAAGGGCCCATATGCATAGAATGAATGAGATGATAGTATTAAAAACATTGCATGACATTCATGTGATTGTGACATTCTATGTGGGTGGTTGTGGATGAAAATATAATTGTTATGTTATAAAAACTCTATATTCATAATTGATTATGTATATGATTGTGATTGAAATTATTATATTAGATTGTGAAAACCCTTATGCTTATGTCTTATCTGTAAAGTATTATATTCTGTTTCTCACTCCTTCTTGTTTGAATTTTGTGTCCAAAATATATGTTATATGATATATAGCTAGCAGTTTAAGATGAAAGGATGAAATTACAAGAGGGTAAATTGGTTTTATCCTCAATCGGATAGGAGAAGAGATGTGACAAGAATAGGATTCAAGATCACATGGTTTGAAGATAAGGAAATAATTGGTTACAGTCGAAGTAGAGGTATTAATTTTTTAGTTTTAGTTTACCTTAATACAATATTAAGTTGGATGATTGTAAATCAATGTAAAGGTTAAACTTCAATAAACCTTATTCTTTGGATATGATACTGTAATCTTTGATCACTTATGTTTTTCTGAAAGTTCATTTTATCATTATGAATAATTTAAAACTTTTTACTTTCAAAATTCAAAGAAAATTAGATGTATATACGTCCTTGTATACACGAGATAAGAAGTGATAAATATGTATATCTTTCTTAAAAAAAAAGAGCAAGAAGAATAGATATATGTCTCATGTATATAAGGGGGTGTTACATGTATGAGTGAGGACCAAAGCACATTGGAAAGGTCTCGTGTTGGTCTGTGGGGATAGTCGTTCATTCCTGAAAAGCGGCTGGGGCGTTATATAATTGCTATAAAAATAAAACTTTTTTAATTCAGTTTGAAGATGGTTGCATTTTAAAGAAGTTCAAATTAGATAATTTAAAAGTACAATTACTACTTTGCATATGGAAAACAAATTAACAAAGGATTACAACCAGGTTTGGAAAAGTTTTTAGAAAAATCAAATAGCATTCACATGTTTAATCTGCCTCCGTTTGCAATGGAATAGAGCTTGTCAAAGGAAAACAATTAATTTTATGATTAAATAGAGTTTTAACTATCTCAAACACATAAAAGATTAATATTTATTAGAAAAATTTAATCAATGGAAAGTTGAAAGAAAAATATTTATAGCAACCAAACACAGAGAAGAACAATAAATAAACTATAACAAATAAGAAACTAAAAAAAATAATAGCAAGAAGAAGGTTTTAGTGTAGCCTGGGTCGAAGCACGCTGATGCGCTCTTTTTAGAGAGGAAACGCCCCCACTGCACCAGTAATTTTTATAGATGCGGCCATCTCCTAAGATTCGACAACCCGTTGGATTCCTTCGATTACAACAAGAGAAATCCCGAACCAGTTGATATCCAATACTCAAAATAAAAATCCAGAAAATAATATGAAAAAGGAGAGAAGAATAGAGATGTGTTGTATGTATCTATTTTCCTTTAATCGAGGATAGTCTATATATAGAAAAAGCCAACACATGTTACTGTTAATGGAGAATTGATTAATTAATTTTTATTTCTTAAAGAATTATTCAAAAACCTAAGTCAAAGATGTACTCCTAGAATATTGCTACACATTCAGAGAGCATAATAGAGTAGTGGTCAAAATTAAATATTCCTTGGGCTGAAATATAAGAAACAAAACTTGACATAGTCAAGCTAATAAAAGAAAAGAAATTATTTATGCTAATAATTGAAAAGAAACTGTAACAGCAACCAACGTATAGCATTATGGAAACTTTGATTTGAAATTAAAATTAAAACAATAGTAATGAAACCTGTAACGAAAAGAAAGAAATTAAAGTGAAAAAAATTAAACAGAATCAATAATAATATTTTAAATCATAATAAAAGAAATATAATAATTTCTAACAATCCCCCACATGATTTAAAATATTATTATTATTATTATTATTATCACTACTTTAAAATAATAATTTTACTATTACATAACTTAAGCATATATATAACCATGTAATAGGCATTTTGTACCTTCTGTAAGGACCGACCTTACTTAATCTGGTAATTGATAAAAATGAAGGTAAATTTTTTGTGATTTAAAAGCGATTAAGGAATGAAAAGAAAACCGTGAGATAACACTTCAACAAATAACCCCGGACCATTTAAAAAACTCATCCCATATATGAAGATATGAGAATGCGTGTAATTTAAATCAAGAGTGCTCCTTGGACAACCAATCACATGATCATCAACAAGGAATAGCGGAAGTATAAGTTATTCAAGAAGTGTAAAAGGGTATGAAAAGAGACTCAAAGATACCCCTATTGATTCCAAAAATGTGATAGATATGTATATATGTTGTTGTATAATCATGTCATGGCTCAACAATACTAAACATACATCAAAACTCATGAGTTTTTATGAAAACAGGGCCATGAATCGATTCAAACACTTCATGAATCGATTCATACATTTTTGGAATTCAAAATAGTGAAAACAGAGGCTCTTGAATCGATTCAAGCTCGTATGAATTGATTGAAGCAATTTGGAAAGGATGAACAGTAAAAACAGAACCTCTTGAATCAATTCAAGATCTCGTATGAATCGATTCAAACCATTCTAGTAGCCTCTAAATCGACTCAATAGGACATTTGAATCAATTCAGACCATTCCAGGGGCTCATGAATCAATTCAAGGAAGTCATGAATCGATTCATGACAGCAGCCCTGCTGCATAATGTAGAAAAAGGCACAATTTTCAACTTCCAACCACCCTAACTTTTTCACACTAAATCCAATGACCATCAAATTTTAACACTAACTAAAATACACCATTTATGACGTGTAGCCACTGGCCGTACTAAAAAATTCTCAAAAACAAGAGACTTATGTGCATAAATGCGTTTAGCCCGTCTTAAGGTATTTTTGTGCAACTTAAGGGTCAATTCTCAATGGAATTGGCTCATTCCAGTTTCTACAAATCATAAACCATACATAGAAGCTATTGGAACTATCATATGCCATCCAAATCTCATAAAACTCTATTTGACCCTATTAGTTTCTCAATTAGGCATAAACTTCAAAACATAACTCCACACATGCCTCATAAAAAGTTGTAATCTCATGAGTAATATCATTCATTCATCATTTTGGCAATAACCAAGTATCACAATTGTCATCATACATTGTTAAGGTCATAATCAAAAATTGGCCATACACATAAGGGTCCAATTTTCACAAATGACCTCCAAAAGGAATATTCATCAATCCAATTACATAGTGAATGTCACACCCCGATTTTCCGGACCTGAATCCCGATGTAATCAAGATAAATAATTAATAAAAACGCGAGTAAATTTTTCGCATTTAAAATAATTTCAAAACACCTCCACGATTACATCAAAACCCGAATCACAGAAAATCAAAGAGTGAGATATGAGAATTTACAAACTGGATCGCTAATTAAATCGCCCATAAGTGCATACAAAATAATAGAGTTAACAACGGAAGAAGAATATGTATACAGGGCACACGCCTAGTCCCATATATGAAGATATAAGAAAAGGCTCAGCAAAGCATGCAAGCATACAACACTAGCCTATTAGGCCACAATCAATCCTACACATAAATCATAAACATGCATTGCCTAGAATATGTATATATGTATATATATGGTCATGCAACATACATCTCCAATATCCATATTCCATAATTGACCACATTCAATTCAATCTTAAATCATGTATTGTCAACACTTATACATGCCCAAAAGGATTACATATCCATTGTCATATTATTCATCAAATGGGTATGAATTCCAATACCCTAAATATCAACACATCAATCACTTATATTATCATTTACAATACATCCACCAATATCAATAGTTATCAACATCACTATATACATTTTATTCACAATGAAATAATTTCAACCGTTGCCGGCCAAGGCAATCCATTACCACTATTTACCTTCTCCAAAGCTTTACTTTAAAATCACCATCTCATCCCATGATATTCCTACATCAATGCTAAAAATAGACAACATGGGAGAGTGAGTTATACATTTCAAATGAAAAATATGAATACAATTGAGATTATGTGCATATGCATATCAACATCATGTATGCTTTGCTAAAATCACCAATAGTCATCATAATTCCTCATTTCAACAACACATAAATATAACATATTCATCAATCAACTCATAACAAAGCAACACATATACACATCATTTCTCAATGCCACAATGGGCCAACATCATTGTCATCAACCATAGATAAATAAGCCCTTCATCACATTGGGCCATCACATACAACATCATCATATTCAATATCTTTTCATTGTATTCATATTTTACATATTGTCTTTTAGGTATTCATTTACCCATCTCATCATCATCACATCTCAATCTCAACCATCATCATATATCATCATCAATCATCATCATATCACAACACCTTTGGCATATCTCCATGTTATATGCAAATGCTCTTAGGCTAATGCATATGCACAATGGAATTATCAACGACAAATGCGGATCCGACTGTGGTAATAAACACCAAATTATGGGTTCAAGCATGATCACATACCATGCCCATACTGCAGTAGTATAATGTGTACACATATAACATAATACATGCATAATCGCCAATTTTACCGGTACAAAACCGCATCGCCCATTTTGCAACACTTGTCATTTTCATCATGACCGCGGTAAACAACGTAATCAACAATATAAGGTGTTGCGGGCTAACCATGACTCATATCATGCCAGCTGTTATAGCTGGTAATTCGGGCAGACGACCCTAAACAGGCAGGGCTTTATCGGGCTAAAGGCCACTTAGAGCCAGGCCAAAAAAGGCCCGTAAAAATTCGGGCCTTGAAATTAAAGGCCCTAGCCCAGCCCTCAACCGAAAAAAAATTATAATATTAAAATTCTATCCAAAAAAAATTAAAACTACGTATATTTTTTTTGTGGAACAACTATGAATATTTGTAATATTTTTTTAAAACGTTTCATAAATATTTAACATTAAAGTTCATAACAAAAGTCTACAAAAGTTCATATTCCATACATACGGTAAGATGGGAAGTAGAAAGAAAGAAAAATCCTAACTAAAAGAGAAACTCCCTGTAATTTTATTTTTTTAAAATGCTTGGGCCGCCCACGGCCCTCACGGGTTAGCCTGCACTCGACTCATTTTTTGGGGTTTTTTTAGGGTCAGACTTTTTTTTTTGCTTATCAATTTTAAATTTTATTTTTAGGCCTTCACACTGTATTTTTTTAGGCGGGTTCGGGCCAGCAACTATGATCCAAAGGACCATCGGGGACACTTACTCCTCAAGAGCCACCCCCATAAGGGTCAACCACATGCAGCTTACCGTAGCTTAGCATGGGCAGCTTCATGACTTACACACCGAGTCATAGGGGAACAACAAGAATGCTTGTGCACTGAGCCGCCCTCCCACTAAGCCAACCGGGGGAATCCCCTAATATTCCTTACCGGCGGCGTATGATATGCCATGGATGCAAATGTCAATTAATGTATTCTCACACTATGCATTCTATCATGCCACTCATCAATCATCATCATCATCACCAACACCACCATACAATTCTTAGTGGATTTTATCATTGTTGGTTTTAGCCATTGTTTTCAAGATTTAAGTGTGGCATTTCATTTCAACATATTTTAAATCATACATGCAAGTCAATACTTGCAACATTCACAATGGCATCACAAACATCAATAACATTCATCAATCTTTCATCAACATCACCATATAATTTCTTAGTGGATTTTTCATCTCATGATCATTACAATTATTTCATATATTAGTGTGGCATCATAACAATTCATTAATATAATTCAAACCACACATACACAAGTTCACACTTGTATCATTCATAATGGCATTCAATAATCATCAATAATAACAATCACCTTCCATTCAAGGAAATGACCAATAACATCATCCATCATTATTCATTATCGACATCATCTCTGATTCATCGATTTACCACAAACACATCGTCATTCAATTTTCCCCTCATTAGTTTATCATCATACAAGGCGTGTCATACAACCATATCATTTACTTTTCATCATATGATACTATTAGTGGTGGAACGTTCATGTTTTCATAACATGTCTTAGGCACACACACACATTTTGCCAATCTTTTAAATCATTCTCAAACACCACTAAGACACACCACAAGCACATATTCTCAATACGATTACATGTTTTGCATGATGAAACAAAATTTGGATAATAACAAGTTCATGTCAAATTTCAACATCAAGGTGTATGAGTAAAGTTTATTTTTAGTCTTAAAAATAGTGAGACATGTCACAAATATTGCCTATTAGTCTTAATTTGACAATCATAAAAAGTTGGGTTTAAAACCCTCTTAAATATGAGTTGTTTAATGCAGTGGGTCTGATATTTTATGCCTAATGAGAGTTAGAAAACTCCAATTGAGGTAAAATCAATTTTTACACCTCTGTAACACTATTATCTATAACTTTCATGCAGAAGTCAGTGGCCAAAAATTCCATTAAGATACCCAAAAAGGCCAAAAACAACAAGGGAAAAGTAGCAGTTGGAAAAATATCCTATCAGTGGCCATAACAGGGCCATGAATCGATTCAGCCCTTTCATGAATTGATTCATGCATCCTCAAAGTCATAAAATTGGCAAACAAAGGGTTGTGAATCGATTCATACCCTCCTTGAATCGATTCACACGAAGCTGAATTGGTATTTTTGCAAGTCAAAGGGGCCTGAATCGATTTATACACACTGTGAATAGATTCACACGAACTCCAGTAATCGATTCAAAGAGCCTTATGAATCGATTTAGGAGTTCAAAAACTCCCCCTGTATCAGTTTCATGAATTTGACAGTAATAGAGGCTAAGAACATACAATCCCATGGAACCATCACTTAACAAGGCATATAATTATTCCATTCTAACATGAATCATTTATCAATAGACGCATTCAATCTCATCAAAGGGCCAAAAAAACATTCATTATTATCTCATATATACATGACTCCCAAAATCAATAAATTGCCAAACATATCATTTATCACATTACCAATCCTCTTATCAATTCATTATAATCATGGCAAGGCAAGCATGAGTACATTTATATACATCCATCATCAATCATTCAACTCATGCAATTGAAATGTAAACTCCTCTCCTACCTTGAGAGAAGAACCACAACTCGAATGCTCCGATTGTTCCACCGTATTGTCCGGAATACAGTCTACACACACATACATTTAATCAATGAGCCATCATAAGGCATCATCACAATTCTAATAAATTGTTAACATCATATAGGGCTTGAATCAGGTCTTAGGCTTGCTAAAACACCAATTCATATACTTGTGTTAAGGTTCAGGAATTCCTTTCGCAAAACCGAGATCCTCTAGATCTTAAGGGTCAACCATACCCAACAACAATAATATCACATCCTTTACCAATATTGCTCACAATCTCACATAAATCATCCAAATTCAACATAAGCTTTTTGGTTTCTTTTAAACCATACTCAATCAACAATTTCAAATGGCACATATCAAGGCCTAAGTCCTCATCAAATCCTTCTCTTATTTCATTTACCCATCACTTATGGTTATCTACCATTATTGTCATCATCATAATTAACACCCAACAATGAACATCATTTATATTCATCCTCAAAATCAACTCTTCTAATCATCATATACATACTTATATGCATATATCTCTTACACCCCTAGGATAGGACCTCATCAAAATCTAATAACCATAATAATCAACACCAAGCATTCCAATCATCTTTTTTAAACACAATAGTCATTCTCATGACAACCAAATAATCAATTCCTTAAATTTCACCAAAGGCCCATACATCATCAATTCTTAAGGGTTTTTCATATATTTACCAATCATCAATTCCAAAAATTTTCATGCATCATCACAAGATTAATGTCATCATCAAAGTGCCAATCAATTGTAAGCAGCACACAATGATCCCAATGGTCATCTAACCTATGGTTTGGGTTTTACATGCATAAATCATCATTCAAATAACATCAGCTTAGCTCAAAACTTCATCAACATAAATAATCAATTCCAATACTTTTAAAAATTCAATTTCCTTATATAAAATCATTCTAAGGCACCAAACTCATCAAACCCACCAATCTTGCCAAAAACCCCAAAATGCCAATACTCTGGGTTTTCTCAAAAATCACTCAACCATATCCTTAATCAATTTCCTTAAATCAATATGGTTACCATAACCTTCCTCATCATATAACATCAATCCATATTCAAGGGTCACATTTCCATTATCAAAATTATATTTCAAGTCATTCAAGCCTAGGGTTCCATTCCCATCAATACGCATAATTTCTAACATTACCATTTCAAGCTCAAACATCATAAACCATAAATGAAATAACAAAGAGGCAAGAAATCCTTACCTCACACCTATGCTAATGCCAAAATAAAAATGGGAAGGAGGGAGAAGGAGATGACCCAAGCAAGGCTCCCATGTCCAATATAAGCTTCATAAATCCATGGTTGGATTTTAATTTTGGCAATGAATGGAATGAGAAAGAGGTGGACGGTTTTGGTGGAGAGAATGGGTGGAGAAGGAGAAGAAAAATGAATGAAGATGGAGAGAAGAAGCCATCGAAAATGTAGAGGGAAAGAGAGAGAAATTGACTAAAATTGGTCATTGTCCAATGGGTAAAGGCATGCATCTTTGCCCTTTTGTCCATTGAATTATATAACCCTTTAACCATTGTGTAATAGGGTGTAAAGTGAGTGAGGAGAGAGAGGAAAAAGGGATGGTTGAATGGAGAAAGGAAAATGGGATTTTTTATTTTCTTTTAATTTCATTTGGCTCGTATTTTTATTGTTTCATATCATACGTCGTGTCCAATTAATTATCTTTTCAATACCAAAAATTATTTTAACGATATCACCATAATCAAAATAATTTTCCAAGTATTTTAGACCCATCAAATATCCAATTGGACCAAGTGGGTCCTACACCATCTGTTAAATCATTCAGTTTCGATAAATCTTAATTTACCGATAATTTACCTATAGCATCTAATTAATTTTCCCACAATTATTGGACCATAAAAAATTATTTATCATTATCTAATAATTTAATTTTCTCTAAAATTTGGTATGTTATAGTGAACATACATCAACATCATATGCTATACAAAATCAATGGTTGTCGGCCAAGGTAATTCCTATACAACTAATTTACCTTCATCCCCAAAACATACACTTCCAAAATGGATGTAGTCTCACCCCATGGATACCCTGCATCATAAGGATAAAAGTAGATAACATGGGAGAATGAGTTATACATTCCAAAGGACGAATATGAATACATTTGTGATTTATGTGCATATGTATTCGATAACATGTATACTTTGCATCAACATATCAATCATCATCATAATTTCATCAACTCATCAACATACATATATCTTAATCATATCTATGATTCATAGCAAAGTATATAAGCATACACACATTCATGCCCCTCACCATATTGGGCTATCATATATATTATCACCATACACAAATTTATTTCTTTATATTTGTATTTTATATGTTGTCTTTAGGTATTCTTTCACCCAATCACAACCATCACCATATCTCATCACCTTTGGCATATCTCCTTGCTATACGCAAATGCTTTTAGGCTAATGCATATGCACAACAGAGTTAATATCAATTGCGGATCTGACTATGGGAATATAAATACCAATTTATGGGTTCAAGCATGGATTCATAACTATACCCCTATTGTAGTAGTAAAATATGTACACTTATCATAAATTTGCATGCATATCACCATATTTTACTGGTACCAAACCGCATTACCCATCTTGCAACACATGGCCATTTTTACCATGACCGCGGTAAAGAATATAAACAATATAAAGGTGTTACGGGCCAACCATGATTCATACCATGACAGTTGTGATCCGAAGGACCATCGGGACACCTACTCCTCAAAGAGCCACCCCCTACAAGGTTAACCATATGTAGCTCCTCATAGCTATACATGGGTAGTTTCGTGACTTACACACTGAGTCACTAAGGGAACAACAATATCTCTCGTGTAAAGAGCCGCCCTCCCACTGGGTCAATCAGAGGAACCCTTAACATTCCATCACCAGCAGCTATGCAATATGCTATGGATGTAATACAAATACAAATCATATGCATTCTCACAACTATGCATCCTATCATACTACTCGTCAATCATCACCATCACCAACATCACCACTCAATTCTTAGTGGATTTTATTATCATTGGTTATTGCCATTGTTTCAAGTTTTAAATGTGGCATTCATAATATTTCTCATCAACATAATCTCATACATACAAGTCAAGACTTGCATCATTCATAATGGCATCACAATCTTTAACTATATTCATCAATCTTTCATCAACATTCAAGGTAAGCTAATCATCCATATTCATTCTCATTCATCATCAATAATGATCTTTCCACATTCATGGTGAATATAACACATCCACATTACATTAAGGCATAACATTTTCCAAGCAAATAACATCACCATATAGCATACCATAAATATTCCAAATACACAATACATATTGCCAAGCACAATTATCATCATAATCATATTTAACATCTCAATTTATTATCACAACACAAGTAAGGCAAACATGTACATTATCACATATGACAATCAACCAATACTCAATTCATGCATTTAGAATATAAAACTCCTTTTCTACCTTAAGAGAAGAATTCCGAGCGATACAAAGTTCCCGCCTCATCGTTCAAAAAAGGTCCTACATTTCATAAAGTACCACATCATTATTTTCTACTCAAGATCATCAAGATTTACGTATTCTAATTTAATACTTGGTGCATTCCACATTTTCATTATCAAACCATTTTCCACTTCATAATTTCACCACAACCATCATGGGTTTGGTGTTCATGTTTATTATCATGCATTTATAACTCTACCCATCAAAGGGTTCATGCCCCAATGGCCATCAATCACCACTAATGGCCATCCACCCTCATCAATGCTATCCACCATCATCAATAACTATTTTATTAACATATTTACTCATACCCATCATTCAAATATCATACATTTCCTCTCAAAATATAATCTCCAATCAACATTCATCATTTTTCCTAATTTTCTATAGTTAGGGTTTTACTAAAAATCCAATAACCATCATAAATAATCATTAATTTCCATCATCTTCCAACATTAATTTTGTGTGCCCACAATAACCCCTATTAACATCACATTTATAACTCCCCACCTTAGGGTTTCCTTCATTAGTGGCTTTTCAAACAACCCACATACATTAAATACTCACCCAATCACCAAAAACCCAAAACCTAGGCTACAAACTCTTGAAAAGTGATGAGGAACTTACCTCAAGTTAAGAGAAGAGTGAGTTTCCAAGAGAGTGGAGAAGGGTGATGAAATTGAGGGAGAAGAAAGAGAAGATGGCTTCAAGCTTCAAGCTCTTCCTTCTTGCCAATGGAAAATGAAAATATAAAGGAGAGGGGAGGGAATGAGACACACCACCACTTAGGGCTTTTGGGAGGAAAAAGATGAAGAGGAGAAATGAGGAAGAAGAAGAAAAGAATGTTTGCCCTTTAGAAAGCAAAAGCCAATGTGAGAGTGAAGAGAAGAAAGTAGGTTTTATGTTTTATTTTTAATCTTTTCATTATACTCTATCATTTTACAACATACAGGGTCTCCGTTCGGGATTAATACTTGATCCAAAAATTATTCCAAATATAGATTTAGATTCCCAATGATATTCTTAACAGCCCTGACCAACAGTACCTCAATCAGAGATATTTGGTTTAACACCCATATTTTAACTGAGTATAATTTTAGCTCTTAAAGCCTTAGCAAATAATGAATAATCCTCATAAATTCCAATTTAATTATTTTCAGCATTTTGGGTCATTTATTAACCCACGTGTAATTATTTAATATTTATTCCTTTCATTTAATCATTTATATAAAATTTGGGATGTTACACCTTCTGGGTTTGAACCAAACATTTAGTGTAAGTGTCTTTCAATCTAAAAGAACCTCGGAGATGTAAACATCTTGAGCCGAGTCTTTGAGGCTAGATATCAACTCACTACACACATTACATGGGTATCATCATGGTTCAATCAATGGTGTGCCTTACGGCCATGCACATGAATCTCGTATCATGAGTGTCATTAGAGAGTAACCTGTTATCTCACAGTAGCGACCATACTACCACACTCACTTAGGTGAACCCTCCAAGAGTGAATTATGACCGATCACCCCACAAAACTTTTCCTTCGGGTTTATTAAAGTTAAACTTATCCTCAAATGTCATATGAAGAGCACTTCACCATAGAAACGGGATCCGGAAAACTCCGTAAAATGATAATTACCGTGTGTTCCTCCAAGTCACCTTAATTTCAGCTTTGATTTTACTCATTGAACTTCGCTTATGGGACCACCATTTCTCCGAAGACGGGTGTCTACTATAGTGACTTAATTTACAGGCTTCAATCTCATTTCCCTCGATGACTTTATAACTTGTTGACGTGATAGTTGTAACATCCCTAATTTCATTATTTTCATTTAAAATAAAATTTCAAAGGAATTTGATTATGATTCTTTAAAACTTTTTGATTGTTATACAATTTATAATTTTTTTGGAAATTTCTATATTTTTTAATAAATATTTAAGAAAATAACCAAAATACCCTTAACCTTTTATCTAATAACCAAAATGTCATTACCGACATCATCGCTTACTTACCACTTACCTCATCGCTTACATCATCGGTTAGGTCATTAGTTACATCATGAATAGTAAAATAAATAATAAAATAATCTTAAATAGTAAATTTCTCTTCCTATAAATAGGTGGTACAATTGCAAGATTTACATACCAAAATTAGATAGAAAATCTAGAGAAATAATGCTTAAGAAATTAGTGGGAAGTAAATTTTTTTGGTAAAAAGAGATTCTACCGGAGGTGTAAGGTAATAATACCTTTCTTCTATATTATTTTTATGATTATTTAGTTTATTATTTTTAGCACTCTTAAACTATTAATATACTATTACTATTATGAATAAGTTACTATGGTAAAAATAAATTACCACTATACATTATTTTTATGATTTACTATTACTATTCACTATTTAGTATTACTATTCATAATTTACCATTTACTGTTATTATTTAAAATTTATTATTTACTGTTATTATTCAAAATTTATTAGTTATTGTTACTATTTAAAATTTACTATTTACCATTATTATTCAACATTTACTATTTACCATTACTATTCACGATTTACCATTTACCGCTACTATTCAAAATTTACTATTTACGATTTACTATTTACCGTTACTATACAAAAATTACTATTTATCGTTACTATTGATGATTTACTATTTACTGTTGTTATGCATAATTACTATTTACCAGTTCTGATAGTAATCTTAATTTTCATCTTATGCCTATACTGAAATAAATTAGTATTAATATTTTTTTAGAACTCAGAGGCACAAAGCGAATTCATTTTTGGTAGCAATTCAAGGTAAAGGGGAGTGAGATAAGAATATAATATGAAAATACATAAGAATAATAGGAGGAGTCCTTTACTCCTTTTAAACTTAACAATATTATTATTTTAAAACAATAACTTTTAACTTAAAATTTATAATAATCGTTATTAATAAATTAAGTATCTCATGTAACTTAATCTGAAATATCTATTCAAGGACCTGAACTATTATGACTTAGGCGGACTGGACTGAACCTATACAAGGACTTGAACCATTATATGGACTGAATTAGACCTATGCAAGGACTGGACTATCTTGAACTTACATAGACCTGTACGAGGAATGAACTATAGGACTTAAAATAAAACTTCATTAATTTAAATAACCATTGAACTTTGAATTATGATATTTATAAGTGACATTTAATTATTTGATTTGATTATGATTGATAATATTTATTTGTGATTGATGATGTTTGATTGTGATTGACAATATTTGATTATGATTGATGATCTTGTAATATGTAGTTTGAGCATATAGCAAGCATGACGAAAAGCTAAAACTCAGTAAGAATTTACTTATCTCCTACTTCCTTATTTACTTATTAATCTTTATGCAAATTACTTTTAAGAAATTTCTTAGTTTTCAATGAAATTACATAAGTTTATAGAAATCTCTTTTTATCTTTTTAAATATATATATATATATTTTTATTAAAATTAAGATTTCTAGTTAGTGTATCAGAAAGAAAAAGAAAGGGAAATTATTTTATAAAAATAATTTTTTACTAATATTTTACTTTAAACTCTTAATATATATATATATATTATTTTCAAAATGTATAAAAATATTATACAAAATTTTTAAGTACTAAGGTTTTAAAGATTGATAATTCCGAATTTGAGTTTTTAGTAATTGATTTTGAATTGACCTATAAACTTTCTAAAGAAGGTTGTGAAATATATTTAAGGCTTTGAAACTCAAAGTATGGTGAGATTTGATTTGTGATTTGAAAAGGAAATGTACTAAAATTCTATATGTGTAATAGAACTTATTTGAGAATTTGAAAAAGTACAATTTACTTATTCGTGATTCATAGGCCCCGATAATATAATTGAGTTTCTAAAAGTCTCAACCAACTAAATACGCGAGTAGTTCATGCATCATGAATCATCAAAGAGATACAAAATGATATTGTCTACGGACAGATTATAGAAACCGAGGATATATTAGAGGAGGCTTAATTTCGAGCTTGGGATGAGAGGGTGTGAAAGGGTACTTCAGGGAACTTGGGGTCGCTCCCTAGTGTCGGGTACTTTCACAATAAAAACCTTCTCAGTCTGACTAGTCTCTAAGTGTTTCCATGCCAGCCGAGCTGTTCATGTTATTATTATCCGGAATTATGAAATAGTGTAAACTCCTGGTTGGCCCAGTGCAAGTTAAAAATTTAAGAGCCAACATATATAGGTAAGTTATAATGAAGATATTGTATAACATTCATACATTCATAATTGATTGTGTATATGATTGTGATTAATATTATTATACTAGTTCGTGAAAACCCTTTATTGCTTATGTCCCATTTGGGAATATTATATTCTGTTTCTCACTTCATTCTCCGTGTTTTTATTTCATGTGTTTTAAATTGATGATTCGTACAGAGGGAAAAATCGAAGAATCCAGGAAGTAAACATAGCACGTTTTAAAAAGGGAGCTCGGTATCAATACTGTGGTCCAATGAATAAATAATGCCATTACGCAACTTCTCTTGGGCCATGGAGTTTCCTCTTTTTCTAATAATGTTTAATATTTATTTTCTTTGAATGAATGTAAAACTACTTTATAAATTTTAATGATATTCATGAGGTATTTCAAAAATATTATATGTAATTTTACTTTAATAATTTCTTTCAACGATTATATTTTTAGTAAAAAAAATTTATGAATTTTTTAGAATTTATTGAGATGTAACAGAGGGTGTTACAATAGTCCTTTCGTGAGCGGGTTCGTGATATTATGTTCTGACCTGACAAAATCCAAAGAAATTACCCCATGAGAAATCAAATGTCTTATTGATTTATGTCTAACAGTTAGACATCTTCTTTTATCATTATAATTTTTACTGTTAGCCTTTACTATAGCAACTTGACTATCACAATGTAAAAAGATTGGAGGAATAGGCTTAGATAAGAAAGGGAAATCATTTAAAAGGCTTTTAAGCCACTATGCTTCTGTGTTGGTTTTGTCTAAAGCCACCAATTATGTCTCCATCGTTGATATGGAAATAATAGTTTGTTTTGTAGATTTCCAAGACACCACACCACCTACTAATGTAAACACATATCCATTTATTGATGTTGTTTCTTCTGAATCTGTGATCCAGTTTGCATCACAATAACCTTCTAACACATCAGGAAAACCATTATAACAAAGTGCATAATTAATGGTTCCTTTCAAATATTTAAGTAGTTTTTCTAAAGCATTCCGATGAGAAATATTAGGACAATGGGTATATCTACCCAACCTACCAACTGCATATGCAATGCCTAGTCTAGAATGATTCATCAAATGCAATAAAGACCCTATAATCTGAGCATACTTATGTTGAGAAATGGCTTGATCTAGATTTTTATTCTTTTTCAATTTAAGAGAAGGATCATATGGAACAAACACAATATTCATATCAAAATAGTTAAACCTTTTTAGTAACTTCTCAATATAGTGAGATTGAGTTAAAGCAATGCCATCACTAGTTGTTATTAATTTTATTCCCAAGATAACATTTGCAGGACCAATATCTTTCATATCAAAATTATTGGATAAAAGTTGTTTAGTGTTGTTAATAATTTCAATGTTGCTTCCAAATATAAGCATATCATCAACATACAAGCAAAGAATAACACAAGAGTCACCGATTGATTTAAAATAAACACATTTATCTCCTTTATTAATAGAAAAACCATTAGAAAGCATCACATTATCAAATTTCGCATGTCATTGCATCGGAGCTTGCTTTAACCCATAAAGAGATTTAGCAAGTTTACATACTTTCTTCTTTTGACCACATACAACAAAACCTTCTGGTTGATCCATATAAATCTCTTCTTCTAAAATTCCATTCAAAAAAATGGTTTTAACATCCATTTGATGAATTTCAAAATTAAACACAGAAGCAATAACAATCAACATTCTAATAGTAGCTATTTTAGAAACAGGTGAAAAAGTATCAAAGAAATCAACACCAGCAATTTGTTTAAAACCTTGCACAACTAGTCTAGCTTTATGTTTTTCTATTAAGCCATCGGTTCTCAATTTCTTTCTAAAGATCCATTTAGAGCCTAGTATTCTACTTCCAGGAGGAAGATCACATAAAGTCTAAGTTTTATTAACAGAAAGAGAGTTCATTTCATCATTCAGTGCTTCTTTCCAAAAAGGAGCATCAATAGAAGTCATGGCTTCATTAAATGTTCTAGGTTCATCTTCTAGCATGAAAGTATAAAAATTATCTCCAAAGCTTTTGTTTTTCCTACTCCTTTTACTTCTTCTTGGTTCATTATTATTATTATTATTATTATTATTATCCAAGGTGTTAAATCTATAAACATCACTCACATCCAAATTAGATATAGAAGATTCACCTATAAATTTAGATAATTTAATTTTCAAGGGAAAAGAACTTTCAAACAAAACAACATCTCTAGACTCTATTATAGTATTATTAGAAATTTCAAAAATTTCAGAATTTATTACTAAAAATCTATAAGTATTACTATTTAAAGAGTAACCAATAAATACACAATCTATACTATTTGGACCAACTTTCTTTTCTTTACAGGGGGTATGTTAACCTTAGCTAAACACCCCTACACTTTGAAGAATTTAAGAGATGACCTTTATTTTTCCAAACCTCATAAGGAATCTTATCATAGTTTTTATAGGGAATTCTATTAAGAATGAAACATGCAGAGTATAAAGCTTCCCCCAATAATTATTAGGCAAACCGAAACTAAGCAACATAGCATTAACCATATCTAACAAAGTTCCATTTTTTCTTCCAGCGGTTCCGTTAGATTAAGGTGAATAAGGGGACGTTACTTCATGTCTAATACCATGCAGTTCACAAAATGTTTTCATATTATTAAGAATGTACTCATCTCCCCCATCAGACCTTAAGACCTTTATTTTCTTTTCTAGTTGATTTTTAACTTCAGCTTTATAAATTTTAAATTTATCAAACAATTCATTTTTTGAAGCAATCAAATGAACATAACAAAACTTAGAGAAATCATCAATAAAAGTAAAAAATATTGATTGCCACCACGAGTCAAAACACGATTACTATCACAAACATCACTATGAATTAACTCTAAGTAATTTAGTCTCCCTTTCAACTAATTTAAAAGGTTTCCTAGATTGTTTAGCTTGCACACATATATCATATTTATCCTTGGTTTTAATATTATACTTAGGTATAAGGTCTAAAACCATCATTCTCTTAATAGTATTATTCTTCACATGACCAAGTCTTCCATGCCAAGCATTATTACATTCAACATTAGCAACAGAAAAAGAAGAACTATATTTATTATAAGAAGGCATTACACTTAGTTTAAATAATCCATCTAGCATGTAACCTTTCCAATAAATAAACAATATATTACTAATTACAACTTTATTGGATTCAAAAACGACTTTATAACCATTACGAACTAACAAAGATGCACTTATTAAATTTTTCCTAATGTCCAGAATATGACAAACACCCTCTAAAACCAAAAACTTTCCAGATGATAACTCTAGCTTGACTTGGCCTTCTCCTAAGACGCAAACCATGCTCCTATTTCCCATACTTACAGTTCTTGTGCTACTTGAATCCTGATATGACGAAAAGAAAAAATTTTCAACACAAACATAAACGTTTGCTCCAGAATCTATCCACCAGTCTGTGGAATTAAAAAAATTAAATTTAACTCAGGATTTGTACCATAATAACTGTCAGCTGAGGAATTGGAGTTGGCCCCCACTACAACATTAGCTTGGGGTTTTGATGAATTTTTAAAACCATTATTTCTCCCTTGTCGAAAAAAACAGCTCTTAGCTTTATGGTTTGTCTTTCCACAGATCCAACACTAACCATGATACCCATTATTATTTTTAGGCTCAAAGTTATTGAATCTATTATTTCCCAATCTTGATTTAGAGTGCTTGGGTCTAAATTTTTTAAAATTAGAAGGCCCTGGTTTATAAGAATTTTTAACAGAAAAAGCTTTAGCTTGAAAAATTGGTTTTTGAGGAAGTTTAGAAGAACAGTGTCTATCTTCAATTCTTAGAGCAATAAATAATTCATTAAGAGAAAAGTCATCAAGCTTTTGCCTTAAAGGCACTCAAGATTCTACCATGGCATAAAAGATCTTTATCAGTAAGATCATCTTTTTTTAGAAACAGAAGGTCAGTGGAGCTTTCTCCATTTTCCTCAGTTCCATTTTTCTTAATTTCTTCACTTTGAATTACCTTAAAAAGTTCTAACTCAGTGAGCTAGAATCTCATTTATTGTTGCCAACATAAAAAAAATTTCGCATTAAACTTCTCAGGCTTACTAGTTAAAGACTTAAGGATATCCATTGAAAAATAATAATAATAAACAAGTGAAAGTTTTTCCTCTCTAAAAAAATTTAATTAATGGAAAATTGAAAGAAAAATATTTCTAGCAACCAAACACAGAAAAGAATAATAAATAAACTATAACAAATAAGACACTAAAAAAATAATAATAGCAAGATGAAGGTTTTAGTGTAGCCTGGGTTGAAGCATGCTAATGCACTTTCTATAGAGAGGAAACGCCCTGCTACATCGGTAATTTTAATAGATACGGCCCTCTCCCAAGATTCGACAACCCGTCAGATTCCTTCTATTACAATGAGAGAAATCCTGAACCAGTTGATACCCAATGCTCAAAATAAAAATCAAGAAAATAATATGAGAAATGAGAGAAGAACATATGTATGTATCTATTTTCCTTTAATGGAGGATAGTCTATATATAGAAAAAGCCAACACATCTTACTGTTAATGAAGAACTAATTGATTAATTTTTATTTCTTAAAGAATTATTCAAAAACCCAAGTCAAAGATGTACTCCTAGAATATTGCTACACATTTAGAGAGCATATTAGAGTGGTGGTCAAAATTAAATATTCCTTAGGCTGAAATATAGGAAACAAAACTTGACTTAGTCAAGCTAATAATAGAAAAGAAATTATTTATGCTAATAATTGAAAAGAAACTATAACAACAACCAACTTATAGCATTATGGAAACTTTGATTTGAAATTAAACTTGAAACAATAGTAATGAAACCTGTAATGAAAAGAAAAAATATAACTGAATCAGTAATAATATTTTAAATCATAATAAAGAATATAATAATTTCTAACAATATTAACCTTTAGATTAACTCTGTTCCCCATCTATGAGATAACTAGGTGCAGTCTTGGGAATACTGCTAATCCCAAGTAATGCGGTGGGGTGGCATCTAATCCTTGCTGATCAAGTTCCACGTTGCCTTGCCCATCATTCACTTTATTTTACTATGACTTGGTCAAAAAGATCACGTCGTGTTGGTCAAACCTTGTGGCCATGGCCCTAATCCTAGATTCTCATTCTTTTTTTTTTACTTATAAAAGGAACATGACAGAGAAATTTCAGGGGCAAACAAGGGCACCTCTAATTCCTCCACAACTAGCAAAACAAAAAAATGGATTTAGTCCTAAATTCCCTGAACATAATTACAATTAGATTTACCAACAACAAAGCTACTCTACTTGACATTTTGGTTAAACTAATTCTGCCTCCCAACTATTTTGAAACTTTGTAATCCTTGTGATCCTTAATGGTCTCTTCAGTTAAATCTGTGTTTTGGAAACAATTATGAAACCGATGCAATACTCATGTTGTCCTATGCTTGTAATATCGTTTGAATTTATTAATATGATAATGAAAGCATGAGATTCTTTTATTATTTGTGTTGATGACTTGAGGTGTTTTTTCTATTAATGGGGCTATTTAAAAAATTATGAAAATGGGGCTCTTCAAAAAACATTTCATGTCTGGTGCTATTTTGTGTGTCGTATGGGGCCCGCACGACATACAAAATCATATTTGCGAGGCGCGACACCACCAGAACGTGACACGTGGCTGTGTCGCATGTGGCTTGGACAACACAACTATTGTCAGCGGTTAAAATTTACAACCGCAGACAATAGTCTCAAGAAGTGACTGGTGACATGCTAAACCATTGACAATATAGTATTTTAGTTAAATTTCAAAATTCCAAAATTAAGATATAAATTAATTTTAAAAAAATAATACATATAAGTAAATTTAAAATGCAATGCATCAAATAATACAAATATTTAAATAAAATACTATACTTATTTAAATCAAATCTACTATATTTAATATCAAAATTAATTAAAAATTCAAAATAATTAATTTTAAATAAATATAGTATTTTAGTTAAATATTTGTGTTATTTAATGCATTGCATTTTAAATTTATTTATTGATCTGTCCAGAACCGGGGTCAAGAGATCCGGTGTCGGGTCAGTCACAAATAGTTAAATGATTACGTCTCTAAAGACCGGTTATATGAGTATCCGGTTTACGTATCCGATGTCTCTGTATGATGGGAGCGTATTGGGCGTCTTGGAGGTCCTTCACACCGTCCTTACGCGTTATGTGGGCGAAAGGTGGTGTCACCTACAAAGATTCTCCGACGCTCAAGTCAGTGATGATATTCCCAGTGAGGAATATTTTCAGAGAGTAATTGTAAGTTGATAGAGTCAAAAGATCCCCCTCTTCATTGACGAAGAGAGTTCATATACCTGATTAGCTTGATATTCGAGGATTCGTTAGTGGGGAACCACTAACCTCCAATAACATTGTAAATTATTATTTTATTGTGCACTTGCCAGCATGATTGGGTCAAGTGGCTATTTTATATTGAGCGTAGAGAGTATAGGCTAGAATTAGGGGACAAATTGACCATTCCCGTGAGCAGATTTTGGCTCGTAGTGCAAGGAATTATTGATCGGTCCCTGTAGCAATGCCTTTTGTCTTCTGCATAGTAACGTGTGTGTTATCCGGTGTCGTGGTGTTATCCTGGACAACCGGTATAGGGAGAGCGCCTGATATGGAATTAGAGTCCGGATGTAAACCGATGACACCGGTTGCACGTTGGTGAATTGACAAAGACGTTGAAATATGTCTTGTAGAACGGATACCAGTATTGAGACAGGATCATATGTCCCTTAGCTTGTGTGAGGGATTGTGTAGTTGTTCACATAAGCTACTCAACCTGCGAGAGGTCTAGATACCGGTATGCTTATGCACATAATAGTTTCTTCACATATATTATCATATTGCAAAGAACCATTCTTTAATTGAAGGATCCGATGTCTTGATCTTGTTACAATGGATTCAAACAAAGATTTGCTGTATAAGAATTTCAAGGGTTTGTTGAAATTGAAGACTCTTGAAATTCGAGTAACGGTTGTAAAGCGTGAATTGCGTCGCATGATTAGACATTAAATGCTTTTAATCACGTGCGCGAGAAATTATTGCGTCTGAGGCGTATATCTTAGTAACCGTCATTTAGGCCTTAATGGGCCTACAATTTCTGGGCCTGATGCAGAGGCCTTTTGGTGAATTGATGTTGTTTTGGCGCTCACGAATTTGAAACGACTGTGTCGTTTGACTTGCAAACCGATGCGTTTAGTTGTGGACGTCATAACCCTAAGAGTGGGTAATGGAACCTCTTCAATTCTTATAAAAGAAGCACTCAGTGGGTTCTGGGAATCACTTACTTTTGATTCCTTACTAAAACTCTGTAGAAATTTTGTAAGGACGCTCACCGCTTGGCTTACGAAGTTTTTCTCAGTCTTCATCTTCCTTATCATCTGAGGTAACCATTCTTTTCCCTTTGTTATTTCCGTCTTCTTTTGCTCTGCTATTTTTGCTTGAAAAGAATGTATCTTACTAGGGGGAGATTAACTTCTCGCACCCCTAATTATCGTGGGGGAAGAATCCTTGTGATTCTTCTGAGGGCTGAGTTATGTCGCTCAGAAAGGGGATCTTACTCACGGTGGAGAGTGACTTTTCCCTTCTCAGAGTCGTCCTCTGATTGTAGTCGCTCTAAAAAGTGAGATGAGTAATGATTGTTACCCTTCTGACGATGTGACTTTTTATCGTAGAGCAGAGATTTTTGTTCACGCTACTCAAACGATGACTGGAGAAGGAACCTCTGGGGATCAAACTGTTCTGAAAACCGCAGAAGGTCTGTACAGTGTAGTTGCCTCTCGACTAAATTGGGAAGAACTCTAGGCTAAGTGGCCCTTCTGCTGGATAGCTGACGAGTTTAAAAACTTAGCCTCCCATCATGCGAATGAGGACGGAGCTCGGATTCAGCCAAGGTTTACAGTTTACGCTGAGGAGGAAATGAAAAAATGGTTCAGGGTATTTGCACCGCTCCCTACAGAATGGATATACCACGTTGTCCCAGATGAGCATTCGGTATATATGCATGATTTTGTATTTCATCACCTCAGAGTTCGTTTCCCCTTATCCGAGTTTCAAATGGGTGTATTAATGTTCCTAAATTGTGCACCTTCTCAACTTCATCGGAACGGTTGGGGACTCGTCCGTGCTCTAGAAGTATTGGGAGACTACTTCAACTTTACGCCCACCGTAGCGATGCTGTTCTACTACACTCAAGTAGTTCGGAGGGCTAACAAGCAAGGCGGTGTAGGTCTAATCACACTCCGGACTCTATGTTCCTTCGTGAACTTCGAATCCTACATCGATTCGGCTAAAGTTGACGGGAAGTCATTTAAGTCCTTCTTTACCCGGATATCAATTAAGAAGAATAAGCCCATCTTCTGGAAGAATGAAGAGGGTCTTAATAAATTTCCCCTGAGCTGGACTCATGAGCACTTTCTCCTAAACTCTTCAGCATACTTCACTCATCAGTCCGAGCTATCTACTGAAACGACGACGGTGTTATTCGCCCTTGAAGCATATTCTACACGCTTTAAAGCATTTTTGTGTAGACGTCTTTTAAGTAGTTCAAGTGCAGTCCGAGATGAATATCTCCGTAATTCTCATTTTATTTTTCTTTTCCTCCTTTGTTAAAGAGCATTTCTTCGTTGCTAACACGTTTTATTTATGTATATAGGTGAAATAGAGCAAAAATCTCCGGACATGGACAAGTTGAAAAACTTGAAAGCAGGACGTAAATCTGTAGCTGGCGAGAATAAAATCCTGCCTAAGAAGGATTCTGTGAAGGATTGTTCTGAGTCGATCATCTTAACCTCGGATGTAGAAGGGGAGATTCCACTGGTAGAGGGCGGCTCGACTGGTGTTGGCGCAACTACGAGTCAGCCCAAAATAACAGAGAGGAGGAGGAAGATCAAGAATGACCCTTCAGGAGGACCATCGAAGAAACATAAACCTTCAAGGAGTCCGAAAAGGGCGAGGGCTTCAAAAGGTAAAGCTGTAGAGACCTCGGATGCAGCTGAAGTTCCTTCTAGACTCCATAAGGGTATTCTTTCTGGGGTCTCTGGATCTAATCCAATCTCTTTCCCAACTGCTTCATTCCTTACTCCCTTCCTCTCATACCGGGGGACAACTCCAGCTATTCTTCCTCAGTCGTTATACGAACTCCGGCCCACGCTTAAAACTAAAGAAATCAAGGAGGCGTGTGAGGCCGAAAAATGGCAGTTAGCAGAATTGACTAGGATGCTTCACTCGCTCAGTTTGTTAGCTGATGATGTTGACAAGGTTGATGAGCTGAGTGATAAAGTAGAACAGCTTAACCTCTCATCGGGGAAGGATAAAGTTGCCTTAAGATTAATGGAAGATCACCTTGCCAAGTCTAAAGAGTTTGGAGATATTATGAACAAGGAAAATCTCAAGCTCAAAACCATGCTTAAAGACTTGGAGGGTAAATTGGCGGAGAAGGAGTAAATCACAAGAAGAACTTTGTAGCAGTCAAGCTAAACAAGCTGATCTTGAAGACAAAAGCAAAGCTACTGCGGAGGATTTTTTCAAACAAACAGAGGAGTGGTCCCAGAAGGAGAAGAAGTTCCTCCTTGAGATCGAGGGACTGAAGGCTAGGAGCACGGAGTCCCAAGGATCGGATGGAGATCTTTCGAGGTTGCAAGAAGAATTGGTTGTAGCAAGAGCTAAGGCGGAGGAAGCCATTGATATATGCAACCAGGTTGCTGAAGAATCCTTCGGCCTGGCTATACGTCAAGTCTTCTATCGCAATCCCACTGCGAAACTGAACCTTTATGGAATGAATCCATTTTATGAATTTCATGGAGGGAAGCTATTCGCAGTGGTTGAAGATCGTCTTGAAGATCCTCCGGAGTCGTTATACGGTTTGCCCCCTCTTCCTAAGGGTCAAAGTATGGGTCTGGATTCTGCTGTTCCTACACCGGAGGGCATCTCATCTGAAGGGGGTACTGAGGCACCTGAAGAGAAGGCTCCGGAAGAAATCCCAAAAGAAGGGACGCAAGAACCTGGAGAAGGGGAAGGATAAAAAGAGACAGAAGAGCAAGTTTCCCCTCCATAGTTTTGCTATTTTTGTATGTAAAGTTGTGTACCAGGATCAACTCCGGCGTTACATGTAATCTTGCTTTTCACGAATAAATAAAATTCCCTTTCAGCAATTTGTCTTCAATACTTCATGAAGAATAATGTAACTTAGATGTATATATCATTTCAGTGATTGATAATCCGTTCAATATGACTAACGTTGAGGTCGGATTGAAATAATTGCCTCGGAAAATTAGACAATAAATAAATTTAGAACGGAGAAATATATACATGAATACTGTCCCCAAGTATAAATATGTTAAGGAATAGATACCTGTCATAGGGCATCATCCTTAAGTCTATTGGGGAGAAAATGGGTTGATCCGTTGTTCACAGGAGCGGTGTCTCAGGACGGATGACTAGCATTAATTGGTGTTATTCTCACCGGGAGGTTCATAGAGTCAATCTGATGTTTGATGTGAGAGTATTGTTCCGAGCTCATTGAACTGCAAAGATACATAAAAATGATGGTTGTGTCTTCCATCATAGGGATAGTGATGGGAACTTGTTCACGCCAGGAGTTGTGTCATCAAATCACAGATTAAGTGATAGAGAATATCCATCCTGGGGAAATACCTCTCAATCGTAAAAGTATGGATTGAGCCTTCAAGATCACAGGAGTTACATCATCAAATCACAGAGTAGGTGATTGAGATCGTCTGTCCTGGGGAAACATTTTTCAATCGTCAGAATACAGATTGAGATTTCAAAAGCTTCCATCATAAGGATGATGATGGGAATTGTCCATGTCAGGAGTTACGTCATCAAATCACAGATTGGGTGATTAAGATCATCCGTCCTGGGGAAGTATACTACGCCAGGAGTTACATCATTGAATCACAGAGTAAGTGATTGAGATCATCCGTCCTGGGGAAGTACACTACGCCAGGAGTTACATCATCGAATCATAGAATAAGTGATTGAGATCATCCATCCTGGAGAAGTACATTTCGATCGTCAGGGTACGGAACTGAGTTTTCAATTTCGTTATCAAATCCGGTATCGAGACAGGGTCATCACGCTATTTGTCCCCTAGCTTATGTGAGGGACTAGTAAAGTGGCTCATATAAGCTACATCGTCTGTAATGAATTTGGATACCAGATGATATACGTCGTTTATAGAAAGTCATTATGTGGTTGCGTAAATATCCGTTCTTGGAATGAAGTTCCGTTGTCGTAGATCTTTTTAGGATGGATCCGTACAAAAAGTTTTTTGTGTGGGAATCCTAGAAGTTATTGAAACTTGCAACCCTTGGTATTCAAGAAACAGTTGCAACGTTTCTCATGATTGGACATTTAATGTCTTTAATCACGTGGGCAAGCCAATTGCCTTAAATGCGCACGTCTTTGTAACCGTCACTCGGGAGTTTCATGGGCCTGAAATTTAAATTCTGAGGCCCATTTGAGAGGCCCTTTGACGAATTGATGCTAATTCTCAATGTTTGAAATGGAAGTCTTGTGTTTATGAAAAAGGTATCGTTTAAAAGTGTCGTTTGGTCGTAAACGACATAACCTTTGACTCCTTATAAAAGGAGAACTTAGTAGATTCAGAAGTCACTCAGTCTTTGCTTCCCTGACGAAACTCTGCAAAAATTTTGAGAAGACATTCCTGTTTGCTTGTGTGAGATTTGATTCACCACTTCTCTTCATTGTTAGGTAACCTCTCTTTCGTCTTCTCATTTTTCCTTCTAGTTCTTCTAAATGTCTGGGAGAGGCTTTGCTAGCTCGAGCCACGTTGGCCGTAGGGGAAGAGGAGGGAGAGTGTTGTCTCGGACTTCCCTGAGTCGTGGTGGAAGGATCCCTGTGATCGTCCACTCAAATCCACTTCATTCAGAGAGGGAGGCGTCGCCCTACTCGAGGCGAAGGGTGATAATACCCTCCTCAGAATCTTCTTCTAGCGAGAGTGAGGGGAGCGCTGATTTGTACCTCTCTGATGATGTTAGTTTTTATCGCAGTGTAAAGGCGTTTAAGTTAGTTGTAAAGAAGATGACTGGAGAGAGTACCTCTGCCAGCAGCGTACCATCTCAACAATATATTGTGAAGACAGCTTCTGGACTGTGCAATGTAGTTGCACACCGGATTGACTGGGTAAAGTTCCAGCAGATGTGTCCATACAGCTAGGTGGCGGATGAATTTCACGCCATACCGTCCATACACGCTCGGGAGGACGGAGCAAGGTTGGAGCCTCGCTTCAGTGTCTTCAAAAAGGAAAAGTACAAGGAGCGTTTCATGGTGTTGGCTCCTCTACCCTCAAAACGGATATGTCATACACCGGATGAGAGGTCGATATATATGTATGACTTCCTCTTCCTAAACTTAGGCGTACGCTTTCCTCTCACCAAGTTTCAAATGGGGGTCTTGAGGTTTTTAGACTGTGCCCCCTCACAGCTTTACCCCAACGGATGGGGTTTGATCCGTTCTCTTGAAGTGCTTGGGGAGCACTTTAATTTCACACCGACGGTGGCCATGCTCTTTTACTTCACACAGGTGGTCCGTCCTGCCAACAAAGAGAAAGGAGGAGTAAGTTTGATAACCCTCCAGACTAACTCCAAAGTCATCAACTTCGAGTTATACACTGACTCAGCAAAAGTGGATGGGCGTTCGTTTAAATCTTACTTTACAAAGATCTGTGTGAAGCTCGAAGATCCAATTTTTTGGCTGAACAAAGATGGGATTCAAGAGTTTCCCGTGGCCTAGACTCATGAACATTTTTTGTTGACGTCCCAGGCTTATTACACCGACGAGGGCGAGTTAACCCCAACATCGGTTTCTGTTCTTTCTGCTCTTCAAGCATACATCGCCTAGCATAAGTTTTTCTCTTGCAGGCGTTTGCTAGGGTCAAAGACCACCCGCGAGGAATATTTGCGTAATTTTTTGTGATTTTTTATTTTCCTTCTTTTTATGTCTTGATGTCTTCTGTTACTGATGATCTTTCTATCTGATTATGCAGTTGAAATTGAAGCTGAGTCACCAGAGATGGATAAATTGAAGGGCCTCAAAGCTGGAGGGAAATTCGTCATGGCTGAAAACAATATTCAGCCAAAGCGGAATTCTAAGAAGGCTACTGTCGAGACCATCATACTCACTTCATCTGCTGGCGACGATATTCCTTTATTGGAGGGCGGATCTGATATACCGGAGTCTCATCCCTCCCTCAAAAACCAAAGGCCGGAAAGAAGAGGACGAAAGCAGAACATGACTCTTCTAAGAAGACAGAGTCTCAGCCCTCTCCCAAAAAACCAAAGACTTCCGAAGGGGCAGCTGATCCTGGGGCTTCTAAAGGAAAGGGGATTGAAGAGACAACAACGGCTGCCCCCAGCAATGTGATTACCCTTGGCGCCAGCCCAATAAGTTCTTACTTTGCGCCCAAGGTTTCCTGTCCTCTTCCAGGGAACTCCAATCTTGCCCCATACCTAGTGTATGAGGGTCCAGTTCCTCAATGCATCCCTGATTCTCCATATAAGCTGAAGACTTTAGAGCCTGGAGAAGTAACTCAAGCTTGTGACGCTGGACAATGGCAACTGGCTGAACTGTCCGGTCTTATGAGATCGGTTCGTAGGCTGTCAGAAGAGAATGAAAAACTTGGCCAGTTAACGGGCAAGGTTAACGACCTGAACGTTGCCGCAGCTAAGGACAGAGCAACCATTCTTCGCTTGGAAAGTCGGTTGGAGGCTTCCAAGGAAGAAGGGTACCAGAAAGACGAGGAAATCTCCAGGATGAAATATCTTGTTAAAGAGTTGGAGGCTCAAGCACTTGATCAGAAGAAGGAGTATTCGGCCAAGTTGGGAGAGGAACTGAAAGAAGCCAAGGTCGTTTACTCGCAAGGAGTTGAAGACTGGGCCCGTAAGGAGAAGGAGTTGTTACTAAAGCTCGCGAGTTCGAATGACGAGGTCAAAGTTCTGAAAGCAGATCTGACTGCTGCAAATACCCGAGCGGAAGAGGCTGTGGATATCTGTGTCCAGGCAGTCGAGGAATCTTTTGGGCTTGCTGTTCGTCAAATTCAATACTGGAATCCCAAAGTGGAACTTAATTTGAACGGTATTGATCCGTTCTATGAGTTTCATAGAGGGAAACTCATAGCTTTGGTTGACGATCGTCAGGAGGAACCGCCAAACACCATGTATAAGCTAGCTCCTCTTCCCAAAGGTCAGTCAATGGGACCTTCTCTCCTAACTCCCATCACCAAGCAGCCTAGAAGTGAAGGAACAAGTGCTGATGTAGGTAAAGCTGCTGGTGAAGGGGGAGGTGAGGCCGAAGATAAAGGCAAAGGAAAGGGCGGAGAGACAAGCCAACATAAATAATGCCTTCCTTGTCTTGTGGTTTTTATTGATTCAAATCTGCTGTGTTCCGGGATCAGCTCCGGATTACTGAATCAATTCTTTAATGTAATTCATGATTTGATCAATGAAAATACAACTTGCTTTATACGTTTGTCCGTTGAGAGTAATTTCAATAGAATCATTGTATATGTAATGATCCACTCCGGACGTAGACACGTAAATATTACATCGGATAGCAGCAAACAAGTTCGGTTCCCATGTATAGGTAATTTAATAATTAAAGGCTTGGTTTGATAGAAAAGATAGAAAATCTTTCGTTGTATCGAAATTGTTTACTTAAATCAAATGCTTGGCATACATAAGCCTGGTAAAAGGCGTACCTTAATCTTTGATGATTAGGCTTTTCGATTATAAGTACCATAATGGGGGCCGCTGTTGTAAGGAAACACGTTGTTGTCATGAGAATGGCTTGCGACGTTAATCATGAGGGGAAATGATTATGAGAACGTTTTACTAAGTGTTTGTCACTCAGAATATTCGTTAGCTGTTTGATGCTGTCCCCAAGTACTATTGGGTGATCAGTTCCGAGTTAGGTTGATTCTGAGTGGATGATTCCGAGTGAGGCAGGTTCTGGCCATGTCACTCGGGAAATTCCATTACCCCTTGTGTTGCTCGGTAGAAGCATGTACAATTTATCTGAGTCTTATTTTACGCCGACAGGTACTTTGTCTTGGACGAATTTTGAGTGATACTCTCGAGTGGAAGTTGCCTTGAGTGAAACCACCGTGTGGGAGTTCTTCTGGTTGAGAATTCCGTATGGAAGCTCTTCTGAGTGAGAGCTCCGGTTGGAGTGTTTCCGAGTGCAACACTACTAATTGGGATTGCACCGATTGAGACATTTTTGACTCTTCATGGTATAGCATCGAGTGAAAAATTTCCGAGTAAGGAATTCTAAGGGAAAGTATTTCCGAGTGGGGAATTCCTAAGGGAAGTACATTTCAGCGATTTTGAATAATCCCAAGTATGGCACTTTTAGCGCGGGATTTCACTAAATGAAGCATTTTCGAATATTATAGCTCCGAGTGGAGCATTTCTGAGTAGGAAAAAGACCGAGTGAAATACTTCCAATTCTCGTGTGACATGGCACCGAATGGAATATCTCTGATTCCTTCATGGCCTGGTAAAGAATGGAGAGTTTCTGAATGAAATGTTTCGGGTGAATACGCCTCAGGTAGAGGCATGCCTAAGTGAATTATTCCTGAATCGGAAATAATGAGTCGGGCTTTGATAAAATATGACCCTAGCCTTTGAAGTTAAAATGTTCCCGAATAAGGAATTTCAACAGAAAGTATTACCGATTGAAGAATTTCCAGGAGAAATGCTTATGGGAAATTTAGAGTTCGGTGTCACTTACTAGTTGTATTTGGAGTTCGGTTCGATCCTACAGTCCAAGCCTTTCGCTGGGGTTCAGTTTTGATCCTGCAACCCACGTCTTTCTTGGCGTTCAGTTTAATCCTACTAACCGTTCTTCACCGACGTTCGGCCAAACCTACTAGTCGTACTCGAAGTTCGGTTTAATCCTACAATCTGAGTCTTCAACACGGGGTTCAGATCAGGGATAATCCTGAACTTACTGCGCCCGTTACTCGGGGTTCAGCGTGGTCTTGAAGGAGAACCAGCTTACTGCGCCCAGGCCTTCTCCGGTGTTCGGTCATACCTACTAACCGTACTTAGAGTTCGGTTTGGTCCTACAATCCAAGCCTTCAACGGTGTTCAGCCAAACTTACTAACCGTACCTAGAGTTCGGTGTAATCCTACAATCTGGGCCTTCGAATGGGGTTCGGTACAGCCTTATATAAAGGTCTGATCCTACTACGCCCAGGTCTTCCTTTATTTACACACATTCGAGGAGTTACATCATCAACTACAGAATGGGTAGTTGAGATCATCCGTCTTGAATATGTTTGTGCACGCCGGATAGAATGAAAATCACAGCATAAGAAAAACTCGAAAGAGTTAAGTTGATGTATGAGATTCTTATTGAGCAAAAATAAGAATTACAATAAAAGCGTAGTTGGGATTATGATATAATGATTTCTCCGTTGATCAATCTCAAGTGAGGAGAAAAGAGTGCATGTTGCTCCAGTAGCTAGCTATAATGAATGCCCAAGTTCTAGGTATTCCACTTGTTTCGGATTGGAGTGCCATCAAGGTTTTCAAGGCGGTAAGAGCCTTTGCCAGCAATCTCGGATACCTTGTATGGGCTTTCCCAGTTTGGGGCTAGTTTTCCTTGATGAGCGAATTTGTTTCCCACACTTGCTTTCCTCAAAACTAAATCTCTGACGTTGAAAGTCCTTAATTGGACTCGTTTATTGTATCGAAGGGCGACTTTGGCTTTGATGGCCTGATCTCTAATGAATGCTTCTTCTCTGAGTTCTTGTACGACATCCATTTCTGATGCCAAGTTAACGTTATTGCTTTCTTCAGAGAAGTACTTGACCCTGGTAGAAGCAATTTGCAGTTCCACAGGTATCATTGCCTCCACCCATAGGTCAGGCGATATGGGGATTCATTGGTGGAAGAATGAGGCGTTGTGTGATATGCCCAAAGGACGTGACACAACTGGTCTGTCCATCCGCCCTTGGCTTCACCAAGACGTTTCTTCAGTCCTTTCAGCACCTCCCTGTTGGCCACCTCAGCCTGGCCGTTAGTTTGGGGATGTTCGACGGAGGAAAATATCTGGGTTATTCCTAACCCTTCAAGTAAATCTGTAAATTTTCTATCCGTGAATTGGGTGCCATTGTCTGTGACAACCCGTGCTGGGACTCTGAATCATGTTATAATATTTTTATACATAAAACGACGAGTTCGGGCTGAAGTAATAGCACCACCGGCTCTGCTTCAATCCACTTAGTGAAATAATCGACCCCTACAATGAGATATTTGATGCCCCCAGGAGCAGTTGGGAAAGGGCCCAAAATATCCAATCCCCATTGGTAGAACGGCCATGGAACAGCGGATGTGAAGAGTTCTTCTGCCGGTGTGTGGTGAAGATTAGAGAATTTTTGGCAGGCATCGCATTTCTTGACAAAGTCAATGGAGTCCTGCATCATTGTGGGCCACCAATATCCTGCTCTGAGGATTTTTCTCATCAGACTTCTTCCTCCGGCGTGGTGTCCACATTGTCCTTCGTGCACTTCCTCCATTACTTCATGTACTTCATTCTCTCTCAGATAGATTAAGTAAGGTACTGAGAGTGCCCTTCTGTAGAGGTTACCATCTATCATAGTGAAGTATGGCAGTTCTCTCCTTATTCTCTTCTTTTCCTTCTCATCAGTAGGCAACTGCCCATTGGCCAAATAACGGATGTAGGGGGCCATCCATGTATCACCATAAAGGGAATTAGTCATTATGGCATTTAGAGAAGGGAAAAGAGGAATGCTGGGCGATGTCAGTGTACTCTGGACCAACGTTGTGGTGCTGCCTGGCTTTTTGGTGCTTACCAATCTAGAGAGTATATCCGCTCTTGTATTCTCTTCGCGTGGAACATGTTTGAATTCCATTTTTAAGAATTTCTCTCTCAACTCTTTGACATAGTTTAAGTACAGTTGGAGTTGAGGCTCACGAGCTTGATAGTCTCCCAGGATTTGTGAAATCACGAGTTGTGAATCACTGCATAGCGTCGCCTCAGAGGCTCCGATGTCAATCGCAGCTCGTAGTCCGGCCAAGCAAGCTTTGTATTCAGCTTGGTTGTTGGAAGTTTTAAAATTAAAACGAAGGGAGATCTCCAAGTGTACTCCATCGTCACTTTCGAGAACTACACCTGCTCCAGAGCCCTTTTGATTCGATGAACCATCGACATAGATGGTCCAATAGACACAAGGTGTATCTGGATCTATCCCTGTCATTTCCACAATGAAATCGGACAGGACCTGAGCTTTAATAGCACCTCGAGGTTCATAGGATATATCAAACTCTAAAAGTTCAATGGACCATTTGATCATCCTACCAGCGAGGTCAGGCTTGATTAACACAGAGCGGAGTGGCAGATCCGTTCTTACTAAGATTGGGTGTGCATGAAAATACGGACGTAGCCGTTGAGAGGCCCAAACAACAGCGAGGGCGGCCTTTTCAATTTTTTGATACCGGATCTCAGTACCTTGTAACGTTTTGCTGGTGAAGTAGACCGGCCTCTGTCCATCAGGAGTTTCTTTTACCAAGGCTACGCCCAAAGCTTCATCTGAAATAGCCAAGTATAGGATGAGTGTGTCCTCAGGGTCAGGCTTCCTAAGAATAGGAGGTTTGGACAACACCTCCTTAAGCTCTTGGAATGCTTGTTCTTGTTCCTGTCCCCACTCAAAATTCTTGGACTTTTTCAGCACTTTATACAGTGGAAGTGACCTGTGAGCCATCTTTGGCATGAACCGTGCCAAGGCTGCTACTTTGCCATTTAGGGATTGGACTTCTCTCAGATTCTTTGGACTCTGCATGTTGAGAATCGTTTGGCATTTCCCTTGATTGGCTTCGATACCGCGTTGAGTTAGCATGAAACCCAGAAACTTCCCAGCTGGTGTAACATCCCGAATTTTAAAATAGAGAATTAATTACCGGAATAAATATTAGAAATTGGTATATGGAATATTTAATGTCCCAAACTATTGAGAATAATTAAATTGATAATTTTGGGGACTGTTAGAAAATAATGGAGATTAGTTAAGCTGAAATTAAGCCCGGTTGAGATATGGGTGTCAGACCAAGTATCTCGGAATGAGATGATATTGGTCAGGGCTATTGAGAATATTATTGGGAATCCGAATATGTATTCGGAATAATTTTCAGACGATATATTGAGCCCGAACGGAGAACCTGTTAGTTATAAAACGCTGAAGTTTTAATGAATGGGAATTAAAATAAATCAAAAACCCAAATTTCTTTCACTATTCACGTATGTTTCGCTGAAGGCAGTAAGCATTTGCATTTTCTTCTTCTTCTCATCATCATCTTCTCCATTTTCCTCTTTTCTTCTTCCAAACCCTAGCAACTTGGCTTCATCTTCTATTTCCTCTCATTTTCGTTGGTGGGAGCTTGAAGGGAGTTGGTGGAGCTGCTGTTTTCTCCTCATTTCCCTCCATTTTCGTAGCTTCCTCTCCCTCTAGTGAACCCATTTTCGTTTTTGGGTGTGAGGTAAGAAACACTCACTAGTTACTTGGGTTTTTGCCATGGTTATATGATAATATGAGTTTTGGGAACCATGCATGTGTATGGATGTCCTTGAGGAGAGCATTTAATGCAAGGGTTTAGTGTGGATTCTTATGAAAGTAAGGTTTCTTTGTGAAGTAATGGAGTGGATGTATTTATGGTTGGAAGGAGAAGAATATTTATGAAGGTGGTTGGAAATTTTATGAAACCCTAACTTCATAAGTTGGGGGAAATGTATAATGGAGGTTGATGAGTATTAATTGTCGGTAATAAATATGAGTTATGATGCATAAGGGTCATTGGTGATGGTATTTGGTTTATGGAAGTCATTAATGGAGAAACCCATGAAAGGGTTTGGCTCTAGGGTGCATGATAATAGAGGGTAATACCTAACCCATGGTGGTTATGGTGGATAAAATGAAATAAAAGAGGCTTGAGAGTTAAAATAAAGTAAACATCAAGTTATTAATATATGTATAAGTGTTTAAGTCTTAATGAGTAAGTAGAAAATTGATTGTATGATGTATTGTGATGTAGGAAGTGACCCCATTGACGAAGCGGGACCATCAAACCGTGTTGATCACTACTTCACTTGAGGTAGGAGGGGGTAACTTTTCTAAATGCATGATTTCATCCATTGGTGATGTGAAAATATGTATATGTGATTATGTTAATGATTGTTAGAATGGATGATATGATATGTGTGATTTGAATGTATTTAGAATGATGATTGTTATGTGGCATTGTGTTTGGGATAATATTAATGATGTGATGATACTATATTAATGAAGTATGATGATGGTTTGAAACCATATGTGAATTGAGATTGTGATGTGAATATCCCAAATATGTGTGTATGAGTTATGGAATGTGTATGCCACTAACTAGTGATGAGAAAGTTCAAAAGAGAATTGGGATTGGATAGGAATGATGAGAATATTGAAATCCACCAAGTGGTGGTGGTGAATGATTGAATGTGGAGTGGCATCTAGGATGCATAGTGTGAGGACGCACTCGATTTGCATTTGCATTGCATCCATGGCATATCATAGCTGTCTATGTGGACTATTAGGGGGTTCCACTAGGCGGGCCTAGTGGGAGGGCGGCTCGGTGCACGAGCGTGTTGTGGCTTTTCCCCTGTGACTCGGTTTATGAGTCACGAAGTTGTCCATAGTTTGGTGACGAGGCACCCTATGTGGCGGGCCTAGTGGGCGGGCAGCTCTATGGTGAGCGAGTTTACCTCGGTGTCCGACGGGGCACGGCTCTCTCGATGTGTGTTCGGGAGGGGCCCGTAGCACTTGTGGTAGTTGAGGCCACGATGTTAATCCGCAAGTCACAGGGTGACTAGTGCTACAGATGGGCGATAGCGGTTTGGTACCAGTAAAATTATGATGATGTAAGCATGCATGAATGGAGATATATGTGTACATAATTTTTTCTACTGCAGTAGGGGCATAGTAGCACACCTATGCTTGTCCCACAATTGAATTGATTTAATGATATATTTTCCCACAGTCGGATCCACATTGTTTGACGATAAATTCTTGTGCATATGCATTAGCTTTAAGAGCATTGGCATATAGCTGGAGATATGCCTAGTTGGAAGCCCATGGTGGCAACGGTTGAATGAGAATTTAAAAGGGAAAGAGTTGAATACTAACCCGATGTGTGTGTTTGGCAATCCAAATGATTGAAATTGTGAATGTATACTTGAGATCATGAGATGTATTGTGTATGATGTATGATGTGTTGTAATGATTGATATGTGAGCAAGTATACATGTATTTCATCGTAATATATGACTTTAATTCATTTGGATTATGTTACTCACCTCCCCGTTGCCATTTTTTTTAAAGTTGATGTAGGTATGACTTAAATCCTACAGCTTTTGGAGGCTGAGTTTGGAAGGAGGTAAATATGGATAGGAACGTATAAGCCTTGGCCGGCATGAAAATCTGTTTTGATAGAGTATATGAGGTGTATATACTTAAATTTTGTAATGTTGATAATTTTGGAGGTCATGGGAGAAAATTGGACATGTTGTGTAAGGTCAATTTTCCTACATGACCCAAAAAGTGTAAAGAATGAACCTGAATACTTAACTTTGGTGAATGAATGAATGCTGTGTCTTTATGTTATATTATGGAGCTTGTGGAATGATGTGGAATATAGATATATGTAGGGGGTGTATGTGGTGTGATGATGAAATTAGAATATATGCATGAATTAAAAGTAGCATGATAATGTTGTTGGTGTTTAATTACATGAAAGAATCATGTAGTTTTGGGTTGTAGTATTATATGAAGTGGTACATGCATAAAGAAATAAGATAGGGTCTTAGGTGAGGCCAAACTAGAAGGAATTGATGTTGCATGTGTTATGTTCAAGAGAACTTTCATTTCTGCTGAGTTTCTGCAGAACTCGCTCAAGCGAGTGATGATCTCGCTCGAGCGAGACTGCTATGAAACAGGGGATTTGTTTCTGCCCCAAATTCGCTCAAGCGAAGTTGCATTTCGCCCAAGCGAGATTGCCACAGAATCAGTGTTTTGATTCTGGACAATTTTCGCCCAGGCGTAGAAGCAGGCGCTCAAGCGAGGGAGAGGGAAAATGATACTGGATGATTTTCACCCAAGCGAGGGGTGTCTCGCCCAAGCGAAAATCGGCCAGAGAGCTGCCAACCATTCTGGAATGATCTCGCTCAAGCGAGCCTTGGGCCACTCAAGCGAGATTGACCCCTGATGCTCCTCTCCTTCTTCGCTCAAGCGTCTCGCTCCCTTCGCTTAAGCATTCCTTCGTGTCTCGCTCAAGCGAGACAGGGCTCGCTCAAGCGAGCTGAGCCCTGATGCTCATTCCTTCATTTCGCTCAGCATCACTCAGCGCCCGCTCAAGCGTGGGTACGCTGGCTCGCTCAAGCGACTTGAATCACGCTTGAGCGAGTGGCACCTGTCACTTCACAAAAATTTATATTTTAAGTGGTTTCTGTTCCTATGCATTATTGCCCTCTTTAAATATTATTTTGAAGCATTGAGGAGTAATATTTTGGCCCTCTAGATTATATAAATTATATCCCATATTTTTATGAAAGGACTCCTCTTGAAAATCAATTAGCCAATGATTAAACCAAATTAAATAATTCTTCTGCTGATTCTGATTGGAAAATTTATATTTTAATTTCACCCTCTCATATCTTCATATATGGGAGTGGTTCATTATAGGTCCAGGGGTTTGGTGAAAAATACTTCACCACTTTAATTATTTGATTTATTAATATTTTCAAAGACGCGAAAAATTTTCCCCTATTTTACATGGGGGTTTGGGGCTTCTCAGCTGGGACAGCAAAAGTGCATTTCAATGGGTTTAGCCTCATGTTAAATTCTCTCAAGCGGATAAACACTTGGCGTAACCGATGTCTTGGCTATGATGTCATCAATGTACACCTCAACAAGTTTGGTGTGCAAGCCCTCAAACACCTTATTGATCATACGCTGGTATGTGGCTCCAGCATTCTTCAGGCCAAAGGGCATAACGGTGTAGTAAAAGACACCACGATCATTGATGAAAGCTATTTTCTCCTGATCTTCCTCGCACATCGAAATCTAGTTGTATCCTGAGTACGCATCCATGAAGCTCAGGTACTGATAACCAGAGGAATCATCCACCATCTGATCTATGTTAGGAAGAGGATAAGGATCCTTTGGACAACAACGATTAAGGTCCACATAGTCGATGCACATTCTCCATTTGCCATTGGCTTTCCAGACCATTACTATATTTGAAAGCCAAGAGGAATAACGGATTTCCCTGATAAATCCGGCCTTCAGCAATTCCTCGGTTTGTTGGCAAGCTGGTTTCTGTTTCTCTAGTCCCAATCTTCTCTTCTTTTGGGCAACTGGTCTCGTCTCTGGGTAGATGGACAATTTATGACAACAGAAAGTAGGATCTATGCCAGGCATATCGGCTGTAGTCCATGCAAAGAGGTCTTTGAACTCCTGCAGGAGCATCAACAGTCACTGTTCCGTTTCTGTATCTAGCTTGTCATTAATATGGGTGACCTTTTCTGGAGAATCTCCCAATACGATGTCCCTGGAACTTCAATCCGGTGTGGGCTTTGATGGGTTGGACGGATCAATGTGTAAATCCGCCCTAGGGTCCAGGTCGATAAGGCTCACAGAATCAGCAGCTGTCCCACGATCATTGAGTTTCCTCTTTTTGTTGTATGCCTCCAACTTTGTCATATTCAGGCTCAGGTTGTAGCAGTACCTGGCCATCTCTTGGTCACCTCGGATGGATGAAACAGCATTGTCCTTATCAATAAACTTAATAAGGAGGTATGGAGTTGACACGACTGCCTCCATGGCATTCAAGGTGGGGCGGCCTATGATGCCATTGAATGGTGACTCAACATCAATCACCAGCACTCGGGATTTAACCGTTCTGGCTCCTGTGTGTAAGGCTGTAAGTCTGAGTCATTAAAACCCATTCTTTTAAAGCAATTATAAAAAATAACATCACAGGAACTTCCTTGGTCAACAAGGATTCTTCGGACGTCCTTGTTGGCAATCACTGCAATGATGACTACAGCATCATCTCCACCAGGAATGGTAGGACCAAAATCCTCATCAGAGAATGAAATTATTGGAGCTTCAACCCCTCCTCTGTAAGGACGATTGTCTTTAACTTTTCCTTATACAGATAGAATCATTCTATAATGATTCTTTCGGGCTGTAATTGAAGCTCCTCCCCAGCGAACCCTCTAGCGATCATATCAATGACTTCAAGCTGGCCTTGACGCTGTTGCTGAGGCATGTCATCTCTGTTTGTTGTATCATCAGTCATTGCACCTTTTTGTTTTTCAGCAGCAGAGAACTTTCTAACCGGATTATGGTTATTGTCATCCCCATCATCTAGATCTCTTTCTCTTTTCTCACTCCGATCTGCCCTGTCAAAGGATTTTTCTTTGAACAGGTACTGCTTTAATTTGCCCTCTCTAATTAACGTCTCGACTGCGTTTTTTAGAGCTTGGCATTCATCAGTGGAGTGACCTGTCTGTTCATGAAAATCGCAGTACTTACGGGAATTCCCTGGTCTCTTCACAGGGGCTGGTCTCCTAATGCCATAGATGCTGAAAGCTGGCCATCCAACCTCTCTCAAAATCTGAGAGGGCCTGGCTGACAGTGGTGCATAATGGCTAAAGGAATTAACACGTCTTTCTCGAGGTCGAGGAGAGGAGTTATTAACCTTGGGGTTATTGAATGGTCTTTCCATGCGTTCTGGCCTCATTTTCTCCTTATTCTTCCGCGGTTGTGAAGGTGGTGTTGGTGGCTTTTTCTTTGCAGCCATAGCCTCTAGGTGCATCTCTATACTCACATATTTTGAGGCTTTTTTCCTGAATTCCTCGAATGTTGTTGGTGGACTTTTTGCTAGTGAGAGAGCAAAGGCTGATCCTGGCTGTAAAGCCTCGATAACGACATGTAGCTTAATGGATTCTGTGAGGTCAGGAACCAGGGATGCTTTCTTGTAAAACCTCTTCAGGAAATCCTTTAAGGTTTCATTTTTACCCTGCTTAATTTGGGCCAAAGTATGAGATCTCCTGGGAACATCTCTAGAGATGACAAAGTGAGTTTCAAAAGTAGCTGCCATTTCAGCCCAGGAATCTATGGATCCAGAAGGTAAACCTTTGAACCAACCGAGGGCCTCTTCTGACAATGTTCATGGGAACATCCGACACATCACATCTTCATCAGCCCCTAAGTACATGGCTTCAAATACGTAAGCATCAAGATGCTTAGTGGGATCAGTTTCGCCATTATACTTTCCAATAGAGAGTGGCTGAGTGGTTTGAAGATGTTTGGGGATGTGAATACTCATAAGTCTTTTTGAAAAAGGAACTTTGAGCTTGTAAGTTACCGGGGGTGCTGTAATTAGCTCCCTCTTCCCTCAGGCAGCTCCATCCTCAGAATCATGGGTATGTTCTCTTCCCTCAAACGTGGGAATGTTTGAGTATTGGAGAGTTGTGGATTTTTCTCCATTGGTTGTATGGGGTGTATCTCTTGTGTGAGATGACTCCTTGTCCTTACTCTGCCTTCTCTCTCTTCGTAATTCTACGAGTTCCCTTTGGAGTTGACTGATCAACTCATCACGAGGATCGGGGCTAGACACTGGTACTACCTTCTTTGAGCTGCCCCCATGAGAATCAAAGTTAAGCTTCCTGAAGACGTTGGGGTTGGTTCTGCCTTTAGGTTGATTCTCTATGAAATCATGTGCTTCGCCATCCATTGAAGGTCACTTGTTCTTTCACAGGATATGGGAATAACTTTATCGTGTCCCATCGGGCGTGCCAATGATCTGTCCAGAACCAGGGTCAAGAGATCCGGTGTCGGGTCAGTCACAAATAGTTAAATGATTACGTCTCTGAAGACCGGTTATATGAGTATCCGGTTTACGTATCCGATATCTCTGTATGATAAGAGCGTATTGGGCGTCCTGGAGGTCCTGGAGGTCCTTCACACTGTCCTTACGCGTTGATGTGGGTGAAAGGTGGTGTCACCTGCAAAGATTCTCTGACGCTTAAGTTAGTGATGATATTCCCAGTGAGGAATGTTTTCAGAGAGTAATTGTAAGTTAATAGAGTCAAAAGATCCCCCTCTTCATTGACGAAGAGAGTTCATATACCTGATTGGCTCGATATTCGAGGATTCGTTAGTAGGGAACCACTAACCTCCAATAACATTGTAAATTATTATTTTATTATGCACTTGCCAGCATGATAGAGTCAAGTGGCTATTTTATATTGAGTGTAGAGAGTATAGGCTAGAATTAGGGGACAAGTTGACCATTCCCGTGAGCAGATTTTGGCTCGTAGTGCAGGGAATTATTGATCGGTCCCTGTAGCAATGCCTTTTGTCTTCTGCATAGTAACGTGTGTGTTATCCGGTGTCGTGGTGTTATCCTGGACAATCGGTATAGGGAGAGCGCCTGATACGAAATTAGAGTCCAGATGTATACCGATGACACCGGTTGCACGTTGGTGAATTGACAAAGACGTTGAAATATGTCTTGTAGAACGAATACCGGTATTGAGACCGGATCATTTATGTATATTCATTTTCTTAAAAAAATTATTTTATATCTTACTTTTTCGTATTATTGTCAGCGGTTAAAGGTTTTAACCGCTGACAATGGATTAGCCTGTCACTTACTGAGACTATTGTCTGCGGTTGTAAATTTTAACCGCTGAAAATAGTGGTGTCATCCAAGTCACATGCAACACAGCCACGTGTCATGTTCTGGTGGTGTCGTACCTTGCAAATATGATTTTGTATGTCGTGCGGGCCCCATATGATATACAAAACAGCCCCAGCCATATTTTTTTTGAAAGAAACCTATTTTCATCATTTTTTTAAATAGCCCCATTAATAAAAAAAAGTCGATGACTTGATGTGTTGCTATGTAATATAGTATGTAATAAAAGAATCACAGAAGAAGAGGTGTAAAGCTATGTAATATAAGACATTTTTACTAATTTCTATTATCTGTTTCTTTTGATCCTCCTTAGTTATGTTATCTTATTATAAAATTATAATGTAATTATTCAACAATTTGTGTTTTTGAACTTGATTATAATTAGCATTTAACGTGAGTGAAACCTTAGTATGTTTTGTTGAATATTGAATATAATAATGTAAAAATATTGTTGTGTTTAATTTTAAATTGTCCATAATAATAAATTCCATTTAGTTAGGTGGTGTTATGTTTTGAAACTATGAAATTAGCTTATTTTGCATAGTCTCTGGGTACATGTTTGACTATAATCTTGTTTAACTAGTAAACCAAATTATGTACTTGGAGAATACGAAGTGTTATCAAATTTTAGTCCACTATAACGATCGAGTTTCAAGCAATTAACAACAATGTTTAATGGAAGTCATTATTCCTAAATGGGTTTATGACCGTACCAAAATAAATAAAGAATGAAGGTGACATCATGTGTGTAGAAGTTGACATCTTTAATTTGTAGCGTAAATGAATATCATTGACCCTCAAAGGTGGAAGGTTAATAGATTCGATCCTTGCAAATGCGTTATTGGGAATAAATGCCTAAGATCTAAATTATCATGAAATCAATTCTAGTTTTAATAATAATTTTTTTCTTTATCATATTTATATTGTTTTTATAAAATAATTTATTTAATAAAGATCATTGATTAAAATTAAAGACTTTCTATTATAATAGAGATTATGATAAATGAAAAACTTGTCTCTTAGAATTTAATTTAAATTGTTCTTGATCATAGAATTATTAAGAAAATGATATTAATAACCCTGATTGATCAATATATATGTGATGGTATTTGTTCAATGAATAATAATACATCTCATTTATTAATTACATGTATAGATGATGCACAAATGAATATGATGATTGGATAGACTCAAATTGAAATTTTCTAATGGTTAATATTATCTTAGATTGTCAATAGTTAATTCTCAAGAGAAAGCATAAATTTTCTTTGACTCAAGATTATCATAGTAATTAACAAGTTATTTGTCATACTTTAATTTTGGAGAGCACTGGTTGAATGGATATTGGATATAATTAAATACTAGTAGGATTACTGATTGTTCAAGAAGGGATCATCAAATATAGGTCGAACCCATTTTCCCTTTTGTAATTTTCTTTTGTCGTCGTTTATTTTGATCAATTTTAAATTATTATTATTTAATTTAGAAATACTTATTACAATGAGATTAATTTAGACAATTCATGTTATTAATCTTGCCTTATTTTCAACCTCATTTTCATCCGTAAAGAATAACAAGTTTTCTTATAAATACTAGTAGGATCATTGATTATTCAGGAAGGGATCATCAAATATAGGTCAAACCCATTTTCCTTTTTGTAATTTTCTTTTGTCGTCATTTATTTTGATCAATCTTAAATTGTTACTATTTAATTTAGAAATACCGTTTTACTACAATGAGATTAATTTAGATAAGTCGTCTTGTTAATCTTGTCATATTTTCAACCTCATTTTCATCCATAAAAAATAACAAGTTTTCTTATAAAAAGATTAATTTAGATGAGACGTGAAGGTTTAGATACAAACTTAGAAAGGGTTGAATAAGTCTATAACTCTTTTTATAGAATAAAATCTTTTTAAACAAAAATGACAGCAAACTTTAACAAACAAAGACTCAGACTTAAAAAAGAGATAAAGGATAAAGAGAAATGCATAACAGATTTATACTAATTCACTTCCAAACGATGAAACTATGTCTAGTACCTTCAGATTTGAAAGATTTTCACTATATAAAAACGTCTTTTTACATAAATTACACTTCCCGTGCTTTAAATATTGTTGACTCAGCCACTTCTGGCTTAACACCCAAGTATTCTTTTAACAAGTCATTTCTGGCTCAAAACCCAAGTATTCTTTCTAAAGCCTCTTTAGGCCAGACTGTTTCCCATAAAAGCCAAGACTGATAACACATTAGACTTTGACATAGGCAATGATTAAGAGGTGTTTATGTTTGGTAACTTAGTGCACAAGAGAAATGAGGTCTCTTTTTATTTATAGGTCATTTCAAATAGTCATTACTATTTTATTGAGAAGAGATAGTTGTTTGAGCATGCAGACTTGAGAGATGAGAAGAGGATAAAGGTCTGGTTCGAGGATATATAGATATTGCACTAAAACAGAGTGGCTCAAGCATTATAAGGTAAAAGACCTTTTTATTGTCTTTTGTCTATCATGGACTCTCACAAAATAAGCTTGGTTGACCTTCTGAAGCTTTCTAACTCTCAAGTACTGATCTTTGCTAGCTTTTTGATTTGTGTAGAACAGCTTCCTCGATTTTTATGTGAGCCTTGGTTTACGAACTTGCCTTCTTTTCAATTTCAGGTTAGGTGTAGTCTCGCTTGAAGAAAACTAGGTCTGAAGTATCTTCAAAATATCCTCAAGTAGACTGAATCAGAATCAGAGGACCGTTCTATGAAAGAGGGGTCTGAGTCTGATAACTTGAAGCTTGGATAGTTGAAGTGGTAAGAGTGATGTGCGTGCTAAGTCTGAGGAATGAATTTGATGAAAAGCATCACTCAACAGTCTTAAGTTTGGGATAGGCACACTTAATAATTTTCCTTTTGAATGTTGCCTTGTAGCATACTTGAACTAGGACAGACTTGGATAAATTAGTTTGGTCCCACACAGACTCAGTCTGAAAAAGACTTAAAATATTCTGCATTGCTCAAAGCAAACTTTAAATGATGGACTTCGCCTTTGAGTTATAGCATATGCATCACAGACTTTGTAACTTGAAACACTCAAATAGAAGGGTTAAATAACATGTAGGCAAACTCTATTTAATCAAAGACCTTGATGTGTGTTATTAACAAATCTTGAGATCTTTAAATAATATTTTAAAACTTTAAAGTCTTTTATGAAACAGACTTGGTTCTAACAAGACGTCTTGTTAATTTTGTCACATTTACAACATCGTTTCTGTTCCTCAAAAAGTAAAGTTTACTTTTTACGATTAGATTAATTCAGACGAGACGTTCTATTAATCCTTTTAAAAACAAAAAACAAACGTATTCGATATAAGATTAATTTGGACAAAAACTCTTGTGAACCTTATTTTGAAATTTCATTTTTCCTTGTTCATGTTTTTTATTCGTTTCTTAAGAGGTTAAATTGATTTTTGTACTATTTAAAATGCTCATGATTAATTTGAAATAACTGTTTTAAAACGGATAGCATGGGGTGTTAATACATTCCTCACTTGCAATTCAATTCTCAATTTAAAATCTTATTTTTATGACCATCGCCTTAACAAAGGTTTTTTCGATATTTTACCTTCAAATAGATATTGGTGACGACTTTGTTTCTTTTTAAGGATTTTGAAACTTTTCTTTTCCACGATTGATCTACTGCCGCAACAATATGTATGAGAAAACGAAAAACACGACAACCCTTGGTTGAAACCATCAACCTATAAAACCATACCAAACTCAATAGACATCATTGTCAATTCCAAATCATTATAATTATTCTACCATTAAAGTAATAACAACATTAAGAATAGACAATACATTTACTAATTCTTATGTACATCTAAAGAGTAAAAAAGTTATAATTATAATTGAAGATAACACACGATCTTGTAAAGACCTCCATCTTTTGTATAGTGTGAGAAACTCAAATTATAAAAAAAATGAAAAATGAAAGGGAGAGAATCAAATTAATATTGATAAGTGATACATATAAATAACTAATTGTAGAGAAAGTTATTGTCTAGCATATTTTTTAACAATCACTTTAAAATAACTTTAAAATTTTAATTTGAAATTTAAAGATAAAGATCAAATGTTAACTATTTTCTTTAAATAAAAAGTTAAAAATAAACAAAAAACTAAGAGGATAACATGTGTTTATTAAATAAGTAATAGATTAATGGTAGTAATCGAAAATTGAACTTTATTTTTAAGGTTAAAAAATAAAATCTTAAAATTTTGAAAAATTAATATTAAATAATAAATAATTTAATATTGATAAAAAATACTACAATAAAACATAGATTTTAAATATTTGTATTTCATTCTTTTTTCCACTAATGCAAACAAATAAAAGGTAAGTTTTTAATTTTTGCTTCTTTCATTTCTATCCATTTTCATCCTATTTTTACTTATTTCGCATCCTCCTATTTGTTCATTTCTTATTACTTTCCACTCTATTCTCTCTTTTTATTTTTGTGGGCCATTCTATTTTTTCTTTATTCAAACAAAGCATCAGTGGTGTCTGTTTATTCCTCTACTATGCATAATTAGTTTATTAATTAAGAAAAAGTGTGAGACTATGCAGTAATAAAGGTTTACATGGTTGTTGAAGGCTTGAGTTTAAAATTAGTTAAACCTTGGATTCTTCATGATGGTTTTGTATTCAGGATTATTTCCTTTTGTTTTCCATGAATTTTTTATTATTTATTTTATTTTCAATTTCGTAGAGATCAATCAATTGGAACATCATGGGCCTTCACCGTGTTGGACTTTAATTATTTGATTGGAGACTATTTTGTTCTTTTGCGGCAAAAGTAGAATAACAGCAGAACGCTTTCCCTTTGACAATGATACCATTTAGCTTCTTTATGTGGTTTACCAGTACACATGTCAATACATTTGACTACTGTTTTTTAGCCGTGTGATCTCATAATTACGGTTAATTTTATATTCAGTATTCCTGAAGTACATGTTTAGTTTCGCATCACACTCTTATACAATTATGATTGTTTATTATTGGGTTTAAATCAAATAAAATTGTTTAATCCACTTAAAATAATTAAAAATTTATTAAATTAAAATTGTAAAAAATTGTGTTATATGTATGGTTCAGATAAGATTTCAGATCTATCTCTGAAAATTAAATTATACTTAGCCAAACTGTAATCTTTAATATATTAATTCTATATTTATATTATCTTACAACTTTTATTAAATTTCATCTATGATCTTAAAGTGAGACTTAGAATACTATAAGTATTTATTTATGATTTTTTTTATTATGTTAAATTTGTTTAGAATGATTTTTGTGTTTATGAAATAGTTATATTTTTTATTTTATTAAGTTGAAATTATATATCTTATACTTGATTTTACAAAACATATAATTAATATAAAATCGAACAAGTTGATCCAATTTGAACCATATTTGATCGGATCAAATCAGATGTCATCATATGTTTTAATTGAACTGAACCGACCACAACTTAATAATATAATCGGATCAGATACTACTTCCGACCCTAAATATAAGACATTTTTATCTAATATAATGTATTAAAAAAATTGGTTAGTTTAGTTAAAAATTATTAACTCTGTCAGAAATTACGGTTAATTTTTTAAAATTACCCTTAATATCATTGAGAATATTTTATTTTCATCTCATTTATTCTTTCTCTACTAATTCACTCTTCATCCTAATTAATGACTTGTATTCCATACAAAATAATAAAGTCAATAAAGAGGGGAAATTAATCTTTGTGTAAATTAATTATAATTCTTTTATTGTCTTTTTAAACTTCAACAAAAATTACTTATTTAATAAAGATAGTCTAAAAACAATTAATGATAAAAAATTAAAAGATAATCTTTAAAAAAACAATATCTAAAAAAAAGTCTAAGAACGAAGATAGTAATATTATATCCAAAAAAGTCAAATTCTCGAAATGCGCACCTACAACACATACGCCAAATATTCGTCGCCCAACCTTATCTCCGGAACAGATTTTTGCGGTGTGAATTTTTCGGTATATATATTGCAAAATAAAAATATGAAATATTGTATTCATAAAAAATAGTAATAATTGGCTTCCCTTTATATTAACAAGAACTATTATTAGATCGTTGTTTCTTTTTAAATATTACGTTTACAGTTTTACGATTCTCGATTTATATAGTGATATTCTTTATTTTGATCAAATAAAGTTAGACATGTGTTCCTTATAAATATCCAAATTATATAATGTCCTTAAACATTGCAAAGTAAAAGGCATACATATGTAAGGAAGGTGGTGAGATTTTTCAAAAAATTTGAAATATTTTTTTATGATGTTAAAAATAGATAATAAATAAATTCATTTTAATAAAAAACACTACCATAAAATTTTTTTCACTACAACAAAACATGGCTACGACAACGGGATATGATCACGATCCAGGGGAAAACCGTGTTTGAAAAATACGCGGTGGCATTTTTGTAAATATAAGTGATCTGTCCTGGACCGGGGTCAATAGATCCGATCTCAAGCCAGTCACGAATAGTATGTCAATACCGTCTAGTAGACCGGATGTATGTGTATCCGATGTATATATCCGTTGTCCTTGGGTGAAGAAAGCGGATTGGGCGTCCTGGAGATCCTTTACACCGACCTAACGCGTTGAAGTGGGCGAATGGTGGTGTCACCTGCAAAGATTCTCCGACGCTCAAGTCAGTGATTATATTCCAAGTAAGGAATGTATTCAGAGAGGAATCAGTCGTAAAAGAGCTGAAGAAGAAACCCCCCCCTCACTTCAATCATGAAGTTAGTTCATATACCTGATTGGCTCGATTAACGAGGACTCGTTGGTGGGGAACCACCAACTCCCATTAGCATTATTATATTACGCACTTACCTGCATGATTGGGTCAAGTGGCTATTTTATATTGAGCATAGAGAATGTAGACTAGGATTAGGGAACAAGTTGACCATTCCCGTGAGCAGAATTTGGCTCGTAGTGCAGGGAATTATTGATCGATCCCTGTAGCAACAATCCTTGTCTTTTGCACAGTGTCGTGTGTGTTGTCCGGTGTCATGGTGTTATCCTGAACAACCGGTATAGGGAGAACGCCTGATACGGAATTACAGTCTGGATGTATACCGATGACACCGGTTACACGTAGATGTCTTATCAAAGACGTTGAAATATGTATAGCAGATCGGATACCGGTATTGAGACCGGATCAATAAGGAAGTTTTTTAATCACGGTTATGAAGTAACCGTGGTCGTAGGAACAAGGTTTTTTTATTTTAATTTTTATATTTTTAAAAAAATGTACCTATAATCACGGTTGAGAGGAAACCGTGATTGTAGGGTATATATAATCACGGCTTTATGGGAAACCGTGATTATATCTACAACCAGGTTTTTTTATTTTAATTTTTATATTTTTTAAAAATGCACCTACAATCACGGTTGACAGGAAACCGTGATTATAGGGCATCTATAATCACGGCTTTATGGGAAACTGTGATTATATTTGCAACTAGATTTTTTATTTTAATTTTTTTTATTTTTTAAAAAATGTACCTATATTCACGGTTGAGAGGAAAATCGTGATTATAGATACTCTACAATCATGGGTGTTTGGAAACCGTGGTCATAGGTGTTTTCAAAATATAAATTTTGAACGTCGCGCGCTCCTTCTCTTTCTCTGTTAGCTTTCTCCCATCTTTCTCTGTTAGCTTTTTCTCATCTTTCTCTCTAAAGATTTCTCCTTTTTGTTTTCTCATTACCATTGACGTTTGCATTTTTTTATGTTCTAGATCTAACGTGGTTCTAAGTATATATTTTGTAGGTTTTCTTTTGCTATTCTCGTTGCGCGCCATTGACGACCACCACGCGACCCTTCTCTTATTTTCTTGTTCAACTATGTAAGGCTTCTCTTTTATACATCTCCTTTTTTCTATTTCTTTCGATTATAATGAAGGCTTTACATGTTTCTTAGTTATTCTGTTTGTTTTTATTCTCTACGTTTTGCTTCTGTTTGTTCCTATAATGGAGGTTTTCCGTTTTGAAGGTCAACGTTGGGGTTATTTTGAGGAGGATGTTGGTGGCAACTGTGGAGATGTGCACAGAACTTTTAAGCATGTTCTCTGATCGAAAGGAACGGTGGTGGTGATGGTGAGTTGGGTTGGATTGTGGCGTGGAAGATTATAGAAGGTTGGCTTTTAATCACGGTTGTGGTTGGCAACCGTGATTAAATGTGATTTATAACCATGGTTGTGAACCGTGATTAAAAGCCCTGATCTATTACCACGACTGGAACAACCACGGTTCATGAACCGTGATTAAATGTCAAATTTAACCGTGATTAAATCCCTTTTTTGCACTAGTGTTTGGTTTTCATATTTATATTTATTTTTTATTAATTTATTATACTATCCTTTATTAATTTTATTATACTATTTTCGATGACAATTCTTTTCGGCAAGACTTCAACAAAAAAATGTCAAATCTATATTGAGATGCTTTGAAATGATCTTTGGTCTGAAAATCAACTTCCACAAGAGTAAGTGTTCTCTTATTTTAGGAGATTATCTATATCTTCTTAATTTTAGGAAGTTATTTTTATCCTTTATCTTAGAAAATTATCTTTAACTATTAGATATTAAGCCAAGATCAAGGCCCTTTTTTAACGTATAAATACGGCTTTGGAATCTCCTCTGTAATTCAAGTGACATTTTAAGCAATACAACTTTGATTTTCCTAGGATAATTTTGTGTGTGTTGCTTTCTCTTTATGAACAGTTTAATGACGACTCAGGTGTAGCAACAAATAAGTCTTAATAACCCGAGTGATGGCTCGGGAGTAACAACAAATTCATCGCTACGTTAAGTCATAAAAACCCGAGTGATAGCTTGAGGGTAACTACAAAATCATCACTATGATAAGTCCTAAAAACTCAAGTGATGGCTCGAGGATAACGACAAATTCGTCACTATGTTAAGTCCTAAAACTCCTAGTGACGACTCGGGGGTAACGACAAAATTATCACGTTTGTCTTTCTTTGGACATTATTCCTCTTCCTTCTCTAGTCCCTTTATGATTACTACCTCTCCAACCTCTATGGTTTTGAAATATGTTTCCTTTGTAATCACTTTTGGTTGCCATATTTGCCATGGGAATGAGTATGAGACTTGAAAAGTTACTCAATAATTCAAGTATGTTCTCAAAGGTCAGGAGTTGGGCATGCAAATCAACCCATGTCAGGTCAAATTTATCAGAAAGTTGAACTACAGTGGTATTGTAATCTGAATCTAAACCAGCAAGGCTTTGAATGATCAGATCAGAGGTGGACATTGGACTCCGTATAAGTTTCAAACTACCTATCAAAGATTTCATTTTAATAAGATACTCCTGCATCTTCATAGATCCCGAACGAGTGTTGTGGGATTTTGTCTTCAGTAATGTGACTTGAGATCTGATATGGGCACTGTGACATCCCGGTCACTGTTGAGGGCGGGGAGTGATCGCCAATGCATAAACACGGACAAGGAGCGGCTCCTGGCAGGCTTCCAGTGGGAGGAGCATATGAACGAACTGAATATATACCAGAATGAGAGAGATCCAAAGACTGTATAGGTATGAGACTATACAGTCGAGGATAGCTTAAAGAAATGAATTCGTACTACCTATACCAACAAATGCATTAGCCTTTTCGGTGGCCTATCACTTAAGAACTCCAAAGTTAAGTGTGCTTAACTTGGAGTAATTCTGGGATGGGTGACCTCCTGGGAAGTTCCCGAGAAGTGTGTGTGAGGACAAAAACACACTGAAAAGGTCTCGTGTTGGTCTGTGGGGAAAGTCGTTCATTCTTGAAAAGCGGGGACGAACCAGGCGGAAACTGGTGGGCATGTGACATCCCGGTCATTGTTGAGGGCGGAGAGTGATCGACTGTATAGCGTTGATGGGTGACCTCCTGGGAACCAACTAGGATGGGTTGCCATGTCTATTGTCATGGAATTGAATAACCATCAAAGAAGTTGTTGGGAATACTCCTTTGTCCCAAAAATGTAGCCATCTAGCCTACTTCCTTTAATCAAAGGCAGCACAAGGGATTTCTAAAGAAGATAATTGTTCTTGTCCAACTTGACAGCACAAAGTAAGGGGAGTGAACTCTTCTGAGTTGAGTTGGCAGCGGTTTCCATGGCAGCAGATCCATTAACGCTCTTGGCACCAAGTTAAAAATTTTATACAAGAAGAATAATTCTTGTTTTATTGTTCTTGATTTATAGTAAGGTGCATATACAACAAGAGATAAATGATTTCCTAGAATTAAGGTAGCTAGGTGATAGAGATAGGAAACATAATTCTGTTATATATCTATGACATAGTTATCTATATAACAAAATCACTTCTCTTGTAACAACATCATCTTATATATATGACTTTATCAAAATTTATTGCATTTGGTGTACTAATAATTTTAAATTAATTTAAATTTTTACTCATATAATTTATATAATATAAACTTTAATTAGATTTTGAAAATTGAATAATATAACAATTATTTAAAGTTACACATCATTCGTGTATTTATTTATATGTATGTATAATTTATCATGTATACATAAGATATTTACTCAGCCATTTTCATTCATCCTTTTATGAATTATTGAGTAGAGCTAATGGCTTCTTCACCAGCTATGGCCCATCTCTGCACACAATAGATGTACGCAACCTAGCATATAATGGATTTTTCACTCTTAGATTTCCTAAACCCAGCTGCAATATCGGGGCTTCTCTCTCTAGTCCTCGTTTGTTTGTTTTTGTATCGTCACCAATATTCCAAAGATGTTCATGTCAAAGAGGCTCCAAGAGTGGGAGGTGCATGGCCAATACTTGGTCATCTCCATTTACTTAGTGGCTCCCAAACACCCCATAGAACCTTAGGTTCCTTAGCAGACAAATACGGTCCCTTATTCAGCATCAACCTTGGTGTCAAAAAGACTCTGGTACTCAGCAACTGGAAAATCGCTAAAGAATGTTTCACCACAAACGACATAGTCGTTTCGTCTCGCCCAAAACTTGTCGCCATTGAACTCTTGGCCTATAACCAAGCCATGATGGGGTTCGCACCCTACGGTCCCTATTGGAGGGAGCTAAGAAAAATTGCAACTTTAGAGATCCTCTCTAAACGCCGAGTTGAACAATCGCAGAACTTTCGTGTGTCGGAAGTTCAAAGTTCGATTAAAGAGCTGTACAGTGTTTGGTGTGAGAAAAAGAATGAGCATGGCTATGTGTTGGTGGAGTTGAAGCAATGGTTTTATCAATTGACATTCAACATGGTTCTTAAAATGGTTGTTGGGAAACGGTATTTTGGTTTAGAAACTATGGTTGATCATGAGAAAGCACGAAGGTGTCTGAAGGCTTTGAGGGAGTTCATGCGTTTGATAGCTGTGATGACGGTGGGTGATGTTGTTCCTTGTTTGCGGTGGCTTGATTTGGGTGGCTATGAAAAAGCCATGAGGGAAACTTCAAAGGAATTGGATAAGATTTTAGGTGGGTGGTTAGAGGAGCACAAACAGAGCAAGGGCGAAATGGTTGACCGAGATCAAGACTTTATGGACGTGATGGTTGCCCTGTTTGATAATACAACAATAGCTGGGATTGATGCTGATACCGTAATCAAATCCACTGTACTGGTACGTGTTATCATAACTTTTGGTATCAAACCATTTGACTAATTCTTTATATTCACTGTGTCAATAATTCAGATTAGATATTACCAATTCAAAAAATACCTAAGAAAAAAACGGATAGCATTAGCTCCTGGAAATCTTTAATTCCTTTTGATAAGTTGTTTTTCAGGAATGAAATATTTTAGGGAAATTCATGAAAATTGTTTGATTATTTTTTGTAACTTTCTGGAGAATGATATATATACCTTAGTAATTCTATACTTACCCAAAAATGTTTTATTTCATCCTTAGATGAAATGGTTTTATTCTCACTTTTTTATAAATTTTTATGCCCAAAGATATTTTACGTCTGAATTTTGTAATGTCTTACAAAACATGAAGAACTTTTTCTAATGTCACTTCTCAGAGAATATCAAATGTGTAATTATTTCTAATTGTGGACGACATAGTTCATACCATGAAATTTTAAGTCAAATTTCTTTGCCACCATTTGTTAATAAAAAAGTCCATTTAATTGACAAGTAATGTTTTCCTTAATATCAAGTTGTTAGCTTTTATAGATACAATCTTCCTAATATGTGCCTAAGGTACTCGCAAGGAATACAAAAGTAAAAAATTATACATTTAAAATTAACATTAATATAGTTTGTAGTAATTTTCAAATGGAATTAATCAGTTGATCCAATTCTTTTTTAAAAAGATACATTCTTATTCTTCTAAAGCGCTAGTTTTTGATTTGCAGGCAATAATCTTGGGAGGAACTGACACAACTAGTGTTACGCTAACATGGGCAATATGTTTGTTACTGAGAAATCCTCTTGTGCTGGAAAAAGCAAAAGCAGAACTTGACACTGAAATTGGAAAAGATAGATCCATAATTGAGTCAGATATAAGCAAGTTAGTATATCTTCAAGCTGTAGTAAAAGAAACTCTAAGATTATATCCTGCGGGTCCTCTATCAGCACCCCGTGAAGTCACAGAAAATTGCACCCTAGGTGGTTATGATGTCAAAAAGGGAACTCGTCTAATTACAAATCTTTGGAAGATCCAAACAGACCCTAATGTCTGGTCAGATCCATTGGAGTTCAAGCCAGAAAGATTTCTTACTATTCACAAAGATGTTGATCTTAGGGGTCACCATTTTGAGTTGTTACCCTTTGGAAGTGGTAGAAGGATTTGTCCTGGAATTTCCTTTGCTCTTCAAATGATTCATTTAACTCTCGCTAGTTTTTTGCACTCCTTTGAAATCAGCAATCCATCAAGTGAACCTGTTGATATGTCTGAATCCTATGGATTAACCAACACCAAAGCTACTCCACTTGAGGTTCTCATTAAACCACACTTATCTCCAAATTGCTATGAAACCATATGATCCGTGTGGTAGCTAGCCCTGCAATCTTGGTGCATTTTCTATTGAACTAATCATATATCACATGGTTAGAACATAAATAATGTGGTGCTTAGTAGTTTTTCTTATGGAATTATGTAATATCTTATGATATTTTGATTGTAATGAAATGATTAGTGAGTCAATGATTTAAGTATTACATGTTTAGTTTTTAAGGTTTGGAATTCAATAGTATGGAGCAGGAATTGTGAGGAGATGCATGATATATTTAAAATTTAATGTCACAAGAATAATTTAAAATATGTATAAAATATAATAAACAGTTTATCGAAAATGTCAACGATATTTATATGATGTGTGGGTTAGATGATGGTTTGTGATAGTGGTAGGGTTCGACTGAGAGGTTTGTGATGGTGATTTGGGAGTTCAATTGAGATGGGTGGTGATTTGGGTCTCATATTAGTCTAGATGGTATGACACTGACACTCATACGCCCCTCGTGAGCGTTCCCAGACGTCAACAATTTTGTGTGATCCTAATCCCCTAACCAGAGTCTTTAAGGATCAGAGTAATGGAGAGCTTGATAGATCCGTGGGGGCACACCAGCAATCAACCTGCAGACAATGTTAAGAATGTCTATGACTGTAGCAGTTTTATCCATTTTGTAGTACTGACACATCCTATGTTGAATGTTCTTACCACCAAAGTTTATAAATACCATGTATTTGTTTCTCATTAAGGTACGTTTACCAACCCTTGCTTGAGCTCCGATATAGATTGATCCGATACTGACTTGAGTGTTAGAGTGTTTTTACAAATGACATCTTATTTCACCCTATAATACGAGATCTCTATGTATTGGTTGGACGACATAACAACAAGGCTCTTTATTCCTTATTGGATTGAGAGACATAATACTGAATCTCACTAGACCTGTGTAACAAATTGTGGAAGAGATTCTCCTGGTATTGATACTGAACACTCTGTCCCCACATCAAACATATATCAGGTGGTATTTGTTGATTTGATTTGGAGGTTGTGAGGTAGTTTTGGGTGGTCTGGTTGTAGGAGGTGGGGAAGAGGGTGGCACGTTGAAGGTGGTTTGTTTTCGTTGTATTTTGTGTTCTGCAGATTTTGAATTGGCTGCAATATGGTTTAACAAAATAACAATTGTTGACAATCTTGTTTTGTACTCTAACTGTGAATTTATATTATTTTTATTTTTGTGAACTTTAATTAATAAAATTAAATGTTTGATTATAGACGATCATGTTTTCTGTACATTTATCAATTTCTATAGCGTATGTTTTAAGAGAGGAGTCATGTGAACATTTGCTTAGTTTCTAGGTAGGATATGCAAATGTTAGACATCTATTTGTTGCTTATCTGAATTTGGTATTGCATCACTCTAAGTGGGTGCTAATTGTGTTTGTCTGAATATGTTGTTGGTTCTAATTAGTAGTTGGCTGTTGTGATACTGTTTGTTGTGCAGGATTATTATTGAGTTGTATATTTTCTGGATCATGAGCATCTGAAGCGCAAGTATATGACTCTTCAGCTCTTGTCATTCAAATCTCTTATATATTGTGCTAATGAAATGTTTAAATATTTTGGTTTGGATATCCCTTATATGTTTAAATACTTTAAATACCAAAAAAAGTGATTTAATTAAACGTGAAATACAGATAAATGATGATTATGTGGAGCCATGGGCTACAATTGTTAAAATGTATATATTAAATCATTTAATCAAAACATGAGAGTTTTAATTAAGTAGATATATTACTTCTTCATATGGATCATAAGTCATATATTTTGTCAACCAATAAATATTTGCTAGTTCTTATGTTAGGCACACGCTTCTTGTTATGCTTGATTTATATGACTCATGGTTGTATTCAACTTAATTTTACCAATATTGATGCAATCAAAGGGGGAAGCATGGATAGAAAATTTGATCATTATGAGTTGACAGTGACGGTGAGAAATGAGTAAAATTATCTTACTTTAATATTTAATGTTGCGCGATAGTCTTGATGTGCTTTGAGAGGGTTTTTTTTATTAATAGGGCCTTGCGGGAAATTATTTTCGAATCTGGGGCTCTTTTGATGGGAATTTTATGTCTAGGGTCGTTATTGCATGTCGTCGATTGGAAGGACGAAATTGGTGTCGCTATAGCATCGGACGACACAGCGAGAGGTGGACACGTGTGTGTGTCGCTGTAGGAAGCTACGACATAGCTGTGGTGCACAACGAGAATGCGACACCCAGCTTGTGTCGTCCACCCATTTCATGCCATACATGTATGCTGGTTTTACACCATGCGACAAAAAACATAAAGTCGTACATTCTGGATACGACTCATTGAATATAAATGTTTCCCCTCGAAACAGATTACACACACATATTTGGTTACTACGTTTTCACACCATTCAACAGAGAGAATTGCAAAAAAAAATTTGTGTTTCCAAATTATTCAATATGAGTTATATATCAGCTGAGGATTCTGATTATAGTTTGCCGTCAGAGGTAGACAGCAGTGAGCCATGTGAAGATGATGAATTATTAATGGCTGATTCAGATACTGAGGTTGATGCTGGTTTGGGAGCCTTACTGAGTGTTGGGGGATCGTCTAATATGTTAGCTTCTCAACCTTATGGTAAGTTATTACGAAGAACATATTTACTTTGAAAGTTATAAAATTTATTTGGGAATTAAATTTTCTTTACACGTGTTCATTTTACATTATGTAGGTACTATTGAGACGCCGTTTTGGTGCTCCACACCACATTATCAAAATCTTAATTTGGAGCATGTGGAGGACGAAATGGATCTTGATGATTGCCGTGATTGGAATGTTGGAGATGAGTTATATGTGGGGCTACAGTTTGAAAGCAAAACTGAAGTGCAAAACGCCCTAAAACAATATACGATGAGAATGCATCAATCGTATTTTGTTGTGAAGCTGAATAAATTTGTTGTAAAGTGTCCCAATCAAGCTAGTGGATGTGGTTGGCGAATGCGTTCAATTCTTTCCAAAAAGTCCTTGAAGTGGGTTATTAGTCAATACAGTGGCCCACATACCTGTGTAAACGTTACACTTTCTCAAGACCATGCAAAACTAGATGCAGACTTGATATGTTTTGTCATATTAGGTAATTGTTGAAAATGATGTTTTATTTAATATGACTTTTAATTTGCTACTGCTAAAATTTATATATGCAGGAATGGTGAAGAAGGAGCTATCAGTATCGATTGCTTTAATTCAGGAAAGAGTTAAAACGGAATTTGGGTTCGTTGTCTCATACCAAAAGGCATGGAGGGCCAAACAAAAAGCTCTTGTCAAAGTATTTGGTGATTGGGAGGAGTCATATACTTTACTGCCTCGTTGGTTAAGTCGTATGACCCAAGTTGCTGAAGGGTCAACATATGTTTTGCACACCCATCCATTTGTAGTAGAGGGTGAGGTTAACCAAAGGTTTCGTATATTTCGTTGTTGTTTTTGGACATACAAGGCTTGTGTTGATGGTTTTAACTTTTGCAAGCCTGTGATTCAAGTAGATGGCACCCATTTATATGGGAAATACAAGGGCACTCTTTTGATTACCACAGCTCAAGATGGCAATAATTCTGTTCTTCCCTTAGTGTTTGCGATTGTTGAGGGAGAAACGTTGGAAGATTGGACTTGGTTTTTGAAGTTGCTGAGGAGGTATGTTACCAAGAAGAATGAAGTATGTATAATTTCTGATCATCATAGAAGCATATTGGGTGCAATACGTGACCCAGATTGCGGATGGACACCACCTATGGGGTATCATAGGTACTGTATTCGACATGTGGCCAGCAACTTTAATTTGAAGTTCAAAAACAATGAGCACAAGAAAACTCTGTTGAAGCTAGGTATGGCAATTCTAAATGTGAAGTATTTATGTAATGAGTGGTTATGATGGGGTGCATGGCTAATGTAAATGTTGTTATATATGCAGGGTACATGCCAAATAAATATTCCTTTGATAAGAATTTGGAAAAATTCTGGTCCTTGAGTCCTGAAATTGCATAGTGGATCGATAATATCCCAAAGTCCAAATGGTCATTAGCGTATGATGAGGATGGTCATAGGTTTGGTCATATGACCACAAACCTATCAGAAGCGGTCAATAAGGTGCTGAAAGGGGCAAGGAATTTACCAATTACTGCGTTAGTCAAGTGTACATACGCTCGTTTAGTGCAGTACTTCGTTGATCGTGTTGGGCATGTGATGGCGGAAATGACAATGGGTCAATTATACACATCTAAAGTGCTTGAGAAACTAGCTTTGTATCAAGCCCAAGCATCTTCGATCGATGTACGAAGGTATGATGCAGAGTCGACAAGGTTCGAGGTTGAAGATAGAATCAACCCTGTTACTCAAAAAGGTTGCCATGTCTGGATTCTTAATCTAAAGGAAAGATGGTGTGAGTGTGGTCGATTCCAAGCTTACAAGTACCCGTGCATGCACGTTATTGCTGCCTGTAACGCAGTTAACGTGAATTACTTTCAGTTTATAGACAACACGTACGCGTTACATAACATTGCTAAGGTGTATGCAGGCCAGTGGTACCCAATTCGGGATGATCAGTCTCTCCCTGAAACTAATGAAGCATACATCATTCTTCCAGATGAGGACATGTTACGTGGTAAAGGGCGACCAAAGTCGACAAGAATAAGAAATGAGATGGATTGGGTTGATTTTCAAACCCGTTCCAAATGTGGAATATGTCGACAACCAGGCCATAATAGATCTAACTGTCCAACGATAAATCAAGGCGCATGTACTCCCTCAAATCCGTGAAGTAAATTTCTTAGCGTGTTTACGTTGGGTTGATTTTATGTTTTAGTTGAGTTACGATTCTATGTTTTAGTTGGTTTGATTTTATGTTTAGGGTGGCTTGATGCTATGTTCTACTTATTTCATTAACGTGGAAAATTAAAAAAAAGTTTGATCTCACAAAAGACATAAACATAAACAGTCTAAAACAAAGTACATTACTCATAAATGTCCATAATATATTACACATAATTATCGAAAACATAAAGGATACACTAGCGTCGTCGGGGGTGTCCATCCGGGGATAGAAAACAAGGCCGCAGAATTCCACGGTTATTTCGTGGTGGAAGAACTCGAACGTGATCAACATGTGTTTCAATTTCATCCTCCTCGTCGGGTTCTTCATTTGGTTGTGGATCGGGCCTGACATCTGAAACAGCCGTGTTTAAATCAATCATCTGGGGAACAAATCCAGATGAACTACCAATGTCAAAACCCCAGTTGAAGCCTAAAGGAGCTGGTGGGGTCATCATATTTTGAACGAAAGGAGGTGGGGTCACATCTGCTGGTTCTGGCACATAATGAGAGGATGATGCCTGATTAGATTGGAAACCCGTCCCTCCAAAATCTGTAAAGAACTATGAAGCATCAAACAATGGGTTAATATAGTCGCTTGTGTTCGTGTGAGGTGAGGCCTGTGAAGGATAATGGTATGTAGGCCACGAAGATGGCGGAGTCTATTGTGATGGAACAAAGTAATCCCCTGTCTGGCGAGGAGGTAGGCCTGGGACGACAAACTGTTCATCTAGTTCCCGGAGTCGACGCCGAAGTATCCCTTCCCGTTCTACACGATTCCCGGGTGTAACATCCTAATTTTGGATTAAGGGTAATTAAGGAATAAATATTAATTAAAGATAAGTTAAATTGGTAGTTGTGGGAAATTGCAAATCAGCTAAGAGATAAATCTGATCCACTCCAATTAATGCGTGATGGCTGATGGCTGACGGACGGTGACGTGATGGTGTAGCAACCATCATCACGTGTGGAACCCACCTGCTCTTCGAACGTCTCCAAGTGATATATGAGCTGAAGACTCTTCATTCTCCTTCTACTTTTCCCATTCTCTCAGTTTCTCAGAAATCCTTTGGAGATTTACCTTCTTCCTCTTCCCTTTTGTTGCCTTCTTCTTCTTTCTCATCTCTCGTTTAAAACTGTTAAGTGTTCGGTGGGAAGTTGTAGTGTGAGATACATAAGACTGTGGAGTTGTTGTTGTGAGTAACTGTCGAAGAAGAGGTTAACTTTGGTCTTCCCAAGCTGGTTCAGAGTTGATATCTGGGTTCAAGGGCTGTTCGTGTGCAGGAGTAACCAGTCAAGCGTTCTAACTGGAAGAGCTCTAAGTTCTCCTAGAGGTAGGGGGAGTTTAACATCTCGAATGCATGGTTTGTGAATGTGATGATTGTGTGAAATACTTTGATGATAACTTATGAATAACGTGTGGGTGTGTGTGTTAACTAGATTTTGTTGACAACTTTGTACGTAAATATATGAGACTGAGACGCGTGTTAAGGTGTTATACTCAAACATAAAAGAGTACTAGTTATGTATGTATATACCGAGTGTATATTGTGGAACAGTTGGTAGATAAATATTATGATTGCTCGCATGAACATAGTGGGGTTTCATAACGAATATATGAGATGTATGTACTGCATGGCTTTACCGACTGAGATACTATTGTGTTGCTAATAAATACTTGTTGAATATGATAAAAGACCCTGGGTTGGACTCAAGGCAAGCTTACCGAGTTGGACTCGGGACTGCCCGTAACACTTCCGTTGTTGCTTGGAGCAATTGTGTTACGTGTGAGGGCAAACGGTTTGGTACCAGTAAAACGGCCGGGTCAGCTTGGAGCTGAGTAAAAGGCTTGGAGCCTATGTTGCAACATAATAATTGCTAAAACCCGATTGGAATTGAATGTGTATATGTTTATATTATTGATAAACTCGATACGATTGCAGGTGAATGCGTTGGGGTTGACAGGAATGATATAGCCATGTATTAGTTAAATGAATTTTGACTAAACGGCCCTGTGTGTATAGATATGCTTAGTGGTAGTGCATGATATGAGTTGAGCTAGTCATTGCATTGTGTAATGAAGGCTGGAGGATTTCCGAGTCATTAACTATCATTTTATATGTGTAAACTCACTCCCCTACTGTGGCTAAATTTCAGTGAATGTTGCTCGGGACAGCGAGTGAAAGAAGAACTCATTTCCGAACGCAAAGTATCAGGATTGTGGAGGCATATATATGTAAATATATTTATATTATAAGAAGGGTGTTGTCACAGCCTTGGCCGGCTCTAGTATAATCTTTTGTTTAAATGTATGAGAATTAAATCTCTCGGGTTGAGAGTATAACTTATTAGATATGAATATATATGTATGTGTATTGTTGTGCTATCCCATTCTCTGAGTAATGATTGTAGATTAAGGTTCGAGAGGGATATAATTATATTCGACTAAGTGTATGGGTCGGTTTGACTCTTAAGAAAAAGAATGTGCTGAGTTATTAGTGTGGGAGACGAGATATTTGGCCCTATCCCAACTATGGAAGGACTGGAGTACTTCTGAGTGAATCATGTTCGTTGGGCTAACCTTAGGGAAAAATAACCTAAATAAGTTATGAGAGATACTTTCTGCAACTATTTCCGAGTGTATAAGATTCAAGTTTTCCGAGTGAATGAGGTCGTATAATCTGTGTAGGGATTTACTTAGAAAAACGTCCGCGTCTTAATCTATTAGAATTTACCGAGCGACGAGAATCTGGAATATTCCGAGTGAAAAGATGAATATACATATATAAGTGTTTATGTTGATTTGATGCTTCTTACCGACTGGAATATTAACGATGTTGTGTGAATAATTCCAAGTTAATGAATTCCGAGAGGAATACAGGAGGTTTAGATCCACTTCTGAGTGAGATTCTCTGGGTGGCCTTTTCCGAGTGAAAATTCATGATGAGCCCCGAGTGGGGAATGACCTGAACATTCCGAGTGGAAGTCCAAATGAACCTCGTCCGAGAGAAGAGCTGTCATAATGGCTTAGATTGGAATATATTCTAAGTGTAGGATATACATGTATAATCTGAGTGATTAAATCCGAGAGAGACTAAATGGGACCTAACTTAATGATATTCCCTGAACGAGGGAGTTTTAATATGCCGAGTGCTAGGTGGTTGATGTTTTTCCGAGTGGCTCGAGGTCGAAATATATCGAGTTATCCTTTTCTGAAAGGAGAGTGGTTGGAATGAATTGAGATTAGAATATAATCTAAGTACGTGATTCACGAATAATCCGAGTGATAGGCTGATGGGGATGACTCGGTTTTGGAGTAGGACTACCGAGTAGAATCTGTGAGAGTTAAGACCCGGATTCTGACTGAATTTTCCGAGTGGATCCTTACGTAACCCCTGTGGATAAAATTGTGAGACTGTTGTGAGCTATCGAGTGGGACGTGTGTGTGTTAAGACCGATACCGAGTGAAACCCATGTACCGAGTGAGGAACTTGTAGAATACCCCGAGTGAATTGAGGTTGTGTTATACGGAGCGGCGTTGATTGGAAGATATTCTGAGTGAGGGTCTATGGAGTCCGAGTGGGATAACCTTCAGTTGCCGAGTGGTGGATTTGCCGAGTGTGGCTTCTCGCTTTAGTGAGTGAGTTCTCACTCCAGCGAGTATGTTGGTTGGGAAGGCTTAGTGTGGATTCGCCCGAGCGATTGTGTACTCGCCCGAGCGAGTTTGGCTGTCTCGCTCAAGCGGAGTCGGATCTCGCTTGAGCGAGTGAGCGTTGTATTGTGGTTTCGCTTGAGCGTGTTTTATTCTTCCGCTGTTCTCTTCTTGGTTGGTTTAATTGTCTTGCCTTCCCTTTCTTGTTTTATTTTGGCCCGGTTCTTCATAATTTATTTGGGAAAATTTTCCCCTGCCCCTGGGTTAACTCTAATTAATTTTAGGATGTTACACCGGGCATTTCTACGTTGACCTCCACAAAAGGCCCTTCCTCTGTTGGGTTCGGTGCATGCACCCTGGCCTCCACAATCCTGTCTTCTTCATTCATCGACATGAATATTGCCTCAATTTCCCTCCGGATTGAATCAAAAACAAAAGCAGGAGGCTCAGATGTATTGTAACCTTCTGGTGATGAAATGTACTGTATGACCTCCAGGCTGTCATATTGAAATTAAAAGAATGCCAAACCCATTAATTTTTATGGTGAACAGTAGTGTGAGATACTACTGTGGAAAGTTGATTGTGGGGTAGAGGATTGTTTCTACCCTGGCTGATTACTCATATAGTATTAGGGATATATATATATATGTATGGAGATCGGATTGGTGACTAAATGCTTGTATGAGTCATAATAGTAATTCTTATCTGTGGGAGATTGCCTACACGTTATATGGATTGTATGATAATGTGTTATGAATGTAGAAGTGTGAGATTGAAGTCCGATCGGATGTGAATGATTCGGTATTCTTGCCCTGAGATTAATACTCGTGAGTTATATTTCAGGATAAGACATGGCAAACCGACAAGGTATGGAAGCTATAGCTGCAGCATTCCAACGCTTTGCTGACATATTTGAGAGGCAGAATCAGCCTCGTGTTGATAATGATCAAAGTTTGGATCGTTTCCTAAAGAGGAAACCGACTGAATTTCAAGGAGGATTTAACCCGGAAGTAGCTTATAAATGGATTCAGGACTTGGAGAGGATATTTGGGGGCCTTCCTTGTTCAGAGGCCCAGAAGGTGGAGTGCGCAGTATACATGCTGCGTGATGAAGCGAAGAATTGGTGGAAGATTACCAGGAACAGATTGAATGATGTTGGTACCCAGTTGACCTGGGAGAATTTCAAAGCGTGCTTCTTGGAGAAGTATTTTCCTGACACAGTGAGAAGTCAGAAGGAATTGGAGTTTATGGAATTGAAGCAGGGTTCCATGACCGTAGAGAAATATGCTGCTAGATTTTAAGAACTATGCTTGTTCTATCTGCCCTTCCAGCAACCTGGGACTGAGAGTTCCAAGTGCATTAAATTTGAAAGTGGACTAAGGTCGGATATCAAAAGAGCTTTTAGGCACCAGGAGATCAGGAGTTTCCCAATGCTAGTGAATAAGTGTCGAATCTTTGAGGAGGATGATAAGGCCCATACAGGCCAGAGTAGTAGGACTGACACCTCCTTGAGACCTCAGCAATCTCGTTTCAAGAGGCAGGGCAATACTAGCAAAGGAGGACCCTCCTCTAGACTGAGAGGACGGGGGAATCGTGGGGGTCGTTTTGGGAATCGCCCTGGGGATGGCAAGTGTTTTAAATATGGCGGAGACCACTTTGCCTGGGAGTGTGTTGTTGGGAATGAGGTGATATGTTTCCATTGTAATGAAAAAGGGCATATTCGCCCCGACTGCCCTCAGCTGCGACCGGAGAATGTTAATGCCAACCGCGGAGGATTCAGAGGAAGAGGCCGCGGAAATGGTGGTCGAGGAAATGGTGGTAGAGGCAATGGAATTAGGGGAAACATGATGGTTGCCCCACATAACCGAGAGAAGAATGCTGAGCAACCGACTGCGGGCAGGGTGTATGCAATCAATGCAGAGGAAGCTACGCAAGCACATGACTTGGTGCAAAGTAAGTGTTTACTCGGTAACCACACTCTTATCATTGTCTTCGACTCAGGAGCTACACACTCCTTTATTGCTGATGATTGTATGAGGCGGTTAAGATTACCCGCTGTTGTTATGGATCGGAAAATGGAGGTATCCATTCCGACCGGTATTAAATTAGAGACATCAATGATGTGTAAGGATGTATCCTTTACGCTGGATGGTCAGAACTTTACTGCTGATTTAATTTGTTTACCCTTGAAGGGCATTGATGTTGTGTTGGGAATGGACTGGTTAGCAGCCCACAAGGTGTTGGTGGACTGCCAAAACAGGAGGGTGATTTTTTCGAGACAAATTCATAATGATTATACGATTCAAGGCATATCACAACTCCTAGTAATGCTCTGTCTGACCGAGGGTGGGAGTGAAACCCGAGTGCAGGATATTCCGATTGTTTGTGATTTTCTTGAAGTATTTCCAGAAGACGTGCCAGGTATCCCTCCGAGTAGAGAAATTGAATTCTCTATTGACTTAGTTCCTGGAGCCGAGCCGGTCTCTAGTGCACCCTATAGAATGTCCCCAACAGAATTGGCCGAGTTAAAAAAGCAAGTGGATGAGCTGCTTGGCAAGCAGTTTATCCGACCAAGTGTGTCACCTTGGGGAGCACCAGTTTTGCTCGTCAAAAAGAAAGATGGTAGCATGAGGTTATGCATCGACTACCGACAGCTGAACAAGCTTACTATAAAGAACCGATATTCATTACCGAGGATTGATGATCTAATTGATCAGTTAAAGGGTGCTTCAGTCTTCTCAAAAATCGACTTGCGGTCGGGTTATCACCAAATCCGAGTAAAGGACTCGGATATTCCTAAAACAGCCTTCAGGACCCGGTATGGTCACTATGAATATGTGGTAATGCCATTCGGTGTAACCAACGCCCCTGCTGTTTTCATGAATTACATGAACAGTATTTTCCATCCTTACTTGGACCGATTCGTGGTCGTTTTTATTGATGATATATTGGTCTATTCTAAATCACCCGAGGAGCATGAGGAACATTTCCGTTCAGTACTTCAAGTGTTGAAGGAGAAGCAACTATTTGCAAAGCTTTCAAAATGTGACTTCTGGATGAATGAGATCCATTTCCTTGGACATGTAATTTTCGAGGAAGGTGTTTCGGTAGATCCTGCTAAGGTAGAAGCTGTGATGGCATGGGAGAGGCCCAAGTCGGCATCGGAAATCATAAGCTTTATGGGTCTGGCCGGGTATTACCGAAGATTTATTGAAGGGTTTTCTAAATTGGCATTGCCTCTAACCAAACTGACTCGGAAAAACGTTCCTTACATGTGGAGTCCCGAGTGTGAAAGAAGCTTTCAAGAATTAAAGGCTAAGTTGACAACTGCCCCTGTATTGGCATTACCAAATTTGCAAGAGGGCTTCGTGGTGTACTGTGACGCATCTGGACTCGGCCTGGGGTGCGTACTGATGCAGAAGGACCGAGTGATAGCCTATACCTCTCGGCAATTAAGGCCACATGAGCAACATTGCCCCACCCACGACTTAGAGTTGGCAGCTGTAGTCTTTGCTTTGAAGATATGGAGACACTATCTTTATGGGACGAGATTTGAAGTATATAGTGATCACAAAAGCCTTCAATACTTGTTCAGTCAGAAAGAGTTGAACATGAGGCAAAGGAGGTGGACAGAATTCTTGAAGGACTACGATTTTGAACTGAAGTACCACCCGGGTAAAGCAAACATTGTTACCGACACGTTGAGTCGAAAATCAATCCATATGGCAGTGATGATGATGAAGGAAGCAGAGTTATTAGAGCAATTCCGAGACCTGAACTTACATGTAGACATGTCTTTACCTCGGAAGTTAATGCTTGGAACACTGAAGAGAACTAATGACTTTTTGAAGCTAGTTTATGAAGAGCAAAAGTCGGATTCCTACTTAGTCGAAATGATGAAGACGCAGGATAAGGGAAAAGACTTGTTCCTTACCGAGGGACCGGATGGAATTATCCGAATGAAGGGTAGAATTTATGTGCTGGGTGCGGGAGAATTAAGACGTATGGTGCTTGACGAAGCCCATAAAAGCCTATTAAGTATTCACCCGGGTACTACAAAGATGTACCATGATCTGAGACTGCAATTCTGGTGGCCCGGATTGAAGAGGGACGTGGTGAATTATGTGCCCAGGTGTATCATTTGTCAAAAGTCAAAGGTTGAGCATCAGAAGCCTTATGGGAGTTTACAGCCACTTGACATTCCCGTGTGGAAGTGGGATTCTATTGCCATGGACTTTGTTATGGGACTGCCTAAAACCCGAGCGGGACACGATGCCATTTGGGTCATCGTTGATCGGTTAACGAAGTTGAGATCAAGGAGGACTTAACTACTGTAGCTGTGCCAATTAAGATTGTGGACCGGTCGGTAAAGCATCTGAGAAGTAAAGATGTGCAACTTATCGAAGTAGCATGGCAACAAAATGGATGTTTCTCTTATACGTGGGAACGGGAAGACGCCATGAAACAACAGTATCCCGAGTTATTTACTTGAGGTAAGCTCATCCTTGAATTTCGAGGACAAAATTTTTTTAGTGGGGGAGAATTGTAACATCCTAATTTTGGATTAAAGGTAATTAAGGAATAAATATTAATTAAGGATAAGTTAAATTGGTAGTTGTGGGAAATTGCAAATCAGCTAAGAGATAAATCTGATCCACTCCAATTAATGCGTGATGGCTGATGGCTGACGGACGGTGACGTGATGGTGCAGCAACCATCATCACGTGTGGAACCCACCTGCTCTTCGAACGTCTCCAAGTGATATATGAGCTGAAGACTCTTCGTTCTCCTTCTACCTTTCCCATTCTCTCAGTTTCTCAGAAATCCTTTGGAGATTCACCTTCTTCCTCTTCCCTTTTGTTACCTTCTTCTTCTTTCTCATCTCTCATTTAAAACTGTTAAGTGTTCGGTGGGAAGTTGTAGTGTGAGATACATAAGACTGTGGAGTTGTTGTTGTGAGTAACTGTCGAAGAAGAGGTTAACTTTGGTCTTCCCAAGCTGGTTCAGAGTTGATATCTGGGTTCAAGGGCTGTTCGTGTGCAGGAGTAACCAGTCAAGCGTTCTAACTAGAAGAGCTCTAAGTTCTCCTAGAGGTAGGGGGAGTTTAACATCTCGAATGCATGGTTTGTGAACGTGATGATTGTGTGAAATACTTTGATGATAACTTATGAATAACGTGTGGGTGTGTGTGTTAACTAGATTTTGTTGACAACTTTGTACGTAAATGTATGAGACTGAGACGCGTGTTAAGGTGTTATACTCAAACATAAAAGAGTACTAGTTATGTATGTATATACCGAGTGTATATTGTGGAACAGTTGGTAGATAAATATTATGATTGCTCGCATGAACATAGTGGGATTTCATAACGAATATATGAGATGTATGTACTGCATGGCTTTACCGACTGAGATACTATTGTGTTGCTAATAAATACTTGTTGAATATGATAAAAGACCCTGGGTTGGACTCAAGGCAAGCTTATCGAGTTGGACTCGGGACTGCCCGTAACACTTCCGTTGTTGCTTGGAGCAATTGTGTTACGTGTGAGGGCAAACGGTTTGGTACCAGTAAAACGGCCGGGTCAGCTTGGAGCTGAGTAAAAGGCTTGGAGCCTATGTTGCAACATAATAATTGCTAAAAACCGATTGGAATTGAATGTGTATATGTTTATATTATTGATAAACTCGATACGATTGCAGGTGAATGCGTTGGGGTTGACAGGAATGATATAGCCATGTATTAGTTAAATGAATTTTGACTAAACGGCCCTGTGTGTATAGATATGCTTAGTGGTAGTGCATGATATGAGTTGAGCTAGTCATTGCATTGTGTAATGAAGGCTGGAGGATTTCCGAGTCATTAACTATCATTTTATATGTGTAAACTCACTCCCCTACTGTGGCTAAATTTCAGTGAATGTTGCTCGGGACAGCGAGTGAAAGAAGAACTCATTTCCGAACGCAAAGTATCAGGATTGTGGAGGCATATATATGTAAATATATTTATATTATAAGAAGGGTGTTGTCACAGCCTTGGTCGGCTCTAGTATAATCTTTTGTTTAAATGTATGAGAATTAAATCTCTCGGGTTGAGAGTATAACTTATTAGATATGAATATATATGTATGTGTATTGTTGTGCTATCCCATTCTCTGAGTAATGATTGTAGATTAAGGTTCGAGAGGGATATAATTATATTCGACTAAGTGTATGGGTCGGTTTGACTCTTAAGAAAAAGAATGTGCTGAGTTATTAGTGTGGGAGACGAGATATTTGGCCCTATCCCGACTATGGAAGGACTGGAGTACTTCTGAGTGAATCATGTTCGTTGGGCTAACCTTAGGGAAAAATAACCTAAATAAGTTATGAAAGATACTTTCTGTAACTATTTCCGAGTGTATAAGATTCAGGTTTTCCGAGTGAATGAGGTCGTATAATCCGTGTAGGGATTTACTTAGAAAAACGTCCGCGTCTTAATCTATTAGAATTTACCGAGCGACGAGAATCTGGAATATTCCGAGTGAAAAGATGAATATACATATATAAGTGTTTATGTTGATTTGATGCTTCTTACCGACTGGAATATTAACGATGTTGTGTGAATAATTCCAAGTTAATGAATTCCGAGAGGAATACAGGAGGTTTAGATCCACTTCTGAGTGAGATTCTCTGGGTGGCCTTTTCGGAGTGAAAATTCATGATGAGCCCCGAGTGGGGAATGACCTGAACATTCCGAGTGGAAGTCCAAATGAACCTCGTCCGAGAGAAGAGCTGTCATAATGGCTTAGATTGGAATATATTCTAAGTGTAGGATATACATGTATAATCTGAGTGATTAAATCCGAGAGAGACTGAATGGGACCTAACTTAATGATATTCCCTGAACGAGGGAGTTTTAATATGCCGAGTGCTAGGTGGTTGATGTTTTTCCGAGTGGCTCGAGGTCGAAATATATCGAGTTATCCTTTTCTGAAAGGAGAGTGGTTGGAATGAATTGAGATTAGAATATAATCTAAGTACGTGATTCACGAATAATCCGAGTGATAGGCTGATGGGGATGACTCGGTTTTGGAGTAGGACTACCGAGTAGAATCTGTGAGAGTTAAGACCCGGATTCTGACTGAATTTTCCGAGTGGATCCTTACGTAACCCCTGTGGATAAAATTGTGAGACTGTTGTGAGCTATCGAGTGGGACGTGTGTGTGTTAAGACCGATACCGAGTGAAACCCATGTACCGAGTGAGGAACTTGTAGAATACCCCGAGTGAATTGAGGTTGTGTTATACGGAGCGGCGTTGATTGGAAGATATTCTAAGTGAGGGTCTATGGAGCCCGAGTGGGATAACCTTCAGTTGCCGAGTGGTGAATTTACCGAGTGTGGCTTCTCGCTTTAGCGAGTGAGTTCTCACTCCAGCGAGTATGTTGGTTGGGAAGGCTTAGTGTGGTTTTGCCCGAGCGATTGTGTACTCGCCCGAGCGAGTTTGGCTGTCTCGCTCAAGCGGAGTCGGATCTCGCTTGAGCGAGTGAGCGTTGTATTGTGGTTTCGCTTGAGCGTGTTTTATTCTTCCGTTGTTCTCTTCTTGGTCGGTTTAATTGTCTTGCCTTCCCTTTCTTGTTTTATTTTGGCCCGGTTCTTCATAATTTATTTGGGAAAAATTTCCCCTGCCCCTGGGTTAACTCTAATTAATTTTAGGATGTTACACCGGGCATTTCTACGTTGACCTCCACAAAAGGCCCTTCCTCTGTTGGGTTCGATGCATGCACCCTGGCCTCCACAATCCTGTCTTCTTCATTCATCGACATGAATATTGCCTCAGTTTCCCTCCGGATTGAATCAAAAACAAAAGCAGGAGGCTCAGATGTATTGTAACCTTCTGGTGATGAAATGTACTGTATGACCTCCAGGCTGTCGTATTGAAATTAAAAGAATGCCAAACAAATATCAGTTACACAAATACACAAGTAAAATGCTCCACACATTTGTTAAAAATCTTACCGAAGCACCCCTAGCAGCCCCTAGTCTAGTCACCCATCATCTTGTACGAGTACGGTACCATCTAAAATATTGATGGTTTGCTGACATCTCGCCAAACAATGGTTGGCCGGGCCACACATGTGCCACCCTGTTGTTCCATAATTCCACTAAAGGTTGAAAGATAGTTGGCCAGTTTTCTTCAACCTTCCCTTTTAGAGTTATTGCATGTAAATCTTCACGCTGTGAGGGTGGTCTCGGAATATGTTGCTCCATTCCAAATTGTCGTAAAACCCTATCGGGTTGGTGCCATTCCGCAATTTGGAAACAGAGCAAAGGAACAACGGATCTCCATGAATGTTGGCCTCGTTTGCAAATATCTGGCAGATCATCCCAGTGTGCCACAACATAAGGTTGCCAGATAAACTGCAAAAATACATTACAACTATTTACAATAAGCACATCCATAATTATTAAACATTATGACTCCATAAAAAAATTACTTTGAGAAGCATATACCTTGTTTTTTTTCAAACCATCAAACTGAGTTCGGTAGTGGTTTAGGGTATATGAAATGTGTTTGGTACCCTCTGGCTTCACCCATCTACCAGTATACGGACTACCAGGTTCTCTCGCATCTGGACAGGGTGGGGCAATGGGTGGGATTCGCTCCCAAGCCCACAATTGCACCAATAAGACAAGGCCACACATATCTTTTTGCGCGTAGTCAGTTGCATTGCACAACTGCCTGTATAAATAACTCAATGCTGCTGCACCCCAAGCATACTCACCACATCTATCGAGATCCTCCAATAGATATAAGTATCTAAGTGGCACTCTACTGGATGATTGATATGAAAATATGGAGCCACCTATTAACCTAAGAATATAAGCACGAGCGAATCTTTCAATTGCATCATCGCTACCAACATGATCATGGATTTCTCCAAAATTCTCTTGCAGCCAAGACAACCGCAAACACTGTCCGTGTAGCATGCCACGAGGGGGTCGTCTACCGAGCTATTCTTCTACATACCTTTGCCAATCATTGCAACCAGTATGCGTCACAATAGCACGTCCATCAATATTAAGCCCTACCAACACAGTCATATCTTGGAGAGTAATGGTGCACTTCCCAACTGGTAGATGAAATGTATGTGTCTCTGGCCTCCACCTCTCAACCAATGCAGATATAAGCTCTGAAGACACAGCCAAATGCGTGACCTTCGCAAACTCATAGAACCCTGCTCGTTGTAAGTGAGGTATGATTTCTTCTGGTATGTCGTTTCTCACACGAACTGCTTTTCTTACTTTTAAAACACGATCTGGTCGCCCATTCCAAACATGTGTAGAAACGTGTTTCTCCTGGAACTTTAATAGGGACGGATCCAATGGTCCGGGATTTATTGATCTCTCCTCAGCCATTCTACACAAACAACAAAACATTATAAACAGTAACAACATTTTATTAACTAATAAAGACTTTTAAAATATTATTAAAATTGAGAATACAATTACAGTTATTAAATAATACCACATTTAAACTAGTATCAATTGTTTAACTAATAAACAGTTATAAAATTTTGACTACTTAAATATAAACCACAACTTATTAAATTGTAACAATTTTTTGTATAATAAAAAATTTTATACAATAGTAATACAAAATTGTTAAATTGTAACAATTTATAATGTACTAACAGTTAATGATAACATATATTATATATCACCATTTTCTTAACTATCACACATTTTTTAAATATTAACTATTTCAAAAAGAAAAACAATTTATTAAATGCTAACAACTTATAATATAATAACAATTTATATTATATCATATTATACTATAATACCATTTTTATTTATAATAATACCAACTTATAATTTAATGGGATTTATTGACTAATAAATATTTCTTAACATTAAGTATTCCTAAAATAATGACACTTAATAGCATAATAATAACAGTTTATTAAGTACTAACAGTGTATGGTAACAACCTATAATGTTTAACAATATATAATACCAACTTATAATTTAATGGGATTTATTAACTAATAAATATTTATTAACATTAAGTATTCCTAAAATAATAACACTTAATAGCATAATAACAGCTTGTAATAAAATCACATTTTATACTTTAACAACAACTTATTAAATAATAAACATTACTACATGCAAACTTTATACAAATTATTTTTAAATAAAACCTCCTACTAACCAAAATAATAAATAATTATAACAACACTAACCTTTGTTTGTATTTGCCAAAGGGGACCACAATGTCACAACTATGGACCACAAAGCACAAAAGGGACAGAAAAAAACTGCTTCCTTTCTCCTTCTTCCTGGCTTCAATGACACAACAATGGTGAGCAGAATGGGAAACAAGAAGGACCACAATGGGAAAGAAGAAGCACACACAGATCTGGTGCTCCTCTCCCTGCAACATGCGCGTTTAAAGTGGTCCCGGTAGGGGGACCCGTGACTGGAGTCGCCTCTCAAGAATGCACCACACAGGGAACTTTCCACGTGGCGTCTCCCCATGGTGTCGCCTGCAGCAGTCACGACAGCTTTGTCGTCCTTCCAAGCTGCGACCGAGTGGTGTCGTCTGATGGCTGGACGACTCATGTACGTGTCAGCCACAGAGGTTGTCGTGCTCCTGATGAACGACTCATGTGTCGTTATTCCATGCTACGACACATAATAATCAACCCCAGACAACAAATTACGCGTAAAACAGCCCCATTTGCGAAAATAATTTCCCCAACAGCATTATTAATAAAAAATAGCCGCTTTGAGATGTATTATTCAACTTCTGTGCTATTTGCTCTTTTTCAATTTTTGAGAAATGGTTTAGCTTCAATAGAAAGCTTAAGTATAATGGAATAAATTCATCTAGAAGACATTTTTGTTGCTAATTTTGCTTCCTAGGAGAAGCACTAATTTCTTGTTGTTCTCTTGGTGCTATATTTTTCAAAGTTAAATGTAATTTTCTAAAATAAAATTGATTTGATATCAATATTGATCTCCAAACCCAAGTATGACATGCCGAAGACAAAAGAACTGGATCTAACAAATTTACACAATCGGCTATCAGAATAACGGTATATGATAATTACATATATACCATAGAAAAGTCTACAAGTAAGTCAGAACCTCTAAACACAAGTTGCATTTTGCCTACTTAAGCAGCTTAGTTACCTATTGCACGTCAAATTATGAGTTGTATCTCCATAAAGGCTATAAATACCTTTATTTATGATGATTCAAATAAGTTATTTATTATTCTGAACATTTCATTATTGTTAAACAATATTGACTTAAGCTTTGGAGAATTTTTGTAGATACTATCACCACCACCATTTATTCCAGAACAAGAGCAAAAAGAACCTCAGACATTGAGCCAGTATCAGATGATAATAAATAGTCCAACTATTCCTTTTTATTTGAAGTAATTTTGAAAATACAGATTTAAATATAGGGTTTAAAAAGTCATTCAAGATACTATTTAATGTTTATTTTTCAATTATATTTTTATGGTCTTTTATTTACTTTATTGAGACACATTAGCATTAATTAATCATTAACTCTAGAAAGAGAAATGTTATTTTAATAAAAAGGAATAGAAAAAATGTTCAATTTAATATATTTTTGAATATGTGTAAAAACACCAAACTAAACAAATTGAAAGGAATTAATGGAGTAAATAATATCAGAATACTTAATTTTATTATTTAATTTTTTAATCTATCCCTATACTTTTAATTATAGCAATTTATTTGAAAAGTGAGGGCATAATAGGAAAATAATTGATAAGTGTTTTAAAGTCATAGATATGACTGCTAAAATAGAATAAATTCTTCACAAAAAATGAAAAATAAGAACTTAATCCATTGAGAAGAAATACGATCCAACCAGAAGCAAAATCTGAGATTCATTGCCAAACTATCGTTTTGTTTTCTACAGTTTCAATTTTGCATATACGATCTCTATATTGAATAATTTAATTATATGCGGAGGGTATAATAATGATTGCTTCCCGAGCTATTAAGCTATGTAATCGTGTTTTTAGTCCCCTGCTATTTATGTTTTTCTTTTGTTTATAAAAATCTTATTGCTATAATTTACAAAATGATAACAGAATGCCAAATTTAAGCACACTACGTGAGAATATTTTGTTATCAAGAAAAATAAAAATAATACATTTAAATTATATAATCACATAAAGATGGTGAAAATTAAAAGTGAATAATTATTGATCACTTAAAAATAAAAAACATATTATGTACATTTCACACAAAATATATTGTTTTATACACACCTACACACTAAAGACAGAAACACACGCACACGTTTTAATTATTTTTCCAAGTGTGTTTTTTTTTTATAGAATGAGTTCTGGCGGTTTTTAACCTCAATTTTATATTTCCCGGCAAATCCAACTCCCCACTATTATTTGTCGGGAGAAAAAATATGCAACTTTTAAGCGACCGACGGTATAGCAGGCTGAAATTGATTTCAAGAATTCTATTCATCCTTTTTCTGTCTGAATTATTATTTTACTCTAATTTTAAGTTAAACTTATAATTTTTAATCAATTATGTCCCTTATTTTTTAATATATTCTAGTTAGGTATCATCCATCAAATTTTCAATAGTTGATTTCTTTAAAAGAGTCATGACATAACACACAAACATCATATGACTATATCTTCATTTGTTAACTGTATAATATCATCTTATATGTTAGCACAACTCTTACTAACATAATAATTTCTCATGTCTAATATTTGTTGATTGAAAAATAACTGACACGTTGATAATAAATATTTGATACGTAAAATCGTTACGTTAATAATATCTAACATGTAAAATAGTCATATTAATAAGATTTAATACATAAAATAACCACATTAACAAAGTTAATAACACGTCAAATCTTTATCAAATAGAGGTGATAAAAAAATAAACTAAGATTTACCATAAACAATTCAAACTCACGGTGATTCGCATATAATTTTACCTTTCAATATTTATGCATGTGTCAATTGGCCGAAAAAAATAAAACAGCACTGCCTTTTTATTTCTTTAAATAGCGGCTTTTAAAGTTACCTATGAAATTTGACCAAAAAAAAAGTTACCTATGAAATATTCTAATAAAATATTATCCCTGAATGTAAATATAAGAAAATTTGAGTAAAATTTTTATCCTATAATATAAATAAAATTATATTTTTTAATATAATTAAATATTTATATATTAAACATGTCTTTCTTATATATATTTTCTAATGTTTTATATAATAAATCATATGATAGATATTTTAAAATATTAAATTAAATATTTAATAACAACAACTACATAACTACTATCAATCATTATTCTTAAAATTAATTATTTTAGAATCGAAGTATAATTAAAGTGATATGTGTTTAAATTGCTATCACATGTATTAATTTCTTAATATTAGTTCAAGAGTAAGAAAAGTAACAATAAAGTAAATATTTAAAAAATAATTAAATAAATAAATAAGCAAAACTTAAGTCCCATTTAACAACACACAAAACTTTGCAAGCACAAAACTACAAATAACTAAATCTAGAAAAGTGATTTCTTCAACATCTTCCATACTTAATGCTAATTAACTAGTATGTGGTAGGAAAAAGTTAACTGTGTTGAAGTTTTCAATTTCAAAATTTAATCACCTATATTTATTTTTTATCCCTTTTAATTAAGTTTGGTGGACCCTTGTGATTCGTATTTTTTCTCACACATATTCATGCATACAAACATCATCATTTTTATATTACATTGGTATATCATACAACTAGTTTTTTTCATTATTTTCTTCTTACATTTTTATAATTTTTCAGGTGTGACCTTTATAAATAAAAGTTGAATCTAAGTATCTGACAGTGGAACTAAAATATGAGATTAAAATTATAATAAAGTAAATTACATATCTTTCTAAAATTTAAAAAAGTAGCAATAATATTTTGAAAAGATATAACAAATTGAAATTGTCTAGTTGCTTTTTGAGTGTTTCCTTTTGAAAGATTGGGGGAGGAAGAGAATTGAACTTTGGTTTCGCGTGTTGGGGCGGAAATTGTAAATGGACGAAAAAAAATCTTGGAAGTGGGACCCGGAGGAATAATATAGTCACATGGCTGTGCGAAACAGAGGAAGCAAGCACCAATAGACACTCTCCACATACACGCCAACGTCGTGATCTCACAGCTCATCATGGGATCTGGGTCGACACGTGGCACTCCCACGATGGTGTTGTCGGTTGTGAACCGTTGAAGCTTCGGTTTATGAAGACAACAACACAACCTCCTTCCGTCCCTCGTTGAGTTGTCCCTCCCTTCTGCCGAGGAACATGTACTAATTCGTTACTACTTCGGTTCTTGTTTCTTTTTTAACTGCTCTTTCTTTTTAAGATTCTCAATTCACTTTCATCATTTTCATTTTAAGAAGAAAAAAGAGTTGAATTAAATTTACACCCCTCTCTCTCTCATTGAATATTTTTTGTGGCCTGTTGAATTATAGCATTTTGAACTCGTGGTGAGTGTGCTTCCTCCACCTACCGCGGCGGAAGATGGAGGAGATGAAATTTTCTCCAAGGGTGGAGTGGTGGCACAACATGATGTACCCAGTTCGAAGGGTTTGGATCACCGTTGCTACCCGCCTCGGAATCCGTGAAACCGGTGAGTGTGTGTTTTTTTAAAAAATAACAGTTTAAATGAATTGGGTGACTGAGACAGCAATCGTTATCTCCCCAATTGCAAACTATTTTATCATTACCGACATTGTAATTCCCTTAAAGTTAGAAAGAAAAAACTTATAACTTTATTTGAAGCAGTGTTTCAATGTGTAAAGGGGTATGAAAAAAATGTTTAATTTGAAATTTGGTAAATTTGATTTTGAATTGAAGTGCGTTTGTTTAAATTAACACGTGCTTATATTGATTTGAATGGTTGAATCGTACATGTATGTTCTAACGCGTTCAAAATGTGTCATTTGCTCTACAACAAGAAGTGATGGCTATTCTAATTATGTTTTGATTTCATTTTTCTTTTCACTTCCTATCAATTTTTGGATTCATGACTTGGGATATGATTTTGTTTTATGTGATTATTCAATATAATTGTAAGTGTAATTTGGGATTTGAATGTGTTGTTATAGTGAGGTGGATTTGCTCATTCTGTTTGAGTGTATGTTTGGTATTAATGTTGGGACCATGTCTTGAAGAATTGGTCTCCAATTCCCTTTGTGCCAACCATGTTTGGTGGCATTGTTGTGCGTGCCAAAGTTTTAACAAACAGGCGCTAAATTGTTTCACGAGAGCATGGTCTCTGTGCTGTTTTTGTTCCTTACGAATTTGATGTAAGAAAAATGAGTTCTGTTAGTAGGGATGAGAGAAAAAATTGGTGGTAGGTGCTGAGAATTTGGGGCAAATATGATGAATGTTTGTCGATCCGACTTGCAAGAGGCAGAATGTCTCTGTTGATTAGTAATTTTTGTCGTGTTTTCACAATCTGAAGATTATTAATGCTGAGGATTTGATTAAGCATTTTGGGGAATGAAATTAGAGTTTACTAGGGAATTTGTTCTGTTATTGATTTAAAGTTTGTGAAACAACAATGTTGCTTAGATTATTGTTTGGGAAATTTGCAGGGTTATTGAAGCTACAGCATGATGTGAGGGCTTGTGAATATGAGGACATTCGTGTGATGTGGGAGATGCTGAATGGAAACGAACCAGAGTTTGATCATTCTTCTGGAAAAATCAAGAAGGGTCGATGTTGGAAGTTGTTGAAGTGGGCTAGGTGTGCTCCATACATATGCCGTTCGTGAGTCATGCTGTGAGTTTTTCTCTTCACATAAAAACCACTCCTTGGTGTGGTTTTTGCCCCAATGAGGAATAAAGGGTAGAGAGGGGAATTCATTTACAACAGTGGCTCTCCTATATATCCTCTCAGTGTCATCTCAACCCTCTGTAGATATCAACCGCATCCGCCAATTTGGTGTAATGTGTGTTTAGTATAAGATAATGTGTAGTTAGTTAGTTGTGCCGTGCTTCATCACCATGCTATGTTGATCAACCAGACCTTCATGTATTGTTTTAGAGATCCATGAATCGTGTCTCAGGCTTTCGGCTTGGTTTTTCTATCACCAACTGTCTGCAATGCAGATAGATATCTATATAATATGTGTAACTATTATAAATAATTAAATACCCGCATTTAGGTGTTTTCTCAAATATTTCTTTCCACTTTAACCCCTTTCTAACTCTGTAGTTTGTTCTAGGAAAAGGAGTTGAGAGGGGAGGAAATTATGGGGAAAAAATCGGGCATAAGTTGTTTGTATAACAACACAATTATACATATAATTTATTTTATGTTTTGTGGCTTTATGCTATTTTCCAGATGTTGCTGGTTCTGTTATCTCCACGCCTCCAGTGTAGTTTTTGGGTCTAGCCCCTCATCACACCAGATAGACTTGTCTTTCGTTCTTTTTTTAAGTTTTCCTCTCGAATATTGGGTGGTTCATAAATTTATAGACTAATCTTTAATCTCAATTGTCATCGCATTAAATGATGGGGAACTGAATAAATAATTTATTTAATTCAAATGATACATTCCATATATATATATTAACATTTATCATTAATGACTTTAATTTATAAAAAAATATATTGTCAATATAAAAATTTTATGCCATTATTTAATTATACATTATCATGTAAGAAAAAATTCCTATATTAACGAAATTTTTAAAATAAAATATTTTACCAAATAACTTTTAACTTAAAAATATCTTTTCTATTAAAACAATTTAAAAATATGAAACAATTTCTCCTTTATTTTTAAAATTCCTATTTTTAGCCAAAAGCCTCAACTTATAAAATATGAAAGCTGATTCATTTTTATTTATATAATAGCGAATCTCACTGATTTCTTTTCTTGCAAATAGTTATCATTTTCTCCCCTTTGCCAAAAGATAATGCTATCTCCACTCATAATACACCTTTTTTTACAGCACTTTTTTAATCTATTTCTTTTCATTCAAATTGTGTGATCATGTTTCTCTCCTAGTTATTTCTCTTTTGTAGAAATTATTGTTAAAACATCATCTTTTAATTTGTTGTTTAGATTCTTTAGAACATCTCTGAAACATGTCCAACTATATCGTCATGTGCACTTGTTTGAGTTGTTGACATCCTCTTTCAAACATGTCCCGCTATTTCTTCATGTGCACATGGTTCAGTTATTGCGGAACGATATTTATCAAACACCATCGTCCTTTAGTAATCTTAACAAAGTATTCACGTGTATGTCGGAACAAAAGTTCTTAGCTAAACTGAATGTCGTGGACATTATGCCACTCACAAATTTGGAAATCAACACACAGGGACATATGTGATTTGGTTTGAATAAGTTTTCCCAATAATTAATTGATATGGTCATAAAAATAAAATGTAAATAAGTTCTTAATTCTTGAAAATATTATATTTTTTTAAAATCTTAGTACTTATACTCAACTATTAGTTTAGGCTTATAAATTGGACACTGGTCATATTCTTAGTCGATATGAGACTTATCTTAATATATTAACATACCCACTTCTTTACACCAAAAATTAGACATTTGGTGTGTGAAGTTTTACAAGACTAGATATCTAAGGGTGACCCAAAATTTAAGATGGATTATACAGGGAAGAGAAATGCTAAAGATCCATACCGCACCAGCTGGTGTAATTTTTATGATAACTTTAAAATTGATTAAATGGGGCCTTTGTTCACTTTCCCTGTAAACCACACACCAGCACCATTTCCTCAGATCCAACTCGATCACCAAACACCGTCGTCTCTCTATCCCCTTTGCTTTCTACGTGTGTTGGCTATTCACATACGCAAGTGAAGCTAGACTAAGGCCCATGTCCTTTTCCTATTTATTTGTTTTTGTTCCTTTCTTACTTTTTTTTTGGTTCTTTTGTTTGTGCCTGATTGGGTGAATTTTGTTTTCTTTGAAGATTCGGTTCGGCTAATGACCAAAATATATATAATGATATAAAAAATTCGGTTAAGCAGATGATCTTTTGGTGAAGCCCAACCCAATTTTATTTTGATAAAATATAAAATCTCAAAAATGTTTTATGTTTAGTATCTTTATTTTCTTGGCCTATCATTTGTGAGATTCATTTTTATTTCCCTTTTCAAGAAAAAATTGAAATATTATAGAGTATGCCAAGGATCATTTGTAAGACATCAATACTTTATTTTATTAACTTTCAAAAATTAAAAAGACAAAAATGTATTTTAAAAAATATTTTAGATCAATGACAATTTATTTTAGATCCATCTTTTCAAAATTAAAATAAAATTGTTCAACCGATGATAACAATTAAGATGTGTTAAGGCCATCCTTTTAAAAAAAATAGAATTTCTTTTCAGAATTAAAAACATAAAAATTTAAAAACATCTTTTCCTTAAATGAAATAAAATTTCAAAAAAAAATAATAATCATTTTCATTTTCAACTGATTCATCTTCTAATCTTCACATTTTCTACTTTCTTCATCTTTTGAATTTGAAAACCCATAGAAAAGCCTTAGGTGTAGTTTTGACCAAGAAAGTTTTAGGCTAATTTTGTAATGGAAAATCTATGTGTATAGCTCTTAGATAATTCCTAAAAGAGAAGATTGCTTAAAGATTCATAATGATGGGACATCATATGATCTTTCAAATGATAAAATAACAGGAATTTCAATAGAAATGCTTCTAAGTAGTATATAGATCCCTTCTTATAGCTTTCCTTTCATCACCATCGTGCCTTTAGTCTCCTTTAAGAAATCACCTTCCCCGACAAACTTGTATCCTTAATTGTCTAAGGCACTTCTTAGATTAGGCTCCTCCCAATATTCAGTTCATGTCATGCCTGAAATGTCTTTTCAGTACCATCATCCAATTTGATTTGCACCACTTCTTCATCTATAACTCAAATAATTTTGTTGTTTCCTATTGTGACATTTCCTTCTTGTTTTTCATACAAGGAGAAATAACGCTTATTTGGTGTAATGTGAAAAGATGAGTTAAAATCCACGATCCACTTGTTTCCTAAGTCACTAGTGGAAACTGTTAAGGCTGACTACACTTCAAAACTTCAACTATTATATTGGCAAAATTTCCTAATTTCTTCCTTTCAGGACAATTTCTTTAAATATGTGTTGTTTAATGACAATGAAAACACTTTAAGGATTGGTGAGTTTTAAATATAAATATACTCGTACTTTTACTTCATGATCCTCTTTCTTGGCTATGCCATCTCGCCACAAACAACCCATCTATAGTAGAATGATTAGCATCAGATCTATATGTTAATTTCTACTCCATTTTCATCATTAAAGTCTCTTTAACAACTTTGATTATAGTGGAAGACCTACCATACATTATGGTATCACAAAAATTATCATATAAAGAAGGCAATGAAGTCAATACTATTATGTCTTGATCAATATCATCCAAAGTTACTTCAGTCGCTTGCACATCGGTGATCATCTGATAGAGGTCATGAATATGGTCTTTAATTGGTTTTCCCCCAAATGCTTAAACGTATAAAATCTCTTTCTTTGGTAAAGTTGGTTTGATAAGGTCTTTACAAAATATTTTTCTTCCAATTCTTTCCATAACAAATCTACAATCTTTTCCTTCATAATATCTCGTAACATATTATCTACTAGGCTTAGTTGAATTATATGTTTTGACCATTATCTCCTCCTTTTTATTAAAAGACCAAAAATCTTTTTGGTAATTTATCAATGCCTTCCAACACCTTTGTCAAACATTACTACTCTAATAATGCTTGAAGCTTCAACTTCCATAAGCAAAAGTTGTTAGAACCATTAAATTTCTTCACTTCAAATTTTGGCACTAACATTTCTAATTAAGTGGCTTGATACCACTTGTTAGGAAATTAGAGTTAAATATGTCTTAAGTGTATGGATGTGAGCAGAAACATATGCAAAATAATTATGAATAGTTAATGAATAATTTTCTTTACCAAATAATGATAAAATACAAGAGATTTTGTATATTACATAACACTAAAGAGTATACGAATTCTCCTATATTTAAACCCAAATTTACACTTATGGAATTTCCTCTCTAAGTGTCTATTTTTCTCTCACTACACCATATACACAACCATAAACTTACTGATCTAGTTTGGATATCGGCCCCTATGCTAAGACGTCATCTTGGCTGTTCTAGAAGGTCAACCGGTATCATAGGTCAATATCTGCACTGTAAAGACACCATGTTAGGAGTCCTTCCTTCATCGGTCATCCGAGGTTGTACCTGAAACATCGGATACTTGATACGTTTTCATTTTTCCGTCACGTATAACCGTTTGCCTTAGTACCACGATAAGATAAGTGAGGTCATCACTTATCAAGATAGATACCCTATATAGCGGAATATGTCTATATCATTCACTGAAAGGTGCAAAGTACAATTACAAGCGTGATATACGGAAAAGGTTGATTATCCCCATTCTGTGTCAGAATTGTACACTGATCATTAACCTACCCTCTGTCGCACACTGAGCATCGAACTACTCTGATTGATACGTTGTATGTAACGCCCCAACCGCTTTTCAGGAATGAACTACTCTCTCCATAAACCAACACGAGACTTTACCAGTGTGCTTTTTGTCCTCACTCACACATTTCCCGAGAACTTCCCAGGAGATCACCCATCCCAGAATTACTCCAAGTTAAGCACGCTTAACTTTGGAGTCTTTAAGTGATGGGCCACCGAAAAGGCTAATACATTTGTTGGTATAGGCAGTACGAATTCATTTCTTTAAGCTATCCTCGACTGTATAGTCCCATACCTATATAGTCTTTGGATCCCTCTCATTCTGGTATATATTCGGTTCATCCATGTGTCCCTCCCACTGGAAGCCTGCCAGGAGCCGCTCCTTGTCTGTGCCTATGCACCGACGATCACTCCCCGTCCTCAACAGTGCCCGAGATGTCACATTCCCCGCTGGAAGCCTGCCAGGAGCCGCTCCTTGTCCGTGCCCATGCACCGGTGATCACTCCCCGCCCTCAACAGCGCCAGGATGTCACATGCCCACCAGCTTCCGCCCTGTAACGCCCCGGCCGCTTTTTAGGAATGAACGACTCTCTCCACAGACCAACACGAGAACTTTCCAGTGTGCTTTTTATCCTCACTCACACACTTCCCGAGAACTTCCCAGGAGGTCACCCATCCCAGAATTACTCCAAGTTAAGCACGCTTAACTTTGGAGTCCTTAAGTGATGGGCCACCGAAAAGGCTAATGCATTTGTTGGTATAGGTAGTACGAATTCATTTCTTTAAGCTATCCTTAACTGTATAGTCCCATACCTATATAGTCTTTGGATCCCTCTCATTCTGGTATGTATTCGATTCATTCATGTGTCCCTCCCACTGGAAGCCTGCTAGGAGCTGCTCCTTGTCCGTGCCTATGCACCGACGATCACTCCCCGTTCTCAACAGTGCCCGGGATGTCACATTCCCCGCTGGAAGCCTGTCAGGAGCCGCTCCTTGTCTGTGCCCATGTACCGGCGATCACTCCCCGCCCTCAACAGCGCCAGGATGTCACATGCCCACCATCTTTCGCCTGGTTCGTCCCCGAACCATACCGTACTAGGAGAGGCTAGGCTCTGATATTTAAAATAAGGTTTCTAAAACCCAAATAAATTTTTCACGAATTAATTTCAGTTTTAAAACAGGATTTTGGAACAGTACAATAACACTGTCATCATATAACTTACCCATTTATGCAATGCAATAGTTTCATGGATATATCAAATATCACATATATATATATATATAGTGGGACCAGCCAGGGTCTCCACAATACAACAACATCATTCATTATAACAACAAGCATATGCTCAAAATAGGTCTAGGCTTCCAGCTGAAGCCGTCAGTTACCTATTCAACTAAGCGTTTATGTATACACATATATAACAACACAGGTATGCACAGGAGCCAGCCAAGGCTACTACGAAACTACTATATATATTATATACAATATATATATATATATATATATATATATATATATATACAGTACTCCACACTCGATCTTGGTGACCTCTCACCAATCTCCGTCACGTCCTAAGTCCACTGTAAAAATGTCCACGAATAGGGGTGAGCATATACATGTCAAATGACAGTTATTGAATCGGATTAAGTATCCAATTCATTAACATATATAATCATATTCAATACTACACAACCTCATCATATAACATTCAATCTCATATTCTCATATAATCATACCATTCATGTTGTTGTCAACAACATATATCAATGCAAGAATATGCTCAATTATATGGATCCATTATTAAGTTATAATTTTTGTGTTGCAACACTAGCTCTCAACCATTTACTGGTACCAAACTGTTTGCCCTCTCACGTGACACAATCACTCTCAGTGACAACAGTAGTGTCACGGGCTAACCTCGAGCCCCGCTCAAGAGGTTCTGCCTTAAGTCCCACCCAAGGTCTTTTGTGAAATCCTCGAAACCACAATCATATAGATTTTACATTTCATATACATGTATTATCACATATAGCATCCCATGCCATTATTGACAATAAATCATTCATTCTTCTTGCATCTCATGCATACATATATCATAATGATTTCATAAACACAATTCATATTTCATGCCAACTCAATATCAATAATATGAACGGAAAACATCACATATATCATATAATCGGGGTATCACACTAATAATTCACAATATATAACATATGGCATAACAATATCACCCTAAATCCATTCATAAACTATACATTTAAAATGTAAACACTCCCCCTACCTGAAATCCTTAATTTCAAAACTCGAACGCTCCCTGAATGATCCGAGTCAATCGTTGATTTAAACTCGTGCTTCTGTTCAAGCAAAATATCTCCCAGTCTAGACCTCAAAAGCAAAATCCTAACGGTTCGTACCCAGAATCACATTTCAGGCACTTCATACCAAAAGTTCAGCCCGATCCAACGGTTAATGAATCGGAAATGGCAATTTTCCCGAAGCTGGTCAGAATTCCTGTAAACTGGAACAGGGTCGCGGTTTGAACACGATTTCTCCACCTACAATGTCAAACTGAAAATCTGAACGGTGAGAACGTACTCTCAAAATTTCAAGCCGATCCAATGGTGGGATTGACAGAGATCATTGATGGAAGTACGCATGAATGGAGAAAAATGAAATGAGGAAGTGCTGATTTTGTTCTTAAAAGAGAAAAAAAATGTCATGACAAGAGCTGTTAACATTAATTGTTTATTGCCTAGTATCTGGACTTATGATAGCATGGTATGATACATAACATCATGGCATCATAACAAGAAAAAAAAGGAAACGTTCAGAACAAAAGAGAATGGGCAGGCACACTATGATGGGGACATCTTCAATGATACAATTGCTGAATAAATTTTTTTATAATATGTGATAGGCTTGTACAAGAAAGAGGGACAGCTGAAAGGGGTAGAAGAAGTTAGAATAATACACCTGGTTGTGTAGGTGGCAAGAGATGATGATGTGATTAGACATATTTGACTGGAAAATTAAATTGTTACCCAATGATTTTTGGTGTGCAGGATTTTCATGAACCAGAAAATAATTACGTTAAAAACAATTCTGTGATAATTCGTGGAATCCGAATCAGAGGAAACTCCAAACACCAAAGTTATAGGACTCATTTTTCTCTTTAAATTGATATATCATTTGCAATGATCCGATATCGGTATCCCGATTTATGATCGAAATACGATAGGATGCTCTAATCGTCTTTGAATCAGGTAGGTGTTCAGAAATAAATTCACCAAAAATTCTCCTTTGAGAATTGGGTTTCATGCCCTTCATAACAATTGAATATATTCTCGATACGGATCTATACAAAAAAGAATGAAGTGATTTAAATTCTGGACAAGGGAAATTTAGCCATTTTTCTGAGACCTATCACTATAGTGACATGATGAACAAGGGTCCTCAAAGATATCCAAAACTGTACTGATATAGGAAGATCTAGCTCTTAATGTCTTCATAGAAAATGTAGATAATTTTGTTACGGTGATTTTGACACCAAGTTTGTAAGAAACAGATTTCATATGAGAAAGTTATGAATTTCTGAATGAACCATGCGCAGGATAAAAATGTGAATAATCATGGTTCTAAAATGGATTTACTTAATCCTTGAGTTTGAGCATGACAGAGTGAGAATTTGGGATAGAGCCCAGAAATAGAGATTAAATATCTCTTCAAAACAAAGTGAACAAAACCAGAATCACTCCAATCAAGCATCATTTGAGAAAATTAGACCCGAAATGCCAAAGGCGCGCAGGAAAATAATAAGCCACCGAGCCTTAATGAATTATTTTCTAAAATTTTCAAATTTAGGATGTTACATTTCACACGGCATTAGAGCCACTGGGCCCACTTACACCCAATGATTCATTTTCCATGATCAACTATAAATATCATATTCTCCAACATATGCAAGGTTACGTTGTTCTTACTCATCATACTATTGCATTGCTTAAGTGTTCTCTGGGTTCTCATTCACTCTACTAACTTGAGTGTCGGAGAATCTTCGTAGGTGACACCACCTTTCACTACCTAACAACGTGAAACTCTGGTGTGAAGGATCTCCAGGACAACAAGACCGGTTTCTCCCACTGAGAGGTCAGATTATAATACCGGATACCCACTGTACCGGTGTACAAATATTTAAATCATCAACTTTTGTGGTTGGTTCCCACACCGGATCATAAACCCCGGTACAGACCAGTTTATTTGCACGCCCGGTGGGACTCGATAGAGTTATTCCCACTTTTCACAGAAGTTCAGTAGTTAACCATGGAGGGAGATGGATGCGATTTTGTCGAGGGTCACGTAGAGGATGTGACCCATCAGCAGGCTGGTAGGAGACTCATTTTCGAATCTCTTGTAACCCACTCAAGGAGAATGGTACCAGTTGCAACCTTAGATCCTCGAGATGAGGTTATAAGGCAGCTCAGGAAGGAGTTGATGGAGTTGAGAAAGGAGAAAAAGGTGACAGGGGAAAAAGTTATGTCTCAGGCTGAGGAGACTCATCACACGTCTGCGAGAGAGAAGTATACTACTCTCCAGTATTTGAAAATTCCTACCTATGAGGAGAGGGAGCAAACTCCGGACTCTGGAGATAGAGTCAGTGGAAGAAGGAAGGAGCAGGCGGTGGTAACATCTGGAACGTATAGACTCAATGTTCCTTTCTCAAGGAGGCTAATGAGCGTACTCATCCCTAAGCATTTGCAAACAACCCAGTCACTCTCGATCGGAAGGTATAATGGAGAGACAGATCCCACTAAGCATCTGGATGCTTACGTATATGAGGCCATGTATCTGGGAGTAGATGAAGATGTAATCTGCAGAATGTTCCCACGAACCTTGACGGAGGAAGCTCTTAGCTGGTTCAAGAGTTTACCCTTAGGTTCGATAAAATCCTGGGAGGAAATGGCAGCTGCGTTTGAGAGTCATTTTGTTATTTCTAGAGATGTTCCCAGGACTTCTCATACCTTGGCCCAGATCAGGCAAGGAGAGAATGAAACTCTTAAAGAGTTTTTGAGAAGGTTTTATAAGGAGGCGACTTTGGTGCCTAACCTCACGGAGGCCATTCAACTTCATATTGTTGTTGAAGCTCTGCAACCAGGATCAGCCTTTGCCTTGTCTCTGGCAAAGAGTCCTCCGACGATGTTTGAGGAGTTCCAGAGGAAAGCTTCGAAGTATGTGGGTATAGAGATGCATTTGGAGGCAACAACAGCTAGATTGAAGTCGTCAATGCCTTCACATCAACCGCGGAGAGATAAGGAGAGGATGAGGCCAGAGAAGCATGTCCAGAGAGACAATTTCATGAGCACCGACCTCAGCAGCGAGACAGGCATGTAGCCTCTTTTAGCAACTACACCTTGTTGAATTCCAGGCATTCTCAAATTTTGAGGGAAGTTGGCTGGCCCAGGCTCAGTGTTTATGGGATAAAGAAGCCTCCTCCAATGAAAAGACCTGGTAACTCTCGAAAATATTATGCTTTCCACGAACAGGTCTGCCATACCACAGATGAATGTAAGGCGTTGAAGAATGCAGTGGAGACCCTCATCAGGGAGGGAAAGTTGAAGCAATACTTATTTAAGGAGAAGTCCTTAGATGAACTAGACCGGATGGAGAAAAGGGGAAGAGATCACGATGACGAGGGCGATAATAGTCGTAATCCGGTCAGGAGATTCACAGCCGCTAAGAAACAAAAGGGAGTGGTAATCAGTGAAGGCGCTCAGCAGGACGGTATACCTCAGCAGTAAAGGCAAGGCCGACATGAGGTGATCGATATGATCGCTGGAGGATTTACTGGAGGAGGAGCGTCAATTATGGCTCACAAGAATCACCATCGGATGATTTTATCTGTACAAGGAAAGCCCAGAGATAACCGCCCTTTCAGGGATGGCATGGCAGCACCGATGGTCTTATTTACAGACGATGATTTTGGCCCAACCATCCTAGGAGGCGACGACGTAGTGGTCATTATTGCTGTGATAGCTAACAAGGATGTAAAGAGAATCCTCGTTGACCAGGGAAGTTCCTGTGACGCTATCTTTTACAATTGCTTCAAAAGAATGGGTTTTACTGATGCAGATTTACAGCCTTATACACAGGAACTCATAGCTTTCAATGGAGCAAAGTAGCTCACCAAGGGGTATCTTGATACCCTTGTGCCTTTTGAAGGTGAACCTGGAGCAAGAACGGTGAAATCCAGAATTTTGGTGATTGATGTGGAGTCGCCTTACAACGGTATTATAGGTCGTCCAACTCTAAACGCAATTGAAGCAATTGTGTCTACCCCGTACCTCCTTATTACGTTTATTGATAAGGACAACGGCGTCTCCTCCCTCCGAGGTGATCAAGAGATGGCCAGGTATTGCTACAACCTGAGCCTGAATATGGTGAAGCTGGAGGCGTTTAACAAGAAGAGGAAGTTGAATGATGGAGGATTAGTCAGTTTGATCGATCTTGACCCCAGAGCGGAGTTGAAGATCGATCTGCTCAACCCTTCAAAGCCCACGCCGGACGTAGGTTCCAGGGACCTCGTCTTAGGGGATTCCCCAGAGAAGGTCACTCACATCAATGACAAGCTGGAGTCGGTCATGGAGCAGCGTCTGCTTGTACTCCTCCAGGAATTCAAAGACCTTTTTGTATGGACTGTTGCAGACATGCCTGGGATGGACCCTAACTTTTGCTGCCACAAACTATCTGTCTATCCAGAGACGAGGCCGGTTGCCTAGAAGAAAAGAAGATTGGGACCGAAGAAGCAGAAGGCAGCTTACGAGCAGACAGAGGAATTGCTGAAGGCTAGATTTATCAGAGAGGTCTGTTATTCCTCTTGGCTTTCTAATGTGGTGATGGTTTAGAAAGCTAATGGCAAGTGGAGAATATGTACCGATTATGTCGACCTCAATTACTGCTGCCCAAAGGACCCATATCCTCTCCCAAACATCGATCGTATGGTGGATGATTCATCTGGTTATCAATACCTAAGTTTCATGGATGCATATTCGGGGTACAACCAGATTCCGATGTGGGAGGAGGATCAAGAAAAGACAGCTTTCGTCAATGACCGCAGTGTTTTCTGCTACACCGTCATGCCTTTCGGTTTGAAGAATGTTGGGGCCACTTACCAGCAAATGATTAACAAGGTATTCGAAGGCATGCACACCAAACTGGTGGAGGTGTACATTGACGATATCATAGCAAAGATCCCAGCTAGGGGTGATCACGTTGAAGACTTGCGCCAGGTATTCACACGCTTGAGGAAATATAACATGAGATTGAACCCGTTGAAGTGTACTTTTGTTGTTCCAGCTAGGAAGTTTTTGGGTTTCATGTTGACTCAGCGTGGCATTGAGGCCAATCCAGGAAAATGCCAAGCAATACTGGACATGCAGAGTCTGAAGAATTTGAAGGAAGTGCAATCGTTAAACAGAGAAGTGGCAGCTTTGGCTCAGTTCATGCCCAAGATAGTGCATAGATCCCTTTCCCTGTATAAGGTGTTAAAGAATTCCAAGAAGTTTGAATGGGGACAGGAGCAGGAGCAGGCTTTTCAGGAGGTTAAGGAAGTGTTATCAAGTCTTCTGATCCTGGTAAAGCCAGACACCGGTGAATCCCTCATTTTATATTTGGCAATTTCAGATGAAGCTTTGGGAGTAACATTGGTCAAGGAAACCCAGAGGGGCAGAGACCAGTGTATTTTGTAACACCCTCGGTTAAATAAGATAAACCCTTCTATAGGATCATCCTATTTAACTAAGAGTGTTAACAATTTTCAGAAAAAGTGAGTATTTTTTTTTAAAAAAAATAAAATAATGGCAGATCAGTGGAAACAAATAGTAGATAATTCACATAGTCATTCACAAACTATAAGTAATTGTACTCTTAACAGAATGGGGCACGCAGGTACCCTTAAATAATTATACAGTCATTCATGGTCTTATTATTCATAAATATTCCACTACATATATCTTCATTTAATGAGGGCTCCTAGTTGGTTCAACGTATTGTTGTTCTTCGTATTCTGGTTCCTGGTTTCCTATTTCCTCTGTTAATATTCAACAGTAAGGGTGAGTATAACCTAAGACCCTGAAGGTTATCCGGTGCAGACATAATCCAGTCAACAGATAATATCACATAAATCATGCAATTGTTATATTTATAACTATAACAATCAAATATACTGTCATGAAATGCATGTGTTTGATTTATTATGATTTATCTTTGGTTAAGTCTCATGATGCATGTGGGCCCAATAAATCAATCCACCATCACCATTTTCTCATTCTTTTGCAGTCATTCTGCTTAATTTGACTCTTGGGCACAACGTTTCCATTATAGAGCGATCGGAGTCCACCAAGCTCCCATTCATTATTTAATCATCATAAGGTACGAATGAACTCACAGGTTCTCATCAATATATTGTTTCATCTTGGGACTTGGCTCTACACGATCATAGATACATTCCGTCATTTAGTCAAAGTACACCAGAATTGTATCGTCTCACCCGGCTCCAGGCACGACTCTGATGCCATTGGGTTTCCGTTCCGGTTGTACTCCCAAGATTCTCCTCAGAGATCGAACGTGAATATCCTCCAGCGTACCAGGTGTATGCTCTAGTTTTACTCCCTCAAAAATATTTTCATAATGCGAAATGCATTATTTTTATCATTTGATCCTTGGGTATCTTATGTGTTTCCAGTCTCATAATATTTATTCTTAAGTCCTTGGGTCCCATCACTTTTTTTTCCAAACGTTGTAAGTCATTTTTATTATTATTCTAGAAAATATATCGGCTATATTTTGACTAAAATAATGCTTCGTTTAAAGAGTAAGTAATATATTTCTTATTCCATTACTCGTAATTAAAACAATAATAATATCAATAACAATATAATAGTTAATAATAATAATAATAATAATAATAATAATAATAATAATAATAATGGTAATAATAATAGAAATAAGAATAATAATGATAATTGTAACATCTAATTTTTATGATTTTTATAAAAATAATTCAAAAAGGATTAAAGAAGAATTTCTGAATGAAAAATCCGAGTGAAAAATGTCGAAAACCAGATTTTCCGAGTAAAATGAGTTGATTCCGAGTGAAATCAGACTGAGAAAAGTTTTCTGAGTGAAATTAAGATGTTTTCCGAGTGAAATATGATTGAGGAAGAGTTTCCGAGTGAGAAAATGTTCTGTCTGAATGAGACACGTTCGAGTAAGTAAAATCCGAGTGAAATGGAAACATCTCCGACTGAAATGCTTCTGAATGAGTTGTTTCCGAGAGAAGTGGAAGTACCTCTCGGACCAATTTTCTGATTAAGTAAACTTCCGAGTGAAATATATCTGATGGTTTACCGAGTGAAATCATGTATTTTGTTTTAAATGATTCGGTCGGTTTACGTAAAACAGATATTTAATTCAAAATCTATTTGAAATTTAAATAATTTATTTGTATTTTTAGGTAACCGGTCGGATTGTTAAAAACTGAGCTTGTTATCATTGATTCCGACTTCTGTTTATAATTCTTCACTGGAATTCACATAGACACCCATGATTCTTAATATTTTCACAATTCAACACCAACCATATCATTTAACTCATCATGGTTAATAATAATTAACACAACCAGTCGAACATATACATAGCAATCAAAATATATAAAACATACATGTAAAAATTAAAGCATATTGATATAACAGCAATTCCTGAACCTGTCCTGGAAAGGTGAGGACCAAAGGTACCTTAACCCTTTCCTAACACTCGGTTTTCCCCCCAGAATACCTGAGAATATACCCCCTAACCTTAATGGAAGATCTTTGATTAGTAGATGATATCCTTGCTTCAACTCACAGTGAGGAGAAAAGGAAAATGAGAGTGAAAGAGGCTTCTACGTAGAGAAAAAAAATAAGAAAGAGATCATTTTTGCTAATTCCCGTTGGTTCTGAAAGTTTGGACTTGGAGATGTGTTGTGGTATTGGTTTAATAGTGTAAGAGACAAGTGGGGGGGGGGGGGGACAAGCTTTTTAATGATTGAAAGTTAGGTGCGTTAATTATGGGAATAATGGAGACTTTTGGATAGAAAGTGAGCTGTATTTGACCATTTCTGCCACTTACGTACAAGAGTTAGTAAGATTGAAGGAAATATATATTAAAATATATAAAAGGTGCTTTGATTGGAGTGAAAAGGTGCAATCTGATAATGGAACGTGTGATAAGCTTTTGGATTATGTGAGCTAGTGGACCGGTTACTAGCAGGAGCGTCTCGGTTTAGCTTGTTTCAGTCGGTTTCAATAGAACAGTGAGGTGAACGTTGGAGTGCAAAACCGGTCGGATTCTATCTGGTGAGTGCACCAGTCGGTCGGATTTCCATTGATCAAGTCCCCTTTTCATTCTGACGTTGGTCGGCTAATTGTTTTCGAGAGTTACTGGAAACAGACTCCTTTGAATCACGCTTAAGCGTGGCCTCTCTCGCTTGAGCGTGAGTGTGCTATCACTCTTGGACACGCTGCCTTCACGCTTGAGCGTGAGAAAGAATCAGGCCCTCTCCACATGTCCTCGCTTGAGCGTGCCAAAAATATACATGAGTCACGCTTGAGCGCGAGAAAGGAGGAAGAATCAGGACCCGAGCGCACTTGAGCGCATAAAGCTCGCTTGAGCGTCGTTCAGCATAGCTTCACTCGGAAGGTATTTCGCTCGGAAGTGTTTCTGCTTGAAACACTCGGTCGGTTTTTCCTTCCTTGGAGATGACTCAGTTGGCATTTCCTCACTCGGACTCACTCAGAAAATATCTCACTCGGATATAGATATATATCCGTTTGACAATGTTCTCAGTCGGCCACTTATCCTTTCTGAATGGATCCTCTCAGAATTGTCCACTCTCTCGGGAAATGCATAACTCGGAATTTATATGACCGATGGTCATTCGGAAATTGTCACTCGGACATGTGACAAATAAGGTCATTCAGAGTCAACCTTTCTCTGTTCCAAAGTCCCTCAACTGAAGTGACTCACCTGGTATATATTTCAGTCGGCGTCAGGTAAATTACACTCGACTCGGAGATAGCCCACTCGGATATCTATTACTCGGAAATGAGTTTTCCTTCAATTGGACGTGCTTCTCTCGGAACGTTGCACTCAGAGAAGTTTCATTCGGAAAAGGAAGCACTTGACTCGGGAACGAGTCACTCGGAGGCGATTGACTCAAAAACGAGTCATTCGAGGGTGTTTGACTCGGAATTTTCACCCAGAAGTGGTTCTCTCGAACACACTTCACTCCAAATGTCTCTGAGGCCAGGACTCCACTCGGTAGTGGCACTCTCGGTCATGTCTTACTCGGAAAACATAACCTTCACTCGGAATTTCAACCTTCAGTCGGAATTTCTCTTGGTTACTCGTAACAGATCCCTTTCTTCACTCGGACAGTCTTATCTAAGACATGTTTCACTCGGAAAATGGGTAATATCATTAATGGTCCATATAAAATCTATGATTATACACAAAAAATGGAATTTTTGGGATATTACAGACCATCCACAGGGTATTTATTCACTTATTAACACTTTATAGACCTTCCATACCTCAAAATTACAAGATTAAAACTTTTACTAAAAATAGGGATGTTACATATTTTACTAACAAGATGTTACAAGGCGCAGATGGCCGGTACCAGAAGATTGAGAAGGCCGCTCTCGCAGTTATCTGGGCTTCATGACGGTTGAGCCCATATTTTCATGCACACCCAATATTGGTAAAAATGGATTTGTCGCTCCGTTTTGTTTTAATCAAGCCAAACCTCACGGGGAGGATGATCAAATAGTCTGTCGAACTTTCTGAATTTGAAATCTCCTATGAACCACGAGGAGCCATTAAAGCCCAAGTCTTAGCAGATTTTGTCGTAGAGATGACAGAGGCAAATCCAGCCATACCTCGTTCTCACTAGACCATTTATATGGATGGGTCGTCAAATAGTAAAGGATGTGGAGCTGGTGTTGTTGTGGAGAGTGATGACGGTGTGCACCTGGAAATCTCCCTACGATTCAACTTTAAAACCTCCAACAACCAGGCTGAATATGTGGCATGTCTTGTCGGGCTCTGAGCAGAAATTGATATCGGGGCAACAGAAGTGACATTGTGCAGCGATTCATAGCTGGTGATATCGTAAATTCAAGGTAAATACTGAGTCCATGAGACCCAACTTCAGCTATATTTGAACTGTGTGAATAAGTTAAAAGGAAAATTTGATGTGCTGGAGTTTAAGCATGTGATGAGAGAAGAAAACACTAGGGCAGATATTCTGTCGAGGCTCGCGAGCACGAAACAGCCTGGTAGTACAACTACAGTGGTCCAAAGTACACTGACATCGCCTAACATTCCCTTATTCCCTTCTTTGAATGCCATAATGGTCAATTCTTCCTGCGAAAATTCATGGGTTACCCCTTACATCCGTTACCTGGCTGATGGGCAGCTGCCCACCGACGAGAAGGAAAAAAGAAGAATAAAAAGGGAATTGCCATATTTCACCATGGTTGACGGTGTTTTCTACAGAAGAGGATTCTCAGTGCCTTACTTCCTTTGTTTAAAGGAGAACGAGATACAAGGAGTAATGGAAGAAGTGCATGAGGGGCAATGTGGACACTATGCCAGAGGAAGAAGCTTAATGAGAAAAACCCTCAAGGCTGGATATTGGTGGCCCACGATGAAGCAGGATTCCATTGACTTCGTCAAGAGGTGTGATGCTTGTCAAAGATTTTCTAACCTTCACCACACGCCGGCAGAAGAGCTCTTCACATCGGCTATGCCATGGCCGTTCTACCAATGGGGTTTGGATATCCTAGGACCTTTTCCGACTGCACCTGGGGGCATTAAATAGCTTATTGTGGGAGTTGATTATTTCACTAAATGGATTGAGGCAGAACTAGTGGTCCACATCACATCAGCCCGAACTCGCCGTTTTATGTATGAAAACATCATAACACGATTTGGGGTACCAGCACAAGTAGTCACAGATAACGGTACTCAATTTACTGACAAGAAGTTCATAGAGTTACTTGAAGGGCTGGGGATAGTCCAAATTTTCTCATCTGTTGAACACCCACAGACAAATGGCCAAGCAGAAGTAGCCAATAGAGAAGTGCTGAAGGGACTTAAGAAGCGCCTTGGTGAAGCAAAGGGCGGATGGACTGATCAGTTATGCCACGTTCTGTGGGCATATCGCACTACACCCCATTCTTCTACCAATGAATCTCCGTATCGTCTTACCTATGGGGTCGAAGTGATGATACCAGTGGAACTCCAAACTAGATCGACAAGGGTTGAATATTTTTCTATGAAAAATAATAATGCTAATCTGGCATCAAAGCTAGATGTTCTCCAGGAGTTAAGAGAAGAAGCCTTTGTTAGGGATCAGGCGATAAAAGCGAAGGCCGCCCTCTGATATAACAAGCGTGTTCAACACAAGGTATTCAACACAGGAGAGCTCGTTTTGAGGAAGGCAAGTGTAGGAAAGAAGTTTGCACACCAAGGAAAGTTAGCACCGATGTGGGAAGACCCATATAGAGTATCCGAGGTGACTGGCAAAGGATCATACCGCTTAGAAGAGCTCGACAGCATACCGATCCGCAACAAGTGGAATACTTAAAATTTGTGTATTTATTACAGCTAGTTAGTAAGACGGCATGTACTCTTTTTCCTTACTTGAGCTTTTTCCCAATGGGTTTTTCTCAAGAAGGTTTTAACGAGGCATGGCCCCAACTACTCTCCCTTTGTAATCTTTATTCAAGTTAATGAGAATGCAATTCATGCACTTGCTGTCTTCACTCTTTTTCTATGTTATGATTTATAGCTTTACGCCGCTGTATATGAAGACCCTCAGGAAGAATGATCCCACTCACCTATTTTGTGATTGGCGATGTAACTCCTCGAGTGGTGAAATGGGTTGTAGGATCAAACCTTTTTCAAGGTTGTACCAAACCACATTCGAAGGCTCGGATTGTAGGATTGAACCGAACTTCAAGTACGGTTAGTAGGTTTGGCCGAACGCCGATGAAGACTTGAGTTGTAGGATTAAACTGAACCTCAAGAAATGGGTTATAGGATCAAACCTTTTTCAAGGTTGTACCGAACCCCATTCGAAGACTTGGACTGTAGGCATAAACTAAACTCCAAGTACGACAAGTAGGTTTGGCCGAACATCGGTGAAAATTCAATCATCATCCTTATGATTGAGGTAATTTCCCCAAGACGGATGATCTCAATCACCTATTCTGTGAATTGACGATGTAACTCCTGGCGTGGACAATTCCAATCACCACTCTTGTGATTGAGGGCCCAATCATCATCCTTATGGTTGAGGTATTTTCTTGCAGTTCGATATTCCTATCTGAAATGGTATCACTCTACGAATGAATCAATAGCTTCATCTACTATCAGAAGTGGATTAAATCCATCATACTTAAAGAAGTTAAGGGCATCATCCTATAACGGATATTTATGTCCCAACACGCCCATACTTGGGGACAGTATTTGCAAATCTGACTCTCTGATTCTATCATCTATTTATTGCAATCCGACCTCAGACTAATTATACAGAACGATTTAGCGAATGTTGTGAAGGCAAAAGCATAACATACATGTGTAACACCCTGAATTTTTAAAATAGGAAGTTAAATTAAGAAAATAAATGTTGAATAATTAAATATGGGCTAATTAATATCCCAAAATTCTTGAAATGGTTTAAACAAGACTCTTGGAAGCTGTTAGTGAATTATGGTGACCGGATAAGTTGAAAACTGACCCGGATAGAATATGAGTGTCGGACCAAGTATCTTTGATTGAGATGCCGTTGGTCAGGGCTGTAGATAAAATTATTGGGAATCTGAATATGTGTTCGACAAAATTTTTAGATGAAGTATTGAGCCCAAATAGAGAACCTGTTTGTGGAAAAACGATGAAGTTTTAATGAAAAGGATTAAAAATAAAGCAAAAGCCTCATTTTCCCCTTCTTATTCACGTGAATTGCTGAGAAAAAGGGAAAACATACTTCATTCCTTCATCTTTATCTCTACTTCTCCTTCACTTCTTCATCTCTTCATCTCCCACTCATCATTTTCTTCTCCTTTCTCTTCAAGAATCCACAAGTGTGGTGTGTGCCATTTTCTCCCTTCCATTTTCGTTTGGAGCTTGGAACTTGGGGCTCTTTCTCTTCCTTTCTCCCTCTCCATTTTTGTGTTCTCTCTCACCCACTCTAGGAGCTCACTTCTTTTGATTTGAGGTAAGAATTTCTCTTAATTTTCATGAGCTTTAAGCCCTAGGTTTTGGGTATTGGTTATTGGGAGAGAGTTAATGCATATGGGTTATGTTAAGAGAGACATTTATGGTTAGAAACCCTAAGGTAGGTTCCATTTAATATGAGTTTTAAGAGGGCACATTGTGGTATACGAAAATGGCACTTACTATGATGGGAGAAGATGGACATTGATGATGATTGTTGGATTTTAAGAAACCCTAACTTCATAAATTTTAGGGAAAATATGAAATATGAGTGGAAGTGTGTCTATTATTGATGAGGTATGTTATTTATGATGAATAATGGCCGTTGATGATGATTTAAGGATATTGGAGTAAGAACCCATTTATGGGTGTGGCTATAAATGCCTAGATAGTGAACTTGAAATCCAAACCTCTGGTGGTTATGGTGGTTTAGTGTAATAAATATGAAATAAACCTTGTAATAGCATAAACACCAAGTAACTAATTAAGAGCACTTGAATCTTGGTGGTTTGAGATTGAGAATAATTGTGTGGTATGTGTTGGAATGTAGGGAATAACCCCATCGACGAGGCGGGACCTTCGGACTACGTTGACCACTACTTCTCTTAAGGTAGGAGAGGGGTGTATTTTCTAAATGCATGAGAATTGTAATGATAATGTATGTATTAATGCAATATGGCATGTTGTCTTGATTAGATGTGTTATTATGTGGCTGAAATGAGAATTTTGTATAGTATTTTGAAATGAGCGTTTATGTGTTGAAATCTAAATGAGGCTATGAATAGCATGTTATGTGATAATGTGTTATTGATTCATAAACGATATGATGAATATATCACCTTGCGGGGTGCCACGAAGGGTAAGTCCCGGAGTGATGATGATGTTGTGAATTGATGAATATTTCACCTTGTGGGGTGCCACGAAGGGTAAATCCCGGAGTGATGATGATATTGTGAATTGATGAATATATCACCTTGCGGGGTGCCACGAAGGGTATGTCCTGGAGTGATGATGTTAATTTATGTGACTGAAGTCGGATCTGTGCATATGTATTGTAAACACTAGCACACATATTAGCCATAGAAGCAAGGCATAAAGTGATACTTTGTTTGTGAGGTTATGAGAGGAATAGGTGGAACCCTTGAATTGAAATATTAATCTGGACTATGATATCAGTTATTGTGAATTTGAGAATAATTGTATTGCATTCATTCATATGTTGTTTTATTTATTAGATTTTCATCATTGAGAAAGTATACTCACTCTCCCTGTGGTATATTTTTTTTTAGCTCCTGTGTTGTAGGACTTGCCTTGGAGCTGTTTTGTGGAGGAGAAGTGTGAAGGAAGCCTCTTTTTGGTAAAGAATGCCTTGGCCGGCAACATTTTGATTTTATGGTTTGTGTACAATGTTTGTAATGTATATAGTATTCTGCATATTTTGTATAGCCATAAATTGGTATAAATAATGTATAATGATTATGTAGGTCATATGTGAAAATTGGAACCCACATATAAGACCAATTTTCAGTTATGACCCTGGTGATGTAAGACGCTAATGTGTGAGTGCTTGAATTTTGCTCACTTTGATGATCAAATGATGAGAATTGTGAATGATGACTTTATGTGCTGTATAATTGATGATATTTCATGATTGTTATGCATAAGTAAGGAACTAGTAGGGTCAAAATGAGTTTTATGAGTTTTGGGTAGTGTGTGGTGGTTTCAATAGCTTAAATACATGATTTGTGACTTGTAGAAACTGGAACGGGTCAATTCCGTTGAGAATAGACCCCTAAGTTACTCAAAAAGGCTCAGGAATGGACTAAACGCATTTATTTGCATAAGTTCCTCATTTTTGAGAATTTTTTGGTGAGGCCAATGGCCACACATCACAATTGATGTATTTTAGTTGGTGTCAAAATTTGGTAGCATTTGGAGTTGATATGAAAAAGTTAGGGGGGTTAGAAGTCAAAAAATAAGGCTTTTTCTGCATAAAAACAGCAACTGTGTTGTCTCGAATCGATTCGAGGATCTCTGAATCGATTCAAGAGCTGCTGTTTTTACTGTTTTTGGTTCCAGGAAGGCCTGAATCGATTCATACGATCTTGAATCGATTTAAGGACCTCTGTTTGCATAATTTTGAGTTCTAGAAGCGTCTGAATCGATTCATACGAGCTTGAATCGATTCAAAGGGTCATGTTTTCACTGTTTTGCACTCCAGAATCATTTGAATCGATTCATAGGGTGTTTGAATCGATTCATGACCCTGTTTTTCATATTTTTCCTCTATCTTGGGATATCATATTGTTTAACTATAATATGATCGTACAACGCCCTACACGCATAATTAATACATTTTATCAAATCGATAGACCATCCTTTGACCTTCTACCACTTCCCTTCATTTCCTTAATGTAATTGTACACTTCCGCTACTCCTTGTTGATGATCATGAGATAAATCATCCAAGGTTCACTCTTTGACTTAATTGTTCACCTTTTCATATCTTCACATATGAGATAGGTTATTAAATTAGGTCCGGGGATTACTTGCCAAAGTTTTCATCTCACGATCTCTTCCATCCTTTAATTATTTTAAATCGTGAAAAATTTACCCCTATTTTTGGGGCGTCTCAACATGCCCAAATTATGTTATAACAGTACATGCTTTGTAAATATCAAAAGACAGAGGATTGAGGAAAAGTTTATTCATTCAAGAGAAAATTTTATACAAGTGGTAATAAAGCTGGAGCTGATCCCAGTACACAGCAGTAAAAGAAAAATGCAAAATTAAGGGGCAGGCGTCTGGTGCCCCGATATGGGTACTATCCCTTCTCCCCCTTCATTCCTTTGCTCTTGGACTCCTTTACCTCTGGGCTCCCCATCTTTTGAAACATTTTCTTGAGCAGCACTTTCAGGACCCGGAGTGACTGTTGAAGGCTCTATGCTCTGACCTTCAGGGAGAGGAGGCAATTCATAAAGGGAACTGAGAGGATCCTCGTGTGAACCGTCACTCTTTATCGCAACTAGTTTCCCTCTATGAAACTCGTAGAACGGATGGAGCCCATATAAATCAAGTTTCAAGTTGGGGTTGCGATAAAAGACCTGGCGAAGAGCTAGGCCAAAAGACTCAAAGGCCACATTTTTGCATATTTCCAGAGCCTTGGTCGCCTTAGCCTCGTAAACAGCCAACATTTTCCGAAGCTTAGCGTTCTCCTCTTCCATTGAGCCAACGGACGCACTCCCCTTCTTCAGTTCTTCGATTTGGGCCAGCAACTCCTTCTCCCCGGCCTCTCATTCTCCCCCGCTTTTGCTGTGGCCGGCCTCTGCTGCTGCAAGGTCTTCACTCAGCTTGGTAAATTTCTTTTTCTCAAGCTGAAGCTCTTCTTGCAGGAGGGGAATTGACTTATTTTGCTGTTGAAGCTCAGAAACTTGTCACTCCAAAGACTTATTCGTCATGTGAAGACGACTTATTTTAGTAACTTGTTTCTGCTCCAACTCCTTAACTTTGTTCAGCTCTGTTTCAACTCCCCTTGCAACTTCTCTTTCTTTAGCCGCCCAGGCCTCCTTCACAGCGATATCGGTTTTGAATTTTTCAACTTGCTCTATATAATCCACTGTGTCACCCAGGGAATCTAGCAGGCCCGAGAGCTCATCTAGCTGCCAGCGACCGACCTTGGAAGCACTTCTCACCTCAGCGGCTTCAAGTAAAGGCCGGAGGCAGTATCTTAGTTTGGGGAGTGTTCGTGGCATGGAGCCTTGGTACCAGAGGAAGGGAGTAAGGAAAGACTCCTTTGGAGGAGAGTGGGTGTGGGGAACTTTATCTTCCGACCTCGCCCCTAAATCAGTGTTGGATAGAAGAGTGAAAGGAGATTCGACTGGTTTCTTCCCCTTGTCCTTCTTTATACCGGTCTCCTCTAAGGTCCTCTGCCGCTTCTTTAGGGACCCTTCAGCGGAAGGCTTCTTCCTATCTGTAGCTTTGACCAAGACTCTCCTCCTCTTCTTTTCAGGGGCGGGTTGTTCTTGATCTTGCCTTTGTTCCTAAGCCTGTTCCTCACCGCCCTTCTCCTCGAGGAGGGGCACGTCATCTCCCACGGCAGAGGTTAATGGAATTAGTGGAGCCTCAGCTTTGAAGGAGTTCCTCTTCGCTTGAATGTTATTCTCATCCGAAGAAGAGTCATCATCCGCCAACATAGACTTCAGGGAAATATCGGCGGAAACTTCTCCTATTTGTTCTGCAAAAAGAAGAAAGACAGACATTAGTATAGAGGTCGGAATGGGAAATATAATATAAAACAGATACAAAAGCAAGAGAACGGATATTTACTAAGATATTCATCCTTGACATCAGCGCTCCCAATGAGGCGCTTGCAGGAAAACCCCTTAAGGGCCACTGAGCAGGACCTCATGGCGCTCAGCACCTCTACGGAGTGAGGAGAGAGTTTTCCATCTTCAGTATAATAAGAATGGCTTATTAGTAGGAAATGCTCGTGCGTCCAACTGGTGGGGAACTTCGAAATCCCCTCTTTATTAAGCCAGAAGACCGGCTTATTGCTTTTCACCCAAATCCGCGTATAGTACTGCTTGAACGAATGACCGTCAATCTTCGTAGATTCAGTAAAGGACTTAAAGTTTATTATCCTTGAGTCATCTCGGAGTGTAATGAACCCGAGGCCACCCTTCTTATTTGTACGGCGGACCACTTGACAATAAAAAAAGAGTTTTGCCACAGTAGCTTTAAGTTGAAGTGTTTGCCAAGAACTTCCAGGGCACGCACCAGACCCCAACCATTTGGATACAGTTGCGTGGAGGCGCAGTCCAGGAAGTGGAGGACGACCATTTGGAACTCCGTTAAGGGGAAACGTACCCCCAGATTCTGAAAGATGAAGTCGTACATATACACCGACCTCTCGTCTGGGACCAGATGGCATACTCTTTCCATCGGACGGGGTGCGAGAATGAGGAAACGCCCTTTGTATTTTTCCTCGGAGTAGACTTGGAAGCGCGGCTCCACTGGCCCCCATCTTTCTTGGCGTGACGTGAGGCTATTTCTTTAAATTCTTCTTCGACCCAGCAATATGGATGCTCCCTGTTCAGTCTCTCCCAGTTTAGCTGGTATGCAACCACATTGACACACCCCTCAGCAGTGTGGAGGATCAACATTTTTCCAGACCCTAGAACCTCTATTTTGTCTTTATGCATGCCGAAATGCTTCGGTGCTGTGATAAAAGGCAACATCGTCAGAGAGGTACCCTTGACTACTCGATCCACTGTCAAAGCGACTGATAGCCCTCAAGCTGAAGGAATCCTCAGGGCGGTACCGAACCACTGGCAATCGCAAAGAGGAATTTCCAACCCTCTCTGAGCGATGAGACCCAACCACAGGAAGATTCACAAGAATCCTCCCACCATGGTGCCCTGAGGGGGCACGAGAACTCTATCTCCCCCTGTTCGAGGTACCAGCGCTGTTTTTCCTAGGGCGCATGGTTGTGGTGCAAAGAAACTTAAAGAAATGTGAGTTTAGGGATGAAGGAGATTACCTAAAAAAGGAGTTAAAGGCGATGGGAACTTCGCAAAAACGACAGCAACAGGGTCTTCAGAATTTTTGAGAGAGTTTCACTAAGCTTGAAGGCAAGAGTGAATTTTGAAACTTGCTAAGTCACCTTTTTATAGGTAACGAAAGAGTGCAATGATCGACCAGGGATTATGTCGCAAGCCCCAAAACGCAGCTTTTTGAATTTAAATGACCTCGTCGTTTCATAGTCAAAGGCGCGAAATGGTGACGCTTCATGAAAAGTTTCGAGTGAAATGGGCCCCAATATCCAAAGTCCAGGCCCAAGATAGCCCTAACAATGGTTACATTTTTGGAACAATAATGACTCACGTGTTAAAAGGCATTTATTATCTAATCATTCAAAAGCATTAAATGCACTCCAGCAGCCACTCGAATACCAAGAGTTACGATTTCCAAAAACTCTTGGGATTCCCTTTCTTACAAATCTTTGTCTAAACCCGTTGTAGGAATGCCATAAGAACGGTTATTTCACTCGTAGAACGGCCCAGCAGACAGAATTTCAGCATGGAACTTATATGCATTTTAACAAGAACTTTTGCATCTGATGTCGGTATCCAGACCTCTTACAAATAGCATAGCTTATATGAGTAACTTAACAGTCCCTCACATAAGCTAGGGGACAAATGATCCGGTCTAGATACCAGCCCTATGCTAAGACGTCATCTTGGCTATTCTGGAAGGTCAACCGGTATCACAGGTCAATATCTGTACTGTAAAGACACCATGTTAGGAGTCCTTCCTTCATCGGTCATCCGAGGTTGCACCTGAGACATCGGATACTTGATCCGTTCTTATTTTTCTATCACGTATAACCGTTTGCCTCAGTACGATGATAAGATAAGTGGAGTCATCACTTATCAAGATAGATACCTTGCACAATAGAATATGTCTATATCATTCACTGAAAGGTGTAAAGTACAATTACAGGCGTGATATACGGAAAATATGGATTATCCACATTCCTTTGTCAGAATCGTACACTGATCATTGACCTACCCTCTGTCGCACACTAAGCATCGAACTAATTTGATTGATAAGCTGCACACGACATCAGAGCCTCTGGGCCCACTTACACCCAACGATTCATTTTCCACGATCAACTATAAATAGCATATTCTCCAACACATGCAAGGTTACGTTGTTCTTACTCTTATCATACTATTGCATTGCTTAAGTGTTCTCTGAGTTCTCATTCACTCTACTAACTTGAGCGTCAGAGAATCTTCACAGGTGACACCACCTTTCGCCCCCCTAACAACGCGAAACTCTGGTGTGAAGGATCTCCAGGACAACAAGGTCGGTTTCTCCCACTGAGAGGTCGGATTATAATACTGGATACCCACTGTATCGATATACAAATATTTAAATCATCAACTTTTGTGGCTGGTTCCCACACCGGATTATAAACCCCGGTACAGACCAGTTCACTTACCAACCAAATTAGCAATTACATTGAAAATTCCTCCTCATGCATTCGACAAGTCATAAGCCACATTTAACATACATGATAATTTTATGACCAAAAAATTTTAACCAAGTTTTAAAATGAGATACAATTTATTTAATATTGATTCATAATAATATTTTTAATGTATTAAGTTGTAATTTTATTATATAATACTAATTTTTATTCTTTCATATTAATATTATATTATATTTAGTATATTATATGTTATTTTCTTCTTTATTATCTATCCTTAAAATATTAATAGACACTCATGGATATTTTCAATAACGTATACGTGGATACAAGTACTTTAATTTTAATGGGTATGGGTACGTATTGTATATTAACATCCGCCCACCCCATCCCATTTACATCTAGGGTATCCTTCGACCAACAACTAACGACTAATCAATTTGAAATGTAGAAATCATTAAAGTAGGTTTGCTTTTGCTAACCTTTAAGTTTCCTCCATACTCTATCAAGAACAAAATTAAAAACTTGAGTTTTAGACTTACCAATAACAGTTGGAAGACCAAATATTTATCATGATTCTTCATGACCTTCACTTTCAACAACTGATTTAAATTGACTTTCTGACCGGAAGCATCCTTACAAGCTTTCTCATACCACTAATTATCCTTACTTCCTCAATAGTTGCCCTACAAAAAAAATTCTAGAGTCAATTGTGAAAAGATGTGATCATGGGAGCACCTACGGAAATTTTTATTCCATGTAAATATTTAACTTCCATCATAACCCTAACAATCATAGCCGATAAAACTTCAGCATAAATGATGAACAAATAAATGGATAAATAACCTCCATGTCTAAGACCTCTATTTTTCTTAAACTATATACCATACTCTCCATTAATCAACACAGAAAAGACATAGTTAAAATGCAACAATAGATCATATCTGCCCAAGTACCCTGAAAACCCAACACACTTGTAAGAAAAGGCCATTCTACACGATGATATATTTTCTCCATGTCAAGCTAAGAGCCATATATCATGTTTTACCCAGAGATTTATTTTTCAGATAATGAAAACATTCAAAACCAGTTAAGAGGGTATTAATTATCAGTAATAAGTCTTTCCAAAATAAAAGCACTACGTCTTTATTAAAGTAGGATCTTAGACTTTACTCAGCCACTAGCCATCCATTCTTACTAAGAAGGTTCACTATGTTCATGGACCTTTTCTTCTTGAACCATTCAATGAGAAATGGTTTTGACCATTTAAAAAAAAGGTAATGTTTTGATGTGAACTTGAGGACTTTCACAAAATAATAAAACTTTAGATGTAGGATTCTTTCACTATGAACCTCTTCATTTCTAACTTTTTTGGAAGGACGAACGAGGAGGGTAACATATGTCTCCTTACTATTAATTTGGTGTTACTTGCATATATTTGATCCTTATATTATTAAATTAAAAATAATTGTTAATTATGTTAACATGTTCATACCCTGCATTTTTTAAAATCTTGTACCCACGCAACTTAGACAACAAGCATGGTTAGAATATTTACAATTTATAATAATCACAAGAGGAGCTAAGCTAAGAGAGATAGGAAAAGACGTAAAAGATTTTATAAATTACTTAAGAAAGAACGATACTTATAAATTAGAAAGAAGAAAGAAAATAGATTCTAATAAATCTTTTCCTTCTATTCTCAAATTTAACTCACAATCATATCTTCAGGGAATGTGCTTGATAGAGTTAAATGTGTGAAATAGTATAAAATTTTGTCAAAAATATTATGAATATTTTAAGCAAAAGGTGGATGTCCATTGGCCTATAAATAGGGACATATCCCTCACTATGAAGTGTGAAAAATTTTGCTGAGTGCATTTGCTTCCTTCTCTCTATATTCTGCTTCTTTATATTATTTTCTCCAATACAAAATAAATTTTTAGTTATTTTATAACACGTTATTAACACGAGGTTTTGACCAACTGGTATCTAGTCAAGACTATGAGAGGTAATATATAATTATTATTATTATTGTTATTCAAGATAATTTTAATTCATATACCTTATGTTATTTATGTACATATTATAAAAGTTCTCGAAGAACTTATATTTTAAACATCCTAGAAGGATGTATAAGATTATACTTATATCATGAAAAAAAGGGTTCTTAAAGAACTTATTCATAAACATCCTTGCAGGATGTATATAATTAATAGTTGATTAATACAGAACTCTTGATAGTTCCTAAAGAACTATAACAATTTAAGAAATAAAAAAATCACATATTTAATTATTTAATATTAAAATGATGTATAAATTTACTAGCTTTTCCACTAAATAATTGCCTCCTTCAAGATTGCATACCTGTAGCTTCAGGTTCCTACTTTGCTAATATAATTCCATAGCAATTACCCAGTGCGTGATTTTACGACATTACTTACTTTATATGATATTGTTATTATAATATGTTGTTTTATATAATATGCTATTGCTATTACCATATTATATAATCCATTATGCGTGACATTATGCGTGATCAGATCCATTATTATATGTTGTGTGGTAATTATTATATATATATATATGCTAATCCATTAACTTCATCCACTACCTAGTGTTCCACTATATAACTTTTATCCATTAACTTCAAATTGCTACATATTGATCAAATCCATTGTGCATGATTATATAACTTTTATTTTTCACGGGATGCTTATGTTGATCCATTGCAAGCAATTGCTACTTTATATTAATTGCTCTTATACCATTGCTATTTTATATTATTAGATTGATACTTAACTCCTCCTACTTTACATTATTTTATATTATTGTATAATTATATTACCTGCTACATGCTCGTGGTTTTATTATTAAATTATACTACCGTAGTGCTTCATTATTAAATTATGATTTCCATTACATGCATTATTGTTACCTGCTCCAGTAACTTTAGGCGAATAATTAAATATTTCTAATAATTCATGTTAGCAAAGTTAAATGCTACTGTTATCTCATGGTAAGAATATACTTTATAATCTTTATTATAAAAGAGTTAATAAAGATATGCATTAATAGAGAATCGAACCCAGATTTATACCAAGGATAAGTTATCACTCTACCACTAGGCCACTAATACTTGAATAATATTTTATGAAAATTCTTACTACCGGGTTACTTATGTAAAATTTTATTTATACTTGTCTCATTGTGGCTGAAAAATAATAATGAATTACTTATACAAAATCATGAGTCCCGTCCAACTGGAACTGCTCCATTCCCAGAAGTAAATGTAGCAATACATGATCATTATTTTCATGGTCATGGTCGTGGTCGAAATGATAATAAATCATCATTTATATGGAAAAATAAAGAACATATGGAAAAAGGAAAAGATATTTAAAGTAGCGAACAAACTAAAAATATTTGTTATCATTGTGGTAGTCAAGGCCACTGGTCTCGTATTTGACGCACACTAAAACATCTGATTAATCTATACCAAAATCCCTTAAAAATAAAGGGAAAATAATAGAAATAAATTTTAATGGTATAGATGATGTTTATACTCACTTTGATATTGATAATTTTCTTACTCTTCCTGAAGAAGACATTGACCACTCGGTTGGAGAGGGGAGTTCCCCTAAATAAATTATTTTATATTTCATGTAATTTGTTTTGTTATGAATTTATGTTAAATATTAATTGTTGTTAATTATATTTTCACTCATGATTTATCTATTATTATTTAATGAAGAATGAATGCTCATATGAATGATGAAGATATATATCTCGCACAACTCATACTATTCTCAAGAATGAGAAATATTTCTACCATATAGTAAAATAAGAAGCCAATGTTAATAGTATATTTGGTAGTACAAATATAATTGAAGGCTCCGATAGAGCCAGTATTTTGTTACCTGAAGGAACAAAATTGCATACTGATAGTGCATTATATTCTACCAAGTCTCAAAGAAATTTATTGAGTTTTAAGGATATTAGTAGAAATGGATACCATATTGAGACCACAAATGAAGGAAATGATGAATATCTTTATATCACAAAGTTAATTTCTAATAAGAAATGTATATTGAAAAAATTGTCTTCATTTTTCTCTGGTTTGTACTATACCTATATTAGTACAGTTGAAACAAATGTTGTTGTAAACTAGAAGTTTACAAATAAGAATAACTTTGTTATTTGGCATGAACGGTTAGGCTATCCTAGAACAAAAATGATGCGAAAAATAGTTAAGAATTCAAATGGTCATTACTTGTCCAGCAGACAAATTCTCCAAACTAATAATTTCTCATGTGTTACTTGTTCTTAAGGAAAATTAATTACTTGACCATAACCAATGAAATTTAGGAGTGAATCACTCACATTTTTAGAGGGTATACAAGGTGATATTTATAGACCATTTAGATATTTTATAGTTTTGTTGATGCATCAACTAGATGGTCACATGTTTGCTTATTATCAACTCGCAAACACGCGTTTGTGAGATTACTAGCTCAATTAATTCATTTAAGAGCTCATTTTTTTATTATCCAATTAAGAAAGTACGCTTTGATAACGCTGGTGAATTCACATCTCAATGTTTTAATGATTATTGTATGTCCATCGAAATTGATGTTGAACATCCTATAGCATATGTTCATACACAAAATGGACTTACTGAATTATTAATTAAATGTTTGAAATTGATAGCAAAACTATTGTTAATGAGATCAAAATTCCCAATTTCAACTTGGGGGCATACAGCAACACTTATTCGCATCAGGCCTACAAATTATTATGAGTATTCCCTTTTACAATTGGTTCATAGTAAAGAACCAAATATTTCACATCTAAGAATCTTTGAAAGTGCGGTATATGTTCCTATCTCCCCTCCACAACGCACTAAGATGGGACCTAAAAGAAGGTTGGGAATAAATGTTGGATATGAAAGTTTATCCATAATAAAATATCTTGCCCTTAACAGGTAATTTATTTACAGCTCATTTCTTTGATTATCATTTTGATGAATCTGTTTTTTTACCATTAGGAGGAGATAATAAATAGTTGGATAAAAGAATTAATTGGAATAAGATATCTCTAGCTTATCTTGATCCTCGAACAAAACAATCTGAACTAGAAGTTCAGAAAATAATTAGTTTACAAAATTTAGCAAACCAATTACCAAATGCATTCGTTGATCCAAAAAGAGTGACTAAGTCATATATACCAGCTGTTAATACCCCAATAAAGATTAATGTCCCTGTAGGACAATCTAAAATTGCAAACGAGTCTGAAACTAAAATAAAACGTGGCAGACCTGTTGGTTATAAAGATAAAAATCCTTAAAAAAGAAAAGTAAATAAAAAGGATGGTCGAATCGAGGATATAATGACTCCAGAAGAGTCTCCTGACATAATCAAGGTTTCAAATCTAGAAGAAACCAAGGTATCTGAAATTGATAAAAATAAAGAGATCTTTATAAATTATGTCCTGGATGGAATACAATGGAATCGACATGAAGTTGATGTTGATAAAATTTTTACATTCAAAGTAGCTCTTGATATTATAAATGATGATATGAATCATGAGCCAAAATCTATTAAGGAATGTGCACAAAGAAATGATTGGCCAAAGTGGAAAGATGCAATGCAAGAAGAGTTAAACTCACTTGCAAAATGAAAAGTTTTTAGACCTGTAGTCCAAACACCTAAAGGTGTAAAACTAGTTGGGTACAAATGGGTCTTTATGAGAAAAAGAAATGAAAATGGTGAAATTGTGCAATATAAAGCAAAGCTTGTTGCACAAGGTTTCTCACAAAGACCTGGTATTGATTTCGATGAAACATATTCACCAGTGATGGATGCAGGTACTTTTCGATACTTGATTAGTTTAGAAATTCGTAAAAAACTTGATTTACGCCTAATGGATGTTGTTGCAGCAGCTCACTTGAAAATGACATCTATATGAAACTCCTGAGGGATTTAATTTGCCTAAAGCAAAATGATATCTATATAAAACTCCTTGAGGGATTTAATTTGCCTGAAGCAAAATGACATCTACATAAAACTCCCTGAAGGATTTAATTTGCCTGAAGCAAAATGACATCTATATAAAACTCCCTGAAGGATTTAATTTTCCTGAAGCATACAAGACAAATTCTCAAGAAAATTATTCAATTAAATTGAATAAATCCCTTTACGGACTAAAGCAATCTGGACGTATGTGGTATAATTGTTTCAGTGAATACTTATTGAAATAAGGGTATAAAAATGACCCAATTTGTCCGTGTGTTTTTATGAAAAGATTCAGAAAAGAGTTCGTTATAATTTCTATTTACGTAGATGATTTAAACATCATCGGAACTCCTGAAGAGCTTTCAAAGGTTTTGAATTGCTTGAAAAATGAATTTGAGATGAAAGATTTGGGAAAAATAAAGTTATGTCTTGGATTACAATTAGAATATTTAAAGAAAGGAATTTTAATGCACCAAAAGACTTATACAGAAAATGTGCTAAAATGGTTCTATATGGACAAATCACACCCATTGAGCAGCCAAATGGTTGTAAGGTCACTTGAAGTGAACAAAGATCCTTTTCGATCTCAAGAGAAAAATGAAGAACTATTTGGTCCTGAAGTACCATATCTTAGTGCAATTGGTGCACTAATGTATCTTGCTAGTCATACATGACCTGATATATCATTTTCTGTCAAATTGTTAGCAAGACATAGTTCTTTTCCTACAAAAAGGCATTGGAATGAGATTAAGCATATATTTCGCTACCTTAGAGGTACAATGGACATATGTTTATTTTTTCCATATGTATTTAAGACAAACCTAATTGGTTATGCTGATGCGGGGTACTTGTCTGATCCTCATAATGATCGATCACAAATAGGATATTTGTTTACATGTGGTGGTACAACAATTTCATAGAGAACCATAAAGCAAATGATCACAGCAACATCATCTAATCATGCTGAAATTCTAGCATTACATGAAGCAAGTCGAGAATGTGTTTGGTTGAGGTCTATGATTCAATATATTCATGAAACTTGTGGCTTGCATGCTAGAAAATTACACCCAACAATCTTATGTGAAGATAATGCAGCTTGTATTTCTCAGTTAAAGGAGGGTTATATTAAAGGAGATAGAACAAAACATATTTCACCAAAATTTTTCTTTACTCATGATCTTATAAAGAATGGTGAAATAAATAACAAGTCCGATCATGTGAAAATCTAGCAGATATCCTTACAAAATCATTACCAACCAAAGTCTTCGAGCAACTAGTACAGAATATTGGTCTTCGACGTGTTCTAATGAGGGGGAGAATTAAATACTTGTAATTTAATTATTTATTTTATCCATTAATGTACTTTGTAAAGAATGTTGTAGTCTTTTTCCTTCACTAGATTTTTATTCCACTGGATTTTTCCTAGTAAGGTTTTAACGAGACACATTCTAAAATATGGACATCCAAGGGGGAGTATTATGAATACTTTAAACAAAAGGTGGATGTCCATTGGCCTATAAAAGGAGACATATCCCTCACTATGGAGTGTGAAAAATTTTGCTTAATGCATTTGCTTCCTTCTCTCTACATTCTGCTTCTCTATATTATTTTCTCCAATACAAAATAAATTTTCAGTTATTTTATAACAAAAAACATCTTGCCAATTCTTTTTAGTTTTTACTTTCAGTTTTTTACTCTAATCTCCAACCACACACACATCATACAATTCCTGTTATTCAATATTGGGTACAAAAGGTTTAACAAGCTTCAGCCCAAAGGAAAGTGAAAATAGCACTTGAGATGGAAACAAAAAAACATACTCAATTTTCACTGTCTGAATCACTCCTCTAATGGTAATATTTACACAAGAGTGCATATAATATCAAACTCACTGTACTTAACCAAGCTAGAAGCCAATAGTAATTGTCCAAGCGTGCTTCAACCATGTCATCGCAGAACCAACTTGGTATTCCCTTTGAACCTGTGTATACTTCAACTAGCGTAATCAACAGTGCACTCACAAAGCTTCCAACTCCAAAAACACTGGTATACAAGGCAATTCCCATTGTTCTCATTGTCTTGGGAACTTCACCATAAAAGAACTCTTGCATACCAACAACTGTGAAGATGTCTGAGATGCCAAGAAGAATGTACTGTGGTAGCAACCAGAAAATGCTAAGAGGCACTGTTTCTGATTGTGACCCTGCACTTCTCATTTGCCTACCAATCTCAAGCCTTCTCATTTCAACTAGAGCTGCAATAACCATGGCTATGATTGAGAGTACCATTCCAATTCCCATCCTTTGCATCACACTTATGCCTTTGTCCTGTCTAGTGATCATCTGTGTAATTGGTATGAATACTCTGTCATACAATGGCATCAATAGTATTATGGACAATGTTATAGCACTTTGAAGTGTGGCTGGTGGGATCCTGAAATCTGCACCGATGTTCCTCTTCATTGTCATGCCTTGCTTTGTGAAAAACGTCGCAGGCTGCTGGAAGATCACTGCGAACATGAGAAGCATTGTCCATATGGGCAAAAGCCGCAACACGACCTTGGCGTTGTCTAGTAGATACATGCCACTTTTAGGATCCTTGTTCAGTTCCTTAAGGCTTTCCAAGTTTTCGGAACAAAGGGGTTGACTCTCTTGAAGCCTGTCACAACAAATGTTCAACTGTTAGTTCTATACGGAAATTGTGAAGTTCTTTGCATGAGAATTAGTGGTATACATGTCTTAGTGAATGTGAAAGTGGAACTCACTCTAGCTCCACTGCTTCAGACTTGTCGTTTGGTAGAGTAATTTCGCAACGGAAGCATCTCAATGCAGATGCTTTTATAGATTTAAATATGTTCATGAGGGGCGTCTTAGCTTGATGCACATCGTGTTGTTTGTATAAATATATTGGGCTTCCACAAGAGAAAATTGAAATTGACAGAACCATTGAAATTGCTGGGATGGCAAAGCCTAGGACCCAGCCAAAGGTGTCTTGGATGTATGACATAACTGTTACACCCAATAGGCTTCCACTACAAACACCAAAATACCACCACTGGAAGAATAGAGTTTTTTTGTTGGAACTTTTATCTTCTTTGCTACAAGGTAATTCTTCCTCGTCACCGAGTTGATCGGCTCCAAAGGCTTGCAGAGATGGATTATATCCACCTTGGCCTAATGAGATTAAATAGAGGGACAAAGAGAGAAATGAAGAAGACATTGTTCTGTTTCTATGATGCCATGACCTTGCCAATGCTGTCGTTGTTAATGCTGCAAGTCCCTAAGAAGAGCACATGGAAGGAAATGTTGAAAATTCAAATTGACTTATGAAAACACTCACAAAGTGATATACCTATTTCATTGCACATGTATATTACAAAACCTCATAATCATATAAATTATATGAAATTTTTTTCACTATGCACTTAATTGATGTAGTTCTACAGACACCCATATGTATAGGAAGAAACCAACAGCTCAAAAATCACTGTAATGTTGTTTAACTTACGCTTCTTGGTGAATAATTACCTTATAGGCATGAATTTATCAGATCATTTGGACATGACTATCGATGCTCCATGACTTTATAATTGGTAAATAACTTTAGGTCATTTCACTGAGCGATTTTTTTCAACAGTAATCTCCTTTTAGCTTGTGGTGTTTTAGTGCTTAATTTAATAACTTTAAAAAGAAGTAGTGGTATACTTTTCTTAAAAGTTAAAGTAAGACATGAAATTTCAAAATAATACTGGCATCATTGCCTTATGTTAATTTTGTTATGTAGATATGATGGCAACATCTCTTGGATTACTTCCATGAAGCTGCATGTCATTTATTGCTTTTTCAAAGCAAGGTTAAGACAAAATCTGAAGTATAAAAAATTTTAAAACGAATAAAAGAGGGACATAAACATTTAAAACCATCTTTTTGAGAACACAGATTTTACATGTACATCAAGTTGAGGTACTTCTAAGAATGTAACATGAATATTATTTTCTTACCTCATATCGAAGCACACAACTCAAGATATTGCATGCATGTATATCAGATTGAGTTGAGTTACTATGGAAAGGTGACACGGATATTATTATATACCACCTTAAGGAGAGGAATTGCAAACGACGTATATGATATTCAATTCTGAAGGTTGCTTGTTGTAACAGCATAAAGGATTTTTCAGGCTGGAAATTTACTCTTAAGTTGAACTTGGAATATTTCATTAGACATTTTTAGTGTTTGATAGTTTTACTTCATGGCTGGTGTCAACTTTGTTCTACTGTTGTAGAAGAAAATCCCACGGGTAAAAAACAAAACTAGAAGTGAAGAATCTTGCCTGATCACGTATGATATAATCTTTGCTTGAAATTTTGAATAGAAGTAATCAAAATTAAATGTCATAGCTTTTTTTGTCTGTATAGACTATAGAAACTGAGAAAAAAACTTTAATATTATTCATGTAAGAAAGCATCACATGTTCTTCCTTTTCCATCTGTTTTCTCTTTTTAATCAAAATTTGGGTAGCTATTCTGACTTAGGAAGGTAGTAAAACCTGAGGCAGTAAGGTTGAAACAAGTGAAATGCAATTAATTGAGAAGGAGCATCCCGAATCTTCCAAAATATCAATTACTGCAATTTTTCTCTATCTGCCAGAACTCTCCAATTGGTCCTCAACCTATAGAAGACATTAGTCTCATATATCCTTAAATAAGAATGGTTATGACTCAGACTCCAACAAGCTCAATGGATATCCCAATAATATAATATGTTATATACAAAGTAGGGCAGCCAAATCACCAGCCACATATGTTAATCATATTTAAATTCAAAAGTGGCCAATAATGTTGGGAAGACAAAAAAAAATTCAAGGTACATAGTGAAGTGCCAATATATAACTAATATTCAACTTTATACACAGAATTTCATGTATAAAGTAAAGGGGTTAACTTTCTGAATACATATACGTGAAGGGGTGGAAACTAAATTTGTGGAGGGTGACTCACCATAAAATAGAGCAAAGAAGAGACCATTATGGTGGAATATTTGTGCCAATATGCGTCAGCAATAGGTGCCACCAGCAATGGCATTATGGAGGTGAATCCCACCCAACTGTTCACCATCTTTGCTGCAGATGAGTTGCTTAGGCTCACAACATCAGTTAGATAAATTACCAAATTGGATGCCACCCCCTTGAACGCAAACCTCTCCATACCTGCAATGGCTGCCAAAATGCACACCAAACAAGTAAAAGTTCAATTTTTACCCCAAAAAAAATTGACAGGGTAGAAAAGCAGAAGGGAAATAGCACTAGATTTAGAATATTGGTTAGATTCTTGATTCTGGCTCTTTTCTGATATTCTCCAAGATGTTAGAATAGGACTACTCCAATTATACTAGTTGGAGATCCATCTGTGTTCCTTTTTTCCCCTCTCAAAGATGACAAGTACTAATTAGGATACACATACTTAGAAGTTAGAACTTTAGGAGACAAAAATCTTGAGCAACATGAATTACACACATAATCTTGAGCAAAGTCATGTTGAACATGACTGAAAACACAAAAGCAGAAATAAAAATATTGTACCTATGAGAAGAACGCATGACTTGTTGAGCCTCTGTTCTCTCTGTCCACCAGCCATTAGAAAGAGAAACACCAAATGCACCTAAAAAATGAACCAATAACCAAACCAACCTTGCACTCTGAAGTTTACCAAATGAGCCACAGGTACCAACAACAAGAAGAACAAGACACACACAATCCAAAGTAGATTTTTCTACCCCATGATCATTTTTTAGGCCTTTTCAGTCACCACACTTGTCATAAATCACTGTGGAATCACCCCTCTCACCACCAAACACAAACAACACTGATTTTCATTTCTTTCCCTGGTTTGACCCTTCAAAGGCCTAGCTTTAAATGGCTTTGGTGATTGTGTTATGCATATATAGCAGAGATGAATTGTCTTTAACTCCTTATAATGGCACACTAGACTTTCACTTTGCACCATCCCACACTCGCACACCAAAAAGCACAACCAAAAACGTTACACCCCGAAAAAAACGTTACGTGCTTTGCTCCTTTACATTCATAATCCTCACAAGATAAGTGCAAAAGTTAATTATTATATCACACTTTCAGTTTTTCAATGAGTGGCGTTTTTAATTCTGTTGCCGATAACAAGTCAATCGTGTGTAGCATCAGGTGGATTCTATGTAACACACTCCCTTGCCGTAGGTTGTACCTCATTGACACGTGACAGTTGCATGCTTGACACGTCCAAATCCCCCTCTGCCTTATCCACGTAACCAAAAATCAAGAACATTGCAATAACATTAATTATTATTATTATTATAACCATAACCATATAGTACACATGTGATGTCGATATCATGATGCCATTATTCTTCACTCTGCCAATTAGGGTTTCTTACCATCTTCCACAGTTAAACTAAATTATTTTAGTCAAGAAAACATATATATTTTTTTAAAATAATATGACATAATTTAATTTTTAAAATTAAGAAAGATAACGAAATTTGAGAATAAGTGCTTTCCCTCCTCATTAAAGAATTATATCAAGTCGGGTTGCAGGGATAGTTTTATTTTAAGACAAGGTTTTAGGTTTGAGTTTTAAAAAATATATTTTTTTATGAAGTTTTATTGTTTAAAATAATCTCTTGAAAAGATAATAATATTAAGTGAGTCGGTTCTTCGTGTTTGGTAACTTAAATAAATGTTAAATTGCATTGTTATCAAAATTCAATAAAATTGATTTTAATCATAAATCGTTTAAGTAATTAGTTTAAATTAATTCTTTATTATTATTATTCTGATTTAATTACACTTCCTTTGAACCTTATACTTTCACGTTTCAGCAATTTAATTACTAATTCGATTTTTTAAAATCTTAAAAAGATTTCTTTATTGTCCATTTATAGGAACCGAAACAGTATAGTTATTAATCCCTTAAATGAATTTAGCTTATTTTCTGAAAGTAAAGACATGCAACAGTAACTTAATATAGGATTTTTAGTTGATCTAGTTTTTAACCTTTTTTGAGAATTGGTATAGGCGTGTTCATATATACAAATACAATACACTAAAAAATCGCCATCAATTTATTAATGGCTTAGCATTTGATATACCATATTTACCAACGACAACTACCAAAAAAAATTTATTAGCTTTTATTTTTATTAATGTTAATTAGAGTTTAATAGTTTATGCATTGTCTAACATATTTTAGACAAAAATTAATAAATTATACTGAAGAAGATAATCCTAACATTTGATAATTAACTAATTTGTATGTGTTAGAAAGATATTTATAGTAATACATACATATTATTTTTCAAAAAAAAAGTAATACTACATACATATTAGTTACATTAATTAGAATCTTTTAGCAATTAGCTTTTGTTTAACGTTACGCTCTTTGCTTAAAGTTGGAGCAATTAATTATCCAAACATAAAAATTAAAATAATCTAAAGATAAGCTAATTAAAAAACTGACGAAATAATTATACTTATTCATATATATGACCGGATTTGAATTTAGTAATTTTAAACATTTTTCATTCAAATGAAGTACTATTATTAATCATATAAATAATTGTTCTCCTTTTATTAATTTATTTTACTATTTACATTGTGATGAAAGTATATTATCTTAATTATGATTAAGAATCACAATGGGGTTGGAACACTTTAGGTTTTGCCCGAATCTATTCCTATGAAAATCAAGATAGATTTGTGATAGGTTTAAGATAGACGCATTTAAAATTATGAAACATAGTTTTATTTAGTGGGTCTTCATTGGATTTAGTTCTTCATTAGATTTAGATCTTCAACATTTTATGAAAAATATATTAATTTATTGAAAACTATATTTTATGAAAAATATATTAATTTATTTTTATTATTATTTAACTATAAGTATAATTAACATTACTTAATTTTATATTAGGAGGATATAGGATCAAATTCTAAACAAATACTTATATTTTCAAATTAGTTATTATTATCATTTCAACTAAAATTAGGTTGAAGTTGAGACTAAATTACTCTTAAATCTAATCAAAATTAATTTTCTCCGTTAAAATCGTATTTCATTACTCACAAGGTGGGGATTAATTTCCATTACTGAGTATGTAAAAATTTTACATTAGCTGGGAGGGAGAGAGATGTCCAATTGCTATCAAAGTTAAATTGTCTATGCTTCAAATTATATAAGGTTGAAACAAAGTATTAGGTGGTCAATTGGGAATTTGGAAAAGCCTACTCCTCTGTAAATATAAAAACACAGAACCAGTTTTAACTGAAATATAGAAATAAATGAGACCTAAATATTATCTATGAAATGTACTTACTTTTGATTGTAATTTCTATAAAAAACATATTGATTTTTATTCCTATAAAATTTAAATACTTTAAGAAAAGTCATTCTTTTGTTTACCAAAAAAAAACATTAAAAATAGTCATCCTTTTATGTGTCATACATCTAAACATATCACACTAATAATTAATATAAATGAGTATGTTTAAATGCATGATATATCATAAATAAATGAATATTTAAATTTAAAAAAAAACTAAAACTAATAAATGAATTTCTAACAACCTCAAACCAACAAGAAACAAGAATCGAGAAAACAAACAAAGTGAACCCCACCATACGACCAAGAGTCAATAAAGCAAGGGGGACTTTTTGTCTTTCTCTCACCCGGTATTACCATGTGTTGTGTGTTCTACATTTTCTTCCATTATCAACGCTATGTATCAAGCATTCGACAAATTCTCTCCCATACACTGACAAGTGTCACGTGCACATCACCCTGGCAAATCATGTTTCACGTTTTCACCACCCAGAGGACACGTGTCGTCATGCAGTCATTTCAGCCCTCGTCTTGTCAAACACATGTTGGCGCAAGGTCATTCTAACCCTTATCGTGTCAAGCAATGTGTTGTTGTAAGAATTTGGACCATCGTCACATCGAGACACATGTCACCACCCGGTTATAAGAAAATGCAACCCTCATGTCATCAAGAACATATGTCGATGTGTGGTTCTCTTAACCCTCGTCTTGTTAGACACGTGTCGTCTGAAGGACTTGCTGATATTATTTTTTGGTACTAGAAACTTTTACATTATACCAAACCATTCAAAATTCAAACGCCGCTATCCTCCCTCACACACACACCTCACAACCACACATCACTCCAATCACCTTACCTCTTAATTGTTTTTATAAATTTCATTCACCTCATTACTTCAACATTTTTATATTCCTCTAGAGTTACTCCAAGATTTACTCTCCTTCTTTTTTCTCTCCTTCAAGTTGTGGCCAAGCCTACACCTTCAAGGCCAGAGTTTCATTTTTTCTTTTAAAGTTATGAGGTCGGACCGGTCGTTGCCACCAACAGTTCGAGACTGGAATCAGAGCGAGGCAATAACCTCATTCTCTTCCCCTATTCATGTCCAAGCTCCATACCAATTAAGGGGGATTTTTTCATTATTCTTGTGGGTTTTTGCATGTAGGTCGAGGTTAGGACGTAGGTTACCTTAAAACCTTTATTTGTTTTACTTTCAGGCATAATAAAAATGGGTTTTCTTGATGGATCTAAGGTTAAATGCTAATTTTTCATATCTATTCAGAAAAATTAAAATAAGTTTAAAAGGTTTAGATCCATAAGAAAATCGAGGGGCAATATGTGACATCCCAGCGCTATTGAGGGCGGGGAGTGATCGCCGGTGCATGGGCACGGACAAGGAACGGCTCCTGACAGGCTTCCAGCGGGGAATATGGCATCCCGGGCACTGTTGAGGGCGGGGAGTGATCGCCGGTGCATAGGCACGGACAAGGAGCGGCTCCTGGCAGGCTTCCAGTGGGAGGGACACATGAACGAACCGAATACATACCAGAATGAGAGGGATCCAAAGACTATATAGGTATGGGACTATACGGTCGAGGATAGCTTAAAGAAATGAATTTGTACTACCTATACCAACAAATGCATTAGCCTTTTCGGTAGCCTATCACTTAAGAACTCCAAAGTTAAGCGTGCTTAATTTGGAGTAATTCTGGGATGGGTGACCTCTTGGGAAGTTCTCAGGAAATGTGTGAGTGAGGACAAAAGCACATTGGAAAGGTCTCGTGTTGGTCTGTGGGGCGAGTCATTCATTCCTGAAAAGCGGCTGGGGTGTTACAGTGGTATCAGAGCCTAGCCTCTCCTAGTACGGTATGGTTCGGGGACGAACCAGGCGGAAGCTGGTGGGCATGTGACATCCCAGCGCTGTTGAGGGCGGGGAGTGATCGCCGGTGCATGGGCACGAACAAGGAGCGGCTCCTAACAGGCTTCCAGCGGGGAATGTGGCATCCCGGGCACTGTTGAGGGCGGGGAGTGATCGCCGGTGCATAGGCACGGACAAGGAGCGGCTCCTGGCAGGCTTCCAGTAGGAGGGACACATGAACAAACCGAATACATACCAGAATGAGAGGGATCCAAAGACTGTATAGGTATGGGACTATACGGTCGAGGATAGCTTAAAGAAATGAATTCGTACTACCTATACCAACAAATGCATTAGCCTTTTCGGTAGCCTATCACTTAAGAACTCCAAAGTTAAGCGTGCTTAACTTGGAGTAATTCTGGGATGGGTGACCTCCTGGGAAGTTCTCAGGAAATGTGTGAGTGAGGACAAAAGCACATTGGAAAGGTCTCGTGTTGGTCTGTGGGGCGAGTCATTCATTCCTGAAAAGCGGCTGGGGTGTTACACAATATGATTCAGACTATTTATCCCATTTTTGTGAACCTAGTTTAGGATCGGTTGGCTCTAGCTTGTTCCATGTGATTATTGGTGTTGGAGATTTGGGCCTACATGCATAAACATCATGAAACATGTTCAGTAATGAACGAACCCATGAATTCATACTTGTGTGATTTACATAATATGTTGAGTGTGATGATGTATAATAAGTTACTTTGCTAAGTTGTTGAACTATATTGAATGGCTTGTATGTGTACCATTGATTAGATAACATGTTTAGAATGTATTGATGTGTGGTAAACCATGTTTGTCCTTGATTGCGATGTGCCCCACAAGGTGGGAGTGATGAACTCACCTGTTTGCTTGTCTTGTTTGTGTGTGTAATGTATGTGTTTAGATATCGAGTGCCTAAGTAGATAAGGGCAAGGGCCCTGCTGTTTTCTAAGGACAGAAGCTCACATGGAGTTGTCGCCCTTACAATGACCGGAGGTAAGGTCTCTACCGGGAGCGGAGACCTTATCCAAGGTGACCCATCTGTTATGACTACCATTGTTTTTGTTGTGTCTTAGTCGTTGTTCTACAAAGATATCCATGTCATCGAGGTATTGATCCTCCATTTTGGTAAACCCTTCAGACCCTTTAGCTTCACAGGTTATGAAGACGAAGTAGAGGGCAATTTCCCCTAAGTTATAGAAGGTCGTGGTACATGTCCTGATCGTGGTTTGCTGTGATTCACTACACCCGTATGGATTGAAGACGTGGATCCTAATTCATCCCCTCTCAACACTTTGGATCCGACTTTGCCCAAGGCATGATGATCGATAGAGAGTTGGTTGGAAATGATCTCCCAATGCCAATAGGAGAGGATGACCCTCTCATACTTGAGTCAGAGCAAGACTCAGAGGAGTTGCCAATGGAGACCGGTAGTAAGGAACCAATTCTAGAGGGAATGATGCCCGAGTGCACAATCTCAAAGGACGAAGTACGACTGTGAATGATTATGGATAAGCTTACACCCCACAATTGGTAGTGCATCTAGACGTCTGACAGTCAATGACACCATGTGCGATAACGACAAACTACTAGCCAACCATGCTTGCTTGATGGTACATCAAAAGAGGCATCCAGTGTCTTACAAGAGAGAAACATCTACATCGGGATCTAGTGGTGAAGGAAACTTAAAAGAGTAGCTGAGGCAGAATCAATAGAGAAGCTATTGCTCGAGGATGTTGTTGTTTTCCATTTTCTTGTATTTTCTTTTAGTCGTATTAGATGTTTTAAAAAGGACCGTTTGGCCTTGTTATGTAATTTGCTATTCTTTTATTTCCAGTCTTTAATATATCAAGACGACTTGGTAACTATTCGACGTTTTGCACTTTTACTTATTACAAAACAAAAATCACCTATTTTCAAAAATCTTGTGACACTACTTGATCATTCAAGGCAGAGTTGTGTCAAGATCTTGTACATATGCCTTAAACTGTTAAGAGGTGTCAACTAAAACTAAATATGAATATTTATGAAAAATTAAAATATATTTAAACCAACAAATATATTTCAACAAATATACGAAGTCGATCATGTCATTTTTCAATGAAGGTGGTGATCGGGAAACAATGTCCGATGGTGGGTTTCTGGGAAAAGGTATTTCCAGTAATTTATGAAATGTGGAATTGAATGCAAATTCAAATTTAGTATCGGATCAAGCAGATTGGTTGAAATTGAATGTTGATTTGCATTCAAGGAAATTGATGTTGGAAAGGGTCAAAGATTCTAACAGAGTGTATGTGGACAAATTGAATTGTGTAGAAATAGAAGGGAATTTGTGTATCGGCACGTGAAGACACTGTTGTGGAAAATAGTGCAGCTAGCTTTGGGCCAACAATTAAAACGGGAGTGGGTCAGGTGTGCGACGGTGTGAAGTTGCAAGGTAGGTGGGCCTAAATAGTAGTCATGCGAATCCTGTCCATGGGCTTGAAGGTTCATTTGCTCCCATAGCATGTGATGACCTTCACGACAAGCTAGTGGAATTGGAGTCAGGTGATATTATGTTCGTGGGTGGGGCCTAGCGTGAGGAATTGGAAGCTGAAGTTAAATCACGTAATTTGAAGGTAATATTGCAAGGGTGTGGTTTGGTATTGTGTGAGTCTAGCAGCACATGAGGAGGTTGCATGTTCTAATCATGAGAGTCAAGCAATTGGGTGTGTCATTAGATGAGCAATTACTTCTATCCAAGGTGGCTGTGAGTGGGGATGTATATAAGGCCCAATCTCATTCAATATTGACAGGTTCCTTTGGTTCCTCTAATTATCTTATGGTCCATTTGGTGTCCAGTTGGGGAAACGGGATTGGGAAAATGGAAAAATTTAAAGGTTTATATTGATTCTTCACGCCGTTCGAGACAGTTAAAACTCCGTTTGACCGTAGAACTTATTTTTGGGGTTGGTCAAACCTCAACTTAATAACCAAACGGTGTCTTAATGTACCTAGTAAATGTAGAAGTAGCTGGAAACGTAACTCTAAAAAAATTAGAATGGTATCATGAATCTATTTTATGTTTTTCAGGTTTGTAATTATGTTATTTTTATATGGATTAAGGTACTCATTATACCTATTTTAATAGTATTTTTGCTGATAAAAAAATAAAAATTCAACTTATATATCATCACATAAAATCACGTTGAAATTTTGTAAACAACAAACAAAAAAAAAAGCTCACGTTGAATCACTTATTTTGGTTTGATATATAGTTATGGATGTCACGACATATTCAATATCAATGTTGGGCCAATCCTATTTTCTGTGTTTTTACTCTAATAATTACATCACTTGTAGAAGTATACATATACAAGGAATGTGAGACAAATGGAAATGCAAGATAAGCATTCCGTGGAAGAATGCATGTCCTATTCCAACATCCTCTTGCTTTATATATGTATATATAAAGATTCCTATATCGTGTGGTTGCCTTTTTGTGCTATCATAAAATTCATTATCTTTTTCATTTCCATTTTTAAAGCCTTTCCATTAATCCAACCCTTAATTTTCCTTATAAAATGTTTACAAGAAGTTTGAAAGTTGACTAGCGATTGGAAGTGCTCAACTACCATCAATAGACGAATAAATAGATCAAATCTGATCTTATAATCAGAGTAATCAATCAATTAAAAAATTTTAATACTAAAAATAACAAAAATAATTGAGAATTAAAACAATAAGATTGATTGGGTTAGGTCGGCTGGAAATGTGTCCAATACCGAACCCGAATTAATCGGATAGGAGGATTTGGTGACGGATGCATGCATAAGTATATCCAAAAGATTGATAAAAATGTTGACAAACTAGCCATTCAACAGACACAACATACTATCGCTATGCACCTTCTTCATGTCTTTAGTGTTGGTGCTTCACTGAGATGGACACCATTATGATACCAAACTCTAGTGGGGTGACAGAATATGCCCTTATTAAACACTTTTTTTTCTTTTATTTTTTACTCTTTCTATCAAAATAATAAAAGAATTTTATATAACTAAAGTTCTAAGAATATAGTTGATAAATGGGTTAGGTTTTTTAGATTAGGTAAAAAAAAACCTAACATTAATTTCACCATCAACTTTTTAATTTGTCCATTTTATGAGTGGGTTAAACCGACTTTATAAATTTAAGTTTTTACCGGTCAACCTACATAATTATACAAGGAATCGCTCAACTTAGAGTTCAATTTTAAATTGTCTAACTTGTCTATTTTATGGTGGAGCAATTCATTAAGGGTGTGTTTGCTTCACAACCTTGGTTGGTCAAACCTCGATTTGACTAACCCTAAAAATAAATCTTACGGTCAAACGGAGTTTTGACTGTCTCGAACGGTGTGAAGGATCAATATCAACCCTTAAATTTCTCCATTTCCCCAACTCCGTTTCCCAAACTGAAAACCAAACGAACCCTAAAAGAGACTCATTTTATCGTCTCTAACTAATAACATAATCAAAATACTCTGTAGTTATAAATGCTTAAAGAAATCTTTAATTCTTAAGTTATGTCGGTGTTTTCTAATAATATTAATATTATAATATTTTTTATTGAAATAAAGATAACTCGTCAAAATAAATAATATTATCGGGAATGAAACAAAAGTGTACAATTTTTGTATAAGAGGACAAAAATATCAAAATTCATTTTTTATATACAAATAAAATTTAATATTGTTGCAACCTTCATATATAAACTAAAATATAATATAAATGATTTTTCGTGTAAAGATCAAAATACTGAACACTTTTTGTATAGAAACTAAAAATAGAAAATTATAGATACTAAATTTATAGCCAGAATACTCAGACTCATCTTAATTCGTTGAATGTATTTCTTCGTTTGTAATGAAAGAATCAGATTATTCTATCATCCAGGTTTATACATATATCTTTTTAGAAAAAGGTTTATATTTTGATTAGTATTATTTTGAGATTTTGTTAATGGTGCTCGAGTTAGAATTGTTGTTTCGTGTGATAAAAAAACAAAAAAAAATATAAAGTTAATTTTTCTAAAGCTTTTCTGGGGTCACATTTGACCGTCACAGCCATCGTGACAGGTACTGTTGTTCTTGCTGAAATTCTTTAGTTGACAGCTATGCAAACAACACAATGTTGGCATGAGTGAGTGCGCTTGCGCACTATTTTGTTCAATCTCGTGCCTTTTTCCTTTCATCAAATTGGGGGTAAAACAATTACGGCTTGGTTTGATTTCTCGTTAGATTAGTTAAATTGACAAACTTAAAAAAAATTCTATAGTTAAATAAAATTTTATTTTTTTTAAATAGCATAAAGAATCAATATTAATTTTTAAATTTTTTTACTTTCATATTTTTGTATCAAACCATCACTCTATTTGTTTTCCTTGCCAATGGTAACTAGCATTCATTACCATCACTTTATGAAAGTCTTGATTTGTTAGACCAAATTTAAGGTACAAATTATAACATTGTACAAAAGCATATTCTTTTGCGTATAATCATAGAACAAAATTTAGCTTCACTTTTGTTTTCTACATATTTTTAGATCAAAATTAGAGTTATATCTTTTTAATCGATAGAAATCAGTGTTAATGATCGGATCGGATTTCTAATGTAAAATTTTAATTCTAATTTGAAAATAATACTAAAAGCATCTAAGCAACATTTAATTTTTTTTTTCAAATTTAGGTTACTTCTTATTTAATATATCATATTTAAACACAAAGTTAGGAAAAAGTCTTTTTTAAGTTTATTGATTTTTTTAACGTAATTACATTCTCAAATGCTCGAATTTGAAATAATTGACCGAGTTTCTTTTTTTCTTACGTTAATCATAGACATCTTTCGTATAACTAATTAGACACAATCATATTCAAGATTTATTAACAGATAAAGTATTTTTGGCTATTTTTTTAAAATATGTTTAAACGAGGAGTAACACTATACCTATTATTTTTTAAAAATTAGGAAATTTTATATCTTGAGTATATCTATACGACGCATGTGCTCTGTAATTCAGTTTCAATGACGTATTCTGATGCATATTTCCAAGTCTTTCATGTCACTTATGGTCCTGGCTCAACTCAATCACATGAAATGTAACTAACATTACGTAGCTAGTCCATTAATTGTTTCTTTTTTCATAAAACAAAAGGTGTTTTTAAAAAAGATACATAGTCCAAACATTTTTTTTCTAATGTATGCTGTGTACACAAGCAATTGCTTGGAATATCCACACAGTCACAAAAACATTTAAAAAAAAAGGAAACACACATTCTCTACGTGTTATTGGATATCATTTGAACAATATGAGCACACTATTCCGTGGAAGAATGAAACTACTAAGCCAAGCCAAGCATGAAAGCCATTGATAAACCCTAAAGCCATTGATAATCAATGGCTTATGTTTCATGTATGCAAAGAGTAATGTGAGAAAGTGCTTGGTTCTCGGTTGGAGTTGATAAAAAAAATCATATGATTAAATGGAGTTTTGATTATTTTAAACGACATGAAAAATTAATATTAACCTTTAAATTTTTTTATTTTCATTATTTGTTTTCTCAACTACACACCAAACGAATATACTGGGTAATGTGATATATCCTTTTCTGGCAAAGCAGACCAGGATGCATGGAACAAGTAATGGGAAGGCTTTTAGAACAGAAAGTGATGCCGCCCCCACAAGATTTTTTTTTTTGTATCAAATAATTGTGAAGTGTTTTATCAGGATATGTTCAAAAAAGTGGTTCTAGCTTTAATCTCCACTAAAAGGGACAATAAGGAGGTCTTCAATTTGGCAATTTGTTGTCAAATTGGCTATTCTAGAAAGGAACATGAGGATATTGATTCCCCTTTGTGTGAGTGATCCCAGCATTGAACAATAAAGTTTTTGGCCTAGGTGTCTTAATGTTTCAACTTGCAATTTATGACATATATCGTGTGTTGTTTACAATAATTTAATTATCATTGACCCAGATCTTAATTTGGGACAATACACATATTAGGTGTGGAAGCATACACTTGGAATTGAAAAATAATGGTGAAATTATCACCTAATGTTATATTGATGAAGATTAGTAAGTAAAATAAGAAAGTATTGTTACCTCTAAAAATCCTTGGAAGAATGTGCTCCTTTGAATCCTCAAAATTTTGTTGGCATCATAGTAGCTATGGATGTGACAAATCAAGATCCATACAACCTCGGAGCAGTTCTCTGGTTTTTGTCACAACAAAGATTCAGGCTCATCAAATTTGTGGTACACATCACAGAACTCTTCAACAAAGTGTGTTGTGTTACCTATGATGAAGGGTCATTAAGTACCTCCATGGAACGCTGAAGTTCAAATTTCAGAGATCTGGTTAAAACTTCTTTCCTAAAATTTCTTTTCTTGATGCTCCTGCTTGGTTAATGGTATACCAGAATATTTTTTTGACACGATTTTGTAATTCACACTAAAATATAGGACCCGTTTAAAACATGAAAATGTTTCCTGTTTAAAATACAGGATCCGTTTAAAACATGAAAATGTTTCCTATTCAAGAAATAGAAAAAAATAATAATTTCACAATTCAATCAGCTCTAGTTCTCTCTTTATTCTTTTTTACATTTTGGTAAGGAAAATATGTTTGCTGGGTATCTCTTCAAAAACTGAGTATGAGATATTCATTGCAGGCGCAATATTATATTTATATTAGTATATAAGAAATGGGTGGAAAAAAATGCCAATTCCATCGTAAATTTAAAACACTAAGCTTAAATGTATTTTAAGTCTCATTAATTTAAACAGTCCACAATATAGGTCCATCTATACAATTACTTTAAACAAACATATAAAGTCAATATAACAAGTTTGATCTCCACTTCTTTTTATTCATTTTTATTTTTGAAAAAAAAAGATAATTATGACCAATTTATAACGTTCTCATAACCAAAAAAAGCTAAAAAATAAAAAAAAATATATAATAAAAATGTTAAAGACAAATACATATTTTTGAAATGATTTTTCTTTTATACATATATGTATATAATCTCTCAAAGGTATCTATTATACCACCGGATGCATATGGGCAATGAGCTTTGATATATTGGAAGTATTTGTGTTTAACTGTTTACTGAACTTTGATATTTGTGTTTATTTTGATATGTAATGTAAAAAAAATTATATTGTCAACCAATCAAAATTTATTTTAGATATGATTCTTAAAATAATTATTATGAAAATATAGATAATTTCTTACATGTCAATCTATGATTGGATGTAAAGGTAAAAAAAATTAAATATTATAGTTAAATTAATTTTAAATTATATTGATAAAGGACCAAAAGATACCTACGACAAATATAATAAATGTTTTTAGAAAATCACAACCATGCACATAAGATACTCATTATTAGAAAACTGAAACATGTTTGGGCATTTGAATAGTCTCGATTTTTAGCCCAATTAGTTTAGAAAATAAAACAAAACAGTGGGGGTATTCAATCGAATTTCCGTTACTCGAGGGAAGAACAAAATATTTAGTTATTTCAACTACATTAAATCATCTTAAAATTTATCAAGACTATTTCGTTTATGGTCCCTTCTTTATTCTTCTGTTGATGCTTCGTTGATATATCACAATTTGTCTTTCTTTATATCAATTTAATTATTGTTCGACATCCATGATTTTATTTTATCATCATTCAAAATCACCATTCACATTGTTTTATTTTTCGGATTAACTAATAGATCATTTTTTTTATAATTATATGATTTACGTATTCGTATTTCATATAAAAATGATTCAATTTATGAGATTTGGTATGGTGCATATGAGATAGATAAGTTAAAATGTTGAGAAAAGTTTCACATCAATTAAGAATATGATTAATATATTTTTTATAAGAATTGGGTAATAGTTATTTATAAGCTATAGTTTTAATTATCAGAGTCATCATTCTAAATATTGGTCAATCCTAAATATCACCCATCCAATCTAGGCAGAGATAAGACAAAATGGGTTTGGTTTGGCTCGACCGCCCTATCTAAGAAAAAATATATAAATATTAATAATAAAATAATTTATATATTAATTTATTAAAACTTATACTTTCATTTTTTAAGACTAAAAATAAAATCACATCTCTCGCTATCACTTCCTTTAACAATATTCTCTTTGATTTCTTTTAAAAAAGTATTTAGATTTTTTAGTTGTTTATATAAATTTTACATATATTTTTTTTAAAAAAATTTAGCGAGCCGGCAGGCCAATCCGTTATTCTTCCCTAAAAAAACAAAGTTTCTTATTTTGGCGAGTCAACCTGTTGTTAAACAAGGCAAGCAACACTTTTTAGCCCTTTTATTTCAGCAGGGTAGGCCAATTCGACCCGCTGTTGACAGATTTTCGTAAGACGAGCCCAAGCCTAGCGGGCTGGTCTACTTTCCTAACCCTAAGTCTAGGCATGGTAAAGAGGAGTGTTCAATGGGAATCTTAACATACTTTTTTTTTTCTTTCATTTTGAGAACTTAAATGTATAGTTTTGAATAAATTATATAGATATAAGACATTTTAATTGAAATAATATATAAAATAAACATTAAAATTATTTATAAATAATAAACTTCATGATTATATGTTATTTTAAAAAATATATATAAACTTATTGTTATCATTTAATTATAACTATAAGTATAATTATTGAATTTGTATATTGAGGCGGAGGGTCGGGTGGGCAGTTGCTTCCCTTCCCTTCCCATCAAAATCGAGGCAAGGTTTAGGTAGAGTTTTGTTTATCCCCAATCAAAATAAGTTTTACCCGTTAAACTTGTGGTAGGGGCAAAGTAGTCCCTACGAGTTTGATTATATTGTCATGTCTAATTCGGTTGTATAAACTTTATGCACTAATTAAATGTCCAATCCTAATTAAGTATTATTTAAATATTTCTTCTTAAAACATATAAGTTTTACTCAATGTGCAAGACCACAACTCATGGCATGTTGCACCAAAAGCTATGCATAATTACTGAGGTCTGTCTAATGGTAGGGGTTTTGGGAGAATGTTCATATTTTTCTAAGTTTGAGTTAATGTTTAGTTTTTGACAATTAGACCTTGATAATGACATTTTGCATTCCAAATAGACATTACTAATGGACTAAATGTGTTCCCTTCAATATTCTAAAAAGTCATGGTCTGAGTTTTTGAGCTCATCCTCCATAGTATTCTCATCTACATAGATGACATCCTATTGTTCTTTCCCAATAAATCCAACCATAACATAAACTAATATAACAGTTCCACTCCATTTGTGACAGTCATGGAGTAATGCTTTCTCTCTATCTTGAGGCCAAACTCAAACTTGAGTTATAATATTTGTAAGGAGAACTCTCTGAAATTACAAAAGCCTTTACCTCAAGTTTCTAGGCTGAAACATCAGGTTTTTTTAGACCTTTTCTTGGAAACCAAAAAAAAATGTAAATAGCTTTTCCATAAATATAACAAGATTTTATTTTAAAGCATGTTAGTGTTAAAATTATTACATCATTTAATCTAGTATCATTTATGAGAAAAGATTTATAAGATAAAAATTCAATGAAATTACATGAGAATAGAAATTAGATAAAAATTATAAACTCTCTTAATAGAGACCTTAGCAAAAATAAATAAATTTCTTTAATCAATTTCTCCATTTTGTAGCGTGACTCCAACGGAACCTTTGCAGGAAATAATTATATTTAGAAGTAGAGTTTCGCTTTCCATTTCTTGAAAAACAAGTGCAGAATTAGTATAATTTTGATGTTATCAGTACTCCAACCTTTTTCAATTAAATTAAACTAACTCCTTTGTTTGGATGAATGCCAAGGTCAAGAGATTTTGTCATTTCCAAGCATCACTGGCTACTCTGTCACGCCAAAGCATAAAACTATTAAATTAAGAATGTAAATCCGAATTAAATGATATTTTAAAGATTAACTTCATGTATGGTAATGGCAGCTTATACTTAATGTAATTCTTTTTTCACTGAAATTTGGTTGAAGTTAGTCATAATTCATAAATAATTTTGTAAAGGTTTTTTTGGGGCATTTTCAATGAAGGATTTTTCTTTTGACATTAGTCCTGAAAGTTATGTTTAAATGTAAATTTTAAAAAGTCTTAATATGTTTTTGGCTAATATAAAAAAAAGCATATTTTGATTTTGTCCATTAAATATTTATTTCTTTTACATTTCTCATATATTAAATATTTTGTTTTTATGTTCTTATTTTAAACTTAAGTTCATTAATTATTAGTCTCTTTAGATAGTGTTGACATGTTCAATTATTTATTAACATATGACTTTGATGAGTTAAAAATTAAAATCTGTCTTTTAATTGTTAAAATAACTTTTAAATTTGTAAAATGTGAAAACTATTGTGGTTTTTAATGATAAAAAATGTATTTTAATCCATTAGAGTCATCTACTAACAGTCAGTAAGACATGTCAAAACCATACAGAGTTAGACTTAGAAGTTGAAGTTTTTTTGTGCAGACTATTAAAAGAAGAGCTTTAATTAGCGTTTCAGACCTTTGATTGAACAGACTTCAAAGAGATAAGGGACAAGAGCAGATAACACAACAAATTTATAATGGTTCACTTTCAAAGCATTCACTATGTAAAAACACCTTTTATACAACCAGCACAACTCGTGCATTGTTGACCCTGACCACTTATGGCTTATGCCAATTATTCTTTCAATCAAGCCACTTCTGGCACAATCTCAAATATTATTTCAAAAGTCTCTCCAGGCCATAAAATGTTTCCCACTTAATCTAAAGGCTAGTGAGCACACCAGACTTGTTACACAAAGTATGAGGGATAAAAGAAAGTCTGTGTTAGCGTATAGAGATATTTAAATTGAAGGAGAGAGTATGCTAAGTTATGATAAGCAACAAGCCAATGTTTGCTAGGAGCAGAATAAGAGAGGTCTTCAAGAACAAAGAAAACACTTAAGACTTTTTATAAATTAGCACTTCTGATTTTTGTTCCCGTTTTTTTTTTGAAAGAATTAGCAAGGAATCAATCTTTTCAAAGTCTGTTGATTATTTTTGACTTTGAAGGAGTAGACAATGACAGAGTCTCAGTCAAGTGTGCTTCAGAGTTTTCACCAAAATGGTTCACTTTGATAATCCATAGAAAGTGATACATATTTGTTTAGTCATTTCAAGCTAAAGGGATACACTCTTATAGACGTTGACCTTAAACTTATATTCTGTCACACTTTCAACTTTTTTGATGCTTTGAGATGTGCAAGGCATTCCTGTGTTTTTTGTCCCCTTTTTAATTTGATGAATAACGTAAATTTGAGACAAGTATGCTATTGTTGACATTTTTATAGAAAAGGAAATTTGCTTTTCAAAGAACATTCCTTAAATTTGTATTTGTATCTTGTATTCGTATTTGTATCGGGTATAGATATCATACCCCTAATGTAACCTATCTAACGAGACAGTTTCTCATTAACATGTCTGGTGAATATTATCTCATGAATTTCCTAGTAACTTTAGTATATGTGGATGCTGGCCAAGTGTCAACAAAGGAGATGTATCCCACCTAAATCTAGTAGATATGTGTTAGAGAACCGAACGGGGAGGCACTAAATGGACCTGTTCAAGAAATTTGGGCCAAACAAAATCTTTTTCAAGTCTTAAACTGACCCAAATATTATCGCCAAAAAAGCTGACCCATATATGTTCTTTATGTTTTTTGGCGACTAAAGAAGGATTAGTTGAAAGAGTTTTGGACCATAACTATTCTAATTAAAGAGCTGGGACCATATATCAAGCATGGGCTAACTTATGTCAAGTTTAATTTGGTAATTTTGGGCTGAAAATGATGTTTAATAATCAGCCATTTATTTTGTATGAATTTTTAGTTATTTTGACTTTTCTTTTAAGTTCCCCTAGAATAATAAGTGAATATTGTTACATGATTAATTAGGTTGTTTAGAAGCTAGTTAATTACTAAGAGTTGTTAGGTCAAAATTTATTAGTTTGTTTTCAATTACAAGTGTTAATTAGGTTTTTTTAAAGCCTAATAATTACCTAGGCCAATTGTTACAAAGCTTCATTAGCCTGCCTATAAGTTTCCAAATACATGTACTGACGAGAAGAATTATAATACAAATTTTGTTATGGAATTTTAGAACTTGTGGGTTTTCTTTATTTTTGGAGAGTTCCCCCATTGTTTTTGGTTAAGAATTATATTTATAGTGTTGCTTCTACCCTCATGTTATTAGTGTTTTTTTTATATGACTTTAGTTTTACTGATAGGTGAGATTAGCGTTAAGTTACTTATTTGTGTCTTTATTTTATTTATTTTTTAAAAGATTAGCTTCCTTGTCGTATATTAGTTTTGTATTAATACGACGTGTGAGTATATAATGGTGGTAAGGTGATGATGATAAACTATGAAGGTTAAATGTTTATCTAATTAAAAATAAAATATATTTTTAATTTTTAAATATGACTAAAAATTATTTTATAAATGAATAAAACTCAAATTAACATCCTTTTTTATCGAACAAATTTATTTTTAAATTTACATAAAATTTTCCTCATCTACCGTTCAGTATGATAAAGCATTTTAAAAAATAATAATTCATAGAACAGTTTTTGACTTATCATAACTTTTCCTCACACCAAGTTGGTAACTTCTTTTTATTGCATTCATTTATATTTACAGCACTCGCATATACTTTGGATCTGATTTGGCTCTCAAACCAAACATTAAAGTCAAATCCACAAAGCACAGCGCACATCCAACGTTGGTGTTTGGATACAGAACTTTTCACTTGTTGAGCAAAACCGAACCGAGTCTCAAATATCCCATAATTCAATCTGCCATTATTCTCCACACTCACAAGTTTGGTTTTTGAGCTTAAAGATCCGTGCTTTGGTCATGGAGAGCTCGGAGAAGGTGGTCGCTGTGATCATGGTTGGTGGACCTACCAAAGGTATTTGAAACCTTTCCATGTTTTCTTATCAAAGTTAGAGTCTTTTTCCCGTTTGAGATTAAGGGGTCCCCTCTTTCTAATGTGCCATTGTTCAATCGATTATGCAGGTACCAGATTTCGACCTCTTTCCTTCAATATTCCCAAACCCCTTTTCCCTATGGCTGGCCAACCAATGGTTCATCATCCTATTTCTGCTTGTAAAAGGGTTTGCTTCTTTTTCTCCTTAACTCCCCTTCACACTGTTACTCATCAAATTGAGGAAAAAAAACTAGAAGGAACTCTCAATTTCAATGTTCACTTGCTGTGTTTGTGTGTGTGTGAACCCGAGTCTTAATATTGCCATGGATGTATATGACATTGATGTGTGCTCTCTATTAGTCTAAAATCAAATTGAATCTCAGCTTGAAAACCGATGAAGAAGAGAGGGGACATGGGACATAACAGGTGTGGAGTGTTTTTACTTACTAGTTTTGTATTCTACAGATACCCAATTTGGCTCAAATTTATCTTATTGGATTCTATGAGGAACGAGAATTTGCTCTATACGTCTCTTCAATTTCAAATGAGCTGAAATTACCAGTAAGGTGACTATTGCATTAGTATGCTTCTTTAATAGATGAAATATGTTCGTAAGCTCTGTTAAATGCTGGACCTGACCACGGTGTGTTAATAATTTAAATCCAGATATTTGAAAGAGGATAAACCACATGGTTCAGCAGGTGGACTTTACTACTTTAGAGATACTATCATGGAAGACAACCCGGTTAGAAACACTTTCTTATGACTGCTAAACCATTTTACATTATAGTAGGGATTAACTTTGGAATGTTGAATGCATAAATTAAATTCTAATGGATTGGCTACATTTTGATTGCAGTCACATATCTTTCTGTTGAATTGTGATGTTTGCTGCAGTTTTCCTTTACCCTTGATGCTTGGTAAGTATGTTTCTGTTACGTTGTGGTAGTTCTTCAGAAGTATGGCACTGCTAAAATATTTCTTGTTTCCTCTCACAGATGCCCATAGAAGATATGGTGGGATGGGGACAATGTTAGTAATCAAGGTTGGTGCATAAGAAAATATATGTATAACTATAAATTCTGGTAGCACTTGTTGTAACAAAGGTAGAATCTCACTGTAGGTGCTTTAGGCATGTGTGAGGAAGACCTGTAGAAGCTCCATTAAGGGAAGTAGATTAGATGGATGGAAGCCCTATTGCTAGAGATAGACAGAGCTTGAAAAAAATATAGGCAAGATCATTAAGGATTTAAAGATCAATGGTTATAGACTTGATTTGTGATAGAACATCAAGGTGTCCTTTGGTCCATATGGCCAACCTCACCCAGTGGGAAAAGGCTTGGATGTTGTTTATTGTATCCACATGCTTTGAACCACATATGCATATATGTCTAGGTGCATTGTTGTGTTTCATTGCAAAACCACTTTTTTCATTCTCCATCTGAGGTTGTAGATGTCTTGTCATAGGTTTCAGCTGAATCTGCTAGCGAGTTTGGTGAGTTGGTTGCTGATCCAACTACTAAGGAATTGCTGCATTATACTGAGAAACCTGAGACATTTGTGAGTATTTTGTTGGCTTGTTTCTCTTTAATTTTTATACTAAGAAAAAAAGCACAATCCAATGATGGATCTTGATTTGCATAAGCTATATTTATTTTTCTTCTGACTATGCCTAGAGAAAATTAAACAATTTATAATATAAACTTATGCAGGTTAGTGATTTGATAAATTGCGGTGTCTATGTTTTCACTCCTGATATTTTTAATGCGATCGAAGGTGTATCTATGAATCGAGAAGGCAGAGGTTGGTCTCTTTTTATCAAATTTTAAGAAGCTTCAATAATCAAATGTTTGTGTTTCTTCATGAGTTGATTCCCTAAAAGACAAGATTTAATTTGGCTTCAACATTTAGAATTTTAACCAATAAGTATTGCATAGAATTGAGTCTGTAATATGAACCAAGAAGGCAGAGATTGGCCTCTTTCAATTGCAATGTAAAAAGCTTCAATCATAGAAGGCCTGTGTTAACGTGTTTCATGAATCGGTTTCCGAGACACAAGATTTAACTTGGTTTCAACCTTTTAAAAGTTAAACAATAAGTATTGCATAGAAGAGCTGGCAATTCGGGCGGGCGGCCCTAAACGGGCCGGGCCAAAAAAGGACCACAAAAATTCAGGCCTTGAAATTAAGGGCCTTGAAATTAAAGGCCCTAGCCCGACCCTCAACGGGCTGCGGGCCACTTTGGGTGGCTCGCATAAAAAAGTTAAAAAAATAAATTTATAAAAAAATTGTTCTCTGTAATGAGAAAGGCACACGATTAAAAAAATATACATATATCAAAGATCATGATTTGTGTAAACATATAGGCTATAGCTAAAAATTATGGACATACAGCTTCAAGTTTGGTTGTAATCAAATTAAAAATGCATATAACGTAACGTATAACTATTGGTGAAGTCATAAAGTGATATTATCAATTCACAACGGCAAAGGTGAAGTCATGAACTACATAACTATTGGTGTTAACATAAAGTGATATTATCTTATGGAGATGACATTATGTTTGACTTTCTATATTATGCTTTTTAATAAAATGTACAAAATCAATCAAAGAAAACATTATGGAAGAAAACAAAATGCACAAAGTTGAATCATATATTTCATAAAAGTGCATAATAAAAGTCACAAAAGCAAGCACCTAACTAAACTAAAAATTATTTTTTTTATTTTTTTAAAATAATCAGGCCGCCCGTGGGCCACACCGGCCGGCTCGCACTTGGGCCATTTTTTCGGGCTTTTTTAGGGTCGGGTTTTTTTTTCCACATATTGATTTTGATTTTTTATTTTAGGCCCGCGCACTACATTTTTATGGGCGGGTTCGGGCCGGCCCATGCGGGCCAGCCCATTTTGCCAGCTCTTCTGAAGGCAGAGGCTGGACTTTTAAAAGGCTTCAATCATGAAAGACTTGTTTTTCATGAAATGATTCCCTGATTCTCAAGATTTAATTTGGCTTCAACCTTCAGAACTTTAAACAGTAAGTATGCATAGAACGAGTATATATATCTATCTATGAACTGAGAAGGAAGATATTGGTCTGTTTCCATCCCAATTTTTAAACACCAATCATAAAAGGGTTATATTTCATAAATTGGTTCCCTCATACACATGATTTAACTTGGTTTCAGCCTTTTGAAATTATTTCATAGAACAATTATGAGCACAAACACACAAATAAGCACATACTTGCACACATGATAATGCGTGCTATTCCCGGCTAAAACATAGGTCTTACAAATATTTATATTTTATTTTGTGCTTTATTATCTTTCATATAATTTATATCTTAAAAGAATACTAGATGCTTCATATTTTAATATGAAAAGAAGGTTCTCTGCATAGTAATTCAGTCAAACAAATTTTTTTAAAACTCTGCTATATTATATATTTTTTATTATGGCAGCTTGATTTACTTTTTTGCTATTCACAGTTAAGCTGCACCATTGGAAATTTACTTCGTTTAATTGACTCTCCTGCAGCTTTACGTCGTCTCTCCAGCTTTGAAGCACTACAATCTGCCACAAGGTTGATTAAATACCACTATGTTTTACTTTTTGAAAACATTCATAACTATGATGACATGCATGGATATTGCTCAGTATAATACAAATAGCTGACTGTTGATTTCTCTTTAGTAGCTATTAGAAAGGGTTTCTATCAATAAATAGAGTTTCTTTTCTGTTCTGAACCAGTTTCTATCACTTACATTCATTGCTTTTTCATATCTCTACCTGACGATGCAATGAAAATTGAGACACACGTTATATTGGTTCCGAAATATTCATCCATTTCCCTGAACATTTTTCCCCTTGTGAAAACTGCAACATCTTCAAAGGCTCATGGATACATTTTTCCTTCAGGACTATTCCTATAGATTTTGTTAGATTGGATCAAGATATATTATCACCTCTCGCTGGAAAGAAGCAACTGTACACATACGAGACAATGGATTTCTGGGAGCAAATTAAAACCCCAGGGTACGGTTGCATTGTTTCTTAAATTCTTATTACTTCCTTAAGCTTTACTTATGGAATACACTTGACATGAACAGAATGTCATTGAAATGCTCAGAATTGTATCTTGCTCAATTCCGGTATACTTCGCCCGATATTTTGGCCAGTGGAGATGGCAAAAGGAATGCTACAATTGTTGGGGATGTATATATTCATCCATCTGCAAAAGTTCACCCATCCGCAAAGGTAGTTCCGTTGAATCCACAAGATTGTAAATACTCTTCTTTTTTAGGCACAAATTTAAATAGCATTAATACATTGGTGCATTTTTTTCTGTAAAATACCAAAGACCTAAACCGTGATTTGTTCTTAAAAGGAAAAGACTTAACTATAATTTATACCGTATTTTCAAATACTTATCATAAGGTGCATTGATGCCATTTTACAAGTTTACATATGCACTTGTTAGTTGTTAGAGTGAACTGTTTCACAGATAATTGAAGATGGTGATGCGAAAGAAGCTTGGATGAACAGTGCATATTGCTATTGCAATTGCCAATTATAAAAATGTTTCCTTTAAGTAAAATTTAAACAAAGTTGTGGAGAAACCAAAATTTTCCTTTTATATGGATCTGAAGACTTTGCATGAAACATAAAATATGTTTTTCTTTCTTTCTTGAACAGCTTGGTCCCAATGTTTCTATCTCAGCAAATGTTCGTATAGGTGCTGGTGTCAGGTTAATTGGATGCACCATCTTGGATGATGTTGAAATTAAGGTAAGGAACTGAATGGCTATGATGTGTAATATTTTCTTTGTATAAACAAAATATGTTTTCTCCTGACAGGAAAATGCTGTAGTTATACATTCTATTGTTGGATGGAAGTCATCGCTAGGAAGATGGTCACGTGTGCAGGCAAGTTCAGCGCAATTTTATAACTAGTGCAAATGCTAAAGGGCATAAATAAAAAACATAGAGAAACTTTAAACAAAAGAGCAAGTTTCAATAATCAACGTTGCTTATACATTTGAAATTTCAATTAATGATGGAAAGCTTGTTCAATTCATGCACCCTTTGTAATTTTAGCCACTCAAGCTTGCACTGGCTAACAAATAGCAAATTGAATGGTTCAGGCTGATGGTAACTACAATTCAAAGCTTGGCATAACCATCTTAGGTATACATTCTTGCTTGCTTACTTGTCTTTTGTTTACTTTATGCTACCTCCATTCCTATTTATCTATCTAGAGAGAAGTGACCAAAGAATCTAAGCACAGTATAATAACTACTAGATGAAATTTCTTATCTACCTTTCATTTATTTAACTAGACTCTTCCTTTATTTCTCTCCATTTATTTCTTTGTAATGATAAAACGGTATTAGAGGAAAAGTAGTACTTAATATTATTTTAAATCTCTACATAACAGATAAAAAGGAACAAAATTTATATTCTCTCTCCAAATAGATAAATAGGAATAAATATAGTATAATTGGTTCTTAAAGTTGATGTCATGTTGCATTTGTCAATACTGACCTTAGTTCCTTTTCTTCTGTATTGATAATAATAAATATAATTTAGGAGAAGCTGTAACAGTTGAAGATGAAGTAGTAGTGGTCAACTGCATTGTTCTTCCTAATAAGACTCTTAATGTTAGTGTGCACGAAGAAATCATCTTATAATCCAGAGAAGGGACACTGGTTACTCATCAATAGAAGAGGCTTTAAGCATATTGGTTTTGCCATTTCTTTCTTGATTTGGTTTGATATTGGAGTGATAAATTAAAGTTCAGCTCCAGGAACAAGGAAATACTCATTTTAAAAACCACCTCATACACAGTGCCTGGAATTTTTGGCTTATATATATGGAGTTTTGTACATTTCAAAAAAAAAAATCTCTATTTTTGGGTCCAAATATATATAATTTTTTTTTCTCTTTCTAATGCTCATGTCATGGACCTTTAAGTGTAAACAACAGTTCAGATTTGGACCTTGTAGTAGCATGCATTATATATCTGTCTACAATACCTATGCTTTTTAGGTGAATGTAGGGCCTAAATTACTACTCCAATCCATTATCATGTATTAGGACAAAACTTAGATCTACTTTTATCCAAAACCATTAAGTTTTGGATGTTTATTCATAATTCATAATAAATAATTGTCATTACATGTGTTGTAAAATGTTAAATAAATATTAATGTATCATTATTTGAATTTAAAACTTGATAGCGAGGATGTAAGAAACTTCGTCTAAGTTTTTTCTTATCTACAATACCTTTTTTTGTGTGGTGGTGACAATATCCGTCTTAGTGTTATTGGTAATCATACAATTTATTGCGTTTGGGAGATAATACATGTTTGGTGTGTACACTCACATTCATAATTGTAGGAACATGGTGGTTAATCCTGAGACTAGAGCTGCAACTATAGTCCATTAAATTTTGGTAGAAAAAGTTTTACTGTCTATCATAATCGTAACCTGCAGGAACCCCAATATTTCAGGATATGTTTAACTGTTTAATCCATTCCTTCCCTGACACCATTGGTCCCTTACATGTCCTAAAGCCGTTGGTTTCTATTGCAGAAAATTAATTGATAAATCTCACTTCTTTTTGTGCTGTTTATTTTCACGATTCTTTTCGTGTATTAATTAATCCTTGAAAGAACACGTGAATAAGTTAGCACAGGTCTATCCTAAATTACGATCTCAAATTTGAATCTTACACAATCTAGTCGCATTAAAATTGAAAAAATATTCTTCCTAATAATGTTATTAAAACCTCAAATTAGTTCATAACTTGACAAAATACTATTTATTTTTAATTGCAAACCTAGTGGGTGAAATTCAGGCTATGTTCCATAGGCTAAATTTTGCTTGGGATCTTGGTTACAAGGATTGTGACCCGGATTCTCTCATGGCAGTGTCCATTATTCACCACGATAACATTGATTTTCACCCAGCAGGGACTTTATTAACAACACGTTTGGTTCTGGTGCACAGCAACGCAACGGAGTTTGGTAGAAGTGAAAAAATAATTTTACGGTCAAACGATATTAATAATTAAATATCTTATTTTTCTAAACCCTGTTTCCCCAACTACATACCAAACGAACTCTATCTATCAAGAATCTATTAGCTAGAGTGGAGTGTTGGTTTGATTCGTACTGTGAGGGAAGGGAATCAAATAGCTCATTTATTTGCCATACAACAGCATGGACTTGATGGGATTCTCCTCCCCCACAATTGAGTTTAGCAGCACGTTTAGCGAACATGTCAAATGGAGGTTTTCTTCGTTAAGTAGAAGCAGATTTTTGATCTTATGGGTTAACGGAGTTTTGATTGTCTCGAACGGCGTGAATAATTAATATCAACCTTTAAATTTTTCACTTCAACTCAACTCCGTTTCCCTAATTACAAACCAAACACCCTAGGTCTTCTTGGTGATGTCCTACTAGGCTGTAATTTCTTCTTTCGTTCGTTTATTTGCCATAATTATGTGAGAAATTTTTTTTCAACAATACTCAATTAAATTGTTAAAATAATAAAATGTGACTAAATAATTTTTCTACTCTTAATAAATAAGATATATGAAAGATATGTAATTGTTTTTTATATTTAGGACTAATAAATAGATGCAAATTGTCTCTATCTAAATTTGAAAAGAGGAAAAACCAATAACAATGAATGAAATAAAAGGGACTAGAACTGATCTTCAGTTTTACTCATTTCTTTGAATAAACAAAGTCACCCTATAGTTTCCAAAGTGTAAGATTTGTATTCAATTTTTTTTTTTGGGCAATTTGTATTCAATTGAAGTGCTGAATTCAATAGTTAAATATCCAAAAATATCGAAATAAACCAATCACTTTGGAAATATAGGCCGGTTGGAGCCCATAGATATTTAAAACCTGTTTCCTTTTGTGGACATCTGCAAATTTATTTTGAAAAAAAGGTATACATGTATTTGGTCCTTATGTTTTTACCGTTGTCTTGTTTTTTTTTTCCATTAATTTCAATTTTTATATTATTTAATATATCAAAATTAGTCTTTTAAAAACATCAATAAAAAAAATGAAACCCATTTTAAGGAATAAAGTTTTAAAAAAAACCAAATAAGATCCAAATAAAATGACATTTTTGTTTACAAATAATAGTTGTATTAACGATGATACATCTTAAGAATCAATTTTAATATTTAGAGACCAATTTTAACATATTACACAAGATAAAGACTTAAAAAATTAATAGAAAAAGAAGAAAACTAAGGGATTAAAATAAAAAAAGTTAATCAAATCACATACCAAAAACACATTTAACCTTTTTAAAAATCGTGAAGAATACTAATAATTTTGCAAATTGTTGAGCTCACGGCCAAAGAAGAATACACTCACCTGCATAGAGGTATAAAAACTGTACATGTATTACTAGTCTCTAAGAGACATGTTATACAAAAACATAGGAAACTTTTAACTGTTAGGTCCAGAAAAACGTAAACAAATGCTACATCAATGCACTAAACAAACAAAGGAGCCGCAGATGCTATAATCTCAACCGTGTCTTTTATAACAGCAATCTACAAAAGTCAACTCTCACTTCCTCAACCAATGTAACTCGCCTTTGCTTGGACGTTTCTTCACATCTCTTACCTGCACCACCTTAAACTCACTGTTAAATCAGAAATCAGTCCAAGAATAACTCATCCCTACCATGAATGGAGCAGTTTAAAAATTTCAGTAACAATTCATCTTAAATCAGTCCACGAAGTCCCTGTGGTTCGGCTCAAACCGGCAGCAATAATTCAGCAATGAGTACTCCCTATGGTTGTGGCCACAAATCAAACTTGTAAGCTTGAATTTCCATTGGAGATATGGCAACATGACCCTTTTGTGAAAGATCTCCTCCAACCTGCTCTGTGAATCCCATTACTTCAGGGTCTTCATGCAGAAGATTCAAGGAAGTTGCTTTGGCCTTCGAGACGGTAAGGTTCTTGAACATGCTAAACAGGTTCACAGGCTCATCAGCAACATTAGTGCATTGTGTTCTTCCCTTCCGACAGTACGAAGAATCAAAGTGTCGCCTGTGTAAGATTAGAGCAAATCTAGGACCTTCAGGAGGTTGCTGCAAGAATTTCAAAGGCTTGGGAACCTTGAAGTTCACTATGTGCAAATCACATGGCAAGGGAGTGTCAAGAGGAGAGAAAAATCTAGGCGGTGGCTTCACAGACATATCCTGTGATTTCTTGGAAATGAATGCATGTAATGGATAGTTCAAGTGAGAACCAACACGGTGAGATAAAAGAGAAGGGCTGTAAGGGAAAGGGGTGGAAGCCAAATTTGATATGGGAGAAACACTAGCTTCCATGGTTATGTGGAAGACAACATTCATTACACGGTTATCCATCACTCCTTGGCCCAGACCGCGACCATCATCTCTAACTAACCGACGGTCAAGCATTATCTCTAGCCATCCATTTTTTAGGCTTGCCACACCTAATGATTGCCGGGAATGGACAGAAAATCGCTGACCATTCGGTCCTTGAATGAATGCAAGGGCAGGCATGGGGTAATAATTGCCTTGAAGAGGAATCTTATCATAAGTTTCTCTTCGGCTCATCTGAAATCCATTTAAATCTGAATAAAATATCTTTTTGTTATCGATATCCGTTTTGTACCTAACTATCAACTCCTTATCATTGAAATCATGTCCAAGCAGCTCAACATGATATTCCTTTTCAATGGCAAACCCCTGGACTGTCCCCTCTCCACTATACAAGCGGGTGCTGTGAGAAATGGGGGATTTCTCCCAAGCTGTCCTTGGATAAGAGTATACTTCCTGTATTAAAGGGCCCTCCGAGATCAGCAACTGCCCGCCTTCTTCAATAAAGGGCTGGGCTTCACCATTGGGCTTAAACAAGTATGCCCCACCTGTACTGGAGTACATACCAATTTCCTCATTTACAATACCTGAGACGCTATTTTTCGAGATTATCTTCTGCAACAAACCATTCTTTACATCAAAAGTTAGTTTCTGATGTTGATTCTCAATTTCGGCCACATCAGCTTCTACTTTTACACAAGAATATGGTGTAGGACAGGCAACAGAACTAGATTTGGGGAAAATTTTCAACTTTGCAGGCCTGGCCTTTTCACACTCAGTGAAACCTTTGGAAATATAATATGTTCCCAATCCCATTGCAGGAACAGAAACTTCCCAGTAAGCTCGGTGCCTCCCAGTAAAGATCTTGCTATTATGATACTGCAACTCGGGCGAAATTTGGCTTTGAACACAAGTCCAGTTGGAGTCAACAACAGTAATGTCAGGACTGTCAACAACAACCATCACAACTTCTTCTCTGGTTTGCTCCAAAGGATTAAAAATGGCCACTGATTGGTAAGAACCTTCTCGAATACTAATCACTTTATGCAACGGCTGGGCATCATATTTGGATCTCACTATCACTGGCTCATACTGAGAAGGACTTTGCTCTAATTTATCATATCGGATTCCAAGAAGTGCCTCAGATGCTTTAGACATAAAAATCTGCAGGTCCAGTAATGAAGTATGCATTCGGGTTCCATAATCCATAACCACGTGATCTTTTGCAGTGCCAGTTACCCCATCATGATGCTGAAAAAGAGCTAAGTTCCTTCTCGCAGCAGTCAACTTATAGGAAAACCCTGTTCCTAACTTCTCACAATGTGATCTCCGACAGAAGCCAAGTACTAGAGCTACCATCATTTCTGTGGCACGAAGTGTCTGCTCCAGTACCCTATCAACAGCCTTGAAGAAGGGCCGTGAAACATAATAACCACTCCAGTAATCTTGTTGCCGATCAGCATAAGTAAAAAAGTCACCAGATAGAGAAGGAAAACCTTCAACTAGACCAGATCCGAATTCACCAGGAGATGAGTAATTTATTCTCTCTGCTTCCTCACGCAGGGTTAAAAAGTAGTCTTCCAAAGTACCAAACTTGGCCTCTGCATTCAAACTGGGGTTTGAATTGATATAGTCAAACAACATTTGGTAATTTCGAAATTGGGCTTCTGCTTCCTCAACATTAATGTACCGAAAATCATCTCCAAGAGGAACAAGAAGTGTATTGGTTCGGTATAAAGTTGACTTTTTCCTGTATTGATCCAGCAATTTAATTGCTCTTTCTTGAACATTTTCCTGTGTGGTCTCTTCAGGATATTGCCCCCATGGACATTGTTCATATACAAAACCCTGCATGCGTGCAAAGTCAAACTGACAACAAATAGCAGGCTCTGGACCACATGTATGGGGTATATCGTATGAATAAAAGGGCATCATATGAACAAATATATCAGTGGTTTCCTCTGCATCCCAGCTTTGACGCCATATGTATTCTAAATTTTTATGCCATGCAAGATCCTTCTTCAGCTCATAATGGGTCCTCTGGATAAGCATGTTGTCAAAACCCATACGACGGAGAAGATATGCCATGGTAGATGAGTAGCCAAATGGATCTATAGCCCATGAATTTTTTGGAACAAACCCAATAGTGTCATTCAACCACATATTTCCTTCAGCTACCTGTTACACAATTGTTCTAATATTAAGTACCACCACATTAGAATATACAAATCTCTAGAGCAAAAAGAACATATTCTGATTTGAGCATAAAATCACAAGTCATGGACAGGTCAAAACATGGAAACATAATATGCTTCCTCTAATTAATGAATACCAAGGGCACTGCAGCATACCCAAACTCGAGAGAATCTTGTAGACGGATATAGGAGTTCAGATCTGATGTATTAAGAAAATATATGTTCTCTAGAATTTTATATGACCATTGTACAAGGTACCCTTGGCCTTTTGTGTTTTTGAAACTTATTTGGTATTACTGCTTGCAATAACACAATATCTATAATGCCAATTTGGATGATAAACTATATTGTAAAAATACTGAACATGTCAAGGAATATGGCATAGATAATAAGGCCTCATCACTTGTTTTGCATCCAGGAAAAGTACATCTACAACATATTTTTGTTTTGCATCAATCAGCTTATCACATTATAAGACCCATCAAGTATTAATTTTTAATCATCATGAGTAAAATTAGCTACATATCATAAAATGCATCCTAACTGACTCTCAAAGTCCTAACTTTAAAATAATAAGTAATAACATTACAAAACTAGTATATGATCTATTCCTAGCATGTCCAAGAATTTAATATGACATTCCAATTTTCAATAATCAATACAATAACTAATCACCTTTAATGTTCAGACAAAAGAAATCACTTGTTTGCATCCATACACTGGGCCATTTGTTCAGTAATTTCACTGAATGGCTATAACAGAATGGAAGTATTCACAATTTCAAGGCCATCAGCATGCAAGCCAAATATCATGCACAGTGATACAATATATAGGAAAACCTAAACATCATTGGATTCTGTTTGTTACTTAAATAATGATCAACTATAAAAATTGTAGCAAAATGGACCAAGAAACAAATAATGTATGCGAATGTAAGTAAATTAAGTTTTCAGCATACCTGTTCAATTATAGCAAAATAATGGGAATTTGCCTGCATGAATGAGAAAACAATTGAAGGTCAAATTTCCAAGTCCAAAAACAAACCACAGAGGCCACCAGTAATCAACCAATTATGATGAAAAGTATCCCAGACCCTACCTTCTACAAATTCTTATTATGATGATTCCAAAAGGAATTAATAACAACATATCCAAATGATATTGGTGCAAGTAAAATAAATGTAGAAAGATCAATAGCATGATACCTCATCATTCATCACCCAGCCGCCTCCAACAATTTCTAACTGCCCACTTTTTACCAGATTGATGAAGGACTCCTTCATCTCATCTGATGCATCCCTCCACCATCTCTCTAGGTACGACATCTCCTCCCATATGAACTTGCGGCGAGAATCCTACATGCCCCAATCATCCGGACAACATCATAGATAAAGTTGCTCTCAAACTCAATACTAAAATAATAAAAAAAAGAGCTATCTATGGAACTAACAGGCCCATATCAAAGGGCCATTTTTATACATTTACATATCATCAAATTAAGAACTATGCAAGCCCTGGTGTATATTTTAACTAGTTCAATCAAGAAAAAATTGTGTCATTTAACCTTTACCATATTTCTCCATTTCAGCGGTGCTTCTTTATCTCCTATAGTATACTAAGGTGTGACATTTTTTGTAATCACATGCAGTGCCCCCACAGCATACATTTGCATCTTTGAAGCAGCATGTTAACTAGTTTAACCCAATTAAGAAAATTCCGTACGACCACTTAATTTATTATTTTTTCCACTCACACGTCACAACCATTCCAAATCACTTCTCAATCTCATGAATCATGTATCAAACTTTCTTTTTGGTGTACACTGAGGTAGACATTAATCCTTCTCAAATTATCATTTTTTCACTCATAAGTCACAACCCAGCAAAACTAACTTATTCAACCACTCCAAATCACTTCTCAATCTCATGAATCAAGTATCAAACTTTCTTTTTGGTGTACACCGAGGTAAGACATTAATCCTTGTGACACATATAAAATCACCAAAGTAGGTTTTATCTCTTCAAACAAAATCTTTTCTATACACAGCCAGAAATTCAACCATGTCAGCGTGCTTAAAGAACCTATTTATCTGCTAACTCCGTCAAGCTTTGTTGTTCCAAGAATCAAACTTACTAAACCAAAATTTTACTAATAATTTTCACAAGGGAATAAACAAGCGAGAAAATAGATAACAATTCCAAAGGCATTATAAAAGGAAGGATAAGAGATTTTGACCTTAGTTAGTGTTTGAACAATGGTATCAAGTATATGGCGAGACTGTCTATCATAGTATTCCTCAACCGTGAGCTTCCAACCAGGGTCATTATGGGAATGTGGCACTACAAAGACCTTAAGCTTCTCATTGTCCCACTCATTCCCTCTATAAGTGACACTCCAACCTTGCTTCCAAGCACCACCATCAACATCCAAGAACTGAATCTTATCATACAAGTCCTTGGTGGTGATGTCAACAATGGAACCGAAGAGAGTGTTGTTGTTGTTGGTACCGGAAAGAAGGGGCTTTCTGTTGATGGGTTTGCGGATACGAGAGGAACGTGCTCTGAAGTGAGTGGTAATGGGCTTGGGAACCCCAAATCGGATAAGAATGAGGAGGAACAACAAGAGGGAGAACAAGAGCCCAATGGTGAAGAAATTCGCAAAGATGAAATCTTTCACCAAGGTTCGTTTTCTTCCCTTTCTGGAAACCTTCGATTTCGGGTTCGAAGATGGAAGGGTCGATTGTGCCCAGGAACCTCCACGCCTAGAAGAGAAGGCCATGTTTGGCTAAGGAAAATTTGGATGCCACAAAATAAATAAAAAGTGAGGCTTTTTGGTTTTCTTTATCTTTCACATGAGATGGTGGTTGGGATCTATGAGAAGATGAAGGGTAGTGAAACTGAAAGTGTCTTCAAAATGAAGAGTTGAGGGTGGAAATGGAATGATGGATTATGGGAGGGTCAGGACCTGGGAGATTCCGACCTGCGAGTGTGTCTTGTGTTTTGTAGCATTGGTGGGGTTTTTTATTTATCCTTTTTCTTTCTTTCTTTTTTGGTTGGGGGTGACTTTGGAATTGTCAATGTGGTGTTGTGGAAGCTAGCAATGTTGTGTGGAGTGCAGGGAGCCTTCCTGCAGCAAAACAGACTTTGGAAAAGTACTACGCCCCAGCTAACACGCCCATTTTTTGTTATAAATAGCAATAAATACTCAAAATTTGATTTTTTAAGAACATGTATATGTACATTAAAAATAGTTTTTTTTTTAACTTCAACCTAATGGGGTGTTTGGAAGTGGATTTTTTTTCCTGAAAATGCTAGTTGAAAATAAAATTTACTAATATTTTGTAAAAGTTATAAAAAGATGTTTTTGATAAGTGGGATTATTAAAAAATCTTTTACTTTCTTACTACCAGCTCTAAACAAAAAATTTATTTTTTAAAAATTATACTACCTCCGGTTTTAAATATAAGCAAATATACATAACTTCACACATATTAAGAATAGTAGTTTGAGGTAGTTATTTGCATTAATGTTACCACATATTTGATTTAATTTTTTAAAATACCCTTAGTATCATTTATTACATAAAGAATTAGTGGCCTTGGAAATATATATGATGAGGATATATTTGGTAAACAAGCATTTAATGACATTGGGAAAGTCTAATTTTGCTTATATTAAGGGACCAAAAAATTTCATTAAAATTTGTTTATATTTGGAACCAGGGGTAGTATTAAAATTAAAATGAGTAAATTTTAATAATATTTTAAACAAAAATTTTTCATTTTTCTTTTCTTAGCTAATACTACTTTTGATGTGACACCCAGAACCCAAATTACAAATTCCAATTAGTTAACCCAAATTTTTGAAATAAATTTTTTGTAAAGAATCATTTTGAAATTCGTAATTTAAATTCTGAGGTCACGTAAAAATTGATAAATGTGGAATATTATCATGCATACTAGTCGTGAACGAATAAAACATAATACATTTATATAGCGGAAACGATAGAGAAGATTACAGTACAAGGTACATAATAATATTATTACAACACATTAAATCTCAAATGAAATCAAAGTCCAAGCAATAAAATATAAAAACTTCATTAATTGCACCACTCGTCATTCTGTGAAGCATGCACGGTAAAAATAATGTAAGAGTGAGATAAAATATAGAATAAATATAAAATAAGTAAAATTGCATAAACACAATCAACAAACAATTATGATATGATGAATATGCCAAACAAGGTCATTTACATTTAATAATCTTTAATTTAGTCAAATGATGTCATGTTGAATCCATTTTGATTTAGTGGGAATACTGCAGTAAAAAGTCTCATAGAGACACAAGTAGGACTTAGCATAATGCCACGAATCCCTACCTTTCGTAGCGTTCAAGTACCAAAGTACACAAGTAGGACTTAGCATATACCATGAATCTCTACCCTTCATGGCGCTCAAGTACCGAAAGTACACAAGTAGGACTTAGCATAAACCATGAATCCCTACACTTCATGGCGCTTAACGAAAATAAGGCTTTAACTCTTCATAGAGTAACCCCCCACCAGGGCCGGCAATCATGGAACCCTTAAATTCCATGATGCGTCCAAATGCTTATGATGCATGAATGTCTTTAATTCTCTTTATCAATTTAACATACCATGATATCAATACTTCCATAATCACTTGGAAAACCACAAGTCCTCAAAGGACACATCACATATATTAATTCTCAAAATCATGGATTTATAGTTCAACAACATATCTCAATAAACCACAAGGCATTCATGTATACATTAATTTAGTCATTCATAATTATTCATCACAAAGATATACATATTGTATGACATTCATAGGACACTCAATAACATCCATAATAATCAATAATCCCTCAGTAATTCATAAATAAATCATTACCCACATAGAAAATATCATTTTCATCCATAATAATCATCACAGGTAAATTTTAGAAATTTACAACAGCAACATACATTAGTAAAACGACCATAATGTGAGCAAATCAAATCCTTTTTAAGTAATTCCACTTTCTGTAGTTCCATAACAAAATTATCTACAACATTCATGAAGACCATAATTTTAAATTCCAAACAAAAACATCACATAATCACATAATAGTCAATAGGTTATCATTTTTCATTATCACCAATTGCTGAAAAATTTACTGGTTTGACAATATTTAGTAAATTAGCTATAACTCATGGTATAAAAATAATTTTTGAATGAGGCCAAGTTCTGTGTTTCAATAATTCCATTATCTATAATTTTTATGAAGACCAAAAATTCCAAATTCAAACAAAAATATCACAAATTCATAGTATACTAAACTATCTCAAAGAAAGTAACAAAACGTACATATGTTGGTAAATTCAATGTTTCTGGAGCTACAAAAATAATTTTGGCATGAGACCAGTTCTAAATTACTCATAACACAAATATCTAAAACTTTTATGAAGACACTAAACACTAATTCTCATCACAAAATTCCCAGTTTTAAAAATACAAACAGTGATTCACGTCAGCAGATTTTCAACATAAATATACTTCTGTATTTTAGGTATAACTAGAGATACAAATATCCTTTTAACTTGAAACCACTTTCTATAGATCCATAACATAAATATCTACAACTTTTATGAAGACATCAAAGTCTAAATATGTATGTATAATTCCCAGAATATTAATATTTATATAAAATAGAAGGTACATATTCCAGAACAGACATACTGTAGTATTTTAACTATAACTCATGCTATACATATCCAAATCAGTTGGTTCAAGTCTCAAAATTCACATAACGAAAATATCTACAACTTTGATGAAGAAGTCAGAGTCAAATTCACACATATTTAGCTTCAAAATTAAGTAACAAGTTACAAAAATAAATCTTGAAATCCTAGAACAGCATACAATTCTACCCATTCCATATTTATTCACAACCCTATCCCCTCTTACCTTAATGGAGGTTCCTAAAGTGGTTGAAAGTGTTGTATTATTGTCCTAGATTCAGATCAAGAGTGAAATTGATGGATAAAATGAAAGAAAATAAGAGAGAGACTTCACTAACTTTAGCTTGTTCTAAGAATTCAGACTTGGGAACAAGATGTAGTGTTAATTTAATGATGCAAATGACAAGTGGGGGACAAGCTTTTCATAATGGGATTGTAGTGGGATGTTAGGTGCATTAATTGTGGTGATAATGAAGGTTTTAGGTGAGAAAAATAGGCTGAATTGTTGACCATTTCCGCAGCCTACATAATGTAGCTTATTTGATTGAAGTAAATATCAATTTTGACACTATTTCAGTATTTTGGGCATATCTCTCTCATATATTAAGGGATTTTAACAAATTTGGTCTTTTTGGAAAGCTAAGATAACGATGAACAACTTTGTAGTTTACCACTTTTTCAAATTAGGACTCTAACTAGGCATTAAAATATATACAAGATGATATGATTGAAGTAAAATATCAATTCTAATACTGTTTCGGTATTTTGGACATATCTCTCTTATATATTAATGGATTTTAACAACTTTGGTCTTGTTGGAAAGCTAAGACAAAGAGAAACAACTTTATAGTTGACCACATTTCCAAATTTGGACTCTAACTAACAATTAAAATGTGTACAAGATGACGCATTTTAAGTGGAGTATGTGGTGATTTGATGAGAGTAATTGGAAAAGTCAAAGAAATTAATAACTAAGGAAATAGGTAATAAGTTATTTGATTAACTTTTACCTAAGGTATAAAGTTAAAATTATTTACCATGGTAAAAGATTAAATTGAAGATGTTTTCCTAACCAAATTTATATAGAAAGTTGAGATAAAATGGATAATATCATTAACGGTCTAACTCAAAATGATTATACATGAGAATGAAATTTTTGGGATGTTACATTTGACATTTTAGTTAACATTTTCTTCCTATTATTACAGTTGGCCACAATTGAGTTTTAAAATTACAGAACCCTCCTTGTTGTTTCTAGGCTTACAATCCATCTGTTTAAAGATGACACTTTGCAACCATGGTTGTGTCATTAAGGGCACCTAACAAGAAGTGAGGTGGTGATTTTTTACACAAGATAAATATATTAATAAAAACAAGGACATGAACCATCGTGGGTGTAAGTTTCTCAGTTTACCCTTGTTTTCTTGTTCTCTTTTTCATGTGTCCATCTTAAAGCCAATGTCTTCTAACAGTTCCGGTGATCTAAGGGGGTGTTGAACAAGAAATGTCATAAGGAAAATTGAATTCGGATGATAAATTATGTAATGAGGGGTGTGGTTTCTGAGTGAATAGAGATAGGTAGGGACTGCAACACCCAGTGTCTGCCAAATATTTGTTGTAATTCCTCAACGAATCAGTTGATTTTGCTTATTCAACATATAACAGTGTTTCCTGTGTTGTTGTGCGATGAATGAATTTGGTTCCTATAGCAAAAAGGGATTGATAAATGCTTGTTGACCATGATAGAAAGTAATTAATACCAGTGTCAAATATCAAGACCCAATAACAAGATAGTATTAAGAGGTTGTTTGGTTCAAAGTTGAGTCAACAAAGTTAAGAAAACTGAGTAAAACAGACTTGTATTTGGTTCATAGTTTTAGAAAAGTCAGTTAGAAAGTAACAATTGTGTTTAGTTTGCAAAAAGTTTAGTGAAATTAGTGGTTAGGTGGCCCGTTGAGCTACCCAGTGGTCAGGTGGAACCCAATGGTGAGGTGAAGAGCCAAGCGGGCTCGGTGGGCCTGGTAGGGTCCATGGGATGTCAAGTAGGATCCCCAGTTGACAATCCCTTTAGTATTCGGATATTAGAATCGCATTATTATGATTGATTGGGAGTCAGTGATGATAATAGTAGAGTTGATGCTAATTAAATTGATGAAGAGTTGATGTTAATTAAATTAATGATGAGATAATGTTGATTAAATTGATGATGTTGATTGAATTGATGATGAGATGGTGTTTATGATGATATGGTGATTATTACATTAAATGACGTGTTGAAATGACATGAACCTAAATGTGTGTATATGAGATGTTTGATGACCGGTGGGCTGATAATGGTTTTGATATGATTATATATTATTGATGTTGAGTTGTGAATATGATGGTATGTTTCTGGTGATTTTTGGCATAGTTAAGCATCATTGATGTTGATATATGTATATGTTAAATGAGATGATATGGTTGAATGTAAAATTTGAAATAATGAGATGCATAAATGATAGATGCGAGGCGAATATGGTATACAAGTATGGGATATGAAAAGGTAAATCTAAAATATAATGACAGACAATAATTATGATTAATAAGGAAGTATCTAACTAGGAAGTAGCTAGATTATGCTTTTCCTGGTATATGTATATATGTTTCTGTATTAATCTTTAGTTCTAGTCACTCACCCCCTTGCTATGGTTTTTAAGTGACTAGTGGTAGGTTGTTGATGAACATCATGGAGGAGAGCACTAAATGAGACCAATATGGATTTAATGCCAAAAAAGGAGATTTGGAAGGTTAATGTGTGTATGAAATCATGTATATATATAGTAAGTTTGACTTAGTGCTATGATGCAAATGATGCGAACATGTATATGTATGTATGCGATATGCTTGATTGCTTCTGGCATAAAGCCATTGACTTATGATAAACTATAATGGGTAGGTACCTCTGATTGGCCTTAGCCATGTGTGACTGGTGCTAAATTACTATAGGCAAATGAATTGTGATTTGTATATGTGTATGGCATTGGTCCACTGCTTGGTTAATTTGAGGATGATGATAGAATTGATGTTTTGATACTTGATGGAGTTATGCATTGTATGCCTAGGTGGAGAAATAGGCTAATCTAGGAACCGAAGGTATGAAACGGAGATTCGGTGGGAATTAGAACCCTTGAAGGGGACCAATAGGTTCCCAAAGTCATTTAGAACTTGTGTGCATGGTCATTGATTGAAGTGGAGCCCATTAGTTAGGTTTGGTGCATGATGTTGGTCAAAATTTGATTGAAATGTATTTTAGCGCATAACCTTGTCATATGAAGGAATTTTTAAGTACGGATTAGGTCAGCATGTCTGGAATAAAGGAAATATAGTGCCAATGGAGTTTCATAGGAATCAGAGTTGAATTGGGCAAGATAGGCAATAAGGAAGTTGGGTGGAATTCTGAATCTTCAAGTCTCGCTCAAGCGAGACTGGGCTCGCTTGAGCGAGCCTCTAAGTAAAAGAGAAGTTTGATTTTGGTGTGAGAGTGAGCAACTGGTCTCTGTGTGATTCTCACTCACGTGAGGGTAGGCTCGCCTGAGTGAGAACTAGGAGAAAGGCTTTTGGAGAATTTCGCTTGAGCGAGGATGGTTCACTCAAGCGAGATTTTGTACTTTAGTTCTGTTTGATGCTCGCTCAAGCGAGGATCTTGGCTCGCTCAAGCAAGAGGTGTCTCGCTTGAGCAAGACTCCAAATATGTATTTATAGATCTTTGAACTCTGAGAGTGTTTGAAATTGTCCTAAGTGACGTAGCCCTTAGGTTCCTAGTGTTTATGGCTGGGAAAACTTTAAATGTGAAAATTTTCCTTTGATTTTAATTATACCCGGAATAAATGTTAGGTATCGCTAAGGGGACTAAGGGGACGTCACAGTAAGGATCTGGTATTATCTCTCCTGGTCTAGTGGGGAATCAATATTCCCTGTATCCGATCTCCGGTTATCACACTGGTTTAATGCATTGACAGGCAAAAGTCGGTGTCACCTGTAAAAACATTCTTATGCTCAAGTCAGTTCAGATACTTAATATCAAAGCTTAATCGTAAGTTAGTGAATGCAACATACCTTTGAGGGTCATAAATAAGAGGTATTTATAAAGTGTGATGGTGAGAACGTCCTACGCGACATGTATCAATACGGATTCTGTAAGTCACGGGTAAAGCTGGCATGCTTGCAGGCATTCTGACACCTCTTACACGTGAGAAGCCGATGTGCCTTATACGTTTCCTGAGATTTTCCCTGTCTCTAGTCATGTGCGACGCTAGTTGTCATGACACGAATGCAATGCTGACTCTTATCAAGGAGATCTGTCATGGAAAGTATAACATCCTTAATTTTTAAATTAGTTCTTAATAAATCAAGTAAATTTAAATTTTTTTTCGTAAATAATTTAAATTTTTCCAATAGAGATCGAGTTCAGTCATTGAAGTTACCGATTCCCCATCAAACCGACTGACCCATTGGAATGCAATTTAATCATAAATAGATTTTTCATAAACAATTTCATGATTAAAACAAAATTTGTATTAATAATCTTATTGTCACGTTACAAAAGCCGATCGGCCATTTCATAATACAAGAATTTATATCACTCGGTAAACAATATATCACTTGGTAAACACATGAGCCGGCCAAGGCTTCTACCCAGTTTACTATGTACACTATGTCTAATACATAATGCTCCAATCAGTCGAGTGACTTCAAATGCCATCACCGTGTCCTCTATCCACTGCAAAAATAATAAGTAGGGGTGAGCATAGACACATCAAATAATAGTTATTGAATTGGATTTTAAGGTCTAATTCATAATTATACACTTACCACAAAACCGAGTCATACAACATAAATAGCATTTCCTACCAGTAATCAAAACATACACACCCAAAACTAGTGCATACCAATGCACAAACAAATGGATCCATAAGATTGTTAGTTTTGTGTTGCAACACTGGCTCCCCGAGCCATAATTCAGCACTCGGCTGATTCGGCCATTTTACAGGTACCAAACCGCTCTACGCCCCCAATGCAACACCGAGTACCACTCCCAGAGTGATAACGGTCATCTACTCGGTATTACGGGCCAAACCCCGAGCCCTGCTCAAGAGGTTGCCTTGAGTCCCACCCAAGGTCTTTTATGAATATCACAACATGTCTCATACTCATGCATCTCAAACATATACCTTGATATTATGAAAAATTCCCATACTCATCATCAATCTCATATCACTGTCAATATCACCATCAAAAATATGACTGGAACATATATATATGTAAAAACGTAAAGCATTACACAAGTGGGGTATCAAAACACACGACACACATATATAGCATAATAGTATCACCCCACATCCATTCATAAACTATTTATTTGAAATGGAATGCTCCCCCTACCTGGAATTAAGAGCTCTTGCAACAATTAAAGCTTTATCCAATTCACAGCTTGCGAATTCCGACTGGAATCTCAACTTTGTGCTAATCCAGTGTTTTCTTTATAAAAGAATAAATGAAGACTGATTCCTTCTTCGTTAATGGCTTTTTCAGTAGTATTTGGAAGAGGATGATTACAGATGATATCTTTTCTTTCAAAGGTTTTTCTAAACTCCTCTAACAGTGGAAATTGGTATTTATATCATTCATGCAAAGAGACGTGAATGACTTAAAGATATCTGTTGTACTTTTCTTCAAATGTTGAATAAGGAGTAAGCATTTAATGAAAAGAGACAACACATTAGAGAGGGTCCCATACTTAGAAAAATATCAGAAAAGACTTTACTAGAAGTTAGAAGAACAGGTTAACGTGGAAAACATCAGACTTGATTCTCGCTTGGGCGGATCTCTCTCGCTTGAGCGAGAACTGCCCAGTAACCATTTTCCATGCTTTCGCTTGAGTGAGACTCCCTCCTAAAAGCCACTCGCTCGGGCGAGAAATATCCAGTAACGAATTTCATACTTACTCGCTTGAGCGAGGTATCCACTCGCTTAAGCGAAACTTGACCCAACACTCAATTTTGCACTTGAGAAAGTCATTCCAGAACTGATTCCTCTTATTCGGTCCTTCACTCAGCAACTTACATTAATGCCGACTTATTGCTCGGTCGGTCATTCACTCGGTAATTCACCCGCACACTGACTCAGCATCTGATTGATCTTCACTCGGTGAATTATTTCAAAACCGACTCTTCTCTTGTGTGGTCTTTCACTCGATAATTAATTCCAAGACCGACCATCATCACTCGGGTTTCCACTCGGCAAAATAATCCAGACCGAGTCTTTTCTCACTCGGTATCATTCCACTCGAAAATGTCATGCTTGGAAACATTTTACTTAAAAAGTTTCAATTTAGAGATACTCCATCCAAAACTATTTTACTCGGATTTCCTTATTCGAAAGTGCCTCATTTGGACACCTTTCTTAACTTAAAAATAATTTGCTTAATGATGTTTCACTCGGAAACATCTTATTTCCATTCGAAGTTAAGTTCCCCAGTCTTATTTCACTCGGTATCATACCATATTCACTCGGAATATCACATTTCAAACAGCATTCACTCGAAATTTCATTCAGAATTTCTTTATTAATCTTTCATAAATGAATTTACTAAATATTAAAAAACTTGGGATGTTACATTTCCTCCCTCCTACAAAAATTTCGTCCTCGAAATTTAAATACAAAAATTATACATCAACGAAATAACTCAGGATATTGTTCCCTCATAGCATCTTCTCGTTCCCAAGTATGCATGATACTCTGATCTTGCTGCCATGTAACCTTGACCAATTGAACATTCTTGTTTCTCAATCGTTTTACTGATCGGTCCACTATACTAGTGGGCTCAGCTATAATGGTCAGGTTTTCTTGAATTTCAACATCATCATCCGGCATTTCTTGAGTAGGGTCTGGCAAGTATTTCTTTAATTGAGAAACATGAAATACGCTATGTAAATTTGCTAAATGAGAAGGCAATGCAATTTGATAGGCTACTGGTCTGACTCTCGTCAATATTTCATACGGACCAATATATTTTGGACTCAACTTCTTGCTTTTCAATGCCCTTCCAACGCCTTTGCTTGGAGAGACTTTTAAAAAGACTTTATCACCGATCTGAAATTCAAGCGGCTTTGTCTGGTTATCATAATAGCTCTTTTGACGGTCTTGGGATGCTTTCATTTTGTCCTTGATCATTTGGATTTGCTCAGAGGTTTGCTGCACAATCTCTGGTCCTAACATTAAATTTTCGCTCGATTCCGACCAGTAAAGAGGAGTTCGACATTTTCTTCCATATAAAGCTTCATAGGGAGCCATACCTATGCTACTATGATAGCTATTATTGTAAGTAAATTCGACCAATGGAAGGTATTGCTCCCAGCTCCCACCATGCTCTAGCACACAGGATCTAAACAAGTCTTCTAAACTCTGAATAGTCCGCTCGGATTGCCCATCTGTTTGAGGATGATAGGCTGAACTCAATCGGAGCTTCGAACCTAACTCCTGATGCAGACTTCCCCTAAATCGGGAAGTAAATCTCGGATCTCTATCCGACACAATCGAAGATGGAACACCATGTAATCGGACTATTTCGCTAATGTACAATTGTGCTAGCCTTAGCAAGGAATAACTCATGTTAATCGGCAAAAAGTGTGCAGACTTTGTCAATCGGTCCATGATAACCCAAATAGCATCATGACCATTCCGAGTCCTTGGTAGTCCCATTACAAAATCCATAGCTATTGCGTCCCACTTCCACATGGGAATTTCCAAAGGTTGTAAACCACCGGTCAGTTTTTGATGCTCAACCTTTACTTTTTGACAAATTATGCAATGGGCCACAAAGTCGACTACACCCTTCTTCATTCCGGGCCACCAAAAATGCAATTTCAAATCATGATACATCTTAGTAATACCCGGATGAATACTTAACATGCTTTTATGTGCCTCATTAAGCACCGATTGTCATAAGTTTTCCGAGTCAGGTACATAAATCCGCCCCTTTACTCGGTAAATACCGTCTGAGCCCTCAGTCAAAAATAAATCTTTACCTGTAGCCTGAGTTTCTTTCATCTCGGCTAAATAAGAATCGGTCATCTGCTGTACATAAACAATCTTCAAAAATTCATTAGCTATCTTTAATGTACCGAGAGTCATTTTCCGAGATGAAGACATATCCACTTGCAAATTCATGTCTCGGAATTGTTCAAGCAACTCCATCTCTTTAACCATCATTGTCGCCATGTGAATGGACTTCTGACTCAATGCGTCGGCTACCACATTGGCTTTTCCTGGGTGGTATTTTAAATCGAACTCATAATCTTTCAAGAATTCAATCCATCTTCTCTGTCTCATATTTAATTCCTTTTGATCGAACAAATATTTCAGACTTTTGTGGTCACTATATACTTCAAACTTAGAGCCATAAAGATAGTGCCTCCAAATTTTCAGTGCTAAGACCACTGCTGCCAATTCCAGATCATGAGTTGGGTAGTTTTGCTCATGTGGTCGTAACTGTCGTGAAGCGTAAGCAATCACTCGGCCATTCTACATCAGTACACTTCCTAGGCCAAGTCTGGATGCATCACAAAAAACTACAAAGCTTTCCTGCAAATTTGGCAAAGCCAATACAGGAGTAGATGTCAATCGGATTTTCAATTCTTGGAAACTCTGCTCGCACGCGGATGACCACATAAAAGGAACATCTTTTCGGGTTAGCTTAGTTAATGGTAAAGCGATTTTGGAGAACCCCTCAATGAATCTCCGATAGTAACCATCTAAACCCAGAAAACTTCTGACTTCAGTGATTGACTTAGGCTTCTCCCAAATCATTACAGCTTCGACCTTTGAAGGATCTACCGAGACACCTTCTCTGGAAATAACGTGACCCAGGAATTGAATTCTATCCACCCAGAATTCACACTTAGACAATTTGGCAAACAATTTCTTCTCCTTTAACACTTGGGGTACCAATCGGAGATGCTCTTTATATTCTTCATAAGACTTTGAATAAATTAATGTATCATCAATAAATACCACCACAAACCTATCCAAGTAAGAATGAAAGATATTGTTCATATAATTCATGAACACACTCGGAGCATTTGTCACTCTGAACGGCATTACCACGTATTCATAGTGTCCATATCGGGTCCTGAATGCCGTTTTAGGAATATCGATAGCTTTCACTCGGATCTGGTGGTATCTCGACCGTAAGTCAATTTTTGAAAAGACCGACGCACCACGTAGCTGATCAATTAAATCGTCGATCCTAGGCAATGGGTATTTATTTTTGATGGTCAGCTTATTCAGTTGGCGGTAATCAATACATAACCGCATGCTACCATCCTTTTTCTTGATGAGTAACACCGGAGCACCCCACGGTGATACACTCGGTCGGATAAATTGTTTTTCGAGTAGTTCATCAACTTGTTTCTTTAGTTCAGCCAGCTCAATCGGGGACATTCTATAAGGAGCTCTAGAAACTGGCTCAGCTCCAGGGATTAAATCAATAGAGAATTCAATCTCTCTATCGGGAGGAACACCAGGTACATCCTCCGGGAATAACTCAGGAAAATCACAAACATTAGGAATGTCTCGGATTTGAGACTCACTCTTCCCATCAACTATACAAAACAGTATAAGCAGTTGAAATATACCTTTGATTTCATATTCATCGGCTTTTTGTTTAGGAAAGATTACTTGCCGATTCTGACAGTCAACTAGGACTTTATTGGCTGATAGCCAATCCATATCGAGAACGATGTCAAGACCTCTCAAAGGTAGACATATTAAATTAGCAGTAAAATCCTTATCACCGAGAGTGAAAGATACGTTCTCACACATCATAGAAGTCCATAATTTTGCACTAGTCGGATTAGACACATTTAATGGCCGATTCATAGTAACAATAGGTAATCTCATTTGCATGACACAATCATTAGAAATAAACGAGTGAGTTGCACCCGAGTCAAACACCACGTCAAGAGTAGTATTTCCAAATAAACACTTACTTTGAACCAAGTCATGGGCTTGAGCAGCTTCTTCTACAGTGGTAGCATACACTCGGCCTGCCGTCGGTGTACTAGAACTCCCAGCCCGATCGTTCCTTGGCATCATAGAATTATTGCTGCGTTCCCCATTGCCTCTTCCTCCTCTGTTGCCGTTTCCACGGCCTCATCCTCTGAAGCCTCCACGGTTTACACTGGTATGTGATTCAGTTGTTTGGAGGAAAGGACAGTTAGGACGGACATGTCCTTTCTTGTTATAGTGGTAACAAATAACGTCCCCATCTTTGTCACAGTTTCGAGCATAATGACTACCCCCATATCTATAGCATTTGATGTCTCTCGATTTATTCACCAGTCGGCCACCAGCATTTCCCCGACCTCTAGATTTAGAGGAAGATTCTCCTCTCACAGACTTTCCTTGCTTCTTAAAGCTGATTGGTGGTAACCTTGAAGAACTATCCGACTTACTACTCGAGCCGGTTGAAGCTTTATCATCCTCCTCATATATTCTACATTTATTAACAAGGATCGGGAAGCTTCTAATCTCCTGGTGTCGGAAAGCTTTCTTAATCTTTGGGTTCAAACCACTCTCAAATTTGATGCATTTCGAACCTTCTGTACCCGGCATCTGGAAAGGAAGATAGAACAGGCACAACTCCTCAAACTTTGCTGCATATTCCTCAACGCTCATATTGCCCTGTCGGAGTTCTATGAATTCCAACTCCTTTTGACTCCTAATAGTATTTGGGAAATACTTTTCAAGGAAGCATTCCTTGAAAATTTCCCAATTCAGTTCAGTCTCCATGGAAACCAATCGGCTTTTTGCCATTCTCCACCAGTTTTCAGCTTCTTTTCGAAGCATGAAAACAGCATACTCTACCTTCTGTGCTTCAGAGCACTGCAAACTACCAAAGATTCGTTCTAGGTTCTGAATCCAAGCATAAGCTTGATCAGGCTGAAATCCTCCATGGAATTCAGTCGGCTTTCTTTTGAAGAAACAATCAATGCTTTGATTGTTACTCGGCTGAGGCTGATTCTGCCTTTCTAGGATATCAGCCACACGCTGAAAGGCAGCAGCCATTGTGTCCATACCATGAGGGTCCATTCTTATCCTGAAATAATCATCATACTTTAGTACCACTCATGGATATGAAAACAATTCATTTATAGTTGATTCCCCTAACTACATTACACAACAGTGATATGGCTTCACTCGATCATAGCATCTAGTAGCTTAAGCTTGGCCTTGGACTTTTCAAGTCTTGCTCTGATACCAAATATAACATCCTTAATTTTTAAATTAGTTCTCAATAAATCAAGTAAATTTAAATTTTTTTCACAAATAATTTAAATTTTTCCAATAGAGATCGGGTTCAGTCATTGAAGTTACCGATTCCCCATCAAACCGACTGACCCATTGGAATACAATTTAATCATAAATAGATTTTTCATAAACAATTTCATGATTAAAACAAAATTTGTATTAATAATCTTATTGTCACGTTACAAAAGCCGACCGGCCATTTCATAATACAAGAATTTATATCACTCGGTAAACAATATATCACTCGGTAAACACATGAGCCAGCCAAGGCTTCTACCCAGTTTACTATGTACACTATGTCTAATACATAATGCTCCAATCAGTCGAGTGACTTCAAATGCCATCACCGTGTCCTCTATCCACTGCAAAAATAATAAGTAGGGGGTTAGCATAGACACATCAAATAATAGTTATTGAATTGGATTTAAGGTCCAATTCATAATTATACACTTACCACAAAACCGAGTCATACAACATAAATAGCATTTCCTACCGGTAATCAAAACATACACACCCAAAACTAGTGCATACCAATGCACAAACAAATGGATCTATAAGATTGTTTAGTTTTGTGTTGCAACACTGACTCCCTGAGCCATAATTCAGCACTCGGCTGATTCGGCCGTTTTACAGGTACCAAACCTCTCTACGCCCCCAATGCAACACCGAGTACCACTCCCAGAGTGATAGCGGTCCTCTACTCGGTATTACGGGCCAAACCCCGAGCCCTGCTCAAGAGGTTTCCTTGAGTCCCACCCAAGGTCTTTTATGAATATCACAACATGTCTCATACTCATGCATCTCAAACATATATCTTGATATTATGAAAAATTCCCATACTCATCATCAATCTCATATCACTGTCAATATCAACATCAGAAATATGAATGGAACATATATATATATGTAAAAACGTAAAGCATTACACAAGTGGGGTATCAAAACACACGACACACATATATAGCATAATAGTATCACCCCACATCCATTCATAAACTATTTATTTGAAATGGAATGATCCCCCAACCTGGAATTAAGAGCTCTTGCAATAATTAAAGTTTTATCCAATTCACAGCTTGTGAATTCCGACTGGAATCTCAGCTTTGTGCTAATCCAGTGTTTTCTTTATAAAAGAAGAAATGAAGACTGATTCCTTCTTCGTTAATGGCTTTTTCAGTAGTATTTGGAAGAGGATGATTACAGATGATATCTTTTCTTTCAAAGGTTTTTCTAAACTCCTCTAACAGTGGAAATTGGTATTTATATCATTCATGCAAAGAGATGTGAATGACTAAAAGATATCTGTTGTACTTTTCTTCAGATGCTGAATAAGGAGTAAGCATTTAATGAAAAGGGACAACACATTAGAGAGGGTCCCATACTTAGAAAAATATCAGAAAAGACTTTACTAGAAGGTAGAAGAACAGGTTGACATGGAAAACATCAGACCTGATTCTCGCTTGGGCGGATCTCTCTCGCTCGAGCGAGAACTGCCCAGTAACCATTTTCCATGCTTTCACTTGAGCAAGACTCCCTCCTAAAAGCCACTCGCTCGGGCGAAAAATATCCAGTAACGAATTTCATACTTACTCGCTTGAGCGAGGTATCTACTCGCTTAAGCGAAAACTGACCCAACACTCGGTTTTGCACTTGAGAAAGTCATTCTAGAACCGATTCCTCTTATTCGGTCCTTCACTCAGCAACTTACATTAAAGCCGACTTATCACTCGGTCGGTCATTCACTCGGTAATTCACCCTCACACCGACTCAGCATCTGATCTATCTTCACTCGGGGAATTATTTCAAAACCGACTCTTCTCTCATGTGGTCTTTCACTCGGTAATTAATTCCAAGACCGACCATCATCACTCGGGTTTCCACTCGGCAAAATAATCCAGACTGAGTCTTTTCTCACTCGGTATCATTCCACTCAGAAATGTCGTGCTTGGAAACATTTTACTTAAAAAGTTTCAATTCATAGATACTCCATCCAAAACTGTTTCACTCAGATCTCCTTATTCGAAAGTGCCTCATTCGGACACTTTTCTTAACTTAGAAATAATTTGCTTAATGATGTTTCTAAGTACAACAAATAATTTGCTTAATGATGAGTTATTTATGTTTCTAGTATAGCATTGCAATTGGTAGGTCAATATAAATAACTCATCAAGATCAATCTCTAAATCAGTACATTAAGATTATAAATAAAAAAATGAAAAGAGCTTGTGTCTTTAATGCTATGTTGGAGAAGACCTCGTTTTGAGGTATGCATTGCACCACCTCTAGCACTTTATATGTTCCTCTTGTTGGGCTTCACAACAATGATAAACTCAAGCTTGGTCCACTCAGTGTATAGGTCGTTCCAAGTCTCTTTGCTTATCCAGCTCAAAATAGTACAGGCTTGGCCACCCTGACCCTCTTCTAACCTTCTCGAGCATGTCACTTTAACAATGAATCTCAATCATATTCAAGGCTTCTTCATCAAATCCATATAAATCTCGTCAGAGATGACTTCCCTTATTAGGATAATATAAAACAATTAAGCAATTGTATGGCTTTTTTTATTAATAGGGCCTTTCAAAAAAAATATTTACGGAAATAGGGTTCTTTAAAAAAAAATTACATGTCTAGGGTCTTTTTGTGTGTCATATTGGGCCTATACGACACACATATCGTCTCTACACCGTGTGACACAACAGCAACATGACACATGACTGTGTCGCGTTATTCACGGACGACACCACTATTGTTAGCGATTAAAATTCATAACCGTAGACAATTCATCTCACATCCAGAATGTCAAACGTCTAGTGAAACTTTGTAATATTGTCAACGGTTAAAAGTTATAACCGCAAATAAAAATACATAAAACTAAAATAAAAATTATATTTTTCTAAAAATCAATATATATTAGTAAATTTACATGCAATACATCAAATACTACAAATATTTAATATTTATTTAAATCAAATATACTATGTTTAATACCTAAAAATTTGAAATTAATTAAAAATTTAAATAAAAAATAAAATATATATTATCCTTAATATCTTTAGTCATTATAATTATAAATTTTATTTTTATAAAATATATTATCTTTTCATATTTAAATTAACTTAATATTTAACAAATATAAATTTAAATATCATGTGTTACTAATAAAACTAATTGGAAAGAAATAGATTCTATCATATGTATTTTATAATAAAAGAGATAAGTGTTTTATTTAATTTTATTTACTAATGCATGGCATTTAAATTTATTTTTTTTAAATATTAAGTTAATCTAAAGATGAAAAGAAATTATATTTTAAAAATAAAATTTATAATTATATAAGAATAATATATATTTTACTTTTAATTTGAAATTTTAATTAATTTTAAAATTTTAGGTATTAAATATAGTATATTTGATTTAAATAAACATAGCATTTTATTTAAATATTTGTGGCATTTGATGTATTGCATGTTAAATTTACTAATAGATATTGATTTTTAGAAAAATATAATTTTATCTTAGTTTTATGTATTTTTGTTTGCGGTTATAACTTTTAACTACTCACAATGTTATAAAGTTTCACTTTGACATTTTGGATGTCAGATGAATTGTTTGTGGTTATGATTTTTAACCGCTGACAATAGCGGTGTCGTCCGTGATTAATACGACACGGCCATGTGTTATGCTAAGATTAGATTAGTATCCTCGCATTAATTTTATATTTATACCTTTCTTTTACTAAGATGAGGGACATAGAAATTGAGAAGCGAAGAAATTCTGTTACAATATACAAAGTCAACTATGATCTAAACCGATCAACCTCGGTAGTAGAATATCAAATCAAATCACCCTTCACTGTTCATTCATTTTTCAAGATTCAACATGAAACGATCAACGATACTGCATGTCATGTTTTATTAGCACTGAATGAGGCATAAAACAAAAACATTGCCTTCTACTGGGCCCAACCTTATGGCTAACCGTAGAGCCGTAAAATATACTATTAATTAATAAAACATAAAATATAGAAAGAGATAATGATAATAAGTTGTACAATAAAATGATTTGACCAGGGATACATCTTTATGATAAGAGAGATATTAAGGTGTGTAACTTAAATTATTTATTATTAATTATAATAATTAATCTTTTCATTCTCTTATAATAATCATGAGTTACTCAATCTAATATTAAACTGATCTAATGATGAGAGTGTAGCTTGTCATAAAAAGAATGTCTACATTTAATTTAAACTTTAAAAAATGATCAAATTCTACCAAACTTCATAAAACCTGATTTTCCGAGAAATTTTTAGTAGGTTTTGTGGCTTAAGTTCATTTGGGTTTTATTAGGTTGGACTACAAAAGTCCAAAAAAAAATTTGGGTTTGTAATTTATATGCTAAAATCCGCTTCTTTTATAGGCTAGAGTAATACATTAGACTCGGCACATTTTTTAAAAAAACTTGCCACATTTTAACAGTTACAATAATGAATTCACTTGATCTTAGGATGAATTCTTATAAGATGGTTGTGTTGATTTGTTTATGATACTGAAAGGTATGCTATAGTGGACCTGACCAAGCATTCTACAGTGGACCTGACCAAGAATTCTATTGGCACGCGGTGGTGGTGAGGGAAAATTGTGACCAGAAAGATAACTCATGGCATAAGAAACCGGATGTATATTTAGTTGTTGATAACTGAAAATCGTAACAAGTTTTGATAAATTCTTAATTTATTCTGGGGTAAGAATTTGGAGAGATACTCAACACAAAAGTTGTAGGGTTTTCTTTTCTCTTTGAAACGATATAAATAATGAGCGATTCTGATATTGGTAGCAAAAGTTATAGTTGAACCAAGGAAAAGTGCTCTCGGGGCTCTCAAATTTTCAAGGGCTGAAAAGAGGCAGTTGGTGAGAAGAACATATTGAGAATTGGCTTTCGGGCTCTGTATAAGAGCTGTAGGGAATTTCGGCATGAGTCCATAGAAACAAGAACAAACTGATTCTGACATCGGTAGAGAGAGTTACACGCTATTTACTGAGAATGGGTCTGGTTATGATGTTTTTAGACCAAGCAGTGAAAAGATATATTTTCTGCACCTGTGTGATGGGAATCAACTCTCGAAGTCTTCATGAAAGTTATAGAGGATTTCATTACGATAATTATGGGACCAGAATCGCGTGAATCAAACATCGTTAAAGGGAGTTATGAATTTTCCCGTAAACTATACGAAAATTAATCAGACAACAAACAGGTTTTTCGGGGTACATTTCCTTTAATCTCAAACTGGGGATGATTTGTTGAGAATTAGCTTTCGAGGCCATAAATGAAGGTTGTAAGGTTTTTCATTAGGAGTAAACTAAGGTAAGCATTTCTTGATTTCGATATCATGGGTGAAAGTTACGCTTGAAACACTAGTTAGTGTTCGGGCCGAGTTCGGGGGTTTTGGCTCAACAGAGTGTTTTCTCAAGAATCAGGGTCAATGGGATCCGAATTGGAATTGGGTGTCTTTAGGATAAGTGTTTAGAATTTTGATACAGAGCATTAGGGATCAACCTTACTGGAATCGGATACTCGTGGCACTTATATGACCAAACTGAGGAGGTACCTGAGGTACAGATCGGGCCTACGGGACCAAACCGGCTTTCCTTGATTTACAAAATGGTCCGCACTAACTACACTGGTCTCCTCACAAGTTTACTAGTCTCTGGCCTGATCGTTAATATACGATCAACTGCGGGGTCCCGAACTCATATCCGAGAATCCAACAATATTTTATTATTAAATATTATTTAGTATTATTATTACATATATATATATATATATATATATATATATATAAGTATTATCACCGACTACCCACTCGCACTTATTCTCACACCCTAGCATTCTCTTTACTCTACTCCTTACTTATGCTTTCAGGGTCACGACCACTACATTTCACACTAAATTGACTTAACGCATTGGTCGAAACTCACTCTTCGCCCTTGTCTCGTGGTGGAGACAATCCACAGAATAGGCTGAAGCCTTGCTCTTCTTGCAGAAAGCTCCTCAAGGCACACTCATGTGTTCCTGAGGGCTCGAGGCATCACCCCTAAATCCTGGGCTGTTACAACAACTAGAGTCTTTTAATCATGATATCCCTAGGATCGATGTTGGTTGGTTGGAGGACGTCTTCACGAGAGAAACCTAAATGTCGATTAGCTTGAGCTTAATGTGATGAAACAATTACCTCCCAAGAAACTCTTATAGGGTTATTAATTGCTTTGATGTTCGCTACTTAGTTTGAGATCCATTTTGGATATGGGAATAACATAACCGGGTTCCTCCAAGCATACCAAATGATCTAGCCAACATTGGGAAGGGTTAAGTCTGGTATCCAATTGAGGTGATGTGGACGATACGTTATGCTAGTTGTATTCGATGTGGGTTAAGTTTCCAACGAGTACTTGCACAAATGCCGATGGGACGGATTATGGGTGCATCCCATAAGGCACTCTCAATGCCTAAGTTAGAAAGATGTTAAAGCGAATAGGAACAAGATCACCGCAGTAAGTAATAAATGCAGGGGAAATGTACCTCTGTCATTTATAAGGTTGTATTTATAATGTACAAAAATAATGATCAGAATGTCAGATGCCTTTTCAGAGCTTTTTGGTGACATGACATTGTCAACAATTGTGTGTACGAATAATGTGTCATCTTAAGTTATGAAGTATACTGTCAATTCTTTATTAAGGTTGAAACCTACTTGGGCTAGTAATATATCGTCATATGCGGAATGATTGGATAATATGTTGATATCAATTTAGAAAAAGAAGAATAAGAAGAACTAAATTTATTTTATTAATGTATATAAGTGCTGAAATTGTAATCCAGCAAGCACAACCAGAAAATATTGCAATTTTAGAGTGGGATGTGGGAAATGACCACGATGAATAGGAATGTAGGATTATCAAAAGGTCTAAACGAATGTGTTGAGAAATCTAAAAATGATCATGTTATCTGTGGTGTTAAGCGTAATAGTATGATTTGTCTTGGGCATCTAAGCCATACCCTTTGCTTAGGAACTTTCAAGTTTCAAGGGCTTAGGGGACCTACCTTAGATGCCTACTTCTTGTTCCCCTTTAATGTCATTGTCGGTTCATATACTTGTCTTTATTTGCCTCACCCATTACCATCCATGAAATTTGAGATCCCTATGCCTTTTTTATTTTATTTTTTGATCGCATGATCTTTCATGCTGTCATGCTTGGTTTGGACGGAGAAAAGTAATTAGATAGGAAGAAAAAAATATGCAACAAAGAAAGATGAAACCAAATACTTTGTTGTTTACATGGATAAAAATATAAGTAAAAGAAGTGGATAATTAATTTTTTATTTGAATGGATTAAAATAAATTACTTATATAAGAAATATAAATAAAATTTTATGAATAAAAAATTAGTTTTTTAGGTTTAATTACATTTTCCCCTTAATTTTGTTAAATATTTTTTATTTCTTAGTTTTAATTGCGTGATTTTGGTTTCTCAACTATGAATTATTTGATTTGTAATTTGATTTTCAACTTTTAATTATATAATTTTAATTTTTAAAATATTCAATTTATTCACTAATGTGAATCATGAAGATGTATGTCAAATAGAATAATGAGTAACATGTAACACTACAATACAAGTGACTGTTTCTGTTGACATTATTCAATGCATCTTAAAAATATCAATATATAATTAAAATATCATTCAAACAAAAATTACAACATGTTGATTGTCGCAAAATATGTTACTGTAATATTTATGTTATTATTGTATAAATCAATATTCCATTATAATAGAATAACTATGGATATTTATATAAAAAAGTAATATTATAATTATTATATTAAAATATTTTATTATATATTTATATTGAAATTGAAATTTTTACTTAGAGAAATAATAATATAATATTAGAAATAGTAAGCTTATTTTCTCTATTATCTTTTATCTTTTGTAGTTAATATGATTTTATACAATTCGTATATATATGATGGATAATTCTATTGGATATGTTTTAACGTGATTTTGTTATTTTTTTTTATTTTTAAATTGGTCCTTTCATCAAATAACTTCATTAACTTATTGAGAAATTTAAAAATGAAAACCTACCAAACATGGGACTCAAAACAAGGACCTTAAACACACAAGAAACATGATCAACCACTAGGCCAAATTGTAACCTTACTAATGTATGTCAATTGCAACGCCCTTGTTGAATTATCCTAATTAACCGGAGATATTACTTTGCTTATTAAAATTTAGCAGAAAAGTAATTTAAAGAATTAAACGCAACATAATTTTTAAGTGTTAAACTAATTTAATTTTAGTTAAGCTCACCAAATTATAAAAATAAAATTTGAGTTTTTTTAGCAAATTAATCTAATTAGTTAAGTAAATATTTTATATATATCATTTTTAAATTTATTATTTTTTTTAAAGCCCACTAACCAGTCATAACTAACTCAACCTACAACCTCACACCACAACTATCATGAATTGCCAATATCAATCATGCATCGCATACCATTTTCATTATATTCAAGTCATGATCTAACTCAACCTACAACCTCACACCACAAATGAACAAGATAAGGGATTTTTGAGCAAACTATTTTCTAAATTAATTTACTGAATTATTTCATATTAAAATAATAGATTTTCAAAAATTATCCGACTTAGACTTTTGAATCAACTTAATCGAAGTTTTCTAGTAAACGTACGATCATTATGAAGTTTTCGATAAAATCGACAAACTTATTTGAAAAAGAGTTTTTGGGCAGACACTACCTGTTGATTCAAGAAGTATTTATACGCTTAAACTGTTTGTGTATTTTAACCCTTAAGACCGAAATACAAAGTTCTATAACAACAGATGCAACAAGACGATGTTCGCAAAAATGGCCTTAGGACCAAAATAATGAATTATTTTATACCTCTCAATCTCAAGTCTTAACTTCTAAAGTGTTCAAGAATATATATATTAGTGAAGATAAGGGACTTAAGAAAGAGTACATGGATGTTGATAACCACTTATATAGTCTGAGTATTTAGCTACATAAGGAGTGCTAATCTATTAAGAGTTACTTTATCTGCATAATAAATTACTTTAAAAGGCATTAAATTCTTTAACTCATTCTCTTTATTTAACCTAAGAGATTTATATATATGCATATATGAAGTTTGTAACATCCCGGATTTAAAAAAAAAATTTATTGGATAATGATAACTAATTATTTACAGTCAAATAATTATGAGGGATCTCGTTAGACATTAGAGGTGAATTATCAATAAATTGAGATTTGCCGGAACCGGATGATTTAACGGATGATGTGTGATCCACTTGATCGAATTAAATAATTGATGGGCCTAGGATGTTCAGAAAATTATTGTGGTTATGACGGTATAGTTGGAATAATTTTTAGTGCTAAGGAGATAATTAATTGGACTCGACATATGTTATTAAACGGAGAAAATACGAGTCAAATGGAATTAAAAGAAAATATAAATTCTCATCTCCTCCTTTCCACTTAACCGTAGCATCTTTCCCTCTCTCTTTTGGTCCTTTTATCCATTGGACAATGAGGGTTATTAACCATTGGTAAAAGCAACTTGGTACACTCTTTCACCCATTGGGTAATACCCAATTTACACCAAATTCCTCTTTCTTTCCCTCTATCACCGTGGGGTACTCTCTCCCTCCATTCACTCTTCATTTTTTTTCTCCTTCTCCTTCTATTTCTTGCTAAAATCAAGAGCTAAGCTTGGATTCATGGAGCATGAAAGTGACATTGGAGCAAATGTTTGATGGTCTTCCCTCCTCATCTCTTCATTTTCGTATTTGACATTGGGCTAGGAGATGAGGTAAGGTTTCTTGCCTCTATGATATTCCATTGATGATTGTTATGTTATTTGGGTTAAAAGTAGTGGTTAGAAATATTTCATGTTAATGAAAATGTGGAAACCCTAGGCTTGGATATTTGAAGAGTGGTTTTGATTAAGGTTTTGTGAGTATATAGGAATAAGGTTATTGGGTTTATGAGGGTTCTTGGAAAATGATGGATATGGGGTGTTGTTGGGTGATTTTTAGTGAAAACCCTAAGTATTATGAATTGGGGGTTTTTGACCTAAATGATGATTTTGGTGGTTTGGATGCTCTAGAATGATTTATATAAAGAAAATGAAATTTTAGAAGTATTTGACTTGATTATTGATGTTGATGAATTTTAAGCTAAGTGGATGTTATTTGAATGATGGACTACGTATATGAAACCCAAACCATAGGGTAGACGACCAATGGGAAAATGGTGTGATGTTTATAATTGATTGGCACTTTGATGATGATACAATATTTGTAATGATACATTAGAATAGATAGAATTGATGATTTGAAATTTGTATAAAATCCTTAAGAATTGATAGTTGGGACTTTTAACATTGATGAGGATTTGGCAAGGCCTTAGGCCATAATATGTGCCACTTGAGATGGTTGGTTTATGATGGTCTTAAAAAGAAACTAAAAGGAGTTGTGATGATAATTAGATGAATTACGAGATATTGGATACCTTATGGATAAAGGCCATGGTGTTGTTGTTGTTAGGTTTGTTTAGCCCTTTGAAACCTAGAGAATCATGGTTTTGGAAAAGGAATTCCCGAAGCCTAACACAAGCATATGAATTTGGGGTTTAGACAAGTTTAGGACTTGATAATGAGTCTATGTGATGATGCCTTGTAATGGTTTATTAATGGCATATATATATATAAATATGTGTGTTTGATGCTAGGGTCATATTTTGGACAACGACGTGAAATAATCAAGACAATCAGAGCATTCGAGTTGTGAATCTACACTCGAGGTAGGAGAGGAGTTTACATTTCAACTGCATGAGTGAATAATTGTTAATTATGTTGATGAGTGACTCATGCATTGCCTTGCCTTGAATATATATTAAATGTTGAATTGGTGATGTGATGAATGATAGGCTTGACAAATTGTTAAATTCTGAAATTTTATATATGTATATATAAGATGGTGATGAATGGTTAGTGGTCCCTTGATGGGAATTGATGCATTGTAATGAAAGACCCATAATGAAATGAAGTATGAATGGCTTGGGTCTAATTTATAGCTCACAAAGTGCATTTTATGCATAATCAAGGAAGTGGATAGGTGATATTCTCATTTAATAGGATAAACTTCATGTAGAGGTCATCTACAAGTCATAATATATGTATGAAATTTGTGTGCATGGTTAGTTGTGGCCAAAGAGGCTTACTTTGAAATTTGGTATGATTGGTTTAGCTAAAAAAGGGCTTGAATTACCACTAGAGCCTATCTTGATCTAGAAAATGAGTTATGGAATGAGACTTGTTGGAGAAAGTCACATTTATATATACGAATATAGGTTCATAGAGAGTTTGGACCAAAACTTAGCCAATTGTATTTTGGTATGTCATGTCAAATGCCCAAAATATGCAAAAAACTACCCTATAGCTTAGATTTTGATTGAGATGGAATTTGGGCTTGAAACTTTTCCACATAATTGATATTATGGTAGGTAAGTTGTGTATAAAATTTTATGCAAATCGGAGTTGAATAGCCTAGTGATAAGGGGTCCCAAAGTTGACAAAAACATAAGGGCCAAAAAGCTGCAGAGTGGGACTTACAGCAGTGAGATCCATGGCCAGTGGGAATTCCCATGGCCAGTGGATCATCCTGCCTCAAAACATGGTAAAAATGACCATTTTGGGTGGTCTGGGCAGTGGGATCCACGGCCAGTGGATTTCCCCACTGTCAGAAATTTCCAACTGCTCTGTTTTCCTTGCTATTTTTGGCCTGTTTGGGCACCTTAATGACATTTTTAGCCTCTGACTTCTTCATGAAAGTTGTATATAATTGTGTTACGGAGGTGTGAAAATTGGTCTCACTTTAATTGAAGTTTTCTAACTCTCATTAGGTGTAAAATACCAAACCCACTACATTGAAAAATACAAGTTTAAGAGGGTTTCGAACCCAACTTTTTATGGTGGTCAAATTGGGACTAATAGGTGATATTTATGATATGTCCCACTATCCTTAGGACTAAGAGTGAGCTTTTATCATGTATTAGTATTAGAATTTATCATGAGTTTAATATTACTCTAAACCTCTTCGTTACGTGAAAATAAGAGATTGTATTCGGAGTATATGATGATGGTGGGTCTAGGTGGTGTTGGTATTGATTGACACATGTTATAAGGACATGAATAATCACCACTAATGATATTAAATGATGGTTGGTTTATAACACACCTTGTATGGTAATGGAACTAATGAGAGACGATTGCATAACAATATATTTATTATAAATCGATGAATCGGAGATGATATCGATAATGAATAATGATGGATGAGGTTGTTAACCATTCCTTGATTAGAGGATGATTATTATTATGAATGATTATTGAATGCCATTGTGTGTGATACAAGTACGATCTTGTATGCGTGGTTTAAAAATTATAATTATGAATTATTGTGAATACCACACTAATATGTAAGACAATGATGATGAATAATGAGATGAAAATCTACTAAATGAATGTGTGGTAATATATGAATGATATGTAATGATGTGATGCCATTGTGATTGATTGCAAGCATTGTCTTGCATATGTGATAGGAAATATATATATATATATATATATATATATATATATATGAAAGATGTTAAATGAAATGCCATGTATAAAACTTAAAAGCAATGGCTAAAACCAACAAAGATAAAATTTACTAAGGTGTATATGGTGGTGTTGGTGACTATGATGATGATTGATGAGTGGCATTTAGGATGCACAATGTGAGAAATGCATTTGATTTGTATTGCATTGCATCCATGGCATATCATACGCTGCCGATGTTGGAATATTAGGGGATTCCCCCGGTTGGCCGAGTGGGAGGGCGGCTCAGTGCACGAGCATTTCTGTTGTTTCCCCTGTGACTCGGTGTGTAAGTCACGAAGCTGCCCATGCTGAGCTACGGGGAGCTGCATGTGGTTGACCCTTGTGGGGGGTGGCTCTTGAGGAGCAGGTGTCCCCGGTGGTCCTTTGGATCACAACTGTCATGTTCAGAATCATGGTTAGCCCGCAACACCTTATATTGTTGATTATGTTGTTTACCGCGGTCATGGTGAAAATGACCGGTGTTGCAAAATGGGTGAGGCGATTTGGTACCAGTAAAATTGGTGATTATGCATGTATTATGATATATGTGTACACATTTTACTACTGCAGTAGGGGCACGGTATGTGATCATGCTTAAACCTACAATTGGTGTTTATTCCCACAGTCGGATCCGCATTTGTTGTCTATTCCATTGTGCATATGCATTAGCCATAAGAGCATTTGCATATAGCATGGAGATATGCCATAATATGATGATGATTGATGATGATTGAGATGGTGGTATGGTGTTGATGAGATGGGTAATTAAATACCTAAAAGACCACATATGATTAATAAATGATATGAATATATCTAAAACGATGTTGAGTATGGCGATATGTATGTTATGGCCCATTATAATGTTGGGCATGATTAATTATGATTGATGATTATGATGATAGCCCATGGTGGCTTTGAGAAGAGACCTAAATGGTCGCCATTGGTGATGTTGGCCCATTGTGGTGATGTGATAGATGTGTATATGCTTGCTTTGCTATGATTTGATGAATAAGTATGAAATAAGTTTATATTGTTGAATTAATAATCTATAATGATAATTGATGTGTTTAGCAAAGCATACATGATGTTGATATGCATATGCATATAATTTCAATTGTATTCATATCGTCATTTGAAATGTATAACTTACTCTCCCATGTGATCTACTTTTTAGTATTAATGCAGGAATGTCATGGGATGAGGATGGTTTTAACGTAAAGCTTTTGTGAAGGTAAAATAGTGGTAATGGAATACCTTGGCTGGCAGCATTGTAATTTAATGTGTCATGTATAAATGGGTACAGTGATGTTATTATTTATTGATGTTGATGGATGAATTTGTGAGTATGTACCAATATGGATGATGTATGAATATTGGAGGTATTGGGATTCATACCCAATAGATTAATATAACGGTGTTGATTATGTAGCCACTTTGGGAATGTATATGTGTTGGAGATTTACAACTTTAAGGTTGAATCAAATGTGGTCAATTATGAAATTATAGACATGGGAGATGTATGATGCATGACAATATAAATATGTGTGTGTGTGTATATATATATATATATATATATATATATATATATATATATATATATATATTAGGCATTGCATGTTTAAGATTTATGTATAAGACTGGTTATGGCCTAATAGGCTGGCGTTGTAGGGTTGCATGCTTTGTCGAGCCTTTTCTCATATCTTCATATATGGGACTAGGCGTGTGCCCGGTATACACATTATTCTTCTGCTGTAAAACTCTGTTATTTTGTATATCGTTATGGGCAAACTATTTAGCGATCTAGTTATATTTTATTAAATCCCACTCTTCAACTTTCTGTGATTCGAGTCTTGATGTAATCGTGGTGATGTCTTGAACATATTTAAAATGTGAAAAATTTATTCACATTTTTATTAATTAATTATCTTGATTACATTAGGATTCGGGTCTAGAAAATCGGGGGTGTTATAAAGTTGATCTTTAAGAATTATATTCTAATAACTAAGTTAGTTAAGTGTAAGTAATTATGGTAAGGAATACATAAGTATGAATACGTATGGTAATAAGAATTCTTTTGTTTAGGTTTCCCTTAGAATTAAGGACAAAGGACTTATCGAGGAAGGACCCTACCTGGTGACAAATAATATGAATGAATGAATAAATGTGCATTATACGTGCATCATATGCATTGAAGTGTGAATTATATATGATGTGGAAACTAGAGCCTCAATGAGGAGTACATTGGAGAACGTGATCGTTCGATCCCATAAAGTATCTTGGGAGTACAACTAGGTCAGGCCCCTCAATGATTCGGTGTCGCATCTGAAGTTGGGTTGTCCGTGGCAAGTCCAGTGTACTTAAACTAAAGACAAGTGTTTCTAAGACCATAGAGAGCTAGTTTCGGTTTTTGAATGTGATCACGAATTATGGATTATTGGACCTGCGTGTCCCTTACCCTGTGGTTGTGAGGAACTTGGTGTACTCAGGTTGCTCCAGTACACAATCACGTCGCCTAGAAGACATACTATGACAAGGTAATTATGATATGAACTGTATCTTATGAGACCTCATTCGCATCATGAAACACTAAGTAATAAGAAAGACATAAGATACCTAACCCATACATAACATACTATGTGACTAACCTCATTATGACTGAGATGATACTTGGTATATGAATGATGAGCGATGTGGTTAATAATATGTGTTGGTTGTGGTTGAACACTGAAGTGTGTATGTGATTATTATAATTGAATGAAAAATTATCTATATGTTAAATCATCAATGTATTGATAGGATATGTGCCCTGGTAATTATGATACACATTTGCATATGATCATGTTATAATATTATGCTAGTAGTAATGAAATGATGATTAGTGATTAATAATTATGAGTCTTAACAATGATAATAGTAATGACTAATAGGTTATATGAGGATACTTATTGAGTGTAATAATGATATGTACATGTGTTTGACTTGTCTGATGATTGGTCCTGTGTAATCTATCAAGTATGACAGTGCACCCTTGTTTTATGGCTTTTGTTGTGTCTATGTAAACCTATAGGGTAGTAAAGGACAAATTCAAAAAGAAAGAGTTGTCGACGGAAAACATTCAAGGAGATCCCGTTAAGGATGTTTCAGACATGAGCTAGAAGAGAAGGAATTACTTGAGGCTGCCTTGGATGCGTGCCATAGTAGACAACGTGGGAGAACAAACTCAATCAGTGAGGAAAGTTCCAAGGATCCTCCCTTATCTTCTAATGAAGAAATATGTTTAGAGTTGTATTAGGGTTTTTTGTTGAGATAATTTAGTCGAGTATGTATGTGTTTATGGGAGCCCGAGTGCCCTTGTTTTATTCAGAGTATGTAAGCATCGTTGAGACCTTGTATGAAATTATATGATTTTAATGTTCTCAATCCATCATGTTTTATTGTACAAAAAAATCTTACACAATTTCTTACAAACTCTTGGCACCTTAGTTAAGTAGGATGATCGAGTGGGAAAGATTGCCTTAGTTAACTGAGGGACGTCACATAGAGTATTCTAAAATTTTCCAAAATGAAAATAATAGGAAACATGATATTCCAAAATTTTCAAAATATGAAGGAAAAACAAGAAATAAAATGAAAAATCAATTGTGTTTGAACTTTTTTTTCAGTTTGTCAAACTGCAAAATTGGTGTAATGTTTAAACACATTTTTACAAATTTTCATACTTTTCAACTTCATGAAAATTGGAAAATGAAAACTAAAAAATGTTGTTCCAACTAAACACACCTTAAGATTTCCACCTCTCACTTAAGAATGTTTTGTTGAGAAACTTTATAAAATATAACTAAAAAAACTTTCTTAAGAGATTTTTTTTATAAAAAAGACATAACAAATATGAGAAAATAGGATTCATAAGTTAACATTCTTGATAAACTAAAAAGATTTTGCATGCCAAACACCCCTTAAGAAAAAGATGAGTAAGTTCAATTCTCATGGACACATGGGAAGTTATTTTCTAGATTTGACGTAACTTCTATTTTTCATTTTTTATTATTTGACATAACTTCTACGTGTGGGAAATCCATCATCGCGAACTATCACGACAAGCGTTTCACTCCGAAGAGCACCGTCTAAAGTTGGTATTATCTGGGCCTGTATCAGGTCTACATTAATTATTATTACACATATTATTCACATGAATGCTTCTTTTTGGTATGTAGCAAACACAAGAAAAAAAATTACTGAAAATTATGTTAGGAGGAACCTAATCAATATTAATTTTAAATAAAAATTTCAAATTAAAATATAAATATCATTAGAATAAATTTTATTTCTCTAACAAATAAATTTAAAATGCTTTTATCATTTTTTTTGTTACCTCGACAAATCTTTTTACTAGCTTCACTATTTTTATCATGTCTCCAAATAAATTCTAAGGTAGTTTTTTTTCCTACTTGGAAACTAACCTCATTTTTAATCCATGCTTATTTAAATTTAAATTAGTATAGAAATATGTAGAGTGATAAGATGTAAGAAAGCAAAATATACAAGGGGCAGAGGAGTCTTTTAGCAATTCAACAAATCAAGTGGATGTGGGTCCAAAACATGATGGAATGAGAGTAAGGAAAAACATGCGTCAAAAAAGGACAAATATGTGGTTGAAGGATTACCAATGGGGAGGGAATGATATATAACAAACGATTTTGAAAGAGAGGGTGTGATTGGTTGTCATTTGAGTGAACTCTTCTCTGGTTCTTTTTTCTACTTTTTTTTGCAAATTCCTCTAACTGTTCATGAGTATTTGCTTTAGCTTTATGGTAGAATTACCCTTTTAATGCAAGATACCTCAAATTTCCACTAAAAGCTTCTGTCTATTTCTGTTACTATTTTATAGCTTCTTTTAGAAATTGTGCTCATAACATTCTGGTGCTTTCATTCCCTAATGGCGGAGAACATCCATCTTAGAGAACTTGCAGCAGACATGAAGAAAATGACAGAAATGATGGAGATAATCAAGTGGATGTTAGAATCAAATTAGCATGAGAACAATACCTATTTTGAAATGACCGCATCCGTAATGGACCTCCTGATTAAACGTAACTCACCAGATAGCTCAGGTGCTGTTAAGCAGAATTAACCATTCCAAGTCCGTAATGTAAAACTCAATTTTCCCCGTTTTGATGGATCAGACATGTTACAATGGATCTTCAAAGCAAAAAATTTCTTTGACTACTATTAGACACCTGATAAGCAAAGGTTAACTATTACAATAATCCACCTTGACAAAGACGTGGTTCCTGGTTTCAGATGCAACAAAAAACAAATTCGTTCAATTCCTGGACAATTTTTACTTGGGCTTTGGAGCTGGAATACGAACCTTCACCTTATGAATGTCCCAGATCATATCTCTTCAAAATGGTTTAGGTTGGTATAGTCTATGGTATTATGTTGAATTTACTACATTAGCAAATTGTGTACAAGGTGTCACCTTTGAGGCTCTACTTGATTATTTTGTTGGAGGACTTAAATTGGACATTAAATGTGAAGTCATTGCTCAATCACCCACTACGTTGTTGAGGGTTGTTTCTTTGGCCAAACTTTTTGAAGAAAAATATAATACTAAACCCAAAACTTACCAATCAAATTATGTTCCTAAAACACAAGCCATAAACACAAACCAAACACAAACTACATATATTGCTAACCAATCACTCAAATCCACTATCATACCTCCCTTGTTACCATCACTACCCAAAACCAACCTAAAAACCAAGAACATTAAGAAGATGTCAGCAAGAGAAATGCGACTGGGGAAAGAAAAAGGGTTTGTGTTTCACATGTGATGAAAAATTTACTTTTAAGTATAGGTGCCCAAACAAACAGTACCTACTGTTACAAATAGAAGAGGAAGATGATACTCAAATAACACCTGATCCTCTAGATGATAGTATTCCCATAAAGCCTCATGGTCTGGAACATCACTTATCCTACAATGCACTGAAAGGATCTTTTGGAGTAGGAACTATGAAATTCCAAAAGACTATAAATAGGATGGTTGTCCAAATCTTATTGGACAATGGTAGTTCTGATAATTTCCTTCAACCACGAATTGTTCACTATCTCAAATTACCAATAGAACTTGTACCAAATTTTCATGTTGTAGTAGGAAATGGCAATGCATTAGTAGTTGAAAGATTAATCGAAGAGTTGGAAGTTAAAGTATAGGGCCAAAATCTAAAATTACCAGCTTATTTGCTCCAAGTCTCAAGTGCTAATCTTGTTTTAGGAGCAGCTCGGTTGGCCATATTGGGCCCTCATGTGTCTAATTAAAGTACATTGACACTCAAGTTTTCATAGGCAAGCAATTTTTTACCATACATAGGAAAAACAAAAGCTCCCTAGCTTGGCTTAATACAATCATATCAGAAGAATGCAACACATTGATTCCATTGCTAAGCTTTTCACACTCTATTTTGAAACACCTATTTGTGTTAAAGGTTCCATCCCAAAACCAATTGGCAATGGTTGGAGTTGCCCAACAGGTATTTAAACCATGCGAAATATGATGAGGCAGGCAATGTGGGACTTCCAACACGCCCCCTCCAACGAAGCCTGCCGGATCAGGCAAGGGGTAACTTTTGACCCACAACGAAAGGGCAACTCTTGGCCCATAAGAACGGAAAGAATGCTCTGGCTCTGATACCATGTTAAAGGTTCCATCCCAAAACCAATTGGTAATGGTTGGAGTTGCCCACAGGTATTTAAACCATGCAAAATATGATGAGGCAGGCAATGTGGGACTTCCAACAATTTACCCCCAGGACCAATAGATGAATATTCCTATGAATGTAGACCCAAAATTAGCATTATTTCTATATACTTACAAAAAAGTTTTTGATATTCCCTATTATTTCTGTATACTTACAAAAACATTTTTGATATTCCCTCGGGTTTACCTCCTGATAAAAGTCATAACCATGCCATTCAATTATTGCCAGGATCTGGACCTGTGAAGGTCAGACCTTACAGATATCCTCACAGTCAAAAATTGTAGATTGAAAAGATAGTGAATGACATGCTTAATGAGGGAATCATTGTTTTGAGCATTAGTCCCTTGTCTTCACCAATTATCTTAGTCAAGAAAAGGATGGAACCTGGAGATTCTGCATGGATTAAAGGGCCCTAAATGCAATAACTACCAAGGATAGTTTTCCTATCCTTACAATGGATGAATTAATTGATGAGCTGTATGGGGCTAAGTTCTTTTCTAAGTTGGACTTAATATCGGGTTATCACCAAATATTGGTGAAGGAGGAGGATAAACACAAAACTGCTTTTAGAACTCATCAGGGGCTCTATGAACGACTTGTCATGTCATTTGGCCTTACCAATGCCCCTGCCACTTTCCAATGTCTTATGAATGAAGTGTTTTATGGCATTTTGAGGAAATATGTCTTGGTGTTTTTTGATGACATCCTAATATATAGCCCAAATTGGAGTGAACATTTAAGCCATTTAGAATCAGTTCTCAAATTACTACAACAACATCAGCTATTTGTAAAGCTGTCTAAATGCTCTTTTAGGGTGGAACAAGTTGAATATTTGGGCCACACAGTTTCTAGTCAAGGCGTGGCAATGGATAAACTGAAAGTTTAAGAAGTGTTGGACTGGTCCATTACCACATCGTTGAAGCACTTGAGAGGATTTTTGGGATTGACAGGCTATTATGGAAGATTTGTAAAAGGGTATGCTTCCATCCCTGCCCCTTTAACTAACCTGTTGAAGAAAGACTCTTTCAATTGGGATGCTCATGCCATTACAGGTTTTGATCACTTAAAAAGAGCCATCACTGTAGCCCCTGTATTAGCCTTGGCAAACTTTACAAAACCGTTCCTTTTGGAAACTGATGCCTCAGGCTCAGGCATTGGAGCAGTACTTAGCCAAAATCACCATCCCACTGCTTTTTTTTTAAAGAAACTATCAACCAAGATGCAAAGACAATCTGCTTATACACGTGAATTCTATGCTATAATAGAAGCAATTGCAAAATTTAGGCACTACCTCCTCGGTCACAAGTTTGTGATCAGAACTGACCAGAAGAGTCTCAAATCTCTCACCAATCAAGCTATTCAGACCCCGGAACAACAAAATTGGCTGCATAAACTATTAGGCTATGATTTCACTATGGAGGACAAACTTGGGAAGACAATTTAGCTACAGATTCCCTCTCCAGGTCATTCCAAATGGCTTGGTCTCAACCAAAGTTCCATATTCTACCTATATTAAAATAGGTCATTCAAGAAGATCCTAAGCTGTAAACTGTTCTAGAGAAGTGTATGCAGAAACAACCTCTCAATCCTCATTATTCCTCACAAGGTGGAATTTTATTTTAGAAACAAAGATTGGTGATTCCTACCAAAGAGTCCTTGATCAAACAAATTTTGCATGAGCATCATAGGTCATTAACAGATGATCACTCTGGTTATGCTAAAACATTAGCTAGAATCACTTCACAATTTTATTGGCAGAACATGCATACAGATGTTAAAGAATATGTTGATAGTTGCTTGATTTGTAATAGGCTAAGACTTCCACTTTGTTTCCATCTGGATTACTGTAATCATTGCCCATCCCTAATCAAATTTGGGAAGATCTAGCCATGGATTTCATCACAGGACTTCCTCCTTCCTATGGCTATATCGTGATACTTGTAGTGGTAGATAGTCTTTCCAAATATGGCCACTTTACAGCCATGAAATCATACTATTCTAGCAAACAGGTTGAAAAATATTCATTAATTTAGTTATAAAACTTCATGGTTTTCCTAAAATAATTGTATCAGGTAGGGACAAGGTGTTCACTAGCCAATTTTGGCAACATCTTTCAAATTGAGTGGTATATCCTTGAGTATGTCCATTGTATACCATCCTCAGTTTGATGGTCAAACCGAGACCTTGAACAAATATTTAGAGCTATATTTAAGATGTTTTGCTCATGATAATCCAAAATAATGGGCTAAATTACTGCCTCCTTGGGCAGAATTCTGATACAATACTTCATACCACAACAGTGCAGGTATGGCCCCATTCATAATAGTGCAGGGCAGAAACCCTCCTCAAATTATTTGATATATTCCTGACCCAAAACGTGTTGTATTCATCCAAGAACAAATACTATTTAGAGATCAGGTTTTAGCCAAGTTAAAAAGCAACTTAGCAATGGCACAACAAGTCATGAAGAAGTATGTAGATTAGAAAAGAAGAGATTTTAAGTTCAAGGTGGGAGATAAGGTGCTAGTTAAACTTCAACCGTATAGACAACATTTAGTAGCTCTAAGGAAAAATCAAAAATTGAGCCTCAGGTACTTTGGTACCTTTCCCATTGTTGAGAAGATTGGCTCAGTGACTTACAAACTTTTATTACCTGAATCAACCAAGGTCCATCCAATGTTTCATGCATCTCAGTTGAAATTTTTCAAAGGATATCATGACACCCATACATTCCACTCCCCATCACCTCTAGTGATTTACAACCTATCATTCATCCTAAATATGTCCTTAGTACTCGTGCAATCCTTAGAGGTTCCAATTTTGTTCAGCAATACTTAGTTAAATGGCAAGGTTTTGACACAACATAAGCCACTTGGGAGGATCAATCAACTTTGGAGTTGGCATTTCCAGATTTCAACCTTGAGAACAAGGTTGTTTTTAATGGAGAGGAAATTGTAAGAAAGCAAAATATACAAGGGGCAGAGGAGTCTTTTAGCAATTCAACAAATCAAGTGGATATGGGTCCAGCACATGATGGAATGAGAGTGAGGAAAAGCATGCGTTAGAAGAGGATAAATATGTGGTTAAAGGATTACCAATAGGGAGGCAATGATATATAACAAACAATTTTGAAAGAAAGGGTGTGATTGGTTGTCATTTGAGTAAACCCTTCTTTGGTTCTTCTTTCTACTTTTTTTCTGCAAATTCCTCTAAGTGTTCATGAGTATCCGCTTCAGCTTTATGGCAGAATTACTCCTTTAATGCAAGATACCTCAAATTTCCATTAAAAGCTTTTGTCCATTTCAGTTACTGTTTTATTACTTCTTTTAGAAATTGTGTTCATAACATAAGATTGTCTAGTGGTGAAAGATTCGAAAAGGAAGAAGAATATCGTGAGTTCGACTTCCCTTTATTTACAAGTAACTTTGACTTGTCCAAGAAAAAAATAGTATACAAATGAGTTAGCATTTAAAAATCAGACGGTCAATTCAGTCAAAAAAGCTAGTGAACCAGTTAGGTAAACAATTAAAGTGAAAGGAGGTTAAAGAGAACCTAAACTAGTCAAAGTTGGGTAAAAATTGGTTTTAGTAAACCAATATGTCTTATATTAAATATTTCTTTTTTATTTTATTTAAATTTTGAATTCTAATACATTTTATAATAAATAAAAAATCAAATATGAAATGCATATGACATGTGTTCAATTTATACCATAACAAAAAAAATGACATTGATTTTAAATTAATTCTAATTTACTAGATAAAAAAATAATTAATTATAGTTAACTCATGATCTCAAATTTAAGCATCAAATAATTTAATTATAGTGTAAAAAAAGCTTACTAACCATGATCATATTTGATTTAAATTCAAATATTGTAATAAATTTTGCATATTAATCACTTATATCCACCATACACTAGGAGACAAGTAATCATTCTTAAAACTTAATCATTAAAATTTTTCACATTTATCGGAGATCAACCTTAATATTCTTCCAACAAAAGCTTGTGACAACTAAATGCCAACTCAGCTTCTTGAAGGAAATAGACCGTATACGACTTGCAAGATTTATCACAGTCAAAAGATAAGAAAGAATGATAGAATACCAGATAGAGGTAGTAAAAACTAGATCATACCTCTACATAAATAAATATGTAGTGTAGAAGGGTTCAATTTACAAAATTTAAATTCTTTACTTTATAAATAACATTTTCATCTATCAAACTATGTGATTATAACTATATAGCAACTTGATTTGTAACTATATTTGAATTGTAATTGGATTGGTCTGAACCGGGGTCAACGATTTGGTGTGAGACCAACCACAAATGTCAAGTGCTTAGAGTGATTTATACATTGGTACAATGGGTATCTGGTATTGTGTCCTTTATCTCATTGGGAGAATAAAGGTCTTGAAGTCCTGGAGATCCTTCACACCAGGCTTTCGCGTTGATGTGGGGGTGAAATGTGATGTCACCTGCGAAGATCCTTCGACGCTCAAGCCAGTAAACAACAAAGGAATGCAAGGTTTCTCAAGCGTAAGTTTAGGAATAAGTCTAACGTACCAGAGTAGTGAAAATGTTGGTATTTACATACGTGCATACGGAGAATGAAGAGTCCTTAGGGTTAAGGGACCAATAGTACACTGTGTAGTGTACGATTCGGGCACACGACGCGGGTGGCTCCGTGTCTCTTGTGAATGTTCCCCCGTACCTGTACCTTGTATTTTTTGTTGGGTGACATGGAAGTTTTCTGGTGTGCGAGGCTCTAACCTGGACAAACCGGCATAGAATAACATCTAATACGGATTTACAGTCTGGAGGATTACCTGTGACACCGGTAGCGAGCACGAGAGCGGATGAAATTACCCTCATGTCCATGCACCGATATCAAGACCAGATCATCTGCCTTCTAGCTTGTTTGAGAGACTGAGTAAGTTGCTCATATAAGCTATACATCCTTGCTGGAGTCACTCTTACATATGTGGATACCAAGTCTAAAAATTTCTCTCTGGAGTCCTCCTTTTGTAGTTATGGACACCGGCTTCAAACAACGTCTTGCTTCTGTGTACGAAACTTAGAAACTTTTTTAATATTGTAACTCCACGCATAAGGTTTGTAACTCTTAGATCTTGAGCCGTTGCCAATGATGAATAGTTATTACAAAAAACATATGAGAACTGATAGTTACACTTGCGAGGATTGCCAACCATCGCGGGTCGTGGGTATTGGGCCCAAAGTTTAAAAATTTCAGCCCATTAGATTTTAACTTTTCACGAAACAACACCATTTTTGTGTGCCTTTGGCTGAAACGACGCCATCGTGAGCCCTTGGAGGTTACATTTTCTGACAAATGACGTGCCCCCTGACTGGTGGTTATGCCCCCCATAGCTATAAAAGGGGGACTCAGACACTTTCTGGAAATCACTTTGCTCCACACCTAAGGAAACTCTGCTCAAATCTCTCCCTAAAGAAGAAGTTGCTTCTACATCCTTAGTGAAGTTCTTTACCATCTCTCACTTTCAAAACTATTTTAGGTAACCACCTCCTTCCTTTCTTCGATTCTATTCTTCTGTATTAGTTTATTCACCATTTACTCTAGGCAAGATCGCGCTGGTCCCATTCATAGAGGGGGAAGAGTCCCTGCAAGGCCCTCGGGTTATCAAGGAAGGAGGATTTCTGTAAATCCTTTGAGGGCCGAGCCACGTCGTCTAGCAAGAGGGAACATACCTTACTCGGGGCGAAGGGTGGTACTTCCCCCTTCAGACTCCTCCTCTAGCTCAGGGGCTAGCCACTTTTCTGAGAGCAAGGTGAGTGCCGATTGTTATCTCTCTAACGATGTGGCTTTTTACAGTGGCTCCCAGATTTTTAACCTTACTATACGTAAAATGGCTGGCAAAGGAACCTCTAGACAAACCACTATCCTTAAGACCACCACGGGGTACAGAAACGTGGTGGCACACCAGTTGAATTAGGTAAAGCTCCAGGAAACATATCCCTACTTTTGGGTAGATGAGGAAATCCACGAGATGCTATCTCGGCATGCCAGGGAGGACGGAGCAAGGTTAACTCCCAGATTTATAGTTCACACAGAAGAACGACTGAGAGGGCGGTTTTGGGTACTTGCACCCTGGCCTGCCGACAGAATCTGCCACGCTATACCAGACAATTGCTCTGTGTACATGCATGACTTTTTCTTTTTAAACTTGGGAGTGCGCTTTCCTTTGACGGAGTTCCAAATAGGGGTATTGAGGTTCTTGGAATGTGCCCCTTCCCAAGTATATCCAATGGATAAGGTCTTATTCGTACTCTAGAGGTGCTAGGAGAGCACTTCAATTTCATACCCACAGTGGCAATGTTTTTCTACTAGTGTCAGGTGGTACGCCGTGCGAATAAGAAGGGTGGAATAAGCTTTGTCACTCTCTGGTGTAACTTAAACTTAGTAAATTTTAAGGCCTACACGGAGTCTGCCAAAGTAGATGGCAAGTCCTTTAAACATTACTACACAAGGATCCGAGTTCAACTGAATAAACTGGTCTTCTGGAAGGTTGAGGATGCCTCACAAAATTCCCGGTGAGCTAGACCCATGAGCACTTCCTGTTCACTTCCCAAGCTTACTTTACGGCTAGGCACCCTTGAATCATACACCGCGTCTTGGGGAGCGTTTTCCTGTAAGCGTCTTCTAAGGGCGATTTCATTTGGATTGAATATCTTTGCAATTCACAATTCCTTTCCTTTAATCATCTGATTTTTGATATTTACTGTGTTTGGGACTAACTATGTTTTTGTTTGTTTATGCAGAACAAATAGAAGGATTGTCCTCCGCCATGAACAAATTAAAGTCCATGATAGTTGATACACGTCTATCATCTGGAGAAAACAATATTCAACCCAAGAGGAACACCATCAAGGCGCGCACTGAAACATTTCCCTTGACTTCATCTACGACTAGTAAAATTCCCTTTATGGAGGGAAACGGCGAGGCCGAAAAATCAAGCGAATAGGCTGGAAAACCCCAAGGCGAACCAGAAAGGAAGAAGAAGCAGAAGAAAAAGAACTACCAGGACGCCAGAGCAGAAGAAACTCATCACCTCCAACCGGTAAAAAAGCAAAAGACGTTGGAGGACACCGGAATGACCAGCGCCTCAAAGGGGAAGCATGTGGTGACCACGACTGCAACCATACCCAAACCAACTACTAGGGTAAGGCCTATGCCAACTACTGGTTGCTCCCAGCCAGTGGTGTCCATCTCTCCTCCTACTACATCATTCTTGACGTCCTTCCTCAAATATGAAGGGCCCATGCCTACAACACTTTTGAAGCCAACCTACAAGCTAAGGCCGACATTGGAGGTAGAGGAAATCAAAGAGGCCTATGAGGCTGGGAGGTGACAGTTAGCTGAACTGTCTGGCCTTATCAATTCTCTGGGTAAGATGGTGGACAATCACTAAAGCTGAAAAGCTGAGTTCCAAGGTGGAACAGCTAACAATTGCCTCCGTAAAGGACAGGACCACTATAAAGCTCACCAAAAACCACCTGAAGAAATCCAAGGAGTACACAGAATGGTTGGAATCGGATATCGGTGGGCTCAAATACACTGTGAGAATACTGGAGGGAACGGTCTCAAAGTTACAGGAGGAAGCCAAGGAGGTTTCCCAGCTGAAGGAAGACCTTAAAACTGAGAAAGAAAAATCCACCCAGCTAAATGAAGACTTGCAGGCCTTAAATGTGTTTGAATATGCCTTTAGGTTTGAAGATTTTGATAATGACAAAGAGCTCTTGAATAAACTCTTGAAGAAAACAAGAAAACAAGAAAATGACATCAGACCTGCAAAAACACGTAGGTTAATCGATTACGAGGTCCCAGATAATCGATTACATAGCTTCTATTTTGCCAGCTAATCAATTAGACAGACTAACCTAATCAATTACAAGGTTCTATTTGTCAACTAATCGATTACACTATGAGACCTAATTGATTACCAAGTTGAGAAATCAGATTAAATGCATCAGGTACTTATGCTAATCGATTGTAGGACTTCTACAATTGATTATAAGGCTTCTGGAATAACACCTAATCGATTACAACATATCAACTAATCGATTACAAGGATACTGTTTATGCACTAATCGATTACACATAAGGCACAATCAATTACCAAGATGCGTAACCAAATTAAATGCATCAGGTGCCATCACTAATCGATTACGAGGCAAGGAGTAATCGATTACCAAGGTTCTGTGTCACACCTAATCGATTACATGGTGTACCCTAATCGATTACAACATGAAATAAACTGAAGTTTTCAAAGTGTAATCGATTACAGCTCGAGGCATAATCGATTACAGTCGTGCCAGAATTTAGGGAAAGTGATTTTTAGTAGGAAACCAACTCATTTCTCCATTCCAACTCAGTGCCCATAACTTGCAACGGCTAGGAAGACTTTGGCACTCCTTTAAGGCTCTATAAATGGCTCTCTAACTCAAGCACAACACACAACAACACAAGAGGCAATCAATCCTTACCTTCATTTATGCTTAGTGAATCCATTCTTTGTATACTCTGAAAGTTTGAGCTTAGAACTTGTATATCCTCTCTTGTTGAGAGTTAGAAATTGTGTGAGCTTTCAATTACCTATTCACTCTATTGAGAGTATATATCTTGTAAACATCATCACCAAACACCAAGGTTTTTACTCTAGGTTGAGTGGTCACAAAGGTTGGGGTTCAACCTTTGGGTTATTGAGAGATTGTGAGATTGAGTGGGTTACCCTTTGCTTGTGAGGATTGAATTCTTGAGTGTGGGACACTAGGAAGCTACAATTGCTCAAAGCTTGTAATCTCAAATTCTTAATAGTGGAAATCCTTCAAGTGGGTTGCTTGAAGGCGAGACGTACACCGGGGTGGTGGAACTCGTTAAATCGGTTTGCAAGCTCTTCTCCCTTACTCTTTTACGTTCATTCATTGCATCTGGCTGGGTTATTATTGTTGATTGTGATTTCCCCTTTTAAACTTGCTTGAACTAATAGCTTTAAAGTACTGCACACCAAGTGTTTGACAAATTACTTCAGCAACTTTTGTTCCTTGTTTTGCATTGTTTCTTGCACTAAACTTACTTTGTATTGCATAAACTATTAATTTGTAAGAAAAGAACTTAGTTCAAGAGCATTTCAAAGAAAAGTTTTAAAACTCAATTCACCCCCCCTCTCTTGAGTATTGAGGCCACTTGAATAACATTAAAGGCTAGCCGTTCTAAGAGAGCTGAGGAGTGGGCCCAAAGGGAGAAGGAATTACTTCTTCAGATTGCAGATCTGAAGCTGGAAAGTTTAGACACCGACCATCTCGAGGAGGAAAACGCCAGGCTGAAGGAAAATCTTGCTGCTGCTACGGCCAAGGCCCAAGAAGCTATAGATATCTGTACCCAGGTGGCAGATAAATCCTTCGGGCTAGTTGTACGTCAGATCTTTTACAGGAATCCTGGCGTGAAGTTCAACCTTAATGGAATGCATCCTGTTTACGAATTTCACGGAGGTAAACTGGTAGCTGTGAAGGATGTCCGGCATGTTAAACCTCCTGATTCTCCATATGAGATGCCATCCCTACCAGAAGGACAAAGCATGGAACCCCTTCCAGCCGCTCTCGGGCTTAAAGGAGCTGAAGAGGAAACCCAAGATGGTGATGCCAGAGGAAGTGGGATTTAGGGTTTAGGGCCAGAGATGAAAGTCAAGCTCCAGAGGATGGCCAAAAACATGATAAAATTGAGACACCCCAAAAATGAGGGTAAATTTTTCATAATTTTAAAATAATAAAGTGTGGAAGAAACCACGGAATAAAATTTTAACAAGTAACCCCAGACTATTTTGAATAACCCATCCCATATATGAAGATATGAGAGGGTGGATAAATTAGATCAATAGTGAACCTTGAACAATTAATCTCATGATCATTAACAAGGAATAGCGAAAGTACACAATTAATTCATGAAGGGTGAATGGGAATGAGGGAAGGTTCAAGAGTATCCCATTTAGTTGTTAAAATGTGTTAATTATATGCATATGTTGTTGTATAATCATAACGTGACCAAACAATACCAATCATACCCCAAAACAGATGAAAATATGTGAAAATAGGATCATGAATCGATTCAAGCACCCCATGAATCGATTCAGATGCTTCTGGAGTCCAAAAATGGAAACAGGGCCCTTTGAATCGATTCAAGATCGCATGAATCGATTCAAACGTTCCTAGGCCTCATGAACAGTGATTCGAGTGAGCTTTGAATCGATTCATACGGGGGATTGAATCGATTCAAAGTACCCAAAATTTAGGAACAGTAAAAACAATGTGTCTTGAACCGATTCGCACACTGTTGTGAATCGATTCATGATAACATATAGGTCATTTTATGCAGAAAGAGTCACATTTTTAGACTTCTAACCCCCCTATCTTTCTCATACGAATTCCAATGCCTACTAAATTTTGACACCAACTTATATACATCATTTGTGACGTGTGGCCACTGGCCGCACTAAAAAATTCTCAAAAACAAGAGAGTTATGCGTGTAAATGCGTCTCATTCTTTTTGAGGCATTTTTGTGCAACTCAAGGGCCTATTCTTAATGGAATTGGTCCATTCCAATTTATACAAGTCACAAATCATAAATTTAAGCTATTGGAATCATACATACTATCAAAATATCATAAAACTCATTTTGACCCTATTGGTTCCTCAATTAGGCATAAAACCATGAAAATTCATCATATACCTCATGTCAAAATCATTCATTCAACATTCTAACACCCTACTCACATTCTCATTCATACACAAGACTCATCTGCATTGTTATAAACATAAACCTCATGGTATCAAGATCTATCCATTAACATGGCATATAATCCTTCAATTTACAATCGACATTATCCATTGTTAGGGTCATTACTAAAATTAGCCATTCAAAAACACATAGGTCTAATTTTTACACATGACCCACAAATCAAGATTCATAAGCAATTAATTCTCATATACAAAACAAAAGTCTACACATATCAAATGATTTACAAAAAGTATGCCGACCAAGGCTTACACTTTCTTTCCATATTTACCTCCATCATTGCTCATCCTCCAAAAGAGTAGGATTTTCATTATGCCGACATCAAACTTTAAAATGGCAACTAGGAGGTGAGTAACATATACCAAATAATTCAAAATCATACATTATGATGATATATATACATATGTGCATAACATATATTTCTCAAGAAGCATTATAAGCTTCACTCACATCATCTTGTTTTATTTCAACATCATGCATACCCAAATTGTAACATCCTATTTTTTTTACTCAAATAGAAAATAGATATTAATATTTCTTTAATGAGAAAATACTTATTATTAGTTAGTTAATTTTTTTAACTAATTAATATTTTTATAAAATTTTGGTACTTATATTTAAATTATTTTTTTAAAAAAATAAAATGAAATAATAATAAAATAAAAATATGTATATTTAACAAAGATTTTAAAATGACTTAATTAGTATTCACTAATTAAGAAAATTATATTAAGAATTTTTGATATCTTTATTATTCACAATTTATATTTTATGTTCTTATATTTATGTTTTTACATATTTAAGATTTAACTCTTATTAGAATTTTAAAATAAAAATTTGAAGGAATTAGAATATGGTTCTTTAGAACTTTTTGATGTATGCATTATTTATGATTTTTTGGAATTTTTTGAAATTTTAATAAATATTTGAGAAAATAACCGAAATGCCACTGCCGACATCATCGCTTACATCATCGGTTGGTAAATACTCACATCATGAATAGTGACAGATGGGTAAATACTTACATCATGAATAGTGACCGGTGGGTAAATACTTACATCATGAATAGCGACCGGTGGGTAAATACTCAATCATGAATAGTGACCGGTGGGTAAATACTCACATCATGAATACTAAAATAAATAATTAAGTAATCTTAAATAGTAAATTTCTCTTCCTATAAATAGATGGCTCATTTACAATATTTCCACACCAAAATTAGAGAGAGAATCTAGAGAGATAGTGCGTAAGAAATTAGTGGGGAGTAAATTCTTTTGGTTAAAAGAGATTCTGCCAGAGGTGTAAGGTAATAATATTTTCTTCTAAATTCTTTTTATGATTATTTAGTTTATTTTTTTAGCACTCTTAAACCATTAATATACTAGTACTATTATGAATAAGTTACTACGGTAAAAATAAATTACCACTATGTTATTTTTACAATTTACTGTTACTATTTACTATTTACTGTTACTATTCACAATTTACCATTTACTGTTATTATTCAAAATTTATTTACTGTTATTATTCAAAATTTATTAGTTACTGTTACTATTCAAAATTTACTATTTTCCATTACTATTCAAAATTTACTATTTACCATTTCTATTTACGATTTATCATTTATTGCTACGATTCAAAAGTTACTATTCATAATTTACCATTTATTGCTACTATTCAAAATTTACTATTCACAATTTACCATTTACCGTTACCATTTAAAATTTACTATTTACCATTTTATTCACAATTTACTATTTACCGTTACTATTCAAAAAAATTTATTAGTTACCGTTACTATTGATGATTTACTATTTACCATTACTATTTACTATTACTATGCATAATTACTATATATCATTCTGATAGTAATCTTAATTTTTATCTTATGCCTATATTGAAATAAATTAGTATTAATATTTTTTAGAACTCGGAGGCACAGAGCAAATTCACTTTTGGCAGCAATTCCAGGTAAGGGGGAGTGGGATAAAAATATAATATGGAAAGACATAAGAATAATGGGAGGAGTCCCCTACTCCTGTTAAATTTAATAATATTATTATTTTAAATTAATAAATTTTAAATTAAGTATATTGTGTAACTTACTCTGAATTACCTATACAAGGACTTGGACTATTATGACCTATATGGAGTGAACTAAACCTATGCAAGGATTGGATTATATGGACTTACATAGACCTATACAAGAAAATGGACTATAAGGGCTTAGAATTAAGTTTATTAAATTAAATAACTATTAAACTTTAAATTATGATATTTACGAATGATATTTATTTGATTTGATTATGATTGATAATATTGGTGATTGATGATATTTGATTGTGATTGATGATATTACAATACTTGATTATGATCGATGAGTGATTGATAATCTTGTAATATGGAGTTTGAGCATATAGCAAACACGACGGGAAGCTAAAACTCAGTAAGAATATACTTATTCCTTACTCTTTATAGTATTACTTTAAAAGAAATTATTTATGATAATTTCTCAATGTTTATTCAGAATTATTATTAAGAAATTTTTCTTAATTTTCAATAAAACTATATAATTTCTATAACTTACCTTTTTCTTTCAAGATAAATTATTTAATTAAATTTTAGAATAATTTTTAGAAAAAGAAATTGTTTTACGAAAATAATATATTCATATATGTGTATATATGAAAATATTTGATTCTCAAATGGAAATAAGATACTTCAATAATATTTCATTTTAAACTTTTGAAAATAAGAGTCTTTAATTTCAAAAATACTTTATTATATACTTTTCAAGTATTATAATTTAAGATGGAAAAGGATCGATAATTCAAACTTGTATCTAAAGTAAATAAATTTCCTATAAATGCTCTAAAGAAGGTTTGGAATATATGTTAAGACTTTGAAACTCAAATCACAATAATATTGATTTGTGAGTGGTAAAGAAAACTGTACTGAAATTCTTCTGCGTGAGGCAGAACTAATTTAAGAGTTTGGAAATATGCAGTTTATCGGGGTGGCTATGTTGTTATTTGTAGGCCCCGAAGATATAATTTGTACTTAAGTTTCTAAAAGTCTTAACCAACTCAATACGCGAGTAGTTCATGCATCATGAATCATTAAAGAGAAACAAGATGTGATATTGCCTGGGGACGGATTATAGAAACCGAGTATACATTAGAGGAGGCTTAATTGCGAGCCTTGGGATGAGAGGGTATGAAAGGGTGCTTCAGGTGACCTGGGGTCGCTCCCTAGTGTTGGGTACTTTCACAATAAAAACCTTCTCAATCTGATTAGTCTCTAAGTGTTTCCATGCCAGTTGAGCTGTTCATATGCCATGAAGGCATTTATGTTATTATTATCCGAAATTATGGAACAGTGTAAACTCTTGGTTGGCTCAATGCAGAATTAAAACTTTAAGGGCCTACATGCATAAAATGAGTGAGATAGTAGCATAAGTATTTCATAACATTCATGTGATTGTGACATTCTATGTGGGTGGTTGTGAATGAAAATATAAGTGTTATGTATATGGAAACTCTATATTCATAATTGATTGTGTATGAGACTATGACTGATATTATTATATTAGTTTGTAAAAACCCTTATGCTTATGTCTTATCTGTAAGATATTATATTTTGTTTCCCACTCCTTCTTGTTTGAATTTCTGTGTCCAAAATAAATGTTGTGATATATAGCTAGCAGTCCAGGATGAAAGAATGTAATTATAAGAGGGTAAAGTAGCCTTATCCTCAATCAGATGAGTGAAGAGATATGGCAAGAGTAGGATTCCAAAAACCTATGGTTCGAGGGCTAGGAAATTATTGATCACAGTCGTAGTAGAGGTATAATTAATTTTAGTTCACCTTATTATAATATCAAGTTGGACAATTGTAACAAGGTGAATGTTAAACTTTGATACTGTAATCTTTTATCACTTATGATTTCTATAAATTTATTTTGTCATTATGGATAAATATTGAGAGACAATATTTTTTTTTTACTTTCAATATTCAAAGGAAATCATATGTATATACGTCGTTGTATACGTGAGATAAGAAATGATATATATATATATATATATATATATATCTTTATAAAGTTTTTAAAAGCAAATAAGAATATACATATCTCGTGTATATAAGGGGGTGTTACACAAATCGTTATATTCACAATACGCACATCAAAATCATGGCATTCTCCATAAAGGTCATCACCCATTCAATGTTAGTACCACAACTTCCTTCATCTTTATTTAACAATCATCCATCGCCACCATGGGCTACTAACTAGGCATATCTCCGGCTATATGCAAATGCTCTTATAGCTAATGCATATGCACAAAGGAATCAATAACAATTGTGGATCCGACTGTGGGAAACAATATCATATTAGGTGTGTGGGTCAAGCATAGGTGTGCTACTATGCCCCTACTGCAGTAGTAAAGGTGTACACTTATATCTCAAATCATGCATGCGTAACATCATATTTTACTGGTAGCAAACTGTCATCGCCCATTTGTAGCACTAGTCACCCAGTGACTTGCAGATTACTTACATGGCCTTACTTGCCACAAGTGCTACGGGCCCTCCTAAACACACATCAAGAGAGCCATGCCCCATTGGGACACCTAGGTAATTTGCTCACCATAGAGCAGCCCACCCACCCATTGGGCCTGCCATATAGGGTGCCTCGTCACCAAACTAAGGATAGCTTTGTGATTCCGAGAATCACTGGAACAATCACATAATTTTACCCATGCACTGGGCCGCCTTCCTACTGGGCCTGCCTATTGGAACCCTTAACATTCCACATAGATAGCAAATGATATACCATGGATGTAATGCAATGCGAATCAAATGCATTCCCACACTATGCATCCTAAATGTCACTCCACCATCAACAATTCATCACCAACACTTACTGGAACTCTATATACTCATCATTCTCAATCATCACCAACATTCATTGGATTTCATATACATATCTAGTTAATGGCAATCACAATTCATCAATTCACATATCATGGGATGTTCAATAACATTGCAATCAATATAATCACAGTTCCAAACCATTAATAACAACTCTCTTTAATCATGAGTCAATTCAATAACATAATCATCATCCCACAAATATAAGCCACATAACACCATTCACTCTAAATGCATTTCAATCAAGTAATCCTCAATTTATTCATCCAAGCCAAATTAGCATAGCACAATCATATACACACATCACTAATGGATGAAATCAAACATTTAGAGATGTTACCCCCTTCTACCTCAAGAGAAGTAGAAATCAACGCGGTCCGAAGGTCCCGCCTTGTCGATGGGGTTGTTTCCTACATTATACCATATACCACACAAATAATTTTTATTCAACTACCAAAAATCAAGTGCTCATATTTATTTCTTGGTATTTTATACCATTTCAATTCTTAACCTTATTTATTTTATTCAATCCACCATAACCACCATGGGTTAGGTGCCTAAATTCATTATTATGCAATTAAAGCTAAACCCATTCATGGGTTTCCATATTAATTGGTTTCCAACCACCTTTTCCAATCACTAAACCTCATTAATGGCCATCCACCATTAATGTTGCATTCCCACATCATTAAATACATCCTCTTAACATCAATAAATATTCTCTTACCTATATTTTTCATTTCCCCCAAATCATAGGGTTAGGGTTTCATTAAAAACCCAATAACCAACATCAATGTTCAACTTCTTCCATCATAATAATTACCATTTTCGTGTACCATATTGTGTCCTCATAAAACTCACATTAAAATACCCCACCTTATGGTTTCTCATCATAAATGCCTCTCCAACATCTACCCATACACATTTAACACTCTCCCAATAACCCAATCACATAACAAAGGGTTCAAGCTCAAAGAAAAGATGAGAAGCTCACCTCTAGCAATGAAAAGAGTAAGCTTCTAAGAGAGGGTGAGGAGAGCATGAAAATTTGATAGGGAAAGGGAGAGCTTCAAACCACCATTGTCATGTCCTCCAAGCTTGAAGTAGAACGAAAATGGAAGAAGGAGGAAGGGCACACCACACAATAGGTTTTAGAGAAGAAGAAGCAAATGAAGAAGATGAAGGAAGAAGAGAATGAGAGCTTTGCCAAGGGAGAAAGGGAGCCAACATGAATAATAAAAGGAAAAAAAGGGTTTTAGCATTTTAATTTTAACCCCTCACTTAACTTCTCCATTTTTAAATCAAACAGGATCTCCGTTCGGGCTCAATACTTCATCTAAAAATTATTCTGAATACATATTCAGATTCCTAATAATATTCTTAATAGCCCTGACTAACGGTATCTCAATCAGAGACACTTGGCCCGACACTCATATTTTAATCGGGTATATTTTTAGCTTATAAAGCCTCAATAAAATATGAAAAATCCTCAAAATCTTAATTTAACTACTTTCAATATTTTGGGATATTAATTAACCCAGGGTAATTATTTAATATTTATTCCTAATATTTAATCATTTATATAAAATTAGGGATGTTATAGAAATCCCCAATGACATTCCTCCCTCTTAATTGAGTTTTTATGTTTGCCTGTAATGCTGTGTTCCGGGATCAGCTCCGGTATTAAAAACTTTCTCTTAATATGCAAGTTGTGTCCGGGTTTAGCTCCGATATAAAACAACTTATTTTGAATTATATGAGCCCTTACTTCTGTTATATAAATCTTGGAATATCTTCTCGTTTATCTTGCCAGGATTTTGACAAAATATTTGCCTTAGAGCTTTTTCGTAAAGGCCTTAATGTCTCACAACATTCACTTCAATTTTTGTTTTAACTTGGACTTAAGCGTTTGCCCACACGAAGCCGCTCTTCAAGGTCGCTTCATTAAGCTGCACAACAAACAACTTACACCACTCATTGGGGTCTGGTATGGCCTCGAAAAGGACCAATCCCCACCTCTCATTAGGGTTAAATTACTTAAGGTCTCACTTGTGGAGTTATGTCGTCAATTATAATATATGTAATTGAGACTATCCGTCCAGAGAATTATTCATCTTGGTCAATTACAGAATAGGTAATTGGAGTGCCACTCATCGGGGTCCAGTATGGCCTTAAATAAGGACCAATCCTCGCCTCTCGTTGGGGCTATTTTCCACGCTGTTCATAAGGCCATGTCGTCAGTTAAGGATTAGGTAACTGAGATGAGAAATCAACTTGTACCCTACGTTGGGGTCTGGTATGGCCTTAAATAAAGTCTAATCCTCGTCACTCATCGGGGTGAAGTCTCGCTGGGGTGCCACTCATAGAGTTACATCATCAATTACAGAATGCGTAATTGAGATTATCCGTCTAGAGTGTCATGTCCACACTGTCCATGAAGCTTAAAGACATAAAGTAAAGAACAGTAACAAGATAAACTGTAATTGCTAATGGACTTTCTTATTACAAAATGAATAATATACAATTAAAGCGTAGTTGGGGTCATGCCTCGTTAGAACCTTCTTGAGAAAAGCCAATGGGAAAAACCTCAAGGTAGGAAAAAAAGTACATGCCGACTTACCAACTAGCTGTAATAAACTCTTAAATTTTGTGCGTTCCATTTGTTACGAATTAGTGTGCCATCTAGATTCTGCAACTGATACGAGCCCTTTCTAGTAACTTCAGATACACGATAAAGACCTTCCCAAGTAGGTGATAATTTACCCTGATTTGCGAATTTATTCCCCACACTAGCTTTTCTCAACACTAGATCTCTAATATTAAAGGCCCTATGCTGGACAAGCTTATTGTATCTTAGGGCGGCTTTTGCTTTGATAGCTTGGTCCCTAACGTATGCCTCCTCTCTAAGCTCTTGGATAACATCATTAATGTACACCCTTACTAGCTTGGTGTGCATGCCTTTGAAGACTTTATTGATCATTAGCTGGTAGGTTGCTCCAGCGTTCTTTAAACCGAAGGGCATGACGGTGTAATAGAAAACACCATAGTCATTGACAAAAGTCTTCTTCTCCTGATCCCCTTCCCACATCAGAATCTAGTAGTACCCTGAATATGCATCCATAAATGACAAGTACACGTAACCAGATGAGTCATCCACCATCCCGTGAATGTTTGGGAGAGGGTATGGATCCTTTGTGTAGCAACGGTTCAAATCAACATAATTTGTACACATCTTCCATTTACCATTGGCCTTCTGCACCATCACCATGTTAGAGAGCCAAGAGGAGTACTGGATTTCCCTGATAAATCCACCCTTTAGGAGCTCATCTGTTTGCTCACAAGCTGCCTTTTGCTTCTTCGGGCCCATCCTCCGCTTCTTTTGGGAAACCGGCCTCGTCTCTAGATAGACAGATAACTTGTTACAACAAAAATTGGGGTCCATCCCTAGCATGTCAGCAGCGGTCCATGCGAAAAGGTCTTTGAACTCCTTAAGGAGTGCAACTGGGCTCTTTTCCATCATTGTCTCTAACTTATCATTTATGTTGGTGACCTTTTCCGGGCTATCTCCAAGCACAACTTCCGTGGAACCTCCCTCCAGTGTGGGCTTCAAAAGGTTAATTGGATATATCTTCAGCTCTGCCTTAAGGTCGAGATCAATCAAGCTAACAGACCCCGCCGCGGTTCCTCTGTCATTTAGCTTCCTCATCTTATTAAATGCCTCAAGTTTCACTATATTGAGGCTCAAATTATAACAATATCTAGCCATCTCCTAGTCACCCCGGATAAATGAAACATTAATTTCTTTATCAATAAATTTGATGAGCAGATGGGGTATCAAATAACTTCCTCCATGGCATTTAGTGTGGGTCAGCCTATGATGCCATTGTACGATGACTCCACATCTATCACTAATACTCTAGACTTGATAGTTCTTGCACTGGGCTCGTCTTCAAATGACACCAGAGTGTTAAGATACCCCTTAGTAGGCTGCTTAGCACCGTTGAAAATTGTTAGTTCCTGTGTATAGGGCTGACGATCAGAATCATTAAAGCTTATTCTTTTAAAACAATTATAAAAGATAACGTCACAGGAACTCCCATGATCAATAAAGATTCGCTTGACATCGTTATTCGCAATTATCACTATGATGACTACTGCATCATCTCCTCCAGGGATGGTTGGGCCAAAATCCTCATCAGAGAAAGATATCATGGATGCTATAACTCTGTCACAAAATAGACAGTTGTCTCGAGGCTTGCCTTGGACTGAGATAATCATATGATGGTGATCCTTCCTCGCTGTGATTGACGCTCCATCTCCAGCAAATCCTCCGATGATCATATCAATCACCTCACGCCGGCCTCGCTGCTATTACTGGGGGCCTTCTTCTCTTGGGTCACCTCGGTGATAACTACTCCTTTTTGATTCTCAGTAGCAGTGAACCTCTTCGTAGGACCTCTGCTGTTATCACCATCCTCATCGCGATCACGACCACGCTTCTCCATTCGGTCTAGCTCATCAATGGACTTTTCCTTAAAGATGTATTGCTTTAGCTTCCCTTCATGGATGAGGGTCTCCACAACATCCTTCAATGACCTGTACTCCTCAGTAGAATGCCCCGCCTATTCATGGAAATCGCAAAACATGCTCGGATTCGCAGGCCTTTTCAATGGAGCCAGCCTCTTGATTCCGTAAACAGTAAGCGTTGGCCACCCCATTTCTCTTAAGATCTGAGTCGATCTAGTGTTAAGTGAGGTGTAGTTGCTTAAGGCGGCCACACATTTTTCCTAGTGCTGGGGCTGTGGGTTCCTAAATCTGTCCCTTAGGAAAGTCCTCTCCGGCCTTGCCCTTTCTTTTTCCCGGTGCGGCTGGGACGCCAGAGCAACAGGCTTTGCTCTTGCCATCGTGGCCTCTAGATGCATCTCAATGCCAACATATTTAGAAGCCTTCCTCTAGAATTCCTCAAACGACAATGGAGGGATCTTTGCCAAAGATAGAGTAAAAGTAGATTTAGGCTGAAGAGCCTCGATGACAATATGCCGCTGTATGGCCTCCATAAGATTAAGGACCATAGTTGCCTCCTTATAGAATCTCTTCAGGAAATCCTTCAGAGTCTCATTCTCTCCTTGCCTAATCTGGGCAAGGGTGTGTGACGTCTTGGGAACATCCCTGGAAATGATGAAATGATCAATAAACGCTGTTGCCATTTCCTTCCAAGAGTCTATTGAGCCTGATGAGAGCCCTTAAAACTAGCTAAGAGCTTCTCCAACCAAAGTACTAGGGAAACATACGACACATCACATCCTCCCCAGCTCCGAAAAACATTGCCTTGTAGGGCTTACTTGGGTCCATCTTGCTCGTATACTTCCCTATGGAGAGGGGTTGGGTCATCTACAAGTTCCTGGGAATGGGCACGCTTATCAGCCTTCTAGAAAAAGGGACATTGAGCCTATACATTTCTAAAGCTGCTACTACTGGCTCCCTCCTCCTACCAGTGATCCTATCACCAGAGTCTTGGGTTTTCTTCCTCTCCTCATACGTAAGGATCTTGGAATACTGAAGAGTAGTGGATTTCTTTCTCCCTGATACCTCATGGGTCTCCTCAGCCTGAGACACCACCTTCTCCTCAACCTACCTTCGATCCCTCCTTATTTCATCCAACTCCTCCTTGAGCTGCTTGATAATCTCACCGCGGGGATTAGGTGTTCCCATAGGCATCATTCTTCGCGAACTTCCAACAGGCAATTCATAGACTAGACGTCTATTGACTTGGGCAGTGACATCCTCCACGCGCCCCTCTGGAAAATCCCTAACATTACCTTCCATGGTAGATTACGAAACTTCTACGAAAAGTGGGAATAACTTTAACGAGTCCCACTGGGTATGCCAATGAACTGGTCTGAACCAAGTCAACGATCCGATGTGGGACCAGCCACAAATGTCAACTACTTGGAGTTATTTATACACTGGTACAGTGGTTTTCCGGTATTGTATCCTTTATCTTAGTGGGAGAATAAAGGTCTTGAACTCTTAGAGATCCTTCATACCAGGATTTCGCGTTGATGTGGGGAGAAATATGGTGTCACCTATGAAGATTCTCCAACGCTCAAATCTGTAACCAACAAAGGAATCCAAGGTTTCTCAAGCGTAAGTTTATGAATGAGTCTAACGTACCAGAGTAGTGAAAATGTTAGTATTTATATATGTGCTTGTGAAGAATGAAGAGTCCTTAGGGTTAAGGGGCCAATAGTACACTGTGCAGTGTATGATTCTGACACACGATGCGGGTGGCTCTACGTCTCTTGCGAACGTTCCCCCTACCTGTACCTTGTACTTTTTGTCGGGTGACATGGAAGTTTTTCGGTGTGCGAGGCGCTGACCTGGACATACCAGTATAGAAGAACGTCTAGTACGGATTTATAGTCTGAAGGATTACCTGCGACACCGGTAGCGAGCACGAGAGCGGATGAAATTACCCTCATGTCTATGCACCGGTATCGAGACCGGATCAGTAACTAAAGTTCAAAACTAAAATAGATTATACAAATAGAATTTATCAAAATTATGAAAGGTAATAATTGAAAACAACTTTCAATTATAGATGAAAAGTTAAAATGCATATAAAATTAAAAATTTTTATAATAATACTAGCTAATAACATTTTATTTACCTAAATACCATTATTTTACTTAGCATGTGTTTGTTTAAAAATATCATAAATAAGAATTAGTCCGTATTTTGATGGTTGAACCAAATCTAAAATATTTCAAAAGGATATGTGTGAACACCTATTTTTGTTCGGTAAAAAAATTAATTTAAAAATAAAAATAATATTAAAAATTGTATAGTGACTGTTGCATAGTGATCGTTAGAATAATAATCTTCTCCATTTCTATAAATACTCAATCTCTCCTTATTTCTTACCACACTTCCCCTTTCAATAAGCTTCTTCCATAATTTTCCTCAAACAACGGCCAATAAGTGTCAAAGCCAAGAGGAAAGAATAAGGGAGAAAAACTGATGTTTGGTGAGTACCTTCTTGTTCCTTGTAGCATGAGTAATACTTTTTCTTTATTGGGTATTTTATTTATGGTCCAATGTGTAATAAATAATTTTAGGATTTTAAAATAGTTTATATTTCTATAAGAGTAAGTGATTACTTATTTGTACTCAAAATGTTTAATTTTTTTTTAAAAAGGCCCAAAAAATAAAAAAATGAAAATGGGCCCAAAAAAGTCCAAAAAAATAAAGAAAAAAAGAAAAGAAAAAGAAAAAGAAAAGAAAAGAAAAGAAAAGAAGGTTTTGGTGAATTTTTCAGGTGAGACTCAGTTTGGTTCCATAATTAGAGAAAATGGGGGAAGTTGGCAACAAATTTTGACAATTTAGAAATGAAGGAAAGTGATAGCATTTTGTGTAGAATTTAAGGCCAAATTTCCTCTATAAATAGAGGATGATGCAAAAGGAAAAAGGAGAGAAGAAGGAGGAAGAGAGAAAAAAGTGATATTTTTTTGTGTAATTTTTAGAAAAACTTGTTTTTAAAAATAGAGATACGGAAATGTTGTTGGGAAAATGTGTGTGTTACTCTAGTATGTTTTAGTGTATGAGTTTTGTGACCTAAATTACCATAAAAGTCTTGTAACCGGGGCCCAAACACCCTTGAATTGAGTCCAAACGAAGCCAAAAATAAGAGAAATCTACAAAAAATCGATCTCTTAAATTCTATTCTTGTTCTTCATTAATTGTTAATGTGCTAAGGTATTTTTAATAAATACGAGAATATTTATTTATCTCCTTAATGTATTTTTATTTCATTAATATTACAATTTTTTCTTGTGGAATTTTATTTATAACTTGATTGTCATAATTAGGATCATAAGTTTATTTAATTTTTTAGTTCCATTATATTTAGTGTTTGTTATCATTATTATTGTTATTTATTATTTTACTTTGTGATATTTTGTTATGACATCATATTTATTCCATTTATTTTCTTTATTTATTTTTTCACACTTTATTTTTCTGCACATTATTTTTTTGTAGTTATTCATTTATTCATTTATTTTTCTACACTTTCAATTTCTTTATTTATTTTTCTGTACTTTTATTTTTCTTTATTTATTTTTCTACACTTTTATTTTTATTTATTTATTTTTCTACACTTTATTTTTTTGCAGTTATTTATTTATTTATTTTGCTGCACTTTTATTTTTCTTTATTTGTTTTTATGTACTTTTATTTTTCTTTATTTATTTTACTGCACTTTTATTTTTATTTATTTAATTTTCTACACTTTATTTTTTATACTTTATTTTTTTGCAGTTATTTATTTATTCATTTATTTTTCTACTCTTTTATTTTTTTATATTTATTTTTTATCCTTTTATTTTTCTGCACCTTTATTTTTATTTATTATTTCTCTGCACTTTATATTTCTACACTTTACCTTTATGTAATTATTCATTTATTCATTTATTTTTTGTACTTTTATTTTTTATTTATTTTTCTGTACTTTTATTTTTATTTATTTATTTTTCTACACTTTTATTTTTATTTATTTTTCTATACTTTATCTTTCAGCATTTATTTATTTATTTCATTCTACTTTTTTTTCTCTCTAAAAAGTTTTGTAGTTATCTTTTACATAATCATTTGTCTGTCATTTTATTTTTATTCTTAAGTTGTTATATAGGTTATTATTTAGTCATTATTATTTTATTTTATGTTTCCCCCTCTTATCTATTTATTTATCCATTTATCTTTCTTTTAAGTTTGAAATAAGATTAATTTAGATGAGACATCTTATTAATCTTATTTTCTCAAAAAAAGATTGAATAAAATTCACTTGTTAGTTCTAATTAATTAAGTATATATATTTTTTATTTTCACATTAATGTATTTAATTCTATTTTTCCTTCTTATGTCTATCTATTTGTACCTTTTCATTTATTTATTTGTGTATTTATTTAAAAAAATTGTGAACCATGTTTTTCTCAGTAAAATCACTGGATTATCTTTTAATTAATTGAAAAATAATTTAGATAAGACGTATTATTATTTTCTGACTGTCTTTTAAGTACTTATCTGTGTATTTCCTTTCAGACTCAGAATAAAAATAATTTAGACGAGATGTCTTATTGTTTTTTATTTTTATTTTACTATTTTTTAATTACTTGTTTGTTTATTTTCTTTTGAACTCAAAAAATGGAAAATTTTGATGATAGTCCTATTATTTAATTAATTTTATTTCTATTTATATTTTTTCCTTGTTATCATTATTCGAGTGTATGTTGTTTGTAAATAACATTTATCATTGTTGTATTTTTTATGAAGGATAAAATATTTAATAATTATTTTTAAAATTATACATGATCAATTTGGGTAATTAGTTTAGGACGGACAGTGTGGGGTGCTAATACCTTCCCCACCTGTAATTCGGCTCCCAGACGAAACAGAATCTCATGTTAAAAACCAGTGCCAGTTAAAGATTTTCCTGATATTTTTCTTAATAAATATTAGTGGCGACTCCTTGAACCCTTTAGTTTTTAGGCCTCCTAAGGGCCTTGTTCCAATATAGTTTCATTTTTTTATTGCATTCTCCCAGTCCGCATCATGACCCGGGACCCCGGTCGCGATAATTGGCGACACCACTGGGGACTTTTGAGAGTCAAGCCCGTTAAATTGATCTTGTATATTTTTATTGATTATTAGTTATTTCATCCTATTTATTTATTTATTTTTTTATTCTCGTTGTTTAATTAATTTTATGTTTATTTTTAATTTATATTATTTGTGTTTTCCCCCCTTCTTTATTGTTTTGATTTAGAACCATAGGGTAGAAGACATGTATTATTTGTTTTGTCGTGTGTTTGTTTATTGTGCAGAATGGGTAAAAATTCAAGTATAAATGCCCCTACACACATAACACTCACATTATTACACATTATTGAGAAAGGATCCTATACCCGGACCCCGTAAAAGACATAAGTTAGGAAAGATTATTAGCAGTGTCATCTAGGGCATTCGTTCCCATCTTGATTTACGTGAAAATCTTAGCCGAAGTGTGATTCTATTTATGATGCCCACACCATGTAGGAACCCGTACTGTTTTGATCAGCTCATAAATAGAATCTTAGCTTTATGGCTTTTTAGAACCAAGAAGAACAACCATTGGTAAGGAATCACATTAAAAAACCCTAGAAATAATTAGATGATCTTTTTGGAAAAAACACCTGACTTAAGAAAACATGGGGTAAACATTCACTTTACTCTTTACTCATTCGTGTTAATAAATTGTCAAGTTATTCACCATTTTATTAAAAAAATCTTTCAAAAAAATAGTTGCAAGTTGATGATCTGACTTTACATTATTTTGTTGTACAAAGTGAAAATTAAAGTTTGATAAGTATCAACATGGAAATGGAAATTAACATAAGACTTGGTAAAGATACAATTAAAACACAAGGTTTAAGAAAATTGTTACACATTAAGGTCAGAAAGGTTGATACTCTTAAATTGTAAGTATTGGGAAAGAAGTTGAGCCTTACACAGAAGACGACTTTTGCAAGAAAATATGGGAAAATCTAGAAGCTCTTAGAGGTCGAAGTACAGACAGAGGCACTCACTGCTTTAGCATAATTTTATGATCCTCCTTTGCGATATTTTACTTTCAAAGATTTTCAGTTAGCTCCTGTACTGGAAGAATTTAAGCAAATACTGGGTTTACCATTGGAAAATCAAAAACCTTATCATTGAACTGAGCATCAAGCATCTATCTTTGTAATAGCTCGCGTCCTTAAGCTAGATCCTGGAGTGTTAAAAGGGGCACAGTTAAGTAGAAATCAAGTCCCGGGGTTTGCGCAAGGATTTTTGGAGCAACAGTTGCACAACTTGGCGGCAATAGAAGATTGGGATGCATTCATGGATACGTTGGCATTAACTATTTATGGTGTGGTTTTGTTTCCTAGCCTTGATAATTATATTGATTACAAGGCAATTGATGTTTTTCTTACTCGAAAGCTCAGGGGAGAAAATCCTATCACTGTTATCCTAGCCGATGTATACTGCACAATGGATTTTTGCCATACTCAAAATGGGAAAAGCATCATTTGTTGCTTTCCTACGTTGTATGTGAGGCTCACATCGCATGTCTTTAGTCAAGTGGGCAAAGTTGAGTGTCCTATCTCAAATCTAAGGATGTATCAGTTAACTAAGAAAAGTAGTCGTGAATAGGCAAGCCATTTAGCTGGGATGTCTGCAGAAAGAATCAGGTGGTACCCTCAATGGATGAAGGTAGATTGCATTATCTATTGTTGCAGGAAGTTTCCAAATGTGCCTCTTATGGGAACTCAAGGCTGTATTAACTATAATCCAGTCATTGTTGTATTTGAATGTTGATGTAGGTTTTGATAATGACACAACAAATGAAGAAGTATCAAAGATATTATCAAGCAATCATTTATGTTTGATGTGGAATTTAAAATGGTTGATGTTTAATTTTGATGATCAATCAAGGACTTATGTTAAAGGCATTTAAGGATAAGTTAATCAAGTACAAATGATCAACAAATGTGCCAAGAATCAAAGGATTGGAGCCAAGACTCATCAAACATCAAAAAGGGTGAAACAAAGTGCCAAAATTCAAGTGTCAGGTGCTTGAATCGATTCACACAACAATGCATAACCTCTTGAATCGATTCTTACATATAAAAAGGGCCAGGAACTGAATTCACAACGCATGAATCGATTCCCTTAATGGTTGAATCGATTCACACGGTTTTGCAAGTGCCCAGGATGTGTTTTTCAATGCATGAATCGATTCCTTCCTACCTTGAATCGATTCACACGTTTTAATTTGCCCAGTAACTTCATTTTTATGATATGAATCGATTCTTTTCTCAAGGTTAATCATATGAATCGATTCTTGTTGCTGTCAGAAGCCAAAATGCACGCTGGAATCATTTAAAATTAGAAGAGAAATATTCAAAATTCAAAAGGAGACATTGTGCAACATGGTTGGAAAGTTCAAGGCAATGCTTCACACTTTGTCCCTCTCCACATGCATGTGTTTTATTGGAAATGGAATTAATTTGAATTAAATCAAACATGCACATGCCATGTTCTTCTTGGAGACACTAAAAGCTCATTGGAATTGCAATGCCATTTTGAATGGAGACACACATGTTCCAAGTTCAAGCTCCCAAGGAATTTAATATTGCAACATGCCATACCATTGGAGCCTATAAATAGAGAAGAAGTTGAAGGCAAATGATACACCAAGCAATTGAAGCATTTCCATTTGCTTACTTCTTCCTCCTTGCTTCATTCTCTTCTACTCATTCTCTCTTGTTCTATATTGGCATATTCTCTTAGTGAGTTATTTAAGAGTTAGAGAGAAAGTAATTTGTGAGCTAAATTTGTATATCCTCTCTTTGAGAGTTATTATTTGGTGAGAGCTTTAAATTGTGTATCTACTCTAGTGAGAGAGTTATTTGATTGTAAACCAAACACCATATACACCAAGGTATTCACTCTAGGTTGAGTGGTCACAAAGGTTGGGGTTCAACCTTTGGGTATTGAGAGATTGTGAGATTGGGTGGGTTGCCCTTTGCTTGTGAGGATTGGGTTCTTGAGTGTGGGACACTAGGAGACAATTGCTCAAAGCTTGTAATCTCAAATTCTCAATAGTGGAAATCCTTCAAGTGGGTTGCTTGAAGGCGAGACGTACACCGGGGTGGTGGAACTCGTTATATCGGTTTGCAAATTCTTTCTTCCCTTAAACTCTTTATTATTGTGAACTTGATTTGCATGCCTAGAATATTTGATGGTTTGGTAATATTAAATCCTTGAATCAATTGACTTAAACATTGTTGGAATTAATTATTGAGGAAGAAAAATATTGGTGTTAACAAATTGGTAAAACTATCATGCTTAATTAATTTGTTAGAAGTTGTTCAAGTTATACCTATGTTGAAATTAATTATAGCATGTTAAGTGTTTCAAGAATTGCCTAAGCTAATAACTTGCCTTATTTATCAAAATCAATTCTTGAATATAGTTCATTCAACTTAAAATGCTTTAGTATGAAATGTGCTTCATAATTATTACATCTTTTATATTGCATCATTTGTGTAATACTAACCGTTTTGAAAGGGATTCCGCGCGAAAATTTGAAATACTCAATTCACCCCCCCTCTTGAGTATCGAGGCCTTGGCTAACAATTGGTATCAGAGCTTGACTCTTGGAAGATCAAGCTTAACCGCTTCAAGAGATCAAGATGGCCTCTACTTCTTATGATGCATTTCCACAAGGTGAAATAATAAATAGACCACCAATCTTCAATGGTAAAGACTTTGTTATTTGGAAAGAAAGGTTGAAAATCTTTATCCAAGCCTATGACCTCAAGGTATGGAATGCTATTCAATTTGGTCCTTTCATTCCCAAATACATTGTTGATAATATAGAATGTATGAAGCCCATGAACTTATGGACTAAAGAAGAAGAAAGAAAGGTACAATTTAATTTAAGAGCTAAAATTCTTATCACATTAGCATTAGAACCTAATGATGTTTCTAGAGTTATTACTTGTAACAATGCTAAAGAAATGTGGGAAACTCTTGAAACAATTTATGGAAATACTAATGATGATAAAGATGCAAGAATTAGTACTCTTTCTAGTCAAGATGAAGAATTCGAAAGAAGCATTGAAAAAGAGAACAACGAGAAGGAAGAAGAAATTGCATGCCTAATGACAAAGCACTCTCAAGATGATGAGGTATGCTCTTTAAATGCTTTTAGTGATGATAGTGATGATGAAATTGATAAAGATGAATTGCTAGAAGCTTTTAAAGAATTGCATGAAAAATTTGTCTTGTTATCAAAGAAATATGCATGCTCTAAACAAACCATTTTGACTCTTGAAAAAGAATTGCATGATGTTCACATAGAAAAAGAATATCGTAGAGTTCAAAATGATGAATTAGTAGCTTCAAATGTATCTCTTAGAACTTGTAATGATAATAATGATTGTGTGCTTATTGATAAATGTATGCTTCTTGAAAAAGAGAATAAAGAACTAAAAGAAGCACTTAGTAAGCTTACAAGTAGTCAAAAGAATCTAAGTGCACCTCTTGAAGATCAAAAGCATACACTTGAAAGAAGAAAAATAGTTCATTACAAGAACCCTTGTGCATCCTACAAAGAAAAATCCAAATCCTCTCTTAGATGCACAAACCATGAAAGAAAAGAGAACTCATTGCCTAATTGTTTTAAAAGGAATCATATAGAACATAATAAGAACCATTACAATTCTACTATGACTTACTCTTTGGATGCAACATGTTTTTATTGTGGAATATATGGTCATATATCTTCTAATTGCTTTATAAAGAAATCCCGTCAAAAGTGTACAAGAAAGGTATGGATTCCAAAAAAAACAAATTTGAAATCTTAAACTAACAAGAAAGGACCCAACTTTTAAAGGGTACCATAAAACTTGACATTGTGTAGGAACACTTTAAATCGGCAATCTCTTATTGACGAATGACCAAAGAATCAAGATTCACAATCTTCACCTAAAAGAACAAGGGATGAAAAGGATAAGAACGTAAGGCTTTACACAACTACAAGGTACGATCGGATCCTTACTTTAGTGGATTAAATATCATGTTGACTATGTGTTATGTATGCTTAATTATGTTGAACAATCTATGAACTTGGTTGATATTTTATTAAGAATCTTTAGAAATGTCTAAATAATTCTATACTTATTCATAATAAATTTTGATGTGTGAAAATCAAACTTTGATTTAAATGATTGGTATAAAGTTTGATGAATGATTACTTGGATAATATGTTTGATTCTATGAAAAAAAAAAAAACAAAAAACTTAAGATATATTTATCCATGTATGTTAGAAAGGATTGAAACATCAAAGTGTCGAAATGTTAAATCGTGATGCTTAGATTCAAAATGATGCATGAACTCTTGATGAATAAATTTGGATGATGTATGCATTATGAATCCTTGATAATGTATGAATTCTTAATGACATGAACTTTTGATTGAATATGAATTATTGATGATATTGAACAAGAAATATGTTGGTTAGCTAGTGGTATCTAAACAACAAACATCTTCCTTTAACAATGGTTTCAATTGAATTAGTAAGGGGAAGATATCATGGGGACATATTCTTGATTATATACTTGTCAATATGCTTTGATGATAAATACATATGTTATGACAAGTTGATTATGACAAACTTTAAAGTTGCTTTGAGTTAGAACTATGTTGTGCTTACATGTTTTACAAAGTTGACAATCTTAGGCAAAATTTTTCTATGCAATTATATGTTGGTTTTGATAATGCCTAAGGAGAAAGTATGTATGCTCTATGCCTAGACTTTAATTTCATGACTAGTAATATGACAATGCATGATTTTGATGACATGTAAATGACAATGCATGATATGTGACAATACATGGTATATTAAGAGAAAATGCATTATAATACATGACATGACCTTCCTTGATACACCATGCTTGAGCAAATTGGCATCTATCTTGAGTGACATATATGTTTGATGATGCTTGATCTTGAATATGAAAAGAAATTTGAATATATGCATCGTTGAAATTGAAAAGAGTTTTTGAACAAATATTATGAAGAATGATGTATGCTTGAAATGTCAACAATTTGTGATAATATGCTTAAATGTTTATAATTGATATCTAGAGCTCAATTTGGCAAATCCACCTAGTGATATCATGACTAGATACTAGCAACAAATGGCATGGACAATGAATAAGAAATAAATGGTGTTGATCAAGAAAAGAATGTTTGACATAAAAGGGTCATAAAATTGGCATGTGTTACAATACAAATGCATGAGTAAGCCAACATGTTGTATTAATCATTCCATCATTTCTATGATACCTATATTTGAGTGCATATTGTTGAAAATTCTTCTATGATTACCACTTTGATTAATGATTGATTAGTGAATTTCATATACATTTGGTATCTAACTCTTGAGTGGTATCTATTCATATTATGACTTCTATTCATTGCATAAGTGGTATCTATTAAAAGGTGATGAAGTGCTTAAGAAATAAACAAATGGTATCAAACTTGCTAAATAAGGCCAACATGAACAATTGGTATCAATTAGCTTAAGAATTACATCAATTAGCTTAACAATTGGTATTCAATTATATGTGTTTGGTGCTTAACTTGATTGAAGTTAATAACAATTGGTATTCAATTTCAATTGGTATTCAATTACATGAGTTAATAACAATTGGTATTAGACTTGATCAAATTAGTGTAATTGGGTTCATAACAATTGGCATCATTTAGAGTTATTACTTATAACAATTGGTATCAATATATGTCAAAGAGGGAGAAAATATCATGACATCTTAGTATCTATTAAATGATTAAGGAGGAGATATATCTTGCATGATACATTATGATCTTCTAACAATTGGTATATCTTTCAAACAATTAGTATCTATTAAATGCATGACTTGTGTTCAACAATTGGTATCAAACTTCATCAAATTGATTTCACATGTTAATAAGTGGTATATGTTTTTACAAGTGACATCAATTACAATAGTAAAGGGGAGCATACGCATAAATGAATATCCATCATATTACCTCTCTATGATTATGTTTATGGCACTTATGATTACAATTTTATTCTCCTAAATGCTTACTTGGAAAAATCCTTGTGTGTTTGATAATGCCAAAAAGGAGAAACCCATGTGCTTAGTTAAAATGATGATGTACTTACTTGAAGTGATATATGTGCTTACTTGGAAAGAATCATGTGACGCTTACCATACTTGTGATATCAATTACATGATTGAAAATGAGTTAGCAATCAACTATATGATTACTTGATGAATGAACTATGTGATTGATTATTGACTCTAAATGCATCAAATTGGCATATACACTTAATCATGATATGAGCTTTGATTTGAAATCTTTTTCATGAAATATTTGCTCTAAATCTCTCTTATTCGATTACATGAGTTTATATCTTGATGGCATAGAATATAATTAAGATGATGATCTTTTTGATGATGCCAAAGGGGGAGAGATTAGTGAAAGAGTTAGTAAAATGCTATTTATGCCAAAAAGGGAATAATTACTATGATTATTGTTTTATCATAAGAGAAGTTTTTTGATGATGCCAAAGGGGGAGAAGATTATAGGAAGATATATATACACCCTAAATGGAATAAAGTCTTTTACAAAGGAGGAGAGATATAAAGAGAGAAATATATAAGAAAGGGGGAGAAGATATACACTACCACTATGCTCTAAAAATTAGATGAACTATTTTGTGGTATCTATTGTATGATTGATATCTATTGTATGATTAAGGGGGAAATGATTAAAGAGAAAAGAACATATATTAATGGGGAGAAACCATATATTAAGGGGGAGAGACCTTTGTTTCTTAAATACTTTCTTGATTTCTTGTGTCTATGATTTCATCAACATGTGGTATCAAATTGTATATGAAAGGGGGAGTCTTTATTGCAATATATATGAATTGTTATGATACTAACACCCCAAGAGACAAACATTTGTTGTCATCATCAAAAAGGGGGAGAATGTATTTGAATGTTGATGTAGGTTTTGATAATGACACAACAAATGAAGAAGTATCAAAGATATTATCAAGCAATCATTTATGTTTGATGTGGAATTTAAAATGGTTGATGTTTAATTTTGATGATCAATCAAGGACTTATGTTAAAGGCATTTAAGGATAAGTTAATCAAGTACAAATGATCAACAAATGTGCCAAGAATCAAAGGATTGGAGCCAAGACTCATCAAACATCAAAAAGGGTGAAACAAAGTGCCAAAATTCAAGTGTCAGGTGCTTGAATCGATTCACACAACAATGCATAACCTCTTGAATCGATTCTTACATATAAAAAGGGCCAGGAACTGAATTCACAACGCATGAATCGATTCCCTTAATGGTTGAATCGATTCACACGGTTTTGCAAGTGCCCAGGATGTGTTTTTCAATGCATGAATCGATTCCTTCCTACCTTGAATCGATTCACACGTTTTAATTTGCCCAGTAACTTCATTTTTATGATATGAATCGATTCTTTTCTCAAGGTTAATCATATGAATCGATTCTTGTTGCTGTCAGAAGCCAAAATGCACGCTGGAATCATTTAAAATTAGAAGAGAAATATTCAAAATTCAAAAGGAGACATTGTGCAACATGGTTGGAAAGTTCAAGGCAATGCTTCACACTTTGTCCCTCTCCACATGCATGTGTTTTATTGGAAATGGAATTAATTTGAATTAAATCAAACATGCACATGCCATGTTCTTCTTGGAGACACTAAAAGCTCATTGGAATTGCAATGCCATTTTGAATGGAGACACACATGTTCCAAGTTCAAGCTCCCAAGGAATTTAATATTGCAACATGCCATACCATTGGAGCCTATAAATAGAGAAGAAGTTGAAGGCAAATGATACACCAAGCAATTGAAGCATTTCCATTTGCTTACTTCTTCCTCCTTGCTTCATTCTCTTCTACTCATTCTCTCTTGTTCTATATTGGCATATTCTCTTAGTGAGTTATTTAAGAGTTAGAGAGAAAGTAATTTGTGAGCTAAATTTGTATATCCTCTCTTTGAGAGTTATTATTTGGTGAGAGCTTTAAATTGTGTATCTACTCTAGTGAGAGAGTTATTTGATTGTAAACCAAACACCATATACACCAAGGTATTCACTCTAGGTTGAGTGGTCACAAAGGTTGGGGTTCAACCTTTGGGTATTGAGAGATTGTGAGATTGGGTGGGTTGCCCTTTGCTTGTGAGGATTGGGTTCTTGAGTGTGGGACACTAGGAGACAATTGCTCAAAGCTTGTAATCTCAAATTCTCAATAGTGGAAATCCTTCAAGTGGGTTGCTTGAAGGCGAGACGTACACCGGGGTGGTGGAACTCGTTATATCGGTTTGCAAATTCTTTCTTCCCTTAAACTCTTTATTATTGTGAACTTGATTTGCATGCCTAGAATATTTGATGGTTTGGTAATATTAAATCCTTGAATCAATTGACTTAAACATTGTTGGAATTAATTATTGAGGAAGAAAAATATTGGTGTTAACAAATTGGTAAAACTATCATGCTTAATTAATTTGTTAGAAGTTGTTCAAGTTATACCTATGTTGAAATTAATTATAGCATGTTAAGTGTTTCAAGAATTGCCTAAGCTAATAACTTGCCTTATTTATCAAAATCAATTCTTGAATATAGTTCATTCAACTTAAAATGCTTTAGTATGAAATGTGCTTCATAATTATTACATCTTTTATATTGCATCATTTGTGTAATACTAACCGTTTTGAAAGGGATTCCGCGCGAAAATTTGAAATACTCAATTCACCCCCCCTCTTGAGTATCGAGGCCTTGGCTAACAATTGTAAAGCGACAACTTGCTTACCCCCTGCTTCAACCACCAGAAGAAGAATTACTAGTTCCTTTCATCCATTATTCCACAAGAGAAAATGATGTTGTTATCATCAAAGATGTCGCAAATGCTTAGACAAAGATTCATAAGAAAGGAAAAGAATTAGGTGTCCAAAGTCATGCCGTTAGAGAAAGTTATCACCAATAGATTCTGAACAGAGTTGCTATAATCAAGCTACCTTTCAAAGATCCTAGCATTTCCACAAGTGATGTTTTTCCTATCCAAACTCCCCATGAGAGTGAAGAGGTCAGGGATGTGAAAGCCAAACTAGTCGTCATGGTAGAGAAAAACAAAATCTTGGAGGATGAATTGATTAAAGCTCAACAAGAATGTGCATCTCTGAAAAGAAAAAGTTGAGAAGTTGAACATGCTTTTGAAGATGTCAACAAGAGGTAAAGAATTAAGGAAGGATACACAAGACAACTTGATCAATGTCTTCGGGTGGCAAATGCTCAATTGAAAACTAAAGCCAGGCAAAGGGATGTCATCATGGCAGATAAGGGACGATTAAGGGAGATATTGGTAAAAGCCAAGGAAGAAGCTCAAACTCAAAAAAATCTCATGCAAGCACAAATTAGCAGACTGGAACAACAAGTTAATGATGTCATGAATGCTTGTGAGCGAAAGATCAATATGGGAAGTGGCAGGCCATGGATGATAAGGAAAGGTACCAAGAGATAGTTCAAGTGATGAAAAATGACATGGCAAAAATGGATGATTTGGTCCATTCTTGGATGAGGCGTTTCACTGAGTTAGCTAGTTTAGCCAATGGAACGCTTAAAGATATCCCCTATTTATTAAAAAGGTGGAAGCAATGGTGAATTCACTCAACACGCCAGAAGAGATTTCAACCTTTATTCAGTATTGCAAAAGACAACTTGAGAAGATAAGGTCAATATTGTAAAAGCAAGGGAAAACTGACCTTGTTTGTAATAAAATATTGTAATAAAAAGATCTCATGTTAATTTCTATTCTCTTAATTTAGTAGTTTTGAACAACATGTTCTAAGGAATAATTTCATGATACTTATCGAAATTTATGATCACCTAGTGATATTTCTTAATGCTTGCATTTTTTCGTTTCTTGCCCTAACCATGTCTGTTACTGTGCTAAGTTTTTGAATACACATCACGGGGAGAAAGGGCCTGAATCATCTATATCAAACCCAACTGCAAACAAGACTCATGGCAGAGCCAGAATGCTCGGTTGAAGATATGAGGAATGAGCTTAGCCAAATCAAGGAACAAATGGAAGAAATACTTAAGCTCCTTGAGAAAAGAGGTAGAGAAGGGGGATCCTCTACAGGAAATGGGGATCAAACGTCCACTCCTCAGGTTCAAGCCCAAGAAGAAAACCCTATACCCTTGACTATACTTCCGAATAATCCCACTCCAATCATTGAAACTCTATTCGTCCCATACCAACCTTATGGTATGTCGTTGCCACCATTTGTTTCCCAAGACGGGAATATTTAGCAAGCATATGTCTGGCCTCAATATGGCCTACCTCAAGGATATTATACCATGTATCCTAATCCTATTCAGGAAAATCCTTCTGTTGCCTAACAAATTCCTAACCCCCTGATATCTAACCCTCCAAATTTTACCCAGTCAACAGTTATTCCCCAAAACACCCAAGCTCAACCCAATGCCACCACACCTAATATAGTTCCACCATAAAACCCCTAGATTCCAGCCGATGCCACACAACCAAACCCCATACTATTTCCTTTATGGCCACCCAATACCACAGGCTGGTGTTTCACAAAACTTGTTATACAAAGCTCATGTCCCTCCACCAAATCTTGATCAGCCAGCAGCGCCTTTGTCAAAAGGGCAAATGGAAATATTGGAAGAAAGGTTGCGTGTAGTAGAAGGAGGAAGTGGTTTAGGCAAAACGAATGTTTCTGAATTGTGCCTAGTCCCAGATGTGGTAAGTCCTCCTAAATTCAAGTTGCCAAAATTTGATAAATACAAAGGAACTACTTGTCCTTGTAACCATTTAACCATGTATTGTTGAAAGATGGCTGCATATGCTTATGATTAAAAGCTACTGACCCACTTTTTTCAAGATAGCCTTGTTAGGGCAGCGTTGAGCTGGTACACTCACCTTGAATGCACTCGTATTTGTTGTTGGAAGGATTTGGCTGATGCCTTCCTAAAGCAGTACAAATACAACATGGACATGGCACCAGACCGGTTGTAACTTCAGAACATGTCCAAGAGGAATACTGAGTCTTTTAAAGAATATACTCAATGATAGAGGGAAATGGATGCATAAGTTGAACCACCCCTGATAGAGAAAGAGATAGTGGCAATGTTCATTGATACTCTTCAGGCACCTTTCTCTGAAAGGATGCTTGGGAGTGTATCATCAAGCTTTTCTGATATGGTGGTAATAGGAGAAAGAATTGAAAGTGGTTTAAGGACTAGAAAAGTTGTCCAAAGTTCATCTTCAATAGGAAAACCTATGATAAGGGCAGCGAGAAGAAAGGGTGAAAAAGCTAATGCAAAAAATGCTCCATCCCTCCCCTTACCCTTTTCAGCCTCACTATCGACCATATGGGACTTACCCGTATATAGCTGCCGCTTCTAGAAATCCATATTCACCCTCATTTCCCCATCCTTAGTTATACAGCCCCCATCTATCCATAATTTCAGGAATATACCACCACCTCCTACCTAACAATGGACGCCAAACTCCAACCCGAATCCTGCACAAAAAAAGTCAAACAATGACCGTCCTTCTGTCCAATTCGATCCAATTCCCATGACATACACTGAACTTTTGCCTCACCTTCTCAAAAGTTCTCTTGTCGTGCAATGTCCCCTAAAACCCATAGGGCCACCATATCCTAAGGGGTATGATCCCAATGTAAAATGTGATTATGTTAAAGTTTAAAGTACATGAATTGATAAAGGCCAAATGGTTGAATTTTGAAGAAGGTACCCCGAATGTAACTAGTAATCCTTTGCCTAATCATGGAAATGTTGGGGTAAATACAATAACACATGATTTGGGAAATGATCATGTTAAAAAGGTTTCAGACATCAAAACTCCTCTCCCATGGATCTATAAGGAACTTTTAAAGAAAGACTTAATATCTGAAACTTAAAGTTCTAATGAGGATGTTCATGATCAAATCCCCGTTGATGCAAAGTTATCCAAAATTCTTCAAGAATTATTGGACACACATTTGATACAAGTTTATCGTCTCCCTTTTATGATATCAACATGATCCATGGACAACATGGTACAGGTTTAGTAAGCCCAGTCACTCTCGTTCCTTTCGTGGTTTATTATACCAAGGAACCTCTAACCAAACTAGTTTCAAATCACTAGTCAATGATAGTTTGGATACCTGCTCCATTTGCTTTCAAAGATACAAAGCTGAGGTGACCACTCATCCCCCAACTAGTGACCCATCTTCTTCAGTCACAAATATTTCTAGGGTAAGTGAAGTGACTAGGAGTGGTAGGATCTTCGCTCTGAAAGAATTAAGGAAAGAACCTAAACCAATAACAGGGAGAAACAACCAAAGGAAGAATAAAGAACAAGACCATTTCCAAGAAGTAACAGATGAAGAAGCTTATGAATTTTTAAAGTTCATCAAGCAAAGAAACTACCAGATAGTTGACCAACTGAATCATACCCCGGCTAAGATATCTCTTATGTCCCTACTACTTGATTCAAAACCACATCGTGAAATATTATTGAAAGTCTTAAACAAAGCTCATGTGACTCAAGATATTTCTCCCGAGAAATTTAGGGGAATAGTCAATCACATTGCAGCTAATGATTATCTAACTTTCACTGATGAGGAAATACCCCCTGAGGGGAGAGGTCATAATAGAGCTCTGCATATCTCTGTTAAATGTCGAGATTACATCTTGGCAAAGGTGCTCATCGATAATGGCTCTTCTCTAAACATAATGCCCAAGACAACTCTTACACAACTTCCTTTTGACGGAACACATATGAAACCTAGCACCATGGTGGTGAGGGCCTTTGATGGTAGAAGAAGGAAGGTCATAAGTGACATCGAGATTTCTATTCAGGTTGGACCATGTACTTTTAACATCCTATTTCAAGTAATGGACATCATTCCTGTATACAGTTGTCTATTGGGTAGACCTTGGATCCACACCGTTAGGGTTGTTCCATCTACTCTTCACAAAAAGTTAAAATTCATTACAAAAAACAAGTTGATTATAGTTTCTAGTGAAGAGGATTTCCTAATTAGTAAGCCCATATCCGGCTGCTGAAGAAAGTTTGGAAACTTCTTTCCAATCTTTGGAGATTGCCCATACCACCTATATAGGTGAGAATATGACACCAGCTCAATTACCCAAGGTATCCATAATGATGGCAAAAATGATGATGAAGGCCAAATATGAGCCAGGAAAGGGACTTGGAAAGAATTTGGATGGGAAAATAGAGCCTGTATACCTCAAAGAAAATAAAGATGGATTTGGGATAGGATACTACCCATCTCTAGCAGAGAGAAGGAAGGTCATTGAAGAAAAGAAGGAAATACGGATGGATCGTTTGGAAAATCAAGAACCCCGAACTGCAAGATCCCCTATTTGTTACCTTTACAGAAGTTTTAAAAGTGCAGGCTTGACATCTCCTAATCAAGTTGCAGTAGTTGGCAATGATTTTCTTGGAAAAGAAAGTCATGTTCACTCTTATTCATCAGACACCATTATATGTAATTGGAAGGCCCTCGAGTTTCCCGAGATCAATTTCATGTAATTTATTACTCTGTGATCCTTGATCGTTTAGCTATGTTTAAAGCCCTATGACTTTCTTTTCAATAAAAAGTTTCTTTATCAATTATAATGATCCAAATAAATGCATATTAAGGATTCTTGCCTATTTTCTTACAAATAACCTAATTACCATTTTCTTATTCCCTTTTACATCAAATAAATTGCAGATCTGAAACTGACCCCCTAATGAATGAAAAAATTACATTTTCACATCATGATTTTGAATATTTAAATGGAGATGATGAAGAAGATAATGAACCATTACCTAAATTATTAAGACTGCTATATCAAGAAGCTAAAGAAATCTCTCCCCATCTAGAAATCGTTGAAGTCATAAATTTGGGGAGTGAAGAAAACAAAATAGAACTCAAGATCAGCACTTCTCTAAGCATCGAGTAAAGGAAAATTTTGATAGAGATGTTAATTGAGTTTAATGATGTGTTTGTCTGGTCATACCAAGACATGCTGGGATTAGATGCTAGTATTGTTGACCATAAGTTACCATTGAAACCAGAATGTTATCTTGTAAAATAGAAGCTAAGAAGGATAAAACCTGAGATACTTTTAAAGATCAAAGAAGAGGTCACAAAACAGTTTGATGCAGGTTTTTTAGCTATTGTAAAATATCCTCAATGAATAGCCAACATTGTCCCAGTTCCTAAAAAAGATGGGAAAGTACGAATATGCGTAGACTATCAAGATCTGAATAGGGCTAGCCCCAAAGATGATATCCCACTACCACATTTTGACATTTTGGTTGATAACATAACTCAACACTCTATATTCTCATTCATGGATAGATTTTCTGGATATAATTAGATTAAGATGGCACCTGAGGACATAGAGAAAACAACATTTATCACTTTATGGGGAACTTTTTTTATAAAGTGATGTCCTTTGGTCTAAAGAATATTGGGGAAATATATGAAAGAGCTATGGTAACTTTGTTTCATGATTTGATGCATAAGGAGATAGAGGTTTATGTGGATGACATAATTGCTAAATCTAAAATAGTAGAAGGCCACATCAATGACTTAAGAAAGCTTTTCGACCGTTTTAGAAAGTTCAAACTCAGATTGAATCTGGCTAAATGCACTTTTGGTGCTAGATCTGGAAAGTTATTCGGGTTTATAGTCAATGAAAGAGGGATTGAAGTAGACCCTGATAAAGTAAAGGCAATCATGGAAATGCCTACTCTTAACACTGAAAAAGAAGTACGAGGATTCCTTGGAAGATTGAATTACATAGCTCATTTCATTTCTCAACTAACGGTTATATATAATCCAATGTTTAAGTTGCTTTGTAAAAATCAACCAGTATAATGGAATGATGACTGCCAAAAGGCCTTTGACAAAATAAAGTAATACTTACAAGCCCCACCAATCTTGGTTCCTCCAACTCCGGGAAGACCACTCCTGTTGTATTTGACAGTGATAGATGAATCTATGGGTTTTGTGCTAGGATAACATGATGAGTCTGGGAGAAAAGAGCACGCCATTTACTATTTGAGCAAAAAGTTCACTAAATGTGAAGCACGATATTCCATTGTGGAATGAACTTATTGTGCATTAGCATGGGCCGCTCGTCACCTAAGGCGGTATATGTTATCTTATACTACTCGGTTGATATCTAAGGTGGATCCAATTAAGTATATCTTTGAAAAACCAGCTCTAACGGGAAGAATAACTTGTTGGCAAGTTCTTTTGACAGAGTATAATATCATTCATGTCACCAGAAGGCTATAAGAGGGAGTGCTTTAGCTGATCCCTTGGCACACCATCCCTTGAATGATTACCAACCTATGTCATTTGAATTCCCTGATGAGGACATCTTGATGTTATCAGAAGAGAAAAAGTTTTCACAAGAAACCTGGATTTTGATGTTTGACAGGGCATCGAATGCATCGGGGCATGGGATTGGAGCCATTCTAATCTCACCAGATGATAAATGTTTCCCATTCATTGTTATACTTTGCTTTGATTGTGCCAATAATATTGTAGAATATAAAGCTTGTGTTTTGGGAATTCAGATAGAACTTGAAGCAAGAGTGAAATCTCTATAAATATATGGAGATTCCGCTTTAGTGATTCACCAGTTGAAAGAAGAATGTGATACTAATAGAAAATTGATTCCTTATCAAGCTCACATCATGGAACTAATCAAAGGGTTTGATAAAGTCTCTTTCCATCATATTTCTCGGGATGATAACCAGTTGGCTGATGCTTTGGCCACATTGGCTTCTATGTTCAACGTGAGTTGAGAATGTGATATGCCCCTTATTGAGGTAGAAAGACGTTCTAAGCCTGCTTATTATCATTTGGTTGAAGATGAACTAGATAGAAAGCCCTGGTTTTATGATATCAAAAGATTCATTTAGAATCAAGGGTATCCTTTAAATGCTTCTAAAAATGATAAGAGAACTCTAAGACGTTTGGCTATGGGGTTCTTTCTAAATAAGGATGTACTATATAAAAGAACTCATGATTTAGTCCTCCTCAGATATGTTGATGCCACAGAAGCTAATGAAATTATAAGGAGTGTTCATGAAGGATCTTTTGGAACTCATGCAAACGGACATTCAATAGCAAGAAAAATATTGAGGCCTGGATATTACTGGATGACTTTAGAGACAAACTGTTTTAACTATGTTAGGAAATGCCATAAATGTCAAACATATTGGATAATATCCATGCACCCTCATCATCCCTCAATGTCCTAGCAGCCCCCTGGCCCTTTGCAATGTGGAGCATTGATGTTATTGGTTCCATTGAATCAAAAGCATCAAATGAGCATCGGTTTATTTTAGTCGCCATTGATTACTTCACAAAGTAGGTGAAAACAGCTTCTTATGCCAATGTAACAAACTGTGGTAGTCAAGTTTGTCAAGAAAGAATTAATATACAGATATGGTTTGCCAAGTCAAATCATAACTGATAATGGTACAAACTTAAATAATAAAATGATGAAGGAGCTCTGTGAAGATTTCAAAATCAAGCACCTTAATTCATCCCCATACAGGCCAAAGATGAATGGAGCGTTCAAAGCTGCCAACAAGAATATAAAAAATATTATACAGAAGATGGTTGAAACTTATAAGGATTAGAGTGAATTACTTCCTCTTGCTTTACATGGATACCGCACTTATGTTCGAACTTCGACAGGGGCAACAACATTTTCTTTGGTGTATGGAATGGAGGCGGTACTGCCAATCAAAGTGAAAATCTCGTCTTTGAGAGTGATCATGGATGCCAAATTAGAGGAAGCTAAATGGGTACAATCTCGGTATGACCAGTTAAACATGATAGAAGGAAAAAGGTTAAGTGCTCTTTGTTACAGGCAATTATACCACAAATGTATGAAGAAAGCGTGCGAGAAGAAGGTACGCCCTCGTCAGTTTCAAGAAGGAGAACTAGTCTTGAAGATGATTTTACCAAATCAGACTGACAATCGAGAAAATGGATGCCCAATTACGAGGGACCATTCATAGTCAAGAAGGCCTTTTCAGGAGGAGCTCTGATTTTGACCAATATGGATGGTGATGACTTACCTTTCCCAGTGAATTCAAATGCTTTTAAGAAGTATTATACCTGATAATGGGAAATTCAAATTTCAAGAGCAGTACAGATGCCAAAATAGATACTGCTGTCCTTTGTAAATTTAAATCATGATGTGAAACTTATTAAAAAAATATCCAAAAATGTAGAATTCCACCAAATAACATTTTGTGTTAATCATTGTTTTTGTCATAATCTTGTAATATTTCTTCCTTTATAGGCATTTCGCTGGATCATTTAATTTATGGGAAACATTTTTAAACAAAATAAATGAAATAATAATAATAATGGAAGACATATAAATGGATCAAAGTGACTTCGATCTTGGAAAATTTGATACTCCTTAAGTATATAGTGGTTGCTAGTTGAAGATATCCCGCTCTGCCGTGAGTCATATGGATTCCTATGAAGATCACAGGTGTCACCCAGGGAAATGAGATCATTAATCTTTGGTTTTCCACTTGATTATTTTCCGTGTAGGATTAAGGCATGCCCCCAGTTTCTTTTCCCGAAGTTCTTAAAGGATTCAAAATGTGATCAAACATGCTATAAGAAAGTTAGCCAAACAATATTATCATATTTGCTCAAGTTGACAGGCTATAACAAGAACAAATGTTCCCCAAGAAGAATCAAAATCAATAGTTCCAGTCCATTACCTAATCCCAGTAAAAGTGATTTGCTGAGACAAATGTTCAGGGTAAGAATCCTTGTATTCACTCAGAATCCCCAATGAGTCATAAGACTAAAAAGTCTGTCTCTTTTAAATCTCAGTCCTTCAAAAGGTCTCAACCTCAAGAACATATTTTTCTTGAGTACAAATTTCAAGTTTCATGTCATTCAATTTCCTCTTGTAAATGTCAAACATATATCCTTCACCATAAGTCACAGTGTCATAAACATCTCCCCCAAGTCTTACTTCATGTCCAAGCCTCAAGTATCCATTCCTAGGTTACTCAAAGTCAAGACACCCCTTGTGTCATTGATTTTTCTTCAAAGCTTCAGGTACCTATTCCTAGGCTATGTCATTCAGTCAAAATATGTTGGGGCAACCCCCTATGTCATTTTTTTCTTTCAAAGCTTTAGGTATCCATTCCTAGGCTATTCAATCCCAGAAAATGTCAGGGCACTCCTCAGGCTACCCGATCAAAAAATGTCAAGGCAATCTCTTGTGTCATTTATTTTCCTTCAAAGCTTTAGGTACCCATTCTTAGGCTATGTTGTCTGATTAAAACATATCGAGGCAACCCCTGTGTTCATTTATTTTCCTTCAAAGCTTCAGGTACCCATTCCTAGGCTATATCATTTAATCAAAACATGTCGGAGCAATCCTCTGTGTCATTTTCTTTCAAAGCTTCAGGTACCCATCCCTAGGCTGTTTATTTTCAAGGCAAATATTAGGGCAACACCCCTAACTATCACTATGACGTCCTTAATAATTTTCTGAATAAATTTTTCGCGTTTAAAGAATCATTTTGAAACTCGTAATTTAATTTCTGAAATCACGTAAAAGTTGATAATTGCGGAATATTATCATGCATACTAGTCGGGAAATAATTAAATGCATAAAACATTTATAAAGCGGAAAACGATATAAAAAATAACAATACATGGTACATTATACTGTTACAACCCATTAAGATTAAAATAAAACCAAAGTCCAAACAATAACTCATAAAAGCTTCATTCATGGTGTCACTCGTCATTCTGTGTAGCATGCACTGTAAAAATTAATGTAAGAGTGAGACAGAATATAGAATAAATATAAAATAAATAAAATTGCACAAACACAACTCACAAAACATAATGATATGATGAATATGCCAAACAAGTTCATTCATAATTAATAAATCTTTAATTAGTCAAATGATGTCATGCTGGATCCATTTGGTTTGGTGGGAATACTACAGTAAAAAGTCTCATAGAGACACAAGTAGGACTTAGCATAATGCCATGAATCCCTACACTCCATGGCGCTCAAGTACCGAAGTACACAAGTAGGACTTAGCATAACCATGAATCCCTACACTCCATGGCTCCTGCAAAATAATTACTCGAGTAGGAATTTGCATAACCATGAATCCCTACACTCCATGGCTCCTGCGAAAATAGGGCTTAAACTCATCTTAGAGTAACCCCCCACCAGGGTAAGCAATCATGGAACCCCTAAATTCCATGGTGCGTCCAAATGCTTATGATGCATGAATGCCTTTGATTTTCTTTAATCAATTTAACATACCATGATATCAATATTTCCATAATCACTTGGAAAATCACAAGTCCTCAGAGGACACAACACATATGATAATTTTAGAATCATGGATTTACTGTTTTCAATAACATAACTCAATAAACCACAAAGCATTCATACATACATTAATTTAGCCATTCATAATTATTTATGACAAAAATATTCACACTGTAAGTCAAGTATAGAGCACTCAATAACATCCATAATAATCTATAGTTTCTTAATACTTCAATAATAAATCATTATTTATATGAAAAATATCATTTTCATCCATAATAATCATTATAGGTAAGTTTCAGCATTTTCCAACAGCATCATACGTTAGTAAAGCAGCCATAACATGAGAAAATCAAATCCTTTTTAAGTGATTCCACTTTTTTTAGTTCAATAATGGAATTATCTACAACTTTCATGAAGACCATAATTTCATATTCCAAACAGAAACACCTCTTATTCACAGAATACAGAACTGCCTCAAAGAGAGTTTTCAAAACGTACATATGTTAGTATTTTCAATGTTTCTGGAGCTACAAAAATACTTTTGGCATGGGACTAGTCCTAAATTACTCCTAACACAAATATCTACAACTTTTATGAAGACACCGATCACTAATTCTCACCACAAAATTCCCAGTTTTAAAAATAAAATTTGTATTTCATTGTTAAAAGATTTTTAGTTTGAGCATTCTTCAGTATTTTAGGCATAACTAGAGTTACAAACATCCTTTTAACTTGAAACCACTTTATATAGACCCACAACATAAATATCTACAACTTTCGTGAAGACATCAAAGGCTGATTATGCATGTATAATTCCCAGAATATTAATATATACACAAAACATAGGATAAATATTCCACACGGACATGCTGTAGTATTTTGGCTATAACTTTTGCTATACATATTCAAATCAAACGATTTAGGTCTCAAAATTCACATAACAAAAAGTTTTACAACGTTTATGAAGAAGTCAGAATCAAATTCATATGTTTTCAGCTTCAAAATTAAGCAACAAGATACGAAAATAAAGCTGGAAAGTACTGGACAGCATACAATTCTACCCATTTCATAATTATTCACAACCCTGTCCCCTCTTACTTGGATTGAAGATCTTGGCTGATTGGAAAAGTCCTCCTTACTATCCTGGCTTTAGCTCGAAGGTGTATTGATGGAGAAGAGGAATTGAAAGGGAGAAAATTCACTAACTTACTTGTTCTAAGAGTACCGGTCAAGAGGTGGTGTTAATAATGCAAAGACAAGTGGGGAACATCTTTCTCATGAGTTGATTTTTAGTGGCTGTTAGTGGATTGATTGTGGAAATAATGGAGTTTTAGATAAGAAAGTAAGCTATATTATTGTCCATTTCTGGCCGCCTACATGTTAGGGTGGGTATGATTGCATTAGATATATTAAAATATGCATAAGAGGACAAAATTGGTGTCAAAACTTAATTCTGACACTGAATACCGACTGAAATTCCACTCGGTTAGCATCTAAACCGACTAGAAACTGCCAGTAGTGTGAAGGAAAGGAAATCTGAGTCCCTCTCGCTCAAGCGAAATCCTCTCTCGCTTGAGCGAGTGCCATACATTGCACTGGCAGAGGGAAGTTTCGCTCAAGCGAATTCCGACTCACTTCAGCGAGACACACAAGCCTCACTTATTCCACTCTCACTCGCTTAAGCGAGGAATTCATTCGCTTAAGCGAAATCTGAACAGAGGTCGTCATTCCCCAAAACTGACCCTTCATCCACTCGGTTTTCACTTAACAAATTAATCCAAACCGACTCCTCTTACTCGATTTTCACTCGGCACAATTTATTCCCAACCGAGTCATTCTTCACTCAGTTTTTCACTCGGCAATATATTCCAAAACCGAGTCAACTCTCAATCAGCCTACTCGGCAACAACACTCAAGTCTGAGTCATCTCAATCAGTTTTTCACTCGGTTAAACATTCCAGTGTCTGACTCACTAACTAATTGGTCATTCACTCGGCATCTCATTCCCAAAACTGACCTCTTTTCTCCCTCACTCACACGGAGTTATTCCAGTGCACATCTGGACAACCATACACTGAGTGTCCCCAGTCGGGACCATACCACTCGGAGATGCACACTCGGAGATCTTTCATTCGAAAGAGTTATATTCAACTCTGAAATAGCCCACTCAGGATTTATTTACTCAGAAATAAATTTTCCTTTATACTCCTCTTGGAAATGAGGCACTCAGGAAACTTCTATTCAGAAATGAAATGTTTGACAATGATTGACTTGGAATCGAGTCATTGGAAAATACTTGACTCGGAAATGAGTCTTTCTGAGGTGTTTGACTCAGAAACGAGTCTTTCAGAGATAATTGACTCGGAAATGAGTCATTTAAAGGCATTTGACTCGGCAGTGAGTCACTCCAAGGTGAGTCACTCGGATTCTTTCACTCAGAAGTTGTTCTATCAGCACCACTTCACTCGTAAGTGCCTCTGTGACGAGGACTCCACTCGGAAGAAACCCTCTCGGCCATGTTCCACTCAGAAAACACAACCTTCACTCGGAATTTCTACCTTCACTCGGAATTTCTACCTTTCACTCGGAACAGAGTCCCTTTTTCACTCGGACAGTTCTTTCTAAGGCATGTTTCACTCGGAAAAGAATAAAATCTCTAAAGGTTTATATAAATTCCATGATTATGTCCAAAAATAGAATTTTTGAAGTATTACAAACCATCCACTGGGTGTTTTATTCATTGATTATCACTTACAGACCTTCCATACTTCATAATTTACAAAATAGGACTATTATTAAAAATAGGATGTTACATTTCTCCCACCCTAATAAAAATTCCGTCCTTGAAATTTAACATAACGCACTCCTTAGTGAAACAATTCTGGGTATTGCGTCCTCATAGCATCTTCACGCTCCCAAGTCAGAGTTACATCATTTCCTTGTTTCCATGCAACCTTCACTAATGGTACATTCTTGTTTCTTAGGTGTTTAATCGACCTTTCTATGATCTGTGTGGGTTCTGTGGGGATGGTCAGATTTTCTCTAACTTCAACATCATCAGTAGCAATCACATGAGTGGGGTCTTGTACATACTTCCTCAATTGTGATACATGGAACACATTGTGCAAATTTGCAAGATGAGGAGGAAGTGCAATCTGATAAGCCACTGTGCCAATTCTCTTTAGAATTTCATATGGTCCAATGAACCTTAGACTTAACTTCTTACTCTTCAATGCTCGGCCAATCCCCTTGTGAGTTGAAACCTTCAAAAATATATGATCACCAACCTGAAATTCAAGTGATTTCCTCCTTTTATCATAATAGTGCTTTTGTCTATCTTGGGATGCCTTCATCTTCTCCCTGATTATTTCTATTTGTTCAGTAGTCTGCTGTACAATTTCAGGTCCTAACGCCAAACTTTCACCAGTTTCTAACCAACAAAGGGGCGTTCGACACTTTCTACCATACAATGCTTCAAATGGAGCCATACCAATACTGCTATGGTAACTATTGTTATATGTGAATTCAATCAGTAGAAGAAACTGCTCCCAACTACCACCATGTTCAAGCACACAAGATCTCAGTAAGTCTTCCAAACTTTGTATGGTACGTTCTGACTGTCCATCTGTTTGGGGATGATAAGCTAAACTTAATTGAAGTCTCGAACCCAACTCCTGATGCAAGCTTCCCCAGAATCAGGAAGTGAACCTCGGATCTCTATCTGACACAATACTGGATGGTACACCATGAAGTCTCACGATCTCTTTCACATATAATTATGCCAACTTTTGTAGAGAATTCTTCATATTCATTGGAAGAAAGTGAGCTGACTTAGTCAATCTGTCTACAATAACCCAGATTGCATCATTTCCTGAACGAGTCCTTGGTAATCCTGACACAAAGTCCATTGAAATGTCATCCCATTTCCAGACAGGAATCTCCAATGGTTGTAGTTCACCAGATGGCTTCTGATGTTCCACCTTGGCTTTTTGACACACCAGACATGAAGACACATATTCAGCTATTTCTTTCTTCATCCTTGGCCACCAAAAGCTTTTCTTCAGATCTTGATACATCTTAGTTGATCCTGGATGAATGCTCAACATACTTTTATGCGCTTCTTCTAGGATTGTCCTTCTCAGATCAACATCATCTAGTACATAAATTCTGCTTCTGATTCTCTAAATTCTATCTGATCCTTCTTGTAATCCCATATCCTTTCCATTCGCTTGCAACTCTCTCAACTCCTGTAATTGCAAGTCCTCTGTCTGCCTTTCACCTATCAACTTCAGAAAATCATTGGTTATTTTCAAAGTTCCCAAGGTCATACTTCTTGAAGATTTCATCTCCACACCCAAGTTCATATCTCTGAACTGTTCTATCATTTCCATCTCTTTTACCATTAAAGATGCCATATGAATGGATTTCCTGCTAAGTGCATCTGCTACCACATTTATTTTTCCTGGATGGTACTTCAAATCAAAATCATAATCTTTAAGAAACTCCATCCACCTTCGCTGCCTCATGTTCAATTCTTTCTGATCGAACAAATACTTTAAGCTCTTGTAGTCACTGAACACTTCAAACTTGACTCTATACAAATGGTGTCTCCAGATTTTTAAAGCAAATACCACCACTGCCAATTCTAGATCATGCGTCGGGTAGTTCATTTCATGTGGTCTCAACTGTCTATAAGCATAGGCAACCACCTTCCGTTGCTGCATTAAAACACAACCTAAGCCACCTTAGAAGCATCACAATAAACCACAAAGTCTTCTTGTGGATTAGGCAAAGTTAAGACTGGAGCAGATGTAAGCTTCGTTTTTAGTTCCTGGAAACTTTTCTCACACTCTGGAGTCCAAGCAAAAGGTTGATTCTTCTGGGTCAGACGAGTCATTGGTAAGGCAATTCGAGAAAACCCCTCAATGAATCTCTAATAATAACCAGCTAACCCTAGAAAGCTTCGTATCTCAGTAACTGAAGTAGGTCTCTCCCAGTTTATTACAGCTTCTATTTTAGAAGGATCCACAGACACTCCTTTGCTTGAGATTACATGGCCTAGGAACTTTACCTCTTCCAACCAGAATTCACATTTAGACAACTTAGCATATAATTGCTTCTCTTTCAGAATCTGCAATACCACTCGAAGATGCTTTTCATGCTCCTCCCATGTCTTGGAATAAATCAGAATGTCATCAATGAAGATAATAACAAACTGATCCAAGTATGAATGAAACACTCGATTCATGTAATCCATGAATACAGCTGGGGCATTGGTTACTCAGAAGGGCATCACAAGATACTTGTAATGACCATAGCATGTTCTAAAGGCCGTCTTTGGAATGTCATCAGACTTGACACAAATCTGATGATAACCTGATCGTAGATCAATTTTAGAAAATACTGTAGCACCTCTCAATTGACCTATCAAATCATCAATTCTGGGCAAAGGATATTTATTCTTCACCGTCAATTTGTTCAACTGACGATAATCTACACATAATCTCATGCTTCCATCTTTCTTCTTGACGAGCAATACTGGCGCTCCCCATGGTGACACACTGGGCCTGATGAAATGCTTCTCCAATAACTCTTCAATTTGCTTCTTCAGTTCTGCTAGTTCAATAGGTGACATACGATATGGGGCCTTAGATACTGGTTCTGCTCCTGGAATTAAGTCAATTGAGAATTCTATCTCACGTTCTGGAGGTAAACTTGAGACATCCTCGGGAAATACTTTAGGGAATTCAGAAACAACTGGCATCTTGATTGCTTTAGATTCACCATCTCCTTTGGAAAGAGTAAACAAGGCAAATAATTGAATTTCACCTTGTAAGGCAAAGATCTTGAGGTTGTCAGAAATAAAATTTTCTTCTGATGGAAATATCACGGTCTTGTTATGACAGTCCACCAAGACTCGATTCGCCGATAACCAGTTCATCCCTAGAATTACTTCCAGATCCTTCAAAGGTAAACAAACAAGATCGACAAGAAATTTTCTACCTTCTATGAGCACAGAACAATCGTTACACACCTTAGTAGTCCTAAGTTGTGTACCGGTGGGAGTGGAAACAGTCAGATCATATATCATAGACTTCACAGGTAATTGAAGACGTCTAACACACTCCTCAGAAATAAAAGAATGAGTAACACCAAAATCAAACAACACAGATAAAATACTACCATTGATCTCACACTTACTTTGCACAAGATCGTCTGCTTGGTCTGCCTCTGAACCACTGATGGCAAAGACTCTTCCTGTTGCTGGTTGTAATCTTTAGTCTGTTGACTCCCTATTCTGTCTTGGAGGTTGATCAGCACGCGTGTTTCCTCTATGACCTCCCTGATAATTGGAACCTCTTTGATGATTCATAGTGTTATTGTTGTTGTTTTAGCGGTTCTGAGGGCAATTTGGACTGATATGACCTTTCTGATTACAACAAAAGCAAGTGACATCTTCAAGGTGTCTGTTACAATCACGTATATGATGATTACCTCTGCACTTAAGACACCTCATATTGTTGCATCTCTCAGAAGATAATGATGATGATCCTCTTTTGAAACAACTTGGATAGAACGATCCTCTCCTTTTGAAGGCAACTGTTTGAGGTCTCAGTTGTCTATTGGCCTTTTCTTGTGCCAATCTAGCTTGGTGGTTTTCTTCAAAAATTTGACATTTATTGATCAGAATAGGAAAACTCTAAATTTCTTGATATCTGGTAAACTCTTTTATTTCAAGATTCATCCCGTTCTCGAATTTGACACATTTTGAGGCTTCAGCACCAGCCTGTTGAAAAGGAGGGTAAAAGAGAGATAATTCTTCAAATTTTGCAGCATACTCACCAACAGACATTGAGCCTTGTTTTAGCTCCATAAATTCCAGCTCTTTTCGGCTTTTCACACTCGTTGGAAAATATTTCTCCAGGAAACAGTCTTTGAAGTTGACCTAGTCTAAAGGTCTGTCAGTCTCAAGCATACGAATTCTGGCATGGATCCACCAGTTTTCGGCTTCTTCAACCATCATATAGGTGGCATACTCCACCTTTTCATATTCTGTGCAGGGCAAGGCTCAAAAGATGCGTTCCATTTCCTTGACCCATAGATACGCTCCCTCTGGATTATAGCCTCCTTTGATTTGTGATGGCTTCCGCTTTAGGAAGTGATCTAACCTGTGAAGTCCTCCAGCACTTCTCGGTTGATTTTGTCTTTCTATGGCTTTAGCCAAGCGGTTGAAAGCAGCTGCCATATCGTTGTTATTGTTTCTTGCCATCCTACATTCGTAGTTTGGTTTATACTAATTCTAAGGGAAAATATATTGTATTATAACATAACTATAAGTATTCTACAGTTTATCAGTTAAGCAATAAATTGTATAACACATTTATCATATTATCAAGCAGTAATCAAACAAATCATTTTGTAATTTATCAGTTAGGCACAAGTCATATAGCACACACTTAACATATTTTCAAACAAGTAATCAAACGATTCACATAATATATCAAGAATCAATGCATGTCATAACAATTGGTCCTGAATTTTTGAAAATGCTCCGATACCACCAATGTGACGTCCTTAATAATTTTTCAAATAAATTTTTCGCGTTTAAAGAATTATTTTAAAACTCGTAATTTAATTTCTGAAATCACGTAAAAGTTGATAATTGTGGAATATTATCATGCATACTAGTCAGGAAATAATTAAATGCATAAAACATTTATAAAGCGGAAAACGATATAAAAAATAACAATACATGGTACATTATACTGTTACAACCCATTAAGATTAAAATAAAACCAAAGTCCAAACAATAACTCATAAAAGCTTCATTCATGGTGTCACTCGTCATTTTGTGTAGCATGCACTGTAAAAATTAATGTAAGAGTGAGACAGAATATAGAATAAATATAAAATAAATAAAATTGCACAAACACAACTCACAAAACATAATGATATGATGAATATGCCAAACAAGTTCATTCATAATTAATAAATCTTTAATTAGTCAAATGATGTCATGCTGGATCCATTTGGTTTGGTGGGAATACTGTAGTAAAAAGTCTCATAGAGACACAAGTAGGACTTAGCATAATGCCATGAATCCCTACACTCCATGGTGCTCAAGTACCGAAGTACACAAGTAGGACTTAGCATAACCATGAATCCCTACACTCCATGGCTCCTGCAAAATAAATACTCGAGTAGGAATTTGCATAACCATGAATCCCTACACTCCATGGCTCCTGCGAAAATAGGGCTTAAACTCATCTTAGAGTAACCCCCCACCAGGGTAGGCAATCATGGAACCCCTAAATTCTATGGTGCGTCCAAATGCTTATGATGCATGAATGCCTTTGATTTTCTTTAATCAATTTAACATACCATGATATCAATATTTCCATAATCACTTGGAAAATCACAAGTCCTCAGAGGACACAACACATATGATAATTTTCAGAATCATGGATTTACTGTTTTCAATAACATAACTAAATAAACCACAAGACATTCATACATACATTAATTTAGCCATTCATAATTATTTATGACAAAAAAATTCATACTGTAAGTCAAGTATAGAGCACTCAATAACATTCATAATAATCTATAATTTCTTAATACTTCAATAATAAATCATTATTTATATGAAAAATATCATTTTCATCCATAATAATCATTATAGGTAAGTTTCAGCATTTTCCAACAGCATCATACGTTAGTAAAACAGCCATAAGATGAGAAAATCAAATCCTTTTTAAGTGATTCCACTTTTTGTAGTTCAATAATTGAATTATCTACAACTTTCATGCAGACCATAATTTCATATTCCAAACAGAAACACCTCTTATTCACAGAATACAGAACTGCCTCAAAGAGAGTTTTCAAAACGTACATATGTTAGTACTTTCAACATTTCTGGAGCTACAAAAATAATTTTGGCATGAGACCAGTTCTAAATTACTCCTAACACAAATATCTACAACTTTCATGAAGACACCGATCACTAATTCTCACCACAAAATTCCCAGTTTTAAAAACAAAATTCGTCTTTCATTGTTAACAGATTTTCAGTTTGAGCATACTTCAGTATTTTAGGCATAACTAGAGCTACAAACATCCTTTTAACTTAAAACCACTTTCTATAGACCCATAACATAAATATCTACAACTTTTGTGAAGACATCAAAGGCTGATTATGCATGTATAATTCCCAGAATATTAATATATACACAAAATATAGGATAAATATTCCACATGGACATGCTGTAGTATTTTGGCTATAACGTTTGCTATACATATTCAAATCAAACGGTTCAGGTCTCAAAATTCACATAACAAAAAGTTCTACAACTTTGATGAAGAAGTCAGAATCAAATTTATACATTTTCAGCTTCAAAATTAAGCAACAAGATACGAAAATAAAGTTAGAAAGTACTGGACAACATACAATTCTACCCATTTCATAATTATTCACAACCCTGTCCTCTCTTACTTGGATTGAAGATCTTGGCTGATTGAAAAAGTCCTCCTTACTGTCCTGGCTTTAGCTCGAAGGTGTATTGATGGAGAAGAGGAATTGAAAGGGAGAAAATTCACTAACTTACTTGTTCTAAGAGTACCGGTCAAGAGGTGGTGTTAATAATGCAAAGACAAGTGGGGAACACCTTTCTCATGAGTTGATTTTTAGTGGCTGTTAGTGGATTGATTGTGGAAATAATGGAGTTTTAGATAAGAAAGTAAGCTATATTATTGTCCATTTCTGGCCGCCTACATGTTAGGGTGGGTATGATTGTATTAGATATATTAAAATATGCATAAGAGGACAAAATTGGTGTCAAAACTTAATTCTGACACTGAATACCGACTGAAATTCCACTCGGTCAGCATCTAAACCGACTGGAAACTGCCAGTAATGTGAAGGAAAGGAAATCCGAGTCCCCCTCGCTCAAGCAAAATCCTCTCTCGCTTGAGCGAGTGCCATACATTGCACTGGCAGAGGGAAGTTTCGCTCAAGCGAGTTCCAACTCGCTTGAGCGAGACACACAAGCCCCACTTATTCCACTCTCACTCGCTTAAGCGAGGAATTCATTCGCTTAAGCGAAATCCGACCAGAGGTCGTCATTCCCCCAAACCGACCCTTCATCCACTCGATTTCCACTTAACAAATTAATCCAAACTGACTCCTCTTACTTAGTTTTCACTCGGCATAATTTATTCCCAACCGAGTCATTCTTCACTCAGTTTTTCACTCGGCAATATATTCCAAAACCGAGTCAACTCTCAATCAGCCTACTCGGCAACAACACTCAAGTCTGAGTCATCTCAATCAGTTTTTCACTCGGTTAAACATTCCAGTGTCCGACTCACTAACTAATTGGTCATTCACTCGGCATCTCATTCCCAAAACTGACCTCTTTTCTCCCTCACTCACACGGAGTTATTCCAGTGCACATCTGGACAACCATACACTGAGTGTCCCCAGTCGGGACCATACCACTCGGAGATGCACACTCGGAGATCTTTCATTCGGAAAAGTTACATTTAACTCTGAAATAGCCCACTCGGGATTTATTTACTCAGAAATAAATTTTCCTTTGTACTCCTCTTGGAAATGAGGCACTCAAGAAACTTTCATTTAGAAATGAAATGTTTGACAATGATTGACTTGGAATCGAGTTATTGGAAAATACTTGACTCGGAAATGAGTCTTTCTGAGGCGTTTGACTCGAAAACGAGTTTTCAGAGATAATTGACTCAGAAATGAGTCATTTGAAGGCATTTGACTCGGCAGTGAGTCACTCCAAGGTAAGTCACTTAGATTCTTTCACTCAAAAGTGGTTCTATCAGTCCCACTTCACTCATAATTGCCTCTGAGACGAGGACTCCAGTCGGAAAAAACCCTCTCGACCATGTTCCACTCATAAAACACAACCTTCACTCGGAATTTCTACCTTCACTCGGAATTTCTACCTTTCACTCGGAACAGAGTCCCTTTTTCACTCGGACAGTTCTTTCTAAGGCATGTTTCACTCGGAAAAGAATAATATCTCTAAACGTTTATATAAATTCCATGATTATGTCCAAAAATAGAATTTTTGAAGTATTACAAACCATCCACTGGGTGTTTTATTCATTGATTATCACTTATAGACCTTCCACACTTCATAATTTACAAAATAGGACTATTATTAAAAACAGGATATTACAATCACCTTCTGTCGAAAGCCTCAGGTGTAACATCCTGTGTTTTTATATTTAGGAAAAATGAATAAATGTGTAAATAAATTTAAATTATGAAAAATTTGAGAATTTGTAGTATTTGAGTAAGTTTAAAATGGAATAAAAAGAGAAATTGTGGGTTTTACCTGACACGTAGCATCAAAGAGACGCGTAGCATTAAGGTGGGATTATGAACCTAACGCGTAGCACCAAGGGGACGTGTAGCGTCAGCGTCGCAGGCAGAATAAAGACCTCACAGAGACAACCTATGAAACAGAGGCTAAAAATCAGCGTGGAGCTTTCTTCTTTCCCTCTTCTTCTTCTGAGCTCAATCAAGGCTAAATTAGAGGTGGAATTTGAAATTGATGGCGGATTAAAGGTAAGGAACTTAAGGTAAATGCATGGAATCTTTCAATTTTAAATTCCATGAAGATTTCTTATCTTTGCCTATTTCTTGGGAAAATGAGGGAGCCTTAAATTTTAAGATTCTAAACTGGTTAAAGAGTCCCTTATGGCTTCCAACTGAAAGATTGATTGAAAGATTTGAGTTCCATTTTGCGTAGGTTATAAACGGAGTGCCAGAGGCTTAGAGGAGAAAGGGATTTCTTAAAGTAATTGCTAGTTTCGATCGTGGTAAGCTTATAAAGCTTTAAGAATTGATTTTTGAGTGCTTTCTTTAATTAAATTAAAGAATCAATGATTAAATCTCTGAACCTCTTTGTGATTCTTGCGATTTTAGCGTTTTGGGCGCGTCGGTGCTTATGGTTAAATTGAAGAGCATTGAAATTGAGGTAAGGGGGTATTGTAGTGTATACTTGATTAAGGTTATATGAGTTTATGCTATGAAATAAATTTATGTAATTATATGAATGATATATATATATATATATATATATATATGTATACGAGAGTATGTGGTTTAAGATATGTTTATGGCCATATGAGATATTTGGCGATTATGATTGAGGGAATGATGATTAGGATGAGAATTAAAGTATAAATTATTCCTAGAATAGCTTATGGTAAATGGTAATGAAATATAAAAATATATATGATATGGATCGACTATGATAATTAAAAGGGGTGGTTGTATGCCATAGATTATATGTTGTTAATAAGATTGATGATTGTATTGTGATTATATATTAACAATTGTATAATGAGTTTGATAAATATGATTAAGGTAATAATAATGATTTTATTATGATTATGATGATTATTAGTGATAAGAAAATATTGTTATTGAATATGTGATCATAAGGAATGTGATTAGTATGGATGGATATACTATTCTTAAAGTAGTTTGTAAAATGATATGACATTATGGTGATAATATGAGATTTAAGCTTTATGCTGGCTTTCATAATGATATTTGAATGAGATGGCTTTTATGTCGAGACTTATATTTGATTGATGAAATGGATGATAATTATATGATGAGATTAATTGATGAGACCCTGTGGTCCAAGTAGAGGCCTTGTGGTTGAGACGTATATATGAATTGATGAGATTAATTGTTCCATATTATGTATACATGTTATGTGGTATGGACAGCCATTCGGTATATGTTACCCCTTGCTTTGGCTCTCGTGGTCCATGTAGAGATCCCAGTTGAGCTACCAGTGGTCCAGGTAGAGGCCCAGAGGTTGAGGTGGGGAGCCGGTGTGTGGCTCGGTGAACCAGGTAGAGTTCACAGGATGTCAGTGTGACTCCCAGCTAGTGGCTGCTCCGTTAGTATCCGGATACTAGGTGTCATATATACTTGATTTGACCATGAGAGTTAGTTATGAATGATTTTGATATTGACATTGATTGGCGATATGTATAAGATCTTTGAAATTGATTAAGAATTATAATAATCCTAAATATTAAGACTTGATTATGATTGGTTTATGATGATAAGGATCGATTTATGAAATTATTATTAATTTATGATAATGAGGTTAAGTGCTATGATAAAGATATTGTGTTAGTATGAGTGATGATTTTGATGAGATATGAGTATATTAAAAGTGGTTAGGAAATTGATATCGAGACTAGATTGATGAATTTGAGATTTGATTAATAATAATAATGTTTGATTTATGATATCATGATTGAATTTGGATGATATTAAATTAATTTATGAAATTGTGATTGATATATGATGATGGCATTGGATGGAATGATAAGCAAATAATGAGATAATTATTGATAATGATTTGATGAATTGTAAGCTTATTAGAAAGTGGTTTAAAAAGGATTTATGGGTCGGCAAGCGAAGGAGGTGTATGAGCTCCTCCAGGTGATACAGTATCTGCCTTATTCGATTGCATTATAATATAATATGAGATACTCACCCTTACAATTATTTTCTTTTAGTGAATGAGGAAGGGATATTATGGATGTCACGGAGATGGGTACAAGTGAGCCGCGGACCAATGCCAGAAGAATTTAGGATATGTATACTGTATGCATTTGTATGTAAATGTATCATCTGATAAATTTGTAGTGGTATATGTTGTTTGAGATTGTTATAATAACTAGTATGGAAAGGATAACTAATGGCACTGAGCCATTGGTAAATACTTATATATATATATATCTACATCTATGTTGGCATGTGTACATATGCGTAGTATGATATGTTTATGATATGGATGATGTGAGTATGCTATGGCACCGAGCCATTAGATAGTTTTGAATACATGATAACTAGGTACTGTTTGAATGAATATAGTAGTGGCACGGAGCCACAATAGATAAAATATGCATTATGGGCAGGCTCTACTGAAACATATAATTAAATAGTATCATGTATGATTGGTATAATGAGTGTGTGATGAAATTGATTGTTGTATTGATGAATTTATTGGATTTAGAGGATTACACATATAGCCAATTTTATAGATTTAATGAAATGAATAGGTGATTTGGGAATCCGGTGGGTTTCAAGACCTCCGGAAGGTATCAATAGGTCCTCTAAGACAATCAGGAACTGAGAGTATTGGCCTTGGACCAATTGGAACCCATTTAGGGTGTTTGGTGTAAAGGTTTTGCACCTAATTGACTTAAACTGTATTTTATGAATAATTTGTGCATATGTTGGAATTTTTGTGAACGGATAGCGCCAACAGTTCCAGAATGGGGAAAACATGTGGCCCATGAAGTTTCGTGACAACCGGACCTGAAATGGGCCAATTGGATAAGTTAGAAGTTGGCCAAAAGGCCTAAAATGTGTGACAGCATCAAGTGCTGCCACTGATAAGCTCACGCGTAGCGTCATCCTGGCGTGTAGCACCAAGGCTGCGATTGGAGGCTCACGCGTAGTGTAGGGTTGGTGCGCAGCGTCAGAACCCTGTTTCTATTTTTTTGTATTTCTTTTCGAACCAAATGGTTTTCAGGTTTCTTAAGTAAGGATATATTTTATATTTTAGGAAATTTTAATGGAAATGAGTGTTGTTCCCGTTTTGGATTAATGAACTTATTTATTTATGACAAAATTTTTTATTATGAAAATCAATAACTTAAGTAAAAATAAATATAAAATGTAGCAGGATGTTACAATTGGTATCAGAGCAATCCTGTGGATAAAATAGAATGGTGGTTGATGAAATTTTTTTGAGTAATTGGTTTCTAATGTGATGTATATATATATATATATATATATATATATATATATGTGTGTGTGTATGGAAGTGAATGTTACAGGAATTCTGGCATCATGCTCACTAATTCTCTGTTGGCTACAATTCCCTGTATTGAGGTATTCCTTGAACTCTAATTGTATTTATATGTTGATGTAGGTTTTCATAATGACACAACAAATGAAGATATATTAAGGATATTGTACAAAGCGATTAATTAGAAGTACTTCAAGCTTATACAGAACAAGAAAGTTCAAAGAATTAATTCGAGGCATTTACAGAGGTCTAAAACAAGTGAAAAATATTCATCAAAGTGCCTGAGAACCAAAAGAATCAAACCATATGCAATTACACATCAAAAGAGTGAAAAACACATGAAAAATGAAGCATCAGGAGCAGGAATCGATTCACTGAAGCTAGGAATCGATTCATGGTTGAAGAAAACGTTATCTGGGCAAAAATCAAGCTAGGAATCGATTCACCAAAGGTGGGAATCGATTCATGCATGTAGGAATCGATTCCCCAGCTATAGGAATTGACTCATGTGTATGATTTGCTAGAGGAATCAATTCATGAAGGGAAGAATCGATTCATGCAGTTAAGGAATCGATTCATGCGCAATTTTGGGCCAGAAATTAAACTAAATGAATCGATTCATCACTGGAATCATGCACTGAATCATGGAAAATATCAGTACGCATTTTTAGAAACTTGAACTCCGCTGATTCCTCTCTCGAAACTCAAATTGAAATGGTGTTGCATTTATTAAGGCAGACAATCTCCTTCTCCAAGCCAGAAATCAAGCACGCAGAAAACATGGAGGCAGACAAAATTCAAATTAATTACACAAATCATAGAACCGGGGGTGGAAAACCTTGCCATTGAAACTCTATAAATAGAGAAGAAGCTGAAGGCAAAAACGTACACCAACAGCAAGCATTTCTTCTTCCCTCTCTCACGCTGCTCTCTTTATTTTCTCTCTTTGCTCTTTGTTTCTCAATTGCTCTTTCTTTTTATTATTTGGCAAATTATTTTGAGAGTGAGTTTTGTGAGCAAAATTATTTTTAAGAGCTAAACTTGAATATTATTTCTTAAGAAAGAAAAATCATTTTGAGTGCTAAAATTTGCATATTATTTTCTAAGAGAGGAAAATAATTTTTGTGTGCTAAATTTGCATATTCTTTCTTAGAAAGGAAAATATACTCAAGTGCTTTAATTTGTATATCCACTCTTTGGAGAGTTATCTTTGTACACCTAAACACCAAAAATTCTAGAGGTTTGGGTTGGGGTTTCAACCTTGTAATTGTGAGATTGAGAGATTGGGTGGGGTGCCCTTGTACTTGTGAGAATTTGGTTCTTGAGTGTGGGACACTAGGAAGCCGTGATTGCTCAAAGTTGTATCTCTAATCTCCAATAGTGGAAATCCTCTAAGTGGATTGCTTAGAGGCGAGACGTACACCGGTGTGGTGGAACTCGTATATATCGGTTTGCAAATCTCTCTTCCCCACACTCATTTAATTTGTGTACTTAAAATTGCTTGCTAAATATTTGTGTTTATAATTTAATTAATTAAGCAACTTTATTAATTTACTTGTTAATATTAAAGTGCATGTTCTTTTAGTTTGATAAAATTTGTAAATCACTTAGATTAAAATTGTTAAAGTTATTTAACTAATATTCTTGAATTAATTGTGCTAAAATTAATTATTACTTTCTAAGTGTTCAAAATAGTGTAACGATTAATTTGATATTCTTAATTGTTATCTTGAATATTACTTAAACTCTCTAAGTGAATTCACTTGCCATATATTAAGTGCTTATTATTTTGTCTTGTGTATAAATTGTTATTTACTTGTGATTAAATTTATCCTTCTCATCAAGCATATTTATTAAAGAATTAATTTTAAAAGCCTTCCAAGTAAAAATTTTAATACTCAATTCACCCCCCTCTTGAGTAATTGAGGCCACTTGGTTAACAAGTGGTATCAGAGCTTGACTCTTGGTAGATCACGCTTAACAGCTTCAAGAGAATGAATGGCCTCAAATTCTCTAAATCTTTTTCCCGAGGGTGGTGCCACAAATAGACCTCCTGCTTTCAATGGTGAGGGTTACGCTTTTTGGAAAGAAAGAATGAAAATTTTTGTGCAATCAATTGATTTGAAAATATAGAATGCTATTGAAAATGGTCCTTTTATACCTATGCACATTTTTGATAATAAACAAATAGAAAAACCTATGGATGATTGGACCAGTGAGGAAGAAAAGAAAGTGCAATATAATTACAAAGTAAAAAATCTTATCACCTTAGCCTTAGGTCCCAATAAATTCTTTAGAGTAGTTACATGTAAATCTGCTAAAGATATGTGGGATACCCTTCAAATAACTCATGAAGGAACTAGCGATGTTAAGGATTCTAAGATTAGTACTTTAACTAGCCAATATAAAAGTTTTAGAATGAATTCCAATGAATCTATTTTAGAACTTCAAAAGAGATTTACTTTACTCTAACAAGGAACTTATCCACAAAGTTTTAAAAAGTCTTACTAGGAAATGGCAACCTCTTGTTACTGCCATCAAACAATCTCCCAATATAAATGATATGTCCCTTGCCACCTTGTTTGGTAAGCTACAAGAACAAGAACAAGAATTAAAAGATTTGAAATATGCGGAGGAGGAAGAAAAAACCTCAAAGAAGAAAGGGCTAGCTCTCAAAGTGACCTCAAATATTAAATATAATGTTCTTAATTTTTCAAATAAATTTCAATAAATCAAATAAAATTTCATAAATAATTTAAATTTCTAAAACAGATTTCCGATTCCTCAATAATAATATTTATTTTACATAAATCCGACCGGCTCATTTAAAATAAAAATAAATACAATGACTCGGTATACTCAGGAGCCGGCCAAGGCTTCTACCAAAAATAGCTATGTACAATCCGAGTAGCTGAGTGACTTCACATATCATCTCCGTGTCCTACATCCACTGTAAAAATAACAACAGTAGGGGGTGAGTATAAACATGTCAAATGACAGTTACTGAATTGGATCAAGTGTCCAATTCATAACTACGCATAAATCATAATCATATCATACAATCTCATCATATATCATTCATTCTCATATCATCAAATGATCATATACCATCATGTTATCATCAATAACATATATCAATGCATATGCATACTCAATCAAAATGGATCCATTATTAAGTCTTTTAATTGTGTTGCAACACTGGCTCCCTGAGCCATAACTCAGCTCCCAGCTGATCCGGATGTTTTACTGGTACCAAACCGTTTGCACCCAATATGACACCATCACTCTCAGCGACAACGGTCAGTGCCACGGGCTAAAACCCCGAGCCCCGCTCAAGAGGTTGCCTTGAGTCCCACCCAAGGTCTTTTGTCTTTTGCCTTGAGTCCCACCCAAGGTCTTTTTGTGGAAACCACATCATATTTCATATTCAATCATCACACATGCATCTCATGCATATATATATATATATATCATGAAAAATTCATGAATCATCATCCGTCACATATATTTTATAGCATCTCATACATAGAATTTATCACAACACATACATCTCATATGAACTCAATATCATTAATAGGAATGGAAGACATGTAAATATAAAATATCATTCAGTCGGGGTTTCAATAATAATTCATACACATCATATATATCATAACAATAACACCCCAAATCCATTCATAAACCATTCATTTGAAATGTAACGCTCCCCCTACTTGGAATAAAGACTTCCAGCAGCTTTTCAAATGTTATCCTAGTCACTGCTCCCAAATTCCAACTAGAATTGCAGTTTTATACCAGTCCCAAGCTTTCTTCATAAAGAGAAGAAATGAAGATTTAATTATCTTCGTTGTTCAATGGTTTCCAGTAGAGAATTGGAAAGAAAGGATTATAAATGTTTTCACTTTCAAAAGTCTTCAACTAATCCAACAATAGATGGATTTATATATCTTTCACATAGAAGAGACGTGAATGAATTGAAGTATTCTGACACACGTCTCTTTAATGATAATAAAGGATTAAGATATTTAATGAAAAGGGACAGCACATCAGAAAGGGTCCCATACTTAGAAAATATCTGAAAAGTGAACCTGCTAGAATGTAGAAGAACAGATTGACGTGGAAAGCTTCCATAATTGAAATAATTATTAATTCCGACTCGGTTTTCAGTATATTCCGACTCGGTTTCAGCCTTCTGGGCATATCTTTTCGAGAAGATTTATCACAGCCTTTATCCACTCGAAATTCCTTCATTCGGAGGAAATTCACTCGGAAAGGTTTCATCCCATGAAACACTCAGCTTCCCTTCCTCGGAAATGACCCCATTCAGAAACGTCTCATTCGAAAACACCTCAATCAGGCATATCGCACTCGGATATACCTCTTACCGAGTCAAAGTCTTCCTCTTGTGTTACTCGGAAGTCTTTCCAATTGAAAGGATCACTCGGGGTTGAAGACTATTTTGAAGACGAATCCGAGTACAAGCTCTCAGAAAATCTGAAGATCGACCCGAGCACAAATTAAATGATTTTACAGCTCGGAATTATTCATTCATAAATATACTCAGTCGGAGTTAGTCTTTCTCTGTCCAGAAGCACTCTTCCTGGAAGAGACTCACTCGGTATGTCCCAATCGGTGGCATATCACACGGAAATTAGAATTTCTCACTTGACACCTTTTCACTTAGAATCGTCTTACTCGGTATCATTTCACTCGGGAGTGTCACACTCAGAGACACTTCACTCGAAAAGTCACTCAATTCAGATATACTCCACTTGGGAGTCCACTACATGGAAATATCTTGGTCCAAGAAGTACCCATTTGAAATCAAAGCTCTTATTCGAATAAATACTTCTCTCGGAAACAACTCATTCGGAAACGTTCCTCTCGGGGATGTTTCACTCGGATTTTGCCTCACTCGAAAGTATCCCATTTGGACACAGCGCTACTTCACTCAGGAATGATTCTCTTAATAATGTTTCACTCGGAAACATCTTAAATTCACTTAAAATTAATCTCCGGTCTTATTTCACTCGAAATCATATACATTCTCACTCGGAAAATCATAATTCACTCAAAATTTCATCCGGAATTTCTTCTTTAATCCTTAATAAATTATTTTCTAAAAATCATAAAAATTGGGATGTTACATTGTAGATAAATCCGAGAGTGATCTTGATGAGGACGAAGAGTTAGCTCTATTCGTGAAGCGCTTTGGAAAGCTTATGAAGAACAAACGTTTCCAAAGAAGTTTCAAATCTCAAGGTAAGAAACTCACTCTTAAAGAAAACTCTTCCTTACCTACTTGCTTTGAAGTGGAAAGGAAGGACACTTCAAGATAGATTGTCCAAACCTTAAGAAGAAAAACAAAGAAAGAAAAGGGAGAAGAACAGCATATATCGCATGGGATGAAAATGAGATAAGTAGCTCGGACGAATCAGAAAATAATAAAGCAAACCTCTACCTTATGGCCAACCACCAAGATAAAGATGATGAGGTAAATTTTCATGACTTAGATAAAGATGAACTACTTGATGCTCTTGAAGAATTGTATGATAAATTCATAAAAGTTTCTAATAAGCATAAGTTATCTAGAAAAACCATTGACACTCTTGAGATGCTATGGAAGTTTGTAAAGAAAATAAAATTTTAAAAATGGAAGTAGCAAAAGTACAAGCATGCTCTAGGATTAAACCTTGTGAATTTGTTAAGAAATGTGACATTCTAGAAACTAAGGTTTTAGACTTAAGTAGAACTTTAGAAAAGTTTACAAATGGTAGAGACAACTTAAATGTTTTACTTGGAAAACAACGATGTATGTTTGATAAAACAAGACTAGGTTTCAATGCCTCTAAGAAACAAAAGAATTATACGAACTTCTTTATACCGCCTAGTAAAACTGCATCACCTTTCATGAAATGCCATTATTGCAGGTTTAAAGGACATAGTGCATCTAATTGTAATGTTAGAAAACTAGGGCCAAAGGTTATGAGAAAAGTATGGGTTCCTAAAGGAACATTACCTTAAACTAACCGACAAGGACCCAACATAAAATGGGTAACAAGTTCTCTAACTTGACATGTTTTATAGGTATGCTTTAAAGCGAGTAACACCCATTGGTATTTGGATAGTGGGTGTTCAAAACACATGATGGGATATAAAAGTAAGTTCATTTCATTTACTCCACAAAATAAATGATTTGTTACATATGGAGACAACACGAAGGGAAGAATTCTAGGAATCGGGAATGTTGGTAAAAACTCTTCCACTTCTATAAATGATATTTTATATGTTGAAGGACTCAAACATAACTTGCTTAGCATTAGTCAATTATGTGATAAGGGCTATAAAATTGTCTTTGAATCAAACTGTTGCATAATTGAAAATAAGCTAGACAAGGAAACAAAATTCGTTGGTCAAAGAGTTGATAATATTTATATGATTAATCTTGATTGTCTTGCTTTAAATGATGTGCAATGCTTCATAACTAAAGAGGATGAATCATGGCTATGACATAGAAGAATTGCTCATATTCATGTAGACTATTTAAACAAACTTGTTTCAAAAGATTTAGTATTTGGCTTACCAAAATTGAAATTCAAAAATAAATTCTGTGACGTATGTCAAAAGGGAAAACAAGTAAAGGTTTCTTTTCAAGCGAAAAATATTGTTTCAACAAATAGACCTTTACAGCTTTTATATATGGATTTATTTGGACCTTCAAAAATTAAAAGTTTTGGCGGAAATTATTATGGTCTTGTGATTGTGGATGATTATTCTAGGTATACATGGACATTTTTTCTTACTCATAAACATGAAGCATATCATACATTTAAGAAACTTGCCAAGATCATCTAAAACGAACAAAATTTAAAAATAGCATCCATTCGAACAGATCATGGGGGGGGGGGATTTGAAAACCAATCTTTTGAAAAATTTTGTAAAAAATTTGGCATTGAACATAATTTTTTGGCTCTAAGAACTCCACAACAAAATGGAGTAGTTGAAAGGAAAAATCGATCTTTAGTGGAGCTCACAAGAACTATGTTGAATGAAAGTAATATTGCGAAACATTTTTGGGCCGATGCGGTAAATACCGCTTGCCATGTTATGAATCAATGTTTGATAAGGCCTATATTAAAGAAAACCCCCTATGAGCTTTATAAAGGAAGAAAACCAAATATTTCTTATTTTCATATATTTGGATGCAAATGCTTTGTTTTAAACAATGGAAAGGATAATCTCGTTAAATTCGATGTAAAATCTGATGAGGCAATATTCTTAGGTTATTCATTTACTAGTAAAGCATAGCGACTCTTTAACAAACGAACTTGTACAATTGAAGAGTCTATACACGTCAAATTTGATGAACTTAACCAAAATCCTCCGAGAAAGGAAATTGATGATCTTGTAGGTACCTTCCAAGAAATGAACTTGGACAATAAAGAAGAAATCAAAAATGAAGGAGATACAACACAAAATGATGAACCTCAACAAAAGGAGTGGATCACCATGAAGAACCATCCATTGGACAATGTCATAGGTGAAATAACAAAAGGTGTAAGTACTCGAAACGCTATTAGAAATGCATGCAATCACTCAGCCTTTGTATCATAAATAGAACACAAGAATATCAATGAAGCTATTATTGATGAACATTGGATGTTGGCCATGCAAGAGGAATTAAATCAGTTTGAAAGAAATGAAGTTTGGGAACTTGTGCCAAAACCCAATGATCATCAAATAATAGGCACGAAATGGGTTTTTAGAAATAAGCTAGATGAAAATGGAATAATAACAAGAAATAAAGCTAGATTAGTTGCAAAGGGATATAATCAAGAAGAGGGAATAGACTATGAAGAAACGTATACTCCCGTAGCTAGGTTAAAAGCCATAAGATTATTGTTAGCTTTTGCTTGTTGTATAGATTTTAAGCTTTATCAAATGGATGTCAAAAGTGCTTTTCTAAATGGTTATATTCAAGAAGAAGTTTATGTAAATCAACCTTCCGGTTTTGAAAATCATAAATTTCCAAACCATGTTTTTAAATTGAGAAAAGCTTTATATGGTTTGAAACAAGCTCTAAGAGCTTGGTATGAACGACTTAGTAAATTTCTTCTAGAAAATAATTTTGAAAGGGGAAAGGTTGATACTACACTGTTTATAAAACGTAAAAACCATGACATCCTTTTGGTACAAGTTTATATTGATGACATAATATTTAGTGCTACTAACGAAATTCTTTGTCAAAAGTTTGCCAAGATTATGCAAGATGAATTTGAAATGTCCATGATGGGAGAACTCACCTTCTTCCTTGGATTATAAATCAAACAAACAAATGAAGGGACTTTTATTAGTCAAACAAAATATTACAAAGAATTACTCAAAAGATTTGAAATGGACAAGGAAAACGAAATAGCTACACCCATGAGCACATCTTGCTACTTAGACAAAGATGAGAAGGGTAAGGACGTTGAAGTAACTGAATACCGAGGTATGATAGGCTCCTTACTTTACTTAACAGCTAGTGGACCTGATATTATGTTTGTTGTATGTATGTATGCCAAATATCAAGCATGTCCTAAAGAATCACATCTCACTGCCAAAAAAAGAATTTTGAAATATCTTGTGGGTACTCAAAATGTTGGTTTATGGTATCCCAAAGGCGTTGAAAGTATTCTTGTAGGATATTCTGATTCCGACTTTGCTGGTTGTAAACTTGATAGAAAGAGTACTAGTGGCACATGTCATTTACTTGGTAGTTCCCTTGTTTCTTGGCATAGCAAGAAAAAAGTAAGTGTTGCTTTATCGACAGCTGAGGCAGAATATATTGCAGCTGGCAGTTGTTATGCTCAAATTCTTTGGATGAGACAACAACTTCTTGACTTTGGTGTTATTTTAAAAAAAGTGCCTATTAAATGTGATAACATTAGTGCTATAAACATCTCCAAAAATCCTGTCATGCACTCTAGGACTAAACATATTGAGATAAGACATCATTTTATAAGAGACCATGTTTTAAAAGGAGATTGTTTTCTTGAATATGTTGAAACTTCAAAACAATTGATGGATATTTTTACTAAACCCCTTCCGAAAGAACAATTTATAAATATTATAAGGGAATTAGGAATTTTAGAAATTGTTTAATTGACTTATTTTTTATCACATTTTCTTACTCTTTGAACATAGTTTTGCAAATCTTTAACTTAAAGATTTTAACTTATCTCTTTCATAAAATTCTCATTTCTTTGAACATAGAAATTTACTTTGTGATATATGGTCAAATCTTTTCATTAAAAAGCCAATTACATTTTCAATAATCATGTTAATGCTTCATAAATCTTTTGTCTCATTGAGTTCTCGGGTAGTCCCTACTTAATTAAACATATTTTTGACACCAAATAATCTCCTATAACCACATGGATCTCAAATACAAAATGTCAAATGACCTTTGATTTTCTTGACTTTCTTGTGCAACAAGATCATTGGCAAAATTGCAAAATTTTAATCCTTGTATAACCCCTCACAAAACACTCTTCTGTCGCGACCAGAGTCCCGGCGTGCGATGCGGACTGGTTAAAGACAAATAAAAGAAAATTGAAACTACATTGAAATGAGGCCCTTGGGAAGCCTAAAGAAAATAAAGGGTTCAAGGAGTCGCCACTAATATTTATTAAGGAAAATATTAGGAAAACCTTTAAATAGCACTGGTTTTTTTTTAAAAAAATGAGATTCTGTTTCGTCCGGGAGTTGAATTACAGGAGGGGAAGGTATTAGCACCCCACACTATCCGTAAAAAAGCCGGTTACCCAAATTGATCATGCATAATTTCAAAAAAAATGATTATTAAATATTTCATCCTTCATAAAAACAATGATAAATAATATACATAATAATAAAAAATTATATATAAATAAGAATAAAACAAAAATAATAATAAAATATATCTCTAAGTTTGTTATTTTTTAGTTCTAAGAAAATAAACAAACAAATGATTAAAAGACCATAAAAATAAAAATAATAATAAGACGTCTTGTCTTAATTATTTTCTAGTTAAAAAAAATTCATTGATTTTATTGAGAAATATAAAGTTCAAAACAAATAAATAAATGGAAAAAAGTTAAAAAAACATAAGAAAGAAAAAAATAGAATTAAATGCGTCAACATGAAAATAAAGAAATATATATACACTTAACTAATTAAAAATGACAAATGAACCTTATTTAATTATTTTTTAGAAAAAAATAAGATTAATAAGATGTCTCCTCTAAATTAATCTCATTTTAAATTTAAGAAGAAGATAAATGAGTAAATAACACATTATTTATTTGTCTTAGTTTTTGTCATTTTTTATGATAATGATTTTTCTTAATTATCAAAAGGTTACTAAGAGAAAATAATAGGAAATCATGACCATAATAAAATGGATAATTATGTATGTATATATTTATAAACTATTTAAAAATGATCAAATATAAATAAATAAATAGAAAGTATAGAAAAATAAATAAATAAAAAAGAAGTGCAGAAAGATAAATAACTAAAAATAAAAGCGTAGAAAAATAAATAAATAAAATAATAAAGATACAGAATAAATAAAAATAAAAGTACAAAAAAATAATAAAAATAAATGGGCAGAAAAATAAATACATAAAAATAAAGGGGTAGAAAAATAAATACATAAAATAAAGAGGCCGAAAAGTAAATACATAAAAATAAAAGGCAGGAAAGTAAATAATAAAAATAAAGGGGCAGAAAAGTAAATACATGAAAATAAAGGGACAGAAAGTAAATGACAAAAATAAAAGGGCAGGAAAGTAAATACATAAAAATAAAGAGACGGAAAGGTAAATAATAAAAATAAAGGGGCAGAAAAGTAAATAGATAGAAATAAAAGGGCATAAAATTAATCATGCAAAAAATAAATAAATAAACTAATAATTGTAAAAATGTAAAGTGCGGATAAATAAAGTGTAGAAAAATAAATTAACAATAATAAAAGTGCAGAAAAATAAATAAAGAAAAATAAAATTACAGAAAAATAAATAAAGAAAAATAAAGGTACAAATAAATAAATAAAGATGGAAATACAGAAAAATAAATAAACAGATAAATAACTGTAGAAAAATAAAGTGCAAGAAAATAAAGTGCTCGAATATAAATAAAGAAAAATAAAAGTGTAGAAAAATAAATAACAATTAAATAAGGATAAATAAATAAATGTAAATAAACATCCTTGTATTAATAAAAAATACCTTGGTACAAAAACAATTAAAGAGGAATTAGAACGAAAGTCGAGAAATCAATTTTGTGTAGATTTCCTTTGCTTTTGGCTTTGTTTGGACTTAATTCGAGGGTCTTTGGACACCGGTTACAACACTTATACAACATTTTGGCTCACAAAACTCACATACTAATGCTGCGTTTAGTTCATAAGTTTTCTTAGAAAAATAGAAAATTATTCTTAGAAAAATTTAAAAAATAGAAAAACTGTTTATTTATAAATTATTTAAAATTTTTTTATAGAAAAATAGAAAACTGATTTTCTATTTTTTAAGAAAATCAAAAAATTCTTTTAAAAGGTTTTCTAAGAAAAGTAAAAAATAGAAAAGGCAGTAACTGAATTATAATATAAGGTAATTGAATTACAAGATAAGGTAACTGAATTACAAGATAAAGACTGCTGTAACCAAATGAGAATATGAAACAAACAGTTATTGATTCAAAAAGTTTTACTGCTACTATTTTGAAATATATTTAAACACAAACTCATTTGCTCTCATTTTAATATAACTTTAAATTTTTGTCATAATTTTTATGTGATACATATAATATACAACATTGTCATATATATATATATATATATATATATAATACATATCTTAATTAATTTGAATTAAAAAATATTTGAAAAAATTTAGAAAATTGAGTGTACTTGAACAATTTTTTTAGTTTTCTAGTTTTCCAAATTGAAAAACGGTCACATTATCTAAACCAGTTTTCAAAATTTTTCTAACTATTTTAGGAAATGAAAAATTTGGAAAACAAGCGAAAAACTTTTCCCAGAAAATTAGAATAATTTTCTGTAACTAAACGCAGCCTAAGACATACTAGAATGATGCACTCATTTTCCTAACTAGGATTACACAACATAATTTTAAGAAACAAAAACTTCTAAAAAACCTCTCAAAAATTTAGCACTCTTTCCCCTCTTTTTCTTCTTCCTCCCTCCAAATACCTCAACATCACCTTCTATTTATAGGATAAAATTGGCATTGGATCCTCCATAAATGACATCATTTTCCTACTTTTTCAATTTGTCCAAATTTGATATCAATTTCCCCAATTTTCTCAAATTATCCAACTAAACTGGTTTTTTTGAATTTTTTTCTACTAATGAGTAATCATTTACTCTTATGGAAACATAAATTATTTATTACACATGTGGCAAGAAATAAAGTATCTAAAAACGAAAAATTGCTACCCATGCTATAAGAAGCAAGAGGGTAGTCACAAAACATTATTTTCCTTCCCTTATTCTTTCCTCTTGGCTTCAGCATCCATCGGCCATTGCTTGAGAGAAATGAAGAAAGTTGATGAAATGAAAGGTGTGGTAGGAAATGAAGAGGGATTGAGTATTTATAGAAATGGGGAAGAGTTACTATTCCAACGGTCACTATATAATTTTTAATATTATTTTTTTAATATGATTCGGGGTGGCAACCTGGAATGGATGAGGTTCTACGTACCGCACCACGTCACCAATAAGAACTGGTAAGTCATAACCGGGGTCTGAAATCATCGGTCAACTATGGACATTTCTCTCCACCCCGGTCGATAATTAAGCATTAGAGACTCTTCTGCAGGTTCACCTCCAGTGTGTCTTGAAGTTCGAGTACGGATCAGTTTTCACTAACATAAAGAACGTCGGATTCCCACAGATCTGAGGTATAAAATATTATACTCCACTGAGGCTGTGCAAACTTAGAGTTGGTGAGGTAACATTGGTCAGGAGACCGTGCTAGGACCCCAGTTAATGCAGTCAACATTGACTCCGGATTCTATACTCTTTTTTTTTCTTTCTTTCTTCTTCTTTTTTTTCTTCTTTTTTTTTGCATATTTTGTTTTTCTTACATATTTTAATATACATTTTGTCAGACAAAAATAGGTGTTCACAGATGCCCCTATTTACTTCTTTTCATGAAAGAATATGAGATATATTCATATTATTGATGTGAAAAGAAAGTAAAGACGTGAACACCACTAAGAATACTCGACGACTTTTGGCAAGAAGTAAACAGCCGAATGGTGTTGTCCCAATACCAGACAGTTTAAGGAGAAGCATCTGGAACATGGCAGGAAGATAAACGACATAACCTAGGAGTTGATACCTGTGAACACCTCTTTCGGTCCGGCCTAAATTGAAACAACACCGGACCAAGGTCCTAAAAGTGGTAACACCGGACCACCGATGTCGTACACCTGGCAACGAAGTAACAAGTCAGTCTGGCCCAAGTAAAAATCAAGGGATCTCAGATCGAAACATGCACACCGGACTGGCAGTAGATCCGGGCTAGGAGGAAGAACACCGCCCCTGTGATACTACCTTGAAAAGGCTCAACCGGTGTGAAGACACAGGTCCAGGTTCTTAAGAGGCCACATCGGATCAGTGGGGACTCTGTCCCAACCGGTGTTTTGCTGACCGATGTTACAAACTTGACAACGGAAAGACGAGGTCGGAAGTTTATGCGTGATGACCTGGAATCGCACTCCCTAAAAATGGCAGACAGGGAGGCGGAAGTGGACAATTAAAAAATACCCCACTGAAACCCTGCTCCCCACGAACGGATAGTGGGCAGGGTTGCACACCACTACACGTATGGATGAGTGGGAATTCTGGTTGTCCCAAACCCTTAGCCCATGACCTCAAAGCCCTATAAATGCCCCAACCAAGGAAGCTCAAGGGGTTGGTTTTTTTGGACTCCCTTTCTTTGCAAGAGGACTCTCTTCAATTTCTCTCTGATTCCTCAAGATCCTCAACTGACCTCCCCACTTGAAACCAGTGACCTGCCTTAGTCACCACAAAAGACCCCTTAGCTTTAAGAAGCTTGAAGTTTTTCCAATACTCAAAGCCACTGTTCCTTCACCGTCCCTACCCCGAACACACACCGTCCTCGCACAGAACCAACACTGTCCCCAATTCCCATACCACTACCTTATCAGTCTTCATTAATTTCTCAACAGCATCCAGTCATTTACTCACTTCGGATCAACCTCCAACAACACCGGTCGCATCCTTCAATTTTTAGGATTTGAGCCCAATACCGGTCCATTGCTTCTGTCAGCGTGTAAGTCCAGAACCAGTTTGACACCGTCGCTGCACTTGACTCCCACATCGGTCCTGAGCCCACCACACCGGTTCCATTCTGTTCCTTATTTCTCTTGTTTTCAGTCATTTATTTTCCTGTCAGTTTGCTGTTTATTTGTTATGTCTGTCTGGGTGGCATAGTTTAAACTATTAATATTTTTGCCCCTTTTTCCTTAAGAAATACATATAATAATAAATAATAAGTAATAAATTTTGCACATGTTATATTTTCTAGTTTGAAAATCTTTTTTTTTTGAAAAAAAAAGGTGTCGTACGGGAGCACTCCCGTCTACACAACCTTTTTAGGATTTGTACACGTGCGAAGAACTTCGCCTTGTATGAGCTCCCCACCTCAATGACATCCATCATCATCCCCCGAGTCTTTTCCTAAAAGAACAACACTCAGAACTACGTAACCCTGATTTCTTGATAATTCAAGAATACGTAGGAGCAGGGCTTTAACTCCTGTCGGGCCCATCTTCCTTATTTCCTCTTACTGATTTATTTCCTTGCTTTTTGCGTTTCTTTCGTGTTGTTACTTTTGTCGTTTCCGTGAAAATCAATTTAGACGTGACGTCTTGTTGATTTCCCCCTAGTTTTGTTCAAACCTCGCTACAATTCATAGGGAAGGGATACTTAGGACAAGACGTCCCGCTTATCTCTTTCCTATCCCTATCCTTTTTACCCGAGGATGTTTAATTTAGACGTGACGTCTTATTGGCATTCTCTCACCCTCTCTGTCTCATATCGAAGTCGAGCTTAATTCAGACGAAACCCCCCATTGACCTCGCTTCAACATTCTATGTCTGTACAGTTCTCTACTCCATTCTATCATTTTCAAAATAAAAGTAAGGGAAGAAACCATATTTTGTTTAAGGCTATTTATATTACGCTTTCAATCTTGGTACTGTTTCTGACAGGCGATGTAGGGTGCTAATACCTTCCCTACTCGTAACCGACTCCCGGACTTGAATCTCAATTTTAACCAGTGCTTTACTGAACTTAGTTTTTTCCAATGTTTTTCCTATGGATAAAAACGTTGGTGGCGACTCCCTGTTTCATTCCACCCATTCTCTCTTGTTTGCCGCGCCGTCGCGATTCAGGTTGCGACAGATGGCGACTCCACTGGGGACCCTTAAGAGAGTCAGGCCAGTTTGGTTGAAAGCGTATTTTTATATATAGCCTTTGTTAGATGGGATTTCTTCCCCTTGTTTTTTTTTTGTAATTTGTTATGAATGTTTGTTCTTGTTTTAATTGTATCTTGTTATCTGTTTCATTGTCTATTGTTTTGCATGTCTGTTGAACCCTAGGATAGAGGACCATATTACTTTCCTGTAATTATTGAACCCTAGGGTAGATGACTTTGTATATTTGTTTTGTGTTTGTTCTATGTGCAGAATGGGGTAAGGTAAAAAGGTATTGAATGCCCTTTCACACACTACACTCACAAATTACTCGCACACACTTATGAGTGGCGCCCTATACCCGGGCCCCAAATAAAACTTAAGTTAGGAGGGGTTGGTATACGGAATCGTATAGGATGTACTTCCTATCCGATGATCGTGAGAACCCCAACTAGAGTTCGACCTCTTGTGACATACGCACCTAGTGGTTCCCCACTGTTGTGTCCCTGTCATGGGTAGGATCTTGGCTCTAGTGACCTTCTAGAAGTCTAGTATAAGCCACCCGGTGTGAAGAGTCACTTTTAGACAAGCCCTAGGGTCCAGAGAAAACCTTCAACAAAACCTGACTTAGGCCACGAAAGGGCAAACTTTACTCTACCTTATGTCATTTTCACTTTCCTGTTATTAAAAAGGGATTATCTATCATCCAAAGATTCGCTTAGTCTTGGAAAATTTTTGGAACACACAAGTATTCTTCAGGTGAATAGATGATTCTCTCTTTTTTGTCATGTATCTCTGAGTCTGAAGTTGTAGGTTCTCCTAATCGTCAAAGGAAAAATCCACAAAAAAATTATACCTCATTTCCCTCTGGTTGAAGTGGCAATGACGATTGGGAAAACCTACGACTTTTGAGCTCGCATGAGTTTTGGAAATCCATGTTCCCCCCATTTTTTTTAACTTGTATCAAATCCCTGGGAGGAACACTGATCTTTAGGACTTGATAATAACTGATTCCATTCTTTATCTTGATATTCATAGGGGACGATTCCGAATTTGTTGGTATCTCTAAGACAGTATGGAAATTAACATGGGACACAGTAATTGTGATATAGGGGTGACTGAATTCAAGAAGTTATTACACCTCAAGGCTAGAAAGGTCAATACTGACAGTTTACAAGCACTAGGGAAAAAACTGAACTTGACACAAAAGATGACTTTCGCAAGGAAGTATGGGAAGATCCTGAAACTCTTGGAGGTAGACATCCAAACAGAAGCCATCACAGCTCTGGCACAATTCTATGCTCACCCCTCCGATGTTTCACTTTTCAAGACTTTCAACTGGCACCCTCCATAGAAGAGTTTGAACAAATATTGGGGATGCCAGTGGAAGGACAGATTCCTTATCGCCATTTGGACCATCATGCGTCAGTCACTTCTGTCGCTCGTATTTTGAAGGTCCACCCTGAAACGTTAAAAGGAGTACAAATGAACAGAAACCAGATTCCCGGATTTACTAGGGAATTTCTGGAGAGGCACATGCATGTCCTGGCAGAGAGAGAAGAATGGGAAGCTTTCATTGATACCTTGGCTCTCACTATTTACGGAGTTGTCTTATTCCCTAACTTAGACAACTACGTAGATTATGATGCTATAGGTGTCTTCATCGCTCGCAAGTACAGACTGGAGAATCCCGTCACAGCAGTGTTGGCCAATGTCTATTGCACCTTGGATTTCTGCCATACCCAAGGAGGAAAGAGGATTATTTGTTGTTTGCCTGTTCTATATGTGTGGCTCACATCCCACGTTTTTCATCAACTATGCAAAGCCGAGTGTCCCATCTCTGATTTAAAGTTGTGTCAGTTGACAACAAAGAAGGGGCGTGAGTGGGCTAATCACCTTGTAGGCCTTACAGTCGAAAAGGTGAGGTGGTGTCCTCAATGGCTAGAAGTTGAGTCCATCATTTATAGCTGTGGGGGATATCCAAATGTTCCTCTAATGGGGACACAAGGTTGCATCAATTATAATCCTGTTATTGCTAAGCGGCAGTTGGCTTATCCTCTACTTGGGCCGCCGGACGAAGCACTACTTACTCCTTTCGTTCTGTACTATGTGAATGGGAATTACACCTCCACTATTCGGGACATAGCCAATGCCTGGAAGAAGGTCCATAGGATGGGCAAAGAACTGGGAGCACGAAGCCATGCTGTGAGAGTTGAATACTCGGAGTGGGTGGTGAACAAAGTCTCCATCGTGAAATTGCCTTTCAAGAGCCCTTCATACCAACCTGAGGACACAGTTCCTCCGCCGTGCATTGTGGAGGACAGGGTTACCATATCGCTAAAGGCCCAAGTAGAAGAGCTAAAGGCAAGGAATCAAAAACTGGAAGAAGACCTCTTGAAATGCCAACAAGAATGCGCCCTCCATAGGAAAGAGAACTCCGAAGGAAGACATGCTATGGAAGAAATGCGAAAAAAGAGAAAGATTGACGAAGATTACAGAATAAAACAAGATCAATGCCTTCGGGCGGCCAATTCGCAGCTGAAGATGAAGGGTCAGCAGAGCGATGCTGTATTGGCCGAAAAACAAGTTTTAAAGAACATGCTGGTACAATCCAAGGAGAAGGGAAATGAGGCTTTGATGCAAAAAGAAATGCTACAAACTCAAGTCCACAAATTGGAGCAACAGCTTGATGAAACGATGAGAGCTTATGAGCAAGAAATACATGCTGAACAGAAGAAAACCCTTGATGCCGAACGCCGCTGCCAAGAAGCCACACGAGTTTTGGGGACTGAGTTAGCTCAACGGGATGAAGTCATTCATTTATGGATGGACCGTTTCGCTAAATTGGCTTATCTAACCAATGGAGTACTGGAAGATTTTCCCACAATGCTGAAGCAAGCCGAAGGCATGGTTAACCCCCTGTCCACTCCCAAAGAGATATCATCATTTCTGTGTTATTGCCAGGAAAAGCTTTGTAAAATGAGGGCCATGGTTGCCCGAGCCAGGAGTGGCTAAAGTTGTGTAATCTGAGTCTTTCTAGCAACATTGTATCATTTGGAGAAATAAATTTATGAAGTTCTTTTTGTCTACGCAAGTTGTCTCATGTTAATTTCCAATCTACTGTTTTACCAAGTACTTTTGAACGTGACGTTCTGGGGAGAGGTTAAGGAATACGTGTCAAATTCGGAATTGTATCCTGCGTATGCCTATTTATGTTCGTTTTATCTTCTTTAACTATTCCTTTTATTTCTCTAACCGCTTGACGTGATTCTTTAGACATTACGGGTAGACATCCTTACGAGACCAGGCTTAGGAAGAAACTCATGGCTGACATAGAGCAAGAAAATGAGAACTTGAAGGCCGAGCTTGCTCAAGTCAAGGAACAGATGGCCGAGATGGCCAAGCTCTTGGAAAGGAGGGTCGCAGAAGGGGGATCTTCTGCAGGGGTTGAAGACGCCCGATAACAACCACCCACCTCTCATCATGGTCAGGATCCAGCTACAGGGTCTGACCCCAGGACCGCCGCGCCTCCACTCGTTATTCGCATAAGGAGACCAAATCCCGTAGACACGCAACAACACACCTTTGTGGACGAGGAAGGAAATGTTATTCCCTTTCCTCCGTATGGTTTGCCACACGGGTATTTTCCACCACTCCAGGAAGAACCTTGCTACCAAGACCAAATTCCCATCACTGCCCAACCCAACACTAATTAACCAAACAACCCACCTACCCAAGCACAAGCCACCCAAGCACCACCCACTCATGCTCAAGCCGCCCAAACGCAAACAGCCCAAGCACAGCCTGCTCATACCATCCATATACCCCGAACCACTGCTAGACCTGATACCTTCATACCAAACACTGACCTGGTTCACTCCTACCAACAATATGGGAAGGTTGGTCAACATACCGCTGCCGGTCCAAGTGCTGTTACTACCACCCAGGAAGAAAGGTTGGAATTCTTGGAAAGGCGATTAAGGGAGATGGAAGGGACAAACAGATTTGGGACGGGCACTACTGCTGAACTTTGCCTGATCCCTGATGTCGTTATCCCTCCCAAATTCAAGACGCCCGATTTTGACAAGTACAGAGGGTTAACGTGCCCGAAGAATCATCTAACCAGTACTGCCGTAAGATGGCTTCGCATGCGTCAAATGACCCTCTGCTGATTCATTGTTTCCAAGACAGCCTGGTTGGGGCTCCCCTGACATGGTACAATCATTTGGAATGTTCTCGTATATGCTGCTGGAAAGACCTAGCAGACTCGTTCATGCAACAATACAAATATAACCTGGACATGGCCCCGGATAGGGGACAGTTGCAGAACATGACCAAGAAAGATAACGAGACGTTCAAGGAGTACGCCCAGAGGTGGCGCGAAGTGGCGGCACAGGTTGACCCACCTCTGTCTGAAAAGGAGGTGATTACTATGTTCATAGATACGCTTCAAACTCCTTTCTATGAAAAGATGATTGGAAGTGTCTCGTCCCATTTCTCCGATATTGTCACCATTGGAGAAAGAATAGAAAATGGACTAAGGACCGGCAGGATAATCCGAAGTCCATCTGGGATAGGAGCTGTAAGGAGACCTGCACTTGGCGAAAATAGGAGGAGAGAAGGGGAGACCAACTTAGTCTCTCACAACCAGAGAAGGAACCTGGCAGGACCACCTACCCCCGTTAGCCTTTCACCAGTATATCCCGGCATGACACACCTGTATGTGGCAGCCATTCCAAACCATAATCCTGTTAGTAAATCCCTAAGCATGAGCAGCGGAAAAATTAAAGGGATTCCATAGGATTTGCAAGGTTCCGTGTTCCAAAGCACAAAAAACCAATTTCGAAATTATTTAGGTTACCTCTTGAAGAACTCCGAAGCAGTCGTAGCCTCGTCCTTTAGGAGTCCACACGAGCACTCCCACCAGAATCGCAACACTTGCCAACTGCTAGGTTGACGGCGTGTAGCTCTTGCAACTTTTTGCGAATTTTGTGTCTCACTTGAGTGAACGGCCTATGAGCATCTTATGCTCTATTTATAGGCTTAGGTTTGACCTAATTTGTTCTCTCTAAAAGTGGGCTCCTTACTCATTCCAAATGAGTTAGGCCCAATAGCTTTATTTTAGTCCAACTAAAATAAGACAACATTTTCTGATGGGCTTACTCTATGTGTGTGACCCTATAGGTAAAATACCCGGTCATATTAATAATAAACTATTTTATTATTAATATAAAATAAGAGCGGCATCTAGCAATGCATCATTATGTCCGAATATTATTAACATAACCTATAAGTGATAATTATTTAATACGTTTATTCCTTTTGTCACGATATCCTAATTGGGCCCAAGGCATGGTCGCGTCATCCTTGTACGGCCCAATTTATTTTACTTGATACCGGAGTAGACTGGATCCGAATAAATATCTAATATTTATTCTTTCTAGCATGGCCATGCGTTTTCTTAGTCTTACTCCATCAAGTGGCCTATGGATATCACTCCTGTCACATAGGAGAGACAAATCCCATCTACATCACTCACATCCCTCTGCATAATTTGTTCATTGCCTAATCACAACCTTTATAGTCCTCTTGTTACAGAAGACGTTTAATTGTATTAAAACAATAAACTCCTCATGTAGGAATCGTAGTGACTTCAGGTCGAAGGACTACATATACCATTATCACATTGAGAATCGTTTATGACAATCATGTAACGATCCATGCAACGTTCTCATGGTGGGTCTGTCCAGTACATCATTACTCTTAATGTGTACCCGTGTGAAGACTCGATATCATCTATATCTATGATCTGTGAGATCAGGTCATCAGTACACTCACACACTAGTCTCAGTGTATTTACATGTCCCCATGTAAATACTTAACTAGGGACATTTTAGGAATAATTTTTATATGACCTATTACTCCAAGGATAAATATGTTTAAAACAACTTTAAACTGAAATATTTATTCAATTGATAAGTAGAAAAAATGATACAAATGAAAAAGCATAAAGGCTCATAGTGCATACACCAACAATCTCCCACTTGCACTAGAGCCAATCAGACATTTGCCTAATGCCTAATGATCTAGTGTGCCCCTCATGTTTTTGTTGTGTAAGAGGTTTTGTGAGTGGGTCAGCAATATTCTCATCAGTATGCACCTTACATATCTTTACATCTCCTCGGTCAAGGATCTCTCGAATGAGATGAAATCGCCTAAGTATATGCTTGGATCGTTGATGTGATCTAGGTTCCTTAGCTTGTGCGATTGCTCCACTATTATCACAGTAGAGACTTATAGGGTCCACAATGCTAGGAACAATCCCAAGTTCTGTTATGAACTTCTTGATCCATACTGCCTCTTTTGCAGCATTTGAGGCAGCAATATACTCAGACTCTGTAGTAGAATCAGCAACTGTCTCTTGCTTTGAACTCTTCCAGCTTACAGCGCCACCATTTAGACAAAACACGTACCCAGATTGCGATCTTGAGTCATCCTTATCAGTTTGGAAGCTAGCATCAGTGTAACCTTTTACAATAAGCTCTTCTTCCCCTCCATATATCAAGAATGCATCCTTAGTTTTTCTTAAGTACTTCAGGATATTCTTGACAGCAGTCCAGTGACTTTCACCGGGATCAGACTGGTATCTGCTCGTCATGCTTAAAGCGTACGAGACATCTGGTCGGGTACATATCATGGCATACATGATTGATCCAATAGCAGATGCATATGGAATCTTATTCATCCGTTCTCTTTCTTCTTTAGTGGAAGGAGATTGAGCTTTTGATAAGCTTATGCCATGAGCCATAGGCAAAGTTCCTTTCTTGGAATCTTGCATGTTAAACCTTTTTAACACTTTGTCTATGTATGTATTCTGACTTAGGCCAAGAAGTTTTCTTGATCTATCTCTATAGATCTTAATTCCCAACACGTAGGTTGCTTCACCTAAGTCTTTCATAGAAAAACAGCTTCCCAACCAACTCTTCACAGATTGAAGAGTAGGAACGTCATTTCCAATAAGTAGTATGTCATCAACATACAGGACCAGAAAAACAATTGTGCAGTCACTAACCTTCTTGTAGACACAAGGTTCATCCTCATTTTTAGTAAAGCCAAATTGTTTAACAGCTTCATCAAAACGAAGATTCCAGCTTCTGGAAGCTTGCTTAAGTCCATATATAGAACGTTGTAGCTTGCACACCTTCCTGGATGCTTCAGGCTTAACAAAGCCTTCAGGTTGTGTCATGTACACTTCCTCAAGAAGATTTCCATTAAGGAAAGCAGTCTTGACATCCATTTGCCATATCTCATAATCATGGTATGCAGCAATAGCAAGCAGAATCCGAACAGACTTTAGCATAGCAACTGGGGAAAAAGTTTCATCATAGTCTATACCATGTATTTGCTTGAAACCTTTAGCCACCAACCTTGCTTTAAAGGTACTTATATTACCATCCATGTCAGTTTTCTTTTTGAAAACCCACTTGCATCCTATAGGTTTTACCCCTTCAGGTGCATCAACCAAGTTCCAAACTTGATTAGTGTACATGGAGTCCATTTCAGATTCCATGGCTTCTAGCCATTTCTCAGATTCTGAACTTGCAATGGCCTCTTCATAAGATGTTGGCTCATTTTGATCCATTAGGAATACATCTCCTTCCTGAGTTACAAGAAATCCATATCTTTCAGGTTGTTGACGTATTCTACCTGATCTACGCAAGTCTTGTGCTACTGGAGCTGGTGTTATCACAACATTTTGTGGGTCCTGCTCCACTTCCACCATTGGCTCTTCAATGCCTTGTGAGTCTTGAATTTCTTCAAGTTCTACTTTCCTCCCACTGATTCTTGTAGAGATGAATTCCCTTTCTAAGAATACAGCATTCCGAGCAACAAACACTTTGCCCTCAGTAGGATTGTAAAAATAATAACCCTTAGTTTCTTTTGGGTATCCCACAAAAAGACATTTATCTGACTTGGGCCCAAGTTTATCAGAACTTTGGCGTTTAACATAAGCTTCACAGCCCCAAATCTTAAGAAAAGACATACTAGGTCGTTTCCCAGTCCATATCTCATATGGTGTCTTTATGACAGCCTTTGATGGAACACGGTTAAGTGTGAAAGTTGCTGTCAACAAAGCATGTCCCCAGAATGAGTTAGGGAGGTCAGTTTGACTCATCATTGATCGAACCATGTCCAACAAGGTTCTATTTCTCCGCTCAGAAACCCCATTCCATTCTGGTGTTCCAGGGGGAGTAAGTTGAGATATAATCCCACACTCTTTAAGATATTCATCAAACTCTAGGCTCAAATATTCACCACCTCGATCAGATCGAAGTGCTTTAATTGTCTTGCCAAGTTGGTTCTCTACTTCATGTTTAAACTCCTTGAACTTTTCAAAGGATTCTGATTTATGTTTCATGAGAAACACAAATCCATATCTACTGAAATCATCAGTAAAAGTGATGAAGTAACTAAAACCTCCCCTAGCCATTGTCCCTATGGGCCCACATACATCACTATGTATCAAGCCAAGAAGATCACTCGCCCTTTCACCTTTTCCGGTAAAAGGGGTCTTGGTCATCTTCCCTAATAAACAAGATTCACATGTATCTATTGATTCAAAATCAAAAGATTCTAAATATCCATCTTGATGGAGTTTAGAAATGCGTTTCTCATTTATATGTCCTAGGCGACAATGCCAAAGATAAGTTGGGTTTAAATCATTTGTTTTAACCCTTTTAGTATTAATGTTATAGGGGTTTCGAGATCTAGAACATAAAGTCCATTACTCAAATTTGCACAACAATAAAACATGTCTTTTAAATAAACTGAACAACTATTGTTCTTTATTGTAAAGGAAAATCCTTTCTTATCAAGACAAGAAACAGAAATAATGTTTCTCCTTATTGCCGGAACAAAATAACAATTGTCCAATTCAAGGACTAACCCTGAGGGCAAGGATAAAAAATAAGTCCCTACAGCTAATGCAGCAACTCTTGCTCCATTTCCAACGCGTAGGTCTACCTCGCCCTTCATCAACTGCCTACTCCTTCTTAGATCCTGCACATTAAGACAAATGTGAGATCCACATCCAGTATCTAATACCCATGATGTTGAAGTTGACATGTTAATTTCTATAACAAAAATACCTGAAGTGGAAGTCTCACTTCCCTTCTTCTTAAGCTCTTCTAGGTACTTTGGACAGTTTCTCTTCCAGTGTCCCTTTTGTCCACAATGGTGACATTTACCTTCCTTAGCCACCCCGCCCACAGGTTTTAAGGCTGATGTACTTGGCTTATCCTTGCCTTTCCAAATCTTCTTGCCATTTCCTACAATACCCTTTCCTTTGCCTTTATACATGCCCTTTCCTTTACCTTTGCCAGAATTGACCATCATTATGGCCTTGCCCTTTCCTTTAGAAATATTGGGCTCAGCAGTCCTCAACATATTGAGTAGCTCTGGCAATGTTTTGTCCAATGCATTCATGTTGTAATTCATGATGACTGGCTTAAAACTGTCAGGTAATGATTTCAAAATGAGATCGGTAGCCAACTTCTGAGGGAAGGGGAATCCTAGCCTAGCTAGATTCTCCAAGTACCCAATCATTTTGAGCACATGAGGTCCTACAGAACCTCCCTCTTCAAGTCTGCAGCTAAATAGGGCTGAAGAAACTTCATATCTTTCTTGGTCAGCTTGACCTTGATATAGTTTCCTTAGGTTTTCGATCATATCGAAAGCCTCCATATGCTCATGTTGCTTCTGAAGCTCAGGAGACATAGTTGCCAGCATAAGGCATTGGACATCTAAAGCGTCATCCTGATGCTTCTTGTAAGCATCCTTGTCAGCTTTAGAGGCATTGTTCGCGGGTGGTTCCGGAATCGGACCTTCCAGGACATACTGCTTTTTCTCTTGTTTGAGGACAATCCTCAAATTTCTATACCAGTCAAGGAAGTTAGAACCAGACAATTTTTCTTTGTCTAGGATTGATCGCAACGAAAGGTTTGAAGGTGTGTTTGACGTCATGGTTATCTAAAACAGAAAATATGTAGTAAGTATCATTTTCAAAACATATTTAAATTATGGTCATTTAAATTAAATATGTCTCCCACTATTTTGATTCAAAACAAAAATACCCTCCACGAATCAGAAAATCCCGTTGGAAGATTTTCTAGTGGGCTAAGATCCATATTTTGCCAAGCGTTAAGTCAGCTTTGGCTGATCACCTAATACTTGGTTATTTAGGTAGGAAACTTTTTCCAATTGTATCTTTATACAACTCTTAGTCATTGGGTTAAGTAACCATTACTTATTATTCATCTTATGAATATTTAGCCCAATGTTTACGCCTCTAAGTTATATTCAATCCAATTGAAAACTTAGTTAAGTTAAAGCCCAATAAAACAGTTTGGATACTACCATTATCCCATCGCGTCTTACTAATATAAATAATAGTGCCCTGCTTTGGCAGACCCACTATTTATTGACATTAGTGTTGACGAGTGTACTTATTGGAAGGCGTTTATAACTTAATATTATTTTGAGGGATTTTAATTTATTTTAAAATTACCGTCTTTGTTAAACGCTTTAACGTAATAAAATTATCCCCAAAACATGCAAACGAAATTGTGAGATGGTTATGGTCTTCCTAGAAGAAAAAAAAATAAAAAAAAATGAATAAACCTAGAGGAACTATATATCCAAGGCTTCATGAAGTCCTACTTCTTGAACCCACCATCCTCTTGGAGTCACCACTCCTTGGTTCCTTTCAAAGACAAAAGCGCTTAGAGTCACCACTCTAGTTTTCTTCTAGATCTCTACTTTGTTGCCTCGATCAAGATTACAAGATTTTTAAAGAAACTCGCTTTACATACGAGTGAAGGGTTGAGAAAAGAAATACAACAGAATGAAGAGAGGCACAGCACGCAGGCTGTATTTAAATAAAATAACTAAGACCATAACCATTCACCATGCAACGTGTTAATTAATTAATTATAACCCATTTGAAATAATTTTAAAAAAAAATAAATTTTAAACGGGCCATTAAACACGTGGGTCGGTAATAGGGCGCTACGCAGAGAATGTACGGGGGTCCCGCTGTGAACGATTTTAGTACTGTAGTCAGGTTGGTTCCCAGGAAAGAGAGGTGGGTCCGGTGTGACCGCTTAAGTACCAAATCTTTCCTAGCCAGAACGTCCCACTGACCATTAACAGCTCTAAAATTTCGGCTAGGGTTTCAACCACTTTGAAACCCTAATTCCTTGTTGCGAACACTTCACAACGCAGCCGTCAAGGCACATGGAGGCAGCGCCGTCTAGGGTTTCAAAACCTAGAATTCAATTTGCGCTAATGCCAACATGCAATGCCTTTCCATGACGGCCGTCTAGGTTTCAACTCTTGAACCCTAGATTAAGGAACGGCCATGGTTTAACACTTAAACCTTATCACTTAACGCCCCATAACATGAACCATTCATGTTCGAAGATCAACTCAATTGATTCAAAGTTTGTACGATGACAATCATATGAGTAAAACACATATCAAAATTGCATAAACTCATACATCATACAAATTTAAACGGCAACAACATACATACTAAAATTAAGAAACTTTATAACATGCATCATATACAATTTATAAAGAATAACTCAAAATTATATGTATCATGCCAAAACAGAGGTCATACCATATACATGATTAATCATTGTAATAATATGCATCATATGCGATAACTCAAAATAGCAACATAATCATGCATGTTTATTTTCGAATCCTAGTTTCACAAAACATTTTCGCAAAACAAAATTGCAAAGCTTTAAACAACGAAACGATTTCGCAAATCATATTTTCCAAAAGCTCTTGCAAACGAAAACATATCATCATAAAATATAAACAAATGCCCAAAACACGGTTTTGCAACCTAGGCTCTGATACCACTGTTAGTAAATCCCTAAGCATGAGCAGCGGAAAAATTAAAGGGATTCCATAGGATTTGCAAGGTTCCGTGTTCCAAAGCACAAAAAACCAATTTCGAAATTATTTAGGTTACCTCTTGAAGAACTCCGAAGCAGTCGTAGCCTCGTCCTTTAGGAGTCCACACGAGCACTCCCACTAGAATCGCAACACTTGCCAACTGCTAGGTTGACGGCGTGTAGCTCTTGCAACTTTTTGCGAATTTTGTGTCTCACTTGAGTGAACGGCCTATGAGCATCTTATGCTCTATTTATAGGCTTAGGTTTGACCTAATTTGTTCTCTCTAAAAGTGGGCTCCTTACTCATTCCAAATGAGTTAGGCCCAATAGCTTTATTTTAGTCCAACTAAAATAAGACAACATTTTCTGATGGGCTTACTCTATGTGTGTGACCCTATAGGTAAAATACCCGGTCATATTAATAATAAACTATTTTATTATTAATATAAAATAAGAGCGGCATCTAGCAATGCATCATTATGTCCGAATATTATTAACATAACCTATAAGTGATAATTATTTAATACGTTTATTCCTTTTGTCACGATATCCTAATTGGGCCCAAGGCATGGTCGCGTCATCCTTGTACGGCCCAATTTATTTTACTTGATACCGGAGTAGACTGGATCCGAATAAATATCTAATATTTATTCTTTCTAGCATGGCCATGCGTTTTCTTAGTCTTACTCCATCAAGTGGCCTATGGATATCACTCCTGTCACATAGGAGAGACAAATCCCATCTACATCACTCACATCCCTCTGCATAATTTGTTCATTGCCTAATCACAACCTTTATAGTCCTCTTGTTACAGAAGACGTTTAATTGTATTAAAACAATAAACTCCTCATGTAGGAATCGTAGTGACTTCAGGTCGAAGGACTACATATACCATTATCACATTGAGAATCGTTTATGACAATCATGTAACGATCCATGCAACGTTCTCATGGTGGGTCTGTCCAGTACATCATTACTCTTAATGTGTACCCGTGTGAAGACTCGATATCATCTATATCTATGATCTGTGAGATCAGGTCATCAGTACACTCACACACTAGTCTCAGTGTATTTACATGTCCCCATGTAAATACTTAACTAGGGACATTTTAGGAATAATTTTTATATGACCTATTACTCCAAGGATAAATATGTTTAAAACAACTTTAAACTGAAATATTTATTCAATTGATAAGTAGAAAAATGATACAAATGAAAAAGCATAAAGGCTCATAGTGCATACACCAACAAATCCACCGCAATTCAGGTCAACCATTGTACGACCACCTGCACCACCACAGACACCACACCAAACACCACAAGCCAACCCACCGCCAAATCCAAATATCCAAAGAAGGAACAACGACCGCGCTCCACCCCAGTTCGATCCCATCCCAATGTCCTATACTGAACTCTTGCCTCACCTCATTGAAAAAACCCTAGTAGTACCTTGTCCCTTGAGACCACTACAGCCACCTTATCCCAGGGGGTATGACCCTAATGCCCGGTGCGATTACCATGCGGGTGCACCAGGTCATTCTACTGAAAATTGCCTGGCTTTAAAATATAAGGTAAGGGACCTGATTCAGGCAGATTGGATAAGCTTCTGAGAAGGAAGTCCGAATGTAACAACAAACTCTTTGCCTAATCATGAGGGGCCTGGGGTCAATGCTATCGGGGAAGATGTGGAGTATACATCCAATGTTGAAGACATTCAAATGCCTCTAAAGGAAATTCACTCCCTTATGTTTGAGGTAGGGTTAGTAAAGGACAAATGGGATGAGGACTTCAATGATGCCCGGTCGGCAAAGCAGCAAGGGTTTCGAAAAACCCTCCAAAGGCTTATGGACAGTCACACTATACGAGTCTGCAGGCGCCACGGAGATGATGTGAATATGATACAGGGACAGACTGGACTTCGGGCCCCAAAACCCCTAGTCATATTTTATAGTAAAAATGTGTCGCTAACGCAGACCCCTGCCAGAACTACTATTACGGCCCAGCCACCTGCTCCATTCCCGTATAACAACTCCCACGCCGTGCCTTGGAAGTACAACATGGACGTAGTTGTTTCCAATCCTGTGATAGTTGATCTGGCGCCTGCTTCGTCGGTTACCAACATTGCCGGAGTAGGCGGAATGACCCGGAGTGGGAGAGTATATGCGCCTTCAGAGACAAAGCAAGACAAGGCTGCCGGGGAAGTTAAAACTGGGAAGATTGGGATTGCCGGCGAGGCAAAGAAGGTTGTGGTTGAGAAAGAGGCTAAGGAGTTCTTAAAATTCATCCGCCATAGCGATTACCAGGTATTGGATCAGTTGAACTATACCCCCGCCAAGATCTCCTTATTATCTCTGCTGACAAGTTCCGAATCACATCGGAACGCACTGATGAAGGTGCTGAGTGAGGCACACGTAAAGCATGACTTGCCTGTTGATAAGTTCGAAGGTATCGTCGGACATATAGTGGCCAGTAACTATCTGACTTTCACGGATGACGAGGTGCCGATGGAAGGGAAAAGACACAACAAAGCTCTGCACATCTCTGTGAAATGTCAAGACCATATTATGGCAAAAGTGCTCGTCGATAACGGATCATCCTTGAATGTGATGCCTAAGTCTACACTAGCTAAGTTGCCCATAGATGGGGCATGCATGAGACCGATCTCCATGATAGTAAGAGCTTTTGATGGGACCCGACGGGAGGTCATAGGCGAAATTGAGCTACCCATACAAGTTGGACCTCGTATTTTTCAAGTTCTCTTCCAAGTAATGGATATCATGCCCGCCTATAGTTGCTTGTTGGGAAGGCCATGGATCCATTCAGCAGGGGTAGTTCCTTCCACTTTACACCAGAAACTAAAGTTCATCGTTGATAACAAACTGATAATCGTTTCCGGAGAAGAGGACCTTCTTGTCAGTAAGCCAGTTACTACCCCCTATGTAGAGGTAGCCGAGGAAGCCCTCGAGACATCGTTCCAGGCTTTGGAGATAGCCAACGCCACAAGTATATTTTTCCCAAATGTACCGTTAGCAGTGGCGAAGACCATGCTACGGGAAGGATATAGGCCAGGAAAAGGGCTCGGAAGAGAACTGGAGGGAAGAACTCAACCTATCTGTCTCCCTGAGAACAAAAACAGATACGGCCTGGGATACCAACCCACCACTGAAGACCAAAAAAGGGTAGAAGAAGAGAGGAGAGGGAAGAGGATTACTCGTCATGCCGGGCATGCGTCCAACACTGCGAAAATCCCCATCTGTGACCTCTACCAGCGCTTCAGGAGCGCTGGAGTAATGTTTCCAGATCAAGTGGCCGTGATCCAAAGTGATCTTGATGAAGGTCCCAGATTTGTGTATGTTGGCTCGCCTGGTCAGGAACTGAATAACTGGGAGATCATAGAGTTCCCTGCGATTTTTACCGTTTCATCAAAGTAATCATGTTTTCTGTTCGATCCCTTAGCTATGCTTTGGGGTCTCATTTTGTAACAAAGAAACTTGTTCGCTTATTTGATTAATAAATGCCATCAGTTTCCAAATAACTTGATCTGTTTAATAACCTATTATTTAAACCTTTCTCTTGCTTGCTTTCCTTTTCATTTGCTATAATACACTGAAATGCAGATCCGAAAGCGATTCATCTGAGAGTAGTAAGAATCCGGTCTTACTTCACGATTCTGATTGTCTGACTGATTGTGCCAATGAGGAATATGATGAAGATTGTGATCCCTCGCCTGAGTTAACCCGGTTATTGGAACAAGGGGATAGGGAAATTCTACCCTACTTAGAGATAGCCGAAGTTATCGATTTGGGAGTTGGAGGGGATAAAAAGGAAGTCAAAATCGGTACCTCGTTGAGTAAAGAACAGAGGCAGGAACTGATTAGGTTGTTGAGAGAGTTCAGCGATGTTTTTGCCTGGTCTTACCAAGATATGCCGGGACTGGACAATAGCATCGTCGAACATAGGTTACCATTAAAGCCCGAATGCCCGCCAGTAAAGCAAAAACTGCGACGTATGAAACCCGAGATGCTTTTGAAAATCAAGGAAGAAGTCAAGAAGCAATTTGATGCCGGATTCTTAGCCGTGGCAAAATACCCACAATGGGTGGCAAATATCGTCCCAGTCCCGAAAAAGGATGGCAAAGTACGAATGTGCGTGGACTATCGCGATTTGAACAGGGCTAGCCCCAAGGATGATTTTCCTCCGCCTCAGATTGATGTTCAGGTCGACAATACAGCGCAACATACGATCTTTTCATTCATGGATGGTTTCTCCGGATACAACCAGATTAAGATGGCGCCTGATGACATGGAAAAAACCACATTTGTCACCTTGTGGGGAACTTTCTGTTATAAAGTGATGTCTTTTGGTCTAAAAAATGCCGGGGTAACTTATCAAAGGGCCATGGTAACCCTTTTCCATGACATGATGCACAAGGAGGTAGAGGTCTACGTGGATGATATTATTGCCAAGTCTAAAACTGATGAAGGACATTTGGTAGACCTAAGGAAACTTTTCGAAAGGTTGAGGAAATTCAAGCTTAGGCTGAACCCGGCTAAGTGTACCTTCGGCGCGAGATCCGGGAAATTACTGGGATTCATAGTAAGCAAGAGGGGCATAGAGGTCGACCCTGACAAAGTTAAAGCCATTCTTGAAATGCCTCCTCCCTATACAGAAAAGGAAGTTAGAGGGTTTTTGGGGAGATTAAATTACATCGCTCGCTTCATCTCACAGTTGACAGCAACATGCGAGCCAATTTTCAAATTGCTCCGTAAGAATCAACCAGTTCAATGGAACGAGGATTGTCAAAAGGCTTTTGAAAAGATAAAGCAGTACTTGCAGAATCCGCCAATTTTGATCCCACCTATCCCGGGGAGACCACTTATTTTGTACCTTACAGTGTTAGAAGAATCCATGGGTTGTGTGTTGGGGCAACATGATGAGATTGGGAAGAAAGAACATGCCATTTATTATTTGAGCAAGAAGTTCACTGACTGTGAGATGAGGTATTCTGCTCTAGAAAGGACTTGTTGCGCGTTAGCATGGGCAGCCCGACGTTTAAGGCAATATATGATAAGTCACACTACTTGGCTGGTTTCCAAACTGGATCCTGTCAAATATATCTTTGAAAAACCTGCCTTAACCGGAAGGATTGCTCGATGGCAGGTCCTACTAACTGAGTACGATATAGTCTATGTCACTCAGAAGGCTATAAAAGGAAGTGTTCTGGCTGACTACCTAGCCCATCAACCCATAAGAGATTATCAGCCCATGCAGTTTGACTTCCCGGATGAAGATATCTTGGCCCTGTTTAATGAAGAAGGGACCCAAAAGGACAAATGGACCTTAAGGTTTGATGGTGCTTCTAACGCACTAGGACACGGAATCGGAGCAATCCTCATTTCACCCGATAAAGAACTCATCCCCGTTTGTGCTCGACTGTGTTTTGATTGTACCAATAACATCGCTGAGTATGAGGCATGTTCTCTGGGAATCCAAGCAGCATTGGATGCCAAGGTGAAGAAATTGGAAGTATACGGGGATTCTGCCCTGGTCATTCACCAACTAAAAGGAGAATGGGAGACTAGAGACAGCAAATTAATTCCCTATCAAGCTCACATCAAAGAGTTGATTAAGGAATTCGATGACATTTCTTTTCACCATGTTCCCCGGGAGGATAACCAAATGGCTGATGCTTTGGCCACCCTAGCATCAATGTTCAAGGTAAGCAATGATTGCGACATGCCTCTCATTGAAATAGAATGGCACCACGAGCCTGCATATTGCCAAGTGATTGAAAAGGAGTCAGATGGGAAACCTTGGTACTACGATATCAAGAGGTACGTCTAAAGTCAAGAATATCCCGAAGGCGCTACAGAGAATGATAAGAGAACCCTGCGACGGCTCGCCATGGGTTTCTTCTTAAACGGTGATGTGCTTTATGAGAGAAACTACGACTCTGTCCTTCTTCGTTGCATTAACACTGATGAAGCAAATAAAATCATGAGGGATGTTCACGAGGGGTGTTTTGGAATTCACACTAACGGGCACGCCATGTCAAGAAAGATCTTGAGGGCTGGTTACTACTGGATGACCATGGAGACAGACTGTTTCGCCTATATGTTCGTAAGTGTCACAAATGTCAGATATACGCGGACCATATTCACGCTTCCCCGTCTTCTCTGAATGTCTTGTCAGCACCATGGCCCTTTTCGATGTGGGGTATGGATGTCATTGGGCCCATCGAGCCGAAAGCCTCAAATGGTCATCGTTTCATTTTGGTCGCTATCGACTATTTCACAAAGTGGGTAGAAGCTGCTTCATACGCCAATGTAACAAGGAATGTTGTGATTAAATTCGTCAAGCATGAACTGATATGCCGGTACGGTCTGCCGAGTCAGATCATCAGTGATAATGGTACAAATTTGAACAACAAAATGATGAAGGAACTTTGTGAAAGCTTCAAAATCCACCATCATAATTCCTCCCCGTATCGCCCTAAAATGAATGGGGCAGTCGAGGCAGCCAATAAAAACATCAAGAAGATTGTACAGAAAATGGTTGTAACTTACAGAGATTGGAGTGAGATGGTCCCCTTTGCTTTACATGGGTATCGTACCTCAGTCCGAACCTCAACCGGGGCGACCCCATTCTCCTTGGTTTATGGTATGGAGGCAGTCCTGCCTTTCGAAGTAGAGATCCCTTCTCTTCGAGTGATAATGGAGGCAGAATTAAAAGAAGCTGAGTGGGTCCAAACTCGACATGACCAGTTAAATCTGATTGATGGGAAAAGATTGACTGCCCTTTGTCATGGTCAGTTGTATCAGAGGCGTATGAAACGAGCATTTGAAAAGAGGGTACGGCCTCGACGGTTCCAAGAAAGAGACCTAGTCCTCAAGAAAATCTTGCCAATCTAAAAGGACATCCGAGGGAAATGGACGCCTAATTACGAAGGACCATACGTCGTGAAGAAGGCTTTCTCTGGAGGAGCTCTAATTCTCACCAACATGGATGGAGAGGATCTGCCAATGCCTGTAAACGCCGACGTGGTGAAGAAATATTTTGCCTAAAAAAAAGAAGAAAAGAAAAAAAGAAAAGAAAAAAAAAGAGAAGAAAGAAAATGCTCGCTAGGCTGAAAACCCAAAGGGCAGCCTAGGCAAAAATTAGAGCTACTTGATGAGTCGAAAACCCGGAAGGGCGGCTCAGGCAGAATAAGAACCACGAGTTCAGGCGTAATGACATAAACTCTTCAAAGAAGGAAAACTGATCAGGCACGCGAGTCTTTGTCAAATCATTTCCCAGAAGCAAAGTCAGAGGATGGTCTCGAAGTCGTGAGAAAGGATCCGAATTCTCATCGCTCGTAGGGAATCGCTGGAGGGTTCAAAAGACCTTCTTTCTCCCCCACCTTTTGAATTATTTATACATATGTTTGTGTTACCGTTACCTTCATTACCAATGTACATACCTTATGTTCAAGAATAAATAAATTTTGCCTTTCCTTCCCCTGAGTCTACAGCTGAATCTTATAAACGAACAAGTTTTTCTTAAAAGAAAATTTTTTGAAATGAAAAGTGATGAAATGAAAAGTCGTGGTGAAACGAAATGTATCCTGGCGTCAGACCCGGCCCGTGAGAAAGCATAACCAATTCTGCTAATTATGTTCCTGGAAGACAGAATTGTCTCTATCTCATCCATGAGTTATCTTGAAAGCCTATCTCTTAGGAAAGGTCGCTCGAAATGTTAATTCTTTTGTTACTCGTGCTTCTAACCATCTGTTTTGAAGGGTGATGGAACTACGTCACACTGAAATGAAGAACCTGACACCAGAAAAAATTCAGACCAAAAGTCTTCCCCAAGAGAAATCAGTAGATTGGCATCCCCAGTGAAACCACAATCGCCAAAGCTGGCACTTCCCAAGTTCTCTTTCCCAGTGGAACCCTAATCGTCAAAACTGGCACTTCCCCAAGTTTCTTCCCCAATGGAACTACACTTCTCAAACAAATCAAACTGGGGCATCTCCCCCTGGTCTATTCTCTTACAGTCAAGAGACAGTTCCTCCAAGATTCCTCCAAACCATCCTAAACTGGGGCATCTCCCCTGGTCTATTCTCTCTCCGCCAAGGGGCAATCCCCCACTTTTACTTTTCTGCAAACCAAGGGCCACACCCCACATTTTCCTGTCAGTTAAGGGGCAATCCCCCACTTTTACTTTTCTGCAAACCAAGGGCCACACCCCACATTTTCCTGTCAGTCAAGGGGCAATCCCCCACTTTTACTTTTCTGCAAACCAAGGGCCACACCCCATATTCGCTTTCCTGTCAGTCAAGGGGCAATTCCCCACCTTTTACTTTTCTGCAAACCAAGGGCCACACCCCACATTCATTTTCCTGTCAGTCAAGGGGCAATTCCCCACCTTTACCTTTCTGCAAACCAAGGGCCACACCCCACATTTTCCTGTCAGTCAAGGGGCAATCCCCCACTTTTACTTTTCTGCAAACCAAGGGCCACACCCCACATTCACTTTCCTGTCAGTCAAGGGGCAATCCCCCACTTTTACTTTTCTGCAAACCAAGGGCCACACCCCACATTCGCTTTCCTGTCAGTCAAGGGGCAATTCCCCACCTTTACCTTTCTGTAAACCAAGGGCCACACCCCACATTTTCCTGTCAGTCAAGGGGCAATCCCCCACTTTTACTTTTCTGCAAACCAAGGGCCACACCCCACATTCACTTTCCTGTCAGTCAAGGGGTAATTCCCCACCTTTTACTTTTCTGCAAACCAAGGGCCATACCCCACATTCATTTTCCTGTCAGTCCAGGGACAATTCCCCACCTTTACCTTTCTGTAAACCAAGGGCCACACCCCATATTTATTTCCTGTCAGCCAAGGGGCAATCCCTCACTTTTACCTTTCTGCAAACCAAGGGCCACACCCCACATTCATTTTCCTGTCAGTCCAGGGACAATTCCCCACCTTTACCCTTCTGTAAGACAAGGGCCACATCCCGCTTTTTATTTCCCAGTCCTTCAAGAGGCAATCCCCCAGTTTTTACTCTTCTACAAATCAAGGGCCACACCCCATATTCTATCTTCAGCCAAGGGGCAATTCCCCACTCTCACCTTCCTATCACCCAAGGGACAGTACACCGTTTTTTTTTGGAAAACAATTCTCTTGATTCTTCAAAAAAAACGGTGTTGGTCCGATATGGGCACTAGGTAGAAGGGGTTCACTCTATTCCAGGACAAGTGGTGATCCGAAGGACGGTGTCATGACCCTCAAGGTCAAATGAAGTAGACCCTGTCAAGTTGCAAGAGACGGCGTCCCAATGGTTACACCGGTTACTACTTTGGGGTGTAACAAACGGTATCATGAAACCTACCTCGGATAGAATTGGGTTCAGGGTTGAAGTTGCTAAGGCCGATGTCATGCCGATTACACCGGAGGTTCAAAAGTTAATCGAAGTTGTGGACGGGGTGGCCATGATACACTAATCCGAGGTTCTATGCTTCGCAAAGGACGATGTTCGAATTAAACTAAAAAAACGAAGTCCTAATTCTAAATTGATGATCAGACGGTGTCACTTCAAGTTGTTACCATATACCGGTCACAAGAGAGATATACTTGGAAACATTTTGAAAAAAAGAGAAGACAAGCAGATGTGTGAAAATTGCATTGTATTAATAGAGGGCACTGAGGCCATTACAAAAGTTAAAACTCCAGAGCCCATCCCGGAACAAGGCTAAGAAAAAAAGAAAAAACCCTAAGAGTTAGATGCTGGAGAGTCCGGTCTAGCAGAGGCTGTCCTCTCGGATCCCTCCGACACCGTCCTCAGCTCCATGCTTTGGCCTTCGGGGAGAGGCATCAGCTCATAAGGAATATCCTCAGGTTCCGAAGCCTGACCCCGGTCCATAGCATATAAGTGGCCACCATGAAATTCATAGTAGACACCTATACCGTTCAGGTTAAGTTGTACAGCGGAATTCCGGTGTACAACCTGACGAACAGCGAAACTGAAAGCGATATCGGCCAATACCGAAAATTCAGCCAGCTGCTCCTCTGTTTCCATCCGCTCCTTCGCCTGCTCCTCCTGCATATCGGCAAGTTTCTCGGCTAGCTCCTTGTTTTTCTTGTCCACCTCGGCCTTCACAGCCTTGGCTTCTTCTAGTTCGGTCCGGAGAGCCTGGAGAGCGTCCTCTGAAGCTTTAGCCTTAGCTTCAGCAGCATCTGCCCTCTTGGCAGCCGATGTGTAAGCAGCAGTGAGTTCGGACAGGTCTTCTTTGTTCTTGGCCAGCTCCTGCTCCTTCTGGGTCAAAGCGGTCTGAGCCTCAACTCTCAAAGCCTCAGCTTTCTTCATCCGATCTAGGCATTCCTTAGCCTCAACACCGGAATAGTAGGAGTGGCCCAAAGAGCTGAGGACCCCGGCAGCCTCAACCAAATTAAAAATAGCTGCTTCGACAGCAAATTGAGCCTCAGGAGCAGGAAGATCGGTTTTGAGCTTGAAGGGGATGTTGAACCGAGCCGGTGTCCCTCCAACATACTCCAAAAAATCCGAAAGACGGGAGTTGATGACGATGTCTTCTGGTTGAGACCGGTCCGGAGAAGTATTTACAGGACCGGTCTGCTCCTCCCGTGGTGCCTCTACCTCGGTCACAACCCTTGAAGCCTTGTGCTTTTTCTACTTGGAGGTTGCGTCGGGGTTGGACTTCCTTTTAACTGGGACCCTTTCAGCTGGCCCCAGAGTCATAGCCCCAACATTATCAGCTGGGATGCTCACCATTTTGGCCGGTGTGCGACGAGGAGTCACCCTATTCTCCTGTGCAGCAGCAGCAGCATTCCGGGCTTCGGCAGCCTCCCTCAGTTTCCTGAGGATGTCTATCCGAGCCATCTCGCCTGAAAAAAAATGGGGACGATGTTAGAACCGGTATGAATATATCAAAAATAAATATGATGATATAAAAAGGGAGGAAAGTTAAACAATATCTACCAAGGTAAGCATCCCGGCCCGACTCCGTCCCCAGAAGCCTCTTGCAGGAGAACCTAGCAATGACGGAATAACCCTTCAGAGCGTCCAGGACTTTCTTGGACTCAGTTGACAAAGTACTCTCACTGACGATGTAGGCGTTGCTTGTCAGGAGAAAGTGCTCATGAGTCCAACCGGTGTAGAACTTTCTGGAAAAATCAGAATTCTCCCAGAACACCGGCCTACCAGCATTGACCTCGACTTTGACGTAGGAGTGTTTGAAACTGACCCCGTCCGTCTTGGCCGATTCGGTGTAACTTTCAAAGTTAACCACCTTTGAGTCGCAGCGGAGATTGATGAAGCCTAGACCCCCTCCAGAGTTACCCCGGCGCATCACCCTGCAGTAAGTGAAAAAGAGGGCCACTGTGGGGACGAAGTGGAAGTACTCCCCAAGTACTTCCAAAGCCCTTACCAAGCCCCAGCCATTGGGATGAAGTTAGCTGGGAGAGCAGTCCAAAAACCGGAGTACCCCCATCTCAAACTCCGTCAATGGGAAGCGGACGCCTATCTTGGAGAAGACCATCTCATACATGAAGAGATTCCTTGACCCCGGTTGATGGCAGATCCTATCCGAGGTTAGGGGGCAGAAGACGGTGAAGTCGTTTTCGTATTCCACACCGGTGTGAACAACAACGTCTTCAATGGTGACATCGGCAGCGTCTTTGGCATACCGGGAAACGATGGTCTTTGGGTCTTCATGAACCCAGAAGTATGGATCCCTGGCCTTCTCAGCTAGCTAGTTGATTCGGTGTGCCAAGACGTTTGTCTCAATAGGATCGGTGATCACAGCGACGCCGGTAGAGGAGTTTTCAGAAGCCATTCGGACGGTATGACGAAGGAAGGGAACACAGCTGTAAAAAGCCACATCGTCAGTAAGATAGAGATCGGCACTGCTCCCCCCCTCACTAGCAGTGCCAAAGTTAAAAGATGAGTCTGACGATGTGTCAAACCCCTCTGTTTCCCACAAAGGCAATGTGGAGAAACGGTGTCCCGATGAGACGAACCGATGTGAACCCCTGAGGTTGCCTCACTTTGGTGACTCAGACCTCGGCTCAAAACTCCACCCGGCTGACGCTGGGATGTAATTGAAGGAGGACCTGATAGGACCTCAATGGAGTCACTACTCGAACCGGTGTCCCCCATGACTTATCTACGAATTAAAATGAAGGAGATGATGGCTACCTGCTGAGGCGATGCGTGCAGTTCTCTTAGTACGGGCCAGGTTGTAACACCGGAGAAGACTTGTAATACCGGAGAATAACTTTAAACACCGGAGGATTTGGACGTCGGAGAGGTAGCACTTCAATATCAAGAAAGGAGTGAAAATGATGGATCCCCGAAGTTGCTTTTATAGAGGGGAGGCGAGGATCCAGAACCTTCCGCATTCCGGCCCAAGGCCCATTAAAAGGGGCCGACTTTTGGTATTTCGGCCCAAAGGCGCGAATTTTAAATTTTGAAAAGAGCCTATTAGCTGATGACACGTGGGATGTTCCAGTCACCTCCTGACGTGGACCACGTGTAGGACACGTCGGTTGTTTAATTGGCCACGTCATTAAGTCCCACACCGGATCTGGGTCCTACTCAGCCCCTACATCGGTGTTCATATCTTTACTCCCTTTTCACCTCGGAAATGTGCATTTCTCGTAAAAAAAGAGTAAAGAGGGGCATCTGTGAACACCTCTTTCGGTCCGGCCTAAATTGAAACAACACCGGACCAAGGTCCTAAAAGTGGTAACACCAGACCACCGATGTCGTACACCTGGCAACGAAGTAACAAGTCATTCCGGCCCAAGTAAAAATCAAGGGATCTCAGATCGAAACATGCACACCGGACTGGCAGTAGATCCGGACTAGGAGGAAGAACACCGCCCCTGTGATACTACCTTGAAAAGGCTCAACCGGTGTGAAGACACAGGTCCAGGTTCTTAAGAGGCCACATCGGATCAGTGGGGACTCCGTCCCAACCGGTGTTTTGCTGACCGATGTTACAAACTTGACAACGAAAAGACGAGGTCGGAAGTTTATGCGTGATGACCTGGAATCGCACTCCCTAAAAATGGCAAACAGGGAGGCGGAAGTGGACAATTAAAAAATACCCCACTGAAACCCTGCTCCCCACGAACGGATAGTGGCCAGGGTTGCACACCACTACACGTATGGATGAGTGGGAATTCTGGTTGTCCCAAACCCTTAGCCCATGACCTCAAAGCCCTATAAATGCCCCAACCAAGGAAGCTCAAGGGGTTGGTTTTTTTGGACTCCCTTTCTTTGCAAGAGGACTCTCTTCAATTTCTCTCCGATTCCTCAAGATCCTCAACTGACCTCCCCACTTGAAACCAGTGACCTGCCTTAGTCACCACAAAAGACCCCTTAGCTTTAAGAAGCTTGAAGTTTTTCCAATACTCAAAGCCACTGTTCCTTCACCGTCCCTACCCCGAACGCACACCGTCCTCGCACAGAACCAACACCGTCCCTAATTCCTATACCACTACCTTATCAGTCTTCATTACTTTCTCAACAGCATCCAGTCATTTACTCACTTCGGATCAACCTCCAACAACACCGGTCGCATCCTTCAATTTTCAGGATTTGAGCCCAATACCGGTCCATTGCTTCTGTCAGCGTGTAAGTCCAGAACCAGTTTGACACCGTCGCTGCACTTGACTCCCACATCGGTCCTGAGCCCACCACACCGGTTCCATTCTGTTCCTTATTTCTCTTGTTTTCAGTCATTTATTTTCCTGTCAGTTTGCTGTTTATTTGTTATGTCTGTCTGGGTGGCATAGTTTAAACTGTTAATATTTTTGCCCTTTTTTCCTTAAGAAATACATATAATAATAAATAATAAGTAATAAATTTTGCACATGTTATATTTTCTAGTTTGAAAATCTTTTTTTTTTTGAAAAAAAACGGTGTCGTATGGGAGCACTCCCGTCTACACAACCTTTTTAGGATTCGTACACGTGCGAAGAACTTCGCCTTGTATGAGCTCCCCACCTCAATGACATCCATCATCATCCCCCGAGTCTTTTCCTAAAAGAACAACACTCAGAACTACGTAACCCTGATTTCTTGATAATTCAAGAATACATAGGAGCAAGGCTTTAACTCCTGTCGGGCCCATCTTCCTTATTTCCTCTTACTGATTTATTTCCTTGCTTTTTGCGTTTCTTTCGTGTTGTTACTTTTGTCGTTTCCGTGAAAATCAATTTAGACGTGACGTCTTGTTGATTTTCCCCTAGTTTTGTTCAAACCTCGCTACAATTCATAGGGAAGGGATACTTAGGACAAGACGTCCCGCTTATCTCTTTCCTATCCCTATCCTTTTTACCCAAGGATGTTTAATTTAGATGTGACGTCTTATTGGCATTCTCTCACCCTCTCTGTCTCATATCGAAGTCGAGTTTAATTCGGACGAAACCCCCCATTGACCTCGCTTCAACATTCTATGTTTGTACAGTTCTCTACTCCATTCTATCATTTTCAAAATAAAAGTAAGGGAAGAAACCATATTTTGTTTAAGGCTATTTATATTACGCTTTCAATCTTGGTACTGTTTCTGACAGGCGATGTAGGGTGCTAATACCTTCCCTACTCGTAACCGACTCCCGGACTTGAATCTCAATTTTAACCAGTGCTTTACTGAACTTAGTTTTTTCCAATGTTTTTCCTATGGATAAAAATGTTGGTGGCGACTCCCTGTTTCATTCCACCCATTCTCTCTTGTTCGCCGCGCCGTCGTGATTTAGGTTGCGACAATACCCGAAGCTTTGAAAGAAAATAAACGATATATGAGGTTGCCTTGACATTTTGAGGAGCCTAAGAATGGGTATCTGAGGCTTTGACACAAAATAGATGACAGGGGGATGCCCCTGACTGATTTTGATTGAAGTAGCCTAGGGAAGGACGCCTGAGGCTTTAACATGAAATAAATGACTGGGGGATGCCCCTGACTTGATTTTGATTGAGATAGCCTAGAGAAGAATACCTGAGGCTTTGACATGAAAATAAATGACTGGGGGATGCCCCTGACTGGTTTGACTGGACGACATAGCTTAGGAATGGGTACCTGAAGCTTTTGAAGAAAAATAAATGACTGGGGGAATGCCCCCGACATGGTTTAAGTAGCCTAGGGATGGATATCTGAGGCTTGGACATGAAGTAAGACGTAAGGGAGATATCTCGGCCACTGTGACTTACGGTGGAGGATAAAATTTTGACATTTATAAGAGGAAATTAAATTATATGAAACATGAGATTTATACTCATGAAGAATGTGTTTGAGGTTGAGACTTTTGAAAGACTGAGATTTAAAGGAAACTGACTTTTTAGTCATATGACTTCACTGAAGGTTCCGAGTGAATACAAGGATTCCCTTTTTATATCTTAGTAAATCACCTTTCCTGGGGTTAGGTGATGGACTGAAACTGTTGATCTTGACTTTTCATGGGGAACATTTGTCCTTGTTGTAACCTTAACCCTGCATAGAAGAAATAGTCAAGTGGAAAATCAAAGATTAATGATCTCGTCTCCTGGGTGACAACCATAATCCTTGTGGGACTCGTCATTACTCATGGCAGAGCGGAATATCCTTGATTACCAAGGGTTGTGTAATTAGGAAGTATCAAGCTTGTTTGAGATTGAAAATATGCTTTTCACATTTTTTTGTTTTTTTATTAAAAATATTTTCACAAAATGCATGCAAATAAAACATAACAAAACAAGAATTGGAACTGAAATCGAGAATTCCATATATTTACTTGGGAAATTACAGGTTTGCATCATAATTTTAATCCAAACTTTTGGAGGACATAACGACTACCCTATCTTTTCAAGCATAATACTTCTTGACTACATCTGAATTGACTGGGAAATATAACTCTTCACCATCCATGTTTGTCAAAATCAAAGCTCCTCCAGAAAAGGCTTTCTTTACAACGAATGGTCCTTTATAATTTGGCCTTCATTTGCCTTTGTGATCATTTTGATTTGGCAAGATCTTCTTTAGTACCAAATCACCTTCATGAAATTGATGAGGTCGTACTTTTTTTTCGTATGCCTTCTTCATACGCTTTTGGTATAACTGCCCATGACAGAGGGCAGTTAACCTTTTCCCGTGAATTAAATTTAGTTGGTCATACCGGGATCGAACCCATTCAGCTTCTTCTAACTTGGCATCCATGATTACTTTAAAGATAGAATTTCTACTTTTATTGGTAAAACAGCTTCCATACCATACACCAATAAGAAGGGTGTTGCCCCTGTCAAAGTTCGTACAGAGGTACGATACTCGTGTAAAGCAAAAAGAAGCAATTCACTCCAGTCTTTATAGGTTTCAACCATCTTTTGTATGATTTTCTTTATATTTTTGTTAGCAGCTTCCACTACTTCATTCATCTTAGGTCTGTATGGAGATGAATTGAGGTGTTTGATTTTGAATTCCTTACAGAGTTCATCCATCATTTTATTATTCAGGTTTGTGCCATTATCAATGATGATCTAATTTGGCAAACCATATCTGTAAATCAATTCCCTCTTGATGAATTTGACCATAACATTTTTAGTCACGTTGGTGTAGGAAGATGCTTCAACCCACTTAGTAAAGTAATCAATGGCCACAAGAATAAAACGATGCCCATTCGATACTTTTGGTTCAATGGGACCAATAACATCTATGCCCCACATAGCAAAAGGCCAAGGCACAGTTAGAATGTGCAAAGAAGATGGCGGTGCATGAATGTTGTCTGCATAGGTTTGACACTTGTGACATTTCTTGGCATAGTTATGACAATTATTTTCCATCGTCATCCAATAATATCCAGATTGGAGAATTTTTCTTGCCATCGAGTGCCCATTTGCATGTGTTCCAAAAGGTCCTTCATGAACATCCTTCATGATTTTGTTAGCTTCTGTCACGTCTACGCAATGAAGGAGAACAGAATCATAATTCCTTTTATAAAGTGTATCCCCAGTTATAAAGAAATTCACGGCCAGGCGCCTGAGGGTTCTTTTATCATTTTCTAAAACACCAGGGGGATATTCTTGATTTTGAATATAATTTTTGATGTCATGAAACCATGGTTTCCCATCACGCTCTTCTTCTATCACATGACAATATACAGGTTCGAGACGTCTTTCAATCTCAATGAAGGGCATGTCACATTCCCTACTCACATTGAACATGGAAGCCAATGTGGCCAAAGCATCAGCCAACTGGTTATCATCGCGAGGAATATGATGAAAAGAGACTTCATCAAACCCTTTGATTAGTTCCATGATGTAGGCTTGATAAGGAATCAATTTGCCATCTCTAGTACTCCATTCTTCTTTCAGTTGGTGAATCACCAAGGCAGAATCTCCGTATATTTGTAGAGATTTCACCTTTGCTTCAAGTGCCGCCTGAATCCCCAAAGCACAAGCTTCATATTCTGCAATATTATTGGTACAATCAAAACAAAGTCTAGCAGTGAATGGGAAAAGCTTATTATCTGGTGAGATTAGGATGGCTCCAATCCCATGCCCCAATGTATTTGACGCCCCGTCGAACATCAAAATCTAAGTTCTGTTAGGACAATCTTTCTTTTCTGACAACATCATAATATTTTCATCAGGAAATTCAAATGACATTGGTTGGTATTCTTTTAGGGGATGGTGGGCCAAGTGATCAGCCAAAGCACTCCCTCTTACAGCTTTTTAGGTGACATGAATGATATCATACTCAGTCAAAAGAACCTACCAACGAGCTATTCTTCCCGTCAGAGCCAGTTTTTCAAAGATGTACTTAATTGGGCCCATCTTAGATATCAACCAAGTAGTATAAGATAACATGTATTGCCTTAGGCGACGAGCAGCCCATGCTAATGCACAACAAGTTCGTTCTACAGTGGAATATCGTGCTTCACACTCAGTGAACTTCTTGCTCAAATAGTAAATAGCATGCTTTTTTTCTCCCAGACTCATCATGTTGCCCCAGTACAGAACCCATAGATTCATCTATTACTGTCAAATACAACAAGAGTGATCTTCCCGAGGTTAGAGGAACCAAGATCGGTGGGGATTGCAAGTATTGCTTTATTTAGTCAAAGGCCTTCTGGCAGTCATCATTCCATTGTGATGGTTGATTTTTACGAAGCAACTTAAAGATTGGATTACATACAGCTATTAGTTGAGAAATGAAACGAGCTATGTAATTCAACCTTCCAAGGAAACCTCGTACTTCTTTTTCAGTGCTAGGAGTAGGCATTTCCATGATTACCTTTACTTTATCGGGATCCACTTCGATACCTTTCTCACTGACAATGAAACTAAGCAACTATCCAGAGCTAGCTCCAAAAGTGCATTTAGCCGGATTTAACCTGAGTTTAAATTTTCTCAGGCATTCAAAAAACTTTCGTAGGTCAATCAAGTGACCCTCTTCAGATTTGGATTTGGCAATAATATCATCCATATAGACCTCTATCTTTTTATGCATCATGTCGTGAAATAGAGTTACCATTGCTCTTTGGTAAGTGGCACCGACATTTTTCAATCCAAAAGACATCACTCTGTAACAGAAGGTTCCCCACAAAGTAATGAAAGTGGTTTTTTCCATGTCTTCGGGTGCCATCTTGATTTGGTTATACCCAGAAAATCCATCCATGAATAAAAAAATGGAATGTTGGGCCGTGTTATCAACAAGAACATCAATATGTGGTAATGGAAAGTCATCCTTTGGGCTAGCTTTATTAAAATCCCGGTAATCAACACACATTCATACCTTCCCATCTTTCTTCAAAACTGGAACGATATTGGCTACCCATTCAGGGTATTTGGAGACAGCCAAGAACCTAGCATCCAACTGTTTGGTTATCTCTTCTTTAATCCTCAAGAGCATTTCTGGCTTCATCCTTCTCAACTTCTGCTTTATGGGGACACAACCGGGTTTCAATGGCAACTTGTGTTCAACGATGCAGTTATCTAATCCCAGCGTATCCTGATACGACCAAGCAAACACATCACTAAATTCGACTAACAATTCTATTAATTCCCTCCTATGTTTTCTACTCAAAGAGGTGCCGATCTTGATTTCTTATTTGTTTTCTTCACTCCCCAAATTTATGACTTCAACAATTTCTAGATAGGAGGAAATTTGTTTATCTTCCTGATCTAGCAGCCTTAGTAATTCAGGGGAAGGTTCATCAGACTCTTCGTCCTCTTCGCTTGTTGGATTAAAATCATGATGGGAGAAAGCAATCTTATTATTTTGGAATTCAATTTCAGATCTGCAATTTATTTAATATAAAAAGGAATAATAAGGAAAATAATAATTGTATTAGGAAATCCCTAAGCATGAGCAGCGGAAAAATTAAAGGGATTCCATAGGATTTGCAAGGTTCCGTGTTTCAAAGCACAAAAAAAACAATTTCGAAATTATTTAGGTTACCTCTTGAAGAACTCCGAAGCAGTCGTAGCCTCGTCCTTTAGGAGTCCACACGAGCACTCCCACCAGAATCGCAACACTTGCCAACTGCTAGGTTGACGGCGTGTAGCTCTTGCAACTTTTTGCGAATTTTGTGTCTCACTTGAGTGAACGGCCTATGAGCATCTTATGCTCTATTTATAGGCTTAGGTTTGACCTAATTTGTTCTCTCTAAAAGTGGGCTTCTTACTCATTCCAAATGAGTTAGGCCCAATAGCTTTATTTTAGTCCAACTAAAATAAGACAACATTTTCTGATGGGCTTACTCTATGTGTGTGACCCTATAGGTAAAATACCCGGTCATATTAATAATAAACTATTTTATTATTAATATAAAATAAGAGCGGCATCTAGCAATGCATCATTATGTCCGAATATTATTAACATAACCTATAAGTGATAATTATTTAATACGTTTATTCCTTTTGTCACGATATCCTAATTGGGCCCAAGGCATGGTCGCGTCATCCTTGTACGGCCCAATTTATTTTACTTGATACCGGAGTAGACTGGATCCGAATAAATATCTAATATTTATTCTTTCTAGCATGGCCATGCGTTTTCTTAGTCTTACTCCATCAAGTGGCCTATGGATATCACTCCTGTCACATAGGAGAGACAAATCCCATCTACATCACTCACATCCCTCTGCATAATTTGTTCATTGCCTAATCACAACCTTTATAGTCCTCTTGTTACAGAAGACGTTTAATTGTATTAAAACAATAAACTCCTCATGTAGGAATCGTAGTGACTTCAGGTCGAAGGACTACATATACCATTATCACATTGAGAATCGTTTATGACAATCATGTAACGATCCATGCAACGTTCTCATGGTGGGTCTGTCCAGTACATCATTACTCTTAATGTGTACCCGTGTGAAGACTCGATATCATCTATATCTATGATCTGTGAGATCAGGTCATCAGTACACTCACACACTAGTCTCAGTGTATTTACATGTCCCCATGTAAATACTTAACTAGGGACATTTTAGGAATAATTTTTATATGACCTATTACTCCAAGGATAAATATGTTTAAAACAACTTTAAACTGAAATATTTATTCAATTGATAAGTAGAAAAATGATACAAATGAAAAAGCATAAAGGCTCATAGTGCATACACCAACAAATTGAACTTAACATTTATTTATTTGAAATGATAAAGGAAACATGTTTTGCCCTTATTAAAATTCATCCTAAGGCTTTAGGCATAGCCAAAGGATTCAAACAAAAACCTACAAAGTGAACAATTACTTTGAAATGATCTCTGGAAGCTTAATGGCTTCCCAATTACACAGCTTAGTATCTGAAGCACAAGGGTAAATCAAGTCTTCTTCTTTCTTGGACTCATCATCGATGACCGCCACTTGGTCTGGAGATGTCAAGCCTGCGCTCGTGAAGCTTTGATAAAGGTCACAGATAGGGATCCTTACAATTAGGGGTTCTTGGTTTTCTAACCGTGCAAGTCGTTTTTCTCTTTTATCTGTGAAAACCTTCGCTCTTTCCATTGGAGATGGATGGTATCCCAGCCCAAAGTCGTTCTTATTCTCCTTAACTAATAATGGTTCTACTCCTCCATCAAGCATCTTCCCAAGCCCTTTCCCTAGCTGGAATCTAGATTTCATCATTACTTTAGCCACTATCATAGAAGCTTTGGAAGGACGAGCTAGTTATAACCCTTCGCTCACATAAGTGGTGTGAGCAATTTCCAATGATTGGAAGGAAGTCTCAAGACTTTCTTCGGCCGCTTCTATATATGGAGTTGACATGGGCTTACTGATAAGGAAATCTCCTTCACCAGAAACAATGATTAGCTTGTTCTTTACCACAAATTTGAGCTTTTGATGAAGGGTAGATGGAACCACACCAGCAGAATGTATCCAAGGCCTCCCCAATAAGAAGCTATAAGTAGGATTGATATCCATCACTTGAAACAATACGTTGAAGGTGCATGGGCCCACTTGGATAGGGATCTCAATATCTCTAATGACCTCTCTCCGAGTACCGTCAAAAGCTCTTACCACCATCGAGCTCGGCTTCATATGTGTCCCATCAAAAGGTAGTTGATTTAAAGTGGACTTTGGCATGATATTCAGAGATGAGCCATTGTCAACTAGGACCTTGGCTAAGATATGATCCTGACACTTGACAGAGATGTGTAATGCCTTATTATGACCTCTTCCTTCAGCAGGTATCTCTTCATCGGTGAAAGTTAAGTAGTCATTTGAGGCAATATGCCTCACTATCCCTTCGAACTTTTCTGGCGAAATATCTTTCGCAACATGTGCTTTATTCAAGACTTTCAATAACTTTCCACGATATGGTTTTGAATCCAATAAGAGAGATAATAAGGATGTTTTTGTAGAAGTGTGATTTAACTGATCGAGGACCTGGTATTCACTTTGCTTAATGAATTTCAAAAATTCACAAGCATCTTCCTCTGTTATTCCTTGGGGAGGGTCTTGTTCTTTACCACGACTTTCTTTTTCACTTACAGGCGTATCCTCTTTTCTCAAGTTTTCAGGAGCATAAACTCGTCCGCTCCTAGTCATTCCACTTGTCTCGGAAATATTGGTTACCGAGGATGACGATCCCTTTAGGAGTTGAGGGATTACATCCACCTCATACTTCCATGGTACTGCGTAGGTATCTTTGTATGAAAATGGAGATGGGGTCCTAACTGTCAAGGACGGATGATTTACGACTGGTTTAGTCAGAGGTTTCTTGGTGTAATAGACCACCAAAGGAACCGGGGTGACTGGGCTTACTGAGCCTGTACCATGCTATCCATGGATCATGTTGACATCATTGCAAGGGCGACGATAAACTTGTACCAGATATGTGTCAAGTAATTTTTGAAGCACTTCAATAAACTTTGCATCAACAGGCATCTGATTATGAATGTCCTCATTAGAACTCTGAGTTTTAGATATTAATCATTTCCTCAAAAGTTCCTTATAGATCCATGGGAGAGGAGTTTTGATATCTGAAACATTCCTAACACGATCACTTCTCAAATCATGTGTTATTGCATTTACCCCAGCATTTCCATGATTAGGCAAAGGATTCCTAATCATATTTGGGGAGCCTTCTTCAAAATCTAGCCATTTGGCATTTATCAAATCACGTACTTTAAAATTTAAGGCAATGTAATTTTCTGTAGAATGCTAATAAATCAATTTTAATACACTTGTTATAGTTTTACACTTGGGGTTTATTATATAATTACTATGTTTAATAATAGTATTTTAATTAAGTTTTTTGTTGTTTAGTTAAATTGAAGTATTATGTATATATGTTTCAATTTTTGTTTTTTTGTATGTATCTTGAGTATCTTGCCTTATTTTAGTCATAACTTGGGCTTTTGTGATCCAAATGGGCTAATCTTGGAGCCCATGGAAAGCTAAGACAGAGGGCTACATCATGATGATCAGATTTGGTTATTTTGCATCTGAAAAAAATAAAGAAATGGAGCTTGAATCAATCAGCCCTCATGTGTCTCACCAGCATTGACATAATTTACCAAAATACACATATCTGGCGCTGTAGATGTCCAAATGACCTCATTCTTGCACCAAATTCTCAATAAGACAGAGATCTACAACTTTAATGTTGAAGGTGTTGCAAAATTCGGCCATCTAGAAGGTCATATTTGACTCGCAAGGTGGATAAGATAAAGAGGAGAATGAATTTCAACACCTACCATTATCTTCTTTTAAATTATTGTAATTTCAAGCCCACCAATGTTGAAAAAATGCATTAATAATTAGAAAATGAATGTATAGTATCATCATATCTTGCCTATAAATAGATGCTTGAAGTTGTAAGGAAGATACACAAGAAATACATAAGAAATACATGCTTTAGTTTTCATTACATTTCTATATCTTTGCTTTAGTTTCTTAAGTTTTAGTTCTTTCTCTTGCTTTATTTCTTTGTTCTATATTCCATCCCTCAAGTTATGGTTTTCATTTTCCTTCCTCAATATCAAGTAAGTTAATTTTATTATTTGTTATTTACTTTTATAATCAAAGTTATAGTAAATTTAATATTAGTTTTCATTGTTAAAAATTATCATGGAAGCTTAATCTTTTAAAATCAACTCAAGGAATTTAAGTTTTCTTTATGTTAACTTTGAGTTCTTTCTCTTAATATTTTGATTGAAGATAATTACTTTTCTTTATTTCTCAAACACTTATGATGGTAGGTTATTTAAGTGTATAACTGATTGGTATATAATTGAATAATCTATAATCTAAACTGATGTTAGTTGGTTAATCAATAATCAATTTGAGAACAAAGATTAAGTCACTAAATAAGAGATTTCTATTTAGTTTTTTAACTCAATCAAATTATGGTTTTAAAGTTATTTTAGTAATTAATAAGAATATATCGATTGATTATTCTTATTAGTTGATTAATTCAATTCTTGAAGATTTTCTAGAATATAATCATTTAGGGATTCCAAATGATTCAAGGTTGAGAAATTAATTATATTTAATCATATTTATGATCAATGATTAGTTAACTAAATATTTATTAATTCCTTGGGTTGGTTCTTTCTAAATTTGATTATTCTCACTCATAAATTTACTTTTTACACTATTATATAATTATTTAATTTTCCTTTTAATCTCAACACAAATCCCCCCTTTGTTATAACTAAATTGAGTGTAACTAATTGAACTAAGGTCCTCGAGAGACGACTAAGGTTGTTCACCTTATACTATATTAATTTAACTTTTTATTTGACCCGACAACGACAACGTGTCAAATTTGGCACCGTTACCGGAGACCTTTGGTCCTAATTATTTGCATTCAATTATCTAATATGTTTTACATTTTTTTGTAGGTGTGTTGAAGATATTCAGGTTTGGTTGAATGTGAGCATATAAAAAAAATTTTAAAAAAATTCCACTTTATTATATTCTTATTTATTTTCTAGTAATCTCATTTTCAACCATTAAAAAAATATATAAATATAAAAAAATCTTTAAATTTTTAAATATATGTTCTAAGCATTTCATAATTAAAATGATAACTTTTTCCTTTTATTACATAGTTGTAGTATTTTGTTACAATATATGTAGATGTATTGTGTATGACTAGATCTCATCCCGAACCACTATATTCTTTTGATCCTGAAATAGATAGAACATTTCATCAATTAGTTAGATCATCTAAGAAACTATTAGATAATAATAATAATAATAATAATAATAATAATAATAATAATAATAATAATAATAATAATCTTCTAGCTAATAGCATAAGTAGTGAAACTAAACCTTCAACTTCTGAGTATTTGTATAACATGGCTGAAAAGACATTTAAAGAACTAGCTACACCAGATGTCACTAATCAAACATCATGCATCTTATATCCTGAGGAAGATGTTCCTTTTGTGCTTAAAACTGGTTTAGTTCATTTGTTACCAAAGTTTCATGGTCGTGCAGGTGAAGATCCTCATAAACACTTAAAAGCATTTCATATCCTTTGCTCTACCATGAAACCTGAAGGGGTTTTAGAAGAACATGTAAAACTTAAAGCTTTTCCTTTCTCCCTAGAAGATATCGCTGAGGATTGGTTATTTTACCTTCCTCCTGGCTCCATTACAAGTTGGGATGACCTAAAGAAAATGTTTCTTGAAAATTTTTTACCCACTTCAAGAACTTCCTCAATTAGAAAAGAAATATGTGGCATCTGACAACATGACCGGTAAAATCTTTATGAATACTGGGAAAGATTTAAAAGATTGTGTGCTAGTTGTCCTTATCACCAAATTACAGACCAACTTCTCATTCAATATTTCTATGAAGGTCTTAATCCAATGGATAGAACTTTGGTTGATGCAGCTAGTGGTGGTGCTTTGCAAAATAAAACTACAAATGCAGCAAAAACCTTAATTGAGAACATGGCTGCTAATGCTCAACAACATGCCACTAGAAATAATTCTGTAGTAATTAGAGGAGTCCATGAAATTGAAACTACTAATGATAGAGATAAAAAATGGGAAAGTAAATTTGCTGAACTAGCAACACTTATGAAAAATATTATTGTGTCTCAAAAACAACAACCTGTAACCCCTGCTAAGGTATGTTCTATTTGTACTTCATTATATCATTATACCGATTGTTGTCCTACATTGCAGGAAGCTAAAATTCCCGATGAAAATCCTCAAGTATGTGCTGCCAACTTATACAATAACAGACTATCACAACAACAACATAATAATTATGATCTTTCTTCTAACAGATATAATCCTGGTTGGAGGAATCACCCTAATTTAAGATGGGGTAATTCCTCACAACAACCTCATGCACCTTTTCAGGTAAATACTGGACCAAGCAGACCATATCAACCTCCTCATGTACAACAACAAGCTACACAAGTAGCTGCACCTTCCACTGAGAAATCAAATTTGGAGGAATTGATAAAGCAAATGTCAGTAGATAATCTGAACTTCCAAAAAAGAATTGAGGCTACAATTCAAACTCTTGAAAATCAGATTGGTCAATTAGCTACATCTTTAAACCATTTGCAGTCTCAAGGTTCAGATAAGTTGCCGGCTCAGATAATTGTCAATCCTAAAAATGTAAGTGCAATTACTTTAAGATCTGGTAAAGCTATCCATGGACTAGAAAAACAACAACAAACTGAAAATATTATTGTCACAGAAAAACATGCAGAAGAAGTTTTAGATAGTTCAAGTAATAATAGTAATGATATATCTCTTACAAATCCTCCTTCTGCAGCTGGTCCTGATAAACAACATATCCCTCTTCCATTTCCACAAAGACAAAAATCTATACAAAATAAGAAAATAAATGAGGAAATCTTGGAAACATTTAGAAAAGTAGAGGTAAATATACCTTTATTAGAAGCCATCAAGCAAATCCCAAGATATGCCAAATTCCTTAAAGAACTATGCACTAATAAAAGAAGACTAAAAGGCAATGAAAGGATTAATATAAGTAGAAATATGTCTGCATTAATTGAGAAACCTTTGTCACATATACCAGAAAAATGTAAAGACCCTGGGATGTTTACCATTCCATGCATAATAGGCAATAACAAATTTGAAAATGCCATGCTGGACTTAGGTACATCTATTAATGTTATGCCTATGACTGTATTTACTTCATTTTCCCTTGGACCTTTGCAAACTATAGGTGTGGTTATACAATTAGCAAATCGAAGCTCTGTACATCCTGTAGGAATTATTGAATATGTCCTTGTTAAAGTTAACAATTTAATTTTTCCTGTAGATTTTTATGTTCTAGATATGGAAAATGAGAATTCCACCAATAAAGCTCCAATAATTTTAGGTAGACTATTCTTAAAAATAGCTAGAACAAAGATAGATGTGCATGCAGGAACACTTTCTATGGAATTTAAAGATAGTGTGGTTAGATTCAACATTTTAGATGCTATAAAGCATCCTACTGAGGATCATTCTGTTTTTCAAATTAACTTAATAACTGATTTAGTTGAGGATAATATTATTAAGTTGTCTGATGATGTTGATTTTCCTGTATTGTCTGATTTTTATGATTCATGCATGGATTCTCATCAATGCAATGTGTGTGCTTAAATTGAGAAATATCTGCTTAATGATAATAATGATCCAAACTCCCTTAAAACAGAAAATATAGTTCTAGATGTTGTTTCAAAAGAATCAAAGTGTGATAATTTGATTAAAGTAGTTATAAATACATCTGATTATGTTGAATTACAAGTTGCTGAGACAAATTCAACCAAGTTGATTCCTTCAATAATGCAGCCTCCTATGTTAGAGTTAAAACCTCTTCCTGAACATTTAAAGTATGCATATTTAGAGGAAGATAAGAATCTTCTAGTGATTATTTCTAACAAATTAAATGTTGATCAAGAAACAAGGTTGTTGTAAATTATTAGGAAGCATAAGAAAGCAATTGGTTGGACTTTGGCAGATATCCCAGGTATTAGCCCTTCCATGTGTATGCATAGAATTCTATTAGAGGAAGAAGTTAAACCAGTAAGGCAACCACAAAGAAGACTTAATCCTCAGATCCTTGATGTAGTTAAAAAAGAGGTAACAAAATTATTACAAGCTGGTATTATTTACCCTATATCAGATAGCACTTGGGTCAGCCCTGTACAAGTGGTTCCGAAGAAGTCTGGAATCACAGTGGTTAAAAATGAAAATGATGAACTAATTCCTACCAGAATCCAAAATAGTTGGCGAGTATGCATTGATTACAGGAAACTTAACAAAGCAACCTGAAAGGATCACTTTCCTTTACCTTTTATTGATCAAATGTTGGAACGACTGGCAGGTAAGTCACACTACTGCTTTTTAGATGGATTTTCAGGTTACTTTCAAATTTATATTGCACCAGAAGATCAAGAAAAAACAACATTTACATGTACTTTTGGCATTTTTGCTTATAGGATGATGCCTTTTGGCTTATGCACCTTTCAACGATGCATGATTAGTATCTTTGCTGATTTTCTTGAAAATTACATGGAAGTATTTATGGATGATTTCACAGTATATGGTTCATCATTTGATGCTTGCTTAAATAGTCTAGATAAAGTATTACATAGATGCATTGAAATTAACCTTGTTCTTAATTATGAGAAATGTCACTTCATGGTAGAAGAAGGAATAGTTTTAAGCCATGTAATATCTAAAAAAGGCATAGAAGTAGATCCTACAAAAATTGATGTAATTTCTCAATTACCTTATCCTTCTTGTGTACGCGATATTCGTTCTTTTCTTGATCATGCAGGTTTTTTATAGAAGGTTTATAAAAAACTTCAGTAAGATAGCCCTTCTGTTGTCTAACTTACTACAAAAAAATATAACATTTGACTTTAATGACAAATGTAAAGAGGCTTTTGATTGCTTAAAGAGAGCTTTAACTACCACTCTTATCATCTAGGCACCAGATTGGTCACTTCCATTTGAACTTATGTGTGATGCATCAAATTATGCATTGGGAGTTGTTCTTGCTCAAAGAGTAGGTAAAGTATAACATGTTATTTACTATGCCTCACGAACTTTAGATACTACACAAATAAACTATACTACCACAGAAAAAGAACTACTTGCTATTGTGTTTGCATTTGATAAATTTAGATCTTATTTGCTCGGTTCAAAAGTAGTTGTATTTTCAGATCATGCAGCATTAAAGTTCCTTTTAAAGAAACCAGATGCAAAACCAAGATTGATCAGGTGGATGTTGTTGCTCCAAGAATTTGACATTGAAATTAGGGATAAAATTGGAGCAGAAAATTTGGTGGCTGATCACTTAAGCAGAATTGAAAAAGAACTTGACCCAATTTCAATTAGAGATGATTTCCCTGATGAACAACTTATGGGAATACATGATTCCACTCCATGGTTTGCTGATTTGGTAAACTACTTAGCTACTTCTGTTACTCCCATACATGTATCTAAACAACAAATAATAAAACTAAAAAGTGATTCTAAAAACTATGTTTTGGATGATCCTTACTTATGGAAACTTTATAGTGATCAAGTCATTAGAAGGTGTGTACCTGAAAATGAATTTCATTCCATTCTTACATTTTGTCATACATATACATGTAGTGGACATTTTGGATCTCAACATACAGCAAGGAAAGTATTAGAATCTGGTTTGTATTGGCCAACAATTTTTCGTGACGCATATACATTTTGTAAATCTTGCGAACAATGTCAAAGAATGGGAAACATATCTCGTAGAAATAAGATACCTCAACAACCCATGTTATTTTATGAAATTTTTGATGTTTGGGGCATAGATTTCATGGGACCTTTTCCTGTATCTTTTGGTTTTGTTTATATACTACTTGCGGTCGATTATGTGTCTAAATGGGTTGAAGTTAAAGCTACTCGAACTGATGATTCTAAAGTTGTTATAGATTTTGTTAGATCACATATATTTTGTAGGTTTGGTGTCCCTAAGGCCATCATTAGTGATCAAGGATCATATTTTTGCAACCGTAAAATGGAGTCCCTTCTTAAAAAATATGGAGTTATGCATAAGGTTTCAACACCTTATCACCCCCAAACAAATGGAGAAGCTGAAGTGTCCAATCGGGAATTAAAAATGATCCTTCAAAAAATAGTACAACCAAATAGGAAAGATTGGAGCAAAAGGTTAGAAGATGCTCTTTGGGCTTATAGAACAACTTATAAAACACCTATTGGAATGTCACCCTATAGGATTGTTTATGGAAAATCATGCCACTTACCGGTAGAAATTAAGCATAAAGCTTATTGGGCAGTAAAATAATGTAACTTGGACTTAAATGAAGCCGGTAAAGAAAGGAAACTCCAACTACAAGAACTGGAAGAAATTCATTTGGAAGCTTATGAAAGTTCTAAAACCTATAAAGAAAAAGGCAAATCCTTTCATAACAAACAGGTCTTGAGAAAAAACTTTTTCATTGGACAAAAAGTTTTATTGTACAACTCACGTCTAAAGCTCATATCTGGTAAGCTTTGCTCTAAATGGGCAGGCCCATTTGAAATAACTAATATCTTTCCTTATGGTGTGATTGAAATTTCAGATAAAGCGACAAACAAGGTTTTCAAGGTAAATGGGCACCGACTTAAACCTTTCTTTCAAGGGTTCCAAGAGTATATAGATACAGAGGTGTATTTGTGTGATGCCAAATATTTTGACTAACTTTTCCTAATAACAATATTTATAAAACAATAAAAAAATAAAAAAATAATAAAAAATAAAAAATAAAAAAATAAATATCAATTAATTACATCATCATTCTTTTCGGTGCTAACACTTGTCTTAATCATTATTACTATTATTGTTTTGGCATTATTATCATTTTCTTACAGTAGTTAAAAGGTCATCGTCAGGCTCGTGACGTTAAACAAGCGCTTGATAGAAGGAAACCTATCACCTTTTCACCTTCTTCATCTCTACTATTCTCTATAACCTCATTTTCTATTCTCTCTTTTCTAAACAGCTACAACTTTAAAGTAATCTGACAATGGAACAAACCCTTGCAAAACTTAAGGAAAGATTCCCTACACTTCCATGCGATGTGGTTGTAAAAAATTACAAAGCTCGAGTTTAAAGGTTAAAACTACTCACATATTTTGGCATTCCAGAGGATGTTCGTTGGCTTATTGAAGCAAAGGTACGTCTTTCTGGTGAATTACATAAGTCCTATATAAAACATTTGCCAGGTATGAGACGTAGTTCTTATTCTAAAAAATGAAGAGCTAAGAGGATGGGAGTTTGCCATAAGTGTGCAAGATGGAATTGTGATACACGTTGTAGAAACCCTGGAATGGTATCTATAAATCGGGAGGACAAAATTAAATTTATAAAGGATGGACTGAGTAAAGAGAACTTGGATAACTTAATCCAAACTCTTGAGACGCATCCATGTGGAATTGTACAAGGAGTCCTTATGAAATTATATGATCTATTCATTCAACAAAAAGAAAACAATAGCCTTGGGAATCTGGCGTTAAATGACCCTGTTTGCCAGTTTATAAGAAAACTGGATGGGTAGCAAAAACCTCGACTCATAGAAGGCGTTTAAGCCGTTACTGGACATAAAACCAGAGGAAGATGTGAGCCATAATCACAACTACTGTACATATTTAATGTTGTTTTCAATGTTTTACTTTTCTGAATTCACTTTGACTTTTAAAATTACCTATTTTTATTTTCTTCAATCATGTCTTTTCAAATTTCTTCATCACCATCATTTATTTTTATATAATAATAATTATGTTAACTTTTTATCTTTCATCAATTATTTCATCTCAGTTTTCATCTATATAAGGGCGCATAACTCTATATGGAAAACATAAAAAAAGATGAAAAAAATCAAATCCATTTGTGTGTTTGGTGGATCCAACAATGGTAATTGTAAGGAGTACCTAATAGCAGCTACTAAGTTGGGAAAACTATTGGTTGCAAAAGAAATAAAGGTCTTGTATAGAGGAGGAGTACAGGGTTTGAGAGGCTCCATGGCACTATCTGCACTAGTTGAAGGAAGCAACGTCTCTAGTATCATCCTACATCATGTTGGTATTACACTAGCTATTACTGTAGGAACTGAGGTAAAAGTTACAAGCATCCATCAATGAATGGCTCGTATGGTTATAGGTGCTGAAGCCTTTATTGCACTTCCTGGAGGTTTTGGTACTTTTGAGGAAATATTTTGCATTGCATCATGGTGTAGCATGAACCTTCATAAAAAGCCCTTAGGATTGTTAAATATTAATGGTTTTTATGACATTTGTTAATATTTTTAGATAAAGCTGTGGAACAGGGCCTTATAACTCAAGATGATCGATCATTCATTCATGCTTCTTCAAATACAGATGAATTGATTGATATTTTGTAGAGCTTTTTACCCCAACCTCAACCCCTCTTGAAGCAAGATAAGGATCACACACACAAGCGAAAGAATCCAGAACCAGACACCACCTTTCGGTTATAACTTCTTTCTCACTTTTATCTATATTTTAAAAAATAATTAAAAAATTAAAAATTGAAAAAAAAGAAAAAAATAGACTGTGGAAATCATATAAGACACTAAGGACAATGTCTTGAATAAGTGTGGGGGGTCTGAGTTATATATATATTCTATTATTTTTTTGTGAGGGATAGACAGAATAAAGATTAATTTGGGAAAGTTGCATCTAAAATCATAAAGATGCATCTTTGAGAACCAAAGTCTTGAGACGTATCCTTCACTATATAGTGTCAATATCACTTTTGTTTAATTTTTTTGTTTTAAAATAAAAAATAATTTTTTTTCATGAGTACTTTTATTGGGATGGGCTGAGTAAAGAGTCCAAACTCTTGAGATGCATCCTCACAACAAAGCTCACTCAGATAACTACAACTGTTTCACCTTCCTTATTAAAACCATTTTTCATAAAAAAAATAAAAAATAAAAAATAAAAAATAAAAACACATACACACACAACCACTATCTTTGCTTTAGTGTCGGGTATCCTTTGCCTTTACCTTTACTACAATCATTTCCATCCGGTATCAACCATTCTGCAACCATAAACATTATCTTCATTATTCTCCAGCCGCCACACTTTGCCTTCATCCTTTTCTTTCAAATCGGATCTATACCTCACCACTAGTCAATCATCAGGTTCTTTATTTTCTCTTAATGGATGATATAGCAGAGTCTTTCTATAGGCATACGAATGAATTAAGATGTATGTTATTACTCTTGATTCTACTCATGGTTGTGTTGATGATATTTTTTTTTGGGTTCTAACACAAGTCCTATGAAACTAGGTTATATGACACAATCAAATTGTTCAGTTATACTAATCATTTCACATGCAATTGAACTTACCAATTTGTTGTAGCTATCTTCGTTACTAAGCGCCCTTGAAAAAAAAAGTACAGAGCAAGAAGCATAAGGAACAAGATCCTGACACCAATATTTGGTTATGATTTATTTTTCCTTCTGTTTCTTGTTCACAAAAAAAAATCATCATTTCCAAGTTTTTCATTTTAAATTCTACATGCTTTTCACTATTTTTTTTTTAAAAATTTGTCTAAGTAATGAGTAATTACATCATCCTTGTCCAATATTTCATGACATGTTGTGAATAATTTCCTTGCATATTAATTTAATAAGTTGTTTGTGAAGATCAAATTGTATATAAATTGTGATAGATTGACCACCCTCGGTGAGATTTGAGCTTAATTGGATGGATCATATTATGCCATCTTTCCTTTTTCTTGATTAACCCTTATTTATTAGTACTCTAGAACTTGACTTGTTTCTTTTTTATGTATTATGTTCCATGTGCATGCTTTGATGTGATTAAGACCATTTTTGTTTTAACTAGCCACTAGCCATATGCCTTACCTTGCACATTTTCCATTGTTACCCACATTGAGGCTATATCCATTTCTTGATTTGGCCACATAATTAGCCAATAGCCAAAAAAAACATGATCACCTTTGCTTAGGAATTGATTAGGAGTTTTGGAATTATTATGAATAAAGGTTCTTGATGATTGTGGAAATGTACCCAAGATATGTATGTTGTTGTTTCATTGTTCAAAAAGAAAGTTAAAGAAAAAGGAAATGTTAAAAAGAAAGAAGAAAAAGAAAAAGAAAAAGTGGTGAATATATGTATGAAAATAATCAGGAGGATTTATTCTTATGTTTTATCCTCCATCATGTTTCATTTTGTTAAGTATTAAGTTCCAAAATGTACTTCCACAATCACTGAATCACTTACTCCATTGCTCTTTTTCAATCCTAAGTTTAGCCATACTATTTCATTTTATCTACCCTATATCACCTTGGCCCCATTACAACCTTAATAAAGTCCTTTTGATCTCTACATGCATATGTGTTCAAATATGGAAATTAGAAATTTGTCAAGCCTATGGTAGTGCTAATTTATTTGGGTGATTTCTGAGAGTATACACAAACCTAAACAATTGAGATATAGAGAGCATGAAGAGAACATCTATCACATTTTCATCCATTCTTTGATTTGATCACTCAATTTGTGCAACTAGTATGTAATGCTTCTTATTCACACTTATCATGACTTCTTGATATAAGGGATAATGTGTATCACTTATTATTTTAGACTTCAAAAAAAGTTAAAAAAAAATCAATTTGAAAAAAAAACCTTTTTCTGTTGTTTCTCATTTTAGTTTTTGGTTTGGTTTTGCCCTGGAGTGCAAAAGCTTAAGTGTGGGGGAATTTGATAAATCAATTTTAATACACTTCTTATAGTTTTACACTTGATGTTTATTATATAATTACTATATTTAATAATAGTATTTTAATTAAGTTTTATGTTGTTTAGTTAAATTGAAGTATTATGTATATATGTTTCAATTTTCATTTTTTTGTATGTATCTTGAGTATCTTACCTTATTTTGGTCATAACTTGCGCTTTTGTGATCCAAATGGGCTAATCTTGGAGCCCATGGAAAGCTAAGACAGAGGGCTACATCATGATGATTAGATTTGGTTATTTTGCATCTAAAAAAATAAAGAAATGGAGCTTGAATCAATCAGCCCTCATGTGTCCCACCAGCATTGACATAATTCACCAAAATACATATATCTGGCGCTATAGATGTCCAAATGACCTCATTCTTGTGCCAAATTCTCAATAAGGCAGAGATCTACAACTTTCATGCTGAAGGTGTTGCAAAATTCGGCCATCTAGAAGGTCATATTTAACTCGCAAGGTGGAGAAGATAAAGAGGAGAATGAATTTCAACACCTACCATTATCTTCTTTTGAATTATTGTAATTTCAAGCCCACCAATGTTGAAAAAATGCATTAATAATCAGAAAATGAATGTATAGTATCATCATATCTTGCCTATAAATAGATGCTTGAAGTTGTAAGGAAGATACACAAGAAATACATAAGAAATACATGCTTTAGTTTTCATTACATTTCCATATCTTTGCTTTAGTTTCTTAAGTTTTAGTTCTTTCTCTTGCTTTATTTCTTTGTTCCATATTCCATCCCTCAAGTTATGGTTTTCATTTCCCTTCCTCAATATCAAGTAAGTTAATTTTATTATTTGTTATTTACTTTTATAATCAAAGTTATAGTAAATTTAATATTAACTTTCATTGTTAAAAATTATCATGGAAGCTTAATCTTTTAAAATCAACTCAAGGAATTTAATTTTTCTTTATGTTAACTTTGAGTTCTTGCTCTTAATATTTTGATTGAAGATAATTACTTTTCTTTGTTTCTCAAACACTTATGATGGTAGATTATTTAAGTGTATAACTGATTGGTATATAATTAAATAATCTATAATCTAAACTGATGTTAGTTGGTTAATCAATAATCAATTTGAGAACAAAGATTAAGTCACTAAATAAGAGATTTTTATTTAGTTTCTTAACTCAATCAAATTATGGTTTTAAAGTTATTTTAGTAATTAATAAGAATATATCGATTGATTATTCTTATTAGTTCATTAATTCAATTCTAGAAGATTTTCTAGAATATAATCATTTAGGGATTCCAAATGATTCAAGGTTGAGAAATTAATTATATTTAATCATATTTGTGATCAATGATTAGTTAACTAAAGATTTATTAATTCCTTGGGTTAGTTCTTTCTAAATTTGATTATTCTTACTCATAAATTTACTTTTTACACTATTATATAATTATTTAATTTTCCTTTCTCAACACAAATCCCCCCTTTGTTATAACTAAATTGAGTGTAACTAATTGAACTAAGGTCCTCGAGAGACGACTAAGGTTGTTCACCTTATACTATATTAATTTAACTTTTTATTTGACCCGACAATGACAGCGTATCAAAAGCCCCGGTGCGCCAGCATGATAATCACACTTTACATTGGGATCATACCCCTTAGGATATGATGGCTCTACGGGCTTTAAAGGACATCGTACAACAAGAGAACTTTTGAGAAGTTGAGGCAAAAGTTCAGTATATGTCATGGGAATTGGATCGAATTGGACAAAAGGATGGTCATTGTTTGGCTTTTTTGGGGAAGGATTTGGGTTGGGATTTTGCATCCATTGTTGGGGAGGAGGAGGTGGTGTATTCTTGAAATTATGGACAGGTGGGGGTCTGTATGATTGAGGATGGGGAAATGGATTTCCAGAAGCAGCAGCTATATAAGGGTAAGGTCCGCATGGTGGATAATGAGGCTGGAAAGGGTAAGGGGGAGGATGAAATATTTTTTGATTATGTTGACCTTGATTTTCCATTATAGCATTTGCTTCTTCACCCTTTCTTCTTCCTGCCCTTGTCATAGGTCTTCCTATTGACGGTGAACTTTGGACAACTTTTCCTATCCTCAAATCGCTTTCAATTCTTTCTCCTATTACCACTATATCAGAAAAACTTGATGATACACTCCCAAGCATCCTTTCATAGAACGGTGGCTGAAGAGTGTCAATGAACATTACCACTATCTCTTTCTCTATCAGGGGTGGTTCAACTTGTACATCCATTTCCCTCTATCATTGGGCATATTCTTTAAAGGACTCAGTATTCTTCTTGGTCATATTCTGAAGTTGCAGCCGGTCTGGTGTCATGTCTATGTTGTATTTGTACTGCTTTAAAAAGGCATCAGCTAGATCTTTCCAACAACGAATACGAGTTCATTCAAGGTGAGTGTATCAGCTCAATGCTGCCCCAGCAAGGCTATCTTGAAAAAAATGGATCAGCAACTTTTCATCATAAGCATATGCAACCATCTTTCGGCAGTACATGATTAAATGGTTACAAGGATAAGTTGTTCCTTTGTATTTATCAAATTCTGGTAATTTGAATTTAGGAGGAATCACCACATCGGGGACTAGGCATAATTCAGAAACATTTGTTACGCCTAAGCCACTTCCTCCTTCTACTGCACGTAACCTTTCTTCCAATATTTCCATTTGCCCTTTTGACAAAGGCACTGCTGGCTGATCAAGATTTGGTGGAGGGACATTAGCTTTGTGTGATAAGTTTTATGAAACACCTGTCTGTGGCCTTGGGCAACCATAAGGGAAATAGTATAGGATTATTTATGGGTTTGGTTATGTGGCATCATTTGGAATCTGACGGTTTTGTGGTGGAATTGTATTAGGTGGGGTGACATTGGATGGAGTCTGAGTGTTTTGGGGAACAGCTATTGATTGAGTGATATTTGGAGGGTTAGATGTTGGGGGATTGGGAATTATTTAAGCAGTAGGAGGATTTTCTTGATTAGGATTAGGATGCATGGTGTAATATCCTTGAGGTAGGCCATATGGAGGCCAATCATATGCTTGCTGAACATTACCGTCTTGGGAAACAAAAGGTGGCAATGGCATACCATAAGGTTGGTGTGAGATGAATGGAGTTTCAGTGACTGGAACAGGATCATTTGGGAGTATAGTTAAAGGTATAGGGCTTCTCTCTTGAGCTTGAACCTGAGGAGCGGATGTTTGTTCCCCATTTCCTGCAGAGGACCCCCCTTCTATACCTCTTTTTTCAAGGAGCTTAAGTATTTCCGCCATCTGTTCCTTGATCTGACCAAGTTTATTCCTCATCTCTTCAACTGAGCTTTCCTGCTCTGCCATGAGTCTTGTTTACAGTCGGGTTTGATAAGGATGCTTTGAGCCCTTTCTCCCCGTGATGTGAGTAAGTACAAAGAAACCCCCTTGGTATAAAAACAAGTATTGTTAAATGACATAAAGAGACGTAAAGTAAATACACGATGAATTTTAAATATCGGTAGCAAAGATAAACCTTTCTTTTAGAATGTCTTTTTCTAAAGTACTAAGTTAGAGAAAAAAATGGAAATTCAACCAGAGATTTATTCATTAATCAACAAGTTCTGATACATTATTTGTCACAACAAATCAAAATCAATTTTCTCTCGCTCTAACAATCGAGACTTTCATTTCATCCAATCGCCCCTTGCAGTATTGGATGAATGTTGCAATTTCTTCTAGTGTAGAGAGTGGATTCATCATTGCTTCAGCCTTCTTCAGCAAGTGAGGAATATCTCCAAGTGTTCTATTAGCAAGACCGACTAGATTAGAAAAACGGTCTCTCCAAGAATAGACAAGACTTTCCAACTCAACCCTCTCTAGGGTCATTAAACGTATAATCTCTTCATATCTATCCTTTTCTTCCATGGCTTGCCATATTTCTTCATTTATTTCACGCTCACAAGCACTGACGACATCTCTGACTTGTCGTTCCAGTTCATCAATTCGCGCTTGCATAAGGTTCTTTTGAACTTGAGCTTCTTCTTCTGTCTTGGCTAGGATTTCTCATAACCGCCATTTGTCAGCCAATATATCATCCTTTTGTTTCTCTTTGGTCTTCAATTGGTTGTTCGCTGTTTGGAGGCATTGATCTAATTGCATCATATGTTCTTTTTCAATTTGCTGCTTCTTACTGACATCTTCGAAGGAAGTTTCTAATTCACACCTTTTTCTCTTAAGGGAAGCATTGTCTTGTTGAATTTTAATCAAATCATCCTCCAAAGCTTGGTTTTTCTTTGTCATTTTAGCTAGCTGACCTTTCAAGTTTTCAATCTCTTTGCTCTCATCGGGAACTGAATTTTTCATATGAGCACCATGATCTTTGAAGGGTAATTTGACAATGGCTACCCTATTTAAAATCCACCAGTGGTAACTTTCTTTTGCAGCATAACTTCGGACACCCAATTCTTTTCCTTTCCTATGGACCTTGCCCCAAGCATCAATGACAGTTTGAATAACAGGAGCACTATTTCCCTCAATATAATAATGAAGGAAAGGTGTTACTGTTTCTTCTTCTGGAGGCTGTATCATAGGATAAGCAAGTTGTCTTTTCGTAATGCTAGGATTATAATTGATGCATCCTTGAGTTCCCATGAGAGGCATATTTGGAAATTTCCCGCAACAGTAAATAATGGAATTCACGTTCATCCACTGAGGGTACCACCGAATCATGCTAGCAGATAATCCTACCAGATGTCCTGCCCACTCCCTATTAGTCTTCTTGGTTAACCTAAGGAGCTTCAAATCAGAGATAGGACATTCAACCTTGCCAACTTGATTGAAGACATGAGAAGTAAGCCATAAATACAAGGCAGGTAGACAATAGATGATCTTCTTCCCATTTCAGTTGTGACAGGAATCCATTGTATAATAGATATCAGCCAAGATAGCAGTTACGGAACTTTCACCTCTAAGCTTTCTAGCTAGGAAAACATCAATTGCCTTGAAATCAATATAGTTATCAAGGCTTGGGAAAAGGATCACACCATAGATAGCTAATGCCAAAATGTCAATAAACACGTCCCATTCTCCTCTCCCTACCTGACTGAGGAGTTGCTGCTCAAAGAAGCTTAGTGCAAATCCTGAAATCTGGTTCCTGTTTAATTGAGCCTTCTTAAGCATTTCAGGATCCATCTTGAGAATGCGAGCTACACTGAAGATTGAAGCATGATGTTCAGTTCGACGATAAGGTTTCAAATCTTCTAATGGCAAGCCAAATATTTGTTCAAACTCCTCCAAAGTAGGAGCTAACTAGAAGTCTTTGAATGTAAAACAGCGGAGAGGAGGATCATAGAACTGAGCTAGAGCAGTAAGGGCCCCTTCTTGCACTTCGACCTCTAAGAATTTGAGAATCTTTCCATACTTCCTTGTAAAGGTCATTTTCTGAGTAATATCCATCCTTTTGCTTAAGGATAACAGATTGCTAGTATTTGATTTGATGACTTTGAGGTGTAACAAATTTTTTAAACCAGTTGCCTTCACTTCTTGATCACTTGATCTCATGTTAAATTCTATTTTTTTATACTTACCAATGTTTAAATTTCACCTTTAACAAAATAAATAAATGAATGAGATTAATAAAGAAAACAGTTTGATAAACATCCTCACATAAGAGTGTGATTATATTTATCATGACTTAAGTATAGAAAATATACATTTTTGATGATTTTTTTTAAAAAAAAGAAAACTTTGTGTGAATGAATAAAAGATAAAAGGAATGTTTGCTCAATTTTGTCTTAGACAAGGTAACCACCTAATTGGCTCTAAGGCTCTTTAATCATGTCCCTCAAAAGATGATTATTCTAATTGGTTCTAAAAAGGTCACCGGAGCTCTGATCTTTAGCTATGAGTCTTATGTAAAAAGTAGGGAATCCTACTTAGTGCGGACATCATAACTAAGATAACACCCCGGCTGAGATTTTCACACGAATCATGGTAGGACATCTCGTCCTAAATGACACCGCTAATAATCTCCCCTAGCCTATGTCTTTTGCGGGGCCCGGGAATAGGGTCCCTTCTAATAGTGTGTGCATTATGGTGAATATGAAGTGTGTGGGGCATTCATACCTGGATTTTTACCCATTCTTCACAATGAACAAACATAAGGCAAAATAAATATCACATGTCTTCTACCCTATGGTTCTAAATTAAGGCAATAAAGAAGTAAAAATAAAAATAAAAAATAAAAAATATATAAAATCTAAAATTAATGGAAGATTAGATGAACAACGAGAATAACATAACAAATAAATATGAAGGATGAAATAATTAACAATCAACAAAATACACAAGATCAATTTAACGGGCTTGACTCTCAAAATGTCCCCAGTGGAGTCGCCATCTGTCGCGACCGGAGTCCCGGTGTGCGACGCGGACTGGTTAAAGACAAATAAAAGAAAATTGAAACTACATTGAAATGAGGCCCTTGGGAAGCCTAAGAAAATAAAGGGTTCAAGGAGTCGCCACTAATATTTATTAAAGAAAATATTAGAAAAACCTTTAAATAGCACTGGTTCTTTTTTTAAAAAAATGAGATTCTGTTTAGTCCGGGAGTCGAATTACAGGAGGGAAAGGTATTAGCACCCCACACTGTCCGTAAAAAATGGTTACCCAAATTGATCATGCATAATTTCAAAAAAATTATTATTAAATATTTCATCCTTCATAAAAACAATGATAAATAATATACATAATAATAAAAAATTATATATAAATAAGAATAAAACAAAAATAATAATAGAATATATCTCCTAAGTTTGTTATTTTTTAGTTCTAAGAAAATAAACAAACAAATGATTAAAAGACCATAAAAATAAAAAAAAAACAATAAGACGTCTTGTCTTAATTATTTTCTAGTTAAAAAAATTCATTGATTTTATTGAGAAATATAAAGTTCAAAACAAATAAATAAATGGGAAAAAGTTAAAAAAATAAGAAAGAAAAAAATAGAATTAAACGCGTCAACATGAAAATAAAGAAATATATATACACTTAACTAATTAAAACTGACAAATGAACCTTATTTAATTATTTTTTAGAAAAAAATAAGTTTAATAAGATGTCTCATCTAAATTAATCTCATTTTAAATTTAAGAAGAAGATAAATAAGTAAATAACACATTATTTATTTGTCTTGGTTTTTGTCATTTTTTATGATAATAATTTTTCTTAATTATCAAAAGGTTACTAAGAGAAAATAATAGGAAATCATGACCATAATAAAATGGATAATTATGTATGTATATATTTATAAACTATTTAAAAATGATCAAACATAAATAAATAAATAGAAAGTATAGAAAAATAAATAAATAAATAAGAAGTGCAGAAAGATAAATAACTAAAAATAAAAGCGCAGAAAAATAAATAACTAAAATAATAAAGATACAGAATAAATAAAAATAAAAGTACAAAGAAAAATAATAATAAAAATAAATAGGTAGAAAAATAAATACATAAAAATAAAGGGGTAGAAAAATAAATACATAAAATAAAGGGGCAGAAAAGTAAATACATAAAAATAAAGGGTAGGAAAGTAAATAATAAAAATAAAGTGGCAGAAAAGTAAATACATAAAAATAAAGAGGCAGAAAGTAATGACAAAAATAAAAGGGCAGGAAAGTAAATACATGAAAATAAAGGGGCGAAAAGATAAATAATAAAAATAAAGGGGTAGAAAAAGTAAATAAATAGAAATAAAATGACATAAAAGTAATCATGCAGAAAATAAATAAATAAACTAATAATTGCAAAAATGTAAAGTGCGGATAAATAAAGTGCGGAAAAATAAATTAACAATAATAAAAGTGTAGAAAAATAAATAAAGAAAAATAAAAGTGCAGAAAAATAAATAAAGAAAAATAAAGGTATAAATAAATAAATAAAGATGGAAATGCAGAAAAATAAATAAATAGATAAATAACTGTAGAAAAATAAAGTGCAAGAAAATAAAGTGCTCGAATATAAATAAAGGAAAATAAAAGTGCAAGAAAATAAATAACAATTAAATAAAGATAAATAAATAAATGTAAATAAACATCCTTGTATTAATAAAAAATACCTTGGTACAAAAACAATTAAAGAAGAATTAGAACGGAAGTCGAGAAATCAATTTTGTGTAGATTTCCTTTGCTTTTGGCTTTGTTTGGACTCAATTCGAGGGTGTCTGGACACCGGTTACAACACTTATACAGTATTTTGGCTCACAAAAATCACATACTAAGACATACTAGAATGATGCACTCATTTTCCTAACTAGGATTATACAACATAATTTTAAGAAACAAAAACTTCTAAAAAATCTCTTAAAAATTTAGCACTCTTTCCCTTCTTTTTCTTCTTTCTCCCTCCAAATACCTCAACATCACCTTCTATTTATAGGAGAAATTTGGCATTGGATCCTCCATAAATGACATCACTTTCCAACTTTTCTAACTTGTCCAAATTTGATGTCAATTTCCCCAATTTTCTCCAATTATCCAACCAAACTGGCTCCCACCTCCAATTACCACCAAACACCCCTTTTCTCTTTTTTTTCTTTTTCCTTTTCTTTTTTTTTTGATTTTTGTTTTTTTTTGGACTTTTTTTTGGGCCTACTGCTGGCCGAGAGCCTCCTTAACATAAATATAAACACCAAAACATACAGACAATGCATTTTCGACAACCTCAAGCCTACTCTTGCAATCATGGTCACCAATTTTGGCATTTACATCTATGCTAAGAAGGATCGTAGCATGGACCTTTTCCGACATATTTCTGATACACAGGATCCTTATACAAGGCAAGTGTAGATCATACTTTATGTCTATGATTATTGTATCTCTTGATCGAAACAGTGTCTACAGCATAATACTACCGCTTTGAGTTTTCAGAAGAAAGGAAAGAAATTAGAAACTCATATTTTAGAAAGCACACGAAGTTTATTTATGAAAGGCTTTTGTTCTCTCAAACTCCTGCCTTCTATCTTACAAGAGAATCCCTTTTATAGGCAGGGGTTTAGAAACTATTCAAGATAAGGTGATAAGGTTACATAGATTACACGCTATATTACAATGACATTGGAAAATAATATAAGATAAGATAAGGTGGCCGACAAAGAGATAAAGTAAAGTGGCCGACAAACAGATAAGGTCTTTAATCTTGATCTTGACTTTGAGATAAGATTCGGATTCTTTTCAGGCACGTGTCTCTTTAGTCCTTGTAGATACATTCATGACTGGGCCCATAGTTTTCGATCGGATCTTTATCACTTGAGTCTTCTTCTGGTTCCTTGTAATGAAAATATCATCATAGGATTGTTCATCTTTAGCCATTATTATCTGGTAAGCTTCATATGGTCTAGGAACCTTTGGGACTTTCTTGATTTCTTCTTCTGGAACTGCTTCGGGTCGATCATAAAACTTTATCCAATCACTTTCAGGAGGGCATATGACATCTACATGACTTAAAATTGCACATGTTGAATTTCTCTCTTTGAGACTTGAATCTGCTATGTTAACTTCAGGAAGATAAATCATTAATTCTTCTTGTGGAAGATCTGGTGCTTTATAATCATTCATGAACTCTTCAAATTTGGAATAAGTCCTCCAAATTTTCACTTGATTATGAGTGTATAACCTCTTGGTTTGGGGATTTTGAAAATAAGGCCGGTGAAGCAAAGCTACTGTGTAGAAACTATAACTTAATTGATCCGTCTTATTTTTCATAAAATCAATCTCTCTTTTTAAATCTTTTATCCATTTTCCAGAGGTTGATACCAGCTCATAAAAGTCTTGATGAGAGAAGAACTATAATCAGGATCTTTAGTTGTTTCCAGGGTATTCATCATAATCCATGTAGGAAATATGATGGGATAATTATACATTACTGTCACACACCACAGATACCATATATCTTCTTCTTGAAAGAGTTTTCCAAGAAAGAGTCCAAAGATGTTCAGGAAAGGTTTATCAGGATTAAACCAAGTTGTTTTTGGAAGGATTCTGTGTTTTTGAAGGGAAATTACCAAATAATGAAAAATATGAGTTCTGGCAAAGAGTTTTATCTCTGTAGGTCTTACTCCTTTCATATATTTGAACTCAGGAGGAAATTGGGGAAATTTGGATGGAGAAGATGATGATGAAGATGGTATTTCAGTGTTCATCATGATGAGAGGATAAGAATGAGAGGATGAAATTATTGGGATTGGTTTTTTAAAAGATTGTTTTCTGGATAAATAATCTGGGATCAGATTATTTTTTCCTTGGATGTGTTTCACAGTAAAATCATATCTTGAAAACCATTCTTTTAGCCTGAGGATTTGAGGATTTGGTGGAGTTTTGTTTTTGAACTCTAACATTTTTGGAAATGAAGAGTTATCAAGTTGTACCTCAAATTGGTGACCTCGAAGATGGAAGTCAAACTTTTTGATTCCATATTTAACAACAAGAGTTTCTTTGTAGGTGGTATGATAATGAAGTTCACCATTGGTGAACTGCCCACTGGCATGTCCATAATAGAGTTTTTGTCCTCTGATTTCTTCTATCAGAACTACTCCTCAGTGATGATCACTTGTATCTGCCTGTAATATCCTTTTTCCTTCTCCAAGAATTTTCAATGGCGGAGGATTCTTAGCTGCTTCTTTCAGAAATCTAATAGCCTCAGTTTGCTCCTTTCCCCATGGTGGTGCATTCTTTCTAAGCATCTTAGAAAGCTTTTAAGTATGATAAGAAATATGAGGGATGAAGTCCCTAACATAATTCAGAATTCCTAAGAATTGTTGAATTTGTTTGGTAGACATATTCTCATCAGGGAAGTTTGAAAGATCTTCTGCAAGATGAAGCTGAGGATGATATTTTCTTTGGGCAAATCGCATTCCCAGAAAGTCAACCTCTTTTGTTCCAATCTCATATTTTCTTGCAGAGAGTATGACTCCATAACTGTTGCAGATAGAATGGAATTGTTGAAGAAGCTGGTTATTGCTAGCTTCATCAGGAGAGAAGAGTAGGATGTCGTCAATGTAGGCGAGAGCACTGTGCAGAATGGGTTCAAATACTCGAACCATGGCCTTTTGAAATAGTGATGGGGCAACTTTAAGCCCAAAAGGCAAGACAGTCCACTGATAGTGTCCATTTGGGATACAAAATGTTGTTTTTGGGCGATCTTCTAGATTTAAGCCTAATTGCCAAAAACTCGATTTTAAATCGAATTTTAAGAAGATGAAGGCATTTTTTATGTAGGTGTACAGTGAACTGATCTTTGGTATAGGGAACTTATCGTCTTTGAGAAAAAGGTTTAATGGCCTGTAGTCAATAATAAGTCTTTTCTTTCCTCTGACTTGTTCTGATCTCTTGTTGACATAGAAGGCCGTGCAAGCCCACTCAAATTTCGTGGGTTCAATTAATCTTTACTTCATTAGTTCTTGGCATTCTGCTTGTACCATTTTGAGTTCTGAGGGAGACATTCCCGGGTGTGTAGCTTTAGTGGGATTAACATCTTCATTCATCTTGAAAGGTAAATTCATATAGAACTCTTCTCTTTTCCACGTTCAACTCATAACTTTATCAACTGATCTCGGATCTCTGCAAATTCAGGAGGAACTTCTGCCAAAGAGAAAAGTCTTGGAATTTGACAAAAAGGCTTGAAATTCCTTTTGTGCTTTACTCCATTTGCTAGAATTTGCAGTTTTTAATTTTTAATCAAGATATCTCTTTTGATCAGTATGTCTTTTTCTGGCAAGTCTGACCCAATAAGTTTTGTCCAAATTGTGCAGTCTGGAAATATCTTGATTCCAATTTTGGACTTGGTTATCATATTGGTTTCAAATGATTCTCCATTGGCAGCTTTAAAACTTTGTTTGTGACTCTTCTAGGCATGGGAAGGTAAAATAGCCGGATTCATGAATGTTCTTTGAGCTCCTGTGTCAATAAAGGCGATCACCTTTATAGGAACATCATATTTTGATGCGAGGATGTATACCTCAAGATTTGGTAAAGAAGGGAGTTCAGCTGAAGCTATTGTTGGATCTTTTTGAACTTCTTGGATCCTTAGAACTGGGAAATGTTCGGGCTCGGCTGAACTTTCAGAGTCTGCTGAACTTGATGTTTCTTCTTCAGATTCTTCAAGGGCAAAAGCAGTTTTGTTGTTTGGAGAACTTTGTTCTTCGAAGAGGGATTCAACATCATCATCCTCTTCTATTGCTAATGTATGCAATAGTTTTACTGCTTTCTCTTTGTTTTGTGGATATTCTTTAGAGAAGTGTCCTTTCTTTTTACAGATGAAGCACCTCTGGCCCTTGCTTTTTCCTCTAAAAGGTTTTTTCTTGAAGAATTGGAATTTCTTTTTTCTTTTGTATAAGGACTTATTTTTCTTTTCTTTCTTTGAAGAGTGAAGCTTTGAATTTTTACATATACAGTTTTCTTTGTCACACTTTATCTTCAGATACTTCTTCTTACAAATGCCCTTGTACTTTTTCCGGTTGTTCAGCATCTTGTCTATCAAGCTCTGTTGGCTACAGATCTTGTCCAAAGCAACCATTCCAACTTGGTGAATTTCTCCAAATGTCATCTCTGTAATATTTTTGTTGGCTGCTTGCAAAATTCTCCACATTTCTTCTTGAAGTTCTTCTGGGAGAGAGCTTATATAAGTATTTTTGAGACTTGGATTATTAAATCCATTTAACTGATAAAATCTCTGAGACATTCTCTGATAATGTCTTTCAAGATCTGCCTTTTTTAATGAGCAACATTTTATCTCAAAATACTCTTTTATGGCTTCTTTCTCAATCATAGAAATGTCTCCCAGGAAGTGAAATTGGAGAAAATGAATTACATCTAAAATAGGTTAGCTGTGGAGTTGTTCTTGATTTACCGGACCAATGGATTGATACCATTCTTTGAAAACTCCGGTCATTCTAGCACAAAACTCTTCAACCACCTTATACGATTCTTAATGTTGGACGATTTTTGCATCCATCCAGGCTTTGAACTCAAGGAATTTTTTATTCCATTGGGAAGGAGGAATTCCATCTATGGAGAAAAATAAAGATCTAGTATAAACAGGGGTTTTTATTTCTCTAGGATCTAATCCAGGCGGAGTAGATGTTTCATCTTGTCTCACCATTAGGATTCTTGAGATATCAGCATATTCATCATACACTGTTTCTGCTTCAATGGAATTTAATTCAGTATTTTACCAATCTCCTTCAGAGAAGGTTTCTCCTTCAGTGGATTCAAACTCTTCTTCTTTGTTTTGGGAATACATCAACGGCATTACATAAGATAATGGTTTATGTGAAACCATTAAAGAAAGCTTAGGAGTTTGTATGGGAGATTCTTCTGACACAGAATCTTCTTCATCATTTTTTGTGGGAGGAGGAACAGATTGTTCCTTTTTTTCCCAATAGGATCAAACTTTCTCAAGGTAAGGTTTGGAGGAATAAATGGGCTAGGATTTTGTATGGCTTGTAGAGTATATGATGTAAAGATTTTTGAAGGAGGTATAAAATAAGGATCTGGTTCAAAAGAACTTTCTTTGAGAGAAGGTTTTTGACTCTTAGAGGCAACATATCCTCTTAATTCTTCATACTGAGCTTTGACCTTTCTCAGTTCTCTTTCTTTTTCAACAAAAGTGGAGCTGATCCTTTTTCCCTTCAATTTTTGTACTTCTGCCTCAAGCTGTGCCATTTTTTACTTTATTTTGAAATAATGATCTTGCAGCCTTTGGGACATATTTTTAATCTCCTTATCTAAGGAGTCAGCAGTCTTATCAATTTTCTTGTTTATGTTCTGCAAGAATTCATTCTGAGCCACAGCATTTTCAGTTTCCCAATTCATTACTTCTTCTGCTTGAGTAATTGGCCTTATTGATCCATCAGTGTTTACTTCAGAAGGAACCACAAAGGGTTTAGTCTGTATCTTTTCACAGGATCAACTTTTCTTTCCAAGGAAGGAAAGTTTGCATTATAAGAGGCTAAAGTGGACGAGAACATCATACATACTTGTGGTATGGTTGTCTGTTTGGGAAGTGGTTCAACGGGTTTACACTTTTGTACAGGTAAAAGTTTTGGAGATGGTTTAGTTGGTGGAGGCCATGTGACTAAGGACGGGTCATTTGGCGGTGAAGGGTATTTATGTTTTCTAAGGATCTTCAGAGCTTCTTTATAGAAGGAAAGAGGCTCATACTTCTTTCTGATTCCAACCCAGGGTCCATTATCAGGATCAAATCTTCTTTCTGGCTTCTTAGAAGATTTACAAGGAGACTTCTTTTTTCTCCTTTTGGGTTCATTATCGTCACTGCTATTATTATCGCTGCTATCATAGTCCATGTAACAATCACAGTCTGGATCACACGTCTTAGGTGCCATATCCCATATAAAGTAACCATTTATCTTGTCACTATAAATGGGTGTTCCATCAGCTTTAAATGAATAAACAGGAATTTTCTTTTCCTGTTCTCCTAGGGTGATCATCATGGTTGAGAAGACTGGATTGGTTGAAGAGGAAGAAGATTCTCCTTCAGACTTGAAGATAGTCTTTACTCTACCATCAGTGAGTCTCTTAAATGATGACTTAGTGGACACTATGGGTTTTGATTGTTTTTTCTGTGCCTCATAGTCACTAATCCATTCCATAGGAATCAGTTTTAGTAACTCTTCTCTAGGGATTTGCTTGGGAACCTGGATGATTGATGGAGTTTTCTCCTCAGAATTTGCTATCACCATCAAAGCATTTTTTGAGATTTTTGAATCTACTGGAAGATCAAAGAGATGATCTAGCACTCTGAATATGATCTGATGATTCAGAGTAGCTTTGAATGCATCTGAGTCCTGAGAGGCTCCAATAAGTTGAACTTGAACTTGGAACCGATGTGGAAGAATCGTATCTTTCAAATGGATATTAAAATTTGGAAACATGGTTAAAACCACACTTCCTGCATTAAGTGTCATGAGAACTGTGCCAATCACTGCATCTTCATAGTGATGGAAGGTAGAGTCTATAAGAGAGACTCTGGCTGTAACAGGCATGCCTTTTCTTCCATGGAGGGTTAGGATTAACCGAACTGCACCTAGATGTAGTGCAACATAACCTTCTTTCTGCCATAATTTGATTAGATCTGGGTTTATTTCCAGGTCTACATATTGCTCTACAGAAGTAGCATGAAGAGGACAAGAATCAAGCTTCGAAGTCTGGATGACTTCTTTTACTCCGGGTCTAGGGGTAGAAATAGGCTTTTTTACGGACAAGGTAAAGTTGGATTTATGTCTTCTGAAAACATTGTAAGGATTCAGAAGAGGGGGTACAGCACTTTCTATTTGAGCATCCTCCAGGACAAAGGTATACTTAATAAGGTTTTCGAGTTTGTTTGAGAGGGTCTTTTTACAGGATTTAGGAACAGAAAGGGAAATTTTTAAAGAGAGACTTACAGCGCTGGGACGAGGGTTTTCACTCATGTTTTAAAAGATCTTCTTACTCACTCTCAGCTAATAATATTATACCATATTCATTCGCTTCAAGAAAAAGAGATACAATAATTTTGATACCGATTAGGCTCTGATACCACTGAAGCAGAAACAGTGTATGATGAATATGCTGATATCTTAAGAATCCTAATCTGATACCACAGACTTTTTTTTTCTAATTTTTGCTTTTTTTTAGATCTGATTTTTTAGGGCCTTTTTTTTAAAAATAAAAATAAAAGTTTGATTTTTTTTTGAATTTTTTTTTACTAATGAGTAATCATTTACTCTTATGGAAACATAAATTATTTATTACACATGTGGCAAGAAATAAAGTATCCAAAAAAGAAAAATTGCTACCCATGCTATAAGAAGCAAGAGGGTAGTCACAAAACATTATTTTCCTTCCCTTATTCTTTCCTCTTGGCTTCGGCATCCATCGGCCATTGCTTGAGAGAAATGAAGAAAGTTGATGAAATGAGAGGTGTGGTAGGAAATGAAGAGGGATTGAGTATTTATAGAGATGGGGAAGAGTTACTATTCCAACGGTCACTATGCAATTTTTAATATTATTTTTTTAATATGATCCGGGGTGGCAACCTGGAATGGACGAGGTTCTACGTACCGCACCACGTCACAAATAAGAACTGGTAAGTCATAACCGGGGTCTGAAATCATCGGTCAACTATGGACATTTCTCTCTACCCCGGTCGATAATTAAGCATTGGAGACTCTTTTGCAGGTTCACCTCCAGTGTGTCTTGAAGTTCGAGTACGGATCAGTTTTCACTAACTTGAAGAACGTCGGATTCCCACAGATCTGAGGTATAAAATATCGTATTCCACTGAGGCTGTGCAAACTTAGAGTTGGTAAGGTAACACCGGTCAGGAGACCGTGCTAGGACCCCGGTTAATGCAGTCAACATTGACTCCGGATTCTATACTCTTTTTTTTCTTTCTTCTTTTTTTGCATATTTTTTTACATATTTTAATATATATTTTACCGGACAAAAATAGGTGTTCACACCTTCTAATGACATGATTCTTCAAAACTACGTAAAAATAGCTAGATGAATCGATTCATATATAGATGAATCAATTCCCATGAGACATCGCTTAGCCAAAAGAAGGAGAAAATATCATTATGATTGCTTACATGCTTTGAATTACTTTGTGATATATGTTGCATGTTTTAGGGGGCTTTTACATGCAAATGGTATCTATCTCTATACAATGTATCTGTTTTAAAGTGGTATATATTCTTAAATGTTTTTGATGATGCCAAAGGGGAAGAAAATAAATATATACATTCTAAGTGGCATAAAGTATCTTACAAAGAAGGAGAGAATGTCACAAATGGTATCTATTGAATGATTAAGGGGGAAATAACATATTGAATCAACATCTATATTTATCCTTGTTGAAATTGCATGATTAAGGGGGAACCGTACAATATTTTTTTTAACAACAAGTGATATCCAATTACATGTGTAAATTATAAAGTGGTATTCAATTATATGTGTAAGGGGGAGTCATTTATGCCATGTATTTGAACTGTTATGAAACTAACACCCCGAGAGATGAACATTTGTTGTCATCATCAAAAAGGGGGAAAATGTATTTATATGTTGATGTAGGTTTTGATAATGACACAACAAATGAAGATATATTAAGGATATTGTACAAAGCAACTAATTAGAAGTACTTCAAGCTTATAAGGATCAAGAAAGTTCAAAGAATTAATTCGAGGCATTTACAGAGGTCTAAAACAAGTGAAAACTATTCATCAAAGTGCCTGAGAACCAAAAGAATCAAACCATATGCAATTACACATCAAAAGAGTGAAAAACACATGAAAAATAAAGCATCAGGAGCAGGAATCGATTCACCAAAGCTGGGAATCGATTCATGGTTGAAGAAAAGCATTTTCTGGGCAAAAATCAAGCTAGGAATCGATTCACCAAAGGTGGGAATCGATTCATGCATGTAGGACTCGACTCTCCACCTATAGGAATCGATTCATGTGTATGATTTTCTAGAGGAATCGATTCATGAAGGGAAGAATCGATTCATGCAGTTAAGGAATCGATTCATGCGTAATTTTGGGCCAGAAATTCAACTACATGAATCGATTCATCACTGGAATTATACGCTGAATCATGGAAAATATCAGTACGCGTTTTCAGAAACTTGAACTCCGTTGATTCCTCTCTCGAAACTCAAATTGAAACGGCGTTGCATTTATTGAGGCATACAATCTCCTTCTCCAAGCCAGAAATCAAGCACGCAGGAAACATGGAGCCAGACAAAATTCAAATTAATTGCACAAATCATGGAACCGGGAGTGGAAAACCTTGCCATTAAAACTCTATAAATAGAGAAGAAGCTAAAGGAAAAAACGCACACCAACAGCAAGCATTTCTTCTTCCCTCTCTCACGCTGCTCTCTTTATTTTCTCTCTTTGCTCTCTGTTTCTCAATTGCTCTCTCTTTTTATTATTTGGCAAATTATTTTGAGAGTGAGTTTTATGAGCAAAATTATTTTTAAGAGCTAAACTTGAATATTATTTCTTGAGAAAGAAAAATCATTTTGAGTGCTAAAATTTACATATTATTTTCTAAGAGAGGAAAATAATTTTTGTGTGCTAAATTTGCATATTCTTTCTTAGAAAGGAAAATATTCTCAAGTGCTTTAATTTGTATATCCACTCTTTTAGAGAGTTATCTTTGTACACCTAAACACCAAAAATTCTAGAGGTTTGGGTTGGGGTTTCAACCTTGTAATTGTGAGATTGAGAAATTGGGTGGGGTGCCCTAGTACTTATGAGAATTGGGTTCTTGAGTGTGGGACACTAGGAAGCCGTGATTGCTCAAAGTTTTATCTCTAATCTCCAATAGTGGAAATCCTCTAAGTGGATTGCTTAGAGACAAGACGTACACCGGTGTGGTTAGGGATGTCAACGGGGCGGGGTGGGCACGGGTACCTCTTTCCCGCTACCTGTGCCCGCGGATAAAAATAAAACCCGTGCCCGCCCGTTACCCGCACGGGTACCCGTTTTACGGGTTTTTTTTGGGTAGTTACTACCCGCGGGTATCCACAGATATTCACGGGTACCTAATTAAAATAAAAAATTCAAAAATAAAAATATAAAAACATTAAAATAAATTAAAAATTAAATATCTAGCCTTAGGAAATACCAAAAAGGCCCACTAAATATAATTATATATTAATAATAATAAAGGGTATTAATATAAATTTTTATATATGGGTACCCGCGGGTACGTTTCTTAACGGGTAGTACAAAACCCGCCCTTCTTCCTCCATGGGTACCCATACCTGCGGGTTTTTATACCCGTGACGGGTTTTTATCCACGGGTACCCGCGGGTGTGGATATTTTTGACCTCCCTAGGTGTGGTGGAACTTGTATATATCGGTTTGCAAATCTCTCTTCCCTACACTCATTTAATTTGTGTACTTAAAATTGCTTGCTAAATATTTGTGTTTATAATTTAATTAATTAAGCAACTTTATTAATTTACTTGTTAATATTAAAGTGCATGTTCTTTTAGTTTGATAAAATTTGTAAATCATTTAGATTAAAATTGTTAAAGTTATTTAAGTAATATTCTTGAATTAATTGTGCTAAAATTAATTATTACTTTCTAAGTGTTCAAAATCATGTAACGATTAATTTGATATTCTTAATTGTTATTTACTTGTGATTAAATTTATCCTTCTCATCAAGCATATTTATTAAAGAAATAATTTCAAAAGCATTCCAAGGAAAATTTTTAATACTCAATTCACCCCCCTCTTGAGTAATTGAGGCCACTTGGTTAACACTAATGAGTTTGTTTAAGTGTTAGTAGTGCAATTGTATTATTGTAGAGTAGCTGGAAATTTTAATTTTAATCCAGCAAGTGATTTCTTTGAAAACATTTTCTTAAATGATGGGCAAGGTTGAATCTGGCCTAACTCTAAAGTATAGTTGAAAGATAAAGGATTTGATTTTGAATGGATCTTTATTTCTCTTCATTCTAAGACCACAGTGGTGCTCATTATGGTAACAACAGTTGTTCTAAGTGTGGAAACAGAAAGCTCATGATTAGAAATTGAAACTTGAGTAGTCTATTCATTATTACTATAAACAAGTTGAAGCCAATAGGTGTCGAAGCCAAGAGGAAAGAATAATGGAGGAAAACCGATGTTTGGTGACTACCTTCTTGCTCCTTGTAGCATGGGTAATACTTTTTCTTTATTGAGTATTTTATTTATGGCTCAATGTATAATAAATAATTTTAGGATTTTAAAATAGTTTATATTTCCATAAGAGTAAGTGATTAAGTAAGTGATTACTCATTTGTACTCAAAATATTTTAAAAAAAAGGCCCAAAAAATTCAAAAAACAAAAATGGGCAAAAAAGGCCAAAAAATATAAAAAAAACAAAAGTGGGTAAAAAAAGGTCCAAAAAAAATAAAAAAAGAAAAAGAAAAGAAAAGAAGGTTTCAGTGATTTTTTGAGGTGGGACCTAGTTTGGTTGCATAATTAGAGAAAATGGGGAAAGTTGGCACCAAATTTTGACAATTTGAAAACGAAGAAAAATGATGACGTTTTGTGTAAAATTCAAGGCCAAATTTTCTCTGTAAATAGAGGATGATGCAAAAGGAAAAAGAAGAGAAGAAGGAGGAAGAGAGAAAGAGTGATAGTTTTTTTTGTGTAATTTTTAGAAAAACTTGTTTTCAATAACAGAAATACGGAAATGTTGTTGGGAAAATATGTGTGTTACTCTAGTATGTTTTAGTATGTGAGTTTCGTGACCCAAATTACCGTAAAAGTCTTGTAACCGGTACTCAAACAACCTTGAATTGAGTTCAAACAAAGTAAAAAACAAAAGAAATCTATAAAAAAATTGATCTCCCAAATTCTGTTCTTGTTCTTCATTAATTGTTACTTTACTAAGGTATTTTTAATAAATACGAGAATATTTATTTATCTCTTTAATTTATTTTTATTTTATTAATATTACAATTTTTCTTGTGGAATTTTATTTATAACTTGATTATCATAATTAGGATCATAATTTCATTTAATTTTTAGTTCCATTATATTTGGTGTTTGTTATCATTGTTATCAATATTATTGTTATTTATTATTTTATTTTGTGATATTTTGTTGTAACATCATATTTCATTCCATTTACTTTTATTTATTTATTTTTCTACACTTTATTTTTCTACAGTTATTTATTTATTCATTTATTTTCCTATACTTTTATTTTTCTTTATTTATTTTTCTATACTTTTATTTTTTTATTTATTTTTTTACACTTTTATTTTTATTTATTTATTTTTTTAAACTTTATTTTTCCACACTTTATTTTTCTATAGTTATTTATTTATTCATTTATTTTCTTGTTTTATTTTTCTTTATTTGTTTTTCTATACTTTTATTTTTTTTATTTATTTTTCTGCACTTTTATTTTTATTTATTTATTTATTTACACTTTATTTTTTCGTACTTTATTTTTTTACAGTTATTTATTTATTTATTTATTTTTCTATATTTTTATTTTTCTTTATTTATTTTTCTGTATTTTTATTTTTCTGCACTTTTATTTTTATTAATTAATTACCTGCACTTTATTTTTTTACACTTTATCTTTCAGCAAATATTTATATATTCATTTATTTTTCCGCACTTTTATTTTTTATTTATTTTTCTATACTTTAACTTTCAGCATTTATTTATTTATTTCATGCTACTTTTTTTTCTCTCTCAAAAATTTTGTAGTTATCTTTTACATAATTATTTGTCTATCATTTTATTTTTTTCTTAAGTTGTTTCATAGGTTATTATTTATTTATTATTACTTTATTTTATGTTTCCCTCACTTATCTATTTATTTATCCATTTATCTTTCTTTTAAGTTTGAAATGAAATTAATTTGAATGAGACGTCTTATTAATCTTATTTTCTCAAAAAAAGATTGAATAAAATTCACTTGTTGGTTCTAATTAATTAAGTATATATATATTTTTTATTTTCACATTAATGTATTTAATTCTATTTTTCCTTCTTATGTTTATCTATTTGTACCTTTTCATTTATTTATTTGTGTATTTATTTTAAAAAAATTATGAACCATGTTTTTCTCAGTAAAATCAATGGATTTTTAATTAATCAGAAAATAATTTAAACAAGACGTCTTATTATTTTCTGACTATGTTTTAAGCACTTATATGTGTATTTCCTTTCAAACTCAGAGAATAAAAATAATTTAGACGAGACGTCTTATTGTTTTTTATTTTATTTTACTGTCTTTTAATCACTTATTTGTTTATTTTCTTTTGAACTCACAAAATAAAAAAATTAGATGATACGTCCTATTATTTAATTTAATTTCTATTTATATTTTTTTTCCTTATTATCATTATTTGAGTGTATAGTGTTTGTAAATAACATATATCATTGTTGTATTTTTATGAAGGATGAAATATTTAATAATCATTTTTAAAATTATACATGATCAATTTGGGTAACCGTTTTAGGACGAACAGTGTGGGGTGTTAATACCTTCCTGCCTGTAATTCGGCTCCCGAATAAAACAGAATCTCATTTTAAAAACCACTGTCAGTTAAAAGTTTTCCTGATATTTTCCTTAATAAGTATTAGTGACGACTCCCTCAACTTTTTAGTTTTTAGGCCTCCCAAGAGCCTTGTTCCAATACAATTTCATTTTTTTATTACATTCTCCCAGTTCGCGTCATGACCCGGGACCCCGATTACAACAACATGTAATCTACTTTCTTATGAGATACATCATCCTACTATCTATATATAAACCACGAGTCATATTTAAAGTTTATTCAACTTGGTTCAAAATCTAATCCAATAAATACTTAAAGTCACATTCAACATATTATCTTGTCCTTTTTCATAATACAATTTTTTAATGTGCTTCAGAATACATTTTAAACAATATAAACATGGAAAGATTTTGTTAAAATATACTACCTCCGGTTCCAAATATAAGCAAATTTTAGTGGAATTTTTTGGTCCCTTAATATAAGCAAAATTAAACTTTCCCAATGTCATTAAATGTTTGTGAACTGTTCTTTATAGGGGGTGTAGAAGTATGCTTGTAGAACAACTCAAAATATACATATAAATGTGTTCTTGATACAAAGCAATATGCGTATAAATGTAAATACGGAGGGTCTTTGTATGCTGAGGCGGAGTGCAATGTACTCTGGGACGGTGTCACAGTCCGCCTGACGGGATCTACGTTGCCTTGACCCGATTGGGGGTGGTACCTGCAATCGTTCTCCGACGCTCAAGTCAGTATTTTAGAATACTTAGAGACTTAGAAAGACAGTCAGAGAGAATTATGCAAGTAAGAGAGTGTAAGGTTCAGAGAATGGGAAAAGATCCCTTATACCTTTTCGAGAGAGGTTTATATACCTATTACTGGTGCTCCATTATTGGTAGGACCCGCTCCTTGTCTTCAGGCATAATGCTGAAAAGGTAATGGGTCCCTGCGCCGTTTATATGCACCATTATTGTAGTAGGTATCACAACTTGTCTGGAAAGCGTTAGTGCTTTAATATTTTATTGTTATTTCCCTTTATGCGTGACAGCGTGATTCCCATTATTAACCTCTCAAGACAGAGTCAATCTCGTGCCGGGGTTGTGAGTATGGGCTCGCTACGCAGTAGGGGAAATTCGGTATTCCGCCAATATTGAGCCTATGGCTTGGCGGAGTAACAACTTTGGCGAGGTTACATTCCTTGGCGGAGTAACATGCCTGGACAGAGTTACATTCCTTGGCGGGGTAACGTGCCTGGGCGGAGTTATGAGCCTTGGCGGCGTTACTTGCCCTGGCGGTATGCACTCCGTATAGTATTTGTAGTGTATTTGAAGAGTACTTCTCTTTATTCAAAATGCTGATCTGGCAAGGCATTAAAGCCATGCTCTTGGGGGCCGGTGTTAGGACCGGATCATATGCCCCCTAGCTTGTTATAGTGACTGGCGGAGTCACTTTAATAAGCTACAACACTTAAGTTTAGCTTTTGTAGGCATGGGTTTAGGCGGTATTTGCTAGTCCAGGTTTTGTGGACAAGTGCTTTCGTGCATTTATTAGCTGTCATCACTTGACGCGCCTGTCATTAATGCGCCTCGAAACCACGTTTTTTGTTCTTCAGTCTTCTATTGCCACGTATGCCCTCGTAACGGTTGCCATTCCAATGATGGGACATAAATGCGCGTGATGGCAATTGAGAACCGTTTTCGAGGTTATTACCGTGGGCCTTGGATTTTGAAAACGTGGCCCATGAAATATCTGCCCTTAGGTATATCTATTGGTTTCAGCAAAAAAGGAACCGTCAGTGAGACTAATCCAACGGTTATAAACGCATATTTCAATTTTAGAACCGTTGATGAGATTTATCTAACGGCTGCAAACACATCTTTGAGATTTCTGAGGATTCGCTTATTTCCCCCCAAGCCATGCCTATAAATAGGTAAACTCTCAGAAGGGAAATGTTTTGCTTCATCTCTCACTTTGTATTTGTTCGCTGAAAGTGTTTTTGCTACTCTCTTGTGAGTTTATTGGTGTTTGGAGTTCTTCTATCTTTCAGAAGCTTAAGGTACTTGCTTCTTCCTCTTCTTTGCTTCTTCATTTCCGTTGGGTTAGCTTTAGTTTTCCTTTTTGTGTGTTCGTAAAAAGGAAGATGAGAGGAAAGAGGTCACAGTCTCATTCTAGGGTTTCTGTTCGTCCCATGTTTTCTGATATTGAGAGTGAAGATGAGGCGTTTTATACTGGGAGGGACTCGACGTTTTACAGCAGTGTGGAGTACTTTAGTAATGTTGTATATTCGTTTGTGTCAGGAGGTGTTTTCTATACCCAAGTGTTGACAATGGCAGAGTGTCAAAACGTCGTGTTGCATGGACTGGATTGGGAGAAGACGCTCGAGATTGATCCTTATTGTTGGGTTGAGGAGGATGTTAAGGGTGCTTCCTCTCGCCATGCAACAACTAGCGGCGGTGTAGTGGAGCTATCTGTGCCTATCTGGAAAAGTGAACGGTATGAAGATAGGTTCATTGTTTCCTCTCCTAAAACATTCGAAAGGATTTGCCATCGTCCTCACAATAATCGTACAATATATATGTACGATATTTTGTTCACTCAGCTGGGAGTGTGTTTCCCCTTGAACAAATTCCAGATGGGCGTGCTGAGGTTCTTGGATTGTGCTCCTTCTCAGCTGCACCCAAATGGTTGGGGAATAGTTCGAAGCTTTGAGGTGATGGCGGAGCATCTGGAGTTTACGCCTACTGTGGCGTTGTTCTTTTCTTTCTGTCGTATCATGAGGAGGGTGAACGTAAAAACAGGCGGCATGGGCCTTGTTACTCTTCGGGCGGAGCCGAAGATTTTAAACTTCAAGTCGTTTGCAGACTCCGCCAAAGAAGGCGGACTCCACTTCAGAAAAAGTTTTGTAAAGGTTTCTGTGAAGGAGGGGGAGTCCGTCTTCTGGCGGAATAAGGAGGGAATTGATCGATTCCCAGTCGCGTGGACGCATGAGCACTTTCTCTTAACCAAGCGAGCGTATGAAGTTGAAGAGGGTGCTCTGTCGGTGGCGTCTGTGGAAGTACTCCGGACGTTGAAGGAGTACAACTCTGTCCACAAGCTGATCCTTTGTCGAAGGCTGCTTGGGCGGGATGCTCAGGGATACTTGAGTAATATTACTAACAATCGTAATGTTGATTGAGTATTGCTGCTATCTTGCATCTTCTAATCATATTCTCGTTTTGTTATTTCGCAGGAGAAATCGCTGAGTTCCCTGGGATGGAGCGCATCAAACGGATCCGAATGAGCCGCAGGGAAATTAACGCGGAGAACAATGTACAGCCCAGGAGGAGTCTGACTGCTGCTCTCACAAAGACCCTTCCTTTCCCTGCCTCCACCAACATAATAAATTTTGAAGGTGGTGCAGGATCTTCAGCAGCTACTGTTGAAAGGCGTTCTAAAAAACGCCAGGAACCAGAAGCTGCTGAAGATGAAGAAGAGGAAGTAGATCTTCATGCCTTGCAAAGGAGGAGGACTAAGGGCAAGAAGAGGGCTGAGGCAGGGACATCAATCGATGTTGCCATTGACTTAGAGGAGACTCAAGAGGTACCTGTTATGGGTACTTCTGCTGATGTGGGCGGTGCTGAAGGTATCCCCGAAGAAGATGTCGCGGGGGAGCAAGCGGAGGGATTCCAAGCCTCTTCTGACCAAGATACGGGGGACGAGGCAGGGAGAGTTCAAGTTTCCCTAGTCCGCCCGTCTGAGGATCCCGCCCTGAGCTTGACCACTCGAGGGACAGCCGTTTTTCCCATTGATGTGCCAGGGGAATCATCTAGGCGGTTTGTCTCTTTGCCTGAGGCGGGGTCTCGCTTGAATCCCTTTCTGTACTTTACAAATACGGGATCCCGCCAGTCAGAGAGGCGTGATCCAGAATTCATTCTCCGCCCCAACATCGACTTTGAGGAGATTCCAGAGGCTGCTGCAGCTGCGAGGTGGCACCTTGCTGAGTTAGATGGTTTCTTGGCCTCTGTTCCCCGGATAGCTGACGTTGCTGCTGAGGCGAACATGTTTCAGGCGTCTTACCACGAATCTGTGGAAAAGATTCGTAGCTTGGAACATGACAATGAGCAGCTGTCCGAGGTGATCAAGGCCAAGGACAAGCATCTTGATACCGCCGACTCCGACATCAAGAAATTGACGGAGGAGTTGGCCAAGGTGAAGGCTGAGAAGGTCCTGCTGGAACAACAGAATAAAAAGCTAGGCGAGGTGGTGAGCGGACTTTCCCAGGTCAAGGCTGATAATGTTCTGCTGAAGCAACAAGTTTTAAATTTAGATCAGCAGAACCAACTTTTGGGCGGAGACGTGAGCATTCTTCAGCAGAGGCTGGTCTCCATAGAAATAAATAAAGCCATAGCTGAAGATGTCTGGGCGGCAGAGTTGGGCGAAGCAGCAACCGCATATGGAAATCTTGAAGTGCGGGTTCAAGAGTTGGAAGCTGAGAAGACTGCCTCAGATGCCACCAGTGAGAGGCTCGACAAGGAATTACAATCTGCCTTGGATGCAGCTGAGGCAGCGATTGATGATGCTTTCAGCATGGCTGTTCGCCAACTCCGCTATCGCAACCCAGGTGTTGCTCTCTCCACCACAGGCATTTATCCCTATTACGAATTTATCAATGGAGAATTGATGGTGCCTGTGCAAGGAGGTCATATGCCTGCGCCCAATGATGAATATGTCTTGGCGGACTTGCCTCCTTCCCAAAGTTTGACCAGGCTAGGAGAAGGTCAGCTCACCTCCACTCAACAAGAAGGGAAGCCGTCTGACCCTTAAAGATCAGCTTCTCGGTCTCCTCCTCAGTCTCTTTGCAAGTCTTGTTTTTATTAGCATTTTTAATGATATCGCCTTGTTCCAGGATAGGCTCTGGATTTTTATTAATATTGGCAATATTCAATAAAACATATTTTCTGCAAATGTATACTTGTTCATAGAAGTAGTGTTTAAGTCCGTCGTATTTATGCCTTGTAAAATGATATTGAGAAGGCGGAATATTACTCCGTCAAGCCATAGGCTCAACACAGGTGGAATATTCATCTGAGGACTTAATGAAATATGACTAAGTATAACGAGGCGGAATAGCCTTTTTGCAATTCTGGTGAAGTAAAATTCAATAATGAGGCGTAGTAACCTCTTGAGAATTTCTTTGAAATGATTTTAATAGAGTTGGATTCCGTAAGAAGGCGGAATAGCCTCTTAGGAATTTAATGAAGTTAGATGCCGTAAGAAGGCGGAGTAGCTTCTTAGGAATTTCCAAGGAACTGGATTCCGTAAGAAGGCGGAGTGGCCTCTTAGGAATTTCAAAGGAATTGGATTCCGTAAGAAAGCGGAGTAGCCCCTTAGGAATTTCTAAGGAATTAGATTCCGTAAGAAGGCGGAGTGGCCTCTTAGGAATTTCAAAGGAATTGGATTCCGTAAGAAGGCGGAGTAGCCTCTTAGGAATTTCAAAGGAATTAGATTCCGTAAGAAGGCGGAGTAGCCTCTTAGGAATTTCAAAGGAATTGGATTCCGTAAGAAGGCGGAGTAGCCTCTTAGGAATTTCAAAGGAATTGGATTCCGTAAGAAGGCGGAGTAGCCCCTTAGGAATTTCCAAGGAATTGGATTCCGTAAGAAGGCGGAGTAGCCCCTTAGGAACTTTAATGAAGCTGGATTCCGTAAGAAGGCTGAGTAGCCTCTTAGGAATTTTGATGAAGCACAATTTTACAAGTATTGAACTTACTTGAACTTGTTGGGTAGTGCTTGAGTTTGTTGCTCATGTACTCCGTAAAACGTTGGGAGTTAGGCAGAGTCAAGTTTTGGATGGAATGTTCATCCTTTTACATTTTGATTGGAGTGCGACTCCTGATCGAATGAAAATTATCAAGTCCGGATTGCTATGGTGCAACATATAGCTGTGACACCAATTTATCCTGCAAGAAATTGGTTAAACCTTCGAGGCGGTATGGTGCAGCATATAGCTGTGACACCAATTCATCCTACAAGAATTTGGTTAAACCTTCGGGGCGGAGTGGTGCAGCATATAGCTGTGACACCAATTCATCCTGCAAGAATTTGGTTAAACCTTCAAGGTGGAGTGGTGCAGCATATAGCTGTGACACCAATTCATCCTGCAAGAATTTGGTTAAACCTTCGAGGCGGTATGGTGCAGCATATAGCTGTGACACCAATTCATCCTGCAAGAATTTGGTTGGGTTTTGGGATTAGCGTGGTGCAGCATATAGCTGTGACACCAGCTCTTCCCACAAGAAGCCTGCAGGACCTTGGGGGCGAATTAGTGCAGCATATAGCTGTGACACTAGTTCTTTCCATAGGCGGCCTGTAGGACCTTAGGGTCGGTATGGTGCAGCATATAGCTGAGACACCAATCCTTTCCCCCCAAGGAGTTTTCTGTACCTTAGGGTCGGTATGGTGCAGCATATAGCTGAGACACCAATCCTTTCCCCCCAAGGAGTTTCCTGTACCTTAGGGTCGGTATGGTGCAGCATATAGCTGAGACACCAATCCTTTCCCCCCAAGGAGTTTTCTGTACCTTAGGGTCAGTATGGTGCAGCATATAGCTGAGACACCAATTCCCCAAGGAGTTTTTGTTGACTCCGTTTGTGAAGCGGCGTTGCATGTTGGTTGATCTTTATGGAATAAAGAGTTATGCGTTTGTGCTTCAGTTTTAGAGTCGTTGTTTTATCTGCATGGGAACAAATTCTGCCATGGATAATCAATTCAAAGTTAGAGTGAAGATTAAGTGCAGGAAGGCATTTCATTGAGAATGGAACTACATAAAGGATTGAGTTGGGATATATCTTTTCGAAACTTTTTCAAGGAAAGCATACAGAGGAAGATCCTTGAGTTAGGAAGAAAAGATCATACCGTATTACCCAACTAACTGTAATATATGCGTAAATTTAAAATGTTCTATTTATTTCTGACCGGAGTGCCATCCAAGTTTTCTAGGCGGTATGTACCCTTGCCCAAAACCTCGATGACTCGGTATGGACCTTCCCAATTTGGTGCCAATTTGCCTTGGTGCGCAAATTTGTTGCCAATGTTGGCCCTTCTCAAGACCAAATCTCCTTCTTTGAAACGGCGTTCGCATATGCGTGCATTGTACCGTTTGGCGGCCTTTGCTTTGACAGCTTGATCTCTCACAAAGGCTTCCTCTCTCAACTCCGCCAAAACCTCCAATTCATGTGCGAGGTTCTGTTGATTGGCTTCCTCATTGAAATGGAGGACTCGAGCTGAAGGGGCTGTTAATTCAATGGGAATGACAGCCTCGACTCCATATGTCAGCCGATACGGAGATTCATTCGTGGTGGAGTGTGGGGTGGTTCTATATGCCCATAAAACATGGCATAACTGATTTGCCCAGTCTCCCTTTGCCTCACCAAGGCATTTTTTGAGGCCCTTCAAGATTTCTCTGTTGGTGACCTCTGCTTGTCCATTGGTTTGAGGGTGTTCCACAGAAGAGAAAATCTGCGTGATGCTGAGATTTTCTAAGAGTTCAGTGAACTTGCGATCTGTGAACTGGGTGCCATTATCAGTGACTATGCGTTCAGGGACTCCGAAACGTGCAATGATGTTCTCATAAACTAATCTTCGAGTCCTGGCTGACGTTATGTGCACCACTGCCTCTGCCTCAATCCATTTGGTGAAATAATCGACACCAACTATCAAGTATTTGATACCGCCGGGCGCAGTTGGGAATGGACCTAGAATATCCATGCCCCATTGATAGAAAGGCCAGGGCGTTATTGATGATGACATTTCCTCAGCTGGAGTATGGTGAAAATTCGTGAATCGTTGACATTGATCGCATTTTTGAACATATGAGGCAGCGTCTTGCTTCATAGTGGGCCACCAATACCCCGCCTTGAGGATTTTTCTCACTAGACTCCGTGCCCCTGGATGATGTCCACACTGCCCTTCATGGACTTCTTCCAAAACAGCTGACACCTCGTTTTCATTTATGCAAATTAAGTACGGGACAGAAATTCCTCGGCGGTATAGCTGCCCATCCAGGAGTGTATAATAGGGTGCCTCCCTCCTTAGCTTCTTTCGCTCAAGATCATCCGTGGGTAATTGTCCATTAACAAGATAACGAACTATTGGTGTTACCCAGGAGTTGTCATCAACGGGGCGGCTTTTAATCATATGAATTGAAGAGGGAAGGGATATACTTGGCTCCGCCAGAGTACTCTGTACAACCGTGGTTGTGCACCCCGCCTTCTTTGTGCTGGCTAACCTGGACAGGATATCAGCACGTGTATTTTCTTCGCGAGGTACATGCTTGAAAGTTACTTCATCGAAGCGCTGTTTCAACTCGTTGACGCAGTCCAGATATTGTTGCAGTAGAGGTTCTTTAGCCTGATACTCACCAAGAATTTGTGAGATGACTAGTTGAGAATCACTGCATAGGGTGACAGTTTTGGCCCCAATATCTTGTGCTGCTCTGAGTCCGGCTAAGCAGGCTTCATACTCCGCCTGATTGTTAGACGTAGTGAAGGTAAAGTGTAATGAAATTTCAAGATGTACCCCGTCATCACTTTCTATAACGATTCCTGCTCCACATCCTTTGCTGTTTGAAGACCCATCGACGTATACTGTCCAGTGTGAATAATCTGCATCCGGGCTGGATCCTGTTAATTCGACTACGAAATCTGCTAGGACTTGTGCCTTAATAGCAGTTCTTGGTTCGTAGGATATGTCGAATTCAGAGAGCTCTATGGCCCATTTGATCATCCTTCCTGCCAAGTCTGGCTTGAACAATATAGTACGGAGTGGCGAGTCTGTGCGAATCAGGATGGGATGTGCATGGAAATATGGTCTTAGACGTCGTGAGGCCCAAACAACTGCAAGTGCTGCCTTTTCAATCTTCTGATAACGACACTCTGCACCATGCAATGTTTTACCAGTGAATTACACCGGTCGTTGGCCTTCAACTGTTTCTTTGACCAGGGCCACTGCCAGTGCTTCATCTGAAACAGACAAATAAATGATGAGTTGCTCACCTGGGCTTAGTTTTACCAGGATTGGAGGGCTGGCTAAGACATTTTTCAAGCTCTGGAAGGCCGCCTCTTGCTCTGGGCCCCAATTGAATTTCTTATCCTTCTTCAGCATCTTGTATAAGGGGAGAGAGCGATGAGCCATTTTTGGCATGAATCGTGCTAGAGCAGCGATTTTGCCATTGAGGGATTGTACCTCTTTCAGTGTTTTAGGGCTCTGCAACTCTTGTATCACACGACACTTGTCAGGATTAGCTTCTATGCCTCTTTGTGTTAACATGAAACCCAAAAATCTCCCCCCAGGCACAGCAAATGTACATTTCAGTGGGTTGAGTCTCATGTTGTATTGCCGTAGGCGTTGAAAAATGAGGCGTAGGTCTTCAACATGGTCTCCTCCTTCTGGGGTTTTGGCGATGATATCATCAATATAAACCTCCACCAGCTTTGTGTGCATGCCCTCAAAGACTTTGTTGATCATGCGCTGGTAGGTGGCCCCAGCGTTCTTCAGCCCAAATGGCATGACATTATAGCAAAAGACCCCTCTGTCATTGATAAATGCTGTTTTCTCCTGATCATCCTCACACATTGGAATTTGGTTGTATCCGGAGTAAGCATCCATGAAGGATAGATACTTGTATCCTGATGAATCGTCAACCAGTCTGTCAATGTTGGGGAGAGGATAAGGATCTTTGGGACAACATTTATTCAAATCAACGTAGTCTATGCACATGCGCCATTTGCCATTGGCTTTCTGCACCATAACCACGTTGGACAGCCAAGAAGAGTAACGGAGTTCCCTGATGAACCCCGCCTTAAGGAGCTCTTCGGTTTGTTCGCAAGCAGCATTTTGCTTAGCAGGACCCATACGCCGTTTCTTTTGTGCCACTGGCTTAGTTTCAGGATACACCGCCAGGCGGTGGCAACAGAAGTTAGGATCCATACCAGGCATGTTTGCGGCTGTCCAGGCAAAAATTTCCTTGTACTCATAGAGGAGTGCAATCAGTCTTGCTTCCATGTTAGGCTCCAGCTTGTCATTGATGTTAGTAATTTGTTCCGGGGTGCTGCCCAAAACAATAGACTTGGAACCACCATCAGGAGTTGGTTTCGAAGGATTTAGTGGGTCTATAGAAGACTCCGCCCTGGGATCAAGATCCACCAAGTTGACGGATGCCGCCTCACTGTTTCCTTCGTTCAATTTCCTTTTCTTAGACATGGTTTCAAGCTTCACCATGTTAAGACTTAAATTGTAACAGTAACGAGCCATCTCCTGGTCACCCCTGACGGATGAGACTTGATTATCTTTATCAATAAACTTGATTAACAAGTGGGGGGTTGAAACGATGACTTCCATGGCATTCAGAGTAGGCCGCCCAATGATGCCATTGTATGGGGATTTAACATCAATGACAAGAACCCTGGATTTCACAGTCCTTGCTCCAGGTTCACCATCGAAGGTAATCCTTGTGTCCAAGTAGCCTTTAGTAGGCTGTTTGGCGCCATTGAAAGCTGTAAGGTCCTGTGTGTAAGGCTGCAAATCAGCGTCAGTCAGTCCCATGCGTTTAAAACAGTCATAAAAAATAACGTCGCAGGAACTTCCCTGATCAACTAGGATGCGTTTTACATCCATATTAGCGATCACCGCAATGATCACTACCGCATCATCTCCCTCAGGAATGGTTGGGCCAAAATCATCATCTGTGAAAGTTATAGGCGGAGTCTGAACTCCGTCCCTGAATGGGCGATATTCTTTGTTCTTGCCCTGCACAGATAAGATCATACGATGATGATTTTTCCGGGCGGTGTTTGAGGGTCCGCCTCCTGCGAAGCCTCCAGCAATCATGTCCACCACCTGCCTTTTACCTCGTGATCTAGGTTCAGGGCTCGGTTCTCGTTGGGCGGACTCCAGAACAGTGCCTTTTTGTTTCTCTGACACCGCCATACGTTTTGGTTCCCGAGTACTATCAGGATCCGGAGAACGATCACGATGTCGCTTTTCAAATTTTTCAGGCTCATCATGAGATTTGCCTTTGAACAGGTAATGTTTCAGTTTACCTTCACGAATGAGCACCTCAATGGTATTTTTGAGTTGCTTGCATTCTTCTGTGGTGTGGCCAACTGACTCATGGAATTCACAATATTTCTTTGGGTTTCCACCACGCCTGATTGGGGGCGGACGTTGAATTCCATAAACATTGAGGGTGGTCCATCCTATTTCACGCAAGATTTGCTCGCAAGTTGTGTTCAGTGGTGCATAGTGAGCAAAATTGAACACGCGTCTGTCTTGCTGTTTGAAAGGTTGGTTCCCTACTTTGTCCCTTTGGTGGGACTTGTCATTCTTCAACGACTTCTCTTTCCCTTTGTCATGAGGTGGAGTTGCAGGGGGTGGTTTACTGCGAGATGCAGTGGCTTCCAAATGCATCTCAATACCAACGTACTTGGACGCTTTCCTGCGAAATTCCTCCATCGTTGTTGGAGGTCCTTTTGCCAAAGACAAAGCGAAAGGTGACTTTGGTTGCATAGCTTCTATGAGAATATGCAACTGGATTGCCTCTGTCAGATCAGGGACCATGGCTGCCTCCTTGTAAAATCTCTTAAGGAAATCCTTCAGAGATTCTTTGTCGCCTTGTTTGATCTGAGCCAAGGTATGAGAGGTTCTGGGTGCATCCCTGGAGATCACGAAGTGGCTTCCAAAAGCTGAGGCCAGCTCCTCCCACGAATCAATGGAACCTGAAGGCAAGCTCTTAAACCAACTAAGAGCTTCGCCTGTAAGGGTTCTGGGGAACATTCTACACATGACATCCTCCTCAGCTCCTAGAAACATGGCCTCGTAGATATAAGCATCTAAATGCTTAGAGGGATCGGTTTCTCCAGTGTATTTCCCTATAGAAATGGGCTGCATAGTTTGTAGATGTCTGGGTACAAATGCATTCATGAGCCTTTTAGAAAATGGGATACTCATCTTGTATCCTGAGGGGGATGCATTTGAGCCTGCTCTCCTTCCTTCTTGATGCTGAGCATTCACCAGTGGGAGGCTTCGTTACTCCTCCATGTATGTAGGAATACGAGAGTAGTGAGGAGTACTTGATTCCTCTTGCATGTGTGGTTCATGATGTGGCTGTCTTGCGGGACCAGCTTTCTCATGCACTGGGTTTGCTTTTTCACGACGAAGTTCCGCAAGTTCTTCTCTCAACATTCGAATCATGTCATCTCTTGGATCTGGAGAATTAGCTTGCGCTGCTTTTTTCTGAGCATCTTCGTCGAAGTTAAGACGTCTGGGATTGCGTGGAGGAGAATCCTCGTTCTGCATCTCTGGTCCTTGTCTCTCCATTGATGATGAAGATTGATCAAAGATTGTGGGATTACCAAGTTTACAGGTCCCACCGGGCGTGCCAATGAACTGTTCTTTACAGGGGGTGTAGAAGTATGCTTGTAGAACAACTCAAAATATACATATAAATGTGTTCTTGATACAAAGCAATATGCGTATAAATGTAAATACGGAGGGTCTTTGTATGCTGAGGCGGAGTGCAATGTACTCTGGGGCGGTGTCACAGTCCGCCTGACGGGATCTACGTTGCCTTGACCCGATTGGGGGTGGTACCTGCAATCGTTCTCCGACGCTCAAGTCAGTATTTTAGAATACTTAGAGACTTAGAAAGACAGTTAGAGAGAATTATGCAAGTAAGAGAGTGTAAGGTTCAGAGAATGGGAAAAGATCCCTTATACCTTTTCGAGAGAGGTTTATATACCTGTTACTGGTGCTCCATTATTGGTAGGACCCGCTCCTTGTCTTCAGGCATAATGCTGAAAAGGTAGTGGGTCCCTGCGCCGTTTACATGCACCATTATTGTAGTAGGTATCACAACTTGTCTGGAAAGCGTTAGTGCTTTAATATTTTATTGTTATTTCCCTTTATGCGTGACAGCGTGATTCCCATTATTAACCTCTCAAGACAGAGTCAATCTCGTGCCGGGGTTGTGAGTATGGGCTCGCTACGCAGTAGGGGAAATTCGGTATTCCGCCAATATTGAGCCTATGGCTTGGCGGAGTAACAACTTTGGCGAGGTTACATTCCTTGGCGGAGTAACATGCCTGGACGGAGTTACATTCCTTGGCGGGGTAACGTGCCTGGGCGGAGTTATGAGCCTTGGCGGCGTTACTTGCCCTGGCGGTATGCACTCCGTATAGTATTTGTAGTGTATTTGAAGAGTACTTCTCTTTATTCAAAATGCTGATCTGGCAAGGCATTAAAGCCATGCTCTTGGGGGCCGGTGTTAGGACCGGATCAGTTTGTTTACCAAATATGTCCTCATTACATATATTTCCAAGGCCACTAATTCTTTATGTAATAAATGATACTAAGGGTATTTTAGAAAATTAAATCAAATAAGTGGTAACATTAATGCAAATAACTATCTCCAACTACTATTCTTAATATATGTGAAATTAGGTATTTTTACTTATATTTGGAACCGGAGGTAGTATAATGTAACTTTTCATTAATTTCAATATAAATTTTATATTATTTAAAATATGTTATGTGTCACATATTATAAAAACGTTTTATAATACCATATTTTAGAGTTTTTTTTATCTCTATATAAAATCCATTTCTTTTCAATTTTTAATATCTTATTAATTGTAAATTATTTTTATCCTATTATTGAAAATTAAAAAGTTTTTGATTAATTTAAAAAGTTCAATAAGAATAATTCATTTTTTACGAAATACGCATACAGCAGTATTTGAAAGCCGACAGAAAATAGTGCAGGGAGTAAGGGGAAAAGAAGAAAAGCAGAGAATGGGTAAGATTAAGGGTAGATACACGCATTAGGTGTCACACGCACAGCCTCTTTCTTTCCATGGCACTCTCATGCCGACCCTTCATCCTCCCGCACGTGACCCACGTGTCACTCCATCACCACCACCCTCCGAAGCCTCCCCCACCCTTCCTCCTCCTCCGCCGCCACCGCCGCTTCCTGGCGTCGTGCCTCTCCTCCTCCGACGACGCTGTGTCCACGCGCAACTCCTCCTTTGACCGCGGCTTCACCGTCATCGCCAACATGCTCCGCCGTATCGAGCCCCTCGACAACTCCGTCATCTCCAAAGGCGTCTCCCACCCCGCCAGAGACTCCATGAAACAAACCATCTCCACCATGCTCGGATTGCTCCCCTCCGATAATTTCTCCGTCACCGTCACCGTCTCCAGGCACCCCCTCCATCGCCTCCTCTTCTCTTCCATCATCACTGGGTACCGTACCCCCAATTCACTCCAAAATTCACTCTTTCCCCCAAATCAAAGTTTAATTCGTCATCTTGATTTTCTTATTAGTTTTAACGTTTTTGTTGCGAAATTTGTTCTTTGGATATGTAATGTCATGGCAGAGACTTGTTTGATGGGTAAATTTGGTGGCAATGTTTTTAAAGGAGTGAAATTGGATGAAAGATCAATAATTGGTGGAGAAATTTAGTTGGCAGTTTTTTAAGGAATGAGATAATCTTGTGATGTTAATTTGGCGATTAAACTCTGATGTTGGGTCTTTCAGATTGTAGATGTCGGAAATTTAGTCTTTTGATGTTATGAAAAATTTCCATTTAGTCCTTAATTTTTTTTAAAAGTAATTTATATGGTCTTTTTTCCCTTTATTTTTCTGTGTCATTTTATAGTTAAAGAAAAAGACTGAATTTAACATGGTTTTGTAGAGTCTGAGACTAAATTGAGGTTTTCATGATCTCAAAAACTAAAATGAGTGATGCATATGATATAATTTCCAGGAATGATACAAGGGCTTAATCTACAAATTATTATTATTATTATTATTATTATTATTATTTATAGTTTCTGGTCAAATTGAGATTTTATTTTTTTTTATTGAATTCTGGGTTTTGGTTTTTGTCTCACAGGTATACTCTCTGGAATGCAGAGTACAGGATGTCTTTGATGAGGAATTTTGATATATCAGGTTCTGGGGCTCCAGGGGTGGATTGTGAGAAGCGTTCAGAGGTTTTGGAGGTTAAGGGTGGAGAAGGGAGTGATGAGAAAATCGAGGTTGTTTCTGATTTGGAAAGTTGCAGCATCCCTGGGGATTTGCCTCCTCGGGCGTTGAATTACATTCTGCAGTTGCAGTCTGAGTTGACAAGCATGAAGGAGGTAACACTAACTATTCTTTTTCTTTAATTTTTCATTGAGATGATTGTGGAATAGCTACCGTTCTAAGGCTATTCAGGATTTGGGGGGAAAAAAGAGACCTCATCTTAGCAATTAGATTATTCTGTGTTTGTAATATGTTATGGGAAGAAGTTTGATTCATTTTATTTTCTTATTTTATTCTCCTATAAGTACTTTCTTAAGAAGTTCATCAAAACTGGTCCTTAGTGTATTGGAACTTGGAACGAGGATCTCACCTTAATGGGTGAAATTGTCATCAGATCCTATAAAATGTTTTCTTCATATGTGCTTTCTAATATATTTGGCTTGGTGCAGTTTCTACTGATAGTCACTTGTGTTTAGCTTATCCAACATAACTTTGTTTATCTATTAAGTGTATATTTGGATACTGTATTTTGGGCATGAAGGGGGAGAGAATATTCGTTTTAAAATGAGGAAATCATAAAATGACTACAAAAACAGAGAAATGGATGTTCGTAAGATTACATGATAATATCTCATTGTAGTTTTCTAACTTTTGAAAAGTTCTCTGATAAGGAAACCAACGGATTCTATGAAATCTCAGAAAATCCCATGATTTTATTCTATTATTCATTAAACATGTTTATAGTTTTATACCTACCATAAGGAAAAAAGTTACTCCTTCCTTAATTTCCCTTACACACTCCTCCATCCAAGCATGCCCAGAAGTAGTCTGTGCTCCAAAATTAGTCTTATTACTCATATGAGATCTTATTACTCATATGGAATCATTTCAAAGGCAAACTCAAAAATTGTCTTTTCTTTCAGGAGCTGAATGCCCAGAAGCAGGAAATGATGCAGTTGGAATACGACAAGGGAAACCGGAACAATTTGTTGGAATATCTTCGGTCTCTGGATCCAGATATGGTAATGCCTCCACTAGTTCTGTCTAATTTGTATTCCCTGGCAACTCAAAGTAGTGCTTTCAAGTTAGATTGCTAAAACTCTTGTCCTCCTCCTCTCTCTAGCTTATTTCCATTCATGTAAGTAGCATGTCTTGTTTTATTTTTCTGAATGTTTTCATTTGTAACTTATCTTGACAGGTTACTGAACTGTCTCGACCGTCATCAGTAGAAGTGGAGGATATAATTCACCAACTTGTTCAGAACATATTGAAAAGATTCTTTGTGGATGATGCTAGTTCCCTTATGGAACAATCAGTAGAAGGAAACACAAACAATCTGCCAGACAGCGGCGAAGAGTTTGGTGGTGATAGAGCAGCCACTTCCCGTGATTACCTAGCAAAGTTACTTTTCTGGTTGGTGCATATCATCCGATTTTTCTTTTCTTGGTTTTTAGTTCTCATAAATTTTATTTTTTTTTCAAAAATGGTTCCCCTTACCTTACTACATAATTGCCATGTGGCATGCATCTTGACATGCCACTTCAACAACCATACTAAGATGGCTTGTGATGGGACTTGTCTTTGCATGACATGTCATCATTATATGATTTACAAGGACTATTGTCACAAATTTTAAAATTCGTGAGGATCATAAAAATTAGCTATATCTATAGGGTTTCTCGGGGCCGAAAACATATTTTGCCCAATTAATTATACAATTTGTCAAAACAAAAAAAAGAAAAGTTTTCATTTAAAATTAACATCAATTTAATTTCATGTGATTTCTAAGGCAACTTCAACATAATTTCTTAAAAACTTTGTATTTTTTTTTTATTTCTAATCGTATAAGGTTGAAATTTTCCTAGACATAATGCATCCCTGAGCCCTTGTTGTTTGGTCTGTTAAGTGATTTTTACATTGAGGTTCTTCTTCTATTGACAGGTGTATGTTATTGGGTCATCACTTAAGAGGGTTGGAAAACAGATTACATCTGAGCTGTGTTGTTGGACTGTTGTAGAGAACAAGGTGATAGTTGTTATGTATATTCTTTTCTCCCTCTTTTTCTGTCCATCCCTTCCCCCTTCCAGTAATTTTGTTTCTCTAACGGTAATATTTTTCAATGATAAACTCAAAGCATGGAATAATCTCTTGCACTCCGTGCTTTTAACACTTTTTCTCTTTATTCATCACACGAAGCATTAAAACCATACTCATGCTTGCATGAATAGTGTGGTTACGTGAAAGATAACATCAGGCTAACATTTGAACCAAGATTGAATGATCATCTCATTACACCCAGCATCATTTTAAGAACCGTACATGTGCGTGTCTATCTTTTAATAATACTTGCACAGAGAAGATTATTAACATTAGGTGCATGTTTTGCTATTAATATTTTTTAATCCTTTGGAGTAGCGGCAAAGAATGGCTATGTGGAAACTAGAGTTTGAATCTCACTCAATATTTTATGTTTATGTCAAGCACCATAGTGGAGATTAATTTCATGTAAGAAACTTTTTCTGTTTTAGTGAATTAGATAAGAAACTTAAAAAATAAGGGGAAAATGAAGAAAAATTGAAAGTACCATTGTATGTTTGTTGATAGTTAAATGATGTTGAACGGAGCTCTGGTGACAAACATTGTATACGAGTATTATCTCTATTTTAAATATAAGAAAATTTTAATATTTTTTTTTATCTTATAGTATGAATAAAATTATATTTTTTAATATCATTAAATATTTATCTATTAAAGATGTATATATTTTCTAGATAATTAATTTTGTGCAATGATATTAAACTATTGTTTTTAACACAAAATTAGTTATATTTGGAATTGGAAATTGTATATATTTGGAACTGAAAATTGTATGCATTATTAGATTAAATCGGTTTAGAATCAAAGGTTATGCATGAGGTATGGGTTAATGAAAGTGATTTATATTAGGAAAAAAAAACAAATTTAGCTTGTCTGAATAAGATGCATGGTTAAGCTTATAGGTGTTGAATTGAACTACCCAAACACTTCTTTATTTTCTTTTTTTTGAATGTTTAACTGAATAGAATAGTCATTATGAATTATAAGATTTTTTAAAGGAGAAATGTTGAATGCTATAAGTTTTTAAGGACAGAAGGATATGAAGCTTCCATGCATGTTGGGGTCTTTTCCCCGGTACTCTTTAATCTTGGGGGATAGAGTATCATCTCCAAAGTTGTTCAATTAATTAGGTGTTATTTATTGTGTAATTTATTTTACCTTTTAATAGTTACCAAGACATCATCTTTGAATGTATAACCAAAAAAAAAAAACTTTCCAACATAAATTTAGCAACAACGGATAGTACAATTTGGTTCAATTTTGAAATAAAAAATAAGTTGAATTGCATAACAAAAAAAATGTATGGTTTGGTTTTATTGAAATAAAACACACAAAAAAAAAACAAGTCATTGGTTGGTTTGATTTGGCGGTTTTAAAATATTAAATGTCTAAACATCATTATAATAAATACAATTTATATAGTCAATTTTAATAATTGTGATAAATAAAAGAAAATTGTACTTTATTATCCTTTTATTAAATTTTACAAACAAACAATTTATTGTGCAATGGACACTTTGTTTTATAATTTATATGTTATATGTATATGAAAGCTTGTAAGAACTCTTAGTTAAGCTACTTGTATATATCTAAGAAACTCATAATACAAATGATACTTAATCATCAATTAAACTATTGCGCTTTTAAGGCATGAGTTATATAATAATTTAAAAAATGTACTTAAGTATGGTATGATTTGGTTTTTGGAATGGGAACCGTAAGACAAATTGACTCATGTTTAGAAGTGTGATTTTTATGGTTACAGAGTTAACGATTATAATTTGGATTAGTTTAATTTTATAATTGGTCACAAATTAGTTTGATTTTTAAATACCCAGAATGAAAAAAGTAATAGTCTAAAGATATGATGAATGATTTAACAAATTAAAATAGCAAAAATTACAAATTACGAAGCAAATTGTAAAAGAATTTTTAAACCAATAAATCTTAAAAAACTAAATGAATTCACAAATGATATGATAATTATAATAATTATATTATATGTAAATTAACTACTGGATATATTATTGGATATATTAACCCATAGAAATATTCATAATAATTATATTAAATGTAAATTAACTACTGGATATATTATACTACAAAGGATATTTTGACCCATAGAAATTTCTTACACGTTATTCAGCGATCAGCTTCTACATCGGATTGAGCATGGGTGAGAAATCTTTTCCTCATTTCATTTTATTTCAACGTGCCATTGAATTTTTTTTCATTTATAAAGGTCTTCAATCAAATGTTTCTTTTGAAGAATAAATTATTAAACTAAACTATAACCAAAATTAAAATTAGCTGTATTATGGGTTTAGAGTATGTTTGGTTGTCATTTTGAGTTTCAGCTTTTAATTATACCACCTTAACTTACTACTTATTGATAGTTTTGATGTCACAATTATTTTTTGACTTAGGTATCAGAGAAACCTCAAAGAATTCACCTTGTTGGTCTATCGTGCTCTTTATGTAGGTACAACTCGAATATCTTGGACATTGCACATCCAAATCCTCAGAAGTAGAAGTTGGCATGACCAGTATAACAACCAAATGAAACCAGACAAATATTAAATGTCGATCACAACTAGCCACTTTTCCTAATCTATGTCATATGCAAATAAATTTTCACCAGAAGACTTTGATACCGACATATTGATAAAAGAAGAAACAAATAGGATCTTGGTTGTTTCACGAAGCCAGAAGAAAAGATCAAGAGGATATGGTCACTAAGGAGGCGTGGGAAGACCTTCTAACGATGAATTCAAACCGCAATCCATATGTTGTAAACTGAGATGCCTGAGCTCCACTCTCATGCGTGCAACCAAAATCTCTCCCTTAGGGTAGGGTATGTCTTTAAATTTGAAATTAAAAAAAAAATGAGATGACAGAAGACATGTTACATCGTCCACCATACGGTTGAATCTTGGCTTTACACCAAGATCCCTTGGATGACCATGACGGAGGTGGCCCAAGGAACATCTCTAGAGAACTACTATCGTCGTCACCATCCACAATTTCACAAATAATAACCATAATAAAATGAAGCTAGGCAAAAAGAAATACCTTGAGAGAGGCAAAACATGATCTCGGCAAAAGTAGAAAGAAAAACCTAGATGTCGGAGCACGCCAACCGATATTGACAAAAAAGAGAGACGTTTGAAAAATGGGAAAATGACGTGCCTATTTATAGGAAGAAAAAATCAAACAAAAGCATGAAAAACCAGGGACAATCATTAGTCTCACACGTACGTTCATAAATGCATATTGGTTAGGCAGGAAACAAAGTAACCATCAAATTTCAAACTCACTCATAAGAGCATGACACATGGTAAAAATATATCACTGCTTCCAAAGCAATGCATAACAACTACTATGTGTAAAATATTCAAAAAATGGTCATTTTAGTTTAATTAGCGGTTTCAAATTCGAGTTCTAAAGTTACGTGTTAAAACTCAATAGTAAAAGCTTTAGTGTTCATTATAATTTTGCTTGACTTTGTTGTAAATATAATACACCAAACTCAAGATAGATGCACATATTGTTAACTAATGAACAATTAGTTTACATGATACATGTCTTATTTTCCTTAAATGAGATTTTAAATTTAATTCTTATGAATAAAAAACATCATTCAGATACCTAACCTCGTAATATTGTAGATATTCTTCTCTTGAATAGAATTATTTTCCGTAGAGAATACTTGTTGTCCAAACAAATAAAGCAAAATCAATGCATATTATTGTGGACATTTGTCAACAATATTTAAACATATTTGAACCATTTCCTTTTTTTTTTAATTTTCTATTTGTTCTACACTGATTAAATGTATAAGTTATTCAAGAGATCGAAATTCACCTCAAACTATCCATTTATCCTTTGGTTTGCCAACTTCGGCAGTGTGCAGAGAACTTTGATATTTCCAAAATGTAGCATGTGATGTGTATTTTCTTTATCCAAAGCAATTTGTTTTGCAGATCCAAACATATTAGGCTAAGCATTCATCGAATATTTTAAGGCTTTCACATGCTACACTTAATTGTAGGATCATAATGTTGTTTGCTCATAATGATCCTCAAAACTAGTCTCTTCATTTTGTCTTAAAAACTTACAGCCAGGCAATACTAGCATATTTTCTTCCTCAGAAAAGAGGCGCTCAATGTTCCAAATGATATTCTCTTTTACGACACTATTGAAAATGTACCAACAACAAAAATAGTACAAAATCTTTTGATTGTTCTGTCTATACACCAAAAAATTTGCTCAATTACAAAAGAATCAGAATTAACCAACATAAAACTTGTAATTCCCTAAACTGATGAATGTGTTTTTACAGTAACAGTTCTGTGATGGTTGTGATGGTAATTAATTATATGGTCATAGGGTATGTAGAGATCATAAGGTGCCCACAAAAAATCAACTGAGCAAGGCTTCCTTGAATCAAGCCTTGTCCAAGGTTTCCCTTTACCACTCCAATGTAGCAAACTAACTGGGCCAGGATGCAAAGTTCTGCAACTATTTCTAACATTATCCCCTCCAAGCCCATGTTGGTTCCATCTATGTTCAATAGGCTCAACATCTCCACCAAAAGCCAATAAAAAAGGAGGAAGTGAACCCAGTTTATAAATCCTTCTCTCCTTCTGAATTTCCATCCATTTCTCAATCTTCCTTGTATAGTCACCCTCTCTCCACTTCACCAAGTCCATTACCATCACCCCAGTGTTGAAATAGCAGGGCCTTTTCCATTGAAACACCTCAGAGAACTCAGAACTTGACCAAAATTCATAGGAAAAATATCTGGTGAAGTTTGCACGACAATACTCTGGAGCACCAATGACTCTTGACCCAGTCAGTGAAACTTTCCACAGCTCAAGAATATCATCCACAACTATAACATCAGAATCCAAATATATAACCCTTTCAATGCAGCCCTCAAGCAAATCAGCCAGGTAACTCCTTGCATAGTTCAAAGGGTTGTCAAGTGCCTCCCTAATTGAAGGAGAAATGAGATCCTCAACTAAACTTTCCCTGAAAACATAAACTTTGAACCTCAATGAAGGAAAAGAGGAGTGAACAATCTTGGTTAAATCATCCTTGCTCTCAATTCTAACATCTGATGCAATGAAATGAAGGAACAGATTCTGAGGACAAGAAGTGTGTTTAAGAACAGAATGCACTGCAGCAATAGAGCCTCTCAAGTAGTCCCAGTCAATGGTCATGGCAACATGAACAAGTGAAGGGTCACATGTCATTTGCACATTGTTTCCACCACCTACAGTGCACTTTTGCCGGTTTCTGTATTCTGGGGCCTCTTTGAATTGCATAAAGGGACCAACTTTAACCTCAGTTTCATAGCCATTGTGTGTGATCTTGTTGGCAAAAGATCTAATACCATTGGCTGGGAAGAAAAGCAAGAAAGCTGAGAAGACAAACACAAAAAGAATTGATCTAGAAAGAAACATCACAAATTTTGGACCAAAACAAGTTAATTGATAGAACAACAAGGCGAATCAAGAAAAGGGAAGATGAGAGATATATGGATTCTTTAACAAAGCAAGAGAAAAGTGTAGAGAGTATGGAACAAAAGGAAGGAAAAGAAAACGCGTTTGTTATGATGTCATGTGATCAAGTTAGAAATCTTCAGAGGCTGTGGTTCCAGGAACCTTCTTATGTGTTTCTACCTATGTGCCTTGTTGGAAATTGGAATTATTCTTTGATGAAAAGAAGGAAAAGAATAATGTTAACAACAATTTAACCTTGGATGCTTTAACCATTCCACTTTCAGTTTAGGTAATGGTGCATTCAAGACAGGTATAATACCATTGTGACCACGTGCTTTGAATATACACTTTTTTTTTAAAAAGAAAAACTCACAATTTCACATTGGTTGTCACTTCAACATTATTTTAATAATTTAATTAGTTGCGTTTACCTCATAAATCTTTACCGAAAATCGATTAATACGGCATTGTTCTAGTTTAAGTTAAGGTTTTGGGTTGAATCCTAAATAATATGATTTTTTAAAATGATTTTTAAAGCAAGTTTAATATAAATTCATAGGAAAACTTTCTACTAATTTTTATTTCTTATTTTATGTAAATTCATACAAATAAAAAGAATCGCTATTTAAATTTATTTTATCTCCCATTGTTTTTTATCTTGCTAAGATTTAATGTTTATACGTGTGTAATTATACTAAACAATCTCAAATCAATCTTTGAGATTGATATTTTGAGGCAATGTAGTTTAGTTTTTTAGGTATTAATTTTGTAAAAAGATATTGAATAAATTGAATGTTGCTTGGTAAAATCTGGGAAGTTAAATTGATTTTAAGACTTGCATGTGTGCATGTATTATATTATAAACGTGTTTTCTGGTACATTACAGATCTAAAATGCAAAAAATAATGTATTCCATTCTATGGCTCAAAAACTGTTTAAAGTCAAAGTATTACAGCCAACGATGTACAAACGTTACTGTATGTCTAGAATATTAGAAATATCTTTTTTTATGATGATTTTTTTAAAAAAATATCTTATGTGGGTTTCCGTGTGCCGCATGGGTCACACATTCAAAAATTCCTCGTTGCGCAAAATGCGTTAAAGCATGAACCTCAGAATAGAGGGTGAAAATACAAAGTTTGAGTTTCAATTTTCATTTCCCTAATTTTTTTTTATAACCAAACGAAATTTTGATTGTTTCAATATAGAGGATCAATATTAATCTTTAGATTTTTTCATTTTTATAACTTTGTTTTTCCAACCGCATATCAAACAAAAACTAAGGTTTAGTTTTGTCCATACATGTTAGCTCTCAAAACATAATTTCTAGTTACAATGCAAACATTCATCAATCTTTTTTTAGTTTTTAATATATGATATTTGAAATTTGAAATATAGATTGAATAAACAGACTTTTCTTAGAACTTGATGAAGTTATTCACCTAGGTAACATTTTGCGTATGGTTGGACGAAACAAATCTCATCACTTCATTTACTTCATTCTTAAGAAATCTCATCACTCATTAACAACAAATAAAATTATAAAAAATTACATTAAGAAAATTTTAGAAAAATGGTTGTTAGTCAAGTGGCCTCAATACTCAAGAAGGGGGGTGAATTGAGTTTTTAAAACTTTGCTTGGAATGCCTTTAAACTTGATTCATTTATCATAAGTTTAAAGATTATGCAGGTGAAATCAAGTTTAATGCAAGAGATGATGCAAAACAAGAGATGTATATGGCTGAGACAATTTGTCAAACACTTGGTGTGGAATATTCAAAGTTAACTAATTCAAGCAAGCTTAAGTATGTAAATCACAATCAACTAACACAAATCAATTAAGTGCAGTATATGAATGTAAAAGAGTAAGGGAGAAGAGCTTGCAAACCGATTTAACGAGTTCCACCAACCCCGGTGTACGTCTCGCCTTCAAGCAACCCACTTGAAGGATTTCCACTATTGAAGTTTAGAGATTACAAGCTATGAGCAATTGCAGCTTCCTAGTGTCCCACACTCAAGAACTCAATCCTCACTAGCACAAAGGTAACCCACCCAATCTCTCAAACTCTCAATACCCAAAGGTTGAACCCCAACCTTTGTGACCACTCAACCTAGAGTGAAAAACCTTTGTGTTTGGTGTAGCAAGTTACTCTCTTAATATAGTAGATATACAAATAAATGCTCACTCAAGTTTCTAGCTCTCAACAAGAGAGGATTTACAAATTAAAGCTCAACTTTCAGAAAATGCAAAGATATAAAATTCACTAAGCACAAGGAATGGATGAATAATTGATTGCCTCTTGTCTTATTTTTTTTGTCCTTGAGTTTGGCATGCATTTATAGAGCCTTGAAAGAGCTTGGTGGAGTTCCTGGCCGTTGTAGAACATGGGCACTGAGTTGGAATGGAGAAATGAGCTGGTTTCCACTTAAAAGGAACTTTCCCTAAATTCTGGCACGACTCTAATCGATTACGCCTCGACCAGTAATCGATTAGATTTTGAATTTTACAGTGTTACACAGTAGATAATCGATTAGGCATTTTAGTGTAATCGATTAGCTTGAAAATAAGGACTTGCTAATCGATTATTTTATACTCTGTAATCGATTACTCTTAGTACCTGATGCATTTAATTGTGTCTGTAGCATTGTAATCGATTAGGCCTTCTTGCAATCGATTAGTATGCCAAACAGAACTTCAATAATCGATTGGGCCTTCTTGCAATCGATTAGGATGACAAACAGAACTTCACTAATCGATTATGTCTGACTTGGTAATCGATTAGCTTGACTACCTGATGCTTAATCTTCAAACTTTCAACTGGTAATCGATTATCCCCTTGGTGCAATCGATTATCTTTGCAAACAGAACTTAGGTAATCGATTAGGTCTATAGGTGTAATCGATTACTTCACAGACAGAACGTATGTAATCGATTAGCTTGAGTCCTCTAATCGATTAGTCTGCACGTTTTTGTCTATCTGATTCTATTTTTTCTGTTTTTTCTGTTTTTCATGTTTGCATGGCTTTTTGCTTCAATCCTTCAATGTGCTTTGTCATTATCAAAATAATTCAACCTGAAATGTATTCAAACACAATGGTAAGTACATACTATTCACAATAGTGCTTTTTGTTGTGTGTTTGAAGAGAAATATGAAGAAAAGAAAGATACAACGTAAATATATATATATATATATATATTTATAACCTTTGGAACTTAATATACGATTTTTAAAAAAATTATTTTTTTTGTAATCATCTTCTAAATTTTTATATCATTCTTTTTTATTATTATTAAAATATCACTATTTATGAATGAATTTTTTGAAATAAAATAACAATAAATATGATAAATTAATTAAATTATTTATCTCTCTTATAATAATTAGATAATAAAAATTACATTTAATCGCTATCTTATATGTCTTTTTAAAAAGTCAAATAAAATGATTAAATTAGTGAAGAAAGTGTAACTAAAAAGAAAATAAGTAGAGAATGCATAAGGAAAATTTTTAATATGTGAATACGAATGTTAAAAAAAATAAAAATTAGTGTGAGGGAAAGTTAAACTTGAATGGACAATTGACGTATTAATTGTTTGTATGTGTTAAATATGATTACAGCCTCAAATTGTTATTCAATATTATATGGATGACACATCTTAGTTCCTAAAGTTTTAGAACCCTAATTTAGTTCACGAATTTATACATACACATAAGTTTTGGGTTGAATAAGTATTGGATTAGTGAAATTTTAGTAAAAAAAAATCTAACAAAATTAATTAATTTGGGTTGGATTATTTTTGTGTATTTTTTAAATCCAATTTAATATAAGTTAGTTTAGATTAGATCTTATGATCAAATATTCAATTAATTATAACCTGTCGTGAATTTTAAGAAAATAAAAATATAGAAAAATTCAAAATCAAAATTGTTAGAACCTATATCAATCATTTAAATTTAAAACTTAAATTCATGATGAAACATTATAAATTCTTGATCGATCAACATTACAAATTAAAGTCTTGAAGCCAAATCCATGCCAACATAGGATTTGCCATGAAGAACACCTTCGTACGAAACAAAAGAGAGGGTTTCAAGTAGGGGAGGTGACAACGTCGTGTGAGTGAAGAAAAAGAAAGAAATCAAAGAATGATATTAGGGTTTGGCTTTTAGGAATAAGTGGGTTCTTCTTCCCTTGCGTGTGAATTTACTTCCTTGGTTATGTTAGGTTAGTGTGAAAAATATAAAATAATTATAATAAATAATATAAAATTAAGTCTAGTGGTAATCGAGTACTTACAAATAAAAAAATTTGATATTTGATCTAATTGTCGATCAATTCTTTATTGGATTAGATCATTCTGATCATATTACTAGAAAAATTCAATCCAACTTACGATTGATTCAGATGACCAGGTTAAACAGATAAATCCAATTTGTTGTTCAACTCTACATAAGTTATTCATATATTGTTTTTTTACTTTATTCTTTATAATTATTTAATACTAAAAATAATTTAAATATTTTATAAAATCTTGATTTATTTTTAGGATTTTTAAATCTCATTAATTAAAATGTCTAAGCATACAATTTTCAGGACTACAAATACTTATTTGCAACTTATAAAAATAGTTTAGGACTCTCATAAATTGCTTTTGATTTATTTTTATAAGTGACTTGATATAGCTTACCAAAATAAATTATTTTCAATTTATTCCAATAAATTTTGTAATCAAATTGATAATAAAAAATTCATTTGAAAACAACTTATTGCATAAGCTCCTAATTAAATTATGTATCCTGACATAGTCTAAAGGTGAGTTTGAAAGAGCTTACTCATATTTTTTAATTTATAAAAATAATTTTAAGTCTTTAATTTATCAATGTCATTAACTACCTGTCATATGTGTCTCTTTCATTTTCATATTTTCCAATTACAAACCAAGTTCAAAGGAATGAAAATACTAACGGAAGTGTAAAATGTTTTAAGGATGACTGGAATGATAAAAATTTATGACATATTTATGATAGCGTTTAAGAAGTAAAAGCTGAGAATATACTACACAACCACTTTCATAAGGTGGGTTAGGTAAACATATTAAAAAATAGAGACTATTTCTAGACAATTTCATAGAGTTTTGAAGGCAATATTTGAGATATTGTAAAGCCATTTGACCCTATATTCAACGATGCTCCTCATCATATTAGAAGTGATAAATGTTATTGATCCGGTCCCAACACCGGTCCCCAAGAGCATGGTTTTAATGCTTTGCCAGATCAGCATTTTGAACAGGAGGAGTACGTCTCAAATACCTTATAATTACTTTTATACGGAGTACATACCGCCATGGCATGTAACCCCGCCAGGTCACGTAACTCCGCCAGAGCACGTTACTCCGCCAAGGCTTATTACTCCGCCAAGGTGGAAAACATTGAATATCTTGTACACATGCATAAAGTATTTCCAATGCATATTACTCCGCCAAGCCATAGGCTCAATACAGGCGGAATATTGAGTTTCCCATACTGCGTAGCGAGCCCATACTTGTAACCCCGGCACGAGATTGACTCTGTCTTGAGAGGTTGAAAATGGGAATCACGCTGTCACGCATAAAAGGGAATAATGAATAAAATAATAAAGCATTAACGCTTTCCAGGCAAGTGGAAACACCCACTACAGTGATGGTGCTCGTGAACGACACTGGGACCCACTACCTTTCTTGCATTATGCCAGAAAATAAGGAACGGGTCCTACCAATAATGGAGCACCAGTAACAGGTATAAAAACCTCAGCAAAAAGGTATAAGGGATTCCCCCCCCCCCCAATTCTGAACCTTACACTTTTACTTGCATAATTCTCTCAGATTTGCTTTCTAAGTCTTACAGTATTTCAGAATACTGACTTGAGCGTCGGAGAATAATTGCAGGTACCACCACCAATTGTGTCAAGGCAAAGGAAGTTACTTCAGGCGGACTGTAACACCGCCCAGAGTGTATTGTATTCCGCCCCAGTACACAAGGATACTCCGTACTTGCACATATACAAATATCTCCTTGTACCAGATTGACATTACATGTACATTTTGAATTGTTCATCAACCATACTTTTACACCCCCTGTAAAGAACAGTTCAGTTATTATCCTTATTTTAAGAACTACATTAGTGATACTGATGGCACACGTGTAAGACTTGTAGTCCCTGTTGAGCAACAAATTCCTTACAAACGTAGAAAATGGTACACAACAACTGATGTAATGGTTGCTTGTGATTTTAATATGTGTTTTACATTTGTTCTAGCAGGATGGGAGAGCTCAACACATGATACTAGGGTCTTTATGGATGTTTTATGGTTACCTCACTTACATTTTCCACATCCTCGTATAAGTTAGTGAGTTTTTTCCCTATTTTATCACTAAATAAATAAATATTAATTTTTTAATTTATTCATAGGTAAATATTACCTTATTGATACCGATTATCCCAATTTTATAAGGTATTTAGGTCTTTACACAAAATACTAAGTATCATCTTCCCCATGATAGACTGAGACCAAGAGCTAAAAGAGGAAATGAAGTGTTTAATTATCTGCATTCTAGCCTCCGAAACATAGTTGAGCGGTCATTTGGATGTTGTAAGGCTAGATGGAGAAATATTAGGAAGTATATCTCTTTTTCCATTGAGGATTTTAGCTCTAGTCATTGTTGCTCGTATGACATTGCACAACTTTATGAGAAGGAATGAGACAAATGATGGCGAATTTCTTTTCGTTGGTGAGAACAATGAAATAGAATACAACTCATATATGCGTGAAACCAAACTTGAAGATATCACATGACAACAACCAAGTCAAGAGAGTACCAAGCACATGAAACAAGTTAGAGACAACATTAAAAATCATATGCCTAGGATGATCTAACTAAAATTTCTTGTTTCAATTTATATATAATGGTTATAATTTAAATTTAGACACTCAAACTATCAATTATTAATGCACATGAAATAAATTTTTAGACAAATTTAAATATTTTATTTTTAAAATTTACCTTTAATGTATTTTTTTCTCTTTAATCATAATTTATTTTATTCTTAATTAAAATTTTATTATTTAAAATCATTTTTTAAATTTTTTATGCATTAATCTTAAAAAAAAATTAATTTTCAAAATTTAAAATTATACAATTACTTAAAAGTGCTTATGGATTATTACTTTCAAACGTAGAAATTTTATAAGTACTTTTTAAAATGTGTATCCAAACATAAATAACTTATCAATTTAAGTGATTATAATCAATTTAAGTGATTATGAGATAAATACTTATATGGGAAAAACTTAATAAATAAATAGTTAATTAAGTTATTTTTCCAAACATGCCCTTAAACCAAAGTTTCTACTTATGACTTGTGCTTTCACGGACACAAAATGCTTACATGTTGCAATCTGTCAAGAACTTGGGGAAAGAGAAGTTTCAAAGGGTTTTCAAATGTATATGAATCAAAGTTAATTCGATTTTAGAATGAATACATAAAATTATAACCAATCACAAAACCGAAGTAGCATCAAATCTTGATTCATCACATGAATGAAGTGACTTAAAAAAACTTTGGGACCGAATGGAGTTTCAATTGCTAATTACAGTTCCAAACCATTGGATTACAGAATAACCGAAACTAAGTGGAGATTAATGTTGATGAATACATGTAAACCTTCAAAGTCATATCTACAGAGCTTAGCATCCATGTTAAACTAGGGGTCATTTCTTCATGTCAACAAATAAAGAAAACTCAAAAAGAATACGATACAACATGATTTAAGTAATGTAAGCAACTAAGCATGAGGAGCTATGCATGTCTAAAATGTAAGCAACTAAGCAACACTGCATGGTTATTAGAAACACAACCACTAAAAAAATCTAAGGGACTGTTTGGTTTGTGTTTCCATTTCTTGTTTCAAGTTTTAATTATAAAATGATCATTTTGTTTCTAGATTTTAAAAATTTATGTAGGAAAAAATGAAACCGGGAAATAAAAAACAATTGTTTCAGTGTTTCCTATGCAATTTTTTTTATAAAAAAAAACATGATGACAATTTTGTGGTTAAAATTAAAACAGGAAATGGAAACAAAAATCAAACAACCCCTAAGGAGATGAATGTTTCAAAAGTTAGCAGCATTAGTTCATTGGTTATTTTATACACAATTAAACATCATCACTAATCCAGTTCATTATTATATTACATAGCATTGGCACAAAAAGTGAAAAACAAGAAAGATTGCAAGATGAATACTAGACTAGTCGAATGTGATGAGTATCAGAGATGGAAGGTGTTGGCACATAAACCATTTCATAGTGTCCTTTCCTCCTTAGGCCCAGAATAAGCCACAGATAATTAACATTCAGAATCAACAAATCAATAGATGCAGATACCCAATACATGTTTAGAATGCTCATTAAAACAATGAATGAAGTCTAGAAACCAAAGGAAATTTCATGAGGCTGATAACATAAATATTGAATTTGAGTACAGATAGAGCATACTGTACAACACTACAGAGTAAATACACACTCACATTTGCAAACTTCAGTCTTCAAAGTTAAATTATTTTATTTTTTCATAATAACAGCATTCGGTTTCCTGCATTAACATATGACAAAAAAACATGATAATGCAAATCAAACTTATCAAATATCTAACTTGTTTCTCACACCTCTTCCTATACTCATTCGCAACGAAATTTGATCTTCTGAATTCAGAGAGATGAAAAAGAGAAAGGGGAGGGAGGTATTAATTAAGTGATAAGAGAAAGAAAAAATTTACAGTGTTTCCAGAAACACAAACTGTCTTCTATCACCTAGCACCCTGTACTCATACTGCAAGATTGAGTGATGTGGAAAGCTTTAGCTCCTATGTTGAATCCAACATTCACGTCCACACAATCATATAGTTTTCTGCAGCCAGGACATCGCCCATCTGCCTCAAGGATCTTTTTGTGACAAAAGAGGCAGAGACAAAATCCACATGAACAAGGAAGAAAACTTGAGTCTGTGACGTCTAAATCCTCATAACAAATGGGACAATGAGGAGGCTGAGACATGACCATTTGCCAAGCCCAAGGTACATTTCTGTGGTTACCGTGCCAGTTTGAACTTAATGGAGACCTGTGTTGCTTTGAGAGGTTGGGCAAACACTGAGGACGAAAAGCATCATCAGGTTTCCAAGCTTGACAATTTAGATGCAATTCAGGAACTGTGGATCTGAAGTATGTTTCAGAGAAATCTGCTTTAGGATTCTTGACAGCCTCTATAACCGGTGGAGACTCTGAAACCACGGAATGTAGATTTAGATTATCACTTTCATTTGCATCTAACGCATCAGCAACAGCCTCCCAGTCATCAAGGCATCCATCTTCCTCACTAACATCCCCAGAGAAATCATTCACTGACTCATCATGATCGAAAGTATTTTGAACCGAGTTGTTTGTAACGGATCCTGAATCATTGCCCTGGGTGCAAGTGCCTTGAATATCATCTCTTCTCTTCCTCCCATTTTCCTTATATGGTGACGATCTATTCTCCTCACTGACAAGGTGCTTAGACAACCGACAATGATCAACCCTTCCATTTGAGTCAACATTGCATCCTTTTTTTACTAATACATTGCAATCAAGATTGAACAGATAAATGATAAGCTCAAGTTTCAAAGGGCTTCAACAAACCATAAGTAATGTTGATAACATGTTGATGTTTGAATTTAAAATATAATACTATGAACATTTCTTTAGACTCCCTTGATAAATAAAATTTGGTCTCGTGTTACCAATCCAAAAGACTAGCTTTATTTCACTTTCAGATTTTGTTTATTCATTACTTATATCAATAATTGGAATAAGTGATAAAACATGGCCACTTTATGCTTCAAACATGATCTGCTTAGTTTGAAGGTTACAATTTGAAAGTTAATACATAGAAGAATCAAAAGATTCCATATAATGTAATTAAAGTCATAATAACTTTACAGGTATATAGTGCAAGGAAGCTGTTTAAAAAGTAATATAAACCTTTCATGTATCATTTACTAAACAACCTAAGCTACATGATATAAGATGCCTTCTATAATTCGATCCGCTCCACACGTTGTGAATTATCATTGCATCAGCTTTTGGAATAGTTGGTTCAGGACAACATTAAAAATAGATTAAGCCAAATTCAAACATAAAATCTAGCTTAAGGAAAGAGGATAGCCCAATTCTTCTAATGTGTTCTTTATCCATATTCTAAACCGATGCATGAACATCTCAAGACCCGCTCCCCCCCCCCCCCCCCCCCCACCCCCCACAATATCTAATACAATAAATTTGGGGGGATCAATTTCCAGTCACATAGTCTGATAATAATTCTGTAAAGCTTCTGGATAATTTACTTCAGATTGAGCCAACATTCATTACGGTTGTCATTCGGTTCAAAGAATCTCCATTCCATACACAGCTCCTCTGCCACAGTTGTAGATATAGGTATTTTGCGAATAAGCCTTACAAACCAATGGTTAACAATGGCTCTGATGGGCGGTTTTGTTAGAATAGGCGGGGCGGGGAGGGGGCAGGACTACATACATGTGGATGCCCCAACATTGAAGGTTGGATACGTTATGATATCATAAACAATGGATTGAGCCTAACTTCCCAAGTCTCATGAAATATACTAAGGCAATATTTTTAACTAAGCTGGGATATTTTCACACAAATAAAATAATATTTCAGGGAAAAAAATGACAACTGCAGCAGCAGCAGCAACAACAACAACAAAGGAACAGACAAAGGATGCCTTTTGCAAATAATTAACAAAAAAAAGGATACTCCAACTTTAATCCTTCCATACATATTATTAAGACCATTCAGCATTCATGGTTAGGTCAAAAAGGTACAACAAATAGAAAAATGCATATTCGTGAGTTCAATGACATCGATTGATCAAAAAATAGAACACAAAAACCTCATCTAACAAACAATTTGAAGGTGAAAATGAAAATCATAATGCTACCTCGAGAAAGCCATTGCTCTCGCCGAACATCAAGCTTGATTTGCTTCAGTTTCGCCGACCCATTTGGCTGAACAATCAAAATGCCATAAGCCATTAAAACCACACAACCATGGCAGAAAAAATTGAACTTTTCTAAGAAAGGGAAAAAGAAAAAGCAAAAGGCTAAAAAATTGCAACCCTTTGATAATATTTGTCTGAAGTATACATTCATAACCTCAGAAGCCAATAAAAAGTGAAAAATAAAAATCAGAAAGCCAAGGAAAAAATTGGAAGATTCCCAAAACAAAACAAAAGCAATGTTATCCTTTGACACCTAACAAAAGAAAATACAATGCAATGGGTCGTGGGTTGGGAAAAATCATATCTACAGCACAACAATTTGAAAAAAAAAATGGTTTGAAGAGGAGAAGGTGGAGAAAATGGAGAGGTGAAGAAGAAAGTTACCCTTTTCTTCTTTGTTTGAGAAGGATCAAAAATGTAAGCAGAAGCCATTGAAATTGGAGAACGTGATAAAAGGAAAAAGAGAGAATAAAGAAGGATAGGGAGGGAGTGGATGTTACAATTTGCTGCTTTGATTTCTATTTCTGTTCCAATGTTTGTTTTCATCAACGTGGCTCTTTAATTTACCATAACGCTTTGATATTCGTATCACTGTATAGACTCATTTTTTCCTCCTAGCACACTTTACTATCTTGTTTTATGCGATTTTTTTTTTTCTTTTGGGCGAGTAAACCTAAAATTTGAACTGTGAATATTAGTATCTTGTCTTTTATTTTATTTTTTTTGGCAAAGTCTTATCCTTTTATTATTGATTCAGTTTTACATTTTTCTTATGAAATTGTTCCATTAATTATTCTAATAATTTTATAATAGGTTTTTCTAACTTACAATGCAAACAAATATCTGTATAATATTTCAAATTAGTCCTTATAATTTTTTGATATTCCTAATTTGTTTCTTATAATTTTATGATATTTTAAATTGCTTCTTGGGTTAAAAATTATTCCTAATCTAAGTGGAGTATATTTTAAACACTAAATGGTGCCTAACTCTTTCTCCTCGCTTGCACCATCTACCGTCTCCTTTCTTTCTTTCATCTTTCACCCTCCCAACATCTTAACCTTTCAAAAAAAAATGTAATACCACTGAAATTTTTTAGAGATTACAATGAGTAATGAGCATTTTATTATTTTTAACCAAGATACATACAATGTTATTTTGAAATATAGGGTTTTTTTTTAAATTATACAAACAATACTTATATTAGCAAAAAATATAAGAATTTCATGATTTATTTTTTAAAAGAGAATAGTGTTACATTCTATTCAATTGATTTTATGTTTTCCTAACATATATGGTTAATTTTGGCAGGTTTAACGTATAAATTCAACATGTCAAACTCAGTGTATCATTCCTAAAAGTATCCTTTAATTTATAATTAGAGTAACATAACATGAATTACAAAAATAAATAAAAAGTGATAAATTTTTACTTTATTCCAAAATATGGATAACGTTAAAATAAATAACATCTCACCAGACAAATTGTGAATCCCATTTTAAATTATCAAAAGATGGAAAGGTGTTGGAAGTCCTACATCATCTGTCTCATAATATTTTACATGGTTTAAATACTTGTTGCTTCGCTGGAAGGGGCATAACCTAGAACCCTGACTATTAAACATTAAACCTTGAATGTTGAATGTCAAACCTTAAACTCAAAACCCTAAAATGCTTAAATTTTCACCAAATTTCTTAAATACTAAAGTTTCCCTTCAGGAGATGGGGCTACCTAACCCTTTTTTTATTTAGTTTTGTGGTGTATAACATCTTTTAGGATGCTAGTAGTATAAAATGGTGAGAAGCTCAATGAATTTCACCTTACCTTTTTGTTTTATGCATGGAGAAACTTTCTCACTCGGTTAACACAGTAGTTGGGGTAAGATTATGGAAACCAATTCGGCTTAATAAAGGTGGGCCTGTATTATCTCTTTTTGCTTTTGTTAACGACTTAATCCTTCTTGCAAAGGCTCGGTTGGATTATAAATAAATGCTTGCAGGTGTTCAGTGATAGCTCGGGTTAAATAGTTAGTTTAAGAAAGTCTAGAGTCTAGAAATGTCTCATGGGGTGTGCGTGATAGGGGCTTGGTATTCAACGTATTCATGGTTTGTAGGGGGGATGGTGCCTCAAATCTATGGAGAAGGTTGGTCTATGTTTGGGATAAGGTGGAACAAGGTTTAGAGTGGAATCTGGGTGATTGTGAGAATACTTGCTTCTAGAGTGATGGTTCGAGCCCTTAGGTAAAATCCTAGATCATGTTTTGTCTCTTACTAATAATGGGCTACATATAAGGGTTAGTGGTTGGGTGGATGGAAACAATGTATTGAAAGTTCAAGAACCTCGGCTTTTTCTCCATAAGGATATTTGTAGGTTATTTGTCAATTATCTCCCTATATGCTTGGCACAAGTGACCCTGATTTGGAAATTTGAGGCTAATGGTGGCTTCTTATCGGCATTGGCGTATTATAGTGATGGGAAAATAAGCAAAGTGTAATAGGCTTTTCAAGCATATTTGGTTGTGGATTGGACCACAAAGAATTCGTTTCCATTTTTGGTGGAGACGCAATAAGGTAGTTTTTTAATGATCGGGTTTTGATATAAAGATTTAGGGGCACAAGTTCGTATAATCTTTGAGGTTATAGGTGTTTTTAGTGGTCCAATGAATCTAAACCCTCAAACTAAGGTCTATAACTAGGGATGGATTTCACTTTCTATGAGTTAATTTAAGCTAAGAGAGGCCAGAGTCTCTTTCATGACTGAAATGGTCATTTTAATTTTGTTTTTTTGAGAGAAATAGTAGGTGCTCAATGGCTCAAGCAGAAGTAAAAGGTATTTGGATAAGGTTGGTATTAGCTTGCAATTATGATTTTAGAAAGGTAATAGTAAAGACGAACAGTGCTTTTTACCATCTCTTATGAGAGAAAGGGTGCCTTTCATATCACCCTTGTTACTCTCTTATAACTTTTATAAAGGAGGTTACTCACAATTTGGAGCAAATCATTTGCACCAAGTTTTGGAGAGAAGGTAATGAACACCGTTAACATTTAGACTATGATGAGTTTGAGCATTGATCAGGATTGTTTGGTGTTCTTTAAAGCACCTTTTTGTTTGTTGTGAACACCTATTTCGGTCCGGCCAGTTTCAATGCTAAAAACACCGTCAGCAGTTAATGGGTAGCAAGAATGTAACCCCGTCCCTTACACCGTCCCATTCCACAAGATGACACTGCCCCACTCCAAATCCGGTGTCATGACATGATGAGGTAACAAGGATGGACCTCGTCGACCACATCGGTTTAGTGCCACCATAAGGGACACCGTTTCCCCAAGAAAATTCGATCAAAGCAATGACCGGTGTCTCCTATTGTCCGATGTGAAGGTTTCATGGAACCCAACATCAGACTCTTGTGACACCGTCTACTGAGTCTGATTGCCCATGCTGTGACTTGGAATCACACTAGCAGATTCAATCCAGAAAATCAGGAAATGGCAGACAGGAGATAAAAAATGAAAACAGAAAAAAAAAACTCTCCACTCGCCACTGTTCCCCACTGCTATTAGTGGCCAGGCTGTCCCTCCACTACGCGTATGGGTCGAGTAGAGCCATGAGATGTCTAAACACTCAGCAGCATGAGAGGGGTTCAAGGAACCTCTATAAAAGCCTCACTTGAAGAGGTCCAAGGGTCTGAATTTTTTGAAATCCAGGAGCCCCTAAAGAGTTGGTCCGATCCCTGAACCTTTGAACCCATCGAAATAGAGAGCTGGCCCAAATTTTTGAATCCGATTCCTGAAGAGAAATCCTAACCCCGTTCCTTGATTTTCCTGAGGAAAACCTTCCCCTGTTATCTAAACTCCATCTAGATTTCCCCAAAATTCCCTCAGTATTACAACTTGGTGGGATATCAATTCTCTCTTCCTGAGTGACTTTGTTCACCAGCCTTACACCGGATCCACACTGAACCTCCACACCGGATCCCCTCTGAGCTAAGCACATCGGATCTACGCTGAACCCCCCCACATCGGACCCAGTACTCAAACGATCCGGTCTTGTCGCTGTCACTCCGGTTGTTGCTGTTCCAGCCCACACCGGTACTTCTGTAGACATCGGCTGTAACATCCCTATGTTTTCTATTCATAAGTTTGGATATTTAATAAAGTAAGTTTATTATAAGATATAAAATTAAAATAAAAAGAAAATTTTGATTTGGGACCTGACGCGTAGCGTCAGTGGGACGCGTAGCGTCAGGGTAAAATTTGACGAGTAGCGTTAGTGGACGCGTAGCGTCCATATAAAAATTTAGACTTGACGCGTAGCGTCAGGGGGACGCGTAGCGTCAGTGTCGCGGGCAGAATAAAGACCCAAGATGACAGCCTGCAGAGCAGAAGTTAAAAACATAAGTTTTGGGGTTCTTCTTCTTCTCTCTTTTCCCTGCGACAATTAAAGGCCAACAAGAGGTTGGAATCTGAAATTAATTACGGATTAGAGGTAAGAAACTTAAGATTAACGCATGGGATCTTTCAATTTTGAATTCCATGGAGATTTTCGATCTTTATCCATTTTTGGGGAAAACAAGGGAACTTTGAATTTTAAGATTCTAAACCGGTTAAAAGTTTCCTTATAGTGTTCAGAAGAAGGATTGAGTGACGAATTTGAATTCCGCTTTATATAGGTTGCGAAAGAGCCGTTGAAAGATTAGCGAAAAAAGGGGGTTTCTCGGAGAACTTGTGGTTTCAGTTGTGGTAAGCTTCTAAAGCTTTAGAAAGTAATTTTTGAGCATATTTTTGAGTTGGATTAAGGTTTGAACGGTTAAAACCTTAAACCTTTTTGTAATTTTATCTTTTAGTGGTTGCGGCGCATTAATCTTGGTAATTGAGTTGAGAGCGTCGACAGTGAGGTAAGGGGAGTATTATAATATATATTTGATTACAGATTTGTCATAATTATGTTGGAAAATAAATCTATGAAAGTATGAGATTGATATATATATATATATATATGGGAGAATATATGATTAGCTTAGGTATGTGGCCATATATTGTATTTGACAATTATAAAAAATAGAATGGTAATAAATGAGATGTGAAATTGTGAATAAGATGGGAAATAATATATAAAGTATGCTTAGAATGTGCATAATGGAGAGTGATGAAATATTGAATTATCGTGATATAGAAGATATAAAGTTATGTTTGATTATGTGAATATTATGAATGTAAAGTATGATTATGATATTTAAAGATTATGGCTTTTATGCCGAGAGATATGGCTTTTATGCCGAGATGTGGATTTGATGCCGAGAGATATGGCTTTTATGCCGAGATGTGGCTTTTATGCCGAGAGATATGGTATTTATGTTGAGGTGTGGCTCTTATGCTGAGATGCGATTCTTATGTTGTGAGTTGGCTAGTATGCCAAAATCATTTAATGATTGTATAATGTATATTCATGATTTAAAATGAATAATGTGTATATGATGAGATATATTGTTATATGCTGTGTATGCATGATATGTATTGTGGACAGCCATTCGGTATAGATTACCCCTCGCTTTTGGCTCCCGTGGTCCATGTAGAGGCCCAGTTGAGCTACCCAGTGATCCAGGAAGAGATCCAGTGGTTGAGGTGGGGAGACGGTTTATGATACCGGGCTCGGTGAACCAGGATGTGTTCACGGGATGTCGGTGGACTCCCAGCTGGTGGCTGATTCGTTAGTATCCGGATACTAGGTGTCTGATGTATATGAGAGTCAGTTGTGAATTATACTCCTTGACTGATATGCAGATTATTGCATTGATATGATAATGATATGATTGAAATAACGAATTGTGAAATGAATTGATTAAGTATGGGTGCTTATAATTAATTTATCTCAATGTTGCGAGATATTTGTGATGTTGTGAACATAATGAATTTATGATGATTATGATGGATTATGATATGTTGGGTTCATATGAGGAGAGTTTAGTGGATCAATAACTCAGGCAGGAGAATGAGATTCTCCAGGTGATATCAACTCTGATTATGTAGTTGTATCATTCTTGTGATATATACTCACCCTTACTTTATGTTCACAGTGAACAAACCCAAGGATGTTGTGGATGCTACGGAAACCAGTACAAAGTGAGCAAGGAATAATGCCAGAGGAGTTTGGAATATACATCTTGTATATATTCATATGTGAATATATTATCTTGAAAACTTGCAGAAGTATATGTTGTTGTTACTTGTTTGTGATACCTAATGGCACTGAGCCATCGGTAGATATATGTGGATATGTGTGTAAATCTGTGGGAGTGTGAACTTATGCATAGTATAATATGTGTGTGGTTTGGGTGATGTGATTATATAATGGCATTGAGCCATTAGATATCATGCATGTGTGATGACCAGGTACTGTTGGATGATTATGGTTATGGCATAGAGTTATACTATAGTAAATCATGCATTATAGGCATGTTCTGTAACAGCCCAATTTTTAAGCAGTAATTAAATAGTAAAAAATTAAAGTTTCTCAAAGAAATAAGAAATGAATCATAGAAAATAGGAAATTTAATACAAGTATATTTTCAGTCTGACTTAAAACGGAAATAAACGAGAATGGAATGTAGAATAGAATAATAAAATAAAATAAAAATCTGCTACAGTAAATGCTACAGTAAAATGCTACAGTAAAATGCTACAGTAACGTCACATGAAAAATGTTGTAGAATGTAGAGAATTCGTGAGAATTCTCCAAATTTCCACCGCCTCATGTCAATTTCGAACTACTACAGTGATTTGCTACAGTGATTTGCTACAGTGATTTGCTACAGTGATTTGCTACAGTAATTTGCTACAGTAACCGCCATTGAAAGCCTATAAATAGAGCCCTGACCTCCCACATTTCCTCAGACCATAAACCTCACAGATCCTATAACCTTTCATCTCCCTCTTCAAGCTCTCAAAACCTTCATACTTTAATTTCCGTATAAGAAGAAATTACGCAAATTTGAAGATTTGAAGAAATACAAGGGAGTTAGCATAAGGAAAGCTTAACGATCTTCACTTGAGGTAAGAAAGAGGGGATAGGATATTAAATACATAGAAACTAAGTTAGAATTGCTTGCTTAATTGTTTGGAAACTCATTTAGTTAGATTTTAATTTAACTTGAATTAAATTGTGAAATTGATGCCAAATGGTTTGGAATATGATATATGATATGTTTCTAATGTTGTATGATGATTTGGAACCAATTGATATATTTAATTTGCATTTGAAATCATTAAACAGCAAAAACAGAGGGAAGCAGAATGCTGTTTTCATATATGGATTATATTTGTAAATATGATGAACTGTTGTATCTTCTTGAATTCTACCATAAGTTCTTATTGTTAAATTATGAATAAATTTATTGATATAAACTTACTGCATTCATGCATCATATGCATTGGCCGTTCAAAGAATCCGCAGAGGGGTTCTTTGAGGGGGTTCCCGGTGGGGGAACGCGCTCTGTTGAGCACAGACCTCTGTGGTGGTTTTATAGCACGGCCGTCTTAAGGGCTAAGCAGTGTGTCCTTAAGGGGGGTCCCGCAACACTTGTTATTGATATTATGATATTGTTATCCGATGTTGGTGTTGCATTATGGGACGCGGTATCGGTTGGATATCCGTAAAAATGTTATTGTTGAAAATCACTGTAGATGTTCCCACCAGAATGGATCCATCATGCATTTTCATTAAAAAGAACAGAATATAATAATATCAGTATAAAACAAAATACTTGTTTGGCATTTGCATCGCATAGCATCCTACTTGTGATTGTGTTTGTTCTGATTTAATTTCTATTTATTTGATATTTTATCTCACTCTTTCTATTACTTGTGGCAACCCTTCAGTGGTTAACCAGGAGGACATGTGACAAAGTGGATGTTGCTGAATATGGATGAATTATGAAGGTTTTTGATGATGATGCTTGCTTGCATGACTACTATTGCTGTATTATGTATATGCTATGTTTTGGTACTTTACGTCTTTATATTTTATAAGATCTAGGTGCCTGTTGTAAAATATAATATGTATAGAACTCTGATGTTATGAATAAGAAGTTAATTATGTAAAGGTTGCGTACTCTAATATTGTATCAGTAACCTCTAGAATCAGGTTGTGAATCTCTTGATAATTACCAGGTGAAAAATAAGTTATCTAAGAGATTTTATATGGTAAGGGTAATTATCTTGAGATTTGCAAGTTGGCTCCAGGGTGTTACATGTTCTGTGAATGTATGAGTGCTAAAATGGCTACTTGAAATGATTGAATGTGGTATTGATGAAGCAAATAGATTTAGAGATTTGAACTGGCAGCCATCCTTATAATTTTAAGAAAACTGGATAGGTGAATTTGAGTTTCAGTGAGTTTCAATATCTATGCAAGGTGTTAATAGGTTCATAAGAATATTTAAAAGTGGTATATATTGGCTTTGGATCATTTAAGAATCATTTAGGGTGTTTGGTGCAAGAGTGTTGCACATAAAGTGGTTAAGTTGTATTTCTTGCATAATTTGAGCATATGTTGGAATTTTGGCGAACGAACATCGCCAATAGTTTCCGAATGGGGAAAACATATGGACCATTAAGTTTTGTGGCAATTGGACCTGAAATGAGCTAATTGGATAAGTTAGTAATTGGTCAAAAGGCCTAAAATGTGTGACAGCATCAGGTGCTGTCACTGATAAGCCCACGCGTAGCGTCATCCTGGCGCTTAGCGTCAGGGCTACGAATGTACTCTCACGCTTAGCGTGGGACTGGCGCGTAGCGTCAGACCTCTGTTTCAGGTTTTGAGATTATTTCAACTTAAATGATTTTGAGGACTATAAATTATTTATTTTAAATTATAATTTGGGAAATTTTTATAAGATGCATTTTTTTTAATTATTGTGATGTAATTTAATTTTAGAAACGTGAAAAAATTTATTATGAGAATAAATAAATTAAATAAAATAAATATTATTTGAGGAGGGATGTCACAATTGGTATCAGAGCAAGACTATTCAGGATTGTAAACCATGTGGGTAGAAATGATAGAAAGTAATGAGATTTGTTTGTGAATTCATTTGTATAGATGAAATTGTATATGTGTAAAAGTGAATTTTTAGGAATCCTGGCATTATGCTCACTGGTTATCCGTTAGCCGCATTTCCTGGTATTGAGGTATTGATTATGGATTATATTTAACTTGTTTGATTATTAATGGTGTGATATGTTAATTGTAGAATGGCTGGTACTTCCAATTCAACCCCTGAGGGTGACTTCTTAGAAAATTTTTCTCAGCTGATAGGAAAGGCTGAATCTGGCCCAACCCTTGATAAATTTCTAAAGCGAAATCCCTCAGTGTATAAGGGTGGACGTGATTATGATGGAGCTTATATGTGGCTCAGAGAAATGGAACAAATGTTTGATTATTTTGAATGTACTGAGGAACAAAAAGTGGTATTCTCTACTTATCAGTTGCGTGATGAAGCTAGGGTCTGGTGGACACGTGCCAAACCTCAGATGATCAATGCTAATGAGGCCTTAAACTGGGTCAATTTTAAAAAGAGGTTTTTGGCAAAATACTTTCCCGATAATTATAAAACTAGAAAAGAGATGGAATTCTTACATCTTGAACAGGGAAGGATGTCTGTAGCTGAATATACAGCTAAATTTGATGAGTTATGTGACTTTTATTACCCTTTTTCCTTAGAAGGTACTGAAAGTAACAAAAGTGCTAAATATGAGTCTGGTTTGAGAATAGAGCTTCGTACTGCTATTGTACCCTTGGGGATTAGGGATTATGCTGAACTTGTTAATAAAGCACAGTTGACTGAAAATGTTCAGATGCAGAGGGTTTCTTTCAGAAAAGATAAATCTCAGTTGAGAATTAAAGGAGTTGAATTTAAAAAGCAGAGATTTAGTCGAAGTGGATCTTCTTCTTCATCTTCTTCTCCAGTTAGAGGTCGAGGCAGTACTCATCCTGATAATCGAGTTTGTTTTAAATGTGGTGGAGAAGGACATTTGGCTAGAAAGTGTAAATTTGAATTGCCTATATGCTATCATTGTGGTCAGACTGGGCATCTTAGGCCTGATTGTCCTATGAGGCAGCACAAGAATGTACAAGGGGGTAGGGGTTTTACTCCCGTGAATCAGGGTGGTAGGTTTCAGAGGGGTGGACGTAGTGGGGCTCGAGGAGGCCCAATCTGACAATTTGATACCACACAGTCTGCTAGTGCTCAGAATGTTATTACTGGGAGAGTGTTTGCTTTTGATGCTTCTGATGCTATTCATAATGATCAACTAGTGCACAGTAAGTGTTCTCTTTTTGGTAATCTTGTAGATGTGATATATGATTCTGGAGCTACTCATTCGTTTATTGCTGAAAGTTGTGCTAGAGATCTTGAATTACCTATGGTATTGATGAATAATGCTATAATTGTGTCTACACCGACTGGTTCTGAGGTTAAAACTATGACTATGTGTGAAGGAGTAAATTTATCTATTGAAGGTCGAACTTTTAATGCAAATTTAATCTGTATGCCCTTGAAAAATCTGGATATTATTCTGGGAATGGATTGGTTGTCTGCCAATCAGATTCTGGTGGATTGCTATCATAAAATGGTGGTTTTTCCTGTTGAATCCACTCCTAATGATTTGGTATGTTAATATTTCTTTTTGTTATTGTTATTTTACAGGGATAGGTAATTTGATTCTTGCTGATATACCTGTTGTAAGTGAATTTTCGGATGTGTTTCCGGAAGATATTCCTGGGTTACCTCCAAACCGGGAAATTGATTTTGTGATTGACTTAGTTTTGGGTGCCGAGCCAGTGTCACGTGCACCATATCGTATGTCATCGATAGAGTTAACTGAGGTGAAAAAGCAAGTTGAGGAACTGTTAAGTAAAGGTTTTATTAGACCTAGTGCTTCTCCTTGGGGTGCTCCTGTACTATTGGTACGAAAGAAAGATGGGAGTATGAGAATGTGTATTGACTACCGCCAGTTAAATAAATTGACAGTTAAAAATAAATATCCTTTACCAAGGATTGATGATTTACTTGACCAGTTACGCGACACATGTATCTTTTCTAAGATTGACTTACGATCCGGATATCATCAGATTAGAGTAAAACCTGAGGATATTCCGAAAACCGCTTTTCGAACAAGATACGGTCATTATGAGTATGTGGTGATGCCATTTGGAGTTACTAATGCTCCGGCGGTATTCATGAGTTATATGAATCGAATCTTTCATCCTTTCTTGGATCAGTTTGTAGTAGTGTTCATTGATGATATACTAGTATATTCAAGATCCGAGGGTGAACATGTTCAGCATCTCCGTATTGTTTTACAGATTTTGCGAGAGAGACAGTTATATGCAAAATTGTCAAAATGTGAATTCTGGGTTAAAAGTATTCAGTTCTTAGGGCATGTAATTTCTAGTGATGGAGTTTCTGTTGATCCTTCCAAGACAATTGCAGTTATGAATTGGGAGAGGCCCAAATCTATTACTGAGATTCGAAGCTTTCTTGGTTTAGCTGGGTATTACCGACGTTTCATAGAAGGTTTCTCTCATATTGCACTTCCTATGACCAAATTAACTAGGAAGGGATGTCCTTTTGTTTGGACTGATGAATGTGAACAAAGTTTTAATGAATTGAAAAAGAAATTGACTTCTGCCCCTGTGCTTGCTTTACCCGATGTGGCCAGAGAATTTGTTGTATATTGTGATGCCTCTAAATCTGGCTTGGGGGTGTGTTAATGCAAGAAGATAGAGTTATAGCCTATGCTTCTAGGCAGTTGAGACTTCATGAGCAGAATTATCCTACTCACGACCTAGAGTTAGCGGCGGTTGTATTTGTATTGAAAATTTGGAGACATTATCTTTATGGCTCCCGTTTTGTTGTGTTTAGTGATCATAAGAGTTTGAAGTACTTATTTGATCAAAAAGAATTGAACATGAGGCAGAGGCGATGGATGGAATATTTAAAAGATTATGATTTTGAATTAAAATACCATCCAGGCAAAGCGAATGTGGTTGCTGATGCTTTGAGCAGGAAATCTCTTCATATTGCATCTTTAATGATAGAAGAATATAAACTGCTAGAAAGTTTTCGTGATATGCATCTAGCTGTAGTGGTTTATTCTCCTGGTTGTATGCTAATTGGGATGCTAAAAATTACTAATGAGTTTTTAAAATCTTTGTCTGAATGTCAAGAGAATGATACTGATGTAAAACAGTTGATTGATGCCCAAGATCGGGGCAAGAATCTACCTTTGAATAGAGATTCTAATGGGCTGTGGCGGTTTAAAAATCGTATTATAGTGCCCTCCAATGGTGAATTTCGAACACAGATTCTATCAGAGGCTCATAAGAGTTCATTAAGTATTCATCCAGGTGTGACGAAAATGTATCAAGACTTACGGCAACAATTTTGGTGGCCGGGGATGAAGAAAATGATAATTGAATATGTGGCATCCTGTATAGTGTGCTTAAAGTCTAAAGTGGAGCATCAGAAACCTTCAGGGTTAGCACAACCACTTGATATTCCGATATGGAAGTGGGATAGTATCTCTATGGACTTTGTATCGGGTTTGCCTCGTTCTCGTGCTGGATGTGATGCTATATGGGTTGTTGTTGATCGATTAACGAAGAATGCTCATTTTCTTGCTATTAATATGAGATGGTCTTTGGAAAAGCTTGCTAATATTTATGTGAAAGAAATTATAAGGTTGCATGGTATACCCTCCAGTATTGTGTCAGATCGTGATCCTCGTTTTACTTCTAAATTTTAGAGAAGTTTACAACGTGAGCTAGGCACTGAGTTAAAAATGAGCTCCGCATATCATCCTCAAACAGATGGACAATCTGAACGTACAATACAAACTCTGGAAGATTTGCTTGGGGCATGTGTGATAGAACATGGAGGGAGTTGGGATCAGTATTTACCTTTGATTGAGTTTACTTATAACAATAGCTTCCATAGCAGTATTGGTATGGCTCCTTATGAGGCTTTATACGGTAGAAAATGCCAAACTCCTTTATGTTGGGCTGATGGTAGTGACGTCCTTGTATTGGGGCCTGAAATGGTTCAATCAATGACAGAACAGATTAAATTGATCAGAAATAAATTGAAAGTTGCTCAGGACCGTCAGAAAAGCTATTATAATGCTAAACATAGACCTCTGATATTTCAAGTTGATGATCAAGTATTTTTGAAAGTTTCACCTACGAAGGGTGTGGGTTGAGTAATTGGTAGTAAAAAGTTGAGTCCCAGGTATATTGGACCTTATCGTATTTTAGAGCGAATAGGCAATGTTGCCTATAGACTTGAGCTTCCTACAGTCTTGTCAAAGTTGCATGATGTTTTTCATGTCTCCCAGCTTCGAAAGTATATCCCTCGAGATGATATGGTGGTTCCAGATGACATGATTGAAATCAAAGAAGATGTTACGGTACCGGCTATTCCTCTTCATATTGATGGTTATCAAACGAAACAATTAAGGAATAAGAATATTCCTTTAGTGAAAGTTTTATGGCAGAATTTCAATGAAATTTCACACACGTGGGAATTAGAATCTGAGATGCGACAACAATACCCGGATCTATTTACAGAGGTATGTTGATTTCAAGGACGAAATCTATTCTTAGGGGGGGTGAGTGTAACATCCCTATGTTTTCTATTCATAAGTTTGGATATTTAATAAAGTAAGTTTATTATAAGATATAAAATTAAAATAAAAAGAAAATTTTGATTTGGGACCTGACGCGTAGCGTCAGTGGGACGCGTAGCGTCAGGGTAAAATTTGACGAGTAGCGTTAGTGGACGCGTAGCGTCCATATAAAAATTTAGACTTGACGCGTAGCGTCAGGGGGACGCATAGCGTCAGTGTCGCAGGCAGAATAAAGACCCAAGATGACAACCTGCAGAGCAGAAGTTAAAAACATAAGTTTTGAGGTTCTTCTTCTTCTCTCTTTTCCCTGCGACAATTAAAGGCCAACAAGAGGTTGGAATCTGAAATTAATTACGGATTAGAGGTAAGAAACTTAAGATTAACGCATGGGATCTTTCAATTTTGAATTCCATGGAGATTTTCGATCTTTATCCATTTTGGGGGAAACAAGGGAACTTTGAATTTTAAGATTCTAAACCGGTTAAAAGTTTCCTTATAGTGTTCAGAAGAAGGATTGAGTGACGAATTTGAATTCCGCTTTATATAGGTTGCGAAAGAGTCGTTGAAAGATTAGCGGAAAAAGGGGGTTTCTCGGAGAACTTGTGGTTTCAGTTGTGGTAAGCTTCTAAAGCTTTAGAAAGTAATTTTTGAGCATATTTTTGAGTTGGATTAAGGTTTGAACGGTTAAAACCTTAAACCTTTTTGTAATTTTATCTTTTAGTGGTTGCGGCGCATTAATCTTGGTAATTGAGTTGAGAGCGTCGACAGTGAGGTAAGGGGAGTATTATAATATATATTTGATTACAGATTTGTCATAATTATGTTGGAAAATAAATCTATAAAAGTATGAGATTGATATATATATATATATATATATGGGAGAATATATGATTAGCTTAGGTATGTGGCCATATATTGTATTTGACAATTATAAAAAATAGAATGGTAATAAATGAGATGTGAAATTGTGAATAAGATGGGAAATAATATATAAAGTATGCTTAGAATGTGCATAATAGAGAGTGATGAAATATTGAATTATCGTGATATAGAAGATATAAAGTTATGTTTGATTATGTGAATATTATGAATGTAAAGTATGATTATGATATTTAAAGATTATGGCTTTTATGCCGAGAGATATGGCTTTTATGCCGAGATGTGGCTTTGATGCCGAGAGATATGGCTTTTATGCCGAGATGTGGCTTTTATGCCGAGAGATATGGTATTTATGTTGAGGTGTGGCTCTTATGCTGAGATGCGATTCTTATGTTGTGAGTTGGCTAGTATGCCAAAATCATTTAATGATTGTATAATGTATATTCATGATTTAAAATGAATAATGTGTATATGATGAGATATATTGTTATATGCTGTGTATGCATGATATGTATTGTGGACAGCCATTCGGTATAGATTACCCCTCGCTTTTGGCTCCCGTGGTCCATGTAGAGGCCCAGTTGAGCTACCCAGTGATCCAGGAAGAGATCCAGTGGTTGAGGTGGGGAGACGGTTTATGATACCGGGCTCGGTGAACCAGGATGTGTTCACGGGATGTCGGTGGTCTCCCAGCTGGTGGCTGATTCGTTAGTATCCGGATACTAGGTGTCTGATGTATATGAGAGTCAGTTGTGAATTATACTCCTTGACTGATATGCAGATTATTGCATTGATATGATAATGATATGATTGAAATAACGAATTGTGAAATGAATTGATTAAGTATGGGTGCTTATAATTAATTTATCTCAATGTTGCGAGATATTTGTGATGTTGTGAACATAATGAATTTATGATGATTATGATGGATTATGATATGTTGGGTTCATATGAGGAGAGTTTAGTGGATCAATAACTCAGGCAGGAGAATGAGATTCTCCAGGTGATATCAACTCTGATTATGTAGCTGTATCATTCTTGTGATATATACTCACCCTTACTTTATGTTCACAGTGAACAAACCCAAGGATGTTGTGGATGCTGCGGAAACCAGTACAAAGTGAGCAAGGAATAATGCCAGAGGAGTTTGGAATATACATCTTGTATATATTCATATGTGAATATATTATCTTGAAAACTTGCAGAAGTATATGTTGTTGTTACTTGTTTGTGATACCTAATGGCACTGAGCCATCGGTAGATATATGTGGATATGTGTGTAAATCTGTGGGAGTGTGAACTTATGCATAGTATAATATGTGTGTGGTTTGGGTGATGTGATTATATAATGGCATTGAGCCATTAGATATCATGCATGTGTGATGACCAGGTACTGTTGGATGATTATGGTTATGGCATAGAGTTATACTATAGTAAATCATGCATTATAGGCATGTTTTGTGAATGTATGAGTGCTAAAATGGCTACTTGAAATGATTGAATGTGGTATTGATGAAGCAAATAGATTTAGAGATTTGAACTGGCAGCTATCCTTATAATTTTAAGAAAACTGGATAGGTGAATTTGAGTTTCAGTGAGTTTCAATATCTTTGCAAGGTGTTAATAGGTTCATAAGAATATTTAAAAGTGGTATATATTGGCTTTGGATCATTTAAGAATCATTTAGGGTGTTTGGTGCAAGAGTGTTGCACATAAAGTGGTTAAGTTGTATTTCTTGCATAATTTGAGCATATGTTGGAATTTTGGCGAACGAACATCGCCAATAGTTTCCGAATGGGGAAAACATATGGACCATTAAGTTTTGTGGCAATTGGACCTGAAATGAGCTAATTGGATAAGTTAGTAATTGGTCAAAAGGCCTAAAATGTGTGACAGCATCAGGTGCTGTCACTGATAAGCCCACGCGTAGCGTCATCCTGGCGCTTAGCGTCAGGGCTACGAATGTACTCTCACGCTTAGCGTGGGACTGGCGCGTAGCGTCAGACCTCTGTTTCAGGTTTTGAGATTATTTCAACTTAAATGATTTTGAGGACTATAAATTATTTATTTTAAATTATAATTTGGGAAATTTTTATAAGATGCATTTTTTTTAATTATTGTGATGTAATTTAATTTTAGAAACGTGAAAAAATTTATTATGAGAATCAATAAATTAAATAAAATAAATATTATTTGAGGAGGGATGTCACAATTGGTATCAGAGCAAGACTATTCAGGATTGTAAACCATGTGGGTAGAAATGATAGAAAGTAATGAGATTTGTTTGTGAATTCATTTGTATAGATGAAATTGTATATGTGTAAAAGTGAATTTTTAGGAATCCTGGCATTATGCTCACTGGTTATCCGTTAGCCGCATTTCCTGGTATTGAGGTATTGATTATGGATTATATTTAACTTGTTTGATTATTAATGGTGTGATATGTTAATTGTAGAATGGCTGGTACTTCCAATTCAACCCCTGAGGGTGACTTCTTAGAAAATTTTTCTCAGCTGATAGGAAAGGCTGAATCTGGCCCAACCCTTGATAAATTTCTAAAGCGAAATCCCTCAGTGTATAAGGGTGGACGTGATTATGATGGAGCTTATATGTGGCTCAGAGAAATGGAACAAATGTTTGATTATTTTGAATGTACTGAGGAACAAAAAGTGGTATTCTCTACTTATCAGTTGCGTGATGAAGCTAGGGTCTGGTGGACACGTGCCAAACCTCAGATGATCAATGCTAATGAGGCCTTAAACTGGGTCAATTTTAAAAAGAGGTTTTTGGCAAAATACTTTCCCGATAATTATAAAACTAGAAAAGAGATGGAATTCTTACATCTTGAACAGGGAAGGATGTCTGTAGCTGAATATACAGCTAAATTTGATGAGTTATGTGACTTTTATTACCCTTTTTCCTTAGAAGGTACTGAAAGTAACAAAAGTGCTAAATATGAGTCTGGTTTGAGAATAGAGCTTCGTACTGCTATTGTACCCTTGGGGATTAGGGATTATGCTGAACTTGTTAATAAAGCACAGTTGACTGAAAATGTTCAGATGCAGAGGGTTTCTTTCAGAAAAGATAAATCTCAGTTGAGAATTAAAGGAGTTGAATTTAAAAAGCAGAGATTTAGTCGAAGTGGATCTTCTTCTTCATCTTCTTCTCCAGTTAGAGGTCGAGGCAGTACTCATCCTGATAATCGAGTTTGTTTTAAATGTGGTGGAGAAGGACATTTGGCTAGAAAGTGTAAATTTGAATTGCCTATATGCTATCATTGTGGTCAGACTGGGCATCTTAGGCCTGATTGTCCTATGAGGCAGCACAAGAATGTACAAGGGGGTAGGGGTTTTACTCCCGTGAATCAGGGTGGTAGGTTTCAGAGGGGTGGACGTAGTGGGGCTCGAGGAGGCCCAATCTGACAATTTGATACCACACAGTCTGCTAGTGCTCAGAATGTTATTACTGGGAGAGTGTTTGCTTTTGATGCTTCTGATGCTATTCATAATGATCAACTAGTGCACAGTAAGTGTTCTCTTTTTGGTAATCTTGTAGATGTGATATATGATTCTGGAGCTACTCATTCGTTTATTGCTGAAAGTTGTGCTAGAGATCTTGAATTACCTATGGTATTGATGAATAATGCTATAATTGTGTCTACACCGACTGGTTCTGAGGTTAAAACTATGACTATGTGTGAAGGAGTAAATTTATCTATTGAAGGTCGAACTTTTAATGCAAATTTAATCTGTATGCCCTTGAAAAATCTGGATATTATTCTGGGAATGGATTGGTTGTCTGCCAATCAGATTCTGGTGGATTGCTATCATAAAATGGTGGTTTTTCCTGTTGAATCCACTCCTAATGATTTGGTATGTTAATATTTCTTTTTGTTATTGTTATTTTACAGGGATAGGTAATTTGATTCTTGCTGATATACCTGTTGTAAGTGAATTTTCGGATGTGTTTCCGGAAGATATTCCTGGGTTACCTCCAAACCGGGAAATTGATTTTGTGATTGACTTAGTTTTGGGTGCCGAGCCAGTGTCACGTGCACCATATCGTATGTCATCGATAGAGTTAACTGAGGTGAAAAAGCAAGTTGAGGAACTGTTAAGTAAAGGTTTTATTAGACCTAGTGCTTCTCCTTGGGGTGCTCCTGTACTATTGGTACGAAAGAAAGATGGGAGTATGAGAATGTGTATTGACTACCGCCAGTTAAATAAATTGACAGTTAAAAATAAATATCCTTTACCAAGGATTGATGATTTACTTGACCAGTTACGCGACACATGTATCTTTTCTAAGATTGACTTACGATCCGGATATCATCAGATTAGAGTAAAACCTGAGGATATTCCGAAAACCGCTTTTCGAACAAGATACGGTCATTATGAGTATGTGGTGATGCCATTTGGAGTTACTAATGCTCCGGCGGTATTCATGAGTTATATGAATCGAATCTTTCATCCTTTCTTGGATCAGTTTGTAGTAGTGTTCATTGATGATATACTAGTATATTCAAGATCCGAGGGTGAACATGTTCAGCATCTCCGTATTGTTTTACAGATTTTGCGAGAGAGACAGTTATATGCAAAATTGTCAAAATGTGAATTCTGGGTTAAAAGTATTCAGTTCTTAGGGCATGTAATTTCTAGTGATGGAGTTTCTGTTGATCCTTCCAAGACAATTGCAGTTATGAATTGGGAGAGGCCCAAATCTATTACTGAGATTCGAAGCTTTCTTGGTTTAGCTGGGTATTACCGACGTTTCATAGAAGGTTTCTCTCATATTGCACTTCCTATGACCAAATTAACTAGGAAGGGATGTCCTTTTGTTTGGACTGATGAATGTGAACAAAGTTTTAATGAATTGAAAAAGAAATTGACTTCTGCCCCTGTGCTTGCTTTACCCGATGTGGCCAGAGAATTTGTTGTATATTGTGATGCCTCTAAATCTGGCTTGGGGGTGTGTTAATGCAAGAAGATAGAGTTATAGCCTATGCTTCTAGGCAGTTGAGACTTCATGAGCAGAATTATCCTACTCACGACCTAGAGTTAGCGGCGGTTGTATTTGTATTGAAAATTTGGAGACATTATCTTTATGGCTCCCGTTTTGTTGTATTTAGTGATCATAAGAGTTTGAAGTACTTATTTGATCAAAAAGAATTGAACATGAGGCAGAGGCGATGGATGGAATATTTAAAAGATTATGATTTTGAATTAAAATACCATCCAGGCAAAGCGAATGTGGTTGCTGATGCTTTGAGCAGGAAATCTCTTCATATTGCATCTTTAATGATAGAAGAATATAAACTGCTAGAAAGTTTTCGTGATATGCATCTAGCTGTAGTGGTTTATTCTCCTGGTTGTATGCTAATTGGGATGCTAAAAATTACTAATGAGTTTTTAAAATCTTTGTCTGAATGTCAAGAGAATGATACTGATGTAAAACAGTTGATTGATGCCCAAGATCGGGGCAAGAATCTACCTTTGAATAGAGATTCTAATGGGCTGTGGCGGTTTAAAAATCGTATTATAGTGCCCTCCAATGGTGAATTTCGAACACAGATTCTATCAGAGGCTCATAAGAGTTCATTAAGTATTCATCCAGGTGTGACGAAAATGTATCAAGACTTACGGCAACAATTTTGGTGGCCGGGGATGAAGAAAATGATAATTGAATATGTGGCATCCTGTATAGTGTGCTTAAAGTCTAAAGTGGAGCATCAGAAACCTTCAGGGTTAGCACAACCACTTGATATTCCGATATGGAAGTGGGATAGTATCTCTATGGACTTTGTATCGGGTTTGCCTCGTTCTCGTGCTGGATGTGATGCTATATGGGTTGTTGTTGATCGATTAACGAAGAATGCTCATTTTCTTGCTATTAATATGAGATGGTCTTTGGAAAAGCTTGCTAATATTTATGTGAAAGAAATTATAAGGTTGCATGGTATACCCTCCAGTATTGTGTCAGATCGTGATCCTCGTTTTACTTCTAAATTTTAGAGAAGTTTACAACGTGAGCTAGGCACTGAGTTAAAAATGAGCTCCGCATATCATCCTCAAACAGATGGACAATCTGAACGTACAATACAAACTCTGGAAGATTTGCTTGGGGCATGTGTGATAGAACATGGAGGGAGTTGGGATCAGTATTTACCTTTGATTGAGTTTACTTATAACAATAGCTTCCATAGCAGTATTGGTATGGCTCCTTATGAGGCTTTATACGGTAGAAAATGCCAAACTCCTTTATGTTGGGCTGATGGTAGTGACGTCCTTGTATTGGGGCCTGAAATGGTTCAATCAATGACAGAACAGATTAAATTGATCAGAAATAAATTGAAAGTTGCTCAGGACCGTCAGAAAAGCTATTATAATGCTAAACATAGACCTCTGATATTTCAAGTTGATGATCAAGTATTTTTGAAAGTTTCACCTACGAAGGGTGTGGGTTGAGTAATTGGTAGTAAAAAGTTGAGTCCCAGGTATATTGGACCTTATCGTATTTTAGAGCGAATAGGCAATGTTGCCTATAGACTTGAGCTTCCTACAGTCTTGTCAAAGTTGCATGATGTTTTTCATGTCTCCCAGCTTCGAAAGTATATCCCTCGAGATGATATGGTGGTTCCAGATGACATGATTGAAATCAAAGAAGATGTTACGGTACCGGCTATTCCTCTTCATATTGATGGTTATCAAACGAAACAATTAAGGAATAAGAATATTCCTTTAGTGAAAGTTTTATGGCAGAATTTCAATGAAATTTCACACACGTGGGAATTAGAATCTGAGATGCGACAACAATACCCGGATCTATTTACAGAGGTATGTTGATTTCAAGGACGAAATCTATTCTTAGGGGGGGTGAGTGTAACATCCCTATGTTTTCTATTCATAAGTTTGGATATTTAATAAAGTAAGTTTATTATAAGATATAAAATTAAAATAAAAAGAAAATTTTGATTTGGGACCTGACGCGTAGCGTCAGTGGGACGCGTAGCGTCAGGGTAAAATTTGACGAGTAGCGTTAGTGGACGCGTAGCGTCCATATAAAAATTTAGACTTGACGCGTAGCGTCAGGGGGACGCATAGCGTCAGTGTCGCAGGCAGAATAAAGACCCAAGATGACAACCTGCAGAGCAGAAGTTAAAAACATAAGTTTTGAGGTTCTTCTTCTTCTCTCTTTTCCCTGCGACAATTAAAGGCCAACAAGAGGTTGGAATCTGAAATTAATTACGGATTAGAGGTAAGAAACTTAAGATTAACGCATGGGATCTTTCAATTTTGAATTCCATGGAGATTTTCGATCTTTATCCATTTTGGGGGAAACAAGGGAACTTTGAATTTTAAGATTCTAAACCGGTTAAAAGTTTCCTTATAGTGTTCAGAAGAAGGATTGAGTGACGAATTTGAATTCCGCTTTATATAGGTTGCGAAAGAGTCGTTGAAAGATTAGCGGAAAAAGGGGGTTTCTCGGAGAACTTGTGGTTTCAGTTGTGGTAAGCTTCTAAAGCTTTAGAAAGTAATTTTTGAGCATATTTTTGAGTTGGATTAAGGTTTGAACGGTTAAAACCTTAAACCTTTTTGTAATTTTATCTTTTAGTGGTTGCGGCGCATTAATCTTGGTAATTGAGTTGAGAGCGTCGACAGTGAGGTAAGGGGAGTATTATAATATATATTTGATTACAGATTTGTCATAATTATGTTGGAAAATAAATCTATAAAAGTATGAGATTGATATATATATATATATATATATATGGGAGAATATATGATTAGCTTAGGTATGTGGCCATATATTGTATTTGACAATTATAAAAAATAGAATGGTAATAAATGAGATGTGAAATTGTGAATAAGATGGGAAATAATATATAAAGTATGCTTAGAATGTGCATAATAGAGAGTGATGAAATATTGAATTATCGTGATATAGAAGATATAAAGTTATGTTTGATTATGTGAATATTATGAATGTAAAGTATGATTATGATATTTAAAGATTATGGCTTTTATGCCGAGAGATATGGCTTTTATGCCGAGATGTGGCTTTGATGCCGAGAGATATGGCTTTTATGCCGAGATGTGGCTTTTATGCCGAGAGATATGGTATTTATGTTGAGGTGTGGCTCTTATGCTGAGATGCGATTCTTATGTTGTGAGTTGGCTAGTATGCCAAAATCATTTAATGATTGTATAATGTATATTCATGATTTAAAATGAATAATGTGTATATGATGAGATATATTGTTATATGCTGTGTATGCATGATATGTATTGTGGACAGCCATTCGGTATAGATTACCCCTCGCTTTTGGCTCCCGTGGTCCATGTAGAGGCCCAGTTGAGCTACCCAGTGATCCAGGAAGAGATCCAGTGGTTGAGGTGGGGAGACGGTTTATGATACCGGGCTCGGTGAACCAGGATGTGTTCACGGGATGTCGGTGGTCTCCCAGCTGGTGGCTGATTCGTTAGTATCCGGATACTAGGTGTCTGATGTATATGAGAGTCAGTTGTGAATTATACTCCTTGACTGATATGCAGATTATTGCATTGATATGATAATGATATGATTGAAATAACGAATTGTGAAATGAATTGATTAAGTATGGGTGCTTATAATTAATTTATCTCAATGTTGCGAGATATTTGTGATGTTGTGAACATAATGAATTTATGATGATTATGATGGATTATGATATGTTGGGTTCATATGAGGAGAGTTTAGTGGATCAATAACTCAGGCAGGAGAATGAGATTCTCCAGGTGATATCAACTCTGATTATGTAGCTGTATCATTCTTGTGATATATACTCACCCTTACTTTATGTTCACAGTGAACAAACCCAAGGATGTTGTGGATGCTGCGGAAACCAGTACAAAGTGAGCAAGGAATAATGCCAGAGGAGTTTGGAATATACATCTTGTATATATTCATATGTGAATATATTATCTTGAAAACTTGCAGAAGTATATGTTGTTGTTACTTGTTTGTGATACCTAATGGCACTGAGCCATCGGTAGATATATGTGGATATGTGTGTAAATCTGTGGGAGTGTGAACTTATGCATAGTATAATATGTGTGTGGTTTGGGTGATGTGATTATATAATGGCATTGAGCCATTAGATATCATGCATGTGTGATGACCAGGTACTGTTGGATGATTATGGTTATGGCATAGAGTTATACTATAGTAAATCATGCATTATAGGCATGTTTTGTGAATGTATGAGTGCTAAAATGGCTACTTGAAATGATTGAATGTGGTATTGATGAAGCAAATAGATTTAGAGATTTGAACTGGCAGCTATCCTTATAATTTTAAGAAAACTGGATAGGTGAATTTGAGTTTCAGTGAGTTTCAATATCTTTGCAAGGTGTTAATAGGTTCATAAGAATATTTAAAAGTGGTATATATTGGCTTTGGATCATTTAAGAATCATTTAGGGTGTTTGGTGCAAGAGTGTTGCACATAAAGTGGTTAAGTTGTATTTCTTGCATAATTTGAGCATATGTTGGAATTTTGGCGAACGAACATCGCCAATAGTTTCCGAATGGGGAAAACATATGGACCATTAAGTTTTGTGGCAATTGGACCTGAAATGAGCTAATTGGATAAGTTAGTAATTGGTCAAAAGGCCTAAAATGTGTGACAGCATCAGGTGCTGTCACTGATAAGCCCACGTGTAGCGTCATCCTGGCGCTTAGCGTCAGGGCTACGAATGTACTCTCACGCTTAGCGTGGGACTGGCGCGTAGCGTCAGACCTCTGTTTCAGGTTTTAAGATTATTTCAACTTAAATGATTTTGAGGACTATAAATTATTTATTTTAAATTATAATTTGGGAAATTTTTATAAGATGCATTTTTTTTAATTATTGTGATGTAATTTAATTTTAGAAACGTGAAAAAATTTATTATGAGAATCAATAAATTAAATAAAATAAATATTATTTGAGGAGGGATGTCACATCGGCTCTCCCAGTACTTGCGCCCACGCCGGTTACAATCTCTCCACCTTTTGTTGTTCTATTCATTCAGTTTCTTTACTGTTATGCTTTTTTGTTGTTCTGCTCTCTTGTTAAATTCTCCCTTATCTTTATTCATAATGCAAAATAACAAAAATATGTATCCTTGATACCTCTTTAAATCGGTACAGTAGTGATTTAAGTTAGTGTCGTGCAGAAGTACTTCTGTCTACACTATTCCTAAGACCCATACACGTGCGGAGAACTTCGCCTTGTGTGTCCCTTTCCCGCAGACCTCATCCATCATCAATCCCATGGATTCATTTTAAGACTGCCCCTTTTCAAGAACTACGTAACCCTGATTTCTCGAAAGCTCGAGAATACGTGGGAGCGGGACTTAACTCCTGTCGGGCCCATCTCTCTTCCATTCCTATCCTCCTTTTAAAATTAATTTCATTTTCAAGAAAATCAATTTAGACACGACGTCTTGTTGATTTTCTCCCTTTCCCCCGGCTGTATCATTTTTCATAAAAATCGAAATAATTCGGACGCGACGTCCTGTTAACTTCTCTCTGGGTTTGACCCTTCATCTTGATGAAAAAATGACTAATTTAGACGAAACGTCCTGTTAGCATTCTCTCCTCTTTCATGTATACCTCCTCTGAAAGCCAGGTTAATTTGGACGTGACGTCCTGTTAACCCCTCTTTTCCCGATCTGGTATCTAGACGAAAGAATGACTAATTTAGACAAGATGTCTTGTTAGCTTTCTTTCCCTTTTTTCACATTTTCCCCATTTAAGCCAGGATTAATTTGGACGAGACGTCCTGTTAATCTCACTCCTAGCTTTTTTCTACTCACTTCGTCTGTCTCCTTCGTTTTTTTAGAAAGAAGAAATAAATACAATTTTAAGGTTATTCATGATGCGCGTTTTCAACTTTGGTACTGTTTTTAACAGGCGAGGTGGGGTGTTAATACCTTCCCCATTCCTAACCGACTCACGAACTCGAATCTTACTTTTTTTACCAGTGCCTTGATCAAAGTTTTTTCCCAACGTTTTTCCTGTGGATAAAAATGTTGGTGGCGACTCCCTGCTCTGTGACAAACCTTCTTTTTTTCACCGTCGCCGCGATCCCGGTCGTGACATTTGTCTTTATATTTTTATGAAAGTTGTTGTATGATTCTGCATAGGCAGTGTTTCTGTTTCTTAGCCTCATTTGGACCCTTTTTATCATAAAAAATATTCTTCTATGAACAAGTCTAACCACTTTTATACACTTGATTCACAATTTCATTATCAAATCACCATTTTAGACGGTTGAAACATATTATGCCCCCTTTTAAAATTTTAGGATTAAAGATATACCCATCTTTAAAAAAAAAAACACAGATTTAGGTCCTCCTAAAACTTTTCATCCATATTTTGAATTTCTTATGTTACATTTCTTTGTTACGAGGTGACAACTAATGGACTACCTCAATAATGACACGTGTCAACACATGAAATTTTTTTAAAAATAAAAATAATATAAATCACTGACAATAAATGTCGTATGCTCATATTTAGGACTGGGCAGCGGTCGGTCCGAATCAGTTTCGGTTCAGAAACCTTTCAACAGGATTAATTGGACATCTACAAATAGATGTCCATTTTCGACCGTTTTTGCTTTCGGACAAGTCAGGTGGCGGGCGAAACGGTGATGGATTAAGCAGGTGGTTCCAAACGGTTTGACAAAAAAAAATTGAAATTTCACATTGTATACAGGAACACACAACCAGAATAACAGAGTTAAGATCTGAAATTTTACAGATCTAAACTTCCACATACAGGAATACAATAATAAAACTAAAACAAAAACAAAAAAAATAAAGAACACAAATCTAAAATCAAGAGTTAGTGATAGGGATGGCAAAACGGGTCTACGGGCCGGACCGGACCAAAGCCCGCATAGGCCCGTCCAAATACGGGCGGGGCCAGGCCATAATAGGAAAACGGGCCAAAAACATTGGCCCGGCCCGTTTTCTTTATGGCCCGCGGGCCAAAACGGGCCAACCCTTTTCTTTAATATAATTATACAAAATATTTTTTATTTTAAATTTAAACTATTTTTAAATATTTTTTAAGAAAAATTAGAAATAAAAATTAGATTTCACCTTTCTAAAGCAAAATTTTTATAATTAATCCAATTTATTTCATTAAATGAAAACAATAAATACAAATAATTAAAATTTCAACCAACTAAATATTAATATTATACATATAATATATTAATATATATTTTAATAAAGGCCCGTCGGGCCGGGCCGGGCCCTTTTTATACGGGCCAAAACGGACCGGGCCTATTCAGGATAACGGGCCTCAAAGCTTGGCCTGGCCCGGCCCGTTTTAATGGGCCAAACGGGCCAACCCACGGGCCTAACCCATATTGCCATCCCTAGTTAGTGAAGAAGAAAAACTCTAGAAACAAGCACAAGAAAATCACATTCAGCATGCTATGTCGTCTTCTACACCATGTTTTTAATTGTCGCCATGTGCTCTACCGTCATGGTTGTCATTGCCTCTACCTCTTTCGTTCTTGTTTCCTTTGTTGATGACAACATTGTTGGCGCCGCATCTTCATTAGGATCTCGTCTACTATGAAGATTAAAGGTTCGGAGAGGGAAAGAACTAAGAAGATGAGAGTCGAACATGAGAAAGAATGAGCGGAGAGTGGTGGAAAATAAAGAAACGTTGGAGCGGAGTCAAGGGGAAGACATGGTTGCTGTCAGGACTCGAGAGGGAAACTGCGAACGTGAGGGATGCCATGGAGAGAATGAGGGTTTGATACTGCACTTGAGTTTGACGACTCCTCACACAGTGTGATGGCTTTGCTTATAAAAAATTAATTCAGCTACTTCACTTGGGCCTTTTCACAATAGGGCCTTGCTTATTTTTTTTCAGACTCTCGGTCGGTGGTGGGTACCAATGGGTCTCATTTTTTAGGCCCACCACCGACCAAATTTACCCACATTTAATTGAAAAATTTAATTTTTCAACCGATTTTTGTCACTATCCGAATTTTTTCGGTTTATGTTTTTCGGTTCTCACGGTTTGGGCCAGTTATAACGCTTTTGCCCAGCCCTACTCATATTTTCTAAAAATAGAATTGTTTACCGTTACAAAATTTAACCCAAGGCCTTTTACTCTGCATACGAATTGTTTGTGGTTAAACTACTTAACCGTTGACAATATTACCACACACTACCCGCATTTCTTCAAACAGTTAGAGTGCACAAGATTGCACTCCACTTCTCCACCACCGCACACCCATCACCTTCCCAACACCACCAACAATCGGCACAGCAACATATTAACAAAGATTCATATACCAATCTATTTCACAAATACCCTTAAAACATTAAAAAAAATCCAACAACACAATTAGCTCAAATAACCCTAAATAGCAGAAAGTTCATTTATATCATTGCATCATATCAATCCAACAATTCATCATTTACAAATAAATTGAATTAAGAGTAAAAAACACCACATAACACGAAAAAAGGGTAGTTGGGTCTCTATTACAAATTCTTAGTCCAAGCAAACTCAAGATAATAATAATAAACCACACAAAATAAAAAGAACTTAACGAAATAAAAGTATGACAACATGAAAATGGGTGATGGAACAAGGGGTACACCTTCTTCTCCTTGGCAACAATAAAGGGAAGGTGCGGATTGGACCGTGGTGGTTCCGCAGCGCGACACAAATCAGGACATAGTGAGGCTGGGCAGCTCTGGTCAGGTGCAGAGTATCTTGAACAGGAAAGGGTCACAATGGCAGATCAAGGTAGACTTGGTTCGCGGAATCGATCTCCCTTTAATTGTTGTTCTAATAGCGTGGAAGATCTCAGACACATAAACCCCTTTTGTGGTGGATTATCTAATTTAGGGTTTTGCCCATGAATTTATGTATTCGCTTTAATTAGTTTTCGAGTGATATTTTGGGGTTATTGTGCAATTGTAATAGGACTGTTCAGGTGAAAAATGGGTAATTACGGTGTGGGTTCAATCGTGGTTATGGTGTTTAATGCTGCGGGTGAAATAGTAATGGGGAAATCGTGGTGGTTGGCAGATTTGGTGATCAGAGGAGTGAGGATGAAAAATAAAATAAAGGTGAAATAAATTTTTTTTTATTTAAAAAATTGATAATTCATAATATATGGTAATGTTGAAGTGGCTTAAAAATTAACCATAAATGTTTAAAATATGGATATGGATGAAAAATTTTATAATACCTGTGTCCTTAAATATAAGAACTTATACATATTAAGAAAAATAGTTAATTTAGTTAAAATTATTAAACTTGTTTAAAATCTATAGTAGTTTTTTAAAATTATCCTTAGTAATTATCACACATGATTAAATTTTCTTTACTTATTTTATCTCTATTTATTAACCAATTATTATTTGAGATATAAATTATCTAATTGAAGTATGTTATCTATTATTACATTGATTCTAATAAAGGTTATATATTAATAAAATGGTCTTATACAAGAGACAATTTTTTTTTAAAAAAATAGAAATAGTATTTTTCTTTTAAGGAGTATCTCTTTCCTGAAATTTAAATATTCAACTTTCTAAGGCTTTATTTCCAATTTTGGCTAAAGCTAATTTGAAATTGCTTAGTAAAATACACCTAAACATATAAATTACAAATGACAGGTTATGTAAACACCTATGGGTAGCCTTGTCCATGGCTTTCCACAATTTTTTTCCATATCAAAAATGGTACTCCTAACAGAGTAACATTAACAAAACTTAAAATATGAACGGAAGATTTTAGAAGTGTCCAACTATGATGTTTATTTTTTAAAGGGTTATGTCTAATTTTGAAAGGAGTAATAATGTATTTGAGCCTTCTACGGCTATATTTCCAATTTTGGCTAAAGCCAATTTGATTACGCAAAAATTGCTCAGTAAAATGCACCTAAACATATCAAGTACAAATGACAAATTGTGTGGAGACCTATGGGGTAGCCTTCTACATACCTTTCCACACTTCTCTGTCCGTTTGTTAATAACTTCTTCACAATCTTAGGTTTCTAAAAATTGATTGGACTTCAATTTTGGAGAAACAAAAAGAATAAACGAAGACGCTTGAGTCCAACATAGGAAAACTCAGGTTAAAAATAAACAAAAGAACATTACATAAAGAACATCAATTTAGTAAACAATAATCTACAAATACATAATGAAGCAATCTATGTACAAAGGAGTGAGTAACATCTATATACCCTTCTTCCACTTTCATGTGAGAATAAGTACTATGACAAATAAATTGTGAACCCAAGGGTTCCTCATCAAGACTCTTATAAACATTTGAAGTATTTGAGTCTCTTCAGTTGTTATATATGTTAGGTAACAACTCTTCAACATGAACATACAAATTACGAGCATGCCAACAATTTCCGGAATCTTTCCTCTCTGTCCCTCCGATAACGCGAAGTTGTGGTCCCTGATGGCGTTCTTCTTTGATTTCTTGGACGGAAGAAAAAATCTTGTGTGTCAAGAACATAAGAAATCTGCAGATTAAAACAATATGATTAAAAAGCCTATAGTCAACATTGGCGCTTTAAATCCCATCCTAGTCTCTCAAATCCAATTAGCTCATAATGACATGTAAAAACTAGGACTGTTCGGTTTGAAAAAAAAAATGTTTCCTGTTTTTACTTTTAACTACAGAAGGGCCACCTTGTTTCTTGTTTTAAAAAAAAAAAAGAGTTTGTATAGAAAATAGTGAATTGGTTTAGAGATTTATATTGCAGCCTGCAATAGCAATAGTAATACCAGCTGCAATATTGCATTTTTAAAGTCTGCATCCACAATTCAGCTACAATTGTTGCAACAAATTTGGTTTTAGTCTGCAAATTTTATAATTGCGGCACAACCACTGCAAACCCAATAGCAATTAAAAATTTGGAGAAGAGGGTATCAACATTATAAATATATGAAAAACTAGCCAGTATAAAAAGGATGCATACCTTGGATGAGTTACAAGCTATCTTACATTCCAATCCATTAATTACTTTAACACCTTCCATTGCAGAACATATTGCAGAAAGCTCATCTAAGTCTCCGTATCTCCGTTTGTTTCTGCATATATCAGAATAAAAAGCAGAACATTGATTGGCAATATATCCCACTTAGAAATAGCTAGAAGAATGCAATATTGTTTACATCAAAAAGGTAACTGCTATCCACAAAATTTTGCTAGAGAGAAGAGAATAGTAATAATAAACCAAAAGACTTAATCTTTTAGAATATGTACCTTTGAAGTATGATGCCATGGGGTTCCTTCTTGCCAGGAAATACAGACAGAAAGTCATTGTGCAGATAAAAAGAGAAATTCGGATCAATAGAAACGGCAAACAACTCAGGCTTTTCATTCATATTGTCCATGAGCTGGATGGATAGTCGAGATGGGGTAGAGGACTGCAATAAGATAACAACGGATAATAATATCAACCACAGATAACAATAACAACCACAATAAATGCTCCTTAGGGAGGAAGTCACAGAATGTTCATACACATTGCAAACGATATATATTTTCCTCATGAAGGATGACATGAGCATTTGCATGATATACAGAATCGTTTAATTTTCCAGGCTTCCGGGACTTCTCATAGTCGTATAATTGGATAAGCTTATTGTCTACCTCATCGGTTGCAACAGCTTGAAGCTGCAGAAAAGGTGAATTAGAACATTCAAAGGAAATTATGTCACAAGTAGAAAATAAGATGGATAAAGCAAGCAAAATACCTGTCTAACCAATTTGTATATTAACTTGTCCAATGTGAATAAAACATATGATTGGTTCCCAATAAGTGCTCGACATTCATCTTCAAACTTAGCATTCTCCGCAGATCCATCAAGCAAATTGTACAAAGCACTCATAAATCTAAAAGGAACATGGAAATCAATATAGAAGGATAATTGTTAAGAACAGGACAAATTGAGAGACATTGAAAAAATTGCATATCTTGACTACACTACGGATCATCTATTTATAATATGAATTATAATTATAAAATTATGTATTACGACATTTATAAGGATATTTTCTCCCTAACTACCACTCTTAAATTTGGATATTGAATCTAACTCTTGTTGGTGTAAAGTTTATGTAACAGAGTTTAGAAAATTAGGATTTTAAAAACGTGGTTGGGAAAACGAGGATTTTGAAAACAGTGTCTTGTGTATGGATATTTTATTGTAAAAGTGAATTGGAAAGTAGTGGTTTGTTTAGTTGGAAAATATTTTGGTAAACTTGGTTTAGCAAAGTAGAATTTAAAGATAAAATTACCAAAAAAAGTATTTGTTAGAAGTAGTAAACTAATATATTTATTGTAAATAATATTTAAATTATATATTAAAATATTCCATTTAAAATTTGATAAACAATTATATATTAAAATATTCCATCTAAAATTTGATAAACAAAATATATTTTTAAATAAAGATATATTAATAAATATTGTAGATATATTATTATAATATATATATATTGTAAATAATAATATATGTTAATATTATCAACAATATATACTCTAAAATATATATTATTATAATAATATATTTTGTAATATGCATATTTTTAATTCATTTTATATATACATATTTAGCGTTCGAACCAACATGATGCATTCTTAACAACATGCCGTTATAAATTAAAATTGTTATCTGATGTTAATGTATCTAAACACTAATCGAACTTGTATCTAAATGCTTTTCCTAATGTATCATTATTGTTCGGTTTCAATTATAACATATAAACGATTCTCATACTAATTTTTAACTTCATATAAAAAATTAAAAGAAACACCACAAGAGCATCATTTTTCATTTAAATACAAAGATAACATGCTCCATAATGTTGGTCCACACCCATGCACCACCATCCAAACCAATCATCCACCATGAATTCTTCCAATTTTATGGTACACCACCCCAACCACTAATCCCCACCCATGCTCCACCATCCCCAACATCAACATCCACAACTATCTTCACCATCGTCCTCACTTCTCACGACCACCATCATCCTTCATATTACCATCCACATCATCACCCACCACTCACGGTCACCAACACAAACCCTCTCACCATCACAAACCCAGACCCACCACCTACGACCACCACCCGAACCTCCCCACCACCGAAACAACCCAGCAAATCATAAAAACAACCAAGGAAACGAGATCGGAGAAGAGATCAGAGGTTACCTGTTCACATCAAGAGGAGATCAGAGAGAGCAAATCGTCACACTATGCTCGCGGAAGTGGAAAATGGAACGGAGGTACCTTGGGGGTATATGGAGGAGGCCATCTAAAAACGCCGTTGAGACTCGTGGAACGAAGATGGCACAACGCGACGAAGCTCCACCTTGGCTGCTAAACGCACAACACGCGGAGGGGGTTTGAAAAACAACCCTTTAGCACATTCAACAGAGTGAAAACGTTACACCAAACAAGCACGTAGTTAATTCAAATACATGGGTGACTTAGTAAGGACATCTGCTAAATGGAATTGTAAAAAAAGGTAGCGATGTCTCCAAATAGGATCTTCTCTCTAATGAAATGATAATCTACTTCAATGCATTTAGTCCTCATGAAAAAATGGATTTGTGGCAATGTGTTAGTGTAATGCCACCTGATTTTCATAAATGAGTGCCATCTAGGTAACCTCCATATCTTGGTGCTTTGAGTAGTCATTATGACTTCACATGTGGTACCAATAGCTTAATATTCTGCTTTTACACATCATAAATTAAGAACACTTTCTTTCTTGCTTTTCCAAAAGGAACAAGATTACCACCAATAAAGGCACAATAATAAGAGGAAAACCTCTTACTTGTTGGAATTTGAATCGAAATATCCCGTGCCCCTTATCCTCATACAAGAGATCTCTTCCTTGAGCTCCCTTGACATATTTCACAAAGCGAGTACCACATCCCAATGTCTTCACGAGGAGGGTTGAAAAACTAAGTTACCACACATAGTGTGAACGGAACATTAGAATGAGTAATACTAAGATAGATAATTCAATTTTCAAACCAATCGTCTACGCTTTTGAGTTAGAAAAGCGTCCCTTTGATTTGGCATAAGCTTAGTATTAAGACTCTGTAAGAGTGCTGACAAGTTTGACATTTGTTAACCTTGTCTCCTCTAAAATGTCTGATGCATAATTCCTCTAAGAAATTCCCTATCTTGATTAGATTTGCCTATATACAAATGGTTCAAGTGCCCCTCATGTTATGGTGTTTTGCACGATGCTAATGGTAACCATATCCATGGCTTTGCTAAGCACCTAGAATGTTCTATTTATGTTGTTGAGCTTTGGGGAGTGTTTGAAGGTCTTTGCCAGACTTGGAACCTAGGCCATAAATGATTTTGCTACATATGGATTCCTCTTCAATTGTCAATCGGATTAAATCCAATGCCCCTAGTTTTGCTGCGGGTTTTTAGGCTTTTCTCTCGAATTAAAAGCATGCTCCAATGGGATTGGCAAGACAACATATTCCATGTCCACAAAGTCAAATGTGTATCGACTCCCTCAGCAATGTTGCTTGCAATAACTCTGTAGATGTTCTGTATTTTGAGTCTTCCTCTTCACCTCCCAGCCTTGTTTTTTCATGATCTTATAAGAGTTTCTTTTCCCTGTGTAGTTTCTAGTAGTCTTTTTTCTCTAGGCTTCAGCCTCGTTCCCATACGAAAAAACAATGCTTTTCTCAAACTGTCACATTTGTCCCCAAAGAAATATTCAAGTCTAGAAGGTCTTGTCTGAAAATGCTAACAAAGATGTTTTACTTGTGAAATTCCATGATGATCACCACATGATAATGATGTTTTCAATATTGATGATGGGATAAATACATCTTGTAGTGAGTGGCAATAGAAAATAGTCATAGACCTCACTCCCAGCCTTACCAAATTGTTAAACCATGGTACTAAACCTCCCAAACCATGTTCTAGGAGATTGCTTCAAAGCATATAGTGACTTGTGTACACAACAAAAAAGTCTTGAACCACCCCCCCTCCCACCCGCAACAAAGCAAGGCGACCACTCCATATAATTGACTTCTCCAAGGTCAACATAGGGGAAACGAATCTTAATGTCTGATTGATAAAGCCAACAATAAATGATAGCGATAGACAGGAATAATCTAACAAAAGGCCTTCTAGCAACGAGAGAATGTGTCACCATAATCCAACCCAAATATTTGGGTGTATCCTTTAGCCATTAGATGAGCATCAAGGCTATCAATCTTGCCATCATGACCAACTTTGGCGGTATAAAGCCACCTGCAACCAACAACATATTCCCTAGGTGAAATAGGGCCAAGGTCCCAAGTACCACAATTCGTCAAGAATCGCCCAGTAATAAACTAGGATGAGCAACATCACCACCTATATTCCTAGGTATAGAAACAAGAGACAAAGAGGATAGATAGGCTTAACGGAAAGGAATTAAGCAATGATAAAGTAACATAACGAGAAGAAGGATTACAAGTAGAACTTACACCTTTTTTATGTACAATTAGCAGATCAAGCATAGAAGGTTGGTCTAGAGGGGATGAAGTTGTTTCTAGATGTGAGTCTAAAATAGTCTTATAGCTGGTAAAAGGTGGCAAAAGATAAGGTCGACATTGATATATCTTAATACCTATACCTATAGAGGACAAGAAGCTAATGGAGCTAGTGGAGCTAAGATTCCTCTTGAGGATAAAAGTAACAAAAATTGGAGGATGAGCATGAAGAGACATGGAAGACTCGAACCCAGATAGAGTTCGAGTGGTAGGAAAGAAAGGCATAGATTCGAAGAAGGTAACATCCAATGATACAAATAACGATGACGAGTTGGACAATCGCATTTATATCCTTTTTAGAGTATATCCAACGTAGACACATTTAAGGGAGCGATCAGATAATTTATCTTGCCTTGAAGATTAGGAACAAAACATGTAGATTCAAAGACTCAAGGATGTAGGGGTAAAGAGATTGATGCAGGTACAATACAATACCTGGTGGGGAATTGGTCATTTAAGATGGAGGAGGGCATTCTATTGATATGATAGCATGCAATGAGCATAGCATCACCACAAAAAATGGTGAGGAACATTAGCATGAAGTAAGAGTGCTTAAGTAGTCTCCATAAAAGGCCGATTTTTACAATCAACAACCTCATTTTGTTGACTATGACGACAAGATGTCTAGTGAAAAATACCATGGGAAGCCATACATGATACATGTTTGAAAATGTTTAGACAAATACTCAAGCATTATCACTTTGTAATGTACAAATGGTATACCAAAATGTGTTTTTATTTCATGGCAAAAGGATTGAAATATGGAAAACTACTAAGAATGATCTTTCATTAAGTAAACCAAAGTACATTAGGAAAAATATCAATGAAGGTAACAAAATATCCCAAAATCAGTATTAGGGTAGCCTATCACTAAGCTCTAAATACCTTGTTGATGGAAAGAATTTTGTTGTCATAACTACACTTAGGTTCACCTATTTATAATGTGAATCCTTACAAAAATAATATTACAATAATTACAAGGACTCCTAATTACCATAATCACAATGAATATTGTCTCCTAATTAACATAATTATAATGATACAACGTTCTCTATTATTACTATTACGTATTTCCAACAATAATAATCACTAGTAAAGGGGAAGGGAGCTTGAGATGGGGTAAGTTGTGGAAATGTACCTTGAATAAGGATCTAGTGAACTAGCATCTTTTGCTTTCCATTTCATTTCCGCACTCATCGAATTTGTTTTTGCAGATAAGATCCTCTCATAAAGAATCTGCAAGTTCAAACAGTGTGCGACATTAGCCAAGGAAGAAATTTCAATATCAAGATCCCTGAAATAACACTATCCTTACTTGATGAAGCCTAAAAAGCACATAGAAGTCATCATTTCCATAGAACACCCTTGAGTCCTTCATTTCTTCAACAGATGATACTGCTGATACATGCTTTGTGAGAGGTTTCACAGAAGAAAGGAACCTCTCTGACAATGGCAAAGCTGTGCCATCTCCCCCAGCTTGTGCATCACCCATCCCCTCAGCTTCACCTTCACTCTCAGCCTTACCATCAACGTCGTCATGTTCTATATCTTCCTCCTCTTCATGATCTTCCTGGAAGCATTCATCACCAGCAGATTCACTGCCTGATACATCTTCACCAGCTTCAGAAACATTTTCACAATCCTCGTCATCAGCATCTACATCATTATCACCACCAGCCTCAGGACAGCGCTCATCATCTCCATTTCTAGACTGATATTTCCTTCTTTCGATGTTATTCTTTGACTTAGCCATTGACTGCACATTGGAATCTCCAAAGGCAACAAAGTTATCCTCCTCAGAGTCACCATTTGGTGATAATTCACCCTCTTCCTTTTCAATTTTGCAAGGGCCAGCAGATTCATCATGGCCTTTAACTTTACTGCAATCATTTAGAACACCCTTGGCCACTGGCACAGGAGCTCCCATGTCACTTCCCTGAAACACCAATATTAATGGGACAACACAAAATAAAGACCCTGGTTTGAGTATGCATAAAGAAAAGGAAAAGATAGAAGAATGAGAAAGCAAATAGATCAAAACTGGTTGACAACTTTGCATTTGTCACAATTGAGAACCCATACCTCTGCTGAAGGTACATTAACACCCTGAGACTTGGCTACAGAGTCATCAGCATCTGCAGGTCGTGATGGAGTAAGGACACAGCCTAGAAATACAAAGTTAAGTATCCTAGCAAGAATAACATTAAATAGAAAATAAATGCAAAAGAATTTAAATGAAGACATCAATTTCACAACTATGTATAAAGACCTGGCAGCAGCACATCTATGTTGGTTCTGTTCATGCTGTGTTCTCCTCTAATTGCAATTGAAACATTGTTTTTAGCTCCTTGTTCATCAGAGGTATATTGTTTGCCAAACCCAGGAGCCTTGTCATTGCATTCTACATTTTTCTGCCCTTTATCCATTAATGGATCGTCTCTACAAACAAGTTCACCAACAGATCCATTTTCTTTATCATTGGCTGCTAAATTAGTCCGGTGAACATTCTTCACTCCAGTTGCTCTACCATCAGCTTCATTCTTATCAGATTTTGGTAACCTTGAATTTATTGAAAGGAAGTCACCTTGAGGGCTTCCATCATCTCCTACATTCGGTGCTGCAAAATTGCTCTGCCCAGATTTTCTATCCTCCACCCTATCCACCCCATGAGATTGGGAAGGAACACCAAGAAATGGCTCCAGGAAGGTACTCCAGAGCCTCATAATCTTAGTTAACAATTCTTTACTTGAGAATAGCTCCCCACATGAATAACAAACAAGTTTATACAGGTCTTCATGAATCCCAGTATCAGAATATTCAAATTCCAGATGTGGAATTAGAGGCTGTTTATTTCCAGCAGCAATAGACTGAATAATATCATCCTCTTTCTGCTGCTTTTCTTTAATTTCTTTAATCTCAGCCACCAATGCTGTATAATAACAAACAAAGAATATTAGAACAGATTCATCAGAAGAATGGTGACACCAAAACTTGTAACAACGTATTATACCCAATATATAAATCCAAGGTATTATAAGGTTGTTACTAATAACATTTCGTAAGTGGCAAGGCAAAGACCTGCTAAGACTTGCCTATTGCCGCATTTGTCATTTATTGAAACAGTTGCAAGATCCATAAAACTTTTGATTCGAAGTATAATACTTGGTTTATTCTACAGTTACTTATTGATGCAATAAACTTACATTTTGAGCTCAAGTTCTTTGAGTCTTGTTGCTTGAAATAGAAGCTACGGTGATCAAGTGACTTGTAGTGATTTTTGGCATATATTTCAGCCCATACTTTATTGAAATCTGAACGACAACGACTCCACTCCTCTTGTTTCTGCTTCAGTCGAGTCAATATCACAGGCAGCGCATGAGCTGGATTTTTCCGCAATATGTCTAAAACATCAAGACCATGGTCACCATATAGACGCTCAATGCACCTTAAATTTAGAACTGCAATATGCAACCTCTTACAAAATCAATTCATAAAGCTCTAATAATTGAGTAACAGTAATGTTATGCATAACATTTTAGATTGAGATTATTTGATACAAACCAGAAAAATGATCTTCAATACGGTTCAGAGTCTCCACACTGATTTTATTTTCATTTATGTTATTACACAATTCCTCAGCATGTTTAGCAGCTGAACTCACAGACTCTAACAACATGTCCAGCTCAAATCTACAACAGAAATAATAAATAAATCATCTCAAGATACATATGAAACTGTTAATCTTTGATAAAATAACGACTCCAAATGAGGATTGCATCCAGAAGGTAGGGGAGGTAGTGCAAACAAACAAAACTGTCAAATTAAGGAGAAGGAAGGTGTAAATATAAACACTGAGCTCAAGTTTTACCTGTCATCTTCACATCTGAACAAACTTTCTTCATATTGATTTCTGCGCATATGTTTGAAAGAGTAATCCTCACTTCCTGAAGTCACAGATACCCAGTGGTCATTCAATACTTGAGCACCAAGCTCAGATCTCTGACTAGCCGTAGGAATCGGATACTGAAGAAGGAAACAACCAAAAAGAAAAAAGGAGTTACACAACATAATTGGTTGACAAGGCTGACAAGAAAGGAAATCATATATAGTCATGGACCCAAAAAATAATCAAATACAAGTTTTTATACATCTGAAGGAAGAAGTCGATAGCTGGGAGTACAACGTTTGCAGTCACTAAGGTCAAGTTCTTGAATGGATTTTCCCATGTATTTCTCCCTGTACCTTTCCTTCTCTTTAGCTCCATCCATCTCACGCTTGTGCTCTTTGTCTTTGTCTTCCAACTTAGATGATCTTGATAAATGACCATCAGTAGACAGTGATTCTGAAATGAGAAATCAACATCTTTGCAACATCAGAAATGACAATGGGTATATGGAAAGGGAAAAAATGACCATTTAAAATTCACAACATAATGCAACATCTGGATGATTTCATGAGAGAAAAGAATGGTAATGCAGCCTACAAATCTGACACCCCTCCTCAAAACAAGAAATGATAATATATGCATATATGTATTGTATATGACGTACTTTTACTCATGACACCAGCAAGGAATCCATCTGCAAAAAAAAATATGTAAAATAGAATCTCAAGGACCGAGAAAATACAATAATATTATCAGGAAGAAGAAAAGAAGTTTAAAGTTGAAAAACTAATTACCAATATTTTCACAACGCTCCAAGAAATCATTGAATTCATCCATAAGATCAGAATGCTTTCCAAGTAAATCAGTTACCTGAAATGTAAATTTTGAAATGACATAAATCAAGTCAGGCGGTAATAGAACAGTTGTAACGGAATTCAAACAGAATGGCTGGGCTATTAAGATCATTGAACAATATTTTCATAATAAATAACATTTTCACAATGAACCAGGAAATCATATAACTCATCCATAAGATCAGAATACTTTCCATGTAAATCAGTTACCTGATGCAAATTTTGAAATGATATACATTAAGTTAGCAGCAACAGAACAGATGTAATAGAATTTGAATTTTAAACAGAACAGTTATGTTATGACGTTAACTGAGTGAACAGTTGACCAACACTACTGTTGACTAACAGATAAGAACACACGTGCTGTGTATGCTAGCTACAGTACTAACAGTGAGAGCTGAGAACAGAACAAGCATGCTTTTTTTTTTTTACGACTAGTAATATACTAGCTCCAGTATGCTGACAGAATAACAGAGAATGGTACAGTATACAACTACTTTATACAACCATATATTCTAATACCTCATGTATTTAATATTTCAGTGAACTGTGTTAAACAGTCCTTGATGAAAATCACATTTCATTAGCAATAGCATACCACTAAAGGCTACTATGGGTAAGTTGAAATGTCATTGAAATTCCTTCATACTTGTAAAATAAATTTAAATTCAAATATTACTTAGAAGTTAAAAGGATGATAAAATCTTGAGCCTATTAACTGAAGATAAATATCTGAAACTAGCGTTAAGAGCTTATAAAACTCACACATATAATCTAGTACAACACATACACTCAATATTTATAATTACAAATAAATGTAATAATAAAATTATACTCTGAGAAAATTTGGATACTGCATCCATAAATGCGGGACTAGATAAGAAATTCACAAGTTGACGAGTACAAAAGATTAAATGATACATAAACGGCCCAATGCACTCAAAGTTTATTCAAAGATCTTGAAAACTTTTAGAAGTGCCAGTCTCTAACTGTCGAACATGGGACAATCATTTTTCTATGACCACAAAACCTTCATTTGCCGTATACAATCCCCCTTCATTTTCTTTTCTGACAAATGCTTCATGTCAATACTGGGAAAAAATAAATATCAACTAATTATCTAAAGTTGCATATCTCATCAATCAAAACTTTGAATAGTCAATAATGTGAAGTATTTTCTTAAATTGTCTTCTAGAATTCAAAGAAGAATTAATACCAACTACCCTTCATACTTCAATTAATGAAACTTTATAAAATTCCAAGGGAAGTAGGGAACTAAGGTAACATAACTCATGATTCAATGTCAGTAGCACAAATACCCAAAAAATGAGGTGTATGAGTAAAAGCAGACAAATGTGATCTTGCATGACCTTAGTATTATTCACAGAACCAAGCACATACCAAATTTTGCAAATCATTCCTTTTTATTATTCCATTGCTGAAAATATGAAGACACTTCAAGAACGTTTGATAGTCATCAGAACTGCTCAACTTCTCCTTAACTTTCTCACAGAAACTGAAAGCTTGACTATACATGCCTGCCATGAATAAAAAATAAATAAATCCTTGGGTTAGGCAGCTAAGCTAGATAGGTGAATATGATCATCCAGTCCTATTCTTTCTCATTATTTATTTGAAAGACTTGTAATAAAGAAAGATACTAAGAGAACAAATAAATGCATATAAAGTAACCATAAGAACTCAGATACAACTGTTGACGATTGCTTTAATCAGTAATCACCCATAAGATTTTTGCTTTTTAACTAAAAACATAGGTTACAACTCAACACATGAATCTTGCTAGTAACATCTGCCCATCTCTCAAAAATTAACCAAAAAAAAGAAGGGTGAAAGAGATGACATGACAGTTTTAGAAATATCATGAGGTACATTTGACAATTTCATACAATTGATCTATTTATACACTCATTCACCCACATACTTATCCTGTTCAACCAATTTCAAAAGCTGCACCAGCTTAATCTATATTTATAGTTTGAGTGCTTGACAGCAGAGAAAACTGAATAGTAAATTTTAGTTTCTTACCCACTTCCTTGTTTTAAGTTGTATTTGCTTCAAAAGTGTTAATAATTAGGCTATTTTTATGAGAAAAATATGAAATGATCTGCAGCATATTGAGAGCAAGATAGCTTAACTAAATAACTGTATGAATCTTAAATGCAAGAATCATAGATCATCTGTTCAAGCAATGCATTGGTCCAAACTCCAAAGCATAACATAATGGCTTACCCTTTAAGGCATCTTTGTCTTCATAAGAGTTAAAGTCAGAAGCCAAACCAAAACCTTCAGCTTTTTTAACGGATTTCTTTTTTTCAGAAAACCGTTGCAAGTTCAAATCCCTGCTGCCATCAACATCATGTTCTCTCTCATCCTGATCACGGATTCTCCTATCCCTACTGTCACGCTTCCTTTGCTCCTTGTGTATGTTGATCATTGTCTTGTCATCATCCAGCTCGGGGCGTTCAGCACTAATATCACGGTCACGATCATGAGAAGGAAGTCTGTCTCTTCGATAACGTTGCTGTAAAAAAAAGTTTGTAACCCAATCATTAAAGCAGTTTACAGAATTCATATGGTGAGGAAGATGAACAATCTTACTGCCTTCTCTGCTTGCATTTGTCGCATCATTGGTGCCATAGAACTCCGCTCGTTAAGGCGCTGCAATGAATTTCGACCATATGAAGCATGCTGTGTGGATGGAGCTGCAGAGGTATCTGGCAAGAATCTAGTGAACTCCTCAAGCAAATCTCGATGGTCTTTGAAAAGGGTAGCAACCTAGATAATATTTGAAAAAACAAAGAGAGAATAAATATTCAACCCAAACGTTTTGTAAAGAGAACAAGAAAAAAGTCAATGGTACCCGGAACAAGGGCAAAGCCTAGTACCTCACTATAAACCTCACCAATGTCCTTGTGCTCTTTGCGGTACATATTTAAAATGTCCAAGAATGATTTGTAAACATGCTCATCATTTTGGAATCGTTTCTGTGGAAGAAAAACCTATCAATTTAGGCTGGGAACCACAAGAATATCAGTAAAATAAGTCACCGTCTGAAAAGGTCATTCACCTTTATCTTGTTTACAAAATTAATAGCTTCTTCAAATTCAACTGTTTTCTTTTGAGGAGCCTCATCCTCGTCAAGAGTTATCTCAAATCCCTTTGGCAAGAAAGTGTTAAAGCCAAAAATCAAGTTGTTGTGCCCTTTGAATAACTCTTTCACCCTTTCTATGACACCAGTAGTGTCAGTCCTGGATAGGAACCAAAGAACATTGAGACCCATTAAATCTTTATGCACAACACTATTTTCCAACACCGCCACTCAGTGTAAAGAGGGTTAAGAATCTACCTTTGAGCCTTGAAATCTTTCATGACCTCAAGGAACATGTCATACTTTTCTCTTTGGTCCTGAAACATGTCTTTGACTTCCTTCAAGTAGGATAAGGCATCATTGGTAGTCAGTTTCTGGGATGTAGTAGCTCCCCCATTAACACCACCTCCACCTCCCCCTCCTCCTCCTCCTCCTCCGCTTGGAATTTGATTTTGACCATAGCTTCAAACACAGAATATAATCATACTTTCAGGTACCCAGAATATTAACAATCATAGCATGCTAATCTCTACAAAATATAAAATGTTCCACCCATTCAATGTCTATGAATCCAAAATATATAATATCCTCATGTTGAAAGAATAAAGATCACACGTAATTGCAATTATGGCTAACCGTCTTCTAAGTCAATCTAGTGAGGTATACACTGAACTACTCATATTACTTGTCTGGAATGATTCACACATGCACAAGTTAAAACCTAAGCAAATCAAATCGTTTACCCTAACACATCCATTTCTCTTAACCGTGATCCCACCAAGAGAACCCATTCAAAATTCAGTTTAAGTTAAATTAAACGTAACCCTAAATAAATTCTACAACAATTCAACACCCCAACCTCAAAAGAAACGTACAAGACACGCTTAATTTCTTCATGGGGGAAAACAAAACGCATGATCCATCCAAACGGTAAAAAATAGGGTACAAACAACTCCAAATAGAGAAACACAAAATTGGCACATAAAAAACAAATGATTGTAAAAAAAAAGGGCAAAATAAAGAAATTCAAAGAGAAACATACGAATCACCACGCGAGGAACCAAAGGGACGCTTGAATTGAGAAGCAGAGGCAGAGTAAATATCATCCCTTGCCCTCTTCATCTCTGCAAAATGGAAAACCAATCCAATTAAAACATCAACAACGACAAATGAAAGCATGGGACGATGAGAAAACCTGGGAATTGGACAAATACGAGGAAGACCCAGAAAGTGAAAAGGGGAAAGAGTTGAACTTTACCAGTTCCCCAGATTTTCTCGTGGGGGGGGGGGGGGGAATTCGCTGTAAAACAAGTGGAGTAGATCTCCAAGAAAGAAGAGAGAAAACTCAAAATAAAAGTGTAACAGTGAAGGGTTTGATCGAGTTAAGGTTACGAGGATTAAGAAAAAAGAAAACTAGGTTTGTTATGTCTCTATCCCTCTCTTACGTTGTTAAGTTAGAACAAGGAATTGAGACAAAACAGTGCAAAGAAACAAAGCGAGATTTGCAGAGAGAGAGGGAGAGAGAGAATTTTGAAAGAACAGAAGCGGTGGTACGTGCAAGACTGAAAACTCAAACTCAAAAAATTTGAGTTAGAAGCTAAAACTTAAAAACTTGAATGAAGGAAGAAAGAAAAAGAAAAGGTGAATTTATGTGAGGAATGTGGGACGAAGAATAGCTTGTGTTGTGTTACGTTTTGTGTGTTTATGCTGTTGGGAAAATGTGGGAGGGTTCAATTTGTTCGATGGTTAATTTTTGTTCAGGTTCTGGGTCGGGTCCATAACCACTTGATCCAAGCCCATAGGTTTATATATTTTTTAATCGGTTTCGCTTTAACGCATCGTTTCGGATGTTCCCGGAGGAATACTTTTCGTTTGCAGATTTTTTTTACTCCTTTTAAATTTTAATTTCATAACTTTTTTGTCAAATTTCATCTCACCATCTTTTGAGTATTAAGTTTAGGGATTAATCTCTAATAGTAAGGGATTAACCAAACATATAAATCAGAAATTAACATGTTAACTATAAAAATATTGAACTAACATGTTAACTGTAAAAACAAACACTTCAAAAAAAGTTTTTTAATTACATTTTCTCTAATTATATTTTCTCAAAGTTTTTTCACAAAGTATTCCGAATAGTGAAAAAATTTCTTGGTTTCATTTTTTGTTTTTAAATTGTCATCATGTTTATTGTTCTAAATAATTTGTACTAAAAAAATGGAAACAAAAAATGAAAAAAACAATGTTTTTAGTAATTCTTATATTAAATTTTTTAAAAAAAATAAGATCACAATTTTATAATTAAAACTGAAAACCAAAATAAAAATAAGAAATATTGTCAAAATTAAAGAGACCTAAGATTTGTACAGAGGTAAAAGAGTTTCAGTTATACTTAATTTAACATTCTTAGTAATTATTTAAGCCAACTAAACATAATTTACATATATATTCCTAGAAATCATGATTTATGTGAACATGATTCCTCAAACACATTTAATATGGTTATTAATGAAACACATATTAAGTTGTAACTTAAAAGATTAAATATAGATTTTTCTCTTTTAATATATATATATATATATATATAATGATAAAAAGTAATATTGACTTTGTTTAGGAGATATTTGGTTTACAGTTTGAAAAACGGAGTTAAAAAAATAAAAAAATTTAAAGGTTGATATTAATTATTCGCACCGTTTGAGACAATCAAAAGTCTGTTTGAATGTAGGATAAAACTTTTGTTTGCACCAAACAGCCTTTTTAATAGTTTGATTGACTGAATTTTGAAACTAGATTAGGTGCCTTTTATATAGAAGATTATTTTTGGGAGAAAACATTCATAAACATGCGCGTTTTGATCAGTTGTTTCAACAAAAGTTTTTTAATTATTATTGATTTGAACTTAGACTTTGCAAGAAAAATTAGGCATGGATTAATTAGCCTTTTTAAACTACCCATTAGTCCGTTTAGTTTAAGATTACTTAAAATTAATTTAACCACTTGACATGATTAAAATACTATGTTTAAATTGATCCAAAAATGTGTCACATCAGAAATTTTTGATTCAGCGTGATTGTCAAGTGGCCACTCAATATATTACTTTTAAATAACTTACGTTTTGCGTGCTGCTACTTCACCATCTTCTTCTTCGGCCCATGGTTTCCCATCACTCTTCTCATGCCATTTTGTTTTTTAATTTAATTTAAATTTATTATCATTCTAAAATATTTTTATATTAAAATTCAATTATAGATTAATATATAAGTAATTATTTGTGATTTTTATAATAACTACTTTAAAAAATATATTTAAAATTAATTTTAATTGATTAATAATGTAAAATGTTTACACTATCAATAATTAAACTATTTTGAATTTTAATTTTTTTAATGATTTCCAAATTCAACAACAATTTCCAATGTAAAATACTTTTATGTTGATTGATATATAAATAATCATTTTGTCAATCTATCAACCTCTACCCATATAGAATGATATCCAACAAGGGTTTTTAGTAGTACAGTCACAAAATCTATAGTAAAGTTATCTCATTTCTATTCTGGAATTTCTAATGATTGTAATGCTCTGTAAGGTTTTCGATGTTCCACTTTTGTTTTTTGGCAAACCAAACATGAAGACACATATTCTGCTACTTTCTTTTCCATTCCAGACCACCAAAATAATTTCTTTTAAGTCCTGATACATTTTGGTAGTTTCTCAATGAATACTCATGTTATTTTTATAGGATTCTTCCAAAATTTCCTTCCTCAATTCTTCATGACCCGGGATGCAAACTAAATTTTTATACTTTAACATCCCATCAACTCCAATTTTAAATTCCATTTTTCTCCCTGCTTTAAAAGCTTTTTCTTTTCTTGTAGAAAAATATCTTTTTGTTAAGCCTCTAAAACTTATAAAAAGTCAGTTGTTAGCTTTAACATTCCAAGCGTATAACTATTATGATTCACTTCCATGGCCAAGTTCATATCCCTAAATTGTTCTATCGTTTCCAACTCTTTGATCATCATTGTAAACACATGTAACGATTTATGACTTAATGCATCTGCTACTACATTTGCCTTTCCAAGGTGATACTACGGATTAGAACTATCATCTTTCAAAAATTCAATTCATCTTCTTTGTCTCATTCAACTCTTTTTTATCAAACAAACATTTCAAACTTTTATGATCACTGAAAACTTCAAATCTAGCTCCATAGAAATAATATCTCCAAATCTTTAATGCAAAAACCAAGCAACTAGTTCCAAATCATTAATGGGATAGTTAACTTCATGTTGCCTCAATTGCCTTGATGCATAAGTCACAACCTTCCTATTCTGCATTAACACACATCCCAACCCCTGTTTTGATGCGTCACAAATACCTCATATACTTGTGTGCATCAGGTAATACTAAAACAGGTGTCGACGTAAGACGATTCTTAAATTCTTGAAAACTATTCTCACATTACGTCGTCCAAACAAATCGTTAATCTTTCCTTGTGAGCTTGGTTAATGGATTTGCTAATTTTGAGAATCCTTTAATAAACCTTCTATAGTAACCAACCAACCCTATAAAGCTCCTAATCTCTATCACAGGCGTTGGTCTTTTCCATTTTAACATTGCTTCCACTTTAAAAGGATCTATAACGATTCCTCCTTGACTGATGACATGACCAATGAAATTGACTTTTTCTAACCAAACGTCACACTTAAACAACTTTTCATACAACTGCTTGTCTCTTAGAACTCCTAACACTATTCTCAAATGTTCAGTGTGTTCTTCTCGACTTTTAAAGTGTATCAAAATATCATCAATGAAAACAACCATGAATTTATCTAAGTAAGGGTGAAAAATTCTATTAATGTAATCCATGAATACAACAAAAGTATTAGTTACACCGAAAGGCATTACTAAATACTCACGGTGTCTATAACGGGTCCTAAAAGCAGTTTTGAGTATATCTTTCTTCTTTACCTGTAGCTGATGGTATCAAGACCTCATATCAATTTTAGAAAATACTTTTGCACCACGAAGTTGATCTATTAAATTATCTATTCTTAGCAAAGGATATATATTCTTAATTATCACTTTATTGAGTTGACGGTAATCTACGTACAATCTCATACTACCACCTTTCTTCTTTACCAACAAAACTAGTAAACCCCAAGGGGATATGCTTGGTCTTACAAATTGCTTCCCTAACAACTCCTCAAGTTGCTTATTTAGCCCCCAACAATTCTAATGGTGACATCCAATATAGAATTTTTGAGATTGATTTAGTTTTAGGAACAAGGTCAATAGAAAACTTGCTCAGGTGGTAAATGATAAGTGTCCAATTATGTATAAATTTCCATGTGAATTGGGCATTGTTTTGAAAAATTTCTGAATTTAAATGCAAATCATATGTTACAATGGCAAGAAATTGAAAGTTTTATTCCCAACCTTGGTTTTGTATGTTATAATAGCCCTTAATATGTATTTTGTTGTTTGTATAAAGGAATTAAAGGAATTGGAGGAAGAATCAACTAAAAGGATAAAGTTTCAAGCAAAAATGAAGAATCTCGCTTAAGCGGGACGAGTCGCTTAAGCGAGCCCTTCGCTTAAGTGTGGGTTTTCGCGCTTGAGTGAGGGAGAAGACAGAAAGACACTGAAGAAATTTGCTTAAGCGAGAAAAATCTCGCTCAAGCGAAAATTGTCCAAAGAATTTTGATATTGATCTCGCTTAAGCGAAGCAAAGCTCACTTAAGCAAAACATCAACAGAAGCCCAACAGGAATTGCACTTGCTTGAGCGAGGAACTGTTCGCTCAAGCAAAAACCAGGGTAGTAGCATCAAAAAGAATATCGCTTAAGTGATATTTATTCGCTTGAGCGAGACTACGAAGAAGCATGCAGTTGAGTTACATTTACAAGTGGCTCTCGCTTAAGCGAGACCAACCATGTTTAAATACTCAACTCAAGGAATACAGCAGGGGGATGTAGAAAAAAAGAAAGAACAAAAACCCTACTTTTTGGAGACTATTTTTAGAAAACCTAGAAGCTTTTCTTCTCCCTTTTATTTATTTTGATGTTTTTTAGTGGCTACTATAAGTAGCTAATCTCCTTCTTGGGATTGGATGTAGTGATTCAAACTTTTCACACTTTGACTCTACTTTGATATATATGGTAACTATTCCATTGACTTTGGTATTTCATTCCATGTTATTTGTTGGATTCTATTGCACAAATAGTCTCTTGATTCAGTTCTCTTAAGTTATTAGAAAATAGTTTATGAAAACTAATCCGAATGAGGTACTCAATATGCTCCGACATTAGGAATAACTTCCGATATATTGAACGCTCATAAGAAACGTATTGAATGTTGGCAAACTTAAAATGATTGGGGAATCAAGGTTTTAATGGTTTTCTTAGGATTTCAGAGTCGATGAATCAAAACAAATGATTTGTGATTTGTTGTGTAAAAGTCGATAGAATAGAAATCATTTATATCAATGTAACCAAGGTTGCGAAGGGTAAGGTGAACGAAATCCAATCCTAGTTTCTCTGTATTTGAACTCTCCTTTATTTATTACTGTTTATGCATGATAATGTTAGTTTGTACTATTTTATCTCAATATGAAAAGCAACCTTTATCTTGCTTAAATTATTTGAACTAAACTTTCAAGTTTCAAGTCTTTCAATGGCACAATACTCTATTTTACTACAACCGATGTGGTTAAACTTGCCACACAAAATCTTCATTGTAAAAATAGTTATCAGTAAACCAGGGATATCCTTTAGAAAAACTTTAGGGAATTCATTTACAATAGGAAGTTCCTCTATTTTGGATTCTCGTTCCTCTTTGATTGAAAGTGGCATCATGAATCCTTGAACTCTTTGTTTTTATAAAGCATTCTAACACAGGTCTTACTTGGGCCTTCTTTGGGCTTCTTTATTGAGATTGGTTATCATTTGTATATATTTTATTTTCATGTTATTAGTCTTAGAAATATTTTAGGATTATAAATTAAGACTTAGTTTTGGACCTTGCATGGCCATACTTTCTATTTTGGGTCACTTTTAGGCCTTATATATGTACTAGCTTGCTTTGTGCCACTTTTGGGCCATGTAGATTTAGTTTTTGGGTCTTGGGTGAAGCTTTTTCAAGCCCACCCAAGCTAATTCTGAAATTTTAGTTTTTAAGGAGGTATAAATACCTCATTTCCTCTGTAATGCTTCATAATTTTAGTTTTAAGAAGTTTTAGTGATATAAGCTCTCATTTCTCTTTAGAAAAGTAGAAGCATTAACTCATTCTCTAGTTCTTATCCTTTGGCTTCCTCCCAAATGTGGTGAACTGATAGGTGTTTAATTTGCATTGTATTGTGATGTTTTTACTTAGTTTTCCTAGGTTATTTGTGATATTTTGTCTTGTTTTCCATTTGATTTCCTTCATTCTGCACATGTCACTTGGATGTTTGAAGTTTTATAGGAATAACCTTGATTTAGGTGTATAAATGCAAGAATGCAAAGCATTTGGTGAAGCATGTGATGAATGCAAGAAAGTTCAACCAATTGAAAGCTCAAAAATAAGGCTGTATTCACTTTTAGAAGTGACATAAGGAAAGGAAAAACCAAAGAAGCACTTCAGGGCCTCAAAATAGTTGAAGAAAAGGCATTTTGTGAAGTTTAGAAAAATCCACTTCCAGTGGGTTTTTTCCACTGGCTATGGACCTCTCTGGACTGTGGTTTTAAGGCTTAAAAAAATCCACTGCTAGTGGGTTTTTCCCACTGGCCGTGGATCTCACTGGTTTTTGGCAACTTTTGGCATGTTTGGACCCCCTAACACGATCCATTAGCCATGGGTTTTTCTCACTGCCAGTGGATTTTGCACGTTCTATAACTCCTCTGGGTTTTTAAGTCAGTTTTTAGAAGGAGAAAGGGGACTTTTTCATTAGAGACTCAGAGAGACAAAAAGAGAGGGATCTTTTGGGAAAATCGGAGAGAGCTTTTTGGTGGAGATTTCATTGGAGATCAAGGAACCATCATCAAGGGAACTCAAATCTGCAAATTGGGAGGAAGAATTAGCAAAACCTAGTGAGATATATTTTGTAATTTCTGAATCTTTAGTTTACATCTTTAATTTCTTAGATGTTTGGCATTGATTTTGTGTATTCTGACATGATGACAACCATCTTTATGCCACACTAAACTCTTCTTTTGGAATTAAGGATGTAGTATGCTTATGTATTGAAATTAACTGTTCTTCGTCTTCTAATTTATGAAATTTCATTTTCTATTCAATTTATGTATTCCTAATGCTTCTACAAGACATAGAGATAAGCATAGATGATTACAAATTGTTTGGATGATCGAGAGATTGGCATATAATTCGAAAACACATGAATTGAACCTATGATTTTGATTTATGATGGTAAGCGAAATCGTTTGAGGGATTAATTGGGTTTCTACAAAATGTAAAGGACCTAATAAACAAACTGAACGTTGTTATTTGGAAATTAGGTACGTTAATAGGCTTTCAAGAGAAAGGTATTAATTAACTTAGGGAAATCTACCTTAGAAACGAAATTACATAATTTACATTTGATTTTTGATACTTGCATATGAACCCTTAACTTCCTAAGATTTTCCTTTGATTGAATTTACGAAAAGTGATTTAAGTTTCTTTTTTAAAAGACGTTGAATTTTTTGTTCTTTGAGTTAGTGCTTACATAATCGAGTTTGTAACTTAATTGAATCATTGGTCTAGATAATCAAATCGCTGATAAAACTGGTACTTGGGCATAATCCTTGTGGGAATGATAACTTTTCATTACGTGATACCCCGTGCACTTCTGGTTGGCTATCATGTGTAACATCCCGATTTTTAATTAATTACCGGGTGTGGTAAATTTCAGGATTAAGGTCATGGATTAATTAAGTTAATGGTTGATTAGGATTTAATGGTTAATTAGATAAATTATTGAATAATAATAATAATAATAATAATAATAATAATAATAATGAGGCCAAGAGGTGACTTGTGTGCCTTGGTGGTTTAATGGGCCCAGTTCCCTCCCTCTCTCTTTGTCCACGTAAGTGCAATGATGGTTGATGGAATGACATTAAATGCTGATGGACTTGCATTAAATGAGGATGGGATGTTGAGATGATGAGAGTGGGACGCTGTTGGGGGCTGAGATGATAAGGCTTCAGCTCCACGTTTTCTCCTTATTTTTCCTTCATTTCCCTTTGGTGGCTTTTCGGAGGATAGAGAGAAATGCTCTCCCTTCTCTCTAAAAACTCTCTGGAGACTCTTCTTCTTCTTCGTCTCCTTCGTCTCCTTCGTCTCCTTCATCATCTTCTTCTTCCACTCACGTATGGTGTAGAACCGAGTGGGGCTGCATGGTGGTGGAGTCCAGTGTGGTACTGGGTGCCTTGAAGGTTGAGAATCCTTCCTGCGGCTGCGTGGTGATGAGGAACAGCATGGTGCTGTGCGTGGAGGCTGGGTTCAAGATCCCTCTTTTGTCCTCCTGGTTGTGCTTCTTCTTCCTCTTCTTGTTCCTCCATATGATGGGTTGGATGGGGCTCGGTTGGGAGCCTGCAACAGTTTGTGTGGGTGCCTCGTTTGAGAAGAGTGGCTCACTGTTGTTGAGGCCGTGCTGTGCTGCTGTTGTGAAGAGGAAGGCATAGATGGTGCATGGAAGCTTGGTTGTCCTCCACTGCTGGTGAGGACTAGCTCACGGTGCTGTGGGAAGTATGGAACAACTTCATGTTGTGCTGGGAGGTTTCTCCACTGACTCGATGGCTTGAAGGCTTGAGTGGAGATAGCGTTTGGGACCTCTACTGGGCCGAGTGAGGTCTGTGGTGCCTTGGAGGCTTGGCATGGTGTGCTTGGTAGCTGATCTGCTTCGAGGGAAGCCATGTTGGCTCTTCCTACATTGGAATGCCGAGCAGAAGCTGCTATGGCTGGGCCGAGTGGCCATATGACTCCTAGAAGCTTCATCCAGGTAAGGGGGGCTTTGCATCTTAAATGCATGGATTTCTGGACGGGTTCCGGGTGAAACTTCCTCACTGTGATGCGTGACATTTGATGTGTGTTGTTGGAAGACTTGGGGTCGGATTCGCTTAAGCGAATGGTGGTTCGCCCGAGTGAGTTGGTCGGTCTCGCTCAAGCAGATTTGGATCTCGCTTGAGCGAGTGCACGCTGTATTGTGGTTCGCTCAGGCGCTGTCGGTGCTTCCGTGTGAATGGTTTTAATTCTTTTGCCTTCCCTGTCTTTTCTTCTTGGCCATGGGGCCAGCTCTCTTATCTTCATATAAGGGAGTGTTTTTATTATGGATCCAGGTTATGCTTTAATTAATTCATGAAATTTTCCCTCTAAAATCTGGGTGTCACATCATGAACCTCCAAACACCTTATCTTTCTAGCATTACAAAGTGGCGGAATCATCTTCCATCCTTGCCTCACCATTATTGAATTTATATATAGGAGTTACTAAAGAATTTTTTTAAAGTACTAGGATTTTCTAACTTGGCTTTTATTATAATTGTTTACTCATAGTCTCTAGTACAATATTTGAAAAATTTAATTGTTGATGAATCATTTTTGTATCTCTCTTTTCTATAGTAGCTTCTTCATTTTCTATATGTTTATACGTAGTTGCCTCTATTTCAATATCTTTTGTTACTAAAACCTTTACACATTCTATTATAGGGTATTCTAATTCTATATTTTTATCATTAATAGTCTTCCATGTATATGTACTTATTGAAGAAAAGTCTAGTCACAGCTGAAACTGTAACATCTCGAATAATTAAGTTAAAATCTTTGATTGACGGAAAACATTAATAATTGTCCTCACATTTATTTGAGATTTTTGGGAATTATTATTATTATAAATATAATTATAAATAATTAAATGTTGTGGAATTAAATAAATTTATTTGATTGATTAATTATAAAGTTTAAATGAGGTGTAATTAGATGAAGGTAAATTTAGAAGCTACCAATAAGGGTTAAAAGTAAAAGTTTTAATTAAAACTTTAAGGAAAAAATATAAAAGAAATAGGAAAATGACCATTTTTCCCCTGGACTTTAAATAAGAAAATTTTTTCTTCTTCTTCTTCCCTTCACCATGGCCGAAAGCTTCTAGCTTCTGATTGGGGGTCCGTTTTGCGTCGGAACTTCAAATTGATCACGTTTCTGGGATCGTGGCTTCGAGGTAAGCGTTATGGACCCATCAATTTGAGCTATATCTCTCTCCCTTCACTTTCTCTCTCTAGCCGAATGGCCATGCATGGTGGAGGGTTCTATTTTCCATTCCTTCTGCACATGGGAGCTTGGAAATGATATTTAAAGCAATGAGAGTAGTATAACATTGATCGGTTTTGTATTTCGACCTTCGTAGGTAGCGAAACAAACACCGGAAGACCGAGTGGTGAAGCGGGTGTTATATTCAAAAGTGGAACCTTGAATCAAGTGTCTGGAGGACGCAACCGACACCAAGAACAAATCGTTGAAGCTTGGAATTGAGATAAAGGGGGTGTTCGAGTCGTAATTAAATAGAATAAGTGTGTACGTTGAGTTTGGGTCAATTAACTAAATCTTGATACATTGAGAAGAGTTAATAATAATAATTGTATGTGTATGTGTGTATGAATGTGGAATTATAGGTATTTTATGGTAGTTATTAAACTAAAGTATTCTGAGTTGTGATGAATTGATGTGTATAGTGGCATTATGTCGGTGGGCTTGACATGTTGGTCACCCCAGTTAATGATTATGATCCATTATTGATGGCCACATGATATGTGATATGAGTGTCACGACCTGGATCGCGACGACGAGGCCGACCCTCTCGAAACAAAACGAACAAAGAAAACAGGGAGTCGCCACCAACATTTTTATCCATAGGAAAAACATTGGGAAAAAACTAAGTTCAGTAAAGCACTGGTTTAAAAAAATGAGATTCAAGTTCGGGAGTCGGTTATGAGTAGGGAAGGTATTAGCACCCTACATCGCCTGTCAGAAACAGTACCAAGATTGAAGATATACAACATAAATAGCCTTACAAAAGATGTTATATTTCTCCCCTTTTATTGTTGTACTTTGTGTAAAAAAAAGGCAGAAGGAACAAACTGAACAGACATGGAGTGTAGGTCAACAGGACGTCGCGTCCAAATTAACCTTGGCTTTGGTATAAATCAGGAAAAGGGAAGGATACTAACAAGACGTTGCATCTAAATTAGTCATCCTTTAATCAAAATACGGGGTTAGAAACGGGAAGGGGATAAACGGGACGTCTCGTCCCAAGTATCCCGTTCCTTATGGTGATGGCCTACCAGAAATAAGGGAAAATCAACAAGACGTCACGTCTAAATGGATTTTCACGGAATTTAATCGGGATACAGGGTTAGAAATGGGAAGGAGATAAACGGGACGTCTTGTCCTAAGTATCCCGTTCCTTGTGATGATGGCCTATCAAAAATAGGGGAAGATCAACAAGACGTCACGTCTAAATTGATTTTCACGGAATTTAATCAAAATGCGGGGTTAGAAACGGGAAAGGGATAAGCGGGACGTCTCGTCCCAAGTATCCCGTTCCTTATGGGATGACCTACCAAAGATAGGGGAAAATCAACAAGACGTCACGTCTAAATTGATTTTCATGGAAGTGGATAGAAAGGGAGTTGCAAAGGAAAAATAAAGAAAATAAAAATAGGAATAAAATGGAAAGGGTGGGCCCGACAGGATTTAGAGTCCTGCTCCTACGTATTCTTGGATGACCAAGAAATCAGGGTTACATAGTTCTTTAAATGTTTTTTTTTAGGAAATGGATGCACGAAATTTTCTTCTTTTTAAGTAAAACTCAAAAGTAAAGGACAAAAAAAGACAAAAAAAAGGGAGGGTAGCAGAAGCTACAAGAAAGAAAGAGAAACAGTAAGTTCGAAAAAGAAAGGGAAAAATGAGTGAAAACCGAGTGGGAGAAGAAAAACCAAGTGAAAAAAAGGGAAAACCGAGTGAGAAAAAGGAAAACCGAGTGAGGACAAGGAAAACCGAGTGAGGACAAGGAAAACCGAGTGAGAAAAAGGAAAACTGAGTGAGGACGAGGAAAACCGAGTGGAAAAAAGGAAAACCGAGTGAGAAAAAGGAAAACCGAGTGAGGAAAAGAAACGTACCAGAGTGTTCTCCTTTCTGAAAGGATGTGTGGGTGAGTGTGCTGGGGCGGTGTGAAGGCTTGGCGCAAGGACGGTGTTGTGAGGATTTAAGAGGTGCTGCTCGGTATGAAGGATTAATGGTGTTGGACGGTTATGGAGAGGATTAGGAGGGGGACGGTGTTGTTGGGAAGGTGTTGGGACGGTGTGAAGGATTTGAGAGGTACTGCTCGGTGCTGTTTGAGAGGAGCAGGACGGTGTGGTGTGAAGGGATGAGGTGCTGTGGTGAAGTTGGACGGTATGGTGAAGGGAAGGACGGTGTTGGAGTTTAGAGGAGAAGGACGGTGTGGACTCAGATTTTGAGGATGGACGGTGTTGGAGTTTAGAGGAGAAGGACGGTGTTGGGTAGAGAGGTGAAGGACGGTATGGTGTGAAGATGGGGACAGTGAGAGGCTTTAGGATAGCTTCTTCTCTCCAATGAAGGCTCCAGGATCCTTCAAATTCAACGAAAGTGCCAACCTTTCAGCCTCCAACCCCTTGTGCTCCTTCAGATGGGGTATTTATAGGAAGTTGCCGAGTGCTTGGACAGCACAGGCTTCCACTCAGAGTGGAGGCCAGCCTAGCCACTAACAGGTAGTGGGGGGACAGTGGCTGGTGGGGAATTTTTAATTTCTCCACTTTCTGCCCCCTGCCTGCCACCTCCAAGATTCATGGATCCACTTTGGTGATGGAATCCAAGTCAGCACGGCGAACAGTGGAAATAGGGGTCGGTTTTCTCCTTCTGACTCGAATTTAGTGCTTCAATCGGTATACACCCATAGTGGGAAATAATCCGAGTGGAAAAGGTGCTGTTCATACACAAAACCGAGTGAAAGCTTTGCTCGGTGTTGCTTTGCTGGTCGGTGTGAGGTTGCTGTGAGGAGCTGGACGAGCAAAACAATTCTGGTCAAAACATTCAATCGGAACCGAGTGAAAAGTGCCTTGGAAATGGCTGAAGAGGACTCGGAAATGGTGGAGAATATGGCTCAGAAATGGGTGAAAATTGGCTCGGTAATGGGTGAAAGGTGGCTCGGAAATGGTTGAGGAGATGGACCGGAAATGGTTGAAAGGTGACTCGGAAATGACTGAAAAGATGGCTCGGAATTGGGTGAAAAGTGGCTCGGAATTGGGTGAAAGGTAGCTTGGAAATGGCTGAAGAGGCTTCACTCGGTGCTGACTGAAGAGTGAGCGACTCGGAATTGTTTCAATCGGAAGTATTTTGCTCAGATCTTGTTTCTGTTTGAAGCATTCACTCGGAATTACTTCAATCGGAGGTGTTTTGCTCGGATCTTGTCTCTTCTCGAAACATTCACTCAGAATTTCTTCAAAAGTGACACTCAGAACTTCACTGCTTGAAGGATTCACTCGGAATTATTCCATTCAGAAGTGCTTTGTTTAAAAATTGATTCAATCGGTTCTTCAAAATATTTTACCCAGATATATGCTTGGCTGGCAGGTCAGAACCATTCTTTCTTTGACTTTAAATTGATTCAAGCGTGAAGTAAGTTTCACTCAGAATCACATCACTGGGATTGAATCACAGAGAAATTTTGGTCGGATACATGGCTCAAGAGTAATTCAAACGGACACATTCATCAATCTTGGGATTTGGACATAGAGCTCGGACATTTCCACTTGGAACCGGCCTTCTTCTCAATCAGAACATAGAGCTCAGACATTTCAAGTCGGAACCGGCATTCTTTTCACTCAGAACTTGGGATTTGGACATTTTCACTCGGAACAGGGTTTCTTCTCACTCAAAATTTTGGCGAGCTGACCACTCGGGTAGTCTCACTTTGCTCGGAACGTCTTTTCTTGAAGCTTCTTCTTCATTTGGAAATTTCTTGACACTTGAGGCCCACTTGGAGACTCCTTATTTAGAGACACAGCATTCGGCCACATCCCACTCAGAGGCTCTTTACTTGGAAATGATCATTCCGAGTCATCTTACTCAGAAATGATCATTTCCGAGTGAGTTTTTTTTTGATTTTTTTTGATTTTTTTTTGCTAGTCTTTTTCACTTGTGGATCGACTGGACTGAAATAGGTGTTCACAGATGCCCCTCTTTACTTCTTTTTCATTAGAAAAGCATGAAGTTTCTTCTTGCTTTTAAAATGGAAAGGGAGTAAAGACGTGAACACCATTGTTAAAGTATCAGATGAGGGGGGAAACCCAAGAATTGACACTTGAATCTTTCAGTTAACAGGAGGTGAGAAGATCGGGATTGACTCTTGGTAGACTGGAAAGTAAAGGTTGCCTTCATAGGCGACTAGAAAGTAAAGGGTGCCTGAATAGGCGAATGGAAAGTAAAGGGTGCCTGAATAGGCAAATGGAAAGTAAAGGGTGCCTGAATAGGCGAATGGAAAGTAAAGGGTGCCTGAATAGGCGACTGGAAAGTAAAGGGTGTCTGAATAGGCGACTGGAAAGTAAAGGGTGCCTGAATAGGCGACTGGAAAGTAAAGGGTGCCTGAATAGGCGAATAGAAAGTAAAGGGTGCCTGAATAGGCGAATGGAAAGTAAAGGGTGCCTGAATAGGCGAATGGAAAGTAAAGGGTGCCTGAATAGGCGAATGGAAAGTAAAGGGTGCCTGAATAGGCGAATGGAAAGTAAAGGGTGCCTGAATAGGCGACTGGAAAGTAAAGGGTGCCTGAATAGGTGACTGGAAAGTAAAGGGTGCCTGAATAGGCGACTGGAAAGTAAAGGGTTCCTGAATAGGCGAATGGAAAGTAAAGGGTGCTTGAATAGGCGACTGGAAAGTAAAGGGTGCCTGAATAGGCGAATGGAAATGCAAAGATTGGAGGAGTTAACAGGATATCTCGTCTGAATTAACTCACTGGACTTAAAGGCTCATGGCGATGCCCCAGTTTGACATGATTGAAGGTTCTTGGGGAATTGCCCCTTGACTGGAACAGAAGAAACCTGGGGAGATGCCCCAGTTTGACATGATTTGAAGGAGTCTTTGGGGAATGGCTCCTTGAATGAAAGAGAGTGAACCTGGGGTGATGCCCCAGTTTGACATATTTTGAAGGAATCTTGGGGAATTACCCCCTTGAATAAAAGAGAGTGAATCTGGGGTGATGCTCCAGTTTGACATGATTTGAAGGAATCTTGGGGAATTGCCCCCTTGACTGAATAGATCTGGGGTGATGCCCCAGTTTGACATGGTCTGAAGGAGCCTTGGGGCCCGGTTTGACATAATTTGAAGGTTGTTGGGGAACTACCCCTTGAATGAACAAAAGAAATCTGGGGAGATGCCCCAGTTTGAGTTGTTTAGGAAATGTATTTCTACTAGGGAAGGATTGATGGTTCGGGGTGCTGCCTCTTTGGGTGAAAGAGAATGAACCTGGGGTGATGCCCCATTTTGATTTGTCTAGGAAGTGTAGTTCCACTGGAGAAGGATTGATGGCTCGAGCATCGCCCCTTGATTGGGAAGGGAAAATCTGGGGTCCACCTAGTATGTGTGGATTTACTGAGAGAAGTGTGCTGAGGCTCTTTGGGGAGAGTTCTTCTTGAAGCTATCCTTAGGTGGTATTTGGCCTGGAAAGGGGATACGCTTGACTGTTGGACTGTATCAGGTAGATTCCTTGGAAGGGAGTTTGAAAAGTGTCCGCTTTGGTAGTTGAGGAGAGGATGTCAAGAAGTGCCAACTTTGGCGATCTAGGGAAGGAGTTCTGAGAAGTGCCAACTTTGGCAGTTGAAGAAAAGATTTTGAAAAATACCAACTTTGGTGATTTGGGGAAAGAATTCTGAGAAGTGCCAGCTTTGGCGATGGAAGAAGAGACTTGAAGGACTTGATTGAGGTGTCAATACTTGACCTGACTGTTTGTTATAATAACCTGTAGAAAAAGGTTAGTAGTGCAAAGTAAATTTCAAAAACCAGGTAGGTCCTGTGAAACCACGACCCTTAGGATAACTCATGGACAGAGGAGAATAAAAGGGCGATCATAGCTTTGAAGCGCGTGCCTGGCTGAGTCTTTGTGATGATTGTCTAAGACGAGGTCGAGTAGTGGGAGCGTCTTGTTCCTCACGACTTTAAATGTTCACCATTCTTTCATTTATTTTTATAAAAACACAATGTTTTATCAGATCAATGCAATTCATAACACGTATCGAAAAAGGATAAATTTTATTCATGTATGTCAAACAGAATACAGAGAATGGACAACGGGGAAAATAGATGGGATGGAATGAAGTTACATAGGACAGGTCAAGGCCAGGAGAAAAAGGGAAGGTTCAAGGATCCTCCAGTGAATTCCTGAGACTAGTGAGAACCTTAATCCCACGTCACGACCTTAAGTACATCGTTCAACTTTGCCTTTGAGAGGGTAGTTTGACCATGGTCCACATGCCCCAGTTTGCACGTTTTGCATTGGAAACTTTAGTTACTCTGCCGAAATCTTGACCTTAGTTTTTACCTAAGCCGCCATTTTAGGTTTTCGACTCACCGGGTTGCTCTAACTTTTGCCTAGGCCGCCCTTTCAGGTTTTCAGCCTAGCGAGCTTTTCTCTTTCTTTATAAAGTGTTCTTGTTTATTTTTGGCTGCATCCTTTACAGTAAAAAGTTGAAACTGACCACACTCCAGTTGAGTCTGCCTAACCTTTTCCAAATTTAGTTTGATCCTTTGGGGAACTGATGTCACTTCAAATAGGAGACTCTACTCCTATGCCATGTACCCAAGGAAATATTGGTGAGTCTTTTGGCATCAATGAGAGGGAATTACTTTTGAATCATCATTTTGGCCTTTATTTTCTTTTTCTTTTTTCTTTTCCATTTTCCCTTTTTATTTCCTTTTGTTTGCCCTCTTTTTTTGTTTTTTTTGTTTTTTTTGTTTTTTTGTTTTTTATATCCCCTTAATGACGCAATAACTCAATCTGACAAACTATTTCCTTGGCTACATAGGCATGAGGAATGGCGCACTCTTTAGGGTTGAGGTGTTGATGACGACAAGAATGCAAATTCTTGATCTAGCGACATTGATTTCCCCTATTCAAAAGATGACAGCTTGCTTGATGATCTGGACGTAACCAGCTTGTCCCACTGGGCACATGCATTGGACTCCAAGCTTGATCATTTTTTCATTTTTTTTTCATTTTTTTTTGTTTTTGTTTTTGTTTTTGTTTTTTTTGTAAAGTCTCCCTTGATTATATCTGTATTTGTAGGCATTAGCGATTTCCCCCTATTTATGCTGGTAATTGTTATGGTTTCCTTAAATGACTGGCCTACCACTTGTCCAATTCGGGACTTGGCCATGTTGTCATTCCATAGATTCCTACAAAATGCCTTCTAATAGGTTGCCCCTGTGATTCCTTTAATTATTCTTGACTTAGGGGTATACCCATCTTGATCTTTTCTCCTCTTTATTTGACGATCTTAACCACCTCTTAAAACCTATTTTTAACCTCTTGTTCTAATAATCTTGTCAACTTGGGCGGTGGCTCATAGTCTTTTCCACCTTCTTCGTTGGCATAGTCAACCGGGTGATCGAAATCGTGAAGCGGGATTGTGATTTCACTAGTCTCAAGAGAATCATTTTTGGATCTGCAACTTAGTATGTTATGGCAAAATAAAGAAGAGAAAGGAAAAGCAAGTTAAAGAGAATGAGTCAAAAGCAAGGATAAAGGGATGAGAAAAAAAATTTTAAATTTTGATACGTATTTATTGATTGAATGGTAAAACAATTTTTTTGGCCCTTATTACATGAAAATGTCCCAAAGCCTTAGGCATAGCAGAGGGATACACAAGATATTAAGGCAATGACAAATTACTTTGGTGAATCATTTAAAATCGTAGGGAGTTTGACAGCCTCCCAGCTACTGAGCTCTTGGCCCGGCGGGCATACGATCACCAAATCAGCATTATCATCAAAACCATTTTCAATATCGACCACCACGGCGTTGACTTCTGAATCTCCATGATTGGGCAGGGGATTTGTGATCACGTTAGGGATTCCTTCTTGAAAATGAATCCAGTCGGCTTTGATCAAATCTCTCACTTTATATTTCAAAGCCATGCAATTTTCTGTGGAATGCCCTGGTGCCCCAACGTGATAATCACAATGAGCGTTTGGGTCATACCCCCTTGGATAAGGAGGTTGCAATGGCCTCATGGGAGACAGAGCTACCAGACCTTTCTGAACAAGGATTGGAAAAAGTTCGGTATATGTTATGGGAATTGGATCGAACTGCACAGGGGTGCGCTCATTGTTGGGATTCCTTGTGTTCTGATTATGATTGGGTGGTCGAGTCACTTGCTGCGGGTGATGGTATGGCATGGGTTGTGGTATTGGCGCTCTTACCATGGGCGGACAGAAGTAATGAGTATAAGCTGCCGGGCCATAAGTGGCTGCGGCCACATAAGGGTTGGGAGCTTGAATCATGGTAGGGGCGAATGGTCTCGACGGAGCCGTCTTTTGATTAGAAGAGATGGAATTAGTTTCTCCATCCCTTCTCCCAGGCGCCGGCTTTCTTGTCATGCTTGCCCCAGATGGGTCCTGAGTGATCTTTCCCGTTCGTATTCCGCTCTCTACCCTTTCCCCAATAGTCACGATGTCGAAGAAGTTGGCTGAAACACTACCAATCATCTTGCCATAGAAAGGTGATGGGAGCGTGTCGATAAACATCGCGACTATCTCTTTTTCCGACAATGAGGGGTCCACTTGTGCCGCTGTCTCTCTCCATTGTTGGGCATACTCCTTGAACGTTTCACTGTCCCTCTTCACTATATTCTGTAACTGGACCCTGTTGGGTGCCATATCCATGTTATACTTGTATTGTCTAAGGAAGGCATCTGCCAGGTCCTTCTAATAACGAATATGGTTCCGCTCAAGGTGAGCATACCATGTAAGAGCGGCCCCCGCCAGACTATCTTGGAAGCAGTGGATCAATAATTGGTCGTTAGAAGATTAGAATGTCATCTTTCGACAATACATCGTGAGATGGTTCTTGGGATAAGTTATTCCCCGATACTTGTCAAAGTCTGGCATCTTCAATTTGGGCGGGAGGACAACATCTGTGACTAGACATAGCTCAGAAGTATCTATCAGTCCAAAACCCCCAGCGCCTTCCATCATTCTCAAACGCTCTTCTAAGATTTCTATCTTTTCCTTTTGGGGGGCTGCAACCGTGCTATGACCGGCTACCGGGTTCATCATGCGGGTTGTATCTTGGAGATTGGTCATATAGGGGGTTGCGTACCCGTATGGATAGCCGAGTGGCTGGTTGAAAGGAGGCAACGTATGAGACTGGTTCATTAGGCCTGTATTTGGTGAGGGACCTTGGGGTTGGGCCATAGCTTGTACGGCATAAGTCGGCTGGATCATCTAGGCTCGTGTGTTTTGGGCTTGTGCGTTGTAGGTTGGCTGGGCCATCGGGGCTTGTGTATTTTGGGTTTGGTAGGTTTGTGGGTCATAGGCCTGTGTGTTTTGGGTTTGGTAGGCTTGTGGGTCATGGGCTTGCGTGTTTTGGGTTTGGTGGAGTGGTGGCATGTTTGGCTGGGTGGGGTATGAAGCGTGAGGATTCATCGCTTGCTGGTCGTGGGCATCTTGCTGGTTAGCGAGCGAGGGATAGTACCCCGGTGGTAGGCCATAAAGTGGAAAAGGTACTGGGTTACCGTCAGGACCAACAAATGTATGCTGTTGTGCATAAGACTGGTCGTACGGTGGCTGGGCCTCAATGGTAGGGTTAGGTCTTCCGACATGAATAGTGAGAGGGGGTGTCGTTGTGTTAGGGAGTTGGGTTCTTGCTGGGTCAGAACCAAGGGGGGTGGCGCGGTGGCAGGCTGCTGTTGGGCGTCCTCAATACCTGCAGAGGAGCCTCCTTCTGTGAGTTTCTTTTCTAAAAGTTTAGTTAACTCTGCCACTCGCTCTTTCAGCTGATCGAACTCGGTTCTAAAGTCTCCGTCAACAGCTTCTGCCTCAGCCATGAGTTTCCTTTGGAGCCGGGTCTGGTAAGGATGCCTACCCGTGATGCCTGTGTCTCTTTTTTTAAAAAAACAAAAATGTTAGGTGGAAATAGAAAGGAGAATGTCGTGGGAAGCAATTACAGGCTTTGGCGAGTATCCTTTGACTATTCCTTAGAACTTATCATTCAAAAGTACTAGGTATGGTAAACATGGAAATTAATATGGGATAATTATGAAGACAGAAGAAATCTTTCATCCTGAAGTGGGAGCCTCAAGCTCAAACATTTTCTTCGGGCAACTACAGCCCTCATTTCTTAAGTTCAATCCCATGTTAACTTCCATAGATACTCAAAGGGTATTCGTTAAGTTCTGAATAGCCTCCCACGAAAATGAGGATAAGGAAAAGAAATTAGTTGATGTCATGTTTCGGAACCGGTACTTCCCCATAGATTTAACATAAAGCAAAAATTTTTTATTTTTTTATTTTTTTTGGGAAATACCAATTACCAAGGGTCCAAGTCGCAATAGTCATGATTTTTTTAATCGTCATCGACGCCCCTGTTGGAGCGGAAATAAAGTTATATTTTTTTGATTTTTTGACGATTAGGAAAATCTATGACTCAGGACTCAGAGGTACACGCCAAAAGAGGACTATCTATTTACCCGAAGAATACTGTGTGTTTCAAAATGAGTCATTATTTCAAAAACTAAGCAAATATGCGGGTGGTAGATAATTTATTTTTTTTGGATAAAAGGGAAAGCAAAAATGATGTAAGGTAAAGTAAAGTTTGCCCTTTTGTGGCCTAGGTCGGGTTTTGTTGAAAGTCTTTTCTAGGCCCTATGGCTTGTCTAAAAGTGACTCTCCACACCGGGTGGCTTTCGCTAGACATCTAGAAGGTCACCAGAGCCAAGATCCTAACCATGACAGGGACGCAAACAGTGGGGAATCCACTAGGTGCGTATATCATGAGAGGTCGAACTCTGGTTGAGGTTCTCACGAACACCGGATAGGAAGTACATCCCATACGATTCCGTTACCAACCTCTCCTAACTTAAGCTTCATTTGGGGCCCGGGTATAGGGCGCCACTCATAGGTGTGTGCAAGTAATTATGAGTATAGTGTGTGGAAGGGCAGTCCATACCTTTTATCTTACCCCATTCTACACAAAGAACAAACACAGAACAAATATACAAAGTCGTCTACCCTAGGGTTCAATGATTGCGGAAAAGTAACATGGTCTTCTACCCTACCCTAGTGATCCGGTCTGGATACCGGTCCCCAATGTTATGACATCAGAATGACCTATTAGGAGGGAAACCGGTGTCACAGTTCAGATGATGCCACACCAGATATCAGTTGTACTTTCATCCGTTCTCATTCCATCAAACGTTCTATTCGTCCTCGCTACGACAGATGCTTTATTCATTCTCACTTCACGTCTATATAACCGTTTGCCTCAGGGTCACTATGAGATAAGAATTCTTTATAACTTATCAGTGAAGATACCCTGCATAGCGGAATGTGTCAATGTCAATTATCTCAAAGAGTAAGTACATGTGTCAGTGAAATATGCGGAAAGGTGATTATCCTCCATCCTTGTCACAGGATCGTACTTTGATAATTGACCTACCCCCCTGACACATTCTGAGCACTGAGCCACTTTGATTGACACATTTCACACGCTATCAGAACCAATGGGCCCACTTGCACCCAACGATTCATTTCCTACGTTCAATTACAAATAGCACTAGGAAAAACACATGCAAGGTTACGTTGTCTTAACTCACTTCTTTACTATTGCATTGCTTGAGTACTCACTGAGTTCATACACTCTTCTAACTTGAGCGTCAGAGAATCTTCGCAGGTGGCACCACCTTTCGCCCCCGTTCAACGCGAAACACTGGTGTGAAGGATCTCCAGGACTGCAAGACCGGTTTCTCCCACTGAGAGGTCGAATAACAATACCGGATACCCACTGTACTGATGTATAAAACCCGAAAACACCTGCATTCTTGTGGCTGGTCCCACACTGGATTCTAGACCCCGGTCAAGACCAGTTCATTGGCACGCCCAGTGGGACTCGTTAGAGTTATTCCCACTTTTCATAGAAGTTTGGTCGTCAGAATGGAAGGTGATGGGCGTGATTTTGTTGATGGTCATGTGGAGGACATGACCCACCAACAGACTGGGAGGAGACTCATCTTTAAATCTCCTGTTACCAACACTCGAAGGATGGTGCAAGTGCCAACCCCTGATCCTCGTGATGAGGTTATTAGGCAGCTCAGGGAGGAGCTGATAGAGTTGAAGCGGGAAAAGAGAGGAACTGGGGACAGGGTAACGTCCCACGCAGAAGAGGCTCACCATGCATCAGTGAGGGAAAGATCTACAACCCTCGAGTACTCAAAAATCCCTACGTACGAGAAGAGAGAGCAGACCCAAGACTCTGGTGATAGGGTCAGTACCAGGAGAAGGGAGCAAGCAGTGGTGATCTCTGGTGTTTATAGACTCAGTGTTTCTTTCTTAAGGAGACTGATGAATGTTGTCATCCCTAAGCACTTGCAAATGACTCAGCCACTGTCGATCGGCAAGTATAATGGAGAAACTGATCCCACTAAGCACCTGGATGCTTATGTGTATGAAGCTATGTATCTGGGAGCTGATGAAGACGTCATGTGCAGGATATTCCTAAGAACACTGACGGAGGAGGCTCTTAGCTGGTTCAAGAGCCTGCCCTCAGGATCCATAGATTCTTGGGAGGAAATGGCAGCTGCGTTTGTGACGTGAATATTTTTACAGTCGTGGTTCCGTTAAATTAGTACATTAAAATTAATTAATGTAGTACTAGGGTGTCAACCTAGGTCGTTCTCTCAAGGATCAACACAAATTTAGGAAAAATCAAGTCTTAAACTAATTTTTAACAATTAAAAATAAAAACTCAACAACTAAATTTTTTTACAAACATAAGTTCAACAAGCATACAATTGGGGGGGTTTGATTGATTTTTGTTGTCACAATTAAAATTAAAACAAAGTAAATATAGGATTTAAAACAATAAATAACAAGCGATTGATTTTCTTGGAGTATTGTAAATAAATTTATCCTTGGTTCACTAAAGATAATTTGTATACTTTCATTACTGTTAATTTCTTAGCTCAATTTGAATTAATCAACTAAGCGTCTTTTTCAATTCATAATTCCTTTACTTTCATTTAAAAAATGAATATTTTGATCAAGCATCCTAATTAAGCAAAAGGAGTCAAGATTGTAAAATCTAGGAATTATTGAGCATATGTAAGAACATCGCCTACATACATAATCTATTCTCAAATTATGGAATTAAGCAAACCATAATTATTAAAAGTGATTATGAAAATATTCATTAAGCATGCATATTTCCTTAATCCATTCTAATTTAAAATCTTATTTTATTCCATTTGAATAATTAAACCAATTAAGCATACAAATTTAATTAAACAAAATGGAAATAAATAAGCAGAGTAAGATTATGAAGAAATAACAGTAACAAAAACATACTATATTAAAAATAATGACCTTAAAATTACATTACAATATTCTCCAAGAAAATCAATCTAGGGGTTTTAGCCCTCCATAATTAAAACAAACTGAAAAAAAAAGATCCTAACCCGGAAATGAAGAACTAACTGAAGAAGAAACAGAGAAGAGGAAGAGGAAGAACGAATGGCTTCTCAAGGAATTAATGTGTTCTGATGCCTTTGAAACCTTCTCATGGTGCCTATTTATAACAATCCAAAAGCAAGCCAATGCCATAAACAATTGTAATGGAGGTTGCACTCTTCAATTAACAAGTCCATGGTGCTCCATTATCATCTTCAGTGCCTTGCCCACCATCCAGAAGCTTGAAAACGTGATCCTGGGCCAATAATTCACTCATGAATCGATTCAATGGTGGAATGAATCGATTCATGCATTCCAAATGCAATTCTGGCCTAAAATTAACATATGAATCGATTCAAATGTGGGAAGAATCGATTCATACCTTTTAAAACCCGAATGAATCGATTCAAAGTGCTGATGAATCGATTCAAGCTTTAAAAATTCACATCCTGGGTGCATCAAACCGTATGAATCGATTCAAGTGGGGGATGAATCGATTCATCCACCTGATTCTCCATTCTTTGTGTATTTGTCCACCCTTTTTGAGATCCTTTTGCATATTCCTTGATTCCTTTGATCCTTAGGCACTTTGATCTTTATTTTGGATTGGAATTCTTGAGTTCTTGGATCCATTTTCTTTTGGCACATATTAAAAATCAAATATTACATAAAGCTCAAATGATGAAAATGTGTTAAAATGCAATTTATTACACACTAAGTGATGACAAATTATACATATTTAAAGTGAAGAATTAAAGATAAATCATGCATCATCAGTTTGAAAGCCATTTCGTAATCTCCAGGGACATCCCAAGAACTTCTCACACCTTGGCCCAGATAAGGCAAAGAGAGACTGAGACTCTTAAGGAGTTCTTGAAGAGGTTTTACAAGGAGGTTGCTTTGGTCCCCAACCTCACGGAGGCCATACAGCTCCATATTATAGTGGAAGCTTTGCAACCTAGTTCCGCTTTTGCCCTATCTTTGGCAAAGAGCCCTCCAACAACCTTCTAGGAGTTTTGAAGGAAAGCTTCCAAGTACGTGGGTATAGAAATGCATCTGGAGGCTACAACAGCTAGAATGAAGCCTCCAGTACCCTCTCAGCAGCCACAGAGGGAGAATGAGAGGATAAGACCAGAAAAGCATACCTTCTGAGAGGACTTTGCAAGCGTTCGACCTCATCAATGAGACAGGCACGTCTCGTCTTTCAGTAACTATGCTCCTCTAAATGCCAGGCATTCCTAAATCATGAGGGAGGTTGGTTGGCTAACATTCAGTGTTTTTGGTATAAGGAAGCCACCCCCAGTCAAAAGAATTGGTAACCCACGGAAATATTGCGCCTTTCATGAACAAACGGGTCACCACACAGACGAGTGCAAAGCGTTGAAGAATATGGTGGAGACCCTCATTAGGGAAGGAAAGCTAAAACAATATTTGTTCAGAGAAAGACCCTCTGACGAGCCTGATAGGATGGACAAAAGGGGGAGAGATCCAGACGATGAAGATCACAATAGTCATAACCTAGTCAGGAAGTTTACTGCAGCTGAAAAGCAGAAAAGAGTGGTAATCGCTGAAGGAGCCCAGCAGAATAACATGCCTCAGCAACAGAGGCAGGGCAGGCGTGAAGTGATTGAGATGATTGCTGGAGGATTTGCTGGAGGAGGAGCATCAATCACAGCCCAGAAAAATCACCACCGGATGATTTTGTCTGTCCAGGGCAAACCCAGAGATAACCGCCCTTTTAGGGACGGTGTGGCAGCCCCGATGGTGTCATTTACCGATGATGACTTTGGCCCGACGATCCCAGGAGGAGACGACGCAGTGGTGATCATTGCTGTCATTGCTAACAAGGATGTGAAGAGGATCCTCGTCGACCAGGGAAGTTCTTGCGATGTAATTTTTTATAACTGTTTCAAAAGAATGGGTTTTAATGATGTAGATCTGCAGCCGTACACATAAGAGCTCATAGCGTTTAATGGGGCAAAGCAACCTACTAAAGGGTATCTTGATACCCTCATTTCTTTTGAGGGAGAGCCTGGTGCGAGAACGGTAAAATCGAGAATTCTGGTGATCGATGTGGAATCCCCCTACAACGGGATTATAGGCCATCCTACCCTGAATGCAATGGAAGCAATTGTGTCCACTCCTCACCTCTTGATCAAATTCATTGACAAGGACAACGGTGTGTCCTCTCTCTGTGGAGATCAAGAGATGGCTCGATACTGTTATAACATGAGCCTCAACATGGTTAAGTTGGAAGCGTTTAATAAGAAAAGGAAGCTGAACGACGGAGGAACAGCGGCTGGGTCTGTCAGTCTGATTGACTTGGACCCCAGGGCGGAATTGAAGATCGACCCTCTTAACCCCTCAAAGCCCACACCGGATGGTGGTTCCAGGGATGTCGTCTTAGGAGATTCCCCAGAGAAGGTCACGCACATTAATGATAACCTGGAGGCAGGCATGGAGCAGCGTTTGTTAGCTCTTTTGTAGGAGTTTAGGGACCTTTTTGCATGGACTGTAGCAGACATGCCTGGGATGGACCCTGATTTCTGTTGCCACAAACTTGCTATTTACCCAGAAACAAGACCGGTAGCCCAGAAGAAGAGGAGGTTGGGACCGGAGAAATAGAAGACAATGTGTGAGCAAACAGAGAAACTGTTGAAGGCTGGTTTTATAAGGGAGATTCGCTATTCATCCTGGCTTTCCAACGTAGTGATGGTGCAGAAAGCTAATGGCAAGTGGAGGATGTGCACGGATTATGTGGACCTTAACCGGTGTTGCCCCAAGGATCCGTATCCTCTCCCAAATATTGATCGTATGGTAGATGACTCATCTGGTTATCAATACCTCAGTTTCATGGATGCTTATTCTGGGTACAATCAGATTCCGATGTGGGAAGGAGATCAAGAGAAGATGGCCTTTGTCAATGTCCGAGGTGTTTTCTGTTACACCGTCATGCCATTTGGATTGAAGAATGCTGGTGCTACCTACCAACGCATGATCAATCAAGTATTTGAAGGAATGCACACTAGGCTGATGGAAGTATATATTGATGACATCATTACAAAGACTCCTGCTGGAGGAGATCACATCGAAGATCTACGCCAAGTGTTCACTAGGCTGCGACAGTATAACATGAGGCTAAATCCACTAAAGTGCACTTTTGCGGTTCCAGCGGGGAAGTTTCTGGGCTTCATGTTGACCCAGCGGGGTATTGAGGCCAATCCTGGAAAATGTCGAGCCATACTGGATATGCAGAGCCCTAAGAATTTAAGGGAGTTACAATCATTGAACGAGAAGGTGGCCGCTCTAGCTCGATTCATGCCCAAGATGGCGCGTAGATCCCTTCCTCTGTATAAGGCGTTGAAGAAACACAAGAGCTTTGAATGGGGAGAGGAGCAGGAACAAGCTTTCCAGCAGCTTAAGGTCGTGCTCTCAAGTCCACCAATCTTGGTAAAGCCTGACCCTGGTGAGACTCTGATTTTATATTTGGCAATTTCTGATGAAGCCCTAGGCGTGGCTCTGGTTAAAGAAACTCCGGAGGGGCAGAGACCGGTGTACTTTACCAGCAAAACGTTCCAGGGGGCGGAAGGAAGATATCAAAAGATTGAGAAGGCTGCTCTAGCAGTCGTGTGGGCTTCACGATGGTTGAGGCCATATTTTCATGCGCACCTAGTTCTTGTGAAAACGGATTTACCCCTCCGCTCAGTACTTAGCAAGCCAGATCTGGCTGGAAGGATGATTAAATAGTCTATCGAGCTTTCTGAGTTCGAAATTTCTTATGAACCTCGAGGAGCTATTAAAGCTCAAGTACTGGCAGATTTCGTGGTGGAAATGACAGGGTCGGATCCAGCCACACCTCGAGTGCATTGGACCATTTACGTTGATGGGTCATCAAACAGTAAGGGTTGTGGAGCCGGTGTCGTAGTGGAAAGTGATGATGGTGTACACTTGGAGATTTCCCTTCGGTTCAACTTTAAAACCTCCAATAATCAAGCTGAGTATGAGGCATGCCTGGCCGGCCTCCGAGCGGCGATTGACATTGGGGCGTCAGCAGTTACATTGTGTAGCAATTCACAGCTGGTGATTTCACAAATCCAGGGGGAATATCAGGTCAGAGAGCCACAACTTCAACTATACTTGAACTGTGTGAATGAGTTGAATGGGAGATTCGATGTTCTAGAATTCAAGCATGTGCCAAGAGAGGAGAACACCAGAGTGGATATCTTATCAAGGCTTGCAAGTAGAAAACAGCCTGGCAGTACAACGACGGTGGTTCAGAGCACATTGACAACACTAAGCATCCCTCTGTTTCCCTCTTTGAATGCCATAATAGTCAATTATCCTTATGAGAATTCTTGGGTCATCCCTTACATCCGCTATCTAGCAGATGGACAACTCCCTACTGATGAGAAGGAGAGGAGACGAGTGAAAAGAGAACTGTTGTACTTCACCATGGTTGATGGTGTTCTTTACAAAAGGGGATTCTCTGTCCCGTACCTCCTTTGTTTGAGAGAAGACGAGGTACAAGCAGTGTTGGAGGAAGTACACGAGGGGCAGTGTGGGCACCATGCTGGAGGTCGGAGCTTAATGAGAAAAATCCTCAGGGCTGGTTATTGGTGGCCCACGGTGAAGCAGGATTCAGTATATTTTATGAAAAAGTGTGATGCTTGTCAAAGATTTTCCAATCTCCATCACACACCGGCCCAAGAACTCTCTTCATCCGCTGTGCCCTGGCCGTTCTACCAATGGGGCCTTGATATCTTGGGTCCGTTCCCCATCGCTCCAGGAGGAATCAAATATTTGATTGTGGGGGTAGATTACTTCACCAAGTGGATCGAGGCTGAGCCAGTAGTGCATATCACATCTGCGCGGACAAGGCGCTTTGTATATGAAAATATCATAGCTCGATTCAGTGTCCCAGGACGGATCGTGACTGACAACGGCACCCAATTCACAGACAAAAAGTTTACTGACTTGCTCGAAGGACTGGGGATAGTCCAAATTTTCTCGTCCATTGAGCATCCTCAGACAAATGGCCAAGCAGAGGTGGCTAATCGAGAGGTATTAAAAGGTTTAAAGAAGCGCCTCGGAGAAGCAAAAGGAGGTTGGACTGATCAGCTATGCCATGTTCTGTGGGCGTATCATACTACACCACACTCCTCCACTAATGAATCCCCATATCGGCTTACCTACGGGGTCGAGACGATGATACCAGTAGAGTTACAAACCAGATCGGCCCGGGTGGAATATTTTTCAGCTGAAGACAATAATGCCAATCTAGCATCAGAGCTGGACGTTCTCCATGAGTTAAGGGAAGGAGCTTTTGTTAGAGACCAGGCAATAAAGGCAAAGGCAGCCCTCCGGTACAACAAACGTGTCCAATGCAGAGCATTCAACACCGGAGACCTTGTTTTGTAGAAGGCAAGTGTGGGTAATAAATTCGCCTACCAAGGGAAGCTAGCACCGACATGGGAAGGCCCTTACAGAGTTTCTGAGGTAACAGGAAAGGGATCATACTGGCTTGAGGAGCTCGATGGAACCCCAATTCGTAATAAGTGGAACACTCAGAACTTACGTATTTATTACAGCTAGTTGGTAAGACAACATGTACTCTTTTTCCTTACTCGAGTTTTTTTCCATTGGGTTTTCTCAAGAAGGTTTTAACGAGGCATGACCCCAGCTACGCTCCCTTTGTAATATCTATTCAACTTAATGAAAGTGCAATTTATGACTCTATCAATCTCACTCTCTCATTTGTATGATGTGATTTATAGCTATATTCTGTGTATTGACGATGTAACTCCTCGAGGGCTGATTGAAGACCCTCAGGACGGATGATCTCAACTACTCAGTCTGTAGTTGACGATGTAACTCCTCGAGGGATGATTAAAGACCCTCAAGACGGATGATCTCAACTACTCAGTCTGTAGTTGATGATGTAACTCCTCGAGGGATGATTGAAGACCCTCAGGACGGATGATCTCAACTACTCAGTCTGTAGTTGACAATGTAACTCCTCGAGGGATGATTGAAGACCCTCAGGATGGATGATCTCAATCACCTATTCTGTGTATTGACGATGTAACTCCTCGAGGGGGAAATGGGTTGTAGGATTAAACCGAACCCCATCTGAAGGCCCGGATTGTAGGATTGCACCGAACTCTGGGTACGGTTAGTGGGATCGAACCGAACACCGTCTGAAGGCTTGGATTGTAGGATTGCACCGAACTCCAAGTATGGTTAGTAGGATTGAACCGAACACCATTTGAAGGCTTGGGCGCAGTAAGCTGGTTCATCTTTGAGACCATGCTAAACCCCGAGTAACGGGCGCAGTAGGTTCAGGATTAGCCCTGATCTTAACCCCGTGTTGAAGGCCCAGATTGTAGGAATTAAACCGAACTCTGGGTACGGTTAGTAGGATCGAACCGAACACCGTTTGAAGGCTTGGATTGTAGGATTGCACCGAACTCTAAGTATGGCTAGTAGGATTGAACCGAACACCATTGAAGACTTGAGTTATAGGATAAAACCGAACCTCAAGAGAAAGGTGTAGGACTTAACCTTTTTCAAGGTCATAACGAACCCCACATGAAGACTTGGAGGATAGGGTGGTACCGAACTCCAAATGTAATTTCTGTCTTCATCTCCGAAGCTTTCAGAATGGGGCGGTTGAACGCAAATATGGCCGTTCTATATCTCCGAGATCGGATGAACCTTTCTAATTTCCAGAAAGTTAAAGGTAATGTTTTACAACAAAATTTCCCTTCCCAGAATACTTATACTTGGGGACAGAGCATACTTTAACTTATTTGTTGCTTCTTTGATTACCATTTTTGTTATCTTACTTCGAGTTGATAAACACGCTTTAAATAGCAATATAGCTAAACAGAGCGGATTTGTAAAGTATTGAAAAGGTAAAGTATTGTGTATACAACTAAGTTATCCAGCAACTGTATATTTGACACAAATGATTGAAGAGAAGCAAAAACAAATTTTATTTCTGCAAAGGAGAATTTTATGTGTCTCAAAGTGTTAAAACTGGAGCTGATCCCAGTACACAGCTATAAATGAATGCATAAAATCAAGGAGCAGGTGGTTGATCCTCCGAGGTGGGCACTTCCGCTCTCTCCTCCTCAGCTCCCTCAGTTTGAGCCTTATCCGCTTCGGTCTCTGGGCCAGTTTGAGCACCTTCTTGTGTCTCACCTTCGGGGCCAGGAGTGGACAGTACTGGTTCCATACTTTGACCCTCCGGAAGTGGAGGCAGTTCATAAAGAGCATCGCGAGGATCCTGGTACGAGCCGTCCTTCTTCACTTTGACAAGTTTCCCTCCGTGGAACTCATAGAACGGATCCAATCCGTACAGATTAAACTTCACGCCAGGGTTGCGGTAAAAGACTTGACGAAGTGCCAGGCCGAAGGACTCGTAAGCCACTTTCTTGCATATTTCCAAGGCTTTGGCGGCCTTGGCCTTAGCAGCAGATAATTTCTTTTGAAGCTTGGCAAAATCCTCCTCCGACGGCTCAGTACTCGTACTCCCCTTCCTCAGCTCTTCGATTTGGGCCTGCATTTCCTTCCGAAGAATCTCCCACTCCCCTAGGCTTTTATTGTGACCGGCCTCTATTATTTTGAGATCGTCAACAAGCTTGGCCGATCTCTTTTTCTCTAATTATAGCTCTTCTTCAAGGAGTGGGATGGACTTATTTTGTTGTTAAAGCTCAGTGACCTGCCGCTCTAAAGCTTTGTTGGTAAAATGAAGTTGGCTTGTTTCTTCTGTTTTCTTCTACAGTGTTTCCTTGGCCTTCTTCAGTTCAGCCTCCATACCTCTGTGAATCTCAGCTTGCTTGGCCGCCCAGGATTCCTTTTTGGCAATGTCGGCTTCAAGTTTTTCAACTTGCTCCATATAGTCCACCTTTTCGCTCAAAGAGTCCAAGAGGCCGGATAGCTCATCTAGCTGCCAGCGGCCAGCTTTACATGCGCCTCGGACCTCGACAACGTCGAGTAAGGGGCGGAGGCAGTACCTAGCCTTTAGAAGAGTGGGGGGCGTGGACCCCTGGAACCATAGGTATGGTGAGAGAAAGGAATCACGAGGAGGGTCAATCACTGGAGGAGGACCGCTCTCGAAGTCCGGTTCTGATGCGGCATGAGAAGGAGGAGGGGAGGAGTCAAGGACGGGCTTCTTCCCCTTATCATTTTTCAGGCCAGATTCCTCGAGAGTCTTCTGGCGCTTCTTCGCAGGGTCGCCAGATGAAGGCTTTTCCACGTCTGTCGTCTTGACCAGATGTCTTTTTTTCTTTTTCTTTTCCGTCTTCTCCGGGACGGCCTCTTCATCACCCAGCCCAGCATCCTCTGTTTGCCCCTCTGGTTCCTACTCATCAAGGAGGGGGACCTCATCTCCCACTGCGGAAGTTAGAGGAATGGTCGGAGCCTTGGTGGAGTTCCTTTTGGCTTGAATTTCATTTTCTTCGGAGGAGGAGTCGTCGTCAGCCAGCATAGTCCTCAGGGACAACATTTCGGGACAGGCTTTTTCAATTTGTTCTGCAAAACAAGGAGAATTGAGTCAGCACTTGGGAAGAAAAACAATTAGAGCGGAATAAATGCATAACGTAACCACAGTTAAGAATGGGTATTACGGAGGTAGGTGGTTCGGACATCGTCACCCCTCAGGAGGAGCCTGTGTAACACCCATATTTTTATTTTTATATTAAAAATTTGAAGTAATTACATTATGGTTCTTTAAAACTTTTTAATCTACGTATTATTTATGATTTTTTTTGGAAATTTTTGGAATTTTTGAATTTTTTTAATAAAATAATATATTTTAAATAATTTTAAATTCATATAAGTGACTTAAAATTAAAAATATTTATAAGAAAGTGAATTGAAATTATAAGAAAATTTTTTAAAATCCGTTTCAAGTAGACTTATCTAAAAATTATCAGTTTGAGAAAAATCTTGATTTTTTCTAATCGTTAAAAAAATTGGAAACGTATCAATAAATTTTTATTAACAGAAAATTTTAGATTTTTAAAATTTTAGCTTTATATTACTTATTATAAAATTAGTGAGGACTAATATAATATCATTAAATTTCAAAAAGGACTCATTTTGAATATTTAAAATATATCGAGTGAAGGGTTACTATTTAACTTAATAATTTTGCCGACAGTTACTATGCAAAACACTGTGCATGTATGAAATTTTCAAAAGATGCACAGTAACCAGGAATAAAAAATTCAAAAATGCATAGTACTTTTATTATAAAATAATGGAATGCATATTAAATTTTTTTCATATAAATACCGAAGGATTTCTTCTTTAGAATTCACAATTTCAGATTAAGTTTTCTTAATATAGTAGTGCTAGTGAGATAGTGGTGGAAGAGAGAGAGAGAAGTAAATTTTTTTGGGAGAAGGTTCTGCTAAAATCCTAAGGTAAGAATACTTCTCTTTTATATTTTTTGGGTTATTTTCATATCGTTTTTAGAAATCTGTTATTATACTAGAAATAATATTATTTTAAGTTACTATTCTGTATAGTAAAACACTATTTCAATAGTAAATTACTATTCAAATAGTAAATTATTATTTACTATTACTATTTACCTTTACTATTCACGTTTTTACTATTTAACGTTACTATTTATGATTTACTATTTACCGTTACTATTCACGATTTACTATTTACTGTTACTATTCATAATTTACTATTTACTGTTACTATTCACGTTTAACTATTTACTATTCACTATTCAAAATTTACCATTTCTGTTTTAAGTAGTAATCTTAATCCTCATCTTATGCCTATACTGAAATAAGATTGGTATTAATATTTCTAGAAATCGGAGGCGCAAAGCAAACTCTCTTTTGGTAACAACTCAAGGTAAGGGGGAGTGAGATAAGAGTATAATATGAAAAGACATAAGAATAATGGGAGGAGTCCCCTACTCCTTTTAAATTTGATAATATTATTATTTTAAAATATTAACTTTTTAACTTAAAATTTTTAATAAATTTTAAATTAAATATCCGGTTTAACTAACTCTAACATACCTATGCAAGGACTTGGACCATTATGACCTATATGGACTGGACTATACCTATGCAAGGACTTGGACCATTATGACCCATATGAACTGAACTATACCTATGCAAGGACTGGATTATATGGACTTACATATACCTATGCGAGGAATTGACCAAAACGACTCAAATTGACTATATTAATAATCATTAAATTTTGCATTATGATATGTATTAATGATATTTAATTGATTTGATTATGATTGATTGATTGATGATATTAGTTATAATTGATAATGCTTGATTATGATTGATGATTTTGTGATGTGGAGTTTGAGCATATAGCGAGCATGACAGAAAGCTAAAACTCAGTAAGAATTTTCTTACCTTACTCTTTACATTTTTACTTTAAATCTTCTCTTCTAGAAATTATTCATATTAACTTTATTTTCAATATTTAGAATAAAAAAAAATTAGTATTTATTTTAGAAAGAAAACATTTTATAAAATTAATAATAAATTGAAATAATTAAATCTTGAGATAAAGAAAAATTTTGTAATTTTAAGTATTTTTGGTTAATAACTTAAAGATTATTCTCTTTTAATAAAATAAAATTTTCAAAAGAAAATTATTTTATTTTTTTCCAACTTAATAACTAAAGATATTTTGAAATAATTGAAATTTCTAAATTTGATTTTGTTAAGATTTAATTTGAGAAAGATTATATAAAGTTTTATATGAGAAAGTTTTTAGATATTTAAGGCTTAGAAACTCAAATTTCAGTAAGATTCGAAAACTGTACCAAATTTATTTCTGTGGGACAGAAATTTAGAGAATTGAGAAAATGTACAGTTTATTGAAATGATATTGTAAACCTTTAAGGGATTTAATAATTGAGTTTCTAAAAGCCTTAACCAACTAAATACGCGAGTAGTTCATGCATCATGAATCATTAAAGTGAAATAAAATGATATTGTCTGGGGACGGATTATAGAAACCGAGGATACATTAGAGGAGGCTTAATTACGTGCCTTGGGATGAGAGGGTGTGAAAGGGTGCTTCAGGGGACCTGAGGTAGCTCCCTAGTGTCGGGTACTTTCACAATAAAAACTTTCTCAATCTGACTAGTCTCTAAGTGTTTCCATGCCAGTTGAGCTGTTCATATTATTATTATCCGGACTTATGGAACAGTGTAAACTCCTGGTTGGCCCAGTGTAAATTAAAATTTAAGGGCCCACATATATAGGTAAGTTATGATGAAGATATTGCATAACATTCATGCATTCATAATTGATTGTGCATGTGATTGTGATTGATATTATTATGTATTGGTTTGTGAAAACCCTTTGTTGCTTATGTCTTAATCGAGAATATTATATTCTGTTTCTCACTCCTTTCTCCGTGTTTTTGTTTCATATATTCTAAATTGATGGTTCAGAGGGAAGAATCGAAGAATATCGGCAGTAACTATAACACGTTCTAGAAAGGGAGCTCGGTATGAATACCATGGTCCAATGAATAAATAATGTTAATAAGTAACTGCTTCTGGGCCATGGAGTTTCCTCTCTTTCTTATAATGTTTAATGTTTATTTTCTTCGGATGAATGTACAAATACTTTATAAAGTTTTAATAATATTTATGAGGTATTTCAGAATTAATGTATGTAATTTATTCCGATAGTTTCTTTTTAACAATCATATCTTTAAAATTTTTTTTATAAATTTTTATATATTTTATTAAGGTGTAACAGAGGGTGTTACAACCTACAGGAAAACCCCTTGAGGGTCTTTGAGGCCGTCTGCATGGCACTCAGTACCTCGACGGAGTGAGAGGAAAACTCACTCTCATCAGTATAGTCAGCACGGCTCAGCAGCAGAAAGTGCTCATGCGACCAACTGAGAGGGAATTTAGTGAATCCTTCCTTGTTGAGCCAGAAGACCGGCTTGTTGGGTTGAATTCGGACCCGCGTGTAGTAGTGTTTGAAAGAACGTCCGTCCACCTTCGCGGATTCGGTGTAGGACTTGAAGTTCACCACCCTCGAGTCACAACGGAGTGTTATGAACCCAAGGCCGCCCTTCTTGTTGACACGGCGGACCACTTGGCAGTAATAAAATAGCTTGGCCACTGTGGTGGTGAAGTTGAAATGCTCTCCTAGAACTTCGAGAGCCCGCACCAGACCCCAGCCATTGGGGTGCAGTTGAGTAGGAGTGCAGTCAAGGAAGCGCAGGACGGCCATTTGAAACTCCGTCAATGGGAAACGAACTCCTAAGTTTTGAAAGACGAAGTCGTACATGTAGACCGACCTCTCATCAGGGACACGGTGGCAGACCCTCTCAGTTGGAAGGGGGCAAGGACGAGAAAGCGTCCCTTGTACTTCTTCTCAGAGTAGATTTTACAGCAGAGAGTGACCGAGCTGCCCTCTTCATTTGCATGATGAGAAGGGATTTCTAAGAATTCATCTTCGACCCAGCAGTACGGCCTTTCCCTGTTTAGATTTTCCTAATTCAGCCGGTGTACCACGACGTTGACACACCCTTCAGTAGTCCACAGAATTAACGTCTTGCCAGACCCCGGAATCTCCATGGTACCTGATGCACGATGGAACGCGTAGGTGCTGTGATAGAAGGCAACATTGTCAGAGAGATAGCCTTCGTTACTTGACCCATCCTCAGAGTTGTTGGTGGCCCTCGAGTCAAGGGGATCCTCAGAGCGGCGCCGATCAACTGGCGCTCGCGAGGAAGAAGTCTCAACTCTCTTTGAGCGACGGGGCCCAGCCACAGGAAGATTCACTGGAATCCTTCCTCCACGGCGGCTAGAGGGGGCAAGAGAGCTCAGACTCCCCCTATTTGAGGTACCAGCGCTGCTTGTTCTAGGGCGCATGATTGAAGCAAATGACTAAAAATAATACGGAGGTAAAGGTTAGGTAGGTTACCTAAAAGAAAGAAGAACTTTGTGAGGATGAAAGGCAGCAAGGGAATCTTCAGGAATTTCAGCAGAGGTTCACTAAGCTTGATGGTAGAGATGGATTCTGAAACTCGTTAAGTACCCCTTTTATAGGTAACGAAGAAGCACAGTGAATAGCCAAGAGTCGCAACGTTTGCTTCAAAACGCAACCTTTAAAATTCAAACGACTTCGTCGTTTTGTAACATTAAAGCGTGAAAATGGTAACGTTTCAGTAAATGTTTTTACAAAGTGGGCTCGCATAAGTTGAAATCCAGGCCCAATAAGCCCAATCGATGGTTACACTCTTGGGTAATGATGGTTCATGTGTTAAAAAGGGACATTTAATGTCCAATCATTTTAGATGTATTTAATGCATCCCAACCACTCCTCGAATACCAAGAGTTTTGATTTTCAAAAACTCTTGGGATTTCCCTCAATATGAATCTTTGTCCGAATCCGTTATGGATAACATAAGAAGAGCGGTCACATAGTTGGCAAAGCGGATGTCGAGGAGTTTTCAGAAGGAATTTCTAGAGCGTTCCACCGGCATCCAGACTTCTCAAAGGCTGTATAGCTCATGTAAGCAACCTAACAGTCCCTCACATAAGCTAGGGGACAAATGATCCGGTCTGGATACTGGTCCCCAATGTTATAACGTCAGAATGACCTCTTAGGAGGGAAACCGGTGTCACAGTTTAGACGATGCCACACCAGATATCCGTTGTACTTTCATCCGTTCTCATTCCATCAGACGTTCTATTCGTCCTCGCTACGACGGATGCTTCATTCGTTCTTATTTCACGTCAATATAACCGATTGCCTCAGGGTCACTGTGAGATAAGAATTCCTTATAACTTATCAGTGAAGATACCCTGCATAGCGGAATGTGTCAATGTCAATTATCTCAGAGAGCAAGTACATGTGTCAGCGAAATATGCGGAAAGGTGATTATCCTCCATCCTTGTCACAGGATCGTACTCTGATAATTGACCTACCCCCCTGACACATTCTGAGCACTGAGCCACTTTGATTGACACATTTCACACGCTATCAGAACCAATAGGCCCACTTGCACCCAACGATTCATTTCCTACGTTCAATTACAAATAAAACTAGGAAAAACACATGCAAGGTTACGTTGTCTTAACTAACTTCTTTACTATTGCATTGCTTGAGTACTCACCGAGTTCATACACTCTTCTAACTTGAGCCTCGGAGAATCTTCGCAGGTGGCACCACCTTTTGCCCCCTTCAACGCGAAACACTGATGTGAAGGATCTCCAGGACTGCAAGACTGGTTTCTCCCACTGAGAGGCCGGATAACAATACCGGATACCCACTGTACTGGTGTATAAAACCCGAAAACACCTACATTCTTGTGGCTGGTCCCACACCGGATTCTAGACCCCGGTCAAGACCAGTTCACCTAGGGTTCAACAAACATGCAAAACATAGACAATGAAACAAATAACAAGATACAATTAAAACAAGAACAAACATTCACAACTATCAACAGAAAATAAAACAAGGGGAAGAAATCCGAGATAACAAAGGCTATATAAAAAGAACATGCGCTTTCAATCAAACTGGCTTGACTCTCTTAAGTGTCCCCAGCGGAGTCGCCATCTGTCGCGACCTGGATCGCGACGGCGCGGCCGACCCTCTCGAAACAAAACGAACAAAGAAAACAGGGAGTCGCCACCAACGTTTTTATCCATAGGAAAAACATTGGGAAAAAACTAAGTTCAGTAAAGCACTGGTTTAAAAAAATGAGATTCAAGTTTGGGAGTCGGTTACGAGTAGGGAAGGTATTAGTACCCTACATCGCCTGTCAGAAACAGTACCAAGATTGAAGATGCGCAACATAAATAGCCTTACAAAAGATGTTATATTTCTCCCCTTTTATTGTTGTACTTTGTGTAAAAAAAAAGGCAGAAGGAACAAACTGAACAGACATGGAGTGTAGGTCAACAGAACGTCACGTCCAAATTAACCTTGGCTTTGGTATAAATCAGGAAAAAGGAAGGATACTAACAAGACGTTGCGTCTAAATTAGTCATTCTTTAATCAAAATACGGGGTTAGAAACGGGAGGGGGATAAACGGGACGTCTCGTCCCAAGTATCCCGTTCCTTATGGTGATGGCCTACCAGAAATAAGGGAAAATCAACAAGACGTCACGTCTAAATGGATTTTCACGGAATTTAATTGGGATACATGGTTAGAAATGGGAAGGAGATAAACGGGACGTCTCGTCCCAAGTATCCCGTTCCTTGTGATGATGGCCTATCAGAAATAGGGGAAGATCAATAAGACGTCACGTCTAAATTGATTTTCACAGAATTTAATCAAAATGCGGGGTTAGAAACGGGAAGGGGATAAGCGGGACGTCTCGTCCCAAGTATCCCGTTCCTTATGGGATGACCTACCAAAGAAAGGGGAAAATCAACAAGACGTCACGTCTAAATTGATTTTCATGGAAGTGGATAGAAAGGGAGTTGCAAAGGAAAAATAAAGAAAATAAAAATAGGAATAAAATGGAAAAGGTAGGCCCGACAGGATTTAGAGTCCTGCTCCTACGTATTCTTGGATGACCAAGAAATCAGGGTTACGTAGTTTTTTAAATGTTTTTTTAGGAAATAGATGCAAGAAATTTTCTTCTTTTTAAGTAAAACTCAAAAGTAAAGGACAAAAAAAAGGACAGAAAAGAGGGAGGGTAGCATAAGCTACAAGAGAGAAAGAGAAACAGTAAGTTCGGAAAAGAGAGGGAAAAATGAGCGAAAACCGAGTGGGAGAAGAAAAACCAAGTGAAAAAAAGGGAAAACCGAGTGAGAAAAAGGAAAACCGAGTGAGGACAAGGAAAATCGAGTGAGAAAAAGGAAAACCGAGTGAGGACGAGGAAAACCGAGTGGAAAAAAGGAAAGCCGAGTGAGAAAAAGGAAAACCGAGTAAGGAAAGGAAACGTACCAGAGTGTTCTCCTTTCTGAGAGGATGTGTGGGTGAGTGTGCTGGGGTGGTGTGAAGGCTTGGCGCAAGGACGGTGTTGTGAGGATTTGAGAGGTGCTGCTCGGTATGAAGGATTAATGGTGCTGGACGGTTATGGAGAGGATTAGGAGGGGGACGGTGCTGTTGGGAAGGTGCTGGGACGGTGTGAAGGATTTGAGAGGTGCTGCTCGGTGCTGTTTGAGAGGAGTAGGACGGTGTGGTGTGAAGGGATGAGGTGCTGTGGTGAAGTTGGACGATATGGTGAATCGAAGGACGGTGTTGGAGTTTAGAGGAGAAGGACGGTGTGGACTCGGATTTTGAGGGTGGACGGTGTTGGAGTTTAGAGGAGAAGGACGGTGTTGGGTAGAGAGGTGAAGGACGGTATGGTGTGAAGAGGGGGACGGTGAGAGGCTTTAGGATAGCTTCTTCTCTCTAATAAAGGCTCCAGGATCCTCCAAATTCAATGAAAGTGTCAACCTTCCAGCCTCTAACCCCTTGTGCTCCTTCAGATGGGGTATTTATAGGAAGTTGCCGAGTGCTTGGACAGCACAGGCTTCCACTCAGAGTGGAGGCCAGCGTAGCCACTAACAGGTAGTGGGGGGACAATGGCTAGTGGGGAATTTTTAATTTCTCCACTTCCGCCCCCTGCCTGCCACCTCCAGGATTCATGGATCTACTTGGGTGGTGGAATCCAAGTCAGCACGGGTGAACAGTGGAAATAGGGGTCGGTTTTCTCCTTCTGACTTGGATTTAGTGCTTCAGTCGGTATACATCCATAGTGGGAAATAATCCGAGTGGAAAAGGTGCTGTTCATACACAAAACCGAGTGAAAGCTCTGCTTGGTGTTGCTTTGCTGGTCGGTGTGAGGTTGCTGTGAGGAGCTGGACGAGCAAAACAATTCTAGTTGAAACATTTAATCGGAACCGAGTGAAAAGTGCCTCGGAAATGGCTGAAGAGGACTTGGAAATGGTGGAGAATATGGCTCGGAAATGGTTGAAAGGTGACTCGGAAATGGCTGAAAAGATGGCTAGGAATTGGGTGAAAGTTGGCTCGAAAATGGGTGAAAATTAGCTCGGTAATGGGTGAAAGGTGGCTTGAAAATGGTTGAGGAGATGGCCCGGAAATGGTTGAAAGGTGACTCGAAAATGGCTGAAAAGATGGATCAGAATTGGGTGAAAAGTGGCTCGGAAGTGGGTGAAAGGTAGCTCGAAAATGGCTGAAGAGGCTTCACTCGGTGCTGACTGAAGAGTGAGTAACTCGGAATTGTTTCAATCGGAAGTATTTTGCTCAGATCTTGTTTCTGTTTGAAGCATTCACTCCGAATTACTTCAATCGGAAGTGTTTTGCTCGGATCTTGTCTCTGCTCGAAACATTCACTCAGAATTTCTTCAAAAGTGACACTCAGAACTTCACTGCTTGAAGGATTCACTCGGAATTATTCCATTCAGAAGTGCTTTGTTTAAAAATTGATTCAATCGGTTCTTCAAAATGTTTTACCCAGATATATGCTTGGCCGGCAGGTCAGAACCATTCTTTCTTTGACTTTAGATTGATTCAAGCGTGAAGTAAGTTTCACTCGGAATCACATCACTGGGATTGAATCACAGAGAAATTTTGGTCGGATACATGGCTCAAGAGTAATTCAAACGGACACATTCATTAATCTTGGGATTTGGACATAGAGCTCTAACATTTCCACTTGAAACCGGCCTTCTTCTCAATCAGAACATAGAGCTCGGACATTTCCAGTCGGAACCAGCCTTCTTTTCACTCAGAACTTGGGATTTGGACATTTTCACTCGGAACAGGGTTTCTTCTCACTCAGAATTTTGGCCAGCTGACCACTCGGGTAGTCTCACTTTGCTCGGAACGTCTTTCCTTGCGTCTTTTCTTGAAGCTTCTTCTTCATTTAGAAATTTCTTGACACTTGAGGCCCACTTGGAGACTCCTTATTTGGAGACACAGCATTCGGCCACATCCCACTCGGAGGCTCTTTACTCGGAAATGATCATTTCGAGTCATCTTACTCGGAAATGATCATTTCCGAGTGAGTTTTTTTTTATTTTTTTTGATTTTTTGATTTTTTTTGCTAGTCTTTTTCACTTGTGGATCGACCGGACTGAAATAGGTGTTCACAATGAGAATGTGATGTGTATGCATGATTATGTAGTGTGGGATGACCGACGGTATGTATAAACCCTCATTTTCTGGCTCTCATGGTTTTTGTGCCCAATTGAGCTACCAGTGGTCAAGTAGGACCCAGTGGTTGAGGTGGAGGGTCAAGGAGGACTCGATGGACCAAGCAGGGTTCACGGGGTGTCAAGTAGGACCCATAGCTGAAGGCCGATCCTTTAGTATCCGGATACTAAGCGTCAAATTATGTGAGTCAGTTGTGATATTTAATGAAATTGTTGATATTATATGATGATGTGAATGTGCTCTATCATATTTGCTGATTGTGATTTGTACCTTGAGGATGCTGAAACTTGTATGCAACTAAGAAGCTGTATATATGAATAGACGATAAAGAGAAGTAGAATTATTTGTATAAGGAAGAATTAGTGAACTAGTATTAGGGATAACATTTAGTTAATCATGTATGTTATTATTTAGTTACCATTTTGAATTAATTATGATACCAAACACTCACCCTTGTTGTGGTTTCCTTTAATTTAGTAACTAGTGACAGGGAGGATGTTGATGCCCTAGAGGTGCGCCAAGCGGAGAATTGATGCCAAGGAGTGAAGAAAATTATGAAATAAATGATGTGTGTAATATGTAATGTGTTTTATGTATGTAATGTCATTGTTAGGAAATCCCTAAACATGAGCAGTGGAAAAAAAAGGGATTCCATAGGATTTGCAAGGTTCCGTGTTTCAAAGCACAAAACAAACACAAAAATTTGTTTTGGATTACCTCTTGAAGAACACCGAAGCAGTCGTAGCCTCGTCCTTTAGGAGTCCACACGAGCACTCCCACCAGAATTGCAACACTTGCCAACTGTTAGTTTGACGGCGTATAGCTCTTGCAACTTTTGTGAATTTGTGTCTCACTTGAGTGAACGGCCTATGAGCATCTTATGCTCTATTTATAGGCTTAGGTTTGACCTAATTTGTTCTCTCTAAAAACTGGGCTCCTTACTCATTCCAAATGAGTAGGCCCAATAGCTTTATTTTAGTCAAACTAAAATAAGACAACATTTTCTGATGGGCTTACTCTATGTGTGTGACCCTATAGGTAAAATACCCGGTCATATTAATAATAAATTATTTTATTATTAATATAAAATAAGAGCGGCATCTAGCAATGCATCATTATGTCCGAATATTATCAACATAACCTATAAGTGATAATTATTTAATATGTTTGTTCCTTTTGTCACGGTATCCTAATTGGGCCCAAGGCATGGTCGTGTCATCCTTGTACGACCCAATTTATTTTACTTGATACCAGAATAGACTGGATCTGAATAAATATCTAATATTTATTCTTTCTAGCATGGCCATGCATTTTCTTAGTCTTACTCCATCAAGTGGCCTATAGATATCACTCCTGTCACATAGGAGAGACAAATCCCATCTACATCACTCACATCCCTCTGCATAATTTGTTCATTGCCTAATCACAACCATTATAGTCCTCTTGTTACAAAAGATGTTTAATTGTATTAAAACAATAAACTCCTCATGTAGGAATTGTAGTGACTTCAGGTCGAAGGACTACATATACCATTATCACATTGAGAATCGTTTATGACAATCATGTAACGATCCATGCAACGTTCTCATGGTGGGTCTGTCTAGTACATCATTACTCTTAATGTGTACCCGTGTGAAGACTTGATATCATCTATATCTATGATCTATGAGATCAGGTCATCAGTACACTCACACACTAGTCTCAGTGTATTTACATGTCCCCATGTAAATACTTGACTAGGGACATTTTAGGAATAACTTTTATATGACCTATTACTCTAAGGATAAATACGTTTTAAAATAATTTTAAACTGAAATATTTATTTTATTGATAAGCAGAAAAATGATACAAATAAAAAAGCATAAAAGCTCATAGTGCATACACCAACAATCATAACATGTTTCATGTGTGTGTTGGATTAACCTAGCATATGGTCAATGTGGTTATAATGTGATAGGAATAATGGCAACCTGAGTTATGAATGATTGTGATAGATGAGGAGTTAGAATCTGTATGTTGGTTGATGAGGATATGAACTGCAAAGATATGGTTACATTTATCTAATGGCATTATTAAAGTTTAACAAATTGAGAGTGCATCTCTCAACCTCTTTTTATATAAATTTTTCTTCACCTTCAATATTTTTAAATCGTAAAAATTTTCCTCTGTATTTTATCAATCGGTATAGCACTGTGTGTTTAATTAACTTTAATCGCATAGTTATTGTCTAATAATTAGGCAAGACGTTATAGAAACCATTTTTAATAAACCAGATCCGATAAGATTTGTTAATAACTAACATTATGTATTCTAACTTAAATAAAGCCACATGTTATTGTTTGATGTGGGTGTTTAAGTGTTTCGGAAAATATAAGGCTTGAGCTACAAAAGAAAGGGGGAGTCCATACATTAAAAGTCTAATAAGTTTGATCGCAACATGGACTCTACATTCTAAGTCAAAAGAAGAATCAAGATAAAGAAATGAAGTCTAGTAATTCACTTCAAAAAGAATTCTCTCGTATCAGAATAACTTACCAGACCCAGACTCGTCAAGCCACACTGCAAGCATCAAAATCATTGGAAGAATCCTCTCCTCAAGACAACCCGCTTTAACTAGACTCTATCCTCGTGCTTTGAAAAGAAAGTAGCTACTTCGGACCTCTTGAGAACTCTTCAACAAGAATTCGGTTGCTCCTTATGGGTCTCATCATCAACACTTTATGGAACACCAGATACTGAACCTTTTCCAAGAAACGTCCTCATACGAATTTGATGTAAAAGGCTTTATTGATCAAGTTATAAAGAAGATCTTAAAAGACTGAGCAAGCAAGGCAGACCTCACCTCATTCTAAAAGCATTAAGTTTTCATTTGAGCATCATGTATTCGAAGGACCTTTGTACAAAAACCTTCCTTTTACATGAAAGCTTTTGCTACTCCTACTTTGCCTATGGTTTCACAAGTCTTGAAGCACCTTATCCTATATTACTTGTTTAGAACATCTCTCTCTGAGAAAGGAAGTGTTTTTTGTCCTATGTGTAAACAACCCTCTCAACGGTTGTATTCTCTTTCAATGGTCACTCAACAACTATCTTCTCTTTCTGGGTTCAACAAGAAGCCTCATAAATTGAATCATCCTCTTCATTCAAACGTAAGATAAGAAAAATGCAGAAAATAAGAAAAATAAGAGAGCAAGATATACTCAGAAGATGAGCTAAAAAGAAAAAGAGAGAACTTGTAAAGAGAAAAAGAAAAATAGATATGGGTAAATCACATAAACGATAGTGTGATCATGGTAGAGAGAAATGCAAACAAGTCTCAGACCTTTGCATACAAGAACCCCAAGAAAAAGAAGAAAAGACAATCAATACAAGAATACTCAAGACCAAGGAATATTGCCATTAAGAAAAAGAAAGTTCGCTATGTGCAACCTTTTCTCATTTCAAAAGCACTAGCAACTTAAATCAGAAATATGTATTTCACTTCTCAGCACCTTCAATAGGCATATTATTTCTGATCAAGCTTTCAGGCTTAGTATGTATAGGTTATACCTTTTATCTTGTACACGTACTAAGACTCATTCCAAAATAAGACCTTCTCTTTCTTTACAAACCTGTTTATCAGGTTAACACTTAGCTCTACTAAGTTGGAAGGCTTATTTTGTTTGCTTTAATTCTTTCAATTCTTTGTAAATACAAGTTTGATAGACCTATCAAGAAACACTTTGGCCTGAAGAGGCTTTGGAAAGAATACTTAGGTTTGAGTCAGGAGTGGCTCGTGAAAGAATACTTAGGTCTACCCCAGGAATGAGTGCTTGCAAAACAATACTCAAAAGCACGAGTTGTGCTTAAGCCAAGAGTAGCTGGATTCAAGAATACTCAGAAGCGCAAGTTGTGCTTAAGTTAGGAGTGGCTGGATTCAAGAATACTTAGAAGCACAGGTTGTGCTTAAGCTAGGAGTTACTGGAGTCAATAATACTCATAGGCTCAGTCTGGGCAGTTTATGCAAATGGCCTTTTACATAGTGGAAATCCTTCAAGTTTGAAGGTACTAGATGTAGCTTTTGTGTCAGGAATGAACCAGTATAAATCTCTTGTGTGTTTTTCTCTTTCCCTATCTTTTTCACAAGTCTGTTGCTCTATCTCTCGCACGAACGCTGTCTCGCAAAAGTCTAGTCCGCTGTGCTTAACGCATTTACGTTTAAATATCACTTTTTGGTTTAAAAAAGTAAACAGACTTATTCAACCTCCCCTTCTAAATTTGTTCTCCGAACCATCAGTACTTTTATTAAAGGTTGTACTCATTTATTTTTTATGAAAGGGTTGTAAATATTTTCCTTTTCATAGTGATCGAAAAACCAAATAAAGAAATATTTATTTATCTCATTTTTCTCTAAATATTGATAAAATAATTTTTTAAATTTTATTGTTTCTTCTTTTGAAAAGGTAGAGAAAAATAATTCTCTTTCTTGTTGGTTATAAGGAACTTCAAAATCTTGTCGAATCCAATTTTTATCTATTACAAAGAGAGTTTCTCTAGTTAAAGTATTTAATATTTGAGACCGTGTCAGGGAATATTAAAGAGATTTAAACTTTTGAGTTTCTTGATAAACATGTTTAACAATATTAGACATATCATTTATTAATCCTCTTGAATCTAAATTAATAGTAGAGTTATCTATCGAGTGTTTATATAATTCTTGTTTAATTAATTGAGGTCTATTAGTTCTAATAGATGATTTATTTAATCTTAATCTAATATAATTTCCTTCTTGTATTATATCTCTAACTTTAGTATTATATATTTTTTCTTGTTCTAAAATGTCTTTAATACCCATTATTTAGGAATTCTTTTTATTACCTCATCATGTGATGATCTTTTAGGAATAGTAATATGTGATTTTTTTAAATTAGCTTCTACTAATATTATTTCAGCTTTTGAAAAAGATCTAAAAGCCCTAAAATTTTACTAATCTTATAATAGATTTTCTATATAATATTATAAAAAATTGAATCTTCATTAACCATTTCAGTAGACTTTATATAAAGTTTTATTGAATTAGGAGTATATTTATTTTTAATGTCTATTGAAAAGTTTAGATAACAATTTAAAAAGGTCAGTCCATCATAAAGACTACTTTCTAAGACCGCTATATATCCATCCATCTGTGTACCAATCAATATTGGACTTACTTTTTAATAAAACATTTTAGCTAATTAAAAACTTATTTTACTAGCTCACAAATTAGTTTTTGTAAGATGATGATGGTATTTGGTAAATAACATTTTTAATTAGTTGGTAGTATGTTTTAAAACCTCAAGTAACTTTTCAACTTTTCAACTAGTTGAAAAGTGTTTTTCCATTACCATCTTTTTATAATTTTATTTTTACGTCTGTATTATTGTAAGCATAATACCCGCTTTTATTTTCACACGCAATAATTAATATTTTTAAGTTTTGTATAAAATTTTATTTAAACCATTTTTTACTTTTAAAAGATAAAGATTTATGTAATTAAATTTTAGTAATAGATGTTGAATTTTTAACTAGCATCCCATAAAATTTATAAAATAAATAAATGAATTATAATATCATTTAAAAATTCTACTATAATTTTAAAATGAAAAAAATGATTTAAGATGAATAAAATATGAAAATTAATTCATAATTACGTGAGAATATTATCTTAATTTACATTTTATATCTAAGTAAATCATTATGTTATTTTATGTCTTTTAATATAATAACTAATTTTTTAAAACACTTTCAATTTAATTAGTTAATTTATTAGCTTTAAGTTTCTGTTTTTCATATTCTAACTGGATTTTAAATTTTTACGTGGATTTTCAACTTTTCACCAGTTTATATGTGAATTTTATCAAACAAAAAATAAGTAATATCATTAGGCATATTAATGCGATTTCATATATGAAATCTAACATAATTTAAACATTCCATCGCACTAAGGGCAAACCCAGGATTTTGGTTTTAGGAAATTGACACTAAATACTACATATGTTAAAGTGAAACAAAACTAATTAGCATACAATATAAAAATATAACATAAAATTTACACCATATTTAGTTACCACTATTTCTATGAAAAATTTAGGAAGTTAGGAGAGAATACTTTATTTATATGCCCCCTGGGCGTTTCTTCCATTTTTTCTTAAGGAACTACCAAAAAGTTCCATTCTTATTTATAGCTATCTCCCCTCACAGGCACCCATGGCAACTTCGCTTGGTTTGATTAGCTGATTTCATGTGTGGAGTTAACATTCAAGTTGGTTGGTCTTCTTTGAAGACTTACCAAAGAGTAATAAGCTCCACTTGGTCCCATAGCTATCAATGACAAGTGTGTCCCTTTCTCCACCACCTTTCCCTTATCCAACACAGCAATTAGATCGCAATTTTGTATTGTGCTCAACCTATGAGCCACCACCACACTAGTCCTCCCTACCATCACCCTTTCTAGAGCATCTTGCACCAATTTCTCCGATTGACTATCAAGTGCACTTGTGGCTTCATCTAGTAGCAACACCTCGGGGTTCTTCAATATGGCTCTAGCTATTGCAATTCTTTGCTTTTGACCCCCAGAGAGTTGCAATCCTCTATCTCCACACAATGTATCATAACCATCTTTAAGGCTTGCAATGAAATCATGAGCATTAGCTGCCCTTGCTGCCTCTATGATCTCAGCTTCATCAATCTTATGCAGTGCTCCATATGCAATGTTCTCCCTTATGGTCCCACCAAATAGAGTTGGCTCTTGGCTCACAAGAGCAATGTGCTTCCTCAATGTCCTAAGATGATATGTTTTTATGTCTCTACCATCTATGGTCACAACCCCTTTTAGTGGGTCATAAAATCTCTCTATTAAGCCTATGATTGTTGATTTTCCAGACCCACTTTGGCCTACCAATGCTGTTGATTTTCCTGCATCAATTTTGATTGAGAAGCCTTGGAAGATCATTACATTAGGCCTAGCAGGGTATGCAAAATGCACATCATGAAACTCTATCTTTCCTATTAAACTCTCAGGCTTGTACCCATCTATGTCATCATCAGGTTCAATTTTTGTGTACCTATCCAGGATTGCAAAAACTGACCCTACTGCATCAGAGCCTTTAGCAAGGTCATTGGTCATGCTACCAGCATCTGCAATCACTCTACCTGTGCTCACCAAGATCATGAAAGTCTCAAACAATGCTTTTGCATTGATGTACCCTTGATACACAAGCTTCCCTCCATACCAAAAGTCCAAAGCCCAAGTGCAAAATGTCAGGCTTTGGGAACATGCAAGCCCAACCCCTGCAAACCATGACTGTCGAATGCTTTCACGACTTGGGCCTTCTTGGGCCTTTTCGAGCATTTTGAGGATTCTGTCTTGGGAGGAAAAGGCTGTGATGGTTCTAAGGTTTGAAACTGCTTCGGCAGCTATCTTGCTACTTGCATCTTGGGCCTTTATTGCTTTGTTTGACATGCTCTTAAGAAGGACACGCCTTGTGTAGAAGCAAGCTATGATGATGGGTTGAACTGCTATCATTACAATGGCTAGCCTCCATGCAATGATAAGACCCATTGTAAAAGCTATTACCACTGCAGAAATTGTTTGCACCACCAGAGCCATTCTATCTCCCACTAACGACCTTACCTGTAATTTGAAACATCATAGGCAAAAACAAACAAAATTACACATATAATGGAATTACTAACAGTTATGTCACAATTATAAAGAACAAGACAAACTTTAAATCGTGATGTGTATAATAATGGCCTAATGAAGAACAATTACAAAATGCAGACTAGAAATTTTATTAAAAAAAAAAACTTTTGCAATTGCATTTCTAGTTAGATAAATCTTACACATTTAATTGTTTTTTATTTTTTATTTACACATTAATGTAGCTATTTGTTTCTCTATATAATAGGTGCAAAGCAAAAAAGCATCGAAATTTTAGGCAAAAAGTAAAAATGAATACATACGACATTGGCTTCTTTGGCGAGTCTTGAGCAAATAGCACCTGTGGAATTTTCATCCTGGTCAAACCATCCAACTTCAAAAGTGAGTATCTTGGAAAGCATTCTTTCTCTAACCCTTTTGGTCAAGTACTCTCCCATGTAAGCAAAATTATAATGCTGAAGGATGTTAACAACCAACGAGAATATAGCCAATCCCAAGAAACACAGTGAATATATCCTAGTTTGCTTTTTGATCTCGTCATGGTCCGTGAGAAAGTAAACAGATATAACCGACCCCAATGCAAATGCATACACAGGTTGAATCGCACCGAACAAGACCGCATTAAAACATCCCAAACACGCTTGCTTCCACTCCGGGATGTTCAATGCTAACAACCTTCGAAAGGAAGGAACCGGGAGATTTTTATCCTCGACAACAACCTCGTCCACAAAATCATCATCGCCAATCACAGCATGAACAAAAGAATTGGTGGAACTAGAATGACTCAACCTGCGGCTACTTGTGTTTTGGTTGTCTTTGTTTGATATAGAAGAAGGTGGAAGATCTTGTTCAGTGTGTTGAAGGCGAACTAACGAGGTATAAATTAAGCCTTTGTCATTTTCATTTTGCATAAGTTGGTGGTGTGACCCCATTTCCATGATCTTGCCGTTTTGGACGACGGCAATGACATGGGCGTTTCTGATGGTGGACAATCGATGAGCAATGATGATGGTGGTGCGTCCCACGGCTGCTTTGTCTAAGGCTTCTTGCACAACTCGTTCGGATTCAGAATCTAGTGCACTTGTTGCTTCATCTAATAGAACAATTCCTGGCCTTTTTATTATTGCTCGTGCAATTGCTATTCTTTGTTTTTGTCCACCCGACATTTGAACTCCCCTTTCCCCAACCTGTATTGTATCAACCAAATCATTTTCAAATGCTTATAATTTACACCAGCACGTGTTCAATTTTTGTTTCCATGTCTTATTTTTAATTTTAATCACAAAATTATCTGGGGAAAAATAAAAATAGAAAACAAACAAGTTATTTTTAATATTTCCTGCACAAAATTTTCAAAAACAAAAAATATAGTTAATGGTTATGATTAACTGTTTTGATTACTAAACCTGACAACAATTTTTATACCAGATTTGAAAGTTTACATGTGGGAGAGGTATATTTTAGTGATTATCAAAGAATGTTGTGATAATTTGGGAGAGGTATACATTAATTATCAATTCCATAATACAGTGTATCTGGTGTAAGACTGTAAGTCATTCTCTATTTATTTATTTATTTATAGTCAATGATTAATTCCTTGATAGTTCGCTTTAGTTAAATTTTGTCCAAATAACTTAATTTTTCATTCTATAGATTGAATAACCGTTAGACGATAATAGGTATTCTTTGAATAGAACAGATAAGATTTGAATAGACTGTTTTTTTATTCTGTTTCAACAACGTGAATGGTGGTTTCTCTGTTTAGTCGGTGCTAACTTGCGTGTAAGTAGCAGCTACAGCATAGAAGATCTCACTTTTCTTTTGAATTCTTTGCGCATCAAATATTTTTTATGTACAAGTTTACTTCTGATACGTAGTTATATACCAGTATGCACTAATTCCTTCCCATCTTTTTAATATTATTTTGTGTTGTTTTTTTTGTCAAATTAAGAAATGTTGTGAGGTGATGTAATGATTTGATTTGATAAAAATAAAAACTAGGGTCAAGTTGCCGGCCATATAAGGAATTTGTTCTTAAAAACCATTTGATGGTAAGCAAGTTGGAAGAAAGACAATGTGCTTTATGTACGTGGACCACCAAATTATGGGATGCTGATAACTTTGGGTTATAAAATTATTGGTTAATTTAAACACGTCTCACATGGATGTGGTGAATATCATTAATGTTAATAGATTTACATTTAAGTTAATTATTGGGATAACTTAAACATATCATTAAATCAATGAATCATCATTGTCAGATTCTGCGGTGTCTATGCCAACATATATGGTTTATTGGTGTACCAACTTCTCTACTTAACAAATAGTATTAGACTGCGAAAACCAATCCAACCATAAGTTCATAGATTAATGATAAATCTGATTTAAAAACATACTTAAATCAATTTTTTAATATATAAGTTTTGATTAGCATTTTATTTAATGAAAAAAATATTTTGAGAGGGTTTAAAATATGGACAAAATAAATGTTTAGGTAATTTGAGAAGTGACAAGGGGCACTGACCTGAGTATCATATCCTTGTGGTAGCTGTGAAATGAAACTATGAGCATTGGAAGCTTTGGCAGCCTGGATGACTTGTTCATCTGTAGCATCCTCTCTTCCAAAGAGAATATTCTCCTTAATGGTGGTGGCAAACAGAACAGGCTCTTGACTCACCAAACCCATTTGGGATCTCAGCCACTTGAGTTGTAACTTGTGAATAGGGACACTATCAAGAAGAATCTCTCCCTCATTTGGGTCATAAAATCTTTGCAAAAGTGATATCACAGTGGATTTCCCTGAGCCACTCCCTCCAACCAGTGCCACTGTTTTCCCTGCTGGAATCTTGAGGCAGAAATCATTCAAAACAACACTGTCTGGCCTTGATGGGTATACAAACTCAACATGCTTGAATTCCACTTCTCCTGAAACATTCTCCAGAATCTCCCCACTCATGTTGTCAGAATCAATCTTTGGAACCCTTTTTATAACCTCCATTATCCTTTCCCCTGCAGCACTTGCTTCTGAGAAGTACTTCACATTGGATAATCCAGCCCCTAATGCCCTGTTTCACAAAGGACCACTTAAGCTTACAAAATTTTGAAACTTTTTCCCTTTGTGTGATGAATCAAGAAAAGGAAATGAGACGAAAGAAAGAAAAACTTTAATTTAATCTGAAAAAATTTGAGAGAAAAAAAGTGATTTGAAATAAGATTTCTCTATTTACATTTCTGGTTTTCATTTTTAATCAGAAAATTACTGTTTTATTTTTTTTATAAAAATTGTATCAGAAATATCAAAAACAAATTTTTCCTTTCTTCACTTTTACTTATGCAAGTTTTAGAAATTAGAAATTAAATAGGTGAAAACAGAAAGAATTTTTTTTATTTTAGAAAACCTTTGAGGATTTGTTTTCTTAGAAATATTATTTTGGATTTTCAATTAAATAAATGAGTAATTGCATGAAAGGAGATAAAGGGTAGGTATAATTACAATCCACCAAGAGCTATGGCTGCTCCAACAGCAAAAACAGTGCCACCTTGAGCACCATGGTACATGACCATTCTGCTACCATAATAGGACATGAAGGCCCAAATGGCAAAGACAACACCGTTGCTTCCAATAGCAATGCCTTTAGCCAACCCTTGTTTCAACCCCAACTTAACAGAGCCTTGTAGAGCATCAGAGAAAGCATCAATGGTCTTGCTTTCACCAACAAACGAATAAACGGTTCTGATGGAAGATATTGCTTGTTCTGCTATTGTACCAGCCTTATTGTACTCTTCCCTTATCTTACTTGCCAACCCCATCAGTGTCCTCGCATACATAAAACCAGGGATCACAAGTAGAGCCACGAAAGGGAAACCCACAATTGCCAATCTCCATAACAGTACAAATGCCACTATGTAGCTCCCAATAAACATTGAGGCATTCATCATAAAATTGGGGACCTGTAATTTTTAATTGGAAGAAACTGTTATTATGTCACAAATGCATTATAAACAATAACTCATGCTTTGTCTTTAAATTCTCAAATCAATCATATTTATAAAAGCTAAAGACATAAATATACCTTTTCACTAAGGACGTCTTGAATAACGAGGCTATCGTTAGAGACACTGGTGATAACTTCAGATGTGCTTGTGACATGCAAATCAAAGTACGCCACTTCTTGTCTCAGCACTGCTTTTAAATACCTCCCTCTCATTCTTGCAGCTTGTCTTTCACCTGTTCTTGTCCAACAATAACCCTCTGACAATAACACTACTTAATTAATTAATTAATTAAACACGCTACAACAATACAATAATACGTCAATGTGTACACCTATATATCTGTACAAAACCCAAACTCACCGAGGAAGCAAGCAACAAAAGACCCACAAGCCAAATATAACAAAACCACCGCATTCTGCATCAAAAATCAATAAACCCAAATCATATTATAAACTACTCCAATATATGTCCCTTATGTAATTAGAATTACTATATGCATCCATCATATTTCGTTTCATTTTTCTTCAGCACAATAAACACTATTTGATTCGTAAGATCAGATAATAAAATTTATTAATTATTCTTATATCAATTTATTACATTAGTTATTGGTGTAAAAAGTGTGATGGTGAGGATCTAAATTTAATTTAATAGTCTGTATTATGTTGGTGAAAGAATATGATAGAGATGATTTAAATCTACTCATCTATGTGTTCGTTTGATTCCCAAATGTGATTGATTAAAATAAATTAAAATAATTTTTTTATCCCACTTGGATAAAAAAGATTGGATGAGAAGAATAGTGTGTAAAATTAACTATTAACAAAATGATAGCTTAAATAAAATTCCATTTTCATGATTAAGTAACCAAATATGCACCAATGTATGCGTTAAGTAAGTGAGTGAGATGGGAAAATAAACTACAAAATTTAGGTGTAATTTTTAAAGTATGCTTTGCTGTTTAATTAAAACTAAAGTTTTACCTCAGTAATTCATGTTGGTGTTTTCAGACTTTAATGTTGACCTTTGTTACCTGAGTTACTAAGTTAAAATTTTAACTTCTTAGAACTGTTAATATATTTAAAGTTCAATATAACCCATGTTTGCCTTCAAATTGACCTTTGTTACATAAGTTACTGATATGTATGAAACTCCAACACCATAAAGAAACCAAATATTTAAGTTTTGTAGAGAGGAAAAACCTTATTGATTTCATGGAGGAAAGTGGTGGATATGTCGGTAGAAAAGCCACCAATGTTGTTCATAATTTTGCCAGTGACCAACAGCACCAAAGGGGTGCCTAAGCCATCACCAATGGCCCCAATCAAACCAAAAACCATGTAAAACCAGTCTCGGCCATCAGCATGCATGAAAATGGACCTAAAAGAGCCATTCTTCTTCTTAGTCTTCCTAACCATGGAAACACTTTTGTTCTGATCCCCACCCATTTATTAATTTATTTTTCCCCGCCCTCAGAAAACAACCAAAATAGAAAGATTCTGTGAGCACTAGTTAAAGTAGTGTGTGGGGTGTTGTTCTTCCAAGACCCGTTCAGTGGCCTTAATTTTGATTCAACATTGCAATGGATTTTATAGGAATGAGGGGAGTGCTTGCAGGGTGGTGGTGGTGGTGGGGGCCAAAAAAGAAAAGGTGAGGGTTGTTGAATGATAGCATGTGGAGAGGCCTATTATAAGGAGTGTGTGGAGTGGCCATGCCATTTTAAGGGAATGGGAAGCTACATGTTTGACTATTTGCAAAAGCGTCACTAATGACGATTGCTATACTTCTACAGCATAATCCAGATAGAGAGAACCCTCTTTTTTTTTTAAAGGATAACGTGGGTACCCAAACTCATAAATAAATTACGATAGTTTTACATAACAAACTCACAGTTCACTGTCCCATTTTTCACTTTTACCTTTAACTAAGATCAAATTCTTTGTTTTGTAAAATTCAATGTAGTCTCATTATCATTGCATTCATTTCGGAAACACCTATATATGGTTTCCGAAATCAAACAGACCATATAGTTGTATGCAAAGCAGAATCCCAAGCTTTTGTATGCATCACTTGAACCCTTCATCAGACTATGCTGCGATAAATGTTCTCGAAGCAGCGTTCTCATCTGGAACTAGTCATAACAAGCAGACCCAATGGTTCTTGAAAATTTGCATGTAAACAATAAATGATCAACCGTCTCCTCTCCCTCCTTGCAAAGTAGACTAAGAGAGATGAGAGAAATTGTGTATCTCTTTTCCCTAGATTATCAAAAGTGTGAATTGATATAGTCTCTTAGAAAGGTTTCTTGATCTTCAAATTCATCATCTCCTCTATGAGATAAGCCATGGCCGAATGGTGAAAATTTTAAGAGAAGGAAATACAAAATGGGTAAGGGACAAAAACAAGGAAAAATAAGCCAGAGATTGTTCCCCACTTTAGAAGTGTTCCAAGGATAAGAAATGTTTGACCTATATTTCCAACTTCTTTCTTAACAAATATACAAATTATAGTGTGGCATAATTAGAAGCCGCGAGAAATAATAAAGAAAAAGTTTTTAGGGTATTTCCGGTCACTTCATGTCGCTTATGATTTTTTAAATAACTTAAATAAATTTTAAAAGCTATTAAAATTGTTTACTTAAAAAAAAACGAATTTATAGTTTTTGAAAAATTATAAATTCTTAGCTTTTAAAAAGTTATTTGAGTGAGCTTATAATTTTTAAAAAATTATAAATTATATCATTAATTGTTTAGTTATCATTTTTATTAATATATATTTTTAAAAAATAATAGTTTTTATCTCTCATATAATTAAAATATTATATGTAGTTTAACATACTTTAAACTAACTTAAACAAACAGTTCTATAATAAGATTGCTACAAAATTATAAATTAACTAAAAAGTTAAAATTCATATGTTATAAACTCCCTTATTAATTTATTAGTTATCATTTTTATGTGTATATATATTTAACATAATAACTTTTATCTTTTATATAATTAAATTGTCATATGTCATTTAAAATTAATTAACATAATATAAATTAGTTTTAACTAATAGTACTTGTTCAAATTTATAAGTTATAAGAAATAGATTATAAATTTTAAGCTACTTTGATCAAACATACCACTACAGGCGTGGAGTCCCATCTGTTACTGCTTTCGTCTCCAATTTATAATAACTTCTTATTCAAAATTTTAAAGCCTTAATTGAATCTAAAGTGAGATAGGTTGTATTTTGATATGCAATAATTTAATTAAAAATTGAAGTTATTTTTATTAAAAATCTACACTATAAATTTAATTTTAAAATTTATTAGAATAAATTAAAAATAAATTATTTTACATGCTATATTTAAAAGTTCCTAATATATTCTTCTAAATATATCTATAATTTTAAGCGAAATTTCCGAACTTATTGCCTCTCTTAAGTTTTCAGTTGCTGAGATATTCTTCATTGTCTTTTTATTGAATAAGTGTTATATTTGTTAGTTTCTATTAAAAATATTAGTGGAAGAACTCGATTGCGCTACATTTCCTGCATTGCTTCTTCCTTTGCCTTTTTTCCAACACTCAGTAGTTGTGATTCTTGACACACCCTTTGTTAAATTATAGCTTTAAAATATTCTTATACAAATACTAGAAATACATTACAAAAAATTACGCCTTGGATGATTTTCTTTGTAGTTCCTTCAATTGAAAATCTTGTTGAATTAATAGTTGGTTCTGCATTTTTTTTTACACTTACTCTTCTCTCTTAAATTGTAAAACCCACGACAAATATACGCATGACATGAATTATATTAGTCTAAAAATTAATCCTGTAATTTCAAAACCATATAGTACGTTGTTTTGCTTTGATTAAAATTACGTATTTAATAAAGTATGACGTATTTGTAAACGATATGAGCAGGGATATACGTAAGACACCATGTATACATCACGGCATACGAGTTCATACACGATGATGATGAGTCAATTCACTCGAACTTAAAACCGGCCATAATTTTATTTAATTTCTATTATTGGTGTTTTATTTTTATTTTACTCACATAATCACAACTCAATTACCTTTTTTTACATATAACATATAGATGAAGAAAAACTGTAAAATCTTAGATTCAAACAATGAACCTCAAGCTAAACTCAATTACCATTATGCCGATCCTAGCTAGGGAGTTAGAAGATGTAGACTTATTTACATGCATGATCGATATAGTTTTATTCTGAGCTGTCGTAAAATTTAATCACACAATAATTCATTAAATATTTAAAAATAAAAAGGAAAAAAAATACTTGAATATTGGGTTCTTTTGTTTAAACATATTTTAAGAAGTACATTGTTAATTAAAAAATATTTATGTTAAATTTTTATGTGTTTGTTCAAAGTTTTAAAAATAAATACAAACCAAAAATAAGTAAATTTTTTGTTTATTTTAAGAAAAAACTCTAATCTACTTATTAAGAAAGTACCTAAAAAAAATACTTTTTAAAAAACACTTAAAAATAAACTTAAACAAACAGGCCGATTATACAATCATTTTAAAAAAAACTCATAACTTACTTCCTACAAACTCAAAGCTCTTCTAACTTTAACTTATACTGTAGTCCGGTTTCAGTCCCACACAATACAATATTGTTAAATTTAATTGGAAAAATTTTATTGTTTATAATAGTTTTGTTTACAAATATGGTATATATAAAATAATTCACAACTTAATTAATTTTCAATTGACTTGTATAATTAATTGATATAATTCGATGAGTAAGATTATATATGTTTATGTTTCATGATTGTTTAGCTTAGTCATTAAAATATATCTTCTACCTTGTGTACCTCATTTTGCTACAAGTAATTAAAAATGGATTTAAACCAAGTATGACATATTTGCATACGATATACCATCATAAAAGTGTGCTTTTAGTCTAGCTATTATGCGAAGATTAATCCATTAAAATGTAAAAATCATCTTAGCTATTAAAAACATCATTTAATAGTTGTGATTTGGGTATGATAACGACTCTGATGTCAAGGTAAAATATCGGTACTCATTTAGTAAAATGACACTAGTAGCGAAAGGAATTGGTATGACTCCACGAACATGCAATCCAATATTCCCCTATCCAAGTCAATTACGATCGATACCAGGGGTAAGGAACCCGAGATTGAAAGGCACTAGAGAATCAAAAAGTTAGAAGAGGGGCAGAAAAAGACTGAGCATGATAACCTTTTTCCGTACCAAGTAGGCTAGTAATGATAGATGCCATAACCTTTTATTAGTTAAAGATTATACCAACAAAGAATTTCCAAACAACTTCTAAATTTTGTGTTAGAATAACAATTATTTTAGTGATATATAGGTCTAAGTTCAAGTTATTAATACCTTTTGAAAATGAAATATATAAATGTAATAATATACATACATACATACATATATATATATATATATATATATATATATATATATCCATAATTAGTGTGTGTTCCCCCTGGGTTGAGAGAGGACCTCAGGGTACACCATCTTTCCCTCATTTTATGCGAGTAAAGAGATATAGTTATGTTCACATCATTATGATCAAAGATCCCATTTTGTATTGTTGTATAAATATGGCCTCGAAGCCCCTTTATGATTCAAGTGACATATTAAGCAATAAAACCTAATCCTCATTGGTAATTCTCTAGGGTTTTCGTGTCTTACATACTCAATGTGAACAGTGTGTTCTAACGAAGAATTTTAGAATTATTAAATCAATAGTAGAAAGTGATTATAAAGAAAGTTTAATATGAAAGTAATAATAGATAAGAATATAAGATGAGCTAAACAAAAAGAAAAATTTTAAAAGTCTCTTTCAACATGTGTCATTTAAAGGTCTTCTCATTTATTTATTTTTAATTTTAAAATCATTAAAGTTTGGACCAAGAACATAAAACATAAAACATCATAAATATATCACAAATTAAATATAAGTTTCAAATTCTAAATAATATTAACATATATTTATATTATTTTACTAATAATTTAATTAATTTAAACTTTTATACGAGTCTGTGAGTTTTTCTTATAAACCTACAAATTAAATAGTTAATAGTGCGAAGCTCAAGATTTAAACGTGTTATTTTTTATATTTCAGATTGTATAAGAACATGTTTAATAGAGTTGTCAAAATGAATACTAAAAGAAAAACACGAATTTGAGGCAGGTTTTTTTTGTATACATTAGTTGTGGTTTCAAACACCCAAAAATATTTATCATGGCTTCTTAAACCACCTTTAAACCTGCCATTGGGAATTATTTTAACCAGGGTTTTAGGTGACTCTCAGTAGTATTGCCGCTAATGTACCACTCTTACTTAGAGGTTGTTTTAATCATATAAACCTCCAAAGTCTGAATAAAAACCTACCCTTCACTTTATTAATAAACCATTGCAATACAATTTGAACAAAATAAAACAAATTATTGCCAATCATATTCTTTGTTTTTTTAATCATATCCATTTAGGAACCCACCACCACAAACATTTCAATAAGCCACAACAGAAAAAACAATTGTGTTTCTGGAGGGTAAATAAGCATGTTCTAGCGGTTGGAAACTGCCGCCAATGGTATTTTTGCATTTATAAAAGTTCGATTTCCAGGTGTGCAAAAAAAGCGTGGGCCACTTGTAGGATAAGCGCAAGTTGATTAATTGTTTCTGGCATAGATAACCCGAAAATAGTGAACCCCCACAATATTTTTGACTGTATAATTTCACTTTGACTCTTTAACAACGATTAATATTTTAATTTATTTTTTGTAAAGCATATTATTGTTAAATATAGTGAGTAAATCATTAAATTAATAATTGAATTAATTCAAAATAATAATAGTTAAAAATATTATAAGATTTATATTCTAATTCACAACCTTTTCTCTTTCTGTTGGTTCCTGTTTGAAATCAACACGGTGAAATTAATCCCCATAAGATGAGATTTAAGAGGATATACATATATACATATAAATAAAACAACATAGTCATTATCTCCAGTGAAAATAAGAACAGTAATCAATTGCCATAATTTGATTACTTCACAATATTGTGATAAAGATTCCAAAAAAATGACTGGATAACAAAATCTATGATAATGTAAAAGGAGGGCTACATTAACAGAACCATTGTACACTATAATCAGTACTTGTTTGCTCAAATTATTAATTACTGAAAATAGCATCAAATCAACTTTAGTCCCCAACATACCCATGAAACCTGTCTATATAGATAAAAAGCAAATCGTGAAAAGCAAAAGGTTATATCAGTTGACATCACATGGCTATTTCTCGTGAAAAAAAAAGAGGTTAAAGGTCTCTTCTGCTAAAATTAGAAAAAAAATTAATTGATAGTAAATCATGAAATGAAAGCTACCCCAGTAGTTGGTCTCATGGAAGGATCTCTTTCGAACTTGTTTTGGTAGTAAGCATACCAGTTTATGAATTTTTTCTTCTCTGCAACTACTTCTTCGTATTATAAACATCCTATTAATAACAATAAATTATTCTATTCTTGCACTAGAGAAAATCACGAAGTCATGCAAATTCAAGATTCATAACATGAAGTCCTCAATCAGTAAGTTACAAATCCTAATTCCGAGATGAAGGCCTAGTGAGAAACATCAGTTAAAGAGTCAAAGTGCCAGCTTTTACCCAACTTATCTAAATAATTATTAAAGGTTTTCTACTTTTGACTTGTTATTTTCAATGTTACTTCGACCCAGAAATAACCCTTTATAAGACTGAGGAGAGGACTATATATGATTGTAATTAGGAAAAAGAAACATACCTGGTGCACTAGCACAAAGCAGCCATATCACATAACATAAGACACAAAAGCAAGAGTCTGCATGCCCATTATAATAAAAAAGGACCATGAAGAAGCTAATTCATAGAAGTAGTCTGGTTTTCTTATAAGATAGATCAAAGTTGCAATGAATTACATTACCAACAGAACTACATACTAACACCTTCAATTTGTTAAATCCACAGTATGTTAGAGCAAAAGAGAGAAACATAGAGCTACAACAACACTGTCATAAGGGTGTTCATTTCACTTCTTTGATCCAAATGGAATGTTTGATATTGAAATCTAAATAGAGATCAACAGACTAGCTATTATAAAATCCCCAATTAAGAATAGCAATGTATCTCTCTCTTTCCTTTCGGTCACGCACACTCTCTCTCTATCTTCTTCTTTTGGATGCAGAGAATGAATTAACGCTCTTTGAGCAATAAGTTGGCGCCAAAACATTCGGAGGCATGTAGAACCAAAATATCTAACAATAGCTCAAATTTAAGAAAAATAAACAAAAACAGTCAAATGAATATCAGCGCAAATATAAATAACAGAACTCTGAGGACGAGATGCAATAAAAGCAAATGCATAGCAATAATTTTCAAAAATAACAAGAATAAAAAACTATCTGTAGTTGAACACTTGTATACACAGAACTTGGTTGTTAAGAAAATTCACTATGATTTAGAAGGTGAATCAAACCCAATCTCCAATTAGAGTAAAAAGTGCAGATGTGAAGCTTTTATTGGAACAGGGTATTTTCCCAGAAGAGCCAAGTATACCACCAGTAAAGCCATGTCAGATTTTCAAAAGCAGAATTCAGTAGCAATGAGACCTTATTGTGATATGTAGCTACTTCTACTTCACTACGTCTAAAGTCTAGAAAGAAAGGACTACACATATTCTCAGCATGGTATTATAACACTGCTTCTTCATTAACCTCTTTTTTTCCATGGTTCTATGAGGTACATTCTGCGAATACTAATATAGTAGACAATGGCATGTACACTAAACAAACTACTGACAATCTAAAAGAATAAACAGAGGTATCAATGAGCACTAGTGAAGTTTGAACTTAAATAAAAATAGTCTTGACTCAAATGAGAAATGCTGCGATGTTGGAGTTTATGAAAAATCAAAATCAAGGAGTTTAAATCAAACAGAAAATTAGAGAGATACCAAATGAAAACAAGTCAGAGATCACCAGAAAACAAGTGTGAAGTAAATGAATGGTGAAGTACTAGCTGTTTCTATATAGAATTGTTTGAATCATATTTTGAAGAATTATAGAGATTGTGCGAAGGTTTATTGAGAGTGGAGAGTCCACATGTCGGCAAATAGGTCCACGAGACATCTTATTTAGGTATTTAATAAAGCGTTTGGCGTGCACATGAGGCGCAGCCACATATTGCATAAAAATAAGTACAGAAACCCAAAAAATCAGAGGCTCTATCGAAGAATCATAAAAGAAAGTAAAGAAAACATAGATTGAAAAGAAATTCGGAGAAGATGACAAAACAATATGTCAAACATGCCTGAGAGAAACAACACTTTGATGTTAGGGATTATGGAGAGACGAAAAGGAAGACGAAGATGATTAGGGTTTCTTTGTTCGAGTTGCGCAAGATTTGAGTTTTTAGAGAGAGATTTGATTGAGTTATGCACGGATGTATTTGAGCGGGTTCATGGGCGAGGTTTTTTTTGGTTCAAGTTACACTTTTATTTAAATTTTCAATTTATATTTTTCTGAAAGCCTTTCTTTTCTTTAAGATTTTTTTCTTTTGTTTGAGTTTTCCTTTTGTGCTTCATTGAACTAATTTAATAATAAAGAAAACCCTAAATAAAAACTTTTAAAAAGATAATATTTAATATTTAACTCAAAATTTATAACATAGATTTGAAAATAAAAATGTAAAATTAAAAAAATATATAAAAGGGTATGTATTATAAAAATCAGCTCAAAACATTTTTGGCGGTTTAAAAGCCTACAAGGTATAATTAAATCGCCAAAAGTTATTCTGGCGGCATTTACAGAATATAATATCACATATGTTTGTGGGAGTTTAGATTAACCGCCAGAAGTACACAACCACAAATCACATTTTTTTCTATGATGTGCAATCAACCTAGTATAAAATAATAGGTTTGATTAATTATTAAGAATAATAATACCATGTAATAAAAGTAACAAATGATGCTCAACTATCTCACTACAATAAAAGCGAGGATTAACATTAACATCGGTTATTAACCTATATTGTCGGTGGTTTTAACGGTCATAAACATATTTATCGGTCGTTAAAAAAGCTATCACTAAACCTACCACTAAGAATCCATTTATCAATAGTTTGATAACCACTAGCAGTGTTGCCACTAATACGGGACGGTTTGCTTTAGTTGATTTTAGTTTAAAAAACCACTGCAACATTAGTTGTTGAATGAAACTTCAATTACTGACGGTTTATGGTAAAAATTAACGGCCGCAAAATGGTGATAATTATATAAAATAATAAATCGTGTGCTAATATATTTTCATTTGTTTTAAGAGTTTGTATTTATTAACAGTTAAACTATTTAATAATTGTTGTTAAATATAACGACTTTTTTTAATCATCATTCATTCAAGTTGTTGCTAAAGCTAAATAAAATTAATACAACTTTTTTAACCCCCATAATGGAATTGAGTCGGCCCATAAAATGAGGTGACTCATATAGTAAAAAAGAAGCCTCAGGCCAATTAAGCTTGGGCTAATAAATGTGTGTACCCGGTCAGGTTTTTTGCCAATTCATGTCTATAGGTAGTCTGTTACACACACACACACATATATATATATATATATGTGTGTGTGTGTGTGTGTGTGTGTGTGTGTATTCTTTTATCACTAACTTGAAAAAAAAAACTACCTTCTACTATTTGTTTTACTTGAATTAGATTTTGTAGTTGATTTAAAATATTCAACAATTTTGACATATTTTTATGAGTTGTATGTTTTAAACTAAAAAAAAATTAATGCTAGCTTGCCAAAAGTCAACTAGCCCGTAAGCCTAAACTTATATACCCAACCCTATTGCTATTGTCACTTAAGAGTCATGTTTGTATCATTTTACTATTGCCTAAGTGCTAGGTTATTGTTACTTTACTACAATACTCTATCCAAACTTATATGGGTGCCGTCTCTAAGTGGGCTGTGGATACCTAACCAACCCTATCAATTTTCACGAGTCTACTCGACGGGCCTAACTCATTTTGTAAAGAGTGATGCATGTATTATCCGTCCAGACATAGATTTTGCCAAACATATAAACATAGACCACAAGTTTATATGTGATAATACATATTTTAGCATGAGTCTAGATCAACATCAACCAAAATCTATAGTTAAAATATTGTAACTAAAATAAATAAATTAAGTAATTCATGTAAATTTTCACTATTAAATTGATAATTTCAACCCATGTAATTTATTTAAATATAATGCGCAAGTTTTTCACATGATCCAAAATATAACAATTATTATAAAAGATGCAGCATTATTAACTACGTACTCAAAATTTGCTACACCACACAACAAATTAAATACATGTGAAGTGAAGTCATCAATGTGATTAACTATAATTATAACCTTGAAATATACTATATAATAGGATCTTAAGGAGAAACATATAATATATATACACACACAAGTTTACGATAAGTCCCATATTTAAAAAACTTGATTATATCCTTGTGTTGATATCAGTAACTGATTTAAAAAACTTGTGTTAGCAAAAAATATGGGCAACTGATTCCTCGATGGTGATGGGAGATTATTAAATGAATATATCAAGATATATGATTAATTAGTTGTCACCATCGATCAACTAAACAAGAATATATAATAAAATTTATATGCATTTAAAAGGAGACTTTTGGATTTGTATCCCTTCTTCTGATATGGATTGACTATCTATATTATACACTGCCATCAGACTCTTTGAATGCGATGTTTTTAAACCCCAAAATTCCAACACTAGCGTAAGACTTGAGATGAATACAAACTTTCTGTATTTAGGCCAAAGGTGAATTTTGCTTCTCTTGAAATTGAAAATATGAAACTCGATTCTGGTGGATCTTGATGATTAACCATTTTGTTATCCTTAATTATTTAATGAAGGATATCATGCTTACTTAAAAACAAAGAATATCCTTGCTATATAGATTATACTTTTAAAAGATAATATTCTATTTATTTCTTTTAAAACAAAAAAAGTCATCCCAATACAATCTTGATTTGATATTCGTAGAATTTCCCCTTTAAAACTGAATATTCCAGTTTGAGTTGTTTCCAAGCGGAAAAACAACCCCTACAAATTAGAGAGTAGTTTTCTATATGTTAATTTTCTTTACCTTGTGTAAAACAACTTTGTGGATGGAGATTCACAAGATGTTATCACATTCTTTTTTAAATTATATTTTTTTAATTAGTGGTCCTTCCTGGATTGAGTGGGTTGATAACGGGTAACAAAACCAGCCAAGGCCTGCTAGCTTTTTTACTCATGGCAATGAAGTTTTTGATAGGGATATCAACAGGGTTGTAAGGATCGAAGAGAGAATAAGAGAGTACAGAACCATGAATTTCATGCTAATTTGCTTGTGTGGAATATCATGGGCCACTGTATTCCTAACTTTGGTGTTGGTTGCAGTGAAGGGTTGAAGAAATGGTTTAGTTCAGTTTGGCTTAGACCCTTCAAAATGTCTTATTTGTAACATTAGACCCTTGCTAAGTTGAGTAATATGTAATTTAGTTGAGGTCACATAGATTATTTGTATAGGTGAATGTAACTTTCAATTATCAATGAAGATGCCTATTTAACAGCTAACATGGTTGGAGTCTCCTTGACATGTTTATCTGCTTGACCTTATGCCACATTTGAAGCCCCTGCTGTTGTATGGTGGCTTCCCGTACCCTCATTATCCCTTGCTTGTAAGATGACACTATTGGATGCTTCACATAGATTGTTCATCACAACATCATGTAACACCTGAATGTGTCTTGTCAAGCTTTTTGTGGAGAGCATGAGACTTCGCCCTGCCCCGTAGATTGTCTTCATTGCAAGACAACGATGAGGAATGAGTTTCGGTTAGGATGTTAAGCAGGTCTAGTAATAGTAACCTTAAGAAAATGTAAGTAACGAGAAGCCGAGTCAAGAAGCACAGGGAGTTGTGAGGGAATAATAAGAGTAAGTAAGGGTGTGTGATAAGAGTAGAGAAAGTGCTAATGTGTGAAAAGTAAGTATAGATAGATAATCAGTGATAATAAAAATGGTGCATAATTTAATAATATTAATAATTAATATTTAATAAATATTTATTTTATAAAAATACTTAATAATATTTATTTTCAGTAATGATATTTAATTATATTCATTTAGTAATAATTAACTAATGTTCGGTAATAATATTTAATGATCATGTTTAATCGATAATAAAGTTTAATGATAATTAATAAGAAAGTTTAATAATAAAATATTTTCAGGTATTAGAGTATAACTCTAGGACCTTGCGGATGATCGTGTGTCGACGATTTGGCTCGATACTAGTAAAGCTATAGGAAATTAGTCTAGTTAGAATAAACCATGTAGTAAATTGAGGAAAATCTGTTTGGTTCCGTAGGCCCGACCTGTACCTTAGATACCTCCCTAGTTTGGTCGTATAAGTGCCACGAATGTCCGATTCCAGCAAGGTTGATCCCAAATGATCCGTTTTAAAATTTTAAATACTTCTCTTGAAGGAACCCAACTCTAATTCGGATCCCATTGATCCCAATTCTCAAGAAAACACCCCGTTGAGCCGGAACCCCAAACTCGCCCGGACACTAATAATGTTTTAAGCATAACTTTTACCCATGATGCCGAAATCAAGAAATTCTTATCTTGATTTTCTCCTAATGAAAAATGACAATCTTCATTCTTGTCTCGAGGACTAATTCTCATCGAATCATCCCCAATTTGAGATTTGAAGATTTGTACCCTGAAAAACCCTCGTTCGAAGCACTTCAATGTGAAGTACTTATTTGTTAGAGAGAAAGTACTTGAGTATCAGACTTGAATTGAGCACATTGCTACTCAAAGCATGTTGGCAGATCCACTGACTAAAGGCTTGATTGTTGGAGCTTTTCAGAATCATGTAGCTTACATAGGTTTAGTCAGGTCTTTTGATGTTTTGGATTAGTGGGAGTTTCAACTTGTAATCTTTATTGAGACTTATTTCCTATTTTGGATATGTTTAGTTGACGTCATTTTATTGACATATTTTTGTTGCATTTTTTTTATGCTTGGAACTTATGGAAATGAAATTCATATATATAAATTATTGTTATGTATAATGTATATCTCTATCGAATATGATTATATGCTATTGTGAATTTATTATATTTCTTGGTGATATTTAATAACTTGTCATGATAATATAGATTTAGTATTTAATAATTTAATAATGTTATCCAAGTGGGAGAAATGCTATATTTTTCTTATTAATATATTATTACATTAATATATTTTGTGGTTTAACATTATTAAATTATTAATTGCTTATTATTAATTAAATATATTTCACTATTGGGCTTTCTGGTTGGATGGACCGTGATGGGTGGGCAATGAGAGGTTCATGCTCTCATCTGTTTTTACCTATATAATCACTATTTCATTAGGTGATTATGACACAGAGTCAGTCACACACTGAACATAGGCACTCAGGTTTAGAGTACTACACACTCACTATTAGGAATTCATGGATCGCTTGTCTTTAGGTATATTTTCAGATCCTATTATTGTTGTCATGATATGTGTTATATACAATTATTTTCTGTAACTTGTTAAGTTACTCATAGTTCACGAGAAAATTCATAACTCTCTCTAACGATTTCTGATTTGTGTGATTTCAATCCCATAACTCTTGTAATGAAATCCATTACGACTTTCATGAAGACTCCGAGAGTTGGTTCCTATCACACAACTGCAGAAAAGATATAGCTTTTTATAACTCCATCAAAAACGTCACAGCCAACACAGGTTCCAATAATTCATGCATAACTCTCTTTACCGATGTCAGAATCAGTTTATTCTTGTTTTTGTGGACTCATATCGAAAACCTCTATAACTCTCATGAAGGGTCCGGAAGCCAATTCCAAATGGATTTTTCCCATCAACTACCTCTTTTCAACCCTTGAAAATTTGAGAGCCCTAGGAGCACTTTTCCTTTGTTCACCCATAACTTTCATTCCGATATCGGAATTGCCTATTCTTTATATCGTTTTGAAGAGAAAAGAAAATCCTACAACTTCATGTTGAGCATCTCTCCAAATTCTCATCCCAAAATATACTAGAGATTTATTTAAACCTACTCCAAATTCTTATTTCAAATTGATTAGCTTTTAACCTTTATTAAAGATTTTTTTGTTATCATTTGTGCTATAATCATAGAGTAGTTACTGGTCTCAACTGTCAATACACTAAATAGTAGATGATTAATCAAATGGTTTGTTCTACTTATATAAATTAGTAGTTAAGGGCTGAATCACACACCAATCATACAGGTTAACAAGAATCAGATTAATTCATTTTTATGTATTTTTTAAAAAGTTCATTAAAAATTTGATATAATTTTTTTTTAAAAGAAAAATTTTAGAAGTCTAAATTTAGAGTCTTTAATTATTTTCTATAATGAATTTAAGCATTGTTTTATGACATATTTATACTTTTTTATATTTTTATTTAAAATTTATAAAAAGATTTTGTATATTATAATTCAATTCAAACTAATTAATTTTCATAAGTTTGGATTTGTTGGATTTGATTTTGTTAAATTACATAAATTTAATATAATCCAACTCAAACTATTTATTTATTTTATTTGTTGGGATATATTTTCTCTCAATCAATCAAAACTAACCTTTGTTAAGCCCTGTCATGAATCCCAATGGCCTAATCTAGTTTTTTTTTTCAAAAAAAATTATTAGATTGATAACACATTTTAAAGTTCCAAAATACCAAAATATTATTTATAATTTATCCGGAGATGAAATTTATACATATATAACAAAGAAGAATAAGATAATCAATAATGAGATTTGAACTAAAAAATTTATGTATATATTTCAAATAAAAAAAATGAAGAGTATGAAATTTTATGCCACGAAACCCACGAAAGAATTGCACACAAGGATCACCATTGATTTCCACCAATTTTCAATATATCTTTTACTACTTATTTTATATACCCACTCACAATAGAACTTTTTCATTTTGTAAATTTTATACGCTATATTTTTTGTGGATGAATTTATACCGTAAATTTTCGTACTATCGCTCATTCAAATCTTTATCAATATTTGGTATCACATCAAGAGATTTTTTAAACTTAAAATATTATTGTTGTTGTAATCTGAAATAAAAAATTTATTTAATTTTTTTTTCTTAAAACCATATATGCAATAAATTAAACTAAAGATTGTGGACAAAGAAAAAAGCGATCCTATTAAACTTTTGGTACCTAACTTATTTAAATTTTCTTATGGAAAAAAAAAGATATTCCAAATTTCAAATGTTGCAGTATTATTGCGCTTTGACAAATTAACAGAATCATACATGTGTCCTCACATATTAATTCTTTGAGCAAATTATAGGCACGCACTCCCTCAATTTTAATAAATTTTTACTTATCTTTTTCTTTCTGCCAAACTCGAGCCTCTGTTTATATAAAAATATAATAATCGGTTTCTTTTTTCATTTACACCGACCCCTGTTGAAATGTGATGACAATGACTACGGATGAAAATTTAGGCTTTGCCCACATGGTAGTCTTTTGGGTCCCTTAAAAATAGATGAGTCGAGTTAAGAATTTATATTTATATTTTTAAATAAGTCTTGTCTGTTTTAACCTATCAAAAAATGAGCCCTGATAGGTTAGGTTGGATAGTATTATAAAATATAAATTATAAAATTTTGTTCCCATTAATGTAAATATAATTTATTTAAACTTTTAATGAAATAAATTGGGTTGATTATAAAAAAATTGGTTTTAAAATGGGTGGGGCCAGTGTTTCTAACCCATTTTCTTTTTTTGACCCGACCCAACCCATATTAGACAGGCTTAAGCGGGTCTTGGCTCGGCCCTTCCCATAGACCCGTATCGGCACCCCTAAGAATGACGACCAAAAGTAGCATAAAGAAGGGGAAGAATATTGAGTATACCTAGTTTTATTGGAGCATGGGCGCATTTTTTTATTTAATTACATTACATGTATTTTTTTAGAGACAATCATGTCCAAATAAGGAACATTTATATCATGGTTGAACTCGAGACCTTACTTAAGAGAATAAAACATGCATCACTTAAACCAACCTCCTGCGAACATAATTTACTTCAATTCTTTGAAGATAGAATAAAAAATTGTGTAATTTAATGATTCATATCAATGATTAATAAATTTAAGTTCAAAACACAAATTAAAATAAAATATTTAATATAAGAGATGTAAAAACATAAAATATATTTTATAAAGACTAAAACTAAAACAATCTTATTTTATAAAAATTAAAATATATTTAAATCTTCTTTTTGAATATAGTTATAAAAACAGCATATTATATATATATATATATATATATAATTTTTAAACGAAATTCAACAAAAAAAGATGGAATGCATTAATATCACAATAGCATTACAATAACAAGATAATTTATCGGCTTATAGATAGATTAATTTAGGAAATAACTTAATTTTTTATATACATCATATTTGAACTTGAGGAGAATTATTATAGGTTAAAAAGGTTGTCGCCAAGATTAACTTGATTTATTATAGGTTTTTTGAGTTGGACTAAATACTTATGTAAATCGGATTGAACCTACCAAGTTGGTTCATGAGTTATAATATAAAAAAAAATAAAAACAAGTGATTTGATGGAAAAAAAGAAGAAGAAAAGATAAAAGTAAAATTTTTATTCCAAATTTTAAAAGAGTTTAATTCTTTTTTGTATTTTTTTAACTTTATTTGATTTTAATTTTTTTAAATAGATGAGTCAACAAGTAAGCCACTCTAACAGGTTAATGGGTTAAGCTAAGTTTAAAAAGTTTTATCTATTTTAATAGCTCTATTATAAACAATAAAATCATCTCTATTAAGATTTTTTTTAAAAAAATACACTCACATAGACTGAAACTCGATAGCCCAAATTAAATCAAAACAATTTTATGAGTTGATGTACCCTATTAATTAACGATGAAAATAACTTAATTTTAATTTGAGATGACACAAAAGATATCTCATAATACTATATACATATTTATTATAATAAATATTGGTGTTTTGTTTCATTGACTGTTTTGTACTTTATCATCTGAACACCTAATGATCACCGGATTGATTAACAGCAGTTCCGATCCCACACTTTTGTTAAAGTGGTGTTCGAAATTATCAAGCTTTATTATTAGTTGGTTAAAGAAGATTTTTGTGTCTCAAAAAGTGCATTTTGATAAAGAAATGAGACCCACCATCAAGATGCTCCACACTCCAACAGGTAGTTTGTTTTTCCTATTTGGATTCAGATTTAGGGTTCGTTTAGTCGGGCGTCAGTTTGATCAACCAAAAAAAACAAAATCTTATAATTAAACGGAGTTTTAATTATCTCGAATGATATGAAAGATCAATATTAACCTTTAAATTTTTTCATTTTCATAACTCCGTTTTCCCAAACAGACACTTAACTACTCTTATTCTTTCGATCAAATTAGAATCAAGTTAATGCAGCTCATTACATAAACAAAATCTTGTAATTTTTGAAAATATTATTAAAGATATGAATATCTTAAATACTTTTTGTAATATCAATGAAAAAAGTAAATGAAGATAACCCTGAAGTAGTTTTTAATTTTTAATATATAAGCCTATGTTTTAATATTTATGTAATATCTTAAATACTTTAAGTATACTAAAATACACTCTCCGATAGTTGGAATGGAAGTTAATTTGTTTTAATATTTACCTTAAAAAAACATCTCAATTTATATAATTATGTTGGTTCAAGAAGGAAAAATAAAACCCAAAGCCTGTAAACATGAATAAACCAAGAAAAATTGAGAGCCCAAAGTACCCCAGAGATAACCAAACAACATAACACAATTATGAAGCCTACTGAAATTCCAACAAGAAGAATTAAACACAATTATAGAAAACGACCACAAAAGGTTAAAGACATGTGTGAATGAAAGAATACTAAGATTTACATAGTTTAATCAATGTGATCTACATCCATAGGATAAAGCATTGAAATTCATTATATCATCAACTAGATGTAATTCTTTACATTGGATCAACCTTGGCTTTGATCCCTTATTGCATTTAAGATGAACATCAAGCTTTGTTTCTCACCTTTGATATTTCTTTTTTTACGTGTTTTTATGTGTTTTATTTATACCCATACCCTTATAAGTCTTTCTTGACTCATCGACACTCTATTTTATCTTAGATAAGGTCTTTATAGGAAAGTTTCACCCTTAAAATAAGAAAACAATTTGTAATATAAAAGAGTTCATGGGTCTGTTAGGTCTTTAACCTTTAGGTTTGTTGGTCTGGTGCGCAGCAAACTTAAACCTTTGGGTCAGACTAAGTCATAATCAACAAATTTCTACGTCGGCTTTAAATCTTGAGACATAAAAACTTTTCCATAAAATTGTCATCCTTTTTCTCATGAATGTTCCAAACAAAATTGATTAAGTCTAAGCAATACTTGACTTTCTTTAGATGCAACCTCCTCAACTCGAACATCTTTTAATTCAATGATATCTATGATGAAGTAAGCTGTCATGTCATTAGTTTCAATCTTTCCTTTTTCCTCTTCATCCTTAAGAGCTTGAGAAATAGAAAGCTTTGTTTGATGACCCAAAGATATGCCAACAAGTTATGCATCTTAAATCTCTCCACAACCTTCTTCAAGTATCCATGTTGAGACAAGAACAATTCACCCTTCTTTTGGTTTCTAACCATATCATCCCAATAATCCTCTTTGCAATGTAAGATACTTCATCTTAAATTCAGAATTTAACTTCTTCATAAGTTTTATAATCTCATTCTTTCTGGAGCTAGCTATGAGGATATCATCCACATGGAGAAGTAAGAAAAGAACACACTTCTCTTTGTTTGTTAAAATATAGACATAGTTGTCATAATTCCTCCTTAGAAAATCATATCTCGAAAGAAAATAATCAAATTTCTTGAACCACAATTGTGAGCTCTACTTCAAACCATATAAAATTTTTTAACAAACAAATCTTAGAATTCGGGTGGAAAAATGGGTTAGGATTATTAGGATGGCCCCCAAAACCCTACCTAAAAGGTTGGCCAAGCTAAGGTATGTAGTCCACCAACCAAATTGGGTCTAGCTCGCCCCATAAAAGAGAGAGATAAAAATAGGAAGGCTCATCGACCTAACACCTAAATGATGAGGCAAGGTGGTGTTTAAGGCTCACCTCCTTCATCAAGCTTAGCCTTATCAATATTTTAGTTGGATTTGGAAGGTCAGACCTATTTTATCACCTTTATTTTGACTATCATATGCAAAACCTTCAGGTTACTGTATATAGATAGTCTCTTCAAAACTTCGTGTCAAAAAATTGTCTATACATACAACTATTTTAACTCTAAGTTAAACTGATTTTTACAATACCCAATAAAGTCCTTATAAAACAAAGTTTTACCATAAGAAAAAATATTTCATTGTAACTAATCCCTTCCACTTTGGTAAAACCCTTTTCCATAAGCCTAGCATTATATTTAGACTTTCCCTATGCCTAGAACAGTCCATTCTTTTTGAAGATCCATTTGCATCCAACTACCCACATCTTTCTAGAGTTCTAGGTAAACCATTTTCTTATTATGCTCGCTCCCTTAGTCTCAGTACCGAGTACCAATGCAATAAGAGATTGAAATTAAATTGAAACATTATTACAAAAAGTCAAGACAAGAGGGCAGGAAAGATTGATTAAAAGGATCGGCAAAAGGTAAATGTGGTGCCCCTACGAGAACTGACTCTTTATATTAAGATTAAGCAAGATAGATCTGTAAGTAGCAACCAATCTTGAATAAAGATTTTCATTTCTTCATGTACTACTTGCAACCAATCTTGGCTTTCCTTGCTCTCTAGAGCCTTCTCATAACTTTCTAGTTTTGAATCTTGAAATTGTTAAGTGACATCAAGAGCATAGCAAATAACATCAATATACCTAAATTTGTTAAGAGCCTCAGTATTAATCGTTTTATTAAATGATAGCAGAATATAATTATTGAATTTGATCCACTTCACAAGTTTTCTCTACTTGCTAAGTATGATACCCCTTTAGAGTCTCTTCTACCTCCAAAATTTGTTTCATATGTTGAGTATATTGCACACCTAGAGTTTATTACCATTATAGAGTTAGTTATGCTTGCTAAGTCTTTTTCACCTTTAGAGTATATTCATCCCAAGTTTGTGTTAGAACTACAATTTTTGGTACCCTAAAATTTTGTTTAACGACAATTTATTTGGCTTAGGTGAAAAAGTCTGTTATAAAATGATTGGTGCATTAAGTGTGTAAAAGATGCTAAATTTGTTAGCTAATTGTCTATGTCTGCTATAAATTTAATGAGAAAAACTAAAGAAAAGTTTGACATTCCTACTCAAAGTCTTGTTTTTCCTTTTAAAGTTTGTGATTAAAGTGTACTTAAGATGAAATTCACTCTAGACTTCCAATTGATACAACTGTCATAACATCATAGACTACTTTGAAAAGGCAAAAGGATGTTAGAAAATATGTACCTACCATGTTCCAGCATTGTGCATATCATCAACTTTTAAAAAGTTTCTCTCCCATCTCCAATGGTTAAAAGATGATTGGTGGTTATAAAAACCATGCAAAGGAGATGAAGTAATGTTAGAGACTTTATTGGATCAATCATCTAAATTTACTACAAGACACTTACATTCGTAAATCTTTGTAAGACAATCTCTGGTCATTCTGAAGTGTCAAAATTTGTAAAGTTTATTGATCTGTCCTGAACCGGGGTCAAGAGATCCGGTGTCTGGCCAGTCACAAATAATGAGAAGATTACGTCTATGAAGACCGGTTATATGAGTATCCGGTCTATGTATCCGATGTCTCTGTATGAAGAGAGCAGTCAGGGCATCCTGGAGGTCCTTCACACCGTCCTCACGCGTTGATGTGGGCGAAAGGTGGTGTCACCTGATTGGCTCGGTTTTCGAGGACCTGTTAGTGGGGAACCACCAACCTTCATTATACAAGTATATTATTGTTTAATGCGCACTCACCAGCATGATTGAGGCAAGTGGCTATTTTATATTGAGCGTAGGGAGTATGGGCTAGACTTAGGGGACAAGTTGATCATTCCCGTGAGCAGATTTTGGCTCGTAGTGTGGGGAATTATTGATCGGTCCCTGTAGCAATGCTCATCGTCTTCTGTTTGGTGACGCATATGTTATCAGGTGTGCATGGTATTATTCGGACTAACCGGTGCAGGGAGAACGCCAGACTCGGGATTCCAGTCCAGATGTATACCGATGACACCGGTTGCATGTGTCATGATAGAAACCGGTTGATCGGTCCGGATCAGCTTCTCAACACCGGATGAAAGGGGAACGGATGAGGTATCCGATATCTTGGTCACTACTTCGGATAACCGGTATAGTTGTAGACTAAGTCGGTATCTTGTGATACCGATTGAGGCCGGCTAACATTTTTACCGACTGGATCGTTGTCCAGTGATATACCGACTAGATCATTGTCCAGTGATACCGACTGAACTCTAGGCCGGCTGAGATAATTATCTCTTAGTCTTAGGGTCGGTATCCAGACCGGATCATTTATTAAGACTCATCTTCTGTATTTGAGTAATATTTATGAACTTAGTCTTTACAGTTTGAATCTGTATTTACTTTTGTGATAGAATTATTCTCAAGAAAATTTGTAAAACATGAAGAGCTTGTCCTAGAATACTAAGTTTGTTTTGGGAAAAAGTATGGCCTGAAGAAGCTTTTGAAAGAATACTGAACTGGGGTCTGCGATTCAGTGTGGGGACCAACCACAAAAGTATATGTTTTGAGTGTTTATACACTAATACAGTGGATATCCGGTATTATAATCCGACCTCTCAGTGGGAGAAGCCGGTCTTGTTGTCCTGGAGATCCTTCACACCAGAGTTTTACGTTGTTAGGGGCGAAAGGTGGTGCCACCTGTGAAGATTCTCCAAAGCTCAAGTTAGAAGAGTGTATGAGAACTCAATGAACACTTAAGCAATGCAATAGTAAAAATAAGAGTAAGAACAACGTAACCTTACATGTGTTGATACATATGCTATTTATAGTTGAACGTGGAAAATGAATCGTCAGACGTAAGTGGGCCCATGACTTCTGATGTCGTGTGTAAAGTATCAATCAGAATGGTTCAGTATTTAGAGCGTGATAGTGGGTAGGTCAATGATCAGTGTACGATTCTGACACAGGGGTGGGGATAATCCACCTTTTCCATATATCACGCCTGTAATCGTACTTACTCCTTTCAGTGAGTGATATAGACACATTCCGCTGTGCAGGGTATCTACTTTGATAAGTAGTGACTCTACTTATCTTATCATGACACTGAGGCAAATAGTTATATGCGACAGAAGAATGAGAGCGGATGAAGGATTTGATGTCTCAGATGGGACTTCGGATGACCGGTATAGGAAGGGATCCTATATCATGTCTTTGTAGTACGGACGTTGACCTGTGACACCGGTTGACCCTCTGGGACAGCCAAGATGTCATCTTATCCTAAGGGCCGGTATCCAGACTGAATCATTTATCCCCTAGCTTGTGTGAGGGACTATTAAGTTGCTCATATAAGCTACACTGTCTTCAAGAAGTCTGGATGCCGGTGGGACACACCGAATATACCCATTTAAAGCACATGTTAGCTTCGTACTGGTACTCTGCCCATGCAGCCATTCTACAGGTGAAAAATCTGCTCTCATGATGCCCTCATAGCGGATTTGGACAAAGATTTGTAATGAGGGAAATCCCAAGAGTTTTTAGAAATTGTAACTCTTGGTATTCGAATAGTTGTTGGAATGCATTTAATGTGTCTGAAATGATTAGACAATAAATGTCTTTTAACACGTGAGTCATCATTGCTCCAAAAATATAACCGTCGTTAGGGCTGTATTGGGCCTGGACTTTGGATATTAGGGGCCCGTTTCACTCAAAACCTTTTGTGAAGTGTCGCCACTTCGTGCCTTTGACTACGAAATGACAGGGTCGTTTAAATTCAAAAAGTTGCATTTTGGGGCATGCGACACAATCCTTGGTTGATTGTTGCACCCCTTCGTTACCTATAAAAAGGTGACTTAGTGAGTTTCGAAACTTACTCTTGCCTTCAAGCTTAGTGAAACTCTGCTAAAAAATTCTGGAGACCCTGTTGCTGTCGTTCTTGTGAGGTTCTCATCGCCTTTAACTCCCTTCCTAGGTAACCTCTTTCATCCCTAAACTCACATTTCTTTAAATTTCTGTACACCATTGTCATGCGTCCTAGGCGAAATAGCGTTGGTGCCTCAAATAGGGGGAAATATAACTCTCGTGCCCCCTCAGGCCACCGTGGTGGGAGGATTCCTGTGAATCTTCCTGTGGCCAGGTATCACCATTCAGAGAAGGCTGGAACTCATTCTTCGCGGTTGCTAGTGGTTCGGCACCACCCTGAGGATTCCTTCGGCTCGAGGGCTATCAGTCTCTCTGACAGTGAATCGAGTGCAGAAGGGTACCTCTCTGATGATGTTGCCTTTTACCAGCGCTAGAACTTTTTGGCGTGCATAAGATAAAATGGAGGTTCCAGGATCCGGGACGCTGATCCTCCGTACTGCTAAAGGGTGTGCCAGCGTGGTTGCACACCGGCTGAACTGGGAGAGGCTGAAAAGGGAACGCCCATATTACTGGGTTGAAGAAGAATTTAAAGAAATACCTTCCCGACATGCCAAGGAGGACGGAAACCCAGTGGAGACGCGCTTCCAGGTCTATTCTGAGGAAAAATATAAGGGACGTTTCCTCATTCTTGCACCCCAGCCAATGGAGAGAGTATGCCATCTGGTCCCAGACGAAAGGTCGGTATACATGTACGATTTCATCTTTCAAAATCTGGGAGTGCGTTTCCCCTTAACAGAATTCCAAATGGCCGTCCTCCGCTTCCTGGATTATGCCCCCATGCAACTGCATCCGAATGGCTGGGGTCTAGTGCGTGCCCTATAAGTTCTTGGGAAACACTTCAAGTTCAAAGCCACTATGGCAAAACTCTTCTATTACTGCCAAGTGGTCCGCCGTGCGAACAAGAAGGGCGGCCTTGGGTTCATCACGCTCTGGGCTGACTCGAGGGTGATAAACTTTAAATCCTTCACCGAATCTATGAAGATTAATGGTCATTCATTCAAGCAGTACTATACGAGGATTAGGGTGAAGAACAATAAGCCGGTCTTCTGGCTTAATAAGGAGGGGATCCCAAAGTTCCCCACCAGCTGGACACACGAGCACTTTCTGTTAATAAGCCGTGCTTATTATACCGAAGAGGACGAACCCTCTCCTCACTCCATAGAGGTGTTGAGTGCCATGAGGTCCTGCTCCGTGGTCCTGAAGGGATTTTCGTGTAAACTCCTTCTGGGGAGTGCCGACGTCAGGGACGAATACCTTAGTAAATATCTGTTCTCTTGCTTTTATATCTATTTTTTATTACATTTTTCATTCTGACCGTAGTACTAATGTCTATCCTTCTCCTTTTTGTAGCTTAAATCGAAAAAGCTTTCGTCGAAATGCTCTCTTTGAAATCTATGCTGGCGGATGATGATTCTTCCTCTAATGACAATCAGATTCAAGCCAAAAGGAATTCCTTCAAGGCTGAGGCTCCACTGATCCCATTAACTTCCGATGTGAGGGATGACGTGCCCCTCCTTGAGGAAAAGAGCGGCGAGGAGCAAGCTCAAGAGCAAGAACAAGAGTAGCCTGCCCACAAGAAGAAGAAAAGGAAGAGGGTGCTTGTCAAGGCTGTGGAGAAGAAAAAGCCTTCCGCTAGGGGTCTCCCGTGAAATGACAGAAAACCCTGGAAGAGACTAGTATGAAGAAGGATAAGGGGAAAAAATCGGTCGAATCCCATTCTGCTCCTCCTTCTCACACCGGCTCGGAGGCAGAGTCGGAGAGTGAGCTTCCTATGATCAGCTCCCCTCCAAAAGGGTCCTCCCTCTCTCCTTTCCTCTGGTTCCAAGGCTCCATGCCTCCTAGACTCCCTAAAACAAAGTACTGCCTCTGACCTTTTCTTGAAGCTACTAAAGTAAGGAGTGCCTGCAAGGCCGGCCGCTGGCAGCTGGATGAACTTTTTGGCCTGTTGGACTCCTTGAGCGAGAAAGCAGATTACATGGAACAAGTTGAAAAACTTGAGGCCGATATCGCTGTAAAGGAGGCCTGGGCGGCCAAGCAGGCAGAAACTGCGAGGGGAGTTAAGTCAGAACTGAAGAAGGCTAAAGAGCTACTGGAGAAGAAGACTAAAGAAATAAGCCATCTTTATTTAGCAAATAAATCTTTGGAGCGGCAAGTTTCTAAGCTTCAGTAGCAAAATAAGTCCATTCCCCTCCTGGAGGAAGAGCTCCAGCTTGAAAAGAAGAAGTCTGCTAAGTTGAACGAAGATCTTACAGCAGCGGAGGTTGGCCATAACAAGAGCTTGGGAGAATAGAAGGCCTTCAAGAAGGAGTTGCAGGCCCAGATCGAGGAGCTGAAGAAGGGGAGTGCATCTGCTGGGCCATCGGAGGAAGAAAATGCCAAGCTTCGGAAGAAACTGGCTGCTTCCAAGGCTAAGGCTACCAAGGCTTTGGAAATATATAAAAATGTAGCCTTTGAATCCTTTGGCCTAGCTCTTCGTCAGGTCTTCTATCGCAACCCCGATGTGAGACTCAATTTTTATGGGCTTCATCCGTTCTACGAGTTTCACGGAGGGAAACTAGTTGTGGTGAAGAGTGATGGCTCGCACGTGGATCCTCCCGATTCCCTTTATGAATTGCCTCCTCTTCTGGAGGGCCAGAGCATGGGGCCTCCACCAATCACTCCGGGCTCAAAAAATACTGCTCAAGGAAATGTTCCAAAAGACCAGGAGCCCGGAGGTGAAAGAGCTCAAAATCTAAGAAACGAGGAGGGAGGAAAGGAAGTGCCCACAGCGGAAGATCAAACGTTTGCTTCTTAACTTTGCACATTTTATTTTATTGCTGTGTACTGGGATCAGCTCCAGCTTTATTATGACTCACACAATCTTCTTATGAATGAATGAAATTTCCCTCAATCCTCTGACTCTGATATTTACAAGTTATATACCGCTATAACATACTTTGAGTATATGCGTTATGCTTAATCGTTCTGCTCACTTAGCTTGAAGTTGAGTTGTGATAAACAGATGATAAAACAGAGAAATAAACAAGCGAATACTATCCCCAAGTGTGAGCGTGTTAGGAGATGAATATCTGTTATAAGATATCGCCCTTAACTCTTTGGGAATGAAGGATTTAATCCGCCCTGATAATAAGTGAATAATCGTTTCACATAAAAGTATCCCGCTGTAAGCAATTGCCTCGATCACAAAGATGATGATCGGGCCCTCAATCACAAGAGTGATGATTGGAATTGTCCATGCCAGGAGTTACATCAGCAATTCACAGAATAAGTGATTGACATCATCCGTCCTAAGGAAATTATTTCAATTACGAAGATATCGATCGCAACTTCACCAACATTCGGCCAAACCTACTAGTTGTACTTGGAATTCAGTTTATTCCTACCATCCAAGCCTTCGAGTGGGGTTTGGTACAACCTTGCAAAAGGTTTGATCCTACAACCCATTTCTTAAGGTTCGGTTTGATCCTACAACTCAAGCCTTCAACATTGTTCAGTTTAATCCTACTAACTGTACTCGGAGTTCGGTTTAGTCCTATAATCCGAGTCTTCAGATGGGGTTCGGTGCAACCTTGGAAAAGGTTTGATCCTATAACCCACTTCTTGACTCGAGGAGTTACATCGCCAATCATAGAATAGGTGATTGGGATCATTTGTCCTGAGCTTTACCTCGTAGACCGGTCAATGCTATAAATTGCAAAACATGAGAGAAAAAGATGGAATCAAAGTATTCATGAATTAGATCTTTATTGAATTGAATTTGAATTACAAAGAGAGCGTAGTTGGGGTCATGCCTCGTTAAAGCCTTCTTGAGAAAACCCAATAGGAAAAAACTCAAGTCAGGAAAAAGAGTACATGCCATCTTACCAACTAGCTGTAATAAATGCGTAAATTCTGAGTGTTCTATTTATTAAGAATCGGTGTTCCATCGAGCTCTTCTAGCCGGTATGATCCTTTTCCAGTCACCTCGGATACTCTGTAAGGGCCTTCCCACGTCGGTGCCAATTTTCCTTGATGGGCAAACTTATTTCCCACACTTGCCTTTCTCAAAACTAGATCCCCAGTGTTGAAAGCTCTGTATTGCACACGTTTGTTGTACCGGAGGACGGACTTTGCTTTTATCGCCTGGTCCCTAACAAAAGCCTCTTCTCTTAACTCATGGAGAACATCTAGTTCTGATGCCAAATTAGCACTATTATTCTCCACAGAAAAATATTCCACTCTCGCCGATCTTGTCTGGAGTTCCACAAGAATCATTACTTCAACCCCATAAGTGAGACGGTATAGAGATTCATTGGTAGAAGAGTGGGGTGTAGTATGATATGCCCACAAAACATGACACAGTTGATCAGTCCATCCCCCCTTTGCTTCACCAAGGTGCTTCTTCAATCCTTTCAGCACCTCTCTATTAGCTATCTCAGCTTGGCCATTCGTCTGAGGGTGTTTAACAGATGAAAAGATTTGGACTATCCTTAGTCCTTCAAGCAACTCTGTGAATTTCCTATCTATGAATTGGGTGCCGTTGTCAGTTACTATCCGTCCTGGAACACCGAATCGGGCTATGATATTCTCGTACATAAAGCGTCGTGTCCGTGCTGATGTGATATGCACTACTGGCTCCGCTTCAATCCATTTGGTGAAATAGTCAACTCCCACAATGAGATACTTAATGCCTGTTGGGAATGGACCCAAGATATCGAGGCCCCATTGGTAGAAAGGCCATGGTACCGCGGATGAAGAGAGTTCTTGGGCCGGTGTGTGATGAAGATTGGAAAATTTCTGGCAAGCATCGCACCTCTTAACAAAATCAATGGAATCCTGTTTCATCGTGGGCCACCAATATCCAGCCCTGAGGATTTTTCTCATTAAGCTTCTTCCTCCGGCGTGGTGCCCATATTGCCCCTCGTGTACCTCTTCCATTACTCCTTGTACCTCGTTCTCTTTTAAACAAAAGAGATATGGCACTGAGAATCCTCTTCTATAGAAAACACCGTTAACCATAGTGAAATATGGCAATTCCCTTTTTACTCTTCTCCTCTCTTTCTCATCGATGGGCAGCTGTCCGTCAGCCAAGTAACGGATATATGGGGTGGCCCATGAATTCTCGTAGGAAGCATTAATCATTATGGCATTCAAAGAAGGGAACAAAGGAATGTTGGGCGATGTCAATGTACTCTGGACCACTGTTGTTGTACTGCCTGGCTGTTTCATACTTGCGAGCCTCGATAGAATATCTGCTCTAGTATTTTCTTCTCTTGGGACATGCTTAAACTCCAACACGTCGAATCTTCCTTTTAACTCATTCACACAATTCAAATATAGCTGGAGTTGAGGCTCACGAACCTGGTATTCACCTTGAATCTGTGATATCACTAACTGTGAATCGCTGCACAACGTCACCTCTGTTGCGCCGATATCGATTTCCGCTCAGAGTCCGGCCAGACATGCTTCATATTTGGCCTGGTTGTTGGAGGTTTTAAAATTAAATCGAAGAGAGATCTCCATATGCACACCGTCATCACTCTCCACAACAATGCCAGCTCCACAACCTTTATTGTTCGATGACCCATCCACATAAATGGTCCAATGGGCTCGAGGCGAGGCTGGATCTGCCCCTGTCATTTCTACAACAAAATCCGCCAGGACTTGGGCTTTAATAGCTCCTCGTGGTTCATAAAAAATTTCGAACTCAGAAAGCTCGATAGACCATTTAATCATCCTCCCAGCGAGGTCTGGCTTGCTAAGCATGGAACGGGGTGGTAAATCCGTTCTTACTAGAATTGGATGTGCATGGAAGTATGGTCTCAATCGTCACAAAGCCCAGATAACTGCGAGAGTAGCCTTCTCTATCTTCTAGTATCAGCTTTCTGCACCCTGCAACGTTTTGCTGGTGAAATACACTGGCCTCTGCCCCTCTGGGGTTTCCTTGACCAATGCTACGCCCAAGGCTTTATCTGAAATCGCCAAGTACAAAATGAGGGATTCACCAGGGTCTGGTTTTACCAAGATCGAAGGACTTGACAACACTTCCTTGAGCTCCTGGAATGCTTGTTCTTGCTCCTGTCCCCACTTAAACTTCTTAGACTTTTTGAGCACTTTATACAAGGGAAGGGATCTATGCACCATCTTAGGCATGAATCGAGCCAAAGCTACAACTTTCCCGTTTAAGGATTGCACCTCCCTCAAGTTCTTCGGACTCTGTATGTCCAATATCGCTCTACGTTTCCCTGGATTAGCTTCAATGCCTCGCTGCGTCAACATGAAACCTAGAAACTTCCCAGCAGGGACAGCAAAAGTACATTTCAATGGGTTCAGCCTCATGTTATATTGTCTTAAGCGTGCAAATACCTGACGCAGGTCCTCAACATGATCACCTCTATCCGGAGTCTTGGCAATGATATCGTCAATGTACACCTCCACCAGTTTGGTGTGCATACCTTCGAACACCTTGTTAATTATACGCTGGTAAGTGGCCCCAGCGTTCTTCAAACCGAAGGGCATGACGGTGTAGCAGAAGACATTGCGGTCATTGATAAAAGCTATTTTTTCTTGGTCCCCCTCCCACATCGGAGTCTGATTGTACCCTGAATAGGCATCCATGAAACTGAGGTACTGGTAACCAGACGAATCGTCCACCATACGATCAATATTTGGGAGCGGATATGGGTCTTTTGGGCAACAACGGTTAAGGTCCACATAATCAGTATATATTCGCCACTTGCCATCGGCCTTTTGTACCATCACCATATTAGAAAGCCAAGATGAATATCAGACTTCCCTGATAAATCCGGCCTTCAACAATTCCTCTGTCTGCTCTCAAGCTGCCTTCTATTTTTTGGTCCCAATCTTGTCTTCTTCTGGGCAACTGGCCTTGTCTCTAGATAGACAGATAATTTGTGGCAACATAAATCAGGGTCCATCCCAGGCATGTCTGCGGCAGTCCATGCAAAAAGGTCTTTAAATTCCTGAAGGAGTGCTAACAGGCGCCGCTCCATAACAGACTCTAGCTTATCATTAATGTGTGTGACCTTCTCTGGTGAATCCCCTAAGATGACGTCCCTGGAACCTCCGTCCCGTGTGGGCTTTGAGGGATTGAGAGGGTCAATCTTTAACTCCGCTCTGGGGTCAAGATCAATCAAACTGACAGACCCAGCTGCTGTTCCTCCGTCATTCAACTTCCACTTCTTGTTAAATGCCTCCATCTTCACCATATTCAGGCTCAGGTTGTAACAATACCTGGCCATCTCTTGATCACCTCAGAGGGATGACACACCGTTGTCCTTGTCAATAAATTTGATAAGGAGGTGCGGGGTAGACACGATTGCTTCCATCGCGTTCAGAGTAGGACGACCTATGATCTCATTGTAAGGGGACTCCACATCAATCACCAGGATCCTGGACTTCATTGTTCTTACTCCAGGTTCGCCCTCAAAAGAAAAGAGGTATCAAGATATCCCTTGGTGGGCTGCTTCGCTCCATTGAACGCTGTGAGCTCTTGTGTATATGGTTGCAAATCTGCATCATTAAAGCCTATTCTTTTGAAACAATTATAAAAAATAACATCACAAGAACTTCCCTGATCGACGAGGATCCTTTTAACATCTTTGTTGGCTATGACAGCGATGATAACCACTACATCATCGCCTCCTGGAATTGTTGGGCCAAAATCGTCATCTGTGAACGACACCGCCGGTGCTGCCATGCCATCCCTGAAAGGGCGGTTGTCCCTGGGCTTCCCCTGCACTGATAGGATCATTCGGTGGTGGTTCTTACGAGCTGTGATTGACGTTCCCCCTCCAGTAAATCCTCTAGCAATCATATCAATCACCTCATGCCGACCTTGCCTTTGCTGCTGAGGCATGCCATCCTGCTGAGCTCCTTCACTGATCACTACTTCTTTCTGTTTCTCAGCAACTGTGAACCTCCTGACCAGATTACGACTATTGTCGCCCTTATCATCGTGATCTCTCCTTCTTTTCTCCATCCTGTCTGGCTCGTCTAAGGATTTCTCCTTGAATAGATACTGTTTTAGCTTTCCCTCTCTGATGAGGGTCTCCACTACATTCTTCAATGCCTTACATTCATCGGTAGTATGGCCAACCTGTTCATGGAAAGCGCAATATTTTCAAGAATTTCCAGTTCTTTTTATTGGTGGAGGCTTCCTTATCCCGTAAACACTGAGTGTGGGCCAACTAACCTCCCTCAGGATTTGAGAATGCCTGGAGTTCAACGGGGCGTAGTTACTAAAAGAAGCCACGTGCCTATCCCGCTGTTGAGGTCGAGTGCTCATGAAATCCTCTCTCTGGGCATGCTTCTCTAACTTTACCCTTTCCTTGTCTCTCCACGGTTGCTGTGAGGGTGCTGATGGCTTCAATCTAGCTACAGTAGCTTCCAGGTGCATTTCTATGCCCACATATTTTGATGCTTTCCTCCGGAACTTTTCAAACGTCGTCGGAGGACTCTTTGCCAAAGACAAGGCAAAGGCCGATCCAGGTTGTAAAGCTTCAACAACAATATGAAGTTGAATAGCCTTCGATAGATTAGGCACCAAAGCATCCTCCTTATAAAATCTCCTCAAGAACTCCTTAAGAGTTTCGTTCTCTCCCTGTCTGATTTGGGCCAGAGTATGAGAAGTCCTGGGAACATCTCTAGAAATAACAAAATGGCTCTCGAACGCAACCGCCATTTCTTCCCAGGAATCTATCGAACCTGAAGGTAAACTCTTGAACCAACTAAGAGCTTCCTCCATTAAGGTTCTTGGGAACATTCTGCACATCACATCCTCATCAGCTCCCAAGTACATGGCCTCATACACATAAGCATCAAGATGCTTAGTGGGATCAGTCTCCCCATTATACTTTCCGATTGAAAGTGGCTGGGTTATTTACAGGTGTTTGGGGATAAGCACATTCATGAGCCTCCTTGAAAAAGGAACGTTGAGTCTGTATGCCCCAGAGGTCACCACCGCCTGCTCTTTCCTCCTTGCACTGACCCTGTCTCCTGAATCTTGAGTTTGTTCCCTCTCCTCATAAGTGGGAATCTTTGAATACTGGCTTCTCTCTGGAAGATACATGGTGAGTATCCTTAGCCTGAGACATCACTCTGTCCCCAGTTGCCCTTTTCTCCCTTCTCAACTCCATCAACTCCTCTCTGAGTTGCCTTATAACTTCATCTCGAGGGTCAGGGAATGCAACAAGTACCATTCTCCTCATGTGGGTTACAGGAGACTCGAAAACAAGTCTCCTACCATCTTGTTGATGAGTCACATCCTCCACGTGACCATCCACAAAATTGCGTCCATCAGCTTCCATGGTGAGCTACTGCACTTCTACGAAAAGTGGGAATAACTCTATCGACTCCCACTGGGCGTGCCAATGAACTGGTCTGAACTGGGGTCTGCGATCCGGTGTGGGGACCAACCATAAAAGTATATGTTTTGAGTGTTTATACACCGGTACAGTGGGTATCCGGTATTATAATCCAACCTCTCAGTGGGAGAAGCTGGTCTTGTTGTCCTGGAGATCCTTCACACCAGAGTTTCACGTTGTTAGGGGCGAAAGGTGGTGCCACCTGTGAAGATTCTCTAACGCTCAAGTTAGAAGAGTGTATGAGAACTCAATGAACACTTAAGCAATGCAATAGTAAAAATGAGATTAAGAACAACGTAACCTTGCATGTGTTGATGCATATGCTATTTATAGTTGAACGTTGAAAATGAATCGTCGGGCGCAAGTGGGCCTATGAGTTCTGATGCCGTGTGCAAAGTATCAATCATAATGGTTCAGTATTCAGAGCGTGACAGTAGGTAGGTCAATGATCAGTGTACGATTCTGACACAGGGATAGGGATAATCTACCTTTTTCGTATATCACGCCTGTAATCGTACTTACTCCTTTCAGTGAGTGATATAGACACATTCCGCTGTGCAGGGTATCTACTTTGATAAGTAGTGACTCTACTTATCTTATCATGACACTGAGGTAAACGGTTATATACGATGGAAGAATGAGAGCGGATAAAGGATTCGATGACTCAGATGGGACTTCGAATGGCCGGTATAGGAAGGGATCCTATATCATGTCTTTGCAGTACGGACGTTGACCTGTGATACCGGTTGACCCTCTGGGACAGCCAAGATGTCGTCTTATCCTAAGGGCCGGTATCCAGACCGAATCAAATACTTTGGTTAAGTTAGTAATAACTTCTGTCAAGAATACTTTTTTTCAGTATGTGATTATGTAACCTATTTATTATAAAATCCTTATGTTGTAGGGACTAGATGCAACTCTTAGGTTTTTAAAGTGAACCAACATAAATATATTATTTCATCTTCTCTATCCCTTCAATTTGTTTTCCCGAGCTTGCTAAGTTTATGGTCAAATATGGTTTTAAAGGAAAGGTTCACAAATAGTTTAGAATTTAATTAACCCATTTTCTAAAATTTGTCTTTGTACCTTTAGTTTGTTACACCAGTTGAAGACTCCACCTCAAACTAAGATTTCTTCTTAACTATTTTTCTTCCTTCTAGGATTTGACACATTATCCTAATTCAAGTTTCATCAAATGTGACGTCCCTGATTAAGAAGCACCTTGACTTTCTAGGCTTCAACTTCCATCACTTGTAACCCTTCACACCATCTAGATATCCGAGGAAGACATACCTCACTGCTCGAGCTTCTAGTTTTGCTTGACTCACACAAGTAAAATCTAGAGACCCAATCAATTTTAGATTAGAATAGTCTGTTAGTTTTCTACTCTATACATTTATAGGTGTCTTGTAGTCTAATGCTGAAGAAGTATATTTATTTATCAAATAGATAATAGTATTTACAGTTTCACCCAAAAAATTCTTAAGAAAACTCTCACCTAATAACATCCATTTCACATGTTCTAAAATGGTTCTATTCATTCTTGTAGCCAAACCATTTTGTCTATGTTGTACACTTATGTCTTTTGATTCCATGTTTCATGCAAAACTCATTAAAATTCTCTAAAACAAACTCTAGGCCATTGCTAATCCTTAAAACTCTCAATTTTATTCCCATTTGATTTTCTTAAGAGTGTGTTATTTTTAAACTTTTGAAAAGTTTCAGACTTATCCTTTAATTATAAATTCATACTATTCTAGAAAAGTAATACATCATGCTGAGAAAATACACCCCTTCAAAATCCTTGATGGACCCTAAAGATTTGAATAAACACAATCAAAAGTCTACTAAAAATATGCATACCATTCCTAAATTTGATTCTATATCATTTTCTTAACATGCCCAAGTCTTAAATGTTATAAATTTGTCTTATCTTTTGGTGAATGACTTGCTACAGATTCATGAGTAATTATAGAAAAACCATTATGAATATATAATCCATTCCTCTTAGTCTGTTTAACAATGACTAAAGCTCCATTGAAAATCTTAAGCATTCCATGTTCAATTTTAATGGAGTAACTAGGAGTATTAAATGTTCTTATGGACAAAAGGTTTCTTTTTAGTTGAGGAAGTACCTCACCTCTTACAACGTAATTTCATAGTTATTAATAATTTTTAGCCATGTAGTTATGTAGCTCACACCTTGCATGATTGTGGTTATCAAGAAGTACTACTCCTTGTTTCATCTCCAAGGTCTTATAGTAAGCCTTTGGGGGGATACATATGATATGAATATCGTGTTTCCAAAGTGTTTGCCACTAAGATCCCTTGTACTTTCATAACCACTTGGTCTAACAACACCATCGACTAAATCTGTGATAGGGCCATAAGTGCACGAGTTTATCATATAATACATTGTAATATCGATCTCATAAGGACCGTGTCACTGAACACCAATTGAGTTATCAAGCTTTAGTTTGAGCAAATAGTGATTGAAGGTTTCAAAGATTAAGCACATAAGAAGTAAAATGCTACAATTAAAGAGTAGGAAAGGCAATTAATTATAGGTACTCCTATGGTTTTAGTTTCATCCTAATTGTTAAACGTTTGCTTTATGATATTGATTCATATAAGTTCCCTTAAATGTTCTTAGGTGCATCTCTCCCTAAGGTTCATGTATCTAGGATCAACCCAACGAAAACAAAAAATGCAAATAAGGTGTCATAGTTCTTAAGTTAAGTAAATTCCTGATATGGAAGCAAACAAATAATGAAATTATAAATTTACTTAATAAGCATATTACAATGTTTACCAATTGGGACTACTCCTAAACCCTAAGAGTATGAACGACTACTCACTCACGGTGTTGGGGCTACAACTAATCCTAAACCACTCACCATCATGAATGAAAACTAAAACTAAAAGAAAAACTAATACCTGGATGAAAGGAGATGAGAACCTCTTTGGCCTCTTCGTGATTCTCCAAAGTACTCTATGATGACTCTCTAAAACTAGGATTATTCCAAAACTAACTTTTTTTTTCAAAATTGGACTCTCCCTCTCTCTCTAGGTCTTGACTCACTAAAAGAAACCCAGAACCAATTACAAATCAAGTCCAGCCTAATAGAATCAGAAAATGGACCAAAAATGTTGGCAGAACCAGCTACACGGCCTAGGCATGCACCCATGGCCTGGCCATGCGCCCACAGCCTGGCCGTGAAGTCCTGGGCAACTTGTGGACTTCTTTTAGAGCTATTAGGCTTAAGTTGGCCCTATTTTGACACCTCTTGGCCTCTCTTTTGACTTTGCTTTGTGCTTGCCTTTCAACTTGGACCCCAAAAGGGTCTTTTTCACCTAAAAACTTACAAAACATAAAAACCAAGTGAAAACGGGCCAAAATAAAAAAAGGAAGGAAAACTAACTAATAACTAAATATTCCCTAATATTTATTCAAGAAAAATAAATTAAACTAGCCCTAAAAAGTGTGCATTTTAGAACTGTATCTGTCTGCTAAATTTTTAGTCTTTTTACTTCCTTTTTCTAAGTAGTCCTTCTTGAAATGACCATTCTTATGGTAGTTGAAGCACTTGAGTTTGGGTTTACCATTACCCTTAGACTTAGATTTATATGTCTTTCTTTTTGGCTCTCTCTTTTTACTCATTCCTCTTGAGACATTCAAGTTTTCCCTATTATCCTTTATTTTTAAGTTTTGTTACCTTTGAAGTTCCTTACTCTGAATTGACTTTAGGATCTCTTTTAGAGTGTTTAATCTTTACCATAAAGAATGACATCCTTCAAATGCTCACTTTGATAGAGAGTTGAGAATGAGCAAAGCCTTGTCTCCATCCTCAAAGTTTACTTCAATGTTTTCCAAGTTAGCAAGAATCTTATTAAAGTTTACAAGTTCTTTTGTTATAGGTATTGTTTTTGTGATCCTGAAAAAGTAGAGTTATTGCTTCAAACAAAGTCTGTTTGCTAAAGACTTTGTCAAGTGGAGAGATTCCAACATCACCTATATGGACGCATCAATCTTTTTCCTTGTATTTTCCTTTAATGCTTTATCACCAAAACACAAAAATAATTACACTTCTTACCTTATCAATTATATCGGTCTTTTCCTTTTATGTTAAAGTTTGGGACATTTTTGCCTCCCTCCTTATAACCTTTGCACTTGCTTGATGTACCAAAATCCTTTCCCCCTGAGAACTTCTCAATGTCATACTTGGTTGAACCCATTATTGGATCTTTCTTTCTCTTCCCCACAAATGAGACTCATTGTTGGTTCAAGAAGGAGAAATAAAACTCAAAGCCTATATATAGATGCAAAACCAAGAAAAACAGAACCAGAGTACCCCAAAAGAAAAAGTAAACAACCAAGCACAATTATGAAGCTTAACATAACTATGATAGCATGATTTAAACACAACTATGCATAAAAGAAAGAAGGCTAAGATTTACATTGTTTAGCCAATATGGACTACATCCATGGAAGAGAACAATGAAATTCATTATATGATCAATAAGATACAAATCTTTACATTGGATCAATCTTTGACTTTGACCCCTCACCACATATAAGATGAACATCAATAACTCAAGAATCCCTAATTAACCTTTGTTTCTCACCATCGAACTCACTCTTTATATTGTCTTTATGCGTTTAACTCACATCTACATCCCATAAGTTTTTCTTGACTCATCTACACTCTATTATATTTTAGAAGATGTATTTATAGGAAAGTATCACTCCGAATAAGAATAACAAATATAATATAAAAGAGTTTTTCGATCTATTGGATTTGTTCCCTTTAAGTCTGTTGGTATAGTGGACAACAGACGTAGATCTTTAAGATAAATTTTAAGTCGCAATCAACAAATTATTTTCCTAGAATTTAATGAAAGAATAAATAGTAAATAAGGCATAATGTTTAATCATTAAAAAAAAGTATGGTGTGTATTACATTACCAAAAATGCAAATCCATTATATAAGAGACATGGCATGTGATCTAATATGAAAATAAAATTATAATAATATATAAAATATTTAAAAGTAGGAATATTATTATGTTAAAGGATTTCAATTGGAGGACAATTAATTGTTGCTCCTTAAACTTTAGAAATTTGAATGGTATATATTGATTTTTTTGGAGAGGAAAGGAAGGACAAGAAGCGATTGAGAAGGGAAAAGCCAAAGTGAAAAAATATGTACGATTATTTGGCTGAAAGAAGAAACATAAATTTTTCCTTTTCAAAGAATTGGTTTAAAGTATATTGTCATATATTATAAATAGCAGAAGCAAAATTGGGTTGGACATAGGAATGGGTTCTCAAATCTTCAAAAGGATCATAATCCCATTGCAAAGGTGGGACATGATGAAAGCATGCTCTATTCGATCCCATTTAAAGGATTCTCGAAATTTGATGGACTATTTTTTTACCAGGTAAGGTATACCTGTTTCTTAATTTGTTGTTTTTGGCAACTGTGGGTGGTGGTGAGGGAATCATACACCCATAGTGGATTTTGATCGATGCTGCTTTGCTTTTTCATCAAATTTTATGGATTCGATATAGTGGAGCTTTAATTTTAGATGATCATAAATTCCTAAGTGTGTCGAACTTGTTAGTGTCTAATCATTAATTATGAATCAATTTAGATAATCTTTTCAATAATATTTTACCAGAGAAAAAATTGATTAGGAATTAATGAAAATGTGTCCCACCATATATGTATATAAGAACATAGTTGTTAAAAGACATTAGATTCAGATTATATAAACATAGATAAATAATTAAGATTAAAAGTTAATTACTGATTACATAATCACTTACAAATGTCATATGTATTAATTATTGTTACTAGTTGGATAAGTGAGATAATAGAATAATAAAGAGGGAAGAGCAGTGGATGTATTGTGATGATATATTAGAGACATGGTTCTCAAATCATAGTCAAGTCTTGTCCCTTTCTTTGTGAGCTAAAGAAGGAGCCCCCTCCAGTGTGTTTCCCATAAACACGTTCTGATCCTTTTATTGGCATATGATGAATTGAAGGTCCTATTTAGGTGTTGTTGTACTAAGAGCACTAATTTACACAAAACACAAACACCAAACATCTCACTTCTTCAATATTGTCAAAGTTGCCCACTCCCACAATCACCCCATTTCCCACCTCTTCACATCATCTATAGTTAACTTCTTTTTTAATTTATGTGGATTTTGTTTAATAAAGTCTTTTTTTCTATGCCTGCAACAAAATTTAAATAGCTAATAAGTTTAATATCAACTCTGTTAAACTTTATGGTAAGTTTGAAAAAAATTATAAGTAATTTATAAAAATAAGTTCTTTTTTATTTATTTTGATAACTTACTTGATATAACTAAATAAATTTTATAATATAAGTTATTATTTAAAAATAATTGATTATATAAATTTTTAATTAAAGCATGTATCCAATCGAACCCATGATGCATATGCTTTTCATTATATATATATATATATATATATATATTTCAATTTCAATTTCTTTAACCAAAGCAGCTGTCATGTACTGTACGTACGCATGATAACTGCAAAACTTTTTCCTCTTCCAGTACACAAATTAGGCTGCCCAATATCATGCATATTTAGTTGTCAATTATAGATATATGTTTTATCTCCCCCACACACATATCATATGTTTAATTACCTTATTCATTTTAGAGTTGGAAAAGATTACTATAAACAATTAAACTTTTTAATGAATTTTTATGCATCTTTCTTAAAATTTCAAACTTGAAACTACTGTATAAATTAAATTGGCTTTATATTAGTTTTTTAAGAAAAATACAAAAATTTATATGAATTGCGTGTCGAGCTTTAGCTTTGTACTAGTTGATTGTATATATAAGTTTAGATATACATAATTCCACTTAATTTAAAACAAGAAAAAGGAGACTTTATTGCTATATAAGTTTTGACACCGATATAAATTGAAAAAGGTTGATGCAGAAGTTGATATATAATAGTTACATGCAATGGTTTTAATATGCACCATCGGGTGACAGGGCACGTCTGATTTAATGCGTGTAAATTTGATTTAATTTGTTTCAAATAAAATGACTAGCTTTTCTAAATTTTGCAAGAATAAGAAAGAAAGCTTTTAAATTCATTCCCCTTGTCATGAGATCAAAGATTCAATGTATAACATCCTCATTTTATTAAATAGGATATTTAGAGAAATTCGTGATCACCCTGAATCAAACTATCATTAATTTATGTATGCTTCCATTAATTTTTATATGGATTATAATATGGTTTCACATAATTCAAACACGTATCATGTCGTTTTGACCCTCATCGTGTTTGATTTTTACTCACTACCACCACATTTCCACGCTAGTTCACACACCACCATATATATATATATATATATAAACTCCTACCACCATATCATCTCCACCGTCTTTTCCTCTTCATTATCAATACCACCTTACAGCCACCACCCACCTCTCTCTCTCTCTCTCTCTCTCTCTCTCTCTCTCTATATATATATATATATATATATATATATATATATATATATATATATATTCATTTCCACCACTACCCATTTCACGTCTCTCTTTCTCCTTCCCTCCATTACCTCACGGTTTCCTCTCACCACCATCTTACGACCTTCTCCACCACCTCTAAGCCACCACCTTTCCATTCTCCCCCTCTCCATCACAACACCACCTCCACAACATGTGCCCTCTCCCTTATGCGTGCATCTCCTCTTCCGTGAGCCATCTCCGCCATTTCCTCCTTCCAAGTCGAGACCCCATCGCCACCACTGTCTCCTCTTTCAAGCCACCATCATCGTGCCTTTTCCTCTCCCTCACGTGAGCTCCCTCTTTTCCCCTCGGATCCCCTTGCATGTAGGCCGATTATCATTGTTGAGCTCAGAGGTTCATCAAGGATTAACCGAATAGTCGATCGGAAACTGAAAAGAAGGGCCTCTCGGCCGTCGATCAGTGTGAAATCGACATCGGTAAGCTAAGCCACCTCAATCCTCATATGCTTGTCATTGATTTCATTTTTATGCATGCTGGAATTTTTCTTTATCTCGTTAGAATTTTGATCGCTTTGCATAAAAGGGCTTATGGTTTGTTTTTGGGAAAATTGTCAACATGGAAGTTGTTTCTCTTTCTTTTTTCTTTTCAATGAGTCAAAGAATGTCAAAATCCAATGTCTAGAGCAAAATTTATGCCCAAACATTAAACACTGTCCTGGCTAGATTTTCACTTTGGGCAGAGACCTTCTTTTGAAAATAAGGACTATTTTGCTTGGAATTGGTTTTCGGTGTCTTCACAAAAGTTGTAGAAAATTTTGTTACGAAGATTTTGAGACCAAGATCACTCAAATCGGATATTTGTAGCTTCAGTTGTGATTAAAATCATGAAGCATGCACATGTTACCCTTTTCGATCGCATGCAAAGTTTTTGACATATGCCTTTATTTTCTCTAGTTTGGCCACATACGATCAGAAACACAATGGTAGGATTTTAAAGCTTTGGGATAGTTTTGACACTCCGTCAACTAATTTCTTAACCCTCAGATATTGACGTTCAGAGCTGAGTCGGAAGTCGATATTTTATTTTGAGAAAGTCGGATAACGCCTTGAGGTATGTGTAACATCCGAAGGGGTTTATCACTCGAGTAGCGAGTAGTAATTTTAATTCTGGGGTGAGTTTTATAATTAAAGAATTTATTTTAAATATCAACGCTCAGAAAATATTAATTTTATAAAATAAAACTACAATTATTATTGTGACCTGAAGTATTATTTTAGATAAGATTCTGATGCTTGATAAATGGTGATATTAATATTAAGTGAATTTGATTCGTGAAGTTCCATTTGATATTAATATTAATATTCGTGTTGTTGGCACTGACTCTAATGGTGTTGGTAATATTCTAGAAATGAAACTAATGTTGTGAAATAATCTTTATAAAGTAAAAGTGTGGAACTTGGTATTGTTCTTGTTACACCTTATGGTGGCACTATATATTTATTGAAGCCTGATATTATTTAATATTTATTTTATTGAAATATTGTTGGTTACGCCCTGTGGTGGCACCATATATTTATTGAAGCCTGATATTATTTGATATTACTTTTATTAGAAAGTTGTTGGTTACGCCCTGTGGTGGCACTACATATTTATTGAAGCCTGATATTATTTGATATTAATTTTATTGGCATGCTATTGGTTATGCCTTGTGGATGTGCAAAATAGTTATTAAAGTCGAGATGCAGGCTGTGTGTTGTTGAAAGTGTATTATTGTGTAGTTGTTATGGATGGTTAAGTGTTAATGATATGTATTGCTAAAATTGACCCATGTGGGTATTATGAGTATCTTGATAATTATGTTATTTATAATATTAGTGGCTCTATGAGCTTGATTTGGAAATTAAGGTAATGGTTATGGAGTTGATGGGTATTGAGGTTAGTGGAACTAGACTATGATGTTTATGTTATGAGATAGCACTTCGGTTCACTCATAGTTATGTGCTTGTATGACATTTTGGTTTGCTGAGTGCTTCGGTCCGCTCATGTTTATTTGTTATATGTCATTTCGGTTTGCCAAGTGCTTCAGTTCGCTCATGGTTATTTGTTGTGTGACACTTTAGTTTGCCGAGCGTTTCGATTTGCTCACGGTTATTTGTTATATGACATTTCAATTTGCCTAGTGTTTCGGTTCACCGTGAGATATCTACAAGTATGGTACTTCAGTTCGTCACAGATATCTAGGATATCCATTTTCATGGCGCTTTGGTTCGTCATGGATATTAGGGTTGTTCGTGTTATGGCACTTTGATTTGTCTAGCGCTTTGATTCACTAATGGGTTCCTTGTTGATCTATTAAAGCCAATGGTGTTGAATTGATGTTTTGACATTGTGTTTGGAGATGTTCAATGTTGAAATGATGATTAAGATATATTTATATCTAACAGTGTTAATGTTGAATTGATGATTAATATATATGGTGATGGTTAAGGGTGAGTTGATGATTAATATGTATTTGATGACGTTTGAGATTGAATTGATATTATATGTGGTGTTGTCTGATGATGAAATGATGATCAATATATGTGTGTGTGTGTTCCTAGTGAGACTTGAGGTTGAATTAATGATTAAAGAGGTATTGGTAATATTTGGAAATTAATGATTGGTATGAAAGTGATAATATTGGAAATTAAATTGATGATTAAGATATGGTTTGTCATCTTATGTGTCATCGTACTATGGGTATAATGTTTTAAACTACATGACCTAATGGGTAAACATTCTTTGTATATTTATATGTATATTAATATATATATATATATATATATATATATATATGATTGTTATTTACTGTTTTAAGTGGTACTCGTCCCTCAACTTTCATTTTAGTGAGTTTTTAGGGTGGTGATGCCACTCGGTGAGCTCGGAGGCAGGAGCAATGCAATGCCAGGACAATTTTATAAATAATCCTTTTGTGGTGGTGTATAATGTGAACATGTAAAAATGGTGGTGATATAGTATACTTCTGTAATATATCAAAATTATGGTATGGCCCTTCAGTTGGCCTTAGCTGATAAGTATTATTGGTATAGCCCTTTGGTTGGCCTAAGTAGATAAGTATTTATGCATGTGAGGCTTGATGCAATTTCTAATTATATGATTGTTAGTGGATAGGTAGTTGATACCTCACTGGAGATTTTAGTGTGTGAGTCTTAAGATGATGTTGTGTTTTGTGTTAGAGGTTGAATCCTTCATATATCCAGTGATTGTCTGGACCGGTATAATAGTGAATTATATATATATATATGTATGTATATATAATGGTTTAGAGAATAGACTTAAAAGAGAGGTTGAATAAGTCTGTTCACTTTTTCAAACCAAAAAGTGATATTTAAAAGAAAGAGTGTTTTGCACATTGGAGCAGACTTTTGCAAATAAGAGAAGATGAGAGTGAGAGTGTCAGACTCTTAATAAGAGATAAGGAAAGAAACAACACACAAAAGATTTATACTGGTTCATTTCCAACACAGAAGCTACATCCAGTACCTTCAGACTTGAAGGGTTTTTCCACTATGCAAAATTATCTCTTTTACAAAAAGAACATAGACCGTGCCCTTGAGTATTGTTGAATCTAGACATTATTGGCTTAAGCACATCACATGCCTTTGAGTATTCTTGACACCAGCCACTCCTGGCTCAAACTAAGTATTCTTTTGCAGTACCCACTCCTAAGGCAAACCCAAGTATTCTTTCACATGCCACTCATGGCTTAAACCCAAGTATTCTTTCCAAAGCCTCTTCAGGTTAACAATGTTTCCCAATAGATCTACCAGACCTATGCTTACAGTGAATTGAAGGAATTTAAACATCAAGAGTGATAAGCCTTCTGACTTAGCTATACTAAGTGATGAGTCTGGTCAACATACTTGTACAAATGAAGAGAGGCTTATTTACATATAAAACTTAGTACATGTAGATGATGTAAGAAAAGTAAAGTACATACTAAATTTGAACGCTTAGTCAGAGACAATGATCTCTCAAAGGAGATGAATTGATTTCATGTCTCTGACTTTGGTATTATGGCTTGAGATATGAAATTGATATGTATATAGTGAGCTTTCTTTTTCTTTAATGACATTTTCCTGATTTCATCTTTTCTTTTTCTTTTCTCTTTATCTTTTTACTCACAAGCTGACTCTCATTTCTTTTTATTTTCTCTCATGATCTCTCTTTATCTATGGAGAGAAGAGTTGCAATTTATATGATTAGAAGTGCAACTGAGAGAGAGAGAGAGAGAGATCCGTTGGATGATCGTTGATGAATAATGCATCCAATGCAAAGTGATTTTTCCTTAACGAATATGAGCCTTTTGGGTCAGAGAGAGTCGTTCTGCACACTAAGTACAGAACAAAAAGCTTTTGAAATCTGTGCAGATAGAGGTAAAGAGGGATAGAGTAATTTGCACCAAGAAGGAGTACTCCTTATTTAGAGGACTACATAGAGTTGGTGAAAATAGATGCTTTTAGAAAGTATCTTGATTTGCCTTACTTGGACATTTCCCTTGTTTTAATAATCTTTCATGCTGCGAAGGAAAGATGCTTAGTGAGTTATCATGTTGAGGACCAGACTTGTCTTCGTTCAGGGAGGACTTCTGAAAGTAATTCAGGGTCTGGTGATCCATAAGGTGTTGATAACGAGACTCAAAATAAAGAGTAAACAGATTCTTGCTTAAGATGAAGCAGGAGGTCTGAAGCTTCTTTAGGCTTGATGAAACATGAGGTAAAGTCTGGTTGATGAAAGTTGCCATGAGGAGAAGACTCTTCCACATACTTGATACGTGTAATATAGCTTAACAGTTCTGGGTCTGGTACAAGTCCAGATTTGTGCTATGCAGGAACTCTCCCTTTGTTTTATAACCCATACTTTGTATTCTAAAACACTTAGATAGACTATCAAATGTTAACAAACCATGACTTGATTAAATTAGAATACTTAATGTTGGTTATCAACAAATCTGAAATTTCTTTAGAAGTCTTCTTGGTTCTATATATATATATATATATATATATATATATATATATATATATATATATATACCAGCTCAGTGGTCGATAATGTATCTATAGATCTAAATCTTAATTTTAGAAGGTATGTTATAGGTTTATATATGATATTTATTGATAAATTAGGTACAGGTAATATGTCAATTCGCTTAAACTCAAATTGGGTACCCTAAACCCTAAACCCTACTATAATAAAATTAAAAAGGATCAAATATGCCAGATAACTAAGTTAAATACCTCCTGGAAAACAATAAATAATATTCATATAGAATCAGAATATCCCCCTTTAGAAGGGATTAAGATCCCAGTATCAACTGGGCTAGAAGTAGAAGGTATTCCTTTTAAGCAAGTTGAAAATGAAAATACTCCCATAGATAAAAAGGATATTAAAAAGATACACCAACAATTAAATTTCTCAAACACAGTTTTAAATACTATAGGTAAACAATTAACTAGAATAGAAACAGGTATGAATGGTACATCCACCTCGACATTAAAAAACCCAATACATAAATATGATACTTTACCCTTAAGTTCAGTAAGAATTAAAAGTACAACTGACATAGAAATAGAAAAACTCAAAGAACAAATTAAAAATATCAATGTAAATACACTAGAAAAAGATCATATGATAGTTAATAAAATACGGATGGGACAACAATCTAGAATCTACCCTACATTAAGAAATTATTATCCTCGGCCAACCTACGCCGATGTCCAATTTGAAGAAAGGGCCGAGCTAACCAATATTAACTATAGTGGAACAGATTTAGTAGAATGGAATATAGATGGACTAAGTGAACAAACTATTCTAGATATGATAAATAATATGGCCATGTGTTGTACTGCCTATAAGTCTAAAGGAATACCACCAAAGGAAGCCACTATGTTAATAGTTCAAGGGTTTACAGGAATGTTAAAAGGATGGTGGGATAACCTATTGTCTCAAGAAGATAAGACATTGATATTAGAAAGTATAAAGGCAGAGACTGGAGAGTCAGATTCAATGACTACCTTAGCTTATTCCATATTAAATGGATTTATAGGAGATCCACATAAGTTCAAAGAGAGAGTGTCAACTCAACTATTAAATCTTAGATGTCCAACTATGTCGGATTATAGATGGTACAAAGATACCTTTTTATCAAAGGTAACATTAAGAGAAGATGGAGGGGCAAGTATCTGGAAAGAAAAATTTATATCTGGTCTCCCCCGTCTATTTTCAGAAAAGGTTAAAATGACTATAAAAAAAGATTTTGGAGAAATAGATTATAAATTTTTATCCTATGGACAATTACATAATTGTATAATAGATACAGGAATACAAGTATGCACTGATTTCAAGTTACAAAATAAGATTAAAAAGGAAAGTGCTATAGATAAAAGAGAAGTAGGAACGTTCTGTTCACAATATGGAATAGAACCTATTTTGGCACCCAGTGCTCAAAGAAAAAGAACAAAAAGAAGAGAATCAAAAAGAGTAGCAGCACAACATCCTAGGTCCAATTTAAATAGGTCTAAGAATTTTAGAAAACCCTATAAAGTACCTGAAGTAAAGAAAGAACAACCAACTCCGACTAATAACTCTAATATGTGGAATTGGAAAGGGGCTAAAAAGAAAATAACTATAACTTGTTGGAAGTGCGGAAGAAGAGGGCATACAACTAATAATTGTAGGGTACAACAAAAAATAAATGCTTTAGAAATAGATGAGAAAATTAAAGAAAGTTTAATAAATGTATTAATTCATTCTGAACCTGAAGAAGAAGAGGAGATATAATCAGAAATAGAAGAGGATCACTTATACCAACTAGAGCAATCCTCTCTATCTTCGTCAATAAGCGAAGAAGAGGTAGATGAATGCTTAGGTCCAGGATTATGTTCCTGCTCTAATTGTACAATAGGCATTAATGTAATAACTAAAGATCAAACGTCTACTCTAATATCTATTATTGATAAACTTGAAGACTCTCCCTTAAAGACAAAATTTATCTCTCAATTAAATGATTTGGTTTCAAAAGATGAAAAACATAGGATGCAAGTAGTAGAGCCTATAGAAATGAGAGATGTGTTTAAAAAATTTAAAACACCAGCTTCACAAATTTCTATAAAAGATTTACAAGAGGAAGTAAGATTATTGAAGAAAGAAATTAATGAATTAAAACAATCAGAAATTTCCCTAGAATATAGGGTGATCCAATTAGAAGGAGAAAAGATTCTAAAACACCAAGATAATCAAGCGAGTACTTCTCAAACTGAAGACCTTGGATATATAAATTTACTAAGTTTAATTACATCTAATAAGTGGCTAGTAGAAGTAAAAATAGTAGTTCATGAGCAAATCTTTGATATGATAGCCTTAATAGATTCAGGAGCAGACATAAATTGTATACAAGAAGGATTAATACCTACCCAATATTACGAAAAAACTACCGAAGGAGTAAGCAGCGCTAATGGAACAAAAATGAACATTCAATATAAACTCTCAAATGTAAAAATTTGTAAAGAAAAAATTTGTTACAATACTTCATTTGTATTAGTAAAAAATATGACAAATTCTTTAATCTTAGGAACCCCTTTTTTGACTTTGCTCTATCCTTTTAAAGCTACTGAAGTTGGACTAGTTTCTAATGCATTAGGACTAGAAATATGTTTTGAATTTATAAGGCCTCCAAAAATTAGGGAACTAAATATTTTATAAGAAAAGGCTGTTAAAGAAGTTAATTTAATAACTAGAAAAACAAAGCAAATACAAATGCTCAATAAAGAAATAAAATATAAACGAATAAAAAATCAGTTAAAAACTCAAAAAATAAAAGAAATTATTATCAACATACAAAAGACCATAGAAAAAGAAATCTGTGAGGTAAATCCTATAGCCTTTTGGAAAAGAAAAAGGTATGAAATTACACTTCCTTATATAGAAGGGTTTGACGAAACCAAGATACCAACTAAGGCAAGAGCAATAAATATGAATCAACAATATTTAGAATATTGTAAAAAAGAAATACAAGAATATTTAGAAAAAGGACTAGTAAGGCCCTCTAAGTCCCCTTGGAGTTGTTCGGGATTTTATGTAATGAATGCCTCTGAACAAGAAAGAGGGGCGCCTAGATTAGTAATAAACTATAAGCCATTAAACAAGGTCTTAAAATGGATAAGATATCCATTACCTAATAAGATTGATTTAATTAAGAGATTGAATAAAGCAATGATATTTTCAAAATTTGACATGAAATCAGGATATTACCAAATATCTATAAAAGAAGAAGATAAATATAAAACTGCTTTTGTCGTACCCTTTGGGCATTATGAATGGAATGTTATGCCTCAAGGATTAAAAAATGCTCCCAGTGAATTTCAAAACATTATGGATGATATATTTTACCCCTACATGGAATTCTCTATAGTATACTTAGATGATGTATTAATATTCTCAAGAACTATAAATCAACATATTCAACATTTAGAAAAATTTATTGAAATAATAAAAGAAAATGGATTAGTTGTGTCAGCTAAAAAGGTTAAGCTTTTTCAAACAAAAATTAGGTTTTTAGGATATGAGATATACCAAGAAACCATTATACCTATTCAAAGATCATTAGAATTTACAGAAAAGTTTCCTGATGAAATTAAGGATAAAAAATAACTTCAAAGGTTTTTAGGTTGTCTAAATTATATAGCAGAATTTCTACCAAACATCCGTACCATTTGTGCACCTTTATATAAACGATTGAGAAAAGATGCCCCACAATAGAATGACGAAATCACCCAGATAGTTAAGAAGGTCAAAACCTTAGTACGTAAAATACCATGTTTAGGAATACCAAACCCAGAAGTAGAACTCATCTTAGAAACAGATGCCTCCGAGGAAGGATATGGGGGGTACTAAAACAAAGGCTCCCAGGGTCATCTAATGAACAAATTGTAAGATATCACTCAGGAATATGGCATTCCGCTCAACAAAAATATTCAACTGTTAAAAAAGAAATTCTTTCTATCGTTTTATGTACATTAAAATTTCAAGATGATTTATTCTTAAAAAGATTTCTAATCAGAACTGATTGTAAATCAGCTTCTTCGGTATTTGAAAAAGATGTTCAAAATTTAATTTCTAAACATATTTTTGCTCGATGACAGTCTTTACTTTCCTGTTTTGATTTTACTATCGAACATATTAAGGGAGAAAAGAATTCACTACCTGATTATTTAACCCGAGAATTTCTTCAGGAACCTCATCATGACTGATAAAGGAAAAGGAAAAGTTGTAGCCCTGACCAGTGATAATTACGGCTCTCCAAAAAGAGTATTACCACTTTCATTTTCCACTTCTAAGATATCCTTAAGTCCTCAAACACCCATTAAAACCTCAGCACAAATAGTAAAAGGTTCACCATTAGGAATACAATCTTCTTTTTCAAGTTCTGCACTTATAAGACCATCTGACCTCACCAAAAAGACACCGTTTATAAATCCTAATGACTATATTGAAAAACCAATTAAGCTTCCCATTTTAATACCAGAAAAAGAAGAACTTCGTCTAAGTCCTAAAGAAATAGCCCGAGCAAATTTATTTCCTGATCATTTTATTCTTGAGTTTGAAGAAAAGAAGCGGGCTTTCTACGAATTCATCCTAGTAGACACTGGGTCTATAGAACTGCAACATCATTTTGATAAGGAACAAGAAAGTTTGATTTCCTTTTCAAAATTTAAAATTTGCAAAGTGCTCTCTAAAAAAGAATGGGGAAAACACCCCACCGAGCACCGAGAATTTTCTAGAGACTTTCTTCCAAAAAGTTTCAGCTACCATGACTATGTTAAGGCATGGCATACTTTCCTGTGGATTAGACCAGACACTCATTCATGGTTCGTTTGGTTCAAAAGAGGAATATCTTTAAAATTTCCTAGATGGTTCATGAAATGGTTCTATGAACTAGGACCCGTTATAAAAAATTTTCCTGCAGAAGTCCTTAAGAGTTATCAATATTTTAAAGACAATACTACTTTTGTTGAAGGATATCGGCTAATATCATTTGTGGCCAGTCAAGGGATCACTTGGATTTTGTTATGGGAATACTCAACTATAAATTCGGAAGAACTATTTAAGCTTCAAGTTTTAAGTAGAACCATTAAAGTTAAATGGTGGGCAAAGTTTAATGTTGCTCTAGTATCACCAGAAAAGGTTAAAGAATAGATAAGGCTCTGTCAGATTAACACTCCCATTCCCGTCTCACCAACTATTGAGGCTGGAACAACGTCCAGCTTTCTAGCTGAGAAACAGAGAATTATGGCAGAACTAGCAGTAGCTTCGTCTATAGAAGAGTGGCAAAAGACCTTAGGAAAGGCAAAAACTCCTTCTTCCGGATCTTCAACCCCTCTAGTAGATGAAGAATTATTTTCACAAAATGAGCTTCAAGAGAATGAAGATATGTGCTACGGAATATATGAATAAATTTCCCCGAACAATATTTGAGTAAATATTAAAGCAAAGTTAAATGATAATTTACCACACTGATAAACAAAGTAAAGTTAAGTTTCTTACCACAATACTTTTTAAGCCAATCAGAAGTGTCGGCAAAAAACGACAAAAAGTAGAAAGAAGTGTTACGCCAATAGAAATTGTCGGCAAGCCACAGTAAAAGAAAAGGACAAGTGCTCCGCCAATAGAAATTGTCGGCAAGAGGACATCCACAGTTAAAAGATAAGATAACCCATTATTAAGACTCCTTATCTTGTATTATAAATAAGGGATCGATAGAAGAGCAAAGATATCGCCTTCTATCCTCTTCTCTCTCTTTGTGTTCTTTGAAAAATTTCCTTTCTCAAAAATTTGTTTTGTGTTTTGCTAATCGTTGTACTCTTTAGAACTATTGTAAGTAACTTCCTTTTAAAGCTTTTATTTAAATTCGTGCATTATCTTTTACTTTCTAGAATTTTAAGATGAATAATTTTATTCCTAATATTAATGATCACCCTGAAGCATTTCATAATGAATTTCTAGAATTTTATAGAAAACCTGTACATGAATTTGAGTTTAAGCGAATTGCCATGTTACCTGTACCTAATTTATCAATAAATATCACATATAAACCTATAACATACCTTCTAAAATTAAGATTTAGATCTATAGATACATTATCGACCTCTGAGCTGGTGAAACTGTATATATATATATAATTGAGTTATATAGAGATGCCTTAAGGTCGGTATTCCTTGACTCCCGACTCATATCTTCATATATGGAAAGAGAAGGATACTTTGTCAATTGTTAGGGACCGGTAGGTCCATTCTTAAGCTCGCTAGGGCATGTAGTGATGTCTTCCGCTGTAAGTGTATTGTTAAGCCCTGTGTCGCTTAGGTTCTTAGGGTTAGTCCACTAGGGTTGTGTTATCCTTTACGAAAAATATTCTCTATATTTTGAAAACCCTGAAAAATAATTTTAAAAATTTAAAAAGGATGCTGCACAATGTGCCCATTTAGTGAAAATAGACTTGTGGAAAGGAAATCATTTACTGATTAGAATTAATTCTACATATCGTTTATAGTTAGTTGGTTTAACCAATAAACTAAATAGACTGAAAATCTTAACTGGGCCATTGATTAATTATCCTTTCTTGAAATTTAATAAATTTCCCAATTAAGTATTCTGTTCCTCATGGGATATTGGTATTGTTACGTATTAAAGTTGAATTTGAGTGTAGTACTTCTTGATAATTCTTGCCATCGATGGAAGCGCAATCAATTATTAACCAAACGAAGGGAAATAAGGCCCAATTTCATGTGATTTTTATGGATGAGTCATTTGGGTTAAATTTTATGGAGACGTAATAACACCACCATTGATCCAAAAATCCAAACCCTCATGGCAAGTCATTACTTTGACCATCTCGCAAAGCCACTCTCTCCACCCTAGGGATGTCGCTCTCCCTATCGTGTAATGCTACTGCCACCACTGTAGTTTTACTCCTTCAATTACTATTTTCACTATTAAACAAAAGGCCTTTGTCAACAATTCCAATTCTATTATAATTTAGGTGCAAAAAATGAAAACACTAATAATGAGTATGATAACAATGTCAGCTTTAATCTACAGTTAATGAACAAACCGCAGAAGTTGAATTGTTGTCTGCGGTTATCATCTTAAACCGCGAACAATACTAATATTAATTTTTTTTATTTTTTAATAGAGTACTCTTTACACTAGTATTAATATTAAAATTTACGGTAAATCACACTTTCACACTTAATGTTAAAGAGATAAAGATAAAGTAAAATTTAATAAAATTAAAACAAAATTAACACGGCAATATGGAACAACAAAATCAAAGCTAACATCATTAGCTAAGAACTCTTTTTTTATTATTATTTGTACAAGCTAAAATATGTTATGAAAAATGGATAGAAAAATTAATTAGCTAAGGGTGTAATAAGGCATTCTTTACTATAAATCGGTTATTATTTTTTTTAATAAAACATCTAGTAGTAGTCCACTTTCTACACTTTCTGGCAATTACATCACACTTAATGTTTGAGATGAAAATTAAAATAAAATTAACACATGTAATCAAAATTGGATCGTGAAGGATCATAACATGGAGTTGTTCTAACAAATTCAAATGCTTCGCACCTCCTCTTTTGTAGTTTGCTACTGACCCATTCAAGACAATTTTCCATCTCATGATATATGCCTGTGTCAGAAAGTGTAAATAGCATTATTTATTATTAGAAGGGGAGGGCAGGACAACAAATATATTACGTGAGGACTCAAATCCTCAACATTAACTGTAGTGTTTTCACAAGCATGTACACAACTGAAGTCTGCACCTCTGGTGGTCAAAGGGAAGATAGAGTTGAACCTCTGTGTTATTGCTAACCATTCTTCATCACACTGAATTTTGTAAGGTCCCACATCTAATTCAATTTCCATAATCTAAAGGCACAGAACATGCCATGATTGTAATCATTAACACAAACAATAATGACAAATATTAATGCTGCAATTTTAATTGTATGCCTAAACCTGTAAGAAATCACGCTCAGCAATACATTCAGTGCAAGGAATTTTGTCAGTGGACCTCCTTCCCCATGTTGACAAGAGAAGCAAACTTGCAATGGAGGTTAGCTGAAAACCAATATCGTGGTTTCAGTTTTTCTAGAAGTTCAGCAGCGGTTTACTCCGAAGTCCTTTTTCCTCTATCAAAAAAAATATATCAGATGCAAAAATGAGTTATAGTGTTGTAGAAAGTGTAATTAAAAACCAAAGATGATACAAGCTGTGAAAGACTATATGACTGCTGTAGAATGATGATGCAACTGATGACTACACATTTTCCTCAAGCAAATTTTTGTTTCTTATTCTATTTATTGGGTCCCCTGCCGTTCCCAGTTTATCTATGTCCTATAAATTGGAAATTAATTAGAACTGTCAGAAAATTGAATCAAATGCAACCCGAGATAACGAAATCACAACTCAAGACAGATTATTACAGTTGTGAGGATGACTTGGAGCTTCCCATTATAACGAAGCCCTTGGAAGCATACAACAGTGGGTTTACCATGGCATTATCATAACTGGCATCTCTAAATCTAATGAGTTTCCTAATACCATGTCTTCCAAATTGAAGATAATCAGAGATTGGATTCAGCCACTACTTTTTTCACTGCCAAGAAAAAAAAATAATCAGCATCAAACCTACTAACTAAATTTATTTCTTCAAAACTAAATGCTTTGTATGGGCTTCTTAAGAATAAGAATAGTAATGGATGTGCTTGCTCTATCTTGTAGATGCTTGTGTCTTGAATTTTGCATCATTAGATTTTTATAACTTATTTAAGAACTTAAATACTTCATAGAAAAAGTATTCAGGATACATTAGGATGATGCCGGTATCCGTGCTTCAAAGGCCTTCGGTATCCTATGGTCAAACCAATCAAACAACAACCTATGGCCTCACAGTTTTGCTTTCTGGTTCGGCTCTTAAAACATTAGGAGTAATCGGAAAACTTGTAGATCAACGATCAGTATGATAATAACAAAAAAAAAAAAAAACTCGTGTTTTATTTTTTGAAATTGCTTTAAATCCACATAAGAAAACCAACAGTAATAGTATCACAAATTCAACTATCAACACGAAACACACATTAGTTAATTCCTGAGAAGCTCAAGCATTCCATCAAACAGGTGACAGGCAAGCATTTGTGATCAACATACACAATAAATTGGTAACAAAGGTAAATAAAAAACTTTGGCCACAACAAGAATCTTTGAAAAGTGAGAAAAATCGGTAAGAATGAGTGAAATGTGATCTTAGTTATATAATAATAATTGGTCGTAGTGACAACAACCATAAACAATTGATATTGAAGGAAATGATTCTGTGAGCAACAAAGCAAGATGAAATAAGTAGTAAAGTAGATGGTTGAAATGTGAATAAGGTCCAGATAAAGGAGTTAGTTACCGTAATGAAGGATGTGGGTAAGGGTATGTAAGTTCGGAACCTGAAACCTAAACACATAGTTTTTACTGAAGAGGTTTGAAAATAGCCCCTTTAATAATCACCCACCAAACCACATCATAACTTACCCAAACCCAAAACCACCTCACCAAATCAAACACCCGTCACCTTCAAACACAACCACCATCACCTAAACCCGAAACCACTATAAACCACCCCATGGTACCACCACCACCAAATAACTACCCATCACTAAACAACCACCGTCACTTCAACCACCATCATCGCCGTTTCCAAACCGCCACCACCGAGCAAACCACCCACCGCAACTCTATGTCTCTCTCTACCCGCACCTCTCAAGTATATGTGTCTACTTGTTTTGTTTTTTTTTTTGCTGACGTGTGTGTTTGTTTACGGGGGGAAATTTTTTTTTCGGGGGGAAATTAGGTTAAGGTTTTAATTTTTTGGGTTGGGTCAACGAAGCCTATACGGGCTGAGGCCATATTTTTTAATAAACCAAGTTGTTTTTTTGGTGACATAAGAAGAACAAAGAAAAACTACAACAAAAGATCTAAAGTTAACAAAGAAACAATAGGTATTGGAGGAGTAGGCCAGATGAGCAAGCGTTCCTCCAAATTCCTTTCAAGACTAGCAAGTTTGTCGGCAATGTGGTTGTGCTCGCGCGGTATAAGATTAATCATCACAGTCCATGGCCACGATAGCATATCTCTAACCGCTTGAACCTCGGAACGGTACCAATGCTTATTCAGATTCATGTTGGGTTGTAAGGATGTGTAGACGTCCAGAGAGTCTACTTCGCAGATGATGAACGGGTCATGCCTGTCCCAAGCGATCTGAAGACCAGTTTTCAGGGCTCTGAGTTCTGCAAGAAAAGGATTACCCAAACCAAAAGAGCAGGAGAAGCCCGTGACCCATCTTCCAGAGGAATCCCGGATAAGACCTCCACCACTCATAACTCCCGACGAGGGTAAGTAACTAAGTTTTGTGTCATGTATATCTGTTTGTTTTTTTTTGGATAATTGTATATCTGTTTGTTTGAATATACCATGTAATCCATGTTGGTCCCAATGGTTAAATGCAACGTTCCTTGTTTAAGGAGCATAAGTTTGAAACCCCTTTCACCTCATTCGTAGTACTTTTAAGTTGGGTTTTTTTGGTGTGATAAGTTGGAATATATGAAAATGTTTATGTTGTATGTTTGTGGTTAAAGTTTTCAACAGTTGAAGTGAAATAGTAATAGCGATCAGGACTTCAAACCTCAGATAGAGACTAAAATCATCATTGTTTACGGTTCTGTTTAACAACTGTAGATATTAGTTTAAATTTTGTTTCATTTTTGTTGGTTTTGTCTAACTGAAGACAAAAGTGTCATGTCCTTTTATCATTTTTGTGGTAGTGTTTTAAGGGTCAATCCATGAAACTTTGGGTTTAAAGAACACCTGCACTTTCCTATGCATTTTCCTACGACAAGTTCCAAGTATAAGAGACCAAAAACTTTATATATTGGAGGACTTTCAAGGTTAATATAACACATTCTACAACTCATTTGCATATCATTCCATCACAAAGCATTATCTCTCATAGAGGAAAGATTGTTCTTCATATCTTCTCTTTGTTATTTGTGAGAGTATTGAGTGTATACACCAATAAGAAATACTGTAAGGTATTTGGGTGAATTGGGATTTGAGATTCGAGTGTTGTCTGTGACCATTTTGTATTCTCCATATTATTTGTTATAGTACATGAAAGTTATCTTTTGCTTTTGGATATAAGTTACAAGTTTAACCATATTTTGTTCACTTATATAAACTCATTTATGCTTTTATTTTAGCAAACTAGTATCAAAGCACTTATAGAGTGTTTTGGGGAAATTTACATATAAAAATGGCAACTATAAAGTTCAATATTCAACAGTTTAATGGGCACATCGACTTCAAAATGTGGAAGTCTAGATGGTGACTATCTTATTTAAACAAAATTTGAAAATGAAACTTTCAAGGAAAGCAAATCAGCCTCTAGTGGTGAAGGATTCTAAATGGGATGAGATTATGAAAAGGCTATTTCAGTTATTCAATTATGTATCACATACAATGTCTTACAGGAAGTTCTATAAGAGAAACAATAATAGAGTTATGGATCGAGTTAGAGTCCTTATATTTAAAGAGGATGGTAGTCAATTGTCTTCATGTATTACAAAGTTTGTATATACTTCTAAGTTCACCTCACTTATTATGAAATTGAAAAATATGGATGAGATTCTCTAGTGAGCAACAAGTAATGATGTTGCTTTGCTCCTTACCTCCTTTGTACAAACACTTTCAAGAGACATTTTTCTTTGAGTTAGAAGAAGATGAAGTGCGAAAGTAATGGATGTGATGATCATGTTGTTGACTTCTATATTAGGGGGGATCTAGGCAAGTTGGCTCAAGTAGTTCTAATAGAGAGAAATTTAGACATCGGAAGGGAAGATGTCGTTATTGCAAGAAAGAAGAGCAGTTGAAAGCAGAATGTTAGAGGCTCAAAGAAAATAATGAAGCAAGTTTAAGAAATGCAGCTAGTGTAGCCGAAGGCAATGAAAATATTCTCTCTATATCAACTAATTTAGTTGGTGATGCATGGATTATTGATTCTAGTTGCTCTTACCACATGTGTCTAAATCGAGTTTGGTTTAATACTTGCCAATCAATTAGTGACAAGGTTTTCTTGATAGGAAATAATATGTCCTGTAAGGTCATTGACATTGAACACTTCGAATCATAATGCATAGTGGTATTCTGAGAACTTTGACAAATGTTTGGCACATACCAGACTTAAAGAAAAATCTTATTTCTTTGGGTACTTTTGATTCTCAAGAGTGCTAGGTACTTATTGACTTTCATTGATGATTATTCATGAAAAGTTTGAGTTATTTTCTTAAGCATAAGAATGATGTCTTTCTTACTTTTAAGAAGTGGAAAGTGCTTATAGAAAATCAAATCGAGGAGAAGAATAAACACCTTCAAACTGACAATGGTCTGGAGTTCTAAGGATGAAAATTTAATATGTTATGCGAAAATGAAAGTATAGTACAAAATTGTACCATACGGATGACATTACATCAAATGGTGTCATAGAATGTATAAATAGAACTCTTTTGGAGAGATCTCATTGCATGCTTTCTAACGTAGGGTTATCAAAAGAATTTTGGACTGGAGTTGTTTATATGGCTTGTTATTTGGTAAATTGATCTTCATCTACTAGGATTGAGTTAAAAAATCCTACTTAGGTATGGTCTAGTACTCCTGTTAATTATTTTGATTTTAAAATTTTTGGGTGCCTTGCTTATGCTCATATGAATATTGGAAAGCTTAAGAGAAGGTAAAAAATACATATTTCTTGACTATGTATCTGTTGTAAAAGGTTACAAGTTATGGTCTAGTAAAACAAAGCCACTAAAATTTATAACTTGTAGGGATGTTAAGTTCAATGAATCATTCATACTCTATTTGTTAAAAGAGCATGGTGATGTAGAAAAGAATAGTAGTATTGGAAAGTAAATGAAGCTTAAGTTCAAACCACCAAAGGCAATACATAAAAATATTGTAGATCAACTCATTAATGAAGAAGGAAAAGGCATTCTCGATCAACTTATTGAGGAGGAACACAAGGTTGTTTAAGAACAAGAGAGGGTTCCATTGCAACAATATAATCTTGCAAGAGACAAATAAAAGGCGTATAGGACCATAAAAGATATTTGGTCATGCATACATAGTCTCTTTTGTGTTATCAGTTGCACAAGATATTGAAACTCAAGACCTAGTAACATACCATGAAGCTATATTAAGTGATAAGTCAATTGAGTGGATTACTCCTATAAGTAAAGAAATTAAGTCTCTTTATAAGAACCAGACTTAGGAGTTAGTAAAACTGCTAAAAGGAAAGAAGATTGTTGGTTGTAAATGGGTTTTCAAGCAAAATGAAAGATCACCAGGAGCTGAGGTGGCTAAATATAAAGCATCTCTAGTTACTAAAGTTTTTAGTCAAAGAGAAGGAATCGATTAGAATGAAATATTTTCTCCTATTATAAAACATAGCCCCATTCAAGTGTTACTTGCTATGATTGCTTTATCTGATTTGGAGCTTGAGCAATTTGATGTGAAAATAAATTTTCTTCATCGTGAGCTGGCAAACAAATTTACATGAAGCGACCATACTGTTTCATATTTTAAGGCAAGGAAGATCATGTTTATCTCTTGAATAAGTCATTATATGGTTTGAAGCAATCTCCTCGCTAGTGGTATAAAAGGTTTGATACTTTTATGTTGAGTCATTCTTAGTCTAGAAATGACTTTGAGAGTTGTGTATGCCATAGAAAGCCATAAGATGGTTCGTTCATTTATATGTTACTCTTTATTGATGACACACTCATTATTGCTAAGAGTATCTTAGAGGTTAAGTAATTGAAGACTCAACTATTAGGGAATCTCATAGGGTAAGGCAGTGAAAACACATAGGATTCCCATATAGATTTATAAACCGTGTTTCAAAGCATACAATATGAGAATTGTATTTTTTTTAAAATTTCATACCTCTTGTAGACGCGAGATGAGGTTGTCTATCGAAGCAAATTTAGTTTCGTCCTTAGGAGTCTACACGAGCACTCCCACCATAAACCGCACCTTCGAATGCTAGTTTGACAATATGCAGCCTTTGTAATTGTTACGAGATTATGTGTATAATTTTAGAGTTACTGCCTATGAGCATCTCATGCTCTATTTATAAGCTCAACTCTAACCTGATATGAGTTATCCATAATGATTGGGCTTCTGGCTCATTCTGAATAAGTTAGGCCTAATGGCTTTATTTTAGTTGGACTAAAATAAAAGCTAGTCTCTGGTGGACTTATTCTATGCATGTGACCCTATAGAAAAAAATATTTGGTCATATTAATAATGAATCATTTTATTATTAATCTAAAATAAAAGCAACATCTAGCAATGCATCATTAGGTCTGAATATTATTTATCATTGACATAACCTATAAGTGATAACCATTTTATACATTCATTCATTTAGTCATGATATCCAATTAGGCCTAAAACATGATCGTCATTATCCATGTATGAACCAATCCATTTTACTTGATACTGAAGTAGATTTTACTTGAATAAATATCTAACATTTATTCTCCCTTGCATGACCATGCATTATCTTAAAGTATATTATAACTTCACAATGTTTCTCAATTGAAAAAATGGTTTCTACTTTTATCTTAAATCCAACGAATCATTATTTCCCTTTTTTGTTGAATCGTTGATTCGAGACTGGGTAGTGACTATTTTTCAATTGAGGAACACTTTAAAAGGAACAAACGAGATTATTAATTGGATGTAGTGATCATCAATGATCCTAAAAAGAACACCATGATAGACTACTTTTTTATATATATTATTGTTGAGATCTAAGTATTGTTAATGGAGATAAATGTTTTAGTTGATTGGCTTTAGCATCATAAGAGAAGCCGAGTTTATGTCCTTAATAGAAAACAAGCTTATTCATTAGTTCTAAATTTTGAGCAGAAAATTCAATTCAGTTGCTTGTACCCTTGTTGTCATCTGGACCACATGGAAGCTATCAATGAACTTGTTCATGCAAGAAACAAAATAAATAATATTTTCTAGGTAGAAACTTAGACCTTTACATATTAAAAAAAAACAAAGACCTTTACATATTAAATCGAAATTCCATCTTCATTATCAACAGCAATTGTATTTACCATGCCATGCCAAAAAATAGTAATTAACCTTCCAAATTCTGATATCCACAAATATGGTGGGTTTTGGGAAAGCAATTGTGTGACATTTTTATAGGGACCGTGATCCGTGGCTGAAAACCTGTGTTATCCTTTTAATGTAAAGTTTTATTTGCTTGTGTTAACAATGACATTAAGGGAGCTTTCCTGTCTTCATCTCCTTTGTTCATCCCCTGCCATAATTAATCAGAATCATGAGCCTATAAGTTAAATGTTTCAAAGAATTTCTGCAGAGTTTTGTTTTTAACACAAATTTAGAGTTTTTATTAAAGAAATATTAATATTAAACAACATTAAAATCATTTAGTGTATTTTATTTTCAATAACATTTAAAACTTTTAACTTGTTAACAAGATTGTTTTTAATTTTGTTTGGTGGATCTAATTAATCCCTCTCGTTAAACATTACTTATAGATTAAAAACATTAAACATGCTTCTAAATCAATTTATTTTTATCTTATAAATTAGACGATTGAAACCGTTCATATTTTATTTTTTAGATACTCACTGGTAAATGACTTAATTTCAATTTGTGTGGAGAAAAGAGCTGAGACAGGGCGATGATCAGAGAACTTGCTCTCAGTCCTAAAATAGTGAAGTTGGTCCACTCCTTTACCATACCATAGAATTCTATCACACCTGCACATGATGTAACAAAGTTAATATTTTAAAAATTAGATTGAAACAAATGGGCAGTAGATGTGTACCATGCTGGAGTTCTTTGCTTTTCCCCGGATCTGGTTGGAAGGACGCCAGAGGATGAATATTTATATGTTGGAGGAAATTCTATGTTACCTTCTTTCCAACCCTCAAAGACTCCACCTTGTTCCAGCTCTTTCTGAAGTTGATCAAACTCTTGCAAGGCCTTCCAATCTTGTTTTCTAATTAGATGCCTTGCATAATTGTCCTCCAAGTATAGCCTATAGTTCAAATCCCCGAACCAGAATATTCGGCTGTTACATAAATACACACTTAATCAATCATCTGTCCAACCCATTTTCATCTTATGCAACCATAATAATAGGTTAAATATTTTTTCAAATGATGGTTTTTAACAGATTTAAATTTATGATAACTACTTAACAACTGCATCACAATTTTTAAAGTAAATGTCTTTAATAAAATTATATTTCAGTATATTATGATTATTATATTAAAAAATATATCATATGAATTTATATTTTATCATATATACTTACCCTGTTTATGTTGTATATGCTAACAAAAATATGTGACTTATTAGTTTGTATGTATAATAACTATTGCTTAATACATAAATGACGTTGTGATCTACTGATTGAGTAGTTACTTCTTCAAGCATTATGTCATGAGTTTAAATTTTTTCAAAAATATTTTTTCAGTTTTTAGTTTTACTTATTATTAACAAATTAATTAATATATATTGATGGAGAAGAATTAATTGAAGTTGTTTTTAACCATATGGGACTTAGCTAGAAAAATATATATTATGGGAAAATGTGTGGTTTAAACGGAAAATTATTAGACAAAAGAATTGAAAATCATTTTTCTTTTCATATAAACTAAAAAGAAATCCATATTTTTGTCTTTCTTTCTCCTCAAGTCCTATCACAGAATGGGAAAGAAAAAGAAGGAAGATTATTGGTTTTGTAAATTAGAGACGAATTTGAATTTGGGTTGGCGAATAACTTTATTAGGCCGTGTTAGTACTAATTAACAACTGTAAATGAGAACTTGGAAAACCAATTGCATTAATTAAATGATTGATTTGAAGAATAAAATCTAAAGCCGTGTCCGATGTCCTTTTTCAATTTTTAGGTTTTAACTTTTTTTAATAATAAAAAAGAGGGTTTTACTTGGGTACCCTCTCTAAATTGAGGGTTTCAATACTCCTAGCCACATGTCATGCCATGTGTGAAAATTGTGTGTAATTTAAGTAGAATTGATGTTCTTAGCCACTTGTCATATCACGTGGTAAAATAAATGGTACGCATTAAAATATTTAAAATGTCAAAATTTGATAGTGTTAAGGCTTGATCCCACAACACATAGGAAAGAAACAAAGAGTCTTATCACTGAGCTACTTAACACATTTAAAAATTATGACGTAACTATATAGTTGTATTATATTTGAAGAATGTATATCTGTTAATAAAATTTATTAACAAAATAAACATTTTTGTCTTTTTTCATTTAGTATAACAATTAAAATTAAAATTAATGAACGAAAAAATGTAGGAATATTTATTTTGAAAATAAATTTTATTAACGGATATATATTTTATGAATATAATATAAAAATATATAGTTATATTACATATTTTAAATGTAACCTAGTGGTGAGGCTACTCTTCTATCTCCTGCTCAAATCGAACGCTTCAAATACTATCTTAGAATCCAAATAAAAATAATGACTTGGAAAAATATGTGACATAGATTGAGTTGACACATGGCTAAAGACTAATACATGTGACATAAATTCAATTAACACATGACTAGGGGGCTAGGAGCATTAGAGCCCTCAATTAATGCGCTTAGCAACCGGTCAAACTAGTCACTCGTAGATAGTCAACATTTTAAAATATTTATATTTGAAAATTTAAGTGTAACAAGATTTGATCCCCTAACGTATATATAAGAGATGGAAGATGAGCCTTAGCAAATTAAAGGATATATCATTAGTTTTTTAGGAATAGATGCCTACAGTCACGTGTGTGAAGCAACTGGAATGGATGTCTCTAGCCATGTGTCAATTAAATTTATACCATATGTATTAGTCTCTAGCCACATGTCAACTCTGTCTATGCCACATATTTTTCAAAATAATCATTTTTGTTTAGATTCTAAGATAACATCTGAAGTGTTTGATTTGAGTACGAGATGAAAGAAAAGCCTCACCACTAGGTTGCATTTAAGAGATGTAATATAACCATATATTGTTATATTATATTTATAGAATGTATATATACATATATATTAATAATATTTATTTGTAAAATAAATATTTCAGCCTTTTTTCGTTCATTAATTTTACTTTTTATACAAAATGAAAAAAAGACAAAAAAGTTTATTTCATAGATAGATTTTATTAACGGATATACATTCTATAGATATAATATAACTATATATAGTTGCATCATATTTTTTAAATGTGTTAGATAGTTTAGTGGTAAGGTTCTTATTTTCTCTCCAATGTGTTATGGGATCAAGCCTCAGATAGAATAGAACTATTCAACCATATTAAAATAATTAAAATTGATGAAATTGAAATCGTAAAAAAATCACATTATGTATGTGGATAGGTTTGGTTTTTGACTCTATTTTTGAAAACTGAACTAAGCTTAATTGTATTGTAATTTTTAATATATTATTGTTATTCATATTAATTTACTAAATTACATACATGACTTATTTTTATAGTGAGATTAAAAAGAGTCTTAAGTAGTGATTTATGACTTTGTAATTATGTTGAAATTTTTTAAAGTAGTGATTTTGATTTTATTAGACTGAAATTACATATCTTATATTTGATTTTGTTAAAAATAAAGTAGTCTAATCTATATCATATTTGATTGGATTGGATTGGGTCGAGTACCATTATATATTCCAACCAAACCAACCTAAAGCAACTTACTAATGTGATCAAAATAGATGATATTTTGTTTAAAAGTGATCCAATCTAAATTATGAACACCTCAATGGGACATGTTTGAAGACTCAATAAACGTTTACAATAATACTTACATATATATTACCCACCAACAAAGTTGTTACATCGGTAAAATTTGAATTGGGTCTTTATGGACATAAGCTCAATCTCTTAAGAATTAAAATTATTTAATCATGTAAACTTAGTTTTAGATTTATATTATATACCTCTAAAAGCTAAAAATAAAAAATTGCAATCTCAATGGACCTAAGACAGCCATGGGAAAAAAGGCCACCATCAATAAATTTCTTGCTCATAACAAAGAGAGCTATATTTTTCTTTGAAGAAACGTAATATAAGATTTTTTGATAATATAGCGTGTACACATTATCTAACAATGACCGGAAAACAATTATTAGTTAGATGTGTATTAAAATGACTTCGTTAAGATTTTACTAGCATATTTAGAACTGTATTTCTCACTTCAAAGATGAGTCTATCATAAATCATGTTTGTGGTTAAATTCAATGCACTTGAAAATCATATAATTGAAAATGACTTGCTATACTAAAAAAGGACTAAAGAGAACCCAATTTCATGTACCATTGTTTATTTGCTTTGCTGTGTAGTCTCATTCATTGTTTTAATTTGTGCTGTCAGCATCTGTAATTTAAATATCCCATTTCCCCATAATGTCTTTGCTTTTTCATCACAACTTTTATTAAGCAACTTCATGTACAATTTAAAATCATATTCTCAATTATTGGATTGGTATTAATTGCAAATTGAATTCATAGATTTGTTTCATCTTAAATGGAGACCTTCAACTACTCCATATAGATTTATATTCTTAAGCATGTGGAGAATTATTAGTTGAATAAAGAGAAAAAAAGGAGAACTTACTCATGGCCTAAGATGGTTAAAGGATGATTTGTGGTCCTACTAGCGAAAGAAGTCCTCCTGAAAATCTCGGCTACCTGATGGTTCCTCCTTGCTTGGTGACCTTTCTTTTCCCCTGAGGCTAAATGAGCCGCCACAAAGCAAAAACTTGTCCCTTCAATTGACATGCTAACCGCCACTGATCCTTTGTTTCCCAAATACCCCATCACCCCACATCCCACTGAACACACTCTCACATTTGATACACAATGCTTTCTCAACACCTCTTCCCTCATCCACACACTCATGAACACCCCAACCATCTTCTTACAACCCACAAGCCTGTACTCTTCTTCATTTCCATCATTCCATGCTCTTCCATTCAATGTTCTTCCTATTAGCTGCTTCCACTTTGTTGCCACTGCTGGATCCTCTGCCCCTATCACATTTAAGGTCTTCAGAGGTACTATCTCTTGAAACCTGATCAACAATGTTGAATAGCTTAATTAATTTTCCTTTCAAATTAACAAATCAAGTGAGTGAATTAACTTTTTATTTTGTAAATAGCACGTGGTTTTTTTAATTGGAGTGAGAAGGTAGGCAAAGAAGAAAAAACACAATAGGGATATGCAGGGGAATAGGTGATTTTTCAAATTAGTAAATCAGCTCGGAATTGAAGCTACTATGTATTCTATCTTAAGTCGTGATTTAATTAATTGCATTAAATTTTAATGGGAAATTTTATTACTTATATTGATCAGTTTGGTATATAAAAAGATTTAGTAATTGGTGATTATGTACATACCCAAGAACATATATATCTGCAGCGTTCTTCAAATTTAACCACTCATCCAAGTCAACAGCTAAGCTTCCTACAGGGGATCTTCCAGCAACATTCCAAGTACCAACAAAGATCCTGAAATATGCATATGTCACATAAAAATCATAGGATACATTAACATATTTGAGTTAAATTAACGGAAAGAACAATTTACCTTAGCTTGTTTGTTGAAATGCATGGATCTAATTCCATTGACCGAAGTGAAAGATTGTCCCTGTAGTCATCATCACTCACATCTTCAGCTCCAACTGAAATACATATATAGTGCATATTTGAATGCAGGCCCAAGATGAATTAAGAAGAAGAGCATGATAGACACATAATTATTTATGATGAACCTTGTATCTCGTTGAAACTGTGGGATATTGGCTTATTATGATCTTCCTTTTGCCTGCTAGCAATCCAATTGCGTAGCCTTTGATATCTTGACTTGGGGTTCTCCACCTCCATGAGACAAACAAAGGTAACCTTTTGAGGAATATACAAATAACAATAACAATACAAATGATGTGGTGTTTATAGGGTTAATCGCCCTATAGCAACAAGAGAAGACGAGAGGGTGAAATAATAGGCATTTTTATTTGATAAATTGGTCAAAAGACAAGTAGCCAAGTGGGTAATAAGAAGCCACATTGTCCAAGTGCAATAAATGACTGCATCCAAAGGCAACGAGAAACTAGATATAGGCCTCACAAGGTTCCATCATTTCTTTGATTATTAGAACCCGTTAGGTGGTGCTTGTCACGTATGTCTCATGGATATCTACGTCACATGCCTCTCTTGTTTCATTATTATTATTATTGCATCTTAAGTCAATTAATTTTGTACACCCTTATGTTCCTACCCCTGTTTCTTCATCCTATACTCTTACTTTCTAATCTATCATATGTAAAGGTCTTGTGTTAAATGTAATCACATAATAAGTTTTTCTTTTAAAAAAATTAACTCCCTTTCCCACCACAAAACGATATTTTGAAAATATTTTTTGTTGGACCTTTTTTATCATTGTATTTAAGAAGTGTCATATGTTTTACTTAGTCTCTCTAGAATTTATCACTTTAATATATGAGATCGTTTGATCTTTGTAAATGTGTGGTTAGTTCAAGTTTGTTTACAAGAGATAGAGTCTAACTCAATTTAAAATCTAGTTTGAGTTAAGGATTGTCTTGAACCATATAAATGGACTAAACATCTACAGATGACTCAATACAAGCTCTATAACTATATTCTTAATTGATATATGACTTATTTCAATATTTTAAGACATAATTTATCCATATATATTTACATATGATCTGGTGTGTTTTTATGCAATTAATAAAACCATCGTTTTCCTCAGAAAATCTTAGAAACTATATCAAACTAATACTAGTAAGATGATCATAGAGTTTGACTGGAGCTGTATAGTTTAATTAATCTCAGAGTTGAATTTACGGTGCTAGCGGTGGGGATCTTTATCTAGTTAAGATCCGTTTTTTTAAGATGAAAAATCATTTTTGTTTTGAATAAAATTATTTTTACAATATTTTATTTCATTTGTTTAAATTTTTTCATATAGATTTGAAAACATAAATCACCGTTTTTTATAAACTTAAATCACATTTCATAAGAAGTGATGCATTGCGTACGGATAAGGAACATTTCCGTGGTGGTTTGGATTGAAGGGTTCATTTCAGTCTACCGCTTGAATAATGTTGTTGTTTGACTATAACTCTCATGAAATGTGATGAAAAAACAAAGGAAAGAAGTAAAAAGAAAATAAAATAAAATGATAAAAAAGTATGTCGTTGTTCGGGAATATTGAGAGAAAGAGGAGATAGGAAATACATAAACTGATTTTTCTCAATCAAATAACACTCAATATATTATTAAGAATATTCCGATTTAATTTACCCTAAAATTTATGTTTGTATAGACACAAACATGGACACACTCATAAACACACAGAGACACATAAACATAGAGACAGAAAGACCCACTAGTGCAAAAAGACTTCATCAACATAAGATATGAATTCGATTGTGTAGGAACCGAGTTTAAATTAGACGTAGTGACATTTTTGAAATTATCAAACTGGATTTAAGAATAGTTCCATGCACTACTAAAAAAAACCTGTTAGCAACGGAAAAAACTGGTCGCTATCTTATGCCATAGCCGTCGCTAACAGTGTTAGCAACGACAATTCGGACGGAAACACGGCCGTCGCTAAATGATGAGTCGTTGATAGAACAATGACAGCAAGCACCTCCGTCGCTAACTTTTCGACGGCATATCGTCGTCGCTAAAATGGTTCCTGCTTGCTGTCGCTGAGTGTTTTCATACAGCGACCACTCATTTTTGTCGCTGCGGGTTCTTATATTACGACCACTCATCTCCGTCGCTAAGGGTTCTCATATAGTGACCACATGACGTCGTCGCTATCTGTAACCATACTGCGACCACCGATCACCATCGCTAAGGGTTCTAATACAGCGACCACTCCTTAGCTGTCGCACACAATAGCGACTAGCATCTGCCGTCGCTAATCCCTAACCACACAGCGACCAGCATCTATCGTCGCTAATCCCTAACCACACAGCGACCACATATAGCCGTCGTTAATAATAATTTTTATTTTTATTTTTATTTTTTTCAACTTTTATGATATTTATAATATGTGTTTTGTTAATTTAATTTTAAACTGAAATATTGAATAACATAAAAATAGTAAACGAATGGTAACAAAAAAAAATACTAAATAGAATAATAATATAAGTATGCCTAAATACAATGTGTCTATACAAACAAATGTAACATAAAAAAACAAATCATGGGGGAGGGGGATCTTGTGGTGGGGGTGGCGGCGGGTCAGAAGTAGGGGGAGGGAGCCGCGCCATCAACTGCATCAATAGCTGCTGCTGCGCTGCAAGCTGTCGACCAATCTCGTCGTGCTGCTCCTCGGCCCGTCGTCGGTCTGCCTCCGCCCGCTCCTCTAGAAGCTGCCTCTGGCATCGCTCCTCCTGTAGCTCGTTGTTCAGGTTTTGAATGACCTGAACAAGTCAGGGAAAGTTGATGCGGACAATCTTATTCTCTACAGAAAGAGTAAAGTAATATAGATGTTATCAAGCCCCAAGTTTGTGATTTCAATGTCACTTTGATGATTCCTTTTCGCTGCTTCCTCAATAAATGTTATAGGTGATTGCTGATAGCTGGGAAAGGGGATTGTTCATTTTGTTCTTGGTTGTATTTGCTTTTATTGTTGCTGGTTATGTTCTTATCAAGGTAATGCTTCCCTACAGATATACTATTTATAAGATATGAAATAATATTTTATTTAACTAAGATATGTCTAATTATTGAATAGGAAATTAATATTTGCATTCAAATCTTTTTAATGTTAATTGAAATTCTTGTTTGATTTTCAATTAGTTTTGTTGGATTGTTATTTTTTCTTCATGCTAGTAAATTTGATTGAAAGTGATAACTAGTTACTTATGTTCAATGTTATAAAGCTTAGGATAATACTAAATATCTAGGCACTAGTTTATTGTTATATTTTAAGATATTTTCAAGCTTAGAAATCATTAAGGGTTAATATGTTTTGTAAGGAATTTTAATGTCAAATATCATTTACTGGGTTACTTGTATCATGTACTGCCTAGAATTGATTTAATGCTATATATAATGTCAATCTCTATTAAGTTCAAATTAAAAGGCCAAAACAGAAACTAGCTGCACTACTATTATTGTCTTTATTTTCACATTGTGCATAACAAAGTACCAAATTAAACACCACTTAACTAAACAGTGATAGGACACTTGATTTATAAACATAACAAAGAATATTTTCTTTTAAATTTCCAAACTATAATGAGAGAGTTCAAATCACTGACTAATTTTATATAAAGTGAAGTTGTAACAGCATAGTATAAGTTTCATGAATCAAAACTACAAATAAGTAGTAACACACTACGCACTCTCGCTAAACACACACAATCATATTACACACTATCACATAATCACATTCACTTACACGTTGACACTCACATACTCACTGCACACACTCACACTTATACTGCACAAATACACTCATTACACATACACACACTTTCTCCCAGTCATATAACAAGCATAACACTTCCCTCTCTCATATGCACAACCTCACACAACATTATGTCAACACAATTTCTATGATAATGAAAACATGGAATTTATACTCATAAATCATCCTAATTCTATTTTCTAGTTAATATAGAGAAAGATGTTAAGCTTATTTAGCATGAAAAGTCAACAACATAACCAACAAACTTAAAAACAACAAAAACTCGAAAACCTAAATACTCAAACACATACACACATGTTGACATTTTGATTATCTTATGCATTTATTAAGGTCATGGAATTTTACAAGACCAAATAAATAATTGCATAATTGGTTCTGTCTTATGAAAGTGTGATTAAAAAAATGAATATAGTGAAGGGTATGAATCAAGCTGCAACAACATCATCACAAGAATATAGTTCATATTTCAGGTTCAGCAACAGGCCATCATCAACAACAACTAACATTAACAAGTACCAATTAACTAATTAACTATTAAAAAGTAACAACTCAAAACTCACCGTGGAAGAGGGAGGAAGACACGACGTACGGTATGTCACAAGGCAACCGTGGGATGTGGCCTATGGAGGGAAGAGATAAAAATGTAGAGGAGGTCGTTGGAGCTCACGTCATAGACTGAGAGATAGTGAGAGAGAGTGAGAGATAGATAGGTTAACGAAAGAAGCAAAAGGGAATAAGCAATGATATCTTATCAATTAGATAAATAAAACCTCATTTGGGATGTTTTTTACTTCAAGTTTTCAGTCTTTTGAAAAAGAAAGCATAATTTCAAAACTTAAAATTGCAAATTAAAAATCTCTTCTTATCATTTTAAAATTTTACTTTTTAAAAAATTGAAATTTGAAAACCCGTAACCACCTAAACTTAACCAAATTAAATAGAAAACAAGTAACTAGTAAGACTCAGATAAATTAGTGTGAAAACTCATATTTTTTTTGCCTTTACATCCTTAAAACTAATGTAAGACTATTCTGTCTCTCCTATTCCTAATAAAAATTAAGGAAAATAACAAAATACTAACACTGAGGGAAGGAATTTTGTTAAAAAGGGAATAATAGTCTTGTACTGGACACTTATACTAATGCTGACTATGCAGACTTCCATGTTGATAGAAGATCAACTACAGGGTATTGTACTTTCGTAGTTTCCTTAGAGGTAATCTGGTAAATTAGGAAGCAAAGAGCAAAGTATGCCAAGATTATGGGCAGAATTAGGGCTAAAGCTTATTCAATGATTAAAGTGTTTATGAGATTAGTAAATGAATCTTAGCTTTCTTAAAGCCTATTTTTTGCCTAAGTATTTATCATTTATGTTGTACTCTCTTAATGATTCTGACTTTCTTTTCAGTAGAATTATTTTAACCCAACAAATAGATGATTCATATGCCTGAAACATTTCACTTTCATATTTTTATTGGTTTATCTATTAAAAAAAGAAAGAAAAAACTACAACTAGATGCACTTCATATTAATGATAATTGTCCAATCCTATGAAAAAATTTACACATGGAATATGTGTCAAACCTAAGAATAGTTTATCACGACTTACAACTTCTAATGTTAACTTTCAAACCCAACCCAGCAACCAAAACAAACAATACTGGAGCAATATTCTCTTCTGGAGAAATCAAAAACACTTTACAGTATACAGTGTCTAAATTTTCAAATGGAGAAACACTTGTATCCTAATAGAATTGGAGCTGTATCTTATTACTTAATATTTCTTATATTGTTAGGCTTGGCTTAGAAGTTTTTAGTGTCTAGTAACAACCAGAAAAACATCAAATAAATGGACAAGGTTTTCATTGAGTGTGACTTTACTGTACTATTTGGTGCAGCTAAATTTCCAGGTTTAATGCACTATGAACAGAGGGTGAAATAGAACAAAAACAAAGATAACCACTCTTCTTTTGCTTTTTTAAGAAGAAAGACTAAAATAATTAAATAATTACTTTAACTATAATATCATATAATGAACACCCAACATACTTAAAACAACCAACACACACAACCCACACAGAGAAGGGAAAAACATTGGGATCGATAATGTAGCTTACCTGTGGTGCGGATAAGGGAGACGACGGAGAAGACACCATGACCTGCTTCGTGAGGGGGATACAAAGCTTTGTTGCTTCGTGAGAGGGAGTCACAGAGGCAGTGAAGGTTCGGTGGTTTGGTGGTTCGTGGGAGAGTATGGACAGAGAGAGCTTCGTGAGAAAGAGTGGCGGAGATGATGGTAGCTCGGTAACAGAGTGATTGAGAGGGGCAGAGGTGGAGAAGAGGGAAAAAAAGTGTTTAGGGCTTGGGGGTCAGAAAAAGTGATTGACAAGGAAGGTTACCATCGAGTAAGTTATTATCTTTAGCGATGGGCAAAACCCGTCGCTAACTCCGTCTCTAGTTCAAGTATGAATACGTATCCCAACCCTAAACCAAAAGCTGTCACTATTCCAAACAAAGTCATCGCTACTAACGTCACAAATAAGGCCACCAGGTACACATAACGACGGAATAGCAAACGCGGTCGCTATCACAAGGAAGCCATAGTGACAAGAACACTGTCCGTCCCTAATTCTTCCACATTAGTCACGGAGCAAAGCCGTCGCTAGTATCCCTCCAACTTTTTTGAATTCCCCTCCAGGGTTTTCTTAGTGAGCGATGGTCTTACCCGTCGCTAAATATCTAAATATAGCGATGGATACACTGTTTGTCCCTATATTTTAACTCCCATCGTAGAAATAGCGACGAACGCATACCCCGTCGCTACATTTAAGTAGCCTAGTGATAGAAAGCCATTGTCGAAACTGGTTTACCTCCCTCTAATTTTTGGGTTCCCTCCAATGTTTTTCAGGCACCAAAGATTAGTGACGGGATTTGTCCGTCGCTAATATGGGCGCAAACAAAAAGAAGGGTGGAGGGAAACCAAAAAACAAAAGGAGGGAAAGTTAGTGAGCGTTTCAGTGATGGTATAACAATAGTGACGGTGTTAGCGACGGCAGATGTGCCACATTTAGCGACAGGGTTCTGGTGGTCGGTGACTTGGTCACTGTGTTTTCTTTTGGGGTCTCTTTTTCGTTTTTAGTCGCTAATACGGTCTCTATTTAGCGATGGTGTGTTACGGTCGCTAAATTTGGGTAGCTATCAGGGGGTTTTCTAGTTGTGATGGGAACCAAGATCTTAGGCCATATTTTTTGTTTTTTTAAATAAACCTATGAACACGTTTCTGGGAGGAATTGTATTGTTTGGCCATACTTTTTTTATTTTTTTAAATAAACCTATGAACACGATTCTAGGGGGAACCAAGTTCTTAAGGTGTACTTTTTTATTTTTTTAAATAAACAAACCTGTGAACATGGTTCTGTTTGGCCGCATTTTTTTAAATAGACCTATGAACACGGTTATGGGGCAACCATGTTCATAGGTTTGGCCGTATTTTTTTTATTTTTTAAATAAACCTATGAACATGATTATGGAGGGAACCATGTTCGTAAGTTTGACCGTAATTTTTTTTTAAATACAACTGAACTAACTTCTTTTAAAGTTGTATTCTGCAATAGTCTTGTATATTGCTTAAAACCCTTTGTGTTTTTAAACCCTGAACATTGCGTGCGTGAGCCCCTGAACCTGTATTGCATCCATTATCTCATTTCCTACTGGAACCTGCATTGCACGTGAAGTTGGTGGTGTTTTCTTCTTCCTTGACACACAAACGATGCATATACTCTTCGAATACCTTCTCTAAAACATATGTATATCACGTTGCATGAATGTATCTCTTCGTGTTTCTTTCCTATTTTGTTGAGGGTGCTTAAATCTGTGCTTTTTTTTTTGCATGCCATTGTTTGCTTCCTAAAACTGTATTTTCTTCCAATGCTTCATTCCATTGCTTCCATTGCACATGGAGTTTGTGTCTTCTCCTTCCATTGCTTCCATTGTCTTCTTCTTGCCTGAATCTATGGTTTTATTGCATACCATTGTATTGAGTGTGGGGTTTAGCATTGGAACATGGCATGGATAAAGGGTTTACGCACAATGCACACCATATGTTTGACAAAATGTCTCTCTTGATGGAGTAGAGCATACACACACCATGTGTTTAACAAAATTTGAGTGAAGAATGATTGTCCTCACAAACTATCGCGTGAAGGATATTATTTGCTTGAGCAGCAGATGACTGTAGAGAAAGCCAGCTAACACCAGCTTGACACTGAAGTTGTTGGTCCTCCTTTGACCTCCTAAAATAAGGAGCGTCGGGGGTTATACCAAAAGGGAAACTTAAAAGGCATCGAAACAAGATAGAAAACAATGTCAGGGTTTCTCCTAGGCGACCCAGCCACTTGAAGCATAAGAACTTTGGGAAGATAAGACTAAATCTTGGCTTATACTGATGTTGATGCAATGTTAATAAGCATTTATTTACAATGAAACATAATCACAAAGAAAACATTCACACAAAGATCATAAAAACAACTTCTCTATTTGGTCTTTCTACCCTTCTTTAGTTTAGAAACCCAATAATCTAATCAAATAAATAATTCTTATAGAAACAAATAGTATGTATTTTCTTCTATATAGAAATATTATTATAACTCAAGTTAATATAATTAGTTAAGAATTAAATTTATATTTTTAAATTAATATTATAGTTGAAAATTTAGTAAATAATATAATGTGCGATCAAATATGTGAATATTTTACTAACTGAAATACTCTTCCAATATTTATAAGAATTTAAATTTTACAAATTGAAGGTGTTGTGATGGATGAGTATCATACGTTGTTGTTTTCAAAGGAACATATATACAGTTGTAATGCATAGCGTATAAAATCTGAAAGTAGGTGTTTCGAGAGATTCAATGTTTAAAAGTCTATCCTGATTTGATCCCTCGCACGTTGTCCACACTAAACCTCCATACCCCACCATAAATCAATTATCTCATAGCATATCCAACACACCCATCTTCGGTTCACCCATATATCACCATCATCGTGTCACTAACGTAGCCGTCGATTAAAGGAAAGCAAAACACTTGTGTATTGGCCTTAATCTTTGAAATTAAGGTTATTTCATTTAAAATAGTAACATTTTTATGAGGGGGTTTGCCTCTTGATTTAATATCACATGTAAATATCATATATATGCATATTTCATCTCTATTTGTAACATTTATTTAATAAAAATACAGGAATTTTTTCTATTATAGTGAACCAATTTAATCGCTCAAAAGTCCCAAAACATATATGTGATTCTCTAAAAATTCCTCGACATTATGCAATCCAATATAACCATCATGGATCCATCGATGACATCCAATCTAATTCATCATCATCTACATTAACATCATCACTATAGTTCACAAATTACGCATCAAGATCAAGTGTAAGATGCCAAAACAACTATAAACCTCCAGTGAGGTCGTTAACTTCCTATTTTTATTTGTTTTTATTATTTTATTTTAATATTATTTATTTATTTTATTTTATTTTATTTTTTTACTTTTTATTTTTTCCTTTTCTCTGACTGTTTCTTTTCTTTCTTATTTTATTTTATTTTATTTTTTACCATTTTGTTTCTATTTTTATTTATTTATTTTATTTGAATAATGAGGGAATGGGTAGTAGTTTTAGAAGAGTTGGTAGTTATTTTTTGAAATGAGAGAGTGAGTGGAGCTATGGTTTCTAAGATTTCTGGAAGGTTTAGAATTTCCCTACAAATACTGCAGTGGGAATCTAAGAGTTTTTTGGGAGTTAGTGTTAAATCAAGGATGGTCACTGTTAAATTCAAATGAGGTTTGGTCACTATTAAATTAGAGAGACTCGTCACCATTACATTTAAAAGAGCGTTTGGTGATTATTAGAATTAAGAGAAAAGTGTCACCATTAAAATTAAAAGGTATGCTCCATAAACTTCATTCGCACAAATGTTATAAAATTATGAAAGAAAGTAAGCGTATAGATTACTCTATCTCATATTTTTCTTTGGCATTGAATTTTAAAAAAAAATATTTTTTAAAATATTTTCATTTAATAAACAATGCAATAATTTTATACAATGTCGTATGATAAACTTTATCTGCACCAATACTATAAAATTATGAAGGAAGGTAAGCGTATAGATTACTCTATCTCATACTTTTTTTCCGCATTCAAGTTGTTTTTTAAAAAATACTTACAAACAAAAATATTTTTTAATAAAGATTATGTAATAATTTTATAGCGGATTCGTATGATGTACTTCATCTGCATTAATATTATAAGATATAAAGGAAAATAAGTGTATAGATTACTTTATCTCGTACTTTTCTTCAACATGAACTACCTTGTTTACTATTAGAAAAAATCTAAAATATTTTAACCATTTCTCAAACAAAATAATAATAATAAATTATTTTTCAAATCCCAACCGAAGAACTACGTAATCCTGAATTCTCGGTGTACCTGAGAATATGTAGAAGCGGGATCAATTCTTGTCGGGCCCACTTTTCTTTAAATAAATCTTTTTTCTTTTACTGTTATTTTGTTTCTTGGGTCAATTTTAAAGTTATCATTAAAATTACGTTATTTAATTGAAGGTACCGTTCTTAGGAATAGGCAAATATGATGCTATTATCTTCCTTATTCGTAACCAACTCACGAACTCAAAACTCTAAAGGGTTTTTTCAATATTTTACCCTTTTAAAAATAAATTTTTTTTTGGTGGTGACTCCACATTTTCAAACACTTTAACCTATATAATTCTTTTAAGATCATTATTTCGTCACGTTGCGACATGAACGAAAGAGCATACTTCGTTTTAAAAATGAAATTTTTTGAAAAAGATGCAGGAAGTGCACACTAATTACTATTTGTGCTTAGTTCAAGTGGTTTTCTTATTTTTCTACTAGCAAGTGTTCATTCTAAATGATTTTTTGCTCCAGTCTATGTCTTCAAGGGCAGAACCAGTGTGGTTGAAAGGATGTGATGGTAATGAGCAAAGGCGATGAAGGAAGAGCAACAATGAAGGATGAGACGCGATGACAAAGAAAGAGATGCAACAAAGAATGAGTCGTGTTGAAGCAAGAGCCGTTACAAAGGAGGAGTTGCGTGACGAAGGAGAAGTGTTGCCATATCAATGAAGGAGAATTAGTGTGTAAGATGGAGAGTTTTTGTGCGATGTTAGAGATACAAAATTAGGGATGAATGAGAGCTTTGTTAGTTTTTGGGATTTAAAATATTCAAGTTTTTACACCTATTATTATAAGTAAAGTTAGGCGTAAAATGATTTGATTTTGTAACCATTATAATAAAAATTGGTGTAAAATACTTAATATTTTTACACATTCTATTTTAATATAAGATATAATACTATTATTTAGGCCGATTTCAAAAAAAAATAGATGTAAATAATGTTATGTACACATGTTATGTCACAATAGGTGTAACACATGACCTTTTATTTACAAAAATATAATTGCGTAACCTTTTACACCTGTTTTCTTACAATAGGCATGAATTGTTAGGTGTAAAACGGTTTTTCCTCTAGTGATTAATGTTAGTGTGGTTATACCACACTAAGAATTCCACATCCTATTTTTAAACAAATGCACATGTAAAATTGAAAAAAGTGTCTATTTATTTGGTGCAACGAGCTTATAACTTTTTAAAGAACTTATGATTATTTAAGCTATTAGAGATGTTTGGTAAATATAAAAAATGAGAAGTTTATACATTTTAGAGAGCTACGTGAAGAAACTTATTAGTTTTTAAAAGCTATATTCCTCATTGATTGTTTAGTTATTATTTTTACTTTTTTTCTAATGATAACTTTTATCCCTCATATAATTAAAATATTATGTTTTTTAAAGTTATTTAACATAATTTAAGCAAATTTTAATGTAATTCTATTTCAATAATCTCTTTAAAAAGTTATAAGTTATAAAAAAAATTATAATTTTGTTTTTATCAAATGCACTCAAAATACACTTGATAGGATTTGAACCCCAAGTGGGATCACAGCTTGGAGGTCTACATAGAGTAACTTTCTGAAGCTCAATGTTAATACTAGTTGGAGACATGGAGGAAAGGGTGGGCAGAACTTCATTTAATGGAAGTTGGTCTTAATATTTCTTGGCATAGAAACATTAATTGAGTGTGAATTCGATTGTATGGATGCAGTACATTTGATGATTTCTGAGTCAAATGTGGATAGACATTGGTCAAATTCAGAGTCTCACGGTAGTTAAATTGAAAAAAAAGTTATTAAAATTAAAAAATTTAAAAGTTAATATTAATTTTTTACAGTTAAAATTTTATTTGACCATAGAATTTTTTTAAAATTGGTCAAATATTTGACTAACCCAACAAAAAAATTAAATAACTCCAACATCTCATAATTGAAGTAACTTAAATTTCCACTAGCTTTTACATTTCCTTTTATATCCCAAAAAAAAGTTGTGGTTTAGTGATATAACGAGTAGAGTATTTATTACATGCAGTAGGCTCAAATCTCATTAGGTGTATTCTTTTTCAATTTGACAGGTGCATTTGTTTAAAAATAAGATATGAACTTGTTAGTGCGGTCGTTAACATACTAACATCAATATTTCCTAATTGTAGTCTTACACGAATATAAAGCATAACGGATTGAAATAAAAGATTTAACTTATTTTTTTTCCTTATTTTCGTTTGAACCAAACATGATGTATATATCGTCAATTAAAATCTTTGTTCTCTCTCTTTCTTTTCTCTCTTTGAAACAAATACTACTCTATATAGAATTATCTTTTGATAAATTTGTTTCACCTATTCTCTAAAATTTATGTATCCTTAATTATTCCTTCATCAAAATATATTTATTATTTTATAAACTATTTGTAGTTGAAAAATAAAAATATGGTACATTAATAATATAGTCATTTCTCTTCAACGATAATTTGAAAAGATAAAAAATAATTTAAAAACTTAAAATAGAATCAATAAAATAAAGATTATGATCTCAATGATTCCAAGGAATGTTTTGACAATCTAATACTAATTGATAATTAATAAATCTAACGGTTAATAAATTTTCTTAATTCTTGTATCACAGTTCATTAAAATGGTCCAATATATATAAAGTTATAGAGTAGTAGTATATTAACGTACTTACTTACAAGATAACAAGGCAATCCTTTCCTTTTTAATGTAATGCATTGCATATTATTATTTAATTATGATGTTTGAATATCACTTTATAGATTATATTTTTAGGACTAATTGACATATTTAGAAGTCTAGGTTATTTTGATAGTTTATGTAAAACCTCAATTTATATTAAAAGTAATAAAAAAAGTCAATAAATATATATTAAATAGATCAATAATAAGTCTAAATAATAGACCTTTAAAAAGATAACAACCTACCTATAATATGTGTGTATATATATATATATATTATGTATCAAATATAATTTTAATAAATTTTCATTTTCATTTTGTAAATTATAATTCTTAAAAAATACTATATGTATTTATAAATTATAATTTATTTTATAAAATTATATAAGTTAAAAATACTGGCTTAACAAGTTAAAAATATTTTTGTTTTTGAAAAGTTTAAACTTGACCTCATTAGTTAAATAAGCTTTTTTAAAAAGTCTTAGCTTTATCTTTTACTAAGGAGGTTGAGTCAAACTAGGTCTTAAATAGGTTGACCATTGACGAGCTATTTAATCTATAATTATCCCTATATGTTAATAGTTAGAAGGAGAAATAGGACAGACCATCTCTCGGAGCTCATGGCTGGTTTGTCTAAGGCCTATCTAGACCATACTTATATGAGATAAAAAAACCTAAGTTTAGAACTTTTAAGAATTCTATTTAATTAAATAAGTTAAAATATTACCAGAATGATTATCTAGCTTGGGCAGTTTTCACCTCGTTTAATGTAAAAAAAAGGTCAAAATATATGAGTGTTTAAAAAAATCTATAAGCCTTTTGTTATGTTAAATATATATATATATATATATATATATATATATATATATATATACTCATGTATTATAATGTAATAATATATAATTATAATAATTTTTAATAATATTTTTCCAAAATAATTTATAACACATTAGGAAACCGTTCGTGGATTTTTATTTGAGATTAAACCTTTAGGTCTGAATGTTCTTGATGTTGTGTTAAATTGGATAATTATTAATTTGTTTTATATTAATGTATTGTTGGATAATTTTTGGTTTGAGGCCTTTTAAATTGTTAAATGATATTGTTAAGAATTATGATATTTTATTTTTATTTTACGGGAAGGTCTAAATATGTTTCTTTAACTGTTTACATTGATAGTTAGTTTACAATATTTTTTAGTAAATAGAACAAAGCTATCAAACCAGACCTATTATTAAAACAAATCAGGCCACACATTCACAAAAAGTCTATCATAGATAATTAGGTTAGAATCAGACCTTTAGCCCAGTAAAAGTTCATTCTGATCTAACTTACTTCTATTCTTATTATGATACACTAACACACATACGGATCACAATGGGATCCATATCTTATAAAAGTGAGGGTAATTTTAAAGATAAGTTTATGTGTTTAAAATTATGAAACTCTACACTGTTTCAATAGATGTTTCGAGTTCAATCTATAGGATCACATCTTATTATATATTTTTACTTTTTAAACTTTTAATAACATAAATATAATTTTAAAAATAAGTTATATGTAATTAAAATAATATTTAACAATAAACCTTAAAAGCTTTAAAATATAATAAACCTAACAAGTATATTATATTTTAAAAATATATTAATGTTAATTTATTTTATTATTTAACAATTATTGTAATAAAATTTATTTAATTTGGGACCTTCAACAGGCAAGGAGAATCCGCTGGCATCAATCAGTGGTTTTTGTACTTTTGTATTCAGAAAATGACCCTACTTCAAGATTCAATGGCTGTTATTTATGGCGCATAGCAAACCTCAATAAATTTAACTATTGCTATCTTTTTCTCTTTTCTACTTTGTTCGTTTTTCTTTTACAACCCTGTCCCTTTGATTCTTTCATTTTCGGGAGAGATTATCACTACACTACTGTTGCTTTACAACATTTTCCATAGAGATTTCCACTTGATCATCAAATGTATACATGTTTCAATTCCACCATTTCTTCTCTCTATCTTTTTTCTTTATTTGATCTCACTTTATTGGATATTTAAGTAAACCTTTGGCCAAGTGTGTTATGTGTGACGTCCGCTAGCTACTTAGAATTACTTTAAACTGTTTAATTAAAATTTATAATAATTTTTTCACAAATTATTCAATTAATTGACCAATTAATTTTAATACATTCAATTTCCAGTAATTACTATAGAACTATACCTATACAACATTTTTAAAACCCAAAATGCCATTCAGAATGCTAATATACAGCTTTTGGTGACGCTACGTGAGACCAAGAACGCTGCCCTGAGGTTACGCGTCAGACTGACGCCCAGAGTCAGCGTATCAAAAACAACACTTGATGCTGTTATGCATTTTAGGTCTCTATGGCCAACTTCTAACCACCCAATTGGCGCGTTTTAGGTTCGATTGTCACGAAACTTCAAAGGGCCACATGTTTTCCCCATTCCGAAACTGTTGACGCTATCAGTTCACCAAAATTTCATCATATGCGTAAGTTATGAGCAAAAATGCATTTAACTCGACTATATGTAAAACCTATGCATCAAACTATCCAAATGAACTCCAAATTACCCAAGGCCTATATGCACAATTTCTAAATGACCTCGGGAACCCATTGGTCCCTTCTGGGGGTCCCAAAACTCGTCGAATCTCAAAATCACATATTTAGTTTCTTATTCCACATAAATTCAACTATTTTCACTATATGCATTTGAATCATTACTACCCCTATGTCAAGCAATTATCATACTTCACATCACACACGTAATTCACAATCATATACAGGACCTGCCCATGACATTAAATAAACACACACATATTGGCTTCTTGCCAATAACTCACATTTATCATCAATTTCAACATGCTAATCAACAACAACATCATCATCAACAATTCATCAAGCAACTTACACAACCATCATCAATCCAAATCATCATCAACAGTCATAATATCCATATGCTAACTAGTTTAACAATCCCATAAAACACAATATATTACCACATACATCAAATTACACATCATTATTATGTTATCATATAACTTCAATCTTTTTAATTCCTTGGCATTAGCTATCCGCTTAGCACACCCTCCGGGGCATTGGTACCCACCCTGTCACCGGACCAGTCACTAAATTAAAGAAAACCACAACAAGGGTGAGTGTTTGGAATATCATAATTAATATAGAATGGTAATTAAATGAATGCAACAATTTAATATCTATTCTTTTTATTATTAATTAACTTACCTGATTCCATTGCATTTATATATTTCTTGCTTCCGTTTCATAATAATTCGTACCTACCCATTCCTTAATATAGTTTCCAAAACAACATAAACCATATACGTATTCTCATTTTCAAACTAATATAAATTACATATCATACATCAAACCTCATCCACATCCAAATCATATTCATAATCAATCATCAATTTCATCATGAAACATCATAAACATCAATTCATATATCACACCACTGACTCACAAGCATATCTGACTCCTAGTATCCAGATGCTAAAGGGTCAGCCTTTAGCTGGGGGTCCTGCTTGACACGCGGTGAACCCTGCTTGGTCCACCGAGTCCTACTTGACTCTCCACCTCAACTACTGGGTCCTACTTGACCACTGGGTAGCTTAACTGGGCCTCAAACACCAAGGGAGCCAAAAGCGAGGGGTAACACATACCGTCGACCGTCCCACACCACATAAACATACCATACATGGCCCAACATCATCAAATTCATTATAATTGTCAGAAACTGACATTTCATAACCACACAGGGCGGCCACACAGACCCGGCCCACATGCCATGTTATAACATCTTAAACATCATTAATTCTAACTAGTTATCCACAATCAAAATAATATACACGACACATAGCATCACCATTCTTCATCACAACTTTCATTATATATATATATATATATATATATATACACACACATATATCATATATTTATAACTACCATAATTTATTTTTATCCATTTCCTATCAATTACCCCATTCAACATACTCTCCCAAACATTTAACTATTTAATCACATATTCATATATACACATATTTATACAAATATTATCTAACTAATTTACAAGCTTCCTAATAACTCCTAATTAATTTATAATTCTCCCGAATATAAATCTCATACCAATCCTAATTAATTACGATCCAAACACCCCCTTACCTCGATTCCAAGCCTTAATAATTTATTCTTGGTGTCGGTTGCGTCCCACACTTGCTTGGTTCGTTTCTCCGCCTCCAAACTCGATACCCGCTTTGCTAATCATTCCTCTGGCACTTGTTCCAGCACCTACGGTCACCGAAACACAACCTCGTTGGTACATTACCTTCTTTACCCTTCAAATTCAAGACCCAAGCCTTCCAAGTCCCTAAAACATGAAATCAACCCTTCATGACCATATGCAAATTCGGTTTTAGAGAGGGGAAGGAAAAGAAGAGAAAGAGACTCAAGATTGAGGGTCCTCCATGGCTTACCTTAGTCTCCAAAGCTCAAAATGAAAGCAATCCATGTTTTCCCCTAAGTTCTGGTCACAATTCACAGGGGGAGGGAAAGAGAGGAAGAGAAGAGTCTCGGGCTTTTGTTTTTGCATGTCTTGTTTTAAACTAATCATAACGTTGACGTTACGTGTCAGAATGGTGCTACACGTCAGATCACTAATTGTACCCTTACGCTACGCGCCCATGCCACACTACGCGCCAGTCTCTGATCCTTCATTCCCTTTAAAATTCATTTTAAAATCATATAATCCACTTCATATCACTTAATTCTTATTATTTTTACTCAATCATACATTTATTTATTTATTCCAATCATTAAAACACTAGGGATGTTCCATTATATGTAATGTTATTCATAAAACATTCTTGCTTAAATGCACCAAACCACAAGATATTAATCAATTAACAAGTCAAAAGCAACAAATAAAACATAAAATAATTAATAGATCATTCTTCTAGTCTTCTCTAACCAACTCACTTACAAATTGAAAATTTGATGGAACCAAATTACTTGTTGCCTCTTTATCTTCTTTCTTTTTTGGCAAACGGTTCTTTATCTTCTTTTGGTCATACCAAAAGTATTACCTAAAGGAACCAAGTGGGATGAACATAAGTATTACCCAAAGGAACTAAGAAGATGACAAAAAAAGGAACTAAGAAGGATTTGACCAAAAAAAGAACTAAGAAGGTTAAAAGAGTAAAGGAAAAAATTATATTTTGGTCCTTTAATTTGAGGTTGGTTGAATTTGATCCTTTAAGTTTGCTATGATTCATTTTTGTTTTTAATAATCTATCACTTTGGTCTTTTAGTGTGTTGAACATCATTTTTTTTGTTGAAATTGGATGAAATAATCATGTTGTTTGACAAATAAAAAGAATTACAAATTCTAAAAAAGAAATGTAGAATTCTAGCAAAGAAAATAGCAAAATTTATAATCGGTGTCTCAATAAGAGGTTTTTCTGATAATTTTCTTCAAAAATAAATGTCGATGATGACTCCATTTTTGTCGAAACTAGTCGTGATTGTGGTCAGGACAATAATAAGGCAAAAATAACTTTCATCTACTAGCTATAATTTTGAAACACTATTTGAAGTAGCATTTCAAGAAACATTACTAACCTAGCTAGCTAAAAATGATACCTACCTAAAAATATTTATTTTTATTTAAAAGATATTTCAACTAATGAAATAAACTTTTAACTAACTGAAATGCTTTTTGCCCTAAATGAACTATTAAGGGTAAGGTGAAAGAGGCTCAAAATCATAAAAGAGAGAAGTTTATTTCAAAATTAGAAGGGTTTTACTTGGATGCCCTCTATAAATTGAGGGCTTCAATGCCCTTAACCATGTGTCAAAATTATGTGTGTGTGATTTAAGTAACTAGAATCGATGCACATGATCATGTCTAGGTGACAAGACTTCATCCTACAATACATTGGAGAGAAAAGAAAAGTCTCACCACCAAACCACTTAACACATTTCAAAAATATGACGCAACTATATATAGTTATATTATATATGTAGAATGTATATCTGTAATAAAATCTATCTACGAAATAAACATTTTTATCTTTTTCATTTTGTATAAAAATAAAAATAAAAATTAATGAATGAAAAAAGGCGAGAATATTTATTTTGTAAATAAATTTTATTAGTGGATATACATTCTACGAATATAATATAACAATACATAATTATATTACATCTTTTAAATATAACCTAGTGGTGAGACGCTTCTTCCATCTCTTACTCAAATTAAACGCTTACAATGTTATCTTAGAATCCAAACAAAAATGACGACTTGGAAAAATGTTTGGCATATACTACTAAGTTGACATATGACAAGAGACTAATACATGTGGTATAAATTCAATTGACACATGGCTAGGGGTATCCATTCCTAGAAAAACTCATATGATATATACTCTCAATTTGTTGAGGCTCATCTTCTATCTCTTATACGTTGGGGGATCAAACCGTGTGTGAACACCTCTTTTGGTCCAGCCCAAGTGAAAAGAATTCTGAGAGGACTGGACTTCGTCTCCGAATGATCATTTCCGAGTAGAATGACTCAGAATGATAATTTCCGAGTGGAATGTCTCCTAGCGAGTAATTTCCGAGTAGAATGTCTCTTAGTGAGTAATTTCCAAGTGGAATGACTCAGAATGATAATTTTCGAGTGGAATGTCTCCTAGTGAGTCATTTCCGAGTGGTTGTCTCTGAGTGAGATGTTGTCGAGTGGAATGTCTCCGATTGAGTCGTTTCCGAGTGGGCTTCAAGTGTGGGAGTTATTTTCGAATGAGAAAAAGGCTCTGGATGGTCATATCTGAGTAGGATGTCTCTGATTGACAGGTTTCCGAATGGGCTGCTTCTGAGGGAGTTGTTTTCGAACGAGAAAAAGGCTCTGGATGGTCATATCCGAGTAGGATGTCTCCGACTGACAGGTTTCCGAGTAGGCTACTTCTGAGGGAGTTGTTTCCGAACGAGAAAAAGGCTCTGAAAGGTCATGCCCGAGTAGGATGTCTCCGACTGACACATGTCCGAGTAGGATGTCTCCGACCGACACATCTCCGAGTGGGTTATTTCCGGTTAAAGCCACTCCAAGTGAAAAATGGCTGACCTTGAATGAATACTTTTCGGTTGGAGATAAATCCGAGTAGAAGATTCTCGGTTGTAGCCACTCTGAGTGAAAAAGGGACTGATTTTGAATAAATACCGCCCAAAGATATACGTCCGAGTGAGGGATTACCGATTGAAGCAGGGACTGGACTTGGGGACAAGTGCCTTTTCCTAGACAAAGATGTCTCCGATTGGACCATTTCAGGGAATCACATCCGAGCAAAGGAAGCCTCTGACTATGAATGAACACTTGTCAAGCAAGGATGCCTCCAAGGAAGGAACTTCCGAGTGGTTAGCTACCGAGAGATTTGTTTCCGAGTGAAACAAAGCTCCGACCTGGAATGAGTTTCTTTCGCCCAGATTCTCCCAAATTCCCAAATTTCTGAGTGAAAAGAAAGTCTGATTTCTGAGCGAATAAAACCGAATGGCGAATTCCCGAATGAAGAGTTCCTGATTGAAGTATTTCCGAGCGAAGAAATTCTGATTGCGAATGAGATTTCAGAGTGGACAATTCCTGGGAGTTCCTGACTTGGAATGTCTCAGTCAGTCTTGGAATGTCTTGGAATGAATACTTTGGGCCGACTCTTCCAAGTTCCATAATGTCTAAGTGGTACAATTCTGAGAGAAATGCTTCTGGACAATGAAAGGCTGGTTTCAAAGGAATACCTCTCGGGCTGGGACATTAGAATAAAGAATTCCCGAGTGAATACATCCGAAGAGTTGATTGACGATTGAAGCTGTTCTGATTGAAAAGCAAGGCCGATTCCCGAGCAAATACATCCGAATGGGTTGATTGACGATTGAGGCCATTCTGAGTGAAAAGCAAGTCGGACTTTAGAGTGAATACGTCCGAATGGATTGATGCACAATTAAAACAATTCTGAGTGAAAGGCAAGCTTGATGAATGTGTCCGACTGAATTACTCCCAGGTAATATATTCAAGCAAGGCTTCTTCGAGTGGTTCAATTCCAGTGATGTGCTTCCGGGTGAAGCTTACTTCCGAATGAGACGCTCTTGAGTGGGTCAAGCAGAGGGGGTGAACGAGTGCTTCAAGCAAAAGCACCTCCGAGCAAATGATCTCCGAGTGAGTCACTTTTGAAACAATTCCGAATGAATGTTTCAAGCAGTGAAGCAATTCCGGTTGAATGTTTCAAGCAAAACACTTCCGAGCAAACTATTCTCTGAGTAAAGCAGTTCCGAATGAATGCTTCAAGCAGTGAAGTTCCGAGCAGAACCCCTCTGATTGAAGCAGTTCCGAATGAATGCTTTAAGCAGTGAAGTTCCGAGCAAAACCCCTCCGATTGAAGCAGTTCCAAATGAACGCTTCAAGCAGTGAAATTCCGAGCAGAACCCCTCCGATTGAAGCAATTCCAAATGAATGCTTCAAACAGTGACATTTCCAAAGCAACACCGAGTGAAGCAATTCCGAATGAACAGAGGTCCTGATGAATGCTTCTCGGAAAGTAATTTTTGAGTCAATAATTTGTGAATTCATGCCTTCACACCGAGTGTCAGAGGTCGGATCAGATCTGTGAACTCAAGCTTTCACTCGGTATTTTATATATGAGAGCACCTGTTCCGCTCGGATTAATTCCCACTGAGGATGGATACCGGTTGAGGCACCAATCCGAGTCAAAAAGAGAACGCCGGTTCCATATTTCCACCGTTTGCCCATACTGACTTGGATTCCCACTGTCCAAGTGGATCTTTGAATTATGGGGGGGGGGGGCGGCCGGCAACAAGACAAAAGAAAAAATAATAAAGAATTTCCCACTAGCCGTTGTCCCCCACTACCTGTTAGTGGCTAGGCTGCCTCCACTATGAGTGGAAGCTGGTGCTATCCAAGCACTAGGCCACCCCTATAAATACCCCGTCTGAAGAGGCTCAAGGGGTTGGAATTTTTGGTTGGAAGTTTTTCACTCTTGAAACGTCCTTCTGCCCGCACTCCCCAGTGACCTGCTCCGATCTCCACAAAAGCTTTTGTCCCTAAAAGCTTGAAGTTTCCTTTGGTGTTCAAAGCCAGAACCTTGTCCTCTTGAACCTTCTAATCTGTTTTGGGCCCTAAGTGGTTACTACACCACCGAATCAGAGCTGATTTCCATTGAACTTTCCCATCTCCTAAACGCTTCCCAGTTCGCTCCACTCACCTTCATTAGCCATACCGGTCACACCCTTCTTCATTTCAGCTTCCAGTGTTTGAAGTCCACACCGGCTCAGCACATTAACCACACCGGTCACACTCCATTTCAGCTTCCAGTGTTCGAAGTTCACACCAGCTCAGCATCCTCGTCACACCGGTCACCATCTGTTCCTCATTTTCAACGCTTGTATTTATTTATTTTCCTGCCAAATTAATTGTTGTTCGATGGGACCGTTTCCTTTTTAATTAGTAATTAATTTCTATTGATTGGATCAGTCCCCCACCAGGATCTGCCCCTTATTTTCAATACTTGTATTATTTATTTTATGTCAAATTAATTGTTATTTGATGGATCTATTTCTTTTTCAATTATTATTAATTTCTGTTAATTGAATTAATTCTCCACCTTTCCATTTTATTTTATTTATGTTTCCTTCGTAACTGCCTTTTTTATCACTTCCATGAAAATCAATTTAGACGTGACGTCTTGTTGATTTTCCCCTATTCTCGGTAGACCATCACCATGATTCATAAGGAACGGGATACTTGAGACAAGACGTCCCGTTTATCCCCTTCCCATTTCCAACCCCGCATTTTGATTAAATCCCATGAAAATTAATTTAGATGTGACGTCTTGTTGATTTTCCCCTATTTTTGGTAGACCATCACCACGATTCATAAGGAACGGTATACTTGGGACGAGACGTCCCGTTTATCCCCTTCCCGTTTCTAACTCCACATTTTGATTAAAGGATGACTAATTTAGATGCGACGTCTTGTTAGCATCCTTCCCTTTTCCTGTTTTATACCAAAGCCAAGGTTAATTTGGACGCGACGTCCTGTTGACCTACACTCCATGTTGTTCAGTTTGTTCCTTTCTGTTTTTTTTACACAAAGTACAACAATAAAAGGGGAGAAACATAACATCTTTTGTAAGGCTATTTATGTTGCGCATTTTCAATCTTGGTACTGTTTCGACAGGCGATGTAGAGTGCTAATACCTTCCCTAACCGACTCCCGAACTTAAATCTCATTTTTTAAACCAGTGCTTTACTGAATCTAGTTTTTTCCCAATGTTTTTCCTATGGATAAAAATGTTGGTGACGACTCCCTGTTTTTCGTTTGTTTCATCTCTTTCGAGAGGGACGGCCGCGCCGTCGCGATCCAGGTCGTGACACCGTGTTACACTTAAATTTTGACATATAAATATTTTAACATGTTGACTATTTACGAGTGACTTGTTTGACTGGTTGCTAAGCGCGGTAAATTAAGGACTCTAATTCCCCTGGCTCCATTGCCATATGTCAATTGAATTTATGTCATATGTATTAGTCTCTAGCCACGTATCAACTCAATCTATGCCACCTATTTTTCCAAGTCATCTTTTTGTTTAGATTCTAAGATAGCATATAAAGTGTTCAATTTAAGCAGGAGATGGAAGAGGAGCCTCACCACTAGGTTAAATTTAAGGGATGTAATATAACCATATATTGTTATATTATATTCGTAGAATGTATATCCATTAATAAAATTTATTTTCAAAATAAATATTCTCGCCTTTTTTTGTTCATTAATTTTAATTTTAATTTTAATTTTTATACTAAATGAAAAATACAAAAATTTTTATTTTGTAGATAAATTTTATTAACGATATACATTCTACAGATATAATATAACTATATATAGTTGTGTCATATTTTTTAAAATGTGTTTAGTAGTTTAGTGGTGAGACTCTTCTTTTCTCTCGTATGTGTTGCGGAATCAAGTCTTCTCACATTCAAATTTAGGCATATAAAATGTTTTAATATGTTGACTATTTACGAGTGACCGATTGCTAAACACGATCATGTTCATCCATTCTAGTTGCTTAAATCACACACGATTTTGACATGTGGCCTAACAAGTGGCTAATATTCCACTTGCTTAAATCACACAATTTTGACATGCGGCATGATACATGGCTAAGGGCATTGGAGCTCTTAATTTGCCGAGGGCATCCAAGAAATACTTAAATTGGGAAAGAGTAGTTTATTAAAAACATTACTTTGAAATGGAAAACATAGAGAAAAAGTAATTTAAAGACACAAAAAATAGTGAGAAGATGACACAAGTGAAGAAGTGGATTCAAAACTATCCAATGTAATATAATAAGAGTTTAATTATTATACATTGTTAATGTAAAAGTTTTACACTAAGAACCAATCAGAATTCATCATAAGTGTGTGATTTAAAATAATTATTATAAAAATCAATGTTGATTACTTACATGACAATCCATAATTGAATGTTGGTTTAAAAAAATTTATATTGAGTGTATCTAAATTAAATTCATACAATAAAACAAATTTAGTTTTTGCAATTTGGGATTTTTATTTTATTTTTGGTTTGGTTTTATAATTTGTATTTGAAAACTTCTAATTATACTTTTATGTATTACTTTTTCTCTCGATATAAAAAACTATTAAGAGATTTTTTTAGTCCTTAATATATATAAGAACTTCATCCAAAGGCAATAACATCAATTAATTTTTCACCAAAATATTCTTATTAACCATTAATGAAATAAATATTAATTAAGAAGAAAGATAATAGAATTTGTGAGTCCCAATAAATATAATGGTACTTTTTGAATATATAACTATAATTTGTAGAGACAACTTTAACTATATTAATTAATTTTTCTTAAAAATTAAAATTAGTTGATAGAGATAATATTAAAGAAAGGAAGTGTGTGGATTTGGTAATTTACACCTTCTTGATCTTTAGATAATCTAAAAAACACAAAGTGGAAGTATTTACAGAAGATATAGGAGAGAAAAATAAAATAAAAGATACAAAACTGATGTAGGCAAAGCCTACTTTGAGAATGGAGGATCTAGCTTTCCTTGCTTTTTTTCTTGGACTTCCAATTACGTTGTTGAATTTTGGAGATGGAGAATGCCTTGTAAGAGAGAGGGATTTGGATGCCACTCCTCTAGGAGGAGATAAGCCCTATAAGCGTCACCCTAGGGGAGGAAACCTAAGGATAAAGTATTCGGTGGTGTGCTAAGTACAAGGGAGAGACTAAGAGAGTCTCACTCTAAATTTCTTCAATTGAATTCTGATGTGTATTTTACAAAGGAAAAAGACTTATATATAGGCTTTACAAATTCGTAATTGGCTTGGGTGAGCTTGTAAAAGCTTCACCTTAGGCCCAAAATCTAAAAATGAATGGCCCAAAAGTAGCTCAAAGTAAATATATACCTATACAAGACCCAAAAGTGATCCAAAATGAAAAATATGACCATGTAAGGCCCAACCTAAAGCCAAAAAAAATTTCTAACCTAAATCTAATAAAATCCTAATTATGTAAAAAAGAAAATACAAAGGATCATGTAAGCCCAACAAGAGGTCCAAGTAGCTTAGGAAGGCCCATGATCCAATATACTACAAGACAAGAGAATGTAGGGCTTCCCAGGAGCTTCTGTGGGTTTGGGCCCATAAATGGGAAATATGAAAGGTGTGAGGGCTTTTCTAAGGGTGTCCTTAGCCTTCTTACTCCTTGCTCTAGTTATAGGTCCTACAAAGGAGTCTATGGCCTTGTCCACCTTATCAACAACTTCTTCATGAGTGATATCCTTATCAAAAACTAAGAAAATCTTATTGAAATCTAATAAACTCACATAGTTAAGCAAAGTGTATGAAATATTCTGAGAGTCTCATGCGTATTAAAAGACTTAAATACAAGAGAAAACTAACTCGCTAATTAAGAAAAATAGTTAAGCTTAATTAATATTATTAATTTCATCTAATAATTTATATTTTCTTTAAGTGCCCTTTATTGAAACTTTTTTTTTTAGAATAGTTTATTCTCCCCTTCAAATTAAAATTTGTCCTCCCTCTAATTTTTTTCCTGACAATAAGAGTGTAGATCATGATTTGTCCAACTCATGTTAGAACATTTATTTTATTAGTAATTCTCAATCAATATCACATAAGAGTATAATAAAAGAAAATTAAGAAACACTTCTTTATAATACTTAGAATATTAATTTCTTTCTTAATTCATTTGTCAATGCTAGAGTGTCATAGAAAAAAAATATCATTTGCAAATGCTAAAGTGTCATGGAAAAAGACCAGAGGAAATATTAAATAAGAGCAGATAAGATAACATTAAATAAAATAAAGTTAATTAAAATTTGTTTCTATTTTAATCCACTAAATATATTTAACTAAAGAGCTATATGTTTAAGGAGAAAGAAACAAAGCAGCAAACAGAAGGAAAAATGTCCAGACATGTTTCTTTAGACCTCAGGAATTTCTTCTACTGGCCTTGGAGACATAAATTAATTGCAACAGAGTCTAAAAAGATAAAATGAAAACAGCAAATAATCAATATTCTATAATCTAATTACACTAAAATATTCATCGGACAAGCAAGTAGCAGAGAGTTTCTTGTTATTTGGAAGACATTAATTTAATATACTATTCCAGATTTCACATAAACAAATCTCATAAAGTACTGCATAGGGTTTGAGGACAATGATTCGTTGAACTCTTTCCGAAAAAGATATAGAAGAAAAAGAGTTGGTGTTAGTTTACTATCCAGTGTGATCAAAGCAAACATGAGGCGAGAGGTGAGAACATAGTGCCTAGTAGTGGCAATGCAAAGGAAATGCACAACAAAGTAAAATGTTGTAAATGAACAATTTTCAGTAGTACTCATAAGATTACCAATAGTAATCCAAAAGGAATAAAGTTAATTGCGAAAAGAGGTCTCCAAATTCGATCAATCCAAACAATATAGTAGTGAAGGATACCCTTAATCATTCAGAAGAAAAATAAAATAAAACAAAACAAAATTAGTTGGTGTTCTTTGAACATAAGCCTCAAAAGCAAGAAACTTCAATCTTGTGAAGCCTGAAACTTTCAGCTTGTTTGACATCTGAGATCAAATGCTGCCTAAACATGGCAATGAAGGCTTCCACCCTCTCATTCAACTCCTCCTTGGAAAGAACTGGCACATGCTCCTCCTCTTCCTCTTCCTCCTCAACATCATCTTCTTCTATCTCATAACTCTTAACATCAACGTGAGTGGTACTATCACTACTGCTAGTACTACTACCCCAACATTGTTTCTTGTGGCATTCTTTTCCTTCTTCAACTTCTTGAGTACATTCCCTTGGCTTTCTCTTCTCGTTTTGCACTTCTTCAACACTTCTTTCACGGTAACTTGACCTCATGGACATGAACATAATGGCTAATAGAATGACATTGAGGATGAGGAATACCCAAGCACGCCACTGCTCAACAAGAAAGTGCTTTAGACACACCATTAGAAAAAAGGTTCCTGCTGTGAATACTATAGTGTGCACGCTATCCTCCTTATGTTCTTCTTCTTCCTTGGTAATTTCTCTCTCATTTTCCCTCCTCTTCATCTCCATATTGGACCTTGTTTGTTGTGTAGATTGGACTTGGAGTTTGAGTTAGATAGGCCTTAGCTATAAATCAGTAGGAGAAAGTGGCTATTGTGCAAGGAAGAATGATGGGGGTGTAGGTGATGTGGGGGACTGCATAACCACAATGAAGGGGTAAAGTTGTATTTGTGATGATGAATTGATGAGAGGGTATCACAGTAAGATTTGAATGGTGTAAGGTGCTGAGGGGACAAGCCAACATAATGCATACAAAAGGACTGCTACTTTGACACTGCTGCTAAGGTCCATGTGTTGATCATTTCCTGATCCATTTAGGAATTTAGCTTTGTAAGTTAGTGTGTGTCTGGGATTGGCGTGCACACCAAATCATGTATTTAGCCACTATCCTTTAAGTATTGATAGCCTCGTGACATTGCCACATTGGATTGTTAGTGCCTGTTTTTGTTCTCTGAAATTTTCATATTTTTATTATTTTAGCCTTTCAACATTTAATTAGATGATAGTTTTAGTCCCTCCATTAAGTTCCTCAATTTTATAACGAAAAATTAATGGATAACCTGTCATTAATGTGACTACGACTAAAATCTCACAATATTGAAAGTTTGAGAACTAAAATCGGTGAATTGAAAGATGAAAAAGTAAAAGTGCAAAAAAGTATCATTGTTTAATAGGAATTGAGTACGTGACTGACTGAAGATTAATATCAAAACTTACACACAATGCTCACATCAACAATGACGGATGTGTCAAAACTAAATATGGATCTAAAAAGTGGAAATTGCTTTTAATTTTGTTAAAATAGATTCAGAGTTTTGGTGTTAATGAAAGTTGAAATTTTCTTTGTTTCCAAGAGTGATGTGGAAGTAACGAGGGAAAAGCAAGAAGGTAGAGAAGTGGAATCTCCTAGTACTAAAAAAATGAATGGAAGAGGAGATTAAAGAGTTGAAAGAGAAAAAGGGGGGTTGAAACGTGAAGGAGCAAAGCACGCTTGACATGCCCAATGATTTGTATTCTTCTTCCCTTTTTTAGCTGGTCCTGCCACTGCCCAACCACATAGTACAAACCATACAGTAATAGAAGATTCTTTGTAGTCTACCAGCTTCTCATTTTGGGGGGTGGGCTAGCACTTTCCTATGGGCCCTTCATGCTGGGCTTTGGATTCTGTGGCCATATGGCATTACTTAGCACATTCATTTGCTGTTCACCACTCTGTACTTCAGCATTTCAACATTCCACAACTGATTTTCGTACCTCTTTATTTGTTATCAACACTACTTTTAAAAATGTTTGCTGATTAGTAAATATCATTTCAAAGTATAAGAAAGTCTTAAACATAGTTTTTAATTTTGAAGAAACTTAAATTATATCTAAGGTTCAGCCTAATGATGATGGTGTGGGTATAACTTTATGTCCTAAGTTCAAATCTCAAATTTATCTTCTCTTTTCTTTTCTTGTAAACCAAAGGATTTTTTGAAATAATAATTATAAACAAATCTAGGTGTTATTGTAAAACAAAAGGCTTTGAAAAATAATCTCTTAAATGTCATTCATCAATCTTAACACGACGATAATTAATACTTGCAGATATAATGTCTGTTTGACGCATAAACCTTATAATTTTTTAGTAACTTATAATTTTCTAAAAGTTGCAAAATCTTTTTGATGAGCATACAAAATAAGCTCTTTGAGGTGGCTTATAACTTTATTAATTACTTAGTTGTTATTTTTATTTTTATATTTTTTAAAGATATTTAACACAATTTAAACTAGATTTACTAAAGAGTTCTATTTCAATTAGCTGCCCGAAAAACCATAAGTGATTAGTCATAAACTATCCGTTATAAACTCGTTTTGTCAAAATGAACCGTAATGTAAGTAGGAAGTCGGGCAATATGTATAACAAGTTGGATTTTGGAGAGAATAACTTGTTAGCAACAAAAGTCACTCAATTTTTTTTTCTGAAATTTGTTATACTAATCATATAAGATACTCCATCTAATTTCAAATATAAGTCACAGCACTATATCGCAAAAAATACGCAATTATCGTGTGATCGGTATGCATAACATGGGGAGATTCTCTATGGTGCATTGCTCAAATGCATTCATTGTATGCCTAAGTTTTGTCTCTGTATTGTGGAAGATAGTAATATAGAATAATTATAAAACAAACAATTTATTGTGATTGACAATGACACTGTTGACAGAAATAACAAATTGATAATCAATGACACTGTTACGTGCCTCTTTGTTTACCTGTTTAAACTCTGTTCAGCAGAACACTAAACAAATGTTTAGTTGTAAACTTGCGTTTAGATGCCTAGAAACCTATGTAACTCCATTGCAGCTCATTCTAACGGATAACTAAACACACTTTAAGAACCACCTTCAATGTGTTATTTACTCCAAGGGCCTTGAGCAACCATATTGACATCAACACCATTTGGTAGAAAAAGATATAAGCTACATAAAGAAAATGAATAAATCAGACTGGGAGCTCAAACCTCTGGGGAAATCTTACTATGTATTCAGCATAAGATGAAATCAAAGGGTGAGTTATGTATGTAACAATTATGCATCCAGGATCCTGTTTTCATTTTTCATTTTTCTATGTATGAATGGAAAAAGATCCTGTTTCTTGTTCAAGAGCTCTCCAATGTAACAATTTAACTTCTTGTCTATGGGTACGGCTAGCTCTTGTATCCAAATAATTTTATTTGGCATTTCAAAACAAAAAGTCAAAAACAACTATGAATTCAAGAGATAACAGCAGAATTGGACTGACCTGATCAGCAACCCAAGCCAGGTGCCTATTAGGCTCTGGAAGATTCATCTATCAAGCTAGATTTAATTCCAGGGGTTCTAGTGCACCATTTTGTTTGTCCTCCATCCTCCTCTTCACTGTGCTCTTCTCAGAATCAAGGTTTTGGTCCTCGTTTCTAAAGGATTCTTTTTTTCGCTTCCTCTGGAAGGTATACTTCAGAAGCCTACTATCATGTACTTGACCAGGAGACCCATCATTATCTTCAAATGCTTTTGCATCTTCCAGATCAGCATTTGTAGATGGAATATCAAAAATCACCACTTTCACATTAGAATTTGGACCTGTTAGACTTTGTGCAGCATTTCCTTCCAAGTCTAATAACTCATTAGCCTTCTCCTCAAGCTCAATCTTATTTACAGCCTGGACCCTTTCTGTGACACCGGCAGACCCATGCACATGTTCTACATTGGTCAAAGGTGGCACTGGCTTCATCTTTGCACCATTTTCACCTCCACAACATTTTCCATTATTGAGGACAGATGAGCACTGCTTAAGAACAAATGATGGTTTGCAGCCCCTGAAAATAGAAGATTTCATTCCCACATGTCTATGACTTATTTTCTTTCTTCTCCATTTGCTGATGGCACAAGGCTTGATAGAAGATAGAGAACACACACCTTTGTTGGATATACAGTTCTCATTTTTATGCATTCTGCAAGAAAGAAAGCAAGACCTGCAATAGGAACAAATCTTCTGCTTTGGTTTTGTATGGCACCTGCATTGCTTCTTAATTTCCATTTTCCCAGTTGGTTCACAAAATTTTCCAACTTTCCTACCGCGATCTTCGGCAATGAGCCCAAGTTTTTTACCCGAATCTGGATTGTGCAGATCTCGCACCAGCAGCTTTTCATCCAGCAAACTTCCATCAAGTGCATGGATTCTCTGAGTAAATCCATTTTTGCAAAGTTCAGGTATCTTTCTTCTCATGATGATGGAAGCAAGGTTAGGGCCATGACCATAATAATCCTCCAAATTAGAGATGCACAACTGCTCAGTTTGATTTTTCAAAATAGAGCACTTGTTATTCAAAATATCCACAGAAAACGATTTGTTCTTCACATCACAGCTTTTTACACATTCAAGTTCTTTATTAGAAGAGGATACTAAAGTCTCAGGTTTTGCACTCTCCTGAAATGATGCAACTTGCTTTACATTCTTTCCATTTAAGGGCGGGACCTTGCTATTCCTCGTCTTCTCTAACTCAAGACATACATACTTCAACTCTGCCCTAAGATCTGTTATGACGTCCTCAGCTTCATTTAATTGTGCTTCAAGCTCTTCGATTTTTCTTTGTTGCTTCGATGACGCCTTTTCTGCATGAGCTGTCTGTAAACAAAGAAAACATTTGTTCATGGTAATATGCAATCCAAAATACCCAAAAGCACATCACAGTGGGAAATGCAAAGTAATCTATCAAATCTAATACCTATGGACTCTTTCATCAATGAGAACCTTAAGTGTGTCAATTAAAAGCCAAAATGCAATACTCAATATCGATGCAGCCAAGAATTTTGATAGAATGTTTCACTTCTCTCAAAAAGTGATGGATATATGAATTCCGGTTAAACAATAAAAAATCTGCATACCATCACATCACATGATCCTAAGGATCTTGCACTTTGGAATCATAGTTGAACTCAAAAAGCAGTCAGAGATTGAAAATTTGAGGGGCTAGTTTTTGGCAGCTCTTGATTCCAAAATAATTTATTCTACATTATACAAGGATTCCATGAGAAGTGGATTGTTCTTGCTTCTCCGGTGAATAGAATTCATTCTAGGCATGTAAACCATGAATTCAAAACTATACTTATAATAATAATATTTCAAAAGCAATCCTATTTCATGTGTGCTTGGTTTTGCAATGACACAGAACTGATTTTAGATTGACATGATTTTGTAAAATTGATTTTAGGTAAAAATAATTTTAAAGTGATGTGATTTTCATTTGGATAATAGATATCAGCAAAGTGATTTTTATAGAGAATGATGTTTGGATGTTCTTCATAAAACTGCTTTTGAGATACATAATTACCAAAATGTGGATCCTCATTATTGTAATTAATTCTCTATCACTGTGGAAGCAAGAAAACATTCCTTCAATGAAACCATGGTAACATTCACCTAAACCACATTTCACAAAGTCACACAAACAAGCATCATTTTCAAAGCACTGTTGACCATCTCAAACCATGGTTTACCACATTATGAAAGTTATTCCAAACATGCTCTTCACCATTCAAACCAAATCAATTCTTCTATAGTCTAAACTACCTCTCACAAAATTGTCAAATTCAAATCAATCCTCTTAGTTTGATTCACCCTATTCAAGCTCAAGTTGGAAAGAACCATAAAAGGTGTCCATTCTTTTTGGAGTGTTTTATCTCAATGACATTCTCAATACTCAAACTCGAGACCATTAGTTAAACTAAAACAATTCTATCAGCTAACCTACGTACTCAGTGGAATATAAACCCTTAAACATCAATTCAACTAAAATCTAAATAAAACAAGTGTTAAAACAAAAAACAAAACTTCCAACCATAGCCAAAACAAAAAAGGAAAAAGTCATCAAAGACTCATAACAACCAGATAAGTGAAGTTTGAGAAAGAAACCTTAGCATCAATCATCTGCTTCAAACGTAGCAACATGTGAAGGGCCTCATCTTTAGCCAAAGCAAGCTCTTGCTTGAACACGAGAGCTCTCTGTTCAGAAGCCATTACTCGAACAGCAGCTTCCTTCACAGTATTCAGAATCACTTCAGCATATGCCTTCTTCAAAGCCAGCGTTTCCTGCACAACCAAAGACAACCTTAACTTTAACTACAATAACCACCACCTTCAAAAAAAATAAAAACTCAATCACATAAACAACAAATAAATAAATAAATAAAGAGCATCTCCATATTTTCCCTCAAAATTACATATCTCCAACATTCCGATTCATCTGAGATTTACAAACTTTTCTTATTGCTTGACTTTCCAAAACAACGTTAATCACATAAACTATAACCTTTTTTTTGTTACAATCACATAAACTAAAACTAAATAAAATAAAGAAAAGCAAAAAAACAACTTAAATCAGAACTATAAGAAAGCATTCAAATAATTTTTTTAAAAAAATCATATTTTGAGGATAAGGGTGTGTTTGGATCACGGCGGAGAGTGACACCGGAGACGGTGGTGATGGTGAAGGTACGTTAGGCAGTTAGGTTAGTTTTTTTCCTTTTTCTTTTGGAATGAAAAAAAATTGAAATTTTGAAAAGAACCCAACATACATGAGGTTGATGCTGTTGCATTGGGATGGAGAAATTGGAATGGGGGTTGTGGAGAGGTAACGTTTGTGAGGTGAGAGAGGTTTTTCTCTCTCCTTTTCCCTCCATTGTGCTGCAAGCAGTGTTGTTTCTGTTACCAACAAGAAATAATTGTGTACTTATAATGTCAGGTAATATTACGAATTTGCCCCTACCTCAATGTGTTTTTTCTAAGTTAGACTGATTCTGAGTTTTATAAGGTGTAACTAAATATATCTATCATAATAAATAATTTATTTGTTGATATCTTGATTGATGAATAGGATAGCTGATTTAGGTTTTAAAGTTATTTTATATTTAAGATGGATATGTTTTAAATTTTTAAAATTAAAAATTTAATTTAATTTTATTAGCTTAAAATATAAATTTCACTTTTTTTAAAATATAATAATAAATTCAAAACTATTTTATTCGTACAAATTTTATTTTGAAATCTAAATTTAAATATCCAACATGATTTGACTAAGTTAAAATTTGAGGATTCACCAAAATTAAAATATGTTTATGGTTGAATAAACACTTATAAAACTTACATATTACCTATCTATAATTAAGATGTTTGGCGATGATGAGAATTTAATTCAAATTCTGGAAAATACAAAGTGAATCCTTGTCGACTTACCTTTATATGCAAAAGGAATGTGTTATTTGAATTGCTTCAGTTTTCCAAAAAGCAGTTTATGAGCGGGAATCACATGACCACGTACCCATCTAACATACTAGTGATTGCCGTTCCTTGCATGTAGAACCTTGAGTTTTGGGTTTTTTTTTTTAATCGTGTCAAAAAATCTATTTTAAATTTAGACTTAATTTTTATGTTTGGATTTAGTCCGTGTTATTTTAGTGGGTTATTTGATTTTTTTTATATGAAAACATGGATTTTTTTAAAAAAAAAATTATAACTCATAAACTATTTTGTTTATAAAACTCATTTTATCCCAATTCACAAATAGTAAAACTAAAGTAAATTAGTTAGCAAATATTATAATTTATAATAACAAATTAATAATAAACATAACCATAATCTAAACATAACTAAGCTAATAATAACTAAAAAGTTTCATACCAACTCCAATAAAGTAAAACATAAAATAATACTACAAACCAAACTACAAACTAAATAATACTCTCTCTAATATTTTTTATAAGCTCAAAAAACAAAAAAAAAATAGTGTTACTTTTTATAAGCACTTATAAAAAAATTAGAAGCATTTATTTATTGTGTTTTTTCTTAATTTATCCTTAAGAATTTAATGCTTTCAAACTTGTATAATTAATATAAGGTGGTGAAGTTTAACTTTAAATGGGGGTATAATTAAAAAGATAAAACTACTTTTTTTATAAAATTAAAAATAATAATTACTCTCCTAAAATTATGTGCCTTCAAAAATATGGACTTATATAAAGTAACAGACGGAGTATAACATAAAAATCTCAGACAAACAAACCAAAAACTAAGGACCCGTTTAGGGACGTTGCGAGTTTCTAATTTTTAGTTTTTAAAAGCCAATTTGAAAACAAAATTTGTTTAGCAAAAATAGTGCTAAAATGAGGTTTTTACCCATTTTCAAAATACTTTTCAATCATTCTTTAAATCAAGAAAAATGGTTTCTTATTTTTTTGTTTTTAATTTTCACAATTATCGTGTTGCTACCACCCCGTACTCTGCCTCGTCACCGCCACCATCCTCACCACCACCATACCACCACAACCCCCTCCACTACCGCCATTGCCATCATAACCATTATTGTTCCCATCATCACCATACTTTCCACCACCACCACCACCGTGACCACCATTGTCACCACTACCACCACAACTACCATCGCCACTATCGTTACAACCAACTCCACCATTGTTCCCACCATTGCCAACCCTCCACCACTACTATTATCGTTGTCATCACTACTACCACCACCATACCACCACAACTACCATCGCCACCACCACCCCCATAACACCATTATTGTTCCCATTATCAGCACACTATCCACCATCACCATTGCGACAATCACAACCCTATCACTACCATCACCACCACACCTTCTACCACCACCATTATCGTCATCATCACCGTTATGAATGTCAAAGTTGGCTAGGCCCAGCAAACCGGCTTGCTAACCCACCTAGAAAATGGTTTTTTCATTAAAAATAACAAACAACAGTTAGATTTAAAATTTGAAAATTGGAGCAAGATGGATGACATGCTTAACCATTAAGCTACGTGGAAATTTTAGAAGATACGAGACATGTTTAATTTAATGATTCTTTAAATACAACAATATTGGTAAAGTGGATGTGTATCATAACATATAAATTCATATTATTTATTATTAAATATATTATTAAATACATTTTAATAATATATTTTTGAAAATATATTTATTGTATATTTATAATAATATATTTATTAAATATATTATTAAATGTCATACTACATACTAATGAAATATTATTTTAAATATATTTATTAAATAAAAATAATTATTATTATATATATTTAAAATATTATATAATCTAAATCAAGGACAACATAAACTAATATACATTTAATAAATATATTGTTAAAATCTATATAAAAATAATAAATATGTTTTCAATGATATATTTTTAAATATACTATTAAAATATATTTTTAACTATATTATTAAAAGTATGTAATTAATATATTTAATAAATATTTAATATATTTAAAATAACATTTAATCCATATAAAGGATAGCATAAAATAATATTTATTAAAATATATAATAGTATTAAGTAAAATATGAATTGGTAAAATAATATTTTATATTTTATGTTACGCACTCATTTTATCTATGTTGTATCTAAAATAACATTAGTTAGTCCTTTGGAATTGTCATGGGTCTACTTTTAGGTCTTTGAGGAAAAAAACCATCTCATAATCCCTAACTTTTAAAAACGTGTATTTGCTAGGTCCTCCCAATGACAGACATTAAGTTTTAATGAGGTGAAACTTCCACATAAGTGAGACATGTGAACATCAACTTGTTAATAAAATGGTTCATTTTCATCAAAATCACCTAATATTACATTTTTTAAAATAAAAATTAGAGGTAAACAATATATAACAATCGTGAATATAAGGTCAAATCCCTAATTACCTTTAATTGCGAAAGGAGAGACAAACGAACTCCAATGGTGTAAAGTGCCTTATTGTATGACCATAGGCGACTACGGGAAGCTCCTCGATGACGTTTGACTATGGTTGCAAGGTTAGTGAATAATTCCCTTCTAACCTTAGTGTTTTATTTTAGACAGAGGTTGTGTATGAAGTTTTATGTGTTGCCTCTTATATGGTTTAGTATTATTAGGATAAGGATGTTAATGAAAGAGAATATGTCTACTTTATAGCCTTTCGTAACTAAAGTATGAGGTCTCTCTGTGATTTGAACTTGTGTGGATGATATGGTATTAGATATCATATTAATGAGACATGTACGTGTCCATAAAAGTAATTAAAAATGAGTTTTTTCTGACATGTGTGTTGTTGCTACTATGAACAATTCTATGTGGACATGGTCTTTGTGTAAGCATGTGTTTTGTTTCTTTTAAGACCTTTAACAGTAATTTTAAATAAAAAACATATTATTATTAAAATTATTATATTAAAAGAATAATAATGATGTGTTTTTTTAATATTGTGTTTATGGGTTGGTAGATGACTACCCTTTGATTGAATTATAGGGGAAGTTTATGGTTAAAGGAAATGGGTAACATAGTTCATAAGTGTAAAAAGGTTGATGAATAAATAGAAATAGATGTTGATGCAGTAAATTTCTTTGCATTCCCTAAGTTTGTAGTTCAGTTAGGCTATTCCAGGGAGGTGAAAGTCTTTTAACATGATCCTATATTTAGTTTGGGGTAAAGGTTAAGAACTTTGAAGGTTGATGTTGATGTGTTTCTCATGGTTGATGCTATAAAAAAGAACAATGGAGTTATTGATATTTACTTTGATAATGATGGAATGGAAATATCTAATATAGGAGATGGAAGTAGTATCCCTAAAGAGGAAGGAACACTAACAAAAAGGATTAAGGAAATGGCAATCTTAAGTGAAGGTGTAGTGCATTTAGATGATGATGATGATGATGATGATGATGTGGTTCTAGACTATGTTGAAGTGAAGGAAGTGATTATAAGGGTTAGCCCATCTTAAGTGAAGGTGACTTAAGGTGTTGTTAGTGATAGATCCTCATATGTCAAATAAATTATCTGATGAACTTGCCTATGCCATTGATGGGTTTTTGGACAAGTTGACAAATAGCCAAACTAAGAAGTAAATGGATGTTTGTGTTGAAAACATTAAGGTGATAAAGGGAAATGGATGAGTGGCTAAGGATATTGTTTAAAGGGTGATAGGGAAATACAACAATGATTGAGGATATTATTGAAGATACGACAGAGGGAAATGTAAGTGAAGTGGTTGATGGGGGATATTGTTAGAGTAGGAAAAAAATCTAAGGAAAATGGAAATAATGATGGTCTGGTGAAGAAGGGTAAGGGAGATGTTACCATTGATAAGCTAAAAATGAAACCTCGAGAAAAGAGAAAGTGTAACAAAAGAACAATTGTTGAACTTGACACAAATGAGTCCTTAAGTGACAATGAGGTAATAGAGGAAGATGGGGACAACAATTATGGGTTTCCATTTAAGTTAGGCATTTACAATTGCTTTTGTTGACCATAATTGACAAAAAAAATCAATTTCAGTTGCTTTTGTGAACCACAACTTACATACATGAGTCATTAATATGATATTTAATATCCTATCATCCACACATGTTCAAAACACAAATGGACTATATACTTCAGTTATGAAAGACTATAAAGTAGGCATGTTTACTTTCATCAACATTTTTATCCCTATAGTAAACACATCCTTAAAATACATAAAGTCACACATGTTCACATCAAGGTTTTGATAATGACAATGGTTCCCCCAAACACAAGCAAAGAGGAAGATCAAGAATTAAGCATGAAGAATCAAGTGTATTAAGTCTCAAAAATAAATGTAAGACTCAATCCAATATAGATGGTCTTAAGAAATTAAAATAAAACTTAAAAATGAAGAACTATTTTGTTGAAACATAACAAGCAGTAATCGATTACCAATTATATGTAATTGATTACCAACATAAAAAAATATGAATTTCTTTAAGTTTCAAATTTCATGTAATCGATTACTAAATTAATGTAATCAATTACACAAGTAAACATTGCATATTAAGTTTAAACTTTTTGTAATTGATTACCTACTTTGTGTAATCAATTACCTACTTTGTGTAATCAATTACCTGAATCCCATAATTGTAGAAAAAAATATTTCTACTCTTCAATTCTTCCATGAAAAGATATGTCTCTTTATTTAAAGTTCTAAAACAATGCATCCCTTTCAAAAGACACCCTTTCATATTTTATGGCTCATCAAAAGGCATATTTTCACAACAAATTTTCAACTATAAATAAGGCTGAATTCAAGCAATTATAACAACAAGAAACTTGAGTTTTGAAATATCATTATCATCAATATAAGGCCATTCTATTATTGTGACTATGAGTTATTAGGAACTTCAATTTGTTTATTTACTCTAAAAGTGAGAGTTCACTTTCAAAGTCCTATGTTACTTTATTTGTAATCTTTGTAACTTGGGTTAAGCATCCCAAGTTGTGTTTGAACTAGAGTGGGACATCTCTTATGATTTAGAGACTCCACATAAAGGTGATGCATCCCAAGGTGTTGGAAGTGCTCTGTATATTGTAGAAGACTTTAATTCTAATGGAAACCTCAAAGAATTTCTTGAGAAGACTGGATGTAGGCAAGTGATTGGCCAAACCAGTATAAATTTGTGATTGAACTCTCTTATCCCTATATTTGCATATGTTTCATTCTTCATTTTCAAGGTTTTTATCTTTGCATAATAAAGATTTAAAACGCAATTCACTCATCTCTTGAGTCATTAGGAATAACAGGGACGACACACAAAACTTTGCATACAAAAGCTTTCTAATAAAATAAAATACTATGTTTAGAATGGAAATTGATCCGGGCTAGATACCGGTATCTGCTCTATAAGACATATTTTGACGTCTTTGACCGTTCTCCAACGTGTCACCGGTGTCATCGATATACATCCAGACTCTAAATCCGTATCAGGCGTTCTCTCTATACCGGTTGTCCAGGATAATACACATGTCACCATACAGAAGACAAAAGGCATTGCTACAGGGACAAGGATGAAGATTCCATTTCCCATATTACGAGCCATATTCTACTCCTGGAAATGATCAACTTGTTCCCTAAGACTAGCCCTACTTTCTCTACGCTCAATAAAAAATAGTCACTTGCCTCGATCATGCTGGTGAGTGCGCATTAAATAATAATTTACTTGCTTAATGGAGGTTGGTGGTTCCCCACTAACAAGTCCTCGTATATCGAGCCAATCAGGTATAAGAACTCTCTTCAGTTTACTAGAACAGGGTCCTTTTTTCTTTTTTTTTCTACTTCTATCTGGATCCCATAGAGTGATCACAAAACATTCCACATTTAGAATACTATTACTGACTTGAGCGTCGGAGAATCTTCGCAGGTGACACCACCTTTCGCCCACACCAACGCGTGAGGTCGGTGTGAAGGACCTCCAAGACGCCAAGACCACTCTCTTTATACTGGGACTTCGGATATACAGACCGGATACTTGCAGAACCGATCTTCAATCCTATTTAATCTTTGACTTTTGTGACTGGCCCCACACCGGATCTCTTGACCCCAGTGTAGGACAGTTCATTGGCACACCCGGTGGGACCCAATAAAGTTATTCCCACCTCTCGTTTACGGCGAACAAACGCTTGGCTTTCGAGTTACCTATGGGGAGTTCAAGGAGAATGGTGCAAGTATCTGCACCCGATCCAAGAGATAAAATAATACGAAAGTTAATGGAAGAACTGGTGGAGTTAAAACGTGAAAGAAAGAGCGTGGAGGAGAAAGCAACATCCCAGACTGAGGGGGCACATCAAGTAGCTAAGGGAAGGAAATCTGCTAGTATCCAGTACTCGCAGATTCCCACTTACGACGAGAAAGAGCAAATACATGACTCTGGAGAGAGAGCCATTGGCAGAAGACGTGAGCCAGCGACCATCCACGAGGCTTACAAACTCCACGTTCCTTTCTCTCAAAGGTTGATGAATGTGGCCATCCCAAATCATCTGCAAACTACTCAACCACTTTCCATCAGGAAGAATGGTGGAGAAACAGATCCCACCAAACACCTAGATGCATACATGTACGAAACCATGTACTTGGGAGCAGATGAGGATGTTATGTGCAGAATGTTCCCTCGCACCCTTGTCGATGATGCCCTTGGTTGGTTCAAGGGGCTACTATCAGGATCCATCGACTCATAGGAAGAAATGGCAACGACATTTATGGATCATTTTGTCATTTCTAGAGACGTCCCCAAGATATCTCATACTCTGGCCCATATTAGGCAAGGGGAACGTGAGTCTCTCAAGGATTTCTTGAAGAGATTTTACAAGGAAGCAGCTGTTGTTCCGAACTTGGCAGAGGCACTACAGTTGCATATTGTGATAGAAGCCTTGCTACCGAACTCTACTTTCGCCCTGTCGTTGGCAAAAAGTCCTCCTGCGAGTTTCAAGGAATTCAGAAGGAAAGCATCCAAGTACGTGGGCATTGAGATGCACTTGGAAGCAACAGCGGTGAAGGGAAAATCCCCAGCGCCACACCAACCACAACAGAGGGATAAGGACAGGACCAGATCGGAATGCATGGAGAGACCGTTTTGTGGCAACGTCTTTGATAGCCCTGCACCGTGGCACCAGGAAAAATGGGTAAATGCATTTAGTCATTATGCTCCTTTAAATTCTAAACCTTCATAGATTTTGAAGGAAATTGGATGGCCAACACTTAGTGTGTATGGGGTCAGAAAGCCACCCCAGATCTGAAGACATGGAGACCCTCGGAAATATTGCGAATTTCACGAGCAAAATGGCCATTCGACAGACGAATGCCAAGCCCTAAAAAATACTATTGAGACCTTGATCCGGGAAGGCAAGTTCAAATAATACCTGTTCAAAGGAAGGTCTTTTGATGAGCCAGACTGGACTAAGAAACAGGGAAGAGATCATGAGGACGGTGATGATGATGGTCCCACTCCGGTCAGAAGATTTACCGCTGCTGAAAAACAAAAGGGAGTTATAACTGGTGAGCCCGCGCAGCAGAATGTTATGCCCCAACAGCAATGCCAGGGCTGTAGAGATGTCATTGATATGATAGCCGGTGGTTTAGCTAGAGGAGGAGCCTCCATCACAGCCAGGAAAAACCATCATCATATGGTCCTTTCTCTACAAGGCAAACCAATAAATAATTGTCCTTACAGAGATGGGGTCGCTGCTCCAATAATCTCTTTCTCTGATGATGATTTCGGACCAACTATCCTTGGAGGAGATGATGTAGTGGTGATTGTGGCAGTTATCGCCAACAAAGATATGAAAAGGATACTTGTTGATCAGGGGAGCTCCTGTGATGTTATCTTTTATAGCTGCTTTAAACGTATGGGCTTTAATGACTCTGACCTGTAGCCTTACACGCAGGATTTGACAACTTTCAATGGAGCTAAGCAGCCAACCAAAGGATACTTAGACACCCTGATATCTTTCAAAGGGGAGCCAGGGGCTAGAACAGTGAAGTCTAGGATTTTGGTGATTGATGTGGAATCACCTTACAACGGAATCATAGGCCGCCCCACACTGAATGCAATGGAGGCTATCGTCTCAACTTTTCATTTGCTCATTAAATTTATTGACAAAGATAACAATGTATCTTCTGTTAGAGGGGATCAAGAGATGACAAAGTATTGTTACAACCTAAGCCTCAATATGGTAAAGCTCGAAACCTTCAACAAGAAGAGGAAGTTAAACGATGGAGGATCGGCGGTGGGGTTTGTGAGTCTCATTGACTTAGACCCTAGGGCGGAGTTAAAGATTGATCCGCTTAACCCATCGAAGCCTACACTGGACGGAAGTTCTAGGGGCATCATATTGGGAGATTCTCCAGAAAAGGTTACACATATTAATGACAAACTAGAACCAGTAATGGAGCAGCGACTGTTGATGCTCTTACAGGAGTTCAAAGACCTTTACGCGTGGACAGCTGCGGATATGCCTGGCATGGATCCAGACTTCTATTGTCACAAGCTTGCTGTTTATCCAGAGACGAGGACGGTTGCCCAGAAAAAACAAAGACTGGGCCCAAAAAAGCAAAAGGCTGCTTGTGAACAAACAGAGGAATTGTTGAAGGCCAGATTTATTAAAGAGATTCACTATTCCTCGTGGCTTTCCAACGTTGTCATGGTTCATAAAGCCAATGGTAAGTGGAGAATGTGCACTAATTACGTAGATCTGAACCGTTGCTGTCCCAAAGATCCGTATCCTCTCCCTAATATAGATCGGATGGTGGATGATTCATCTAGATATCAGTACTTGAGTTTCATGGATGCGTACTCAGGATATAACCAAATTCTGATGTAGGAAGAAGATCAAGAGAAAACAGCTTTCATCAATGATCATGGTGTCTTTTGTTACACTGTTATGCCCTTTGGCTTGAAGAACGTTAGGGCCACATACCAGCGTATGATCAATAAGGTGTTCGAGGGCTTACACACGCAGATAGTTGAAGTGTACATTGATGACATTATTGCCAAGACCTCTTCGGGAGGTGACCACATAGAGGATCTGCGCCAAGTATTTTCACGCCTGAGGCACTACAACATGAGGCTGAACCCTTTGAAATGCACTTTTGCAGTCCCAGCTGGGAAATTCTTGGGTTTCATATTGACACAGCGCGGAATTGAGGCCAATCCAGGAAAATACCAAGCCATCCTAAACATGCAGAGCCCAAAGAATCTGAAGGAGGTTTAATCCCTGAATGGCAAAGTAGCAGCCTTGGCACGATTCATGCCCAAGATGGCTCACAGATCACTTCCTTTATACAGGGTCTTGAAGAAAACCAAGAAGTTCGAATGGGGACATTAGCAGGAACAAGCTTTTCAGAAGCTTAAGGAGGTGTTGTCTAAACCTCCGATATTGGTCAAGCCTGACCCCAGAGAAACACTTATCCTGTACTTATCTATTTCTGATGAAGCATTAGGGGTCGCTCTGGTGAAAGAAACCCCGGATGGTTAAAGGCCAATATATTTTACAAGTAAAACGTTGCAAGGTGCTGAGACTAGGTACCAGAAGATTGAAAAGGCCGCTCTTGCCGTCATTTTCGCTTCGCGACGCCTGCGTCCGTATTTTCATGCCCACCCTATTGTTGTGAGAATGGATTTACCACTCCGATCTGTGTTGAGCAAACCAGACCTCACCAGAAGAATGATAAAATGGTCCATTGAACTTTCAGAATTTGAAGTTTCTTATGAGCCGCGAAGTGCAATAAAAGCCCAGATTCTGGTTGATTTCATAGTGGAAATACTGGGGACAGATCCAGCAACACTTCGATGACAGTGGACCATATATGTAGATGGTTCCTCTAATAATAAAGGTTGTGGAGCTGGCGTCATGGTGGAGAGTGACGATGGTGTCCTCTTGGAGATCTTCCTCCGTTTCAATTTCAAGACCTCTAATAACTAAGCTGAATACGAAGCTTGTCTCACCGGGTTACGAGCTACGATTGACATCATAGCGTCCGAAGTCACCCTGTGCAGTGACTCAGAATTAGTAATATTGAAAATACAAGGCGAGTACCAGGTCCGTGAGCCTTAACTCCAGCTATATCTGAACTGCGTGAAAGAGTTAAGTGAAAAATTTTCAACTCTTGAGTTCAAACATGTCCCTCGTGAGGAGAATGCAAGGGCGGATATTCTATCAAGGTTAGTAAGTACGAAACAGCCAGGCAGCACCACAACGGTAGTCCAAAGTATGCTGACATCACCTAGCATCCCTCTATTCCCTACTCTAAACGCTATTGCAATTGATTACGGAGACACATGGATGGCCCCATACATCCGTTATCTGGCTGATGGATAGTTGCCTACCGATGAGAATGAGAAGAAAAGAATAAAAAGGGAATTGCCATACTTCACTATGATTGATGATAACCTTTACAGAAGGGCACTCTCAGTACCTTACCTGATCTGTTTGAGGGAAAACGAGGTACAAGTAGTAATGGAAGAAGTGCACGAGGGACAATGTGGGCACCACGCCGGAGGAAGAAGTCTGATGAGAAAGATTCTCAGGGCTGGATATTGGTGGCCCACGATTAAACAAGACTCCATTGACTTTGTTAACAAGTGTGACACCTGCCAGAAGTTTTCTAACCTTTACCATACACCAGCGGAAGAACTCTTCACATCCACTGTCCCGTGGCCATTCTTCCAATGAGGGTTGGATATTTTGGGTCCCTTCCCAACAGCACCTGGGGGCATTAAGTACCTCATCATCGGGGTTGATTATTTCACTAAGTGGATAGAAGCGGAGCCAGTGGTACACATCACTTCAGCCCGAACTCGTCGTTTTATGTATGAAAACATTATAACACGATTTGGAGTCCCAGCACGAGTCGTTACAGACAACGACACTCAATTCACAGACATGAAGTTCACAGATTTGCTTGAAGGGTTAGGAATAACCCAGATATTTTTATCTGTCGAACACCCGAAGACTAATGGTCAAGCTGAAGTGGCTAACAGAGAGGTGCTGAAAGGGCTAAAGAAACGTCTTGGGGAAGCCAAGGGTGGATGGACAGACCAGTTGTGCCTCGTCCTATGGGCATACCGGATAACATCTCACTCATCCACCAATGAATCCCCATATCGCTTGACTTATAGAGTAGAAGCAATGATATCTGTGGAGTTACAAACTGCTTCTGTGAGGGTCAAGTACTTCTCTGAGGAAAGCAACAGTGCCAACTTAGTGTCAGAGATGGACGTAATTCAAGAGCTCAAAGAGGAAGCATTCGTTAGGGACCAGGCCATCAAAGCCAAAGCCGCCCTTCGGTACAACAAATGAGTCCAATCCAGGACTTTCAATGTTGGGGATTTGGTTCTGAGGAAAGCACGTGTGGGAAACAAGTTTGCACACCAGGGCAAGCTCGCTCAGACATGGGAAGGTCCCTACAGAATATCCGATGTCTGCGGAAAAGGCTCATATCACCTGAAGAACCTTGATGGAACCCGAATCCGCAACAAGTGGAATATTCAGAACTTACGCATTTATTATAGCTAGTTGGTAAGACGACATGTACTCTTTTTCCTTGGGTTTTTCCATTGGGTTTTACCAAGAAGGTTTTAACGAGGCATGACCCTAACCGAGCTCCTCTTGTAATTCACAATTAATGAAATACTTTGTGTGTTCACCCATTTTTTTATGATTTTATTCAAAGCACAACACCGTTGTGACAAAATACTTTCAGGACGGATGATCCTAACTACGTATCCGTTATTAGCGATGAACTTCTTCGAGGGTATAAAAGGGTGAACCATACGGTGAAGGCTTGGGCGCAGTAAGCTGGTTCTTTTTCAAGACCACGCTGAACCCCAAGTAACGGGTGTAGTAGGTTCAGGATTAGCCCTGTTCTGAACCCTGTGTTGAAGGCTTGGATGGTAGGATTAAAATCGAGTTCCAAGTACGGTTAGTAGGTTTGGCCGAACACCGGTGAAGGCTTGGGCGTAGTAAGCTGGTTCTTTTTCAGGACCACGCTGAACCCCAAGTAACGGGCATAGTAAGTTCAGGATTAGCCCTGTTCTGAACCCCGTGTTGAAGGCCTGGAGGGTAAGATTAAAACTGAACTCCAGGTACGGCCAGTGGGTTAAAACCAAACTGTCGTTTGAAGGCTTGGAGGGTAGGATGAAAACCGAACTCCAAGTACAGCTAGTAGGTTCCACCGAACGCTGGTGAAGACATAACATTCCTCTTCTGGTTGGGAAATTCTCTTGCAGGATAAAGATTTAGTAAACATCACTACGATTGCTTCCCCTCAGGACAAATACTCCCAACCACTCACGTTGATGATGTGTTTTCCCACAAGGGCAATCCCCATCGTGATGCTTATAGTCAAAAGCTTAATCATCAGAGGTTAAGGTACTCCCTTATAAATCTTGTATATGTCAATATGAGGTGGAGAAGCTCTCTCTTTTCTACAAAATGAAAGGTAACGTTCTATAAAATGAGCCTTTGTTACTAAAGTGCTCACACATGGGGACAGTACTTATATGTTACTATCCGTTTTACATTCTACTTATGTAAATCCAAACTGATTCATTGCACATACAACGATTCTATTTAAACTATTTTCACGGAACGATTTAGAAACGATTAGGTGTCAGATGAACACAATGGACAGACGTACAAAGAAAATTATCATTTCATTAGTAAAATCCTAAAGTACATAAATGATTGATTGAAATTCGGACTGATCCCGGAACACAGCGATATTAATTCAACAAAAATAATAAGACAAAAAAGCCGCTACTTCTTTTGGCCCGCTCCTTCACTCTTTTCTTTCTGGTTTCCTCCGACCTTACCCCCCTTATCACCAACAGCGTCATCTGCAGCAGTATCAGCACTTTTTCCTTCGCCTCCAGGTTGCTTGGTGATAGGGACCAGGAGAGAAGGCCTCATTGATTAGCCCTTGGGAAGGGGAGGTAGCTCATTTAGAGTGTTGGGCATTTCCTCATGATAATCGTCGACAACTGCAATGAGTTTCCCCCCATGAAACTCGTAGAACGGATTAATACCGCTCAAGTCGAGCTCCACTTTAGGATTGCAGTGAAGAATCTGACGCACTACCAACCCAAAGGATTCCTCAGTGACTTGGACGCAGATGTCAATAGCCTCATCCGCTCTGGTGTTAGCAGCAGCCAGCTCCGATCTCAAGGCAGCGACATCATCACCCAGACTCACCAATTTTAGGCTTTGGATTTCCAAGAGCAACTCCTTCTCCCTGCGAGCCCATTCCTCAGCTTGCTTCGAATAACTATATGTTTTCGCTTTCAGTTCCTCATCTAGCTTGGATGTATTTTCCTTCTCCAAATAGAGGCTCGCGCTGAGGTCAGAGTTAACCTTTTTCTACTCAGCCAATTGGCCCTCTAGGTCCTTTATGGTCGATTTCTAGCTGAGGGTCTCCACGTACATCCGCTTCCTGTAATCCTTGGACGTCTTTAACCGATCCTCAAGAAGCTTGATAGCCGCCCTGTCTTTAGCAGACGCAACAGTAAGGTCATTGACTTTGCCAGTCAATCTGTCGACTTCTGGGCCGTCGTCAGCTAACCTACAGAGTGACTTCAGGAGACCGGATAACTCTTCCAGCTGCCGTCGTCCGGCTTTGTAAGCTTGCTTGATCTCTTTTGGCTCGAGGGTGGTCTTCAACTTGTACCTCGGTTCAGGGATGGATTCAGGCACCGGGCCCTCACACACCAGGAAGGGAGCGAGGCAGGAATTATTTGGAGGAGCGCAAGAGACCTTCAGTGCAAAATAAGTAGTCAAAGGCTGAGCACCAGAAGTAGCAGCCTTGCTGGGGGCATCTAGAGTTGGTCCTGGTGTGTTTTTTCCTTTGGAGCCCCCAGAATCGGTCCCTCCTTCAGAAGATTTGGCCTTTTTGGAAGGAGGGGCTTGTGACTCCGCCTGCTTTGAGGGGGTCATTCTTTATTTTCCTCCTCCTCTCTCCAATCTTCTTTTCTTCGACTCTGGAGGTAGGATTTTCAGGTCCGCCCTCGATCAGGGGGACATCATCACCAGCAGAGAAAGTAAGAATAATGGTCTCAACGGTGGCCTTTTTGGAGTTTCTCTTTGGCTGAATTTGGTTCTCAGCAGCCACAGATTTTCCTCCAGCCTTTAGAGATTTCAATTTGTCTATATCTTTAGATTCTGTTTCAATCTCAACTGTATAATCAAAACAGGAAGATGGTAAGTATTAAAAAATTTCAAGACATCTAAAGAGAAATAACAGCAAAGAGAATGATCAAAAAGTACGTAAATATTCCTCGTGGGTAGTTTGTGATCCTAACAAACGCCTGCAAGAGAAGAATTTATGCGAGGCGGTGTATGCTTCAAGAGCAAAGAGAACAGAGGCGGAAGTAGGGGATAACTCATCCTTATCAGTGAAATAGGCCTGGGAGGTTAGCAAAAAATGCTCATGAGACCAGCACACCGGGAATTTATTAATTCCTTCTTTATTTACCCAGAAGATAGGGTCCTCAGGCTAAATCCGTATTCTGGTGAAGTATGATTTAAAGGAGCGACCATCAACCTTAGCTGAATCTGTATAAGACTCGAAGTTGACAAATTTTGATAGAGTCCGGAGGGTGATCAGGCTTACTCCTTCGCTCTGCTTGTTGGCACGACGGACCACCTGTGTGAAATAGAAAAGCATGGCGACCGTCGGAGTGAAGTTGAAGTGCTCCCCAAGCACTTCCAAAGAACGGACTAACCCCCATCTGTTAGGGTGAAGCTGAGAGGAGGCGCAGTCCAGAAATCTTAAGACCCCTATCTGGAACTCTGTCAGGGGGAAGCGTACTCCCAGATTCAAGAAAATGAAATCGTACATGTAGATCGCTCTATCATTCGGGATGATGTGACATATCCATTCTGAGGGAAGGGGCGCCAACACCATAAATCGCTTTTCATGTTTCTCCTTTTTATGAACTACAAAGCGAGGTTCCAGCTGGCGTGGCAAGACGGTGTATCCCTAAATTCATCAGCCACCTAGCAATAGGGACGTCTTTGTTGGAGTTTCACCCAATCGATCCGGTGTGAAACAACATTGCACAAACCTGAAGCAGTTTTAAGAATATATTGCCCCGTCACCCCCTCAGTGGATGTTCCTTCACCAGTCATCTTACGGAGAGCCAAATTGAAAACCTTTGCACTGCGATAAAAAGCCACATCGTCAGAGAGGTATAAATCAGCGCTCCCCTCACTCTCACTAGAAGAGGATTCTGAAGAGGGTATTATCACCCTCCGCCGTGAGACAGGCAACGCTTCCCTCTCTGAATGAAGTAGCCAGGTGCTAGAGGGAATCACAGGGATCCTCCCACTACAACGTGCAGGAGTTTGAGATGAAGCTCTTCCTCCTCTAATCCTAGGGCCAACACGGCTCGAACCAGTATAACCTCTCCTAGACATTCAGAAAACTTAAGGAAAAATCTGAGGAGATGAAGGAGATAGTTACGTAAGGAAGGAGAAGATGGTGGAGTAAATTTCATAGAAGCAAGCACAAACGTCTTCTCAAAATTTTTGTAGAGTTTCATCAGGAAGGCAAGAGTAAGTGATTTCTGAATTCACTAAGTGCTCCTTTTATAGGGGGTGAAGAGTCTCAATTACCGGTTCAAGGGTTATGTCGTTTACCACCAAACGACACCCTTTCGTAAATACAAGGCTGTCGTTTCAAACCCTAAGGCGCGAAAACAACGTCGATTCGTCAAAGGGCCTCTCAAATGGGCCTTAAAATTTGAATTTCAGGCCCATAAAGCCCCTGAGTGACGATTACAAAGACATGCGTATTTAAAACAATAATGGCTTGCCCACGTGCTTAAAGACATTAAATGACCAATCATGAGAAATGTTGCAGCTGTTACTTGAATACCAAGAGTTTCAAGTTTCAAAAACTTTCAGGATTTTCGCACAACAGATCTTTGTCCGAATCTGTCGTAGGGAACGTTATGACAACGGAGCCTTTGTTCCCAGGACGGCTCTTCACGTGACAACATAATTATAAAACCCAACACACGTTAAATAAATATTTTGCCTACATAGATGAACCGGTATCCAGACCAAATGCAAGCGATGTAGCTTATATGAGAAACTTTACTAGTCCCTCACACAAGCTAGGGGACCAATAAAATAATGATCCGGTCTTGATACCGGATTTGATGATGTAACTCCTGGCGCGGACAATTCCCATCATCATCCTTAGGATGGAAGTTTTAAAGACTCAATCCGTACTCTTACGATTTAGATGTATTTCCCCAGGACGGATGATCTCAGTCACCTATTCTGTGATTTGATGATGTAACTCCTGGCGTGGACAATTCCCATCATCATCCTTATGATGGAAGACCCAACCATCATCTTTATGGTTATCATTCCTCTTTTGAAGGAACACTTCTTCCAGAGGGATAATCTCAATTACCTACTTTGTAAATTGTCGATGTAAATCCTGATACGGACACCTGGTTGAAGTATTTTTGTAGTTCCTTAAGCTCGGAACAATACTCTCACAATGGATGATGTTTTTCCCTCCAGTGAGAACAATACGAATTAATAATAGTCATCCGTCCTGTGACACCGCTGTTGTGAACAACGAATCGACTCCTTCTCTCCCCAAAAGAAGTAAGGGTAATGCCCTATGACAGGTACCAATCCCTTAGCATACTTATACTTGGGGACAGTATTCATGTATATAATTCTCTGTTCTAAAACTTATCTATTTCGAATGACTTGATTAATTTTCTTCGAGGCAGTTATTTTAATCCGACCTTAAGTTAATAGCACTGAACGGATTATTGAATACTGAAACGATAAAAGTATAACAAATACATCTAAATTATATTATTCTTCACAAAGTATTGAAGATAATGCTTGAAAGGAATAATATTCATTCATGAAAACCAAATTACATGTGTATTGTTCAAAATTAATCAAAACTGGAGCTGATCCCGGAACACAGCTTTACATATGCAAAACAACAAGACTACGGAAGGGGAATTTGCTCTTGGGGCTATTGCTGTCCCTCTCCTTCTCCGAAGTCTTGAGTTCCTCCCTTAGAGGCTTCTTCTGGAGCTTTTTCTTTAGGCGCTCTTGTACCTCCTTCAGACGAGACGCCTTCTGGCGTAGGAACGACAGAATCCGATCCCATGCTTTGACCCTCGGGAAGAGGGGGCAAGCCATACAAGGTTTCCGGAGGATCTTCATGACGATCTTCAACCACAGCGACTAGCTTCCCTCTATGGAATTCATAGAACGGACTTATACCATAGAGGTTTAGCTTCACAATGGGGTTACGGTAAAAAACCTGGCGTATCGCTAGGCCGAAGGATTCTTCAGCAACTTGGCTGCATATATCGATGGCTTCCTTCGCCTCAGCTTTGGCTATAGCCAGATCTTCCCTAACCTGAGAATTTCTTCCTCCGTTCCTTGGGATTCCGCGCTCCTAGCCTTCAGTCCTCAATCTCAAGGAGAAACTTCTTCTCCTTTTGGGACCACTCCTCGGCCTGTTTAAAGTAATCCTCCGCAGCAGCTTTGTTCTTATCTTCTAGTTCAGCCTGTTTAGCTTGACTACTGTGGAGTTCTTCTCTTAGCTCATTAACCGTTCTCTCCGAGCCTTTAGCTGTATCTTTAAGCTTGAGATTCTCATTATTCATGAGATCTCCGTACTCTTTGGACTTGGAGAGACGATCTTCAGCTAATTTCAGAGCGGCTTTATCTTTTTCAGCTGAGAGGTTGAGCTGCTCCACCTTATCACTCAGCCTATCCACCTCTGCAGCATTATCAGCCAACAGGCTGAGCCAGTCGAGTAACCCCGTGAGCTCTGCTAATTGCCATTTTCCGGCCTCACACCCATCCTTGATTTCTTTAGGCTCGAGCATGGGCCGAAGTTTGTAGAGCGGCGGAGGAAGGGTTGTCAGAGTCGACCCTTGGTATGAAAGAAATGGAGTGAGGAATGAAGCAGTTGGAGAAGAGATCAGAGTACTCAATCCAAAAACTCCAGAAAGTATACCCTTATGAAGTCCGGAAGAAACCCTAGCTGTATCTGATGTTTCTACAGCTTTACCTTTGGAGACCCTTGCTCTTTCCGGACTTGCAGAAAGTTTGTGTTTCTTTGATGGAGGAGAGGAAGAGATGATGATTCCTGCAGGGTCGCTCTTGATCTTTCTCCTTCTCTCTTTTATTTTGAGTGGATCCACAGTCGCATCGATACCAGCTGGACCTCCCTCAACCAAGGGAATCTCCCCCTCGACACCGGAAGTCAAAATAATAGACTCCGAATAGAATTTGACTGAATTCCTTTTTGGCTAAATATCGTTCTCACCAGCCACAGATTTCCCTCCAGCCTTAAAGGATTTCAGCTTATGCATATCGGGAGATTTCTGCTCTATTTCACCTACATGGGTAAATAAGATGCATTAGCAACAAAGAAATAATCAATGCAATTAACAAAGGAGGTAAAGGGAAATAACACGAGAATTACGTAAGTATTCATCCCGGACTTCACTCGAACTACTCAAAAGGTGTCTACAAAAGAATGCTTTGAAGCGTGTGGTGTAGGCTTCAAGGGCAAATAAAACTATCGCTGATGCAATGGATAGTTCGGATTGATCAGTGTAGTACGCTTGGGAAGTCAGAAGAAAGTGTTCGTGAGTCCAGCTTAGAGGAAATTTATTAAAACCCTCATCATTCTTCCAGAAAACGGGCTTATTTTCTTTAATCGATATTCTTATGTAGAAAGATTTAAAAGATTGCCCATCTACTTTGGCTGAATCGGTGTAAGATTCAAAATTTACAAAGGAACATAGAGTTCGAAGTGTGATTAAATTGACACCACCTTTCTTATTGACCCTCTGAACTACCTGGGTGTAATAAAAAAGCATAGCCACGGTGGGGGTAAAGTTGAAGTAATCGCCTAATACTTCCAGAGCCCGGACAAGCCCCCAACCATTGGGATGAAGTTGAGAGGGTGCGCAATCTAAAAATCTTAGCACACCCATTTAAAATTCTGTTGAAGGAAAGCGGACTCTGAGGTGGTGGAACATAAAGTCATGCATATATATAGAACGTTCATCTGGAATGATGTGGCAGATCCGTTCTGTTGGCAGCGGTCCAAACACCAAGAACCTCTTTTTCAGCTCCTTCTCTGCATAGACCATGAACCTCGGTTGAATTTAGGCTTCGTCCTCTCTTGCATGATGAGAAACTAAGTTCTTAAACTCATCATCCACCCAGCAGTAAGGCCATTTGGCTTGAAGTTCCTCCCAGTTCAACTGGTGTGTAACAACGTTGCACAACCCCTCAGCTATTCTTAAAACTACTTGTTCTCTAGAAGGTCCCTCTCCAGGCATCGTTCTAATAGCGTGGGCAAAAATCTTTATTCTACGATAAAAAGTCACATCATCAGAAGGGTAACAATCATTACTCACCTCACTATCGGAAGAGCGACTATACTCAGAGGATGACTCTAAGGAGGGAAGAATCACTCTCTGCCGTGAGTAAGATCCCCTTTCCGAGCGACGTGACTCAGCCCTAGGAAAAACCACAGGGATTCTTCCCCCACGGTGGCCAGAGATGTGAGAAGCTAATCTCCCCCTCCTAGGGCGTATTTTTGCAAGAAAAATAGAGAAATGGAAGACGAAACTACAGAGGAAAGAAAATGGTTACCTAAGATAGCAACAAAAGTGAAGACAGAAAGAGCTTCGCAAAATAAGCAACAGGCGTCTCTGTGAAATTTTTGCAGAGTGTTGCTAAGGAATCAGAAGCAAGTGATTCCCAGAATTCACTAAGTGTTTCTTTTATAAGAGACGAAGGGGTTCGATTACCAACTCCTGGGGTTATGTCGTTCATAACTAAGCGTGTCGACTCGCAACCCAAACGACGTAGTCGTTTCAAACTCACGGGCGCCAAAATAGCATCGATTCACCAAGGGGCCTCTCCACTGGGCCCAGAAGTTTTAAAAATTGTAAGCTCATTAAGCCCTAGGTGACGGTTACTGAGATACACGCCTCCAATGCAATAGTTGCTCGCCCACGTGTTTAAAGGTATTTAATGCCTAATCATGCGACGCGATTTATGCCTTACAGCCGTTACTCGAATTTCAAGAGTCTCAAGTTTCAAAAAACTTTTGGGATTCTCATACAACAAATCTTTGTCCGGATCTGTTGTAGTGACATTATGACAACGGAGCCTTCATCCACAGAACGGCTCCTCATGACATAATAATGCTGAACAATACACATGTAGGTAAATATTTTCTGCATAAGTATACCGGCATCCAGACCTCTCGCAGGTTGTATAGCTTATGTGAACAACTACACAGTCCCTCACACAAGCTAAGGGACATATGATCCGGGCTAGATATCGGTATCTGTTCTATAAGACATATTTCAACGTCTTTGACCGTTCTCCAACGTGTCACCGGTGTCATCGGTATACATCAGGACTCTAAATCTGTATCAGGCGTTCTCCCTGTACTGGTTGTCCAGGATAACGCTATGCACATCGGATAACACACATGTCACCATACAGAAGACAAAGGGCATTGCTACAGGGACAAGGATGAAGATTCCATTTCCCATATTACGAGCCATATTCTGCTCTTGGAAATGATCAACTTGTTCCCTAAGACTAGCCCTACTTTCTCTACGCTCGATAAAAGATAGTCACTTGCCTCGATCATGCTGGTGAGTGCGCATTAAATAATAATTTACTTGTTTAATGGAGGTTGGTGGTTCCCCACTAACAAGTCCTCGTATATCGAGCCAATCAAGTATAAGAACTCTCTTCAATTTACTAGAACAAGGTCCTTTTTTCTTTTTTTTTTCTGCTTCTATCTGGATCCCATAAAGTGATCACAAAACATTCCATATTTGGAATACTATTACTGACTTGAACGTCGGAGAATCTTCGCAGGTGACACCACCTTTCGCCCACATCAACGCGTGAGGTCAGTGTGAAGGACCTCCAGGACGCCAAGACCACTCTCTTCATACTGGGACTCCGGATATACAGACCGGATACTTGTAGAACCGATCTTCAATCCCATTTAATCTTTGACTTTTATGACTGGCCCCACACCGAATCTCTTGACCCCGGTGTAGGACAGTTCAGAAATGTTTACCAATCTCGTAACCATAGTCAAATGTCATCGAGGAGGTTCATGTAGTCGCCTGCAACAAGGCACTTTATACCATCGTAGTCTATTCATCTCTCTGTTTCGCTGATTTAAGATTTAGCCCCAAATTCCCAATTATATATTATTTACCCTTAATTTTTTTGTATTAAATATAAAATTAGGTCATTTGATGAATAAACACCGTATTAGGCTCGTTTGTTTAAACTTATTTTAAGAGATAAGTATTTTTAATTAAAAAAACACTTATTTTAAATTTTAATATGTTTGTTTAAAGTTTCAAAAATAAGCAGAAACTGAAAATAAGCTGATTTTAACTTTTAAGAAGCAACTCTGATCTACTTATTAAAAAGTGATTATAAAAAAATATTTTTTTTAAAAAGCACTTAAAAATAAGTTTAAACAAATGGACCTATTATTTACAAAGTGGCGTGCATGTGTCTCACTTATGTGGAAGTTAATGTGCCACCTCATCAAAACATAATGTCTGTTAAGAGGACCTGATGGATACACGTTTTCAAAAGTTAAGAATTATAGGATATGTTTATTCCTCCAAAGTAGGCCTGTAATAATTTTGGAGACCAATAAATGTGTTAACTAGTTGTTATTAATGAAATAACTATTTTAAAACTCTTTAAAAATAAAGGACCAACTTATAAAACAAAATAAAAATTAAAGATCATATTAAAATAGAACCAATAACTAAAGACCAATAGTTAACCTTACTATTATTATATATAGTCCTTATAACACGTGATTTTATCATATTAGAATTCTTTAAAGTCTCTAATTATATTTTAGAAAATAAAATATTACCAATAACTATTAATTAAAAAGTATTTAAGATTATACTTACTAGGATAGTTTATCCTCTAAAATATAGCTTAATCTCTAAAGTGCATTATCCCATTTTTGAAAGGGAGCTAATTAAATCTTATTTTATTAGTTATAAAAATTGGATGGTTGGTTTGCCTCGGGAAAAAACCGGCTAAACTTAAAATGTTTGATGTTTTTATTTTTTAAAATAAAATAAATATATAAAAATAAAATATTATGTTCAGTTATTCTTAATTTGTATAACAGACATGCATCATGTAAGGTAAGTAAAGGGTGAATAAATTCATGTAATATTCAAATGTCACTTTAGTGTTTATTTACCTAGGAAAAATTGTATATTTTATATCCTAAATTTTCATATGTAATTATTTTGTAACATAGAATTTTAAATAAAAAATGAAAAATGTTAAATATGTTTAGATTTAATTGTCATGAATTAATTATGTGAAAACTACATGGTTTAAAAAATATAATATATATCACTTGAAAATTTCCTAGAGAAAATTATGTAATTAAAAAAATTGATTTGCTTATAACTTATTCACGTAAAGTTAAAACTTAATTATAAAATTTACGGCCTGTATCCTTCAAGACCACAAATCCTTCTCAAAACATATTCCTTTTTGAGTCAAATACCTCTACAACATAATAAAATTATACAATGGGGAATTAAACTAGTTCTTTGAACATAGTTGAATCAAATAAGTAATCAACTCACATTTTTGCCTCAATATAAAGAACTATATTCAAAAAATAAATTTTATGCATGAAAAATAATATAATTATACAATATTGGGGAATTATTATCCACTTTTGCATTTAAGTTAAGCATTTACATGGTTTCATGTGTGCAAAAATAATACAGCACACCTGCTCTCTTATCTATTATCCAATGAATATGTAAGTGTTGCACAAACAACGCAACTGTAGAACAACAGAAAACTCCATCAAACAACCATTAACAACTTATTTAGCCAGAAATGTAACCTTGTGCTTACTTAATCCTTGATCTTACCCTAAAGGCCAAGAAAAGTCTTTAGTTTTAAAAGAACAATATAAAATTCTTAACATAATTGAAAAAATATGTTACGTGCAACTTAAGATAATCATGTGTTTAGTAAAATTTAAAACTCATCACTATCTCAAAATGTGTTTAATAAAATCAAAACTGAATTTCTTTCTATAATCTCACTTTGCAACTTTACATCACCAAGAACTCTATAGTTTTATTGACAATATTACTAATAATTGTTTTTTGTTTTCTCTTATATTGCTTTAATTACATTTCATGATAAATATATTCATCTCCTGAACAAGGAAAGACAGATAAATAAAGCGTGTTAGTCTTCTTTTAGTCATAACATGACCACAACTAATACGAGAGATTGCTGATCCATAAAATAACATGGATGCATTACTAGCAACAACCAAGTCATTTTTGCACTAGTAAGTGCACTAGTGCAAAAAAGGTCTTTAATCACGGTTAAAAAATGCTTTTAATCACGGTTGAACAACCGTGGTTGTTCTGGGCGTGATTCTATATCAGGACATTTAATCACGGGTCAGAACCGTGGTTATATCCACTTTTAATCACGGTTGTTTGAACCGTGATTAAAAGTGGCTATAACCACGGTTGCCTAACAACCGTGATTAAATGTACTGGACCAAAAAAAATTAAAAATCGTGGTTATCATCTTCACCATTCAGAAACAGCAAGAACACAATGAACACCAACACTAGAAATAAGAACGCAGTACGAACGCAAGAAACAAAAATAGAAGAAAAGTAAATGAATGAAAATCAGAACAACCACAAGAAACAAGAAACAAGAATGCTACTACAACAAAGGAACGAGAAGAACTACAACAAAGGAACGAGAAGAACACAGAGTAAAACGAAGAACACATAGCAAAACGAAGAACACAAGTATAAATCTAAAACGTAAACCTGTAAATAATCAATAGCGTACGATGGGAAACCTGTAAATGGCAACAGAAAAATAGTGAGAACTCACATAATAAACAAATCTAGAACGTAAATAATGAAATGTAAATGGCAACATGAAAACAGAGAAGAGAAACCTTACAAAGAAGAAGGAGAGAAAAGAGAGTTAGACTAAGGCGCGCTCGTGAAATTATGAAATTTAAAACGAAAAGGAAGATATAATCACGGTTACACAAGGACTCGTGGTTATATGTATGACCTATAACCACGGTTATGCTAGTACCCGTGGTTATATGTATGACCTATAACCACGGTTACTCCAGGACCCGTGGTTATATATATGACATATAACCACGGTTGAACAAGGGACCCGTGGTTATATGTGAAAATCTTATTTTGGCATTAGAAAACACCATAAAAATTTTTAGAATTTTTAGAATTTATTTGGTAGGTAAAGTAGAAGCCTAAAAATCCAAAAAATAAGCAAATAAATCACAAAAAATAAAAAATTTTGAGAAAACAAGGGTTTTTTGAAAATCTGAGCAATCCCAACTGGCATAGCGAGTTGGAATGAATGCGGATTTTTTTTCTACCCCAAAATCATGTGCAGCAATAAGGATTCTGAGTTTTCTAGCTCAAGTTATGCTCGTTTGAAGTTTGCCGATTTTTGTCGTCGCAAAATTTTTGTATCTCTCACTCAAAAATTGATTTTTCAAAAATTCCAACTCGAATAGCTAATAAGTACCAAAAGAAGTCATGACGCAAAAAATCAGATCAAAATTCCATGTTTTTCTATTTTTTTGGATTTTTTTAAAAATAAGGTGAATAATATATGAATAATATATGAATTTCAAAATCAGATCAAAATTCCCAAAAATTTCAAAAATGCCATCTCGTTTTAACATATAACCACGGTTGTCAAACAACCGTGGTTATAGACACTTTTAATCACGGTTGCCTAACAACTGTGATTAAAAGTTTTCCCAAAAATTTCAAAAATGTCATCTCGTTTTGACATATAACCACGGTTGTCAAACAACCGTGATCATAGAGACTTTAATCACGGTTGCCTAACAACCGTGATTAAAAGTTTTCCCAAAAATTTCAAAAATGCCACCGCGTCATTTTTAATCACGGATCCACATTAATTCATGATTATACCCCGTGGTTGTATCCATTTTTTGCACTAGTGGTGCAACATATACAAGCTGCCATGTGTCTACAAAAAAGGTCCTTAATATCAACATAATTGAATTCATTGAACTCATAAGGGAAACAATAGTAGGTAGAAATGCAAAGACAAACCATTTCTTGATACAAGGATCAATTATCTTAAAATTTGAAACGGATAGTTAAAGAAACATAAATGCTTTAATTAAGGACCACCCTCTGGGGCCAACACATCACATACAGTTCAAAACAAATCCAACCAAATATTGAGCCATGGTTTTCCGTAGGACATCACTTCACAACAGAATTAAAGGATGATTGGCGAAATGCTAATATTACTCAATAAGTAACCCCAAAAACCAAAGTGTGAGGAATGTTGTCTGTATATAACAGCTTATATGGGAGGGATGGGTAAGATGAGTTCAATCCATTTCAAATTCAATACCAAAAATAACATCTACACTTCTCTGTCATGTTAGAAAACAAGTCAATTTAGAAATCTCCAAAAATGAAGCAATAAAAGCATCTTAGCATTCTTTTATGATTTTAATATTCTCATAAAGAAAACATGTTAATTGTTGAACCAAGCTAATCATCTAATATTGTCTTTGTTATATAAATATTTAACAGATCCCCACCAAATGGAAAAAAACTTGTTTTAGATAAGTATCTACTGGATAAAGTATCATAAACCAAGGTTCAGTTCAAACATCTGCAATAAATTATTAAAAGAAATTTCATAATTTTTCTTGGAACCGAATTAGGATTTGTTATACCGAAGGTATCTTGTTAACAAAGTTATAGTGCTGAAATTAAAGCCTTGAACCGGTTGCCTTTTGTTTGAGATGCATTACGTTGCTTTCTCACTTGAGTGGCCAATGATTATTAGCATTCACTAGTGTAAAAAGGGGCTACAAATAAGTATGAACTCAGTTTAATGAAAAATATGTTTGAAAAAGAGGCGGTGACAATTTTAAAATTACAAAAATAATATAGAAACTTGGTTCCACGTGGAACCGAGTTCTTAGGATTCACATTTTATTAATTTTTTTAAAAGAAACCTATAAACAACTAAAAAAACATCTGTTAGCGATGGACAAAATTGGTCGCTAATCCATGCCAAGGCCGTCGCTAAGAGGACTAGCGACGGTATTTCAGAAGGCCGAACGACCGTCGCTAAAACCTTCGTCAAAGATAGATCAGCGACCACAGAAACCCCGTCGCTACAATATCGACGACATAACACCGTCGCTAACATGGTCTCTGCTTCACTTACTTCAGCCGTTGCTAACTGACCACGTTCAGCGACGACTAGCACATCGTCGTTACTAGTAGCCATATAGCGACGCCGTTACCCCGTCGCTATTAGTAGTTATGTAGCGACCATCTTTGTCCGTCGCTATGGGTAGCCATACAGCGACCCGTTATGGCCGTCGCTATTGGTAGCCATACAGCGACCACTTATAGCCGTCGCTATGGGTAGCCATACAGCGACCACCTTCCTCCGTCGCTATGAGTAGCCTTATAGCGACCAACTTATCCGTCGCTATTGTAGCCCTATAGCGACCAACTTATCCGTCGCTATGGGTAGCCATACAGCGACCACTGGGCTCCGTCGCTATTAGTAGTTATATAGCGACCATCTTTGTCCGTCGTTAATGGGATTTTTTATTTTTTTTAAAATTGTTTAAATATTTATAGGTTTTGTTAAATTAACTTTAAAAATGTTGATTAATATTTTGTATTGGGTGATAAAATTTTATAATTAAATTTGAATAATTTTTTTAAAATATTTAATTATTATTAAAAACAAAATAATGGATTAAATTTATTTATCAAATAGGTTGAATTATTAATGTTTATCACAATAAGACGTTTTTCTTTGAATTTAATTACCAATAAATATTGACATAATAAATGAAGAATGATAAAATAAATACTAAATGAAATATAATATAAAAACTGTAAATGAAATATACAATGTGTATACATAATAAAAATACAATCTTGGTGGTGGGGGATCCTGTGGTGGTGGTGGGGGCGCCTGGGAAGTGGGGGGAGGTAGTCTCGCCATCAACTGCATCAGTAGCTCCTGCTGCTGAGCAAGTTGCCGACGAGTCTCAGCGTGCTGCTCCTCGGCCCGCTGTCGGTCCGCCTCGGCTCGCTCCTCCAAAAGCTACCTCTGACGTCGCTCCTCCTGTAGCTCGTCGTTCAGGTTTTGAATTACCTGAACAACCTCAGTTGGAAGACCAGACGAAGAGGAAGAGGAAGGGGTTTTCCCCTTTTTCGCCAGCTGCGTGTCGACGCCACCCAATCCAAAGACCCTCCCTTTCTTGTTCACACCGCCAACAGCCTCCATATAGATGGCGTTGTCGTCGGAACAAGACAGGGTGGGAGGAACCTCCCCTTCAGGAGTCGAAGCCACCAAGTCCGTCTCCTTCTTGGCCCTCCTGGCCTGATATGCCTCCTGTTAATTAAAAAATACTGATAGGATTAGTAAGCTGATTTGTAAATTATAAGCATGTATGAGTTAAAAGTAAATACTGCTAGATCTATAGTCTTCTGGTTTAACCATGCACCAGCTTTGTTCTTCTTGGTCATTTGCATGACCTCAAACAAAGAAGGCTCCCGGTGCTCCCTCAGCTCCTGTGGTGGACAAAAAACATTGAGATTATTATTTGTAAACATGTCATACGAATCATAATAGAAATGTTTAACATAAATATACTTACAAATCTTTTCTTGTGCTCGAGGGTTGAAATGCTACCCCCAGTGTAAACTGAGGCTGCAGCATCGACGGCTCTGTTTGCCCTGTTCCGAGCACTCACCTGTTGGAATGGGACACCGCCCTACTTCTGGACCATCCCGTCCCAATGGTCCTCGGGGATCCAACGAGGGTGCTCACCCTTGTCCCTTACCTTCCAAAGGGTACTCTTGATGATTTTGGAGGTCTTTATGGCAAAGACCTTCCTAATCTCATCAATCATACCCTCTGCCCACTGATAATCACGCTGTAAAATGAAATGAGAAATCAAAATTAATAAGAGGTCTATTTTACAAATCAAATCACAACAAATTGATGTGGTAACTTACCGAGAAGGTGTCAAACCACCTATCTTGGATAACCTTCCCAGCATCTGTCCAAGATATATATGGACCATCCCACTGGGCCTTTAAAACCTTAGTAATCGCTTTGGTAGTGCGACTACTATCAACAAAGCTGTAATGACAACAATTATATCAGGAGTAAAACAACACACAATCTAGGGAGACTCCCAAAATTCCGACAGAGTCTCCCATGTAAATGTAACATTTCCAAGTTTAAATAGTTACCCTGTTACAAACAGAAGAGTTCCCAGTACAATTCAATCTATACAAGTACTAATTAAAGTAACATACAATAAACGAACAAGTCTTTCCACTAAAGTTTAATATAAAGTACCATACAAATAACATAAAAGTATTTAAGTTTTAGTCACTTACTCGTCTCCAGACGGCACGGGTACCAACATGGGCAGAGGGGATGTCGGAGGTGGGGTGGCCTGATGGCCAGGGTCCTCCAAGCCACCAACTCCAGGAGTCTGCTTTGGGGTGGTCAGCTGTGGGGGTGATGGGGTGGTCAGCTGTGGTGGTGATGGAGTGGTCCGTTGTGGTGGTGATGGAGTGGTCTGCTGTAGTGGTGATGGAGTGGTTCCCTGCTGTGGGGTGGGAGTCCCCAGACGGGATGCCAGGGTCCTGGACCCATCACCCCTACTGAAGGGCAGTCGACGTCCCGTCATCTATGGATAAAATCATGAAAAGAAAGGTTAGTCTCAGGATATATATAAACCTATGTATATATGTTTAACAACTACATACTCTGTGTCTGTTTCAGTTTCAAATTCCCCCTCAGTTTCAGTGTCACTGTGGTTATCTGTTTGAACAACTTCATCAGTATCCAAATCAGCCCTAGACCGTTTTGATCGAGAGATAAGGTCTTTGTCAATGTGTTCACCCCCCGTAGTGGTGAGTGCCTCATCCATTATGACTGGATCAATGTTGAACAACAAATTGCCATCGTTGAGCTCGTGTGGTGCAAGCTGATAAGCATCATCGACCTCCTCGAAGACATTGTCAGTGATATGACTTCAGGCCTTGGCTTTGATTACTGTATACCAGTCCTGATGTCCTCCCGGGAAGTCGGTATAATAAACCTGCTCAGCTTGTTGGGCAAAAATGAAGGGATCAAACCCTTTATATCTACCATTCTTCTTGACCTCAAGTAAGCCGTAGTTGTTGTCAACCTTTGTTCCAACACCGATTGTGTTGTCGAACCAATCACATTTGAATAGAACAATATCTCTTCAAAGATGTCCAGAGAATGAAACTTCAACAATCTCTGTCAACACTCCATAAAAGTCTTCTTCCAACTGTCCGGTGGTGCCTCTAACACAAACCCCGTAGTTATGGGTACGCATCCCTTCACTCCATTGAAGAATATTAAACTTGTAGCCATTTACGTAGTAAATAGGCCATTTTTAACAGTTTTCACCGGCCCCTAAGAAAGGGCTTGGAGTAAAGAATCTTCAATATGGTTGTTAGGGTCTTGTATCTATGTACAACATAACAAATAGGTCATCGTTAGATACCGGGAGTTAGAAGCAAAGATAAAAAACACTCGGTATGAAACAGTCTTACGTGTTGTGCAAACCAACCAACGAACTTGGATGACACCTCACTATGAATTTGGTCATCAGTTAAATCATTTTGCTCAAGTTTTAGCAAATCTGTATATAAGCTATTTAAAGGAAACAAATTTAGATACTATAAAAGCAGCGTTTAGAACGTAACATATAACTTTTATGACTTATTCAAGAAAGGGTTCCACTTCTGGGCAATTTAGAAGAATGTACAAGTGAGCCGCCTTTCAATCTTTCTCATCAATGTAACATTTTGTGAGCTTGCCCCCCGGATGACCAGGATAGTTAAAAATTGATATTTGTTCATCAAACCCGTTGCGGGTGGCTACCCCAAGATTGCGGGGAATTCTACTCATTCTAGTTTCTATCTCCGTCGAAAAATAGAAAGAAGCAAAAGTTGTCATTTCTTCGACTAAGTATGCCTCACAAATTGATGCTTCAACGCAGGCTTTGTTCGACACTTTATCTTTTAAAGAGCGTAAGAATCTTCAACATCATAAACAAATGTTAAGTTAGAAAATACTATTATAAGAAGTGTTTGCAAGGAAATTAAAGAGTTCTGGCATTCACCTTTTGAATGGATACATCCATCGATACTGCACCAGGCCACCAACCAAGGCCTCGTACGGTAGATGGATAGGCAAATGCTCCATCGAGTCAAAAAAACTTGGTGGGAAAATCTGCTCCAACTTACAAATCAATACCGGGATAGTTTCTTCCATCTTCACAAGTTTCTCCACAGTCAATGAAGTTACCGTCAACTCCTTAAAGAAGTGACTCAACTCCACCAACGGTTTCCAAATAGGCTTCGGTAAGGCATGAAATGCGTACGGGAGTAGTTGTTGCATAAACACATGGCAATCATGACTTTTCATGCCAAACACCCTGTCGTCCTTTACGTCGACACATCTACTCAAGTTAGAAGCGAATCCGTCAGGCAGGGTCAACCCATTCATCCAAATACACACAGCAATCTGTTGTGGTTTAGTTAAAGCATATTTTGTATGGGGTTTAAACATTCTTCCACGTCCCGCATCCCTCAATTTCAACTCCTTCCTAGAACACCAAATCGGAAGGTATAGACGACTCTTCTCGTTGTCCTTTGTTCTCCCCTTGATGTCCATAACAGTGTCAAAAATATTCATGAAAACATTACGTTCAGTGTGCATGACATCAATGTTGTGTCTTAACAACAAGTCTTTCCAATATGGCAAATCCTACAAGATGCTTTGCTTCACCCAGTGGTGTTCCTTACCATAACCCACAAACTCCTTAACACTCTTGTCCCAGATGTAGGGATACTCTTTGACCCTCTGCCAAACCCGTGCACCGGATAACCTACGGGGTGGAGGTTCATTAATAACCTTGTTCTTCTTAAAAGCGGTTTTGTTTCTCATAAACGGGTGATCCAACGGTAGAAACTTTCTATGGCAGTCAAAGAAACTTGTCTTGCCACTAACAGGGAGTGATTCCCCCCCGGTATGTTCCATGCATACAGGGCAAGCAAGCTTCCCAGACGTTGACCATCCAGAAAGCATACCATAGGCCAGGAAGTCGTTAATAGTCCACATTAAAACAGCACGCATCATAAAATTGTTCTTCAAAGACGCATCGTATGTCATTACCCCGACATCCCATAATTGTGATAACTCTTCAACCAACGATTGCAAAAACACGTCTATGTGCGCCTTTGGATTTTTGGGTCCTGAAACCAATATAGATAGAAACATGACCTCCCTCTTCATACACATATCAGGAGGCAGATTGTATGGGGTCAGTATGACTAGCCAACAAGAGTAAGCTCTTCCGTATTGACCAAACGGGTTAAACCCATCAGTACATAAGCCAAGTCTTACATTGCGCAGCTCGCCAGAAAAGTCCGGATATAGCTCATCCAAACACTTCTATGCTTTCCCGTCGGAAGGATGGCAAAGAAACCCCTCCTGTGTTCGGTTCAGAGCATGCCAACGCATGTGTTTTGCCGTGGACAATGAGGCATACAGGCGTTGAAGACGCGGTGTTATAGGGAAGTACCACATTTTCTTCCTGGCCGTCCGGGTTACCTTTCCTCTCCTTTTAACGATTTTGTAGCGTTCCTCATTACAATGTAGACATTTTATGACACTCTTATCTGCAAACTCATTTCTGAACAGCATACATCCGCCAACACAACACTCTATCTTCACACAACCCAACCCCAAGTTTGCCACTTGTTTCTTAGCATGGTACAGGTTTGTTGGCATTCGATGATTACTAGGCATAGTGGAACCCATCAGATTGACCATCCTATTAAAACAACCTCTAGAAAGATTATAATCTGCCTTTAGGCTTAAAGCAGCTAGGGAGGCGGATAACTCAATGTGACTATTGCACCCGTCCCACAATGGAGTCTGAGCCGCCGCTAACAAATCATAAAATCTCTTCACCTCCGAATTAGGATCCTCCTCTACATTGTCAGAATCTCCATGACGTGCTTGGTCATCAAGTTCTAGTATACGCCCAGTGGAGGGTCCAACATGATCCATCACCATTTGTTCTATGTTGTTGTACGTATCCCTGTTTCCTCCAACCTCGTAGTAAGACTATTGCATGGTCCCACAAGATGGTCTAGGCGGTAACTACTCACCATGGTTGTACCAGCAGTGGTATGTTTCCATGAACCCTTTCTCAGTTAGGTGGCACATGACATCATCCGCGTATTCAAAACTCATGCATTTGCACCTTGAGCATGGACAACGAATCTTCTGAGTTGCTTCAAATCCAGGCGTGTTTGCCGTAGCGAACGGAATAAACTCCATTAGCCCCATCATAAACTCCTCAGTCACTAGCCTGTTGCGATCCAGTCGGTTGTACATCCATCGCCGATTTACCGGTACCTCCATTTACAATATCTAACAAGCATAATTTTTGTTACTTTAAATTAGCATAAATTTTATTCGACTATCGGTTATGAATCACTCTCTATCTCTTTGATGTTGCAAATTGTTGGGGCCCTATCCCATTCGGGATGAATATGCAACCATCCGTAACCCATTGATGTTGCATGTGGTCTATCTTGTGTCGTTGATGTTCATTTGAAATTTCGGCAGCATTTCGCATTGGTCCCCGAGTACACAGAGATACGTACGGTATGAAACACTACACGCAGACATGCACCCTGGGGACAATATGAAACACCATAACCAAAATTTTAAATGAACATTCAACGTCTCAAGATAGACCACATACAACATTGATGGGTTACGCCTACTGGTTACAAATTCATACCAAACTGTCCAACTGGGACAATTCAAGATCCAACACAACACGATACATCAACCGGTTGTTTTGAAACTTGAACGGGAATCTAATGGGTACACACATGACTAAACCCTACATTATTAAAGTTGAGTTTCATTTTGTAAGTTCAATAAGAAAGGAAGCCTGCCAAAATTTTGGCAGAGTCTCCCCTGTAAACTAGACATTTCCCAAATTTAGAAACGGCCTGTTACATACAGAAAACTTCCCAGTATAGATAAATATATATGCTACTCATTGTATATGATATTGACAGTTATGAACACCAAATTATGTTATTAGTAAATTCATACCAATGCCTAATGAGCTCTGCTCTCCACTAACAAACAACATTACACATGCATCATAAATCATGTTATCAGCACACAAAACCAATGCCTAATGAGCTCTGCTCTCCACTAACAAACAACATTACACATGCATAAAAAATCTTGTTATCAGCACACAAAACCATTGCCTAATGAGCTCTGCTCTCCACTAACAAACAACAATCGACATGCATACACATAATGAGAAAGTCAGTGTTAGGGGATTACCTGGGAAAAAAGTCAAGGATGAATATGAAGCTGTAGATAGACAATCAAAGACCACACGTAACGTGTGCTAGTCTGCATGACAAACCAATAAGTGGTTGGATAGTTACAAGTAGCAAGGAAACTAAACAAAGAGAGACACGTAAAGTAAATTATAGATTAAGTTCTTTATCAATGAAGATTTATTTAATTGATTAAGTGTTTCTTTATTATTAGTTTAAGTTATTTAAATGTAATTGATTAGAAATAAATTTTTTATTTTATGGTGAATCGAAATTTCATGGTATCTTTTTATGACATGCATGCTAAACAAAAAACTTATAAGACATAACTAAATGTATGTTAAAGAAAATTATGCAGAGTATATTTAAACAAACAAAAAATAGAGAAAAAAAAGAAGATTGTGTTAGGACTTAGTATTCTTTGCTACTTCGTAGAAGCTTATTAACAAAATTGAAATTAATTTAGTGATATCTATGCTTATGATAGATAGGAAACAATTTCAATCTATACAAGGATTATGCACAACAGAGTATTAGAAGAAAGGAGAAACTATATTATTGCTGAGAAAATGTAAAGAGGAGCATAAAATAGTAAGAGCGCAAGATCCCAACCAGGTATAAATCCTTTGACTCCCTAGCACAATGCCAAATACACACTCTTAAGGTTTTCAATGCAACAAATCTCCTGCATAAACAAATTGCATTAGATGTATTTTCTCTCGACTCTCGCTCCTCTAACTAACTCTACATCCTAAATCTTCTTAATCAACCAAGCCTTATGAGGAGCCACTGAGTTGGTTGGATCCTGGTTCACCAGGTTAATTGGATCCCGTTTCCTTTCAGTTTATATCCAATATGAATGGAAATGACGGCTCACTCCTTTCAAGGGTCAGGTTTCAAAATATTGAACCAAACAATTTTAAAATTGTGAGTGTATCCCAGATAGCTGAAGCATCCTGTTGCTTCCTTGTAATTCAGGGCTGAAGCAAAAGGGACATGCTTTCAAGTTTTGCTAGTTAAAATCTTGTACATATATTCTCTCACTCGGGGTAGCTTATATACAACAACATGTTATTATTCATTTTTTATTTATCTATATTTAATCTCAGCACTTGAAACTCAGCAAATATTACAGGAAGCTTCAAGAATTTAACTTCCAGTAAACCATGGCTAGATGACTACTAGAAGAGTAGAAGTTTCCCATGACAAACATATAATTCGCTCTTTATCAGACCCCATCAAGCATGGATTCCAACACGGGCACTGGACACAACACAAACACTCTTGACATGCTAACATCCAAAATATAGGACATCAAGACACTGTGTGTGTGTATAAACTTATAAATCGCTGTTCACTCCTTATTCTGACTAATATTAAGTATACCTCAATAGAATGTTCTATTTTTCTTTCTCTTTCATTGGTGCCAAAAGCCTTCAAAAGAAAGCCACGGACCAACTTATGCAAAAGAAGCTCCCTTTTACTGTCTCTAAGCAATAAGCACAACAACAATGATTTTTTTAAATGGTCCAAATGAGTCAACCTTGGAGTCTAGGCTGGGTTTACGAGGATAAACTCTCTCAGTCTCTATGATTACCATAAGAACAATGCTCAAGTTTAAAAGCAATTCCCGAATCTCATCCAAAAATCCTTTTACTGAATGGCTGATTAGGTGAAAGGAGGGAAGGGATTAAGAGATTTCAATGGAAGAGAACTCTCCTTCCCTCCCCTCAAATAACCTCTATTTTATCAGAGCATGCCAATCCATCTAAATAACAGTCATTCTATCTCCCTTCTCTAAAATTGTTTAACCTAGACTAGGTGATGAAAACAGCTTTTCTAAAACTTCAAACTATTCTTGATATTATAAAAATAATTCATTTAACCTTTTGTACTAAATTCAAAGTCACTTATAAAATCAATAACATATTAAAATTTTTAAAGTATTAAGAACTAAAGTGCACGAACTAATTTAAGTGTTTATTCTAAAAAGAAAAGCAAAATCAATCCACCTTCCTTACATCATTTTTAACAAAGCATTTTCTTTTAAACAGATACACATTAGTTTGGTAGTTTTTATTAGAGTCATTAGAGGGAAAATTCGAACCCATCATCTCTCTCCTGGCTTCTCCTTTCACACTTCTGAACCATTTACGACCTATTTGGTTTCCAATTGAGAAACCAAATTGGAATTGGTCAAAGGTTATTTTTTAATTTGGTGGCCAAATACATTAATATTAACTATTGAATAATTCCTTTACACAACTCAATTTTTACAATGAAATGAAACTTAACCAAAGTAAATAACTTGGTTAAAATCTCTCCCCCTATGTTTCCTGTTTTAATGCTAGTTCTAGTAAGCCATAAAACAAAAACAAAAATTGACTTACCATCTTAGGAATAGAGAGGATAATCAGAGCCACTGAGATTGAGAAACCAGTCCCAATCCTGTACCCTTTTGAGCAACAAGGCGACAACGTGAAGAATAGAGGCAATCATGGTGGGGCCTTTGTAGGTGACTAAATCAGCCTTTGTAGGTGACAATGGTCAAAATTGGGAATGAAGTAAATATTTTTATAAAATTAAAGATTAAATTGATATATGTAAAAAGTTAGGAAGGAATTGATGGTACTCATACATTTCAAACGCTGTCTTAGATAGAAGACCAGTAACTGTGGACTTTTGGACATCTGTGCCATCTTATGAGTTGAAAATGAAGGGCATCCCAAGAATAGGGGTTGCAACAAGCAAACCAGAGGACTTGGTAATTTTCTTGGAGTTTAGCATTCCTATAAGAAACTCAACTGAGCAAGTCTTGAGTGCACTACATGCTAACTCTGGTGTTTTAACTTCTCTCCATGGTAGAAGCAATGAGACCCGCCGATTCAATTTTAAAGTAAGAAAGAAATTGTTACCTCATATACCATGAACATTACAACTTTTGTATTGACAAAATTAGAATATGATCTAAATTTTCACAATTATATTGCTTTCTATTATTGGATTTTATTATGTAGCTTGAGAATATTTCTAGAACCGAGATTATCACAATTGAGTTGCAAGCTACATCCTTACTTGGGAGAACAGGCACTCCTGTCTCTTCTGTTGCTCCCATCACATTTCTGTATGGTATGCTATCATCTATAATCTATATTCTATGCTTATGATATTAATGATCATTTATCCTAGTAGCTTTAACTTCTAACCAATTCCTGTGTTGTATTATATACATTCAATGCAACCCAGTGTAGTACTAAGGACAAGCTCCCTCAGTGAAACAAGGGGTTTAAATAATGTAAAACTTAATAAAGGAACATTTTTTTAGAAAGCTTGATAAAACTAACATTTTTTTCTCAAGTTGAGTTATTAATATTATACTATTTCATTAAGTGTTTAAATAATGTAAAACTTCCTCATTTTGTTCAATTAGGTTAAAGGAACTATCCAGAGCTTTGTACTCGTTGATTGTCCAAGCAGTGACAAAGAAGGTGGTGTCAGTTACCATTCCTGCAAGGAAGGTAACTGATATTTCAGGAAATGAAAATTTGGCATCTAACCAACTTGATATCAAGCATTGTATGAATATCCCTTTTAACTTCCATATGTTTCTTTTAAGTTATTTTTATACGGTTCCTTTATTAGTAGTCAAAATTAAATGCTCTTTGTTTATCTCAGCAACAACATAAATTTTGGTTGAGCACAGTTATTATAATAATACTATTGTTTAAAATAGGATTAATTACACTCTTGAGGTTTAATAAAATTATGGATAATTTTTGGTTAAGCACAGTTATAATGGTCATACCCCTTAAGGTTTAATAAAATTTCACTTGATATCTCTCTGTTTTTTTATAACTCTAAACAGACCCCCCTTAATTTGTTTAAAAACATACCATTGTGTACCCTTTCCATTAACACTGACTTCCCCTATTATAGGTAGAAAAGGACAGAGATATTGAGAGCAATTTCATGAAATCTTAAGGAATGTAGGTATAATTTGTCAGTATATACAAGGAATAGAATATGCACAGGTTCAAAAAGATTTAAGTTTTAAATTAGTTCATTTATCTTGACAAACAAGTACCAAGAATACAGCATCAGAAAAAAGCTTTGGTATCTGATTCTGTTTACCATATTCTACTACCATACTGAAGTTAATAGAATCCTTTATAGTGAACACAATTTCAACCCAGGTTAGGTAGAATCACTCATGGATCATGAGGTGAATGAACTCTTGACTGATGTATAAATGAAAAAAAATTTCGGATCAAGAATCTAATTTTAATCACAGATATATTTTGGTTCTTAAACTTTTATAAGTACTGCTTGAATACCAATGTTTTTAGGTGTCAAGTTAACAGACAAAATGTATGAACTATTAGAGAAAATACAATAATAAGATATAAAACTAACTAATAACTGGAATTTTTAGTTTTCAAGACTGTTGATATTCTTCAGCTGCATACAGTTCCAGTAATAAAAAAACATGTAACTTTAAAGAACAAGGAAACATTTCACTTATATTTGCATAGAAAAACTAAATAGAAAGTCCAAACCTGCTCCTCTAGACTATCTCTAGAACCAGAGGAAAGCAGTTTTCCTTCTTTAACTCGATCTTTAATTCTATTTGAAACTCTCAAACTTCCAGAATTATCACTTTGGCCAGTAACGCCCTGATGTCTTCTATGCCTTTTGTCACTGCAACAACAATTAGTGATATTTATCCAGAAACATGGCTAAGGATCTGATCAAAATGAAAAAAAGTATCAATAAATACAGGTTTGTCCCTAGAAAGGCACATTCAGTCATTAAGTACCTGGAGAGTGAGAACATAATATCAAAATAATAAATTCCCTCACCAGTTTCTTGTTATAGAATGTCAAAATTGGCTAAAACCTGTAAATCTAATTATAAAAGACATTTTTCAACAAGGCTGTCATGCTCATAGCCAGAGCATGTGTTTGCTATGAACTAATTTCAAAGATGTGTCACCAAAAGCTATGAACTAACAAAAAACATTAACTCACTCTCATTCTCAACAACAACAACAGCTTGCAACAAAAACAAAACAAAATGTACCTGGCTGTTTTCTTCCTGTGACCGGTGAGTGGGTTGGACCAGCTGAACACCAGCCTTCGACGACTACCGGACGAAGAGTGCTGAGCTTTAGGGAGACAGCGGGTAGGGAGGGATTCGGAGAGAGGGAGGGATTCGAAGAGAGGGAGTCAGAGGGAGTCGAAGGGGAAGGAGGGAGTCGGGGAAGGGAGTCGGAGGGAGGGAGTCGAAGGGCAGGCAGCAGGTAGAAGAAAGGGAGTGGAAGCAAGGGGAGCCAGAGGGAGGGATTCAGAGAGAGGGAGTCGGAGGGGAGGGAGGGAGTCGGGGAAGGGAGTCGGAGGGAGGGAGGGAAAAAGGTTTAGGGCAAATGATTAGGGGATAGCCGCTGGTCGAGTATCATTTAACCTTAGCGACCGCCAGCCACCGTCGGTAAAAACGTCACTAAACTCTAAAACCATTAGCGACGGTATAACAACACCCATCACTACCTTCAGTTATTAGCAACGGGATCATCACCGTCGCTAACAACAGCCAATAGCGACGAACACCGGCCGTCGCTATCGTTTTCCTTCCATTCAGGGACGGTGTACGGCCGTCGCTACAATTTGGCGCAATAAATCACTTGGAAGGAAACCAAAAAAAAGGGAGGGAATGAAATCTAGTGACCGTAGTAGCAACGGGATGACTATTAGCGACGGCAAATGTACCATCGCAAATATTTAGCGCCAATAACAGGGAAACAAAAAAGAGCGGGAACACAATATAGCGACCGTAATAGCGACAGTGTAGTGTTAGCGACGGTTGTAGCGACGGTGTTGGTGATACTTTTTAGCGACGGTGTTATATGGTCGCTAAATTAGTCACTAATATTTTTTTTCAGTCCCTTTTTCCTAGTTGGTCGTTAGGTGGTTGCTAATTAGCGACGACCTTGGGGTGGTCGCTATTTTGAGGTGGCTATTTGGGGTTTTTTTAGTAGTGATAAACATGGTTCGCGCACAATTGAGTTCTTAGGTAGTTTTTTTAAAATATTTTGACCAAACCTAGGAACTTGGTTCTCACACAACTGACTTCTTAGGTTTTGGGTTTTTTATTTTAATTTATTTTAAAAAAAACTAAGAATTTGATTCTCGCTAAATTAAGTTCTTAGGGCTTTGGTTTTTTATTTTAATTTTTTTTAACAGAACTAAAAACTTGGTTGCATTAAATAGAACTAAGAATCGAGTTCATAGGTCAAATTTTTTGTAAGTTATATCCTCAACCGAGTTTATAACTTAAAAAACTTGCACTTAAACCCCAAAACCCTTCGTAATCTGAATGTTCTTTCAAACGTTTTCCCCTAGTTTCTCTCTCTCAAACCCTTACCTTATTTGTTCATTGTCTTCCATTTTCCTTCTTCCATTATGTGGGTGTCTTCTTCTTTTTCCATTGCTCCTTTATAAAGGTTAGTTATATTTTTGCAGGTACTGTTTTGCTGGTACTATTACTATGTTGTGTTCTTCATGCATGAATGTTGTCATAGCCATTGCCGACTGTTACTGCGTTGTATGTTTCTATTGTATGTTGGACGTTGTTAAGGTTTTTCGCGTCAATTGCTTTCAACTAATAGTTATTGGCTAGTGTAGATCTATGCTTTCGCAACTATTATATGGGTAATTCAATCATCAATGAAGGGGTTGGGTTGAAAAGATGAATTCCTTTTTTTTCCTTTATTTTTCAACTTTGATATTTAAAACATATTAATTTTGTTATGTCCCCAACTCTTAATTTCTTCCATGTTTCCATGTCTAAGTCATACTTAGAAAATCTCTTATATATGCGATCATCATATATTATTTCGGAACCTTTTTCTCTGACAATTGAAAAGGTATTATTAACTAATTATAGTAAGTTTTAAAATCTATGCCAAAAAAATCAAACATGTTATGAATAAACTATAATTATAGAAGAAAATAAATAAAAAGAGAAGAGCTTGTAGAGAGCAAAATGAGAGAATAGAATTGAAAATTGAGTTGTAGTAGGAGAATGAAGAATGTATCTTTCATATTAATTCAAGTCCTATTTATAGGACTAAAAGGGGGACATCCACTAATTATAATATATTATATTTATAATACTCCCCCTTGGATGTCCCTATTTTAGAATGTGTCTCGTTAAAACTTTACTAGGAAAAACCTAGTTGGATAAAAACCTAGTGAAGGAAAAAGAGTACATCATCGTTTATAAATAATTAAACGTATAAGTATTTAATTCTCCTCCTCATCAGAACACTTATGTAAGCATTGAAGACCAATCTTCTGTACTAGTTGCTCGAAGACCTTGGTTGGTAATGATTTTATAAAGATATTTGTCAGATTTTCACACGATCGGACTTGCTAACAATTAATTCACCATTCTTTATAAGATCATGAGTAAAATTTTTTTTGGTGAAATATGCTTTGTCCTATCTCCTTTAATGTAACCCTCCTTTAATTGGGAGATACAAGTTACATTATTTTCACGTAAGATTGTTGGTGGTAATTTTCCAGCGTGTAAGCCACAAGTTTCTTGAATATGTTGAATCATAAATCTCAACCAAACACATTCTCGACTTGTTTCATGTAATGCTATAATTTCAGCATGATTAGATGATGTTGTTGTGATCGTTTGCTTTATGGATCTCCATAAAATTGTTGTACCACCACATGTGAACAAATATTCTGTTTGTGATCGACCATTATGGGGATCAGACAAATACCTACATCTTTTTGTGGGTAAAAAACTATGTCTTGCTTACAAATTGATAGCAAATGATATATCAGGTCGTGTATGACTAGCAAGATATATTAATGCGTCAATTACACTGAGATATGGTACTTCAGGATCAAGTAGTTCTTCATCTTTCTCTTGAGGTCGAAAAGGATCTTTGCTCAATTCAAGTGACCTTACAACCATTGGACTGCTCAATAGGTGTGATTTGTCCATGTAGAACTGCTTTAGCACCTTTTCTGTATAAGTCTTTTGGTGCATCAAAATTCCTTCCTTTAAATATTCTAATTGTAATCAAAGACAAAACTTTATTTTTTCCAAGTCTTTCATCTCGAATTCCTTTTTCAAGCAATTTACAGCCTTTGAAAGCTCTTTAGGAGTTTCGATGATGTTTAAATCATCTACATAAATAGCAATTATAACAAACTCTTTTCTGAATCTTTTCATAAAAACACATGAACAAATTGGGTCATTTTTTATACCCTTCTTTCAATAAATATTCACTGAGACAATTATACCACATACGTCTAGATTATTTTATGTAAAAGGATTTATTCAATTTAATTGAATAATTTTCTCAAGAATTTGTCTTGCATGCTTCAGGCAAATTAGATCCTTCAGGGAGTTTTATATAGATGTCATTTCACTTCAGGCAAATTAAATCCTTCAGGGAGTTTCATATAGATATCGTTTTGCTTCAGGAAAATTAAATCCCTCGGGGAGTTTCATATAGATGTCATTTTCAAGTGAGCCATATAAATATGCTACAACAACATCTATTAGGCGTAAATCAAGTTTTTCACAAATTGCCAAACTAATCAAGTACCGAAAAGTACTTGCATCAATCACTGGTGAATATGTTTCATCGAAATCAATACCAGGTCTTTGTGAGAAACCTTGTGCAACAAACCTTGCTTTATATTGTACAATTTCACCATTTTCATTTCTTTTTCTCATAAAGACTCATTTGTACCCAACTGGTTTTACACCTTCAAGTGTTTGGACTACAGGTCTAAAAACTTTTCATTTTGTAAGTGAGTTTAACTCTTCTTGCATTGCATCTTTTCACTTTGGCCAATCATTTATTTGTGCGCATTCCTTAACAGATTTTGGCTCATGATTCTTATCATCATTTATAATATCAAGAGCAACTTTGAATGCAAAAATTTCATCAACATCGACTTCATGTCGATTCCATTGTATTTTATCCATGACATAATTTATAGAGATCTCTTTATTCTTATCAATTTCAGGTACCTTGGTATCTTCTGGATTTGAAACCTTGATTATGTCAAGAAACTCTTCTGGAGTCTTTATATCCTCGATTCAATCATCCTCTTTATTTACTGAGGATTTTTATTTTTAGAACCAACAGGTCTGCCACATTTTATTTTAGCTTCATACTCGTTTGTAATTTTAGATTGCCCTGCAGGGACATCAATCTTTATTGTGGTATTAACAGCTAGTATATGTTACTTAGTCACTCTTTTTGGATCAGCAAATGCATTTGGCAATTGGTTTGCTAAATTTTACAAACTAGCTATTTTTTGAACTTTAGTTCAGATTGCTTTGTTCGAGGATCAAGATGAGATAGAGATATCTCATTCCAACTATTCCTTGTATCCAACTATTTACTTTCTCCCCCTAATAGTGGGAGAACAAATTTATCAAAATAACAATCAGCAAAACGAGCTGTAAATAAATCTCCTGTTAATGGTTCAAGATATTTTATTATGGATGGACTTTTATATCCAATATATATTCCGAACCTTCTTAGAGGTCCCATTTTAGTGCGTTATAGAGGAGAAATAGGAACATATACCACACTTTCAAAGATTCTTAGATGAGAAATATTTAGTTCTTTACCATGAACCAATTGTAAAGGGGAATATTCATGATAACTTGTAGGCTTGATGCGAATAAGTGCTGCTGCATGCAAGATTGCATGTCCCCAAGTTGAAGTTGGGAGTTTTGATCTTATTAACAATGGTATTGCTATCAATTTCAAACGTTTAATCAATGATTCAGCAAGTCCATTTTGTGTATAAACATATGCTACAGAATGTTCAACATTAATTCTAATGGACATACAATAATCATCAAAAGATTAAGATGTGAACTCACCAGCGTTACCAAGACGTATTTTCTTAATTAGGTAATCAAGAAAATGAGCTCTTAACACTAGTGCAAAATATACATACGAGGACAGGATTTGAGCACGGACCAAGGGAAAACGTGGTTAAAACAGAGGCGGTGGCATTTTTGTGATTTTAACGAAGCTTTTTGAACACGGTTGTATGGTAACCGTGCTTATAGGCGACATACGAACACAGTTATTCGTGGACCGTGGTAAAAGGGTCTAAAATTTTTTTTTTAAATTTTTTTTAAAAGATCTACGAACACGGTTTCTTGGAACCGTGCTTAAAAGGTTGGTATAAAATTTTTAATTTTTTTTTTAAAAGACCTACGAGCACGGTTGCTATGAACTGTGCTTAAAGAGTGATCTACTAGCACGGTTGTTAGGGGACCCGTGCTTAAAAGGTTGGTATAAAAATTTTAATTTTTTTTTTAAAAGGCCTACGAGCACGGTTGCTCTGAACCGTGCTTAAAGAGTGATCTACTAGCACGGTTGTTAGGGGACCCGTGCTTAAAAGGTTGGTATAAAAATTTTAATTTTTTTTTTTAAAAGGCCTACGAGCACGGTTGCTCTGAACCGTGCTTAAATAGTGATCTACTAGCACGGTTGGTAGGGGACCCGTGCTTAAAAGGTTGATATAAAATTTTTAATTTTTTTTTAAAAGGCCTACGAGCACGGTTGCTTTGAACCGTGCTTAAAAGTAGTGCCCAAATTTTCGTCTTCCCTCCATTGCACTTTTACGAAAGTCATTTTCCCTCCCTCCTTACCTCCCTTTCTCTTTTTCAAAAGTCCCTTTAACTCAATCTTCAACAACAACAACAACGACAGTTCTCATTCTTCTTCTCAAATAAATCCAACGGAACCTTCTCCTTCTCCTTCATCTTCGGTTTCGAACAAATGTGTGGCTTATAAGCTGAAAGAGTATTTGGTTAGTTCCATTTCATTCTTTAAGCTCTATACTAAGTTAATGCATTTTAATTCATTATTCATTAGCCATGCATGATTTCCTTTTTCATTGAAATTGATTCCTTATTCATTAGCCACACCTGATGCTTGTTTGCTTCAATACACTTAAGCGCAAGGCTCAAGCTCAAGTCTCTGATGTGTCACGCCCAAGCGCCCCCTGTCACGCTCAAGCGTGAGAAGAATCTGATGCAACCAACTTGTTTTTCCTTACCTTTCATGCTCAAGATCAAGCTCAAGTATTAATTATGATTTCACACTCACGCTCAAGCTTTACCTTTCAAGCTCAAGCTCAAGCTCAAGCTCAAGTATTAATGAAGAACCTTTCTTTCTTGATGCTTTGTTTTCCCAGGAACGTAACAATGGCAACCTGCACATGCTATCATGGAATTGACCAAACAAATCTCAACATTATTAAACACAAATAAATAATTGACCACCTACGAGCACGGTTGAAAATAACCGTGCTTAAAAGTCATCTACAAGCACGGTTGGAGACCCGTCCTTAAAAGTCTTAAGCTACAAGCACGGTGGAAACAACCGTGCTTAAAAGGTCCCCAGAATCGTGCTTAAAGGTCCTTTTTGCACCAGTGTAAACGAATTAATTGAGCTAGTAATCTCGTAAACGCCTAGTTGCGAGTTGACAATAAGCAAACATGTGACCATCTAGTTGATGCGTCAATCAAAACCATAAAATATCTAAATGGTCCACAAATATCACCTTTTATACGTTTTAAAAATGTGAGTGATTCACTTTCAATTTTCATTGGTGATGGCCGAGTAATTAATTTCCTAAGCAGCGTATGAGAAATTATTAGTTTGGAGAATTTGTCTGCTGGACAAGCAATGACCATTTGAATTCTCAACTATTTTTTTGCATCATTATTGTTCCAGGATAGCCTAACCGTTCATGCCAGATAACAAAGTTATTCTTATTTGTAAACTTCTGGTTTACAATAACATTTGTTTCAACTATACTAATATATGTGTAGTACAAAGCGGAGGAAAATGAAGGCAATTTTTCCAATATATATTTCTTATTGGAAATTAACTTTGTGATGTAAAGATATTCATCATTTCCTTCATTTGTGGTCTCAATATGGTATCCATTTCTGCGGATATCCTTAAAACTCAACAAATTTCTTTGATACTTTGTAGAATATAATGCACTTTTAATGTGCAATTTTGTTCCTCTAGGTAATAAAATACCGGCTCTGCTGGAGCCTTCAATTATATTTATACTACCAGATATAGTATTAACATTGACTTCTTATTTTAGTATATGGTAAAAATAATAATATGAGTTGTTGCATTGTTTGCAAGATATATATCTTCATCATTCACATGAGTATTCATTCTTCATTAAATAATAATAGATAAATCATGAGTGAAAATATAATTAACAACAATAAATATTTAACATAAATTCATAACAAAACAAATTTCATGAAATATAAAATAATTTATTTAGGGGCACTCTCCAACGAGTGGTTTATGCCTTCTTCAGGAAGAGTAAAGAAATCATCAATGTCACAGTGTAAAAACATCATCTATACCAGTAAATTTGTTTCTATTGTTTTCCTTTTATTCTTAAGGGATTTTGGGTATAGATCAATTAGATGTTTTGGTGTACGACAGACTTGAGACCAGTGATCTTGGCTATTACAACGATAACAAATATTTTTAGTTTGGTCGCTACTTTGAACATCTTTTCTTTTTTTCATACGTTCTTTACTTTTCCATGTAATTGATGATTTATTATCATGTTGACTATGACCACGACCACGACCATGAGTATAATGATCTTGTATTGCTACATTCACTTCTAGGAATGAAGCAGTTCAAATTAAATGAGATTCATGGTTCTGTACAAGTAATTCATTATTTTGTTCAACCACAAAAGACAAGTGATTAAGGTAAAATAAGTTATAAATCAACTTTTAAAAAAAATTCACATGAGCGATCCGGTAGTAAAAATTTAAAAATTTTCATAAAATATTACTAGTAACCTAGTGGTAGAGTGATAACTTATCATAATATAGAACCTGAGTTTGATCCCTTACTAATGTATATTTTATTTATTAGCTCCTTTATATAATAAATATATTATTTATAAATACTAATATTCAAGCAAAGTTACTACAGTTAGTGAATTAATTAAAGCATGTAAGTAATTAGCAATGTTAGTGAAGCTACGTGAACTGTGTGCATATATATAGTAATTGGCAATCATATTTAATATATATATATATATATATATATATATATATATATATATATATATATATTAATTGGCAGTGGTAGCATGCCCGTGAAGCTATGGAACGCTATTGGCAATCAAAATCAATATGCACTAACATGAAGTAATGGAGCTATAGTGAAGTTGGAAATATAAAATAATGGCCAAGGCAATCAGTAATTAATATAGCAATCAGGTATAGTGAAGTTGGAAATATAAAATAATGGCAAAGGCAATTAGCTATTAATATAGCAATCAGGTATGTGGTAATAGTTATATAATAATATGTATGTGCTAGTGCAAGAGTAGGTAAAACATGGATCATTTAAGCATTAAAATTAGCAAATAATGTACAACCAAATAATCCAACAAATCAACAGTAAACAACGTAGTGCAAATAAAGCAAATTAGTGTACAGGGTAAACATAATATATATTTTTAGATATAGTTCTTTAGGAACTATTGATAAATATTTTTAAAATTCTTCAAGAACTCTGACTATTAATTTTATACATCCTTAAAGATGTTTATAAATAAGTTCTTCAGGAACCTATTATTTTTTATGATATAGATATAATCTTATACACCCTTCAGGGTATTTAAAATGTAAGTTCTTCGGGAACTTTTATAATATATTCATAAATATATAAATTGAAATTATTAATAATAATAACAATAATAATAATTATGTATTACCTCTCGTAGTCTTGACTATATTTCAATTGGTCAGAACCTCGTGCTGATAATGTGTTATGAATAAACTATAATTATAGAAGAAAATAAATGAAAAGAGAAGAGCTTGTAGAGAGCAAAATGAGAGAAGAGAATTGAGAATGGAGTTGTAGTAGGAGAATGAAGAATGTATCTTTCATATTAATTCAAGTCCTATTTATAAGACTAAAAGGGGGACATCCACTAATTATAATATATTATATTTATAATAAAACAACATTAATTGTAGTCGAGTAGGCCACATGTTTCACAAGAGTACAAATACTCTATATAATTTTATACATACACTCATATTATCCTTCACAAATCACAATCACTTTGAAGTTTTCTTTGCTTTAGAATTACTCCAAACACGGGTCATATGCTCCAAAATATATACTATGAACTAGCTTTTCGGTAATAAAACAATGACCAATTATCGATAAATCAAAACTATCAGCATCACGTACTACAACATCATAGAATTTTAATCTAGGTGTAATATAAATTATAAAAAAGAGAATTTCGAGCTCACCAAAAAAAGGAGAAATTTGAACATGATCCATGTCTTTTTGAAATTGATTGAAACAATACAAATAAAATAATTATTGGCTAGAGATATATTTTTAATCTCTGTAAATAAAGTTAAATTTTGTTTTGTTATATAAATATTTTTATTGATTTTGTTCCTTATTAATATTTAAAAGTTTAAAATAATCATTATTATCACTTAATAACACACATATATATACTTCACAGAATGCAATTACATTAATTTAAATCATGGTTTTGTCTAATACAAGTCTGAATATTAAACAAGAAAACCATGTCACATCACATGCATTTCATGAACATGCATGCATTGACTAGATAATAAATACATATTATGTCACCATTAAGTGATAACAAAAAACCATTTAAAAATAAATAAATTTCATGAACCTAACAAAAAAGAGAGAATTAATCCTAAAATTAGTTATGAAAAACAATTTGTAACTGTTTGATTGATTCTTATTATCATATACATAATTAAGTTTCCAGCTTGTGGGAGTTCTTGAGTTGCTATGGTTCATGTAAGCTCATGAATCATTTATTCAAAAGTGAATTATCACCTTACGAAGTGAAATATTTGAAAGTGAGTTGTTACCAGCTTATTTTAGCATGCAACTATATTTTTTTTTGGTGGAATATGTTAGCATGCATGCAACCAATTAATCAAAATGTAAGTGACCTCCTTAAATGATCAATCTAGCTAGTAGCTAATGATAAGGACATAGAGAATATAGAAGATCAATAAAGAGTGACAACTAGGCCCACATCTTTTTGCTTGATCGCCAACTAACTATATATATATATATAAGGAAAGAAAGAAATAGGAGAAAAGAATTAGAATAAAAATTAGGTGGACATAATGTCTTTGTATAGATTGAGATAGATTAGCCTAAAAATATAGATAAATAGTGATGATTGATTTATTTAAATGAGGGGTGAAATATCTTAGTAGCGTGGATTTCATGCGTACAAATGTTAGATTATATCAAAGCACGACTATATTTATATGCTAAGTATAATGAGAGAGCTTTTTCTCACTAGTTACAATAAAAATTTAGTTTTAGTCCAACTATTATTTGATGGATTTAATTATCATGTTTTATGTGTGTGACTCTGTAGGAAGTATATTTGATTTATATTAAATATAAAAATCACTACAAAAAAAATCGAGTCATTGATGGACCAAATTCCTCGTTAAAAGAGTTAGTGACAGACTTAACAACGTAAAGGTTCCCGTCTCTAAACATCGTGTTACTAACCTATTTAGCGATGTAGAACATAATTTTGTAACTAATAGCCCTAGATACGTAATAGGCATAATGGCTATCGATGACATCCTTACCCAAACATCTTTTCTTTTCAAAGTTGACATGTATATAATAATGATTGTTTTTATGTCAGCCACTATTATAATGGCGTATCCTTGATTAAATGCAGTGGCAAAGTCTTTAATGTTCTATACTTTGACCCTTAGGAAGAGGTAGTGGGACGAAGGACTCATCAATAGGCTTTTCATATTGGTCCTGATATACATTGTATAAGTGTCCACCATGAAACTCATAATGGACACTAGTTGCGGGGAATACGTTATTCTCAATCGGAGATCTAGTTTCATTTAGAGATCATATTGAATCCATTCTTGATGGCTTGCCTGAGGACTATGACTCTATTGCTGCAATTGTTCAGAATCGTTCCGATCTTGGCTCTATTGCGGATATTAAAGCCATGATTCTTTCACATGAGGTTAGGGTTGAACGCGGCAAGAAGAAGATTCTTGTTGAATCCACTTTATCGGTAAATATGGCTCAGTTCCTTCTTCTTTTAACCCTAACTCCATGAATCAAACCTCGATTCTGATGGAGAATCTCGTTGCTGCTTTCAATACAGAATAATAGACACAGAGATTTCAACATATGACCGAGGAGATTTTGGCCGCGGAACTAATGCTCGTGGTGATTTTGGTCATAATACTGGTTTTCAAGGTCGCGGTGGATGATTTGGTGGATTTTGTGGCCGTGGCAGTCACATTAGTGGTCGTTACGATGTTCAATGTCAAATCTATTCTAAATATGGTCATGATGAAAGCGTCTGTTACTACAGAGTTCAAGATTACTCTTATGTTGGTTACAATCACTATTCCTTTTCTCCTCTAATGTATTCTTCTCCTGGAAGTTGGTTTCCATCTCTACCACGTCCATTGCAATATCACCTTTGCCCTGAATTGGATCATAGTAGACTGCTTGCATAACATACTTGTCAAGCTCAAGCATATCTCACCATACCTCAAACAGACAATACATAATTGTGGTGTCCTGACTCTAGTGCAACCCATCATGTGACAAATGATGCTCTCAAGCTCTAAGACTCTGTTCCTATTACCAGTACTCAGTACTTCAAAGTAAGTTCTAATGGGAAATGGTCAAGGTCTATCTATCAAATCTATTAGAAATTCTTCTTTTCCTTCTACCTTTCAACCACACACTAGTCCGCATCTAAAACATCTACTATTAGTTCCTGATATCACTAAAAATCTCATAAGTTTAAGCAAGTTTGCAAGAGATAATCATGTTTACTTTGAATTTCATCCTACTTATTATGTGGTTAAATCTCAGGAATCTTTTGACGTTCTTTTAAATGGCACTTTAGACAAAGAAGGACTTTATTGCTTCGAATGACTTTGGGTGCACTTCTTCTGCTTTTTCTACCACTGTTTCAAATAATAATACTGTTGTTTCTGATTCTTCTAATATTTTTGTAAGTCCTACTGCATATAATCATTGACATGCAAGACTTGGTCATCCACATCATGATGCCTTGCGTCTGGCTTTAAAATGTTGTAATATCCATGTGCCTAATAAAATTCCTTTTGAGTTTAATTGTACTGCCTATTGTCGAGGAAAAGCTCATAGACTACCATCTTACACTTCTACACACACGTACACACTTCCTCTCGAGTTGGTGTTTAGTGACTTATGGGGCCCTACTCCTGTTGATTATATTTATGGTCACAGATATTTGCTTACATGTGTTGATGTGTGTAATTGGTTTACTTGGGTTTTTTCTTTAAAAACCAAGTCAGAAATGTTTCAGGTATTCAAGAATTTTAAGGAAATGGTTGAACTACAACTTATCAGAAACTTAAAGCAGTATAAACAGACTTGGGAGGTGAGTTTAGACCCCTTTATCCCTATTTTTCTAAGCTGGGTATTATCCATAGAATTATTTGTCCACACAGTCATTATCAAAATGGTATTGTGGAAAGAAAACACAAATATTTGGTAGAAATCGATCTCACATTGCTAGCTCAAACTAACCTACGATTTAAGTTCTAGGATCATGCTTTTACCATTGCTGTCTACTTAATAAACAAACTCCCTACTACTACATTAGAGCATCAGTCTCCTTATTTCAAGTTGTTCAAACATGTTCCAAACTATAGGTTTTTGAAAACATTCAGATATGCTTGTTTTCCTTTCATCAGGCCTTTCAACACTCAAAAAATGGATTATCATTCTAAGGAATGCATTTTTCTAGGATACTTATCCTCTCACAAAGGTTATAAGTGTTTAACCATAGATGGAAAAATCCTAATCTCCAAGGATGTTATATTCCACGAGTCTAGATTTCCTTATTCCACCTTATTTCCCAACTTATCACCTTCTAACTTTTTCAGAGTTAGAAATTCCATACTTGCCACATTGCCTATTTTATCATCTTTTATGAATCCCATACCTTATCAAACTATATCTTCATTACCTAGTCAAAATTCTTCATCTCTTTCTTTGTTTGCACCCCTTCAAAACCCTTAGCCTCATATAAACACTTCCCCTACACTTCCTTTTCTTCTTCTACAACAAGTCTACCTATTGTGCCTCTTACAACACATCACATTCCAAATATTAACCTTCTCAATACTCATCCTATGACCACCAAGGGAAAGAATGGTATCACTCGACCTAAAGTTTTGTTAACTCACTTTGAACCATCTACTGTTAAGCAAGCCTTAACTTATCCTAAATGGTTTCAAGCCATGAAATATGAATACACAGCCTTGATGAATTATAATACTTGGTCCTTAGTGCTACTTCCATCTAACAAACAAGCTATAAGTTGTAAATGAGTGTTCAAAATTAAGGAAAATCAATATAGGTCTCTTAACAGGTATAAGTAAAGACTTGTTGCCAAGGTATTTCATAAAAAGTTTGGTTTTGATTACTCAGAGACCTTTTCTCCTGTAATAAAACCTGTAACAGTCAAAACAATTTTAACCATTGTTGTTTCAAAAGGTTGGCCAATCCAACAAATAGATGTGAACAATGCTTTCTTACTTGAAAATAAACATTAAAAATCTAAAAAATAATAAACTTAAGAGCTATATATTATATTTTTAGAAAACTATATTAAATTTTTATTATTATACTTAACTATAATTATAATTAAAATTACTTCATTTTTATAGCGGGTACGGTCAACCTTGAGGACAGCCTAGAAGTGTATGCATTGAACTCATAAATGAAAAAGGCCCCAAAAATATTTAGCTTTGATATTTTTAAAAAAAAATGGAACACCGGATTCATAAATAAAAAGGCCCCTAAAAATAAGCTTTGCTATTTTTTAAAACAAAAATTTAAGGAGTTTTAAAAGTTTCAACATCCCCTGAAACTCTACTTACTCTTCCTCAATCCTAAAAGAAAGGCATCTAAGCATGTGTGTCTTTCGATTATTCGACCTAAACTTGTCAATTTTCATTTCATGTTTCTTTTCAAAATAAGTAATAATATTTACTACTTTTATAAAATTACCTATGTACTTTTATATGATATATGTTTACATATTAAAATTAAAATTTATATACATAAGGGGCCTTTATCCGTTATTTTGTCATGAGCCTACAAAATATCAGGACTGACATTGAGTTCTGGTGAGTACTTGTTTTCCCTTTCCAAACCCACCCTCGTTAAATTCAGGTCGCGGTCAAGTTTCACTAGAACCCGATTTTTAGAAACCGAAGAGAAACAAAGAAGAAAAATAAAGAGAAAGTGAAGAGGAATTCTAATTTTATTTCTTAACAAATTATACAATGAATTTCAGACTTTTATACTACTAGTTAGTTGTAATAGACTCTTATTAGTTGTAATAGACTCTCTAACTACAACTAATGAACTATAACATGCTCCCTAAAAATGAACACTCTTTTCTCTTGCTCCTGAAGCTGAACCATTATGTTGCAAAGTATCATCTACTACAGCATGTTCTATTAAGTTGATATGTTGACCTGACTAAAGTATTACAGATGAAGCAGTTAAGGAGTTCAATGCCAACTTGTCAACAACCTTGAGCTTGTCTCTCAAGTAAAAATCTTGAAGCTGAAAAAGGTTTAGTGAGAATCTCAGCACACTGATCTGAAGAAGAGATGTGAGTTACAACAAGCTTTTTAGCTGGAACCGTGTCTCTAACAAAGAAAATATCTAACTCCATGTGTTTATTTCTTGCATGTAAAATAGGATTGTGAGACAACATCACAATACTTTGATTATCACAAAACACTTGAGGAGTAAAGAAAAGAATCTGTAATTCAGTAAGGAGAGATTGAAGCCATAGAATTTCTTGAGTAGTGCTTGCTAGACTTCTGTATTCTGCTTCTGTACTAGATTTTGCAACAAGATTTTGTTTCTTTGCCCACCAAGAAACCATATTATTGCCTAGAAAGATGCATGAGCCAAAAGTTAATTTTCTGTCATTTGGGTCAACAACCCAATCTGCATCATAGTATGCAAGAAGAGAAATAATAGGATTTATAGATGAAACTCTATCCGAAAGGAGACCATGGGTTATAATAGCCTTCAAATATCTAAGTATCCTCTTAACTGCTTTCCAGTGTTGTTCAAGGGGTCTGGACATGAACTGGCAGGCTTTGTTTACTGCAAAACTTATCTCTAGTCTAGTGATAGTAGCACATTGCAGTGCACTTACTACGGACCTGTATATAAATAGATCTTCTAGATAATTAGTACCTTCTCTACTAAGTTTCAGATTACCAATCATGGGGGTGGATATACTTTTAGCATAAGCCATATCTGCTTTGGTAAGAAGTTCAAAGATATACTTGGTTTGAGATAGTATTAGAGAACCATTTTTGGTGTGAGTAACCTGGATACCAAGAAAATAATCCAGTGTTCCCAGCTGTTTGAGAGTGAAGTTAAGATTGAGACTAATGATCAGTTGCTGAACAGAGGATAAAAAAGTTCCTATAATAATGATGTCATCAACATAGACAAGAACATAAATACAATGATTGGCAGAATGTTGTATGAACAGGGATGAGTCACATTTACTTGACTGAAAACCTAGTTGAAGTAGAGTTCCCTTGAGTCTATCAAACTAGGCTCTTGGAGCTTGTTTTTTGTAATTTACAAACCAAAGAGGTATATGCTCTTTCAAAACCAGGAGGATGACACATGTACACCTCTTCCTCAAGATAGTTTTGATTAAAATGTGTTAAATATATATATGATTTGTAAATATATGTTTGTGTTATTAAAATTAATGAAAAAGTAATATATATATATTAAAATGTAAATTAATTTTCCTAAACTTAAAGATTGGGTTACATAATTTCACACATCCTATCTTACATGATGCGGTGAGTAGGAAGGCCTAAATCCAGACCCCAACCAAAGGAGCCTGACTTCCGCTGAACTTTTCTCCATGGCCAAGTTATATGAAATTATGGATTTCATTTTCTATAAACTTATGCTTTTTTTACTTATAAATTCTCAGCGTCCCTATTCTCTCCCCTCTCTCACTACTTTTACACTACTCCCTCATCTATTTTCTTCTTCGTGTTTTTTGTAAAGGAAAGGAAATTTCTCACACTGTGCACAGACTATATATTTTGAGATGTTCCACTTTCATACGTCATGTTCAGAAACTCTTGACCGAGAAGAGAGACATTTAATACATGGATCCTTCTAAATTAGTAGCATTTCAAGTCTTGTAGGAAAAACACACATCGCTATCGTGAACTCGAATCCTTGGCCTTTTCAGATATATGGTCAATAAGTGAGTCTCATGGCTGATTAATTATCATGGGACGCAGTGCTAATTTCTAGTGTGGAAAATTAAGTGTATATGCTATGTTTCCTCTTCTTTCTCACTCTTCGGACTCCATTTCATTAGTAGCTCTAGCCTTCGTCAATTGAACTTGTTTAGGTAAATTTTCACAAGATATGAGTCAAGAAATTAAAAAACAAACTATGTGGTTCTTAGTAATAATGTTGTCAACAGTAACATCTATTATCATACTCAACCCACGTTCAAATGTATATACTTTTTGCGCTTTTCATGTTGTTCAGATGCTATCCAAGGTAACTGCTGCTAACATTATGCTTTGATTTGGTCTAGACCAGCAAATTTTTATTATTCACTTCCCTGTGGAATCCACAGTACTTATCCATGTTTCACTGGGCAGGCCAGATTCACTGTGAGATTCTAGTGTTCTGACTAGTACTCTAGCTTTTCTTCAAATATTTTTTAATCAAATTCTGAATCATGTTCTAGCTTTTGCTTAATGAATGATCAACCATCTTGTAAGAAAAGAAAACTCCATAGGGATTTAACTCATTCATTATCACATAACGATGAAACCCGGCCTTTTCTTCAATCGTAATATTTGCATTCATTTTAAGGATAGGGTGCTTGATCCTGAAGAGAGGCTTCCTTGGGAAACTATCACTGCTTCTTGTTTGAAGAAATGCTTGATCGAGAAAAGGCTTTTCGTGAGTATAGAAAAACTCTTAATTTACTTTGCATCTGTGTTCTATGAAGATAATTGATTGCCTTTAATTTCCATTAGTTTAGGAACATATTATTTACTTGATACTTATTCTAGGTTGTTGCGGCTATACATGCTCTAAACACATGGTAAGAAGCATAGTGATTTACTGCAGAAAAAGACATTGATCTATGCTAATCTTTTTGTTATTGTATATATATTTTCTGCATATTTGGCCACAATTATTAATACTGCGTATGCATAGTTATCCATTCGGAGCTTTTTATAAGAGTTTACCAGAATCATAAATTATGGTCTTTTTCTTTTCATTTTTAATAAATACTTTCTGTATAATTAATTAAAACTTTTTTTGGTGGCCGTTTTATTGGCTACTTTCTGTATAATTCTCATATGGTATCTCAATAAAAACTTGTTGAGGACGATGAATACTTAAGGTTCTTTAATTTTTAGCATACCTCTTATGCTACCCTTTCAACATGAAATTCGCCCCATTTTTTTAAATCTTGCTAGGCACAAATTTTTTAATAAAAATTAAGTCCTTAAAATAAACAAGTTATATAAACGGATAAAACGAATAGTATTTGTTTTGTTATTTTTTGGTTTCTTCTCTTTGTACTTCCAAACTATTCCTTAGGAGTTGTTGATGTAAGAAAATATTTTCAAGTTTTATTTATTGTGGTGTTGATTAAATTAATGCTTGAACTATGTTCCATTTTTGGTGACTTGATGATTCGTGAGATTTCATTGCCTTTTATCCATCCTGATGAAGAGCAAAATGTTCTATGACATGGGAGATAAAGCCAAACGCTGGAAGCCAGAGAAATATCTCCTTACCTGCATGAGTTGTGTCAACAACACATTGCCATATGGGTTATGAATTCTTGTAATTTTATATTAATTAAACAATGAATTGGCAACATGATAGGCTACTAGGGTTAGGGATTCCACTACTAAACTAAGGAAGAAATAAAATGCAAATTCCACCATATCATTTCCAAGGCTAAAACTCAACATAAATACATAGGTCTGAAAATAAAGATGAAATAATGGCCATACACTTGGCACTTACAAGAAAATAAAAAAAAGGAAATTAATTTATATAATCTTTTAACCAAGATGGAGGATTTTTGATCCTTTTGGGCCTGCTTTGGTGTTTCTGAAGCCCAACATTACTCCCTGGGTCAAAAGGAACCTTGTCCTCAAGGTTAGAAGAGGGTCCGGCGGTGACGTGTCCGTCATTGATTGGGGCATCATGGGACACACGGATCCTAGAGGAAGGGAACGGTCCAGATGGAGGTAGAGGTCCTGTCTCGGTTTCGGTGTGGAGGGAGTGGGGAGTAGCTGTCACCCACTCTCCATTTTGAATGAATGGCTCAGATTGTGGGTTGGTGAGCTCATGAGCATCACACGGCAGGGAGGGTGTCACGCGTGGAGTGGCAGGAGACAAGGGATCAGGCGCGGGTCCCACACGGAAAGGAGATTGGAGTTCCTCAAAAGTCGTGTGTGAGATGGACGGTGGGGATGGGGTTGTAGAACGTGGAGAGAGAAAAGGAGTGCTTGGAGAAACGTGAAAGGCTTTGTTAATCGCAACTGAAGGGCCTTTTGATCTGTCCGAGTTCAAGGTCGTACTTGGTGGAACTAAAGTGAAATCTGGGGCATTTTTCTCTGCTTGGGCGTGGGGTTCACTTCTCATAACCTCTTCCTCTTCTGCATTAGTTACTGGAAGAGCCCGGTAGTGAGTGGAAATATCTTGTCCCTGATAACGGCGAAGGAGTGAAACATGAAAAACGGGGTGAACACGTGACGATGCTGGTAACTCCAGTTCGTAGGCGACGGCTCCAATCCGCCGAAGAACTTTAAAGGGGCCGAAATACCTCTTGGAAAGCTTCTGGGAGGGTCGGCGTTGGACACTTTGTTGTCTATATTGCTGCAGACGGAGGAGAACCAAGTCTCCGGGTTCGAAGGTAAGGTCCCTTCTGCTTTTGTTTGCCTGTGCCAACATGCGTTGCCGGGTGCGTTGTAAGTTCTGCTTCAAAGTTTGTAACAGGTGATGTCTCTGTGACAGGGATGAAGCGACCGCCGGAAGGGAAGCAGATCCAGGCATGTAAGAGAGAAGGGAGGGTGGTGGCCGTCCGTAAAGGGCTTGGAACGGAGACATGCCAATGGCAGAGTGGAGGGTCGTGTTGAACCAATACTCGGCTAAAAAAAGGTACTTGAACCATTGTTTTGGATTTTCACTGGTAAAACAACGGAGATAAGCTTCTAAACATCTGTTTGTAACTTCTGATTGCCCATCTGTTTCAGGGTGATAGGAGGAACTGAATTTCAAGAGTGTTCCCTGCAAGCGAAAGAGTTCCTTCCAAAAGGCACTAAGGAACAAGGGGTCGCGGTCGGATGTGATGGACTTAGGGATGCCATGAAGTTTGCAGATCTCAGAGGAGAATCGGGTAGCCAGATCCTGAGCTGTGAATTTGGAGGGTAGGGGCAGAAAGTGCACATATTTAGTGAGCCTGTCACACATCACCCAGATGGTTGTATAACCAAAGGAGTTTGGAAGGTGCGTAATGAAATCCATGGTAATTTCCTCCCAAACATGATTCGGAACTGGCAAGGGTTGTAAGAGCCCCGCTTTCTTTTGTGGTAGGTATTTATTCATCTGACAAGTGGCACAGCTGGTGATGAAGGATTTGACATCTCTGTATAATCCTGGCCAGTAAAAAGAGGCGACAATGCGAGCTAGCGTTGGCTTCAAACTTGAGTGACCCGCCGATGGGCTGGAGTGAAACTCTTGCAGGATCTGTTGGCGCATGTGAGGTATGTCTGGGACATATAGTCTATCTTTGAAATATATGAACCCATTAGACTGATGAAACACACCTTGTTGGATTGGTTGAGACTGTAGCTTTTGAAAAATACTTTTGCCTTCTGAAGTAGAGTGAAAATAATGTCGAATTTCCTCTAACAGGGTGGGCATGGGAGAAGAGATGGCTAAGAGAACGGAGGCTTCAGCATCCGGGCTACGGGACAGAGCATCGGCTACCTTGTTGCACGTTCCTGGGCGGTAAAATATCTTGAAACTATATCCTTGTAATTTGGTGATCCATTTCATTTGTTCTGGGGTGTGAAAAGATTGTGAAGCAAGGTGTTGGAGACTCTTGTGATCTGTAAAAATGTGAAAGTGTCATCCCATTAAATACTGACGCCATTTTTTTATTGATTCAGTGACGGCGTACATCTCCCTGACATAGGTTGAAGAGGATTGTAATCGTGGACCCAAACGCTTACTAAAGAAGGCTATGGGACGACGCTCCTGAGAAAGAACAGCACCAATGGCCACAGATGACGCATCAGTTTCCAGCACAAATGTTTTATCAAATTGAGGAATAGTGAGAATAGGTAGCTCGATCATTTTGGTTTTCAATGTTGTAAAAGCCTCTGAGGCCAATGTATTCCAAACCAAAGTAGTGGATCTCAACAAGTCGGTGAGGGGAGCGGCGAGTGTGGCGTAATCTTTGACAAATTTTCAGTAAAACCCGGAGAGTCCTAAAAATCCTCGGAGTGCCGTGAGTGATCGAGGTTCTGGCCAATCTAAGATGGCTTGGACCTTTTCTGGATCAGGAGCCACACCCTTATCTGAAATAACATGACCCAAGTAGCTAATAGATGAAACAGCAAACACACACTTAGAGAGGTTAGCATAAAATTGATGAGAGGAGAGCAATTCAAAGATCACTTTCAAATGGTTAATGTGATCCTGCATGGAAGGGCTAAAAATAAGAATATCATCAAAGAAAACTAAAACAAAACGTCTTAAGTAAGGTCTTAAGAGATCATTCATGGCTGACTGGAAAGTAGCAGGAGCATTAGTTAAACCGAATGGCATAACTAAAAACTCATAATGGCCATCGAAAGTCCTAAAAGCTGTTTTGTGTGTATCTTTAGGTGAGACACGTATCTGGTGGTAACCTGATTTCAAATCAACCTTAGTAAAGATAGTAGCATTCCCCAATTCATCTAATAGCTCATCAATTGTAGGAATTGGAAAACAATCAGGAATAGTAATTGCATTCAGGGCCCGGTAGTCAACACAAAAACGCCAGGTGCCGTCTTTCTTTCTAACCAGTATAACTGGGGAGGAAAATGGGCTGTTGCTAGGCATGATAAGTCCCTTGGCCAACATATCAGAAATGATGGTAGTCATTGCCTCTTTTTGGGAGTGTGGGTAGCGGTAAGGTTTCACTTTAACAGGTGGAGAGTTAGGGATAAGGTTAATTTGATGGTCATGTGGGCGATGTGGTGGTAGACCTTGAGGTTCAGTAAATAGATGTTGGTAGGTATTCAGAATCTGTTGGATATCTGGGGTAAGTGCTGAAGAGGTGGTTGTTTGAATAGTGGTTATAGGGGCAGGGTGAAAGGATAAAAAATGAAAAGAGGCAATGGATTGGTTATGATTGAGGTTATGAAGTTGGTGAAGGGTAACAGGGGAAGGAGAATTAGAAACATTGCCAGTGAGGGTAATAGGTTTCTGGTCATGGATGAAGGATATTGAAGGGATTGCAAAATTCGATTGAATGGGACCTAAGGTAGATAACCATTCCATACCCAATACAATATCGGCACCCTCAATAGGTAAAAGATAGAAGGGAATTTGGAAAACATGGTCTTGAATGGTGAGGGGAACTGAAGGGCAGTATCCAGTACAATAAATATGGTCTCCATTCCCTACTAAGACAGGGAATTTAGGGGCAGGTTGGCTGGGAAGTTTGAGGTGAGTGGCTACTCTGGTTTGGATTATGTTGTGGGAACTCCCAGTATCAACCAAAATCAGAACTGGTAAACCTGCTAGGAAACCCTAAAATTTTAGTGAACGATGAGAGGGTTGTCCATTGACGGCTTGAGGTGAGAGGTGAAAATGAATAGCATGGTTAGGGTCAGGGGAGTTGGGTGAATCTGGAGGGTTTGTAGGGGCAATGAAAATGTGAGGATCTAGGTCTGTTTCCAAGGCTACTTCTGAATCCTCATCGGTAAGCAGGAGAAGGAATCTGTTGATTGAGCAACGGTGTCCAGGAATGAACTTTTCATCGCAATTATAACATAAGCCCTGAGCTCGTCGTTCCTGCATTTGGGCTGGGGATAATCTTTTCAGTGGAAGGTTAGAGGAGTGTGTTTTTTGGCTGGGGTTAAGAGGGGTTAGGTTTTGAGTAAGTGTGGGGGTGGGTGTTGGATTGGGAAAATGGTTGGAACGGGACGTTTTAGGCCTGGAATCTTTGAGCTTATCTTCCAATAACTTAGCAAGATGAATGGCCTGAGGAACAGACGTAGGGTGAAGGATGGCCAATTCTCTTCTAATATCAGGAATTAATCCAGAAATGAAACAATTAAGCAGTGCTTCTTGGCCAAGACCCACTACCATATTAGAAAGTTTCTCAAATTTAGCTTGATACTCAGTAACAGAGCCATACTGACGAAGTTTAAATAATTCTGCTTGATGATTAACATATGTAGAAGGCCCAAAACGTAGGGTGAGTGCCCTAGTGAATGAATACCAATCAGTCAATTGATTATTTTGGTACATCCATTTGTACCAGCTGAGAGCTTCCCCCTGCATATAAAAGGCAGCCCAAGCTAGTCGTTGCTCCATGGGAATCTGGTAGACTAAAAAGAAGTGCTCAGCTTGAAAGAGCCAATCAAGGGGTTCAGGGCCAGAAAAAGGATTTAGGGTTACTTTGGGAGGTCTAGCATCCAAGGGAGGAACAGGTATGGGGTTGAATGCTGGGGGGTAAGAAGGACGTGGGAAGGGAAATGTGGGTATGAAAGGTTGGGTGGAAGTGTAGGTGTGGGTTAAAGGTGTTGAGGGGTTTGTGTGTAGGGCCAGATGGCCAAACTGAAGGGTAGAAGGTGAAGGTGCCAGGGTATAGGGCTGGGTAGTAAGAGGGGGTGGGGGTATAGGGGTTCCTGTTAAATGAGTAATAGTAGGGGAACCATGAGGGCCAGATTGAGGGGTACCTGATGAAGAAGGGTTGGAACGTTCTGGTTGGAAGGAAATGCTGCCAGCTAGTTGGCCCATCAAGGCAGCCAGAGATTCCAAACGAGCATTAAGCTTATGCTCCAAAGTATGATGTCTAGAGTTATTGAGTTGCTGCTGGTTCTCCAGTTGGGTTTGAAGAGACCCTAGACGTTCCTGAAGCTGAGAGTCCAACTGGGTATGGAGGGACCCCATTGTTTCTGTTAAAATCTGGAGAGCTTCTTCCACATCCTTGGATGTGGTAGCTTTGGGAGGCATAGAGGAGGATAATGAAAGCACCAATTTGATAGGCTACTAGGGTTAGGGATTCCACTACTAAACTAAGGAAGAAATAAAATGCAAATTCCACCATATCATTTCCAAGGCTAAAACTCAACATAAATACATAGGTCTGAAAATAAAGATGAAATAATGGCCATACACTTGGCACTTACAAGAAAATAAAAAAAAGGAAATTAATTTATATAATCTTTTAACCAAGATGGAGGATTTTTGATCCTTTTGGGCCTGCTTTGGTGTTTCTGAAGCCCAACACAACATGACTAGTATACACTGTATACTGTAGACAAACATAAATTGCCAACCTTCACCGTTGATAGGGGCGGTTATGAATTCTTGTAAATTCTATATTAAACAATAAAACTCTTACATTTTTTATTTTTTTATAGTTATCCTTTTTATTCTTCAATTTGTTTATTCTTCAATAGAGAAATAAATTATTAATATTATTTTTTGAAAGTTTAAAAGGTAATATTTATATGATATTATACATAATTATTTTTATCTCTCGTTTAAAAAGTCTCCTGGACCAGACTGTTGTTATCAAGTGACGTTGTCAAGCTCCTCATACTTGCCCACGCGTTGAGGGGCGAGGGGATACCTGCAAAGACACTCTGACGCTCAAGTTAGTTGAGATTCTAACATCGGAGTTATATCGAGTGATAAGATGGATACCAGAGAGCTTACCATTTATGAGGGTGTTTGTTGTATTTATAGCGAAGGAGTGTCATTATCGTGCCTCATTTTGTGTGCCGCAGCAGGTCGGTACATCACGTGGGACTGACAATTCCGTAGGTTATGACCGGTGTTGATTTGATCTTTGTCCTTTCGCGACTCCAGTCATTATGCCACTCAAAGGGGCTATGACTCCAGTTGTTTGGAAGTGATGACTCACCCTATGCCAGTTATGAATGGGTCGATGTGATGACTCAACTCACGCCTTAAAAGCATATGGGCCATATCCGCTATTCTGGATATAGGGAGTTAGGAGCCGGTATCGAGCCCAGAACATGTATATTGAACATGTATGTATTTGTGAAACAAGTATTTAAAAAATGTTAATTTTAAAGAATATCAATTTATTCATGGGAAAAATGTGTTTAAAGAAAATATGTACATAATTATTAAAATTTATGAACACAAACTTAGATACAAAATCAAAGATAGAACATTTGTTTAAGTTTAGAGGCGAAGGTAAGGACAAAATCATTACTAGACTTAGATGCGGACTTAGAGACAAACATCATGGGGTTGAGAGACAGAGTTAGAGACGAAAATGTTATTCAATCTGGAGACAAAATTGTTTTAGAACTTAGAGATGGAGTTGTTAATCTGTCTCTAAACTGAGACAACACTTATATCAATTAGACACGAAAAAATTAGTCTCTATTATAGATGTAATCACTTTCTTCCCCTCTAAAGACAAATAATAGATTGAGATGGAACATCTTTGTCTATAGCTAGAGACGAAAATGACTAACAATTTTTCATCTCTAACTCTATCTCTGAGTCCATTTAGATGGAAAGTAAAAATTTGGAACAAGAAATCTTTCATCTCTAAATATGAATTTTCTAGTAGTAATTTGTCAAAATAGGTCAACCTAGAACACCTCGCATCATCATCAACCTGTATAAAATAGGGCATGATAGGTTTGGTCAGCTACTAGGTACAGGTAGTTTTTCTACCTCGCCTTATTTTTATATGGGCTGGCAGGTTGGCATACCATGTTTTAGAAAAACAAAAAAATCTTAACAAGTTACTAGTGGTGAGTTGATAAAAATTGACCTACTTAAAAATGACTAAATAATCAAAATTAAAATTGAAAAACACGTAAATAGTGAAATTTATATACATGTTATTAAAAAACAAAAGTTAATTTATTAAATAGAAAATGCAATACATATAAAATTAACATATGAAAAATATAATCAATTCACTACTAGAAAAACAACTAATAGCTACCTTCAGTTAGCGACCGTGACATTCCGTCACTAATCAGTGGCCAAATTAGCGACTGCAACATGAAAGGGACCTTGAATACGAAAAATAGTGACCACATCAGCAACCAACATTATCCCGTCGCTAAAATTGGCAAAGAACCGTCACTAAATCCGTCGCTACCTCATAGCCCGTCGCTAAAGTTATTTCCCTCTACTTTTTTGGTTTCCCTCCAACGTATCTATGGCGCCAACTGATAGCGACAAGGATCGTACAGTCGCTATATCTTCAGATACATCAGCAATACGCATATACTGTCGCTACAACCATAATGTAGTGACGGTTAGGTATTGTCATCGCTATATTTGGATACATCAGTGACCTGTCGCTATGATTCCTGGAGGGAGGAAAATTTTGGAGGGATTTCTAAATTGAGCGACGGATGTAGTCGTCGCTAGTGTTAGTATATTAGCGATACACGTCTTTATCCATCGCTATATCATTTATTTTATAAAAATATCCATGGTTTTAGTGACGGTGTGTATCTGCCGCTAACCGTTAGAAACTTATTCGAGTTTTCCCCTTCCCCATTTCATTTTCAGAAGCCCTAAACCCCATCATTTCCCTTTCCCTCTTCGAACTCTCCAACGAACCTCTTTAATCCCTTCCCCTCTTTGACTCTGACGAACCTCTCTGAGCTCGTGGATCTCTTTCCCTTTCCTTTCTAACTTTGAACCTCCCAACCCCTTCCTCTCTTCAACTTTGACCAAACCCTTCTGACTGGTTCCCCTATTCCAGTCCAAACCATCCTCATCAGTTTCATTTCCCCCTCTGTTCAGCTCATAGGTCACAACTCTTGACGGTATTCCAAACTAGCACGGCGGTGTCCCTCTTCTCTTACTCCCTTCGTCGGCTCTTACTCCTTGAGGTAAGTTGAGTTATCTTCTCTTCTATTTACTATGCTCTACATTTTTTTACTGATTCCTACTCTCCTTTGGCTGGTCAATCTGTGTTAATTTTTGTTTTGAGTTTTTCTTGTTCTCTGGTGAATGAACCCTAACCTGTCATTAACGAGTATGAGTATAAATGAGTGAGGATATGATGTTTTACTGGTAAATTGAATGGAAATGGATAACTCAGTAGCAAAAGTTTAGTGAGTGTGGATACAACTTTTTGTTTGTAAATTGAATGGAAGTGGACTTACATGGGTAATGAGGATAAACATTATAATATCCCATCCATCAAAAAATTAAATTTTGTTCTAATTGAGAGTGTAGTGATAAGAACTTTTTCTGATAAATTGAGGTCCACTCTTGTTATAAAATGTGAATTCTGATGGCTTTAAATAAGCCTTACAATTATAATGAAAACTACCTGAGAAAAAAACTAGGAATAATTAACCCAAAAACTACGATAATTCAAACACTTATCCAGCCTTTAAAAAAGCCTTTATTTTTCTCTCTCAGCCCAACTAACTGTTTATGTAACTAATTTCCTAACAAACTGATTGTTCTATCAATACTTCCCTCCTAGAGTTTCACCTAGTCCTTGAGGTGAATGAGAGTGAAAACAGTTCTACCAGGGTCGTATTGGTTGAAGCATGATGACCATGTCAATTCCACCCTACAACCCAAAATATCTTCCACTCCTCCTAGGTCAAACACAAGCATGTGAATGCCACTATGCTCCTTTGATGCTTTTATTTGCTGTGATATTTTTGGCCCTGTAATAGTCCATCAAAGGTTCTGTAATTATGTTGAGATCCCATGGTTTCCTTGTAATCAGCAATGTTGCACACGGCTGCTGTTGATGATGATGATCAAGATTATCCATTTTCAACACTGTACAGTTACCTATATTTTTAACATCATTTTCTCCATGTGTATCCTGTACTATGAGTTCCATCGCCTCCATTGGTGGATTAATTTTCTTTTCCCAGGTCTTTGATTCACCTTGACTTGCTTCTCTACCCGTCTTTATCTTTGTAGCTTCCTCTACATTGCCATTTCTTAGTTCTTGATTCAAAAAGTCTCCACTTTCTTTTTTTTATGATGTACTTGAGAACCTTCATCTTTTGTTAGGTTTTCTTGCACCCATTCACCCTTATCTCAAAATTTTCTTGACTCTTCTTGTACAAGAGTGCTCCTATCCTCTAAGACTACATATTCTAGAATTTTCTCTGTTTTTACTTCCATTGTATCTATTTCTTCTTTATCCTTTAAGACCTCACCTCCCTCTCTATTTTCTTACTCCCAAGATTCTCTTCCTTCAATGCAGTTCTATGAAAACAAGGATAATTTGGAGCTTTTCCTTTAAAAGAAAATTATTCTCTTCTACTTCCTTTATCACCTCTTTTTGTCTCTTTCTGTTTCCAAAATATGGCCTCCACTACATTGTCCAAAAGTGTTAATACCTTACCTTTATAATTTCTGATATTTTTTATTATTATTATTTATTTAAAAATTTGATTGTTATTCCTTTCCTCCAAATTATTTAATCTTATGTTTAAACTTTTTTCATATTTTTTGTAATTTCCTTAGAAAAACTGCATTTTCAAACTTATAGCCTACAAGGCTACAAAGCATCCGGCTTTAGCTGAAAGTGGGGTTCTATTTTGCTTAAAAGCTTAAAAGGCTGCAAGGCCTAAGCCTGATATTTTGTTCTCATTTTGTCCTAAGTGGAAGAGTACTTTCAGTTGGGCCCTTTTCTTAATAGAAATCCTATTGGGGTTAATCTTTAAATTCAGTTTCAACTATGTGGAAAACCCCAAATAGAGCAAGTTACTTGGTTGCAAGTTTAGTATAAAATAAGGGTATTTTAAATCCTCATGTATCAATTGAGGTGCTAGAATATATAAAATTATATTATCTTTTATTGTAATGTTTTAGATTATTCTCTAGGATTAGCTTCTTTATTTCTACAATATTCCTTATGATTGGTTATCATATTTTTATTTAATATTATGATTTATTTCCTTAATTATATAATATCATAATAATTAGTATAAATAGGGGATAGTTCTATAGGTTTTATGAACACATCAACATATTGTAATTCTTTCAATATCAATTATCAAAAAGGAGGTTGGTGTTGAAAACAGAAAAGGAAAGTGTTAGAAGAAGATAATATGATGGTTCCAATTTGGCCATTTCAAAACTAGCACCACCACTTTACAGGGGCAGATAATAATGTAGATAGAACCAATTTTGGATGTTTCTTACCAAACTCTTCCTCTCTCAAACACTGTTTCAGGGTTCAGCATGTAAGGTGACAAAAGGACAGTTCCTGTTCAACTAACACTGCCACGCAATTCCAACACTGGCTTTCCCCCTGAAAAAAGGAGTTTCTTCTAGGAATAACAGTCTGAACTCTGAACCCTCAAGTGTCATAGCTGTTAGAGCTGTTAGTTCCACTTGTAAGAACCGCTTGTAAAAAGTTCTAACAGAATTAGTTAGGGTTGTTACTCTTTTGTTGAGGAGTTTGCTATGTTGACTCAGCACCACCTAGGTATGGACTGTATTAGTGGTTAGTCCTCTCTCTCTCTCTCTCACTGATTCTCTTTTAATTACCAAGTCTGTAACACAACTTATGCTGGTACCCATGCTGGTACCAGTGTCGGGTGGAGACGAGTAAGTCACTAAAACTCTTACTTTTATGTTACAAAACTCACTAACATTTATGTTATTTGAATGGTAGTTTATTTACTACTTTAGTGGAAAGACTTGTTGGTTTATTGTATGTTAGTTTAATTAGTACTCGTACATATTAAATTTGTACTGGGAACTCTTCTATTTGTAACAGGGTAACTATTCAAATTTAGAAATGTTACATTTACAGGGGAGACTCTGTCGAAATTTTGAAAGTCTCCTTAGGTTGTATGTTGTTATGTTCGCTTATAATTGTTATGATTACAGCTTTGTTGATAGTAGTCGTACTACCAAAGTGATTACTAAGGTTTTAAAGGCCCAGTGGGAGGGTCCATACATATCTTGGACAGATGCTGGGAAGGTTGTCCAAGACAAGTGGTTTGACACCTTCTTGGTAAGTTACCATATGAATTTGTTGTGAATTTATGGATAAAATAGACCTCTGATTAATTTTGAATTCTCCTTTCATTTAACAACGTGATTATCAGTGGGCAGGGGGTATGATTGATGAGATTAGGAAGGTCTTTGCCACAAAAACCTCTAAAATCATCAAGAGTACCCTTTGGAAGGTGAGGGACAAAGGCGAGCGCCCTCGTTGGATCCCCGAGGACCATTGGGACGGGATGGTCCAGAAGTGGGGCGGTGTCTTGTTCCAGCAGGCGAGTGCTGGGAACAAGGCAAACAGAGCCACCGATGCTGTAGCGTTAGTTTACACTAGGGGTAGTATTTCAACCCTCGAGGATAAGAAACGATTTGTAAGTCTATTTATGTTAAACATTTTTATTATGATTAGTCTGACATGTTTAGGAATAATAACTTCAGTGCTTGTTATCTACTACAGGAGCTGAGGGAGCACCGCGAGCCTTCTTTCTTTGAGGTCATGCAAATGACCAAGAAGAACAAAGCCGGTGCATGGGTAAACCAGAAGACTACAGATCTAGCGGTATTTACTTTTAACTTACACATACTTATAATCTATAAATCAACTTACTAACCCTATCAGTATTTTTGAATTTACAAGAGGCGTATCAGGCCAGGAGGGCCGAGAAGGAGGCGGAGTTGGTGGCTTCAACTCCTGAGGGGGAGGTTCCACCCACCCTGTCTTGTTTCGATAACAACGCCATCTACATGGAGGCTGTTGGCAGCATGAACAAGAAAAGGGGGTGTTCGGGTTGTGCAGCATGGGCACGCAGATCGTGAGAAAGGGGAAGACCTCTTCCTCCTCTTCCTCCCTTCCTGTAGCTCATTGTTCAATAGCGATGGCATAGGGTGGTCACTGTATGGTAATCAATAGCGACGACATGTGGTGGTCGCTGTATGATAATCAATAGCGATGGCAAACAATAGTCGCTGTTGGGAACCCTTAGCGACGGCAAACGTTACCAGCACAGGGACTATGTTAGCGACGGCGTAAGGCCATCGAAACATTAGCGATGGATGTATTTGTTGTCGCTGTTGTGTCAGCGACTAAGCATTTAGCGACGGTCGTGTTTCTGTCTTAAGGTCCGTCGCTAACACTGTTAGCGACGGCTATGACATAAGATAGCGACCGGTTGTTTTCGTCGCTAATAGGGTTTTTTTAGTAGTGAATTGAAGATTTGAGAGTTAGGATTCATAATTCATTCAATTACTAAAGCTAGAAAAACAAAAAAAAATCTTAACAGGTTATTAGTGGTGAGTTGATAAAATTAACCTACCTAAAAATGATTAAATAATCAAAATTAAAATTGAAAAACACGTAAATAGTGAAATTTATATACATGTCATTAAAAAACAAAAGTTAATTTATTAAATAGAAAATGCAATACATATAAAATTAACATATAAAAAATATAATCAATTGAAGATTTGAGAGTTAGGATTCATAATTCATTCAATTACTAAAGCTAACAAATTAAAAGGGTTACTAATTAACTTCTGAGTTGGCTCACTTGCTCAAAACCTTATGGGTGGGCGGGCCAAACGGGGCGAATTTTATGGTGTGGTGGGTTTGATACCTCTCACCCACCCTGTATTTTTTGGAAGGTAAGGGTAGGTTCAACCCGCTTTAAGAATCCTATAGGAGAATCATTCATATAAGGTTAAGTAGGTCATAATATTACGTAGTTCATCATAGAAGGCATACCAACTTCAAAACTAGGTTTAGTAGGTCAAACTTTGGTTGAAGATTAATTCAAACAGGTTCCTAGTATTATCAAACAAGTTCCCTATTTCAACAATTGTATCAGAATCTGTTTTCAATGTTGGTGGTTGAATGTTAGACACTTACAAAAGGTTTCTCAATCTTGAAATGTAAAAAGCATTAATCTATATATTAAATTCGTTAGGGGTAAGTTTATACTCATTTAAGGAATTGGCAACTGTGAATTGGAGATGACTGGTGATATTATCACTAGGATTGGTAAGCACCTAACGGACATGTTTGAAGCTGCTCAAACCAAGAAACCTATTCTGCATAAGTTAGTTCTAATCAAGTTTCAGTTTATTTCAAGGAAAAGTTTATGGTTAATCACAATTATTAGCGGATTGGCTAAGATGAAGAAATGCAAACTTGTTAGTACCCTAACGCGTCCAAAGGACATACAAATACTTAAAAAACACAGGATTGGTTGTGCCCAACAATTTTTTGATGTAATCCTCTAGTCTATTAATCCATGTCATGCACACTCTAAAGCTAACCTTAATGCTTACTGATAAGTCTCAAATAGAGTTAATCATTAAGATAATTTTCATAGGAAAAGAGGTTAAAATCAAGTCAAAATTTGGGCATTACCACACTAGGCAAGAATGGAAAGTAAGAAATTATCTATGTGGTTGGCTGTGGCCATGTTGAAAAGAGCATATGCAAGCCCAACTAACCCTTGTGTGCCTAGATGTTGCGCAATGGCACGCCCAAGGAGGGCGTTGCCACACTTGAAACATGAATCATGTTGGTGTATGCAATACGAGTTATTCATGTATCATTTTGAACTTATCAATAAAATAAGTCTATTTAGTGATAAAATTGTTTTAAATCTGTTTATCCTTAGAATAATAGGTCATATAAGAATTATTCCTAAAATGTTCCTAGTTAAGTATTTACATGGGGACATGTAAATACATTAAGACTAGTGTATGAATATACTAATGATCTGACCTTTCAGATCATAGATATAGAAGATATCAAGTCTTCACACAGGTGCACATTAAGAGTAATGTTATATTGGACATACCCACTATGAGAATGTTGCATGGATTATTACATAAGTGTCATAAACGGTTCTCAATGTGATAATGGTATATATAGTTTTTTGACCTAAAGTCACTATAATTCTTACATGAAGAGTTTATTGTTTTAATACAATCAAACGTCATTTATAATATGATGACCAGAAAGGTTATGGTTAGACTATGAACAAATTATGCATAGGGATGTAATTGATGTAAATGAGATTTGTCTTTCTTATGTGACAAGAGTGATATCTATGGACCACTTGATGGAGTGAGACTAAAGAAATACATAGTCATACTAGGAAGAATAAATATTGGATATTTATTCAGTAAAATCTACTCCTGTATCAAGTAACATAAATTAGGCCATACAAGGATGACGACAACTATGCCTTGAGCTCAATTACATGTCGTGACAAAAGGAATAAATGTATAAAATAATTATCACTTATATGGTTATGTCGGTGATAAATACTATGTTGGTGTATGCACTACGAGCTATTAATGTATCAATTTTAACTTATCAATAAAATAAGTATTTTCAGTCTTAAGATCATTTTAAAACTATTTATCCTGGAATAATAGGTCATATAAGAATTATTCCTAAAACGTTCCTAATCAAGTATTTACATGGGGACATGTAAATACATTAAAACTAGTGTGTGAATATACTAATGATTTGATTTCACAAATCATGGATATATATGATATCAAGTCTTCACACGGGTACACATTAAGAGTAATGTTGTATTGGACAGACCCACCATGAGAACGTTGCATGGATCGTTACATGAGTGTCATAAATGGTTCTCAATATGATAATGGTATATATTTCTTCGACCTGAAGTCACTATGATTCCTACATAAGGAGTTTGTTATTTTAATAAAATCAAACATTATCTGTAATTAGATGACGATAAAGATTGTGATTAGGTAATGAAAAAATTATGCAGAGGGATGTGAGTGATGTAGATGGGATTTGTCTCTCCTATGTGACAGGAGTGATATCTATAGGCCACTTGATGGAACGAGACTAATGAAATGCATGCCCATGTTAGGAAGAATAAATATTAGATATTTATTCTGTAAAGTTTACTCTGGTATCAAGTAAAATGAATTGGGCCATACAAGGATGACGACGACCATGCTTTGGGCCCAATTAGATATCGTGACAAAAGAAATAAATATATAAAATAATTATCACTTATATGTCATATAGATGATAAATAATATTCAGACATAATGATGTATTGCTAGATGCCGCTCTTGTTTTATATTAATAATAAAATAGTTTATTATTAATATAACCAGATATTTTACCTATAGGGTCACACACATAGAGTAAGTCCACCAGAGGATAGTTTTATATTAGTTAGACTAAAAATAAAACTATTGGGCCTAACTCATTTAGAATGAGTTAGAAGCACAATGTTTAATGAGAGCTCATCAGGTTAACACCTAAGCCTATATATAAAGCATGAGATGCTCATAGGCTGTTGCTCAAAAATATTGGGATTACTCTCTGAATTTCCATACTAGCATTCGGAAATTCATTTTCTGGTGGGAGTGCTCGTGTGGACTCCTAAGGGCAAAGCTACAATTGCTTCAATTGAGGAACTCGCTTTGCGTCTACAAGAAGTAAATTCTAAAACGAAATTTTAATTTTGAATAATGTCTTGAGACATTTGTTTTTGCAATCTTTTTTTAGGAATCCTTTGTGTTTCCGCTGCCTGACCCTAATGTATTGTTAGATGTCACTCTTATTTTATATTAATAATAAAATAGTTTATTATTAATAGGACCAAATATTTAACCTATAAGGCCACACGCATAAGCCTACTAGAGGATAATTTTATTTTAGTTGGACTAAAATAAAGCTATTGGGCTTAACTCATTCAGAATAAGTCAAAAGTCCACTCTTTATGGATAGGTCATCAGGTCAGACTTGGGCCTATTTATAGAGCATGAGATGCTCATAAGCAATTGCTCAATATAAAATGATTACTTGTTGAAATTTCAAACTAACATTTAAAGATTCATATTCTGGTGGGAGTACTCATGTGGACTCCTAAAGGACGAAGCTAAGATTGCTTCGATAGAGAAACTAATCTCACGTCTACAAAAGGTAACTCTAAACATAGTTTAATTTTTTCAATTTTGTGATGCTTTGACAAATTCGTTTTGTAATTCTATATGGGAATTCTATATGTTTCTACAGCCTGACCTTGTCAGATTCCCTAACAAATATGGCCGGATGCTTCCTAGGACTTAGCATTGGCACATTGTCCACTGAGTGCTGCCGCACTAGGATATCACTCTGATGTTAATTATTCTACTGGTTGCTACACTTGGAAAAGGTGTTACAAAGCTAAAAGATCCTTGCTGCTCTCAAGATGTTGGTAGCATAATCTCAAGATTTCAAGCTAAATTTGAATGCCTAACTCCTATTTTTGAAGTTCAGAAGATTAGGTCAAAATGACCTAGAAAATGAAGATGGTAACTAAAGCATGAAAATTACAGCTCTGTCAGACATATCAAGGAATGCATTATGATGAAGTTAACAACTTAGATAAATCTGAAGACGTTTCTCTAAATTTGAAGAAGTTATTTTGTATCTAAAGTTGATCAAAAATAGAATCCCTAATTTTAGAATGATCTAAAACTTTCAAAAGTGATCTAGAAGTGTTGAGCTTCATGAAAATGATAAAAACTCAAATTAGGGTTTTTGTGCCAGTTTTCCAGGTTCAGAAACAAAAATCATGAATCATCAAAGTACATGTAGGACAAGGACTTGTAAGAAGGTTTCCAATGGTTATATTCATGCTACATACAAGAATACCTAAGTCCTTGAGAGCAAAACCCTAAAGCAAGCTAAACTTAATCAACAAGTCAAGGGTAAGCTATCAAAAGTTGTCATAACAAAAAAAAGACAAAAAAGACAGTGACACTCTTATAACAATCATATTCTCTCTTCCTATAAATAGAAAACTCAATTTTCATTAAAGAGATAAGGTAGAAAAACAAGAGAAGAGAAAAAACATATAAACCCATAAGGTTATAAGCATTATGGTGTTTATCTTTACAAAAAAAAATTAGATTCTAGATCCATTTCTTAATTTTGAAGAAGTTGTCATCTTCTACAAATAACCCTACTCTTTTTTATATACATAGAATATAAATTTGAACCTTAAGGAGTGGGAGTCTCCCTACTATGTACTGTTTATATGCTCTCTTTGAGTGATGAACAAATTATATGAATGATTCAACTTCAGTCTCATACTCTTCACTGATGTGTTATGCATTTATCCAACTTCGATCTATATAAGCTGTATGATACACATTAATATGATGTGCTTCTGAATCCCACTTTTTTACAAAGGTGGTGGTCCTACCCATTTAGAATGAACATTTTCTTATACTTCATTATTATGTATAAAGTACAAACTCTTCTAAAATTTGACAAATTTTTGGCAGCATTTTGCATTGGTCTTTAAATACACAAAATGAAAATGGTGATATAAAATTCAACCTCAATCAAATATGTACTCAGAGAACAATACAAAATGCAAGTAACCAAAACTTAAGCAAATTTTAAAATAAGTCTTAACTTCTACATTACAATGACGTATAAAAAAATTGTTCATCCTAAATTGTCCAAATTCAACATAAATGATTAAATTAATTAATTTAATTATCCTTTGTGTCGAATCTCAAATGTTGATTTCTTGCATTGTGTGTTATTATAAATGCTGTTTGGCTTTTGTGGATGAAATTTAATTTAGGAAAAAAACACAGTTTAATTGTCTAAAATTTGAAGAGATTAAAATTTGTACAATGTACACTGGCCGTCATTATTAAAGTAAACAAAAACTATAAATCATAAAATTATGAAAAAATTATGAATTAATCAGAAACTTATACCACTGTAGGAACATTTTCCAATGATAATTATTAAATTGAAGAAAAAATATATATCAAACAACAACTTCAAACCATAAAAGTTTAGAGAAAGATGATGATTTTATATATAAAATTGAATAGGAGTTCAAGTGATCCATAAACAAACTTAACAAAGGAAAAGATATATATTAGTCAAAAGAAAAAGGAAAAAGAATGACCTATTATTCAATTTCAATATTTAAAACTTAAAATTGCTATAAAAATCATTGTCTTGCACACCAATCTATTTTTAATTTTTTTGATAGAGTTTTAAATTTAACTTTTTTAAAATACATATTTAATTATACATAAATTTCATATAATAAAATTTCTTTGCAAACAATGTTCTTTGTGAAGACATTATTTAGTTTGAATAAAATATGTCTCTAGTCCCTTAGTGTTGGAAAATATTTAGTTTTAATAATCTCTATGTTTTTAAGTCGGTTGTTTTAGTCCTTATGGCATGTTCTTCTACAACTGAACATAGGGCACAATTATCAAACTGGTTTGAGAATAGGGCTAGAATGTAAAAACAGGGTTTCAGAGAGAATAATTCTGATATATTTCATTTACAAGGAAGATGATTATATATACAAAAGATTTCCTATGATATCTCCTTAATATAAGGATCATCAAAGATAAAAAGGGAATAACAACTATACAAATAATTTAATACCAAAAATATCTATTTTACAGCTAAAGAATATCTATCATATCTTAGCACCCCTCCTCAAGTTGGTGTTTGGATATCACACACTCCCAACTTGAACAATGACTCATTAAACACTCTGCTTGCAACTCTTTTAGTGAGAATATCAGCCAACTGTTGTTCAAACCTTATAAATGGGAAGGCAATTATTCCAGCTTCAAGCTTCTCTTTGATGAAATGTCTATCAATCTCTACATGATTTGTTCGATCATGTTGGACAAGATTATGAGCAATCTCTATAGCTGATGTATTGTCACAATGTAAATTCATAGCCTCTTTTGGTTCAAAACCCAAGTCTGATAATACATTTCTTACCAATAGAAGTTCACATACTCCAAGTGCCATACCTCTCAACTCTGTTTCAACACTTGATCTAGCTACCACTTGCTGTTTTTTACTCTTCCAAATTATAAGATTCCCTCCTACAAAGGTGAAGTATCCAGAGGTGGACCTTCTATCATTTACCGAACATGCCCAATCGACATCAGTGTAACCTTCAACCTGTAAGTGCCCATGATTGGAGAACAATATTCCTTTACCTGGAGTAGACTTCAAATATCTCAATATCCACTCTACAGCATCCATATAAGACTTACGAGGATCTTACATAAATTGACTCACAACATTCACTGCATATGTAATATTCAGTCGCGTATGGGATAGATAAATCAATTTTCCCACCAACCTTTGATATCTTCCTTTGTCTATGCAAGATGAGTTTAAGCATTGAAATAGCTTATGATTTTGTTCAATTGGAGTGTCAACTGGTTTACACCCAAGCATCCCTGTTTTAGCTAGTAAGTCTAGGATATATTTTCGTTGAAATAGAAAAATACCATTTTTTGATTTAGCCACTTCAATTCCAATGAAATACTTAAGACTTCCAAGTTGTTTCATCTCAAATTTAGATGCAAGATGTTGCTGTAGATTAAAAATCTCAACCTGGTCATTTCCTGTCACTATCATATCATCAACATAGATAATCAAGGCTTTAATTTTTCCTTGTCTTTTCTTCAAAATCAAGGTAAGATCAATGTTACTTTAATTATAGCCAAAGGTTTTCATAGACTTAGTGAACTTCCAAACCATGCTCTTGGTGATTGTTTTAATCCATATAGTGCTTTCTTTAATTTGCATACCTTCATTCCATCTGATTTTGACATACCTAGTGGAGGGTCCATGTAAATTTCTTCCAATATCTCCCCATGTAGGAAGGCATTTTTAACATCAAATTGAAGAAGTGGCCAGTTTTGGTTTGCTGCTAGTGACAAAAGTATTCTCACAGTGTTGAGTTTGTCTACCAGTGCAAATGTCTCTTGATGATCTACACTATAGGATTGAGTGTAACCTTTAGCCACTAAAGGTGCTTTATACCTCTTAATATTTCCATTATTTTATGCTTAATTGTAAAAACCCATCTGCATCCCACTGCTTTTTTTTCCTAGAGGTAAGCGCACAAGGTCCCAAGTGTTATTCCTTTTAAGTGTTGTCATCTATTCAACCATAGCTTCGGTCCATCTAGGATCTGGCAAAGCTTCCTGCACATTACTAGGAATAGAGATTGAAGATAATTGGTAGATATATAATGCATATGACTGAGATAACTTGTGGGATGACACATAATTACTCATAGGGTATTTCACTTTTGATTGGAGGTTAGGTTCATATCTAGTTGGAGGTTGACTACAATTAGAACGAGGTGGTGTAACATCCCGAATTTTATAAATATGAATAATTAAAGAGAATAAATAATAAATAATTGTATATGAGAGGATTTGTGTCCCAAAAATATTAGAATAATTAAATTGGGATTTACTGTGGATAAATATAATTTATTGAAAACTAAAGGAGTTAAAATTATACCCGGTGAAGATATGGGTGTCGGACCAAGTATCTCCGATTGAGATGCCGTTGGTCAGGGCTGTTAAGAATATTATTGGGAATCCGAATATATCTTCAGAATAATTTTTGGATATAGTATTGAGCCTGAACTGTGAGCCTGTTTGAGATAAAATGGTAAAATCTTAATGAGGAGTATAAACTAAAAAAAATAAATAAAACAAATAAAAATAATAAAACTCTCTTCCTCCTCTCATCTTCACGCCACTTTCCTTCTTCATCCTTCTTCATTCTTTTCTCCTTTTCTTCTTCTTCTTCTTCCTAAAAACCTAGAGGAGGCTTATGCCCTTTTCACTCCATTTTCATTCTCATGGAAGCTTGAAGGAAACCATTGGGTGTTGATCTTCTTTCCCTCTTCTCCAATTTCGTTGGGTCTTTCTCCCTCCCTTGGCTTTATTTTCGTTTCCATGGTGAGGTAAGCTTTTCTCACCATCTTTGATGAAATTAATGTTATGTTTTTGGGTTTTAAGGCTTGGGGGAGTAATATAGGTAGATGGGGTATTTAATGGAAGCTTTAAATGTGGAACCCTAACTTCAATAGATTGTGGAAGTTATAGAATATGAATCGAATGTATGTTTAATGAACATTGAGAGTGATGTTGATGAAAGAGAATGGTCATAAGTGATGATTGATGAATATTGAAAATGATCATTTAGTTTTGGTGAAACTCTATGTGTATGTGATTTGGCTCTTAACATAGAGAGTGAAATTAATGATGTGGTTGGCATGAAAATAGTATTGTGGATAGAAATAATGCTTGGAAATGTTTGGTAGGATAATTGAATTGAGTAGATTTTAATGGGGACCCAATCTTGAGGTTTGGAAGGTGTGAGCAAGTGAGTACACATGTATATGATTGAGTAAAGGATAAGATTTTGAAAATGAATATGAGATGTTCGAAGTGAAGGGTTAGTGAGATTATGTTGGGTCATGATGAACCTTGAGTGGTAAAGGGGACAAATTGGATGAGTTAAAAAAGAAAATAGATGTTCTTTGATGAGGAATATGATTTGTTGTTGTTGAGGGTAGTGGCCCTTTTAGATCTAGAGGATCTTGGCTTTGGGAAAGGAATTCCCGAAGCCTAACACAATTGCATAAGTTGGTGTTCTTCAAGTCTAGGACTTGGGGTTAAGCTATATGATAAGCTAGCAAGTATTTGAATTATGATGGTTATTAATTATGTGAATATACTTGCGTATGGTATGTAGATTGTATCTCGAGTGATGCAATGGAGCGTTCGGAGCTTTGGAATCGTTTCGGCTTTTCCCTCGAGGTAGGGGAGGAGTTTACATTCAAACTGCATGAGTTATATAATTGATGATTATTGTATGTTATGATACTCATGCTTGCCTTGCCATGTTTATAGTGAAATGATGTGAGTGGTAAATTATTGGCTATTGAGAATGATTTGTGTGTGCATATATTGATGATGAATATTTAGTGTCCCTTTGATGGGAGTAATATGTTGTTGAGGGATAACCCATGGGGGGTTGAATTAAATATATGCTAATAAACCATCCTTGAGGGGATGGAGTGTATGCCTTGTGAATTGAGGATTTCATATGGATGTTTGGCATTGAAGGTGATGGCCATTGTGATGGCGTTAATGATAAGATTGAAAGATAACGCATAATTGAGGAACTCATATAGTCAAATAGAGTTTTATGTGATTTTGATGGCATGGGATAGTCCCAATAGCTTCTATGCATAGTTTATGACTTGTAGAAATTAGAATGGGCCAATTCCATTGAGAATTGACCCTTGAGTTGCCCAAAAACATTTTAAATTGGATAAAACGCATTTATATGCATAAGACACCCATTTTAAGGAATTTTTGAGTGAGGCCAGCGGCCACGCATCAAAAATGATGTATATTTGTTGGGGTTAAAATTTTGTAGCATTTGGAGTTCATACGAGAAAGTTAGGAGGGTAAGAAGTTGAAAAATCATATGTTTTCTGCATAAAAACAGCAGCAGGGCTGTCTTGAATCGATTCAAGACCCTTTGAATCGATTCAAGAGGTGCTGTTTTCACTATTTTGGGCTCCAGGGGAGTTTGAATCGATTCATACGAGTTTGAATCGATTCAAGGCCCTCTGTTTGTCAAATTTTGAGATTTTAGGACGCTTGAATCGATTCACACGAGCCTGAATCGATTCAGAGCACTGTTATGGCCACTGTTGTGCTGTTTTTCCAACTGGTCTGCTTTCTTTGTTGTTTTTGGCACGTTTGGGCACCTTAATGACATTTTTGGCCTCCGAGTTCTTCATGAAAGTTGTAGATAATTGTGTTACGGAGGTGTGAGCATTGGTCTCACATTAATTGGAGTTTTCTAACTCTCATTAGGCGAAAAATACCGAACCTATTACGTTGAAAAAATTCAAGTTTAAGGGGGTTTTAAACCCAACTTTTTATGGTGGCCAAATTAGGACTAATAGGTGATATTTGTGACATGTCCCACTATTTTTAAGACTAAAAGTAATATTTCCTCATGCCTTAGTGCTGAAACTTATCATGGGCTCATTGTTGCCCCAAACCCCTTTTATTATGTAACAACAAGCGATTTTATTAGGGGTCCATGTGTGGTGTGTCTTAGCGGTGATTGAGGAATGGCTTAAGGCCTTGGAGAGGTACGTATATGCCTATACTATGTTATGAATACATGTGTGCCTCACCACTATTGATGTATTATGAATCATAATAAAAAGTAAATGATGTGGTTATATGACACACCTTGTGTGATAATAAAACCAATGAGGGGAAAATTGAATGGCCACGAGTGTATAAATCAATGGATTTGAAATGGTGGCAATGATGATTGCTAAACATATACTTTTGAAATACCTTGTTGTTTTCCATGCGTGGATAAATGCCATGATGCTTGATATGATTTTAATTACCATGCGTGGTTTGATGTGGTTATGAATGTTGTGCCTTGAGGGGCCTTACGATTTCTTACATGCCAATGATAATAAGATTAAATATACGATTTATCCCTAATTGAGAGGGTGAGATATCCTTGCGAGGTTGTTGGGCACATGCATTATTGCATTGTTGCATTCATGGCATAACATGGCATTGATATGCATTATTATTGAATGAATCACCTTGCGGGGTGCCACGACGGGTAAACCCCGGAGTGAAGATGATGTTGATCATAATGTTGAGTATATCACCTTGCGGGGTGCCACCAGGGGTGTATTCCTGAGTGATGATGGTATTGTGATAATTACTATGAACATATCACCTTGCGGGGTGCCACGAAGGGTGTATCCCTAAGTGATGATGGTACTATGTTATTTATTATGAAATGAAACACCTTGCGGGGTGCCACGAAGGGTGTAACCCTGAGTGATGATGATATGATATTGTGCTGGTGGTTGCGATCACCTGGATTGTGAAATGTGAAAGGCCCTGCGGGGACCATTATATGATGATGAACCAGTGGTTGCGATCACTTGGTATTTGATATGATAAAGGGCTTGCGAGCACCTATGATGCCTATGGTTGCGATCATGAGGCGGGAGTACCCCTTGCGAGGCGGGAAACCTATGTGAAATGTTGAACGTGGTTGCGATCACGAGAAAGCTCCTTGCAAGGCTGCTTTAGGGAGTACCCCTTGCGAGGCGGGAAACCAATGATTATGAATGATTGATTATGGTGGTTGCGATCACCTATTATGATTATGAAAGATTGGTTATGGTGGTTGCGATCACCCATTATGATTATGAATGTTTGATTATGGTGGTTGCGATCACCCATTGATATGGAATTAAATTTATTGTATATTTGAAATAGGATGACCACGAGTATTGAGAAACCCCTTGCGAGGAGGTACTGAATAAAAGATATAATGAATAGATGATGTTAATGATTGAGAATGCCCTTGTTGATAAGTGGCAACGTGTTAGTGTTCGTGAGTGTGCATATGTTGTGTCTATTTATAATATAAATTGCAATTTATGAGGCGGTATGCTTATTGTAATAATGAGTTAATGAATGAATGATAATTTCATATTTTGATAGCAAAGCACACATGATGTTTGTATGCATATACACATGATCACCATATTTGTTATTCGTCATTTTGAATGTATAACTCACTCTCCCATGTGGTCTCCTTTTAGCATTGTGATGCAGGTTGCCATGGGATGAGTTCAGATTTTAATTAAAGCTTGGATGAAGGTAAATAGTGGTAGAGGAAGTGCCTTGGCCGGCATCATTTATGGATTCTTGTGTAATGAATAAATTGTATATGAATATATAGATGATTTAGAGGTTTTGAGTATGTATAAGATAATTCTTTGAATTGGTGGATGATGAATACATATATGTGTAGAATATAAAAGATAGTCGGGAGAAGATTCCCGAATGTATAGGAATGTATTTATGTATACATATAATTATATCTTAGGCTTTGCATGCTCATGTAATTATGTAAAATGATGGTGGTTGTCTATTAGGCTTATAATATGCCATTGCATGCTTGCCTAGCCTTTTCTCATATCTTCATATATGGGACTAGGCGTGTGCCCGGTATGCATATTCTTCCGCTGTAAACTCTGTTATTTTTCATATACCGTTATGGGCCATTTAGCTATCGATCCAGCTTAGGGTTATTTAATCTCACTCTTTGGTTTTCTGTGATTTGGGTCTTGATGCGATCATGATAATGTATTGGAAATATTTTCAAACGCGAAAAAAATTTATTCACATTTTCATTAATTATGACGATCACATCGGGATTCGAGTACAGAAAATCAGGGGTGTTACAGGTGGAAGATGATGTTGGATAGTAACTGACTCATTGTTAGGTTTGCTGGTGGTTTCATGCAAATTATAATCAAGTTCATTTGTATTAGAATCGGAAAAAATAGGATCAAGAATTACCTATGGAGAAGATTGAGTCAATGGATTGTGATATAAAGATACTGTATTATCTTGTTCTTGTCCCTCAACAGAGCCCTCATTTGCATTAGAATTAACTTCTATATTGTGATCGTCATAAGTTAATTTTATACTTGAAGTATCAAACAACCTAAAATCATGGTGCTGTACTTCACTATCATTCCCCTCTGAAGTGTAGAATTAGTTTCATCCATGTGATAAAAGAGTTCATGTTCATGAAAAGTAACATCCATAGAGATGTAAAATTTTTTTGAGGATGGGTGGTAAGCTCGATATCCTTTTTGAGTTGAACCATACCCCACAAATACACATTTAACTGCCTGATTTTCAAGCTTAGTGTGTTGATGTGAGTGAAGATTGAAGTTGCATATGCAAATATACAAAGTAGTTTTGATGAATGACAAAGTATTCATGATGATAATGGATTGGAAAAGGATCCTAAACAAGGAAGTTCAAGCACAAAGACAATGGCTAAGAATAAAGAGATGAAGATGCTTCACAAAAGAGACCAATGAATAAACAAGATGGAAACATGAGCTATGGAAGACAAGGTTGATGTCATGAAGTCAAATCATGAAGAACGAGCTCATAAGTTTAAGAAGAATCAAGGAAACAAGGTAATGAGGATCAAAGGAATAAGCCATGGGTCAATAAAAATCAAGAACACATTAAAGACCTTGAAGAATTATATCAGGTACATGTCCTAATCGATTACCACACTAGAATAATCGATTACCATAACTCTGTTTATGACACAATCGATTACAATAAGAAGGACAATCGATTACAAGGGTTCTGGAATGTAACTAATCGATTACAACTGCACAACTAATCGATTACAGAGCTTCTATGTGCACCCTAATCGATTACACATAAAGCACAATCGACTACCATGCTGCGTAACCTAATTAAATGCATCAGGTGCCACTCATAATCGATTACAAGGCAAGGCATAATCGATTAGAAGGGTTCAATTTCATAGCTAATTGATTACAATAGAAATGCTAATCGATTACAGAGCGAATTACACTGAAGATTTCAAAGTGTAATCGATTACAGCTCGAGGGCTAATCGATTACCATAGTGTCAGAACATGGGAAAAGTGTTTTTAAGTGGAACTCCAGCTCATTTCTTCACTCCCACTTTATGCCCATACTTGAGGTATCCGTTGGAGACACTGTGCAACAGCTAGGAACCCTAAAAATGGCTATAAATTCAGCATGAATTCAAGCAAGAAAAAGTGAGACCAAGGTACAACACAAGGCAATCAACATTCTTCTTCTAGAGGTCTTCTTATTAGATTTCTCTTGTATATTCTGCAACTCTTGTTTCTAAACTTGCATATTGCTTAAGAGTTGTTAGATTGTGAGTTTCAATTTGCATATCCTCTCTTGTTGAGAGTTAGAAGTTGTGAGAGCTTTCAATTGTATATCTACTCTATTGAGAGAGTTATTTGCTTGTAAACACTACATCAAACACTAAGGTTTTCACTCTAGGTTGAGTGGTCACAAAGGTTGGGGTTCAACCTTTGGGATATTGAGAGATTGTGAGATTGGGTGGGTTTCCCTTTGCTTGTGAGGATTGAGTTCTTAAGTGTGGGACACTAGGAAGCTGCAATTGCTCAAAGCTTGTATCTCAAATCTTCAATAGTGGAATCCTTCAAGTGGGTTGCTTGAAGGCGAGACGTACACCGGGTTAGTGGAACTCGTTAAATTGGTTTGCATTTCTCTCTGCCTTGAACTCTTTATACAACTGTGCATATAATCTGTTTGTTAAAATGCATGAGCTGAATGTTTGAATCAAAGTTGTTGTTCAAGTAGAAACTTAACTCTACATGCCAAGTGTTTGATAATTTGCTTAAATCAATATTTGGTGAAGTTCCTAAAAACTGGAATTTGTTATAACTTGCCAAGTATTTAGAACATTATTCCCTATCAACTCTTGTGTGTTACTTACTTAATTGCCTTCACCAATTTCATGCACACAAGCTGTTTGATAAATTGAATGAGCTGAACCCTTTGAGGAAATATCACATTATTTGTGAAATAAATCTATGCACTCCAACTGATTGATAAATTGTTTAAACCAATAACTTGCTTGTTTATCACACTTAAAGCTAAATATCGTCATTGCACATCAAGTGTGTCATAGTGTGATATGTGCATAAAAGTTATTGTCTCTTCATCATTGCATCATTTGTATATTACTAACCATTTCCAAGGGGATTCCGTGTGAAAATTTGAAACACTTAATTCACCCCCCCTCTTGAGAGTTGAGGCCTTGGCTAACAAGTGGTATCAGAGCTTGACTCTTGCCACAAGGCTTAACAGCTGCAGGAGATCAAGATGGCCTCCACTTCATATGATGCATTTTCAGAAAATGGCACACTAAATAGACCTCCAATCTTCAATGGCAAAGACTATGCTATTTGGAAAGAAAGGATGAAAATCTTTATCCAATCCTATGATCTTAAGGTATGGAATGTTATTCAATTTGGTCCTTTCATTCCTAAGCATATTGACAATAATGTAGAGTATATAAAGCCCATGAACTTATGGACTAAGGAAGAAGAAAGAAAGGTATAATTCAATCTAAGAGCTAAAATTCTTATCACATTAGCATTAGAACCTAATGATGTTTCTAGAACTATTACTTGTAACAATGCTAAAGAAATATGGGAAACTATTGAAACAATTTATGGAAATACTAATAATGATAAAGATGCAAGGATTAGTACTCTTTCTAGTCAAAATGAAGACTTCAATTTGAGTCCGAAAGAAGAGATCAACGAATCGGAAGAAGAAATTGCATGTCTAATGACAAAGCACTCTCAAGATGATGAGTGCATTTAGTGATGATGATGAAATTGACAAAGATGAATTGTTAGAAGCATTTGGACAATTGCATGACAAATTTATGTCAATTTCAAAGAAGTATGCATGTTCAAAACAAACCATTTTGAAACTTGAAAATGATTTGCGTAATGCTCTCCTTGAAAAGAAAAGTCATAGAGTTCAAAATGATGAATTAGTAGCTTCAAATGTATCTTCTAGAACTTGTAATGATAATAATAAATGTATGCTTCTTGAAAAAGAGAATGAAGAACTAAAAGAAGTACTTAGGAAGCTCACAAATAGTCAAACATATCTAAGTGCAACTCTTGAAGACCAAGAGCATACTCTAGATATGTGTATAAAAGGTCATTGTAAGAATCCTTTTGCACTTTATAAGGAAAAATCTAAACCCATTCTAAGGTGTACAAACCATGAAAGAAAAGGGCATTCAATGTCAAATTGTTTTGAAAAGAAGAACATAGAACATAATAGGAACCTTTATAATTATAAAGTGACTTATTCTTTGAATGCAAAATGTCTCTATTGTGGAATATATGGTCATATATCTTCAAATTGCTTTATAAAGAAATCTCGTCAAAAATGTACAAGAAAGGTATGGATTCCAAAACAATCTTGAAATCCCAAACTAACAAGGAAGGACCCAACTCTCAAAGGGTACCTTAAATTTTTGAAATCTTGTAGGCAAACTTCAAAGCAACAACTTCTCATTGACGGATGACCAAAACTCATGGCCTAAGGAGATATCAAGTATCTCAATCTCCACTCCAAAAGACAAAGGAGAAAAATAAAGCAAGCCAAGATTATGATGACTCATCATCTAAAAGGTACCATTCAAAACAAGGAAATGGACAAGAAGCTTCAATGTGACTCACACAAGATGGATTGCACCAAGACAAAATCCAAATGGACAACACTAAAGGTGATACAACAAAAAGGTGCAAGTAATTATCATATAATCAATGTTAACGCTCATTCTTGATGAATCTTAATGTGTGAAAATCTAACTTTGATTTGATATGTGATTGAGCATGAATGATATGAAATCTTGAGATGGATGAACAAATAATCTTAGGACCCCTTAAACTCATGAAAACCTTAGGATCAATGATGTATATATATATATATAGTGATTGATGATTAGTAATGATTGATAATGAGTTTGATGAATGATTGTTTGAATAACATGGTCTGTGAAATACTTGAGATTAAAATTGATTGTGCATAAACATGTATGAATCTTTGATAATGTTTAAACCCTTAATGATGCATGAACTCTTGAGTAAATATGGATTCTTGATGATTTATCATTCATTGAACAAGAAATATGTTGTTTAACTAGTGGTACCTAAGTGACAAACATCTTCCTTTAACAATGGTATCGATTGAATCATAAGAGGGAGAAGTCATGGAGACATAATCTTGATTATGTGCTTGTCACTATGCCTTGATAATAAATACATATATTATGTGTACAAGTGGTATCTATGCTTTGACATTCTATGCAATTATGTGTTGTTTTTAATAATGCCTAAAAGAAAGTAGGTATGCTCCATGTATGTTATAACAAGTGATTGCCTAGACTTTAACTTCATGACTAGTAATATCGTAGGCATGAACAAGAGAGTATGTTAAGTGATAATGCATGACATGATCTTCCTTAATACATCAGGCTTGAGTAAATGGTATCTATCTCGATTGACATTATAATTCTTATCTATGTCGTATGTTTGATGATGCATGATCTTGACTGTGAAAAGAAGTTTAAAAATATGCATCATTGAGATTGAAAAGAATTTTTGAACAATGTTATGAACAATGATGAATGCTTGAATGCTAAAAATCTTGTGCTAAATGCTTAAATGATAATAATTGATATCAATAGTTTAAATTGGCAAACCAATCAAGTGGTATCATACATAACAACAAGATAACAAGTGGTATGACATATATAAGTACATGACTTACATTACACATTTACAGCCACATGATGACCATGGTATGCTTCTGTGACTTATCTATATGTGTTACTAATTATCTATGCAAAATGTTTTCTCTTACATATTTGATAAATGCCATATGTGCCCTAGGTAAATGCTTGACTAGACCTATATATGACATAAGAATATAGATATATTGGCATATGTTATAATACAAATGCATGAGTAAGCCAACAAGTTGTATTAATCATTCCATCTTTGATACCTAGACATAAGTGAAATTGCATTAACAAGTGGTATCAACATCTATATTTATCCTTGTTAAAATTGCATGATTAAGAGGGAGTTTCATAACATTTCTTTATAACAAGTGATATTTATTGATGATATGTTATCTCTTTGTCAAGTGGTATGGAAGTCTGAGTAAATCATTTTTAGAAAACTCCTTCCCAAAATAATACTGCATCAAAGACCCAAAATTGGTACAAACTCTTGTGAACTCAATGCTACTAACAATATGCTTTACAAAGAGTTTGTTAAGGTTATGTAAGATGATTCAAAATGGTAAATCAAACTACCAAACTGGGAAAACAAAGAATTGATCAAGGAATGCAACATGGATGAAGCAAAATGCCACACAAGGATGTGAAAAGGGGCATAAAACTTGTAAAATACCAAGGTATGATCGAATTTTTACTCTACCATTATGATCTGTGAATTATATAAATCACATTAACAAGTGGTATGAATAACAAATTCCACAAGCTGGATATATCACTTCATCCCTGCTCTGATATCTAGATATAAGTATACATTGTTGAAAAACTTTCTATATTACTGTTTTGATACCTAGAAATGCATCAAGCAATATCAATGAAATGATTAACAAGTGAAGTGATATATGCAATGGTATCTAACCTTTGAGTGGTATCTATTCATATTATGATATCTATTATTTCAACAGTGGTATCTATTAAAAAGAGGAGATCATATGCTTAAAAAGTAAAGAAATGATATCAGACTTGATTAAATTGACCTACAAGTGGTATGAAACTTGATCAAATTGGAATAATCGATTTCACATGTTAATAAGTGGTATATTTTTCAAGTGGTATCAATTATAGTAGTAAGGGGAGCATACACATGAATGATTATCCATGATTTCACTTCTCTGTAATTATATTTATGGCACTCATGCTTTTACTCAACTATATGCTTACTTGGAAGAATATCATTGTGCGTTTTGATAATGCCAAAATAGGAGAAAAGTATGTGCTTATTTGAAGTAATTATGATTTTATGTGCCTATCCTAATCGAGAAAATTACTTGATTACTTATATTTGACTTGTTTACAACTGTGCAAGTAATGATATGTATGCTTAATCATGTCACGCCTCTTATACTTTGAACATAATACTCACTACATGATTAAATTAAGTTAGCAATCAATCATATGCTTACTTAATGAATAAATTATGTGATTGCTTATTGACTCTAGATGCTATAACATGGTATATATCATTGATCATGTCTTAAGCCTTGATTTGAAATCTATACGAAATACTTGCTCTAAATCTCTCTTATTCAAATAAATGAACTTATATGTTGATGACATAGATTATGACTAAGATAATGATCTTTTTGATGATGTCAAAGGGGGAGAGATTAGTGAAAGGATTAGTAATATCAATTGCATGATTAAAACAAGCTGGTTACAAGATTAATGAAAGGATTAGTAATATCAATTGCATGATTAAAACAAGCTGGTTACAAGATTAGTGAAAGGATTAGTAATATCAATTGCATGATTAAAACAAGCTGGTTACAAGATTAAGGGGGAGAATAACACTTAAACAATGTTGACATAATGAACTTAACTAGCATCTATTACATCACAAAGGGGGAGAATATATGTAAACATTGATTATCATTATTCTATGAAACTAACACCCCAAGAGATGAACATTGGTTGTCATCATCAAAAAGGGGGAGAATGTGTTTGAATGATTGAAGCAGGTTTTGATAATGACAAATGTGAAGACTAAGGAAAAAACTCCTACAGGAAGAAAGGATATTACCATAAAGCCAACATTATGAATCTGCAACACATAAATACATGTCATATGAAACATCAATTGTCATCATCAAAAAGGGGGAGAATAAAGTTGCATATGCAAATATGCAAAGTAGTTTTGATGAATGACAAAGTATTCATGATGATAATGGATTGGTAAAGGATCCTAAACAAGGAAGTTCAAGCACAAAGACAATGGCTAAGAATAAAGAGATGAAGATGCTTCACAAAAGAGACCAATGAATAAACAAGATGAAAACATAAGCTATGGAAGACAAGGTTGATGTCATGAACTCAAATCATGAAGAACAAGCTCATAAGTTTAAGAAGAATCAAGGAAACAAGGCAATGAGGATCAAAGGAATAAGCCATGGGTCAATAAAAATCAAGAACACATTAAAGACCTTGAAGAATTGTATCAGGTACATGTCCTAATCGATTACCACACTAGAATAATCGATTACCATAACTCTGTTTATGACACAATCGATTACAATAAGAAGGACAATCGATTACAAGGGTTCTGGAATGTAACTAATCGATTACAACTGCACAACTAATCGATTACAGAGCTTCTGTGTGCACCCTAATCGATTACACATAAAGCACAATCGATTACCATGCTGTGTAACCTAATTAAATGCATCAGGTGCCACTCATAATCGATTACAAGGCAAGGCATAATCGATTAGAAGGGTTCTGTTTCATAGCTAATCAATTACAATAGAAATGCTAATCGATTACAGAGCGAATTACACTGAAGATTTCAAAGTGTAATCGATTACAGCTCGAGGGCTAATCGATTACCATAGTGTCAGAACGTGGGAAAAGTGTTTTTAAGTGGAACTCCAGCTCATTTCTTCACTCCCACTTTATGCCCATACTTGAGGTATCCGTTGGAGACACTGTGCAACAGCTAGGAACCCTAAAAATGGCTATAAATGAAGCATGAATTCAAGCAAGAAAAAGTGAGACCAAGGTACAACACAAGGCAATCAACATTCTTCTTCTAGAGGTCTTCTTATTAGATTTCTCTTGTATATTCTGCAACTCTTGTTTCTAAACTTGCATATTGCTTAAGAGTTGTTAGAATGTGAGTTTCAATTTGCATATCCTCTCTTGTTGAGAGTTAGAAGTTGTGAGAGTTTTCAATTGTATATCTACTCTATTGAGAGAGTTATTTGCTTGTAAACACTACATCAAACACCAAGGTTTTCACTCTAGGTTGAGTGGTTACAAAGGTTGGGGTTCAACCTTTGGGATATTGAGAGATTGTGAGATTGGGTGGGTTGCCCTTTGCTTGTGAGGATTGAGTTCTTGAGTATGGACACTAGGAAACTGCAATTGCTCAAAGCTTGTATCTCAAATCTTCAATAGTGGAATCCTTCAAGTGGGTTGCTTGAAGGCGAGACGTACACCGGGTTGGTGGAACTTGTTAAATTGGTTTGCATTTCTCTCTACCTTGAACTCTTTATACAACTGTGCATATAATCTGTTTGTTAAAATGCATGAATGTTTGAATCAAAGTTGTTGTTCAAGTAGAAACTTAACTCTGCATGCCAAGTGTTTGATAATTTGCTTAAATCAATATTTGGTGAAGTTCCTAAAAACTGGAATTTGTTATAACTTGCCAAGTATTTAGAACATTATTCCCTATCAACTCTTGTGTGTTACTTACTTAATTGCCTTCACCTATTTCATGCACACAAGCTGTTTGATAAATTGAATGAGCTGAACCCTTAGAGGAAATATCACATTATTTGTGAAATAAATCTATGCATTCCAACTGATTGATAAATTGTTTAAACCAATAACTTGCTTGTTTATCACACTTAAAGCTAAATATCGTCATTGCACATCAAGTGTGTCATAGTGTGATATGTGCATAAAAGTTATTGTCTCTTCATCATTGCATCATTTGTATATTACTAACCATTTCCAAGGGGATTCCGTATGAAAATTTGAAACACTCAATTCACCCCCTCTCTTGAGCGTTGAGGCCTTGGCTAACAAAGATGAACATATATAACACATCCAAAAACATGAGGAGTTAAATGAACAATGGAAGGAAATGTGTAATGATAAGATAAAACATCTAAAGGCCTTGTAAAGTTGAGCACACTAGATGGAGTTTGGTTAATCAAATAAACTACAAAACTTAAAGTCTCACCCCATAAATTAGAAGGAACACTACCACCTATTAATAGAGATCTGGTGACCTCTAAAATATGCCTATTTTTCCTCTCAGCCAACCCATTTTGTTGGGGTGAGTATGGATATGTAGTTTGATGTAGTAAGCCATTGAAGTTCATGAACTCAGAAAACTCTTTCTTAAAAAATTCCCCTCCATTGTCCGATCTAACAACTTTTATATATGTGTTAAATTAGGTGACCACCATCTGGTGGAAAAGGCGAAACATAGAACACACATCACTCTTATGTTTAAGCAAATATACCCAGGTTACCGAATACAATCATTAACAAAACTAAACAACTTAATGTCATTATATGTAGAGTTTGGGGCAGGACCCCAAGCATCTGTGTGGATTAGTGAAAAATGAGAATTAGCTTAAGTATTATGCAAGGGAAAAATAGCACGATGGGATTTTTCCTTTACACAAGTTTCACAAAAAAGTCTAAAATATTGTATTTATGAAATAACGATGGAAACAATCTTTTTAAATAACTAAAAGACAGATGTCCTAATTGTCTATGCCATAGCCAAATTTCTTCTCTGTTGTTATGATGTATGTTATTAATTCCAAGATGAGTTGTAGCTTCTTTACTGGTTTGTTGAGATACATTTTCAAGGTAATACAACCCTTCACTTTGTTTACCACTGCCAATCTTCTCCTTGGTATGGATGTTCTAAAAAATGCAATGGGTAGGAAAAAATAGGATAACACATTCATGTGATTTAGTTAATTTACTGATTAAGAACAAATTACAATTCAAAGTAGGAATATACAAAACATCAGGAATTGATAAGGTGGATGAAAGAGATATAGTTCCAATACCTTCAATAGGAAATGATACTCCATTGGCATTAATAATGACATTTTTAGAACCACTAGAGGACAAATGAGTAAAATTATGCATACCACAAGTCATATGGTCAGTAGCATCTGTGTCAATTATCCAATCGCTATTTCTAGTAACAACAGAAAAATTAAAAATAGGGCTAGATATACCTAACTTGGCCACAAATCATGCAACGGTGACAGTATTGCTCTTCAAATTTTCTGCTGCCTTTGTAATATTGGAATTAGTTTTGCTCTTAAAATGCAAATTTGGATATCCATGAAGTTTAAAACCGTTGTCAATCACATGATTATCCCCATTACAATGGGTACACTTACGAACTTCTTTCTTAAAAGGCTTCTTAATAGCAAGTGTAGACCCTTCTGTAGGCATGCTACCTGTAATATCCTAAATTAAGAATTTTAGAAAATAACTCATTAAGGATCAGTGGAGAATTTCTGAGTGAATCATGTCCGAGACAAGACCTTCCGAGTGAAGAAATGGATATGATTTCGAGTGAAGTATGACCGAGACAAATACTTTCGAGTGAAAGAAGGGATCTGATTTCGAGTGAGATCTTTTTGAGTGAGATGTCTCTGGGTGAGATATTTCTGAGTGGATCACCTCCGAGGAAAGGAAAGCTATGACTGAGTGTTTCAAACAGAAACATTTCCGAGTGAATTCCATCCGAGTGAAGCAATTCTGAATGAAAAGAGACTATGATGAATCCTCTCAGAAAGAGATATTCCCGAGTACTTTCAATTTAATTTTTACCATATTAGAGTCGAAATTTGGAGATATGGTCAACTACAAAGTTATTCCTCATTGTCTTAGCTTTCCAACGAGACCAAATTTATTAAAATTTATTAAGATATTGAGAGAGATATACCAAAATATCTAAACAATGTCAGAACTGATATTTACTTCAATCATCGAGGTTCTTCCACGTCACTCTATTCTTCTAAATTCTAGCAGATTCTCTTGTCTTTTTCTAAGTATGGGACCCTCTCTATTGTCCTATCCTCTTTTATTATCTTGTTTCTTCCTTATCTCTTAATATACGTGTATCGTACTTCTTCACTTCGTTCACGTCTCTTTTTCATGAACGATATATATATCAAATTCTATTGTTGGATCAGCTGGGGAATTTTGAAAGTGTAAAACATCACCTCTAATCCTTTTCTTTTCCAATCTTTACTGGAAATTATCAAATCAAAGAGGAGACCAATCTTCACTTCTTCTCTTTCACGTGGAAGCTTGGCTTTTAGGAAGAAGAAGCTTTGGACGGGTTCAGAGTTAGAAATTCCAGTTGGAACTTCTGAACTGTGATTGGATATAGCCTGAAGAGCTGCTGGAATTCTTTATTCTAGGTAGGGGGAGCGTTTACATTTTAAATGTATAGTTTATGAATGGATTTGGGATAGTATTATATATTTGATGAGAAATCCCGAATATATGTTATATACTTGTGTTATAGTATTTTCCGTTCATATATGAGTGGTATTGATTTTGAATTTATATGAGATATGAATTGTATATGTGATGTATGTATTTATGATAAATCCTATGCATGAGATGCAGTAGGAAATATGATGTTGATATGTGATTGATGATGATGATGATATGAATGTTATTCATGAAATATATCATGATGTATGAATGCATGGGATGCATTTGATAAGCATAGGATGCTTGTATGATGAATGAATATGAAATATAATTGTGGTTTCGAGGATTCCACAAAAAGACCTTGGGTGGGACTCAAGGCAAACCTCTTGAGCGGGGCTCGGGGTTTAGCCCGTGACACTACCATTGTCGCTGGGAATGATTGTGTCACGTGAGAGGGCAAACGGTTTGGTACCAGTAAAACGGCCAGATCAGCTGAGAGCTGAGTTATGGCTGAGAGCCAGTGTTGCAACACAAATTAAAAGACTTAATAATGGATCTATTTGATTGAGCATGTGAATGCATTGATGTATGTTATTGTGAACAACATGAGTTTATGATCATTGACCATGAATGATATATGATATGATTATGATTTATATGTGTTAATGAATTGGACATTTGATCCGATTCAATAACTATCATTTGATATGTATATGCTCACCTCTATTTATTGTTATTTTTACAGTGGATATAGGACGCAGTGATGACATATGAGGTCACTCAGCCTGCAAGGAGCATTATGTATATATATGTATAGTACATGATGCACATAGTTGTTTTGTAGTAGCCTTGGCCGGCTCCTGTGCATACCGAGTTGTTATATTTATTATTATACTTAAATGGGCCGGTCGATTGATGTAAAAATGATAGTGTTATTATATTAATCTAAAATCCTGTTTTAAAACTGAATTTATTTGCGAAAAATTTATTTAGATTTTAGAAATTTAATTTTAAATATTAGGATGTTTTACTACCAAGCATAGCTTTCTTGGCGATTGGCCTCAGCACAAATGGTTACATAAACAGCCAGGAGTTTTGGAAGGGGAATGGTAGCCAAGATCCGTCCATGGACTCCATCCAAATGTGAATCCAAACCAGCCAAAAAGACATAGACACATTGAGAATTAACCATATTGGTATGTTTCTCAACATCTTTAGTACACTCTATAGTGCAATCTTCAATAGCATCAAACTCTTGCCATAACCTCTACAATTTGCCAAAGTATGTAATTATAGAGCCTCCATTTTAACAAGTAGAAATTACCTCACAGTGTAACTGGTATGCTCTTGATGCATCTTGGCTAACAAAGTATGTTTGCTTGACTGTGTCCTAAATTTCCTTCATAGTGGCCAGATGAAGGAAGAGAGATCTGATGTCTTTGGTCATGGAGTCTAGAAGCCAAGATTTGACCATGCAGTTCTCATCTTCCCATATTTCATATTCTTCAGATTTAGTATCTTTAAGTGTTGCCTTTGTTCCAAAAACATAACTCCAATGCTTTCTACCTCTAATCTTGTTTTGTGAATTTATGGACCACTCGACATAGTTGGTGCCATCAAGGAATTTAGGGGTAAGAGCTGGGGAGAGTTCCTGCATATGGACAACATGTGTAGCCCCATGAACAGATCTGTCTATATCAGAGTTATTGGCGAAAGCGATTATAAGAAATCTCAGAGAAATCAAAATATAGCTTTGATTCCTATACAGAGGAATTCAGAGTTTAGCTTTGATACCATGTAAAAATAGGGTTTCAAAGAGAATAATTCTGATATATTTCATTTACAAGGAAGAGGATTATATATACAAAAGATTTCCTATGATATCTCCTTAATATAAGGATAATCAAAAATAAAAAAGGAATAACAACTATAAAAATAATTTAATACCAAAAATATCTATTTTACAGCTAAATAATATTTATCAATCTTAACACAGAATACCATAATACAACAAGATATCTAACAGAGTTATTTAATATATCTAACAAAGAAAAACCATAGCATAGAAACCATATCTAACATGCATAGTCGTTTAGTTACAATAAGTTAAAATAACAAAGGAATAACCAAATACCTTGTGGGGAAGTCAATGCAGCAGTACGTACAGGGAAGAAAAAGCAAATGCAAATCTAAAGAAGACAAAGACAAAGACAAAAACAAAGTCCAAAGAAGAGGAAATTACGATTGGAATTGTCTAACCCTATACGTGCAAAGAAAAAGAAACTAGTATAACATTATGACCTTTACTCTTCAAAAATCTAAATTAGTATGCATGTATTATACTTTTCAACTTGGTTACTACTATAACTGAGTTTATAACTAGACATTCCAACTCGGTTAAACAAGCAACCAAGTTTATATATGTACCTAAATAAATAAATAAATCAGAAACCCTATAAACTCGATTATATGTACAACTGAGTTTACTTGTAGCACATTCAAACTTGGTTAAATAAGTAACCGAGTTTATATGTTTACCAAAATAAATAAGTAAAAAATAAAATCCTATAAACTCGGTTACAAGGATAACTGAGTTTATACCTTTGTTTTAAACTCGGTTCCCTTATAATCGAGTTTATATCTTTCGTTTAAAATTTCAAAAATGTCATTGTGTTATATATTAACACGGTTTCCTTTTAATCGAGTTAATATCTCGTGTTTATATCCATTTTTGTACTAGAGACCATATCCTATCTTTGTATCATTTGAACCCAAGCTAGCAAGGTTTGTTAGTGTTTAAGAGGTTGGTATATGTTGTTGAAAGCTATTGTAAGGTTGGAGAGGTTGAAGAATGCTTAGTAAAACACTCTTGCTAGCCAAGTGAGTTAGTGTTCGAGGAGATGTAACTTGTTGTGTGCAAGGTTATGTTTGAGATTGGAAAGACTTAGTGGAAATAGTACTCATGTTAAAGCCTAAAGAGACTTGGTAAGAAAGAATACTTATGTTTGAGCCTAAAGAAGCTTTGTGGAAATAGTAATCGTGTGATAGAGCCTGGAAAAGCTTGACAAGAAAGAATACTTGTGTTCGGTTGATTTAATAGTGGAAAAATCCTACTAATATAAGTACTCGATGTAACCTCAAGTTATTGTTGAGAGGTGAACACATATAAAAGTTCTTGTATGAATCTCTTTATCCCTACTTTCTTACTCAGTGGTTGCAAAGGTTAGGTTACAACTATTCTAAGCTAGAACAAAGGATATTTGAAAAAAAATTGAGCTTACACTACTAGAAAAATGACTAGTAGCTACACTCCAATAGCGACCACCAAAAGCCGTCGCTAATCAGTGACCGAATTAGCGACGGCAACAAGGAAGGGACCTTGAATACAAAAAATAGTGACCACATCAGCGACCAACACTATACCGTCGCTGAATTTGGCAAAGAACCGTCGCTACTACCGTCGCTAACTCATACCCCGTCCCTAATACGGTCGCTAAAGTTATTTCCCTCCATTTTTTGGTTTCCCTCCAATGTATATATGGTGCCAGCTGATAGCGACGGTGATACTACAGTCGCTATGGCTTCTGAGAAATTAGCGACGCAGATACGCCGTCGCTATAAATAATCTAGTGACGGCAGCGTATTGTCGTCGCTAGGTTTGGATACTTAAGCGACGGAGTGTGGCTGTCGCTAAGATTCACTACTAGAAAAACCCTTAATAGCCATTGCAGGTTAGCGACCATGTTTACGTCGTCGCTATATTTAGAATATCAGCGACGCGGTTGTGTCGTCGCTATATTCAATCCTGGAGGAAATTATAGAGACAGTGTGAGTTGACCGTCGCTAAATATCATTTTTTATAGTAGACACGGTGGTAGCGACGCTTTGTGCCGTCGCTATGTTAATATAATGTTGCTGACCAAGTAAAGCCTTTCCCCTTCATCATTCTCTATTTTCCTAAACCCTAAATCCTTTCCCTCTAATCCCTCTTCTTCCCTTCTATCAGGCGTACTTCCCCTTCCCCTCTGTCCGACGAGCTCTTCCGACCGACGACCCCCTCCATTATTCTCTAATTTCATAAACCCTAAATCCTCTTCCGCTAATCCCTCTTCTTCCCCCTCTCTCAGGCCTCTTTCCCTTTCCCCTCTGTCCGACCACTAATCCCTCTTCTTCCCCCTCTCTCAGGCCTCTTTCGCCTTCCCCTCTGTCCGACAAGCTCATCTGTCCGATGAGTTCTGGCCTCTAGGCCCCTCACCTCTTTCACCTCTTTTGCTTTTGTTCCCCTCTCTTAGGCGTCTTCCCCTCTGTTTCCCTCACCTCTTTTGCTTACGGGTGCTTCACAAGAAGGGGAACAGAACCTCTCATCTGAATCTCAACAACAAGGTATGTTTCTTATATCTCTGTCTCTCGAATGTATGTTCTTGTTGTTGGGGTATTAAGTGGTTGTTGTGTTTTGTATTTTACTTACTGAAGGTGGTGTTTGTGTGGATGATGATTGTTCTCATTTTGGTTGCAGGCCTACTATGGATCTCTTGCTTCAGCTTGTTTGTGTTTCCTCTACTTTTTGAGTTTGTAAACTACTTCCTCTCTTTCAGGTTCCATATTATACAATAATTATTCAACTTCATTTTTCCCTTATTCTGTATGTTAATACTTAAGAGTTCATTTGTGTTAGAGTTAGTAAAATTAAATATTAATGTTGGTAAAATTAAATATTGGGTTTGTTGTTGAGTGTAGTTGGAAACTTAGGAGTGGAACTATAAAGTTCCACATTATACTAAAATAATTTATTTCTGGTTAAACAGTTTGCAAAGTATGATAAAATTATCACTAATCCATCATATTCATCATTCAAATGAGATAAGATGTGTGATTCTGGGCCATAAATCAATTTGTTCTATATTTTCAAAAGCAAAAGCATATTTTTCTTCTCATTCTGTTTAGTTTTCATTTTTTTTGTGGGTTTTCTTGGTAACTGGTCAAATCATTCTTATTAGAACTTACAATAGATGCTTCTTTTTGACAAACAAGTTTTGGGAAGACTACAAATTACTTAGGAAGTAATCAAAACCAGGGAAGGTTGTATTTGTATATAGATTCTTTAGTTCAATTCATTGTGGATAGAAGGAGAGCAGAACATGTCATGAAAAGCAGAAAGGTAGTAGTTGAATGTTGGGAGTGGATGGGTTATAAGCAAGATGGTATTTTCTTGTAGAAGTAGAAAGGTAGCCAATAATTTTTGGTTCTAGTCCAACTATCATTTTTGGTTATAGTCCAACTATCTCTTAGTCTCGACAATGACTAGTGCCATGTCAACCTCTGTGCCCTCTCCGACTAAGTTCTGACAAGGACGAACTTGATTCTAAAATAAGTACATCAATGTTAGGGTTTTAAAGTCATTGGAACGCTGCATATGCAGAAAAACTTACAAATTTTTGTGAACATGGTCATTATAGTGAAGTCTGGTTTGGAGATTATATGATGGAAGTAGTGGCACCTTAGACAAAAGCCTTATGCATTTATATTTCTCAAGCTCACATCCTAAATCATGTTGATGATGTCAACACTGAAGATTGTGAACTAGGTGATAAACTTTTGTCTAGTTGGAGTGTACTTGACATTAGGACTAGCAATGGTTTGTTTCTCCAAGAATTAGCTAAACTGGGTGAAAACGCCATCAGCCTTACCTAAATCCTTTCTGAGCGTGATGATTTTCTAATCCTTCTCGTTTCCACTCTCAAGCACATGTCGTTGCGGGTGCACTGGCTATTTCATTTAGCAGTAAATTGTTGTTTTTTGGGGTTGCATCAAATAATGGATGGGTTGGTTCTAGAAATAGATCCTCATCGTGGATTTCAGGAGCTATTACCCTTCCTCTTGTAGCTTATATGTTCCAAGATCAGGAGGTGCATGTTGTTAAGTTAGAGTGTACTTTTATTACAATCAAATCAGACTGAGTGCAGAGAGGGCTAATTTCAGAGATTATATCTCGTTTTGAGCATAAAGGGTTCAAGCTTGTGGGAACTAAAGTGGTGGTCCCTTCAAGGGAATTTGCTCAAAAGCATTATGGTGACTTGAAAGAGAGATCTTTCTTCAGCAAACTGTGTGAATTCCTAAGCTCTAACCCTGATTTTTTTGTCCTAGACACCTCCAATGAATAATGATGGTTTTTTAGATGATACTAGTGAGCTACAGTTAGATATACCAAGTCTCCATTTCACACAAACACATGGAATCTGATTGTACATAGTTGCACATAGCTGCACAGTTATTATCCTGTACATAGCTGCACAGTTAGATAAATCCTTTCCCAATTTACTTCATTTCACATAAACACATGGAATCTGATTGTATGAATATCAGGCCTGTGTATGACAATAATGTCCAAGGTGACCACTTTTGTATCAAACCAGAGCAGAGCATTATGACCTTGTTGATATATAGGGGTAATGCATGAAATTCATAAGATAACCCAATTAAAGCTAAATTGTCTTTGTCATTTAGAATCCTCTGTCACCTTAAAACTTTTAGTGTGGTTTTACTCATAGTAGTCAATTGTGGCCCTGAAGCCTGAGTTCCAGGCCAGAGAAAGACCTGGATAAATGGCCAAAAATTCTGCTGGCACAGTTCGTAGCATGTCGTAGGTTCTCCATGAATCCAATGATCCATTCTCCATTCTAATTTCTAATAAGTCCCCCATTGCTGGTCCTGGATTATTCTTAGCGCAACCATCAACATTCACTTTCACAAAAGGATGTGGCAGTTTATGTTATTTTAAAAAACTCTAAGATACATTTGCAAAAAGAAAAGAAAAGAAGTCTGTAGTATGAATTATTTTTTTTGTATGAATACCTTTTTATACATAAAACTTGTAGTTAGAGCTTTATTGGTAGTTAAATTTAGATGGAGAAGACGTACCAGTTAGTGAAATTAGACTGTGGGAGTTTAATTAAAACATTTTTTTAACTAATTAAAATATTTTAAGATGATAGAAGATTTAATTGATTAAACAAAATATTAGACATTTAATTTAAAATTTATTGAAAAGATAACCTTTATATAAAAAAATAAAATATGGCATTTACAAATACGTACCTTCACCTTCTATTTGTTGAAACTGCCACCATTCACCATCCCAAGTTCCTAATACCCAACCCTCGCCTCCTCTCCCAGGACGTTTGTCTTCTCCGTCAAACCTTAGCACCCTCTTCACTTTGCCTTCTTCGACTCTTCCCATTGTCTAGCATCCTCGCATCCCCTCCCAAGGATGCATCATCATATCGGCTTCAACTTACAGGTATATCTTGGGGTAGCCTTTGTATGATAGTTCTTTTATATTTGTTCTGAAACCCTTGATTGAATCTTGCTTCTGTTTCTTATAAGTGTGTTATAGTTGTTTTGAAATCGCCTCAATTACTAATTAGTAACTATAATTGAATCATTGCGTTTTTATGTAAAATTGGTGATTAAAAGCTTTACTTATTAGGTGCAAATTTATAGTATAGTTTCGGTGCAAATTTAATATAGCGGACAAGCCCTTATTTGAATACTGAGAAAGCTGCAACTTGGTCCTTAAAAGTTTTAGTATATTCAATTTACAAACCCTTAATTGAATATTGAGAAAGGTACCAATTTTAAAACATTAAGAATTTAAGACTGCAAATTTTTTAATATGCATCTAAGTAGAATTTTGTATATCCTAATTAGTGTTGGATCTGTGGTAATGTTTTAACTTGCATTGAAAACTTAATTCACCATACTGTAAACAAAAGTAATATTTATCCATTCATTGAATTTTCTTTTCTTATTTAACATTTATTGCATTTTTCATTTTTTTTCCCATATCTTTCTTTTCACCCTCAAGGAAATTACCCCCAAAACACATAATACACTTTATTCCCTATAAATACATGTGTATATAGAAGGCACATTCTGTCCTGTATTAATTATTTTCAGCTTACATGGGATTCCTTTTGTTCGACATCAATAAATTTGAGCATGATAGGTGTCTTAGAAACACATTTCCATCCTGACCCTTTCCGACATTTATGGAAGTTCATGTATGAAGACTCACACCAGACCTCAACTGATGTTAATCCAGTACTCAAGACCTGTCCATTACATACCGGACATCATCTTTATATGTGTTGGCCCAGCTCTTTTGCTTCAGTTGTGCTACTGTTAATTTGCTTTTCCAAATCCCTCTTGTGCTTTTGTAGTGAGTGTAGTTCTAGCTCTAGGTTTGAGGATTCTGTCTGATATGTTTGTCTGCCATGGTGAGTTAGAAATGAGTGAAGCTGAAGGGAATTTTTTATGTTAAGAAGTTCAAAAGCATTCCTAGACCCTAATGTTAGAGATTGTGTGAAATATATATAATTGTTTTGAGCCTTCACCTAACAATAGTTTAGGCTTAAAGGAGAATTACCTTGACATCGATCATAGAATCAAATCAACATCCCTCAACAATCCACCCTATTTAATTTGTTTTTAATTTTTTTATCATAATGCTGACATCTATCTCACGAAATTCATAATCCAAGTTCGTATTTTAAGTTTTAAACTTTCTCCCCTTACCTAGATTAAGACCGTTCATGATCATATAATATTGAGTAATTAGTAATCAATTTTCCAATTGAACGCTTTATCCAATGCCACCTTAGCTGCAATTTGCTTTGAGTGTCTCTGCTTGTGTAGTTTCCTTGCGATCTACTTAAATCTACTTTACGTGTCTGTCTTTGTTTAGTTTCCTTGTTACTTGTAACTGTCCAACCACTTATTAGTTTGTCATGCAGACTAGCACACGTTACGCGTGGTCTCTGATAGTCTGTCGATAGCTTCATATTCATCCCTGACTTTTTTCCCTAGGTAATCCCCTAACACTGACTTTCTCATTATGTGTATGCATGTCGATTGTTGTTTGTTAGTGGAGAGCAGAGCTCATTAGGCAATGGTTTTGTGTGCTGATAACATGATTTTTTTATGCATGTGTAATGTTGTTTGTTAGTGGAGAGCAGAGCTCATTAGGCATTGGTTTTGTGTGCTGATAACATGATTTTTTATGTATGTGTAATGTTGTTTGTTAGCGGAGAGCAGAGCTCATTAGGCATTGGTTTTGTGTGTTGATAACATGATTTAAGACTTAATACCTCTCAATATCACATACAATGCGTAGCATATATAATTATCTATACTGGGAAGTTTTTGTATGTAACAGGCCGTTTCTAATTTTAGGAAATGTCTAGTTTATAGGGGAGACTCTGCCAAAATTTCGGCAGGCTCCCTTTCTTAGGGAACTTAAAAAATGAAACTCAACTTTAATAATGTAGGGTTTAGTCGTGTGTGTACCCATTAGATTCCCGTTCAAGTTTCAAAATAACCGGCTGATGTACCGTGTTGTGTTGGATCTTGAATTGTCCCGGTTGGACAGTTTGGTATGAATTTGTAACCAGTAGGGCGTAACCCATCAATGTTGTATGTGGTCTATCTTGAGACGTTGAATGTTCATTTGAAATTTCGATTATGGTGTTTCGTATTGTCCCCAGGGTGCATGACTGCGTGCGGTGTTTCATACCATACGTATCTCTGTGTACTCGGGGACCAATGCGAAATGTTGCCGAAATTTCAAATGAACATCAACATCACAAGATAGACCACATACAACATCGATGGGTTACGGATGGTTGCATATTCATCCCGAATGGGATAGGGCCCCACCAATTTGCAACATCAAAGAGATAGAGTAATTCACAACCGATAGTCAAATAAAAATTTAAAAATGTAAAGTAACAGAAATCGTGCTTGTTAGATATTGTAAATGGAGGTACCGGTAAATCGGCGATGGATGTACAACCGACTAGATCACAGTCGACGAGTGACTGAGGAGTTTATGATGGGGCTATTAGAGTTCATTCCGTTCGCTACAGCAAACACGCCTGGATTTGAAGCGACTCAGAAGATTCGTTGTCCGTGCTCAAGGTGCAAATGTATGAGTTTTGAATACGCGGATGATGTGATGTGCCACCTAACTGAGAAAGGGTTCATGGAAACATACCACTGCTAGTACAACCATGGTGAGCAGTTACCGCGAAGACCATCAGACGTAACCGTGCAACAGTCTTACTACGAGGTTGGAGGAAACACGGATACGTACAACAACATAGAACAAATGGTGATGGATCATGTTGGACCCTCCACCGGGCGTATGCTGGAACATGATGACGAAGGAGCTCATGGAGACTCTGACAATGTAGAGGAGGATCCTAATCCGGAGGTAAAGAGATTTTATGATTTGTTAGCGGCGGCTCAGACTCTATTGTGGGACGGGTGCAACAGTCACACTGAGTTATCCGCCTCCCTAGCTACTTTAAGCCTAAAGGCAGATTATAATCTTTCTGGAGGTTGTTTTAATAGGATGGTCAATCTGATGGGTTCCACTATGCCTAGTAATCATCGAATGCCAATAAACCTGTACCATGCTAAGAAACAAGTGGCAAACTTGGGGTTGGGTTGTGTGAAGATAGAGTGTTGTGTTGGCGGATGTATGCTGTTCAGAAATGAATTTGCAAATAAGAGTGTCACAAAATGTCTACATTGTAATGAGGAATGCTACAAAACCGTTAAAAGGAGAGGAAAGGTAACCCGGACGGCCAGGAAGAAAATGTGGTACTTCCCTGTAACACCGCGTCTTCAACGCCTGTATGCCTCATTGTCCACTGCAAAACACATGCGTTGGCATGCTCTGAACTGAACACAAGAAGGGTTTCTTTGCCATCCTTCCGACGGGAAAGCATGGAAGTGTTTGGATGAGCTATATCCGGACTTTTCTGGCGAGCCGCGCAATGTAAGACTTGGCTTATGTACTGATAGGTTTAACCCGTTCGGTCAATACGGAAGAGCTTACTCTTATTGGCCAGTCATACTGACCCCATACAATCTGCCTCCTGATATGTGTATGAAGAGGGAGGTCATGTTTCTATCTATACTGGTTCCAGGACCCAAAAATCCAAAGGCGAACATAGACGTGTTTTTACAACCGTTGGTTGAAGAGTTATCACAATTATGGGATGTCGGGGTAATGATATACGATGCATCTTTGAAGAACAATTTCATGATGCGTGCTGTTTTGATGTGGACTATTAACGACTTCCCGGCCTATGGTATGCTTTCTGGATGGTCAACGTCTGGGAAGCTTGCTTGCCCTGTATGCATAGAACATACCGGGGGGAATCACTCCCTGTTAGTGGCAAGACAAGTTTCTTTGACTGTCATAGAAAGTTTCTACCATTGGATCACCTGTTTAGGAGAAACAAAACCGCTTTTAAGAAGAACAAGGTTGTTAATGAACCTCCACCCCGTAGGTTATCTGGTGCACGGGTTTGGTAGAGGGTCGAAGAGTATCCTTACATCTGGGACAAGAGTGTTAAGGAGTTTGCGGGTTATGGTAAGGAACACCACTGGGTGAAGCAGAGTGTCTTGTGGGATTTGCCATATTGGAAAGACTTGTTGTTAAGACACAACATTGATGTCATGCACACTGAACGTAATGTTTTCATGAATATTTTTGACACTGTTATGGACATCAAAGGGAGAACAAAGGACAATGAGAAGAGTCGTCTAGACCTTCTGATTTGGTGTTCTAGGAAGGAGTTGGAGTTGAGGGATGCGGGACGTGGAAGAATGTTTAAACCCCATGCAAAATATGCTTTAACTAGACCACAACAGATTGCTGTGTGTATTTGGATGAATGGGTTGACCCTGCCTAACGGATTCGCTTCTAACTTGAGTAGATGTGTCGGCGTGAAGGAGGGAAGGGTGTTTGGCATGAAAAGTCATGATTGCCATGTGTTTATGCAATAACTACTCACGTACGCGTTTCATGCCTTACCGAAGCCTATTTGGAAACCGTTGGTGGAGTTGAGTCACTTCTTTAAGGAGTTGACGGCTACTTCGTTGACTGTGGAGAAACTTGAGAAGATGGAAGAAACTATCCCGGTATTGATTTGTAAGTTGGAGCAGATTTTCCCACCAAGTTTTTTGACTCGATGGAGCATTTGCCTATCCATCTACCGTACGAGGCCTTGGTTGGTGGCCCGGTGCAGTATCGTTGGATGTATCCATTCGAAAGATGAACGCCAGAACTCTTTAATTTCCTTGCAAACACTTCTTATAATAGTATTTTCTAACTTAACATTTGTTAACGATGTTGAAGATTCTTACGCTCTTTAAAAGATAAAGTGTCGAACAAAGCCTGCGTTGAAGCATCAATTTGTGAGGCATACTTAGTCGAAGAAATGACAACCTTTGCTTCTTTCTATTTTCTGACGGAGATAGAAACTAGAATGAGTAGAATTCCCCGCAATCTTGGGGTAGCCAGCCGCACAGGGTTTGATGAACAAATATCGATTTTCAACTATCCTGGTCATCCGGGGGGCAAGCTCACAAAATGTTACATTGATGAGAAAGATCGAAAGGTGGTTCACTTGTACATTCTTCTAAATTGCCCAGAAGTGGAACCCTTTCTTGAGTAAGTCATAGAAGTTATATGTTACATTCTAAACGTAGCTTTTATAGTATCTAAATTTGTTTCCTTTGAATAGCTTATATACAGATATGCTAAAACTTGAGCAAAATGATTTAACTGATGACCAAATTCATAGTGAGGTGTCATCCAAGTTCGTTGGTTGGTTCGCACAACACGTAAGACCCGTATACCGAGTGTTTTTTATCTTTGGTATCTAATGATGACCTATTTGTTATGTTGTACATAGATACAAGACCCTAACAACCATATTGAAGATTCTTTACTCCAAGCCCTTTCTTGGGGGCCGGTGAAAACTGTTAAAAAATGGCCTATTTACTACGTAAATGGCTACAAGTTTAATAATCTTCAATGGAATGAAGGGATGCGTACCCATAACTACGGGGTTTATGTTAGAGGCACCGCCAGACAGTTGGAAGAAGACTTTTACGGAGTGCTGACGGAGATTATTGAAGTTTCGTTCTCTGGACGACTAAGAAGAGATATTGTTCTATTCAAATGTGATTGGTTCGACAACACAATCGGTGTTGGAACAAAGGTTGACAATAACTACGGCTTAGTTAAGGTCAAGAAGAATGGTAGATATAAAGGGTTTGATCCCTTCATTTTTGCCCAACAAGCTGAGCAGGTTTATTACACAGACTTCCCGGGAGGACATCGGGACTGGTATGCAGTAATTAAGGCCAAGGCCCGAAGTCAGATCACTGACAATGTCTCCGAGGAGGTCGATGACGCTTATCATCTTGCACCATACGAGCTCAACGATGCCAATTTGTTGTTCAACATTGATCCAGTCATAATGGATGAGACACTCGCCACTACGGGGGGTGAACACATTGACAAAGACCTTGTCTCTCGATCAAAACGGTCTAGGGCTGATCTGGATACTGACGAAGTTGTTCAAACAGATAACCACAGTGACACTGAAAGTGAGGGGGAATTTGAAACTGAAACAGACACAGAGTATGTAGTTGTTAAACATATATACATAGGTTTATATATATCCTGAGACTAACCTTTCTTTTCATGATTTTATCCACAGATGACGGGACGTCGACTGCCCTTCAGTAGGGGTGGTGGGTCCAGGACCCCGGCATCCCGTCTGGGGACTCCCACCCCAGGGCAGAAGACCACTCCATTACCACCACAGCGGACCACTCCATCACCACTACAGCAGACCACTCCATCACCACCATTACAGCAGACCACCCCATCACCCCCACAGCTGACCACCCCAGAGCAGACTCCTGGAGTTGGTGGCTTGGAGGACCATGGCCATCAGGCCACCCCACCTCCGGCATCCCCTCTGCCCATATTGGTACCCGTGTCGGCCAGAGACGAGTAAGTGACTAAAACTCAAATACTTTTATGTTATTTGTATGGTACTTTATATTAAACTTTAGTGGAAAGACTTGTTGGTTTATTGTATGTTACTTTAATTAGTACTTATATAGATTGAATTGTACTGGGCACTCTTCTGTTTGTAACAGGGTAACTATTTAAACTTGGAAATGTTACATTTACAGGGGAGACTCTGCCGAAATTTTGGGAGTCTCCCTAGATTGTCTGTTGTTATACTCCTGATATAATTGTTGTCATTACAGCTTTGTTGATAGTAGTCGTACTACCAAAGCGATTACTAAGGTATTAAAGGCCCAGTGGGATGGTCCATATATATCTTGGATAGATGCTGGGAAGGTTGTCCAAGATAGGTGGTTTGACACTTTCTCGGTAAGTTCCTAGCTCATTTATTGTGATTTGATTTGTAAAATAGACCTCTTATTAATTTTTATTTCTCATTTCATTTACAGCGTGATTACCAGTGGGCAGAGGGTATGATTGATGAGATTAGGAAGGTCTTTGCCACAAAGACCTCCAAAATCATCAAGAGTACCCTTTGGAAGGTGAAGGACAAGGGTGAGCGCCCTCGTTGGATCCCGGAGGACCATTGGGACGGGATGGTCCAGAAGTGGGGCGGTGTCCCGTTCCAGCAGGCGAGTGCTCGGAACAGGGCAAACAGAGCCGCCGATGCTGCAGCCTCAGTTTACACTGGGGGTAGCATTTCAACCCTCGAGCACAAGAAAAGATTTGTAAGTATATTTATGTTAAACATTTCTATTATGATTCGTCTGACATGTTTACAAATAATAATCTCAATGTTTTTTGTCCACCACAGGAGCTGAGGGAGCACCGGGAGCCTTCTTTGTTTGAGGTCATGCAAATGACCAAGAAGAACAAAGTTGGTGCATGGGTAAACCAAAAGACTATGGATCTAGCGGTATTTACTTTTAACTGACACATGCTTATAATTTACAAATCAGCTTACTAATCCTATCATTGTTTTTGAATTTACAGGAGGCGTATCAGGCCAGGAGGGCCGAGAAGGAGGCGGACCTGGTGGCTTCCACTCCTGAAGGGGAGGTTCCTCCCACCCTATCTTGTTCTGACGACAACGCCATCTATATGGAGGCTGTTGGCGGTGTGAACAAGAAAGGAAGGGTATTTGGATTGGGTGGCGTCGGCACGCAGCTGGCGAAAAAGGGGAAGACCCCTTCCTCTTCCTCTTCCTCTGGTCTTCCGACTGAGGTTGTTCAGGTAATTCAAAACCTGAACGGTGAGCTACAGGAAGAGCGACGTCAGAGGCAGCTGTTGGAGGACCGGGCCGAGGCGGACCGACGGCGGGCCGAGGAGCAGCACGCCGAGACGCGTCGGCAACTTGCTCAGCAGCAGGAGCTACTGATGCAGTTGATGGCGAGGCTACCTCCCCCCACTTCCCAGGCGCCCCCACCACCACCCCAGGATCCCCCACCACCATGATTGTATTTTTATTATTTATACACATTGTATATTTGATTTATAGTTTTTATATTATATTCCATTCAGTATTTATTTTGTCATTCTTCATTTATTATGTCAATATTTATTAGTAATTAAATTCAAATAAAAAAGCCTTATTGTAATTATCATTAATAATTCAACCTATTTGATAAATAAATTTAATCCATTATTTTGTTTTTAATAATAATATAATATTTTAAAAAAATTATTCAAATTTAATTATAAAATTTTATCAGCCAATACAAAATACAAAATATTAATTTACATTTTTAAAGTTAAATTAACAAAACCTATAAATTTTTAACCAATTTTTAAAAAAAATAAAAAATTCCAATTAGCGACGGCTTTAGATGGTCGCTATATTGAAAAAATAGCGACGGTGTAGAGTAGTCGCTGGTTGGCCAGACACAGCGACGGACTATAGTAGTCACTGTATGACTTCCCACAGCGACGGAAGTTTACGGTCGCTGGTAGGCAAGAATTAGCGACGGTGGAGCGTGGTCGTTGGAAGGCCACACGTGGCGACGGACGCGTCGGTCGCTATATGTTAACCCTTAGCAACGGCATATGGTGGTCGCAGTATGGCTCTAGTAGCGACGGTTGTAGTCAGTGACGCAGAGACCATTTTAGCGACGACATTATGCCGTCAATATGTTAGCGATGGCGTACGTATGGTCGCCGATGTGTTTTCGACGAAGGTTATAGCGACGGCGTGTGTCCCGTCTGAGATGCCGTCGCTAAGGGTTGTAGCGACGACATTGGGATGGATTAGCGACCAATTATTTCCATCGCTAACAGGTTTTTTTTTAGTAGTGTTAAAACCTTGTGAAAACTAATAGAAATTTCATGAAAGTGTTTTTTTTCCTAAAAGGAAGTTTTTTCAAAACCAAAAATCCTAGTTTTTAGATTTTGTTTCTAAACCCCTTCATAACTATGTTAGGATTTCAATTTTTGAACCCTTTAAACTAGTGTAGGATTTCTACTTCTAAATCCCTAATTCTCTTCCAAAATAAAGATACATGTTAACCTATTTTTATTTTCTATTTTTTTTAGTTTTAATTACAAAACTATTATCATGTTTCTTGTTTCCAAAATTTTAGAAAAAAATAGAAACAAAAAATAGAGAAAAGTTATTTTTAGTATTTGTCTATACAAAATTTTAGAAACACAAAATATTATAACAATTTTGTAACTAAAACTAAAAACAGGAAATAAAATAGGAGACTCCAAAAACTGTCTTTTTGGAAGAAAAATCCAAAAGTTAACCTAATCTCATTCACATTGCATCTTTTTTTTTTGACAAAAATTTTAAGCAAGTTGGATATCTGAAAATACCTTAAGACTCAAGGACAAGACTTTTTTTTATTACTAATAAGATTTAGACATAAAAAAATAGATTAATTATTTTAATTGGGATAAAAAAATAAACATTTTAAAGTTTGATTTTACTTGTTCTTTGGTTTTAATTTTTAATTTTTTCCCCGAACAAGCGAGTTTCTTATTATATTAAATAACTTTAACGGATAATCAGTTAAGTGAAAATAAAATATAGGCGAAATATTTATGTAATACCCTTTATATTTTATGTTTGTGTCAAGTTAAGTCTTATCTTTTTTAAAAAATTCAGTTAAGTGTTTTATTGTTTTTTAATTGTGTTAGTTAGGAAAATCTCCATTAGATGGTTAAATTTTAAAATTGAAAAAAAGTATTGATTGAAGTTTTGTTTTTAAAATAATATAAATCAATATATATATAATTAGGGTATTTTAACAATTTAAACATACAAATATGCACGAATGTTCATTTAAAAAATTTAAATCATATCTATAACTAATATTATTCGCAAATATACATAGAGATGCAGATATATTTACATCCATACCTTTTACGCAATAGGTTTAAGTTCAAACAACTACTTTGTAATTAAAAAGTAAAAGCAAAAAATATTTCATCCATTTCTATTTAACTTTGTGCTTAAAGATAAAAATCTTGTTTTTATTTAACTATCTACTAAGAATTTCAAAAAATATTAATTATTATCATTTCAATAATACCTTTATTAATATTAAACGTGAAAAAATTAAGTGGAATGACTAATAAAGATAAAAATATATATAGAATAAGAAAAAAATCGACTATTTTATAAAGATTAACAACATTAATTATATTTATTAATATTTATATTTTTTCAGAGAGTTAAATTTAATATTTATATTTTTTCTCTAGAGTTAGATAAAAATAATGAAGTTAAATAGAAAGTGAGAGTATTTTTGAGGTATGCATGTTAGCTATAAAAAGGGGATCTGGTTAAAAAGGAAAGATAGCATCTTCAACTTGCGCACACTACAAGACACATACCAAACAACATTGAGTCAAATCAAAAAGTGCAGCATTGTATATGATTATTATTAGTTGAAGAATAAATAACCCAGTGGTTAAGGAGTGCTTCTTTCTTTCCATTATCTAAGTTTCAACTATAATCTACTACCCAAGAAAATTAAATATTTTCAGAGTGTTTTTTACTAACCATGTTATATTAATCAGGCAAGCTTGTTGAAAAAAGATTAGAAATAATGTGGCAAGCTCCTTTAGTATTTTCTTTTAATTATCAAGTTTGAATTCAAGACATTCTTTAACTTGAATAAAACATGTCTTATTCAAATTCATTCCTTGTGTATAGAGTGTTTGGGATATTAAATTTTTTTTATAAAAATAATTTGACTTTGGTAATTTTTAAAAAACTTATTTCAATCAATAAAAAAACTGTGCAATAACTTCTTATAAAATAGATATTTTAATGTATTTGTATAAAATTTGATCAAATTTATAACATATTTCCCTTATTAAAAAAGAACTTACCAAGTAAACATTTAATATTTTCTTTTAAAAATTATGAAAAGATTATTTCTTTGATGTAAACTATATATATATATATATATATATATATATATATATATTGCATATTAGTAAATTGTTGTTTAGTTTGGTAGCATTTTTTTGTTGGTTAGATAATAATATCCTATTATTATAGGGTATTTTAAGTAATTCTGGTCAATTAGCTTTCTGTTCTGATTTTGTTGTTCTTTCTGTTATGCAATAGTTGTATTTAAACCAGCTTTTTCATTTTGAATAAACATAGTATTCTTTCTAACTTCTCTCTTTGATACTTTGAATTTATTGTTTAACATTTGGTATCAGAGCCTTACACGAGGCCTGATACAACTAGAAACAATAGTTTTCTACGTGATTGGGGATTCAAAAATGACAACTGAGAGTTCGTTTATACAGCCATCTATTCCTAAATTTGATGGATGTTATGATCACTGGCAATGCTCATGGAAAATTTTTTACGATCAAAGGAATATCGGAGTGTAGTGGAGAATGGCATACCTATAGCAGCAGAAGGTGGTGCTTTAGCAGAGGCATAAAGAAAGAATATTGATGATCTAAAGCTGAAGGATTTGAAAGCAAGAATTACCTGTTTCAAGCTCTAGATCACAGTTTTGGAGACAATTCTCAACAAGGAGACTTCTAAGAGCATATGGAATTCAATGAAGCGGAAATACCAAGTGTTGGGTTGGGCTCCCAACTATGTGTCCAAAGGCCCAAAGCCCACATGTGACCTAAAGAGGGAAGAGAGGAGTCAGAAAATTGAGAGTGAGAGGCTCATTTTCGCAAGGAAACCAGCAGCCATAGAGAGATAGAAAAGAAGAGAGAAAAAAGTGCAGAGTGTCTGGACCAGCCCACTTCCGTCAACGATCTCCGTCAATACCACCGTTGGATCTGCCTGAAACTTTGAGAGTGTGTTTGCAACATCCTCCTCTACATTCTCACCGTTCAGATTTTCAGTTTGACATCTGTAGGTGGAGAAATCGTGTTCATACCGAGACCCTGTTCCAGTTCGTAGGAATTCTGACCAGCTTCGGGAAAACTACCATTGCCGATTCGTTAACCGTTGGATCGGGCTCAAATTTTGGTATGATGTTCCTGAGATGTGGTTCTAGGCACTGACCGTTGGGATCGTGGTTTTGAGGTCCAGTCTGGGAGATATTGTGCTTGAACAGTAGTACGAGTTTGTGAGTTTTTCAGCTTCTTGTTCTCTATTTGAAAACCTAGTTGGTTTGTTGTATTGGCTGGTAGTATGCACGAATTTGTGCAGCATTTTGAGACTCTTTTGTACCCTTAATTTTGATCATAGTGGAGCTTGATTACTGGCTTGTGCCCGTGAGTTTTTATCTCTCAAATTGAGAGGGTTTTCTCACGTAAATAATTGTTGTGTCTCTTGTGGTGATTATTATTGTGTTGCTGCCATATTGTTGTTGCTCCTCACAGATTCTTGCAAGTTTGGGAAAATTATATCTGCTGCGTACTTTGACACTTTAGTTGTGTATTGCTGTTTTTCCCAACATAGTGGTATCAGAGCTCCTTGGTTGGAGCTATATATATTACTTGTTTGAATGATGGAGGCGAATACAAAAATGGTTGCTTTGAATGGTACTAATTATCACTTGTGGAAGGGCAAGATGAAAGACTTGCTATTTGTAAAGAAAATGCATCTTCCTGTCTTTGTTGTACAAAAGCCAGATTCCATGTCTGAAGAAGAGTGGGACTTTGAACACCAACAGGTATGTGGTTTTATTCGGCAATTTGTAGAAGACAATGTTTATAATCATATTGCCAATGAGACACATGCAAGAACTTTGTGGGAGAAGATCGAGTCTTTGTATGCCTCTAAGTCAGGGAACAATAAATTGTATTTGTTGAACTGTCTGATGAATTTGAGATACAGGGAGAGTTCTTCCATTTCTGATCACTTGAATGAGTTTCAAGGGCTCCTAGATCAACTGTCTGGAATGGGTATCAAATTTGATGATGAAGTTTTGGGACTATGACTACTGAATACTTTACCTGAGTCTTGGGAGACATTTCGAGTTTCAATCACGAACTCAGCCCCTAATGGTGTTGTTTCTTTGCAAATAGCAAAGAGTGGTGCTCTTAATGAAGAGATGAGAAGGAAGGCACAGGGTTCTTCATCTCAGCCTGAGGTATTTTTCACAGAAAATAGAGGGAGAAGTCAGAAAAAGGAACCGAAGACTGGTAGAGAGAAGAGCAGGAGTAAGTCCAAGTCCAGATACAAGAATATAGAGTGTAATTATTGTCACAAAATGGGGCACATACAGAAGAACTGTTTTCAGTGGAAAAGGGAGAATAAAGATAAGAAGGGTAAGCAGAAAGTGAATGAGCATAATGATGATCGTGTTGCTACTGCTACTTGTGGTGATCTTATTATTCTCAGTGACCATAAGTCAGTTAATCTTGTATCAGATGAGAGCATGTGGATAGTTGATAGTGGTGCCACACTGCATGTTACACCAAAGAAGGATTTCTTTACATCTTACACTTCTGGTGACTTTAGAGTGTTGAAGATGGGTAATGATGGTGTGTCTAAGGTGATTGGTGTTGGTGATGTCTGTCTACAAACCAACATGGGAATGCAGTTGTTTCTTAAAGGAGTCAAACATGCTCCAGATGTCCGTTTTAATCTAATATCTGTACCGTTGCTTGATGATTGTGGTTATGATAATCACTTTGGTTCTGGTAAATGGAGACTCACTAAAGGTAACTTGGTTATGGCTAGAGGGGAGAAAAATTCTAAACTGTATTGGACTAAAGCTTTGGTTGCTAGAGACAGTGTGAATAATATGTATATGGAAGCATCCTTGTGGCATCGAAGGCTTGGTCATATCAGTGAAAAAGGGCTTAACTGCTTAGCTAAAAAGGATGTTCTTTTGGGATTGAAGAGTGCAGAGTTGGAGAAATGTTCTCATTGCATGGCTGGTAAACAAACCAGAGTATCCTTCAAGAAGCATTCTCCCTCTAGAAAGTCAGAGTTGCTTGAATTGGTGCATTCTGATGTTTGTGGCCCGTTGAAGGTAAAGTCATTCAGTGGTGCACTTTACTTTGTTACCTTTATTGATGACTGTTCTAGGAAGTTGTGGGTCTATACACTGCAGAGAAAGGACCAAGTGCTTGAAAAGTTCAAAGAGTTTCATGCTTTGGTGGAGAGACAGTCAGGCAAGAAGCTGAAATGCATTCGTACTGACAATGGTGGTGAGTACTGTGGACCCTTTGATGTCTATTGCAAGCAGCAGGGTATCAGACATGAAAAGACTCCTCCTAAAACTCCTCAGTTGAATGGTCTAGCAGAGAGGATGAACAGGACTTTGGTTGAAAGAGTTAGGTGTATGCTTTCTGAAGCAAAGTTGCCTAAACATTTCTGGGGTGAGGCATTGCTTACAGCAGTACATGTTATTAATCTCAGTCCTACAGTTGTTTTGAATACTGAGGTGCCAGACAAGATTTGGTTTGGCAAGAATGCTAGCTATGGTCATTTGCGTGTCTTTGGTTGCAAGGCGTATGTTCATGTTCCAAAGGATGAAAGATCCAAGTTGGATGTGAAGACAAGACAGTGTATCTTTATTGGTTATGGTCAAGATGAATTTCGCTACAGGTTGTATGATCCTGTTGAGAAGAAGCTTGTTAGAAGCCGTGATGTGCAGTTCATGGAGGACCAAACCATTGAAGATATTGACAAAGTGGAGAAGACGACACCTGATAAAGACAGTGATCTGACTGATGGTAATCCGATGCGGTTGCCTGTTCACAATCTGGAGAATACCGATACTGATGCTCAGAATGATGAGCAACATGGTGATGTTGATGATCAGCATGTTGGAGATGGATTTGACATACCTGTTGATGATGTTCAGGAGGAACATGATATGGTACCCGATGATAATCTTGATGAAATACCACAAGTTCAACCCAGGAGATCCAGTAGGCCGAGACAACCTTCTACAAGGTATAATTCAAGAGATTATGTGTTGTTGACTGACGAGGGAGAACCTGAGTGTTTTGAAGAGGCCATTGAGAGTGAAGAAAAGCAAAAGTGGCTGGATGCAATGAGGGATGAGATGAAATCCTTGCATGATAATCACACTTATGACTTGGTGAAGTTGCCTAAGGGCAAGAGGGCCTTAGAGAACAAGTGGATCTTCAAGGTGAAATAAGAGAGTAATTCTACATCTCCGAGGTACAAAGCTAGATTAGTGGTGAAAGGCTTCAGGCAGAGAAAAGGTGTTGACTTTAATGAGATTTTCTCACCAATAGTGAAAATGTCATCCATCAGAATTGTGCTGAGTTTAGCTGCTACTCTTGATTTGGAGGTTGAGCAGATGGATGTGAAGACAGCTTTCCTTCATGGTAATTTGGAGGAAGAGATTTATATGAAGCAACCTGATGGTTTTCTTGTTGAAGGCAAGGAAGACTATGTGTGTAGGCTGAGAAAGAGCTTATATGGTTTGAAGCAGGCTCCTAGACAATGGTATAAGAAGTTTGAGTCCTTTATGCATGATCAAGGCTATAGGAAGACTACTTCTGACCATTGTGTCTTTGTCAAAAAGTTTTCTGATGATGACTTCATTATTATGTTATTGTATGTTGATGACATACTTATTGTAGGGAAAAATATTTCCAGAATTGACAGGTTAAAGAAGGACCTGGGCGAGTCATTTGCCATGAAAGACATGGGAGCTGCTAAGAAGATTCTTGGTATAAGCATCACCCGTGACAGAAAAGAGAAGAAGCTTTGGCTATCTCAGGAGCACTACATTGAAAAGGTGTTGGAGCGTTTCAACATGGAAAATGCTAAAGCAGTGAGTACTCCTCTTGCAGCTCATTTTAAACTGAGTGTTAATCAGAGTCCTTCAGATGAAGCTGAGAAGACATATATGAGCAGAGTTCCTTATGCATCTACGGTGGGTAGTTTGATGTATGCAATGGTATGTACAAGACCTGATATTGCACATGCTGTTGGTACAGTCAGCAGATTTTTATCAAATCCAGGTAGAGAGCATTGGAATGCTGTGAAATGGATTTTAAGGTATCTTCGTGGTACTAGTGGTTTGAAGCTTTGTTTTGGAGGTGATAAGCCTACTTTGGTGGGTTACTCTGACTCAGATATGGCTGGAGACATTGATTCCAGAAAGTCCACTTCAGGTTATTTGATTAAGTTTGCAGGGGGAGCTGTGGCTTGGCAATCAAGGTTGCAAAAGTGTGTAGCGTTGTCTACTACGGAGGAAGAGTTCATTGCACTTACTGAAGCATGCAAGGAGTTGCTATGGGTGAAGAAATTCTTGTGGGAGCTTGGTTTTGTGCAGGACAAGTACTTGTTGTTCTGTGATAATCAAAGTGCTATCCATCTTGGTAAGAATCCAACATTCCATTCTAGATCCAAACATATTGATGTGCGGTATCATTGGATACGTGATGTTTTGGATGCTAAGTTGTTGGAGTTGGCTAAAGTTCATACTGATGATAATGGTGCTGATATGATGACTAAGGCACTACCAAGAGGAAAATTTGAGTATTGTTGCGAGATCGCCGGATTGGCGGTCACCTCCACATAGTTGTGAGGGGGGAGATGTGTTGGGTTGGCCTCCCAACTATGTGTCCAAAGGCCCAAAGCCCACATGTGACCTAAAGAGGGAAGAGAGGAGTCAGAAAATTGAGAGTGAGAGGCTCATTTTCGCAAGGAAACCAGCAGCCATAGAGAGATAGAAAAGAAGAGAGAAAAGAGTGCAGAGTGTCTGGACCAGCCCACTTCCGTCAACGATCTCCGTCAATACCACCGTTGGATCGGCCTGAAACTTTGAGAGTGTGTTTGCAACATCCTCCTCTACATTCTCACCGTTCAGATTTTCAGTTTGACATCTGTAGGTGGAGAAATCGTATTCAGACCGAGACCCTGTTCCAGTTCGCAGGAATTCTGACCAGCTTCGGGAAAACTACCATTGCCGATTCGTTAACCGTTGGATCGGGCTCAAATTTTGGTATGATGTTCCTGAGATGTGGTTCTAGGCACTGACCGTTGGGATCGTGGTTTTGAGGTCCAGTCTGGGAGATATTGTGCTTGAACAGTAGTACGAATTTATGAGTTTTTCAGCTTCTTGTTCTCTATTTGAAAACCTAGTTGGTTTGTTGTATTGGCTGGTAGTATGCACGAATTTGTGCAGCATTTTGAGACTCTTTTGTACCCTTAATTTTGATCATAGTGGAGCTTGATTACTGGCTTGTGCCCGTGAGTTTTTATCTCTCAAATTGAGAGGGTTTTCTCACGTAAATAATTGTTGTGTCTCTTGTGGTGATTATTATTGTGTTGCTGCCATATTGTTGTTGCTCCTCACAGATTCTTGCAAGTTTGGGAAAATTATATCTGCTGCGTACTTTGACACTTTAGTTGTGTATTGCTGTTTTTCCCAACACCAAGGTGCAACAAGGGTTAAGCAAGTGCATTTGCAAGCGCTGCGAAAGGAGTTCGAGGTTCTTGAAATGAAGGTAAGAGAATCTATCAGTGAGTATTTTGCTCGCACCCTTACCATTGTTAACAAGATGAAAGCGAATGGTGAGAATAAGGGAGATGATGAAGTGGTCTCTAAAATTATGAGATCAATGACTCCCAAGTTTAATTATGTGGTGTGTTCTATTGAAGAGGCCAAGGATACAAGCATTTTATTTATTGACGAGCTACAAAGCAGCGTTCTTGGGCATGAGCAACGTATGAAACATAATTCTTTAGTAGAAGAAGTACATGCTCTAAAAATTTCTTCTGGAAATCAGTTTGGAGCTAGAGGTCGCTGCCGAGGAAGCTATAGGGGGCGAGGAAGGGGAAGAGGTAGACAAACCTTTGACAAATCCATTGTAGAATGCTTTAACTGTCATAAGTTGGGGCATTTTCAATGAGAATGTCCTAGCAAAGAGATAAACTATGTAGAAGCACAAGAAGAGATGCTATTAATGGCATATGTAGATGCTGATGCATACATCAAAATGGACTCGTGGTTTCTCGACTCAGGATGCAGCAATCACATGTGTGGCAAGAAGGATTACTTCACTGATATTGATGAAAATTTCAGCGATACAGTGAAGTTGTGTAACAACACAAGCATGGTTGTTGCAGGAAAGGGAAATGTAAGGCTGAAAGTGAATGATGTAGTACAGATTATTACAGGAGTGTTCTATGTGCCTCAGTTAAGAAATAACTTGCTGAGTGTTGGGCAATTGCAAGAAAAAGGGCTTTCCTTTTTGTTTCAACATGAAAAGTGCGAAGTATATCATCCAGAGAGGGGTTTGATTATGGAAATTAAAAAATCAACAAAACCGAATGTACATGTTTAGTGCCATGTACCAATCTTTAGCATCTACTTGTTTTGGAGCAATTACTGAAGATATAGTGCAGCTTTGGCATTGTAGATATAGGCATTTGAGTTTTAAAGGGTTAAAGACTCTTCAACAAAAGGAGATGGTGAGTGGCCTACCACAACTAATGTCCCCATCAAAGCTGTGTATAGATTGTCTTATAGGAAAGCAGCATCGAGATACATTTCCACAAAGGAGCAATTAGAGGGCATCCCAAGTTTTACAGCTAATACATGCTGACATTTGTGGACCGATCACACCTATCTCCAACAGCAAAAAGAGGTATTTAATCACTTTTACTGATGATTTCAGTAGAAAAACATGGGTTTATTTTTTGATAGAGAAGTCTGAATCCCTTCCTGTTTTTAGAAAGTTCAAAGTTCATGTTGAAAAAGAATCAGGTTTCTTTATCAAAACCCTACGTACGGATCGAGGTGGAGAATTTACATCACATGATTTCAATAATTTTTGTGATGTAAATGGCATACACAGACAGTTGACAACAGCCTATACACCACAACAAAATGGGGTTGGGGAGCGGAAGAATAGGACCATTATGAATATGGTTCGTAGCATGCTTTCAGAAAAGAAAATTCCTAAAACTTTTTGGCCAGAAGAAGTCAATTGGGCAGTGCATATTTTAAATCGGAGTCCAACAATGGTAGTGAAAAATCAAGTTCCAGAAGAAGCATGGAGTGAAGGTAAGCCTTCGGTGGAATATTTTCGAGTTTTTGGTTGTGTTTGTCATGTTCATGTACCTGATAGTACGAGAAGTAAATTGGATGATAAAAGCATCAGTTGTGTTTTACTTGGTGTTAGTGAAGAATCCAAGGCTTATAGACTTTATAATCCGATTTCACAAAGGATTATAATCAGCAGAGATGTTATATTCGAAGAAGATAAGTGTTGGGATTGGGATAAGAATTATGAAGCTGTTATTGCATGCAATTTAGAATGGGATGATCAGTCAAATAAGGAGACAACATTAGAGGAGAATGAAGAAGCTAGAGCATCTAATATTGATGAGGAAAATCTTAATTCCAGGTCATCAATTGAAGAAAGCTCTACTAGTTCAAATGAAGAGAGAAATAGAGTGCCACCAGTATAGATGAGAGACTGAGACAGGGGAAGGACTTTCTGAAGGTGATGAGGAGGCTTACTTTCTTATGTTTACAGCAGCTGATCTTGTTCACTTTGAGGATGCTGTAAAAAGTAAGAAATGGAGGAAGGCCATGGATGTTGAAATGGAGGCAATAGAAAGAAATGGTACCTAGGAATTGGTAGAATTGCCTGCAGGTTCAAAGAAAGTAGGAGTGAAGGGGGTTTATAAGACTAAATTTGATGAAAATGGAGCTGTGAATATATACAAGGCGAGACTTGTAGTGAAGGGATATGCTCAGGAACATGGAATAGATTACACTGTATGGAGACGATTCGTTTAGTCATTGCTCTTGCAGCTAAAAAGCAATGGATTATTTATCAACTAGATGTAAAGTTTGCATTCTTACATAGTGAGCTGAAAGAAAATGTCTATGTAGAGCAACCTTGTGGATATGAAAAAAAAGGAAATGAGCATAAGGTTTACAAGTTAAAGAGAGCACTTTATGGGCTTAAGCAAGTACCACGTGCATGGTACAACTGTATTGAAGCTTATTTTATGAAGGAAGGTTTTGAGAAGTGTGACTATGAACATACCTTGTTCCTTAAAACAAAGGAAGCAGGCCAAATTTTGATTATAAGTTTATATGTAGATGATCTGATCTTTGCTGGAAATAATGAGTTAATGATTGTAGATTTTAGACGTTCCATGAAGAATGAGTTTGATATGACTGATCTTGGGAAAATGAGTTATTTCCTTGGTCTTAAAGTATTGCAAAGTTCAAATGGGATCTTCATAAGTCAAAAAAAGTATGCAGCAGGAATCTTACGAAGGTTTGGGATAGACAATAGTAATTTTGTGCATAATCCAATTGTTCCTGGTGTTAAGCTTACAAAAGATGAAGGTGGAGCCAAAGTGGACAAAACTTATTACAAGCAGGTTGTGGGCAGTCTAATGTATCTCACGACAACTCGTCCAGACTTGATGTTTGTGATGAGTCTAATTAGTAGATATATGGAAAACCCCACAGAGGCTCACTTGCAGGTTGCAAAACGAGTTTTGCGGTACTTAAAAGGAATAATTGGGTTTGGAATCTTTTATAGCAAGGAAGGAAATGATGAACTAATTGTTTATTCAGATAGTGATTATGCAGGTGATTTGGAGGATAGGAAGAGCACTTCAGGCTATGTATTTTTACTTAGCTCGGGAGCAATATCATGGTCATCCAAAAAACAACCTGTTGTGAGTTTATCAACTACTGAGGCGGAATTCATTGTTGCAGCTTCATGTGCGTGTCAAGTCGTATGGTTAAAGAGGGTGCTAGCAAAAATTGGGACAGAATCAAGATAGAGCAACTATCATTCACTGTGATAATAGTTCAGCTATCAAACTTTCAAAGAACCTGGTGATGCATGGTCGAAGTAAGCACATAGATATTCGTTTTCATTTCCTGCGTGATCTTACTAAGGCTGGTACCGTAAAATTAGTGCACTGCAACACACAAGAGCAAGTAGCGGATATCATGACTAAACCTCTTAAGTTGGATGTTTTCTTGAAGCTTGGTGGATGTTGGGAATTTATGCTGATACTGATATAAACTAAATGTTTGGAGTATTGAGTTTAAGGGAGGATATGTTAGGAAATTGTTTTGTAGTTTGGTAGCATTTCGTTAGATAATAATATCCTATTATTATGGGATATTTTAAGTAATTGTAGTCAATTAGCTTTCTGTTCCGATTTTGTTGTTCCTTCTGTTATGCAATAGCTGTATTTAAACTAGCTTCTTCATTTTGAATAAACAGAGTATTCTTTCTAAACTTCTCTCTTTGATACTTTGAATTTATTGTTTTAACATTGCTATTCATGATCATATAAAAAAAAGAAACACATGGCTATTATTTCATAATGGTTACATAAGGTCTTCCTTTAAACGACACTTATTGGGTCTATTAATGAAATCATGGCATTTAAAGTAAAATTCATCTAAAACTATTGTAATTTCTAAGTCATATATAGAGTAGGATAATCTTACTGTAATCGATCTCTTCATTTTAAGCACCAATATTGACTTTCAACAGAAAAGTTAAAGCAAATTGGCTCAATAAATTTAGGAAAAATACTATTAGGATATTGGTTAAGAAATTAAAACCAACTTTAACGAGAATAAAATGATATAGTAAAAAATAAAAACAATTAATTATGACCATTTAGATCTAATTAAGAGATAAGATTAATTTAAGTTTAAAATACTAATATATACTACTTTCTATCTCATCAAAGTTATTTTATATCTTGTTTTAGAAAATGATACCTTATAAATTAGTTGATATATCTATTATTCAATTAAATATTTTAATATTTTTCTTACTGCACAAAATTAAATCATGCACAATAAAAAATAAGAACATATAACACTTTCTATTTAGAATTAAATCGTACTCATTGTTTTTGACTCTTTTTAGACCATAATAGTGATAAAAATACTGTCTTCTCCCATGAAAGATAGGATGGTAATAATTTATAAAATTAAGATGTAAAAAAATATGAAATAAGAAGAAAAAATAACAAAAATAAATAAAAAAATTTATTTTGATAAAAAAATTATTTAACATAACTATATGGTATAATTTAATCATTAATATAGAAACAATTATTCAATCTTCACAACCAAAAATATTTTTGAAATCAAACTATCCCTTTAGATATTTACATTCAATCAGATATTGTAATATTATTTTAATGGATTAAATTATATCATATTGAATAATTTTTTTATCAAAATAAGAAATTATAGTTATTTGTGTAACTTTTTTCTTTTTATTTCATATATTAATTTTATAAATTATTATCATATTATCTTTACAGGAGAAGAAAGTATTTTCATAACTATGGTGACACCAAAGAAAAAAAGTAAAAAAATATGCATGATTTAATTCTAAATAGGAAACATCATATATTTTGAATTTTTTATTGTACATTATTTAATTTGGTGCAGCAATAAAAATATTAAATTATATAAAAAATATTAAATTGAATAAGAGATATCAAATTATATATAAGATATTTATTTTTTAAAATAAGATATAATATATAAGCTTTAATAAGATAGAACGTAGTACATATTAGAATTTTAAATTTAAATTAATTTTATCCCTTAATTAGATGTAAATTAATTATTTTTATTTTTTAAATTGGATAAGTTGTATATAATAGTGGGTCTAAAAAAAGTGGCGAGTAACAATGTATATAATACTAATTGTCCAACTAACCAAACCATTAGTGGAAGAGAACTTCAGTCAAAGACCTTCCCCAATCAACACCTTCACTCTATCAATCACCAAATCACAACTCTACACATCTCCAATTTTTCTTTTTTCAAAAATCTTTGTTTTATTTTACTCTCAAATAGATAAACCAATCCTCAATTTTATCTTTTGAAATTATTTAACAAAAGTTATCTTAGTCTCAAACTCTCTGCCTAAAATTATAATCATATAAAACTAAAATGATATATTTAATCATTTTTATTTAAGATCTTATTTGAGTTGAAGCTAAATAAAAATTATTATAAGTAATGTAATTTCCCCCTAAATTTTAACTTTATTCCAGAATTCAAATCGGAGATTCATTAGTATATTTTAAAAAAGAAGCTCTCATGAACTTATTTTAGCTTTAAGTGATATTAAAAATTCTTCTATCTTAATTTTTCTAATTTCATTTTGACCTTTATTTTAAAATATTTTGTTTTGGTATTCTACGTATTGTAATAGGGTTCAGAGCGTTCCATTTTAGCCTGACATTACGCGTATGCTTGGGAATGTTTTCTTTTTAAAGTATTTATTTCTTTGGTTTTTAGGAAAATGCTTTGGGTGTTTGAGTGTTTTAAAATAAGTATATCATAATTTATTAAATTTTTTCATAAAGGAAAGTGATTATAATTAAAGTTTAATTTTTTTAGATTCTGATTATGAAAAGTATTTATTTTTATTATACACTTTTTTTATCATTTGTATCGTCTCAATTTGATAATTTTTATATTTATTTTAATAATTTTAAAATTTAAATTTATTTTTAATGCAATTTAAATAAAATAAATTATCTAAGTAATTTTTTTTTATAACCACATCCAAATACATAATCAATTCAATTATTAAAATAAATCCTTACATTCCAGTACAAAGATGCATTTGAGATTCTTTAATGTTGTGATTTTAGGTTACAATTTTTAGGAAATCTTTCATAATTTGTAAGGTAAAGACCACTTCGAAGTTCATTAAATAAATAAATTATGATAAGGTACTAAAACAAAATATATTAGAAAATTTAAAATAAGATAAATTAGGTAAAGATTAATTTAACCTTAAAAACATGAATAGGTGTAAAATTGAATATTTATAACATGAGGAGCTAATTTTATGCATTTAGAGAAAAGTCCCCAAATTCCACGTTTAAGTATTTAACTATTCTCATTGAGCCAAGCATTCCAATTTCCAACCATACAGAGACTACAAACTCAAAACCCAAACACATTCTCTGCACTTTTTCTCACCATCATCTTCCTTCCCATTTCGCGAAACCCATCTACCTCGAAAGTCAATGGCAGCACCACCCCAACGCTGTTAACAGCAAAACCCCACCTCTCAAAATCCAAACTTTCCCTACGCATCATCAATGGATATCACCACCAACAAAACCCCTTCTCCCCCGTTTCTCCTACTAACCCTCTTCTTCGCCTTCTCCCTCCCCTTCGCTTCTTCCCAGGCTGAGGACGACGTTAGATGCCTCAAGGGCCTCAAGGACACTCTCCAAGACCCTCAGGGTCACCTCGCCACGTGGCGCTTCGGCAACAACACCATGGGCTTCATCTGCGACTTCGTCGGTGTCACGTGCTGGAACGTCAAGGAGAATCGTGTTCTGGGTTTGGAGCTCCGAGAGATGAAGCTCTCGGGTCGGATCCCGGAGTCGTTGAAGTACTGTGGCAAGAGTCTTCAAAGGTTGGATCTTGGCTCCAATTCGCTTTCTTCAGAGATCCCACTTGAGATCTGTAACTGGATGCCGTTTTTGGTTGTGATGGATTTGTCTGGTAATAGTCTTTCTGGGCCTATTCCATCCACCCTTGTGAATTGTTCGTATTTGAATGAGTTGGTGTTGTCGGATAATCAACTTTCTGGTTCTATTCCGTATGAATTTGGTAGTTTGAGTAGGTTGAAGAAGTTCTCTGTGGCTAACAATAGGCTTAGCGGAACTATTCCTTCCTTTTTTACTGGCTTTGATAGAGCTGATTTTGAGGGCAATAGTGGCCTTTGTGGTGGTCCTCTAGGGTCGAAGTGTGGTGGGTTGAGTAAGAAGAATCTTGCTATTATTATTGCTGCTGGAGTGTTTGGTGCTGCTGCTTCTTTGTTGTTGGCTTTTGGGTTGTGGTGGTGGTATCATTTGAGGTTAGGTGGGAAGAGGAAGAGGGGTGGAGGAGGAGTAGGAGGAGGGTATGGTGTTGGAGGGGTTGATGATTGGGCTGTGAGGTTGAGAGGGCATAAGCTTGTGCAGGTGACTTTGTTTCAGAAGCCTATTGTGAAGGTTAAGTTGGGTGATTTGATGGCAGCAACGAATAATTTCAGTGCTAAGAATGTTCTGTTTGTTACCAGGACCGGGACTACTTATAAGGCTGATCTTCCGGATGGGTCCATGCTTGCGGTGAAGCGGTTGAACACTTGCAAGATTGGGGAGAAGCAGTTTCGGATGGAGATGAATAGGCTGGGGCAGGTTAGGCACCCGAATTTGGCGCCGCTGCTGGGATTCTGTGTTGTGGAGGAGGAGAAGTTGCTGGTTTATAAGCACATGTCTAATGGGACATTGTATTCATTGTTGCATAAGAGTGGTGGTGTGTTGGACTGGCTGACGAGGTTTAGGATAGGGCTTGGTGCGGCTCGGGGGCTTGCCTGGCTGCACCACGGGTGCCATCCTCCAATTATTCAACAGAACATTTGTTCTAATGTGATTCTTGTTGATGAGGAGTTTGATGCTCGTTTGATGGACTTTGGACTCGCGAGGCTCATGGCATCTGACTCAAATGGTGGTTTTGTGAATGGGGATTTGGGGGAGCTCGGGTACATAGCGCCAGAGTATTCAAGTACATTGGTGGCTTCATTAAAAGGGGATGTGTATGGATTTGGGGTTTTGCTTTTGGAGTTGGTGACCGGGCACAAGCCTCTTGAGGTGAGCAATGGCGAGGAAGAATTTAAGGGTAACTTGGTGGATTGGGTAAACATGTATTCTAGTTCGGGTCGGCTCAAGGATTGCATTGACAAGGCCATATGTGGAAGGGGACATGATGAGGAGATTCTGCAGTTTCTGAAAATTGCAGTGAATTGTGTGGTTTCTCGCCCCAAGGATAGGTGGTCTATGTACCAGGTTTATCATTCCTTAAAAAGTTTATCCAAAGATCACAGTTTCTCTGAACATGATGATGAATTTCCTTTGATCTTCGGTAAGCCAGAAAATGAGCTGGTGTAGTTCTTGAGGAAAGCATGGCAGCATGAGAAGAAGGCAAAAACATTCCCGCCGAATTCCCATTTACAGTGGAGTGTGTTCTCAGAATGGTCTTAGTGCTTATGGTTTGAACATGTCCATGGATGACTCTAATCAGGTATAGTTTGTATTGTATGATATAATAAACTTTCTAGCAGGCTAGGTTCTATTAAATATATTTGTTTCCCTGTTTGTTGTATGAAAATGCAACCACTGATGATTTCCAAGATAAGATGTTTGGAATATGCTTCGGATTTGAATCCTCAAATGTGTGTCCTCAAGACCCAAAAATGGTTCTCTACTTGTGATGTGTAAAGATATCTCATCAAGATGTTTTATTCATCTTAGATCTAATTGGTTGGAGAGTTTGAAACATTTAATTGCTGTGTAAGTTAAAGAAAGTCCTGAGAGGCTTTTAAAGAACATCTGCCCAACTTCATTAAATTTGTATGAAAACAACTTATAAGTTTCATTTAGCTTATCTTTCCAGGTAAAGTTTATGGCATTAATAAGAACTTACTGAATAAACACTATTTATCCAAATCCATTTCAAGTTAAGCATGCAATATGCAGGGCTTCAATGTCATTTGACCTATTAGGACTTGTTTGGTGGACAAGATAAATGGGTCAAAATAGGATAAATTAGTCTATCTCATTCTTATCTTATGTTTGGTGAGCCAATAGGATATCATAGAAGTTATTCTGTTATCTATCCTATTTTATTGTTCTTTTGCAATTTTTATCCTAAAGGAAAACTGAGTTATGAATAGGTAGGATAGGATAAGGAACCTATATTATTATTATTATTATTATTATTATTATTATTATTATTATTATTATTATTATTTGTGTATCCCGATGTACACTAAATACTAGAGAGGATAAGAACTTATCTTGTTCTTATTCTATCCTATCATGTTTTTATCTTATCATATCTTATTATTTATCTTGTCATTTCCTATTTTATCCATTAAATGGGCCTTTAGTGCCCATTTGGTTCTCATTTGGGTTATGAAAACAAAGTTTGATGGAAGCATGTTTTTGAATTGTTGGCTAAACAAAGTTGGATAGTGCTTCAAATGGTGTGTGAGATTAACACGGACTATTGAATGGTGTCTTGAATGAAATTATGTTTCTGTAACTGGGTTTCCAAACAAGTACACAACAAATCTGCCTTGCACATTGGACATGAACTTCAATGCATGATTAAGCATAAACTATTACGATAGCATTATGATAAATGTGGATTTAATGTGATTAGGGAGGTCAAAAATATCCGAACTTCTTGATATGCACATATAAAAACCCATGACGGGTACAAGAACATGTGGGTATGGGTTCCTGTGAAAGTAGGAGGACGAGTTTTATACTAACCGTTAGGGAATGAGCACGAGTACGGATATAATGGTATCTGTGCCCGTGGGTACCTGCACGTATAAAATTACATTAATACTTTATCTATTATTAATATAAAGTTATATTTAATATGTTTTTTTTTGTAACTTTCCATGGGTCTTAAAGAAAACCCTAGTGCTCTAACTTAGAAAAAGAACTCAATCTAGTGGCAATCTCCCATTCTATGTTGTTGCGCTTTTGCCTCCCCTTGTTTTACATTGTGGCGCCCCTATGCTGTTGTTGCCCCCCCCCCCCCCCCCCCCCCCACTTCCCCTCTTTGTGCATCTCGATTCTGCTTTTGTATGTTGTACCCGTGTAGGCGTAACCGTGTTTCCTCTCTTCCACTCTAGTTTGCTCTACTCGTGTCTTCCACCCTGCGTTCGGCGTTCCCACCATCATCGTGTCACTCTCACAAAGTCACCATCACTGACGAGCAACCACCATTAGCCTTGAACCACCATCACCGTCTCACGCAGTCACAGGTTTCGACAAGCCACCACTGACACCGACCAGCCACCACTGACACTGACCAGCCACAACTGTCACCTACGAGCAACCACTGTCCCAAGAATAGCGTCATCATCACTTATGAACGACCCAACGTCACCAACGAGGAATGTTTTTGTTTTGTTGATTGAATCATGTTAGTATGTTTTGTTGATTGAATTTAATGTTTTGTTGCCTTGACTTTAATCTGTTTTCTTACCCATGAATACCCGTAGATAGTAGCTACCCGTAAAAAAAAAACGTGCGGGTAACGGGTGGGCACGAGTTTTATTTTTGCCTACGGGCACAAGTAGTGGGAAAGGAGTACCAACCCGCCCCAGCCCATTGACATATTTAATGTGATTTCAACATGAGGGTTTTTTCTCCAAAAAAACATGAGGGTTTTCATATTGTTGTTTTGTAGTCGAGACACGTCCTATGTGATGTTCCGTGGGAAGTAAAATTTTTTTGCTTCTCCTGATTGTATCTATTCTCTGCTATAACAATCAACTGAGATTCAAACATACACTTCTTTTTACTTGAACAAAAACTATCTATCCGAATCCATTTCAAGTTCAGCAATCAGCATGCAATATGCAGGGTTTCAATGTAATTTGACCTATTAATGTCAATTTGATTTTTGATTTCTAGTTGGGTTACACAAATGAAATATGCTAAAAACAAGATTTTAATTCATTGATCAAACAAATAGAATTAAATGGTATCTTAAATATCATGTGACTATTAAATGAAATTTCATTTTCACAAATAGAGTTACCAAACAGATATTAGATAAGTTTTGCCCTACCCATTAGGTGTCAACTTCAATGCATGTTTGAGCATATACTATTACGTTGTTGTAATGTGGATCTCATGTGATTTCAACGAAATTTCAACAGAGTATACTTATTTATGTTGTTGTGGATTTAATGTGATTTCAACATAATTCCAAATAGGTCGTATTTGTTTCTCACTAAATATATTTATTCTTTGCTGTAAGAATCCAACTGAGATTCAAATATGCATTTCCTGTTACATGAACCAACAAATTAAATTATGACTCTGCTGCTTGAAAAGTTATATTATGTTTGAGAATTCACGTGTGAAGAAATTAAAAAGTTATGAGTATAAGCTGAATGAAGCAATAGGCAAGTAAATCTCAAATGCAAGCTTGGTCTTTCCCTGAGCCATTAATTCCAAATAATTCAGAAGTTGAAGTGTATCTATAACCATAGAAATATTGCGCAACAATAGCATCACAAAAGTAAAATGAAAGAAAAGATACAAAGAATATATGTAAACCATTGAGGACAAGTTTCTATTATTCAGCAGCTTGTATTGGACTATTGGAAAGTGTGACGGATTTGTTTATTCAATATCTTCATTATAAAAATTAAGCTATGGGATCGGTCCAAATTAGATTGAATTGAATGGAGAAATTCTCGCAAGACGTGGAAACAATAGAAGTCTTTAATCATTATATTTTCTCAAAATTATTTTCATTTATAGAAATTCAAGATGTATTTTTTTTTTCAATTTCATCCTCATATAATAAATACTCTCTTTTATCACCTCTAATTTTGGCCAATAATTATTTCTTTCTGTTACTCTTATCATCCTTTTCAAGGAGAATTAAACAATGATATTTTAGATAGTATTCAACAAAATGTTGCATTATAAGTTCTTAATCCATGAAAAATAAACTTAAAAAGACTAACAATTTAGAGTGGATAGTGTACTATTTATGTTGCAGAATAAGTGTTTTGTTCTTTAAATTGTTATTTTATGAGAAGTTACAAATTTAATCACGGAACTTGGATAAATTTAGAAAAAGTTTATGACAATCGTAAGTGATTTTCATAAGTTTAAATATGTTTTATAAGAAGTGTTTTCAAATGTCCCTAATAGTTTTGCATAGGGTCAAAGGAATTTATTGTGTTATAATTCTGCAATAAAAATTGGAAAAATAAGAGGTCAATGTTCATAGCTTAGAAAAGTAAAGGGAGACGACAATATATGTGGACCATGGACATTAAGTTCAACCGTTACTTAAACAAAAACACGAATCAATGACTTTGAACCTTATATTGCGTATAATGAGGAGAATGGAAAATTCACTTTAAAATAAACAAAGAATTGAACGCTTCTCATTCGAATGTCAATCTAATATACTTAGGTTCATGTTGACTGTTTTACGGGTAATCAAGAGTAAAATGAAAATTTTATTTTTTATTTTTCTAATAGTAACTTTAGAATCAAATGGGAGTTTGACCAATAATTTTTTTTGGTTAGTTCAATAAAGTTTAACTATTTTAAATGATGTAAAAAATCAATCTTAATCATTAAATTTTTCTATTTTCATAACTGTTTCTCTATCTGAATATGAAACAAGTTGTAAGTGTCTAATACAAGATAATAAGCTACATCAGCTAACTTTAATCAATAAATGTAGGAATTGTATTTTCAATTTTGAAAGCATTTAAAGTTTGACTCAATGACTTTTAATGCGGTTAAGCTAACAAATAAAAACCTGCACACAATAAAATTTAGGCATTAGTTTGGTAGATAAGTTTATTTTAGTATTATATTTAGTCTTAAATAGAAGTAAAAGTAACTATTTTTATACATATTAAGAATAATGATTAAGAAGATTTATTTGCATTAATGTTATCAAATATTTTATGTAATATCCTAAAATACTTTTTGATCTGTCCTGCACCGGGGTCAAAGAGATCCGGTGTCGAGCCAGTCACAAGTAGTGAGAAAAGTCTATGTCTGAAGGTCGGTTCTGTGAATATCCGATGTGTGTATCCGGTGTGTCTATATGAAGAGACCGGTCTTAGCGTCCTGGAAGTCCTTCTCACCGACCTCACGCGTTGGTGTGGGCGAAAGGTGGTGTCACCTACGAAGATTCTCCGACGCTCAAGTCAGTGATATATTCCAAGTGTGGAATGTAAATGATCACTCTATGGGATCAGGTGGATGCATAAGAGAGAAAGACCTGAACCAGGAACCCCTCTCCAGTAAATTGAAGTGAGTTCTTATACCTGATTGGCTCGATTTACGAGGACTCATTAGTGGAGAACCACTAACCTTCATTATGCAAGTATATTATTATTTAATGCGCACTCACCAACATGATTGAGGCAAGTGGCTATTTTATATTGAGCGTAGGGAGTATGAGCTAGACTTAAGGGACAAGTTGATCATTCCCTAGAGCAGAGTTTGGTTCGTAGTGTGGGGAATTATTGATCGGTCCCTGTAGCAATGCCCATCGTTTTCTGTCGGGTGACGTGTATGATATCCGGTGTGCATGGTGTTATCCGAACTAACCGGTGCAGGGAGAACGCCTAACTCAGAATTACAGTCCGGATGTATACCGATGACACCGGTTGCATGTGATATGATAGAAACCGGTTGATCGGTCCGGATCAACCTCTCGAAATGACTGAGGCAATCGGTCATAAGTGATGGGTGAAATGAGAACAGATGAGGTATCCGATGTCTCAGACACTACTTCGGATGACCGGTTACAGTATATAGTTGCAGACCGGGTCGGTATTCTGTGATACCGGTTGATGTCTAGGACAGCTTAATATTTTTGCCGACTGGATCATCGTCCTGTGATGCCGATTGAACTCTAGGCCAGCTAAGATAATGATCTCTTAGTCTTAGGGCCGGTATCCAGACCGGATCACTTTTAATATCATTTACTACACAAAACATTAGTTGTCTTGGGAATATATATATAAGGATGACATATTTGATAGACAAACATTTAATGACATTTAAAAAGTATAGTTTTACTTATATCATGAAACCCAAAAGTTTCATTAAAATTTGCTTATATTTAGAATCAAAAGTAATATTATCTCTCATTCCAAATATAAACAATTTATAGTAGAATTTTTTGGTCCCTTAATATAAAGAAAATTATACTTTCCCAATACCATTAAATGTTTGTTTACCATATATGCTCTCTTTGTATATATTTTAAAGGCCACTAATTCTTTAAGTAATAAATAATATTAAGGGTATTTTAGGAAACTAAATCAAATATGTGAGAACATTAATGCAAATAATTACTTTCAATTACTATTCTTAATATGTGTAAAATTAGAAATTTTTACTTATATTTAAAACCAGAAATAATAGCTTGTAGCGTTTTTTAAAAAGCTAATTGAAGTAGCGTTTCAGTTTACAAGTTTTGAACTTATTCTATTTTTTACACTTTTATCCTTGTTGATATAATGTTTTTTTAAATCACTCATATCTTTATGTCATTTTATTTTTAACAACTAATTTACTAAACATATTTTAATTTAATCAACTAATATATTAACTTTTAACTTAGGTTACAACTAGTTTATCCAGTAGATGTAAGATGAAAAATAAAATGATATAGTATATCTCAAATAGCAAGTAGAATGACAAGGAAGGATGTGGGACCTCCAAAGAGATCCAATAGAGAAACAAAAACTGCAAGGGGGTGAGAATCTGTCTCCCATGCAATGGAGGAAAAAATTCGTAATTTGAATCTCAGTTACTTTGGACCAAGTCACATCCTTCTCGAATCTATAGAAATCAGACCAGAAAGTAAAAGCAAAGATAAAGAAAAAGCCTCAGGAAGGGATTGCTCCTTTGCTGATTTGGCTTTAATGTGGGCACCTGAATTTGCAACAACATATCCTTAATCATTTGTTTAGGATTTGCATAAGATGTGGTTTAGCTACCAAAAGCTTATTAACATCTTAGAAAAAATATGGAACTAGGAACCTTCCTCGTTTGAAACTTATAATTGGGTAAGTAATTAAGATTTTTTTCACATTTAATTATAGGTTCTTCAATAGTAACAAATCTGAAACATTTATATTATGAAAATGCTAAGTGGGGATTTTTTCTCATCTACAATGTTAAACCTGAAACTTTAATGAAAATGACACATATGTCACTTAAATAAACCACCACCTGTTAATAAGCTATGATGTTTGTTTTCTATTTTCATTTATTCACAATGTTTTTACCTTGAACATGAAGTATAAAGTTATAAGTTGCAGTGAACAAAGTTTAGTTCATTAAGTTAAGTAGTAAAACAACCTTTAGACATGCGCTTGGGACATTCAATATAGAATTAGAAAATGTAAAGCTTTTGATGTAATAAACTCTTTTTAACCCTTTAACAAATGCACAACATGCTAAAGATAGAAAATCAATTTTTATGTTCATATCCCTTCAAAACTAAAAACCAAGTGACATTGCTCTATGATGTCTCTCATAATTAATGTAATTATGTTAAAATGCAATAGAAAGAACTTTTCTGTACAAGATGATCATATATGTTTAAGACCCAATTAAGATTTATAAGACCAAAAACAAAAAGTGGCATTACTATATAGGTCCACATGGCAGGGCAAAGAGGGGCCATGTTATTTTGATGTAGCCATCATGGCAAAATGAAAATGAAAAGGAATTGTTAATTGTAAAGAAATTAAATTAAGGAAAGTGCTTTGTTGAACACAAGACACTCAAAAGGGGGTGCCACCATAAAAGGAATTCCCAAACATTACTAAAAAATTAAAGCCTAATTATATGATGCATGGAGACTAGGCCTTTTTTTTTCTTGTGTACCGCTCCAAATAGCCAATTTGGAATGGTTTGTCTTGTTTTTTCCCATAATATATTCCATCCACAAATCTCTCTCCCTCTATCTAGATTTGAGTGGGGGAAAAGTAAATAGCATGCTGCGTAGCCTTCAAAAGTATAGTCTTTCTCAAGGTTCTCACGTGTAATTTTTAAGATAAGGATTATTCATGCATTCCTATAGTCATAAATTGCACTTTTTTTCCTTAAAGAATTTAATAAGGACATAAATTAATTTTCATTCAAAATTTGGTTACTTCATTTCCTAAATGGCTTAATTTACAACACCATCAAAGGCACATTCCCAAAAAAAGAAAAAAAAAACAGAGAAAGATCAATAAGGATCACACTTATAGCCTTCAAAAACACTTGCAATACTATGTAACAACATTATCTTATAGAAACACGCGCTGAATTCCTCCACAATAGAAATAGTAAAAATTCAAGATTTCTTGTATGATTTTTCCCCAATCTAATTGTGGAACTTCACAATGCTCAGGCTTGTGTAGGTGGTTGTCTAGATTTCACTGCTCTCCTGAATTCATACATTACAACAGAAGATGTTAAGAATGTGTGTGTGTGAGAGAGAGAGAGAGAGAGAGAGAGAAGTGAACCAAATCATGTGAATAGAAATGGAATGACATGAAATTCTATGGTACGGTAATAGTGCAATAGTAGTAATCAATTAATCATCACAATGGGTCCTCAAGTATCCACTTAACCTCAATAGACAGCAAAATGAATTCCACTTTGAACTAAGACAAGAATTGGATTTGTTAAATTCAAATGAGGCTAAAAGTAGTTCATGATCCTCCAATAAATTAATCAAGCTTTCCATAGAAAGGAAAAGGAGCCACTGAATTATTTTTCCCCCCAATAACTAAAGTGGTACAGTTCTTCACCCAATGTCTTTTTTTCGGTTTCTCATGAAAATAAGAGAAAGATTGTTAGTTAAAGAAGCTTTTGATAAAGAGTGAAAAATTATCAAGCATGAGCCTATTATGCTCCAGCTCCCCTTTATCTAAGTAGCAAAAGAATTTGTACAATACTAGGGGCCTAATGAATAGAATGAAATGGATTTCATTTTCAACATTGTCTATTCTTGATTTAACCTCCTTTGAACATATGAAAACCAGCTTGCTATAGCACATTAGCCACCACTCCAAAATTAAAATGAAACAGAGAATTATGACATCTTGCACTGGATTTCTGTTTCTGTAAAATGTCCATGCAAGCATATAAAACAAGTTTGAGTCACAACCCAAGATGAATTACCTTACTATATCCTCTGCTTTACCAAAACACTCCAGTACAGTTTCTTATGTACTTTTGGTGTTGTTTCCTGATCATAAAGTTTCATTTGGGTAACTCGTGAAACATTACTCACATTAATGAGTCGGGTTACCGAGATAAAACTATAATTCTGATTGAAGAACAGTATTAAAGGTCCTTGTGGAACTACTTAATTATCCTTCTTTATTATGAAGAACTAATTAGCCATGTCATGCAAAACTATGTGAGCAAAAGCAACACAAAGTATTCGATAAATGTGTGTTACCTGTTGTGTATCGGATCAGGTCCATTGGGTACTCTTCTCTTGCTCACAATGAAAAGTCTAGGATTTGAATGAAGGGTATGCCTCTGCATGCTAACAAACTTTAAATGCTTGGAGAGAACATTTATTGGAGCTAGCACTGTCCTTTTATTGGTGTGGCGGTTCACTGAGATTGCAAGGAACATAAACCAGATGACTCCTACAGATACCAAAGCTCCAAGAAGCAACCTTCTACAACTAGCACCCATATCTTCTTCAAAACCTTTCTTATTATGCGTATGACTTTCCACCCTGTGGCAATGGCTGGCAATTGAAGGCAAAGGTGTGACAATGTTTCAACAACATTTTGGCATTGATCAAATCAAAGAAAGATGATATAAGAAGAAGCAAAGAGAGAGAGGAGAAAAGAAAGAGGTGGCTACAGGGAAGGACAATATAATGAACTGGTTCCTAACTTGGCGGGCTTAGAGTCACTGTCTCCATTTAAAGGCAGACACTAGAAACTGTTCTCTATCTATTGGGGTATGTGTAAGGAAAATATTTCTGCGCTATGTAAATATAGTATTAAACTCAGATCCAGTTTATCAGTTTTACTGTGTGATATGGACATAATATCTAGAGATCTGAGTTTGAACCTCCATTCTCCACCTTCTATACTTCCCTTCTAAAGAATAATAAAAAAAACAACTTTGATTCAATTTTGTTACAAAAGTGGAGTTTTGTCTCGCAACTTAACCAATTAACTGATGTGTTACAAAATTTTTTTATAAAAAGATCATTCTTAATTTTTAACATTAAGATTTCTTTTAAACTAATAATCCATTCATTCCAAAACTTTTGTTATCCAAGGTTAAATACATATATAGATTAAGAAATTTTTATTTAATTTTAGATTTATCATATTTTTTTCATCTTTAAGAGAATATCTCAATAACTTATATATTTTACTCGATCAACTGAGTTAGATCTACTTAATTCTATTATATTTGGAATAATATATTCTTGTTTAGACTCCATTGATTTTTTATATTCATATTTCTTACTAATAAATTAAATTGTGTTATTAATTAAGGATATTGTTAAAAATATATCTAATAAGACTTTTACAATCATTAAAATTTTAAAATGAAATAGAAATATTAAAGCAACAGAAGAATTGAAATGGAAAAATAATAACTATCAAAAGAGTAATTGTTGTTGTGTACTAAAAACTTACTAGGGTGTGTGGATAAGTGTAAGTGTGTGTAGAGTGTGGTGAGAGAAAAGGGAAATGAGAGAAAGGGTGAAAAGAGCATGGAAAAAGATAAAAGGCAAACAAAACAAAAAAAGTTAGTTATTTGAGCCTCTTTAGGAGTAAAAAAAATGTCCACTTGAACTCTCTTTTATTGGGTTTGTGTATTTTCATGCAACTAAAAAAGGGATCTCTCTGTGATCTCTCCAACACACAAATACTTGATTTTTACTTTGTTGGAATGAAGTTGAAAACCTTGTCAAACTGTGTAAAAATAAAACATGAACACAGATTCAAGTAATGCAATATCCTCACAGCTTTCACATAACCCTCTGGAACAAAAATTACATAAACTACAGAAAAATGGATCTATTAAGTGCCCTCCATTATTTTTATAAAAGTTTCAACGTATTTAAATGAATAATGATAGTAAGGACCGGTTTCCTTAAGGATATTATAATATGGGTTGTGTTATTTTTTAAGATATGGGTTATGTTATTTGATCAACTAAAATTTAGTAACATATTTGAGTTATACTATGAGTAATTTCAGATGTATTTTTTGTATTTGTTTTTATGTACTTATTCATATTCAAACGTAGACAAATTTGTTTTCTAATTAACATCCCCTTTAGGATTGAACTATAATCTTTTCGCTAAAGTTATAGTGTATCTTTATAACTAGAACAATATTTTTATTGTTATTTTAGATTGTATTTGACATCACTTATTATTATTATTTCTATTTCTATTTATTTTTATTTTTATATAAATGTTTTTGTTTACTCTGAGCATATAAGGTACCTAACCCTAAAAAATTACTTTAGGAAAATAAGGATTATTTCTCAAAATGTCACACTTGAATTACAAAGGGGGCTCTGGGGTCTTATTTATACACCAAAAGAAGGGTCTTGATTTTGCCTCAATATTTATTAAATAATGATAATATCTTAAGATGGGGATAGAGATAACTTCCTAAAATAAAAGAGGGTATAAAGAATCTTTCTCTATCTAGGAGGAAACATGAGTCCCCTAATCACGAGCTCTTGGCCAACGGGCGAGCCGAGTGACTATATATCGAACACTTGTCTATCAAGCGAATGTATACCGATGAAAGTATGCCAAACGATTGTAGTCAAATATCCTTTCTTCTTGATTTTTCCTCTACATTCTGTGTTGTTAGGTTGTAGTGTGTTTCTGTCTTTTTGTTTCTTGCTTATTTTTATGAAGAGATGGCTTCTTCCTCGAATTCCTTTTCTTATGTTAGGGAGGAGGTTTTGGCTTTCTCATCCTCTGTTTTAGATGAGGATTCTATTACTAGGGTCCTTAACAGGTCAATGTTAGCCCCTCAATGTCGAATGTGTAGGTTGCTCAGAGGATGAGAGAGTTTATCATACGAGGACAAACCTTAAGGAGTTGGATTACATGTATATGTATGAGACCTTTTTCTCTTATCTTCATCTGTCTCTTCCTTTTTCTAATTTTGAAAGGGGGTTTTAAATGCTCTCAACGTTGAGCCGACTCAGCTTCATCTGAATAGGTGGGCTTTTGTGAAGGTCTTCAAGGTTCTTTGCGAGTTTTTTGAGCGCGTCCCTTGGTGTTTGTTTTCTTTTTCTTTTTTTAAGCCAAGATTTTCAAGGTGGAAGTTCTCGTGGGGTGGGTCTCCCTAAGTGGTGTTCCTGGTCATTATCTAATAGAGCCATTTGATTAGTCTTATAAAAATTTTAAGGTTTTTTTTAAAAAAAAATTGAGTGAGTCCAGATTTGAGAGGGGGGACTTTCTTCACTATCCGAATGGACAACCTTTTTTTCTATTTTACTGGACCCAAGCACCTGTCCAGTACTAGGTGAATTGGGATAACTTGTTCTGTGCTCGTGGTGACGTAAATTTTTTAGGGAAAGAAGTGGGACACTATTTTAGTTCCCAAGTGTTGATTTCCTTGTCTATTAACCTTGGTGCCTTGGACACCTAGATGTGTAAGTATAACTTTTCGTAGGTCTTTTGTCTTCATATTACTTGGTTTCTTGGGTATTAATCTTTGTTTTTTCTTATGTCTTTTCAAGCGATATTGCTCCCCAGAAGATGTCTGCCTGTGACTTAAAGAAAGCCTACCAGGCTGGAAGGGGGTAGCTAAGGGTGAGGTCCTCTACTATTATCGTTCCAGTTACGGTTGTTGCTTCCGCAACTGTTGTTCCTTCGCCGGTAGTCGTTTCTTCGGGTCTCGAGTTTATTGTGTCGGTTGTGAAGAGGTAGAGGACTCAACATGGGTCTTCTCAAGGAGAGCAGTCTGGGTCTCCTATGATCCGAGTGGGAGAGGCTCCTGAATCCCCAAAGGTTCCCTTGATTAACCGAGAGCGCATGACAACCGAGTGTCTGATGGCTCCCCTCAAGGTCGGCAAAAACCTTGCCTCTCGGGATTAGGAGCAATTCATGCGCCAAGAAAACTCAGCCAAGAACCCCACAACATCTCTATGGATGCTCGATTTCCAATTCCTTATTTATACACCAAAAGAAGGGTCTCAATTTCAGCCTAATATTTATTAGATAATGATAATATCCTAAGACGAAAGTAAAAATAACTTCCTAAAATAAATGAGTATAAAGAATTTTTTTCAATTCAACAATTTCAAAACACACAAAACAGTGGGACATTTAAAGTTGTTCCCAAAAATTTTGTGCAGAACATCACTCTTATGATACAGAGGAAATCTAAGGTTCACAAAAGTGAAATTTAAACCATCTTTAACTGAAAATAAACTAGTGTATTGCATAGTGGTAAATCAATATTATTTGTGGCACTTAATTTAGGAGTGTTAATGTCTCCGGTGCTTATTGTTCATTTTAGTTTTTTAAATGTATAAGTTGATTTGGAATTCTCCTTAGAATAAACTCACGATCTGGTATTTACTTCTTAAAATATGAACACATCAAATTAAACCTTAAATAATGATTTTGTCATTGGACATTCTGGTAGGACAAATAAATACTTGAGTTTCTCTCTCATTTTGATTGTCTAATATGACAAACGTTATCTAATTAATTTTTTTAATCATTACTATTGATTAAAAAAAACTAGTGAGAATAGTTAAAATTATAAAACTATTTTTAGTAAAAACAGGGCCAACCCTTCTGTTTATTTTATTTTAAAGATTTATATAAAAAGTATGAAATTACATCTAATATCCTTTTCTTTTTATTAGCATGCTTTCACATCTGTAATTTTTTTTTTCCGAAGAAGTGTTAAGTTAAAGGGACAGATAATGTTATATATAAATCGATGAATTGTATGGAACAAATTTTTGTTAAACCTGCCGAGTAAAGTGTGATTGAAATTCGTCCTTACATAATGCTATTTTCATTGTTTTTCATATAATTTTTTAATAAAAGATAAAATAAAATTTTGATTGTTACACATTTTAGATGCAATAACAAATGTCATTAAAAGTGTTCAATTTTACCCAAAAAAAATAAGGAAGAAGATTTTTTGTTTTATTTTGAAAAAATTTCACGTGTGACAACACTGAGCTAGCCAAACATTTATCATCTTAGCTCTTAAGAGGGGAAAGTTAATGAAGGGGGATGAAACCAATCAACAGAAATATTTTATAGGGTAAATTCAAACTTTTTTTTTCACCCGAAGTAATTCTAATTTGAAAATTTTAGAATGGTTAAGAGTGCGTTTAGTAGGACATTATTTCTCTAGCTTTCAACAAATTTTCTAAATTTTTTATTTTCTGAAAAAATATGAAAATGTGTTTAAACATTGTATCGATTTTCTTTTTTTTTTTTACATTTTAAAAAAGTTTAGAAGACCGTATTTTTCATTATTCTCATTCTTTTAAAAAAAGTTAGAATATTTAGTCTTTTTTATAATGGAAAATTTTAAAAAACTATTTTGGATAGCTTTTTAAATAATAATTATTTTTTGAGAAAAAATGGAATACCGTATTTTCTATTATCTAGACATTTTCTTTTTAAAAATTAGGTGTAGGAACATACTTTTTATTTTCTTGTGTATTCTTATAATATCTTTTTATTTTTTCTAAAAAAACATGCTAACTAAGTATACGTTAAAAGTGTTTTTTAAGTGATGCTAAAAAGTATATCTAAACCTTTTATGATTATTTGAAAAAAGAAAAGAAGGCAGAAAATAGTGATGTAAATATATGGTATTTTTTTAACAAGTCATCGTTAATTTATTAGTTCTGTTTGTTAGTAGATAGTCGAATTTATTACTTTCTCCTCTTTCCCATTTTATTTCCCCTTTGTTAATTGTATTGATCATGGTTATTGGAATTGTAATCGCATTGTAGAACAAATTAATTAATGTATCTTCAACTAGTAATCTAAATTCAATGAATGAGAACGTAAAGTGTTAGTGAGCTTTTTGTCACGAGATGCATACAGTACCTTGTTTTCTGTTTATCTTTTGCGGTTAGATATCTTAATTTAGCCTTTTCTACTATAAAGTTCATTTTCCTTCCAGACATATAAAAGCGTGTTTTTCTTGGTTGGTGTTTGGATAAGCCCAAATCGCGTTTGTGCACGAAAGGTCCCTCCAACACTCACTGACACTATACGCATTTTTAGAAACAAATTAAATTAAAACAAACGTGAATCGTTATTCTTAATTGTGTTATTCACAAAAATGGAACAAAACATGCCGTTAGAATCATGTTTTTAATTCCAGAAGTACATCTAACATCAGATGCTTAGCTCTAAAATAATGTATAATATATCTGCTAATGTAATAAATAATTATATTTTTAGTGAATAGTCTTTAAATTTAGCTAAAAATTTATCATTGAAGAAAATCTGTCTCGTCTCTTGTAGATATATGATGAAACGTCAAACACAACCTTACAATGCACTTCTAAGCAATGACCGCAAACCGCTCGGTTTTATCATATTTTTTAGGGCATTAACCTTTAAATTTGACTAAAAATTCATCATTGGAGAAAATATACCTCTTCCCTTGGAGAAATCTGATGAAACTTCAAGGATAACCCTACAATATCTTTCTAAACATGATCGCAAAAAATCATGCAAAAATTCAACCGATTAGCTTTTTCATATTTTTGTAGGCATTAGCCTTCAAATTTAGCTAAAACTTCATCGTTCGAGAAATTTGTTCTTTCACTTGGAGAAATGTGATGAAACTTTGAGGACAACCTTAAAATGCATTTCTAAGCATGGCTGTAAAATATCATTCAAAAATTTAACTACTCGATTTTGTTATATTTTCGTGGTCATTAGCCTTCAAATTTTGACGAAACTTCCGTGATAACCCTATATTCCCTTTCTAAGCATGACCACAGAAAATCATGTGAAAATTCAACTGATCGGTTTTTTTCATATTTTTGTGGGCATCCTTAAAATTTGGCCAAAAATTCATCGTCTGAGAAAATCCACCCCTTAATCTGATGAAATTTCAAGGACAATAAGCATGGCAGTAGAAAATCATGCAAAAATTCAATCGCTCGACTTTGTCATATTTTTATGGGCATAACCTTTAAATTTGACTAAAAATTCATCGTTGGAAAAAATATGCCATTCTCTTGGAGGAATCTGATAAAACTTCAAAGACAACCCTACAATGCCTTTCTAAGCATGGGCGCAAGAAATCATGTAAAAACTCAACAGCTCAGTTTTGTCATATTTTCATGGGTATTAGTCTTCAAATTTGGCTAAAAATTCAAATTTGAAGAAAATTTGCCCCTTCTCTTGGAGAAATCTGATGAAACTTCATGCACAACCCTACAATGTTTTTCTAAGCATGACCGCAAAAATTCAACCGTACGGTTTTGTCATATTTTCATGGGCATTAGCCTTCAAATTCGGTAAAAAATTAAGCGTCAGAGAAAATCTTCCCCTTCCCTTAGTGAACTCTAATTAACTTTAAGCACAACCTTGCAATGCATTTCTAAGCATGACCGCAAAAAATTATACAAAAACTCAACCGCTCGGTTTTGTCATATTTTAGTGGGCATTAGCCTTTATGGCTAAAAATTCATCATTGGAGAAAATCTACCCCTTCCTTTAGAGAAATCAGATGAACCGTCAGTGATAACCTACAATGCCTTTCTGAGCATGGTCGTAAAAAATCATGTAAAAATGCAATCGGTCAATTTTTGTGAGCATTAGCCTTCAAATTTGGCTAAAAATTAATTGTTGGAGAAACTTTGCCTCTTCACTTGGAGAAATCTGATGAAACTTCAAGGACAACTTTCCAACGCATTTTTAAGCATGGCCACAATCATGTAAAAATTCAACAGTTCGGTTTGTCATATTCATAATTAGGGAAAATCTGCCCCTTACCTTGGAGAAATCTGATGAAATTTCAGGGATAACCCTATAATCCCTTTCTAAGCATGGCCGTGAAAAACCATGCAAAAATTCAACTGATCGGTTTTTTCATATTTTCGTGGGTGGTAGCCTTCAAAGTTGCTTAACAATTCATCGTTGGAAAAAATTTGTCTCTTCCCTTAGAGAAATCATATTAAACTTTAAAGAACACCTTACAATGTCTTCCTAAGGATGGGCACAAAAAATTATACAAATATTCAACCGCTCGGTATTGTCATATTTTCGGGGGCATTATCCTTCAAATTTGGCTAAAAATACATTGTTGGAGAAAATCTGCTTATTCCCAATCTGATGAAACTTCAAGGATAACCTTACAATACATTTTTAAGGATGGTCAAAAGAAAACATGTAAAACTTCAACCGCACGATTTTGTTATATTTTCGTGAACTTTAGCCTTCTAATTTGGCTAAAAATTCATCGGTAGAGAAATTTTGCCAATTCCCATGGAGAAATCTAATTAAACTTCATGAACAACCTTACAATGCTTTTCCGAGCATGGCCATAAAAAATCATATGAAAATTCAACCGCTTGATTTTGTCATATTTTCATGTGCATTGGCTTCAAATTTGGCTAAAAATTCATCGTTGGAGAAAATCTGTCCCCTCCTTTAGAGAAATCTGATGAAACTTCAAGGATAACTCTATAATCCTTTTCTAAGAATGGCCATAAGAAATCATACAAAAATTTAACCGATCAGTTTTTTCATATTTTTAAGGGAATTAGCTTTCAAATTTGGCTAAAAATTCATCATTGGGGAAATTTTGTCCCTTTGGAGAAATCTGATTAAACTTCAAGGACAACTTTACAAAGCATTTCTAAACAGGTCGCAACAAATCATGCAAAAACTCAATCGCTCAATTTTGTCATACTTTTGTGGGCATTAGCCTTCAAATTTGCCCTTCCCTTTTGAGAAATCTGATGAAACTTCAAGGACAATCTTACAATTCATTTCTAAAAATGGCCGAAAAAACTCATGCAAAATTTTAACCACTTTAATATTGTCATATTTTCGTCGGTATTAGCCTTCAAATTTGGCTAAAAATTCATCATTGGAAAAATCAGCCCCTTCCATTGGAGAATTCTTATGAAACTTATAACCATATAATGCATTTCTATGCATAGCCGCAAAAAATCATGCAAAAGTTTAATCGATAAGTTTTTCTATATTTTCGTTGGCATATGAGCCTTCAAATTTGGCTAAAAATTCATCGTTGGAGAAAATCTGCCCCTTCCCTTGGAGAAATCTGATGAAACTTTAGGGACAACCCAATAATGTCTTTCTAAGCATGGCCGTAAAAAATCATGCAAAAATTCAACCGATCAATTTTTCCATATTTTCGTTGGCATTAGCCTTCAACTTTGGCTAAAAAATCATCATCGAAGAAAATCTGCCCCTTCCCTTGGAGAAATCCGATCAAACTTCAAGGACAACCTTACAATGTATTTCTAAGGATGGCCACAAAAAAATGCAAAAATTTAATCGTACAGTTTTGTCATATTTTCATGGATGTTTAGCCTTCTAATTTGGTTAAAAATTCATCATTAGAGAAAATATGCCACTTTCCTTAGAGAAATTTGATAAAGTTTCTAGGAGAACCTTACAGTGTCATTCTAAGCATGACCGTAAAAAATCATCTAAAAATACAAATGATCGATTTTGTCATATTTTCATGGGCATTATAGTCTTTAAATTTGGCAAAAAATTCATCATTCGTGAAAATCTACACCTTCCCTTGGAGAAGCTGATTAAACTTAAAGGACAACCTTACAATGTCTTTCTAAGCATGACCGTAAAAAATTATACGACAATTCAACCGCTCGATTTTGTCTTATTTTTATGGGTATTAGACTTTAAATTTAGCTAAAAATTTATCGTTGGAGAAAATCTACCATTTTCATTAGAGAAATCTGATGAAACTTCAGGGATAACCTTATAATCTTTTTCTAAGCATGACGAAAGAAATCATGTAAAAATTTAATCAGTCAATTTTTTCATATTTTTGCCTTCAAATTTGGCTAAAAATTCACTGTGCTAAAAAATTTGTTCATTCCCTTAGAGAAATGTGATGAAACATCATAAACAACCCTACATTGCCTTTCTTAGCATGGCCAAAAAAATTCATGTAAAACTTCAACCGCTCGATTTTGTCATATTTTTGTGGGCATTAGCATTCAAATTAGGCTAAAAATTCATCGTTGGAGAAAATTTGGCCCTTCCCTAGGGAAAATCTGATGAAACTTCAAGAACAACCTTACAATGCATTTCTAAGCATAACCGTAAAACATCATGTAAAAATTCAACCGCTCAATTTTGTCATATTTTCATGGGAATTAGTAGCCTTTAAATTTGGCTAAAAATTCATTGTTGGAGAAAATCTGCCCCTTCCCTTGGAGAAATCTACTTAAAGTTCAAGCACAACCTTACAACCCCTTTCTAAGCATGATCGCAAAAAATCATATAAAAATTCAACTGCTTTTTCATATTTTCGTGGGCATTAGACTTCAAATTTCGCTAAAAATTAATCGTTGGAGAAAATCTGCCCCTTCCCTTGGAGAAATCTGATGAAACTTCATGGACAACCTTACAATGCGTTTCTAAGCATAGCTATAAGAAATCATTCAAAAATTCAACCGGTCGGTTTTTTCATATTATCGTGGCCTTCAAATTTGGCTAAAAATTCATCATTGAGGAAAATATGCCCTTCTCTTGGAGAAATCTGATGAAACTTCAGGGATAACCCTATAATCCTTTTCTAAGAATGGCCATAAGAAAATCATGTAAAAATTTAACTGGTCGATTTCTTTATTGTTTTGTGGGCATAAGCCTTCAAATTTCACTAAAAATTCATCGTTGGACAAAATCTGCCCCTTCCCATAGAGAAATCTGATGAAACTTCAAGGACAACCTTACAATACATTTCTGAGAATGGTCGTAAAAAAACATGTAAAAATTCAACAACACGGTTTTGCCATATTTTCATGGACATTAACCTTTAAATTTAGCTAAAAATTCATGGTTGAAGAAAATATGCTCCTTCCCTTAGAGAAGTCTAATGAAACTTCAAGGACAACCTTACAATACGTTTCTAAGCATGGCCGTAAAAAATCATTCAAAAATTCAATCGCTCGGTATTATCATATTTTCATGGGCATTAGCCTTCGAATTTGGCTAAAAATTCATCATCATCTACCCCGTCCCTTGGAGAAATCTGATGAAACTTCAAGAACAACCTTACAATGCATTTCTAAGGATGACAACAAAAAAAATGCAAAACTTCAACCGCACGATTTTTTCATATTTTCATGGATATTAGCCTTCAAATTTGGTTAAAAATTCATCATTAGAAAAAATATGTCCATTACCTTAGAGAAATCTGATAAAGTTTTAAGAATAACCTTAATATATCTTTATAAGCATGATCGCAAAAAATCATGAAAAAATTCAACCTTAATATGCCCCTTCGGTTTTGTCATATTTTTGTGGGAATTAACTTTTAAATTTGGCTAAAATTCAACGTTGGAGAAAATATGTCCTTCCTTTGGAGAAATCTCATTAAACTTCAAGGAAACCCTTATTATGCCTTTCTAAACATTGCTGCAAAGAAGCTTACGAAAATTCAACCGCTCAATTTTGTCATATTTTTATGGGCATTAGACTTCAAACTTGGGTAAAAATTTATCGTTGGAGAAAATCTGCCCCTTCCCTTGGAGAAAACTCATGAAACTTTAGGAATAACCCTATAATCCCTTTCTAAGCATGACTACAAGAAATCATATAAAAATTAAACCGGTCGGTTTTCTTATGTTTTTGTGGGCATTAGCCTTCAAATTTGCCTAAAAATTCATTGTTTGAGAAAATATGTTCTTTCTCTTAGAGAAATCTGATGAAACTTCAAGGGCAACCTTACAATGCGTTTCTAAACATGACTTCAAAAAAATTTTGAAAAATTTAACTGCTCGATTTTGTCATATTTTCGTGGGTATTAGCCTTCAAATTTGCTTAACAATTCATCATTGGAGAAAATTTGTCCCTTCCGTTTGAGAAATCTTATTAAACGTCAAGGATAAACTTATAATGCATTTCTAAGGATGGTCACGAGAAAAACATGCAAAACTTCAACCGCACGATTTTGTTATATTTTCGTGAACATTAGCCTTTTAATTTGGTCAAAAATTCATCGTTGGAGAAAATCTATTCCTTCCCTTAGAGAAATCTAATGAAACTTCAAGGACAATCTTACAATGCATTTCTAAGTATGGCCGTAAAACATCATGCAGAAATTCAACTGCTCGATTTTGTCATATTTTCGTGGGCATTAGAGAAAATCTACCCCTTCCCTTGGAGAAATCTGATGAAATTTCAGGGATAACCCAATAATCTCTTTTTAAGCATGACCATAAGAAATCATGCAAAAATTCAATCGATTGAGTTTTTCATATTTTTGTGGGCGTAACCTTTAAATTTGGCTAAAAATTCATCAAAATCTACCATTTCCTTAGAGAAATCTAAAGAAACTTCTAGGACAACCTTACAATGTATTTCTAAGCATGGCCACAAAAAATCATGAAAAATTTAACCGCTGAGTTTTGTCATATTTTCGTGGGCATTGGTCTTCAAATTTGGGAAAAATTTTATCGTGTGGGAAAATCTACCCCTCAAATTTAACCCTATAATCCCTTTCTGAGCTTGGCCATTAAAAATTATACAAAAATTCAACTGATCAATTTTTTCATATTTTCATGGGCATTAGTGTTTTTGGCTAAAAATTCATCGTTGGAGAAAATTTGCCCCTTCCATTAGAGAAATCTGATGAATTTTCAAAGACAACCTTACAATGCTCGATTTTCTCATATTTTCATGGGTAATGCCTTCAAATTTCCTTAACAATTCATCATTGGAGAAAATATGTCCATTCCCTTAGAAAAATTTTCTTACTTCAAGGACAACCTTACAATGCCTTTCTAAGCATGTCCACAAAAAATCTTATGAAAATTCAACTGCTCGGTATTATCATATTTTCGTGGGCTTTAGCCTTCAAATCTGGCTAAAAATACATCGTTGGAGAAAATCTGTCGCTTTCTTTGGAGAAATCTAATAAAACTTTAAGGACAAACTTACAATACATTTATAAGGATGGCCGCAAAAAAAATGCAGAACTTCAATCACATGGTTTTGTCATATTTTCATGGACATGTCTTCTAATTTGGTTAAAAATTCATCTTCAGAGAAAATATGCCTTATCCCTTGGAGAAATCTAATAAAGTTTCAAGGACAATCTTACAATGTCTTTCTAAGTATGGCCGTAAAAAATTATGCAAAAATTCAACCGCTTGGTATTGTCATATTTTTGTGAACATTATTAACCTTCAAATTTGGCTAAAAATTCATCATCGGAGAAAGTATACCCCTCCCCTTAGAGAAATCTATTTTAAACTTCAAGGTCCACCTTACAATGCATTTCTAAGCATGGCCCCTTCCCTTGGAGAAATCTTATTAAACTTAAAGGATAATCTTACAATGTATTTCTAAGCATGGCCATAAAAAATCATTCAAAAATTCAACTGCCCGATTTTGTAATATTTTCGTGGGCATTAGCCTTTAAATTTGCTTAAAATTTCATCTTTCAGGGATAACCCTATAATCCCTTTCAAAACATGGCCGCAGAAAATCATGCAAAATTCAACCGATTAGTTTTTACATATTTTTGTGGGCATTATTGTAACATCCTAAATTTGAAAATTTTAGAAAATAATTCATTAAGGATCGGTGGAGTTTCTTTTTAATTAAAAAGCGCCAGATATCCGTTATCAGTGAAGAATTTCCAAGTCTGATTTCAGACAAGTGAGATCTTTCCGAGTGAGAGAACTACTTCCGAGTGAAGTAAAGTTAAGATGTTTTCGAGTGAAGCATGACTGAGAGAATCACTTCTAAGTGAAGAAAAACTGTGTCCGAATGAGACACTTTTGAGTGAGGCAAATCCGAGTGAAACGTTTCTGAATGGGTCGTTTCTGAGAGAAGTACTTCCGAGCGAAGTAAAGCTTTGATTTTGAATGAGTACTTCTCGTGCCAAGATATTTCGGAGTAGTGAATTTCTGAATGGGGTATCTCCGAGTTGAGTGCAACTTTCCCGAGTGGGATGTCTCTGAGTGCGACACTTCCGTGTGGGATGGCACCGAGTGAGACATTTCCAAGTAGGATAGCACCAAGGGAGACATTTCTGATTCACGCAATAGTATGGCACTAATTGAGACATACCGAGTGAGTCTTTTCCAGGGGAAGTACTTCTGGACAGAGAAAGACTTTAACTTCGAATGAGTACGTTTCTGAGTGAATAGTTCCTGGGGAAAGTAAATATCTGAGTGGTGAACTCCTTCATTCAATTCGAGCTCGGGTGTCTTAAAGATCGCCTAGAGCCTGTGCTCGGGCCATATTTAAATTGCCGAGAGCTTGTGCTCGGGTTTGTCTTCGAGAGTGTCTTCGACTCCGAGTGATATTCCCAAGTAGAAAGATTTCTGAGAGAGGACTGAACTTCGACTCTGAATGATTCTTTCGATTATAAGACTTCTGAGTGACGCACTTCCGAGAGAAATATTTTTGAGTGAAGAAAGGCTTTGATTCAGGTAAAGATTTATCCGAGTGAGATATTTCTGAATGAGGTGTCTCCGGGTGAGACATTTATGAGTGGATCACTTCCGAAGAAAGAAAGCTATAACTGAGTGTTTCAAGCAGAAACATTTCTGAGTGAATTCCCTCCGAGTGAAGCAATTCTGAATGAAAAGAGACTCTGGTGAATCCTTCTCGGAAAGAGATATTCCCGAGTACTTTCAATTTAATCTTTTTTACCATTTAGAGTCGGAATTTGGAAATATAGTCAACTACAAAGTTATTTCTCGTTGTCTTAACTTTCCAACAAGACCAAATTTATTAAAATTCATTAAGATATGAGAGAGATATACCAAAATATCTAAACAATATCAGAATTGATATTTACTTCAATCATCGAGGTTCTTCCACGTTGCTCTATTCTTCTAAATTCTAGCAGATTCTCTTTTCTGTATGGGACCCTCTCTATTGTCTTATCCTCTTTTCTTATCTTGTTTCTTCCTTATCTCTTAATACATATATATATCAGCACTTCCTCACTTTGTGGACACCTTTTTCATCAACGATTTCTGTCAATCCTATCGTTGGATCGGTTTAAAATTTTGAGAGCGGAAAGAACTCTAAATTCTTTAGTTCAAAGTAGCTGTGGAAGGTTTCGGAGCTAAGAGTTGATTCGGAGCTTGTGAATAACGAGCTGATTGTATTTAGTAGCTCGAGGAGCTTCTGGAATCGTTTATTCTAGGTAGGGGGAGCGTTACATTTTAAATGTATAGTTTATGAACGGAATCGAGACAATATTGTTATCTTCAATGAGAAATCCCGAATATATGTGATATGTGTGATATATTATGAGATATGATGTTTTCCGTTCATATGTAAGTGGTATTGATATTGAATTTATATGAGATATGAATTGTATATGTGATGTATGTATTTATGATAAATTTTATGCATGAGATGCAATAGAATATGTGATTGATGATGATGATATGAATGATATTCATGAAGATTTCATGATATATATATATATATATATATATATATATATATATGCATGTGATGCATATTGATAAAGCATGAGATGCTTATGTGATGATTATGATAATGATTGATAATATTAATTAATGATTATTAAGCTTGAAGTAGCTTAGTATATGTGGTTATGATTGACTACTGCATGTTATGCTTGTTGTTATATTGAGTTGAGACCCTTGGTGATGGTAACCAAGTGGTAGCCCCTGATGATGGTAATCGGGTGGTCTATTGATGATTGATCATTATTTGGCATAGCATTTGCATTCAGACGCACACAGGACTGCAGGGGGCCTGTGATGCCGGTGTAGATGGGAGGGCGGCCTGATGATAAGGCACAGACCCTGTGGTGGTTTCTTCGGATTCCACAGCCGCCTTCGAGTTTGACTCAAGGCCGGCCCGTAACACCGAGTTGAGTTACCGCTGTCACTGAGAGTGACTGGTGTTACATTATGGGCGCGCGATTTGGTACCTGTAAAATGGCCGAATCAGCTGAGAGCTGAGATATATTATTATATTGTGTAAATCCCATCGTTAGAGTCAGATTCACATGCATATGCATTTGCATATAATTATTGAGGTTGAGAAGTTATGAGATAGCTCATGATATGTACTGTTGTGTTATTGCAATTGAGGTATTATAATTGTTGTTAAATGACAAGGTGTATGGTAATGTTTATAATAAATTATCGATTTGTGTTAGAGCTGGATAATTAAATAATAAATTACGTTGAATCCAGTTCAGTACCTGTCATTTAATATGTATATGCTCACCCCTATTCTGGTTATCTTTTTCAGTGGATACAGGACGCAGTGAAGGCATATGAGATGGCATTCGGTGGAGGTTGAAGTATTATGTACATGTATGTGTACATAGTATGTATAGTAGTATATTTTGCCTTGGCCGGCTCTTGACAATATACGTTGTTATATATATATATATATATATATATATATATATATATATATGTTTGAAGGTTTGAGAATTGATGTAGCATAACTTCTTTTTGAAGTTTAAAATTTGAGAATGTATATAGATATATGTATGTGTTCATATGTATGTTATATTGCATATACAAAAATTGGAAGTCATTTTCTTTAATTTCTTCATTTTCTTTATTTACCTTGATATGATTTTATTACTTTTATTATAAAATTATATTTTCTTATATTTAACAATTTAATATACGCTTTCTGCTTATTCTTGTGATAATCTTCATTTTGATTATCCAAGCTATGTTTTAATTATTTTCATACCTTCTCATATCGCCATATATGGGAAAGGTTTACTTAATTGGTCCAAGGGTATTGTTTAAATAATTATTATAAACCAAGAAAAAAAAATTTACCCTTAATTTTACTATTCTAATTAATTATATTGGGATAATTATATTAAGGGTTAGGATGTTTTAATTATCCTTTAAATTTGGCTATAAATTCATCGTTGGAGAAAATATACCTCTTTCCTTGGAGAAATCTAATTAAACTTTAAGATCAACCTTACAATGCCTTTCTAAGTATGACCGTAAAAAATCATGTAAAAATTTAACTATTCAGTTTTTTCATATTTTCTAGGGCATTTTAGCCTTCAAACTTTGCTAAAACTTCATCATTGGAGAAAATCTACCATTTTGCTTGGATAAATCTGATGAAACTTCAAAGACAGCTTTACAGTGCATTTCTTAGCATGGCTGCAAAAAATATACAATAATTCAACTGCTCGATTTTGTAATATTTTCATGGGCATTAGCCTTTAAATTTGTCTAAAAATTCATCATTGGAGGAAATTTGTCCATTCCCTTGGAGAAATCTGACGAAACTTCACAGATAACCCTATAATCCCTTTCTAAGGATAACTGCAAAAAAAAATCATGTGAATATTCAACCGATCGGTTTTTTTATATTTTTGTAGGTATTATCCTTCAAATTTGGTTAAAAATTAATCGTTAGAAAAAATCTACCCCTTTCCTTGGAGAAATCTAATTAAACTTCAAGGACAATCTTACAAAACTTTTCTAAGCATGGCCAAAAAAATCATGCAAAAATTTAACCGCTCATTTTTTCATATTTTTTAGGGCATTTTTTGCCTTTAAATTTGGGCTAAAAATTCATCGTTGGACAAAATCTACCTATTTCCTTAGAAAAATCTGATGAAACTTCAAGGACAACCTTACAATACAATTCTAAGCATGGTCGCAAAAGATTATACAACAATTCAACTACTCGATTTTATAATATTTACTTAGGCATTAGCCTTTAAATTTGCCCAAAAATTCTTCATTGGAGAAAATTTATCCCTTCCCTTAGAGAAATCTGACGAAACTTCAGGGATAACCCTATAATCCCTTTCTAAGCATGGCCGCAAAAAATCATGCTAAAATTCAACTAATTAATTTTTTTCATATTTTTAAGGGCATTTTCCTTCAAATTTGGCTAAAAATTCATCATCAGAGAAAATTTGTCTCTTCCTTTGGAGAAATTTGATGAAACTTCAAGGATGACCTTACAAAGCCTTTCTAAGCATGGCCGCAACAAATCATATAAAAATTTAACTGTTTGATTTTGTCATATTTTGTGGATTATGCCTTTAAATTTTACTAAAAATTCATCGTTGGAAACAATCTACCCCTTCCCTTGGAGGAATCTGATGAAACTTCAGGGACAAACCTATAATGCCTTTCTAAGCATTGACATAAAAAATCATGCAAAAATTTAACTGCTCGATTTTGTCATATTTTTATAGGTACTACTTTTAAATTTAGCTAAAAATTCATCATTAGAGAAAATCTTCCCTTCCCTTGAATAAATCTAATGAAACTTCAAGGACAAACTTACAATGCATTTCTAAGCCTGACCGCAAAATATCATGCAAAAATTTAACGGCTCAATTTTGTCATATGTTGGTTGGCATTAGCCTTCAAATTTGGCTAAAAATTCATCATTGGAGAAAATTTGCTCCTTCCCTTGGAGAATTCTAATGAAACTTTAACGATAACCCTACAATGTCTTTCTAAGTATGGCCGCAAAAAATCATGCAAAAATTCAACCGATCAACTTTTTCATATTTTCGTGGGCATTAGCTTTTAAATTTGATTAAAAATTCGTTGGAGAAAATCTATCCCTTCCCTTGGAGAAATAGGATAAAACTTTAAGGACAACCTTACAATGCATTTCTAAGCATGACCACAAAAAATCATGCAAAAACTCAACTGTTCATAATCAAATTTGGCTTATTTAAAATGAACATATATCTAACTGAAAAAGTTAACTTCATGGTCATTATCTCCAGTAGAATAAACGTGTCATTAAACCAAAAATGAGTATACATGTAGAGTAATAAAGTCAAACTTCAACTTGATCAAAAGTGAGAGATATTTATAATAAGTTTAATTATGTTTTTGGTCTTGAAAGGTTTGTGTCTAGTTTTGTCATTAATTCTTATAAATTTTTTGTTTGGTATTAATCCCCAAAAGCATTTAATTGTTTGTCATAGGTCCTTACCGTTAATGTTTTTTCGTTGATAGATGATGTGGCAAATTGAAGTTGTTTTGATTATGATAAAAATATTACATTATTTATTGGATAATGCTTTAAGGTTGTCTAAGGTTTATATTATGGATGGTAAAACGGGTCAGGCCCGTCAAGCTGGCCCACCAAGCTCGTCAATTTGATGGGCCAAAACCTTGGTGGGGCGGGTCGGCAGACGAGTCCCCTCCAAAAAAAATTATAAATATTACTAATTAAATAATTTATATTTTATTTTATTAAAATATATATTTACATTTTCTAAAATTAAAAAAATAACATCTCTTACTACTTATACATTTCTTTTAATAATATCTTCTTTAATTTTTTCTAAAAATTATTTTAAAAATTTTATCTTAATTTGACATTTTTTTTATAAAAAATTATAATTGTAACCTTGGCGGGCCAGCCCGCCATTAGGCGGAGCGGGCTCTAACTTTTGGCCCTTTATTTTAGCGAGGCAAGCCAACCCAACCCAACCCGCTTTTTGGCGGGTTGGCCCGTTTTGCCATCCCTAATTTATATGCAGCAATACAAGACACAAACCAAGAAACAAAAAGTCTTGAGAAACTATCTGAACATGGAACGCAAACATCCTGGAAGCTTGACTCAAACACTCATACGATAAAGTAAATACAACCTAAAAGTGAAAATATGTGCTTTAATGTTCATTATAACTGTTATGACTTCAAGCCTAATGTTTGATCCAATCCAAGCATCCAAAGGACTACCTAAGTAAAAGGAACATCTTGCTTATGTATTATAAAAGGAAAGTCAGACAACTAGAAGATCACAAACTGACAAAGGATAAAAACACTTTGTAAGACATCAAAAGGCGTTATTCAGATGTCATGTAAAGGTGTTTTGTCTCTCAACGTTTTTCTCCAAGAAACCTATATAAAGAAGCTCATTCAAAGAATGAAAGTACAATAACTTCTCACATCCCTTCTCTATGCATTCGACAAGCTATGCAAAAACTCTCTAATTCTCACTTGTAAATTAGAGCTTTTCATTATTTTATATCCTAAACAATCAGTTTAAATTTATAAACCCTAAGGTCTTTGTAAAGACTTAGGAAATCCTTATATTATCTTTGAAGTTGATTAAGCCTGAAAAGGCTTAGTTAAGAAAGAATACTTATGTAATTAGTCTGGAGAGGTTAGGTCAACAAAGAATATTTAGGTTTTCAATATGGAAAGGCTAAGTTAAAAAGGAATACTTGGGATCATTCTAAGTAAGTGAGTGTTGCACTTAACTTCTTGATCAGTTAATACAAAATCCAGTTAAGCTTAAATAGGAACTAGACATAGCCTTGGTTAACAGGTGAACTAGTATAATAGCTTATTGTGTCCTTCCCCCCACCAACAAGCTAAAAACCAACTTTCTGGGCTATACTAGTGAATAAAGACATGATTTTCTATCTAAAATATAAGACATGTATCCCATCCTATAGGTGAATCATATACTAGTTATATACCCCTCCATCAATTAATTATATACCAGTCAACACAAGCTAAAAATTAGAGACAAAACCATACATGTAACAGCAAGTCAGTAACACATTCAAACTATATCAGTAGTTATACCCCCTCCATGAATCATATGTTATGCCTAATAATTACAAAATCCAATAGCAATAAACACATGAAAATCATCCATTACAGTTTATGGTTAAACTGGTAAAATTTCGTTGAAGCTCCGAAAACCCCCACACCAGCATAGTGCTATAAATAATTTCAATTTTAAACTGAGTTAATTTCATCATCCTCTTAGTTTCAAATTTTTGTGTGGAATAACCCATTCTGTATGAGAAGTCTAGAATCTTGAAGGGAAACAAGAAAACATAAGTGTGAAAATGGAAAAATTTAATAGTTAATATTGATGTTCAAGATAATTATAACGATTTTTGCCAAACAACCACATAAAGGCTCATCCAAAAGCATATTGTTAGCAGCAGAAATCGAAACTAATAACGCAAAAAACGAAAAAGCTAATGAAGAAGCGGCAGAAACATGGGTACAGGCAGATCTTATATGAAAAAAAAAGCAGCAAAAAGATGAAATAGAAGCAACAGACCAAGACGCATAAGCTGATAAGGTGAAAACAAACTTACGCAGTAATTCACCAAAAAAAAAAAAAACTTACGCAGTAACTAATCAAAGAGTAGAAACCTTTATCTTGGGGGAAGTTCTGAACACGACATCATTTTGGCCATTTTTTAAAAAAAGGAATTATTAAATGACTTGGCCCAAACTGAGAAAACCCTGTTTTATATCCATTTTGGACCTGTTTTAAGAGGTGTCTGAACCGACTTTGACAATCATAATTGTAATTAATTACAGGCCTTAATCTACGATTAAGAAATCAATTATCAACTGAGGGGGATCGTATATTGTAAGAAAATAATTCAAGATTTTATAACTCACCACACATGACCTGTTGCATGGACCAACATTAGACAACTATAACAGCTTTATGCAGAAGTGAGATACTTCATCTATTCTATTTTAGCTTATAGCTTATATATTTTAAGAAAGTTATTAGATGCATAATTTACTATAATGAAATAGTTATATTTATCCGAAATATCCTTATTAATAATACTGTAATTTTTTAACCTTTTCTCACTCTTATGAAAAATAATGGTATTATTAGAAAAATTAGTAGTCAATGCTTTCTCAACTTTTTAAAAGTGACAAATATTCTGAAACAAAAAAGCTAAAAAGAGTGACATAAAATGAAACAAACGAAGTAGGTGCCAACAGCTAAATCCTATTTACCCTCTGGATATTGAATAGATAAGACATTTTAGTCAGTGATATTTTAAAAAATTTAATTTAATCAGTACAAAAGGATATTCATTTTAAATCCTTTTATATGTTATTTTTTATTGGGTGAAAGTTGAATGTTTGATCTCCTCTTCTTTTGGGCCCATGTTGGTCCATAAATTGCCAAGAGTGTCCGCCCGAACCGTCTATCAGTTACCTGTACTTCCACACAACCACACAAACAGCATATCATTAAACTTCACAATTGTATAATGCAATTCGGCCTAGAAAGCCCATATCTGATACCCGACCGATTCATATTCAAAAAGTATCAGATTTAATTAATTGAAAAAAAAAAGGAGCTGAGGTGAAAATGAAATTTTATTTGATTATTTAATAAATATTACACATGTCAATGTTAAAGTGGTTTTTATTTACCACCCTAGTACTTAACATAATGGACTTAGCGATGGGGGCCAAAATCATCTATTTAGTGTCCATTAACAGTCAAAATAGGATTTATTTTTGGGATTGGTTAAACCGGAGTTTAACCAATCGAGTTGAGTAACCAAACGGACCCTTAAATTAATTAAGGGACCAGAACCAAAAATTTAATTAAGCCTTATTATTATTATCTAAATATAACAATAATAATAATAAATAGATATGTTGTTGATCCTATCATATCCATTCCTAACCTATCTTTTTTTCAGGATTAAAATTACAAAGAACCAATAGGATAGATTAAGCAACAGCATAAGTTTATCATATCCTATTGGCGTATCAAAGATATGATAGGCTATCCTATGTTGTCCTAATCCTACCCATCATACGGGCCCTTGGTCTATAAAATTTTGAGAGTCGGTCAATTTAGCTTCTGAAATTATGATAAAATGCTATTTTAGTTCCTAAGATTATCATACAACAGTCATTTTAATCATTAAAGTTACTAAAAAAAATTGTAACTTTAGTCCCTAAAATTACAATATGGACTGAAATAACTTATGTTTAGTAATTTTGAGTATTAAAATGGCATTTTCATAATTCTAAAGAATAAATTGATTAATGCTTCTAACTTCAAGGATATATATGATGTATTAATATATGTAGGTCCTGCAGTCTCATCAGGCTAAAAGAATTTCAAGAAAAAAGTAATGGTTGACAATTAGTGTATTTGTGGTGCAACATATCATGTTACAAAGACGTGGTACGATTGGTTGCTTGAATTACCTTCACAAGGCTTCCACACGAATCCAGCATGTCAGTTTTTAAAGGATACTCAACAACCTAGATCAGAACATGACAGTTCAATAGTAAGAAGGCGACCAATAGGACCAAGAATAAGACAGTAAGAAACTAGTACATACAATAAAAGTGTCCTTTCCAACCAAGGATGATTGTGAAATTTGCCTCATCAGCACCTCATAGTCAACTTGGGTATATGGAGGGGTGACACTAATGTAATCAAACGGACCACTGTTTCCTGCATGTAAAAATATCAAATTTACAGCAGCAGAAATTCCCATGATTTTATTAGCATACTCACTTCGGTACCTGTTATAACGATTTAAATAACATATAAAAATAACAAATAAACTTTTTTTGGTAACTCATCAGCCCAACAATACTTTTGGATTGATCACATCATATATCATGTCATTAACATGTTGGGATTGAACTTATAATCATTTTGTTACTTGAAATTTTGTACATTGACTATGATGATACGTGGATATGCATAAAGTGGAATTAAAAGGGGAAAGATGTACATGCCTACAAATTGCTGCGCACGTTCAAAGAATTTTTCTACTCGTACAGTGTGTATGACTGAAACATCAAGGAATCCGGTTTTCTCTAAGTTCGGACGTAAAACATCTGATACAACCCAAGGATCCATTTCAACAAAATGCACCTGAAATGTTTTTCTCTTTCAATCATATAAACAAGAGACTTGAACAAAAAATGTACTATGTGAGCAGTAAAATTTGAATGCAAATTGCTGAAAATCCTTTTATTCAACTCCTTGAACTGATGAAAATCTGTTAATTCCAAGTGTTCTGTGTTCGGAAACATGGTAGAGCCCAACAGAGAAAGGATCTAGAGAAAATGAGTATATCAGTGAAATGAAATTTATGAAATGAAATTTATGAAATGAAATAAGGTGAGTACATGAGGCAATCTATCTGACTTATATGCAATGTGGGAACTATGTAGTAACTAAATCTTTACAACAAAATGACTAAATCTAGTGTGATGCAGGGACACCTCTTCTTCGACTTGCCACAGCGTCAGACACATTCCCAACACTGACACTTAGACACGCATCACACACTCCTCAGTCCTCAATAGGTGCCCGATTAAAAATCATTTTCTGTTGACTTGGATACCTGAGTCGACACTTCTATATGACTCAAACACTAAGTGGTACCACAATATAGATGGGACACATACTAATCTTATTAAAAATAAAAATTTAACTGTTAAAAAAGTTATTTTAACTTCAATTATTATATAAAATATCAAAAAATTAATATTTCTCACTCATGTTTTAGGTTTGATTATCATGTTAAAAATGTAAAACTTGGAAAATTAATTTGAGAAGATGGGTATATCTTACGCAAAAAAAAATGGGTGGGCAGCATATGCTAGTTATTAGTTATTTATTAGAAATGTTAGCAAGAGGATTCGAACTCACAGCCTCTCCCCCCTCCCTTCTCTCATCTCCTTTCTCCCAACCACCGGATCAACCTTACATCCTTATGCATATGTTGATCATCAATTTAGAATTTTTGTTATGTTATTCAATTCCATTTTACTTGAATTTTTCTCTATATATACACACGCACACACGTATATGGGGTGTCCTAGTGTCCTATAGTTTAGAGTTTACAGGTTAACACGGCTGTATCGGTGTCAGTGCTTGTACATGTTCTCTAAACAAGTGATCACAATTTTCATAAAAACTTAAAATTCATAGGATATAGTGATTGCAAATTTCTCATTGAAAACATTAATACCTCAGAACATCCTCGACTAAGAGCTTCAATTCCAACAGAACCAGTACCACTATACAAGTCTAACCAGCGACCAGATCTCAAGGATGCAGGACAGCCACCAGCCGCCTTGGTATCATAAAATAATATATTAGTATAAGCAAGAATTTGGCAGCAAGAAAACTGTGCATACTAGATGAAACCCAATATTAGTAATGAATAAGCAAATAAGCGTGCTACATAGGTGATTAAACATGAAACTGGTACCTGTAATATATCGAAGGCTGCACCTTTTACCACTTCCATCATAGGACGTACATCCATGCCCTTTGGAGAGAGTAGCTTTACTCTTCGAGCCGTGCCTCCAAGAACCTATGTTCAAAGCGAGGGATACTTTCATCATTTCTAAACACTAATTTTTATACGATCTAGAATCAGTAATCAACCCTTGAAGGTTTAACATCTTCAGGCAAGAGATGATAAAAGCAGATGACTAACTGAAGATAGGCATAACATTAGAAAAAGAAAACAAAAGGTAAATATCTGACTATATTACGTTAATTTTCCATATGAATTAAACTACTCAAACATAACATTCAGAATAAACTAAAACAAAATTATGTCCATGTGATAAAGCTTGATATGTTATAACAATTAACAAGCACCAAGTATTAGTTTACAACCAAAATAGACATAGCAGTCTTAAAAATTAACTAATAGAAAGAGATAAATGGTCCCAGGTGACAATGGGTGGGATGTTGTACAAAATGTGAAGAAGTTAAACACTTCACTTCAGTTAACTAACTAACTGTGTTAAGGGAATTAGTTAGTTAACCTTTCATTAGTTAGGAGTTTGTTATTTATGCCTCTAACTAATTTTCCCTGCCACTTACCAAGTCTGCAGATTGTATCATGTATATAATACTCTCTTGTATTGCTTTCTAGATCAGATGAAACTTCGAATCATTTCAGTTTTCTCAATGGCCTTTGTTCAAGTTTCCTCTCAAACTACTTTCACTTTTTTCGTTTGATGGTATCAGAGCTGTGAACAAGGGCCCTGTTATCAAGATCACATCATCCATGGTGAGACACAACAACAACAATTCTGGACCTAGTCCTGGATCGGGAATCGCTAAAAATCCAATATTGAACCAAGCTTCTCCATTCTACGTTCATCTGAACGAGACACCTCTTCACTTCTGAATCTGATTTTGGAAGGAAAGAACTATCATTCCTGGGCACAATCAATGAAGCATGCATTGATTTTGAAGAATAAGTATAAATTCATATATGGAACCCTACCGATACCAGATCCATTAGATCCGATCTATGAAGCATGGGAGGGATGCAACAATTTGGTGCATCGTTGGATGGTGAGCTCTGAGCTCATCGATCGGGCAAAGTATCATATACATTGAGAACACAGTTGAGGTGTGGATTGAATTGAAAGAAAGGTTCGCACAATGTGATCTGATCAGGATCTCTGAATTGCAGCAGGAAGTCTACAATTTCAAGCAAGGTAACTTCTGTAACTAGCTATTTCACAGATTTGAAGGTGTTATGGAAAGAACTTGAGAATTATAGGCCTCTACTGCAGTGTAGTTGTGCTATGAAGTGTAGATGTGATGCTATTGCTAATGCTAGATTGTATAGGTGGTTCAAGATAATGTGATTCGATTTCTCATGGGATTGAATGAGAATTATGCAATTGTGAAGTCTCAGATTCTGTTAATGGATCCCTTACCAACTATGAACAAGGTTTTTCTATGGTGTTACAACATGAGAGGAGGATATATGATGTTGAAGAAATTGAAATATCACTCAATTTGTCTGAAGACAAGAGGCCTAATGGCAAGGGAAGAGGTTCAACCTACAATTCTACAAGGAATTGGAGGAACAAGGTTTGCACCTTTTGTGGAAGAAATTACCACACTATAGAAACATGTTATAGGAAACAGGATTTCCCTATCTCTTACAAGTTTAAGAGTCAGTCCTATGTAAATAACACTTACAATGATAATATGGAAGCTGATCAAGAAGATAGAGTTTCTGTTAGAGAAGAAAAGGTAGATTCTGGTAACCCTTTCACCCCAGAGCAAATGAAGAGTATTATGACAATGATTCATCAAGCCATCAAGTCACATCCGCTGCTATCAGTACTGATACTCGTGTTGCAGGTACTGCTTCATCCTTTTCATGTGTAGCACACAATTCACATAGCAATTGGATCCTAGACTCAGGCCACAGATCATATTTGTGCACATAGGGAGAGTTTCCACAGCGTCAAGTCCATTGCACCTCTAGTTGTCAACCTGCCAAAGGGGAATAAAATTACCACTGCACATGCTGGCACTATTAGAATCACACCTGATTTGGTGCTCACTAATGCCCTATATTTGCCTCAGTTTACATTCAATTTGATCTCTATACATAAGCTCACTACAGATCTTAGCTACAAGTTGACATTCCATGGCCATGTATGTTCAATCCAGGATCAGGTTTACAGAGGATGATTGGTTTGGTTGAAGGGAGAAAAGGATTGTATCAACTTGATTCAGGGACAATTAGTGATGGTTTGAGTAAGGACTGTAATTTTGTTGAGTCTCAGAAAGGTTTTAGTGTTCCAAATTCTTCCTTATGGCATTATAAATTGGGACATTTGTCTCCAATCCATGTTCAATCCTTGGTCAAGGATTATCCTTTCATTTTGGTTAATAAGAATTTAGTATGCGATGTGTGTCAATGTTCCAAAGAAGAAATTACCTTTCCATCTAGTACTAACACAGTCTTGCAGGCATTTGATTTAGTTCATGCAGATATCTGAGAACCTTTCGTTGTTGCAACTGTGCATAAGCAGAGGTATTTTCTAACTATTGTGGATGACAAGACCAGATTCATCTGGATCATCCTCTTGAAACACAAGTCAAAAGCTACACAAGCTTTGCAGATCTTTGTTGAATTGGTAACCTCCCAATTCAACAAGAAAGTGAAGTTCATCAGGACTGACAATGGAGCTGATTTTTTTATGCCTGACTTCTATGCCTCAAAAGGAATCATCCACCAAAGAAGTTTTGTTGAAACATCTCAACAGAATGGCAGGGTTGACAGAAGACACCAAAACCTTTTAAGTGTGGCAAGAGGTCTGCTATTCCATTCCAATGCCCCCTAGTATTTATGCTGTACTACATGCTGCCTACTTGATTAACAGGATACCAACACCTGTTCTCAATCATCAGGCTCCATACACTTGTCCTCATGGAACCAAAGCTAACCTTCAACAACTCAAGATGTTTGGCTCATTGTGTTATGCTTCCACACTGAGCAATCACAGAAGCAAATTGGATCCAAGAGCCAGGAAATCCATTTTTCTGGGCTTATAAACCTGGTATGAAAGGTTATGTGTAGATGGATGCCAACAGCAGAGAAATATTTGTGTCCGGAGATGTGAAATTTTATGAAACTTTCTTGCCCTTTAAATGTAAAAATACAGCTAATACAGGCCTCTAAACCTGTTTTGACACTACCAATCCATCCCTGTCTAATACAGATCCCGTAAATAATACTACCTCCGGTTCCAAATATAAGCAAATGTACCTAATTTCACACATATTAAGAATAGTAGTTAGAAGTAGTTATTTGCATTAATGTTACCACATATTTGATTTAATTTTCTAAAATACCCTTAGTATCATTTATTCCATAAAGAATTAGTGGCCTTGGAAATATATATAATGGAGACATATTTGGTAAACAAGCATTTAATGACATTGGATAAGTCTAATTTTGCTTATACTAAAGGACCAAAAAATCCACTAAAATTTGCTTATATTTGGAACCGGAGGTAGTAGCACTGATCCACCTGACCATACATCTGAACCTGAACCTAATCATGATTCTACTCCAACACACACCAATCCTCCACCTAGTTTTAATCAACCAGCCAGAAAATCCACTAGAGTAACCAAGCCATCTAGCAAACTACCATTGCCCAACCATCAACATTCAGTATTCTACAGACCATCTCATTTCTGCCTACATCTCCTATACTAACCTTTCACCCAACCATAAGCACTATGCCATGGCTCTTGTTAATGATGTTGCGCCAAAGATATACTCTGAGGCAGTGAAGAATCCACACTGGATTGAAGCCATGACAACTCAAGTTCCACATTCACTGCTCTCACATTATATGTGGAAGATGTTATCTTGGTTGGCAACAATTTGGGAGAGTTTGACACAGTAAAGAGGAGGTTACATCTGCTTTTTGACATCAAAGATTTAGGACCCTTGAAGTGGCTAGATCAGAGAGAGGCACATCTCTTTGTCAAAGAAAGTACTGTTTGGAATTGCTTGAAGACACAGGCCTGTTAGGTTGTAAACCAGTAAGCACACCCATGAACCCGCAGTTCCTCTCACTGCTGATTCAGGAGACTGGTTTGAGGATATTGCGGGCTATAGAAAACTGATTGGAAGGCTCCTTTATCTGACTCATACCAGCAGATATCACCAATTCTGAGAACCAATTGAGTCAGTTCCTTAGTGCTCCACGAGTTAAGCATCATACTGCAGCATTGAGAGTTGTTCGATATCTGAAAAACTCCCCAGGTTTAGGCTTATTCTTTCCGACCTCTTCGTCATTGCAGTTGTAGGGATAGTGACGTTGATTGGGGTAACTGCAATCACTAGGCAATCTATCTCAGGCTATTGTTTCTATCTTGGCCATGCCCTAATTTGTTGGAAATACAAAAAGCAAACAACAGTGTCCAAATCCTCCTCAGAAGCAGAGTACAACTCATTAGGTGCTGCAACTCAGGAATTACACTGGCTGGCATTTATTCTTCGTAACTTGAGGATCCCGTGCATCAAACAAGCTGTGTTTTTTTGTGACAATGATAGCGCCCTCCCCGTTGCTTCTAACCCAGAATTTCACCAGCGAACTAAACACCTTAACATTGATTGTCACACTGTCAGGGAATGAAGCTTCTTCCTGTCCAAACCAGAGAGCAAGTGGCAGATGTCTTCATGAAGGTTCTCCATCCTCAATACTTTCACGGATTTGTCTCCAAGCTGGGTTTGGTGAACATCTTCTCACCATCTCCAGCTTGTGGGGGGTTAAGAAGTTAAACACTTCACTTCAGTTAACTAACTAACTGTGTCAAGGGAATTAGTTAGTTAACCTTTCATTAGTTAGGAGTTTGTTATTTTTGCTTCTAACTAATGTTCCCCACCACTTACCAAGTGTGCAGATTGTATCATGTATATAATATATAGACTCTCTTGTATTGCTTTCTAGATCAGATGAAACTTCAGTAAATCATTTCAGTTTTCTCAATGGCCTTTGTTAAGTTTTCTCCCAAACTACTTTCACTCTTTTCGTTTGAAAATGAAATGAAATGGAATGGAATAAAAGTACAGAAGTACCTTATCATGGTTTAGATATTTTTATGATGGAATGAAAATAGTTCCATCTTATATCTATCAAGTTTCATTACATTTCATCCTATTTTAACAATCCGGATAATGGCTAGTAATCTCACTCATTCCATTATGCTATCCCTGCCCATCTCCAAACATACTCATAAGAGAAATAGAAAATAGTCCAAAAGCGTATATACAAAACAATCATCAGATTCAATTCCAGCACTATCACCACTTTCATCTTCATCTAATAAATAACCAAATATCAATTTATTCCCAGGTCAAAATATTTAAGAGTTGATAAGCCAAGATTAAAGAGACATGCACAGCATAAGCTGGTCTCTCTTCTTACTCTTTAATAATCAAGAATGACCAACAGTTGAGCAAGGAAAATATGAACCCATAAAAAGGGGAGAGTATCATAATATAAAGTGATAAAATCCAAAATATCTCTCACCTTATAACCTTTAATATTGGTAATTCATCATACATGTAAGATGCAGCTATCCTAAGTAATATAAGAAGGAAAACACTGCAGGAAAATGGGGACTAAACTCCCCCAAAGTCTAAAGTATAGCTTACAGTATAGTTTACTTGGAATTCTTCAACAATATTTTGTTTACAAAATACAAACAACCTCCTCACATAAAAAATCTATCTATCAACATACAAAGATAACAAGCACCCTTTATTTTCCCCATCAATTAGCAATTCAGAAGATCCAAAAATCTAAAAGAAAAAACTTATGTGCAGTTCCTATGGAGTTTTTGGTTTTATTTTCTAATCAGAATTGAAGTTTTATCTTGACAACCTAACCTGCCATTAATGTCAATCAATTAGTATTTTACGGGTTACTAAGGTGAAACTCCAATTCTAATTGGAGAACAACACCCAAATCATCTGGAAGTAAGGAACTGCACCCAAGTTTTGTCTAAATCGAAAATGAGAGTACCTGAAGCAATTTATGGGTAGTACGGGGAGGCTTAGGGTCCTCTGGTGGTTCCTGCACTTGTTTCCTTCTTCCTGTCTTGGCTTGCTCCTTTCTCCTCTTGGACTAAACAGTTGCATTAAAAAGAACATTTAGCTACACAGCTCAATTAAGCACTTATCCAATAAACACTTTCTCGATTAAGCACTTATAAAATAATTGCTTTTAGATGAGGGCCTATTTATAAGTTTAATCATGAAACTTGAATAAGTTTTAAAAACTTATGCTAGTTATAAGAAATTTTCATACTAATGCACCCAAAGAAAATATATAAATTCACAAAGGCAACTGGTTCAGCTCATTTCTTTATTACTACTAATTCAACCACGATTTGATTTCCGGTTTAACTACAGTTCAGTTGAACCACACTGGTTCAATGACCGGTCAGTGTGCTTACGGAAACATTGATATATGATATGAATATGACAGAAATTTCAAGCATAGAAAAAAAAGGGAGAGTGGCAGATATGCAGATAGGGAACCTTAGAAGATGACTGAGAAAAGGAGTCATCGGCATCGGCATCGTAGCCATACCGCTCAAGCAAGAATTTTTTCTCTTCACTCGCCAACCCATTTCCAGATTCTACAAAATAATCTCATTGGAACATATTAAAATTTTGATTTTGTGTGTGTGTGGGGGGGGGTCGCAATAATGAACTTACTAGAGAATAGGATAAGTGAGGAAGAAGGGTTGGTGGTTGTGGAGGAGAAGGTAAGAGAAGGAGATAATGGAGACCCAAAATTTGTCTTGGTGTTAAGAAGGAGTGGAGAGAGTGTTGGAGGGGACAAAATCGCCATTGTCAAGGGTTGGAGTTTGTGAATGCTTGAATTTCATAAAAAAGAAAAAAAAAATGAGGAGCGTTGAAGTTAGAGAGTGTGCTAGTTAAAGATAGGTTCCATGGTGTCACTGCCACTTTGAGAAACCAAACTAAGATATAAATGATGATTCCGAAGGGTGTGAGGAATTGAACTGTGAACAGATGAACAACGGTGGAGACAAAACAAACAACTACGATTATTGAGTTGAGGATAAAACGACCACCTTCATTGGGAGACACGAGAGACATTTTCAATTATAATATATGTAATATTCCATGTGTTTAAATTAATTATCTGCGATATGTTATAAATAAATTATTCGGATTTAAGTAAGAATTTTTTTAAAAAAAATTATAAATTAATTGAGAATTATTTTTGGGTGATAAATATTAAATAATGATAAATTAAATTAATAGAGTAGTAAATTGTAAATTTTAAAAATTTGAAATAAATTAGTGATGGTAAATTTATAATTTACCAAATGTTAAAAGTAAAAGTTTTATTAAAAAGGTAACTAAAGAAGAGAGAGAAAAGAAAATGAAAAAGGACAAAAACACTTTTGGGACATTAAAATTTAAAAAGTTCATTTTCCTTTTCTCCCACACGAGTTTCACATGAGAGAGAGAAAAAGACACGGAGAGACCGCTTGTCATCTTCGTGTTCTCCATAATTGTGGCTTCTAAGCTCTAATCAGAGCTCCATCTTGCGTTAAGAGTTGAAATTGATTGTGTTTTTTGAGACTGTAGCAATGAGGTGAGTGTATATGTAGGTTTAATTTTGTGTTTTCTCTCTCCCTCTCCCTTTCTCTCTCTAACCATGTATGGCTCATGCATGGGGAGTTTCCGTTTTTTGCATTTTCATGGTGAATTGGAGCTTGATAATGGACTTTAAGGCAATAGGTGTTGTTAACGGGTAATGGGTTCTTCATTTCGGTAATCGTAGGTAGCAGACCGAGCTTCCCCAAAGTTGTTGAGCGAATTGGGAGTCAGAATCGGAACCGAAGCGTTGAGTTGTCAAGTCGTTGGGCGCGACTAGCATCGTGACCAACTAGTAGAAGCTTGGAATCGAGGTAAGGAGTTGTCCAAAGTTGTAATTAATTAGATTCGGGTATCGACCCTAATTGAGGTTCAAAAGGAAATTTGCGTAATTAATGAAAAATAGGAATTTGTTTAAGTTCATGCAATATATAATAATACAAGGATTTAGGTGAATTAGTGAGTGGGAGTATGATATGAATTATGAATAGGTAATGAGTTTCCGACCGATGAGATAAAAAGAATAGTGTTTCAAAAATATATAAATTGTGATAGTTAGTATATGGTGTATGTGAAATGGAACACTTTTTCATGGAACTTTGCATGTAATGTCGTAGTCATCCCTACACTATTTTTCAGCCATTATAATCACAACATGTTTCATTCATATAGAGTAGCTCATGCAAACATAAATTTCAATATAGTTACCCATTTTAAGAACCACACATGCAAACCCAGAAAATGACATTTTTACTACTAATATTTTGCATGCATTATGATCAATGACCTTTTGTGCCCATTCAACACTTAACCACAAATTTTTTAGCATCCATATCACATTAATAATCACATGTAATGGGACCAAGTGTAAGAAACCAACATGCAAAAGTTCCAAATGGTCATGCATGCCAAAAAACCATGCATGCACCACTGAAGATCACATTTTTAACAAGTGTATTTTACATGCATGATGATCAAACATGTTTCCTTTTCATTCTAGCCATGACTACAAAATTTTAAGCCATTGAACCTCATTTATTTTCATGTCAAAGTTCATCCAAATGGAAGGAAAACACATGCAAGATCATGGCTTGGATCAAGAGGTAAAAATGAGGCATTTTTATTCCAAAAACTTGTTTGAAAACCTTAATTATTTTCTTACTTGAAAACCACTTTCTAAAATAGTTTTTAACCTCTTTCAACTCTTTATTTGGAGATGGAAAGCCAAGGGAGGTTTCCATCCATTTGCATGCATGAAATCCAACAAGAAAATAGAGAACTCCCCTTTACCTCTAGGTGTGCGCGCTGATTTTGGGGAAGGGAAGATGCTAGACTTGTGTTTGATTTTTCCTTGCTTCTTGAAGCTCCTAGAAGTTGGTCTTAAAGGTGGTTTGAAGTGGGCTGAAGTGGTGGACATTTATGGGAAATGGGAGAACTTGAAGATGGGAGGAAATGAAAGGGTGATGCTCACGGTTAGAGGGAAAGGAAATGATAGCTTGGAGTTTCTCTTTCTCTCAAGTGTTTGCGTGCATGTTTAGTCAAGGCACTTATGCATTTGTTGGAAGAAAAAAGACCTTGAAGATGGAATATGGTGGAGGTGATGGCTCTCGGCCAAAGGGAGAAAGAATGGTGGCTTTTGATTCCTTCTTTTCTAAGGTGTTTGCATGCTTAAAAATGGGTCTAAGGAGTGTGATTTATAGAGTGAGAGAGCTTGAAGATGGAAGGGAAATATAGAGGGGTTCACGACTATGAGAAGAAAAATAGTGGCCTTGAATTTCTGCTTTCAAAGTGTCTTGCATGCTAAACTTTTCAGCATGGCACACATATAAATATATACAAGAGGTGAGTGGAAATAAGATGGCTGAAGTGATGGAAAATGACATAAAGTGAAACAAAATGACATGATGTGATCAAGAAAATTTAAACTAATTAAATGACATGCAAGAGAATAAATTTTTTTGTAAAGTGGTGATGACATGATAGGTCATGGTTGTGACTGTAACATCCCTAATATTTTAGAAAAGTTTTAATTGGCGAAAAATATTAATAATTGCCCAACCGGATTTATTGAAATTTTGGGAACTATTAGTATTAAAAATGCAATTAGAAATAATTAAATGTTGTGGGAATAAATAAATTTATTTGATTAATTAATTATAAAAGATTAAATGATGTATAATTAGGAGAAGGTAAGATTTGAAATTACAATGGGGTAAAAAGGTAAAAGGTGAAAGTAAAAGTTTAATTAAAACTTTTAAAGGAAAAAGTAATTGAAATAGGAAATGACCAAACTGCCCTTGAGTATTAAAATCTTAATTTCCTCTTCTTCTTCCTCACTTCACGCGTGCATTCTTCTTCTTCTCCTTAAGTTGGCCGTGACTTGCATGCCTTGAAGGGAGGTCGCTTTCGCGTCGAAACTTCGAGATAACTACGTTTTTGAGATCGTGGCTTCGAGGTGAGTCCAATGGGCCTTTTAAATTAAGCTTTCGTAGTTCTTTCGTTTTCTCCGTTAAACCGAAGGGTCGTGCATGGAGGGGTAAGCTTTGGTTTCCTACTCCTCTAGTGTGTAGAAGCTTGAAAAATGGCTTTTAGAGTAATAAGAACGGTTTAACATTGATGGGTTTTGCGTTTCGACCTCCGTAGGTGACGAAACAGTCGTCGGAGGATCAAACGGTGAAGTGGGTGTTGATTTCAGACGTAGAACGTTGGACATAGCGTCGAGGGAACGCCAATCTCATCAAGAACGAGTCGTCGGAGCTCGGAATCGAGGTAAGGGGGTGTTCGGGTCGTAATTAATTAGAATAGATAAATGTAATTAAATTGAGTAAGTGAATTAAATACGGAATTAATGAGGATATATGAATAATGATAATTGTATGTGTATGAATGAAAGTTGTGTATGATTTGTAATGATTATGAGTACAATGTGAATTGAATGGTGATGATTTGATGAGTATAGTGGCACTGTGATGACGGGCTTGACAAGTAGGTCGCCCAATTGACGAGTATGTGTTTTGTTGCTGGCCACTTGCAGTATGATATGAGGAATATGGATATACATGTGTGATTATGTGGTGTAGGACGGCTGACGGTATGTACAGCCCCTCATTTCTGGCTCCCGTGGTGTTTATGCCCAGTTGAGCTACCCAGTGGTCAAGTAGGACCCAGTGGTTGAGGTGGAGAGTCAAGTAGGACTCGGTGGACCAAGCAGGGTTCACGGGGTGTCAAGTAGGACCCCCAGCTAAAGGCCGATCCTTTTAGTATCTGGATACTAGGCGTCGAATTGATATGAGAGTCAGTTGTGTTATTTGATGCATTGTTAGTATTGTATCATGATATGAATGTGTTTTATGATAATTGTTGATTGTGATTGGCAAATTGGGGATAAAAGAATGAGAATTGAATTCTTGATTGGTAAATGGAAATTGATGACAAGAGGTAAGATAGATAGTACAAACTAAAACTAGTGAATGCATCTTGTTATTGAATTGCCATTCTATATTAATTATGATACCAAACACTCACCCTTGTTGTTGTTTCTTTAATTTAGTAACCAGTGACAGGGAAGAGGTTGAAGCCCCGGAGATGCGTCAAGCGGAGAATTGATGCCAAGGAGCTAAGGGAATTTATGAAATGAACTATGTGTGTAATGTGTGTTGTGATTTCTGTATGTTAAATCTAGATGTTGTTTATGCGTGTTGAGTTAATTTGGTATATTGTCACCATGATTATGAATGTGATGGATAATGAGTAAAATCTGAATGTTATTTGATAAGGATATAAATTCATGATGATGAAATAATGAAGTGTTGGTGGTTATGCTAATTTCCTTGAATTGGATGTATAGTGGCATGGAGCCAATATCATTATTATGGCCAGGTCTTGTTTGTATATGTGAAGAGTGAAAGATGAAAATCACAAATGTGCGCTGTTAGTAATTAGATGATGTGCCAAATGAATGATGAATTTATCAATGATGTAGTTGGTGAATTAGAAACATGAATGATGTGAGATGATAGGTGAATGGCCTAGTGCATTGAGGATTGATGTATATTTAGTGGAATGGAATTAGAAGTGAAGTGCATTGCATGATTGGAATCTATGAAATTGGGCAAACTGGGCAAAATGATGCATGTGAATGCTTAGGCTGTTGGTTGGTAGGAAAATGTTAAGTGTTTACATATAAACTGCATAATTCGCTTGAGCTAATTGAATTTTCGCTCAAGCGAACGTGTCCTGTACTTTCCATATAGTCACTGGAGTAATTTCGCTCAAGCGGATTCAATCTCGCTTGAGCGAGAGGTAGAGTAAATCGTTACTGAGTTCATCTCGCTCCAGCGGGTAAGGTTCCCGATCAAGCGAGAGGTATTTGAGGTATCAGAGGTAGTTACTGGAGGCTTTTCGCTCAAGCGGGTGGATCCTCGCTTGAGCGAAGGATAAAGGAATTGGTTCTGTCTCTTCTTCGCTTGGGCGAATATAAACCGCTCGAGCGAAACAGAGAAGTCTGGGTACTGGAGGAATCTCGCCCAAGCGAGGACAGTTCGCTTAAGCGAGTTATGTTGGTAAGGTCACTGAAACTGGTTCGCTCAAGCGAGACAATCTCGCTCAAGCGAAGTAAGGTCTGATAGGTATGAAAATTTTCGCTCAAGCGTGAGTGTGGCTCGCCCGAGAATTGAATACAAACCTCGCTCAAGCGAGTGGATACTTCGCTCAAGCGAAAGCATCTAATCTCGCTTAAGCGAGTTGGGGTCTCGCTCAAGCGAGAGGCCCCTGATTCTTTTTTTTCTTCCTTTGGTCCTATTTAAATAAAATCTCTTCTCTCATCTTAATTAATTGATTTAGTTCAGGTTGTTTACTATTTTAAACATGAGTAGTGAAACATAAATATTATTTTGAATCGGGACTTAATTAATTATTATTGATCGTGAAAAATTTATTGTAAAATTTACTTGAATGAATAAAAATAAATGTAAATTGACCTAGGATGTCACAGGTGGTATCAGAGCGGTTCTTTCTAGAGCCGGGTGAATGGGCAGTGTTAGAGAATTGTTTGAGTCCCATGTCGGACTATTTTTGCATTGTATTGTAATTGTTTGTGTGATAATTGTGTTGTAACAGGTCCACTTGGCATCATTTCCCTTGGCACTCTGGTGGCATTATGTTATGTATATGTATGAGGTAAATGCCCTATCCCTGATAGATCATTGGTTATTAATGGTGATGTGTTTGGTTATTGTAGAACTACTTTATGGTCGAAGGAACTAGTTCAGGAGGAAGAGATGATTTCTTCTCAAAATTTTCCCAACTGTTGAGTAGGACTGAATCTGGTCCCACTCTTGATAAATTCCTAAAGAGGAATCCACCTGTTTATAGAGGGAGCCATGATTATGATGGGGCTCATGTCTGGATGCGAGAAATTGAGCAAACATTTGAGTACTTTGAATGCTCTGAAGAACAGAAAGTCCAATTTGCTACTTATCAATTGAAGGATGAGGCTCGTGTGTGGTGGTCAAGGACTAAGATTCAGATGAATGCTGCGAGTGAACCATTAATGTGGATGAATTTCAAGCGGAGATTTCTTGCTAAATACTTTCCAGATAATTATAAAATCCGCAAGGAGATGGAATTCCTAAAACTTGAGCAAGGCAAAATGTCAGTGGCAGAATACACATCACAGTTTGATGAACTGTGTGATTTCTATCATCCTTTTTCTCTTGAAGGAACCGAAGGCAGTAAGTGTGCAAAGTATGAATCCGGGCTAAGAATTGAACTCCGAAGTGTCATTGTTCCTATGGAGATCCGTGACTATCCTACTCTGGTAAATAAGGCCAGACTTGCTGAGGAAGTGCAGTTATAGAGAGTGTCTCAATCAAGGGACAAAAGACCCTTGAAGGCTAAAGGATTTAGTTTTAAAAAGATGGGTCAGTTTTTCCGTGGAGGCAAGTCTTCCACTACATCTTCTTCTTCGGGCCGTAGTTCTGCAGGCCGTTCTGGTGGTCATTCTGGTAGTCGTGCCTGTTATAATTGTGGCCGGGAGGGCCATATTGCAAAACATTGTCCGGCCAGCCAAATTGTTTGCTTCCAATGTGGACAACCGGGGCATCTTAGGCTAGATTGCCCACAGAGGCAGCAACAAGATGAACATAGCAGTCGAGCTAATACTTCTGTGGCCCGTGGTGGTAATTTTCAAAGAGAAGGTAGGAATAGCAGTGGTCGTGGAGGCCAACGCCCGAGGAGGACTGATGCCCAATCTAGCGGTGCTCAAAATGTTATGATTGGACGAGTGTTCGCTTTTGATGCTTCAGAGGTTGCAAGAACTGATAATTTGGTGCAGGGTAAGTGCATTATTCATGACTGTTTGGTAAATGTAATTTATGATTCGGGTGCAACACATTCTTTTATTTTTGAAAGTTGTGTGAGGCGGTTTGGGTTACCAGTGGTGTTAATGGAGAATGCCCTTAATGTCTCCACCCCTACTGGTTCTACATTCCGTGCCACCACCATGTGTGGAGGATTACCAATGCAAATTGAAGACCGTTCCTTTTGGGTAAATTTAATATGTATGTCGTTGAAAGATTTAGATGTTATCCTGGGTCTTGACTGGTTATCTGCAAACCATGTTATGGTGGATTGTTACCGCAAGACTATAGTATTCTCTCAGGAATTGAACACTAAGAATGTGGTAAGTAATGTCTCCGCAACTTATGTTATTCTATTTACTTCAGAAGGACGGTATAATCTTAATCCCAATGATATTCCCGTAGTGTGTGATTTTCCTGATGTATTTCTGGGAGAAATTCTGGGGTTACCTCCCAATCGGGAGATCGACTTTGCCATTGACTTGATTCCCGGGGCCGAGCCTGTGTCTCGTGCACCTTATAGAATGTCTTTGGTGGAGCTGACTGAAGTGAAAAAGCAAGTGAATGAGCTGTTGGAAAAGGGGTTTATCCGACCGAGTGCTTCCCCTTGGGGTGCTCCGGTATTGTTGGTGAAAAAGAAGGATGGCAGTATGCGAATGTGTATCGATTATCGGCAGCTGAATAAGTTGACAGTTAAAAACAAATACCCTTTACCGTAAATCGATGATCTATTGGATCAGTTGAGAGGCGCTGAGGTATTTTCCAAGATTGACTTGAGGTCCGGATATCATCAAATAAGAGTGAAATCGGAAGATATTCCCAAGACGGCGTTCCGGACTCGATATGGACACTTTGAGTATGTTGTAATGCCCTTTGGAGTGACGAATGCTCCTGCTATCTTCATGGACTACATGAATAGGATCTTCCAACCTTACTTGGATCAATTTGTGGTAGTATTCATCGATGATATATTGGTGTATTCAAAGTCCATTGAGGAACATGCACAACATCTTTGAATTGTTTTGCAGATATTGCGGGAGAAAGGGTTGTATGCCAAGCTGCCTAAATATGATTTCTGGGAAGGAAGTGTGCAATTCTTGGGCCATGTAATTTCCAAGGATGGAGTATCTGTTGATCCATCCAAAATTGAAGCAGTTATGGGCTGGGAGAGACCTAAATCCGTGACGAAAATTAGGAGTTTCCTGGGATTGGCTGGTTACTATCGCCGCTTTATTGAAGGATTTTCTCATATTGCTCTTCCTTTGACTCGATTGACAAGAAAGGATAACCCATTTGTATGGTCAGATAAGTGTGAATTGAGTTTTCAAACTCTGAAGCGATGTTTAACTACTGCACCTGTGCTTGCACTACCAGATGTGACGAAAGAATTTGTGGTATATTGTGACGCATCTAAGTTTGGTTTAGGATGTGTACTGATGCAGGACGACAGGGTGATTGCCTATGCTTCAAGGCAATTGAGAACCCACGAGCAGAATTACCCTACCCATGATTTAGAGCTTGCAGCAGTGGTATTTGCATTAAAAATCTGGTGTCATTATTTATATGGTTCTCGTTTTGTGGTATTTAGTGACCACAAAAGCTTGAAATACTTGTTCGATCAGAAAGAGTTAAACATGAGACAAAGGAGATGGGTAGAATACCTAAAAGATTATGATTTTAATTTGAAGTACCATCCTGGAAAACCAAATGTTGTGGCGGATGCTTTAAGTAGAAAAGTATTACATGCAGCCTTCTTGATGGGCAAAGAGCAAGAATTGTTAGAAGACTTTCGCGATATGAACCTTGGGGTTGTTGTGCAAGCTCCGAATCAAATGATAATTGGGATGCTGAAGATCTCTAATGAATTCTTAGAATCTTTAGCCGTGGCTCAGGAGGAAGATGAAGAGTTACTAGAATTGCTCGATACCCAAGCAAGAGGAAAAGATATGGAGTTAATCAAAGGTACTGATGGAATTTGGAGATTCAGAAACCGAGTTGTAGTGCCTACAAAAGGTGACTTTAGGCAGGCCGTGTTAGCTGAAGCCCATAAAAGTTCTTTTAGTATTTATCCTGGTGTTACAAAAATGTACCATGATTTGAAGAGAGAGTTCTGGTGGCCAGGCATGAAACAAGCAATCATAGAGTATGTAAGATCTTGTGTGGTATGTCAGAAGTGTAAGGTCGAACACCAGAGACCCCCAGGTCTACTTCAACCTCCGGAGATTCCAATGTGGAAATGGGAAGGCATTACTATAGATTTCATATACGGGTTACCCCGTACCCGTTCTGGTTGTAATGCAATATGGGTAATTGTGGATAGGCTGACAAAGAGTGCTCACTTCTTAGCTATGAATATGAAATGGTCATTGGACCGGTTGGCTAGATTATACATTGCAGAAATTGTAAGATTACATGGTGTACCTGTGAGTATTATTTTAGATCGTGATCCTCGGTTTACTTCCAGATTCTGGGGAAGTTTACAACAGGAATTGGGTACTGAACTGAGGTTGAGTTCTGCTTATCATCCTCAGACTGATGGTCAGTCTGAACGCACAATCCAGACCTTGGAAGATATGCTCAGGGCTTGTGTGCTGGAACAAGGAGGCTCATGGGAGAAATACCTACCATTAGTGGAATTTGCTTATAATAACAGTTACCATAGTAGCATTGGAATGGCTCCTTATGAAGCTTTATACGGAAGACGGTGTCGTACGCCTTTATGCTGGAATGAAGACAGAGATGCAATCCATTTGGGGCCTGAGTTAATTCAGGAAATGAATGATCAGGTGATAATGATTTGTAAAAAGATGAAAATTGCACAAGACCGTCAGAAGAGTTACTATGACAATCGTCATAGGCCACTTGAGTTTCAAGTGGGAGATTGGGTGTTCCTAAAGGTTTCACCTACCAAAGGTGTAGGCCGGGTACTGAAGAGCCATAAGCTTAACCCGTGGTACATTGGACCATATCAGATTCTGGAGAGAATTGGTGATGTTACTTATCGATTAGATCTTCCCCAATCGTTAACTAATATTCACAATGTGTTTCATGTGTCACAACTTCGAGCGTACATTCCTTGTGACTCCATGATTGTACCTGAAGATTCTATTGAGCTGAAGGGAGATTTGACTGTAGAGGTGGCACCTATTTGTATCAAAGGATATCGAGCTAAACGATTGAGAAACAAAGAGGTACCATTGGTGAAAGTGAAGTGGCAGAATATAAATGGAGTGACTTACACATGAGAGTTGGAATCAGACATGAGGCGAGTGTACCCCGATCTTTTCAATGAGGTACGTTGATTTCGGGGACGAAATCCCTTTTTAGGGGGGTGGATGTAACATCCCTAATATTTTAGAAAAGTTTTAATTGGCAAAAAATATTAATAATTGCCCAACCGGATTTATTGAAATTTTGGGAACTATTAGTATTAAAAATGCAATTAGAAATAATTAAATGTTGTGGGAATAAATAAATTTATTTGATTAATTAATTATAAAAGATTAAATGATGTATAATTAGGAGAAGGTAAGATTTGAAATTACAATGGGGTAAAAAGGTAAAAGGTGAAAGTAAAAGTTTAATTAAAACTTTTAAAGGAAAAAGTAATTGAAATAGGAAATGACCAAACTGCCCTTGATTATTAAAATCTTAATTTCCTCTTCTTCTTCCTCACTTCACGCGTGCATTCTTCTTCTTCTCCTTAAGTTGGCCGTGACTTGCATGCCTTGAAGGGAGGTCGCTTTCGCGTCGAAACTTCGAGATAACTACGTTTTTGAGATCGTGGCTTCGAGGTGAGTCCAATGGGCCTTTTAAATTAAGCTTTCGTAGTTCTTTCGTTTTCTCCGTTAAACCGAAGGGTCGTGCATGGAGGGGTAAGCTTTGGTTTCCTACTCCTCTAGTGTGTAGAAGCTTGAAAAATGGCTTTTAGAGTAATAAGAACGGTTTAACATTGATGGGTTTTGCGTTTCGACCTCCGTAGGTGACGAAACAGTCGTCGGAGGATCAAACGGTGAAGTGGGTGTTGATTTCAGACGTAGAACGTTGGACATAGCGTCGAGGGAACGCCAATCTCATCAAGAACGAGTCGTCGGAGCTCGGAATCGAGGTAAGGGGGTGTTCGGGTTGTAATTAATTAGAATAGGTAAATGTAATTAAATTGAGTAAGTGAATTAAATACGAAATTAATGAGGATATATGAATAATGATAATTGTATGTGTATGAATGAAAGTTGTGTATGATTTGTAATGATTATGAGTACAATGTGAATTGAATGGTGATGATTTGATGAGTATAGTGGCACTGTGATGACGGGCTTGACAAGTAGGTCGCCCAATTGACGAGTATGTGTTTTGTTGCTGGCCACTTGCAGTATGATATGAGGAATATGGATATACATGTGTGATTATGTGGTGTAGGACGGCCGACGGTATGTACAGCCCCTCATTTCTGGCTCCCGTGGTGTTTATGCCCAGTTGAGCTACCCAGTGGTCAAGTAGGACCCAGTGGTTGAGGTGGAGAGTCAAGTAGGACTCGGTGGACCAAGCAGGGTTCACGGGGTGTCAAGTAGGACCCCCAGCTAAAGGCCGATCCTTTTAGTATCCGGATACTAGGCGTCGAATTGATATGAGAGTCAGTTGTGTTATTTGATGCATTGTTAGTATTGTATCATGATATGAATGTGTTTTATGATAATTGTTGATTGTGATTGGCAAATTGGGGATAAAAGAATGAGAATTGAATTCTTGATTGGTAAATGGAAATTGATGACAAGAGGTAAGATAGATAGTACAAACTAAAACTAGTGAATGCATCTTGTTATTGAATTGCCATTCTATATAAATTATGATACCAAACACTCACCCTTGCTGTTGTTTCTTTAATTTAGTAACCAGTGACAGGGAAGAGGTTGAAGCCCCGGAGATGCGTCAAGCGGAGAATTGATGCCAAGGAGCTAAGGGAATTTATGAAATGAACTATGTGTGTAATGTGTGTTGTGATTTCTGTATGTTAAATCTAGATGTTGTTTATGCGTGTTGAGTTAATTTGGTATATTGTCACCATGATTATGAATGTGATGGATAATGAGTAAAATCTGAATGTTATTTGATAAGGATATAAATTCATGATGATGAAATAATGAAGTGTTGGTGGTTATGCTAATTTCCTTGAATTGGATGTATAGTGGCATGGAGCCAATATCATTATTATGGCCAGGTCTTGTTTGTATATGTGAAGAGTGAAAGATAAAAATCACAAATGTGCGCTGTTAGTAATTAGATGATGTGCCAAATGAATGATGAATTTATCAATGATGTAGTTGGTGAATTAGAAACATGAATGGTGTGAGATGATAGGTGAATGGCCTAGTGCATTGAGGATTGATGTATATTTAGTGGAATGGAATTAGAAGTGAAGTGTATTGCATGATTGGAATCTATGAATTTGGGCAAACTGGGCAAAATGATGCATGTGAATGCTTAGGCTGTTGGTTGGTAGGAAAATCTTAAGTGTTTACGTATAAACTGCATAATTCGCTTGAGCTAATTGAATTTTCGCTCAAGCGAACGTGTCCTGTACTTTCCATATAGTCACTGGAGTAATTTCGCTCAAGCGGATTCAATCTCGCTTGAGCGAGAGGTAGAGTAAATCGTTACTGAGTTCATCTCGCTCCAGCGGGTAAGGTTCCCGCTCAAGCGAGAGGTATTTGAGGTATCAGAGGTAGTTACTGGAGGCTTTTCGCTCAAGCGGGTGGATCCTCGCTTGAGCGAAGGATAAAGGAATTGGTTCTGTCTCTTCTTCGCTTGGGCGAATATAAACCGCTCGAGCGAAACAGAGAAGTCTGGGTACTGGAGGAATCTCGCCCAAGCGAGGACAGTTCGCTTAAGCGAGTTATGTTAGTAAGGTCACTGAAACTGGTTCGCTCAAGCGAGACAATCTCGCTCAAGCGAAGTAAGGTCTGATAGGTATGAAAATTTTCGCTCAAGCGTGAGTGTGGCTCGCCCGAGAATTGAATACAAACCTCGCTCAAGCGAGTGGATACTTCGCTCAAGCGAAAGCATCTAATCTCGCTTAAGCGAGTTGGGGCCTCGCTCAAGCGAGAGGCCCCTGATTCTTTTTTTTCTTCCTTTGGTCCTATTTAAATAAAATCTCTTCTCTCATCTTAATTAATTGATTTAGTTCAGGTTGTTTACTATTTTAAACATGAGTAGTGAAACATAAATATTATTTTGAATCGGGACTTAATTAATTATTATTGATCGCGAAAAATTTATTGTAAAATTTACTTGAATGAATAAAAATAAATGTAAATTGACCTAGGATGTCACAGTGACTTCCTAGAAGGTGAAGAAAATATTTTTGATTCGATTTAAATGCTAGAATGTGCCAAAGTTTTGTTCATAAAAACTCAAAATTTTTCGATGGTGAATCGTCAGGAAATTTAATCGATTTCCAATAAATTTCATGATAATTAATTAAGCAACAATCTTAATTAATTCAGCTAGTCCCATAAAAAATTTTATGCCCAAAAATAGCTTAACTTGATACTCAGTTTCAGACTTAAGGCACGAGGCACCAACACGATACGCAAGCGACCGGGGGTTCAATTCACGACATTGGCGAAACCCTTTTTAGCGTAACTTCTTAATGGCATATTTGTTATTATTCTCCTATTTTGGACAATACAATGTCCTCTGCAGGGTTACCATCACTCCTTGGGAGTCTCCTACCACTATTGTCACTCACATTCAACAAGGCACAACATCGACCGAAGGCCAATTTTTTACAGCAATTTAACACCACATACTTGACCCTATATGTCCATTATTTCAGGGGTTCTCCTTAAAAACATGGATGTTATAGCAGAAACATGGTCTGAGCTAAGCAAGAAGAGAACACCTAGATGTCGAAGCACTCTCAACCAATATCAACTAAAAAGATGAACATACGTGAAAAATGTGAAAATGACACATTTATCTATGTGAAGGAAAAATGGGGCAAAAGCATAAAAACTAGGGACATTCATTACTCCTACATGCACATTCACAAATACATATTGGTTAGGCGAGAAATAATGTAACTATCAAATTTTCAAACTTGCCTGTAAAAACATAATACCTGAAAAAAATGTCACCTATCGCATTGATGAGCATTTAAAGGGCCCACTGCAACTAAAAACTAAGGAAGCTCAAAAAAAACCCATAAATATTGTATGAAACACAACATCGTCAAGTGGGCAATTCAAGACAATGCCGAAGCTATGACTTAAACTGAGGTGCATATGATCCGGACATATTGTCTCGGTCCACATCAAACATGGACAACATACCAACGTTGTAAGCTGATACGAAACTCGTCTCCTTTGTGGACAACATGCCTTTATCTCCACTCACAGGACATCGTCCACAACTCATGATAAATCAACAACCACATTATCGACAAATCATGCGAAAATGTCTGACTCCTCCTCATTACGTTTGTACACTAATCCCACTATAAATACCTCATCGTAAATGACAGGGGTGCACATTAAGCTCATATTTATTACGAGTTACAGTGATATCATCCTATTTAATTTCGATATCTTATTTTTGACTTAACATTAAAAGTATCTCACGAGATACACTCCCATTTAGTTTCATCTAACATTTGTGCAACTATATTTCGACCTTAAAATCATACTATTAAAACCATCCCATCATATCTAGATTTAGCTGATCCTTACCCTAAACAGATGAAGATCTTATCAACACCTTATAGCAACCTGTAAAAAAGTTAAGAGAAATAGGAGTCAAGATATTACTTTGTATAAATTGATAGATAATTTCTATGCACGATTTTATAATTTGAAGATTAGCTTGTTCTTTTCTGCCCCCGAAAAGTTCATTTTCTTCAAAAAGGTTAAGATTAATATGGCAAAAACTTGCCAAGGATTATTAATAGCAGCACTATATAAATTAATGAAAGAAGTGCTTGCAACCAGCGTTTACCAGTAGAAACAACACGTATTGTACCAAAAACGAGACAAGAAGAACACGTATGGTACCAAAAACATAAATTAATTAATAAGAAGAACACGTGCTCCTACATTGGACCATGCAGTAAAATCAGACAAAACTGTCTTCAGGATACTACTCTTTTCATTGCACACGCCCTTGGCTTTACTTTTTTGTAAATAAATATTATATTACTTTTCCAAAATATTTTGATTCGAGAATATTGAACAGCATCTTGTCCAAAAAGTTTAAGACAATCGTGAAAGTTAATCTCAATGATAATCAATCAATTTGTTAGATGGAACAGAAAGTTAAAAGATAGTTAATGATACTTGTGTCATTATCAAGTATTTTTTACGTCATTATCAAGTATTTAAATCACACAATAATAATTTATGCATATAAATTCTGAAATCAAGTAATGTATTAGTATCTTTTAAAGAAAAATAATATTAGAAAAACTGAAGACATTTGTTTTTCTGTCACAACATTCTATCTCATTAATTGATTTAAAATTGAAATTAATGATTAAAAGAAAAAATACAATCTAATTATTTATTTATATTTACACACACATACACAACAAATCCTTCAATGAAGATTTGTTTAAAATTGAAAATCCATCTACTTTTAAAATCTTGATGTTACTTCTTATCCTTTTTAGATGATTATTTTGTATAATTTCATAAAAATTGAAAAATATTAGTGAAAATTATTAAATCTATATTATAAAAAATTAATAAAAAATAAATTCTCGTAGTTTAATTTGTTGATGTAAATAATTTAATTAACAAGGATATAACTTAAAAAATAGTAAGTATACAATCTAATTGTAAATTAAGGAAAATCTTGCAAAGGGAGCATAATTTTTAAAAAGGAATCTAATAAAAATATGAATAGAGTTAAAAAAAAAAAAGAAACAAACTATTTTTCAAATATTAAGAATAGGACTCTTAAACTACCTTTTTTATGCCTCGTCTCGTGCATTGCTCTTAAAAGAAACTTTTCTTTTCCTTTTAAAAAGTTGTGATGTGATTAAATAGTTTATCATTTTCCTCATAATCACACCTCATTAATTTAAGCGTTGTTGCAATCACGATAAATCCACGTGTGACCTTATCCACCATTGGATGAAATCATAAAGAGGGACCCACATTGTTTCAATGATGATGAATGAATGACCCTTCACCATCTCAACCACGACGATTCTGGTGAGCTATCCCCATTGATTCTCCAAACACCCTCTTCTAAAAAGCACCGATTTTTACGAAGATCACCCAGAATCTCCAAGAGGGTCATTGCGAAAAATGGGTATATGCGGGTCCAGACCCAAAGTATCTGAGGACCTCGCAACTTCGAACAAAAAGAATAAGAATAATCATAATCATAATCATAGAAGCAATAGAAGAAGAAGAAGAATATTACGTAAACGTATTTCTTCTCGTAAGATCGAAGCCAACCTTGCTCACTCCAATGCTGCTTTGCAAGCTTCTAATCGTGCTTCAGGTGATTCCTTTCACTTTCAGTTTAATCTTTTTTATAATTCGTTTATTATCATTAATTCCCCTTTTAGTTTTGTTTAAATTAATTTTTTCAGTTTATTTGAGTTTTAAAAAAAATCAGTATCAAAGTTTAATGTGTGCTGTTGCAACCAAAACAAAATGTGTGCCGTTTTTTTATTCTGAATTGAAATTTATTAATTTTTAGGAAAAAATTAATGGGGATTTTGTTGACATTGAAGATCCTTGTTTTGTTTTGTGTGTTTCAGATGCTGCTTGGTTTGATTCTACTTCAGCGTTGGATTCTGAATGTGATGACGAATTTTACAGTGTCTTTGATGGTATGTTTTTTTTTTAAAAAAAATTAATTTTTAGTACCACTTTTTTTTTTTGTGTTATCTGCATGATTATATATTTTTCACATTAATGTTTGATGGGTGGGGTGTCTTTGAGTGAGTGTGAAATGGGGTCAGGACCAAAGTGTTCATGTCCTTAGGGATTTGATTTTGTTTTTGTGGATCACAAACAACATAGAAGAGTGTACCCTTATGATTGTTGTTGTAGCATTTCTTCTTTGAAGATTGCTAAAAATCAAGCCAAACCAGAAGATTGATTCTGCATTGAAATCAGATGGTATTCAAGCTGAGTTAAACTCTGTTTCAACAGAAGTGTCTGCAGGTCATGCTGATGATATTGGAGAGGACAGAAGGGTAGCCCCAGATCATTGGGGAATTCTGCAAAACAACTGTTTGCCATGCCTTTCTTCCAATGCCCTTGCTGTTGAGAAAAGGCCATCGAGTCCTGATAAGCCGAGTTCACAGAGAAAGTCGCTTTCTAAACCCTCCTTCAAATTGAGGGAAGGGTCATTGGATATGACATTGCGTGAGTGTTCTGAATATTTTTCGCCTGCAAGAATTGCTTTCGGTTTCTGGTATTTTGTATTTTACAGGTTTATGCGACTGGAATAAGTAGGACCTGTGTGGTTTGAGAAAAGGTTTTGTTTTTAATCATTTTCTCTGTTTGTAAATAATTAAATAAGTGTTTAGGTTTTACCCTATTTCCTCGTTGAATATAATAAATAAAGCGAGAATAAGGTGACATTTTTGTGATTTTTTATGTAAGCAGAAAGGGTTTTCTCAAAACCAATCAAACTCTTGGAATGACTGTGAAAGTGACAATACCATGTCAGCTCATGATTGAGCTTGTTTTGTTCCTCTGGCTATGCTTACAACAAATTAAAAATAATGGAGTAAATGACAGAAAATAGTTCTTCATTGTTATGACCTACATGAATATGTCATTCTGTTGTTCCTTTTGGCAATTTCGCTATTTTCGAACAATGATGGTCATTTTAAATAAAGTTGTTTTGCACGGATCTCTCTGACTAGTTTCTTTTATTTGCCCTTCCTGTTGTGCCTGCTGTATCATACACTTCTGAGTTTTTAGATTTTTGCTGCCTGGTCTTTTTATGGTTTCTTGTTACTAATCCATGGCTTCTCTTTTGTTTCAGATTCCCCTAGGGCAATTAGACAAAAACCGTTGGCAGGTTCTTTGATTCCATGTTGTCTAATAGAGAAGCAAACCCCTGGTTCCTGGTCACAAATTGATCCAAGCTCCTTTAGAGTCAGAGGCAAAAACTACCTTAGGTTGACACCAAATGCTTATGTTGGACTGGACTTTGGGTGATTAAACCTGTTGTTAAGGGGATGATACACATTAGATGTTATGTTAAACAATCAAGCATGCTGGAGTTTTTCTAGTTCTGTACTTCATTGTTTCATGGTTCATTGTTACATGGTTGGCAGGGACAAGAAGAAAGAGTTTGCTGCAAACACTGCTGCTTTCTATCCTTTTGGTGCTGACCTCTTTTTGTCATCCCGAAAAGTTGATCATATTGCTCGTTTTGTACAAATTCCTGCAATAAACATACCTGGGGACATCCCTCCTATTCTTATTGTAAATATTCAGGTAGCTTCATATTTCCTTGTTTAGATTCAATTTGAACCAAGAATTTCTCATCCTTATTACCAAGTGGCAATTTTATTTATAATAATCCCCTATTTTATATATGCATTGAAAAAATGTCAGTGGAATGCCACATATCCTACATTCCAAGGTAGACTTTTTTCATGGAGATTGTAACATATTTTGTGTTGTTTGAAATGCAGATACCATTGTATCCTGCCTCATTCTTCCAGAGTGAATATGACGGTGAAGGAATGAATGTGGTTTTGTACTTTAAGTTATCTGAAAATTATTCTAAAGACCAAGACCTTCCAGATCAATTCCGAGAAAGTATCAGTGTAAGAGGGATAGGCATAGATTCTTTTTCCATTTTAACCATCAGTTTTCCTGATGTTAAAGATGTCATGTCTTTAACACTATGTCTGAAGTCCGTGGTTTTTAGACACTCAATAAGTGTGCCTGTTCTTTTGTTCCTTGCAGAAATTGGTCAATGATGAAGTGGAGAGGGTTAAGGGCTTCCCTCTAGATTCAATTGCACCCTTTAGGGAGAGATTAAAAATTTTAGGCAAAGTGGCAAATGTGGAGAATCTTCCTTTAAGCATGCCGGAAAAGAAGCTTATGAATACTTACAATGAAAAACCCACTCTCTCACGTCCTCAACATGAATTTTTCTCAGTAAATACACTTTCATATTCTACTTACAGATTAGGCCATTTAATCTTACATTGAGGCAATCATTGCCTAAGTTTTCTGTTTCCATAATTTGTCATTGGGAATCATTTTATAAATTTATTTCTCAATTGGTTTCTTGCTGCTGTAGCATTTTAGAAGCTCAATTACACTTTTTTTTTGGTTTTTATTTTTATTATGATCCCTCTCTCACCATTCGCCTTCACTTTCACATGCAACTTCTAGGGAGCTTGCGGTATCTTTAAAATATATTAATATGTTGAAACTCAAAAGATTCCTGTTCTGATGCTATTTCTTTTACAGGGAGAAAACTATCTTGAAGTAGATTTGGATGTACATCGATTTAGCTACATTGCAAGAAAAGGATTTGAAGGCTTCATGGAAAGACTGAAGCTATGTAACCTGGATTTTGCTCTCACTATTCAGGTAATTTTATTATCATCTTATCGGCAACATAAACTTTCCTCTATATTATAGTCAGAGTAAAGCTTCAAATTGATCTCCAAGATTGTATGGGTTGAGTAATTTAGTCTTTGAGATTTTAAAAACTCTTCATTAGTATCTAACTTTGTAAAATGACATTTACTTGTCATTTTTAACACTGACAGCAAAAAAAGTCACAAAATGATGATGAAAAATAAAATAAAAAAGGGCTAAAGTGAATGTTATTTTACAAAGTCAGAGACTAAATTATTTGACTCATCCACTCTCGAAGACCAATTGAAGAGTTAAACACTTCAACTCTTGTCGACCAAGTGTTAAGCTTATGTGTAATTTTTATTGCTCTCTCAACATCTCACCATTGGAAGATTCAAGCCTTGTGATGTACTTACTGTCTATTGCTTTTGTGATATAGGGACACAAAGCTGAAGAGTTGCCAGAGCATATATTATGTGCAATTCGTTTGAATAAAATTGACTACAACAACTTCAACCATATTGGCTTTTAAGTCAAAGCCTCAACATAAAGAATTTTAACAAATATTTTCCATAATGATTACAACAAGTGTGTTGCTAATAGGTTGTTTTGAAATGAGATTATGTAGCTAACCGTGATATACCTTTGAATTCCTTGATGTATCTCTGAATATCTTGATTCATTGATATAAGAAGTTGAAGAATGTACAGATATGAGAATAATCAAATTTGAAATACTCAAATGAGTAATTTATCTTTCTCAAGATACAAGCAGATCCCAAATCATTGTATGGTGTAATTTATCTTCATAAGTTACTAGACTACATTAACAATATGGCCTAAAACTGGTGCATGCTTAGCAACATCTATTATGTTAAACATTAGAAAATATTTCTCATGAAAGGCTAAAGGATGCCCTTGATTTTAGGATTGAACAGTTTGTCAAGAATGTAGATTTTAAAACCAGAGTTTATAAATGTTCCTAAATTGTTGAAATAAAATTTAGCATTTCCAGCCTTTGTAAATAAACAAAAGGTGCTATGTATAAAAAGATATTTATATACCTAAAAATAAAAATAAACACAAGTTGCCAATGGACAACAAATACAATGGAAAATAATTTGCAAGGAATTTCCTTTGAAAATCAAAACGAAGATCAAAATTGTAATTTCACATAATTGTCTTCAATTATTGAATTATTAATTTTATAACGAATAATATTTATTTTATAAATGAATTTGATTAATCTCGAATGTAGATTATATTAATTATTTGATGGTTTTGTTTTACAATTCTTCTTTCACACCTTTCAACTGAAATAAATGATTAGGTAATATGCTTGCCGTTCAATGCACGTTTGAAGGACTGGAGGAAAATCTGTCTTTCAATCAACTCTATTGCATTTTAACTATCCCCTCCTGTCCCTTCTCTATGACTTTCTTGATCTAGTGTTGGGAAAATAAATTAATTATGTTAAGCTCAAGCTAGATAATGCATTTTAAAGTGGATTTTTTTTGAAGTTTGACTGTTTGTATCATTATGTTCAAACTGTTATGTTTTCTTTGTGGGTTGGACTTTCTATGCATCAACCTGTAAACTTCCATAATATAATGTAGCAATACTAAATGAGTTTATTTTTAAAAAAGTTCATTTTCTAATTCCAAATCACCAAACTCAACTTTTATCATTTTTTTAATCTCTACTCTCATTCACATCACATTTTTATCTTCTTCATTTTTCCAAATTCCCATTTCCTTTTTTTTCTGGTAAAAATGGTAGGTCTTTCCTTGGAATAAAAGAAAAGAGACTTGCAATAAATAATATATACTTTATTTATGAAACACTCATGAATAAGTAATTCATTTTAGTTTTTATTATTTGTCTTTTTTAACAGTTGTTACATATTTTCTTATATTCCTTGCCAATGTTGATTACTTCCAAGTCCTCAAAAAAAATTTAAAAAAAAGAATCAACATTTTCATTTGATGATACAAGCTAAAAACATAGGCTGAACAACAATAACACCATTGAAGAACATTGGTTTTGGTTGTGTTAAAATTAACCAAAAGAAAATGTTCATTGAGAAAGGAACAAAAATGAATGACATACATGGAAATCTAAGAAATAAAGTCTGATCAATCACGATTTGCTGGAGAACTCATACATCGTCCAAATATTGAAGAGAAGAAACTTCTAAGTACCTTGTGTTCAGTTTTAGATGAAGAATCTATGGGGGGTGCAACTTCATTATCATGCAACCTTCTTCCCATTGAGTTTTCTTCAATTTGTGACACATTTTCTTCCTTGATATAATTATCGTTCTTCCTACTAGATGATGTTTTGTTTTTTGGTTCCATGAATTGCATTTGATCTTGCCATATTCTACCAGAAGATCCTTGTCTCCTAAATGAAAATGATGATCTCTGCAACGAGTTCATGATGGATCAGAGCTTCTGTTGTGAAACAAACAAACCTTTGTTTCAATTTAGAGTTTCTAACTGATTACATAACGGTTTTTGATTTGGAGAGAAAACATTAGGCAAGTTGTACATAAATCCATTTTGTTTGGTTATAGGGATATGGTTTAGATTGATTTAGCATGTAAATGCAAATATAGTAAATAGCATTCTGTAGACTATATTTGTGTCTTGTCTAGATAATTTGGACTGATTCATTATGGTTCAGTTGCTATATTTGAAAGCTAACAAGTATCATTTATTTACTTTTGGTGATACTACATGTTTGGGATGTAAACAATAATGAACATTTTTGGTCTCTTACTCATTTCTCATGATTTGTGCTTCCTTTTTTTTTATGCATTTAATAATTTATCATAAATGAAAAGTAAACTTTAGCAGGTATTTATATGTAGTACTTGTTTTTACTAAACCCTTGAACAATTTTTTTTAAAAGAGATTATATGGGTTAAAAAAAATAAAGAAGAATCTGTCCATTATATGAACAACTAAAGATAATCAAGTAATTTCAATCATAATTATTCTAACCCTTCTTTTCAAAGATGGAGAGACAATCTAAACTAAGGTTCTGGTTGGAAGCAAGAAGCACGACCAACCAAACTATTATTGTTATGTTTTCTCATAATATATTCTTATCTTACCCTCTATTACCTTCTAACTTGATTTGTTATGGAAAGTTTGTGCATACTTCGTCTTCGAGTTCTAAAACATGTCAATTTCATTTTAGTATAATTACAAGATATGAAACTTTTAAATACATCATAATTATTATAAAATTAAGATTTAAAATTTTTTTTGGTGTAAAATAATTATTAGTAAATTTTATTCTATAAGAATTACTAAGAATATCAACAGATAAATAGTATTGGAAAATAGTAAATTGTAAATAGTAACTGGTAAATGATAAATAGTGAATAGTAACAGATAGATTGTAAATAGTGAATAGTAACTGATAAATAGTAAATAATAACTCATAATAATAATTTACTGTTTGGAATAATAAATTACTATTTTACTATTTGCAATAGTGACTAATAATAATATTTAATCTGGTACAATAGTAAATTTTAAGTGATATAAAAACAACCTTCATAATCATAAAAAAAATATAAAAAAAATTATTACTACTTTAGAATTTTCACCTCTATTTATAGCAAAGATTCTCACCGTGCGTCGTATATTTTAATATTTTAGTTACTATGGCAAGATTTGAAAGTTTTGAACATGTTACCGTGAAAAATTTGAAATTTCGTTATTACACTGTTGGTAGCAATTAAAAGGGGTGGTGTCAAAAGAAATTTTTTATTTTTTTATAAATTCTCAAATAAAATAACGATTAAAAAAAAGGTTGCATTTGAACATGTTTTCAAGTTTTCCAAACTGGAAAATCGACACAATAACTAAATTTCTGTACTTTTCCTGAAAATAAAAAATTTAAAAAACTGGTGAAAAACTCAAAAAGGAAAACTAAAAAAATGTTCAAACGAAATGCCCCCTTAATATTTTCATTTTCCTTTGGTTTGAATAGAACTCAAACAGATGTAATGGGCTCCCAACAACAACACTCACAGATACATTGTTCAACCAACTGAGATAATACTCAAGACTATGATGATATATGGATAAAAAATTCTAAAATAACTTTAAGGTGGTTACCATTTGAATCGTTGATTTTATTGTATATTACGAGAATATCAACTGTTGATTCTCTAATCAACGATTATCTTTTAAGTGTAAATGCCACATTTTAAAGGAGACATGTCCAATAATAAAAATCTGAACTTCAAATTATTATGGTACTATCCAGTGGCATCTAGTAAAGAGGATGAATCATAATAAAATCCACAACTTGACAAACACAATAAATGGTCTACCTTTCTGCCACATTCAAGTAACCGGGTCTAATGTGGAAGTCTTGTATTTAATCATCCAACTAACCATGAATAAGCAGCAAACAAAACAATACAACAACTTAGTAATCAAAAGAAGCATCCAAAAGTTCAGGGAATGCTGCTCTCATCTCACTGTCCCTGTCCAAAATACCATCCACAAATGAATTCCCTGAAGAAGATGAAAGACCTTCGCATTGCTTTTTCATTTGATATTCCATGCTTGCATTAGAAGCAACAGCCTCAGAACCCTTTGCAGCTCCTTGCTTCTTGTCATTGCCATTGCTTTTGGTGTTGTTGGAAAGTTCAACTTCACTCTGCACTAGGCCTGAGGGGCTCAATGATGATGGCACAACCCGTTGCATGTCACATTGTTGAAGCTGTTGAAACTCTGACCACACAAATGGATCACAATGAAGAAACTCACTCAAATCAAAGGAAGAAGAAGAAGAAGAACAATGAGGGGTGATTTGAGCCTGAGGAGTTTGACAAGAATAGCTCTGTGGTGAGCTTAATTGTGTGAAGTTAGAGGAAGATGAGGATGAGCTTGAGGATGCAGCTTCACTGAAGACATGTGGTTGGACATGCTCTGAGTTGAAAACTTGGAGCTGCACTTGATGTTCCCATGAGCGATGAACATGATCTTCTTGTGTGAGCTCCACCATTGGCTTCTTATTGGAACCTGATGAGTATTGTGTTGCACATGGCTCAGTTTTGGTTGGTATCATGTTGCTCAGCATGCCTTTGTTGACAAAACTCATTTGGTTGTTGGTGTTTGTCAGGCCACTTATGCTTCCCAAGTCAGAGAGAACCTGTGACACTGGCTTATGTGTTACTGGATCAATTCCGATCTTCATAAGCTTCTTCCTCAGCTTTGTGTTCCAATAGTTCTTGACATCATTGTCTGTTCTTCCAGGTAGTCTCTTTGCAATTAAAGACCACCTATGTTCAAAAAGGAAGTGTTTTTGTAATGAGAAAATAAGGTGATGTTTTGGGGGGGGGGGGGGGGGGGGGGGGGGCGGAATGTTTAAAAGAAAAGCAATGAAAAAAGGTTCATATGTAGTTGGCATGCTCAGTGGCGGAGCTTCTTTAGAGTTAGGAGATACCATAGCCGCCCCAAAAAATAAAACTTTCATAAAGATAGATAATTTTTACATTATTTTTGTGATATTAAATTTTTTAGTATACACTTTAATTATTTGGCCTGGTCATTGGGCACATTTGTGATGCATGTCAAAGTTTATGGTTAGTTCACACTCTTAGTAAACCAACAACTGCTTAATGTTTTGTCATGCTAATTTTGCTTACTTTCCAGAGACTATTAGTTGTATCAGAAAACAGAATTTAGAAAGTTGCACCCTTATACTGTGATCAGATAGCTGGGAATTAATTAAAGAAGCTTCACTAGAAATAAAATTCCCTTTCCAAAATAAAGCATATAGGTGATCGGAATATGCAGTTAAAAGTACAAACATGATACAAGTTGTTTCACGTCTCATATTATGCAGTAAATAGTTATAAAATAAATAGGGTGGTTGTTATATCGGTTAGACATAATGGTCACTAAATAAGTTTTTAAAAGATTAAATTGTTTATCATGTTAATCCTTTTAAATGACAGTATCTATTTGGTTGGTGTGTCAACTAAATTGGGATTGGTCAACGGAAATTTTTTTGTTAAGTTAATGAAAATTTGATTATCCCAAACGACATAAATGATTAATATTATCCATTAGGTTTTTTTGTTTTCACAACTCTATTTCTATTTCTAATATTGATTACCAAATAGATCCTTCATTGGTGACTATCTTGTCTTTCAAGAATCAACTTTTATTTAACGTATTAATAAAATCAATCTTAAAATGACTTATTTAGTGACTATTATCATTGAAACCTGATTAGGGGTTTTACACTTAAATTACATTACACTTAAAAAGATTTATAATTTACTTAAAACTTTTAAAGCCAAAACAATTATGCAGTTTTAATTTGTGTCACTTTTCATATTGGTCTCATACAATGCAATGAGCCTACACTAGAACTTTTCCAAATATAAAGAGGAGAACGTACCTGCTACCTATAGCTGCATGAAGGTTAATAATGAGCTCTTCTTCTTGGGGAGTAAAGCTATCATGCTTGAGGTCAGGTCTTAGGTAGTTGGTCCATCTTAGCCTGCAACTCTTACCACACCTGTTAAGCCCTGCGAACAAGTTGAAGGAAAAAAGAGTAAAATTGCACCATATGATATCATGTTTTTGAATTCCTATTAAACTATTTTGGAAGGAAGAAGGGGGAATTGAAGAAACCTGCTTTCTTTGGAACCAGTGTCCAGTTTCCAGTTCCATGATTGGACACATAGGCAAGTATTTTAGCATCTTCCTCAGCAGTCCAAAGACCCCTTTTCACATTGGATTTGTCACAACAAGGAGGCCTTCCCATTTTTTGAATGAGAGAAATGAGAAGTGGGGGAAGGAAATGAATTATGTAATGGTGATGCAATATGCATTGAAGGGTAACACTTTAAAGTGGAGGAAGGGGCTAATGTTTAAGATATGAAGAGGCAAGAAAAGCATGCAAATTTTTTTGGCTCCTAATAACAACAATTGCATGATTATATTCATCTTTATGTAAACAAAATAAAGAACCAAAACCATTTGTATGACATCAGAAACATAGTGCAAGTGCCTTCCCATTATTCCTTTCTCTCTCTCATATGCCTCATTCCCTATGGCAATATCTATTTCAGGTACAATTTGAATGATCTGTTTGGTTAAAACTGACTATGTTAACTGATTTTGATACCATCAATGACATGCAATCAAAATTCTTTCATCTTGTGTGGCTTGACAGATAGGCCTCTCTTTAGCTGTACAGTGCCAACTCCCAATTGAGCATACTCTTTTTCATAAAACAAAATAATAAAGAAAAGGTTGATATAGAGAATATAGAGTTATAGACCCTCGTCACTCACTACCCAGATTCAAACTGAGAGACACTGTGTAAGCATTCTGTCAGTAATTTATGAAAAATGAATCCTAATGTCTACTACTTTTTCTTTCGAGTTTAACTGTGATGCAATATATTATATGTGTAAAAAAAATTTATACTCTCGCTAATATAATTGTAGATATACTTAGATATGATTTTTAATGCCTACACAAGTCAATAATTGGATAGAAATATTATCAGGTCATCTATATATAAGATTTTTACATTGCTGAAATTTAAATTTAAATTTAAATTTTTAAAAAGATAAGTTTAATCTTTAATCAACTATACCAATCTTTCTTGACAATAATAACTAATTCATCTCCTTAAATATAAAAGTTATTTAAAGATTACATGATTAATTAAAATGGCTTCATATTTTAATCTTAATAATTAATTAAACCAACTTTTATTAACAATGCTAAGATGTATATTCTCTTTTTAATATTTGAAATAAAATTTATTTAATGATTACGAGATTAATTAAAGTGGCTTCATATTTTAATCTTAATTTATTTCTCACTTTTATGTAAAAAACTCTGATTTGATAATATGTGACTAAATATCTTTAAGGCATTAATTAAAAGGTAAAAAATCACCAAGAAAATTTACCTACACATCCCGCCACAATCTTTTGCATAACTACAGTATACTTAAAGCATATCGTAGAGCCACCATGTTGTCATGGCATTTTACTTCTACCAACGTTTTTTCTTTGACTTCACTTTCCTGCAAGACCAACTACGCATTTGGTGGGCAACATATTTTAAACAAAATGACAACCATACACCATTTTCAGTGATGTTCTTTTAATTCAAGGAGAGGGATAAAAAGAACATAAAAAAAAAAATGCAATAATAGATAGAAAGAGAAAAAGAGAAAAAATAAAAAAAATGAGGTGTCAATATGATTAGTGTCTAAATAAAATTCTATTTTAAACTTGTATCAATCCCTTTGGAGGGATTAAAATGATGCATGTTTTACAACAGCATAATGGCATGCAATATTAAAGCTTGTCAAAATGGTTTATGTAGTGACTTTATTTAAACTGAAAATTAAAGACCCCACTTTCAACAATGTTTATCCTCCAACTGCATTCAACTTATCAAGAATGAGCATGGTTAATTCGTTTTATCTTCAGTGAATAGTTATTCATCCACGGAAAGAGAAACAGCAAAAATAAGAAAAAGGAAGTTCTTTCAGAGGAACACCCCAAGAATCCGAAGACAAGCTGCAAATAACTGGAAGCTCATGTTAGGATGCTGGTAAAATATGAGAAAAACAAAAACTGAATCTTTTTTTAACCAAAAAAACAGAAAGCAAATTTGAATTTTTTAATTTAAGTCAACTTTTCTTTTATTTTTCTCTATTTTCTCTTCAACTAAAAAAACAGCAATATCCATATTTTCTTTCTGTCCTTTTCTTTCACATCCGAAGATAGTATAAAGGAACTAAAGTACCAAAAAATGATTGTTATATACAGTATATTTAACAATGTATTAAGACTCTACATGTTGAGAACAAAGGCAAATGTTGATACAGATATATGGTAATACACCCTAAGAAGAGCACTTATTGCAACTCTTCATACACTTTCCTCTTACTCCTCCACCACCAACCATATAAAGTGGGTTCTTTTCACATTCACCTATTTTAGCCCACCTTGAGCAATTCTCATTCTCATCAACACACTCTCCACTATCCACTTGCGTGATAGGTTTTTCAAAGTCACTCACATGAATCCACTTAGTTGCAGACCACTTCTCACCCTCAATCACTGGACAGCTTCCATGCAAGCTTCTCGTGTCCGTAGTTGCATCCAGGTGAAGACTGAAGAACAACAAGGCATCACCCTTCTCAGGTTTCACTGAAATCACCAACACGGAAAGCATTAGAGTTTCAATCCTATGCCATAAAATAAGGCATGAAAGCTGATAGTTGTTGGATTACATAAGCATGCACGAGATTAGAGTAATTGTAACATCATGGAAAAGATCAAGTCGGTTCATTTTGTACCAGAAAAACCATTGAATGCTTAGTGTGCCATAAGATCAAATATTAACAATCACATTGCAAAATTCTTTCGGCAAAGAAAAGATGTGTCATCAAAGCAACACATGCGCAACCAATATGATTTTAACAAACTTTCTAAGTACAAGAAATGGTAAGATATTCATTTGCACCACCGATGTTCGCCAAGAAAGCACCCAATTCAGTTTTAATATATGTTGAAATAACAGGGTCTTCGTGTAGAGAGAGAGAGAGAGAGGAAAGAGACTATAAATGATTAGATATTATATTAATCCGATGTTAGCAAACGGGGTTTAGATTTTCAAATACATTTCTAAAGCACACCAACCAAACACACTTTAGCCATTTTAGTTTTGAGAACTAATCTCTGCTCCCGAGAACAACTTTCAAGAACAGAAAACAAGAATGGAAACAGGCCCGTAATTCTTTTAAAAGAAAAAAATATAAAGATAAGTTATAAAACTTAAATCAATACACAATGTTTAACATGATAATGCTTTTCTATTAAAATTTGTTGGAAACATGATAGAAAAAATCATTTAGTTTAATTTCCCGCTTCGAAAAATTTAAGAATTATCTATGCATCATGTCAGATTTATCCAAATAGTCCAAGTCTGAAAAGTCGGCCAGGACAAGAATCTAAAAAATTGACCGAAAAACCTATAGCCATGTTATATATGATCTAAGCCCACAGACCACAAGCACCTGCATATGTTTTCTGAACATCGCCTAGAAGGCAAAATTATGCACACCACACTATTATGTACTAGAGTCTTCTTTGATATGGTTCAAAATAACCAATAATCTCAACTCAAGCATAAAAAATTGTGCTAATTGTTCCCACCCCCAAGGTGTAAACTCTTGGCCAATCAACCCATTAATGGTCCAATCAAGGGGCACCAATAAAGTGGCACTTGGCCTAGTCAACCCATTAATGGTCCAATCAAGCAGCACTCGGCCCAGTAAACACTTGGCCTAGTCAACCTATTGATGGTCCAATCAAGTAGCACTTGGCCTGGTCAATGCTTTGCTGAGTCAAGTCAACCCATACCTAACCCGGTTTACCCATACCTCAATCAAGTATGTTCTGAAGACTTCTAGAAGCCACTCAGTCTATCCTAAATAGGCTCAGGCCGCTTAGATAGGAGTAGTTATTATAGGGCATTATCTTATTGTTAATTCATTGTACTTTTTCTTATCTATAATTTGAATACGAGTAAAAATAGGGAAATATTTAAATTATACTTATCTATAAAGCCCTATATGTACAGTGTAGGGGAAAAGGTTTATTCGATAAACTTAGATTGCTTGATAGGTTTTCTCTAGGGCTTTAACCGTAGGGATTCTATCAGGGCTTTTTGAAAACTGGTAGTTTGTAAAACCATCCTGAAGTATTTATATTTTATATACCTGCATAACCTTTGTGAGCACATTCAGACCAGCTTTCATCTTTTGGTTGTGACAACTTTGCCTGAAAAAACAAACAAGTTGAACATGATTTCGTTTTTTTTTCTTGTGGGGGAGGGGGGGAGGAGCCAAGCAAACATCAGAGGGGAGAAGCCAAGGAAACATCAGAGTCAAATACGAAACCTTTACCTCAGCATTGGGAAAAATTGTTTCCCCGCCCTTCTCGACATTAGACAAATACATCAATACAGTAGCAATCCGATGACCACCCATAATTTGATTAGCCTTGTCATGAAAGTAATCAAAATGTGGTTCATACTTCTGACCATTCTCATAGTGCAATATTTGCATCGATTCACCATTTTCTGATGCATTATAGACACACTTTAAATCGAAGTAACAAAAGGAACAACTGAAATGGATCAAAGAATGATATTATGATATTATCTACTAACCTATAGGAAGGAATGTCCATGCTGCAATTCGAGCTTCAATACCAGCAACTACTTCATCCTTAAAGATTAAACAGAAGAAAGAAGAAATTCAATGATTGAAAGCACAAACTTCAGCACATGAAAGCATGGTTACTTTGTCAGAAGAATTTGAAGAGAAAGTTTGTCTAATTTTCCCTAGCAGAGAGGAGTTTTTTATGACTACTACATTGAAATAGGCATTCCAGAATCCAGATATAAATACTACATTAAAAAATGTGAGTCAACTCAAGCCTTGACCCATTTCACTGGCTACTCTTCCTCTCAATAAAATCAAGTGCTCTGTGCACTTTCTTGGATGCCCTATTTAATCTGGCTGTTTGATCCCCCTGAATTTCAATCTTATATTGCATGCAATAGCTTCAATGGGAATATTTGGGAATGAGAAAAAAAATTAATAGTTTCAACCTCGTGCCCTTACAATGTAAACCATGAGCTTTTCAAAAACTGTGCCCTGTCGCTGGAAATCAATAATAGAGCAACAAAATCTTCATTTTCCTTGAATCCCTTCATATATGCAATATACTTACATCATACATATACACACTGGAATGTAAGATGCATTCCATCCCACAACAGCAATGATTCTCATTAACTATTGAGCAGACATAACCAGGTTCCCACTAATAGCACCCTAACAAGCTAGAGGTTACTTAAGCCATGAGACTCTCCACATGGATTGAGTACATCGGTCACAATATTAAACTTGTACCATTGAGTACAATACTTTATCTATGATTGATTTTTCAGAGTCAAGACAAAGAAGAAGAAACAATAAAGACAATGAACAACTAATAGCCAACAGTTTCAGATGAATAATTAAGCACTTTTATTCCCTTTTGCAAGAAGTACAGAACATATTCAAGTCAGTGAACAAATCAATATATTGAAGAAAAATGTACTCGATAACTATCGCATTGAAATGGAATTTACTCATATTCTAAAGAGAGGTAGAGGCAAGCCCGGGATTCTGAAAGTTTCATCTAACAAAGTTAAACAACACAGTTGACAGTCCCTTATTCTTGTAGATTCTTACCAACCTTAAAAGTAAAGGCATGCCTCTTTGCTCCAAGTCACCCTTGTTCTCTCCAATCCAAAGAGTACATACGAAACAACTATCTTGAACTCAAGAATTCTTTTGACAGCTTCAAAATGTTTATGACAAAACATCATAGAAACATGTCCTTGTTTATCAATTAACTTTTGATTGGGGATGTCTTCACTTCATCGCTAATTATAATTCAATCCGCATGTTCATACACTTCCATATTCCATTCATTCAGACAAGTCACTCATCTATCTTTATTTTATAGTATCAAGCTCAAAAATCATTGCATCCCAAACTATTCAAGTACATTTACCACCGTCAAGTACTGTGTCTACAAACAAGCTCATACAGAGAACATAGCAAGAAGAACCATATGTTACAACTAAAGCAGAAACCAAATATATATATATATATATATATATATATATATATATATAAACTTGCAAACCATATTTTCTATATGCAACACATTAATTAAATATACCTGTGCTTTGTTAAGAAACATTCCAGAACTCGTTCTGACCTCACTCATTATACTTTTGCCAGAATCATTATCTGCCACCATTGACTTTTCCAGCTTATGCTTGGCCTAACATCACAAAAATTGGAACATAAACATACACACCATCAAACAACCCCTCATAGCAGATAAAATATCTCATCTAAACCCAATGCTAATCATAATTATAAACATAAAAAGTTTTAAAAAACTAACCAGATTTATTAAATGATCACATTCTTCCTCAGATAAAAACCCCTTGTACAGAAAAGCCCTGCATACAATAATTCACAAATAAACAAAAAAGAAAAAACCAAAGCGACCCTTTTATCTAACACAGGAAACAGGATTTTACCTAGGATGCCACGAGAGTTGAGTGACCCGTGTAGGATCAAACTTCACTGAAGACACTCCTCTGTTCAACCTAAGCACGGATCCATGTCTGAAGACAAACACACGAACCAATCGTAAAAAAAATGAAAAAGGTGAAATTTTGACGGCATTCCCAGATAGAAAAAGAGAAAAGGAGAAGAGAGTATGTGAGAGTTAACAGCATTATTACGTGGCCTTATCTTGGTCAGAGCCAGGTAATCGAATCGCAGAAACAGAGAGATCAGAGAGAAAACAGAGGAAACAGAGGAAGACTGAGAGGAAACAGCGAGGAACCATGGCGGTGGCGAAGAGATTGGTTTTTGGTTAGGAATCAAAACGAGGATGTAATGTTTAATGTAATAATAATTGGAGACTTGAAAGAGAGAGGAGGCGGCGGTGTGTGGGAAACGTTGTCGTTTTCAGACAATTCCACAAGAACGCCCACTGGATTTGGTACTCTCTCTCTGCCTGTTTCTAATGTCCACTTTGAAATTGAAACCTCCTCTTAATTACACCTTCTCGAACCTTCATTGATATTAATATTTTACTAATAAGTACTCAGTGCATAGATAAATTGGTAAGATTCGTTTTTCACTTTATGTAACTTACGTTTGGCTTGTTTTAAATTAAAAAAATGACACGGATCCAGAAAAATAATAGGTAAAAATAATTTGGTTAAGTTTTTAAGTCTTTTATAATTTAATTTTTTAAGTTTTAAAATGTTTTTAATTCTGTTGATTTCTATTAAAGTTTCGGATCTGTTGTTTTTCCCTTTTATAAAATCTTGGTTAATATATGTCAAATTTTATCAATGTTGTTCTCAAAATCTTACATTCCTTATATATTGATGGATTCTGAGAACTAAACTTGAAGAATAGAAAACATAGATTACATATGAAAGGAAGAAGGTAAGATATTTTAAGAATAACAATGATGAATTTTTTCTAATAATGGAGGTTTTATAAAAGGAGAGCTAAAGAGTCAGGTGGAACCGTTCATGCACCGACAGAAAAAACTTCTTCTAACCAATGGTGTATAAATGACACCGTAGGTAACCATATGATGTCATTAGCAGTAATTAGGTTAACATCATAGTAAAATTCTAATAGAAATGATAAATTTTAAAAACTAAAATGAAAACATAAAAAACTTAGTACCCGCCAATAAGAATAAAATTGAATGGAATAAAAATAAATCTCACTAGTAAAATTGATTATAGAATGTACACGAATGAAAACTAATTTAGTGTATATTCAGTAAGGTATTTTAGTTATCTAAAAGTTTGTTTCACTAACTAAAATGTTATTTTAATTAAAATAAGTGTTTAGATATGTTACATTTCAGTTAGTTATAATGACGTATTCTAAAATGTCACTAATTAATATTTTAATATCTCACATATAACTTGAAAGACAATTTTACTTTAATGTCCCAAAATACTTAATAATATGTGAATGGAAGAATAAAAAACATTCAGTTTACTTTTCGCTTAATGTTATATACTTATATTGAATAAAATCAATGGATAAAATTAAAATTTGTAAATAAACAAAAAGTAAAATGTTTCTAAATTTTGTATAAAAAATCATTTATATCAAAATTTGATGAGATAAATATTTGATTAAATTACACTATAATAGATGTTGATACCATATTCAATGGTATGACATCGGAAGTAAAAAGAATTTGGTATGGGCCTCATGCTATTATATCATTGTTCCTCAATAATAATTATTAACATCACCATGTTTATTCAATCATTTATCCATAACATCATCATTATGAATATCATCATTCAACAAATCATCACATCAATAACAATTTGCCATTATTAACATTTAATATGAATCTCAATCAAAAACATCAACACCAACATTAGTTTCACATAATCATCTTCAACACCATTCATTTCCACCATTTATTCTCATCGTCATCATATCTTTCAACATATTAATTAACATTCAACAATTAATAAACACGCACATACACATATACATATCCATTCATAATTCATCTATTTAATATAATATTGCTTCCCCCTTACCTGGAATTAGATATTCTAAGTCGTTTCCACGTTTTGGTCTTGTTCTGAAATTTGACCCACTGGAACATCTTTGTCATTGAAATTTAATAATTTGTGATATAAAGAATTAATCAATAAAATTTTTGAGTGGTGTGCATTAGATTAAATGAATTATGGAAATTCTAATTAGAAACGAGGTTGATTTTATTAATTAAAAGTGACTAATTAAGTGAGTAGTTTTAAATTAAATTGTGAATGGTGAATTATTAATTACTATGTGATAAAGGTGAAAATAGGAAATTACTCAAGGTAAAATATATTTAATTAAAAGAAAAAAGAAATGAATTTGGAAAAAGGAAAAGAAAATGAAGAAAAATAGGATTACGAGAAGACCATCGTGCCCTTATGATTATAAACATCTTTTCCATTTACTTCTTCTTTCTTCACGCGAAACTTCTTCCTCCCTTTTTCGTTCTCATGGTCGTGTGATGGTGATGTCAAATTGAAGACCAATTCCTTGCCGGAAGTTAAAATTGACCATCTTTTTGGAATTATGGCACCGGAGTGGGTCAGTTGGTGCTTTCAATTTCATGCTTCCTCATATTTCTCTCTCTAACCGAATGACATGTACATAAGGGGATTTCGTTTGCATTTTCCTGGTAATTTGGAGCTTGAGGATAGTTTTAGATGTAGTGGGTATTAAAGATTGACTAACGGGATGTTGTTTCAGTGTCATTAGGTTTCAAAATTATTGTTAAAGGATCATTAAGTGAAGCAAAGCTTGAAACTGAGGGTCGAACGTGAAAGCGGTAAGCCTCGGATGCCTCAAAAATATATTTAAATTTATGTGTTGTTGTGGGTGTCAATTTCAAAAGCCAAAACACTAAATTGGTTTGTGCACGTGAAATTTGACATTAATGAAAATAATGTTAATGTCAAATTTGACACATGGGAAAATGGTATGATAGAATAAAGAATATCTAAATAATGTAAATGTATATGGTGATATATATATATATATATATATATATATATATATTGATGGATATTATGAATGCTAAATTGATATGATGATGATAGTGAGAATTAATTGTGTGATGGTGAACAATATAATTGTGTGTTTTCTTAATGATGAGTATATCATGCATAATCATGGAATACTATGAGTAATGCATTGAATGATGATGATTTTATGTCAATGTATGATGATAAGTTGAAATGATGATGATTTGTAAGTGATCTTGATAATTGAGATACTATGAGACATATTGTTAATGAGATTAAGGGATTGATCCGCCTGAATGGCGGGTGGAGATCTTATTTGATGGTCGTAGTGTCGAGATGATGATGATTAAGAATTGATCCGGCGTCGTTACCAAGGCCCCAAAGTAGTAGATTCAAGCTAATCCATGGTCCCTACCTAAGCCGGCATGGACCCTTAAAGGAGAGCACGTCGGCCTATGTTATGTCACCTCAGCCAGGCTGCTGCCCCGTATGGTCGGAGTTAGTGCCCTTAAGTGGCCAAATGACCGGAGTCGTAGGAGGGCACAATAGCCTACACCGGTCATGACTTGCAAGGAACCCACGTGTATGGACATTATCTGGAACACTGAACGAGGCACTACAGTGACGTTCCCTCACTATAAATATTGCTAATACTCTCATAAGTGGTAAGCTCTCTGGTACCCATCTTTTAGACCCGATACAGCTCCGATGTTAGAATTTGAACTGACTTGAGCGTCGGAGTGCCCTTGCAGGTACCACCCCCTTTCGCCCCTCAACGCGATAAGCCGGTATGAGAAGCTCAAAAAACCACAGTACAACCCAGAGACCGTCCAATCCAACAACCTCATCAAGCATATACTCTGGACCCCGGCCAGGGTCCTTTCCTTTAGACCCCGATCCTCTGGGAACTCGGTTCTAAAGTAGAACATTGGCACACCTGGTGGGATCGCGTAAATGTGAGTCCCATATTGTGCACGATGAAGTTAGTCATGAAACGCAACAAAAAAACACAAAGGTATTCCGAGAGGGGAACGTCGGCTACGATGAAACGCACTCTCAGCATATGTTGATTGACTCCGGTCAAGTACAACTGATACAGCAAGTGAGAAAAATCGTTACTTCTCCCACAAAAGTACCCCCGGTATGTATTAGGGATACTGGAGCGGTGTTAAGATAAAAATGTTCCTTCGAACCCCGGTCATGAAGATGGTTTGAGGAAACAAGGATGTAGAGTGCCTAGCTTTGGTTGAGGAAAAGAAACCAATCAAGAAACAGGAATGTTGGTGTACTTCGGTACCTGCAGTAAATCTTGCCACGCATTCCACTGCTTAGTGTTCAATACCGGTTTATAAGATCATTTAACATCGATCCTTAAAAGGAAACTATTCATAAAGGTGATAAGGAGCCTCTTTTATCTGCAATAAAGGTACCTTCTGCTATGATTAAGAGCTTGACTAACCTTCAAGAATGTCGGTATCGAGTCTTGTCAGAGCAGAAGGAATTGCCACAACCCCCAATCCAGCAATAAGCAGAGCTGAGGTAAAAGCGAAACTGAAAAGGCAAATTCAAGGAAGAGCATGAGTTGCACCTTACTAGCAGGAATAATAAGAATACGTTGTGAGCATCTTCAAAGGACGCAATACAAGAAGCGTCTTGAATCAAGAGGAACAGATCCAAAATAAGCTTGTTTCAGAATGGGTGAAGGCCTGGAGAGGTGAAACCCCGAAGGTCAAATGTAATAACCCCGGAGTGGCTAAGGCCCCAGAGCGGTTGCATGTCTAGAGAGGTGAAACCCCGAAGGCCAAATGTGATAACCCCGGAGTGGCTAAGGCCCTAGAGCGGTTGCATGCCTAGAGAGGTGAAACCCCGAAGGCCAAATGCGATAACCCCAGAGTGGCTAAGGCCCTAGAGCGATTGCATGCCTGGAGAGGTGAAACCCCGAAGGCCAAATGCGATAACCCCGGAGTGGCTAAGGCCCCAGAACGGTTGCATGCCTGGAGAGGTGAAACCCCGAAGGTCAAATGCGATAACCCCAGAGTGGCTAAGGCCCTAGAGAGGTTGAATGCCTAGAGAGGTGAAACCCCGAAAGCCAAATGCAATAACCCCGGAGTGGCTAAGGCCCTAGAGCGGTTGCATGCCTGGAGAGGTAAAACCCCAAAGACCAAATGCGATAACCCCGAAGTGGCTAAGGCCCCAGAGCGGTTGCATGCCTGGAGTGGTCGAACCCCGAAGGCTAAAGTGCCAAAGGTCACATATCCGAGATGGCAGAATCCGAAGAACAAATAATCCTGAAGCGGCCATTATCATCATGCGCCCGAAATGGAAAGTAAAGCCGGAGTAAGGGAAGGTGCCTAGATCGGTTGTTACTTCCAATGACCCCTAAATGGTCACAAAGGCTTGGATCAGCTATTAAAAAAATGAAAATAAAAGCTACAATGAAAGGCAGTATGTTGTTACTGAGAGGCATCAAGGGTGAAAAAACCAAAACCAAGTCAATATCGGTTGTTGAGGTTAGAATCAGTGCAACATCGGTTGAGAGAACCCAAGAATGCAAGTCAGACGTAGAATCAGAATATCTAGAGCCACTGTCGATGACCCTAGACAAAGATAAAGAATGTCGTTCTAAGAAAACGATACCAGAAGTAGTCCAAGAAATGGCTGTACATCGACGGTATAGAAAACATAATACCAGCGTCTTTACAAATCGCGACGAAATGCCAAAAAACGATATCAAGAGACTATAAGTGATTTAACGAAGTCTTAAACACCAGACGAAGTCATAATTTAAGACGATGTCAATGAGAGACGAAGTCACAAAAATAGACCAGACTAATAACGATAATCAGTACAAAAGTTAAAGCATAACCTCGGTTAAGGGATTAGAAGATCAAGGCAAAATTTGAGTCGCTTGTCGCAACATACGATATGAATGAGAATATTCGTTGTCATCACAAATTACCCTGGAATAAAAGAAGGGTTGAAGTAACTTCAAGAAAGTGCTACCGAACTAGTTAAAGATATAATCATATATGGTAGAACTTTATTACTTTGATTTTAGTTTAAACTTTTGTTGTGAAAACAGGAACGGCGGATGAAACATTGAGAAACCAAGACGTCTTAACAAAGACGATATAAAAGATCTAGTACCGCCATTATTACAAAGTAAATTTAGTCCAAAAGACGGTATTACAAAATCAAGAAAAGTTGTAACATCGGTAAAGGCAGTATCTAAAAACAGAATCCAGTTAAACATCGGTAAGGATTCTATTACTTGTAATGATACCATTGATTTTACTTAAGTATGAAAGTAAGTATACCGGTGAAATCACTAAATGGAAGTATATGATGCGAAAAAGCACATGCAAATTCATTCCAAGAATAGTAGTACTATGGCCATACACTTCATAAAATATCCAAAATCGGAGCCTATCCCGGCACAAGGTAGCAAAAATTTACAAAAAATCTAAACTGCGGTGGTAGAAGAGTTCGGTTCGGATCTTCAGCTGTTTTCTCAGAGTCCTCGTCTGACACTTCCTTCAGCTCTATGCTCTGGTTCTCAGGCAGAGGCAGAAGCTCATAAAGGACATCCTCAGGCTCTACTGCTTGACCCCGATCCATCGTATATAGATAGATGCCCACCATGAAACTCATAGTAAACACCTATACCATTCAGATTAAGGTTAACATCGGGGTTTCGGTGAATCACCTGACGGACGACGGTGCTAAAGGCAACATCGACCAACTCTGAAAATTCAGCCATCTCCTTATCCCGGTCTTTCAGCTCTTGAAGGTGGGCTTCCTTCAACGACACCACCTCGACTACCAAATTTTTCATTCCTTTTTTTTATAGCAGCCCGTCCAGTAAGGGCATGATTATACTTAGCTTTAAGCTCTTTAAGGGCATCTTCCGCAGTCTTTTGCTTGACTTCGACCTCATCTGCCCTCTTGGTCATCGAGGAGAATGCCATTGTAAGATCAACCAAATCTTCCTCTTTTTTGGTCAGGGTCGTCTGAGCCTCCACTCTAAGGGCTTCAGCTTCCTTCATCTGATTTAGACATTGTTTGGCCTCAAGACCGGAATAGTAAGATTGCCCCAGAGTTGTGTATGACCCTAACAGCCTCGATCAAATTAAAGATAGCTTCCTTGGCAGCACTGCGGGCCTCGATCGCTGGAAGATCCTCCTTGAGTTGAAAGGGAATCTGGAACCTTGCCGAAGTCTCCCCCACAGTTTGCAAAAACTCTGATATGCTAGAGTTGCAAAAAGGTACCTCAGCATCAGCAGGACGGATCCTGTCAAGCATGTTTTCTCTAGGCTCTGACGCTGCCTCCTCTTGCAGGCCTTGACCTTCGACCCCGATCACAACTGGATGAGTCTTCTTTTTCTTTGGTTCCCTATTGGAAGGACGGGTTGTGGCGCTTCTTTTCCTTGTTCTGACCCACTTCCTCTGGGATCAACGTCAAGTTACTGACCTTTTCCGCCGGTATGCTCACCAGCTTGGCCTCAGTGCGCCTTGGGGTGACCCGATTCTCAACATTGGCAACAGCGACATTCCGAGCTTCGACCTGCTCCCTTAGCTTTTTCAGCAAGTCAATGCAGGCCATCTGTAACACCCTCGGTTAGATAAGACAAATCCTTCTGTAGGTTCATCCTATTTAACTGAGAGTGTTAACAGTTTTTAGAAAAAGTGAATATTTTTTTTTATAAAGAGATGGCAGATCAGTGGAAGCAAATAATAGATATATTTCATAGTCATTCACAAACTCAAAAATAATTGTACTCTTAACAGAATGGGGCACGCAGGCACCCTTAAATATTATACAGTCATCCGGTGTCTGATTATTAATAATAAATATTCTATCTTTAATGATCGTTCTCAGTGGGTTCTGTATATTGTTGTTCTTCACACTCGGGTTCTTGATTTTCTAATTCCTCTGAAAATTGTCAACAGTAAGGGTGAGTATAACCCAAGACCCTGATTGGTTAATCCGGTGTGGACATAATCCAGTTAACAAATAATATCACATAATTCATACAATTAGCATATTTATAATAATCAAGCATGTCGTCATGAAAATACATGAATTGAATTTATTATGATTTATCTTTGATTAAGTCTCATGATGCATGTGGGCCCAATAAACTCGTCATTATCATCCTTTCATTCTTTGGAATTCATCCTGCTCAAGTTGTTTCTTGGGCACAACGTTTCCATTCTAGAGCGATCGGAGCTCACCAAGTCCCCTTTCTTTTATCATATGGTACGAATGAACTCACAGGTTCTCATCATTATATATATCATTTCATCTTGGGACTTGGCTCTTCACGATCATAGATACATCCCGTCATTTAGTCGAAGTACACCAGAATTGCATCGTCTCACCCGGCTATCAGGTGCGAATCTGATGCCATTGGGTTGCCGTTCCAGTTGTACTCCCAAGATTCTTCTACTGAGATCGAACGTGAATGTCCTCCAGCGTACCAGGTGTATGCTCTAGTTTTTATTCTTCAAAACATATTTTCATGATGCGAAATGCATTATTTTTATCATTAGATCCCTGGGTATCTTATGTGTTTCCAGTCTCATCGTATCATTCCCAAGCTCTTTGAATTCCATCAATTATTTAAACATTGTAAGATATCCGTTTATTATTTTAGAAATATATCTATTATATCTTGGTTAAAATTATATTCTTCATAAAGAGTAAAATAATATATTCTTTATGTAATTACTCATAATTAAGACGTTAACAATGTTAATAACAATAAAACTAACAATAGTAATAACAATATTAAGATTGATAATAATTAGAATAATAATAATAATAATAGAATAAGAATGATAATAATAATTATAACTTCCCAATAGTTTAAAAAAACGTTTAAGAATAGTTTCTAAATGAAAATCAAAGCGAAAAACACTAAAAACATAGTTTTCCGAGTGAAACAAGGGTAAATCCAAGTGAAATAAGTATAATTCCGAGTGGAACCATACTGAGAAGGGTTTTCCAAACGATCTGGCTAAAAATCCGAGTGAAATTACACTGGGAAGCTGTTTTCCGACTGAAACAAGTTTGGGTCCGAGTGAAAATGAACTGGAAGGCTGTTTTCCGACTGAAACAGGTTTGATTCCGAGTGAAAATGAGTTTTCCACATGAATTAACTATGCATCCGAGTGAAATAAAACTGAGCAGAGTTTACTAAATGAAATTAATATGTTTTCCGAGTGAAACAGAAACTGAGAAGTATTTTCTTAATGAAATAACTTAAATTCTGAGTGTAATAAATTTCTGAGTGACTTAAAATATAATTTCCGAGTGGAATCAGTAAGAAAGAGTTTCATGAGTGAAAATGTTGGTGAAACCGAGTAAAAATGAATTTCTGAGTGTAATAAAATACGATTCCGAGTGACATCAGTCTCAAAGGAGTTTTCTGAGTGAATTCAATATAAAATCCGAGTGAAACATGAGTTTACCGAGTGAAATTAGTTGAAAAAGGTTCTGTCTGAATAAGACACATGCGAGTAAAATAAATCCGAGTAAGATAATCCTGATTCCGAGTGGAATCAGGTTGGGAAAGGTCTTCTGGGTGAATTAACTTTATATACCGAGTTACATCAAACTGAAAGGAGTTCTTTTAGTGAAAATAACTGTTTGCTGAGTAAAATAAATTGTTTTCCGAGTGAAATCACTGAAAGGTGTTGTCTGGGTAAAACTAACTGTTTTCTGAGTGAAATATGATGTTTTCCGAGTGAAATCAACTGGAAAGATGCTGTCCGAGTGGAAATAAACTAGAAAAAGTTCTCTGAGTGAAATTAGGTTGTTTACCGAGTGAAGAATTGTTCTATCAGAATGAAATACATTCAGTTAAGGTTGAATTCGATTAAAACTAAGCAAAACCGAGTTGTTATAGATGTAAAACCGGTCGGATTAATATAAAACAGAACCTGTTATCATTAAATCCATCTTCTATTCATAATTTTTCACTGGAAATCACACAGTACCCATGATTCTTAGTATTTTCAGTCCAATACAGTACATATCATTTCACAATTCATCACTGATTATATGCATTTAATAACAAATATATATATATATATAAATACAAATAATAATAATTAAAGCATTTAATTCACACAACACTGAATCTGTCCTGGAAAGGTGAGGAACAAGTTCCTTAACCCTTTCCTTCACTCGATTTTCCCACAGAGCACCCAAGAATATACCCCCTTACCTTAATGGAGTTCCTGGAGAAGAAGAAGAGGTTCCCTTTCACTGTCCTGCATGAATTCCGAGTAAAACAGAAGAGAAAGGAGAGAGAAAGAAGCTTACTGGAAAGGAAAATGGTAACAGAAGTGTGTTTGTAGCTGTGTTTCGTGTGTGTGTTCTGAGAATCCTTGCGCTAGTTTAAATAAGGAGAGTAAGTGGGAACTAAATGGGGAACAGCTTTTCTGAGTGGGCTGCTAGTGGAGTGCTAATGGAGAGTCAGTGGAGATTAAATAAGAAGATATGCTGAGTCAGTACCCATTTCTGGCCGCCCACTGTCTATAATGCGCATGATTGAATTAAAATAATCATTAAAAGACAAAATTGAAGTCAATACGCACTACTGACACTGAATACCGAGTGAAAATTCCACTCGGTTAACAACTATACCGATTGAAATTCTTACTTCCGAGTCAACAATTGCAAGGCTCGCTTGAGCGTGGCTTGCTCGCTTGAGCGAAGTAGAGAAATATGCATCAGGGGTCCTTCTCGCTCAAGCGGAATCCGACTCGCTTGAGTGAGTCTTCAAGTCTTCGCTCAGAATTCCTTTGAAACCGACTCAGGTACTCGGTTCTTCACTCGGTAATACCTGTCCAGACCGAGTCCTTCCTTTCTCAGAGTTTTCACTCGGAAATCCGAGTCTTCATTCACTTGGTTCACTCGGTTTAGGCCAACTTCTTCAACTATATTTCCAATTAAGGTTTATTTAAGCCATTACCTCTCGGAACAAGACCTACACGTACGAGTCTCACTCGGTTTTGGCCCAATAGAGTATATCTCACTCGGAAATGGTTCAGCTTCATACATTTCTCTCGGAATGGGCTCCCTCTACCATTTTCCACTCAGTTTCCTAAGCAAATACATAAGAAACCATTCGAAATCCTTCCCAATTGATTCCACAACACACTCCAGTCGGAAGGAAGCATCAAATCAACATAAACATAAGTATTTATGCATTCTTTCACTCGGAATGCTTCAATCAGAGGAGTTTCCTTCGGAAAAGAAGCATTTGGCACGGTTTGACTCGGAAACGAGTCATTCCAGGGTGTTTTGACTCAGAATTTCATTCCTTCACTCGGAATTTCATTTCTTCACTCAGAATTCCTCTCTGTTACTCGGAACAGAGTCCTTTTCACTCGATTTTTGTATAATTTCACTAATGATCCATATAAATTTCCATTATTATGCACAAAAATGACATTTCTTAGATACCACAGACCATCAATAGGGTATATATTGACTTATTCTTACTTACTAACCTTCCATACTTCAAAATTTACCGAATAAGACTGCTACTACAAACAGGGATGTTACATTCTCCCCCCCTTTTAGGAATTTCGTCCCGAAATTCAAAAGGTGAAATTGTTCTGCATCATCATCCTGAATACAATTCTATCATAATCATACTTATATATGCTATTAATATACCATCATAGGACATCGTCCCCCAAAACTTATCATCAAGTCCTAGACTTGTCTGAATCCAAGTTGTATGCTCATGTTATGCTTCGGAAATTTCTCTCTCAAGATCAAGATTCTCTTAAATCTTAAAGGGCTATCCATACCTAACAAAACAATGCTATGATTTCCTTAGCCTTAAGACCTCCATTTCATCATAAATCATTCGACCATCACCAAAATTGATTCAAACTCATTATAAGTCTCTTGGTTTCGTCTAAGATCATCAACTATTTCAAAATAACATACCTATTTATTAACTCAAGTATCTTAATTCACTATCAATTGTTTCCTTAATCTACTATCAATGTCTTGCAACTATCATCATGAACATCAATAGTCTAAATTAATTCCTCCAACTACCTACTTACTTATATACACTCCTTTCCCAATCCTCAATAATCAACACCTAATGCCTCAAATATTAATTTCCTCATATATAATCATTTTAGAGTATTCAAAGTCATCAACTTAGTTAAAATCCTCAAATCACTACACTTAGGATTTTTCATCAAAATTCAATGATGATTTTTAATAACCATCAACCTCCATCATTAACAACACCTACATATACATTCCATGGGTTTGTGCTAAGAATCATCTCACATAGCATTTATTATTCATTTTCTTCAAATCCTAGAGTTAGGGTTCCTCTAAGATCAAACTATCACCATTAACAACCATTATCTTCCATCTCTAATCCTGAAATTTTCATATACCACTTCACATCCATCCTAAAACACACATAAATACATCCCATCTTTGGGTTTTGCATGAAAATGGTTCCTATTCCTAAATCCATTCATAAGGCATTTTCCTAGCCATATAGAAATCAAAACCTAAGGCCAAAAATATCAAAAGAGTAGAGAATTTTACCTTAAGCTCCAAGCTATCCCAAGTCCTAGCATGTACACGAAAATGAAGGGAGAATAGGGAAATAAATGATATCTTGATCCATCATTAAAACGTTTCTCGTTTTATAACAAACGGGATTTCTGTTCGAGCTTAATACTAGGATTTCTGTTCGAGCTTAATACTAACTCCAAAAATTATTCCGAATGTAGATTCAGATTCTTAATCGTATTCTTAATAGCCCTGACCAATTGGTATCTCAATTGGAGATACTTGGTCCAATACTCAGATTCTAACTGGGTCTTATTTGCAGCAGTCGTGACAATCATCTTATTAGGCAAAGAGGTTGTAGGAAGCTTTAAATGTTTTACACAATTCTCAGATATGAAAGAATGAGTGGCTCCAGAATCATATAACACATTTAATAGAGTACTTCCTATAAAGCATGTACCTTGCACAAGATCGTTCTCTTGTGATATCTCCGCAGCATTCATATTAAAAACTCTGGCATTTCCTCCTGGTCTTCCAGTAGAGTTATTTCCGGGCCTTCTAGGATTATTGTTCTGATTGAAATTGTTGCCGTGGTGAATATTTTGCATCCTTGGGACATTGTTGGTAGAGGTATTTGCAGTAGATCCTCCACTTCCTTGACCTGTTGGTCGTACTGCCTGTCCTTGAGTTACTTGTTGTTGGTTATTTTTATTTCTGTACCAACAGTCAGCATCACGATGTCCAATCCGTCCACAAATTATGCAGTTTTTTACAGCTTTGGTTCTCCTGACCTCTAGGAGGAATTCGGTTGGCTGAGTTGAAAGGTCGGAAATATGGCCGATCTACTAGAAAATCCCTTCTTTGCTGTTGATCTGGCATACGTCGTTCTGGCCCATGATTAGACGCTCCAGGTCGTCGAAGATTAGAGGTGTTCTCAAATATGCGGCATCTGTCAACCAAAGTAGTGAATTGTGTAATTTTTTGACAACATATGGCTTGACGAATCTCATGTCGTAGCCCTGCTTCGAACTTTGCACATCTTGACGCTTCTCCCATGTGGGTGTAGTAGGGACAACATTTTGCCAATTCATCAAATTTAGCAGCGTACTCCCCAACAGTCATATTACCTTGTTTCAGATTGAAGAATTCCTGCTCCTTCTGTCTCCTTATGTCTTCAGGGAAATATTTAGCGAGAAATTCTGTCCTGAATCGTCCCCAAGTAATGATATGCCCATCAGTAGCTAGTCTGACTCTAGCATGAGTCCACCAGTGTTCTGCTTCTCCAACCAGCATGAAGACAGCAAAGGTTACACAATCCTCATCAGAACATCGCATAGCGGCAAAAATCTTTTCAAGGTGTTCAATCCATAGTTGTGCTCCTTCTGGATTGAAGCCTCCTTTGAACTGCGTAGGATTGTTCCTTTGAAAATCAGCTAATCCCTGTCTGGCAGAAGCATGAGGTAACTCTTGTCGTTCTATTACCTCCACAATTCTGGTAAGAAGATTCTCCATCACATGATTGTTATTTTAGCGTGCCATTAGGAATTTGCTGAAAGAATATCAACAAATAGATTCAGGGTATGCGTTATGTGGAGCATTCCACATAGGATATTTAGTCTTAGGAGTGTTATGGACTGTTCAATATTTCTATCAGAGTACGTGGAAACCTAATGGTCCACTCCCCAAGCTTGATGAATCGACTATGCTCTGATACCACCTTTGTAACACCCTCGGTTAGATAAGACAAATCCTTCTGTAGGTTCATCCTATTTAACTGAGAGTGTTAACAGTTTTTAAAAAAAGTGAATATTTTTTTTTATAAAGAGATGGCAGATCAGTGGAAGCAAATAATAGATATATTTTATAGTCATTCACAAACTCAAAAATAATTGTACTCTTAACAGAATGGGGCACGCAGGCACCCTTAAATATTATACAGTCATCCGGTGTCTGATTATTAATAATAAATATTCTATCTTTAATGATTATTCTCAGTGGGTTTAGCATATTGCTGTTCTTCACACTTGGGTTCTTGATTTTCTAATTCCTCTAAAAATTGTCAACAGTAAGGGTGAGTATAACCCAAGACCCTGATTGGTTAATCCGGTGCGGACATAATCCAGTTAACAAATAATATCACATAATTCATACAATTAGCATATTTATAATAATCAAGCATGTCGTCATGAAAATGCATGAATTGAATTTATTATGATTTATCTTTGATTAAGTCTCATGATGCATGTGGGCCCAATAAACTCGTCATTATCATCCTTTCATTCTTTGGAATTCATCCTACTCAAGTTGTTTCTTGGGCACAACGTTTCCATTCTAGAGCGATCGGAGCACACCAAGTCCCCTTTCTTTTATCATATGGTACGAATGAACTCACAGGTTCTCATCATTATATATATCATTTCATCTTGGGACTTGGCTCTTCACGATCATAGATACATCCCGTCATTTAGTCGAAGTACACCAGAATTGCATCGTCTCACCCGGCTATCAGGCGCGACTCTGATGCCATTGGGTTGCCGTTCCAGTTGTACTCCCAAGATTCTTCTACTGAGATCGAACGTGAATGTCCTCCAGCGTACCAGGTGTATGCTCTAGTTTTTCTTCTTCAAAACATATTTTCATGATGCGAAATGCATTATTTTTATCATTAGATCCCTGGGTATCTTATGTGTTTCCAGTCTCATCATATCATTCCCAAGCTCTTTGAATTCCATCAATTATTTAAACATTGTAAGATATCCGTTTATTATTTTAGAAATATATCTATTATATCTTGGTTAAAATTATATTCTTCATAAAGAGTAAAATAATATATTCTTTATGTAATTACTCATAATTAAGACGTTAACAATGTTAATAACAATAAAACTAACAATAGTAATAACAATATTAAGATTGATAATAATTAGAATAATAATAATAATAGAATAAGAATGATAATGATAATTATAACTTCCCAATAGTTTAAAAAAAACGTTTAAGAATAGTTTCTAAATGAAAATCCAAGCGAAAAACACTAAAAACATAGTTTTCCGAGTGAAACAAGGGTAAATCCGAGTGAAATAAGTATAATTCCGAGTGGAACCATACTGAGAAGGGTTTTCCAAACGATCTGGCTAAAAATCCGAGTGAAATTACACTGGGAAGCTGTTTTCCGACTGAAACAAGTTTGGGTCCGAGTGAAAATGAACTGGAAGGCTGTTTTCCGACTGAAACAGGTTTGATTCCGAGTGAAAATGAGTTTTCCACATGAATTAACTATGAATCCGAGTGAAATAAAACTGAGCAGAGTTTACTAAATGAAATTAATATGTTTTCCGAGTGAAACAGAAACTGAGAAGTATTTTCTTAATGAAATAACTTAAATTCTGAGTGTAATAAATTTCTGAGTGACTTAAAATATAATTTCCGAGTGGAATCAGTAAGAAAGAGTTTCATGAGTGAAATGTTGGTGAAACCGAGTAAAAATGAATTTCTGAGTGTAATAAAATACGATTTCGAGTGACATCAGTCTCAAAGGAGTTTTCTGAGTGAATTCAATATAAAATCCGAGTGAAACATGAGTTTACCGAGTGAAATTAGTTGAAAAAGGTTCTGTCTGAATAAGACACATGCGAGTAAAATAAATCCGAGTAAGATAATCCTGATTCCGAGTGGAATCAGGTTGGGAAAGGTCTTCTGGGTGAATTAACTTTATATACCGAGTTACATCAAACTAAAAGGAGTTCTTTTAGTGAAAATAACTGTTTGCTGAGTAAAATAAATTGTTTTCCGAGTGAAATCACTGAAAGGTGTTGTCTGGGTAAAACTAACTATTTTCTGAGTGAAATATGATGTTTTCCGAGTGAAATCAACTGGAAAGATGCTGTCCGAGTGGAAATAAACACTAGTGGAGAAAGGGGTTTTAAGCACGGTTCTGTTGGACCTTTAAGCACGGTTCCAGAACCGTGCTTGTTCCCACCGTGCTTGTAGATAGAGACTTTTAAGCACGGTTATTTCTAACCGTCTTCGTAGCTTACTTTTAAGCACGGTTCCTTTGAACCGTGCTCGTATCTAGCCTTTTTTATTTGAATACGCAGAAAAATGGCACTGTTTACTGGGTTCAGATCCAACGTTTTGTTCAGATCCAACGTTCATATGGTTAATTTCAACTGAGTTCGTAAATTAACAAGCTTGGTTATTATTCTTGTGCCACATTTTGTTGCTGTTACTGTCCATTTCATCATCATCAAGAGAAGGAGGGAATGAAAGTAGTAGTGAGCGTGAAGTTTATATTGTGTACATGGCTCGTTTAACCAAAGAAGAAGCACACTTCATTTCTCAAAAATCTGGTGTGGTCTCTGTTTTCCTAGACTCCATTCTTAAGCTCCACAAAACACGTTCCTGAAATTTTCTCAAGTCATACCAAACCTCAATCAAACAACTAAGCCTAAATATATATTGTATCAACCAAACAATATTCCTGACCAACAAATTAATAATAATAAAAATGGGGTTTTAGAGGAAGAACCTGTGTATGTAGAGAGTTGGTGGTAAGTGGTAGAGAGAAAGAGAACCTTCTATGTAGAGAGAGAAGACGCACACCGTGGTGGGAGGGAAACGAAAATGGAGTTTGGTGAAGGGGGAAGACGAAAGGGAGAGGGAAAATGGATTTGGTGAGTGGGGAACACGAAAAATGTACAGATGTTCGTGCAAAATTGTCTTATGAAGAGGTCTATAAGCACGGTTCCCGCCCAAACCGTGTTTAACAATTTTTAAAAATTTAATTTCAAATACCTATAAGCACGGTTACAGGCTAACTGTGTTTGTATGTACGCCTATAAGCACGGTTCAAGGATAACCGTCTTCGTATATACCACTAAAAATTTTAAAAAATTAATGAAGCACCTATGAGCACGGTTCCCCTTTAACCGTGCTCATATCCACCCTTTAAACACGGTTCCCCTTGAACCGTGTTTGTAGATGCATTTAAAAATTAAAAAAAAAGCACCTATAAGGACGGTTGCAGTAAACCCGTGCTCATATCTACCATTTAAACACAGTTACATTGAACCGTGTTCGTAAACGCATTAAAAAAACTTTTAAAAAATAAATTCGAAGCATCTATAAGCACGGTTGCTGTAAACCCGTGCTCGTATGGTACCTATAAGCACGGTTATAGAACAACCGTGCTTATATGTGTTTTTTGAAATTTTTTTAAAAACAAATACGCTTCCTCATATTTACAAAAATGCCACCGCGCTTGTTTTAAACACGGTTTTTAAGTAACCGTGCTTATATCCCGTCATCGTAAAGCATTTTTGCACTAGTGAAACTAGAAAAAGTTCTCTGAGTGAAATTAGGTTGTTTACCGAGTGAAGAATTGTTCTATCAGAATGAAATACATTCAGTTAAGGTTGAATTCGATTAAAACTAAGCAAAACCGAGTTGTTATAGATGTAAAACCGGTCGGATTAACATAAAACAGAACCTGTTATCATTAAATCCATCTTCTATTCATAATTTTTCACTGGAAATCACACGGTACCCATGATTCTTAGTATTTTCAGTCCAATACAGTACATATCATTTCACAATTCATCACTGATTATATGCATTTAATAACAAATATATATATATGATCCGGTCTCAATATCGGTATCCGACCTGCAAGACATATTTCAACGTCTTTGTCAAGACATCAACGTGTAACCGGTGTCATCGGTATACATCCGGACTGTAATTCCGTATCAGGCGTTCTCCCTATACCGGTTGTTCAGGATAACACCATGACATCGGACAATACACACGTCACTGTGCTAAAGACAAGGATAATTGCTACAGGGATCGATCAATAATTCCCTTCACTACGAGCCAAATTTTGCTCACGGGAATGGTCAATTTATTCCCTAATCCTAGTCTATATTCTCTATGCTCAATATAAAATAGCCACTTGACCCAATCATGCTGGTAAGTGCGCAATATAATAATGCTAATGGGAGTTAGTGGTCCCCCACTAACGAGTCCTCGAAAAACGAGCCAATCAGGTATATGAACTCATTTCAATAATGAAGTGAGGGATCTTCAACTATTCTCATAAGCAATTGCTCTCTGAAATACATTCCTGACTTGGAATATCATCACTGACTTGAGCGTCGGAGAATCATTGAAGGTGACACCACCATTCGCCCACTTCAACGCGTTAGGTCGGTGTGAAGGACCTCCAGGACGCCCAGTCCGCTCTCTCCGCTTAAGGACAACAGATACCTACACCGGATACTCATACATCCGATCTCCTATACGGTATTTACATACTGTTTGTGACTGACTTGAGTCCGGATCTCTAGACCCCGGTTCAGGACAGATCATTGGCACGCCCAGTGGGACGCGATAAAGTTATTCCCATATCTATTGAAAAGAGCAAGTAATCCACAATGGAAGGCGAAGCACATGATTTCGTAGAGAATCAGCCTGAAGACAGAACTAACCCCAACATCTTCAGGAAGCTCAACTTTGATTCTCATGGGGGCAGTTCAAAGAAGATAGTAACAGTCTCTAATCCTGATCCTCGTGATGAGCTGATCAGCCAACTTCAGAGGGAACTCGCTGAATTGCGAAGAGAGAGAAGGCAAAGCGAGGATAAAGAATCATCCCGCACGCGAAACACCCCCCGTACAACTGATGGTGAAAAGTCCACCACTCTCCAATACTCAAAGATCCCTACGTTTGACGAGGAAGAACAAACTCGTGATTCTGAAGATGAGGCTTCCCGAAGGAAGAGGGAGTCAACGGCAGCACCTCCAGTGTCTTACAAGCTAAAAGTTCCTTTTTCAAGGAGACTTATGAGCATCCACATCCCCAAGCACCTTCAAACTACTCAGCCACTTTCCATTGGAAAATACAATGGAGAAACTGATCCTACTAAGCACCTTGATGCTTACGTATTTGAATCCATGTACTTGGGGGCTGATGAAGATATGATGTGCCGAATGTTCCCTCGAACATTATCTGAGGAGGCCCTCGGATGGTTTAAAGGTTTACCTTCTGGATCCATAGATTCTTGGGCTGAGATGGCAGCTACTTTTGAAACTCACTTTGTCATCTCCAGAGATGTACCTAGGACGTCTCATACCTTGGCTCAGATTAAGCAAGGTGAAAACGAAGGCTTAAAAGACTTCTTGAAAAGGTTCTACAAGGAAGCGGCCCTGGTTCCTAACCTCACGGAGTCTATTAAGCTACATATCGTTATTGAGGCGTTGCAGCCAGGATCAGCTTTCGCTCTCTCTTTAGCGAAAAGCCCTCCTGTAACTTTTGAGGAGTTCAGGAAAAAAGCCTCCAAATACGTGAGTATAGAGATGCACTTGGAGGCCATAGCTGCAAAGAAGAAGCCATCAGCACCACCTTCCCAAGCCCAGAAGGGTAAGGAGAAAACGAGGTCAGAGCGCATGGAGAGGCCATTCACCAATCCCAGAGTCAATAACCACTCTCCTCGACCTCGAGAAAGGCATGTTAACTCCTTCAGCCATTATGCACAACTATCTGCCAAACCATCTCAGATTTTGAGAGAGGTTGGATGGCCAGCTTTCAGCATATATGGCATCAGAAGGCCAGCTCCCATGAAAAGGCTAGGAAATCCCCGTAAATACTGCGATTTTCACGAACAGAATGGTCATTCCACTGATGAATGCCAAGCTCTAAAGAACGCGGTTGAGACGCTAATTAGAGAAGGCAAGTTAAAACAATACCTGTTCAAAGAGAAATCTTTTGACAGAGTAGATCGGAATGAGAAAAGAGAAAGGGATCCAGATGACGGGGATGACAATAATCGTAATCCGGTCAGAAAATTCTCTGCTTCGGAGAAACAGAAGGGTGTGATGACTGATGAAGTAGCGCACAAGGACGGCAATCCTCAGCAACAACGTCAAGGTCGGCGTGAAGTCATTGACATGATTGCTGGAGGATTCGCCGGAGGAGGAGCTTCAATTACAGCTCGTAAGAATCATCATAGAATGATTCTATCTGTGCAGGGGAAAGTCAAAGACAATCGCCCTTTCAGAGGTGGGATTGAGGCTCCAACAATCTCTTTCTCCGATGAGGATTTTGGCCCGACCATTCCTGGTGGTGATGATGCTGTGGTCATCACAGCGGTGATAGCCAACAAGGACGTCCGAAGAATCCTTGTTGACCAGGGAAGTTCCTGCGATGTTATTTTCTATAATTGCTTTGAAAGGATGGGTTTTAAAGACTCAGACTTACAACCTTATACGCAGGAACTAACAGCTTTCAACGGAGCAAAGCAGTCGACCAAAGGGTATCTTGATACCCTTATTTCGTTTGAAGGCGAACCAGGGGCCAGGACGGTTAAGTCCCGAGTGCTAGTGATTGATGTCAAATCACCATTTAATGGCATCATAGGCCGCCCCACACTAAATACAATGGAGGCAATTGTATCAACCCCACATCTCCTTATTAAATTCATTGACAAGGATAATTCTGTTTCATCTATCCGGGGTGATCAAGAGATGGCTAGATACTGTTACAACCTTAGCCTCAACATGACAAAGCTGGATGCCTCCAATAAAAAGAGGAAACTCAATGATGCTGGAGCAGCTGCTGGATCTGTAAGCCTTGTCGACCTGGACCCTAGGGCGGATTTGAACATTGATCCGTCCAACCCATTAAAGCCCACACCGGATGGAAGTTCCAGGGACATCGTCTTGGGAGATTCTCCGGAAAAGATCACCCATATCAATGACAAGCTAGATACAGAGATGGAGCAGCGACTACTAACACTCCTGCAAGAATTTAAAGACCTCTTTGCATGGACTGCAGCCGATATGCCTGGTATAGATCCTGCTTTCTGCTGTCATAAATTATCCGTCTATCCAGAGACGAAACCGGTAGCCCAGAAGAAAAGGAGATTGGGCCCAGAGAAACAGAAGGCAGCTTGCCAGCAAACTGAGGAATTGCTGAAGGCCAGATTTATTAAAGAGATCCGTTATTCCTCTTGGCTCTCGAATGTGGTGATGGTCCATAAGTCCAATGGCAAATGGAGAATGTGCGTTGACTATGTGGACCTCAACCGCTGCTGTCCAAAGGATCCTTATCCTCTTCCTAATATAGATCGGATGGTAGATGATTCCTCTGGTTATCAATACCTAAGCTTCATGGATGCTTATTCGGGTTACAACCAGATTCCGATGTGCGAGGAGGATCAAGAAAAGACAACCTTTATAAATGATCGCGGTGTCTTTTGCTATACAGTTATGCCCTTTGGCCTGAAAAATGCTGGGGCAACATATCAGCGTATGATCAACAAGGTTTTCGAAGGTATGCATACCAAACTTGTTGAAGTCTACATCGATGATATAATAGCCAAGACACCAGTTGGAGGTGATCATATTGAAGACCTATGCCAAGTATTCACCCGTTTGAGAGAATTTAACATGAGGCTAAACCCGATGAAATGCACCTTCGCTGTCCCTGCTGGGAAGTTCTTGGGTTTCATGTTAACTCAACGCGGTATTGAAGCCAATCCAGAGAAATGCCAAATGATTCTACACATGCAAAGTCCAAAGAATCTCAGAGAAGTCCAATCCCTGAATGGCAAAGTGGCAGCTTTGGCACGATTCATGCCAAAGATGGCTCATAGATCCCTCCCTCTGTATAAGATACTGAAAAAGTCCAAGAAATTCGAGTGGGGATAGGAACAAGAAAAAGCATTCCAAGAGCTTAAGGAGGTGTTGTCCAAGCCTCCCATTCTCACAAAGCCTGACCCCGAAGACACACTCATCCTATACTTGGCTATTTCAGATGAAGCTTTGGGCGTTGCCTTGATAAAAGAAACTCCCGACGGACAGAGACCGGTCTATTTCACTAGCAAAACTTTACAAGGTGCTGAAATCCGGTATTAAAAAATTGAAAAGCCCGCCCTCGCTATTGTTTGGGCCTCTCGACGGCTGCGTCCGTACTTTCACGCCCATCCAATCATAGTAAGAACGAATTTACCACTCCGCTCTGTTTTGATTAAGCCCGACCTCACTGGGAGGATGATCAAATGGTCTATCGAACTCTCTGAGTTTGATATATCCTACGAACCCCGAAGCGCCATTATAGCTCAAGTCCTGGCTGATTTTATTGTGGAGATGACATGGACTGATCCAGATTCCCCTCGTGTCCATTGGACCATTTATGTTGATGGTTCATCGAACCAAAGAGGCTTTGGAGCAGGTGTAGTTCTAGAAAGTGATGACGGAGTACACCTGGAAATCTCCCTTCGTTTTAATTTCAAAACCTCCAACAACCAAGCTGAGTACGAAGCTTGTTTGGCCGGACTGAGAGCTGCAATTGACATCGGAGCTTCTGAGGCGACGCTCTACAGCGATTCACAACTGGTGATTTCACAAATCTTAGGAGATTATCAGGCTCGTGAACCTCAACTCCAATTATACTTGAACTGTGTCAACGATTTGAGAGAGAAATTCTCGAAAATGGAATTCAAGCATGTTCCACGCGAAGAGAATACTAGAGCGGATATACTCTCCAGATTAGCAAGCACCAAACGACCAGGTAGCACAACTACGCTGGTTCAAAGCACACTAACGTCGCCCAGCATTCCTCTTTTCCCTTCTCTAAATGCCATAATGACAAACTCTCTTTACGGAGATACATGGATGGCCCCCTACATCCGTTATTTGGCCGATGGACAGCTGCCTACGGATGAGAAGGAAAAGACGAGGATAAGGAGGGAATTACCATACTTCACTATGATTGATGGTAATCTTTACAGAAGGGCGCTCTCTGTGCCCTATTTGATTTGTCTCAAGGAGAATGAGGTGCAAGACGTAATGGAGGAAGTGCATGGAGGACAATGTGGACATCATGCCGGAGGAAGAAGCTTAATGCAAAAAATCCTCAGGGCTGGATACTGGTGGCCCACGATGAAGCAGGACTCCATTGACTTCGTTAAAAAATGCGATGCTTGCCAAAAATTCTCCAACCTTCACCACACACCGGCGGAAGAACTCTTCACATCCGCTGTTCCATGGCCCTTCTACCAATGGGGATTGGATATTCTGGGCCCCTTTCCAACTGCTCCTGGGGGTATCAAATATCTCATTGTAGGGGTCGACTATTTCACTAAGTGGATAGAAACAGAGCCGGTGGTACATATTACTTCAGCCCGAACTCGTCGTTTCATGTATGAAAACATTATAACACGGTTCGGGGTCCCAGCACGGATTGTCACAGATAATGGCACCCAGTTCACGGACAGAAAATTCACAGATTTACTTGAAGGGTTAGGAATAACCCAGATATTCTCATCCGTTGAACATCCCCAAACTAACGGCCAAGCTGAAGTGGCCAACAGGGAAATGCTGAAAGGACTAAAGAAACGCCTTGGTGAAGCCAAGGGCGGATGGACAGACCAGCTATGCCACGTCCTGTGGGCATACCGGACAACGCCTCATTCATCTACTAACGAATCCCCATATCGCCTGACATACGGGGTAGAGGCAATGATACTCGTGGAACTGCAGATTGCTTCCACAAGGGTCAAATACTTCTCTGAAGCGTCTAATAATGCTAATTTGGCGTCAGAAATGGATGTCATACAAGAACTCAGAGAAGATGCATTTGTCAGGGACCAAGCTATCAAAGCCAAAGTTGCTCTCCGATACAACAAGCGAGTTCAATCAAGGACTTTCAACGTCGGAGATTTGGTTTTGAGAAAAGCAAGTATAGGGAACAAATTTGCTCATCAAGGCAAACTAGCCCCAAACTGGGAAGGCCCATACAGGGTATCCGAGGTTAATGGCAAAGGCTCTTACCGCCTTGAGAACCTTGATGGCACTCCAATCCGAAATAAGTGGAACACCCAAAACTTGCGCATCTACTATAGCTAGCTGTTGGAACAATACACATTCTCCTATCCTCATTTTTGATTGAATACTGGAGAAATTATTTTCCCGGCTACGCTTTCATTGTAATTCTTATTTTTGATTTAATAAGAATCTCTCACAACAACTTAACTCTTTCGAGTTTTTCTTATGCTGTGATTTTCAGTTTATCCGGCGTACAAAAACGTATTCAGGACGGATGATCTCAACTACTTATTCTGCGGTTGACGATGCAACTCCTCGAATATGTGCGGCGCACAAGAGCATACTCAGGACGGATGATCACAATTACCCATTCCGTAATTGATGATGTAACTCCTCGAGTGCGTCTAAGTAACTGAAGGCCCGGATTGTAGGATTAAACCGAACTCTGGGTACGGTTAGTAAGTTTGGCTGAACATCGGTGAAGACCTGGGCTGTAGGATTAAACCGAACCTCAGGAAATGGGTTGTAGGATTGAACCGAACCCCATTCTAAGAGCGGTAAAAGGGTATAACCCAACACCGTATTGAAGGCTTGGGCGCAGTAAGCTGGTTCTTCTTCAAGATCACGCTGAACCCCAAGTAACGGGCGCAGTAGGTTCAGGACTAGCCCTGATCCAAACCCCGTGTTGAAGGCTCGGATTGTAGGATTAAACCGAACTCTGAGTACGACTAGTAGGATTGACCGAACGTCGGTGAAGAATTGTCATTGGGTAAAACCAAAAAACCCATTGAAGAACGGTTAGTAGGATTAAACCGAACACCAAATACGATATGGATTGTAGGACCAAACCGAACTCCAAACGCAACAAGTAAGTTATACTGAACTCCAAATTAATACTCTCTTTTGAAGTTCTTTATTTGGAAGTTTTATAGCTTTAAACTCTGAGTCATCAATTCTTCAATTGAAGTCTGACTCGCAAACTCCGACCCAAAAATAATTCATTCGGGTATGCCACAATCTGGGGCATATTCACCCGGAACCTTTCAGTCGGAAGTATTTATATTCACAATCGTCAAGCAGAGGAATCTCTACCCGAAATCCTCACTCTCAAAAAACTCTCACGTGGAAACATCACTCAGAGTTTGTGCAAAGTACTGCTCACCCAATAATACTAGGGGACAGTATTAATAGTCAAACGAATATCTTGGGGAATGAATTCTTACTGAAACGATCTCATTATCACTTCCCCTCAAGATTAACATTACAAGCCGTTCTCATGACAATAGCATGTTTACCCACAACGGCTATTCTTTATCATGGTATTTACGACCAAAAGGCCTGACCTTTGAAAAACAAAATATGATTTCTACCAGGCTTTTATTACTCACATTTGACAAAAAGATGCTCTATCTCTCCTGTCAAATCAAGTCTTTGGCTATCAAAACACCTATACATGAAAAACGATAGTTATATACTCCTATCCGTTCTTCATCTCGCATGTACAAATCCGGAACGATGATATTATATTATCCAATATTCATTACTTAAATCCGGAATGACTCGATACACATGCATATAAAGGAAAATCATTCTTTTATTGATTAAATGAATATTACATGAAGGAATTCGTCCAATAATCCGGAGCTGATCCCGGAACACAGCGAATTTGAATCAATAAAAAGAAAAAAGAAAAAAGGAAGGCACTAGTTTTTACGGCTTGTATCTCCTTCCTTCCCTTTGCCTTTACCCCCGGTCTTGCCTTTATCCGCACTGGGGTCCGTTCCTGTACTTATGAGCTTAAGAAGAGAAGGTCCCATTGATTGGCCTTCAGGTAAAGGAGCAAACTCGTATGGCGTGTCTGGCGGACTCTCATGACGGTTATTAACAATGGCCACCAGTTTCCCTTGATGAAACTCATAGAACGGATCAATACCATTCAAATTAAGTTTCACCTTGGGATTCCGGTATTGAACTTGACGAACAGCCAACCCGAAGGATTCCTTGACTGCTTGATCACACATATCTACAGCCTCATCAAATTCTGCTTTTGTGTTCGCCAACTTTGAGAGCAGCTCCTTCTCCTTACACGACCAATCTTCGGTTCCTCGAGAATAAACAATCTTGACTTCCTTAAGCTTTTCTTCCAGCTTTGAAGAGCGTTCCTTCTCCGAGCAAAGACCGGAATGGAGGTCGGAATTGATTTTCTTTTGGTCAGCTACCTGGGCCTCCAACTCCTTGGCAAGGTACTTCAATCTGGCAATTTCTTCATCCTTCTTACATCCTTCCTCTTTGGAAGCTTCTAATTTACCTTCTAGACGGAGGATGGTCGCCTTGTCCTTAGCAGCAGCAACGCTAAGATCGTTAACCTTGCCAACTAACAAGCTGAGCCTCTCATTCTCTTCTGAAAGCTTGCGAACCGATCTCAAGAGCCCGGATAATTCTGCCAGGTGCTTCTGTCCGGCATCGCAAGCTTTGGTTACTTCATCGCTCTTCAATGAGGGCTTCAGCTTGTACGGAGTTTCAGGAACGCCCTCAGGAACAGAACCCTCGTATACCAAATATTGTGCAAGACCGGAGTTACTTTGAAGAGGGCGAGTAACTTTGGGTGCAAAGTAAGTTGTTATTGGCTTTGCACCATAAGTGATCCCGTCGCCTGGGGCATCCGGAGTGGATCCTGCATCCAGAGCAGACCCTTCCACTATCTTTCCCTTTGAAAGCTCCGGATCAGTACCCTCACTTGAAATTTTTTGTTTTTTGGGAGAGGGTTTACGATCTGAGGTCTTGGAGGAACCGCGTTTTGTCTTTTTCTTCTTTTCTCCGACCTTCTCAACCGCAACCCCCTCAGATCCGTCCTCAAGCAAGGGGATATCGTCACCGGCAGATGAGGTTAAAATGATAGTCTCAGCTGTAGCTTTCTTCGAATTCCGTTTCGCTTGAATGTCATTTTCAGCTGCTACGGAATTCACTCCAGCTTTGAGCCCCTTCAGTTTTTCCATCTCTGGTGACACAGTTTCAATTTCAACTGCAAAACCAAACAACATGGTTAGAAATCAGAGACTTCAAGGCATGATACGATAAAACATGAAAAATAGCAGGAAAATTACGCAGATATTCCTCGCGGGTGGACCACGATCCTAACAAACGCCTGCAAGAGAAAAATTGCTGCGAGGCGGTGTAGGATTGAAGGGCAGAAAGAACAGAAACTGAAGACGGGCTTAGTTCATCCTCCTCAGTGTAGTACGCCTGGGAGGTCAACAAAAAGTGCTCATGCGTCCAAGCCACTGGGAACTTCAGAATCCCATCTACAGTTAACCAAAAAGTTGGCTCATCAGGATGAACGCTGATCTTCGTGAAATAAGATTTGAATGAACGTCCATCAACTTTGGCGGAGTCAGTGTACGCCTCGAAGTTGATGATCTTGGAGAGAGTCCAGAGGGATATCAAGCTCACTCCCCCCTTCTCTTTATTTACACGACGGACCACTTGAGCAAAGTAGAAAAGCATGGCCACCGTCGGTTTGAAGTTGAAGTGCTCCCCAAGCACTTCAAGAGAACGGACTAACCCCCATCCGTTAGGGTGAAGCTGCGAAGGGGCGCAGTCTAAGAATCTCAAAACCCCCATCTGAAACTTTGTGAGGGGAAAGCGCACGCCAAGATTCATAAATAAAAAGTCATACATATACAGGGACCTATCGTCCGGAGTATGACAAATCCGATCCGATGGCAGCGGAGCTAACACCATAAAGCATCTTCTGTATTTATCCTTCTTGAAGACCGTAAAACGCGGTTCCAACTCCGCTCCATCCTCCCGAGCGTGGACTGATTCCGTTTCACGGAATTCCTCAGCCACCCAGCTGAATGGGCGTTTCTTTTGGAATTTCACCCAGTCAATCCGGTGTGCAACCACGTTACACAGCCCGGAGGCTGTCTTCAATATATACTGCTGAGAGGGTGCTTCCCCTCCAGACGATCTTCCCCCAGTCGCTTTCTTTACCACCATTGTGAAAGCTTTTACACTGCGGTAAAAATCCACATCGTCAGAAACATACAGGTCACCACTCTCAGCACTCTCACTAGAGGAGGATTCTGAAGAGGGTATAATCGCCCTTCGCCTCTGATACGGCGACGCCTCCCTCTCTGAGCTTAGTGGCTTCGATTGGAAGACCACTGGAATCCTCCCACCACGAACTGTGGGGTTTCGATTGAAGGCCCTTCCTCCTCTTCCTCTAGGGCTAATACCACTAAAACTAACACCTTTCCTAGACATTTTCAGATATTGAAACGAGACACAAAGTATGGAAAGAAAGTGGTTACCTAAGGATGGATGAGGATAGTGAATTAAGATTCACAAAGGCAGACACGATAATCTTCTCGAAACTTTTGCAGAGGTTCGTCAAGAGAATTAGAAGAAATGGTAACTGAGATTGCCAAATATGCCTTTTTCAGGGCATGAAAATTCAAATACCGACTCAAGGTACCTGTCGTTTACCCTCAAACGACTCCCCGTTTAGAGGGTTAAAATTGTCGTTTTTAACCCAAAGGCGCCAAAATGCCATCGTTTCGTCACAGAGCTTTCTAAATGGGCCTATTAAATCCAAATTCTAGGCCCAATAAGCCCCTAAGTGACGGTTATTAAGACATGCGCATTTAACGCAATAATGGCTCGCCCACGTGAGTAAAGACATTAAATGTCCAATCATGGGGAACGTGGCCACCATTACCCGAATACCAAGGGTTGCGAAATTCAATAAACTTCTGAGATTCTCATTGTCCTAATCCGCCCTCAAGCGATCCATTACAACGGAACCTTGTCCTCAGAGCGGATATTTACACATCGGTACGATTCCGAAATCCAGACGTACTACGATCGATATAGCTCATATGAGCAAATCTACTAATTCCTCACATAAGCTAGGGGGCTAGTAGAATACTGATGGTCTCTAATTTCGGATACGAAAATTGAATCCATACGATTGAGAAACATCCACCTCAATCCGCACTCTTATGATTGGAAAAATGTCTCCAGGACGGATGATCTCAATCACCTATTCTGTGATTCGATGATGCAACTCCTGGTACGAACAATTCCAATCATCATTCCAGGACAGATGATCTCAATCACCTATTTTGTGATTCGATGATGTAACTCCTGGTATGAACAATCTCATCATCATTCTTACGATGGAAGCTGTTGAAAACTGAGAACTATTCACTCAATCCGTACTCCTACGATTGAAAAGCATCTCCAGGACGAATTATCTAAATCACTTAATCTGTAATCTGACGATGTAACTCTTGATGTTGTGTACTGTTCCAGAACGGATATCCTCAGTCACCCATTATGTGATCTGACGATGTAACTCCTGACGTTGTGTACTTGCCCAAGGACGGATGATCTCAATCACCCATTCTGTGATCTGACGATGTAACTCCTGGCGCCATACACACCTCAAGGACGGATGATCTCAATCACCTACTATGTGACCTGACGATGTAATTCCTGGTGTCGTACACATCCCCAAGACGGATGATCTCAATCACCTATGAAGTGATTCGACGATAAAACTCCTGGTACGAACAATTCCCATATGGAAATCTCTGAAAGTCAATCCGCACTTTCACTCTCAAGTGGTATTCTCCCAGGACGGATATTCTTTATCACCTATTCTGTGATACAATGACATAACTCCTGGTGTAGAAAAACTCCCATCATTATCCTTATGATGAAAGACTCAAAACACCACTTTCTTACACCTTTGCAGTTCCCCAAACTTGGAACAATACTCTTACAATGAACGATATAGTTTTCTCTAGTGAGAATAACATGAATAAAATACAGTCGTCCGTCCTGTTACACCACTCTACTAAACAGCGGATCGACCCATCTTTCCCCAAAAGAATTAAGGATCATGCCCCAAAGACAGGCACCTTCTTCTTAATACGCACTTGGGGACATGTATATATTTATCCGTTCTAAATTTTATTTGTTGTTTAATCTTCCGAGGCAGTTGTTTCAATCCGACCTCAAGGTTAATCATACAAAACGAATTAGCAACGATTTAAATATACATGAAACGACGACGACAATTTCCTTCAATCAAAATTCATTCATTGAAAGTGAGATTACATATAATAGTTAAAAGCCGGAGTTGATCCCGGTACACAACTATACTTATAAATGAAAACAAAACTATGGAGGAGGAATCTGTTCTTCAGTTTTCTGTGCCTCCTCAGCACCAGGCTCTTGTGCCCCTTCCTTTGGAACCTCCACAGGAGTCTCCCCTCCAGGAGCTTCAGTCCTTTCTTCAGAAGAGGGAACCTCAGACACAGGAAAGACATAATCCGGTCCCATAGTTTGACCCTCAGGAAGAGGAGGCAAACCATACAGGGACGTTGGGGGATCTTCGTGACGACCATCCACCACTACGACTAACTTTCCCCCATGGAATTCATAGAACGGATCCATTCCATAAAGGTTAAGTTTCGCAGTGGGGTTGCGGTAGAAAACTTGGCGTATAGCTAGGCCGAAGGATTCTTCGACAGCCCGGCTGCATATTTCAACAGCTTCTTCTCTCTCAGTTTTCGCTGTGGCCAATTCTCCCCGCAACTTGGACAGCTCCTCACTAGATCTTTCGGACTCCGCTTTCCTAGCCTTCAGTCCCTCAATCTCAAGGAGGAGCTTCTTCTCCCTTTGAGACCACTCCTCAACAGCAGCTTTATTTTTATCCTGGCTGCTACGGAGTTCTTCCTCCTTCTCTACCAGTTTGCCTTCCGAGCCTTTGAGGTCGGCTTTAAGCTTGAGATTCTCTTTAGTCATGATATTTCCGAACTCCTTAGACTTGGCAAGACGATCTTCCATCAGCTTGATGGTGGCTTTGTCTTTCCCTGAAGAAAGCTTGAGTTCTTCTAATTTGTCACTCAACTCTTCAACCTTATCGACGTTGTCAGCCAACTCGCTGACTGAGGAAAGCATTCCAGCGAGTTCGGTTAACTGCCACCTTCCGGCCTCGCACGCTCCTTTAATTTCTTTAGCACTGAGCGTAGGCCGGAGTTTGTACATTGGTGGTGGAAGAGTGGCTGGAGTAGAACCCTCATAGGAGAGGAAGGGGGTGAGAAACGAGTTGGTTGGGTAAGAGGTCGGCTTCGCCCTAGAAACCCCGGCAGCAATTCCTTTACTTCCAGAGGGAGCAGCAGCTGCTTCCGAGGTTTCAACAGGCTTATCCTTCGGAGTTCTGCGCTTTTTGGACGGGCCTCCCACTGAGTCATTCTTAATTTTTCTCCTTCTTTCAGTGACCGGGGGCTGACCCGTGGCTGCGCCAGCATCGGATGAACCGCCCTCAGCCAGTGGAATATCCCCTTCCGCATCCGAAGTCAAGATGATTAACTCGGGACGATCCTTTGTGGAGGCCCTGGGCTTAACTTCATTCTCACGGGCAATGGATTTACCCTCTGCCTTGAATCCCTTTAACCTGTTCATCTCAGGAGTCTCTTGTTCTATTTCACCTGCATGAACGAACACAAAATATTAGCAACTGCAAGATATTCTGTAAAGGAGAAAAGGTGAAATAAAATGATAATTACGCAAATAATCATCCCGGACTCCACTTGAGCTACTTAACAAACGCCTACACGAAAAGACGTGACGACGTGTAGTGTGTGATTCGAGTGCGAACAACACTCTCGACGTTTCAGGAGACAGATCGGATTGATCAGTGTAGTACGCGTGGGAGCTCAAGAGAAAATGCTTATGGGTCCAACTCAATGGAAATTTATCAACGCCCTCTTCATCCTTCCAAAATATTGGTTTGCCCTTCTTAATGGAGATGCGAGTGAAGTAGGTCTTAAACGACTTCCCATCAACCTTGGCCGAATCAGTATAAGACTCAAAGTTCACAAAAGAACAGAGAGTCCGGAGTGTCACCAGACCAACTCCGCCCTGCTTATTCGCCCTTCGAACTACCTGGGTGTAGTAAAACAGCATCGCTACAGTTGGCGTGAAATTAAAATGTTCACCCAAGACCTCCAAAGCGCGGATGAGGCCCCAACCGTTGGGATGAAGTTGGGAGGGTGCACAGTTCAGAAACCTCAAAACACCCATCTGGAGTTCGGTTAATGGGAAGCGGACACCCAAATAATGAAAGATGAAGTCGTACATGTACACTGAACGATCGTTGGGGACGACATGGCATATCCGCTCTGTCGGAAGTGGTGCGTAAACCCTATACCACTTCTTTGTCTCTTCTTCCGCATTGAGAGTGAACCTCGGCTGAATCCGGGATCCTTCCTCATCCGCATGACGGGAGGCCAAGTCCTTAAATTCACTGGACACCCAACAAAAAGGCCATTTAGCCTGAAGCTCCTCCCAATTCAGCCTCGAAGCAATAACGCTATAGAGACCTTCGGTTGTCTTTGAAATAGCAATATCTCCAGAAGTTCCTTCCCCAGTGGCCATTTGGATTGTCTAAACCGAACTCCTTAATCTATGATAAGAAATAATATGTCGTCAGAAAGATGTAATCATTACTCACTGTATTTTAAAAGCAACTACAATCAGAGGATGACTCTGAGAAGGGAAAGGTCACTTTCCACAGTGAGTAAGATCCCCTTTCTGAGCGACACGACTCAGTCTTAGGAAGAATCACAAGGATTCTTCCCCATGACTATTAGGGTTGCGAGAAACTGATCTCCCCCCTAAATAAAGCCTACTTTCTTTAACTAAGAGTAGCAAACCAAAACAAGACGAGAGCAACAAGGAAGAAATAGTTACCTCAGATGACAACGATGAATATGAGGAACGAAGAAAACCTCGTAATGTAGGCAGTAAACTTCCTTGCAAAATTTCTGCAGAGTTTCGTTGAGAAAACAGAAGCGAGTGAAACTCAGAATCCACTAAGTGTTTCTTTTATAAGAAACGAAGAGGTTCGGTTACTCATTCTGGAAGTTGTGTCGTTCTCGATTAAACGCATTGCTTCACAAACGAAACGACACAACCGTTCTAAATTCATGGGCGCCAAAACAATAGCAATTCGACAAAGGGCCTATCTACTGGGCCCAAAAGTTTCGAAAATTTTAGGCCCATTAAACCCAAAATGACGGTTAATGAGATTTCTATCTCAGGCGCAATAATTGCTTGCCCGCGTGATTAAAAGCATTAATGTCTAATCATGCAACGCAATTCGCACTTTACAGCTGTTACACGAACTTCAAGAGCTTTCAATTCCAATAAACTCTTGAAATTCTCGTACAACGAATCTTTGTCTGAATCCGTTGTAACGACATCGACATACCATATCTCTCAATCTGAGAACGGTCCTTTATGAATAAATGCTAAGGAACGATTTAACGCATAAGTTCACCGGTATTCAGACCTCTCACAGGTTAGCTAGCTTATGTGAACAACTGCTCAGTCCCTCACACAAGCTAGGGGACATATGATCCGGTCTCAATATCAGTATCCGACCTGCAAGACATATTTCAACGTCTTTGTCAAGACATCAACGTGTAACCGGTGTCATCGGTATACATCCGGACTGTAATTCCGTATCAGGCGTTCTCCCTATACCGGTTGTTCAGGATAACACCATGACATCGGACAATACACACGTCACTGTGCTAAAGACAAGGATAATTGCTACAGGGATCGATCAATAATTCCCTTCACTACGAGCCAAATTCTGCTCACGGGAATGGTCAATTTATTCCCTAATCCTAGTCTATATTCTCTATGCTCAATATAAAATAGCCACTTGACCCAATCATGCTGGTAAGTGCGCAATATAATAATGCTAGTGGGAGTTAGTGGTCCCCCACTAACGAGTCCTCGAAAAACGAGCCAATCAGGTATATGAACTCATTTCAATAATGAAGTGAGGGATCTTTAACTATTCTCATAAGCAATTGCTCTCTGAAATACATTCCTGACTTGGAATATCATCACTGACTTGAGCGTCGGAGAATCATTGCAGGTGACACCACCATTCGCCCACTTCAACGCGTTAGGTCGGTGTGAAGGACCTCCAGAACGCCCAGTCCGCTCTCTCAGCTTAAGGACAATGGATACCTACACCGGATACTCATACATCCGGTCTCCTATACGGTATTTACATACTGTTTGTGACTGACTTGAGTCCGGATCTCTAGACCCCGGTTCAGGACAGATCAATATATATATATATATAAATACAAATAATAACAATTAAGGCATTTAATTCACACAACACTGAATCTGTCCTGGAAAGGTGAGGAACAAGTTCCTTAACCCTTTCCTTCACTCGGTTTTCCCACAGAGCACCCAAGAATATACCCCCTTACCTTAATGGAGTTCCTGGAGAAGAAGAAGAGGTTCCCTTTCACTGTCCTGCATGAATTCCGAGTGAAACAGAAGAGAAAGGAGAGAGAAAGAAGCTTGCTGGAAAGGAAAATGGTAACAGAAGTGTGTTTGTAGCTGTGTTTCGTGTGTGTGTTCTGAGAATCCTTGCGCTGGTTTAAATAAGGAGAGTAAGTGGGAACTAAATGGGGAACAGCTTTTCTGAGTGGGCTGCTAGTGGAGTGCTAATGGAGAGTCAGTGGAGATTAAATAAGAAGATATGCTGAGTCAGTACCCATTTCTGGCCGCCCACTGTCTATAATGCGCATGATTGAATTAAAATAATCATTAAAAGACAAAATTGAAGTCAATACGCACTACTGACACTGAATACCGAGTGAAAATTCCACTCGGTTAACAACTATACCGATTGAAATTCTTACTTCCGAGTCAATAATTGCAAGGCTCGCTTGAGCGTGGCTTGCTCGCTTGAGCGAAGTAGAGAAATATGCATCAGGGGTCCTTCTCGCTCAAGCGGAATCCGACTCGCTTGAGCGAGTCTTCAAGTCTTCGCTCGGAATTCCTTTGAAACCGACTCAGGTACTCGGTTCTTCACTCGGTAATACCTGTCCAGACCGAGTCCTTCCTTTCTCAGAGTTTTCACTCGGAAATCCGAGTCTTCATTCACTTGGTTCACTCGGTTTAGGCCAACTTCTTCAACTATATTTCCAATTAAGGTTTATTTAAGCTATTACCTCTCGGAACAAGACCTACACGTACGAGTCTCACTCGGTTTTGGCCCAATAGAGTATATCTCACTCAGAAATGGTTCAGCTTCATACATTTCTCTCGGAATGGGCTCCCTCTACCATTTTCCACTCGGTTTCCTAAGCAAATACATAAGAAACCATTCGGAATCCTTCCCAATTGATTCCACAACACACTCCAGTCGGAAGGAAGCATCAAATTAACATAAACATAAGTATTTATGCATTCTTTCACTCGGAATGCTTCAATCAGAGGAGTTTCCTTCGAAAAAGAAGCATTTGGCATGGTTTGACTCGGAAACGAGTCATTCCAGGGTATTTTGACTCGGAATTTCATTCCTTCACTTGGAATTTCATTCCTTCACTCGGGATTTCATTTCTTCACTCGGAATTCCTCTCTGTTACTCAGAACAGAGTCCTTTTCACTCGGTTTTTGCATAATTTCACTAATGATGCATATAAATTTCCATTATTATGCACAAAAATGACATTTCTTAGATACCACAAACCATCAATAGGGTATATATTGACTTATTCTTACTTACTAACCTTCCATACTTCAAAATTTACCGAATAAGACTGCTACTACAAACAGGGATGTTACACCATCTCCCCTGAAAGAAAGAAAGAGTGAGGGTTAGAACACCAGCTCAAGAATGATGTAAAAAAAGAAAGAAAGAAGAAGCAGAGGTGACATACGTAAGTAGCCATCCTGATGTGACTTTTCTCCCAACAAAGACTTGCAGGAGATTTTAGAAAAAGCAGAGGCGGCTCTTAGAGCATCTAACACTATCTTGGATTCTGTCGAAAGGGCAGTCTCACTGACGGTGTAGGCATTGCTAGTCAGGAGGAAGTGCTCGTGAGTCCAGCAGGTATAAAATTTCCTGGAGAAATTAGAGTTCTCCTAGAACATCAGATGACCATCATTGACTTCAGTCTTGACAAATGAGCATTTGAAGCTCACCCCGTCTTTTGGCCGACTCGGTAAAGCTCTCAAAGTTGACTACCTTCGAGTTACATCGGAGGTTGATGTATCCCAGGACTCTACTGGGGTTACCTCTACTGGGGTTGCCACAGTGTAGGACTCCACAGTAGGTGAAGAAGAGTGCCACCATTGGGACGAAGTGAAAATAATCTCTCAAGACTTCAAGAGCTCTGATAAGACCCCAGCCATTGGGATGTAGTTGGCTTGGGGCACAATCCAAGAACCGGAGTACCCCTATCTCAAACTTCGTCAATGGCAGGCGAACCCCGATCTTGGAGAAAAGTATCTCATGCATGAAAAGGAAAAAAGACCCCGGTTGGTGGCAAATAGGCTCTGATGTCAGGGGGCGGCGAACAGTGAAGTGATCTTGAAATTCTTCACCGGAGTGGACGGTCATGTCTTCAATAGTGACATCGTCCGCATCTTTGGCATATCGGGAGATAAGGGAGAGAGGTTCATCATGTACCCAGAAATAAGGGTCTTTAACTTTCTCAGCTAGCCAATCAATCCAATGTACGACAACGTTGGTTTCCATAGAGTTGGTTGCAACCACCAGGGTGTTGGTACCAGAATTTCTGTCTGAGGCCATTGGTTGGACGACATGTTGAAAGAACAATATGCAACTCTAAAAAGCCACATTGTTAGATAAATAAAAATTGGCACTACTGTCGGGCTCAGTAGCAGAGCCTATGCCAATACTAGACGATATGAGGGACGATGTGAAAGAGCAAAAAGATGTATCAAACTCTTGTATCTCCCACAACGGCGTCGAGGAGTGACGCCTAGTCCCTGAATTCCCTGGCCGATGTAAAGCACCAGAGGTAGCCCCATCAGAGCTAGGGATGGCAAAACGGGCCAGGCCCAACAGGCTGGCCCGCCAAGCCCGCCAAATTTGGCGGGGCGGACAAGATTTTTTAGCCCGTCTCCCGCCAAGGCCCGCCCCGCCAATTTGGCGGGCCAAAACCTTGGCGGGGCGGGCCGGCCCGACAGGCCCTCGCCAAAAGAAAAAAATATAAATATTACTAATTTATACTTTATTTTATTAAAATATATACTTTGATTTTCTAAAATTAAAAAAAAAGTAACATCACTTACTATTTATACATTTCTTTTAATAATATTTTCTTTAATTTTTTTTAAAAATTATTTTTCTAATTTTTTAATCTTAATTTGACACATTTTTTAAAAAAAAATTACAATTTTAACTTTAGCGGGCCGGTCCGCCAGCCCACCGGGCCCGCCTTAGGCTGGGCGGGCCCTGAATTTTGGCCCGTTTAACTTGGCGGGGGGGGGGGGGGGGGGGGCAACTCGGCTCGCTTTTTGGTGGGCTTTGGCGTGGCGGGTCAGGGCCCGGTGGGCTAGCCCGTTTTGCCATCCCTAATCAGAGCGGTGAAAATTCCGATATGAGTCCCTATTCCGCGGCTGATGTAACACCCCATGGTCGGAAATAGGGGTAAATTTTCTGCGATTTAAAATATGATTATAAGTAGAAGAAATTCAAAGTATATATATATATATATATATATGTAACGCCGAGTAATTACCCTAGATCAATAGATAACCGATCTCTTATATAAAGATATAAGAACGGTATCAGAGTGCACCTCGGATGACCGGACTTGAGGTCGTCACAAGGGGGAAAACGGAAGATGAAAATTAAGTTCAAGAGTAATTAAAATATCTCCCAAAGAGAGGACGAACATGCCTTGTCGATCAGCTAAGCATTAGAAATATAATTTCATAATAAAAATATCATCCATACATCATTAAGGTCATTAATGAAAAATTAGCCTTACACACCCGGTCCAATTTTCCTACATGACCTTCCCAAAATCAGTCGTTGTCAAATTAATTTCAAAGTAAATATATATGCACTATGTGCTATACAAAATGGGTATGTATGCCGGCCAAGGCTCAACCATATTCCTTTTATATTTACCTTCTCCAATACTTGACCTCCGAGAAGAGTAGGATTTTTCTTCATATCTACATCAGACTAAAAAAATGGCAACAGGGAGGTGAGTAACATAATCCAAATGTATCAAAGTCATACATTATGATGATAATTATACATGTGTGCATTATACTCATCTTTCAAGAAAGCATTAAAATTTCACACACACGATACATCATTCCACTCGGCATGGTATATTCACACGGCAATATCATACATACTATATCCTTAACATTCTCAATAATCATCACGCATTTAATGTTAGTACCTCGGTTTCCCTTCCCTCTATTTAACAATCATCCATCGCCACCTCGGGTTATCAACTAGGCATAGCTATATGCAAATGCTCCTAAAGCTAATGCATATGCACAACAGAATATTTTCTAGTGTGGATCCGAATGTGGGAAAATATTAACATATCAAATGTGGGACAAGCATAGGTGTGCTATTATGCCCCTACTGCAGTAGTAAAATGTGTACACTTATATCCAATTTCATGCATGCTCAACAACATATTTTACAGGTACCAAACCGCTTTTGCCCATCTATAGCACTGGTCACCCTGTGATTGCGGATCATCATCATAGTCGTAGTTGCCAAAGTGCTACAGGCCTCCCCCGGACACACATCAAGGGATCCATGCCCCGTCGGACACCGAGGTAAACTACTCATCATAAAGCCGCCCTCCCACAGGGCCTGCCTCATAGGGTGCCTCGTCACCAAACTAAGGGCAGCTTCGTGATTCCCCGAATCACTAGGGAACAATAACAGTATACCCGTGCACTGGGCCGCCCTCCCACAGGGCCTGCTCATTGGAACCCCTAACATTTTATATAATCAGCGAATGATATGCCATGGATGCAAATGTCAATCAATGCATTCTCACACTATGCATCCTAAATGCCACTCAATCAATCGTCCATTCACAACCACCACTTAGTGGATTTTAGTATTCTCGATCTTTACCGATCCTCTTGGGGCTCATACACAGCGGTAGTTAGTGACAATCACAATCATCAATTCACATATACATATTGTGATAATTCACATAATTGATTTCAATTTAAAACATGGTCTCAAGCCATCATAACATATTTCATCAATATATTCATCATAATAACATATCTGGTCTCAATACCGGCACCAAAATACGAATATCACTTCATCCGTTCTGTACGCAATATAGACTCAGCAAGTAAAACATCGGACATTAAGGTTAGTTTCCTCTCATTAGGATACCGGGTAATCATACCGATTACACACAGCACCAGTCGGTCTTCTTTCATAGAATACAGGGTAATCATACCGATTACACACAGTATCGGTTGGTCTTCTCTCATTAGAATACCGGGTAATCATGCCGATTACACACAACACCAGTCAGTCTCTTCTTATAGGATACCAGGTAATCATACTCGGGCCCAGACCAGTTTAATATCGTATTCATCATCCTAACACATGGCACATAACATCAATCATTCTAAATGCATTCAATTCATGAAATCAACACATCATCCATACACAAGCAATCATTAAGCACAATTCTATACACATATTTTCACATTATCAATAGATGAAATCATGCATTTAGAATAGTTACCCCCTCCTACCTCAAGAGAAGTAGTAATCTCCGTGATCAGATAGTTCCGCCTCAAAACTAGGGTTGTTTCCTACATCACAATATATCACACAATCAATTTCCCATTCAACCACCTCGGTTTAGGCATCTACATTTATTATTTTGCATATTCAACGCCAGACCCATTACCAGGTTCCCACATTAATGGTTCCCAACAATCATTTAACTTCATTAATGGTCATTCATCTTTAATAACAACACTTCACCTCACCAAAAATAGTTATTTAACACAATAAGTGCCTCTCCATTTATATCTCATATTTCCCACAAATCTTTGAGTTAGGGTTTTCATTAAAACCTAACAACATTCTTTAAATCACTCTCCCAACATAAAAACCCAACAACCCATAGTTCACACTCTTGAGAAACCGCAAGATCTTACCTCAAGAGGAGAAATGAGAGAGTTTTCCAAGAGATGGAAAAATCTACATGAAAATGAGGAGGAAGGAAGAAGGGACTTCAAGCTCCAAACTCCTCCAAACTTTCTTCAAGCATGAAAATAGGAGAGGAAAAAGCCACCACTTTTTACTTAGGGTTTTTGGAGAGGAGAAGAAGAAGTGAAGGAGAAGAGTATAGGAGAAGAAAAGTAAAGTACAAGGTATGAGACATCCTAGGCTGACAGAAATAAGAAGGGAAAAATAGGCCATTTGGCTTTATTTTTAATTCCCTAATAAATATTTATCATTTTATGATAAACAGGGTCATTGTTTGGGCTTAATACCATATCTAAAAATTATTCCAAATATACCATTGGATTTCCAATACTATTCTTAACAGCCCTGACCAATATCGTCCCAATCGGAGATACCTGGTCAAACACCCATATTTCAACCGGGCTCATAATAAATCATAGACAACTCCCAAAATCTTAATTCATTTATTCTTAATATTTTGGAACTTTAAATAACCCAAATATAATTATTTAATATTTATCTCTTCAATTAATCCTTTATTTTAAAATTTAGGGTGTTACAGCTGACGTCGGGATTGAATTGATGGAGGCCCAGATAGTACTTCGACGGAATCACTACGTGAGCCAGCATCCCCTATACCCTTAAGAAAATTTTAAAATGAAAGAGAAGACGGTATGGAGGTACCTGCTGAGACGATACGACTTTTCCTACGAGTACATGCCAGAACACTTGAGTGACTACCGGAAAAGTTTGATATCGGAGCAGCAAAACTTCAGAACAGAAATCAAGTAAGAATGGCTGAATTCCGCACCTGCTTTTATAGAAGGTGAGGGAAGCCGAAGAGTTTCCAACTGTTGTGAGTCAGAAAATGTTTCATATTCTGGACCAGGCCCACGGAACTGGCCCATTAGCCACGACGTTTCTCATTTCGGCCGAAAGGCGCGAAAAATATCAACCAACACTATGAATTAGGAAAAGACACATGTCAAAGGTAACGAAGTCACTCCGGTTGAGAAGGGACATCGTTCGTACAAGCATTCACCAGAATAGTCACATCGTGCGAAGGCTGGTAACACCGTCCAAAGGAAGGTCACACCGTCAGACCCAACATCACTTCATCCCAAATAGATAAGAGATCAGAAGCTAGATCAGTTCGGTTTTTCCTATCAAAAAACCACATCGAGCATGACATCGGTGGAGGTAAAAATCTTAAATAAAATTACGTATTTTTAATCTTCATAATGCAGGAGCTAGATAGCCTATAGAAGCAACTCTCAAGTCACTTCAACAAGCTAGGTGGCAAATGATCTGGGCCTCCAAAGTAGTAGATTCAAGCTAATCCATGGTCCCCACTTAAGCCAATGTAGACCCTCAAAGGACAGCACGTTGACCTATGTTATGTCACCTCGGCCAGGCTGCTGCCCCATATGGTCGGAGTCAGTGCCCTTAAGTGGCCAAATGACCAGAGTCGTAGGAGGGCACAGTAGCCTGCACCGGTCATGACTTGCAAGGAACCCACGTGTATGGACATGATCTGACACACTAAACGAGGCACTACAGTGATACTTGTAACATCCTATTTTTTTACTCAAATAGAAAATAGATATTAATATCTCTTTAATGAGAAAATACTTATTATTAGTTAGTTAATTTTTTTAACTAATTAATATTTTTATAAAATTTTGGTACTTATATTTAAATTATTTTTTTAAAAAATAAAATGAAATAATAATAAAATAAAAATATGCATATTTAACGAAGATTTTAAAATGACTTAATTAGTATTCACTAATTAAGAAAATTATATTAAGAATTTTTGATATCTTTATTATTCGTAATTAATATTTTATGTTTTTATATTTATGTTTTTACATATTTAAGATTTAACTCTTATTAGAATTTTAAAATAAAAATTTGAAGGAATTAGAATATGGTTCTTTAGAACTTTTTGATCTATGCATTATTTATGATTTTCTGGAATTTTTGAATTTTTAATAAATATTTGAGAAAATAACCGAAATGCCACTGCCGACATCATCGCTTACATCATCGGTTGGTAAATACTCACATCATGAATAGTGACCGATGGGTAAATACTCAAATCATGAATAGTGACCGATGGGTAAATACTCACATCATGAATAGTGATCAGTGGGTAAATACTCACATCATGAATAGTGACCGGTGGGTAAAAAACTCATATCATGAATAGTAAAATAAATAATTAAGTAATCTTAAATAGTAAATTTCTCTTCCTATAAATAGATGGCTCATTTATAACATTTCCACACCAAAATTAGATAGAGAATCTAGAGAGATAGTGCGTAAGAAATTAGTGGGGAGTAAATTCTTTTGGTTAAAAGAGATTCTGCCGGAGGTGTAAGGTAATAATATTCTCTTGTAAAATTCTTTTTATGATTATTTAGTTTATTCTTTTTTGCACTCTTAAACCATTAGTATACTAGTACTATTATGAATAAGTTACTACGGTAAAAATAAATTACCACTATGTTATTTTTTTACTGTTACTATTTACTATTACTATTCATAATTTACCATTTACTGGTATTATTCAAAATTTATTTACCGTTATTATTCAAAATTATTAGTTACTGTTACTATTCAAAATTTACTATTTACCATTACTATTCCAAATTTACTATTTACCATTACTATTCAAAATTTACTATTTACTGTTACTATTTAAAATTTACTATTTATCATTTCTATTTACGATTTATCATTAACCGCTATTATTCAAAAGTTACTATTCATAATTTACTATTTACCGTTACTATTCAAAATTTACTATTTATGATTTACCATTTACCGATACCATTTAAAATTTACTATTTAACATTTTATTCATGATTTATTATTTATTGTTACTATTTAAAAATTACTATTTACTGTTACTATAAAAAAAATTATTAGTTACCATTACTATTGATGATTTACTATTTACCATTACTATTACTGTTACTATACATACTTACTGTTTATCATTCTGATAGTAATCTTAATTTTTATTTTATGCCTATATTGAAATAAATTAGTATTAATATTTTTTAGAACTTAGAGGCACAGAGCGAATTCACTTTTGGTAGCAATTCCAGGTAAGGGGGAGTGGGATAAAAATATAATATGGAAAGACATAAGAATAATGGGAGGAGTCCCCTACTCCTTTTAAATTTAATAATATTATTTTAAAATAATAAATTTTAAATTAAGTATCTTGTGTAACTTACTCTGAAATACATATGCAAGGATCTGGACTTTTATAATTTATACCAACTGGACTAAACCTATGCAAGGATTAGATTATATGGACTTATATAGACCTATGCGAGGAATGAACTATAGGGGCTTGGAATTAAGTTTATTAAATTAAATAACTGTTAAACTTTAAATTATGATATTTATGAATGGTATTTATTTGATTTGATTATGATTGATAATATTGGTGATTGATGATATTTGATTGTGATTGATGATATTACAATACTTGATTGTGATTGATGAGTGATTGATGATCTTGTGATGTGGAGTTTGAGCATATAGTAAACAAACACGAAGCTAAAACTCAGTAAGAATATACTTATTCCTTACTCTTTACAGTACTACTTTAAATGAAATTATTTATGATAATTTCTCAATGTTTATTCAGGATTATTATTAAGAAATTTTTCTTAATTTTCAATAAAAGATATAATTTCTATAACTTACCTTTTTCTTCCAAAATTTATTTAATTAAATTTTAGAATAATTTTTAGTTATAAAAATAAAGAAAAAGAAATTATTTTATGAAAATAATATATTCATATATGTATATGAAAATATTTGATTCTCAAATGGAAATAAGATACTTCAATAATATTTCATTTTAAACTTTTTAAAATAAGAGTTTTTAATTTCAAAAGTGCTTTATTATATACTTTTCAAGCATTATAATTTAAGATGGAAAAAGATCGATAATTTAAACTTGTGTCTAAAGTAATAAATTAATTTCCTATAAATGATCTAAAGACGGTTTGGAATATATTAAGACTTTGAAACTCAAATCACAATAATATTGATTTGTGAGTGATAAAGAAAACTGTACTGAAATTCTTCTGCGGGAGGCAGAACTTATTTAAGAGTATGGAAATGTACAGTTTATCGGGGTGGCTATGTTGTTATTTGTAGGCCCCGAAGATATAATTTATACTTGAGTTTCTAAAAGTCTTAACCAACTCAATACATGAGTAGTTCATGCATCATGAATCATTAAAAAGAAATGAGATGTGATATTGCCTGGGGACGGATTATAGAAACCGAGGATACATTAGAGGAGGCTTAATTGCGAGCCTTGGGATGAGAGGGTGTGAAAGGGTGCTTCAGGTGACCTGGGGTCGCTCCCTAGTGTCGGGTACTTTCACAATAAAAAACTTTTCAATCTGACTAGTCTCTAAGTGTTTCCATGTCAGTTGAGCTGTTCATATGCCATGAAGGCATTTATGTTATTATTATCTGGAATTATGAAACAGTGTAAACTCCTGGTTGGCCCAGTGCAGAATTAAAACTTTAAGGGCCCACATGCATAAACTGAATGAGATTGTAGCATAAGCATTACATAACATTCATGTGATTGTAACATTCTATTTAGATGGTTATGAATGAAAATATAAGTGTTATGTATGTGGAAACCCTGTATTCAAAATTGATTATGTATGATATTATGACTGATATTATTATATTAGTTTGTGAAAACCCTTATGCTTATGTCTTATCTGTAATATATTATATTTTGTTTCTCACTCCTTCTTGTTTGAATTTTTGTGTCTAAAATATATGTTATATGATATATAGCTAGCAGTCCAAGATGGAAGGAAATGTAATTACAAGAGGGTAAAGTGGTCTTATCCTCAATCGATTAGATGAAGAGATATGACAAGAGTAGGATTCAAAAACTCAATGATTCAAGGACTAGGAAATGATTGGTCACATTTGTAGTAGAGGTATAGTTTAGTTTTATTTTGCCTTATTACAATATCAAGTTAGATAATTGTAACAAGGTAAAGGTTAATTTTTGATAAACTCTTTCATTCGGATATAATATTGTAATGATTTATCACTTATGATTTCTATAAATTATTTTGTCATTATGGACAAATATTGAAAGACAATGTTTTTTTTTTACTTTCAATATTCAAAGGAAATCAGATGTATATACGTCCTTGTATACGTGAGATAAAGAGTGATAAATATGTATATCTTTCTAAAAGTTTTTTTTAAAGTAAGAAGAATACATATATATCTCGTGTATATAAGGGGGTGTTACAATACTCCCTCGTTATAAATACTGCTAATACTCTCACAAGTGGTAAGCTCTCTGGTACCCATCTTTTAGACTCGATACAGCTCCGATGTTAGAATCCGGATTGACTTGAGCGTCGGAGTGTCCTTGCAGGTACCACCCCCTTACACCCCTCAACGTGATAGGCCGATATGAGGAGCTCAAGGAACCACGGTACAACCCAGAGACCGTCTAATCCAACAACCCCGTCAAGCATATACTCTGGACCCCGGTTAGGGTCATTTCCTTTAAACCTCAGTCCTTTGGGAACCCGGTTCTGGAGCAAAACAACAATTATCTGAGATGATATATATTAAAGATGCTATATGTGGTTATCTGAGTGTGACCCAATTGAACTACTCAACGGTCAGACAGGCAGGGCTCGGTGGACCAGGCAGGGTCCATAGGTGGCCAGGTAGGACCCCTAGCTAATGACCGATCCTTTTAGTATCTGAATACTAGAGACTCCTATATATTATCTTGGTTAAGAATCAGTTATGCATTTATGTGGATTTTGAGTTCTGATGAGACAAATATAATGTTGATAACTTGAATTATAAATTGTGAAATTATTGAGTTGATGACGAGTAATGGCAATGGAATGGAATGAAAATGAGTGAATCTAGTCTATGTTATGTTTTTCCTAGGATATATATATATATATTGTTGATTATTTGTATTGATTTGTATTGTCAGTCACTCACCCTTATTATGGTTTTTAGAGACTAAAGATAGTGACTGCAGATGTCTTAAAGAAGAGTGCCTGATGAGTTGCGGCGATGCCAAGAGGTGTGATTAGTAATGTAAATATGTAAATATTTTATGGTTTTGAGTAACTATAGTTGTAAGTGTGACTTATGTGTATGTATGAGTATTAATGGTTGATGATGCATAAGACTATGGTTGATAAGTATGATGGTATTTTGATGCTCTGGTGGTAATGTGGAAGACCCAGTTGATGGTCTGGATCATATATATATATATATGTGTGTGTGTGTGTGTGTGTGTGTGTGTGTACATATAGATGTCATGGTGTGTTAATAATGATATAATGAGATATGTGATGGGTATTGCAATGATGACCAGGAACTGTTATATGGCACTGAGCCATAAATTGTTAATATGGGATGATCATGGGTAGGTTATTATGATTGTATGTGTATTGTGTGTGGAAGTCTATGTATGGCAATTGAATGATTGAAAGGCATTGAACCAACTTTGTGTGGATGTTGTGTGTATTATTCCGAATCTTGTTATAGGTTAAAGTGAATTGCTAGAGTATTTTAAGTATTGTAATCCTTGGATGACATGGAATATATGTGTTTGAGTTGCTTTGATGATTATTGGGATGTGGAAGGATAAGTAGTTAAAGTTGAAGATATTAATTAGAAAGAAAACTAAGTGAATTTAGCCAACTAAGCGGATGAAAATGAGTTTGAACGGAATTCAAAATCCCTAGAGTGTATCAATGTGATCCTAGGCATATCTATGACATGTGTGTGCAAGGAAATTGATGTTTGCATTGCATTTGTATTAGTTTAAGGGATAAGTTTATTAGAAATAGACCAAATTGCATTTTACGCATATCTTTGTGATCCAAGTGAATTTTTAAGTACAGATTGCGCCTATGGGTCCAGAATGAGTAGTAGGTAGTGTCCATAAAGTTTCGTAGCAATTAGAGTTAAAATGGGCAAGATAAGGTGCAGGGAAGTTGGCCTAGAGGCAAAAATGTTGCAACTCTTGCTTGAGCGAGTCCATTCTTGCTCAAGCAATACTTTAGGTGAAATTCAGGGTGATTTCTAGGTTATTTTCACTCAAGGGTGATTTCTAGGTTATTTTCACTCAAGGGTGATTTTTAGGTTATTTTCACTTAAGGATGATTTCTGTGTTATTTCTAGAAATCACCCTAAATTTAGGGTATTTCGCTCAAGCAAGACTTAAATTCTGATGAATTCTCGCTTAAGCAAGGCATTTCCCACTCAAACGAAAATCGGGATCTCGCTCAAGTGGACTAATTCTGCTTAAGCGAAATTCAATTTTGCTCTCCCTTTCTTCACTAAAGTTGTAGATAATTGAGTCACGAATATTTTCTCGTTGGATTCACCTTAACCGGAGATTCGTAGCTCAAGTTATGCCTAAAATACTACATTGTGTTCAAGTTGAAATTTTATTCGGAATGGTTCCACATTTCTGTGAGTTAGATGATTTGAAGGGCATAATTGGCTCCCAATCCCTTCATAGCATTTGTGGATAATTGAATTGTGAAGGTGTACCAATTGGATTCATCTCGACCAGAGTTTCATAACTCTAGTTAGATGTAAAATACTAAATGATGTGCAAGGAATGTGCATCCCAAAAAATTTTCGATAAATTCTCTTCATGTTTTTTTGTTAGTTTGTACGTGTGCCACGATATTTCAACTATAATCTATTAAATTGAGGTTAAAATCTCTATTTTTAAATTAAGTAAATATGGCAGGACATTATACTTACAACATAAATATATTAACTCTCACCCATTAGTCAATTGTTCGTTAATTCTAACAAATTAAACTTAATCCAACTACTCAGAAACCCAAAACACTACAAACTATATCAATTTAATGAAAGAAAGAAGATTCTGAAGTTTTGACTTATCGATTGCCAGTCGAAATTCTTTCCTAAAGCGGATTGAACCTCTAACAATACCCATGAGTTTAAATGGTTCCTATAACCATGAGATTGAGAGAAATTGAGATGAATTAGAGGATTGAATCAAATTCCCAAAGTGGGTTTTTGGAGTCTTACCTAGATCAAGTAAAAGAAAATGGAAGATTGCACTTCAAGCTCACATGCATGTGGGAATATGGAGGTTGCAAGGAACTTGATTCCTTACACAACAATGGATGAAGAATATGATGAGAGTGAAAAGTGGTGGCATGACAATGAAGGGACAAGGTGAAGGAGAAAGAATTCTTTCTTTCTTTGTTTTTGTTCCTAATGAGAAATGAGAAGAGAATTAAGTTAAGTAAGCAAAGGATAGTTTACTAATTTCACTAATTTAATTAACTCCTGAAATTAACCTAGTAGTATCGAGTGACCTTAAACTTAATCACATTAAATCATTATTTAGCTTACCCAATTTAATCCTAATTATTATTTGGTCACTGATATTTTACCCTTTAAATTTAAATTAGGATATTACATTTCTTAATTTAAGCTAAATAAAGATGTATCTTTTTAGTATCAAAATTTTATAATTGCTTCAGTTAACATGTACTAAAGTTAACATCTAACAGTATTTCCTTATACTATAATTAGCTGATAAATAAATATACAAGTATATTTTTATTTTATAATAAATATTTTTTTTTATTTTAAATATTCTTAAAAATTTAAATAACTAGAATAAATTAATAATAGCATTCTATATATTATTAAAAGGAATATTAAGATTACAATATTTTAAAATTATTTTAGTATAAACGGTTGAATGTTAGTTATTAAATCAATCCATATAAAAAATTTAACTAAAAATAAAATTATGATTCTTTTAAGGCACCCATATTATACCATTTATTTTTATGTATTTAATTTTAAATAAATTATCCTTTTTTTCAGATATCTAATAATTTTTAATATATATATATATATATATATATATATATATACACACACAAACACATAATATTATCTTACCTTAGTTGTGTTAAAAAATATTAGCACATCAAACAAAAATATTTTCACTATTCAAAAACTAAAGTTATGATTCTATCTAGACTTTTAAACAATGATTTGTTACCTAAAAGAAATTTTAAAAAATGATGTTTAATTTATAACTAAAAAAATAAAATAGCAAAAAATTTAAAGTAAAAAAATGAGAGAATTAAGAAACTAACCTTAGTGAAACATAAAGAAAGAGAGAAAGGTTCTATTAGAGAGAATTAAGAGATACTAAGTAGAAAAAATGAGACTTAAAAAGACGGTAATACAATTAAAGTTTGTAAGTTTTTTCTTCATAGCTTTTTATAATCAACCATTATAATTAAATCAATCAATTATAATTAATCAAATTTCATATATTATTAAAAAGATATTCAATATTTTCTAATAACTTCGATTCCAAATATAAGTAATGTGATTAAATATTTGTTTACCAAATATACACTCCTTGTATATATTTCTAATATTATTAATTCTTTAGGTAATAAATGATATCAAGGGTATTTTAGGAAACTAAATCAAATATATGAGAACATTAATGTAAATAACTACTTCCAACTACTATTCTTAATATATGTAAAATTAGTTACATTTGTTTATATTTAAAACTGGAGGTAGTATAAAGTCATTATATTTTAAAAAAATAAAAATCAATATTGCATAAGAAACTAACATGTGACAAAAATTGCGATAAATAAATTCTAGTAAATATATATAAAATAGAAATAGACATATATATAAAAATAGGTATAGACAGGGATGATAATGTAGATATAGATAGAAATTTGTCAAGAAAATTCAAATATATCACAATTGCTATTTTAAATCCTAATTTTATACCGCAAGTGAATGCTAAATGATCAATAACTTGGAGAAGAAATGCAGGGAAGGCCCAGATGATATGATCCGGCCCATTAACAACCTTGGTTTTAATTTTAGGGTTTCTACGTTCTATATACTTCCCTCACCAACTATGCTTATAAATATGTGCGGCAAGCGCTTCCCTCACAGTGGCTCTACCCTGCATCTTCCTTCAACACAAGTTATCAGCGATTGTTGATCGTTTCAGTTCGGTCATTTCTCTTATCATTTTTCGCTGCATCTGTTATTTTGTTGTTTTCAGCTTTCTCTTTTTGATCATGTGATGAGAAAGAAAAAAACTGCAACAATATGATTGGATTATTCCATGATTACTAGTATTTAAGTCTCTGATGATTGCTAATTCTATTCATCCTTTTCATTTTTTAGTTTTGTTTTTGAAATTTTATTTTTCATATAGTTTTTATAGTTACTGAAACTGAGAGAGATATGATGATGTTTTCATTGGTCCGTGTTTCTGAATCACCGTGACCGACAACTATTTCCAATTTCTGATCTCTACACAATTTTATTTTGTTGTCTCTGAAATTTATTTTTCTTACTGGTGGCATTTGATTTTCTGCAGTAGATGCTGTTCTTATTCACAATTTGTGTTTTGAGTGTTCTTTTCCGATAATTAACGTGATTTTTAATTATTTCAGATATGACATGACATGATGAATATTTCAGTGGTCCGTGTTTCTGAATTACCGTGACCGATATATATTTACCAATTTCTGATCTCAATTTGCTGTTTTTACTTAATAGTTTTAATTTTATTGAACAATAGAAGTTTTTAAAATTTTGAAATTGAGTTTGCAATGGCGTTGGCTCTGTGATATTCTGCCTTTGTTGCAGTATACGCTATTCCGATTCGTGATATGAGTAGAGAATTTATCATAGATGAGAGCCATTGTTATGTTATTTTGAATTTAATTATTTTTGCAATTGAAGTTGTTTTCCTCGTTTTAGTTTAGTTTTTGATTATCTGCAAGGATGATTTGAGAATCAAATTCACATGTCAGACTTCAGAGATTTTTAAGATCAATGAGAATGACAATTCTTTTTAACTGAGCAGAATGTATAATCATATGTAGTATGTTTTAATCTACTGTTAGTTTTTATAACGAAAGTAGAATTGACGGGGGATTTCTGAGAAGGAGTCTCATACTTTAACGAGGGCAAACAAATTGTGTTTGCATAGTTCTCAAGTAACCGTCAGAAATAAATGCTTACGGCGTTGACGGTGCTGCCCTCATGGGTAGCATCTCCGCCTGAGTTGTCTCATATTCCATCGCCTTGTGGAGCGGCGTCGTCGCCTTTACCATTTGGGACTGGCCATGAGACTAACATTCTATTTTTCATTGTATGTTTTTAACATGATTTTTTCGTGTTCAGAATGATTAAAGATGTGAAATTTTCATTTTTAATATTTGAAACTTAATATGTTAAATAACTTTAAAATCCTTTTTTATCAGTTGATGTGACCAATTTTTGTGTCAGATTGCTGACTGCTGTGTTGCAGCTTGTGTTTTACTGGGCAAAAGGTGGTGGCATTTTCCTAAACTTTTATAAGAAAGTGGATTTAGAATATGTTTCCGGGTGTGGTGTAATTTAGAATAAGTGAATAATTTATTTTTGATAATCCGCTAAGAAACTTGTCAAAATAATGTGAGCAGGTTCTACAAAAGTTTGAATTGTTTGATGAATAATCATATCTGTAGCTGTATTTGATAACGAAGTTTAATTAACCAGGCCAATTTTACACATCTTAAAAAATTAAGCAATGAGTTTTTATTTAAAAATAATATTAATACTCATTTATATAAATTTCTAATAGTTTTATCTTTATCCTGTGGTTTGGTATAAAATTAGCATTTTTATATAAACAGCCGGTTTTGTATTGTGTGTTTTGTGATTAAGGATTTGTATTGTTCCCAGTTAAGTTTATGGAGATAAGAAAATTGAGATTTTGTAAATGAAATTTGTTTGGTTGATGGTTGACTTAAAGTAAGTTGAGTTATAGTGATTTTGTTTGGTTTGTAGTAGAATTTAGTTTGGAAAATTGTAATTGAGGATAAAATTATTGAAAATGGTATGAATTTAAATATATATAATGTGTTATATTTGTTGATGTTAATATTGAATGTATAATATTAAACTAAAAAGGGTATTAAAATTAATAATATATATTTAATAAATGAATTAATATATTAAACACTAATTAATTAATATGATAATATATTTTATTGTTTTTATCATAATAAAAGTAATAAATTACAGCCTTTTATTATTTTTATATATTAAAGGTTATAAGGTGCATTAATTAATTATTTAAATGTTAATTATAATCAATTGGTTTTATTATTTTCTCTAGAAACTTTTAATATATATTGAAATTAACAAAGTTACAATACAATGATAAATATTACTTATTAACAAAGTTGGTCTTTAATTTAGGGAAATTATAAGTTGGGTTTGTAAGTGTGTCCTTAAATACATGTGTATTGTAGGTAGATCCTTCCCATGGGATATGTGTTTTGTCAATTTAGGTTTTGCGTTTAGGTTAGGTCACTACACATTAGGCATGTATTTTGTCAATTGTTCTAATACAATCTTTGAAATATGGTCAATATCTCTTATCTTTGTTAAATTTTTGGCGCACGTGTTGGAAGGTTGTATCTGATGGCTTTATCATATCAATAGATAATGCCAAACATTTGAATGCTGGACCCTTTCTTAAATAACTTTATTTTTGACCCTGTGTCTAATCATATGCAAGAACATAACCATTTCATGAAAGCCCATATTTTTGGATGATGTTAACCCGTGGTTAGTTAATTCCATTCACAATAAAAACAAGACATGTTTACTCATCCTAAGTATTTTGTGACATCTAGTTGACATTTTTACTCATTGCCATTGAACACCTCTTGTACCCATGCATGTCGTGTTAGTTGACTCGTCCTACATGGTTCTTTACATATATATATGGTGGTATATTCTCCAAAAAAATGTGTTGAACGACCTTCTAATGCTTATACAGACACAATGCATATTTTAATCATAAATACAGACATTAACAACATTGACAAGTAATCTATTAGCATGCGATACTTGCATTATTCAATATTTACCAACATACGCAAGGCATTACCATCTAAAATCAACAACATAATGTTTATAACAATACATCCCTATAGAGTATCTAAACATACACAAGTCAATAAGTAAAATATACAAATCTAAACCACAATATAATGTCCATACTAAAGCATATAAATCCCTAAATACATTAAAAATGTCCATAACTCACGACATGTCCCTAAGCAAACCACGTAGATAACATGTATGCTCTCATGGGGTCTTCAAACGTACAAACCACTCATGTAGCTAGAGCATTATATCAAGGCACCTCTCAATAGATAACAGCCTGAGCCACCTGATTCATTGATTATTATATTACTATAACATTGTTGCTCTTGCTCTTTTTAGACTGTTTCCCTCTACCTCCCGCCTTTGTCCCCACTTCTGGCTGATGAATTTGACTGGGAGTCTTGGTTCATATCAATACCACCTAATCCTATACTGCCTGTGCCCTCAATAGTAACCCTCTCAGCACCTATGGTGGGATCCCCACTGTCACTTGAACCCTTGCTCCTATCCTGTGTCTTTGGTATGCTCCCAACCTGTATTTTTGGCACGCTCCTATCCTGTGTATCCTGTATATCCTGCACACATTCATCAAACTTAGGAATATATTCATTCCCAAAGACAGAGGGGGGGTATAATGCCCGATGATGGTGTCCAAACATATTCACCAGTTGTCACATTGTCTTTAAACAATTTCGTTAGCTCATGAGCATGGGTCAAACTCTCGTAATGGTACTTCGCATAAGTTTCGTCATCCTAGATAGATATCAAAATAACACTAATGAAAATACATAAGTGATCAAAAACCTACCCGCTCTTTAGCATCCCACCATTCGTCATCAGCTATAAACGTGTGTCTCTGACTGTCCCATCCCAAGCCCGTTGTGTGTCTAAACAAATTGTACCAAGCCACCCATTCTTTACGTAGATTATCCCACCTGTTTTTAAATTGATCCTTACTTTACTGCCTGTTACACTTCCTATTAAAATAAGACTCCAAACCCTCCCACCCATTCTTTGTGAGGGAGGTACCCTTGCGTTCCCCCTTTCTAATCTGTTCCAACGCACCATCCACAAAAACCTTTACAGCATAACGATCCCAAGAAGCCTTTACAGACTGCATGGGAGCCCTTATCCCTGTTTTGGGTTGACATACTACACAATACAATTTGTCACAACATTGCACAAGAATTATATTTACCAACATTCAAACACTTAATAAATTACAAATGAACATGATACTATATTTAACCCTAAACCCTCAACTTAAACTTATAAGCAATAATGTGACCTTATAAATAAATTTACAAAATTAAGTTTGCATAATAATTATGTTAAATGTTGTCATACAAAAATTAAAATTTTAAATTAAAACTCTTAACAAACCCTAACCCCTAAACTCTTAAACAATTTAAATTCTAAGCCCTTAACAAACTTTATCCCTAAACACTAAACCAATTACTTTTATCCATTCACTCTTAATCAATTTAAATTTATCATCCCTAAAGTGATTTACTAACACCTAACAAGTTTAGTTTAACCATCCATTATTTAATAAGTTATTTTAATTCATCCCTAAACATTTAACAAAATCTAACACTAAACTCTTAATAATATACTTAAATTATCATCCCTAAAGTCATTACACTTACTAAGACCTAACAAGTTTAGTTTAACCATCTATACTTAATAAATTATTTTAATTCATCCCTAAACACTTAACAAAATCTAACACTAAACTCTTAATCTTTACTTAAATTTATCATGCCTAAAGTGACTTACTAACACCTAACAAGTTTAGTTTAACCATCCATATAAATTATTTTAATTCATCCCTAAACACTTAACAAAATCTAACACTAAACTCTTAATCTTTACTTAAATTTATCATCCCTAAAGTGACTTACTAACACCTAACAAGTTTAGTTTAACCATCCATTACTTAATAAATTATTTTAATTCATCCTTAAACACTTAACAAAATCTAACACTAAACTTGAGATCTTTACTTAAATTTATCAACACTAAAGTCATTAGACTTAGTAAGGCCTAACAACTTTAGTTTAACCATCCATTAACTTATTTTCAAACATATACTTAATAAATTATTTTAATTCATCTTTATAAAAGTTAATACTATATTCATTTTAAATAATTAATAACAAATTAAATGGTTATTATATTATTTTAGCATCCACATAATAAAAATGACATTCATGTTGCTTGTATAACTAAATTAACTTATTGTCAAAAAATTTAAATGTTGACAATTTGTTAAAAAATGTTGTCGAACACAAATCACAACTTCAAATTGTTATACGATCCCTTTCTTTACGTAATGTAATTTAAAATTATTGTTAATTACTCATCGTTTTTACGCAACGCAACTTAAATTATCGCATATACGTAAACGCTTACGATTTCTAACGTCTCATCGCTCGTTATTCGTCATTCATTATGTGTACTAACTAAAATTATTCCATAAACATGTTTGAAACGCTAAAAACTAATTAAACTTAAATAATTCATTTAATAAATACAAAAGTAAATTAAATAACCTAACATAATATTCCTTCAACAAATAATTACTAAATACATGCAAAACCTTACAGCTTACATCATTAAACAACATACAAAATTCAAAACAATCCAAATTATATATAAAAAAAACCAAAATCATAAGGTCTCAATAATTTTATGGTGCACCCTCTAACAAAAGCACACTCATGCACTACATTACAAGGACCATCCATCATCACCGGTTGCATCCTCACCGTCCATCCAAGCCACCATCACCACCACCTACATCCAACAGCCACCACTACTTACATCCAACAGCCACCACCACCTGCAACATAACCCACCACCACCCCAACCCATCCCCCAACTCGACCCGAGCCCATGCCCAACCCAACAGAAGCCAAACAACCTAACCCCACCCCCCGTCTCCAACCCACCACTCACCCAACCACCCAACCACCACCACCACCTATAACATAACCCACCCCAACCCCAACCAACATAATCCCAACCCGACCCCATGCCCAACCCAAACCTGACCCATCCCCAACCCAACAGAACCCCAAACCTGACGTCCCCAACCCTAAAACCCAACAACCCCCCTTCCCGAAACTGAAACTAAACCCCAACCCCAAAACCCACCTGATCTGGTCTGGATACCGGCCCCTAAAGTTGTGACGTCAACACGACTGTTCCAGAGGGGCAACCGGTATCCTGGCGTAATATCCACGTAAAGGCAATCCGAGGTAACGTTTGAGACACCGGACACTTCATCCGTTCTCGCTTCCTTGTTACGTATAACCGATTGCCTCAGTCATTTCGAGAGGTTGATTTGGACTATTTACCGGTTTCCATTCTATAACGTGCAACCGGTGTCATCGGTATGCATCAGGACTCTAATTCCGAGTCGGGCATTCTCCCTATACCGGTTGTCCAGGATAACACCGTGCTCACCGGATAAGGCACCTGTTACAAGATAATACGTCTTTGATCATTCTCCAACGTGTAACCGGTGTCATCGGTATACATCCGGACTCTAATTCCAAGTCGGGCATTCTCCCTATACCGGTTATCCAGGATAACACCATGCACACCGGATAATATGCATGTCACCCGACAAAAGACAATGGGCATTGCTACAGGGACAAAGATAATAATTCCATTTCCCACACTATGAGCCATAATCTGCTCTTGGGAATGATCAACTTGTTCCCTACAACTAGCCCTACATACGCTCAATATATAAAATAGCCACTTGCCTCAATCATGCTGGTGAGTGCACATTAAATAATAATATACTTGCATAAAGGAAGTTAGTGGTTCCCCACTGACCGGTCCTCGTATACCGAGCCAATCAGGTATAAGAACTCACTTCAGTTTACTGAAAGGGGGTTGGGTTCTAGTTCTGGTCCTCCTCTCCTGAATGCATTTATCTGATCCCATAGAGTGATCATTTACATTCCATACTTGGAATATATTACTGACTTGAGCGTCGGAGAATCTTTGCAGGTGACACCACCTTTCGCCCACACCAACGCCTGAGGTCGGTGTGAAGGACCTCCAGGACGTCAAGATCGCTCTCTTCATACAGAGACACCGGATATATAGACCGGATACTCACAGAATCGATCTTCAGAGACATAATCTTCTTACTATTTATGACTGGCCCGACACCGGATCTCTTGACCCCGGTGCAAGATGTAACATCCCAATTTTTATGATTTTTAGAAAAATAATTATTAATGGAGAAATTTTGAATAAATTTTCAAGAGAAAAATGTCAAAAACCAGATTTTCTGAGTAAAATGAATTTGATTTCGAGTGAAATAGATGTGATTCCGAGTGAAACATGACTCAGGAGATCATTTCCAAGTGAATTTAAGATGTTTCCGAGTGAAACATCATTAAAAGAATCCTTCCTGAATGAAGTAACGCTGTGTCCGATTGAGACACGTTCGAGTGAAGCAAATCGGAGTGAAACGACTCTGAGAGGAATGTTTCCGAAAGAGTTGTTTCCGAGAGAAGTAGAAGTATTTCTCGGACCGATATTTCTGATTAGTAAACTCCCGAGTGGAGTATATTTGGGTGGATGGTTTACCGAGTGAAGTGTCTCTATGACACTTCCAAGTGAGACATTCCGAGTGAGTCTTCTAGGAAGAGTGTTTCTGGACAAAGAGAGACTTAAAATCCGATTGATTATGTTTTCTGAGTAAATAATTCTGAGGAGGATAAATATCCGAGTAATCCTTTCAAGAGGAATGATTTCCGAGAAAGGAAGTGGACTCCGAACTCTGAGTGACCTTTCAGTGGAGAAACTTCCGAATGACGAAAGAGTAAGACTGACTCGGAAAGAGGTATAACCGAGTGAGTTGTCTGATTGATATATTTCCGAATAAGACAGTTATGAGTAGGCCATTTCTGAATGAAGGAATTCTGAGCGGAAAGAGGCTCTGATAAGTCCTCTCAGAAAGAGATGCCAGAATGAGGAAACCGAGTCGGAATATGCAGAAACCGAGTTGGAAATTAATAAATATTTTACTATGGATGCTTTCCACGTCAACCTGTTCTTCTACGTTCTAGTAAAATCTTTTCTCAGATATTTTTTAAGTATGGGACCCTTCTTGATGCACTGTCCTTTTTCATTAAATATCTTAATATCATTAAAAAGACGTGTGTCAGAATACTTCTATTCATTCACGTCTCTTCTGCATGCAAGATATAGAAATACTTCCATTGATGGATTAATTTAAGAACTTTTGAAGTGGAAATCATTATCAATAATCCTTTCTTTCCAAACTTTACTGGAAACCAACAAACAAGAAGAAAGTTAATTCTTCATTTCTTCTCTTTACGAAGGAGGCTTGGGACTGGTGCAGGATTTGTAATTCCAGTCGAAATTCTTGAACAACGATTAGGATAACATTTGATCAGCTACTGGAACTTCTTATTCCAGGTAGGGGGAGCGTACATCTCAAATAGATAGTTTATGAATGGATGTGGGGTGATATTATTATGTTGTATATATGTTGTGTGTATAATTGTTATTGAGATCCCGTTTATATGACGCTTTATGTTTTCATATATATTCCATTCATATTGTTGATGTTGATATGATGATGATATGGATGATGATTCATGAATTTTTCATGATATTTATGTATATGCATGAGATGCATGTGTGATGGTTGAATATGAAATATGATGTGATTTTCACAAAAGACCTTGGGTGGGACTCAAGGTAACCTCTTGAGCGGGGCTCGGGGTTTTAGCCCGTGGCACTGACTGTTGTCACTGAGAGTGATGGTGTCACATTGGGTGCAAATGGTTTGGTACCAGTAAAATGGCCGGATCAGCTGGGAGCTGAGTTATGGCTCGGGGAGCCAGTGTTGCAACACAAATTAAAAGACTTAATAATGGATCCATTTGATTGAGCATGTGTATGCACTGATTTTTGTGTTATTGAGAATAACATGCTGTCATGATGAGTATATGTATATGTCTCAGTTTTGTTTAAAGAATGATTTGTGATGATATTTGTGATCGGTTTTTATTTTATGAATATAGTTATGAATTGGTCTTTTAATCCAATTCAATAACTGTTATTTGATATGTTTATGCCCACCCCCTACTATTGTTATTTTTACAGAGGATGTAGGGCCCAACCGTGATATGAGAAGCCACTCAGTTGCTCGGAGTGTATTTTGGTAGAAGCCTTGGCCGGCTCCTGAGAATACCAAGTGTTTTATTTTTTTATTGTAAACTTAAAAGAGCCGGTCGGCTTTTGCAAAAATTGAATTTTGTAATTGTTTAATTCAAATTCTGTTTTGGATATTTGAATTATTTGCAAAATTTTATTTGATTTATTGAAATTTATTTTAAAATTAAGGATGTTATACAGGACAGATCACCACCCCCGACAGAACCCACAACCAAACCCAAGTCCTGATCCCACCTACATGCAGAGAAAACCAGCCAGCCAGAGAACAGAGAAACAGGAAGGGGGTTTTTTAACCTCAAGAAGGCGATTATGGGTTGCTGAAGTAGATATCACTCGCCGGAGAAAGAGTGTCGTCGGTGATTTCTTTGTGTGTCGTGCCTTCAGATCTGAGGAAGGGAATGTCAGGGCTCACGGGTTTCAGTACCTTATGGCCGTTGGGAGGGGTATCTCTGACTTTTCACCCAACAACGTTGAGTGAAGGCGACTCGAAGCTCCTTTTCTTCAACGCGGGTTCTGACCAACAGAGTTCCGTTCACAGTTACAGAACGGAGGAATGGAGAATGCCCAAACGAAGGGCCGTTAGAGACAACGGAGAAGCTGCTGTTCAACGCGCCGCGACGGAGGGGAACGGAGGAGAGAGGGACAAACCAAAGAATCCCTAATTATCTTTGTACGAAATAGGGTTGCCAGTGCAGGTCATTGTGGATTGATTGATTACGAGCTACCGATTCGTTACATTGTGCTTTATGAGGATTTGTATTTTTGGTAAATGGACGCGTGAGGCAGATTCAATTCATTCATGCAGGGATGTTACGCGTCTCAGGTTCAGATTCTTTCGTTGCTCATATGACAAAATCGCTTTTGTTCAGTTGAAGATTTCCAAGGTTGTAGTTGAGCCATTTTTTGGCATCTTGCCAGATTCGATTAAAGATTTTTGTTTTACGTTCTCGAGTATCTCCGGCTACCTGTACAACAAAAATAGTAAAAAGAATCGGAAACTCTCTCCTGCATATTTTCGTGGTCGTGACAAGGAAGCACGGGACAGGCGTGTTACAAGGTCTATAAATTTTTTGATCTTGTTATCAATCATATATCATGGACCGATGCAATATGAGAAACCATTTAATGTGTTAATGTAATGAAGCTTTGACCAGGTTTCAAAAATTGCCTAAAAAATAATACTATTTGAATTCAACTCTTTGAATTCATTGAATATGTAAGATGAATAGTAGCATTGAATTCATTGAATATTTAACATCATTGAATGATTTTCTTAATTTTTGAATGTTAATCAGTATTTTATTTTATTTTCATTTAAAAGCATCTTATAGGTCGTTTACTACTTGAATCTCTTTGTCACTTATTAGTTTATTCACTTAATCTAATATCTGTTATAAATATATTATAATAAGTGGATGTCCACTAATTTGGTTCTATAAATAGAACCAAACCCTCACTAATCAAACACACCTCTTTCACTCTTTTCACTCCTAATCTCTCTTGCTCTCAATTTTCTTCTTCTAAATCTTCTTCTCATACTCTTATAATTTTAGTTTATAACACGTTATCAGCACGAGATACTGACCAGCTGAGACCTATTCAAGACTAAGAGAGGTAATATATGATTATTATTATTATTCTTTATAATTTTAATTTATATTATTTATATATATATTATAAAAGTTCCTGAAGAACTTATATTTTAACATTCCAGAAGAATGTATAAGATTATACCTATATCATAAAAAAAATAATAGGTTCCTGAAGAACTTATTTATAAACATCCTTGTAGGATGTGTAAAATTAATAGTCAAATATTTAGAATTCTTGAAGAATTCTTAAAAGTATTTATTGATAGTTCTTGAAAAATTATAACAATCTAAAAAAAAATTAAAGAATAAAATTAAAATTCTTAATTATTTTAACTTTCATTATTTGTTATAGCACTGCGCCAAATTATATAATTCCTTTAGCTCTGATTGCTTTGCTTCCAAATTATATAATAATCCATTAGTGCGTTAGTGCTTGTTGATTGCTACATTATTTTATTTTCCACCTGATTGCTACATACTATATTTTTTCACTTACAATTGCTATTGCTGATTCTACTTTTACTGATTTGGTCTTTTACACTATTGTTACTGTACCTCTCCTTACTGTCCACTATAACCTATTGCTATAGTCCATTAGTTATTTCCATTTCCACTACTGCATGATTTATATGTTGTCTATAACTTGCACTATGTTATAATCTAAATATAATAATAATAATAATAATAATAATAATAATAATAATAATAATAATAATAATAATAATAATAATACATCTAATGTTTTAAAATATATATATATATATATATAATCATTCATTTAATTAATTTAATTATTCACTCATGTTTTAGCTGAATATTATACCCGCATGGATCCATTGTAATTGCTTTACTTTATGTGTTATTACCTACTACATGATTGTTTTATATTATTTTTCTTTAACTTTAATGATTATTTTATATTATTTGCTTCATGTGCAACGCATGATTGAACAATGACATCCAATTTCTTTTGGAAACACCAAATCAGAAATTCAATGGCATATCTAAGCATACCTTTTGCTTTCCACTTTAAATTCATGAAACATGCTGCCCTTGCTTTTTCTTATGAATTAAATTGATGATCATACCGACTGCAATCACGAGATAGTTAAGGGATTTTATATTAAATTAAATAATTAATATAATATAATATATTTTATATAAATAAAGGAGTTAATGAATAAGATAAGTTCAAACCCGCAGTTTATAACATGATAAGTTATCACTTTACCATTAGGTCACTAGTATCTGAATGATATTTTATAAAAATTGTAAATCTTTATAACCGGATCATTTAAGTTACTATATTTTTTTAAAAAAATACTGTTCTTATAATTAAATAAAAATAAAACATATTCATAATAATTATTGACTTGTTACCATCATTAGATATTTATAATTAATAAATTTATTCATTTGAAATGATATCTAGAATATTGTTTCAATTTCTTATATAGAAATAAATATGTCAAATATTACCAACCTTGAGTTCGTGGCTCTTGACATCAGTGGAAAAAATTATCTATCATGGATATTAGATGCCGAGATACATTTAGATGCAAAAGGTCTCGGAGACACGATTAAAAATGAAAATAATGCATCTGATCAAAATAAAGCTAAAGCCATGATCTTTTTACGCCACCATATCTATGAAGGGTTAAAAAATGAGTATTTAATAGTTAAAGACCCTTTCGTTTTGTGAAATAATCTAAAAGAGAGATATGACCATCAAAAGGATATAATTCTTCCAAAAGCCTGTTATGAATAGATCCATTTGCGCTTTCAAGATTTTAAAACTATAAATAAATATAATTCTGCGCTATTTAGAATTACTTCAAAATTGGAGTTGTGTGGAGAAAAGATCACTAAAAGTGATATGTTAGAGAAAACATTCTCCACTTTTCATGCATCCAGTATGCTCCTGTAGCAGCAATATCGCCAAAAGGGCTTTACAAAATATTCTGAATTAATTACTTGTCTCCTTGTGGCTGAGCAAAATAATGAATTGCTTATGCAAAATCATGAATCTCGTCCAACTGGAACTGCTCCATTCCCAGAAGTGAATGTAGCAACACATGATCTTCATTCTCATGATCGTGGTCGTGACCGTAGTCGCGGTCATGGATTAGGTAATGCTCGGGGACATGGTATTGGTCGTAGTCGTGGATATGGTTATGGCCGTGGTCATGGTCGAAATGATAAGAGATCATCATTCACATGGAAAAATAAAGAACATGTGAAAAAAGGGACAGATGCTTAAAATAACGAACAAACTAAAAATATCTGCTATCGTTGTGGTAGCAAGGGACACTGGTCTCGAGTTTGTCGCACACTAAAGCATCTCGTAGATCTATACCAAAAATCCCTTAAAAATAAAGGGAAAATAATAGAGACAAATTTTATTGGTATAGATGATGATTTCTCTGATTTTAGTGTTGATGATTTTCTTAATCTTCCTGAAGAAAACATTGACCACTCGGTTGGAGAAGGGAATGCCCCTAAATAAATTATTTTAATGTTTCATGTAGTTTGTTTTGTTGTAAATTCTGTCTTTATCAATAAAATTTTGTTAAATATTATTGTTAATTATATTTTTACTTATGATTTATTTTTATTTATTCAATGAAGAATGAATGCTCACGTGAATAATAAAGATATATGTCTTGCAGACAGTGCAACAACTCATACAATTCTCAAGAATGAGAAATTTTTCTACCATATAAAAAACAAGAAGCCAATGTTAATACTATATCTGGTAGTATAAATATAATTGAAGGCTCCGGCAGAGCCAGTATTTTGTTACCTGGAGGAACAAAATTGTACATTGAAAGTGTATTATATTCTAAGAAGTCTCAAAGAAATTTGTTGAGTTTTAAGGATATCCGCAGAAATGGATATCATATTGAGACCACAAATGAAGGAAAAGATGAATATCTTTACATCACAAAGTTAATTTCTGATAAGAAATGTATATTGGAAAAATTACCTTCATTTTCCTCCGGTTTGTACTATACTTATATTAGTACAGTTGAAACAAATGTCATTGTAAACCAGAAGTTTACAAATAAGAATGACTTTGTTATCTGGCATGAACGATTAGGCCATCCTGGATCAATTATGATGCGAAAAATAGTTGAGAATTCAAATGGTCATTGTTTGTCCAGCAGACAAATTATGCAAACTAAGAATTTCTCATGTGCTGCTTGTTCTCAAGGAAAATTAATCATTCGGCCATCACCAATGAAAATTGGGAATGAATCACTTATATTTTTAGAGCGTATACAAGGTGATATTTGTGGACTAATACACCCTTAATGTGGACCATTTAGATATTTTATGGTTTTAATTGATGCATCAACTAGATGGTCACATGTTTGCTTATTATCAACTCGCAACCAGGCGTTTGCGAGATTACTAGCTCAATTAATTCGTTTAAGAGCTCATTTTCCTGATTATCCAATTAAGAAAATACGCCTTGATAACGTTGGTGAATTTACATCTCAATCATTTAATGATTATTGTATGTCCATTGGAATTGATGTTGAACATCTTGTAGCACATGTTCATACACAAAATGGACTTGCTGAATTATTGATTAAACGTTTGAAATTAATAGCAAGACCATTGTTAATGAGATCAAAACTCTCAATTTCAACTTGGGGACATGCAATCTTGCATGCGGCAACACTTATTCACATCAGGCCTACAAGTAATCATGAATATTCCCCTTTACAATTGGTTCATGGTAAAGAACCAAATATTTCCCATCTAAGAATCTTTGGAAGTGCGGTATATGTTCCTATTTCTCCTCCACAACGCACTAAGATGAGACCTCAAAGAAGGTTGGGAATATATGTTGGATATGAAAGTCCATCAATAATAAAATATCTTGAACCTTTAACAGGTAATTTATTTACAGCTCGTTTTGTTGATTGTCATTTTGATGAATCTGTTTTCCCATCATTAAGGGGAGAAAATAAACAGTTGGATAAAAGAATTAGCTGGAATGAAATATCTCTCTCACATCTTGATCCTCGAATAAAGCAATCTGAACTAGAAGTTCAGAAAATAATTAGTTTGCAAAATTTAGCAAACCAATTACCTAATGCATTTGCTGATCCAAAAAGAGTGACTAAGTCATACATACCAGCTGTTAATACTCCAATAAAGATTGATATCCCTAAAGGACAATCTAAATTTGCAAATGAGTCTGAAGCCAAAATAAAACGTGGCAGACCTGTTGGTTCTAAAGATAAAAATCCTCGGAAAAGAAAAGTAAATAAAGAGGATGGTCGAATTGAGGATATAAAGACTCCAGTAGAGTCTCCTGACATAATCAAAGTTTCAAATCCAGAAGAAACTAAGGTACCTAAAATTGATACAAACAAAGAGATCTCGATAAATTATGTCATGGATGGTATACAATGGAATCGACATGAAGTCGATGTTGATGAAATTTTTATATTCAAAGTAGCTCTTGATATTATAAATGATAATAAAAATCATGAACCAAAATCCGTTAAAGAGTGTGCACAGAGAAATGATTGGCCAAAGTGGAAAGATGCAATGTAAGAAGAGTTAAATTCACTTGAAAAACGTAAAGTTTTTGGGCCTGTAGTCCAAACATCCAAAGGTGTAAAACTAGTTGGGTACAAATGGGTCTTTACGAGAAAAAGAAATGAAAATAGTGAAATTGTGCGATACAAAGCAAGACTTGTTGCACAAGGATTCTCACAAAGACCTGATATTGATTTCGAAGAAACATATTCACCAGTGATGGATGCCACTACTTTTCGATACTTGATAAGTTTGGCAATCCGTGAAAGGCTTGACTTACGCCTTATGGATGTTGTTGTAGCATATTTATATGGATCACTTGAAAATGACATATATATGAAACTCCCTGAAGGATTTAATTTGCCTAAAGTATACAAGACAAATCCTTGAGAAAATTATTCAATTAAATTGAATAAATCTCTTTACGGACTGAAACAATCTGGACGTATGTGGTATAATTGCCTCAGTGAATATCTGTTGAAAGAAGGATATAAAAATGACCCGATTTATCCATGTGTTTTTATGAAAAGATTTGGAAAAGAGTTTGTTATAATTGTAATTTATGTGGATGATTTAAACATCATCGGGACTCCTGAAGAGCTCTCAAAGGCTGTAAATTGCTTAAAAAAGGAATTCGAGATGAAAGACTTAGGAAAAACAAAGTTTTGTCTTGGATTACAATTAGAATATTTAAAGGAAGGAATTTTAATGCACCAAAAGACTTATACAGAAAAGGTGCTAAAACGGTTCTATATGGACAAATCACACCCATTGAGCAGTCCAATGGTTGTAAGGTCACTTGAAGTGAGCAAAGATCCTTTTCGACCTCAGGAGAAAAATGAAGAACTACTTGGTTCTAAAGTACCATATCTCAGTGCAATTGGTGCACCAATGTATCTTGCTAGTCATACACGACCTGATATATCATTTGCTGTCAATTTGTTAGCAAGACATAGTTCTTTACCCACAAAAAGGCATTGGAATGGGATTAAGCACATATTTCGCTACCTTAGAGGTACAATGGACATGGGTTTATTTTTCCCATATGTATCTAAGGCAAACCTAATTGGTTATGCAGATGCGGGGTATTTGTCTGATCCTCATAATGGTCGATCACAAACAGGGTACTTGTTCACATGTGGTGGTACAACAATTTCATGGAGATCCATAAAACAAACGATCACAACAACATCATCTAATCATGCTGAAATCTTAGCATTACATGAAGCAAGTCGAGAATGTGTTTGGTTGAGATCTATGATTCAACATATTCAAGAAACTTGTGGCTTGCATACTGGAAAACTATCACCAACTATCTTATGTGAAGATAATGCAGCTTGTATTTCTCAGTTAAAGGAGGGCTATATTAAAGGAGATAGAACAAAACATATTTCACCAAAATTTTTCTTTACTTATGATCTTATAAAGAATGGTGAAATAAATGTCCAGAAAGTCCAGTCATGTGAGAATCTAGCAGATATCTTTACAAAATCTCTACCAACCAAAGTCTTCGAGCAATTAGTACAGAAGATTGGTCTTCGACGCTTACATAAGTGTTCTGATGAGGGGAAGAATTAAATACTTGTACATTTAATTATTTACTTTGTAAAGAATGTTGTACTCTTTTTCCTTCACTAGGTTTTTATCCCACTGAGTTTTTTCTAGTAAGGTTTTAACGAGGCACATTCTAAAATATGGACATCCAAGGAGGAGTGTTATAAATATATTATAATAAGTGGATGTCCACTAATTTGGTTCTATAAATAGAACCAAACCCTCACTAATCAAACACACCTCTTTCACTCTTTTCACTCCCAATCTCTCTTGCTCTCAATTTTCTTCTTCTAAATCTTCTTCTCATACTCTTATAATTTTAGTTTATAACAATATCAATTAACTATAGAAATGTTAAAAAAACTAGAAATATTCTAATTTGGGAAACATGGTTCGAGAAAACTTTGCTATATAACAGATGTCAAAAAAATAGATAAAGGGGAAAATATTGTTAACGAAGCAGCATTTACCGTGACTCGTGGTTTTTGTCTGCAGCCGTTATTATTATAAACAGGAGTTAAAAAAATGGAATTTGAAAATAAAAATTGTCTGACAATATAAATTATAGAAATAGTTCTTAATTTTAAATGTTGGCTTGGCATCTGTCCAGGAGAAAGCAGGAAACACAAATGGTCCAACAGTATTCTCGTCCTATGAAGTTTTAATGTGATATGGTACATTAATGCTGTTATGGTGACACCTATTAGGATCAACTTTATTTTTAAGTTTCTTGTTCTGGTCTCTACACCTTTATCCAATTTTTTAATGCTGGCATGATCGCATTAGAGACTGACCCTTGGTATTGGCTTTATAAATATATTTTTGAAATATAAATTAATTTATTATTATCTGAATATTAAATATATAAATAAAGGCAGTTGAAATATATTTCAAAATAAATTTATCAAACAGTTGTGTTTATTTTTATAAATTTAAAATTTATTTCATTAAAAGAAACACTGTTATGAATAAATAGAATTCTAAATATAGAGAAAGGATAGAGAAAGAAAGAGAAGAGAATTTTTAGAGAGGGTGATTGAGAGTTAGAGAGAGATCAAAGGAAGAGAGGTTATTTATTATGCAAATCCAAGTTCTATTTATAGAACTTGGGGAGGGGACATCCAATAATTCTTAATACTCCCCCTTGGATGTCCATAATTTAGAATGTGCCTCGTTAAAACCTTACTAGGAAAAACCCAGTGGGATAAAAACCTAGTGAAGGAAAAAGAGTACAGCATTCTTTACAAAGTATATTCATGAAAATAATTAAATTACAAATATTTAATTCTCCCCCTCATCAGAACACTTATGTAAGCATCGAAGACCAATCTTCTGTACTAGTTGCTCGAAGACTTTGGTAGGTAATGATTTTGTAAAGATATCTGCTAAGTTCTCACATGATTGGACTTTCTGGACATTTATTTCACCATTCTTTATAAGATCGTGAGTAAAGAAAAATTTTGGTGAAATATGTTTTGTCCTATCTCCTTTGATATAACCTTCCTTTAACTGGGAGATACAAGCTGCATTATCTTCACATAATATTGTTGGTGGTAATTTTCCAGCATGCAAGCCACAGGTTTCTTGAATATGTTGAATCATAGATCTCAACCAAACACATTCTCGACTTGCTTCATGTAATGCTAGAATTTCAGCATGATTAGATGATGTTGCTGTGATTGTTTGTTTTATGGATCTCCATGAAATTGCTGTACCACCACATGTAAACAAATAACCTGTTTGTGATCGACCATTATGAGGATCAGACAAATACCCCGCATCTGCATAACCAATTAGGTTTGCCTTAGATACATATGAAAAAAATAAACCCATGTCCATTGTACCTCTAAGGTAGCGGAATATGTGTTTAATCCCATTCCAATGCCTTTTTGTGGGTAAAGAACTATGTCTTGCTAACAAATTAACAGCAAATGATATATCAGGTCGTGTATGACTAGCAAGATACATTAGTGCACCAATTGCACTAAGATATGGTACTTCAGGACCAAGTAGTTCTTCATTTTTGTCTTGAGGTCGAAATGGATCTTTGCTCACTTCTAGTGACCTTACAACCATTGGACTGCTCAATGGGTGTGATTTGTCCATATAAAACCGCTTTAACACCTTTTCTGTATAAGTCTTTTGGTGCATCAGAATTCCTTCCTTTAAATATTCTAATTGTAATCCGAGACAAAACTTTGTTTTTCCCAAGTCTTTCATCTCGAATTCATTTTTTAAGCAATTTACAGCCTTTGAGAGCTCTTCGGGAGTTCCGATGATGTTTAAATCATCTACATAAATAGCAATTATGACGAACTCTTTTCCGAGTCTTTTCATAAAAACACATGGACAAATTGGGTCATTTTTGTACCCTTCTTTCAACAAATATTCACTGAGACAATTGTACCACATTCGTCCAGATTGCTTTAATCCATAAAGAGATTTATTCAATTTGATTGAATAATTTTCTCGTGGATTTGTTTTATATGCTTCAGGCAAATGAAATCCTTCAGGGAGTTTCATATATATGTCATTTTCAAGTGAGCCATATAAATATGCTGCAACAACATCCATAAGGCGTAAGTCAAGCCTTTCACGGATTGCCAAACTTATCAAGTATCGAAAAGTAGTGGCATCCATCACTGGTGAATATGTTTCTTCGAAATCAATTCCAGGTCTTTGTGAGAATCCTTGTGCAACAAGTCTTGCTTTGTATCGCACAATTTCACCATTTTCATTTCTTTTTCTCGTAAAGACCCATTTGTACCCAACTGGTTTTACACCTTTGGGTGTTTGGACTACAGGCCCAAAAACTTTACGTTTTGCAAGTGAGTTTAACTCTTCTTGCATTGCATCTTTCCACTTTGGCCAATCATTTCTTTGTGCACATTCTTTAACTGATTTTGGCTCATAATCTTTATCATCATTTATGATATCAAGAGCTACTTTGAATGCAAAAATTTCATCAACATCGACTTCAGGTCGATTCCATTGTATACCATCCATGACATAATGTATCGAGATCTCTTTATTTGTATCAATTTCAGGTACCTTAGTTTCTTCTGGATTTGAAACTTTGATTATGTCAGGAGACTCTACTGGAGTCTTTATATCCTCGATTCGACCATCATCTTTATTTACTTTTCTTTTCCGAGGATTTTTATCTTTAGAACCAACAGGTCTGCCACGTTTTATTTTGGCTTCAGACTCATTTGCAAATTTATATTGTCCTTCGGGGATATCAATCTTTATTGGAGTATTAACAGCTGGTATATGTGACTTAGTTACTCTTTTTGGATCAGCAAATGCATTAGGCAATTGGTTTGCTAAATTTTGCAAACTAATTATTTTCTGAACTTCTAGTTCAGATTGTTTTGTTCGAGGATCAAGATGTGATAAAGACCTCTCATTCCAGCTAATCCTTTTATCCAACTGTTTATGTTCTCCCCCTAATGATGGGAAAATAGATTCATCAAAATGACAATCAGCAAAACGAGCTGTAAATAAATCACCTGTTAAAGGTTCAAGATATTTTATTATGGATGGACTTTCATATCCAACATATATTCCCAACCTTCTTTGAGGTCCATCTTAGTGCGTTGCGGAGGAGAGATAGGAACATATACCTCACTTCCAAAGATTCTTAGATGAGAAATATTTGGTTCTTTACCATGAACCAATTGTAAAGGGGAATATTCATGATTACTTGTAGGCCTGATACGAATAAGTGCTGCCGCATGCAAGATTGCATGTCCCCAAGTTGAAATTGGGAGTTTTGATCTCATTAACAATGGTCTTGCTATCAATTTCAAACGTTTAATCAATGATTCAGCAAGTCCATTTTGTGTATGAACATGTGCTACAGGATGTTCAACATCAATTCCAATGGACATACAATAATCATTAAATGATTGAGATGTAAATTCACCAGCGTTATCAAGGCGTATTTTCTTAATTGGATAATCAGGAAAATGAGCTCTTAAACGAATTAATTGAGCTAGTAATCTCGCAAACGCCTGGTTGCGAGTTGATAATAAGCAAACATGTGACCATCTTGTTGATGCATCAATTAAAACCATAAAATATCTAAATGGTCCACATGAAGGGTGTATTGGTCCACAAATATCACCTTGTATACGCTCTAAAAATATAAGTGGTTCATTCCCAATTTTCATTGGTGATGGCCGAATGATTAATTTTCCTTGAGAACAAGCAGCACATGAGAAATTCTTAGTTTGCATAATTTGTCTGCTGGACAAATAATGACCATTTGAATTCTCAACTATTTTTCGCATCATAATTGATCCAGGATGGCCTAATCGTTCATGCCAGATAACAAAGTCATTCTTATTTGTAAACTTCTGGTTTACTATGGCATTTGTTTCAATTGTACTAATATATGTGTAGTACAAACCGGAGGAAAATGAAGGCAATTTTTCCAATATACATTTTTTACCAGAAATTAATTTTGTAATGTATAGATATTCATCATTTCCTTCATTTGTGGTCTCAATATGATATCCATTTCTGCGGATATCCTTAAAACTCAATAAATTTCTTTGAGACTTCTTAGAATATAATGCACTTTTAATGTGCAATTTTGTTCCTCCAGGCAACAAAATACTGGCTCTACCGGAGCCTTCAATTATATTTATACTACCAGATATTGTATTAACATTTGCTTCTTGTTTTACTATTTGGTAAAAATATTTCTCATTCTTGAGAATGGTATGAGTTGTTGCACTGTCTGCGAGACATATATCTTCATCATTCACATAAGCATTCATTCTTCATTAAATAAATAAAAATAAATCATGAGTAAAATATAATTAACAATAATATTTAACAAAATTTTATTGATAAAGACAAAATTTACAACAAAACAAATTACATGAAACATTAAAATAATTTATTTGGGGGCACTCCCTTCTCCAATCGAGTGGTCAATTTCTTCTTCAGGAAGAGCAAGAAAATCATCAACACTAAAGTCAGAGAAATCATCATCTATACCAGTAAAATTTGTCTCTATTATTTTCCCTTTATTTTTAAGGGATTTTTGGTATAGATCTACGAGATGCTTTGGTGTGCGACAAACTCGAGACCAATGTCCTTTGCTACCACAACGATAGCAGATGTTTTTAGTTTGTTCGCTATTTTGAGCATCTGTCCCTTTTTTCATAAGTTCTTTATTTTTCCATGTGAATGATGATCTCTTATCATTTCGACCATGACCACGGCCAAAACCATATCCACGACCAATACCATGTCCCCGAGCATTACCTCGTCCACGACCGCGGCTACGGCCACGACCACGACCATGAGTATTATGATCGTGCGTTGCTACATTCACTTCTGGGAATGGAGCAGTTCCAGTTGGACGGGATTCATGATTTTGCATAAGCAATTCATTATTTTGCTCAGCCACAAGGAGACAAGTAATTAATTCAGAATATTTTGTAAAGCCCTTTTGGCGATATTGCTGCTGCAGGAGCAAATTGGATGCATGAAAAGTAGAGAATGTCTTTTCTAACATGTCACTTTCAGTGACTTGTTCTCCACATAATTTCAATCTCGAAGTAATTCTAAACATTGCAGAATTATACTCATTTACGGATTTAAAATCTTGAAATCGTAAATGCATCCATTCATAACGGGCTTTTGGAAGAATTATATCCTTTTGATGGTCGTATATTTCTTTTAGATTATTCCACAGAACAAGAGGGTCTTTAACTGTTAAGTATTCATTTTTTAACCCTTCATGGATATGGTGGCGTAAAAATATCATGGCTTTAGCTTTATCTTGATTAGATGCCTGATTTCCATTTTTAATGGTGTCTCCAAGACCTTTTGCATCTAAATGGATTTCAGCATCCAATGTCCATGATAGATAGTTTTTTCCAGATATGTCAAGAGCCACGAACTCAAGGTTGGTAATATTTGACATAGTTATTTCTATATAAGAAGTTGAAACAATATATTAGATATATTTTTAAATAAATAAATTTATTAATTATAAATATCTAATGGTAATGGTAACAAGTCAATAATGATTATAGTTATTCAATCATTGCATTTTATTTTATTTTATTATAAGAATAATATTGGTTATAAAATAAAATATCACATAAGTGATTTAATAGTGAAAATTTAAAATTTTTATAAAATATCATTAAGTATTAGTGGTCTAGTGGTAGATCTTATTTATTAATTATATATATATAATATTATAAAAATAGCAATTATGAATCCTAAACTTAGCAATTGGAAAGTAGCACGTAAGTAGCAATTGGAAAGTAAGTAGCAATTGAGAAATAGCAATTAGAAAGTGTATAAAATAGTAATTGGAAAGTAATCAATCAAGGATCGTGAAGCTACAATGGCAATCAATTTATTATTTTAATAATATAGAATTGGACAATAGCAATCAAGGACCGTGAAGCAACAGAGGCAATCAATTGATTAAATTAATAATATAGAATTCAATAAAGCAATCAGACATTGGAAATAAATGCATTATAAAGTGCTACTATTTTAACGTGGAATGCAACATTTAATAATATAATATTCATTAACTAGCAATGGAACATTTAATATAAAGTGTAATAATGGATTAATATAAATAATGTAAAATTGGATTAATAAAATACAAATTTTTATGGAGTTTTAATATAAAACGCACATAAAATTAAATATGATTTTTTTAATTGTTATAGATCTTCATAAAGAAATTGAAATCAATAGCAAGTGGTATATAGTGAAGTTAGATAGCAAGTGGTATAAAGAAATTGAAATCACAACATAGCTGCAGTATAGTGAAGCGTGTAGTGGAAATTGAAATCACAAGCAAATCACAGTCCATTACATATAAGCGTGTAGTGCGTTAATCAGCATTATATAGAAATATAAAATGATATAAAGCACTAGCTGGTCATGGAAATGATGGATTAAAATAATAATAAGACATAGTAGGTATTATAATTCTTAGATGATTATAGTTCTTCAGGAACTCTCAATAAAATATTTTCAAGAATTCTTCAGGAATTCTTTTAAATCCCATAGGGATGTTCGAAATATAAGTTCTTCAGGAACTTATTAATATTTTATACATCCTGCTGGGATGTGTGGAATATAAGTTCTTCAGGAACTTATTATAATATATATATATATATAAAATATAAATTGAAATGAAATTATGAAAAAAAAAAATTATAATTCTATATTACCTTAGATCTCAATTGGTCAGAACCTCGTGCTGATAACGTGTTATGAATAAATAGAATTCTAAATATAGAGAAAGGATAGAGAAAGAAAGAGAAGAGAATTTTTAGAGAGGGTGATTGAGAGTTAGAGAGAGATCAAAGGAAGAGAGATTATTTATTATGCAAATCCAAGTTCTATTTATAGAACTTGGGGAGGGGACATCCAATAATTCTTAATAAACACATCTTTATAGAGATTTTTCCACTTCACTATACATTCTAGCTTAGTTTAAAATATTGACTACTTCCCACCTTGTTTTTTATGTTTGAGATTATAATCAATAGAGAGGATTAAGGTAACATCCTAAAATAGTTGTAAATAGGTCAATTCTCACGTATCATAATTAACCGGGAAAAAAACTGAAAACAAAGTCATGACAAAAATAACTTAAGAAATTAAATAAATAAAAGTAAGAAAAACAAAATTAAAAGACTAAAAATATAAAATTTTTAATTTTAATGTGTCATTAAAGAATACTTTAAATATATTTTAAAATAATAATGCATATGAAATTGTACAATAAATACCATTGTTATTAAAGGTCCGACTGGTTAAATCATAAACCGATTAGGTGACTAGTCTGAGTCAATTCTTTAATTTTACCGGTTCAACCATGGTTAGACTTGATTTGTTTAAATTGGTATTTTCACCGGTTTAATGACTAATCCAGTCATGAAAACATCATAACAAATTAAAATTTGTTGTTTTTTAATTTATTCATGACGCTAGCTTTCGCTTGACAAAGTAAATATTGCTATGCTGAAGCCTGCAGGGGTACATTTTACTTTTGTCAAAATTGGATGAGATACATCTAACGGTTGCATGTGATCTACACGTCAGTTTAGCTAAATGGTAATAAAATCTTGAATAGATAACCATGAAATAATGTAACTTCATTTTTTTTTTAAATAACATCCTCAATTTTGAAAATGGGTAATACTTGATTGTCGAAAAAAGGGTAATAATTAATAAATTTCCATTTGTAGAGACTGGAGAGGCAAGGCATAAAATAAATAGGCGTTGAATGTGAAGAGGAAAAAAAAACAGAAGAGAATTTTGAAGGCATGGAGCAAGGAAATGGAAATGGTGAAGGGAAGAGGAAGAGTGAAACGTTAGCATCAGAGATAACAAAGGAGACGATAACCAAAATAAAACGAAATCGATATCTTCGAGGTTCAGGAAATGAACCAACGTTGTGCACAATTCACGACAAGACATCACCTGGTTATGAGTGGCTTCTTCCTGGATGGGTTGCAGAAGAACGCCACATGACTTCTGGCAGGGTTTATAGGGTATGTCATCACCAAAACTTCCCTATCATCTCTTTTTTTTTTCTTCGTTAGAAACATCAAAGAATATTACAATCTCACAAAGGGTGTATGTAACTTATCAACCAACAAACTAAGAGTTAGGTTCATTTAGTTTCTAGTTGGGTTGATTAAATTTCTGTTCGTGAAACCATACAAAAAATTTTAGAATAAAAAAGAGTTTGGATTATCTTTTAAAAGCTATCTCAAGGAATAGCAGTGGACTAAGGGGCGCCATGTCCCCCTTTATATTTGTCCTTTTTTCAATATACCAAATCCTATTTAGGTTTCGGGACAAAATAGACGATGACTTCTCTCCAAATACTTGTGTAACAGAGCTCAATTTATATGGACAATTGTATATTAATATTCCGAGTATCAAAATGGACAATGGACACACATGACTGTGAATGATAGTGATATAAGGTCTAAACCAGAAAGGATGGAATGAAACAAAATTTTAGAGGAAAAATATTATAGAGCCCTCAATCAGCAGTGTCTTATAGCAAAGCATAACCTGGAAATGCAGAATAAGGAATTGGATCAGGGAGAGGAAAAGCAAGTTCTCTCAGAATAGTCCTCCCATAAAACGTTCTTTTTCCTCAGCCTTGCACTTTTCCTTTGGTCCTTCAGGTTTAGATCTTGTGCCACGTGGCTCCTTGGCTTAACTAACTTTCTTTTTAATTCCTGCTCAACATTGCCTTTTAATTCTACATTTTCTGAATGACTATTTTGCCCACATGTTACAACTTGGCTTCGCCCTTGAAAGATGACGCGTCTTGTTTGGCCAGGCAGTGGCTTCATGGAGAAGATGTTGAAACTCAACTTTCCACTCTACATATTTGTGAAATGTATTAGTCGAATTGTTTATCAAGTTAATGTCCATGAGTGAATCTGATTTGCAGAGAACATCCTTGAACTCTAAGCAGAGTGAGACCATGATATATCGCTAATAATTATGAAAAACGGCTTGTTATTTTTCCAACCAATTACCCAAATTGTCTCGTAGCAGACCATTTAACCCCATAGGTCTAGCGTTCCCCCCTATAACTACCATCGGTATTTAGTTAGATCTGATAGCTCCTATTCAATGACCTAAACTTTACAAGAAGATGAACTTTTCGGGCTTAAGTAGCAAGCAACATCATGGCATTCCATTGTGATTTTAGATAAGACCCTAACATGATTCCAATTATGGTTTACAAATACACTCTTTTTTTAACATTTCTAGACATCCCAAAGGGCCATACAAAAAGCTAGGGTTTTGGGCCTTAGACCTATCCCAATCATGAAGGTTGGAATAATTTGCATCCGCATGCAATTTGTCATGTGTTTTGTGGTGTGAAGATAAGGATTTATATTTGAAACCTAATTTTATAACACTACACGCTTTCACCCCCACAAATAACTAAGCGCACATGTCAATGTAGTATAAAGAGTATTTTATACCTAAGTATTAAAGTCACAGAGATTGTATGAAAAAGAAATACACATATATTACTAAGCTCTTTGAATGTTAAACAACTATATGGGTGATTATTTGGAAGCAATTTTTAGAAAAAAAAAGAACATGAGAAGAAAAATAAGAAGAGGTCAAGAGAACACATTGTTTTAACAAGAAAATAAAAGTGGAAAAATCTTATGCTTTAAAGATACCATCAAACCTAATATTTTCACCCTATGATTTCATTCTTTTGCCCCCTAAGTTTGTTTCATTAATCCTTAGTAGCTTAACTATGTGCCAACACTTAAGCCATGTGTCCTAAAGAGCATTATGAACTAATAGCTTATGAATAAATCAATTATGGAAAATACCTTAGTTATAAGATATCAAGTACCTATTATCTTACATCGGTATTCCACATCATTCCTACATCAACCAATTAAGAAAAGATACATTCGTCGTAATCCTAGTTGATTAGATTAAATTAAGAGTGTTTCTACTGAACCCTTCAGAAATGAGGGGTTTTAGAACCCTTAACATGCTGTCCATTTTTTTAAAAGACATGTAGACTATTTTTACACATAATATATTATATATTTTAATAATTTTAACTTTTTAAAATTATAAATTAACCCCTTCTTCTTCTTTATCATTTCCTGTACCTCCCTCTCCAAACTTCCCTCGTAAGCTCCATCCAGAGCCACCTTTCCGTACCATCAGCAAGAAGCTCTGGTTGAAGCTTCCTCGTCGGAGAAGGCAAGGGATCTCGTCGGTGCTTCTTACTTCGGTGAGGTTCACGTTCAGCATTTCCCACGAGGATCCTCGATTCTCTGTAGAATCTAGCTCCAGCTCTGACTTTGCCAGCGGCGACGTTGTTAGCGAGTTCGAGAGCCCAAACAGCCATCACAACCAACGGAATCATGTGAATGCATGCTCTCAAGCCCACCAAGCCGTAACAACTTCGAATCCGCAGATCTCAGTCCTCACGGCCTCTTGGCATTCCCTTTAGGCAGTTCCATCTCCATCGTCGACACTCGCTCCATGCAGCTACTTTTCTCCTTCCCCATCCCTCCGCCACCGTCCTTCGCCGTTCCTTTCGTCACCGCCCTCCGCTGGTCCCCTCTCCCCCTCAGCTGCCACCTCCTCTCCTCCGAACCTTCCTCCTCTCACCTCCTCCTCGCCATCGGCGATCACCAGGGCCGCATTGGTCTCCTCGACTTCCGCCTCCGCTCTGTCGTCCTCTGGTTCGACACCGACTCCAAACTCGATGCCCCGCTATTAAAGGTCCTTCCATTCTCTCTCTCTACAACACTACCACTGCACAGTGCGTTTGGAAATACGACGCTTCTCCTGAATACTTCTCCTGCATTCGCCGCGATCTCTTCGATTCTCGCCGCTTTTGCGCTATCGATCTCAACGGTTTCCTGTTGTCTATTGTTCTGCAATGGGTTTTGGGTCCCTGTGTTTCTGGAGTTTTTTGTAGGGGCTACAGCATCAGCATGCAAAGAGGTGTGAGATCGAGGGAAATTTAAAAAAAAAGAAGGGGTTAATTTACAGTTTTAAAAATTTAAAATTATTAAAAAATATAAAATATTATGTGGATAAATATTCCACAGGTACACACATAAAATGGACAGCATGTTAAAGGGTTTCAAAACCCCCTATTTATTAAGGGTACAGTAGAAACACTCTTAAATTAAAGAGTGGTTAGTTCACTAATTTAGTGAAACGCAAGAAATAACATGTCAATCATATTCAAGCAATTAATAAAAATCACAGATAATGCCCATTTAATAACTACCTAAAAAAAGGTTTAAAAGGAACACATCTAAACGTAATTGCCGATGTTCACATGCAAACAACAAAAAATTAAATTAAACATAAATTCTACTTTAACAAACAAATATTGAAAGTTAAAGGGATAAAAGCAGGCCCCTCTGGCTGTGGCGAAGGCCAAAGTGTCTACGATCACACTATGCAACCATGATTTTTGCGCGTTATGCCATGAAGCCATTAGGTTTCAATTCCAATTTTCGAAGTTGGGTGTCTTGGACGTGCATGAAGGGCACATGCATTTATCACGCCACAAGGAAAGATTGTCTTTTCCTACCCAGTGATAAAATCCTTCACACAGATGGGGGAGTGCTTCTATGATGGAATAGAGATACTTGCCTAAATTTCTTGTATATGGGATACCAACGATTGATTTAAAATTTTCCCTCCAACGTCTAGAAACATTTCTACAGGGAATAAAAAGCTAGATTTATCAAAATTGACCCGAAGACAGGAAGCTACACAGTCATGGAGAACTTTTTTGATGAGAAGAACTCGACTCTTTTGTGCCTTTTTTCTATTTCTTTCTCTTATTTTATTAGACCTTTTCGTAAAATCTTAAATTAGTACAGAGTATGTTGAAAGTTGCAAGCACTATAGACATGAATTATATGGATGAGTAATGCATTAGGGATAATGGTTGTGGTTGTGTAGTACTACTATGATCCGGAAGGGCATCTATACAAAACGCGGAGCGAGGTTTTAGCTGCATGGGAGAAAACCGGGATGGTTGTCGTTGACAACTGAAGTATATAAAGGTAATATTGGCTCATCATTAACTAAGTTGTATTCTGCATGTAAATTTTCGTATTCTTTCTTTGAATCCTTTGCACTGATGTTTCAGGTTTCTGGAGCTGTTTGTGTGTTATGGTTGGTCCGTCCGCACTGCTACACTGGTTTAGCAGTCAAGTTCTATCTAAGATTTTATTCAGTAAAACTTTTGGTGCCTTCTGTCTGGTAGGTGTTAATTTACTGTTTATGGGGCAAGATTTTGGATTGTCTGAATTTAATGAAATTGTTTTGCATGTCGATGTTACACCTATTGGCGCTAAATGTTTTCTTCCTTTGTTTCTAGTTCTTCATTTTAAGATTAAACCTCACTCATATTCTATTAAAAAAAAAAGAAAAATCCCTTACTCAATATCTATTAACCATTGGATAATTGTATTTCAACAAACATTTCTACAATTCATTTCAATTTATCTTAATTGAAAAATCCATTTCAAAACCAAATATACCCTTAATCCATATGCATGATTGATTAATTCAGCTGGTGATGTTGTGTTTGAACAAATTAAAATTCATTTTCATTGGGAAATAGTACAGTATATAATTCATTTACGCAATTTTAAAATAGTAGAATTTCACTTCCTTTTCTCCTTTACGCAATTATTGTGGTGACTTATTTCAAGATTTTAAATTTCTATCATTAGATAAATGATTATTTTTCTTTTTACTGTAGAGTGTTATACATCAGTAAGAAAAGATATAAAAAATGGTTTTTTATGTGTATCTCATGACATATTTTAAACAGTATAATTATGGAAGGATTTTATTAAAAGTTATGTTAGATTTATATTGAAATTATTAAAAAACTATGCACATTTTTTTTTATATAAATTACTTTTATATTGTTTAAAATCTAGCTATAGATCATGTTTAATTTATCTCAATTTATTTATCACTTTTAAAATTAAAATATGAATTATTATCTTAATTTGTATATATTTTCTATATTTATATTATAAGAAAATAAATTTTGATATATATTAATTTATGAAGTGTTTAATAAAGAATTTAATATCTGTTAATTCCATCAAATAAACATGCAGCTCTTACAAAATTTTGGTACAAATAAAAGTTTATAAATATATATAAACATTTCAAATTTTGGTTCCTTTGTAATTTTAATTTTTTTCTACAATAAAAACATTTTATTAAAATTATAACATCAAACAACAGAATGTAAAGTATGTTACAAGAATATAGATTTTCAAAAATTAAATTATTAAAATTGTTAAGGGATAGTAATGTAAAAATAATTTGTAAGTTAGTAGCTAAAAAATTGAAATATTATTCCAAGTAACATTTTAAAAAAAGTTATCAATTAGCTAAAAACACAATTTATCCAAATATTATAGATCGATCACCTACCAAGGAGTTTACCTTAGTGAGATTTAAACTTATCCTCATTATCACAATTTCAATTCTTAGTCGATTGAACCAACTTTTATTGGCATTGTATGATGTTAACTTAACAAGTATTATATTAATCAATTATGACTCATTTAATAACACATACTAATATTGTAGGAAGACCAAATTCTCACTAAATATATTTTTTGGGAGGATTCGAAGAGTCATGACTAAACCTTAACAAAATTGTATTTGATGAAAGATACATAAGGTTTCTAAAAAATGGTTAAAATATATTTTTGGTACATTTTGAAACGGTTTCAAAATGTCATTTCCGTTTTAAAAAAAACTAACTAAAATTTATCTTTTTAATCGATTGACAACCAATTTAAACGCATTATTTTAAAGTAACCCCTTCTGAAATTAATAAAAAACCAATTTAAAAAGGTAAGTTTTCATAATTGTTTTTAAAAATTCATCATTTTAAAACCGTGTCAAAATGTAAAGAATCAAAATTGAGATAAAAAATATTTAGTAGTAAATCAATTCTTAAAATAAATGTGAGAGAAAAAATAAGTAAGAAGCATTAGGCAATAAGCAAGATTTACATCAGTATCAGTCTATTGGGTACGCGTCAACTTTGTCACCCTTAACTCTTGATTTAATCTCCTTCAAGCAAAGATAATGCTCAAGGTCAACATCATAATTCTTCTTCCTTTTATGTAAAGATCATCCACATCAAGTCTTAGAGTACAATTGAAGAATATTCATCTACAACCACATATATATCCACATGTTCACTTCCCATCTCTCATATACCAAAATGCAGCTCGCTTTATTTTTCTTCCTAACCTGCTCTTCCATTTTCTATGGTAATTGCATATTTATAGCAATTTCTTTTTTAGCTTTTCACAAATTTTAAACTTTCTCTTCTATGATGTCTGCAATATAACAATCACAAGACATTCCTTCTTCTTCTTCTTCTTCTTCTTCTTTCTTTTTATTTTACTATTTACATATTCTCAATATTTTAATAATTTTAATTTTGAAAATATTTTTTAATGTAATCTAAATAAAATAAATTATTTAAAAATATCTAAATATCAAAATAAATTCTAATATAATTGAATCAATTTTTATAAATAAAATAGTTTCGGGTGTTTTCTATATCCACTTAAATGTTAATGGTTGAATTGGTCAATTGGGTGATTCTATTAGTTTTTACATCTACATAAATTGCAAGATATATATGTATATATATATCTATGTAAAGCACATATATATATGCAGGGAATTTGGAGGCACATCAAGTTACTTTCTATGTGCACAATAAATGTCCCTTTCCAATATGGCCAGCAACAGCACCAAACATAGGGCAACCAGTGATAGCAAATGGTGGATTCTACCTTGCCCCTGGTCAAACTCAACATGTTATAGCACCATGGACATGGAGTGGTAGAATTTGGGCCAGAACAGGTTGCAACTTTGCTTCAAATTGGAAACCAGCATGTGAAACAGGGGACTGTGATGGAAGACTAGCATGTAATGGACTCATAGGCACACCACCAGCCACACTGGTTGAAATTTCACTCCAAGGTGATAGAGGCAAGCCAAATTTCTATGATGTTAGCCTGGTGGATGGTTACAACATTCCTGTTTCTGTCACCCCTAAGATCATGAACCCCAAGTGTAACATTCAAGGGTGCTTGAAGGATCTCAAAGGGTTGTGCCCACAAGAGCTTGAGGTGTTGAATTCCAAAGGAGAAGTTGTGGCTTGCAAAAGTGCTTGTTTGGCTTTTGATATTGACAAGTTCTGTTGTAGGAATGAATATGGGAGTCCAGGGAAGTGCAACCCTAATGTGTACTCAAAATTATTTAAGGAAGCTTGCCCCTGTTACTTTAGCTATGCTTTTGATACACCTACTCCACTGGTGAGTTGTGCATCTTCAGAGTATATAATCACATTTTGTCCTTATGGATGGGGTGGTCCTGGTGAGCACAAATCTGATCAGTAGAAAATGTGCACACCTTATAGTTGGTGATGGAATCAAATCAGCATTTGATTCTTAAAGGCACTATTTGATATGTTTCTATAAAACTTATTGGCTATTGATGATTTCTTTCAATATCAACTTTTATCTTTATTTTTAATTTTTTTTTGGATCTTCTAGGCAAATTGAGGGTTTCAATGTCTTTTAGTTACGTGTCATTTCATATATCAAAATCGTGTATGATTTGAACAACTGAAACGGATGAGCTTGATCTCACAACATAGAAAATAAAAGAAAAGTCTCATCATTAAGCTATAACACATTTAAAAAATATGATGCAACTATATATAATTATATTATATTTGTAGAATGTATCTCTGTTATTAAAATATATCTACAAAATAAATATTTTTATCTTTTTCATTTAGTATAAAAATAAAAATTAATGAACAAAAAAGACAAAAATATTTATTTTGCAAATGAATTTTATTAATAAATATACATTTTACGAATATAATATATAATAATATATGATTGTATTATACCTTTTAAATGTTATAATGGCCTAGTGGTGAGACTCTTCTTCCATCTCCATTAGGTTATGAAATCAAGTTTTGTTATACTTAAATTTTGGTATATAAATAATTTAATGTGCTGACTATTTACGAGTGATTAGTTTGAGACGCTATCTTACAGTCTTAACAAAAATGAAACAAAACCCTTCTTTTTATTTTGTTGGAAGCCATTAATTTAGATGAATATTTACTATTTCTTTCTTAACCTAAACCCTTTTATAGAACCTTTGAAAAAGTGTTGTGTTCAGCTCATGATCCAACCAATCTAGTAGGCAAGGTGTAATTTTTTACGTACATAAGATCTTAAATCTAAAACCTTACTTAAGTAATACTAAGTTACTTACTACTTAAACAAATAGCTGTTCATTGATTATAATTGATTTATTAAGGAGTAATATCCATTGGAATACGAAAGCTTCTATATATATTTTATGTAATTGCATATCCAACTAATTATGATAGTAATTTTAAGTTTTTTTATTTATTTTTTCTTCAACATCTTTCAATGGTATTTTTAAAGAAAATACTTATCAAAAAATTCTGTACATCGCACAATAAATAATATTTTTCAAATGTAATCTCCACCCGTCCATGTTATTTGTCTTTTGATAACATTTTTTTTTCTTTTTCCAAAATTAGAACAGAGTAAGAATATAACAAAATTATATATCTTTCTTAAAACAAGATAATTACCTAAGTGTTGCGAACACACAATTAGATTAGTAATAATATTAAAATGTTTAAAAATATAAGAAAATAAATTTTTAAAATAAAATATTGCTTTGGTATATGATGATATATATATATATATATATATATATATATATATATATATTATAAAAAAATATTTATTGTAAGTTAAAAAGATTAAACATTATAATTAAGTAAAAATCAATCAACATTTTTTTATTAATTTGCACTTTTTTGTTAAGCTTTTAGTGAGAGACTCTTTTAAATGCTTCTTTATCATGTTCTTAATAACAACTCTTTTTTTCTTAGAATGGATTCAAGCCTAATCAATTAGGAATATATTTATTATTGTTTAAAAGAAATAAATTAGAATCTTAATACATAAGTTAAATTTATTCCCAGTAAGATTGGTCTAGTTGATGGAGTTTTGGTTTAAATTTGTTATTAAATCTAACATAATACTTGAAATGGTATTTTTTACATTTGCTTGAGTAAAAGAAAGAGAAATAATATTTTTTTCATTTAGGAAAAGGAGGATGCAAGTGGAAAATTCAACCGACTATGAAATAATGTGCAATAGTTAATGGTTAATAATGACCACTAAACTCAATCCGAACAAGTTTTTCATCATTTCTTATAAAATGGTGAAATTGAAAAGCATTACATTCATTCGCATAATTGTTCTTGTTGATCATCTTCGATTGCTTGCTGAAAGTCATGAGGGGTAGTGGCAGTAATACTCAGAATACTAAGCAACTCTCCTTTGTCATTAAATTTGGTCATTTGATATCAAAATTCCACCATTTTTGGTGAAACACATAGGAATAATGAAAATGTCAAAATAGTGTCATCTTTAGGAATGAGGTTGTTTGTGTCTCAAAAATGTTTGAGCAGGTACAATTCAAAAGTTGGGTGTAGCTTAAGTCTCGTGTAAAAGGTTTTTTTTAGAAGATTTATAGAATGGTATAGAGAACCTTTATTATGTCTTACAGATTGTAATTATCTAATTTTTGAGTTAAGGTGTCCTTGTACCTTTTTAATTTTATCTTTTGCTGATAAAAAAAAACATAGGAATAATGGACAAAGTTATCATCTTCATTGAGAAACCCTCAAATAAATCCTGTGGGTAAGGAATCTCAGATAAACTCTTTCGTTTCAAATCTAAGGCAAGAATCACATTGACTAACTCTTCATTAAGAGAGAACCATAACTTAGACACACATTTGAAACGCAAAACCTCGAAAGAATTGGATATGCTTAGCCATGTTATTTCCCCGCCTTTCTTGTTTCATCCCATTAACTGCATCTTAATCAAACAAAGAAAAATTCAATTGCACAATATAAAAGCCTATATCATATATTTCTTTTTTTCTTCGCTAACATTATCTGTTGTTATTATTTTTAATTTATTGGATTAAAAATGTATAAGCTTATTTTAAAGGTGTGTTTGATATAGATTATTTTTAAAGATTATTTTAATGATAAATTATATCTATAATCAATTATTATATATGTTTGGATGTGTTAGGTAAAACATAACTTTAAAATAATTTATCTCATTTGTACTGTTTAAGATAACCGTTTTTTTAAAAAAATTTAAAAAGTATAAATTTATTTTTAATAATTGAATTACATTTAAGTTAATTAATTGACAGAAGTAAAGTAGAAAAACAACTTCCAATGTCTATTTAGCTTATGCAATAATAAAAGACAATATCACAATTTTTTTGTAACACTTTGTTTGATATTTGACTTAGTATATTAACATTGTGGTAATTATTTTTAATTTACAATGGATTAAAAATATACAAATTGTGATGTCCTAAAACGCTGATGAGGGTAAGGAGTGATCGTCGGTGCAAAGGATAGTTGAGGATATATACTGAAATGAGAGAAATCCAAAAACTGTATGAGTATGAGACTATATTGAAGATATCTTAAAGGATTTCCTAGTATTAGCTATCAAACAAAATGCATTTACTTTTCGATAGTCCATCGCTTAAGATTAGGTTAAGCATGCTTAACTTGGAGCAATTTTGGGATGAGTGACCTCCTTAGAATCAAGAAGTATGTAGGTGGGGACAAATACAATGAAAAGTCTCATGTTGGTTTGTAGGGATAGGGTCAACTTACACTACTAGAAAAAACCCTGACAGCTACTAAAAAATAGCAACCGACGAAAGTCGTCGCTATTTAGTGGTCAGATTAATGACCGTAGGTGTGAAAGGGACCTTGAAAAGAGAATTTGCTACCATATCAGTGACCCGACTGAACACCGTCGCTAACATTGGCAATCTTCCCCGCTACTTCTATCTCTAAAAGAAACACCATCGTTAAGCCGGTCGTTAACTTTCCCCCTCCAATTTTTTTTTGGTTTCCCTTCAATTTTTTGTTGGCGCCACACTTAGCGACGGCCACTTGCAATCGCTAAGTGTAGAAACCGTAGCGACGGCTCTAGGTGGCCGTCGCTAACTCCAAAAAACTTAGCAACTAATGTCGCAAACATGGTTGCTAGTGTATGCGTCGCTAGTTTTTCACTTCTGTTAGAGCTAGCGATAGGTTTGCAACGTCTTCCTTCTTAAAACCAATGACGGCGTTACGACAGATGTAACATCCTTAAAATTCAAGATTTTAATAAATTAATAAATGAGAATGATAAATTAAAATTGGGGATAAATATTGAGGACAATATTAAGGTCTTTTTTAACTAAATTAAAATTGGGTACTTAGCTCAATTATTAACTGAACTGGTCTGAACCGGGGTCTACGATTCGGTGTGGGACCAGCCATAAAAGTATGTATATTTTAGTGTTTATACACCGCTACAGTGGGTATCCGGTATTGTAATCCAGTCTCTCAGTGGGAGAAACCGGTCTCGTTGTCCTGGAGATCCTTCACACCCGAGTTTCGCGTTGGTGTGGGCGAAAGGTGGTGTCACCTGCGAAGATTCTCCGACGCTCAAGTTAGAAGAGTGAATATGAACTCAGTGAACACTCAAGCAATGCGATAGTAAGATGTAAGTTAGAACAACGTAACCTTGCATGTGTATTGGAATATACTATTTATAGTTGGACGTGGAACTGAATCGTTGGATGCAAGTGGGCCCATAGGTTCTGATACTGTGTATAGAGTGTCAATCAAAATGGCTCAGTATTCAGAGTGTGCCAGGGGGTAGGTCAATTATCAATGTACGATTCTGACACAGGGATAAAGGATAATCACCTTTTTCGTACATTACGCCTGCGATTGTACTTACTCCTTTCAGTGAATGATATAGACACATTCCGCTGTGTAGAGTATCCATACTGATAAGCTATAACCCCTCTTATCTCATTATGACACTGAGGTAAACAGTTATACGTGACGAAGAGACGAGAGTGGATAAAGTGTCTGACATCTCAAATGTAACCTCGGATAACCGGTGTGGGGGTACTGCCCTATGATACCGGTTGCCCTTCTGGAAAAGTCACGCTGACGCCACAACTTTAGGGACCGGTATCCAAATCGGATCATTTGTCACCTAGCTTGTGTGAGGGATTGTTAAGTTGCTCATATGAGCTACACAGCCTTCAAGAGGTCTGGATGCCGGTAAGATGCTTCGAAGATATCGTTCGAAAATCTTGTCAGCTATGTGCTGGCATTCTGTCAGTGTAACCGTTCTACAGATTACGTATCCGCCCTCTTGATGCCCCTACAACGAATTTGGACAAAGATTTGCAACGAAGGAAATCCCAACAGTTTTTGGAAATCGTAACTCTTGGTATTCGAATAGAGTTTGGGATGCATTTAATGCGTCTGAAATGATTAGACAATTAATGCCCTTTTAAAACGTGAGCCATCATTGCTCAAAAAATAACCGTCGGTTGGGCTTATTGGGCCTGGATTTTAGCTTTCGCGGGCCTATTTCGCTTGAAACTTTTCATGAAGCGTTACTATTTCGCGCCTTAGACCATGAAACGACGGGGTCGTTTGAATCTGAAAAGTTACGTTTTGGGGCATACGACACGACTCTTGGCTGATCACTGTACTTCTTCGTTTACCTATAAAAGGGGAACTTAGCAAGTTTCGGAGTTCACTTTCGCCTTCAAGCTTAGTGAAACTCTACTCAAATTTTGAAGATCCTGTTGCCGTCCCTTTCTTTCGGAGAGCTCTTACTTCCTTTACTCTTTCCTTAGGTAATCCTCCTTCTCCCTTAAGTTCATATTATTTTCAGTTTCTTCAAACTACAACCATGCGCCCTAGGCCGAGCAGCGCTGGTACCTCGAACAGGGGGAATCTGAGTTTGCGTGCCCCCTCTAGCCACCGTGGTGGGAGGATTCTCGTGAATCTTCCTGTGGCTGGGCCTCATCGCTTAGAGAGGGTTGAAGCTTCCTCTTCGTGAGCGCCAGTGGTTCGGCGCCGCCCTGAGGGTCCCTTCGACTCGAGGGCTACTAGTCGCTCTTACAGTGGGTCAAGTGCCGAAGGTTACCTCTCTGACGACGTTGCCTTTTATCACAGCACCGAAGCGTTTCAACACGCGTCAAATACGATGGAGATCCCTGGGTCTGGAAAGACATTGATTCTATGGACCGCGGAAGGGTGTGTCAACGTTGTTACACACCGGCTAAATTAGGAGAGGTTAAATAGGGAGCACCCGTACTACTGGGTGAAAGAAGAATTCTTGAACATTGCTTCGCACCACGCAAGAGAGGATGGTAATCCTGTTGAAGCTCGATTCTCTATCTACTCAAGAAAGAAATACAAGGACCGTTTTCTCATTCTTGCACCCCGGCCTATGGAGCGAGTCTGCCATCGAGTTCCAGACGAGAGGTCGATATATATGTACGACTTCGTCTTCCAGCACTTGGGAGTTCGTTTCCCCATGACAGAATTTTAGATGGCCGTCCTTCGTTTTCTTGACTGCGCCCCTACACAATTGCACCCTAATGGCTGAGGCCTGGTGCGTGCCCTTGAAGTTCTCAGGGAACACTTCAATTTCATAGCCACTATGGCCAAACTCTTCTACTACTGCCAAGTGGTCCGCCGTGCTAACAAGAAGGGCGGTCTTGGGTTCATAACGCTCCCTTATGACTCAAGGATCGTGAATTTCAAATCCTATACCAAATCTGCGAAGATCGACGGACGCTCTTTCAAACACTACTATACGTGGATTCGAGTGGAAGCAAACAAGCCGGTCTTCTGGCTCAACAAGGAGGGATTCACAAAATTCCCCCTCAGCTGGACACACGAGCATTTTCTGTTGCTGAGCCGTGCCTACTACACTAAAGAGGGTGAACTTTCCCCTCACTTTGTGGAAGTTTTGAGTGCCATGCAATCGGCCTCAAAGGCCCTTAAAGGGTTCTCTTACAGGCATCTCCTGGGGAGTGCCGATGTCCGAAATAAATATCTCCGTAATATCCGTTTTCTAGCTGCGTGCATTGCATATTCATTCCGTATTTTCTGCTTTGCCTTTAGTATTTTAACTTATCTTTCCTTGTTTTACAGAGCAAATCGAAAAAACTTCTACCGATATGCTTTCCCTCAAGTCTATGCTGGCAGATGATGATTCCTCTTCTGAAGAGAACAACGTCCAAGCTAAAAGAAACTCTTTCAAGGTTGAAACTCCCATCATCCCCTTGATATCTGCTGTGGGGGACGATGTACCTCTCCTTGAGGAGAAGGATCCTGAGGAGCAACCTCAAGTTGAAGAGGAAAACCAAGAGCAACCCGTCCTTGAAAAGAAGAAGAAAAGGGTACTGGTTAAGGCTGTTGACAAGAAGAAATCTTCTGCTGGCGAGTCTCCAAGAAAGCGTCAGAGGACTCTGGAAGAGACTGGCATGAAAAAAGACAAGCGGAAGAAACCATTTCTCTCTTCCTCTGCCCCTCCTTCGTACACCGGCTCAGAGACGGAGTCAGAGAGCGGGCCTCCCCCGGTTAGCTCCCCTCCGAAGGAGTCCTTCCTTTCTCCCTACCTCTAGTTCCAGGGATCTATGCCTCCCACACTTCCTAAGGCAAGGTATTGCCTCCGCCCTTCTCTTGAGGCTGCTGAAGTTAGGGGCGCATACAAGGCCGGTCGCTGGCAATTGGATAAACTCTCTGGCCTGCTGGACTCATTAAGCGATAAGGCAGATTATATGGAGCAAGTTGAAAAACTTGAAGCTGACATCGTTGTAAAGGAGGCCTGGGCGGCCAAGCAAACGGAAACTGCCAGGGGGGTTGAGTCAGAGCTGAAAAAGGCTAACGAGCTGCTGGAGAAGAAGACCGAAGAAATAAGCCAACTCCACTTTACCAACAAATCTTTGGAGCGGCAAGTTTCTGAACTTTAGCAGCAGAACAAGTTTATCCCCCTCCTAAAAGAAGAGCTCCAGCTTGAGAAGAAGAAATCCGTCAAGCTGAGTGAAGATCTTGCAATAGCGGAGGCTGGCCACAACAAAAGCTTAGGAGAGTGGGAGGCCTTCAGGAAGGAGTTGCAGGCTCAGATTAAAGAGCTAAAGAAGGGGAGTGCAGGCGTTGGGCCGTTGGAGGAAGAGGTTACCAAGCTTCAAAAGAAGTTGGCTGCTTCCAAAGCTAAGGCTACCAAAGCTTTGCAAATATGCAAGAATATAGCCTTCAAATCTTTCGGCCTAGCTCTTCGTCAGGTCTTCTACCGTAATCCTGATGTGAAACTCAACTTGTACGGGCTGGATCCGTTCTACGAGTTCTACAGAGGGAAACTTGTTGTGGTGAAGAGTGACGGCTCGCATGAGGATCCTCTGGATTCTCTTTATGAACTGCCCCCTCTTCCGGGGGGCCAAAGTATGGAACCACCACCAGTTGCTCCTGGCCCTGAAAATGTTATTCAAGAGAAAGTTCCAACTGGCTAGGAGACCGGTGTTGATAGGACCCAAGTTGAAGGAGCCAAGGAGGGGGGAACGGATGTGCCCATAGCGGAGACTCAACCATCTACTCCTTAATTTTTTGCACTTTTATTTTACAGCTGTGTACTGGGATCAGCTCCAGTTTCCATGAACTCACATGTATACAATTTTTCTTCAAATAAATGAAATTTTCCTTCACTTTGCTTTTATCATTTGCGACAAGTGCATGGTTGTCAAATAACTTAGAGATATATGCTATGTTTTTACTTTTGCATTATTCTCGAGACCGCTCTTATATAACCATGTTAACTTTGACAACATAGTATGCACCCCAGAGAAAATAACAAAAATCATAACAGATACGTAATACGACATTAAATTGTTTATATGTGTGCTTTGTCCCCAAGTATAAGTGTTTTGGGAAGCAAATATCTGTTGTGAAGTGTTACCTTTAACTCCTTGGAGGGTGAAAAAGTTCATTCGATCTCTATAACGCGATATCACAGTGTTTGCAGTCATCCGTCCTGCGGAAATTATTTCAAAGATGAGGACGGCGATTGTACTTGGAGTTCGGTTCAATCCTACAATCCAAGCCTTCATGTGGGGTTCGGTACAACCTTGAAAAAGGTTAGATCCTACAACCTATTTCTTGAGGTTCGGTTTAGTCCTACAACTCAAGTCTTCAAATGGGGTTCGATTTAATCCTACTAACCGTACTTGGAGTTCGGTTTAATCCTACAATCCAAGCCTTCAAATGGGTTCGATTTAGTCCTACTAACTGTACCCAGAGTTTGGTTTAATCCTACAATCTGGGCCTTCAAATAGGGTTCGGTTCAATCCTACAACCCATGTCTTCAAATAGTGTTCGATTCGATCCTACTAACCGTACTTGGAGTTCGGTTTAATTCTACAATCCAAGCCTTCAAACGGGGTTCAATTTAATCCTACTAACCGTACCCAGAGTTCGGTTTAATCCTACAATCTGGGCCTTCAAATGGTTTTCGGTTCGATCCTACTAACCATTTTACCCCTCAAGGAGTTGCATCGTCAATTCACAGAATATGTGATTGAGATCATCCATCCTGGGGGTCCTTATGCGCAACGGCCTATGGCTATGAATCACAACATAGAAAGGAAAGGTGAGAGTGATAAGTTCATGAACTGTATTCTCATTAAATCGAATGTATATTACAAAGGGAGCGTAGTTGGGGTCATGCCTCATTAAAACCTTCTTGAGAAAACCCAATGGGAAAAACTAGAGCGAGGAAAAAGAGTACATGCCAACTTACCAACTAGCTGTAGTAAATACGTAAATTCTGTGTGTTCCATTTATTATGAATTGGTGTTCCATCGAGCTCTTCAAGCCAGTATGATCCTTTTCCAGTCACCTTAGAAACTCTGTACGGGCCTTCCCATGTTGGGGCCAATTTTCCTTGATGAGCGAATTTATTCCCCACACTTGCTTTCCTCAAAACAAGATCTCCGGTATTAAAAGCTCTGTGCTACATACACTTATTGTACCGGAAGACTGCCTTCGCCTTAATCACCTGGTCTCTAACAAAAGCTTCTTCTCTTAACTCATGGAGGACATCTAGCTCTGATGCCAAATTGGCGTCATTATCCCCAGCTGAAAAGTATTCCACTCGAGCCGATCTGGTCTGGAGCTCCACTGGAATCATCGCCTCAACCCCATAAGTCAACCGATATGGGGATTCGTTAGTAGAAGAATATGGCGTAGTACGGTATGCCCACAGAACATGGCATAATTGATCAGTCCATCCTCCTTTTGCTTCACCAAGGCATTTCTTCAATCCCTTCAGCATCTCTCTATTGGCTACCTCCGCTTGGCCATTCGTTTGAGGGTGTTCGACAGATGAAAAGATTTGGACTATCCCCAGTCCTTCAAGCAACTCTGTAAACTTTTTATCTGTGAACTGGGTACCGTTGTCAGTTACAATCTGCCCTGAAACGCCAAATCGAGCTATGATATTCTCGTATACAAAACGCCTTGTCCGTGCTGATGTGATATGCACTACCGGCTCTACCTCAATCCACTTGGTGAAGTAATCGACTTCCACGATCAGATACTTAATGCCACCTGGAGCGGTTGGGAATGGACCCAAAATATCGAGGCCCCATTGATAGAAAGGCCACCGCACCGCGGATGAAGAGAGCTCTTGGGTCGGTGTGTGATGAAGATTAGAAAACCTCTGGCAAGCATCACACTTCTTCACAAAATCAATTGAGTCCTGCTTCATTATGGGCCACCAATACCCAGTCCTGAGGACTTTCCTCATTAAGCTTCTTCCTCTAGCATGGTGCCCACATTGCCCCTCGTGTACCTCATCCATTACTCCTTGTATTTCACTCTCTTTTAAACAGAGGAGATAAGGCACAGAGAATCCTCTTTTGTATAAAACACCATCGACCATGGTGAAATATGACAACTCCCTTTTCACCCTTCTTCTCTCTTTCTCATCAGTGGGAAGCTGTCTGTCAGCCAGATAACGGATATATGGGATAACCCAAGAATTCTCGTAGGGTTAATTAACCATTATAGCGTTAAGAGAAGGGAACAAAGAAATGCTAGGCGATGTCAGCGTGCTCTGAACCACCGTTGTTGTACTGCCAGGCTGTTTTGTGCTTGCAAGTCTCGATAAGATGTCCGCTCTGGTATTCTCCTCTCTCGGTACATGCTTAAACTCTAGCACATCAAATCTCCCCTTTAACTCATTCACAAAATTCAAATACAATTGAAGCTGTGGCTCACAAACCTGACATTCACCTTGAATCTACGATATCACTAGCTGTGAATCGCTGCACAATGTCACTTCTGTCGCACCGATATCGATTGCCGCTCGGAGGCCGGCCAAACATGCCTTATATTCAGCCTGATTGTTGGAAGTTTTAAAATTGAATAGGAGGGAAATCTCCAAATGCACACCGTCGTCACTCTCCATAACAACACCAGCCCCACAACCTTTATTGTTTGATGACCCATCAACATAAACGGTCCAATTGCTCGAGGTATAGCTGGATCCGTCCCTGTCATTTCTACAACGAAATCCGCCAAGACTTGGGCTTTAATGGCTCCTCGTGGTTCATAAGAAATTTTGAACTCAAAAAGTTCGATAGACCACTTGATCATCTTTCCAGCGAGGTCCAGTTTACTAAGCACGGAATGGAGTGGCAGATCCGTTCTCACCAAAACTGGATGTGCGTGAAAATACGCTCTCAACCATCGTGAAGCCCATATAACTACAAGAGTGGCCTTTTTTATCTTCTGGTATCCACCCTCTGCCCCCTGGAATGTCTTGCTAGTGAAGTACACTGACCTCTATCCTTCTGGAGTTTCCTTGACCAATGCTACGCCCAAGGCTTCATCAGAAATCGCCAAGTACAGGATGAGGGATTCACCAGGGTCTGGCTTTACCAGTATTGGTGGACTTGATAGCACCGCCTTGAGTTGCTGGAACGCTTGCTCTTGCTCCTCTCCCCATTCAAACTTCTTGTGCTTCTTCAATGCCTTGTACAGAGGGGGGGACCTATGCGCCATTTTGGGCATGAATCGAGCCAGAGCAGCCACCTTCCCATTCAACGATTGTACCTCTCTTAGGCTTTTGGGGATTTGCATATCCAGTATTGCCTGACATTTACCTGGATTGGTGTCGATGCCGCGTTGGGTTAGCATGAAACCCAAAAACTTCCCAGCAGGGACTGCAAAGATGCATTTTAGTGGATTCAACCTCATGTTATATTGTCGCAACCGAGTAAATACTTGGCGTAAATCTTCAACATGATCACCTCCCGTGGGAGTCTTAACGATAATGTCATCAATATATACCTCCACCAACTTGGTGTGCATGCCTTCGAACACCTTATTGATCATGCGTTGGTAAGTAGCACCAGCGTTCTTCAACCCAAAAGGCATGACGGTGTAGCAAAAGACACCGCGGTCATTGACGAAAGCCGTCTTCTCTTGATCCTCCTCCCACATTGGAATTTGATTATACCCTGAATAAGCATCCATAAAACTAAGGTATTGATAACCAAATGAATCATCAACTATACAATCGATATTTGGGAGTGGATAAGGGTCTTTTGGGCAACACCGGTTGAAATCTACATAATCTGTGCACATCCTCCATTTGCCGTTGGCCTTCTGCACCATTACTACATTGGAGAGCCAGGATGAATAGCGGACCTCTTTAGTGAAACCAGCCTTTAACAATTCTTCTGTTTGCTCGCACGCTGCTTTTTGTTTTTCTGGTCCCAATCTCCTCTTCTTCTGGGCAACCGGTCTTGTCTCTGGATAGATAGCCAATTTATGACAGCAGAAATCAGGGTCCATCCCAGGCATGTCCACAATAGTCCATGCGAAAAGGTCTTTAAACTCTTGAAGGAGTGCCACCAAGCGCTACTCCATGACCAACTCCAGCTTATCATTAATGTGCGTGACCTTATCTGGGGAATCCCCTAAGACGATGTCCCTGGAACCACCATCCGGTGTAGGCTTTGAGGGATTGAGAGGGTCAATCTTCAATTCCGCTCTGGGGTCCAGATCAATCAAACTGACAGACCCAGTCGTTGTTCCTCTATCGTTCAGCTTCCTCTTCATGTTAAATGCTTCCAACTTCACCATATTCAGGCTCAGGTTGTAACAATACCTGGCTATCTCTTGATCGCCACGAAGGGATGATACATCGTTGTCCTTGTCAATGAACTTGATAAGGAGATATGGGGTATATACGATTGCTTCCATCGCGTTCAGAGTGGGACGGCCTATGATCCCATTGTAAGGGGACTCCACATCAATTACCAGGATTCTGGACTTTACCGTTCTCGCTCCAGGTTCGCCCTCAAAAGAAATGAGGGTATCAAGATACCCTTTAATGGGTTGTTTTGCCTCGTTGAACACTATGAGCTCTTGCTATATGGTTGCAAATCTGTATCGTTAAAGCCTATTTTTTTGAACCAATTATAAAAAATTACATCACAAGAACTTCCCTGATTGACGAGAATCCTTTTGACATCTTTGTTGGCTATGACAACGATGATAACCAATGCATCGTCACCTCCAGGGATCGTTGGGCCAAAATCGTCATCTGTAAATGACACCACCGGTGCTGCTACACTGTCCCTAAAAGGACGGTTGTCTCTGAGCTTCCCCTGTACGGACAAGATCATTCGGTGGTGATTCTTTTAAGCTGTGATTGATGCGCCTCCTCCAGCAATCATCTCAATCACCTCGCACCGGCCTTGCCTTTGTTGCTGAGGCATACCGTCCTGTTAAGCTCCTCCACTAATCACTACTCCCTTCTGTTTCTCAGCGGCTGTGAACCTCCTGACCGGATTACGACTGTTATAACCTTCATCATTTGGATCTCTTTCTCTCTTATCCATCTTATCTGGCTCATCTAAGAACTTCTCTTTGAATAAATATTGTTTCAGTTTTCCCTCTCTAATAAGAGTCTCCACCGTGTTCTTCAACGCCTTGCACTCATATGTGTGATGGCTAACCTGCTCATGGAAAGCATAATATTTACGTGAGTTCCCAGGTCTTTTCATTGGAGGAGGCTTCCTTATCCCATAGACACTGAGCGTGGGCTAACCAACCTCCCTTAGGATTTGGGAATGCCTGGAGTTCAATAGGGCGTAGCTGCTGAAAGAAGCAACACGTCTCTCTCGCTGTTGATGACGAGTATTCATAAAATCCTCCCTTTGGGCATGCTTCTCTGGCCTTACCCTCTCCTTATCTCTCCGTGGTTGCTGTAAGTGAGCTAACAGCTTCATTCTAGCTGTAGTAGCTTCCAGGTGCATCTCTATGCCCACGTACTTCCAAGCTTTCCTTCGAAACTCCTCAAACGTTGTTGGAGGACTTTTTGCCAAAGATAAGGTAAAAGCGGACCCAGGTTGCAAGGCTTCAACCACAATATGAAGCTGGATAGCTTCCGTGAGGTTAGGCACTAACGCAGCCTCCTTATAAAATCTCTTCAAAAACTTAAGAGTTTCATTTTCTTCCTGCCTTATCTGGGCCAAGGTATGAGAAGTCCTTGGAACATCTCTGGAGATAACAAAATGGCTTTCAAATACAGCTGCCATTTCTTCCCAGGAATTTATCGATCCTGAGGGTAAACTCTTGAACCAGCTAAGAGCCTCCTCTGTCAGCGTTCTTGGGAACATTCTACACATAACATCCTCATCAGCTCCCAAATACATGGCCTCGTACACATAAACATCAAGATGCTTAGTAGGATCAGTCTCTTCACTATACTTTTCGATCGAAAGTGGCTAGGTCATTTACAGATGTTTGGGGATAATAATACTCATGAGTCTCTTTGAGAAAGGAACACTGAGCCTGTATGCCCCAGAAGTTACCACTACCTGCTCCTTCATCCTTGTACTGACTCTATCACCAGAGTCTTGAGTCTACTCCCTCTCCTCGTAAGTAGGGATCTTCGAATATTGTAGGGTTGTGGATCTTTCTCTTACGGATGCATGATGAACATCCTCCGCCTGGGACATCGCTCTGTCCCCAGTTCCTCTCTTCTCCCTTCTCAGCTCCATCAACTCCTCCCTGAGTTGCCTTATAACTTTGTCTCGAGGGTCAGGGGTTGCCACAGGTACCATTCTCCTTGTGTTGGTTACAGGAGATTCAAAAACGAGTCTCTTTCCAGCCTGCTGATGGGTCACATCTTCCACATGACCATCAACAAAATCACGTCCATCTCCTTCCATACTGAACTACCAAACTTTTGTGAAAAGTGGGGATAACTCTATCGAGTCCCACTGGGCGTGCCAATGAACTGGTCTGAACCGGGGTCTATGATTCGGTATGGGACCAGCCACAAAAGTATGTATATTTTAGTGTTTATACACCTGTACAGTGGGTATCCGGTATTGTAATCCAGTCTCTCAGTGGGAGAAACCAGTCTCGTTGTCCTGGAGATCTTTCACACCAGAGTTTCACGTTGGTGTAGGCGAAAGGTGGTGTCACCTGCGAAGATTCTCCAGCGCTCAAGTTAGAAGAGTGAATATGAACTCAGTGAACACTCAAGCAATGCGATAGTAAGATGTAAGTTAGAACAACGTAACCTTGCATGTGTATTGGAATATGCTATTTATAGTTGGACGTGGAAATGAATCATTAGATGCAGGTGGGCCTATAGGTTCTGATACCGTGTATAGAGTGTCAATCATAATGGCTCAGTATTCAGAGTGTGCCAGGGGATAGGTCAATTATCAGTGTACGATTCTGACACATGGATGAAAGATAATCACCTTTTCCATACATTATGCCTGCGATTGTACTTACTCCTTTCAGTGAATGATATAGACACATTCCGTTGTGTAGAGTATCCATACTGATAAGCTATAACCCCTCTTATCTCATTATGACACTGAGGTAAACGGTTATACGTGATGAAGAGACGAGAACGGATAAAGTGTCCGACATCTCAAATGTAACCTCGGATAGCCGGTATGGGGGTACTACCCTATGATACCGGTTGCCTTTCTGGAACAGTCACGTTGACGTCACAACTTTAGGGACCGGTATCCAGACCGGATCATTAACTAAATTAAATCAGACTACATACTAAATCCTATAACATCTAAAACTAATTTTTAATTAGCTTGTTTCCACTTGCAAGGTTTCCTTCTCTTCTTTTCACGTGAAAACCATTTCACTTTAGAGCTGAACAACATTCACTTCTTCTTTCATCAAATTCATCACCTCTTATCATATCCCTTTCTTCCATCGTAAGCCTTCATCAATTTTTGAATTTTCCTTAAATGGGTAAGTGCATGCAAGCTGCAACTCTTTTCTTTTTTCTTTATGACTTACGGGCTCAAAAAGGAGTGACCCATTTCCATTTTCCTTTTATTAGTTAGGTCGTGACTGCTTGCATTTGAGCTACTGAGACTTGAATTACCGGGAGCCATTAATTTACGTTTTGGAGTTTGTAGGTAAGAGTCAGAACCATCTTGTTTCAATGCTCTATCTCCACTATTGAAAAAAAAATTATTAGCACCCATTATTAGTGGACACTAAACTTTACTTGGGTAATGGTGAAGAAGTGGTTAAAGTCTTGTTTCGGGGGCAAACGACGTGTGTCTCAAGTATCAGAGTTATACCGAAGGGGGGTCGGTGAGCGAAATACTATTCCGGTAAGCTGTTACCCTTTATGCAATGTTGAACCTTTAATGTTTGACCTTAAGATGTATATTTAATGTGATATAAGTCACTAAAATGGTGAGCGGTAATTCTAAAAATTTTAGGAGTTTAGACGGATTTGTGTTCCTTGTTCGGAAGCTCAACTAAAGCTAGGGATCATTTTCGGGTACGTTCTCTACCTATGAGGGGTTTTCTATTCTTGGGATAAAGGGATTAAATTTAGGATAAGCCTTTAGATGAATAGAAACTAAATTGTGATGTTAAAAACCAACCTAAGCATTTATTATATGGTAAACCGCCTATATTGTATTAATTTACCGTATGTGTATTGTGGTTGAAAATAAATTGAGTGAATTGATATTGTAGCTTGATGTGATACGATGTTTTAATTGAATTATGTGACAACTTCTTATATTTATGACAATGAGTGATGTATGTTAATCCCGGTAGGTGATAAATTCTCCACCTTGGGCAAAAGATGATAATAGAATAAAACTATAGTTAGTCGGAAGTTAAATAAAGATGATGTCAATGGATTCTATCGCGCTATGATTCACATCTTGTACATTGAATTATATTTCACAATATCATATTGCATTTCTGACACTGAGATTTACCGAAGAGACTATTACATTTTAGTGTTGAGATTCACTGAATGGTCTATGGCTCGTTGCTTATGGGGTTTTTTGAAAAACTGGGCGGTTTTTTAAAAAAAAATCAGTTTTGGGACCTGATTAAAACAATTTAGATGTCTGGGGTAAATAACGTCCCATCAGTCTTACAATTCGTATGCCCATTTGACGAAATGCCAGAAACCCGGAGATGAAGACACTTGTCAAGAGATAACATATTTCCCATACTGGGTTAAAGAAATGTTGGTCTGAGCGATGTGACAATCCAGCTGTATTTCATATACTGGGTTGAAGAAATGTGAGTCGTGTCGATGTGACCACCCAGTCATATTTCGCATGCTGATTTAAAGAAATGTCAGTCACTATTTCACGCACTCACTTAGCGAAATAAAGGGGAGATTGACATGTGTACATTTCGTTATCTGGTTGTGCAAAAATATTTATTAGAAAAATCAAAAAACAAATATTTTTCCCCTATATAAGGCAGATTGTTACGGTGAACATTTGCCATCTTTCATTCAACTCTTTAGTGAGAGAGCAGAGAGGTTGAAGGTATGTGTAAATTTTATTTTGATGTATTATTTTTTTATGTCTTTGTTATATTGTGTTGGAGTTTTGTTAAAAAAATTAGAGGATGATTATAGTTATTTATATTGTGTTAATGTTATGTTTTCACTGTATATTTTTAAATGTTTTGAGTATATTTTTAAATGGTAAGTTTTTTATATGTTTAACATGATGTTCTCGTATTTTCTTATGCTCACTTTTTTTATTCTTTTTTTATAGTTTATGTGTTATAGTTGTGTTAAGAAAATTAGAGGATGATTATAGTTAGTTATATTTTGTTAATGTTGTTTTGAGTATATTTTGTAAAGCTCACTTTGTTATATTTTTTGAGTGTATATTTTTTACGGTTTCTTTTTTATGCTCAGAAATTTTATTACTGCAATGGGTTCTGAGGTGTTGGTGATTCTATATGTCAATGGGCGAAAAGTTGATGGCAAAGATGGTATTTCATTTGAGGGTGAGACTAGTTTGATGCAGATCAAACATGGAATTACAGTTGTGCAACTTAAAGAGATGATTGCCAATAAGTTGAATCTTGATGTCAACCAAGTCATATTGACATTGTCCACTAGGTTAATAATTGATAAAAAAAGAAATATTCAGGTTTTCAAATAAACAATGATGAAGAGATTGATTTAGTGTTAAAATTTTATGAGAAACAACCTAGCATGTCTCATGTAGAGATATTTGTTGAAGTTGATGTGTTGGGCTCTGCGTTGCTCCATACACAAGGCAATACATCTCAATGTATGACACAAATTGGAAGTAAGTAAAGTTGGGTTTTACTATATTATGAATGTTTTGTTGATGTAATTTTTGTAGATGTAATTGTGATAAAATTTTATTGTTTTGTTGGTGTAAGACGAAATCGATGTTAGCTTAGAAGATGATGAAGACCCAGATTTTAATATTCAAGTCGAGTGTGAAAGTAGTGACGATGAAGGAGCAAATGAAGCTTATATTCCCAATGATAGTGATATGGACACAGATGTTGAAGGTGATTTTGAATCCATACCTCACTCTTCGAGTGTTGAAAATTCAGATGTTGGCGCTGTTGTACACGGTTAGTGATGTTTATTATCAAATGAGCATAGAGGTTAATGTTAACTAGGTTAATGTCATTTAATGGTGTTTTTGAAACGCAGGGGATGGAGGAGTGGCATTTTGGATGTCGTCCCCATATTACAGTGATGTTAACTTGGACCATCCATCTGAGGAAGAAAATTATACTGGGTTTGATGAGGAAAACGAATGGCGCATTGGAGATGAACTTTATGTGGGGCTGAAATTTCAATCAAAAAGTGCAGTTCAAATGGCGTTGAAACAATATTCAATGAAGATGCATCAGACTTATGTCGTGGTTGAATCAAAACCAACATTTTTTACTGTAAGATGCCCAAATCACTTTGATGGTTGTCCTTGGAAAATGAGGGCTATGTTATCTAAAAAAAGGAACGTATGGATGGTAAGTAAGTGGGGGGGCCCATAATTGTTTGAATGCGAGTCTCTCTCAAGATCATGCAAAATTGGATTCACAATTCATCTGCTCGTGCATTATAGGTTGGTTAATGTTTTGTTAATTGTGTGTCATGTTTAGTTTGGGGTTTACATATTATATATGCATCCAAATACCTAGAAATGATACTTTTTTTTTGAAACAAGTATGGTTAACCAAGATCCGTCAGTGACCATTGCGTTGATACAAGAACGAATTATGAGTCAATTTGGTTTCAAAGTGTCTTATAGTAAGGCATGCAAGGCGAAGCAAAAGGCAATTGTCCATGTGTTCGGTGATTGGGACGAATCTTATGCTTTTTTGTCTCGATGGCTTAATCGTATGCGCCAGATTTCACCAGGGTCTGCTTATGAAATTGTTACCACAGAGTATATTGTAGGCACTAATGTCGACCATAGCTTTCGCACCTTCAGACGCGTGTTCTAGACTTTTAAACAATGTGTTGACGCGTTCCCATATTGCAAGCCACTACTACAGGTGGACGACACCTTCTTGTATGGAAAATATAGACATACATTGCTTATTGCGACGACCCAGGATGGAAATAATTCAGTTTTGCCAGTTGCTTTTGCAATTGTTGAGGGGGAGTCTTTGCAGGCATGGAGTTGGTTCTTACTCCAGATTCGAATTCATGCAACACAAAAGACAGGCATATGTCTTATATCCGATCGACACCAATCCATTAAGTCTGCTATTGGTAACCCACAGACTGGGTGGCAACAACCGAACGCACACCATGTATTTTGCATCAGACACATTGCCAGTAATTTTAATAACAAGTTTAAAAATGCTGCATTGAAGGAGGATCTATTGAAACTTGGTATGTGGTTTAGGTTTAGTGTTTAGTTTTCTTTATTTATTGTTGCCATATTAAAATTAGTTATTTTGTTTGAATCACAGGATACACTGCGTGCAAATCGGTGTTTGATAGGAAGTTGGAAAAATTTTATGAAATAAACCCAGAAATCGCAGCATGGATTGATGCAATCCCTAAGGAACAATGGAGTATGGCATATGATGTGGGGGATAGTAGATTTGGACATATGACCACAAAATTATCTGAGTGTGTTAACAAAATTTTTAAAGGTGCGAGGAACATGCCAATCACCACATTGGTTAAGTGTACATACTCACGTATGGTTGAGTATTTTGTACAACGAGGAGGCAGGGCCAGGGCAGAGTTTGGTGACGGAATGAGATACACAAAAAAATTGATAGAGATGTTGTCAAAGAACCAGGCAGCTGCTTGCACGCACCAAGTTCGTAGATATGATGTACAAGGTAGTCGGTTTGAGGTCCAGGAAAGTTTTGACCCAGTGCAGCAACGAGGTGGTCGTAAATACTCAGTGACATTGTCCATTAATCCTCATTGTGATTGTGGGAGATTTCAGACCCTAAAGTATCCTTGCTCACATGTTATTGCTGCTTGTCAGGTTGTTAGTGTTGACTATTTTCAGTTTATCCATCCGGTGTATACACAAGAATGGGTTCTGAATGCATACTCTGCTCAATGGTATCCAATTGGGAATGATGAAGATATACCTATAACCACTAACGGATGGAAACTTACACCTGATCCATTGCGCTTACGACCAAAGGGTTGCCCTAAATCGTCTCGTATTCAAAATGAAATGGATTGGGGTGAATCTCATAAAAAAATGTTACATGCAAGCAGTGCAAGCAGACCGGCCATAACCGGTGTACTTGCCCGAATAAAGTTGGACAAAGTAGTTCTCATGCTGAAAATTAAACCTGATTTAATGTAACAAATTATGTTATTTGATGTAAAATTTAGTTTTATCATATAATATCATTATCATCATAGCATACGTCTTGAAGGGTGACAAAACAAACACAACAAATAAAAGGCTAGTACATTAGCCCCTATGGGCGTTTCGTGGTTGAGGTTGAGGTGAAAAAATACACGGTCTTGTCCAATCCCTAGCACCACGGTATGGGTTCCTTCTTGCTTGCAAATCAGGGTTATCGTCAGCTGCTGCGAATAAATCCATGTTAAGGTCTAAACCTTGGCCCACAGGGTGTGAAGATTCTTCCCTTCTATGTGTGACAAGAGGTGCGTTAGGAGAATCTAATTCTGCCATGAAGGCGGTCGGTGATTGTGGTGCTGATGGAACATAATGACTACTCTCCCCTCCTGTATGTGGTCCGTGTATTCCAAAAAAAGGTTCACCATGAGGGCTATAATCAAATTGTTGACTTGTGCCATCACCTTGGGAAGGAAACTCATACGTTGACCATTGAGAAAACGACCCACACTGGGAGGGAACAAAATTTGAACCATGTTCTCTGGGTGGCATGATGGGCAGGTTGCAAACTTGACGCTCTTCAACCGTCCTTCCTCTGACAATCCCCTGACGTTCATTGCGTGTACCTGGCATATTAATATCAATATCAACCTGCGGTGGCTCCTGTATGGGCACGGGCGGGGTCTGCCTAGCTTCCAAAACCCTTGACTCTTCTCCCCACATTTGAATCACATTTAATGATTGTTGTCTAATCTGATCAAATACCAATCCAGGTGACTGCGACGAAACTTGTGCGTCCTCGGTGGCCAGGTAATGTATACTTTCCAATGCATCAACCTAAAAAAACACAAGACAAATAATGGATATTACAATCAAACATACACAGTGTAACAAATTAAAATTATGTTGGATGTTACTTAGTGCGAGAAACATACCGAGCGACCTATGATCACATGCTTTCTTGAGATCTACCGTCGTGTATGGAGGTTATACCAATGCATGTAATCAGAATTTGCGCTCAGTAAACCCTCCTGTGGACCATTAGTTTGTACAAAGTTTGCACGGTTTTCCCACATAGCAACTAGTGGTATATAGATCTGAGCCCAATTTTCCCCTTGTTTCCCTTTTTGAGTTAAGCCGTGCAAATGTTCTGGATGGCGAGGGGGTAATGGTATATGCTGCTGCATACCAAATTGTCTCATAACACGGTCAGGTTGATGCCATTCCACTATGTTTGTACACAATAGTGGAACTACAGCTCTCCACCCTTCTTGTCCTTGTAGACATATAGCCGGCAATGTCTACAATACTTGCTCACTATATGGGGTCCAAACAATCTGTTTGCAGCCAATATCGTCATTGTTAGATACCACACATAACAATTTAACCAAGTTAGAAAATGCACGGCCTTGTACACTAGACAACTTACATCAGTCTGTTTCATTTGATCAAATGTCCGCCGATAGAAGTCTATGTCCTGTCTGACCGCCTTGAAGGTGTTACCACCTAACCACCTGAAATAGATAAAAATTATGACCAATATGTATCTAAACATTACATATTACCATTATGATAAACTTATGGTACAAGTGAAATTAAAAACCTTACAGCATATGGTGTCCCCGGTGGTCTTGCATTTTGTGAGGGAGTCGGAGCAATCCCAGGAAACCTATCCCACGCCCAACATTGCACTAACAACAAAAGACCAGACATTGAGACACGCTCATACTTGGTTGCTAGACACAACTCCCGATACAAATAGCTGAGTGCAGCAGATCCCCAACTATATTGTCCACACATATCAATGTCTTCGACCAAGGGCAAATACTTTAATGACACTCTGCTACTGGATTGATCGGGAAAAACAACCCCACCAATCAATCGTATTATGTATGCCCTTGTGTACCTCAAAAGTTGCACGTCATTTTCCAAGTGATCCTCAACATTGGCAAAGTTATCTGACAACCATTTCATCTTAAGGCAACCAACATGAAATGCATCATCTGGAGGGTAAATGCCAAATAGGTTCTGGACTACTGCTTTCCAATCACGAGGAGATGTATCTGTTATGACTGGCAGACCATCCACACGTAGTCCAACCTGGATTGCAATATCTTGAAGAGTGACTGTACATTCACCGGGTGGCATATGGAATGTATGAGTCTCTGGCCTCCATCTTTCAACAAGAGCAGATATTAGGGCGGTCTCAACTGAAAAAAATTGTAGTTGTGCAATACCAAGAAATCCCGCCCGTTGCAAAAGTGGTACAATCTATTGCGGGACACCTGTTCTACGGAAAAGCAACGCACGTCTACATTTTAGAATCCTATCTGGTCGTCCGTTCCAAACACACTCCGATACGTGCACACTTTGAAATTTCAATAGCGAAGGATCTTCTGGACCAGGATTCACTTGACGTGACCCTGACATTGATGAAGACGAACAATCCATCCTACATCGAGAAATATAAAAAATTCATTGTGTTTGATTATAAAATATAATTATTATTTTCGCAAAAAACAACTAATAAAAATTACCAAACTTAATTTCAAACACTTTACTTAAAAAAATAAATAAATATTACCAACCCTACTATATCCAACTATAAACTATGTTATAATTAAATTTTTTATTCACTAAGTTTAAAATTTGGAACATTTATATCTTTACTTATACTGTAAAGTTGGTTTGTAATATTTATTTACTAAGTTTAAAGTTTTAACATTTTAATATTTATTTTTATTTATATACTATAAATTTTTTATTCATTAACTTTAAAATTTTAAAATTTTTAACATTTATATCTTTAATTATACTATAAATTTTTTATTCACTAAGTTTAAAAGTTGGTTTGTAATATATAAAATCACATCATTTAAAATAAAATAACACAACTAAATATATGGTTAACATAACATAATATCATACCATCACACAACCTTATTACAACTTCACAAAAAAATACATGATAAAAAATCACAACTAAAATATCCTAAACTAAAACTAACATAATGGATAAATATCAAAATAAATTGATAATCTTAAATTTTAAGACATAACACTTCCGGGTTTCACCTAATGACTTTTAAAAATTACACCATTCAATATTTTAAAAGCAAAAATATAAATTGCACTTACCTTGATCAACTTAGAAAACAAGTGAAGATGAGAAACAATAAATGCAAATAAGTAACAGCAAATGCAAATGGGAGAGGGTGAAAATTTAAAGGCGTGAATCTGCATATCAGGCCCATGCTTTGGGTTTTTAAAGGGTAACAATTCCTTTTCCATTTATTTTCGCAGCTGCCATGGGTCAGCTCCCTACCCATTTCGCACACACACTGCACAAAAACCAAGGAAATTTTGTCAACCAGTTGGGCGAAAAAATGCATGCGCGCCACTTGTCTACTCCCCCTTTATTTCGCCGGTCAAGGATACGAAATAGTCAGGCCCTTTTCAGACCTCGGCTGCAGCAACTCTGACACGTTGACTGCTGTGTCGTCAAATCGTGTCCCTGGTTGGCCTGTATGCAGCAGAATCCACGTGTCGCCCTTTCATGCATTTCTTTCACTGACTTTGTGAAATACAAATAAGATGGGACGTTTTTTACCCCAGACAAGTAATATGTTTCAATCAGACCCCAAAATCAATTTTTTTTTGAAAATTTGGCCTAGTTTAGCAAAAAACCCTTGCTTATGAGGTTGCCGTTAACAGTGCTCAGATTCACTGGTATACCTCAGGTGCCACCGTTAACGGTGCTGAGGTTTACCGCATGGTTACCCAGACACCCCTTAATTATAGTGCAGAGATTCATTGAGCGGGTTGTCCTGGCACTTGCCCGGTATCACTAAATCGGATCCGCATCCCATTGTTTTTATGCGCATTAAAAAAAATTATTTTTGCAAAAAGCTATGGCATAGCATTATTGTAGTGTGGTGTATTATATATATATATATATATATATGTATTTTTATACTATATAAAATCACATGTGTTAGCCAAGGCCTCAATACTCAAGGGGGTGAATTGAGTATTTCAAATTTTTACGTGGAATCCCCTTGAAAACAGTTAGTAATATACAAATGATGCAATATAAAAGAGATAATAATTATGAATCACATATTATACTAAAATACTTTGAGTTGAAGGTACAATATTCAAGAATTGATTTTGATAAACAAGTTTGGAGAAATTTGGTCTTTCGAAGCAAGTCTTTGACCAGAAGGGTTGGTGGAAATTCTATCCCATATAGACACCTATTTGCTTCTTCTTCGGAGATAATGGAGCCGATGTATTCATCGAAGAAAAATCAACCTTCATTGGGACATTCACATGCATATGCAATACTCTCAGTGGTGATTACGATTCTTCGACTTTGAAGAGTTTCAGAGATGGTGAAGTCTTCTTTGTTGGCGACAGTAGTAGACTAGAAGCTAATCACCATGGATGGGGAGTATGAATAAATTATAGAGCAAAATGGTAGCCAGCCAATAAATTCTAACTCTGCCATGACATCCCTACCATTGTTTTTGTATTCACCAGGAGAAAAATATACAAACTCCACAATGTTGTTTTCAGCGAAAATGGCCATTTAGAGAAAAGTTTTTGAGTAAAGAAGGTTTAGGGTTTAGAGATTCAAAAAGTGGTTTATCGAGTGAGAAGAATATAGAAATAATGAAAGGTTTAAATAGAAAGATATAGAAGTTAGAGAGTCTTTCAAAATTATTTAATAAATGAAGAGAAACACACGATTTTGAAAATTTTAAAGACAAACTCCGTTCCTAATAATTAGGAACAATTTTCTAGAGATTTGAAATAAATGTTCAAGATGTATATTAATAAATTTGTACAGAGAAACAGTTAATTTTATCACCTATTTAAAATGATATTTTTTGAAAGAGACCAAATTAGTTTTGACAGTCTTTTGTTTAATAAGATATAGTTCATATGATAGTTTTAAAGAGACAGTCAATATAATAATTTTGAGATAAGAAGAGAGATAATCAAACCTATTTCATTTTTACTTTCCTTTATCAGTCTGTCAGAGATCTTCCGAGTCTTGAGTTTTAGTCACTAGACTTTTAGGTTCTTGTGATCATTCAATGTGGTGATGCTTATTGAAGCTTCTGTTTAATGACTCTGTCCACCTTCGTGCTTGAATTAGGACCTGAGGGCTTGGCTTTGTGCTTTCTTTCTTATGATGTTCGTGAGCTCTTGATCTTCTTCTTTAGAGTTCTGAATTTTTCAAACTTTTGAGCAACTTCTTCTTCTTTTTGAGCCTTCATCAGAGTGGATTTCTTCATGGATCTTCTTCCTCTACACTTATTGGAGTGTTCAACCCCAGAGGCCATGCTCTGATACCAATTGATGGTTCAAAGAACAGACTTAGAATGGGAGGTTGAATAAGTCTGTTCACTTTTCAAACCAAAAAGTGATATTCAAGCGCAACAACGTCTTGTACAGCAGACTGGACTTTTGCTTATACAGAGAGCGTGATACTTTGATTTAGCGAGCGTAATTTTACTAAACTTTTATCAAAATATTAACATAGGTGCACCAGAATTTTGATAGTAAAGAGTAAGAGAGAAAAAGACAATACACAAGCAATTTATACTGGATCACCTCCAATCGTGGAGACTACATTAAGTACCTTTAAATCTGAAGGATTTCTATTATATAAAAATGTTTTACATCAGGTGTTGAGTATTATTGACTTCAGCCACTCCTGGTTTAAGCACAGCTCGTGCTTCAAGTATTCTTGACACCGACCACTCCTGGCCTTGAGTATTCTTGACTCCAGCCACTCCTAGCTTAAGCACAACTTATGCTTTGAGTATTCTTGACTCTAGCCACTCCTGGCTTAAGCATAACCTACTGCTTCAAGACACCAGACCCCTCTGGATTCCTATGAGTATTATTTTATAGCACCCACTCCTAGGGTAGACCCAAGTATTCTTTTACAAGCCACTCCTCGCTCAAACCCTGAGTATTCTTTCAAAAGTCTCTCTAGGTCAACAGTGTTTCCCACACTAACAAAGTCTGGCAACACACTAGACCTCTTCTATCATAGGATTGGAAGAATTATTTCAAATAGAATAAGACCCTTGACTTAGCAGAGCTAGGTGATAAACCACAAAAGTGAGTTTGTGAAGAAGGAGATGGCTTATTTTCCCATAAGGCTTAATACATTCAGAAAGTGAAAGATGATTAGAAAATGTACTGAGCCAGAAAGCTTGACTTGGGATAGTATGCTATTAAGCACACAAAGGCATATCCTAAGTTACTATGACATCTAAGTAGGAAGATGATTGCATATAGCGAGCTTTCTTTATCTTCATGGCAGATCTTCCAGTTATAGTTACTCATTATTGAGGATACTGTCATTTCTTCATTTTTCATGAGCTTTAGTACATGAACATCTGGTATTTGTTCATGATCTTTTCTTTTTCCTTCATCACACTTCAATTAGTGTGTTCTAGCTTATATTCTTCTTTTCACAAGCTCTCTCTCTTTTTTAATTTTCTTTTTATGCTCTTTTTTTTAATTTCTTTTTAACCTTAACTCTTGGTAATAGATTTTGTTCTCCTCGTGCTTTCTTCTATGTTTTTCAAGAGGTTGTTCTAGAGAAGAGATTGATTCTGTTTATATAGAATCATCATGTTGAGCTCAGGAAGAGACTGTTCATTATATGACTGTTGAGAGTTATTGTACAGGGGATAAACGCCTTCTTGTTGAAGTTGCACAAAGAGTAAGAGCTTTTGTTGTCAGAGAGAGACGTTATGTACACGCAATATAACTTTCAGAGCTTTGAGATGTATGTAGTCGTAGGTGGAAAAGATGTAGCATAAGTTTCATCAAGAAGGAAAACTTAGATTCAGGGAATCTCTAAAATACGTAAGATAAATGTGAAACTTAGATGCTTTTAGACTAGACTAGAATCCACCCTGATTAGTCAATCTTTCTTTTGAGAATCTTTTCTTTAAGCTTTGACGAAGATGACTCTTGACCGTTGATGCTTTATGTATTAGACCGCTTCTAAAATGATTCAGAATGAGGAGACAGGGTCTGATGCTTTCATATATTCTGAAGCTTGAATGATGTTTTCAGGTCTGGGTCTGGTGAATTATTTTGATGCAAAGTCGTTCCTTTTGAAGCGAATTCCCAGACTCTTTTATTTTAAAATGTAGAATTCATGCTGCGAATGAGCCTTACAGACTTTTGATGCATAGGCTTCCCTTTTCTTTTGTAACTTAATCCTTATATTTCCTGAAACGCTTAAATACCCACATCAAATAATAACACATGACTTTATTTAAGTTAGAATACATAATGTTAGTTATCAACAAATCTCATGGAATCTGATTTAAAAAGGATTTCGACTTCGACCAGACTTTTCTTAAACATATATATATATATATATATATATATAAACTCTATCTCCTTCTATAATATATATATATATATATATATACATTTAAAAAGTTTTATCTCATTAATATATATTCAAAAAAAACTTTATCTTATTCCTCAAAATCCTCTCATCATTTTTTCTCTAATAAAAATTTGATCGTTTTTTATAAAATTCAAAATTTAAACTTCCTACTCCTATTTGAATTTTAAAATTTCTCTAAGATTAGATTCCGGAAATTCAAAATTTATGGTTTTGATGATGATTTAAAAATTTTAAAAATCAAAGCCTGGATCAACAATTCGAAATTCAAACAAGTCCACAGATTCATGTTTTTCTTAAAATTTAAATCCTATGTTAGATTGATTTTTTTTATTTGTTTATTTTTACTGTTTTAAAAATTTTAAACGGGCCCAGACTAAATTAGGTTGCAACAACTCTCATACAAAAACCTAAGTATTCTTGACAAAAGTTATTTTTGAGTTGACTTAAGTATTCTTTCAAAATCATCTTCAAAACACATTGTTTCCTAAAACATACTTAGTGTTCTAAGAAACCTCTTTAGGCCTTACAAAAAAAATCTTAAATACATAGCTTATTAAGTGTTGAATTAATACAACTCCAAACTCATAAGACTAGGTTTACAAAGATAGCTTAGAAAAACTAAGGATGAGTTTTAACATACTTTATAGACTTTAACACTTTGAGCAATTAGATATTGTTTATTATGAACAACAACATGGGTGTCTTGTTGTGATGTCTTATGATTAGGCATTCTACTTTGGAGGTAAATTTTATTTGAGTTGAGAACATCCATATCATGGTGGGGCTAACTCTCTTACGGAGATTTTTTTATCCACAAGGCTCAAACTCGAGACACTTGCTTAAGAAGAATCAAGTATGTATCACTTGAACCAACCATCCGTTGAATAAAATATTCAAATCTTAAACTAATCTAAACTTTAAAATGGATGTTCTCAAAATACTATTTATTATCATGAAGTTTTTGTTCCCTCCCGGGTCAGAGGGGACCCATGTTACCCCATCATCCATTTATTTTAGTAGAAAAGGATTTTTCATTACCCCACCAGAAGCGGTTATCTCTCTTACTCGGCTTGGGATTGAGCCTGAGTTCCCCATTCTCCTTTTATTTCATTATTGTATAAATATAACTCATAGACACACATTGTAACCTAAGTGACACATATTACAGAGAGATAGTAATCATAATTTCTTAGAGTTATTCTCTAGAGTTTTTTATTCTACGCTCTCTTTATGAACAGTTTTAAGATCTCAATTTTTTGAAAAGAAAATTCCTAATTATAGAGTAGAAATATTAAATTTGAACAAAAAAATTGAAATTAAAATATTTTACTTATCAGATATAATTTAAATATTTTTATTTTAAAAAATAAAAAATTAATTTTTAAATATCAGTTATGTAATGAATTAATAATTAAATATGATCTATTTGTCATTAACTAATTACTGAATATTTGAGTTTTCCTTTTGCCTCCATTATGCACAATGCAAAACAATAGGTATCATGGTATGGATACAATTTAGAACCATATTATTAAGTTCAAGTACTTTTGAGATAAATTTAGGATTCCATACGTAAATAAAATAAAATAAAATCCGTTCACTATGCTTGTCTTTTGTTTTTATTTTTAAAGAAAATAGAAAATGGGTATGGGAACATGTTTGGTTAAATAAAATAAAATATTTTATTTGTAAATAAAAATAAAACAAAGTAAGAAAATGTGGAATAAATATTTGTGTTTTTAATTATTATTATAAATATTTTAATATTATGGATGTCCAAATTTTGTGTATAAATAGGACTTAAGTCCTTCATTACAAAACACACAATTGGAACTCCCTTCAAATTTCTCTCCCACTCTTTTAATCTTTATCTCCATCTACCAGTCTCTTTCTCATCTTATTTTCTTTATAATTTCATAACACGTTATCAGCACGAGGTTCTGACCAACTGAGATCTAGTCAAGACTACGAGAGGTAATACATAATTATTATTATTATTGCTATTCTTGGTAATTTTAATTTGTATATCTTATGTTATGTATGTATATATTATAAAAGTTCCCGAAGAACTTATATTTTAAACATCTCAGAAGGATGTATAAGATTATATTTATATCATGAAAAATAGGTTCCTGAAGAACTTATTCATAAACATCCTGATTCTTAAAGAATTCTTAAAAAATACTTACTGATAGTTCCTGTAACAATCTAAGATATTAAATAAATATATAAATCATACATTTAATTAATTTAATTATTTCATAATGTTTTAGCTGATTACATAATTATTATACTATTACCTACTGCGTGATTATTTTATTGCTATATGATATTGTGTTGCGTTCATTATTTTACATACTGCGTGATTATTAATCTCAATTGTTATACACGCCGCCTTTACATTTTTTTTAAAAAAAGAAAAGAAACTATTTTTATTTGCTCTTTTATTACTAAGTACCATCAGCTACATGTTATTAACTTTCATTAGCGCGCACCACTTTATGTACCTGTCCCTGATTTCCATGATTATTTTATATTATTAATTTTGTTTTCCATCCACTATAACTATTCCACTATATCTTCAGTAATTATTTTATAATTCCACTGTAACTTCTGACCCATACTTGCATGAATAATGTTACATTATTTTATAATGTTTTCTAGTATGATCCATACTTGTGTGAGATGTTTCATAATGTTATATTATTTTATAATGTTTTCGAGCATTGCATGGTTAATCTGATATGTTGATCCATTTTGCTACATATTGGGTGATTAATTAACTTTTATTTTTTATGCTTCATTGTGTGTGATTATATATACTGCTGATCGATTGTGTATTATGCCTACGCCAATAATTATTCATTAACCATTGTGCCTACGCCAATAATTGCTACAATTACTTTATATATGGTTTCCCCTGTTGCTACAATTGCTAGCATTACTTTATATATGATTTCCATGGACCAGTTGCTACAATTGCTAGCATTACTTTATATATTATATTACGCCAATAATTGTTACCGTGCTTTACATATTACGCCAATAATTGCTACTACATCAACGCAATTACTGTGTGATTTCCATATTCCCATATAATTTGTCCTGAACCGGGGTCAAAGAGATCCAATGTCGGGCCAGTTACAAGTAGTGAGAAAAGTCTGTGTCTAAAGGCCGGATCTGTGAATATCTGGTATGTGTATCCGGTGTGTCTGTATGAAGAGACCGATCTTGACGTCCTGGAGATCTTTCACACCGACCTCCCGCGTTGATGTGGGCGACAGGTGGTGTCACCTGCGAAGATTCTCCGACGCTCAAGTTAGTGATATATTCCAGGTATGGAATATAAATGATCACAGGGATAAGGTGGATGCATAAAAGAGAAGACCAGAACCGAGTACCAGAAACCCTTCTCCAGTAAACTGAAGTGAGTTCTTATACCTGATTGGCTCGATTTACGAGGACTCGTTAGTGGGGAACCACTAACCTTCATTATGCAAGTATATTATTGTTTAATACACACTCACCAGCATGATTGAGGCAAGTGGCTATTTTATATTGAGCGTAGGGAGTATGGGCTAGACTTATGGGACAAGTTGATCATTCCCTGGAGCAGAGTTTGGCTCGTAGTGTGGGGAATTATTGATCGGTCCCTGTAGCAATGCCCGTCGTCTTCTGTTGGGTGATGAGTATGTTATCCGGTGTGCATGGTGTTATCCGGACTAACCGGTGCAGGGAGAACACTTGACTCGGGATTACAGTCCGGATGTATACCGATGATACCGATTGCATGTGTTATGATAGAAACCGGTTGATCGGTCCGAATCAGCTTCTCAACACCGGGTGAAAGGGGAACGGATGAGGTATCCGATATCTTGGTCACTGTTCGGATAACCGGTATAGTTGCAGACTGAGTCGGTATCTTGTGATACCGATTGAGGCTGGCTGACATTTTTGCCGACTGGATCGTAGTCCAGTGATATACCGACTGAACTGTGGGCCGACTAAGATAATTATCTCTTAGTCTTAGGGCCAGTATCCAGACCGGATCATATGTCCCCTAGCTTATATGAGGGACTTATGAAGTTGCTCATATGAGCTATACAACCTACGAGCGGTCTGGATGCTGGTGTAACCTGCAAAAATATCTTTGCAGTACCCGTTAGCCATTGAATATTGTCCCCGAGCGTTATTGAGTGATCGATTCCGAATGAACATTTGACTCTGAGTGAGTAATTCCGAGTGAATATTCGACTCTGAGTAAATGATTCCGAGTGAAGTTGGTTTTGGCCGTGTCACTCGGGAAATTCTATTACTTTGTAATCTCCTCGTACTGCTCGATAAAAGTTTGTACATTCTATCCGAGTCTTTTATTTTTATGTTGAGGGCTCGTGTTTTGTCTTGAAAATTCTGAGTAGAAGATCTCCGATTGATCCTTCCGGGGGAAGGATTTTCCGAGTAATCCCTCGGGGGTTACTTCCGAGTGAATTGATGGCGTTCGGTTTAATAATGTTCTTAACTATACTCAGAGTTCGATTTTGCTCTAAAATCCGAGCTTTCACTCGGGTGAGAAGTTTCTGAGTGCAACTTTCCCGAGTAGGTGTGTCCCCGAGTCGAGTGCAACTTCCCCGAGTGAGGGTGTCTCCGAGTGCGACACTTCTAATTGGGATTGCACCGAGTGAGACGTTTTCAACATCCACTGGGTAAGGCACCGAGTGAATAATTTCCGTCCTCCACGTGGTATGGCATCGAGTGAAGGATTTCTGAATGGGCCATTTCCAGGGGAAGTACTTTTGGTCAGAGGAAGGCTCTGACTTTGAATAAGTACATTTCAGGTAGATATATTCCCGAGTAAATAATTCGAGTTTGACTTCGAATTTGAAGTGTTTCCGAGTAAGGAATTCCAAGGGAAAGTATTTCCGAGTGAGGAATTCCTAGGGGAAGTACTTCTGAGTGAATTCGAAGTCATGCTTGGAGTTAGGTTTGACCCTACAATCCAAGCCTTCGACAGGGGTTCGGTTTGATCCTACAACCCGTCTTCAATGACGATCAGTTTTAATCCTACTAACCGTGCTTGGAGTTCGGTTTACTCCTACAATCCGAGATTTCGACACGGGATTTGGATCAGGGCTAATCCTGAACCTACTGCACCCGTTATTCAGGGTTCAGTGTGGTCTTGAAGAAGAACCAGCTTACTGCGCCCAAGCCTTCAATCGGTGTTGGATTTTACCCATTCACCATTTTCTTCACTCGGTGTTGGATTTTACCCATTCACCGGTCTTCGAATGGGGTTCGGTGTAATCCTACAACCCATTTCCTGAGGTTCGGTTTAATCCTACAACTCAGGTCTTCAATTGCGTTCGGTTTGATCCTACTAGTCGTATCTTCAATCGGTGTTGGATTTTACCCATTCACCGTTCTTCATACTTGGTATTGGATTTTACCCATTCACCGGCCTTCACACTCAGTGTTGGATTTTACCCATTCACCAGTCTTCACTGACGTTCGGCCAAACCTACTAGTCGTACTCGGAGTTCGGTTTAATCCTACAATCTGAGCCTTCAATCGGTGTTGGATTTTACCCATTCACCATTCTTCATCATCCGGTGTTGGATTTTACCCATTCACCGGCCTTCAAATGGGGTTCGGTGCAATCCTACAACCCATTTCCTGAGGTTCGGTTCAATCCTACAACCCAGGTCTTCACCGACGTTCAGCCAAACCTACTAGTCGTACTCGGAGTTCGGTTTAATCCTACAATCCGAGCCTTCAATCGGTGTTCACCCCTTTGTTCCTTCGAAGAGGTTCATCGCTAACAACAGATACATTGTTAGGATCATCCGTCCTGAAAGTATCTTGTCACAATTGTGTTGTGCATCGAATAAAATCATAAAGACAATGGGTGAACATATAGAATATTTCATTGATTATTAATTACAAAAGAGAAAGAGAGTTGAGTCGGGGTTATGCCTTGTTAAGCCTTCTTGGTAAAACCCGATCGGGAAAACCCAAGTCAGGAAATAGAGTGCATATTGTCTTACCGACTAGCCATAAAAGCGAAAGGCGTTTTTTGACTTTGATGGCCTGATCCCTAATCAATGACCTCTCGACGGCCTTGATGTTGATGTCGGGGTATAACATTTTGCTGTGCAGGCTCACCAACCAGAATTCCCTTTTGTTTTTCAGAAGCAGTAAATCTTCTGATCGGAGTGGGATGATCGTCATCGCCTTCCTCGTAATCCCTTCCCCTTTTCTCAATCCGTTCTGGTTCATCAGAAGTACCCTCTTTGAAAAGATACTGTTTGAGTTTACCCTCTCGGATCAGGGTCTCAATAGTATTTTTCAAGAAAATACGCCTTGATAACGTTGGTGAATTCATATCTTAATCTTTTAATGATTATTGTATGTCCATCGAAATTGATATTGAACATCCTGTAGCATATGTTTATACACAAAATGGACTTGCTGAATTGTTGATTAAACGTTTGAAATTGATTGCAAGACCATTATTAATAAGATCAAAACTGCCAATTTCAACTTGGGGAAATGCAATCTTGCCTACAGTAGCATTGATTCGCATCAGGCCTACAAATTATCATGAATATTCCCCTTTACAATTGGTTCATGGTAAATAACCAAATATTTCCCATCTAAGAATTTTTAGAAGTGCGGTATATGTTCCTATTTCTCCTCCACAACGCACTAAGATGGGACCTCAAAGAAGGTTAAGAATATATGTTGGATATAAAAGTCCATCCATAATAAAATACCTTGAACTAACAGGAGATTTATTTACAGCTCATTTTACTAATTGTTATTTTTTATGAATTTGTTCTCCCACTATTAAGGGGAGAAAGTAAACAGTGGATACAAGGATTAGTTGGAATGAGATATCTCTATCTCATCTTGATCCTCAAACAAAGTAATCCGAACTAGAAGTTCAGAAAATAGCTAGTTTGTAAAATTTAATTAATCAATTGCCAAATGCATTTGCTGATCCAAAAAAGTAACTAAGTCACACATACCAGTTGTTAATACTCCAATAAAGATTGATGTCCCTGAAGGACAATCTAAAATTGCAAATGAGTCTGAAGCCAAAATAAAATGTGGCAGACCTGTTGGTTCTAAAGATAAAATCCTCGAAAAAGAAAAGTAAATAAAAAGGATGGTCGAATCGAGGATATAAAGACTCCAGTAGAGTCTCCTGACATAATCAAGGTTTTAAATCCAGAAGAAACTAAGGTACCTGAAATTGATAAGAATAAAGAGATATCTATAAATTATGTCATGAATGAAATACAATGGAATCGACATGAAGTCGATATTGATGAAATTTTGCATTCAAAGTAGCTCTTAATATTATAAATGATGATAAGAATCACGAGTCAAAATCTGTTAAGGAATGTGCACAAAGAAATGATTGGCCAAAGTGGAAAGATACAATGCAAGAAGAATTAAACTCACTTGCGAAATGAACAGTTTTTGGACCTGTAGTCCAAACACCTAAAGGTGTAAAACCAGTTGAGTACAAATGGGTCTTTATGAGAAAAAGAAATGAAAATGGTGAAATTGTACAATATAAAGCAAGGCTTGTTGCACAAGGTTTCTCACAAAGACCTGGTATTGATTTCGATGAAACATATTCACCAGTGATGGATGCAAGTACTTTTCGATACTTGATTAGTTTGACAATTCATGAAAAACTTGATTTATATAGATGTTGTTGCAGCATATTTATATGGCTCACTTAAAAATGACATCTATATGAAACTCCCCCGAGGGATTTAATTTGCCTGAAGCAAAATGACATCTATATGAAACTCCCTGAAGGATTTAATTTGCCTGAAGCATACAAGACAAATTCTCGAGAAAATTATTTAATTAAATTGAATAAATCCCTTTACAGATTAAAGCAATCTGGGTGCATGTGGTACAATTGTCTTAGTGAATATTTGTTGAAAGAAGGATATAACAATTACCCGATTTGTTCATGCGTTTTTATGAAAAGATTCAGGAAAGAGTTCGTTATAATTGCTATCTATGTAGATGATTTAAACATCATCGGAACTCCTGAAGAGCTTTCAAAGACTGTAAATTGCTTAAAAAGACAATTTGAGATGAAAGACTTGAGAAAAACAAAGTTTTGTCTTAGATTACAATTAGAATATTTAAAGGAAGGAATTCTAATGCACCAAAAGACTTATACAGAAAAGGTGCTAAAGCGGTTCTATATGGACAAATCACACCCATTGAGCAGTCCAATGGTTGTAAGGTCACTTGAAGTAAGCAAAGATCCTTTTCGACCTAAGGAGAAAAGTGAAGAACTACTTCGTCCTGAAGTACCATATCTCAGTGCAATTGGTGCACTAATGTATCTTGCTAGTTATACACGACTTGATATATCATTTGCTGTCAATTTGTTAGCAAGACATAGTTCTCTACCCACAAAAAGGCATTAGAATGAGATTAAGCATATTTTTTGCTATCTTAGAGGTACAATGGACATAAGTTTATTTTTCCCATATGTATCCAAGACAAACCTTATTGGTTATGCAGATGTGGGGTATTTGTCTGATCCTCATAATGGTCGATCACAAATATGATATTTGTTTACATGTGGTGATACTGCAATTTCATGGAGATCTATAAAACAAACGATCACAGCAACATCATCTAATCATGCTAAAATCTTAGCATTACATGAAGTAAGCCGGGAATGTGTTTGGTTGAGATCTATGATTCAACATATTCAAGAAACCTGTGGCTTGTATGCTGGAAAATTACCATCAACAATCTTATATGAAGATAATGCAACGTGTATTTCTCAGTTAAAGAAGGGTTATATCAAAGGAGATAGGACAAAGCATATTTCACCAAAATTTTTCTTTACTAATGATTTTATAAAGAATGGTGAAATAAATGTTCAGCAAGTCCAATCATGTGAGAATCTAGCAGATATCCTTACAAAATCATTACCGACCAAAGTCTTTGAGTAACTAGTACAGAAGATTTGTCTTCGGCGGCTTAGACATGGATGTTCTAATGAAGGGGAGAATTAAATAGTTGTACATTTAATTATTTATTTACTTTGTAAAGAATGATGTACTCTTTTTCCTTCACTGGGTTTTTATCCCACTGGGTTTTTCCTAGTAAGGTTTTAACGAGACACATTCTAAAATATGGACATCCAAAGGGGAGTATTATAAATATTTTAATATTATGGATGTCCAAATTTTGTGTATAAATAGGACTTAAGTCCTTCATTACAAAACACACAATTGGAACTCCCTTCAAATTTCTCTCCCACTCTTTTAATCTTTATCTCCATCTACAAGTCTCTTTCTCATCTTATTTTCTTTATAATTTCATAACAATTATTATTTTTTACATTGTCATCAACATCAAACCTTATTAACAAACCCTTCCTCATATCTCAACATGGCCACCAACACCATCGCCTCTACTTTCATTGCAATTGTCACTCCACCACCATCATTTTCATTATTAATTGTCATTTTTACCATATTTTTTATCCTTTTATTATTTTTTATGAGCAATTTATTGAGTTGGGAGTACTCTATTTTTATAATTTATATGTTATGTTTATATAAAAGGTTTAGGCTACTATATATCTTTTAGGTCCATTAAACTTATAATATAAATAACACATCATCATTAATTAAATTATAAGATTATTTCAATGTATAATATTAAAGGATGATTTAATTTGATTCTACAAATAAAAATAACATATCAAATCAAACTACTTTTAGAAGTAGAATAAGAACCACGACAGGAATGAAACTGCTTCTTATAGACATTAATTATAATTCAGGCATCTAAATTCATATTGTTAAAGTTCTTGCTCTTTTTTCTTAATGTGTGTTTTTTGTGGGGCTTTTAGAATTAGCTTTTATTAAGATGGTCCTGAACATGCAATGTCAAAAGAAAAAGGTAGGGGTGCTGCATTTTGAATATATAGTGGTGTCAAAAGAAAAAACATGAAACCAACCTAACAGTAGGTATGCTTTTTTTCTTTTTTATAGCCCAATGTACAAAACAGCTGGAGAATTTTTATTCTTACCATTTAGAACCCAATCGTCTCCTGTATGTTTTTCTTTTAAATTATTGTCAATAATAACCAGATGTATATTTCTGGAAATCATGAATAGAGATATAATTGAATTTAAAAATCTATTCTTCTGCAACATTTTCTGGATTTGCATGTCTAAGTTTGTTCGTTCCAAGAGTACCATTATCAATTTTTCATTCTCGGATATTACATTCTCAATCCTCATACTCATTATCAATTTTTGGTTCTCAAGTTACTTAAAAATAATTTATCAATGGCTTAATAAAAGAATATAAAAGACTGAGAAAATATACATTTTATAAAAGAAAGTATATTGATATATAAAACAAAAGAAAAAAATTAAAGCCAAATTACAACCAACAGCTTTAGATTTAGAAAAAGCTTTACAAGGAATTATATATGCATACTCCCAAGATAATGAAACGCAGGTAATAGTAATCAATCTTTTTCAAATAACAGAAAATGAGAGAATCAAGAAAATTAATATCTAAAGAAACGAAATTAAAATAAATAGAAATCAAATCAGTAAAATATATAGGAAGTTACAATGTAATTAAATATGTGAAAGGTAAAGCACACCATCATCGTTTGATGCTGACAGAAATGCGATACTGTTATTTTACACTGAGACAAAGGTTAAAAATTACTCTTTGTCTAGGCTGACAAGTTTCATTGAAGAGAACGTGTTAAAAATTTTATATCTTCTACATTATAATAGGTGATATAATTTAAATACATGTTAAACTACTCCCCTTATTGATTTTGAAATCAAACCTTATCACAATTAAAATTTTAATGCTTAATTCCAATAAATATTCTACGTTGAGGAAGTGGAATAGTGGATATAACGTATCTAGTTCTTTTACTCCTATGAATTCACATTATTTCGAATTGAGAAAACAAATTGGTAATTAGATCCTAACGCTTAATAGAAATAAAAAACCTAACAAAATTAAGAATTAAAATAAAAAAAAATATTGATTTGTAGTTTGAGGAAAAGGGTAGCGTAGAACATGAGGTGAGTTGGATTGTTGTAATATATGTAGAGAGACGTGTATTTTCAAAATGGTGAGGCTTATTATAGTATATGACGCCCTTATTGATACGAAAGCGGCTTTGACATTTAGCACCGTCTCAACTAAACTTCTTTTTCAGATAATAGGAGGGAAAATGTTTGTTAAGGTCATAAGATGTATGATGGATTAAATAGGTGACGCAATTGGTGGGGCTTCTATTTTAAATCAATCTCTCTCTCTATATATATATATTTTGAGACTAAGTTTATGTTTGGATCTTCGTTCTGATTTTAGAACAGAGGTTTAGAAAAAGGTAAGTTTTAGATCCCACTCTCAAATGAAGTTTTAATTGTCTAGAATCGCGTAAAACATAAATATTAATCTTTAGACTTTTCCATTTTCATAACTTTGTTTCCTAAACTGCATGTCAAACAGATACTAAATCAGTCTAGATTGAGCCCCATGCAACATTATGCAAGTCTATCCTGTTTGGAAGGGAGAGTACCACTCAATGAAGTAAATAGCAATCTTATACATAAAGTACATTTACCCATTAGGTCATGTAATTTAAAAGTTACAACTACAATACTATGACAAATAAGTCGACAAACCACATCTTAATCATCAATTTACTTTTCAATATTATCAATTCCATATCAATCATTAATTCAATTTCCAAATATTACCAAATGCCTATTAATCATCAATTTAACCTCAAACCTCACTAAGAACATATATATATATATATATATATATATATATATTGATCATCAGCTTAACATTAAACATTACCAAATACAATATTAAACATTAATTAAATTTCAAACATTATCAAATACATATTAGTCATCAATTCAATCTCAAAACATCACCAGTCACAATATCATGCATCAATTCAATTCTAAACATTACCAAATACATATTAATCATCAACTCAATCTCAAACTATCACCAGTCACAATATCAGACATCAATACCACCAGGCATATATATCAATCAACATTTCAACATCAATTATCACCCAATACCTCTACATATACATATCACATTACTCTCTTGATGCGAATGATCAAATATGATGGACTTTTAAATTCAATTCTTTTCAAGTGCATAAAAGCATGCAATGCAAATTCAACTCAGTGGGTGGCAAATCAAATGCCAAGCAAACCAAAGTGCTTATTGAGGATAATGACCATAATATATCAACAAGGGAAGTCGTTAACAAATTGAAGCGCTAGACAAACCGAAGTGTCATAATACGGACAACCCTGATATCCACGACAAGTTGTAGCGTCATAAAATTGGATATCCCAGATACCTATGACGAATCGTAGTGTCATACTTGTAGATATCCCAAAGTGAACCAAAGTGCTGAGTGAACCGAAGTGTCAAGGAAAAAATTAGTCCTCAAAGATTTAAAGCTCCTCCTCAAGAACAAACCCCCACCAAAGCAAGCAACAACAGGCCCTGTAACGCTTGTGCCTAAGTAAATGCATATGATGTCATGAACCAATGGAACATGCATGTAAGCAAACCGAAGCGCTATCTCATAACCTATACGTCATAGCCTTTCTACTAACCTCAATACTCATCTATTCAACAACTATCAATAATATATATCATTTACAAAAATCACCAACAATACATAATCAGCACAATAGGTTTCAACAATATATAGCCCCACTATAGGGCATAACTAATAGCATGATAATAAAATTAACATCAAATAACCATCAACAATACCAAGCACTAGGCTTTACAATAATTAATTCATGGCACAAAATCCCATTTTTATAATATCATCAATAGCAACATAACTTATCATCAACAACACATGCCAACCAACATAATTAATGGCAATTCATGGCTTAATTGTCAATCAGATTTCAACAATACACAACCAACACATCAATATCAGAAATAATGTAATTATCAATCATGTTGTCAACAATAAACCATCAACAACATAATACCAGCATATCAAGCTTTAATCATATAGTGTCGTAACAAGGCATAACCAATAATTTTCCACTAGAAACCATATCAAGTAATCATCAACAACACCAAGTACTAAGCATCACTACATGACTATTATTTCATGGCATAACTTTAACTTTCATAATACTATTAACATTAACGTAGGCTTATCAATCGCACATATCAAGCAATATTTTTAATAATAATTCATGAATTAAATTCTCATGATATCAATATCGTCATTTATCAAAAGTCGGACTCTTATTCATAAATAACACTTTATAACAATAATAATTATATTTTATTCTATAAAATCAATATTTTTCGGGCGTCAACATTTAAAGTAAACTTTTTAATTATGAACCCGCCCCAGAAGTAAAATCCCTACTCGCTACCCGAATGATAAACTCTCTCGTACGTTAACATGTACCTTGAGGTGTTATTTGACTTTTCAAATAAAATCTCAATCTTGATTCAACTTTAAACACCGAAACCTGAGGGTTATGAAACTAGTCGACGAGGGTCGAAACTACCTTGGGGTTTTGAAATCTTACTGACGCCTTTTCGATCGTACATGGCCAAGCTTCTAACTCACATGCATGGCTCACAAGGTGTTGATCTTAACATGCATGGCTTGAAGTAAAATGGCCATGAGAGTGATGATGAGAGGATGATAAAAAATAGAGGAGACAATGGCGGTGAAGCTCTCAGTTACACAAGGAAGTGGTGAAGAAGAGTTCCTTAGGTTAGATCCTTTGCACGCATGGCTCTAAGGCTCCAAAATAAAATCAAGCTTGGTGGAGAAGATGGTGGTGGCATAAGAAGGACAATGGTGTAGTTTTGAAGGAGGAACAATAGTAGTGGAGGGTTTCAGTTGTGAGGAGAAACAAGGTGATGAAGCTTATTTCTTCTGGGGTTTGCACATGGATGAAGAATTGGAAATGAAGAGATACAATGGCGTGGTGGAAGTACACTGTTGTATGGTGGTAGATGGTGACGCTCAGGTTGGATGAAGTAAAGCAAGGAAAAGATAAAGCAAAGAAAGAAATGGATAAATGAAGCAAAGAGAAAATAAGAGCATGAGAGATATAAGTGGAGTGGTTTTGGTGAGATGATGAGAATGAAAGAATGAGAAATGTGAGTGGAGTTTGGTCTTGGCATGAAGAGAAAATGAGAGAGTGGAAGACGTGAGACTTAGGTGGATTGTGGTTTCAGTGGTAATGTGATAGAGTGAAGATAAAATGTCCTAAGTTAACTTAATGGTAAAGGAAATAATGCATGACAGATTAGTTCTTAGCAAGGTGGTAATGGATTAGGCTAAGTTCAAATTAGTGGGGAACTAGGTAGCATGCTGGAAGTTGGCATGAAGCAAAAACACATGAGCCATGGACATATGGGCTAGGTGAGTGGCAATTTTGTTGCCACATAGTTGTAAAGATAAGGATGTATTTCGACGGGTTTTTGAGAAAATGGTAAACATAAAAATTATTCCTTATTCTTTTCTCGTTACAACAAGTTAAAGAACGCCTAATTCCCACAACTAAAGTGAAAGTTATACCCAAAATATTGAATGTAGTTCAGGCTATATGCGAAACTACGAAAAGTGGCTTGTGATACAAATTGGGATTTTTAGGCTTAGAACTGACTTTTGGTGTCTTTATAGAAATTATAGAAAATTTTGTTATGAAGATTTCAAGACCAAGATCACTCAAATGAGTAGGTTAAGTTATGCGAAAAATAGTAGAACATGTGCATAACTATTATATTTAGGACAAAAGAACCATGAAAATAAAATTGGGATTTTTGATAAGTTTTTAGGGGATTAATTAGGCAATGAATTTTAATCAATTAATTTAACCCCATAGCCTTCTCTCCTCCTCAAGGTCTTTTAAATCCTTGGCGTACAGTCTCAAGCCCAAAGTATAGGGTGTCAGCGTAATAAACGGATGATCGAAAGTTGGTCTACGATTTTCGACATAACTATGTCATTTTAAGTTTGTTTAGTATTTATTATCACTACTACCATCCTTATTCCCATTATTCATCATAATTTCATACTTCTCAATATCATGTATCTTCTTCAAAAATCTTAACTATTTCGTCCTAAGGTTACACACAGAATTTTAGATAGAGTCGGCCGAAACCCAGATTTTTATAGAGAACAGGCAACACAATTTGACCTTACAAGTCCAGGGCCTTAGAGGTTTGTCCTAAAAATTACATGCCTTAAACAAATGTATGAGAAAATGAAATGTGAATAAAATTTAATTATGTATATCAATATATGTTTTGTTGAAGTGATACATATATTTAAAATAAAGTCAAACATTTAAGTTTGGTATGAAAAAAATCTAGTTGAATACATAATTGTTCCCTTGACTTATCCCTTGTCAAGGATATTAATGGTTAAACCAAGACTAAATTATGAGACGTTTAAAATTGTTTTTGATTTTATGTTTCTAAAATCTTGTGTTTAAAGAGTATGTTACTAATTTTGTTTGATAGTGAAATGTGTTTTATTAATTAAATATAAATAAAAAATTTATTATTGAAATACTATAAAATAAAGTAATGATTAAATTTAATAAATAATGTTTTTTTCCAATATGTTAATTAACAGTTAATTGGAATAAATTTTACTAACCATGGAAAAAATATTAGAAATGGATTATTTAAAAAAAATAGATTTTTTTGTTTCACGAAACAACTACTTTTAAAAATAATTTTTATTTTTTAAAACTTTAAAACATTTAATAAAAAGAGGTTATGAAACAATATCGAGAACGATTTGCGGAAGCAGTTATCAAACAGGGCTTTAGTTGAAAAATCTTAATATGTGAAAGCATATGTTTTGGTTTTTCTAGGAACCTGGCAAGAAAGAGAAAGCACAAATAGAGATATAACTCTCCCTGAATATTGAACATAGATCAAAGAAAAACCAACAGAGATGAGGAGGGAACTATGGTCACAAATTGGGTCATTAATGGCCACCATAGTGTTCATATACACAATTTTTGAGCGTTTCTTCCCTCCTCACCTCCGTGACCGTCTCCAAGCCATCTCACAAAAATTGACCAACCACTTCAACCCTTATGTCCAAATAACCTTCCCTGAGTTCTCAGGTGAAAGGCTCAAAAGAAGTGAAGCCTACACTGCAATCCAAACCTACCTAAGTGCAAACTCATCCCAAAGAGCCAAAAGGCTCAAAGCTGAAGTGGTCAAAGATAGCCAAACCCCTTTAGTCCTTAGCATGGATGACAATGAAGAGATCACAGATGAGTTCCAAGGTGTCAAAGTTTGGTGGACTGCAAAACAAATAACCACCAATCCTCAAAGGTACAACCCCTTTTCATATTATGGCCCTTCTGATGAGAAAAAGTACTACAAACTCACTTTCCATAGAACTCACCGTGACATCATCACGATGTCTTACATCAAGCATGTCTTGGAAGAGGGGAAGGAAATTGAGATGAGAAATAGGCAATTGAAGCTTTACACAAATAATCCTAGTAGTGGTTGGTATGGTTACAAACAATCAAAGTGGAGTCACATAGTTTTTGAGCACCCTGCAACTTTTGAGACACTAGCAATGGAGCAGATAAAGAAGGAAGAGATCATAAAAGATCTTGTGAAGTTCAAAAAGGGTAAGGACTATTATGCCAAAATTGGCAAGGCTTGGAAACGTGGGTATCTTTTGTATGGTCCTCCGGGGACTGGTAAGTCTACAATGATAGCTGCTATTGCTAATTTCATGAACTATGATGTGTATGATGTTGAGTTGACTGCGGTCAAAGACAACACTGAGTTAAGGAAGCTGTTGATTGAGACTCCAAGTAGGTCTATTACAGTGATTGAGGACATTGATTGTTCACTTGATCTCACTGGGCAGAGGAAGCAGAAAAAGGAAACAAGTGCTGATGATGAGGATCCAAAGGACCCTATGAGGAGAAATGAAGAGGAGAGTGGCAAGAGCAGCAAGGTGACTCTATCAGGGTTGTTGAATTTCATTGATGGGATTTGGTCAGCTTGTGGTGGTGAGAGGATCATAATTTTCACAACCAATTATGTGGAGAAGCTTGATCCTGCTTTGATTAGGAGGGGGAGGATGGACAAGCACATAGAAATGTCATATTGTGGATATGAGGCTTTCAAGGTGCTTGCCGAGAACTACTTGGATGTTCAGTCTCATGTTTTGTTTGGTAGAGTTGGGAGGTTGTTGGAAGAAACAAATGTGTCACCTGCTGATGTTGCTGAGAATCTCATGCCAAAGGCTGTGGATGATGATGTGGAGACTTGTTTGAAGAGATTGATTTTGGCCCTTGAGACGGCCAAGGAGGAAGCAAGGAAAAAGGCTGAAGAAGAAGCAAAGTTGAAGGAGGAGAAAGAGAGGGAAGAATGCAACCTGATGGAGGAGAAAAACAAAGAGAAAACTACGGAGGATGTGAAGGAAAATGGTTTTCATTAAGGGGTAATGTAACGGGAATAACAATTTGTGACACTGTTAGTTCTTTTTTGGTTTCAAGCACCCTATTTATTTAGATTGAACTGAGTACAATCAGACTTGTTTTTCTAGTTAGTATCTTTATCACTATGCTAACACCCTTGTTTTGATTGTGCTAGTTAGATACATTAACTATAGTTGCTAGTTCCTGCATTATATATACTATACCACTGGGATTTGTATCAATTTGCCTAATCTTCTTAGCTTATGTTGTTCAATTTCTGTTTCAAAATGTGCGATTCAAGCAAACATTTGAACTGATATTCTCTGGGGTTATCATCATTTCTTTTCAGTTTACGGTACCTTGAAAATAGCATAATGCTTGCTTGGTTGATGGTAGAACTAAGCATGTTCGAGGACCAGAAAAATCTCACAAATTGAAAAAATGCTGTTAGAAGGTTTTAGTATTATATAGATAAAATAGTTTATATAATGAAAAGGTACTTGTTTTTTTTTTATTATCTGAAAGTTCCTAATTTTAGTTATTGTGAAGAGGAATTTCATCCTCATTTCAATAGCAAGACAATGGTCCTAAATCACTGATACATTCTTTCAACCCCTCAAATATAATAGTCCCTTTAAAATGATTATTTTTCTTGGAGCTTGTGTATATTACTTCCTTAAATTAACTTTGCACAAATATGAGGGCGGTGGTAATGAATAGATTTTCATTATTGTAAGTTGTCAGAGAAGTTGACTACCAAATCAAGAAGTCCTTTTGTTTCTTAATTTACAAGTATTCCTTGTAATGTTATAAGTATTTTCAAAATATGATCAAATATACAAATATTCATTAAAAATATATAAAAAAATTAATTCAATTAATCTATGTAAAATTTTAAATTAAAAAAAATCAAAATTATAACAAAAGCATATATACACAATTGATTCAAAATATTTATGAATCTTATATTATTTTAATCTAATTAATTATTATTTAATATATAATAATAATAATTTATAATTGCGGATTCGACTAGTTACATTTAAACTGATGTCTTCACTAATACAATGACTAATCTGATTTTGAAAATGTTACTTCCCAAAAATGGAAGAGGCAAATATTCAATTAAAACTTGAGACGAAGAGAAATAACCAAAAACAATAACAACAATGGAGATTTACACGTAGTAAAAGGACACACCGCGATGCGCTGGATTGCCCTGGATTTGTAACATTCTCAGAATTCGTAGATTTTTGTTGGTGCTTGTAACAAATTCATGTGGGATAAAAGATCTGAGGATGAATATAAGAAACAAAGCTGATCATGGAGAGAAGCAAATAGAAAAATAAGAGGAAGGAAATAAACATATAGATCAGAGTATGGGCAGTGAAATTTGGGGTCTATTTGGCTCAAAGCTAGCTACCATGTTGTTTATATGGGGCAATGATTCAAAGGTATTTTCCCCACCAACTTCACACCCTCATTGACAGATTCTCACAGAAATTAGCTGAGGTCAAATTCTGAGAACATAAATGAATACATGAAATGCAACGAGGCCTTCTCCGCCATTGAGCACCACTTGACTTCCTTATCCTACAAGCAAGCATGGAAGCTCAAGGGTGAGGCTGTAATGCAACCATTGGTGCTGAAGATGGAAGAACAGGAAGAGGTTTATGATGAGTTTGAAGGCATAAAGCTTATATGGAGTCTAAGGAAGACAGTCTCCAATAGTAAATCTGTATCATTCTTTCCTGCTGATGACAAAAAATATTACCTTCTCACATTTCATCGTTGATACCACGACGTTGTTATCAAGTCTTACGTTAACCATGTTATGGAACAAGGCAAGGCCATGGCACTCAGGAACAGGCAGAGAAAACTTTACATCAATTGCACAAGCCATAGAGATAATGACAAGCAGAGCGATTGGAGCCATGTGATTTTTGATCATCCAGCTTCCTTTGAAACAATTGCAATGGATCCAATCCAGAAGAAAGAGATTGTTGATGACTTCACTGCATTCGGCAAGGCCAAGGAGTACTATGCTAGAATGGGAAAGCCTTGGAAGAGGGGCTACCTGCTTTATGGCCCTCCAGGGACAGGAAAATCAACATTGGTGGCTGCTATTGCAAATTTTCTGAGGTGTGACATATATGACATTGAATTAACCTCAGTTCCCAGCAATGCAGAGCTAAGGAAACTTCTGATTGGGATCAGAAGCAAGTCTGTTGTTGTGATAGAGGGTATAGACTGCTCACTCGATCTTACTAGCCAGAGGAAGACTATTTCTAAGAGTGTCAAAGGTGAAGATGAGAATGATGCAGTTAACTCTGTGCAGGAACAAGTAAAACTTTTTGCAGCAGCTGTAGGTAAAAGTGAAGGTAAAACCAGCAAGGTCACACTTTCTGGACTGTAGAATTTCATTGATGGGATTTGGTCTGCTAGTAGTGGAGAGAGGCTGATCATATTCACCACAAATTATATGGAGAAACTTGATCAGGCTCTCATTAGAAGAAGGAGAATGGACATGCACATTGAACTTCCCTATTGTGGCTTTGAGGGATTCAAAGTGTCGGCAAAGAATTATCTGAGTGTGGAGAGCCATTTTCTCTTTGCCATCATTCGCCAATTGCTGCAAGAGACTAACATTACTCCAGCAGATGTTGCCGAAAACTTGATGCCTAAGGTAATTGATGAAGATGTTGAGACTTCCCTTCTGAGGTTGGTTAAAGTCCTCAGAACCTCCAAGGAGAGGCAGGGATGAAGGTTGAGAATGAAAAAGGGATTACTCCATCAATGGAAGAGTCAAATGGTAAATAGAAGGAGCTTTTGGGAACTAATGACAATGCAGAGTCCTAGACAAGTCCAATAAGTTTGTTGTTGTTGTTGTTTATTTTCATATGTTTAGACCCTGAGTTCTTACTAAAATACCAGCATGATTATCCATTTGTGTTATTATAGTTATAGTTATAGTTATATCAAAATGCTTGCTTAAAGGTAATTTGTTGCTGTGTTGAGTTATAGACTCACTCAACCACTCTTGATACAATAAATTAGTATCTTGAATATTTATTTGTTTAAGTTAAATTATCTGTTTGGTCCTGTATGTATAAGATAGTTTCTATTCCATTCTTTAAGTTTTAAAAGTTTCTATTTCATTCTATATGTTTTCGAAAGGTTTTCTGGTAGTCCTTTTTTGTTTAAGAAAACAAAGAAAAACAAATAAAAGTTAATGACTACTTAAAAACCTTTTGAAAACATATTGGACTCAAACATAGAGGACCAGTAGTTCTCGACTGTCTCCAAAGAACTACGTCTATTATAGCTTTTAACGAAGATTAACTTCAAGTCACATTGTATTAGTCCAAGGCCATGCAAAACTCAAGTACTTCCAATCGTCGAATGGTAATTGACTATGCACACATAGATTCACAAGAGTTTACACAGAGAACAAATATGGTGAAAATTAAACATCCACAAACCTGTAACCTTGGCCTTTCTCTATTAAATTTAGGAAACTCATACAAGTCTGCTTTAAGTAGTTCACATACTATTAGAAAAAGGAGACGCGTAGTACAGTCAGATGGCCAATATAGTGTGCAACCCATTCATAGATTGACAAGAGTAAATATACAAGACAGACTACAACCTGTTGCGTTCAGAAAATTCCAGGAATACATTGCAAATTTCGCAAATCAGAAAATAAAGTCACTGCGTTCTGAAGTTTTACAGTTAATGTGAAATATAGTATTGTAGAGGAAGATACATAGAATACTATTTATTTTTTATTTTAATAGTAGGTAGACTCTAATAATTCTATCTAGAATCTCGAGTTACATAAATAACAATAACAAATAGCAGTATTATTCAACTTAACCCAAGTATACTAGGTAATAACATTATAAATAATATAAGAAATGGCATAAAAGTAAATATGCCAATTGAACAATTTGAAAGTAGACTGTAATGTTGTTAATGTTATATAAAAACTCAATTAGTTGTTTCTGTTTTTGTTATCACAATATGGAAATCAATAGATGAAACATGAATCAACAAAAAAAAAAGCAACATCGAAGTTTATCAGCAAGCCCCCACCAGCTTGCTTGGCACTTCAGCAACACAAAGTCACAAACAGATAGGGCCTTAATCCCTATCCTACACACCAGGCCCCTCCCTCCTTCTCACAAACACATGCCAATATATTCAGTAATTATTATTTATTACTATATTCTAATGGTATTGTTCAATCTGTTTCATTTTATTGTAACATTATTACTATATTCTACTAGTAAGTCTTAACCTATAGTTTCGGGTTCGAATCCCAGGGAATGGAGTTACGCTAAATCTTAGAAAGGGGACCTTTGACACCGGTAGCGGTCCTGCCGTAAAAAATAGCAGTCCTACCTTAATGGTGGTCACAATGAAGATAGCAGAATGCATCGTTGGAAGAGTATTGGTCGATCAAGGAAGATCTATAGATATTTTCCATTGGAAGACTTACAAATGACTAAAATTACCTCTCACCTAACTCAAAAGATACAAAGGGGCATTACTCAACTTCACAAGAGATTCAGTACAAGTTATGGGCTACATAAAGTTGAAGACAATCTTTGGATCAGGTGAAGACAGTAAAGCAGTCATGGTCAAATATTTGGTTGTTTACATCCCTAGCTCCTACAATGCTATATTGGGGCGCCTAACTCTTAATGTACTTAGTGCGATTGTTTCCACTCTCCACCTCACCATGAAATTCTCACTCAGAGATGGACACATCAAAGTTGTAAAGTTGTTCGTGCTGACATGAAAATTGCTCGGGAATGTTATCATACTTCATTGTATCTTTCTATCAATCACACACACACACACATTATATATATATATATATATATATATATATATATATATACACATATATATGCATACATATAAACCAATCTGGGTTCACCATTTATATTATGATATGCTATCCACATACTTATACTTTTATAATTCATCATATTACCTTTCCAAATTAAGTTATGCAACACAATTTACTTTATAGCATCTTAAATTATCAATAAATATCACAACTAATTATGTATCAATTCATTAATTCATCTATCACTCACAATTCTCAATATTCATCACTACTTATATTTCATATAAATCATACCCCACTATTACTCACATTTTAGACTTACTCCTCTCATATTAATTTAATTTATCACTATTTTTTAGTCAATCATCGTAAAATCATTAGAATTAATCAGATCAACTAATAACGGCTATGATTTACCCTTTTCCTATACTAAAACCGGCCAAACAAATTTCTACATTAATTTTAACCCAATACACCCCCTTACCTCAATTTCATGCTTCTGGGGTCTCCGGTCCAACGTCATACTCGTTGATTTTCTCAAAATACCTAGGATCGAGAATCCACATCAAGTGATTAACCATTCGGCTTCCAAAATCATAACCTATTTTACCAAACTAGCTCAAAACTCCAATTCAAGGTTCCCGAAATTTGCCATTTTCACTTCTACTCCTCGATTCCAAGTTCCACTGACGACGTTCCGACCTTCATTCCATCGCCTAACAACACTGTAACAATGACCCATTAGCTAATCCTTAACACCCACGACATCATGAACCATTTTCAAGCTTCAAATATCACAAAAACAAAGGGAAAATCCTGAAACCCCCATGGAAACTTGCCTATTTAGTCTAGATAGAGAAAAATGGAGGAAGTGTGAAATTGAAGGTACTAACTTAATTACCATGCTCCCCTGATCGCAATAATGCCCTCAATTTTAAGTTCTGGCAACCAATTGGACGCCAATTTGAGCTCGCAAACAAATGACCATGACAAGTCTCAAGGAAAATTTCATCTTTTCACCCTTTTTCTTTTTCTTTTATTTTCTAATTTCATTTTCTTTTATATTTTCTGTTAATTTTACGCTTTGATAATTAATAATTTATTCTCACAATTTAATTTAATTCAATTTTTAATCAACCTACTTAATTAGTTAATTCAATCTCATTTTCAATTAAAATTCCCTAAATTTATTTAATTTAATTACCATTAACCCTTAAATAATTTATTGATTAATTCCCTGTAGCGTAAATAATTAATTTGAATATTTGGGATGTTATAGTTAACACATTGTGGGGCATTAAAACCCTTAATCCAATGAGGACATTTAAAAAGACTTGACTTTTTTTTAATGAAACTCGGGTCATCAAAATAATCATTTACCAAAAAAATTGAAAATAATCGGATTTAATTTTGATACAAAATTTAAAATTTAAATCCTACAGTTATCATGTATTCCATAATAAAATCATAAATTATGAAAAATAAACTCATATAAAGAAAGAATGAGTATTATGAATATGTATTTTTATCATCATTTATCATTTCTGAATTGCATAACATGGAAATTCAATTTAAGTACTTTAGTACTATTTTTGTAGTTTACATGTTGAAGTAAAACTTAAAATACTATGTTTAAGCTTATTTTAAAGTGTTTTTTTTAAAATACTTTTTATAAATATATTTTTAATAAATAGATCAGAATTACTTTTTAAAATAAGTAAAAAATTATTTATTTTTAAAACTTTAGACAAACACATCAAAATTAAAAAATATTTATTTTTTAAAATAAGTTTAAATAAACGGGTAAATTATTTAAGTTATTTTAAGTTTTTATTATGGAATAGATGATAATGTTTTCTAGAAACAGAAACCAGGTTTTGGATTCCATCTTATCCATTGTGACCTTTCAACCTTTATAAGGACCAACCATAATGGAAATTGTGTAGCACAGAAAATCCAATGATTTAAGATTACCTAACCAAATATTTTCTTTTATTGGCCCTTCTTATCCGATTCATTAAGGAACCTGCAGTCGGTGTTGTTAGTACACATCAACCACAGACATAACATTTTGACCCCTATATTTTTCTTTTTCTTTGATTTTACCATCTGTGGATTATTTTTATTCTTACATTTTCTTGATTTTGCTTTTTTTCCTTTGTCCCTGTTTTTTTTGTCGTTGCCTGTTCTTTATTTTAAGAATTAAAACAAAAATAATACAAAAAGTAGAGAGTGGCAAACAAAATCTCACATTTTGGATAAACTCACAATAAATATTTAAATATTTACTAATGAGGGAGTACAAGTATGATATTGTCTATCCACGAACACCGCATAAGTATCATATTTTATTTTTATTAAATATATTTAAATATTAAGAGTTTTTATCATGTTGCAATAAAAGATTTTTTAAAATAGTAATGCATGATTATATTTTTAATTTATTACATTGTAATTGTATTAAAATAATATTATAATGGGCTGTCCAATAGATTGAAGTAGTGGTAGAAGCTAGAAGAGACTTTTGTGTTTATGACGTTTACCGTGAGTCTAATAAATGTGCTGGCTGGTTGGCCAATGAGGGTTACTCCCTTAGTAATAGAGATTGTCTGTACCCCCTTTTTGACTTTGTTGTTGAGGAAGGATGCTTATGAAATTGTTTTCCCTGTGCATTGGTAAGTTTTGGGTGCTAGCCCGTTGTTTTGTGAAAAAATATTATATTTAATGTATTATATAATACTTTTTATTATATTATTATCTTTTCAAAAATTATACCAAAGTAAATATATAGGTATCTGTTTTTTACCTGTGGATAGAGTAATATATTACATTAGAAGTGGAGTTAGGCTAAATTGAGCTTAGCCTGACCTACTTCTTAATATCAGAAGCTTAAGCCTAGTCTATTACTCAACAAAGGTCTAATTGTGTGGTCTAATCTAGAATTGACAAAATGAGTTTGTTTTTATGGACCGCCTTGTGGTCCGTTTGGTATGTAGTTGGGAAAACGCGATTTAGAAAAAAGAGAAATATAAATGTTAATATTAATCCTTCACGTCATTCGAGACAATCAAAACTCCGTTTGACTGTATAATTTATAGGGAGTTTGGTTTGCAGTTAGGGAAATAGAGTTGAGTTGAAGTGAAAAATTTAAAGGTTGATAACTTTTCTCTGTTCGTAAGCTTCCCCAAACGTGCTTTTAAACAAATAGACCATTGACCTATTTGTAAAATGGGTAGGTTGAATTAGTGAAGACTTTTTAACCTAGCCAACAAAAAACCCTCACCTACCATAGGTCGAACGAGTTTGATTTTTCTCTTATAAAACTATGAGGGTGGCCAAAAAAAGTCCAAGTTTATAGGGCAGACCCAGACCGTGCCCCCAACAAAACAGGTGGGTTTGGGCACTTTAAATTAAAGCTCGAATTAACATAAATCTTTTTGCCCTAAGCCTAAAAAAAGTTTAGGACAACCTATAACACCCCTATTTTTATTTTAATTCATTACAGAAAAATTTTTATTTTAAAATTTTGAAGGAATTAGGTTATGGTTCTTTAGAACTTTTTAATCTACGTATTATTTAAGATTTTCTGAATTTTTTTTAAAAATTTGGAAATATTTTAATAGAATAATATATTTTAAATAATTTTAAATTCACATAAAGTGACTTAAAATTAAAAATATTTATAAGAAAGTGAAGTTAAATTATAATAAAATTTTCTAAAATCGATTTCAAGTCGACTTATCTAAAAATGATCGGTTTGAGTAAAAATCTTGATTTTTACCAATTATAAGGAGACTGGAAAAGTACCAACAAATTTTTATTAACAGAACATTTTAGATTTTTAAAATTTAAACTTTATATTACTTATTATAAAATTAGTGAGGACTAATATAATATCGTTAAATTTTGAAAAGAACTGATTTTGGATATTTAAAATATACCGAGTGAATAATTACTATTTGGCTTAATAATTCAGCCGACATTTACTATGCAAAACACTGTCTATGAACAAAAATTTCAAATGTTGCACAGTAACCAGGAATGAAATTTTCAAAATTGCGTAGTACTTTTATAATAAAATAATGGAATGCACAGTAATCTGTATGCCTATAAATATCGAAGGTTTCTAACAAAGGAAATCATATTTTCTAATTAAATTTTCTTAATATAGTAGTGCTAGAGATATAGTGGTGGGAGTAAGAGAGAGAAATAAAATTTTTAGAAGAAGGTTCTACCAAAATTATAAGGTAAGAATAACTCTCTTTTATAATTTTTAGGTTTATTTTCATATCATTTTAGAAATCTATTATTATACTGGATATAATATTATTTTAAGTTACTATTCTAAATAGTAAATTACTGTGTCAAATAGTAATCTAAATTTTTATCTTATAACTATATTAAAATAAAATTGGTATGTTTTAGAACTCGGAGACGAGGCGCACATAGACTTTCCATAGCGAATCGAGATACAAGAGGTAAGGGGGAGTGAGACAAGAATATAATATGAAAATACATAAGAATTGTGACGACCCGCGTCAATTTACTTTTATTTACACCCGGTTAATCATTTTTCGCAATAGATTTTTCGCGTTTAATAAAAATTTAGGTCTTAATATAAAATAATATTTTCTTTTCTTAAACATACTGAAAATAATAACTGATCGGAAATGATTCAACTCGGTCTTAATATAAAATAGTATTTACCTTTCTTAAATACATTCAAAATAATAAAAGCATACTCAAAATAACGATAACCGATCGGAAATAAGTCAATAATAAAATAGGATTCACTTAGAATCAGCGGAAGAAGGAAAACAGGGTCAGGGGTCATTCGCTTGAGCGAGACCCTGATTCGCTTAAGCGAAACTCGAGAAGGTCGCTTAGGCGAAATCCGACTCGCTTGGGCGAATGATACACTTTAAACCTGAGCGAACAAGACATACAAGGAAAGCCAACAAGTCGGGTTTCACTTGGAAATAGGTCCACTCGGTCAACTCTCACTCGGGAACAACTTAACCTTCACTCGAAAAAGGTTCTCTCGACCATGTACCACTCGAAAAATGCCCCAACCTTACCTTACTCGGAAGAGGCTTTCTCGGACATAACTCACTCGGAAACATTCTTACTTTCACTCGGAAGCACTTTAATCTTCACTCGGAAACATTCTACTCTTTCTTCACTCGGAAGTAATTCTCTCCGCCCTATCTCACTCGGAGACATCCTAACCTTCCATTCAGAAGAGGATCTATCAGTTATTCTTCACTCGGAAAGGGACGAGGGATACACACTGGAACGAAACAGACACCAAACCAAACCAACCGGCCCTCGCTCGGACAAGAATAAATCTGCTCGGGCAAGAATGAATCCGCTCGGGCAAGATTCGCCCAGTAATCGACTTTGCTACAACAAACGTGAAAATTAACACCAATCATATAACAACATAAATTCACATCCGATTAATTAGCATACCGATTCCAACTTAGTTCAACACACAACATGTAGCATCACACACTCGGAAAACTCATCATACACATATGTTACACAATTCATTCAAAATCACTCGGGCCTTGGCATCGATCCTCCGCTTGGCGCACCTCCAGGGCTTCGACCTCTTCCCTGTCACTGGTTACTAAATTGAAAACCACAGTAAGGGTAAGTGTTTGGCATCATAATTAATCTAGAACGGAAATTAACAATTTACATGTATATCAACTCCGTTCGATTACTTTATTATCAAATTGAAAGTCACACTCGGCAAATAACTCACACTCGGCAAGTATAATGATTCATTCGGTAAATATAACAAGTTGCACTCGGCAAATTAGCAAGTCATACTCAGCAAATATAACAAATTGAACTTGGCAAATATAGCAAATCATATTCAACAAATATATCAAATTGCACTCGGTAAATATATCAACTCATACTCAGTAAATATAATAGTTCTCACTCGGCAAATATAGTAATTCTCACTCAACAAATATAGCAAATCTCACTCAGTAAATATATTAAATTTCACTCAGTAATATGGCAGTTCTCACTCGGCAAATATAGTAATTTTCACTCAGCAAATATAGTAAATCTCACTCAGTAAATATATCAAATTTCACTCAGCAATATGACAGTTCTCACTCGGTAAATATAGTAATTTTCACTCAGCAAATATAGCAAATCTCACTCAGTAAATATATCAAATTTCACCAAGCAATATGGCAGTTCTCACTCGGCAATTATAGTAATTCTCACTCAGCAAATATAGCAAATCTCACTCAGTAAATATATCAAATTTCACTCAGCAATATGGCAGTTCTCACTCGGCAATTATAGTAATTCTCACTCAGCAAATATAGCAAATCTCACTTAGTAAATATATCAAATTTCACTAAGCAATATGGCAGTTCTCACTCGGTAAATATAGTAATTAACACTTGGCAAACATAGCCAATCACATTTGGCAAATATAGCAACTGCACTCGGTAAATATAATTAATCACTATGAACACCTCTTTTGGTCCGGTCCAAGTGGAACGAATCTTTTTTTATACTGAATTCCGACTCAGAATGGTCAAATCCGAGTAGAATGGCTCAAAACTAATCAGATCCGAGCAGGATGACTCAGATTGAAGCATTTCTGAGTGAAATATTGCCCTTTTGGGATAAATCCAAGTGAAATGACTTAAAAAATGATCAGATCCGAGTGAAATGACTCAGAATGGATCAAATCCGAGTGGAATATGCTCCTGTTGGAGTGAATCAGCATGGAATGACTCAAAAAGGATCAAATCCGAGTAGAATTACTCAGAATGAGTCAGTTCCGAGTGGAATATGCTCCTGTTGGAGTGAATCAGCGTGGAATGACTCAAAAAGGATCAAATCCGAGTAGAATTACTCAGAATGAGTCAGTTCCGAGTGGAATGCTTCACTGATGAAGGTGAATAGGAGTGGAATGACTCCCTGTCAGAGCCATTCCGAGTGATGAATAGCTGACTCTGTTGGAGGATGAATGCTGAGAAGGATTGCTTTCTGATTGCATCTAATCCGAGTGAAGAAGTACTGATTGAAGTGAATCCGATTGGGGAATGTTTTTCTGGGCGAAGGCTGAGTCCGAGTGAAATAATCCCAACATCCGAGTAAGCACATCCGAAGGAGAAATGTTGATTGAAACCTTCTGATTGAAGTGTGAAGTCCGACTCTCAGTGAATCTGGGTGGTCAGATTCTGATTAGAACAGAAGTCCAATTGTGAGTATATCTAGGTAGTCAGATTTTGATAGGAAGAAAACCGATTCCGAGTGAAAATGTAAAAGTTTCCAAGCCCTGATTGCAAAGAAGGTCAACTCCGAGTGACAAATCCGAGTGACAACTCCGAATGAATATTTGCCGACTGAGCCATTCTTCAATCAGTTTCGTTGTCAATCTTCAATCGGTTTCCGAGTGACAACGACTGAATGAAAGGATTTTTGAATAAATGTGTCCGATTGGACTGAAGAAAGAAAAATCTGTGTGAAATCCTTCTGAAGACGACTCTCAAGTGAGTGCACCGAGCAGCTGATTGCCGAGTGAAAGCCGTTCCTGATTGGAAAATAAGGGCGAGTGAGTGCACTGAACAATTGACGACTGAATGAAAATTCTGAGTGAGGATAAGACTGGCTCCGAATGGAAAATGGATATTTTCGAGTGAAAATGGTTGTTACCGAGTGAGATATACGAGTCAGATGCCTCTCCAGTCTGTACCGAGTAAAGTATCTCCAGTAAGAACCGAGTGATGCCTCTTCAGTCAGCACCAGGTCACTCTCTTAGTCAACACCGAGTCATTCTCTTCAATTTTCAGTCGGCTCCGAATCATCCTTTACCATTACCGAGCCACTCTTTTAACCATTCCCGAGCCTTCTTTTACCCATTTCCGAGCCATCCTTTTACCCATTTTCAAGTGGTCCTTTAACCATTTCCGAGACCCTTTCCACTCAACCTCCGAGTCATCCTTTACCATTACCGAGCCACTCTTTTAACCATTACCGAGCCACTCTTTTAACCATTCCCGAGCCTTCTTTTAACCATTTCCGAGACCCTTTCCACTCAACTTTCGAGCCATTCTTTTACCCATTTCCGAGATTACTTCTCACCCATTTCTGAGACACTTTTCACCAATTCTGAGTGATACTTTTTAATCAGCACCGAGTCCTCTTCAATCGGTTCTGAGTCAATTTTCACTCGGTCTGATTGATTGTTCAAATCAGAATTGCCTTGTTTGTCCCCTCAATCCAATTGCACACTTTTTCATTCGGATTCTCCTCATAGCGACCCAATACCGAGCAAAACTTCCACTCGGCCTTCCATAGGAGAGCTCCTCCCAGAAGAATTCTCACTCGGAAAGGACTATTTTCACTCGGTTTTCTATTGGAAAACCTTCATTCCTCTCAGAATTCACTCCCACTGTGGATGAATGCTGACTGAGAGGCCAATCTGAGTCATCCTCTCTCGGATTTCCACATCCTCTCTCGGATTTCCAATATCTTCTCTCAGATTTCCATCATGCCCTCTCGGATCGCAAATGCTGACTTGGATTCCCACAATCCAAGTGGATCCAGGAATCTTGGGAGTGGCAGACAGCTGGGCGGAAGTGGAGAAATTAAAAATTCTCCACCAGCCGCTGCTCCCCATTATTTTAGCCAGGCTGTCTCCACTAGGCACATGGGCGAGTGGAGATTCGTGCTGTCAAAGCACTCAGCCCACGTCCTAAAGCCTCTATAAATTCCTCAATCGAAGAGGCACAGGGGGTTGGATCAGGGGGATTGAGAAGGAGAAGAAGAAAATAGGGGAACTTCTTGCAAAAATTCTTAAATTGGAAGAACTCATCACATCACACAGTTCTGTTCCAGTTCACTCCTAAACACCACACGGTTCTGCCCCAATACTCCCTAAACACCACACCGTCCCAACACCTCCTAAACCCCCACACCGTCTCAACCCCCTAAATCCTCCACACCATCCCAGTTCCAGCCTGCAGTCTGGAACTTCAACTCCATACCTACACCAGCAGCTTGTCTAGTAGAGTCCACACCGGTCAACATCTACAGTACCGTCCAGAGCTTCACCAACGGCACACCGACCCATAACCAAGCTCCCCACACCGTCCAGACACACCAACGCCTATCCAAAACCAAACTCCCTACACCGTCCAGCCCCTATACCAACTCCGCACCGTCCCAATATCTCTCAAATCCTCACACCGACCAGACCTTGCATCAACTCCAACACCGTCCCAACACTTTCACCCACACTCCTCTTCTCAGAAAGGAGAACGCTGGTACGTTTCCTTCCGTCACTCGGTCTCATTCTCGTCCTCATTCGGATTTTCCTTTTACCACTCGGATTTTTCTTTTCCCACTCGGGTTTTCCTTCTTCCACTCGGATTTTCCTTTTCCCACTCGGATTTTCCTTTTCCCACTCGAATTTTCTTCCCTCGCTTGGTTTTCACCCATTTTTCCCTCTTTTTTTTCCGAATTTACTGTTTTTCTTTCTCTCTTGAAGCTTCTGCCACCCTCCCTCTTTTGCTTCGTAGTCTTAAAATAAAATAATAAAGGGAAATGGATGTTTCTTGTGTTTTCTTTCAAATCTAAATAAAATTAAAACAAAATCAAAAAAGAAAAAATCATTTTTAGTCAGTGTCGTACGGAAAATACTTCCGTCTACACAACCTCTATAGGATTCGTACACGTGCGAAGAACTTTGTCTTGTATGGGTTCCTCACCAAAATGATATCCACCAACATTTTCCCAATCTTTTCTTAAAAGAAAAACCTCAGAACTACGTAACCCTGATTTCTTGATAATTCAAGAATACGTAGGAGAAGGACCTCAACTCCTGTCGGGCCCATCTCTCTTGTTTCCTTTTACTGATTTATTTCCTCACGTTCGTGTCCCTTTCATAAATGTTCCTTTTTTTCGTCGCTTCCGTGAAAATCAATTTAGACGTGACGTCTTGTTGATTTCTCCCTAGTTTTTTTGTTCAAGCCTCGCCACAATTCATAGAGAAGGAATACTTAGGACGAGACGTCCTGCTTATCTCTTTCCTATCCCCGTCCCTTTTTTATTCGAGGATGTCTAATTTAGACGTGACGTCTTATTAGCATTCTCTTCCTCTCTCTGTCTCATATCGAAGTCGAGTTTAATTCGGATGAAACATCCCGTTAACCTCGCTTCGACATTCTATGTTTGTACAGTTCACTTACTCCCTTCAGTCATTTTCAAATAAAAATACAAAAAAAAGAAGAAACCATGTTTATTTAAGGCTATTTATATTGCGCTTTCAACCTTGGTACTGTTTTCGACAGGCGATGTAGGGTGCTAATACCTTCCCTACTCGTAACCGACTCCCGAACTTGAATCTCAATTTTTAACCAGTGCTTTACTGAACCTAGTTTTTTCCAATGTTTTTCCTATGAATAAAAACGTTGGTGGCGACTCCCTATTTCATCTCATTGGTTTTCTCTCTTCGTCGCGTCGTCGCGATCCAGGTTGCGACAATCACATATACATCACAACTAATAATTCAATTGTCACCACTGACTCTCATATAAAATTGACGCCTAGTATCCGGATACTAAAGGATCGGCCTTCAGCTGGGGTCCTACTTGACACCCCGTGAACCCTGCTTGGTTCACCGAGTCCTGCTTGACTCTCCACCTCGACCACTGGGTCCTGCTTGACCACTGGGTAGCTCAACTGGGCACAAAAACCACGGGAGTCGAAAATGAGGGGCTATACATACCGTCGGCCGTCTCACACCACTTAATCACATATCATGTCTCAATCATTACATATCATCAACAATCAACAGATGCAACCACCAGAAACTGGCATGTGCTCACAATACAGGGCCGTCAATCACATAACATAATCATACCATCCTTTTACTGGAAGCCTGTCAGGAGCCGCTCCTTGCTCGTGCAACGCACCGACGACCACTCCCCGCCCTCAACAGTATACAGAGTATCTCATGCACAATATATATAACTCAATATAATTAAAACGTTATCAATCTTATGCACAAATGTTAGAGTTGACATATGATCACCAGTCGGGCGGCCTACTTGCCAAACCCATCAACACAAGCCACTATATACTTTAATTTGTCTCAACATGTATTTTAAACTCAATCAAGCCACACACGATCCTTAACCGATCGGTGTCCATATTCACACATGCATACATACACATATATTCACATACAACTTATCATTCAGCAATATCTCTTACCTTGTTCATAACTGGTTCAATGACTCGGACTCACAGCATGTCCTATTCTAATTAATCATAACCCGAACACCCCCTTACCTCGGTTTCAAGCTTCGACAATCTACTCCTGGTGCCGATTACATCCTTTGAGCACTGGGTTCACTATTTCTCTTCCGAATCCAACACCAGCTCCGTCAATCAGCCTTTCGGTGTTCGATCTGCTACCTACGGGGTCGGAATGCAAAACCTGTTAACTTCGCACCACCCACACAGTTTAACGACCATTTTCGAGCTCACACTCACCAGAGGAGTGGAGAACAGACCCGTACCCCGCCATGCATGGCCATTCGGTCAAAAGGGGAAAACGAAAGAGACAAGGTAACAAATGCAAATGGTTCAATGGACTCACCTTGAGACCACGGTCACGGAAATGGGCTTATCACACGGTTTTAATGCGAACAGAACCTCCCCTTAGAACATGCAACTCGCAGCGATGGAGGAAGAAGAAGAAGAACAGAAACTGAAGTAGGAGAAAGAAGCAGACGAAGAAGGAGAAAGAAGCAGTGGCTCGCGTGAATAATGAGGAAAGAGAAAAGGGAACCACCTTTATTCAAGGCTCAGGGGCAACCGGTAACTCCCCCAACCGGTCACTTCCCATTCCCATTACCATTTCATTAAACATTTTAATTAAACCTTTCTCTTCTTCTAATCACACCTCATTTATAATTAACCAATCAAATAAATTTATTTACATTCACAATATTTAATCATTTATAATTGTCCAACAATTCATAAAAATATCAAATAAATTCCTAAAAATACCCAATAAATCTCTAAAATATTTATTAATAATTTCCGCTACACATAATTTTTTTCTAAAATATCCGGGATGTTACAAGAATAATGGGAGGAGTCTCTTACTCCTTTGAAATTCAATAATGTTATTATTTTAAAAATAATAACTTTTAACTTAAAATTTATAATAAATTTTAAATTAAGTATCTTGTGTAACTTACTCTGACATACCTATGCAAGGACTTAGACTTAACCTATATGAACTGGACTAAACCTATGCAAGGACTTGGACTATTATGACCTATATGGACTGAACTAAACCTATGCAACGACTGAATTATATGGATTTACATAGACCTATGCAAGGAATGGACTATAAGGACTCAAAATCAATTTTATTAATTTAAATAACCATTAAAATTTGAATTATATTTATGAGTGATATTTAATTTATTTGATTTGATTATATTTGATTTTGATTGATGATATTTAATTATGATTGATAATATTAGATTGTGATTGATGATATGTAATTGTGATTGATAATATTTGATTGTGATTGATGATCTTGTGATGTGAAGTTGAGCATATAACAAGCATGACGGAAAGCTAAAACTCAGTAAGAATTTTCTTACCTTACTCTTTAAATTTTTATTCTAAGAGAAAGTATTTTATAATCATTTTAATCTTTTATTCCTTCTTAGAAATTATTTTCATTAACTTTAGAATAAAAATCTAGTATTTATTTTAGAAAAAGACATTTTATAAAAATTAATTTATAAAAAGGTTGAAATAATTAATTCTTGAATTAAAGAAAAATTTTATAGTTTTAAGTATTTTTAGTTAATGAATTAAGAATTATTCTGTTTTAGTAAAATAAAATTTTCAAAAGTAAATTATTTTGTTTTTTAACCTAATAACTAAAGATATTTGGAAATAATTGATATTTCTAAATTCGATCTTGCTAAGATTCAATTTGACAAAGATTATGTAAAATTTTATATGAGAAAGTTTTGAGAAATTTAAGGCTTAGAAACTCAGTTTAGGTGAGATTTGAATTTGAAAACTGTACCAAATTTATTTCTGTATGATAAATATAGAGAAAAATTGGGAAAATGTATAGTTTACTGAGATATATTGTAAACCTTTATGGTATTTAATAATTGAGTTTCTAAAAGCCTTAACGAACTAAATACACGAGTAGTTCATGCATCATGAATCATTAAAGTGAAACAAAATGATATTGTCTGGGGACGGATTATAGAAACCGAGGATACATTAGAGGAGACTTAATTGCGAGCCTTGGGATGAGAGAGTGTGAAAGGGTGCTTCAGGGACCTGGGATATAGCTCCCTAGTGTCGGGTACTTTCACAATAAAAACCTTTTCAATCTGACTAGTCTCTAAGTATTTCTATGTCAGTTGAGCTGTTCATGTTATTATTATCCGGAATTGTGGAACAGTATAAACTCCTTGTTGGCCAAGTGCAAATTAAAACTTAAGGGCCCGCATATATAGGTAAGTTATGATAAAGATATTGCATAATATTCATACATTCATAATTGATTGTGTATGTGATTGTGATTGATATTATTATATTAGTTTGTAAAAACCCTTTATTGCTTATGTTCCATTTGGGAATATTATATTCTGTTTCTTACTCTTTTCTCCGTGTTTTCGTTTCATATGTTTTAAATTGATGGTAGGGAAGAATCGAAGAATCCAGGCAGTAAATATAGCACATTCTAGAAAGGGAGCTCGGTATGAATACCGTGGTCCAATGAATAAATAATGTTATTAAGTAACTGCTATTGGGCCATGGAGTTTTCTCTCTTTCTAATAATGTTTAACATTTATTTACTTTAGATGAATGTAAAATTACTTTATAAATTTTAATGATATTATGAGGTATTTCAGAAATATTGTATGTAATTTGTTCTGATAGTTTCTTTTTAATGATTATATTTTTAGTAAAAAAATTTAAATTTTTTTTAGAATTTATTGAAATGTAATAGAGGGCGTTACAAAACTCATTTATTTTACCAGGTATAGTATAGTTTGACCTTTCTTAAAGTGTCTTAGCCTAAAGGTTATTTAAAAGTCCATTTGAAATAATACATGTTTAATAAATCTATAAACATTCATTTAAATATATAGACATAATATTATATGTATACAAGGCAACGAATTTAAGTATTTCAATAAATTAACAAATATATAATATCAAAATATTATATATTTTATATAAAAGTAAATATAATAATACTTCATCATTATATCATGTATATGTATATTTATTTAAATAATCAGATATAGTAGTTTAAAAGACATTTTAAACATCCTCAAGCTTAACATGTTTAATTAAATAGACTTTTAAAAAAGTTTAAGCATAATTCATTTGACAAATTGGTTTGACCTGACTTGGGTCTGATGTAGGTTAGACCTATGCCCTATCAAGCAGTTGACTCATTCTCATCGCTACTAAAAAGGACTATTGAAAACAAATAGAAAAAGGGTGGAGATTAAAAATGTAATTGATTTACTACAAGACTTTCTTACCTATTCACGCATATTAAGGTTATGTTTGACAAGATCATTAGTGACAATTTAAACTATTTTGTAGCTATTTTACTAGTTTAAAAAATTGTTAGACAAAATAGTCATGTTTGGTAAGTATGTTTTTTAAAAGCTACTTGGAGTAATTTTTAAATTTATAGGCTCCTAGCTTATTTTATTTTTTTATACTTTTATCCCCATTGATATATTTTTTCCTTAAAAATCACTCACATCTATTTTAAAACATATGTTATGTATTTTACTTTTAATAACTAGTTTTATCAAACACATTTTAATTTAATCAACTAACTTATTAGTTTTTATTTTCAACTACTAACTTTAAACTTTAAGCTAGCTTATCTGTTCACTCTAAAAAACTTATTAATTTAGTTAAAACTATTAAATTTATTTAAAATTTATAGTAATTTTTTAAAATTACCTTTAAAGTTATTAGGATTTATCATTATACTTTTTTTATTTATTCTTTCTCCACCTAACTTATACAAATAATCTTTCAATAAATAAAAAAATAATTTTTCCCTAATACACTCTAATACTTATTAAAATGTTATATATAGAGGACCAATATAATAAGATATCTTTTTTACCAAAAAGAAAAACTATAATAAGATATCTTAGCTATAATGGAATCATGATAAATTATTTCGCCAAGGTACAATGAATTTTTTTCCTAATTAATTACTCTAAAGTAATAACATAGATATTTTGAGATATGGGTTGTATATTCTGTCACGCGTATCCTCCACCTACTATATAAGACAAAGCCAGAATACCATATCTGAATCCACAACACTAGTGCCAGAATTAGAAGTGAGAGGCAAAAAAAAAAAACAGAACAAATGAAGCCAGGGGACATGCTTGCCAACATAGGATCCATAATTGCTTCCTTAATGTTTGTTTGGGCCATGTTCAAGCAATTTTTCCCTTACCAACTTAGCAACCAAATTGAGAAGCACTCTCAAAGGTTGGTAAAATTTGTGTACCCTTACATCCAAATCAAATTCCATGAGTTCACTGGAGAGAGACTCATGCGAAGTGAGGCTTATTCTGCCATAGAGAACTACCTCAGTTCCAAGGCATCATTACAAGCTAAAAGGCTCAGAGCTGACATAGGAAAGAACAACCAATCTCTTGTTCTTAGCATGGATGACCATGAAGAAGTAGCTGATGAGTTCAATGGTGTCAAACTTTGGTGGGCCTCTGGCAAGAACATTTCAAAATCACAATCATCAATTTCCTTAAACCCCATGAATGATGAAAAAAGGTACTACAAACTCATTTTCCATAAAAGAAATAGAGATGTCATGTTAGGGACATATTTGAATTATGTACTAAAAGAGGGTAAGGCTATTAAGGTGAAAAATAGGCAAAGGAAGCTTTATACTAATAGTGGATCCTATTGGAGCCATGTTGTGTTTGAGCACCCTGCAACATTTGAAACACTAGCTATGGATCCACAACAGAAGAAAATGATCATCGATGATCTCATCACATTCAGCAAGGCAGGGGATTTCTATGCAAGAATTGGAAGGGCATGGAAGAGAGGGTACCTACTTTATGGCCCTCCAGGGACAGGAAAGTCCACAATGATTGCTGCAATGGCAAACTTGTTGTGCTATGATTTGTATGACTTGGAGTTAACTGCTGTGAAGGACAACACTGAATTGAGGAAGCTCTTGATTGAGTCATCAAGCAAGTCCATAACTGTGATTGAGGACATAGATTGTTCTCTTGATTTGACTTGTCAAAGGCGGAAGAAAAAGGAGCAAAAGGAGGATGACGAAGAGAAGAATCAGAGGCAAAAACAACAAGGGGATAGCAAAAATAGTCAGGTAACTCTTTCTGGTCTCTTGAACTTCATTGATGGGTTATGGTCTTCATGTGGTGGAGAGAGGCTAATAGTTTTCACAACAAACTATGTGGAGAAAGTTGACCCAGCATTGGTTAGGAAAGGGAGAATGGATAAGCACATAGAGTTGTCATATTGTGGATTCGAGGCATTCAAGTTGTTGGCTAAGAATTATCTCAACATTGAATCACATTACTTGTTTGGCATAATATGTGAGTTGCTGAAGGAAACCAAAATCACCCCAGCTGAGGTTGCTGAGCATTTGATGCCTAAGATTGCTTCTGGAGATGCAGAGATTTATTTGAGAAGTCTGATTCAAGCACTTGAATTGGCAAAAGAAGAAGCAAGGCTAAAACCTGAGGGAGATGCAAGAAAAACCGAAGCACCCTCCAAGAAAGATTCTCATTGGACTGAAAATGGTGCATCAACAAAAGCAAATGGAAAGTCAGAAACTACACATCAGCATGGTGCAATGTAGAGTCTACCATGATAAAGGAGAGTGAAAGGAGTAGAAGATTCTCTTGGCACATTAATATATATTTATTCTCATTTTGTCTTTTTTTAACATTTGAAAATTATAATCGGTCCTGTGAGGGCTGGCCAAGACTTTGTTACATAACTTTATTCTAAATGGACCTAATTGATGACCTAACTCAAAGCGCAACAGAAAAGATGAGGAATTTATAGAATATATATTGGAATTTAATTATCATTTGGCATCTTTTTGTTATGCTTTTGTAGGGTGGTCTAACCCGTAACAATTTTTTTCTTATTAACATGTAAAATCAACTATTCGATATATTTTTTTACTTGAATTAAATTTTGTAGTTAATTTAAAATATATAAAAATTTTGATATATTTTTAATGATTGTATTTTTTTTATAATTTTTTACCAAAAAAATAATATAAACCTAATCCGAAAAAAGTCTAAGCTCACTATAGAAGGAATCTGTTTACGTTTTTTAACATATTTAATACGCGGACAGTGTCTTCTTCGCACAATGCTACTACATCAAAAACTAAGATAAGAATGGTGGTGAAAAGTTGTAGAACAGGGAATGGAAATATAGCGAACAGAAGAAAAGCACACTAACAAGCAAACGATGTAAAGGGAGCATCTATATTTTATACATGTAAATTAAGGGTAAATTACATCGTATCCTTCCAACTTTATTAATATTACAACTCACTCTAAAACTTTTAAGAAATTACAGAGACACCCATCAAGTTTATACCTTTACATTCCATCCCATGTATTAACTCCCCACTCAAAAGGTCGTTTCCCAAAGTTAAACTAGACCATTGACCTATGTTAGTATTGTCTATGATTATATTTAACAATGTAACAAGTAACGATTTAAATTAGTTTGTAGCTTATTTCTCTAACTTAGTGGTTTGTTAGACAAAATAATTTAGTTTGGTAAATAAGTTTATTTTAATAATTTATAGCGTTTTTTGAAAAACTACTTGAAGTAGCATTTGAGCTTATAAGCTCCGAGCTTATTTTATTTTATTGTATGAAAATCATACATATTTATTATATAGGCTAAAATACTTTTTCAGTTCTTTTAACGTTTAAGATTTGACCCTTAAAAATTTTAGGGTTTATGAAATTAAGGAAACGTTAGATTTGACTGTTAACTGATGAGATGATTAACGTGTGTGCCACCTCATCAGTGTCACGTAGTTGACACGTGACAATTTTTAAGAAAATAAAAAATCCACATAATCATTTACAATAATTTTCTTAAAAAATATTTTTTTCCTCTTCCTTCTTTTTATAACTAAAAAATAATTTAGTTAAGTTTTCTACTGTCTACACAATGAAAATAAAATGATTGAAAAAATTTAATATGTCATTAACTATTTATTAATAAAAAGTTAAGTTGTATAAAATATTACAATATTTATTTGTTTTTAAGAGTCTCAATTTTATTTGTCACTTAAATCTCGAAAATGCCCAAAACGATGTTAAAGATTAGTAGAAGGAAAAAAGTAAATGGTGGGTAATATCAGACCCACCAACGATTATATCGTCTTTAATATATTTTTAAAATGAAAAAAATGAAGTTAAACTATTCAAATGTTACATTGGTCAATTACTGCTCATTGGATTATTCAGATAGAATATTCCCTTTTGTTAGTGACCACATTGGAGGAAATGTAACAGTAGCAGGAGACATTCTTGAACATTAGATTAACAGCAGGAGACGCTCTATCCACTTCCAGATAGCCTTTGATCCATGGTTAACATCCAATATCATTTGAGCATATGTTCTAATCTTAGAATATATAGCTTTTCTTGTGACTCCATTGAACCTAGGCTATAAATTTGTCCATACGATACCTCCACACTATAAGTAGACATTAGATGCATATTCACGTCATCCTAGAATTAAGGTGCCATCTTCTTAGCAATCCACTTAGAAGTCACCTCATGATTTGTTTGTGTCTTTACATAAGTGAGTGAATCATCCAACCTCTGTCTGTATTTAGGCTAATATGAAAGTAGAAAAATCACATCCATGGGAAACATACATGATCGTCATTTTGGTCCTCTCATTCTTAGTAGGCATGACTATCTCAAAGCCTTCTTGCATGACATGCTTCAACACTTATGAAAAGCATACCTTTCTTCAAGACAATTTTCTCACCTGTTTGTTTATTATAGAACTCCCTTTTATATGATCTTTCTACATAGGCCTTTTTCTCATCACTAAAAGTGTTAACCAATTACGATACTGGATCATCCGGATCAAAATTCGATAACTCATCACGAACCACATTTTCTTTATTTTAAATTGATTCTAGTATAGGCTACTCATGGACTTCATGGTCAGATTGAACCTCATCATCCGAGAAAGCAAATTCTACCAAATCCAAGGGTGTTTCAAACATATACTCAACCATTTGGTCTTTGTCAGACCTTTCAATTTGTGAAACACAATTACGATTTTGTATATAAAAGGCAGGGGGAAATCATCAGATTTGCACATCAAATTGATATTTCAACCCAAACTCGTTTGCGCATGAGCCTACATCCTTTCTACCTTGTTTATCACCTTAAATTCTATTTCTATATATAAAGCCTTTAAGGAAGTGAGAACCAAGCAATGTGGGACAAAAACTTTTGAAATATATCAATTTTCTAACAATCCCCCACATATTTCAAAAATTTTTATTTATGTATATATATATATAAAAATTGGGTTTACATCATAGTGCAAATGCATCAGATCCGGTGTCTTCTGGACTATGAACCAGACCCTAGACAGATAAACTTATCTTACTGTGAATTGGTGAAGCAAGCTTCTATGAACCAAAATCACTTTAATGTAAGATAGCAGTCTACCTATTACATTTCACTTCTCGACTCTTTTTGCTGTTTTCACCGTTTTGCGTGAATAGGCCCTGTGCATGCCTAATAATTCATGAGTGCTCTAGAGATTTACCTAAAATCTCATTAAGCGGCCTCACTTGACACTCATATAGGTGATTTCATCAAGTGTATCCTGCATTTTATACACCACCCATAAGGGATATGAAGATCATTAAAATTTAATAATTAACCTCTCATTCTTTGAAGCCTAGCACTTCACACATTATAGGAATGGAGGAAGAAATAGTGCTAGAGGATTAACAACGACTTGTTATTACCCATATGAACCTTCTTCATGGGATCTCTAATTACAAAGGTTAGGTTCCCATCGTTGTTAATTTTATTATAGGCTTAAGTCCCATTCCCCTCGATGTTTCATAAACAACCTTTCTTCCCAAAGGTTTTGTCAGAGGATCGGCCAAATTCACTTCTGACTTCACATACTCTATGGAAATCGTTCCATTATTTAGCAGCTGCTTTACCACATCGTGTCTCAAACGAATGTGTCTATTCTTACCATTGTAAGATTTATTTTTAGCAATGGCTATCCCCGAGTGACTATCACAATGCATAAATATTGAATGTGTTAGTTTTATTCCTAATAGAATATCTGCTAAGAAGCTTTTCAACCACTCAGCCTCACCAACAACCAATTCTAGAGCAATAAACTCTGACTTCCTAGTGGATCTAGCAATAATATTTTGTTTGACTGATATCCAAGTAACAACACCTCCACCTAGTGTAAACACATAACCACTAGTAGATTATGTCTCATCTGAATCTGAGATCCAGTTGGCATCACAGTATCCTTCTAATACTGCGGGATATCTGTAACACCCCCTTATATACACGAGATATGTATATTCTTATTGCTTTTAAAAACTTTAGAAAGATATATATACATCATTTCTTATCTCGCATATACAAGGACGTATATACGTCTGATTTTCTTTGAAATTTTGAAAGTAAAAAAAATGTTGTCTTTCAATATTTATCCATAATGACAAAATAAATTTATAGAAATCATAAGTGATAAAAGATTACAGTATCAAAGTTTAACATTCACCTTGTTATAATTATCCAACTTGATATTGTAATAAGGTAAACTAAAATTAAATTATTCCTCTACTATGACTGTGATCAATCATTTCCTAGCCCTTGAACCATAGGTTTTTGAAATCCTACTCTCGTCATATCTCTTCACCCATCCGATTGAGGATAAGACCACTTTACCCTCTTGTAATTACATCCTTTCATCTTGGACTGCTAGCTATATATCACATAGCATTTATTTTGGACACAGAAATTCAAACAAGGAGTGAGAAACAAAATATAATATCTTACAAATAAGACATAAGCATAAGGGTTTTTACAAACTAATATAATAATATCAGTCATAATCTCATACACAATCAATTATGAATATAGGGTTTCCACATACATAATAATTATATTTTCATTCACAACCACCCACATAGAATGTCACAATCACATGAATGTTATGTAATGCTTTTAATGCTACTATCTCATTCAATTTATACATATGGGCCCTTAAAGTTTTAATTTGCACTGGGCCAACCAGGAGTTTACACTGTTCTATAATTCCGGATAATAATAACATAAATGCCTTCATGACATATGAACAACTCAACTGGCATGAAAACACTTAGAGACTAATCAGATTGAAAAGGTTTTTATTGTGAAAGTACCCGACACTAGGGAGCGGCCCCAGGTCACCTGAAGCAGCCTTTCACACCCTCTCATCCCAAGGCTCGCAATTAAGCCTCCTTTAATGTATCCTCGGTTTCTATAATCTGTGCCCAGGGAATATCACATCTCATTTCTCTTTAATGATTCATGATGCATGAACTACTCATATATTTAGTTGGTTAAGACTTTTAGAAACTCAATTATTAAATACCATAAAGGTTCACAAATCATCTCAATAAACAGTATATTTCCATAAGTTCTTCTTTGAACTTCTGTTATACAGAAATAACTTTAGTACAGTCTTCGAATTTAGATCTCACCAAAATTTAGTTTTCAAGCCTTAAATATCTCAAAACTTTCTCTTAGAAAACTTCACATATTTACTTAATCTTTCTCAAATTGAATCTTAACTAGATTGAGTTTAGAAATCTCGACTATTCGTTGGGGAAAACAAAAATAATTTACTTTAAACTTATGATTACTAAAAGAAAATAATTTTTAAAATCATTAACTAAGAATACTTAAAACTATAAAAAATTTCTTTAATTCAAGAATTAATTATCTCAACCTTTAATTTTCATAAAATAACTTCTCTCTAATACTAGATTTTATTCTAAAGATTAAAAATAAAGTTAATAAAAATAATTTCTAAGAAGAAATACAATACTAAAATAATTATAAAATATTTTTTCCTAGAATAAAAATTTAAAGAGTAAGGTAAGAAAATTCTGACTGAGTTTTAACTTTCCGTCATGCTTTCTATATGCTCAAACTCCATATCACAAGGTTATCAATCACAACCAAATATTGTCAATCATAATTAAATATCGTCACTCATGATCAAATATTATCAATCAATATTAATTTATCAATTATAATCAAATCAAATAAATTACTTATCATTCATAAATATCAAAATATAAAGTTTAATGGTTATTTAAGTTAATAAACTTAATTTTAAGTCTTTATAGTCCATTCCTCGCACAGGTCTATGTAAGTCCAAATAGGTCATAATAGTCCAAGTCCTTGCATAGGTTTAGTTCAATCCATATAGGATATAAAAGTCCAAGTCCTTGTATAGGTTTAGTCCAGTTCGTATAGGTTATAAAAGTCCAGGTCCTTGTGTAACACCCCCTTATATACATGAGATATATATGTATTCTTCTTGCTTTTTTTTAAAAAAACTTTTAGAAAGATATACATATTTATCACTCTTTATCTCGCATATACAAGAACGTATGTACATCTGATTTCCTTTGAATATTGAAAGTAAAAAAATATTATCTTTCAATATTTGTCCATAATGACAAAATAATTTATAGAAATCATAAGTGATAAATCATTACAATATTATATCTGAATGAGAAAGTTTATCAAAGTTTAACCTTTACCTTGTTACAATTATCTAACTTGATATTGTAATAAGGCAAAGTAAAACTAAACTATACCTCTACTACAAATGTGACCAATCATTTTCTAGTCCTTGAGCCATCGAGTTTTTGAATCCTACTCTTGTCATATCTCTTCATCTATCTGATTGAGGATGAAACCACTTTACCCGCTTGTAATTACATATCCTTCCATCTTGGACTGCTAGCTATATATCACATAACATATATTTTGGACACAAAATTCAAACAAGAAGGAGTGAGAAACAAAATATAATATCTTACAGATAAGACATAAGCATAAGGGTTTTCACAAACTAATATAATAATATCAGTCATAATCTCATACTCAAGCAAATATGAATATAGGGTTTCCACATACATAACACTTATATTTTCATTCACAACCACCCACATAGAATGTCAAAATCACATGAATGTTATGAAATGCTTATGCTACTATCTCACTCATTTTATGCATGTGGGCCCTTAAAGTTTTAATTTGCACTGGGCCAACCAGAAGTTTACACTGTTCCATAATTTCGGATAATAATAACATAAATGCCTTCATGACATATGAACAGCTCAACTGGCATGGAAACACTTAGAGACTAGTCAGATTGAGAAGGTTTTTATTGTGAAAGTACCCGACACTAGGGAGCGACCCCAGGTCACCTGAAGCACCCTTTCACACCCTCTCATCCCAAGGCTTGCAATTAAGCCTCCTTTAATGTATCCTCGGTTTCTATAATCCGTCCCCAAGCAATATCACATCTCATTTCTCTTTAATGATTCATGATGCATGAACTACTCGTGTATTGAGTTGGTTAAGACTTTTAGAAACTCGAGTATAAATTATATCTTCGAGGCCAATAAATATAAACATAGCCACCCCGATAAACTGCACATTTCCAAACTCTTAAATAAGTTCTGCCATACGCAGAAAAATCTCAGTACAGTTTTCTTTATTATTCACAAATTAATATTATTGTGATTTGAGTTTCAAAGTCTTAACATATATCCCAAATCTTCTTTAGAGCATTGATAGGAAATTAATTTACTTTAGACACAAGTTTGAATTATCGATATTTTTCCATCTTAAATTATAATACTTGAAAAGTATATAATAAAGTACTTTGAAATTAAAGACTCTTATTTTCAAAAGTTTAAAATGAAATATTATTGAAGTATCTTACTTCCATTTGAGAATCAAATATTTTCATATATATATACATGTATAAATATATATTTTTTTATAAAACAATTTATTTTTCTTTATTTTTATAACTAAAAATTATTCTAAAATTTAATTAAATAATTTATTTTGGAAGAAAAAAGATAAGTTATAGAAATTATATACTTTTATTGAAAATAAAGAAAATTTTTTTAACAATAATTCTGAATAAACATTGAGAAATTATCATAAATAATTTCTTTTAAAGTAATACTGTAAAGAGTAAGGAATAAGTATATTCTTACTGAGTTCTAGCTTTCCGTCATGTTTGCTATATGCTCAAACTCCACATCATAAGATTATCAATCACTCATCAATCATAATCAAGTATTGTAATATCATTAATCATAATCAATCACCAATATTATCAATCATAATCAAATCAAATAAATATCATTCATAAATATATAATTTAAAATTTAATAGTTATTTAATTTAATAAACTTAATTCCAAGCCCTTATAGTCCATTTCCTTGCATAGGTCTATGTAAGTCCATATAGGTCATAATAGTCAAAGTCCTTGCATAGGTAATTCAGAGTAAGTTACACAAGATACTTAACTTAAAATTTATTATTTTAAAATAATAATATTATTAAATTTAAAAGGAGTAGGGGACTCCTCCCATTATTCTTATGTCTTTCCATATTATATTTTTATCCCACTCCCCCTGATCCGGTCCCAACACCGGCCCCCAAGAGCATGGCTTTAATGCTTTGCCAGATCAGCATTTTGAACAAGAGAAGTACGCTTCAAATACATTATAATTATTTCTATACGGAGTGCATACAGCCAGGGCAAGTAACTCCGCCAAGGCATGTTACTCCGCCAAGGCACATAACTCCGCCAAGGCACATAACTCCGCCAAGGTATGTTACTCCGCCAAGGTATGTTGCTCCGCCAAGGTATGTTACTCCGCCAAGGTATGTTACTCCGCCAAGGCTTATTACCTCGCCAAGGAGGAAAATATTGAATACCTTATACACATGCATGAAATATCCCTAATGCATATTACTCCGCCAAGCCATAGGCTCAACACAGGCGGAATATTGAATTTCCCATACTGCGTAGCGAGCCCATACTCATAACCCCGGCACGAGATTGACTCTGTCTTGAGAGGTTGAAAATGGGAATCACACTGTCACGCATAAAAGGGAATAACAAATATAATAATAAAGTATTAACGCTTTCCAAGTAAGTGGAAATACCCACTACAACAATGGTGCTTGCCAACGGCGCATGGACCCACTACCTTTCCAGCATAATGCCTGAAAACAAGGAACGGGTCCTACCAATAATGGAGCACCAGTAACAGGTATATAAACCTCAGCAAAAAGGTATAGGGGGGATCCCAATTCTGAACCTTACACTCTCTTACTTGCATAATTCTCTCAGATTTGCTTTCTAAGTCTAAGAGTATTCTGAAATACTGACTTGAGCGTCAGAGAATAATTGCAGGTACCACCCCCAATTGTGTCAAGGCAAAGAAGACTCCCTCAGGCGGACTGTGACACCGCCACAGAGTATATTGCACTCCGCCTCAACTTACAAGGACACTCCGTATTTGCATTCATACGAATACTACTTTGTACCAGATTGACACTTTACGTATATCTTGAATTGTTCAACAAGCATACTTTTACACCCCCTGTAAAAAATCATAAATAATGCATAGATCAAAAAGTTCTAAAGAACCATATTCTAATTCCTTCAAATTTTTATTTTAAAATTCTAATAAGAGTTAAATCTTAAATATGTAAAAACATAAATATAAGAATGTAAAATATAAATTATGAATAATAAAGATATCAAAAAATCTTAATATAATTTTCTTAATTAGTGAATACTAATTAAGTCATTTTAAAATCTTCGTTAAATATACATATTTTTATTTTATTATTATTTCATTTTTTTAAAATAATTTAAATATAAGTACCAAAATTTTATAAAAATATTAATTAGTTAAAAAATCAACTAACTAATAGTAAGTATTTTCTCATTAAAGAGATATTAATATCTATTTTCTATTTGAGTAAAAAAATAGGATGTTACACCTTGCATAGGTATTTCAGAGTAAGTTACACAAGATACTTAATTTAAAATTTATTATTTTAAAATAATAATATTATTAAATTTAAAAGGAGTAGGGGACTCCTCCCATTATTCTTATATCTTTTCATATTATATTTTTATCCCACTTCCCCTTACCTGGAATTGCTACCAAAAGTGAATTCGCTCTTTGCCTCTGAGTTCTAAAAAAATTAATACTAATTTATTTTAGTATAGGCATATGATGAAAATTAAGATTACTATCAGAAATGATAAATAGTAATTATGCATAGTAATCATAAATAGTAATGGTAAATAATAAATCATCAATAGTAATGGTAAATAGTAATTTTTTTGAAAAGTAACGGTAAATAGTAAATTTTGAATAGTAGTAGTAAATGATAAATCGTGAATAGAAATAGTAAATAGTAAATAGTAAATTTTGAATAGTAACGGTAAATAATAAATTTTTGAATAGTAACAGCAAATAGTAAATTTTTAAATAGTAATGGTAAATAGTAAATTTTGAATAGTAACAGTAACTAATAAATTTTGAATAATAACAGTAAATAATAAATTTTGAATAATAACAGTAAATGGTAAAGTGTGAATAGTAACAATAAATAGTGAATAGTAACAGTAAATTATAAAAATAACATAGTGGTAATTTATTTTTACCGTAGTAACTTATTCATAATATTACTATTATATTAATGATTTAAGAGTGCTAAAAAAAATAAACTAAATAATCATAAAAAGAATATAAAAGAAAAATGTTATTACCTTACACCTCCGGCAAAATCTCTTTTTACCAAAATAATTTACTTCCCACTAATTTCTTAAGCACTATCTCTCTAGATTCTCTCTCTAATTTTGGCGTGTAAATATTGTAAATGAGCCATCTATTTATAGGAAGAGAATTTTACTATCTAAGATTACTTAATTATTTATTTTACTATTCATAATATAAGTATTTACCAACCGGTGATTATTCATGATGTAAGTATTTACCAACCGATGATGTAAGCAATAAGTAAGCGATGATGTCGGTAGTGGCATTTTGGTTATTAGATAAAAGGTTAAGGGTATTTTGGTCATTTTCTCAAATATTTAAAAAATTCAAAAAAAATTCATAAAATCATAAATAATGCATAGATCAAAAAGTTCTAAAGAATCATATTCTAATTCCTTCAAATTTTTATTTTAAAATTCTAATAAGAGTTAAATCTTAAATATGTAAAAACATAAATATAAGAACATAAAATAAAAATTGTGAATAATAAAGATATTAAAAATTCTTAATATATTTTTCTTAATTAGTGAATACTAATTAAGTCATTTTAAAATCTTCGTTCAATATATATATTTTATTTTATTATTATTTTATTATTTTTAAAAAATAATTAAATATAAGTATCAAAATTTTATAAAAATATTAATTAGTTAAAAATCAACTAACTAACAGTAAGTGTTTTCTCATTAAAGAGATATTAATATCTATTTTTTATTTGTGTAGAAAATAGGTTGTTACAATATCCATTATATAATATACCATAATTTATGGCACCTCTCAAATATTTCAATAGTCTTGCTAATGCAGCCCAATGCTCATTATTGGGATTATGAGTATCTACTCAATCTGCCCACAACATATGCTATGTTAGGTCTCGAATAATTCATCGAATGTAATAAGCTCCCAATAATTTGAGCATATTTGGATTGAGACACAGGTTCTTCTCTATTTTTTTAATTGAGTGTTGTCATCATAAGGAGTACTCATTGGTTTTGACTCAGAATATTCAAACTTTCTAAGAAGTTTCTCAATATAATGTTCTTGAGAGAACATTATATTATTATCTTTCCTTATAATTTTTACACCTAAGATAACACTGGCCTCACCCATGTCTTTCATATCAAAATTATTAGCAAGAAAAAGTTTTGTATTAAATACAATATCATCATTGGTACCAAAAATAAACATATCATCTACGTACAAGCATACAATCACACATTCATCATTTTCTACTTTTGTATATACACATTTTTCAACTTCAGAATAGGAGAACCCATTTCCAGTTAATACACTATCAAATTTTTCATGCCACTGTTTTGGTGTTTGTTTTAAACCATATAACAATTTGAGAAGTTTACAAAGTTTGGTTTCTTGACCAGAAACAACACAACCTTCTAGTTGAACCATATAAATTTCTTCTTTTAAATCACCATTTAAAAAAGCAGTTTTGACATCCATTTGCTGAATAACAAGTCTATACATGGATGCCAAAGCGATTAAAACTCTTATCAAGCTAATCCTGGTTACGGGAGCAAAAGTATCAAAATAATCAATATTTTGTTTTTGAGTAAAACCTTTAGCTACTAAACGGGCTTTATATTTATCAACTGATCCATCAGGAAAATATTTTCTTTTAAAAATCCATTTACAGCTAATAGGTTTGGCTCCCGGAGGTAATCTACTAAAGTCCAGGTTTTATTTTTTAAAATAGAGTCTAATTCAATTTTAATTGTTTCTTTCCAAAACACGGCATCAAAAGAAGAAATTGCTTCATAAAAATTTAATGGTTCATTGTCAACCAGATAGGTATAAAAATTATTTCCAAAAGATGTTTCTTTTCTTTGTCTTTTACTTCTTCTTAAATTTTCATAAGGTTTTTCAAAGGCATCACACAACGGTTTACTAGAAATATTACCGGGTTCATCATTTGTGAACTAAAAATATTTTCAATATCAACAACAGGTTCACAAGAAACACGATCAACATACATAAGAAATACATGTTCAAAAAACTCAGTATTTTTGGTCTTAATGATTGTATTGCATTCAATAACGTTGCTTTTTATAACAAGAAAACGATAGGCAGCACTCTTTAGAGCATAACCAATAAACATACAATCACATGTAGGGATGGAAAAATGGGCTGGCCCGCCCCGCCAAGTTAAACGGGCCAAAATTCAGGGCCTGCCCCGCCTAAGGCGAGCCCGGTGGGCTGGCGAGCCGGCCCGCCAAAGTTAAAATTGTATTTTTTTTAAAAAAATGTGTCAAATTAAGATTAAACAATTAGAAAAATAATTTATTAAAAAAATTAAAAAAATATTATTAAAAGAAATGTATAAATAGTAAGAGATGTTACTTTTTTTAATTTTAGAAAATCAAAGTATATATTTTAATAAAATAAAGTATAAATTAGTAATATTTATATATCTTTTCTTTTGGCGGGGGGCCCGTCGGGCCAGCCCGCCCCGCCAAGGTTTTGGCCCGCCAGTCGGGGCGGGCCTTGGCGGGAGGCGGGTTAAAAATTCTTGTCTGCCCCGCCAAATTTGGTAGGCTTGGCGGGCCAGCCCGTTGGGCCTGACCCGTTTTGCCATCCCTAATCACATGTCTTAGAACATATCTTTCTCTTTTTAGGATCAGACAACATTACTTTAGCTAAACACCCTCACACTTTTAGATAATCTATATTAGGCTTATAACCTTTCCATAATTCATAAGGTGTTTTACCGGAATGTTTATAAGGGATCCTATTTTGTATATGACATGCAGATAAAATGGCTTCTCCCCAAAGATTATTAGGAGCAGATGAAGAAACAAGCAAAGCATTCATCATTTTTTTTAGAGTCTTATTTTTCTTTCAGCTACACCATTAGACTCAGGTGAATACGGTGGAGTTATTTCATGTATTATACCTTCTTTTTCAAAAAAATTATTAAAAATAATATATTCACCTCCTCTATCAAACCTTACCCTTTTAATTTTTTTTATTTAACTAATTTTCTACTTCGGCTTTATAAATTAAAAATATATCAAATGCTTCATCTTTATTTTTAAGTAAATAAACCTTAGTGTATCTAGAAAAATCATCAATAAAGGTTACATAATACTTTTTACCACCTCTAGTTACAGCTTGTTTTAAATCACCTAAATCGGAATGAATTAACAAAAGTAACTCAGATTCACAGTTCACGACAAAACATGATTTTTTCGTAATTTTTAATTCAACACATGACGCATTTGTTTAAATTCGCTTTTTGGAAACCAGAAATCATACCATCATCATGTAATTTTTTCAAATATTTAAAACTGACATATCCTAGTCTAGCATGCCACAAATCATACAAATCAACGATATAAGCAAAAGAAGAAACATTATTATTATCAGTAGAAATGTTCAAAACAAAGAGGCCATGATCACAATACCCCTTTCCAACAAAAACATCATTTTTGGTCATGATAATTTTATCAGACTCAAAAGAAACCTTAATTCCCACTTTTCCCAAAAGAGCAAAAGAAACTAAATTTGCTCTAATACTAGGTACATGAAGCACATCATTAAGTGCCAAGGTTTTTCTAGATGTGAGTTTGAGAAGAACTTTTCCTTTACCAAGGACATCGGCCTTTCGAGAATCACCGAGACACATAAATTCTTCTCCTTCCCCCCAATTTTGTAGGAGGTAAACATATCACGATTTGCACATATGTGCTTGGTAGCCACAGAGTCTACCACTCATTTACTCACATTGGCCACAATTAAGGCTTGAGAAACAACTGCAGCAATTACATCATCGTCATCTCCTTCAGCCAAATGAACTTTTGGCTTAGGAGGAATATCGTTTCTATTCCTGTATCGACATGCCGGAGCATGGTGACTTGGCTTACCACAAACAAAGCAAAAGCTCTTCTTTTTGAAGGCAGTGGGATTAGTGGAATTAAGTTGTCTACCTGTTGCCGCCTTTTCTTCTTAAGAAAATTAAAGACGACTGAGGCGTGTGAAGAGCACACTTGGCTTAAGGGTTTGTTCATGTAGCGCGTGACCCCCCAGGATACAACAGTCCTTCAAAGAGAATCTGGGAACAGAACTAGCAATAGGTTTGATTGAGAATAAACCATGGAAAGAATCAATGGAGATTACAATTTTGTTTATAAAAAGAAATATCTGATAATCAAAAAAATAAACGTTAACTCGGAATAATTCTCTATTAAACCCATGTTAATGATACGTTACAAAACGGGTAAGAAATCATTAGCCGCATAAAAAAAATTAAACGAGTATAATCAAAATTATTAACCGGAGTAATAAAAAGGTGCATCGCATATCATCATGTACGCAGGGGGGCAAATCATCAGATTTGCACATGAAACAAATATTTCGGCCCAAACTCGTTTGCGCACGAGCCCAACTCCTTTTTACCTTGTTTACCACCTTAAATTCTATTTCTATATATAAAGCCTTTAAGGAAGTGAGAACTAAGCAATGTGAGACAAATTTTTTTGAAATATATCAATTTTCTAACAAAAATAACAGTCTAAAGAATAACGTGCAACTACCAAAAAAATGTCACGTCTCGAAAATAACCCATTACAATAGCACATAAATGTTGTCATTGTGATTACAAAAATGAAGCATGGAATAGGGGTGTCGAAAAAAACATGAATGAAACAAAAAAAACCAAGGTTTGGGCATATCTAACAAAGACGAAGCTTAGATGAAAACCACACACATGCCTTGATTGTTCGAGAAGAAGGAAATCAAAATGCTTGATTCTTCAAACATTTCTCTATATATAGTAACGCCACACTTGACGCCAATGAAAAACTAACGTGGAAGCTTCCTAGTGTTTCCTTAACCGGGGCATGAAAGTCAACACACTCTCACTCAACCATGGACAAAGTCCTGGTCAGAGTCTTGGACGTAGTTTCCATTTGGGACGCAAAGATAGATTGAGAAACTTAGTAAGGCAAAGATAATATTAGCATAGTTGAAGGGGTAGGTTTTGAAATTTACCCAAATATTTATGATCAAGATTTAAAACAATTATGATTGTTAATAAAAAAACAACTTTCTTAGAACTCCATAATTCTACTTAAAGAAAAATTACATTTTTGTCGCTTAAGTTTTAGGTTATACTCGAGTTAGTGTTGTTGGTGTATGCACTATGAGCTTTTATGCTTTTTGATTTGTATCATTTTTTTGCTTATCAAAAAAATAAGTATTTTAGTTTAAAATTGTTTTAAAACGTATTTATCCTTGGAGTAATAGGTCATATGAAAGTTATTCCTAAAATGTCCCTAGTCAAGTATTTACATGGGGACATGTAAATACATTGAGACTAGTGTGTGGGTGTACTGATGACCCGATCTCACAGATCATAGATATAGATGATATCAAGTCTTCACACGGGTACACATTAAGAGTAATGATGTACTGGAGAAACCCACCATGAGAATGTTGCATGGATCGTTACATGAATGTCATAAACGATTCTCAATGTGATAATGGTATATGTAGTCCTTCGACCTGAAGTCACTACAATTCCTACATGATGAGTTTATTGTTTTAATACAATTAAACGTCTTCTATAACAAGAGGACTATAAAGGTTGTGATTAGGCAATGAACAAATTATACAAAGGGATGTGAGTGATGTAGATGAGATTTGTCTCTCCTATGTGACAGGAGTAATATTTATAGTCCACTTGATGGAGTAAGACTAAGAAAACGCATGGCCATGCTAGAAAGAATAAATATTAGATATTTATTTGGATCAAGTCTACTCCGGTATCAAGTAAAATAAATTGGGTCGTACAAGGATGACGCGACCATGCCTTGGGCCCAATTAGGATATCGTGACAAAAGGAAGAAACATATTAAATAATTATCACTTATAGGTTATGTTGATATTAAATAATATTCGGACATAATGATGCATTGCTAGATGTCGTTCTTATTTTATATTAATAATAAAATAATTTATTATTAATATGACCGGGTATTTTACCTATAGGTCACACACATAGAGTAAGCCAATCAGAAAATGTTTTATTTTATTTTAGTTGGACTAAAATAAAGCTATTGGGCCTAACTCATTTAGAATGAGTAAGGAGTCCACTCTTTAGAGAGAACAAATTAGGTCAAACCTAAGCCTATAAATAGAGCATAAGATGCTGATAGGCGGTTCACTACAGTGAAATACAAATTTGCAAAAGTTGCAAGAGCTACACGCTGTCAAACTAGCAGTTGGCAAGTGTTGCGATTCTGGTGGGAGTGCTCATGTGGACTCCTAAAGGACGAGGCTACGACTGCTTCAGTGTTCTTCAAGAGGTAATCCTAAAACAATTTTTTTTTGTGCATGTATAGTGCTTTGAAACACGACGTTTTACAAATCCTATGGGAATCCTTGTATTTCTGCTGCTCATGTACTAGGGATTCCCTTACAAGTGCCTTATATTTTTTTTTACTCAAAATTCAAAAAGGTCCCTAGTATTTTTAAATTTGATTCACCAGAGTCCATACTATCAAGTATGTTAATCTAATTAACAGATGATATTGACATGAATTTGAAAAAAATATTTAATTTTTTACTATTAAAATTTAATTTACTAACGATTTTTTACCCCTACAAATGTTGAACTAGTGAATAAAAACAAGATATGAGAATTCTCATTCTTTATCAATTTACTAGCCAAACATTATAAAGAACATCCATGCCGGCCACACTTAAACATATGCAGTAAAAATGCAATAAAATTTTTAAAAAGAGGGAAATCAAACTCTTAATATTCAACAATGAATAATAATGAGATCATATTGCAATAATAAGTTATTAGGATCAAATCAGAAGAAAATCATACCAAATCAGTATATGATTGTTATCTCATGTTATTCCATAACTTTAGGAGATTTATTTAGGAATTCAATTTGTATAGCTCAATCTTTGAGATCCTGTAATAACTTTCATGTATATATACATATATGTATTCCTGTACAAACAGAGGAATAAGAAAACCATTCTTACAAAAGATATTTCTTTATGGTATCAAAGCCTTCTCTAGGCTCTGTTTAAACCCTATTACCATGTCTAGTCATGAAGAGGAGGTTCATAAGGAAGAATCTCATAAGCAAGAAGAACATAAGACAGTGAAGAAGACTCCATCACCTTATGATTTGAATGCCAACGACAACCCAGGAAACTTGATTACTTAAGTACAACTTTGATGGGAGAATTATGAAGAATGGGCACGAGCCATGAGAATGTCCTTGCATGCTCAAAGGAAGTGGGGCTTCATAGAAGGCACTATTAAAGCACCAAAAGAAGGATCACCCGAGATGAAAGACTGTTGGACTGTACAATCCATGTTGGTGTCACGGATCCTAAACACCATTGAATCAAATCTGCGTTCTACCGTGTCATATGTAGAAAACGTAAAAGATTTGTGGACAGATATCAAAGAAAGATTTTCTATTGTCAATGGGCCCATAATACGACAGTTGAAATCTGACTTGGCAAGGTGCAAACAAGACGGAATGACGGTGGTTGCATATTATGAAAAGTTGAAAACTTTATGGGATGAGTTGGCCAATCATGAATAAGTTCCAGCTTGTAGCTTTGGTGGGTATAAATGTGATATAGCCTCAAGGCTGGAGAAGCGGGGAGAAGAAGAAAGAGTACATCAATTTCTTATGGGATTAGATGACACAACATATGGAACTATTCATTCCAACCTTCTAACAATAGATCCATTGCCTAATCTGAACAGGGTATATTCAACATTGATTCAAGAAGAAAGGATGAGGGCAGTGGCCAAGACAACAGAAAGAAAAGGAGAAGTAATGAGTTTGGCTGTTCAAGTAGGAGGACGAGTTGCATGGGGAAGAGTGGATGGAAAAGATAAGTCTATGACTTGTACTCACTGTCATCAGACAGGATATAATGTAGGGAGTTGTTTTCAACTTATCGATTATCCTAATTGGTAAGGGGATAGACCGAAGAACGAAGGGAAGATTAATAATTGAGGGAAGCCACTACAACGACCAGGGATTAGACGAGGAAAAGGAGGAACAGTGCAAGCAAACACTGTGCATAGTGGTAGAATGGGTGCAGAAACCAGGATCTCAGAAGAAGATAGTTCAGGCTTGACTAGGCTCACTGCAGATCAGTGGCAATCATTGACAGAATTATTAAATTCTCAAAACAAAGTCTAATGACAAGTTAGCAAGTGAATGTGATCTCAATACGTGGATTATTGACACAGGAGCTTCCAACCACATGACTGGAAACTTGAACCATATGCATGAGTTGCTTGACATTCAAAGTTGTCCAGTTGGACTTCCTAATGGACAATGTACAACAACAATCAAAGAAGGAAGTGTGATCCTTGATGGAGGCTTAAAAGTTACTAGAGTCCTCTATGTGCCTAAGTTAAAGTTCAATCTGATATATGTTTCACAGTTGATAGATGATCTGAAATGTGTCATTCAATTCACTGATAAGTTATGTGTTATGTAGGACCGTACTTCGAGGATATTGATTGGAGTATATGAACAGAGGGATGGGCTCTATCTTTCAAGGGAGTACGTAAAACATCCAAGATTTCTCAAGGATGCTCTGATACCAAAATGAAACACCCTTAGTTTAATAAATAAATAAACCCAAAAATAGGGAAAATTTTTTCCCAAAAATAAACCAATGGAACCGGGTCCAAAAAGAATAAGGGAATGGAAGGAAAAAGAAAGAAAAACTGATCGGAAACAAGCTTCAGCGAGCCAAGCACAAAAGCCGATCGCAACATAGCCCAGCGGAAGACGCAGCGCTCAAGCGGAACCCAAAACAGCGTACACTCGCTCAAGCGAGATCCGACTCCGCTTGGGCGAGACAGCCAACTCGCTCGGGCGAGCACTCAATCGCTTGGGTAAACCAACCCAAAAGCCTTCCAGCAACCATTCACACTCGCTGGAGTGAAAACTCACTCGCTGAGGCGAGAAGCCACACTCGGCATTCGATCACTCGGTATCAAGACATCCATTCACTCGGAGTCAGGGGTTTCAATCGCTCGGAAATAACCCCAACACACATACTTCCCATAACTTAGTTCCTTATATTTTTATCCACAAGGCCACACAATAATCCACTCGGGAAATAAGGGTCATCCCACTCGGATTCCATAAACCCCTCACTCGGAATACTTCTCAATCAACACCACTCGGTGTATTCCAACCACAATTCAATCGGGATTACCTTACACATTCATCACTCGGCATAAACTCACATCTCTCACTCGGAGAACACATAGACCTTCCTTCACTCAGAAGGGGTCTCCACAACCATACTCCACTCGGAATATTCCAGCCAGATTCACTCGGCATATGATATCTTACTCACTCGGGGAATTCATTAAGTAAGTCCCACTCGGACTTTCCTAGATCCTAACCACTCGGGATATAGAATCTCATTCACTCAGATTATACATGAATCACATACTTAGCATATATTCCAATTTTAACCATTACAACAACTCTTCCCTCGGAAGAGGATCACTCGGATTTCCACTCAGAAATACCCAAACTCTACCCCACTCGGGTTTACTCACATTTTTCACTCGGTAATACTTAGGCCCATAATCACTCGGGAAATTCTCCCATCAAAGCCTACACAGAATGAGTTCATTAAAGGGAATTTCTCTCAGAATCCATTTAAGTGTTCTTCACTCGGAAAAGAAGGCCAAACACCATAGCCTCACTCGGAATCATTAACTTAACACTATTTTATCCATCAACACTTCTTAAATAATTCAACAACACATTCCAGTCGGTAAGAAGCATCAAATCAACATAAAACACTTATATGTATATATATATATATTCACATAAAGGTAAACTTGTCCACAAATCCAATCAGGATTACTCAACCTCCCCAACACTCGGAGAAATTCACCAAGTCAATACTTAGTCACTCAAAATACATATTATATTATTCATTCGGAACAGGTATCCACAATTCATTCGATATGTAAATAATATCTTTCACTCAGAATCCACTAAGACCATCACCACTCAGAAAAGGTCCATACATGAGTCTCACTCGGATACGTAGTCATATACATAAGACTCACTCGGAAAAGCATCTAAGCCACTTATATTTCACTCGGAATGGATTATCACCACAATATTCTACTCGAAATTCATAGACTTGGCATCATTCTACCCATCAATACCTCACCAAGTAATTTAACAACACTCCTCAATCAAAACCGTGTAAGTTACTCATATCACCACACCTATGTACATATAACATACACTCAGATATTTATTGTCTTTATATTTTTCATTCACCAACACTTATTGTCCGACACAAGTACATGATAACAATGTAAATCGCATATATATAAATATATTCATGCACTCGGATTTCTATACATATGTATTCATATTCACTATACAACATTGTTATGAGCCGGCCAAGGCTTTAATACATTAAGATACACTCGGTACATTACGTTATGTACACAGCCTCAACATAAATACCCAACACTCGGGTTTAAGGCCATCACATCATTCCAGTCCGACCTACACATACTGAAAAATGGTGTAGGGGGTGAGCTTTACATATTAAATGACAGTTATTGACTCGGATTTATCACAGAGTCCTCAATTAAGCAAATTCATTAATTCAACAAACATAACACAGACTGCCATTTAAATATGAACATTCACAAACATCCTCCGATCGGTAAATCACCCATTTTACTCGGCTATAAGCACAACATCCTCAATAACAATATTTCAATTTATCCAATCAGATTTCACCCCAACTCTAATCACTATCAATAATACTCAACTCCGAGCCTTGCTCAAGGAGTGTGCCTGAGCCTTGCTCAAGGACTTAATCATACTCATCACATGTTATCATCTAAATGCCGATCGGTAATAGGCGTCCAATGCATTCCAGTGGCGAATCGGATGCATACGGTCTCATTCACTCGGCGTCCAACGCCAATGCACTCGGCATTTCATCAAGCGTCTTATTTCACGCTTAGTGCCCTAGGCACTGCCCCGAGTCCAACCCGAGGTCTTTCATCATATTCAACAATAGGACAACGTCCTCTTCACTCCGGGATATACCCTTTGTGGCACCCCGCAAGGTGATATATTCAACACGTATGCGTTTACATTCAACTCATATTCATTTGATTGCCCACTCAGTATTTAGCGTTCAACATTATATGCACTCGGCATTTCCACAGCAATTCAGATGATAACTCACACTTCATCCATTCGGCAATCACTATACCATCCACTCGGCAATCACTATGCCATCCACTCAGATTATCCTCTACAGCAAGCATTACATGCTATTTCAAGAGATCCACTCGGCACTGACATTTCTAAGCCTCTCATGCCATTTCATATAGGATTCCACTCGAAATTCAACACTAGTAAACATCCCATGCAATTACCCATAACATTTCACTCGGGATTATCACAACAGTCCCCATCCTATGCACTCAGCATACGCATAATCAATATCAAGCATTACATGCATATATTCATACCATCACACACATAGGGACCAATAACAAATCACAACATGCATCATATATCTCATGGACGGAATTCAACAACACCAAACAATACATATTCATCACATATCCGGATGTCTGCATGCATCAATAATCAATCACCACACACACAAATCAATATATTTCAAGCATAACACAGCAACATTTAAGCAAAACCACCCGGAACCCGTCCATAAACCATACATTTAAGATGCAAGTCAGCCCCCTACCTGAATGACGTTCCAGAAGTCACATTGGCCACTCGGCCCAGCCACAGCAGCACTCTGCTTGGCATTCAAACCATAGGAGAGCCAAACACAGCTTCCTCTGAAGCAGCTCTCCCACCAAGACACCCATGTCAAGCCTCCAAGGCATCACAGACCTCACTCGGCCCAGTAAAGGTTCCCAAACGCTGCTCCACACTTGAACAGCAACCACCAAGCATGTCTCAAAGTTGTTCCACACTCGAACAGCACCGTCCTCACCACCATGGAGGACAACCAAGCTTCCATGCACCATCCATGCCTTCTTCTTCACAATGGCACAGCCTCACCCACAGTAGACCACTTCCATAACGAGGCACCCACACACAGCTGCAGGCTCCCAACCAAGCCCCATACAGCCCATCAATGGAGGAAGAAGAAGGACCAGCAAGAAGGAGAAGCACCAGGGAAACAGAGGAGAAACCCAGCCTCCAAACACACAGCCACACGCTGTTTCCCATCACCATGCTGTTCCTTACACAGCCACACCGATCCACTCGGTTCAACACAGTTCGTGAGTGGAAGAAGAAGATAAAGGGGACGAAGGTGAAGACAAAGAGGCAGAAGCCTCAATGAGTTCTAGAGAGAAAGAGGAGTGTTTCTCTCCTCCATCCGAAAAGCCACCAAAGAGAAAATGAAGGGAATGAGGGGAAAACGTGGAGCTGAAGTCTTATCTTCACACTCATACTGCCCCATCAGCTCACTCTCTCCATGAGCCATCACCTTCACATTTAATGCAAGTACATCAACCATCAAATCACCACCTACCACCAGCGTGCATAAAGAGGGAGAAAGGGAGAGAGAACATAAGTTCTCCAAACCACCAAGGGCACCATGGTCAATTCCAGTATTATTATTATTATTATTATTATTATTATTATCATTATTCAATAATTAATCTAATTAACCATTAAATTCTAATTAACCATTAATCGGTAATTAATTCCTAATCAACCCTTAATCCAAAAATCAGGATGTTACAGTACGCAGAGTGAGAGCCTCCAAAACTAATGGAATGCATTCCATAGATTTGTGGCACAAGCGATTGGGACATCATTCCTTGAAAATTACACAAATGATTCATGTAGTTAGTGAACATAAAGATATAAATACAGTAAATAAGGGATGTGAAGTTTATTTTAGAGCCAAACAAACTAGAGAAAAGTTTCATTTAAGAGAACATAAAACTAGTGAAGTCTTTGAATTAGTCCATTGTGATTTGTGGGGAGCATATAGAACTCTTTCCACTTGTGGTGCTTTTTTATTTTCTGACAATAGTTGATGATTATTCACGTGCTGTGTGGATCTACTTGTTAACTGATAAATAAGAAGTGTCACAAATGCTTTGTAATTTTTTTGCTTTGATTGAAAGGGAATTCCATAAATAAGTGAAGATGTTTAGACGTGATAATGGGACAGAATTCACATGCATGAGAATATACTCATGGAATAATCTTTCAAACATCTTGCACTGGCACACCCTAACAAAATGGAAGAGTAGAACGGAAACATAGACATATCTTGAATGTGGCTCAAGCTTTAAGGTTCCAAGGTAACCTCTCTATCAAATTCTAGGGAGAATGTATTTTAACTGCAGGGTACTTGATTAATCGAACTCCTTCTTCTATTTTAAATGGGAAAACTCCATATAAGATGCTTTATGGACAACAACCAGAACTAAAAAACCCTAAACAGCTACCTCAAATTAGCGACCACAGTATCCCGTCACTAATTAGCGACCGCCGTGTACGAAAAGGGACCAAGAAGATGTTAGCGACTCATGTAGCGACCGATAGAGGACTCGGTCGCTAACAATTATAAACACCGTCGCTAGTAGCGTCGCTATTTTGTAGCTCCACCTTGTTTTCCTTTCCCGCCAGGGTTTTCTGTTGGCGCCAAATAGTAGCGACGGTATTCGCCATCGCTAACACTCCCCTAACTATAGCGACGGAATTAATGCGTCGCTATAGTTTGTTCTAGTGATGGAATTACTGAACCATCGCTATGATTTTGGCATTCCCTCCAAATTTTTGTTTTAATAATGGAAGGTAGCGACGGTATCAGCCTACCGTCGCCACGGTTCAGTATTTTAGTGACGGTGTATCGTGCCGTCGCTATGGTTTATGGTCTTCCCTCCATAATTTTGCTTTTTAAAAAGGAAAGTAGTGACGGTGTGGATGATACCGTCGCTAATAAGTTTAGGATTAGGGACAGAGCGGTTTGCCGTCGCTAATACTTGGGAATAGTGACAGAGATTTGGTACCGTCGCTAATATTGAGGGGTTTAGGGACGGAACTTTTTGCCGTCGCTAACTGTCAGTAATACTCGCCCAGCACCTCTCCCCAAATCAGTTGCCCTAACTCTCCCTCCCCAAATCCGTCACCCTCTGTCTCTGTCTCTCCTCTCCTCCGTCGTTCCCTCCCTCTCCTCCGTCGTTCATCAGCACCCATTCCCTCCGTTCCTTCCCGAAACCATCCCTCCCTCCCTTCCCCGGCTCATTCCCTCCGTTCCTCTGTCTCTCCTCCGTCGTTCCCTCCCTCCCTCCCTGTGTCTCCTCCGTCGTTCCCTCCCTCCCTCCCTCTGTCGGCACCCATTCCCTCACCGGTGGCTACGCTCCCCTCTCCCCTTCGTGGACAGGTTAGTTCATTGGGTTTTGGGTTTTGCCTCCTTGTTTTTCTGAATGATTGGAAAATTAGGATGCTTGCCAAAATGATTCCTTTAAGTTAAGAGATTTGTATATTGTTTGGTCTTGTTAAAAATTTTGATCCTTGGAACTCTTTTTGACCATGGACATGTATGTGTATTCTTCTTGATATTGAAAGAAAATTTAGTATTAAAAACAAAATTTTAAGACATGAATGATTAAGTTAGGTTGCTTGCCAAATGTTGCTTATGATTTAGGTGGAATGCATGTTGTGAGAACTCGTATATTTTGCCTCAAACGTGATTTCCTTGAATGTAGGACTTGGATCTTTGTAGTATAGGTGATAACCTTTACCTTTTTGGTAAACATGTGAAGAAAAACCATGACCTTGTGATTGTTTTATTGAAGTGTTGAATGTTCTGAAAATTTGCTTGTGATTATGCCTAAAGTGATAGCTTGGAAAATTTCATTCATTACATATGTTAAATTATTGATTATTGAGCTCATGATTAACATGTTGTGGCTGTTGTTTGGATGTGTAAATTACCAAAATTAATGAAAGAAAAATTATCTGTTAAGTGCGGTTTGTAAAGGTTTAAAATGGAACCCAGTGTAGGCATGAACGTCGGTCAAAATTATGTGAAAAATATGTTTGTGGGGATCAAAAGGACAAATTTGGGCAAACTATTTTGGTGGGAGTTATATTCTGTTTGGAATGAAATTCTAAGTGTATTGGTACTGCCTACATGGACAAAATTGATTGGAAGTGACTCTACGCGATACTTGTCCTTAAATGCGAACTAATGCATACAAAATGATGAAATTTTGACAAATTAAGGGATTTTGTGAAAATCTATTTTCTGGGCATAATGGAAGCTTAATTTCACTTTATCATTAAAGTATTCAAAAAGTTAAAGACATTTGGCTTTGGAATCACCCAATTTGGAATTTTCTAGAACAAATACAACAAAAATAAAGTTTTCCGACAATTTGAAAAGAAACAAATGATTTTGTGTGTTTTTCCTTATCTTCTTGAATAAAAGAATGTTACTTTTTAAAACAAATCAAGAAAATCTCTTTTATACCATGAATAGATAATTTGGGGAATAAATTTAAGATTGTAAGGCCAAATGATTCAAGTTTCGTTGTAATCTGATACAATGAGACGATATTGCTTAATGGCCCGAAATAGTGATAAACATATTTTAGATTATTCTACGAACTAGTACTTGAAGGAAATCAAGTTTCTATTTTTTAAGCTACATTGACTTACAAGAGTTTAATACTGAGGGAGATGAAGTTTAGAATCAATTTCTATTTCGAAACAACATTTCCAAAAAATCAATAAAATGATTACATAGTTGTATTTCTTTTAATGATAAGTTATTTGGATATATTTAGATGCACTAAACTTTTTGAAATCTTCTTATAAAGAACTTATTATAATAGTATTTTCTAACTTAACACTATCTTGTAATTAATTCAGATACAAACTTATTTGTTGAGAAAATCAACACGTTCGGTATTAGCATGGACATTTAAAGGTTGACATGTCAAGTTGGATTCGATTTGGGCACAATCATTATTATGGGTGGTGAAATTTTCTCTACGAAGATTTAACCGAATTATGAACACGGATATACAAACTTAATTTTTTTTTATTTCTTTTTCTCTCCTCTAAGCTGAATGCTTGGCCTTTGTTCATAACTTCATAAATCATTGGTTGAATGACAAAATCTTATTATGTTGTTTGTGATAAGTTATTTTGCTGTACATGATAAAATGTCTTGTTTCTTTTAATTAATGTAATTTGCTTCTTTCGTGTGACATAAGATATGCTATTGATGTGAACAGAAATTGATAATTTCCTAAAGATAGTTAGGATTCAGTTTTTCTGTTTTCCCTTTTTTAGTAAGTTGTTACATTATTAGCTATTACATCTTTAGAAACCTGATTATGGAAACCAGTTGAATGTTGAGAACTTTGATTAACACTTTTAACCATCAACTTTGTCATGCAGACCAACACACTTTACGCGTGGTCTGTTTTCGGCTCTCATCAGCTTTGTCTCCATCGCTATCTCTCCTTCGACGGTAATCCCCTAATGCTAACTTTCTGGCTATGTGTGTTGTATGTTTTGAAGTGTATGTATGTTGATTGTTGTTTGTTAGTGGAGAGCAGAGCTCATTAGGCAGTGATTTTGTGTGCTGATAACATGATTTTTTATGCATGTGTAATGTTGTTTGTTAGTGGAGAGCAGAGCTCATTAGGCACTGGTTTTGTGTGCTGATAACATGATTTACGATGCATGTGTAATGTTGTTTGTTAGTAGAGAGTACATCTCATTAGGCATTGATTTTATATATTGATAACATGATTTGGTGTTCATAACTCTGAATATCATATATAATGCGTATCATATGTTTATTTATCTATACTGGGAAGTTTTCTATATGTCACAGGCCATGTGTAAATTTGGGAAATGTCTAGTTTACAGGGGAGACTCTGCCAAAATTTCGGCAGACTCCCTTTCTTAGGGAACTTAAAAAATGAAACTCAACTTTAATAATGTAGGGTTTAGTCGTGTGTGTACCCATTAGATTCCCGTTCAAATTTCAAAACAACCGGTTGATGTACCGTGTTGTGTTGGATCTTGAATTGTCCCGGTTGGACAGTTTGGTATGAATTTATAACCTGTAGGGCGTAACCCATCAATGTTGTATGTGGTCTATCTTGAGAAGTTGAATGAATGTTCATTTGAAATTTCGGTTATGGTGTTTCGTATTGTTCCCAGGGTGCATGTCTGCGTGTGGTGTTTCATACCGTACGTATCTCTGTGTACTCGGGGACCAATACGAAATGCTGCCGAAATTTTAAATGAACATTCGTTCAACTCAAGATAGACCACATATAATTATGGGATGGGTTACGGATGGTTGCATATTCATCCCGAATGGGATAGAGCCCCACCAATTTGCAACATCAAAGAGATAGAGTGATTCACAACCGATAGTTAAATAAAAATTTAAACGTGTAACGTAACAGAAATCGTGCTTATTAGATATTATAAATGGAGGTACCGGCAAATCGGCGATGGATGTACAACCGACTAGATCGCAATCGGCGAGTGACTGAGGAGTTTATGATGGGGCTATTGGAGTTCATTTCGTTCGCTATGGCAAACACGCCTGGATTTGAAGTGACTCAGAAGATTCGTTGTCCTTGCTCAAGGTGCAAATGCATGAGTTTTGAATACGCGGATGATGTCATGTGCCACTTAACTGAGAAAGGGTTCATGGAAACATACCACTGCTGGTACAACCATGGTGAGCAGTTACCGCGTAGACCATCAGACGTAACCGTGCAACAGTCTTACTACGAGGTTGGAGGAAACAGGGATACGTACAACAACATAGAACAAATGGTGATGGATCATGTTGGACCCTCCACCGGGCGTATGCTGGAACATAATGACCAAGCAGGTCATGGAGACTCTGACAATGTTGAGGAGGATCCTAATCCGGAGGTGAAGAGATTTTATGATTTGTTGGCGGCGGCTCAGACTCCATTGTGGGAGGGTTGCAACAGTCACACTGAGTTATCCGCCTCCCTAGCTGCTTTAAGCCTAAAGGCAGATTATAATCTTTCTGGAGGTTATTTTAATAGGATGGTCAATCTGATGGGTTCCACCATGCCTAGTAATCATAGAATGCCAGCAAACCTGTACGGTGCTAAGAAACAAGTGGCAAACTTGGGGTTGGGTTGTGTGAAGATAGAGTGTTGTGTTGGTGGATGTATGCTGTTCAGAAATGAGTTTGCAGACAAGGGTGTCACAAAATGTCTGCATTGTAATGAGGAACGCTATAAGACCGTTAAAAGGAGAGGGAAGGTAACTCGGACGGCCAGGAAGAAAATGTGGTACTTCCCTATAACACCGCGTCTTCAACGCCTGTATGCCTCATTATCCACGGCAAAACACATGCGTTGGCATGCTCTGAACTGAACACAAGAGGGGTTTCTTTGTCATCCCTCCGACGGGAAAGCATGGAAGTGTTTGGATGAGCTATATCCGGACTTTTCTGGCGAGCCGCGCAATGTAAGACTTGGCTTATGTACTGATGGGTTTAATCCATTCGGTCAATACGGAAGAGCTTACTCTTGTTGGCCAGTCATCCTGACCCCATACAATCTGCCGCCTGATATGTGTATGAAGAGGGAGGTCATGTTTCTATCTATACTGGTTCCAGGACCCAAAAATCCAAAGGCGAACATAGACGTGTTTTTGCAACCGTTGGTTGAAGAGTTATCACAGTTATGGGATGTCGGGGTAATGACATACGATGCGTCTTTGAAGAACAACTTTATGATGCGTGCTGTTTTGATGTGGACTATTAACGACTTCCCGGCCTATGGTATGCTTTCTGGATGGTCCACGTCTGGGAAGCTTGCTTGCCCTGTATGCATGGAACATACCGGGGGGGAATCACTCCCTGTTAGTGGCAAGACAAGTTTCTTTGACTGTCATAGAAAGTTTCTACCGTTGGATCACCCATTTAGGCGAAACAAAACCGCTTTTAAGAAGAACAAGGTTGTTAATGAACCTCCACCCCGAAGGTTATCTGGTGCACGCGTTTGGCAGAGGGTCGAAGAGTATCCTTACATCTGGGACAAGAGTGTTAAGGAGTTTGCGGGTTACGGTAAGGAACACCACTGGGTGAAGTAGAGTGTCTTGTGGGATTTGCCATATTGGAAAGACTTGTTGTTAAGACACAACATTGATGTCATGCACACTGAACGTAATGTTTTCATGAATATTTTTGACACTGTTATGGACATCAAAGGGAGAACAAAGGACAATGAGAAGAGTCGTCTAGACCTTCCGATTTGGTGTTCTAGGAAGGAGTTGGAGTTGAGGGATGCGGGACGTGGAAGAATGTTTAAACCCTATGCAAAATATGCTTTAACTAGACCACAACAGATTGCTGTGTGTATTTGGATGAATGGGTTGACCCTGCCTGACGGATTCGCTTCTAACTTGAGTAGATGTGTCGACGTGAAGGAGGGCAGGGTGTTTGGCATGAAAAGTCATGATTGCCATGTGTTTATGCAACAACTACTCCCGTACGCATTTCATGCCTTACCGAAGCCTATTTGGAAGCCGTTGGTGGAGTTGAGTCACTTCTTTAATGAGTTGACGGCTACTTCGTTGACTGTGGAGAAACTTGTGAAGATGGAAGAAACTATCCCGATATTGATTTGTAAGTTGGAGCAGATTTTCCCACCAAGTTTTTTTGACTCGATGGAGCATTTGCCTATCCATTTACCGTACGAGGCCTTGGTTGGTGGCCCGGTGCAGTATCGTTGGATGTATCCATTCGAAAGGTGAACGCCAGAACTCTTTAATTTCCTTGCAAACACTTCTTATAATAGTATTTTCTAACTTAACACTATCTTGTTAATGATGTTGAAGATTCTTACGCTCCTTAAAAGATAAAGTGTCGAACAAAGCCTGCGTTGAAGCATCAATTTGTGAGGCATACTTAGTCGAAGAAATGACAACCTTTGCTTCTTTTTATTTTCCGACGGAGATAGAAACTAGAATGAGTAGAATTCCCCGCAATCTTGGGGTAGCCAGCCGCACAGGGTTTGATGAACAAACATCAATTTTCAACTATCCTGGTCACCCGGGGGGCAAGCTCACAAAATGTTACATTGATGAGAAAGATCGAAAGGCGGCTCACTTGTACATTCTTCTAAATTGCCCAGAAGTGGAACCCTTTATTGCGTAAGTCATAGAAGTTATATGTTACATTTTAAACGTAGCTTTTATAGTATCTAAATTTGTTTCCTTTGAATAGCTTATACACAGATATGCTAAAACTTGAGCAAAATGATTTAACTGATGACCAAATTCATAGTGAGGTGTCATCCAAGTTCGTTGGTTGGTTCGCGCAACACGTAAGACCCGTTTACCAGGTGTTTTTTATCTTTGCTTCTAACTCCCGATATCTAACGATGACCTACTTGTTATGTTGTACATAGATACAAGACCCAAACAACCATATTGAAGATTCTTTACTCCAAGCCCTTTCTTGGGGGCCGGTGAAAACTGTTAAAAAATGGCCTATTTACTACGTAAATGGCTACAAGTTTAATATTCTTCAATGGAGTGAAGGGATGCGCACCCATAATTACGGGGTTTGTGTTAAAGGCACCGCCGGACAGTTGGAAGAAGACTTTTATGGAGTGCTGACGGAGATTGTTGAAGTTTCGTTCTCTGGACGACTAAGAAGAGATATTGTTCTATTCAAATGTGATTGGTTCGACAACACAATCGGTGTTGGAACAAAGGTTGACAACAACTACGGCTTAGTTGAGGTTAAGAAGAATGGTAGATATAAAGGGTTTGATCCCTTCATTTTTTCCCAACAAGCTGAGCAGGTTTATTACACCGACTTCCCGGGAGGACATCGGGACTGGTATGCAGTAATCAAGGCCAAGGCCCGAAGTCAGATCGCTGACAATGTCTCCGAGGAGGTCGATGACGCTTATCAGCTTGCACCACACGAGCTCAATGATGCCAATTTGTTGTTCAACATTGATCCAGTCATAATGGATGAGACACTCGCCACTACGGGGGGTGAACACATTGACAAAGACCTTGTCTCTCGATCAAAACGGTCTAGGGCTGATTTGGATACTGATGAACTTGTTCAAACAGATAACCACAGTGACACTGAAACTGAGGGGGAATTTGAAACTGAAACAGACACAGAGTATGTAGTTGTTAAATATATATACATAGGTTTACATATATCCTGAGACTAACCTTTCTTTTCATGATTTTATCCATAGATGACGGGACGTCGACTGCCCTTCAGTAGGGGTGGTGGGTCCAGGACCCCGACATCCCGACAGGGGACTCCCACCCCAGGACAGGAGACCACTCCATCACCACTACAGCGGACCACTCCATCACCAGTACAGCAGAGCACTCCATCACCACCACCACCACCACCACAGCAGACCATTCCACCACCACCACCACAGCAGACCACCCCATCACCCCGACTGACCACCCCAGAGCAGAGTCCTGGAGTTGGTGGCTTGGAGGACCATGGCCATCAGGCCACCCCACCTCCGGCATCCCCTCTGCCCATGTTGGTACCCGTGCCGGCCGGAGACGAGTAAGTGACTAAACCTCAAATACTTTTATGTTATTTGTATGATACTTTATATTAAACTTTAGTGAAAAGACTTGTTGGTTTATTGGATGTTACTTTAATTAGTACTTGTATAGATTGAATTGTACTGGGCACTCTTCTGTTTGTAACAGGGTAACTATTTAAACTTGGAAATGTTACATTTACAAGGGAGACTCTGCCGAAATTTTGGGAGTCTCCCTAGATTGTGTATTATTTTACTCCTAACATAATTGTTGTCATTACAGCTTTGTTGATAGTAGTCGCACTACCAAAGCGATTACTAAGGTTTTGAAGGCCCAGTGGGATGGTCCATATATATCTTGGACAGATGCTGGGAAGGTTGTGCAAGATAGGTGGTTTGACACCTTCTCGGTAAGTTCCTAGCTCATTTGTTGTGACTTGATTTGTAAAATAGACCTCTTATTAATTTTGATTTCTCATTTCATTTTACAGCGTGATTACCAGTGGGCGGAGGGTATGATTGATGAGATTAGGAAGGTCTTTGCCACAAAGACCTCCAAAATCATCAAGAGTACCCTTTGGAAGGTGAGGGACAAGGGTGAGCGCCCTCGTTGGATCCCGAAGGACCATTGGGACGGGATGGTCCAGAAGTGGGGCGGGGTCCCGTTCCAGCAGGTGAGTGCTCGGAACAGGGCCAACAGAGCCGCCGATGCTGCAGCCTCGGTTTACACTGGGGGTAGCATTTCAACCCTCGAGCACAAGAAAAGATTTGTAAGTATATTTATGTTAAACATTTCTATTATGATTCGTCTTACATGTTTACAAATAATAATCTCAATGTTTTTTGTCCACCACAGGAGCTGAGGGAGCACCGGGAGCCTTCTTTGTTTGAGGTCATGCAAATGACCAAGAAGAACAAAGCCGGTGCATGGGTAAACCAAAAGACTACGGATCTAGCGGTATTTACTTTTAACTGACACATGCTTATAATTTACAAATCAGCTTACTAATCCTATCATTGTTTTTGAATTTACAGGAGGCGTATCAGGCCAGGAGGGCCGAGAAGGAGGCGGACCTGGTGGCTTCCACTCCTAAAAGGGAGGTTCCTCCCACCCTATCTTGTTCTGACGACAACGCCATCTATATGGAGGCTGTTGGCGGTGTGAACAAGAAAGGGAGGGTATTTGGATTGGGTGGCGTCGGCACGCAGCTGGCGAAAAAGGGGAAGACTCCTTCCTCTTCGTCTTCCTCTGGTCTTCCGACTGAGGTCGTTCAGGTAATTCAAAACCTGAACGATGAGCTACAGGAGGAGCGACGTCAGAGGCAGTTGTTGTTGGAGCGGGCCGAGGCGGACCGACAGAAAGCCGAGGCGGACCGACAGCGGGCCGAGGAGCAGCACGCCGAGACGCGTCGGCAACTTGCTCAGCAGCAGGAGCTACTGATGCAGTTGATGGCGAGGCTACCTCCCCCCACTTCCCAGGCGCCCCCACCACCACCCCAGGATCCCCCACCACCATGATTGTATTTTTATTATTTATACACATTGTATATTTGATTTTTAGTTTTTATGTTATATTTTATTCAGTATTTATTTTGTCATTCTTCATTTATTATGTCAATATTTATTGGTAATTAAATTCAAATCAAAAAGCCTTATTGTACCTATCATTAATAATTCAACCTATTTGATAAATAAATTTAATTTATTATTTTGTTTTTAATAATAATTTAATATTTTAAAAAAATTATTTAAATTTAATTATAAAATTTTATCAGCCAATACAAAATACAAAATATTAATACATTTTTAAAGTTAAATTAACAAAACCAGTCAATATTAAACCAATTTTAAAAAATTTAAAAATTCCAGTTAGCGACGGTAATCGACGGTCGCTATGAGATATAAACAGCGACGGATAGAAGTTGTCGCTGTTGTAGCGACCGATAAGGTGGTCGCTACATGACTACCCATTGCGACGGATATATACGGTCGCTACATGACTAGCCAGTAGCGACGGATCTTGTGGTCGCTGTATGAATAATCACTAGCGACGGTAGAATCAGGTCGCTGTATGACTAACCACAGCGACGGTAAACGGCCGTCGCTAGTAGCGACGGGGACATGACGTCGCTGTATGACTGACTACAGCAACGGTGAACGGCCGTCGCTACTAGCGACGGAGAGATGAGGTCGTTGTATGGCCACAGTTAGCGACGGCTGAAGTCAGTGAAGCAGAGACCATGTTAGCGACGGCATTATGCCGTCGGCATTTTAGCGATGTCTGTTTTATGGTCGCTGACCGATTTTTGACGAGGGTTTTAACGACGGATGGTTTCCCGTCTAAAATGCCGTCGCTAAGGTATGTAGCAACGGTCTAGGTACGGATTAGCGACCAACTTTTTCCATCGCTAAAAGGTGTTTTTTTAGTAGGTTAACCTACATATGATCATCTAAGAATAATTGGCTCTTTGTGTTACGCTCATAATCAGAAGAGGAATGGTGATAAGTTTGCTAGTAGAAGCAAGAAGTGTGTTTTCATTGGCTACCTATATGGGAAGAAAGAATGGAAGCTGTTTGACTTAGAAATAGAGGGCATTTTTATTTCTCGAGATGTTGAATTTAGTGAGAATGAATATTCATTTGCTACTGATACTGCTACCAAAGGTGTTCTGACTACTTGGAATTGTGAAAATGTTACAGATGATGTATCTGATGATGTGGAAACTGTAGAGCATTTAGAAAGTAACAAAGAAAGTGGCAATGTATTGATAATGGATAGGGGGTGAGCCAGAAGTTGGGTCCGATGAGCAGGTTGTTCTGCAGAATATAGATACACACGACACGATGATCCTATCTATGCTTGCGACTGAGCTGACATTAGGTAAAGGGCACAAAACCAAACAACCCTCTACCCGGTTACGGGATTATGTAACAAACACCACTAAAAGATTGAGCCCATCCAACTGTTCAACTTCTCCAAGGTAGACTCAGGTGAACCCTATCCCATAACTAATTATGTGAATTATGATTGTTTTTCCTATTGCACATCATGTTTTTCTTACCTCTATTTCATAGCACAAAGAATCGATTACTTATACTAATGAAGTAAAAGATAGTCGGTGGAGAAACGCCAAACGCCATGCAAAATGAAATTCAAGCACTTGAGAGCAATGGACAATGACATCATTACCTCCTGGGAAGAAAGCACTTGGGAGAAAATGAGTGTATAAAATAAAGCATAAATCCGATGGAAGTATAGAGAGGTTCAAAGAATGGTTGGTGGTTCTTGGCAATCATCAAGTAGAGGGAATTGATTACATAGAGACTTTTGTACCTGTTACAAAAATGGTAACTGTACATATTGTGCTCGTTAGGGTAGCCACACGGGGTTGGGCATTACATCAAATGGATGTGCACAATGCATTTTACATGGGGATCTTAAGGAGGACGTATACATGAAGCTGACACCTAGTTTTCTTCCTCAACAAGTCGGCTTGGTATGTAAACTTAATAAATCCTTATACAGACTTAGACAAGTACCCCGCTGTTGGTTTGCAAAACTGTCCACCGCATTAAAGGACTATGGATTTCAGCAATCTGTTTCCGATTATTCTCTCTTTGTCTTGTAAAACCCGGGTGTGCATCTTATAGTATTGGTGTATGTTGATGACCTCATTATCTCAGGTGATAATCATGAAGTTATCACTAAATTCAAAGGCTATTTACATAGTTGCTTTCACATGAAAGACTTGGGAATGCTCAAATATTTTTTAGGTGTTGAAGTGGCAAGGTCTTCAGGAGGTATCTTTCTTTGTCAACAAAATATGCTCTTGATATTGTAGCTGAAGCTGGACTTCTAGGAGCTAAGCCAGCAAATGTACCAATGGAACCGAATCATCGTTTAGTGCTTGCTGAGGATTTGTTTTTTCTCATCCTGATAAGTACAGGAGGCTTGTAAGTCGTCTTATATACCTTTGCTTTACCAGGCTAGAGCTTTCGGATTGTGTACATGTGTTGTCTCAATTTATGCAGGCACCTAAACAAAATCATTGGGAGGTTGATCTCTGGGTTGTTCCTTACTTGAAAGGAAATCCAGGACAAAGATTTTTACTGAGTATGGACTATGATCTGCAATTATCTGGTTGGTGTGACTCAGATTGGGCCAGCTGCCCTTTAACTCGCAGATCACTTACTGGATGGTTCATTCTACTGGGATCTTCTCTGATTTCCTGGAAAACTAAGAAAAAGAAAATAGTGTCACGCAGTCTTGGTGTTTTTCATTCTCAGCCTATATGACTTCACTGTGATAGTTAAGCAGCGCTTCATATAGTCATGAACCTAGTTTTTCATGAGCGTACCAAGCACATCGAGGTTGATTGCCACTACATATGTGATAAGTATCTTAAAGGCAATATTGCACCAGTTTTTGTTCTTACACATGCACAATTGGCTGACATCTTCACTAAGGCTCTTGATCCTACACAATTCCATTCCTTGTTGTGCAAGTTTGGCATATGCAAGTTACATACACCAACTTGAGGGGGTAATGAGATCATGTTGCAATAATAAGTTATTGGGATCAAATCAAAAGAAAATCATACCAAATCAGTATATGATTGTTATCTCATGTTATTCCATAATTTTAGGAGATTTATTTAGGAATTCAATTTGTATAGCCCAATCTTAGGAGATTCTGTTATAACTTTCATGTATATATAAATATATGTATTCCTGTACAAATAGAGGAATAAGAAAGCCATTCTATAAAAGATATTTTCTTAAATAATAATTAATTAGATTGTAAGACCACGGTAGTAATGACCACAACTTTAATCTCTCCTTTTTTGCAAGTCCAGGATCAATCGTGTAAACTTGTAAGGGTAACAGATATTGCAGCAATCAAACATAAAAAATTGGAAGGATAGACAGAGAAAACGTATTCATTCATAAGAAAGCTAATGACGCTACCTGATTTGCTTTCTTCCCTACACCCATTAGGAAATTATCCGGTTTGATGTCTTTATGCAAACTATATCTTTGTAAGCAATCCTTAAAATGTAAAAAGATCAGCCAAGTTATCCTCTGACTTACAGTATAACAATTTTATCTTTCTTTTACTAACCTTATCACGAATGAAGTGATACTTGGTCTCAATATGCTTGGTATTGCCATGATCTATTAGATAATTTGCAAGGCTAATAGTAGACTTGTTATCCACAAACATGCTTACTGGTTTTCCCTTTTGAATCTTCATTTCTTTCAACAACTTCCTAAGCTATAAGCCTTGATAGGAACCAAGTGCAGCAACTATATATTCTGCCTCACAAGTAGATAAGGCAACCGGATCCTCCTTCTTTGAGCTTCATGAAATTGGTGCACCACCAAACAGCCAGATGTGCCCTACAGTGCTTTTCCTATCATCATTATCCCTTCTCCAATCTAAATTAGTGTAGCCATGCAACCAATCTTCTTCTTTGCTTTTACACTTAGGAAGTATAACACCATAATTGATGGTGCCTTTGATATACCTTAATATTCTATTTGCAACCATTAGATGAGAGACTTTAGGAGCTTGCATATACCTGCTAATTAATCATACACTGTAGGTTAGATCAGGTCTTGTGTTACATAAGTATCTTAGTGAGCCAACTATCTGTCTGAACAATGTGGGATCAGCAAGCTCTCTTTCATCATTCAAGCTCAATGCGAGTCCTATCTCAGCTGGAGTAGTTGCTAGATTACACTCATTCATCTGAAATTTCTTCAGGATTTCAGCTGCATACTTGCCTTGGTGCATCAAAATTTCTGCTTTTGTTTCCTTGAATTCAATCCCAAGGAAGTAAGACAAGATACCTATGTCAGTCATCTCAAATTGACTCATTAGCAGCTGTTTCACTTTAGCAATGTCTTCATCATTGTCTCCTGTAATCAGCAAATCATCCACATACAGGCACAAGATGATTAAGTTTGTATTAGTATCTCCCTTTACATATACACCATGTTCTGAGATGCACTTTATAAAGCCTATCTTTACTAGCACACTATCAATTTTCTTGTTCTAGGCCCTTGGAGCTTGTTTCAAGCCGTATAGAGCCTTCCTCAACTTGAACACCTTCCTTGCATGGCCAGCAACCCTAAAACTGGTGGCCATTCTACATAAACTTCCTCCTTAAGAGGTCCATTTAGGAAAGCAAACTTCACATCAAGTTGGTGCAGGGACCAGTTTCTAACATAGGCTATTACAACCATAAACCTCACTATTTCAATCCTTGTTACAGGAGCAAAGGCCTCTACATAATCAACTTCTTCTTTCTATAGGAAGCCTTTTGCCACTAATCTGACCTTATACGTCACTATCTCACCATTTGGGCTTTTCTTCACTTTGTACACCTACTTGACTGCAATAGGCTTCTTTCCAGGTGGCAATGTCACTAGATCCCAGGTATGATTTTTTTCAGTCGAATTCAGTTCATCATTCATGGTCGTAATCCATTTATGATCCTTTCAGGCTTCTTTTAGGCTGACTGGTTCAGTACCTGTAAAAAGTGCCAAATAGACTAAGTCACCCTCATCTGTGATATGTTTATCAAAGAATACCTCATACTCTCTCATCCTTTGTGATGCTTGTGTCAGTCTTCCTGATCTTCTAGGTCCAGCATCATTAGTGGTTGCTTCTTCTTCTGTAGTTTACTGATCATTTTGACCTTTATCATAGCTGTTTAATTCAACTAAGATCTTAGCCAAGCTACCTTTAGTGCCTTCATTCCATCTGAACTCTTTGATTCATCAAACACAACATCTCTACTGATCACTACTTGCTTTGTCTCGAGATCCAGTAGTCTATAGCCCCCAGTTGCATGATGTCCAAGGAAAATCATTTGTACTACCTTATCATCTAACTTTTGCCTCAACTGATTAGGTATGTGTTTGTAACAAAGTGAACCAAATACTTTGAAATGCTTTACATCAGGCTTCACTCTTATCCAAGATTCTTCTGGTGTAGTACAATCCAATATACTTGTAGGGCACCTATTTAGAATGTAAACTACAGTGGTTGTTGCTTCACTCCATAGTGAATGAGGTCATTCCTTTCCCTTCAACTTGCTCCTAACCATGTTCATAATGATTCTATTTCTTCTCTCTACTGCACCATTATGTTGTGGGGTGTATGGTGGAGTGACCTCATATACTATACCTTCTTTCTGACAGAATTCTTGAAATTCCCTGGATGTATACTCACCTCCCCCACCAGTCCTCAGAATTTTGATATGGCTACCACTTTGCTTTTCAACCATTGCTTTGAACTTCTCAAAGGTTCCAAAAGCAACACTCTTTCTTTTCAGCATATAAATCCATACTTTCCTGGTTAAATCATCCAGAAAAGTGATAAAGTACCTGCTTCCTCCTAGTGATTCAACTTGAAGGGGCTCACAAACACCAGAATAGATGACCTCAAGTTTTTGTTTTGACTTTACTTGAACAAACTTCTTGAAGGCTTGTCTAGGTTGCTTGTATTCTAAGCACTCCTTGCATTTTTCTAATGGCTGATTCAGTTTGGGTACCCTTTTTGTCAACTCATGTAGCTGACTAAGATCTCTAAAATTCAGGTGGCCAAATTTGTAGTGCCACAGCCACTTATCCTCTTCTGCAGATGCCTTTAAACAGTGCTGATCAAGCACGTGAATTACAACCTTAAATGTTCTGTTCCTGGACAACGATGTTTTGATGATCAACTTTCTATTTCTGTTATAGATCTTCAACATTCTGTCAACCATTATCATCTCATACCCTTTCTCTAAGAGTTGACCAAGACTGGGGAGATTGCACTTCATCCCAAAGACATAAAGCACCTCTTCTATGAAGGACTTTTTCCCATCTTTTCTTTGAATCATCACTCTCCCAATGTTGTGTGCACATAGGATACTATTATCTACAAACCTAACTTTACTTTTAACTGATTCATCAAGATTGTGAAACCAATCTTTATTACTAGTCATGTGTGTTGAGCACCTTGTGTCAAAGCACCAACAATGATCATTATCACTTGTTGCTTTTGTGGTCACTATTAGTAATACTGGATTAGAATTTGAATCTTCCTATGCAGCCAACTGAGCTTTATCATTAGCATTTTTGTCCTTGAACCAACATTCTTCAGCAAAGTGCCCTTTCTTTCCACAGTTGTAACATTCAAGGTTCTTTTTGTCCCAATTTTTCTTGCCACTTCTCCCACCACCTCTTCCTCTAGAGCTATTGAAGCTTATTTTCTTCTGATATCCTCCTCTATTTTTCTGATCATCTGGAGATTGATAGCTTTCCTTTGAGTGGTTGCCTCTGCCTCTTGCATTCTTGGTGTTGTTTTTCCCCCTTTTCTATTGTCAAAGAAATACTTCTCTGTTTGATTCTGGGCCTGCAGAGCTTGTTCTGTAGAGACTTTACCATTTGTCCTTTCTTGAAGCCTTTGTTCGTATTCCTTGAGAGAGCCTTGCAGCTCATCAACTGATAAAGATTCTAAGTTCTTGGACTTCTCAATTGCAACCACTATGTGGTCAAATCTTGGATTCAAAGTTCTCAAAATTTTCTCAATCAACTTGAAATCATTAATTTTCTCATCACAGTTATTCATAGAATTGACCAAGATCTGCAGCCTTCCAAAGTAATTGGCTATACTCTCATTGTCTTCCATCTGCATGAGTTTGAATTACTTTCTCTGGGTCTGGAGACAAACTTTCTTCACCTTCTCAGCTCCTGCATAGGCCTTCTTCAAAGTGTTCCAAGCTTCTTTGGCCGAGGTGGCAGTAGCTATCTTCTCAAAATTAGCATCATCAACACATTAATGCAAGATCACCAAGGCTTTGCAATCTTTTTTCTTTAAATCTTTACGTTGTGCACGTTGTGCTTCTGTATCTTCCTTTGGTTCTGTGATTCCCGTCTTTCCATTAAATATTAGAAACCAAACAATGCTCTCATCTGCACACTCCATCCGCTGAAGTTTTTGCCTGTTAGGACTGGAAGGTTGGCGGGGAAATGACCATTGGCAGCCATGATTTAATGCGGAATTTCCTGGATCGAATCTTGCTCTGATACCACCGTTAGAACCTATGAGTTCTTTAGTTTCTTGCACCAAGGAACCAAAATTGATGATTAATGAGGAAAGCAATAGAGAGAATTTGGAATAGAAAAAGTATATTAATTTATTTCATAACAAGGTATTTATAGAAGGATTAAAACACGGAATTTAACCCTTAACCCAGCTAACTTCTAACAATAACTTTTGGATAGTTACAAAACTAACTCACTTCTATTTAGAGAACTAAACTAGAATTGGTTTTACACATCAACACAAGATAAATGGAAGAAGGAAAATTAATATATATATATAATTATATTATATATTAATTATATTATATATATAATATATTGATATAATATATATTGTACTTTAGCATGGCAATTAATATATATATATATATATATATATATGTCACGTTGTATGCTAATGCATTGCTATGTGCGTATTATAAATATATAAATATATGTATATATATATATATATATATATCTTATGAGAAAGGTATTCTTATATAAGAGTGAGAAGGGCAAATCTAGGCCGTATAACCATACATGGGTGGTTGAGATTAAAAGTTTTTAAAAGTCATATGATCACTTAAAAGGTCACACGACTTCTTAAAAAGTCACATGATAAATCTCAACCATCCATTGTATTGTTATACGGCCCAGATTTAGCCCTCTCACTCTCACATAAGAGAGTCTTTCTCACATGATACATCCTCTATATATATAATATTTTTCCACGACGAGACGTAAAAAAGCCAAAACGTGAGGCACGTGATTGACGAAAATTGAAGGTTCCCTGGGAGGCGAAGAAAAATTTAGGATTGCGAGGCAAAGAAAAGAGAAAAACACAGCAGATAGAAACAAATTAAATCAGAGAGTGAGAGTGGTACGTACCAACTGCACCAGAGGATTTTATTTTTCCCATTTTGTTAATTCTTAGTTTAAGATTCTTAGTTTAATTCTTTTAAATTTGTTAAATTTTTAATTTATAGAAGACTAAATTGTTAGATTGATTTTCTTAGAGAATATTGTAATTTGATTATTGAGGTTTCTATTTTTATTGTACCATTTCCTTCTTTTTATTAATTTTTCATGATCATAGCCTTTTACTTGTTTAATTTCATTTTATTTAATTGAATTTATGCTTAATCAATTGAATTATGTAATTAGATTAAATAGGATTTAATTAGGATTTCTTATGATAACATGCATGCTTAATGAATACTTTTCAGGATCAATCCTATGATTTGTTTGTAGTTTGCTTAATTCCATACTTTAAGATTAGGTTACGTATGTAGACGCTTGATGATATATAAATTCAATTATTCCTAATTTTTTATAATCTTGTTTTATGGTGCTTAGTCGGACTCTTGATTAATATGTTTGTTCAACTTAAATGTAACTAAAGGAATTACGAATTAAAAGGCGCTTAGTTAATTAATTCGAATTGGAAATTAATAATTAAGAAGAGGTATATCTTTTATATCCAGTTATAGGATCAATTACAATTACTCCAAGAAAATCAGTCATTTGTCATTTATTATTTTTAACCTAATTTTTCTAATCACCCTTTCTTTATTACGATAATCATAAACAAAACCTCCTTTTTTATTGATAATTGTCTTCTAAGCCTCTTAGTTTGTTAGTCCTTAAGAGACGACTTAGGCTCCGCATTATTTTAATTGTTTTAATTTGACCGATCGCGACAGTTGACGGTTAACTTTATATGTGTACGTTAGATTCTTCATCCTCTATAATCGGGGAATGGGCAATGAAGTACTAATGCAAGGAACCATGCAAGACAAGCGAGAGGGATGGCCATGGGTGGGTGCAAGAGATACTTCATGGAAATGGCACTAGATATCATGAAATGTTTAGGATGAACAAACAAATATTTGAAAATTTATGCGCTGAATTGGTAAACCACGAATTAAAAAGGTCCAAACACATAGAAGTGCATAAAAGGGTTGTTATGTTCTTACATGTGATTGGGCACAATGCAGGAAATAGAGTAATCCAAGAAAGATTTTAGTATTCTGGTGAAACAATTAACAAACATTTTCATCATGTACTACAAGCATGTTTGAAGTTGTCGTGGATATTATAAATCATATTTATCCAACATTTGTGCAGATACCACATAAATTAGTGATGGTAGAAGATATTGGCCATATTTCAAGGATTGCATTAGGGCAATTGATGAGACTCATATCTCATGTGTGGTTCCATAAAATGATTCCATAAGGTTCATTGGTAGAAAAGGTTACACCACACAGAACGTCATGGCTGTTTGTGATTGGGATATGTGTTTCACATTTGTATTGCCGAGCTAGGAGGGATCTGCCCATGATGCATATATATTCAAGCATGCACTTACAAATACGACGTTTAATTTTTCACATCCTCCCACAGGTTCAATTTCACACTCCTTGCACCCTGTATATTTCTATATGCCTTAGGTTACTGACCCAATATACTAACTTGCACACTAATATTTTTTATTTGCTAGGTAAATACTACTTGGTAGACAATGGGTATCCAACACTAATGGGATACTTAGGTCCATATAAAAGTGAGAGATATCATCTCCCTGACTTTAGGCGTAATTGTAATTTTGGATATTACAATGAGGTCTTTAATTATTTTCATTCAAGCTTAAGGTGCACGATAGAAAGAACATTTGGTGTCTGGAAGAATAGGTTTGTCATACTATGTCATATGCTAAGTTTCAAGTATCAGACTCAAGTGGAGCTAGTGTGTGCCATGATGCAATCCATGACTTTATTCGCAGATGTGCTTTATCTGACATTGAGTTTGACAACGTCCTAGATATTAATGACAGTAATGTCAAGCATCCAAATCAAACACATTATACATCAAATGATGAAATTGACACAATCTCATCCCCGAGCATAAATATTGTTTGTGACTCAATTAAGGATTAAATTGTGCTTGCTGAATTTACCAATTAGTATGTAATAATGTAAATTGTTAATAATATATTTAATGTTATTAAACCCATTGCATTTATTAATATATTTAATATATATTTAATAAGATTAAATATTATTATAATAATATATTTTAAAAATATATATTATTCATAATATACTTATTATAACATTATCAAATAGTAATTTAACATTTTTTCATAATATTTTTAGTATAGTATTTTAATACATCTTTTATTAATCATTATTATTAATAAATATATTTTGTTCATATAATTTTTAATGGAATATTTTAATATGCCATTTAAATATTATTTACATTAAATAGACTAGTTTACTACTTCTTTTAACTAATACCATTTTGATAATTTTCACCCAAATTTCATTTTCTTAAATTAAGTTTACCAAAATATTTTTCAACCAAACACAACCATTACTTTTCAGTTGTTACAACAAAATATCCAAACACAAATCACTATTTTCAAAACCCGGTTTTCACAATCACGTTTTTAAAACTCTAATTTTCTAAACTTTGTTTCATAAACTTAATCCTAACTTTAAATCAAACGAATCCTAAATCTAGACCGATAGCAATTAAAAGCTAATCTACTGTACTGCAAATCAGATTTTCTTAAACCGCCTAAATGAAGGAGTGGACATGGTTGAGGGCAAATTTAGATGGCTTTATAGTAACATTATTGTATGAATTCACATTAGATGATTTGGTCATTGATGTGTACCTCTAATTTTATAACAATATTTGACTTTGGTGTTCGAGAAAAATAGTAATTGGAAAATTTTGGTAGTTAGTTTATTTATTATTGTGCTTAATTTGCTAAACTCGGATTTCGTTAAACTTAAGGGTAATGGTTGGAGTGTTTATCATGTTAATTGGATTTGGAGTGACTATAGGTGTATGGATATGCATTCTAGCTATAGGCACAGAGGATTCCTCCAGCGCAGCCATGGCTGTATGTTGCTCATAGAATTGCTGTCTTAATTTTATGCGTTCTGTCTCTGTTGATAATAATTGCAACTTCTAAGCAAGTGCTGTGGTTTGATTCTATTGGTTTATGGACCGTACTACTATGTTATGCAATTATTCATTGTTTTTATTTTATTCTCTCTGGATTGACTTTTTGACTCATTTATAGTACTCAATTTTTTTTTGGTCATGAAATTTATAGTACTTCTTGACTTAAGAAATTTTTTTGGTTGGTACACATAACAAAATAAGTATACAAAATTGTGATAAAAATTCCATATATGTAAATCATTCTGATTGGTGTAGTGAATATACTTACATTAACTCTTGATAGAAAGATTTTGTTGTCTATGTAAATCATTTCGGTTATCTAGTTAATGAAGTTGTGTTAAATTTTGATATAAAAAGTTTTGTTATCTATATAATACGGCATATATACTAAACAAAAACAATAATGTCTTAATAAAATCATGTGAAGTTATGTAAAAATCACACATTTTAAATAGAAAATTTAATTTCTCTAAATCCAAAACATAAATTGAGAAGAAAATATTTTGTCCTTTCACAAATTTATTGCCTGGAACCCAAGCATGATTAGTTTCCAATTTTCCACAATTCAGTCCCGGAGAATAAAGATGCCACTTTTCAATAGTGATATAGAACAAGTTTCTTGGTGTGTGCCAAATTATAATTAAGTCACCTTTCTATTTAACAAACCATCGATATGTAATTCCCTGGAAGTTTCTCATTCATGTATCATTGAACCCACCCAAGTAAATTCCTAGGAAGTATCTTGTTGTTAATTAGATCATAATTATTCGACCCTTTCAAACTTTTGAACATTAAACTATTCTCTCTTGAATTCTAAAAGTCCTTGCCGAAATGTTTGTAACTTCGCAACACTTTTCATTCCATTTTTCAATTTTTTGGGATCTAAATTAACCATCATGAGTGCTATATATACAGCACAAGAAGCAACCAAGAGAGGGTATTAGAGAGAGAGATATCATAGAATTAATTAAGAGGCTGAGAGAGTCTTGTCGCAGGATAGATGACACCGTCTATGTTGCATGCAACTGTGTGTAGTTGGTGTCTTTGTCTTGCGACATGATTCTCTAAACCTCTCTGAGTCCTCACACTAACACAATTTTCTTGCAATATCAATTAAAATAAATTAATGTTCAATACATTATGTATGAAACATATATGTAGTGGCATATATGACATCTCGTTTATGCTTTTGTTATATGTTTTCTGCTGCAAAGAATCAGTGTACATTGTTTGCGGTTGTGGTAAGGTTGTTTTTGAGACAAGATTAATTCAAAGAATCAAGAGGTAAGGTGAGTTTAACTGTTCATTGTTTCACTCTTCTGCTTCAGAACTTTAATCATGTATTTTTTTTTTCTTTTTGCAATTTACAGATCAACACAGAAGGTTAATTGACCATCTTGATCTCATGTAATGTAAAAAGGAAGGACCCACAAGATCAAAAGCGGTTAGTAAGAAATTACAATTTTATTTTATAGTGAATAAGAAATTACACTTGTGTTATAATAAGACTTTGAATAATCATATATTAAGAAAAAGAATAATGTTAATATATATCTTTATATAAATATTGATAAAATTTAGGATTAAATATATATCTTTCTATGTTAACTTTCATTCTTATCATTTTGTTACGGGGAACATCTCATCCAAAAGTATAACCACATCCTTAGGGTGGAACTGCCATTGCCTTTGGTGAAAACCATAATTAAAGAATGAAGGAAATCGTTTTCATTTTACTTATATAGCCAAGTTCTAAGTATATATAATTATACTTAATATTTTCTTTCTTTTGATCCAAGTAGGCACATATTGGACTGTTAATTTAAAACCATAAATACCACATGCTGATCTCACCTTAGTTAAATGAAAGTGAAATTAAGGCTATGTAAAAAACATCTGAAGTGTATGAAAAGAAATTGAAATATAGATTGCAGTGAACCATATCATAGAGAAAGATTCTGAATTATACAACACATGGTTCCTATACGTGATGTTGCACTGGATACATTATTTGAATCACTGATGAAAGTTTGTTTTCTTCTGGGTAAAATTCTGTCTCCAGAAGCGTGCGTCATATGAAAAGTGTGCAAAACTGAAAGTTATTGCTGCAACCCATGGCTTAAACTTAAAGGAAGCTCGGATATCATATCAGGTAGAAGCATTTATTTTGGTAAGTTAATTCTGTCTGAATATGCCGTGATCTCCCGGTGTGGTGATACTAAAAACTTCAATATTGTGGTTAACTGCAGACAAATATGCGGCTGATAGAGTCAAAAGAACCTTTATATTATACGGCTGTAATTTCGGTTATGAACCATAATTTTGATTGAGAGAGTGGCCCATGAAGGGTGAAGGGTGACAAAATTAGGTGGCCATTGGGGAGTGTAGAATCGTAGATGATGCAGAGGCCAAAGGTGGTGCTGCTGCTGCGTTAGGGGATGTGGGAAAAACAAGGGGTTTAGAGGTGATGAGGTGTGAGAAAGAGAAATGTGAAAAATAACAAAAAGGGTGAGAATCGAGAAAAAGAACTACCCTCTTGTTGTCCTACGCATGACCTGCTGATGCCTTTTGGGAGACCAAGTAATTTTAACATGTGAAATGGGCTCCACACCTGTTCACATTGCCAATGAGAGAATACAAGTAGAATCGGAGTTGCATGTATATAAATAAGTTACTATTCAGTACGACGTATATCTTGAAACTGGAATTATTTAACTATTTTGCAACATCATTTATCAATAGGGTCTAAGTTGGTTGAGCAAAGTGAATCTAATTGACTTGAGTTGACACCGATCGAGGTAATTATTCCGTGTTTCATATGCTTTCACTTTGCCTTTTTCCTTGACAAGCATGATGAATAAGCCAACATTTCTCAATCACATATAACTAATTTATTTCAGGTATACAAAGAGTAAGACTTTTTCCTTATGTCTCTTTTCTTAGCTGTTCTCTCTGTCTTCTTGAAGAAAATATTTCTAAAATACTCATAATTTTGTATTGAAAATGGTAAAATTTCGATTGAAAGAGACAACTACTTTATGAAATTAATTTCTATTTTCAACATCGCCAGCTAACACTAATATAACACAATTTAAAAACGCAAGTGTTATATGATTGGTCACTTGACTGTTTGTGTACAGAACATGTTTCATAATTTTACTATTATCCATAACGTTTTATTAGGGAAGACATTGTGATATAATAAGTAAACTAAATCAGGCATATTTTATTGGAACGTTTTTTCCTGCAACATTTCTAGCTGTTTTTAGCCCCTTTGATAATATCATAATAATCATACAATCATTCGAAAATCCGTAGAGAATATATTCGTAACCCCAGATGATTATTATTTAACATATATAACTGGGTTTCTTTTTAAAATCATCACAGTGGTAAGCTTTTCCTGAGGCCGGTTTTGAGCTATGTCATCACCAAGTAGCACCTTCCCTGTACCCAAGTCAATTTATCAATCCAAAACCAAAAGAAAACAAACTTAATTATTAGATATAATGTTGATACTTGATATTTATTATTAAGTAAATTCATTTGAATAATTACATTACTAATCTGTGCAACTTAATCTTAAAAATATCTATAAACTGATCTAATGTTTTGACCAAGTGAAAATTATAATAAAGCCAGCCCTTGGGCATGTGCAAGAGCCTCAAAGACCCTTTGCCATTATAAATATGACCTCTCTCTTGAACAAAGAGAAACAGAAAAATGTTTATAGAAGAGAAACGTTTTAGGGACTCCTGTCGCAGGAGAGATGACGCCTTCTGTTGCAAATTAATTAAGCCTCTTTCACAGCACTATAGTTGTCATCTCTCCTCGGCTGAAGCCCCTGCACACTTTCTGCTCAATTCCAACTCCATATCAACCTACACCAAATTGCCAATAAGGTAAGAACCTCTTACATTTTCATTTAATGTGTTTTTTATTTTTCTGTCAAAATCTTGCTCAATTCAGACACTGAATAACAGCCGGAAGATCTAGAGATGTAAATGGACAGGCATCAGTTGCTGATTAACTTTGATGGCTTAGCGATATTGATTACTATACTTGGTGACTAGTGATGACAACATGCATATACATATATACATATATGCATATATGTTTTAATTTCTTGCGCAGTAATTCATTCCTCCTTAAATTTTACCAACCCATATATGTCCTTGATGTATTATTTGACCTTATGAAAGGGATTCATTTAGTATGAAAATCAACAAATTAAGTTTATTAATAAGCACCCATGACATTGGTTTAAGAATGGTGTAACTTCTGTTAGTTGAATTGTGACCCTTCATTCATTCATTTTTTTGAAGGTGGACCTTCCATTCTGAATGTTTTAACATACTCATTTTCTCCTCAATTGGTTTGTGAATTAATATATTCAAGAAAAGCTTCCAAGTCCTTTATTACAATCCATACAGGAGATTTCTTTCTCTCATTCCTATGGATGTAGGCCTGATCAATTCTTGATAACTTTTCTTCCCTTTCTTTCACCATTCTCTCAATTACTTTTTTTTTCCGTATTCTTTCACCGACAATCAAAACTATTGTTTTCAGACAAAGATATCATCATATCACCAAATTGTTGGGTACAGTCTTTGCCAACAAAGCCTCTCAAAACCTTTCTTTTTCATTATTGAATAGGCCAAAGTCCTCTCAAATCATCTAGCTAGCCAATTGTATTTTGTAAAACTATCTGCAATATCTATTAAAGGATAACTTTGATCTATAACAAGGGTTTTTAACGACAATGGAGTGAAAATTAAAAATAATAGGGAATATGGGGTACAAAAAATATTATTTGGCTGTCTGGGGTAGATGGTGTCAAATCACATTTGTAAAACGCATGATGAGGGGGCATTTTAACTGTTCACGCAGGCCCAAAATGCCTTTTACTTGCATGCGTGACACTTGGCACGTATGCAATAAAAACTCATTGTCGCAACCTGGATCGCGACGGCGCGGCGAGAGAGAGAGAGGGGTGTAGGATGAAACAGGGAGTCGCCACCAACGTTTTTATCCATAGAAAAAACATTGGAAAAAACTAAGTTCAATAAAGCACTGGTTAAAAATTGAGATTCAAGTTCGGGAGTCGGTTACGAGTAGGGAAGGTATTAGCACCCTACATCGCCTATCAAAAACAGTACCAAGATTGAAAACACGCAACATAAATAGCCTTACAAAAGATGGTTTATTTCTTCCCTTTTATTGTTGTATTTTTTATTTAAAAACGACAGAATGGAGTGAGACAACTGTACAAACATAGAATGTCGAAGCGAGGTCAATGGGACGTTTCATCCGAATTAAACTCGACTTCGATATGAGACAGAGAGGGGAAGAGAATGCTAATAAGGCGTCACGCCAAAATTAGATGTTCTCGGATAAAAAAATAGGGATAGGAAAGAGATAAGCGGGACGTCTCGTCCTAAGTATCCCTTCCCTATGAATTATGGCGAGGCTTGAGCAAAAACTAGGGGGAAATCAACAAGACGTCACGTCTAAATTGATTTTCACGAAAGCGACCAAAAAGAAGAACATTTATGAAAGAAACATGAAAGTGAGGAAATAAATCAATAAAAAGAAATAAAAAAGATGGGCCCGACAGGAGTTGAGGTCCTGCTCCTACGTATTCTTGAATTATCAAGAAATCAGGGTTACGTAGTTTTGAGTGTTGTTCTTTTAGGAAAAGACTTGGGAAATGATGATGGATGTCATTGAGACGGGAAACTCATACAAGGCGAAGTTCTTCGCACATGTACGAATCCTAAAGAGGTTGTGTAGACGGGAATGCTCCTGTATGACACCGTTTTTTTTTTAAAAAAAGAAGATTTTCAAACTAGAAAATATAACATGTGCAAAATTTATTACTTATTATTTTTATATTATTATTTTTTTTTAGGGGAAAGGGGGGGTAAACACTGACAGTATAAACTACGCTACGCATAAAATCATAACTGTGGACAGCAAACTGGCAAGGAAATAAATGATTGAAAATAAGAGAAATAAGGGACAGAAAGGAACCGGTGTGGAGGGCTCAGGACCGGTGTTGGAGTCAGGCGCAGGTCCGGTGTCAAACCGGTACTCGACTTACACGTTGACAGAAACACTGGACCAGTGTTGGATTAAATGCTGGAAACTGAAGGATGTGACCGGTGTTGGTATGAGTTGATCCGAAGCGAGGAAGTGCCCAGACGCTGTGTAGGGTCGATGTGAGAGACAGTCTCTAAACAATGGAGAACTTCAAGTTTTCTAATACTGGGGGTCCTTTTATGATAATCTAGGCAAATCACGGGTTTCAAATGGGAAAGTCCTTTGAAGGTTTTGAGGAATCAGAGAGAATTTGGGAGAGTTTTCTTCCAAGAGGGGGATTCCAACCAGCCAGACCCTTGAGCTTCTTTGGTTGGGGCATTTATAGGGCTTTGAGGACATGGGCTGAGGGTTTGGGACAACCAGAATTCCCACTCACCCATACGCGTAGTGGTGTGCAACCCTGGCCACTATCTGTTCGTGGGGAACAGTGGTTCAGTGGGGTATTTTTAATTGTCCACTTCCGTCTCCCTGTCTGCCATTTTTAGGGAGTGCGATTCCAGGTCATCACGCATAAACTTCTGACCTCGTCCTTCCGTTGTCAAGTTCGGGACATCGGCTTTTAAAGACACCGGTTGGACGGAATCCCAAATGGTCCGATGTGGCCTCTCAAGAACCTGGACCTGTATCTTCATATCGGTTGAACTCTTTTTTTTTTCAATGTGGTATCCAGGGACGGTGTTCTTCCTCCTAGTCCGGATCTACTGCCTCAGCCGGTGTGCATATATTTCGATCTGAGTCATCCCATTAGATCGAGAAATTTTACTTGGGCCGGATTGACCTGTCCTTCCGTTGTCAGGCGTATGACATCGGTCACTAAGGAACTCCATCAACTGGTCCGGTGTTCCCCACATAAACCGATGTCATATTTACAACAGTTGAAACTTTTGGGGTGCCACGGGACCGGTGTCCTTTCCATTTGGGCCGGACCAAAAGAGGTGTTCACAGATGCCCCTCTTTACTCCCCTTTTTTCACAAGAGAAATACGGAATCTTCGTATTTCCAAGGTGAAAAATGGAGTAAAGACATGAACACCGATGTAGGGGTTAAGCGGGACCCAAAGCCGGTGTGGGACTCGATGATGTGGCTGGTTAATCAATCGACGTGTCCTCCACGTGGCCCTTGTCAAGAGATGACTGGAACATCCTACGTGTCATCATCTAACTGGTTCTTTTCAAAATTCAAAATTCGCGCCCCTGGACCGGAATGCCAAAAGTCGGCCCTTTTTTAATGGGCCTTGGGCCGGAATGCGGAAAGTTCTGGATCCTCGCTTCCCCCTCTATAAAAACAGCTTCGGGGATCTATCATTTTCACTCCTTTCTTGATATTGAAGTGCTGCCTCTCCGACGTTCGAATTCTCCGGTGTTAAAGTTCTTCTCCGGTATTACAATTCTTCTCCGGTGTTACAAACCCTGGCTCATACTAAGAGAACTGCACGCATCGCCTCAGCAGGTAGCCCTCATCTCCTTCATTTTAATTCGTAGATAGGTCATGGGGGACACCGGTTCGAGTAGTGACTCTATTGAGGTCCTATCAGGTCCTCCTTCAATTACATCCCAGCGTCAGCCGGGTGGAGTCTCGAGCCGAGGTCTGAGTCACCATAGTGAGGCAACCTCAGGGGCTTCACATCGGCTCGTCTCATCAGGGGACCGTTTCTCCACATTTCCTTTGTGGGAAACAGAGGGGTTTGACACATCGTCAGACTCATCGTTTAACTTGGGCACTGCTAGTGAGAGGGGTAGCAGCGTCGATCTCTATCTTACTGACGATGTGGCTTTTTACAGCTGTATTCCCTTCCTTCGCCACACCGTCCGAATGGCTTTTGAAAACTCCTCCACCGGCGCCGCTGTGATAACTGATCCCGTTGAGACAAATGTCTTGGCACACCGGATTAACTGGCTAGCTGAGAAGGCCAGGGATCCCTACTTCTGGGTTCATGAAGACCCAAAGACCATCGTCTCCCGGTATGCTGAAGATGCTGCCGATGTCACCATTGAAGATGTCGTTGTTCACGCCGATATTGAGCATGAAAACGATTTTACTGTATTCTGCCCCCTAACCTCAGATAGGATCTGCCATCAACCAGGGTCGAGAAATCTCTTCATGTATGAGATGGTCTTCTCCAAGATAGGCATCCGCTTCCCACTGACGAAGTTCGAGATGGGGGTGCTCCGTTTTTTGGACTGCTCTCCCAGCCAACTTCATCCCAATGGCTGGGGCTTGGTAAGGGCTTTGGAAGTACTTGGGGAGTACTTTCACTTCGTCCCCACAGTGGCCCTCTTTTTTACTTACTGTAGGGTGATGCGCCGGGGTAACGCTGGAGGGGGTCTGGGCTTCATCAATCTCCGCTGCGACTCAAAGGTGGTTAACTTCGAAAGTTACACCGAATCGGCCAAGACGGACGGGGTCAGCTTCAAACACTCCTATGTCAAAGTTGATGTCAATGCAGGGAGGCCGGTGTTCTGGGAGAATTCTGATTTTTCCAGAAAGTTCTACACCGGTTAGACTCATGAGCACTTTCTCCTGACAAGCAATGCCTACATCGTTAGTGAGAGTACTTTGTCAACTGAGTCCAAGAAAGTCCTGGACGCTCTGAAGGGTTACTCCATCTTGGCCAAGATCTCCTGCAGGAAGCTTTTGGGGACGGAGTCGGGCCGGGATGCTTACCTTGGTAGATACTGTTCAACCTTCCCTTTCCTTTTCCCCTTTTTTTTTTATTTTTTTTTTATATACTCACACCGGTCCTAACATCGTCCCCCTTTTTTTTCAGGTGAGATGGCTCGGATAGACATTCTCAGAAAACTGAGGCTGGCTGCCGAAGCCCGGAACGCTGCTGCTGCTGAACAGGAGAACAGGGTGACTCCTCGTCTCACACCGGCCAAAGTTGTGAGCATCCCGGCTGACAATGTTGGGGCTATGACTCTAGGGCCAGCTGAAAGGGTCCCAGTTAAAAGGAAGACCAACCCCGGCGCAACCTCTAAGTAGAAAAAGCACAAGGCTTCAAAGGTTGTGACCGAGGTAGAGGCACCACGGGAGGAGCAGGCCGATCCTGTAAATACTTCTCCGGACCGGTCTCAACCAGAAGACATCGTCATCAACTCCCGTCTTTCAGATTTTTTGGAGTATGTCGGAGGGACACCGGCTCGGTTCAACATCCCCTTCAAGCTCAAAACCGATCTTCCTGCTCCCGAGGCTCAGTCTGCTGCTAAAGCAGCTATTTTTAATTTAGTTGAGGCTGCCGGGGTCCTCAGCTCTTTGGGCCACTCCTACTATTCCGGTGTTGAGGCTAAGGAATGCCTAGATCGGATGAAGAAAGCTGAGGCCTTGAGAGTTGAGGCCCAGACCGCCTTGACCCAAAAGGAGCAGGAGTTGGTCAAGAGCAAAGAAGACCTATTCGAACTCACAGCGGCTTACACATCGGCAGCCAGGAGGACGGATGCTGCTGAGGCTAAGGGCAAAGCTTCAGAGGACGCTCTCCAGGCTCTCCGGACCGAACTAGATCAAGCCAAGGCTGCAAAGGCCGAGGTAGATAAGAAGAACAAGGAGCTAGCCGAGAAGCTTGCCGATGTGCAGGAAGAGCAGGTGAGGGAGCGGAAGGAAACTGAGGAGCAATTGGCTGAATTTTTGGTATTGGCCGATGTCGCTTTCAGCTCCGCCGTTCGTCAGGTTGTACATCGAAATTCCGTTGTACAACTTAACCTGAACGGTATAGGTGTCTACTACGAATTTCATGGTGGTCATTTATATGCTATGAACCGGGGTCAGGCTTCGAAACCTGAGGATATTCCTTATGAGCCCATGCCTCTCCCTGAGGGCCAGAGCATGGAGCTGAGGACGGTGTCAGAGGAATCCGAGAGGACAGCTTCTGCTAGACCGGACTCTCCAGCATCTAATTAGGATTTTTTCTTAGCCTTGTTCCGAGATGGGCTCCGGAGTCAAACTTTGTAATGGCCTTAGTTCCCTTTATTAATATAAGGCAATTTTTCCACATCTGCTTGTCTTTCAAATTTTTTCAAAAATATCAAAGTACAACCAACCTGTTGACCGATGTAAGATAACAACTTGAAATAACACCGTCTAAACATTAATCTGTAGTTGGGATTGAGACTTCACTTATTGTTTCCCAGTTTAAATTGAACATCGTCCCTTCAACGCACAACCTTGGATTGGTGCACCATGATCACTTCGTCCTCAATTTCTATCGCCTTTAAATGGCCGGGGTAATGTGCACGACATCGGCCTCGGCAATGCCCGAATCGAACCTAATTCTATCCGAGGTAGGTTTCATGATACCGTTCGTTACACAACAGAAACCGGTGTAACCACTGGGACATCGTCCCCTAATTCATATTGGGCTGACTTCATTCGATTTGAGGGTCATGACACCATTTTTTTTTTGCTTTTTTTTTGTTTTTTGTTTTTTGTTTTTTTTTTGTAGGAAGTGGTTAACTGGGAATTACCCTTTGAATGCCATGAAGCGGAAAGACTGTCTTTCAGTTAACAAGAGGAGAGAGGATTGGTTGTCGATTTCCAATCGATTAGAGATGAAGGGTGCCTCGCTTGGCGATCGGAAGATAAAAGGATGCCCTCTTAGGTGACTAAAGGGCACTTGTTCGGCAACAGGAAAGTAACGTAGTGCCATTTGATTGGCGACAGGAAAGTAAAGGGGTGCCATTTGATCGGCGACATGAAAGTAAAGGGGTGCCGTTTGATTGGCAACAGGAAAGTAAAAGGGGGGCCATTTGATTGGCGACATGAAAGTAAAGGTTGGGGTTGACCCTCGGTTGACAAGAAAGGTAAAGATTGGGGGAGCTAACAGGACGTCTCATCCGAATTAACTCACTGTTGATAGGGATTATAAAAGGTGCCACTTGATTGGCGACAAGAAAGTAAAGGGTGAGGGTATTGCCTCTTCGTTGACTGGAAAGTAAAAGGTGCCATTTGATCGGCAACAGAAAAGTAAAAGGTGAGGGTGTTGCCTCTTCGTTGACTGGAAAGTAAAGGGTGCCATTTGATCGGCAATAAAAAAGTAAAGGGTGAGGGTGTTGCCTCTTCGTTGACTTGAAAGTAAAAGGTGCCATTTGATCGGCAACAGAAAAGTAAAAGGTGAGGGTGTTGCCTCTTCGTTGACTGGAAAGTAAAGGGTGCCATTTGATCGGCAACAGAAAAGTAAAGGGTGAGGGTGTTGCCTCTTCGTTGACTGGAGAGTAAAAAGGTGCCATTTGATTGGCGACAAGAAAGTAAAGGTTGGGGGAACTAACAGGACGTCTCGTCTGAATTAGCTCACTATTGACAGGAAATGTAAAGGTTGGGGTTGACCCTCGGTTGCCATGACTGCGGGTTCTTGGGGAACTGCCCCTTGAACGCAAGAGAATGAATCTGGGGGGATGTCCCAGTTTGAGATGATTGGGTGGTTGGGGAACTACCCCTTGATTGAGAGGATATACCCGAGGAGATGCCCCAGTTTGACATGATTGGATGAAATCTTGGGGAACTGCCCCTTGAATAAGAGAATAAACCCGGGGAGATGCCCCAGTTTGACATAATTGGATAAAATCTTGGGGAACTGCCCCTTGAATGAATGAGAACGAACCCGGGGAGATGCCCCAGTTTGACATGATTGGATGAAATCTTGGGGAACTACCCCTTGAATGAATGAGAACGAACCTGGGGAGATGCCCCAGTTAGACATGATTGGATGAAATCTTGGGGAACTGCCCCTTGAATGAAAGAATAAACCCAGGGAGATGCCCCAGTTTGACATGATTGGATGAAGCTTGAAGGGTGGGGTACTGTCCTTTGAATGAAAGAATAAACCCGGGGAGATGCCCCGGTTTGACATGATCGAAAGAGTCGTTGGGGAAAACTGTCCCTTGACCGAAAGAAGAATCTGGGGAGATGCCCCAGTTTTGGGTTGACTGGGAAGTGTAGTCCCACTGGGGAAGGATTTGGGAAGTGTAGTTTTTGGCGATTATGGTTCCACTGGGGGAGAAAATTTGGTGATTCAGGGTAATGTCCCTTTGGGTGAAAGAGAATAGACTCGGGGTTTACTGCGGATATGCCGAAGGTCTGCTAAGGAGAGAGTTGGGCAACTACACATCTCGGGGATCATGGTTCCTGGCCATCCTTTAACAGAGAAACGCAAAACTAATTAAAAACTTACAGGCGGACTCCCTTGGCGACAGGCGTTGAAGTAACTCATGGCCAAAATAATTATTACTTCTGACTTCATTGAGGTTGTTTCGCAGAGCTGGTTGAGCTTGCTTGAGGTAAGATCTGGCAACGGTGTCCACTTCGTTCCCCATAACTTTGTGTTTTCGTTCTTCTCAAAACTCATTCTTTTTTTTAAGAAATTCTTTTTAGGCAAAACTTGTTTATTCATTCTAGTCATGAACACATGTGAGAAGAAAGGAAACTTTTTATTTATGAACAACAGATATGTACAGGTGACAATAATAATGCAAAAATATGACAAGGTGTGAGGAATTGATGGTAAGGATGGAAGGGAAGGCCTTTTAGATCCTCCATCGATTTCCTGAGAGCGACAAGATTCCTGGTCTTTTCCATGATTTCCTGTTTATCTTCTGATTTTGCTTTCGAGGGCGTGACTTGACAATGGCTTCGATGTTCTAGACCATCCCCTTGTCTGTGACTTGGAAAATTGGCATTGCAGTGTTGAATCTATAGGGTGTGAATTTGTTGGGGTCGCTTTCTTAGGATTTTTGACCCCACCAATTGCTCTAACTTTTGCCTAGGTCGCCTTTTCAGGTTTTCAACCTAGCGAGTTTTTTTTTTACGCATAGTATCTTCTCACTGCGTCCGCGTTTATAGGCATCGGTAGATCTTCCCCATCCATGTTGGCGAGTATGAGAGCACCTCTGGAAAAAGCCTTCTTCACGACATAAGGCCCTTCATAGCTGGGAGTCCATTTGCCCCGGCGATCTTTATGCATCGACAAAACCTTCTTGAGCACCAAGTCTCCTTCTTGGAATTGTCGGGGTCGTACTTTCTTTTCAAACGCTCGCTTCATACACCTTTGATATAACTGACCATGGCAGAGGGCAGTCAGTCTCTTACTATCAATCAGATTTAATTGGTCATGTCGAGTCTGGATCCATTCAGCTTCAACCAGTTTGGCTTCCATGATTACTCAGAGGGAAGGAATCTCCACTTCAAAAGGCAGGACTGCTTCCATGCCATAAACTAAAGAGAATGGAGTTGCCCCAGTCGAGGTCCGGACTGAGGTACGATAACCGTGCAGAGCAAAAGGAAGCATTTCGTTCCAGTCTTTATAGGTTACCACCATTTTCTGTATTATCTTCTTGATGTTCTTGTTCGCCGCCTCGACTGCCCCATTCATTTTTGGGCGGTACGGAGAGGAATTATGGTGGGAGATCTTAAAGCTCTCACAAAGCTCTTTCATCATTTTGTTGTTCAGGTTTGTACCATTGTCTGTGATGATTTAACTCGGTAGGCCATACCGACATATCAACTCACGCTTGACGAATTTAACAACAACACCTTTGGTTACATTAGTGTATGAAGCTGCTTCCACCCATTTTATGAAGTAATCAATGGCGACCAAAATGAAACGATGGCCGTTTGAAGCCTTTGGTTCAATGGGACCAATGACATCCATGCCCCACATCGAAAAAGGCCATGGTGCTGACAAAACATTTAGAGATGACGGCGGTGTATGAATATGATCAGCATATATTTGGCACTTATGACATCTCCGAGCATAGGCGAAGCAGTCTGCTTCCATGGTCATCCAAAAATAACCAGCCCTTAAGATTTTCCTTGACATGGCATGCCCATTGATGTGGGTTCCGAAAGATCCCTCGTGGATATCCCTCATGATTCTATTTGCTTCAGCGGTATCAACGCAGTGAAGAAGGATAGAATCATGGTTTCTTTTGTAAAGCACGTCTCCACTTAAGAAAAACCCCATGGCGAGCTGTCGCAGGGTTCTCTTGTCATTTTCTGTGGCATTGTTGGGGTATTCTTGCCTCTGGATATACCTCTTGATATCATGATACCAAGGTTTTCCATCCGATTGTTCTTCGACTACTTGGCAGTATGCGGGCTCATGACGCTTTTCTACCTCGATGAGGGGCACGTCATAGTCATTGTTTACTTTGAACATTGAAGCGAGAGTGGCCAAAGCATCAGCCATCTGATTATCTTCCCGAGGAACATGATGGAAAGAAATCTCTTCGAAATCTCTGATCATTTCCATAATGTGGGCGTGATAGGGGAGAAGCTTGCTATCTCTGGTTTCCCACTCACCTTTTAACTAGTGGACGACTAAAGCAGAGTCTCCGTAGACTTCCAGTGTCCTTACTTTCATATCTAATGCCGCTTGGATTCCTAAGGAGCATGCCTCATATTCAGCGACATTGTTGGTACAACCAAAACATAGCCTGGCACAGACAGGAATGAATTCTTTTTCTGGAGAAATCAAAATGGCCCCAATTCCGTGCCCTAAAGCATTAGAAGCTCCATCGAATCTTAAAATCCATTTGTCTTTGTTACCTCATTCTTTTTCATCGGACAATGCCAAAATATCCTCGTCTGGGAAGTCGAATGGTACTGGTTGGTAATCACTTACGGGTTGATGGGCTAGGTAGTCAGCCAAAGCGCTCCCTTTTATGGCTTTCTGAGTGACATATGTTATGTCATACTCAGTTAATAGCACTTGCCATCGAGCAATCCTTCCGGTCAGGGCTGGCTTCTCAAAGATGTACTTGATAGGATCCATCTTAGAGACTAGCCAGGTAGTGTGACTCAACATGTATTGCCTTAAACGCTTCGCAGCCCATGCTAACGCGCAACAAGTTCGTTCTAATGCGGAGTATCGCATTTCGCAATCAGTGAACTTTTTGCTTAGGTAATATATGGCATGTTCTTTCTTTCCCGTTTCATCGTGCTGACCCAATACGCAGCCCATGGACCCATCCAGTACCGTCATGTACAAAATCAGTGGTCTCCCAGGGGTTGGTGGCACCAATATTGGTGGTTCTTTCAAGTATTGCTTAATCTTCTCAAAAGCCATTTGGTAGTCCTCATTCCATTGCCCCGGTTGGTTCTTGCGGAGTAGCTTGAAGATCGGCTCGCAGGTCGATGTCAATTATGAGATAAATCGAGCGATGTAGTTTAATCTTCCCAAGAACCCTCTGACTTCTTTTTCTGTGCAAGGAGGTGGCATTTCTAGGATTGCCCTGACCTTGTCGGGATCCACTTCAATTCCTTTCTCGCTTATAATGAAACCCAACAGTTTGCCTGATCTTGCGCCAAACGTGCACTTGGCAGGATTCAATCTAAGCTTAAACCTTCTCAACCTTTCAAACAATTTCCTTAAGTCGCGGACATGATCTTCCACGGTTCTGGATTTTGCAATGATATCATCCACATAGACCTCTATTTCCTTGTGCATCATATCATGGAATAAAGTGACCATTGCTCTCTGATAAGTCGCCCCTGCGTTCTTCAAACCAAAGGACATTACTTTGTAACAGAAAGTACCCCACAATATGACGAACGTGGTTTTTTCCATGTCTTCGGGCGCCATTTTAATCTGATTATACCTGGAGAAACCATCCATGAAAGAGAAGATGGAGTGTTAGGCTGTGTTATCAACCAACATGTCAATATATGGAAGAGGAAAATCGTCTTTAGGGCTGGCCCTGTTTAGATCTCGATAGTCCACACACATCCGTACTTTTCCATCCTTCTTCGGGACCGGAACTATGTTGGCTACCCATTGTGGATATTTGGCTACGACCAAGTAAAACACCCCTAGTTTTCTGTACTCGAATCCCGATGTGATCGTCATAATTAATAAAAATACGAGTAAATTTTTCGCGTTTGAAAACATTTCCAAGACACCACCATGATCACACCAAGACCCAAATCACAGAAAACCAAAGAGTGAGATTATATAACCTAAAGCTGGATCGATAGATAATTTGCCCATAACGGTATACGAAAATAATAGAGTTTACAGCGGAAGAACATGTATACCGGGCACACGCCTAGTCCCATATATGAAGATATGAGAAAAGGCTAGGCAAACATGCAATGGCATATTATAAGCCTAATAGACAACCATCATCATTTTACATAATTACATGAGCATGCAAAGCCTAAGATATAATTATATGTATACGTAATTACATTCCTATACATTCAAGAATCTTCTCCCGACTATCACAATTATTAATGAACGTCACTCAATTTCAATCCTTCTAATATACATCAAATCATCTCTTACATACTATATTTACATCTCCAAATTCATAATTCCAAAGGATTATTCCATACATATTCCATTTCATTAAAACATCTGTCATCATAAACAATTTATACATTATACAAAAACCCATAAATGATGCCGGCCAAGGCACTTCCATCACCACTATTTACCTTCACCCAAGCTTTAATTGAAATCCGAACTCATCCCATGGTAACCTGCATCACAATGCTAAAAAAAAAGAAAACCACATGGGAGAGGAAGTTATACATTCAAAATGACGAATAATATATATATTGTGATCATGTGTATATGCATACAAACGTCATGTGTGCTTTGCTATCAAATCATCAAATCATCATTCATATATCATCTTATTATTATAATAGGTCTACAAGCCTCATGAATTACAATTCATATCATAATCAAGCACAACATATACACAATCATATGCCACCACCATGGGCCATCACATCGTCAACATGGACCATTCTGGCCCTTCATTAGAGCCACCAAGGGCTAACATCATCATCATCAATTATAACAATTACGCCCTTCAAACATTGGGCCCCAATATATATATCGTCATATTCACATCATTTCATTTATTCATATTATTTATTACCTTTATGTGGTCCTTCGGTATATTAAATTACCCTTCTCATCAATACCATCTCATCATCTCAATCATCATCAATCGTCATCATATTATGGCATATCTCCATGCTATATGCAAATGCTCTTATGGCTAATGCATATGCACAATGGAATAATCAACAACAAATGCGGATCCGACTGTGGGAATAAACACCAAGTTGTGGGTCAAGCATAGGTGTGCTACTATGCCCCTACTGCAGTAGTAAATTGTGTACACATATCTCAAAGCATGCATGCATCTCGACAACATCTTTTACTGGTACCAAACCGCTATCGCCCATCTGTAGCACTAGTCACCCTGTGACTTGCGGATCAACATCGTGGCCTCAACTACCACAAGTGCTACGGGCCCCTCCCGAACACACATCGAGAGAGCCGTGTCCCGTCGGACACCGAGGTAAACTCGCTCACCATAGAGCCGCCCGCCCACTGGGCCCGCCACATAGGGTGCCTCGTCACCAAACTATGGACAGCTTCGTGACTCATACATCGAGTCACAGGGGAAAATCACAATACGCTCGTGCACTGAGCCGCCCTCCCACTGGGCCCGCCTAGTGGAACCCCCTAATATTCCACATAGACAGCTATGATATGCCATGGATGAAATGCAATGCAATTCAAATGCAAGCTCACCCTGTGCATCCTAAATGCCACTCATCAAACATCATCATCATCATCATCACAATCACCAACACCACCATACACCTTAGTGGGTTTCAACCTTGTTGGTTTCATAATTATTATTTTCAAGTTTTAATGTGGCATTTCCATCTCAACATATTTTCGCATATATTTCACATCATACACGCAAGTCAATACTTGTAAACAGCCACTATGGCATTTCAACATCACATATTATTCATCAATATTACCACACTTCACTTAGTGGATTTTCATCTCATCATTCATAACAATCCATACATGGATATCAAAGGGTATAGCAATCATCATAATATTAATCCACACACGTTGCAACAAGGTGTTACGAATTATATATACATATATAGCAACCATAATTGCCTCACACACATGCAAGTCAATTACTTGCACCCATCACAAGAATATCATAATAGTTCTCAATAATTATCAAATTGTCATTTCAATTAATTCAATACATATACATGGCAAGGCAAGCATGAGTATAGAACACATACAACAGTCACCATCAAACTACTCATGCAATTTGAATATATAACTCCTCTCCTACCTCAAGGGAAGAGTCGAACGGTTCCAATGCTCCGAATGCTCCTTCACATCATCCGGAATACGATCTACATACCATACATATACATACACATAATCAATAACCATCATAACTCTAAACATTTGTTAGCTTATCGTAAAGCTTAACCCCAAGTCCTAGACTTGTTAAACATCAACTTATGCAATTGTGTTAGGCTTCGGGAATTCCTTTCCCAAAGCCAAGATCCTCTAGATCTTAAAGGGTCAACCATTCCCAATTACAACAGCATCACATTTATCCCTCATCCATAATGCCACCCATATTACCTTTAGTGAATCCGTTCGTTTTTCCATAATAATAGAGGTCTTAGGCAACAATGAGCCCGTGATAACTTTCAACATTAGGACATGGGAAGAGTTCATTTTTAGCCTTAAAAATAGAGGGACACGTCATAAATATCACCTATTAGTCTCAATTTGATAACCATAAAAAGTTGGGTTCAAAACCCTCTTAAACTTGAATTTTATGACGTAGTAGGTCCGGTGTTTTATGTCTAATGAGAGTTAGAAAACTCCAATTAATGTGAGACCAATTCTCACACCTCCGTAACACAATTATCTACAACTTTCATGAAGAACTCGGAGGCCAAAAATGTCATTAAGATGCCCAAACGGGCCAAAAACAGTAAAGAAAACAGACCAGTTGGAAAAACAGCACAACAGTGGCCATAACAGGGCTCTGAATCGATTCAAGCTCGTGTGAATCGATTCAAGCGTCCCAAAATCTCAAAATTTGACAAACAGAGGGCCTTGAATCGATTCAAACTAGTATGAATCGATTCAAACACCCCTGGAGCCCAAAATAGTGAAAACAGCACCTCTTGAATCGATTCAAAGGGTCTTGAATCGATTCAAGACATCCCTGCTGCTGTTTTTATGCAGAACAACACCAAAATTCCAACTTCTTATCCTCCCAACTTTCTCATATGAACTCCAAATGCTACAAAATTTTAACCCCAATAAATATACATCATTTGTGACGCGTGGCCACCGGCCTCACTCAAAAATTCTCAAAATTGAGAGACTTATGCGCACAATTGCGTTTTACCCATTTAGAGGCACTTTTATGCAACTCAAGGGCCTATTCCCATTAGAATTGGCCCATTCCAATTCCTACAAGTCATAAACAACATATATGGGCTATTGGAGCTATCACATGCCATTCCATTCTCATAAAACTCTATTTGCCTCTATTCGTTTCTCAATTATGCATAAACCTCAAACTTATCACTAATACCATCACAATGGCTATCACATTCAATGCCAATCATCCACATAAATTCTCAATTCACAAAACACATACTTCATCCCCTCAAGGATGGTTCATTAACATGTACATATTTCAACCCCTCATGGGTTATTCATCATTATATATACACATACATTATCATCAATAGCCAACAATTTGCCATTCATATCATTCCACTAAAAACATGGCATATATCAAGGCCTACTTATTCATCAACTCAAGTATCTATTTTCTTAATCCATTATCAATGGCTTGCAACCATTTTTAACATCATCATAAACATCAACAATCCAATTTAATTCTTCCAACCTCATTAATCAACACCAATGCTTCAAACATTCATCTCCTCATATAAAATCATTCTTAAGACATCAATAATCATCAAAATCACCTATTTAGATAAGACCCCCAATTTATCATACTTAGGGTTTTCATCAAAACTCAATAACCATTTCTAATAACCACCAATCTCCATCATTAACAACACCCACACACATATTATCATGGGTTTTCACTAAAAATCCTTTTTCATGGCATTATTACTAATTTCCCCCAAATCCTAGGGTTATGGTTTCATTAAAATCAAACACATACATAATTGATCACCAATCTTCCATCTATTTCCAATATACATGCATCTACTACATTTGTCCCTCATGAAAACCTCATATTCATGGCCACCCACCTTAGGGCTCATACATTAAATGCTTCTAATTAACACCCATTTACTTGTATGGCTCCCAAACTCATACTACCACATATCTATGGCAAAAACTCAACTAAATGATAAGTATTTCTTACCTCACACCTAAAAATGAAATGGGTTCAAGAAGAGGGAGAGAGTGCTGCGAAAATGGAAGGGGTAAGAAGAGAGGAACTTCAAGCTTCAAGCTTCCTTCAAGACCCTTCAACGAAAATGGAGATGGATGAAGGTGACACCACCTTGTCTAGAGTTTTGGAAGAAGAAGAGATAAAGAAGGAGAAGGAAAAGTAGAGAAAAGAAGAAGAGGAATGGTTTCCACTAAAAGAAGAAGAAGCCAACGTGAAGTTAGAAGGGAATTTGGGCTTTTGGGTTTATTTTTAATTCCATTCATTAAAATTCATCGTTTTTCTACAAACAGGTTCTCTGTTTGGGCTCAATACTATATCCAAAAATTATTCCAAAGATATATTCGGATTCCCCATAATATTCTTTACTGCCCTGACCAATGGCATCTCAATCGGAAATACTTGGCCCGACACCCATATCTCAGTCGGGTCAGTTTTCAGCTTATCCGGTCTGCATAAATCACCCATAGTCCCAAAAATCTTAATTCAATTATTTCTAATATATTGGGACATTAAATAATGCACAAATAATTTTCTAAACACTCAAAGACCCATCAAATATTTATTTCCACTTAGTGGGTCCCATATTATCTGTTAAATCACCCAATTCCGGTAAATTTTAATTTACCGATAGTTCATCTCTAATGTCTAATAAATTCTCCCATAATTATTCATCCATAAATAATTAATTATCCTCTTCCAATAAATTTATTTCCTTTAAAAATCTGGGATGTTACAATCCACCCCACCAAAAAGAAACTTCGTCCTCGAAGTTCAACGTCGGCATATACCGTAAGGCCATACTTCGGCCACATACCAATAGGGTTCGATGACACCACGAAATAACATCAGACTTCTCAAAGTCTGTCAAGACATGTTCATTATCACTTCATCATTCTTAACATAAAATTCCTACATCAAAGTGTGTCATATGTCATTAATCATAAATCACCCAATAGAGCTCACATGTTCATACTCAGTACGACCAGATAGGCTCAATACATTCACCATAAGCAGTTACAATCCCTACATCTGCCCGGCCTATGTGTTGCTGCATCCGACATACAGGAAGGCGTCCCAATCCCGTAGTGGTTACCACAAACACATAAAGTCGGCGCATAAGTGCATGTTGCCACAATGCCTATGGCATGTAAGGCCATATCGGGACCAGCACTTCGTATTCCCATGCTCACATCGGTCACACTTATCCAAATAATACCAACTAACATGAGACTTAATCATAACTCGTATAAGTCTGTCACTCAACATGTTCATGTCACGTCATCATTAAATATAATTCGGCATCATTCGTGCCGTATAAATCATCAAATATCGATTACCATAACCATACATTGCTACATGGGTAATAATTTTCCAACCATCACAGGGTAATCACCCCACCATTGGACTTCATCCATTTGAAGTCATGGTCAAGCAACTTAGTAATCATCAGTTTATTTCAAACATTATCGGCTGTAATTCGATTCAAACCTGATCTATTCACCAAACTCACATCAAATATATGCTCCCAAGGTTAAAAGAAGGTTCATACCCATGTAATAATTTTCCCACACTACTGATTTTCCTTCACATATCACAACCAAAGTCCATAAATTGGACATACGATTCACATCGTGTCACATCGGCATAGGGTTTCTATCACCAATTTAATCCCTTTCAAAATGAAAAGAGAGGTATCTACAGGATTAAACTCCATTTACCAGCTCATGTTCACACCTATCATCTCTACATCACATCATAATCCATAATTAATCCAATGATCATAATCCCAAGGGCACACAATTTAGCCCAACGTCACATCATAAAATCATATACCATAATCAATTCCAATTATACCCCAAATTCAACATTATTATTCATCAATCATTAGGGGTTACATTCATTATTCGCATTCCATCACATACCAGCTCTAGCTTCAACAACGTATTTCATAATTAATTTCATTATGGCTTAACCATTCATAAGGTTCAATCAATCAATAGACTTAGGAAGTCTAAGGGTTACCTAGCACCCATTATGGAGTTCTCACATACCACACAACATCATTAGATATGGCTCACAAAAATAACATAGAGCCTAGACCGCCATAGGGTCCAATCAAATTAATTCTCTACAACAATTGATCGTACAAGATCATACCAAGTCCATCTAGGTCATCACACCTAGTGGGTTAAAATCAAATCAATTGCTCACTCGGTTTTACAAACACCAAAAACCGATACACAACTCCAATCTAACACGTATCCGATTTCACATTTAATCGCCTATCACACATTCAAATTCCTAATATAGGGGGATACAATAAATCACTTATATCATAGGACATATAGGGTCCTTGTGCCAAAGGATATAAAATCCATCCTTCATAAATGGAATAACTAATCATTTAAATTTGAAAACACCCACACTAGGGAATTCCTCAATATTATTCATTCAATCAACTCAAGCATGTGAGTTTCATTTCATTCAACAAGCGTGCCTCGGCTAAGAGCCACAAGTATGAATCATACAAGAGGCCTAATTAAAGATTTAATTTCATTACTCACTTCAAAATTTTCATAATCCATGGTCTACCACCATGTCAATTCATTTCTCAATATTTTGTATTCATGATCAACACATGGCATAAAATCATCATCATATCAATTCACATCTCATATTTTATATTCATCAACTCTAATATTTCATTTCCATGATCACATTTAATCATGGATCCATCATCAAATCAATTTGCATTCTATATATCAACATCAATACACAATAACAATATATTCGTCATTTGAAGGTAATAGGGTAAGGAACTTGGCCGGTCTTACACAATAAATATATCATCACATATATAGAGGAAATTCATTCACTCATATTCAATCCCATAATTCATTCATGATTATCAATGAGCAACTAGGCTCCACAAGTGCATCGCACAACCTCAATGATAAGAGTATACTCCCAATAAACATTAATCCCAACTCAATATTAATGATTCACAAGAATTCCTCAATAAGCAATTATGCCCTCATGATCAATTCATATTCCTTAGTCAACTAATCATTCACATTTCTACATAGGGCAATCAATACCTTAACATATCATCATTCTCTATGTAATTATCATTCTTACTCTATACAAACAACCATATTCCAATAATGAGCATCTCGCTCTAAAGATCACCATAAGTATCTCACCATTGAGCAATCATGCTCCAATCATCCATAATATCAAATCCTTACAGAGCAACCATGCTCTAGTAGTAACCAATAACTCCAATTCAGAGCAAAATATGCTCTGATACCAGATTAAAACACCCCTAGTTTTCTGTACTCGAATCCCGATGTGATCGTCATAATTAATAAAAATACGAGTAAATTTTTCGCGTTTGAAAACATTTCCAAGACACCACCATGATCACACCAAGACCCAAATCACAGAAAACCAAAGAGTGAGATTATATAACCTAAAGCTGGATCGATAGATAATTTGCCCATAACGGTATACGAAAATAATAGAGTTTACAGCGGAAGAACATGTATACCGGGCACACGCCTAGTCCCATATATGAAGATATGAGAAAAGGCTAGGCAAACATGCAATGGCATATTATAAGCCTAATAGACAACCATCATCATTTTACATAATTACATGAGCATGCAAAGCCTAAGATATAATTATATGTATACGTAATTACATTCCTATACATTCAAGAATCTTCTCCCGACTATCACAATTATTAATGAACGTCACTCAATTTTAATCCTTCTAATATACATCAAATCATCTCTTACATACTATATTTACATCTCCAAATTCATAATTCCAAAGGATTATTCCATACATATTCCATTTCATTAAAACATCTGTCATCATAAACAATTTATACATTATACAAAAACCCATAAATGATGCCGGCCAAGGCACTTCCATCACCACTATTTACCTTCACCCAAGCTTTAATTGAAATCCAAACTCATCCCATGGTAACCTGCATCACAATGCTAAAAAAAAAGAAAACCACATGGGAGAGGAAGTTATACATTCAAAATGACGAATAATATATATATTGTGATCATGTGTATATGCATACAAACGTCATGTGTGCTTTGCTATCAAATCATCAAATCATCATTCATATATCATCTTATTATTATAATAGGTCTACAAGCCTCATGAATTACAATTCATATCATAATCAAGCACAACATATACACAATCATATGCCACCACCATGGGCCATCACATCGTCAACATGGACCATTCTGGCCCTTCATTAGAGCCACCAAGGGCTAACATCATCATCATCAATTATAACAATTACGCCCTTCAAACATTGGGCCCCAATATATATATCGTCATATTCACATCATTTCATTTATTCATATTATTTATTACCTTTATGTGGTCCTTCGGTATATTAAATTACCCTTCTCATCAATACCATCTCATCATCTCAATCATCATCAATCGTCATCATATTATGGCATATCTCCATGCTATATGCAAATGCTCTTATGGCTAATGCATATGCATAATGGAATAATCAACAACAAATACGGATCCGACTGTGGGAATAAACACCAAGTTGTGGGTCAAGCATAGGTGTGCTACTATGCCCCTACTGCAGTAGTAAATTGTGTACACATATCTCAAAGCATGCATGTATCTCGACAACATCTTTTACTGGTACCAAACCGCTATCGCCCATCTGTCGCACTAGTCACCCTGTGACTTGCGGATCAACATCGTGGCCTCAACTACCACAAGTGCTACGGGCCCCTCCCGAACACACATCGAGAGAGCCGTGTCCCGTCGGACACCGAGGTAAACTCGCTCACCATAGAGCCGCCCGCCCACTGGGCCCGCCACATAGGGTGCCTCGTCACCAAACTATGGACAGCTTCGTGACTCATACATCGAGTCACAGGGGAAAATCACAATACGCTCGTGCACTGAGCCGCCCTCCCACTGGGCCCGCCTAGTGGAACCCCCTAATATTCCACATAGACAGCTATGATATGCCATGGATGAAATGCAATGCAATTCAAATGCAAGCTCACCCTGTGCATCCTAAATGCCACTCATCAAACATCATCATCATCATCATCACAATCACCAACACCACCATACACCTTAGTGGGTTTCAACCTTGTTGGTTTCATAATTATTATTTTCAAGTTTTAATGTGGCATTTCCATCTCAACATATTTTCGCATATATTTCACATCATACACGCAAGTCAATACTTGTAAACAGCCACTATGGCATTTCAACATCACATATTATTCATCAATATTACCACACTTCACTTAGTGGATTTTCATCTCATCATTCATAACAATCCATACATGGATATCAAAGGGTATAGCAATCATCATAATATTAATCCACACACGTTGCAACAAGGTGTTACGAATTATATATACATATATAGCAACCATAATTGCCTCACACACATGCAAGTCAATTACTTGCACCCATCACAAGAATATCATAATAGTTCTCAATAATTATCAAATTGTCATTTCAATTAATTCAATACATATACATGGCAAGGCAAGCATGAGTATAGAACACATACAACAGTCACCATCAAACTACTCATGCAATTTGAATATATAACTCCTCTCCTACCTCAAGGGAAGAGTCGAACGGTTCCAATGCTCCGAATGCTCCTTCACATCATCCGGAATACGATCTACATACCATACATATACATACACATAATCAATAACCATCATAACTCTAAACATTTGTTAGCTTATCGTAAAGCTTAACCCCAAGTCCTAGACTTGTTAAACATCAACTTATGCAATTGTGTTAGGCTTCGGGAATTCCTTTCCCAAAGCCAAGATCCTCTAGATCTTAAAGGGTCAACCATTCCCAATTACAACAGCATCACATTTATCCCTCATCCATAATGCCACCCATATTACCTTTAGTGAATCCGTTCGTTTTTCCATAATAATAGAGGTCTTAGGCAACAATGAGCCCGTGATAACTTTCAACATTAGGACATGGGAAGAGTTCATTTTTAGCCTTAAAAATAGAGGGACACGTCATAAATATCACCTATTAGTCTCAATTTGATAACCATAAAAAGTTGGGTTCAAAACCCTCTTAAACTTGAATTTTATGACGTAGTAGGTCCGGTGTTTTATGTCTAATGAGAGTTAGAAAACTCCAATTAATGTGAGACCAATTCTCACACCTCCGTAACACAATTATCTACAACTTTCATGAAGAACTCGGAGGCCAAAAATGTCATTAAGATGCCCAAACGGGCCAAAAACAGTAAAGAAAACAGACCAGTTGGAAAAACAGCACAACAGTGGCCATAACAGGGCTCTGAATCGATTCAAGCTCGTGTGAATCGATTCAAGCGTCCCAAAATCTCAAAATTTGACAAACAGAGGGCCTTGAATCGATTCAAACTAGTATGAATCGATTCAAACACCCCTGGAGCCCAAAATAGTGAAAACAGCACCTCTTGAATCGATTCAAAGGGTCTTGAATCGATTCAAGACATCCCTGCTGCTGTTTTTATGCAGAACAACACCAAAATTCCAACTTCTTATCCTCCCAACTTTCTCATATGAACTCCAAATGCTACAAAATTTTAACCCCAATAAATATACATCATTTGTGACGCGTGGCCACCGGCCTCACTCAAAAATTCTCAAAATTGAGAGACTTATGCGCACAATTGCGTTTTACCCATTTAGAGGCACTTTTATGCAACTCAAGGGCCTATTCCCATTAGAATTGGCCCATTCCAATTCCTACAAGTCATAAACAACATATATGGGCTATTGGAGCTATCACATGCCATTCCATTCTCATAAAACTCTATTTGCCTCTATTCGTTTCTCAATTATGCATAAACCTCAAACTTATCACTAATACCATCACAATGGCTATCACATTCAATGCCAATCATCCACATAAATTCTCAATTCACAAAACACATACTTCATCCCCTCAAGGATGGTTCATTAACATGTACATATTTCAACCCCTCATGGGTTATTCATCATTATATATACACATACATTATCATCAATAGCCAACAATTTGCCATTCATATCATTCCACTAAAAACATGGCATATATCAAGGCCTACTTATTCATCAACTCAAGTATCTATTTTCTTAATCCATTATCAATGGCTTGCAACCATTTTTAACATCATCATAAACATCAACAATCCAATTTAATTCTTCCAACCTCATTAATCAACACCAATGCTTCAAACATTCATCTCCTCATATAAAATCATTCTTAAGACATCAATAATCATCAAAATCACCTATTTAGATAAGACCCCCAATTTATCATACTTAGGGTTTTCATCAAAACTCAATAACCATTTCTAATAACCACCAATCTCCATCATTAACAACACCCACACACATATTATCATGGGTTTTCACTAAAAATCCTTTTTCATGGCATTATTACTAATTTCCCCCAAATCCTAGGGTTATGGTTTCATTAAAATCAAACACATACATAATTGATCACCAATCTTCCATCTATTTCCAATATACATGCATCTACTACATTTGTCCCTCATGAAAACCTCATATTCATGGCCACCCACCTTAGGGCTCATACATTAAATGCTTCTAATTAACACCCATTTACTTGTATGGCTCCCAAACTCATACTACCACATATCTATGGCAAAAACTCAACTAAATGATAAGTATTTCTTACCTCACACCCAAAAATGAAATGGGTTCAAGAAGAGGGAGAGAGTGCTGCGAAAATGGAAGGGGTAAGAAGAGAGGAACTTCAAGCTTCAAGCTTCCTTCAAGACCCTTCAACGAAAATGGAGATGGATGAAGGTGACACCACCTTGTCTAGAGTTTTGGAAGAAGAAGAGATAAAGAAGGAGAAGGAAAAGTAGAGAAAAGAAGAAGAGGAATGGTTTCCACTAAAAGAAGAAGAAGCCAACGTGAAGTTAGAAGGGAATTTGGGCTTTTGGGTTTATTTTTAATTCCATTCATTAAAATTCATCGTTTTTCTACAAACAGGTTCTCTGTTTGGGCTCAATACTATATCCAAAAATTATTCCAAAGATATATTCGGATTCCCCATAATATTCTTTACTGCCCTGACCAATGGCATCTCAATCGGAAATACTTGGCCCGACACCCATATCTCAGTCGGGTCAGTTTTCAGCTTATCCGGTCTGCATAAATCACCCATAGTCCCAAAAATCTTAATTCAATTATTTCTAATATATTGGGACATTAAATAATGCACAAATAATTTTCTAAACACTCAAAGACCCATCAAATATTTATTTCCACTTAGTGGGTCCCATATTATCTGTTAAATCACCCAATTCCGGTAAATTTTAATTTACCGATAGTTCATCTCTAATGTCTAATAAATTCTCCCATAATTATTCATCCATAAATAATTAATTATCCTCTTCCAATAAATTTATTTCCTTTAAAAATCTGGGATGTTACAATCCACCCCACCAAAAAGAAACTTCGTCCTCGAAGTTCAACGTCGGCATATACCGTAAGGCCATACTTCGGCCACATACCAATAGGGTTCGATGACACCACGAAATAACATCAGACTTCTCAAAGTCTGTCAAGACATGTTCATTATCACTTCATCATTCTTAACATAAAATTCCTACATCAAAGTGTGTCATATGTCATTAATCATAAATCACCCAATAGAGCTCACATGTTCATACTCAGTACGACCAGATAGGCTCAATACATTCACCATAAGCAGTTACAATCCCTACATCTGCCCGGCCTATGTGTTGCTGCATCCGACATACAGGAAGGCGTCCCAATCCCGTAGTGGTTACCACAAACACATAAAGTCGGCGCATAAGTGCATGTTGCCACAATGCCTATGGCATGTAAGGCCATATCGGGACCAGCACTTCGTATTCCCATGCTCACATCGGTCACACTTATCCAAATAATACCAACTAACATGAGACTTAATCATAACTCGTATAAGTCTGTCACTCAACATGTTCATGTCACGTCATCATTAAATATAATTCGGCATCATTCGTGCCGTATAAATCATCAAATATCGATTACCATAACCATACATTGCTACATGGGTAATAATTTTCCAACCATCACAGGGTAATCACCCCACCATTGGACTTCATCCATTTGAAGTCATGGTCAAGCAACTTAGTAATCATCAGTTTATTTCAAACATTATCGGCTGTAATTCGATTCAAACCTGATCTATTCACCAAACTCACATCAAATATATGCTCCCAAGGTTAAAAGAAGGTTCATACCCATGTAATAATTTTCCCACACTACTGATTTTCCTTCACATATCACAACCAAAGTCCATAAATTGGACATACGATTCACATCGTGTCACATCGGCATAGGGTTTCTATCACCAATTTAATCCCTTTCAAAATGAAAAGAGAGGTATCTACAGGATTAAACTCCATTTACCAGCTCATGTTCACACCTATCATCTCTACATCACATCATAATCCATAATTAATCCAATGATCATAATCCCAAGGGCACACAATTTAGCCCAACGTCACATCATAAAATCATATACCATAATCAATTCCAATTATACCCCAAATTCAACATTATTATTCATCAATCATTAGGGGTTACATTCATTATTCGCATTCCATCACATACCAGCTCTAGCTTCAACAACGTATTTCATAATTAATTTCATTATGGCTTAACCATTCATAAGGTTCAATCAATCAATAGACTTAGGAAGTCTAAGGGTTACCTAGCACCCATTATGGAGTTCTCACATACCACACAACATCATTAGATATGGCTCACAAAAATAACATAGAGCCTAGACCGCCATAGGGTCCAATCAAATTAATTCTCTACAACAATTGATCGTACAAGATCATACCAAGTCCATCTAGGTCATCACACCTAGTGGGTTAAAATCAAATCAATTGCTCACTCGGTTTTACAAACACCAAAAACCGATACACAACTCCAATCTAACACGTATCCGATTTCACATTTAATCGCCTATCACACATTCAAATTCCTAATATAGGGGGATACAATAAATCACTTATATCATAGGACATATAGGGTCCTTGTGCCAAAGGATATAAAATCCATCCTTCATAAATGGAATAACTAATCATTTAAATTTGAAAACACCCACACTAGGGAATTCCTCAATATTATTCATTCAATCAACTCAAGCATGTGAGTTTCATTTCATTCAACAAGCGTGCCTCGGCTAAGAGCCACAAGTATGAATCATACAAGAGGCCTAATTAAAGATTTAATTTCATTACTCACTTCAAAATTTTCATAATCCATGGTCTACCACCATGTCAATTCATTTCTCAATATTTTGTATTCATGATCAACACATGGCATAAAATCATCATCATATCAATTCACATCTCATATTTTATATTCATCAACTCTAATATTTCATTTCCATGATCACATTTAATCATGGATCCATCATCAAATCAATTTGCATTCTATATATCAACATCAATACACAATAACAATATATTCGTCATTTGAAGGTAATAGGGTAAGGAACTTGGCCGGTCTTACACAATAAATATATCATCACATATATAGAGGAAATTCATTCACTCATATTCAATCCCATAATTCATTCATGATTATCAATGAGCAACTAGGCTCCACAAGTGCATCGCACAACCTCAATGATAAGAGTATACTCCCAATAAACATTAATCCCAACTCAATATTAATGATTCACAAGAATTCCTCAATAAGCAATTATGCCCTCATGATCAATTCATATTCCTTAGTCAACTAATCATTCACATTTCTACATAGGGCAATCAATACCTTAACATATCATCATTCTCTATGTAATTATCATTCTTACTCTATACAAACAACCATATTCCAATAATGAGCATCTCGCTCTAAAGATCACCATAAGTATCTCACCATTGAGCAATCATGCTCCAATCATCCATAATATCAAATCCTTACAGAGCAACCATGCTCTAGTAGTAACCAATAACTCCAATTCAGAGCAAAATATGCTCTGATACCAGATTAAAACACCCCTAGTTTTCTGTACTCGAATCCCGATGTGATCGTCATAATTAATAAAAATACGAGTAAATTTTTCGCGTTTGAAAACATTTCCAAGACACCACCATGATCACACCAAGACCCAAATCACAGAAAACCAAAGAGTGAGATTATATAACCTAAAGCTGGATCGATAGATAATTTGCCCATAACGGTATACGAAAATAATAGAGTTTACAGCGGAAGAACATGTATACCGGGCACACGCCTAGTCCCATATATGAAGATATGAGAAAAGGCTAGGCAAACATGCAATGGCATATTATAAGCCTAATAGACAACCATCATCATTTTACATAATTACATGAGCATGCAAAGCCTAAGATATAATTATATGTATACGTAATTACATTCCTATACATTCAAGAATCTTCTCCCGACTATCACAATTATTAATGAACGTCACTCAATTTTAATCCTTCTAATATACATCAAATCATCTCTTACATACTATATTTACATCTCCAAATTCATAATTCTAAAGGATTATTCCATACATATTCCATTTCATTAAAACATCTGTCATCATAAACAATTTATACATTATACAAAAACCCATAAATGATGCCGGCCAAGGCACTTCCATCACCACTATTTACCTTCACCCAAGCTTTAATTGAAATCCAAACTCATCCCATGGTAACCTGCATCACAATGCTAAAAAAAAAGAAAACCACATGGGAGAGGAAGTTATACATTCAAAATGACGAATAATATATATATTGTGATCATGTGTATATGCATACAAACGTCATGTGTGCTTTGCTATCAAATCATCAAATCATCATTCATATATCATCTTATTATTATAATAGGTCTACAAGCCTCATGAATTACAATTCATATCATAATCAAGCACAACATATACACAATCATATGCCACCACCATGGGCCATCACATCGTCAACATGGACCATTCTGGCCCTTCATTAGAGCCACCAAGGGCTAACATCATCATCATCAATTATAACAATTACGCCCTTCAAACATTGGGCCCCAATATATATATCGTCATATTCACATCATTTCATTTATTCATATTATTTATTACCTTTATGTGGTCCTTCGGTATATTAAATTACCCTTCTCATCAATACCATCTCATCATCTCAATCATCATCAATCGTCATCATATTATGGCATATCTCCATGCTATATGCAAATGCTCTTATGGCTAATGCATATGCATAATGGAATAATCAACAACAAATACGGATCCGACTGTGGGAATAAACACCAAGTTGTGGGTCAAGCATAGGTGTGCTACTATGCCCCTACTGCAGTAGTAAATTGTGTACACATATCTCAAAGCATGCATGTATCTCGACAACATCTTTTACTGGTACCAAACCGCTATCGCCCATCTGTAGCACTAGTCACCCTGTGACTTGCGGATCAACATCGTGGCCTCAACTACCACAAGTGCTACGGGCCCCTCCCGAACACACATCGAGAGAGCCGTGTCCCGTCGGACACCGAGGTAAACTCGCTCACCATAGAGCCGCCCGCCCACTGGGCCCGCCACATAGGGTGCCTCGTCACCAAACTATGGACAGCTTCGTGACTCATACATCGAGTCACAGGGGAAAATCACAATACGCTCGTGCACTGAGCCGCCCTCCCACTGGGCCCGCCTAGTGGAACCCCCTAATATTCCACATAGACAGCTATGATATGCCATGGATGAAATGCAATGCAATTCAAATGCAAGCTCACCCTGTGCATCCTAAATGCCACTCATCAAACATCATCATCATCATCATCACAATCACCAACACCACCATACACCTTAGTGGGTTTCAACCTTGTTGGTTTCATAATTATTATTTTCAAGTTTTAATGTGGCATTTCCATCTCAACATATTTTCGCATATATTTCACATCATACACGCAAGTCAATACTTGTAAACAGCCACTATGGCATTTCAACATCACATATTATTCATCAATATTACCACACTTCACTTAGTGGATTTTCATCTCATCATTCATAACAATCCATACATGGATATCAAAGGGTATAGCAATCATCATAATATTAATCCACATACGTTGCAACAAGGTGTTACGAATTATATATACATATATAGCAACCATAATTGCCTCACACACATGCAAGTCAATTACTTGCACCCATCACAAGAATATCATAATAGTTCTCAATAATTATCAAATTGTCATTTCAATTAATTCAATACATATACATGGCAAGGCAAGCATGAGTATAGAACACATACAACAGTCACCATCAAACTACTCATGCAATTTGAATATATAACTCCTCTCCTACCTCAAGGGAAGAGTCGAACGGTTCCAATGCTCCGAATGCTCCTTCACATCATCCGGAATACGATCTACATACCATACATATACATACACATAATCAATAACCATCATAACTCTAAACATTTGTTAGCTTATCGTAAAGCTTAACCCCAAGTCCTAGACTTGTTAAATATCAACTTATGCAATTGTGTTAGGCTTCGGGAATTCCTTTCCCAAAGCCAAGATCCTCTAGATCTTAAAGGGTCAACCATTCCCAATTACAACAGCATCACATTTATCCCTCATCCATAATGCCACCCATATTACCTTTAGTGAATCCGTTCGTTTTTCCATAATAATAGAGGTCTTAGGCAACAATGAGCCCGTGATAACTTTCAACATTAGGACATGGGAAGAGTTCATTTTTAGCCTTAAAAATAGAGGTACACGTCATAAATATCACCTATTAGTCTCAATTTGATAACCATAAAAAGTTGGGTTCAAAACCCTCTTAAACTTGAATTTTATGACGTAGTAGGTCCGGTGTTTTATGTCTAATGAGAGTTAGAAAACTCCAATTAATGTGAGACCAATTCTCACACCTCCGTAACACAATTATCTACAACTTTCATGAAGAACTCGGAGGCCAAAAATGTCATTAAGATGCCCAAACGGGCCAAAAACAGTAAAGAAAACAGACCAGTTGGAAAAACAGCACAACAGTGGCCATAACAGGGCTCTGAATCGATTCAAGCTCGTGTGAATCGATTCAAGCGTCCCAAAATCTCAAAATTTGACAAACAGAGGGCCTTGAATCGATTCAAACTAGTATGAATCGATTCAAACACCCCTGGAGCCCAAAATAGTGAAAACAGCACCTCTTGAATCGATTCAAAGGGTCTTGAATCGATTCAAGACATCCCTGCTGCTGTTTTTATGCAGAACAACACCAAAATTCCAACTTCTTATCCTCCCAACTTTCTCATATGAACTCCAAATGCTACAAAATTTTAACCCCAATAAATATACATCATTTGTGACGCGTGGCCACCGGCCTCACTCAAAAATTCTCAAAATTGAGAGACTTATGCGCACAATTGCGTTTTACCCATTTAGAGGCACTTTTATGCAACTCAAGGGCCTATTCCCATTAGAATTGGCCCATTCCAATTCCTACAAGTCATAAACAACATATATGGGCTATTGGAGCTATCACATGCCATTCCATTCTCATAAAACTCTATTTGCCTCTATTCGTTTCTCAATTATGCATAAACCTCAAACTTATCACTAATACCATCACAATGGCTATCACATTCAATGCCAATCATCCACATAAATTCTCAATTCACAAAACACATACTTCATCCCCTCAAGGATGGTTCATTAACATGTACATATTTCAACCCCTCATGGGTTATTCATCATTATATATACACATACATTATCATCAATAGCCAACAATTTGCCATTCATATCATTCCACTAAAAACATGGCATATATCAAGGCCTACTTATTCATCAACTCAAGTATCTATTTTCTTAATCCATTATCAATGGCTTGCAACCATTTTTAACATCATCATAAACATCAACAATCCAATTTAATTCTTCCAACCTTATTAATCAACACCAATGCTTCAAACATTCATCTCCTCATATAAAATCATTCTTAAGACATCAATAATCATCAAAATCACCTATTTAGATAAGACCCCCAATTTATCATACTTAGGGTTTTCATCAAAACTCAATAACCATTTCTAATAACCACCAATCTCCATCATTAACAACACCCACACACATATTATCATGGGTTTTCACTAAAAATCCTTTTTCATGGCATTATTACTAATTTCCCCCAAATCCTAGGGTTAGGGTTTCATTAAAATCAAACACATACATAATTGATCACCAATCTTCCATCTATTTCCAATATACATGCATCTACTACATTTGTCCCTCATGAAAACCTCATATTCATGGCCACCCACCTTAGGGCTCATACATTAAATGCTTCTAATTAACACCCATTTACTTGTATGGCTCCCAAACTCATACTACCACATATCTATGGCAAAAACTCAACTAAATGATAAGTATTTCTTACCTCACACCCAAAAATGAAATGGGTTCAAGAAGAGGGAGAGAGTGCTGCGAAAATGGAAGGGGTAAGAAGAGAGGAACTTCAAGCTTCAAGCTTCCTTCAAGACCCTTCAACGAAAATGGAGATGGATGAAGGTGACACCACCTTGTCTAGAGTTTTGGAAGAAGAAGAGATAAAGAAGGAGAAGGAAAAGTAGAGAAAAGAAGAAGAGGAATGGTTTCCACTAAAAGAAGAAGAAGCCAACGTGAAGTTAGAAGGGAATTTGGGCTTTTGGGTTTATTTTTAATTCCATTCATTAAAATTCATCGTTTTTCTACAAACAGGTTCTCTGTTTGGGCTCAATACTATATCCAAAAATTATTCCAAAGATATATTCGGATTCCCCATAATATTCTTTACTGCCCTGACCAATGGCATCTCAATCGGAAATACTTGGCCCGACACCCATATCTCAGTCGGGTCAGTTTTCAGCTTATCCGGTCTGCATAAATCACCCATAGTCCCAAAAATCTTAATTCAATTATTTCTAATATATTGGGACATTAAATAATGCACAAATAATTTTCTAAACACTCAAAGACCCATCAAATATTTATTTCCACTTAGTGGGTCCCATATTATCTGTTAAATCACCCAATTCCGATAAATTTTAATTTACCGATAGTTCATCTCTAATGTCTAATAAATTCTCCCATAATTATTCATCCATAAATAATTAATTATCCTCTTCCAATAAATTTATTTCCTTTAAAAATCTGGGATGTTACACCAAGAAACCAGCTTCAAATTGTTTTTTGACCTCTTCCTTGATCTTGAGAAGCATTTCCGATTTCATTCTCCGTAGCTTTTGCTTAACTGGTGGACACTCTGGTTTCAGAGGCAACCTATGTTCCGCTATACTGTTATCCAACCCTGGCATATCCTGATATGACCAAGCAAACACATCCCGAAATTCCCGGAGCAATTCAATCAATTCATCTTGCTGGTCTTTGTTCAGGCCTGTGCCTATCTTGATCATTTTATCTTCTCCTTCATCTCCAAGGTTGATGATTTTAATTTCCTCCTGATGTGGGCGGATCTCCTTATCCTCTTGTTCCAACAATCTTGTCAATTCAGATGAGGGTCCAAAGTCTTCCTCATTTTCCTCGTAGACGCAATCATTTGGATAAACAGGGTCATGAAATAAATCCAGGTTTTTGTCTTTCTCAGGAAAATCATTTTTGGATCTGCATTCGGGTTATATTATAAAGTGAAAAGAGAAACAAACAAGTGAAAGGTTTAAGAAACAGAGAATGCATAAAGATGAGGTGATGGGAAATAAAATGTGTTCATTGATTTTCAAAAATAAAGTAAACAAGTTCTGCCCTTGTTACAAAATGGGTCCTGGAGCCTTGGGCATAGCAAGGGGACCACCAAATTATGAAATACAGTGATTACTCTGATAGAACGTTAATGGTTGTAGGGAACTCCATGACCTCCCAATTGCTCAGCTCTTGATCTGGATGGCAAGCATATACCAGCTCCACATTGAGGTCAGGCTCATTCTCAACCATGGCAACCTGATCTGGGTATATCACCCCGGCGCTCTTAAAGCTCTGATAGAGATCACAGATAGGGATTCTCGCAGTGTTGATCTCTTGACCAGTAAGGCGAGCAGCTCTCCTCCCCTTCTTTTCCTCTTCAACCCTTTTCTTATCCGTCACAGTGGGCTTATATCCCAAACCATATCTGTTTTTATTTTTCGGGAGACTCACTGGTTGGGTTCTGCCTTCCAAATCCCGCCCTAATCCTTTTCCAGGTTGGTACCCTTTCCGCAACATGTTCAGCGTCACCATTAGAGGTACGTTGGGGAAAGACACCTTTACGACGCTCGTTGTATTGGCAATCTCCAAGGCTTGGAAGGATGTTTCGAGGGCTTCCTCGGTGGCCTCAATGTATGGAGTGGATATGGGTTTGCTGACCAAAAGGTCCTCCTCCCCTGAAACAGTCACCAACTTGTTATTGATGATGAATTTTAGTCTTTAATGCAGCGTGGAGGGGACCACCCCCGCCGAGTGGATCCATGGTCGCCCTAATAAACAGCTGTAGGCGGGCACGATATCCATCACTTGGAAGAGTACTTGGAAAGTACAGGGTCCGACTTGTATAGGCAATTCAATTTCTCCTATGACTTCCCTACGTGTCCCATCAAAAGTCCGCACAACCATAGAGCTAGGTCTCATGTATGTTCCATCGAAAGGCAGTTTTACCAACGTGGATTTCGGCATGACATTCAGAGAAGATCCATTATCCACAAGTACTTTTGCCAGGATATAATCCTGACATTTCACAGAAATATGGAGGGCTTTGTTGTGCCCTCTTCCTTCAATAGGTACTTCCTCATCTGTGAAGGTCAAGTAATTGTTGGCAACGATATGCCCCACTATGCCCCCAAATTGTTCGACGGGTAAGTCATGCTTCACGTGCGCCTCACTCAACACCTTCATCAATGTGTTCCGATGTGGTTCGGAACTCATTATCAAAGACAACAGGGAAATTTTTGCAGGGGTGTGGTTCAATTGGTCCAACACTTGGTAGTCACTATGGCGAATAAACTTCAGGAATTCCTGGGCTTCCTCTTCAGTCACAGCCCCCTTTGTTTCGCCAGAGGCTACTTCTTTCCCAGTTTTTCCTTCTCTGGTAGTCTTGCCTTGTTTGGGTTCAGGTGGCGTATATACCCTTCCACTTCGTGTCATTCTTCCTACTCCGGTTATATTTGTAATAGAGGAGGACGGCATGGAGTTGATCTCTTCAGGATTAGTGACAACCACATCTGTATTGTACCTCCATGGCACAGCGTGGGAACTCTGGAAGGGGAAAGGGGTTGGTGCCTTCACCGTGAAGACAGTCTTGGCAGGAGCCGAGGCCGCTGGCGTATCCTTGTTATAGTGTACGACCAGGGGTTTCGGAACTTGTGCCTTACCCTGTCCCTGTACCATATTTATTTGTTCTTCACGGCGCCTGCAGACCTTTATGACTCGAGCATTCATGAATCTTTGAAGGGTTTCCTGGAAGCCCCTTCGCTTTGCGGACTGGAGGTCATTATGCTCTTCATCCTATGATCCTTCTATTAATCCGACCTTCAGCATATGGAAGTGTATTGTTTCCAAAGGCATTTGGATGTCCTCTACTTTGGAAATGCATTCTTCGTCCCCTTCTATAGCGTTGACATCCGGTCCTTTATGGTTTGGAAGTGGATTGGTTGTCACACTAGGGCTCCCTTCTTTAAGGCTTATCCAGTCGGCCCGGATGAGGTCCTTTACCTTAAACTTCAGTGCCAGGCAGTTCTCAGTAGAATGTCCCGGTGCACCAGCGTGGTAATCACACCGTGCATTTGGGTCATACCCTCTAGGATATGGCGGCTGAAGTGGCTTTAAAGGGCATGGCACTACCATCGTGTTTTCGATGAGGTAAGGGAGAATCTCTGTGTAAGAGATGGGGATCGGATCAAATTGTGGTGGGGCACGGTCATTGTTTTGCCTTCTCTAATTTAGATTTGGCGGGTTCATTTGTGGCTGTTGGTATGGCGCTTGTGGTGGTTGATATGGTGCCTGTAGTGGTGCAGGCGGTCGCATGACAGGTGGGCGGAAATGTGGTGGATGTGGTGTTTGAACGGCGGCCACATATGGATGTGGTGTATTATGATAGGTTGATGGAAAGGCGACCGGGGTGGGTGGCCTCGGCTGGTTTCTTCCCTGATTATGGGAGATTAGATTAGTCTCTCCCTCTCTTCTCTTTCCTTCCCCATGGGAGGGTCTTCTTGCTGCATTAACCCCAGCTGGGCCTCGGGCGATCTTCCCTGTCCGGAGGCCATTTTCTATTCTTTCTCCGATAGTGACGATATCAGAGAAGTGGGATGAAATACTTTCGATCATCTTGTCATAGAATGGCGATTGGAGTGTGTCAATAAATGTCGAGATCACCTCTTTCTCAGACAATGGTGGGTCAACTTGCGCTGCTACTTCATGCCACCGTTGGGCGTATTCCTTGAATGTCTCATTGTCTTTCTTGGACATGTTCTGCAATTGTACTCTATCTGGCGCCATGTCCAAATTGTACTTATACTGCTGCATGAAAGCATCTGCCAGATCCTCCCAACAGCGTATACGAGAACGTTCAAGATGGTTATACTAGGTTAGAGGCGCTCCAGCCAAACTATCTTGAAAACAATGGATGAGCAGAGAGTCGTTGGAGGCATGCGAAGCCATCTTCCGGCAGTACATGGTAAGATGATTTTTCAGACATGTCAGCCCCCGATACTTATCAAATTCAGGCGTTTTGAATTTGGGTGGAATAACAACGTCGGGAATTAGACAGATTTGTGCAGCACTGCCTAATCCAAATCGATTTATTCCATCCATTTCCCTTAAACGCCTTTCCAAGAACTCTAATCTCCCTTCTTGGGTAGCAGCAGTGGCAGTACTTGGACCTGCAACGACATAGTGACTAGCACTCCTGACTGGTCGGTCAACATGTGCCGGGCTCTCATTTAGAATTGAGGCTTGGTGTCCCGCTGTGGCTTGGGCAGCTTGTGGTTGTTCAGCCTGTGTATGGATCGGAACCGTTTGAGGATTCCGGACAGGGGGGATGTTTGGTTGAGCCGCGTGAAGGATTGTTTCCTGATAATCCTGCCCCTCTTGGAGTGGCGGGAAATAACCCGGGGGTAATCCATACTGTGGGAAGGGTATGACATTCCCTTCTCCATCAACGAAAGTGTGTTGTTGAACTTGGGCAGGGTTCGACTTACCAAGGCGAACGGTAACAGTAGGCCCCGCATGGTTTGAGCTTGGTCCTTCAGCCTGACCTTGAGCGTGTCGGGAAGTGGGAGGTTGCTGCCTAGTGTTTTCAACTTCTGCTAAGGAATCCCTTTCTGCGATCCTCCTTTCGAACATTTTGGCCATTTCAGCCATTTGTTCTTTCAACCGATTGACCTCAGCTCTGAGGTTCTCATTCTCTTGCTCTATTTTTGCCATGAGCTTCTTTTTGAGCCTGGTTGCGTAGGGGTGCTTGCCCGTAATGTCTAAAGAATCACGACAAACGATTAGAAAAATAGAGGGAACAGTTAAAAAAGATAAAATAAAAATAAAAAATAAATGGGCATTCGTGGGATACGATTCTGAATTTGACACGTATTCCTTGACCTTTCCCCAGAACGTCGCGTTCAAAAGTACTTAGTATAACAGTATATTGGAAATTAACATGAGACAACTGTGAAGGCACATTAATTCATCATTCCATTCATCTGTAAAGGTACAATGTTACTTAAAAGATACGGTTACAATATTCAGCCATTCCTAGCTTGGGCAATCATGACTTTCATTTTACAAAGTCTTTCTTGACAATAGTTCAAAAATGATGATATCTCCTTTGGGGTGGATAGGGGATTGACCATGCCTTCGGCCTGCTTCAACATTGAGGAAAAATCTTCCAAGATTCCATTGGATAGGTATGCCAACTTGGCGAAACGGTCCATCCATAAATGAATGACTTCATCCCGTTGAGCTAACTCAGTCCCCAAAACTCGTGTGGCTTTTTGGCAGCGGCGTTCGACATCAAGGGCTTTCTTCTGTTCAGCATGTATTTCTTGCTCATAAGCTCTCATCGTTTCATCAAGTTGTTGCTCTAATTTGTGGACTTGGGTTCGTAGCATTTCTTTTTGCATCAAAGCCTCATTTCCCTTCTCCTTGGATTGTACCAGCATGTCCTTTAAAATTTGTTTTTCGGCCAATACAGCATCGCTCTGCTGACCCTTCATCTTCAGCTGCGAATTGGCCGCCCGAAGGCATTGATCTTGTTTTATTCTGTAATCTTCGTCAATCTTTCTCTTTTTCCGCATTTCTTCCATAGCATGTCTTCCTTCAGAGTTCTCTTTCCTATGGAGGGCGCATTCTTGTTGGCATTTCAAGAGGTCTTCTTCCAGTTTTTGATTCCTTGCCTTTAGCTCTTCTACTTGGGCTTTTAGCGATATGGTAACCTTGTCCTCCACAATGCACGGCGGAGGAACTGTGTCCTCAGGTTGGTATGAAGGGCTCTTAAAAGGCAATTTCACGATGGAGACTCTGTTCACCACCCAATCTAAGTATTCAACTCTCACAGCGTGGCTTCGTGCTCCCAGTTCTTTGCCCATCCTATGGACCTTCTTCCAGGCATTGGCTATGTCCCGAATAGTGGAGGTGTAATTCCCATTCACATAGTACAGAATGAAAGGAGTAAGTAGTGCTTCGTCCGGCGGCCCAAGTAGAGGATAGGCCAACTGCCGCTTAGCAATAACAGGATTATAATTGATGCAACCTTGTGTCCCCATTAGAGGAACATTTGGATATCCCCCACAGCTATAAATGATGGACTCAACTTCTAGCCATTGAGGACACCACCTCACCTTTTCTGCTGTAAGGCCTACAAGGTGATTAGCACACTCACGCCCATTCTTCGTTGCCAACTGACATAACTTCAAATCAGAGATGGGACACTCGGCTTTACATAGTTGATGAAAAGCGTGGGATGTGAGCCACACATATAGAACAGGCAAACAACAAATAATCCTCTTTCCTCCTTGGGTATGGCAGAAATCCAAGGTGCAATAGACATTGGCCAATACTACTGTGACGGGATTTTCCAGTCTGTGCTTGCGAGCGGTGAAGACACCTATAGCATCATAATCTACGTAGTTGTCTAAGTTAGGGAATAAGACAACTCCGTAAATAGTGAGAGCCAAGGTATCAATGAAAGCTTCCCATTCTTCCCTCTCTTCCAGGACATGCATGTGCTTCTCCAGAAATTCCCTAGTAAATCCGGGAATCTAGTTTCTGTTCATTTGTACTCCTTTTAACATTTCAGGATGGACCTTCAAAATACGAGCGACAGAAGTGATTGACGCATGATGGTCCAAATGGCGATAAGGAATCTGTCCCTCCATTGGCATCCCTAATATTTGTTCAAATTCTTCTATGGAGGGTGCCAGTTGAAAGTCTTGAAAAGTGAAACAGCGGAGAGGTGGGTCATAGAATTGAGCCAGAGCTGTGATGGCTTCTATTTGGACGGCTACCTCCAAAAGTTTCAGGATCTTCCCAAACTTCCTTGTGAAAGTCATCTTCTGTGTCAAGCTCAGTTTTCTCCCTAGTGCTTGTAAACTGTCAGTATTGACCTTTCTAGCCTTGAGGTGCAATAACTTCTTTAATTCAGTCACCCCTATATCACAATTACTATGTCCCATGTTAATTTCCATACTGTCTTAGAAATACCGATAAATTCGGAATCGTCCCCTGCGAACATCAAGACAAAAAATGGAATCAGTTATTATCAAGTCCTAAAAACCAATGTTACTCCCCGGGATTTGATACAAGTTAAAGAAAAGTTAAAAAAAAGTGGGGAGAACATGGATTTTTAAAACTCATGCGAGCTCAAAAGTCGTAGGTTTTTCCCAATCGTCATTGCCACTTCAACCAGAGGGAAATGAATTATAAAAATTTTTTGTGTGTGGATTTTTCTTTTGACGATTAAGAGAACCCATGACTTCTGACTAGAGTTACATGACAAAAAAAGAGGATCATCCATTCACCCGAAGAATACTTATGTTTTCCAAAGATTTTCCAAGACTAAGCGAATCTTTGGATGGTAGATAATCCCTTTTTTAATAACAGGAAAGTGAAAATGACATAAGGTAAAGTAAAGTTTGCCCTTTCGTGACCTAAATCAGGTTTTGTTGAAGGTTTTCTCTGGACCCTAGGCTTGTCTAAAAGTGACTCTTCACACCAGGTGGTGTAACATCCTGCTTTAATAAGTAGTTCAATTATGTAATTTATGAAGCATGGAAGGTCTGTAAGTGTTGATTAATGAATAAAAACACTCTATGGATGGCTTTTAATGCTCCAAAAGTTTCATTTTTGGGTATAATTCTATAATTTATATAGATCCTTATTAATGAGGCCCAAATTCCGAGTGAAAATACCTTAGAAAGAACTGTCTGAGTGAGAAAAAGAGTCTGTTCCGAGCGAAAACTGCAAATTCCGAGTGACTAAGAGGAATTCCGAGTGGAAAATGGAAATACCGAGTGAAAATGGTGTTTTTCCGAGTGGAACATGGTCAAGAGGACTTATTCCGAGTGAAATACTGTCTCAGAGACTCACTGCCGAGTCAAACATGCCAAGAAGACTCGATCCCGAGTCAAGATCTTCAAAGGACTCATTTCAAAGTCAATTATGCTTGAGTGACTCGTTTCCGAGACAGTTAAGATCAGAAGTTGAAATCCTGATTGAAGGAATTCCGATTGACAACATTTAAGTCTTGGGTCGGTTTAGGATCAATAATACCGAGTGGAGTACGGTTGTGGAACCTCCTCCTGAGAAATGAATGGCTAAAGGTATTCTCCGAGTGAAAAATGTAAGTCTATGCCGAGTAATGAATGTGAAGTACATTCCCGATTGTGTTGAAGTTAAATACACCGAGTGGTATGAAAAGTATTCCGAGTGAATGGAACCCCAGATTCCGAATAAGTGTTCAATTAGATGGGAGTCGGTTCTGGAAGATTTACCGAGTGGATATGCTTGAATGAAGACTCGGTTACCGAGTGAAAGCATGAGTGAGAGAGAGCTCGGTCTGGACAGATTCTACCGAGTGAGAAACCAAGGAATTGAGTCAGATTCAGATGAATTCCAAGCGAGTATGCATGACTCGCTCAAGCGAGTCGGATTTCGCTTGAGCGAGATGGACCCTGATGCATAATTCCTCTTTTCAATCAGCCTTTTCTCTACTTCGCCCAAGCGAGCATACTGCGCTCAAGCGCGCTCGACCCTGATACTCTTTCCCCCACTCACGCCCAAGCGAGGATAGCACGACTCGCTCAAGCGAGTCGGAGTCCGCTTGAGCGAGGGGACTTGTTTTCTTTTCTTCTTCACACGATTGGAGGAATTCCAGTCGGTTTATAGGCTAACCAAGTGGAATTCCAGTCGGTTTTCAGTGCCAGAAGTGACTTTTGACTCCTTTCTTGTCTCTTATGCAATTTTTAATGCAACCAACACCATTATTACTCATCCTAGTGGGTGGACGGCCAGAAGTGGATCATTATAAACCACTTTCCTATTTTTAATTCTCCATTATCTCCACTAACAGCACTAAACACCCACTAATGGAAAAGCTGTTTTCCACTTGCTTTGCATTATTAACTCTGTCTTGCTAAGACCTGAACACGTTGGAACAAAGCTAGTAAACTATCCTTACCTTGACTTCCCTTCTTTCTCAATACTCCTTCAAACAGAAGCAGGAGGACAACCAGGGAACCATTTTTCAGTCGGCAAAACAAGTAAGAGGGGACAGGGTTGTGAATATTTGTGAAATGGGTAGAGTTGTATGCTGTTCTAGGATTCCAGTTTTAATTTCGTAACTTGTTTCTTAATTTTGAAACTGAAAACGTATGAATTTGTCTCTGACTTCTTCATGAAAGTTGTAGATCTTTTTGTTGTCTAAATTTTGAGACCTGAATCAATTAAATTGAGTATGTATAGCAAAAGTTATAGCCAAAACACTACTGCATGTCCAAGTGAAAGATTGTTTCTATGTTTTATGCATACTTTGATATTCTGGGAATTATACATGCATAATCAGCCTTTGATGTCTTCATGAAAGATGCAGATATTCATGTTAGGGATCTATAGAAAGTGGTTTCAAGTTAAAAAGATGCTTGTAACTCTAGTTATGCTCAAAATACAGAAGTATGTTCATGATGCAAAACTGTTAACTATGAAATCCGAATCTTGTTTTCAATACTGGGAATCTTGTGGTATGAATTAGTGGATGGTGTCTTCATGAAAGTTGTAGATAATTATGTTAAGAGTATTTTAGAACTGGTTTCATGTTAAAATCATTTGTGTAACTCTAAAAACGTTGAAAATACTAATATATGTACGTTTTGAAAACTCACCTGGAGGCAGTGTTGTATTTTGTGGATAAATGGTATTTATGCTTAGAATTTGAATTTATGATCTTCATGAAAATTGTAGATATTTGTGTTAAGAGTAATTTAGAACTGGTTTCATGCAAAAATAATTTTTGTAACTCCAGAAACACTGAAATTACTAACATATGTACGTTTTGAAAAACTCACCCTGAGGCAGTGTGGTATTTCATGAATAAGTGATATTTCTGTTCGGAATTTGAAATTATGTTCTTCATAAAAGTTGTAGACAATTATGTTATTGAACTATAGAAAGTGGAATCACCTAAAAAAGAGTTGATTTGCTCATATTATGACTGTTTTACTAACGTATGTCGCTGTTCGGAGATGCTGAAATTTACTTATAATGGTTATTATGGATAAAAATGATGTTTTCTCTATGAGTAATAATTATTATTGAATTCTTGAGTGATTATGAATTATTATGAATGTTGTTGAGTATCATACAATTTGTATATTGTGGTGGTGAAAAATTATGAATAACGAAATTAATTTATATGTACATGAATGCCTTGAGGTTATTGACATATGTGGTTGAAACAGTAAATCCATGATTTTGTGAATTATTATGTGTTGTGTCCCTTGAGGACTTGTATTTTCCAAGAGGTTTTGGAAATATGGATATCATGGTATGTTAAATAGTAATAAGAATTAAAGGCATTCATGCATCATAAGCATTTGGACGCACCATGAAATTTAGGGGTTCCATGATTGCCTACCCTGGTGGAAGGTTACTCTATGATGAGTTAAGCCCTATTTTGTTGTGTGCCATGAAGTGTAGGGATTCATGGTTTATGCAAAGTCCTACTTATGATATTTGTGTACTTCCGTACTTAAGCGCCTTGAAGTGTAGGGATTCATGGTATATGCTAAAGCCCTATTTCTGTCTCTATGAGACTCTTACTGCAGTATTCCCACCAAAACAAATGGATCCAGCATGACATCATTTGATTAATTAAAGATCTATTAAATGGACTTGTTTGGCATATTCATCATATCATTATGAGTTGTTGATTGTGTTTGTGCAATTTTATCTATTTTATACTTATTCTATATTCTGTCTCACTCTTACATTAATTTTTTTACAGTGAATGACACACAGAATGCAGAGTGATGCCATGATTGATGCCTATTTGAATTATTACTTAAACTTTGATTTTATGGGTTGTAATAAGTATAACATGTCATGTACCATTATTTTCTAAATCGTTTCCGCTACTTAAATATTTTCTTGAAATTAATTATTCACGACTAGTATGTATAATAATATTCCGCCATTATCGAATTTATGTGAACTCTGAGTTTAATATATGAATTTTAAATTGATCTTTCAAAAACGTGAAAAATTTATTCGAAAAATTAAACGGGACGTCACATAGGTGGTATCAGAGCGTTTTCAAAAAAAATCAGGACCAATTGCTATGACATGTACTGTTTCTTGATATAATATGTGAAATGTTTGATTCTTTACTTGATAACATGTTGAGTGTGTACTATATGACTTGTGCTTGACTGATTAATCGCAAAAATGTTTTGTTTGATTATTGATGGTAATATGATAAATGTGTTATACAATTTATTGCTTAACTGATAAAATGTAGAATACTTATAGTTAGGTTATAATACAATATATTTTCCTTTAAGAATTAGTATAAACCAAACTACGAATGTAGGATGGCAAGAAACAACAACAACAACAACGATATGGCAGCAGCTTTCAACCGCTTAGCTGAAGCCATAGAACGACAGAACCAACCAAGGAGCACTGGGGGACTCCATGGGTTAGACCACTTCCTGAAAAGAAAGCCTTCACAATTCAAAGGAGGTTATAATCCAGAAGGAGCATATCTTTGGGCCAAGGAAATAGAGCGCATCTTTCGAGCCTTGCCCTGCACAGAATGCGAAAAGGTAGAGTATGCCACCTATATGTTGGTGGAAGAGGCAGAAAACTGGTGGATTCATGCTAGGATCCGTATGATCGAGACTGACAGACCCTTGAACTAGGTCAACTTCAAAGACTGTTTCCTGGAGAAATATTTTCCAGCAAGTGTGAAAAGCCGCAAAGAGCTGGAATTTATGGAGTTGAAACAAGGCTCGATGTCCGTTGGATAATATGCTGCAAAGTTTGAAGAACTATCTCCCTTCTACCCTCCTTTTCAATAGGCTGGTGCCGAAGAATCAAAATGTGTTAAATTTGAGAACGGGCTGAATTTGGAAATCAAAGAGGCGATAGGATACCAAGAAATTTGGAGTTTTCCTATTCTGATCAACAAATGCAGAATTTTTGAAGAAAATCACCAAGCCAGACTGGCACATGAAAAAGCCAATAGACAACTGAAACCTCAATCAGTTGATTTCAAAAGGAGAGGATCGTTCTATCAAGGACGTTTCAAGGGAGGAGTAACATCATCATCTTCTGAGAGACGCAACAACATGAGGTGTCTTAAGTGCGGAGGTAATCATCATGTACGTGATTGTAACAGACGTCTTGAAGATGTCACTTGCTTTCGATGTAATCAGAAAGGACACATCAGTCCAAATTGCCCGCAGTACCGACAAAATAATGACAACAACACTATGAATAATCGAAGAGACTCTAACTATCAGGGAAGTCGTGGAGGAAACACGCGAGCTGCTCAACCTCTAAGACAGAACAGGGAGTCAACAGACCAGAGGTTACAGCCAACAACTGGGAGAATCTTTGCCATCAGTGGTTCAGAGGTAGATCAAGCTGATGATCTCGTACAAAGTAAGTGTGAAATCAATGGTACAATCTTATCTGTGTTATTTGATTCGGGTGCTACACATTCTTTTATTTCTGATGAGTGTGTTCGACGCCTTCAATCACCTGTGAAGCCTATGACATATGATCTGATTGTTTCCACTCCCACCGGTACACAACTTAGGACTACTAAGGTGTGTAACGAATGTTCTATGCTCATAAAAGGTAAAAATTTTCTAGTAGATCTTGTTTGTTTACCTTTGAAGGATCTGGAAGTAATCCTAGGGATGGACTGGTTATCGGCAAATCGAGTCTTGGTGGACTGTCATAACAAAACTGTGATACTTCCATCAGAAGAAAATCTTACTTCCGACAATCTCAAACTCTTTGCCTTACAAGGTGAAAGCCAATTATTTGCCTTGTTTTCTCTTCCACAAGGAGATAGAGGATCTAAAGAGATCGAAATGCCAGTTGTTTCTGAATTTCCTGAAGTATTTCCTGAGGATGTCTCAAGTTTACCTCCAGAACGCGAGATAGAATTCTCAATTGATTTAATTCCAGGAGCAGAACCAGTATCTAAGGCCCCATATCGTATGTCACCTATTGAACTGGCAGAACTGAAGAAGCAAATTGAGGAGTTATTGGAGAAACATTTCATCAGGCCTAGTGTGTCGCCATGGGGAGCGCCAGTATTACTTGTTAAGAAGAAAAATGGAAGCATGAGATTATGTGTAGATTATCGTCAGTTGAACAAATTGACGGTGAAGAATAGGTATCCTTTGCCCAGAATTGATGATTTGATAGATCAATTGAGAGGTGCTACTGTATTTTCCAAGATTGATCTACGATCGGGATACCATCAGATTCGTGTCAAGTCTGAGGATATTTCAAAGACAGCTTTTAGAACACGCTATGGCCATTACGAGTATCTTGTGATGCCCTTCGAAGTAACCAATGCCCCAGCTGTATTCATGGATTACATGAATCGAGTATTCCATTCATACTTAGATCAGTTTGTTATTATCTTCATTGATGACATTCTGATTTATTCTAAGACGTGGGAGGAACATGAAAAGCATCTTCGAGTGGTATTACAGATTCTGAAAGAGAAGCAGTTGTATGCCAAGTTGTCAAAATGTGAATTCTGGTTGAAGGAAGTAAAGTTTCTAGGTCATGTAATCTCAAGCGAAGGAGTGTCTGTGGACCCTTCAAAAATTGAAGCTGTAACGAACTGGGAGAGACCTACTTCAGTCACTGAGATATGAAGCTTCCTGGGATTAGCTGGTTATTATCAGAGATTCATTGAGGGGTTTTCTCAAATTGCCCTACCAATGACTCGTCTAACCCGGAAGAATCAACCTTTTGATTGGACGCCAGAATGTGAGAAAAGTTTCCAGGAACTAAAAATGAAGCTTACATCTGCCCCAGTCTTAACCTTGCCTGACCCACAAGAAGACTTTGTGGTTTATTGTGATGCTTCTAAGATGGGCTTAGGTTGTGTCTTGATGCAACAACGAAGAGTGGTTGCCTATGCTTCTAGGCAATTGAGACCACATGAGATGAATTATCCAACGCATGATCTAGAATTGGCAGCAGTGGTTTTTGCTCTGAAAATCTAGAGACACCATTTGTATGGAGTCAAGTTTGAAGTGTTCAGTGACCACAAGAGCTTGAAGTATTTGTTCGATCAAAGGGAATTGAACATGAGGCAGCGAAGATGGATGGAGTTTCTTAAAGATTATGATTTTGATTTGAAGTACCATCCAGGAAAAGCAAATGTAGTGGCAGATGCACTTAGCCGAAAGTCCATTCATATGGCATCTTTGATGATAAAAGAGATGGAGATGATAGAATAATTCAGAGACATGAACTTGGGTGTGGAGATGAAATCTTCAAAGAGTTTGATCTTGGGAACTCTGAAGATCACCAATGATTTTCTGAAGCTGATAGGTGAAAGACAGAAAGAAGATTTGCTATTATAAAAGTTGAGAGACTTGCAGGCGAATGGAAAGGATATGGGATTACAAGAAGGATCAGATGGAATTTGGAGAATCAAAAGCAGAATTTATGTACCAGATGATGTTGGTCTGAGAAGAACAATCTTAGAAGAAGTGCATAAAAGTATGTTGAGCATTCATCCTGGATCAACCAAGATGTATCAAGATATGAAGAAAAGCTTTTGGTGGCCAAGGATGAAGAAAGAGATAGCTGAATATGTGTCTTCATGTCTGGTGTGTCAAAAAGCCAAAGTGGAACATCAAAAGCCATCTGGTGAACTACAACCATTGGAGATTCCTGTTTGGAAATGGGATGACATTTCAATGGACTTTGTGTTAGGATTACCAAGAACACGTTCAGGGAATGATGCAATCTGGGTTATTGTACACAGATTGACAAAGTCTGCTCATTTTCTCTCAATGAATATGAAGAACTCTCTACAAAAATTGGCACAATTATATGTGAAGGAGATCGTAAGACTTCATGGTGTACCATCTAGTATTGTGTCAGATAGAGATCCAAGGTTCACTTCCCGATTCTGGGGAAGCTTGCATCAGGAATTGGGTTCAAAGCTTCGATTAAGTTCAGCTTATCATCCCCAAACAGATGGGCAGTCAGAGCGTACCATACAAAGTTTGCAAGACTTACTGCGATCTTGTGTGCTTGAACATGGAGGTAGTTGGGAGCAGTTTCTTCCACTGATTGAATTCACGTATAACAATAGCTACCACAGCAGTATTGGTATGGCTCCATTCGAAGCATTGTATGGTAGGAAATGTCGAACGCCCCTTTGTTGGTTAGAAACTGGTGAAAGTTTGGCGTTAGGACCTGAAATTGTGCAGCAGACTACTGAACAGATAGAAATGATCAGAGAAAAGATGAAGGCATCTCAAGATAGACAGAAGCACTATTACGATAAGAGGAGGAAACCACTTGAATTTCAAGTCGGTGAGCATGTATTTTTGAAGGTTTCACCTCACAAGGGGATTGGCCGAGCCTTGAAGAGTAAGAAGTTGAGTCCGAGGTTTATTGGACCATATGAGATCTTAAAGAGGGTTGGTACAGTGGCATATCAGATTGCACTTCTTCCTCATCTGGCAAATCTGCACAATGTATTTCATGTATCACAGCTGAGGAAGTATGTACAAGATCCCACCCACGTGATTGCTGCTGATGATATTGAAGTTAGAGAAAATCTGACCATCTCCACAGAACCTACACAGATTCTAGAAAGATCAAATAAACGTCTGAGAAACAAGAACGTACCACTAGTGAAGGTTGCATCGAAGCAAGGAAACGAAGTAACTCTGACTTGGGAGCGTGAAGATGCTATAAGGACGCAGTATCCAGGATTGTTTCACTGAGGAGTACGTTAAGTTAAATTTCGAGGATGAAATTTTTATTAGGGTGGGAGAAATGTAACATCCTGCTTTAATAAGTAGTTCAATTATGTAATTTATGAAGCATGGAAGGTCTGTAAGTGTTGATTAATGAATAAAAACACTCTATGGATGGCTTTTAATGCTCCAAAAGTTTCATTTTTGGGTATAATTCTATAATTTATATAGATCCTTATTAATGAGGCCCAAATTCTGAGTGAAAATACCTTAGAAAGAACTGTCCGAGTGAGAAAAAGAGTCTGTTCCGAGCGAAAACTGCAAATTCCGAGTGACCAAGAGGAATTCCGAGTGGAAAATGGAAATACCGAGTGAAAATGGTGTTTTTCCGAGTGGAACATGGTCAAGAGGACTTATTTCGAGTGAAATACTGTCTCAGAGACTCACTGCCGAGTCAAACATGCCAAGAAGACTCGATCCCGAGTCAAGATCTTCAAAGGACTCATTTCAAAGTCAATTATGCTTGAGTGACTCGTTTCCGAGACAGTTAAGATCAGAAGTTGAAATCCTGATTGAAGGAATTCCGATTGACAACATTTAAGTCTTGGGTCGGTTTAGGATCAATAATACCGAGTGGAGTACGGTTGTGGAACCTCCTCCTGAGAAATGAATGGCTAAAGGTATTCTCCGAGTGAAAAATGTAAGTCTATGCCGAGTAATGAATGTGAAGTACATTCCCGATTGTGTTGAAGTTAAATACACCGAGTGGTATGAAAAGTATTCCGAGTGAATGGAACCCCAGATTCCGAATGAGTGTTCAATTAGATGGGAGTCGGTTCTGGAAGATTTACCGAGTGGATATGCTTGAATGAAGACTCGGTTACCGAGTGAAAGCATGAGTGAGAGAGAGCTCGGTCTGGACAGATTCTACCGAGTGAGAAACCAAGGAATTGAGTCAGATTCAGATGAATTCCGAGCGAGTATGCATGACTCGCTCAAGCGAGTCGGATTTCGCTTGAGCGAGATGGACCCTGATGCATAATTCCTCTTTTCAATCAGCCTTTTCTCTACTTCGCCCAAGCGAGCATACTGCGCTCAAGCGCGCTCGACCCTGATACTCTTTCCCCCACTCACGCCCAAGCGAGGATAGCACGACTCGCTCAAGCGAGTCGGAGTCCGCTTGAGCGAGGGGACTTGTTTTCTTTTCTTCTTCACACGATTGGAGGAATTCCAGTCAGTTTATAGGCTAACCGAGTGGAATTCCAGTCGGTTTTCAGTGCCAGAAGTGACTTTTGACTCCTTTCTTGTCTCTTATGCAATTTTTAATGCAACCAACACCATTATTACTCATCCTAGTGGGTGGACGGCCAGAAGTGGATCATTATAAACCACTTTCCTATTTTTAATTCTCCATTATCTCCACTAACAGCACTAAACACCCACTAATGGAAAAGCTGTTTTCCACTTGCTTTGCATTATTAACTCTGTCTTGCTAAGACCTGAACACGTTGGAACAAAGCTAGTAAACTATCCTTACCTTGACTTCCCTTCTTTCTCAATACTCCTTCAAACAGAAGCAGGAGGACAACCAGGGAACCATTTTTCAGTCGGCAAAACAAGTAAGAGGGGACAGGGTTGTGAATATTTGTGAAATGGGTAGAGTTGTATGCTGTTCTAGGATTCCAGTTTTAATTTCGTAACTTGTTTCTTAATTTTGAAACTGAAAACTTATGAATTTGTCTCTGACTTCTTCATGAAAGTTGTAGATCTTTTTGTTGTCTAAATTTTGAGACCTGAATCAATTAAATTGAGTATGTATAGCAAAAGTTATAGCCAAAACACTACTGCATGTCCGAGTGAAAGATTATTTCTATGTTTTATGCATACTTTGATATTCTGGGAATTATACATGCATAATCAGCCTTTGATGTCTTCATGAAAGATGTAGATATTCATGTTAGGGATCTATAGAAAGTGGTTTCAAGTTAAAAAGATGCTTGTAACTCTAGTTATGCTCAAAATACAGAAGTATGTTCATGATGCAAAACTGTTAACTATGAAATCCGAATCTTGTTTTCAATACTGGGAATTTTGTGGTATGAATTAGTGGATGGTGTCTTCATGAAAGTTGTAGATAATTATGTTAAGAGTATTTTAGAACTGGTTTCATGTTAAAATCATTTGTGTAGCTCTAAAAACGTTGAAAATACTAATATATGTACGTTTTGAAAACTCACCTGGAGGCAGTGTTGTATTTTGTGGATAAATGGTATTTCTGCTTAGAATTTGAATTTATGATCTTCATGAAAATTGTATATATTTGTGTTAAGAGTAATTTAGAACTGGTTTCATGCAAAAATAATTTTTGTAACTCCAGAAACACTGAAATTACTAACATATGTACGTTTTGAAAAACTCACCCTGAGGCAGTGTGGTATTTCGTGAATAAGTGATATTTCTGTTCGGAATTTGAAATTGTGTTCTTCATAAAAGTTGTAGACAATTATGTTATTGAACTACAGAAAGTGGAATCACCTAAAAAAGAGTTGATTTGCTCATATTATGACTGTTTTACTAACGTATGTCGCTGTTCGGAGATGCTGAAATTTACTTATAATGGTTATTATGGATAAAAATGATGTTTTCTCTATGAGTAATAATTATTATTGAATTCTTGAGTGATTATGAATTATTATGAATGCTGTTGAGTATCATACAATTTGTATATTGTGGTGGTGAAAAATTATGAATAACGAAATTAATTTATATGTACATGAATGCCTTGAGGTTATTGACATATGTGGTTGAAACAGTAAATCCATGATTTTGTGAATTATTATGTGTTGTGTCCCTTGAGGACTTGTATTTTCCAAGAGGTTTTGGAAATATGGATATCATGGTATGTTAAATAGTAATAAGAATTAAAGGCATTCATGCATCATAAGCATTTGGACGCACCATGAAATTTAGGGGTTCCATGATTGCCTACCCTGGTGGGAGGTTACTCTATGATGAGTTAAGCCCTATTTTGTTGTGTGCCATGAAGTGTAGGGATTCATGGTTTATGCAAAGTCCTACTTATGATATTTGTGTACTTCGGTACTTAAGCGCCATGAAGTGTAGGGATTCATGGTATATGCTAAAGGCCCTATTTCTGTCTCTATGAGACTCTTACTGCAGTATTCCCACCAAAACAAATGGATCCAGCATGACATCATTTGATTAATTAAAGATCTATTAAATGGACTTGTTTGGCATATTCATCATATCATTATGAGTTGTTGATTGTGTTTGTGCAATTTTATCTATTTTATACTTATTCTATATTCTGTCTCACTCTTACATTAATTTTTTTACAGTGAATGACACACAGAATGCAGAGTGATGCCATGATTGATGCCTATTTGAATTATTGCTTAAACTTTGATTTTATGGGTTGTAATAAGTATAACATGTCATGTACCATTATTTTCTAAATCATTTCCGCTACTTAAATATTTTCTTGAAATTAATTATTCACGACTAGTATGTATAATAATATTCCGCCATTATCGAATTTATGTGAACTCTGAGTTTAATATACGAATTTTAAATTGATCTTTCAAAAACGAGAAAAATTTATTCAGAAAATTACACGGGACGTCACAGGTGGCTTGTACTAGACTTCTAGAAGGTCACTAGAGCCAAGATCCTACCCATGACAGGGACGCAACAGTGGGGAACCACTAGGTGCGTATGTCATAAGAGGTCGAACTCTAGTTGGGGTTCTCACGATCACCGGATAGGAAGTACATCCTATACGATTCTGTATACCAACCCCTCCTAACTTAAGTTTCATTTGGGGCCCGGGTATAGGGCGCCACTCATAAGTGTGTGCGAGTAATTTGTGAGTGTAGTGTGTGAAAGGGCATTCAATACCTTTTTACCTTACACCATTCTGCACAGAGAACAAACACAGAACAAATATACACAGTCGTCTACCCTAGGGTTCAATAATTGCAGAAAAGTAGCATAGTCCTCTACCCTAGGGTTCAACAATCATACAGAACATGGACGATAAAGCAAATAACAAAATGCAATTTAAAACAATAACGAACATTCACAACAATCAATGGAAAAAATAAAAAACAAGGGGAAGAAATCCAAGCTAAACAAAGGCTATAAAAAAAAGCGTTTTCAACCAAACTGGCCTGACTCTCTTAAGTGTCCCCAGTGGAGTCGCCATCTGTCGCAACCTGGATCGCGACGGTGCGGCGAGAGAGAGAGGGGGGTGTAGGATGAAACAGGGAGTCGCCACCAATGTTTTTATCCATAGGAAAAACATTGGAAAAAACTAAGTTCAGTAAAGCACTGGTTAAAAATTGAGATTCAAGTTCGGGAGTCGGCTACGAGTAGGGAAGGTATTAGCACCCTACATCGCTTGTCAAAAACAGTACCAAGATTGAAAATGCGCAACATAAATAGCCTTATAAAAGATGGTTTATTTCTTCCCTTTTATTGTTGTATTTTTTATTTAAAAACAACAGAATGGAGTGAGAGAACTGTACAAACATAGAATGTCGAAGCGAGGTCAATGGGACGTTTCATCCGAATTAAACTCGACTTCGATATGAGACAGAGAGGGGAAGAGAATGCTAATAAGGCGTCACGCCAAAATTAGATGTTCTCGGATAAAAAAACAGGGATAGGAAAGAGATAAGCGGGACGTCTCGTCCTAAGTATCCCTTCCCTATGATTTATGGCGAGGCTTGAGCAAAAACTAGGGGGAAATCAACAAGACGTCACGTCTAAATTGATTTTCACGAAAGCGACCAAAAAGAAGAACATTTATGAAAGAAACATGAAAGTGAGGAAATAAATCAATAAAAAGAAATAAGAAAGATGGGCCCGATAGGAGTTGAGGTCCTGCTCCTACGTATTCTTGAATTATCAAGAAATCAGGGTTATGTAGTTCTGAGTGTTGTTATTTTAGAAAAAGACTTGGGAAATGATGATGGATGTCATTGAGACGGGAAACTCATACAAGGCGAAGTTCTTCGCACGTGTACGAATCCTAAAGAGGTTGTGTAGACGGGAGTGCTCCCGTACGACACCATTTTTTTTTAAAAAAAGAAGATTTTCAAACTAGAAAATATAACATGTGCAAAATTTATTACTTATTATTTTTATATTATTATTTTTTTTAGGGGAAAGGGGGGGTAAACACTGACAGTATAAACTACGCTACGCATAAAATCATAACTGTGGACAGCAAACTGGCAAGGAAATAAATGATTGAAAATAAGAGAAATAAGGGACAGAAAGGAACCGGTGTGGAGGGCTCAGGACCGGTGTTGGAGTCAGGCGCAGGTCCGGTGTCAAACCGGTACTGGACTTACACGTTGACAGAAACACTGGACCGGTGTTGGATTAAATGCTGGAAACTGAAGGATGTGACCGGTGTTGGTATGAGTTGATCCGAAGCGAGGAAGTGCCCAGACCCTGTGTAAGGTCGATGTGAGAGACAGTCTCTGAACAATGGAGAACTTTAAGTTTTCTAATACTGGGGGTCCTTTTATGATAATCTAGGCAAATCACGGGTTTCAAATGGGAAAGTCCTTTGAAGGTTTTGAGGAATCAGAGAGAATTTGGGAGAGTTTTCTTCCAAGAGGGGGATTCCAACCAGCCAGCCCCTTGAGCTTCTTTGGTTGGGGCATTTATAGGGCTTTGAGGACATGGGCTGAGGGTTTGGGACAACCAGAATTCCCACTCACCCATACGCGTAGTGGTGTGCAACCCTGGCCACTATCTGTTCATGGGGAACAGTGGTTCAGTGGGGTATTTTTAATTGTCCACTTCCGCCTCCCTGTCTGCCATTTTTAGGGAGTGCGATTCCAGGTCATCACGCATAAACTTCCGACCTCGTCCTTCCGTTGTCAAGTTCGGGACATCGGCTTTTAAAGACACCGGTTGGACGGAATCCCAAATGGTCCGATGTGGCCTCTCAAGAACCTGGACCTGTATCTTCATATCGGTTGAACTCTTTTTTTTTTCAATGTGGTATCCAGGGGCAGTGTTCTTCCTCCTAGTCTGGATCTACTGCCTCAGCCGGTGTGCATATGTTTCGATCTGAGTCATCCCATTAGATCGAGAAATTTTACTTGGGCCGGATTGACCTGTCCTTCCGTTGTCAGGCGTATGACATCGGTCACTAAGGAACTCCAGCAACTGGTCCAGTGTTCCCCACATAAACCGGTGTCATATTTACAACAGTCAAAACTTTTGGGGTGCCACGGGACCGGTGTCCTTTCCATTTGGGCCAGACCGAAAGAGGTGTTCACACTCATGCCCAAGGAATGTTTTTAGTCACGAGCCTGACTTCTGATGGGAAAGCACACTGCAAAGACACATGGCCATGGTATGTGAATGATGAAAACGCCTGTTGAAAAAATATGAAGTTGAAAACGCATATTGACAAGGTGTTTACCAAGGGAAAAACGCATCTTCCCCATGCGTTTTTGGTTGTCTCCGTCGTCCCAGCACCACACCCAACATCTAATATAACATGTGTGTGTTTACCCTAAGCAATGTTAGGTACACACTGTATCATCAGAGCTTGATTAGGTAATTGGCCAATAATATCAACAAGTAAACAAATTAATAAAACCAAGACCAATGTAGGATGAAAGCATAAAGATTTCTCATCATACTAAAGCAAATGGCATAACTTCTACAATTGATTAAAAAAAACATCATTCGTAGTGCATGCAAATGATATAGCCTATGACCTATATATGTATTATGCTTTGGTTGTCTCAGTGCACCACATGCATGTAGTTTCTACTTGCTTAGGTTGCCATGGTCATATATACAGAGAAAAAAAAGGTAGTTATGGTAACTCTCAATGCACCCAAATTTCTTCCTCTACTGGAATTTGGCACAGAAGGCCATTGTAGAAAATTAACCTCATTCAAATTCAGATACCATTGTTATCCCACCATTTCTGTATTATGTTCTCTATTGGTTTCTTTCCTAGTGTGGACCCTATATTGTCTTTTTTATAGCCAAATTAAGCGAGGAGGAAATCTCAGATAATCAATCAGATATAATGAATTAAAAGTTCTTTATGCCGTACGTTTGATGATTAATTATATTTTTAAAAGATACCCTCAGTATATTAATTATTGGATAAGCATATACTCAGAATTTAAGAATCTTTCACGAGCTGAGCTGTAACCTATAGGGCAATGGTGATTAATTAGAGATCTTGATTATATTTTGTAAGTCTATAATAAAGGTTATACATTTTGAAATGTATATGTAGGTATAAACCAGTTATAAAAATAACTAATGTATGGAATATATGAAATATTTTTACATTGAAAATGTGACGTATTTAAGCTCATATACATTGAAAATGCCATTTTTACCGTGCGTGCGTATGTGTCATGCACAAGACACCTAGTCTCAATCTCATTTGATTTAACAAGAATCATTTTGTTTCCATATCAATATATCATCAGGATGGTTTACTAGTGCTTGGAACTACATATTCATGAGATTTAGGGTATGGTAATCGATTACAAGGACTAGTGTAATCGATTATCATGGCACTAGAATCAAATTTTAGGGAACAATGTCAAACTAATCAATTACCACCCCTGATAATCGATTGTCACGATTTAGGTAATCGATTATTAAGACTATGGTAATTGATTACTTTATACAGAATTGCACAAATTTATAGAAAATGTAAAACTTATAGAATTTTGCTAAATTTCTTCCCCCATTTACCTATCTTGCCCTTATCCAGACCTCATCAAATTTCACATACACTACATATATGTTAATATCAAGCTAATGGTTCAATTCTCATGCCAAAATGCATTCTTGATTGGATTTCACGTACATCGAACATTTTATACCAAAAATATCATTTTACAATGTATATGAAATTGCCAATTGAGACCATTAGCACCAAAACCTTTCCATATATACTCTTGTATGCCTAATTAGGACTTATCTATCATTTCTTTTGATTATTTTATCAACCTATTCATGCTAATGCATGCAACTCATATTTCACATATCACCAATTTAACTTACTAGGCTTATTTGTCATGCATTCAGCATAACACTACATCAACTTCAATAAAACATCAATTCAATTCCTGCCCATGAGATTCTCTCACATTTATAGTCAATATATCATCAACAACACACTTATATACAAATTTCAAAGTGCAGTGGATTCCAAATAAAGCCTATCATGGAATGGTCTCTTGACTTGGTATTGCAACTTCCACTTATCTGGAGCTCACCAAGCAGCATCATCCTGCGAACTCGCTAAAAATATGTGAAAGAGTAAGCATAAATCCAAGCAGATATTGTAATAACGCACAAAATGCACCAACTAACCACATCATGATCAAGCACTATATACTCATCGATACATCATCACTTATCATAACAAATTTCAATACCATAAATGCTAATCAATACTCATTACTTATCATAATTACAATGCATACATCATTTCATGCTTCCTATAAAACTCAACCAATGCATAAAAATGTCATGTGGATCCGACTAAGGTGGATAATACTGCAGTACAAAGAAATTGACCGTATTTCACAATTATTTACCGAATGTTCGTACCACCACCCATCTTGCAACACTTGTTACCCTCAGTGATGTGACTCCACAATAATCAATGTTGTTGCGGGTTGGCTCTAGGATACATTAACCTAGAGCGTTTGGGCCCTTTTTGGCCCGTGGGTTTTCTTACTCCTCTCACAAAGCCACCCCCACCAGAGTTGACAACAAGAGTCGTATGCATCCCCTTATGCGTCTAAATCACATATAACCACAGTTCAATGCTACTCATATGCATGATTTTGTCCTCCTTAGCATACACTTTCATTATTTGATTATATTTAACATTCTTGATATCATCATCATTATCATACCTCATAAAGCACTATCATCATCATTTTCATATATCACAAACACAATTTTCATGATCATCATTTAGTGTGGCATCTTCAAAGAATACCATTCACAATTATCTAACATGTCATTCAACTATAATATCCAATTATCATCATTCAAACAATAGATCACATAATTCACAGTTCATATTTTACAAAATAGCATAAGGTACTATATTCAATATCTACTTACTCAACTTATTCCTCTATTTTATACCTTAATTGTTAACGCAAGGTAAAACAGTGCTCACGTCCATTTTCATCCACAAACCTACATATTAAAACACACTCTAGTTACACGATAATTACAAATCGGTCTCGAAACTCATCAATTTAACTTCATCCAAATCATTCAAAGTCGACTAAATATGAATTAATTTGAATTAGCAAAAAGAATTGGGTTTAGAGGTTTCGCCTTACCGAATCAAAGTCGAACGATAAAGAATTGAGGGTTTGAGCTTTGGTTCAATGACTACGAATTCAAAGTACACCTACAACCATGGGTTCAAATAGAATTTAAGGTCGGAGCTCCAAAATTTATCAATGGAGGTTAGGTTCAAGAAGCTTCCCTTACCTTACGCTAGAGAAATTAAATCAATGCTTGCACCAAGCCTAACATGAACGCGGGGAAGGAAGATACAAGGTGAAATAAACCTTTTCTCTTCCTTGGATTAAGAGAAAAATGGAAAAGAAATGAAGTTGGTTGATGGGCAGAAGGCACAATTTGGAAGATATAGAGAGAAGAGATCTTCTTTCTTTTTGTGTTGTTTAAGTAGAGAGTGAGATTAGATTTAAGGGCCAATGGTATTTTGATCCTTTTTCTCATTTAATTAATTTTAGAAATTCATCTGATAACTTTAAGTTATCTGAAACTTTACCATATTAAACTTTAACGTACCTCATTAATTATATTTAATTAGTCTCAATTCATTATTTGGTCACTAATAACTAACCAATAAATTTAAATCAATGTTACAAATAATTTTTATTTAAAAGTACTTTTTACATCAAAACCAATATCAAAAGGAGCTATAAGGGCGCAACTTACGCAACCCTTGCAGACAAACTGAACTAAATGCTTTGTGCCTTGTGAATCTAAAACTAATGAATAATTAATCAATTTGCAAAGCTTAGTATTAAGATTGGTGTTTTTTTCCTTAGCTTCTAGTAACCAAGAGATTGTAAATGAGTCGGATAGGTGTCATGCATAAAGAAGAGTAGTGCACAGGTGCAATATGGATGCTCTCACCAATGCAAGAAAAATATGAGAAAGTGAGAAACAAGTTGTGTAATGTAACACATTTGGTCAATTATGATAAGAAAAAATAATAGATGAGTTATAAATTTCAAACTTTATACTAAATTATTTTCATAACTTCATTTATAACAAGAAACTAATCATAGGGTGTGGGAATATACCCTTAGGCATGAGGCATGTCCTACGTTAATTCCTCTTATGCTAATTAGTGCAAGACCACAAGTCTCATGCCTTTATGTGACATAAGACATAATGTCTCACACCATTTGTGATGCAAAATGGGGAATGAGACTCATGTCCATGCTTAATTCATAACTGTTCTGTTTTAGAACTAGGGTCAAGAGTTGACCGTCTTGACCGGTGTTCGGAGTCACCTCTCTTAGCTCTCAGTTTTACACCATCTTAGTGGAGTACGATATCTTACACCTAGGTCCAGTGGTGAGCCTAAGTTCCTCAAGTAGAGGGTGAATTTGATGTTCAAGTCTGTACCAAAGTTGAGGAAACACACCAGAGGTGTACCTGTAAAAGATTTTCTGATGCTTAAGTCAGTACGGATAAACGGAAAATATGGGTATTACGGAGGTAATTCTTAGAGATTAGATCCTTGCTCAGTAATAAATGAGTTGTATTTATAGGGATTACCTTAGTAGAAGAAATGATTTGACATTCTTCCGTAAATTACTATGGCTACAGGGTTTGTAGGTACATGTTGCCCATGCCGATTCTGACTTATTGTCTAACTGTCAGGAGAGGACCGGAGTCCTGACCAACGAACCGTAGTGGCTATGAGCGTAGACCCCGGATACGATTCCCAAACCATACTTAGGCAAGTAAATCTGATGATGTGGCATTACATCAATGCCACCCCGGTTCAAACTTTAGGGGGTTTGGTTAACACCCCGGATCAATAACTTATTTCATCATACATTTTTGTATTATTATTATAATACTTATTTGTGAACACCTATTTTTTTCTGATAAAAAAATTAAAAATAAAAAAAATAAAAAAATAATATTAAAAAATTACATAGTGACTGTTGCATAGTGACCTTTGTATAGTAACCTTCTCCATTTCTATAAATACTCAATCTCTCCTCATTTCCTACCACACTTCTCTTTTCATCAACCCTCTTCCATAATTTTTCTCTAACAATGGCTAATAATTGTCGAAGCCAAGAGAAAAGAATAAGGGAGGGAAACCGATGTTTGGTGACTACCTGCTTACTCCTTGTAGCATGGGTAGTAGTTTATCTTTATTGGGTATTTTATTTATGGCCATATGTGTAATAAATAATTTTAGGATTTTAAAATAGTTTATGTTTCCATAAGAGTAAGTGATTACTCATTCTTACTCAAAAAAATTTAAAAAATAAAAATAAAAAATAAATAAGGCAAAAAAATAAAAAAATAAAAATGGGCCAAAAAACAAAAAAAAACAAAAAGCCCAAAAAATAAAAATAAATAAATAAATGAAAATTAAAAAAAGCAAGGAAAAAGAAAAGAGGTTACGGTGATTATTTGATGTGGGACCTAGTTTGGTTGGATAATTGGAGAAAATGGGAGAAATTGACATCAAATTTGGACAAATTGAACAAGGAGGAAATGATGGCATGTGATGAGGGATCCAAGGCCAATTTTTTCTATAAATAGAGAGTGATGCTAAGGCAAAAAGGAGAAGAAGAGGAGGAAGGAGAGAAAAGAGTGATATCTTTTTGTGAGATTTTTTATAAAAGTTTGTTTCCAAAAATAGAGGTATGGAAATATGGTGAGGAAAGTGTGTGTTACTCTATTATGTTCTAGTATGTGAGTTTTGTGACTAAAATTACTATAAGAGTCTTGTAACCGTGTCCAAACACCCTTAAATCGAGTCCAACCGAAGCCAAAAACAAAGGAAATCTACACAAAATCGATCTCCCGAATTGCGTTCTGGTTCCTCTTTAATTGTTTTTATACTAAGGTATTTTTAATAAATAAGAGAATATTTATTTATTTCTTTAATATATATTTATTTGATTAATATTGCAATTTTCCCTTGTGGAATTTTCTATTTATAAGTTGATTGTCATGATTACGATCATAATTCCATTTATTTTCTTTTTAGTTCCTTTATTTCGTATATTTTATTTGGCGTTTGTTATCATTATTTATTATTTCATTTTGTGATATTGTATTGTGACATCATATTCCATTCCATTTATTTTTCTTTATTTATTTTTCTGCACTTTATTTTTCTGTTGTTATTTGTTTATTTATTTATTTTCTACATTTTTATTTTTCTTTATTTATTTTTCTACACTTTTATTTTTCTTTATTTATTTTTTTGGACTTTTATTTTTATTTCTTTATTTTTTTGTGCTTTATATGTTTATTTATTTATTTTTTACATTTTTATTTTTTATTTTTTATTTTTCTACACTTTTATTTTTATTTATTTATTTTTCTGCAATTTTATTTTTATTTATTCATTTTTCCGCAATTTATTTTTCCGTAGTTATTTGTTTATTTATTTATTTTTCTGTACTTTATTTGTTTATTTATTTATTTTTCTGCACTTTATTTGTTTGTTTATTTATTTTCTATATTTTTATTTTTCTTTATTTATTTTTTTGCACTTTTATTTTTTATTTATTTTTTAGCAATTTTGTTTTTATTTATTCATTTTTTCTGCACTTTATTTTTTCATACTTTATTTTTCTGTAGTTATTTGTTTATTTATTTATTTTTCAGCACTTTTATTTTTCTTTATTTATTTTTTTTACACTTTATTTTTCCGTAGTTTATTTTTTGTACTTTTATTTTTATTTTTCTATACTTTTATTTTTAGTTATTTATTTTTATGCACTTTTATTTTTATTTATTCTTCTACAGATTTATTTTGTTTATTTATTTTTCTACACTTTAATTTTCTGTAATTATTTATTTTTTCTTCTCAATAATTTTGTAGTTATCTTTTACATAATCATTTGTCTATCATTTTATATAATTTCTTAAGTTTTTTTATAGGTGATTATTTATTTATTATCATTATTTTTATATTTTCCCTTCTTACCTATTTATTTATCTATTTATCTTTCTTTTAAGTTTGAAATGAGATTAATTTGGATGAGACATCTTGTTAATCTTATTTTCTAAAAATGTTTGAATAAAATTCACTTTGTTAAGAATATATGTATTTTTTATTTGGATGTATTTAATTCTATTTTTCCTTCTTATATTTATCAATTTATGCCTTTTCATTTATTTATTGAAAAACTTTTGTGAACCATGTATTTCTCAGAAAAATCAATGAATTACCTTTTAATCAAAAAATAATTGAGACGAGACGCCTTATTATTTTTAGGTGTCTTTTAAGCACTTGTCTGTATATTTCCTTTCAAACTCAAAGAATAAAATAATTTAGGGACGTCTTATTGTTTTTATTGTTTATTTTACTATCTGAACTGGTCTGAACCGGGGTCAAGGATCCGGTGTGGGACCAGCCACAAAAGTATAGGTGTTTTAGGGTTTATACACCGGTACAGTGGGTATCCGGTGTTGTAATCTGGCCTCTCAGTGGGAGAAATCGGTCTTGTTGTCCTGGAGATCCTTCACACCAACGTTTCGCGTTGAAAGGGGGCGAAAGGTGGTGCCACCTGCGAAGATTCTCCGACGCTCAAGTTAGAAGAGTATAGGAAACTCAGTGAATACTCAAGAAATACAATAGTAAAGGTGTGAGATAGAACAACGTCACGTTGTATGTGTATTGAAATGAGCTATTTATAGTCAAACGTAGGAAATGAATCATTGGGTGCAAGTGGGCCCCTTGATTCTGATAACGTGTAGAGTATGTCAATTAATATGACTCAGTGCTCAGAGTATGTCAGGGGGTAGGTCAATTATCAGAGTACAATCCTGTGATAGGGATGGAGGATAATCACCTTTCCGCATATTTTACTGACAATTGTACTTACTCTCTGAGGTAATTGACATAGACACATTCCGCTATGCAGGGTATCTTCGCTGATAAGTTATAAGGAACTCTTATCTCATAGTGATCCTGAGGCAAACAGTTATACACGTCGTGGAAATAACAACGGATAAGATATCCGTCGTAGAGAGGACGGATGAAACATTCAATGAAGTGAGAACGGATACAGTGACAACGGATGACTGTTGCGGCATTATCTTCCTGTAACACCGGATGCTCCTTTAAGAGGTCGCTCTGACGTCATAACTTTAAGGACCGGTATCCAGACCGGATCATTTGTCCCCTAGCTTATGTGAGGGACTGTTAGGTTGCTCATATGAGCTATACATTCTTCAAGAAGTATGGATGCCGGTCAATCACTCCAGAAGTTACCTTTTTTAAAAACTCTTTGCCACAGGCGTGTTTGATTCCCTACCAATGCATCCGTTCTGTAGATTAAGTTACCGTTCTCCTGATGTCCTCACAACGGATTCAGACAGGGATTCACAGCGAAGGAAATCCCAAGAGTTTTTTGAAATCGAAACTCTTGGTATTCAAATAGTTGTTGGGGTGCATTAAATGCGTCTGAAATGATTGGATATTAAATGCCTTTTTTAACACGTGAATCATCATTACCCAAGAGTGTTACCGTCGATTGGGCTTATTGGGCCTGATTTTAACTTCCACAGGCCCGTTTCGCTTGAAACTTTTCTTGAAGCGTTACTATTTTTGCGCTTTAAGTGATGAAACGATGGAGTCGTTTGCATTTGAAAGGTTGCGTTTTAAAATAAACGTCATGACTCTTGGTTGAACACTGTCCTTCTTCGTTACCTATAAAAGGGTCACTTAACGAATTTTGGAAGTCACTTCTGTTATCAAGCTTAGTTAACCTTTGCTCAAATTTTTGAAGATTCCATTGCTGCCTTCTTTCTTCACAAAGCTCTTCCTTCTTTTGGTAACCTCCCTATCCCTTACTTCCATATTATTTTTAGCTATTTCACTTCAACCATGCGCCCTAGGAAAAGCAGCGCTAGTTCCTCAAACAGGGGGAGTCTGAGCTCTCGTGCCCCCTCTAGCCACCATGGTGGAAGAATTCCAGTGAATCTTCCTGTGGCTGGGCCTCGTCGCTCAGAGAGGGTTGAAACTTCCTCTTTGTGAGTGCCAGTTGTTCGGCGCCGCCCTGAGGATCCCCTTGACTCGAGGGTTGCCAGCTGCTTCGACGATGGGTCAAGTGATGAAGGTTACCTCTCTGACGATGTTGCCTTTTACCATAGTACGCAGGCATTCCATCGCGCATCGGGTGTCATAGAGATTCCGGGGTCTGGAAAAACTTTAATTCTACGAACTACTAAAGGGTGTGTCAATGTCGTGGCACATCGGCTGGACTGGGAAAAGCTCAACAGAGAAAAGCCGTACTGCTGGGTTGAGGAGGAGTTCTTGAACATCCCCTCGCATCACGCAAATGAAGAGGGAAACCCAGTTACTCTCCGCTGCAAAATCTATTCCGATAAGAAGTATAAGGGATGCTTTCTCGTCCTTGCCCCCTGCCCAATGGAGAGGGTCTGCCACCGCGTCCCTGACGAGAGGTCGGTCTATATGTACGACTTCGTCTTTTAAAACTTGGGAGTCTGTTTCCCCATGATGGAGTTTCAAATGGCCGTCCTCCGCTTCCTTGACTGCGCCCCTACTCAATTGCATCCTAATGGCTGGGGCTTAGTGTGTGCTCTTGAAATTCTGGGAGAGCATTTTAACTTCACTGCCACTATGGCCAAACTGTTCTACTACTGCCAAGTGGTCCGCCGTGCCAACAAGAAGGGCGGCCTTGGGTTCATAACACTCCGTTGTGACTCAAGGGTAGTGAACTTCAAGTCCTACATGTAACATCCCTGTTTTTAGTAGCAGTTTTATTTGGTAAATTTTGAAGTGTGGAAGGTCAGAAAGTAAGAATAAGTGAGTAAATACCTTGTATAGGGTCAGTAATACTCTAAAAATTATATTTTTGGGTATAATTATGGAATTTATACAGACCTTTGAGGATATTATTCAAATTCCGAGAGAAAAAGGCTTTGATCCGCGTGACAGAGTGACATTCCGAGTGAAAAAGACTCTGTTCCGAGTGACAGGAAGCAATTCCGAGTGATAGAAAGAAAATCCGAGTGAGGAATGAAATTCCGAGTGTAAAGTTAGGTTGACCGAATAAACCATTACTAAAAAGGATCCTACCGAGTGAAATATTGGTCTTAGAGATAGCTGGAGTGAAGTGGGTTCAAGGGAACCACTTCTGAGTGAATATTCCGAGTGAAAATACCCTTGAGAGACTCATTTCCGAGTCAAACCTTACCAATTGCTTCTTTCTTGAGTGACAATTTCTACGATACCGAATGAATAGACTCAGTCAGGGATATAACTGATGCAATCCGAGTGAAGTTGTCCAAGTCAGACCTCCCTAATAAGATAGAAGATAGCAATCCGAGTAGGTTGAAAACCATTTTGAGTAGGACTTAATATGTAGCCTTTCCGAGTGAATGGGTTTGAATATTTCCGAGTAAGATATGCTCGAGTGGAAAATAATACTGAGTGAAATGTGTGTATAAGAATGAATTTGGATATTCCCGAGTATAAAATCCGAGGGAAGATTGGTTATAATGGCTTACATTGGAAAATTTCTAAGTATATGATAAACCGAATGAATGATCCATATAATAATCCGAGTGGATGGGATTAGAACCAGCCTGAGTTGAACTTAATATGATGATATTTCCGAGTAGATTAAATAATGTGTAATTAGAGGGTCTAAGTATGAAATGAGTCCGAGAGGAACCTAACTTAATAAGTTTTACCTGAGTGGTTAAGCATGAAATAAACCCGAGTGAATGATGAGGAGTTCCGAGTGAATGAATGCATAAGTGTTTTATATTAAGTTGATGCTTCTACCGACTGAAATGAGTTATTAAAATTATTTGGGAGGTGGTGATGGAAGAAATAGTGATGGATTCCGAGTGGTTATATATATATATTGTATGGTTAAAGCATTACTTGACTTGAATATGAGTGGTGATGAATGAATAATGATAATTGAGTAGATACCGAGCGGAAAATGGTGTTTGGGAACCCATTCCGAGTGAATTGTAGTAGGCAGGGCCATTTCCAAGTAAGTCTATGAGTATGACTCCTCTTCCGAGTGAGAAGTACTCTACTGGACCAAGTCCGGGTGAGGCTCATACGTGTATGTCTTTTCTGAGAGGTAATGACCTTAATAGGCTTCGATTGAAATTGTAGTTGAAGAATTTGGTTCAAACCGAGGGAGAAATATGAGTGGACCGAGTGGAGAAAGTGTTGACTTCTGAAATAAAGGATGTTATAATTCTGAGTGGAAACTGAATGAATATGGATACCCTTTTCCGAGTGAGCCTAAGGTGTTATGAAATCCGAGTAAAAAGTGATTTGATGTTGAGTTGGCTAAGGGATGATTTAGTTAAGTATGAAATAAATAAGAATAGGTTGTTTACCGAATGGAAATCCTGAGTAAAAAGAATCTGATTGAATCCAGAAGAAATCCGACCTAGAGAGGAGAAATCCGACTAGATGTTTTAAGAAGAAATAATCAAGAGTGAGGACCAAGAGAAACGAATCAGTTTTTGAAGATTTCCGAGCCATGAAGGGCGGACTCGCTCAAGCGAATCGGATTTCGCTTAAGCGATCCGATGTCAGCACTCCACACCAGTTAGCTAAAATAGGTCGTCCTTAGAGCAGGAGTTCACACCGGATAGCTTTGAGCCGGTGTTCATCACAACACCGCCCTCTTTACACAGACGGAGTCCTTAACTCCTTCACACACACCGTCCTTCCTTACTTCACACTCAACACCGTCCACTTCACACCGCCTCACATTCCACACCGCCCTAACACTCTATACCGCCTCACATTCCACACCGCCCTAACACTCTATACCGCCTCACATTCCACACCGCCCTAACACTCCATACCGCCTCACATTCAATAACGCTCTAACACTCCATACCGCCTCACACTCCACACCGCCCTCACACTACACTCCGCCTTCACACACCCAATACCGACCTCTTTTCCAGCACTGAACATTTTTTTAATTCCACTCCAATTAGTGATCAGCCCACTTAATTACATAAATCCAAAAATGAGTGGCACAACGAACCAATCACAGGGGAAAGTTGCATCCATTATAATACCTTTATATATTTTATTCCAATCAAATGCTACGCTGACAGTGAAATGAGTCAAAAGTTGCCATTATCTTCACCTAACCATCACTCACGGGAAATGTTGTCTTCCACTTGTTTCCCTCATTATTAATACATTATTATCACTCTTAGAACACACACACATACAAAACATAACCTCTTCTTGCCAGCTTTCTTTCTCTCAATTCTTTTCCTCTCTCACGCGGACTTGAAGTAGGACAGTGAAAGGAACCCTTTTTCTCCTTATCCAGGAACTTCATTGAGGTAAGGGGGGTATATTCTCGGGTATTCTGGGGGAATCTGAGTGAAAGGAAAGGGTTAAGGAATGTGTTTCCTTACCTCTCCAGGACAGATCTGGTTTGTTGTGATTTAATTGTTTGTTATATATATAATGTATTGAACATGTTTAATTACAGCGTTGTTTATTATTGACCATGAGAATTCAGTGAACCTGTTGATTTTATTGATTAATACGAATGAATAAGTGTATATGTTTGATGCTGGACTGTAAAAATATTAAAAGTATCATGGGTATTTATGAGGACTCCAGTGAAGAGATATGAACTGACATCGGATACTATGATATTAAGGTCGGTATTGTACCAATCAACCAGAGCAGTTAAGAATACACAAATTCACTCAGAAATTACAGTGATATGACCAGTTATATATTAATCTGATTGGTTATCTGAAGAATACAAGTTTCTTATTTAAAACTTTCAAACAGGATTATATTACATTTGATAAACACCTTATTTTCACTCGGAATCTTAACTTTTGCACTCGGTATTTATCCAAGTTTTACTCAGAAAGTCTGGTTATCAACATTTCCACTTGGACATAACTTGTGTTTTAATCGGAAAACTTATTTCTACTCAGTAACAATCTATTTCTACTCGGAAAAATTCATTTTTCATTCGAAAACAGACTTCTTTTACTCGGTTAATTATATTTCACTCGGTATTTAATTGATTTCACTCGGAAAAACCTATTTGTCACTCGGTATTTAACTCCTTCTCCTCGGAAAAGCAGTCTTAACGTTTCATACTTGGATTTTTCAATCAGAATCCCTTCTATACTCCTTACTGAATTATTAAAATGTTAAAAATATCATTATTGGTCTTTTACCTATTATTATTCTTAATATTATTATTATTATTTACATTATTATTTTTATTATTGTTATTCTTATTATTATAATTAGTATTATTGCTATAAATATCTTATTTTATTAACTATGAGTAAATAAATATGAATTATATTTTATTATTTATACAAGTATAATTTCAACTAAGTTATGAACGATGTATTTTATCAAAATAACCTGCAACGTTTGTTCCATTAAATCAAAAGCTTGTGAACGAATATGATGAGGCTGGAATCACATAAATACCCATGACTTAAAAGATGAAAGAGAATGCATTTCACATCATGAAAATATGTTTTGAAGAAGAAAAACTAGAGCATACACCTGGTACGCTGGAGGACATTCACGTTCGATCTCAGTAGAAGAATCTTGGGAGTACAACTGGAACGGCAACCCAATGGCATCAGAGTCGCGCCCTGATAGCCGGGTGAGACGAGTAATTCTGGTGTACTTCGACTAAATGACGGGATGTATCTATGATCGTGAAGAGCTAAGTCCCAAGATGAAATGATATATATAATGATGAGAACCTGTGAGTTCATTCGTACCATATGATAAAAGAAAGGGGACTTGGTGAGCTCCGATCACTCTAGAATGGAAACGTTGTGCCCAAGAAATAACTTGAGCAGGATGGAATCCAAAGAATGAAAGGATGATGATGGATTGATTTATTGGGCCCACATGCATCATGAGACTTAACCAAAGATAAATCATAATAAATCCGAACTCATGCATTCATTTCAGCATATTTGATTGTTATAATTGTGAATATGTTATATGTACGATTTATTTTATGATAACATGCTTGATTGTTATAAATATGCTAAATGTATGATCTATGTGACATTGTATGTTAACTGGATTATGTCCGCATCGGATGAACCAATCAGGGTCTTGGGTTATACTCACCCTTACTGTTGAACATTTTTCAGAGGAATTAGAAACTCAAGAACCCGAGTGTGAAGATCAGCAATACGCTGAACCCATTGAGAATAATCATTAAGGATAGGATATTTGTTATTAATAATCAGACACCGGATGACTGTATAATATTTAAGGGTGCCTGCGTGCCCCATTCTGTTAAGAGTACAATTATTTACAGTTTGTGAATGACTATGTGATATATACAATATTACTTCCGCTGATCTGCCACGTATTTATTTAAAAAAAAAAATATTCACTTTTTCTGAAAACTGTTAACACACTCAGTTAAATAGGATGAACCTACGAAAAGGATTTGTCTTATCTAACCGAGGGTGTTACACTACACCGAATCCGCTAAGGTGGACGGACGCTCCTTCAAACATTACTACACGCGGGTCCGAGTTCAATCAAATAAGCCGATCTTCTGGCTCAATAAGGAGGGGTTCACAAAATTCCCTACCAGTTAGTCGCATGAGCACTTCCTACTGTTGAGCCGCGCTTATTACACTGAGGAGAGTGAACTTTCCTCTCATTCTGTGGAGGTGCTGAGTGCCATGCAATCGGCCTTAAAAGCCCTCAAGGGATTCTCCTGGGAAGTGCCGATGTCCGGGACACTTACCTCCGTAATAACCGTGCTTGAATTATGTTATATCGTATATTTATTCTGTATTTATTGCCTTTTCTTCAAAGTATTAACTCCATTTTCCTTATTTTGTAGAGCAAATCGAAAAAGTCTCTCCCGAGATGCTGTCTCTAAAATCCATGCTGGCGGATGGCGATTCTTCTTCTGAGGAGAACGAAATTCAAGCCAAGAGGAACTCCACTAAGGCAGTGACTCCAATAATCCCTCTTACCTCTGCTGTGGGAGACGAGGTCCCTCTCCTGGATGAGAAGGAACCTGAGGGACAATCTGAGGCCGTGGGGCAAGATAATGAAGAGGCCGCCCCAGAGAAGAAAAAGAAGAAGAGACATCTGGTTAAGGCAACGGATGTGGAGAAGCCTTCTTCTGATGACCCAACAAAGAAACGCCAGAAGACTCTCAAGGAGTCCGGACTGAAAAAAGATAAGGGGAAAAAACCCATTCTGGCTTCCTCTGCCCCTCCCCCACACACCACGTCTGAACCGGACTCTGAGAGCGGTCCTTCCCTAGTGATTGATCCTCCAAATGAGTCTTTTCTTTCCCCCTACCTTTGGTTCCAGGGGTCCATACCTCCCACTCTTCCAAAGGCAAGGTACTGTCTCCGCCCCTCTCTTGATGCTGCCGAAGTTCGCGGCGCGTGCCAGGTCGGTCGCTGGCAGCTGGATGAGCTCTCCGGCCTCTTGGACTCCCTAAACGACAAGGCAGACTATATAGAACAAGTTGAAAAACTTGAAGCCGACATCGCCATAAAGGAGGCCTGGGTGGCCAAACAAGCTGAGATTCATAAAGGGGTGGAATCGGAGCTGATTAAGGCCAAAGAGACGCTGCAGAAGAAAACCGAAGAAATAAGCCAGCTCCATTTCACCAACAAATCCCTGGAGCGGCAGGTCACTGAACTTCAGCAGCAGAATAAGTCTATTCCGCTCCTTGAAGAAGAGCTCTAACTGGAGAAGAAGAAATCCGCTAAGCTGGCTGACGACCTTGCAGTGATGGAGGCCGGCCATAATAAGAGCTTAGGAAAGTGGGAGGCCCTTCGGAAGGAGATGCAGATTCAGATTGAGGAGCTGAAGAAAGGGAGTGCGGGCACTGGGCCGTCGGAGGAGGATTTTGCCAAGCTTCAAAAGAAATTAAATGCTTCTAAGGCCAAGGCTGCCAAAGCCTTGGAGATATGCAAGAAAGTAGCTTTCGAATCCTTCGGCCTGGAACTTCGTCAGGTCTTTTATCGCAACCCCGACGTAAAGCTTGATTTGTACGAACTAGATCCGTTCTATGAATTCCATGGAGGGAAGCTTGTCGAAGTGAAGAGTGATGGCTCGCACCAGGATCCTCCTAATACTCTTTATGAACTGCCTCCACTTCCGGAGGGTCAAAGCATGGAACCAACACTGACCACTCCTGGCCCCGAAGATGGAACACAAGAGGATGCCCAAGCTGGCCCAGAGACTAGAGCGGATAAGACTCAAGTTGAGGGAGCTGAAGAGGGGAGAACAGAAGTGCCCACATCGGAGAACCAACCACCTGTTCTTTAATTTTGTGCTTTTATTTATAGCTGTGTACTGGGATCAGCTCTAGTTTTGATGCCTTAATACACATAAAATTTTCCTTCACAGAAATAAAGTTTGCTTTCGTTTTTCTTCTATCATTTGTGACAAGTGTATGATTGCTAAATAACTTAGGTGTATATGTTATACTTTACCTTTTTATACATTGTAAATCCACTTTGTTTAACTGTATTGTCGTTTAAAGCGTAGTTTTCACCCCGGAGGAAGATAACAGAAATCGTAATAGATACACGATACTTACGTTAAAGTATGCCCTGTCCCCAAGTATGAGTATTTTGGGAAGGAAATATCTGTTGTGAAGTATTACCTTTAACTTCTTGGAGATTGAAAAGGTTTATTCGATCTCACAGATGTGGAATGGCAATATTCGCATTCAACCGCCCTGTGATAATTATTTCAAAGATGAGGACGGTGCTTGTACTTGGAGTTCGGTTCAATCCTACAACTGTTTACCGAATGGGTCATTATCCTGGGATACCGATTGACTTCTAGGAAGGCTGAGTCGGCCTTTTGTCTTTAGAACCGGTATCCAGACCGGATATTATGTCCCCTAGGTTATATGAGGGACTTATAAAGTTGCTCATATGAGCTATACAACTTGGGAGAGATCTGGATGCTGGTATAACCTGCAAAATTACACGTTTTTACCTTAGTAATACTCGTTAATCGTCAAACATTGGCACCAAGCGTTATGAATTAAACGGCTCTGAGCGAGCGGTTCCGAGTGGAGGTTTGACGTTGAATGAATAACTCTGAGTGAATATTTGATTCTGAATGACCAATTTTGAGTGAGCATTTGACTCTGAGTGATCACTCCGAGTGAAATTGGTTCTGGCCGTATTACCTGGGAAGTTCCGAATGAGACTTCTGAGTGGGAGCTCTCATATTGATCCTTCTAGGAGGAGGATTTCCGAGTGACCGTTCCCGTGTGAAGATTTCCGACTGATGCTTTGACGGTGCTCAGTTTAATTTGGTTTAGTCCTACAATCCGAGTCTCCATTCGGGTTGGAGATTCTCGAGTGCAGCTCTCCTGAGAAGGTGTCCCCGAGTATGACATTTCTGAGCGGGGTAAATACCAAGTGAGATATTTCTGATTCCCTGGTAGTATGGCACTGAGTGGAGCATTTCGAAACAAGATAGCTCCGAGTAGAATATTTCTAAACAGGATAATACCGGGTAAAACATTTCTGACCTCTACGTAATACGGTACCAAATGAAGCATTTTCCGAGTGAAACACTTAGGGACAGAGAAAGGCTTCGACTTCGGATGAGTGTATTTTGGGTAGAGACTTTCCCGAGTAAACAATTCCTGACTGAAACTTCAAAGTGAGATTTTCTCAACTTACAGAGCTCACGAGTCGGACTTCAATGAGATATTGCCGACTAAAGGATTTAAGAGTCTCGCATCGAATTTGAAGTGTTTCCGAGTAAGGAATCCCAAGGGAGAATATTTCTGAGTGAGGAATTCCCAATAATACTTCCGAGTGAATTCAATAACGATTGATTCTTCAATAGCAAATGGCCAAGCCTACAAGTTGTGCTCGGAGTTCGGTTTAATCCTACAATCCGAGCCTTCAGTCGGTGTTGGATTTTACCCATTCACCGTTCTTCACTGACGTTCGGCCAAACCTATTAGTCGTACTCAGAGTTTGGTTCAATCCTACAATCTGAGCCTTCACCGGTGTTCAGCCAAACTTACTAACCGTACCAGAGTTTGGTTTAATCCTACAATCTGGGTCTTCAAATGGGGTTCGGTTTAATCCTACAACCCATTTCACCTCTCGAGGAGTTACATCGTTAATACACAGAAAGGGTGATTGAGATCATCCGTCCTGAGGGTCTTTATACGTGACCGCTTATAACTATAAATCACAACATACAAATGAAAGGGTGAGAGCGAGAGAGTCGTGAATTGCATTTTCATTAAACTGAATGTATATTACAAAGGAAGCGTAGTCGGGGCCATGTCTCGTCCAAACCTTCTTGAGAAAACCTAATGGGAAAAAACTCAAGTAAGGAAAAAGAGTACACGCCGTCTTACCAACTAGCTGTAATAAATACGTAAGTTCTGAGTTCCACTTGTTATGAATTGGGGTTCCATCGAGCTCCTCGAGCCGGTATGATCCCTTTCCAGTCAACTCAGAGACTCTGTAAGGGTCTTCCCATGTCGGTGCCAACTTCCCTTGATACGCGAATTTATTCCCCACACTTGCCTTCCTCAGAACAAGATCTCCAGTGTTAAACGCTCTGTATTGGACACGCTTGTTGTACTGAAGAGCTGCCTTCGCCTTTATTGCCTGATCTCTAATAAAAGCTCCTTCCCTTAGTTCATAGAGAACGTCCAACTCTGATGCCAGATTAGCGTTATTGTCTTCAGCTGAAAAATATTCCACTCGAGCCAATCTGGTTTGGAGTTCTACCGGGATCATCGCCTCTACCCCATAAGTCAGCCGATACGGGGATTCATTAGTGGAAGAATGTGGTGTAGTACGATATGCCCATAAAACATGACATAGTTGATCGGTCCATCCTCCCTTCGCTTCTCCAAGACGCTTCTTCAACCCCTTTAGCACCTCTCGATTGGCTACTTCCGCTTGGCCGTTTGTCTAGGGGTGCTCAACAGATAAAAATATTTGGACTATCCCCAGTCCTTCAAGCAAATCTGTGAACTTCTTATCTATGAACTGGGTGCCATTATCAGTCACAATCCGCTCTGGGACACCGAATCGAGCTATGATGTTTTCATATACAAAATGCCTTATCCGCGCAGAGGTGATATGCACTACTGGCTCAGCCTCGATCCACTTGGTGAAGTAATCAACCCCCATGATTAAATATTTAATGCCTCCTGGAGTAGTAGGGAACGGACCCAGGATATCAAGGCCCCACTGATAGAACGGCCATGGCACAACGGATGAAGAGAGTTCTTGGGCCGGTGTGTGATGGAGATTAGAAAATCTCTGGCAAGCATCGTATTTCTTCACAAAATCAGCTGAGTCTTGCTTCACCGTGGGCCACCAATATCCAGCCCTGAGGACTTTTCTCATTAAGCTTCGACCCCCAGCATGGTGTCCACACTGTCCCTCATGTACTTCCTCCAATACTCCTTGTACTTCATCTTCTTTCAAACAAAGGAGATATGGGACTGAACATCCTCTTTTGTATAGAACACCATCAACCATGGTGAAGTAGGGCAGTTCCCTTTTCACTCACCTTCTTTCTTTCTCATCAGTGGGGAGCTGTTCGTCCGCCAGATAACGGATGTAGGGGATGACCCAAGAATTCTCGTAAGGGTAATTGACAATTATAGTATTTAGAGATGGGAACAGAGGGATGCTAGGTGATGTCAGCGTGCTCTAAACCACAGTCGTGGTACTGCCAGGCTGTTTTGTGCTTGCAAGCCTTGATAAGATATCTGCTCTGGTGTTCTCCTCTCTTGGCACATGCTTAAATTCCAGCACATCAAATCTCCCCTTCAGTTCATTCACACAATTCAAGTACAGTTGAAGTTGTGGCTCTCGGACCTGATATTCTCCCTGGATTTGTGAAATCACCAGCTGCGAATCGCTGCACAATGTTACTTCTGACGTTCTAATGTTGATCGCCGCTCGGAGGCCGGCCAAGCATGCCTCATATTCCGCTTGATTATTGGAGGTTTTGAAATTGAATCGGAGGGAAATTTCCAAATGCACACCGTCATCGCTTTCCACTACAACACCGGCTCCACAGCCTTTACTGTTCGACGACCCATCTACATAAACGGTCCAATGTGCTTGAGGTGTGGCTGGATCCGACCCAGTCATTTCCACAACGAAATCTGCCAAAACTTGGGCCTTAATAGCTCCTCGAGGCTCATAGGAAATTTCAAACTCAGAAAGCTCGATGGACAACTTAATCATCTTTCCAGCAAGGTCTGGTTTACTAAGCACTGAACGGAGAGGTAGATCCGTTCTCACCAATACTGGGTGTGCATGAAAATACGGCCTCAACCGTCGTGAAGCCCACACCACTGCTAGAGCGGCCTTCTCTATCTTTTGATATCTGCTCTCGGCCCCCTGGAATGTCTTGCTGGTGAAGTACACTGGTCTCTGTCCCTCTGAAGTTTCTTTGACCAAAGCCACGCCTAAGGCCTCATCAGAAATTGCCAAATACAGGACTAGAGTCTCACCAGGGTCAGGCTTTACCAGTATTGGTGGACTTGAAAGCACGACCTTAAGCTGCTGGAAAGCTTGTTCTTGCTCCTCTCCCCATTCGAAGTTCTTGTGCTTCTTTAACGCCTTATACAGAGGAAGGGATCTATGTACCATTTTGGGCATGAATCGGGCCAGGAGGGCCACCTTCCCATTCAACGATTGTACCTCCCTTAGGCTCTTGGGGCTTTTCATATCCAGTATTGCCTGACATTTACCAGGGTTGGCCTCGATACTCCGCTGGGTCAACATGAAACCCAGAAACTTCCCTGTTGGAACTGCAAAGGTGCACTTTAATGGATTCAATCTCATGTTGTACTGCCGCAGCCGAGTAAACACTTGACGTGGATCTTCAATGTGGTCTCCTCCAGCGGGAGTCTTTGCAATGATATCATCGATATACACCTCTACCAGCTTGGTGTGCATGCCTTTGAATACCTTGTTAATCATGCGCTGGTAGGTAGCACCGGCGTTCTTTAATCCAAACGGCATGACGATGTAGCAAAAGACACCACGGTCATTGACAAAAGCCGTCTTTTCTTGATCTTCTTCCCACATTGGAATCTGATTATACCTAGAATAAGCATCCATGAAACTGAGGTATTGATAACCAGATGAGTCGTCAACCATACGATCAATGTTTGGGAGGGGATACGGATCTTTAGGGCAACATCGATTAAGATCTACGTAATCCATGCACATCCTCCACTTGCCATTGGCTTTTTGCACCATCACTACGTTGGAAATCCAAGATGAATAGCGAATCTCCTTTATAAAACCAGCTTTCAACAATTTCTCTGTTTGCTTACACGCTGCCTTCTTCTTCTCTGGTCCCAACCTCTTCTTCTTCTGGGCCAGCGGTCTCGTTTCTGGGTAAACAGCGAGTTTATGGTAACAGAAATCAGGGTCTATCCCAGGCATGTCTACTGCAGTCCATGCAAAAAGGTCTTTAAACTCCTGCAAGAGAGCCAACAAGCGCTGCTCCATGCCCAACTCCAGGTTATCATTAATGTGCATGACCTTCTCTGGGGAATCCCCTAAGACGACATCCCTGGAACATCCATCCGGTGTGGGCTTTGAGGGGTTAAGAGGGTCGATCTTCAATTCCGCCCTGGGGTCCAAGTCAATCAGACTGACAGACCCAGCCGCTATTCCTCCGTCATTCAGCTTCCTCTTCTTATTGAGCGCTTCCAACTTAACCATATTGAGGCTCAGATTATAACAGTATCGAGCCATCTCTTGATCACCTTGGAGGGAAGATACACAGTTATCCTTATTAATGAATTTAATCAGGAGGTGGGGAGTAGACACAATTGCCTCCATCGCGTTCAAGGTAGGGCGGCCTATGATCCCGTTGTAAGGGGATTCCACATCGATCACTAGGATTCTCGATTTCATCGTTCTCGCGCCAAGTTCACCTTCAAAAGAAATGAGGGTATCGAGGTACCCTTTGGTAGGTTGCTTCGCCCCGTTAAACGTTGTGAGTTCTTGCGTATACGGCTGCAGATCTGCATCATTAAAACCCATTCTTTTGAAACAGTTATAAAAAATAATATCGCAAGAACTTCCCTGATCGACGAGGATCCTCTTCACATCTTTGTTAGCTATAACAGCGATGATCACCATTGCGTCGTCTCCTCCTGGAATCATTAGGCCGAAGTCATCATCAGTAAATGACACCGCCGATGCTGCCACACCTTCTCTGAAAGGGCGGTTATCTCTAGGTTTGCCCTGTACAGACAGGATCATCCGATGGTGGTTTTTCCTGGCTGTGATTGATGCTCCACCTCCTGCAAACCCTCCAGCAATCATCTCGATCACTTCACGCCTGCCTTGCCTCTGCTGCTGAGGCATGCTGTCTTGCTGCGCTCCTCCAGTGATCACCACTCCTTTCTATTTCTCAGCGGCAGTAAACCTTCTAACTGGGTTACGACTATTGTCACCCTCATTGTCTGGATCTCCCCCCTCTTGTCGGTCCTGTCAGGCTCGTCTAGGGATTTTTCTCTGAACAAATACTGCTTTAACTTTCCTTCTCTAATAAGGGTCTCCACCGTATTCTTTAATACTTTGCACTCATCAGTGTGGTGACCCACCTGTTCATGAAAGGCACAATATTTATGTGGGTTCCTAGGTCTTTTCACTGGGGTGGCTTCCTTATCATACAGACACTGAGCGTTGGCCAACCAACTTCCCTCAAAATCTGGGAATGCCTGGCGTTCAAAGCAGCATAGTTACTGAAAGATGAGACACGCCTATCTCATTGATGAGGTTGAGTACTTGCAAAATCTTCCCTGATGGTATGCTTTTCTAGTCTTACCCTCTCCTTATCTCTCCGTGGCTGCTGAGGGGGGGCTGGTGGCTTCATTCTAGCTGTTGTAGCCTCCAAGTGCATTTATATACCAACGTATTTGGAAGCTTTCCTTCAAAACTCCTTGAAGGTTGTTGGGGGGCTCTTTGCTAAAGATAGGGCAAAAGCGGAACTAGGTTGCAAAGCTTCGACCACGATATGGAGCTGTATGGCCTCTGTGAGGTTAGGGACCAATGCAACCTCCTTTAGAATCTCTTCAGAAACTCCTTGAGAGTTTCAGTCTCTCCTTGCCTTATCTGAGCCAGGGTGTGAGAAGTCCTTGGGATGTCCCTAGAAATGACAAAGTGACTTTCAAACGCAGATGCCATCTCTTCCCAGGAATCTATAGATCCTGAAGGCAGGCTCTTGAACCAGCTAAGAGCCTCCTCCGTCAGGGTTCTGGGGAACATTCTATACATGATGTCTTCATCAACTCCCAGATACATAGCCTCATAAACATAAGCATCTAGGTGCTTAGTGGGATCAGTTTCTCCATTGTATTTCCCGATCGACAGTGGCTGAGTCGTCTGTAAGTGCTTAGGGATGACGACACTCATGAGTCTCCTCGAGAAAGGAACATTGAGTCTATAAGTTCCAGATGTCACCACCGCTTGCTCCCTTCTCCTGGTACTGACTCTATCACCAGAGTCTTGGGTCTGTTCCCTCTCCACATATGTAGGGATTTTCGAGTACTGGAGGGTCGTAGATCTTTCCCTCGCAGATGCATGGTGAGCCTCTTCTGCATGGGACGTCACCCTGTCCTCAGCTCCTCTCTTCTCCCGCTTTAGCTCCATCAACTCCTCCCTAAGTTGCCTAATGACCTCATCCCGAGGGTCAGGGGTTGCCACTAGTACCATCCTTTTTGTGTTGGTGATAGGAGATTCGAAAACGAGTCTCCTTCCAGTTTGCTGGTGAGTCACGTCCTCCACATGACCATCAGCAAAATCACGTCCATCACCTTCCATTCTAACTACCAAACTTCTACGAAAAGTGGGAATAACTCTAACGAGTCCTACTGGGCATGCCAATGAACTAGTCTGAACCGGGGTCAAGGATCCGGTGTGGGACCAGCCACAAAAGTATAGGTGTTTTAGGGTTTATACACTGGTACAGTGGGTATCCGGTGTTGTAATCTGACCTCTCAGTGGGAGAAATCGGTCTTGTTGTCCTGGAGATCCTTCACACCAACGTTTCGCGTTGAAAGGGGGCGAAAGGTGGTGCCACCTGCGAAGATTCTCCGACGCTCAAGTTAGAAGAGTATAGGAAACTCAGTGAATACTCAAGCAATACAATAGTAAAGGTGTGAGATAGAACAACGTCACGTTGCATGTGTATTAAAATGAGCTATTTATAGTCGAACGTAGGAAATGAATCGTTGGGTGCAAGTGGGCCTCTTGATTCTGATAGCGTGTAGAGTATGCCAATTAATATCACTCAGTGCTCAGAGTATGTCAGGGGGTAGGTCAATTATCAGAGTACGATCCTGTGATAGGGATGGAGGATAATCATATTTCCGTATATTTCGCTAACAATTGTACTTACTCTCTGAGGTAATTGACATATACACATTCTGCTATGCAGGGTATCTTCGCTGATAAGTTATAAGGAACTCTTATCTCATAGTGATCCTGAGGCAAACGGTTATACACGTCGTGGAAATGACAACGGATAAGATATCCGTCGTAGAGAGGATGGATGAAACATTCAATGAAGTGAGAACGGATACAGTGACAACGGATAACCATTGCAGCATTATCTTCCTGTAACACCGGATGCTTCTTTAAGAGGTCGTTCTGACGTCATAACTTCGGGGACCGATATCCAGACTAGATCACTATCTTTTAATCACTTGTTTGTCTTTTCTTGAAACTTAAAAAATGAAAAATTAGAAGGTACATCCTATTATTTATTTTTTTAATGTTCTTATTATCATTTTGTTCAAGTGAATATTATCTATAAATAACCTCTATCATTGTTGTATTTTTTATGAATGATGAAATATTTAATAATCATTTTTTAAAAAAATATATATGATCAATTTGGGTAACCGTTTCAGAAGGGCCAGTGAGGGGTGCTCATACCTTCCTCACCTGTAATTCGACTCCCGGACCAAACAGAATCTTATTTTAAAAACCAGTGTCGTTTAAAGGTTTTCTTGATATATTTTCTTTAATAAATATTAGTGGCGACTCCCTAAACTCTTTAGTTTTTTTTAGGCCTCCCAAGGGCCTTGTTCCAATACGGATACCATCCTTTTATTGCATTCTCCCAGTCCGCGTCATGACCCACGACCTCAGTCGTGATAGTTGGCGACTCCACTGGGGATATTTGAGAGTCAAGCCCGTTAAATTGATCTTGTATATTTTTATTGATTATTAGTTATTTTATCCTATTTATTTATTTATTTATTCTGTTATTCTTATTGTTTAATTAATTTTCTATTTATTCTATTTGTATTTTTCCTACTTCTTTATTGCTTAATTTAGAATCATAGGGTAGAAGACATGTATTATTTGTTCTGTCTTGTGTTTGTTCATTGTGCAGAATGGGTAAAAAGTCAAGTATGAACGCCCCCCATACACGACACAAACATTATTGCACACACTATTGAGAAAGGACCCTATACCCAGGCCCCGCAAAAGACATAAGTTAGGAGAGATTATTAGCAGTGTCATCTGGGGCTTTCATTCCCATCTTGATTCACGTGAAAATCTTAGCCAAAGCGTGATTCTATTTATGATGCCCACACAATGTAGGAACCCCTACTGTTGTGATCAGCTTATAAATAGAATCTTAGCTTTGGTGGCCTTTTAGAACCAAGAAGAACAACCATTGGAGAGGAATCACATTAAAAAACCTAGAACCCATTATATGGTCTTTTTGGAAACCTGACTTAAGACAACATGGGGCAATCATTCACTTTACTTTTTACTTATTCCTACAAATAAATCGTCAAGTTATTCATCATTTTATTAAAACAATCTTTCAAAAAGTATATAGTTGCAAGTTGATGATCTGACTTTACATTATTTTGTTGTACAAAGGTAAAAATTAAAGTTTGATAAGTATCAACATGGAAATGGAAATTAACATGAGACTTGGTAAAGATACAATTAAAACACAAGGTTTGAGAAAATTGTTACACCTCAAGGTCAGAAAGGTTGATACTCTTAAATTACTAGCATTGGGAAAGAAGTTGAGCCTTACATAGAAGATGACTTTTACAAGAAAATATGGGAAAATCTAGAAGCTCTTAGAGGTCGAGGTACAGACAGAGGGAATCACTGCTCTAGCACAATTTTATGATCCTCCTTTACGATGTTTTACTTTTAAAGATTTTTAGTTAGCTCCTGTACTAGAAGCGTTTGAGCAAATACTAGGTTTACCATTGGAAAATCAAAAACCTTATTGTCAAACTGAGCATCAAGCATTTATCTTCGTAATAGATCGCATCCTTAAGCTAGATCCTGGAGTATTAAAAGGAGCACAGTTGAACAGAAATCAAGTCTCGGGGTTTGCACCAGGATTTTTTAAGCAGCAATTGTACAACTTGGCGGCAACAGAAGATTGGGATCGATGCATTCATGGATACATTGGCACTAACTATTTACGGTGTGGTTTTATTTCCTAGCCTTGATAATTATATTGATTACAAGGCAATTGATGTTTTTCTTGCTTGAAAGCTCATGGGAGAAAATCCAATCACCGTTATCCTAGCCGATGTATATTTCACGATGGATTTTTGCCATACTCGAAATGGGAAAAGGATCATTTATTGTTTACCTGTGTTTTATGTATGGCTCACATCGCATGTCTTTAGTCAAGTGGACAAAGTTGAATGTCCTATCTCAAATTTAAGGATGTGTCAGTTAACTAAGAAAAATAGTTATGAATGGGCAAGCATTTAGCTGGGATGTCTGCGGAAAGAATCAAGTGGTACCCTCAATGGATGAAGGTAGATTGCATTATCTATCGATGCGGGAAGTTTCCAAATATGCCTCCTACGGGAACTCAAGGATGTATCAACTATAATCCAGTCATTGCAAAGCGACAACTCGCTTACCGCCTGCTTCAACCACCAGAGGAATAATTGCTAGTTCCTTTCATCCATTATTTCACAAAAGAAAATGATGTTGCCATCATCAAAGATGTCGCAGATGCTTGGACAAAGATTCATAAAAAAGGAAAAGAATTAGGTGTCCAAAGTCATGCCATTAGAGAAAACTATCACCAATGGATTCTGAATAGTGTTGCTATAATCAAGCTACCTTTAAAAGATCCTAGTATTTCCGCAAGTGATGTTTTTCCCATCCAAACTCCCCATGAGAGTGAAGAGGTCAGGGATATGAAAGCCAAATTAGCCGCCATGGTGGAGAAAAATAAAGTCTTGGAGGATGAATTGATTAAAGCTCAACAAGAATGTGTATCTCTGAAAAGAAAAAGCTGTGAAGTTAAACATGCTTTTGAAGATGTCAACAAGAGGCGGAGAATTGAGGAAGGATACACAAGGCAGCTTGATCAATGTCTTCGAGTGGCAAATGCTCAGTTGAAAACTAAAGCCAGGCAAAGGGATGTCATCATGGCAGATAAGGGACAATTAACGGAGATATTGGTAAAAATCAAGGAAGAAGCTCAAACTCAAAAAGATCTCATGTAAAGCACAAATTAATAGACTAGAACAACAAGTTAATGATATCATGAATGCTTGTGAGTGAGAGATCAATATGGAAAAGTGCCAAGTCGTGGAGGATAAGGAAAGATACCAAGAGATAGTGTAAGTGGTGAAAAATGACGTGGCAGAAATGGATGATTTGGTCCATTCTTGGATGAGACGTTTTGCTAAGTTAGATAGTTTAGCTAATGGAACACTTGAATATATTCCCTATTTATTAAAAAGGGTGGAAGTAATGGTGAATCCACTCGGCACGCCAGAAGAAATTTCAGTCTTCATTCAATATTGCAAAAGACAACTTAAGAGAATGAGGGCAATGATTGCAAGAGCAAGAGAAAACTGACTTTGTTTGTAATAAAATGTTGTGTTTTCAATAATAAAAGGATCTCATGTTAATTTCTATTCTCTTAATTTAGTACTTTTGAACAAGACGTTCTAAGGAATAATTTCCACGATACTTGTCAAAATTTATGATCACCTAGTGATACTTATTCATGCTTGCACTTTTCATTTTTTTGCCCTAACCATATTTATTTTTGTACAAAGTTTCTTCTTTAATACACATCATAGGGAGAAAGGGCCCAAAGCATCCATATCAAACCCGTCTGCAAACAAAATTCATGGCAAAGCCGGAATGCTCGGTTGAAGATATGAGGAATAAGCTTGCCCAAATCAAGGAACAAATGGCAAAAATACTTAAGCTCCTGGAGAAAAGAGGCATAGAAGGGGGATCCTCTGCAGAAAATGGGGATCAAACATCCGTTCCTCAGGTTCAAGCTCAAGAAGGAAACCCCATACCTTTGACTATACTCCCAAGTGATCCTGTTCCAGTCACTGAAACTTTATTCGTCTCACATCAACCTTATGGTATGCCATTGCCACCTTTTGTTTCCCAAGACAGAAATGTTCAGCAAGCATATGCATGGCCTCCATATGGCCTACCTCAAGGATATTACACCATGTATCCTAATCCTAATCAAGAAAATCCTTCTGCTGCTCAACAAATTTCCAATCCCCCGATATCTAACCCTCCAAATTTCACTCAATCAACAGTTGTTCCCCAAAACACTCAAGCTCCACCCAATGTCACCACACCTAATATGCCACACAACCACCCCACAAACAACCCCATACTATTTCCCTTATGGTCGCCCAATACCAAAGGATGGTGTTTCACAAAACTTGTTACACAAAGCTCATGTCCCTCCACCAAATCCTAATCAGCCAGCAACGCCTTTATCAAAAGGGAAAATAGAAATATTGGAAGAAAGGTTACGTGCAGTAGAGGGAGGAAGTGGTTTAGGTATAACAAATGTTTCTGAATTATGCCTAGTCCCAGATGTGGTAATTCCTCCTAAATTCAAGTTTCCAGAATTTGATAAATACAAAGGAACTACTTGTCCTTGTAACCATTTAACCATGTATTGTCGAAAGATGGCTGCATATGCTTATGATGAAAAGTTGTTGATCCATTTTTTTTCAAGATAGCCTTGCTAGGGCAGCGTTGAGCTGGTACACTCACCTTGAACGCACTCGTATTCGTTATTGGAAGGATCTAGTTGATGCCTTTCTAAAGCAGTACAAATACAACATGGACACGACACCAGACCGGCTATAGCTTCAGAACATGTCCAAGAGAAATACTGAGTCCTTTAAAGAATATACTAAACGATGGAAGGAAATGGCTGCACAAGTTAAACCACCACCTTCTACCCAACAATAGACACAAAATTCCAACCCAAATCCTTCATAAAAAAAGCCAAACAATGACCGTCCTTCTGTCCAATTTGATCCAATTCCTATGACATATACTGAACTTTTACCTCACCTTCTCAAAAGTTCTCTTGTCCTACAATGTCCCCTAAAACCCATAGGGCCATCATATCTTAAGGGGTATGATCCCAATGTAAAATGTGATTATCATGCTAGGGCACTGGGGCATTCTACAAAAAATTGCATTGCCTTAAAGTTTAAAGTATGTGATTTGATAAAGGCCAAATGGTTGAATTTTAAAGAAGGCACCCCAAATATGACCAGCAATCCTTTGCCTAATCATGGAAATATTGGGGTAGATGTAGTAACACATGATTTGGGAAATGATCGTGTTAGGAATGTTTCAGATATCAAAACTCCTCTCCCATGGATCTATAAGGAACTTTTGAAGAAATAATTAATATCTGAAACTCAGAGTTCTAATGAGGACGTTCATAATCAGATGCCCGTTAATGCAAAGTTGACTAAAATTCTTCAAAAATTACTTGACACACATTTGGTACAAGTTTATCGTCGCCCTTGTGATGATATCAATATGATCCATGGACAGCATGGTATAGGTTTAGTAAGCCCAGTCACCCTCGTTCCTTTGATGGTATATTATACCAAGGAACCTTTGACCGAACAAGTTGCAAGTCATCAGTCAATGGCAATTTGGATACCTGTTCCCTTTGCTTTCAAAGATAATCATGCGATACGTGGAATACAAAATGGAGGTGATCACTTATTCCCTGACTAGTGACCCATCTTCTTTGGTTACGAATATTTCTGGGGTAAGTAGAGTAACTAGGAGCGGTTGGATTTTCGCTCCGAAAGAATTAAGGAAAGAACCTGAACCAACAACAAGGAGGAACAACCTAGGGAAGAACAAAGAACAAGACCTTTACCAAGAGGTAACAGATGAAAAAGCTTATGAATTTTTGAAGTTTATCAAGCAAAGAAACTACCAGATAGTTGACCAAACTAAATCGTACCCCTACTAAGATATCTCTTCTGTCCCTATTGCTTAATTCAGAACCACATCGTGAAATGTTAATGAAAGTCTTGAGCAAGGCTCATGTGAGTCAAGATATTTCTCCTGAGAAATTTAGGGGAATAGTCAATTACATTGCAGCTAATGATTATTTAACTTTCACTGATGAGGAAATACCCCTTGAGGGAAGAGGTCACAATAGAGCTCTACACATCTCTGTTAAATGTTGAAATCACATCTTGGCAAAAGTTCCCATCGATAATGGCTCTTCTCTAAACATAATGCCTAAGATAACTCTCACACAACTTCCTTTAACAAAACACATATGAAACCTAGTACCATGGTAGTGAGGGCTTTTAACGGTACAAGAAGGGAGGTCATAGGCGACATCGAAATTCCTATTCAGGTTGGGCCATGCACTTTTAATGTTCTATTTCAAGTAATGGACATCATTCCTGTATACAGTTGTCTATTGGGAAGACCTTGGATCCACACCGCTGGGGTTGTTCCATCTTTTCTTCACCAAAAACTAAAATTTATTACAAATAATAAGTTGGTTATAGTTTCTGGTGAAGAGGATTTCCTAATCAGTAAGCCCATGTTCACTCCCTATATAGAGGCTGCTGAAGAAAGTTTGGAAACTTCTTTCCAATCTTTGGAAATTGCCCATACCACCTATGTAGGTGAGAAGGTGACAACAGCTCAATTACCTAAGGCATCCCTAATAATGGCAAAAATAATGATGAAGGCTGGATATGAGCCAGGGAAGGGACTTGGAAAGAATTTGGGTGGAAGAATAGAGCCTGTGTACCTTAAAGAAAACAAGGATGGATTTAGGTTAGGATATTACCCATCTCGAGCGGAGAGAAGAAAGGTTGCTGAAGAAAAGAGGGAAAAACGGATGGCTCATTTGGAAAATCGAGAACCCTGAACTGTAGGATCCCCCATTTGTTACCTCTACAGAAGTTTCAAAAGTGCGGGCTTGACATCTCCTGATCAAGTTGCAGTAGTCAGCAATAATTTTCTTGGAAAAGAAAGTCATGTTCACCCTTGTTCATCAGACACCATTCTATGTAATTAGGAGGCCATTGAGTTTCTCGAGATCAGTTACATGTAATTTATTACTCTGTGATCTTTGATCCTTTAGCTATGTTCGAAGCCTTATGGCCTTTCTTTTCAATAAAAAGTTTCTTTATCAATTATAATGATCCAAGTAAATACACATTAAGGATTCTTGTCTATTTTCTTGCAAATAACCTAATAACCATTTTCTTATTCCCTTTTACATTAAATAAAAAACAGATCTGAAACTGACCTCCAACAAATGAAAAATTACATTTTTCACATCATGATTTTGAATATTCAAATGGAGAGGATGAAGAAGATAATGAACCATCACCTAAATTATTGAGATTGCTAAATCAGGAAGATAAAGAAATTTCTCCCTATCTAGAAATCGTTGAAGTCATAAATTTAGGGAGTGAAGAAGATAAAAAGGAACTCAAGATCGGCACTTCTCTAAGCATCGAGCAAAGGAAAATTCTGAAAGAGGTGTTAATTGAGTTTATTGATGTGTTTGCCTGGTCATACCAAAATATGCCGGGATTGGATGCTAGTATTGTTGAGCATAAGTTACCATTAAAACCATAATGCCCTCCGATAAAACAGAAGCTGAGAAGGATGAAATCTGAGATGCTTTTAAAAATTAAAAAAGAGGTCACAAAATAGTTTGATGCAGGTTTCCTAGCTGTTGCAAAATATCCTCAATGGATAGCCAACATGGTCCCAGTTCCTAAGAAAGATGGGAAAGTACGAATATGTGTAGACTATCGAGATCTGAATAGGGCTATCCCCAAAGATGATTTCCCACTACCACATATTGACATTTTGGTTGACAACACAGCTCAACACTCCATCTTCTCATTCATGGATGGATTTTCTGGATATAATCAGATTAAGATGGCACCCGAGGACATGGAGAAAACAACACTTATCACTTTATGGGGAACTTTTTGTTATAAAGTGATTTCCTTTGGTCTGAAGAATGCTGGGGCAACATATCAAAGAGCTATGGTAACATTGTTTCATGATATGATGCATAAAGAGATAGAGGTTTATGTGGATGACATAATTGTTAAATCTAAAACAGTAGAAGGGAACTCTTTGAACGTCTTAGAAAGCACAAACTCATATTGAATCCAGCCAAATACACTTTTGGTGCTAGATCTGGAAAGTTACTCGGGTTCATAGTTAATGAAAGAAGGATTGAAGTAGACCCTAATAAAGTAAAGGCAATCATGGAAATGCCTGCTCCTAGCACCGAAAAAGAAGTACGGGGATTCCTTGGAAGATTGAATTACATAGTTCGTTTTATTTCTCAACTAACGATTGTATGTAATCTAATCTTTAAGTTGCTTCGTAAAAATCAACCATCACAATGGAATGATGACTGCCAAGAGGCCTTTGAGAAAATAAAGCAATACTTACAATCCCCACCGATCTTGGTTCCTCCAACTCCGGGAAGACCACTCATGTTGTATTTGATAGTGATAGATGAATCTATGGGTTCTGTGTTGGGACAATATGATGAGCCTGGGAGAAAAGAGCATGTCATTTACTATTTGAGCAAAAAGTTCACTAAATATGAAGCATAATATTCCATTGTGGAACGAACTTGTTGTACATTAGCATGGGCCGCTTGTCGCCTAAGGCAATACATGTTATCTTATACTACTTGGTTGATATCTAAGGTGGATCCAATTAAGTACATCTTTGAAAAACCAGCTCTGATGAGAAGAATAGCTCATTAGCGGGTTCTCTTGACTGAATATGATATCACACATGTCACCCAGAAGACTGTAAGAAGGAGTGCTTTACCTGATCACTTGGCACACCATCCCTTGAATGATTACCAACCTATGTCATTTGAATTCCATGATGAGGACATCATGATGTTGTCAGAAGAGAAAAAGTTTTCAAAAGAGATCTGGATTTTGATGTTAGATAGGGCATCGAATGCATTAGGGCATGGGATTGGAGCCATTCTAATCTCACCAGATGAAAAAATTTTCTGATTCACTGCTAGACTCTGCTTTAATTACACCAATAATATTACAGAATATGAAGCTTATGTTTTGGGAATTCAGGCATCACTTGAAGCAAGGGTGAAATCTCTACAAGTATATGGAGATTCCGCTTTAGTGATTCACCAGTTGAAAGAAGAATGAGATACTAGGGATAGTAAATTAGTTCCTTATCAAGCTCACACCATGGAACTAATCAAAGGGTTTAATGAAGTCTCTTTTCATCATATTCCTCGAGATGATAACCAGTTGGCTGATGCTTTGGCCACGTTGGCTTCCATGTTTAACGTCAGTAGAGAATGTGATATGCCCCTTATTAGGGTAGAAAGACATTCCAGGCCTACTTATTGCCATGTGGTTGAAGATGAACCAGATAGAAAGCCCTGGTTTTATGATATCAAGAGATACATTCAAAATCGAGAGTATCCTTTAAATGCTTCTGAAAATGATAAGAGAACTCTAAGACGTTTGGCTATGGAGTTGTTTCTGAATGGGAATGTAATGTATAAAAGAAATCATGATTCAGTCCTCCTCAGATGTGTTGATGTCATAGAAGCTAATGAAATTATAAGGAATGTTCATGAAGGATCTTTTGGAACTGATGCAAACGGGAACTCAATGGCAAGAAAAATATTGAGGGCTGGATATTACTAGATGACTATGGAAACAGACTGTTCCAACTATGTCAGGAAATGCCATAAATGTCAAACATATGTAGATAATATCTATGCACCCCCATCATCCCTCAATGTCCTAGCAGCCCTCTGGCCTTTTGCAATGTGGGGCATCGATGTTATTGGTCCCATTGAACCAAAAGCATCAAATGGGCATCGGTTTAGTTTGGTCGCCATTGATTACTTCACAAAGTGGGTGGAAGCAGCTTCTTATGCCAATGTAACAAAAATGTGGTAGTCAAGTTTGTCAAGAAAGAATTAATATGTAGATATGGTTTCCCAAGTCAAATCATAACTCATAATGGTACAAACTTGAACAACAAAATAGTGAAGGAGCTCTATGAAGATTTCAAAATCAAGCACCTTAATTCATCTCCGTACAGGTCAAAGATGAACAGAGTAGTCGAAGCTGCAAATAAGAATATAAAGAAAATCATACAGAAGATGGTTGAAACTTATAAGGACTGGAGTGAATTACTTCCTTTTGCTTTACATGGATACCGCACTTCTGTTTAAACTTCGACAGGGGAAACACCATTTTCTTTGGTGTATGGAATGGAGGCGGTACTACCAATCGAAGTGGAAATCCCATCCTTGAAAGTGATCATGGATGCCAAATTAGAGGCATTCGAATGGGTACAATCCCGGTATGACCAGTTAAACTTGATAGAAGGAAAAAGGTTAAGTGCTCTTTGTCACGGGAAATTATACTAGAGACGTATGAAGAAAGCATTTGAGAAGAAAGTACGCCTTCATCAGTTTCAAGAAGGAGAACTAGTCTTGAAGAAGATTTTACCAAATCAGACTGACAATTGGGGAAAATGGAAGCCCAATTACGAAGGACCATTCATAGTCAAGAAGGTCGTTTTTAGGAGGAGCTCTGATTTTGACTAATATGGATGGTGATGACTTACCTTTCCTAGTGAATTTAGATGTTGTTCAGAAGTATTATACCTGATAAAGGGAATTCAAATTTCAGGAGCAGTACAGATGTCAAAGCATATACTGATGTCCTTTGTAAATTTGAATCATGATGTAAAAGTTGTAAAAAAAATATTATAGAATTCCATCAAATAACATTTTTGTGTTAACAATTATTTTTGTCATAATCTCATAATATTTTCTTCCTTTATAGGCATTTCGCTGGATCATTTAATTGATGGGAAACATTTTCAAAGAAAACAAATGAAATAATAATAATAATGGAAGACATATAAATGGATCAAAGTGACTTCGATCTTGGGAAATTTGATACTCCTTAAGTATAAAGTGGTTGCTAGTTAAAGATATTTCGCTCTGCCATGAGTTATATGGATTCCTATGAAGATCGCGGGTTTCACCCAGGGAGACGAGATTATTAATATGTGGTTTTCCACTTGACCATTTTTTCCATGCAGGATTGAGGCATGCCCCCAGTTTCTTGTCCCAGAGTTCTTAAAGGATTCAGAATGTGGTCGAACATGCTACAAGAAAGTCAACCAAAAATATTCTCATATTTTTTTGCTTGAGCTGACAGGCTATAACAGGAACAAATATTCCCCGGGAAGAGTCAAAATCAATAGTTCCTGTCCATCACCTAATCCCAGCAAAGGTGATTTGGTAAGATAAATGTTCAGGGAAAGAATCCTTGTGTTCACTCGAAATCCTCAGTGAGTCATAAGACTAAAGAGTCGGTTTCTTTTAAATCTCAGTCCTTCAAAAGTCCCAACCTCAGAAACACATTCTTCTTGAGTATAAATCTCAAGTTTCATATAATTTTTAATTTCCTCTTGCAAATGTCAAAAAATCTATCCTCCACCGTAAGTCACAGTGGCAGAGATATTTCTCCCTAAGTCTTACTTCATGTCCAAGCCTCAGGTATCCATTCCTAGGCTACTTAAAAATGTCGAGGCACCCCTGTGTTATTTATTTTCCTTCAAAGCTTCAGGAACCCATTCCTAGGCTACGTTATTCAGTCAAAATACGTTGGGACAACCCTGTCGCGACCGGGGTCCCGGCGCACGACGCGGACTGGTTAAAGGCAAATAAAAGAAAATTGAAACGGTATTGAAATGAGGCTCTTGAGAAGCCTAAAAAATAAAGGATTCAAGGAGTCGCCACTAATATTTATTAAGGAAAATATTAGGAAAACCTTTAAACAACACTGGTTTTTTTTTTGAAAAAAAATATGAGATTCTATTTAGTCCGGGAGTCAAATTACAGGAGGGGAAGGTATTAGCACCCCACACTGTCCGTAAAAAAATGGTTACCCAAATTGATCATGCATAATTTTAAAAATGATTATCAAGTATTTCATCCTTCATAAAACAATCATAAATAACATACACAATAAAAAAAATATATAAATAAGAATAAAACAAAGATAATAATAAAATACATCTCCTAAGTTTGTTGTTTTTAGTTTTAAGAAAATAAATAAACAAATGATTAAAAGACCATAAAAATAAAAGATAAAAAAAAATAATAAGACGTCTTGTCTTACTTATTTTCTAGTAAAAAAATTGATTTTTATTGAGAAATATAAAGTTCAAAACAAACAAATAAATAAATAAATAAAGATAAGAGGAAAAAAAATAGAATTAAACACATCAACATGAAGATAAAGAAATATAATACACTTAATTAATTAAAATTGACAAGGAATATTATTTAATTATCTTTTAGAAAAAAAATAAGATTAATAAGATGTCTCATCTAAATTAATCTCATCTTAAATTTAAGAAAAAAAAAATGAATGAATAAATAACACACTATTTATTAGTCTTGATTTTTTTATTTTTTTTATTTTTTATGAAAGTGATTTTTTTTCTTAATTATTAAAAGGTTACTAAGAGAAAATAATAGGAAATCATGACCATAATAAAAATGGATAATTATGTATAGATATATATACATATACATATTTATAAACTATTAAAAATGGTCAAACGTAAATAAATAAATAGAAAGTGTAGAAAAATAAATAAATAAATAAAGGGCACAAAGATAAATAACTAAAAATAAAGGTACAAAGAATAAATAATAATAATAATAAAATAAAAAAATAAAGGTATAGAAAAATAAATAAAAGTTCAAAAAATAAAAATAAAAATAAAAATAAAAATAAATAGACATAACCATAAATACATAAAAATAAAAGAGTAGAAAAATAAATACATAAAATAAAGGGGCAGAAAAATAAATAATAAAAAAAATAAAGGAGCAGAAAAGTAAATAACAAAAATAAAAGGGCAGAAAAGTAAATAATAAAAATAAAGGGACAGGAAAGTAAATACATAAAAATAAAGGGGCAGAAATGTAAATAACAAAAATAAAAGGGTAGAAAAATAAATACATAAAAATAAAGGGGCAGAAAAGTAAACAACAAAAATAAAGGGGCAGGAAAATAAATACATGAAAATAAAGGGGTAGAAATGTAAATAACAAAAATAAAGGGGTAAAAAAGTAAATACATGAAAATAAAGAGACAGAAATGTAAATAACAAAAATAAAGGGGGCAGAAAAGTAAATACATAAAAATAAAATGGCAGAAAAGTAAATAACAAAAATAAAAGGATGGGAAAGTAAATAAATAAAATAAAAGGGCATAAAAATAAATAAATAAAGATAAAAATGTAAAAAATAAAAAAAATAAACTAATAATTACAGAAATATAAAGTACGGATAAGTAAAGTGCAGAAAAATAAATTAACAATAATAAAAGTGCAGAAAAGTAAATAAAGAGAAATAAAAGTGTAAAAAAAATAAATAAAGAAAAATAAAGGTACAAATAAATAAATAAAGATGGAGATGCATAAAAATAAATAAACAGATAAATAACTGCAGAAAAATAAAGTGCAGGAAAATAAAGTGCTTGAATATAAATAAAGAAAAATAAAAGTGCAGAAAAATAAATAACAATTAAATAAGATGAATAAATAAATATAAATAAACAACTTTGTATTAATAAAAAATACTTTGGTACAAGATCAATTACAGAGAAACTAGAACGGAAGTCGGAAAATCAATTTTGTGTAGATTTCCTTTGCTTTTGGCTTTGTTTGGACTTGATTTGAAGGTATTTGGATACCGGTTACAACACTTGGACAGTATTTTAGCTCACAAAAACTTACATACTAAGACAAACAAGAGTGGTGCACTCATTTTCCTAACTAGGATTAAACAAAGTAATTTTTGAAAACCCAAACTTCTAAAAATTCTCACAAAAATTTAACACTCTTTTCCCTCTTTTTCCTCTTCTTCCTTCAAAATGCCTCAATATCACCTTCTATTTATAGAAGAAAATTGGCATTGGATCCTCCCTAAAAGACATCACTTTCTTACTTTTCCAATTTGTCCAAATTCCATGTCAATTTCCCCAATTTTCTCCAATTATCCAACCAAACCAGGGTCCACCACTAAAAACCACCGTAATCCCTTTTTCTTTTTCTTTTTTTGTTTTGTTTTTTTTTTAATTTGGGCCCCTTTTTTTTCTTTTTTTTGGGCCCCCTTTTTTTTATTTACTATTTTCGTTTTTTATTTATTATTATTATTTTTTGGTTTTTTTATTATATTTTTTCTTTTTTCTTTTTTCTTTTTTTTCTTTTTCTTCTTTTTTTTTCTTTTTTCTTCTTCTTCTTCTTCTTTTTTTTTGGCTCATTTATATTTTTTTTATTTTTTATTATTACTTTTTTGATTTTTTTCTTTTCTCTTCTTCTTTTTTTTTGGGCCTTTTATTTAAAAATACAAATGAAAGCATAAATTATTTATTACATATATGGAAATAAATAAAATATCCAATAAATATAAATTACTACCCACAGTATAAGGAGTAAAAAGGTAGTCACAAAACATCGTCTTCCCTCCCTTATTCTTTCCTCTTGGCTTCGGCATCCATCAGCCATTGCTTGAGAGAAATGAAGAGAATTGATGAAATGAGAGGTGTGGTAGGAAATGAAGAGGGATTTGGTATTTATAGAGATGAGGAAGGGTTACTATTCCAATGGTCACTATGCAATTTTTAATATTATTTTTTATTAATATGATCCGGGGTGGCAATCTGGACTGGACGGGGTTCTAAGCACTGTATCGCGTCACCAACGAGAACTGGTAAGTCATAACCGGGGTCTGAAATCATTGGTCAACTATGGACATTTCTCTTCACCTCGGTTAAATATTAAGCATTGGGGAATCTCCTGCAGGTGTACCTCTGGTGTGTCTTGAAGTTCAAGTACGGATTAACACATCAGTTTTAACTTGAAGAACCTCGGATTCCCTTCGAACTGAGGTGTAAAATACCGTACTCCACTAAGGCTATACGAGCTTAGAACTAATGAGGTAACACCGGTCATGAAACCGTGCTAGGACCCCGGTTAATGCAGTCAACATTGACTCCGGATTCTAGGACAAATAAACTTTCTTTTTTTTCTTTTTTCTTTTTTTTCATATTTTAATATATATCACTGGACAAAAATAGGTGTTCACAGATGCCCCTCTTTACTTCTTTTCATGAAAGAATATGAGACATATTCATATTATTGATGTGAAAAGAAAGTAAAGACGTGAACACCACTAAGAATACTTGACAACTTTTGACAAGAAGTAAATAGCCGAATGGTGTTGTACCAATGCTAGACAGTTTAAGGAGAGGCACTTGGAACATGACAGGAAGATAAACGGCACAACCTAGGGGTTAATGAAGTTGTCTTGACATTTCGAGGAGCCTAAGAATGGGTATTTGAGGCTTCGACACAAAATAGATGACAGGGGGATGCCCCTGAATGATTTTGATTGAGATAGCCTAGGGAAGGATACCTGAGGCTGTGTCATGAAAATAAATGACTGGGTGGATGTCCCTGATTTGATTTTGATTATGATAGCCTAGGGAAGAATACCCAAGGCTTTGACATGAAACTAAATGACTGGGGGGATGCCCCTGATTTGATTTTGATTGAGATAGCCTAGGGAAGAATATCTGAGGCTTTGACATGAAACTAAATGAATGGGGAGATGCCCCTGAATGATTTTGACAGGCTAGGAATGGATACCTGAGGCTTTGACATGAAAACAAATGACTGGGGGATGCCCATGATTTGTTTTAGTAGCCTAGGAATGGATACCTGAGGCTTTGACATGAAAATAAATGACTGGGGGATGCCCCTGATTTGTTTTAGTAGCCTAGGAATGGATACCTGAGGCTTTGACATGAAAATAAATGACTGAGGAAATGCCCCTGATTTGATTTGGTAGCCTAAGAATGGATACCTGAGGCTTTGACATGAAAATAAATGACTGGGGGATGCCCCTGATTTGTTTTAGTAGCCTAGGAATGGATACCTGAGGCTTTGACATGAAAATAAATGACTGGGGAAATGCCCCTGATTTGATTTGGTAACCTAGGAATAGATACCTGAGGCTTTGACATGAAGTAAGACTTAAGGGAAATACCTCTAACATAATGACTTATGATGGAGAATTATATGAGATTTATGCTCAAGAAGAATGTGTCTGAGATTGACTTTTTTGACTTAGTGGGGGTTCCGAGTGAATACAAGGATTGCATTTTCACATCTTAGTAAACCATCCCTACTGGAGTTAGGTGATAGGCTGAAACTGTTGATCTCAACTCTTCATGGGGAATATTTGTCCTTGTTGTAACCTCAACCCTGCATAAAAGAAATAATCAAGTGGAAAACCAAAGGTTAAAGATCTTGTTTCCTCCAGGTGACTACCATAATCTTTATGGGACTTGTTATTACTCATGGCAGAGCGGAATATCCTGATTACCAAGGTCTGTGTAATTGGGAAGTATCAAGCTTGTTTGAGATTAAAAATATGCTTTTCATGATTTTTTTTTAAAATATTTTTCACAAAATGCATGCAAATGAAACCTGACAAGACAAGGATTGGAACTGAAATTGAGAATTCCATATATTTACTTGGGAAAATTACAAGTTTACATAATAATTTTTAATCCAAACTTTTAGAGGACATAAAGACTACCCTATCCCTTTAGAGTATGCTCAAGCATAATACTTCTTGACTGCATCTGAATTGACCGGGAAAGATAACTCCTCACCATCCATGTTCGTCAAAATCAAAGCTCCTCCAGAAAAGGCTCTCTTTACAACGAATGGTCCTTCATAATTTGGCCTCCATTTGCCTCGATGATCATTTTGATTCGGCAAGATTTTCTTCAGTACCAAATCACCTTCATGAAATTGACGAGGTCGCACTTTCTTTCCGTATGCCTTCTTCATACGCTTTTGGTATAACTGCCCATGACAGAGAGCGGTTAATTTTTTCCCATCAATTAAATTTAATTGATCATACCGGGACCGAACCCATTCAGCTTCTTCTAATTTGGCATCCATGATTACTTTTAAAGACGGAATTTCCACTTCTATTGGTAAAACAGCTTCCATACCATACACCAATGAGAAGGGTGTTGCCCCTGTTGAAGTTCGTACAGAGGTACGATACCCATGTAAAGCAAAAGGAAGCAACTCACTCCAGTCTTTGTAGGTTTCAACCATCTTTTGTATGATTTTCTTTATATTTTTGTTAGCAGCTTCCACTGCTCCATTCATCTTAGGTCTGTATGGAGATGAATTGAGGTGTTTGATTTTGAATTCCTCACAGAGTTCATCCATCATTTTATTATTCAGGTTTATACCATTATCAGTGATGACCTGATTTGGTAAACCATATCTACAAATCAATTCTCTCTTGATGAATTTGACCACAACATTTTTAGTCACGTTGGTGTAGGAAGCTGCTTTAACCCACTTGGTGAAGTAATCAATGGCCACCAAAATAAAGCGATGCCCATTCGATGCTTTTGGTTCAATGGGACCAATAACATCTATGCCCCACATAGCAAAAGGCCAAGGCGCTGTTAGAACGTGCAAAGAAGATGGTGGTGCATGAATGTTGTCTGCATAGGTTTGACACTTGTGACATTTCTTGGTATAGTTATTACAATCATTTTCCATTGTCATCCAATAATATCCAGATCGGAGAATTTTTCTTGCCATCGAGTGCCCATTTGCATGTGTTCCGAAAGGCCCTTCATGAACATCTTTCATGATTTTGTTAGCTTCTGTCACGTCTACGCAACGAAGGAGAACAGAATCATAATTTCTCTTATAGAGTGTATTCCCAGTCATAAAGAAATTCATGGCTAGGCGCCTGAGGGTTCTTTTATCATTTTCTGAGATACCAGGGGGATATTATTGATTTTGAACATAATTTTTGATGTCATGAAACCATGGTTTCCCATCGGGCTCTTCTTCTATCTCATGACAATATGCAGGTTCGAGACGCCTTTCAATCTCAATGAAGGGCATGTCACACTCCCTACTTACATTGAACATGGAGGCCAACGTGGCCAAAGCATTGGCTAATTGGTTATCATCCTGAGAAATATGATGGAAAGAGACTTCATCAAACCCTTTGATTAGTTCCATGATGTGAGCTTGATAAGGAATCAATTTTCCATCTCTAGTACCCCATTCTTCTTTCAGTTGATGAATCACCAAGGCAGAATCTCCGTATATTTGTAGAGATTTCACCTTTGCTTCAAGTGCCGCCTGAATCCCCAAAGCACAAGCTTCATATTCTGCAATATTATTGGTACAATCAAAACAAAGTATAGTAGTGAATGGGAAAAGCTTGTTATCTGGTGAGATTAGGATAGCTCCAATCCCATGCCCCAGAGTATTCGACGCCCCATCGAACATCAAAATCCAAGTTCTATCAGGACAATCTTTCTCTTCTGACAACATCATAATATTTTCGTCAGGAAATTCGAATGACATTGGTTAGTATTCTTTTAGGGGATGGTGGGCCAAGTGATCAGCCAAAGCACTCCCTCTTATAGCTTTTTGGGTGACATGAATGATATCATACTCAGTCAAAAGAACCTGCCAACGAGCTATTCTTCTCGTCAGAGCCAGTTTTTCAAAGATGTACTTAATTGGGTCCATCTTAGATATCAACCAAGTAGTATAAGATAACATGTATTGCCTTAGGCGACGAGCAGCCCATGCTAATGCACAACAAGTTCGTTCCACAGTGGAATATTGTGCTTTGCACTCAGTGAACTTCTTGCTCAAATAGTAAATAGCATGCTCTTTTCTCCCAGACTCATCATGCTGCCCCAGTAACAGAGCCCATAGACTCATCTATCACTGTCAAATACAACAGGAGTGGTCTTCCCGGGGTTGGGGGAACCAAGATCGGTGGAGATTGCAAGTATTGCTTTATTTGGTCAAAGGCCTCCTGACAATCATCATTCCATTGTGATGGTTAATTTTTACGAAGCAACTTAAAGATTGGATTACATACAGCTGTTAGTTGAGAAATGAAACGAGCTATGTAATTCAACCTTCCAAGGAATCCTCGTACTTCTTTTTCAGTGCTAGGAGCAGGCATTTCCATGATTGCCTTTACTTTATCAGGATCCACTTCGATACTTTTCTTACTAACAATGAAACCAAGCAACCTTCCAGAACTAGCCCCAAAAGTGCATTTAGCCGGATTTAATCTGAGTTTGAATTTTCTCAGGCGTTCAAAGAGCTTTTGTAAGTCAATCAAGTGACCTTCAGTGGATTTGGATTTGGCAATAATATCATCCACATAAACCTCTATCTCTTTATGCATCATGTCATGAAATAGAGTTACCATCGCTCTTTGGTAAGTGGCACCGGTATTTTTCAATCCAAAAGACATCACCTTATAGCAGAAGGTTCCCCACAAAGTAATGAAAGTGGTTTTTTCCATGTCTTCGGGTGCCATCTTGATTTGGTTGTACCCAGAAAATCCATCCATGAATGAAAAAATGGAATGTTGGGCCGTGTTATCAACAAGAACATCAATATGTGGCAATGGAAAGTCATCTTTTGGACTAGCTCTATTCAAATCCCGGTAATCAACACACATTCGCACCTTCCCATCTTTCTTCGGGACCGGAACAATGTTGGCCACCCATTCAGGGTATTTCGAGACAGCCAAGAACCCAGCATCCAACTGTTTGGTTATCTCTTCTTTAATCTTTAAGAGCATTTCTGGCTTCATCCTTCTCAACTTTTGCTTTATGGGGACGCAACCGGGTTTTAATGGCAACTTGTGTTCAACGATGCAGTTATCTAATCCCGGCATATCCTGATATGACCAAACAAACACATCGCTGAATTCGACCAACAATTCTATTAATTCTCTCCTATGTTCTCTACTCAAAGAGGTGCCGATCTTGACTTCTTGTTTGTTTTCTTCACTCCCCAAATTTATGACTTCAACAATTTCTAGATAGGGAGAAATTTCTTTATCTTCCTGATCTAGCAGCCTTAGTAATTCAGGGGAAGGTTCATCGGACTCTTCGTCCTCTTCGCTTGTTGGATTAAAATCATGATGGGAGAAAGCAATCTTATTATTTTGGAATTCAATTTCAGATCTGCAATTTATTTAATATAAAAAAGGCAAAATAAGGAAAATGATAATTGAACTTAACTTTTATTTATTTGAAATGATAAAGGAAACATGTTTTGCCCTTATTAAAACTCATCCTAAGGCTTTAGGCATAGCCAAAGGATTTAAACAAAAACCTACAAAGTGAACAATTACTTTGAAATGATCTCTGGAAACTCAACGGCTTCCCAATTACACAACTCAGTATCTGAAGGACAAGGGTAAATCAAGTCTTCTTCTCTCTTGGACTCATCATCGATGACTGCCACTTGGTCTGGAGATGTCAAGCCTGCACTCCTGAAGCTTTGGTAAAGGTCACAGATAGGGATCTTCGCAGTTAGGGGTTCTCGGTTTTCTAACCGTGCAAGTCGTTTTTCTCTTTTATCTGCGAAAACCTTCGCTCTTTCCATTGGAGATGGATGATATCCCAGCCCAAAGCCGTTCTTATTCTCTTTAACCAATAATGGGACTACTCCTCCATCAAGCATCTTCCCAAGCCCTTTCCCTGGCTGGAATCCAGATTTCATCATCACTTTGGCCACCATCATAGAAGCTTTGGAAGGACGAGCTAGTTGTAACCCTTCGCTCACATAGGTGGTGTGAGCAATTTCCAATGATTGGAAGGAAGTCTCTAGACTTTCTTCAGCCGCTTCTATATATGGAGTTGACATGGGCTTGCTGATAAGGAAATCTCCCTCACCAGAAACAATGATTAGCTTGTTGTTTACCACAAATTTAAGCTTTTGATGAAGGGTAGATGGAACCACACCGGCAGAATGTATCCAAGGCCTCCCCAATAGGCAGCTATAAGCAGGATTGATGTCCATCATTTGAAATAATACATTGAAGGTGCATGGGCCCACTTGGATGGGGATCTCAATATCTCCAATGACCTCTCTCCGAGTACCGTCAAAAGCTCTTACTACCATTGAGCTTGGCTTCATATGTGACCCATCAAAAGGTAGTTGATTTAAAGTGGACTTTGGCATGATATTCAGAGAGGAGCCATTATCAACTAGGACCTTGGCTACGATATGATCCCGACACTTGACAGAGATGTGTAATGCCTTATTATGACCTCTTCCTTCAGCAGGTATCTCTTCGTCGGTGAAAGTTAAGTAGTTATTTAAGGCAATATGCCTCACTATCCCTTCAAACTTTTCTGGCGAAATATCTTTCGCAACATGTGCTTTATTCAAGACCTTCAATAACTTTCCACGATGTGGTTCTGAGTCCAATAAGAGAGATAACAAGGATATTTTTGCAGGAGTACGGTTTAACTGGTCGAGGACCTGGTATTCGCTTGGCTTAATGAATTTCAAAAATTCATAAGCATCTTCCTCTGTTGTTCCTTGGGGAGGGTCTTGTTCTTTACCATGACTTTCTTTTTCACTTACAGGTGCATCCTCCTTTCTCAAGTTTTTAGGAGCATAAACTCGTCCGCTCCTAGTCATTCCACTTGTCTCGGAAATATTGGTTACTGAGGATGACGATCCCTTTAGGAGTTGAGGGATTACATCCACTTCATACTTCCAAGGTACTGCATGGGTATCCTTGTATGAAAATGGAGATGGGGTCCTAATTATCAAGGACGGATGGTTTATGACTGGTTCGGTCAAAGGTTTCTTGGTGTAATAGACCACCAAAGGAACAGGGGTGACTGGGCTTACTGAGTCTGTACCATGCTGCCCATGGATCATGTTGACATCATTGCAAGGGCGACGATAAACTTCTACCAGATATGTGTCCAGTAATTTTTGAAGCATTTCAGGCATTTGATTATGAATATCCTCATTAGAACTTTGAGTTTCAGATATTAATCATTTCCTCAAAAGTTCATTATAGATCCATGGGAGAGGAGTTTTGATATCTGAAACATTCCTAACATGATCACTTCCCAAGTCATGTGTTATTGCATTTACCCCAGCATTTCCATGATTAGGCAAAGGATTTCTAATCACATTTGGGGAGCCTTCTTCGAAATCCAACCACTTGGCATTTATCAAATCACGTACCTTAAACTTTAAGGCAATGCAATTTTTTGTAGAATGCCCCGGTGCCCCAGCATGATAATCATACTTCACATTAGGATCATACCCCTTAGGATAGGGTGGCCCTACTGGTTTTAAAGGACATCGTACAACAAGAGAACTTTTGAGAAGTTGAGGCAAAAGTTCAGTATATGTCATGGGAATTGGATCAAATTGGACAGAAGGACGGTCATTGTTTGGCTTTTTTTGTGGAAGATTTGGGTTGGGATTTTGCATCCATTGTTGGGGAGGAGGAGGTGGTGTATTCTTGAAATTATGGACGGGTGGGGTATATATGATTGAGGATGGGGAAATGGATTTCCAGAAGCAGCAGCTACATAAGGATAAGGTCCGTACGGTGGATAATGAGGTGGGAAAGGGAAAGGGGAAGGTTGAAACATTTTTTAATTATGTTGACCTTGATTTCCCATTACAGCATTTGCTTCCTCACCCTTCCTTCTTCCTGCCCCTGTCATAGGTCTTCCTATTGACGGGGAACTTTGGACAACTTTTCCTGTTCTCAAATCGCTTTCAATTCTTTCCCCTATTACCACCATATCAGAAAAGCTTGATGATACACTCCCAAGCATCCTTTCATAGAACGGTGGCTGAAGAGTGTCAATGAACATTGCCACTATCTCTTTCTCTATCAGAGGTGGTTCAACTTGTGCAACCATTTCCCTCCATCGTTGAGCATATTCTTTGAAGGACTCAATATTCCTTTTGGTCATGTTTTGAAGTTGCAGCCGGTCTGGTGCCATGTCCATATTGTATTTGTATTGCTTCAGAAAGGCATCAGCTAGATCCTTCCAACAACGAATACGAGTTCGTTCAAGGTGAGTGTACCAGCTCAATGCTGCCCCAGCAAGGCTATCTTGAAAAAAATGAATCAGCAACTTTTCATCATAAGCATATCCAGCCATCTTTCGGCAGTACATGGTTAAATAGTTACGAGGACAAGTTGTTCCTTTATATTTATCAAATTCCGGTAATTTGAATTTGGGAGGAATTACCACATCTAGAACTAGGCATAATTCAGAAACATTTGTTATGCCTAAGCCACTTCCTCCCTCTACTGCACGCAACCTTTCTTCCAATATTTCCATTTGACCTTTTAACAAAGGCACTGTTGGCTGATCAGGATTTGGTGGAGGGACCTGAGCTTTGTGTGACAAGTTTTGGGAAGCACCTGCCTGTGGTATTGGGCAACCATAAGGGAAATAATATGGCACTGCTTGTGGGTTTGGTTGTGTGGCATCATTCGGAGTCTGGTGATTTTGTGGTGGAATTATATTAGGTGGAGTGACATTGGGTGGAGCCTGAGTGTTTTGGGGAACAGCTATTGATTGGTTGAAATTTGGAGGGTTAGATACCGGGGGATTGGGAATTTGTTGAGCAGCAGGAGGATTTTCTTGATTAGGATTAGGGTGCATGGTGTAATATCCTTGAGGTAAGCCATATGGAGGCCAAGCATATGCTTGCTGAACATTCCCGTCTTGGGAAACAAAAGGTGGCAATGGCATACCATAAGGTTGGTGTGAGATGAATGGAGTTTCAGTGACTGGAGCAGGATCATTTAAAGGTATAGGGTTCCCCTCTTGAGCTTGAACTTGAGGAGTGGATGTTTGTTCCTTATTTCCTGCAGAAGATCCCCTTTCTGTACCTCTTTTTTCAAGGAGCTTAAGTATTTCTGCCATCTGCTCCTTGATCTGGCCAACTTCATTCCTTAATTCTTCAACTGCGCTTTCCGGCTCTGCCATGAGTCTTGTTTGCAGTCTGGTTTGATAAGGATGCTTTGAGCCCCTTCTCCCCGTGATGTGAATAAATACAAAGAAACCCCCCTTGGTACAAGAACAAGTATTGTTAAATGACATAAAGAGATGTAAAGTAAATACATGATGAATTTTAAATATCGGTAAGCAAAGATAAACCTTTCTTTTAGAATATCTTTTTCTAAAGTACTAAGTTAGAAGAAAAATGCAAATTCAACATGAGATTTATTCATTGATCAACAAGTTCTGATACATTATTTGTTACAACAACTCAAAATCAATTCTCTCTCGCTTTAGCAATCCAGACCCTCATTTCATCCAATCGTCCCTTGCAGTATTGGATGAATATTGCAATTTCCTCCGGTGTAGAAAGCGGATTCATCATTGTTTCAGCCTTCTTCAACAAGTGAGGAATATCTCCAAGTGTTCCATTAGCAAGACCGGCTAGATTAGAAAAACGGTCTCTCCAAGAATAGACAAGACTTTCCAACTCAACCCTTTCTAGGGTCATTAAACGTATAATCTCTTCATATCTATCCTTGTCTTCCATGGCTTGCCATTTTTCTTCATTTATTTCACGCTCGCAAGCACTGACGACATCTCTGACTTGTCGTTCCAGTTCATCAATTCACGCTTACATAAGGTTCTTTTCAACTTGAGCTTCTTCTTTTGTCTTGGCTAGAATTTCTCGTAACCGCCCTTTGTCAGCCAATATATCATTCTTTTGTTTCTCTTTGGTCTTCAATTGGCTGTTCGCAGTTTAGAGGCATTGATCCAATTGCATCATGTGTTCTCTTTCAATTCGCTGCTTCTTACCTATGTCTTCAAAGGCATTTTCTAATTCACACCTTTTTCTCTTAAGGGAAGCATTGTCTTGTTGAACTTTGATTAAATCATCCTCCAAAGCTTGATTTTTCTTTGTCATTTTAGCCAACTCACTCCTTAAATTTTCAATCTCTTTGCTTTCATCGGGAACTGGATTTTTCACATGAGCACCGTGATCTTTAAAGGGTAATTTGACAATGGCTACCCTATTTGAAATCCACTGGTGGTAACTTTCTTTTGTGGCATGACTTCGGACACCCAATTCTTTTCCTTTACTATGAACCTTGCCCCAAGCATCAATGACAGTTTGAATAACATGAGCACTATTTCCCTCAATATAATAATAAAGGAAAGGCGTTACTGTTTCTTCTTCTGGAGGCTGTATCATAGGATAAGCAAGTTGTCTTTTTGCAATACTAGGATTGTAATTGATGCATCCTTGAGTTCCCATGAGAGGCACATTCGGAAATTTTCCACAGCAGTAAATAATGGAATCCACGTTCATCCACTGAGGGTACCACCGAATCATGCTAGCAGATAATCCTGCCAGATGTCCTGCCCACTCCCTATTAGTCTTCTTGGTTAACCTAAGGAGCTTCAAATCAGAGATAGGACATTCAACCTTGCCAACTTGATTGAAGACATGAGAAGTAAGCCATAGATACAAGGCAGGTAGACAACAGACGATCTTTTTCCCATTTCGGTTGTGACAGGAATCCATTGTACAATAGATATCAGCTAAGACAGCAGTCATGGAACTTTCACCTCTAAGCTTTCTAGCTAGGAAAACATCAATTGCCTTGAAATCAATATAATTATCAAGGCTTGGGAAGAGGATCACACCATAGATGGCCAACGCCAAAATGTCAACAAACACGTCCCATTCTCCTTTCCCTGCCTGACTGAGGAGTTGCTGCTCAAAGAAGCTTAGTGCGAATCCTAAAATTTGGTTCCTGTTTAATTGAGCCTTCTTAAGCATTTCAGGATCCATCTTGAGAATGCGAGCTACACTAAAGATTGAAGCATGATGTTCAGTTCGACGATAAGGTTTTAAATCTTCTAATGGCAAGCCAAATATCTGTTCAAACTCCTCCAAAGTAGGAGCTAACTGGAAATCTTTGAATGTAAAACAGCGAAGAGGAGGATCATAAAACTGAGCTAGAGCAGTAAGGACCCCTTCTTGCACTTCGACCTCTAAGAATTTTAAGATCTTTCCATACTTCCTTGTAAAGGTCATTTTCTGGGTAATATCCATCCTTTTGCTTAAGGACAACAAATTGCTAGTATTTGATCTGATGATTTTGAGGTGTAACAAATTTTTTAAACCAGTTGCCTTCACTTCTTGATCACTTGATCTCGTGTTAAATTCCATTTTTTAGTGATACTTACCGATGTTTAAATTTCACCTTTAACAAAAGAAATAAATGAATCAGATTAACAAAGAAAACAGTTTGATAAATATCCTCACATAAGAGTGTGATAATATTTATCATGACTTAAGTATAGAAAATATACATTTTTGATATTTTTTAAAAAAAAAACTTTGTGCCAATGAATAAAAGATAAAAGGAATGTTTGCCCAATTGTGTCTTAGACAAGGTAACCACCTAATTGGCTCTAAGGCTATTTAATCGTGTTTCTTCAAAAGGTAATTGTTCTAATTGGTTCTAAGAAGGTCACCGAAGCTCTGATCTTTAGCTATGAGTCTTATGCAAAAAGTAGGGAATCCTACTTAGTGCGGACATCATAACTAAGATAACACCCCGGCTGAGATTTTCACGCGAATCATGGTAGGACGTCTCGTCCTAAATGACACCGCTAATAATCTCCCCTAGCCTATGTCTTTTGCGGGGCCCGGGAATAGGGTCCCTTCTAATAGTGTGTGCATTATGGTGAATGTGAAGTGTGTGGGGCATTCATACCTGGATTTTTACCCATTCTTCACAGTGAACAAACATAAAGCAAAATAAATATCACATGTCTTCTACCCTAAGGTTCTAAATTAAGGCAATAAAGAAGTAAAAAAAATAGTATAAAATCTAAAATTAATGGAAGATTAGATAAACAACAAGAACAACATAACAAATAAATATAAAGGATGAAATAATTAACAATCAACAAAATACACAAGATCAATTTAGCGGGCTTGACTCTCAAAATGTCCCCAGCGGAGTCGCCATCTGTCGCGACCGGGGTCCCGGCGCACGACGCGGACTGGTTAAAGGCAAATAAAAGAAAATTGAAACGGTATTCAAATGAGGCTCTTGAGAAGCCTAAAAAATAAAGGGTTCAACGAGTCGCCACTAATATTTATTAAGGAAAATATCAGGAAAACCTTTAAACAGCACTGGTTTTTTTTTGAAAAAAAATATGAGATTCTGTTTAGTCCGGGAGTCGAATTACAGGAGGGGAAGGTATTAGCACCCCACACTGTCCGTAAAAAAATGGTTACCCAAATTGATCATGCATAATTTCAAAAATGATTATCAAGTATTTCATCCTTCATAAAACAATCATAAATAACATACACAATAAAAAAATATATATAAATAAGAATAAAACAAAGATAATAATAAAATACATCTCCTAAGTTTGTTGTTTTTAGTTTTAAGAAAATAAATAAACAAATGATTAAAAGACCATAAACATAAAAGATAAAAAAACAATAAGACGTCTTGTCTTACTTATTTTCTAGTAAAAAAAATTGATTTTTATTGTGAAATATAAAGTTCAAAACGAATAAATAAATAAATAAATAAAGATAAGAGGAAAAAAAATAGAATTAAACACATCAACATGAAGATAAAGAAATATAATACACTTAATTAATTAAAATTGACAAGGAATATTATTTAATTATCTTTTAAAAAAAAATAAGATTAATAAGATGTCTCATCTAAATTAATCTCATCTTAAATTTAAGAAAAAAAAATAAATAAATAAATAACACACTATTTATTAGTCTTGATTTTTTTATTTTTTTATTTTTTATGAAAGTGATTTTTTTTCTTAATTATTAAAAGGTTACTAAGAGAAAATAATAGGAAATCATGACCATAATAAAAATGGATAATTATGTATAGATATATATACATATACATATTTATAAACTATTAAAAATGGTTAAACGTAAATAAATAAATAGAAAGTGTAGAAAAATAAATAAATAAATAAAAGGCATAAAGATAAATAACTAAAAATAAAAGTACAGAGAATAAATAATAATAATAAAAAAATAAAAAATAAAGGTACAGAAAAATAAATAAAAGTTCAAAAAATAAAAATAAAAATAAAAATAAAAATAAATAGACATAACCATAAATACATAAAAATAAAAGAATAGAAAAATAAATACATAAAATAAAGGGGTAAAAAAATAAATAATAAAAAAATAAAGGAGCAGAAAAGTAAATAACAAAAATAAAAGGGCAGAAAAGTAAATAATAAAAATAAAGGGACAGGAAAATAAATATATGAAAATAAAGGGGCAGAAATGTAAATAACAAAAATAAAGGGGTAGAAAAGTAAATACATAAAAATAAAGGGGTAGAAAAGTAAATAACAAAAATAAAGGGGCAGGAAAGCAAATAAATGAAAATAAAGGGGCAGACATGTAAATAACAAAAATAAAGGGGTAAAAAAGTAAATACATGAAAATAAAGAGACAAAAATGTAAATAACAAAAATAAAGGGGCAGAAAAGTAAATACATGAAAATAAAATGGCAGAAAAGTAAATAACAAAAATAAAAGGATGGGAAAGTAAATAAATAAAATAAAAGGACATAAAAATAAATAAATAAAGATAAAAATGTAAAAAATAAAAAAATAAAAAAATAAACTAATAATTGCAGAAATATAAAGTACGGATAAGTAAAGTGCAGAAAAATAAATTAACAATAATAAAAGTGCAGAAAAGTAAATAAAGAGAAATAAAAGTGTAAAAAAAATAAATAAAAAAAATAAAGGTACAAATAAATAAATAAAGATGGAGATGCATAAAAATAAATAAACAGATAAATAACTGCAGAAAAATAAAGTGCAGGAAAATAAAGTGCTTGAATATAAATAAAGAAAAATAAAAGTGCAGAAAAATAAATAACAATTAAATAAGACGAATAAATAAATATAAATAAACAACTTTGTATTAATAAAAAATACCTTGGTACAAGATCAATTACAGAGAAACTAGAACGGAAGTCGGGAAATCAATTTTGTGTAGATTTCCTTTACTTTTGGCTTTGTTTGGACTTGATTAGAAGGTATTTGGATACCGGTTACAACACTTGGACAGTATTTTAGCTCACAAAAACTCACATACTAAGACAAACAAGAGTGGTGCACTCATTTTCCTAACTAGGATTACACAAAGTAATTTTTGAAAACCCAAACTTCTAAAAATTCTCACAAAAATTTAACACTATTTTCCCTTTTTTTCCTCTTCTTCCTTCAAAATGCCTCAATATCACCTTCTATTTATAGAAGAAAATTGGCATTGGATCCTCCCTAAAAGACATCACTTTCTTACTTTTCCAATTTGTCCAAATTCCATGTCAATTTCCCCAATTTTCTCCAATTATCCAACCAAACCGGGGCCCACCACTAAAAACCACCGTAACCCCTTTTTCTTTTTCTTTTTCCTTTTTTTTAATTTTTGTTTTTTTCTGAATTTTTTTTTTGGACTTTTTTTTTAGACTCATTTCTTTTTTCTTTTTTTTTGGCTTTTTTTTAGTTTTTTTTGTTTTGTTTTTTTTGTTTGGGCCCTTTTTTTTCTCTTTTTTTTTGGGCCCCCTTTTTTTTATTTACTATTTTTATTTTTTTATTTATTATTATTATTTTTTGGTTTTTTTTATTATATTTTTTTCTTTTTTCTTTTTTTTCTTTTTCTTCTTTTTTTTTCTTTTTTCTTCTTCTTCTTTTTTTTGGCCCATTTATATTTTTTTTATTTTTTTTTATTACTTTTTTGATTTTTTTTCTTTTCTCTTCTTCTTTTTTTTTGGGCCTTTTATTTAAAAATATAAATGGAAACATAAATTATTTATTACATATATGAAAATAAATAAAATATCCAATAAATATAAATTACTACCCACAGTATAAGGAGTAAAAAGGTAGTCACAAAACATCGTCTTCCCTCCCTTATTCTTTCCTCTTGGCTTCGGCATCCATCAGCCATTGCTTGAGAGAAATGAAGAGAATTGATGAAATGAGAGGTGTGGTAGGAAATGAAGAGGGATTGAGTATTTATAGAGATGAGGAAGGGTTACTATTCCAATGGTCACTATGCAATTTTTAATATTATTTTTTTTAATATGATCCGGGGTGGCAATCTGGACTGGACGGGGTTCTAAGCACTGTATCGCGTCACCAACGAGAACTGGTAAGTCATAACCGGGGTCTGAAATCATTAGTCAACTATGGACATTTCTCTTCACCTCGGTTAAATATTAAGCATTGGGGAATCTCCTGCAGGTGTACCTCCGGTGTGTCTTGAAGTTCAAGTACGGATTAACACATCAGTTTTAACTTGAAGAACCTCGGATTCCCTTCGAACTGAGGTGTAAAATACCGTACTCCACTAAGGCTGTACGAGCTTAGAACTAATGAGGTAACACCGGTCATGAAACCGTGCTAGGACCTCGGTTAATGCAGTCAACATTGACTCCGGATTCTAGGACAAATAAACTTTCTTTTTTTTCTTTTTTCTTTTTTTCATATTTTAGTATATATCACTGGACAAAAATAGGTGTTCACAAACCCCCTATGCCATTTTTCTCTCAAAGCTTTAGGTACCCATTCCTAGGCTATATCGTGTGATCAAAACACGTCAGAGCAATATCCTGTGTCATCTATTTTCTTTCAAGAGCTTCAAGTACTCATTCCTAGACTGTGTTGTCTGATCAAAACACACAGGAGCAATCCCCTGTGTCATTTATTTTCTTTCAAAGCTTTAGGTACCCACCCTAGGCTGTTCATTTTCAAAGGCAAATCTTAGGGCAACACCTCTAAGCTGTCACTTTCTGTCAAAAACCTTGAGTACGCAATTCCCAATGAAAATGTAGAGCATATTCCTGAATGTTTATGTTCATAGTAAAATCACAAATACCATTCAGTCCCCAGAGAAAAGTCTCAAGTATCACCTCAAATGTCCTATCAAAGCCTGTGGCAACACCCTTTGGCTGTTTATTTCCCGTCAAAAGTTCCAGTACCACCTTTAAATCATTTATTGTCAAAGTTCCCTCAGCTCAAGGGGGCTTACAATATTTGTCTTCTGTCAGAAGTTTCCAAACTTCCCCTGAGTTCTTAATGGTGTTCACATCTTTATTTCCTTTTCATATCAATAATATGAATACATTTCATATTCTTTCATGAAAAGAAGTAAAGAGGGGTAGCTATGAACACCTATTTTTGTCCGATAAAAATATATTAAAAAATTGCATAGTGACTTTTGCCTAGTGACCTTTGCATAGTAACCTTCTCCATTTCTATAAATACTCAATCTCTCCTCATTTCCTACCATACTTCTCTTTTCATCAACCCTCTTCTGGGAAATCGATGTTTGGTGACTACCCTCTTGCTCCTTGTAGCATGGGTAATAGTTTATCTTTATTGGGTATTTTATTTATGGCCATATGTGTAATAAATAATTTTAGGATTTTAAAATAGTTTATGTTTCTATAAGAGTAAGTGATTACTCATTCGTACTCAAACAAATTAAAAAAATTAAATAAAATATAAATAAGGCCAAAAAAATCAAAAAAATGAAAATGGGCCAAAAAAACAAAAAAAACAAAAAGCCCAAAAAAATAAAAATAAATAAATAACAACAATTAGAAAAAGAAAAGAGGTTACGGTGATTATTTGATGTGGGACCCAGTTTGGTTGGATAATTGGAGAAAATGAGGGAAATTAACATCAAATTTGGACAAATTAAAAAATAAGGAAAGTGATGGCATGTGAAGAGGGATCCAAGACCAATTTTTCTCGATAAATAGAGAGTGATGCTAAGGCAAAAAGGAGAAGAAGAGGAGGAAAGAGAGAAAAGAGTGATATCTTTTTGTGAGATTTTTTATAAAAGTTTGTTTCCAAAAAAAAGGTATGGAAATATGGTCAGGAAAGTGTGTGTTACTCTATTATGTTCTAGTATGTGAGTTTTGTGACTAAAATTACTGTAAGAGTCTTGTAACCGGTGTCCAAACACCCTTAAATTGAGTCCAACTGAAGCCAAAAACAAAGGAAATCTACACAAAATCGATCTTCCGAATTCCGTTCTGGTTCTTCTTTAATTGTTTTTGTACTAAGGTATTTTTAATAAATACGAGAATATTTATTTATTTCTTTGATATATGTTTATTTGATTAATATTGTAATTTTCCCTTATGGAATTTTTTATTTATAATTTCATTAATTCCATTTATTTTCTTTTTAGTTCCTTTATTTCGTATATTTTATTTGGTGTTTGTTATCATTATTATCATTATTTATTATTTCATTTTGTGATATTGTGTTGTGATATCATATTCCATTCTATTTATTTTATTTATTTATTTTTCTACACTTTATTTTTTCACACTTTATTTTTTTTACGGTTATCTGTTTATTTTTTTATTTTCTACACTTTTATTTTTTTATTTATTTTTTTACACTTTTATTTTTCTTTATTTATTTTTTGGTACTTTATATGTTTATTTATTTATTTTCTACATTTTTATTTTTCTTTATTTATTTTTCTACATTTTTATTTTTATTTATTTATTTGTCTGTAGTTTTATTTTTATTTATTCATTTTTCTACACTTTATTTGTTTATTTAGTTATTTTCTGCATTTTTATTTTTCTTTACTTATTTTTCTGCACTTTTATTTTTATTTATTTATTTATTCAGCACTTTATTTTTTCGTAATTTATTTTTCCGCAGTTATTTATTTATTTATTTTTCTACACTTTTATTTTTCTTTATTTATTTTTCCGCACTTTATTTTTCTGTACTATTATTTTTATTTTTCTATACTTTTATTTTTATTTATTTATTTTTATGCATTTTTATTTTTATTTATTTATTCTTCTACACATTGATTTTGTTTATTCATTTTTCTACACTTTATTTTTCTACACTTTAATTTTCTGTAATTATTTATTTTTCTTCTCAATAATTTTGTAGTTATCTTTTACATAATCATTTGTCTATCATTTTATATAATTTCTTAAGTTTTTTTATAGGTGATTATTTATTTATTACCATTATTTTTATATTTTTCTCTCTTACCTATTTATTTATCTATTTATCTTTCTTTTAACTTTGAAATGAGATTAATTTGGATGAGACATCTTGTTAATCTTATTTTTTAAAAATGATTGAATAAAATTCACTTTGTTAAGAACATATGTATTTTTCATTTGGATGTATTTAATTCTATTTTTCCTTCTTATGTTTATCAATTTATGTCTTTTCATTTATTTATTGAAAAACTTTTGTGAACCATGTATTTCTCAGTAAAATTAATGAATTATCTTTTAATCAAAAAAATAATTAAGACGAGTCGTCTTATTATTTTTAGCTGTCTTTTAAGCACTTGTCTGTATATTTCCTTTCAAACTCAAAGAATAAAATAATTTAGACGAAACATCTTATTGTTTTTATTGTTTATTTTACTATCTTTTAATCACTTTTTTGTCTTTTCTTGAAACTTAAAAAATGAAAAAATTAGAAGGTACGTCCTATTATTTATTTTTTTAATGTTCTTATTATCATTTTGTTCAAGTGAATATTATCTGTAAAAACCTTTATCTGTGCTGTATTTTTTATGAAAGATGAAATTTTAATAATCATTTTAAAAAAAATATATATACGATCAATTTGGGTAACTGTTTCAGAATGGACAGTGTGAGGTGCTCATACATTCCCCACCTGTAATTTGACTCGCGAACCAAACAGAAACTTATTTTAAAAACCAATGTCGCTTAAAGGTTTTCCTGATATTTTCGTTAATAAATATTAGTGGCGACTCCATGAACCCTTTAGTTTTTTTTAGGCTTCCCAAGGGCTTGTTCCAATACGGATACCATCCTTTTATTGCATTCTCCCAGTCCACCACATGACTCCGGACCCCGGTCGTGACATTATTTTATTATTATTATTATTTAATATCTACTATTATTTTTTTATCAACTAAAAAATAACATTAATGAGGGTACATGGGTACCTTAACCCATATATAATTTTAACAAATCACAAACCTAAGATGTATAAAAGAGGCTCTTTGTACCACTCAACAAAGCTTCTAGAGAAGTCTTTCATCCTAAACTTTAACATAAATCAACTTATGTACTGAACTAGCTTAAACATTTTCTCAAAGGAAACAATGGCACCCCTAAAAATTACATCATTTCTTGCCTTACAAATAGTTTAAACAGTAGCAAGCCACAACATAGTCAAATTGTGTTTACACCCATTATCAAAGCCTGAACCCAAAATACATTCAAAATGACGTTTACTAGGGGTATCAAAACGCGTCAAAGCCTGCATAAGCCCGTTAGAAAATAGGTCGGCCGGCCTGGGCCAATCAAGGAAAATGGACAAAAAAACATTGGCCCGACCCATTTTCTATGTGGCCCGCGGACCAACGGGCCAACCCATTTTTTTTCAAATTGTTTATGCTATTTTTAATTTTTAATTTATATTATTTTTAAGGCTTTTAAAAAAAACTTTAGATATAAAAACTAGATTTTACCTTTTTTAAAACTAGTTCTTTATAATCAACCCAATTTATTTCATTAAAAATTCAAATAAATTATATTTGCATTAAATGGAAACAAAACTTTATTATTTATATTTTATAATATTATACAATTGAATTTATAATAACATATATAAATTAGGGAAATTGGAAAACATGGCCTTTTTAACATATATAAATTAATATTTTAACATATATAAATTAATATTAATATAAAATCATTTTTTAGTATTTTAATATTGGCCCGACGGGCCGGGCCGGGCCTACCCGTATAAGGCCCTTTTTTACGGGCCAAAACAAATCAGACTTATTTAGGAAAACAGGCTCAAATCCTTGACCCGACCCGTCTATTTTTAATCGGCCAAGCCCGAAATGCCACCCCTAACGCTTACAATCATTATGCATAACTGAGGACTATTATTCTTCACACATTCACCATAGAAGACATAGAATACAAATGAATCATCAAACTCAATTCCATGTATAGACAAATTTTGTTTAGTTTGATTTCAATTAAATGATAACCTTCATCCAAAGCCCCCCACTTTAAGCGGAATAACATTTGACCAGAAAAATCACATTAAAGATGATCCTATAAGTTAGTGCTGATTTGTGAGACTATAGGAACATTTCATTAAGTACCAACCTAAAGAAGACCCCAACCATATTTGGGCATCCTCATGCATACCAGTAAAGCCTTGTAGAATCTGAGATAAGAATGACTACAAATCTTGTTCTCAAATAAATAACTCTATACCATTTTAAATGTAACATCCTAGATTTTTGGGATAGACCCCTAGACCCTAAACTCACCTGTATGTGTTTCATTGTATGCTTTATGGAAATGTAAGGCTTCGGCCTATGTTATGGCGTGTCTATATTAGTTAGCAATGGTGACATTTGGGCTTCGATCGATTTTGTAGTATAGTTTTGTGAGTATGGCTTCAAGGAAGCAATTATAAATTATGGAAAATATCTAGTGTTAAGAATTTTGATGGGAGATAAAACTGATAATATAGTAATAGGAAATAATAAATGAATTAGGAGTAGCGTGGTCGACAGACATAAAATAATTTCCGAATGTTTGCATGTACTACCGACACTCTGTATTTGGGCTCTAAATTGAGCATCAAATATTTAGTGGGTCCTGGGTAACAGGGTGGGCCATAGGGTCAAACCTATCAGTCAAAATCTATTGTCTAAGTAATATTCTTAAATTCGTCAAATTATTAACCTTGTTTACTTGGTTTTGTTCATTGCTGTGCAGAAAATTCTACACATGTTTCATTGCTTTCGAGGTAACTTTATCTCCCAATGTCAGAATCAAACAATTTTTATCCCTACAAGTCACATCATTGGTGACCATAATCAATAACCAAAATTGGCTCTCAACAGTCTTAATAATACCCGCTTGAGTCAAAGTACAATAGGCTTGCTACAGGCTGCCTAACACCGGGTGCTACACCGAGTCTTCGTAAGGGACCAACCTGTTTGTACTTCCAAGACCCCGACTCACGGGTCGTAGCAAACATGTTTCCAATGCACCCCGGCATTGTAACTTTAGTCTCACATCACCACTCATACTTTAATACACATGATGCATAGATATGCAACCTGCCTTTTTTAATCTTGGCACTTATTCAAATCATATTATCGTCACCAGGTAGGGTCCTTCCTCGACAAGTCCTTTGTCTTTACTGCCAAGTTAAAACTCCACTAAAGAGCTCTCACCACATAACTAGTTTATACTTACATATATTCCTTTGTCTTATTTACTATGCCTAGTTAACTTAATTATTGTTATTTTCTTAAAATCACTCTCTGCCAATTTATATATATATATAAATATATATATATATATATACATATCTTAGTACTATTTGTAGAATTAAGAAAACCAATATCCTTTTTAAAATGTATTCTTATGTAAGGAGAATAACTTTCAATAATCTAGTATTTTTGTATAATCGAATATCTAAACTATGAAAACAACCATATATATATATATATATATATATATATATATATATATTGATCTGTCCTGAACTGGGGGTCAAGAGATCCGGTGTCGGGCCGGTCATAAATAGTGTGAGAAGTGCATGTCTGAAGGTCGGCTCTGTGAGTATCCGGTATGTGAATCCGGTGTCACTGAATGAAGAGACCGGTCTTGGCGTCTTGGAGGTCCTTCACACCGTCCTCACGCGTTGATGTGGGCGAAAGGTGGTGTCACCTGCGAAGATTCTCCGATGCTCAAGTCAGTGATATATTCCAAGTATGGAATGTAAATGATCACAGGGATCAGATGAATGCATAAGAGAGGAAGAATGATGAACCAGAACCAAAACTGGGAACCTCCCTCCAGTAAACTGAAGTGAATTGTTATACCTGATTGGCTCAGTTTTCGAGGACCTGTTAGTGGGAAACCACCAACCTTCATTATGTAAGTATATTATTGTTTAATGCGCACTCACCAGTATGATTGAGGCAAGTGGCTATTTTATATTGAGTGTAGGGAGTATGGGCTAGACTTAGGGGACAAGTTGATCATTCCCTAGAGCAGAGTTTGGCTCGTAGTGTGGGGAATTATTGATCGGTCCCTGTAGCAATGCCCGTCATCTTCTGTTGGGTGACGTATATGTTATCCGGTGTGCATTGTGTTATCCAGACTAACCGGTGCAGGGAGAACGCCTGACTTGGGATTACAGTCCGGATGTATACCGATGACATCGATTGCATGTGTCATGATAGAAACCGGTTGATCGGTCCAGATCAGCTTCTCAACACCAGATCAAAGGGGAATGGATGAGGTATCCGATATCTTGGTCACTACTTCGGATAACCGGTATAGTTGCAGACTGAGTCGGTATCCAGCGATACCGACTGAACTCTAGGCCGGCTGAGATAATTATCTCTTAGTCTTAGGGCCGATATCCAGACCGGATCATATGTCCCCTAGCTTATATGAGGGACTTATGAAGTTGCTCATATGAGCTATACAACCTGCGAGAGGTCTGGATGCTAGTGTATCCTGCAAAAATATCTTTGCAGTACCCGTTAGCCGTTGAATATTGTCCCTGAGCGTTATTGAGTGATCGGTTCCAAATGATCATTTGACTCTGAGTGAGTGATTCCGAGCGAATATTCGACTCTGAGTAAATGATTCTGAGTGAAGTTGGTTCTGGCCGTGTCACTCGGGAAATTCTATTACTTGTAGGCTCTTCGTACTGCTCGGTAAAAGTTTGTATGTTTTATCTGAGTCTGTTATTTTTATGTCGAGGGCTCGTGTTTTGTCTTGAAAATTCTGAGTGGAAGATCCCGATTGATCATTCCGGGGGCAAGATTTTATGAGTAATCTCTCAGGAGTTACTTCTGAGTGAATTGATGGCGTTTGGTTTAATAATGTTCTTAACCGTATTCGGAGTTAGATTTTGCTCTAAAATCTGAGCTTTCACTCGGGTGGGAAGTTTTTGAGTGCAACTTTCCGGAGTAGGTGTGTCCCCGATTCCAGTGCAACTTCCCCGAGTGAAGTGTCTCCGAGTGCGACACTTCTAATTGGGATTACACCGAGTGAGACGTTTTTGACTTCTACTGGGTAAGGCACCGAGTGAATAATTTCCAACTTCCACGTGGTATGGCACCGAGTGAATGAATTCCGACCTCCACATAGCATGACGCCGAGTGAAGGATTTTTGAATGGGCCATTTCCAGGGAAAGTACTTTTGGTCAGAGGAAGGCTCTGACTTTGAATAAGTACGTTTCGGGTGGATATATTCTCTAGTAAATAATTTGAGTCTGATTTTGAATTTGAAGTGTTTCTGAGTAAGGAATTCCTAGCTGAAGTACTTCTGAGTGAATTCGAAGTCATGCTTGGAGTTAGGTTTGACCCTTCAATCCAAGCCTTCGAATAGGGTTCGGTTTGATCCTACAACCCTTACCCGGAGTTCGGTTTAATCCTACAATCCGAGCCTTACAATGAGTTCGGTAAAATCCTACAACCCATTTCCTGGGGTTCGGTTTAATCCTACAACCCAGTTCTTCAATGGCGATCGGTTTAATCCTACTAACCATTCTTCACTTCGGTGTTGGATTTTACCCATTCACCAGTTGTTTTTAATTTACTCGGGGTTCAGTGTGGTCTTGAAGAAAAAGCTTCACCCAGCTTACTGCGCCCAAGCCTTCACCGACGTTCGGCCAAACCTACTAGTCATACTCGGAGTTCGGTTTAACCCTGTAATCTGAGCCTTCGACACGGGGTTCAGATCAGGGCTAATCCTAAACCTACTGTGCCCGTTACTCGGGGTTCAGCGTGGTCTTGAAGAAGAGCTAGCTTACTGCGCCCAAGCCTTCAATCGGTGTTGGATTTTACCCATTCACCATTTTCTTCACTCGGTGTTGGATTTTACCCATTCACTGGCCTTCTCAATCGGTGTTGGATTTTACCCATTCACCATTCTTCATACTCGGTGTTGGATTTTACCCATTCACCGGCCTTCACACTTAGTGTTGGATTTTACCCATTCACGGGCCTTCAAATGGGGTTTGATGCAATCCTACAACCCATTTCCTGAGGTTTGGTTCAATCCTACAACTCAGGTCTTCACTGACGTTCGGCCAAACCTACTAGTCGTACTCGGAGTTCGGTTTAATCCTACAATCCGAGCCTTCTCCGGTGTTCAGCCAAACTTACTAACCGTACCCAGAGTTCAGTTTAATCCTACAATCTGGGCCTTCAATCGGCGTTGGATTTTACCCATTCACCGTTCTTCTTCATCCGGTGTTGGATTTTACCTATTCACCGGTCTTCACCGACGTTCGGCCAAACCTACTAGTCGTACTCGGAGTTCGGTTTAATCCTACAATCCGAGCCTTCAATTGGTGTTCACCCCTTTGTTCCTTCGAAGAGGTTCATTGCTAACAACGAATACATTGTTAGGATCATCCGTTCTGAAAGCATCTTGTCACAACTGTGTTTTGCATCGAATAAAATCATAAATACAATGGGTGAACAGATAGAATATTTTATTGATTATTAATTACAAAAGAGAAAGAGAGCTGAGTCGGGGTTATGCCTTGTTAAGCCTTCTTGGTAAAACCCAATCAGGAAAACCCAAGTTAGGAAACAGAGTGCATATTGTCTTACCGACTAGCCATAAACGTGAAAGGCGTTTTTTGACTTTGATGGCCTGATCCCTAATCAATGACCTCTCGACGGCCTTGATGTTGATGTCGGGGCATAATATTTTGTTGTTTAGGCTCATCAACCAGAACTTCCTTTTGCTTTTCAGAAGCAGTAAATCTTCTGATCGGAGTGGGATGATCATCATCGCCTTCCTCGTAATCCCTTCCCTTTTTCACAATCCGTTCTGGTTCATCAGAAGTACCCTCTTTGAAAAGATACTGTTTGAGTTTACCCTCTCGGATCAGGGTCTCAATAGTATTTTTCAAGGCTTGACACTCGTTTACCGAGTGGCCCTTTTGCTTATGGAATTTGCAGTATTTGCGAGGGTCACCGTGTTTACGAAGCTGGGCGGCTTCCTGACCCCGTATACAGTAAGAGTTGACCATCCGATCTCACTCAGAATCTGTGACCGTTTAGAATTTAACGGAGCATAATTGCTAAATGCATTTACCCGTTCTTCCTGACTCGGAGGTACAGGATTGTCGAAGACGTTGTCCTGGAACGGTCTCTCCATGCGTTCCGATCGGGGCCTATCCTTATCTCTCCGTTGTTGTGGTGTTGGGGATTTCCTTCTAGCGGCTGTTGCTTCTAAGTGCATTTCAATGCTCACATACTTCGATGATTTCCTCCTGAATTCTTCGAAATTCACTGAAGGATTCTTTGCCAATGACAAGGCAAAAGCAGAGCTCGGTTGCAAAGCTTCTATTGCTATATGCAACTGTAGTGCCTCTGCCAAGTTTGGAACAACAGCTGTTTCCTTGTAAAACCTCTTCAAGAAGTCCTTGAGAGTTTCATGTTCCCCTTGCCTAATCTGGGCCAAAGTATGAGATGTTCTGGGAATATCACTGGAAATGACAAAGTGGTCCACAAACGTTGTTGCCATTTCTTCCCATGAGTCGATGGAACCTGATGGTAGCCCCTTGAACTAACTAAGGGCATCATCAACAAGAGTCCGAGGGAACATCTTGCACATGACATCTTTATCTGCCCCCAGGTACATGGCTTCAAATGCATAAGCATCAAGATGCTTAGTAGGATCAGTTTCACCACTGTATTTTTTGATAGAGAGAGGTTGAGTATTCTGCAGGTGCTTAGGGATGTGTACTCTCATAAGTCTCCTTGAAAAAGAGACTGTGAGCTTATAAGTTACCGGAGAGGCTGTCATCAGCTTCCTCTTCCCTTTAGCAACCCTATCAACAGAATCATGAATCTGTTCCTTCCCTTCAAATGTAGGGATGTTTGAGTACTGGGGGCTTGAGGATTTTTCTCCCTCAGTGGTGTGATGTGCCCCCTTGGTTTGAGACACGGCTTTTTCCTCCACGTTCCTCCTTTCACGTTTCAACTCCATCAGTTCTTCCATCAACCTTCGTATCATCTCATCTTTGGGATCTAGTGCAGACACCTGCACCATCTTTCTTGAACCTTCCATAGGCGACTCGAAAGCCAAGCGTCTACTTACTGGTTGTTCCTGGGCAGTGATGTCTTCCACGTGCCCATCTGGCTGGTTTCCCCCATTGCCTTCCAAGATAAGAGACGAGACTTCTTAAACAAGAAGTGGGAATAACTTTAACGAGTCCCCCCGGGCGTGCCAATGATCCGTCCTGAATCGGGGGTCAAGAGATCCGCTGTCAGGCCGGTCACAAATAGTGTGAGAAGTGCATGTCTGAAGGCCGGCTCTGTGAGTATTCGGTATGTGAATCCGGTGTCACTAAATGAAGAGACCGGTCTTGGCGTCCTGGAGGTCCTTCACACCGTCCTCACGCGTTGATGTGGGCGAAAGGTGGTGTCACCTGTGAAGATTCTCTGACGCTCAAGTCAGTCATATATTCCAAGTATGGAATGTAAATGATCATAAGGATCAGATGAATGCATAAGAGAGGAAGAATGATGAACCAGAACTAGAACTGGGAACCTCCCTCCAGTAAACTGAAGTGAATTATTATACCTGATTGGCTCGGTTTTCGAGGACCTATTAGTGGGGAACCACCAACCTTCATTATGCAAGTATATTATTGTTTAATGCACACTCACCAGCATGATTAAGGCAAGTGGCTATTTTATATTGAGCGTAGGGAGTATGGGCTAGACTTAGGGGACAAGTTGATCATTCCCTGGAGCAGAGTTTGGCTCGTAGTGTGGGGAATTATTGATCGGTCCCTGTAGCAATGCCCGTCGTCTTCTGTTGGGTGACGTATATGTTATCCGGTGTGCATGGTGTTATCCGGACTAACCGGTGTAGGGAGAACGCCTGACTCGGGATTACAGTCTGGATGTATACCGATGACACCGGTTGTATCTGTCATGATAGAAATCGGTTGATCGGTCCGGATCAGCTTCTCAACACCGGATGAAAGGGGAACGGATGAGGTATCCGATATCTTGGTCACTACTTCGGATAACCGGTATAGCTGTAGACGGAGTTGGTATCCAGCGATACCGACTGAACTCTAGGCCGGCTGACATAATTATCTCTTAGTCTTAGGGCCGGTATCCAGACCGGATCATATATATATATATATTGAAATATAATATAATTCATTTTTATAATTGTCGTGTATCGTAAAAATTTGGTACTAATACGATTGAGGAAAAATATAAAAGCATGAATTATAAATCTCACTTTAAAATAATTATTACAACATTTGGGCATAAATAAATTACAAGATAAAGGCAACGTGCTCGTCCATTCTTATACTCTTATTTATCATGTTTTTCAAGATTTATTAACTGGAATCCACATCGACACCTTGTCCTTTTTAGTGTTTTAACAGTTTAGTACCTGAATATATCCATTTAGTCACCAGAGTTAGCAACAATTAAACATAGCTAATTAACCATAACAATAAAATATTAATAAAATTTAAATAACTTAGTTTAAAAACATTTTCCTGAACCTTCCCTTGGAAAGGTAAGGCCCAAAGGAGCCTTAACCTTTCTGAACACACGGTTTACCCCAGGATACCCAAGGATATACCCCCCTTACTTGAGGTGTCACTTTTTCTCGATACTAGATAAAAGGGCGAAAACTCAACTCTCAATACGTAGCTCCGACCGACGATCCAGCTATGTAGTTGGAATCTACGTGACGATTAAAGCCCAATTATGGTGGCATACAAAGAATCAAACAGAGGGAAAGATAGAGAGAAAGAGAGAGAGAGAGAGAGAGAGAGATGGCGTGATCGCTGTTTTTAGGTGTTGGAGGGTGGTTTTTAGGTGGTGGAGACATTTTTGGGTGGAGATGAGGGTGGAGGAAGGAAAATGGCAAAGATCAGAGATGGTTTCATGGTGGAAACGGAGGAAAATAGGGTGGTTTAAGGGGGTGGCCGGCTGCCTAGAGAGAGAGCTCTAGATTGAGAAAGTGGTGAGTGGGTTTGGTGTGGAAGAAGTAAAGGGGGCTGCCTATTTACAAGAAAATTTAACAATCAGGTCAATATTTAATCGGTATCAGGTGGAACCCTAGTTGCAGTTTTTAATTTTCAACTTTGAGAAATATACAACTTGTTGAAGAAAAGTCTGGTAGAAGATGAAACCATTTATATATATATATATATATATATATATATATATATATATACAGACCAGATCTCATGAGATTTGTTGATAACTAACATTATGCTTGCTAACTTGAATGAAGTCACTTGTTATCACTTCATGCGGGTATTTAAGTGTTTTAGAAAAAGGTCTAAGCTACAAAAGAAAGGGGGAGCCTACACACCAAAAGTTTGGAAGACTTAATCGAAACATGAACTCTGCAATCTAAGACAAAATACGAATCAAAAGGTTTGGTAATTCACTTCAAAAGAAATTTTCTCGCATCAGAATAACTCACCACACCCAGACTTATAAAATGTCATTCAAGCTTCAGAAGACACAAAAGCATCAGACCCTGTCTTCTCCCATCAAACTTTTAGAAGTGATCTGATACATGAAGCATCAACGGTCACAAGTCATCTCCCTCGAAGCTTAAAGAAAAGACTCTTGAAAGGAAGATTGACTAAACAGGATAGATTCTAGTCTAGTCTGAAAAGCATCTAAGTTTCACCTTTATCTCACGTATTCTTGGATCTTCTAAATTAAAGCTTTCCCTCTTCGTGAAACTTATGATACCTATACTCCAACTACAACTGCACAGATCTCAAAGCTCTCAAATTTATATTGCATGAACAGAACGTATCTCTCTGACAACAAAACCTCTTACTCTTTGTGCAATTCCAACATGAAAGGCTTTTGTCCCTTGTACAATAACTCTCTCAACGGTCATATGGCTGTTAGCCTCTCTAAGATCAACAGTATCATTCTATATAAATAAAATCAATTTCTTCATCATGAGAGACACTAAGAAATAGAGAGAATGTTGTAACGGATTGAAAGCAAGAGCAAAAACACATACAGCATAAAATGGAAAATAGAAAAAGAGATAGAGTTTGCTAAAGAAAAGGAAGATGGGCAAAACACACTAAGAAAAATGTGGATGAAGAAAAGAGAGTAGGAATGAGCACTAGACATTCATCTACAAAAGCCCAAGAAAAAGAATGAAATGGCAATCTACTCAAGAAGAAGAATTCAAACCAAGAAGAATCGCCATGCAGACAAAGAAAGCTCGCTATGTGCATTCATTCTCTCAAGAAAGCCATAGCAACCAGAGATATGCCATCACCTCATATCTCCTTGCTCTTTCAGACTTAGTACCTCTCACACTTTTGTTTCATATTACATAGGTACTGAGTCTAATGAATGAATAAGTCCTTATCTTCCTTCACAAACCAACCCATGTAGTTGATCACTTAGCTCAGCTAAGTTAGAAGGCTTATTCATTCAATATGAATTAATTCTTCCAATCCTCTGGTAGTACAGGTATGATGTGTTGCCAGACTCTGTTAGTGTGGGGAACACTGATGGCCTAGAAAGGCTTTTGAAAGAATACTCGAGGTTTGAGCCAGGAGTGACTTGTGAAAGAATTCTTGGGTCTGCCCCAGGAATGGGTGCTACAAAATAATACTCATAGGAATTTAGAGGGGTCTGGTGTGTTGAAGCACGGGTTGTGTTTAAACCATGAGTGGTTGGAGTTAAGAATACTTAGAGCATGGGTTATGCTTAAGCTAGGAGTGGCTGGAGTAAAGAATACTCAGAGCATAGGTTGTGCTTAAACCAGGAGTGACTGGAGTCAAGAATACTCAGGGCCAGGAGTGGCCGATGTCAAGAATACTTGAAGCACAAGTTGTGCTTAAGCCAAGAGTGGCTGGAGTTAATAATACTCAACACCTGATGTAAAACGTTTTTACATAGTAGAAATCCTTCAGATTTGAAGGTACTGGATGTAGTCTCCAAGTTGGAGGTGAACTAGTATAAAATTACTTGTGTATTTTTCTTTCTCTCTTACTCTTTACTATCAAAAGTCTGGTGCATTGTTATTGTTATACTCGATAGTAAAAGTCTGAAAAAACTATGCTCGCTCAACCAAAGTATCACGCTCTCCGTATAAACAAAAGTCTGGTCTGATGTGTAAGACGTTGTTACGCTTGAATATCATTTTTTTGGTTTGAAAAAGTGAAGAAACTTATTCAACCCCTTTCTAAGTCTGTTCTCCTAACCATCATAACTTATAGTTACAGTTAGAATTTGAAAAAGTGCCTAACATGAAAGTTGTAGATCTCACTTTTCTCTTCAAAATGGTAAATGGTACGCAAAAATTAGACACCGGGAATAAACGTTACGCCTAAACACGTAGTAAGAGTTTTACGTGAAACGGTATATGTATATCTTTTATGCTTGATTAAATTAATGTACTTGACTTTACTGCTTCGAAGTAGGCTTGGCAAAAAAATCTGTCCCCATGGGTAACTCCACCGTACTGCCCCCGTTTAAGTGGGTTTTCCCTATTTTTTTTTGTTTCGAGGGCAGGGATGGTTTTTACTCGATATGTAAAAGTCGGGGATAGGGGCAGGGATGGTAAAACTAGTATCCGCCCCGCCCCCGTCCTCGTCCCCGCCCTGACATACTTAAATGACTAAAATACCCTTTATATATATTGCTAGAGATGATTTATTAGACAATGTCCAAGATAATTTATTACTATTTTTATTATTGAAGATAAAATATTTAATAATTTTGTAGATACAACCATTATTTTGAAAACCGGACCGGACCAACCGGTTCGACTAGTTAGACCGGGAACCGGTCGGGGTACCGGTTCGGACAAGGGAAAAAACCAGGCATTTCAGAATCAGTTAAGAACCGGTCAGAACCGCCTAAAACCGGTTAAAACTGGCAAAAACCGATCAAAACCGGTTGAACCGGTCAGGGTTTTAAATTTTTTTTTTGTTTTTTTGTTATTTCTTTAAAAAATCTATTAAAAATATTTTTAAATAAATAAAAAACTTATATATAATATTTACATATTATTTTTATTTATTATAATTTTTTAATCCCATAAAATATGTAATATGATCCTTAATTAACTTAATTTTTATATAATTTATTGTTAATATATCAAAGAATATATTATATTATATTAAAAATATATATTTTATTATAACCAGTTCAACCACGGTTGAACCAATGAACCTTAAATTAGTACCTTCACCGGTTCGATCACCGGTCCAGTTTTTAAAACCTTAGATACAACACAACGTTTAAATTACTTAATAAGGAAAAAAATTATTAAAACGGGGACGGGGGCGGGGGCAGGGATAGTTTTTTTGGAGCGAGGACGGGTTTCCCATCATTATAAAAAAATAATGGATGGGTAAATGGAGGCGAGGGTGGGTTTCTCCGATCCTGATCGGGAGCAGGTGTAACGCCCTCTGTTATATCTCAATAAATTCTAATAAAATTCGTAAATTTTTTTAACTAAAAATATAATCGTTAAAAAGAAACTATCAGAATAAATTACATACAACATTTCTGAAATACCTCATAAATATCATTAAAAATTTATAAAGTAATTTTACATTCCTCCAAAGAAAATAGTATTAAACATTATTAGAAAGAGAGGAAATTCCATGGCCCAAGAGCAGTTACTTAATGACATTATTTATTCATTAGACCACGGTATTCATACCGAGCTCCCTTTCTAGAACGTATTATATTTACTGCCTGAATTCTTCAATCCTTCCCTCTGTACGAGTCATCAATTAAAACATATAAAACAAAAACATGGAGAAAGAGTGAGAAACAGAATATAATATTCTCAAATAGGACATAAGCAATAAAGGGTTTTCATAAACTAGTATAATAATATCAATCACAATCACATACACAATCAATTATAAATATATGAATGTTATGCAATATCTTCATCATAACTTACCTATATATACGGGACCTTAAAAATTTTTAATTTACACTAGGTCAACCAGGAGTTTACACTATTTCATAATTCCAGATAATAATAACATAAACATCTCAATTGGCATGGAAACACTTAGAGACTAGTCAGACTGAGAAAGTTTTTATTGTGAAAGTACTTGACACTAGGGAGCGAGCCCAGGTCCCCTGAAGCACCCTTCCACACCCTCTCATTCTAAGGCTTGAAATTAAGCCTCCTCTAATGTATCCTCGGTTTCTATAATTCATCCCCAGACAATATCATTTTGTTTCTCTTTGATGATTCATGATGCATGAACTACTCGCGTATTTAGTTGGTTAAGGCTTTTAGAAACTCAATTATATTATCGGGGCCTACGAATCGCGACATAGCCTCCTAGTAAACTGTACTTTTTCAAATTCTCAAATAAGTTCTATCACACATATAAAATTCTAGTACAGTTCCTTTTCAAATCGCAATTTAAATTTCATCATAATTTGAGCTTCAAAGCCTTAAATATAGTTCACAACCTTCCTTAGAAAATTTATAGGTCAATTCAAGATCAATTACTAAAAATTTGAATTATCAATCTTTAAAAACTTGAAAATTTTATATAATATTTTTTATCTGTTCTGGAATCCGGGGTCAATATGGACCATCTTGACTAGAGTCCTTAGTTTAGTAACCTGACCGATATCACCTCACTTGCTCTCAGTTTTACACCGCCTCAGTGGAGTACGGTATTTTACACCTCAGTTCAGTGGGAATCTGAGGTTCTTTGAGTAAAAGTGGTAACTGATGTCTTAGTCCGTAATGGTATTCCAAGATCACACCGGGGTGAACCTACAGAAGATTCTTCGAGTAAAAGTGGTAATTAGAACAGACCTCTCCAGTAATAAATGAGTTGTATTTATAGTGTTTACCTTAGTTTCGGAAGTGATTTGACTATCTTCCTAACTTACTGTAGGTACAGTATCTGCAGGGTCAGGTTGCCCATACCTCCTCTGACTGGTTATCAGATTGTCAGTTATTAACCAGGGTTAAGGGAAAGATCCGTAGTCAGCCTATGATTTTAGACTCCAGTTATAACTTGTCAGTTCTTATTGATGATGTGGCGCGGTGTTGTAGGACCTCGTCCAATCTTGTTGCCACCCCGGATCATTTTCCCCTAAGTTTATTTTTGTAGTATTGCTACAAAAGATGAACTATCCGTAGTACAATTGAAAAACTTGTTGGGGTGCAGGTTTCGATATGCTAAATATGACCGATGTCATATGCACTTTTTGGTAGGTGAAGCATTTAATGCACCTCACCTGTAAAAGCTTCCACTTCACGTGGATCACTGACGTGTCACCTCACGGTTGGTCGTATGTTCCACGCGCTATGAGGTGACGTCAGCCTAGGCAAAACGGTGCTCCTTTTTAGGCCGCGACGTTTCGTCTTCCACTTCATCCATGGGCCGTGACGGTTAAACTTCGGCCCATGCTCTCTTTCTGCCTATAAAAGTAAATGCCTCTGCTACTTTACTCTTTTTGCCAAAACTCTACTCAACCGCCCTCTGCTTTTGCTCTCACCTTGTCCTAGCTCGTACTAGAAGGACCGCTCGCATTATCCGTACAGGTAGCCTTCAAAATCATTATTTTTACCATGTCTTCCTTTTCTTCTAATCATAGCCAGGAACAAGATTCCTCTTATGAAATTATATCAAACCCTTCAATTTCCTGGCCACCCGAGGTTCCTCGTCGTGGACCTCGGCTCACTCAAATGGACATCCGCAGGTGGCTGATTCTGACTAACTTGGGCTCAAACTCCCGGGCGGAGTCCTCCACTTCTAGGGTTTGGAATCCTCTCTCGCCTCTTCCTCCTGTGTCTTCAGACCGGAGTAAGAATTCCAGCGTAGTGCATTATTACGCTGATGATACTGACTTTTATTCGCGTGTACTATTTTTAGCGCACGTAGTGGCAATGAATGCCGCCGGCTCATCAACCTTGAGAAATGACTCCGATGATACATTTATGATAGCAGATAAGGTGAACTGGATAGCTCGTAAGGCCGAAGACCCTTATTTCTGGGTTTCTCAGGAGATACTCCCTATCTATAGCCGTCTTGCCCAGCCCACAGACGGAATGGAACTGGAGATCGAGTACCATTAGCGCGCCAAGAAATACGTCAACTTCTTCGCCCTCTTTGCCCCTACACTCACAGAGCGGATCTACCACATTCCGAAGGAGCGCTTCATATATTTCCATGACTATACTATAAGCAAGGTGGGAGTTCGGTTCCCCTTGAATAAATTTAAGATGGGGGTACTGCAGTTTCTAGACATCGCCCCCAGCCAGCTTCATCCCAACGGTTGGGCCTTCATCCTTTCTCTCGAAGTTCTGGGTAAGCATCTAGGTTTCACACCCACCATCACAATTTTCTTCCGGTATGCCTACGTGATGCACCGAGGTGGAACCGGGATGGGATTCGTCAATTTACGGTGTCAAAGTGACATCCCCAATTTTGAAGCCTTTACGGAATCCTGCAAGATCGTCGGAGGCTCCTTCAAGAACTCCTACCTAAAACTCTTTGTTAAAGGTACAGGACAGCCTTTCTAGAAGGATGAGGAAGGTCGATTCAGGATCCACACCGGTTGGACTCATAAGCATTTCCTACTGGAGAGTTCAGCTTATGTTGTTGACTAGTCCTCCTTCTCCGAGTCTGCGAAGGTGGTGGTCGACACCCTTCATAACATATCCCGGGGTGCCCCCATTAAGTGTTGTTCTCTTCTTGGCACAGCTGAGACACAGGATGATTACCTTACTCACCTGGGTAGATACCCATTTCCTACCTGCTTTTATATGCTTTTTACACTGCAGTTGATTTAACTATTGCTGTGTTTTCCAGGGAACATGAGTATTGCTGCTTTAGAGAACCTCCGTAAGCTGATGGAGGGGCCAGTGGTTGACACCACTGCAAAGAATAATGTCACCCCAAAGATGCGAAAATCTTCCGGGCTTCCTACCTCTAGCGGGGTTATTGGATTGAAGGACGCCCCTGGCAAGCGGAAGGACAAGGGGTAGGCTGTCGGTGCTTCCAAAAAACAAAAAATAAACCCCACCCCCCATGCAATAGACAAGGGTAAAGGAGTAGCCACTGAGACCCCGGTCGAGAGTGAGTTCCCTCCCCCTCCTTGTTCCGGTATAGAAGCTCTAAGCTGATTACGAGGACCCTTCCTCCAAACTCATACTTTAAACTCCCCTACCGTCTCAAGTCGGGGTTGGAGAAGGATGATATCGCATTCGTCTTGGAGACGGCGATGTGGTATAACATCAAGACACTCTCCGCCATCTACTCCACCACAACCGATGGTCCGAAGCTGGAGGTAGACCGTCTGAAGGATAAGAATTCCCGCCTCTCTGAAGATTGCAGTCGGGCTCATCAAAGGATTAAGTCCCTTAATGAGTCCAACCAGGCTTTTCAACGATTTGAGGAGAGCTGGAAGAAAGAGAAGGACGGGCTGCTGGGGAAGGTGGCTGAACTGGAAGGTCAAGTGACCGATCTTTGCAAGAAGAACGAGGAACTCTCCATGACGGTAACAAATGAGCAAAACAAGTATCAAGAAGACATGCTGCAGTTTGCTCATGTCGTTATAGACTCCTTCAGTCATGCGATCTGACAGGTTATTCACCAGAACCGGGATACACCTTTGAACCTGAACGAAATTAGTTTTTTCAACCGATTCAGGAATAGGGAATTGGTGACCGAGATGGGCGGCCAATCCTTTTCTCCTTCTGACAAGCCCTTCAAACTCTGTCCTTTGGCTGCGGGGGAGGATAACGGTGTCAGGGACTCCAATATGGACGATGTCGATGCTGGATCAGAAGGCAAAGAGGAGGGTCCAACCAATCCTTAATTTTCTTTTTTCTCTGTAGGCGGGATGAGTTCCGCCCATTTTATTTTTTGATTTATGTTGGCCATAGTGGCCCCCCCTTTTGTAACTAATGATAAATGGTATTTTGTTTTTTTACCAGTTTTGTTGTTATACCGGTATTCGTGCAATTATTTGATTTCGATGTTTCAAACCCGTAATTTCTTATCACCAATGACCGTTAAGGTTTTTGAACTGTTATGGAACTTAATAAATTTATACCACTCTGGGGTCCTTGGATCACTCCGGGGTTTAATAAAAAAACAACCACTCTGGGGTCCTTGGACCACTCCGGGGTTTAATAAAAAACAACCACTCTAGGGTCCTTGGACCACTCCGAGGTTTAATAAAAAACAACCACTCTGGGGTCCTTGGACCACTCCGGGGTTTAATAAAAAACAACCACTCTGGGGTCCTTGGACCACTCTGGGGTTTAATAAAAAACAACCACTCTGTGGTCCTTGGACCACTCCGGGTTTTAATAAAATTTCTTAAAGTCCACCGAAGCACATTATAGTCCACAACATTATTTTTATTAATCAAATGGCACCCCGGCTGCATACCTCATTAAAGAGTGGATGGCTTGTAGTGCCGGTTAGCTGTAATACACACGTAAATTCTTTATATTCTACTTATTCTTAAACGCTTCTCCTTCTAAGGTTTCTAACAAGTAAGCTCCCCCTGGTGTGACCTTGTTCACCCAGTATGGTCCTTCCCATGTCGGTGCTAATTTTCCTTGGTGTGCAAATCGATTCCCAATCGATGCTTTCCTTAGAACGAGGTCACCCATATTGAATCTTCTTTGTTGGACTTTTACATTGTATCGAAATGAAGCTTTGGCTTTAATTGCCTGATCCTAGACGAAAGTTGCTTCTCTTACTTCGGTTAACAAATCCAGCTCGTTCCTCAGCCTTCGGTCATTATCCATTACGTCAAATTGCTGAATCCTTGGAGATATTAAGCTTATTTCCATCGGCATTACCGCATCTACTCCGAACACCAACCGGAATGGGGCCTCACCAGTCGACGAATGTGGAGTCGTCTGATGTGCCCATAGGACATGACACAGCTGATTGACCCATTCTCCCTTTGCTTCACCCAGGCGTTTCTTCAGCCCTCTCAAGATTTCTCTATTTGCGACTTCGGCCTGTCCATTAGTTTGGGGGTGTTCAACTGACGAGAATACTTGTTTAATCTGCAGTCCCTCGAGTAGGCTTTTGAACTTGGAATCTATGAATTGCGTCCTATTGTCTGGTATCACCCTTCCTGGTATTCTGAACCTTGTGATGTGTTCTAATAAAAGAACCTTCGTGTCCATGCTGTGGTGATATGCGCTACTGCCTCTGCCTCGATCCACTTTGTAAAGTAATCCACTCCGATAATTAAGTACTTGACTCCACCTGGAGCTTTAGGGAACGGTCCCAAAATGTCCATGCCCCATTGGTAGAAAGGTCAGGGGACTGCGGATGTGAATAGTTCTTCAGCTGGGACATGATGTTCGTTACTGTTCTTTTGACATGCGTCACATTTTTTAAGATATTCCACTGTGTCCTTGGCTAAAATGGGCCACCAATAGCCTGCCTTTAACACCTTTCTAGCTAAAATTCTACCTCCGTAGTGATTACCACATGTCCCTTCATGTACCTTGGATAGTACTTCATCCACCCCGGCCTCATTTATGCACCTTAGATAAGGCGCTATCATTCCTCTTCTATACAAGCCCCCGTCTATCAACGTGAAGTTCGGTAGCTCTTTTTTCAGCTTCTTCCTCTTGATTGGGCATTCTAGATGTTGTCCATTCACTATGTACCGAATAATTGGAATAACCCAAGAGTCTTCTGGGTGTGCTCTAAACTGGACAGCGTACACCTTCAGTGGACTTGAGATGCTTGGAGCGGCTAACGTGCTCTGTATCACCGTAGTTGTACACCTTGTCTTTTTCATGCTAGCTAGTCGAGACAGGACATCGGCTCTTATGTTCTCTTCCCTTGGGACATGCTTAAATTCTAAAGTGGTGAACTTTTCTCCTAACTCCTTAACTTTCGCCAGGTATTGTTATAACAGTGGTTCCTTCGCTTGATAGGTCCCGTTAATTTATGAAATCACCAACTGTGAATCGTTGCAAAGCACCACAGTTCGTGCCCCCACATCTAAGGCTACTCTGAGTCCTGCTAAGCATGCCTCATACTCAGCTTGGTTGTTCGATGTTTTGAAATCGAATCTGAGGGAAATCTCCATACTTACCCCATCCTCACTCCCAACTACTACTCCGGCCCCACACTCTTTTCTATTCGACGATCCGTCGACAAAAATTTTCCAATGTTCCAGTGGTAGTGTTAGGGCTTCTTCAGTTAACTCTGTCACAAAGTCCACCAAAACTTGAGCTTTTATAGTTGTCCGTGGTTCATAAGAGATGTCAAACTCTGATAGTTCTATCGCCCACTTCGTCATTCTTCCTGCCAGGTCAGGTTTATGGAACACCGTTCTCAAAGGAAGATCCGTCTGGACTATGATTGGATGTGTATGAAAATACTATCTTAGACATCGGGACGTCCAAACCAATGCTAGAGCTACTTTTTCCAACTTCTAATACCAGCCCTTTGATCCTTGCAGCACTTTACCCACAAAGTATATTGGCCTCTAACCCTCAATGATTTCTTTTACAAGTGCGGCTCCAATTGCCTCATCGGACACTGACAGGTAGATGAATAGTTTTTCTCCGGGGCCAGGCTTTGTCAACACTGGTGGATTTGCTAGAACCTCCTTAAACTCTTGAAACGCTCTTTCTTGCTCTTCTCCCCACTGAAATTCCTTATTTTTCTTTAGCGCCTTGTAGAGGGGTAGTGACTGGAATGCCATTTTTGGCATGAACCGGGATAAGGCTGCCATTTTTCCATTTAACGATTGCACCTCTCTTACATTGGTTGGACTCCGAAGCTCCCTCACTTCTTTTCACTTGTCCGGATTGTCTTCTATACCCCTCTGAGTTAACATAAAACCTAAGAACCTTCCAGCTGGTACTATGAAATTACATTTGAGGGGGTTCAACCTCATATTATAGAGATGTAGTCTTTAGAACACTTTCCTTAAGTCTTCAACATGATCTCCTCCAACCGGTGTCTTGGTTATTATATCATCTACATACACCTCAACCATTTTTTATCTTATTCCATCAAACACCTTGTTCATCATTCTCTAATATGTTGCCCCTGTGTTCTTCAATCCAAATGGCATCACGGTGTAGCAGAAAACTCCTTTGTCATTCACAAACGATGTCTTATCCTCGTCTTCCTTCCACATTAGAATTTGATTATACCCGGAGTATGCGTCCATAAAAGATAGGAATTGGTATCCCAACGAATCATCCACTATTTGATCAATGCTTGGTAACGGGTACGGATCTTTGGGGCAGCACTTGTTCAAATTTGTGAAATCTGTACACGTCCAAATTTGTCATTGGCCTTTTTTACCATTACCATATTTGAGACCCAGGAAGAATATTACACTTCCCTTATGAATCTTGCCTTCAACAGTTCCTCGGTCTGTTCACACGCCGCCTGCTGCTTCTCTGGACCTAGTCTTTTCTTTTTCTGTGCCACCGCTCTGGACTCTGGGTAAACTACCAACTTATGACAGCAGAAGTTCGGGTCGATTCCTGGCATATTGGTTGCTGTCCATGCAAATAGGTGTTTAAACTCCCTTAACAGCTTGATCAATCGTTCCTCCATTCCTTGATCTAAAGAATCATTAATCTTCGTCCCTCTGGCAGGGTCATCCTCCAACGTTATTTTCTTCACTCCTCCCTCCGGTGTTGGCCTCTGAGGATTTTCTGGGTCCATCCTCAATTCCTCTCTTGGGTCTAGGTCTACCAGGTTTACAGACTCCAGCTTTGGTCCGTCATCATTCAACCTTTTTCTTTTAACTGACTATTCCGCTTTGGTCATTAATACACTGAGGTTATAGCAATACCTCACCATTTGCTGATCACCCTGAACTGAGGACACTTGGTTATCCTTGTCTATGAATTTTATTAACAAATGTGGGGTTGACACAACTGCTTCCAGAGCATTGAGAGATAGACGTCCAATAATCTCATTCAATAGGGATTTGACATCGATAACTAGAACTCTGGTGCGCATAATTTTTGACCCCGATTCTCCTTCAAATGTTAGTCTGGTGTCCAAATACCCTTTGGTGGATTGCTTGGCGCCATTAAACACAATTAACTCCTAAGTGTATGGTTGTAGGTCTGAGTCTGAGAGGCCCATTTTCTTGAAGCATTCATAGAAAATAACGTCGCATGAGCTTCCTTGATCTACCAACATCCTTCTAATCGTTTTGTTTGCCACCACGGCTTCTATCACCACCGCATCATCACCTCCTGGCACCGTCGAGCTGTAGTCATTGCCAGTGAAAATGATGGCCAGAGTTTTAACACCGTCTTTGAAAGGCCTGTTATCTGCTTTTGTTTGCACCGACATGATCATTCTCAAATGATTTTTTCTTGCTGAGTTTGACACTCCTCCCCTAGTAAACCCTCCAGCAATCATGTCTATCACATCTCTTCTACCTGAACTTGGGGGTGGCTTCATCCAAGATTCATCGTCATCATAGATGTTATCCACTACGGCTTTCCCTTTGTCCAGTATAGGTTTTTTCGAACTTCGGGCTTCTTCCTCAACTAGATCAATCTCCCTTCTCCGAGGTGCTACTCTCTCTGGCTCCGGATTTGCTTTCTGCTTGAACAAGTACTGCTTCAACTTCCCCTCTCTTATCAACGTTTCAATGGCTAACGACATTCATCAGTATTGTACCTTGCTTGCTCATGGAATTCACAGTACTTATTGGGGTTTCCATCTCTCTTTATTGGAATGGGCTTTCTCACCCCGTACACCACCATCCCTCTCAATCTGACCTCTCATAAGATTTGGCCAGGTCGTACGGCCAATGGGGTGTATTGTATTACATTTATGCTATTTCCTTCTCATGGTCTTGGGAATGCATCCCTACCAACTCCTCTCCTCTCCGTCCTTCCTTCTTTTTATTCGTTCTCTCCACCTCCATCTCCACACTCCTTTGCTTGGCGGCTGCCAAGTATATTTCTCTTCCTACATACTTCGCTACCTTGCTTCTGAATTCTTCCATCGTCTGGGGTGGTCCCTTTGCCAAGGATAATGCAAAGGGTGACCGGGGTTGTAGTGCCTCTACCGTGATATGCATCTGTATTTCTTCCGTCAACCCCAGAACCAAAGCTGCTTCCTTGTTGAACCTCTTTAAAAAATATTTCAAACTTTCCTCTTCCTCTTGTCTAATCTGCGCCAACGTTGCGATGTCTCTGGTACGTCTCTAGACACCACGAAATGTTGAAGGAACACATGGGCCATATCGTCCCAAGAGTCTATTGATCCACTGGGCAAACTTTTAAACCACCCCAGAGCTTCAGCCGTCCTTGAAAACATCCTACACATGACGTCCTCCTTAGTACCCAGGAACAAAGATTCATTTACATAAGCATCCAGATGACTCCCGAGGTCTGTCTCCCCAGTGTATTTCCCAATTGATAATGGTTGAGTGGTTTAGAGGTGTCTAGGAATAGGGGTACTCATCAATCTCCTTGTGAATGGAACCTTAAACCGGTATTCACCTCCTCTCCCGTGAATCAGTGCCCTCTTCTGGCTGCTTATTTCCTCCGTCCGATGTGTGGACTCTTGCTCATTGTATGCGTACGTCAAGGATCTCTCCGGTTGATAAAGGTTCTCCAGTTGTCTTTGATCTCCATCTCGGTTCTCCCTTCATAATGTTTGTATCTCCTGGCACAGTTGCCTTATTATCTCATCCCTGGGATCTGCTCGTACTACTTCTTGAGCTCTCAACTCCGTCCCAGGGGTCTCTACTATACCCTCATTGAAATCCAAGTTTCTTATTGCACTCTGGACATGTCCTTCCGGGGTTTCATTTCCTTTAGGACACTCCATGCTATTTCTTTAATTCGTTGCGGGGCTCAAAAATTTATGCGGTCCCACTAGGCGTGCCAATGATCTGTTCTGGAATTCGGGGTTAATATGGACCGTCTTGACTAGAGTCCTTAGTTTAGTAACTTGACTGATGTCACCTCACTTGCTCTTAGTTTTACACTGCCTCAGTGGAGTACGGTATTTTACACCTCAGTTTAGTGGGAATTTGAGGTTCTTCGAGTAAAGGTAGTAATTGATGTCTTAGTCCGTAATGGTATTCCAAGATCACACAGGAGGTGAACCTGCAGAAGATTCTCCGATGCTTAAGTCAGTATAATTACTAAGACTGTGTATGATTACAGAGGTAACTTACGGGAAAATTAGAACAGACCTCTCCAGTAATAAATGAGTTGTATTTATAGTGTTTACCTTAGTTTCGGAAGTGATTTGACTATCTTCCTAACTTACTGTACGTACAGTATCTACAGGGTCAGGTTGCCCATACCTCCTCTGACTGGTTGTCGGATTGTCAGTTATTGACTGGGGTTAAGGGAAAGATCCGTAGTCAGCCTATGATTTCAGACTCCAGTTATAACTTGCTAGTTCTTATTGATGATGTGGCGCGGTGTTCTAGGAGCTCGTCCAGTCCTGTTGCCACCCCGGATCAATTTTTATACATAAAATTATATATATACATATATATAATTTAAGAGTTTAAATTAAAATATTAGTGAAAGAAATTCTTTTCATTTAAGATTTAAATGTCTTTATATAAATATACATGTATATAAAAATTGTTTTTTTTAAATAATTTCTCTTTCTTTTTCTTTCTAATAAACTAACTAGAAAATCTTAATTTTAGTAAATATTTATTTTTTAAGATAAAAGAGATTTCCAAAAATTTATGTAGTTTCATTGAAAACTAAGAAATTTCTTAAAAGTAATTTGAATAAATAAATAAATAGATAAATAAATAAAAGTAAGAGATAAGTAAATTCTTACAGAGTTTTAGCTTTCCATCATGCTTGCTACATGCTCATTCTCCATAACAATATAGAATAATCATTCAAAAATCAATCAAATAAAAATAACACAATCATTATACAAAATCAACACAATTTATTCAAGGTGTCTTAGTTATTAAAGTTTATTTTAAGTCATATTAGTCCAGTCATTATGTTAGTTGGTCCATATCAAGTCCAAAATAGTCCAATGGTCATATAAGTCCATCATAGTCCATTCAGTGCAAAGGTATAACTCAGTCCATATAAGTCCATAACAGTCTATATAAGTCCATAACAATCCAAATCTTAATGATACGGTATGTTAGGTTAATAAATCATCCAAATATTTTAAATTTTATGTTAGATTAATCAATATGATTCATCCAAATATTTTTAACTTTTGAATAAATTTTGTTTATTTATTAACTTAAGATGATAATAAATATTACTTTAAAATATAATAATTATTCATTGTTAAAAGGAGTAGGGGACTCCTCCCATTATTGTTATGTTTTCCCATATTATATTCTTATCTCACTCCCCCTTACCTCTTGTATCTTGATTCTTTATTAAAAATTCATGCACGCCTCATCTCTGAGTTCTAAAATATACCAATTTCATTTTAATATAGTTATGAGATGAAAATTTAGATTACAGGGTAAATAGTAATTATGCATAGTAATGGTAAATAGTAAATTTAAAATAGTTATCATGAATAGTAATAGTAAATAGTAAAACGTGAATAGTAATAGTCAATAGTAAAACATGAATAGTAATGGTAAATAGTAACAGTAAATAATAATTTACTATTCATAATAGTAATTTACTATTGACATAGTGATTTACTATTCAGAATAGTAACTTAAAATAATATTATATCTAGTATAATAATAGATTTTTAAGTGATATAAAAATAACCTTTGTAATCATAAAAGAAAATAAAAGAAATTTATTATTACCTCAAAATTTTTACAGAACCTCTTTCCTTTGGAAAATATCTTCCTCTCCTCACTTAGTATTCTCCTCCTAACACTACTAAGTTTTAAAATTTTCATGATTTCTTCGGTGCCTCGCCCCTTTATTTATACTAAAAAATTCATTGTGCATTTGAATATTTTATTATAAAGTATCGTGCAAGAATTAAAAATTTCATACAGATTACTATGTAAAGTTTGAAAATTTCAAAATTGCACAGTAACTTTTCTCGTGAAGGAGTTGAAATTATGAGGGGTGGTGCGAATAGTAATTTACGGGGGTGCAAAAGAAATTTTTCATTTTTTTAATAATTTTTTTATAAATTCTGAAATAATATAGTGATCAAAAAATTTAAAAGGCCTATGGTCAAATTCCATCAAGATTTTAATATAAAATTTATGTAATCAATTAAAATAAAAATAAGGGTGTTACAGCGGGGGTGGGAGTCATTTCATTTCGCCAGACAGGGATCAGGGACGAGGGCGGTTAGGATCTAGCATAACGGGGACAGGGATGGTAGGGGTCAAACTCATCCCCGAACCACCCCGTTGTCATGCCTACTTCGAAGAATAAAATACCCTCGCATAGTTTATTTTTTATCAATTAAATATTGTTCATTAAATATTGTTTATTGATGTTTTAGTTACGGGTGCTATTTTAACTTTAGGACACCGAAGATATAGAAGATTTCCCCCTTAAAACATAGGCAAATTTACAATATTTTCTCCCTTATATACATACATACATACATATATATATATATATATATCATCAAAATTTAAAATTTATTATTAATACAATATAAAAAATAATATTTCAAAATATTTAATAATATTATCCATCCAATATGTAATATATATTAACAGAAATTATCAATATTGGTCTCTCAATTCCATTCAAATCCATTGCCGAGTAAAAAAAGAAAGATTAATCAGTGTTTCAAATGGGGTGCAAATATCATTTCTGGGAGTGAAAAAAGTATAACTGCCTTAAGTATGTAATTCGATATGTGAATTCATAAATATATATATAAAAAATTGTCGAGAGAAACAAAAATTTATTTGAATAATTTCTATATCTCTAACCCACCTATACACATTGACATCGTCAAAACACAATTTCAAATAAGACATGCACGAGTTTGTATATTATCGGTAGCTTAACAACAGACACTGGTGGAAAAAAGGGTTTTAAGCACGGTTCTGGAGGGGTTTTAAGCACGGTTCCAGAACCGTCCTTGTTCCCACCGTGCTTGTAAATAAGGGCTTTTAAGGACGGTTCCCAACCGTGCTCGTAAGTGGCTTTTAACCGTGCTCGTAAGTGGCTTTTAAAAAATTGTTCATCCCAAACTGTCTAAATAGACAATTCAAGATTCAACACAAATGATGAAATCAATTAATTTAATTACCATTTGTGTCGAATCTCAAACGGGAAACTATGGTTCACTTGTTTACAATTTAAAAAATCACAAACTCATATAAAGGGGACTAAATAAACTTATCAAATTCTAAACTTATCAAATTCTAAAATTATAACACATATAAATTATATCCACAAAATTAGTAACACCTAATAAAAAGCAATTAAAGAAAGTAAACAATGTATAATAAACTAAATTATGTAATTAAAATTTTTAATTGCCTAATCAACAAAAATAACTCCTATTAATTATTTTGTTACTATTCATATAATTTATTATTTTACATTTACAACTAAATTTTTATATACTAGAAAATATCAATTTTCATGTGTTTAATTTTTTTTACTAATGTTTATGTATTTATTTAGTTCAAAATATCATTTTTTTACTTTAATATTAATTTAAATTAACCAAATTAATAAACACATATATACACAATAAATTTAACAATCAATCCTAACACTCGTTATCTATAGCTAACAACATTTTAAATCCCCAAATCAGATTTTCCTAATATATAGCATTTCATTTTCCAAAAACTACATATAAACTCATTATAATTCCTAACAAATAAATAATAATAAAATGAGGAGTAGAAATAGGAACCTTGTATGTGCGTGTTGGCAAATGGAAACGGAGAAAGGAAGAAGAAGCACACCTTCTTGGTGGAGTGAACCGAATGGAGTGAAGCACACCTACGGAGAAGGCAACAGAGCTTTTCGTAAGGAAAATGGAGGGAGGGAGGGAAGGATTCAAGTTTTCAAAATGGAGGGAGGGAGGGAAGGATTCGAGTTTGAGAGGGAACCCAATGGAGGGAGCTTTTCGTAAGAAAAATGAAGGGAGAGAGGGAGGGATTTGCGTTTTCAAAATGCAAGGAGAGGGGGGTTTGAGAGGAAACCGAACGGAGGGAGAGAAAATTTGAGCTGAAATGAAATGAGGAAGACGAAGGGTACAAGTCTTTAAGTGATTTTCGAATTTCGCGCGAATCTACGAGCACGGTTACAGACCAACCGTCCTCATATATGGCATTTAAGCACGGGTAACAATCAATCGTGCTAATATCTTAGGCCTTTAAGCACGGTTACGCATACAACCGTGTTGGAAAATGACACTGCAGAACCTATAAGCACGGTTACTAGGAACCGTGTTAATATCTCCCACCTACGAACACGGTTGCTTTACAACCGTGTTTAAAAACCTTCAGCGTAATCACAAAAATGCCACCGTCGTTTTTTTAAGGACCCTTTTAGCACAGTTGGTGGAAAACCGTCTTCGTATCCTACCTACGAAGACGGTTGCTATTGAACCGTGCTCAAAAACGTTCATTAAAATCACAAAAATGCCACCGCGTTTTCTTTAAGCATGGTTCCCTCCTAACCGTGTTCAAATCCTGTCTTCGTAAGCATATTTTGCACTAGTGAGACCCATCAAAGATAACATTTTTTTTTTGCAATTTGAAACCATTTAAAAACAAAAGGAGTTGGGGGTTGTCAAATATAAAAATCAACGAGTTGGCACCAAAGCATTTAAGTATAGATGCATTGACTGAAAGAACGAGAAGAAAAGTTAGCTGTGTAACCACATCAATTGAAAAAGCATATATTAAAAAAAAATACATAAAGTGTATTTCCATTCCATTTCAAAGTTTTTGTTCTTTTGTTTCCCCCTGCTTTTTTCTCCGTGCCTTCCTTTCTTGTTCCAAGTGTAAAAGAAAGAAGCAAAAGTTAGCTACGGAACCTTCTGGTCACTGAAGTAAAAGGGGGAGAATAGGTGACCATGGCATGGACTAGAGTCAACTCTGATGTGTATATATAACCGGAGACTATTACAGCGTGTGATCCAACTCTATAGTCAACATCAAAGACTATTGTGTATATTTTCACTATTTCTTTTCAGGGAAGAAACACTAACTAGCTGATCTTGCTAACTAAAACATGCACATAGAAACTAACGCCAGTAGAAAATTATCTTTCTAGATGACCGTGGTTGCTTGTCGATTCTTCCTTCCCATCATACGCATTGTCTAGGCCGGAATTTTTCATCCGACAGCAACGAGCTGATTAATGTTTCTAGCCTTTTGGAACCTTGGCCGGGCCTTAGGACTGTGGTGTTACCAATTTTGGAGCATGGATCAGTGCCATTTTCCCTGCTTCCTATGCACCAGCCTCCCGGAATGGGCATTCCAGGACCTCTGGACAATAGTTCAGCATCAATTTTATCCAACACCGGGTCTTCTCTGTGGAACTTCCTTGCGAAGGGGGCGTTGCTGCCAACCATGCCTCCCATGTCAGCATCTGTAAGGTAGTGAGGATGTTGCTTGGGAGGATTGTCCCATGAAATGAAATGTAGATCACTGTTCACGGTTGTGTTCCTGAACTCTTGAGCATTACAGATAACTGTGTGGAAGTAGCCTTCTGGGGATGATATGAAATTTGAATAGTACATGAGAATGGTTCGAGGTAGGTTGTCCCATCCCCATATGCAGTAATCAATGAAAGATTTTGATAATGCCATCCAAGCCGAACCTAATAAAAGAGAAGCTTTAGGTAATCAATCATATATGATAATGTTCTCACTTCTTAAGGCACATATAATACAAACTTCAATATACTTCCAAATACCAGGGATCGTACACATACTAGTTATTTCCTAGAGACACATTACAATTTATTTTCATGAGATGCGTATTAGTTAGCTTCAAACAACACACATTTTCAAAACAAGTGCAGTTTATTTCCAGGTAAGAAGACGACTTATTAAATACATCATGAATCATAATATGGTTAAGAAGCATGCAATCCACTTGTCAGGTTCAAGGAGGGAAGCTGAGCATGAATCAGGATGCATAAACAACATCATCAATTTATCATACAAAACTGTAAAGGGAAGGAAGATGAGTTGGGATGCATGGATCTATGGTACACTGTATGACCAAAATGGATCAGTTGGATCTGGCTATCACTATGAGATTCGATTCAATCTAAGCACATCATCATGATTCATGAGTATTGTTCTACTGTACAACAACCTTTATATTCACTGGATCAGAACAGAAAGATGCCAATCTCAGTTCAATATTTGATACTAAACTATCACCAACTACTTTACATCTAGTTCCCTTATTTTGGGAGAAACAGGATGAACTCCACCACAATAACTTACATGATCAGCATAAGCAGAATAATAGCATAAGTGCAAGAAGCCATAACTGATACACCCATTCAACATGTTGCTTCACTATATCCATCTCACTGGCAGAAAATCATATCTTGCTATTAACAGAAAACCTAATGTATCACTCCATAAAGTTCTTTTCCTTTATCAAAGTAGGAAAAATATATATTTCTCTAACTGAGCTTGTCCCTGAAGTACAGGTGTATCCACACCATTAAATTTTAGAATGTTATGGATCACAATGCACTTTAAAATAAATATAGGGTATTAAGGTACATACACCCTGATTTGCCCACTTTAGACAAGCTTGGCTTTGAAAGGAGCCTTGTCCAATATTGAAATTTAAATTTCAGCTACATTCACAGCCTTCTAGATGTCCTATATCAAGTCGCTTAATGTAAAATAAGATGGTAAGTCATCAATATTTACCCAGTTCTAACTTCTAAGAACAGATTCCAAACAGAGGAAGGCAGTTTTTCGCCTCTTCGCAGAAAATCAGTGCTCTTACAACATTCACAATTACAATCACCTTCCACAAGTTCTAGAGTCCAAATAAAGTTTGTGTCCAGATAAGTCATGCATCAAGAATAAAAATCTGTACAATTAAAATTAACAATTACTGAAATCACCAAACACCTAGAATCAGTCATCATTCTGCACCTTTAACTATAAAAACTGCACTTACCGATAGTGTATCCATGCTACATTATCACCACGCCAAATTAAAACAAAAATAACAATTATTTGATCTAGTCCAAATGATTGAACATGAAAAGTCCAATTCTTAAGCATATAAAATTATTTTATATTTCAAACTAGTGACAATGGGACAATTTTTTGTAAGGCAAATGTTTTATTGGAACGACTGAAGGAGTCAGATGTCAGTGTAAGACATTCAAAGCGTCATAGTACTTCTGTCCAGATACGATGAATTAAACTTACTAATAATTTGCTCTAAACTTTTAATGCACATAAATGCATACAAGTCACACAAAATCACCTTCATTCACTAGTCGTGAAACATTACACAATCATCTTGCAGAATTAGAAAAGATTATCAATATTACAGTCATGAGATGCTTTCTGCCAAGAATATACATAAAAGAGTTTCTCAAGCTTCAAAATCATAGATCATGCTTTCTGCCCAGAACCAAACTGATAATACTAAGTATAAAACAAAATACACAAAAGGCTTCTCAAGCTTCAAGGCCTTAATTCCTTCATAATCCATTCAAACAAACCTTCCTATTTCTGATACAGAAAGCACAAAACAAGCTATGACTTATTATTATTCCTTATCAAAATTAACACCAAAAAAGCTGCCAACATTCACACATAACCTCATACATCAAACACAACATCTATCCACGTAACACCAAAAGTGAATATGGAAAATAAATTATTTTTCATTTTACAAAAGAAGAAACCACAAAAAAAGCAACATTAAGATACAAGAAAAGCATATTCACCTGTGAAAAGCTTGAATGCTGTTGGCCTACTCCTTCTCTGAGTAACCCAAAACACATCTTGCTTCTTATTCATATACAACCCCGGATCAACTATTATTGGCCTCGCACGCTGATGACTACCAAATACCAACCACATCACAAAAACCAATCACATAAACACCCAAAAAATTACTTTTCACAAAACATGGATGCAGTTCTTCAACTCTTAGCACTGTTTGTCCTATCAGAATTTGAGTCTCACCTCACCTCGTTAACTCATGCCAATCAAATTAACGAATTATAAGGTGAAACTTCAATTCTAATTAAAGAACAATGCTAAAAACACTCGGTTTAAGAACAAACGTAACTACAACATAGAATTTAATTAAAATTAAAAAAATAAAAACTCACTCTTTCCATCCAATGTCACTGGTATGATCAATGAAATTAAGATCCCGAGGCAAGTAAGAAAACGTGTGCAGCAGATCTAATAATCAAAACCATCATAAAACATTAAAACATAAGAATCACAAACAAACAAACAAAATAACACAAAACATTAAAGAAATCAAAAGAAAAAAAAAACTAACTAACTAACCATCTTGTGTAACAAGAGGATAATCAGAAGCACTAAGATTGATGAACCAATCCCAATCTCCACATTCCCTCAACAAAATCGCAGCAGCATGAAGAGTGTTAGCCACCATAGTAGGTCCCCTATAGGTCACCAGATTCGCCTTCTCGATCACCCTCACGTTACCGAAGCGCGTGAAGAGCGCGTGGCCTTTAACGAACCTTATTAGATCCGAACGCTCGTCCCTCGAGGACTCGAGGTCCAAGTGGACCACATAACGGTTGTGCGGGTGGTACAGAGCCAGGAGCACGCGCTTGATGGCGCCGCCGTCGCCGGCGGAGCCGGAGATGAGGTAAGCGAGGCGCGGCGGCGGAGGGAGGTCGGATATGGGAAGGGGGTGGAGCTTGGATTCGACGAAGACGGAATAGGAAGCGGTTATGGAGCGGTAGAATGGGAGAATGGGTGTACCCTCGGATGAGGTTAGCGTTGCGACGAAGAGGAGGAAAAGAGAAAGCATTGAACCTATTGCGAGTGGGAACACCCATCTTCGTTCTACCGATTGGTGGTGGTTGTGATTGTGATTGTGGTGTCTAAAATGCATGTAATAGTTCTTCAATTTCTTCATAGTATTTGGGTTAATGGGTTTCTTATCCTAGAAGAAGAAGATGAAGAAAAGAAGAAGAAACCCCTTTTCTCTTGGGGGATCCCCAGGAGTGTTGGATTGTGATTCAGGGAGTGGTGGGTGGGGGAGAAGGAGAAAGATTGGGTTTTTAGGTGAGGGGTGTTTGGGAATTGCTGTTCAGGTGATGGGTGGTGTGAAGAGGAATGGTGAAGATGGAGACTTGTTCTTATTTGGAGGGTTAGATGGAAGAATACACATACAAGAACAAGAGTACAATACAAGAGCTTTTTCTTCTTACTATTATTATATGCTTCATTAAAATAATATTTAGACGTAGTTATTCATAAATTTAAATTTGTAGTCCAAGACCAAACAAATTTTAACTTATTTTATTGATTGTAATAATGTTAAATAATAAAACGGTTTTATTTTAATGAAGTATTTTTAAATAATTAAAAATTATATGCATGTCATTTTGTTTAGAAAATTCAATTAGTACATTTTAATTAATCTGAACAAATTATTCTCTCCAACAAAAATTTGAACAAATTGAGAAAATTAGTTATAATTAATCAATATTATAAAATAAAAGATTGAGGATAAATGTAGGAAGATATTCAATGTGTCATGAATTTTAGTATTGTTCTCTTATTAAATCAAAATTCAGGTGTATCTTTGATTAGAACTCTAAAGTTGAATTAAGAAAATCTAAAGCAAACTTTGTGTGAATTTTAAAGTTATTGTATTTTTATTATTTTTTGGGTGTTGTATAATTATCACGCCGCGACTGAAGGGATAATATATGGTGTGAAAGCTTGGAATTCACTCATTTGATTTGAGAAGAAAGGAAACGATGATGACTACGTTAGGTTTATTACCAATTATCTAAGATCAGAGGGAGACAACTTTGATGTGTTTTCTTTGGAATAACGTAATCATTGTTTTGTGGGAAATAATAATAAAACAAAGGTGATTGTGTGTCCAAATAAAAGAATCAGAAAAATTTACCACTTGCTTTGAACACAAAATCTACCTTAATTAAAGTGCTAACAGTTTAAAGTAGTAATGGCAAATTAGTATGGTGTGCGTGCGAAATGCGTTTGTTGAGGAAGTTATCAAGTAATTATGATCCTATCTTTGTAATTATACTCGTTACCAAAGACAAAAAAAAAAAAAAAAACTCATGCTGAGATTAATTATTCTTTATGGGTTATTTTTAGTTTTTAATTTTAAAATTTTTAAAAATTAAAATTTGTTTTTAGTTTTTAGTTTATATGATTTTAACTTTTAAAAAATTGTTGTATAACTTTCATAATTATGGCTACAATTATTTTACACATAAACAATAATAATATAATACTTTAATTCGCCAATGGTAACTGTGAACACCTATTTTGGTCCGGCCAATTCCCACCTAGAATGGGCACCGTCAGCAACAGGTCCTAACACTGTCTGATCTCAAATGAAGTGAAACATCGTCAAAGACACCAGTTTGAGCCATGAGGAGACATCGTCCGATGTCCAAAGAAGAGGAACACTCGTCTGGGTCATTGAGAGGGATACCGATCTAGGCCAATGGGAGAAACACCGTCTTGCTGAGTCCGTTCAACGAGACCGGTGTACGTTACTATCCGATGTGGGAAGGTGTTTCCATAAACCCAACACTGGACCCGTGTGACACCGTTTGCAGAGTCCGGCCGCCCATGCTGTGACTTGGAATCACACTACATGATTCGATCCTGAAATCCAGGAAATGGCAGACAGGGAATAAAAAATTAAAACAATAAAAGACTCACCACTAGCCACTGTTCCCCACAACTGTTAGTGGCCAGGCTGTCTCCACTACGCGTATGGCTGAATGGAAGCCTGAACTGTCCAGGCACTCAGGCTCCAGAGGACCTTTATAAATACCTCCATTGAAGAGGTCCAAGGGTCCGCACCTTGAATCCCTGAACCCTGAGAAATTGCACCAGGGTTCGAAACCTAAAGCCTTTTAGAGAATCACTTCAATTCATGATTCCTCAAGTCTCTGAAGGAAAAGAATTGGCCCCAAGGTTCTGAATCCAGTCATTAGGACACCGGCCCTTACCCTGCTTGAAGTGGGTCCTCCTCTACGGCCCAGACACTGTTCAGATCCTCATAAAAGGCTCCATATTTATCAATCCCACACCGCACTAAACTCCCACATCGGATCTACGCTGAGCCCCTACATCAGACCCAGTAATCAACCGAACCGGTCTTGTAGCTGTCACTCCAGTCGCTACTATTCCAATCCACACCGGTCCACACCGGCTCTCCCAGTATCTACGCCCACGCCGGTTACAATCCTTTCATCACTTTTTTTGTTGTTCTGTTTATTCTGTTTTCTCTACTGCTTTTCTCTTTTTACTGTTCTACTTTCTTGTTAAATTTTCCCTTGTCTTTGTTCATAATGCAAAAGTAACAAAAATATGTATTTTCGATATCCTTGTGAACCGGTATACTAGTAATTTTTAAGTCAGTGTCGTGCAGAAACGCTTTTGCCTACACTATTCCTAAGACCCATACACGTGCGGAGAACTTCGCTTTGTATGCTCCTTTTACTGTGCTCCCACACCGGATTCGTTAACTGCCTTGTCCATTTCCACTGCCTCATTTCGGTCATCGCCTTCCCAATCCACACCGGCCTTAAGTCTCAAATTCAGTCTTCATAATGTGTACTTCTACACAGGTCATAATTCCTCCATTTCATTTTTTTTATTTCTGTTTCTATTGAAATTCCTTTGTTGTTCTATTGCATAGTGTAAAATAACAAAAACATGCGTTTTTGATATTCTTGTACATTGGTAATTCTAGGTTAGTGTCGTGCAGAAGTACTTTTGCCTACACTATTCCTATGTCCTATACATGTGCGAAGAACTTCGCCTTGTATTCCTTTTTCCTCTTAAACCTGATCTGATGATGAATCTCATAACACTACTGTGAGACTACCTCTTATCAAGAACTACATAACCCTGATTTCTCGAAAACTCGAGAATACGTAGGAGCGGGACTTAAGCCTGTCGGGCCCACTTCTTTTCCTTTATTATTCTTCCTTTTAAAAATCAATCTAACCCTTACCATCTTCATGGAAGTCAATTTAGACGTGACGTCTTGTTGATTTTCTTCCTTTTCCCTGGCCGCTATTATTCTTCATAAAAATCAAGTTAATTTGGACGAGACGTCCTGTTAACTCCTTTCACCGTTCGACCCTGCATTTTGATGGAAAATAACTAATTTGGACGAGATGTCCTGTTAGTGTTTTCTCCCTTTCCATACATACCTCCATTAAAAACCCAGATTAACTTGGACGTGACATCCTGTTAACCTCTCCTTTCTCTTTCCCGATCTGGTATCTTGACGAAAGGATGACTAATTTAGATGGAACGTCTTGTAGGTTTCCTTTCCTCTTTTTTTCCCGTTTTCCCCCATTAAAGTTAGGATTAATTTGGATGAGACGTCATGTTGATCTGACTCCTTTTTCATTTTGTCTGTCTCCTTCATTTTCAAGAAAAAAAAGAAATAGAAATAATTTTGAGGCTATTCATGATGCGCATTTTCAATCTTTGTACTGTTTTTAACAGGCGATGTAGGGTGCTAATACCTTCCCTGCTCGTAACCGACTCCTGGACTCGAATCTCACTCTTTTAACCAATGCCTTGTTAAAGTTTTTTCCCAATGTTTTTCCTATGGATAAAAATATTGGTGGTGACTCCCTATTTTGTTTTATCATTTTCGAGGGCCATCCGCCGTCACATCGCGACATTAACTAATATAAATAAATTTTGAAGCATATAATTTAATTAGAGGAACGTGGTTAGAATTGTGGATTTAATTAAATTACAATGATAAATTAATAAATTACCAGAGGGTAAAAATGGGATATGTTTAATTAAATAAAAAGAGAGAGAAATGGGAATAGGAATTAAAAATAAAGAAAAGGGAAAATGGAAAATAAAAAAGGAATTGACACATGTGCCCTTAATGAATTCTTTCTTCCTTTCTTCCATTCCCACTTCACGTGTGCCCTATTCTTCTTCTTCTCTTAACAACCACGACGTGGATAAGGGGAGAGCAATTAACCTTCAATTCTTCGCTGCAAATCAAAATCGATTGTATTTTTAGAATCCTAGCATTGAAGTGAGTCCATGGGTAATTCCAATTTCACGTTTCTTCTTCCTTTTTCTCTATGGCTGAAATGGGGTTTCCTTGGGTGATCTTACTTTACATATTTCCTTACACTTTGAAGCTCATAGAAGGTCCTTGAAATTATGGGTGTCGATGAATTACTAACGAGGTTATGTTACGGGGTCGTTGGGAGATGGGGTAAAGGTCGACACTTCGCCAAGTACAACGAAACTTGAAACCGGAAAGTGAGAGTGGAAACGGTAAGCTTCAGGAACCTTAAAATGAAGTTTGAAATTGTTTCGCAGAAGTGAGGTATAGATTTGAAGGTTACGGTGTTAACTACCTTTCTTAATTTATTGATTTTTAGAGCTTTGGCAAATTTAGCAGGACCGAGGTTGATTCGTAGCTTCCAAAGCGTGGAATTGAGGTAAAGAAGTGTGTTGGGTTAAGGTTAATATGGAAAGTTAATTGTACCGATTGACATGTAGAAAAAGGGTAAATTATAGTCGTCGTTGGATAATTTAATTAATTATAATGATGACATGTCGATCAATCAGAAACTAAGAGTAATCAAATTAGTTATGGAAGAAGGGAAATTCTGAATACAATTAATTATGATAACGATGATTATGGTGGGATATGTGAATATGCATGGACTCGTGAAAGTTGATGAACTAAAAAGCTAAGTAGTGGTCAATATAGGTTCGAATATAAAAAGAGAAATGTTGAGTAATAATATGATGAAAGAAGCATGAGAAGTTGTATTAAAAATATTAAGACAATAAATTAGTGATGATATGAATAATTGACGATAATTAAAGTAGAATGGTAATAGGGTCATATGAATTAATGAGATGATAATGATTTGAGAAGTTTTAATATGAACTGAAATAGGATAATTGATTAGGGATGGCAAAACGGACTGACCCACCGAGAGTAGAGGTGACACTTTTGCTTAAGCGAGACTATACTCACTTAAGTGTAAAAGGGACAGAGAATAGCCACGTAAATCCCGCCCAAGCAAGGTTCCATTCGCTCGAGCGAGAAGCTCCCAGAATCAAAATGCTCCACTTCGCTCAAACGAGACACCACTCACTTGAGCGAAATACAGACAGTGACCAAATCATGTTGAATTCGCTTAAGCGAGATGATGCCCGCTTAAGCAAAAACCATATAGAGGCTCACAGATACAATCTCACTTAAGCAATACCCATTTCGCTCAAGCGAGAGTCCCATAGAAACAACAACTCAGGCCAGGGGGTGGCTCGCTTAAGCGAAAGTACCCAGGTTCAAGCGAAAAATGTAAGGTTACCTAATCTTTGAATCTCTGAGGTATCTAACTCTTCCATTTGGGCTCCGATTGGAACCAAATCCTATATGCAACATGTTTTCCCCATTTCGGAGTTGTTGACAAAATACATTCGCCAAAAATTTCATCAGATGCTCAAATATGCGCAAAGCTGCAGTTAAACCAAAAACAATGTAACCCAATGCATGAAACCTATCCAATGGACATCAAACTAGGTGGAACCTATATGCATAAGTTATAAGTGAGGTCGGGACCTAACGGTCCCTTCCGAAGGTCCCAAAACCCACCGGATCACAAAATCACTCATCTAGTTCCTAAATTCCATATAACTCCACCTATTCTCATTAATATGCATAAAGACATTCTTCAATCATCATTTCTTACATTCATATACATTTATCCTACCATAGAGCTCATACACACAACACAGTACCTACCCATTTCAGATTCAACAATCAAATGGCTTTATGCCATACATACACATTATCGATTCATCATTCATGCAAACATCAAATACTCATTATCACGCCATACTTAGTTCCCAAAATCCAATAGGAATACAAGTCTAATTATCAAGCAATCCAACACATATATGTTCATATCTAAAGCAATTTACTAAATTATTACATAAGACATAATTCCATAGTTTTCTTGGCATCTGCGTCTTCCTTGTCACCGGTTAATAAAAGAGAAGAAAACCACAACAAGGGTGAGTGTTTGGAAACAAAAATCATTATTAATATAAAATCGTAAACACAATATAAAAGTATCAAATTCAATGCATTACCATTATTACCACTTAGCTTTTCAAGTCCGCTACAAGCTTATACACATGTCAGGTTACAACAACCATCGTTAACATTATATTCTCAAACACTTTACTAACTGCTAGTTCACACATCATTACAATCACATTAGGAAAACATCACTGACTCTCAACATTCAATATGACATCTAGTATCTGGATACTAAAAGGATCGGCCTTTAGTTGTGGGTCTTGACACCCCGTGAACCCGACTTGGTCCACCGAGCCCGACTTGGCTCTCCACCTCAACTACTGGGTCCTACTTGACTATTAGGTAGCTCAATTGGATCTCAAATGACCATGGGAGCCAAAAACAAGGGGCAAAACATACCTTCAGCCGTCCTACACCATATATATCCACATCACCTCAATATATATATTAATCATTATTATTCATCAAATTCATCATATAAGGTTCAATCACCAACATATACTCACTAGGCTCAAGATCCAATGTACCATATGCAACCACATACATATATATCTCATCATTCAAAACTCAATATATCATACATAACCATATACCCACATTCATCATCACTTAATAACATATTCACACCATCACACATACATACATTTATCGTCTCACCCTATTCCTTAATCTTTTGTATTCCATAAATGTTATATTCCTTTTGAATCTATGATACACTAACCAGTTCTAATTAATTATGACCCGAACATTCCTCTTACCTTGATTCCACACTTCTACAAGTTGTTCTTTGTGTGGGTTACGACCCATGGTCTAATTGTTCATCGCTCCGCTTTCGATTCTGATACCCACTTAACTTGACGGTCCTCCAACGCCCGCTCCAACACTTACGAATGTCGAAACACAAAATTCATTAATATTCCATTACACCAATTGCCCTAGAAATAATTTCTAAACCTCTTATTTACAAAGAGATGGCAAAACCGAAACCCCCACCATGCATACATCTCATGGCTAGAGAGAGAAAGAGAAGGGAGGGAAAAAGCTCAAAATTGGAGATGCACATGGACATACCTTAAAGTCTTGACTCCAAAAACGTGATTAATTTAAGATTCTATCACGAAATTGCCCTCCAATTAAGAGCTTTAACTCACGGCAATGATGGATAGGAAAAAAAAGGAAGAAGTTACTCGCGTGCGTACGTGAGGAAGAAGGAAGAATGAGCTTTCATCATATTTCATCAAGGGAATTTAGGTCCTTTGCCATTTTCTTTTAAAACTTAAATTAAAATTTACCTTTTAACCCTTTGGTAACTTTAAATTTACGATCACTTACCTAAACCTTATTTAAATTTTAATAATCAGTCAATCAATAAATTTATTTAATTTTATAACTTTTACTTATTTAAGATTACATTTATATTAATTAATAATAATTTTCAAAAATCTAAGTTTAATTTGAAGGCAATTATTAATATTTTTCTATTAACCACGGACTTTAAATTAATTACCCAGGATGTTACACAGGTTACAAATGGACACCACAGAGGCGAGCACTAAATAAGGCTAAAGTGGGATTAATGCCAAGAAGGGAGAGTTGAATGATTAATGGGTGATTGTAATTTATATATGTAGATGTATGTTGATGTACTTAGATGTTTAATGTTATAATGAGAATATGTGATTATATTATGTGATGTTTTGATGATAGTGATTATGACCCAGGGTTGGTCTGAAAATGTGCATATATATATATATATATATATATATATGTGTGTGTGTGTATATGTGTGTATAGGTGATATGATGAGATTAAGGATAACTATGCTTGGTGTGGCATAGCGTTGTTTGTGTTGATGAATGAATGTAATGAGGTATAGGTTATGCTTGTTATGATTGGGCATTGAGCCATCTACTAAATTCATATATGAATGTTATGGGTAGGTTTGGGTTGTTTTGATTAGATTAATATGTATTATAGTTAAGTTGAGAAGTAAAAAGGATAGAGTTGTGTGGCAATATAATGCATTGATGGAATCAAAGAGGTCATTTTGAGCGTCTGTGGGAATTAGACTCCCTGGATAGTCTCAATAAGTCTGTAAGTATATATTAAGCGTGTGTGCCTTGGCCTGGTCCCCTTGCGCATGCCAGCATTCCCCGGGGCATGTCAATGCTGGTGCCTTGGCCTGGTCCCCCTACTCATGTAACACCCCCTTATATACACGAGATATATATAAAAAAAAACTTTTAGAAAGATATACATATTTATCACTCTTTATCTCGCGTATACAAGGATGTATATACATCTGATTTCCTTTGAATATTGAAAGTAAAAAAAACATTGTCTTTCAATATTTGTCCATAATGATAAAATAATTTATAGAAATCATAAGTGATAAATCATTACAGTATTATATCCAGATGGGAAAGTTTATCAAAGTTTAACCTTTACCTTGTTACAATTATCTAACTTGATATTGTAATAAGGCAAGGTAAAACTAAACATACCTCTACTACAAATGTGACTAATCATTTCCTAGTCCTTGAACCATCGAGTTTTGGAATCCTACTCTTGTCATATCTCTTCATCTATCTGATTAAGGATAAGACCACTTTACCCTCTTGTAATTACATATCCTTCCATCTTGAACCGCTAGCTATATATCACATAACATATATTTTGGACACAAAATTCAAACAAGAAGGAGTGAGAAACAGAATATAATACTTTACAAGTAAGACATAAGCATAAGGGTTTTCATAAACTAATAAATTAATATCATTCAAAATCTTGTACACAATTAATTATAAATATAGGGTTCTCACACACATAGCAATCATACTTTCATTCACAACCATCCATACAGAATATCACAATCACATGTATGACATGTAATGCTTTTAATACTATCTCATTCAGTTTATGCATGTGGGCCCTTAAAGTTTTAATTTGCACTGGGTCAACCAGGAGTTTACATTGTTCCATAATTTCGGATAATAATATAAATGCCTTTGTAGCATATGAACAGCTCAACTGGCGCGGAAACACTTAGAGACTAGTCAGACTGAGAAGGTTTTTGATCCGGTCTGGATACCGGCCCCGATCTTATGACGTCAGAGTGACCTCATATAAGGAAAACCGGTGTCCTGGTTCAACATTACCACACCGGATATCCGATGTCTGGCCTTCCGTTCTCATCTCACAACCGCCCCACTTATTTTCTCTATAACGGATCATTGTTCATTTTCACAGAACATTTATATAACTGTTAGTTTCTCAGTCATAGCGAGATAAGAGCCCCTAATAACTTATCAGCGAAGATACTGTATGTAGCAAAATATGTCACGTCAATGGCCTCAGAAAGCAAGTACATGTGTCAGCAGATTATGCGGAAAGGTGATTATCCTCTCTTCTTCCTATAGGATCGTACTCTGATAATTGACCTACCCCCCTGACACACTCTGAGTACTGAGCCACTTTGATTGACACACTTCACACGCTATCAGAACCAAGGGGCCCACTTGCACCCAACGATTCATTTCCTACGTTCAACTATAAATAGGTCATTTCAATACACATGCAAGGTGACGTTGTTCTAACTTACACTTTACTATTGCATCGCTTGAGCATTCACTGAGTTCTTACACTCTTCTAACTTGAGCGTCGGAGAATCTTCGCAGGTGGCACCACCTTTCGCCCCCCTGCAACGCGAAACGCTGGTGTGAAGGATCTCCAGGACAACAAGACCGGCATCTCCCATTTAGAGACCGGATTAATACATCGGATACTCACTGTTCCGGTGTGCAAACCCTAAAAACACCTATATTCTTGTGGTTGGTCCCACACCGGATCCTAGACCCCGGTTCAGACCAGTTCATTGGCACGCCCGGTGGGACTCGTTAGAGTTATTCCTATTTTCGCAGAAGTTTGGTTGTCACGATGGAAGGTGATGGGAGAGATTTCGTTGATGGTCACGTGGAGGATGTGACCCATCAACAGACTGGAAGAAGACTTGTCTTCGAGTCCCCTGTAACTCAAACCCGGAGGATGGTACAAGTGCAAACGCCTGACCCTCGCGATGAGGTTATCAGGCAACTCAGGGAGGAGCTGATGGAGTTGAAGCGGGAGAGAGGAGAAGCTGGGGACAGGGTAACGTCCTATGCAGAAGAGGCTCACCACGCATCAGCGAGGGGCAGGTCTACAGCCCTCCAGTATTCGAAGATCCCCACATATGAAGAGAGAGAGCAGACTCAAGACTCTGGTGATAGAGTCAGTACCAGGAGAAGGGAGCAGGCGGTGGTGACTTCAGGGACGTACAAGCTCAGTGTCCCTTTCTCAAGAAGGCTGATGAGCATTGCCATCCCGAAACATTTGCAAACAACTCAGCCACTGTCGATAGGGAAGTATAATGGAGAAACCGATCCCACTAAGCATTTGGATGCTTATGTGTATGAAGCTATGTATTTGGGAGCAGATGAAGATGTTATGTGTAGGATGTTCCCAAGAACACTAACAGAGGAGGCTCTCAGCTGGTTTAAAAGCTTACCCTCAGGATCTATAGACTCTTGGGAGGAAATGGCCGCTGCATTTGAAAGCCATTTTGTCATCTCTAGGGATATCCCAAGAACTTCTCACACCCTGGCCCAGATAAGGCAGGGAGAAACTGAAACTCTTAAGGAGTTCTTGAAAAGGTTTTATAAGGAGGCAGCTTTGGTCCCCAACCTCACGGAGGCCATACAACTTCATATTGTAGTGGAAGCTCTTCAGCCTGGTTTAGCCTTTGCCCTATCTTTGGCAAAGAGCCCCCCAACAACCTTCGAGGAGTTTCGAAGGAAAGCTTCCAAATACGTGGGCATAGAGATGCATCTGGAGGCAACCGCAACAAGAATGAAGCCTTCAGTACCTACTCAGCAGCCACGGAGAGAAAAGGAGAGAGTGAGACCTGAGAAGCATGCCTTTAGAGAAGACTTTGTAAATGCTCGCCCGCATCCACGAGATAGGCGTGTATCATCGTTCAACAACTATGCTCCGTTGAACACCAGGCACTCCCAAATCATGAGGGAGGTTGGTTGGCCAACGTTGAACGTCTTTGGTATAAGGAAACCACCCCCAGTCAAGAGGGGTGGTAACCCACGCAAGTATTGCACTTTCCATGAACAGACAGGACACAATACTGATGAGTGCAAGGCATTAAAGAATACGGTGGAAACTCTCATTCGAGAAGGAAAGCTGAAGCAGTATTTGTTCAAGGAGAAATCTGTAGACGAGCCTCAGAGGATGGAAAAAAGGAGTAGAGATCCTGATGACGAAGATGATAATACACGTAATCCAGCAAGGAAGTTCACTGCAGCTGAAAAGCAGAAAGGAGTAGTGATTGCTGGAGATGCGCAACAAAATAACATGCCCCAGCAGCAGAGGCAGGGCAGACGGGAAGTGATTGAGATGATAGCTGGAGGATTTACGGGAGGAGGAGCGTCAATCACAGCACGAAAGAATCACCACAGGATGATTCTGTCTGTCCAGGGAAAACCAAGGGATAACCGCCCTTTCAGGGACGGTATGGCAGCTCCGACGGTGTCATTTACTGATGATGACTTTGGCCCAACAATTCCAGGAGGTGATGATGCAGTAGTTATCGTGGCAGTCATAGCCAACAAGGATGTCAAGAGGATCCTCGTCGATCAGGGAAGTTCTTGTGATGTTATCTTTTATAATTGTTTCAAACGAATGGGTTTCAATGATGCAGATTTACAACCTTACACGCAAGAACTCACAGCGTTTAATGGAGCCAAGCAACCCACCAAGGGGTATCTTGACACTCTGATTTCTTTTGAAGGAGAGCCTAGAGCGAGAACAGTCAAGTCAAGAATTCTGGTGATTGATGTGGAATCCCCATAAAAGGTATCATAGGCCGTCCTACACTAAATGCGATGGAAGCAATTGTATCCACTCCTCACCTCTTGATCAAATTCATTGACAAGGACAACGGTGTGTCCTCTCTCCGTGGTGATCAGGAGATGGCTCGATATTGTTATAACCTGAGCCTCAACATGGTCAAGTTGGAAGCATTCAACAAGAAGAGGAAGCTGAATGACGGAGGAACAGCGGCAGGGTCTGTTAGTCTAATTGATCTGGACCCCAGAGCGGAATTGAAGATTGATCCACTCAATCCCTCTAAGCCCACACCGGATGGTGGTTCCAGGGATGTTGTCTTAAGGGATTCCCCAGAGAAGGTCACGCACATCAATGATAAGCTGGAGTTTGCTATGGAACAACGCTTATTAGCCCTTCTGCAGGAGTTCAAGGATCTTTTCGCATGGACAGCAGCAGACATGCCTGGGATGGACCCTGATTTTTGTTGCCACAAGCTTGCTGTGTACCCTGAAACAAGACCGGTGGCCCAGAAGAAGAGGAGGTTGGGACCGGAGAAGCAGAGGGCAGCTTGTGAGCAGACAGAGGAGTTGTTGAAAGCGGGCTTTATAAGGGAGACACGCTACTCTTCTTGGCTTTCTAATGTAGTTATGGTGCAGAAAGCTAATGGCAAATGGAGAATGTGCACAGATTATGTGGATCTTAACCGTTGCTGCCCCAAGGATCCATATCCCCTGCCCAACATTGATCGCATGGTGGATGATTCATCTGGTTACCAGTACCTCAGTTTCATGGATGCTTATTCGGGGTATAACCAGATTCCGATGTAGGAGGGAGACCGAGAGAAAACTGCCTTTATCAATGACCGCGGTGTTTTCTGCTACACCGTCATGCCTTTTGGATTGAAGAACGTCGGCGCTACCTATCAGCGCATGATTAACAAAGTCTTTGAAGGGATGCACACCAAGCTGGTCGAAGTTTATATCGATGATATTATAGCCAAAACGCCCGCTGAAAGAGACCACATTGAAGATCTGCGCCAAGTTTTCACTAGGCTTCGACAGTACAACATGAGGTTAAACCCCTTAAAATACACCTTTGCCGTTCCAGCTGGGAAATTCTTGGGATTCATGTTGACCCAGCGAGGCATTGAGGCTAACCCTGGGAAGTGTCAAGCAATCTTGGATATGCAGAGCCCCAGGAGCCTGAGGGAAGTCCAATCATTGAATGGGAAGGTAGCCGCTCTGGCTCGTTTCATGCCCAAAATGGCACACAGATCCCTTCCCCTGTATAAGGCGTTGAAGAAACACAAGAATTTTGAATGGGGAGAGGAGCAAGAACAAGCCTTCCAGCAACTCAAGGCCGTTCTCTCGAGTCCACCAATTTTGGTTAAGCCTGACCCTGGTGAGATTTTGATCTTGTATTTAGCAATCTCTGATGAAGCCCTAGGCGTGGCCTTGGTTAAAGAAACCCCTGAAGGGCAGAGGCCGGTGTACTTTACTAGTAAGACGTTTCAGGGGGCGGAAGGAAGGTATCAGAAGATTGAGAAACCTGCTCTAGCAGTCGTGTGGGCATCACAACGGTTGAGGCCCTATTTCCACGCGCACCCAGTACTGGTGAGAACGGATTTGCCTCTCCGTTCAGTGCTTAGCAAGCCAGACCTCACCGGAAGGATGATAAAATGGTCTATCGAGTTGTCTGAATTTGAAATTTCATATGAGCCTCGAGGAGCCATCAAGGCGCAAGTGTTGGCTGATTTTGTTGTGGAGATGACTGGGGCGGACCCTGCCACCCCTCGAGCGCATTGGACCATTTACGTTGATGGATCGTCGAATGGCAAAGGTTGTGGAGCAGGTGTTGTGGTAGAAAGTGATGATGGTGTGCACCTTGAAATTTCCCTCCGATTCAATTTTAAGACCTCCAACAACCAGGCTGAATACGAAGCATGTTTGGCCGGTCTCCGTGCGGCGATTGACATCGGAGCATCAGCAGTCACACTGTGTAGTGATTCTCAATTGGTGATTTCGCAGATCCAGGGGGAGTACCAAGCGAAGGAGCCGCAACTTCAATTGTACTTGAATTGTGTTAATGAGTTGAAGGGAAGATTTGAAGTTTTAGAGTTCAAGCATGTGCCCAGAGAGGAAAACACCAGAGCGGACATCTTGTCAAGACTTGCAAGTACAAAGCAGCCCGGCAGCACAACAACGGTGGTTCAAAGCACTTTGGCATCACCTAGCATACCTCTATACCCTTCTCTGAATGCTGTCATGGTGAGCTATCCATATGAGGATTCTTGGGTCATTCCCTATATTCGCTATCTGGCTGATGGTCAACTTCCCACTGATGAGAAGGAGAGGAGACGAGTGAAGAGGGAGCTACCATATTTTACTATGGTTGATGGTGTTCTCTACAAAAGGGGATTCTCTGTCCCATATCTTTTGTGTTTGAGATAGGATGAGGTTCAAGCGGTTTTGGAGGAAGTACACGAGGGGCAGTGCGGGCACCATGCTGGGGGTCGAAGCCTAATGAGAAAGGTCCTCAGGGCTGGATATTGGTGGCCCACCGTGAAGCAAGACTCTGCAGATTTTGTAAAGAAATGTGACGCTTGTCAAAGATTTTCCAACCTCCACCATACACTGGCACAAGAGCTTTCCTCGTCCGCTGTGCCTTGGCCGTTTTACCAGTGGGGCCTTGACATTTTGGGCCCGTTCCCCACTGCGCCAGGAGGTATCAAATATTTGATCGTGGGAGTGGATTATTTCACCAAATGGATTGAAGCTGAGCCCGTAGTGCACATTACTTCTGCGCGAACAAGGCGTTTCGTGTATGAAAACATCATAGCTCGATTCGGGGTGCCAGGGCGGATTGTGACTGACAACGGCACCCAGTTCACAGACAAGAAGTTCACAGATTTGCTTGAAGGACTGGGGACAATCCAGATATTTTCGTCTGTCGAACACCCTCAGACCAATGGCCAAGCGGAGGTAGCCAATCAAGAAGTGTTAAAGGGGTTGAAGAAACGTCTGGGAGAAGCGAAGGGAGGATGGACTGACCAGCTATGTCATGTTTTATGGGCATACCGCACCACGCCTCATTCTTCAACTAACGAATCCCCATACCGGTTGATGTACGGGGTTGAGGCGATGATTCCAGTGGAGCTACAAACAAGATCAGCTCGTGTGGAGTATTTTTCAGCTGAAGATAACAACGCCAATTTGGCATCAGAACTGGACGTCCTCCAGGAGTTAAGGGAAAAGGCTTTTGTCAGAGATCAGGCAGTAAAAGCAAAGGCAGCACTCCGGTATAATAAACGTGTCCAGTACAGAGCTTTCAACACCGGAGATCTTGTTTTGAGAAAGGCGAGTGTGGGAAATAAATTCGCTCACCAAGGAAAGCTAGCACCGACGTGGGAAGGTCCTTATAGAGTTTCTGAAGTGACTGGAAAAGGGTCATACCGGTTGGAAGAACTTGATGGAACTCCAATCCGCAACAAATGGAACACTCAGAACTTACGTGTTTATTACAGCTAGTTGGTAAGACGGCGTGTACTCTTTTTCCTTACTTGAGTTTTTTCCCATTGGGTTTTCTCAAGAAGGTTTTAACGAGGCATGACCCCAACTACGCTCTCCGTGTAATGTACTTTCAATCTTAATGAGAATACATTTTAACCGCCTTATCATTCTCACTTTTCTTATGTGTTGCAATTTATAGCCGTAGCTTAACACGCATACACCTCAGGACGGAGGAATCTAACTACCAATTCTGTAATTGATGATGTAACTCCTCGAGGGACTGATGAAGACCCCTCAGGACGGATGATCTCAATCACACATCGTGTGTTTTGACGATGTAACTTCTTGAGGTAGAATGGGTTGTAGGGCTGGTCCTTTCTCAAGGCCACAAACCGAACCCCATTCGAAGACCAAATGGGTTGTAGGGCTGGTCCTTTTTCAAGGCCACAAACCGAACCCCATTCGAAGACAATATGGGTTGTAGGGCTGGTCCTTCCTCAAGGCCATAAACCGAACCCCATGCGAAGGCTTGGGCGCAGTAGGCTGGTTCATACAGAAAACCACGCTGAACCCCGAGTAACGGGCGCAGTAGGTTCAGGATTAGCCCTGATCTGAACCCCGTGTTGAAGGCTTGGATTGTAGGATTGCACCAAACTCCAAGTACGGTTAGTAGGATCGAACCGAACACCGTGTGAAGACTTGAGATGTAGGACCAAACCGAACCTCAAGAGAAAGGCGTAAAGCTTACCCCTGTCAAAGTTGTACCAAAATTCAAAGGCAATGTCCGTCCTCAATTATGGAATATCCACCACAGAGCGGTTGAACGCTAACGTACCCGCTCTACATCTTCGAGGACAGATGAGCATTTCTATCTTTTTAAGAAGTTAAAAGGTAATTCTTGAGATAAAATTTCCCTTCCCAATGTACTTATACTTGGGGACAGGGCATGCTTTAACTTAATTGTCGCTTCTTTGTTACAATTTGTTATCTTAATCCGGTGTGATAAGTACGCTTTAAGCAGCTAGGTAACCACACAGAACGAATTCACAAAGCATTGAAAACAATAAAGTGTTTTGTATAGCACTAAGTTATCCAGCAATCATACATTCGACGCAAGCAGTTGAAGAGAAGCAACAGTAAATTTTATTTCTAAAAATAAGAAATTATGCAGGTCACAAAGTAGTTAAAGACTAGAGCTGATCCCAGTACACAGCTATGAATAAAGCATAAATTAAGAGGCCGGTGCCTGATCCTTCACAGTGGGCACTCTTGTCCTCTCCTTTTTGTCCTCTGCTCCAGCTTGGGCACCTTCTTGCGTTTCAGCTCCAGAGGCAGCGGTGGACGTTGTTGGCTCCATACTTTGACCTTCTGGAAGGGGAGGCAGTTCATACAGAGATGCACGGGGTTCATGGTGCGAGCCGTCCTTATGTACTTCGACAAGTTTTCCCCCATGGAATTCAAAGAACGGATCCAATCCGTACAGATTCAGCTTCACTCCAGGGTTACGATAATAAACTTGACGGAGGGTCAGGCCGAAGGATTCATATGCCACATTTTTGCATATCTCCAAGGCTTTGGCAGCCTTGGCCTTCGCAGCAGTTAATCTTCTTTGAACCTTGGCAAAATCCTCTTCTGAAGGCCCAACACTCGCACCACCCTTCTTGAGTTCCTCAATTTGGGCTTGCATCTCCTTCCGAAGGCTTTCCCACTCCCCAAGGTCTTTGTTGCGACCGTCCTCCATAATTTTGAGATCGTCGGCAAGCTTAGCCGATCTCTTCTTCTCCAGTTGTAATTCTTATTCGAGGAGGGGTATGGATTTGTTCTGTTTCTGAAGGTCGGCAACTTCCCGCTCTAGAGCCTTGTTGGCAAAATGAACTTGACTTGCCTCCTCAGTTTTCCTCTAGAGCGTCTCCTTGGTTTTCTTTAATTCCGACTCCACGCCTCTTTGAACTTCAGCTTGTTTGGCCGCCCATGTCTCCTTCACCGCGAGTTCGGTTTCAAGTTTTTCAACCTGCTCCATATAATCTGCCTTCTCGCTCAGGGAATCAAGGAGGCCGGACAGTTCATCCAGCTGCCAACGCCCGGCCTTACAAGCACCTCGAACCCCAGCAGCGTCGAGGGAGGGGCGGAGACAATACCTTGCTTTTGGAAGAGTGGGGGGCATGGACCCTTGAAACCATAAGTATGGGGAGAGGAAGGAATCGCGTGGAGGGTCAAACGCTGGAGGAGGACCATTCCCGGAGTCCGGCTCTGAAGCATTCTGTGAAGAAGGGGTAGAGGATTCAGGAACGGGCTTCTTTCCCTTATCCTTCTTCAATCCAGTTTCTTCGAGCGTTTTCTGACGCTTCTTCACAGGGTCATCAGAGGAGGGCTTTTCTTGATCTGCCTTTTTAACAAGGTGCCTCTTTTTCTTCTTCTTCTCTGGGACGACCTCCTCATCGCCCGTTCCAGTGGCCTCAGCTTGTTTTTCTGTTTCCTCCTTATCAAAGAGAGGAACCTCTTCACCTACTGCAGAGGTCAGGGGAATGAGGGGAGTTTTGGTGGCGTTCCTCTTCGCCTGGATCTCATTCTCCTCAGAGGAGGAATCACCGTCAGCCATCATGGTCTTTAGCGACAACATCTCTGGGCAGGCTCTTTCGATTTGTTCTGCAAAACAAGAAAGGTTGAGTTAGCACATAAGAAGAAAAAATAATCAGAACAGAATAACTATACAACACAAATAGAGCAAGAGCGGATATTACGGAGGTAGGTGTTTCGGATGTCATCCTCTGCCAAGAGGAGTCTGCTGGAAAATCCTTTGAGGGTCTTCGAAGCCGTCTGCATGGCGCTCAAGACCTCAACAGAATGAGAGGAGAGTTCACTCTCATCTGTGTAATAAGCACGACTCATGAGGAGAAAATGCTCGTGCGTCCAGCTAAGAGGAAACTTGGTAAATCCCTCCTTGTTTCGCCAGAAGACCGGCTTATTCGGTTGAATACAGACCCGCGTGTAGTAATGCTTGAAGGAGCGTCCATCCACCTTCGCGGATTCCGTATAAGATTTGAAATTTATCACCCTTGAGTCACTACGGAGGGTAATGAACCCAAGGCCGCCCTTCTTATTAGCACGGCGGACCACTTGGCAATAGTAGAACAGTTTGGCCACAGTGGCGGAGAAGTTGAAATGCTCCCCCAGAATCTCCAGAGCCCGGACCAGACCCCAACCGTTGGGATGCAGCTGTGTAGGGGCGCAGTCTAAGAAGCGTAGAACGGCCATCTGGAATTCCGTCATGGGGAAGCGTACCCCCAATTTCAAGAAGACGAAGTCGTACATGTAGACCGACCTCTTATCAGGGACGCTGTGGCATACTCTCTCAGAGGGACGTGGTGCCAGCACAGCGTATCGCGCTTTGTATTTCTTGTCTGAGTATATTTTGCAGCGGAAAGAGACCGTGCATTCTTCCTCACTCGCATGGTGCGAAGGGATCTCTAGGAATTCCTCTTCCACCCAGCAGTAGGGTTTCTCCCTGTTGAGCTTTTCCCAGTCAAGCCGGTGTGCCATAACGTTGACACATCCTTCAGCAGAGCGGAGAACTGGTGTTTTTCCACGTCCCGGAAGATCCATAGTTGTGCAGGCACGGTGGAACGCGTACGTGCTGTGGTAAAAAGCAACATCGTCAGAGAGATAACCTTCAGCACTTGACCCTTCATCAGAGCGGCTGGTAGCCCTCGAGTCAAGGGGAACCTCAGAGCGACGTTGGGAAGAGGACGCTCGTGAGGAAGAAGCTTCAGCTCTCTTTGAGCGACGAGGCCCAGCCACAGGAAGATTCACTGGAATCCTCCCACCACGGTGGCTAAGGGGGACACGAGAGCCAAAACTCCCCCTGTTTGAAGGACCAGCGTTGCCTGCTCCAGGGCGCATGGTGGAAACAGAATGAACAAAAATTGCAAGGAGTTGAAGGAAAGGGAGGTTACCTAAAGGAAGAAGATCTTTGAGAAGTTTGAAGACGGCAGAGAAATTTCCAAGAAATTTGAGCAGAGGTTCACTAAGCTTGAAAACAAGAGTGGATTCCAAAATCTGCTAAGAGCCCCTTTTATAGGTAACGAGGAGGCATAGTGTTCCGTCGAAGGTCACAATGCTTGCCTCAAAACGCAACCTTTCAAATTGAAATGACTCCGTCGTTTCGTCACGTACGAGCGCAAAAATGGTAACGTTTCAGTAAACGTTTTGGCAAAATGGGCCCCCCTTTCAGTTTGAATCCAGGCCCAATAAGCCCAATCGACGGTTACACTCTTGGGTAATGATGGCTCGTGCGTAAAAAATGCATTTAATGTCCAATCATGCCATGCGCATTTAATGCCTTTCAACCACTTTTCGAATACCAAGGGTTTTGATTCTCAAAGACTCTTGGGATTTCCATCATTTATTTTACGCTGTCTGAATCCGTTGTACGCAGCGCAAGAAGAGCGGTCACTCGTTTATTAGAGCGGATGCAACAGAGCTTCCAGAGACCTTCCAGAATGTACCACCGGCATCCAGACTTCTCCAGAGTTGTGTAGCTCATATGAGCAACTTAACAGTCCCTCATACAAGCTAGGGGACAGATGATCCGGTCTGGATACCGGCCCCGATCTTGTGACGTCAGAGTGACCTCATATAAGGAAAACCGGTGTCCTGGTTCAACATTACCACACCGGATATCCGATGTCTGGCCTTCTGTTCTCATCTCACAACCGCCCCACTTATTTTCTCTATAACGGATCATTGTTCATTTTCACAGAACATTTATATAACTGTTAGTTTCTCAGTCACAGCGAGATAAGAGCCCCTAATAACTTATCAGCGAAGATACTGTATGTAGCAAAATATGTCACGTCAATGGCCTCAGAAAGCAAGTACATGTGTCAGCAGATTATACGGAAAGGTGATTATCCTCTCTTCTTCCTATAGGATCGTACTCTGATAATTGACCTACCCCCCTGACACACTCTGAGTACTGAGCCACTTTGATTGACACACTTCACATGCTATCAGAACCAAGGGGCCCACTTGCACCTAACGATTCATTTCCTACGTTCAACTATAAATAGGTCATTTCAATACACATGCAAGGTGACGTTGTTCTAACTTACACTTTACTATTGCATCGCTTGAGCATTCACTGAGTTCTTACACTCTTCTAACTTGAGCGTCGGAGAATCTTCGCAGGTGGCACCACCTTTCGCCCCCCTGCAACGCGAAACGCTGGTGTGAAGGATCTCCAGGACAACAAGACCGGCATCTCCCATTTAGAGACCGGATTAATACATCGGATACTCACTGTTCCGGTGTGCAAACCCTAAAAACACCTATATTCTTATGACTGGTCCCACACCGGATCCTAGACCCCGATTCAGACCAGTTCAGTTTTTATTGTGAAAGTACCCGACACTAGGGAGCGACCCCAGGTCCCCTGAAGCACCCTTCCACACCCTCTCATCCCAAGGTTCGCACATTGGTTTCTATAATCCGTCCCCGGGCAACATCACATCTCATTTCTCTTTAATGATTCATGATGCATGAACTACTCACATATTTAGTTGGTTAAGACTTTTAGAAACTCAATTATTAAATACCATAAAGATTCACAAATCATCTCAATAAATTGTACATTCCCATAAGTTCTTCTTTGAACTTCTATTATACAGAATAAATTTAGTACAATCTTCGAATTCAAATCTCACCAACATTGAGTTTCCAAGCCTTAAATATCTTAAAACTTACTCTTAAAAAAAACTTTACATATTTACATAATCTTTCTCAATTTAAATCTTAACTAGATTGAGTTTTAAAAATCTCGACAAAATATCCTTTAGTTATTTCGTTGGGGAAAACCAAAATATTTTACTTTAAACTTCTAATTTTTAAAAGAAAATAATTTTAAAACCATTAACTAAGAATACTTAAAACTATAAAAATTTTCTTTAATTCAAGAATTAATTATCTCAACCTCTGATTTTCATAAAATAGCTTCTTTTTAATACTAGATTTTATTCTAGAGATTAAAAATAAAGTTAGTGAAAATTATTTCTAAGAAGAAATAAAAGACTAAAATAATTATAAAATACTTTCTCTTAGAATAAAGATTTAAAGAGTAAGGTAAAAAAATTCTCACTGAGTTTTAACTTTCCGTCATGCTTGTTATATGCTCAAACTTCATATCACAAGGTCATCAATCATTCATCAACCATAATCAAGTATTGTAATGTCATCAATCACAATCAAATATCATCAATCATAAATATTATCAATCATAATTACATATCATTAGCACAGTCTAATATTATAAATCACAATATCATTAATCAAAATCAAATATAGTTAATTATAATCAAGTCAAATCAACTAAATATCACTCATAAATATAATTCAAATTTTAATGATTATTTAAATTAATAGAGTTGATTTTGGGTCCTTATAGTCCATTCCTCGCACATGTCTATATAAGTCCATATATATAATCCAGTCTTCGCATAGGTATAGTTCAGTCCATACTGGTCATAATAGTCCAAGTCCTTGCATAGGTTTAGTCCAGTTCGCATAGGTTATCCAGGTCTTTACATATGTATTTCAGATAAAGTTACACAAGATACACAATTTAAAATTTATATAAGTTTTAAGTTAAATAGTTATTATTTTAAAATATTATTATTATTATTAAATTTAAAAGGAGTAGGGGACTCCTCCCATTATTCTTATGTCTTTTCATATTATATTTCTATCTCACTCCCCTTACCTTGAATTGCTACCAAAAGTGAGTTCGTTTTACACCTCCGAGTTCTAAAAATATTAATACCAACTTATCTCAGTATAGGCATAAGATAAAAATAAAGATTACTACGTAAAACAGAAATGGTAAATTTTGAATAGTGAATAATGAATAGTAAATAATGAATAGTGATCAGTGAATAGTAGAATGTAAATAGTAATAGTAAATAGTAATTCACTATTTGAATAGTAATTCACTATTTGAATAGTAATTTACTATTTGTAATAGTAATTTACTATTTGAATAGTAATTCACTATTCTCAATAGTAATTTACTATTCTCAATAGTAATTTACTATTGACATAGTAATTTACTATTCAGAATAGTAACTTACAATAATATTATATCTAGTATAATAATAAATTTCTAAAACGATATGAAAATAAACCTAAAAAGTATAAAAGAGAGTTATTCTTACCTTATGATTTTGGCAGAACCTCCTTCCATAAAAATTATTTCTCTCTCTCACTCCTACCATTATCTCTCTAACACTACTATATTAAGAAAATTTAATCTAAACTGTGAATTTTCCCTTCGGTGCTCCTCTCTATTTATAGTAAAAATATGTACTATGTATTTTATTATTTTATTATAAAAGTACTATGTAATTTTTGAAATTTTTGTTTCTAGTTACTGTGCATGTTTGAAATTTTTGTTCATACACAGTGTTTTACATAGTAAATATTGGCTGAATTATTAAGTCAAATAGTAACCATTCACTCGGTATATTTTAAATATTCAAAATCGATCCTTTTTGAAATTTAGTGATATTATATCAGTTCTTACTAATTTTATGATAAGTAATATAAAGTTTAAATTTTAAAAATCTAAAATGTTTTGTTAATAAAAATTTATTGATACGTTTTTAATTTTTTTTACGATTGGTAAAAATCAAGATTTTACTTAAACCAATAATTTTTAGATAAGTCTACTTGAAATGGATTTTAGAAAATTTTCTTATAATTTAAATTCACTTTCTTGTAAATATTTTTAATTTTAAGTAAATTTATATGAATTTAAAATTATTTAAAATATTATTTTATTAAGATATTTCAAAAAATTCCAGAAAATCATAAATATTATGTGGATCAAAAAGTTCTAAAGAACCATAGTCTAATTCCTTCAAAATTTTATTTTAAAATTCTATTAAGAGTTAAATCACAAATATGTAAAAACATAAATATAAAAACATAAAATAAAAGTTGTGAATAATAAATATATTTAAAATTCTTAATATAATTTCATTAATCAATGAATACTAATTAATTCATTTTAAAATTCTCATTCAAAATACATAAATATTATTATTATTATTATTATTATTATTATTATTATTATTATTATTATTATTATATTTAAAAAAACAAATAATTAAATATAAATACCAAAATTTCATAAAAATGATAATAATAAACTAACTAATAGTAAGTATTTCTCATTAAAGATATATTAATATCTATTTTCTATTTGTGTTGAAAATGGGATGTTACAACTCACGCCCAGTCAACGTGCCAATGCTGGTGCTTCGTGCTGGCCTTGTCCCCGCCTTGGCGTGCCTATGCATATATGATCCTGAGTTTGGTAGAAGCCTAGCGCGCCCACACCAGCCTAGGCGTGCCTATGCCCAGACCTTGACTTCTCCTTATGCTGCTGGCGTACAAACGCCCAGCCTGAGCATTCATACACCCAGGTCCTACCCATCCTTGATGTGTTTGGCATTCATTATGCCCAGCCTAGGTGTGCCTACGCCCATCCTAGGTATGCCCAGGCAGTGCATTCCCATCTTTGCGTTGGCATTCATACACCCATCTGGGCGTACCCACACCCAGGTCCTATCTCAGAAACTTGTTTTCACTTTTTGGTGCTTGAGTCCAGTACCACGCATCCTTCTTTTCGTTGTTGTAAAAATATAAAATTATGAAATAATTAAATATAGCATGTTGTGAAAAATTCTCTGTAAATTTTTATAAATTAAGTGAACATTTTAATTGAATCATAGTAGGATGTTATAGTTGTTATGGTGGTAGGGGCGTGGTCATTGTGACGATGGTGCTAGTGTGTGTGGTGGCAACAGTGGTACTCTAGAAGATGTGATAGATCACTCGGGCTTAGTGTCAAACCAATTAGGAGTAGCTTGCCCAGTTCATGCGTGCCATGGATTATCAGCCTTAGCAGTTTTTTCGACAGTAGGACTAGGATCAACAATAGCTCTTACCCCACCCCCTCTCATCTTCCCTCCCTCCCCTCCCCTCCCCCTCTCCCCCTCTCTTTCTCCCTTCTTTATATTGTATTTTATTCTTAAACATTGTATTTAGTTTTTACATACATTGTATATATTTGATTTCAAGATTTATATTATATATATAAAGTTTACATTAAATTAATTTACATATATTTTATTATTTAATATTATAAAGTAGTTAATTTAATTCGTGAATTTGAATTTGGTATTAATTATTGTTTATCATGTTATCAGTGGGTGTTTTCATTAATAAGTCTAAGCCCAAAAAAAAATTGGAAAAACAAAAAACAAATTAAATACAAAATACATCAGCGACTCGTCGCTAATGTACTAAACCAAAACATTAGTGACCGCATTATGAAGCAAGAAAAAAAGTACTTCTAGCAAAGGACACCAATTGCCGCCAACGTGATTTGGTCCACTCACATTATCGGTGCCATAGCCGACATATAGACTTGGTGACGGTTAAGCGGCCATCATTAACAACTGTAACTACTTAAAGTCTACAACATGTAGCGACGAAAACTCCCTGTCACTAACAATTTACCACTTATATCTGACAATAGGCTTGCCACTATTTTAGCGATGGACATAAACTAAAACATTGGCGATGGAATGTGATATGGGTAGTTTTTTTTATCACTAAACACGTTATCTTTGAAAAAAGAGACATGTGGGTAAGGATGTTGACAACAAATTATTTTATGTTTATTATGCATTTAGTTTATGGCTATTAGCCATGAAAATCGTGTTTATGTCACTAAACAGTTTAGCAAAACGAAGTTTAGAAACACACTATTGGATGTAGCGAATTATGTCGCTGACCAACTTAGCGATGAATTTTCTGAATTTAGAGACGGAATAGTTCGATCGTTGAACCTTTTTTGTGAATAACATTTTGATGTTGTACTGGATGACCACTCCGCGTCTAAAAAGGAGAATGAGGAAAAACCCCACCATTGTCACCTTTTCCACCATTGACATCATCACAAGGTCCAACATTAGTTGACCGCCCAAGAGCCCACCCCCTAGTAACCACCGCTCTCACCATAAACATTGATTTTTAGTTTTTTGTTTTAGTTATATTTTGTTTTATTTATATGTTTCCCATATGTTAATAATAATAACAATAATAACAAATAATAGCAATAATAAATGATAATAATAATAATAATAAATGATAATAATAATAATAATAATAATAATAATAATAATAATAATAATAATAATGAATAGAACTAAAAGGGACACATTTGGCTTGGAATGCATGTGGGATATAATGTCTTGTGCGTGTGGGACATGATGTCTCGTGTGACATGAGGCATTAGTTTAGTGTAAAATATTATTGTCTCACATCACTTTTACATGGAAGGAAATAGTGTGACAGACCCATTTTGCATCTCAAAATGGTATAGGACATTAGTTTCACATTAGACATTAATTGGTGTCTCAAGTGACTTTTGTATGGAAGGAACTAGTGTGGGAAAACCTGAGAAATTATATCTCACAATATTTAACTTTAGTCTCATATCAACCCACTATTTACGGCACTGATATTCATCATCTTAGCCTACACATCACCTAAAAATTGTCCATTTCCAATGATTTTGGAGTAAACTTGTAGCTAGATATATCCTTCATTATTCTTAGAATTAACATATTTGCAACAACTTTTGCACCATTTTTAGAACCACTCATTCAAAATTATTTAACCATACTGTAATTAGACATCTGTGTCGTTATCACGCGCAATCTACACGTCATGCGTCAATTTGAACATCCAACCCTGAACCCTTTTCTATCTTGTTGATTAATATGGAACATTTCTTTCTTCTATTGTTGCCTCCACCTCCTTGCATCACATTCTCCCCCTTTTTTGCTCATCATCAACCACAAAGGTTGAATGGAATTCTTCCAGAAGGCTAAAGTGGTGCGCTTAAGGAGCCACCACGATAAATATATGTTGGCTGATGATGATCAAGAAAGTGTTTACCAAGATCGCAATGGGTGCTACAGTAATGCTAAATGGACCGTAGAGATTGTGGAAAATTACAATATCATAAGGTTGAAAAGTTGTCATGGGAAATACTTAACAGCATCTAACATGCCATTTGTGTTAAAGAGCACAGGGAAAAAAGTGACACAAACATTGCCCAAAAGGTTAGGTTCTTCTGTTGAATGGGAGCCAATTAGAGATGGGGTTCAAGTAAGGTTAAGGACACGATATGGCCAATATTTACGAGGTAATGGAGGGTTGCCACCTTGGAGAAACAGTATTACACATGATGTCCCACATCGAACAGCATCAGCTAATTGGATCTTATGGGATGTTGATATTGTTGAGCTTCGTCCACAAACACAACCTTCAAAACCAAGACCAAGACCAACACCTATTACCCCACCAACTCGTCCTATAATTCCAACCCTAAAAGATTTTTCTCCCAATTCCTCTTCTCCTTATGAATCTCCATCAATTTCTGATATGGATTCTCTTGTCAAGATTGATCTAAGGTCCCCCACAACATCTGAGGTTCGTCAAACAACAATTCGGATAAAAAATAAATTACAAAGAGCCTTTAAAGTTATTTATTTAACACAAAATATGAAACTAAAAAAACTATAAACCAAATGGATTGGATTTGTATTCCCTTGCAGTGATCATTATTCAATTGGAGACACCAAATCTTATTCATAGGAAAATTAAGGAGAATAATGTGGATGGCCTGTAACTATTTAGTTTTACATGGACCAATACACAGTTACTTATGTTTCTCAAGGGATCATAGTAAGTGTATTGTTTCTAAAACAATTATATATATTATGATGGGAAGAAAAGAAAAAATAGTTTGTTACTTTACGTTGTGTGTCTTTTTCATACAAGTCATTTCTTGTTATTTCAATACAAAATAATAATATGTCAACAACACAATAAAAAAGGATAAGGATGTTATACTTTTAAAGACAATTTTTTGTATTATTTAATTTAAATTCAATTAGAGAGATAATTATATTATTTTAATCTATGAGTTACTTTTAAATAATAGTATTAATGTGTATCATACTATAAATAATTAACAAACTCTATTATACCAAAAGTCTAACTATTAATGTAATTATGTAAATGTTAGGATAATTAAGATGTTTTATTTTTATTTCTGGGAAAATGGTGTCATAAAAGTAGAAAAAAAATTAGGCACAACCATCAACTTAGCATAACTATTGAAATCATAGTTCTTTAGAATATTCATCATTATATAAACATTGTAGGTTAGATTATTTTCCCACAGTGTAGATAATTTTCCCATTCATTTGGTGCATATTATTTAATTTTAGTACATGATTTCAAGTAATTAATCTTATTAATATTAAGTGTTTCAACTTCTTTCTTAAATATTTTAGTCAAATTCTTTTCCTTGTAAATCTCTATTGAAATTATAAAATTCCATCTTTAAAAATTTAATAGTCCAATGAAGGTTATGTAGGAATTGTGTGATTGAATCATCAGAAGGTGTTTTTGTACAGATTTTCTTATGTAGCTTCATTCATTAAAACAATGAGACAAATTTTGAAGTAGATTTGAAATTTGTACAATATTGTAAATAAGATTAAAAGTTGTCATACTTATACACAAGCGTGTGTTCTCTCTCTCTCAATTCAAACTCACAGGACGTATATCAATTAGAAAATTTCACAAATAGATAAGTGAATGACAATGTCAAGGAACATTGGAATTCATCAATACTTAATTGTTTATCCACTTCAAGTAAAATTTACATTGTAATTCTAGAATTAAGATATAGAAGTTTAAATTGAATTGAATTCATTACTTTTTTTTTTCCTTTCTGATATGTAGCCTGAAGATTCAGATGATTGTGGATCACCGATGAAAGAAGGGAGAATTATATTTTATGATGTGGGCAATGAAAATGGTGATGTTGATGATACAAAAAACAAAGAGGCATTCTTTACCTTCAAAGGTATTTGTGTGGATGAGTTGAAAGATAAATTGAAGGAGGAAACAGGGCTTAATGATATTCTTGTTTGTTGTCGTAATCCATTTAATGCAAAACTTTATCCTCTTTCCTTACAACTTCTTCCTAACAACGCTGACATGCATGTGGTTGTGCTTCCTTCTTCATTTAAAGGCAAGTTTTTTCTTTGTTTTTATGATCATCTTTATCTTATTAGGGATATGCTTTTATCTTGAATGTGATAGCTTGTACTTGCTTGGAGGCCTAAAACAAACTTTACTATATTAGGCATACAAAAACTTTTTTGTTTTAATCATACATAAAATGAGTATTATATGAATGAGTGTTTTTATAAGAAATAAGGTAAGTTTTTTTATTTATTATTTGAAAAGAGTGGGTGTTATGAAAAATGAAGTGTTTAATTATTTGAGACATGATATATTCATATAAATGATAAAGTTTTTATATTCAAAATTTAACTCAACAGCATTCTGATTGAGGAAAACCTTAACTTGAAATTACTTAGAATTATCACTTACTAATTCACACATGGGAAAATATATATTTAGTTGTTCTATAAATAATATTTTGAACTAAGTATCAATTATGTATTTTTTACAAAATATTTTAAAATAAAGATTTGACAGTCTATGTAACTAATCAGAAACGAGAAAAAAAATTAAATAAAAAAATTATCTGCTGAGATTTGATAAAAGTGATAATCTCTGGTCAATCTTCATTCTATTTTTTTCAGCTTCATCATCATTGGTTCTAACAATATGATTTTATTCTATTTTCATGAAACGATTGCCAGTCGAATATGATGTCAGGAAATGAGAGATCTGGTAATGTTCTAATATATATAGTTATGTGTCATGTACATTTGTTATATTTGGACCTGCAAGTGTCAGTCATTCAAACTAATTAAGATGCAAGATCATCCAAAAAGAAGTACCATTTTCAGGGTCTATCGAGGTTGCTAGTGTAATTGGCTACTTGAGATGTAACAAATTAATAAATTATTCTCTATAAATTGGGACTTTGCGTTCCTCTTGTAATTAACTAATGGCAAAACTTTATTTAAAGCTATAGTTCTAGAATCTTATCTTATATAATTCATAGTATCATCATATCAAAAATTCTGCGTAGCCTAGAAATTACATATATATATATATATATATATATATATATATATATATATATATATATATATATATATATATATATATATATATATATATATATATATGAACCATCTTCTTGAAACTTTTTGCCTTAACTTATGTTGGTAGAATAAATTTTAATTAAGAAAGATTATAATAATTTATAGGTTGTAATTGGGATACTCTAGAAATATATAGTACCAAAAACAAAGACACGTGCAATTGAATAGTGTAGTCTCATAAAAGTTATATTTATCTATGCAAATAAAAAAAAAACCTTTTCCAAAAAAGAAAACCTGTCAGAACATTTCTATCAACTACTCAGTGGCAGTTTCTTTGGGTGACATGGAAGATACCATGACCAACATAAGATAAATTTATATTGTATATAAATATATTTCTTAAGTGAACTATTTATATGTTATAATTTTAAAATTTAAAATATCAATTCATTATTTTGTTCCTCTTAAAATACATATTTAACTAAGTGCCATTGTAACTACTAAGTATTTAATTTTAAGCCAAAAACTGAATCTGTGAGATAATTGTCAATATTATTCAATATAGGTAAAATGTTTATATATATATATATATATATGTATGTATGTGTGTGTACTTCTTTTATGTATGTGTTAGCGAACTCTAATAATTCAATATGATTATGAGCAGAAAGGAGGAACTCATTTCTACTTCTTTTTTTTTCCCTGTCAGCAAAGTAAAATGTTAATAAATTAAATCAGTACAAGATATACTCGAATTAATATATATATATATATATATATATATATATATATATATATATATATATATATATATATATATATATATATATATATATATATATATATATATATATATATATACTAATTTGAAACCCTCTCATATCAATTGCAAGCCAAGTCCAAACCTAAACGTAGGTGCCTTTGGTAGACATATGTCATCAGAACATTCAATTTTTTTTTTAGCAAAAGAAAATCATTAATAAGGGATACAACGGGTATAATCACAACATTAAAGATTAGTTCGATGTTTGGTATACTTTACGGATAAAATAAAACAGTACCAATCTCTTCCATTCAAAGTGTATAAAAAAAAAATCAGCTTAAAGATGGAATAAATCCACCGCTAAAATTAAAAAATTGCCGTTAATAAGGTTAGAGACAAATTTAAATTTGGTTATATATATCTTCTCATCGTTAAATTTAATGTTGTTAGACTGTTTAACGACATCAAATTAAATTAAATAGTCATAAAAAAGGCATAATAGGCCCAACAACATTATTGCTGGCATCCTTACCCACGCATTGTTTTTTTTTTTCAAATATGACGTGCTTAGCTATAGATGATTCTGTAGCCAACCCTATCACTAAGGTTTATAACAAAATTCTATTAGCAATAGGCTTGCTTCCATCATAAAGTTGTGGGTTGCAAGTACATTTTCCTGGAGTAAATGGCAACCTAGCGATGAGACCTTGTCATCACTAAAATTATTTAGATAGCTAGTGGTTATTGGAATTAGGGATGGGTAGTGTTGCCACTGCGATGAATACGAGCTTAAGGGTCACCAATCATGTCGCTAATGTGATCGATGACCTATGTCATATTAGCGACGAGTGTGTATCGTCACTAATGGTTATGCCCTCTGTAACGTCACTAATGTGTGACAGGTTAGCACGTTAGCAATAGGATGTTTCCGTTGCTAATATATTTTTAACCTAATTTTTTTGTTTGTCTTGTTTTTTTTTTTATTTTTTTGGACTTTGATATTAATAGAATCCTAAACCCATAAAACGCACCTAATATACAACAAATACAATTGATTCATTATTGCATTTATTCAATATTCACGAATTAAACTAACTACATAACACTAAATGGTCAAATTAACAATTAAATTAATGAAAAGTTTATATATACAACACAAATAGACAAATCAAATATATACAATGTGTAAAACTAAATACAATAGGCAAAAATGAAATATAATGTCTAAAACATTCTTATGTTTGAAAGAACCATAAAAACCCAAAGAAATTTTTTTCGATTTAATTCAACCCTAAATTGGTTGTTCAGGCCCATCTAGAGGCATCTAAACCTCACGGACGCATTATGACTCTATCACTTGCCTAATTACACATAAAGCTCATGTAAAACCTTCATTTTGCATGTGTTTATCATCAAATCACATTCTAATGCATATTCTAATTCAATCATGACTCATTCATACATATCAATAATTCTTGCCCATCACATTCATATCATTCATCAATCTCATAAACACAATTCCTGGGCATAACAAGCATCACATTTATATGGTGGGACCATCCATGATCACCACAAACAAACATTATCATCAATATCTATATTATCATCGCATCATCATATACATAACCAAAATAAATCTAAGGTTCCAGTTGAAGCCGTCATCTACCTAGAATCTATTAAGCAGTTATTTACACCAATCAAAATAGGTATCTACAGGAGTCGGCCAAGCTACAACACCAAAATACTATACAATATAGACAATATATATATATATGTATAATTTGTCTCCCGCACAAGCATGATGACATCTCACCAATCACCATCACGGTCCAATCCCACTGAAAAATATAGCCACATAATAGGGGAGAGTGTGAACACCTCTTTTGGTCCGGTCCAAATGGAACAAATCTTCTTTTATACTGAATTCTGATTCAGAATGGTCAAATCTGAATAGGATGGCTCCAAAATAATCAGAACCGGGTGAGATAACTCAGAATGAAGCTTTTCTAAGTGGAATATTGCCCTGTTGGAGGCAAATCTGAGTGGAATGACTCAAAAATGATCAGATCCGAGCAGGATGGCCCTAAAGGAAGCTTTTCTGAGTGGAGTATGTCCCTGTTGAAGAGAAATCCGAGTGGAATGACTCAAAAATGATCAAATCCGAGTCATAATGAAGCATTTCCGAGTAGGAATAGGCTCCTGTTGGGGAATCCGAGCGGAATGACACAAAAATGATCAAATCCGAGTAGAATTACTCAGAATAAGTCATTTTCGAGTGGAATACTATTGCTGACTGAAGTGAATCCGAGTGGGAGCTTTCTGAATGCAAGTAATCTGAATGAAGAAATGCTGATTAAAGTGAATCTGATTGAGGAATGTGTTTTTCTGGGAAAAACCGAGTCCGAGTGAACACATCCGAGGGGCGAACGTTGATTGAAAGCCCTTTGGTTGAAGTGTAAAGGCTGATTCCGAGTGAAAATGCCAAGTTTCCAAGTTCTGAGTGGAAAGAGAGCCAGTTCCGAGTGAAAACAAAGTTTGAGGACCTGTTATTGAATGAAGCTCTCCTAACTGAAGTAAAAAAGACCGACTCTGAGTGTAACTGAGTGGTCAGATTCAGACTGGAAGGAAAACCCGACTCTAAGTCTATTTGAGTGGTCAAATTCTCTCAAGTACCAATTTCTGAGAGGAAAAAAGACCGAGTCCGAGTGAAATAATCCCAGCATCCGAGTAAGAACATCCGAAGGAGAAATGTTGATTGAAACCTTCTGATTGAAGTGTGAAGTTCGACTCTCAGTGAATCTGGGTGGTCAGATTCCGATTGGAACAGAAGTCCGATTGTGAGTATATCTAGGTAGTCAAATTTTGATGGGAAGAAAACCGATTCTGAGTGAAAATCTAAAAGTTTCCAAGCCCTGATTGCAAAGAAGGTCAACTCCGAGTGACAAATCCGAGTGACAACTCTGAATGAATATTTGCCGACTAAGACATTCTTCAATCAGTTTCGTTGTCAATCTTCAATCGGTTTCCGAGTGACAACGACTAAATGAAAAGATTTCTGAATTAATGTGTCCGATTGGACTGAAGAAAGGAAAATCCATGTGAAATCCTTCTGAAGACGACTCCCAAGTGAGTGGACCGAGCAGCTAATTGCTGAGTGAAAGCTGTCCCTGATTGGAAAATAAGGGCGAGTGAGTGCACTGAACAATTGACGACTGAATGAAAATTCTGAATGAGGATAAGACTGACTCCGAGTGGAAAATGGATATTTCCGAGTGCGATATCCGAGTCAGATGCCTCTCTAGTCTGCACCGAGTAAAGTATCTCCAGTAAGAATCGAGTGATGCCTCTTCAGTCAGCACCAGGTCACTCTCTTAGTCAACACCGAGTCATATTTCACCCATTTCCGAGTGGTCCTTTAACCATTTCCGAGACCTTTTCCACTCAACCCCCGAGTCATCCTTTACCATTACCGAGCCACTCTTTTAACCATTCCCGAGCCTTCTTTTAACCATTCTGAGACCCTTTCCACTCAACTTCCGAGCCATTCTTTTACCCATTTCCGAGATTACTTCTCACCCATTTCTGAGACACTTTTTCAATCAATTCCAAGTGACATTTTTCAGTCAGCAAGGAGTCCTCTTCAGCCAATTCCGAGTCACTTTGCACTCGGTCTGATCGAATGTTTCAATCAGAATTACTTTGTCCCCTGAATCCAATTGCTTTGCTTTTCACTTGGATTCTCCTCATAAATAACCCAACACCGAGCAAAAACTTCACTCGGCCTTCCATGACAGAGCTCCTCTCAGAAGAATTCTCACTCGAAAAGGACTATTTTCACTTGGAATGAGGATGAATGTTGACTGAGAGGCTAATCCGAGTCATCCTCTCTCGGATTTCCACTATCCTCTCTCGGATTTCCATTATCCTCTCTCGGATTTCCACATCCTCTCTCGGATTTCCACCATCCTCTCTCGAATTTCCACCAGGCTCCCCCTGTTCGCCCGTGCTGACTTGGATTCTACCACCCAAGTGGATCCAGGAATCCTGGGGGTGGCAGACAGGGGCGGAAGTGGAGAAATTAAAAATTCCCACCAGCCGCTGTCCCCCACTACCAGGCTGCCTCCAATCTGAGTCTAAGCCTGAGCTGGCCTTCCACTCTGAGTGGAAGCCTGAGCTGGCCTTCCACTCGGAAAAGCCTATAAATGGACAAAGGCTGAAGCTTTGAGGGGGAGAAGGCCTTCATTAAGAGAAAAAACTCTGCCCATCTCTCTACTCACCAGCTCCGTCCCTTCCTTCACTCACCAGCTCCCTTCCCCCTCCACCACACCGTCCTCATTCTACCTTCACCAATACAGTCTTCCTCCTCCCTTTTCCCACCTGACAACTCCCTCAAATCACACCAACACAACCCCTATCCGTACAGCCCAATCTTCTCACCACTCCCCACCGTCCTCCTTCCTTCTCCACACCGTCCTACCTCTTAAAAAGAGACACGAAGCACCCTTCTCCTCTCCACTCACTTTTTCTCTCCTCACCAGCACCCTTCATACCTCACTGTTCAGCAACCTGAGACCAGCTCTCCTGCTCCATCACTCGGTTTCTCAATTTTCACCTGGTATTCTACTTTTCACCCGATATTCTACTTTTTACTCGGTATTTTCACTTTTTACTCGGTTTTTTCCATTTTCACTCGGTTTTACCATTTTTACTTGGTTTTCCCATTTTCACTCGGTTTTTCCACTTTTACTCGGTTTTTTCCCTTTTTCTCACTCGGTTTTCTCTTCTCCCACTCAGTTTTCGCTCATTTTTCCCTCTCTTTTCCGAATATACTATTTCCTTTTCTCTCTTGTAGCTTCTGCTACCCTCCCTCTTTTGCTTCGTAGTAAAAAAATATAATAAAGGGAAATAAATGTTTCCTATGTTTTCTTTCAAATCTAAATAAAATCAAAACAAAATCAAAAAAAGAAAAAATCATTTTTAGTCAGTGTCGTACGAAAAATACTTCCGTCTACACAACCTCTGTAGGATTCGTACACGTGCGAAGAACTTCGTCTTGTATGGGTTCCTCACCAAAATGATACCCACCAACATTTTCCCAATCTTTTCCTAAAAAAAACACTCAAAACTACATAACCCTGATTTCTTGATAATTCAAGAATGCGTAGGAGCAGGACTTCAACTCCTGTCGGGCCCATCTCTCTTGTTTCCTTTTACTGATTTATTTCCTCACTTTCGTGTCCCTTTCATAAATGTTCCTTTTTCCGTCGCTTCCGTGAAAATCAATTTAGACGTGACGTCTTGTTGATTTCCCCCTAGTTTTTTTTTTTGTTCAAGCCTTGCCACAATTCATAGAGAAGGGATACTTAGGACGAGACGTCCTGCTTATCTCTTTCCTATCCCTGTCCTTTTTTTATTCGAGGATGTCTAATTTAGACGTGATGTCTTATTAGCATTCTCTTCCTCTCTCTGTCTCATATCGAAGTCGAGTTTAATTCGGATGAAACGTCCCGTTAACCTCGCTTCGACATTCTATGTTTGTACAAGTTCACTTACTCCCTTCCGTCGTTTTCAAATAAAAATACAAAAAAGGAAGAAACCATGTTTATTTAAGGCTATTTATATTGCGCTTTCAACCTTGGTACTGTTTCTGACAGGCGATGTAGGGTGCTAATACCTTCCCTACTCGTAACCGACTCTCGAACTTGAATCTCAATTTTTAACCAGTGCTTTACTGAACCTAGTTTTTTTCCAATGTTTTTCCTATGAATAAAAATGTTGGTGGAGACTCCCTGTTTCATACCTAGGTTTTTCTCTCTCGTCGCGCCGTCGCGATCCAGGTTGCGACAGAGAGCACATTACATGTTAAACGACAGTATAAAACTATTTCAATTAAAAGTGTATCTCCAGGAATCAACCTTCTATTTGTATGTTTGAAAAAAATGGTATGTTGCTACCTTTTTTATAAAACAATTAACGATTCCCGAAGTAACGTCTAAACCTAATAAGTCAAGGAAAAGCTAAACGGCCCTGGAATAAGTAAATACCATTTGAAAATGGATAGAGATAAAAGACATAATATAGGAAAAATAAAATAAAATAATTACTAAATGCAAAATTGGGTTTATAAAGACATTATTTGAAATAGGGTGATTTTTTTCTTTATTTAGTCTTTTTTATTGAGCTAGATCAACCTATCCAATTCCAATTCTTAATCATATAGCATAATATCACATATCAATATCATTCACTGCCATTTAACACAATCACCCACATCAAATATTCTCAATATCATATACACAGGCTATACCATTCATGTTATTCTCAATAACAATGCAACAATGCATATGCATACGGATCTGACTTAAACAATGATTTTAATTACAGATTCCTTTCTGGCCTCACTCCATTAGCCCTTCCCGCATGATATCGGTCACCTCGTGACGTCTCAAGACTTAACTCTAGCTCATACGGTAATCACGGGCTCTCACAGGCCCTAGCCCAAGAATCTGTAACTTGAAATCACCAATGTAACACCCTCGGTTAGATAAGACAAATCCTTCTGTAGGTTCATCCTATTTAACTGAGAGTGTTAACAGTTTTTAGAAAAAGTGAATATTTTTTTTTATAAAATAATGGCATATCAGTGGAAGCAATATTATATAGATCACATAGTCATTCACAAACTGCAAGTAATTGTACTCTTAACAGAATGGGGCACGCAGGCACCCTTAAATATTATACAGTCATCCGTCAATATTCAGATACTTAAATTCTATTTAAGGAGTGTTCTCATTTGGTTCAGCATATTGCTGTTCTTCATACTCAGGTTCTTGATTTCCTAATTCCTCTGAAAATTGTCAACAGTAAGGGTGAGTATAACCCAAGACCCTGATTGGTTAATCTGGTGCGGACATAATCCAGTTAACATATAATATCACATAAATCATATAATTAACATATTCATAAATATAACAATCAAATATGCTTGTAATGAAATGCATGAGTTTGGATTTATTATGATTTATCTTTGGTTAAGTCTCATGATGCATGTGGGCCCAATAAATCGTTTCATCTTCTTCTCATTCTTTGGAATAACTCCATTCCAATCATCTAGAGCGATCAGGGTCCGCCCAAGTTCCATATGGTACAAATGAACTCATTGGTTCTCATCATTGATTTAAATATTTTTGGAACTTGGATCCCTACGATCATAGTTACACTCCGTCATTTAGTCAAAGTACACTAGAATTGCATCGTCTCACCCGGCTATCAGGCGCGACTCTGATGCCACTGGGTTGCCGTTCCAGTTGTACTCCCAAGATTCTTCATGGAGATCGAACGTGAGTGTCCTCCACTGTACCAAGTGTATGCTCTAGAGGTTTTTCTTCTTCAAAAATATTTTCATGATGCGAAATGCATTTATTTTATCAATTGATTCATTGGGTATCTATGTGTTTCCAGTCTCATCATATCATTCCCAAGTTCTTTGAATTCCATCAATTATTTAAACATTGTAAGATATTCGTTTATTATTTTAGAAATATATCTATTATATCTTGGTTAAAATTATATTTTCCATAAAGAGTAAAATAATATATTCTTTATGTAAATACTCATAATTAAGACGTTAACAATGTTAATAACAATAAAACTAATAATAATAATAATAACAATATTAAGATTGATAATAATTAGAATAATAATAATAATAATAGAATAAGAATGATAATAATAATTATAACTTCCCAATAATTTAAAAAGTATTAAAGAATAGTTTCTAAATGAAAATCCAAGCGAAAAACACTAAAAATAGAGTTTTCCGAGTGAAACAAGGGTAAATCCGAGTGAAATAAGTATGATTCCGAGTGGAATCATACTGAGAAGGGTTTTCCAAACGATCTGGCTAAAAATCCGAGTGAAATTACACTGGAAAACTGTTTTCCGACTGAAACAAGTTTGGGTCCGAGTGAAAATGAACTGGAAGGCTGTTTTCCGACTGAAACAGGTTTGATTCCGAGTGAAAATGAGTTTTTCGCATGAATTAACTATGAATCCGAGTGAAATAAAACTAAGCAGAGTTTACTAAATGAAATTAATATGTTTTTCGAGTGAAACAGAAACTGAGAAGTATCTTCTTAATGAAATAACTTAAATTCTGAGTGAAATAAATTTCTGAGTGAATTAAAATATAATTTCCGAGTGGAATCAGTAAGAAAGAGTTTCATGAGTGAAAATGTTGGTGAAACCAAGTAAAAATGAATTTCTGAGTGTAATAAAATACGATTCCGAGTGACATCAGTCTCAAAGGAGTTTTCTGAGTGAAATCAATATAAGTTCCGAGTGAAATATGTTTTCCGAGTGATATTAACTGGGAAGATGTTGTTCGAGTGGAAATAAACTAGAAAAAGTTCTCTGAGTGAAATTAGGTTGTTTACCGAGTGAAGAATTATTCTATCAGAATGAAATACATTCAGTTAAGGTTGAATCCGATTGAAACTAAGCAAAACCGAGTTGTTATAGATGTAAAACCGGTCGGATTAACATAAAACAGAACCTGTTATCATTAAATCCATCTTCTATTCATAATTTTTCACTGGAAATCACACGGTACCCATGATGCTTAGTATTTTCAGTGCAATACAGTTCATATCATTTCACAATTCATCACTGATTATATGCATTTAATAACAAATATATATATATATAAATACAAATAATAACAATTAAGGCATTTAATTCACACAACACTGAATCTGTCCTGGAAAGGTGAGGAACAAGTTCCTTAACCCTTTCCTTCACTCGATTTTCCCACAGAGCACCCAAGAATATACCCCTTTACCTTTATGGAGCTCCTGGAGGAGAAGCAGAGGTTCCCTTTCACTGTCCTGCACAAATTCTGAGTGAAACAGAAGAGAAAAGAGAGAGAAAGTAACTTGTAGGAAGAAGAATGATGGAGGTGTGTTTCGTGTGTGTGTTCTCTAAGAGTCCTTCCGCTGGTTTAAATAAGGAGTGGGCTGCTAAGTGGAAAACTAAATGGGGAACAGCTTTTGTGAGTGGGCTGCTAGTGGAGTGTTAATGGAGTGTCAGTGGAGATTTAAATAAGGAGATATGCTGAGTCAGTGCCCATTTCTGGCCACCCACTAGCTATAATGCGCATAATTGAATTAAAATAATCATTAAAAGACAAAATTGAAGTCAATACGCACAACTGACACTGAATACCGAGTGAGAATTCCACTCGGTTAACCACTATGCCGACTGGAATTCTTCTTCCGAGTCAACAAATACAAGGCTTGCTTGAGCGAGTCTTTAAGTCCTCACTCGGAATTCCTTTGAAACCGACTCAGGTACTCGGTTTCTCACTCGGTAATATCTGTCCAGACCGAGTCCTCTCTTTCTCAGAGTTTTCACTCGGAAATCCGAGTCTTCATTCACTTGGTTCACTCGGTTTAGGCCAACTTCTTCAACTATATTTCCAAATTAAGGTTTATTTAAGCCATTACCTCTCGGAACAAGACCTACACGTACGACTCTCACTCGGTTTTGGTCCAGTAGAGTATATCTCACTCGGAATTGGCTCAGCCTCTTACATTTCTCTCGGAATGGGTTCCCTTTACCATTTTCCACTCGGTTTCTTAAGCAAATACATACGAAACCATTCGGAATCCTTCCCAATTGATTCCACAACACACTCCAGTCGGTAGGAAGCATCAAATCAACATAAACATAAATATACATACATTCTTTCACTCGGAATACTTCAATCGGAGGAGTTTCCTTCGGAAAAGAAGCATTTGGCACGGTTTGACTCGGAAATGAGTCATTCTAGGGTGTTTTGACTCGGAATTTCACCCAGAAGTGGTTCTCTTGAACACACTTCACTCAGAATTGCCTCTCAGGTCAGGACTCCACTCGGTGGTAGCCCTCTCAGTCATGTTTTACTCAGAAAACATGACACTGACTCGGAATTCTCTCCTTCACTTGGAATTTTTAATCATTCACTCAGAATTCTTCTCTGTTACTCGGAACAGAGCCCTTTTCACTCGGTTTTTGCATAATTTCACTAATGGTCCATATAAATTCTATTATTATGTGCAAAAATGACATTTTTGAGATACTACAGACCATCAACAGGGTATATATTGACTTATTCTTGCTTACAAACCCTCCATAATTAAAAATTTACAAGGGTAAAACTGTTTCTAAAAAGAGGGATGTTACAACCAACACAGGGTTCCTGACCTTCCACACCCTTACTATCCATGCCACATTATGCAATTCACACCAAGCATCTCATGCTACAAAATAATACTAAATCATTTACTCAATTGCATTTCATGTCACTTCTTAATATCATCAATATTATTCTATCATGTCTCACGCTGAGAATTTAATTCATCAATTCATTACATCACGTGTAATATATCACATCAAACACATTCATAATTTGCATCTCATGCAATTCAACATCACATTATGGACGACAAACACCATAAACATTGATCATTCTCAATTACCATACAAGCGGGGTATATCCACAAACATTTCACAATTTACAAATCAATCATCATGGTTCACACACATTATTCATAACTCAATATATATCAATATACCCCAAACCGGTCCATAAACCATACATTTAAAATGTAATAGCTTCCCTACCTGGAAATAAATAATCCAAAAGTTCACAAGCGATCTGAATGCTCACCGACCGCTCTCCGATCACCCGTTTAACAATTAATCAACCTCCTAAAATTCATAATAACGTCTCTTAATATCAACATCGCTAGTAAATTTGTATTTCGAGCTAGAAACATTAATCCATAATTATTTCGATAAGTTTTAACTTACCAACAATGCGATCACCCACCGATACTTGTTTCCGACTAACACCCACGCTCCAAAACGCTTCCGAAATATTTCCTAAAATTACAATAATATATTTTATCACTACAAACGCTATTAAAATTCATAATTGCAGCTAGAATCACCAATCTACAATTATTTTGATAAGTTACTTACCGACTAGCTCCAACGCTTGATTCTAAGATCCCCAACGTCGATCGCTAGTAGAAACGCCTCAGAATTGGTTCCTAAACCAATGATAATCATCATGTAATGTTCTAAATTTATGCTTCAGTGCCCAAATAATTAATTATATAGATTCCAATAATTTCTACTTACCGGATTACCTGCCGACAACCTCCAATGCTCGTTTCCGTTAACACTTAACTCCAAGTTACTTCCGAATGGCTTCGATGTTCTCTGAAGCTTGATCCTACATGCACCCAACGCTAACTGGTATCACAAACGCTTCCGAAATTGCACTTAAACCAAAAGAAAATCAAAACCCAAGGACATCTGAGCTGTCCACCACAAGAACTTGCTCCAAAGACCTCAATTGTGCGGAATCAAGCTTTCCCCTTTAAGCTTCCATGGCTACCAATAGAGAAAGAGGAAGAAAAGCTATATGCCCTTGCCCTTAATTGAAGAATTTGGAGAAGAATGGGTGAAGGAAGAATGGTTACTCATAAAAGGAAGAAGAAGAATGGCAATTCTAAATTCTTCCATTGTTACATGTGAGAGAGAATAAGAGTAAATTCTGATTTTCAATTTTTGCTTTGCCACAGCTTCTATTTTCCAATTCCGCGTGAATGCATCAGTGAATTGGCAAAGCATTGCAACTAATGACTTAAGGGCATTTAGGTAATTTGGCATGTCCTGTTAACTTTTAAACCAACCGGGTAATTAACGATTACTTGAAACTTAGAAAAGTAATTTAATCACCTGGGGGTTATTTCACTCATTTAATTTAATTAATTGACCAATAGAATTTACCCAAAAATTAAATTTAGGGATGTTACATGTCAAGAAGAGGAAAGGGAATGAGGTTGTTGCCGATCCTAGTCCTACTGCTGAAAGAAAGCATTCGGCTACTGAGGCTAGTACCCGTGGCAAGATGAATTGGGCAACATGCTGCTTAGTAGTATGAACTTAAGCCTTAATTCTTTGTTGCATCTCCTATAAAACTGCAATCTTTGTGGTCTTCTCCTCCCCCTTTTTTATTACTCTTCTTTTTCTTCTTGTTATCACTTTTTGTCATGTTCTCCTTCTTTTTCTATCTTTTCCCACCCACCCCTTTTTTCCATCTTTGCCCCATAGTTCATTTAATGGTGTCATCGATGCAATGTAGGTGATGTAAACACAAGTTTATTGATGGTTGGTTCTAAATGGTTTTGCATTCGCATCACCTACATCGTATCAATGATGTAACCAAATGAATCATAAGGCAGGGGAAAAGAGGGTGAGTTAGGGAAGAAGAAAAACATTACACATCTCACAGGAAGAAGAAAAGTAATAGAAAATGGAAATAAGAGGAATATGACTTAAGTGATAATTTTTTAAAAAATTAAATAAACACACATATCAATACTAGGTCAATACTTAATTGACGATAAATTAATGACATGACTTAATCCTAATAAAAAATATTTCAAAAGCTAAATTCTAAAAAAACATTTCTTAGGAGATTAATCCTAATTTAAAACTTTTTTAAGAGTTAATTTTATATTTAGACAAAAAAATTACACACGTTAGTGCTAAAAAAAACTAAATGTAAGTCATCTTACCACTTAATAGACAAAAAGTTAACAACATAATTTAATCTTAACAAAGAAATATTTCAATACTAAATCCTAAAAAAATAATTTCTTAGGAGATTTGTAACGCCCTGGAGCCAACTTGTAAATCTCAAGATAATTACCGTCACCATATAAAATCTCTTAGATAACTTATTTTTCACCTGGTAATTATCAAGAGATTCACAACCTGATTCCTGAGGTTACTGATACAATATCAGAGTACGCAACCTTTACATAATTAACTTCTTATTATTATACATAACATTAGAGTTTCATACATATTATATTTCACAACAGGCACCTAGATCTTATAAAATATAAAGATGTAAAGTACCAAAACATAGCATATACATAATACAAAAATAGTAGTCATGCAAGAAAGCATCATCATCAAAAGCCTTCATAATTCATCCATATTCAGTAACATCCACTTTGTCACATGTCTTCCTGGTTAATCACTAAAGGGTTGCCACAAGTAATAGAAAGAGTGAGATAAAATATCAAATAAATAGAAATTAAATTAGAACAAACACAATCACAAGTAGGATGCTATGCGATGCAAATGCCAAACAAGTATTTTATATTATACTGATATTATTATATTCCGTTCTTTTATATAAATGAAAATGCATGATGGATCCATTCTGGTGGGAACATCTGCAGTGATTTCCAACAATAATATTTTTACGGATATCCAACCGATACCGCGCCCCATAATGCAACACCACATCGGATAACAATATCATAATATCAATAACAAGTGTTGCGGGACCCCCCTTAAGGACACACTGCTTAGCCTTTAAGACGGTTGTGGTATAAAACCACCACAGAGGTCTGTGCTCAACAGAGCGCGTTTCCCCACCGGGAACCCCCTTAAAGAACCCCTCTGCGGATTCTTTGAACGGCCAATGCATATGATGCATGAATGCATTACATTATCAAATTCCTTTATAATTAATTTTAACAATAAAATTATTACAACAATCAATTAGGCATGCTTTATTTGTAATTCAAAGAATATGGAAACACATTTTCCATACTATTTTTATCATAATACAATCATATGGAAATACATTTCCCATAATATTCATATCATATTTCAAACATATGAAAACATATTTTCCATAATATTTCATATTTCAAAGAATATGGAAACACACTTTCCATGTTATAGTAATTGTTTAATATCATATTCCAAACCATTTGCATCCATTTCACAATTTAATTCAAATTAAATTAAAATATAACTATATGAGTTTCTAAACAATTAAACAAGCAATTCTAACTTAATTTCTATGTATTTAATATCTTATCCCCTCTTTCTTACCTCAAGTGAAGATCGTTAAACTTTCCTTATGCTAAACTCCCTTGTATTTCTTCAAATCTTCAAGTTTGCGTAATTTCTTCTTATGCGAAAATTAAAGAATGAAGGTTTTGAGAGCTTGAAGAGGGAGATGAAAGGTTATAGGATCAGTGAGGTTTTTGGTCTGAGGAAATGTGGGAGGTTGAGGCTCTATTTATAGGCTTTCAATGGCGGTTACTGTAGCAAATTACTGTAGTAAAGCACTGTAGCAAATCACTGTAGCAGCTCGAAATTGACATGAGGCAGTGGAAAATTGGAGAATTCTCACGAATTCTCTACATTCGTCAACATTTTTCATGTGGCATTTACTGTAGCATTTTACTGTAGCAGATTTTTGTTTTATTTTATTATTCTATTCTACATTCCATTCTCGTTTATTTCCGTTTTAAGTCAAACTGAAAATATCCTTGTATTCATATTTAAGTTTCCTATTTTCTAGGTTTCAGTTCTTATTTCTCTGAGAAATTTTAATTTTTTCACTATTTAATTTACTGCTTAAAAATTTGGGCTGTTACACTCTCCCCTCGTTATAAAAATTTCGTCCTCGAAATTTAAACGTACCTGGTTAGAGTAATTCAAGATATTGACTCCTCATCTCATCTTCTCGTTCCCAAGTCATGCTTATTTCATTTCCTTGTTGCCAAGCTACTTTTGGTATAGTACCACTACATTCAGTTACTGAGTATCTAGTATACTCAGAGTTCTAACAATTTTACTTATCTAACTAGTAATTATACTAAAAAGAAACATACAAAGAACACACATAACACACAAGCACACAAATTTCAAACAAATAGAAATCAAGGTTCACACACTTTAAGCTATCTTATGTTAATCTCTAGTCACTTCCTAAGGTTTTCTTTATATTTTATAAACCATTGCTCTGATACCACTTCAGTTGTAACGCCCTGGAGCCAACTTGCAAATCTCAAGATAATTACCTTCACCATATAAAATCTCTTAGATAACTTATTTTTCGCCTGGTAATTATCAAGAGATTCACAACCTGATTCCAGAGGTTACTGATACAATATCAAAGTACGCAACCTTTACATAATTAACTTCTTATTATTATACATAATATTAGAGTTTCATACATATTATATTTCACAACAGGCACCTAGATCTTATAAAATATAAAGATGTAAAGTACCAAAACATAGCATATACATAATACAACAATAGTAGTCATGCAAGAAAGCATCATCATCAAAAGCCTTCATAAGTCATCCATATTCAGTAACATCCACTTTGTCACATGTCTTCCTGGTTAATCACTAAAGGGTTGTCACAAGTAATAGAAAGAGTGAGATAAAATATCAAATAAATAGAAATTAAATCAGAACAAACACAATCACAAGTAGGATGCTATGCAATGCAAATGCCAAACAAGTATTTTATATTATACTGATATTATTATATTCCGTTCTTTTATATAAATGAAAATGCATGATGGATCCATTCTGGTGGGAACATCTGCAGTGATTTCCAACAATAATATTTTTACGGATATCCAACCGATACCGCGCCCCATAATGCAACACCACATCGGATAACAATATCATAATATCAATCACTGTAGCAAATCACTGTAGCAGCTCGAAATTGACATGAGGCGGTGGAAAATTGGAGAATTCTCACGAATTCTCTACATTCGTCAACATTTTTCATGTGACGTTTACTGTAGCATTTTACTGTAGCAGATTTTTGTTTTATTTTATTATTATATTCTACATTCCATTCTCGTTTATTTTCATTTTAAGTCAAACTGAAAATATCCTTATATTCATATTTAAATTTCCTATTTTCTAGGTTTCAGTTCTTATTTCTCTGAGAAATTTTAATTTTTTCACTATTTAATTTACTGCATAAAAATTTGGGTTGTTACAAGATTGATCTTAATTTTAAAATTTGTATGTTCTAATTTTATATTTAAGCAAAAAAAGATATATTTACTTTCTCATTTTCCTCCTTTTCCTTCCTTTTTTTAAATTTAAAATTTATACATAATATCCAAAAAAAAACAGGCAATTTGATGAACACATAAAATAAATAAATAAATAAAAGATGTCACCAGGCAGCAGGCAACAGGAGCATTCGAAGGGATGTGTCTGTCACAGCTAAGCAAGTGCTTCTCAGGGTTTTCTTCACTACTTCCCGCCATTACTTACAAACATAAGAGCCTTGTCTCAAGTTTCACCCCAACAAGGGAAACAGCACGTGCCATTTCCCAAGCTACAAAGGTACCCGCCATTACTATTTATGCTTTCAAGTCAAACGCCACGTTTGATGACTCTTTGTTGTGCAGTTTAAGGAGGAGCAAGAGGTGTTGGTGGTTGTCGGTGGTGGAGCAGCAGGGGTGTATGGAGCAATTCATGCTAAGACTCTGGCACCCCACCTTGCTGTGCTGGTTATTGAGAAGGGAAAGCCCCTTTCCAAGGTTTCTCGCTTTTGGTTGAATGATGCTAGGTGCTATCCTGTTGTGTGATTAGCTGGTTTCTCACTCTCTTTGTATTGTTCCTCTCATGCTACTGTTGCCAGGTGAAAGTTTCCGGGGGTGGCCGGTGCAATGTCACAAATGGGGACTCTGCTGACAATATGGTAATCCCTCTTTCCTTCTCTAGAAATTAATCATAACTTGTTTGAGTTTAACTTTAACCAATTAAAAAAATACTTTATGTATAACTTTTATGGTCCGTGATTGTATTCCAATTAAATTCTATGATCCACCCGAAAATATGTTGTCAATTTCAAATATTTTGGTGATTCCATGGGTTTATTAGGTATATGGTACAAGTATGACATGAATACATAATCAATTTTAAATTATTCTTGTATCGAAGAGAAATAGTTTGCTAACTACCTTGCATTTGTAGCATACTACTGCTGTTTCTAGTCATCAGCATTGTTTTAGTTATTGTTTTTATTATTTGTGTTCATAAGAGAAATAGCTTAACAAAAGTTCATTTGGTTACTGTAATTAACTGCAAGGTCATTCTGTTGGTCTTTTTCCTATGAGGGATTAATAGGTTTTAGTCCTATCAATTTTATCAGTGTTGGTTTCAGTCCTAGGCATTTGTTTTGTTCTGTTTTATTTGCACCTGATTATTTTATTAGACCTTAATTGCAATGGTAACTTGATGTTTGAAAGATGATCAGTTTGTAGATTTTGGCAGAAAACTATCCAAGGGGTCACAAGGAACTGAGAGGATCTTTCTTCAATGTGCATAGCCCTGTGGATACCATGTCTTGGTTTACCTCTCATGGGGTGGAACTGAAGGTACTCCTTTGAAAAGCTGCTTGCTGCTTGTTTATGTTTCAGACATACAATTCTGATTTTATGGTTAACTGCTCTTAGATTGAGGATGATGGAAGGGTATTTCCTGTCAGCGATAGTTCTTCGTCGATAATTGAGTGTCTCATGTCTGAAGTAAGGCAAAAGGGAGGTATGCTGACTTAGTAAGCTAATGCTTTTGGCTTTTTCGCATCTATAAATTCTGTTGATGAAACCTTGCATGTTTAAAACTACTGAGCATTATGTCTTCTTATGTGTTCATATACCCCTGATCGTAGTCACTGCTACAGTGACTATCTTTATCTGAAGTTAAAGCCTGGTTTCTAAGTAAAGCATTTTTGTAGCTGGTGAATCAGACTTCTTGTTTTCCTAGTTTTCTCTGGTCTGATATAAACATTACTGCAAGGTTCAGTTTTCTTAAGCCAAAATGTCTTATGGTCATACCAATGTCATTATTGTTCTTTGGTTAACTTTACCATGAACCAGAATATTTATTATCTCAAAAGCAGTTAATTCCGATTTCAATACAGTATATAGCATACAAAATTTGGTATCAGATCTTTCTCATCTATGTTTTTTAATGCTTTCCCCTTTGGCATAATGGTAGGTTTTGCCTTGTATTTCAAATCAATTGAGCACTGGAAGATATATCAAATACAGTAGATCCCGTTGTGTCTATATCTTTTCTTTCATCTGTATAAAATAGAGTTGTCTTTTCCTTTAATAGAAAACACTGATATACTTTTCCAATCAAAATTCATATCGTGTTTATTAAAACTCATTTTATAACCCACTCTTTGCTGCATCTATTTTTGTTCTACACAAATTTGACGTATCCATTTATGTATTTAACTAAATGGATAATTTGTTGATAACATGGTATGTGTTCAAGTTGCAAATAAAATTAATATTCCTTGATCCTTGTCTATTAGAATTCGTTAATGAATTGTATAAATCTTAATTGTCCACTTCTGTCTCTGTTTAAGATTCAGTTGTATTCAGGATTTACAATGATGTATGTTCAAATTGTCATTGCTGAATTGTGTGTTCTCAATTAGTTTCTGTGCAGACAAGAAAAACTGTTACAGGAGTGTCTGTTTTATCTAGTGGTAAATTCCTTCTTAAGGTTGGGCAGCAACTATCTGATCATGTTGAACAAGTTGAAGCTGATTATCTATTGCTCGCCAGTGGTAGTAGCCGACAGGTTGTAGTGGATAGTTGATTTAGAGTTGTAGTAAGATGCATGAATCAGATAAGGTTTGATTTTTTAACTCAATTTCTTTGTCATAGGGTTATACTCTTGCATCTCAGCTCGGTCATTCAATTGTAGATCCAGTGCCAAGCTTGTTTACTCTCAAAATCGAAGATTTGCGTTTGAGGGAGCTATCTGGGGTGAGAATCAATCTATGAAGCTCTTGCATTATTATGACTTTAATTAAACTTCTTGTCCTAGTTCTTTTTCTATAAGATTTTCCTTTTTCTTGGCCACACCAATTGTTTATATAGCTTTTCAGTATAAGCACACTTGTCTACTGTTAGAATGATGTAAATATAGTAAAATCTATTTTAGGATTAAATATATCAATCATATCTTTAATTGTATATTCTGTATTTATGTACAAAATCCCTATAAATACAATAGCTCCGGGTGATCACAAAAACACACGAAATTCATGTGTTCTCTTTTCTCTCTCTTTTAACATGGTATCCAGAGCCTAATGAAAAGTTCCTTCCTTTCCGTGATTTTCCGGTGAGCCACTGCTCACTGCGTAAAATTTTTTCCCTCCCACCTCGGTTTCCATGCCTGCCCACTGGTTCCACCATCTCCGGTGGCCCTTTCTCTCTGGCGACCTTACGACTGGCCTCCCCTGCCCCAGATCGGCGTTTCCCCAGCGGCGCACCCTCATCAGAGCTCCCACGCGCCCCCACGCGCCATCCCTGCTTTTGCGCGTGAATCCCACGCGCCGCCACTCTTTGCCGCGCGTGACGGCGCGTCCGGCCATCGGTGACGTCACGCCTTCTTGGGTTTTGAGCGCCTTGGCCTCCTCTTCCCTGATCTGGTGTTTGTTTTCAATTTCGCTCAATTTTTCCCTTTGTTTGGCCCGTCTTTCGTTGCTGCCACTGTTTTTCTCTCTCCTCCAACATCTCCATGGTTGCTCCCAGTGATACTAAGTCCGATTCTTTGTTTTCAGGCACTTCCCTCACTGCCCTCCTCTCTTCTGAGCTGTTGGATGACAACAACTACTCCTATTGGGCCTCTAATATTAAAATTTGGCTTATTGGGCTAGGCTATGAGAACCACCTCACACAATTAGAATCTGAAATCCCCGAACCCGAACGACCGCGGTGGAGGAAAATTGATGCTCAACTATTTGCAATTATGTGGAACACTATTGCCCCATCCCATCGTGATTGCTTCCGTGGTCAAAAATCCTGCAAGGGAGTTTGGGACCATGCCAAGCAACTCTTCACCAACAATATTCGGCGACTCTATCAGATTGGTGAGGACCTTATGACCACTTTGGCTCTTGACAGTTTCAGGGCTCTTTAACTACTTATGTGGGTAAAGTGACTAATCTCTTGTGTGAACTCAATTAGATGCTTCCTATCGGTGCTACTCCTGAGGCTGAGCTTGAGAACCGTAAGAAATTACTTTTGTCATTTGCCTAATATGGCTTACCTACTGAGTATTCCTCTACTCGTGATCAGATTTTAGGTTACCCTACAACTCTGTGATGGTGCCTTGGCCACTCTCCTTCGGGTTAACATTCATGGTCCTGTCTCTCCCTCCATGCCTCCCTCTGCTCTGACTGTTTCTCTTCTTGATTCTTCCGTTTTGCTTTCACGCAACAGCGACTGCACCTCGAAGAGGGGGTAGGCTACGTCCTCATTGTGATCACCGTCACAAACCAGGCCACACCATTGATAAGTGCTGGAAACTTCATGGTCGCCCTCCTCGCACTGCTCAGGTTGCTCAGCTTCCTCATCCACCGTCTTCTGCTCCTCCGCTGCTGCTAGATCCGTCTCCATCGCCCTCCTACAATGACTTCCTGAAGTGGCGTGAAGAACGTCAGGTCTCTGGTTCTACTGCTGTTGTTGCACACACTGGTAATTCTTTCGTTGGCATCTCCCATTCTTTGGGTCCTTGGGTCCTTGATTCAGGGGCCACCGACCATATTACTGGTAATAAATCTCTTTTTTCTTCTCTCTCTACCACTGGTTACTTACCTTCTGTTACTATGGCCAATGGTTCCCAAACAATCCCAGGGTATTGGTATTGTCCATCCCTTCCCTTCTATTTCAGTTGATAATGTGTTATTTGTTCCTGGTGCTCCATTTAATTTGTTATCCATTAGTCAGCTTACTCGTACTCTTGATTGTGTCATCTCTTTTACTAAAGATTTAGTTTCTTTGCAGGATCGGAAAACGGGGAAGATGATTGGCTTCGGATGTGAGTCTCACGGCCTTTATCAACTTAACAGACCATCCCTTGTTGGTTCGGCTTCCGCGTCCCCTCTTCTCATTCATGCTCAGTTAGGACATCCCGGTCTCGATGCTTTCAAGAAATTAGTCCCTAGTTTTTCTAATTTAGAATCTTTGTCATGTGAGTCTTGTCAGTTAGGTAAGCATACTTGTACTTTTTTTCCTACTCGCATAAATAATCGGGCCTCGTCCCCTTTTGCTTTGGTTCATTTGGATGTTTGGGGTCCTAGTCGTATTGTGTCTTCTTTAGGATCTAGGTATTTTGTCACCTTTATCGATGGTTTTTCCCGTTGTACTTGGATATATTTAATGAAAGATCGTTCTGAGTTATTCTTTATTTTTCAGTCTTTTCTTAATGAAATAAAAACTCAATTTGGGATTTCCATTCGAACCTTACAAAGTGATAATGCACGTGAATATTTGTCTAACTCATTTCAGACTTTTATGGCATCTCACGGTCTGTTGCATCAAACCTCTTGTCTTCATACCCCCTAACAGAATGGGGTTGCTGAACGTAAAAATAGACATCTTCTAGAAACCACTCGGACTCTTCTTCTTCATTCTAATGTTCCTCTTCAATTTTGGGGTGATACCGTCCTTACTGCATGCTATCTCATCAACCGTATGCCTTCCTCTGTTCTTCAAGGTAAAATTCCTCATCAAGTCTTATATCCACGTCGTCCTCTTCACTCTCTACCTCCTCGCATCTTTGGTTCTACTTGTTTCTCTCATGTCCTTGGTCTTGACATTGATAAATTATCTGCTAGATCTCATAAATGTGTTTTTGTTGGGTATCCCTGTACCCAGAAAGGATACAAGTGCTATTCTTCTTCTCTTCGCAGGTATTTTATCTCTGCAGATGTTACATTCTTTGAAGATGTTCCTTTCTTTAAGTCTGAAACACCTCCACCTGAGCCTCCTCCTCTTGTGACTACACCTACAGTCCTTTTTTCTCCTCCCAAGGAGTCTCCTCCCTCTCCAAACCCCTTTCCTCCTCCTCCTTTGCAGGTTTATCAGCGTCGTCCTCGTTCTCTACCACCACAACCTGCCACCGATCAGATTGTAGACTCACATCCTGGGCTCACTCATCCGACCTCTTCTCTCATCCCACCTCCTGAGTCAGATCTTCCTATTGCCCTACGCTAAGGTATTTGTTCTACTTGTAATCCTTCTCCTCACTATACTGTTTTGAGTTATCATCGCATCTCTCCATCATATTACTCTTGTCTTTCTTCTTTGTCCTCTGTTTCTATTCCTAAGAATGCAAAAGATGCCTTTACTCATCCAGGATGGAAACAAGCTATAATGGATGAAATGTGTGCCTTACAAAGCAATGGAACTTGGGATCTCGTTCCTCTACCACCAGGGAAGTCTATTGTTAGTTGTCGATGGGTGTACACGGTGAAGGTTGGCCCGGACGGATCAGTTGACCGCCTCAAAGCCCGCCTTGTCGCCAAAGGTTATACTCAGATCTATGGCTTAGATTATGGAGATACATTCTCCCCTGTTGCCAAAATGCCCTCTATACGCCTTTTCCTTTTCATTGCCGCCATTCATCACTGGCCTTTATACTAGTTGGACATAAAAAATGCTTTCCTTCATGGTGATCTGCTTGAAGAGGTTTACATGGAGCAACCTCCCTGTTTTGTTGTTCAGGGGGAGTCTTCTAGACTTGTTTGCGGAAATCTCTATATGGCCTTAAACAGTCTCCCAGGGCATGGTTTGGCAGGTTCAGTACTGTGTTTCAGGAGTGAGGCTGATCACTTTGTCTTCTATCGTCATTCAGTTGCTGGTTGAATTTATTTAGTGGTATATATGGATGACATTGTTATTATTGGCAGTGATCACCTTGGTATTACACAGGTAAAGCAACATCTCTTCAAGCACTTTCAGACAAAGGACCTTGGCAAGCTCAAATATTTCTTGGGGATAGAGGTAGCGCAATCCAAAAATGGAATCGTCATATCCTAAAGAAAGTATGCAATGGATATTCTGGAAGAAACAACGATGTTAAACTCCAAATCAGTTGACACTCCCATGGATCCCAATGTCAAGCTCCTACCAAATCAGGGAGAGCCCCTTCTGGATCCCGAGAGATACAGACGTTTAGTTGGCAAGTTGAACTATCTCACTATCACTCGCCCAGATATTTCATTTGCAGTTAGTGTGGTTAGTCAGTTCGTAAACTCTCCTTGTAAGGAACATTGGGATGCAGCGACTCGTATTGTTTGATATGTCAAGAAAGATCCTGGAAAGGGCCTGTTATATGAAGATAGAGGACACACTCGAGTTGTGGGATACTCTGGTGTTGATTGGGCTGGCTCTCCTATTGATAGAAGGTCCACTTCTGGATATTGCATTTTTGTTGGAGGTAATCTTGTCTCTTGGAAGAGCAAAAAACAGAACGTTGTAGCCAGGTCCAGTACGGAGGCAGAATACGTGCTATAGCTATAGCCAGTCAAGAGCTCATATGGCTCAAACAATTCCTTCGAGAACTTCAATTTGGAGAGGTTTCACAGATGACACTTATCTGTGATAATCAGGCCGCTATGCATATTGCCTCGAACCCAGTTTTCCATGAGAGGACGAAGCACATTGAAGTTGACTGTCATTTTGTTAGAGAAAAAGTCTTGTCTGGTGAAATATTCACTAACTTCGTTAATTCTAATGATCAGTTGGCAGATGTTTTTACTAAGTCTCTAAGGGGCCCTCGGATTGACTATATATGTAACAAGCTTGGTGCATGTGATTTATATGCTCTAGCTTGAGGGGGAGTGTTAGAATGATGTAAATATAGTAAGATATATTTTAGGATTAAATATATCAATCATATCTTTAATTGTATATTCTGTATTTATGTACAAAATCCGGAATTCACAATGGGCAATCCTGAGCCAAATCCTCTTTTCCAAATACAATAGCTCCGGGTGATCACAAAAACACACGGAATTCATATGTCTTCTCGTTTTTCTCTCTTTTAACATCTACTTTTGTGTGGGAGTTGACATCATTCATTTTTGAGTACAAAATAGAGAAAAGGGAAAATAGTGGATAACAAGTGGTATTAAGAATGCTACTTTCACCACATAATAATGAGGGGTGACCAAGTTTACTAACTGACCGAGTTAACCTTCCCTAGCACTGATTACACTTAGTCCTTGCTTAATACTTTTCCAATTCAGGGTTTAGGCCTTGATTTGATAACCACATATACTTGACCAATTATTTTGATAACCATTAACCATGATGTTAATTATATTCTGTACATTTAGATACAAATGATTCTTCATGTGATCATCTTGCTGCATCTCTATCAAGTTGAGGATTTAACCTCATTACTTAGAACTGGTGATTATAGAATTGTTTTTGACTAATTCAAGCTTCTTTTCACTTAATTGTCAGGTTACCTTCCCTAGAGTTAAAGTGAGGCTAAAATTGGATAGTGTCCAAAGGAATATACCTCAGCTTACACAGGTGTGTTTTGTTATTACCATAGATTAAATAGTGAAGAACATATGTGCTTACTATTTTGAAAATTTAGGTTGGTCCCATGTTAGTTACACACTGGGGGCTCAGTGGACCAGTTATTCTTCGGTTATCTGCATGGGGTGCCCGTCATCTGTTCAGTTCAGGTTACAAAGGTAAAAGAAAGTCTTTCCGCATATCCATGTGTTTGGAATAGCATTGAAATGAATTCTTGTATGAAACTGATGGGGATAATGTTTTAGGATTTCAATTCATGTAACAAGTCATTTCATGTGTAATAATCTTCTAATGTTTGTAACTTTTGATAGGATTTGTAACTTTGTAATCATTTTCACTCAAGTTAAGTCGTTTCTATTGTGAAGTGTTCCAACATTTCCATTTGCCCTTTTACAGATATTGTTATCATTTGGATGCAGGGAGACTTACTGTGGATTTTATCCCTGATCTGCATGTGGGAAGTTTGATGTCCGTTCTTTCTCATCACAAGCAACAATATGTGGTAAGTTACAGTTCTCATGCTCTCTGCAAAATTCTAGAAACCTATATTATGCTGTATTAATTTAAAAGTAGAAGGTGATTTATCAGATTTAGTCAGTGTGGGTCTTATTTTTGGTAACACAGATTCTTTTCTTATTCAGTTAATATTTGTTGCATAAATCCATTTATCTTGCTGCATGTTACATGGAACTTTGGTATCTAGAAAACCAACAATAATTTGGTTTGGCTTAATACCTTTAAGTCGTAATGTCTAATATGAGTCTGCAAAATGGAGTTACACAAACTCTATACAGTATTATTTTGTTGCTTTAGTTTGAAGTTATATCCATCCAGACAACCTATGCTATAAATTTCTCCTTTCAACAGTTTTTTCTTAAGTTCTGAAACTAGCATTAAATTCAACGTAAGCAATTTGATCACATCAGCTATTTCCTTGAAATTTCAACTATGATGTTATTCACTAAAAGATCACAACCAATGATGTTTTACATGTGCCTTTGCAGAAACAAAAGGTGCTCAATTCCTGTCCTGCCGAATTTGGCATATCAAAAAGATTTTGGAGCTATATGTTGGAACGGCAGGTTTTATAGCTATTCCCTATCCTTTAATTAATGTACTCTTGTAATAACTTGGAAAGAAAAAAATTACAAACTATGCGAATTCTATTCATGTGTAGGGTTTAAGTGGAGATATCCTGTGGGCTTCGATTTCAAATAGTTCATTGATGTCCATTGGTTCTTTGTTAAAGGAATGCATATTTGAAGTTACAGGCAAGGTAATATTTCCTATCCATTATTTAATATTAACATTGTCATGTTGTATATATTTTATAACACGTTCTTTTTTCCTGGTCCTAATGAAGGGTCAATTTAAGGATGAATTTGTTACTGCTGGTGGTGTTCCCTTATCAGAGGTTCTCTTTCTTTCTCATTTTTTTCCTCCCTCTTCCCCCTACCCTTCCATTAGTTAGAGATATAATTCTGGCAAATTATTTTTCTTGAAGATTTCACTTAACACAATGGAAAGCAAAATTTGCTCGCGTCTGTTCTTTGCCGGAGAGGTAGCCTAAATTCTTTTGTCTTTTATTTGAACTTTCAAACAACTAAATATAATATAACTCTGGTTTCGTTTTGTAGAGGGAGTTTTTTAATCCGACGGTTAAACTCACTAGATTTCTCTTTTTTTAAACCCTGTTTTCCCAGCTGCTAACCAAACGGACTCTCTATCATTTTGCAGATACTGAATGTTGATGGGGTAACTGGTGGTTTCAATTTCCAGGTAACTACATGTGACTATGACCGCAATAATAAAGGCTTAATTGACATATGACATAGATAATAATCACAATTTCCTAAGTTATTCATTATATAGTTTTGTGATCAACAAACTTTGATATCGGTACGGTTGACAAATAACTGACTCATTTAAATATGTTGTTTGAAGTTGGAATCATATTATGTATAGAAGAAAATTTATTGAGAAAGACAACTTATTTGGATGATCCTATACGTTGAGTTTAAAAAATAAAAATATAATCTTGCGTATGTCATAAGTTGGATTGTTGAATTCTTAGCATGGAGAACAATTTTTAGGCTTGAGGTATATTCTTGGTTGAAAGTTTGCTTCAACTTCCAACTGTCATTGGATATTCTCACCGCACCATCATATCCTATACTGAAATTAAAATTAAAAATAAAGAAAGTAGGTCAACGGAAAGGCATTTTACTGGACAGTGATGTGCGTGTGTATAAGTTAGTCTATTCAAAGGTCAAATCAGTGATGTGCGTGTATCCAAATCCTGACCCTTTATTTCTATTTTTTTTAATTAGATTATATCATGTCATTTAAAAACAATTAAATAAAAACATACACATGATTTGATAGATGGAAAGAATATAGAGAAAGGGAGAGAAAGAGAGGATTACGGTGTCAATTTTTATAAAGCTCTTTTTTAGCTCGTTCTGATTTTTAGTTCGTTGTGATAATCGGCGGGGATCGCTATTTAATAATTAAAGGTCAATCAGGTAATCAATGAAATTTTATTCTCACTTTAAAAGTTTAATGTTATTAATTTATATTTTTTTAATTAATGTATTTTTCTTGTCACTTTTCATTTGATCAATAAATAAGACGTAAGAAGTTAAGATATTATTTATTACTAATAAAACAATAGTATTAAACAAGAGTATTTTAGTCTAGGTTCAAGCGACAATAATTTTGCATTGATAAAATAATTATAATAGTGAAATTTATTGAGAAAAAGAAAACATTATATTGTAATAATCATAAATATAATATAAAAGTTTTTGCATTGACTTCTTTAGTTAAAGTGTAGGAATGTATTCTAGATGATGAAGGGCAATAATGAATGATGATTAGGAACCAATACTTGTGATTATTATAAAATATTAAAATGTAAAATATATTCTTCCATTTCTTTAATAATTACAATTTGTATTTTTGATTTGTTGTTAGTTACAAATTCAATGTAATATTTCATGTTTATTTTTCAATTATACCATTATGATCTTTATTTTAATTACTTAATTAAGACATGAAAATATTAATTAATCATTAATTATAGAACAAGAGATGACACTTTAGTAGAAGAAAACGATTTCATTTGATAATGTGTGCAAACCATAAATTGAGCAGACAAAAAGGAATAGAATGAGTGCTTATTATAAGGTAGGTAGAACCATCTAATGTGTAACTTACTTGATTGAATTTGAGATTATTATCTTTAAGTTTGAGTCTCTAGACATATAATCGTGTTGAAAGTACTACATTAAAAAAATATGTATATAACAAACTAGAGTTTATAATTGTTGGGATCGGGTCTTATCTTTAATGTTTTTTCATCTATATGGACCTTCACTCCTCATTCATGTAACATATTGTCATTTATAGACGTTTTGTCCGGCTAAAATTCAAATGAAATATATTAAACCAATAGAAATGTAGCATAATTTGAGGGTCCAGTTTTGTGATGAACCACGGGCTCATTCAAGAAAAGAACTTTATGAGTAATTGATTGTTTTGTGTGCAGAATGCTTGGTCGGGAGGATTTATTGCAGGAACCACTATTGGTGGATTAGCACTTGCCTCTTATCAAGGTCAAAGTGAACGCATAGTAGATTTGTGACAACTTGGTTTTCCTTTTTTGGATGTCAAAGAGAACATTTTTCTCATTCCCCTTTTATCTACCTTTTCTTCTTTTCTTTTTTTATCACAATCCTAGTCTAGTGGATGAGATTTTAAGACTAAATGTTCTTTTTTATAAAAAGTCAGCTATTTAAAGTAACCTAAAAGACAAGAGAATTGTTCCTTAAACAACTAGTTAGTGAAGCGGGTGGAATCCTCCTCTTGGTCTCAATCTTTGCTCAAAGACGTGAATATTGTAATTTGTATCACTAGGTTTCTGTCGGGGGAGAAGAATGAAACGCATGAAGATAACATAATGCCGAGCACATGAGTATTTTAGGCCTCAAATTATACCAAAAGAAAGTGATAAATGGCGTTGATAAAAAAAAAAAACTTATGATATCAATATAACTGTTCTTTGGTTTCGTGAGTCTCTAAACAAGCTAAAAGAAGGGATGTTAATGGGTGGACACAGATACCTCTTTTTTACTACCCGTGCCCGTGGACAAAACTCAAAACACTTGTCCACCTGTTATTTGCACGAGTATCTGTTTTACGGTTTTTTTTAGTAACCATTATCTGCAGGTATCCACGGGCACCTAGTTGAAACAGAAAATGGAAAATGAAAATATAAAAAAAAACATTAAACTAAATTACATAATATTGTTAATGGTTAGTGTAGAACCTTAACAATTTGCATTGATTTAGTTCTAAGTTTCATTATTTATACAAATTTAGTTGCTATACAAATGCTTGTAATAATATTGTGTAATAATAACAATAATATAGAATAAAAAGCACATACAAAATAAGAAACGTAAAAAATGTTAAGCTCTAATTTCTTCATCTCTTATGAATATATGACATAAGCTAATTTAAATATGATTATATATTAAAATAAGTAAGGGTACCAATGTGATTTCATATATGCGGGTACCTACGTAACGGGTAGTATAAAACTCGTCCTCCTTCTTCCTCATACTTTTTTTGTACTCGTAACGAGTTTTTATCCACGAGTATCTATGAGTCCAAATATTTTTGAGCTCCCTAACTAAAAAGTATGTTACGTTAATTTTATGCAAGTTTGTATTTGTGTTGGGAAGATGTACCCTTCTTAATAATTTTTTTTGGCTGATTAAAAAGTAGCATCTCCGCACAGTAATGGATATATTCATCTTGTCCTCTTAGATTTCTTTCAGACCGATTTTGTTGTCTGTGAAACTTCTAAATATATTAATTGAACAAACTCAAAACATGGAGAATTAGCATCTAATAAAAGTAATTGAACAAACTCTAAAATGTACAGAAATTAAAAGTCAAGTTGAACAAGATAATTAAAGATTAAGGAAAAGCTTTTATTTTAAAAAATTAATACTTTCTAAATTTTATAAAGCCACTTATATATCATAAGAAGATCGACTAGCCACAACCTGTCATTAGTTGTACCTGTATGTATGCCATGTCCGTTTGGTTGGTCAATTATTGTAAACTTTGTTTAAAAAAAGTTGGTTGTACTTGAAAGCTTTTTTTAAAAAAATTAACACTTCTTCTCTAGCTTGCATGACAATCTTCCTATAGCTCTATAAATAGAGCTTCCATTGTAAACTCAATTCAATTAATCAAATATAAAATATTTAGTTCACAATTCTCACAATATCTAGGAATGAAAGGACTACATGTTTTAAAAAAAGTTTGGACCTATAAAAAAAGTAAAATAGTTCCAATAAATTTTAAAAATATAATCAAATAAGTTTTATAGGTTCAAAGTTGGTTAATTTTATTTTAAAAATATTTATTTTATTTTATTAGAATAACAACACCTAATTTTATACGATTATTTAGCCTCGATTTTACATTTTTAAAATAAAAGCAGGAAAAATCTTAAATTCAAAATATCTTAAGCATATAAAATTGACAAGAAAACAAAAGCAGGGATTGGTAAGCACCCAGGGTGTAGTTAATGATCTCACTTGTGGGGACCTATTTGGTGCTCAACGTATCATATCACATTCCACTAATGCCTATTTATATTTGGCTCCAAGGTTGTCCAAAAGCCCCATCCATGATAGTGACCCAAAAAGCTAAAGAGAAACGTGATAGTTGCACTCACTTGATTGAATCAAGAAAATTCTCAAAATTCAACTTAACTTGTGAACCTTTTTTCCCACCCTTTTCCCCCTAGTTTACCACCCTTCTTTGCATTGAATATTCCAGAATCTCTAAATGTCTATAACAAACCACACCTATCTTATTTCCTATTTTCTATTTTTAACTACATATACATTTATAAGCTATACATTGTCATCACTTTGGGTTTTTTTTATACAAAGTACTTCATATTATAATTTCATACAACTATATTTATAAGAAATGAAATTTGAAATCATAATTAAGTTAAAATAATCTTCCATCAATGGATTTATGCGTTTGACGGTTATTACTCAGGCTTAAGATAGAATGTTCTTCATAAAAAATTTAAAATGGATAAAAGAAATTAGAAAAGTTATATTCCTTCATAAGCATGTAAAATAATTTATACAAATAAAAATAAAAGAAATAACATAAGCTAAATAATGTTATGGGTATTGGGTAGAGATAGAAAAATTGTGATAAAAGCAGAACTTTATGCTCATTTTCTTAGCAAGTTTTTATATTAGTTTTAAATGTGCCTTTACTTCTTGAACATAATTGATCCCTTGAAAGCAACCTATCAAGGTAGAAATCATGTTGCAAGAATATGTGATGCGATAGGTGGAGTGTGGATGACAAATAATCAGCTAAAATAAAAGGGTGAGTTTAAAGTTTCTAACGAGTAACTTATAAATAGTTCTGTCTTAATTTGAGTATTAACTTAACATACCAAATTTATGACCTATTAATTTATATTTATAATTTTGTTTGTTTTTATGATTTATTTTTAACGTTTTAACCTTTTAGGTTTTTAAAATTTAAAAAATACACAACAACTATTATTGTTCACTAATTATTTTGGTTTATATTTGATATTTTATAAAATTTTAGCAATTTTTAATTTTTTCACTATAATCCTCTTGAATATTAGATGCTTAAAACTTTATTAATTCGTAGTTATATCGGTTGTTTTTTTACATGTCTATATGCACTGTTTTTAGCAACTTTAAAATTTCAAAGATCAAAATTAATAATAACTTTTGAGAAATCAAGAGATTGATTCAAGTGTTATATGCTTGATTTTTTAAGCGAGATTTTATGTTCAGGTCTTATGAATGAAAAAAAATCTTTACTAGAAAAACTAGCTCCACCATAATACCATAAGTATATATGTGGTTGAAAAAATAAACTTTATAAAAACTAAAAACATATCCAAAATAATTTATTTGTAATTTTCAATACAAAGATGCAATAATTTTCTTTAAAAAATTATACTTCATTAAGTTATTAATAATGGCATATCTACTCTTTAGAATTATACCCCAATCTTATATTAAATATTATGTTAAGTACCATTATACACGTATTTTGAGTAAATCATTCATTGTGCTATTTCTTATTTGTTTAATTTTTTTATATGTTGTTTGAACAATATTTTTATAATCGCATTATCGTTAAACCTAAGAAAATACAAATTTAACTAAATCAAAGGTTAAATCTTGATTGAAGTGATAGTATTAAAGAGTAAAAATAAACCAACACTTAATTAGTCAGTTTAAAGGTCAATCAGTTCAATTAAATTGATCCAACTTAAAATTTTTTAGAAAATAATAAGGAGAATAATAAATTGTTTTTTTTAAGGAATTGTTTATTATTTTCCTATTATACCATTGTGATTTCTCTCACCCCTTTATTAAAAATTATACTAACATATATTCTTATCATAATAAAATATGCATTAAGTAGAAGAGTATGCTTGAAAATCAGAATTAATGGAGTCTTAAACTTTAAAATTGATAGAAAAATAGATATAAATATTTTTTTGAAGAAAGTGAAAGATAAAAAAAAATGAAGATGGTAGGATAAAAATGATTAATTTTAACCACATAACACTTAATAGGCAATTGTACTAATATATAATATCAATGAACGAATAAATGAATGGACAGTAGTTTGTATTTTCTTAGCATTCCGGGTGGTTTTTGGATTTTAGTATTAAAATTTTTAAAAAATAAAATTTATTTTTGGTTTTTAGTTGTAGGTTGTGGTTTTATTTATTGTTTTGAATTTTAAAAAGTTATTGTACAACTTTTATAATTATAATCAAACTACTTTACATGAAAACAATAACAATATATATGATAATATAATAATATCAATAATCACCTAAAAATGTTAATAATGATGACGGTGGTGACGATATTGGTGGTGGTAGTGACGATGGTAAATGTGGTGGGTGTGGCAGTGACAACAACAATGGAGGAGGAGGTGGTCGTGGCAATGGTAGTGACAACGATAATAATGACAACAATGATAGTGATGGCGACAATAATGATGTTAGTGGAGGTGGTGGAAGAGTGCTGCAGTGGCAATAACAATGATGGTGGTTGTCATGACAATGATATAGGGTAGAAGATATAGTGGTGGCAATTATGGTTGTGGTGGTATGGTGGTGGTGGTGGCAGTGTTAGTGTAAGTGGTGGTGATGATTAAAGTGGTGATAACAACAGTGGTGGTGGTGGTCGTTGTGACGATGGCGGTGGTTATGATAGTAATAGTGGTGATGGTGATAAGGACAATGATGGTGAAGGTGGTGATGGTACTAGTGGGTGGTAGTGGTTGCAACAACGATGTTGGTGAAGGATGTGGCAACAATAGGAACAAAAATGGTAGTGGTTGTGGTGGTAGTAACGATGGTGGTTGTGGTGATGATGGAGGTAGCAACAACAATGACAACAACGATGATGGTGGTTGAAGTGATAGCGGTAATGGTGGTGGTGGTCGTTGTGACGATGGCAACGACGATTATGATAGTAATAGTGGTGATGGTGATAAAGATGTTAGAAATTTTGTTTATATTTCAAAAGTTTTTTTAGTCATTTAAATTCTTTTTAATTAATTTAAATTTTGAATTTGAAAAGCTTACCTATGAAAACTATTTATTAAGGCATTTGATTTTGGGAGGGATTTACGTTTTAAATGGAAAATATTATCTGATGTAGTTACCATAATTAAATGTGCCAATTAATTCTCGTTTAATATTTTATTTTGTAACGTCTTTATTATTAACAAGATTTAATTGACCAATTTATTTTCGCTATATTTATTTCCTTTGCTTTAAACACTGTATTTGACTTGCCTTTTTCACTCTTACCCTCTTTTTATCATTTTTGTTGAACTATAAATCTTTCCCACTATGGATAGCACAAGCCACCACAACCTCTTTGAATTGTTCTTTAGTTAGAAACATAGTACCCTTTTCCCATTTATAATTCTTTATTGTCTCAGACATCTTAAATAAAGGGTGTTTCTTAGTATCACTATCACTATCACCACTATATAACTCATTTAGTCACCGTTCGAGTCTAAGTTCACCTTCCTTTGTGTTTTACTAGTCCCAAATCCTTCACCTTTTTTGTATGTCCTTAGATTCACCGTCCTTGAAATTTTCTTCCTCTTTTTACCCTTCTTTAGCACCTCATCCTTATCAACATTTGTTGTAAAGTCAGCCACATCACCCTCAATTACATTCCTTGACATAGACAGATCATTCGTGACATCCTCGTGATCAACACCCTCATCGTTTGAATCTTCGAATTGTATGTCCAATGCACTTTGTAACATCCCAAAATTTGTAATTTTTAGAAAATTCATTCATTAAAGATTAATGGAGAATTTCTGAATGAAATTCCGAGTGAACATTGTTTGAAATGTGATAGTCCGAGTGAAAATATTGTGATACCGAGTGAAGTAAGACCGAGGAAGCTATTTCCAATTGAAGTTAAGATGTTTCCGAGTGAAACATCATTGAACGAATCATTTTTGAATTAAAGAAAACTGTGTCCGAGAGACACTTTTTAGTAAGGAAAATCCGAGTGAATCAACTTCGAATGGAACGTATCCATGGGTTATTCCGAAGAGAAGTAATCCTGAGTGGGGAGAAACTTTGGAATTGAATAAGTACTTATCAGGCTGGGATATTTTGAGAAGTGACTGAGTGGAGTATCTCCGAGTTGTGTGACTTTTCAAGTAAAGAATCACTGAGTGTGAAATTTCCGAGAGAGATGGGACCGATTGAAATAAACCGAATGAGTATATTCTGGATGAATAATTTAAAGGGAAATAAATGACCGGGTGATAAATTCACTCAATCCGTGTTCGGTCAGAATTGCTGAGTTTGTACTCGGATTGGTCTTTGAAACAAACTTCAACTCTGAGAGATCCTTTCAAGTGGAATAATTTCTGAGAGAGGATTGTCTACTAACTCCGAGTAATCTTTTTAGATGGAAGACTTCCGAGTGACGTAAATAAAGGTTTGACTAGGATAGAAATATAAATGAGTGAGCTATCTGAATGAGATCTTTCTGTGTGGGACATTCCCGAGGAAGAAAGTTGAGTGTTTCATGGGATGAAACCCTTTCGAGTGAATTCTTTCTGAATAAAAGAAGTCTAAACGGGCAGAGGCTTTCTCAGAAAGATATGCTCAGAATGCTGAAACCGAGTCGGAATTAATAATTATTTTAGCTTTCCACGTTACTTTGTTCTTCTACCTTCCAGCAAAGTCTTTTTCTGATATTTTTTTCTGAAAATGGGACCCTCTTTGATGTGCTGTCCCTTTTCATTAAATGCTTATTCCTTACTTGTCATTTGAATAAAACATACAGTAGATAATCTCCTATTATTCACGTCTCTTTGCATGAATGATATAAATACCAATTTCCACTGTTGAAGGAGTTTAGAAATTTTTGAAAGTAAAAACATCATCTGTAATCATTCTCTTCCAAATATTGCTGAAAGCCATTAACGAAGAAGAAATCAATCTTCATTTCTTCTCTTTACAAAGAAAGCTCTGGATTGGTACAAAGCTAAAATTCCAGTCAGAATTTACAAGCTGTGAATTGGATAAAGCTTTAAGTGCTGCAAGAACTCTTATTTCCAGGTAGGGGGAGCGTACATTTCAAATAGATAGTTTATGAATGGATGTGGGGTGACATTATTATGATGTATATATGTTGTGTGCATAATTATTATTGAGACCCCGATTATATGACGCTTCATGTTTTCATATATTCCATTCATATTATTGATACTGATATTGATATGAGATTGATGATGAGTATATGACTGTTATTCATGAATTTTTCATGATGGATATAAATGCATGGGATGCATATCGATCAGTATATGATGCTTGTGTGATGAATGAATATGAAATATGTTATGATTTCTATAAAAGACCTTGGGTGAGACTCAAGGCAAAAGACAAAAGACCTTGGGTGGGACTCAAGGCAAAATACAAAAGACCTTGGGTGGGACTCAAGGCAACCTCTTGAGCGGGGCTCAGGGTTTAGCCCGTGGTACTCACCATTGTCACTGAGAGTGATGGTGTCACATAAGGGTGTAAACGGTTTGGTACCTGTAAAACGGCCGGTTCAGCTGAGAGCTAAGTTATGGCTCGGGGAGCCAGTATTGCAACACAATTAAAAGACTTAATAATGGGTTTATCCAATTGAGTCGGTGTGTATTGATACATATATGTTATTGAAAATGTCATATTGTTATACTGAGTTATTTGATTCGGTTGTGTTTATTTGTATATAGTTATGAATTGGACTTTTAATCCAACTCAATAACTATTATTTGATATGTTTATGCTCACCCCCTACTTATTATTTTACAGTGGATAAAGGGCACAACGAGGGCGTATGAAGTCACTCAGCCGATTGGAGCATTGTGTATTTATTTGTTTAATACATAGTACACATAGTTATTTGTAGAAGTCTTGGCCGGCTCCTGGGTATACCGAGTGATTTTATGTATTTGTATATTTTAAAAGGGCCGGTCGGCCATTGTAAATACGACAGTGTTAATTAATTTAAACTCTGTTCGATTTTTGAATCATCTATTTGTATTCTTAAATGAGCCGGTCGGATTGAGTAAAATTGATATTGTTATTTATTGAATCCGACTTCTGTTGGAAATTTAAAATTATTTACAAAAAATCTATTTGGTTATTAAAATCTTATTTAAAAATTAAGAACGTTATACACTTTCCTCCTTTTCTTCTCCATAGGCGTTTTCTTCTTGCACAACCTTTCCCTTAATAGCCCCCTTTAACACTATACCATCGTCATGTACAACCTCTGCCTGATCAACTTTATCATGCACACCTCCACTTAAACACCATTGCCATGCACAACCTCCACTTGAACACCACCACCTTCAGCATCTTCCACCTGAACATCATCACCCTCAATAGGCTCCCTCTGATCACATACTAATGGTTCTAGGCCAGTTAATTCCAAACCAATTTTAAAAACCTCTATAGGATGTACAATAAGGTTTTTCATCAACTGATCCAGACTGCTAAAACCCACTCAACTAATTTGAAAACAATCAAAACCAATCAAACTGAAAACTAAAAAACTGAAACCGTGAAAAAACGCTTTTCATGATAGGTTTGGTTTAGTCTTTGTTTTTACTTGTGGAAAATGAACCAAACTGAACCAAACCGCACCATTTACATGTTGTGCGCATTTTTTTTTAATTTTAGCCAAACTATATAATAACACTTATTTTTTAAATTTGTCCAGGTTAGAGGAAGAAATAGAAGACTAAAATGTTTATAACAACACTTAGTTTTTAATATTTATATTGTATTTTACATTGAGCCTTATTTAAGTAGTACTTTATTTATTTTATATTTGGGTTTGAATTGTTGAAAACTTGAGATGTTTAACTTATTAATGATTCTATCATTGTTGAGAATCTAAAATATTTTTCTGAATTGTTATAATTATAGTTTTCATTTGATTTTACAAAAAATATAAATTGAAAAAACCCCCGAATAAACCAATCTAATCTGAACCGTATTTTATTGAATCAGCTCGTGTCATTCATTTCAACCGAACCAAAAGTGATCGGATCAGATTATATTTTGTATCAAAACTGAACCAATCTGGACCGGACCGCGAACACCCCTAATGTACAATGTACAATTGCATTTTCCCTCGAGAATGTGCTACCCTTTCCATCTCCATACAACCTAGATCATCTTGTAATAACTTTAGTCCAACATGCAACTCCTTTCCCTTTATTTTGTAGCACAACTCCTTGATATTTACGTAACCCATGTCTTTCAATATTCCATTAACCTCAAAATAACTCCACATATCCTCATGTATATCCCATTCAAATACATCTCTATTATATCTCACATTTTCCCCATTTTTAAAGACAAAGGTTCCTCCATGGAAAATCTCTAGCTTAAACCGATAATCCATTGCTACCCTAATTCGCGAACAACAACACAAAAAGAAACCCTAAAATATAAAAATAAATTAAATTAAACAAAATTATCTCAACCTTAACTTGGAAAACATATATCAGCACCACAGTTATATTTAGTGACCCATGCTTTCCAAGCACACTCAACCTCAACGAAAAAATGAAGCATTATATGAACGAAAAACATACCTCGAAAAACCACCCGTGATTACGACTGCAGTAACCACCTTTGCAATCTTCAACCTCTATCCCGTGTGCACATCCAACGACTTACTTGGAGACAAAACGACAATTCTTTTACTCAAGTTATACGAAGATCATGATTTTCTATTTTCCCTCTCATTTAGCAAAACGACACAATTTTAATGTTGGAACCATTAACAAATGACACTTTGACACATGGATATGGATGTCCATATTTGATAACATGTTAGACAACAATGCAAACAACATTACCTTAAGTTGATGGAAGGACTACTGACCAAAAAAAAAAAAGTTAATGGAAGGACTTAAGTGAAACATTTTAAACCAAATAAGGGGACCAAAATGAAACTAAAAATAATAAAAAATCAACTTAATATTTTCATGAAATATAAAAGACGAACGAATATATTTTTTCTTATCGTAATTACACTAGCAATACATAAAATATAATTAATATCGATAAAAATTACAAAAAAAATTAAAGTAAGAAGTATAATTCAAGAGAATTTCTAACGAGAGACAGAGGGTAATTGTCAGCATTGCCGTTAAATAAACAAATAGTGCTCAGATTCATTCTCAACCTTCTCTTCTTTCTTTCTTCGTGTCTGAGTCTCTCTGCCTTTTCGCCCCCTAAGTAGTTGCGCTTGATTTAAGCCTTGGTTTTCCGCTGTCAGAACTACAAATTCTCCAGTTCCTACTCATTCATTAATCCGAGTATTTTAACAATTTAGTCTTGCTTAACAACACTCATCACCATTTTCCCGCTTCTCGCGTGTGCATTTCTCTCCCTCTCCCTCTCCCCCGTAATGCGCGCGGATTCCGTTACAGCCACACTGTTCCGTTCACGATTTCTCTCTCGCGTTGGCGCCATTGAACTCATAGGTTGAATCGAAGGAGCAGAAGAAGAAGATGGTGCTTGCGGAGAAGATCAAAATTGGCGTCTGCGTCATGGAAAAGAAGGTGAATGTGGCCCCGAGGTTTTCTCTTTCATTACGCTCTATTATCCTTCACATGCGCGCGCGCACGAACACACTCTGTTTTTCTTTTTCGTGTTTTTTTGGTTTTGCGTTGGTTTGCTGACGGTGAATTCGAACTCGGAAGAAGGACTAATGCGTGTGATTCCCTGGCTCTGTTTTCCTCTTGTCTTCATTTTTTGCTTCGGAACTTTGCAGGTTTTCTCGGCGCCTATGGGCCAAATTTTCGACAGGTTACAAGCGTTTGGTGAATTCGAGGTTCGCTTTTGAGCCGTTGATTTCGATTTGAGAAATTGTATTTGCATAGCATGTATGTGTTGTTCGAAGAGGGACGAAGAGAGGGAAGAAGATAAAGAAATGTCAGATAAAATGGACGTGATTGAGACAGATAAAAAGGAAAAAAAGTTGTTTGTCGTGTAAATATTTGTTGTACAAATAAGATATCTCTAATTCATGTGAATTTGAAGGTGAATAAATGTTATGTAGTTAGTTTACGTTTGAAACTTGAAAGTTTTTAAGGAACGCTTCTACTATTATATGATACTATTGTTTTGTATAAGCAATGGCAGAGTTGGTCCGTTATGGTTTAATTTTCAATGTATTTTTCGTTTATTTATTTTCTTCCTTAATGTTTTGTGTTGTTTGATAGGTCATACATTTTGGGGACAGGGTGATCCTTGAAGAACCAATAGAGAGGTAGTGTTTGTTATAGTTGATTTCGCATTTGGTGGTGAATACTATTTGTGGTTTGCTTTCTGAAATTGGAGAGCTTAGCGTGTGTAATCCAGTCCTTTCTATAAATAAGATCGTTTTAACTGCAGTACAGATTAAGAAAAGAAGTTGTAATTAGTTAATCTATTGATTTTTGAAAATTTTATCATATAACATTCCAAGTTAATCCCCATTTCAAGTTAAATTCTATTGTTATATTTGTTTTGAAGAAATTAGAATGTTCAATGATTATGAAAGAAAAATATAAAAAATCACAATAAATAGTTCTAAAATTGTGAAGGATCTTACAAAAAGAACTATACAAAACTCCGGAAAGGGTCATATAAATAGGACTAGAGGGAGTATAATGCATCTTACCTATGGAGCAAGCTGTTGTGACTTGTGATGGCAGGAAATGAGAATAAGAACAAGATGATATTTTTGTAATTAAATTATTACATCAGTTAAGAATAAAAACAGAAAACAAACAAAACACTTTTTTCAATTTTCACTGGTAGCAAATGGTAAATTTTTTTGAGTATGTGAAAAGTTTCATGAACATGTATCAGGATTCAGTACAGCTTTTTATTACGTTGTATTGTATGTTTGTAATGGCAATTGTTTTTTCTGGAGTTTAATACTGGCAAAGTGTTTGATGTATAAGTAACTCCCTACATCTTCGATTCTGAAATGGTGTAATAACAAGTGATGATGTTGCTTTACATCCGCATCATGTTATAATTTGTAACTGGCGCTTCTAGATTCACTACTTACAAGTTCCATAATTTCCATCATAACCCAAGGATTGAGCAGGTTGTGATGTGACAGCATCAATTGTATTTTGCACTAGAACATTTAAGTGATAGCAGAACTATTATATTTATGTCAACCTTGTGGATGTTGAGAATATTGCTGTTTAAACACTAAGTTCAAATATTGTGTCAGCTGGCCAGTATGCGATTGTTTGATTGCTTTCCATTCCTCGGGATATCCCCTTGAAAAGGCCGAGGCATATGCAGCTTTAAGGAAGTAAGCTTGTTTATTTGCCAACTTCATTTGATTTATATGTTGCATATATTTTGTTAGTCATCGCCTAAATATAATGTAAGTCATGAAAATGTTTGATTTTGCAACTCTAGTGTTCTAGAAATACATATAGGTCCATGATCAGTTACACCCATGATGGTCAAATGCTGGTATAAATATAATATGACAATACATGCATGCTAGTTCTTGACAATCATAAAAAATACCAATTTATTCTTGGATGTATTTAGTGGAGACTACTTTTGAAATGATATTTTGTTTTTCACTTTTTTGTGCTTTGCTTGTGGGTATTTCTAGGGATTTTTTTATTGCTGATATTGGAATTGGGAGTTGTTATTACTGTTGGGAACTCTATTTATTGGGTGTTTGAGATGATACTAGTGCAGAAATGCAGGCTGCCTATTCTAGTGGAACCATTATGGCTTTGCAACACTCTTTCCACATGATGTGTCTAGAATTAGGCAGCTCTGCTGGCCATGAAATTCTCACAAAATGTTGGTATGTGTGAAAAGACTCATCCTTGACTTGCCATGCAGGTTTAGTCATGTCACATGGGATGTGCAATCATGAGAATCTTGTCTTCTTGTGTAAAAACTTAGTCTGCCTCTTAGGAACAATTAAAACATATTGTTACTGGAGTTAGCCAATCACTTCTAGGAAGATTTGCAAAGTAGAAACTAAGTGCATTAGTCCCTTGTATTAATATCCAGCTTGTAGAGCAAGCTATAGCAGCCCTCTCATTGTATCTCACTTTTGATAAATCATTATGACAGATTCATTCTCTCTGTTTCTAATATTCATTTATGGTATCAAGAGCTTTGGTTCAGATCTAAACTCACGGCCTCGAATCCTCCGCCCCGCTGCTTCCTCCTCACGGCAACGCTGCTCAACTTCTCAACCAGTATCCACTATTCAGATCTCTGGTGATCTTAGAAAAACTCACAAACAAGAATTACTTGCTGTGGAAACAACAAATCGAACCTATCATCAAAGGTCATCGCCTTCATGAGTTCTCACTAAATCCAACAATTACCTTCCGATTCGTGTTCGAAGAAGGTCAACAACACAATCGTGCAACAATGAGTACCAGATTTGGGAGCAGCAAGATCAACTGCTCCTGTTATGGCTTCAATCCTCCATTTCTTCATCGATCCTCTCTCGCATGATCGGTTGCATGCACTCCTATGAATTGTGGGATAAAATCCATTCTTATTTTCACGCTTTCACATGAGCCAAGGCGCGTCAGCTACGAACTGAGCTTCGTACAACTCCTCATGAAGGACAAACAATTTCCGAATACTTGTTGCGAATCAAAGCCATCGTTGCTTTCTTTTCATTGTCGGGGACAATGTTTCTCCTTAGGAACATCTCGACATAGTTCTTCAGGGACTACCACACGCCTTCGAGTCCATTGCCACCTTGATGTAGTCGTCTCGATCTGATGCCAATCCATGAGGTAGAGGCACTTCTTCTCGCGCATGACTCGCGATTGGAACGTTACAAGAAGGAGTTCCATGAGGTTTCGGTCAATCTCACACAGCATTCACATTCTATCTCTAAGCCGCCTACTCTCATTCCACAAAACCATAATTCTTAGAAATTCGTCCCTAATTCAGCTTTGATTTTGACCTATGGCTATCGAGGAAACAATTTTAGAGGATGAGGTGCTAGAGGAAGGTTCTGTGGTTGTGGTCGTGCCGCTATTCAATGCCAAGTTTGTTCCAAATTTGGCCATGATGCATCGGTGTGCTACAATCGATTCAACCAGAACTATGGTTCTAATCAGCATTACAGCTCTACCAATTGGTCAGGATCCCTAGGTCCTCCTGAATTTGTTCAACCCCAACCTTCACAAGGCACTGGCAGACCAGTCTTCTATACAAGTGCTCCTTCCAGTTCACAGTTCTACACTCCTTCCTCCTCACAGGTCTACACCACACATTCTGGTGCTCAGTCTCAACAGTGGCATCCTAATTCTAGAGCTTCAGTTCATGTAACAAACAACTCACAGAATTTTCATCAACTGGCTCATTTCGAAGGTTCGGATCATGTAGTCATGGGAAATGGACAAGGTTTACCAATCTCTTCTATCGGTTCCTCTTTTTTCTCTTCCCCTCTCAATCCAAATTTTGTTTTTCATCTCAATAACATGCTATTAGTCCCTGCTATTACCAAAAATTTACTAAGTGTTAGCAAATTTGCTAAGGATAACTCTGTCTTTTTTGAGTTTCACCCTAACTTCTGTGTGATTAAGTGTTAGGTTTCCATTGAACCTCTTCTATTTGGCACAGTTGGATCAAATGGACTCTACTCCTTCCCTAGTCTTCAACTTGCTCAGTCTTCTATCACCTCAACAACATTGCAGCCTACCTACTTCTCTACTTTATCTACTTCTGTATCCAATGTCTCTTTGGCTACTCGGCACTATAGATTAGGCCATCCACACTTGGATGCTTTGATTTATGTACTCAAAACTTGTAATATTACCATAAATAACTAAAAATTCTTTGGCATTCTGTTCCTCTTGCTGTATTGGTAAATCACACAAATTACCATCTCATCCCTCCACACACACTTACACTCTGCTTGAACTGTTTGTCAGCAACTTGCGGGGACCAACTCCTCAACTTTCATCCATGGGATACTCATATTATATCACTTTTGTAGATGCCTTTTTGTGTTTTACCTGGATATATCTTCTCAAAACAAAATCTGAGGCCTTTACTGTTTTTCAGCAGTTTAAAGTTAGTTGAAAATCAATTTGGTGTCACCATAAAAATCCCTCCAAATTAACTGGGGAGGTGAATTTCGTCCTTTTACCAAATTCTTAAATGATCATGGTGTTGTCCATCATCTTATTTGCCCACACACTCGTCACCAAAATGGGCTTATTGAAAGAAAAAACCGCCACATAGTTGACATGACACTGGTCTTACACTCCAAGCACACAGCAAAATTCCCATCAAGTTTTGCGGTCATGCCTTCTTGGCTGCTGTGTATCTTATAAATAGGCTTCCCACTTCCTCCTTAAATTTTGCAATCCCTTACACCATTCTTTTCAAACATGAACCTGAATTGTCCTTCCTTCGCACATTTGGTTGTGCTTGTTTTCCCCTGTTACGACCTTACAACAAGCATAAACTTCAGATCCCAAGGGTGTCTTGTTCTCTGATATTCTTGTTCTCACAAAGGTTATAAGTGTTTGGCCTTAGATGGTATGGTACGCTTTACATTTCTAAGGATGTTTTATTTAATAAAACTTGTTTTCCTTATAATGATCTATTTCCTAGTTCTGATCCTGACCAGTCTTTGCATCCCACACTTTCTCCCATTCCCATTGTCTCCCCACAAGTTCCCAACAGTTGTCCTCCTGGTGTGTCCAGTATTCCTCCTACAGGTTTTCCCATCTCTTCCCCTGTAGCAACCAACTCTCAATATGACCCCATTACACCTCCTGCACCTCCTGTTAACACTCACCAAATGACCACTAGGTCTAAATCTGGCTTAGGCAAACGTTTTCACCCCTATTCCATTGCTCCAACTCACATGGAACCTAAGTCTATTAAGCAATCCTTGTCCAACTCTCCATGGCTCAATGCTATGCAAGAAGAATTCAATGCTCTAATTAGAAATAAGACATGGTCCCTAGTTCCACTTCCTCCTGGCAGAACTGTAGTTGGATGCAAGTGGGTTTTTAGACTGAAGGAAAATCCAGATGGCTTTGTAAATAGATACAAAGCCCGACTGTCGGCTAAAGGGCTTCATCAACAACCCGGCTTTGATTCATTGAAACATTCTCACCCGTGGTGAAACCTGTCACTATACGGGTTATTCTTTCTCTTGCCCTGACCAACTAGTGGATATTGCAGCAATTGGATGTCAATAATGCCTTTCTTAATGGCTTGTTGCAAGAAGAAGTCTATATGTCATAGCCCCAAGGCTTTGAAGACAGTGGCAGGTCCTTGGTGTGCAAGCTGAACAAGGCTATTTATGGGTTAAAGCAGGCCCCAAGAACTTGGTTTGAGAGGCTCAAAAACACTCTCATTCAGTTTGGTTTTCATGAAAGCAAGTGTGATTGTTCATCTACAATTCCAAACCTCACACAGTTTACCTTCTAGTGTATGTTGATGACATTATAATAACAGGCAACTTGACTCTCTTTGTTCAACATCTAGTTAACAAGCTTCACCAAGTCTTCTCCTTCAAGCTTCTTGGATCTCTTGATTATTTTCTGGGTGTTGAGGTCCAACATCTTTCCACTGGTTCCATTCTTCTTACACAATCAAAATATATTCGGGATTTGCTCAACAGATCATCCATGGCAAAAGCTAAACCAATTTCTTCTCCTATGGTGAGTAGTTGCAAGCTCACAACTAATGGCTCCCTTCCCTTTCATGATCCTTCTCTATACAAGTCTGTGGTGGTAGCCCTTCAATATCTCACCATCACAAGACCTGAAATCAGTTTCTCCGTAAATAAGGTGTTAGTTCATGCCTCACCCTCTTGATGATAATTGGTTTGCTGTAAAACGCATCCTACGATAACTCAAAGGTTTCATTTCTTTGGGATCTAAGACCCGCCTCTATAGTCTCCTCTCTCTTTGCGTGCCTTCTGTGATGCGGATTGGGCTTCTGACCTAGTAGATCGCAGATCCACTTCTGGTGCTTGCCTGTTTCTTGGCCCCAACATGGTCTCCTGGTGGTCCAAGAAGCAAACTGTGGTTGCAAGGTCCTTTACTGAGGCTAAATATCAAAGTTTTACCCTGGCTAGCATTGAAATTGTGTGGCTCCAGTCTCTACTCAAGAAGCTTGATGTTCCCATCTCAACCCTGTTGATTCTCTCTGATAATCATAATCAAAGTATTGTAGCACTCTCTCACAATCCTGTTCTGCATGCTAGGTCCAAGCACTTAGAAATTGACCTGCACTTTGTGAGGGAAAAGGTTGTCAACAAACAATTGCAGGTCATCAGTATCCCAGCACCAGATCAAGTTGTGGATGTTCTTGCTAAGCCTTTATCTCCGACAAGGTTTCTTCAACTTAGAGCCAAGCTTCATGTGGGTGACATTCACTCCCCACACAAGCTTGCCAGGGAGTATAGGAGCAGAATTAGTCCCTTGTATTAGTATCTTGCTGCTGTATAAATACAACAGCCTTCTCATTGTATCTCACTTTTGACAAATCATAATAACAGATTCATTCTCTCTGTAGATTCTCTCTCTCGCTAGTCTCTCTGTTTCTAATATTCCTTTACCTCAGGGTATGGTTGATTACTTGATTCACTATTAATTTTACTTTCATCTCCTTCCATAGAGTTGTTCCTATAATATTGAATTCAATGACATGAAATAATTTTTATTTCCTAGAGGATATGCTAGAAATTTCAATCAGCCACACTGAATCATTCTTATTTAACTTTCCGTGCATGGCTCCGTGGGTTATTGCTCAAATTTATTGCAAATAATAATATTGTCTGTCTCTGTTTCATTGATTTCTACTTTTGCATTGATGATGAGACTAACTTCAAAGTCAGAACAATTTTTCAAGATTTATAAATATAGAGATTCCAAGAAGTTCAAGTGGCATTTCACCCATAACCATAAAGAGTGAGAAAGCTAGAGAAAACACAGAGAAATCTGAGATGCAACTGAACTAGTATTCTATTATTTGAAATTTGTTTCTGAAACTGAAAAATTACACTATAGTTAGACCAACTACTGCTAACTGCGGTCAGAGTCAGTGTTAACCTATTTTAACTGAATGTAACTGATGACGGAAGCACTAGGTGGGTAGAAGACTGGCTACTCTAGTAAAAGATCATATCTCCTTTTTTTTTAATATATTCTTTTGTTATTTTTGTTGTATGTATATATTTTAATTTACTTCACCATTTGGATGAGAGGGTTTATTGATCTAAAATATACTCTGATTCAGACCTTTTTTAGTAAATGAACTGGAGCCCCAACACCTTCTTCATGACCGAAGGAAAGTATATGAGGTGAGTGGATGGGATCATTTTTTCTTTAGGTTGTGCTCTATGTGAAATTCAAACATGGTGAATTTATTTATTTATTTATTTTTCAAAGCTTGAATGCTTTATTTGCTATCTTGTTTTATGCTGATAACTCTGGGCCACATACAGTAAATGTTGGCCTTTTCCTTCATGGGTCTGGCTTGGGTTTCAGATTAAAGCGACCTGTTTTTCATTCTTTACTGGATTGGATCTGATCACTGTGTTGTTTATAGTATGAAATCTAGCCAAGGACATGTAAAATTTTAGTTTAAGTTTGTCTTTGGTCAGTTGTTGCTAAGGAGGGAAAAGGAAGAAAAAGCCATTTACTAAAAAAGTTATCTTGGTCTAATCTGCATTTCTGTGTTACCTGCCCCTTGTTTCCCCCTGGATGTGCATTTAAACACAGTGAAAATCATATTTCTGAATGTATGATTGATCACAGTTAAAATGCTCTATGGTATTTCTTCTATATAAATATGTAAGTATGCATGTCTGTCTGTCTTTTTCTAATGATGTTCAGTTTTGGGCTTACAGCGTCTTGAGATGTTTGGAATCCCTGTTCCAAGATATGCCCTTGTAATTAGGGAAGTCCCGTATCAAGAACTGGACTACTTTATTGAGGAAGAAGATTTTGTTGAAGTTCATGGCAAGCGTTTCTGGAAACCATTTGTGGAGAAGCCTGTAGATGGTAATTTGTTTCTTGTGAGGGGTGAAACTGTGAACTTTGCTCCTATTTGTTTCGTCCCCCCCCAGCCTCTGATATATGTAAAGTATGTTGCATTGCCTTGTTTTATCATGGAAAATGACTTTTGGGGGTTTGTTATTTTTATCGATTTTCTTTTACTCTGGAGCACAAATATCAACAAATCATGTGGAGTGGGGACACAAAATTTTTAGGAAAAAATTGTAATTGAAATGTTATAAAGTGATATTCAATTTTCTAGCCCAAAAAATGGGGAATAGCTAGCATTTGCACCTATAGCTTACAGGGTGTATGATACATAGTTGTTCATCATTTATATTCCTTAGCATGCAAGAAGTAGAAAAAGGATTGCATCTTCAAACCACAACTATCTTGATATTTCATGAAATAAGGGAAGTCAATTGCATGTTGTCGTTGAAGATTTAGTAATTGGTAGACATTAGAATAAAATACATAATGGCATTAGGTAATTGACTACAATATAATGTTGGAACAAAGCCATTTGTCATATTTGATTTTTCACTGGTTGATGTGTATAAATCCAAGTGCATTTGTGATATGTCAAACTGGTAAAGCATGAGTCATATGCAGCTGTCCCTTTTCAGAGGCTTGCTAGGCTTACAAGTCTTATGAAATTTTTTAAAATTTGATGCAATTTGTTGTGTGACATTCCTTGAACTTTATATAGGTTTATTACATTTGTATGAATCTAATACATAATATTCTGCCATATACGACTGCACATGCTTCACTATTTATTTATTTTACATAGTTTGTGAACATTATATGTTGTGGACACTGACTATGTTATAAGTTAACTATGGTTTTTTGCATTGTAATTATTTAAGCCTGCATTATTAACTATTTAGATGTTTGGTAAAAAATGAGTTTAGAAAAAGAAAAATTCTAGAGAAACCATTAAGAAAGACCTAAATATAGATGACCTTTCCTGGTTTTCGATAAAGCACAATTATGTTGTTTCGTTCATGTACCTGATCCACCTTGCGGGAAAAATACTTTTTCTGGTATTATTGCTGCTGCTGGTAAAATGAAATAAATATCTTATTCTCTTGCCTTGCTTTGCTTTTAGGGCATAAGGTGGTTTTGAAGGTAGGATTCTCTGATATATATTTTCTTAGGGTAGATTGTACTCACACCCCCTGAGGTTTGATGAAATCAAGTCCCCCCTCTTTCACAATACTTTTTCCCTCCCGTAATTAAGTATATCAAAATCATGGGAGGTTAGTGTGAATGAGAAGGGTACTCATTACTCAATGTCATGTTCCTTTATATAAATTAGGGGGAGGTTTGTGTAAGGTCAAAAAAAGAGGAGGGGTACTAAATCTAATTTCATCAAACCTCATGGGACGTAAGTATAATTTATTCTATTTCTTAAAACTGCCAAAATGATTCTTAGGTAATATGATGAAATGCATGTTGAAACCATGAATTACGCTAAGTACTTAAGCTTTGTGGGTAATGCTGTTGAAGATCATGTTATCTAACATGATTTTCTTGTTGTACCATATATTTGATGAATGGAAGTTGTTATCTCCAGGATGGCCTTGTTGTACCATATGTTTTCTCAAATGTCATAGTAACTGTTATTTTTGTGCCTCTGTGAAGCTGATAACCACAGAATAATGATATATTATCCCAGTTCAGCAGGTGGAGGTATGAAGGAATTATTTAGGAAGGTGAGCTTTAGGCTGAAATCTCATTCTCCATATGTAGGTGGGTCATGGGTTTAACTGCAATATAGTACTGTACAGTTAACATGAAATGATCTAGAAGACATTCTTTTTCCAATGGACTTGTTCCAAATTGTGACTTCCATTTTGGTTTTGTTGCCTGTCTCAAGTAATTAACAGAAGGATCAGGTTTTATTAGCCCTGATAAACATCAACCTTTTGTATGTTATGTATTTCTAAATGGGAGGTTAACTTATTTGGTCTGTACACAAGCTACTGTGGGCGATTATATTGCTGCAAAATCTTTAGAAAGCATGGATGCTGTATTGTAAATATAGATCAAAAACATCTCTTTACCTTCTCCTAATGACTTTAGCTTGTTTTTGGGTAAAATATGTTCCAATCCCTTTGTTTTGATGAATATTTGGTTTTAGTTCGTGGTTTTTTTCATTGATTTTAGTCTTTAGATTTATGAAATTGGACATTTTGGTCCCCAAAACTTGACGTTGTTAGTAAAGTGTGTTGAGGCATTTAATGGAGGACAACAGACACATCTCATGGACTAAAACCAATGAACGAAGAAAATAGGGACTTAAACCAAATATTCTTCCAAACTGAAGGATCAAAAACATATTTTACCTAAACTCAAATCACACTAACGCACTTAGTGTCATATGAGTAGATGCCTATATTCCTAATCCTAGATAGTTTCTCCATGTGACCACCGCAGAAAACAAATACTAGCAACACATACGATCCCTAATTCCCAAAGCAACACAACTCACAAATAGAGAACTGTTCAAAACCACCACATAGACGTATCTCACCACACAAGACTACTACAAAGAAACCAAACACTTTTGTAAATTCAAAAAGACCAGCAATAAGGAAGCCCCCAAATACAAATACAGATGATCCTACACTTAAAACTCAATCCAGCAACACTACTCATAAGTTGATAACTATAACCCAAGAAAGTCAATTCTACCAAATAGTCTCTCATCCAGCAACTGAGTGCTTATTTAATGCTAATATAAAACATCGGTGCTGTGGCCTAAGTAAAAGCTTCTAGTTTCAGTTTAACTCAATCATGAGTAATCCTATATTGCCAAATTCTCCCTCTTCGTTTGTGTTTTTGCTTCATTTCTATATAGTAGTGTATGCATGATGACTTGATCATGGTTATGTTTTTATATATCCTTACTTGTATTTCCTTGTACATACTAGATATTAATTCATATATGTGAACTAAAGCTTTAAACCAATAAGATGTATAAGTATCTATATGTTGCTCTTAATCTTGTGTATGCATGCAAATCATTTCTGCTCATGCATACATATATATGTTGAATCAATTGAAGGTACTGAATTCAATTATGTAAACATGAAAGTGCTAATAAAAATTCTGCAGTATTCTAAGAATTTGAGAGAATTGGAAACTGAATATTTTGTATTTGATTAACTGACTTGAGTTTACAATGGAAGCTTTATTTATAGAGCTGTAGGAAGAGTGCCATGTAAGTTGACTGAGAAGCAGTTACAACAGATTTAACAGCCAGCTACAGCTGGCATACAGCTAATGACAAGCTGGAGTAGAAATACTACTCCGGTGTAGTCGATCCTCTTATACCCCTCAGCGAGCTCAGGTGGGTGGAGAAGCATCACCAACTATGAGCTTGGTCCGGTGAGAAGAAATTTTGAAGGAGAAAGAGACTTGGTTAGGGCATCTGCAATCTAGTATAAAAGCAGGAACATGAATCACTCTGAGGAGATTAGCGACAACCTTTTCTCATTCTCAAAGAAAGAGAAGATCTAGTTCAAAGTGCTTGGACCTTGCACGTAAGACAGGGTTATGAGAGAGAGAGAGAGACAACACTTTGCTTCTCTCTTGGCTTCAATCCTCAATCTCTGCGCCGATCTTAACCTGGATGATCGGTTGTGTGCATTCCTATGAGCTATGAGACAAAATCCATACGTTCTTTCACTCTCTCACTCGAGCAAAGGCATGGCAGTTTCGCATTGAACTTCGTACGACATTGTTGGAGAGCCGATCCATTTTTGGATATGTGCTTCATATCAAGACTTTAGTTGACTTGCTGTTTGCGTTATGTCAGCATGGTTATCAAGTTTTTTTACATCAAAGTTTTTATTACATTGTGGATCAGATTATATTAAACTTGGTAAATTAATTATTTCAGGGTTGTCCATGTATTGTAATGGAACCTAAACATGCTGGCGTGAAAGACTAAAAACTACTCTTTGTGATTTGGTTTCAAGGACAACAGATGTGGCCCTTCCTTATTCATCTACAAAAATAATTCCCGTGTAGTATATCTACTGGTATATGTAGATGACATAATTGTTACTGGCAGCTCCCCCAAATTTATTCAGGAACTGGTTGATCAACGGCACAGTGTGACTACTTCCTTGAAATAGAAGTCAGATACCTATCCAATGGCTCACCCTTACTCACAATCCAAATACATCAGAGACTTACTCACCAAAACAGATATGATTGAAGTTAATTCCATTTCCTCACCCATGGTTGGTGGTAGTAAACTGTCAAGATCTGGCTCAGTTGCATTCTCTGATCCCTCTCTTTACAGGTCAGTGGTTGGAGCACTGTGATACTTGACTATTACAAGACCTGATCTGAGCTTCTCTATTAACAAGGTTTGCCAATTCATAGCAGCTCTCTGTGAATCACACTGGATTGTTGTTGAAAGAATCCTACGATATCTGAAAGGCATCATTGGTCTTGGTCTTCACTTCTTTCCTGCACTAAAGCTCTCATCTTATACTATTCAAGCCTACTGTGACTTTGACTGGGCTGCTGACCCTGATAATAGGAGATCTATCTCTGCCTCATGCATCTTCTTAGGACTTAATCTGATTTCTTGGTGGTCCAAGAAACAATTAGTAGTAGCTAGATCTACTACTGAAGCAGAGTACCGAAGTATGGCTCTAGCAAGTCAAAAAGTCATTTGAATTCAGTCATTGCTGTCTGAATTGGCCGTTCCTCACTCTACTCCACTCATACTGTGTGATAATCAAAGCACTGTAGCTGTTCCTCACAATCCTATACTGCACTCTCGCACCAAACACTTGGAACTGGATCTCTATTTTGTTCGCGAAAGAGTTCTCAAACAACAGTTGCAGGTCACTCATATTCCTTCTCAGGATCAGCTGGTTGATGCTATGACCAAGGCACTCCCCCCTTCCAGGTTTTAGGATTTCAGATCCAAGCTTAGAGTAGGAGACTCCTTTAGTTGCTTCCCAACTTGAGCTTGCAGGGGAGTGTAGAAGGGCCTAGACTTTTAGTCTAATTTGTTTTTTTGCTAGCTGTACATTGGTGTTTACAGCTGAGAGAGTGCCAGGAGGATAGGTGTTTACAGCTGAGCGTCACCGTGTGGTGGCGGTGGTGGATAAGGTTGGGCTTCCATGGATCAGGAAGCTTGTTCTAAGAATTTGAGAGAATTATGAACTGATTATTTTGTATTTGATTAACTGAATTGAGTTTCCAATGGAAGCTCTATCTATAGAGCTGTAAGACGAGTGCTATGTAAGCTAACTGTGAAAAACAGTTACACCAGATTTAACAACCAGCTACAGCTGGCAACAGCTAATGACAGGCTGGAATACAAATACTACTCCAGTGTAGTCGATCCTCTTATAAAAATAAAAATTATAAATATATTTGTTGTCAAGAAAAAAAAGGACTAGTTCTACTTGTCATGCATGGATAGAAAATCTTCGGTTCAAGCAACTAGAGTATTAAAAAATAAGCAAAATGTAAGGCACCGTCATATGTTATCTAGTAGAATATATTTCATGTTAAAACAAAAGAATTGATTTTAATACATTGGGATTATACAATTTTTTGCAGTGTCAACCAATTTTAGTCCATTAGTCTAAGTAAATATTTGGTTTTAATTCCTATATTTTTTGTTTGTTGGTTTTAGTCATTGTGACATTAGGGACTAAAATCAATGAAAAAAGGGCTAAAATTAAATATTCGTCAAAACTGAGGGACCAAAAACATTTTACCCTTTTGTTTTTCAACAATCTTATTGATAATTTTTGGTTTACCTATCTTTTATGAGTTATTTAATTGATAGTCTAGTATGGCATATAATTAATCGACTTAGTCTCTGTTTTGGGATCATATTATCTTAGGTTGGCAATAGGTCTAGTGAGTTCCACCCAGATGTTAGAAAAGTGAGGCGTGAAAGCTCCTATATTTATGAAGAATTTATGCCAACTGGAGGGACAGATGTTAAGGTTTGGAAATTTTGAGATTTCTGCTCCTTTCTTTTTTCTTGCAACATGTATATGGTATGTTCTTCCATATTTTTACCATTTCAGAATGGTCTCTTAGAATTTTGATAAATGACTGTAGGTGTATACAGTAGGTCCTGAATATGCTCATGCTGAGGCAAGGAAATCTCCTGTTGTTGATGGTGTTGTTATGAGAAATACTGATGGGAAGGAGGTAAGTAGCATTTATCCCTTCTCTCTAATATTCTTTCTCGGTTCCCATGCTCTACATTTTGCTTGTCCTTGTTTGTCCGTTTAGCATTACAAGATGGTCATTCTCAGAGTTATCAGTCAATTCTAGGGGGGCACTTGTCTTCTTAGTTCTTAGATGTCATTATATTATTTGCATTCAAAATTTCTTGGTTTAAAGTTATGCAATTTTAAACTTTATCTGTATGTGTATGTGTCTTTCCCTTGTTAGGACAATCCTTGTGTTTAAAGTATGCTTAGTATCTATTTGGTAAACATTTGTGAAAATAGAACCATCCAATGATTAATATTGATTCTGCATGCTGTTAGCCCAATTGACATCACAATATCCTGAAATCTGAGTGTTACCCTTATCTTCATACAACAATGCCTGTCCTAGAGCCTTCTTCAGATATATGAGAATACATATGACACAGCATTCCAATGATCAACATGAGGTTTTTGTATAAATTGACTAATAACCCTAACAACAAAGGAAATATCAGGTCTTGCAATGGTAAGGTAATGAGTTTTCCCACTAGTCACCTATATCTCTCGGGGTCAAGGTACATTTCACCTTGATCTGCCATGAGCTTTTGATTCGGGTCCATAGGACTATCAACCGGTCTACAATTTTCCAAACCCGTTTCCCCCAGAATATCAAGAACATACTTCCTTTGTGAGATCACCACAGCACCATCTTTTGATTGAGGCACTTCAATACCGAGAAAGTACTTCAAATAACCCAGGTCTTTGGTTTGAAAATGACGAGTAAGTGCTTTTTTAATTGAGATATCTTAGCAACATCATTTCTTGTAATCACTATATCATCAACATAGACAATTAGGTACAAACACTTCTCAGGAGATGTATCATAGTAAAAAACAGAATGATTTGCTCCACTTCTTTTCAATCCGAAAAGCTTCACAATATGACTAAATTTACCAAACCAAGCTCGAGGAGATTGTTTCAACCCATAAAGAAATTGACTTAGTTTGTACACTAAGCCATACTGCCCCTGAGCAACAAATCCAGGGGATTGCTCCATATAAGATTCCTCCTTGAGATCACCATGAAGGAAAACATTTTTAGTGTCAAGCTGATGAAGAGGCCAAAGACACATGGTAGACATAGCAAGAAACAGATGAACTGTGGTGATTTTGGCCATAGGAGAGAATGTATCACAATAATCAAGACCATAGATCTGAGTGTATCCTTTGGCAACTAACTCTGGGCTTTAAGGCGATTAATAGTACCATCAGGTCCAACTTTAATAGCATAGACCCACCTGCAACCAGCAGTTTTCTTTCCAGGAGGAAGAGGAACAAGCTCCCAAGTGCGCCATTGTTTTCAAGAGCCTACATTTCATCAATCATGGCCCGTCGCCATCGAGGATGATCAAGTGCCTTATGAATAGTTTTAGGAATAGTAAGAGAGGACAAGGAGAAAATAAAAGAAAACTATGAATGAGACAACCGATGATAACTTAAGAAATTATAAATTGGATGGGGGTTACGAGTTGAACGAGTACCTTTCCTAAGGGTAATGGGCCAGGCTGAAGTAGAATTAGGAGAGTCAATGGAAGAGGGAAGGATCCATGGTTTGAGGATCTATTGGAGGAGGAACAGGATCATGAGATGACGACTTAGGTAAAGTAGAACCAACCCACTACGAGTTGAAATTATAAATTAAGAAATTACAAATTGGATGATAATTTAAGAAATTATAAATTGGATGAGGGTTACGAGTTGAACGAGTACCTTTCCTAAGGGTAATGGGCTAGGCTGAAGTAGAATTAGGAGAGTCAATGGAAGAGGAAGGATCCATGGTTTGAGGATCTGTAGGAGGAGGAACATGATCATGAGAAGATGACTAAGGTAAAGTAGAACCAACCTGCTATGTCCTTCGTTGATATGTAATGAGAGGTGGAGGAGCAACTTCAACAGAACTGGATGGATTAGACAGAGTTTCACTAACACTTTGGTGGGAGGACCAAATGATGGAACAGGAAGAACATGTTGAAGGGAAGAAGAGTAGTCTATAGTAGGCTGGAAGAAGGGTGTGTCCTCAAAGGAGACATCAGTTGACATATAATACCGTTTAGTAGTTGGTGAATAACACCTGTAACCCTTTTAAAGACAAGAATATCCCAAGAAGACACATTTAATAGCTTTAGCAGAAAGTTTGTCTAAACCTAGAGTAAGATCATGAACAAAACAAGTACAACCAAATACCCCGGGAGAGACATGAAATAGTGGATCATGAGGTAAAATAATGGAGCGAGGGATCTGATTTTCAAGGGAGGAAGAAGGCATCCTGTTTGTCAAGAAACAAGCTGTGAGAACCGCATCTCCCCAATGATGAATGGGAACATTTGAGTTTAACATTAGGGAGCGTGCAATTTCAACGAGATGACGATTCTTCCTCTCTGTTATGCCATTTTGTTGTGGAGTATGAGAACACGTGGACTGATGTAAAATACCTTTTGAAGATAAAAAGGAGGACAAATCAGGGAAAAATATTCTTTAGCATTATCACTTCGAAAAATTTTAATTGTTTTCTCAAATTGGTTCTTAATCTCATTAAAGAAGGACATAAAGATAGATAAAAATTCAGATCTGTCTTTTATTAAGTAAACTGAAGTACATCGAGAAAACTCATCAATAAAGGTTACAGGATGTCTGAAACCAAAAGATGTGACACGACTTGGACCCCAAATGTCATAATGAATGGTAGAAAAAGTTGAGTTACATCTTTCTTTAGTTTGTTGAGGAAATGTTGACCTAACATGTTTTCTTAATTGACATGATTCACATTCTAAGACTTGAGGATGCTTAAGACTAGGAACCATCATCTTCAACTTTGCTAAACTTGGGTGACTCAACAATCATGCAAAAGTTTTGATGTTGACGTTGCAAAACAGGACAATGGATGGCTGGATTTTAAGTAATAAAGACCTTGTGATTCACGTCCTTCGCCAATCAGACAACCCGTACCATGTTAACATTAAAAGTTACTGAACAATTTAATGAACGAGTTAATTGACTCAAGGAGATTAAATTATAGGGACAGTGAGGAATGAACAACACAATTTAATTTTAAGGGGGAAGATAAAGGAACTTGATTAATTCCTTGAGATGCAACCTAAGACCCATTTGCTACAGTAACAAAGTGAGAGATTTTTGGAGAAGAGATAAATGAGAATGAAGATTTGTTACCAGAAATATGGTCAGAAGCACCCGAGTCAAGTATCCAAGGACGTATCCAAGGACTGCGATCCTCCGTAGATTGAGAAATACATGCTGTTGAAACGCTTGGCGTTGAAGTAGATTGGGCTAGGATGCTAGATTTTTCATATTTAACCTTCAAATATTCTTGGTACTCCTCATCAGAAAACTTAGATTCTGCTTTTTAGATTTAGTTACATGTGCTACTTTGTCGGGAAAACCGTGTAAGGAGTAACAATTCTCTTGAGTATGATCCATCTTCTTGCAATAAGTGCATTGAGGAGGACGTTCACTCATTCCATCACGACCTCCTCTATTGCTGCGACCTCCTCGTTTACGCGCGGTGCTGCTAAGGCTGATGTTTCCATAACTTCAACTGAGTTTTAATCGTTCAACAAGTTGGGCACACGAAGGAGTCTAGTAACAAGAGTGTTCATTGATGGGACCCGATCACCGACAAGGATTTGATCACACACATGATCAAAATCTGAATGAAAACTTCTAAAGATAAGGACCATGTAGAGTTTATCTAGTTTTTTATTAACTTCTTCCAATGAATCAGCCACAAGAAATCTTTTCAGTTCTTCCACAGCAGCCCGAGCTTTACCTACATGTGCAATCTTATCATGGTTGGTCTGTTTTAGGGCAGCAACCTTTTGGGTTGCATCAAAAAGACGTTGAATGTCATTGGTGAATATATCTTGAGCTTTCTTCCAAAAGAAGCAACATGTTTCGAATGATCTAAGAATTTCCAAAACATTCGGCTCACCAGATTGCCATACCACAACACATAATTGGAAGTCAAGCTTCTCCCACTAATGTTTCTTGTCATTTGAAACAGCCCTAGCTTCCTTCTCCAAGTGGTCATGGTACCCTTGGCCAAGAAACCACAACTCCGCTGAGGTAAACCAAGACAAGTAATTTTTCCAGTAGTGGTAATGGTGAGGGTTCCAGAAACAAATGTCATTTTCAAACAAAAGGAGAAGTGAACTTTGTAGAAGGAGAACCCTAACGGAAGTAAAAGAAAAACAGAGAAACTGCTGTCCAAGTTCGTCAAAACTTGAAAACAAGGCTTGAAATAGATACAAAAGGAGAAACTGAGCCAACTGGATTGGTCCCGTGAGATTTCGGTCACCAGAGGGTGGCGCGTGGGCTTCCTGTGCTAGAATGGGCGCTGGACGGTGATGGCGCGTGGTGGCAACTTTGGCCACGTGACCTCCAGGGATGGGTCGCTCTCTTCAAGGCGCACCTAACCTTAGGTTGGTCGCAGACAGAGGCGCCAGACGGTGGAAAGTGACCAACTGCAGAACGGGATCGTACCCGCTTTGATACCAACTTAAGATTTGAAAAATATGTTTTATATATTTCATAAAACACTGTTGCATATATACATAATACAAGTAAAGATAGAGAGAGAGTATAAAAGAAAAAACGGGTATCCAAGGAAAGCTAAAAAAGGAACAAAAATATCCTAGTAAATCTGATCTGTCCCTCTAAGAATAGAAAGGACGGCTATCTAAACTACACAAAAGACTAATATTTTAAGATTCTCATCTCAAAATCAGCGTCATTCAGTTCCCAATCAAACCTCTCAACAATGTCCTCCATCCGATCCTCAGTCCTAGGCATTTCAGATTCAACGTTTTTTTGGAGGCATCAGGGTTTTATTCAACAGTGGTATGCATATTCAGGGGCTACACATCATGTAACTTCAGATCTACAACACCTGTAGCAGTTAAGGTTTGCCTATTCGTTCTATTGGTATAACTTCAATTTCTCCCTCTTTAAATTCTAACATTCAGTTTTCACTTAAGAATTTGTTGTTAGTCCATCAATTACCAAAAGTCTACTATGAGCCAGTTTGCCAAGGATAACTCAATCTACTTCAAAATACACCCATCTTAATGTTTTGTGAAATGTCAGGCAACCAATTGGGTTTTGTTTGAAGGCTGCTGTCACCTGCTGTCAGTGTCGTGCCTGCTGTGAAGACTATAGAATCTCCTATTCACAAGCTGATCTTGCTGCTCCCACCATCTGCTCAAGTTAAACCTTTTGAGATTTCCTAAACAATTTGACACACCATCTGCTTCTTTGGTTTTCTGTATGTGTCTGGTTGCCTAAATTGAATTTTTTATTTTTGGTTGTAATTGTTAAAAAAATGTTTTGTTCCCTAATCATGGGAAGATCCCATGGTTGTAATATTGAGTGGATTTATTGAAGTAACAAACATGTACCATTGCAAAGCAGGTGAGAATTGCTTGCTTGAAAGAGTAATTTAACTTTCATGTTGAAGCGTGTTGGAAACTATATGCAGGTTAGGTATCCTGTGTTACTGAGTCCTGCTGAGAAGGAAATGGCAAGAGAGGTTTGCATTGCATTTAGGCAAGCGGTATGTTGTATGGATATGATAGTTGCATGTTGTTAATAGATAGTGTTTTATTTATTTATTTTCATGCAAGTTATTATCTTCCGAAACAGGGTATCTACCTCCTTGTTTGTACAGTTAGATTTAATTGATCTGTGTGCAATTCCTGAAATTATCGGTAATCCTAGTTTTGTGTTGGACTGATGATTGTGTATTAAAACTGCTATTGAATTATACTATAGCTGCTTGTTTCCTTGTTCTTTTATTTTGCAGCTTTTTTTTCCTTCTGAGTGAAGTTTAATCACTAGCTTAGAAATATGTTCTAAATCCTTTTGCAGCTAATTGACCATATTGAGAAGTCCTATGATGGAATACTTCATATTAAAGGAATCTTTGTATTATTGCAGTAAATTTAATCGGGAATAATGTGGCTCCTAATTTCATTTTCCTAGTAAATACTAAGTTCGACTTTAATATCTATCTTTTCCATTATATCTAACTTCATAAATCCTGGAACTATTACGGCAGAAAGATGTAGCTGGGTTAAAGAAGTTTGCAAAGTGTTTTATTAATGTAAATTTAAATCAGTTGATACTCTTTTGAGTATACTATTTGAACTTTGAACTGAATTCTTATCTCTGCGACTAAAAGAAATTTTGCTTGTTTCTCCATGTCACACTATAAATTTTCATGTTGCTTGCAGGTTTGTGGGTTTGATCTCTTGAGAAGTGAGGGGCGCTCATATGTTTGCGATGTCAACGGATGGAGCTTTGTTAAAAATTCATACAAGTAAGTTTTGTAATTAGTTGGCAGTGCTTGTTTTGATATCAGTAGCATGGTTCAAAATACTCTAATAGTTATGTTTTTTTATTAACCAGAATATCATAGGATCAGCTCTTCCCAAATCCCAATTTGATATATGAGTTGTAGTTTTTATTTTATAATTGTGCCCTTTATCTGTAACATATATTGCAACAGACGGAGACTCCTATACTTGAAAAATGATAAACGCCACCATCTCTGTTCCTTTTCGTTTCTCCACATTGGATGAATGATTATTTTCTCAATTATATCCCTCTGTCACCCAACTCAAGTAATAATAAATTATTACCCCACAATTGAAGAGTGATAAAAGTAAAATAAGTAAAGGGCATAGGAAGAAGTATAATAATAATTTCAAGGAAAAGAAGGAAGTTAATTGTATTTCTTAATCTATGTACTTCTCCCTCCAATGAATATCTATTGTTGTCTTGTCTTAGAATTTTCTTTTTGTTACAATTCCAAAGCTTTTTCTGTTTTAGAAATTCAAGACTTATTCATTATTTTAGCTATAGCCTCATTTATATTGTTAAACTTAAAGATAGAGTTATTTCTAATTAATTAGATTAGATAGAGTTATCTCTAATTAATTAGATTAGATAGAGTCATCTTTAATTAATTAGATTAGATAGAGTTATCTCTAATTAATTAAATTAGATTAGTTTGTAAAATATTTGTATTATCTTATCTGTAATCATGTAAAATCTCCTATAAATACAATAGCTCCGTTGGTGTTCAAAACACACGGAATTCACATGCCCTCGTTTTCCCTCGTTTAATATGGTATCCAGAGCCCAACGAGAGTTCCCTCCTATTCCGTGATTTTCGGTGAGCCACTGCTCACTGTGCAAATTTTCCCCCTCCTCCCACCTCGTTTTCCGCGTCGACCACCCCAGTTCCGCCCTCCCCTTGCCTAGATCGGCCTCTTCTTCCCCGATTTGGTGTTCGTTTTCCGTTTCGGTCATTTTTTTCCCTGCTGTTTGGCACGTTTTTCGTTGCCATTGTTTTTCTCTCTCCTCTAGCATACCCATGGATGCCCCCGGTGATACCAAGTTTGAAACACTGATTTTGGGCACTTTACTCACTACCCTTCTCTCTTTTGAGTTGTTGGATGACAACAATTACTCCTATTGGGCCTCTTACATTAAAATTTGGCTTATTGGCCTCGGCTTTGAAAACCACCTCACACAATTAGAATCTGAAATCCCTGAACCTAAACGTCCGCGGTGGAAGAAAATTAATGCTCAACTATTTGCCATTATGCGGAACACCATCACCCCATCCCATCATGATTGTTTTCGTGGTCAAAAATCCTGCAAGGGAGTTTGGGACCATGCCAAGCAGCTCTTCACCAACAATATTCGGCGACTCTACCAGATTGGTGAAGACCTCATGACCACTTTTGGCTCTCGTTAATTTTAGGGCTCTATAACTACTTATGTCGGTAAGGTGACTAGTCTCTTGTGTAAACTCAATGAGATGCTTCCTCCTGGTGCTACTCCTGAGGCAGAACTTGAAAACCGTAAGAAACTACTTCTGTCCCTTGCCTTATATGGCCTGCCTGTTGCATTCTCCTCTACTCGTGATCAGATTTTGGGTTGTCCCATAGAGGTTACTCTGGATAGTGCCTTGGCCACTATTCCGCGGGTTAACATTCATGGCCCTGTCTCTTCTTCCACTGCTTCGGCTGTTTCTATTCTTGATTCTTCCGTTTTGCTTTCACGCAACAGTGACTCTGCACCTCGAAAAGGAGGCAGGCCACGTCCTCATTGTGACCACTGTCATAAGATAGGCCACACTATTGATAAATGCTGGAAACTTCATGGTCGCCCTCCTGCTCAGGTTGCTCAGGTCCCTCCTGCACCGTCTTTTGCTCCTCCGTTGCTGCCTGATCCGTCTCCATCACCCTCCTACAATGACTTCGTGAAGTGGTGTGAAAAACGTCAGGCCTCTAGTTCTACTGTTGCACACACTGGTAATTCTTTTGTTGGCATCTATCATTCTTTGGGTCCTTGATTCAGGGGCCACCGACCATATTACTGGTAATAAATCTCTTTTTTCTTCTATATCTACCATTGGTTACTTACCTTCTGTTACTATGGCCAATGGTTCCCAAACAGTCACAGGGTATTGATATTGTCCATCCCCTCCCTTCTCTTTCAGTTGATAATGTGTTATTTGTTCTTGGTGCCCCTTTTAATTTGTTATCCATTAGCCAACTTACTCGTACTCTTGATTGCGTCATCTCTTTTACTAAAGATTCAGTTTCTCTGCAGGATTGGAAAACGGGGAAGATGATTGGCTTCGGATGTGAGTCTCACGGCCTCTATCAACTTAATAGGCCATCTCTTGTTGGCTCAGCTTCCGCGTCTCTTCTTCTTATTCATGCTCAGTTAGGACATCCAGGTCTAGATGTTTCTAATTTAGAATCTTTGTCATGTGAGTCTTGTTAATTAGGTAAGCATACTCGTACTGTTTTTCCTAATCACATTAATAACCGGGCCTCGTCCCCTTTTGCTTTGGTTCATTCGGACGTTTGGGGTCCCAGTCGTATTATGTCTTCTTTAGGTTCTGGGTACTTTGTCACTATTATCAATGATTTTTTCCGTTGTACTTGGATATATTTAATGAAAGATCGTTCTGAGTTATTTTCTATTTTTCAGTCCTTTTCTAATGAAATAAAAACTCAATTTGGGATTTCCATTCGTACCTTACAAAGTGATAATGCACGTGAATATTTGTCTAACCAATATCAGATTTTTATGGCATCTCATGGTCTGTTACATCAAACCTCTTGCCCTCATAGCCCCCAACAGAATGGGGTTGCTGAGCGCAAAAATAGACATCTTCTAGATACCACTCGGACTCTCTTTCTTCACTCTAATATTCCTCTTCAATTTTTGGGGAGATGTCGTCCTTACTGCATGTTATCTCATCAACCGTATGCCTTCCTCTGTTCTTAAAGGTAAAATTCCTCATTAAGTTTTATATCCACATCGTCCTCTTCATTCTTTACCTTCTCGAGTCTTTGGTTCTACTTGTTTCTCTCATGTCCTTGGTCCTGGGATCGATAAATTATCTACTGGATCTCATAAATGTGTTTTTGTTGGGTATCCCCGCACCCAGAAAGGATACAAGTGCTACTCTCCTATTCTTCGCAGGAATTTTATCTCTGCAGATGTCACATTCTTTGAAGATGTTCCTTTCTTTGAGTTTGGAGTACCTATTCCCGAGCCTCCTTTTCCTGCGACTACACCTAAAGTCCTTTTTTCTCCTCCTGAGGAGTCTCCTTCTTCTCCAGATCCCCTTCCTCCTCCTCCTCCTCCTCCTCCTCCTTTGCAGGTTTATCAGCGTCGTCCTCGTCCTTTACTGCCGCAATCTGCAACCGACCCAATTGTAGACTCACATCCCGGGCTCACTCATCCAACCTCTTCTCCGGTCCCGCCTCCTGAGTCAAATCTTCCCGTCGCCCTTCGCAAAGGTATCCATCCTACTCGTAATCCTTCTCCTCACTATACTGCTTTGAGTTATCATCGCATATCTCCATCATATTACTCTTGTCTTTCTTCTTTGTCCTCTGTTTCTATTCCTAAGAATGCAGGAGATGCCTTGACACATCTAGGATGGAAACAAGCTATGATGGATGAAATGTGTGCTTTACAAAGCAGTGGAACTTGGGATCTCGTTCCTCTACCACCAGGGAAGTCCGTTGTTGGTTGTCGATGGGTGTACACGGTGAAGGTTGGCTCAGATGGAACAGTTGACCGCCTCAAAGCCCGACTTGTCGTCAAAGGTTATACTCAGATCTACGGCTTGGATTATGGAGACACCTTCTCCCCTGTTGCCAAAATGCCCTCAGGGCGCCTCTTCCTCTCCATTGCCGCCATTCACCACTGGCCTCTATACCAGTTGGACATAAAAAATGCTTTCCTTCATGGTGACCTGCTTGAAGAGGTTTACATGGAGCAACCTCCTTGTTTTGTTGCTCAGGGGGAGTCTTCTAGACTTGTTTGTCGCTTGCGAAAATCTCTATATGGCCTTAAGCAATCTCCTAGGGCATAGTTTGACAGATTTAGTACTGTGATTCAGGAGTTTGGCATGATCCGAAGTGAGGCTGATCACTCTGTCTTCTACCGTCACTCAGTAGCTGGTTGTATTTACTTGGTGGTTTATGTGGATGACATTGTTATTACTGGCAGTAATCATCTTGGCATTACACAGGTAAAGCAACATCTCTTCAAGCACATTTAGACGAAGGACCTTGGCAGACTCAAATATTTCTTGGGGATAGAGGTAGCGTAATCCAAAAATGGAATCGTCATATCCCAAAGAAAGTATGCAATGGATATTTTGGAAGAAACAACGATGTTAAACTCCAAGTCAGTTGACACTCCCATGGATCCCAATGTCAAGCTTCTACCAAATCAAGGGGAGTCTTTTCCGGATCCTGAGAGATACAGATGTTTAGTTGGCAAGTTGAACTACCTAACTGTCACTCGCCCAGATATCTCATTTGCAGTTAGTGTGATAAGTCAGTTCCTAAACTCTTCTTGTAAGGAACATTGGGATGCAGTGACCCGCATTGTTTGATATATCAAGAAAGATCCTGGAAAGGGTCTGCTATATGAAGATAGAGGACATACTCGAGTAGTGGGATACTCTGATGCTGATTGGGCAGGCTCTCCCATTGATAGGAGGTCCACTTCTGGATATTGTATCTTTAACGGAGGTAATCTTGTCTCTTGGAAAAGCAAGAAGCAGAATGTTGTAGCCAGGTCCAGTGCGGAGGCAGAGTACCGTGCTATGGCTATAGTCAGTCAGGAGCTCATATGGATTGCTTCAGGAACTTAAGTTTGGAGAGGTTGCACAGATGTCACTTATCTGTGATAATCAAGCCGCCATGCATATCGCCTCAAATCCGGTTTTCCATGAGAGGACGAAGCATATTGAAGTTGACTGTCACTTTATCAGGGAAAAAGTAATGTCCGGTGAAATATCCACTAGTTTTGTGAATTCTACTGATTAGTTAACAGATATTTTCACTAAATCTCTAAGGGGTCCCCGAATTGATTACATATGTAACAAGCTTGGTGCATATGATCTATATGCTCTAGCTTGAGGGGGAGTGTTAAACTTAAAGATAGAGTTATCTCTAATTAATTAGATTAGATAGAGTTATCTCTAATTAATTAGATTAGATGAAGTCATCTTTAATTAATTAGATTAGATAGAGTTATCTCTAATTAATTAGATTAGATTAGTTTGTAAAATATTTGTATTATCTTATCTGTAATCATGTAAAATCTCCTATAAATACAATAGCTCCGTTGGTGTTCAAAACACATGGAATTCACATGCTCTCGTTTTCCCTCGTTTAATATATATATTAGTTTCCTTTTTTGTGCCATAGTCAGAACATAGTGATGAAAATTACTTCAAGGAAACAAAGTCCCATTTTCAATAGTACTCTGATACAGATTAGAAATTTGAAACTCTCACATGAGTGTTACACTACAAAGAAAAATGAAAAACATCCAAGCATTTAATAGCAACTTTGATTGCTGTGTGACAGATTATCCTTTTTTACTAATATTTTCTTTTATACTGTTGAAAGTCCTACATTGAGTAGAGATATGGCCAATCAAAAGTATATAAGGTGGAGGGTAATCCTCATCCTATGAGCTAGCTTTTAGGATTGAGTTAGTCTCAATACCCAAATTTAAGATATAGCAAGAGGGTGTTTCGAATGCAGTTGGGGTTGGTCAAACTGACCAACTCTGCAAAAAGATCCTAAGGTTTTGACTGTCTTGAACAGTGTGAAAGATCCATATTAAACTTTAGACTTTTCCATTTTCATAACTCCGTTTCCCCAACTGCATACTAAACGGACATTAATACTATGCATTGTTTATTTTCTCAACATTTTTATTCTGGTGAAAATCACAACTTTCCGTGCTTCTGTTGAAGGTATTATGATGATTCTGCCTGTGTACTCAGGAAGATGTTGTTGGATGCAAAAGCACCTCATCTTTCTTCAGTGATTCCGCCAACTTTACCATGGAAAGTAGATGAACTAGTCCAACCTTCTGAGGCACTAACTCGTCAGGGTAGTGGTATTAATGGTTTTGGACAATCTGAGGAACTTCGTTGTGTAATTGCAGTCATTCGTCAGTATGTTCTATCCCTTATTTTATTTGATTAGTTTGTAAATTATTTGATTATTTCTTATATACACTTTTATGGCAGTGGTGATAGAACTCCTAAACAGAAGGTGAAGTTGAAGGTTACTGAGGAAAAACTGCTGAACCTGATGTTAAAATATAATGGTGGCCGACCTAGATCTGAGGTAATACTATTTTGTGCAGATTCAAAATATATATTAAATACTATTTGACCTACTGAATTCTTAACCTTCTGTGGTTGGTCTGTTGGTCCTGATGTTCACAGACAAAACTTAAAAGTGCTGTTCAGCTGCAAGATCTGTTAGATGCCACACGGATGCTGGTGCCTCGCACTAGGTATTTGACCTGCATAGGCATCATTATTGATCACATTAGCATCACATAAAACTCACCCTCAATTTCACACCCAAGATTAATATAATCTCTTACATTGTGATTGTTGGTCTGCTACATTCTTGAAAGTTGAAACTTTTTATCTTGAGATTTTCTATGCTTTAAACAATATGGTGTGGCCAGCTTCTAGTTTCACATGAATTGCAAGAGAATGATAAAAAGAGAAATGGAAATTACCTATTTTTCCCTTAGGGAAGAAGAGTTGTATTTTAGAGGAGGAGAAATATAGAGAGAGGGAACAACATATTCTCTAGACACAGGGAACAAATCAAAGGACATGTCAAATGCCAAGCTTGCAAATCATGCTACGTGAGAGAACCCCTTGTTTATCCTATTGGCTAACACCATAAAAGTGCTAAAGAAATGTCATCCTTTGGAAGAGACACACAGGTAAAGGGCTCATAACCAATAATTTTACATGGGAAGTCTTCTTCATTTGGGTAGTCTTCCTCTTGTGAAGGTAAATACAATTGTTTTCTAAAATTCTTAATATCCTCTGAATCCATAGACACAACCATAGCAAACCAAAAGCCCACTTCTTGAAGACTCCACGTCTTTGCTTAAAAAGTGGAATCAATGATTAATTCACGTCTTTGACAACTGAGTAGCTCTAGTGATGCAGTTTACTAATTTATTTATTTTTTCTGATGATGTCTCCTCATCACAATAATATCTTGATGGTTGTTACATTAATAAGTCAGCAGCTTTTTTGCTAATAACTTTTTTTCTAATGAAGTTGACCTCGACCAAAGCATCCACCATGGCCATGATAGTGACTGTGATAGCCAGAACCAACATAGTACTAAGGAGGATTTGATCCTTAAGCATGTTGCGAAGATGGATGCTACAAATTGGTTATATGTGCTTGAGGAGTAGGTAGGATACCCTGTGCCAAATGAGAGGAAGATGAATCCACAGATGAAGATGCATGCACAAGATTCAGAGGTGTTTCAGCTAGGGCTTGAAGATTCTTGCAAATTCTAGCTTATTCAATCTCATTAAGGTCGTAGTATTCGCATTTGCTATTGATCATAGTGACCAATGCATCCTATTCCTCTAGTAAACCATCAGGAATGTCTAATTGATTAGTGAAGGAGATTGGATCTCCAATACAAGTAAGAGAGTCTATGATTTCTTTAATGCGAAGCAGATACTCTGAAATGGTTTGCGATCCTTTCTTTTGTGTTGTGAAGTTCATGCCTCAGTTGTCGAGACCTTGCCTTGGTCCGCGCATGAAAGTTCAATAGGATCTTCTTCCATAGTTGCCAAGAATGCACACACCTAATCACTCTTGTAAGAAATGCTCTAGATATTGACAATTGAAGCCAAGCTAGGAGTAATTTCTCCTATTTCTCCCATGTTGCATATGCATCCTTTAGACGTTAACATGACCTTCATCTCAATCTGTTATAAAAGATTTACAAAGCTCTATGTATAGAGAAGTAGCACAATGTGCTATAATGCAATGACTAACGGATACATGCTCTATACTACTCTTTCAAAAACAAAACCATAACCTTGAATGATTGTCTTCATAATTATCTACGTATTTCTTACAAATATAAAATAATGTTAATCTCATTTTCTTCTTAAGCATCATCTATAAAGATAAAAACTTTCATTTGTAGTTCATCAACATATAATGTTCTTGTCTCTATCTTGTAGATGCTTGTATGTCTCGTATATAGTTACATTAAAATTTTATAACCTTTTTAAAGAGCTTAAATATTTAATGTAGAAGTATCAGTGAAGTATTCAAGATTATCGGATACAACGTAGTGTCGAATATATACGAGGCTGAAGTAGATATATGCTTCATAGATATATGTACTCTAAGCCAGAGTTGTAGCACAATTTTATTTTTGTATTTATTCAGACCAGATCGAGAAAGTGATAATGACGCTGAAGATGTGCATGCTGAAAAGCTCCGTCAAGTTAAAGCAGTTCTTGAGGAGGTTATTAATTTCTTGATAGTGTTTCTCTATGATATTAATGAGTATCTTTATATGATGACCCCACCAGTGGTTGAGAGCTGAAAATTTAGGGAGAATTTGGTTTGAGAAAACATTTTTTTTACTTTAATTACAAAATTTCCACCTTGCTTTCACTGTATTTCTTATTTTTTAAAATTTTATACAGGAAACAGTGAAACAAAATTTTATTATTTCCTATACAAATTTCTAAAACTAGGAAACAAGATGAAAATAAGGTGGTAGAAACAATTTCTTGAACCGAACAGTCCCAAAATATCTTTTTTCATTTTTCTTACGACTTCTTTACATTAACTTACAAGTTATACCCCTATGTGATTGGGTTTTTTTTTTTTTTTTGTTAAATGAAATTTCAAGTTTCAACTAGAAACCAAATAAACAAAATGAATTTCAACTCTATATTAGCTTCCAAATACTTCTCTAATCCAATTTTTTTCTATTTTATAGCCAATTTAGGTTTGGAATCCATACTCTTATGTGGGAATAAAAAAACTGATTCATAAATTTGATTAACCTTCAAGACCGAATGCAATATCTTCCCACATGGCTAAAGCCCATGCCCTGTTGACTAGAGATTAAACTGGAATTTGGAAACTTCTGCCTGGCCGTTAATAATAAAAAATGAATTCATTGATGTTTTTATGTTGTGACTTGTGCCTACTACAGGATTTTGTTTTTCCTGTGACATGCCAAACCTTACGACATATACCCTTGCATGTCTTTTTAAACCATGAAGAATTGCCATCTTGAGATCTTTTTAATCAAAATCTGAAGTTGTTTCATTTCTTTTCCTTGTATCCTCATTATCAGGGAGGACATTTTTCTGGCATATATAGGAAGGTTCAACTAAAGCCACAAAAGTGGGTCAAAGTGACAAATAGTAATGGTGAAGTTGAAGAACGACCTGTTGAAGCTCTTATGGTTCTTAAATATGGTGGTGTTCTTACGCATGCTGGCAGAAAGCAGGTTCAGATCAATGAACATAAAAAGGAAACAAATGTTTCTACTCAGCTTGAGACTGAGTTTGATTGTACTGCTATTATTGTTGACAATAAATAAGACATTTTCTTTCAAAATCTTCTTTCCCATTTGTCTCAATTACTTTTCCTTTTCAGGCTGAAGAACTGGGAAGATATTTCCGAAATAAAATGTATCCAGGTAAAATGCAAAATGCTTTTCAAGTAGGTGATATCAATTTAATCCTCGAATTTCACAATGTGCTAACCATATATGTATTTCTGGAATTAATTCTTAACTAACTGTAGCTGTAAATGCAAAAGCAAGTTTAGGTTGCAACCAAAGGTTATTTGCCAAAAGGAACTGCACAGATTTCTGATTTTACGTATTTGGTTTTAATTAGGCTTATTTGTGGTCTTCATGCCGCTCCTAAATGAAAGCTTCATGAAATTAGCTGCCCCATTCCCTTCCCCCAAAATCTTTTGTAGAAAAAAGGTAAAGAGAGAGGGAGAACATAGAGAGAGACAAATGAGTGAATTGGAATCGGATACTCTACCATGTGTTGAGACCCTCATGTGTGTGTGTGCGCGTGTATCTATATATATGTATATATGAGAAGTAAGTACATAGGAAACTTAGTTGACTAAGCCCATAACTCAACCATTTTAACATATGATATTACCCTAATTCTAATATGGCTACTCATAACACCCGCTCTCAAGTTGGAGTATAGATATTAATCCTGTCCAACTTGTTACAAATAAAATCACTACATGTCTCATTCAATGCCTTCGCAAACACATTTGCTAGCTGATCACCCCTCCTAACATGGGAGATAGATAGAAGATTCTTCTAAACCTTCTCTCAAATGATGTGATAATCTTCTCCAATATGCTGTCATTTTAGGCGAAAACTGGATTTCATGGGTTGTATAGGGTAGTTTCGTTGTCACATCAAAGTATCAAAGGACTAGTGTTGCCACATCCTATCTCCTCCAAGATTTGTCTTCCATAGCAACTCGCTAGTGGTCTGAGCCATAACTGTATACTCCACATCTGCACTTGTGAAATTGAGAGTAATCATTAGACCAAAGACATTACATAATTGTGAAATTCTTAGATTAGGAAATAATTAGCAAAATTAAACCAAGTCCAAGATAAAATCACCTTTCTTTCTTGAATAGGCAAATGTTAGTTGTTAGTTTATTAACTTTTGTTGGAAGAGGGAGTTGAACCCACAACCTCTCCCTCCTTCCCTTCATTGTTTAGGCTTTTGATCTTGTTTTTACACTTGTTTATATATTTGAGGTGTTTGAGAGAGAAGGGAGTGCTTGAATGGAATGTGTTTTAAGAGAGATGTAAAAAAAATGATATTTTAGTAATTAATTTTTGATTTTTTAAGAAAAACGGAGAATTGGGAAAAGAAAAAAAGTATTAAAAGAAATTATCAAACAAAAAAAGAACCTAGAAGCTAATCCTAGTAGCTTTTGATTAAAAGCTCCTTGTTAAGATAAAGGAAAAAAAAGCTAAAAATAAGTTAGGTGAAACACTTATTCTGCAATGTGTCTTAATTTTTAGTCCTACCTTTAATTTCAAGTGTGGCATGGCATCTGAGGCCACTAGTCTTGTTTTCTTTTATTACCTAAGCCTGGGTTCCATTTCTTGGGTTCTTAAGGCCATAGGTCTATTTTCAATGTTTTTCATTGAGCCCTTTTTCATTTTGGGCCTGTATTTTTGTTTTCCTTTTTTTTGGGCTTCAGGTCTTTTGGATGTAGGCTTTGATACCGAATTTGAATTTTGAGTGCAGACCCTATTCACTGATATGCCAAGGTTTTAGAGGGCATGGACTGTCCTTTTTAGTTGTGATCTGATCTCCTTGGACTTGGCTTATATTTATTCTAGAGATCAACTTAGCATTGAATCCCATTTATTCTTTATCTTTTGCGAACTATTAAATCTGTTTCCATGGAAACCGTTGCACAGCATTTTTCCTGAGTTGGTATTATTTGATATTTGCTTTACTGTCAGAAAAAATTGAGAGAACATGAAGATAGTGTGTTCTCCTGAAGGATTTATTGAAATTTTAGTTTTTGATTGAGACAAATGCTATTATTTGATCAACGTAGCATATCTCATTTATTGGGAAGTGGGCTTGGTTTTGACTGTAGAATGGACTGTGTACTTGGTCTTTTATATAAAATACACTACTCTAAGATGTACCCGTGTAGCCACAGAGGGTCCCTCATAATCTGTGTTCTATATTATCCATGCAGGTTGTGTTCTGTAGTGAATACACACATGATACTACTTGAAAAGTAATGAATAATTGTATTAGATTGATTTACAAGTTACAACTATGTACAACATTATATAGATGAGATACAAAAGATAAGATTCCTAGAGATGAGCTAAAAATTAGAGATAAGACTACAACAAATAAGGAAATTCAAACTGGATTTAGTGAAAATATTAGCAAGTTGATCCTTGGAGCAATCTGATAAAGTCTTGATAACATCAGAAAAAATCTTCTCCCAAATAAAATGACAGCCCACTTGAATGTGTTTGGTTTTTTCATGAAAAACTGGATTGGAAACATACAGTGTTGACCAACCAAACAAAACTGCAACTTTTGACTTAACTATTTTACCCATAAAAGTTTATGTGCAAAATGAGCCATAACTTGATACTCAGCCTTCGTATTTGAGGTGATAACAACATTTTGCTTTTTACTTTTCCATGAAAGAAGATTTCCTCCCAAAAAAACACGATGGCTTGTTGTGGAATATCTGCCACTCACGCCACTGCCCAATCTACATCGTAGTAACTAAGAATATCAATGTCACTGTATCCAACCCATATACTTGTGTGTACCCTTTTTGGGAAAACCATGAAGAGAATAACAATAATCTTGAAGATGACTCTCTTGTTTGCAATAGGTGCAAAAGAGATTTCCTTTTCCTCCCTTACCATGTCTTTCACCACATCCTTTTCCATCATCACCACCTCTCCCTTAACCACGTCCACGTCCTCCACGGTCATTAAAATTAGACTAGAAAGCCTGATAAGAATCATCCTGGGGTGAAGGTACTCGAATTAGACGATTAATGAACTCCTCCACCGTTGGAAAACTAGGATTCGTCAATGTATGGTCTCGAACAGAGGAAAAGTCCTTATGAAGACCATGAAGAATAAGTACCATGAACAAATTATCAAGTTTAGTCAGCATCTTCTCGAGATCATTACTCACTAGCATAAACTTAAATTCATCAAAGGCCGACTGAGCCTGACTCAAATAGGAAGGCAAGTCACAATCCGTCATGTGAAGAGTCGCCATGTCATGAGTTGATTCATATAACCTTTGAATATCATTAGCATAAATATTTCAGGCATTTTTCTAGACATCACAGCACGTCTTGTAAGGGCAGAAATACAACATCAACTTGGGGTCAATGGTTTGCCACAATACGGATAGGAGTTGATAATCAGCCTGCTTCCACTCATCTTTTTGAGCCTTGCAATTTCTGAAGCATCCTTAGTAAGATGATCCTGGAGGCCATGACCAAGAAACCCTACCTCAATTGCATTGTACCGATCGAAATAATTTTTACAGTTTAATTGATGGGCGATCCAGAAAAGGCGAAGGAAATCAACCCTTTCTTGGAAGGTTCAACCTTAAAGTCAGCCTTCGAACTAGAATCTTCAGCCATGAACGAGGCTACGAACAACACGACACACAAACAGTGCCTCAATCCAAGACCCACTCACTGAAACCTAGTCAAACAGAACTAGGAAGAACCGACGAGTAGGATGGGACCGGTGGTGTTGAAAATCGGTGGACAGAAGGTGGCGCGTGAACCATATGGGCCGGAGAGACAACTAAAACAACATGCATGAGAGCGTGTGGGAGACTTTCCAGCTGCGACGCTTTGGGGGTAGGCCGATTGGTGACCTCTGAGATGAACTGTGGTGGTTCCTACCAAAAACTGCAATGTCGATGAAGCCCGTCAACCTATTGACCAATGATAGCGCTTCTATTGACAAAGAACAAAGGCTCAACAACCATGATAAAAAAACTTGCTCTGGTTGCCATTAAAAGTAATGAACATTATATAGATTAGATACAAAAGATAAGAGTGTAACATTATATAGATGAGATACAAAAGATAAGACTCCTAAAGATGAATTAAAAATTAGAGATAGGACTACAACAAATAAGGAAACTTGTCTAAAGATTAAAGATAAAATAGAAATCATTATCTATTATCTATAATATCATTATGACAAGCGTAACCCACCTATCACCAGGGTGTACAACCGCAAGCAGCGAGCAAGAGAAGCAACAGCCCTACACCACCCGTAGCAGGGCGCACAACACCCAAGGGGTGCAAGACCAGTAAGTGCAACCTAGGACGGTGCAACTGGTGGATAAAAGGTGCAACCCTTGGAACCAAATAGTATCAAATCTGGAATAGTTACAAATGGGAACAATCACAACCATTTTGAATAATTGTGTCCATTAGGAATGGATGTTAGATGCAATATAAATAGAAGTAAACCAGATTAGGAAAGATACAACAAATAATTAGGAAGAATTTGAACTGTGGAGAGACAGACTCTCGAAAAACTGCATTGTAATATATCTTAAATTATCTATATAAACTTTTGTTTCATCTTTTCAATTCTGTTCCATTTTCTCTGTGCTTATCACATTATCTCAACAATACCAATACAATATGAGTGCAATGAAAAATTGATGGTAATCATTGTGTTTTAGTCTGCAACATGTTTCAGACAGGATTCTGCAATCTTATTTCATGCAACACCAACTTGACAGTGGCCTGTACTATGTATAAAGCAAATCTTTGTGTGATTTAAAATTGCAGGAGAAGGTACAGGTCTGCTTCGCCTCCATAGTACATACCGTCATGATCTTAAGATTTACAGCTCTGATGAGGGTCGTGTGCAGGTATGGCTTCAGTTGTGCTTACCTTAATTAAAAGAAGGCTAAGAGGTTTTAATTATTGGTTGCTACATTTTTATGTTTGATGTCTAGAGTCTAGACACTGGTAATTAGCCTACTTCCTTTGGCCTCACATGAATCATTTTTTGTTATGACCTATGTCAACAGATGTCTGCAGCTGCGTTTGCCAAAGGTCTTCTTGACCTAGAGGGGCAGCTAACTCCAATCCTAGTTTGTGTTTTACCCTTGAGAAAAATTTTTAATCTTGTATTTGTTTGGTAATGTTTGACTGATTTGGTTAGCCTTTTTTTAAGGTTTCCCTTGTTAGCAAGGACATTTCCATGTTGGATGGGCTTGAAAATGCCAGTATTGAAATGGAGGAAACCAAGGTTTGTAATCTCTTCAGTTATTTATATTCATATTATAGGCATTAGTGGTGGTGAAAATGGATTGTGGTTAGAAACAGAGACGTGGATGGATACTAGAACTCAGTTATTTTTCATTTGATTCTCTATCAACTATTGCATTGAATCTGAAAAACAACAAAATTGGTTGACTAATTTGGGCTGGGTTTTTTTTATTAATCATTTTACCGTGTTAAGGAGAGATGCACGAGAGATTTATGCTGCGTTTAGTTCATAAGTTTTCTTAGAAAAATAGAAAATTATTCTTAGAAAAATTTAAAAAATAGAAAAATTGTTTATTTATAAATTATTTAAATTTTTTTTATAGAAAAATAGAAAACTAATTTTCTATTTTTTAAGAAAATCAGAAAACTCTTTTAAAATGTTTTCTAAGAAAAGTAAAAAATAGAAAAGATAGTAACTGAATTACAAGATAAGGTACTGTTGTAACCAAATGAGAATATGAAACAAACAACTATTGTTTCAAAAAGTTTAACTGCTACTATTTTAAAATATATTTAAACACAAACTCATTTGCTTTTATTTTAATATAACTTTAAATTTTTGTCATAATTTTTATGCGATGCATATAATATACAACATTGTTATAAATTATATATATATATATAAAAGACATATCTCAATTAATTTGAATTAAAAAATATTTAAAAAAATTTAGAAAATTAAGTGCACTTAAACAACTTTTTTAGTTTTCTAGTTTTTCAAATTGAAAAACGGTCACATTATCTAAACGAGTTTTCAAAATTTTTCTAACTATTCTAAGAAATGAAAAGTTTAGAAAACAAGCGGAAAACTTTTCCAAAAAATTAGAATAATTTTCTGTAACTAAACGCAGCCTTACTTGTTGCATAATCTAAACTTCTCACAATTTTGTACATGATTTTTTTGCAACTTCATAAGTTTTCTTTAGGTAAATAGTCAAATTAGTCCTCAAAAAATTGAGTGACCACCAATTAAGTCCTTCAAAGATTGTTTTTTCAACATATTAGTTTGTAGATTGTTTCTTAGTGTTTAACATCACTAAAAAGGAGCTATTTTAACTTCCAAGAAAGGGTATAATGATTAACATGGTGAGCATTTTAATTATTGGAAAAACAGTTAATAGAGGCTAACGTGGCACACTTACTAGTTAACCAAAGTCAATAGAAAGATTAACACGGTGAGCATTTTAATTATTCGAGGATCTATTTGGTGTCAAAGTCTTTTAGGGACACCAAATAGGTCCTTGAATAATGAGAATATTTCATGGACTATAATAAAAAAAAATCCTTCAAGGACCTAATTGGTGGATATTTTGATCTTTCGAAAACCTATTGGTTGACTAGAATCTTTCCAAGACCTAACTAGTGACAAGTCATCTTTGTTAGACCAAATTGTCATTTTTCTTGTTTTTGGTTTCAGTCACTTCAAAATTTTTAAGATTTGGGGTATTACTAATAACAGGGTTCAATGGTTATGCACTTCAAGACCCATAGTTTGTAAGATTTGGGTATTACTTATTATTATTATATCATTTTTGGTAGGCTTGGTTGAATGAAATTCTTACCTCTAATGCAAAGACACCTGATAGCAACGGATCACCTGAATTTCCTTGGATGGTTGATGGAGCTGGATTGCCACCCAATGCATCAGAATTACTTCCCGAGTTGGTAATGCTTTATAAATGAGGAAGTGATTTATGTAACTAAGGATAAAATGCATTTTTTTCATTTCCCAAATAATCCGATTCTCTAAATATATTTACTTTATTTTAAAGTTTCACATTTATGTTCTTAATATCTATGTCTTTTATGCCTATTTTCTTGATTGTAGCACATGAACAGATTTAAAATATTCATTCATAAGTTATTGTTATTGTGTTAATACTAAAACTTGAAACTTAAAGATGGAGAGAATGAATTGTATTCCTTGATTGTAAAATGACTTACAACCTCTCTATTATACACAAACTAAAATTTTAGAAATAATAAACTAATTACAAATAATTGATTAGTCAGAACATCTGTGTTGTTTCTATAAGACCACTATCTAGTTTCTCTTTAATGAAGTTTCGATCTATCTCTATATGCTTTGTTCTATCATGTTGAACTGGATTATGAGCAATGTTGATGACTGCTTGTTATCAGAAAATAGTGTCATATCATACATGCCTTATTTTGGATCTTGAGGTCATCTAGTATGTTTATGATCCATAGTAGTTCCATTATCACTTGTGCCATGGACCTAAATTCAGCTTCTGCACCCGACCGGACCACTACATTTTGCTTCTTGCTTCTCCATGTTACCAAGTTTCCACCCAGGAATATACAGTATCCTGAAGTGGATCTCCTATCAACAATAGAGTCAGCATAATCAACATCTATATATGCCTCTAATGACAACTCACCTCTTTTGAACAACAATCACCTTTTGGGGTTACCATTAAGATATTGAAGAATTTTGGTTACAGCCTGCATGTCTGTCAGGGATCATGCATAAATTAGCTAACCACACTTACCGCATAGGCTAAGGTTGAGTATGGGCTGAGTTTCATAAGAAATTGATCTCGCTTTCTGATCTCATAGACATTTTGAATGGCAGCCAATGAGTCCTTTGGGACATCAGCATGCAGAATGGCTGAATGTTCATCCCACAGGTTTAGGAATCCAGAATAATAATCCTGAATGGACAGATTGCCCTTATTGAAATTTGCGATGTCTAGCTCCAATTGAAAGCGCTTGGCAGCGTTATCTTGATTGCCGATGCGTTTCAAGTAATCCCAGATCTCCTTAGCAGCTTAAAAGGAAAACAGATCTTTAACCATTTGAGGCTCAATAAAGCCTGATCCTTTGTTTCCCATGCATCCAACTCAGATTTTGCTTTGGGTGCAGAGGAAGATCCATCAATATGAGCCCACAGTCCTTTCCCTTTCATGAACATGTTAAATTCAAACTCCCAGGTAGCATAGTTCTTCCCATTAAAATAAACACAAAAATTCTCAGTGGCCATAGAAAAAAATTGGGAAATTCAATATCCTTAACCAAGAACCTGCAGGTGACTAAAAAACAAGAGAGAGAAAAAAGGGGCCAAGAACCAAGAAACTAAAAGCTCATTGTTGCCTCTAGGAGGCTGATGATACCTTATCAAGAAATTTCGTATTTACAACTAATAATGACACATTTATTCTATATTAGGAATCCTAATTATGTAAGTACGACTAATTTCTGATACCCTATCATTACAACAATTAATAGGACAGAATTATACACATTTATTGCAAGTAATATCCCAACAAATTCCCTGCTTAACAACTCAACTCAATCTTAAAAGTTAACTCATGGGATGAACATTACTCTTACCTTATATCTATTAATTAGTCATACTTTCAACACACCCCTAAGCGATAATAACATCTTAAAATTTGGATATCTCACATCCATGACTGGATATCTTGTGTATGAAATTTGCAAGACTGGACATTTGCGGGTGGGTCAACATTCAAGATTAGTCAAACTTTAATACCATTTTAAATTTAAAAATTGGCCTAATTCAATCCTAAAAGCTAGCTAACAAGATGAAGATTACTCCCACCTTATATTACTAATTAGTCATATCATTCATATCTCTAGTTAATGTGGGACTTCCGATAGAGGTAAAACATCTACAAATCTACTTACTTATTTTGAGCACATTAGAGATCTCCTTGCCAAGACCAATATGGCCGAAGCCAATTCTATTTCCTCTTCTATGATTAGTGGAGATTTTTGATGTATTTGGACTGAGTGAGTATGTTCTATCTTTGTCGATAATTCTAGATTGACTAGAGATATGACCAATTAATAGTATATAAGGTGAGAGTAATCCTCATCCTGTAAGCTAGTTTTTAGGATTTTGTTAGATATAATATCCAAATTTAAGATGGTATCAAAGCTAGTTATTGCTCCTTCAGTTTCGCAGCTCACTCGCATTACTTTCTGTGATGTTGATTGGGCATTAGACCCTAATGATAATAGATGATCAACATCTGATGCTGCATATTTCTGGGGCCTACTATGGTTTCCTGGTGGTCCAGGAAACAAACAGTGGTGGCTAGATCCACCATGGAAGCCAAATACGGGCATGGCTCTCATAACTCAAGAAGTTTCTGGATACAGTCTCTGTTGTAAAATTTGGGTATCTCCCTGCCTACGCCTACTATTCTATGTGATGACCAGAGTATCATGGCTCTTTCCCACAATCCAACCCTTCATACCAGGGCTAAGCATCTTGAATTGGATCTTCTTTTTCTCGGTGAGAAGGTCCTTGCACAGCAGCTCAAAGTTCTTTACATTCCAACTCTTGGTCAACTAGTTGATGCCTGCCACTACCTCCTAGTCCTACTAGATTTTAGCTTCTCGACCAAGCTCGGGGTGAGTGACACCTCTGCCTTCCACCCCACCTGAGCTTGTGATGGAGTATAAGAGAATATATAGTTTTATGTACATTCAAATATGTTGTACTAGTGGGTCTGCCACACTAGATTCTCTCTCTGGGAGTTATAACTTCCCAACTTATGTTTTCTCTTCCTGTATAAATACAGTGGATACAGTGTAATCATTTAGATTAATCAATAATATAATTCACTTTCTCTCTCACTCTTGTATCTGTGCACTATCGAATAGCAGCTATCATGCTTTGTTGCAAATGTTTTAGCCAAGAGGGGGAGGGTTGTGTTCGGTAGTGGACAGCTAATGTAAACCTTGGTTGAATCACTACGATGTGGATCAAAGATGTGATTTTTGTAAAACTTGAACGCTGATAGGGCTAGATTGGTTCTTTTTGAAGAACAAGACAGAATTTCATCTGTATTCAAACTCTATCCACCTCTAATTGAGGGAATGATGAATCCATCATAGCCTTCTCACCATTAGTTAATGCTTCCTAATTTCCAGATCTTCAATTAATAGTGTTAACCTGTCGTGAAAATGCAATTAAAACTGATCTAGCTAAATTACTAATTGTGATAATTTTTATTCAATTCTTCTATACACATTGTTAATAGGTAAAGTTGACTAAGAAGGTTACAGAACAAGTAAGACTGCTTGCAAAAGATGAAGATGACGAGCTAACAGAAAGCAGCTTATATGATGAAATTCCTCTTTACGACCAAGCAAAAGCACTTGGCAAGACTAATATTGATGTTGACCGTATAGCCGCTGGACTACCTTGTGGTAGTGAAGGATTTGTGTTGATGTATGCTCGATGGAAAAAGCTTGAAACAGACTTGTATAATGAACGCAAGGAGTAAGCATTTTCCATTGTTTGGTTTAATCATGCTGCTTTGCACTTTATTTCAGATATTAGAAATTCACACTCAGACCTGGAATGCTGTTAACATGAGAGACAGGATACCCAAAGCATAATTTTTTTTAAACTAGTCATTTCTTGTTTGAGAAGTTAAAACTTATTACATACCTTAGGTTATAATGACATTAATCTTATCTATCAATAAGACATAGATGATGAAATTATTCATAAATACATAAATCTACTTTTATATCTCTTCTAAATTATTTTTCTTCTGTCCATAATACAACTTTTGTTTTATAGTATAAAATACAATTGACCAAATCACAAAAACTAAGGAGAAACATTTATTTTACTTGACATGTCTTAAATTTAATCCCCCCACAAAAATATTCATAATATTAAATTATTGAAAATGTGACTTATAGAAATAGGTGATTGTCTTGTAAATTTATACTTATAATAAATTACTATATAAAAAATGGTCAATGTTTCTTATATTTTGAAACAAAATGATTCAAATTTTTATACCTTATATTATGAAATGGAGATTGTAATATTTTAAAACTTTAATGTTAGTTGTATCTTGTTACTTGTAGCATTTAAAATAACTTAAAGATTGATTTTCATTAGAATAGTATAATTTATGACTGTTCTTTCATTAATTTAAAATTTAAAATTATTTAAAATTTTTATAATCTCAGTTTCATCTACAATGTCATGAATTCTTTTTTTTACTTATGAAATGATGTGATGAATTCCTGTGCCTTGCATGTGTTGCCATCAGGCTTCCATTTTTCTGGTTGTGTGTAATGAGGGAACACACTGACAATATGTTTACTTGTACAGACGCTTTGATATCACCCAAATTCCTGATGTTTATGACTCATGCAAGTAAGTTACCTCTTTTATGTTATGTTTTAATGACGATTAGGTAGCTCATATCCAGCTGTACAATATATATGCAACATTGCAGTTATGGCTATAGATTATGATACTTAGATGGAACTCTTTCATTGTATGGTGTAATTTAAATATAAAAATACTTTAATGGAAATCAATTTGTTGGAGTTTGTTCATAGATTTCAAAGGAGAGAGGGAGACAAAAATGAAGAGGAAGAGAGAGAGCTTTGAATGCGCAACCTCCTTCTTGCTTGATGAGTAGAAACGAAAATGGGAAGAGTGAAGCAATGCACCCACACTTAGTGTTTTGGAGGAGAAGGAAGAAGAAGAGAAATGAGGGAGAGGAGAAGAAATGAGTGTTTGTGTTTTGAGAGGGAGAGTGAACGTGAGAGTGAAAGGAGAGTAAGAGTTTTTGTGTTTTAACTTAGGCCCATTTAATAATTTCCCCGTTTTATAACAAACAGGATCACTGTACGGGCTTAATACACATCTAAAAATTATTCTGAAGATATATTTAGATTCACATTAATATTCTTGATAGCCCTGATACCTCAATCAGAGATACTTGGTCCGACACCCATATTTTAATCGGGTATTAATTTCAGCTTTTTAAGCCACAATAAATTATGACTGGTCAAGATAAATTCCAATTTAATTATTTTTAAATTTTGGGATATTAATCAATTCACATTTAATTATTTACTATTTATTTCACTCAATTTAGTATTTATTTAAATTTTGGGATGTTACAACTAACGCTTTCCTCTCTTTCAACAAGTGCAACAATCTTTTGTTTCCTAATTGTTTGTATCATAGAACTGAGGGTTCAATTTGTTTGATTCAATGAGATGCATGTTTTGTTGAGACTCAAGCAAATGGGATTCAATTTTTTGATGACGCTTTTCAATTATTGTCATTTAATCTTTAATATCACTGCAATAACAAGTCAATAACCAAGTCTTATACCACAACTAGATGATGGCCTATTAATGCTATTGGGGTTTCGTTTAAATTATGCAGTTATATTCCTATTTTATAGTAATTTAATGTTGACTTATCACAGGTATGATCTCTTGCACAATGCACATCTTAATCTAGAAGGATTGGATGATCTTTTCAAAGTTGCTCAGGTATGTAGATGTAATGGAAAATGCTGCTCAACTTAATAATTGAGCGGATATAATAAGACAGACTGACAGCAATATATAAATCCACTTGATAAACTTCTTTAAAATTTTATCTTACGTCAAATAAAATGCTCCCATGGGATTTCCTTTTCTATTCGGAGAGTATATGATTTTCTCAAGTTGTCCCGCCCTTGAATCCTTTTCTGAAAATAAATTACTTTGATAACTGTCTAGTGTGTGAGCACTCATTGCAATAAACCTATCTCAAGCAAATTCAGAACTGTGTGTTAGGCTTAAACATTTGTTAAGAAACTAGTTGAAATTATTGTAGATATTGTTGAGAATGAGGAAACCTAGAGGCATTGGATGAATTCCGTGTGTTTGAATACACAACGGGTTAGCATATTTATAATAATGAAATAATAAATACAGGATCATAATATAATCATATACAATCAATCCTAATCAATTTACAATATTCTAACACTCCCCCTCAAGCTGGAGCATATGAATCATATGTACCAAGCTTGTCACATATGTACTTAATACGAGGACCCCTAAGAGACTTTGTGAGAACATCTGCCAATTGATCATTGGAATTTACAAATTTTGTAACGATGTCCCCTGATACAATCTTTTCTCTGATGAAATTGCAATCTACTTTAATGTGTTTGGTCCTCTCATGAAACACTGGATTAGAAGAGATGTGCAATGCTGCTTGATTATCACAAATGAGTGTCATTGGCGTAGTTTCCCCAAATTTTAGTTCTTCAAGCAACTGTTTGAGCCATATGAGCTCACATGTAGCCAAAGCCATGGCTCGGTACTCCGCTTCTGCACTTGATCAGGCTACAACACTTTGCTTCTTACTTTTCCAAGAAACCAAGTTATCCCCAAGGAAGACACAATAGTCCAAAGTAGACCTTCTGTCAATAGGAGATCCTACCCAGTCAGCATCTGAATATCCAGTTATTCTCATATGACCCTTGTTTTCATACAAGAGCCCTTTTCCTGGTGCCCCTTTGATATATTTTAAGATGCGGATGATTGCATCCCAGTAACCTTCACAAGGAGAGTTGAGAAATTGACTTACTACACTGACGGCAAAGGAAATGTCAGGACGTGTGACAGTAAGATAATTTAGCTTTCCAATTAGTCTTCTATATCTCTCTGGATCAGAGAAAGGCTCCCCCTGTTCTGGCATAAGCTTAATGTTGGGATCCATAGGAGTATCTACCGGTTTGTCCCCCATCAAGTCCGTTTCCTCCAAAATATCCATCGCATACTTTCGTTGAGAAATCACAATTCCTGATCTAGATTGTGCCACCTCTATCCCCAAGAAGTAGCGAAGTCTTCCAAGATCTTTTGTCTGGAAGTAATGATGTAAATGTTGTTTTAAGAGAGTAATGTCAGTGTGATCGCTGCCTATGATAACATTGTCGTCAACATACACAATCAAGTAAACACACCCAGAGGTAGAATGTCGATAAAAAACAGAATGATCCGCCTCACTCCGAGTCATGCCAAATTCTTTTACCACGGTGCTGAATCTGCCAAACCATGCTCTTGGGGATTGTTTAAGACCATAAAGGGACTTCCGAAGTCGGCAAACTGATCCTGAACACTCCCCTTGAGCAACAAAACCAGGTGGTTGCTCCATATATACTTCTTCAGTTAGATCACCATGGAGGAAGGCATTCTTGATATCTAACTGGTAGAGGGGCCAATGACGAATGGCAGCGATGGAGAGAAATAGGCGGACAAAGGCCATCTTAGCCACCGGGGAGAAAGTATCACCATAATTAAGGCCAAAAATCTGAGTATAGCCTTTGGCCACTAAGCGAGCCTTCAATCGATCAATAGAACCATCTGGGCCAATTTTGACTGTGTAGACCTACCTGCATCCGACCACTGTCTTACCAGAGGGAAGAGGAACCAGATCCTAAGTTCCACTGCTTTGTAGTGCACTCATTTCCTCAAGCATGGCCTACCGCCATCCATGATGAGATAAAGTTTCACCTACAGTTTTAGGAATGGCAACAGAAGACACACCTATATAATGGGAAGGGGACAAACGATGATAAGACAAAGCAACATAGTGAGGAGAAGGATTACGAGTGGAACGAATACCTTTGCGGAGAGCAATAGGAATATCACTATCGGGGGACGGACCTAGAGGAGACGGAAGAATTGGCTCCAAAGGTAAGTCAGATGGGACTTCATCGGGAGGAACCTGCAAAGTAGGACGGGGCCGACGATGGTATACCTGAAGAGGACGAGGTGGATCGGTTGGAACATCTGTGACTTCAGAAGACTGAAGTATAACCTGCAAGGGAGAAACAGAAGCAGGAACAGGAGAAACAGGACGAGACGCAGAGTTGTCCCCGGTGGGGTCTGTAAAATAGGGACAAGACTCAAAAAAGGTAACATCAGCAGAAACAAAGTAACGATGAAGACTAGGAGAGTAACATTTGTAACCTTTTTGAGACCTTGTATAACCAAGAAACACACATTTAGTAGCCCGGACAGAAAGTTTATCATTGCCCAGGCCAAGATTGTGGACAAAATAAGTAGAACCAAAAACACGAGGGGGTAAAGAATATAAAGATTGATGAGGAAACAAGATGGAATGAGGTACCTGATTATCAAGAACAGATGAGGGCATGCGATTAATTAAATAACAGGCAGTAAGAACATCTTCCCCCCAAAACCCATGAGGAACAATACCATGTAAAAGAAGTGTTCGAGTTGTTTCGACAAGATGGCGATTTTTCTCTCTGCAATGCCATTCTGTTGAGGAGTATGAGCACAAGATGTTTGATGTAAAATCCCATGAGAGGCCATAAAAGTTTGAAATGAATTAGATAAATACTCACGGGCATTATCACTACGTAAGGTACGTATAGGAACACCAAACTGAGTTTGAATTTCATTGCAAAAATTTTTAAATATTGAAAATAACTCAGAACGATTTTTCATTAAAAATAACCAGGTGCACCTAGAGTAATCATCAATAAAGGATACAAAATATTGATATCCTAAAGTAGACACAGTATGACACGGACCCCAAATATCAGAGTGGACTAAAGTAAAGGGAGACGCAGCTCGACCTGAGACTCGATTATTAAAAGAAGTACGACTATGTTTATCTAACTGACATGACTCACAAGATATCGTAGATAACTTGGACAGGGTAGGCACCATTATTTGTAATTTGTGAAGACTTGGATGACCCAGCCAAGCATGAAGAAGCCTAGAATCCACCGCGGACCCAACATGTGCAGAAGGTTGAAGTTGATAAAGCCCATGTGACTCACATCCGGTGCCAATCATCCGTCCTGAACTCCGGTCCTGAATGAAAACAGAGTCTTTAGTAAAGGACACAATGCAATCAAGAGAACGGGTCAAACGACTAATGGATAATAAATTAAAAGGAGACTCGGGCACATATAGAACATGGTCGACAGATAAAGAAGGGAGAGGATGAACAATACCAAGTCCTTGAGATTGGGTTTGGGAACCATTAGCCATCGTAATAGAAGGTAAAAAACTAGAGCTAGAAAGAGTAGAGAACAAGGACTTGTTACCGGTAATATGATCGGTGGCCCCAGAGTCAAGGACCCAAGGACCAAGAGAGTGAGAGACACCAACAAAAGAATTACCCGTGTGAACTACAGAAGCCGTGGAACCTGAAACCTTACGCTCCTCAGACCATCGGAGAAAGTCGTCGTAAGTAGGTGTGGGCACAGGTAGCGGTCCGGAAGAGACGGAGATAGGTGGCTCAGGCAATTCAGAAGGTACCTGCAACATTCGCCATCCTGGGGGGACGACCATGTAATAAAAAACATCTATCAATAGTGTGGCCAAGCTTGTGACAATGCTTACACTTGGGGCGGGGTCGGCCAAAACGACGATTGTTGTTGCGGTCCTGAGCAAGTAGAGCAGAGAAGTCAGCCTCAATGGGAACGGGCACCGAAAGAGCGGGCGGAGTAGTGGCAGACTTGGCCTTGGCTCGGATTAGAGTTGACCAAGTGGAGTCCATGGTAGGGACCACAGGAGAGCCAAGAATTTGCTCACGAACAACCGCATATTCAGGAGGAAGACAATGTAAGGCTAACGCCAAAAACAGTTTGCGACGGTTCTCAAGATCTGTGGACGGATTGTCAGCCAAGGGAAGAACTTCATTCAGATCATGAAGAACGCCATTGACGCGGCCCAAATAATCAGAGATAGGACCAGTGATCTGTTGAGGAGTGAGAAGCTGCATAAGAGCGTCGCAAACGCCATATAACCGCTGAGTATCATTGGTATGAAGAAGCTTGGCCTGCGCCCAAAGAGATTCACAAGTGTCGTAAGGGCGAAATATCTGTTTCTGAGTGAGGGATAGAGTGGATCGCAGAATGCTACAAAGTTGGGCATCGAGAGCGCTCCATTTGAGACGGTAATTGGCAGCAATAGTGTTTTCTTTGGTAGTAAGGTGATCAAGATAACCATGACCCTTAAACCAAAGTTTAACGTCGGACGCCCATGTGGCATAGTTGGTGCCATCAAATTTTTCAGCGTGTAGGGTATTGAGAACACTAAGAGAACCGGTAATAGGAGGATCAGTCTTCGTTGCGGCAGGAGTAGCCATCAGAGGAGAGAGAAAGTCACACACAACGGAGCAAAATGGACTTGAACAGCGTTAAACGATGTCCGAAACTGACAAATAAGGGCAGAATCTGAAAGTAGAGAGAGAGGCGAGTTGATCGGTGCCAGCCGGAGCCGGAACGGAGCCACCATGTGCCGCCACGCACCGGTGGAGACGCGGCCAGGAGAGAGAAACCCGCGGACAGAGATGCCGCGCGTGGGAGCGCGTGCGGCGGCTGGAGGGGCTGGGCTTCTGGGGTTTAGCCGATCTGGGGGGGCGATTCCGATCCCGGGGGTGGTGGCCAGAAAAGTCGCCGGAAAAGGGGGGCGGCGGCGGGCAGAGGCGGTTTTGGGGTACCGGAACAGGTGGTCAGAGAGATGGACACGACCGATGTGAAGAAGAAAGCGGAGAAATCGGGAATATAGGCACAGGTTTCAAAATAAAATTTTCACAGTGAGCAGTGGGCCCACTGGGTAAACACGAATTAGGGTTGCCTCTAGTTAGGCTCTAGATACCATGTTGAGAATGAGGAAACCTAGAGGCATTGGATGAATTCCGTGTGTTTGAATACATAACGGGTTAGCATATTTATAATAATGAAATAATAAATACAGGATCATAACATAATCATATACAATCAATCCTAATCAATTTACAATATTCTAACAGATATTATTCAGATTTTAATGTATCCCTTGATTCTTTCCTAGTTTCCAGTTTTTTGCAGATCGCATGATTATTTCCTAGTTTCCTTTGATGGCCCAATCCAATCTTTATGAGATTGATCATGTAACTCGTATATATAATATTGTACTTGCATGTGATGAAATACATACACATACTTATTCATTCCTTTAGTGAACCATATAATTAAATCAGTCATAACTTACAGTTTTTAATGCCGAAATTAAATCCCTATGAACACACTACTCTTGTAAATAATCTACTATGACTGATGTATTCAATCTTCCTAATTTCTCTGCTAATTTATTTCCAGATGCTTGCTGATGGTGTAATTCCAAATGAATATGGAATTAATCCAAAACAGAAGCTGAAGATTGGCTCCAAGGTAAACTGCTGTTGAAAGGAAACTCCCAATTTTTATTTGACATTTCAAATCTTTTAACAGTTTTATTATTCTCCTCCTAAACATAATGTTGAAATTATGGGGTTTTAGATATAGTGGGAAAGGGATGAAAGAAATGTTGATATTGAATGAACTACAATATGTTGATTTGTATACAAAATCTGGAGGACTATTCCCTATTTATATTGATTATGATCTTCTATAATTGAGGAAATTAATCATTATTAAGGTTAAGAGAACCGAAAGACTTTAGATGAATTCCGTGTGTATCAAATACAATTAATCCTAATTAATCCTACCCATAATTTAGTGTTGTCAAAAATCGGCCATGGCGCCGCCATGGCGCTATGGCGTGGCGGAAATTGAACGGCCCGATATGAAAGGGTCATGGCGTTGCGGATTTTCATGGCGCCGCCATGGGCAAGGCGCCATATTAGTCGCTGGCGGGCCATGGCGGAAATGGGAGAGAAAAGAAAAAAAAAGGTTTTGGGCCGTTGACCCGGTTTCCGACCCGGGAGCCCAAACCTTTCGGGTTTCGCTGAAAATGAAGAAGAAAGCCCTAAAACAGAGCAGCCACTTCCGTTTCCCAGTTCTCCCTCCATTTCCGATTCGTTCCCAGCGGTTTCCAAGGCATTTTAGCACCCTCCGGCGCTCGGGTCTTCTTCTCCGACGAGATTTCCCCCTCTCCGGCGCTCGACTCTTCTTCTCCAGCGCGATTCCACCCTCTCCGGCGCTCGGGTCTCCTTCTCCGGCGTGCTGGTTCATCTCCGGCGTACTGGTTTGTCTTCTCCGGCGTACTGGTCGTCTTCTCCGGCGTCCCCTTTTCTCCTCTGTTCTTCTCTCTGTTTGTAGGTTCGTTTTCTTTTCCTTGTTCTGCTGTGCCATCTCTGTTTCTTCTTTGTTCTGCTACCATGCCATCTCTCCTCTGTTTCTTCTTTGTTGCTGCCATGCCATCTCTTCTCTGTTTCTTCTTTTTAGTTTCATTCTCTGTTTCTTCTCTCTTCTCTGTCTCTTTTCTCTTCTCTGTTGCTTCTCTCTGTCCGTGGTCCATTATTTTTTATTTGCATTTCTAGTTTCACTATTTTATATTTTTTTTTGTGAACAGCATTACACAACATAAAATAATATTTTCTTAGTTTCATTATTTGAGTTTATTAATTTTGACATTGCTGTAATTTTTTTGAGAACAGCAAAGCATTCATTTCTAGCATTACAGCATAGTTTTTTTTTTTTGTGAACAGTAGCATTTCTAGCATAACTGTATCATGTTTTTGTTCTTTCAAAGTTTCAGTTTTAAGTTTAATACTACATTATAAATTTTTTTCAGTTCATGACAATTTTTTATTTCAATTGAGTTTCACTTTTTTGTTTTTTGATTATCATTTTAGTCAAACAATTAAATCCTTGCAGTAGCTAATCAGTCCAGATGGCCACTGAATCTGCTTCAACACAATCCTCAGAAAACAGAAGGGATCCCGGTTGGAAATATGTCCGTACCCTTACGGAAACGGACACCAACACCACTCTTTGTAATTTTTGTGGGAAGATTATGAAAGGAGGGATTACCCGAGCCAAGCAACATCTAACCGGAAAGAAGGGAAATGTTAAGGCTTGTACAAAATGTCCACCGGAAGTGAAAGAGGAACTTCTTAAATACGCAGAAGAGAAAGCTAGGGGTGAAACTACTGAAAGTTTCAATGTCAGAGATCTAGATCTTGAAAACACAGGATATGCTGAAAGTGAGGAGGATGAAGGAGAAAATCAAGATTTGCTCCCTTCTTCAGGCACTTCTAGTGCTTCAAAGAAGATTCCTAAGAAGGGGCCTATGGACTTGTTTTGTAGGAAACCTGAACTTGCCATTGATAGAAGAAAGAAGGAGAGGTTAAGGCAAGCTAGCATCCGAGATCATTGTGACAAGGAAGCGAAGGAAAGGGTTCACCAAATGATAGCCCGATTTTGGTACACATCCAGGTTGTCATTCAACCTAATCAAATCTTCAGCCTTCTAAGACATGCTTGATGCCGTTGGTGCCTATGGAAAAAATTTAAAAGCTCCTAGTTACCATGACATGCGAGTTAAATTGTTAAACAAAGAGTTGGAGCACACCAATAATCTTTTAAAAGACCACAAGGAGCAATGGGCAAAGCACGGTTGTTCTATAATGTCCGATGCATGGACTGATAGGAAGCAGCGGTGTTTGATTAATTTTTTGGTTAATTCACCTGCAGGGACTATGTTTATGAAGTCTGTTGATGGATCACCATTTGTGAAGACCGGTGACAAACTGTTTGAGTTGCTTGACTCTATAGTGGAGGAGATTGGAGAGAACAAGGTTGTGCAAATAATCACAGATAATGGTTCAAACTATGTTTCAGCCGGGCAGAAGTTACAAGAGAAGAGGCCACACCTTTATTGGACCCCTTGCGCTGCACACTGTATAGATTTGATGCTTGAAGATATTGGAAAGCTTCCATTGGTCAAGAAGACAATTCAGAGGGGGATAGCTGTTGTTGGTTTTATCTATGCCCATTCTAGTACCCTTAGTTTATTGAGGCGTTTCACTGACGGGAAAGAGTTAGTGAGACATTCAGTCACTAGATTTGCCACTTCCTTTCTTTCATTAGAAAGGCTTCATCAACAAAAAGGGAACTTGAGGAAGATGTTTACCTCTGATGAATGGATGAAAAACAAGTTAAGTAAGGAAGCCAAGGGGAAGCAAGCCACACAGGTTGTTCTAATGCCTAATTTTTGGAAGAATGTGGTCTTTACCCTTAAAGTTATGGCACCTCTTGTTCGAGTACTTCGACTTGTGGATGGGGAAAGGAAACCAGCCATGGGCTACATCTATGAAGCAATGGATAAGGCAAAGGAGGCCATCATGAAAGCCTTTAACAATGATGAAAGCAAATACAAGGATGTGTTTCAAATCATTGATCATAGATGGAGTTGCCAACTTCACCAACCATTGCATGCGGCTGGTCATTATCTGAATCCGGAGTTTTATTATTCCAACCCAAGAATTGAATATGATTTAGAGGTTACAACCGGGTTGTATGATTGTATCAAGAGGTTGGTGCCAAGTCCAGATGTGCAACAGAAGATCCTCACTGAGCTTCCAATTTATAAGGACGGTAGTGGTTTGTTTGGATGCGAGTTTGCACGGAAACAAAGGAAAACCATTGCTCCTGGTGAGAATCTAATTACTAATTTACTTTTTTTGTAAATTATATTTAAATTTTCACTTCTAAATCTCCTCCAAATACTGATTTTGTAGCTCAATGGCGACGGATGTATGGACATACGGCACCAAACTTGCAACAACTTGCCATCAAGATACTTAGTTTGACATGCAGCGCATCTGGGTGTGAGCGAAATTGGAGTGTGTTTGAGCAAGTAATTGTCTCAAACTCTTTATCTCATCTATCTTTAAACTTTAAAAGTTTACTAATTATAATAATTTTGATATGTAGATCCATTCAAAGAAAAGAAATAGGTTGGATCACAAGAAGTTGCATGACTTGGTTTATGTCAAATACAACCAAACTCTTGCAAAGAGATACAACATTAGAGATGAAATTGATCCAATCTCACTCAATGACATAGATGAGTGCAATGAATGGCTTGTTGGGGAAATGGATGATGACAACAATGATGGTGCTGCTGATTTGGTCTTTGAGGATGATAATGCATTGGATTGGGGAACTGTTTATGCAGCTTCGGGAGTTGGAGAGCCAAGGGTATATACCAGGCAAAAAACTAAGAAGAGGACAGAATCTTCAAGTGCTGCCATTGCTATCAGGTCTAACAAGAAGAAGAAGGTGGCTTCATCATCCAAGGGAAAAGGGATATTAATTGAAGAAGAACCTGAATTTGAGGAAGATAGTGAGAGTGAGGAGGAAAATGAAACTGAGTTGGGGTTGGAGGATTCAGAAGATGAGGATGATGAGGGATTTCTCTTTGAAGATGACAATGGGATTGAAGATAATGACTATGTTGGGGTTGGGGAGGAAGATTAGTTTCTATTTAGTCTATTTCCTTGTTTGTTTTAAACATTTTAGTTGTAGCTGTTGATGATTATTGTTTTGAACCTTTCATTAATTAGTTATGTGATGTTTTACATTGTTATGGTATAATTTTAGTTGAGTTATTATGTTAGTTTTGCTTAGTTTTTCATTCTGTAGTGTTTTTTAATGATATTTCTGCATATTATAGAGTTTTTATCATGACCGCCATGGCATCCGCCATAACCTTTATGGCATTTTTTTGGCTCACCGCCATGAACCGCCATCCGCCATTGATAACACTGCCATAATTACAATATTCTAACACTTCCCCTCAAGCTAGAGCATATAGATCACATGCTCCAAGCTTGTTACATATGTATTTAATACAAGGACCTCTAAGAGACTTTATGAGAACATCTATCAATTAATCATTGGAATTTACAAATTTTGTAGCAATGGTTCCTGATAAAATCTTTTCTCTGATGAAGTTGCAGTCTACTTCAATGTGTTTAGTTCTCTCATGAAACACCGGATTGGAAGAAATGCCCAATGTTGTCTGATTATCACAAATGAATGTTGTTTCCCCAAATTCCGATATTCTGCTTCTGTACTTGAGCTAGCAATAACATTTTGCTTCTTACTTTTCCAAGAAACAGAATTATCACCAAGGAAAAACACAATAGTCTGTAGTGGATCTTCTTAAATAGGAGATCCTACCCAATCAACATTTGAGTACCCAACAATTCGAGTGACAAGAGTCCTTTACCTGGTGCCCCTCTAATATATTTTAAGATGTGGATAACTGCATGCCAATGACTTTCACATAGACAGTTGAAAAATTGACTTACCATACTGATTGCAAAGGAAATGTCAGGTCAAGAGACAATAAAGTAGTTAAGCTTTCCAACTAGCTTCTTATGTTTCTCTGAATCTGAGAGAGGCTCCCCCTAATATGGCATGAGTTGGGATCCATTGGAGTGTCTACCGGCTTGGTCCCCATCAATCCAATTCCCTCCAAGATATCCATAGCATACTTTCTCTGAGAGATCACTATACCTGATCTAGACTGTGTTACTTTTATCCCCAAGAAGTAGCGAAGTCTTCCAAGGTCTTTTGCCTGGAAGTGATGGTGCAAATGTGTTTCAATTAGGCAATGCTAGTGTGATCACTACCTATGATGACAATGTGATCAACATATACAAATAAGTAAACACACCAGAGGTAGATAGTCGATAGAAAACAGAATGATCTGCATCACTCCAAGTCATGCCAAACTCTTTAACCACAGTGTTGAATCTGCCAAACCATACCCTTGGAGATTCTTTAAGAGCAAATAGAGACTTCTGAAGTCTGCAAACTAATTCTAAAGACTCCCTCTAAGCAACAAATTCAGGTGGTTGCTCCATATATACTTCTTCAGTCAGATCACCATGGAGGAAGCAAGGTTTTAAAAACCGGACCGGTGATCGAACCGGTAAAGGTACTGGTTTAAGGTTCATTGGTTTAATCGTGGTTGAACCGTGGTCGAACCGGTTATAATAAAATATATATTTTTAATATAATATAATATATTTTTTGATATGTTAACAATAAATTATATAAAAATTAAGTTAATTAAGGATCATATTACATGTTTTATAGGATTAAAAATTATAATAAATAAAAATAATATTATATGTAAGTTTTTATTTATTTAATAATATTTTTATAATAGATTTTTTAAAGAAATAACCAAAAAAAAAAAAAATAATTTTAAACCCTGACCGGTTCAACCGGTTTTCAACCGGTTTTGGCCGGTTCGATCCGGTTTTGACCGGTTCTTGACCGGTTCTTAAATGTCCGGTTTTTCCCCTTGTCCGGACCGGTACCCTGACCGGTTCCCGGTCCAACCGGTTGAACCGGCCGGTCCGGTCCGGTTTTCAAAACCATGGGAGGAAGGCATTCTTAATATCTAACTAGAAAAAGAGCCAATGACGGATAGTTCTGATGGAGAGGAATAAGTATACAGAAGTCATTTTAGCCACCAAAGAGAAAGTATCACCATAGTTAAGGCCAAAAATCCAAGTATAGTCTTTGGCTACCAATCGAGCCTTTAACCGACCAACAGAACCATCGAGACCAATCTTGACTTTGTAGACCCACCTATATCCAACAACTGTCTTACTGGAGGGAAGATAAACGAGATCCCAAGTTTCACTGCTTTGTAGTGCACTCGTTACCTCAATCATGGCTTGTTACCATCCAGGATAACACAAAGCTTCACCTATATTCTTAGAAACAGAAGACAAAGAAGACACACCAATATAATATGAAGGGAACAAACGATAAAAAGAAAAGCAACATAATGAGGAAAGGGATTATGAGTGGAACGAATACCTTTGCGAATAGCAATAAGACTAGTATCGGGAGTCAGAGTTAGAGGAGACGAGGAGTTAACGCCGAAGGCAAGCAAGAAGAGGTCAATGATGATATACCTGAAGAGGACGAGGGGATTGTCGGAGACATCTATGACAACAAGAGACTGATATATAACCTGCATTGGAGAAATAGAAATAGGACTAGAAATAGACTTGACTACGAATGAATGTGTAAAGTATGGACTAGACTCGAAAAAGGTAACATCAACGGAAACAAAATAACGATGAAGACTTGGAGAACAGTGTTTGTAACCTTTTTGAGACCGTATATAACCAAGAAACACACATTTATGAGCCCGTGCTGAGAGTTTATCAATTCTAGTACCAAGATTATGGACAAAACAAGTAGAAACAAAAACATGAGGCGGTAAAGAATATAATGACTGATGAGGAAACAAGATGGAATGAGGTACTTGATTATCAAGAATAGATGAGGGCATGCGATTAATCAAATAACAAGTTGTAAGTATAACATCACCCCAAAAATGATGAGGAACATTACCACGTAAAAGAAGTGTTCGAGTTGTTTTGACACGATGTCGATTTTTTCTTATTGCAATTCCATTCTGTTGAGGAGTATGAGCACAAGATGTTTGATGTAAAATGCCATGAGAAGCCATAAAAGATTGAAACAAATTACTACCCTCACTTCCAAATATAAACAAAAGCAACTACTTTAACATATTAAGAGAAATGGTTGGAAGTAGTTGTTTGTATCAATGTTATCAAATATTTGGCATAATATCCTAAAATACCCTTGATATCACTTGATTACACAATGCATTAGATGTCTTGGGAATATATATAAGGAGGACATATTTGGTAGACAAACATTTAATAACCTTAGAAAAGTGTAATTTTGCTTATATTATAGGATTCTATTAAAATTTACTTATATATGGAACTGAAGGTAGTAGTCTAATATTCACGGGAATTATCACTACGTAGGATGCGAATAGAGACACCAAATTGGGTTTTTACTTCATTGCAGAAATTGTGAAAAATAAAAAACAACTTCATTAAAAATAACCAGGTAAACCGAGAATAATCATCAATAAAAATGACAAAATATTGAGAACCTAAATTTGACACAATACAACTCAGGCCTCAAATATCAAAATGTACTAAGTTAAAAAGATACATAACTCAACCTGAGACACGATTATTAAAAGAAACACGACTGTGTTTACCTAATTAACACGACTCACAAGACAAGGAAGACAATTTGGAGAGTGTGGGCACCATTATTTGCAACTTTTAAAGACTTGGATGGCCCAACCTAGCTTGGAGAAGACTAGAATTGATCGCTGATCCAACATGTGCAGAAGGGTGAAGTTGATAAAGTCCATGTGACTCACATTCAATGTCAATCATCCGCCCTGAACTCCAATCCTGTATGAAAACAGAGTTTTTAGTGAATGAGACAACGCAATCAAGAGAGTGAATTAGACGACTAACAGATAGTAAATTAAAGGGAGACCTGGGCATATAAAGAACATTATCAACCGACAAAGAAGGAAGGGGATGAACAATACTAAGTCCTTAAGACTGAATTTGAGAACCATTAGTCATAGTAATAGAAGGTAAAGAACTACAAGTAAAAAGGATAGAGAATAAGGATTTGTTACCGGTAATATGATCGGAATGACCCAAGAACCAAGAGAAGTAAAATGAGAGACCAGCAAAAGAACAGTCGTTTTCACTACAAAAGCTATGGAACCTAAAGCCTGACGCTCCTTATCCCACTGGAGTAAGTCATCGTAAGTAGAAGAGTTAAAGGGTTCAAACAGTCCAGATGAAGGTACCTTCACTACATTTGCCATTCAAGGGGAGCGACCATGTAAAGTAAAACATCTATCAACTGTATGCCCAAGCTTATGAAGTGTTTACATTTTGGTCGAGTTTTACCAAACCGACAATTATTGTTTCAGTCCTGAATAACCAAAGCAGAAGAGTCAACCTTAACGGGAGTGAAAACCAGGGAAACCAGTGGAGCATCCAGTAGAGTAGGAGACTTGATATGTGCGCATAACAGAGTGGACCAAGTACAGTCCATGGTAGGGGCTATGAGAGAGCAAGAATTTGATCATGAGCAACCTTATATTCTGGGGGAAGACCATGTAATGCAAATGCCATAATGAGTTTGTGACGGTTCTCAAGATCCTTGGTTGGATTATCAGCCAAGAGAAGAGCCTCGTTCAGATCATGAAGAATACCGCTGACCATGCACAAATAGTCGGACACAGGACCATTACTCCGTCGAGGAGCAAGAATCTGCATAAGTGTTTCGCAAACCCCATATAACTGCTAAGTGTCGTTGGTAAAGAGTCTTGGCTTATGTCCAAATAGATTCACAGGTATCATAAGAACAGAAAATTTGTTTCTGAGAGGGGGACATAGTGGATCGTAGAATGCTACAAAGTTGGGCATCGATATTACCCCACTTTGTAAATTCAACAGCAGTAACATTTTCTTCTTTGGTTTTAAGATGATCCAGATAACCTTGAACCTTAAACCAAAGTTGGCTGTCGAAAGCCTAAGTGGCATAGTTGGTCCCATCAAATTTTTTAGTGGAGAGAATAATAGGGATGGGGGTGGTAGCCATTAGAACAGAGGAGGGAGAAAAAGCAAAAACACACAAACAACAAGAAAACTAGCCAAATAGTACTAAATGAAGTCTGAATCAAACACCCAAGGTTAGATTCGAAACCTAGAGGAGGTGAGTCCACTGGTCCAAACAGCGGCCTAAACGGAGCCGCCATGTGCAGTGATAGTCGGCAAGGAGAGAGAAAACACGAAACAAAGAAGATGCGCATGTGGGCGTGTGGGAGGGAGGTTGGGGCTGAAACTTCAGGGGTGGGCCGATCTGTGGGAGGTGGTCCTGATCTAAGGGAGATCGCTGGAAAACTCGCCGAAAAAAGTTCATCGGTAGTGAACAATGGCGGAGCAGATCTGAAAAGATGATCGGAAAACTGAAAAACACATACGGAAAGAGACTTGAAACCCAGAAGGATAACATGAGGTTCAAAAAAAATTTCATCAATAGGCAGTGGACCAACTGGCTATGTAGAGTTGCCTCCCATTAGACTCTAGATACCATATTAAGGTTAAGAGAACCAAGAGACATGAATTCTGTGTGTCTGAGTACTCAACGAAGCAATGTATTTATAATGACTATATAATAAATACAAAATCAAATACAATCAAATACAGTTAATCCTACCCATAGTTACAATATTCTAACAATCATAATGATAAATCATAAAGTCGTGAAGATAAATTGATTTCTTTAGGGAAGCCACATAACTAGGCTCTGCTCTGGGAAACCGTAGGGCAAGATTGATGTCTCAAATCTCACCGTGCATGTTTGATATTAGGGTAAAACTAAATAGGGATACACAAGCACTAACAAACCTGAATAAAATAATTAAAAGAAAGGTGAAGACCCCCAAAACTAAAATACACTGTGAAATTGTAAGGTGGAGGCCAAGATGAAGAAGAAAGTGGTCGGGATAAAGAACATGACCAAAGGAGGATTGAATTTGCTAGAAGGAATAACATGGTGAAAGGAACACAGACATCATAAGAGAAACACCACAAGAAAATAACAACTTAAAAGGATGAATCGTGACAATAAAGTAGTTCCATAGTTGAAGAAACTCAATAATGGAACAGTGATAGGACAGGTCATGAAGGATTGTACTGCTTTGATACCATGTTGAAACTATGGGGTTTTAGGTATAGAGGGAGAGAAAGAGATGAAAGATAAATTGATATTGAATGGATTACAATATGTTGATTTATGTATGAAACCTAGAGGACTATTCCCTATTTATACTAATTATGATCTTATATAATTAGGGAATAAATCATAATCATAATAATATGTTAAGGTTCCATCTAAAAACCAATTAGCAGTGAGAGGACCTAACTAGGTATGTAAACCACAACACGCTCCCTCCAACGAAGCCTGACGGACTAGGTAAAAAGTAACTTTTGACTCATAATGAAAGGACAACTCTTGACCCATGACAACTAAAAAGAAGTTAGGCTTTGGCTCTCATACCATGTCAAGGTTCCATCTCAAAACCAATCGGCGATGAAAGAAGTAGCCTAATAGGTATTCAAACCATAACACATATTATAAGGAAGACGATATGAGACTACCAACATAATTGTTGAAAGTCCCACATTGATTAGAGATATGAACAATCAAAAGTATATAAGGTGAAGAGTAATCCCCATCCTATGAGCTAGCTTTTAGGATTGAGTTAGATCCAATACCCAAATTCAAGATGGTATTAAAGCTTATCTTAGATCTGTTGTTGGGTCACCCGTATTCATCCATACTCCATTCCTGAGCGTGAAAGGGTGTGTTAATAAGTCTCACTGGTCACCCGTATTTATCCACTCTCCATTCCTAATCGTGAGGTGTGTTGTTGAAAGTCTCATATTGACTAGAGATATGGTAAATCAAAAGTATATAAGGTGGAGGGTAATTCTCATCCTATGAGTTAACTTTTAGGATTGAGTTAAGCCCAATACCCAAATTCAAGAATAAAAAATAAAAATATGATAACTAACCATAGGTGGTATGGTAAAAATATAGAAACAAATCCTAGATAATAATCCAAGATATTTTTTTAAGATATTACCAGATATAATAATATAATTACATATATTCTAACAGATATATTATTAAGGGTTCGTTTGGTTTCCAGTTGGGGAAACGGAGTTGGGGAAATAGAGAAATTTAAGGGTTGATATTGATCCTTCACGCCATTCGAGACGGTCAAAACTCCGTTTGACCGTAGGATTTATTTTTGGGGTTGGTCAAACCGAGGTTTGACCAACCAAACTTCATAACCAAACAGGCTCTAAGTATGTCCTTTGCAAAATCTCACGACCGACCATCTAAGATAAGGAAGTCAAAACCATTCTTATCCACGGAATCACTCTTATCAACACTGTTAGCCGCCGAATCATTCTTGTCCTTATCAAAGAGAGTTTTGTATGGAATTGTGTCTAAGAAGATCACACGATATGTATTTATATTAGAGATATGGTGTGTGTACAACACGAAGAATCAATTTCAATCAAACTATAATCAGGAAGTAATCTAATTAATAAATACATAATTACGAAATTGATTTGATGGGATATTTACATTCCAACAGTCTGAATTGATTTGAATACCTCACTGAACCTCAAAATCTTTCCAACAATGAAGATATTTTCTAAAACCTTAACATCCTCCAGATGCAACTTGTAAATGAGATAACATATCTCTCTTGTCCCTCTAAAGACCCTTGATTTACTTTATTAAATGTTATTGAGATTCTTTGTGATGTGATGTATTTTAGTTTGTTCACCTATGAATTTCAGGATCAGATTACTTGGGCCATGGTACTTTGTTTTTAATAACTTGAAGCCTTAACTGCTTTGTGGCATTCTGTTATATGCTTTCTGTGCTGATGAAAAGGAAGAAAATAGAAGACATGATCTCTAACGGTCTTCTGGAATTGATATAATTTGAAGCTTTTAAATATGTTGCACTCACGGCAAAAGCAAGCAGGGGTTGAATTCATGATAAGCAAAGGAATGTTATATTCTGCTGGTAATTAAAGAAATACCTCATAACAGGTTCAACGTCTGCTTGTATGAAGGCCCTAACAACACTATGATGCCATGTGTTGATTGTAAAAATTTATAGCCCTGTGATTTTCTTTACTCATTATATCCACATTGATAATAAAATGTTACCATCATCTAGCCCCAAATAGAAGTAAGAAACAAACATGTAAGTGAAGTCTTAAACTATATGCTACTAATGCTGGGTAAGTACCTTTCGTAACTTCGTCTTCAGTTGCATGTTGTTGATGTTGCTTGATGGACAATTGAACACACTACTCAAGTCAAATGCATTGTTTCTGTGTGCATACTTAAAACTGTAGCCACCTGATTAATTTGTTTTTACTGTTTCAATTCAGATTGCTCGTCGGTTATTGGGAAAACTTTTAATTGACCTGAGGAACACTCGAGAGGAAGCCATCAGTGTTGCTGAGCTAAAGAATAACCACAACTATCAATCGTTATCTGCAAAACAAAAGAATGATGAAATGCGAAGATCTAACACTATGAGTGATACACCAGCAGATCAAGATGATGATGATGATAAAGAGACCAAATATCGTTTAGATCCGAAGTGAATATCAGGTCCTTATCCGATTTTCTACATTATTATGATCTACTCTAATCTTGTTGTCTTACACCAGGTATGCAAATGTGAAGAGTCCGGAGCGCCATGTGCGAACACGCCTATACTTCACTTCAGTGAGTGCTGTATCACCTCATGCCAATACCTTATGTCAATATTTATTCCTCCCCTACCCCCTTTTGTACGAGTGATTTTAACTAGGCAAAAGCTTGTTCTGAAACAAATATTCTCAGTTTTGGAATAATTAACCACTCGTTACTTAAATCAGCGGGTGTGGATTGATTTAACCATTCCTAACTAGTTGAGTAATGAGTGGTTAAATGCTATTTTCACCTAGAATCTCATAATATTTCCAATAAATTTCCATCATATTGGTTGGAGACTAGGTTCTTAAATATGTCATCTGACTATATTTTCCATTTTATTTTTAACAAAAAATGACTTGCATTACCTTGCCTTTGTAAATACGCTTAACTATGTTGCATTTAGCCTTTCTTGAAATTTATTCTCTTTTTTTTTTTATCAGCAACAAAAGAAAATGAATTAAATTTTGTTGTTGCATAGAATTGATCTGTAAATTTGATTTTTCATACTCTATGTTTCACTTGCCTTCTACTTTTGACAGGAATCACATATTCATTCTCTTATGAATGTTGTTCGTTATTGTAATTTGGATGAATCCCTTCAAGGAGAAGAGAGTCTTGTCTGCCATAATGCTCTAGAGCGACTATTTAAAGCAAAGGAACTTGACTATATGAGCTACATTGTGCTGAGGATGTTTGAAAACACAGAGGTGGGTCATTTTGACCATGTAGCTCTAGAATTACTAATTATTCACAATTGTTGGGGATTACATGAATGAAATTAAGCTATTGCAGTTCCTTAGTTTTAGTCCTAGCTTGGTACAAATGAGGTTATATAGAGCCAAATATATTATATTGCCAGAAGTAATGACACATGACACTGAAAGTGACATTTTGCCAAACACGACTTAACTAGTTATCCAATTGAAGCTATATTTCTTTGAGTGTTAGCAGTTGAATATGTTGACAGTCATAACTGGTTTGCCTTTAAGTTATGTGATGTGTAAATTATGTATTTATTGAACTTTCTCTGACTTTGAAATTGCAGGTGACTTTAGAAGATCCTAGAAGGTACCGCATAGAGATGACCTACAGCCGTGGTGCTGATTTATCCCCGCTTGAGGTAATCATATTCAATTAAATGTATTTTTCCTGAGACAAATAGAAAACTAAGGCGTTTTAATACCTGGAGTCTGATTACAAAGAATATTGAAATAATAGGAAGTAGGAACATGGTATTCTATTACAAAGAATCGGGACAAAATCCCAACAGATTACGGCACTGCAGAACTTCAAGGGTCAGCACCTCCCAATGCCTGAAGGCCCTAAACTATCTCAGCTGACAAGAATACGCCTACATTCTTTTATTCTTCTCTATCCTAGTCCAACTTAACTAACAGTCACTAATAGCGTCATACAAGATAGCATCATTTTTCATTGTTTTTCTTCAAAGTTGCTGCTGAAAACACATTGCAGTGTGCTAAACGCTTCTATAGTTTTTGTACCCATTCCATGCGAATTCCACATTGATATGATAAAATCTATCCTACCAACAACTTTTCATGTGTGAGGAATATCAGTGAACATGCTCATTTGATTAATCTGTTGTATTATGTGGTTTGCAGAAGAACAATAGCGCAGCTACTTCATTGCATCAGGAGCACACGCTGCCTGTTATGGGTCCTGAGAGGCTGCAAGAAATAGGATCATATCTCACATTAGAAACTGTGGAGAAGATGATTCGCCCATTTGCAATGCCTGCAGAAGACTTTCCACCAGCAACACCTGCTGGGTTTTCTGGCTATTTCTCTAAGGGCGTGCTTGAGCGTCTGGTAAATCTGTGGCCTTTCCATAGGCAATTCAGTTTGAATGGAAGATAGTAAACTCAAAAACACTCGTCCTCCCTCATTTTTTAAAATATATTTTTGGTCTTCCAAAATATATATTAGTTCTTTGGAAATTAGTTTTAAAATTTTATTCGTTTTTAGTCTTTAAAATTTATAAAACATGTGTTTTTAATCCTTGAAAGATTAAAAATTCATTGGTTTTATTAAATCTAATAACTAAAAATAAATAAAATTCTAATAATGACTGAAAAGAAGTCATTCTTTTACTTTCTTTCTTTTTTTTAAAAATGTAACGATAACATCTTGATCATCCAAAGCAAGCTTGGGCTTTGGAAATTTTAACGGGATTCCCTGTGTATTCTCCCTACACTACTCTTTTTCTTTTTTAATTAAAATGTTGATCTAATCCTCACTTAGAAAAAACAACCGGATTACAATAGCTGGATAATAATATCCGGAAACAACCTGTTTACAAATTTTGTATGGATCCGGATTGCTATTTTGGGAGGTGACGGATTATAATTTTTAAAGAGGCAAAATATACTTCATTAATATAAAAAGAGTAAGTTATACTCACCCCAGAAATACACAATGTCTGTTCAGAACTAAAATGAAACACATTTAAGCTAAACACCGTATCCACCAATGATAATAAACACGAAAACCAAACTACAAGAATTAGAAATCAACCATCAATTGCTGCATATTGAGCAATTATTGCTATTCAATCATATTTGCTGCATATGTGAACATGTGGAAGCTCTAAATAGGATTCAAAGGTAAACAATTGCAACACCTTTCTTAGCCAACGCCTATAAGTGCCTTTTGTATACAAATTGCATCAAGTGAAATCCAAAGTGCAACATATCCCCTTCCTTGAACTTAATCACAACTAAAACGCGAAGTCAATCGGACTTTTGGAGCCAGCATGCCGTGGGGTAATTGCAAATCCTTGCTCGAATTATACAGCATGGAGGAGTAGGCATGGTAAAAAAATTCATCTCCGTAGGTAACCGCACCGCCCTCGTTTGAGTGGGTTTTCAACGTTTTTTTGGTTTCGGGGACGGGGACGGTTCTTATCCGGTAGGTAAAAGTCTGGGGCGAGGACGGGGATAGTAAAATTAGTATTCGCTCCGTCCCCGTCCCACCCCGACATACTTAAATTATTTAATACTCTTACTATATATATATATATATATATATATATATATTACTAGAAATGATTTATTAGACAATGTTTAATAATTATGTCTAAGATGATTTATTACTATTTTTATTATTGTATGTAAAATATTTAATAATTTTATAGATACAACAATAACTTTTAAAATATTTGATAAGAAATTTTTTTTTATAAAAACGGGGACAGGTTTCCCCAATCCTAATCGGGGACGGGCACGGTTAAGGTCTAGGATAACGGGAATGGGGATGGTAGGAGTCAAATCCGTTCCTAAACCGCCCCGTTGTCATGCCTATGGAGGGGAAATTTGAGTGGTGGTGTGGTGTGTCGTGTCGTGTGAGGGAGGAGAAATAAGGGCTTTATTGGATTTAATAACTCCTTTTGTATATGTAATTTAACAATGAAAAAATGAGAACAATATTGTTTGAAGTATTATTATTATTGTTGTTGTGAAAACCTGAAATTAAGGAAATTATTGTTTACTATTTACTAATGTTGGGTCACTAAGAGATGTTTGGTTTGCAATTAGGGAAACAGAGTTGGGGAAATGAAAAAATTTAAAGGTAAATATTAATTATTTACGTCGTTAGAGACAGTCAAAACTTCGTTTGACCGTAGGATTACTTTTTACCGTTGGTGCAACTCCCGTTCCATTACAAACAGAGAGAATTTCATTTGGAAACCGTTAAAATATAACTGTAGATAAATTCAAGTTAAAATATTCAATTACATTTCACAATATTTGACTATAGTTTACTTTCTTTTACTATTTTGTGGAATTTAGTCGTTCATCCATTTTAAATAGTATTATTTTAATAAAACTTTTGAAGATTATATTATATACGGAAATAATAGAGATAGACACTCTTTGTTATTATTACTATTAAAACTGAAAGGTTATTAAAAGAAAATATAAGTAATAATTGATAATTGAAATATAACTAGTCAATTATTTGAATTTCAATTATAATACTTTAAAAAAGTGAAATTAAAATATATCTAATAGTTGAATTTATAATAAAATAATATCCTTGTATTTGAGGGAATAAATTTAAAGGTTAAAGTATAACTTTAAATCAAATTCAAATTGAAAATACTATCCATATTTAAATAATGGCAATTATATTCTCAGAGTTCTTAATTTTTAGAGTATAATAATTAGTATATACGTGTAAAAAGATTTACCCTACCAGTCAATTAGAATCTATTTTATATATGTGATCCGATCTATATACCGGCCCCAAGGTTATCCGGTCTGAATGCCGGTCCTTAGGACAAGAAGCTGTTTTAGCCGTCCTAAAGGTCAACCGGTATTCCAGGACAATGACCTAGTCGGTATATATATTAATCCGGACTGAACACCGGCTCCAAAGTAAAGAAGTCATTTAACTGTCCAAGAGGACAACCGATCTCACAAAGTAATGGTCCGCTCTGCAACTACATAAGGCAAGTGGTCTGAGGTGACATCCGAGACACCGATTGGCTTATCCGCTCTCCTACACCGGGTGGCGGATCCGTTCTCTAACCGACTGCTTCAGTATCATAATGAGGAAGGTGTTCTGCACAGCGGAATATGTCCCTTTCATTCACCGACAGGAGTGGGTACCATCACCAGTGGAATTTACGGAAAGGGTGATTAGGATCGTACACTGATAATTCACCTACCCTCCTGACACACTCTGAATACTGTGCCACTCGAAGTGTCTCTTTATACACGTTATCAGAACCGGTGGGCCCACTAACACCCAACGATTCATCTTCCACGCTTAACTATAAATAACATGTTGCAATACATGTGCAAGGGTACGTTGTCCTTACTCTCATTCTCACTATTATACTGCTTAAGTATTACAAAGTTCATCTTATACTCTTCTAACTTGAGCGTCGGAGAATCTTCGCAGGTTTTAAATTCTAATTTTCATCCTCATCTCCCATGTTTTTTTGGTAAAATATTTTATCAAAAATACCCTATTAGATATATTATGCCTCTAAAACACCTCCAATTTTGAATTTTTTTCCTCGATGTTATTGTCTAATAGTCATAACACCTTATAATTTATCTAATCCTTTTGAAGCTGTTTTGTGGCTTTCATTTGCTTTGCTCTTGACATTCCTCCTGGTTGTCGTCTTTGAGTAAGATATTCTTTGGTGATTTTTCCTTTCGCATTTATTTTCAGAACTCATGAATTAGGAGTTATAATTGAATTTACATGTTTGTTTCTCCACAAAAAATTTTGAACTTGTAAATTCAGAAAGTTTTAAATTTGGTCATATGGAGAGTAGTTGATTTATTAACCCATGAAGGGCTAGATTTACTCATCCTAAAATTATCAGATTTGTTCATTTGGTAAGTTCCTAATTTGTTCATTTGAAAAATTTAACGAGAATTACTACAAGTAAACAATAGTAGGGGATGAACAACGAGTAGACATCGGTCATAATGTTATAGGTAGTGAACGAGAATAAAAAAAAAAAAAGGAAATAAAAGTGGTTTAGTGGGAGACTGTTTTTATATTTTTCCAGTCCAAAAAATTTAAAGGAATGTGAGAATATAACACTAGAATTTGTTGGGATGGTTGGACCTTTGTATTTAATTTTTCTTGTACCAATCTCTTTTTTTTTCATTTAAAATGATGTAAATACCATAATATGAAAAATAAGAAATATGTTAAAATTAATCATAGTATAAATATGGAAACTATAATCTAGATATCTCTGAACATTCAGATATATATTAATAGTTAGAACAATACAAACTCAAAACTAAAAGTATAAGTCATATGTATCTGGACATTGTAGTCCATTACCACAAACACAAAATTAAAATATCACAAACACGATGACAAATGACTTAGCTTTCTTTGTATGAGAAGATTTTTCTCTGATTAAGCCAATAATAGTGGGATGGATCTCAACCTTTTACGTAGTTATTGGTTTATAATTAATCAATTGTTATGTGATCTGATGTGTGTGTCAAGCTTATTTCTAGGGAAAAAAACATGAAAAAATAAAAGCATTCGCTTAGTGCTTTGTAGTGAGAAAAAAATAAAGTTGAGAAAAAATTTTACAAGTGTTATTTTTTAGTTTAAACATTAGGGATTTAGATATACTATACTATTCAGGGGTTTATAATATTACCGTTGTAGTTAGAGATAACCTTATTAGAATCTCTTGTATTAGTATTATATAGGAGAGACTTTATCATTTTTCATAATTATTTTGCGTACACTTTTATCTACATCTATTAAGCTTTTTTGTCACTTAAGGTTCGTCTAATGTATGGAATTGGAATTGGAATTTAAAATTATAATTTGAATTTGTTTATAATTGGGATTATTATAGAATCTTTAATTCTATGTTTAGATCACATAAAATTAAATTTATAATTGGGATTATTATAGAATCTTTAATTCTATGTTTAGATCACATAAAATTAAAATATAGAATTACAATTTTAAGCTAAAATAAGGGTGATGATGAAGGCATTGGTTGGAATTTGAACCTAAGACCTTATACTCACACACCTAATACATTACCACTAGGCTACATGTGATTTCTATATTATATTTAGCAATATTTGTACATAAAGGTAACATTTCAATATCTTCTAAATATAAATCTAATTATTTTTTATAAACTATTTAAAATTATATTTAGTTTATTATTATTAATAAAATATATTTAATTTTATTATTATAAATAAATATTATTTAAAAATATATTTAATTCAATTATTATAAATAAAATATTATTTAAAAAATATTTAATTTAATTATTTTTTATAAAATATTTTAAAATATATTTAGTTTAAATATATTATTAATAAAATATTTAAAAATATATTTAATTTAATTATTTTTATAAAATATTTAAAAATATATTTTTAATTAAATATATTTTTAAATAATATTTTATTAATAATAATTAAATTAAATATATTTTATTAATAATAATTAAACTAAATATAATTACTCTTGCTACTGTCGAGATAAATCTGACCCCTTCCCCTATTCCTACCTGTTCAGACCGGAGTACGGGGTCGAAGTTATTGACTTCGTATCGGTGTCAAACCTCTCTTCTTTTCACTTCTTACACCGTCTCAGTGGGAGTCTGGTATTGTACACTTGGGTTCAATGGGAACTTCAAGCTCTTCACATTAAGGTAATCAAGACTTAATTCAACTGTAGTCCTTGAACCACACCGGAGGGGTACCTGCAAAAGGGGCTCCGATGCTTAAGTTAGTACGGTTATAACGGAAAAGATTCGTATTACAGAGCAAGCACAAGAGAGTAAGAGCGCTCAAGATCTACTTAAGTTGGTTAATGTGTAATGACATAAGCTATTTATACATGGTTCCCTTAAAACACAAGTGGGTGATTTGACTTGTGTCAGAATCAGAGAATGCAGCTTTTGCAGGTGCAAGTTGCCCACTTGTCTTTTTTGGCCGAGGTCACATTCATACAATTCGTACTGAAGAAACTTTTTGACTCTGGTATGCCTGAAGGGTAGTTTTGGTTTTATTGATGTCTTCCGCAGGTAAATTGTATATTTTATATTATCCGGGGTAGGTACTTTTTGGGGACCTGTATCCACAGCGGATCATTTCCCCCTAACTTGTTGTTGTAACTTGGTTGCAATAATGAGCTAACATCGAACTTTTCGATGTCGTAAATTTAGAAATTATTTCAACCTTTTCGGGGTGACGTGCTTTCTTGTCATCACCCTAACCACCGCATTTATGGCATTTATTAATCTGAAAAATGACGCGTCATGCGGATTGCTGACATGGCAACTGCTCATTGGCGCGTTTTCGTCACGCGCCTTCATGTCAGAACGGCCGCGTCATTCAGAGCCCAAACGTCGTGGCCTCTTAGGGCCACAACATTTTGCATTCCATTTCGTCCATGGGCCTGCAAAGTTTCAACTTCGACCCATATCACTTTGTCGCCTATAAAAGCTGATGAGTTTCAGCTGCTTCGCCACTTATCCATTTGCTTGCCAAAACTCTGCTCAACCATTGTCTGCCTTATTTCTCCATTTCGTCCTGGCTCGTACTCGAAGAACTGCTCGCATCATTCCCACAGGTAGCCTCTAAAGAACCTTTCTTTTTACCATGTCTTCTTTGTCATCTAACCACGGCCTAGAGCAAGACGTCTGTCGCAACCTGGATCGCGACGGCGCGGCGAGAGAGAAAGGATGGGTGGAATGAAACAGGGAGTCGCCACCAACGTTTTTATCCATAGGAAAAAACATTGGAAAAAACTAAGTTCAATAAAGCACTGGTTAAAAATTGAGATTCAAGTTCGGGAGTCGGTTACGAGTAGGGAAAGTATTAGCACCCTACATCGCCTGTCCAAAAACAGTACCAAGATTGAAAATGCGCAACATAAATAGCCTTACAAAAAAAATGGTTTATTTCTTCCCTTTTATTGTTGTATTTTTTATTTTAAAAACGACAGAATGGAGTGAGAGAACTGTACAAACATAGAATGTCGAAGCGAGGTCAATGGGACGTTTCATCCGAATTAAACTCAACTTCGATATGAGACAGAGAAGGGAAGAGAATGCTAATAAGGCGTCACGCCTAAATTATACACCCTTGAATAAAAAAGACAGGGATAAGAAAGAGATAAGCAGGACGTCTCGTCCTAAGTATCTCTTCCCTATGAATTATGGCGAGGCTTGAGCAAAAAAACTAGGGGGAAATCAACAAGACGTCACGTCTAAATTGATTTTCACAGAAGTAACCAAAGAAAAGAACATTTATGAAAGAAACGTGGAAGTAAGGAAATAAATCAGCAAAAAGGAATAAGAGAGATGGGCCCGACAGGAGTTAAAGTCCTGCTCCTATGTATTCTTGAATTATCAAGAAATCAGGGTTACGTAGTTCTGAGTGTTTTTCTTTTAGGAAAAGACTTGGGAGATGATGATGGATATCATTGAGGTGGGGAGCTCGTACAAGGCGAAGTTCTTCGCACGTGTACGAATCCTAAAGAGGTTGTGTAGACGGGAGTGCTCCCGTACGACACTGTTTAAAAATGATTTGTTTCTTTTTATTGATTTTTATTTAGATTTGAAAGAAAACATAGGAAGCATTTGTTTCCCTTTATTATATTTTACTATGAAACGAAAGGAAAAAGGTAGTAGAAGCTACAAAAGAGAAAGGGAAACAATAAATTCTGAAAATAGAGGGAAAATGAGTGGAAACCGAGTGGGAGAAGAGAAAAACCGAGTGAAAATGGCAAAAACCGAGTGAAAATTACAAAAGACAAGTGGAAATAGCAGAAACTGAGTGAGAAAGAGGAAAAACCGAGTAAAAATGGTAAAACCGAGTGATGAAAGCAGAAAACCGAGTGAAAATGAGGAAACCGAGTGGAAATAGCAGAAACCGAGTGAGAGCAGTAGCTTACCGAGTGAGAAGTGATTTACCGAGTGAGGCAGTGAGAGGAGGGACGGTGTTGAAGTTGAGTGGAGTGAGGAGATTGGATTTGGTGAGGACGGTTGGCTGGGTGGTGTTGGCTGAGAGGTATGAAGTAATGGGCGGTGTTGTGTTGAGAGGAGAGGACGGTGTGTAGGCTGATAGAGAGAGGAAGGAGGAGAAAGGAACGGTAATGGTGCTGGATAGAGGAAGGAGGAGAAGGGAATGGTGAGGGTCTGCGCAGTGTGTATGGTGTGTGTGTGTGTAAGTATCTGTAAGTCCGTGTAAGGGCTGAAAGCTTCAGCCCCTTGCCTATTTATAGGCTGGTTTGAGTGGAAGGCCAGCTCAGGCTTCCACTTCCGAGTGGAATGCCAGCTCAGGCCTCCACTCAGAGTGAAGTTGGGGACAACGGCTGGGTGGGAATTTTTAATTCCCCCCACTTCCAACCCTGTTTGCCACTTGTCTGCCACCCCCAGGATTCCTGGATCCACTTGGGTGGTGGAATCCAAGTCAGCACGGTCTAACAGGGGGACCTGGTGGGAATCCGAGTGAGAATGTTTGGAAATCCGAGTGAGAATGTTGGAAATCCGAGTGTAAATGACTCGGATCACCCTCTCAGTCAATTCTGAGTGGGAAAAGGGGAAAAATCTGACTGGGAAAAGGCCCCTTTTATGCTAAAGAAATCATGTTGGTGTTGTGCAATTGGATTGAGTGGGCAATTAATGAAATTGAGTCAGAACCGAGTGAAAACTGACTTGGATTCCATCTCCTCTCCACAATCCGAGTAAACAATGACTCGGAACCGACTGAAATAGGTGAAGTGTGACTCGGAGATGAGAGGAAGATGACTCGGGAACGGGTAAAAAGTGGCTCGGTGAAGGTTTGAAGTAGGGTGGAAATGGGAGCTCGGAATTGATTGGCCAAAAGGAGTCGGGAAAGGTGGCTGACTGACTGAAGTGTCACTCGGAAACCGATTGGAAATTGGCTCAGCAGTGGGCGAGAAAAGAATGACACGGAACCGACTGAAAATGGGTCGGAAATCGAGTGAAATGACTCATTCGGTGCTGGCTGGAAATGCTTCACTCGGTTCTGACTAAGAAGCAGCTCTTGGTTCTGATTGAAGGGGCAACACTCAGAATTCTTCACTCTTGAAGGATCAACTCGGAACCGACCTTGTGAGCTCTTAATCCGAATGGAATTTGGGCATTTTTACTCAGATTTTGCCTATCTTCTACTCAGAAACTGGAAGTTTGGCTATTTTAATTCGGATCTCCTTCCAACCGAGTGATACTCACTCGGATTTACTTCAATCAGCAATCCTTTCACTCGGAAAATAGCTTTGGGCAGCATCCATCCAAAGTCAGTTCCTTTTTCCACTCGGATTGGTTGTAGTAGGGGATCTTCCACTCGGATTCTCCTCTAACAGGGTCATTTTTCACTCGGAATTGACATTCTTTGCGATCAGGGCTTGTAAACTGGCATCTTCTCTCAGAATGCATATGAGAGGGAATCATCCACTCGGATTTACATCTAATCTGAGTCATTTCACTCAGGTTTGAACTCAACAGGTCATACTCCACTCGGACAAGCGCAAATCTAAGTAGTTTCACTCGGATTTTCTCCATTCTGAGTAATTTCACTCGGATTTAACTCATTCTGAGTGATTTCACTCGGATTTGAACAAACAGGAGCATATTCCACTCGGATTTGACTTCAACAGGGAGCATTTCACTCGGAAATGACTCATTCTGAGTGATTCCACTCGGATTTTATCATTTTTGAGTCCTTCCACTCGGAAATGCTTTATTTTGACTCGGATTTGACCATTTTTTGAGTTTTTTCACTCGGATTTATCTCCACCAGGGCTGTATTTCACTTGGAAAAGCTTCATTCTGAGTTATTTTGCTCGGTTCTGATTATTTTGGAGCCATTCTTTTCGAATCTGACCATTCTGAATTAGAATTCAGTATAAAAAGATTCACTCCACTTGGACCGGACCAAAAGAGGTGTTCACAAATGCCCCTCTTTACTTTTTTTCACAAAAGAAACATGAAGCTTCTGTGTTTTTGAAGTGAAAAGGAAGTAAAGATATGAACACCGATGTAGGGGGCCAAGTGGGACCTCTTGATCGGTATAGCGACTGATGGTGTGGGCAATCACGAGTCAGTGTGACCTTTCTTCTTTAAAGACGAGCATTTTCCTCTTCCGTTTCACTTTTCTCTTCTTCTTCTTTTTCCTCTTTTTTTTTGTTTGTTTTTTTTTTGTTTTTGTTTTTTTTTGTTTTTTTGTTTTTTTGTTTTTTTTTGTCCTAAATCTAGAAAAAAGAAGTGAAGTAGTGCTCTAATCTTTAGCAAGAAGCGATTAACTGGGAATTATCCAATGACATGAAGTAGAAGGGTGCCTCATTCGACGACCGGGAGAAAAAGGATGCCATTTGTTCGACGACAGGAAAATAAAGGTGCCATTTGATCGGCGACAAGAAAGTAAAGGGGTGCCATTTGATCGGCGACAGGAAAGTAAAGGTGCCATTTGATCGGCGACAGGAAAGTAAAGGGGTGCCATTTGATCGGCGACAGGAAAGTAAAGGGGTGCCCTTTGATCGGCGACAGGAAAGTAAAGGTGCCATTTGATCGGCGACAGGAAAGTAAAGGGGTGCCATTTGATCGGCGACAGGAAAGTAAAGGGGTGCCATTTGATCGGCGACAGGAAAGTAAAGGGGTGCCATTTGATCGGCGACAGGAAAGTAAAGGTGCCATTTGATCGGCGACGGGAAAGTAAAGGTGCCATTTGATCGGCGACAGGAAAGTAAAGGTGCCATTTGATCGGCGACAGGAAAGTAAAGGTGCCATTTGATCGGCGACAGGAAGATAAAGATTGGGGGAACTAACAGGACGTCTCGTCCGAATTAGCTCACTGTTGACTGGAAATGTGAAGGTTGGGGGAGCTAACAGGACGTCTCGTCCGAATTAACTTAATATTGGCAGGAAATGTAGAGGTTGGGGGAGTTAACAGGACGTCTCGTCCGAATTAACTCAATGTTGGCAGGAAATGTAGAGGTTGGGGTTGACCCTCGGTTGCCACGACTGCGGGTTCTTGGGGAACTGCCCCTTGAACGCAAGAGAATGAATCTGGGGGGTGTCCCAGTTTGACATGACTGTGGGTGGTTGGGGAACTACCCCTTGATTGAGAAAATAAATCCGGGGAGATGCCCCAGTTAGACATGATTGGATGAAATCTTGGGGAACTGCCCCTTGAATGAAGGAATAAACCCGGGGAGATGCCCTAGTTTGACATAATTGGATGAAATCTTGGGGAACTGCCCCTTGAATGAAAGACTAAACCCGGGGTGATGCCCCAGTTTGACATGATTGGATGAAATCTTGGGGAACTGCCCCTTGAATGAAAGAATAAACCCGGGGAGATGCCCTAGTTTGACATGATTGGAAGAGTCTTTGGGGAAAACTGTCTCTTGACCGAAAGAAGAATCTGGGGAGATGTCCCAGTCTTGGGTTGACTGGGAAGTGTAGTCCCACTGGGGAAGGATTTGGGAAGTGTAGTTTTTGGCGATTATGGTTCCACTGGGGGAGAAAATTTGGTGATTCAGGGTAATGCCCCTTTTGGTGAAAGAGAATGGACTTGGGGTTTACTACGGACATGCCGAAGGTCTGCTGAGGAGAGAGTTGGGCAACTACGCATCTCGGGGATCATAGTTCCTGGCCATCCGTTAACAGAGAAACGCGAAACTAATTAAAAACTTACAGGCGGATTCCCTTGGCGACAGGCGTTGAAGTAACTCATGGCTAAAATAATTATTACTTCTGACTTCATTGAGGTTGTTTCGCAGAGCTGGTTGAGCTTGCTTGAGGTAAGATCTGGCAACGGTGTCCACTTCGTTCCCTATAACTTTGTGTTTTCGTTCTTCTCAAAACTCATTTTTTTTTAAGAAATTTTTTTTAGGCAAAACTTGTTTATTCATTCTAATCATGAACACATGTGAGAAGAAAGGAAACTTTTTATTTATGAACAACAGATATGTACAGGTGACAATAATAATGCAAAAATATGACAAGGTGTGAGGAATTGATGGTAAGGATGGAAGGGAAGGCCTTTTAGATCCTCCATCGATTTCCTGAGAGCGACAAGATTCCTGGTCTTTTCCATGATTTCCTGTTTATCTTCTGATTTTGCTTTCAAGGGCGTGACTTGACAATGGCTTTGATGTTCTAGACCCATCCCCTTATCCGTGACTTGGAAAATTGGCATTGCAGTGTTGAATCTATAGGGCGTGAATTTGTTTGGGCCGCTTTCTTAGGATTTTCGACCCCGCCAATTGCTCTAACTTTTGCCTAGGTCGCCTTTTCAGGTTTTCAACCTAGCGAGCATTTTTTTTTAGGCGTAGTATCTTCTCACTGCGTCCGCGTTTATAGGCATCGGTAGATTTTCCCCATCCATGTTGGTGAGTATGAGAGCACCTCCGGAAAAAGCTTTCTTCACGACATACGGCCCTTCGTAGTTAGGAGTCCATTTGCCTCGGTGATCTTTATGCATTGACAAAACCTTCTTGAGCACCAAGTCTCCCTCTTGGAACTGTCGGGGTCGTACTTTCTTTTCAAATGCTCGCTTCATACGCCTTTGATATAACTGACCATGGCAGAGGGCAGTCAATCTTTTACTATCAATCAGATTTAATTGGTCATGTCGAGTCTGGATCCATTCAGCCTCAACCAATTCGGCTTCCATGATTACTCGGAGGGAAGGAATCTCTACTTTAAAAGGCAGGACTACTTCCATGCCATAAACTAAAGAGAATGGAGTTGCCCCAGTCGAGGTCCGGACTGAGGTACGATAACCGTGCAGAGCAAAAGGAAGCATTTCGTTCCAGTCTTTATAGGTTACCACCATTTTCTGTATTATCTTCTTGATATTCTTGTTCGCCGCCTCGACTGCCCCATTCATTTTTGGGCGGTACGGAGAGGAATTATGGTGGGAGATCTTAAAGCTCTCACAAAGCTCCTTCATCATTTTGTTGTTCAGGTTTGTACCATTGTCTGTGATGATTTGACTCGGTAGGCCGTACCGACATATCAACTCACGCTTGACGAATTTAACAACAACACCTTTGGTTACATTAGTGTATGAAGCTGCTTCCACCCATTTTGTGAAGTAATCAATGGCGACCAAAATGAAACGATGGCCGTTTGAAGCCTTTGGTTCAATGGGACCAATGACATCCATGCCCCACATCGAAAAAGGCCATGGTGCTGACAAAACATTTAGAGATGACGGGGGTGCGTGAATATGATCAGCATATATTTGGCATTTATGATATCTCCGAGCATAGGCGAAGCAGTCCGCTTCCATGGTCATCCAAAAATAACCAGCCCTTAAGATTTTCCTTGACATGGCATGCCCATTGATGTGGGTTCCGAAAGATCCCTCGTGGATATCCCTCATGATTCTATTTGCTTCAGCGGTATCAACACAGCGAAGAAGGATAGAATCATAGTTTCTTTTGTAAAGCACGTCTCCATTTAAGAAAAACCCCATGGCGAGCCGTCGCAGGGTTCTTTTGTCATTTTCTGTGGCATTGTCAGGGTATTCTTGCCTCTGGATATACCTCTTGATATCGTGATACCAAGGTTTTCCATCCGACTGTTCTTCGACTACTTGGCAGTATGCGGGCTCATGACGCCTTTCTACCTCGATGAGGGGCACGTCATAGTCATTGTTTACTCTGAACATTGAAGCAAGAGTGGCCAAAGCGTCAGCCATTTGATTATCTTCCCGAGGAACATGATGAAAAGAAATCTCTTCAAAATCTCTGATCATTTCCATAATGTGGGCGTGATAGGGGAGAAGCTTGCTATCTCTGGTTTCCCACTCACCTTTCAACTGGTGGACGACTAAAGTAGAGTCTCCGTAGACTTCCAGTGTCCTTACTTTCATATCTAATGCCGCTTGGATCCCTAAGGAGCATGCCTCATATTCAGCGACATTGTTGGTACAATCGAAACATAGCCTGGCACAGACAGGGATGAACTCTTTCTTTGGTGAAATCAAAATGGCTCCGATTCCATGTCCCAAAGCATTTGAAGCTCCATCGAATCTTAAAATCCATTTGTCCTTGTTACCGCCTTCTTCTTCGTCGCACAATGCCAAAATATCCTCGTCTGGGAAGTCGAACGGTATTGGTTGGTAATCACTTATGGGTTGATGGGCTAGGTAATCAGCCAAAGCGCTCCCTTTTATGGCTTTCTGAGTGACATATGTTATGTCGTACTCAGTTAGCAGCACTTGCCATCGAGCAATCCTTCCGGTCAAGGCTGGCTTCTCAAAGATGTACTTGATAGGATCCATCTTAGAGACTAGCCAGGTAGTGTGACTCAACATGTATTGCCTTAAACGCTTTGCAGCCTATGCTAACGCGCAACAAGTTCATTCTAATGTGGAGTATCGCATTTCGCAATCAGTGAACTTTTTGCTTAGGTAATACATGGCATGTTCTTTCTTTCCCGTTTCATCGTGCTGACCCAATACGCAGCCCATGGACTCATCCAGTACCGTCATGTATAAAATCAGTGGTCTCCCAGGGGTTGGTGGCACCAATATTGGTGGTTCTTTCAAGTACTACTTAATCTTCTCAAAAGCTGTTTGGCAATCCTCATTCCATTGCCCCGGTTGGTTCTTGCGGAGTAGCTTGAAGATCGGCTCGCAGGTCGATGTCAATTGTGAGATAAATCGAGCGATGTAGTTTAATCTTCCCAAGAACCCCCTGACTTCTTTTTCTGTGCAAGGAGGTGGCATTTCTAGGATTGCCCTGACCTTGTCGGGATCCACTTCAATTCCTTTCTTGCTTACAATGAAACCCAACAGTTTGCCTGACTTTGCGCCAAACTTGCACTTGGTAGGATTCAATCTAAGCTTAAACCTTCTCAACCGTTCAAACAATTTCCTTAAGTCACGGACATGATCTTCCTCGGTTCTGGATTTTGCAATGATGTCATCCACATAGACCTCTATTTCCTTGTGCATCATATCGTGGAATAAAGTGACCATTGCTCTTTGATAAGTTGCCCCTGCGTTCTTCAAACCAAAGGACATTACTTTGTAACAAAAAGTACCCCACAAAGTAACGAACGTGGTTTTTTCCATGTCTTCGGGCGCCATTTTAATCTGATTGTACCCGGAGAAACCATCCATGAAAGAGAAAATGGAGTGCTGGGCTGTGTTATTGACCAACATGTCAATATGTGGAAGAGGAAAATCGTCTTTAGGGCTGGCCCTGTTTAGATCTCGATAGTCCACACACATCCGCACTTTTCCATCCTTCTTTGGGACCGGGACTACGTTGGCTACCCATTGTGGATATTTGGCTACGGCCAAGAAACCGAATTCGAATTGTTTTTTGACCTCTTCCTTGATCTTGAGAAGCATTTCCGGTTTCATTCTTCGCAGCTTTTGCTTAATTGGTGGACACTCTGGTTTCAGAGGCAATCTATGTTCCACTATGCTATTATCCAACCCTGGCATATCTTGATAAGACCAAGCGAACACATCCCGAAATTCCCGGAGCAGTTCAATCAATTCATCTTGCTGGTTTTTACTCAGGCAGGTGCCTATCTTGATCATTTTATCTTCTCCTTCACCTCCAAGGTTGATGATTTTAATTCCCTCCTGATGTGGGCGGATCTCCTTATCCTCTTGTTCCAACAATCTCGTCAATTCAGATGAGTGTCCAAAGTCTTCCTCACTTTCCTCGTAGACGCAATCATTTGGATAAACAGGGTCATGAAATAAATCCAGGTTTTCATCATTCTCAGGGAAATCATTTTTGGATCTGCATTCGGGTTATATTATAAAGTGAAAAAAGAAGCAAACAAGTGAAAGGTTTAAGAAACAGAGAATGCACAAAGATGAGGTGATGGGGAATAAAAATGTGTTCATTGATTTTCAAAAATAAAGTAAACAAGTTTTGCCCTTATTACAAAATGGGTCCCGAAGCCTTGGGCATAGCAAGGGGACCACCAAATTAGGAAATACAGTGATTACTCTGATAGAACGTTAATGGTTGTAGGGAACTCCATGATTTCCCAATTGCTCAGCTCTTGATCTGGATGGCAAGCGTATACCAGCTCCACATTGAGGTTAGGCTCATTCTCAACCATGGCAACTTGATCCGGATATATCACTCCGGCACTCTTAAAGCTCTGATAGAGATCGCAGATAGGGATTCTCGCAGTGTTGATCTCTTGACTAGTAAGGCGAGCAGTTCTCCTCCCCTTCTTTTCCTCTTCAACCCTTTTCTTATCCATCACAGTGGGCTTATATCCCAAACCATATCTGTTTTTATTCTCCGGGAGACTCACCGGTTGGGTTCTGCCTTCTAAATCCCGCCCCAATCCTTTTCCGGGTTGGTACCCTTTCCGCAACATGTTCAGCGTCACCATTAGGGGCACGTTGGGGAAAGACATCTTCACAATGCTTGTTGTATTGGCAATCTCCAAGGCTTGGAAGGATGTTTCAAGGGCTTCCTCGGCGGCCTCGATGTACGGAGTGGATATGGGTTTGCTGACCAAAAGGTCCTCCTCCCCAGAAACAGTCACCAACTTGTTGTCGATGGTGAATTTTAGTCTTTGGTGCAGTGTGGAGGGGACCACCCCTGCCGAATGGATCCACGGTCGCCCTAATAAACAGCTGTAGGCGGGCGCAATATCCATTACTTGGAAGAGTACCTGGAAAGTACAGGGCCCGACTTGTATAGGCAATTCAATTTCTCCAACGACTTCCCTACGTGTCCCATCAAAAGCCCGCACAACCATAGAGCTAGGCCTCATGTATGTTCCGTCGAAAGGCAATTTTGCCAACGTGGATTTTGGCATGACGTTCAGAGAAGATCCATTATCCACAAGTACTTTTGCCAGGATATAATCCCGACATTTCACAGAAATATGGAGGGCTTTGTTGTGCCCCCTTCCTTCAATAGGTACTTCCTCATCTGTGAAGGTCAAGTAATTATTGGCAACGATCTGCCCCACTATGCCCCCAAATTGTTCGACGGGTAAATCATTCTTCACGTGCGCCTCGCTCAACACCTTTATCAACGTGTTTCGATGTGGTTCAGAACTCATTAGCAAAGACAACAGGGAAATTTTTACAGGGGTATGGTTCAATTGGTCCAACACCTGGTAGTCACTATGGCGAATAAACTTCAGGAATTCCTGGGCTTCCTCTTCAGTCACAGCCCCCTTTGTTTCACCAGAGGCTACTTCTTTTCCAGTTTTTCCTTCTCCGGTAGTCTTGCCTTGCTTGGGCTCAGGTGGTGTATATATCCTTCCACTCCGTGTCATTTTTCCTACTCCGGTTATATTTGTAATAGAGGAGGATGGTATGGAGTTGACTGCCTCTGGATTGGTGACGACCACATCTGTATTACCTCCATGGCACAGCATGGGAACTTTGGAAGGGGAAAGGAGTTGGTGCCCTTACTGTAAAGACAGTCTTGGCAGGAGCCGAAGCCGCTGGCGTATCCTTGTTATAGTATACGACCAGGGGTTTCGGAACTCGTGCCTTACCCTGTTCCTGTACCACATTTATTTGTCCTTCACGGTGCCTACAGACCTCTATGACTCGAGCATTCATGAGTCTTTGAAGGGTTTCCTGGAAGTCCCTTCGTTTTACGGACTGGAGGTTATTATGCTCTTCACTCCACGACCCCTCTATTAATCCCATCTTCAGCATATGGGAGTGTATTGTTTCCAAAGGCATCTGGATGTCTTCTACTTTGGAAATGCAATCTTCATCCTCTTCTATAGCGTTGACATCCGATCCTTTATGGTTTCGAAGGGGATTAGTTGTCACGCTTGGGCTCCCTTCTTTGAAGCTTATCCAGTCGGCCCGAATGAGGTCCCTTACCTTAAACTTCAGTGCCAAGCAGTTCTCAGTAGAATGTCCCGGTGCACCGGCGTGGTAATTACACCGTGCGTTCGGGTCATACCCTCTAGGATACGGCGGCTGAAGTGGCTTTAAAGGGCAGGGTACTACCATCGTGTTTTCGATGAGGTAAGGGAGAAGCTCTGTGTAAGTGATGGGAATTGGATCAAATTGCGGTGGGGCACGGTCATTGTTTTGCCTTCTCTGATTTGGATTCGTCGGGTTCATTTGTGGCTGCTGGTACGGAGCTTGTGGTGGTTGATATGGTGCCTGTAGGGGTGCAGGCGGTCGCATGACAGGTGGGCGGAAATGTGGTGGATGTGGTGTTTGAACGGCGGCCACATATGGATGTGGTGTATTATGATAGGTTGATGAAAAGGCGACCGGGGTGGGTGGCCTCGGCTGGTTTCTTCCCTGATTATGGGAGATCAGATTAGTCTCTCCCTCTCTTCTCTTTCCTTCCACATGGGAGGGTCTTCTTGCTGCATTAACCCCAGCTGGGCCTCGGGCGATCTTCCCTGTCCGGAGGCCATTTTCTATTCTTTCTCCGATAGTGACGATATCGGAGAAATGGGAGGAAATACTTCCGATCATCTTGTCATAGAATGGCGATTGGAGTGTGTCAATAAATGTCGAGATCACCTCTTTCTTAGACAAAGGTGGGTCAACTTGCGCTGCTACTTCACGCCACCGTTGGGCGTATTCTTTGAATGTCTCGTTGTCTTTCTTGGACATGTTCTGCAATTGTACTCTATCCGGCGCCATGTCCAAATTGTACTTATACTGCTGCATGAAAGCATCTGCTAGATCCTCCCAACAGCGTATACGAGAACGTTCAAGATGGTTATACCAGGTTAGAGGCACTCCAGCCAAACTATCTTGAAAACAATGGATGAGCAGAGAGTCGTTGGAGGCATGCGAAGCCATCTTCCGGCAGTACATGGTAAGATGGTTTCTCGGACATGTCAGCCCCCGATACTTATCAAATTCAGGTGTTTTGAATTTGGGAGGAATAACAACGTCAGGAATTAGGCAGAGTTGTGCAGCACTGCCTAATCCAAATTGATTCCTCCCATCCATTTCCCTTAATCGCCTTTCCAAGAACTCTAATCTTCCTTCCTGGGTAGCAGCAATGGCAGTACTTGGTCCTGTGACGACATAGTGACTAGCACTCTTGACTGGTCGGTCAACATGTGCCGGGCTCTCATTCAGAATTGAGGCTTGGTGTCCAGCCGCGGCTTGGGCAGCTTGTGGTTGTTCAGCCTGTGTATGGACCGGAATCGTTTGAGGATTTCGGACAGGTGGGATGTTTGGTTGAGCCGCGTGAAGGATTGTTTCCTGATAATCTGGCTCCTCTTGGAGTGGTGGAAAATAGCCTGGGGGTAACCCATACTGTGGGAAGGGTACGACATTCCCTTCTTTATCAACAAAAGAGTGTTGTTGAACATGAGCAGGGTTCGGCTTACTAAGGCGAACGGTAACAGTAGGCCCTGCAGGATTTGAGCTTGGTTCCCCAGCATGACCTTGAGCGTGTTGGAGAATGGGAGATTGCTGCCTAGCATTTTCAACTTCTACTAAAGAATCCCTCTCTGTGATCCTCCTTTCAAACATCTTGGCCATTTCAGCCATTTATTCTTTCAATTGATTAACCTCAGCTCGCAGGTTTTCATTCTCTTGCTCTATTTCGGCCATGAGTTTCTTTCTGAGCCTGGTCGCGTAGGGATGCTTACCCGTAGTGTCTAAAGAATCACGACAAATGGTTAGAAAAATAGAGGGAACAGTTAAAGAAGACAAAAGAAAAATAAAAAAATAAATAGGCATTCGCGGGATACGATTCCGAATTTGACACGTGTTCCTTGACCTTTCCCCAGAACGTCGCGTTCAAAAGTACTTAGTATAACAGTATATTGGAAATTAATATGAGACAAACTGTGAAGGCACATTAATTCATCATTCCATTCATCTGTAAAGGTACAATGTTACTTGAAAGATACGGTTACAATATTCAGCCATTCCTAGCTTGGGCAATCATGACTTTCATTTTGCAAAGTCTTTCTTGACAATAGTTCAAAAATGATGATATCTCCTTTGGGGTGGATAGGGGATTGACCATGCCTTCGGCCTGCTTCAACATTGAGGGAAAATCTTCCAAGATTTCATTGGATAGGTATGCCAACTTGGCAAAACGGTCCATCCATAAATGAATGACTTCATCCCGTTGAGCTAACTCTGTCCCCAAAGCTCGTGTGGCTTCTTGGCAGCGGCGTTCGGCGTCAAGGGCTTTCTTCTGTTCAGCATGTATTTCTTGCTCATAAGCTCTCATCGTTTCATCAAGCTGTTGCTCCAATTTGTGGACTTGGGTTTGTAGCATTTCTTTTTGCATCAAAGCCTCCTTTCCCTTCTCCTTGGATTGTACCAGCATGTCCTTTAAAATTTGTTTTTCGGCCAATACAGCATCGCTCTGCTGACCCTTCATCTTCAGCTGCGAATTGGCCGCCCTAAGGCATTGATCTTGTTTTATTCTGTAATCTTCATCAATCTTTCTCTTTTTCCGCATTTCTTCCATAGCATGTCTTCCTTCGGAGTTCTCTTTCCTATGGAGGGCGCACTCTTGTTGGCACTTCAGGAGGTCTTCTTCCAATTTTTGATTCCTTGCCTTTAGTTCTTCTACTTGGGCTTTTAGCGATATGGTAACCTTGTCCTCCACAATGCACGGCGGAGGAACTGTGTCCTCAGGTTGGTATGAAGGGCTCTTGAAAGGCAATTTCACGATGGAGACTCTGTTCACCACCCAATCTAAGTATTCAACTCTCACAGCGTGGCTTCGTGCTCCCAATTCTTTGCCCATCCTATGGACCTTCTTCCAGGCATTGGCTATGTCCCGAATAGTGGAGGTGTAATTCCCATTTGTATAGTACAGAATGAAAGGAGTAAGTAGTGCTTCGTCCGGCGGCCCAAGTAGAGGATAAGCCAACTGCCGCTTAGCAATAACAGGATTATAATTGAGGCAACCTTGTGTCCCCATTAGAGGAACATTTGGATATCCCCCACAACTATAAATGATGGACTCAACTTCTAGCCATTGAGGACACCACCTCACCTTTTCTGCTGTAAGGCCTACAAGGTGATTAGCCCACTTACGCCCATTCTTCGTTGTCAACTGACACAACTTCAAATCAGAGATGGGACACTCGGCTTTGCATAGTTGATGAAAAGCGTGGGATATGAGCCACACATATAGAACAGGCAAACAACAAATAATCCTCTTTCCTCCTTGGGTATGGTAGAAATCCAAGGTGCAATAGACATTGGCCAACACTGCTGTGACGGGATTTTCCAGTCTGTGCTTGCGAGCGGTGAAGACACCTATAGCATCATAATCTACGTAGTTGTCTAAGTTAGGGAACAAGACAACTCCGTAAATAGTGAGAGCCAAGGTATCAATGAAAGCTTCCCATTCTTCCTTCTCTGCCAGGACATGCATGTGCTTCTCCATAAATTCCCTAGTAAATCCGGGAATCTGGTTTCTGTTCATTTGTATTCCTCTTAACATTTCAGGATGGACCTTCAAAATACGAGCGACAGAAGTGACTGACGCATGATGGTCCAAATGTCGATAAGGAATCTGTCCCTCCATTGGCATCCCCAATATTTGTTCAAATTCTTCTATGGAGGATGCCAGTTGAAAGTCTTGGAAAGTGAAACAGCGGAGAGGTGGGTCATAGAATTGAGCCAGGGCCGTGATGGCTTCTATTTGGACGTCTACCTCCAACAGTTTCAGGATCTTCCCATACTTCCTTGCGAAAGTCATCTTCTGTGTCAAGCTCAGTTTTCTCCCTAGTGCTTGTAAACTGTCAGTATTGACCTTCCTAGCCTTGAGGTGCAATAACTTCTTCAATTCAGTCACCCCTATATCACAATTACCGTGTCCCATGTTAATTTCCATACTGTCTTAGAAATACCGACAAATTCGGAATCGTCCCCTGCGAATATCAAGACAAAGAATGGAATCAGTTATGCAAGCTCAAAAGTCGTAGGTTTTCCCAATCGTCATTGCCACTTCAACCAGAGGGAAATGAAGTATAATTTTTTTGGATTTTTCCTTTGACGATTAGGAGAACCTATGACTTCAGACTCAGAGATACATGACAAAAAAGAGAGGATCATCTATTCACCCGAAGAATACTTGTGTGTTCCAAAAAAATTTTCCAAGACTAAGCGAATCTTTGGATGATAGATAATCCCTTTTTAATAACAGGAAAATGAAAATGACATAAGGTAAAGTAAAGTTTGCCCTTTCGTGGCCTAAGTCAGGTTTTGTTGAAGGTTTTCTCTGGACCTTAGGGCTTGTCTAAAAGTGACTCTTCACACCGGGTGGCTTATACTAGACTTCTAGAAGGTTACCAGAGCCAAGATCCTACCCATGACAGGGACACAACAGTGGAGAACCACTAGGTGCGTATGTCACAAGAGGTCAAACTCTAGTTGGGGTTCTCACGATCACCGGATAGGAAGTACATCCTATACGATTCTGTATACCAACCCCTCCTAACTTAAGTTTCATTTGGGGCCCGGGTATAGGGCGCCACTCATAAGTGTGTGCGAGTAATTTGTGAGTGTAGTGTGTGAAAGGGCATTCAATACCTTTTTACCTTACACCATTCTGCACAGAGAACAAACACAGAACAAAATATACAAAGTCATCTATCCTAGGGTTCAATGATTGTAGAAAAGTAACATAGTCTTCTACCCTAGGGTTCAACAATCATACGGAACATGGACAATAAAACGAATAACAAGATGCAAATAATAACGAACATTCACAACAATTAACGGAAAATAAAAAACAAGGGGAAGAAATCCAATCTAAACAAAGGCTATATAAAAAAAACGCGCTTTCAACCAAACTGGCCTGACTCTCTTAAGTGTCCCCAGTGGAGTCGCCATCTGTCGCAACCTGGATCGCGACGGCGCGGCGAGAGAGAAAGGATGGGTGGAATGAAACAGGGAGTCGCCACCAACGTTTTTATCCATAGGAAAAAACATTGGAAAAAACTAAGTTCAATAAAGCACTGGTTAAAAATTGAGATTCAAGTTCGGGAGTCGGTTACGAGTAGGGAAAGTATTAGCACCCTACATCGCCTGTCCAAAAACAGTACCAAGATTGAAAATGCGCAACATAAATAGCCTTACAAAAAAAATGGTTTATTTCTTCCCTTTTATTGTTGTATTTTTTATTTTAAAAACGACAGAATGGAGTGAGAGAACTGTACAAACATAGAATGTCGAAGCAAGGTCAATGGGACGTTTCATCCGAATTAAACTCAACTTCGATATGAGACAGAGAAGGGAAGAGAATGCTAATAAGGCGTCACGCCTAAATTATACACCCTTGAATAAAAAAGACAGGGATAAGAAAGAGATAAGCAGGACGTCTCGTCCTAAGTATCTCTTCCCTATGAATTATGGCGAGGCTTGAGCAAAAAAACTAGGGGGAAATCAACAAGACGTCACGTCTAAATTGATTTTCACAGAAGTAACCAAAGAAAAGAACATTTATGAAAGAAACGTGGAAGTAAGGAAATAAATCAGCAAAAAGGAATAAGAGAGATGGGCCCGACAGGAGTTAAAGTCCTGCTCCTACGTATTCTTGAATTATCAAGAAATCAGGGTTACGTAGTTCTGAGTGTTTTTCTTTTAGGAAAAGACTTGGGAGATGATGATGGATATCATTGAGGTGGGGAGCTCGTACAAGGCGAAGTTCTTCGCACGTGTACGAATCCTAAAGAGGTTGTGTAGACGGGAGTGCTCCCGTACGACACTGTTTAAAAATGATTTGTTTCTTTTTATTGATTTTTATTTAGATTTGAAAGAAAACATAGGAAGCATTTGTTTCCCTTTATTATATTTTACTATGAAACGAAAGGAAAAAGGTATTAGAAGCTACAAAAGAGAAAGGGAAACAATAAATTCTAAAAATAGAGGGAAAATGAGTGAAAACCGAGTGGGAGAAGAGAAAAACCGAGTGAAAATGGCAAAAACCGAGTGAAAATTACAAAAGACGAGTGGAAATAGCAGAAACCGAGTGAGAAAGAGGAAAAACCGAGTAAAAATGGTAAAACCGAGTGATGAAAGCAGAAAACCGAGTGAAAATGAGGAAACCGAGTGGAAATAGCAGAAACCGAGTGAGAGCAGTAGCTTACCGAGTGAGAAGTGATTTACCGAGTGAGGCAGTGAGAGGAGGGACGGTGTTGAAGTTGAGTGGAGTGAGGAGATTGGATTTGGTGAGGACGGTTGGCTGGGCGGTGTTGGCTGAGAGGTATGAAGTAATGGGCGGTGTTGTGTTGAGAGGAGAGGACGGTGTGTAGGCTAATAGAGAGAGGAAGGAGGAGAAAGGAACGGTAATGGTGCTGGATAGAGGAAGGAGGAGAAGGGAATGGTGAGGGTCTGCGCAGTGTGTATGGTGTGTGTGTGTGTAAGTATCTGTAAGTCCGTGTAAGGGCTGAAAGCTTCAGCCCCTTGCCTATTTATAGGCTGGTTTGAGTGGAAGGCCAGCTCAGGCTTCCACTTCCGAGTGGAATGCCAGCTCAGGCCTCCACTCAGAGTGAAGTGGGGGACAACGGCTGGGTGGGAATTTTTAATTCCCTCCACTTCCAACCCTGTTTGCCACTTGTCTGCCACCCCCAGGATTCCTGGATCCACTTGGGTGGTGGAATCCAAGTCAGCACGGTCTAACAGGGGGACCTGGTGGGAATCCGAGTGAGAATGTTTGGAAATCCGAGTGAGAATGTTGGAAATCCAAGTGTAAATGACTCGGATCACCCTCTCAGTCAATTCTGAGTGGGAAAAGGGGAAAAATCCGACTGGGAAAAGGCCCCTTTTATGCTAAAGAAATCATGTTGGTGTTGTACAATTGGATTGAGTGGGCAATCAAAGAAATTGAGTCAGAACCGAGTGAAAACTGACTCGAATTCCATCTCCTCTCCACAATCCGAGTGAACAATGACTCGGAACCGACTGAAATAGGTGAAGTGTGACTCGGAGATGAGAGGAAGATGACTCGGGAACGGGTAAAAAGTGGCTCGGTGAAGGTTTGAAGTAGGGTGGAAATGGGAGCTCGGAATTGATTGGCCAAAAGGAGTCGGGAAAGATGGCTGACTGACTAAAGTGTCACTCGGAAACCGATTGGAAATTGGCTCAGCAGTGGGCGAGAAAAGAATGACACGGAATCGACTGAAAATGGGTCGGAAATCGAGTGAAATGACTCATTCGGTGCTGGCTGGAAATGCTTCACTCGGTTCTGACTAAGAAGCAGCTCTTGGTTCTGATTGAAGGGGCAACACTCAGAATTCTTCACTCTTGAAGGATCAACTCGGAACCGACCTTGTGAGCTCTTAATCCGAATGGAATTTGGGCATTTTTACTCAGATTTTGCCTATCTTCTACTCAGAAACTGGAAGTTTGGCTATTTTAATTCGGATCTCCTTCCAACCGAGTGATACTCACTCGGATTTACTTCAATCAGCAATCCTTTCACTCGGAAAATAGCTTTGGGCAGCATCCATCCAAAGTCAGTTCCTTTTTCCACTCGGATTGGTTGTAGTAGGGGATCTTCCACTCGGATTCTCCTCTAACAGGGTCATTTTTCACTCGGAATTGACATTCTTTGCGATCAGGGCTTGTAAACTGGCATCTTCTCTCAGAATGCATATGAGAGGGAATCATCCACTCGGATTTACATCTAATCTGAGTCATTTCACTCAGGTTTGAACTCAACAGGTCATACTCCACTCGGACAAGCGCAAATCTAAGTAGTTTCACTCGGATTTTCTCCATTCTGAGTAATTTCACTCGGATTTAACTCATTCTGAGTGATTTCACTCGGATTTGAACAAACAGGAGCATATTCCACTCGGATTTGACTTCAACAGGGAGCATTTCACTCGGAAATGACTCATTCTGAGTGATTCCACTCGGATTTCATCATTTTTGAGTCCTTCCACTCGGAAATGCTTTATTTTGACTCGGATTTGACCATTTTTTGAGTTTTTTCACTCGGATTTATCTCCACCAGGGCTGTATTTCACTTGGAAAAGCTTCATTCTGAGTTATTTTGCTCGGTTCTGATTATTTTGGAGCCATTCTTTTCGAATCTGACCATTCTGAATTAGAATTCAGTATAAAAAGATTCACTCCACTTGGACCGGACCAAAAGAGGTGTTCACAACGTCTCTTGTGAAATCATTTCAAACCTTCAGTGTCTTGGCCACCTGGGGTTCCTCGTCAAGGACCTCGGCTCACTCAAACGGATATCTGCGGGTGGATGACTCCGGTCGACTTAGGCAATACCTTCTGTCGCGACCAGGGTCCCGGGTCATGACGCGGACTGGGAGAATGCAAAAAAAAAAAAGAAAACGGAACCGAATTGGAACAAGGCCCTTAGGAGGCCTAAAAAAACTAAAGGGGTTCAGGGAGTCGCCACTAATATTTATTAAGGAAAATACCAGGAAAACCTTTAAATGGAACTGGTTTTTAAAATAAGATTCTGTTTGGTCCGGGAGTCGAATTACAAGTGAGGAAGGTATTAGCACCCCACTATAACATCCTAAAAATAGGATTTATTTGGCAAAGTAAGAATTAAAGGGGAATTAAATTAAAATGAGAGATTAATTAAACAAATGCGAAAATGGCATATATGTCCCTAAATCATTTAAATTAAAAATCTCTTCTCCTTTTTCCATTTCATTTTCGTTGGCAACAGAGAAGAAAACCCATCTCTTCTTCTTGATTTCTTTTCTTCCAATTAGTATCCCCAACTTCTTTCTTCTTCAATTTCCTCTCAAATTCATCAAATTAAAGTGAAATCTAAGTTTCCTTTCCTTTCTTTTTCACGTGGGTAGCCATGGATTAAGGGAGAAAGCTTGAATTCATCAAATTGAGGTAAGATTAGAGAACTCTCATCTTGGGTTTTGGTATATCATAGCCTTCATCCTTTAATTCTTGCAATTTTATGGATTTTGAAGCATTTAGAAGTTATTGAGATAAGTGGACAACTTTGGGGTTTTCAAGAACCTTGAATTTTCATGAAAAGTGAGATGTAATAGCTTCTTGATTGCTAATTCTATAAGATTGCAGCTTAATGGTTGTTGTAACATCCCAATTTTTATGATTTTTTAGAAAAATAATTTAAAAAGGATTAAAGAAGAATTTCTGAATGAAATTCCGAATGAAAAATGTTAAAAACAAGATTTTCCGAGTGAAATGAATCAGATTCCGAGTTAAATGAATCTGACTCCGAGTGAGATAAGACAGAAGACTAATTCCAAGTGAATTTAAGATGTTTCCGAGTGAAACATCATTACGAGAATAATTTTTTTAACAAAGTAACGTTGTGTCCGATTGAGACACATTCGAGTGAAGTAAATCCGAGTGAAACGTAAACATCTCCGAGTAGAATGATTCCGAAAGGGTTGTTTCCGAGAGAAGTGGAGGTACTTCTCAGAAAGATATTTCTGACTGGTAAACTCCTGAGTGGAGTATATCTGGGTGGATGGGTTGCCGAGTGAAGTGTCACTGTGACATTTCCGAGTGATACATTCCGAGCGAGTCTTTCCAGGAAGAGTGCTTCTGGATAAAGAGACTTCAATTCCGATTATGTTTTCTGAGTGATCTTTCAGCAGAAAGACTTCCGAATGATGCAAGAGAGACTCTGACTCGGAAAGAGGTATAACCGAGTGAGATGTCTGATTGATTTCCGAATAAAGGAGTTCTGAACGAACAAAAGCTTTCTCCGAGTCAGAATATGCTGAAACCGAGTCGGAAATTAATAAATATTTTATTATGGATGCTTTCCACGTCATTCTGTTCTTCCATCTTCTAGCGAAATCCTTTCTCAGATATTTTCTAAGTATGGGACCCTTTTTAATGTGTTGTCCCCTTTTCATTAAATATCTTAATGCTTCATTATCATTAAAAAGACGTGTGTCAGAATACTTCAATTCAAACACGTCTCTTCTGTATGAACCATATATAAATACTTCCATTGATGGATTAATTTAAGAACATTTGAAGTGGAAATTATCATCAATAATCCTTTCTTTCCAAATTTTACTGGAAACCAACGAACAAGAAGAAAGTTAATTCTTCATTTCTTCTCTTTACGAAGAAGGCTTGGAACTGGTGCAGAATTACAATTCCAGTCGGAATTAGTGGACAGAGACTTGGTTATAGCTTTTAAAGCTATTGGAACTATAACATCCCTAAATAACTACCAAAATTTAAACAAATAAATAAAAATTCCACTTAAAGATATAAAAATAATTCCACAGACATAACTACATATCTCTAAAATACTCTTATATAGACATTTTTATAGATATTTATATAACTGTACATGATTTTGATTTTTAATTACAAAATATAGTTTCAGATTAGCGGTAACCCTAAGAGTCAGACGCTAGCTAACGACAAAAGAAACTCCAGAACATGTGAATAGCTAAATAGTATACAAAAAGACTACTCAACCCTCAAGTACAGCTGGAGTCATCAAACTACCCATAACGTCCTACTGGGTTAACTATAGGTAACTAGGCGTCCTCTATAGTGGAGTCACTTCCGGATGAAGCTCCCTCCATATCTTCTTCATCAGCTGGTGGGGGTGGGGGCAGTGGGATAATAGGGAAGAAGGGGTCCACATCACGAAGATCCAATACAAACCTAGCTCTAAAGGTAATAGTGAGAGCTCCTACGGGGTCAGGTACTCCTAAAATAGCCCGCGACAGTCGCACTGTGACAATCCTATGGTATATATGAACGTGACCCATCCAGTAATGTCTCCAACGACCTGGGTCCGGTTGTCTTGGCCTTATTCTAATATCCGCAATGTGGGGCTGATTATCATCGCCCATAGTGGCTCTCTGATCGGTTCATATCCCATTTAATGTAAACAAGGAAGAAAAAGGGTGAGAAACAGAACATACCAATATTTTACAAGACACATATAAATAATATATTTTTATTTTTTTATTTTATTTTTAATTTTTTTTCAAACAGTAAAGTTTCAATAAGAAATTCTTCATACATGTTATTTTCCTACATGAAATAGAAATGTAAAGACGACTAACAATTCTTATTTTAAATTAATGAATATTTTATCAATTCTTTTATGAACGATGAAAGATGCAATGCATGTGGGCCCTTAAATCTTCTTTTATTGGGAGCAGTCAGGAGTTGATACATGATAATTTGCCAATATGGCTAAGGAACAGCTCCACTGACCATAATATGCACTTAGGGCCTAGTCAGATTGGCAAGAGCTTGTTGTGAATTTACCCTACACTAGGGAGCGACCCTAGGTCTCCTAGGCCTCTCTTCACACCCTCCCATCCCAAGGTTCACTATTGAACCATCCCTAATGTATTTCTCGGATTATAACCGTATCTCCCAAACATTCTTGTCTTTCACTTGTTATATGATGCATGTCACATACTTAATTAACTCAAACTTTTAGCAAATACCTTCCATTCTTGTTCATAAAATTTGTCAAAATTTTGACAGAGTTTCCTCTGTAAACTGAGTATTTCCAAAATTTGTCTTTGATCTGTTACACTCAGAAAATTCCCAGACAGTACGATACAATCATATTGCATATGTGTTTTTGATCCAAACATCAAACTTAACATAGTCTATCAATTATAAATTCTCATTATATGAATATGTAAATAGTAGGGTATGATATATAATAACAATTGTACATAAGTAAAGACATAAAAATAATAGATGAAATAAATATTGAGAGGGTTAGGGAGTCCCTTCTATTATTTAACATGTCTTATATTTAGTAAATTCCTATCTCACCCTCCCTTTACCTGCGAAACTAGCTTCCAAGTGAATCTTCTGAAGTTAACCTAAACACATAGGTTCTTATTGTTAGTGTTTAATTCATCTTATTTGGTTATACTTTTATTTTATTTAGCACTTAATACAACGGTATTAAAAAAGAGAATTTTTTTATATATAGTTACATATTCATTATATGAATACAATAATATTCAAAATGATATTGTCATAAATTTTAAAAGTGCATAATAAGAATTAAACATCCATTAAATATTATATATATAAATAAAATAATAATTAAATAATGATTAAGAAATAAAGTAAATAACTGAATAAATGATAGATAAATAAACATTATAACTTAATAAATAATAAATGTATGACAATAGAAATAGTACAATTAAGTAAGTAAGTAAGTAAAATGTAAATAAATGAATTGATAATTAATAGATAACTATAAACTAACTATTTAGAATAATGAGTAAAATAATAAACTAACAAAATAAATAAATAAATAACAAATTTAAATTATAGATGAACAATGATAATAGAAATAAATAAGACAAATAAATAAATTGATATTTAAATAAGTCAATATATGAATCAACAAATAAATAAATAAATAAATAAATAATCAATTAAACAATTAAATAAATGGCTAAACAATTGAGTTATTAATTAAGACATTAACTAAACTAATAAATAAATGATTAAATAATTAACTAAACAAGTAAATAAATAACTAAATAATAAAATAAATAAACAAACAAATAAGTAATTAAACAATAAAATAAATAAATAAACAATTAAATAAATAATTAAACAATAAAATAAATAAATAATAAAATAAATAATTAAACAATAAAATAAATAATTAAACAATTAAATAAATAATTAAACAATTAAATAATCAAATAAATAATTAAATAAATAAACAGTAAAATAAATAAATAATTAAATAAATGATTAAACAAATAATAGTTAATTAAAAAATTAACTAAACAAACAAACAAATAAATAAATAAACAATTAAACAAATAATTAAACAATTAAGTATTTAATTAAGAAATTAAATTAAATAAACAAATAATTAAACATTTTAAATAAATAAATAAACAATTAATTAATTAAACAACTAAATAAGTAATTAACTACATAATTAAACAATTAAATAACTAAACCATTAAATAATTAAACAAATAAATAAACAAATAAATAAATAACAATTAAATAAATATATAAATATATAACAAATAAATAAAATAAAAATATAAATAAATATATATATAGGTTAACGTTTACTTAAGTAAACGTTTAACATAATATATATATATATATATATATATATATATATATATATAAAGTAAGAAAAGTAGCATAAGGAAAAGGAGAGTACCTCTGCAGCATTGAGAAGGTTTTGTGCATGAAAATGAAAGCCCATGTACGTCTATTTATAGGCGTAAGCTTATTTTTTATTATTATTATTATTATTCATAATTATCCATAACTATACTACGAGTATTTTTATGAGATAAATTTTATACTTAAAATTTTGTTATGAATACTCAAAATGTATTCAATAAAATAAATGTAACTTTTTAATAAATTTCTTTTACACTAAATATCTCAATTACTAAATGTTAAAATACCCGTTTTTATAAGTTCATCGGTTTACTTTTCTAACCAAACGATCTCTAAACTTTATGAAATTTTAAACTTAAGCTCACATTCACGAATCTAAACTCCCTATCAAGTTTCATATTTTTTTTTTGATAACATTTTCTGTACTGGTTTAGATCCAACCGGCTCTATTTTGGACTATTTTCACTTATCTCTAAAAATATCCAAAAATTTCCATAAAATCGTATAAATTACAATGATCAATCAGTTCTAAAGAACCTTAAGCTAATTTTGCCAAAATTTTAAATTATAATTTTCTTTAAAATTTTATCCTTTTATAAAAAGATAATAATAAAAAAATTATAGGATGTTACAATTCTACCCCCCTAAAAAAAATTTCGTCCTCGAAATTTACATACCTTAAAGAAAAAGGTGAGGATAAGATTTTCTCATTTCAGATTCTAATTCCCATGTAGCATCCTCATCTCCTGTTCTACTACAGATAACTTTCACTAGAGGAATTTCCTTTCCTCTTAGTTGTTTTATTCTTTTGTTGGTTATTTTTACAGGTGATGCATCATATGTAAGATTATCCTTAACTTGGATATTGTCAGGCTCGATAACATGTGAAGGATCAGGAATATATTTACGTAGCTGAGATACGTGAAAAACATTATGAACGTTTGACAGAAAAGGTGGCATAGCAATTTGATATGCAAGAGAACCAACTCTCTTTAGGATCTGATAAGGGCCAATAAACTTAGGTGTAAGTTTACGTGATTTCATTGCCCGACCGACCCAAGTTGTGGGTGTGACCTTCAAAAAGACATGATCACCTTCCTGAAATCCAATAGGTTTTCTCCTTTTGTCATAATAACTTTTCTGCCTGCTTTGTGCTGTCCTCATCTTTTCCTGAACCAACTTGATCTTTTCTATAGTTTGTTGTACCAATTCAGGACCTATCATCAAGTTTTCACCTGTCTCAAACCAACATAATGGAGTTCTACAGTTTCTCCCATAAAGTGCTTCAAATGGTGCCATGTTGATGCTTGCATGAAAACTATTGTTGTAAGTGAATTCAATTAATGGCAAGATTTGATCCCAACTTCCTTTGTGTTCCAACACACAAGCTCGTAACAAATCCTCAAGAGTTTGAATTGTCCTTTCGGATTGACCATCTGTTTGAGGGTGGTATGCTGAACTTAAACGAAGTTTAGTTCCCAAAGCATGGTGTAAACTTTCCCAAAAACGCGATGTAAAGCGTGGAAAACGATCAGAAATAATGTTTGAAGGAATCCCATGCAATCTTACAATTTCTTTGATATAAAGCTAAGTCAACTTTTCCAAAGAGTATCGAATATTAATAGGAATAAAATGGGCAGATTTTATCAATCTATCCACTACTACCCATATTGAATCATATCCTGCAAAAGTTCTTGGTAGCGCAGTCACAAAATCCATAGAAATACTATCCCATTTCCACTCTGGAACCTCCAATGATTGTAGTGTTCCATAAGGCTTTTGATGCTCTACCTTTGCTTTTTGGCAAATCAAACATGAGGCCATAAATTCTGCTACTTCCTTTTTCATTCCAGGCCACCAGAATAATTTCTTTAAATCCTGATACATTTTGGTAGTTCTTGGATGAATACTCATGTTACTTTTATGAGCCTCCTCCAAAATAGCCTTTTTCAATTCTCCTTGATCTGGAATGCAAACTTGGTCTTTGTATCTCAACATCCCATCAGTTCCAACTCTAAATTCCAGTTTTTTTCCTTGCTTTAGAAGCTCTTTCTTTTCTTGTAGAAAAGCATCTTTTTGTTGGGCCTCCAAAACTTGTAACAAAAAGTCATTTGTTACCCTTAACATTCCAAGCCTATAGCTATTATGACTCACTTCCATGGCTAGATTCATATCCCTAAACCATTCTATCATTTCCAACTCCTTGATCATCATTGAAGACACATGTAAAGATTTACGACTTAATGCATCCGCCGCTACATTTGCCTTCCCCGGATGATACTGCAGTTCAAAGTCATAATCCTTCAGAAATTCCATCCATCTTCTCTGCCTCATATTTAACTCTTTTTGATCAAACAAGTATTTTAAACTTTTATGATCACTAAAAACTTCAAATTTGGCTCCATAAAGATGATGCCTCCAAATCTTTAATGCAAAAACCACAGCAGCTAATTCCAAATCATGAGTGGGATAATTAACTTCATGTTGCCTCAGTTGCCTTGATGCATAAGCCACAACCTTTCTATCTTGCATCAACACACATCCTAACCCCTGTTTTGACGCATCACAAAATACCTTATATTCTTGGTACGGGTTAGGTAATACTAACACAGGTGCCGTCGTGAGACGATTTTTAAGTTCTTGAAAATTGTTCTCACATTGGGTCGTCCAAATAAATGGTTGACCTTTCCTTGTGAGCTTAGTTAATGGACTTGCTAGTCTTGAAAATCCTTCAATGAACCTTTGATAATAACCAGCTAATCCCAGAAAACTCCTAATCTCCGTCACAGTCGTTGGTCTTTTCCATTTTAACACAGCTTCCACTTTAGAGGGGTCTACAGCGATTCCTCCTTGACTAATGACATGACCAAGAAAATTAACTTTTTCCAGCCAAAAATCATATTTAGACAATTTGGCATACAACTGCTTTTCTCGCAAAACTCCTAACACTGTCTTTAGATGCTCAACATGCTCTTCTCAACTTTTTGAGTATATCAAAATATCATCAATGAAAATAACCACGAATTTATCCAAATATGGATGAAAAATCCTATTCATATAATCCATGAATACAGCAGGAGCATTAGTTACACCAAAAGGCATTACCAAATACTCATAGTGCCCATATCGAGTTCTAAAAGCAGTTTTAGGCACATCTTCCTTCTTTACCCGTATTTGATGATATCCAGACTTTAAATCAATTTTAGAGAATACTCTTGCACCACGAAGTTGATCCATTAAATCATCTATTCTCGGCAAAGGATATCTATTCTTAATTGTCACCTTATTAAGTTGACGATAGTCTACACATAACCTCATACTACCATCTTTCTTCTTCACCAACAAAACTGGTGCACCCCAAGGAGATACACTTGGTCTTATAAATTGCTTCTCTAGCAACTCTTCCAGTTGTTTCTTTAGCTCCAATAATTCTAATGGTGACATCCGATATGGTGCTCTTGAGATTGGTTCAGCTACAGGAATAAGGTCAATGGAAAACTCTACTTCTCGTTCAGGTGGTAACCCAGGGATATCTTCTGGAAAAACTTCAGGGAATTCATTTACAACTGGAAATTCCTTTATTCGGGATTCTCGTTCCTCTTTCATTGAAAGTAACATCATGAATCCTTGAGCTCCTTCTTTCAATGAAGCACTCACTTGATTAGCAGATACAAATCTTATATCTTTAGAATTCGAATCCGTTGATTCATTGAATTCTATTGTCTTATAATAACAGTCTATTAAGACATGATTATTTGCCAACCAATCTAATCCGAGAATAACTTCTAGATTAGAAAGCGGTAAACAAAATAGATTAGCTTTGAAATTCCTATTGTTTATGACAATAGGACATTCCCAACAAGCTTTAGAAGTAACCATGGATTGGTTTCCAGGAGTACGAACAGATAACCGAAAAGGTAACTCAATCATAGGTAAGTTCAACCTTTCTACACAGTCATCGGCTATAAAGGAATGAGATGCACCGGAGTCATACATGATAGTCAAAGGAGTCTTATTAATGATACACGTACCTTCCACCATTGTATCTTGACAGGATGCTTCCTCACCACTGATAGCGAAAACTTTTCCTTGAGTCATGGGTTTTTCCATTGCATTGCTAGGGCCTCCACGAGTGTGATTACCCATGCTGGTACCTCCACTATTTTCTTTCTTTACTTCAGGACAATCCCTCAGTAGATGTCCTCTTTTATTGCACTTAAAACAGACATAAGTAGGGCAATCCTTTCGCATGTGAGGTCCTCCACAATTATAGCACTTAACTTTAAAAGCAGTTGGTGTGTAATAGCTCCCAGACGTAGCTCGAGGATTTGTGGGCACATTGTAGCCTTTATATGGAGCTTGATATCAAACCAGAAAAGATGTAACACCAGGACGATGTGGTTGACTACGGTATGGCTTTTTCCTTACAAAATTCTTGTTTTGGAAACGTTGAGGTCCAAAATTCCTCCTCTCATTGGTTTTAGGATCATACTCCCTAGCCTTTGACAACTTATCCTTATGGTCATCTTCAAAAATCCTGCAACGATTAACCAACACTGAAAACTCACGAACTTCTTGCATCTGAATAGCTTCTTTTATTTCTGGTCGAAGACCATTGATAAATTTAGCACATCTGGCCCGTTCATTTGCAGCATCAGCATAATGTGAGTGAAAGCGAGATAACTCTTCAAATTTTGCAGCATATTCTCCAACTGACTTACTACCTTGAGTGAGAGATAGGAATTCCATTTCTTTCTTTTCCTTGACATCATCAGGAAAATACTTTTCCAGAAATTTTTCCTTGAATCGTTCCCAAGTGATTTCAATCCCATTTGCTTCAAATTGCCTTCTAGTACCTTCCCACCGATGTTCAACATCCTCTATCAAAACATAAGCTGTAAAAAATACCTTATCAGCTTTTGAACATTGAAGTGCATGAAAAATCGTCTCCATCTCGTGAATCCATAGCTGAGCTCCATTAGGATCATATCCTCTTTTAAACTGAGGTGGATTACGTTTTTCAAAAAGATCTAACCTCCTTAAAGCATCATTGCCCTGAGCATTTTGGTTCACTTGGTTTTCAGCCATTACAGTGATCAAACGCTCCATTGCGGCTACAAGTCCAATTTCCTGTTCTGCCATGAGTTCCTGCTCATAATCAAACTTATTATATTCTAAACTAAAATTATCAATCACTACCACATAACCTCTATACCTAAACATTCAAGATATATACTAAATAAGTCAAACCTTTTCCCCAAGCCTATGGGACGAACTGCTCTGATACCACTGTATAACATCCCTAAATAACTACCAAAATTTAAACAAATAAATAAAAATTCCACTTAAAGATATAAAAATAATTCCACAGACATAACTACATATCTCTAAAATACTCTTATATAGACATTTTTATAGATATTTATATAACTGTACATGATTTTGATTTTTAATTACAAAATATAGTTTAAGATTAGCGGTAACCCTAAGAGTCAGACGCTAGCTAATGACAAAAGAAACTCCAGAACATGTGAATAGCTAAATAGTATACAAAAAGACTACTCAAGCCTCAAGTATAGCTGGAGTCATCAAACTACCTATAACGTCCTACTGGGTTAACTATAGGTAACTAGGCGTCCTCTATAGTGGAGTCACTTCCGGATGAAGCTCCCTCCATATCTTCTTCATCAGCTGGTAGGGGTGGGGGCAGTGGGATAATAGGGAAGAAGGGGTCCACATCACGAAGATCCAATACAAACCTAGCTCTAAAGGTAATAGTGAGAGCTCCTACGGGGTCAGGTACTCCTAAAATAGCCCGCGACAGTCGCACTGTGATAATCCCATGGTATATATGAACGTGACCCATCCAGTAATGTCTCCAACGACCTGGGTTCGGCTGTCTTGGCCTTATTCTAATATCCGTAATGTGGGGCTGGTTATCATCGCCCATAGTGGCTCTCTGATCGGTTTATATCCTATTTAATGTAAACAAGGAAGAAAAAGGGTGAGAAACAGAACATACCAATATTTTACAAGACACATATAAATAATATATTTTTATTATTTTTTTTTATTTTTATTTTTTTTCAAACAGTAAAGTTTCAATAATAATTTCTTCATACATGTTATTTTCCTACATGACATAGAAATGTAAAGACGACTAACAGTTCTTATTTTAAATTAGTGAATATTTTATCAATTCTTTTATGAATGATGAAAGATGCAATGCATGTGGGCCCTTAAATCTTCTTTTATTGGGAGAAGTCAGGAGTTGATACATGATAATTTGCCAATATGGCTAAGGAATAGCTCCACTGACCATAATATGCACTTAGGGCCTAGTCAGATTGGCAAGAGCTTGTTGTGAATTTACCCGACACTGGGGAGTGACCCTAGGTCTCCTAGGCCTCTCTTCACACCCTCCCATCCCAAGATTCGCTATTGAACCATCCCTAATGCATTTCTCAGATTATAACCGTATCTCCCAAACATTCTTGTCTTTCACTTGTTATATGATGCATGTCACATACTTAATTAACTCAAACTTTTAGCAAATACCTTTCATTCTTGTTCATAAAATTTGTCAAAATTTTGACAGAGTTTCCTCTGTAAACTGAGTATTTCCAAAATTTATCTTTGATCTGTTACACTCAGAAAATTCCCAGACAGTACGATACAATCATATTGCATATGTGTTTTTGATCCAAACATCAAACTTAACATAGTCTATCAATTATAAATTCTCATTATATGAATATGCAAATAGTAGGGTATGATATATAATAATAATTGTACATAAGTAAAGACATAAAAATAATAGATGAAATAAATATTGAGAGGGTTACGGAGTCCCTTCTATTATTTAACATGTCTTATATTTAGTAAATTCCTATCTCACCCTCCCTTTACCTGCGAAACTAGCTTCCAAGTGAATCTTCTGAAGTTAACCTAAACACATAGGTTCTTATTGTTAGTGTTTAATTCATCTTATTTGGTTATACTTTTATTTTATTTGGCACTTAATACAACGGTATTAATAAAGAGAATTTTTTTTATATAGTTACATATTCATTATATGAATACAATAATATTCAAAATGATATTGTCATAAATTTTAAAAGTGCATAATAAGAATTAAACATCCATTAAATATTATATATATATAAAATAACAATTAAATACATGATTAAGAAATAAAGTAAATAACTGAATAAATGATATATAAATAAACATTATAACTTCATAAATAATAAATGTATGACAATAGAAATAGTACAATTAAGTAAGTAAGTAAGTAAAATGTAAATAAATGAATTGATAATGAATAGATAGCTATAAACTAACTATTTAGAATAATGAGTAAAATAATAAACTAACAAAATAAATAAATAAATAACAAATTTAAATTATAGATGAACAATAATAATAGAAATAAATAAGACAAATAAATAAATTGATATTTAAATAAGTAAATATATGAATCAACAAATAAATAAATAAATAAATCAATAATCAATTAAACAATTAAATAAATGGCTAAACAATTGAGTTATTAATTAAGACATTAACTAAACTAATAAATAAATGATTAAATAATTAACTAAACAAGTAAATAAATAACTAAACAATAAAATAAATAAACAATTAAATAAATAATTAAACAACAAAATAAATAAATAAACAATTAAATAAATAACTAAACAATAAAATAAATAAATAAACAATTAAATAATTAATTAAACAATAAAATAAATAAATAAATAATTAAATAATCAAATAAATAATTAAATAAATAAACTCTAAAATAAATAAATAATTAAATAAATGATTAAACAAATAATAATTAATTAAGAAATTAACTAAACAAACAAATAAATAAATAAACAATTAAACAAATAATTAAAAAATTAAGTATTTAATTAAGAAATTAAATTAAATAAACAAATAATTAAACATTTTATATAAATAAATAAACAATTAATTAATTAAACAACTAAATAAGTAATTAACTACATAATTAAACAATTAAATAACTAAACCATTAAATAATTAAACAAATAAATAAATAAATAAATAAATAACAATTAAATAAATATATAAATATATAACAAATAAATAAAATAAAAATATAAATAAATATATATATAGGTTAACGTTTACTTAAGTAAACGTTTAACATAATATATATATATATATATATATAAAGTAAGAAAAGTAGCATAATGAAAAGGAGAGTACCTCTGCAGCATTGAGAAGGTTTTGTGCGTGAAAATGAAAGCCCATGTACGTCTATTTATAGGCGTAAGCTTATTTTTTTTTATTATTATTATTATTCATAATTATCCATAACTATACTACGAGTATTTTTATGAGATAAATTTTATACTTAAAATTTTGTTATGAATACTCAAAATGTATTCAATAAAATAAATGTAACTTTTTAGTAAATTTCTTTTACACTAAATATCTCAATTACTAAATGTTAAAATACCCGTTTTTATAAGTTCATCGGTTTACTTTTCTAACCAAACGATCTCTAAACTTTATGAAATTTTAAACTTAAGCTCACATTCACGAATCTAAACTCCCTATCAAGTTTCATATTTTGTTTTTGATAACATTTTCTGTACTGGTTTAGATCCAACCGGCTCTATTTTGGACTATTTTCACTTATCTCTAAAAATATCCAAAAATTTCCATAAAATCGTATAAATTACAATGATCAATCAGTTCTAAAGAACCTTAAGCTAATTTTGCCAAAATTTTAAATTATAATTTTCTTTAAAATTTTATCCTTTTATAAAAAGATAATAATAAAAAAAATTATAGGATGTTACAGGAACTCCTTATTCCAGGTAGGGGAGCGTTACATTTCAAATGAATGGTTTATGAATGGATTTGGGGTGTTATTGTTATGATATGTGTATGAATTATTAATGAAACCCCTACTGTTGTTATTTTTTTACAGTGAATGAAGGGCCCAACCATGATATGTGAAGCCACTCAGCTGCTTGGAGTGTATTTTGGTAGAAGCCTTGACCGGCTCTTGAGAATACCGAGTGTTTATTTTTTTATTTTAAACTTAAAGAGCCGGTCGGCTTTTGTAAAAAATTGATATTGCAATTATTTAATTCAAATTCTGTTTTAGAAATTTGAATTATTTGTAAAATTTTATTTGATTTATTGAAATTTATTTTAAAATTAAGGATGTTATAATTGTCGTTTCAATGAAATAAGGTAGCTTCGGAGAGTTTCAGAGTGATTCAGAGCTTAAGGCTTGATTCGGAGGCGAGTTCCAAAGTCGACGTCTTGATTCGGTAAGTTATATCTTACTGAAATGGTTCTAATTTAATGATTACTAACTTGGTAAGTGATATTTGTATCGATTGTGGAATTAAAATTGATTATTATGAATTTTAGGAAGTTGTTTGATTTTGAGGAATAGAGATCGGAGTTTATGATTCGCGATTAATGAGGTTTGATAGCTCTCGGAGCTTTTGGGAATTCTCTATTCGAGGTAAAGGGAACTTTACATTTTAAATGTATAGTTTATGGACGGGTTCAGGGTATGTTATATGTTATACGTTGTGGAATATGATGAATTGATATGTTTAATTATGAGTACTGTTGAGATACCCCGGTTGTTGCTACCCAATTTTGTCCGGGCCCATTTAAAATTTTTTTAAAAAAATAATAAAATACCAAAAAATAAAAAAAAAATAATTTTTTAGGAATTCTTTTTAGAAAAAAGTGAACCTGTGGGCTTGGTTGAATTTTAAATTATTGATCCGGGCTTTGATTTTTTAAAAATTTTAAATCCTTATCAGAATCATAAATTTTTAAACTTCTAGACTTAGAAAATTTTAAAATTCAAGAAGGAGGTTTAAAATTTGAATTTCATAAGGGATAAGATTTTAGAAGATTAGAGAAAGAAAGAGATAGAGTTTTTTAAATAGGATGAGATAAAGCTTTTTAAATAAATGAGTATATTATAAAATGTGATAAGGTTTTTTAAAATATATATATATGAGATAGAATTTTGAATATATAAATATATATATTATATAAAAATCAACTTCAGATTTTATAATTATATTAATTAAGCTAATCCTATTATCTATATGCTATGAGATAATGAAAAAAAAGGAAATGGATATTATCATATATTCACGCATAGATAAGGCTTAATTATTATTATATTATAAGCCTAAGAGAATTAGAGATATCACAATTAAAAAAGGCTTATTATATTATTATATAAGAGATCACACAATTAAGAAGTAAATAGGGTTTTGAAACAATGAATGGTATATATATTTATGAAGGCATCCACACTGAGGGGGAGAAGAGGCTGATTAAAAGGGGTTAGTACCCACGCTATTGCCAAAGGAGATTTAGAGAAAACAAGGATTCACGCTGGGAAATTGACACACGGCTACAGGAAAAATTGAAATATTAGATACAATTATCAGGAAAACAATTAAAAAGGTTTTTTTTCTTTTTCCTTTTAATTTGTTTATTATGATTGCATGTAATCCTATTTTATTAAAGAATTAAATTATGGAATCTCTTTCCCTTTAGGAATATTCTAATAATTAGTATCACCGAACACCTGTTTGCTACTAACTAAGTTTAGAGTATTACATTTGTAAAATAAGGAATAAAACTAATGTTGGTATGTGCCTAAAATTAAAATCTCTATGCTAGGGTTAATTTAGGTAAGACGTCTCATTAACCTATGTTTAATTTCTAGACCATAAAGTATTCTAATGATGCCAATAGGTAACAAAAATTAATATATTCACATTAGGATCAATTTGGACGAGACATCCTTTTGGCTTACATTTTAAAATAAAATAAATTTTAATAGTCTCAAAATTAATGTAGACCTTAAAAAATATTTTGATAACAAATTTAGGGTCTGTATAGATTTTTTGGACGAGATGTCCTGTCAATCTATGTTAATTTTTTTAAAATAATTTAGACGATAAAACACTTTAGTAATATAAATAATATAACAAAATCAAAATATCTTTATAGATTCTTTGGATGAGACGTCTTGTTAATCTAGGTCTTCAAATAAACTTTTCATTCTTAAATCAATCTAGACTATTAAGTTTTTTCTCTAAAAATATAATAAATCAATAAAACCCAAGGTTCCTTTTTTTATACAACATTCGAAATCAATTTGGACTAGACGTCCTGTTGGTTAACGTTTTAAATCTCGACATTTTTCAATCTACTTCGCATTTTTTAAAATAACCCAAAGAACTATGTAACCTTGATTTCCCCTAGCGCTTAGGGAATACGTAGGACCAGAAACAATTATTCCTGTCGGGCCCAAATTAGAAAAAATAAATATATCTCATTAACTCGAAAAATAAAATTATAACACATTTTAATGACAAGTTAATTAATTTGGATGAGACGTCCTATTAATCGTAAAATTTATACTTTTAAAATTATTAAATCAAAAACAAATCCATAAGGCATCTCTAAGAGGTTTAAATTATAAATTAGTAGGATTATTCAAACTTAAATAATTTAGGGTAACCGTTTAGAACGGACAGTGTGGGGTGCTAATACCTTTCCCACCTGTAATCAGACTCCCGAACTTAAAATCTTGATTTAGGATCGGTACCTTCATGTTAAGGTTTTTCTGATATTTTATCTTAAAAACATTAGTGGCGACTCCACGGTTTCCGGAGGGAACTCAGGAAACCTTATTTTCTTTTTACGGTCAGCATTCCGCCACGATTTAGGTCGCGATAGATGGCGACTCCACTGGGGACTTTAGAGAGTCAAGCCCGTTTAATTTGTTTGAGTATATTAGAATAATCCTATATAACTTCTTGCCTATGTTTTATGCCATGTGTTTTGTTGATATATGTTATTATTGAACCTTAGGGTAGAGGACATCATATTATTGTGTTATTAAACCCTATGGTAGATAATTTTTTTTGTATTACTCAGTGCTTGTTTCTTGTGAATGAAGGGTAAATTACATGTATATATGCCCCTCACACACTACACTTACACTTTTTCATACACATTTTGAGTGGGACCCTACACCCAGGGGTCTGAATAAACCATTAAGTTTAGGGGAGGTTGTGTAACGGTGTCATTTGGGACATTCGTCTCCGTCTGACATCGTGAGAGCCTCAGCTGGAGTGTGACTTTCTCATGGTGCCCGCACCTGGTAGACTTCCTACCGTTGTGGTCAATATCATGGGTAGAGTTTGAGCTCTAGTGGCCTTTAGTGATTTAAAATAGCCACCCAATATGAGAGAACACTATTAGAGGAGCCTTAGAACCACTAGGAGGCCTTCAGAAAAACCTTGTTTAGGGAACACAATGGGAAACGGTCTTTTTACCTTCCTTTTCTTTAAAATTAAAAGATTCTTTTCCAACAAATGTTTTTAAAGAAAAGCCCAATAATTCAACATTGGGCAAATGGTTCTCAAGCCTGTTCAATTTTATTCTTTAAGTTATAGGCTCCTTGAATCATAAATTTTTATAAAAAGTTTTCTAAAAAAATTAGATGATCCGAGAGGTCTATAACTTATTCTTTGATACGGAAAATATTTTTAAGAAATAATGGTAACAAGCCCACAAGTTGACTTTTTTTCCTTCTTTTCCTCCTTTAGAAAGTAATCTGAAGTTGACAAGTATCCTACTAGCTTAACCTAGTACTTTTGAACGAGACGTTCTGAGAAACGGTGAAAGGATGCTCGTCAAGGCTCATGATTGCTTCAATCACTGTTTGTTTTTTTTCTTTCTTTGTTGTCTCTTTCTTCTTTTTTTTTCACTAACATATTTTAAAAAAAAACAAAAAACAAAAAATAAAAAATAAAAACAAAAAAAGGAGAAATCACAGGGAGACACCCTTATAGAACTCAGGCAAGACTCATGGTTGAGACAGATTATGAGACTGTAATTAAAGATGATTCCTGTGATGCCGCAAGCTTTATGCGTTCCTCGGGCATAGAACTGTGTATCTAGGAGGTTGTTGATCTCTCCACGACTTTAATTTCTAATTCAAAGTAATTTGTAATTGCCTTAATGACTCGGTATTCCCATTGCTATGCCCAAGGCTTGGGAGCCTTTTTCTTTTTACAATAAGGGCAAAGCATGTTGTGTCATATTTTTAAAATTTCATTAATAAATGTGTATTTAAATATCTTTTTCTTTGCACCCTTTACCAATTCCCTTTCCCTTTATCCCTTATTCGACCATTCATCCAAATACGGACCCAAAAGTGATCCACTTGAAAATAGTAAGGTTGCGATCTCATTTCACGACTTTGAGTATTTAGTTGATTGCGCTGACGAAGAGGGTAAGGAAGACTATGGTCCCTCGCCCAAATTAACCAAGGAACAAAAGGCTAGAGAAATTCAGCCCTATCAAGAGGTAATCAAGATCATCAAGATAAAAAGGTCAAGATTGACATTTCCCTGAGTCAAGAACAATAGGGGAAATTGATTAAGTTATTGATGTCCTTTGTTTGAAAACGCTGGGGCAATTTATCAGAGGGCGATGATAACCCTGTTTCATGACATGATGAACAGGGGCATATCTCTCATTTAAGGAAGCTTTGGTATTGACCAACATGGATGGAGATGACTTGCCGATGCCCATAAATACAGACGTAATCAAGAGATGTTTTGCCAAAAAAAAGAAAAATCAAACAAACAAAAGAAACAACAAAAAAATCAAGGTTAGCGTTTTATGCACATACAAACTAGGGCAAGCCGATGCTCTCGCATTGCCATATCGAGGCATGTCCAGATCACCAAGTAAGTCATCACCTTTCTATATGGGGAATGGATGTCATCAAGCCAAGAATGCAACAAAAAAAACAATATTTCATCCCTGTTACAATCAACCTTAAGGGGATGTAGCTACTTCTCATGCTAATGTAACCAAGGAAATGGTCTACCATGCTGAGCAACAAAAGTACCAAGGGGATCATTCGAAGGTCAAAAAAAAAAGAAAAAAGAAAAAAAAATCAAGAAAAAAAAAGAAAAAAAAAACAAAAGTAAAAAAAAGAGACTCGGAATGGTCCTTCCTCATTAAGGCAAGAAAAAGGGCTCATCTCATTTACTTCGGTACATGGCGTTGGGGTAAAGTTGCCTATTTGAAGTGATATCTGTCCCCCAAAAGGATGAAAGTAAATCAAAGGAGGCCAAGTGGGTTCGGTTTTAGAATAATCAGCTTAAACCTTTTGTTGTGAAGGATACAACCTTGATTTAAAAAAAACATGTCAGAAAGAAAGAAAAGCTCGCTAGGCTAAAAACCTGAAAAGGCAGTCTAGGCAAAAATTAGAGCGACCCGGTGAGTCAAAAACCTAAAAAGGCAGCTCAAGCAAAAATTAGTGTCAAGATTTTGGCAAAGCAACTAAAATTCTGTACAAGAAAAATAGGATCCGACTGGGGCACAAGGACTATAGTTGAATTACTTTCTCGAAAGCAAGATCGAAGGATAAATTTGTCACCGTGATACAGGATCAAGATTCTTGCTGTTCTCAGGGATTCACTGGAGGATCTGCAAACCCCATTACATCCCCCACTACCAAACTCTTTAACCACATTTGTTTCTTTTTTGCATCTGATTTCCCTTTGTCTTTTCCGGTACTTGATCAACCTACATAAATAAAGTTACTATGTTTTCAATATGCATTTATACATGAGTTTCATTAATGTGACAAAACATGTGTTTTAACAAAATAAAACAAGGCAATGACAATTATTTTCACAAAAAGAAAAAGAAAGTCATGGGAGTGAGAGGCTTCTGTTATTTGTTAGCACCTCACACAAGCATCACAAGGACCACGCTGAATACATGCTCAGAAGAGAAAATCATCTCGTTCATCCATTTCACCCATGAGTATAAACCTAAAATCTATAAAGATTACAGTTCTAAAGGCTTCTCCCTGGATTTCAAACTTAATTTTAATTTCCTGTCACCAAACATGGCATCCTTTAAATTTCCAGTCGCTGAGCGGGGCACCATTTTACTTTCCTGTCGCCGAATATGGCATCCTTTAAATTTCCAGTCGCGGAGTAGGGCATCATTTTACTTTCTAGCAGCCGAGCAGGGTACCATTTTACTTTTTAGCAACTGAGCGGGGCACTATTTTACTTTCTAGTAGCCGAGCGGGGCACCATTTTACTTTTCAGTAGCCCAGCGGGGCACCATTTTAAATTTCCAGTTGCCGAGCGGGGCACCATTTTACTTTCCTAGAGCCGAACATGGCATCTTTTAAATTTCTAGTTGCCGAGCGGGAAACCCTTTTACTTTCCTGCTGCCGAACATGGCATCATTTAAACTTTCCAGTGGCCGAGCGGGGTACCCTTTTACTTTTCTGTCGCTAAACATGGCATCCTTTAAATGTTCGGTCGCCGAGTGGGGCACCAGTTTACTTTCTTGTCACCGAATATGGCATCCTTTAAATTTCCAATTGCCGAGCGGGGTATTATTTTACTTTCCAGCAGCCAAGCCGGGCACCAGTTACTTTCCAGTAGCCGAGCAGGGCACCATTTACTTTTTAGCAGCTGAGCAGGGCACTATTTTACTTTCCAGTAGCCGAGCGGGGCACCATTTTACTTTCCAGCAACTGAGCGGGGCACAATTTTACTTTCTAGTAGCTGAGCGGGGCACAATTTTACTTTCTAGTAGCCAAGCGGGGCACCATTTTACTTTTCAATAGCCGAGCGGAGCACCATTTTACTTTTCAGTCACCGAGCGAGGCACTCTTTTCCTTTCCTATCACCGAACATGGCCTTATTTAAACTTTCCATTAGCCGAGCGAGGCACTATTTTACTTTATAGCAGCTGAGCAGGGCACCATCTACTTTCCAGTTTGAGCGGGGCACCATTTTACTTTCCAACAGCCAAGCGGGGTACAATTTTACTTTCCAGTAGTCGAGCGGGGTATCGTTTTACTTTCCAGTAGCCAAGCGGGGCACCACTTTACTTTTCAGTAGCCGAGCGGGGCACCATTTTACTTTCCAGTAGCCGAGCAGGGCACCATTTACTTTCTAGCAGCCAAGTAGGGCACCATCTACTTTCCAGTAGCCGAGCGGGGCACCATTTTACTTTCTAACAGCCGAGCGGGGCATAATTTTACTTTCTAGTAGCCAAGCGGGGCACCATTTTACTTTCCAGTAGCCGAGCGGGGCACCATTTTACTTTCTAGTAGCTGAGCGGGGCACCATTTTACTTTCCAGTAGCCAAACGGGACACCATTTTACTTTCCAGCAGCCGAGCGGGCATTATTTACTTTTCAATCGCCGAAACGAGGCACCATTTTGCTTTCCAGTAGCCAAGTGGGGCACCATTTAACTTTTCAATTACCGAGCGAGGCACCACTTTACTTTCCTAGATTAAATTTTCAGTCGCCAAACAGGGCACCCTTTTACTTTCCTATCGCCGAACATGGCATAATTTAAATTTTCAGTCGCCGAGCAGGGCATCATTTTACTTTCCAGTCGCCAAGCGGGGCTTCATTTTACTTTCCTGTCGTCGAATATGACATCCTTTAAATTTTCAGTCGCCAAGCAGGGCACCATTTTACTTTCCAATTACCGAGCTGGGCACCATTTTATTTTCCAATCGCCAAGCGGGGCACTATTTTACTTTCTTCTCGCCAAACATGGCATCATTTTATTTTCCCGTCGCTGAGCGAAGCACTATTTTACTTACCTGTCGCCGAACATAGCATCCTTTTAATTTCCAATTGCCGAGCATGACATCATTTAAATTTTCAGTCGTCGAGCAGGGCACCATTTTACTTTCCTTTCACCAAAAAGGGCACCACTTTGATTTCCTTTTCGCCAAACACTACATTCTTTAAGGTTAGCGCCCTGGACAAAATTGGTTTGCTCAGTCTTTACTTATCCCTTACTGCAACACAGTAAGGGAAAAGTAAAGAGGGGCAAGCTGTTGCTACCTAATTTTGTCTGGGCCTATTTAAAATTTTAAAAAAATAATAAATAATAAAAATACCAAAAAAATTAAAAAAAACAATATAATTTGTTAGGAATTCTTTTTAGAAAAAAGTGAACCTGTGGGCTTGGTTGAATTTTAAATTATTGATCCGGGCTTTGATTTTTTAAAAATTTTAAATCCTTATCAGAATCATAAATTTTTGAACTTCTAGACTTATAAAATTATAAAATTCAAGAAGGAGGTTTAAAATTTAAATTTCATAAGGGATAAGATTTTAGAAGATTAGAGAAAGAAAGAGATTGAGTTTTTTAAATAGGATGAGATAAAGCTTTTTAAATAAATGAGTATATTATAAAATGTGATAAGGTTTTTTAAAATATATATATATGAGATAGAATTTTGAATATATAAATATATATATTATATAAAAATCAACTTCAGATTTTATAATTATATTAATTAAGCTAATCCTATTATCTATATGCTATGAGATAATGAAAAAAAAGGAAATGGATATTATCATATATTCACGCATAGATAAGGCTTAATTATTATTATATTATAAGCCTAAGAGAATTAGAGATATCACAATTAAAAAAGGCTTATTATATTATTATATAAGAGATCACACAATTAGGAAGTAAATAGGGTTTTAAAACAATGAATGATATATATATTTATGAAGGCATCCACACTGAGGGGAAGAAAAGGCTGATTAAAACGGGTTAGTACCCACGCTATTGCCAAAGGATATTTAGAGAAAACAAGGATTCACGCTGGGCAATTGACACACGGCTACAGGAAAAATTGAAATATTAGATACAATTATCAGGAAAACAATTAAAAAGGTTTTTTTTTTCTTTTTCCTTTCAATTTGTTTATTATGATTGTATGTAATCCTATTTTATTAAAGAATTAAATTATGGAATCTCTTTCCCTTTAAAAATATTCTAATAATTAGTATCACCGAACACATGTTTGCTACTAACTAAGTTTAGAGTATTACATTCGTAAAATAGGGAATAAAACTATTGTTGGTATGTGCCTAATATTAAAATCTCTATGCTAAGGTTAATTTAGGTAAGACGTCTCATTAACCTATGTTTAATTTCTAGACCATAAAGTATTCTAGTGATGCCAATAGGTAACAAAAATTAATATAATCACATTAGGATCAATTTGGACGAGACATCCTTTTGGTCTACATTTTTAAATAAAATAAATTTTAATAGTCTCAAAATTAACGTAGACCTTAAAAATATTTTGATAACAAATTTAGGGTCTTTATTAATTTTTTGGACGAGACGTCCTGTCAATCTATGTTAATTTTTTTAAAATAATTTAGACGATAAAACACTTTAGTAATATAGATAATATAACAAAATCAAAATATCTTTATAAATTCTTTGGATGAGACGTCCTGTTAATCTAGGTCTTTAAATAAACTTTTCATTCTTAAATCAATCTAGATTATGAAGTTTTTTCTCTAAAAATATAATAAAATCAATAAAACCCAAGGTTCTTTTTTTTATACAACATTCGAAATCAATTTGGACGAGGCGTCTTGTTGGTTAACGTTTTAAATCTCGACATTTTTCAATCTACTTCACATTTTTTAAAATAACCCAAAGAACTACGTAACCCTGATTTCCCCTAGCGCTTGGGGAATACGTTGGACCAGGAACAATTATTCCTGTCGGGCCCAAATTAAAAAAATAAATATATCTCATTAACTCAAAAAATAAAATTATAACATATTTTAATGACAAGTTAATTAATTTGGACGAGACGTCCTGTTAATCACAAAATTATAATTTTAAAATTATTAAATCAAAAACAAATCCATAAGGCATCTCTAAGAGGTTTAAATTATAAATTAGTAGGATTATTCAAACTTAAATAATTTAGGGTAACCATTTAGAACGAACAGTGTGGGGTGCTAATACCTTCCCCACCTGTAATCAGACTCCCAAACTTAAAATCTTGATTTAGGACCGGTACCTTCACGTTAAGGTTTTTCTGATGTTTTACCTTAAAAATATTAGTGGCGACTCCAGGTTTCCAGGGAACTCGGGAAACCTTATTTTCTTTTTACGGTTGGCCTCCCGCCGCGATTTAGGTTGCGACACCGATTATATGATATCTGAGAGATACTTAATTATTGTGATGCTTTCCGTCCATATTATTATGATGTTAGTTGCATGAGATGCTGAACTATAAGTAGTTGTTATGATGTATTACATGAGATATGATAGTATAATGTTTGATAAATAGCATGAGATGCGTTAACTTAATTGAGTAAATGATTCCTATGCATGAGATGTAGTAGGATATTTGATTTGATAATGTGAATTATATGCATGAGATGCACAATTGATAAATGTCGAGGGCATATGGCGTGAGACGCCAATTGATTGAAATGAATATTGTGATATAGCATGAGATGCTTGCATTGATGATTAAACATGAATGAGATTCTATGTTATGTGGTTTCGAGGACTCCACAAAAGACCTTAAGTGGGACTCAAGGCAAGCCTATTAAGGGGGACTCAGGGCTGCCTGTAACACTTCCATTGTTGTTGAGAGTGATTATGTTATGTGAGAGGACAAACAGTTTGGTACCAGTAAAACGGCGGGATCAGCTGAGAGCTGACTATATGGCTGAGAGCCTATGTTGCAACACAAAACTTAATAACAAATAATTGGATCCAATTGAATGAATATGTATGTGCATTGATAAATATTGTTGAGAACAATGTGATTTTTATGACCATGTGTATGTATGTTATTGAGAATAACATGAATGATATAGCCTTGAATGAGTTATGTGAATTGTGATAAGATGATGTTATGTGAGTGATTATGTTGAATGGCATTGTACGTTGTTATTTGATTGAGATATCATATTGTGTGATAGAGAATTGGATAAGTGGATTTAGTTCAATAACTGTCATTTAACATGTATAATGTTCACCCCTATTTATGGCTATATATTTCAGTGGATTTGGGCCGGGACGGAGATTGGTGAGATGTCACCGTGTGCGGGCAAGGAGTATTTGCATATATTTGTATATAGTATTTTATGGTGTAGCCTTGGCCGGCTCTTGTTGATATCCGTTTGATTGATGTATATGTTGTTAGTGGATTTTAGTTAGTTGATGGTTTCGTTGGAAACCTAGATTATATTTTGATGTAGATGATGAGATTATAGATGATGTTATATGAGATTATGGATGATATATTGATGATATAGATGTGGTGACCATGAATGGTCCTATTTTATTTGCATATGATGCATTTAATCCCAGGAATTGCAAATATTAAGTTATGTGTTGAATACCATGGATGGATCCATGTGTTGGTAATGCTTTACATTTAATGACCAGGTGATTGTTGCATTGTATAGATGGGCAGGGCATGTGTTTATATTGAAATCGAGTTAGATTATACATTGAGATTAGTTTGATGAGAAGTTAATGACAATTAGTGTTTTATGTGTGTTTATGCCTAATTATGCAAGTGACGAGGCCATGTTTCATTTTGTGAGGTTTAGATGCCATGGAATAGTTGCATTAGGAAGCACATGTACATGATGATGAAAGGATGATGAATAATGTGATTGATACTCAATGGAATTGATTATGTTTACTTAGTGTTGGAATTATGTATAATGTGGAATATAGGAATTGGAAGGGTAAAATTGGAATCCGACAGGTTTTTGGGCCCTCAGAAGGGACCGTTAGGTTCCCCATACCATTTATAAGTTGTACATGTAGGCCTTACCTAGTTTGAATGCAATTAGGTGGGTTTGGTGCATACAAATTTCATATTTTGACCAAAACATGTTTTTCTGCATAACTTGAGCATATGTCAGAATTTTGGAGAACAGATAGCGCCAACAGTTCCGGAATAGGGAAAACATGTGGCATATAAAGTTTCATAGCAATCGGACTTAAGTCGGGCCATTTGGATAGGTTAGAAGTTGGTCGAGAGGCCTAAAACTCATGACAACAGCGTTGTTGTTACTGTCATGCTGACGCGTAGCATGGGGCTGACGCATAGCGTCAGTTATGAAAAACAGAGCTGACACTAAGTGTCAGCCCCCTGTTTTTGTTTTTCATATTTTCTTGTTGTTGGTTGTTTTTGGGCATTTGGCATGTTGTATGGCTGCTATTTTTGTCCCTTTTTAGTAATTTTGATATTTTTCCAATTATTTGACATTAAATTAACCATGAAATTTTTTTACTTGTATTCTTAATTATTAATTAAATGTTAGGATGTTTTACCTACACTGTCCATCTTAAAACGGTTACCCAAATTTATGATGTATAATTTTTTTTTAAAAATAATTATTAAATATTTCATCCTTCATAAAGAATACAACCGTGATAGATGTTATTTACAAACAATATACACATTAACAAAATAATAATAAGGACATTTTGAAAAAAAATATGAACAAACATAAAATAAAATTAAATAATAGGACACACCACCCAAGTTTCGTTCTTTGAGTTCAAAGGAAAATAAACAAACAAGTGATTAAAAAACAGTGAAATAAAATAAAAAAATAAGACATCTCGTCTAAATTATCTTTCAAGTAATTAAAAGACAATCCATTAATTTTACCGAAAAATACATGGTTTAAATTTTTTTTAGAAAATGAATAAATAAACAAATAAATAAATAAAAAGGTAAAAATAGATAGATATAAAAAGGAAAAATAGATATAAATACATCAATGTGAAAATAAAGAAATATATATACACTTAATTAATTAAAATTAGCAAGTGAATCTTATTCAATTATTTTTTAGTAAATAAGATTGATAAGATCTCTCATCCAAATTAATCTCATTTTAAATTTAAACGAAAGATAAATAGATAATTAAATGATGGACAATTTATTAGTCTTAGTTCTTGTTTATGCATATGATAATAATTGATCCTTAATTATCAAAAAGGGTGTTAAGAGAAAATAATAAAAAGTCATGATAAAATATAAAATTGACAGTTATGTATGGGTAAACCAAAAAAAGCATTTGAAAATTATCACAAGAGAAAATAAATAAATAAAATAATATGGGTAAGTAAATAGAAAAAAGAGGGAAATGTAAAAATAAAAGAAAATAATAAATAATTAATTATAAAACAATTCAAGAAATTATAAATAAAAATAAAATTATAGTCAAATGATTATGTAAAAGATAACTACAAAATTATAATAAAATAAATAATTGCAAAAAGATAGAGCATGAAAAAATAGAGTTAAGAAAAATAAATTAAAATAAAGGCGCAAAAAAATAAAAACAAAGTGAAAAAAATAAATAAATAAAAATAAAAATAAAAATGCAGAAAAATTAATGAATAGATGAATTACTACAGAAAGATAAAGTACAAAAAAATAAAGTTTAGAAAAATAAAAGTACAAAAAAATAAATAAAGAAAAATAAAAGTACAAAAATAAATAAAGAAATAAAGAAAAATAAAGTGCAGAAAAATAAATGATATAAATAAATAACTACAGGAAAATGAAGTGCAGAAAAATAAAGTGTAGAAAAATAAATAAATAAAAATAAAAATGTAAAAAAAATAAAAAATAAAAGTATAGAAAAATAAATAAAGAAAAATAAAAGTGTAGAAAAACAAATGAATAAATAAATAACTGCAGAAAGATAAAGTGCGGAAAAATAAATAAAAAAAATAAAAGTAGAGAAAAATAAAAATGCAGAAAAATAAATGAATAAATAAATAACTGCAGGAAAATAAAGTGCAGAAAAATAAAGTGCGAAAAAATAAAGTGTAGAAAAATAAATGAAGAGAGATAAAAGTGTAGAAAAATAAAAAAATAAATAAAGATGAATAAATAAAGATAAATAAATGTTCTTGTATTTATTAAAAATACCTTAGTACAGTAACAATTAATGAAAAGCAAGAACGGAATTCCGGAGATCGATTTTGCGTAGATTTCTCTTGTTTTTGGCTTCGTTTAGACTCAATTTAAAAGTGTTTGGATACCGGTTACAAGACTTTTGCAGTAATTTAGGTCAAACAACTCACATACTAGAACATATTAGAGTAAAACATATTTTTCTAACAACATTTTCATATCTCTATTTTTGAAAGTAAAATTTCTAAAAAATTACACAAAATTTATCACTATTTTCTCTCCTTTCTCCTTCTTCCTTCCTTGTTTTTTCCTTAGCATCACTTTCTATTTATAGAGAAAAATTGGCCTTGGATCCCTTATCACATGCCATCACTTTCCTCTTTTTTCAATTTGTCTAAATTTGATGTCAATTTCTCCTATTTTCTTCAATTATCCAACCAAACTAGGTCTTATATCAAATAATCACCGTAACCTCTTTTCTTTTTCCTTTTTTTTTAATTTTCATTTTTTGGATTTTTAGGCTTTTTGGCCCATTTTTCTATTTTTTTAGTTTTTCTGGGATTTTTTTGGGCTTCTTTGGCCATTTTTTTTGTTTTTTCTCTTTTTCTTCTTTTTTTGCCCTTATTATTTTTTATTTTTTTAATATTTTTTTAAAAAAATTATTTTGAGTACAAGTGAGTAATCACTTACTCTTATGAAAATATAAACTATTTTAAAATCCTAAAATTATTTATTACACATACGACCATAAATAAAATATCCAATAAAGATAAAGTATTACTCACGTTACAAGGAGCAAGAAGGTAATCACCAAACATCGGTTTCCCTCCCTTGTTCTTTCCTTAGTTTCGACGCCTATTTGCCATTGCTCGAGAAAAATTATGAAAGAAGATTGATGAAAGAAGAAGTATGGTAGGAAATAAAGAGAAATTGAGTATTTATAGAAATGGAGAGGGTACTATTCCAACGGTCACTATGTAGTTTTTAATATTATTTTTAAAATTTTTTAATTTTTTTTATCCAGACAAAGATAGATGTTCACACCTCCCAAGTGGAGTCTTCTACTTCTGGAATTCAAAATCCTCATTCTCCTTTTCCTCTCGTGTCTCCGGACGAGGGTGAGGATTCCAGCATAGTGTATTACTATGCTGATGATACTGAATTTTATTCAATTGTCCCTTTTTAGCGCACGTAGTGACTATGGCTACTACCGACTCATCGGTCTTAAGGAACGACTCTGACGACACCTTCATGATCGCTGATAAGGTGAATTGGCTAGCTCGGAAGGCTGAGGATCCATACTTCTAGGTTTCCCAAGACGTGCTCTCTATTTACAGCCGTCTCGTCAAACCTTCGGACGGGGTAGAACTTGAAATTGAGTACCACTGGCGCGCAAAGAAGTACACCAACTCATTTGCCCTTTTTCCCCCCACACTCATAGAGCAGATCTACCACATTCCGAGGGACCGTTTCATTTATTTCCATGATTATACAATAACCAAGGTGGGAGCTTGGTTCCCCTTGAACATATTCGAGATGAGGGTGTTGTGTTTTTTAGACATCGCCCCCAGCCAGCTCCATCCCAACGGCTGAGCCCTGGTCTTATCTCTTGAAATCCTGGGAAAACACCTAGGCTTCACCCCCACCGTCACCATCTTCTTCCGGTTTGCTTGCGTAATGCACCGAAGTGGCACTAGAATTGGGTTCGCCAGTCTGCGGTACCAAAGTGACATCGTTAACTTTGAGGCCTTTGTAGATTCCTGCAAGATTGCCGGAGGTTCCTTCAAGAACTCCTTCCTGAAGCTCTATGTCAAAGGGACGAAGCCTCATTTCTGGAAGGATGAGGAAGGTCAGTTCAGGATCCACACCAGCTAGACTCACAAGTACTTATTGCTGGAGAGTTCGGCTTATGCCGTTGACAAGTCCTCCCTTTCTGAGTTTGCTAAGAGGGTGATTGACACCCTCCACAATATCTCCTGGGGTGCCCCTATCAAGTGCCGCTCTCTTCTTGGCACCGCAGAGACACGAAATGAGTATCTTACTTATTTGGGTATCTACCCATCTCTATTCCTTATTTTCATAATTTTATGTACCATGATTTACTAATGACTTTTATTCTTTACAGGGATCATGAGTGCCGCCGCCCTGGAAAACCTCTGCAAGTTGATGGAGGGTTCAGTGGCTAACACCTCCATTGAAAATAACGTCACTCCAAAGATGAGGAAGTCCTCCAGACTCCACATCCCTGGCGGGGTGATCAATGTTGAGGACGCCCCCGACAAGTGGAAGGACAAGGGGCAGGCTGGAGGGGTGTCTAAAAGACAAAAGGTGAACCCCGCCCCTCGAGTGGTGGACAAAGGCAAAGGGTGGCCATTAAGACCCCGGTGGAAGGCGACATTCCTCCTCCTCGTTCCGGTATGGAGGCTCTAGAGAATCTGATAGTCAGGACCTTTCTCCCGATGTCAGCTTCAAACTCCCCTTCTGCCTCAAATCTGGGTTAGAGAAAGATGATGTCACATTCTTCTTAGAGACGGTAATGTGGTACAACATCAAAACTCTCTCCACCATCTATTCCGCTGCTACTGATGGTCTAAAGCTAAAGTTGGAACATTTAAAAGATAAAAACTCTTGTCTCTTCGAGGACTACGGTCGAGCTCACCAGAGGATTAAATCCCTCAATAAAGCTAATCAAGCTTTTCAGCAGTCTGAGGAGACTTAGAAGAAGGATAAAGACAGACTTCTTGGTCGGGTGGCCGAATTGGAGGCCGTTGTGACTGACCTTCAGAAGAAGAATGAGGAACTATCCACGACGGTGCAAAATGAGAAGAACAAATACCAAGAAGACATGTTACAATTTGCTTATGTCGCCATAGACTCCTTCAGTCATGTCGTCCGCTAGGTAATCCACCGAAATTAGGATACCCCTCCTAACCTGAATGGGATTAGTTTCATCAACCGATTCCGGAATGGTGAGTTGGTGACTAAGATGGGAGGCCAGTCCTTTACTCCTTCTGATGAGCCTTTCAAGCTTACACCCTTACAGCGGGAGAAGATGACGGCCTAGGGGATCCAAATGATGAAGAAGCTGATGCCGGTTCTGAGGGGGAAGAATAAGAAGTCTGCCTCTTTTTTGCTCTGTAGATAGGATAAGCTCTGCCTCTTTTTTGAATATTCTAAACTTTGTTTATGCCAATATGCCTTATTTTTTGTAATGAAACTTTTATATATATTTGAATCATTTTGTTTACATCATCTCTCCTTTTACTTTCTTGTGTATATTTGCCACATTGGTGCATATAATATTAAAATAACCATTCTGGGTCTTTGGACCACTCTGAGATTTTAATAATCAAAACTTAACCACTATGGGATCTTTAGACCATTCTGGGGTTTAATAATTGAAACTTAACCATTCTAGGGTCCTTGGACCACTCTGGGGTTTAATAATTGAAATAACCACTTTAGGGTCCTTGGACCACTCCGGGGTTTAATAATTGAAATAATCACTCTAAGGTCCTTATACCACTCCGGGGTTTTGAGATTTAGCTAATATTGAACCAGAAAGTTTTGAATGTTTAATGGGAATTTTTATTAATGAAGAAGCACCCCGACTGCATGCCTCGTTAAAAACCTCCCAAGTAAACCATGTGGGAAAAACCTTGGGTGCCGGTTAGCTGAAATACATACGGAGATTCTTTACATTCCACTTATTTTTGAATACTTTGCCTCCCAAAGTTTCCAGTAGGTAAGCTCCTCCCGTAGTTACTTCATGCACCTGATATGGGCCTTCCCATGTTGGTGCGAATTTCCCTTGATGGGCGAACCTGTTTCCAGCTGAGGCCCTTCTTAACACCAGATCTCTGATATTAAATCTTCTCTGTTGAACCTTCTTGTTATACCGAAGTGCTACCTTAGCTTTGATAGCCTAATCCCGGATGAAAGCGATTTCTCGTACTTCATACAGGGACTCAGGTTTATCTTTTAACCGTTGTTCGTTTTCCTCTTCACTAAACTGCTATACTCTAGGGGAAATATAATTGATTTCAACTGGGATTACTGTATCAACTCTGTAGACTAATCGGAATGGGGTTTCTCCTGTCGAGGAATGTGGCGTTATCCTATATGCCCATAGGACATGACACAACTTATTAGTCCATTCTCCTTTGGCTTCTCCCAACCGCTTTTTTCAATCCTTTAAGTATTTCTCTGTTAGCCTCCTCAGCCTGGCCATTTGTTTGGGGATGTTCTACTGACGAGAAAACTTGTTGGATTTGGAGTCCCTCTAGCAAACTCATGAACTTCAAATCTATAAACTAAGTTCCGTTGTCTGTAATTACTATTCCCAGGATACTGAACCTAGTGATTATGTTCTCATACATAAACCTTCGAGTTCGGGCAGCTGTAATGTGTACTACGACCTCAGTCTCTATCCATTTAGTGAAGTAGTCAACTCCCACAATTAGGTATTTAATTCTGCCTGGTGCCTTTGGGAATGGTCCTAAGATATCCATGCCTCACTGGTGGAATGGCCATGGGACAGCCAAGGTAAACAACTCCTCAGCGGGAATGTGATGTTGATTGCTGTTTTTTAGATAGGAGTCACACTTCTGGACATACTTCACCGCGTCCTTTGTCATTATGGGCCATTAATAACCAGCCCTGGCTATTCTTCTAGCCAAATTTTACCGCCACAGTGGTGACTACACGTGCTTTCATGAACCTCGGCCATTACTTCTCTTATTTCTACTTCGTTTAAATATTTTAGGTATGGGACCGATATCCCTCCCCTGAACAAATTTCCATCAACAAGAACGTAGTTTGGTAATTCTTTCTTAAGCTTCTTTTTCTCCAAAGGTTTTATGGGAAGCTATCCATTTACCAGATACCTGATGATAGGGACAACCCATGAGTCATCTAGGAATGCTTTTGAATAAATAGCGTACACCTTCACTGGTGTCGTTATGATGGGTTCTCCCAAGGTACTCTGAATAACCGTTGGTGTCGATCCCGCCTTCTTTGTGCTTGCTAAACGAGATAGAACATCAGCTCTTACGTTATCCTCCCTTGGTACATGCTTGTATTTAATCTGAATGAATTTTTCTTCCAACTCTTTTACCTTTGCTAAGTATTGCTGTAAGAGCGGCTCTTTTGCCTGGTAGCTCCTATTAATCTGTGAAATTACCAGTTGGGAGTCACTGCAAAGTATGACACTTTTGGCTCCGACATCTAATACAGCTCGGAGTCCAGCAAGGCAAGCTTCATACTCTGCTTGGTTGTTTGATGTCTTAAAATCAAATCTCAGGGAAATTTCTATGTTGACCCCGTCCTTGCTTTCTATAACTACACCGGCTCCACAACCTTTTGAATTTGAGGATCCATCTACAAAGATGTTTCAATGCTCCCGCACTTGGGACGGGGGTTCGCCTGTTAATTCAGTTATAAAATCTGCTAAGACTTGGGCTTTTATAGCCATTCTTGGCTCAAAAGAGATGTCAAACTTTGAAAGTTCTATGACCCACTTTGTTATTCTTCCTGTTAAATTTGGCTTATGCAGAACGGCCCATAGTGGCAGATCCGTTCGTAATATAATGGGATGAGCGTGGAAATATTACCTCAATCATCTGGACGTCCAAACCAACACCAGAGCGGCCTTTTCCAACTTTTGATATCGTCCTTCAGATCCTTGTAATACTTTTCTGATAAAATAAACTGGCCTCTGTCCTTCTACCATTTCTTTTACCAGGACGACTCTTAATGCTTCATCAGATATGACTAAGTACATAAATAACTGCTCACCTGGGTCTGGCTTTGTTAGCACTGGTGGATTCACCAACACTTCCTTGAGACTTCTGAAGGCTTCTTCCTGCTCTTCTCCCTTTTCAAACTTCTTGTTTTTCTTCAGGATTTTGTATAGTGGCAATTCCCGGTATGCCATCTTTGGCATGAACTGAGACAGAGCGACCACTTTCCCGTTTAATGACTGTACTTCTCTAACATTGGTTAGACTCCAGAGTTCCTTTATCACCTTGCACTTATCCGGATTGGCTTCTATTCCTCTTTGCGTAAGCATAAAACCTAGGAACTTCCCTGCTGGAACTGTAAAGGTGCATTTCAGAGGATTTAAAGGCATGTTATACATCTGCATTCTTTGAAAAATTGCCCTTAGGTCTTCTACATGGTCACCTCCTGTCGGAGTCTTAGCTATGATGTCGTCCACATAAACTTCGACCATCTTGGACCTCATTCCGTCAAATACTTTATTCATCATCCTCTGATATGTTGCGTCTGCGTTCTTGAGTCTGAACAACATTACCGTATAACAGAAAACGCCTTTGTCATTCACGAATGTGGTTTTTTCCTCATCATCCTTCCACATCAGAATTCGATTATAACCGGAGTAAGCGTTCATGAACGAGAGAAATTGGTACCCTAAGGAGTCGTCTACCATTTGATCTATGCTTGGGAGCGGATAAGGGTCCTTTGGACAATATTTATTCAAATTTGTGAAATCAGTGCACATCTGTCATTTTCCATTTGCCTTCTTTACCATTACCGCATTGGACACCCAGGTTGAATACTAGACTTCTCTGGTAAACCCCGCCTTCAGTAACTCCTCTGTCTGTTCACAAGCAGCTTGTTATTTTTCTGGACCAAGCCTTCTTTTCTTTTGCTTTACTGCTCTTAACTCCGGATAGACTGCTAACTTATGGTAACATAAATTCGGATCTATTCCTGGTATGTCCGTCGTTGTCCATGTGAAAAGATGTTTGAATTCTCTCAAGAGTTTAACTAACTGTACTTCCATGTCACTTTCTAAACAATCATTCACCTCAGTTGTCTTGTTGGGGTCATCATCTAAAATCATGTTCTTGACACCACCTTCTGGAGTAGGTCTCTGGGGATTTACAGGATCCATTATCATCTCCTCTCTTGGATCTAAATCTATCAAACTTACTGACCCGGGTACTGAACCGCTATCATTTAATCGTTTCCTCTTGACCATTTCTTCCGTTTTAGTCATCAAGACACTCAGGTTATAACAATATCTCGCCATCTATTGATCCTTCCTCACTATGGATACCTGGTTATCTTTATCGATAAACTTAATCAACAAGTGTGGTGTTGAAACCACTATTACCAAAGTGTTCAAGGATGGCCTACCCAGGATTCCATTAAATGGGGACTTCACATCTTTCACTAAAACTCGAGTTCAGACAGTTTTTGACCCTGGCTCTCCTTCAAATGTCAATCTGGTGTCTAGGTAACCCTTGGTGGGTTGCTTTGCTCCATTAAAGGCTGCAAGATCCTGAGTTTAGGGTTGTAAATCATTATCTGTTAGCCCTATCTTTTTGAAACAATCATAAAAAATTACATCACAAGAACTTTCCTGATCCACCAAGATTCTCCTAATCATTTTATTAGCTATCACGACCTCAATAACCACCACATCATCCCCTCCAAGTACAGTGGGTCCATAATCTTCATCTGAGAATGTGATCATCGGGGTCTTCACAACACCCTGGTGTGGCTTATTATTTGTCTTTGTTTGAACAGACATGATCATTCTCAAGTGGTTCTTTCAAGCCGAATTGGACACTCCCCCTCCTGCGAATCCACCTGTGATCATATCGATTACGTCCTTTCTTCCCGAACCAGGAAGTTTCATCCATGACTCATCATCCTCCTTAATGTTATCTATAACGGCCTTTCCTTTGTCCAGAGTTTGCTTCTTTAACTCCCTCTTTTCCTCTTCAGCCAGACCGTTGTCTCTTTTTCTAGGGGACTCCTTCACTTGCTCTCTGTACACCTCTTGTCTGAATAAATACTATTTTAGTTTTCCTTCTCTAATCAAAGTCCCAATAGCTTCCTTTAACTGTTTGCACTCATCGGTGTTATGACCGGCCTGTTCATAAAATTCACAATACTTGCTAGTGTTACCTGGTCTCTTCATAGGCATGGGTTTTCTAATCCCATTTACCATAAAGCTTCTCATCCTAACCTCTCTTAGAATCTAGTTGGGCCATACTGCCAGGGGTGTGACTTGAATTGACACTCTGTCATTCCTTCTGCCTTAGAGGGGGGCTCTTGCTCCCTACCCCCTTCAATCTTTAGTCCTCTTCAGTCTTGGAGTTGTGGTCAGTCTTCCATTGTTGAAGTCTTTCCTTTTGCTACTGCCAAGTGCATTTCTCTCCCTACATACTTCACAGCGTTTCTCTGAAATTCCTCGAATATCTGGGTGCCCATCTCGCCAAAGACAAGGCAAAAGGCGATTGCCGTTGTAAAGCTTTAATCGCTATGTGCAGTTGAATCTACTCACTTAGTCCTGGTACCAACATTTCTTCCTTGTAAAATCTTTTCAAAAAATCCCCAAGGCTTTCATCCAAACCTTGCTTAATTTTGGCCAATGTATGAGACGTCTTGGGTACATCTATTGAGACGACAAAGTGTTGTAGGAAGGCATGGACTAGGTCATCCCAACAATCTAACGACCCTGGTGGTAAACTTTTAAACCATCTCAGAGCTTCAACAGTCAGGGTTCTGGGGAACATTCTACATGTAACATCCCTGTTTTTAGTAGCAGTTTTATTTGGTAAATTTTGAAGTGTGGGAGGTCAGAAAGTAAGAATAAGTGAGTAAATACCTTGTATAGGGTCAGTAATACTCTAAAAAATTATATTTTTGGGTATAATTATGGAATTTATACAGACCTTTGAGGATATTATTCAAATTCCGAGAGAAAAAGGCTTTGATCCGCGTGACAGAGTGACATTCCGAGTGAAAAAGACTCTGTTCCGAGTGACAGGAAGCAATTCCTAGTGATAGAAAGAAAATCCGAGTGAGGAATGAAATTCCGAGTGTAAAGTTAGGTTGACCGAATAAAACATTACTAAAAAGGATACTACCGAGTGAAATATTGGTCTTAGAGATAGCTGGAGTGAAGTGGGTTCAAGGGAACCACTTCTGAGTGAATATTCCGAGTGAAAATACCCTTGAGAGACTCATTTCCAAGTCAAACCTTGCCAATTGCTTCTTTCTTGAGTGACAATTTCTACGATACCGAATGAATAGACTCAGTCAGGGATATAACTGATGCAATCCGAGTGAAGTTGTCCAAGTCAGACCTCCCTAATAAGATAGAAGATAGCAATCCGAGTAGGTTGAAAACCATTTTGAGTAGGACTTAATATGTAGCCTTTCCGAGTGAATGGGTTTGAATATTTCCGAGTAAGATATGCTCGAGTGGAAAATAATACTGAGTGAAATGTGTGTATAAGAATGAATTTGGATATTCCCGAGTATAAAATCCGAGGGAAGATTGGTTATAATGGCTTAGATTGGAAAATTTCTAAGTATATGATAAACCGAATGAATGATCCATATATAAATCCGAGTGGATGGGATTAGAACAAGCCTGAGTTGAACTTAATGTGATGATATTTCCGAGTAGATTAAATAATGTGTAATTAGAGGGTCTAAGTATGAAATGAGTCTGAGAGGAACCTAACTTAATAAGTTTTACCTGAGTGGTTAAGCATGAAATAAACCCGAGTGAATGATGAGGAGTTCCGAGTGAATGAATGCATAAGTGTTTTATATTAAGTTGATGCTTCTACCAACTGAAATGAGTTATTAAAATTATTTGGGAGGTGTTAATGGAAGAAATAGTGATGGATTCCGAGTGGTTATATATATATATTGTATGGTTAAAGCATTACTTGGCTTGAATATGAGTGGTGATGAATGAATAATGATAATTGAGTAGATACCGAGTGGAAAATGGTGTTTGGGAACCCATTCCGAGTGAATTGTAGTAGGCAGGGCCATTTCCAAGTAAGTCTATGAGTATGACTCCTCTTCCGAGTGAGAAGTACTCTACTGGACCAAGTCCGGGTGAGGCTCATACGTGTGTGTCTTTTCCGAGAGGTAATGACCTTAATAGGCTTCGATTGAAATTGTAGTTGAAGAATTTGGTTCAAACCGAGGGAGAAATATGAGTGGACCGAGTGGAGAAAGTGTTGACTTCTGAAATAAAGGATGTTATAATTCTGAGTGGAAACTGAATGAATATGGATACCCTTTTCCGAGTGAGCCTAAGGTGTTATGAAATCCGAGTAAAAAGTGATTTGATGTTGAGTTGGCTAAGGAATGATTTAGTTAAGTATGAAATAAATAAGAATAGGTTGTTTACCGAATGGAAATCCTGAGTAAAAAGAATCCGATTGAATCCAGAAGAAATCCGACCTAGAGAGGAGAAATCCGACTAGATGTTTTAAGAAGAAATAATCAAGAGTGAGGACCAAGAGAAACGAATCAGTTTTTGAAGATTTCCAAGCCATGAAGGGCGGACTCGCTCAAGCAAATCGGATTTCGCTTAAGCGATCCGATGTCAGCACTCCACACCAGTTAGCTAAAATAGGTCGTCCTTAGAGCAGGAGTTCACACCGGATAGCTTTGAGCCGGTGTTCATCACAACACCGCCCTCTTTACACAGACGGAGTCCTTAACTCCTTCACACACACCGTCCTTCCTTACTTCACACTCAACACCGCCCACTTCACACCGCTTCACATTCCACACCGCCCTAACACTCTATACCGCCTCACATTCCACACCGCCCTAACACTCTATACCGCCTCACATTCCACACCGCCCTAACACTCTATACCGCCTCACATTCCACACCGCCCTAACACTCTATACCGCCTCACATTCCACACCGCCCTAACACTCCATACCGCCTCACATTCAGTAACGCTCTAACACTCCATACCGCCTCACACTCCACACCGCCCTCACACTGCACTCCGCCTTCACACACCCAATACCGACCTTTTTCCAACACTGAACATTATTTTTAATTCCACTCCAATTAGTGATCAGCCCACTTAATTACATAAATCCAAAAATGAGTGGCACAACGAACCAATCACAGGGGAAAGTTGCATCCATTATAATACCTTTATATATTTTATTCCAATCAAATGCTACGCTGACAGTGAAATGAGTCAAAAGTTGCCATTATCTTCACCTAACCATCACTCACGGGAAATGTTGTCTTCCACTTGTTTCCCTCATTATTAATACATTATTATCACTTTTAGAACACACACACATACGAAACATAACCTCTTCTTGCCAGCTTTCTTTCTCTCAATTCTTTTCCTCTCTCACGCGGACTTAAAGTAGGACAGTGAAAGGAACCCTTTTTCTCCTTATCCAGGAACTTCATTGAGGTAAGGGGGGTATATTCTCGGGTATTCTGGGGGAATCTGAGTGAAAGGAAAGGGTTAAGGAATGTGTTTCCTTACCTCTCCAGGACAGATCTGGTTTGTTGTGATTTAATTGTTTGTTATATATATAATGTATTGAACATGTTTAATTACAGCGTTGTTTATTATTGACCATGAGAATTCAGTGAACCTGTTGATTTTATTGATTAATACGAATGAATAAGTGTATATGTTTGATGCTGGACTGTAAAAATATTAAAAGTATCATGGGTATTTATGAGGACTCCAGTGAAGAGATATGAACTGACATCGGATACTATGATATTAAGCTCGGTATTGTACCAATCAACCAGAGCAGTTAAGAATACACAAATTCACTCAGAAATTACAGTGATATGACCAGTTATATATTAATCCGATTGGTTATCTGAAGAATACAAGTTTCTTATTTAAAACTTTCAAACAGGATTATATTACATTTGATAAACACCTTATTTTCACTCGGAATCTTAACTTTTGCACTCGGTATTTATCCAAGTTTTACTCAGAAAATCTGGTTATCAACATTTCCACTTGGACATAACTTATGTTTAATCGGAAAACTCATTTTTACTCGGTACTAATCTATTTCTACCCGGAAAAATTCATTTTTCATTCGGAAACAGACTTCTTTTACTCGGTTAATTATATTTCACTCGGTATTTAATTGATTTCACTCGGAAAAACCTATTTGTCACTCGGTATTTAACTCATTCTCCTCGAAAAAGCAGTCTTAACGTTTCATACTTGGATTTTTCAATCAGAATCCCTTTTATACTCCTTACTGAATTATTAAAATGTTAAAAATATCATTATTGGTCTTTTACCTATTATTATTCTTAATATTATTATTATTATTTACATTATTATTTTTATTATTGTTATTCTTATTATTATAATTAGTATTATTGCTATAAATATCTTATTTTATTAACTATGAGTAAATAAATATGAATTATATTTTATTATTTATACAAGTATAATTTCAACTAAGTTATGAACGATGTATTTTATCAAAATAACCTGCAACGTTTAATCCATTAAATCAAAAGCTTGTGAACGAATATGATGAGGCTGGAATCACATAAATACCCATGACTCAAAAGATGAAAGAGAATGCATTTCGCATCATGAAAATATGTTTTGAAGAAGAAAAACTAGAGCATACACCTGGTACGCTGGAGGACATTCACGTTCGATCTCAGTAGAAGAATCTTGGGAGTACAACTGGAACGGCAACCCAATGGCATCAGAGTCGCGCCCTGATAGCCGGGTGAGACGAGTAATTCTGGTGTACTTCGACTAAATGACGGGATGTATCTATGATCGTGAAGAGCCAAGTCCCAAGATGAAATGATATATATAATGATGAGAACCTGTGAGTTCATTCGTACCATATGATAAAAGAAAGGGGACTTGGTGAGCTCCGATCGCTCTAGAATGGAAACGTTGTGCCCAAGAAATAACTTGAGCAGGATGGAATCCAAAGAATGAAAGGATGATGATGGATTGATTTATTGGGCCCACATGCATCATGAGACTTAACCAAAGATAAATCATAATAAATCCGAACTCATGCATTCATTACAGCATATTTGATTGTTATAATTGTGAATATGTTATATGTACGATTTATTTCATGATAACATGCTTGATTGTTATAAATATGCTAAATGTATGATCTATGTGACATTGTATGTTAACTGGATTATGTCCGCATCGGATGAACCAATCAGGGTCTTGGGTTATACTCACCCTTACTGTTGAACATTTTTCAGAGGAATTAGAAACTTAAGAACCCGAGTGTGAAGATCAGCAATACGCTGAACCCATTGAGAATAATCATTAAGGATAGGATAATTGTTATTAATAATCAGACACCGGATGACTGTATAATATCTAAGGGTGCCTGCGTGCCCCATTTTGTTAAGAGTACAATTACTTAGAGTTTGTGAATGACTATGTGATATATACATTATTGCTTCCACTGATCTGCCATTATTTAAAAAAAAATATATTCACTTTTTCTGAAAACTGTTAACACACTCAGTTAAATAGGATGAACCTACAAAAAGGATTTGTCTTATCTAACCGAGGGTGTTACACTACACATGACGTCCTTTTCTGCCTCGAGGAAAAGTGACTCATTTGTATAGGCATCCAGATGCCGTCCCGGGTCAGACTCTCTATTATACTTGCCTATAGACAGCTGTTGGGGGGTCTACAGATGCCTTGGGATAGGTACACACATCAATCTCCTAGTGAATGGTACACTGAACCGGTACTCTCCATCTCTTCCTTGCAACGGACCCCTCCGTTGATCATTCATATCCGCAGTTTGATATGTCGATTCTTTCTCATCAAGTGTCTGCGCTTGAAAGTATTCATGGGTATGAGAAGGCTCCTAGTGCCTCCGCTCTCCTGTTGTATTATTTCGTTATTCCCTATTCTGCTTCAGCTCCTGTATCTCCATCCTTAGTTGCCTAATAAGCTCGTCCCGTGAATCTGATTGCTGGACAGCCTGCATCCTTCCCTGGGGTTGGTCTGTGCCAGGAGTCTCCACGATTCTGCCCCCAAATTCTAAGATTCAGGGTTCAACCCTTTGGGCGACGTTCTCAACATGCCCCTCGAGGGCACCGCTTTGCCTATTGACCTCCATAACTTTAACTTCGATGGCGTGGGACTTAGTGGGAACTCCAAGCTCTTCACATTAAGGTAATCAATACATAATTCAGTCGTAGTCCTTGAACCACACCGGGGGGATACTTGTAAAAGGGGCTCCGATGCTTAAGTCAGTACGGTTATAACGGAAAATATTCGTATTACGGAGCAAGAACAAGAGAGTGAGAGCACTTAAGATCTACTTAAGTTGGTTTATGTGTTAATGACATGAGCTATTTATACATGGTTCCCTTAAAACACAAGTGGGTGATTTGACTTGTGTTAGAATCAGAGCTTGCAGCTTTTGCAGGTGCAAGTTGCCCACTTGCCTTTTTTGGCCGGGGTCATATTCATACAGTCCGTACTGAAGAAACTTTTTGACACTAGTATGCTTGAAGGGCAGTTTTGGGTCTATTGATGTCTTCTGCAGGTAAATTGCATATTTTATATTATCCGGGGTAGCTAGTTTTTGGGGACCGGTATCCACACCGGATCACCACCTACGTATATAGGATATTTTAAGAAGTGAATATCTTTCTTAGTAGCTGGATCTGGGGAAAGAATAGGAAAAGTGATTTCATTATATTTTTTACTAAGAACAGGTCCTACCACAAGAATATTTTTTTGTGGGGCGATAGTTTTGAAAAGACAGATTACCTATCTTTTCTTTAATTTCAGGTGAAATACGATACAGCTAGTGGCGAGTATAATGGTGCTGGTGGTGTCGATTATGGTGGCATTGAGGGAAGGGGCGACAACGATGATAATGGCAGCAGTGATAGTGGCAGCGGTGGTGGTTGATATAGGGGGGATGGTGGGAATGGTGGTGGCAGTGGCGGTAATGGTGATGATAATGATGTCAGGGGAAACAGTAGTGATGGCGCGACGACGATGATGAAACTAGTGGCGATGGTGATTGTTATAGAGGTGGTGACAGTTGTGGTCATTATATGGGCATGGTGATCGTGCTGGTAGTAATGGTGACGAAAATAGTAACAATGGCAGGGCGACGATGGTCGTGACAAGGGAGACAATAGTTATGGTGGTGGAAACAATAGTGGTGATGATGATGGTGTTAAGGACAGTTGTGGTAGTGGGCATAAATGGTGGTGGCAACAGTGGTGATGGTGGTGGCGATAGCGCTAAAGTAGTAATAGTAACGGTGACGACGAAAGTGATGGCGACGATAGTGGTGGTGGTAGCGACAACAATGACAGTAGTGGTGATGACAATTGGGAGTGGGTGGTGTTGGCAACGACGAAGGTGTTGTGCGATGTTAGGAATTGGTAATTATAATGGTATGAGGGGTTAGAAATCGAAGTTAATTTTAGTTATATTCCAATTCTATAGAATTGAACCTAGAATTGTAATTCCAATTCTAAGAAGGCTTCCAAACTTCAAAATTGAAATTCTAAGACCCAATTCCAAGCTTTAATTCCATGCTCAATTTCATGCATCAAATGAGCACTTAGGGTGTATTTAACTTAGATTTCCTAACAAATGGTATCAGGTTCACTTGATTTGAAATGTTTGTACCAAAAGTTGAAGTGTAAAAATTTGACAAATCCAACAAGTTCAATATATAAGAGCTAAAGCTGCAGGCATTAAGGAACAAACATATAAATTGGTAATCACGTATTGGTTATATTAATTTGATATTTATATTTGGATAATGATGTAGGCTAGATGCCACTCATTATATTTTATGTTTATATTTTATATAAACCAAATATATTTCCTATAAGGTTATAGCATAAATCCAAAAAAGGATAGTTTTTATTTTAGTTTGACTAAAATTACAACTATTAGGTCTAACTTATTTAAAATGAGAGAGCTCAATTACTAAAGAGTGATCATTAGGTCAACATGTGCTTATAAATAGAACATGAGATATGCATGTGTAGCACTCTTGTGATATACAAAATTCCGTATTTTGTTGTGGAAGTCGCGCTCTAATGAACTAGCATTTGTACCCGTAAAATTTAGCCGAAGTATTGGTGTAAACTTCTATAAATGAGTATAACTTGACTCATTATTAAAGGTTTTACGTTTCAACATATATATTTTAAATGGTTCTTAAATTTTGTTGCTTTTTAACCTAAATTTTTACAAAAAACTTTGTAATCTTTATATTTTTGTTACCTGAAGATTATAATTCCCTAGCACTATTAACTATGTTGGTTTTAAATTAACAAAATGATAAACTTGAAACTAAAACAAAACATAAAAGACAGAATTGTTAAAATAAATAAATAAATAAATTGATATCTAAAAATACACATTGTCAAACAAGCTCTGATATCTGCAATTTAGTGGCTACGGGACATGGGTTTATATGGTTGGGGCAGGGTTTGCCCTTCTATTCCCCCTTCCCCCTTTACCATTCAAACCAATAGGAGCAAAAAAAACTAGCTCTCAAATACTTAGAATTATGATTCTTTCACTAAAGTTTTAACGTGTTTTTACTACCAAGTCAATACTCTTGTTAGAACTAGTATTCTTTTGCTTTCAAACGTAATGTGCATGAATAATAATAATAAAATATATACATTGTGTCCATGTTTCACAACTCATACACAACACAATCTTAAGTACTTTAACAGGTAACCAAACATCTGTTTTTCATTAAAAAATATTAAAATAATAATAATAAATGAAAAGCAAAACATCTGTGTGTTGTAGTTATTAAATCACAAAAATAAATAAACAATAACTACATCCCTCACTCCAAGACCTTTATTTTCCTATTGCAATAAAAGATATGATATTGTATCCTCATTGGACCAATATAAAATCTAAAAATATACACATATTTGAAAACTAGTCACCAGATCAACCCTTACACACCGACAACGACCAGTTCAAAATGTAAACAAGATGGAAAAATACATTGTTTGGATGGATTAAAAATAAAAAAGGAAGAAGTGAAAAAATTATTTTGATTTGTTTAGATGAATGAAAAAGATAATGAATGGAAATAAATATTTTCTAATAAAAAATAAATTTAATTCAATAAATAAAAATAATTTTTATTATAGTATTTTTAATATAAAATTATTTTTATATATATTTATTAATAATATATTAAATCATTAAAAATAAAAATAAAAATTTGCCTATATCACTTTACTTTCATTTCCGATTTCCACCCAAAATGATTCTAGGTAAGAAATTGATTTTTGTAATTTTAATGAACCCTAAGGTGCTTGGAAGAGGTATTTAAAATTTCTATGGAATTTAGAATTTTAGGAAATTTGATTTCTATTAATTCAATTTATATCATTGTTAAAATGATTTATTTTGATGAAATACTTTAAATCCTTTCATTTTGAAAATCACTCATTTGGATTAAGTATTTAAAATTTTTACAATTTTAAAATTTTGGTTATTTGTGGTGTTGGTGGAGGTGAAGGTGACGATTACAGTGAGAGTGGGGGTGGCAAAGGTAGTAGCAACAGAGTTAGTGGTGATGTAGCGGCGATGAAGGAGATGGTCGTCAAGGTAGTGTCAATGATAACAGTAATAATGGTCTCAGCGATGGCAAAGGGGTGATGGTGGCTGTGATGATGGTGGTGAGGTGGCAACAATGGAGGCGGTGAGGGGGATCATAGTAGCAGTGGCAATAGTAGTGGTGGTGCTAGTGGTAACAGTGGTAGTGACGACTAGTGATGTCAGGGATGGCGACATGGACATGGTGGTAGCAGAAGCAGTGGCAATGGTGGTAATGGGGGTGGCGATGATGACTACAAAGGGTGGTGTAGGTGGCAATCATGGTGACAGTGGTGGTAGAGACAAGGGGTGCTAGTGGTGGCAGTGGTGGTGCAGGTGACGACAATGATGGCGGCAGCGAGGGGATGGTGGTGACAACAATGGTAGTGACAACTTTGGTGATGGTGATGGAAACGATGGTCATAGTAGTGGAAGAAACGAGCGAGTGCTACTGGCGATGGTGGTAATGATGGTGATAACAAGGGGATGGTGGTGGCGGTGGTGTAGGAGAAACCGTGGTTATGGTAGGGATCGTTGTAATAGTGGTGGTGGAAATAGCGACAACGAAGGGGTGGTAGCAACAACCATGGCGGCGGTGGCAATGTAAGTGATGGTGGTTGCTACAATGATAGTAACAAGAATAAGGGGTGGTGGTGATGGCAAGAATGAGTGGTGATGGTGGCAACAAGGGTCATAGTGGTGGGGGTGACAATGGTGAAGTGAAAAGTTTAAGGTCCTTTTGAATTATGAAAACATTTTTTTTTCAATTCTAATTATAAAACTATCATCTTTTCTATTATAAAAAATTTTAAAACTAAAAACAAGAAATAAAAATAGAAATATTTTTACAATCTAAATGTGTAACATCCTGATTAAGATTTATTGCCGATTAAGATTAATTGCTGATTAAGATTAATTGCAGATTAAGACTAATGGCTGACTAACTAAGTGTGGCACGAAAATGACGCATGTGCCCTTCTTGACCATATAAAGGGCTTCGGTTTCACTATTCCGCTCACGTTGAGTGAGGAAAAGACAGAGAGAGTTGAGCGTTCTTCTTCGTGCATACAGTGGTGCTGTTTCTGTTATCTCCACCCAAGCTTCTTCTTCTTTGTCTTCTTCTCCTTCTTCTTCTTCCACTCAGAAGCCGTTAGAGTCTTGATAGGAAGTGTGCAGCGTTGAGTGTCTCGGAGTTGTAGAAATACTCCACTGTTGGTGAGACGGAGCTGAGAGAGGACAACTTTCGATTTCTCCAAAGCTGAGTGTAGAGTTTGACTGGGTTCGAAGGTCGTTGAGCAAGAGGGAGTGACTGAAGGTGCGATCGGAGAGCAACCGATCAACGTTGAAGGTCCGAGGGACTTCACAGTAGGTAGGGGGTGCTTTACATTTCAAATACATGGTTTATGGACGGGTTCCGGGTGAATTTGCCAGACTGTTTGTGTTATATGAAATGTGATGATTGGTGTGTATTGGCAGAGTGATAGCTCACGAAACACCCAGATATATGATAGCTATGGGTCGTGTAGTGTTGTGTGGATTTCCGTCCATGAGTTCATGTTGAATTGCATGAGATGCATGTTGTTGATATGAGAATGCCGAGTGATTGCATAAGATGCATGTGGATGATCATGAAAATGCCTAGTGCTTGCATGAGATGCATGTTCCGAGTGGAATTGTTGTACTGATTGTATGTATCTTTATTGAACTGCATGAGATGCATGTTCCGAGTGGAATTGTTGTGCTGTCTGTATGTATCTTTATTGAACTGCATGAGATGCATGTTCCGAGTGGAATTGTTGTGCTGTCTGTATGTATCTTTATCGAATTGCATGAGATGCACCATTGAAAATGCTGAGAGCATTTAGCGTGAGATGCTCAATTATGAATCGGTAATTAAATATATATAAATGCATGAGATGCTATCAAAGACCTTGGGTGGGACTCAAGGCAAGCCAACTGAGTGGGACTCAGGGCTACCCGTAACACTGCCGTTGTCGCTGAGAGTGATTGTGTTACATGAGAGGGCAAACGGTTTGGTACCAGTAAAATGGCCGGATCAGCTGAGAGCTGAATAAAAGGCTGAGAGCCAATGTTGCAACATAAAACTTAATAATAAATAATCGGATCCGACTGACTAAACGTGTGTACATTGATACTGTTGCCGAGTACAAAGTGATTGTATGGTTGTGTGTATATGTTATTGAGAATAACGTGAATAATATAGCCTTGAATGAATTGAGTATATTTCGACTAGAGGATGCTGAGTGAGTAATCATATTGAATGGCAGTAGATGTAGTTGTTTATTTGAAATATGATATTGCATAGTAGAGAGATGGATGATTAATCCGAGTCAATAACTGTCATTTAATATGTAAAATGTTCACCCCTACTTGTGGCTATATTTTCAGTGGATATAGGTCGGGATGGAGAATGACGAGTGCTCCTCAAGTCCGAGTGATGAGTATTTTGTACTGTTGTAGTGTACATATGGTACATCTTGTATATAGTTTGATGTAGCCTTGGCCGGCTCTTATGAACACATTTTGTTTAAACATATATATATATATATATATATATATATATATATATATATATGGATTTGAACTACCCAGTACTATGAATACATGTATATATCTTTAATGTTATGAGGTTGTTGAATTATCCAGGAAATATTGTTATAGGAGAAGTGCTAAGGGCTAAATGGTTCCGTGTGAGACATAGTTGAGAGCCCTTTCCGAGTGAATAAAGCTTAAAATAATTCTGAGTGGGATGTGTTCGAAAGGACTACTTCCGAGGGAAGGCTAGTCAATATGTTATCGAGTGAAAAATAGCTGAGTAAACCTCTCCCGAGTGAGGAAAGATTTAAATACTCTCGAGTGAGACTTGATCGAGAGAATCACTTCCGAGGGAAGAATGGGCAAGATGATTCTGGGTGAGGTATATTCTAGGAAACCTCCTCTGAGCGAACAAGGATTACATAATTCCGAGTAAGACTTACCCTAGAAAATCTTCCGAGTGAAGAATGGTTAAAGTAGTTCCGAGCGAGGCTAGAAAACCTCCTCCGAGGGAAGAAAGGGTAAAACACTTCCGAGTGAATTGGGGTTGAAATGCATCCGAGTGAGGTAGTGCTGAGGGAAATACTTTCGTGTGAAGACCTCTCCTGTGTGGAGAAGGGTTAAGATATATCTGAGTGAAATATAACCGAGGGGAATTACTTCTGATAGAAGGGAAGTTAAAAGCTTCCGAGTGAGGAATGACTGAGTGAATCATTCCGAATGAAGGTTAAAACGCCCCGAAGTGGCTCATGCCGGAGATGAGACCTTCCAGGCAAAGAATAAGGATCTGGCTAAGCAAGAAATTACCGAGTGAAGTATGACCCGAAGGGACCGTTCCCGAGTGAACGGTGGTCCCGATTCCGAGTGAAGGAATACCGAGTGTGGGACTCGCTCTAGCGAGTAGGGGCTCGCTAAAGCGTTATTCACTGGTTTCGTTTAATCGAATCAGGGTTTTGCCAAGCGAGTGGCACCCTGACCCGTTTTCTTTTTCCCTCGACTTCGGGTTCGCTTTTATTTGTCCCGACTCCTATTCTGAACGCGAAAAATTTCCCCCGGTCTCGGACTTGATTTTATTGAGTCAGGATGTTTCAAAATGAGCCTTAAAATTCTTTCTTTGTTAAAATAAATTCTATAATAATAATTTACCTATCTTAATTACTTCTGAACTATCTAAATTAAGTCAAAATAATTTGAATTTCTTAATAATGTATAATATAATAATTTTTTTAAAAAAAATATAATATACTACGATTTCACATGAATTATGATTTATTTAAAATCATTAAGTTGAATAGGTTCTTCACTTTGCTTTTGGTCCGCAACATCAAAGCCATGAAATCAGAAAGTTTGATCGTTTTCGGTTTAAGGCTTTCAATTTGCTTCTTGATTTCTTCTTCTCCACTGTAACTTATTTTGTTTTCATCTAAGCAGTGTCTGAGAACAATGGCGTCTGGGTGGTGAATTAACGGAAACAAAGGTGGATGCTATGATTTCTGGATGGATTTCAGTGAATGTATGTCTTGATGTCGAGAGCCCAAAGACTGTTCTCTCCTTCGCGAAGATTACCTTGAGTGCCTCCACCATTCCAAAGAGGTCTCTTAACCCTAATTTTTTCCATATAGGCTACATTACAGGCACACTGCTGTTACTGGAATATTAATTTTACTCTCTGAAATTTGTAGTGTGATGCACTTCAGTAAAGTTTCTGAATTTCATAAATCATCATTTTAGTAGCTGAACTTGTTTGTCTCATGAGGACTTTCCGAAATTAATTACTCCCACCGGGGTCCTGGTTAGTTCTGGATATAAGTAAATTAGATAAATTTCATACATATTAAAAAAGTTGACTAAAAAGTTATTATTTGTGTTAATGTTGTCAAATATTTGATGTATTTGTCTAAAAGTGTCTTAATCTCGTTTATTGCATAAAGAATTTAGACTAAAAAACAAATCTCTCAAAATTTGCTTGTAACCAGTACCGGAGGGAGTACCTTGGTCCTTGAAATTGCTTTCATCATGCGATTACTTTCTCTGACTTTAGGATGTAATTGATTGGCAGTAACTAAATTCAAGGACTAAATTGGTTGACAATGAAGAATTTTAGAAATTAAAGTGATGATTTTTAAAAGTCAGGAGTTAAAATGAGTTCTGAATGTTAGGATTAAAGGGCTCAAGGTCACAAAAGTGAATGTTTACTCCCTTTATTATTTTAGATTACTAAGATATGATTACTTGTATCCTAGTTCTAGGTTGTTCGATGCAGATGCACTTGATAGGATTAGAAATTTAGAATTCGTTTTTAATATGAATGAATAAAAGGGCATTTAGTAGCTTGTATGGGACACATACCTCAGATGGACTTGGGAAATGGTTTTGGATGATGTACAGGTGTAGCTTTTGGTTTGCTTTATATTTTCTTTGTATTATCTATATCAGTAGTTTAATTGTGAAAATGGAAGTGATGTTGTTGTGTAGAGAGTGCCAACTATAGTAATGCATATAATTTGATTTTGCACTCCTTTGTCCAATGTTTGCCTATGCCAAATGAAGGCATCATGACATAGTGAGTAAAATTCTGTTGGGTATATTTCTGTATTATATGTCTCCTTTTTACCTGTCTCAAATTTTGTATTTTGCACCTGTTATCATTTTCATATTATATTTTGATGCATTTTAGCATCAAACTTTTAAGGCTGTTTTGAAAACTTCAACAAATTGTTTCCATTGAATATTAGAATGTTATTTTCCTGTTGTCCCTGTGATAACAACACATTGTAAGTGCCGATTACTTTGGATCGATTTCGTTTATGTTTTTTTGTTTTTGCTTCCATCTATATAGCAACCTTAGTTTAGCCAGGGAGGCAGGGACTAAAAATATTTGCAGCTTAACAGAATTCAGTCATGGATTATAACATAGTGAACTTTGAAATACAACTGGGATTTAAATATTTTGTTTGACTCTAGGCCTTTTTAAGTTTCTACACTTAATTTATTCTCTTGGTTTTTTAATATATTTTATTTATATATCCTTTCCTATGTAGCTTATACTGTTCTTGTACTCAATTAACAGTGCATAAAGAAATCTCACTTTATTTTTCTGACTTAGCTGAATTGTTAATTGCTATACTCAATTTACAATACAATCAAATCAAGATACATGTATCTAAGAAATATAACTTAGTTGACATTATAAACTGAGATTATGAGAAAAGTTTGAGGTTCGATCTTCACTAAACACATTCTCTGAGAGAGTTGAGGAGCTTTAAATGTGAAAAACAAAAATAAAAGACACTAGTCAGAATGTATGATCCTGTAGTTGAAACTTGACAATAATATAGTTTCAGAAATTTGATGTTGTTATCATGTAATGCTGTCTAACTATAAGGTTAGAATCTTTCATGTGGATTCTTGGACTTTGAATAAGTTTTCTAGTGTTTGAATTTCAAACTTATAATGAAAAATTACAGAGCATCTATCTATATTCTCAATCGTTTCATACACAGCCCAAACTTAATGTGTATGATTGAAGAAAATATTATTGATGAATACAGTGGTATATAATTTTATTTTTGGCTCTTGTTGCTGTTATTTTATTTAGTTAAAGCCTTTTAACCTCATGTAGTCAATGATGCCATTTTGTGTGGTTTATTCTTATAATTAGGTACTGCATATTATACTAATGTAGGGCTGGACAACATATTATACTAGTCAATGATGACTCTCACACACAGTACCATCTAGAAGTAAAAATACCCAACCCCTTTCCTACTTCTCATCAAGTCCCCTTCTTCCCCATCCCTCCTTCAAGATTGTTTATGTTGTTCATTTACTACAAAACAATAAATGGACGGTATTTATCTTGTGTTGCTTATGTTGTCCCTCAAGGGTCATGAAAATCACATCCTTTGAATGCTTATACTATTTTTTATATAAAAGAAAAAATTATTGTATTAGTTTTGGAGCTGTGAAGATGAAGCAAATGGGAGACAATAATCAAAATAAGGGGTGGAGGTTGTTTAACTTTTTTGGGATACTAAAAGGAATTTGGGAGGATTTTAAATGATTTGAGTATTTAAGCATTAAGAATTGCTGATTATATAGCCATATCCCGTCCGATCTAATATTTTGTCAATGGTGTTTAGTTTGTTCACAGAAGTATATCCATTCCTGCCTTTGGTAGATGCATCATACATCGCTTCACATTTTTTAGCAAACTAAATCTACATGTTGTTTTGATGGGAAAATAAATTAGTGATGTAGATTTTGTTGCTTAATGGCAATTCCAACAAAGAAACCGGATTTACAAGGAGGAGCAGCGGAAGCTAAGAGCGGCTGCAAGGAAAGGCCATGAGGATGGGGTTAATGTACATCATTAGCAATCGGAAGTAATTGTGTCAATTTATGCTTCAGAACAATTATTTTAAGTATTTATTTTTTGATTTTGGGGAAAAGTATTTGTTGATATGTTTGGATAATTTTGTGAAAAATAGATTTTAATCTATTAAATTATTTTTTTAAATGGAAAATAAGGATAATTATGATTGAAATGCGGTCAATACAGTAAAACCCAAAGAATCTTAGATCTAAAATCAAATATGAAATTCATGAATGAATTATTTCAATGCATACCGATAACTAAGTGATGTTTTTGATTTTTTTTATTGTAGGTGTAACTTAAGGTATTCATTGATTATGGTTATTAATCTTCTTGTTGATTTGTAGGTATTTCAATAAGTAAGATAATTGACATAACGTTGTAAAGTTGTTTCATACTTAAACGAGAAGGATCAAACTCTTGTTAGTCTTATTTCTAATATTTAAATTGATTTTTTTTTGAAAAATAGTACTTTTTAATTAAAAATAAATGTATTTTTTTAATGTTACTTTTATGGTATAATAAATACATTTTCAAGATGTTACAAAAGTTAAAAGTGATGCAAAAAATTTCTAATAATCGATTTTAATTTTTTTATATAAAAATGTTTTGTTATGATAACTGATTTTATTAAATAATATCATCCTCATGTTAAGAGGTGCATTCAGAGACATTGAGATACAAATCGCCTCATCATTATAGAAACTACTTCGTTCAGACATCACTTTGAGAAATGGAGTGACAACTACCCACGATCAGACATGTGTCTCCTCTTAAACTTTCTTTGAAAAATGTTACGAATTCCAACCAACACAGGTAGACAAACGAAGACAACCCCATCTGAATCCCCACACAGAGTCACTCAAAACATCACCACTCATCCCCGAGTCACTCGGAATACTATCACTCGACATATATCTACTCGGTATATCGCCATAATTGCTTGGTGCACCCCATCTTAACCTACAATCACCCGTCGGACAAGCACTCGACATATAGCCACTCGGCTCACCCTTTGGATGAGAGCTCATGATTGGCTCCAGTTCCCTCGAGTCGGGGCGAGGGGTCCCTTGTTTTCCTCTTTATTTTAGGAAGATATATATCTACCTCTCCGTAATTTTAGGAGATTGTCATTAACTGATGAATATTGAACCGAAATCAAGACCCCTTTCTTGTTGTATAAATAGAGCCTCAGAGTCCCCTTTGTAGTTTAATTGACATTTTGAGAAATAAATCCTATTTTCTTAAAGTAATTCTTTAGGGTTTAGGATTTTATACGCTTAAAATGAACATATTATATATAACATAAATATTATTTCATCATAATTCTTCTTTGTTTTTCTTCTCTCAATTTTTTTATATTTACATAATCCTATTATATAATTATTTTTTATTAAATACCTTAGTATAATTTGAAGCGTAGACCAAAAACAAGCGATCCCGGATGCTAATGTATTTATAATATTTGTGGTAGGAAACACTACAATTGTAACGATCCCATCGTATTAAGATATTACATAAAGTCGCAAACAACACCTCCTTTCTCCTTTGTCCTATGTGAAGCTGAATGCCATGGATAAGCATCCCACTAATGCAAGTGTCTTCTTTTATTTCAGATAATCGTGTGATATTAATCAACTAATTATATTAAGTTTTTTATCTTATTAATAGTAGATTTGAACTTCTTAACTTTTATGAATCAATTTTTATTTTATACCCATGGTTTTAATAATTGATGTATGAAAAAATTTGACATTGGTTATTCAAACAATTAGTATAAAAAGGACAAAACCCCCTATTTGGTCCCTCACTTTTTCACAATCGGACACTTGAGTCCTCCATTTTATAAATTGACCCCGTTAATCCTTTTCTTCTTCACCGTCGGACACCGAGGTCCCCACCGTTAATACACGTTACAACGGCGTCAAATTTTGGTGACGTGGCCGTTTAATTCCAGGCTGCCATGCCACGTTGGGGTTCAAACGACGACGTTTCATGCCAGATGGGTAAAATCAAAATAAACAAAAATCCTCTCGTTCGTTGATTCCCCCTTCAGAAATCCCTGACCCATTTGATAGCAACTCTTCGATTGCATTCAGAAATCCCTAACCCAATTTCCATAGCAACCCTTCGATTCCTTTCAGAAATCCGTAGCCCATTTTCGATACCCACTCTTTCATTGCATTCAGAATTCCGTAACCCATTTTCGATAGCAAGTCTTCGATTCCCTTCAGCAATCCCTAACCCATTTTCGATACCCACTAATTGGCTTCAGAAATTGCCTCCTTTCACTCTCATCTTCTGCAACCGTGGTCGTCCATTTTCGATACCCACTGTCGCGAGGAGCAATACCAGCGTTGTCGAAGAACACGTCATAGTCGACAAAAATGGGACATTCCGTGGAGGTCAGTATTCTTTGGTTTTTTAGGGTAAACTTAGGTAGGGGTGTGTGTTTGGAACCTTTAGGGGTTTAGGGTTTCGGTCAATTGGGGGTTTGTATTTTGAACTACTAGGTCAATTTTTTTTTGCTTTTGTTTTGGTGTTGAAGTTTCTTATAGAGGAGAACAAGGTTATGTGGTCCCGTGAACATGCATTGGATTCCTGTACTTACATTATCTTTTTCCTATTATGCTGTGAATTGCTTACTTTTTGTGGCCCCCCATGTGCGTGCATTGTTTATATATGTCATATTTTAGTATTAAACTAATGAGTAATAAATATTTATTTTGTTTGATTTATTTGGGTAGGAAATCAGGCTTAGTCTACATTATGGTGGTAGGTTTGTAGTCAACAGTGTTGGTGAGAAGGAATATAAATGGGAGAAAGTTGAGGTTTGGGGGGAGGTGGACCCAGATTATATAGATTGCTTTGCTTTTAAAAGATTTGCTGAGAATAATGGGTATGATAGTAGATGTAAGATATTTTGGCATGACCCACTGTATGGTCTTAATGATGGGTTGAAGGCCCTCAGATGTGATAAGGATATCTTAGAAATGGTTGCCTGTGCAAAGTCGAATGAAGGACTGATAGATGTGTATTTTGAACAGTCAATGGATGAAGTTGGTAGTAGTATGCAGGTAGGGGTTCAGTCAGTGCAGGTTATTGAGAAGATAGTGGTTCATGAGGATGTTGACATGTGCATGGCTGAAGTTGAAGGTCAGGTTTGGGTTGAAGATCAGTTAGGTAGTGAAGCTTCACTACAGGGTGAAGATAATAACTCTAAGATGGTAGATGTGTATGAACCTAGACAGGATATGCAAAAACAGGCTAAAAGTAAGAAAGGAAAGTTGAAGGGGAAAGGAAAGTTGAAGGGGAAAAAAGGTGAGAAAGGGAAAGGAAAGATAAAGGATACAAATGAAGGTGGGAGTAAGAAGTGGAAACCATAAGGGAGGAGAGGGTCAGTTGTTCCTATAAGAGATGATAGTGAGGATGAAGTTAACCAACTGGGAAGAGATGATTGTGAGAGTCAAGACACATGGATTTCTGAAGAGTTAAGGACTCCTGCATGTTCAGAAGATAACGGTGATGGCAGAGAGGTTTATCCTCAATTCAATGAAACAGTCACATTTGGCAATATAAGGTTGGAGTGTGAGATGGAATTTCCATCACTTGAGGTGTTTAAACAGGCTGTGAAAGACTACACTATACAGGTAGGGAGAGAAATTAAATGGGTTAAAAATGATAAGGTGAGAGTAAGGGCAAGGTGCAAAGTGAATAATTGTGAATGGGAAGTCTTTTGTAGTCTGAACCCTATCAGGAAATCATTCCAGATCAAGACATTTAATGATCATCATTCCTGTGCTAGGGTGTTTAAGAACTCAGTGTGTGATCAACAATGGGTAACAGGCAAGCTTGTGAACTTCATGAGGAGGCATCGAAATGTTAAGCACTCGGAGGTTTATGATTTTTTTAGAGAAAAGTACAAGGTCAAGTTGGAGGATAAAATGATTTACAGATCAATGAAGAGGTCCAGAGAAGTAATTGAGGGTTATGAAAAAGAACAATTTGCTATGTTATGGGACTACTGTGCAGAGCTGTTGAAGAGGAATCCTGGCTCTACTGTAAAGATAGAGTGCCAACCACAACCAGAAGGTGCACCCATTTTTGACAGGTTGTACATATGTTTGAAGGGATGTAGAGATGGGTTTATAGCCTGTCGAAGACCTTTGGTGGGTTTGGATGGGTGTTTCCTCAAAGGTTACTACAGGGGTCAGCTTTTAGTTGCTGTGGGTCAGGATGCCAACAACCATATATGGCCTATAGCATATGGTGTGTGTCAGGTGGAGAATAAGGACAATTGGAAATGGTTTCTGGAACTGCTCCATGCAGATATTGGTGATTATAAAGAAAGAAAGCTTACCTTCATGAGTGATATGCAAAAGGTATTTGCATTAAGTTTTTTATGGTTTAGGTGTCATATTAATCAGTTTCTGATAATGTTATTTACTTTGCAGGGGCTTATCCCAGCACTTCAAGAGGTCATGCCTGGTGTGCCACATAGGTTTTGTGTGTGGCACTTATGGCAGAATTTCTCAAAGCAATGGAAAGGAGCAGAGCTGAGGTCCCTATTATGGCAGGCTGCAAGATCAACTACCTCCACCCAATTTCAAGGAAAGATGGTAAACATAAGACAGATTAACCAAGAGGCTTGGACATATCTGTCAAGGTTCCCAAAGGAATCCTGGAGCAGGGCTTTCTTTGATGAGGATTGTAAGGTGGATAGCATAACAAACAATAATTGTGAGGTACTCAACTCCAAATTGGTGCATGCTAGAGGCAAACCTATTGTGACCATGCTTGAAGAAGTAAGGACATACATTATGGTCACAATAGGCAACCACAAGGTGAAGTTGACAGGGCATGTGGGGAACAAATGTCGAGAATGTCATGAAGTTGGACACAATAAGGCATCCTGCCCTGTGGCTAAAAAGAAAAGACGTATCGACCAACTTTCAACAGAATCAACCAACCAACCTCCTCCTCCTTCTCAAGATGTCATTGATACCACCTCTTCACAACCAATGTCTCAGGCAGAGGTCACAATCTCTGTTAGAAGAAGTCCAAGATTGACAACCCCCACCAAAACTGTAGCATCACCTAGCCCCACCCGATATAATCTTAGGGGAAACAAATGATTTTTTTTTGTTGCATGTTAATTAGTTTGGCTAGTAACCAGGCATGTTGGTTACAACAGGTTCTGTTTTGGTGAACTCTGCAGCCTAGGAATACTTATGGCACTCAATGACAATTTATGTGCATACTCTTCACTTTTGGACATGTTTAATTTAATTTTTACAATGAAGATCAATTACGTGCACATAATGATTGTATAAATATGAAAAAGGATTGTATATGGAAAAGGATTGTATGATCTTTAACTTTTGGACATGTTTAACTTTTGAACCTGAATGAATATGGAAAAGGATTGTATAATAGCAGCGTTGGAAATAAAACTGTAACTTTCATATTTGTATAACAGCAGAAGACCATTGCCATGAGAAGGAAATAAAACTGCATTTTTCATAACATCAACATGTTCATTCATACAACTATACATATGCTAAAACATTTAAATAGTTTAACTCATTTTATGCAGAATCCACCATACGCGTTTATACTCCTAATCCCTAAACAATTACATTACACCATACATCAAAAGCCTAAACCTTCATCACCTGATTCTATACCCTACAACTTCAACAACATCAACATAATCCCCATAACAGAAAATAATATAAAAAAACTTTGAGCCATCAAAATCATCTTCAGCTGCCCGACTTCACTCTGCCTTTCCATGCATAATTTCTTCATGACCGACTGCATATACATCTGCCAATCACCCACTCTATCTTGCATAACATGAGTCATGCCTTCACAGACCTCCCTACGAACATCATTTCTAAGTCTAGTCATAACCTCCTCCATCTCTATCAGCTTCGTCATGACACTCTTCCTCCATTCTTCATCATGAGCTACTAAGTCCCCATCCACCACCCAGGCAAAGAAATCACACTGTGAACCTTGGAGTTGAGGACATGTCCAGAACTCGCGATTTGGATTGTTCGCCGTTTGGGACACGCGTAACAGTGGTGGGTCTCCACACCGACATCGACGATGTGACATTTCCAAGCTTCGGAGACGGGGCCGACGCTGACTGGAGGCTGACGATGATGTTGAGCGACTATGGTTTTGATTCACACCTTCCATTGATAGCGGGTTTCAAAGGGAATTTCTCAAGGCAATCGCAAATGGATAGTGGGATGGGATGAGGTTTCAAACATATAGGGGGTTAGGTTTGGTGAATGGAATCTGAACGAAGGAGGAAGGGAAATTTTGGTTTAGGGTTTCCATTGGCATGAAACGTCGTCGTTTGAACCCCAACGTGGCATGGCAGCCTGGAATTAAACGGCCACGTCACCAAAATTTGACGCCGTTGTAACGTGTATTAACGGTGGGGACCTCGGTGTCCGACGGTGAAGAAGAAAAGGATTAACGGGGTCAATTTATAAAATGGAGGACTCAAGTGTCCGATTGTGAAAAAGTGAGGGACCAAATAGGGGGTTTTGTCGTATAAAAAGTACTTTAAAAATAATATTTTTTACTGATTATTTCAATAATCGATGTAAAAAATATTTTAAATATACAATCATTATTTTACATAAAATAACTAATATAAAAAACATTTTTCATATCAATTATTAAATAACCAATAAAAAAAGAAAATTGATTTCTAAATTTAGGAAATCAAAATATATTGATTAATAAAATAAAATTTTAATATTATTAATTAATTCATGTGGTGTAGTTAAATTGATTGGATAAAAATGAGATACGGTTCAGTTAGGGGAAAGGTGATTTCCATTTGGCTTCCACGGTTACTATTACTAACTTTAGCCTTCAAAAATCCAAATGAGATTTTTTTTTTCAATGTTTTGTTTCATATAATTTTTTAATGCAGGACAGGTAAGTGACACATGTAGTTATTTTTTTAATTGAAAAGTTAAAATAATTTAACATTAATATATTAAAATTGATCCTAATGTAAAATCACCAATCAGAGAATTTACGTCAATTATAATTTTAAATAAAAAATCATTTCTAATTATTACATTTTGGAAGAGTTAATTAGACAATGTGTTGGGGATTGGGAGCAAAAAGTTGAAAGAAGTTGAGAAGCAGCATCGAGAAATTCAACTTTAATTATTACAATTTTAATTAGTCAAATGTTGATCAACTAATTAAATTCCTCACAAGCAAGCTGAAAATGAAGAGTGTAGACGTTTAAGTAATCTGTCTTTTATGCTCTCCGTGGACACCCTACGGTGCGTCCAAAGGCTATCTCTTCTTGTTCAATACATGCGTTTTATTAGCTATTATATATATATACAACATTTTTTACCTAATTTATGCGTATAAAAAAATTAATTAATTTGGTTGAAATTATTAATTTTATCTAAAATTAAGAGTAATTTTTTAAAATTATCCTAAAGATTATTGGAAAAACCATTTTTCCATTAATTCTATCTTTATAATAGTTAATAACTTGTATTTTATACAAAAAGACAAAGTCAATAAGAAGAGAATTTACCAATATAATTATAAAATATTTTAAACAATATAATTCATTTATTGTCTTTTTCAACTCCAATAAGAGTTATTTATTTAATAGAGGTATTTTAAAAAAGATTGATGACATAGAAATTTGAAAGATAGTCTTATATTAAGAGATAAAAAAAATATTCTCAAAATGGTCTTATATTATAAGGATGGAGGTAATATTTTTTATTTTGTGTTAATTAAAATAGTACTTCCTCCATTATCTTTTATGAGTCTATTTTTAAAGACATACAGTTTTAGGAGAGTAATTATTATTTTGATTATAAAAAATAGTTTTATCTTTTTAATATACCTTTAGTTAAAGTTAATTTTCACAATCTTATATTAATTACACAAGTTTAAAAGTATGAAATTCTTAAAGGTAAATTAGGAAAAATATAATAAATACTTTTAATTTTGTTTAGGGATTTATAAAAAGTAACATAACTTTTTTAGGGGTTTATAAAAGGTAATGGTGTTTTTTTATCTCACGGAATTTTAAAAAAATTATTCTTTTTAATCTGTCACTTTAAGAGCTCATGGAAATATTTATTGCTTCTTTTTATACTTTTATTCTTTAAATAAATTATTACAAATAAGATACAAAATAAATAAGAAGAGAGAAGTATAAAAATAAAGATGGAAATTAGATAATAAAAAACACCATAAACTACTAAAATAAACTAGACTATTTTATCTAAAAAGCTTTTAAACCACTAAAATAACTTACAAATTAGTGTTAAACGAGCGTGAAATATAACCTCAAACTGTTGCCTTCCCCAAAGTTTGAATACTAACATTTGGATTAGGCTTAGCTTATCTCTCCTGGACCGAAATAATCATACTTAGGTGGTGTTTGGTATAAGGGATCTTTAAACTTTCCTGGGAATGTTACTTAAAATATTTCCTTACCTATGTTTGGTATGAGATAAAAAAAATATTCCCAAGAATATAAGATTCCCAGAAAACTTAATTATGAAGAAATTAAAAACTTTACTTTCTCATTTCAACAGGTGGGTATCCTATACATTCTCGGGAATAAAAAATTTTAGGACAAAAATACCCTCATTTTCCTCCCAATCCTCATAAAAAAAGATTCCCGGCTAAGTTTTTTTAATACCAAACATGGGAATGAGAGAAACTAAAAAGATTTCTGGGTAAGTTTTTTTAATACTAAACATGGGAAATAAGTTACCCAGGAAAGGCATTCCCAAGAAACACATTCCTGGGAATCTCACTTAAAAAGATCCCTCATACCAAACACCACCTTAGAGGCAATTCTTATTTTCTTAATTCTCAGTTTCTTTTGTATTTTTTGAAAAATTTTATTCCAAAACTATCCTTTTTTAGAATTAAAACACATGTACACCCCTTCTAAATATTCATTTTCCACCATAAGAATATTTCGGCATCGTTGCATTGTGCCCTTAGCCACCCAATCTTATATCTCCGTAACAACGCCTCATGTTCTTGTTTACTAAATGACACCATGTTTAATTTTCCTCTCTGCATTTTAAATAATCTGATATGGAAAATAGAATTTGGTTATAGGAACCAATATTACTTTCTCATTGTATTATATCTCCTGGTTTAGTGGGGGTTAAAAAGTTTTGATGTCTCACTCTCTAGTTATCACACTAGTCTATCACGTTGAAGGGTGAAAGATGGTACTACCTACAAGAGCACTTCAACGCTCAATGTAACATCCTGGATTTAATTATTGGGTTAATTTTATTAATCAAATAATTAAATTATAAATGTTTAATTAATTATTGGCGGTTATGTTAATTCCTGAAATTTATCGGGGTAAGTTTCAGGTAACTTGAAGTTACCCGATTGGTTTCAAAAATTAACCGAAGTAGCTAAAGAACAAATTTGCCCTTAATCATATTAACTTCATTTTACTTCCTTTTCCTCACTTCATTCTCCCTCCTGCGTGCATGTGCAAGACCAAAGGCAATTCCACTTTTTTCTTCTCCCTTTCAAACCCGTGTGTGTTATCTTCTTCCCCCATATTCTTCTCCCAAATTCCATCAAAAAGCTAATTTCAAGACCTCATCGTAGTTCTCCTTCTCGGGCAACCTTGGCAAGAGTTGGATTTCTCCATTTTTCTCACTTTAAAAGGTATGGTGCCATGGAACCCAGTTCAACTATTGCTTGTTTCTTAAACACATTCTTAAATTCCTTCAAATTTATGCAATTTAGGGTCGTTTGGGACCAATTTTCGTAAGTGGGCAACTTTGTGGAATTGGGGTTTTTAGATTTCACCATTGTGGGTAAGCGTCAGGATGACCCGTTCGTGCCATTGCTTCCATTTTGTGGAGTTGAACTTTAATCTCGCTATTTTCATGACTTAGGAACCATTTTTGAACTATCTTAAATTGTGGGCAGCTTTAGAACCTTAAGAAATGGAGTACCCGTTCTCGTCGGTATTATTTGGTAAGGTGTTCATTGTCAAAATTATGGTGAATTGGTAACTTTAGCTTTGAAATATATATACGGTAGTGGTCGGGTCATTAAAGATTGATTGTTATAATTTTAGGAATTTTCATATTGGGAAAGCGTGATTAGTCTTTAAGAATTGTCAATTCTAGGTAGGGGAAGCATAATATTTTAAATGTGTAGATTATGAACAGATAGAGGGATATAGCTTAATGTATGAATTGATTAATGATTATTAGAATTAATTGTATCTCGTGTAGTTGATTCATTGTGATATCCCCTTTGGGTTTTGTTTCTGATATGATTGATAAATTTGGATTTTGTTTATATATTTTTGTGATAATCATGATTCTATGAGGTTGTAATGGATACATGTAATGATTGATGTGATTTATAGTTATGGCATAAGGTTGTCTTTGGTAAATATGTTGATGATAATTCAATAAGCTTGAGGTAGTTTAGTCGATGTTTTGGATTGGTTGTCACTTATTAGTTGTTGCATGTTATACCTGTTGATATGTTGAGAACCCTTGGTGATGGTAACCAAGTGGTGGTCTCTGATTATGGTAATCAGGTGATCCATAATTATTATGATTGGTTGTGAGTGTAGCATTTGCATTTAGATGCACATAGGAGTAAGGGGCCTGTAATGGCGGCTTAGATGGGAGGGAGGTCTTTGGATAGGAAAAGATCCTATGTGGTTTCTTTTGGATTCCACAGCCGCCTTGGATTGGGTTCAAGGCTGGCCCGCAACACCTAATTAAGTTATCGTTGTAACACCCTCAGTTACACCTTAATAAATTCTAGAAAAACTCGTAATTATTTTTTTTTAAAGATATGATTGTTAAAAAGAAACTATCGGAATAAATTATATACATTATTTCTGAAATACCTCACAAATATTATTAAAACTTTATAAAGTATATGTACATTCATCCGAAGAAAATAAACATTAAACATTATAAGAAAGAGAGGAAACTCCATGGCCCAGAAGCAGTTACTTATTAACATTATCTATTCATTGGACCACGGTATTCATACCGAGCTCCCTTTCTAGAACGTACTATATTTACTGCCGATATTCTTCGATCCTTCCCTCTGAATCATCAATTTAAAACATGTGAAACAAAAACACGAAGAAAGGAGTGAGAAACAGAATATAATATTATTGATTAAGACATAAGCAACAAAGGGTTTTCACAAACCAATACATAATAATATCAATCACAATCACATACACAGTCAATTATGAATGCATGTGACGTCGGCTGTCGTGGCCCCGTCAAATTAGTACATTAAAACTAATTAATGTAGTACTAGGGTGTCAACCTAGGTCGTTCTCTCACGGATCAACACTAAAATTTAGGAAAATCAAGTCTTAAACTAATTTTTAACAAACCAAAATAAAACAACTAAAATTTATTTTTACAGAAAAAAGTTCAACAAGCATACAATGGGGGGGTTTGTTTAAGTGTTACAGAAATTTAAAACAGAATATAAAATACAAAATAAGTGTAGAACAAGTAAATAACGAACGATTGATTTTCTTGGAGTATTGTAATTTATTTTATCCTTGGATTTGAAAAGGTTTCTATACACTTCCTTACTGTCAATCCCTTAGTTCAATTTGAATTAATCAACTAAGCGTCTTTTAATTCGTAATTCCTTTACTTTCATTTAATTAAAAATGAATATTTTAATCAAGCATCCTAATTAAGCAAAAGGAGTCAAGATTTTAATTTCTAGGAATTATTGAACATACATAGAACATCGCCTACATACATAATCTAACTTCAACGTTATGGAATTAAGCAAACCACAACTATCAAGATTGATTTTGAAACATTCATTAAGCATGTATATTTCTTAATCTATCTTAATATAATTTTTCTTATTTAATTCTAACTGTCTAATTAAATTGATTAAGCATACAACTTAATTAAACCGAATAGACACTAAATAATCGAGCTAGAATTATGAAGAGTCTAACAACAAGGAAATGTATTGAAAATCAAAACCTCAAAAATAATATTACATTAATCTCCAAGAAAATCAATCTAAGGGTTTTAGCCCTCCATAATTAAAACAAGATAAAAACCGAACCCGGAATGAAGTTCTCCAGAATTCTTCTGCTTTCCACTGCTTCCAAATTTCCCTCTGACTCTGCTCCAACAATTCCTCTCCCCTCTCTGCGTTTTTGAACTCCCTTATTTATAGCATTTCAAGGCTGATTTTTCTCATTAAAAATCAGCCCATTCCCATGTCCACATGCTCTTCACGTTGGCTATTTAGGCAAAAGAGAAACATGCCATTTGATGCTTCATGGGTGTGAAATTTCCTTGTTGTTTAGTGTCAAATTCTCTGCTGTCCAACAGCCATAATACACGTTAATTGCTTGTCAATAATACCAATTTATTTTGTTCAATTGCTGTCTAAAATCAACAACAATCAACGTGAATTATTGTCCATTTTTCTTGCTGTTTGCATTATTCCATTTGCTTCCCATCAGCTATATTTCACGTTGGGAATTTAGCACTTTATTGCTGTCCCATTTCTTGCTGTTGCTGTTTTGTTTTCTTGCTATTTTTGCTGTCCAAATTTCATACTCCCTACAGCACTTTAACGTTAAAATAGCAGCTGAAAAATGGGTCCAATTGCTTGCTGTTGCTGTCCCATTTTCGTTAACTTCATGTAGCAAGTAGGAGTAGAATTGCATTATTTTATTCATGAAACAAAGTGGACAAAGCTTTTTCCTATTCAGCCTATGCAATTCACGTTTGAAAGCTTGGAGGGCTGCACCTTTTCTTTTGACACTTTGACTTCTTCAATATTTTTCATGTGGACCCATGTTGTCTTTGTTTGCATTGAATATTCCATGAGGCCTTATTCCTTTGCTGCAGCCGTTGGAAATAAAAGGGAAATGGATACATGCTTTGCATAAATTATTAGGAACATGGACCCCTTCTTGAAAGCTTTCCAACGTGAATAAGGAAGGTGTTTTGTTGCCTTTCAAAAATTATTTGAAGCAATGGACCCTTGTGTGACTTTTCAACGTGAAGAGCTTGAGAAGTTGGAAGAGAGATGCATTTGTTTTCTTTAATTAATTAGAACTTGGTGTCTTCTTGATGCTGTCCAGAATTCTGTTTGCATTTTTGTTGTTTTGCTGTCCTATTTTTACTGCTGTTGCTGTCAAAATTCCTTGCTGTTGCTGTCAAAATTCCTTGCTGTTGCTGTACGAAATTCTCTGCTGTTTTTGTCTATTTTATTGCTGTTTTGCAGCAGCTTTCATGTGGACCCATGGCTGAATGGAGTTTATTTTGTTCATTTTTTTTAAGCATTGATAAAGCTAAAACAATTTCACATTAATATACTTGTCAAGAAAAAGTAATTAATGTGAATTTGTACTTAGAGGAGGGTAATTTATTTGCAAAATAATCATGAAGCTTCCAATAATTTGATAGCCTGTAAAATAAAATAAAATCAAATTAAACTTAGTTAATTCAATAGATTTTATTTTAGGATGAAAGCTTAATTTATTTTAAACATACTAATTAACATAAACTAAACAAAAATAGTAGAAATTGGAAACAGCAATCACTAATAAACAGTAACAGTAAAAGAAAACATAAATCACAAAATTCAACACTCAATAGTAACAGTAAAAATAAGAAAACAGTGATTACTAACAAATAGTGAAAATAAAAATTACAAACGGAGATTACTGACAAATTACGCTAAAACACATTTATTAGGATTTAACAGTAAATAAAACAGACAAACAGAGTAAGTAATTAAGGGTAAAAATATTAGTCATCAAATACCCCCACACTTACTCTTTTGCACTCCTGGGCAAAATCAGAATAAAAACAAGTTTTACAATTTATTGAAAACATCCAAAAATTTAAATACAGTAAACACACAGAACTGGCATGCTTTTCATGAAATCTTAGGAATATACAGAGAAACAAGAGTTTTCAACATGTAAGATACAGAGCATCAAGATATGCATAAAAATCATCCAAACAATTAGACATGTGAGAATTAAATCAAACTGAAAGGAAAACCATAAGTGACAGAACCTCACAAGACATACTCTCAACTCTCAAGTGTTTTGGGTTTGTGTATACTCTCAAAACATTTCCTGAAAAACAGACAGTCCAAAAATTTGGCAAGTTTCTGAATTCCACAATCAACACAAATGCATGTATAGATCAACAGGGCTTTCCAAGGTTGTAATGTGGCCAAGGTTAAAGTAGGTGGAAAAAAAAAATTTTGGAAAATAAGTTTAAATACCAAAAAGAATGATGGAGCAATTAATTTAACTGGCAAACAGTAAGGGTAATTCATCAATATTTTTTTTTCTTTTTCTTATGTGATTGCATAACACTTGAAACAAGAGTTGGAACTCTTTTTTTTTTTTTGTACACCCCCACATTATTTGAATGCCTGTTTTTGACTTGATTCCAAAGCTCCAATATATTCCTTAAGGTAGGTATATTTTTGGTTTTTCGTCCATAGCTTATTTGAGCTGCAACAAAGAAATGGTTAAATAGGCTCAAAGTGGCTAGCAAAGGATAATTTATTCATGGTAGGCTTATATGGCTAGTGGCTCAATTGAACAAAATGCCTGTATCATTTCAAATACATTCACATGAGTTTCAAATATCATCAAGAAACAAGACAAAAATTAGGATGTAAGCATTCAGGAATTAATCACACATGAAAGAATTAAGATGGTTTAAAGTGATCCATCAAAATTTTTAAGGCTCAAAAATCTCACAAGGTATAATTCCATCATATATGATCATCTCTCAATTATCATGTCATTCTCAACATACCAAAAATTGCTTGAGTTCAAATCATAACATATCATTAAGCTCAATCAAACATGAAAGAAATTACCTGTTACTCATGCATATCTTAAAATTCCAATAAAACATGCCTTTTAAAACAAAAACACACACAAATTTTTTTTTTAAAATTTTTTTTACTTCTTTTATATATATATATATATATATATATATATTGAAAATAGTCACACAAAATTAATCACAAATTCACACAATGAAAACAACACACAACAACATAACAACATACAAGGATATTCCCACCCCCACACCTAAATCATACATTGTCCTCAATGTAAGACAGAGCATACAAAATAGACAATATAATGAAAAAGTAAAAAGATGGGAAAGAAAAACTCCCTCAAGGGGGATCAAGAAGTGGTTCCCCCAAATTATGTTCCTCCATTATGACATCTACAAGTGAAGGATTCTCATGAAATGGCTTCAAACGTTGTCCATTAACCTTGAAGCTTTTATTGGAGTTTTCACTTTTTATTTCAACAGCTCCATAGGGAAATACATTAGTGACAATAAAAGGTCCTTCCCATTTGGAGCATAATTTTTCGGCCATCAGTTTCAACCGGGAATTAAACAGTAGCACTTTCTGCCCGACAGTAAATTCCTTTCTAGCTATTGAGCTATCATGGAATTTCCTTGTTTTCTCTTTGTAGAATTTTGAATTTTCATAGGCTGCCAAACGGATCTCATCAAGCTCATTCAGTTGTAATTTCCTTTCTTCACCTGCTTAATCAAGTGCTAAGTTACAAGCTTTTACAGCCCAATAAGCACGATGCTCAATCTCCACTGGAAGATGACATGCTTTACCAAAAACAATTCTATAGGGAGACATTCCTATAGGTGCCTTAAAAGCTGTTCTATGTGCCCAAAGAGCATCATCCAGTTTCCTGCTCCAATCTTTTCTGTTAGGCTATACTATCTTCTCCAGGATTCTTTTGATTTCTCTGTTAGAGACTTCTGCTTGTCCATTGGTTTGGGGGTGATATGGAGTAGAAACTCTATGAACAACCCCATACTTCCTGAGCATAGCTTGCATGGTCCTGTTGCAGAAGTGTGTTCCTTGATCACTAATGATTGCTCTCGGAATGCCAAACCTGCAAAAAATTTGAGATCTAACAAAATCTACAACAACTCGAGCATCATTAGTTCTGGTGGCTTTAGCTTCCACCCATTTAGAAACATAATCTACAGCTAACAGAATGTAAGTAAAACCAAAGGATGGAGGAAATGGACCCATAAAATCAATGCCCCAAACATCAAACACTTCACAAAACAACATAGGTTGCTGAGGCATCTGTTGACGCCATGTGATAGCGTTTCCAGTTCTTTGGCATTTCTCACAGGTGTTACAAATTCTCCATGCATCCTTAAAAATGGTGGGCCAGTATAAACCAGAGTCTAACACCTTCCTTGCTGTTCTTTGTGGACCAAAATGTCCACCAACTGGTGAAGCATGACAGAATCGAAGAACTGATTCTATCTCTTGATCAGGAATACATCTTCGAATCACCTGATCATTACACAACTTCCACAAATATGGGTCATCCCATATATAATATTTTGCATCACTTTTTAATTTTGAAATTTGATTTTTAGATGCATATGGTGGAAAAACAGAAGCAACAAGATAATTTACAATGTTAGCAAACCAAGGTGTATCAAAAGAGTTAGAAATACTCATGAGGTGTTCATCGGGAAAATGGTCCTGAATAGGTGCCGAATCAGGAGCATTCTCAATTCTGCTTAAATGGTCTGCCACGAGGTTTTGTGTTCCACTTCTGTCATGAATTTCCAAGTCAAACTCTTGGAGCAAGAGCATCCAACGAATTAATCTTGGCTTGGACTCACCTTTCTTCAACAAATACTTCAGAGCTGCATGGTCAGTAAAGACAACTACTCGGGAACCGAGTAGGTAAGATCTGAACTTATCTAATGCAAATACAATGGCCAAGAGTTCTTTTTCAGTGGTGGTGTAATTTACCTGGGCAGCATCTAAAGTTTTAGATGCATAGTAGATGACCCTAGGTTGCTTGTCAATCTTTTGACCAAGGACAGCTCCCAATGCATAATTAGAGGCATCACACATCAATTCAAATGGGGCTGTCCAATCAGGTGCTTGGATTATTGGGGTAGTGGTCAATGCTTGCTTGAGGCAATTAAAAGCCTCCTTACACTTTTCATCGAATTCAAATGCCACATCCTTTTGAAGCAAACTGGATAGTGGCCTAGCCTTCTTGCTGAAATCCTTTATAAATCTTCTGTAGAAACCTGCATGACCAAGAAAAGAACGAACCTCTCGAACACAAGAGGGGTAAGGCAAATGTGATATAACTTCTACCTTGGCAGGATCTACCTCAATTCCTTTCTCAGAGATTACATGCCCTAAAACTATTCCTTGTTTTACCATAAAATGACATTTTTCATAGTTCAAGACAAGGTTAGTTTCAATACATCTGTTTAAAACTTTATCAAGACTATCAAGGCATGCATTAAATGAAGATCCATAGACAGTAAAATCATCCATAAACACCTCTATGCAATTTTCAATGAAATCATGAAAAATACTTATCATGCATCTTTGGAAAGTTCCTGGGGCATTGCATAGGCCAAATGGCATTCTTCTATAAGCAAATGTGCCAAAGGGACAGGTGAATGTGGTCTTTTCTTGATCCTCAGGTGCAATATGAATCTGAAAATATCCAGAGAATCCATCAAGAAAACAGTAGTGAGACTTACCTGCGAGACGCTCAAGCATTTGGTCAATGAAGGGTAAAGGAAAATGGTCCTTCTTGGTTGCTTGGTTAAGTCTTCTGTAATCAATACAGACTCTCCAACTATTCTGCACTCTAGTTGGGATCAACTCATTCTTCTCATTCTTCACAACTGTGATCCCTGTTTTCTTAGGAACCACTTGAATTGGACTCACCCATTCACTGTCAGAGATAGGATAAATAATTCCTGCTTGTAAAAGCTTGGTAATTTCCTTCTTAACAACATCAAGAATTACAGGGTTGAGTCTCCTCTGGGGTTGTCTTACTGCTTTAGTATTTTCCTCCAGAAATATTCTATGCATGCACATGGATGGGCTAATTCCAGGAATATCTGCCAACGTCTAGCCTATAGCCTTCTTGTGTCTTTTCAATACCTGCAATAATTTTTCTTCTTGATTTTCATCAAGAGAAGTGGAAATTATCACCGGGAGCTGTTCATCATCCCCTAAGTATACATATTTGAGGTTCTCAGGTAGAGGCTTCAACTCTAATTTGGGTGCCTGCAAAAAAGATGGAACTAACAAAGTAGATTTGGATTCTGCTGCTTGCACTTCAAAAATTTTGTTAGAGTTTTCTTGAAATCCTGCATTCAGCTCCTTATGGTTAACAGGTATATCTAAAGACTCTAAATCAGAAATTATGTATTTATCAATCTCAGCACAAATATCACAACTTCCAGATTCATTGCATGCAAAACATTTGTTTGAATCATCTATGCATTCCAAATCAACATTAGAAAAATGTTCAAAAACTAGTTCATCAATAATGTCAATTTGGAAAACAGAATGATTTTCTGCTGGGTATTTCATGGCATCAAGAATATTGAATTGAACTCTTGTGTCACCAAATTCCATAGAGAGAGTTCCAGAATGAACATCTATTTTGGTTCGGGCTGTTTTCAAAAATGGTCTTCCCAAAATGATAGGAACAGGAATTTGAGGCATACCTTCTTCCATATCAAGTACGAAAAAGTCAGCAGGGAAAACAAGTTATTCTACCTGAACCAAAACATCCTCTATGACTCCAGCAGGGTAAGCGGTACTTCTATTGGCTAGTTGAATCACTACACCAGTAGGTTGTAAATTTCCAAGAGACAGAGATTTGAAAACAGACATAGGCAACATTTATTGAAGCTCCTAAATCTAACATGCAATTTTCAAACTTGTTGTTGCCTATGATACAGGGTATAAAAAACGTACCTGGATCCTTGCACTTCTCAGGAATATTTGGAACTTCCTTACCAAGCAATGCAGATACATTTCTTCCCATGCTTATCCTTTCATTTCCCTTGAGTCTCCTTTTATGAGTACACAACTCCTTAAGAAATTTGGCATACTTGGGAATTTGCTTGATTGCATCAAGAAGAGGTATATTCACTTCTACTTTTCGAAAAGTATCCAAGATTTCTTTATCAACTTCTTCCATCTTCTTGCTTGGAATTGCTTTGGGTGGGAAGGGAAGAGGGATATGAGGTGGGATTTGAGGTGATTGCATCTCAGACTTGCTTGTGCTTGAAGAGGGTACATCATTCTCAACTGTTGTGGGCACATCTGTTTGTTTCTCAGGTTCCTTGGGTATGGGTACTTCAAGGTTCTTACCTGATCTTAACTGAATTGCGCTCACATTTCTTGGATTAGTAGCTGGTTGAGATGGTAATTTGTCAGAGTTTTGAGATTGTAACTGGCTCAATGATGAAGCCAATTGCCCAATTTGGTTGCTTAAACTCTGGATGGTAGCATCATTCCTCTGTTGATATTCCAAGTTCTGTGCAGCCATTTGTTTCACCAGATCCTCCAAAGAAGGTGTAACATCCTATTTTCATCACAAATAGGAAATAGATATTAATATATATTTCTTGAAAAATACTTACTATAAGTTAGTTTATTATTATTTTTTTTTTGAAATTTTGGTATTTATATTTTTATTATTTGTTTTTTTAAAATAATAATAATAAAAAAATGAAAATATTTCTGAATGAGAATTCTAAAGTGACTTAATTAATATTCACTAATTAAGAAAATTATATTAAGAATTTTTAATATCCTTATTATTCACCATTTTTATTTTATGTTGTTATATTTTTGTTTTTTTACATATTCAAGATTTAACTCTTATTAGAATTTTAAAATAAAATTTTGAAGGAATTAGACTATGGTTCTTTTGAACTTTTTGATCTACATAATATTTATGATTTTTTGGAATTTTTTGAAAATTTTGAATTATTTTAATAAAATAATATATTTTAAATAATTTTAAATTCATATAAAGTTGCTTAAAATTAAAAATATTTACAAGAATGTAAAGTTAAATTATAAGAAAATTTTCTAAAATCCATTTCAAGTAGACTTATCTAAAAATTATCGGTTTGAGAAAAATCTTGATTTTTTCTAATCGTTAAAAAATTAGAAACGTATCAATAAATTTTTATTAACAGAAAATTTTAGATTTTTAAAATTTCAGCTTTATATTACTTATTATAAAATTAGTGAGGACTGATATAATATCGCTCAATTTCAAAAAGGACTCATTTTGAATATTTAAAATATACCGAGTGAAGGATTACTATTTGACTTAATAATTTTGCCGACAATTACTATGCAAATCACTGTGCATGTATGAAATTTTCAAAAGATGCACAGTAACCTGGAATAAAAAATTCAAAAATGCATAGTACTTTTATATTAAAATAATGGAATGCATAGGAAAATTTTTTCCTATAAATACCGAAGGATTTCTTCTTTAGAATTCACAATTTCAGATTAAGTTTTCTTAATATAGTAGTGCTAGTGAGATAGTGGTGGAAGTGAGAGAGAGAAGAAAAGTTTTTGGAGAGAAGGTTCTGCCAAAATCCTAAGGTAAGAATACTTCTCTTTTATATTTTTTGGGTTATTTTTATATCGTTTTTAAAAATCTGTTATTATACTGGAAATAATATTATTTTAAGTTACTATTCTGCATAGTAAACACTATTTCAATAGTAAACTACTATTCAAATAGTAAATTACTATTTACTGTTACTATTTACCATTACTATTCACGATTTACTATTTACTGTTACTATTCACGTTTTACTATTTACTGTTACTATTCACGATTTACTATTCACTATTCACTATTCACTATTCACTATTCACTATTCAAAATTTACCATTTTTTATTTTAAGTTGTAATCTTAATTTTCATCTTGTAATTATATTAAAATGAAATTGGTATGTTTTAGAACTCGGAGACGAGGCGCGCATGGATTTTCAATAACGAATCGGTATACAAGAGGTAAGGGGGAGTGAGATAAGAATATAATATGAAAGACATAAGAATAAAGGGAGGAGTCCCCTACTCCTTTTAAAGTTAATAATATTATTATTTTAAAGTAATAACTTCTTAACTTAAAATTTATAATAAATTTAATATATTGTGTAACTTATTCTGAAATATCTATACATAGATCTGAATTATTATAACTTATACGGACTGAACTAAACCTATGCAAGGACTTGGATTTTTATATCCTATATGGATCGAACTAAACCTATGCAAGGACTTGGACTATTATGACCTGTCTAGACTGAACTATACCTATGCGAAGACTGGATATATGGACTTATATAGACCTGTGCGAGGAATGGACTATAAGGACTCAAAATCAAATCTACTAATTTAAATAACCATTAAAAATTTGAATTATATTTATAAGCGATATTTAGTTGATTTGACTTGATTATAATTAATTATATTTGATTTCGATTAATGATATTGTGATTTATAATATTAGACTGTGATTAATAATATGCAATTATGATTGATGATATTTGATTGTGATTGATGAGATTACTATACTTGATTGTGGTTGATGAATGATTGATGATCTTGTGATATGAAGTTTGAGCATATAGCAAGCATGACGGAAAGTTAAAACTCAGTAAGAATTTTCTTACCTTACTCTTTAAATTTTTATTCCAAGAGAAAGTATTTTGTAATTATTCTAGTCTTTTATTTCTTCTTATAAATAATTTTTATTAACTTTATTTTTAATCTCTATAATAAAATCTAGTATTAGAAAGAAGCTATTTTATGAAAATCAGAGGTTGAGATAATTAATCCTTGAATTAAAGAAAATTTTTATAGTTTTAAGTATTCTTAGTTAATGATTTTAAATTATTTTCTTTAGAAATTAGAAGTTTAAAGTAAATTATTTTGGTTTTCCCCAATGAAATAACTAAAGAATATTTTGTGGAGATTTCAAAAACTCAATCTAGTTAAGATTCAAATTGAGAAAGATTATGTAAATATATGAAGATTTTTAAGAGAAAGCTTTGAGATATTTAAGGCTTGGAAACTCAATTTTGGTAAGATCTGAATTTGAAGACTGTACTAAATTATTTCAGTATAACAGAAGTTCAAAGAAGAACTTATGGAAATGTACAGTTTATTGTGATGATTTTGTGAACCTTTATGGTATTTAATAATTGAGTTTCTAAAAGCCTTAACCAACTAAATATACGAGTAGTTCATGCATCATGAATCATTAAAGAGAAATGAGATGTGATATTGCCTGGGGACGGATTATAGAAACCGAGGATACATTAGAGGAGGCTTAATTGCGAGCCTTGGGATGAGAGAGTGTGAAAGGGTGCTTCAGGTGACCTGGGGTCGCTCCCTGGTGTCGGGTACTTTCACAATAAAAACTTTCTCAGTCTGACTAGTCTCTAAGTGTTTCCACGCCAGTTGAGCTGTTCATATGCCATGAAGGCATTTATGTTATTATTATCCAGAATTTATGAAACAGTGTAAACTCCTGGTTGGCCCAGTACAAACTAAAACTTTAAGGGCCCACATGCATAAACTGAATGAGATAGTAGCATAAGCATTACATAACATTCATGTGATTGTGACATTCTATATGGATGGTTATGAATGAAAATATAAGTGTTATGTATGTGGAAACCCTATATTCATAATTGATTGTATATGAGATTATGACTGATATTACTATATTAGTTTGTGAAAACCCTTATGCTTATGTCTTATCTGTAATATATTATATTTTGTTTCTCACTCCTTCTTGTTTGAATTTTTGTGTCCAAAATATATGTTATATGATATATAGCTAGCAGTCCAAGATGGAAGGATATGTAATTACAAGAGGATAAAGTGGTCTCAACCTCAATCGATTAGATGAAGAGATATGACAAGAGTAGGATTCAAAAACTCGATGGTTCAAGGACTAGGAAATGTTTGTTCACATTTGTAGTAGAGGTATAGTTTAGTTTTATTTTACCTTATTACAATATCAAGTAGATAATTGTAACAAGGTAAAGGTTAAACTTTGATAAACTCTTTCATTCGGATATAATATTGTAATGATTTATCACTTATGATTTCTATAAATTATTTTGTCATTATGGATAAATATTGAAAGACAATTTTTTTTACTTTCAATATTCAAAGGAAATCAGATGTATATACGTCCTTGTATACACGAGATAAAGAGTGATAAATATGTATATCTTTCTAAAAGTTTGTTTTTATCTCGTGTATATAAGGGGGTGTTACAAAGTGGTATCAGAGCAGTTCAATCCAAACTGGCTTGTGGTATGGTCTTACTAGCGTGTTAGTGTACTCTGATGGTTGAGTTTGACAAGAGATTTTATGGTTGAGAAAAGAGGAAATTTTATTAGAGTAAATGGTAAGAAGTAAGTGAAGAAAAATTAGGAGTATAGAAAGAAGGAACTAATTTTAAGTTCATAAGAAGTATAAGTTAGAACTTTATAGCCTGTTACTTGAAAAATGTTATTGCAGGGATTATCAGAAACTGGCCATTCTGAAGTCTTTCTTGACATTGTTTAAGTACGGGCCTTAATGTATGGTGGAATGATAAGGTAAATTAACTAATGCAGTTATTTCCTTTTATTCCAAATGTATTGTATGGTGTTTGATTCTCTGATTAATATGTGATAGTGAAATATTCTAACATTTTCCTGTTTTACAATATGGTATGAGACAACAAGGGAGATAAGACAATAGAAAATTCTTAGAAATATTTTGGTATGAATTCTAGACTGGAGCTGTCGTGACTTTGACTACTTAGTTATAAACTATCGGGACTGATCACCCCGAATGATTTGCACTAAGTAGTGAAAGACATGTCAAAAGAAGGATGTTAAGATCAACGAATTTAACCTTGGGTTAATGTGGTATATGGAGAAATGGAGATAAACTCAATAAATTCTATTAGGATATTCCTTACCATGTCCTTGAAGTTGTAAGAGATACTTGTGTGAATTAGAATTCCAATGGGTAGATAACTGTTGTAATCCCAAACTAGTATAACAAATTGTTTAAGATAGAATCATAGTTTTGTCCTTTGGTGATATATTTTGAAAAGAAAAATGTGTGGATGTATGCTTCATGAAAGAAATATGATAATTTATAACTTGTTTGATATAACAAATAATCATATTAGGAATTGTATCTCTGGCTATTTGTATTGATTCTTCTTTTGTATGACATATAAAATATGTTAATTATTGTTTGATTTGATGAAGTTTTCATTTATGATGTCTACGATTGAATAATATATATGATGGTTATGTGTGTAAATATATGAATTAATGAAACTTTTATGATTGTGACATCGAATGTAATTAACCATATATTTTTGAATTTTTTAAAATTGATTTATTGTGATAAATATATCAATGAATGACCTAAAATAAGCATTATAGATCTTTGGAAGACATTGATATTGGTTTAATATTTAGAAATTGTGACATAAAATATTTTTGTGATTCCTAACAATATGATACATGTTTATCAAGTTATTTTCTTTTAGTCATCGATTTTGTTCGACGAATATACATACCTGATATAAATCATTGTTATGTAATGACCATTGCAGATTTAAAATAAAGAAGTGTGTTAGTAAACCATGAGGAAGTATATATGAACCTTTACTCATTGATTTTCCTATAAAGAGAATTACATAAGTCTTAGTTACCCATAAAAAAAAAATTTCAAGTGAGTATTTCTAAGTCAACGTAGTGATTTGTGATCATTTAAGATTGGAGAATTTATCAAATATATGTAATGGTTGTAGTCAATTATAATGGAATGTGCAATCACTTAGTTAAGGAATATTTAATTCATTATAGAAGACAATAAGAAATGATTACATACCCTGGATTATCATGAAGCAAAGACCACAAGGATTTAATTAGATAAACAAGTACAACATGGACTAAGACATATTTATCCTTTCTCACTAGATAATTTATTATACACGATTACATTAAGGAAAATAAAATAGAACATCTAGTATATCATAGATAGAGGTCTAAGAGTCTTGGCAATACAAAAATTATCCAAACTAGAGAAATAATCATAACGATTATAAGAAGTGAGGCACTTGTTACCACAACCTGTAGTCCATCCCGACTTCGTTCTTCCTTACTTCTAGGAAGGTTGGCCATCGAATAGTATGATAGTACTTGAGAAAAAGATTGAAGAAATTAGATAGAAGAGAGAAACTAAGAAATCTTGAAGTTGTGATAGGAAGTAAGAATGGAATGAGAATTTATAAGCAAGCAAGGGAGGGAGAGTTGCAACGGTCATAAACGGCTAGTCCAACGGCTAGTCCAACGGCTAGTTGCTAACGGCTAGTTGTCCAGTAATTAATTCTCAGCAGTCCATTTTACTATGTTATTAGTAGGAATTTTAATTAATAGATGTTATGGATTAGGTTAAGTAAGATTTTAATAGATTGAGAAACGTAATTATTGAAGTGTTTAGAGTTAACCATCAATTTATGATGAGCATGGTTGACAAAAATTAAGACGAGTAATATTTTTGAGTTAAGAAAAAAAAAATACTGATAAGATTAAAAAAAAAGAGATAAATGGCAATGTTAAGGAAAATGTACACAATTGTCAAGGAAACTAGAAATATATTTTAGAACAGTTCAGTTAGTTTATCTATGGTAAGATTTATTAACAATATTAAATTTCGAGGACGAAATTTCTTTTAGGGGAGTAGAGTTGTAACATCCTATTTTCATCACAAATAGGAAATAGATATTAATATATATTTCTTGAAAAATACTTACTATAAGTTAGTTTATTATTATTTTTTTTTTGAAATTTTGGTATTTATATTTTTATTATTTGTTTTTTTAAAATAATAATAATAAAAAAATGAAAATATTTCTGAATGAGAATTCTAAAGTGACTTAATTAATATTCACTAATTAAGAAAATTATATTAAGAATTTTTAATATCCTTATTATTCACCATTTTTATTTTATGTTGTTATATTTTTGTTTTTTTACATATTCAAGATTTAACTCTTATTAGAATTTTAAAATAAAATTTTGAAGGAATTAGACTATGGTTCTTTTGAACTTTTTGATCTACATAATATTTATGATTTTTTGGAATTTTTTGAAAATTTTGAATTATTTTAATAAAATAATATATTTTAAATAATTTTAAATTCATATAAAGTTGCTTAAAATTAAAAATATTTACAAGAATGTAAAGTTAAATTATAAGAAAATTTTCTAAAATCCATTTCAAGTAGACTTATCTAAAAATTATCGGTTTGAGAAAAATCTTGATTTTTTCTAATCGTTAAAAAATTAGAAACGTATCAATAAATTTTTATTAACAGAAAATTTTAGATTTTTAAAATTTCAGCTTTATATTACTTATTATAAAATTAGTGAGGACTGATATAATATCGCTCAATTTCAAAAAGGACTCATTTTGAATATTTAAAATATACCGAGTGAAGGATTACTATTTGACTTAATAATTTTGCCGACAATTACTATGCAAATCACTGTGCATGTATGAAATTTTCAAAAGATGCACAGTAACCTGGAATAAAAAATTCAAAAATGCATAGTACTTTTATATTAAAATAATGGAATGCATAGGAAAATTTTTTCCTATAAATACCGAAGGATTTCTTCTTTAGAATTCACAATTTCAGATTAAGTTTTCTTAATATAGTAGTGCTAGTGAGATAGTGGTGGAAGTGAGAGAGAGAAGAAAAGTTTTTGGAGAGAAGGTTCTGCCAAAATCCTAAGGTAAGAATACTTCTCTTTTATATTTTTTGGGTTATTTTTATATCGTTTTTAAAAATCTGTTATTATACTGGAAATAATATTATTTTAAGTTACTATTCTGCATAGTAAACACTATTTCAATAGTAAACTACTATTCAAATAGTAAATTACTATTTACTGTTACTATTTACCATTACTATTCACGATTTACTATTTACTGTTACTATTCACGTTTTACTATTTACTGTTACTATTCACGATTTACTATTCACTATTCACTATTCACTATTCACTATTCACTATTCAAAATTTACCATTTTTTATTTTAAGTTGTAATCTTAATTTTCATCTTGTAATTATATTAAAATGAAATTGGTATGTTTTAGAACTCGGAGACGAGGCGCGCATGGATTTTCAATAACGAATCGGTATACAAGAGGTAAGGGGGAGTGAGATAAGAATATAATATGAAAGACATAAGAATAAAGGGAGGAGTCCCCTACTCCTTTTAAAGTTAATAATATTATTATTTTAAAGTAATAACTTCTTAACTTAAAATTTATAATAAATTTAATATATTGTGTAACTTATTCTGAAATATCTATACATAGATCTGAATTATTATAACTTATACGGACTGAACTAAACCTATGCAAGGACTTGGATTTTTATATCCTATATGGATCGAACTAAACCTATGCAAGGACTTGGACTATTATGACCTGTCTAGACTGAACTATACCTATGCGAAGACTGGATATATGGACTTATATAGACCTGTGCGAGGAATGGACTATAAGGACTCAAAATCAAATCTACTAATTTAAATAACCATTAAAAATTTGAATTATATTTATAAGCGATATTTAGTTGATTTGACTTGATTATAATTAATTATATTTGATTTCGATTAATGATATTGTGATTTATAATATTAGACTGTGATTAATAATATGCAATTATGATTGATGATATTTGATTGTGATTGATGAGATTACTATACTTGATTGTGGTTGATGAATGATTGATGATCTTGTGATATGAAGTTTGAGCATATAGCAAGCATGACGGAAAGTTAAAACTCAGTAAGAATTTTCTTACCTTACTCTTTAAATTTTTATTCCAAGAGAAAGTATTTTGTAATTATTCTAGTCTTTTATTTCTTCTTATAAATAATTTTTATTAACTTTATTTTTAATCTCTATAATAAAATCTAGTATTAGAAAGAAGCTATTTTATGAAAATCAGAGGTTGAGATAATTAATCCTTGAATTAAAGAAAATTTTTATAGTTTTAAGTATTCTTAGTTAATGATTTTAAATTATTTTCTTTAGAAATTAGAAGTTTAAAGTAAATTATTTTGGTTTTCCCCAATGAAATAACTAAAGAATATTTTGTGGAGATTTCAAAAACTCAATCTAGTTAAGATTCAAATTGAGAAAGATTATGTAAATATATGAAGATTTTTAAGAGAAAGCTTTGAGATATTTAAGGCTTGGAAACTCAATTTTGGTAAGATCTAAATTTGAAGACTGTACTAAATTATTTCAGTATAACAGAAGTTCAAAGAAGAACTTATGGAAATGTACAGTTTATTGTGATGATTTTGTGAACCTTTATGGTATTTAATAATTGAGTTTCTAAAAGCCTTAACCAACTAAATATACGAGTAGTTCATGCATCATGAATCATTAAAGAGAAATGAGATGTGATATTGCCTGGGGACGGATTATAGAAACCGAGGATACATTAGAGGAGGCTTAATTGCGAGCCTTGGGATGAGAGAGTGTGAAAGGGTGCTTCAGGTGACCTGGGGTCGCTCCCTGGTGTCGGGTACTTTCACAATAAAAACTTTCTCAGTCTGACTAGTCTCTAAGTGTTTCCACGCCAGTTGAGCTGTTCATATGCCATGAAGGCATTTATGTTATTATTATCCAGAATTTATGAAACAGTGTAAACTCCTGGTTGGCCCAGTACAAACTAAAACTTTAAGGGCCCACATGCATAAACTGAATGAGATAGTAGCATAAGCATTACATAACATTCATGTGATTGTGACATTCTATATGGATGGTTATGAATGAAAATATAAGTGTTATGTATGTGGAAACCCTATATTCATAATTGATTGTATATGAGATTATGACTGATATTACTATATTAGTTTGTGAAAACCCTTATGCTTATGTCTTATCTGTAATATATTATATTTTGTTTCTCACTCCTTCTTGTTTGAATTTTTGTGTCCAAAATATATGTTATATGATATATAGCTAGCAGTCCAAGATGGAAGGATATGTAATTACAAGAGGATAAAGTGGTCTCAACCTCAATCGATTAGATGAAGAGATATGACAAGAGTAGGATTCAAAAACTCGATGGTTCAAGGACTAGGAAATGTTTGTTCACATTTGTAGTAGAGGTATAGTTTAGTTTTATTTTACCTTATTACAATATCAAGTAGATAATTGTAACAAGGTAAAGGTTAAACTTTGATAAACTCTTTCATTCGGATATAATATTGTAATGATTTATCACTTATGATTTCTATAAATTATTTTGTCATTATGGATAAATATTGAAAGACAATTTTTTTTACTTTCAATATTCAAAGGAAATCAGATGTATATACGTCCTTGTATACACGAGATAAAGAGTGATAAATATGTATATCTTTCTAAAAGTTTGTTTTTATCTCGTGTATATAAGGGGGTGTTACAGAAGGGCCACTTGTGGATGGTTGAGGTGTAGGTCTTTGGAAGGTTGGTGCATTATTTTGAAATGGGGGTTGGGGATTTTGTTGTTGGTTACCCCATCTCAAGTTTGGATGGTTCCTCCAACCTGGGTTGTATCTATTGGTGGAAAGGTCATGGTTTTGTTGCTGTTGTGGTGGAGGTCTATCATGGTAGATATTGGCTGCATAGGCTTGGGGATTATTATTATCCTTTTCTTGTAGAGAAGGACAACAATCAGTGGGGTGCTCTTGTGAAGTACAGATGCCACACACTTTAGCAGTCATGGATTTTTGATTTACTGCTAATTGTGTGACCAGAGTGGTGAGAGCATCAAGTTTGCTCTCCAATTTAATTCCAGATGAACTAGAATTGGAATCAAACATGGGTTTGAAAGAATCATTTCTCATACCAAATTGTTGAGAGTTGGATGCCATCTTCTCAATCAAGTTTCTTGCTTCAGCAGCAGTCATATCTCCTAAAGCTCCTCCACTTGCCGCATCTATCATGTTGCGATCAACGTGGTGCAGACCTTCATAGAAGTACTGAAGAAGAAGTTGTTCGGAAATTTGGTGGTGAGGGCAACTTGCACAGAGTTTTTTAAATCTCTCCCAATACTCATAAAGACTTTCTCCAGAGAGTTGCCTAATGCCAGATATATCCTTACGGATTGTAGTTGTTCTAGAGGCAGGAAAGAATTTTTCCAAGAACATTTTCTTTAAGTCATTCCAACTTGTGATCGATCTTGGAGCAAGGTAGTATAACCAATCCTTAGCAACACCCTCTAAAGAATGAGGAAACGCTTTAAGATAGACGTGGTCTTCTTGAACGTTTTGGGGTTTCATTGTGGAACACACAATGTGGAATTCTTTGAGGTGTTTGTGCGGATCTTCACCCGCAAGACCATGAAACTTAGGCAACAAGTGTATAAGTCCGGTCTTAAGAATAAAAGGGACATCCTCATCAGGATATTGAATACACAAACTTTCGTATGTGAATTCAGGTGTGGCTAGTTCTCTAAGAGTTCTCTCACGAGGTCCAGCCATATCAGAAAAATTTTCAGAATTATTTTCAACAGATTCAGATGAAATACTATCACTATCAATATCAACAAAATTATTATTAAATCTACCTTCTCTAATTAATCTATGAAAAGTTCTATCAATTTCAGGATCAAATGAATATAAATGCTCAAAAGTCCTTCTAGTCATACATAGCATACAACAAGATATTTCATGATAATGAGCAATATATCATAAAAATCCTAAATCATGCAAAAGAAATAAAATAAAACAAACAAACAAACAAAAGAAAAAATTTATTTAATTTTTTTTTTCTAAAAAAAAATTATTAAACAAAATTAATTTAAAACAACAATTTTCCTAAAGATCGTTGATCCCCGGCGGCGGCGCCAAAATTTGACGTCGGCTGTCGTGGCCCCGTCAAATTAGTACATTAAAACTAATTAATGTAGTACTAGGGTGTCAACCTAGGTCGTTCTCTCACGGATCAACACTAAAATTTAGGAAAATCAAGTCTTAAACTAATTTTTAACAAACCAAAATAAAACAACTAAAATTTATTTTTACAGAAAAAAGTTCAACAAGCATACAATGGGGGGGTTTGTTTAAGTGTTACAGAAATTTAAAACAGAATATAAAATACAAAATAAGTGTAGAACAAGTAAATAACGAACGATTGATTTTCTTGGAGTATTGTAATTTATTTTATCCTTGGATTTGAAAAGGTTTCTATACACTTCCTTACTGTCAATCCCTTAGTTCAATTTGAATTAATCAACTAAGCGTCTTTTAATTCGTAATTCCTTTACTTTCATTTAATTAAAAATGAATATTTTAATCAAGCATCCTAATTAAGCAAAAGGAGTCAAGATTTTAATTTCTAGGAATTATTGAACATACATAGAACATCGCCTACATACATAATCTAACTTCAACGTTATGGAATTAAGCAAACCACAACTATCAAGATTGATTTTGAAACATTCATTAAGCATGTATATTTCTTAATCTATCTTAATATAATTTTTCTTATTTAATTCTAACTGTCTAATTAAATTGATTAAGCATACAACTTAATTAAACCGAATAGACACTAAATAATCGAGCTAGAATTATGAAGAGTCTAACAACAAGGAAATGTATTGAAAATCAAAACCTCAAAAATAATATTACATTAATCTCCAAGAAAATCAATCTAAGGGTTTTAGCCCTCCATAATTAAAACAAGATAAAAACCGAACCCGGAATGAAGTTCTCCAGAATTCTTCTGCTTTCCACTGCTTCCAAATTTCCCTCTGACTCTGCTCCAACAATTCCTCTCCCCTCTCTGCGTTTTTGAACTCCCTTATTTATAGCATTTCAAGGCTGATTTTTCTCATTAAAAATCAGCCCATTCCCATGTCCACATGCTCTTCACGTTGGCTATTTAGGCAAAAGAGAAACATGCCATTTGATGCTTCATGGGTGTGAAATTTCCTTGTTGTTTAGTGTCAAATTCTCTGCTGTCCAACAGCCATAATACACGTTAATTGCTTGTCAATAATACCAATTTATTTTGTTCAATTGCTGTCTAAAATCAACAACAATCAACGTGAATTATTGTCCATTTTTCTTGCTGTTTGCATTATTCCATTTGCTTCCCATCAGCTATATTTCACGTTGGGAATTTAGCACTTTATTGCTGTCCCATTTCTTGCTGTTGCTGTTTTGTTTTCTTGCTATTTTTGCTGTCCAAATTTCATACTCCCTACAGCACTTTAACGTTAAAATAGCAGCTGAAAAATGGGTCCAATTGCTTGCTGTTGCTGTCCCATTTTCGTTAACTTCATGTAGCAAGTAGGAGTAGAATTGCATTATTTTATTCATGAAACAAAGTGGACAAAGCTTTTTCCTATTCAGCCTATGCAATTCACGTTTGAAAGCTTGGAGGGCTGCACCTTTTCTTTTGACACTTTGACTTCTTCAATATTTTTCATGTGGACCCATGTTGTCTTTGTTTGCATTGAATATTCCATGAGGCCTTATTCCTTTGCTGCAGCCGTTGGAAATAAAAGGGAAATGGATACATGCTTTGCATAAATTATTAGGAACATGGACCCCTTCTTGAAAGCTTTCCAACGTGAATAAGGAAGGTGTTTTGTTGCCTTTCAAAAATTATTTGAAGCAATGGACCCTTGTGTGACTTTTCAACGTGAAGAGCTTGAGAAGTTGGAAGAGAGATGCATTTGTTTTCTTTAATTAATTAGAACTTGGTGTCTTCTTGATGCTGTCCAGAATTCTGTTTGCATTTTTGTTGTTTTGCTGTCCTATTTTTACTGCTGTTGCTGTCAAAATTCCTTGCTGTTGCTGTCAAAATTCCTTGCTGTTGCTGTACGAAATTCTCTGCTGTTTTTGTCTATTTTATTGCTGTTTTGCAGCAGCTTTCATGTGGACCCATGGCTGAATGGAGTTTATTTTGTTCATTTTTTTTAAGCATTGATAAAGCTAAAACAATTTCACATTAATATACTTGTCAAGAAAAAGTAAGTAATGTGAATTTGTACTTAGAGGAGGGTAATTTATTTGCAAAATAATCATGAAGCTTCCAATAATTTGATAGCCTGTAAAATAAAATAAAATCAAATTAAACTTAGTTAATTCAATAGATTTTATTTTAGGATGAAAGCTTAATTTATTTTAAACATACTAATTAACATAAACTAAACAAAAATAGTAGAAATTGGAAACAGCAATCACTAATAAACAGTAACAGTAAAAGAAAACATAAATCACAAAATTCAACACTCAATAGTAACAGTAAAAATAAGAAAACAGTGATTACTAACAAATAGTGAAAATAAAAATTACAAACGGAGATTACTGACAAATTACGCTAAAACACATTTATTAGGATTTAACAGTAAATAAAACAGACAAACAGAGTAAGTAATTAAGGGTAAAAATATTAGTCATCAGCATGAATGTATGCAATATCTTCATCATAACTTACCTATATATGTGGGCCCTTAAATTTTAATTTGCACTGGGCCAACCGGGAGTTTACACTGTTCTATAAGTCCGGATAATAATAATATAAACAGCTCAACTGGCATGGAAACACTTAGAGACTAGTCAGATTGAGAAAGTTTTTATTGTGAAAGTACCCGACACTAGGGAGCTACCCCAGGTCCCCTGAAGCACCCTTTCACACCCTCTCATCCCAAGGCTCGTAATTAAGCCTCCTCTAATGTATCCTCGGTTTCTATAATCCGTCCCCAGACAATATTATTTCATTTCACTTTAATGATTCATGATGCATGAACTACTCGCGTATTGAGTTAGTTAAGGCTTTTAGAAACTCAATTATTAAATCCCTTAAAGGTTTACAATATCATTTCAATAAACTGTACATTTTCTCAATTCTCTGAATTTCTGTCCCACAGAAATAAATTTGGTACAGTTTTCAAATCTCACTGAAATTGAGTTTCTAAGCCTTATATATCTAAAAACTTTCTCATATAAAACTTTACATAATCTTTCTCAAATTAAATCTTAACAAAATTAAATTTAGGAATCTCAATTATTTCCAAATATCTTTAGTTATTAAGTTGGAAAAAAATAAAATAATTTTCTTTTAAAAAATTTTGTTTTATTAAAAGAGAATAATTATTAACCAAAAATACTTAAAATTACAAAATTTTTCTTTAACTCAAGATTTAATTAATTAATTCTCATAAAATGTTTTCTTTCTAAAATAAATACTAATTTTTTTATTCTAAATATTGAAAATAAAGTTAATAAAAATAATTTCTAAGAAGAGAAAATTTAAAGTAAAAATTTAAAGAGTAAGGTAAGAAAATTCTTACTGAATTTAGCTTTCCGTCATGCTCGCTATATGCTCAAACTCCACGTTACAAAATCATCAATCAAAATCAAGCATTATCAATTATAACTAAATATCATCAATCACATCAAATATTATTAATCACAATTAAATATCAATCAAAATCAAGTCAACAAAGCATTATTTATAAATATTATAATTCAAAGTTTAATGGTTATTAATATAGTCAATTTGAGTCATTTTGGTCAATTCCTCGTATAGGTCTATGTAAGTCCATATAATCTAGTCCTTGCATAGGTATAGTTCAGTCCATATGGGTCATAATGGTCCAAATCCTTGCATAGGTATAGTCCAGTCCATATAGGTCATAATGGTCTAAGTCCTTGCATAGGTATGTTAGAGTTAGTTAAACCGGATATTTAATTTAAAATTTACTAAAATTTTTAAGTTAAAAAGTTAATATTTTAAAATAATAATATTATTAAATTTAAAAGGAGTAGGGGACTCCTCCCATTATTCTTATATCTTTTCATATTATACTCTTATCTCACTCCCCCTTACCTTGAGTTGTTACCAAAAAGAGATTTGCTTTGCGCCTCCGATTTTTAGAAATATTAATACCAATCTTATTTCAGTATAAGCATAAGACGAAAATTAAGATTAATACTTAAAACAGAAATGGTAAATTTTGAATAGTGAATAGTGAATAGTAAATCGTGAATAGTAACAGTAAATAGTAAAACGTGAATAGTAACGATAAACAGTAAATCGTGAATAGTAACAGTAAATAGTAACAGTAAATAGTAATTTACTATTTGAATAGTAATTTACTATTGAAATAGTAATTTACTATTGAAATAGTAATTTACTATTGAAATAGTAATTTACTATTGAAATAGTGTTTACTATACAGAATAGTAACTTAAAATAATATTATTTCCAGTATAATAACAGATTTCTAAAAACGATATGAAAATAACCCCAAAAATATAAAAGAGAAGTATTCTTACCTTAGGATTTTGGCAGAACCTTCTCTCCAAAAACTTTTCTTCTCTCTCTCACTTCCACCACTATCTCACTAGCACTACTATATTAAGAAAACTTAATCTGAAATTGTGAATTCTAAAGAAGAAATCCTTCAGTATTTATAGGAAAAAAATTTACTATGTATTCCATTATTTTAATATAAAAGTACTATGCATTTTTGAATTTTTTATTCCAAGTTACTGTGCACCTTTTGAAAATTTCATACATGCACAGTGATTTGCATAGTAATTGTCGGCAAAATTATTAAGTCAAATAGTAACCCTTTACTCGGTATATTTTAAATATTCAAAATGAGTCCTTTTTGAAATTTCGCGATATTATATCAGTCCTCACTAATTTTATAATAAGTAATATAAAGCTAAAATTTTAAAAATCTAAAATTTTCTGTTAATAAAAATTTATTGATACGTTTCCAATTTTTTAACGATTAGAAAAAATCAAGATTTTTCTCAAACCGATAATTTTTAGATAACTCTACTTGAAACGGATTTTAGAAAATTTTCTTATAATTTAAATTCACTTTCTTATAAATATTTTTAATTTAAGTCACTTATATGAATTTAAAATTATTTAAAAAAATATTATTTTATTAAAAAATTCCAAAATTCCAAAAAATTCCAAAAAATCATAAATAATACATAGGTTAAAAAGTTCTAAAGAACCATAATTTAATTCCTTCAAAATTTTAATATAAAAATAAGGGTGTTACAACTCTACTCCCCTTAGAAAATTTCGTCCTTGAAATTTACATTAATCAGTAAAACAAATGAGGATGAGACTCTTTCATCTCAGTTTCTAGTTCCCATGTAGCATCTTCTCCTCTCGTTTCACTCCAAATAACCTTTACAAGCGGAATTGTCTTGTCTCTTAATTGTTTTATTCTTCTGTCACCTATTCTAACAGGTGGTGCATCATATGTAAGATTATCTTTAACTTGTATGACATCAGGTTCAATAACATGTGTAGGATCAGATATATACTTTCGCAAGTTTGACACATGAAAAACATTATGGATATTAGAAAGAAAAGGTGGTAATGCTATTTGGTAGGCAAAGGGACTAACTTTATGAATTATTTGGTATGGACCGATAAATCTAGGAGTTAGTTTTCGAGATTTCATTGCCCGACCGACCCCAGTCATAGGTGTGACTTTCAAGAATACATGATCGCCTTCTTGAAATTCGAGCGGCTTTCTTCTTTTGTCATAGTAACTTTTCTGTCTGCTCTGTGTTGCCTTCATCTTTTCCTGAACTATTTTGATTTTATCCGTGGTTTGTTGTACCAACTCTGGTCCTAGCATCAAGTTTTCACCAGTCTCAAACCAACATAGCGGGGTCCTACATTTTCTTCCATATAATGCTTCAAAAGGTGCCATGCCAATGCTAGCATGGAAACTGTTGTTGTAGGTAAACTCCACATATGGTAAGAATTGATTCCAACTTCCTTTATGCTCTAACACACAAGCTCGTAACAAGTCCTCTAGAGATTGGATTGTTCTTTCTGATTGTCCATCTGTCTGAGGATGATATGCTGAACTCAAATGCAGTCTTGTTCCCAAAGCCTTGTGCAAGCTCTTCCAGAATTGTGATGTAAAACGAGGGTCCCGATCAGAAATGATACTTGAAGGAATTCCATGCAATCTCACAATCTCCTTGATGTATAATTTTGCCAGCTTCTCCATAGAGTAACGAATATTAATGGGAATAAAGTGGACAGACTTTGTCAGTCTATCAACTATTACTCATATTGAATCATGTCCTAATGGAGTTTTAGGTAGAGAAGTCACAAAATCCATGGTAATGCTATCCCATTTTCATTCTGGTATTTCCATTGATTGTAGCATTCCAGGGGGTTTTTGATGTTCTACTTTAACCTTCTGGCAAATTAGACATGCAGCCACGTAATCTGCCACTGCTTTCTTCATTCCAGGCCACCAAAATAACTTTTTCAAATCTTGATACATTTTAGTAGCTCCGGGATGAATGCTCATATAACTTTTATGGCCTTCTTCCAAAATTGCTTTCCTCAACTCCTCTTGATTAGGGATACACACTCGATCCTTATACCTTAGCAATTGGTCACTTCTTACATTGAACTCGACTTCTTTTCCTTGTTTCAAGAGTTCTTTCTTCTCTTGCAGGAATTCATCCTCTCGTTGAGCCTCTAAAACTTGTCTCAGGAATTCACTTGTCACTTGCAACGCTCCTAATCTGTAGCTATTAGCATTAACCTTTACTGCTAGGTTAAGATCTCTGAAGTTCTCTATTAATTCCAGCTCTTTAATCATCATTGTGGATGCATGTAGAGACTTTCGACTTAAAGCATCAGCTACTACGTTCGCTTTTCCAGGATGGTATTGCAACTCAAAGTCGTAGTCCTTTAAGAACTCCATCCATCTTTGTTGCCTCATGTTTAACTCCTTTTGGTCGAATAAATACTTGAGACTCTTATGATCGCTAAACACATCGAATGTTGCACTGTATAGATAATGCCTCCAAATCTTTAAGGCAAAAACTACAACGGCTAACTCTAAGTCATGGGTAGGGTAGTTAATCTCATGTTGCCTTAATTGGCGCGACGCATAGGTTACAACCTTCTTGTCTTGCATGAGTACACTTCCTAGTCCTTGTTTAGACGCATCACAGTAAACTTCAAAACTTCGATGTGGATCAGGGAGTACTAACACCGGCGCAGAAGTAAGTCGATCTTTCAGCTCTTGAAAACTATTCTCGCATTGTGTCGTCCACACAAAAGGTTCTCCTTTCCGTGTTAACTTGGTCAATGGGTATCCTAGCTTTGAAAATCCTTCAATGAATCTCCTATAGTATCCAGCCAAACCCAAGAAACTTTTAATCTCATTGATTGTGGTTGGTCTCTCCCATTTTAAAACTGCTTCCACCTTGGAAGGGTCTACAGCTATTCCTCCTTGACTAATTACATGTCCTAAAAAGTTCACTTCTTCCAACCAGAATTCACACTTCGACAGCTTTGCATATAGTTGTTTCTTTTTCAGGATTTCCAACACGACCTTTAAATGTTCAACATGTTCTTCTCTGCTTTTAGAGTATACTAAAATATCATCAATGAACACCACTACAAATTTATCTAGATATGGATGAAAAATCCTATTCATGTAATCCATGAATACGGCTGGTGCATTAGTTACACCAAAAGGCATTACTAGATATTCGTAATGGCCATAGCGTGTTCTAAAAGCAGTTTTTGGTACATCTTCTTTCTTTACCCTTATTTGATGGTATCCAGACCTCAAATCATTTGGAGAACACCGTGGCACCACGCAGCTGATCCATCAAGTCGTCAATCCTTGGCAGAGGATATCTGTTCTTGATTGTCACCTTGTTCAGTTGTCGATAATCTACACACAATCTCATGCTACCATCCTTCTTCTTAACCAACAACATTGGTGCACCCCAGGGGGATACACTGGGTCGTATAAACTGCTTCTCTATCATCTCTTCAAGTTGTTTCTTTAACTCTGCTAATTCTAAAGGTGACATTCGGTATGGTGCAATTGAAATGGGTCCAACTCCAGGTACTAGATCAATGGCAAATTCCACATTTCTTTCTGGGGGTAAACCAGGGATATCTTCAGGAAAAACGTCAGGAAATTCACACACAACCGGCAGATTTTTTATTTTTGATTCTTGTTCTCCTTTCGTTGAAAACAATAGCATGAATCCTTGAGTCCCTCCTTTTAAAGAGGCACTCACTTGGTTGGCGGTTAGAAATCTCGAATCCTCAGGATTCAAATTCACTGGTTCTTTAAACATTATGGTTTTATTATGACAATCTATTAGAACATGATTGTCAGACAACCAATCTAGCCCAATAATAACTTCTCAGAAAGGGGTAAACAGAAAAGATTAGCTTTAAAGTCCCTACCATTTATGACAATAGGGCATTTCCAACAGGCTTTAAAAGTGACAATGGGATTGTTTCCAGGAGTATGTACAGATAAGTCAAATGGCAGTTCTATCACAGGTAATTTTAGTTTTTCTACACAGTCATTGGCAATAAAGGAATGTGATGCACCTGAGTCATACATAACAGTTAAAGAAATCTTATTAATGATACACTTACCTTCCACCATGGAATCAGCATGAGATGCTTCTTCTCCAGTGATTGCAAAAACCTTTCCTTTTGCCTTCGGCCTTCTGACTGCATTGTGCGCGCCTCCTTGAGTATTTATGCTTGTACTTGCACCTTCAGGTTTTTCTCTCTTCATCTCTTGGCAATCCTTGATGTGATGACCTAGTTTGTTACACTTAAAACAAACATAAGTGTTTTTAGGACAATCCCTTTTCAAATGGGGTCCTCCACAGATAAAACATTTAAAATTTGGTGCAGATGTTGGGTAATAGCTTCCAGTTGAAGCTTGGGGTCTGTTAGGAACAGATACTGCTCCAAACCGGTGAAATGGCGTTTGGTAAGGCTTATTCCTTCTGAAGTCTCTTCTTTGGTGATGGTGAGGTCCTCCACTTCTTATTTCTCCTGCCTTGTGAATGGGCTCACGACTTTTAGTCATTCTATCCTTATGATCTTCTTCAAAGATCCTACAGCGATTTACCAATACAGAAAATTCACGGATTTCCTGCATTCGTATAGCTTCCTTAATTTCTGGCCGCAATCCATTTACAAACTTTGCACACCGATCTCTTTCATTAGTAGCATCATTATAATGAGAATGAAAACGAGATAACTCTTCAAACCTAGATGCGTACTCTCCAACGGTCATATTTCCTTGGGTCAGCGACAGGAATTCGAATTGTCTTTTCTCTTTAACATCAGCTGGAAAGTATTTCTCCAGAAACATATCCTTGAAATAATCCTAGGTGATCTCCACGTCGTTGACTTCGAATTGTCTACGTATGCTATCCCACCAATGTTCGGCATCCTCAGATAAGGCATAAGTAGCGAAGACTACCTTATCAGCTTCATTACATTGTAATGCTCAAAAGATCTTCTCTATCTCTCGAATCCAGATTTGTGCTCCATCAGGGTTATATCCTCCCTTGAAACGAGGTGGATTGCGCTTTTCGAATAGGTCCAGCCTTCTCAAGGCATCGTTACCTTAACCTTCACGTGCTCCCATTGCATTGATTAAGCGTTCTACAACTCCAGCAAGATTGTTTCCAGCCATTAGTTTCCTGTTTCACAGTAACTGAGATTTGTCACATCAATCACAGTTACTACCAAGTCAGATATTCTACCTATACAGAGTTTACAGACAAAGCAAGATAGACCTTTTCCCCAGGCCTATTGGATTAACTGCTCTGATACCACTTTGTAACACCCTCAGTTACACCTTAATAAATTCTAGAAAAACTCGTAATTATTTTTTTTAAAGATATGATTGTTAAAAAGAAACTATCGGAATAAATTATATACATTATTTCTGAAATACCTCACAAATATTATTAAAACTTTATAAAGTATATGTACATTCATCCGAAGAAAATAAACATTAAACATTATAAGAAAGAGAGGAAACTCCATGGCCCAGAAGCAGTTACTTATTAACATTATCTATTCATTGGACCACGGTATTCATATCGAGCTCCCTTTCTAGAACGTACTATATTTACTGTCGATATTCTTCGATCCTTCCCTCTGAACCATCAATTTAAAACATGTGAAACAAAAACACGGAGAAAGGAGTGAGAAACAGAATATAATATTATTGATTAAGACATAAGCAACAAAGGGTTTTCACAAACCAATACATAATAATATCAATCACAATCACATACACAATCAATTATGAATGCATGAATGTATGCAATATCTTCATCATAACTTACCTATATATGTGGGCCCTTAAATTTTAATTTGCACTGGGCCAACCAGGAGTTTACACTGTTCCATAAGTCCGGATAATAATAATATGAACAGCTCAACTGGCATGGAAACACTTAGAGACTAGTCAGATTGAGAAAGTTTTTATTGTGAAAGTACCCGACACTAGGGAGCTACCCCAGGTCCCCTGAAGCACCCTTTCACACCCTCTCATCCCAAGGCTCGTAATTAAGCCTCCTCTAATGTATCCTCGGTTTCTATAATCCGTCCCCAGACAATATTATTTCATTTCACTTTAATGATTCATGTTACATGAACTACTCACGTATTGAGTTGGTTAAGGCTTTTAGAAACTCAATTATTAAATCCCTTAAAGGTTTACAATATCATTTCAATAAACTGTACATTTTCTCAATTCTCTGAATTTCTGTCCCACAGAAATAAATTTAGTACAGTTTTCAAATCTCACTGAAATTGAGTTTCTAAGCCTTAAATATCTAAAAACTTTCTCATATAAAACTTTACATAATCTTTCTCAAATTAAATCTTAACAAAATCAAATTTAGGAATCTCAATTATTTCCAAATATCTTTAGTTATTAAGTTGGAAAAAAATAAAATAATTTTCTTTTAAAAAATTTTGTTTTATTAAAAGAGAATAATTATTAACCAAAAATACTTAAAATTACAAAATTTTTCTTTAACTCAAGATTTAATTAATTAATTCTCATAAAATGTTTTCTTTCTAAAATAAATACTAATTTTTTTATTCTAAATATTGAAAATAAAGTTAATAAAAATAATTTCTAAGAAGAGAAAATTTAAAGTAAAAATTTAAAGAGTAAGGTAAGAAAATTCTTACTGAATTTAGCTTTCCGTCATGCTCGCTATATGCTCAAACTCCACGTCACAAAATCATCAATCAAAATCAAGCATTATCAATTATAACTAAATATCATCAATCATATCAAATATTATTAATCATAATTAAATATCAATCAAAATCAAGTCAACAAAGCATTATTTATAAATATTATAATTCAAAGTTTAATGGTTATTAATATAGTCAATTTGAGTCCTTTTGGTCAATTCCTCGTATAGGTCTATGTAAGTCCATATAATCTAGTCCTTGCATAGGTATAGTTCAGTCCATATGGGTCATAATGGTCCAAATCCTTGCATAGGTATAGTCCAGTCCATATAGGTCATAATGGTCCAAGTCCTTGCATAGGTATGTTAGAGTTAGTTAAACCGGATATTTAATTTAAAATTTATTAAAATTGTTAAGTTAAAAAGTTAATATTTTAAAATAATAATATTATTAAATTTAAAAGGAGTAGGGGACTCCTCCCATTATTCTTATATCTTTTCATATTATACTCTTATCTCACTCCCCCTTACCTTGAGTTGTTACTAAAAAGAGATTTGCTTTGCGCCTCCGATTTCTAGAAATATTAATATCAATCTTATTTCAGTATAAGCATAAGACGAAAATTAAGATTAATACTTAAAACAGAAATGGTAAATTTTGAATAAGGAATAGTGAATAGTAAATAGTAAATCGTGAATAGTAACAGTAAATAGTAAAACGTGAATAGTAACGGTAAATAGTAAATCGTGAATAGTAACAGTAAATAGTAAATCGTGAATAGTAATAGTAAATAGTAACAGTAAATAGTAATTTACTATTTAAATAGTAATTTACTATTGAAATAGTAATTTACTATTGAAATAGTGTTTACTATGCAGAATAGTAACTTAAAATAATATTATTTCCAGTATAATAACAGATTTCTAAAAACGATATGAAAATAACCCCAAAAATATAAAAGAGAAGTATTCTTACCTTAGGATTTTGGCAGAACCTTCTCTCCAAAAACTTTTCTTCTCTCTCTCACTTCCACCACTATCTCACTAGCACTACTATATTAAGAAAACTTAATCTGAAATTGTAAATTCTAAAGAAGAAATCCTTCGGTATTTATAGGAAAAACATCTACTATGCATTCCATTATTTTAATATAAAAGTACTATGCATTTTTGAATTTTTTATTCCAGGTTACTGTGCACCTTTTGAAAATTTCATACATACACAGTGATTTGCATAGTAATTGTCGGTAAAATTATTAAGTCAAATAGTAACCCTTTACTCGGTATATTTTAAATATTTAAAATGAGTCCTTTTTAAAATTTAGCGATATTATATCAGTCCTCACTAATTTTATAATAAGTAATATAAAGCTGAAATTTTAAAAATCTAAAATTTTCTGTTAATAAAAATTTATTGATACGTTTTCAATATTTTAACGATTAGAAAAAATCAAGATTTTTCTCAAACCGATAATTTTTAGATAAGTCTACTTGAAACGGATTTTAGAAAATTTTCTTATAATTTAAATTCACTTTCTTATAAATATTTTTAATTTAAGTCACTTATATGAATTTAAAATTATTTAAAAAATATTATTTTATTAAAAAAATTCCAAAATTCCAAAAAATCATAATAATACGTAGGTTAAAAAGTTCTAAAGAACCATAATTTAATTCCTTCAAAATTTTAATATAAAAATAAAAATAGGGGTGTTACAATCGTTGTCACTGAAAGTGATCGGTGTTGCATTATGATTGAGTGGTTCGGTACCGATTAAAAAGATTAATTATATGTTGAGAAAACTTATACACTACAGTGTAAATCCCATCAATAGAGTTGAATCCATATGCATATGCATTTGCATATAGTTATTGAGGTCGAAATGTTGTTGGGCAGCCCATGATATATATTATGGTGTTTGATACGGTTGTGATAATGTAAATATGTAAAATGACGATGGGGATGATGATTCTTTATGATGATTTATGTATTGATATGATGATTGTTAGGATTGGATATGAGTATTGAGTATGTTATGGTAAATAGTTCAATACTCGTCATTTAACATATATATGTTCACTCCTAAATTTATGTTTGTTTTTCAATGGATCTAGACCGAGGTGAGGAATGGTAAAAGGTCACCAAGTTTTTGATGAAGTCCATTTGGAAGGACTTGTGCATATGTACATAGTGTATATATATTTTGTATAGTTTTGATGTTGTAACCTTGGTCGGCTCCTAATGCATATGTATAAGTATTTTGTATAATGGATAAGTATCTAATGACTTCATTAGAAGTCTAGAATTGATTTTGATATCTAATTGTGAATTATGATGATGATGTTGGTATGTATGATGATAGCTTAGATTGGAAAGCATGGATAGATCCATGATGAATGAAATGTTGTGATTTATGCCCAAGAATTTCTATGTAACGCATATGTTGTTGAATTGATATGATAGGCATGTTTTGTGTGTCATAATGGTCACTTGATGTTGAATGAGATGAAAAATAGTTTGGTATCATTGAAAATTATGCATAATTGGGAACTGAGTAGGTCAAAATGAGATCCGTGAGGTTTTGGAACCTCTAAATAGGCCTAATAGCTTGTATTCAATATTTAAAATGTGTGTGAAGTGGAATAGGCCAACTTAGATAGGATTTGATGGGTAGGTTGCTAATAAATGGTCTAAAAGGGCCTAAAATACATTTTAGCACATAACTTGTTCATTTTCAAGAATTTTGGAGTGTGGCTAATTGCCATATCATAAATGACATGTTTTAGGTGGTGTCAAAGTTTGGTGGTGTTTAGAGGTCATATGAGGAAGTTAGGGTATGCGAATGTTGGTTGGTAGCCAAAATTCTGCATTATAGTATGTCGGTAATCAATTACAGAAGTTGTAATCGACTGTTAGGCCCTATAATTGATAACAACTTTTCTATAATTGATTACCAGAGTTCATGTAATCAATTATAACTTTTCTGCAATCGATTACCAGAGTAAAATAAAAGGATTTTAAGTGATTTTAAGTGACATGGACTCTATTTTAATTGTTGGTGATCAATTACAACATTGGTGTAATTGATTACACAACAACTCATGACCTCTATAACCTGTTGAAAGGAGTTGGAACTCCACCTAGCTTCCGCCTAAACCCCTTTAGGTTAACTTAAGCGGCATTTGGGACTTTCAAGTAGCCAATTTAGGTTCGTAATTAATCAAAAAAAAATATTTGGATTTTTATTTAATTAAGCATTGAGTGCTCACACTCAAGCCAGTCCGAATGTTTAATATTAGACTTCAAGTGTAAGTTAGATAATGTAACATACCTTGGTGGGTCATAATGAGGAATATTTATATAGTTTGGTGGCAAATGAGTCCTGTGGGGCGTTTAGTCAGTACGAATCTGTAAATCATGTAAAAGGCTTATACCTCCATAGACATTCTTGACACTTTTTGCAAGTTGACTATCGATGTGCCCCTAGCAAATATGTCAAATTCTCCCTAATTCGGATCCCAATGGACTTCGGTCAAGGGATCAACATAATGTTGGGTTTGGCTGATGTCATAAGATGCTTTGTAGGGAGTATCTTTGCATCATGGGGATACTATTCTAGTGTCATGCTGTAACACCCCCTTATATACACGAGATAAAAAAACTTTTTAGAAAGATATACATATTTATCACTCTTTATCTCGTGTATACAAGGACGTATATACATCTGATTTCCTTTGAATATTGAAAGTAAAAAAAAAATTGTCTTTCAATATTTGTCCATAATGACAAAATAATTTATAGAAATCATAAGTGATAAATCATTACAATATTATATCCGAATGAAAGAGTTTATCAAAGTTTAACCTTTACCTTGTTACAATTATCTACTTGATATTGTAATAAGGCAAAATAAAATTAAACTATACCTCTACTACAAATGTGAACAAACATTTCCTAGTCCTTGAACCATCGAGTTTTTGAATCCTACTCTTGTCATATCTCTTCATCTAATCGATTGAGGATGAGACCACTTTATCCTCTTGTAATTACATATCCTTCCATCTTGGACTGCTAGCTATATATCATATAACATATATTTTGGACACAAAAATTCAAACAAGAAGGAGTGAGAAAGCATAAGGGTTTTCACAAACTAATATAGTAATATCAATCATATTCTCATATACAATCAATTATGAATATAGGGTTTCCACATACATAACACTTATATTTTCCTTCATAACCATCCATATAGAATGTCACAATCACATGAATGTTATGTAATGCTTATGCTACTATCTCATTCAGTTTATGCATGCGGGCCCTTAAAGTTTTAGTTTGCACTGGGCCAACCAGGAGTTTACACTGTTTCATAAATTCTGGATAATAATAACATAAATGCCTTCATGGCATATGAACAGCTCAACTGGCGTGGAAACACTTAGAGACTAGTCAGACTGAGAAAGTTTTTATTGTGAAAGTACCCGACACAAGGGAGCGACCCCAGGTCACCTGAAGCACCCTTTCACACTCTCTCATCCCAAGGCTCACAATTAAGCCTCCTCTAATGTATCCTCGGTTTCTATAATCCGTCCTCAGGCAATATCACATCTCATTTCTCTTTAATGATTCATGATGCATGAACTACTCGTATATTTAGTTGGTTAAGGCTTTTAGAAACTCAATTATTAAATACCATAAAGGTTCACAAAATCATCACAATAAACTGTACATTTCCATAAGTTCTTCTTTGAACTTCTGTTATACTGAAATAATTTAGTACAGTCTTCAAATTCAGATCTTACCAAAATTGAGTTTCCAAGCCTTAAATATCTCAAAGCTTTCTCTTAAAAATCTTCATATATTTACATAATCTTTCTCAATTTGAATCTTAACTAGATTGAGTTTTTGAAATCTCCACAAAATATTATTTAGTTATTTCGTTGGGGAAAACCAAAATAATTTACTTTAAACTTCTAATTTCTAAGAAAATAATTTAAAATCATTAACTAAGAATACTTAAAACTATAAAAATTTTCTTTAATTCAAGAATTAATTATCTCAACCTCTGATTTTCATACAATAGCTTCTTTCTAATACTAGATTTTATTATAGAGATTAAAAATAAAGTTAATAAAAATTATTTCTAAGAAGAAATAAAAGACTAAAATAATTATAAAATACTTTCTCTTGGAATAAAAATTTAAAAAGTAAGGTAAGAAAATTCTTACTGAGTTTTAACTTTCCGTCATGCTTGCTATATGCTCAAACTTCATATCACAAGGTCATCAATCATTCATCAACCACAATCAAGTATAGTAATCTCATCAATCACAATCAAATATCATCAATCATAATTGCATATTATTAATCACAGTCTAATATTATAAATCACAATATCATTAATCGAAATCAAATATAATTAATTATAATCAAGTCAAATCAACTAAATATTGCTTATAAATATAATTCAAATTTTTAATGGTTATTTAAATTAGTAGATTTGATTTGGAGTCCTTATAGTCCATTCCTCGCACAGGTCTATATAAGTCCATATATCCAGTCTTCGCATAGGTATAGTTCAGTCTAGACAGGTCATAATAGTCCAAGTCCTTGCATAGGTTTAGTTCGATCCATATAGGATATAAAAATCCAAGTCCTTGCATAGGTTTAGTCCAGTCCGTATAAGTTATAATAATTCAGATTCATGTATAGATATTTCAGAATAAGTTACACAATATATTAAATTTATTATAAATTTTAAGTTGAGAAGTTATTACTTTAAAATAATAATATTATTAAATTTAAAAGGAGTAGGGGACTCCTCCCTTTATTCTTATATCTTTCATATTATATTCTTATCTCACTCCCCCTTACCTCTTGCATACCGATTCGTTATTGAAAATCCATGCGCGCCTCGTCTTCGAGTTCTAAAACATACCAATTTCATTTTAATATAATTACAAGATGAAAATTAAGATTACAACTTAAAATAAAAAATGGTAAATTTTAAATAGTGAATAGTGAATAGTGAATAATGAATAGTAATAGTAAATAGTAATAGTAAATAGTAAAATGTGAATAGTAACAGTAAATAGTAAATCGTAAATAGTAACGGTAAATAGTAAATCGTGAATAGTAACGGTAAATAGTAAAACGTAAATAGTAAAGGTAAATAGTAATAGTAAATAGTAATTTACTATTTCAATAGTAATTTACTATTGAAATAGTAATTTACTATTGAAATAGTGTTACTATGCAAAATAGTAACTTAAAATAATATTATTTCCAGTATAATAACAGATTTCTAAAAACGATATGAAAATAACCCAAAAAATATAAAAGTGAGGTATTCATACCTTAGAATTTTAGCAGAACCTTCTTCCAAAAAAAATTATTTCTCTCTCTCACTTCCACCACTATCTCACTAGCACTACTATATTAAGAAAACTTAATCTGAAATTGTGAATTCTAAAGAAGAAATCCTTCGGTATTTATAGGAAAAAAATTTACTATGCATTCCATTATTTTAATATAAAAATACTATGCATTTTTGAATTTTTTATTCCAGGTTACTGTGCATCTTTTGAAAATTTCATACATGCACAGTAATTTGCATAGTAATTGTCGGCAAAATTATTAAGTCAAATAGTAACCCTTCACTCGGTATATTTTAAATATTCAAAATGAGTCCTTTTTGAAATTTAGCGATATTATATCAGTCCTCACTAATTTTATAATAAGTAATATAAAGCTGAAATTTTAAAAATCTAAAATTTTCTGTTAATAAAAATTTATTGATACGTTTCTAATTTTTTAACGATTAGAAAAAATCAAGATTTTTCTCAAACCGATAATTTTTAGATAAGTCTACTTGAAATGGGTTTTAGAAAATTTTCTTATAATTTAACTTTACATTCTTGTAAATATTTTTAATTTTAAGCAACTTTATATGAATTTAAAATTATTTAAAATATATTATTTTATTAAAATTTTTCAAAAAATTCCAGAAAATCATAAATATTATGTATATCAAAAAGTTCAAAAGAACCATAGTCTAATTCCTTCAAAATTTTATTTTAAAATTCTAATAAGAGTTAAATCTTAAATATGTAAAAAAAACAAAAATATAACAACATAAAATAAAAATGGTGAATAATAAGGATATTAAAAATTCTTAATATAATTTTCTTAATTAGTGAATATTAATTAAGTCACTTTAAAATTCTCATTCAGAAATATTTTCATTTTTTTATTATTATTGTTTTAAAAAAAACAAATAATAAAAATATAAATACCAAAATTTCAAAAAAAAAAATAAACTAACTTATAGTAAGTATTTTTCAAGAAATATATATTAATATCTATTTCCTATTTGTGATGAAAATAGGATGTTACAACTCTAATCCCCTAAAAGAAATTTCGTCCTCGAAATTTAATATTGTTAATAAATCTTACCATAGATAAACTAACTGAACTGTTCTAAAATATATTTCTAGTTTCCTTGACAATTGTGTACATTTTCCTTAACATTGCCATTTATCTCTCTTTTTTTTTTAATCTTATCAGTATTTTTTTTCCTTAACTCAAAAATATTACTCGTCTTAATTTTGTCAACCATGCTCATCATAAATTGATGGTTAACTCTAAACACTTCAATAATTACGTTTCTCAATCTATTAAAATCTTACTTAACCTAATCCATAACATCTATTAATTAAAATTCCTACTCATAACATAGTAAAATGGACTGCTGAGAATTAATTACTGGACAACTAGCCGTTAGCAACTAGCCGTTGGACTAGCCGTTGGACTAGCCGTTTATGACCGTTGCAACTCTCCCTCCCTTGCTTGCTTATAAATTCTCATTCCATTCTCACTTCCTATCACAACTTCAAGATTTCTTAGTTTCTCTCTTCTATCTAATTTCTTCAATCTTTTTCTCAAGTACTATCATACTATTCGATGGCCAACCTTCCTAGAAGTAAGGAAGAACGAAGTCGGGATGGACTACAGGTTGTGGTAACAAGTGCCTCACTTCTTATAATCATTATGATTATTTCTCTAGTTTGGATAATTTTTGTATTGCCAAGACTCTTAGACCTCTATCTATGATATACTAGATGTTCTATTTTATTTTCCTTAATGTAATCGTGTATAATAAATTATCCTAGTGAGAAAGGATAAATATGTCTTAGTCCATGTTGTACTTGTTTATCTAGTTAAATCCTTGTGGTCTTTGTTTCATGATAATCCAGGGTATGTAATCATTTCTTATTGTCTTCTATAATGAATTAAATATTCCTTAACTAAGTGATTGCACATTCCATTATAATTGACTACAACCATTACATATATTTGATAAATTCTTCAATCTTAAATGATCACAAATCACTACGTTGACTTAGAAATACTCACTTGAATTTTTTTTTATGGGTAACTAAGACTTATGTAATTCTCTTTATAGGAAAATCAATAAGTAAAGGTTCATATATACTTCCTCATGGTTTACTAACACATTTCTTTATTTTAAATCTACAATGGTCATTACATAACAATGATTTATATCAGGTATGTATATTCGTCGAACAAAATCGATGACTAAAAGAAAATAACTTGATAAACATGTATCATATTGTTAGGAATCACAAAAATATTTTATGTCACAATTTCTAAATATTAAACCAATATCAATGTCTTCCAAAGATCTATAATGCTTATTTTAGGTCATTCATTGATATATTTATCACAATCAATTAAAAAAATTCAAAAATATATGGTTAATTATATTCGATGTCACAATCATAAAAGTTTCATTAATTCATATATTTACACACATAACCATCATATATATTATTCAATCGTAGACATCATAAATGAAAACTTCATCAAATCAAACAATAATTAACATATTTTATATGTCATACAAAAGAAGAATCAATACAAATAGCCAGAGATACAATTCCTAATATGATTATTTGTTATATCAAACAAGTTATAAATTATCATATTTCTTTCATGAAGCATACATCCACACATTTTTCTTTTCAAAATATATCACCAAAGGACAAAACTATGATTCTATCTTAAACAATTTGTTATACTAGTTTGGGATTACAACAGTTATCTACCCATTGGAATTCTAATTCACACAAGTATCTCTACAACTTCAAGGACATGGTAAGGAATATCCTAATAGAATTTATTGAGTTTATCTCCATTTCTCCATATACCACATTAACCCAAGGTTAAATTCGTTGATCTTAACATCCTTCTTTTGACATGTCTTTCACTACTTAGTGCAAATCATTCGGGGTGATCAGTCCCGATAATTTATAACTAAGTAGTCAAAGTCACGACTGCTCCAGTCTTGAATTCATACCAAAATATTTCTAAGAATTTTCTATTGTCTTATCTCCCTTGTTGTCTCATACCATATTGTAAAACAGGAAAATGTTAGAATATTTCACTATCACATATTAATCAGAGAATCAAACACCATACAATACATTTGGAATAAAAGGAAATAACTGCATTAGTTAATTTACCTTATCATTCCACCATACATTAAGGCCCGTACTTAAACAATGTCAAGAAAGACTTCAGAATGGCCAGTTTCTGATAATCCCTGCAATAACATTTTTCAAGTAACAGGCTATAAAGTTCTAACTTATACTTCTTATGAACTTAAAATTAGTTCCTTCTTTCTATACTCCTAATTTTTCTTCACTTACTTCTTACCATTTACTCCAATAAAATTTCCTCTTTTCTCAACCATAAAATCTCTTGTCAAACTTAACCATCAGAGTACACTAACACGCTAGTAAGACCATACCACAAGCCGGTTTGGATTGAACTGCTCTGATACCACTTTGTAACACCCCCTTATATACACGAGATAAAAAAACTTTTTAGAAAGATATACATATTTATCACTCTTTATCTCGTGTATACAAGGACGTATATACATCTGATTTCCTTTGAATATTGAAAGTAAAAAAAAATTGTCTTTCAATATTTGTCCATAATGACAAAATAATTTATAGAAATCATAAGTGATAAATCATTACAATATTATATCCGAATGAAAGAGTTTATCAAAGTTTAACCTTTACCTTGTTACAATTATCTACTTGATATTGTAATAAGGCAAAATAAAATTAAACTATACCTCTACTACAAATATGAACAAACATTTCCTAGTCCTTGAACCATCGAGTTTTTGAATCCTACTCTTGTCATATCTCTTCATCTAATCGATTGAGGATGAGACCACTTTATCCTCTTGTAATTACATATCCTTCCATCTTGGACTGCTAGCTATATATCATATAACATATATTTTGGACACAAAAATTCAAACAAGAAGGAGTGAGAAACAAAATATAATATATTACAGATAAGACATAAGCATAAGGGTTTTCACAAACTAATATAGTAATATCAGTCATATTCTCATATACAATCAATTATGAATATAGGGTTTCCACATACATAACACTTATATTTTCCTTCATAACCATCCATATAGAATGTCACAATCACATGAATGTTATGTAATGCTTATGCTACTATCTCATTCAGTTTATGCATGTGGGCCCTTAAAGTTTTAGTTTGCACTGGGCCAACCAAGAGTTTACACTGTTTCATAAATTCTGGATAATAATAACATAAATGCCTTCATGGCATATGAACAGCTCAACTGGCGTGGAAACACTTAGAGACTAGTCAGACTGAGAAAGTTTTTATTGTGAAAGTACCCGACACCAGGGAGCGACCCCAGGTCACCTGAAGCACCCTTTCACACTCTCTCATCCCAAGGCTCGTAATTAAGCCTCCTCTAATGTATCCTCGGTTTCTATAATCCGTCCCCAGGCAATATCACATCTCATTTCTCTTTAATGATTCATGATGCATGAACTACTCGTATATTTAGTTGGTTAAGGCTTTTAGAAACTCAATTATTAAATACCATAAAGGTTCACAAAATCATCACAATAAACTGTACATTTCCATAAGTTCTTCTTTGAACTTCTGTTATACTGAAATAATTTAGTACAGTCTTCAAATTCAGATCTTACCAAAATTGAGTTTCCAAGCCTTAAATATCTCAAAGCTTTCTCTTAAAAATCTTCATATATTTACATAATCTTTCTCAATTTGAATCTTAACTAGATTGAGTTTTTGAAATCTCCACAAAATATTATTTAGTTATTTCGTTGGGGAAAATCAAAATAATTTACTTTAAACTTCTAATTTCTAAGAAAATAATTTAAAATCATTAACTAAGAATACTTAAAACTATAAAAATTTTCTTTAATTCAAGAATTAATTATCTCAACCTCTGATTTTCATAAAATAGCTTCTTTCTAATACTAGATTTTATTATAGAGATTAAAAATAAAGTTAATAAAAATTATTTCTAAGAAGAAATAAAAGACTAAAATAATTATAAAATACTTTTTCTTGGAATAAAAATTTAAAAAGTAAGGTAAGAAAATTCTTACTGAGTTTTAACTTTCCGTCATGCTTGCTATATGCTCAAACTTCATATCACAAGGTCATCAATCATTCATCAACCACAATCAAGTATAGTAATCTCATCAATCACAATCAAATATCATCAATCATAATTGCATATTATTAATCACAGTCTAATATTATAAATCACAATATCATTAATCGAAATCAAATATAATTAATTATAATCAAGTCAAATCAACTAAATATTGCTTATAAATATAATTCAAATTTTTAATGGTTATTTAAATTAGTAGATTTGATTTGGAGTCCTTATAGTCCATTCCTCGCACAGGTCTATATAAGTCCATATATCCAGTCTTCGCATAGGTATAGTTCAGTCTAGACAGGTCATAATAGTCCAAGTCCTTGCATAGGTTTAGTTCGATCCATATAGGATATAAAAATCCAAGTCCTTGCATAGGTTTAGTCCAGTCCGTATAAGTTATAATAATTCAGATCCATGTATAGATATTTCAGAATAAGTTACACAATATATTAAATTTATTATAAATTTTAAGTTGAGAAGTTATTACTTTAAAATAATAATATTATTAAATTTAAAAGGAGTAGGGGACTCCTCCCTTTATTCTTATGTCTTTCATATTATATTCTTATCTCACTCCCCCTTACCTCTTGCATACCGATTCGTTATTGAAAATCCATGCGCGTCTCGTCTTCGAGTTCTAAAACATACCAATTTCATTTTAATATAATTACAAGATGAAAATTAAGATTACAACTTAAAATAAAAAATGGTAAATTTTAAATAGTGAATAGTGAATAGTAAATAATGAATAGTAACAGTAAATAGTAATAATAAATAGTAAAATGTGAATAGTAACAGTAAATAGTAAATCGTAAATAGTAACGGTAAATAGTAAATCGTGAATAGTAATGGTAAATAGTAAAACGTAAATAGTAAAGGTAAATAGTAATAGTAAATAGTAATTTACTATTTCAATAGTAATTTACTATTGAAATAGTAATTTACTATTGAAATAGTGTTACTATGCAAAATAGTAACTTAAAATAATATTATTTCCAGTATAATAACAGATTTCTAAAAACGATATGAAAATAACCCAAAAAATATAAAAGTGAGGTATTCGTACCTTAGAATTTTAGCAGAACCTTCTTCCAAAAAAAATTATTTCTCTCTCTCACTTCCACCACTATCTCACTAGCACTACTATATTAAGAAAACTTAATCTGAAATTGTGAATTCTAAAGAAGAAATCCTTCGGTATTTATAGGAAAAAAATTTACTATGCATTCCATTATTTTAATATAAAAGTACTATGCATTTTTGAATTTTTTATTCCAGGTTACTGTGCATCTTTTGAAAATTTCATACATGCACAGTAATTTGCATAGTAATTGTCGGCAAAATTATTAAGTCAAATAGTAACCCTTCACTCGGTATATTTTAAATATTCAAAATGAGTCCTTTTTGAAATTTAGCGATATTATATTAGTCCTCACTAATTTTATAATAAGTAATATAAAGCTGAAATTTTAAAAATCTAAAATTTTCTGTTAATAAAAATTTATTGATACGTTTCTAATTTTTTAACGATTAGAAAAAATCAAGATTTTTCTCAAACCGATAATTTTTAGATAAGTCTACTTGAAATGGATTTTAGAAAATTTTCTTATAATTTAACTTTACATTCTTATAAATATTTTTAATTTTAAGCAACTTTATATGAATTTAAAATTATTTAAAATATATTATTTTATTAAAATTTTTCAAAAAATTCCAGAAAATCATAAATATTATGTAGATCAAAAAGTTCAAAAGAACCATAGTCTAATTCCTTCAAAATTTTATTTTAAAATTCTAATAAGAGTTAAATCTTAAATATGTAAAAAAAACAAAAATATAACAACATAAAATAAAAATGGTGAATAATAAGGATATTAAAAATTCTTAATATAATTTTCTTAATTAGTGAATATTAATTAAGTCACTTCAAAATTCTCATTCAGAAATATTTTCATTTTTTTATTATTATTATTTTAAAAAAACAAATAATAAAAATATAAATACCAAAATTTCAAAAAAAAAATAATAAACTAACTTATAGTAAGTATTTTTCAAGAAATATATATTAATATCTATTTCCTATTTGTGATGAAAATAGGATGTTACACATGCTGCCTAGGATGGTGTGATGCCCATATCACATTCTCACCACCTACCGTACGTCACTACAATTAAAAAAATAGATTAACAATGCAATTAATTGGTTGCTAAAATGGAAATCTTCGTCTCTATTTGTGCTAGCGATGGATTTGGCCATAGCAATCCACTTGTCGCTAAACATGGTGTTGTTAATCTATGTAACAATGTTATTTCAAATTCCATGACAAATAGCCATAGATAATATATGTAACAAGCCCTTAAAATATCCGTTGTTAACCTCTTAAAATACACACTGCCTTTACTCCAACGGTGACATGCTTGGTGACAGAAGAGCCTGTGGCACCTGCCGTCGCTAATTTAAATAACTAAATTGTATTAGTGACAGACGTACGCCCGTAGCTAAAGTTTTTGTTCCTAGCCTATCACTAATATAGTTACAAATCTGTTCCTAAAATGGTTAACAAATGTTTTAGAGACAAGTATAGACCATCACTAAACCTCTTTTGGTTGGCGGAGGTTGTTGGCGTTAGTGATAGGTGTATCACGTTGTTGAAGGGGATTTGTGCTCACCCGTCGCTAAGCTCATTGCTAATGTGTAATATATTCATCACATTAGTGATGAGCATATTCCATCACTGGTTATTTTTTAATTAATTTATTGTTTTGCCTTTTTGGTTTAGGCTTATTAACAAAAGCTTGAACCCATTAAAGCACCTGATAGACAACAATTATAATAATTTTACCATTTCATTCATTCAATATTCACAAATTAAACTATTTTTATAATGTTAATTATCAAATTAACAACAAAACTATTGAAAAATTTTATATATATATAACATAAATAACATTTAAACATTAACATATACAATGGGCAAAAACAAAAAATAATGTCAAGAAGGAAAAGAGGATATGTGAGAATGGGAGAGTGGGGTTGTTGGGAGTCTTACTCCTAGTTCTGTTGCTGAGAAGAATCATCCAGCTATTGGTATGGGATGGAATCTAAAGGCATGCCAAAACATGTCATGAACTATGCAAACATCTACTCATGCCTCTGCAGAACAACCTTCGCCTTCCCCTACCAAATCCAAAATTCACCTTAGCGTGTGAAGCTCCATTGATCAAAGACGTTATTATGTTAGATTGCAATGCTTTCAACATATACGGTCAAAACTGATTGTAACGACCAATTCTCACCCTTAGTTATTTTTTAATTATAGGTTTTTATTTAAATATTAATATTAATATTTCTTTTTAAAATAAAAATTTTCTAACAAATAATTGTGAATTTTGCTGACCACAACTCTTTTGGGACTTAAATTTAAACGACTAAACAAGTAATTTTTATTAAAAGTGAAAGTATTTGTTTATTTATGTGATGGAAATACGTATTCCATTAATTTTAATAAAATAGTACTAGATTCATCTCTAAATATAAGAATATTTTATCTAATTTATACGTATTAAGAAAGTTAATTAATATAAATAAAATCATTAAAATGTTTAAAATTTATTATAGTTTTATAAAAATGTCCTTAGAGTAATTATGATTTATCATTCAATTTTCTCTGTATATTCTCTTTTCATTTAATCTTTTTTCCACTAATTAATTATCATAGGAGAAATAATTCATCTATCTCATTTATTATTATCTTAATTTCAATAAAAAACATTATAAATTAATAAAAATATTTTGGTAAAAAATAATTAATGATATAAAAATTTTAAAAAGTTTTATATTAAAAAACAAAATATTTTCTTAAAAAATTCTAATGATAGGATAATTGAAAATGCAGTACTGTACGAAAGGGCATGAGCAGTGTAATTATGAAAATGAGGAGTGTCCCAAATCTAAATAAATGTTAATGTCCCAGTGATGTCGTGTAGGGCACCTATATCTTGCTCATCTTCTTGATTAATGTGCCCTATATGTCACTTTCTCAACATTTCTCTTAATATAATTTTTTCGTTAATTAGTATCTAAAAACATTGTTTAAATTTCTATTCAAAATTATGTTCGGATTATCAACAAATCAATATTGGTAAATATTAATAATATTTTTAAATATAAACTTATTAATTTTTATTTCTTAACATTCGGGATGTTAATTAGTATTTTTTTGAATTAAACACAAACCTTAAATTTATCCTTAAAAATTGTAAGGATAGATAAATATCAATGCAATTCATGAAATTGTACTCTTGTATTGGTCATAAGTAAATTTGATAATAAATTTTTGGTCTCAAATATAAATAAAAACATATTTTTCTAATATTATTAAATACCTTTACTTTAAAAAATTAATAAGATCCAAATTTTTATTCTTATTGAGTAAAGAGATGAATATTTATTGGAGAAATTAAAATAAATGTGATTGGGTTTAATCAGTGTTTTAAATTTTTTAAAGGAATTATAAATAAATTTTTATAAAAATTTAAGTTGGTCTTAAAAATTAGAGAAATGTTAATGATAATTTTTAATAAATAATTTTTATTTATGAATTTATATAATTTTATATTTATAATATATTTCTCAATAAACAAGTTAATCTCAACAGTAATATCTTTATATGAATAAATTTTAATTAAATTAAAAATATTTATTGTCTGTGGATTTAAATTTAAATTTAATTAGAATACATAAAATAAATGTATTAATATATAATGTGATATCCTACGTCATTTTATATTTATTTTAAACCACTTTAATTAATTGCATAAATAATATTTTTCATAAATAAATAACTAAATAAATCTATATTGACCCAAATAATTATTTTCATTAAGAAGGGTGCCAAAATATAAAATATATTATGATTTGAAAACCCCAATAGTCATTAAAACAATAAAACTCAAAACTGGAACACAGGCCTGACAAGCCCCACACGTGGTGTGGGCATGACAGTAACACCTGATACTGTCATGAATTTTAGGCCCTCCAACCAACTTCTGACCTATCCCATTGGCCCGTTTCAAGTCCGATTGCCACAAAACTTCACGGGACAACTGTTTTACCCATTCTGAAACTGTTGGCGTTGTCCGTTTGCTAAAATTTCATCATATGCGCGAGTTATGCGCAAAATTCAGTTTTAACCAATTATGTGCAAAACCCTTGCACCAAATGTAACATCCCTGATAATTTAGAAAAAATTACGTGTAGTAGAAAATATTATTAATTGTTTTTGAATATTATTTGGAATTTTTATGAATAATTAAACATTATGAATATAAATAAAATTATTTATTTGGCTGGTTAATAATGAAGTGAAGACCGGTTGAGAGAAGGGAAGTGTTTGAGGAGGAAATGGAGTAGCAACCGGTTGAAAAGGTTACCGGTCACCCTGGGCTTTAAAAAGGTTTCTTTTTCTTTCTCTCTCCCAATTACCACTCACACGCGAGCCGCTATTTCTCCTTCTTCTTCTTCGCTTATTGTTGTTCCTGTTCATCTTCTTCCTCCTTCATCGCTGGTTGCATGCTCTAGGAAAGGATCTCGTTTGCATCAAAATCGAGTGCTAAGCTCAGTTTCGTGACTGTGGCCTCAAGGTGAGTCCACTGATCCATTGCATTTTGTTTCCCTGTTCCCTTTCGTTTCTTTGGTGATTGAGTAGCTATGCATGGCTGTGAATGGGTCTGTTCTCCACTCCTCTAGTGAGTGTGAGCTCGAAAATGGTCCTTAGAACTGAGGAGGATGTTAAGCTAACGGGTTTTGCACTCTGACCCGTAGGAAGTAGATCGAACAACGAAAGGCTGATTGACGGAGTTGAGACTGTGAACCCAGTGCTCAGAGGGCGTAACCGACACCAGGAGCAGATTATAGAAGCTTGGAACCGAGGTAAGGGGGTGTTCAGGTCATGATTAATTAGAATAGGACGTGCCATGAGTCCGAGTCATTTAACTAATTGTGAAGACGGTAAGAGGGTAATAATGAATAAAAATTGTGTGTTTATGCATGTGTATGAGAAATGCCTAATGCTGTAATAATAGTGAAATGATGTTGGATAAATTGTGTAAGAATGCATGTGTGTGGACACTGATCGAGTGAGGATCGTGTGTGTATGTGTGACTTACGATGATGTGAAATACTTGTTGATTGTGGTAATCGGTGTTTAGCGAGAATGTTATATTGATGGGCTTGACGAGTCGGTCGCCCTACGTTGTGAGCACATGTCAGTTTCTGACAGTTGCAAGTAATGATTATAATGATATGTGTATGTTCATATAATGGAATATGTGATTATGTGGTGGAGGACGACCAACGGTATGAATTACCCTGTTTTTGGCTTCAGTGGTCAAGTCGGACCCAGTTAAGCTACCCAGAGGTCTTTGACCCAGTGGTTGAGGGGGGAGCCAAGTCGGGCTCGGTGAACCAAGTCGGGTTCACGGGATGTCAAGTCAGACTCCCAGCTGAAGGTTGATCCTTTTAGTATCTAGATACTAGGCGTCAAATTTTATTTGAGAGTCAGTTGTGATAATTGATGAATTATTGGTTGTGATGTGTATATTTGCATACCGTCGGTCGTCGCACACCACATAATCACATACAACAACATACTATACCTGGATCAACGTCATCAAACTCATTCATAATCGTCAGAAGCTGACATTTCATAACTCCACAGGGCGGCCATACAGACCCGACCCATAAATCTCTACCTGGGCGGCCACACAGTCTGGGCCCCAAATATATCTCCTCAGGACGGCCACACAGATCTATTCCTGATAAATTTCACATATTTCCAGTATCATTTCAGTTATAATCAATCATTACTATCAATCTCAATTATCAGATATACAATATTAGCCACACCATTTGTCACAATTGCACCAACAATTACACCATGTTATACATACACGCCTTACATTGTTAACACATTATATCATTGTAATCATTAACTCACATAAGTTTTAGACATCCAGACCACCACACACACACACACACACATCGTTATAAACATCATGACATGAATATCATCCCCTTTTAACCCCTAATTCAATAACAACTATCAACATCCATCATAATGCTCATTTTCTTATCAACCTTATTCCTTTATGAATTACACCTTACATTTCCTCTCATAACTTATTTTCTACCTAATATCTACTTGCCTTATTAATCACCAATTTTTCTCATTCCTTGTTGTTTATCCTCACTTATTCCTTCTTACCTCGATAGATATTTATTTTTATATTTTAATTCCCTTTGCAAATTAACTAGTTTGCCAATTATATCAGAATCAATTGCCTACTCAATTACACTTAAATCTTCTCAATATCATACAATGTTATAATACTTAATCTTTAAACAATTATTAATTATCCTACCTTTGTCTCCTTATTATTCCAACTACATTACATTTCACATAATTCACAGCTCCCAATAAATTATTCAAATTAATTTTTAAAACTATTAATGCGACTATGACATACCCTTTTTCCTATACGCTACTGGCGTAATTACATTTCTATATTAACCTTAACCCATCACACCTCTCTTACCTCAATTCCGAGCTTCCTCTATTTGCTCTCAATGACGGTTGCGTCTTTCGCTTACTTGGTTTGCTGCTTCGCTTCCGGATTCGTTACCCACGTCACCGATCAATTCCTCAACGTTTGTTCCAGCACCTACGGTTACCGAAACGCAAAACCCATTAGCTCATAATTATCCATAATATGTCAAGAACGTCGTCCAAGCTTCGAATTGGCAATTAAACCGAGCCTCACTCTCCTAAATCCAATTTAAAATTTGGTTATAAAGGGGAAAGTAAAGGAGATGACACATTCCAAGTACCCATTACTCCAAAGTTTATATTTAAGCTCCAATTAGCCGTTAAATTTAAGAATCAAGCCCCCAAACACAAATAGAGGTCACAAAATAAAGAGGGAAGGTAGAGGGAGGAGAAGGAAATCACAAAATCAAGAGTTCCAACATGCTTACCTTGCTTCTCCAAGACCAATTACACAATTACTTTGAAGAATCCACCAACAATCACCTCCAATTAGGCTCCTAGAGCTTGAGAGAGACAGAGGAGGAAGAGAGGGTCCAACCTTGCATGCGTTCTGTTTCTGTTTTCTAGTCTTTTAATTCTGACCCGTGATATCGACACTACACGTCACAATGGCGTTACGTGTCAGGTCACTAATGTGAACCTGATGCTATGCGCCACAACCACGCTACGCGCGAGGCTCTGATCCTCCATTTTCTTTAAAACTCATTTTAAATCATGTATTCACCTCAAAATTCTTATTTCTCATAATTCCAACTTAATTAAAATATTTATTTTACTTTTTCAAATACCAAATTACCTGGAATGTTACATATAAGAATGAATAATATCTTGAAATAATTAATTCTAAAATTTTGTTAATCAACCACTTAAATTACTATTAGTTAAAGAATTATTAGTAAAACAATTTATTTTTAATAAAATTGTTATTTCGACTGTTTAATCAATATTTTTCATACCGTTTACCCTAAATCCCTAACTAATGCTAAACAATTAATGTCACATGAATGAATTTATTAACTACATGTAACTACTGGAAACCAACGTAATATCATATAATAAATAGTTGAAATTAATTATGTAAATTTTTAAAAAAGTAATGTAACTTTTTAACTGTTTTAATCATATGTGACTTTAAAAAATTTTAAATCTATCATATATTGAATGGTCATACACTAAGATTTATTCTTCTCATTTTTCTCATTATTTATTTACATATATATATATATATATATATAAAATATCAATATTCAACGTCAATTAATATTTAACAACAAAAGCACAGTAAGTACAAATGTGGAATATTATAGAAGCAGAATGTACCCGCAAGTACATGAAATCTTGATAGTGGTGTTTACCCTGTTGTCCTTAAAAGCTGCCACTTTTAAGAGATAGGACATAGAGTCCAAGAGCAGAAGAAACGTCAATGCAGATATAGTGATATATTATTGAGACAAAGAGGTGAAGGAAAGAGTAAAAATAAAGGCGAAAAAGAAACAGAGGAAAAGCTCTGCTTTCTTTGTGTGAATTTTCTGGATATTCACCTAAAGTTTACACCTTTACTGTTTTGGATCTCCAAAAGCTTGGTTTCTAGTTGAGATGGCTGACAATGAAGAAGCCATGCATGCTGTTTTGAAGGAAGCTGTGGATTTGGTACCAAACAGAGCAACCCATTACTCTGTTTTTCCTTTTTTTCCCTTTGTTCTTAGAATTGTTTGCACCGTTTGTGTTTGGTTATCTTTATGTGATTTTATAAGTTCTTCGACTTTCTCTTAAGAAAAAAAAATCATGGGGTTGGTGAATGCTTCTGGGTTTTTCTTTTTGGTGTTGGGAATTTTGAGTTCTGTTCTGTTCTTGGTAAAATTTCTCTGTTTCTTGTTTGGATTATGGTTTTGCTTTGGTTTTTGTTTTGTTACATTTGTTTGAATTTCTTTGCAGGAAAACGTGCCACTTGAGGAGGTGTTTCAGACTCTGAGGTGTGATTCAAATGGACTAACAACAGAAGCTGCTGAAGAGAGGTTGGTCATCTTTGGCCATAACAAACTTGAGGAGAAAAAGGTCTTTCCCTCATTCCCTACAATAACTTTTTTTTCGTGTCTTATTGTAGAAACATGGTTTTAGTTTGTGGTTGAAGATGTGAAACTGACCATTTTCTCCTTTATTTGAATGTTAGAGAAGACACTAATATGATATAACATTATGAACTATTATTGGTTAATAATTTTTATTTTAATTATATTTGTTGGGGAACTTTAAAAGAAAGTGACTTTTGCCTTAATTGAAAGGTGATTCCTAGTTATAATTTTAGTTGGGTCTGTTTGTGTATCTAACGGAAAGTAAAAAGTTTTTATTAGAAATAATGTTGGGACTGCTTTGAAAAATATGGGGAAATGCTATAATGGCAATTTTGAATGAGAAGTTTCACTTTTGATTCCTTAACCAATGCCCTTAACATTTCCATTTTAGTTTCTCTGGTGAGGATTTGTTGTTTCTGAGGCTCTTTGTCTTCTATAATGGATTTTGCAGGAGAGCAAGTTGTTGAAGTTTTTGGGATTTATGTGGAATCCTCTTTCATGGGTCATGGAAGCTGCAGCAATTATGGCCATTGCTTTGGCTAATGGAGGAGTAAGCTGCTGCATACTTTCACTCATATTCTTTATTTATTTATTTATATGTGTGTGTGTGTAAAATTAATTTTCATTTTCAACATTTTGGATGTGCAGAACAGAAGGGATATATATATATATATATATATATATATATATATATATATATTTGTAGAAGGGTAGAAGATTCTCTAGGCATTATGTTATGTTATTTGTTTTGCACCATTTCTTGATTTTTTTTTATCTTCACAATCTGCAGGGAAAACCGCCAGATTGGCAAGACTTTGTTGGGATTATCACACTCCTTCTTATCAATTCGACTATAAGCTTCATAGAAGAGAACAATGCTGGTAATGCTGCTGCGGCTCTCATGGCTCGCCTGGCTCCCAAAGCTAAGGTATTAGACTATTGGTAATTAAAAGATTGTATTTAAGTTGCTTGTGCTTAATGTTGAATTTTATTATGAGTTTAAGAATATATGTTTGGTTCATGTGTTTTGTTGTTATTTGACTTTTGATAACATTCTCAAAATACTTATTCAGGTCCTTCGAGATGGGAAATGGATTGAAGAGGATGCTAGTATTCTTGTTCCTGGTGACATAATTAGCGTTAAGCTAGGGGATATTATCCCGGCAGATGCTCGTCTACTTGAAGGCGATCCACTGAAGATTGATCAGGCACATCTAGTCTTGCAGCATTTTCTGTCTAGTTTGTTAATATTTGGTCATCTTTATTTTGATGATTGCTTAATTTGTCGGCTTGGGTTGCAGTCTGCGCTTACAGGTGAGTCTCTTCCAGTCACAAAAGGCCCCAGTGATAGTGTTTATTCGGGCTCTACATGCAAGCAGGGAGAGATCAATGCAGTTGTTATTGCCACAGGAGTTCATACTTTCTTTGGAAAGGCAGCTCATCTAGTGGACTCCACAAATCAAGTCGGGCATTTTCAAAAGGTAAAATGAACCTGCATCTCTTTGAATTTTGAAACTGTATTTATCAAAATCTAGTGAATTATCCCCTTGAGGAGAAGAAATAAAATATCATCAACTGTGAGCTACGGACCTCAAAAATTTGTGTGACTTTCCTCTGTCATATCAATATCCTAATATAATATAGAGGACATTTATGACCATGTGCAGTGATCTGTGCTCAAAAGTTTTTGGCTCTTATGTTGTGGAGCTGTAATATACTACTACCCCCGTTTCTATTTAACTGTCTATAGAGTGAAGAATTATGCATATTAAGAGATGTAATTAATGTTGTTAATTTTTATAAAATAATTGATTGTTTTCCTATTTTATTCTTATCTCTTACTTATTTATTGCTCTTAAAATTCTTTTAACTTTTAATATCAATAAGAATAGTATTGGAAGAATAACAATTAATACTCTCTTAAAATTCTAAGTGGACAGTTAAATAGAAACAAAATTTTTGTCTTTAGCTAGACAATTAAATAAAAACAGAGGGAGTATCAGACAAATTTTGCTAATTTTAACAATCTCCCTTTTGATTTTGTTTTGTTTTTTTGTATGTATAATTTGCCTCACATCAGCACTTGTTACTTTTGGTTGCTTGAACAGGTTCTGACTGCTATTGGGAACTTCTGCATATGTTCAATTGCTGTGGGAATGATAGTAGAGATCATCGTCATGTACCCAATTCAACACCGGGAATATCGTCCTGGGATTGACAATCTGCTGGTCCTACTTATTGGAGGAATTCCTATAGCCATGCCTACTGTTTTATCAGTGACAATGGCAATTGGATCCCATCGCTTAGCTCAACAGGTAGAAATTAGTCCATCTTAGATGTCTTGAGCTTTCTTCAACTAGACATTAGTTTTTATAGATTATGCTTTGTATAATTGTTGCAGGGTGCTATTACTAAAAGAATGACGGCAATAGAAGAGATGGCCGGAATGGACGTGTTGTGTAGTGACAAAACTGGAACTTTGACTTTGAATAAACTAACAGTTGACAAGAATCTTATTGAGGTTAGTAGTAATCAGTTCTGTATCGTGTTATTACTGATTTTCTTTGTAGTATTCCTACACAAGTATTTTTAATGTTTTCTGTAGGTTTTTGCTAAAGGAGTTGATGTAGATACTATTGTCCTCATGGCTGCTCGCGCTTCCAGAGTGGAAAACCAAGATGCTATAGATGCTGCTATTGTAGGGATGTTGGGAGATCCAAAAGAGGTACATTCATTTATGAAAAGAAATCTTTTCAAAACATGCTTTTAAAATATAATTGTCACTGTAGTATTGTGTTTTCCCCCTATAAATAAGAAACTATCGTTGCCTTACCTTTTATGCTTACCGTATGTTATTTTATCCGAATTTGTTTGAAATTTAGGCGAGGGCTGGTATTCAAGAGGTTCACTTCTTTCCCTTCAATCCAACTGACAAGCGGACTGCTTTAACTTATATAGACTGTGATAGTAAAATGCATCGTGTGAGCAAAGGTGCACCAGAGCAGGTATTTTTATGAGCCAACTCATTGCTTTACTTGTGTTTAATGGTTCCACATGATTATGGAAGCAATTCATAATTTTCATTACCGCCAGATTTTGAATCTTGCACACAATAAATCAGAGATAGAACGTAGAGTTCATGCTGTCATCGATAAGTTTGCAGAACGGGGGTTACGGTCTCTAGCAGTTGCCTACCAGGTACATATTTATTATTTTCTTTCTTTTTTGATGTGGGGGGAGAAAACTTAAGTTTCATTGCTTCCTGTCACTGACTGCATTTTATCATTGTATCCTAGGAAATTCCTGATGGAAGGAAAGAAAGCCAAGGAAGGCCTTGGCAATTTATTGGAATCTTGCCTTTGTTTGACCCTCCTAGACATGATAGTGCTGAGACAATTAGAAGGGCATTAAATCTTGGAGTAAATGTTAAAATGATAACAGGTGTTTGTCATCTGCTTGATATTATTTTTTAAAGGGCAGAAAGTAATACATTGTGTTTATTGCCCTCCGAGAAGATGTTCAGCATTATCTACCAGCGTTGCTTTTAGAAACTTCTAAATTTTAGTACTGATTATAACATGGAATAATGTAATGGGACTTCTGGAATGGTGGTAAAGATTAAAGAGTAAATAGTCAAATTGGTCATTGAAAGTCAAGTGGCCACCAACTAGGTCCCTCAAGGATGATGGTTGGTCACCAAATAAACTCAAAAAGATAGATTTGACCATCATGTTAGTCAAGGTTGTCAGACTCGAGAGTCTACCTAGACTCGTTTTGGCTAGGTAGACTTGACTCGCTAACTCGACTCGTAAACTCGAAAGAGTTTACCTCATACTAAAAATTATATAAAACTAATATAAGACATGCATCCAAACAAGATATACCATCATAAAATAGTTAAAAACTAAAAATCCAACCATCCAATTGTCATAACAAATAGTGTTGCTGCTAGAGGAGCTTGAACAGTGTTGCTGCTGGCCTTTGAGCCACCATCTTTCTCACTCCCAGACATGCTGAATAGAGAGGAACCAGAGGAGGATGAGAAGAAACAAATGTTGGCCTTGAATCAGAATGAAGAAGAAAGGAAAAAACAAAAAAACATACTTCTTACCGGTGGGTTTTCATCGCGGCGGTATGGGAAAGTGACGCGTATTCGTCGCAGGTGGTGGGGTCGCGTAGGTGCAGTCGCGGCCTCACGGGTGGTGCCTCGTGGGTGGTGGGTCGCAGTTGGTGTCACGAAATCAAAATGAAGAAGAAGAAGATGCCTTGTGGGTGGTGAAGAAGAAGAAGAAGAAGATGAAGAATCGTGTCGGTGTCGGAGTTGGAGAGCGGTGGTGGGTCGTGCAGTGCCGGGGGCCAACATGAAGTCGAATGGTGTGGAGGGCAGTGGCTGTCGCACGAAGTAATGGAAAATGAAGAAGCTGCGTGTGAAACCTAAAGAAACAGGGGCCAAAACGCTGCGTTTCATTAATTTGGGAATTAGGGTTTTAAAATTTTCAAACTCAGTGGGCTTGCTCAAAACTCTAGAGTTTGCAAGAGTCTACCCGAGTCAGAGAGGGTCCGAGTTTTCAGCGTTTTAACACGTTTTGCCTAGGTACGAGTCTACGAGTTGACTCTAGAGTTTGACAACCATAATAGTTGTTAGGCTAAAAATTGGTCTTTCTCAGTGGTTAAAACCGCTAAAAAAGGACTATTTAATTGCTAAGAAAGACATCTTTTTAGTCTAGCAACTAACATGGTGGTTAAATCAATCTTTGAAGGACTTCTTTGGTGATCATTATCTTAGAGAGACCTAGCTGGTAGCTACCCTATCTTTTGAGGACCATTTGACTATATACTCTATTGGTAAACTATCAAATACCTATTAGTTAAGTAATTAGAATTAAGCAAAATTACACAAGAAAAAATGCTTTTGCTCCAAATATGAATAGCACTTTTTATTATAACTCTAGTTGGTATTGATATTTTGGCTATATTAATTGTCTAATTTTTCTTGTTTTTGAATTTCTTTAGGTGATCAACTAGCAATAGGAAAGGAAACAGGACGTCGTCTGGGGATGGGAACCAACATGTACCCTTCGTCGGCTTTGTTGGGCCAAAACAAAGATGAAGCAATTGCTGCTTTGCCAGTTGATGAATTGATTGAGAAAGCTGATGGATTTGCTGGTGTTTTTCCTGGTATAACATCTTCCTTTTCTATTTCAATTCTTAGTATTTACAAACATCTCGCTTCAGTTGATATTAGCAACAAGCTAGCATCCATAAAATATCGTCATTGCAGGAACAGTGGCTCTTTACCTTGTGTCATGATGTTTACATGAAATGATAGTAATGATTTATTTTCATATGGTATTGCTTGACTTGATGTGTTTATTTAATGCAGAGCACAAATATGAGATTGTGAAACGTTTACAAGCTAGGAAACACATATGTGGAATGACTGGTGATGGGGTTAATGATGCTCCTGCTCTTAAAAAGGCAGATATTGGAATAGCTGTTGCTGATGCAACTGATGCGGCTCGTAGTGCTTCTGACATCGTTCTCACAGAACCGGGTCTCAGTGTTATCATTAGTGCTGTACTGACTAGTCGGGCAATATTCCAAAGGATGAAGAATTACACAGTAAGTCTAAATTTAGCTATATACAATTCTGTTTGGACATTGAGGATGGAATGCGGGAGTCAAGCATTTAGCAAACCTTTATAGTCATACACAATTTATCACAACATTTTTTTATTTTTGGGGTTTATACAATTTATGCCAACTTAACTGAAGTATATTATTATACTAAATTTAGAACCTGAATATGATATTTGCAGTCTGGTGAACTATTACTACAGTTATTGGCAATGCCTTGGGCAACCAAAATCAATTTAATGATTTGATATAAATTTGATCTTGTTGTCCATACCATGACAGGTTGTGGAAAAAAAACTTAGCCCCTTGGCTTTAGGAAATTGGTCATTTTATTGAATTATCTTCCCATCAAATGGCACATGCCTATGCCTTGGAGCTTATCTACCATTTTACTAATACTATGATAGTTATAATTATCTTTTAATTTTTCTTTACTCCTAATTTATCGATTTTCTTTTGTACAGATCTATGCAGTTTCCATCACAATCCGTATTGTGGTAAGTTATGTAGTCTTACCTTTGATATAAGCTATTGTTCTTTTAGACACATGAATATGATTACTGACATTCAAGTTGTTTTGTGACAGCTTGGTTTCATGTTACTGGCCCTTATATGGCAATTTGATTTTCCACCATTCATGGTGCTGATTATTGCTATTCTTAATGATGGTGTGTACCTTACTTTTCTACACTAACTTAGATTCCTCCCTTACTATTGAAGTCATGGATATTTTGGTCACCATTATTCTTTTCTCTCCTTAAACTTATATGATCGTTGAATATGTCAGGTACCATTATGACAATATCAAAGGACAGGGTAAAACCATCTCCATTTCCAGATAGCTGGAAGTTGGCTGAGATCTTTACCACTGGAATAATTCTTGGTGGTTATTTGGCAATGATGACAGTTATTTTCTTTTGGGCAGCATATAAAACAGATTTTTTCCCTGTAAGGAACACTTTTTCCCCATCAAATTTATGTTAGCATGTTGGTTCAATCAAATAAAGGGCCACATTGAAACTTGTTAGCACATCCATTGTCTTTACTTTTAAGCACAACATAGGTGCAATTCTGTTGAACAGTGAAGTGATTTTTTACCATGAAATACAGTAATCAAATCTTAATCATAACATTTGATCAAATATTCCCACCCATAACTGTTAAGTATGATGTTACTTTACATTTAGTGTATGTTTTGATGTGTCATATAAATATATATCCTTAAGTGTCTGAATACAATAAACTTTAGAGCAGCATTCTCTTTGGCACAATCATAGCCACATCATCTGTTTTGAATATGTGGGTGCTTGATGATGGATGGTTGTTTGTAGAAGTTTAACAAAAATAGGTGTCCTTTACACAAATCATACCACAAACTTAATGTTTGGAGTTTTTGTTGATTTGTGATGATAGTAAGATACATTTCAAATTTTTTTCTGTCAGTGTTATCCATACATGTATAATCTGAATTTTGTATGATATCTACTGCTTACTCACAATAACCAACTTTGTTCAATTACTTGTGTTGACACTCATTATGAAATGTTCAGAAAACTTTTGGAGTCTCAAGTCTTCAAAAAAAAGATAGGGATGACTTCAGAAAGCTTGCGTCGGCAATATACCTACAAGTTAGTACAATTAGCCAAGCCCTCATATTTGTTACGCGGGCAAGGAGTTGGTCTTACATTGAACGTCCAGGTTTACTACTTGTAGCAGCTTTTGTTATTGCTCAGCTGGTGAGTGAATTCAACATGACACTAGTTTTGGCATATGTACATCGTGAATATCATGATGAAATAATAAGTTCTACATATACTTTGATGAGCAGATAGCTACCATAATTGCAGTTTATGCAAATTGGAGTTTCGCCTCCATTGAAGGGATTGGATGGGGTTGGGCTGGTGTTGTTTGGCTTTATAACCTCATCTTTTATGTTCCACTTGATTTCATCAAGTTCATAATTCGATATGCCTTGAGTGGAAAGGCTTGGGATCTTGTTATTGAACAAAGGGTATGAGTCCCCTATCAATTAAGAAGAGCAATTCAACATTTGAACATGTTACTTAACTTATGAAATGAACTCTTTGCAGATTGCTTTTACAAGGAAAAAACATTTTGGCAAGGAAGAACGTGAACTTAAATGGGCACATGCGCAAAGAACACTTCATGGCCTTCATCCACCAGAGACTAAGATGTTTACGGAACGTACAAGTTACACAGAATTTAATCAGATGGCTGAAGAGGCTAAAAGACGAGCAGAGATTGCAAGGTATGCATGCATGCATGTTTTTCTATGATGATCAGGTCTGAGGTTGTTAGATGAATTTCCGTATGCATACTACACTACCTAAAGTGAAATTTTGCTGAATAATATGCCGTGACTAAAACTAATAATTAATCATAGTAAAAATGTAAAATGGTACTGGCTACTTTCTATTTCTTGGGCATATTCCCTTCCATTGATATGCTTAATTGCAGCTAGGAGCAGATATTCTACATGGCTCCCCCAAACTTTCTTAAGAACTATTTAAGATGAACAAATCTTGATATATAATCAGAACAAATCTTGATATATAATCATACATAGATGATTAAGATTAAAAGTTACTGGAATTCATGTGACTACTTAAAAAAGTTACCTACTTGTTAAAAAATACATGACTTGTACATTAATATTTGCTACACATGATAAAATTCTAATGTTCAAGATTTATCCTCTTACTCTGGCATAAGAAAAGCCCCTTTCAATATGTTGCCTATATTTATATTACTGTTCAGTAGTGTGTAGGGTAGTATATTGTGTTTCTGTCATATTAAAATTGCACTTTAAATTTTAGGTATATAATACTCTCTCCGTTTTAAAACTATTGTCGTTTTAGACATTTTTTTTTCTCAAAACTATTGTTACTTTAGGAGTTCAAGGTGTAATCAATTTATATTTTCTAATTGTATCCTTTTGTAATTAATGTATCTTTCTCCTATCACTTTTCATTTTACCAATGAATAAGACTTAGAAAGCTAAAACGTTATTTATTACTAATAAAATAATATAAGTAAATGAGGGTATTTTAGTCCTTATTAGCTCAAATAATTACTCATTTAATGATTTCTTAATCTATCTAAAAAAAGTTAGAGTTTTGAGACAAAGGCAGTAATATAATATTACATATTTATATGTATGTGCTAAAATATGATTTTGGCTCCTCCAAGCTTTTTGTTCAAGCTCCACTGCTTACTGCAGCAGCCACATTATCTTTAAAATGAAATTGGAGGCTTACATTTGTCCATGTAATATAAAATAGTTTCTAATCTAACCTATTTGATTTGCTATAACATTTGGCCAATTTCCTGTGCACATTCAATGAAAGGAAAGCTTTGGTTTAAACTTCTGTCATGAATATTCCATAGCTAAAGTGGGTTATCTGTTGAAGTATACTAGTAAATCGATTATTATTTCATTGCATCATCATCATCGTTTGTGTGTGAAAATAAATAAGATTTCTCAGCTTCATGCACTTAAATTTTTATCATTTTGTTTCTCTTTGCAGACTGAGAGAACTGCATACACTGAAGGGCCATGTAGAGTCAGTGGTTAGACTGAAGGGCCTTGACATTGACACAATACAGCAAGCATACACTGTATAGAATGTAGATTTAACTATGTTTCATGCCTATGCAGCCAATTAGAAGTGTGAGCATTGAGCAGCTACAATTAGATGCTTTAAACCTATAGGACAGTTTTTCCTACATTGTATTCTATGCTTCTTCCTGGCAGTTTTGGTGAACTTTGTTTGCTCGTCTAGTTTTGTTGAAATGAAATTATTGGTATCTTTTATGGGATCAGTTTATGCTTACAATTGAAAGTATACTATGATTCATCTCTTGTTTGTGGAATTTTGTTTTGCCAGAAGAGTTAAAACAACCATATTCAATGAGCCTAATAGCAATACTCGGGGTTAGATTCAACTATTAGTTGTCCATGTGAAATTGCATGAACAATTTAACACTTCCCGTTTCTGCGCTTCCAGCTTTTTTAAATATCCTTTTGGACGAGAAGCAAGTCTTTGATTCGTATCAAAATAGAGATGGATTATGTCTCAAATAGTGTAAGAACAGAATTTTATTTCTATAATACAGACACTAATTGAGAATTAAAAACCTTTATTTATTTGGATATATTTGTTTTAAAAGATCAATACATAGCAGTATACTGATCCAATAAATAACGTATATTAACCGTTAAGTTCAATACTACGTGTTCACCTTGTCTTTTAAAAAAAATGGTATATTTTCATAAGTTGATAGAAAATAAGCAGATATAACTTAATTCAAAGCTTAGCTGAAGAATTGAAGCTTGACTCAAAGTCTTTATCGTATTCCATCAATACCAAATGCATTTTATATTATTTCCAATTATATCTCTTGATTTTCAAAATGAATGTTGTTTTTATCATTCACATCCTTCGTTAAATACTAAAATAACATTTTCATAATTACAAATGAATACATAGATGAATCATTCAAATTCAAATTAACCAAACCCCTAAAATTTGTCTAGTCTCATAAAAATCACAATTTTAACATGATGAAAGACAGGACAAAAAAATTAGGGTTCAATCACATGAACTCCTTATGTTAATTGTTGCGGCATGGCATAACTTCGAGACATAGCAAACACTCTCATGATTGGAGTAAAAGACTCAACCAAACAACCATGTAGTTTGGCATAGCTGTTTTTATTGAGGTTATTTGGTGCAACAGTTAACTCAACGGAGGTTGGGGTGAAACAAAAGTTTTATTCTACGGTCAAACTTAACTATTTCCAACAGCGTAAAAGATTAATAATAACTTTTAAATTTTTTCTATTTTCCCAACTTCGTTCCCTCAACTGTAAACTAAACATTTCGTTGTCATATACGCACACGAAGTAAACATAGAAAAGAAAAGTGTTGCCACCAATGACAACATAGAAGAATACGAGCGTGTCAAAAACGTTGCCAAAATGCACGCACATTACATTTTTAAGGTAGCTACAGTCTTGGAAAAGGAATTGGAGTATATTTTTGATGCTATTATTGGAGGTAAGTTACAATAATAATCCACGGTGATATAAAGGAAGTAGAAAAATGTGATTAACACTACCATGGGGGTGTCGTGGTTTTCAAATGCAAGATAGATTATGGTGGCACAATTGATTGTTGTGGCGGTGAAGGGTAAGAGAAAATTGGTGATCGCATTTTGGATATGCAAGGTGTGATGAGAATTAACGAGATAGATTGGAATGGAATGGTTCATATAAATGTGTTTGGAAATTGGAATGGTGTTTGATGTTTCCTTGCAACTTCTCGGAAGCTTCATGTCATGCTCTTTAGCTTCATTTGATTTTTTGAGTCAACATAATACAAGCACAGGGAGCCCTAAAGAAAATGCCCAGGCCTGAGGAAAAGCTGTCTATTTACTATTCGTAGATGAGTGATGTTATAGATTTGAATCTTTATTATGTGTCTATGTTGGCATGAATTATGCATATAATTATGTTGTAATTATTGTAATTAACATTTCTATAATTGCGGGATTCTGACCATTTTTAGAAGATTGTAATTATGCTTAAATTAGGAAAGTTGTTATCATATATGTGTATATATATTGCCTCTCCTAAAGAAGAAATACATAATCCTAATTTTATCCTATTTTTGAGTTGGTATCAGAGCTGTCCTTGGCTCTGTGAATACTATCATGAGTGATTCATCGGAAAATATTGAGACTACGTCTCAGACTAATACTACCCCTGTTTCTAATGTCCAAACTATGAGTCTTGGACCAAAACTGTGACATCCTGGTCAATGTTGAGGGCGGGGAGTGATCGCCGGTGCATGGACACGGACAAGGAGCGGCTCTTGGCAGGCTTCCAGTGGGAGGGATACATGAACGAACCAAATACATACCAGAATAAGAGGGATCCAAAGACTGTATAGGTATGAGACTATACAATCAAGGATAGCTTAAAGGAATAAATTCGTACTACCTATACCAACAAATGCATTAGCCTTTTCGGTGGCCTATCACTTAAGAACTCCAAAGTTAAGCGTGCTTAACTTGGAGTAATTCTAGGATGGGTGACCTCCTGGGAAGTTCTCAGGAAGTGTGTGAGTGAGGACAAAAGCACACTGGAAAGGTCTTGTGTTGGTGTGTGGGGAGAGTCGTTCATCCCTGAAAAATGGTCGGGCCGCTACAAGAACCTGCGGCCATCCCTTACGGTGTGAAGCTTAATGGTGTAAACTATTCTCTTTGGTCTCAAGTTGTCGAGTGGTAAATTGGGTTATTTAACAGAAAAAACTCCAGAACCTTCTAAAGATAATGCTTCAAATGATAAATGGAGTATGGAGAATGCTTTGGCTCATTGGTGCTATGGAACCTGATTTGATGAATTTGTATGTTTGTTTGCCCACTGCAAAAATATACTTGTGTGCCATATGGCAAGAATTGGACTATCACAAGCCAATAACCTTTTCTCAGCCTGATGTCAAGCAAGCTCGACAAAAGGAAGTTGATGAAGAACGGGTTTACACTTTTTTAGCTGGTCTGGATGACTTGTAAGATCGTGTGCGAAGTAATCCAGAGAATGCATTTGCTACTGTCAGGAGTGAAGAGCAAAGGATAAATACTATGCTGCATAGTCAAGTGATTCCTAGCATGGCTATGGCAACTAAAACTGCTCTAACTTAGAATCGACCCTTTCTTTCTAAAAATCAAAGGGGTCGTGATAATGGTTGCAGTCATTATGGTAATCCTAAACATGTTGTAGATAATTGCTTCAAGTTCCATGGATATCCAGACTGGTGGGATAACCTTAATGATCAAAAATCTCACGATCGACATAATCGGAAGGATGGAGACAAGAAGGATGGCAAAGCTGCACTGATGGTGTCACCTCCTTCCATGACATTATTCACTACAACACCAGTAACAACTATGCCTAATGATTCCAATTATGATTTACATGAAAATACTCAATCATCGGGTAATGTTGTACTTGCCCTTATTAGTACTGATACTATCAAGGACACTGGATGGATTATCGATTCAGGTGCTACTGATCACATGACATTTGATCAGTCTCTCTTTCATACTGCAAGTAAAACTCATCGGACACATGTTTCTAATGCCAATGGCATGTCTTCTCTAGTAACTAGTGCTGGCACAGTCATGTTGACACCTTCTTTGTCATTAGAACATACTTTACTTGTTTCCTCTCTCTCTCTAATAATCTCTTGTCTATGCCACAAGTAACTGAACAATTAAATTGTTTAGTATTAATGTATCCTCGATTTTGTCTTCTTCAGGATCTCAACAGCAAGGAGATAATTGGGCGTGGTACTAAGAGAAAAGGGCTCTATTATGTGGATGATATCTGCTCTGGCAACGCATTAACTAGTCAAAGTTCTACATGTGCAAAGAAACATTAAATTTGGATGTGGCATCGTCGCTTTGGTTATATTAAGCATTTGTTTCCATCCTTATTTGTAGATTGTAACCCTTTGGATTTTCATTGTGATATATGTACATTGGCTAAAAGTCATCGTGTGAACTACCCTTTAAGTTTCAATTAGACAACTGAACCTTTTACTTTGATACATTCTGATGTATGGGGTCCTGCACCTGTCCCTACATTATTTGGATATCGTTGGTTTGTAATCTTTGTTGAGGATTATAGTCGCATGACTTGGCTCTATTTGCTGACTAATAAAAGTGATGTGTATGAATGCTTCAGCTCTTTCCATAAGATACTACTAACACAGTTTTCTACAAAAGTGAAAATTCCCAGGTCTGATAATGGCGGTGAATTTGTTGGTCAAATGTTACAATCTTATTTTCAGGATCATGGTATTGTTCATGAGACAACATGCCCGTATACACCTCAACAAAATGGTGTGGCCGAAAGGAAAAATCGACATATACTTGAGATTACACGTGCATGTCTTATTGATTCTCATATACCATCTACATCCTGGGGGATGTTATTCTATATACGGTTTACCTTATGAATCGAGTACCTAGTAGTGTTCTAAAATTTAAAACACATTTAGAAACACTATCAAATTATGCTAATATACCTTCAAACTTAACATTAGCACCATGGGTTTTTGGTTGGGTTGCGTTTGTTCACCTTCATAAACATCAACGAACCAAACTTGATCCTTATGCCTTAAGAAGTGTGTTTGTTGGGTATCTTCCTCATAAGAAGGGTTACAAGTGCTATCATCCACCTACTAAGAAGGTTTATGTGACTATGGATGTTACTTTTTCTGAAACAGAAATGTATTTCTCATCACCCTCATCCACTTCTACTCCTCAGGGGGAGACATATTCTGAAGAGATGAATTAGATGGTTATCCTTCTTGATGTTGTGCTAACTAGTAAAAATCCTTCCAACATGGGCATAGGTTCTGTTTAAGAGTTATCTTCTGGGATAGGTTCTGTAACTCAATCTGATACTCCTAGCTCATTGGCACCTCAGAGTCCTACAAGATCCCTTTTCCCTCCTATTATACCCACCAATGATTTTATTGTTGCTGATGTCCCTGAGGTATGTATAGATTCTAAGGTTAATACTAACAGTTTAATCAATGATGATGTTTCAGTTTATGATGATAACAGGTACCAACTACCTCCTCGTAGCAATCAAGGAAAACCTCCAGAGAGATATTCACTTGATAATTCTAAGGCAACAAAGTATCCTATTACTCATTACGTTTCAACTGAGCAATTGCCTTACTCTATAAAGGCCTTTACAAATCAGATGTCTATAATCTTTATTCCTATAAGTGTTCAAGAAGCATTAAATGACCTGAAATGGGCAGCATCCATGACTGAAGAAATGCAAGCACTAGAAAAAAATCAAACATGGGATATTGTGACCTTACCAGAAGGAAAGAAACTAGTAGGATACAGATGGGTATTTACTGTGAAACATAAGCCAGATGGAACTATTGATCGATATAAAGAAAGGTTAGTTGCTCGTGGTTTCACTCAAACATATGGTGCTGAATATCAAGAGACCTTTGTACCTGTTGCTAAACTTAACACTGTTCGAGTTCTCTTATCTCTCACAGCTAGCTTTGATTGGCCACTACAAAAGTATGATGTTAAAAATGCCTTCTTCCATGGCAACCTCTCTAAAGAAATCTATATGAGTATGCCACCTGGATACAATTTTTCTGGTGATACAAGTTTAGTGTGTAAATTAAAAAGGCATTGTACAGGCTGAAACAATCATCGAGAGCGTGGTTCGGAAGATTTCGATTGGCTATGAAAAAGTATGGTTATGTTCAAAGTAATGCAGACCATACTCTGCTTTTAAAACAGCAAGATGGTAAAATAACTATCCTTATCATATATGTGGATGATATGATTGTTACTGAAAATGATATTGATGAAATGAATAATTTGAAGACTTACTTAGCATCTGAATTTGACATGAAGGATCTTAGAGGTCTAAAGTATTTTCTTGGTATTGAAGTTGCAAGGTCAAAACAAGGTATATTTCTATCATAACGGAAATATATTTTGGATCTTTTCAAGGAAACTGGTATGCTTGGTTGCCAACCTATGGATAGGCTAATATATTTATCACATATTCGACCAGATATTGCTGATGTTGTTAGTGTGGTTAGTTGTTTTTTGCATAATATTGCGTTACTTGAAATCTACACCTGGAAAAGGTCTTATGTTTTCTAAGTATAACCATGCAGCTGTCAATGGGTATTGTGATTCTGATTGGGGTGCTAAGGGAGAAAGATGACGATCAACAACTGGCTATTTTACCTTTGTTGGAGGTAATCTTGTTACCTGGAAAAGTAAAAAACAAAATGTTGTTTCATTGTCAAGTGCAGAAGCTGAATATAGAGCCATGGTCAAAGGAATTCAAGAGTTATTATGGCTAAAAAACTTGTAGAGGAGCTCGGCTTTCCTGTTAAAGGGACTATGAAACTGTATTGTGATAATCAGTCTGTTATCAAGATTGCACAGAACCCAATACAACATGATCGGACTAAACATTTTGAGGTTGACCGTAATTTCATATATGAGAAGCTTGAAGAAAAAATTATTGAAGTACCGTATGTGAAGACCACACAACAGCTAGCTGATATTCTGACTAAAGTTGCCAGTAGAGCCTTCCATGACTTTCTTAGCAAGTTGGGCATGAGCGATATCTATCTTCACCTTGAGGAGGAGTGTTGGCATGAATTATGCATATAATTATGTTGTAATTATAGTAATTAACATTTCTATAATTGCGGGATTCTGACCATTTTTAGAAGATTGTAATTATGCTTAAATTGGGAAAGTTGTTATCATATTTATGTATATATATATTGCCTCTCCTAAAGAAGAAATACATAATCCTAATTTTTATCCTATTTTTGAGTGTCTATTTAACTCTAAGAAAATATGGTACATTGCCATGTACTGAAATAGTTTCTCTAATTTCCCCCATATATATATATATATATGCTATAGTATAATGGAGAAAGGTTGGCTTTTTATTTTGGTGCATATAAAGGTTGGGTTCAATTTGTGAAAGCTTGATTTATTTCAAAGGATATGATAGGATAGGTAGATATGATAGGATAGGTAGATATGATAGGATAATAATCTGGGTTAAATACTGGTATCAATATTATAGGGCTCGTATTGGTACCTAAAACTACAACTAGTGTGCATGTAAGTCTCTTAATGACAATCCACAAGATAACTCACGATTATTGGTATTACATTATGAACTGGTATCAGCTAGAGGTTAAGGATTTGTAAGGAGGCATATCAGTCCGTACTTGCAGAGGTTAAGACAATACTTCCATACCCACCCTATTGTGATCAAAACAACACCCTCCCCCCGAGGGCAACGTTGTATAAGCCAGGCCTAGCTGGTAGAACTATTAAGTAGGCCACAGAGTTGTTAGAATTCGATATCTCTTACGAGTCTGGGACCATTATCAAGGCTCAAGTGCTCACTAATTTTGTGGCTGAAATGACAAATCCTTCTCAAATGGAGCTAGTATTCACATATGTGTCACGTCAAGTGACAAAAGAGATATAAACATGGAATAAAACGATGACATTTTAGGGCCTCTTACTTAAGTTTCCAAAAATTATCTTTACCAAGGGTTATAAACCGTCCGTAAAATAATATAAATCAACAAAACGAAAACTAATCACCTCCACCTAAGCTACCCTTCCTTTCCTCTCTCGTAGCCACGAAAACCAAAACCACTTTTAAGTTCATTTCTTAAAAACCAATAACCTTGCAACTCCAATCAGTCCACCCTCATAGCCATTAAAATCAAAAACACTTTCAAGTTTTACATTTCAATTTAGTAATGTTAACTGTGCCTATTTTAGGGTTTTGTTTCCTCTTCTTGTAGAAGTAAACACAATGAACATCTATGAAAGCAACATAAAACCTATGTGTAATCTAATCTCTTGATAATATATTTAAGGAATTGTTTCAAGCTCCAAAGGGGTCACATGCAATAACAAAATAATGACAACATCACCTAGGTCATAAATCAAATGATGCACGAGCACTATCGTAACTCTTAACACCCAATTCCTATGATCAATTCTTTTTTAAAAAGATCAATAAGGAGAGGTTACAAACAGGGGTTTAGGGTTCTATTTAAAAAACAAGAACAAGGAAATTAATATTGAACCACTTTATTGGGTTGAGCTTGCATGCCCTAACTACATTGTACTTTTGTTGATGGTTTCAAAGATGGGTGTGGGGTGTTTGATGTAACACCCCAGCCACTTTTCAGGAATGAACGACTCGCCCCACAGACCAACACGAGACCTTTCCAATGTGCTTTTGTCCTCACTCACACATTTCCTGAGAACTTCCCAGGAGGTCACCCATCCCAGAATTACACCAAGTTAAGCACGCTTAACTTTGGAGTCCTTATGTGATAGGCCACCGAAAAGGCTAATGCATTTGTTGATATAGGTAGTACGAATTCATTCCTTTAAGCTATCCTCGACTGTATAGTCCCATACCTATACAGTCTTTGGATCCCTCTCATTCAGGTATGTATTCAATTCGTTCATGTGTCCCTCCCACTGGAAGCCTGCCAGGAGCCGCTCCTTGTCCGCGCCTATGCACCGGCGATCACTCCCCGCCCTCAACAGTGCCCGGGATATCACATCCCCGCTGGAAGCCTGCCAGGAGCCGCTCCTTGTCCGTGCCCATGCACCGGCGATCACTCCCCGCCCTCAACAGCGCCGGGATGTCACATGCCCACCAGCTTCCGCCTGGTTCGTCCTCGAACCATACCGTACTAGGAGAGGCTAGGCTCTGATACCACTGTAACGCCCCAGCCGCTTTTCAGGAATGAACGACTCGCCCCACAGACCAACACGAGACCTTTCCAATGTGCTTTTGTCCTCACTCACACATTTCCTGAGAACTTCCCAGGAGGTCACCCATCCCAGAATTACACCAAGTTAAGCACGCTTAACTTTGGAGTCCTTATGTGATAGGCCACCGAAAAGGCTAATGCATTTGTTGATATAGGTAGTACGAATTCATTCCTTTAAGCTATCCTCGACTGTATAGTCCCATACCTATACAGTCTTTGGATCCCACTCATTCAGGTATGTATTCAATTCGTTCATGTGTCCCTCCCACTGGAAGCCTGCCAGGAGCCGCTCCTTGTCCGTGCCTATGCACCGGCGATCACTCCCCGCCCTCAACAGTGCCCGGGATATCACATCCCCGCTGGAAGCCTGCCAGGAGCCGCTCCTTGTCCGTGCCCATGCACCGGCGATCACTCCCCGCCCTCAACAGCGCCGGGATGTCACATTTGAAAGGTGCAGCAAAAGGAAAAAAATGGTGGTGGAGGTGGAAGGGTAGGGGAAAAGAAAATGGTGGAGAAAATAGAGGGTTTTCTTTAGTTTAAGGTTGAGAAGTTGATTTTGGTTATAAAAGAGGGAGAAGGAGAAGAAGTATTTTGGTGAAGGTGAGTTTTTTTTCCATTGATTTGTATGTTACTAGTAGTGTATACTCTTGGCTAGAATAATTTCCAGACACTTAACTAAGAAACTCTAAAATGTCATCATTTTATTCCATGTGTATGTAACATCCCATTTTCTATTCAAATAGAAAATAGATATTAATATATCTTTAATGAGAAATACTTACTATTAGTTAGTTTATTATTATCATTTTTTTATGAAATTTTGGTATTTATATTTAATTATTTTGTTTTAAATAAAATAAAATAATAATAAAATAAAATTATATAGGTCTTTTGAATGAGAATTTTAAAATGACCTAATTAGTAGTCATTGATTAATGAAATTATATTAAGAATTTTGAATATCTTTATTATTCATAACTTTTATTTTATGTTTTTATATTTAAGTTTTTATTTATTTATGATTTAACTCTTTTTAGAATTTTAAAATAACATTTTGAAGGAATTAGACTATGGTTATTTAGAACTTTTTGATCTACATAATTTTATGATTTTCTGGAATTTTTTGAAAACTTTGAAATATTTTAATAAAATAATATATTTTAAATAATTTTAAATTCATACAAAGTTACTTAAAATTAAAAATGTTTGCAAGAAAGTGAAGTTAAATTATAAGAAAATTTTTTAAAATCCATTTTAAGTAGACTTATCTAAAAATGATCGGTTTAAGAAAAATCTTGATTTTTACCAATCGTAAAAAAATTAGACACGTACTGATAAATTTTTATTAACAGAAAATTTTAGATTTTTAAAATTTAAACTTTATTTTACTTATTATAAAATTAATGAGGACTGATATAATATCGCTAAATTTCAAAAAGGACTGATTTTGAATATTTAAAATATACCGAGTGAATGGTTACTATTTGGCTTAATAATTCAACTGACATTTACTATACAAAACATTGTGCATGAACAAAAATTTCAAATGTGACACAGTAACCAAGAACAAAATTTTCAAAATTTATAGTACTTTTATAATAAAATATTCAAATACACAGTAAATTTTTCTGCTATAAATACCGAAAGATTTCTAAAGGAAAATTCACAATTTCAGATTAAATTTTCTTAATATAGTAGTGCTAGAGAGATAGTAGTGGGAGTAGAGAGAGAAATAATTTTTATGGAAAGAGGTTCTGCCAAAATCATAAGGTAAGAATAACTTTCTTTTATACTTTTTAGGTTTATTTTTATATTGTTTTAGAAATCTATTATTATACTGGATGATCCGGTCTCGATACCGGTATCCGTTCTACAAGATATATTTCAACGTCTTTATCAGTTATCCAACGTGTTACCGGTGTCATTGGTATACATCCGGACTCTAAATCCGTATCAGGCGTTCTCCCTATACCGGTTGTTCAGGATAACTCCATGCACATCGGATAACACATACGTCACCATCTAAAAGACAAAAGGCATTGCTACAAGGACAAGGACAAAGATTCCATTTTCCACGCTAGGAGCCATAATCTGCTCCTGGAAATGATTAACTTGTTCCCTAAGGCTAGTCCTACTATCTCTACGCTCAATATAAAATAGCCACTTGACTCAATCATACTAACAAGTGTACATTAAATAATAATTTATTTAATAATGGATGTTAGTGGTTCCCACTAGCAAGTCCTTGTATATCGAGCCAATCAGGTATAAGAACTCTCTTCATTTTTATGGAGGGGGAGACTACTTCTTTTCGACTGACAATTACTATCTGAAAAACATTCCTCACTTGGAATACTATTATTGACTTGAGCGTCAGAGAATCTTCGCAGGTGACACCACCTTTCGCCCACATCAACGCGTGAGGACGGTGTGAAGGACCTCCAGGACGCCAAGACCGCTCTCTTCATACAGAGACATCGGATACATAGACCGGATACTCACATAACCGATCTTCAGAGACGTAATCTTCTCACTATTTGTGACTGGCCCCACATCGGATCTTTTGACCCCGGTTCAGGATAGATCATTGGCACGCCTGGTGGGACCCGATAAAGTTATTCCCACATCCTACGAAAGAACAGTGATTATCCATGAAAGGCGAAGCACATGACTTTGTAGAAAATCAACCTAAAGACAGAACCAACACAAACGCCTTCAGAAAGCTTAACTTTGAATCTCAAGGGGGTAGCTCAAAGAAGATGGTACCAGTGTTTAACCCCGACCCTCGTGATAAGTTGATCAGTCAACTCCAAAAAGAACTTGCAGAATTGCGAAGAGAAAGAAGGCAGAGTGAGGACAAGGAGTCATCTCGCATAAAAGACACTCCCTACACAGCTGAAGGAGAAAAATCCACAACCCTCCAATATTCAAACATCCCCACGTTTGAGGGGAAAGAACAAACCCACGATTCTGATGATAGAGCTACTAAAGGGAGGAGGGAGCTAATGACAGCATCCCCGGTAACTTATAAGCTCAAAGTTCCTTTTTCAAGGAGGCTTATGAGCATACACATCCTTAAGCATCCGTAGACCACTCAGCCACTCTCCATTGGAAAATACAATGGTGAAACCGATCCTACTAAGCATCTTGATGCTTACGTATTTGAAGCCATGTACTTAGGGGCTGACGAAGATGTTATGTGTCGGATGTTCCCACAAACATTGTCAGAAGAGGCCCTTAGTTGGTTCAAAGGTTTACCTTCAGGATCAATAGATTCCTGGGCTGAAATGGCAGCTGAACTGGTCTGAACCGGGGTCTAGGATCCGGTGTGGGACCAGCCACAAGAATATAGGTGTTTTTAGGGTTTGCACACCAGAACAGTGAGTATCCGGTGTATTAATCCGGTCTCTAAGTGGGAGAAGCCAGTCTTGTTGTCCTGGAGATCCTTCACACCAACGTTTCGCGTTGCAGGGGGGCGAAAGGTGGTGCCACCTGCGAAGATTCTCCGACGCTCAAGTTAGAAGAGTGTAAGAACTCAGTGAATGCTCAAGCGATGTAATAGTAAAGTGTAAGTTAGAACAACGTCACCTTGCATGTGTATTGAAATGAGCTATTTATAATTGAACGTGAGAAAATGAGTCGTTGGATACAGGTGGGTCCCCTAGCTCTGATAGCGTGTACATTATGTCAATCAGGGTGGCTCAACACTCAGAATGTGTCAGGAGGGTAGGTCAATTATCAGAGTACGATCCTATAGGAAGAAGAGAGGATAATCACCTTTCCGTATAATCTGCTGACACATGTACTTGCTTTTTGAGGCCATTGACGTGACATATTTTGCTACATACAGTATCTTCGCTGATAAGTTATTAGGGACTCTTATCTCGCTGTGACTGAGAAACTAACAGTTATATAAATGTTCTGTGAAAATGAATAATGATCCGTTATAGAGAAAATAAGTAGGGCGGTTGTGAGATGAGAACGGAAGGCCAGACATCGGATATCCGGTGTGGTAATGTTGAACCAGGACACCGGTTTTCCTTATATGAGGTCACTCTGACGTCACAAGATCGGGGGCCGGTATCCAGACCGGATCATCTGTCCCCTAGCTTGTATGAGGGACTGTTAAGTTGCTCATATGAGCTACACAACTCTAGAGAAGTCTGGATGCCGGTGGTACATTCTGGAAGGTCTCTGGAAGCTCTGTGGCATCCGCTCTAATAAACGAGTGACCGCTCTTCTCGCGCTGCGTACAACGGATTCAGACAGCGTAAAATAAATGATGGAAATCCCAAGAGTCTTTGAGAATCAAAACCCTTGGTATTCGAAAAGTGGTTGAAAGGCATTAAATGTGCATGGCATGATTGGACATTAAATGCATTTTTTACGCACGAGCCATCATTATCCAAGAGTGTAACCGTCGATTGGGCTTATTGGGCCTGGATTCAAACTGAAAGGGGGGCCCATTTTGCCAAAACGTTTACTGAAACGTTACCATTTTCGCGCTCGTACGTGACGAAACGACGGAGTCATTTCAATTTGAAAGGTTACGTTTTGAGGCAAGCATTGTGACCTTCGACGGAACACTATGCCTCCTCGTTACCTATAAAAGGGACTCTTAGCAGATTTTGGAATCCACTCTTGTTTTCAAGCTTAGTGAACCTCTGCTCAAATTTCTTGGAAATTTCTCTGCCGTCTTCAAACTTCTCAAAGATCTTCTTCCTTTAGGTAACCTCCCTTTCCTTCAACTCCTTGCAATTTTTGTTCATTCTGTTTCCACCATGCGCCCTGGAGCAGGCAACGCTGGTCCTTCAAACAGGGGGAGTTTTGGCTCTCGTGCCCCCCTTAGCCACCGTGGTGGGAGGATTCCAGTGAATCTTCCTGTGGCTGGGCCTCGTCGCTCAGAGAGAGCTAAAGCTTCTTCCTCACGAGCGTCCTCTTCCCAACGCCGCTCTGAGGTTCCCCTTGACTCGAGGGCTACCAGCCGCTCTGATGAAGGGTCAAGTGCTGAAGGTTATCTCTCTGACGATGTTGCTTTTTACCACAGCACGTACGCGTTCCACCGTGCCTGCACAACTATGGATCTTCCGGGACGTGGAAAAACACCAGTTCTCCGCTCTGCTGAAGGATGTGTCAACGTTGTGGCACACCGGCTTGACTGGGAAAAGCTCAACAGGGAGAAACCCTACTGCTGGGTGGAAGAGGAATTCCTAGAGATCCCTTCGCACTATGCGAGTGAGGAAGAATGCACGGTCTCTCTCCGCTGCAAAATATACTCAGACAAGAAGTACAAAGCGCGATACGCTGTGCTGGCACCACGTCCTTCTGAGAGAGTATGCCACAGAGTCCCTAATAAGAGGTCGGTCTACATGTACGACTTCGTCTTCTTGAAATTGGGGGTACGCTTCCCCATGATGGAATTCCAGATGGTCGTCCTACGCTTCTTAGACTGCGCCCCTACACAACTGCATCCCAACGGTTGGGGTCTAGTCCGGGCTCTGGAGATTCTGGGGGAGCATTTCAACTTCTCCGCCACTGTGGCCAAACTGTTCTACTATTGCCAAGTGGTCCGCCGTGCTAATAAGAAGGGCGGCCTTGGGTTCATTACCCTCCGTAGTGACTCAAGGGTGATAAATTTCAAATCTTATACGGAATCCACGAAGGTGGATGGACGCTCCTTCAAGCATTACTACACGCGGGTCCGTATTCAACCGAATAAGCCGGTCTTCTGGCGAAACAAGGAGGGATTTACCAAGTTTCCTCTTAGCTGGACGCACGAGCATTTTCTCCTCATGAGCCGTGCTTATTACACAGATGAGAGTGAACTCTCCTCTCATTCTGTTGAGGTCTTGAGCGCCATGCAGACGGCCTCGAAGACCCTCAAAGGATTTTCCAGCAGGCTCCTCTTGGCAGAGGATGACATCCGAAACACCTACCTCTGTAATATCCGCTCTTACTCTATTTGTGTTGTATAGTTATTCCGTTCTGATTATTTTTTCTTCTTATGTGCTAACTCAACCTTTCTTGTTTTGCAAAACAAGTCGAAAGAGCCTGCCCAGAGATGTTGTCGCTAAAGTCCATGATGGCTGACGGTGATTCCTCCTCTGAGGAGAATGAGATCCAGGCGAAGAGGAACGCCACCAAAACTCCCCTCATTCCCCTTACCTCTGCAGTAGGTGAAGAAGTTCCTCTCTTTGATGAGGAGGAAACAGAAAAACAAGCTGAGGCCACTGGAGCGGGCGACGAGGAGGCCGTCCCAGAGAAGAAGAAGAAAAAGAGGCACCTTGTTAAAGAGGCAGATCAAGAAAAGCCCTCCTCTGATGACCCTGTGAAGAAGCGTCAGAAAACGCTCGAAGAAACTGGATTGAAGAAGGATAAGGGAAAGAAGCCCGTTCCTGAATCCTCTACCCCTTCTTCACAGAATGCTTCAGAGCCGGACTCTGGGAATGGTCCTCCTCCGGCGTTTGATCCTCCGCGTGACTCCTTCCTCACTCCTTACTTGTGGTTTCAGGGGTCCATGCCTCCCACTCTTCCAAAGGCACGATATTGCCTCCGCCCTTCCCTCGACGCTGCTGGGGTTCGAGGCGCTTGCAGGGCGGGCCGTTGGCAGTTGGATGAACTGTCCGGCTCCTTGAGTCCCTCAGCGAAAAGGCCACTTATATGGAGCAGGTTGAAAAGCTTGAAACCAAAATTGCTGTGAAAGAGGTGTGGGCAGCCAAACAAGCTGAAGTTCATAGAGGCGTGGAGTCGGAATTGAAGAAAACCAAGGAAACGCTCCAGAGGAAAATTGAGGAGGCAAGCCAAGTTCATTTTGCCAACAAGGCTCTAGAGCGGGAAGTTGTCGACCTTCAGAAACAGAACAAATCCATACCCCTCCTCGAAGAAGAATTACAACTAGAGAAGAAGAGATCGGCTAAGCTTGTTGACGATCTCAAAATTATGGAGGACGGTCGCAACAAAGACCTTGGGGAGTGGGAGAGCCTTCGGAAGGAGATGCAAGCCCAAATTGAAGAACTCAAGAAGGGTGGTGCGAGTACTGGGCCTTCAGAAGAGGATTTTGCCAAGGTTCAAAGAAGATTAACTGCTGCGAAGGCCAAGGCTGCCAAAGCCTTGGAGATATGCAAAAATGTGGCGTATGAATCCTTCGGCCTGGCCCTCCGTCAAGTTTATTATCGTAACCCTGGAGTGAAGCTGAATCTGTACGGATTGGATCCGTTCTTCGAATTCCATGGGGGAAAACTTGTCGAAGTACATAAGGACGGCTCGCACCATGAACCCCGTGCATCTCTGTATGAACTGCCTCCCCTTCCAGAAGGTCAAAGTATGGAGCCAACAATGTCCACCGCTGCCTCTGGAGCTGAAACGCAAGAAGGTGCCCAAACTGGAGTAGAGGACAAAAAGGAGAGGACAGGAGTGCCCACTGCGGAGGATCAGGCACCGACCTCTTAATTTATGCTTTATTCATAGCTGTGTACTTGCTTCTCTTCAACTGCTTGCGTTGAATGTATGATTGTTGGATAACTTAGTGCTATACAAAACACTTTATTGTTTTCAATGCTTTGTGAATCCGTTCTGTGTGGTTACCTAGCTGCTTAAAGCGTACTTATCACACCGGATTAAGATAACAAATTGTAACAAAGAAGCGACAATTAAGTTAAAGCATGCCTTGTCCCCAAGTATAAGTACATTGGGAAGGGCAATTTTATCTCAAGAATTACCTTTTAACTTCTTAAAAAGATAGAAATGCTCATCTGTCCTCGAAGATGTAGAGCGGGTACGTTAGCGTTCAACCGCTCTGTGGTGGATATTCCATAATTGAGGACGGACATTGCCTTTGAATTTTGGTACAGCTTTGACAAGGGTAAGCTTTACGCCTTTCTCTTGAGGTTCGGTTTGGTCCTACATCTCAAGTCTTCACACGGTGTTCGGTTCGATCCTACTAACCATACTTGGAGTTTGGTGCAATCCTACAATCCAAGCCTTCAACACGGGGTTCGGATCAGGGCTAATCCTGAACCTACTACGCCCGTTACTCGGGGTTCAACGTGGTTTTCTGTATGAACCAGCCTACTGCGCCCAAGCCTTCGCATGGGGTTCGGTTTGTGGCCTTGAGGAAGGACCAGCCCTACACCCATGTTGTCTTCGAATGGGGTTCGGTTTATGGCCTTGAAAAAGGACCAGCCCTACAACCCATTTGGTCTTCGAATGGGGTTCGGTTTGTGGCCTTGAAAAAGGACCAGCCCTACAACCCATTTGGTCTTCGAATGGGGTTCGGTTTGTGGCCTTGAAAAAGGACCAGCCCTACAACCCATTTGGTCTTCGAATGGGGTTCGGTTTGTGGCCTTGAAAAAGGACCAGCCCTACAACCCATTTGGTCTTCGAATGGGGTTCGGTTTGTGGCCTTGAAAAAGGACCAGCCCTACAACCCATTTGGTCTTCGAATGGGGTTCGGTTTATGGCCTTGAGAAAGGACCAGCCCTACAACCCATTCCACCTCAAGGAGTTACATCGTCAAAACACACGATGTGTGATTGAGATCATCCGTCCTGAGGGGTCTTCATCAGTCCCTCGAGGAGTTACATCATCAACTACAGAATTGGTAGTTGAATTCCTCCGTCCTGAGGTGTATGCATGTTAAGCTACGGCTATAAATTGCAACACATAAGAAAAGTGAGAGCGATAGGGCAGTTAAACTGTATTCTCATTAAGATTGAAAGTACATTACAAAGAGAGCGTAGTTGAGGTCATGCCTCGTTAAAACCTTCTTGAGAAAACCCGATGGGAAAAAACTCAAGTAAGGAAAAAGAGTACACGCCGTCTTACCAACTAGCTGTAATAAACACGTAAGTTCTGAGTGTTCCATTTGTTGCGGATTGGAGTTCCATCAAGTTCTTCCAACCGGTATGACCCTTTTCCAGTCACTTCAGAAACTCTATAAGGACCTTCCCACGTCGGTGCTAGCTTTCCTTGGTAAGCGAATTTATTCCCCACACTCGCCTTTCTCAAAACAAGATCTCCGGTGTTGAAAGCTCTGTACTGGACACGTTTATTATACCGGAGTGCTGCCTTTGCTTTTACTGCCTGATCTCTGACAAAAGCCTTTTCCCTTAACTCCTGGAAGACGTCCAGTTCTGATGCCAAATTGGCGTTGTTATCTTCAGCTGAAAAATACTCCACACGAGCCGATCTTGTTTGTAGCTCCACTGGAATCATCGCCTCAACCCCGTACGTCAACCGGTATGGGGATTCGTTAGTTGAAGAATGAGGCGTGGTGCGGTATGCCCATAAAACATGACATAGCTGGTCAGTCCATCCTCCCTTCGCTTCTCCCAGACACTTCTTCAACCCCTTTAGCACTTCTCGATTGGCTACCTCCGCTTGTCCATTGGTTTGGGGGTGTTCAACAGACGAAAATATCTGGATTATCCCCAGTCCTTCAAGCAAATCTGTGAACTTTTTGTCTGTAAACTGGGTGCCGTTGTCAGTCACAATCCGCCCTGGCACCCCGAATCGAGCTATGATATTTTCATACACGAAACGTCTTGTTCGCGTAGAAGTGATATGCACTACTGATTCTGCCTCGATCCACTTGGTGAAGTAGTCTACCCCCACGATCAAATATTTGATACCTCCTGGCGCAGTGGGGAATGGACCCAAAATATCAAGGCCCCACTGGTAGAACGGCCAAGGTACAGCAGATGAGGACAGCTCTTGGGCCGGTGTATGGTGGAGATTGGAGAATTTTTAACAAGCGTCGCACTTCCTAACAAAATCTGCAGAATCCTGCTTCACAGTGGGCCACCAATATCCAGCCCTGAGGACTTTTCTCATTAAGCTCTGACCCCCAGCATGGTGCCCACATTGCCCCTCGTGCACTTCCTCCAAAACCGCTTGAACCTCATCCTCTCTCAAACACAAAAGATATGGGACAGAGAATCCCCTTTTGTAGAGAACACCATCAACCATAGTAAAATATGGTAACTCCCTCCTCACTCGTCTCCTCTCCTTCTCATCAGTGGGAAGTTGACCATCAGCCAGATAGCGAATATAGGGGATGACCCAAGAATCCTCATATGGATAGCTCACCATGACAGCATTCAGAGAAGGGTACAGAGGTATGCTAGGTGATGTCAAAGTGCTTTGAACCACCATTGTTGTGCTGCCAGGCTGCTTTGTACTTGCAAGTCTTGACAAGATGTCCGCTCTGGTGTTTTGCTCTCTGGGCACATGCTTGAACTCTAAAACTTTAAATCTTCCCTTCAACTCATTAACACAATTCAAGTACAATTGAAGTTGCGGCTCCTTCGCTTGGTACTCCCCCTGGATCTGCGAAATCACCAATTAAGAATCACTGCACAGTGTGACTGCTGATGCTCCGATGTCAATCGCCGCACGGAGACCGGCCAAGCATGCTTCGTATTCAGCCTGGTTGTTGGAGGTCTTGAAATTGAATCGGAGGGAAATTTCTAGGTGTACACCATCATCACTTTCTACCACAACACCTGCTCCACAATCTTTGCTATTCGACGATCCATCAACGTAAATGGTCCAATGCGCTCGAGGGGTGGCAGGGTCCGCCCCAGTCATCTCCACAACAAAATCAGGCAACACTTGCGCCTTGATGGCTCCTCGAGGCTCATACAAAATTTCAAATTCAGACAACTCGATAGACCATTTTATCATCCTTCCGGCGAGGTCTGGCTTGCTAAGCACTGAACGGAGAGGCAAATCCATTCTCACCAGTACTGGGTGCGCGTGGAAATAGGGCCTCAACCGTCGTGATGGCCCACACGACTGCTAGAGCAGCTTTCTCAATCTTCTGATACCTTCCTTCCGCCCCCTGAAGCGTCTTACTAGTAAAGTACACCGGCCTCTGCCCTTCAGGGGTTTCTTTAACCAAGGCCACGCCTAGGGCTTCATCAGAGATTGCATAATACAAGATCAAAGTCTCACCAAGGTCATGCTTAACTAAAATTGGTGGACTCGAGAGAACGGCCTTGAGTTGCTGGAAGGCTTGTTCTTGCTCCTCTCCCCATTCAAAATTCTTGTGTTTCTTCAACGCCTTATACAGGGGAAGGGATCTGTGTGCCATTTTGGGCATGAAACGAGCCAGAGCGGCTACCTTCCCATTCAATGATTGGACTTCCCTCAGGCTCTTGGGGCTCTGCATATCCAAGATTGCTTGACACTTCCCAGGGTTAGCCTCAATGCCTCGCTGGGTCAACATGAATCCCAAGAATTTCCCAGCTGGAACGACAAAGGTGCATTTTAAGGGGTTTAACCTCATGTTGTACTATCGAAGCCTAGTGAAAATTTGGCGTAGATCTTCAATGTGGTCTCCTCCAGCGGGCGTTTTGGCTATAATATCATCTATATAAACTTCGACCAGCCCGGTGTGCATCCCTTCAAAGACTTTGTTAATCATGCGCTGATAGGTAGCGCCGGCGTTCTTCAATCCAAAAGGCATGACGGTGTAGCAGAAAACACTGCGGTCATTGATAAAGGCAGTTTTCTCTTGGTCTCCCTCCCACATCGGAATCTGGTTATACCCCAAATAAGCATCCATGAAACTGAGGTACTGGTAACCAGATGAATCATCCACCATGCGATCAATGTTGGGCAGGGGATATGGATCCTTGGGGCAGCAACGGTTAAGATCCACATAATCTGTGCACATTCTCTATTTGCCATTAGCTTTCTGCACCATAACTACATTAGAAAGCCAAGAAGAGTAGCGTATCTCCCTTATAAAGCCCGCTTTCAACAACTCCTCTATCTGCTCACAAGCTACCCTCTGCTTCTCTGGTCCCAACCTCCTCTTCTTCTGGGCCACCGGTCTTGTTTCAGGGTACACAGCAAGCTTGTGGCAACAGAAATCAGGGTCCATCCCAGGCATGTCTACTGCTGTCCATGCGAAAAGATCCTTGAACTCCTGCAGAAGGGCTAATAAGCGTTGCTCCATAGCAAACTCTAGCTTATCATTGATGTGCGTGACCTTCTCTGGGGAATCCCCTAAGACAACATCCCTGGAACCACCATCCGGTGTGGGCTTAGAGGGATTGAGTGGATCAATCTTCAATTCCGCTCTGGGGTCCAGATCAATTAGACTGACAGACCCTGCCGCTGTTCCTCCATCGTTCAGCTTCCTCTTCTTGTTGAATGCTTCCAACTTGACCATGTTGAGGCTCAGGTTATAACAATATCGAGCCATCTCCTGATCACCACGGAGAGAGGACACACCGTTGTCCTTGTCAATGAATTTGATCAAGAGGTGAGGAGTGGATACAATTGCTTCCATCGCATTCAGTGTAGGACGGCCTATGATACCATTGTATGGGGATTCCACATCAATCACCAGAATTCTTGACTTGACTGTTCTCGCTCCAGGCTCTCCTTCAAAAGAAATCAGAGTGTCAAGATACCCCTTGGTGGGTTGCTTGGCTCCATTAAACGCTGTGAGTTCTTGCGTGTAAGGTTGTAAATCTGCATCATTAAAACCCATTCGTTTGAAACAATTATAAAAGATAACATCACAAGAACTTCCCTGATCGACGAGGATCCTCTTGACATCCTTGTTGGCTATGACTGCCATGATAACTACTGCATCATCACCTCCTGGAATTATTGGGCCAAAGTCATCATCAGTAAATGACACCGTCGGAGCTGCCATACCGTCCCTGAAAGGGCGGTTATCCCTTGGTTTGCCCTGGACAGACAGAATCATCCTGTGGTGATTCTTCTGTGCTGTGATTGACGCTCCTCCTCCCGCAAATCCTCCAGCTATCATCTCAATCACTTCCCGTTTGCCCTGCCTCTGCTGCTGGGGCATGTTATTTTGTTGGGCACCTCCAGCAATCACTACTCCCTTCTGCTTTTCAGCTGCAGTGAACTTCCTTGCTGGATTACGTGTATTATCATCTTCGTCATCAGGATCTCTACTCCTTTTTTCCATCCTCTGAGGCTCGTCTACAGATTTCTCCTTGAACAAATACTGCTTCAGCTTTCCTTCTCGAATGAGAGTTTCCACCGTATTCTTTAATGCCTTGCACTCATCAGTATTGTGTCCTGTCTGTTCATGGAAAGTGCAATACTTGCGTGGGTTACCACCCCTCTTGACTGGGGATGGTTTCCTTATACCAAAGACGTTCAACGTTGGCCAACCAACCTCCCTCATGATTTGGGAGTGCCTGGTGTTCAACGGAGCATAGTTGTTGAACAATGATACACGCCTATCTCGTGGATACGGGCGAGCGTTTACAAAGTCTTCTCTAAAGGCATGCTTCTCAGGTCTCACTCTCTCCTTTTCTCTCTGTGGCTGCTGAGTAGGTGCTGAAGGCTTCATTCTTGTTACGGTTGCCTCCAGATGCATCTCTATGCCCACGTATTTGGAAGCTTTCCTTCGAAACTCCTCGAAGGTTGTTGGGGGGCTCTTTGCCAAAGATAGGGCAAAGGCTGAACCAGGCTGAAGAGCTTCCACTACAATATAAAGTTGTATGGCCTCCGTGAGGTTGGGGACCAAAGCTGCCTCCTTATAAAACCTTTTCAAGAACTCCTTAAGAGTTTCAGTTTCTCCCTGCCTTATCTGGGCCAGGGTGTGAGAAGTTTTTGGGATATCCCTAGAGATGACAAAATGGCTTTCAAATGCAGCGGCCATTTCCTCCCAAGAGTCTATAGATCCTGAGGATAAGCTTTTAAACCAGCTGAGAGCCTCCTCCGTTAGTGTTCTTGGGAACATCCTACACATAAGATCTTCATCTGCTCCCAAATACATAGCTTCATACACATAAGCATCCAAATGCTTAGTGGGATCGGTTTCTCCATTATACTTCCCTATCGACAGTGGTTGAGTTGTTTGCAAATGTTTCAGGATGGCAATGCTCATCATCCTTCTTGAGAAAGGGACACTGAGCTTGTACGTCCCTGAAGTCACCACCGCCTGCTCCCTTCTCCTGGTACTGACTCTATCATCAGAGTCTTGAGTCTGCTCTCTCTCTTCATATGTAGGGATCTTCAAATACTGGAGGGCTGTAGACATGCCCCTCGCTGATGCGTGGTGAGTCTCTTCTGCATAGGACGTTACCCTGTCCCCAGCTCCTCCTCTCTCCCGCTTCAACTCCATCAGCTCCTCCCTGAGTTGCCTGATAACCTCATCGCGAGGGTCAGGCGTTTGCACTTGCACCATCCTCCGGGTTTGAGTTACAGGGGACTCGAAGACAAGTCTCCTTCCAGTCTGTTGATGGGTCACATCCTCCACGTGACCATCAACGAAATCTCTCCCATCACCTTCCATCGTGACAACCAAACTTCTGTGAAAATGGGAATAACTCTAACGAGTCCCACTGGGCGTGCCAATGAACTGGTCTGAACCGGGGTCTAGGATCCGGTGTGGGACCAGCCATAAGAATATAGGTGTTTTTAGGGTTTACACACCGGAACAGTAAGTATCCGGTGTATTAATCCGGTCTCTAAGTGGGAGAAGCCGGTCTTGTTGTCCTGGAGATCCTTCACACCAACGTTTCACGTTGCAGGGGGGCGAAAGGTGGTGCCACCTGCGAAGATTCTCCGACGCTCAAGTTAGAAGAGTGTAAGAACTCAGTGAATGATCAAGCGATGTAATAGTAAAGTGTAAGTTAGAACAACGTCACCTTGCATGTGTATTGAAATGAGCTATTTATAGTTGAACGTGAGAAAATGAGTCATTGGATACAGGTGGGTCCCCTAGCTCTGATAGCGTGTACATTATGTCAATCAGGGTGGCTCAACACTCAGAATGTGTCAGGAGGGTAGGTCAATTATCAGAGTACGATCCTATAGGAAGAAGAGAGGATAATCACCTTTCCGCATAATCTGCTGACACATGTACTTGCTTTTTGAGGCCATTGACGTGACATATTTTGCTACATACAGTATCTTCGTTGATAAGTTATTAGGGGCTCTTATCTCGTTGTGACTGGGAAACTAACAGTTATATAAATGTTCTGTGAAAATGAACAATGATCTGTTATAGAGAAAATAAGTGGGGCGGTTGTGAGATGAGAACGGAAGGCCAGACATCGGATATCCGGTGTGGTAATGTTGAACCAGGACACCGGTTTTCCTTATATGAGGTCACTCTGACGTCACAAGATCGGGGGCCGGTATCCAGACCGGATCAGCAGCTATCTTCGAAACTCACTTTGTCATCTCTAGAGATGTTCCCAGGACATCTCATACTTTAGCCCAAATCAAGCAGGGCAAAAACGAAACTTTAAAGGATTTTCTGAGGAGATTTTACGAGGAAGCATCTCTGGTTCCTAACCTCACAGAGTCCATTAAGCTCACCAACAACATTTGAGGAGTTCAGGAAGAAAGCCTCGAAATATGTGGGTATAGAGATGGACTTAGAGGCTATGGCTGCAAAGAAAAACTACCAGCACCATCTTCACAACCGCGGAGAGATAAGGACAAGATAAGGTCAGAACGCACCTCTGACAGCCAAAGTTAACAACCCCAAAGTTAACAACTCCTCTCCTCGACGTCGAGAGAGATGTGTTAATTCCTTTAGCCATTATGCACCTCTGACAGCCAGACCATCTCAGATTTTGAGAGAGGTAGGATGGCCAGTATTCAGTATTTATGGCATTAGGAGGCCGGCCCCTGTGAAAAGACCAAGGAATCCTTGAAAGTACTGCGATTTTCATGAACAAACAAGTCATTCCACCGATGAATGCCAAGCTCTAAAAAACACAGTCAAAACGTTAATTAGAGAAGGCAAACTAAAGAAATACTTGTTCAAAGAAAAGTCCTTTGACAGGGTAGACCGGACTGAGAAAAGAGAAAGAGATCCAGACGATGGAGATGATAATAGCCGTAATCCGGTTAGGAAGTTCTCTGCTGCAGAGAAACAAAAAGGTGCAATGACTGATGACATAGCTCATAGAGACGATATGCCCCAGCAACAGCGTCAAGGCCGGTGTGAAGTCATAGATATGATCGCTGGAGGGTTCGCTGGGGGAGGAGCTTCAATTACAGCCCGTAAGAATCATCATAGAATGATTCTGTCTGTACAAGGAAAACATAGAGACAATTGTCCTTACAGAGAGGGGGTTGAAGCTCTAGTAATTTCATTCTCTGATGAGGATTTCGGTCCTACCGTTCTGGGTGGAGACGATGCTGTAGTCATTGTTGCAGTGATAGCCAACAAGGATGTCTGAAGAATCCTTGTCGACCAGGGAAGTTCCTGTGATGTTATTTTTTATAATTGCTTTAAAAGAATGGGTTTCAATGACTCAGACTTACAGCCTTACACACAGGAACTAACAGCTTTTAATGGTGCAAAGCAACGAACAAAGGGGTACCTTGACACCCTTATCTCTTTTGAAGGTGAACCAGGGGCCAGAACGGTTAAATCCAGAGTGCTGGTAATTGATGTTGAATCACCATTCAACGGCATCATAGGCCGCCCCACCTTGAATGCTATGGAGGCAATCGTTTCAACTCCACACCTCCTTATCAAGTTTATCGATAAGGACAATGCTGTTTCTTCCATCCGAGGTGACCAAGAGATGGCCAGGTACTGTTATAACCTGAGCCTAAATATGACAAAGTTGGAGGCATCCAATAAAAAGAGGAAGCTCAATGATTGTGGAGCAGCTGCTGGTTCTGTGAGCCTTGTCGATTTAGACCCTAGGTCAGATCAAAAGATCGACCCTTTCAATCCTTCTAAACCTACACCGGATGGAGACTCAAGGGATGTGATACTAGGAGACTCACCTGAAAAGGTCACACATATCAATGACAAGTTGGATTCAGTTATAGAGGAGCGTTTACTTAACCTCCTTAAAGAATTCAAAGACCTTTTTGCATGGACCGCAGCCGATATGCCTGGCATAGATCCTGCTTTTTGCTGTCACAAATTATCCATCTACCCAGAGACGAGACCAGTTGCCCAAAAGAAGAGAAGATTGGGACCAGAGAAACAGAAAGCAGCTTGCCAACAAACTGAGGAATTACTGAAAGCCGGATTTATCAAGGAAATCCGTTATTCCTCTTGGCTCTCAAATGTAGTAATGGCCCGGAAAGCTAATGGTAAATGGAGAATGTGTATTGATTATGGGGATCTCAACCGTTGCTGTCCAAAAGATCCTTACCCTCTTCCTAACATAGATCGGATGATAGATGATTCCTCTGGTTATCAGTACCTGAGCTTCATGGATGCGTACTCAGGGTACAACCAAATTCTGATGTACGAAAAGGATCAAGAAAATACTGCTTTTGTCAATGATCATGGTGTTTTCTGTTATACCATCATGCCCTTCAGTTTAAAAAATGCTGGAGCTACTTATCAGCAGATGATTAACAAGGTGTTTGAGGGCATGCATACCAAACTTGTTGAGGTGTACATTGACGATATCATAGCCAAGACGCCGGTTGGAGGTGATCATATTGAAGACCTACGCCAAGTGTTCATTTGCTTGAGAGAATATAACATGAGGCTAAACCCATTGAAATACACTTTCGCTGTCCCAGCTGGGAAGTTTTTGGGTTTCATGTTAACTCAACGCGGTATCGAGGCCAATCCAGGGAAGTACCAAACGATTCTCGACATGTAGAGTCTAAAAAATCTGAGGGAAGTTCAATCCCTGAATGGAAAAGTAGCAGCCTTGGCACGGTTCATGCCGAAAATGGCTCACAGGTCACTTCCTCTGTATAAAGTGCTAAAAAAGTCCAAAAAATTTGAGTGGGGACAGGAACAAGAACAAGCATTTCAAGAGCTTAAGGAGGTGTTGTCCAAACCTCCTATTCTAACAAAACCTGACCCCGGGGATACACTCATCTTATACTGTGGCTATTTCAGATGAAGCTTTGGGCGTAGCCTTAGTAAAGGAAACTCCTGATGGACAGAGGCCGGTATATTTCACTAGCAAAACATTACAAGGCGCTGAGATCCGGTATCAAAAAATTGAAAAGGCCGCTCTCGCTGTTTTGGGCCTCTCGACGGTTGCGTCCATATTTTCACGCTTATCCAATCATGGTAAGAACAGACCTACCATTCCGCTCTGTATTAACCAAACCTGACCTCGCTGGTAGGATGATCAAATAGTCCATTGAACTCTCAGAGTTTGATATAGCTTATGAACCTCGAGGCACTATCAAGGCTCAGATCCTGGCTGATTTTATTGTGGAAATGACAGGAACAGATCCAGCTACACCTCGTGTTCATTGGACCATCTATGTAGATGGTTCATCGAATCAAAGGGGCTCTGGAGCAGGTGTAGTCCTTGAAAGTGATAACAGTGTACACTTGGAGATCTCCCTTCACTTTAATTTCAAAACTTCTAACAACCAAGCTGAATAAGAAGCCTGTTTAGCTGGGCTTCGAGCTGCGATTGACATCGGAGCTTCTGAAGCGATGCTCTGCAATGATTCACAACTCGTGATTTCACAGATCTTGGGAGATTATCAAGCTCGTGAGCCTCAACTCCAATTATACTTAAACTGTATCAAGGAGTTAAGAGAGAAATTCTCAAAAATGGAATTTAAACATGTTCCACGCGAAGAGAATACCAGAGCGGATATACTTTCTAGATTGGCAAGCACCAAACGGCCAGGCAGTACCACAACGTTGATCCAGAGCACACTGACGTCACCCAGCATTCCTCTTTTCCCCTCTCTAAATGCCATAATGACCAATTCCCCTTATGGAAACTCATAGATGGCCCCTTATATCCGTTATCTAGCCAATGGACAGCTACCCACGGATGAAAATGAAAGAAAAAGGATAAGGAGGGAGTTACCATATTTCACCATGATCGATGGTAACCTCTATAGAAGGGCCTTTTCAGTACCTTATCTGGTTTGCTTAAAAGAAAACGAGGTACAAGGAGTAATGGAGGAGGTGCATGAGGGCCAATGTGGACATCACGCCGGAGGTAGAAGCCTGATGAGAAAAATTCTCAGAGCCGGATATTGGTGGCCTACGATGAAGCAAGATTCTATTGACTTCGTCAAAAGGTGCGACGCCTGCCAAAGGTTTTCCAACCTTCACCATACACCGGCTGAAGAATTATTTACATCAGTTGTGCCCTGGCCGTTCTACCAATAGGGTTTGGATATCTTAGGGCCATTCCCAACTGCTCCCGGGGGGATTAAATACTTAATTGTGGGAGTTAATTATTTTACAAAGTGGATTGAGGTAGAGCCAGTGGTCCATATCACTTCAGCCTGAACTCGTCGTTTCATGTACGAAAACATCATAACACGATTTGGGGTCCCAGAGCGGATAGTTACAGATAACGGCACTCAATTCACAGACAAGAAGTTCACAGATTTGCTTGAAAGATTAGGAATAACCCAAATATTCTCATCTGTCGAACACCCGCAGACTAATGGTCAAGCTGAAGTGGCTAACAGAGAGGTGTTGAAAGGACTGAAGAAACGTCTTGGGGAAGCCAAAGGCGGATGGACAGACCAGTTGTGCCACGTCCTTTGGGCATATCGGACAACACCTCATTCATCCACCAATGAATCCCCATATCGTTTGACTTATGAAGTAGAAGCAATGATACCTGTGGAATTACAAACGGCCTCTGTAAGGGTCAAGCACTTCTCTGAAGAACACAACAACGCCCGCAAGCACACGGGTTATGTCACGTAATATAAAAGATTATCGTTCTCCACAGGGACTGTGTTCAAAGGAGATGGGAAATAATCCGAGCGGCTCCCATTCACGCTTGAGCGTGTTTAATCTCGCTTGGGCGAGCATATTCCAGTAGCTAATATTATGCCACTCGCTTGAGCGTAACTAGAGTCGCTTGAGCGAAAGACCTTTGTTTAATCGGAATTGCTTCACTCGGTATTAAAAAATGGCTCGGAACTGACTGAAGAGGGACTCAGATCCGACTGAAGATGATTCATTCGGGACTGATTGAAGACTCACTCAGGATCAGAATTTATTCAATCGGTACCCAAACTGTTTCACTCGGCTGTCTCTAAATTTGAATCACTCGGATTTGCTTTGAAATAATTCAGTCGACCTTCATTCCTTGAAATGATACACTCGGAAGTGACTTCTTACTTTTCACTTCAGTCGTCAATCAACCCAGTCGGTTGTCTTCACTCGAGAATCGGATATACCTTTCACTCAGAAATTTGAACTTGAAAGACTCTGGAATCTGGGTGATTGAATTTCTTCTTATGTCCGAGCCTTGCTTTGCTCAGAAATATAGGTTTCTGCCCCAACTCACTCGGTAATCTTCCTTCGAGACATCGCACTCGGGCTTAGGGTGAAACTGTGAGAGTTTGCCCGAGTGTGATTTATTTCTGATCGGATTTTTCCTTGCTTAATAAGACACTACTCGAAAATGCCTTGTTCCGCTTGAGAATGCCATCTTCTCCGAATGAAACCACTTGGAAACCTCCTTATTCAACAGTTGCTCTTTTAGTGGCTTTTTCTGCTCAGACAACAGTTTTGACCACTCAAGAGTTTTCCAATCGGAGGCAGTTTTGCACAGAGAATAGTTCAGACTTGTTTCAATCAGTATTTATTCACTTGGATTATTTGCAATCAGAAAACTCCCACTCAGATTCACTTCAATCAGCAATCCTTTCACTCAGAGAATAGCTTTGGACAGCATCTATTCAAAGTCAGTCCCCTTTTTTCACTCGAAATGGACGCAGTCGGGGAAGCTTCCACTCGGAATCACCTCCAACCGAGACTTATTCCTTTTCAGCATTGAACCTCCAATAAAGTCAGCCATTTATCACTCGGAATGGCTTTGACAGGGAACTTTCCACTCAGATTCTGCTCCAACAGTGACTATTCCACTCGGAAAAGCTCCATTCTGAGTCATTCCACTCGGATTTGGTCCTTTCTGAGTCATTCTACTCGGATTTGGTCATTTTGAGTCGGATTTCAACATTCTGAGTCAGAATTCAGCATTCTGAGTTGGAATTCAGCATAAAAAGAGAGTTCTTTCTACTTTGGGCTTCTTCTTCTTGTTTCTTTATCATTTTATGGTCGTTTTTCTCATGCTATTGACCCTTTATTATCTTAATTTCTGCAAAATAACATACCCAAGTAGAATATAGTGGAAAGAAAGCAAAAATCACAATAAATAAAGGAAATACAGTGGATAATGATTAAAATCCTAAGCAAACTAGATCTATTTTATTGTGTTATAAAGCACTTATCAAAATACCCTAAACCAAAGCATTGCTTGTCCTCAAGCAATCATCATATTCACAAGATAAAATATAGAAGACACTAAGCTTAATAAACTAAGGAATCCAAAATAGAGAAACAGATTTATTCAAATGCCAATTTTATTTTTCTTACGTGAATCAAATTTCAATGTCAAGACCTGAGATACTCTTCTCACAATTTTCACTCAAGTGTTTCAAGGTTTGTGTATCTCTCAAATCATCATAGTCAAAAAATATTACCATAAGCTTGTTAATAAACCAGAAACTCCACAGTTTAGATAGAAAATATGTCAAAGTCTAAAGATCTTTCAAAGGTTGTAACGTGGCCTTGGGTTGTATTGTCAAGGTAGGAATTTCAAGAAAAATGGAATACAAAAGGGCTTTAACAGTCATGATGATTCAAATCACCATTATAAATTTAACAGAGCAAATTTTTGAACTTTTATGGACTTTTTGGAATTCATTCAATATCATCCTTTTGATTTTCTTTTTTCTTTTTCTTGCTTTTCTTTACATTCAATACATATTTTTTTTTCAGTCCTTTTTTATTTCTTTGCTCCACTAAATTTCCAACTTTTTCACCATTAAGAGAATATCAGTCAATGAAAGGTTTCAAAGAAAAATTTTCACTTTAAGGCTCAAAAGGGGCAACTAGGGGTCAAATTGTGCAAAAATTCTGAGGCTTAAGAATAAGACCTAATTGTGTCTTTATCATCCTAAGACATATAACCAAAAACCATTTTGAATCGGTTGAAAAACAAGTTCTAGAATATTAATGACTATGAGATTCACTCAATTAAGAAGGTATGGGTTTTGAAAATTTGTTTGATAAATAACCCATTTTGGCTCAAGTCTAACCATGGAAAGTCTTTTCAAAGAAAATTTTAATCACATAAGGTTCATTTAGACATTGATTTGGCATTTAAACAATCAAATTTTGAAAATTTTACTCAAAATTTTGGGGTCCTTAGATACTTTAGCCTTGTGTTCAAAGTAAATTTATCCTATAATCATGGTAAATTACAAGATGACAAACAAAATAAGGAAAACACACATGCATAATAACAATCACACAATGCAAACAAAACAGTTAAGTTTTCTTATCTACCACCCCAAACCAGAATTTGACATTGTCCTCAATGTTAAAATGGATGATAAAAGGATAAGAAAACTTACCTGGAATAACCCCAAACCAGCATCTGACATAGTTGTTGTTTTTTTTTTCAGAATAAAAGCTTAAAATAAAACAACAACTTTTTATAGGGTTACCTCCCTATCAGTGCTAAGTTTTAAGTCTTCAGCCAGACTTCTCACCGTTTGGATTTACTCATCAGGAGCATCAAACAAGTCCAAGTCACTTGCTTGTTGTATTGGTTGACCTGTCAGATAGTGCTTTACTCTCTGTCCATTTACCCTAAATGTACCAGATCTCTCGCTCCATAGTTCGACAGCTCCAAAGGGAAAGACTTTTGTCACCTTGAATGGTCCTGACCATCGGGATCTCAATTTTCCTGGAAAAAGCTTCAGTCTGGAATTAAACAGTAAAACCATATCACCTGGATTAAATGTTCTCCGTTGGATATGACGATCGTGCCATTGTTTGGTTTTTTCTTTATAAATTCTGGCATTTTCGTATGCATCTAAACGGAGTTCTTCAAGCTCATTTAATTCCAGCAATCTACGTTCACCTACAGCCTTATGATCAAAGTTAAGAGTTTTAATTGCACAAAAAGATTTATATTCTAGCTCAACAGGTAAATGACAGGGCTTCCCATATACTAGCTTAAAAGGTATGGTTCCAATGGGAGTTTTGTATGCGGTTCGATACGCCCATAAGGAATCATCTAACTTAATAGACCAATCCTTACGTGATGTATTCACCACTTTTTGAAGAATGTTTTTAATTTCCCGATTGGATACCTCAACCTGTCCACTAGTTTGTGGGTGATAAGGTGTAACAACTTTATGCCTAACTCCATATTTCTTTAGAAGGGTTTGAAAAGTTTTCTCAACAAAATGAGACCCTCCATCACTTATAACACATTTTGGGACCCCAAACCTTGGAAATATTATTTTCTTGAAAAGCTTAATAACAGTTTTAGCATCGGAATAGGGTGAAGCAATGGCTTCCACCCATTTTGACACATAGTCAACTGCCACTAATATGAACTGATTTCCGAAAGAGGAAGGAAAAGGTCCCATAAAATCAACACCCCATACATCAAACAATTCAACTTCTAAAATGGTATTTAATGGCATTTCTTGTCTCTTACCAATGTTACCTGTTCTTTGGCAAGAATCACAAGTTAGAACATACTTACATACATCCTTAAAAATATTTGGCCAATAGAACCCAGCTTGCAATACTTTAGCGGCTGTCTTAGAGGTACTCATGTGTCCTCCACAGGAAAGAGAATGGCAATGATCCAAGATAGCATGGACATCATCTTGTGAAACACATCTTCGAATCATACCATCTGCACATTGCTTGAAAAGGAGTGGTTTATCCCAATAATAATGCTTGACATCTGCATAAAACTTTTTCCTTTGCTGAAAGCTAAGATCAGGAGGTAAGATACCACATGCAAGAAAATTTACAAAATCAGCATACCAAGGAACACGTTGGATACTAAGATTAAAGAGTTGTTCATCTGGAAAAGATTTATTGATGGGAATATTATCTGTTTCTTCTTTTTCAGATGTCAACCTAGACAGGTGGTCAGTGACCAAGTTCTCTGTACCCTTCTTGTCCTTAATTTCCAAGTCAAATTCTTGCAATATTAGAATCCACCTAATTAATCTAGGTCCTTTTTATTTAATAGATACTTAATGGCAGAGTGGTCAGTGTAAACAGTAACATGTGAACCTACCAAGTAAGACGTAAATTTATCAAAAGCAAAGACAATAGCTAACAGTTCTTTTTCAGTTGTGGCATAATTTACCTTAGCATCATCTAGCGTCCAGCTGGCATAATGAATTACATGGAGCTTTTTATCCTTTCTTTGCCCTAACACAGCCCCCACTGCGTAATCACTCGCATCACACATCAACTCAAACGGGAGTTTCCAATCAGGTGATTGCACGATGGGGGCAGAGATTAGAGCTTGCTTAATCCTGCAAAAAGCTTCCATACAAGATGAATCAAAATTGAAAGGCACATCCTTACCCAGAAGAGTTGTAAGAGGCTTTGTGATCTTGGAGAAATCTTTAATGAACCTACGGTAAAACCCTGCATGTCCAAGAAAACTCCGAATACCTTTCACATTTGTAGGTGGAGGCAATTTTTCAATCACTTACACTTTAGCCTTATCAACTTCTATACCTCTCTCAGACACCAGGTGTCCAAGAACTATGCCTTCTCTTACCATAAAATGGCATTTTCCCCAATTTAGAACCAAATTGGTTTCTTCACAACGCTGCAAGACTTGGCACAAATTTGTTAAACAATTATCAAAATTCAAACCATGCACTGAAAAATCATCCATAAAGACTTCTATCACATTTTCAATAAGGTCAGAAAAAATTGCTTGCATACACCTTTGAAAAGTCGCTGGTGCATTACACAAACCAAAAGGCATACGTCTGTAAGCATAAGTCCCATAAGAGCAAGTGAAGGTAGTATTTTCTTGATCAGATGGATGAATGGGAATTTGATGAAAACCTGAATACCTATCCAAATAACAGAAATAAGAGTGTTTCGCAAGTCTTTCAAGCATCTGATCAATAAAAGGGAGCGGAAAATGATCTTTTTTCGTGGCGCTATTTAACTTCCTATAGTCAATGCACATGCGCCAACCAGAGACAATCCTAGTAGGAATCAAGTTATGTTTATCATTTTCAATCACAGTTATTCCCCCCTTTTTAGGCACCACATGGACAGGACTTACCCATTTACTACTATCAACAGGATAGATGACTCCAGCATCAAGCAATTTCAACCTTTTTAACCACTTCTTGCATTTTAGGATTTAATCTCCTAAGTGGTTCTACTGTGGGCCTACTTTCATTTTCTACAATAATCCTGTGCATACAAAGAGAAGGGCTAATCCTTTTGATATCATCCATTGTATAACTTATTACCTTTCTATACAACCTAAGTTGTTTCAAAAGTTTTTCAGTTTCACATGGATTCAATTCAGCATTGATAATCACAGGATATGTGGAATTAGGACCAAGAAATTCATACCTTAATGAAGCTGGTAAAGGTTTTAATTCCACATTGGGGCTTACCACTTTGTCACACATGACCTCAGTATCATGTGGGGCCTCAGAGCAATCAGATGTTTCTGTCGGCTCAATCATGAAAACAGTTTCAAGTGGGTCATTAGGAAGGGTTGCTTCCTTTACCACTTATTCGACAAAATCCACAGTACAACAAACATCATTATAAGGTTTTTCTAAAACATTTTTCAAGTTGAAATCAACCTTTTGGTCTCCAACAGTTAGAGACAACTTACCATTCTTGACATCGATCACAGCACCTGCAGTTGCTAAAAATGGTCTACCTAAAATAATAGGAATCAAAGAATCTTCATCCATTTCAAGCACAACAAAGTCAGCAGGTATAAAAAATTTTCCTATCTTAATAGGAACATCCTCTAAAATTCCTACAGGATATTTTACAGATCTATCAGCCAATTGCAAAGATATCCTAGTAGGTTTTAACTCACCCAATCCTAATTTTTCAACAATAGATAATGGCATTAAACTCACACTTGCTCCTAAATTACACAAAGCTTTATCTATATTCATGTCACCAATCATGCAAGGAATAGAGAAACTACCTGGATCTTAAAGCTTGGGTGGAAGTTTCTTTTGAATTAGAGCACTGCACTCTTCAGTAAGTGCAACTGTACCATATTCCTCCAGTCTTCTTTTGTTGGACAAAATGTCCTTCAGGAACTTTGCATATGTGGGCATTTGCTGCAAAGCATCTGTGAAAGGAATATTAATATACAATTTCTTTAAAACATCAAGAAACTTACCAAATTGTTTGTCCAACTTTGCTTTGGCCAAGCGCTGAGGAAATGGAATGGGAGGTTGATATGGCTTAACCTCCTCCTTCTTTTCTTGTGGTTTCTCTTCTTCAATTACTGGATGAGATGAAGATTCATCTACTTTCTTTTCCTCCTTTGCAGTCTTGTCAACTGGCCCATCGTATTGAGTACCACTCCTAAGAGTGACAGCCATGGTTTGGTTAGATGGTCCAGCTTCTGGTTTTCCAGGAAATGTTCCTGGTGCTCTTTGAGAGTAGGAGGCTTCTTGGGCAATTTGATTCTCCAGTATTTTGTTATGGGTGGCAAAAGAGTCCACTTTTGAAGCCAAGTTTTTTATTGCATCAGAGAATTCATCATTTTGTTTAAGTTGAGTAGCTACAAATGTCTCCATCAAGGATTCTAGCTTTGATTTTTGTGGAATATAGGTTCCTTGTTGAGGTTTGTAGTTACTTTGATTACCTTGGAATTGAGGTGCCTATTTTGGAAGCCAGGTGGACCTTGTGGAGGTCTATAGTTACCTTGATAGTTTCCACCATAGTTTCCAATAGCATCCACCTGATGCATTTCTTGTTCTTGATTAGGGGTCATTGCTAAATGGCAGTTTGTAGCTCCATGTCCTGAAACACCACAAACTTCACAAACAATGTTAGTAGCACCTGTTGACCCTATTTTATCAAGTTTTAATGTTAATGCTTCAACTTTGGCAGAAAGTAGTGAAAGAGCATCAACAGAGTACTTACCTGGTGTTTTAGTAGGTAATCCTCTCTCAGAGTTCCACTGGTGAGTGTTTTGAGCTATTTCCTCAATCAGGTTCTCAGCTTCATCAACATTTTTACTCATGAAGGCTCCTCCAGCTGCAGCATCTAAAGAGATCTTTTGTGTGGAAGTTAGTCCATTATAAAAAATATGGATTGTCAACCACCTTTCTATCCCATGGTGAGGACATTCTCTTAGCAACTCTCTGTATCTCTCCCAAGCTTCATATAAGGATTCATCATCTTTTTGTGAAAAATTTATGATTTGTTTTCTCAGCACATCAGTCTTGTTCCTTGGGTACCATTTATTGATAAAAGCACTGGACAATTGTTCCCAAGTTGTGATGGATCCTTCAGGAAGAGAGTATAACCACGCTCTCGCTTTATCTCTCAAAGAGAAAGGGAAGAGTCTTAAACGAATGGCATCATTGGTAGCTCCGTTCATCTTCAGGGTGTCACAATATTCAAGAAAGATTTGAAGGTGAAGATTTGGATCTTCAGAGGGTAATCCTCCGAATTGGTTCTGTTGAACCATTGAGAGTAGTGAAGGCTTTAATTCAAAATTGTTAGCCTCCACTGTGGGTCTGAGGATGCTAGATCCTCTCCCATTAGGGCTTGGAGCGGCAAAATCTCTTAAGGGGCTGTGTTGGTCTGCTATTTGTTTTTCTTTTTGTTCTTTTTGTTGTTTTTGTTGTTTTCTCAAAGCTCTAAGGGTACGTTCTATCTCAGGGTCAAATCCTAAGTTTAGATCGACGCTACGGCTTCGTCGCATAAATAGAAAATAAATGACAAATAAAATAAATAATCACAAAAATAAACCAACAACAGATACACAAAATAAAGAACAAAATACAAAATTACAAACAAAATAAAAATAAAAATAACAATAACAATAAAAATATTAACAAGTATGATCTAATCGAATTTCAATATTGTCGATATTCAAGGGACAACAGTCCCCGGCAACGGCGCCAAAAACTTGACAGGGCCCGCAAGCGCACGGGTTATGTCGCGTAATATAAAAGATTATCGTTCTCCACAGGGACTGTGTTCAAAGGAGATAGGAAATAATCCGAGCGGCTCCCATTCACACTTGAGCATGTTTAATCTCGCTTGGGCGAGCACATTCCAGTAGCTAATATTATGCCACTCGCTTGAGCGTAACCAGAGTCGCTTGAGCGAAAGACCTTTGTTTAATCGGAATTGCTTCACTCGGTATTAAAAAATGGCTCGAAACTGACTGAAGAGGGACTCAGATCCGACTGAAGATGATTCATTCGGGACTGATTGAAGACTCACTCAGGATCAGAATTTATTCAATCGGCACCCAAACTGTTTCACTCGGCTGTCTCTAAATTTGAATCACTCGGATTTGCTTTGAAAAAATTCAGTCGACCTTCATTCCTTGAAATGATACACTCGGAAGTTCCTTCTTGCTTTTCACTTCAGTCGTCAATCAACCCAGTCGGTTGTCTTCACTCGGGAATCGGATATACCTTTCACTCAGAAATTTGAACTTAAAAGACTCTGGAATCTCGGTGATTGAATTTCTTCTCATGTCTGAGCCTTGCTTTGCTCAAAAATATAGGTTTCTGCCCCAACTCACTCGGTAATCTTCCTTCGAGACATCTCACTCGGGCTTAGGGTGAAACTGTGAGAGTTTGCCCGAGTGTGATTCATTTTTGATCGGATTTTTCCTTGCTTAATAAGACACTACTCGAAAATGCCTTGTTCTGCTTGAGAATGCCATCTTCTCCGAATGAAACCACTCGGAAACCTCCTTATTCAATAGTTGCTCTTTCAGTGGCTTCTTCTGCTCGGACAACAGTTTTGACCACTCAGGAGTTTTCCAATCGGAGGCAGTTTTGCACAGAGAATAGTTCAAACTTGTTTCAATCAGCATTTATTCACTCGGATTATTTGCAATCAGAAAACTCCCACTCAGATTCACTTCAATCAGCAATCCTTTCACTCAGAGAATAGCTTTGGACAGCATCTATTCAAAGTCAGTCCCCTTTTTTCACTCGGAATGGACGCAGTCGGGGAAGCTTCCACTCGGAATCACCTCCAACCGAGACTTATTCCTTTTTAGCATTGAACCTCCAACAGAGTCAGCCATTTATCACTCTGAATGGCTTTGACAGGGAACTTTCCACTCAGATTCTGCTCCAACAGTGACTATTCCACTCGGAAAAGCTCCATTCCACTCGGATTTGGTCCTTTCTGAGTCATTCTACTCGGATTTGGTCATTTTGAGTCAGATTTCAACATTCTGAGTCGGAATTCAGCATTCTGAGTCGGAATTCAGCATAAAAAGAGAGTTCTTTCTACTTTGGGTTCTTCTTCTTGTTTCTTTATCATTTTATGGTCGTTTTTCTCATGTTATTGACCCTTTATTATCTTAATTTCTGCAAAATAACATACCCAAGTAGAATATAGTGGAAAGAAAGCAAAAATCATAATAAATAAAGGAAATACAGTGGATAATGATTAAAATCCTAAGCAAACTAGATCTATTTTATTGTGTTATAAAGCACTTATCATAATTCAAGAGCTCAGAGAGGAGGCATTCATTAGAGATCAGGCCATCAAAGCCAAAGCCGCCCTTCGGTACAACAAACAAGTCCAATCCAGGACTTCCAACATTGGGGATTTGGTTTTGAGGAAAGCAAGTGTGGGAAACAAATTCGCTCATCAAGGCAAATTAGCCCCGAACTGAGAGGGCCCATACAGGGTATCCGAGGTCGTCGGTAAAGGCTCTTACCGCCTTGATAACCTTGATGGCACACCAATCCGAAACAAATGGAATACTCAGAAGTTACGCATCTATTATAGCTAGCTGCTGGAGTGACATGCACTCTTTTCTCCTCATCTGAGATTGTTCAATGGAGAATTCATTATATCATGATCCGAGCTACGCTTTTATTGTAATTCTTATTTTTGTTCAATAAGAATCTCATACTCCAACTTAACTCTTTTGAGTTTTTCTTTATGTTGTGATTTTCAGTCTTTCTGGCGTGCACAAATATATTCAGGACGGATGATCTCAGCTACCTATTCTGTAGTTGACGATGTAACTCCTCGAATATGTGTGAATGATCGAAGACCTGGGCACAGTAGGATTGGTCCTCCTGCAAAGACCATACCGAACCCCAAGAAAAGAGCGCAGTAGGATCAGACCTTTCCATAAGGCTATACCAAACCCCATTCGAAGGCCCAAATTGTAGGATTAAACCGAACTCTGGGTACGGTTAGTAAGTTTGGCTGAACACCGCTGAAGGCTTGGATTGTAGGATTAGACCAGACTCCAAGTACGGTTAGTAGGTTTGGCCGAACACCGGCGAAGGCTTGGATGCAGTAAGCTGGTTCTTCTTCAAGACCACGCTGAACCCCGATTAACGGGCACAGTAGGTTCAGGATTAGCCCTGATCTGAACCCCGTGACGAAGGCTCGGATTGTAGGATTAAACCGAACTCCGAGTACGACTAGTAGGTTTGGCCAAACGTCGGTGAAGAACGGTGAATGGGTAAAATCCAACACTGATTGAAGAATGGTGAATGGGTAAAATCCAACACCAGTAGAGGCTTGGGCATAGTAAGCTGGTTTTTCTTTAAGACCATGCTAAACCCCGAGTAGATTGAAGACGAACGGTGAATGGGTAAAATCCAACACCGATTGAAGAACGGTTAGTAGGATTAAACCGAACACCATTGAATACATGGGTTGTAGGATAAAACTGAACCCCAATCGAAGGCTTAGATTGTAGGATTGAACCGAACTCCAAGTACGATTAGTAGGTTTTACCGAACGATGTAATCGTCATTCTTATTATTAAAATCGCCCAGAAGTACTTCCCTTGGGAATTCTTCACTCGGTAATAATTTCTCTTGGAATTCTTTATTCGGAAACACTTCAACTTCAAAGTCAGGCCTATAAATTCTTTAGTCAGCAATGTCTTACTGAAGTCCGACTTGTGAATTCTTTAAATTGAAAATATCACTTCGAGGTTACAATCAGAAATTATTCACTCGGGAATGTCTCTACCCGAGACGTACTCATTCGAAGTCAAAGTCTTTATCTGACCAGAAATGTTTCACCCGGAAAATGCTCCACTCGGTGTCGTACTATGCGGGAATCAGAATTATTTCACTCGGTGCTATCCCGCTCAGAAATGTTTCACTCGGTGATATCCCACTCAGAAATGTTTCACTCAGGGCTATCCTATTCAGAAATATTTTACTCAGTATAATCCTATTCAAAAATGTTTCACTCAGTGCAATCCAAACGAAAGCGTCACACTCGGAGACACCCCACTCGGGAAAGTTGCACTCAAAAACTTCCAACCCGAATGAAGACTCGGATTGTAGAACTAAACCGAACTCCGAGTGTGGTTGGTATAATTAAACCGAGCGTCGTCGAAGGATCACTCGGAACCTTCCACCAAGAAAGTATCACTCGGAAAAGCTTCCACTCGGAAGTATCACTTGGAATTTTTTCAAGACAAAGCACGCGTCCTCGACATAAAAATAAGGCTCGGATAACGCGTACATATTTTTACCCAACAACACGAGGAGGTTACAGGTAATGGAACGTCCCAGGTGACACGGCCAGAACCAACCTCACTCGGAGTCGCTCATTCAAAGTCAATTGCCAATTCAGAGTCTCTCACTCGGAACCGATCACTCGATAACACTCGAGGACAATATTCAATAGTTAACGAGTATTACGAAGGATAAACACTTAGTAAACATCGTCACGATTACTTCCCCTCAGGACTAATACTGCAAACCATCCTCACGCTGACGACGTTTTTCCCCACGAGGGCAACCCCCATTATGGTACTTATAATTGAAAGCCTAATCATCAAAGATTAATGTACTCTTCTTACTAAGCTTGTATATGCTAAATGTTATGATTTAAGTAACGACTTCGTCACACTACAATACAAGATGGATAAGTTCTCTCTTTTCTACCAAACCGAGCCTTTGTTACTAAAGTACCCACATATGGGGACAGTAATTGTATGTTACTATCCGTTTTAGATTCTATGTATCTAAATCTGGACTGATTCATTACACATACAATGATTCTATTTAAATTATTTTCAATAAACAGACGTATAAAGGAAGTTGCCATTTCATTAATAAAATCCTAAAGTACATAAATGATTGACTAAAATCTAGAGGTGATCCCGGAACACAGCGGAATTGATTCAATAAAAGCAATAAGAAAAGGAAGCCGCTATTTCTTTTGGCTTGTAACTCTACCCTCTTCCTTGCCTTTGCCTCCGACCTCGCTCCCCCCCCACCAGTAGCTTTATCTGCATCAGCACTAGCACTTGTTCCTTTACTCCTAGGCTGCTTGGCGATAGGAACCAGGAGAGAAGGCCCCATTGACTGGCCTTGAGGAAGAGGAGCCAGCTCGTACTTGGTGTTGGGCGGATCCTCCTGACGATCATCAATGACAGCCATGAGCTTCCCTCTATGAAACTTATAGAACGGATTAATATTGTTCAAATTAAGTTCCACTTTGGGATTGTAGTGGAGAATCTGACGTACCGCCAACCTGAAAGATTCCTCGACTGCTTGGACACAAATATCCACAGCCTCTTCCGCTCTGGCGTTAGCAGCAGCCAAATCCGCTTTCAGAGCTGTGACGTCGTCATTCGGACTCGTCAACTTTAAGTTTTCAATCTCCAAGAGTAGCTCCTTTTCCCGACGAGCCCAGTCTTCAGCCCCTTTGGAGTAGTTGTACTTGTTTGCTTTCAACTCCTCTCCCAGCTTGGCAGAATGCTCCCTTTCCGTACAGAGGCTGGCATGGAGGTCAGAATTGGCCTTTTTCTGATCAAGCAACTGGGCCTCCAGCTCTTTAATAAGAAATCTTTGCCTGGAGATTTCTTCATCCTTTTGATCCCCTTCCTCCTTGGAAGCCTTCAACCGACTTTCCAGGCGGAGAATATTCGCTCTATCCTTGGCCGAGGCAACGGTAAGGTCATTAACCTTGCCTGTCAATTTGCTAAGTTCCTCGCCATTTTCTGCCAGCCTGCAAACTGATCTCAGGAGACCAGACAGTTCTGCCAATTGCCACTGTCCGACATCACAAGCTTGTGGTATTTCTTCAGGCTCCAGTGTGGTTTTCAGCTTGAAGGGCGAATCAGGGATGCACTGAGGCACTGGACCCTTATACACTAGGTATGGGGCAAGATTAGAGTTGCTTGGAGGGGGTAAGAGACCTTGGGCTCATAATAAGTGGTTATTGGTTTGGCGCCGGAGGTAACGGTGTTGCTTGGAGAATTCGGTGTGGGCCCTTCTACCTTTTTTCCTCTAGGAGCCCCAGAATCAGCTCCTCCTTCAGAAGTTTTTGGTTTTTTAGGGGGAGGATGTGACTCCGCCTGCTTGGAGGAGTTGTTTTTTTTTCCTTTCTCCTCTTCTCTCTGGCCTTCTTATCCTCAACACCGGAGGAAGGTTTTACAGATCCACCCTCCAGCAACGGAATGTCGTCACCAGCAGATGAAGTAAGGATTATGGTTTCAACAGTAGCCTTCTTGGAATTCCATTTTGGCTGAATACTGTTCTCAGTCGCAACGGATTTCCCTCCAGCTTTGAGCGCCTTCAACTTTTCCATATCCGATGACCCAGCCTCGATTTCAACTGCATAATTTAATAAGAAGACTATTAATAATAGAAGGTTTCAAGACATAAAAAGAAAGACAACAACGAGAAATGACAGGAAATTACGCAAGTATTCCTCATGGGTAGATTTTGATCCTAACAAACGCCGGCAGGAAAAGGATTTGTGTGCGGTGGTGTATTTCTCAAGAGCAAAGAGAACGGAGATAGAAGTAGGGGATAACTCAGTCTCATCAGTATAATAAGCCTGGGAAGTCAATAAAAAATGCTCGTGCGACCAAGCCACGGGAAATTCATTTATCCCTTCTTTATTTAACCAAAAAATTGGATCGTCGGGCTTAATACGGATCCTGGTGAAGTAAGATTTAAAAGAACGCCCGTCAACTTTGGCGGAGTCAGTATAGGACTCAAAGTTGACAATCCTGGAGTGAGACGGAGGGTCACCAAGCTTACTTTTCCACTCTGTTTATTTGCACGACGAACTACTTACGTGAAATAAAAGAGCATAGCGACCGTCGGCGTGAAGTTTAAGTGCTCCCCAAGCACTTCTAGAGAACAGATCAACCCCAATCCATTGGGGTGAAGCTGAGAAGGGGCGCAGTCCAAGAATCTCAAGACCCCCATTTGGAACTTTGTCGGAGGAAAGCGTACACCTAAGTTCAAGAAGAGGAAGTCATACATATAGATTGACCTCTCATCCGGTGTGTGACATATCCGCTCTGAGGGAAGGGGAGCCAACACCATAAAACGCTCCTTGTGTTGTTCCTTTTTGAAGACTATGAAGCGAGGCTCCAACCTTGCTCCGTCCTCCCTGGCGTGGATAGACGGTGTGGCGAGAAATTCATCCGCCACCCAGCAATATGGACGCATCTTCTAGAGCTTTAACCAGTCAATCCGGTTTGCAACTACATTACACATTCTAGAAGCCGTCTTCAGGATATACTTTTGAGACGGTGTTTCGCTACTAGATGTGCTCTCTCCAGTCATCTTCCGTAGAGCTAATTTAAAAACCTTCACACTGTGGTAAAAACTCACATCATCAGAGAGGTATAAATCAGCGCTCTCGTCACTCTCGCTAGAAGAGGATTCTGAAGAGGGTATTATCACCCTTCACCTTGAGTAGGGCGACGCCTCCCTCTCTGAATAAAGTGGCTTTGAGTAGGAGATCACAGGGATCCTCCCACCACGACTTGTGGGAGTTCGAGACAAGGCTCTTCCTCTTCTTACCCTAGGGTCAACATGGCTCGAGCCAGTATAACCTCTCCCAGATATTTAGAAAACTTAAGGAAAATACAAGGAGACGAAGGAAAAGGTTACCTAAGAAAGAAGAAGATGGTGAATCAAATTTCATAGAAGCAAACAGAAATGTCTTCTCGAAATTTTTACAGAGTTTTGTCAGGGAAGCAAGATTGAGTGATTTTTGAATTCACTAAGTACTCCTTTTATAAAGGGTCAAGAGACTCAATTACCGGTTCAAAGGTTATGTCGTTTACCACCAAATGGCACCTTTTCGTAAATACAAGGCTGTCGTTTCAAACCCTAAGGCGTGAAAGCAGCGTCGATTCGTCAAAAAGCCTCTCAAATGGGCCTCAAAATTCGAATTTCAGGCCCATAAAGCTCCTGAGTGACGGTTACAAAGACATGAGCATTTAAAGCAATAATGGATCGCCCACGTGCTTAAAGGAATTAAATGTCCAATCATGAGAAACGTTGCAACTGTTACTGAATACCAAGGGTTACAAGTTTCAAAAACTTTTGGGATTCTCGCACAAAGAACCTTTGTCCGGATTCGTCGTAAGGAGCGCCATGATAATGAAGCCTTCGTTCCAAGGAAGGATATTTACGTGACAACGTAATGCCCAAATCCAGCACACGTTAAATAAATATTTTACCGACATATATGAACCAGTATCCAGACCTACTGCAAATGACGTAGCTTATATGAGCAACTTTACTAGTCCCTCACACAAGCTAGGGGACAAGTAGAGTGATGATCTTGTCTTGATACCGGATTTGATGATGAAATTGAAGACTCAATCTGTACTCTTACGATTGAGATGTATTTTCCCAGGACGGATGATCTCAATCACCCATTCTGTGATTTGATGATGTAACTCCTGGCGTGACAATTCCCATCATCATCCTTATGATGGAAGTTGTTGAAGACTCAATCCGTACTCTTACGATTGAGATGTATTTCCCCAGGACAGATGATCTCAGTCACCTATTCTGTGATTTGATGATGTAACTCCTGGCGTGGACAATTCCCATCATCATCCTTATGATGGAAGACCCAACCATCATTTTTATGTATTTTTGCAGTTCCCTAAGCTCGGAATAATACTCTCACAATGGACGACATTTTTCCCTCCAGTGAGAACAATACGAATTAATACTAGTCATCCGTCCTGTGACACCGCTATTGTGAACAACGGATCGACTTCTTCTCTCCCCAAAAGAATTAAGGGTAATGCCCTATGACAGGTACCTATTCCTTAACATACTTATACTTGGGGACAGTATTCATGTATATAATTCTCCGTTCTAAAACTTATCTATTTCGAATGAATTGATTAATTTTCTGAGGCAATTATTTCAATCCGACCTCAAGATTAATCACACTAACGGATTATTGAATACTGAAACGATAAAAGTATAACAAATACATTTAAGTTATACTATTCTTCATGAAGTATTGAAAACAATGCCTGAGAAGAATTCTATTCTTTCATTAAAGGCAAATTACATGTGTATTATTCAAAATTAATCAAAACCGGAGTTGATCCTGGAACACAACTTTACATATGCAAAATAACAAGACTACGGAAGGGGAATCTGCTCTTGGGGCTCTTTCTGTCCCTCTCCTTCTCCGAAGTCTTATGACCCTTCTTTAGGGATTTCTTCTGGAGCTTTCTCTTCAGGTACCTTCGCAACTCCTTTAGATGAGACGCCCTCCGGCGTAGGAACAGCGGAATCCGATCCCATACTTTGACCCTCGGGAAGAGGGGGCAAACCGTACAAGGACTCTGGAGGATCTTCATGACGATCTTCAACCACTACGACTAGCTTCCCTCCATGAAATTCATAGAACGGATTTATACCATAAAGGTTTAGCGTTGCAGTGGGGTTGCGGTAGAAAATTTGGCGTATAGCCAGGCCGAAGGATTCTTCAGCAACTTGGTTGCATATATCGATGGCTTCTTTCGCCTCAGCTTTGGCTACAGCTAATTGTTCCCGTAACCTCAAAAGTTCTTCCTCTGTCCCTTGGGATTCCATGCTCCCAGCCTTCAGTCCCTCAATCTCAAGGAGGAACTTCTTCTCCATTTGTGACCACTCCTCTGCTTGTTTAAAATAATCTTCCGCAGCAGCTTTGCTTTTATCTTCAAGTTCAGCTTGTTTAGCCTGACTGCTATGGAGTTCTTCTTTCAGCTTATCAAACATTTCTTCCTTCTCTGCCAGCTGGCCTTCCAAGTCTTTAACCGTGCTTTTAATCTTGAGATTCTTCTTGTTCATGAGATCTCTGTACTCCTTAGACTTGGTCAAGCAATCCTCAGCTAATTTCAAAGCAGCCTTATCTTTCTCTGCTGAGAGGTTGAGCTATTCTACTTTATCACTCAGCGTATCTACCTCAGCAGCATCATCAGCTAACAGGCTGAGCAAATTAAGCAGCCCTGTGAGTTCTACTAGCTGCCATTTTCTAGCCTCACACGCCTCTTTGATCTCTTTAGGTTCAATTGTAGGCTGGAGTTTGTAGAGCGGCTGAGGAAGGATTGCTGGAGTTGGCCCCTGGTATGATAGAAATGGAGTGAGGAATGAAGCAGTTGGGGAAGAGATCGGACTTGATCCAAAGACCCCGGAAAGAATACCCTTGTGGAGTCCGGAAGAAACTCTAGTTGTATCCGATGTCTCTACAGCTTTACCTTTGGAGGCCCTTGTTCTTTCCAGACTCGTTGAAGGTTTGTGTTTCTTCAGTGGAGGAGAGGATATTCCTGAAGGGTCATTCTTGATCTTCCTCCTCCTCTCTGTTATTTTGGGTTGATCCACAGTTGCACCAACACCAGCTGAATCTCCCTCCACCAACGAAATCTCCCCTTCTGCTTCTGAGGTCAGAATGATCGACTCAGAACGGAATTTCATAGAATTCCTCTTTGGTTGAATTTCATTCTCACCAGCCACGGATTTCCCTCCTGCTTTCAAGAATTTCAGCTTATGCATGTCTGGAGATTTTTGCTCTATTTCACATGCATGCATAAATAAAATGCATTAGCAACAAAGAAATGCTCAATGTAATTAACAAAGGAGGAAAAGAGAAATAAAACGAGAATTACGTAAATATTCATCTCAGACTTCGCTCGAACTACTCAAAAGACGCCTACACAAAAATGCTTTGAAGCGTGTAGTGTAAGTTTCAAGGGAAAATAACACCGTCACCGATTCAGTAGATAGTTTGGATTGAAGAGTGTAATACGCTTGGGAGGTTAGAAGAAAGTGCTCGTGAGTCCATCTTAGAGGAAATTTATTAAAACCCTTTTCATTCTTCCAGAAAATGGGCTTATTCTTTTTAATCGATATTCGGGTAAAGAATGACTTGAAAGACTTCCCATCAACTTTAGCTGAATCGGTGTAAGATTCAAAGTTCACAAAGGAACACAGAGTTCAGAGTGTGACTAAACTTACACCGCCTTTTTTGTTAGCCCTCTGAACCACCTGTGTATAATAGAACAGCATCGCCACGGTAGGAGTGAAGTTGAAATAGTCACCCAATACTTCTAGAGCACGGATAAGTCCCCAACCATTAGGATGAAGTTGAGAGGGTGCGCAATCTAAGAACCTTAACACACCCATTTGAAATTCGGTTAAGGGAAAATGGATTCTGAGGTAATGAAATACAAAATCATGCATGTACACAGAACGTTCATCTAGGACGACATGGCAAATCTGTTCTATAAGCAGCGGTGCAAACACCCTAAACCATTTTTCATCTCTTTCTCTGCATGAACTGTGAACCTTGGCTGAATTTGAGATCCTTCCTCATTCGCATGATGAGAAATTAAGTTTTTAAACTCATCAGCTACCCAGCAGAAGGGCCACTTGGCCTGAAGTTCTTCCCAGTTTAGCCGATGGGCAACAACGTTGCACAAGCCTTCTGCTGTTCTCAAAATAATTTGATCTCCAGAAGTTCCTTCTCCAGTCATCGTCTGAATCGCGTGGACAAAAATCTTTGCTCTATGATAAAAAGTCACATCATCAGAAGGGTAACAGTCATTACTCACCTCACTGTCTAAAGAGCGACTACAATCAGAGGACGACTCTGAGGAGGGAAGAGTCACTCTCCACCGTGAGTAAGGTCCCCTTTCTGAGCGACGTGACTCATCCCTCGGAAGAATCACAGGGATTCTTCCCCCAAGGTGGTTAGGGTTGCGAGAAGCTAATCTCCCCCTCCTAGGGCATATTTTTAGAAAAAAGAAAAACAGAGAAATGGAAGATGAAAATAACAGAGGAAATAAAATGGTTACCTAAGATAGCAAGGAAAGTGAAGACAGAAAGAGCTTCGCAAAACAAACAGCAGGCGTCTCTATGAAATTTTTGCAGAGTGTTGCTAAGGATTCAAAAGCAAGTAATTCTCAGAATTCACTAAGTGTTTCTTTTATAAGAAACGAAGAGGTTTAATTACCAACTCTTGGGGTTGTGTCGCTCATGACTAAACGCATCAATTTACAATTCAAATGACATAATCATTTCAAATTCATGAGCGCCAAAACAACATCGATTCACCAAAGGGCCTCTCCAATGGGCCCAGAAGTCTTAAAAATTATAAGCCCATTAAGCCCCAGGTGACGGTTATTGAAATACACGGATCCAACGCAATAATTACTCACACACGTGTTTAAAGGCATTTAATGCCTAATCATGCGACGTAATTTATGCCTTACAGCCACTACACGAATTTCAAGAGTTTCAAGTTTCAAAAAACTTTTGGGATTCTCATACAACAAATCTTTGTCTGGATCCGTTGTATTGACATTATGACAACGGATCTTTCATCCGAAGAACGGTTCCTCATGACATAATAATGCTGAACAATACACATGTAGGTAAACATTTTCTCCATAAGTATACCGGCATCCAGACCTCTCGCAGGTTGTATAGCTTATGTGAACAACTACATAGTCCCTCACACAAGCTAGGGGACATATGATCCAGTCTCGATACCGGTATATGATAAGTGCTTTATAACACAATAAAATAGATCTAGTTTGCTTAGGATTTTAATCATTATGCACTGTATTTCCTCTATTTATTGGGATTTTTGCTTTCTTTCCACTCTATTCAACTTGGGTATGTTATTTTGCAGAAATTAGGGTCAATAACAAGAGAAAAAAGACCATAAAATGATAAAAAAAAATCAAGAAGAACAAGCCCAAGTAGAAAGAATTCCCCTTTTTACACTGAAATCCGACTCAAAATGACCAAATTCGAGTAGAATGACTCAGAAAGGACCAAATCCGAGTGGAATGACTCAGAATGGAGCTTTGCCGAGTGGAATACTTCTGTGTTGGAGCAAAATCCGAGTGGAAAGTTCCCTGTCAAAGCCATTCCAAGTGATAAATGGCTAACCCTGTTGGAGGTTCAATGTTGAAAAGGAATAAGTCTCGGTTGGAGGAGAATCCGAGTGAAAGATCCCCTACTGCAACCAATCCGAGTGAAAAAAGGGACTGACCTTGAATATATGCTGCCCAAAGCTATTGTCCGAGTGAAAGGATTGCTGATTAAAGTGAATCCGAGTGGGAGCTTTCTGATTGCAACTAATCTGAGTGAAAAACTCCTGAGTGGTCAAAACTGTTGTCCGAGCAGAAGAAGCCACTGAAAGAGCACCTGTTGAAAAAGGAGATCTCCGAGTGGTGTCATTCGGAGAAGAGGACAAGAGTCTGACCAGGAGTGAGTCTCTTCCGGGCAGATTCTCACAGTTTCACACTAAGCCCAAGTGAGATGTCTCCAAGGAAGACTACCGAGTGAGTTGGGGCAGAAACCTATATTTCCGAGCAAAGCAAGGCTCAGACATGAGAAGAAATTCAATCAGCCAGATTCCAGACTCTCTCAAAGTTTCTGAGTGAAAGTGAAGGCCATTCCGAGTGAGAAGCAAGAAGGCACTTCCGAGTGAATTTGTCTGAATGGATTCCAAAGCAAAATCCGAGCAAAGTTTTCTCCGAGTGGTTCAAATTCAGAGACAGCCGAGTGAAACAGTTTGGGAACTGATTGAATAAATTCCGATCCTGAGTGAGTCTTCAATCAGTTCCGAATGAACTCCTCGATCAGTGCCGAGTGAATCATCTTTCAATCGGTTCTGAGTCACTCTTCAAGTCAGTTCTGCGTAATTCACTTTGCTTGTCCAGCTCTCTTCACAGGCTCCAACATCGGATCACTCCAACACCGGATCAAATACACACCGGATCATCTCCAACTCCTCAGCAACTCTACACCGTCCCCTCAAACAACAACACCGACCACATGTAATTCAATACCGACTCCATCCATGCACACCGGATCAACCTTCCATCTATTCAATCTAACACCGGATCAAACCATAACACCGTCCCAAATCAACACCATCCCCTCTCCTTTCAAAACCGATCAAACCCTCCATCAACACCGACTCCTTCCAATTCTTCACAGCCAACACCGGATCAATTGAAAACCGGCCACATGCAACAACCGACCAACTTTTTTTCACAACGTAACACCCACTCTCCTTTGAACACCGGCTCCGTCCATCAACACTCTCCTCTCTACACCGTCCAGCAACTCCACTGTCCCTCATGCCACAACACCTGCCACATACAAACCAACACCGTCCAATAACCCCACAACGCCCAGCAACCAATACCAAACAGCAAGCTTTCACTCAGTTTTATGGAAAAACAGCACCTTTTCCACTCGGAATTTCTCCACCTGCACCAATCATCACTAAATCCAAGCACCGAATTATTGGAAATATTAAAATACGTAAATTGGAAACAAGTTGGCACAGCTGGAAGTCACATGCACCGAAAGTTTTCTCCCACTTGCAAATTGCAACGCGTTTCTTAGCTGGATTCCTCCATTCCTTTGCCTATAAAAGCAGCATCCCATCCATCATCGAAATCCAATCCCTTCTTATCCAGTTTTCTTCGTTCCTTTCTTTTTCTCTTTAGTTTTCTTCTTTTTTCCCTTTTTCTTTCTCTGTTCGTTTTTCTTCTCTTTCTTTTTATTTTCTTTTCTTTCTTTTATTTTGTAAGAGTGGTGAGGGCTGTAAAAGTGAGAATTCTAATTTGTAATTGGTGGAGAAATTATTGCAACAAGGAAATACAGTGGTAAAATTATTCTGAGCTTTTGGAGAAACCCGTAAGTCTTTATTTTTACCATGACTTGTATGTTTTATTTTTCCATCATTTATATGAATTTGAATTATTTCATGAGTAACTAAATTAATTATCTTGGGATGAAAGGGGTATGATAATATTTTATTGTTAATATTATTTTGACTTAGAATTAAATAAATTTCTATTTTCCATTTAGTTCAATTATGCTCAATGCTTTTAGTGATTCCTAACAAGAACCTAAATGATAAAACTGTATACTTACGGGTATATTAGTAAGTTTAGGTAATAAATAGAATCGAGAGATTTATTTTTACCAGAAAGCTTTGAACTAAACCTAAGATTTTTGAGATGCTTTTTGTGACCTCGGTAAAACCGTGAAAGTAATCAAAATTCTTTTGAGGAAATAAAAGGGATTTTCATAAAACAATAATGGGCCTTTCTGAGGATTAAGCAGCGCTTTCCATAGGTTAGGTACATTAATAGGATTCCGAGAGGAACATATTAATTAGCTTTTGGAAAATTCACATTGAAAAACTTAATTCGATTCTTATTTATGAAAAGTTAAAATTCATTAACATAAAATAGAGTCTTAATCCCCCGAAATCCCAAGATACTCTCAACTCTGATTTTTTTTAAGTGTCAAGTAAATTTTGTTTCTAAATTTAGATTTTTAAATTGTGTTTTATTTTACAAAAACATTACAAATCAATTGTGTGGATAATTAAATTTTAATATGTCGGTACTTTGAACACAGTCCCTGTGGAGAACGATAATCTTTTATATTACGCGACATAACCCGTGCGCTTGCGGGCCCTGTCAGTATCCGTTCTACAAGATATATTTCAACGTCTTTATCAGTTATCCGACGTGTTACCGGTGTCATTGGTATACATCCAGACTCTAAATCCGTATCAGGCGTTCTCCCTATACCGGTTATCCAGGATAACTCGATGCACATCGGATAACACATACGTCACCATCTGAAAGACAAAAGGCATTGCTACAGGGACAAGGACAAAGATTCCATTTTCCACGCTACGAGCCATAATCTGCTCCTGGAAATGATTAACTTGTTCCCTAAGGCTAGTCCTACTATCTCTACGCTCAATATAAAATAGCCACTTGACTCAATCATACTGGCAAGTGTACATTAAATAATAATTTATTTAATAATGGATGTTAGTGGTTCCCACTAGCAAGTCCTCGTATATCGAGCCAATCAGGTATAAGAACTCTCTTCATTTTTATGGAGGGGGAGACTACTTCTTTTCGACTGACAATTACTATCTGAAAAATATTCCTCACTTGGAATACTATTACTGACTTGAGCGTCGGAGAATCTTCGCAGGTGACACCACCTTTCGCCCACATCAACGCGTGAGGACGGTGTGAAGGACCTCCAGGATGCCAAGACCGCTCTCTTCATACAGAGACATCAGATACATAGACCGGATACTCACATAATCGGTCTTCAGAGACGTAATCTTCTCACTATTTATGACTGGCCCCACACCGGATCTCTTGACCCCGGTTTAGGACAGAGCACTGGATATAATATTATTTTAAGTTTCTATTCTGAATAGTAAATTACTATTATGAATAGTAAATTACTATTCAAATAGTAAATCACTATTTAAATAGTAAATCACTATTTACTATTACTATTTACCTTTACTATTCACGTTTTACTATTTACTATTACTATTTATATTTTACTATTTACCATTACTATTCATATTTTACTATTTACAGTTACTATTCACATTTTACTATTTACTATTACTATTCATATTTTACTATTCATTATTCACTATTCACTATTTAAAATTTATCATTTCTGTTTTACGTAGTAAACTTAATTTTCATCTTATGCCTATACTGAAATAAATTAGTATTAATATTTCTAGAAATCGGAGGCGCAAAGCGAACTCTCTTTTGGTAACAATTCAAGGTAAGGGGGAGTGAGATAAGAATATAATATGAAAAGACATAAGAATAATGGGAGGAGTCCACTACTCCTTTTAACTATGAATAATTATTATATTTTAAAGTAATACTTATTATCATCTTAAGTAAATAAATAAATAAAATTTATTCAAAAGTTTAAAATATTTGGATGAATCATATTGATTAACCTAACATAAAGTTTCAAATATTTAGATGACTCGTTAACCTAATATACCGTATCATTGAGATTTGGACTGTTATGGACTTATATGGACTGTTATGGACTTATAAGGACTGAATTATACATTTGCATTGATTGGACTATGATGGACCCATATGACTATTGGACTATTTTGGACTTGATATGGACTCACTAACATTATGACTGGACTACTACGACTTAAAATGAACTTTAATAATTAAGACACCTTAAAATAAATTGTGGAGATTTCATATAGTAATTGTGTTATTTTTATTTGATTTGATTATGACCAATATTTAATTTTGAGTGATGATATTTAATTATGATTGACAATATTTGGTTGAGATTGATGAATGATTGATGATCTTGTGATATAGAGTTTGAGCATATAATAAGCATGACGGAAAGCTAAAATTCAGTAAAAATATACTTATCTCTTACTCTTTAAAGTATTAATTTAAAAGAAATTATTTCTCAATGTTTATTCAGATTATTGTTAAGAAATTTTTCTTAACTTTCAATGAAAGTATATAATTTTTACAACTCACTTTTATCTTTCAAAATAAATTATTTAATTAAATTAAATTTTAGTTATTTTATATAAAAAAGAGAAAGTATTTTATTAAAAAATAATATATTTATATATATGTATATGTATGGATATGAAAATATTTGATTCTCAAATAGAAATGAGATACTTCAATAATATTTTAAACTTTTAAAATAAGAGTTTTAATTTCAAGAGTGTTTAGAAATATTATACATTTTTTAAGTATTATAATTAAAGATGGAAAAAGATCAATAATTCAAACTTGTGTCTAAAGTAAATTAATTTCCTATAAATGCTATAAAGAAGGTTTGGAATATATGTTAAGACTTTGAGACTCAAATCATTTGTGAATGATAAAGAAAAATTGTACTGAATTCTTCTGCGTGTGGCATAACTTATTTAAGAGTTTGGAAATGTGCAGTTTATCGGGGTGGCTATGTTGTGGTTTGTAGGCCCCAAAGATATAATTTATATTTGAGTTTCTAAAAGTCTTAACCAACTCAATACGCGAGTAGTTCATGCATCATGAATCATTAAAGAGAAATGAGATGTGATATTACCTGGGAACGGATTATAGAAACCGATGATACATTAGAGAAGACTTAATTGCGAGACTTGGGATGAGAGGGTGTGAAAGGGTGCTTTAGGGGACTTGGGGTCGCTCCCTAGTGTCGGGTACTTTCACAATAAAAACCTTCTCAATCTGACTAGTCTCTAAGTGTTTACATGCCAGTTGAGCTGTTCATATGCCATGAAGGCATTTATGTTATTATTATCCGGAATTATGGAACAATGTAAACTCCTGGTTGGCCCAGTGCAAACTAAAACTTTAAGGGCCCACATACATAAACTGAATGAGATAGTATTAAAAGCATTACATGTCATACATGTGATTGTGATATTCTGTATGGATGGTTGTGAATGAAAATATGATTGTTATGTGTATGAGAACCCTATATTTATAATTAATTGTGTACGAGATTTTGAATGATATTAATTTATTAGTTTGTGAAAACCCTTATGCTTATATCTTATTTGTAAAGTATTATATTCCGTTTCTCACTCCTTCTTGTTTGAATTTCTGTGTTCAAAATATATGTGATGTATAGCTAGCAGCTCAAGATGAAAGGATGTAATTACAGAAGGGTAAAGAGGTCTCATCAGGTGAAGAAATATGACAAGAGTAGGATTCTAAAACTCTATGGTTCAAGAATTAGGAAATGATTGGTCACGGTCGTAGTAAAGGTATTGAACTGTTCTTTACAGGGGGTGTAGAGATATGCTCGTAGAACAACTCAAAATATATATAAATGTGTTTTTGATACAAAGCAATGTGTGTATAAATACAAATACGGAGAGTCTTTGTATGTTGAGGCGGGGTGTAATGTGCTCTGTGGCGGTGTCACAGTCCGCCTGACGGGGTCTTCTTTGTCTTGACCCGATTGGGGGTGGTACCTGCAATCGTTCTCCGACGCTCAAGTCAGTATTTCAGAATACTTAGAGACTTAGAAAGACAGTCAGAGAGAATTATGCAAGTAAGAGAGTGTAAGGTTTAGAAATAGGGAGATCCCTTATACCTTTTTGAGTGAGGTTTATATACCTGTTACTGGTGCTCCATTATTGGTAGGACCCGCTCCTTGTCTTCAGGCATAATGCTGAAAAGGTAGTGGGTCCCTGCGTCGTTTACATGCACCATTATTGTAGTAGGTATCACCACTTGTCTGGAAAGCGTTAGTGCTTTAATATTTTATTGTTATTCCCTTTAATGCGTGACAGCGTGATTCCCATTATTAACCTCTCAAGACAGAGTCAATCTCGTGCCGGGGTTGTGAGTATGGGCTCGCTACGCAGTGTGGGAAATTCAATATTCCGCCAATATTGAGCCTATGGCTTGGCGGAGTAACAACTTTGGCAGGGTTACTTTCCTTGGCGGAGTAACATGCCTTGGCGGTGTGAGGTGCCTTGGTGGCGTAACATGCCTTGGCGGGGTTGCGTTCCTTGGCGGAGTAACATGCCTTGGCGGAGTTACTTGACCTGGCGGTATGCATTCCGTATAGAAGTATTCGTAGTGTATTTAAAGCATACTTCTCTTTATTCAAAATGCTGATCTGGCAAGGCATTAAAGCCATGCTCTTGGGGGCCGGTGTTAGGACCGGATCATATGCCCCCTAGCTTGTTATAGTGACTGGCGGAGTCACTTTAATGAGCTATGACACTTAAGTTTAGCTTTTGTAGGCATGGGTTTAGGCGGCATTTGCTAGTTCAGGATTTGTGGGCAAGTGTTTTCATGCATTTATTGGCTTGTCATTACTTGCCACGCCTGTCATTAATGCGCCTCGAAACCATGTTTTTTATTCTTCAGTCTCCCATTGCCACGTATGCCCTCGTAACGATTGCCATTCCAATGATGGGACATAAATACACGTGATGGCAATTGAGAAACGTTTTTGAGGTTATTACCGTGGGCCTTGGATTTTGAAAACGCGGCCCATGAAATATCTGCCCTTAGATATATCTATTGGTTTCAGCAAAAAAGGAACCGTCAGTGAGACTAATCCAACGGTTGTAAACGCATGTTTGAATTTTAGAACCGTTGATGAGATTTATCTAACGGCTGCCAATACATCATTGAGATTTTTGAGAATTCGCTTATTTCCCCCCAAGCCATGCCTATAAATAGGTAAACTCTCAGGAGGGAAATGTTTTGCTTCATCTCTCACTTCGTATTTGTTTGCTGAAACTATTTTTGCTACTCTCTTGCGAGTTTATTGGTGTTGGAGTTCTTCTAAACTTTCAGAAGCTTAAGGTACTTGCTTCTTCCTCTTCTTTGCTTCTTCATTTTCATTGGGTTGGTTTTATTTTTCCTTTTTGTGTGTTCGTAAAAAGGAAGATGAGAGGAAAGAGGTCAGAGTCTCATTCTAGGGTTTCTGTTCGTCCCATGTTTTCTGACATTGAGAGTGAAGATGAGGCTTTTTATACTGGGAGGGATTCGACGTTTTACAGCAGCGTGGAGTACTTTAGTAATGTTGTACATTCGTTTATGTCAGGAGGTGTTTCCCATACCCAAGTACTGACAATGGCAGAGTGTCAAAATGTCGTGTTACATGGACTGGACTGGGAGAAGACGCTTGAGATTGACCCCTATTGTTGGGTTGAGGAAGATGTCAAGGGTACTTCCTCTCGTCACGCAACAACTAGTGGCGGTGTAGTGGAGTTGTCTGTGCCTATCTGGAAAGATGAACGGTATGAAGATAGGTTTATTGTTCGCTCTCCTAAGACGTTCGAAAGGATTTGCCATCGCTCTCAGAATAATCGTACAATATATATGTATGATATTCTGTTTACTCAACTGGGGGTACGCTTCCCATTGAACAAATTTCAGATGGGCGTTCTTAGGTTCTTGGACTGCGCCCCTTCTCAGCTGCACCCTAATGGTTGGGGGATAGTTCGTAGCTTTGAGGTGATGGCTGAGCATCTGGAGTTTACGCCCACTGTGGTGTTGTTCTTTTCTTTCTGCCGCATCATGAGGAGAGTGAACGTTAAAACGGGCGGCATGGGCTTTGTAACCCTTCGGGCGGAGCCTAAGATTTTAAACTTCAAGGCGTTCGCCGACTCTGCCAAGGAAGGCGGACTTCACTTCAGGATGAGTTTTGTGAAGGTGTCCGTTAGGAAGGACAAGCCCGTCTTCTGGCGGAGTAAAGAGGGAGTTGACAAATTCCCAGTAGCTTGGACTCATGATCACTTCCTCTTGACTAAGCGAGCGTATGAAGTCGAGCAGAGTGCTCTATCAGTTGTATCTGTGGAAGTACTCCGGGCGTTGAAGGAGTACAACTCCGTCCACAAGCTGATTCTGTGTCGAAGGCTGCTTGGGCGGGATGCCCCGGGATACTTGAGTAATATTTCATTATTAACTATTCCAATGTTGAGTGAATATTGTTTCTATTCTTCCCTGCCTCTTCTAACTGTACTCATATATGTTATTTTGCAGGAGAGATTGCTGCATTCCCTGGGATGGAACGTATTAAGAGGATCCGCATGAGCCGTAGGGAGATTGATGCGGAGAATAATGTGCAGCCCAGGAGGAGTCTGACTGCTGCTCTAACAAAGACCCTTCCTTTCCCTGCATCCACCAACATAGTGAATTTTGAAGGTGGTACAGGGTCCTCAACAGCTGCTGTTGAGAGGCATTCTAAGAAACGCCAAGAACCAGAAGCTGCTGAGGAGGAAGAAGAGGAAATAGACCTCCAGCCCTTGCAAAGAAGGAGGACCAAAAGCAAGAAGAGGGTTGAGGAAGGAGCATCAATTGATGCTGCCATTGACTTGGAAGAGACTCCGGAAGTACCTGTTGTGGGTACTTCTGCTGCTATGGGCGGAGTTGAAGGCGCCCTTGAAGAAGGTGCTGTGGGGGAAGAAGTGGAGAGAGTTCAAACTCCAATCCATGCTGTGGAAGATGAGGCAGAGGGAGTTCAAGCTTCTCCGGGCCAAGTTGTGAGAGACGAGGCGGAGAGAGTCCAAATTTCCCCAGTCCGCCCATCTGAAGATCCCGCCTTGAGATTATCCACTAGAGGGGCGGCAGTTTTCTTAGTCGATGTTCCAGGGGAGCCATCCAGGCGATCCGTCTCTTTGCCCCTGGCGGGGTCTCGTATGAACCCTTATTTATATTTCATAAATGTGGGATCCCACCAGTCAGAGAGGCGTGATCCAGACTTCATTCTCCGTCCAAATATCGACTTTGAGGAAGTTGCAGATGCCACTGCTGCTGCAAGGTGGCATCTTGCTGAAATTGATGGTTTCCTTGCTTCCGTCCCTCGTATTGCGGAAGTGGCTGCTGAAGCTAACATGTTCCAAGAATCTTTTCATGATTCTATTGAGAAGATACGTAGCTTGGAACATGATAATGAACAACTGTCGGAGGTGATCAAGGCGAAGGAAAAACACCTTGACACCACCGACGCCAACATCAAGAAGCTGGAGGAGGAGCTGGCTCGGGTGAGAGCTGACAAAGCTTTGCTGGAGAAGCAAGTTTCCGGCTTAAAAGAGCGAAACACAAAGCTGGGCGAGGAGGTGAGTGGCCTGACCCAGGTGAGGGCTGACAATAATCTGCTGAAACAACAGATTTCGGACTTAATTCAGCAGAAACAAAAATTGGGCGAGGATGCAAGTGAGCTCCAGCAGAGGTTGATTTTCCTTGAACTTGATAAAGCTACTGCTGAAGATGCCTGGGTGGCGGAGTTAGACCAAGCAGCTACTGCGTACACTAACCTTGAAAAACAGGTTGAAGGGTTGCAAGCTGAAAAAGCTACCTCTGATGCAGCCAATGAAAAGCTTGACAAGGAGTTACAATCCATGCTGGATGCGGCTGAGGCAGCGATTGATGATGCTTTCAGCATGGCTGTTCGTCAACTCCGTTATCGCAATCCAGGCGTTGCTCTATCCACCACAGGCATTCATCCTTACTATGAATTCATCAATGGAGAATTGATGGTGCCTGTTCAAGGGGGTCATGCTCCTGCGCCCAGTGTTGAATATATCTTGGCGGACTTGCCTCCCTCCCAAAGTTTAATCAAACCTGGTGAAGGTCAGGCCACCTCTGCCCAACAGGAAGGGATGCCGTCCGACCCTTGAAGACCAGCTCCTGAAACCCTTCGCAAGCTTTTGTTTTTATCAGCATTTTAATGATATCGCCTTGTTCCAGGATAGGCTCTGGATTTTATCAATGTTGGCAATATTGAATAAAGTAAATTTTCTGTAAATGTATACTTGTCCATATTAGCAATGTTTGAGTCCGTCGATTTTATGCCTTGCAAAATGATGTTAAGAAGACAAAGTAATCATTTGAGGACTTAATGAAATATGACTAAGTATAACGAGGCGGAATAGCCCCTTTTTTTTTTAAAATTTTGGCGAAGTAAACTTCAGTAGGGAGGCGAAGTAGCCTCTTAGGAATTTCAATGAAGTTGGATTCCGTAAGGAGGCGGAGTAGCCTCTTAGGGATTTCAATGAAGTTGGATTCCGTAAGGAGGCGGAGTAGCCTCTTAGGGATTTCAATGAAGTTGGATTCCGTAAGGAGGCAGAGTAGCCTCTTAGGAATTTAATGAAATAGGATTCCGTAAGGAGGCGGAGTAGCCTCTTAGGGATTTCAATGAAGTTGGATTCCGTAAGGAGGCAGAGTAGCCTCTTAGGAATTTAATGAAATAGGATTCCGTAAGGAGGCGGAGTAGCCTCTTAGGGATTTCAATGAAGTTGAATTCCGTAAGGAGGCAGAGTAGCCTCTTAGAAATTTAATGAAATAGGATTCCGTAAGGAGGCGGAGTAGCCTCTTAGGAATTTCAATGAAGTTGGATTCCGTAAGAAGGCGGAGTAACCTCTTAGGAATTTAATGAAATAGGATTCCGTAAGGAGGCAGAGTAGCCTCTTAGGAATTTAATGAAATAGGATTCCGTAAGAAGGCGGAGTAACCTCTTAGGAATTTAATGAAGTTGGATTCCGTAAGGAGGCGGAGTAGCTTCTTAGGAATTTCCAAGGAGTTGGATTCCGTAAGAAGGCGGAGTAGCCTCTTAGGAATTTCAATGAAATAGGATTCCGTAAGGAGGCAGAGTAACCTCTTAGGAATTTAATGAAATAGGATTCCGTAAGAAGGCGGAGTAGCCTCTTAGGAATTTAAAAGGAGTTGGATTCCGTAAGAAGGCGGAGTAGCCTCTTAGGAATTTCAATGAAATAGGATTCCGTAAGGAGGCAGAGTAACCTCTTAAGAATTTAATGAAATAGGATTCTGTAAGAAGGCGGAGTAGCCTCTTAGGAATTTAAAAGGAGTTGGATTCCGTAAGAAGGCGGAGTAGCCTCTTAGGAATTTCAATGAAATAGGATTCCGTAAGGAGGCAGAGTAACCTCTTAGGAATTTAATGAAATAGGATTTCGTAAGAAGGCGGAGTAGCCTCTTAGGAATTTAAAAGGAGTTGGATTCCGTAAGAAGGCGGAGTAGCCTCTTAGGAATTTCAAAAAAGCACAATTTTACAAGTGTTGAACTTACTTGAACTTGTTGATAGTGCTTGGGTTTGTTGATTATGTACTCCGTAAAACATTAGAAGTTAGGCGGAGTCAAGTTTTGGATGGAATGTTCAGGATTGCTATGGTGTAGCATATAGCTGTGACACCAATTTATCCTACAAGAAATTGGTTGAACCTCTGTGGCGGTATGGTGCAGCATATAGCTGTGACACCAATTCATCCTGCAAGAAATTGGTTGAACCTTTGAGGCGGTATGGTGCAGCATATAGCTGTGACACCAATTCATCCTGCAAGAAATTGGTTGGATTTTGGGGTTAGCGTGGTGCAGCATATAGCTGTGACACCAGCTCATCCACAAGAAGCCTGCAGGACCTTGGGGGCGAATTAGTGCAGCATATAGCTGTGACACTAGTTCCTCCCATAGGCGGCCTGTAGGACCTTAGGGTCGGTATGGTGCAGCATATAGCTGAGACACCAATCCTTTCCCCCCAAGGAGTTTTCTGTACCTTAGGGTCGGTATGGTGCAGCATATAGCTGAGACACCAATCCTTTCCCCCCAAGGAGTTTTCTGTACCTTAGGGTCGGTATGGTGCAGCATATAGCTGGGACACCAATCCTTTCCCCCCAAGGAGTTTTCTGTACCTTAGGGTCAGTATGGTGCAGCATATAGCTGAGACACCAATTCCCCAAGGAGTTTTTGTTGACTCCGTTTGTGAAGCGGCGTTGCATGTTGGTTGATCTTTATGGAATAAAGAGTTATGCGTTTGTGCTTCAGTTTTAGAGTCGTTGTTTTATCTGCATGGGAACAAATTCTGCCATAGATAATCAATTCAAAGTTAGAGTGAAGATTAAATGCAGGAAGGCATTTCATTGAGAATGGAACTACATAAAGGATTGAGTTGGGATATATCTTTTCGAAACCCTTTCAAGGAAAGCATACATAGGAAGATCCTTGAGTTAGGAAGAAAAGATCATACCGTATTACCCAACTAACTGTAATATATGCGTAAATTTAAAATGTTCCATTTATTTCTGACCGGAGTGCCATCCAAGTTTTCCAGGCGGTATGTACCCTTGCCCAAAACCTCGATGACTCGGTATGGTCCTTCCCAAGTTGGTGCCAATTTGCCTTGGTGCGCAAATTTGTTGCCAATGTTGGCCCTTCTCAAGACCAAATCTCCCTCTTTGAAACGGCGTTCAAAAATACGTGCATTATACCGTTTGGCGGCCTTTACTTTGACAGCTTGGTCTCTTACAAAGGCTTCCTCTCTCAACTCCGCCAAAACCTCCAATTCGTGTGCGAGGTTCTGTTGATTGGCTTCCTCGTTGAAATGGAGGACTCGAGCTGAGGGGGCTGTCAATTCAATGGGAATGACAGCCTCGACTCCATATGTCAGCCGATACGGAGATTCATTCGTGGTGGAATGTGGGGTAGTTCTATATGCCCACAAAACGTGGCATAATTGATTTGCCCAATCTCCCTTCGCCTCATCGAGGCATTTCTTGAGGCCCTTCAAGATTTCTCTGTTGGCGACCTCTGCTTGTCCATTGGTTTGAGAGTGTTCCACAGAAGAGAAAATCTGCGTGATGCTGAGATTTTCTAGAAGTTCAGTGAACTTGCGATCTGTGAACTGGGTGCCATTATCAGTGACTATGCGTCCAGGGACTCCGAAACGTGCAATGATATTCTTATAAACGAATCTTCGAGTCCTGGCTGACGTTATATGCACCACTGCCTCTGCCTCAATCCATTTGGTGAAATAGTCAACACCAACTATCAAGTATTTGATACCGCTGGGCGCAGTTGGGAATGGACCTAGAATATCCATGCCCCATTGATAAAAAGGCCAGGGCGTTATTGATGATGACATTTCCTCGGCCGGAGTATGGTGAAGATTTGCGAATCGTTGACATTGATCGCATTTTTGAACATATGAGGCGGAGTCATGCTTCAGAGTGGGCCACCAATACCCCGCCCTGAGTATTTTTCTCATTAGACTCCGTGCCCCTGGATGATGTCCACACTGCCCTTCATGGACTTCTTCCAAAATAGCTTGCACCTCATTTTCATTTATACAAATCAAATAAGGAACAGAAATTCCTCGGCGGTATAGCTGTCCATCCAGGAGTGTGTAATAGGGTGCCTCTTTCTTTAGTTTCTTTCGCTCAAGATCATCCGTGGGTAATTGTCCATTAACCAGGTAACGAACTATTGGAGCTATCCAGGAGTTGTCATCAACGGGGCGGCTTTTAATCATATGTATTGAGGAGGGAAGGGAAATACTTGGCTCCGCCAAAGTACTCTGTACAACCGTAGTTGTACATCCTGCCTTCTTTGTGCTGGCTAACCTGGAGAGGATATCAGCACGTGTATTCTCTTCGTGGGGTACATGCTTGAAAGTAACTTCATTGAAGCGCTGTTTTAACTCATTGACGCAGTCCAGATATTGTTGCAGCAGAGGTTCTTTAGCCTGATACTCACCAAGAATTTGTGAGATGACTAGTTGAGAATCACTGCATAGAGTAACAGTTTTGGCCCCAATATCTTGTGCTGCTCTGAGTCCGGCTAAGCAGGCTTCATACTCCGCCTGATTATTAGACGTAGTGAAGGTAAAGTGCAATGAAATTTCAAGATGTACCCCGTCATCACTTTCTATAACGATTCCTGCCCCACATCCTTTGCTGTTTGAAGACCCATCGACATATATTGTCCAGTGTGAATAATCTGCATCTGGGCTAGAGCCTGTTAATTCAACTACGAAATCTGCTAGGACTTGTGCCTTGATAGCAGTTCTTGGTTCGTAGGATATGTCAAATTCAGAGAGTTCTATGGCCCATTTGATCATCCTTCCTGCTAAGTCTGGCTTGAACAATATAGTACGGAGTGGCAAGTCCGTGTGAATTAGGATGGGATGTGCATGGAAATATGGTCTTAGGCGTCGTGAGGCCCAAACAACTGCAAGTGCTGCCTTTTCAATCTTCTGATAACGGCACTCTGCACCATGTAATGTTTTACCAGTGAAGTACACCGGTCGTTGGCCTTCAACTGTTTCCTTGACTAGGGCCACTGCCAGCGCTTCATCTGAAACAGACAAATAAACAATGAGTTGCTCACCTGGGCTTGGTTTTACCAGGATTGGAGGGCTGGCTAAGACATTTTTCAAGCTTTGAAAGGCCGCCTCTTGCTCTGGGCCCCAATTGAATTTTTTATCCTTCTTCAACATCTTGTACAAGGGGAGAGAACGATGAGCCATTTTTGGCATGAATCATGCTAGAGCAGCGATTTTGCCATTGAGGGATTGTACCTCTTTCAATGTTCTGGGGCTCTGTAACTCTTGTATCACACGACACTTGTCAGGATTAGCTTCTATGCCTCTTTGTGTTAACATGAAACCCAAAAATCTCCCCCCAGGCACAGCAAACGTGCATTTTAGTGGGTTGAGTCTCATGTTGTATTGCCGCAGGCGTTGAAAAATGAGGCGTAGGTCTTCAACATGGTCTCCTTCCTCTGGAGTCTTGGCGATGATATCATCAATATAAACCTCCACCAGCTTTGTGTGCATGCCCTCAAAGACTTTGTTGATCATGCGCTGGTAGGTGGCCCCAGCGTTCTTCAGCCCAAATGGCATGACATTGTAGCAAAAGACCCCTTTGTCATTGATAAATGCTGTTTTTTCCTGATCATCCTCACACATTGGAATTTGGTTGTATCCGGAGTAAGCATCCATGAAGGATAGATACTTGTATCCTGATGAGTCGTCAACCAGTCTGTCAATGTTGGGGAGAGGATAAGGATCTTTGGGACAACATTTATTCAGATCAACGTAGTCTATGCACATGCGCCATTTGCCATTGGCTTTCTGTACCATAACCACGTTGGACAGCCAGGAAGAGTAACGGAGTTCCCTGATGAACCCCGCCTTAAGGAGTTCTTCAGTTTGTTCACAAGCAGCCTTTTGCTTAGCAGGACCCATACGCCGTTTCTTTTGTGCCACTGGCTTGGTTTCAGGATACACCGCCAGGCGGTGGCAACAAAAGTTAGGATCCATACCAGGCATGTCTGCAGCTGTCCAGGCAAAAATTTCCTTGTACTCATGGAGGAGTGCAATCAGTCTTGCTTCCATGTTAGGCTCCAGTTTGTCATTGATGTTAGTAATTTGCTCCGGGGTGCTGCCCAAAACAATAGACTTGGAACCACCATCAGGAGTTGGTTTCAAAGGATTTAGTGGGTCTATAGAAGACTCCGCCCTGGGATCAAGATCCACCAAGTTGACGGATGCCGCCGCACTGTTTCCTTCGTTCAATTTTCTTTTCTTAGACATGGTTTCAAGCTTCACCATGTTAAGACTTAAATTGTAACAATAACGAGCCATCTCTTGGTCACCCCTGACAGATGAGACTTGATTATCTTTATCGATGAACTTGATTAACAAGTGGGGGGTTGAAACGATGGCTTCCATGGCATTCAGAGTAGGCCGCCCAATGATGCCATTGTATGGGGATTTAACATCAATGACAAGAACCCTGGATTTCACAGTCCTTGCTCCAGGTTCACCATCGAAGGTAATCCTTGTGTCCAAGTAGCCTTTAGTAGGCTGTTTGGCGCCATTAAAAGCTGTAAGGTCCTGTGTGTAAGGCTGCAAATCAGTGTCAGTCAGTCCCATGCGTTTAAAACAGTCATAAAAGATAACGTCACAGGAACTTCCCTGATCAACTAGGATGCGTTTTACATCCATATTAGCGATCACCGCAATGATCACTACTGCGTCATCTCCCTCAGGAATGGTTGGGCCAAAATCATTATCTGTGAAGGTTATAGGTGGAGTCTGAACTCCGTCCCTGAATGGGCGATATCCTTTGTTCTTGCCCTGCACAGATAAGATCATACGATGATGATTTTTCCGGGCGGTGTTTGAGGGTCCGCCTCCTGTGAAGCCTCCAGCAATCATGTCCACCACCTGCCTTTTACTCCGTGATCTAGGTTCAGGGCTCGGTTCTCATTGGGCGGACTCCAGAACAACGCCTTTTTGTTTCTCTGATACCGCCGTACGTTTTGGTTCCCGAGTACTATCAGGATCCGGAGAACGATCACGATGTCGCTTTTCAAACTTTTCAGGCTCATCATGAGATTTGCCTTTGAACAGGTAGTGTTTCAGTTTACCTTCACGAATGAGCACCTCAATGGTATTTTTGAGTTGCTTACATTCTTCTGTGGTGTGGCCAACTGACTCATGGAATTCACAATACTTCTTTGGGTTTCCACCGCGCCTGATTGGGGGTGGACGTTGAATTCCATAAACATTGAGGGTAGTCCATCCTATTGCACGCAAGATTTGCTCGTATGATGTGTTCAGTGGTGCATAGTGAGCAAAATTAAACACGCGTCTATCTTGCTGTTTGAAAGGTTGGTTCCCTACTTTGTCCCTCTGGTGGGACTTGTCATTCTTCGATGACTTCTCTTTCCCTTTGTCATGAGGTGGAGTTGCAGCGGGTGGTTTACTGCGAGATGCAGTGGCTTCCAAATGCATCTCAATACCCACGTACTTGGACGCCTTCCTGCGAAATTCCTCCATCGTGGTTGGAGGTCCCTTTGCCAATGACAAAGCGAAAGGTGATTTTGGTTGCATAGCTTCTATGAGAATATGCAATTGGATCGCCTCTGTCAGATCAGGGACCATGGCTGCCTCCTTGTAAAATCTCTTAAGGAAATCCTTCAGAGATTCTTTGTCGCCTTGTTTGATCTGAGCCAAGGTATGAGAGGTTCTGGGTGCATCCCTGGAGATCACGAAGTGGCTTCCAAAAGCTGAGGCCAGCTCCTTCCACGAATCAATGGAACCTGAAGGTAAGCTCTTGAACCAACTAAGAGCTTCGCCTGTAAGGGTTCTGGGGAACATTCTACACATGACATCCTCCTCAACTCCTAGAAACATGGCCTCGTAGATATAAGCATCTAAATGCTTAGAGGGATCTGTTTCCCCAGTGTATTTCCCTATAGAAATGGGCTGCATAGTTTGCAAATGTTTGGGTACATGTGCATTCATGAGCCTTTTAGAAAATGGGATACTCATCTTATATCCTGAGGGGAATGCGTTTGAGCCTGCTCTCCTTCCTTCTTGATGCTGAGCATTCACCAGTGGGAGGCTTTGTTGCTCCTCCATGTATGTAGGAATACGAGAGTAGTTAGGAGTACTTGATTCCTCCTGCATGTATGGTTCATGATGTAGCTGTCTTGCGGGACCAGCTTTCTCATGCACTGGGTTCGCTTTTTCACGACGAAATTCTGCAAGTTCTTCTCTCAACATTCGAATCATGTCATCTCTTGGATCTGGAGAATCAGCTTGCGTTGCTTTTTTCTGAGCATCATTATCGAAGTTAAGACGTCTGGGATTGCGTGGAGGAGAATCCTCGTTCTGCACCTCTGGTCCTTGTCCCTCCATTAATGATGAAGATTGATCAAAGATTGTGGGATTACCAAATTTACAGGTCCCACCGGGCGTGCCAATGAACTGTTCTTTACAGGGGGTGTAGAGATATGCTCGTAGAACAACTCAAAATATATATAAATGTGTTTTTGATACAAAGCAATGTGTGTATAAATACAAATACGGAGAGTCTTTGTATGTTGAGGCGGGGTGTAATGTGCTCTGTGGCGGTATCACAGTCCGCCTGACGGGGTCTTCTTTGTCTTGACCCGATTGGGGGTGGTACCTGCAATCGTTCTCCGACGCTCAAGTCAGTATTTCAGAATACTTAGAGACTTAGAAAGACAGTCAGAGAGAATTATGCAAGTAAGAGAGTGTAATTTTTAGAAATGGGGAGATCCCTTATACCTTTTTGAGTGAGGTTTATATACCTGTTACTGGTGCTCTATTATTGGTAGGACCCGCTCCTTGTCTTCAGGCATAATGCTGAAAAGGTAGTGGGTCCCTGCGCCGTTTACATGCACCATTATTGTAGTAGGTATCACCACTTGTCTGGAAAGCGTTAGTGCTTTAATATTTTATTGTTATTCCCTTTAATGCGTGACAGCGTGATTCCCATTATTAACCTCTCAAGACAGAGTCAATCTCGTGCCGGGGTTGTGAGTATGGGCTCGCTACGCAGTGTGGGAAATTCAATATTCCGCCAATATTGAGCCTATGGCTTGGCGGAGTAACAACTTTGGCAGGGTTACTTTCCTTGGCGGAGTAACATGCCTTGGCGGTGTGAGGTGCCTTGGTGGCGTAACATGCCTTGGCGTGGTTGCGTTCCTTGGCGGAGTAACATGCCTTGGCGGAGTTACTTGACCTGGCGGTATGCATTCCGTATAGAAGTATTCGTAGTGTATTTAAAGCATACTTCTCTTTATTCAAAATGCTGATCTGGCAAGGCATTAAAGCCATGCTCTTGGGGGCCGGTGTTAGGACCGGATCAGGTATAATTTAGTTTTAGTTTACCTTATTACAATATCAAATTGGATAATTGTAATAAGGTAAAGGTTAAACTTTGATAAACCTCATCATTCAGATATAATACTATAAATCCTTTATCACTTATGATTTCTATAAATTAATTTTGTCATTGTGGATAAATATTGAAAGACAACATTTTTTTTACTTTCAATATTCAAAGGAAATCAAATGTATATATGTCCTTGTATACGCAAGATAAAGAGTGATAAATATGTATATCTTTCTAAAAGTTTTTTTAAAAAAGCAAAAAGAATACATATATATCTCGTGTATATAAGGGGGTGTTACAGTGTACGTTTCGTTTGCCACTTAACATGACACGTAAGTGGAAACTAACTCCATTTGAGAATGATTTAAGGGTTGGAACCTAATTGATAGACGTTTTTTGAAATCAATGATGTAATTATATTTTGTTTACGTGTTTTCTATCAATGTTGGAGTGTTTAGTTCTTAAATGGTTCTAAGTTCTTTTTATCATTTTTCTATACTTAGAGCAATTCTTAAATGGTGAGTTACCAAAACAAGGAAGACAAGGCGTGGGAATTCTTACCATTTGTGGCGGTTTAAAATAGCCAGAAAAAAATTTTAACGGCCACAAATCACTTATTTTTGCAAAACCATGTCAGTATATCCGTTAACTAGATTAAATTATTTGACGGAAAGAACCAGGGTGAATCAACATTAAAAAACTTTTAAAAAGATTTAAAATATAAGAAATTAACTCGCTCAAGATATAAAAACCAAAAATTGTAATTCTTTTAAAAATTAAAATAGGTTTCAAGGAAAGACATGAGTACTGGGCCACAAAGTGACTGAGGGCATCAAGGTCACCGTGACAATGATTGATTCCATTGTCTCTTCCTTCATGAAGTTACCTCACAAAACTTTCAAAAAAGTTAGCCTAGCCTGACAATGAGTGCCAATGCCAATATTATATTACAAAACGAATAATCAATATACATATACAGCAAGTAAAAAAAACAATGTAGATAACGTGTCATAACATGAATGAAATATAGTGCTAGTGCTCCTAAGTCCTAAATTACATTGGCCAAAAAATATATATATAGAAAGAGCAAATGTGGTTCACGGAGAGAAGATAACTAAACAATGCATATTGATTTTGTTAATGATACACAATATTCTAAATGGCTATCATTTTAATTTTAATTTAATGATTGGTTTCTTTCATTGTATAATAGTTTTCCACATGGAAATAAGAACATTATCTGTAGAATAATTTAGAGAGCAAACAAAGTGAAAGTCATATGTTTTGGTTGCAATTCACCAAGTGGATGTGCTGTTTTCAAAAAGAAAAAGAAATGGCTGTCACTTTCTCTCTCTTGCCCATACTGCCCAATTTCCCACTTTTCATATTTTCAAGCCTGCCCAGCCTGCCCCTTGTGGAAAAAACTTTCCCTCTTTCACAAGCAGTCTCTCTTCCCACTTTGCTTTGGATTTTCTCAACTGGGTTGGTGTTGGTTTCAGTCATTAAGAAGTGTACAAGTGTTAGTCTTTGTAACATTCAATACTATGATGTTGGTCTTTTTTGTCTAGTTTGTGATGAGTTCCAAATTGTTCAATTGTCATTGGATAGGAAGTGGGGTGGTTTTTGTGAAGGCTTAAGTGGCTGTTTTTATATTAAAGTTTGAGACTTTTGGGGTATGGAAATTTGCTTGTAAGAGTTTTTGGAAGATGGGGTTTGGAAATAATAATGCAGTTCAAGCAGGGAGTTTGGATGTGGACAAGTCAAAGGGAAGAAAGAAGGTGGATGGAGCACAGAAAGAGAGAAAATGGTTTAGATTCAGTTTCTTTGGGAGCTGCATACCTTCAAGATCAAAAGTTGACAGCACCATAAGTGGCACTAGTGCCCATAATGGTAATTTTCATTTCATATCCATCTTCTTTAGTTTCATAAAAAATATTCTAGTTGCCATTTTATCATTAATTTTGGGTGGTGGGTGACAAAAGATTGTATATATTTACTTTTAATTGAAGAAAGGAAATGAATTGAGTTTGTTGGAGTGAAAGTGATATGAATTATTATTGTACTGAGGAAGTTGGAGGTCTAACTAATTCATCATTCATTGCTAATAATTGAAGGTTTCTAAAACCAGGTTGTTTTCTGCATTACCATTGGACCATAGCATATTCTTTTCTGAACACTTTCTGCACTTGATCTTAGCCAAAAAACTGAGAAAACGTATTTTGTAAGCCATATTTAGTTGATCTGACATTGAATAACATCACTATATGTATCATGGCAATGAGTTGTGATGAAAAATTTGGTATTGAGTATTGACACTGAGGATCATTTTTCAATCATATTTTTTTAATAGATAAATATTAGTGGTCTGTTTGTTAGTTTTTGTTAACAGAGGGAGACAAACCCACAAACTCTGCCGCATCCCTTTCTTCCTTTACCACCCTGACCAACCTTATATCTCTTGTTATTCAATCATATAAGAAGTTATAATTTGTAATGCATTGACCATTTGCATGATACTTCTTTATTATAATTACTGTTTAGTTGTTGTACCAGTATAATGATTTTGATGTGGCTATTAGCATTCCGGTATATGCCCCTTTTTTACTTGCAATGTTTTCTATTGTTTAAATTTTAAAACTTTTAAAACTCAATCTTCTTAAATAAAAACAATAAAAAGGTAAAAAAGGAGTGTGAATTGGCATACTGGAGTGCCAATTATCTCACCCTAATGATTTTCCATGAAGTTGTATGAAGCCAATAATGCCAGAATCAAATCATGTGATAGTGTGCATTAATTCTTGCTTTTAGGTGCAAATATCAAGCCAGTGATAGTTGAACCAGAGGAAAACAAATCTTCGTTTGAAAAGATCTTAAAGGAAACAGGTGCTCCTCCGGAGTCCTCTACAACAACTAGTGATGTAGAAAGTGCCCCTTCAACTCCAAAATTAAGTGAGGAGTTGAAGGTTGCTTCTTGTTTGAGAAAATTCACATTCAGTGGGCTTAAGGTGGCAACTAGGAATTTCAGACCAGAGAGTCTTCTTGGTGAGGGAGGGTTTGGTTGTGTCTTCAAGGGATGGATTGAGGAGAATGGAACTGCACCTGTGAAACCGGGTACTGGGCTTACAGTTGCGGTCAAGACTCTCAACCACAATGGACATCAGGGTCACAAAGAGTGGCTTGTATGTGACTCATATATACTTCTCAACTTTTTCCTTTTCATTTCATTTGAGTAAACCCTCAAGTAGTTCCTTGAGATTGTATAAATCATGTACTTTAGTCCTTGAAATTTTAAAATTTCAATTTAGTGTTTGACTTCACAAAATGACATGCAACTCAATCCTTTTTAAGTATAAATGACAATGAAAAAATGCAGTACAAAATGACTACAATGAATGACATTTTACAATGATTGTCAGGGGCTAATTTGAAATTTTAAAATCTCAAGGGCTAAAGTGTATGCATGATCCATACAATTTCGAGGACTAACTTGAGGGTTTATTCCATGTCATTTTATTGTTCTTATTTTGTTAAATTCTAAATTTGTCTTCTTTTCAGGCTGAGTTAAACTATCTTGGTGATCTTCTCCATCCTAATCTTGTTAAATTGATTGGTTTCTGTATTGAAGATGACCAAAGATTATTGGTTTATGAGTTTATGCCGCGAGGCAGTTTGGAGAATCACCTTTTTAGAAGTACTCTACTAACCTTTTTTATTTCTTTGCTAAACCTTTTGTATTTCTATTACATGCCTTCACTACTGCTTGTTTATCTTTGTGTAATACCTTGTAAATGTTGCTAATTTGAATGTCTTGACAGTTATCAAATAAGAAAGGATAAATTACACTCACTCTCCCTTTTAGGTTTAACAAAATTTCACTCGACGCCCCTCTGTTTTTTTATCCTACACAAACCTCCTCCAACTCCAATTTATATAGAAACATAACAATGACTTCAATTTCATCAGAGAGCTTAGGGGTGAGTGTAATTTGTCAAAAATAAAAGTAGCAGTCTTGAGCTAAAAGTTGGCCGAAAATGAGGTTGATTATTGCTGATTTCCCTTTACAAACATAAAATTAACCAAAAAGATAGCACTCAATGTCCTTGGGCTAAATAGCTTAACATTTTTTAAAAGTCCAAGCAATAATTAACATGTATCCATCTTGTCTAGCAAATAAGTTAATACGAATCCAGGAAACTAGCCTGAACAACTCAATTTAGAATATAAGTAGTCTATTGAATTTGTAAAATTGTTTCCCCTATTCTATACACGATCATAATCAAATCAAATCATTCCCAACTAATTAAATCATTGGAGTCCATTATTATTACTTAATCAACAGACTTTTTGTTCTTTCTGCTTGGCACTATACCCTTCAAAAAAATTTCATGTGCAAGGATTAATTTGGTAACAACCATTTTTTATGCTGAAGGGCCCCTGCCTCTTCCTTGGTCTATCAGAATGAAAATTGCACTTGGTGCTGCCAAAGGTCTTGCTTTTCTCCATGAAGAAGCTCAAAGGCCAATAATATATCGTGATTTCAAGACGTCTAATATCTTATTAGATGCGGTATGTTAGTAAACTAGTGAAGATGGTTTTAATTTTTTCTTACTCATCCTCATACCAGAAACTAAATTTGAAAATATTTATAGGAATACAATGCGAAGCTTTCTGATTTTGGACTTGCCAAAGATGGTCCTGAGGGGGAAAAGACACATGTATCAACAAGAGTTATGGGAACATATGGTTATGCTGCTCCAGAGTATGTAATGACTGGTGAGTTTTCAGCCTTCGTTATTCCTTATCAAGTTTTTATGTTTCTTGATTTTAATAATTCTCTAAGTTTTAATTTCTACCATATATCTGACTTTGTTTCAAGACATCCTTTCAGATTTGGTGTAATAGATAACTCAAATGAACTCTGCTATACACAATGAATCTGCATTTTAAAACTTCATAAAATGGCACACCATTTCTTGTTTTCCATCAACATCTTATTGCATTAACCCTATGAAATGTTTATAATGGCATTAAAACTAAATCTGAGTTTTCTATCTGCTCATTGCATGTGCATGCATTATTCTCCCAGAACAAACTTAATTGAAGACTTAAACTGTTAAATGATGATTAGTGCTAAGTACTATGCATAAACATCAGCTAAAGTCAAATTCTGATAGCATAAAGTTTTTCTGAACTTAAAAGCCCTATATTCTTGTGTGAGACAAAGAATAGCCATTATATCAATAGCAATCACAACCACAATGATGCAAGATGACACAATCATTTTACTTGTTCTGCTGACTTTGCTCTCTAGTCTCTAGCCAGCAATTTGACTTGCTTCATCCCTTGTCTTTTTGTGACTTTACAATTCTGATGGTAAGTGTGACAAATGATAATGATCAAATCATCAGCGTCATTATCTAGCAAACTTCAATAAGAAAAGGGTCAATCAGCAATCATTTTAATTTTCATTAATATTATACTACCATTGAGAAAAGTACTATATACATCAATTACTCTAAATCATCTACAATGTCAAACATGGAAAGGGGGAAAGGCATGAAGAGACTTTCAAAAGTTTCATTATTGTTAAATGTATGATCTTCATCTTATAATCAAGAGGGGACCATGATGAAAAAAGAAGCAAGAAAGCTACCTCTAGCTTTGCATAGATAATGATATCTAGAAAATATTACTGCATTATCATTATAGGCATCCTTTATATACTGATATACACTTATACTTCAATTCTGATCAGGACATTTGACATCAAAAAGTGATGTCTACAGCTTTGGAGTGGTGCTACTTGAACTGCTCACCGGCCGCCGATCTATCGATAAGAAAAGACCAAATGGGGAACACAATCTGGTGGAGTGGGCAAGACCTGTACTTGGAGACAGGAGAATGTTCTTCCGGATAATCGATCCCCGCCTTGAAGGTCATTTCTCTGTTAAAGGGTCACAGAAAGTTGCCCAGCTAGCTGCTCAATGCCTTAACCGTGATCCGAAGTCTAGACCTTTGATGAGTGAAGTAGTTCAAGCTTTAAAGCCTTTGCCAAGCCTCAAGGATATGGCTATCTCCTCTTACCACTTCCAGATCGCGCGAGTAGACCGTACCATGTCCATGCCAAATCACAAAAATGGTATTAGAACACAGTTAGTATCTGTACCAAGGAAGGGTCCTCCTGCAAGAACCTTAACAAGTCCGCATTGTCCACGTGATTCTCCTTATATTCACTATAACAAGTCTCCAAAACCTATTGGGTAAGAATCACTCTTCGCCAGTTTTTTATTTTGGTTCTCCATTCATTCAGTTCCCTCAAATTAGGCCTTATGCTAAAAATCATTTATTGTGTCTAGACTCTAGAGAGTTTCTCTGACACCTTGAGGGCTCTATGATCTCAAATAAGTTCAGTGCATGAGACAGTTTAGTATGATGTAGTAGGGACTGGATTGACAGAGGGGAAGAACAAGCTGTCATATACAGCTTTCAGGTTATCGATTCACTGAGCTTATTTAACTTTTCCACCTTATCATGGGGTTTCACTTCCTTTCAGAATCTGTTTTTGTAAAGAAGAAAAGCAACATGGTGTTAACTCATGTTAGTAATAGATTTTCACATACTCATTGGACAGTATACATTTCAGTCAATACTTGTTGATGTAATCATATGTTGTAATTGTATCAGAAAAGTTGTTTTGAAGTGCTAAAAAAGTGATGGGCATGCAGGGTTCTTTCCTGTGTGGTGACTTTAGGCTTGTGGTTTACTTTTGGTGTGTTAAATGCGTTGCTTGTTTGGAAAGAGCTCTGTTTCTTTGTAAAATGGATAATGTCTATTGCATTTGTGTAATGCTGCTACTTTCTCATGACTCCGCACTATACAATTTTTTTAGAGTCTAGGTGCTCTCACTTGATATTCTCATACATGGAGTGTGTTCAAAAAGAGTGTGTTAGCATTCCTCTAAATTCAAACAGAGACATTAATGCAGTTGTTAGTTGTGATATAACATGGTTTAATTACAAATTGCATGTAATCTACATGGTGTCGATGGTCATGCTCATGCACAAGTTTGTTCAGTGTCATTAAGTATGTTTGTGAAAATGAAGAGTCATGCAATTGCTTGCTAAAGTTAGGATGCTTTTGAATGTAGGAAATCGTGAGTGGAATAAAATAATGAAAACTTTTTGAAAATATTCAAATTTTGTGTAATATGTGACCTTGGAATTGGGTACCCTCTTCCTCCCTTTAAATTTCCCCCTTAATAAGGAAAATGTTAGAAATTTTAAAAGGAAAATGTTGGGTAAGGTTTAGGAAACTAATCCCAAACTAGGTTGTTGATAAGAGACAATATCTCCAAAATGGTGGCTTCACATGTTTATTTTAGGGTCATGCTGCCCTTATCACGTGGGCTGAGTGCCTGGAAGTCACAATAGATGAACTTACTCTATTATTATTGTAATTCAAGATTTATTTCCCAGAAGTAGGGTTGATAAAGAAAGGAATGGGGTACTTTTGTAAATAAATTTCATATTTTCCTTAATTTAATTGTATGAATCAAACACTTAGGTCGTGTTTAGTTCGTAAGTTTTCTAACAAAAATGAAAAACTATTCTTGAAAAAGTTGTAAAAATAGAAAGGGTAGGCTGCGTTTAGCTACAGAAAATTATTCTAATTTTTTGGGAAAAGTTTTCCGCTTGTTTTCTAAACTTTTCATTTCTTAGAATAATTAGAAAAATTTTGAAAACTCGTTTAGATAATGTGACGGTTTTTCAATTTGAAAAACTAGAAAACTAAAAAAGTTGTTCAAGTGCACTCAATTTTCTAAATTTTTTAAATATTTTTAATTCAAATTAATTGAGATATGTCTTATATATATATTATTTATGACAATGTTGTATATTATATGCATCGCATAAAAATTATGACAAAAATTTAAAGTTATATTAAAATAAAAGCAAATGAGTTTGTGTTTAAATATATTTCAAAATAGTAGCAGTAAAACTTTTTGAATCAATAGTTGTTTGTTTTATATTCTCATTTGGTTACAACAGTCTTTATCTTGTAAGTCAGTTACTTTATCTTGTAATTCAATTACCTTATCTTGTAATTCAGTTACTATCTTTTCTATTTTTTACTTTTCTTAGAAAACATTTTAAAAGAGTTTTCTGATTTTCTTAAAAAATAGAAAATTAGTATTCTATTTTTCTATAAAAAAATTTAAATAATTTATAAATAAACAATTTTTCTATTTTTTAAATTTTTCTAAGAATAATTTTCTATTTTTCTAAGAAAACTTATGAACTAAACGCAGCATAATTGTTTACAAAATATTCAAAGAAAACTTATAAAGAACTGAAAACCCGGTTTTCTATTTTTTAAAAGAAAAAATAAAGAAATCTTTAAAGAAGTTTTTCAAGAAAACTGAAAAGTGAAAAAAAATTTTAAGAAATTTTCTAACTATTCCAGAAAATAAAAATTTTAAAAAATAAATAAAAAACTTTTTCTAAAAATTTAGAATAATTTTCTATAACTAAACACAATCTTAGAGTTTTTATTTAGTTTTGAGTTTTGTTTATATAAATAAACAGATATCCATGAGCATAAATGTCTTATATCTATATTTTATTCATTTAGTTAAAGGATGAAAAAAATGTCTGTTTATAGTATCTATGGATATTCATTTAAAAATTTAAATCTTATCCATTATGGATTATATGGGTAGGGTTCAAATATTAATTTTTAATGCTTCCTTTCTTTACCGTTATTTTAGATGAAAAATATTTTATTTACATTTGAAAATATGCATATTGTTATTAACGTGTGTTTTTTATTATAACTTTAAAACTTATATTCTTTTAAAAGAATTTCGTAAATTAATCATGTGTATATCTCAGTTTTGGATATTTTTTCCAACTTGTAGTTCACTTTAGAAAATATTTGCTAGTTATTTTATCCTGTTTGTCCACTGATAGTTACAATCAAAGTCAACTTTGAAGAATGCTAAGAGGCCAAACCATTAGCTGGCTCTTGTTTTTGTCTCTGCAAATAATTTATTATACCCTTGACTAGTTGATGCCACATCGGTTGTGTTCATATTACTATTGTTAAATGTCACTATATTCCTTGGGCAACACATCAAGTTGCTAAGGATTTTATTTGAATTTCATAAAATGCATTGTGAAATATGATTGTAACTTCTTCAATCTTTTTTTAATCAGGACATCTTTCATTGGAAGTAATTTGTACCATAGAAATTGTTTCTATTCATAAAGCATGAACTCAAAAAGAATCAGAATATGAATTTATTAAATTCACTTAATTTCGATTGCTTAGCACTTTTTACATCGATGAGGCCTATGGTGAAGGTGCCGTAAGGTGGCATGCAATCGCCCGTCTCATTTAATCCAAACACGCCAACTTAAGTACGATCTGTATGTTATGATTGTTAATTCGGTTCTTAAGACTTTTCCTACGCAATTTAAATACTTCACTTTTGATATATTTTTAGTATTCTTTTCTCTTTCATTAGTTTTGGTAATATTATTAACATCATCTTTATTAACTCTGCCACGGAAATATCAAATTATTTACTTATTGTTTAATCTCTCAAATTCATTTCATTTTTTACCTTCTTAAAATACACTTCATCTTCTTCTCACATTAACACTTTTAGGGACTGATTTTAATATATTAAATAATATAAAACTAAATTCAATGAAAACAAAAACTAAGGAACTAAAACAAAAAATTGGTCAAAACACATGGACTAAAAACATTCAACCCTATGTTTGTATAAACTTTTTTACAATAACAATTAAATAAATCATTATAAAATGATTTTATGAACAAAATTATAAATTAAACTTTTAATACAATTATTAAATAAATTAATATTTTTTAAAGTTATAAATTAATTGATCTGAGTCTGATATCGACCCAGACTCCTAAATATCATATTGACATGTGGCGTAAGCACATCCAATATGATCCGCAACCAAGAAACTGGTATATCTTGAGCTCCTACATGCGAGGAAGTCCTATACAAGTCCTCCATACCAGGATCCAACCAATCCAGTATTAGGCGGAGAACACAAGACAGTTGGGACATACTGGCCAAAGGACTTGTAGAAGGTGTCAAGAATGTTTGCATCTATGTCAGCTTTTCTCGCACTTTATGGAAAAATACCGACACAACTCACGTAAGAATTAATCATTACTCAACTCTATAAATACTTTGCATTTACTAGATTTTAAGGTACATTCATCAACTCATCGTTTGAGCTCTGATATTATTTATGTGATATTAACTTGAAAATATTGGAATGTTTTTACATGTGACATCTTATTTTGCCACATAACGTATAATACTTATAATTGTTGAATTGGAAACGTTGAAACCTTAAGATTCCTATTGAACTTAGGAATATAATACTAAACTTTTATTGAACCGGTGTAATATGTGAGAGTACAAAAACTTAGTTTCAACACCAAAATTTATCTGGAGAGCATAATAATTTTTACTTAGAAAATGATTTGTTTCACTACTCACATGATAATTCTTGATATTCAAACTACAAAATTAACACTATATCGTGAATGTATTTGAATTAAGTTTTAATTAAACTAGTATTGATTTTAACTAATCTCTTATTTTGATGCCGTGTTTCCGATGATATTCCGGGCCACAACTAATATTTCGTTCTTTTTAGTATATTTCTTTCCATTTTGATTAAAGAAAAGTTTTTTTATACACCATATGATCTGTTACGTGACTAATATGTCACCGAAATTAAGTTTGCACAAATTGATTATCAGAAATATTGTTTCATTTATATCAGAGGTATATGTTTTTTAAGCATTACATGTCCAATTCTCCTCAAATGATTCATATTTAAATTAAATAATTCATTAAAAAAGTTAAATAGTTTATTAACACATTTTTAAAAATGATATAAGATTATTCCCTTTAAATATGATTTTGAATTCAAACCTAGTAAATTAAAAAAATCCTCATTAAAAGATCTAACCTTATATTTTTTGGCTTCAACAAGTTATTTTCAGCGGGGATACTTAAATTTTTTTAAAGAAAAAAACGCATTCTTTCATAGTTCAAAGTTCAAACGATTTACATTGTTAAAATTTAAAACTATTATTATAACTTAATTTGAGATTTATGCTAGGTGGGAAATAGTAGTATTAGACTTTTCAAAGAAAGAAAAAAAAAAAACAGACTTTCGTAAAATGTCTTCTTCATTCGTTGGCATGGTGGTTGTGTGTGAACATTGGGATGAATTTACAAGGAATTAATATATTATTTATCCGCTATAAGACATGTATCAATTTCTCTCTCTCTCTGTTTTTTTTTTCTATCTTCACTTTCTATTTATATTTGTTTTTCTAAAATATAAATAAATTTTAATAAAATTTTTATTTTATAATATAAATAAAATTTTATTTTTTAATATTATTAAATACTTATTTATTAAACATATTTTTTAAAATATAATTTCAAAACAACTAATTTTTTACAATATATAATATTAAAAATATTTTAAAATATTACATTAAATATTTAATATTATTAAAGTGGATAATTTGTTTATATTTAACACAGGGATAGCATTAAAATAAAGTCTCATGCACTATTCAAAACACTGTTCATTGGACAGTGCTTTTATTATTTTCTTAAAAAATAAATTCTATCAAATGATAAACTGTACACAGCTTTCCACACCCGGTACAATACTTGTGTTACCATAAATCCCCTGTTCAATTGTATTTGGCTTTAGTAACTACTTGCTGCGAACGAACACTTTTTTTACCTCAAAAACCATTGTAAATGCATAAAAAATATTATTGGACATATTTAGAATATTCAATTTTTGATAAAAAATTTTAAGTTAATAAAATAAAATATTTAACAATGCAAAGGCATTAATAATAAAACTTCAACATAATAACTACAAATTATAGGAAAATTAAATTTAAAAATAATTAAATAATAGTAATAGAAGTTAACATAATAACATGTAGAAGATAAATAATAAAGGGTTAAATATGTTATCCTTCCTTATATTTTAATTAATTTTTTATTTTAATTCTCAAGTTATTTTTTATTGGTTTTGATCCTTATGTTAATAAGTATATTGAAATTGGTCTCTAGAAACATTGACAAAAAAAGATAAAATCCATTTTGAGAAGTTAAAGAGTGGAATAAGTTAAAAGACAAAATAAAAAATATATGACATAATATTTGTATTTATGTAATTAGTAGAGATATTATATTTTAGGAACCAATTTTAACATATTAAGAACCAATTTTAATATATTCAATAATATAATAATCAAAATTAATAAAAAATAACTCAATAATAAAATCCTACTTATAACAAAACAAAGTGTTATTTATAATCCATCGGACTAGAGAGGAGTATTTTACTTTTATTGTTTATATATTCTTTTCTTTTTTATGTATCTATAAAAAAAAGTGTTTATGTATAATTAGTCATCATCAATTTTCCCATTCATTGTTTTATTAATAGGTTTATCTGTTTTTGGAGGAATTCTCCTCGGTGGGGGTATTGGTGGCATATTGTAAAACATCCTAACCTTAATATAATAACAATGATACTGGAATTTTTTCTTAGTATTCACATTCATCCTAGGATGTCCTCATATGACTCTACGGGTCCCCCAAAACATATCCTAAGCTTGGGAGTTCCAAGACCGCTCAAACAAAATTTTTCAGCACGCTAGTTCCTTGAGCACTACTCAGTAAATTGAGTCAAATAGGAGTTACACAACTCCAATCGAGATGAATTCCGTTTGTACACATTCGTGACTCAATTTTCTACAATTGTTATGAAGAAGTTGAGGGCCAATTATGCCATGAAGACCGCCTAATTTGCAAATTCATAAAATCAGCTTTGCTGAAATTTTCAACCTGGCCCTTTAGTATTTTGGGCATAACTTAGGCTATCAAACTCCGATCGATACAAATTGGGTATCAAAACAACGATGAAGAAATTATCTACAACTTTCATGCGGAGAGCAAAGACTAAATCAGCTCGCTTGAGCAAAATTTTGCTCGCTTAAGTGAGAGCTTGAGTGAAAATTTAACAGTATTAGACCCTGATCAACTCACTTGAGCGAAAATGCTCTCGCTTGAACGAAATTTGAGCATAAACCACTCCTTTGACACTCTCTTGAGCGATATTTGTCCATAATGCACCCCCAAATTCATATAAAGGCTCGCTCAAGCAAGATTTGGTTCGCTTGAGCAAAAATATCAGCTTCTAACTCATAAATCAACTTACAACCTACCTATTTTGCCCGTTTCAACTCGGATTACTACGAAACTTCATGGGCACTATATTTCCACCATTTCAGAGCTGTTCCGTTTGCCAAAATTCCAACACATGACTAAGATATAAACAAAATTGTGTTTTGCCTATTTTAAGACAAAAGTATGCAGCTCAAGGGCCATTTCTCATTAGATTTGGCCCAATCCAAATCCTACAAGTTTTAAATCATGCATATAATCTATTGGAACCATCCCATGGTATTCAAACCTCTTAAAACTCAATATGACTTTATCACTTCCTCAATTATGCATAAAACTCAAAGTAAAACTTCATTTTTCATGCATTCATTCTCAATCACATTACAATGCATTTTTTAACTCAATTATAAGTCATTCATACATATCAATAATTCTTGCCTATCACATTCATATCATTCATCAATCTCATAAATGTAATTCCTAGACATTATAATGCATTTCATGCAACAAAATGGGACCATTCATGGTCACCACATCTATATATCATCGTCATAATGTATAACATTATCCATATCGTCATCATAGACAATCAAAATACAATCTAGGCTTCCAGTTGAAGCCGTCAGATACCTATAATCCACTACACAAGGTATATAAATACATATATCATCAAAACAATTAAATACAATGAGTCGGCCAAGGCTATACTACCAAAAGACTATACAATGCATATACACGCATATACATAATGCTTCCTGCTCAAGCATGGTGACTGACCAATCACCATCACGGTCTAAATCACTGAAAAGACAACCACATAATAAGGGTGAGCATATTATATATTAAATGACAGCTACTGAATCGGATTTCAACCTATCCAATTCTACACATCACATCAATATAATCCATCATCACTTAACAAAATTCATCAACCACAATATAATTAATATATCAATGAAATCTTATGAGTTATCTAAAGCTTCACCATTTAAACACAATATGCATATGCATGCGGATCCGACTCTAATGATAAGATTACACGACAATGTATAAAATTTCACAACATAACATCACGTATTTTAACCGGTACCGAACCGCTCACCCATAATGTATTTCACAACATAACATCATGTATTTTTACCGATACCGAACCGCCCACCCATAATGTAACACCAGTCACTCTCAGTGACAGCGGCAACCATAGCTAGGTGTTATGGGCCGGCCTTGAATCCAATCCAAGGCGGCTGTGGATCCCGAAGGAAACCACCACAGAGTCTATGCCTATCCAAAGGCCGCCCTCCTATCTAGGCCGGCATCACAGGCCCTTTGCAGTCCTGTGTGCATCCAAATATGCAAATGCTATGCCACACAATATCAAATCATCCTTAGACCACCTGATTACCATCACCAGGGGCCACCATTTGGTTACCATCACCAAGGGATTTTCCCTTCAATTTACAATCTCACATAACATTCAACAAATAACAATTTTACAATCAATTCGCATCATTTGCTAAGCTATCTTAAGCTTTAATTAATTATCCTCAACATATTCAACATCATTACAACATAGTTATCAAACAACCTCATGCTAATAACAACAGATCATAATGGACGAATTTCACAATCATTAATAATTCATCAATTCTCAAGACATCACACTAAAAGGTATATTGCCAAACAAATCAACAATTATATGATATAAATCATCATAAATAATAGCAATTCACCATAAATTTCATAATCCATAAATCATAAACATGCAAGTATATCCTTATCCGTCCATAAACTATACATTTAAAATATAATTGCTCCCCCTACCTGAATTCCTACTGTAACATCCCAATTTTTATGATTTTTAGAAAAATAATTTGTTAAGGAATAAAAGAAGATTTCCGAATGAAATTCCGAGTGAATACTATTTAAGACAAGATTTTCCGAGTGAAATGGTATGATTCTGAGTGAAATAAGACCGAGAACACTACTTTCAAGTAAAGCTAAGATGTTTCTGAGTGAAACATTATTGAGAGAAATATTTCTAAATTAAGAAAAATTGTGTCCGAATGAGATACTTTCGAGTGAGGTAAAATCCGAGTGAAGTGTCTCTGAGTTTGATACTTTCGAGTGAAATGATACTGAGTAAGACGATTCCAAGTGGAAAGGCTTCAAGTGAGTCTTTCCAGGAAAGTGTTTCTGGACAAAGAGACTTAAACTCCGAATGAGTGTGCTCTGAGTGAATAATTCCCGAGGAGGGTAAATATTCGAGTGGGGAAATTCATGTAATTTGTGCTCGGGTCGATCTTTAGAGTTTCCGAGAGCTTGTGCTCGGATTCGTTTCAAGATAGCTTTCGATTCTGAGTAATCCATTCAAGTGAAATGATTTCCGAGAAAGGAATTGGACTTCGAATTTCAAGAGATCTTTCAGTTGAGAGACTTCCGAGTGACGTAAGAGAAAGACTTTGACTCGGGAAGAGGTATAACCGAGTAAGATAAGTTTGATTGATGTATCTCCGAATAAGATATTTCTGAATGGGTCATTTTCGAGGAAGGGAAACTGAGTGTTTCATCGAATGAAACCTTTCCAAGTGAATTCCCTCCAAATGAAGGAATTCTGAACGGAAAGAGGTTCTGATGAATCTTTTCAGAAAATATGCCCAGAATACTAGAAATTAAGTTGAAATAAGCTGAAATCGAGTCGGAATTAATGATTATTTTAATTATTGAAGCTTTCCACGTTACTCTGTTCTTCTACCTTCCAGCAGAGTCTTTTCCTGATATTTTTCTAAGTATGGGACCTTCTCTGATGTGCTGTCCCTTTTCATTAAATGCTTATTCCTTACTTGTCATTTGAAGAATAAACGTGTGTCAGACTTCTTCCTATTGTTCACGTCTCTTTTGCATGAACAATATATATATTAACTACTGTTGAATCAGTGAAAAACTTTCAAAGTGCAAAACATTACTCCTATCCTTTCTTTTCAATCCATACTGGAGAATTAAAAAGCAAAGAAGAAATCAAACTTCATTTCTTCTCCTTCACGGGAAAGCTTAGATTTCATAAGTAAGAAGCTCTGAACTAATTCAGAACTGCAATTCTAGTCGGAACTCATGAGTAATGACTAGGATATCATCCGAAAAGCAATTGAAGCACTTTATTTCCAGGTAGGGGGAGCATTCCATCTCAAATGTATGGTTTATGAATGGATTTGGGGTGTTATAGATATGATATATATATATATATATGATATGTGTGAATCGTTATTGGAACCCGATTGAATAATATATTTTCCATTCATATTTATGATATTTATATATGATGTTGTCGTTAATGATATTGAAGATGATGATATGGGATTGATGATGTTATATATGAGTTGTATTCATGAATTTTTCATGATATATATATATGTGTGTGCGTGATATGCTTACATGAGGAATGAATATGAACTATGATATGGTTTCAATGATTCCACAAAAGACCTTAGGTTGGACTCAAGGCAAAAGACAAAAGACCTTGGGTGGGACTCAAGGCAACCTCTTGAGCGGGGCTCAGGGTTTTAGCTCGTGGCACTCACCGTTGTCACTGAGAGTGATGGTGTCACATAAGGGTGTAAACGGTTTGGTACCTGTAAAACGGCCGGTTCAGCTGAGAGCTGAGTTATGGCTCGGGGAGCCAGTGTTGCAACACAACTTAAAAGACTTAATAAATGATCCATTTGATTGAGCATGTCTATGCAATGATATATATGTTATTGAGATTACATGCTGCTTTATGATATGTATGACTCGGTTATGGTTTATATAGTTATGAATTGGACTTTTAATCCGATTCAATAACTATCATTTGATATGTTTATGCTCACCCTCTACTTCTTATCATTTTTACAGTGGATAAAGGGCACAACGATGGCATATGAAGTCACTCAGCCGATTGGAGCATTATGTATTTACTTGTTTAGTACATAGTGCGCATAGTTGTTTTGTAGAAGCCTTGGTCGGCTCCTGTGCATACCGAGCAATTACATTTACTTGTATATTTTAAAGGGCTGGTCGGCCATTGTAAACATGATAGGGTTGTTAATTAATTCAAATTCTGTTTTGATATTTAAGTTATTTACGAAAAAAAATTTTGATTGTTGAAATTTTATTTTTAAAATTCAAAACATTATACCTACGCTCCAGAAATTCGAAAAGCTTTCCCACACTCTTCGATTGCTACCTCGTAGCCTTGATAATTCCTAAAAACCATTAAATATTTACTTTAATATCTTGTAAGCTATTAAAATCACAATTAGCGCCATAAGATATTAGTCCATAATTATTCTGTAACTTACAACTCACTGAAACGTGTCGACAGTGTCCGACTCACACTTCCAAAATAATCCCCAAGCTATCTATGTGACATCCCGGGAACTGTTGAGGGTAGGGAGTGATCGCTGGTGCATAGGCACAGACAAGGATCGGCTTTGGCAGGCTTCTAGTGGGAGGGACACATGAACGAACTGAATATATACCAGAGTGAGAGGGATCTAAAGACTATAAGTATGAGACTATACAGTCAAGGATAGCTTAAAGGAATGAATTTGTACTACCTATACCAACAAATGCATTAGCCTTTTCGGTGGCCTATCACTTAAGGACTTCAAGGTTAAGCGTGCTTAACTTGGAGTAATTCTGGGATAGGTGACCTCCTGGAAATTTCTCGGGAAGTGTGTGAGTGAGGACAATAGAACACTAGAAAGGTCTCGTATTGGTCTGTGGGGAGAGTCGTTCATTCCTGAAAAGCGGTCAGGACGTTACAATCTACTCACCAAACGAACTCCGAACCACGCCCTTAGTCACAAACTTGGTTCATTCAAGCCCTTAAACATGTGAAATGGAACCAAACCACGCCATAGGTACCAAAATACTTACCAATAACGGAGAAAGCCCAAGACTCCAAGGTACCCAAGGCTGCCCACGGGAAACTAAGCTCCGATAATGCTTCTAAAATCAAGAAAATGCAAGAATTAGGAGGTGAGATTTAGAGATTTCACAAAACCAAGCTTGGGTTCATGATTCTACCTTAAAATTTCAAGGAACCAAAGCTTTTCTCCAAGCAACAATGGCTGCCGCGTGAAAGAGAAGGAAGATGACACATGATGCTTGCTTTAATTTGGTGAATTTAAAAGAAAGAGAAAAGGAATAATGGTGGTGAAGCCACAAGAGAGGAGAAGAGAAAACCAAGTTTTTTTCTATGCTTGCATGCATGAAGACAAGGCGTGAGAGGGAAGAATTGGAAATGGTTTTGGCACATTTGACATCAAGGGCAATTTAGGAATTTCATATCTCTTTAACTAATCAATTAAAAACCATCCTTTCTTAATTACTAGTTAACAGAAATTTAGTCATTAACCAATATTAGGATGTTAGATATTGTAGTTTGTTTGTTAGAAAAAATATTATCCCATCTTATTACATTATTAATATATAATTCGATTGGAATGGATGTAGTAGGATCCAACTTAAATATATGTGGTTTGAATTGAATTGATTTGTTTAATTTTATATTAATTATATCTTTTGTAAAATTAAATATAAGACATACAATTTTAGTTTAATAAAAATTAAGAATAACTATTTCAAAAAATAGAATCATCATTGTAAAAAAATTTCAACATAATAAAAAAAATTCATAAATCACTACCTAGAGTGTTTTAAGTCTCACTTTAAATATATAATTAATATATTAAAGATTGTGACTTGGTTGAGTTTGATTCAGTTTGCAAGGGTAGATATATAATCCAATTCGAACCACACATAATGTAATTTTTTACGGTTTTGGTTTGGTCATTTTTCAGTTATTTTGGACGGTTGAATGGTTTTGTTCAGTTCAGATCAACACTCCTACTACTCTGGACTTACTCATATTAATTTACTTATTTATTATATCCAAAACATTTTAAACTTTTCTCTTATATTATTTTCTTTGAAATTATTATATTTACGTGTTTCATGAAAAAAACAAGCTATTGTATTAGTGAAGCACATTCCCTTGAAGAAGTTAAATAATAATAATAATAATAATAATAATAATAATAATAATAATAAAAGAAGCATAAAATAATTAAGAAGTGGTTTATTAAAAAAGATTCAAGAAATAAAATATAATAATCAAATATCAGAAAATAAAAATTATATATAAGGAAATAATTGTAGTATTTTAGAATACTAAAATAATAATTTTTATAATTTGAAATAATTAAAGTACTTATTTTCAAAAATATCAATAAAATTATAATTTAATATATAAAAATAGCTTATGAAAATTCCCAACAAATAACAAACCAAAAAATATAATATAGATTTATTATAAAATTTAAGATACATTATTATAATATCATAATTTTTTATTATAAAGTTATCTAAAGTATATTGAAAATATTTAAAAAGTATTTACATTGAAAATATATTCCAATTAATTTGAAAATAAAACTAAAATTAAATAAATTTATGATAAGAAATAAAAAAGTAATTACACAAATGTATAATAACTTAATCAATATTAACTTATTAATAAAAAATAATTTAATATGTTATATAAATAATAAAATAAAACATAAAAAATTTGTATCCGTGTTAATGCAGGGTCTAAAAATCTAGTTTAATTTAAATCTCTCTGTATAAAAATAATGACTTATGATAAGTTCATTATCTACTTATTAATTAATTTATATATTTATATTTTAATTTTATAGATTTCTAGTTTTTTTAAAAATTTATCAATTTTTTAACATGTTGTTACTTAATTAATATTTAACGAGATTATTATAAAGTTTTTAATATTACATAGTAACTATAATTATAATTTGTTATTTAATTAGTGTTTAAAAAATGATGTACCCTACTACTCAGTAGAATATCCCCAAAATAACCATAAAAATCTCAACGGTTAATTACTAATGTTTTTAATTTTTAAAGTTTGATATCTTTGAGTTTGAATGGGATGAAAACCGAATTACTAATGGATTGATGGAAATGGTAAGCCCCCAATCAGCCTCAACGATTAATTATTAATGTTTCAATTTTTTAAGTTTGATATATTTGAGTTTGAGTGAGATAAAAATTGAATTGTTGATAGGGTTGAAATAAGTAGTAAGCAGTTTGATATTTTTTAAGTAATATGTTCAGTTTGAGACTTTTGTGTATGTATGGATCCGGTCTGGAAATGAATTTGAAAAATATAAAACTCATTTTATTCTTATTGGGAAACCCTGTGATAATTATACCATCTTTTTTTAATTTTAATAACTTAAATATGTAATTTTAAACAAATCATATTTCTAATATATTTTAACTGAAATAATATATAAAGTATACATTAAAATTCTTTATAAATAATTAGTTTCATGATTGTATAGTATTTTAAAAAATATAGCAACTTATCATTATTGTTTAACTACTGTTATAATTAAAAATATTGAATTTGTACGTCAGGACAAATTTGGGTAGGGCCGTTTGGTTTCCAGTTGGGGAAACGGAGTTGAGGAAATGGAAAAATTTAAGGGTTGATATTGATCTTACACGCCGTTCGAGACTGTCAAAACTCTGTTTGACCATAGGATTTATTTTTGGGGTTGGTCAAACCGTCAAACCTCAGTTTGACCAACCAAGGTTGCTAACCAAACACACATCGTCCTTGTCCCATCAAAGTTCATAACGGGATCAAGAGAGATTTTTGTTTAGGTTGGTCCTTACAAATTTGGTACAACTATTATGTCTAATTTAAAATATAATTAAAACAGAAGAAATAATGTATACATTAAATATTATATGATTAAACTAATTAGTTTAGCATTTGATATAAAGTAAAAATACATTGGTTCTTTTTAAAAAAAATTAAAAACTGTGACAAACTTGTGCAAAAACTTATATTCATTCTATAATGTTAATTTTAAAATTTTTATAATAGGAATTTATTTAAAGAATCATAAAAAACATAGTGCCATAATTAACACAATCAATTGTTTCCACCTACATATATATTGCACGTAAAATAATTTTTAAACAATAATTCTGCAAATAAGTTTAAGAACATTTCTAATATTATTCGTATATTTTTTAATAAAAGTTATTAATTATAGTAACTTCAAAAATTAGAGATGGGGTGCTATAAAAACTTAAAAATAAGTTGTTTATGAAAAAATATTCAAAATAAAAAATGCCAAACATATTAAGTATGTTTTATCATAAATTAAAAAAAGTAAAATAAAACTGATTAACATCACTTAATTAATAAAATTATTACACCCGTTTGTTCAAGTCATTTTTTATAAGGAATAAGTTGAATAAATGTATAAACCATATGTTTTCTTTAGAAATTTCATTTATTTTAAAGAAATTTATTGTAATTAGTCATTATATGTTCAACTTTAATTTTGTATGAATGAAATTAAATACATAAATAATTTATAATTATTTGTTACAAAAATTTTAAAATAAGTTTTGTTAATTTAATAAAAAATCTCAAAGTAAAAGATTTCCTAAAAATATTAAATATGTTTATACCATCAAATCAAAGGAAATGTTAAATAAAATTGACTACTATCACCTAATAAATTTCCATGTTTTGTAAAAAAACAAATTAAAATGGATTTTTGAAATTTAAATGTAAAATAAAATTATGGAATAAAGAATTTTAAACTAAACAAAAAGGAATTAGAGAATGACATATGTTATGGAATGGAATACATAGAGTAAGTATGTAATGAACAATAAAAACATGAAAGAAAATATAAGAAAGAAAAAATAAGAATTCAAATTTTAAAAGAAAAGAAGATGTAAAATAAAAAAAAATACAAATGCTTTTGATTATCCTTTTATATTGTTGATTTCAAAACATAAAAAATTTTAAAAAATAAACTAACAAAGTAGTTTGTAGTTTTAACATTATATTTCAAAATTTAAATTGAAAATAATGAAAAAAAGAGAACTTAAATTTTAGAACATGTCAGATCTTAAAATTCAAACTAAAGAAGTCAAATTTTTGCAAGAGAGAACATTTAGAAGATAGGGAAAAAAAAAGGAAAATGTGATATGCAACCTCTCGTATTGAACTCTATAGATAAATAAATAACAGAAAATAAAGAGGAAAGGAAAATAAAAAGAGACATGCATCTATCAAGAAATGCATAAATGGTAAAATATGGTTGTCAAAAGTGTGAAAACTATATAAAAAGTTTATAGAATGCATGCATTCAACATGTCATAATGGACTAAAAACTAAAAAAAAAACCATAAGCATGAGAGAAATTAGAAGCGAGAAATGCAATTATCAAATAAATGTAGAAGCGGTAGAATGCGATTACCAACAGTATAAAAAAAATACTATATTAAAAAAAAGTTACCATTTGTGCTTTTAAGATATGACCAATTTTACATAGAAAGGTTTAGAAGCATGTCTTATATGAATCAAACAAAAAAAAATACAACTAATATGATGATTCTTTTACACTATTAATTTAAAAAATATATAAATAATAACAAAAATAAGTTAGAAACTAATTGTACTTTACAATTTCTAAAAAATTTAAATTTAAATTTCAAACTAAAAAATGAAAACATACAAGAGAGTATTAAAAAAAACATGAAAATTTAAATGGAAAGATTTATAAACGTGAGATTCGAAATTTTAAATGAAAAGAAGCTTTAAATAATAGAAATACTTTTCAAACAAAAATATAAATGTTTTTATAACCTTTTATATTGTTGATTTGAAAAATATATAAAATATCAGTTCAAATAATTTTCAAACAAAAACATTCCATACTTTTATAACTTTTTATACTGTTGATTTAGAAAATATAAAATATAAAAAATCAGTGCTTTACAATCAGTTTAAAATTTTGTCTATCATTTAAAAAGTATAAAAAATATGGTGTTTTGTCATAATTTAAAATTGAGATTCAAATTTAAAATTGAAAACAATGAAAAAAATAAAAGAGAATATTAAATAGAGGAAAAATGAGAATTCAAATTTTTGAAACATGGGATTTCAAATATTAAAATTAAGGAATTCAATATTTAAAAGAAAAGAAGGTTTAAAAATAGAAGAAGAAGGTGATAGGTGCATTGGAAGAATTTTATTGTGTAGATATTTAAATTTTAAAAAATAAGAAAAAATAACATATAAATTATAATGGAAGACTTTTTATTAGATCATTGATAAATAATAAGCAGGTTGGTGGAAGATATTTAGATGGAGATAAATATTTTGGGTGTGAATTATCAATTATGACAAGACAACGTGGTCCCCCTTATTCCTTAATTCCTTAGGTTTATTTTTTTATCGTTAATTCCTTGACGTTACAATCAATGTATATTTTCGTGTATATATATTATACACAAAGTGTGTGCTTTGCAGTTTTGCCTCTTCTTGGAGTGGATTAATATAAAAACTCAATCTTTACGTTCCTTCGTCCAAAAGGTGACTTTCTTCTCTCTTCTCTCTCTTTTTTCTTGTTTGGCTGCTCGGAATTCGCAAAACGAACCACTTTTATGGGTTTTTCTTGTGTGTGGCATTTCAATTGAATTGTGTGTCGTTACTGTCAAATGGGTTGTGTTTATGTTTGTGTTTGATTTCTGGGATCAGCTCAAAATTGCCTCTTTTTGTGTGGGTTTATTTTCAACTTTTTGTTGAATCTGGTGAACTTACCTTCGTGGATCTTAAGTTTGATTGACATTTCTTGCTCCACTGTTTAATTCACAAGAAAACAGTGGAGGATCAAAATAATGAGAAGTAGTGTTATTTGTGAATATTAAGGTTTTTTTTATATGTAATTCACTTTTATTCTGCCGTTCTTTGGTCAAGCATTTTTCCCTCCTTATTCAGAGTAGGAACAAAGTCGGATGTATTGGATAAACTCAATTATAAAATTTTAGCCTATAGTTGTAATTAGTCAAATGTTTTTTTTTTCATAAAGAACACTTATATGCTCTTCAGTTTCGTTTTTGAATTCTCTTTCTCTCATGAATGCTTAAAAAATAAACTTGGATTGCGTTTATTGTTCTTCTCTGGATTGAAATTTCTTCTAGATTATTTCGTTTCCATGTATTTTGGTTTTCGCCTTTGAGTCTTTGTTTCTTGTTGATTTTTGACCCACTGTTTCGTTGCAATTTACATTATCCCTATTGGCTTCACTATTTCATTATTCTTATCTAATATGTTGGCAATAGCTATCTATCTATGACTTTCTATCAGGGCCGATCTTGATATTTTGTAGAGCCTTGGCAAGATAATAGATAAGTTTCCTGCATATACAAATTTTAATTTTAATATACGAACATGTACCCTATAAAGTTACATAAATAATTTCAAAAAAGTAGCAAATATTGTTACTTATTTTGAAAACTATTATGTGGGACAGGTGATGGGAAATGAGGGAGCTAGAATCCTAGGAAAAGTAATAGCAAAGCAAAATGTTGTGGAAAAATGATGAATAACATTGAGCACAAAGAAAATTAATCATAAGAAGCTGGAACTTCAATGTCATATTACTCACATAAACTCACATAAAATGATGTTTTTTTAGAAAATATATCGAAGTTAAATTTTTTTGGCCCATTTCATTTATGGGCCCATTGCTAGATGGGTCAAGCATTTGCTTTCTATGATGACCAGTTTTTCAAGTTCTTACTATGGATAACAGCAATAGACTCTTGGTGAACTGATGATGTAAATTCAGAAAGTTAAATCAAATTGGTGGAAGTAAAATGCAAATTTTCATTTTCATAAGTTTAATATAGTTTGATGAGTAGTGCTATCTTAGTGCAGAATTGAAGGATGGGTCAAGCATTTGGTTGCTATCAAGTAGACCAGTCAAATGTGGCTATCAAGGAACATTTTGGAAAATTTGCTGATGTTCTAGAACCTGGATGTCATTGCTTGCCATGGTGTCTTGGCTACCAGATTGCTGGTAGTTTATCACTGCGTGTGCAACAACTCGATGTTCGATGTGAGACAAAAACCAAGGTCTCTGCTGCTTCCTTTCCTTCATCTTATTTGTTCCATGGTGCCATTATATAGTTTGTCTTCCTCTGACCTGAAATCAATATTATTTTGTTCACATGATTTCCAGTTACTTTAATACCAATGTGAAAACATTCTTTGCTTAAATTAGCCAGAGGTTCTAATTTGGCATTTTTTAACTTCACCGAAAGAAGTTTATTGATGATATATTGTTACTGGAGTTATCATTGATCTAGGTAATGGATAAAGTTTTCGGTGAATTGAGATTGAGTTTCGAATGCTCCTCTTTCCCCCCACCCGATTCCTGTTTTTCTTGATCAATTTGTTTCCTAGGATTTATGCTTCAGATTTCCTTATCCTCTCAGTTTGTGTTTTTACTTCGTGATTTGAAAAATATTGTACAATCATTCCATTCTAAGTTTGATTTTATCATAATCTGTTGTTAGAGTTTGACTGTCATCAACTTGTTAGGATAATGTCTTTGTCACTGTGGTTGCGTCTGTGCAATACCGTGCCGTGGCTGAGAAAGCTAATGATGCATTCTATAGACTCACCAACACAAGGGAGCAGATCCAATCCTATGTTTTTGATGGTATGTAGGGTGATTTTTCTACTTCATTCTATTTTGAAATGCTACTTATCTTCAATTATTGCAATTGCATGGATTACTCTACTTGATCCATTGATTGTTGTCATTTCTGAAAGTTTACTTTTGTGGGTTTTATGTTGTAGCATAATTGATAGTTGTGGCTTACTTTAAAGCTGTTAACACTTTACATTTCTTCAGTTATTAGGGCCAGTGTACCAAAGTTGGAGTTGGATTCTGTCTTTGAGCAGAAGAATGATATAGCAAAGGCCGTGGAAGAGGAGCTTGAGAAGGTGTTTATTTCTTTTCAACAATCACTTTGTTTTCTTATTTCTTTATATAAGATATTTGACCATGGATCCATGAAGGTTGTAATCATCCTTAGTAACAAGTTAATTCAATGTTAATGATTTAGGCCATGTCAACTTATGGATTTGAGATAGTCCAGACCCTCATTGTTGATATAGAGCCTGATGTCAATGTCAAGAGAGCAATGAATGAGATTAATGCAGGTAATATGTTTTCATGTTCCTCAATAAAAAACATTTTGCTATATATTTTGTTAATTTATATATACATGGTGCAATTTCCTATATCCAATTACTCTTACCTGGCATAAGATGTCTGATACATGCAAGAGGTTTTACTTCACTTGTCCTTTGTTTCCCGCTGGTTTTGAATGCACAGATGCATTTTCTGTATAAGAAGCTTTAAGTGCATGAGTTGTTTGGTTAACGTTTTTTGTTTTCACTTTTAATTACAAATTATTACATTGTTTTCATTTTGTTTCCTGTTTTCAAAAATTCTACAAAAACAATGAAAGCTAATTGATTTGAGAGAATGTTTTCTATTTTCCCTTCTAATTATAAAATTTTTACCTAGTTTTCTATTTATAAGAAACATTGAATATAATTTTTTTTCTATTTTCACTGTTTCTCATAGAAACTTTTGAAAAAGAAAACATTTTCACCAACCAAATAGCCTCAACTTTTTCTTTTTTTCCATGTTTCTTATGCAGTCTTTTACGAAAACAATTTGATAGTTTCGTAACTAAAAGTGAAAACATCAAATATAAACAAAATATAATATTTTGTCAAACCAAATGGGCACTATTTTGCAGCTCCTCTGACAAAATAAATTAGGAGTTACAAATTGCACTGCATTGTGTGCATCTTGCAGCATGTTCTTTTATGCTTTTGTGAATGTAAATTTTGATTTATCACTGTGATTGCAGTTATATCCTAATTCCTTTTCCATTCTTTTATCAACAGCTGCTAGATTGAGGTTGGCTGCAAATGAGAAGGCTGAAGCAGAAAAAATACTGCAAATCAAGAAAGCTGAGGGAGAGGCAGAGTCCAAATATTTGTCAGGGCTCGGTATAGCGCGGCAGCGTCAGGCCATCGTGGACGGGCTGAGGGACAGTGTGTTGGCATTCTCTGAGAATGTGCCTGGGACAACAGCTAAAGATGTCATGGACATGGTGCTTGTGACTCAGTACTTTGATACCATGAAAGAAATTGGTGCTTCATCAAAGTCCTCATCTGTGTTCATACCACATGGCCCTGGTGCAGTTAAGGATATTGCTGTGCAGATCAGGGATGGTCTCCTTCAGGCTACTGCTTCACAGAATGCAATTTAAGCTTCCCTATAAGTGTAAATAACAGAACATATGCTTGTCAGGTTTCATCAGGAAATGGCTTCTCTTGTTAGTGTCTTTGGTTTTTTATATTGGAGAGATTAATAGTAGAATGTCTACTTTTATATAGTGTTTGTTTGTGGATAGTCTTGATGTCAAGTTGTTTGTTAATCATGCTATTAGGGGCTTGTTTCCCAAAGGATATGCTTTTCTTCAGTCCTATCTTGTAAGTTGCAGTGAACGTGTAAATTTGTAGTTGTCTATACACTGTATATTTACTGTTTACTGCACATTGATTCACCTCTATTAGTTTCTTCAAAGTGATCCTTATCTTAGAGTTAGCAAAATGGATCAACTTAATAGTTTTAATAAAGCTGAAAAAAAAAATACTACCTCGGTTTTATAGCAAATTTCAGTATTTTTTTTCTCTAAAATACAAGCAAAATTAAAAATTTAAAAATCATTACATGTTTACTTACTAAATGTACATTGTAACATCCTGATTTAAAATTTATTTACCGGATGAGATTAAGTTACTAATTAAGGATTAATTGCAGATTAAGTTAAGGAGTGACTAATACAAAGTGGCTTGAGGAAAGGACGCATGTACCGCTGGTGGTATAAAAGAGTTCAGCATCTCTTTTCCACTCACTTTTCATCTGCGTCATCCTGTTGAAAGAATTGAGAGAGTTGAGAGCTTTCCTTTGAGGAAAACACAGACGTTGTTTTGTTTCATTCCCTGATTCTTCTTCGCCCTCTTCGTCGTCTTCTTTTCTTCCTCCTCCCCTCCACTCGAAGCTGTCAGAGTCTCGGTGAGGAAGTCTGCAGTGTGAAGCGCTTCGGATTTGTGGGAGTAGTCCATCGTGGTTGAGACGAACTGCTCGAGGAAGAGGATAGATTTTGGTCTTCCCAAAACTGAGTCTCTTCAGTAGGTAGGGGGGCTGATTTACATCTCAAATGTATGGTTTATGGACGGGTTCTGGGTGAAAATTACTTCACTGTGTTGTGTTACATTTGTAATGTGTTGATTGTTGTTTGCCGATTGAGTGATAGCCCGGACGTGTGTTGATGATGAATTATGTGGTGCATGTAGATTTCCGTCCATGAGATGTATGCAGAGTGACTGCATGTGCATGTTGTTATGATAGCCGAGTGCATTATACTGAGAGACAGTTGATAAATATTCATTTGTTGTTTTATATTAAAATGCATGTCGATGCCGAGTGTGTGAGTTGGTTATATTGATCCCCGCGTGTGATTGTGTGTTTAAATGCATGAAATGCCTGTCATTGTACATGCGAATGCCGAGTGCATAAGATGGGGACTGTTGTGATAATGGGATTTTATGTTAAAAAGTAAGAGATGCATGTAATAGAAATGTGGTTGCCGATTGTGTGAGATTTGTGAATACAGTGCTGACATGTGATTTTATAACGATTGTAAGAGATGCATGTGTTATGCGGTGATTAATGAATAAATGGCACTATTGCATGAATGATTATGTATGAGAATATAATAAAAGACCTTGGGTTGGACTCAAGGCAATGCCGAGTGCATTAGTGTTGGACGCTTGATGGAAGACCTTGGGTTGGACTCAAGGCCAGCCTACCGAGTTGGACTCGGGGCTGCCCGTAACACTTCCATTGTCGCTTGGAGTGACTGTGTTACATGAGAGGGCAAACGGTTTGGTACTAGTAAAACGGCCGGATCAGCTTGGAGCTGAGAAAAAGGCTTGGAGCCTATGTTGCAACAATAAAATTAAATAATAAATAATCGGATCCAACTGAAATGATGTGTGCACACTTATGATTGTTGTTGAGCTCAACGTGAATTGTATATGTGTAATTGTTAACGAGAATATCATGATTTATACAGTCTTGTATTGAATTGGGGTGAATTCCGACTGGATGAATACAAGGGTACTGATATTGTTGTTGAGTGCATTATGATCGTATGTTGTTGTGAATAATATGGATTATATAGCCATGTGTGGATTGGATAATTCTGAGTGAATGAGTTGTATGAATTCTGACTGATTGATGCCGAGTGAGTGGTAGTATTGAATGGCAGTGTATATTAATGTTAATTGTGAATTATACTGTATAGTTGAGAATGTAATGACTAATCCGAGTCAATAACTGTCATTTTATATGTAAAAGCTCACCCCTGCTGTGGCTATATTTCAGTGGATGTTGCTCGGAATGGTGATTGATGGGAGAGCACCATTTCCTGTGAAGTGCATCGTACAGTGGAAGCGCACATATATGTATATACTGTGTGAATAGTTTTGTTATAGCCTTGGTCGGCTCTTAGTATAATGTTTTGTTTAAGTATGTATGACTTGAACTCTCTCGGATTTGAGAGTATAACTATACTTATATATATATATATATATATATATATATATATAATGCTAAGTGTTAACTTTGTTCAGTGAGTAATGATGAAGACGAATGTCTAAATTGTATACATCCATATTTTGCCGAGTAAATAGGGCTTGTATGACTCTGAGTAATGGAGAGCGGAAGTAATAGTGTGTGAGGCTAAATTGGAGATCCTCTTCCGAATGAAGAAGGGTTAAACCAATTTCGAGTGAGTGATGTTCATTAAGACCACTTCCGAGGGAAGGCAGGTCAATGTGTTGTGGAGTGGGAAAATAGTTGAATGCACCCTTCCCGATTGGAGAATGTTGAACACTTTCGAGTGAGAGCCGACTGAGTGAATTCCCTCTAAGGGTAGAACGGTCAAATGGTTCTGAGTGAAACCTATCTTAGTAACTTATTCCGAGGGGATATGATCCAGATAATACCGAGTAGAACTTAACTAGTGAAGTCTTCCGAGTGAAAAGGAGTCAGAGTGTTCCGAGTGAATAGGTTGTATGTTCCGAGTGAAGAGGGGTCAGAGTAATTCCGAGTGGAACTTGATTAAGGAGATCATTTCTGAGGAATGGAGGGTCAAGGTATTTGCCGAGTGGAATCTCGTCGATGGAACTCTCTCGAGTGGAGATTTAACGTCTCCGAATGAAATACGATTGTGACCTTCCAGAATAGAAATACCATTAAGGATATGGCTAAGTATGAGTTTACCGGGTGAAGCCTGACCGGGGGGGACCGATCCCGAGTGAACTTAGGTCCCTAATCCGAGTGATGAAATTTCCCGAGTGCATGGGTTCGCTTCAGCGAATAAGGAATCGCTCCAACAAGTGAGGGCTCGCTCATGTATTGTCTTCCGCTAGCGTTGTTCGTTCGAAACTGGGCCTTGCCAACGTGTGGCACCTGACCCGGTCTTCCTCTTTCTCTAGTCGGCTTTCTGTCCCCTTGTCACCCGTTTGATTTATTTTACCGGACTGCCTTTTGAATTTTGGAAAAAAAATTTCCCCTGTCTCGGTTTTACCCTTATTTTAGTTGGGTTGTTTCATACATTTTTTTTATATATTTTCAAAATAATTAATTCTGTATAATAAATAATATTAAAATTATTTTAGTAAATTATATCAAACATTTGCTAGTATTAATATAAATAAGCATTTTTATTATATGTAAAATCAATCAATTTTTTTATATATATTTGAAACCAGGATATACAAGACTTAGGATGTTAAAGTTGTAGCCTGAAAAATATCAGATTTTGGCCTTTTCTTTTGACACCATGTATGTTTTCAAAACACACCACTTCGTTGACCAAAAAAACACACACCACTCCCTCTTTGTTTTTTCTAAAAAGGAAAAGATAAAATTGATCCTATTTATTTAACATTAAATATATTTTAAATAATATATATTTATAAATATAGTTAATAATATTATTAAATATATTTCAAAAATATATAATAACAATAAAAATATTATAAAATATATTTCATAATACTTTTTATTGATAATATATTTTATAATTTTTAATAATATAAATACAATAAATGTAGTTAATAATTTATTAATATTATAAATATAATAAATATATTTTAAAACTAATTATTGTTATTTCTTTTACTTATCTAAAATTTGATATGTTACAGGGTTGATCTGAGTGGACCTTGACCCATTTTGTTATTCCTAATTTTAATGACGTGGAATGTGAAATTGATTGTGTTTTTAGGGCGACGCACTTAACTTTCATAATTTCTCTTGTACCTACAGTGTATCATGGGTTATAAACTTGCTCGTATGAGAGCATCTTTGTACTACCTTTGAAGATTTAGAGTAGTCATGTAACATCCTAATTTCAATTAATTAGGAGATTTTAGGAAAATAAATCAGGCACACAGTTTATGCTCAACGGCTCATAATTAATTAATTAATTATTCGAGAGTCGATGAATTAAAATTTTAAAGTGGCCCATTAAATCGAGAGAGGTTGATTTTTAGGAATTAAATTGAAAAGGTATTCGGTTTTGGTAGTTAACCAAAAGGATTAAAGAACCGAACTACCCTTGACCAACCTAAACTAATTAACTAACTAATTTACCCCTATTTTCTTTTCTCTCTTTCTTTCCACTTCCCTCACCTACCATTATCACCTTCCATCTTCCTCATTTTCCATCCTTTATTTCCCTCTCTATATATCATGCTCTCTCTCTCTCTCTCTCTCTCTCTCTCTCTCTCTCTCTCATTTTCACTTTCACTTTCTCTTTTTCTCCAACCAACACCATTTTCTTTCTCTTTGCATCACCATCACAATCGTGTTCTCTTTCTCTCTAACTCCATCTTCATTTTCTTCTCCACTACACAACCAAAGTTGTGCCACACTCTCACCATCATCACCATCTTCTTTCTCTCTTCCTCATCATCACCAAACCATGACCACTCCCTCTTCCGCACCATCTTCATTTTCGTCTTCTCCACCACACCACCAAGTCGTGCCATTTTTCCACTTTTCATCATCATCATCATCTTCTCCTCCTCACCAACTGAACTGTGTGTCTCCTCCTCCAATCTCCACGATTTTCGTTCTTGCTCCATGAAGGTAAGTGTATTCATGCATGTTCCTCCTTCTTTCATTTTGCATGCATGCATCATGTACCACTTCTTTTTGCATGCATCTTGATTTACTTTATTTTTGGCATGCATGACTTCATTTCCATCTTCTATTTCCTTTGCATGCATATGGTTCCACCTCATTTTTGCATGCATGTCTTCATCCTCCATTTCCATCTCATTTTTCTCTTTTGCATGCATGACTTTTCCTTCTCGTTGCATGCATTAATTTTTTTGGGTCTCCTTCTTCTCTATTTAGCTTTGCCATGACCTCCATTGAAGAGGGGGTAAAGATCAGCTTTTAGAAACTCTATTTTTAAAGCCCCAAATGGTTGGGGTGTGCTTTCGAAAGTCGTCGGAAGGATTTCAAAGCTCTGAGGTAGTTTCGATGCCTCATTGGCAAGTTTCAAAACCATCGGTAAGTTAGAATTTCTTTAGAACCTTTCAAAATTAAACCGATTTTATATTTTGGCTTCGATTCTGGTGTTTCAATGGTTTATGGGTTACAAGAATAATTTTTATTAAGTTTTTAGAATTTTTTGAATATAGGGTACTACCATTCAGAGCTGAGTCAGAGATCGAAACTTATTTTGGAAAGTTTAATAACTCCTTAAGGTATGCGTTGATGTACAAGAAAGTTTATCATTCGAGTAGCGAATATGAATTTTTATTTTCGGGGTCGGGTCCCTAAAATCAAGAATTTTCATTAAATAATAATGCCCAAAAATGTCAATTACATAATAAATATAATCATTATTTGTGTTATGAAATAATGTTGTAAGCTGAAGACTAGTGCTTGATAAGTGTTGATAATGATATTATGTGAATTAAATCATGAAATGCCATTGATTGTATTGCTTGGTATGTATTGTTGATAATAACCCATGTTGATGTTGATGATGTTGTGGAAATCAAATCTGAGAAGTCCAAGCATGTATGGCTATTGATAATGTGTTTGGTATTAAAAATAATTATGTATAATGATTGATGTGGTTGATTTTGTTAAATTATGAAGTTGTATAGCTTCATCTATTGATTTGTGTACATGTGAATTGATGAATGATGAATTGAGAATTATTGAGAATAGTGGAGCTAAGCTATGATGTCTCTATTGTGAAAGGTTACGCTCTGATTCACACACATGCATATTGCATTTGATGCATGGCATCATATGCATTGGTATTACTATACCGCTTTGATTCGCTTAGTTGCTGCATGGGTCCGCCGATTATAGCACTCAAATTTGTTACGTGGATTATCCATTTTGACACTCAAATTTGTCATTGATTAAGCTGGATCTGTATTGCATGCTTTTATGCATTTAAAAGAATATAATTTTAAAAGTTCATGACATTCGATCATTTGCATCGAGAGAATAGTAATATATAGGTGTTGGAAGAATTAGAGGTGTCTGGTGATGTGTGAAATTGAAATGATGATTGATATATGGTTGATGACTTATATGTCATTGTGTTGTGGTTGTAATATGTTGAATTACTTAACCCAATGCGTGATTTTATCTGTAAAGTACTATTTATTACTTTGAGTGATACTCACCCTTCAACCTTCATTTTAGTGAGTTTTTAAGGTGACAACTGGTGAGCTCGAAGATGGAGTAATGCGATGCCAGAGGAGGAAATTGTATTTAATTATTTTGTTGTTGCGCTTGTTATTTTATTGCCTTAAATTAGCGAACACATATATGTGATGTCAAATGTTAAGTTACGTATGTGTGTATGTGTCTATATATATATATAAGCATGTGAGACATAGTTGCATGATTGTTAGTGGATAGGTATTTGACACCTTGCTAGAGGTTTAGATTGCGCTTTGCAATACTATGTTGAGAATCTAATCCTCTATATGCCTAAGAGTTGTTTGAATAGAAATGATCGTGTTATGTAAGTGATGTCCTGAGGTTGGCATTCCTTAATTCACTGCTCATATCATCATATATAGGAAGGGGAAGGAAGGATACCCTGTTAGGAACTTGTAGCTTGGGTAGGTCCACCCTTAAGCTAGTGCAGGCTTGTAGTTTCTGTTTCCGCTATTTTGGCTGCGTGTCGTCTAGGTTTTTATGATTGATTCGCCAGGGTTTTTATACATGAAAAAATGCCTTTAATTTTTATTAAACTTTGTATATTAATTCTAGGAATTTAGATGGCACACCACAAGTCCTCCTTATGATATTATTCACTCTAAAGATATTTTAACTTGTCTTTTGTACTTTTTCATTTGTAAAAAAAATCTTTAATTTCCAAATCTTTTTATCCTCCTTCTCAACATCACAATCTCTTTTGTAAAAAACACAATCCTTGTTAATTTTACAATTCTTTAACATTCTTTGAATCACAGCAAAAAGATTCCATATTACTAATGTTTGCTTTCAAATCCTTGGTTGATAGGTATGTATTTTTCGTGATAATCTTTTTTTATTTCGTTGCTGCTTTATTTTCAAACTCAATGAGGGATGTAATTAAGTATTTCTACATCATCATATCTCGTATAAGTAGCTCATGAATTTTGGACCAATATTTTCTAAATTTATTTTTTATTACAAAACTATTATCTTTATTTCAATTACAAAATTACCACATTATTTTCTATTTTTAAAAAATTATAAAAAACATTGAAAATAAATTTTGAAAATAGAAAACAATGTGACATTTTTATGATCAAAACCAAGATAGTAATTAAAAGTAAAAACAAAATGAACACATAAATTTTTTTCTAAAAGCCTAAGTTTCAAATTTCTGTTGAACTTGGTTGACTAAAAAAAATCTCACATTGCTTGGAATGGAAAATGGGTAAGGAGGCTTATATTATATATAGGCCTTAAGGCCTTTGTAATTAATGCACCAAGTGAGGAAATACTCATAAATATTAATAGGTGTATTAGGTCTTGAAACACTTTAAGTTTCTCTTTGTTGTGATGCTCTTGTGTTAGAGTGTTGTGAGATGAGAGGTGTACTTGGGGGCTAATGAGGTGTATGAAAATGAGGTTTATGTGGTGTATAAATTGTTCATATAATGTTATTATCTGGTTGTCAGTTTTGATATCCATGGTTTTTTTCCAATTCTGGAGTTTTCCAAGTTAAATTCTTGTGTGTTGATTATGTTCTTGCATATTATTATTTCTTTTTTTTAAGGAAAATCTCTGAAGGAAATGGATCTAATTTCCTAACAGTGGTATCAAAGCTTCATGGTTCGGTGAGATATAAATTCTTAATATGCTTTGTGGTTACAGTTTTCTCTAATCTTCCACATCATAAAAAATTTATTCCCTGTGTGGTTGAGAATTTCCTTGATTATTGGAAAGTGTGTTACTGTAAGTACTTGTTTGGAAAGGTTCTGGCTAAGGAAAGACTTGGTATTTAAGCGTGTTCATTGTTACCCACCTCTCTTTCCTAGGAACTAGTCCAGTGCACAGTTGTAGTGTTGAATACACGGTCATAATGTCAAACATTCAAGTGCAGTGAAGTTTAACGTGGAGAGGTTTGATGGAAGAATTAATTTTGGTTTATGGGAAAGGCAAGTCAAGGATGTTCTGATACAATCAAGATTACATAACATTGAAAGATAAACCTTCCAGTATGGAAGATGAGAAACTGGAGGAATAAAATTTGAGAGCTGCAAGTACAATTCACTTGTGTTTGGCTAAGAATGTTCTTGCAAATGTGCAGAATATTTTAATAGCCAAGGATCTCTGGGAGAAACTCGAAAGGTTATATCAAGCAAAAGGTATCTCAAATTGATTGTTGTTGAAGGAACAATTCCATAATTTACGCAAGGAAGATTATGTGAATTTTCAGATCATTTAAGTGCTCTCAATGGTATTATCTCTGAATTTGAGGCTATTGAGGTCAAGGTTGATGATGAAGCCAAGGCGCTAAGGCTCATGTGGTCTCTTCCGTCTTCCTATAGACACATCAAACATGTTTTGATGTATGGGAAGGAAACTTTAAGTTTTGAAGAAGTTGCTGGTAAGATTATTTCTGAAGAAAGAAGAATGAAAATGGTTCTTCATCAAACTCAGCATTGGTGACTAGTAATAGGCGTTGCATGAAGAAAAGGAATCTGACATGCTAGAAATATGAAAGGTCTAGGCATGTAAGAAAAATTGTCCAGGAGGATCAACAACGAAAAGGAGCTCTAAGTAAGATGCTAGCAATGTAACCCTTGTTATTAGGGAAAATCATAAAGATGAAATGTGTATCCCTGTGGCATTTTCGTGTTGCCATGGAAGATGATAAGTTATTGTTAGCAGATCCACAATTGTACACAGGCATTGGTTGGCATTGATGCAAGGTGTGTGGTGGAGCTTTGTCCATGGCTAAGGAACTTTAGGAGGAAGCCAACATGTAAGTTGCACCATAAATTTTTAGCGATGTTTTGACATGTGCCAAAAAGGATATTCTTGGGATATCTTAGATCCAATTGAGTATATTATTTATGGTGAAGTATGATTGTTTTTTTAACAATGTTTGATTGTCGGTTTAGACAATGAAATGATTATCGATATAGACAATGAAAGCAAGTGATTGTCGGTGTAAATAATTGAAGTAAATGTTATACTTTTTTTAATCATCATGGAGATTGTTGAACTTGGTTGATTAAAAAAAGTCTCACATTGCTTGGAATGACAAAGGGATAGGAGGCTTAAGGCCTTTGTAATTAATACACCAAGTGTGGAAATACTTATAATTATTAATGGTTGTACTAGGGTCTTGAACACAAGTGGGAAACACATGAAAACACTTTAAGTTTCTCGTTGTTGTAATGCTCTTGTGTTAGAGTGTTGTGAGATGAGAGCTTTGAAGAAAATGTAAGTATCCTTGAGGCTAATAAGGTGTATGAGAGTGAGATTTGTGTGATGTATATATTGTTCACATAATGTTATAATTTGGTTGTCAATTTTGACAACGTCCATGGTTTTTATCCGCTTTTGGAGTTTTTTATGTTAAATTTTTGTGTGTTGATTGTGTTCTTTCATATTATTATTTTTCTATTTTTAAGAAAAATTCTCTAGAGGAAATAAATCTAATTTCCTAACAATTTCATCCTTTAATTAACGTTTTAGATATCACCATCTGCAAAGGAAGGTTTTAAATGACAAATGTCGGGGAAGATGTTTTAAGTAATGCTGTGATGTCTAGTTTTAGTTCTTCCATTTATTTTTTTTGCTTAATTAATCTTCTTTATTAATTTACAATGTACATTTATTAATTTTTTTTACAATACCCTTATTAATTACATCTCATATCTCTTGATATGAATAAAATTTATTTATTTATTCTATCTCATCATAGATATAAATGGTAATTTTGAAAATAGTAAAATAATTAACAAATTTAATACATTTACTTAAAATGATTAAATTTCTTGATCTAAGTGAAATAATGTAATAAGATCTTATAAAAGAATAACTTGACACTAAAAAAAATAACAGAAGATTAAATTAAAACAAAAAAAATAACTTGCCACGAAAAAAGACTCAAAGGACTGCAGCGATTAAAAAAATAAAAAGTTATTAGCGGACAATTATATAATTTTGCCAAAGTATAAATACATAAATAAGGACTAAAATGCAAAACTTCAATATTGGTTCATATGCACCACTTAAGACATTCCCCTATCCCCTTGCTAAAAATTCCCCCATGTAAAAAGCCATCATCACTGTACTTGTAAAAATCACTTGACACCTAAAACAGAATATTACTTTTGCTTAAATGAATAACTTGACAAAACATTTTATAACATTCACAGAACAGAAAATCAACAGTATCTATTCATAATTGATCATTTTCTCCTTGTTATTCATGCTGAATTTGACAAACTGGTAACAGACAAGTAAATCCCACAACTAGAATCAATCCTTTATTACAAAAAGTTTAAACTTTTCACTCAAGTTAAAAGTATCTCCATTTAACACAAACTGAGATGAACAAAAGTATAGCCAAACAAAATCAATTCTGTGCGCATTGGTTCCTTACAAAGGAAGGGGAATTTTCATCCCAAAACAAACACGAACTAAAAGGAAATGCTGCAGGTGACAACTATCAGATCAGATCAACAAATATAAAACCTAGACTTTATAGGCCTTGAAGCTAACATGACTTGAAAATGAAAGCCTGAATCTAACATTTTACCTTGCAAGTTTTTTTTTTTTTTTGAGGCTGGTCTGATTTAAAAGCTTGTTTAAAAGCCTACTTGGTAGTAAGACTGATTCAATGAAGTTATAAATATATTTCCAAATAGATTATAAAACATACTCTTGCATAAAAACTAAGAAGCTTAAATCTTTACATATATAATAATTATATAATCTCAATATTATTAAAAAATTAGCATACTAATTTATTATATGATTTAAATTTATTTAAATAGACTGGTTTGTCAGCCTAATAATTTTGAATGGCCTAAAGCCTAATCTTTCCAACTAATGTACCCTTGGCTGGACCTGAGCTGAGCTTGAACCTAATGTACCCTTAGCGAACAACCTTACCTATTCTCACCCATACTCACTGGTTAAAAAGCTAATAACAAGCATCAATCCTAATCAACAGTGATTTGCAAAAATATTGTGGGGATTACGAATAACATTTGGTTTCCAATAACAATCTATTGCTTATTTATACAGTGTTGAATTCCTCAAATGCAATGAAAACATCATGAACCTGAACACTTCTGTCCAAGAGAACCAACTTCAAAAACAATTTCAGTCTGATATATCAATTATGTGCTTCCTAATGCCTGCTTCAATGATCTAGCCAGAACGGCTCAAAACTAACTACTCAACTCAGGGTTTGAGAGCCAAACCTAATCCAACCTTTGCACTCTTCTCAATGGCCTTAGTGTCAACCTCCCCAGAAATGGTGATGAAGGATTTGGGCCGCCATTCGTGCTGGATAAGAGCACTTGCCTTGCCTAAGTTGTTGAGACGAGCCTTCACGGAGGTCAATGGATCTAATGCATGTTGGGTGCCTAGTGTGAGGGTGTTCTCATTGGTTGAGAATCTGTGAGTTACCTCAGCACCAACAGCTGTGTTGGTCAAGTGATTGACTACATGGTAGTATGAAGCATTAAGAGCATCACCTTTGTCATTCCTGCACACAAGTAATCATTATATCAGCAAACATGTAATGTAAGATGTGTTGTCAATTTCTTATAGCGGTCTATATTGGACAGCCAAAATACCGATATGCTATAGCATATCGGGGAAATATCAGATGTAAAGCAGTTGAAAAAATTCAGTTAAATATACATACAACTACTACTTAAAACTTAAAAGGTGTAGACAAGGCTAGTATATCAAAATAAAAACTTAAAAGGATCCATTCATTACTAACTCTCAACTTGACATCATAACAAACCTAAAAGTTCAAAATAGAACAAGGAAAACACTAAAACAATAGAAGCCACAAATTTAAATGTCAAAACTTTATTCATTCTCCTCCTCTTCCCTAATATAATCATCATTAGCCTTGTTGCCCTCTAAAAGTGAAGCATATCCTTCAACTTCCTCTACAAATGATTCCCCCAAATCATCTTTGAATAATTCCTCTAATTCATCCACTTCAACCACTGCATCATCATCTTCCACTTCCACTTCAACCACCTCCTTTCCTTTTCCACTTGATGCACTTGCTGAACCTTTTTTCCCCTTAGACCTAGAGGCAACCAGCACCTACATCACTTGAAGGCTCCTTTATCTTTTTACTTTTCCTAGTGCAGTTTCTAGGCTCTCCAACTCCCGAAACTTTAAACAAGGGCAGTAAAGATGTGCTTACTAGGGAAGGGATACGCACCGGAGAAGGTGGACCTCACTGGAGGAAGACACAGTCCATGGAGGTGGCTAGAGTGTCTTTAAGTGAGAGAGGAAAGAAGAAAACTTAGTTTCAGAGAGTTTTGAAAAAACCAGAGCAATTGATGGAAAAAACAGGGACTGAAAATGTGTGCTTACCAAAGGTGTTGCTTCCCAGAGAAGGTGGACCTCGTCAGAGTTAGACAATCAATGGAAAAGGTGGCTAGAGTGTCTTTGAGTTGGAGAGAAAGAATAAAATAGAGTTCCAGAAACCTTTTGAAAAACAGAGCAAGCGATGTCCAAAACAGGGACTGAAAACATATGCTGCCCAGAGAAGGTGGTGTTGGCCGGAAGTACTCGCCGAAGGGAGGGACAATCAAAGGAGAAGGGCGGTCAGAGTGGGTCACCGTGGTTGCTCTTGTAAGAGATGTGATATGTAAAACAGAGCATGTGTTATATAGAAACACAAGTTCTGTCTTTTCATTTACACCTTATGGAAGTTAAAAATAATTCATATCTTTTAAATATGAATCCATCAAATAATACTAATTGATTCTAACGGGGAAATTTCATAAAAAAGGGAACCTGGTAAGTCAGCACCAATATGGACGTGACTCACCACTTAACTGATATCACCGTATCACCCGCAATGAGTCATATAGCAATTTTCACTACAATATGCATTGTGCATCACAGGAAACAGAATTCCCGATACGAGATCTCGCTATAGCACTGCTATAGCCGATCTTTAACAACACTGAATGTAAACCCATGCTATCAATCAGTTCAAACACAATAGACATAAAGAGAGTTTACAGTTATACTTGGAGTGTATTCAAGGGAAAATACAACATATTTTTATCTCACTGAGTGAGAACTGAGGACAGCACATGTAAACAACTAAAATAAACAATGTGGAAGAAAAAACTTTTTAAGCACTGGGAACAGTAGAAAAATAGAATGGTATTTTTCTCATAGTCATTCATAACCATAAGCATAACAAGCTCAAGATTAATTTAAAAATTTTACACGTCCCACATTCTCTCAAGAAGAGACAATTACTCACACAGTCAATGAAGCAACCAAATCATCTTTGGTGAAGTTCACGCCAGCATTGAATTTTGTTAACTCCCCAATTTTGGCGTCAAACGACACATCAGTACCAAGGGCAAGTACATTAGTTCCAATAACACCAGAGAAGTTGACAATTGGGTTTGCTGTTAAGCCAACACTGGTACTTATTCCTGCATAGTCATGCAAGTACTGAACTTCCACCTGTTCCATCATGAGGTTTGGTTTCCTGAATTTAGTCAATTATGCTTTCCGTGAAGAATCATAGTCTCCAATATAAAAGCAATGGATTTATCTCACCTTTCCAGACCTTTGATCAGGAACTCTGATGCTAAAAATAGTCTTGAGACCAGGAGCAACCTCATTAACAGTGACAGTTGTGAAAAGCTGAAATGCAAATGCATTACCAACTTTAGTGGAATACATGTAAATTGCAACAGAACTGGTCAGGGCAACTTAAATTGACATAGCAGCAAGGACAATATGATTTTGGTTCCCACTGCTGAATATCAATCACTATGCATAAATATCAGCCCAACATGGTTACTGGTTTTAACAAAAAAATATACAGGTTAAGATGCACAAATCATACAAATGAAATTCTTTGCCCAACTTGCATATGTCATGCATGTAGGTGTAGCTTAGGACTAGTGCACTGGATATTTATAGTATATTAAGAATTTTAATAGTCAAAATATACGCGAGGACAAACAGAGTTCATCACCCATCTCAACTCATTGAAGCTGAAATCAAAATAAGAAAAATGAATTCTTATGTATTGAATGAATATGAACATGTAAAAAACCCTTCAATTACAACCAGCAAATAACCTAACCACACCACTCCCCCAAAATTTCAATTTCCTTAGTCAACCATTCAGCTGATGCTGGAGAAAATGGATAGCAGTTTTACATTTCACCTATCAAATGGCCCTTTATGCTTAGATTACAATCTAAGTAATTACTAATTAGAAGGGCCTGAGAAGAGTAATAAGAAAGCTGGGGTGGTGCATTTACAAATAGAAATCACAAGTCGTTGCCCCAATAAATTCCATCCAAAGTTAGAGAAATCATTTCAAACTCTACCCTAAAATACAGATGCACCAACCAACTAAAACATCCTAAAAACCCACCTCACGACCATAGCAAAAGCAAATGTCAACCGAAACCAGTTTCATAATTTTTCACAAGATACATAAATCACAAAATCAGAAATCCAACAGAACAGAAAAAAAGAACTCAAAGTCCAAACAAGTATGGCAAACTTACATTAGAATCCGTGTCCACTTTGACATCGGTAGTGATGTTCTTGTGCTTCAACTGGGTGTTAACATCAGCGACAAAAATGTCACCTTTCTTGATCCCTGTTGATGTTATAGCCTAAAGCACCATCATACACAAAACAAAATGAGAGGGTCCAGAGTAACAACCCACAAAACACCATTGCCAATACCACCATAAATCACAATTAGTGCTTCTCAAAACAACACAATGCAAAATCCATTCCCATATTCCATTCCAAAGCACCAAACATAACAACCATCCCTCACCACTCACTCACTCACTAACCCCCATAACAAACAAACCCCAAGAAAAAATGGAATAAACCCACTTCAATCATTCCTAAAACAAAAACAAACAAACAAACAAACAAACAAATAATAATAATAATAATAATAATAATAATAATAATAATAATAATAATAATAAATCTTACAACTCCAGTAGGTGAGTAGGTGGTGATGGTGAACTTCTTGTCACTGTGGTAGTCCTTGAATAGAAGATCTACAATCAACCCACAATAAAAAAAATATATTTTTTAGAAAAAAAAAACGAGCACTAAAAATTACAATAGCAAAGGAGAATCAGAGATAGTGAGAGAGAGAGAGAGAGAGAGAGAGAGAGAGAGAGAGAACCTCTGGCTTTTTTGCCGATGTCAGTGTAGAGACCAGGACCCTTAGACATGGCTTTAACACTCAACTGAAATTTGGAAATGAAGACTGTGGGCTAAACGGTGGAAGAACCCTTTTGGGGGAAACAAGTGTACGTAATCGTTTAAACCCTATTTTCAATACTCTTTTTCTTTCGGAAAATGTTCTTTTTATTTTATTGAATGAGGGGTTCCGAGTGTAAGAAGATTCTGGTTGTCGGATTTAGAAATGAAGTGGGGTTTGGATGGTTTGCGACCGTTAGATATGAATATTTGGATATTTTTATGCTAATTTTTCAAGGGAAAGAAAGGGACTCGAGGTTTAAAATGGAACATGAAAATTCGTTGATCGAAAAATCTCAGTATTTTTCAAAATACATTTTTTGAATACTTTTTTCTATTGTTTGAAATTTATCAAAAGCTAGTGTGGATCGTTAATTAAGAAGATAGTCTCGCGTAAATTTTGGGTTTTTGGCCAAACTGGGGCATTTTAAAAAAATATTTATGTGTTTGGGGTAGAAAAAATAATATTTAGTGGTCTGGGGTGGTTTCAGTCACATCAGCACGGTTTTGCCTTGGTTTACGCGTTATAAATATTGATAAAAATTACATTCAACAAGGCTTAAAACCTGAGACCCGTTGAACACAGTGAGATAACATGACCACTGGAACAACTATTCTTTTAGTGTAAACAAGGAATATTATTTAATATATTTCTTTCTATTTTTTTTACCAATCTTTCATATTTTTTCATAAAATAAAAGTTATATAATTTTGTAACAGTTAAAAATATAATATTTAGTATATATTATATAGTAAAATTATATATTATTCATTAAAACATAATATTTAATATACTTTATATAAATTTTATATATTAAATATATATTATACGTTAATATTTATATAAAGTATATTAAATATTTAATACTTTATATACTTTATATAAATATTAACGTATAATATACATTTAATATATAAAATTTATATAAAGTATATTAAATATATATTATAAATATTAAATATAAATATTTAATATATTTTATATACTTTATATAAATATTAACGTATAATATATATTTAATATATAAAATTTATATAAAGTATATTAAATATTATGTTTTAATGAATAATATATAATTTTACTATATAATGTATACTAAATATTATATTTTTAACTGTTACAAAATTATATAACTTTTATTTTATGAAAAAATATGAAAGATTGGTAAAAAAAATAGAAAGAAGTATATTAAATAATATTCCTTGTTTACACTAAAAGAACAGTTGTCCTAGTGGTCATGTTATCTCACTGTGTTCAATGGGTCTTAGGTTCAAGCCTTGTTGAATGTAATTTTTATCAATATTTATAACGCGCAAACCAAGACAAAACCGTCTCCCCAGAGTTTACATTTTAATAAAAAAAACTGAAGATGCAAGGAAGAATTTTTATTATTATTATTTCATGTTTGATACTAAAATTGAGAATAGAATTAATGTAACATCCTACGTTGACTTACCTTTTCATTTACATATGGCAAATTATTTTCACAATAAATTTTTCGCGTTGAATAAAAAGTTGTATCTTAATATGAATTAGTATTTACTTCCCTCAACAATTAATCCACTCGGCCTTGATGTAAAATAATATTTACCTCTTTTAGTTACACAAAATCATACCCAGTATGAACAAAACCGTTCTAAAATAAATCCTTAAATAAAAGTATGTTAAAATAATAACCGATCGGAAATGGTTCCACTCGGTCTTGATAATAAACAGTATCCGCTTAAATGTAATCAAATGATAATAAGAGTGTACGCAGAATAATATCCGTTCGGAATACATCCTTTGGTAAAATGGAGTTAAAACAGCGGGAGAAGAAGAAGAAGAAGAAGACTTACGCAGAATAATATCCGTTTGGAATACATCCTTTGGTAAAATGGAGTTAAAACAGCGGGAGGAAGAAGAAGAAGAAGAAGAAGAAGAAGAAGAAGAAGAAGAAGAAGAAGAAGAAGAAGAAGAAGAAGAAGAAGAAGAAGAAGAAGAAGAAGAAGAAGAAGAAGAAGAAGAAGAAGAAGAAGAAGAAGAAGAAGAAGAAGAAGAAGAAGAAGAAGAAGAAGAAGAAGAAGAAGAAGAAGAAGAAGAAGAAGAAGAAGAAGAAGAAGAAGAAGAAGAAGAAGAAGAAGAAGAAGAAGAAGAAGAAGAAGAAGAAGAAGAAGAAGAAGAAGAAGAAGAAGAGAGTCGCTCAGGCGAGTACCGACTCGCTTGAGCGAATGCCACACCTGAAGTCTGAGCGAACAAGACGCATATGTGGACTCACATGGGGTTTCACTCGGTAAAAAGGTTTACTCGGCATAAGGGTTTCACTCGGAAAACACTCAACTTCCATTCACAAGAAGAAGAAGAAGAAGAAGAAGAAGAGGACAGGGGTCATTCGCCTGAGCGAGACCCCAAAGTACCTAGGCGAAATCTGAGAGTCGCTCAGGCGAGTACCGACTAGAAGAAGAAGAAGAAGAAGAAGAAGAAGAAGAAGAAGAAGAAGAAGAAGAAGAAGAAGAAGAAGAAGAAGAAGAGAGTCGCTCAGGCGAGTACCGACTCGCTTGAGCGAATGCCACACCTGAAGTCTGAGCGAACAAGACGCATATGTGGACTCACATGGGGTTTCACTCGGTAAAAAGGTTTACTCGGCATAAGGGTTTCACTCGGAAAACACTCAACTTCCATTCACAAGAAGAAGAAGAAGAAGAAGAAGAAGAGGACAGGGGTCATTCGCCTGAGCGAGACCCCAAAGTACCTAGGCGAAATCTGAGAGTCGCTCAGGCGAGTACCGACTAGAAGAAGAAGAAGAAGAAGAAGAAGAAGAAGAAGAAGAAGAAGAAGAAGAAGAAGAAGAAGAAGAAGAAGAAGAAGAAGAAGAAGAAGAAGAAGAAGAAGAAGAAGAAGAAGAAGAAGAGAGTCGCTCAGGCGAGTACCGACTCGCTTGAGCGAATGCCACACCTGAAGTCTGAGCGAACAAGACGCATATGTGGACTCACATGGGGTTTCACTCGGTAAAAAGGTTTACTCGGCATAAGGGTTTCACTCGGAAAACACTCAACTTCCATTCACAAGAAGAAGAAGAAGAAGAAGAAGAGGACAGGGGTCATTCGCCTGAGCGAGACCCCAAAGTACCTAGGCGAAATCTGAGAGTCGCTCAGGCGAGTACCGACTCGCTTGAGCGAATGCCACACCTGAAGTCTGAGCAAACAAGACGCATATGTGGACTCACATGGGGTTTCAATCGGTAAAAAGGTTTACTCGGCATAAGGGTTTCACTCGGAAAACACTCAACTTCCATTCACTCGGACCTTCCACACTTGACTCATTACTACCCTTCACTCAGAAAGCTTCGCTCGGTCGCAACTCCCTCAAAGATAAATTCAACCTCCTTCACTCGGTTATAGTTTCTCTGGATATCCTCACTTGGAAAATACCCTATCCTTACTTCCCTCAGAAGAAACTCAAATTTCCACTCGGACACATCCTACTTCTCTTCACTCAGAATCATGATACACCTTCTTCACTCGGACAAGGGCGGGGATTTCACATAGTGGTGAAACAGACATCAAACCGACTGGCCCTCGATCAACCGGGGATGAATCGACTCGGGCAAGACTCGCTCGGTAAGAGACTGTCACAACAAACACGTGAAAATATAAACTAAGCATAACACAACGTCAGTTCACATCAGATTCAATTTAAGTCAGCACACAAGTAATATTACACACTCAGAAAACTCCTTATACACAATTATATTATACAGTTACTCAAAATCACTCGGGCCTTGGCATCGATCTCCCCCTTGGCGCGAGTCCATGGCTCCGGCTTTCTCCCTGTCATTGGTTACTAAATTAAAAACAATAGCAAGGGTGAGTGTTTGGCATCATAATTAATATAGAGCGAAATTTAACAATTTATATGTATATATATATATATGTTACGTCCGATTGCATTTTCATCACTCGACAATTATAATACATCATACTCGGTAATTAATTCACACTCGGCCAATAAAACAAACTTCACTCAACAATTATAACAAATGTCACCCAGCAAATCTACACATCACAACTTATAATTCATCAATTATCACAACTGACTCTCAGATAAAATTTGACGCCTAGTATCCGGATACTAAAGGATCGACCTTCAGCTGGGAGTCTGACTCGACATCCCATGAACCCGACTTGGTTCACTGAGCCCGACTTGGCTCCCCCTCAACCACTGGGTCAAAGACCTCTGGGTAGCTTAACTGGGTCTGACTTGACCACTGAAGCCAAAAACAGGGTAGTTCATACCGTTGGTCGTCCTCCACCACATAATCACATTCCATCATATAAACATAAACATATCATTCTGATTACCACTTGCAACTGTCAGGAACTGACCTGTGCTCACAGCGTAGGGCGACCGACTCGTCAAGCCCCTCAACATAACATACCGATTACCACAACCATCACGTATTTCATGCCATTACAAGCCATACACACATACATGCATACACATACAACTCATCCACATTATCTCAGCATTAAATATTTCAAGCTCATGACATGATTAACTCAACCACACATCCGATCTTCAACTGATCGGTGTACACAGTCACACATGTACAAACATGGGCACGCCAACAACATTCAATAACATTTTCTTACTCTGTTCATACCGTTCAATGACTCGGATGGGAAATAAGTCCTATTCAAATTAATCATAATCCGAACACCCCCTTACCTCGGTTCCACGCTTCGATGATCTGCTCCCGGTGTAGGTCCCTTCCTCTGAGCACTGGATTCGCAGTCTCAGCTCCGTCACTCAGCCTTTCGTTTTCTAATATACTACCTACGGGTCAGAATGCAAAACCCGTTAACTCAACACCCTTGGCTCTAAGGGCCACATGTGAGCTCACACTCACCAAAGGAGTGGAGAATAGACTTGAATACAGCCATATGTTAGTCCTCAAATTTTCAATAAAAGCTTAAATAAAAATTTCATAAAATTCATAAAAATTAGTTTAATTTGTTAGAAAATTAGGATTTAAATTCAATAAATGAGTGTTGTTGGAAATAATCTGCCCTTGATCAATTTTCTCTAGTTTTGCAGTGAAAAAGTTAAGAAATCAAGAGAAAATTACACTGGAGGAGCTGACGCGTAGCCTCACACCACGCGTAGCATCAAGTGCTATTTTTGATGCTGACGCTACGCATCAAAGCCACGCGTAGCGTCAGTGCTGCGTTGTCTCCACTCCTACTTTTGGCCAACCACCCCACTTGGACCCAATAATGGGCACTCCACTCAGCCCAAGGGCCACCCCAATCAGCATAAATGGCCAAAAACTCGTGGAAACATGTCCAAGTGGCCAGGCATGATCAAGATTAATTATTGAAAGTGGCCATTATCAAGTGTTTAATGGAGGCTGAGTCAGGGATCTGACGCGTAGCGTCACAGGGACGCGTAGCGTCAGCACCCTTGCTCAGCCCTATAAATAGGGCCATCCAACACCATTCATATCATCCCATTCCATACACTTCTCTTCTCTTCTCTCTTGTGCTCGACTTTGAGTACTTCTTTTGTGAGTTGTAGTTCTAGAATAGTTTTCTAGATACTTGAGTGTGTTTCGGTGTATTGTGATCGTTGTATCGTGAAGTTTCCATCGTCTTCTTCGTAATGTCAAACTCTGTAAGTGTTGTTTTTACTTTTACCATGTGTAACTAATCTGTTTATGTTGGAATTGGTGAACTAATCTATTGAGTATAATGTTGTGAATTCGACCTCTGCATGTTTATGATTCAAGTCCATGTTAGTATTTCAACCTTTTATTAATATGAACGTCAAACGGGAGAATGATTTTCATGTGTATCGAAACTGGTTTTATTAGTGTAAATGTCAAACGGGAGAATGATTATTTATGCCGTATTGAAACTTGTTTTGACGAAAGTAAAAAGTTAGAATACTCTTGGTATCTCAATTCTATAGGGGTTGTTAACCATTGTTGCCATAAGGCCAGGTCTTAATGCAAGTTTTTACTGAGAAAGCTCACGAGGGATCGGACTTTACGGTGAATTCTTAGAATTTATATCACGAGGGATCGGTTATAATGATTTTAAGCTGTAGTGACATGAAACTTGATGATTAAATATGCATGTCTTGAGTTCCTCATTGTTATTCTAGATTAGGGATCCAATTTCCAACATAATTTGTTTATCTGTGTTTATCTCAAGTATCTTACCTATTCTAGATTGCAACTCAATTTTTTTAGATAGATTTTATTTTCTTTTATCCTATGAATCACTCAACCATGCTATTTTGTGAATACTGTATAAATTGTATATAAATCATTCTTTTGTTTATAATTTCCTTCATATTTACCATAGTAAGAAGAAGATTACTGTTGTTATTGGACTTTCAATCCCAGTGGAACGATATCTAAATTTCGAAAACTACAAACGATTGGTGCGCTTGCCAATTCACAAAGCCCGGTTACAACCGACGGGCGAACAAGTTTTCTGGCGCCGTTGCCGGGGATTGAATTGTTTCAGTAAAACAGTAAAATTTTAATTACCGTGGTAAATATTTTTTACCTTAGATAATTTTTTATTTATTTTGTATCATTGTTACACTAACTTTCTTTGTCTAGTTTGTGTATGCAAACTCGATCTACCACAGGTAAAATTTATTTTGATCCTGAGATAGAAAAGTTTGTAAAGAAAACCAAGTCTTTGAAATCTAAAACACAAACTAATTCTTCTTCTACTTCGAAAATTTTTGAAAATTCAAATATGGCTGCTGAAAGGAGAACATTGGGACAGTTTGCTGCTATAAATGGTCCACCCCGAGTTTCGGGAATGTTTCAAGGACCAGTTTTACCAGTGGAAATTAAACCTGCCACTTTAAACATTATTCAAAACAACCAATTTGCTGGTTTAAATCATGAAGAACTGTATGAACATTTAACTGTTTTTTATGAATTATGCAGCACAATTGGTTTTGAACCCAATCAAGAAGAGTCTGTTTACATGAGACTCTTTCCTTTTTCATTGATTGGGAAAGCAAAAGAATGGTTTAAATCTTGTCCACCGGGTAGTTTTGCAAACTGGTCCGATGTTGAAAGAAAATTTTTGGAAAGATTTTATTCTCCTTCAAAATATTTTGAAGCAATGACAGCCATACACTCTTTTTCTCAAAATAATGATGAATCATTAGGAGAAACATGGGAACGATTCAAGGTACTCTTGAGAAAATGCCCAAACCACAACCTGAATGATGCCGAAAAGGTAAGAATCGTTTACCATGGTTTATTGCCTCAGTTCAAGATGATGTTAGATGCTTGTGCAGGTGGTTCTTTAATGAACAAGACTGTGGAAGAAGCCATAGAAATATTGGAATCAATGGCTATTAGTGACCGACAAGCAAAGCATGAAAGAGGTAATATGCAGAGGAAGCCAGGAATGCTCGAATTGGGAGTAAATGATGCAGTGTTGGCTCAGCAAAAATTACTGACCCAACAAATTGAAGTTATGAGCAAGCAATTGGAAAAACTTCAAATTGCTCAAGTAGCATCACCACCCCCTGCTCAACTTAAAGCATGTACGCACTGCATGGGAGAACAACCATGTAGTTACTGTAGAAATGACCAAGAGCAAGCCAATTTCATGAACCATCAAAGAGCACCCTTAGGTAATTATCCTTTTAATCATGGAAATTCTTTTCCTAACAATTACCTGCAGGGTTGGCAAAATCAGAATATTGGCTGGAGACAGGATGCTGGACCTTCCAACAGACCTCCTAACAATCAATTCAAGCAACAACAAACTGACAATGCAAGGTTGACAAGAATAGAGGAAGCTATTCAACAGTTATTGCAGTTTGTAGAGACAAATGAAGCTGCCCGAAAAGCATCAGACATACAAATGGGTCAGCTCGCAAAAGAAATAGCTGAATTAAAGAGTTCTGGGTTTTCTGCAAACACTCAAAACCCAAGGGAACAATGTAATACTGTTTCTATTGATGTTGTAAAAATTGATTGTAAAGAAAAGAGTGAGAAAAAGAAAGAAGAAGAAGAAAAAGAAAGTGAAAAAATAGAAAAAAATAAAAAAAATGAAAAAGAAAAAAATGTGCAAAGAGATACAGAGCAAGAAACAAATTGTATAACCCCGAAAAAATGTAAAGATCCGGGGAGTTTCACCATTCCTGTAACAATCGGAAATATCAACATCAGGAATGCGTTATTAGATTTAGGGGCTAACATCAACTTGATACCTCTAGATTTAATAAAACGCATTGGTGAATATGAGCTAAAAGAAGCAAAGACAGAATTACAGTTTGCGGATCGCTCTGTCAAAAAGCCTGTTGGGATTGTGGAAGATGTGTTAGTAAAGGTTGACAAGTACCACTTCAAAGTTGACTTTATGGTACTGGATATGAAGGAGGATACTGAGATCCCCCTGATCCTAGGAAGACCTTTCATGAAGACTGCAAAAATCAAAGTGGATGTTGATCAAAGTATGGTTGCAGTCAAAGTTTATGAAGAAGAGGTAAGCTTCAGTGCTCATGAACACCTCAGGATAAGTAATGAGGCAAAGGTTTACCTTTCGACCGAACCAGGTATATCTCTTCCCAATCAATTAAATTGTTTTAAATTAACCGATGTTTTGAAAGATGAAAAACAGGTAATTAGGCATCGGAAAAGAAGAAGAAGGAAGAAAAAGACAGGTGATTCCTCAAAGAATATTGGGAAACCACCTGATTAATCAGAGGTAATATCTGGCTGGAGACATTAAACCTAGCGCTCAATGGGAGGCAACCCATTCTTTTCTTGTTATTTTTAATTTTTAAACATAAAAAAAAACATAAAAAAAAAAACACAAAATTCTTTTTGCAGTTTAAAAAAGGGGTTTTAATTTGAAAAGAAAGGTTTTAAAATCAAAATTTTGAAAAATCAAAACAGAAGCCCACGCGTAGCGCGCCTGTGACGCGTAGCGTGGACTCTGAATTTTGGTTCTGATGCGTAGCGTCCCACCCACGCGTAGCGTCAGAGCCCACGTTTAGTTTTTAAAACTGAACCAGAGAGGCCCATCTTAGGGTTTTAAACCTAAAACTTCTTCTCTGCCTCACTTAGTTTTCAAAAACTTCAAAAAACCTCTTTTTCTCTCTTCCAAACCTCTTCAATCCCATTGCTCAAGGAATCACAAGTAAGTATTCTAATCCCTTCTCTTTAGTTTTATTTTTGATTTTTAATTTGTAGAAATAAATGTGGTTAGGATTAGGATTAGAAGACCATTGGGATTGATTGCTGTTAGGAGTTAGGGATTGAATGGATGTAGTGTAGGTTGAAAAGGGGTTGCTGCTGTGCAACCCCTGTTTTTTCTTTTTTCTGCGCATCCCACGCGTAGCGTCCCACTGACGCGTAGCGTGAGGATGAACTGTAAGCCCACGCGTAGCGTCCCACTGACGTGTAGCGTGGGCAGAACAGGCTGATGCGTAGCGTCACACCACGCGTAGCGTCAGCCTCTGTTTTTAAATCTTGCTGTTTGTTTGCTGTTTGATGTTTTCTTTTGAAATTAATAAATTTTCTTAGTTTATATTTATACTTTCTTGCAACTTTGTATGAATTTTGAATAAATTGTATTTTGTTTTGTATATTATTTGAATATATGTATGTTAATTTCTTTAAATATTAAAAATTCAAAAATATGTCGTTGAATTGCATTTTTATTTGTGAAAAATTTTAGAAAACCCAAAAATATTTTACAAATAATTGATTGCTTGTGTGTGATTTATTTAGTGTGTGTTTAATTTTAAATTTTTACTTTTTGCAGATGGCACCTAAGAAATCCATTCCCACAGCCGGTCCCTCTAAAAGACAGAGGAAATCAACAGACACTGACACCACTTCTGAGGATCCGGATTCTCAGAGACAGGAGGTATTGGGACTGAGGGATCCTACTAGATTTCGCACTGATGCGAAGTGGGCGAGATTTCATCAGATCAAGGGCCAGAGACTGATCTGGGAAAGGGTCCTTGATCTAAGTGCAGGAGACTATCCTGAGCTGCAGGATAGAGTGCATCAGAGGAGATGGGGACCTCTATTCTCCCTACCCACTGAGGGGGACCCCATCTTAGTGATGGAGTTTTACGCGAATGCTTACATGACCCGCCAGGACGTACCAAATCTTGGGCAGCAGCGGACGAGTTGGGTTAGAGGCCGGCATATCTCTTATGACCGGGACACCATCAGTACCCTACTGGGTAACCCTTGGGAGCCTACTCCCGAGGATGACACTTGTTTCTGGAAGGAAAACAGAAACAAGATTCTTGCTGAGGGAGAGTTAGGATACTCCCTCGAGGAGGTTGCTCATTTTCTGAGCAAGGATGGAATCTTTTTCAACCTGAGTAGGGTTGGAAGGAGTCCATCTAACCTCCTCAAAACCCAGCTTACCCCCATAGCCCAGGCGTGGTCCCACCTCATGCTCCATAATATCACTCCTGTCACCCATCTTTCTTCCCTTCCAGTGGAGCGTTGTTGCCTCCTTTATTCCATCCTCCAGGGCCACACCATTGATATCGCCGAGCTTATCTCCGAGCAGATTCACTTTTATGCCCTTGGGTATAAAGTGAATCGCCCCATACCCTTTCCTCTCATCATATCTGCCTTACTGAGGAGGCAGGGAGTCATTGTACCTTCACCCGAGTTTACTAGTTCTTCAGGGAGAGTCCCTAAAGTTCTAGTGAACAGAGATTATTTTGTGCAGCAGTGCGAGCTTCCACCACTAGAGCAGGAGGCTCAACCCCGACCTCGGAGGAGGAGACCACCAGTACAGCCTCCATCTGCTGATGCTGTTACACAGGGCTTTGCCCGGATGACACTTGAGCATCAGCATATGATGCAGATGATGGCTGCCACTCACAGAGCTTATATTCATCTTCACGATGAATTTTATCAGTACAGGTTACAGGGAGAGGGAGCACCTTATGTTACCCCAGCCGAGTTTGCAGCACATGTAGCTTGGCCTGGAGATTTACCCACCTACCCTGAGACTGGTGGATCTTCTAGTGCACATCATGACTCTGATGGTGATGATGAGGAGGAGGAGGAGGAGGATGATGATGATCAGATGGAGGATTGAGGATGCCATCTTCATTTATTTTGAGTACATTTGTTTCTAGTTATATTTGGATTTACATTTACATTTATATTTACATTTTATATTATGGCATTTTATCATTGTGTGGTGTGTTTATTCGTTTTTGCTTTTTTTTTTTCGAAAAATAATTCTTCTTTTAAATAAATCAATCAATTTTCGTTAGTAAGTTAGTTTATACACTTAGAGTTTTTACACAATAAAACCAATTTTGTTAAAATCAATTTTTGATTCTTTATAACTTAGGAATTTTGATAAATTTAATTACAATAAGTTTATTAACCATCAAGCAAAATTTCAAATAACCCGGTGAGTTGAGAGATCTTTTTAAACACTTGAGGGTTTTAATCGACATATTTTTAATTCGAATTGATTTTGCTTTAATCTGTGATTTGTGTTGTTGTACAGAGAATTCGGGAAAATGATCAAGGCACATTTATTGGTGAAACAAAACCTTGGGCCAAACAGCTTACCTTGGTAAAAAGTCTTTTATCCTTTGCAAGCCCATTTGAGCCTAAAATAAAATTCTTTGGTACCCTTAAAGCCTAAATTTGTTTTTACCATTCCCTATACTTGATTGATTAAAAGAGCAGTTGAAATAAATGAAAAATATTTTGAGTGTTCTCACAAAAATGGGGAGTGAAAATAAGCAACTTGATTCTTTTCAAAAAGAAAATATGGAAAAGAAAAGTCAAAAATATTGAAAAGAATCAAGTTGGGGGTATTTATTTTTCATCAATAAAAATAAATGAGAGTTTGGATCAAGAGAAAGCCTAAGGATTATAAAATGCTCTTTTATGATTTCAGGTTTTTGAATTCCAAGAAAAACCATTGATTCTTGTAAACCAAGCCTCATTACAACCCGTGAAAAGACCTTGTAATTTTCGAATTAACTCTGTATAAATAACCATTGATTAGATGACAAACAAAGTTAAATTCGTTTGATTTTATGATTGATTGAGTGAAACAGGTTACCAATTGCATAGAGATAAACACTTGTGAGGTAAGCCTGAAATTCTGCTTGATTGTTAATAGAATATTGTAAGTAATTTTATCATTAAACCTTTGTTATATTTGAATCAGTTTTTGATTATTACAAAATAGTTGAAATTGTGTAATTATTTTTTGTGGTAAATTTTCGGACTAACTTAAAAATTTGATTTCAAATTTTTATTTTCTTATTTTTTTCTCTTGCTCGAGGACGAGCAATGTCTCAAGTTGGGGGTATTTGTTAGTCCTCAAATTTTCAATAAAAGCTTAAATAAAAATTTCATAAAATTCATAAAAATTAGTTTAATTTGTTAGAAAATTAGGATTTAAATTCAATAAATGAGTGTTGTTGGAAATAATCTGCCCTTGATCAATTTTCTCTAGTTTTGCAGTGAAAAAGTTAAGAAATCAAGAGAAAATTACACTGGAGGAGCTGACGCGTAGCCTCACACCACGCGTAGCATCAAGTGCTATTTTTGATGCTGACGCTACGCATCAAAGCCACGCGTAGCGTCAGTGCTGCGTTGTCTCCACTCCTACTTTTGGCCAACCACCCCACTTGGACCCAATAATGGACACTCCACTCAGCCCAAGGGTCACCCCAATCAGCATAAATGGCCAAAAACTCGTGGAAACATGTCCAAGTGGCCAGGCATGATCAAGATTAATTATTGAAAGTGACCATTATCAAGTGTTTAATGGAGGCTGAGTCAGGGATCTGACGCGTAGCGTCACAGGGACGCGTAGCGTCAGCACCCTTGCTCAGCCCTATAAATAGGGCCATCCAACACCATTCATATCATCCCATTCCATACACTTCTCTTCTCTTCTCTCTTGTGCTCGACTTTGAGTACTTCTTTTGTGAGTTGTAGTTCTAGAATAGTTTTCTAGATACTTGAGTGTGTTTCGGTGTATTGTGATCGTTGTATCGTGAAGTTTCCATTGTCTTCTTCGTAATGTCAAACTCTGTAAGTGTTGTTTTTACTTTTACCATGTGTAACTAATCTGTTTATGTTGGAATTGGTGAACTAATCTATTGAGTATAATGTTGTGAATTCGACCTCTGCATGTTTATGATTCAAGTCCATGTTAGTATTTCAACCTTTTATTAATATGAACGTCAAACGGGAGAATGATTTTCATGTGTATCGAAACTGGTTTTATTAGTGTAAATGTCAAACGGGAGAATGATTATTTATGCCGTATTGAAACTTGTTTTGACGAAAGTAAAAAGTTGGAATACCCTTGGTATCTCAATTCTATAGGGGTTGTTAACCATTGTTGCCATAAGGCCAGGTCTTAATGCAAGTTTTTACTGAGAAAGCTCACGAGGGATCAGACTTTACGGTGAATTCTTAGAATTTATATCACGAGGGATCGGTTATAATGATTTTAAGCTGCAATGACATGAAACTTGATGATTAAATATGCATGTCTTGAGTTCCTCATTGTTATTCTAGATTAGGGATCCAATTTCCAACATAATTTGTTTATCTGTGTTTATCTCAAGTATCTTACCTATTCTAGATTGCAACTCAATTTTTTTAGATAGATTTTATTTTCTTTTATCCTATGAATCACTCAACCATGCTATTTTGTGAATACTGTATAAATTGTATATAAATCATTCTTTTGTTTATAATTTCCTTCATATTTACCATAGTAAGAAGAAGATTACTGTTGTTATTGGACTTTCAATCCCAGTGGAACGATATCTAAATTTCGAAAACTACAAACGATTGGTGCGCTTGCCAATTCACAAAGCCCGGTTACAACCGACGGGCGAACACCATACATGGTCCTTGGCTACCAGAGAAACGAAAGGGATAAGGAACCACAAATAAAACGGATCAGTGAACTCACCTTGAGGCCACGATCACAGGAATGGGGTTCGATTGAAGTTTTAACGCGAACGGAGTCCTCCTCCGGAGCATGCAATTCAGCAACAAGAGAGGAGAAAACAAAGAAGAAGGAGAAACAGTCCAAGAAGAAGAAGTGGTTCGTGAATAATGAAGAGGGGAGAGAGAGAATTTCCTTTTATATAAAGCTCAGGGGCAAGACAGCCTTTTCCCTTATTTCATTTGCATTCTCATTAAAAATTTTAATCAATTTCACCACATTGGACTCTTTTATAATTAACCAACCAACTACGCTTATTTACTTTCACAACGTTTAATTATTCACAATTGTCTAATACTTCATAAGAGTATTAGCCCAATCTGGACACCGGCCAACCGGTATCCTGGCATAGTGTCCACACCTCGGAAATCCAAGCTAACGCTTGAGAGATCGGATACTTCATCCGTTCTCGCATCCCGGTTACGTACATCCGTTGGTCTCAGTCATATAAAAGGTTGATCCGGACTATAATTCCGAGTTAGGCATTCTCCTCACACCGGTTAGTCCAAGACCACATCAGGCACACCGGATAATCATCAGCCACAAGACAGCACGTCTTTGCCCGTCCTCCAATGTACCACCGATCTTCAACACTTGTTTGGTCCTCACATGTGAGGCCGGCCCGACACCGGATTCCTTGACCCCGGCTCAGGCAAATCAAATATTAAATAAATCTCTAAAACATTTACTAATATTTTCCACTCTTCATAATTTTTATTAAAATATCAGGGATGTTACAATTAAGGTTTGGAATTGTATCGAGTCTTAAAATTTTAATATTTGATGTTTAAAAGTTTTTTTAGAATTGGAATTAGGTTCAATTTTATGAAATTAAAATATAACCACAATTAATTATTTCTAATTCCAGATTAATATCTTTTGAATTATTAATTTTTAGCACCACACTTTGTAATTGTAACGCCCTATGTTACATCTCAATAAATTCTAAAAAAAATTCGTAATCTTTTTTACTAAAAATATAATCGTTAAAAAGAAACTATTAGAATAAATTACATACAACATTTCTAAAATACTTCATGAATATTATTAAAAATTTATAAAGTAATTTTACATTCATCTGAAGAAAATAGATATTAAACATTATTAGAAAGAGAAGAAACTCTATGGCCCAAGAGCAGTTACTTAATGACATTATACCATGGTATTCATACCGAGCTCCCTTTCTAGAACGTACTATATTTACTGTCTAGATTCTTCGATCTTTCCCTCTGAATGAACTATCAATTAAGACATATGAAACAAAAACACGGAGAAATGAGTGAGAAACAGAATATAATATTCTCAAATGGGATATACGCAATAAAGGATTTTCACAAATTTAATAATAATATCAATCACAATCACATACACAATCAATTATGAATGTATGAATGTTATGCACCGGGCCTTAATCTTCCTCATAACTTACCTACATATGTGGGCCCGTAAATTTTAATTTGCATTGAGCCAACCAAGAGTTTACACTGTTCCATAATTCTGAATAGTAATAACATGAACAACTCAACTGGCATGGAAACACTTAGAGACTAGTCAGATTGAGAAGATTTTTATTGTGAAACTACCCGACACTAAGGAGTGACCCCAGGTCCCTTGAAGCACCCTTTCATCCCAAGGTTCGCAATTAAGCCTCCTTTAATGTATCCTCAATTCCTATAATCCATCCTCACACAACATTATTTTGTTTCTCTTTAATGATTCATGATGCATGAACTACCTACGTATTTAGTTGGTTAAAGCTTTTAGAAACTTAATTATTAAATATCATAAAGGTTTACAACATCATCTCAATAAACTGTACATTTCCACAATTTCTTTTCTGAATTTCTGTCATACATAAATAAATTTGGTGTAGTTTTCAAATTCAAATCTCACCAAAATTGAGTTTCCAAACGTTAAATATCTCAAAACTTTCTCATAGAAAACTTTTCATATTTACATAATCTTTCTCAAATTAAATATTAACAAGATCGAGTTTAGAAATCTCGATTTTATCAAAATATCCTTTAGTTATTATATTAGGGAAATCCAAAATAATTTACCATAAATTTTAAGAAAACAATTCTTAAATACATAAACTATAAATTTCTTTTTTATTTGAGAATTAATCATTTCAATCTTTTTATAAATTAATGTTCATAAAATAGTTTTCTTTCTAAAATAAATACTAGATTTTATTCTAAAGATTAAAAGAAAATTAATGATTTTTTTAAAGCAAAAGACTATTATAAAATACTCTCTTTTGGAATAAAACTTAAAGAGTAAGGTAAGAAAATTCTTACTGAGTTTTAGCTTTTCATCATGCTTGCTATATGCTCCAAATCCACATTACAAGATAATCAATCACAACCAAATATTTCAATCACAATCAAACATCATCAATCACAAATAAATATAGTCAATCATAATCAAATCAATTAAATTAAATATCATTAATACATATCATAATTCAAAATTTAATGGTTATTAATATAGTTAACTTTGAGTCCTTTTTGTCCATTCCTCGCACATGTTAGTCCATATAATTTAGTCCTTGTATAGGTTTAGTTCAGTCTATATAAGTCATAATAGTCCAAGTCCTTGTATAGGTTTAGTCCAGTTCACATAGGTATTTCAGAGCAAGTTACACAAGATGCTTAATTTAAAATTTATTATAATTTTAAGTTAAAAATTTATTATTTTAAAATAATATTATTATTAAATTAAAAAGGAGTAGGGGACTCCTCCCATTATTCTTATGTCTTTTCATATTATATTCTTATCTCACTTCCCCTTACCTTGAATTGCTACCAAAAGTGAGTTCGCTTTACGCCTCCGAGTTCTCAGAATTTTTGCAGAACCTCTTTCCTTTGGAAAATATATTCCTCTCTTCACTTAGTATTCTCTTCCCAACACTACTAAGTTTTCAAAATTTTCATGATTTCCTCAGTGCCTCCCCCTCTATTTATAGCATAAGTTTTACTGTGCATTTGAATATTATAGTATTTGATTACTCTGTAAGAATTAAAAATTTCAGACAGATTACTGTGCAAAGTTTGAAATTTTCAAAATTGTACAGTAACATTTCTCGTGAAGGCGGCTGAGAATTATGAGGGGGTGTTGCGAATAGTAATTTAAGGGGTACAAAAAGAAATTCTTCATTTTTTTTTATAAATTCTGAAATAATATACTGATCAAAAAATTCTAAAGGTCTATGATCAAATTCCATCAAAATTTTAATATAAAATTTTCTGTAATGAATTAAAATAAAAATAAGGGTGTTACAGTAATCATCTACAACCAGAATCACCACCATTATTATTGTCACCACCACTTTTAGTTATCTTTGCGGCGACCATCATAGTCGTCACAACCATTGTCGTCACCGCTAACGTTGTCGTCACCACCACCACTGTCCTTGCCACCGTCGTTATCACCATTGTCTCCTTCATGTCCATCGTGCACCACCATTGGAAGATATTTGGTCACATGTTATGTATGCTTAAATTGACGAAAGTAAATAAAATAGAATAAAATGATATTAAATTTTATGATTTTATAATTTGTCAAAAAATGATGAAGGTGTATCATTGCATGTTGTGGGACTTCATCCAATAATTTCTCTTTCTCTTTTTCTCCCTTACCACTTTGTCTAGTTTATCTTTAAATGCATTTCTTTGATGTCTATGAGCCTTAATTGGAACAACTCTAAGACTTAAAAATTTCTTCCTTGTAAAGGGCTGAGATAGGGGAACCTCATGTCCCCCTAGTTGTTCATCATAGACATGGAAAGGCTATGCCATTTAATTCATGAAAGTTTGCTTAAGGGGAAACGATTTTTATACATTGAAAGTATTGGTGAATCTGCAATATCCTATATGTTGTTTCTGAATGATATCATCCAAGCCTATAAGACCCATCTAAGTGTTAAAGAAGTTCTGCAAGGTTTCTAGGCAAGCAATTAGTCACTTTAAATTAGAACTTTTTTCCCAAAGGTTGTTGACCCTCGGTTAGCTAAGGATATCAGTGACATCCTGAGTAGGAAAAAGGTATAGTCCCTTAAAAGTTACCTTAGAGTTCTAGTAAATATAGGTAACAAGAAAGCTAACTATAATTTTTTGATGGATAGGGTAAGGCAAAAACTTTGCACATGTCTCTATCTATGGAGGTGGGGTAACGCTCACACAATCTGTGACCATTTCCATTCCAACATACATTATGCACATTATTCCCATCCCTAGCCCCATGTGTGATGATACTGAACGCTTATGTAGGAACTTCAAGCACTATAAGAGATAATAAGAAGATTTATTTGGCTTCTTAGAGAACCATTTGCAAATAAATGAACTTGGGTGGATTTGGTTTTTAGAGCCTTAGCATGTTAATGATGCTTACATTATGAAATTAGGGTAGGCTTTTATTCATGATACTAATGCTATATGGGTGAAATTTATGCCCGCCAGGCATAAGTGTGGAGGCCACGTGATGCCATCCCTTATTAGGTCAACTAGATCTTTAAAGCTTTAGAGAGCCATTGTGAAAGTGTGGCATGTGGTTAACAAAAAGGTTAGATAGAACATGGGGGATGGGAACTCCATTAGGTTCTCGAAAGACTCATTCCATTTAGAACTTCAAACTCTTATTTCTTATGCCAATCATCATGTGCCTGAGCGGATGTTGAACTACTTAGTGTCATTTTTCCCCTAAACAATGAATGAAAGTTAAATGTTGTCCAACCTTTCCTCACTTCTTACGTTATAGACAAGCTAGTGACTTATATTGTACCCTCCAATGATGTAAAGGATTCAATTACTTAGCCATATCGGCTAGGGTCTCCTGGGGGATTGTGTTGAGGGTTATCGCATACCCTTTTCCTTTGGTGGGGCCTTTCTGCCCTGTCGGCCGTCCTTGATTTTTTCCACTGTTTCTCAGCAATGAATTTCTTACCCTTTTCAATCTCTTGAGGGGTTGGAACGTCCCTTTGAGGGAGAGAGATCTGCTTGGCATTCCAGAGTTGGGGGTAACACGATTTTCCTGGTCTAGGTTGGTGTTAACCCTAGAAATTATGTTGTGGAGCTGGTCCAAAAGTGCTTCACCTCATGCTCCCTACATCAGAAAGCAAAATTATTATGGATAAAATTAGTAATTAAATAACCGATGTCAATATTAAATAAACAAGCTATATGTACCCAGGAAGGCGAGGTACTCTTTCCTTGTCTCTTTTGTCCCTAACAGAGAGCGGTACTTCAGGAGCGGCTTGGGACATTTCATGGAGGGCATCTATGATTGCTCGGGATCCCTCACTCAGCTTATTCTCCTTTACTGTGTAGGTCGAGCTCTCCATCAAAAAATGCTAGTGCATCCAGCCGGTGTTGATTAAGAATCTCCTTTCCTTATTCTTCTATAAAGGGGTCTGATCACCCTTGGTAAAAATCTTAAAAAAGGAATGCTTGAATGAGACACTGACAGTCTTGGCCGATTCCATGTAAGCTTTAAAATCAACGATGTCGCTCTAACATCGAAGATTGAAAAAGCCCAAGCCACCATTGGGGTTTCCATGATGGAGGACGCGAGCATACCAGAAAAATATGGCAACGGTAGGGAGTAAATCCCACGTGCTTGGCCAAAACCTCTAGAGAAAGGACTAAGCCCCATCTATTAGGATGTAGTTAATTGGCGGTAATATCCAAAAACTTGATCATCCCCATTTCAAAATTGTTGAAGGAGGGTCGTAACCCCACCTTAGTAAAAAGGATCTCATACATGAAAAAAAAGGTTCTCAGGGCACATGACAAGCCCAATCACTACACAACGGTGCAATAATCAAGAATGGTCTCTGTACTTGTTGGATCGCTCGATCTGGTCGGAATCTAGTTCGACATTGTCATTGGCTTTAGCATGGCAGCTAGGAATATTAAGATTTTCCTATTGAACCCAAAAGTAAGGTTCTTGAGCTTTAGGAGTTACCCAGTCTATATCGTCCACCAGCATGATGGTATCCTCTAGGTCGGTCCTCATGGTAGAATTTCCAACCACCATAGAAGAAACTGTATGTTTCAAAAAAAGAACATTTAAGAAAAGATTAACATCGCCAGCCTAGTAGTGTATTATGCTAGAGTCTATATCATGAGTTGACAAGGACCCCAGAAGAAGAGATATGAGCCATTGTTGGATCAAAAGAGGTGGATGATGATTCTTATGAAGAGGCTGAATCCTTAAGATTTGCCAATCTCAGATTAGAAAAGGTAGCTTCCCTTGAACTTATCCTAACCCACCTACGTATATCCATTTGCGCAACCCGCGACTCATGTCGAGGTCCCATAGATGGCCACAATGGTGGCTTGGAAAGGATTTCCATAGAATCATCCCGCGTGTGGTCGTCCCTCAAATCCTGATTTGACATTATTCAAAAGAGAATACAAACTATTAAGGAAAATACCAGGATTAAAAGGCTACCTGTGTGAATTAGAATTACTCTCGTAGTTTTTCTGGTGCGGGCTAGGATTTTGACTGGTCTAAAATCATAAAGACACTAGAGCACCAGGATCTGTCAAGAAGTGGGAGCAGAAGTAAGGAAGCTACTACCACCACCCCTTTTTTCTAGAGGTTTTGAAGGCAACGAGCTAAATTTGATGAGACGTGGCCTATGGATGCGATAAAATACGAAACGACGCGACCTATAAAAGGTACGATGTTTAAACTTCAAAATGTTGTAACTACACTAACACCTAAAATGTCAGGCGTTGCACCAATTTGAAGGTGCCATGTGTCATCATCCTGCGTATAATAATCCTAAAAATTTAATTTTAAAAATTTCTCACCATTTATTCCTCAATAAACTAATGGTAAGAAATCACCCCGGCCAAATGTATTGTATGGAAATATAAAATGAATAAATCAACAGTGGATGTAGCTCATCATAATAACACTGTCACTGTGACAAGCTAAAGGGCAAATGATCCGATATCAATATCGGCCCCTAATTTAATAAGAGACAGGTAAGGACAAAAGACATGGGTCCAGGAAAAGCTGAGACACGGTTGATAAGATAACCGATATGCTTACTGAATGGACCCCACTTAAAAGCCTGCCAGTGAGTTAAAGCTTGAGTAAAGTTAGCAACTTGCCTGAAAAAGTAAACTGGATCTGTCAAATTTTAAATCATGAGTTGAACCTCCATTAGACTATAAATACCATCATTCATAATGAATCAAGCATCATAAGTCATCCTTATTACTTTTAATGCTCCGGTATTTAATGAATCCGTCATGACTTAATCATCGGAGAGTCTTTACAGGTACCACTAACACCTGTTCTTGAGCCGACGTTGAGAAGGCCCCTGATTGCAAAGTTGAAGGGTACGGTGTTCCCACTTGGCCAGTGCTCGGATATCATCGGCCATCGTTCTCATCGATGCGATGACCAGACATGTCACACCATCCCTCGCTGCCCTAACTCACCAATCCCTAGCATCTACCTAAGTGGTATCCTATCACGGAGGCTAGTAAGTAGGCTTTTCTCCGGATTCGTCCAGTTCCGGGTGGAGTTTAAGTTCCGTCGATTAGATAATACCAGATTTCTACTGAACCAGTGTAAAATGTAGGGTGATAAAGAGGTTTGGGACTGGTCGTAAGAGAAGCAGAATACCCCTTAGATTCTGGCCAATTCATTTATTAATACATTTTAAAATATATTTTCAACAAGTTTTATTTATTATTAAATTAATATTATTAAATGATCTGACCGGTGTACGGGGTCAAAGTTGTTGACTTCGTACTGGTGTCGAGCATCTCTCTCTTAACTTTTACATTGTTTCAGTGGGAGTACGGTATTATAAACTTGGGTTCAGTGGGAACTCCAAGTTTTTCACGTTAGGGTAAGCAAGACTTAATTCAGCTGTAATCCTCAAAACCACACCAGAGGTGTACCTACAAAGGGGACTCTGATGCTTAAGTCAGTACGGTTATAACAGGGGAAAATCTGTATTACGAAGCAAGAGTGCTCAAAGATCTGATTAAGCGTGTTCATGTGTTAATGAATGAGCTATTTATACATGGTTCCCCTCTAACACAAGTGGTTGATTTGACTTGTGTCAGAAATTAGAATATGCAGCTTTTGTAGGTGAAAGTTGCCCATTTGCCTATTTTGGCCGGGGTTGCATTCATGTGTTCCGTACTAAAGAGTCCTTTAACTCCGGTGTGCCTGAGAAGCAATCCGGTTCGACTGGCACCTTTTACAAGTAAATTTCTTATTTGATGTTATCCAAGGTAGCTAGTTTAAGGGATCGGTATCCATACCGGATCATTAAAAATATAATTAGTATATATAAATATAATTAAAATATATCAATAATAATATATAATTGTGATGTAATAAACTTTGGCAATGATTTTTTTAACAACTTATTTTAAAATAGATGTTTGATGATATTCATTGTTATTATACATATTTAATCATATATTACTTTTTTAAAAATTATTAATTAAATTTAGAATATATTATTAAATATATTTAATAGTATTAATAATATTTAATATATTATTTAGTATATTTATAAGAAATACATGTTTAAACGATGTAATTTAATCCTTAAGGTTATGGCATCATTAGCTAATCAAATCACACAACGAGGCAAATTGAAATCTTTTGAAGACTTTTAAATAAAGTTAGAGAATCAAATAAGTATTTTTAATTTCTATTTTAAAATTATTTAATAAAGAATTATATATAATTTAATTTATTTTATATAATTAATTTAGATTAAATCATTATTTTAATTCTTTGTCTTTTATTTTTGTTTCAATTCATTTTTTACATCAAATTGGTCCTTAATTATCCTAACAATTTAATATTAGTCATTTTGTTAGTTTTCCACTCTAAACCATCATAAACTTTTTCTTCCTCAACCTCACAATTTCTCCATTGTCCCATCATTTCCCCTCACTTGTTACCCTTCGACCATCATGGTCATCATCTTTATTCATTTTTTCTCCACCACCCTTCATCTATACCAACCACATTCTCTCGTCTCATCCCCTTTGAACATCTTCCCATTTAACCACCCCAACCTTTTCCCCCCAGCCCTCATCCTTCTTTTATCACTTACTATTTCCCCTCACCTCTCACTTTTTTTTGGTTGCCATGTACCCTTTTAAACTTGGCTGGCCCTTTCCTTCAACTACGCCTTTTGCTCCATAAGGCTCATCATTATGTCACTTTAGTAGTTTATCTTGGCTGGCCCTTTCCTTCAACTACGTTTTTTGCTCTATAAGGCTCATCATTATGTCACTTTAGTAGTTTATCTGAGACGGCCTACCAGGACTCATATAAGGAATTGAATAATTTGGCCAACTACACCGAATCTTGTTTATTAATATTATGTGTATTTTATTTTTTATTTTTTAGTTGTTAATTTTGATTATTTTGTCTTTTTTATTAAGAGGGTTAGGTGGGTCAATCTACTAACTTGTCATTAATAATTCATCAAGACAATTTTGTTTTTGTTTTTTAAAACATGGTGGGTTAACGTACCATAAAAATAAAGTTAGAAAGTCAACCCAGCTCCTAGGGGTGAAGAAAAGACCTCAAGGGGTCGAATATATAGATATTTAGGTTAAATATATTTTTTCATCCCTATAAAATTAATAAATTTCCATTTTCATCCCTACATAAATTTTGCTATATTTTTTGCCCTATTAAATTATAATATTTAAAAATAATCCCTGTTATTAAAAGTCACTATTAACAACTAATTTATTTGACAAATCTTCATACCCTTCATTGATACGTCATCTAATTATCTTAAGCATGGATATAAAAACTTTTGAAGTGAAACCATTCAACTTCTCAATGGTAGTTTTATTAGGGTAATTGATACGATTATGTTACATATTATTATCTTTTTCATATTTTTTAGTAATAACTTCTAAATTAGATGATATGAAGGATAATTAGAAAATATATTGGACGATGACGTGAGAATCTACTTGAAAAATTACAATTAACAAAAAAATAAGACTAAAACAAAATAATCAAATTAATAAATGACTACTTTTAAATATTTTATATTAATGAGGGATGAAAATATAACAAAAATATTAATGAGATAGAAAATGTATCAAAATTTTTATAAAGATAAAAACTGAAATTTAGTGATTTTACAGGGATAAAAACATATTTAACCCTAAATATTTTTTTATCCTTTAAAATAAAATAAAAAATGAAAAGAGAGGACATGAGGGGAAAGAGAGCAAATAAAAGGGGAATGAGGACGAGAGAGAAGCATAAAAATAAAAATTTTAGGTTCAAACTTTATTCTAACATTTTATGTTTATGTCAAGTACTAATTATGTTAAATTTATAGAACAACATATAGATATTTTGATTAGGAAGATTAGGTTAAATATAATTTTTTTAATAAATTCATAAAATTATTATAAAATATAAGATATTGACAGTACAAAATTTGATAGAAAAATTAGATAAATTTAAAGTAATTAAATCATACAATAAGAATTTTTTTGAAAAGAATATTGTTACAAAAAAGTTTTATATTCCTTCAAGTTATAGAATTCATTACAACAAAACAAGAATGTCCATCTGTATATATATAATAATACTTTAGAAAGCCATTTCTAATTTTTTAAACATAGCTTTGATAATATTCATTGCAAAAGAATGAAGGTTAATAATTGGTATAAAAATTAATAAATTCAACATAAATTTTATTAATATGTAAAAATGTTGATATATATTTAATTTCCGTACTTCCACTAACCAGCCATTAATATAATTATGATGTTGAAAATAATTTCTAAAATAATCTATTTTTATTATAATGTGAGTGACACAATTACATTTTCAATTTTTTTAGTTTTAATAAGTGAATTAATTATATCTTTATTATCTTCAACAAAAATTAAATTGTTATTAAAATATGGAACTCATAATTCTTTAACTAATTATTTCTCATCATCTTAATATATAGTATATTTTTTATGAAAATTGAAGGAGGCTATGACCCTTATCTAACCTAATTTTGTCCATGTCAATTCTAATGGGTGGTTGAACCTATTTGCCTCACTTTAGATGGGTTGACGACAAGATAAGATGAATTGACCCGTTTTAACAATCCTATGGTAAAGGAGATAAAAGTCCAACAACGACCAACTCTAGACTAGAACAAAGGAGTGACATGTGACTTTTTGGATCGCTCAATCTATATATTCATAATCATCCAATAAACTCAATTTGACATGACTTGTTAAAAGCTGGGTCAGTCTTTTTATATTTTGTATTATTTAGTTAAGTTCTGATTAACTGTAAATATGAAGTGGTAAGAGGTTATTTAATATAGTTAAATAATCATATGAATACCTCATAGCCACAAAATTTGTACACTCTACATGAGCAATTTGTTATACATTATATTTGCTCTCCTTTTCCCAAATATAAATCAATAGTGACGATATACAAAAGTGTTAGTTTTACACCAACGCAACTTCTTAGTCATTGGTCCTTCCTTGTGTATATTTTACAGTGTGTTAGAGTGATAAAAGGACATAGTAGGTCAATCCCACTGGCAAGGCAAGAAGCATTCCTAGCAATACCCTGTGATCAAAACAAGAACAATATTGTATAATCTTAGTCAAGCAATAGGCAGAGATTATCAAAGAGAACTGTTAAGTAGTATTGCTTACCCTGTGCTTAAAATGCCTGGATTGACATTGTACTCTCTAGCAAAGACAAAAGGAACAATCCCTTGGGGCAGAGCTGCCTACACATGCAAAATCAAATCATCCATGATTTGAAAAGGGAAAATAAAATTAGTCTTTTAGGAATATGTCCTTCTTTCATTAAAATCACAATGACTATCACCTGTGATTAATTTTTCTAATTTTAACCTTTTGGAAAAAAATTATTTAAATAAGGACAAAAAACGTATATATAAGTCCTTAAATATTAGATTTTTTTATATTTCAACTATCTTTGTCAGTTGAAAATTAAAGATCAATCTCTTCAAGATGTATAAATCATCGAAGTGGGCTTCACCTAACAAAGTATTTTTAATACATGCGAATTCAAACTCTTAATGCTTAAAGAACTTAGACTATCTGTCACTTGTTCCGGACTTTGTTAGTCTATTAATGTTGTTTTCTAAGATGACAATGGTTTTATCCCGTTAATCTACAAAATATGGTATTGACATGAAATTAAAATTTTAATTAGAGAATAATACCAAAAGCAATTAAGTTTTTTTTTGCGTTAATTGTTAAAAAAGAAAGAATCTAATTATTATGTTTGTAAAAAGTTTTACACTAAATCAATTATAATTCATTCTAGACATAACATTTAAATTAATTATTACATAAACAAAATTAATTATTTACATAATAATTCATAATTTGATGTCAAAGTAAAAATATTTTACATGGACAATATATTTAAATTAAATTTGAGAAGAAATACTATAAAAAAGAAGAAGAAATGATCACCTGAATAATTGCCACTTTGAGCATTGTACCTCTTAATCCAAGCACAATGGAGGCTACAGCCATCACGGCAGGACCAACAAGAAATTTCAGCCCCATTGCCACAATTGTCATCCTTGGTCCACATACTAAAATACTGGAGTTTGATGCCATAAATAGACCTATCAAAATTTCATTCAAGAAACAAAAGAGAAAAAAGAGGCTTTTAATCCAACTCTTAAATTTGATTGTTACTTCCATTAGTTCATAAAAAAGAAACAGTTGATTCATTCCCTTACCTAAGCTGAAGGTTGCCATGCCTAGACCTCCACTAGCCAATATTTCTATTGACTGATTAACAACATCTGGCATATTCACTCCCCATCTGCAATAGGTTTATCTAATTATCCTTATTTCAAATAAAGTTAAGCAAATGTTATGGTGACATAAGAGTTAATTTTGTAACTCATTATGTGCTTACCTGAAGTGTATGCTCGCCCAAATTAGACCTATGAAAGTTGCATAGGTATTAGGATTTATTATTAACTTCTTCCCCACTTTGATAAGAATGAGCAACATTCTCGTTTTCCTCTGTGTTCTATGTTCTGCTACTTCTTCCTCTTCTTCTTTTGATTGTACTTCTTGAGAAGTTTCAATGTCTCCTTCAAGCAAACAAGGTAGAACATATAAATGTCACAACTTCAATTGTAGTCATACATGTATAAACATAATTTTCTATTTGACAAATCAGTTTGCATATAAATTTTGTGCCATGTACTAACATGCAGGACAGACATTCTAATGACACAAAAGTCGATTTAACTAGGACAATTAGATAATTTATCAACTGTTAATTGCATTTTAGAGAAATTGAAGAGACGAAGTAACTAAAGAATAGACAAAAAATATACAAACGAACTAACCTCTGGCCCCACTTTGATTGTCATAGATTACTTAACTGGATTGAAAAAGAATATATGGAGCTTAAGTAATTTAAAATTTAAGAAAAGTATTTTATGCAAGATATGAGTGAAGATAGTAAGGAGAAAAAAGGAAAAATTTACACAGACTTATCATGTTTTCTCAAATCAACAAAATGTAAATAAATGCTAACCTGTGGTTTCTGAAGGTGGTGCTGCAGGCATAGTCCTTGCAGGAATGGCTACATCAAGCTCATGAAGAAATAATAACAAATTATACCAAATCATGCTTTGTAAGAAAATAATCTGTGGTAGGAGAAAAGCAGCTTCATCCTTATACATAGCCTTCATGAGTGGAATTCCAAGGATCAAAGTGTTAGGAAGTGTAGATAATGAGATACCAGTTATGATCCACTTCAAACCCCCTCTGGCACTAATCTTAATGATTGCTGTGAAGACTAGAAATGCAAGCAGTTTTTGAACAATGTCAGCATATATGAGTTTGAGGCTCATTTTGTAAATGTTGTTGGAAGAAATCACTTGGAATGACAAAATTGGGACTGAGAAATTGGCAACAAATTTATTTATGCCAGAACATTGATCAGGGGTGAAAAGCTTCCACCATTTAACAGAGATGTAAGCAAGAAACATGGTAACATATAATGGGATAGTAGCTGCAACAACATGATACACATCAACTAAGGAAATCATGATGCCCAACAGTTGAAAGATTTAGGACATGTACAGCTTATATTATGCTAACTAGCTTGCATGCTTTTTAGCCAACTTTGTTGAATTTGTGAACTAGGATAGAATAATTTGTTTTGGAAGATGCTTCTTCATAGTGACCTATCACCCTTTTCTCTATTCTTCTCATAATGGCTCCTGCTTTTGAGCCATAACAATTGGGGAAGAAGGTACAATTTCGGCAATTGGAATACCAATTTCAACTTTATTTTATAACCCTATAGTTTTTGTGAATCGGTTTGTTATTCATCCCTATAATATAGACTTGGGACCTTATTTTATAAAGTGAGATAATAATTCCTTTATTTATGTATGTCTTTCTCTTGCATCACTTGTCAACTGAATATTTTTTTTCCTCATTTGTTAGTTATTTAATACTACTCTGGAATATGGTATAAGAGAAAAAAAAATCTGCGTTAAACTTATTTAATTTTATTGTTTTATTCAAAAAATAAATTTGTTTCTTAAAATCCTCTTTCCTATATTTAATAAATGATTTTTGTTGTTTATATTAGAGGGAAAAAAAGAGTATAGTAGCTTCTTTTTTTACTTTTAAATACTAGTTTAATACTATTGGGATTCAAGTTAGATACAACCATTATAATCAAATTTTTTGAAATTGATCTTGAAATTATAGATTAATTAGAACAACCTATCTGCAGGATGATAATTTAATACTCAAAATACTTGCTAATTATATGCTTGAAATTATGTATTAAACAAATTCCATACACCCTGAAAACTTGGTTGTAATGCACACAAAGCTCTTTTTCCTTGTATAGTGAATCTAATTTATTTATGAAGGGAGATATCATGATTTTACAATTATGCGATAAAAAAGGAATAATAATCAATAAGTAAAAGTAAGGGCATTTATTCCATGCAAGCAATAAAAGATAGATTCTGATTTTTGATTTTGACATGTCTTACGGTTCATTAGTTCTTTAGCAAATTAAGGAGACATACATATAAGATTTTGCAATTGCATATTCACCCAAAGTTGACGATCAGAAATCCTACTTAGAGATTAGAAAATTACGATAGCTTAATTTTGCTTTTAATTCTTTTGGCTTGCTCAACAATAATCTTCTTGGAACATTCAAAGCCTTCATTATGCCATTGCCAAACCAAAAATTTTAACTTGAGATTCTCTTAGTTTCATGTATTTTTCGTCTTGTATACGTGCCTGTATGTGTAAAGAAACTTCTCTGTGCAGAGAAGAATTAGAAGAAAAAAAAACTGAATTGCGAGTGAAGTCATGGGGACTTGATTTGCAACTACGAGAGAATAATATATTAATTTAACTTGATGAAAGGTGCAAGAATAACTGTTCCAGCATATTGAGAATTTCCTTTGTTGAAAGGGTAGGGTTTAACCTTGACTATTATTTAGAGTAAATAAAATTAGTATATTAACAAAAAGGAGAAATAATAGTAGGTTGTTTTGAGACTAAAATAAAAATTTGATTTTTTTAATTGAGAGTAGAATTACAATATTTTGTAATTTTTTGCTCCCCACATCAATATTTTTGTCATCTATATTGAATTTTCCCTTGATAGTTATGTAGTTGATTGACTTGTCTCCCTTGATGAAGCCCTGCGGTCTGTGTGTGATTGCCTCATGAATGTATGCTTTCATGACCAAGTCAAACGTAAAATTTAGATTCTGAGCCAGAATTTTACTTACAACCACTTGCTATTAAATGATTTCTGCCATGTATTCTTGAAATATAAAATGTTCTGTTGCTTGCTTATAGTATCCATGAGGATGTTATAACAAGTAAGGGTGCCAACTTATATACACTATAGACACTTTAAAGTTTATCTATTTTAGAATAATCAGAAATTAAATTTTTTTTAACCCAACAAGGGGTGATCTGTTTTACAAGGGATAGATCCACAGTTATTGTCAGTGGCATGGTACCATGCATTTAGGCTGTGATCTGCTTTAGGGTGTGAATATGTAAGGGGAAACAAACAGTTTTTCCCATTTTGTTGCATTTGTAATTCCCAATTCTAGAGAATTTTGACATTCGTTGGCAAGAAAATATCAATCATGTCTCTAATAAGGTACTGCATATTGCTGATTTCTCAAATCAATTTTTGTGAAAATTTCTCAAGAGGATTGTACATTACATTCCCTCTTTAATTAAAAACATCATAAAGAGCAATTGAGTCTTAAACTGAATTTCAGTTTAGTTTATTTTAGTCTTAAACTGAAATTTCTTTGATGTTTAAAAATATATTTATATTGGAATGTTTTTTCTTCTTTTTTCGCCCCATGTATGGGTGACATGAAATTCAAGTATAGCCCTCATGCTGTTTAATTCAGTATTCGTGAGCCAAAATGTACAATACATGTAGAAAAGCGATTCCTTAGATACATTATGTTAATTTTTGTGATTGCTTACTTGTAGTTGACATAAATTCAGTATTCTGTAACCTCATTAGATTTTTTTTTAATAAGTGTTTGATGTTTGATATGGCCTTGGGACCTTTTTCTGAAATTATCTTGTATTCTGTATTGCTGATTGGGATGAGTTTGAGTAATTTATTGCAATGAGTGGTAGTGGTTGATCATTACTTATACCTGTTGTAACATGATCACAATTCCTCACCAGCATTTGCATTAAAATTCTGGTATGCTGTGCTGATAATCATATATTAGAAACTTCAAATATAATTAGATTAGATACAAGCATTTATGTATCAATTTCTGATAGATAACCTGCTATTACTAGAACCTATGTTAAGAGAAATAAAGAGAAAGATGGATAGTGGATAAATGACCTACATTTCTGTTTCTTTTTTATTTCAGTTTCTGTAATATCCAGGTCAATTCCCAGTTTAATGCAATATTAGATTGGATGTCTAATAACTTGGAAGCGTACTTGTGCTTAATGTTTGAATGTTTGTTAGATTTATAGCTGTTCCTTGAGCAAACACCAGTAGAAACTCATTCTGCATATTTCGCGTTGCAGTGGAGTCATTGAGGTAGCTGCATGTCAAGTTATCGTGCACCCTGTGATATGCAGATATGCTGTTGCTTCATGTTTCCTTTCAGATCACGGGCATGTTTCAATTATTTAAGGTGGTACCAATGCCTTTGATCTATAAATTCATATTTAGGTTGTGTTGAGATCTCTATTTCTTTAGTATATTTCATGCAACAATGTCAAAGATCAATATTTTCCTATCTTACTTTATACTTTATAATACATGTTTATTTGTTGGCTAAATTTAATTTAGGCTTCATCTTAGTTGTCCTATCTTGATTTTCTAGTCCATGCTCATGCTTTGACACATTTATTTATGATCTTATTTAATGCATTCTCTTATTTAGCTGGTTGTGTAACTGGAGAACTATTGCTTGACCATGGAAATTATGTGAGCAATTCAGAGATATAGTTTTGATTCTAATATGAAAGGGTTGCTTTGTTTATCTATTAATGTTTTGTCTCTGTGTGTGTGTTTATGGTTTGACCTTCAAAGACTACTCTCTGATTTTTGCAGGGTTTTTAGAGTCATTAATGGGTCCTTTTTCTTTCACATGTAAACTATTCATTATTCTAGTAGTATTAAGAATAATTGATTCCTTGTGTATTGTTTAGCAGTTTTGCAGATGATTAATTCCTAAGATTCCCCCTGCCATAATTGAAGAGCAAATTAATAAAATGAATAGTTTAAATTGTAAATATTGCAGGGGGACATGATAAAAACCATGTTTAAACATTGCAAACAAAATCTGCTCTTGTTTTCAGCCCCCTAGGAACAACATAAAAATCAATTACGACTAGATGGAGTGTCTGTGTGAGTGCAAAAAGAATTGTGGCTGGTGATTCTGTGTTGTTTATCAAGCAAGTAATTTTATTGTTTCCTGCTCACCATAGTGGCATGCTTCTATACTCTGGATAGCATTAATTATTTTATATTGTTTAATTGTATTTTCTTATATTTCGAACTTATATTAGATACATATATACATTAATGTAGTTTTTGTGGTGTAATGTTTGATCTTTTAGTTTTGTGAATTTTGAGGAAACAATAGATGGTGAGCAATTGAAGATGGAGAAGTTGGCATTGTATAGAGCACCCAAAGGCTCGTGATGATATATACTGCAACTAGAAATTGAAGGAGCAAATTATTAAAACAGCTAGAGAATTTCCCGGTGGCGCTGGCACAATTCTTTTATATTTTAAGAAGGTTATTAGTGCGTTTTTATGTGAAACCGCACCAATAACCTTCTCAAAATATAAATTAAAATAATTTTGAGTGAAAGTCGTTGTAGCTGAGACATAGCGTCAAAAATTTTGTAGTGGCTTTAGCAAGAAGCTGATAAAGCATTGAATCTAGCATCCTCTCAATGGTTAGTGACTTTGTTTTTAGGCCCGAAACATAACAATTATAAGGGACCTATAAAATAAATAAGTATTTTTTTTTTGTCAAACAAAAGAGTTTTATAATTTAGATCACAGTTTGAATTTTGAAAATTAACTGTTTAGCCATAAAATTTTAAATTTTTTCTCATATTTATAATTGAACAATAATAGTATAATATCAAATTCACTTTAATTCAATTATTTATTAATAGCAATAGGAAGAAATGATAAAATGTCTAACAAAAAGTAATATTAAGACAATGAAACAATATTAAAAATTTTCAAATTTTCACTCCTACATGTTTGTATAGAAACTACATTCAAATTAAAATTTCTATATATTACAATTTACTAAATTATCAAATCTAGAATTTAAAAAAGAAAAAAAAATTGAGCAAGCATGTGATTCCATATTATCATTTTAACGAGACCAAACATCATGACAAACATTATTTGCACGGACCCCTGGCAAAAATTTCAAAACAATTCCTTATAAGTATAATAACTTCTAAAATTAGACTCCCTTTAATTAGGGTCATAAGTGGGTACCATTCTCATCTGCTCTTAAGACCAGGTTTACTTCCTCTTTTATAAGATGTAAATTTTTATCTGCTGATAATATTTTTATTTTTTAAAAAATTAAAAATTATTTGATAGATAGTATTTGCTTAATTGAATATTTTTAATGGTTTTTTTTTCCGATTCCTACCAAACACTTTAGTTGTGGTATAATTAAGCTCTAACAAGAATTTCTTCTTATTATGTCAAGAAACTCGTAAGTGTTAAATACGATTGTGGTGGCTTGAACAAGTCAAAGTCGCTATTACCTTCTTGCTCCTTCAGGATAGGGATTGCGTGGAAGAAGGGTCACACCATTTTGTGTTTTTCTTTTCAGGACATTTAGTAGAGTCTCCATATTGTTTTGTTGGAAAATGTTTGGTTCACAGTATTTTTACTTATATTCCTTTGTACTCCTATGTATATGAAGCATTTAAATCACATAAGAAAAATAAATTATAAAGAAGAATCATATTCTTATTTAGTAAGTATAAAGTAAAAATTTTGTGAAAAATAATTACGATTTTTAGTATTCTCAATTTTAAGTTTTTCGATTTAACTTTGCAGATTATATCTTCAAGTCTTGATTTTTGTTCTTACAATTCTGTTAGTAAATTGTTATAACAAAATTAATAATCTTAAATTTTGGATGTAGATACAACTCAAAATATTTATAGTTGATTATAATGAGTAATTCTTTTGTTAATATGTAGGTATCATAAATAAGTGAGAGAATAACTATTTCATATCCAATACAAAAATCAAACCTTTAACATTTGGTTAAAAAAGATAAACTTCTCCTTTGAGTTAACCATCCTAAATTTGATGGAAAAGTTTTAATAATTGTAACTAGCTCGAGGCAAAATGGGTGCATCACATAAAAATAAAAATTGTTGGGAGATATTACATCATAACTCATTTGATACTTTTTAGACGTCACTAGCCCTTACATTGTGTTGTTGTTGTCAAGGAGACATCAACATAACAACATCCACATCTCACAACACTAATTTTTATGTCAAGATTTCTTTCCATTCGTTCTTACTACCGCTAAATATAATTGAGGAGGCTTGAATCTCAAAGTTAGTTTGTCTTGGGAAATGGGAATAGTTTTGGGTGTTTGGAATGGTTAAGTTTTTAGATTTTGATTTTTAAAAGTTTAAAAATAAAAATTGTTCCATAAAAAAATGTTAAGTTAAATTTTAACTAATTTTGAAAACAATTTTTGGTCATATTTAAAAATAAGAAAAAATGGTTCGTTTTTGGTTTCAGTATTATAAACCCCTGACCTTCATCATTTATTACCACTGCTATTGCCATTACCATTGACTCCCAACAACTGCCACCTGTAACATCTCTGTTTTTAGTAGCAGTATTATTTAGTAAAAATTGAAGTTTAGAAGGTCTGTAAGTGGTAATAAGTGAATATACACCCTGTTGATAGTCTGTGGTATCTCAGAAATGTCATTTTTATACATAATAATGGAATTTATACGGACTATTAGTAAAATTATGCAAATTCCGAGTGAAATAGGCTCTGATCCGAGTGACAGAGGGGAATTCCGAGTGGAGGATTAACAATTCCGAGTGAAAGAAAGAAAATCCGAGTGAGGAATGAAATACCGAGTGTAAGTTAGGATGACCGAGTGAAATCTTGGTCTTAGAGACAGCTGGAGTGAAGTAGGTTCAAGGGAACCACTTCTGGGTGAATATTTCGAGTGAAAACACCCTTGAAAGACTCAATTCCGAGTCAAACTTTGCCAATTGCTTCTTTTTCGAGTGGTAATCTCTATGATTACAGTATACCGAGTGAATAGACTCAATCAGAATTATAACCAAGTGCAATCTGAGTGAGTTGTCCAACTCAGATCTTCCTAGAGAAGAAGGGAATAGCATTCCGGGTAGAAAGATCTTCGAGTGTGGTGTTTTGGGTAGTAGAGTTCCGAGTAAGGGCATATTTGAATCCAGTATAACCTGTTCTAAGAAGAATGACCCCAAATATGTAATTCCGAGTGAAATATAGAGTAATGGAAGCTCATTCCGAGTGGAATATAGGAAGGAGAACCCAATCCAAGTAGAATATATAAGGTTTAGAGCCATTATTGAGTGAGGCTATGTTTATGACTCTTTTTCCGAGTGATAAAAACCTTAAAGGATTTCGATCGAAACACATTTTTGAGGAAGGATAGTGTATGTGTACCTAAGAGATGAGTAACCGAGTGAAATATGAGTAGGGAAGGACTTAAATGCCCCTGGAAGGTAAAATCCGAGTGAAATATAGAGAGGCTGAACCATTTCCGAGTGAATCTATGAGTATGACTCCTCTTCCGAGTGAGATATACTCTATTGGACCAATTCCGAGTGAAGACTTGTATGTGTAAGTCTTTTCCGAGAAGTGAGGGCCTTAATATGTTCTGATTGGAATTGTAGTTGAAGAATTTGGTTAAAACCGAGAGAGAAATATGAGTAAACCGAGTGAGTAAAGTTTGAGTATTTCTGAGTGGTAAATCCGATTGATTCCTTTCTAAGATATGAATTGTTATTGGATTATATCCTAAGTGATTAGAGTTTGAATAAATTCCGAGTGATTGACTAATTAGGAGAGAGAGTCGGGTTCTAGAAGAAACACTTCCGAGTGAGAAATGTAAGTTTATGCCGAGTGATGAATGTGAAGAACGTTTCCAATTGTGTTGAAGTTAAATACACCGAGTGGTATGGAAAGTAGTATTCCGAGTAAGTGGATGACTTTTACCGAGTGGAACAGTGTATGTAGAGATTCGGATTTGGAATAAAAACTTCGAGTAGAAGACAGATAGGAAAAGAATGCGAGGGAGTCGGTTTTTGAAGGACATTACCGAGTGATAAAGGATTAGGCTTGGAGTGATTTAACCGAGTAAGAACCATTAGAAATGACCCGGATTTGGGATATAATACCGAGTGAAAGGCCAAGCAAATTAGGAATCGGTGTGGGGGTGAAATACCGAGTGAATGATGGGAAAGATGAGTCGGTTTCATGAGAATGCCGAGTGAGGATTGACTGATTCGCTCAAGCGAGAAAGCCACGCTCAAGCGAGCCTTGTAATTGTGACTCGGAAGTGGGAATTCCAGTCGGAATTCATTGACAGAAGTGTTAACCGAGTGTAATTTCACTCAGTATTCACTGACAGAAGTGCGTTTTGACTTCAATTTTGTCTTTTAATGATATTTAAATCCAATCGTGCGCATTATGGATGGTGGACGACCAGAAATGGACACTGACTCAGCATATATATTTGTTTTATCCCTAGTGACCCTTCCATTATCACTGACTCAGCATACCACTCAGAAATGGGCACTGACTCAGTATACCACTCAGAAAAGCTATCTCCCACTTGTCTTCCCACTCACTTCCTCCCTATTTAAACAATCTCAACATCCTCAGAACTCACACCACACACACGACACAACATCCTTCATCATTTTCCTTCCCAACAAGTCTCTTTCTCTCTTTTTCCTTCCATTTCACTCGGATTCGAAGCAGGACAGTGAAGGGAGCCTCTTTCTTCTCCTCCAGGAACTTCATTGAGGTAAGGGGGTATATTCTTGGGTGCCTTGTGGGAAAACCGAGTGAGGACAGATTCAGTGTGTATGAATTAAATGCTTTATATTGATATCTGTATATGCATGATATATCTGTTACCGAGTGTTGAATTGTGATATGACATGTACTTATTGGACTGAAAATACTAAGAATCATGGGTACCGTGTGATTTCCAGTGAAAAACTATGAGTTTAATGATAACAGGTTCTGTTTTAGGCCAATCCGATCGGTTTTGGTATCATTTCAATCGGTTTTAAGCCATTTCAATCGGTTTTAGTATCATTTCACTCGGAAAACACTCTTTTCTCTCAGACAGCATCTCCCAAGTCTTATTTTTACTCGGAAAATCTATTTCTTAAATTGTTTCACTCGGAAAACACTCTATTGCTCTCGGTCAGTAGCTTCCCAGTCTTATTTCACTCGGCAAACACTTTATTTTACTCAGCAAGTAGTTATTTTACTCGGATTTATATTATTTCATTCAGACAGAACTCTTTTCAACTAATTTCACTCGGTAAACTCATGTTTCACTCGGAACTTATCTTATTTTTACTCAGGAACCATTTTCATGCTGATTCCACTCGGAATCAGATTTCATTTCACTTGGAGACACATTTTCACTCGGATTCACAAACATTTTTACTTAGAAAATTCCTTTTAGACTAATTCCACTCGGAATCCTATTTTATTTCACTCAGAATTATATTAATTTCACCCAGAAAACTGTTTCTTCATTATGTTTCACTCGGAAGGCATTTTAACATCACTAAGGAAACTCTTTCAGATTGATTTCACTCGGATTTAGAACTGTTTTACTTAGAAGACCCCCCTCAGCTTGATTTTATTTGAAATCGTGCTTATTACACTCGAAATTTTAATTATTACACCTATTTTACTCAGAAAACTTGTATCAACCTGATTCCACTCGGAATCAGGAATTATTTCACTCGGATTTACTTTACTCGAAGGTATTCCAGTCAGCAGAATGATTTTCACTCGGATTTACAAACAATGCTACTTAGGAAACCATTTTCCCTACTGACCTCACACGGATTTATATTTTAATTCACTCAGAAATTTGTTTCACTCAGAATTCAAGATATTTAGTTAAGAAAATTATTTTCAGCTTCTGTTTCACTCGGATTACTTATTGATTTCAGTTAGAAAATTCTGCTCAGTTTATTTCACTCGGATTCATAGCTATCTCATGCGGAAAACTTATTTTTCACTCGGATTCAAGCTGTTCCAGTCGGAAAACAGCATTCCACTTCATTTCACTCGGATCCAAACTTACTTCAGTCGGAAAACAGCTTTTCCAGTGTCATTTCACTCGGATTTTTAACCAGAACGTTTGGAGAACCCTTCTCAGTATGATTCCACTCGGAATCATACATATTTCACTCGGATTTGCCCCTGTTTCACTCGGAAAACTCTATTTTTAATGGTTTTCGCTTGGATTTTCATTTAGAAACTACTTCTTAATACTTTTTAAATTAATGAGAGGTTATAATTATTATTATTATCCTTATTCTATTATTAACCTAATTATTATTAAACTTAATATTATTATTAGTAGTTTTCTTGTTATAAACCTTGTTAACATTTTAATTATGCATACTTATATAAAGAATAAGTTATTTTACTCCTTATGGAAAATACTATAATAGATATACTTACAATGTTTGAATAATTGATAGAATCCAAAGAACTTGGAAATGATATGATGAGACTGGAAATACATAAGATACCCAAGGGATCAATTGATAAGATAAATGCATTTCGCGTCATGAAAATATTTTTGAAGAAGAAAAACCTCTAGAGCATACACTTGGTACAATGAAGGACACTCACGTTCGATCTCAGTAGAAGAATCTTGGGAGTACAACTGGAACGACAACCCAATGGCATCAGAGTCGCGCCCTGATAGCCGGGTGAGACGAGTAATTCTGGTGTACTTTGACTAAATGACGGAGTGTGACCATGATCGTAGGGATCCAAGTCTCAAATATATATATAAATCAATGATGAGAACCAATGAGTTCATTTGTACCAGAGCTTGGGCGGACCCTGATCGCTCTAGAGAATTGGAATGGTGATATTCCAGAGAAGAAGAAATAATTTCTTGGGCCCACATGCATCATGAGACTTAACCAAAGATAAATCATAATAAATCCGAACTCATGCATTCATTACATCATATTTGATTGTTATGATTGTGAATATGTTATATGTATGATTTATTTCATAGTAATATGCTTGATTGTTATAATTGTGAACTTGCTAAATATACGATTATGTGATGACAACATGCTTGATTGTTATAAATATGCTAAATGTGTGATCTATGTGACATTGTATGTTAACTGGATTATGTCCGCACCGGATGAACCAATCAGGGTCTTGGGTTATACTCACCCTTACTGTTGACCATTTTTCAGAGGAAATAGAAACTCAAGAACCCGAGTGTGAAGATCAGCAATACGCTGAACCCATTGAGAATAATCATTAAGGATAGAATATTTATGATTAATAATCAGACATCGGATGACTGTATAATATCTAAGGGGGCCTGCGTGCCCTATTCTGTTAAGAATACAATTACTTACAGTTTGTGAATGACTATGTGATATATACATTATTGCTTCCACTGATCTGCCACGTACTTATTTATTAAAAAAAAATATATTCACTTTTTCTGAAAACTGTTAACACACTCAGTTAAATAGGATGAACCTACAAAAGGATTTGTCTTATCTAACCGAGGGTGTTACACCACCTCCACTATTACCACCATTGCCAGCCACCACCACCATATCAACATCACTGCCTGTAACACTCCTATTTTTATTTTTATATTAAAATTTTGAAAAAATTAAATTATGGTTCTTTAGAACTTTTTAATCTACGTATTATTTATGATTTTTTGGAATTTTTGAATTATTTTAATAAAATAATATTTTTTAAATAATTTTAAATTCATATAAGTGACTTAAAATAAAAAATATTTATAAGAAAGTAAAGTTAAAATTATAATAAAATTTTCTAAAATCTATTTCAAATAGACTTATCTAAAAATGATCGGTTTGAGAAAAATCTTGATCTTTTCCAATCGTTAAAAATTGGAAACGTATCAATAAATTTTTATTAACAGAAAATTTTAGATTTTAAAAATTTAAACTTTATATTACTTATTATAAAATTAGTGAGGACTGATATAATATCACTAAATTTCAAAAAGGGCTGATTTTGAATATTTAAAATATACCGAGTGAAAGGTTACTATTTGGCTTAATAATTCAGCCGACATTTACTATGTAAAACACTGTGCATGTATGAAATTTTCAAAAGGTATATAGTAACCAGGATTAAATTTTCAAAAAATACACAGTACTTTTATATTAAAATAATGGAATACATAGTAATTTTCCTTTCTATAAATACCGAAGGAATTCTTCTTTAGAATTCACAATTTCAGATTAAGTTTTCTCAATATAGTAGTACTAGTGAGATAGTGGTAGAAGTAAGAGAGAGAAATAAATTTTTTTGAAGAAGGTTCTGCTAAAATCCTAAGGTAATAATACCTCTCTTTTTATTTTTAGGGTTATTTTCATATCGTTTTTAGAAATCTATTATTATACTGGAAATAATATTATTTTAAGTTACTATTCTGAATAGTAAAATACTATATCAATAGTAAATTACTATTTCAATAGTAAATTACTATTTAAATAGTAAATTACTATTTACTGTTACTATTTACCTTTACTATTCATGTTTTACTATTTACCGTTACTATTCACGATTTACTATTTACTGTTACTATTCATGATTTACTATTTATCGTTACTATTCACATTTTACTTTTTACTATTACTATTCACGATTTACTATTCACTATTCACTATTCACTATTCAAAATTTACTATTTCTGCTTTAAGTAGTAATCTTAATTTTCATCTTGTAACTATATTAAAATGAAATTGGTATGTTTTAGAGCTCAGAGACGAGGCGCGTATGGATTTTCAATAACGAATCAGTATACAAGAGGTAAGGGGGAGTGAGATAATATGAAAAAACATAAGAATAATGGGAGGAGTCCCCTACTTCTTTTAAATTTGATAATATTATTATTTTAAAATATTAATATTTTAACTTAAATTTTTTTAATAAATTTTAAATTAAATATCTGATGTAACTAACTCTAACATACCTATGCAAGAACCTGTACTTTTATAACCTATATGAACTGGACTATACATATACAAGGACTTGGACCACTATGACCCATATGGACTGAACTATACCTATGCAAGGACTGAATTATATAGACTTACATAGACCTATGCGAGGAATTGACCAAAAGGACTCAAATTGACTATATTAATAACCATTAGACTTTGAATTATAATATTTATAAATGATGCTTTATTGACTTGATTTTGACTGATTATTTTCATGATTGTTAATTATTTATGATTGTTAACTGTGATGGATGATCTTATGATGTGAAGTTTGAGCATATAGCAAGCATGACGGAAAGCTAAAACTCGGTAAGAATTTTCTTACTTTACTCTTTAAATTTTTATTCTAAGAAAAAGTATTATTTTATTTTTTTTAGCCTTTTATTTCTTCTTAGAAATTATTTCCATTGATTTTACTTTTAATCTTTAAAAATCTAGTATTTATTTCAAAAGAATTCATTTTATGAAAATTAATTTATAAAAAGCTTGAATTAATTAATTCTTGAATTAAAGAAAAATTTTATAATTTTAAGTATTTTTTTAAAGATTATTATCTTTAAGTAAAATAAAATTTTCAAAAGTAAATTACTTTGTTCCAACCTAATAACTAAAGATATTTGGAAATAATTGAGATTTCTAAATTCGAGATTGTTAAGATTCAATTTAAAAAGAAAATATGTAAAGTGCTTTATGAGAAGTTTTGAGATATTTAAGGCTTGGAAACTCAATTTTGATGAGAATTGAAAACTGTACCAAATTTATTTATGTATGACAGAAATTCAGAAAATTGAGAAAATATACAGTTTATTAAGATGATGTTATAAACCTTTATGGTATTTAATAATTGAGTTTCTAAAAGTCTTAACCAATTAAATACGCGAGTAGTTCATGCATCATAAATCATTAAAGTGACCTAAAATGATATTGTTTGGGGATGGATTATAGAAACTGAGGATACATTAGAGGAGGCTTAATTACGAGCCTTGGGATGAGAGGGTGTGAAAGGGTGCTTCAGGGGACCTGGGGTAGCTCCCTAGTGTCGGTACTTTCACAATAAAAACTTTCTCAATCTGACTAGTCTCTAAGTGTTTCCATGCCAGTTGAGTTATTCATATTATTATTATCCGGACTTATTGAATAGTGTAAACTCCTGGTTGGCCCAGTGCAAATTAAAATTTAAGGGCCCATATATATAGGTAAGTTATGATGAAGATATTGCATAACATTCATGCATCCATAATTGATTGTGTGTGTGATTGTGATTGTGATTGATATTATTATGTATTGGTTTATGAAAATCCTTTGTTGCTTATGTCTTATTCGAGAATATTATATTCTGTTTCTCACTCCTTTCTCCGTGTTTTTGTTTCATATGTTTTAAATTGATGGTTCAGAGGGAAGGATCGAGGAATCTCGGCAGTAAATGTAGCACGTTCTAGAAAGGGAGCTCGGTATGAATACCGTGGTCCAATGAATAAATAAAGTTATTAAGTAACTGCTTCTGGGCCATGGAGTTTCCTCTCTTTCTTATAATGTTTAATATTTATTTTCTTCGGATGAATGTAAAAATTACTTTATAAAGTTTTAATAATATTTACGAGGTATTTTATAAATGATGTATGTAATTTATTCCAATAGTTTCTTTTTAATAAACATATCTTTAAAAAAAAATTTATGAATTTTTATAGAGTTTATTAAAGTGTAACAGAGGGCGTTACATCGCCACCATCACATTGACGCCTTACCATTACCACTATTATTGTCATCATCATCACCATCATCCCCCTCATCGTCCTCATCACCATCACCATCATTATCAGCATCCCATGATTGTTGCCATCGCCACCATTTCCATTATCGCCACTATCACTGCCACTATCACCCTATCACTATGATAATTACCAACATTACCATCACTATTGTCGTCAGGCCATTATCACCATTGTCATCGCCATTGCCACCCTTACCACTACCATCACTACTATTGCCACACTGCCATCGTCGCCGCTACTATCATCACCGTCGTTGCCATGCTAATACCACCCTCAAGTCCACCACTCACCCCACCATCACCACAACCATAACCACCATTGTTGATCACCTATGCCATCGCTATCGCCCCTGACACCTCCATTGTCATTCATGACCAGAACACACACCCTTAACTAAAACAATTTAGCCATTGATAAAGGGTCGTCACTAATAGTGGTGCCATAAGATTAATGATCATGATTTGCATCTGAGGAACATTTGCAACGTAAATCAGCAAAGACATGACTGCTCGTCGCCACAAACCCGTCACAACGGATGTAGCTAAACCCTAAACCACCACCATCACCACCACCACCACCACTGCTACCACTACTACTACTCCTACTACTATTACTCTTTTTTGGGTTTTAGATTCTGCTTCACTTCCAAAAGAATTGGTTATACAGTCCTTGTTTTCAAACGTCATCTTTAAGTTTTTATAAGCTTTTGAGTTTTGTAATGGCAAGTGGTTCTTTAGTAATCTTCAAAAAGCCTAATTTCTTACCTAACCTTTTCAACTAATTATCATAGAACATGGACCAACTTTGTTCATTGGAATATATTCTCTATTTTTTACTTCAACAATTCAGAAATTAAGTTTATCTAGCAAGGAATGCTTGCATATAAAGTAGTATCATGTATTTTAAGTTCTTAATAAAAGTTATTATCATTACTGCCTTTTGTGTACTAAGATTGGGAGCTAGAGAAAAAAGAGTTGAGTTTCTTTCATTTCTCATCACCTCATATTGGTGCTAATTTAGCTGAAAGGTTATTGAGTTTGTTAAGAGAATAAGGGATTGACAAAACATATTCATTATTACTTTAGATAATGCGTATTACAATGACACAATGATAGATATATTAAAAAAATCCATCATTTGGACAAGGATTGGTTGTTACTTAGGATTATTTTCATATAAGGCGTGGTGCTCACATTTTAAACTTAATTATTCAAGAAGGTTTAAAGGTGATAGATAGTTGTTTAGCCAAAATTCGAGAAAGTATGAAGTATGTTAGGGGTTCAAATGCATGAAAGTTGAAATTTGTATCATGCTTAGAGCAATTATCTTATTTGACTTCTAAACCAGTTGGTCAAGATGTACCCACAAGATGGAATTCTACATACCTTATGCTTCAAAGTGTCATAGGTTTACGATAAGCTTTTAACTTCTTAAAAGTATTGATTCTAATTTTGATTGTTGTTTACCAGAAGAAAAGTGGGCTAAGGTTAAAGAGATAACACAATTTCTAAAGCTAGTTTATGATATCACTACCTTTTTCTCGGGCATCCATTATCCAACTATTAATTTACACTTGTATGGTGTGTGAATGATTCACCTCAAAATTAAGGAAGTTGCTTGTTTTTATCATGAACAATTTGAACATGAAAATTAAATTTGTTGCATGGCTAAAAGAATGAAAAGGAAGTTTGACAGAAATTGAGAATCTTACGGTGTAGTTCTTTTGTTTGTAATCATATTAGATCCTCGATATAAGTTATAGTTTGTTGAATATTGTTATGTGAAGTTATATGGTAGTGATGATGGTTTGAGATTAGCTGAGGAAATTCACACTAAGTTGAATGCCCTTTTTAAAAAGCATCTTGAATCCTTCACAAATGGCTCAAACCATCAGACTCACAAAGATCTATTAAAGGTAGTCTAGGTTTTGCTCCTTCAAGTGATTTAGAAGATTTTAGGACATTGTAAATTGTGTGGATCATCAAGGAAAGAATCTAATTTATAATCATATTTACTTAAGGATAAACTTGATCATAAACAATTTGTTAAATGCTTTGGAGTACTGGAAGAAAAATGAAGTTAAATATCCCAAGCTCTCTTTGATGGCATGGGATGTTTTGAGCATACCAATTTCAACAGTTACATTAGAATCAACTCAGCATTGGCAGTCATATAGTTAGTCACTATCAAGGTTCTTTTTTGCTTAAAAATATTAAAGCATTGATATATGCAAATCATTGACTTTAGGGTACCCCAAGTTAGTGTCTTGTAGCTTGGTATTTGTCATCCATTCACTCCAAGTTATTATTATATTATTTTTTTTATAAAAGAGATATTATGTTCTTTCTTTGTAGCTCCCTTGTATCTTGATGATGAAAAACTTGTTAAGGATCATATAGTTTTGTCAATTTCTATAACTTAAATTTCTTTAACATAAACTATGTAACTATATTGTAGTTAACATTTTTTTGTTTGGATTACCGTTTTAGATAACTATATGCTTTGCGTATCAAAGTTGTATTGGATATTATTTTATTTTTATTTACATGTTGATGTTGATTTTTCCATCTTAGTTTTCATATGTCAAAACACACTCTTATAATCATATTCTAGAAATTACGTCATCTTTATTACTTTGTCCACATTCTAGATCATTTAGAAGCTTTCAAAATGATTAAATCTAAATTTCAATTAATTAATACTAAACACGACTAAGTTTTTGTTAGAGAGAGAAAAAAAAAGATAGAAATTAAAACGTAAAAATGTAGAAAGAAAAAATTGAGATAAAAAATAAATAGAAATTAGAATGTAAAAATATGGAGCGAGAAAATAAAGAAAAGAATTAAAAGAAAAATTTAGAGGGAAAAAATTAAAATGAAAAAATATGGAGATAAATTAAAAGAAAAAAATTTAGAGAGAAAAAGAGAAATTAGATGTAAATGTGGAACTACAAAATAAAGAAAAAAATAAGAAGAAAAAATTTAAGGAGAAAAAAATAAAGACAAAAAAATAACACTATATTTTTTAAATTTGATGGTTGTATATCCATCATTAAAAAAAAGATAATGGATAATTTAGATGGATTTAGTTAATTAAGGTTATGCATTTGAATAAATATTTTAAGAGTTTTTAAATGGATTAATGAATGAGTTTTGCCCATCCATTTGAAATTCTATGTTATTGGCACATTCATTTGGAATTGTCTCTATATTAAACCTATAAAATCTATAATCTTCTCATAATCAAATTAAAAATATAATAAAAATTAAAATATAAAATATTTTTTCACTAACCAAGAAACAAATTTTCTTCCTAAATTGCCAAAAATGGTTTCATGAGATGTAAATAAAAATAAGCATTAAATAATATATATATAGGCAACGTATTTTATAAAAAAGGTTCTTTTAGGTGAGAATGAGATCAGTAAATTTGAACTATTAAATCTTATCATCAATGGTCGAGATTAGAATATATTAATCATGTGAATTTTTTAAAAAGTAATGTGACTTTTTTAAGTAATTATATGATTTTAAAAACTTTTTAATTATGACCATTTATGTATGATTGTGCGGCGTATATTTGCTCCTCTCACTCTCATCTAAGAGAACCTTTCTCATAAAATATATATATAAGAAAAGGAAAAATTTACGATTAAAAAATTTGAAACGTTATAATGTTATAAAACTTTGTTACAGCCGGTTAGTTTAACTTAAATATGTGATTTGGTTATTATAGATAGGGGTGGCAAAACGGGCTGGCCCGCCGAGCCTGAGCATGCTCTGTCTAAATAAACAGGCCAAAAATTAGGGTCTATCTTACCTAATGGCGGGGCCTGGTGGGCTGGTCTGCAAAGCCAAAATTATGTTTCTTTTTGGAAAAGATGCGGGCTGACCCGCCAATTTTTTTAAAAAAAATGTCAAACTAAGATAAAAAAAATGTGATGGGACGGTGGGTTGAAAATTTTATTCGCCCCTCTTTTTTTATGGGCTTGGCAAGCTAATTTACCGGGCCTAACTCGTTTTGTCATCCCTAGTTATAGAGTTATTATAGATATGAATAATAAAAATAATAAATGATATAATCGGGTAAATTGAAGATTTAGCCAACTCAAGTAGTAGTCTAATTGATTATTTGATTGGTGGATTATATGAGTTGGTTAATAAATTCTTATAAGTATTTATTAATGTGATAATTAATCCATTAACCAAGCATGGTGGTAAGCAACAAATGTGAAATGATTGAGGGGTGCATGTGTGTTGAAGGTTATGATTAATGGAAATTCTCTAGCAAGGTCTGCCCACAAAGCAACCTAGGGCACCAGCATTTCTTGTTAGCCTGCTAACATGAGTTCCGTCTCTTGGTTTCATTACGAGACCCTTTTTGTATGCCAGCTTGATGGGTGACCCTGAAGCTGTGAACGTAGCACCATTCATGAACAAGTCCATCTCAGATTGCCACCTCCAATTCTTCCACACACTTGGTGATGCATAGTCCCTATGTGTGATCTCCTTCGCAGCATTGTTGTTAGGGGCATTGAAGCGGTTCCCTTGGCTTAGAATTGTTGGCCCTGAGCTTCCTCCAATTGCATACATCATCCAGTGAGTGTAGTCATTGTTCAGAACATGCACAAAACCATATCTGCATCTTGGCATCCTCTGAACCAATCCTTGCCCAAAGTGGTTGAATGCAACTGTGACTTGCATGATCTTGTCCCCGTCGTAGTTATCATTAGCTCCAAACAACATCACCTGCAACAATATATACACATACCAATCATTTTAACGCATGCAACCAAGACCCCAACCAGACTCATGTTCAAGCTAAGTTGCATTATATAACATGACACTTAAATAACAACATGCATGAGTGAGTAGCTGAGCATGAAGTAATAAATGAAATTTATTTACATCATTATGTTTGGTCATGTGGCAATTTGAGATGGTGACAGCGGTGGAACTTTGGATGACATCGATGAGACCATCGGCACAATTGGAGAGGGAAATATGATCGATCCAAACGTTGGAGGCTCCAAAAAGGGAGATGGCATCACCATCGCTCCTAGTTCTAAGTCCGACATGGTCAAAGGTGTCCCTCATCATGCCACCATCCTTAGGCACAATGTTGGTAATGCGAAGGTTGTGGATGATGACGTTGTTAGCGTGTTGAATGGTGATGCCAGCACCATCTTTAATTTGCACATCGGCACCACGACCATCAATGGTCTTGTTGGAGGAAACCATCAGCTCTTGGTTCAATCTAAGCACCATGTTACTTCCGAAAATGATCCACAATGGCCCATCTCGGGTTACACCATAACGGAGAGTACCTGGTTTTGGGTTCACCATGTCATTATCCGATGAATCAGTGACCACATAAATGGGCCCACCAAGCCCACCAACGGCCCTTCTTCCAAACCCTTTGCTACATTGGGCCAATTTGAAACGGTCATTGGCCCAATTCCTATCACACCTCCAACAAGCGTCAATTGGGTTTGAGGCATCGCATGCTCCTCCTCTTTTCTTTTTTTGCCTTAGTTCCCTCCTACTCTTTGTTGCATTCTCCAACGCTCTAATGCATAACATCACACATTACTTTACAAATAGAATGAAATAATTGATTCAGAAGAAAACTCTTTAAAAAAAAAAAAAAATACTTGGCTGCTGTATACATGTTTTAAAGGAAGAGAGATTGGAAGAGGAAAAAAAAAGAAAATAACATGACCACAATAATTATTTATATAACATACACTTAACTTAATTATATGTATAAACTATTAATAATATCCTCATTATAAAATTATTAAATATTAATTTAATCTTTTTAATAATAAATTTTAAAGTATTTAATAATATTTATTGTTAAAAATATATTATTAAATAAATGATATTATATAATATTATTATATATTATTGTTAATATGCTCAATGATATATTTAAATAATATATTGGTATTATATATAATATAATTTATTTAATAATACATATTAACAATAAATATTATTCATTATTTTTAAAATATATTATATGAAATTTAAATTGAGATTTAATAATTTTTATAATAAGTATATTATTAAATAATACATTTATTATAATTAATAATATTATAGATATAAGTTGGGTGTATGCTTTATAGATATTTATTCTCCTTTCTATTATTGAAGTGTGCTTTAGTTTATTTTTTGATAGCATGGCCTAGGAGGGCCAAATTTTTTTACTTGTATAAAAACTCATGATGTTTGAATTTGGAGAATTCTAATAAATTTCTAGTGGGTTTATTTTTTTTTTTTCTCTAATTGAATAGCATGTTGTAATATGAGAAAATAATTAGTTATAAATTTTAAGATACGTACAAATGAACACGCAAGTTGAGTTCATCGGTGACTTCTTCAGGATCTGGGACATAGGAATGAAGAGCAACTTTGCGGGCATTTTCAGCTTGTGCAACGAGAAAATCATCATACTCAGCAATGCCACCCTCAAGGCATGGAATAGTAATGGCGAAAATAACCAAGACAATGAAACCAACCTTAGTTTCACTTCCAACCATTATTTTTCCCATGCCCAGGGCTAGTGTTTATTATTTTTTATTATTATTTTCTTTTGTTGCAATGAGATGAGGCTGGCTATCACCTTATTATATACTTTATTTTTGGGTCAGGATTGGCCAAGGTCTTGAGATTAATTGGTTAATCTTTGGACGCTCAAAATCAACAAGACCTTGGAATCCTTAACCACCAAACAAGACCAAGATTAATGTTCAGCATTTACCCTCTTGTTTGGTGAGTTTCTTTGTGCAAATTTGACATCCTTAAATAAGAATGGTTGCCCTTGAAAGTTTAAAGGGTGTGCTTCCGAATTTAGCCACCAAAAAAGTGCAAACCCCTCTGTTTTCCAGAGTATGTCTCGTTCAAACTTGGTTGAGAAACTGCCTCGTAGGTTTAAGCTAGAAAATATTGGCTTGAATATAGAAAATAGAGAGCTTCCACTTGGCCAAGTTTCCATTAAGGTTAGGATTTGTTACTTTGATGCATTATCGTCCATGTTTGGGAATACGTTACTATTAGCCTGACTTTGTAAATATTACATGTATACTTTAAGAATCTGTTACATTTTACCAATAAATAAATAAATAATAAGAATGTATAGTAAGCAGAAAATAAAACTTGTCACGTAGACTAACTAATTAATAATATCAGCATACTAAAGTTTGGACAACATTATCTGTATATAAAGTTAAATAGGCAAGGAAAAGTCTCACTTAACATATATATTTGTTGGGAAAAGGTGGTTCTCATTTAACATATGTATACATTAATTAAGTACTAAATAAGATTATGAAAATAGTGTAATTTAAGTACATCCAAGAGCGTTGAAAGCTGAAATTGTAAGTATTAACATCAAAAAAACCAAATAGTTATAACTTAATTGACAACGTAAATTGAAATTGTGAAAAATTTAAGTTTAATCTTCATTAAACATACTTATCGAGAGGGATGAAAAATATTAACTGTTTTTTTCTTAGAAAATATTGATTAATCATGCATTTTTTATAAAATGATGTGTTATGTATGACCTTATTGACAGGATGGACAAAGAAAACATGTTTCTCCTGCTAAATGCTAATATAACATTACTTGGATTTTATTTTGGAGGTGAGATCTATCGCTGGTAAAAATCTGAGAGGCGATGACACGGTTGAGGAATTCCTCGAACGAAACTAGGTATTGACCATGATTCCTTCTTCGCCTAGGATGGATCGAGTTTGCACATTCAAATTCACGAAGTCGGGAAAATATCTAACCCAAAACATGTTAGATTTGCTTTTTATTTTACAATGAATTTTTCTCCCTCCTTTTTTATATTGTAGTTCGTGAGCGAACGGCAAAACAGGAGTAGATTACACAAATTGCCCCATCTTTCACACAATCACAAGTTCCAGAAAATATATCCCCGAGTCACCAAGTCGCTGCTATAGCCTCCATTTATAGTAATGGTAATAATAATAGTAATAAAATAACTCCAGTAGCATCCTGCAAATCTGGAAATGAACAAAAAGCAATCAAGAAGTAGGCGTAATCTTATATTCTAAATTCTACTGATACAGAAGTTGAAAAGATCTCTTGACTAGATCAGCTGGTTACAACCCTAAACAGGCACTATCATTTTAGCCAATAAATTAGCACAATGAGTTACAATCACAGATCTCTAATTAAGCGCTGGAACTTGGTCAACACCGAGCTTATCCTTCTCCTACCCTCCCTAAAGCTATGCAAACAAACTGATGTTTGACCCCAAGAGCACACAGCTCTGGAGTACGTCCCAGTGACGTTCACAAGCTGTCAGGCCATCTCAAAGAGCCTAAGCTTACATCAATTTGCCACATGCCATGACACCAAGGAACTACAAAATCCGCTTCACAACTTAGGGAATGGCTTTTGATATGGAAACAGCCTTAGTCACTGTCAGATTCATCTCCTGAATCAATATTCATGGGCTGGGGATTCGTGTAGCCACTAATCTCATCCTTGTACCGTATTTTATCTGCTCGTGCTTTTGCCTCATATGGTTCCTTCTCTTCCGCTGTGATTTCAATGGGAAAAGAAATATAAAACTTGGTCACAACACATAACAAGCTCAGATAATGAATGACAAGAAACAGAACAGTGTAAATTATCAAATGAATTAATTAGTAACCAGCCATACCTGACATCTTTTTCCATTTCTCTCCAAGTACTCTACCCACATCCGTAAATGAAATTCCAGGATTAGTTTTCTTAAGATTCTGTTATTCAAAAAAGTTAATTAGGAGAGATTATGAAAAGAGAACTCAACTGATATAAACATCTACATGGCTAGGAAACCATTTCAGGTAGATTGTGTAATTCTGTACAGCAAAAATAGCTACTACCAATATTGCTAAAGGTCATACTTGGCTAAACTGAGTTCAGAGCACAAGCCCAGAATTATTGGAAACTGTACCTTCTGAAGCTCACTACATTAACTATGGGTTTCCAGGATGATCTCACATTACCTATAACCCAGTGCTGTACACATTTTTTCTTCTTCACAAACCCAGCCCAAGAACCAAAAAAAATCCAGTAAAGCAAAATTAACACAAATCTACTTGAACTGCCATTGTTACCCCCAAACACTGAGTTTAGGCAGCTATGCCAAAGGGAAGAAAATCCAAAACATACGGCCATTATGTATGATAAAGAACACACCTCTCTTTCCAACTTAGAAAAGAACATGAAACCAGACATTGCCCTCTTGGGTGCATTTGGGTCCTTTTTTTTCTTCTGTTTTTTCTTCTTTCCATCTTCATCAGCATCCTTTGATTTCCTCTTAGACATTGATGCCTTAGAGGACATATCCTTCTTTGATTCCTTTTTGGCAGGCTTCTAAAAATTGGTCATCATCAAGGTGTCAAACACATGATAGATTCAAAGAGTAGAGGTTAAGAATCACAAAGAAAACAAAGGCAAACAAAAATCACTTGCCTCTTTCTCATCACCACTGTCACTAGCATCAGAATCATCTGCACCAGAATCATCAGTAGGAGAACCTTCATCATCCTTGTCAGCAACAAAATCTTCATCCTGTAAACATTTACCACTGTTTAATGTATATAAACAGCCAAGAATAGAAAAATACTGCCACAGTAACTAATACACAGAGTATACATGTACTGTACATGACAGAAGCACACAAACTTACAAATACAAGAGCAAACAGGCATAGGGGACACCACAATAAAAAACTAAAAAGGGATAAACAATTAAATAGACGAAAACTACATGAGTTCAGGAATGGCAAACCAAAATCTGAAATGTAAGGCTACAAGTATTATTAAGTCTTTGCATCCCGGCTATTTTCAGATGTCGGTTGACATGATGGTTGTCACCTCAATTTCTAAAATTGGAACATAAATTCACTGAATGCTACTCATGAACTAAAGATAAGGATAAAGATTATATGAAACACGAATTTAGGCACCTCCTCATCACTTTCATCTCCACCAGCTTCATTTTTGATGCGCTCAAGATGTGGATCAACAGCATCATCATCATCACTCTCAAGAACCTTAGCCATACCAACCGTGGGTTGGGCATTTCCTAAATTCATAATTTTCAAGCCCTTTGAACTGCATATGCATGCCAAAAACAAACTGTTAATATAACAAACAATTAGTTGCATCTTGCATGTAAATTTTGGCAATGAGCTAACATTTACCTGATAAATTCGTACAAACTGTGGTACTCATTTCTCTGAATATTACGGAAGAGATGCTCTTGTTCAGATTTTAGTCTGATGAGAAGGTCAAAATAATGCATATTGGAACCACCAGCAGCATGACGCTCAAATTCCACATAGTCAATCTGACAGAAAAGGATAAAGCAATCAAAACCTCCAACATGCAATATCATTACATACGTGCATGTCGACCAGTAATTGATTTATGGTCATCTCTAAGCACAATCTGATTTTACCTCTTCATGAAGAATAAGAGTGGGAGGTTTCGGTAGAAAAAAGAAGCTCTTCTCAAGGGGATACAGTATTCCATCCTCAGCTTTCAAAGACGACTTCACTGCATAACCATCTTGACAACTCCTAAATTTTCCAGGCTTGGTAACTTTGGCACCAGACAAGCCACGTAATATTGTGGTGAACACTTCATGAATCAGCCCCTGAATATTGAATTTAAATTGAAACACATCAGCTACTGCATCACACATGACATGCTTGACCAACGGTTATGAAATTCATGTATCACCTATTCTAATCTAAAATATGTAAGATTCATTTTCATTGGTAGTCCCTGAGGAGTAGTATCCCAGGTTATATACCTTATAAGACAACTCCAACCTATCCTTGTACTTTGAGTTATAAAGATCTTCATTTATTGCCAATTCACTTTGAACGACATAATCAGTTTCAAACTACACAGGAATGAGCAAATATAAAATGTTAGGCTGAGAAACAAGTAAAATATGTATCACATGAATTGGTAAACCATGAAGGCATGAACCATTGCACAAATACCTGCATCACAATATGAGGGTACAGAGTTTGTCCTTTTCGAATAGGGGGATCAAGACTAATAATGACGAAGGTATGTGGCTGATTAGACTACAGATACATAAAGCCAGTTGACATGAAAAGTTGTCAGTATACTTAATAAGTCCAGATAAAATAACCAATTTTAAGACATGGTTGGCTAATTCGACTGAATGTTTACTATATCAATAATTCAATATGAAATTGAATATCGGTCAAATGAAAGTAAAGGATTGGGAAAAGAACCTTAGGAAGCAAAAATAGGCGAACCACACTGCTATACTGGATTTTGAAATCGTTAGCCTGTCCCTGAAGCCTCAAGAATGACATATGTAACTCAACACTGTATCGTCCTCTGCACAAAATGACAAATTCCTATTAATAGAAAGAGATTAATACTTAATATATTTCTTGTATTAGAATCTAACAGAAAGTAAAAGATTGAAGGCAATGCATAATCTGAATGTATTTTTCATTGATTTCTGGCTGGGATCATAAAGATAATTTATACAGATGCCAAGCAGCACATGCTGACTCAGCAGTATAACTAATTCATACTTGAATTAGTTACACAGGCCCCACTGACTTAACGAAGTCAGTTACAGATCAGTTGCACTAGCATACAGTGATAGTAACGTACATACATTTTGGAAGGACAAAAATGCAAGCTGTATAGACAACAATGAGAAGTAAAAAATACAGAGTAATTTAAAGGCGTCACCTTGGTGTAAGGATTGCAATACCCTCAAATGTAACAACAGCATCTTCACCTCCAGCACCAACATCAGCCATAGACATTATTTTATCACGGAAAACCTGATGCAAAAAAATTGCAGATAAGTTCACAAGAAAAAAAAATCATAAAAATGTCAGTTAACCTAAAAGTTATTATAATATGGGATCTATTATAGTTGCAGACAAACTCACCTGAGCAGGAGGACGTTGTTCATCACCAACAAACTGGGTGTTGGAATTTGGTATATGGAAACTGATCTCCATCAATGAATCTTTCTGAGATTATAACATTAACAATATCAGACCAATAAAAAAGGTACAATCAAACTGAACCTATTTGTTGCAGTCTGCAATATTATTGAAGCCCAAGCTAGCATATGAATGATTTTCTTGCAAGTTGCAATTATCTGCCAGTTCTGCTAAACTCTGAATTTGTTAAAACATAAAATAATATTTAAGTGTATGGAAATATAGATATACCTCATTAGCTCCAGTTGTGTCATCCACATGAAACTCCAAAATGACATCATTTTTCCCTTGAAGTTGTGTTTGAGAGACATCTGCTAAAGACACCTCAAAAGCTTGCTTTGAACCAACCATGAAAGCCAGCATATTGCCTGAAATGGAAATAAAAACACAAGAGCATCAACTAATCTACTGGTCATATAACTACAAAAGTCAAGTCTACTGAACAAGCTCTGTCATAAGGAAAAGGCTGCATTGATAGCAAAAGAATAAAAGTAAGAAGGAGACGAAGTTCTTCGTTGCGAAACCATCCTCCCACCCTCCCAAAAGACACACATAGAAATAAAAACCACTTTCCAATTCAACAAGTGTTTTCACTAAAGATAGCACTTAGTGTGAATAGCAAAGGTGATGCCTAAATGCATTTGACACTTGGAGTACACCAAAAAGAAAAGAACAAAGTCACAGAAGTTCAGTCTTTCCTCACTTTCCATCCTGCACGATACAAGAAAAGCCAATATTCCTGAACAAACTAGATGATATCAACTAAACTTCTTTGAAAATATGAGAGTTCTCTCCTTGCCAAAAGTACGTACCATACAATCAAGAATGCTGCTATATTAGCCCAAAAATAATGTCAAATTAACTTTTTACCCTTGGACACAAAGATTTACTAAATTTATAGCAACTACAAATGACAGAGATATCGTGCATATAAGACAAATTGTGTGGAGAATATCAATTACAACACATAAGTCATTTTATGTAAATATCACCAACCATTTAGATCAACTTCTCCCCAATTACGCCCACTAACAGAAAGCTGCTTCTCCTCTACTGTTATTCCACAAGTGTTTTGGAAAAAACTGGTCAAACTAGCCACGTCCTGCAAAATATGTACAAATTGACAGCATAAGAACCAGCCTTTGATAGCAATACAAGTCCAACACCTCAATATTTAGATCCGATAGTGTTCATAAAAGAAGCAAAAATAGGAAACCAAACCAAAAGCTTGGATTCCTTTTCTCAAATCAAATGCATGTAAATGCACATTCGAAAGGAGCAGATAGTAACCTGGTCGCGGAATCCAGTGAACTTGTAGTACAACCCATCTCTGATCTGAACACCAAGTTGATTAGTCCTTGGAACTTTCATCCATGTTACGCCCATTATGTCAGCTTTGTCAACTTCAATTAATTTGCCACCACCCTGTCTCTTCCATATAATTCCTCCAGAATATATTCTTATATGCCCTGGATTCTGCAATCCCAATTATACAAAAAGAAGGGTCATACATAACAACTGCTAATTTCAATCTCCTATTCACAACCTCACTGTATGATTTCAAGTTTCTCTATAATTATTATCAAAAAAATATTAAAAAACTTGCCAAGGAGCAGAAAAAACATCTCGCAAAGGGGGTATGCACATCCAGTCTTTTCATACGTATATTAACTGAATGATGTATAACACAAAATAATATTATTTTGGAAAGATAATAACTTTCCGTTTGCTTATAAATTGTATATTTTCTACCATCCCAGTTTTCGTATACCCAATAAAGCACTTCCCATAGGGTTTTGAGACGAAAACTAAAACCACCAATGCCCTAATTTCCTGCACTCGTCACTAAAAAACACTACATATAATTTTCTGCAGTAAAGTAATAGTAACAAAAATTAGGGATTCAAACCGGCGAAAAAGAAAGGAAAACAGAGAACAGAAGTACAAAACCCTAAAATAAGCTCGTTAACCGCCAGCTAGCTAAACTCTCAGGTTATACATTTGAAGTGAAAATAAAGAGTTCGGAGACAAAAGCAAGGCTAGTTGGAGCAGAGAAAAAAATTAGGGTTTGAGAAAGAGGAACGAAACGAAGGTTTGAACGAAAACGGAAGATTGAAGAGAGGGAGAAGGAGAGGGACAGAGAGAGAGAGATTACAGTGCCTCCACGGCCTCCGAGGGTGATGTTGTTGAAGAGATGGCCGTCCGACATGGATCAGAAACTGCGAACAACGATAATCGAGAAAAGAAGGTTTGTGAAGAAGTTGCATACACAACACGAAAGTTCTACAATCTGTGAAGTGTGAAGGCTTTTTTCTCCTTATGGCGCCACTCAACCGACACGCACGAAAACACACGCACAAACAATGTGAGTCAATTGTCTGATTTGTCCTCCATTTATATATCGGACAATTTACTACCTATTTTGAAATTTTGAGGATTAAATTGAGAAAAATTCATGAATGGTGTTTATTGGGAGACATATTTATATAAATGAGGCTGTTTTTTTTAAAATTTTGGTGTTTGGGGCATTTTATTGTGTGTCATAGAATATAGATGACTTGAGAAATGTATTAAGTTGTAGCGATTCTTTAAGGTGGGGGCACGTTGTTGTGTCACCACAAGTTTTTACGACACAACCTGTATCGTCAGAAGTTCCTACAACACCCCTTGCCAAAAATGCCAACAACACACACCTTGTGTTGCCCCTAGTTTCAACGACACATGTATTGTGTCAAATATTCCTATGACACATCCCCATTATTTATACAAATACGTTGGTCGTTCAATTTATTTTGTATTTAAATTTATTTAGTCCAAAATATTTTTCAAAGTGAACTTTTTGTCTAAAGATGATTCAATATATAGTATACCTTCTGAAGATGTTCTTAGTGACTCTTATGTTGATGATATGATGTTGATGGTTGATTCCAACAATGATGATAATGTTGGTGGACTAGAACTTCAAATGTTTGTGCATCTAACCCAATCTCGATTCAAAAACAACTTTGCATAATGATGCAAACAAGAAGAATATAGGTGGTGGTGTATATCTATAATTATTTTATTATGTATATATACAGATTGTATAAAAGAGTTGGCGTTTACGCAGGTATTGGTGTGGTTCCATTTTGGAATGAAGCATCCAGATAAGAAAATAAAATTTGAAGATGATAACTGGAGCGTGGGGGATGAGTTGTATGTTGGGTTAAAGTTTGAAACCAAAAGTGATGTGTAAAATGCATTGAAACAATCTTGTATGAAGTTGCACCAAAGTTATATTGTTATGGAGTCAAAGCTACTAAATTTGTTATTAAGTGTCCTAATCAATTTAGTGGGTGTATTTGGAGAATGAGTATGATTTTGTCAAAGAGAGCACTAAATGACTTATATCACAATATGAGGGCCCACATACTTGTGTTAATAATTTCTTATCACATGATCATAAGAAACTAGATGCAGACCTAATCTGCTTAGTGATTTTAGGTAAAGTTAAGTTAATTTGCTTATGATAATTGTTTATTTGTTTATAATTTTGTTAGGCATGATAAAGAATGAGCCTTCGGTGTGGATATCCTTAATTCAGGAGAGAGTGAAAGGAGAATACAGATTCACAGTTTCATACCAGAAGGCGTGGAGAACTAAGCAGAAAGCAATAGCGAGGTGTGGAGAGATTGGGAGGAGTCTTGTGCCTTTCTGCCTCAGTGGTTAAATCATATGAAACAGATTGTGGTAGGTTCCATAAGTGTGTTATAAACAAGGCATATTATGGTTGGAGACAAAGTTCATGAAAGGCATCGCAAATTTTGTCGTTTGTTTTGGACATTTAAGGCTTGTTGTGATGCCTTTGACTTTTGTTAGCCGATCATCCAAGTAGATGGAATTCACTTGTATGGTAAATATAAGGGGACACTATTGGTTATGACAACTCAAGATAGAAATAGCGTAGTGTTCCCGTTAGCATTGGTTATCATTCCTGGTGAAACCTTGGAGGATTGGACTTGGTTTCTAACGAACTTACGATTGTATGTGACCCAAAAAAGTGGAATGTGTATAATTTTAGATCGTCATATGAGTATTTTGAGTGCAATCTGGGATTCAGGTGCTGTATGGACACCACATGTCGCTTATCACAAGTATTACATTCGACATATAGCCAATAACTTTAACCATAAGTTTAAGAATAAAGAGCTGAAGAAACCTGATCAAATTAGGTAAATCCATAACTAATGTTATATTAGTACACCATTTTATTAAACGTTTTATACAGGTAATGATTGTATTTACATAGGGTATAATCCAAGCAAGTATTTATTTGATCGACAGTACCATAAATTTTGTGAGGTTAGCTATGAGATTGCAACATGGATGAATTTCATTCCAAAGGGAATGTGGTCACTGGCGTATGATGAAAATGGTGCTAGGTTTGGCCATATGACAACAAACATTTTTGAAAGTATGAATAAAGTGTTCAAAGGCGCTCGTAATTTACCAATCACAACGTTGGTTAAGTTCACAAATTTTTGATTAGTGTTAATCGTGGTGAGCGTGTGGCCGCAGAAATGGCTACTGGCCAAATATATTGCATAGAGGTGCTTGAGAAACTGGCTCTTTATCAGACATAAGCATGTTCGATTGATGTGAAAAGATTTAATGCAGAAACCATAAGATTTGAGGTGAAGGAGAGATTTAACCTAACCACCCAAAAGGGTGGATTTGTGTGGGCTTTGAATCTTACCGAAAGATGGTGTTAGTGCGGAAGGTTCCAAGCATTTAAGTACCTATGTATACATGTCATTGCTGCATGCAATACGGTAAATGTTAACTTTTTCCAGTATGCCCATGAATGTTACACGTTGCTTAAGCTTATGCAGGACAGTGGTTTCTAATCGGTAGATGAAACACATATAATAGTTCTTGATGAGGATATGTTGCGCGTAAAAGGACGCCCCAAGGCATCAAGGATAAGGAATGAGATGGATTGGGTCGAGTCTGAAACCCTATATAGATGTAGTCTCTATCGACAAACAGGTCACAAGTGTTCGACCTGCCCCAATACTATTAGAGGTGGTTTTGGTTTTGGTGAAGGCACCTGTGGGTGATGATATGTTTGTTAATGTAATGCATTTATGGTTTAGTCCATGAATATTAAAAATGTATGTAAATATTGGTAATTTATAATAAAGTCCAAATATGAACATGCATATAAAAATAAATTCTGAATATAAACAATTAATTTGATCTGGCCGGTATGTAAGGGCAAAGCACTCTATTCGTAACCGGTGTCCAGACCTTATGATTCTTTTGATACCACATCGTTATTATAGAAGTTCGGTCTTTGAACTTCACAAAATGGATACTGTTTAGATTTGCATTCGTGGCTTGGGTCGGTTTCGTGGAGTGGGTCATTGTCAGTTAACTTCATCGAGCTCTGAACTCCATCCCAACATGTTGAGGAGCAAAGGAAGATGGTACCTGTAAAGATACTCCATGCTCAAGTCAGTTTTGATTCTAACGTCAGAGTTATATCAAATTAATAAGATGGGTACCAGAGCTTACCACTTATGAGGGTGACTGTTGTATTTATAGTGAGGGAGTGTCATGTCATGCCTCGTTTTATGTGTCGGAGCAAGTTCATACATCATGTGGAATCGACATTTCTATAAGTTTGTCTGATGTTGCTAATTTCTCGTTTTCTCGTGACTTCGATCATAGAAGTGATCAAATGGTTGTGCAAGGCCGATATGTTGAGATCATATGTTGACAACTTGAGTCCACACTGGCTATTCTCTAAGGAAAATGGGCCCGATATCCAGTCTGAAACATAACTAAAATAAACATAATCCCAATGACGACCTTGGTGTTCAGGAAGAGATATGAAGGATGGCCTGGGAATACCATAGTTAATCCTCGGAGGGTTACGACGAACAAAATCAACTTGGAGAGGTACTCATTTCTCCAAATATCATTTATAGTGAATTTCCAGGGAAATAAAGATGCTTGGTGAGCTTGGAGGCGGATTGGATGCACAATTACCATAGGAAGGCCTTATATATATATATATATATATGTTTTGTGGATTATGTAATGGATGGTATTGATTAATTTGGAATGATTATTATGTTAATGTTGAGCCATAATGGCTATTTTGATTTTGATTTATGTGATGATCCAAAATCATATGGATATGGTGGAATTGGTGTGGATTATATAGAAAATCTTGATGCCATTGAGGCATATGTTTTGTCATAGTTGACGTGAAAAACCTATGATTAGGTCATAAACTTGATGACTAGTGTAAATGTTGTGTGCATGATAAATTAGTGAATTGAAATGTGACTCAAAGAAGCAATTACGCATATATGTTTTTAGGTAGAATTTTCTTTAGAGTTTGAGTATTGGACATCTCATGTTATGATGTGTTTCAAGGATTATGTAATGGCTTAATATTATATATAAACCATTTTGGTATTGGGATGGTATTGATGATGATAATATGACATTTGAAGTGTAATTGCATATATGGAGATTTTTGTAGATTTTTGGTATTATATAATGTCATGGGACTAAATTGAAACAAGCCTAAGAAGGGAACGTAGGGGGTTATATTTTGATCCATGATGTTTTGATGTTTGTATTCAAATTAGATAACATCTATTGCATGTTAGAAGTATGTTGAGATCAGGGACCCACTTGAATAGGTTTTGATAAGCTTTTGGTTGAGTTGCCTTGATTTTTTTCCTACACAAAGGCATGGAACATACTTCAAATTTGTATGAAATAAGATGAATGACTGTTAGGTCAAATGCATGATGTTGTAGGAGTGTTTTCCATAATCAAAAATTGTTAGGTAATGTGTGCCAAAACAGTCCCAAAAAGTGCATGGACCAGGGATCCCAAAACAGGACATTTTTGCATGCCAAAACAGGGTCTGGTAGTGAAAACCATGACCATGGTAGGAACCATAGGAAAGCCGTGGAACTTACTGCCCAGGCAATATGAATCACAACCAGTGGTATGAACCATAGCCAGGCCATGGAACACACTGCCAAAGGGCCTAAATTTTAATGTTTTTTCATCCTTTGCTTGCTAATGTGTGCCTCTTTGTTTAGGAGTTTCATCCATATGCTTCTTGGCTCGTTTAGTATACTTATTCGTATGCTTTGTGTAACATTTAACGTGGGTCTTGTTCTTCCTTGGATCCTTTCTCATATTCTCATATTCTCATATATGGGAAGGGAAGGATACCCTGTATATGTTTTCCTTTCCGTTGTTATTATACTTTTCAAGGTGTATATATTTAAAGTTTCTTTTTACTCAATCTAGTTACTATAGTGGTATGTTATAGTATGATGCTTGGTTTCTCGTGATTCAGTTTGGGATGCAAGTGATTTGTTTCATGTAACATCCTAAATCTAGAATTATGGGTGAATTAAATTAATTAGGGGTAAAGATAAGCTAATTAGAGATTAAGAGAGGCTAAAGTGATTAATTAACAAAAATGGAGTGGACACATGAAAAATGCATAGGAATGTGAATTAGAGTGAATTAGAATATGCATTAGAATGTGATTTGATGATGGACACATGAAAAATGAGGATTTTACATGAGTTTTATGCATAATTGAGGAAGTGATAGGATTATATTGAGTTTTAGGAGGTTTGGATACCATGTGATGGTTTCAATAGGTCATATACATGATTTAAGACTTGTAGTATTTAGAATGGGCCAAATCTAATGAGAAATGGCCCTTAAGTTGCACATTTGAGCCTTAGAATGGTCAAAATGTAATTTTGCACATATCTTAGTCATATGTTGGAATTTTGGCAAACAGACGGCGCCAACAGCTCCGGAATGGTGTATTCTAGATAAATCTCACTCAAGCGAGCATACTCTCGCTTAAGCGAGTGCCAAAGGAGTGGTTTCTGCCAAAATTTTGCTCAATCGAAAGCATTTTCGCTCAAGTGAGTTGACCTGGGTCTGATACTGTCAAATTTTCGCTTAAGCGAGCAAAATTTCACTCAAACAAGCTGATTTAGCCTTTGATCTCTTCATGAAAGTTGTAGAAAATTTTGTTTCTGTCATTTTGAAACCCAATTTGTGTCGATCGGAGGTTGGTAGCCCAAGTTATTCCTAAAATACTATAGGGTGTTCAGGCTAAAAATTTTAGGAGAGCTCGTTCTGCAAATTTGTGAATTAGGTAGTCTTCGGGGCATAATTGGCCCTCGACTTCTTCATAACAATTGTAGGGAATTGAGTCACAGATGTGTACAAACTGGATTCATCTGAATTGGAGTTTTGTGACTCCGATTTGACTCAATTTACTGAGCAGTGCACAGGGAACTAACGTGCTGAAAAATTTTCTTTGAGCGGTCTTTGAACTCCCAAGCCTAGGATATGTCTTAGGGGACTGATAATACATATTTTATCCTTAATTTCTTAGTTTAAATGTGTATAATTTGCTATCACTTATTATGTAATATATTGTATTTTAACACATTTTCATAATTTGAGCTTTATTTAATATTTAATTTTAATTTGAATTAAGGATTAATTTTTAATGGAAATAATAAAATCTTGATTTCTCTTATTTTGTAGGGAATAATTGAGCTTGTAAATTGAAGAATTATGACCAAGGATCAAGAGGAAGAAGCCATGAGTGATTGCATATCAAGAAATTGTCCAAAAAATCATGAAAATACACCATAACAGGTCAATGAATCGATTCATGCGTGAAAATGGCCCAGGAATTGCAAAAACTTAGTGCATGAATTGATTCCCCCTGGTATGAATCGATTTACACGAGTAAAAAGGCCCAGGATTGCAAAAATTAAGCTATGAATCAATTCATAATCACCCTGAATTGATTCGTACGTCTAATTCACTCAAAAATCATGCAAAAATCAGCTTGAATCCATTCATTTGCTCCTTGAATCTATTCATATCAATTGGAATGCACAAAATACACTAAATGAATAGATTCATGAAGTTAAAAATTGAATTCTGAGAAGTGAAAACAGCCTTGCATCACACCAGGAAATCGTATTATTGCAATAATTCATGCTTTGCTCCACTAAGTAGAAAGTGACTACTCCATTAAGGCAAATTGGAATTTTTAATGCAATACACCATGCCATCCTTGCCTATAAATAGAGAGCAAATTAGAGAAGCAAGGCACACCTTAACAATTGCAATTCACTTTTTTCTTTCTTCTCAACATCATTCTTAGGAGCAACAGAGGTTGTGCCTCTAGAGGATTTCTTCCCCTTCTCCGCTGTAATTCTGGGTTCGGTCTTTCTTATCTTTAGTTTGTTTTAATTATGGAGGGCTAAAACCCTTAGATTGATTTTTTTGGAGAATTATTGTAATATGGTTTTGAGGTTCTTATTTTTAATATAGTATGCTTTTATTATTATTGATTTCTTCATAATCTTACTCTGCTTGTTTGAATTCCATTCTGTTTAATTAAATTTGTATGTTTAATCGGTTTAATTATACAAATGGAATAAAAGAAGATTTTTATTAAAATGGATTAAGAAAGTATGCATGCTTAGTGAATATTTTCATAATCACTTTTAATAATTATGGTTTGCTTAATTCCATAATTTGAGAATAGATTATGTATGTAGGCGATGTTCTTACATATGCTCAATAATTCCTAGATTTTACGATCTTGACTCCTTTTGCTTAATTAGGATGCTTGATTAAAATATTCATTTTTAAATGAAAGTAAAGGAATTGTGAATTAAAAAAGACGCTTAGTTGATTAATTCAAATTGAGCTAAGAAATCAACAGTAATGAAAGTGTACAAACCATCTTTTGTGAATCAAGGATAAATCTAATTACAATATTCCAAGAAAATCAATCGTTTGTTGTTTATTATTCTAAGTTTTACATTTATTTTGTTTTAAATTTCTGTGAAAATCAAACAAACCCTCCCCCAAAACATCTTTTGTATGTTAAGTTTTTTGTTTGTTAAAAACTAATTTTAAAACTTGATTTTCCTAAATTTTTGTGTTGATCTTTGAGAGAACGACCTAGGTTGACATCCTAGTACTACATTTATTATTTTTAATGTATTAATTTGACAGACCATGACAGTAACACGTCAAATTTTGGCGCCGCAGCCGGGGATCAATGATCTTTAGGAAAATTTTTGTTTTAAATTAATTTTTTTAAAAAAATAATATAATAGTAAAAAAGTTATTATTTTGTTTGTTTGTTTGTTTTATTTTATTTCTTTTGCATGATTTAGGATTCTTATAATATATTGCTCATGATCATGAAATATCTTGTTGTATGCTATGTATGACTAGAAGGACTTTTGGGCATTTATATTCATTTGATCTTGAAATTGATAGAACTTTTCATAGATTAGTTAGAGAAGTTAGATTTAAGAATAACTTTGTTGATATTGATAGTGATAGTATCTCATCTGAATATGTTGAAAGTACTACTGCTAGTTTTTCTGATATGGCTGGACCTCATGAAAAAACTCTTAAAGAACTAGCTGTACCTGAATTCACATACGAAAGTTTGTGTATTCAATATCCTAAAGAGGATGTCCCTTTTATGCTTAAGACCAGACTTATACACTTATTGCCTAAGTTTCATGGTTTTGTGGGTGAAGATCCTCACAAACAGCTCAAAGAATTCCACATTATATGCTCCACAATGAAACCTTAAAATGTTCAAGAAGACCACGTCTATCTTAAAGCGTTTCCTCATTCTTTAGAGGGTGTTGCTAAGGATTGGCTCTACTACCTTGCTCCAAGATCAATCACAAGTTGGAATGATTTAAAGAAAATGTTATTGGAAAAGTTCTTTCCTTCCTCTAGAACTACTGCAATCCGGAATGACATATCTGGAATTAGGCAACTCTCTGGAGAAAGTCTTTATGAGTATTGGGAAAGATTCAAGAAACTTTGTGCTAGTTGCCCTCACCACCAAATTTCTGAACAACTTCTTATTCAGTACTTTTATAAAGGTCTACACCATGTTGATCGTAACATGTTAGATGCGGCAAGTGGAAGAGCTTTAGGAGACATGACTGCTGCTGAAGCCAGAAACTTAATTGAAAAGATGACATCCAATTCCCAACAATTCAGTGTTAGAAATAATGCTTTTAAACCCATGTATGATTCAAATTCTAGTGTATCTGGCATTAAATTAGAGAGCAAACTTGATGCTCTCACCACTATGGTCACACAATTGGTAGTGAATCAAAAATCCATGACTGCCAAAGTGTGTGGCATCTGCTCTTCACAAGAGCATCCCACTAATTGTTGTCCTTCTCTACAAGAGAAGGGTGATAATCCCCAAGCCTATGCAGCCAACATCTACCATGATAGACCTCCACCACAATAGCAGCAACAAAACCATGACCTTTCCACCAACAACTACAACCCAGGTTGGAGGAACCATCCAAACCTGAAATGGGGTAACAACAACAAAATCCCCAACCCCCATTTCAAAGCAATGCACCAACCTTCCAAAAGTCAACACCTCAACCATCTACAAGTGGCCCTTCTTTGGAAGAACTAGTGAAAAAAATGGCTGTGTTAACCAAGTGGCCTCAATTACTCAAAGGGGGGGTGAATTGAGTGTTAAAATTTTTTGTTGAAATGCTTGTGAAATTGGTTCTTTGACAAATATATATAGAGAAGATGATAAACTTAATCTTCAATGAGAATAATAAAGAAGTTTGAATAACAAAGTTATTAAGCGTAACAAATTAAGCAAGCAATTTAAATGCACAAATTTAAATAGATTAGGGAAGAGAAGATTTGCAAACCGATATATACGAGTTCCACCACACTGGTGTACGTCTCGCCTCCAAGTAACCCACTTAGAGGATTTCCACTATTGAGAATTTGAGATACACGCCTTGAGCAATTACAGTCTCTTAGTGTCCCACACTCAAGAACTTAATTCTCACAAGCTAAAGGGCTACCCACCCAATCTCACAATCTCTCAATTACAAGATTGAATCTCAACCCAACAAGTATTTCAGATTTTGTGTATGTGATTTTACAAGTGTGACTCTCTCAATAAAGTGGATATACAAATTTAAGCACTTGAGAAATATTTTCTTTTTAAAAGAATATACAAATTTTAACACTCAAGAAAATATTTTTCTCACAATATAACTCTTAAAAATAATTTCAAATAGAAGAACAAGTCAGAGAGTTAATAGACAAGGAATTTAGAGAGAACAAGGGAGAAAGCAAGGAATGCGTTTGCTGTCTGTGTGGTGTGTTCTGCCTCTTCAGTTTCCTTTCTATTTATAGGCAGAGGAAGGTATATGCTGCCAAAAACATAATTGCAACCGGTTCCTTAATCAATGCATTGGAAGACTTAATTTACCAGCGATCCATGTTTCCTGACTTGAGAAGTGTAATTGTCTGCCTCAATAAATGCAACGCCGTTTCAATTAGAGAGTCTCGAGAGAGGAATCAGCGGAGTTGAGTTTCTGAAAACGCGTACTGATAATTTTCATGATTCAGCGCATGATTCCAGCTATGAATCGATTCTTCCAGGTCATTTTTCACTAGAATCATCACATGAATCGATTCCTGGCAAGGGGAATCGATTCCCAATAGCATGAATCGATTCCTACAGGCCTTGAATTGATTCCTGGAGGCCTTTTTTTAGTATGAATCGATTCCTATAGTCCTTGAATCGATTCCTTGAAGTTTTTATGTGCATGAATCGATTCCTACAGGGGGAATCGATTCCCAGCCCCTTGAATCGATTCCTTGAGTGCTTGAATCGATTCCTCTTTGCAATTTTCAACCTGAATCGATTCCTATAGTTTCCGAATCGATTCCTTGCTTTGTTGGACCTGTTTCTTTGCATTTTTGATATATTTACATGCATTTTGGATGGTTCTTGGTTCCTTGGTACTTAAATAATTATTTCTTGTCCCGAATCATTCTTGATGATTTTTGATTAATTGCTTGTACAACATCCTTTAGATTTCTTGATCCTTCAATTGTTTGTCATTCATCAAAACCTGTTTCAACATACAAATACATTCTCCCCCTTTTTGATGATGACAACAATTGTTCATCTTTGGGGTGTTAGTTTCATAACAATATATTTTTAAGGTATGGAACTCCCCCTATCAAATGTAATTATAATTTTCATGCATTAATAGAGATGTCATATCATATGTCATATCATATTGGCTCCCCCTTAATCATGCAATTTAATAGAGATGTTTTATTCTCCCCCTTTGGCATCATCAAAAATCAAAGAGAATTTAAATAAAACAACGAAATTTTATTGAACAGGATTCAAGTAAAGATGAATACAACAAAGACTATCTTCAAGGATTAAAAAATCAGAACTCAGAAAACTGTTGTGAGAGTTCATTGTAGTAGGTAGTCATGTTGTCATCTATTTGGTCAAAACGGGTATTCATATTGTTCTCCATTCCATCAATGTGAGAAGTTATCCCATCAAAGTGAGCATTTATTGCATCAAAGCGGGTATCGAAATGAGAGGTCAACCTATTAAAGAAGTCATCATTTGGATTTGGAGGAGGTGGAGGAAATGCTTGTTGATGGGGTTGATCATCATTTTCGTCACTATTTTGTGCATTTGGAGGAGAGTATTGCCAAGCACCATCGTGGTTGTGCCAACCCATTTTTGCGAGATGAGTGCTTCCTATTTCACCTTTACGCCCAACTACTTCTTTTACTTCATTTGAAAGATCCACATTAAAGTGTTTGAGAATCTTTGTGATCAAAACCGCATAAGGAAGTTTTGTGAATCTTTTAGAGTCAAGCATATGAGTCTGAATAAGTTTGGTCCAATTTATCTCTTTTTCATGGAGCATAGCCCAAAGAATAAGAGTTTGGTTTTCACTTACTCTAGCATTGTTTGACCCTTTTGGAAGAATGATTTTGACGAAAAAGTAGTGCAGAAGGCGATGATCAATGTTTAGCTCCCCAATGGTGCTTTTGGAAGTAGAAGATAGATTTAGAAAAGCATGAGCATCAATAGAATTGTATTCCTAATCGGGAGATGGTTCAGAGCCAAAGAAATCAACATTATTTAGTGGAAGCTTCCAGACTTGATGAAGAACATTATCATCAATGGTAATGGTTACCCCTTTAATTTTGGCTATGTAGCGTCCATTAGAGATTCTTAATGTTGAGTAGAAGGCTCTAATCAACTCAGGATAAATGTGATTTTCTTCGAGTGCAATGAACTCCAAGAGATTTTGTTGCCTAAGGATGTTGAGTACTGGAAAATCATGTTCGTCGAATAGCGGAACATCAAGCCAATGAGCAGGTATGAGGAGTCGTTCTGAAAATTTTTCGAGGTACCTGTCAAGTTGGAGTTTATTCTCAAAGAGTCTTGAGAGATCATTGGTGTTTGAGGAAGAGGAACCAACATCTCCTCTTCTTTTCTTCCTGCTTGTAGAGGCCATGTTTTTGAAAGAGGAATCGATTAGTGTAGAGGAATCGATTAGTGTAGGGGAATCGATTCATCTTTGGCATTTTTGAGCATGGGAATCAATTCATATGAGGGGGAATCGATTCCTCTATGTATTTTCTGCCAATTTTCACGTGATTGCTTCTTTGGGAATGACAAATGCATTGGAAAGGGAATTTTGTCTTTATTGATCACGAGATAAGCTTTGCAATTCTGGACGCTTGGAGTATGTGGGAATTGATTCAAATGATAAGTCAAGTGAGGGGGAATCGATTCCCCTTACTGATCTTGGTCAATTTCGCTACAAAGTCATACTGGTTCATGTGAATGTATTTGGGAATGAAAAATTTTTGTTTTATTCTTCACATGAAGGCTTCTGAGATGTAAGGAATCAATGCTTTTCTCTTTTGTTTTATTGTTCACGTGAATTGGTCAAGATGCTTTAGGAAGTGGTTTTTCTTGACTTGCTCTCATGAAAGGTTTTGAAGCATGTTGGAGCCTTTTTCTCGAGAATGATTTGTAGGTGATCACAAGAGTGCATTTTGATTGCTTGAATTTCGAAGGAAAAATTTTTACAAGTGCCATTTGATTTTATTTCATCACAAAGTCAATAAAATCAATTGCCAATTTTTTGCATTTAATTTGAGATCATCTATTTTAAAGAGATTAATTTGTCTCACAAATATGTTTAATCAAGATTTTTTAAACAATAAATGGGGTTATGATGAATATCTCAAAATAGTGTATATTAATATTTCTCAAAAATAGAATTTGTGTGAAAGAAGATAAATCTTTAAGTTAAAGATTTGTGAAAATATTTAAGAGAATGAAATTTGTGATTTAAACAATTTCTAAAATGCCTAATTCCCTTCTAATATTTATAAACTGTTCTTTTGGAAGGGGTTTAGTAAAAATATCCGCCAATTGTTTAGAAGTTTCAACATATTCAAGAACACAATCTCCTTTTAAAACATGATCTCGTATGAAATGGTGGCGGATTTCTATGTGTTTTGTTCGTGAATGCATAACCGGATTCTTGGAGATATTAATGGTGCTGGTGTTGTCGCATTTAATGGGTATTTGATTTAAAACAACACCGAAATCAAGAAGTTGTTGTCTCATCCATAGGATTTGAGCACAGCAACTTCCAGCTGCAACATATTCTGCTTCAGCTGTGCATAACGCGATACTTACTTGCTTCTTGCTATGCCAAGAAATAAGAGAGCTTCCAAGCATATGACAAGTACCACTGGTACTTTTTCTATCTAATTTACACCCAACAAAATCAGAATCAGAATATCCTACAAGAATACATTCAGCACCTTTGGGATACCATAAACCAACATTTTGAGTACCCACAAGATATTTTAAAATTCTTTTTACGACTGTGAGATATGATTCTTTAGGACATACTTGATATCTAGCGCACATACATACCGCAAACATAATATCAGGTCTACTAGCTGTTAAATAAAGTAAGGATCCAATCATACCTCGGTATTTAGTTATTTCAACATCCTTACCCTTCTCATCCTTGTCTAGGTAGCAAGAAGTACTAATTGGTGTGGCAATTTCATTTGGTTTATCCATTTCAAACCTTTTAAGTAGTTCTTTGCAGTATTTTATTTGACTGACAAATGTTCCTTCTTTTGTTTGCTTAATTTGTAGCCCAAGGAAGAATGTGAGTTCTCCCATCATGGACATTTCGAATTCATCTTGCATAATCTTAGCAAACTCTTGACAAAGGATTTCGTTGGTAGCACCAAATATTATGTCATCAACATAAACTTGTACCAAAAGGATGTCACGGTTTTTACGTTTTATAAACAATGTTGTATCAACCTTTCCTCTTTCAAAATTATTTTCAAGAAGAAACTTACTGAGTCGTTCATACCAAGATCTTGGAGCTTGTTTTAAACCATATAAAGCTTTTCTTAATTTAAAAACATTGTTTGGAAATTTGTGATTTTCGAAACCGGGAGGTTGATTAACATAAACTTCTTCTTGAATATAACCGTTTAGAAAAGCGCTTTTGACATCCATTTGATAAAGTTTAAAATCTATACAACAAGCAAAAGCTAACAATAATCTTAGGGCTTCTAATCTAGCTACGGGAGCATACGTTTCTTCATAGTCTATTCCCTCTTCTTGATTATATCCTTTAGCAACTAATCTAGCTTTATTTCTTGTTATTATTCCATTTTCATCTAACTTGTTTCTAAAAACCCATTTCGTGCCTATTATTTGATGATTATTGGGTTTTGGCACAAGTTCCCAAACTTCATTTCTTTCAAACTGATTTAATTCTTCTTGCATTGCCAATATCCAATGTTCATCAATAATAGCTTCATCAATATTTTTGGGTTCTATTTGTGATACAAAAGCTAAGTGATTGCATGCATTTCTAATAGCGTTTCAAGTACTTACACCTTTTGTTATCTCGCCTATGATATTGTCCAATGGGTGATTGTTTACGATGATCCACTCCTTTTGTTGAGGTTCACCATTTTGTGATGTATTTCCTTCATTTTTGTTTTCTTCTTTGTCTTCCAAGTTTATTTCTTGGAAGGTACCTACAAGATCATCAATTTCCTCTCTCGGAAGATTTTGGTTAAGTTCATCGAATTTAACATGTATAGACTCTTCAATTGTACGAGTTCGTTTGTTAAAGAGTCAATATACTTTGCTTGTAGATGAGTAACCTAAAAATATTGCTTCATCAGATTTTGCATCGAATTTTCCAAGATTATCCTTTCCATTGTTTAAAACAAAACATTTGCATCCAAATACGTGGAAATAAGAAATGTTAGGTTTTCTTCCTTTATAAAGCTCATAAGGGGTTTTCTTTAATATAGGCCTTATCAAACATCGATTCATAACATGACAAGCAGTATTTACTGCATCGGCCCAAAAATGTTTCGCAATATTACTTTCATGCAACATAGTTCTTGCGAGCTCCGCTAAAGATCTATTTTTCCTTTCAACTACTCCATTTTATTGTGGAGTTCTTGGAGCTGAAAAATTATGTTCAATGCCAAATTTTTCACAAAATTTTTCAAAGGATTGGTTTTCAAATTCTCCCCCATGGTCAGTTCGAATGGATGCTATTTTAGAATTTTGTTCATTTTAAATGATCTTGGCAAGTTTCTTAAATGCTTGATATGCTTCATTTTTGTGAGTAAGAAATAATGTCCATGTATATTGTAACATCCCTGTTTTTAGTAGCAGTCTTATTTAGTAAAAAAATTGAAGTTTGGAAGGTCTGTAAGTGGTAATAAGTGAATATACACCCCGTTGATAGTCTGTGGTATCTCAGAAATGTCATTTTTGTACATAATAATGGAATTTATATGGACTATTAGTAAAATTATGCAAATTCCGAGTGAAATAGGCTCTGATCCGAGTGACAGAGTGAAATTCCGAGTGAAGGATTAGAGATTCCGAGTGAAGGATGAAATTCCGAGTGTAGGATTAGAGATTCCGAGTGAGGAATAAAATTCCGAGTGTAAGTTAGGATGACCGAATAAAACATTTCCAAGAAGGTTACTACCGAGTGGATCCTTGATCACAGAGACAGCTGGAGTGAAGTGGATTCAAGGGAACCACTTCTGGATGAATATTCCGAGTGAAAATACCCTTGAGAGACTTATTTCTGAGTCAAACCTTGCCAATTGCTTCTTTCTTGAGTGACAATTTCTACGATACCGAGTGAATAGACTCAGTCAGGGATATAACTGATGCAATCCGAGTGAAGTTGTCCAAGTCAGACCTCCCTAATAAGATAGAAGATAGCAATCCGAGTAGGTTGAAAGCCATTTTGAGTAGGACTTAATATGTAGCCTTTCCGAGTGAATGGGTTTGAATATTCCCGAGTAAGATATGCTTGAGTGGAAAATAATACTGAGTGAAATGTGTGTATAAGAATGAATTTGGATATTCCCGAGTATAAAATCCGAGGGAAGATTGGTTATAATGGCTTAGATTGGAAAATTTCTAAGTATATGATAAACCGAGTGAAAGATCCATATATAAATCCGAGTGGATGGGGTTAGAACAAGCCTGAGTTGAACTTAATGTGATGATATTTCCGAGTAGATTAAATAATGTGTAATTAGAGGGTCTAAGTATGAAATGAGTCTGAGAGGAACCTAACTTGATAAGTTTTACCTGAGTGGTTAAGCATGAAATAAACACGAGTGAATGATGAGGAGTTCCGAGTGAATGAATGCATAGATGTTTTATATTAAGTTGATGCTTCTACCGACTGAAATAAGTTATTAAAAATTATTTGGGAAGTGTTGATGGAAGAAATAGTGATGGATTCCGAGTGGTTATATATATATATATTGTACGGTTAAAGCATTACTTGGCTTGAATATGGGTGGTGATGAATGAAAAATGCTAATTGAGTGGATACCGAGCGGAAAATGGTATTAGGGAACCCCTTCCGAGTGAATTCCAGTAGGCAGGGCCATTTCCGAGTAAGTTTATAAGTATGACTCCTCTTCCGAGTGAGAGGTAATCTACTGGACCAAATCCGGGTGAGGCTCATACATGTCTGTCTTTTTCCGAGAGGTGATGGCCTTAAATGGGCTTTTAATTGGAAAATGTAGATGAAGAAGGTTTAAACCGAGTGAAAGGAGTAGAGAAAGACTTTAATACTATTCTGAGGGGAAACTATATATATTCTGAATGAATATGGATACCCTTTTCCGAGTAAGCCTAAGGTGTTATGAAATCCGAGTAAAAAGTGATTGATGTTGAGTTGGCTAAGGAATGATTTAGTTAAAGTGTGAAATAAATAAAAATAGGTTATTTGCCGAATGGAAATCCCGAGTAAAGAGAATCCGACTGAATCCAGAAGGAATCCGACCTAGAGAGGAGAAATCCGACTTGATATTTTAAAAATTATGAGTGAAAGGCCAAGCAAATTAGGAGTCAGTGTGGGGGGTGAATTACCGAGTGAATGATGGGAAAATGAGTCGGTTTTATGGGAATGCCGAGTGAGGATTGGCTGATTCGCTCAAGCGAGCCTTGTAATTGTTGACTCGGAAGTGGGAATTCCAGTCGGAATTCACTGACAGAAGTGTTAACCGAGTGTAATTTCACTCGGTATTCACTGACAGAAGTGCGTTTTGACTTTAATTTTGTCTTTTAATGATATTTAAATCCAATCGTGCGCATTATGGATGGTGGACGACCAGAAATGGACACTGACTCAGCATATATATTTGTTTAATCCCTAGTGACCCTTCCATTATCACTGACTCAGCATACCACTCAGAAATGGGCACTGACTCAGCATACCACTCAGAAAAGCTGTCTCCCACCTGTCTTCCCACTCACTTCCTCCCTATTTAAACAAGCTCAACGTCCTCAGAACTCACACCACACACACAAACCAAACACTCTTCATCACTCTTCTTCCCAGCAAGTTTCTTTCTCTCTTTTCCCTTCCATTTCACTCGGATTTGAAGCAGGACAGTGAAGGGAGCCTCTTTCTTCTCCTCCAGGAACTTCATTGAGGTAAGGGGGGTATATTCTTGGGTGCCTTGTGGGAAAACCGAGTGGAGGACAGATTCAGTGTGTATGAATTAAATGCTTTAAATTGTTATCTGTATATGCATGTATATATATATCTGTTACCGAGTGTATATAATCAGTGATGAATTGTGAAATATTGGATTGAAAACACTAAGAATCATGGGTACCGTGTGATTTCCAGTGAAAATTATGAATAGAAGATGGATTTAATGATAACAGGTTCTGTTTTATGATATTCCGACCGGTTTTACACCTATAACAACTCGGTTTTGCTTAGTTTCAATCGGATTCGACCTTAATTGAATGAATTTCAGTCTGATAGACCAATTTTTCACTCGGTAAACAACCTAATTCCACTCAGAGAACTTTTTTCTAGTTTATTTCCACTCGGACAACATCTTCTCAGTTGATTTCACTCGGAAAACACACTATTTCTCTCGGACAACATCTCCCAAGTCTTATTTTACTCGAAAATCTCTTTCTTATATTATTTCACTCGGAACTTGACTTAATTTCACTCAGAAAATATAATTACTTTTTACTCAGAACTCTTTTTCAGTAAATTCACTCGGAAACACACTATTTTACTCGGACAGTAGCTTCTCAACCTTATTTCACTCGGCAAAACAATTTATTTCACTCAGCAAATAGTTATTTTCACTAAAAGAACTCTTTTCAACTTGATGTAACTCGGTATATAAAGTCAACTCACCAGAATACCTTTCCCAACCTGATTCTGTAACATCCCAAAAATTTCAATCTCATGTGTAATTATTTTTAATCTAGGTCATTATTAATATTATCCATTTTATCTCAACTTTCTACATAAATTTTTGGTTAGGACAACATCTTCGATTTAACCTTTTACCATGGTAAATAATTTTAACTTTATACCTTAGGTAAAAGTTAATCAAGTAACTTATTACCTATTTCCTTAGTTATTAATTCCTTTGGTTTTTCCAATTACTCTCATCAAATTGCCACATACTCCACTCAAAATGCGTCATCTTGTACACATTTTAATTGTTAGTTAGAGTCCGAATTTGGAAATATGGTTAACTACAAAGTTGTTCCTCTTTTTCTTATCTTTCCAACAAGACCAAATTTGTTAAATTCCATTAAGATATGAGAGAGATATGCCCAAAATACCGAAGCAGTGTCAGAATTGATATTTTACTTCAATCATATCATCTTGTACATATTTTATTACCTTGTTAGAGTCTGAATTTGAAAAAGTGGTAAACTACAAAGTTGTTCCTAGTTGTCTTAGCTTTCCAAAAAGACCACATTTGTTAAAATCCATTAAGATATGAGAGAGATATGCTAAAAATACCAAAACAGTGTCAAAGTTGATATTTACTTCAATCATACAAGCTACATTATGTAGGCTGCGGAAATGGTCAACAATCCAGCTCATTTTTCTCACCTAAAATCTCCATTATCACCATAATTCATGCACCTAACATTCCACTACAATCCCATTATGAAAATCTTGTCCCCCACTTGTCATTTGCATCATTAAATCAACACTACATCTTGTTCCCAAGTCTGAATTCTTAGAATAAGCTAAAGTTAGTGAAGTCTCTCTCTTATTTTCTTTCACTTTCTCCATCAATTTCACTCTTGATCTGAAGCTAGGACAATAATACAACACTTTCAACCACTTTAGGAACCTCCATTAAGGTAAGAGGGGACAGGGTTGTGAATAATTATGAAATGGGTAGAATTGTATGCTGTTCTAGGATTCCAGTATTATTTTCGTATCTTGTTGCTCAGTTTTGAAGTTGAAAACGTATGTATTGGATTTTAACATCTTCATGAAAGTTGTAGATCTTTTTGTTTTGTGAATTTGGAGACCTGAATCAACTTATTTGGATATGTATAGCAAAAGTTATAGCCAAAATACTACAATATGTCAGAGTGGAATATTTACCCTATGTTTTGTGTATATATTAAAATTCTGGGACTTATACATGCATAATCAGCCTTTGATGTCTTCATGAAAGTTGTATATATTTGTATTATGGATCTTTAGAAAGTGGTTTCAAGTCAAAATTATTTTTGTAGCTCTAGTTATACCTAAAAGACAGAAGTATGTTCATGCTAAAAATCTGCTGACGTGAATCACTGTTTGTATTTTTAAAACTGGGAATTTTGTGATGAGAATTAGTATTTAGTATCTTCATAAAAGTTTTAGATATTTGTATTATGAGTAATTTAGAACCGGTCTCATGCCAAAATTATTTTTGTAGATCCAGAAACGTTGAATTTACTAACATATGTACGTTTTGTTACTTTCTTTGAGATAGTTTAGTATACTATGAATTTGTGATATTTCTGTTTGGATTTGGAATTTTCGGTCTTCATAAAAATTATAGATAATGGAATTATTGAAACATAGAACTTGGCCTCATTCAAAAATTATTTTTATACTATGAGTTATAGCTAATTTACTAAATATTGTCAAACCAGTAAATTTTCCAGCAATTGGTGATAATGAAAAATGATAATCTATTGACTATTATGTGATTAAGTGATGTTTCTGTTTAGAATTTGAATTTATGGTCTTCATGAAAGTTGTAGATATTTGTGTTAAGAATAATTTAGAACTGGTTTCATGCGAAAAGTGTTTTTGTAGCTCCAGAAACGTTGAAAATACTAACCTGTGTACGTTTTAAAAATCCTCTTTGAGGCAGTTTTGTATTCTGTGAATAAGTGATGTTTCTGTTTAGAATTTGAATTTATGGTCTTCATGAAAGTTGTAGATATTTGTGTTAAAAATAATTTAGAACTAGTTTCATGCCAAAATTGTTTTTGTAGCTCCAGAAACGTTGAAAATACTAACCTGTGTACGTTTTAACAATCCTCTTTGAGGTAGTTTTGTATTCTGTGAATAAGTGATGTTTCTGTTTATAATTTGAATTTATGGTCTTCATCAAAGTTGTAGATATTTATGTTATTGAGCTATAGAAAGTGGAATCACATGAAAAGGATTTGATTTGCTCATGTTATGACTGTTTTACTAACGTATGTTGCTGTTGGAAATGCTGAAATTTGCTTATAATGGTTATTATGGATAAAAAATGATATTTTCCCTATGGGTAACAATTTATTATTGAATTCTTGAGTGATTATGAAGTATTATGAATGTTGATGAGTGTCTAATGAGCATCATTCAGTTTGTGTATTTTGGTGGTGAATAATTATGAATGATTAAATTAATATATATACATGAATGCCTTGCGGTTATTGATATATGTGGTTGAAACAGTAAATCCATGATTCTAAAAATTATTATATGTGATATGTCCTTTGAGGACTTGTGGTTTTCCAAGTGGTTTTAGAAATTGATATATCATGGTATGTTAAATGATAAAGAGAATTAAAGGCATTCATGCATCATAAGCATTTGGACGCACCATGGAATTTTAGGGGTTCCATGATTGCCTACCCTGGTGGGGGGTTACTCTATGAGGAGTTAAAGCCCTATTTTTGCGATGTGTTGGTCATGGGGCTGTAGGGATCCATGACTGTATAAATTCCTACCGATGTGTTGGTCATGGGGCTGTAGGGATCCATGACTGTATAAATTCCTACCGATGTGTTGTCATGGGGCTGTAGGGATCCATGACTGTATTAATTCCTACCGATGTCTCTATGAGACCTTTTACTGCAGTATTCCCACCAAACCAAATGGATCCAGCATGACATCATGTGACTAATTAAAGATATATAAATGAACTTGTTTGGCATATTCATCATATCATTATGGTTTGTTGATTGTGTTTGTACAATTTTATTTATTTTATATTTATTCTATATTCTGTCTCACTCTTACATTAATTTTTACAGTGATTGCCATGCAGAATGAAGAGTGATGCCATGATTGATGCCTATATGAATTATTGCTTGGACTTTGATTTTATGGGTTGTAATAAGTATAACGTATCATGTACCGTTATTTTCTAAATCATTTCCGCTACTTAAATATTTTCTTGAATTTAATTATTCACGACTAGTATGTATGATAATATTCCGCAATTATCAACTGTTACGTGAACTCTGAATTTAATTTATAAATTTTAAAATGATCTTTTAAAAACGCGAAAAATTTATTCGGAAAATTACACGGGACGTCACAGATTCCACTCGGAATCAGGATTATCTTACTCGGATTTGCTTTATTCACATGTGTCTTATTCAGACAGAACCCTTTTTAATTAATTCCACTCGGTAAACTCATGTTTCACTCGGAACTTATCTTATTTTTACTCAGGAACCTTTTTCATGCTGATTCCACTCGGAATCAGATTTTATTTCACTTGGAGACACGTTTTCACTCGGATTCACAAACATTTTTACTCAGAAAATTCCTTTTAGACTAATTCCACTCGGAATCCTATTTTATTTCACTCAGAATTATATTAATTTCACCCAGAAAACTGTTTCTTCATTATGTTTCATTCGGAAGGCATTTTAACTTCACTAAGGAAACTCTTTCAGATTGATTTCACTCGGATTTTAAACTGTTTTACTTAGAAGACCCTCTCAGCTTGATTTTATTTGAAATCGTGCTTATTACACTCGAAATCTTAATTGTTTCACTCGGTATTACACCTATTTTACTCAGAAAGCTTGGATATCAACATTTTCACTCGGATATAACTTGTTTTAATCGGAAGAATTATTTCCACTCGGAATCAGATCTGTTTCAGTCGGAAAACAGCCCTTCCAGTACAATTTCACTCGGATTTTTAGTCAGATCACTTGGAGAACCCTTCCCAGCATGATTCCACTCGGAATCATACATATTTCACTCGGATTTGCCCCTTTTCACTCGGAAAACTCTATTTTTTAATGGTTTTCGCTTGGATTTTCATTAAGAAACTACTTCTTAATACTTTTTAAATTAATGAGAAGTTATAATTATTATTATTATCCTTATTCTATTATTATCCTAATTATTATTAATCTTAATATTATTATTAGTAGTTTTCTTGTTATAAACCTTGTTAACATTTTAATTATGCGTAATTATATAAAGAATAAATTATTTTACTCCTTATGGAAAATACTATATCTAATAGATATACTTACAATGTTTAAATAATTGATAGAATCCAAAGAATTTGGAAATGATATGATGAGATTGGAAATACATAAGATACCCATGACTCAAAAGATGAAAGAGAATGCATTTCGCATCATGAAAATATTTTTGAAGAAGAAAAACCTCTAGAGCATACACTTGGTACAATTAAGGACACTCACGTTCGATCTCAGTAGAAGAATCTTGGGAGTACAACTGGAACGGCAACCCAATGGCATCAGAGTCGCGCCTGATAGCCGGGTGAGACGAGGAATTCTAGTGTACTTCGACTAAATGACGGGGTGTAACTATGATCGTAGGGATCCAAGTCTCAAAATGAAATATATATATATATATATATATATATATATATATATATATATATGAGAACCAATGAGTTCATTCGTACCTTATGAGCTTGGGCGGACCCTGATCGCTCTAGACAATGGAATGGTGATATTCCATAGAATAAGAAGAAGAAATGATTTCTTGGGCCCACATGCATCATGAGACTTAACCAAAGATAAATCATAATAAATCCAAACTTATGCATTTCATTACAGCATATTTGATTGTTATAATATGTTATATGTACGATTTATTTCATGACAAACATGCTTGATTGTTATAATTGTGAATATGCTAAATGTATGATCTATGTGACATTGTATGTTAACTGGATTATGTCCGCACCGGATTAACCAATTAGGGTCTTGGGTTATACTCACCCTTACTGTTGACCATTTTTTAGAGGAATTAGAAACTCAAGAACCCGAGTGTGAAGATCAGCAATACGCTGAACCCATTGAGAATAATCATTAAGGATAGAATATTTATAATCACACACCGGATGACTGTATAATATTTAAGGGTGCCTGCGTGCCCCATTCTGTTAAGAGTACAATTACTTACAGTTTGTGAATGACTATGTGATATATACATTATTGCTTCCACTGATCTGCCACGTACTTATTTATTAAAAAAAATATTCACTTTTTCTAAAAACTGTTAACACACTCAGTTAAATAGGATGAACCTACAAAAGGATTTGTCTTATCTAACCGAGGGTATTACAAGGTGGTATCAGAGCATAGTCGATTCATTAAGCTTGTGGAGTGGACCATTAGGTTTCCACGTACTCTGATAGAAATATTTAACAGTCCATAAAACACCTAAGACTAGATTTCCTATATGGAATTCTCCACATAACATATACACAGAACTTCTTTGTTGATATTCCATCAACAAATTCCTAAGCGATTCACTTAAACAATGATCATGACCTGGAGAAACTTCTTACTCAAATCGTGGAGACGATAAGACAACGAGAATTATCCCATACTCTACTAGGCAGAGCCAAGGATTAGCTAACTTTCAGCGAAACGATCTTACACAATTCGAAGAAGAGCTACGACAGAAAATCCGTCAAGTATTATTAGACCATAAGAGTTAAAATAAGAACCGATTAGAAATCTGAGTTTAGGACCAAGTAGCTCCGATTGAGATACCATTGGTTAAGACTATTAAGGATATTAGTGGATTTTTTTGAAGTTAGTAATAAGCCCAAAACTGAGATCCTATTCAGAAACAAGATATGACCTATTTTCTTATTCTCCCTTCATTTTCGTGTATATACTAGGACTTGGGATACCTTGGAGTTTAAGGTAAAATTCTCTAATCCTTGTTTCTAGGTTTTGAATTTCTATGTGATTAAGAGCATGCCTTGTGAATGGGTTTTAGGAATAGAAGCCATTTTCATGCAAAACCCAAAGGTAGAATACACTTATGTGTGTTTTAGGATGGATGTGAAGTGGTATACAAAAAATTTTAAGATTTGAGACAGAAGATGATGGTTGTTAATAACGATTGTTTGATTCTAGTGGAACCCTAACTTAGGATTTAAGGGAAGTGAATAATAATGAGATGATTTTTAGCGAAAACCCATGATAATGTGTATGTAGGTGTTGTTAATGGAAATTGGTGACTATTAGAAATGATCATTGAATTTTGATGGAAAATCCTAAGTGTAGTGATTTGAGGATTTTAACTAAGTTGATGATCTTGATGACTTAAAATACTCTAGAATGATTACATATAAGGAAATGAATATCTGAGGCATTAGGTGTTGATTATTGAGGATTGGTAAAGAAGTATATGTAATTGGAGTAATTAATTTAGACTATTGATGTTATGATAGTAGATTAAGGAAACAGTTGATAGTGGATTAAGATATTTGAAATGATAAATAGGCATGTCATTTTGAAATAAGATGAATTGGTGATGATCTTAGATGAAACCAGGAGACTTATAATGAGTTTGACTAAATTTTAGTAATGATTAAATGATTCATGTGATGATTTGGAAGTCTTAAGGCTAAGGAATCATAGTATTGTTATTGTTAGGTGTAGTTAGCATTTTAAGATTTAAAGAATCTTGGTTTTGGGAGAAGAATTTCCGAAGTCTAATACAAACGTGTAAATTGGATTTAGACAAGTCTAGGACTTGACAACGAGTTATGAGGGAATAATGCCTTATAATGGTATATTAGTAGCAAGTATTTCTCAAGTTACCCCTACCATTGGAATAGAAAGAGCTATAAAGACCAAGAAGTTAAGTCTCAGATACATAGAACCTATCGAATTCTGCAAAAGATAGGAACCAATGTGTGCCGTATAGCCATTTCAAACCTTCATGATGTCCACACATATGTACTAGGCCCTGATCATGTTCGGAGTCCCGATCAATTTGTTCTGAAAAGAAAACCTTACCTTTGAAGCATCACCGGTTAAGATTGTTAATCGATGTCGAAAATAGTTAAGGGGAAAGGAAGTCCCTTTGGTCAAAGTAGTTGGAGTCAGTTGAATGATAGAGACGCTACTTGGAAAGTTAAGGAAAAGATTAGAGGATTGTACTCTCAATTATTCCAACCATGAATTTCGGGACGAAATTCCTAAAAGGGGAGGAGAATGTAACATCCCTGTTTTTAGTAGCAGTCTTATTTAGTAAAAAAATTGAAGTTTGGAAGGTCTGTAAGTGGTAATAAGTGAATATACACCCCGTTGATAGTCTGTGGTATCTCAGAAATGTCATTTTTGTACATAATAATGGAATTTATACGGACTATTAGTAAAATTATGCAAATTCCGAGTGAAATAGGCTCTGATCTGAGTGACAGAGTGAAATTCCGAGTGAAGGATTAGAGATTCCGAGTGAAGGATGAAATTCCGAGTGTAGGATTAGAGATTCCGAGTGAGGAATAAAATTCCGAGTGTAAGTTAGGATGACCGAATAAAACATTTCCAAGAAGGTTACTACCGAGTGGATCCTTGATCACAGAGACAGCTGGAGTGAAGTGGATTCAAGGGAACCACTTCTGGATGAATATTCCGAGTGAAAATACCCTTGAGAGACTCATTTCCGAGTCAAACCTTGCCAATTGCTTCTTTCTTGAGTGACAATTTCTACGATACCGAGTGAATAGACTCAGTCAGGGATATAACTGATGCAATCCGAGTGAAGTTGTCCAAGTCAGACCTCCCTAATAAGATAGAAGATAGCAATCCGAGTAGGTTGAAAGCCATTTTGAGTAGGACTTAATATGTAGCCTTTCCGAGTGAATGGGTTTGAATATTCCCGAGTAAGATATGCTAGAGTGGAAAATAATACTGAGTGAAATGTGTGTATAAGAATGAATTTGGATATTCCCGAGTATAAAATCCGAGGGAAGATTGGTTATAATGGCTTAGATTAGAAAATTTCTAAGTATATGATAAACCGAGTGAAAGATCCATATATAAATCCGAGTGGATGGGGTTAGAACAAGCCTGAGTTGAACTTAATGTGATGATATTTCCGAGTAGATTAAATAATGTGTAATTAGAGGGTCTAAGTATGAAATGAGTCCGAGAGGAACCTAACTTGATAAGTTTTACCTGAGTGGTTAAGCATGAAATAAACACGAGTGAATGATGAGGAGTTCCGAGTGAATGAATGCATAGATGTTTTATATTAAGTTGATGCTTCTATCGACTGAAATGAGTTATTAAAAATTATTTGGGGACTGTTGATGGAAGAAATAGTGATGGATTCCGAGTGGTTATATATATATATATTGTACGGTTAAAGCATTACTTGGCTTGAATATGGGTGGTGATGAATGAAAAATGCTAATTGAGTGGATACCGAGCGGAAAATGGTATTAGGGAACCCCTTCCGAGTGAATTCCAGTAGGCAGGGCCATTTTCGAGTAAGTTTATGAGTATGACTCCTCTTCCGAGTGAGAGGTAATCTACTGGACCAAATCCGGGTGAGGCTCATACATATCTGTCTTTTTCCGAGAGGTGATGGCCTTAAATGGGCTTTTAATTGGAAAATGTAGATGAAGAAGGTTTAAACCGAGTGAAAGGAGTAGAGAAAGACTTTAATACTATTCTGAGGGGAAACTATATATATTCCGAATGAATATGGATACCCTTTTCCGAGTAAGCCTAAGGTGTTATGAAATCCGAGTAAAAAGTGATTGATGTTGAGTTGGCTAAGGAATGATTTAGTTAAAGTGTGAAATAAATAAAAATAGGTTATTTGCCGAATGGAAATCCCGAGTAAAGAGAATCCGACTGAATCCAGAAGGAATCCGACCTAGAGAGGAGAAATCCGACTTGATATTTTAAAAATTATGAGTGAAAGGCCAAGCAAATTAGGAGTCAGTGTGGGGGGTGAATTACCGAGTGAATGATGGGAAAATGAGTCGGTTTCATGGGAATGCCGAGTGAGGATTGGCTGATTCGCTCAAGCGAGCAAGCCACGCTCAAGCGAGCCTTGTAATTGTTGACTCAGAAGTGGGAATTCCAGTCGGAATTCACTGACAGAAGTGTTAACCGAGTGTAATTTCACTCGGTATTCACTGACAGAAGTGCGTTTTGACTTCAATTTTGTCTTTCAATGATATTTAAATCCAATCGTGCGCATTATGGATGGTGGACGACCAGAAATGGACACTGACTCAGCATATATATTTGTTTAATCCCTAGTGACCCTTCCATTATCACTGACTCAGCATACCACTCAGAAATGGGCACTGACTCAGCATACCACTCAGAAAAGCTGTCTCCCACCTGTCTTCCCACTCACTTCCTCCCTATTTAAACAAGCTCAACGTCCTCAGAACTCACACCACACACACAAACCAAACACTCTTCATCACTCTTCTTCCCAACAAGTTTCTTTCTCTCTTTTCCCTTCCATTTCACTCGGATTTGAAGCAGGACAGTGAAGGGAGCCTCTTTCTTCTCCTCCAGGAACTTCATTGAGGTAAGGGGGGTATATTCTTGGGTGCCTTGTGGGAAAACCAAGTGGAGGACAGATTCAGTGTGTATGAATTAAATGCTTTAAATTGTTATCTGTATATGCATGTATATATATATCTGTTACCGAGTGTATATAATCAGTGATGAATTGTGAAATATTGGATTGAAAACACTAAGAATCATGGGTACCGTGTGATTTTCAGTGAAAATTATGAATAGAAGATGGATTTAATGATAACAGGTTCTGTTTTATGATATTCCGACCGGTTTTACACCTATAACAACTCGGTTTTGCTTAGTTTCAATCGGATTCGACCTTAATTGAATGAATTTCAGTCTGATAGACCAATTTTTCACTCGGTAAACAACCTAATTCCACTCAGAGAACTTTTTTCTAGTTTATTTCCACTCGGACAACATCTTCTCAGTTGATTTCACTCGGAAAACACACTATTTCTCTCGGACAGCATCTCCCAAGTCTTATTTTACTCGGAAATCTCTTTCTTATATTATTTCACTCGGAACTTGACTTAATTTCACTCAGAAAATATAATTATTTTTTACTCAGAACTCTTTTTCAGTAAATTCACTCGGAAACACACTATTTTACTCGGACAGTAGCTTCTCAACCTTATTTCACTCGGCAAAACAATTTATTTCACTCAGCAAATAGTTATTTTCACTAAAAGAACTCTTTTCAACTTGATGTAACTCGGTATATAAAGTCAACTCACCAGAAGACCTTTCCCAACCTGATTCCACTCGGAATCAGGATTATCTTACTCGGATTTGCTTTATTCACATGTGTCTTATTCAGACAGAACCCTTTTTAATTAATTCCACTCGGTAAACTCATGTTTCACTCGGAACTTATCTTATTTTTACTCAGGAACCTTTTTCATGCTGATTCCACTCGGAATCAGATTTTATTTCACTTGGAGACACGTTTTCACTCGGATTCACAAACATTTTTACTCAGAAAATTCCTTTTAGACTAATTCCACTCGGAATCCTATTTTATTTCACTCAGAATTATATTAATTTCACCCAGAAAACTGTTTCTTCATTATGTTTCATTCGGAAGGCATTTTAACTTCACTAAGGAAACTCTTTCAGATTGATTTCACTCGGATTTTAAACTATTTTACTTAGAAGACCCTCTCAGCTTGATTTTATTTGAAATCGTGCTTATTACACTCGAAATCTTAATTGTTTCACTCGGTATTACACCTATTTTACTCAGAAAGCTTGGATATCAACATTTTCACTCGGATATAACTTGTTTTAATCGGAAGAATTATTTCCACTCGGAATCAGATCTGTTTCAGTCGAAAAACAGCCCTTCCAGTACAATTTCACTCGGATTTTTAGTCAGATCGCTTGGAGAACCCTTCCCAGTATGATTCCACTCGGAATCATACATATTTCACTCGGATTTGCCCCTTTTCACTCGGAAAACTCTATTTTTTAATGGTTTTCGCTTGGATTTTCATTAAGAAACTACTTCTTAATACTTTTTAAATTAATGAGAAGTTATAATTATTATTATTATCCTTATTCTATTATTATCCTAATTATTATTAATCTTAATATTATTATTAGTAGTTTTCTTGTTATAAACCTTGTTAACATTTTAATTATGCGTAATTATATAAAGAATAAATTATTTTACTCCTTATGGAAAATACTATATCTAATAGATATACTTACAATGTTTAAATAATTAATAGAATCCAAAGAATTTGGAAATGATATGATGAGACTGGAAATACATAAGATACCCATGACTCAAAAGATGAAAGAGAATGCATTTCGCATCATGAAAATATTTTTGAAGAAGAAAAACCTCTAGAGCATACACTTGGTACAGTGAAGGACACTCACGTTCGATCTCAGTAGAAGAATCTTGGGAGTACAACTGGAACGACAACCCAATGGCATCAGAGTCGCGCCTGATAGCCGGGTGAGACGAGAAATTCTAGTGTACTTCGACTAAATGACGGGGTGTAACTATGATCGTAGGGATCCAAGTCTCAAAATGAAATATATATATATATATATGAGAACCAATGAGTTCATTCGTACCTTATGAGCTTGGGCGGACCCTGATCGCTCTAGACAATGGAATGGTGATATTCCATAGAATGAGAAGAAGAAATGATTTCTTGGGCCCACATGCATCATGAGACTTAACCAAAGATAAATCATAATAAATCCAAACTTATGCATTTCATTACAGCATATTTGATTGTTATAATATGTTATATGTACGATTTATTTCATGACAAACATGCTTGATTGTTATAATTGTGAATATGCTAAATGTATGATCTATGTGACATTGTATGTTAACTGGATTATGTCCGCACCGAATTAACCAATCAGGGTCTTGGGTTATACTCACCCTTACTGTTGACCATTTTTCAGAGGAATTAGAAACTCAAGAACCCGAGTGTGAAGATCAGCAATACGCTGAACCCATTGAGAATAATCATTAAGGATAGAATATTTATAATCAGACACCGGATGACTGTATAATATTTAAGGGTGCCTGCGTGCCCCATTCTGTTAAGAGTACAATTACTTACAGTTTGTGAATGACTATGTGATATATACATTATTGCTTCCACTGATCTGCCACGTACTTATTTATTAAAAAAAAAATATTCACTTTTTCTGAAAACTGTTAACACACTCAGTTAAATAGGATGAACCTACAAAAGGATTTGTCTTATCTAACCGAGGGTGTTACATATATCTAGAGTAATCATCCATAATCATAAGACCATAATAATTTCCACCAAAACTTTTGATTTTCGAAGGTCCAAATAAATCCATATGTAAAAGTTGTAAAGGTCTAGTTGTTGAAACAATATTTTTTGCTTGAAAAGAAGCCTTTACTTGTTTTCCCTTTTGACAAGTGTCATAAAATTTATTTTCAAATATTAATTTTGGTAAACCGATAACTAAATCTTTTGAAACAAGTTTGTTTAAATGGTCTATATGAATGTGAGCAATTCTTCTATGCCATAGCCATGATTCATCCTCTTTAGTTATAAAACATTACATATCATTTGAAGCAAGACAATCTAGATTAATCATATAAATGTTATCTACTCTTTGACCAACGAATTTTATTTCCTTGTTTAGCTTATTTTCAATTATGCAACCGTTTGATTCAAAAACAATTTTGAAGCCTTTATCACACAATTGACTAATGCTAAGCAAGTTATGTTTAAGTCCTTCAACATATAAGACATCATTTATAGAGGTGGAAGAATTTTTACCAACATTTCCAATTTCTAGTATTCTTCCCTTCGTGTTATCTCCATAAGTGACAAGTCCTTTATTTCATGGAGTAAATGATGTAAACTTACTTTTGTTTCCCGTCATGTGTTTTGAACACCCACTATCCAAATACCAATGGGTGCTATTTGCTTTAAAGCATACCTACAAAACATGTCAAGTTAGAGAACTTGGTACCCATTTTATGTTGGGTCCTTATAGGTTAGTTTGAGGTAATGTTCCTTTAGGAACCCATACTTTTCTCACAACCTTTGGTCCTAGTTTTCTAACATTATAATTAGATGCATTATGTCCTTTGAAACCACAATGATTACATATCATGAAAGGTGATGAAGTTTTACTAGGTGGTACAAAGAAACTTTTGTAATGTTTTTCCTTTTTGTAATCATGTGATCCTTGATTATATCCTAATCCGGTTTTATTAAATATGCAACGTTGTTTTCCAAGAAGTGCATCTAAATTATCCTTACCATTAGTGAATCTCTCTAAGGTTTTGTTTAAGTCTAGGACCTTCTTTTCTAGATCAATGCATTTCTTAGCAAATTCACAAGGTTTACTCTTAGAGCATGCTTGGACATTTTCTAACTCTTCTTTTAAACATTCATTTTCTTTTACAAACTTCCATGATATGCATTTCTAGAGTATCACTTATTTTTCTAGACAATTTAAGCCTATTAGAGACTTTTGTAAATTTATCATACAAATCTTCAAGGGCATCAAGTAATTCTTCCTTATCTAAGTCATGAAAGTTTACCTCATCTTCTTCATCTTGGTGATTGGCCATGAGACAAAGGTTTGCTTCTTCATTCTCCGATTCATCCGAGCTACTCACCTCGTTGTCATCCCATGCTATGTATGCTCTCCTTTTTCCTTTCTGATCCTTATTTTTCTTTTTGAGATTTGGACAGTCCGCCTTGAAATATCCTTCATTTCCACATTCAAAACAAGTTGGTAAGGAATTATTATCTTTGGGAACGAATTTCTTACCTTTAGAGGTGAAGCCCTTTTGGAATCTTTTGTTTCTCATGAGCCTTCCAAACTGCCTCACAAATAGGCCTAACTCATCATCATCATCTTCTTGATCACTTTCAAATTTGTCTTCTTCAATAGAGGTGGCCTTAAGAGCTAGCCCCTTCTTCTTGGAAGACTTTTCTTCTTCTTCTGCCATTTTTAAGTCTTTTAATTCTTGTTCTTGTTCTTGAAGCTTACCGAATAATGTGGCAAGAGACATATCATTTATGTTTGGCGATTGTTTGATAGCGGTAACAAGAGGTTGCCATTCCCTGGTAAGACTTTTTAGAACTTTATGGATAAGCTCTTTGTTAGTGTAAGATTTTCCAAGAGTAATAAGATGATTAATAATCAAGGTAAACCTTTTTTGAAGTTCTAAGATGGCTTCACCGGAATTCATTCTAAAGCTTTCATATTGGCTAGTTAAAGTACTAATTTTAGAATCCTTAACATCACTAGTTCCTTCATGAGTAATTTGAAGAGTATCCCACATTTCTTTAGCAGATTTACAGGTTACTACTCTAAAAAATTCATCGGGACCTAAGGCTAGAGTAATTAGATTCTTAGCTTTATAATTATACTATACTTTCTTTTCTTCATCACTAGTCCAATTATCCATGGGTTTTTCTATTTGTTTATCATCAACAATATGCATAGGTATGAAAGGACCATTTTCAATAGCATTCCAAACTCTTAGATCAATTGATTGAACAAAAATTTTCATTCATTCTTTCTAAAAAGCATATCCTTCCCCATTAAAAGCAAGAGGTCGGTTTGTAGCTCCACCCTCAGGAAAAAGGTTTAAAGAATTTGAGGCCATTCATTCTCTTGAAGCTGTTAAGCTTAATTTACCAAGAGTCAAGCTCTGATACCACTTATTAACCAAGTGGCCTCAATTACTCAAGAGGGGGGGTGAATTGAGTGTTAAAATTTTTTGTTGAAATGCATCTGAAATTGGTTCTTTGACAAATATATATAGAGAAGATGATAAACTTAATCTTCAATGAGAATAATAAAGAAGTTTAAATAACAAAGTTATTAAGCGTAACAAATTAAGCAAGCAATTTAAATACACAAATTTAAATAGATTATAGGGAAGAGAAGATTTGCAAACCGATATATACGAGTTCCACCACACTGGTGTACGTCTCGCCTCCAAGTAACCCACTTAGAGGATTTCCACTATTGAGAATTTGAGATACACGCCTTGAGCAATTACAGTCTCTTAGTGTCCCACACTCAAGAACTTAATTCTCACAAGCTAAAGGGCTCCCACCCAATCTCACAATCTCTCAATTACAAGGTTGAATCCCAACCCAACAAGTATTTCAGATTTTGTGTATGCGATTTTACAAGTGTGACTCTCTCAATAAAGTGGATATACAAATTTAAGCACTTGAGAAATATTTTCTTTTTAAAAGAATATACAAATTTTAACACTCAAGAAAATATTTTTCTCACAATATAACTCTTAAAAATAATTTCAAATAGAAGAATAAGTCAGAGAGTTAATAGACAAGGAATTTAGAGAGAACAAGGGAGAAAGCAAGGAATGCATTTGCTGTCTGTGTGGTGTGTTCTGCCTCTTCAGTTTCCTTTCTATTTATAGGTAGAGGAAGGTATATGCTGCCAAAAACATAATTGCAACCGGTTCCTTAATCAATGCATTGGAAGACTTAATTTGCCAGCGATCCATGTTTCCTGACTTGAGAAGTGTAATTGTTTGCCTCAATAAATGCAACGCCGTTTCAATTAGAGAGTCTCGAGAGAGGAATCAGCGGAGTTGAGTTTCTGAAAACGCGTACTGATAATTTTCATGATCAGCGCATGATTCCAGCTATGAATCGATTCTTCCAGGTCATTTTTCACTAGAATCATCACATGAATCGATTCCTGGCAAGGGGAATCGATTCCCAATAGCATGAATCAATTCCTGCAGGCCTTGAATCGATTCCTGGAGGCCTTTTTTGAGCATGAATCGATTCCTATAGTCCTTGAATCGATTCCTTGAAGTTTTTATGTGCATGAATCGATTCCTACAGGGGGAATCGATTCCCAGCCCCTTAAATCGATTCCTTGAGTGCTTGAATCGATTCCTCTTTGCAATTTTCAACGTGAATCGATTCCTATAGTTTCTGAATCGATTCCTTGCTTTGCTGGACCTGTTTCTTTGCATTTTTTTGATATATTTACATGCGTTTTGGATGGTTCTTGGTTCCTTGGAACTTAAATAATTATTTCTTGTCCCAAATCATTTTTGATGATTTTTGATTAATTGCTTGTACAACATCCTTTAGATTTCTTGATCCTTCAATTGTTTGTCATTCATCAAAACCTGTTTCAACATACAAATACAGGCTGCACAGAACTTGGAGTATCAATAGAGGAATGATGCTACCATCTAAAGCTTGAGCAACCAAATTGGGCAATTGACTTCATCATTGAACCAATTACAGTCTCAGAACTTTGACAAATTACCATCTCAACTCGCTACAAATCTAAGAAATGTGAGTGCAATTCAGTTAAGATCAGGAAAGAACCTTGAAATACCCATACCAAGGAACCTGAGAAACAAATAAATATGCTCACAACAGTTGAGAATGATGTACCCTCTTCAAGCACAAGGAAGTCTGAGATGCAACCACCCCAAATTCCACCTCGTATCCCTCTTCCTTTCCCACCAAAAGCAATTCCAAGTAAGAAGATGGAAGAAGTGGACAAAGAAATTTTGGATACTTTTAGGAGAGTGGAAGTGAATATACCTCTTCTTGATGCAATCAAACAAGTCCCTAAGTATGCTAAATTTCTGAAAGAGCTATGTACTCATAAGAGGAGACTCAAGGGAAATGAAAGGATAAGCATGGGAAGAAATGTATCTGCACTGCTTGGTAAGGAAGTTCCAAATATTTCTGAGAAATGTAAAAATCTAGGTACGTTCACTATACCCTGCATCATAGGCAATAACAAATTTGAAAATTGCATGTTAGATTTAGGAGCTTCAATAAATGTTATGCCTATGTCTGTTTTCAAATCTTTGTCTCTTGGAACTTTACAACCTACTGATGTAGTGATTCAACTAGCCAATAGAAGTACTGCTTACCCTGCTGGAGTCATAGAGGATGTTTTGGTTCAGGTAGATCAACTTGTTTTCCCTACTGACTTTTTTTCATACTTGATATGGAAGAAGGTATGCCTTAGATTCCTGTTCCTATAATTTTAGGAAGACCATTATTGAAAACAACCCGAACCAAAATAGATGTTCATTCTGGAACCCTCTCTATGGAATTTGGTGACACTAGAGTTCAATTCAATATTCTTGATGCTATGAAATACCCATATGAAGATCACTCTATTTTTCATATTGACATTATAGATGAATTGATTTGTGAATATCTTTCTGATATCTCTCAAAATGTTGATTTGGATGATTCAAACAATTGTTTTGCATGCAATGATTCTGGAAGTTGTGATATTTATGCTGAAATTGATAAATACATAACTACTGATTTAGAGTTTTTAGATATGTCTGTTAATCATAAGGAGGTAGAATGCATTAACCTGAATGCATGATTTCATGAAGATTCTAACAAAATTTTTGAGGTGCAAGCAACGGAATCCAAATATACTTTGTTAGTTCCATCTATTTTATAGGCACCCAAATTAGAGTTGAAACCCCTACCTGACTCTCATACAATTCGACGCCTAGTATCCGGATACTAAAGGACTGACCTTCAACTGGGAGTCTGACTTGACATCCCGTGAACCCGACTTGGTTCACCGAGCCCGACTTGGCTCTCCACCTCAACCACGAGGTCCGACTTGACCACTAGGTAGCTCAACTGGGCACAAAGACCACGTGAGCCAGAAAACGAGGGGTATACATACCGTTGGCCATCCCATACCACATAATCACATATCATATCTCATAATCATGGCATATCATTAACAAACAACATATGCAACTACCAGAAACTGGCATGTGCTTACTGATCTGTCCTGTACCGGGGTCAAGAGATCCGGTATGGGGCCAATCACAAAAGTCAAAGATTGAATGGGATTGAAGACCGGTTCTGCAAGTATCCGGTCTATATATCCGGAGTCTCAATATGAAGAGAGCGGTCTTGGCGTCCTGGAGGTCCTTCACACCGTCCTCACACGTTGATGTGGGCGAAAGGTGGTGTCACCTGCAAAGATTCTCCGATGCTCAAGTCAGTAATAATATTCAAAGTGAGGAATGTTTTATGATCACTCTCTGAAATCCAGATAGTAGTTGTAAGTCAAAAGGGGAGAAGATCCCCCCTCCATAAATGAAGAGAGGTCTTATACCTAATTGGCTCGATATACGAGGACTTGTTAGTAGGGAACCACTAACCTTCATTAATATAATAAATTATTATTTAATATGCACTTGCCAGTATGATTGAGGCAAGTGGCTATTTTATATTGAGCGTAGAGAAAGTAGGGCTAGCCTTAGGGAACAAGTTGATTATTTCCAGGAGCAGATTATGGCTCGTAGTATGGAAAATGGAATCTTTGTCCTTGTCTCTATAGCAATGCCCTTTATCTTCTGTATGGTGACATGTGTGTAATCTGATGTGTATGGCATTATCCTGGACAACCGATATAAGGAGAACACCTGATATGGATTTAGAGTCCGGATGTATACCGATGACACTGGTGACACGTTGGAGAACTAACAAAGACGTTGAAATATGTCTTGTAGAATGGATACCGGTATCGAGACCGGATCACTCACAATACAGGGCGACCGACTTGTCAAGCCCATCTATACAATGCTATCGCATATATCATCATACATACATAATCACCATTAATCCATAATTCCACATTCTTATCCATACTCAAATATGTATATACACCTCAAAATGGAATTATCACACACGCATACATTAATCTCACCTTTCGGGTTATCATTCATACTAATTGAATAACTATTCAATTACATAATTAATTTAATCAACACATCTCTTTATTATTCAACCATTTAATCTCACTTTATCATCTCATACAGTTATAACAATTACACTTAAGCAATCTATACCATTTATAACAATTTTTACTCAATTTCTAAACTCCCCAAAATTTATTCAAGTAACGATTCTAATTAATTATGACCCGAACACCCCCTTACCTCTATTCCGAGCTCCGACAGTTTGCTCAAGGGGTAGGTGGCGTCCTACAGCTGCTAGATTCACTGTTCCTCTTCCGCTTCCGACGTCCACTTCATCGATCGCTTGCCTAACACTTGTTCCGGTACCTACGGTCACCGAAACATCAATTTAATTGGTATATTGCCTTCCTTACACTTCCAAACTCATTACCCAAGCTTCACAAGTCATTGAAACTCAAAATCAAAACTCCAATCACCACATGCAAATTCAGATTTCATGAGGGGAAAAGGAAGAAACTAGAGATTAGAGGTCCTAGATGCCTTACCTTGGTTCCAAATTGCCTAAAACCACCGAGAATCCAAGTTTCCCTTAAAACCCTAGCCAAATCGCCTCAGAGAAGAGAGAAAACTGATAGAGAAGCTTGCAGGTTCTGTTCTATGCATCAGTATGGCGCTACACATCAGCTCATCAACTCGTACCTGACGCTACACGTCCCATCCACGCTACGCGTCAGGGTCCTACTGCCATTTTCTTTAAAATTCCATTTTCCATTTAACTCCTCATATATTATTATAAGTTCAACCCAAATAATGCTTTTTATTTATTTCTATTTATTTTTCTAGTAATAAAACATCAAGGATGTTACATCCACTCCCTCTAAAAAGAGATTTTATCCCCGAAATCAATATACCTTATTGGAAAAGATTTGGATACAACCGCCTCATATCAGACTCCAATTCTTACGTATAAGTTACTCCGTTCAAGTTCTGCCACTTTACTTTTACCAAGGAAACTTCTTTGCTTCTCAATCGCTTGGTGTGATATTTCTCAATACAAATAGGCGTCACCTCCATAGTGATGTTTTCTTTCAGCTCAATGGAATCCTCTGGTACAATCATTGAATCACAAGGAATATATGCCCTTAATTGAGAAACATGAAACACATTATAAATGTTGGTCAACGATTGGGGAAGATCCAATCGGTAAGCGACATCACCAATTCGCTCCAAAATCTGGTATGGTCCAATGTATCTCGAATTAAGCTTATGACTCTTCAGTATCTGACCTACACCTTTGGTAGGTGAAACTCTCAAAAATACCCAATCTCCCACCTGAAATTTAAGTGGCCTATGACGATTGTCATAGTAACTCTTCTGATGGTCTTGAGCAATCTTCATCTTCTCACGAATCAATACTACCTGATCATTCATTTCCTGGATTAATTTGGGTCCTAAATAAACCGCATCACCATTTTCATTCCAACATAAAGGTGTACGACACCGCCTACCATACAAAGCTTCATAAGGAGCCATCCCAATGCTGCTATAATAGTTGTTGTTATAAGCAAATTCCACCAATGGTAGATACCTCTCCCATGAGCCACCTTACTCCAGTACACAAGCTCTGAGCATGTCTTCCAAGGTCTGTATAGTCCGCTCAGACTGGCCATCAGTCTGAGGATGATAAGCTGAACTCAACCTCAATTCAGTACCCAATTCCTGTTGTAGACTCCCCCTAAATCTGGAAGTGAATCGGGGACCGCGGTCCGAAATAATACTCAAAGGCACACCATGCAACCTTACAATCTCCGTAATGTATAATTTAGCCAACCGGTCCAATGACCATTTCATGTTCATAGCCAAGAAGTGAGCACCCTTGGTTAACCTATCCATAATTACCCAGATTGCATTACATCCAGAACGGGTACAAGGTAACTCGGATACAAAATCCATAGTAATGCTTTCCCATTTCCATATCGGAATCTCCAGAGGTTGAAGTAAACTAGGAGGTCTCTGGTGTTCGACCTTACACTTCTGACATATCACACAAGATCGCACATATTCAATTATTGCTTTCTTCATTCCCGGCCACCAGAATTCTTTCTTCAAATCATGGTACATCTTAGTGATACCAGGATGGATACTCAAGGAACTTTTATGTGCTTCAGCTAACACAGATTGCCTGAAATCACCCTCTACGGGTACAACAACACGGTTTCTGAACCGCCAAATTCTATCATTACCTTTGGTTAATCCCATATCTTTTCCTCTTGCTTGAGTATCAAGCAATTCCAGTAACTCTTCATCATCCTCCTGAGCCACAGCTAAGGATTCCAAAAATTCATTGGAGATCCTAAGCATCCCAATTACCATCTGATTTGGGGCCTGAACAGTAACCCCAATATTTATATCATGAAAATCTTCCAACAATTCTTGTTCCTTGCCCATCAAGAAAGCTGCACATAATACTTTTCTACTTAAGGCATCAACCACAACATTTTCTTTTCCAGGATGATATCTCAAATCAAAATCATAATCTTTCAGGTATTCCACCCATCTCCTTTGTCTCATGTTTAATTCCTTTTGATCAAACAGATACTTCAAACTCTTGTGGTCGCTGAATACTACAAAACAGGAACCATACAAGTAATGCCGCCAAATCTTCAACGCAAATACCACAGTAGCGAGTTCCAAATCATGAGTGGGATAATTTTGTTCATGCGGCCTCAATTGCCTAGAAGCATAAGCAATTACTCTGTCATCCTGCATCAGCATACATCCTAAACCAAACTTAGATGCACCATAATATACCACAAATTCCTTCGTCATATCCGGTAATACAAGTACCGGTGCCGAAGTCAAGCATTGCTTCAAAGTCTGGAAACTCAGTTCATATTTTTCTGTCCACACAAACAGATTCTCCTTTCTCGTCAATCGAGTCAAGGGTAGCGCAATGCGAGAAAATCCTTCAATAAAGCGGCGATAATAACCAGCCAATGCAAGAAAACTCCTTATTTTAGTTACTGATTTAGGCCTTTCCCAAGCCATAATTGCCTCAATCTTGGATGGATCCATAGACACACCATCACAGGAGATCACATGCCCCAAAAATTGCACACTTGCTTCCCAAAAATCACACTTCAACAATTTAGCATACAACTTCTTTTCACGTAGCACCTGTAAAATAATTTGAAGGTGTTATGCATGCTCCTCAATAGACTTCGAATATACTAGAATGTCATCAATAAACACCACGACAAACTGATCCAAGTAAGGTTGGAAAATCTGATTCATGTAATCCATAAAGATAGCGGGAGCATTTGTCACTCCAAAGGGCATTACAACATACTCAAAATGTCCATACCGAGTTCAGAACGCCGTCTTCGGAATATCTTCCGACTTCACTCTAATCTGATGATATCCAGATCTCAAATCGATCTTAGAAAACACCACAGCGTCTCTCAACTGATCCAACAAATCATTAATTCATGGCAAAGGATATTTATTCTTAACCGTCAATTTATTCAATTACCGGTAATCAATACACATTCTCATACTGCCATCTTTCTTTTTCACCAATAACACCAGAGCGCCCCAAGGTGAAGCACTCGGTCGGATAAACCCCTTGTCTAACAATTCATTTACTTGTTTCTTCACTTCAGTCAATTCCACTGAAGACATTCTATAGGGTGTACGGGACACAGTTTCTGCCCCGGGAACTAAGTCAAAAGCAAAATCAATCTCCCTGCTAGGAGGCAATTCCGAAATATCTTCCGGGAACACATCAGGGAAATCACACACCACCGAAATATCACTAGGTTTAAGATTATATCGTCCTTCAGCAACAAACAAAATAGCATAAGCTATAGAGACATCACTCACCACATTCTTAGTATCGAGTTCCTGGGAGAAGATTATGGTCTTACGATAACAGTCCATCATAATGTGATTAACAGCTAACCAATCAAGACCCAAAATAACATCCAAGTTCTTCAATGGCATACATATTAAATTCACCAAAAAGGAACGATCTTCAATTTGCATTGGCGATTCTCCACACATGGTGGTTGCACGGAATATAGAACCAGTAGGAGTGGAGACAATAAGGGCATTCTCCATTAACATTACTAGTAAACAAAACCGTTTAACACAATTTTCAGAAATAAAAGAATGCATTGCACCAGAATCATAAATAAAATTTACCAAGTAGCCATGAATAAGACACTTACCCTACACCAAATTATCATTTCTTGCAACTTCAGAGGCATCGAAAGCAAACACACATTCAGCCATAACATTCTGAGCACCACTGAACTGAGTATCAGATCGCCTAGGGTGTTGGCCTCCACGGCCACCGTCGCCTTGACCTCCACGCTGAAAATTCCCACCACAAACCATAGAAGCACTTGCCCGATTACCACATCCACCCTGCTGCTGCCTCTGTGGACAGTCGGGCCTTAGGTGTCCAGGTTGTCCATATTGGAAACAAATAATTTGATTAGCAGGACAATGTCTAGAGAAATAACCTTCTTGGCCATAATTATAACATGCACAACCACCAGAACGACCAGTTGATCCATGCCCAGAAGAAGAAGAAGATGTAGCAGAAGACTTGCTACCATGGAAAAACTGACCCATCTTCTTAAAACTGAATCCCTTAGCCTTCAATGGTTTCTTGTCCCTTAACTGGGATGCTTTCTGTAGCTACACTTCCTCAACAAGTCTGGCCTTATTTACCAGAGTAGGATAGTCACGGATTTCCATAGGAACAATTACACTTCGGAGTTTAATTCTTAACCCGGATTCATACTTTGCACACTTACTACCTTTGGTTCCTTTGAGATAAAAAGGATGATAGAAATCGCATAACTCATCAAACTGTGCTGTGTATTCAGCTACTGACATTCTGCCTTGCTTAAGTTTTAGGAACTCCATCTCTTTGCGGATTTTACAATTATCTGGAAAATATTTAACAAAAAATCTCTGCCTGAAATTCATCCACATTAATGGTTCGTTCGCAACATTCATCTGAACTCTACTTCTTGATCACCATACACGGGCCTCATCCTTCAACTGATAAGTAGCAAACTGCACTTTCTGTTCTTTAGAGCATTCAAAGTACTCAAATGTTTATTCAATGTCACGCAACCATATATGCGCCCTATCATAATCATGTCCTCCTTTGTAAATAGGTGGATTCCTCTTCAGGAATTTATCAAGAGTGGGACCATATTCATTCCTCCTCATCATTTGAGAAAACCTCTCAAAGAAGTCATCACCACCACCCAAACTACTTTCTTCCGTCATATTTCAATTCTACAATATTCCAAAACACATCACCATTAATAACCAATAATTGATCAGGGAGTACAAAAATTTACCTCACATATAAACACATAATAAGATGCTGCCCGGAGTGCCAAGAGAATGATGCCAAGTCAACCTGTTAACAACCTAAACAATCACAAGCATAATGCAATAAATGCAAACAGTCTGGTATAGGACTCAAACAATCTCCTAACTCTGCCCATTTCCCCGGCTCTAGAAAGAACCGCTCTGATACCACCTATGATGTCCTACGTCAATTTATATTTATATTAATTAGGTCTTAATTCAAAATAATATTTATTTTCACTAAACATGTTCAAAATAATAATTATATAGCATCACAAAACTTTAAAACTCAATTAAGTTTGAAAGAAATCAAAAACATGAAACAGGGGTCTGACACTGCGCGCCAGCCCCACGCGTAGCGTCAGCCCTCTGCTGCGCACCTCACACGTAGCGTGGGCATGACAGTAGCAACACCTGATATTATTACACATTTTAAACCATTTATCCAACTTCTAACCTACCCAATTAGTCCGTTTTAGATCCGATTACCATGAAACTTCACAGGCCATATATTTTCCCCATTCCGGAACTGTTGGCGTCGTTCGTTCACCTAAATTCCAACATGTGCGCAAGTTACATGCAAAATGCAGTTTAAGCCAATTAGGTGCAAAACTCTTGGACCAAACATCCTAAATGTGTTCCAATTGAACAAAAACCAATGCATACAAATCCTAAATGTCCTAGAGGACCTATTGGTACCTTCTGAGGGTCCCAAAAACCCTCCGGATCTTGAAACCACCTATTCAGTTCCTTAATTCCATAAACTAGCTATATGCATAACATTCCTAAATTAATCCAATCACCACCTTAACATCAATCACATAGCACACGTATAAATCATGCATCAACACAACACCTGCCCATAACATTCAACATTCACACATCATTGGCTTCGTGCCATAATTCATCACATCAAACATAATTATAACAAATTCATCACACATGATTCGTTGTCTACCGCACACATAGTTTTACATTACATATATTACATTAATCCATTCATCCTTGGCATCAGTCTTCCACTTGGCGCACCTCTACGACATTATCATCGTCCCTGTCACTGGTCACTAAAATGAAACGACACCAAGGGTGAGTGTTTGGAATATCATAATTAATATAGAACAAAATATTAAACTTATTAATACCTATAGCTCACATTACATGTATTCTTGAACTTCCTGCACTTGTCCGTGTCAATATAAATACACATGTACTTATTAATCTTTAACTCATTCAATATCACAAACTCTTTATAATTTCAATAGTTCATTCAAAAACATACACTCATTAATCCATATCACATTTTCAAATTCATAATTCATTTTCAATCATTAATCAATCATCAAATCCATATATATATCACAACTGACTCTCATACAATTCGACACCTTGTATCCGGATACTAAAGGACTGGCCTTCAGCTGGGAGTCTGACTTGACATCCCGTGAACCTGACTTGGTTCACCGAGCCTGATTTGGCTCTCCACCTCAACCACGGGGTCCGACTTGACCACTTGGTAGCTCAACTGGGCACAAAGACCACGGGAGCCAAGAAACAAGGGGTATACATACCGTTGCCCATCCCATACCACATAATCACATATCATATCTCATAATCATGGCATATCATCAACAAACAACATATGTAACTACTAGAAACTGGCATGTGCTCACAATACAGGGTGACCGACTTGTCAAGCCCATCCATACAATACTATCGCATATATCATCATACATACATAATCACCATTAATCCATAATTCCACATTCTTATCCATACTCAAATATGTATATACACCTCAAAATGGAATTATCACACACGCATACATTAATCTCACCTTTTGGGTTATCATTCATACTAATTGAATAACTATTCAATTACATAATTAATTTAATCAACACATCTCTTTATTATTTAACTATTTAATCTCACTTTATCATCTCATATAGTTATAACAATTACACTTAAGCAACCTATACCATTTATAACAATTCTTACTCAATTTCTCAACTCCCCGAAATTTATTCAAGTAATGATTCTAATTAATTATGACCCGAACATCCCCTTACCTCTATTCCAAGCTCCGACAGTTTGCTCAAGGGGTAGGCGGCGTCCTACAGCCGCTAGATTCACCGTTCCTCTTCCGCTTTCGACGTCCACTTTGTCGATCGCTTGCCTAACACTTGTTCCGGTACCTACAGTCACCGAAACATCAATTTAATTGGTATATTGCCTTCCTTACACTTCCAAACTCATTACCCAAGCTTCACAAGTCATTGAAACTCAGAATCAAAACTCCAATCACCACATGCAAATTCAGATTTCATAAGGGGAAAAGGAAGAAACTAGAGATTAGAGGTCCTAGATGCCTTACCTTGGTTCCAAATTGCCTAGAACCACTGAGAATCCAAGTTTTCCTCAAAACCCTAGCCAAATCGCCTCAGAGAAGAGAGAAAACTGATAGAGAAGCTCGCGGGTTCTGTTCTATGTGTCCCTGTTATAGAACAAGTAGCGGCGCTGGCGCTACGCATCAGCATGGCGCTATGTGTCAGCTCACTAACTCGCACCTGACGCTACGCGTCCCATCCACGCTACGCGTCAGGGTCCTGATGTCATTTTCTTTAAAATTCCATTTTCCACTTAATTCCTCATATATTATTATAATTTCAACCCAAATAATGCTTTTTATTTATTTTCATTTATTTTTCTAGTATTAAAATATCAAGGATGTTAGAGGTCACCTCAGTGATAACTACTCCCTTCTGCTTCTAAATAGTAGTAAACCTCTTGTTGGGACCCCTGTTGTTATCACCGTCCTCGTCGCGATCACGACCACGTTTCTCCATTCGATCAGGCTCATCTATAGATCTCTCCTTAAAGAGATATTGCTTTAACTTCACTTTACGAATGAGGGTTTCTATAGAATCTTTTAAAGACCTGTACTCATCAGTTGAATGACCGGCCTGCTCGTGGAAATTACAATACTTTCACGGATTTCTGGGCCTCTTCAACAAAGCTTGCCTCCTGATCCCATAAACACTAAAATTGGGCCAACCCACTTTTCTCAGGATCTGTACCAGTCTGGCGCTTAATGGGGCATAATTACTGAAGGCAGCTATGCGCCTCTCCTGTTGATGAGGCTGAGGGTTCCTAAACTGGTCCCTTTGGAAGTTTCTTTCCGGCCTCCCCTTTTCTTTTTCCTTGTACGGCTAGGACACCAGAGCTGGTGGCTTTACTCTTGCCACCGTGGCTTCTAAATGCATCTCAATGCCAATATATTTAGAAGCTTTCCTCTAGAATTCCTCAAATGACACCAAAGGGCTTTTTGCCAAAGATAAGGCGAAGGAAGATTTGGGCTAAAGAGCCTCAATGAAAATATGTAGCTGGATGGCCTCCGTATGATCAGGGACCATGATTGCCTCTTTATAGAACCTCTTCAGAAAATCCTTCAGAGTCTCATTCTCTCCCTGCCTAATTTGGGCAAGGGTGTGTGATGTCCTGGGAACGTCCCTGGAAATGAAGAAATGGTTGCTGAAAGCCATTGCCATTTCTTCCCAAGAGTCTATCGAACCCGAGGGGAGCCCTTTGAACTAGTTGAGGGCCTCTCCAACCAATGTTCGAGGGAACATTCGACACATCACATCTCCTCAGCCCCCAAAAACATTGCCTCATAGGCATAAGCATCTAAATGCTTACTTGGGTTCGTCTCACCCATGTATTTTCCAATGGAGAGAGGTTGGGTCGTTTACAAGTGCCTGGGAATAGGCACACTCATTAAGCATTTGGAAAAAAGGACGTTGAGTCTATACGTTCCAGAAGCTACCACCAACAGCTCCTTCCTTCTGCCGGTGAACCTTTCACCTGAGTCCTGGGTCTCCTCTCTCTCCTCATATGTAGGAATCTTGGAATACTGGAGAGTAGTGGACTTGTCTCTCCCTGAAGCTTCGTGGGTCTCCTCTGGCTGAGACACCACTTTCTCCTCAACTTGCCCTTTGTCCCTCTTTAACTCAGCAAGCTCCTCTCTGAGCTACCTAATAACCTCATCGCGAGGGTCAGGAGTTTCTAAGGGAACCATTCTTCGTGAGCTCCCTACAGGGGACTCAAAGGCTAAACGCCTTCCAACTTGAATTCTTGGGTAGTGACATCCTCCACGTGCCCCTCCTGAAAGTCTCTACCATTGCCTTCTATGGCTAGTTACTGAACCTCTGCAAAAAGTGGGAATAACTTTATCGAGTCCCACTGGGCGTGCCAATGAACTGGTCTGAACCAGGGTCAATAATCTGATGTGGGACTAGCTACAAAAGTCAATTGTTTGGAGTGAGTGTACACCGGTACAATGGGTATCCGACATTATATCCTTTATCTCAGTGAGAGTATAAAGGTCTTGAAGTCCTGGAGATCCTTCACACCGGGCTTTCATGTTGACGAGGGGCGAAAGGTGGTGTCACCTTTGAAGATTCTCCAACGCTCAAGTCAGTAACCAGAAAAGGATTCAAGGTTATCGAGCGTAAGTTTGAGAATGAGTCTAATGTACCAGAGTAATGAAATCGTTGGTATTTATATATGTGCATGGAGAATGAAGAGTCTCTAGGGTTAGGGGACCAATAGTACACTGTGCAGTGGCTCCGCGTCTTTTGCGAACATCCCCCGTACCTGTACCTTGTACTTTCTGTCGGGTGACATGGAAGCTGTCCGATATGCGAGGTGCTGACCTGGACAATCTGATATAGAAGACCGTCTGATATGGATAACTGTCCGGAGGTTTTTACTTGCGACATCGGTAAGCTGGTAGGAACAGATGAAATGATGCCTTTGCCCAAGTACCGGTATCGAGACCGGATCAGATGTTGTCTTAGAATATACTAAGTCTGCTTTGGAAAATAATGTGGTCTTAAAAAGACTTTAGAAAGAATACTTGAATTAAGTCAATAATAAATTTTAATAATAATACTTGGGTTTCAATAATGTGTGTAATCTTGGTGATATAGTTAAAATTCTTTAGTTAAAAAAAACTGAATGTAACTCATAAATTTTAAGAGTAAACTAATATCAATCCACTATATATTATCTCTCTTACTTTATATTTGTTTATGAGACTCTTTAAGTTTATTATGCATGATTAAAAAGAGCTACAAAATTTAATCAATTTCCTTTATAAAGTTTGTGTACCTTCGGAAAGTATAAAATGTTTTATTGAATCTTTACTTTCTTTATTAAATGTTAGTACCAAATAAGATATTATCAACAAAATGCTTTATTGATTATTTAAATATGATTTATATAATTTATGTATGTTATGTTATTACCATAATATAAAAAAAATATAGTTCTCAAAAATAAGATTTATAAATTAATTTTTAATATATTTTGTATAACCCGTTAAAGACCCAATTAATATTAATTTAAGTCAAATTTTTAATGCATTGTTAATGTAAAAATAACATTTGAATTTTGATGCATTACTAATGTAGAACTTTTTAAGCCATTAACCATTTTAGATATAAAATTCAAAGTAGGCATTTAATTGAAATATTCAATTAACTAGTTTAAACATAAAAATAAATTATCATATAATAAACAAATATTGAAGTATGCAATAGCTATATTTCCTTGGAACAAATAATTATATATACTTTTTCTAGGAATTATATTTTACATGAATTATATTTTTTAGAAATGTTATTAATATAGTTAGTTTAATTAAAATATCCATAGTTTCTTAAAAATATTTACTAAAACAATCACAACAAATATCCATATTGACGGGGAAAAAATGATCCGTAAGTGAAGAAAGTGAGTCGAGAGCAAAAGCAGGGAGACAACACTCAGTATCGGGTCTGGGGCACGATGTTTTCCTCCACCGTGACCACCACCCTGCTCCTGGTCCTGGTGCTCACAAGCACGACCCTGGGTGCCCCAATCGTAGGCCTAGACTCATTCCTAAGCGAGCAATGCCGCATTGACCCACAAGCCTCCAACGACACGTTCCTCTCTCTCCCTCCCTCCATCCGGAAATCCCTCTCCCGCCTGGCTCCCACCCCTCTCCCACGCTCCCTCTCCATCCCCATCTCCCTCACCGTCCACCTCGTCGGCGACTTCCCCCCGGACACCCCCTCCCTCCTCTCCTCCTTCCTCCCCGACCACCACACCCCCTCCCCCTTCCACGTCATCACCCCTTTCCTTCACCAATCCCACCCTCTCTCCCTCTCCCACTCCCTCCACCTCCACTCCTCCCCCTCCCCTTCCTCCCTCTCCTCCCTCCTCTCCCAAACCCTCTCCTCCCATTTCCTCTCCACTCCCTCCTCCCTCCGCTCCCCTCTCCTCTCCATCCCTTTCTCCTCCTTCGATTCCATCATCCAAGACCATTTCCTCAAATCCAACCCTCCCAATTCCAACTCCCATGTCCACCTCTACCTCATCAAACTCCCCCAAACCCCTAACCACAAACCCTACGCTTATTCCTATTCCCTTGGCGGCGGCGAATCCTCCGCCGCCTTCACCAAATGCTCCGGAACCTTCTGGACCTCCGGATATCGCTACTTCTGGATCGACCTCGGTGCCGGCCCCGTCGATTACGGTCCAGCTATCTCCGGCGATGGCGTCATCCCGCGTGGCGAGTTTCATCCCCTTGCCACGCTTCACGGCCGTCCTAAGTCCCAGAAGGCCTTCGCCGCTGACCTCGCTTCACTCGTCTGGAGCGCTTACCAGACCTTTCTCGCTCCCTCCCTGAGAATTCCCGTGCCGTTCGAGAATTCCCTTGTTGTTCAGTTTGTTCACGTGCATAGTGATAGGGAGAGAGATTCTAGTGGCTTGGATTGGAAAGTTATTGAGAAGAGCTTTAGGGATGAGAGTAAAGGGTTGTTGTTGGGGGATCAGATTTTGAGTTTCAAGAGTTACGAGATTAGGTATTCTGAGTGTCCCATTTGTGCATTTGCGGTTTCTAGGTCCATTAATTCGTATACTTCGAGGTTTTTGTTTGATAACTATACTTTGATTGTGAGTGAGTATTTGGATTCTAAGAGGCTGCATCAGATTCTGTCTGATTCTGCCGATGAGTTGAGGAAATTGGCCAATGTACCGGAGGAGGAGTTTGGTAGGGTTGTTCCTGTGTATGTTTTTGACTTGGATTATACTTCACTTTTGTTGCTCGATCGGTATCATCAGAGTGTTGCTTTTAAGGATATGGTTATTGTGGTTAGAACTAAGAACACGCAGACTGTGAGTGATTATAGCTGCAATGGGAGACATGTGTTCACGCAGACAAGGGAGCTTGAGAGACCGATTGTTGGGTCAATTCTACAGACTATGTGGGGCGTTTCACCGACGCATATGTCTTGGAGTCCCCAGCATAATGATACTTTGGTGGATTATACATGGAGTATGGGTCAGACACCATTTGGGCCGTTTTCTGAGATTTTTACTCTGTCCTTTGTGCAGAAAGATGCTGCAAGGAGGAATGTTCTGTTGACGTCCTTGAATTACAGCATAACTAGTGCTAAGGACGTTCTTCAATCCATTGAGACGCATGGTGGTGAAAAAAATCTGCTCAAGCAAAAGCAGCATGTGGAGTTTGTTCAGAGATGGAACCTTTTCAAGCACAAGCTGAACAAGGCGGTGTCGGCAATGTCGCATTTGGATTTTGAGATGGCTTTGTTTTACTTGAGGTCTTCTGATCATGATCTGTATGCCATCCACTCCATTGTCTATCATGCCTCTCAAGAGATAGAGGCATCCCTTGTGTGCTTTAGGGACCCTCCCTTTCCTTGGGCTTCAGTATCGATTTCTGCATTGGCTTTCCTTGCTCTCTCTTATGTTTACATTAGACGGGACAAACTTTTCAAGAACAAAAGAAAGCAATTTTGATGATCTCACTAGAGGACAGAAGTTTGTATGATTTTATGAAAACACAGAACATGTATCATTGTACAAGAGGTATGCTGATAGACTTGGTATTTAGATTGCTTAGAAGTATTTACTCAGTTCTTCAACCAGACATTTTTGCTACTCTTTTTTTTTTTCATGCTCTATGATCAGGTTGTTTACTTGGCTTTATCTTTCCTGAATTTTTCCTTTTAGTGTTATGACAATGACAATGGTTGTTCCTTACTATAGTTGCATATCAGTCAGTATTAGAAGAACACAAGTAGATTATAAATCCCAGAATTGAATCTGTATTACTTATTTGAGAGATAACAACTAAGCCTTTTTTCTACTAGCTGGAGTCAGCCATTTGAATCAAATGATTTTATTTTCATAATGTCTTGGACTCCGCCTTTGCTGTACATTTTTTACATGGCTAGGCAGTTGATAGCCGGTGTAAAACTTTGTCAAATCCTAGTGATATTGGATATGTAGTACATAGGATGGAGAAAAAGATAGACGGGGCTCAAAACAGTCAAAAGTGGCTGGCCAGGTACAAATAAGAAAATCTTGTTATTTCAGAAAATCTGAACTATGTCTCCACGAGAAGCTACCAAATGCCCTTTTACTTAAAAGAACTTTAGTTTAACACAATCTCTATCTAGTGTTTGATAGACTAAGTAATGCATAAACCAACACTGCTACAGATCATGAGCCAAATAGATGAGTGAATAGTATCATAACAGTATGCACATTACATTACAGTGGTGTAACTAAAAATACTAATATACCATATTCCAAACAGCAACCCAACAACTTTTGGTTATGAGCTACCCAATTTTCCTTGCATTATTTACGTTGTACTTGAAAGAACTCGTGCTCTAGTTTTTAGGTTGGCTTTCAACTTGTCCGCACCATATGAAAATTTACATATCCTGAAGTTCTATCCCAACGTGTTCTCCAAGTTTTAGAATATAAATAATTTTCCACTTTTGATCTAAGATATTTGTCTTGATTTATGATCTTGAAGAAGTAAATCAAATGAGATGTCTATGGTTTATTCTTCATTTATTAGTTCATGCTAGAGTAACATTATTACATTAGCAATCTCCAAGCCACAGGAGCAACATTGATCCTGAAGTTGCTCAAACACCGATACAACTTTAGTATAAATGATAACCCCTTGGGCTGTATAATTTAAGCGTTCTATGTTCAAATCTTTTACAGTTCTTTGATTTTGCATAAAGGAATTTAGCGACCGTTTGGTTTTCAGTTGGGGAAACGGGGTTGGGGAAATTGAGAAATTTAAGGTTGATATTGATTTTTCACGCTGTTCGAGACAGTCAAAACTCTGTTTGAACGTAGGATTTATTTTTGGACTCAACTTAATAACCAAACAGGCTTTATTGCATTATTGGCGCTTCAGTGAAGGAATAAAATTTCTTACAGTTGCTTAGGAAATAACCTATGTGAGTGGTCCAGTGAAACAATTTACTGAATTTTGCACCTCTAATCTTGGTGGATGTTTGATTCTAATTAAATGGTTGAATTTTGTACTGCAAGTGCAGACTTGATGAGTAGTAGTTCAATTCAATGCTTCAGTATCTCTCCAAGATGAAGGCCTGCAGCCATTTGGACCTCTTTCAGTCTAAAGTGGTTGAAACTGGAAAGTTGTGATACCTTTATGGCCAAAGGTGGCATACAGAAAGTTGCTTTCTTGAGAATTCCTTTTGTGGTATGAATAAGCTTGACTGTATCTATTGACATTTTAACCTGGTTCCTGCGCATAGCCGTTTGATCGCTCTTGATTTATATATTACGAAAATTGGTCTCACTTCTTTTTCTCCTCTTTATTTTCATCACTGGAATTTGGAAACATTAAACCCCATGGTCCATTGCTCTTTATAAAAACATATTATACTAAGTCTCTGTTACACTTCAAAATTGCTTTTAATAGGAATTCAAATAATCGTTTTTGTTTTTTCTGGTCCAAAGGGGAGTTCAGATAATCTGAACTGTAAGCACGGCTAATAATATTTTTCAAATTAAGGAGATTTTCCTCAATATCTACCCTAGTAGACTGTCGAAGAGGAACTGTTGTACTGACCATGCATGAAGGACAAAACCAAATAAACAAAAGTTCTATATTTTACCAAAACTATGATCCATGTCATGTATTTGGTTATAAACGTGGATTTTAAAATTTTATGATAAAAACAGTTTCTATATACCCACCCATTTTATTGTATAAATTATAAAAATAATTCACCAGGTGTTCATGTGAGGGGAAAAAACAAGAGTCTAGACATACGTATATTGTAAGGGACATCGAGATGCACGCCAATGTATGCGAAGTGGCCACGAACAGAGCCATTACGCTACAAAAGGTCCTCATTTTAATTGCTACAAAATCACGAGGGTAATTATTCTTATTTCTTTTAAATTTGGAAAACCACTACAAGCGCATGATAGGATCGAGTTAAAAAAGATCTTCATAAATTCAGGTTTTGAAATCAGACGATCTAGTTCGGCTTTCTACAAACTGTGAACTTGATTGATTGGTCTATTTTTAGAAAGATGTTAAAAATTAATTTATAAAAAATTGAATTACAAAAAACCAAACCAACATAATAAAATTTTTCTAAAACAACATTTGTAAAAAAAACTTATGCTCTTAAAATTAATTAACTGTTGCTATACAAATAATGCTGTAAAATCAATAACTTTTCATGTAAAAAATATGTTTGTTTTTGTACTATAATTGAAAATTAAAATGAATGAAGCATTAGCTATTAGTATAGACTCAAACCCTAAAAATATTTTGAGTTCCCTCCCGAGTTCCTCCCAATTTTTTTTAACAAAGCCTCGGGCCGCCCAAGCCCGTACAGGCCGGCCTGCACTAAACCTGTTTTTTTAGGCTTGCTATCGTGCTTTTTTTTTAATTATAAACTTTGAATTTACTTTTAAGGTCACGTACTACACTTTTGACAGCGGGCTTGGGCCGACCATGTGAGTCGGCACATTTTGTTGGCTCTAGCGTAAGCAAGAACTATTTTATTGTAAGGAACTTGGGTTGGTGGAGCCGGTTGGGTTAAGCAAAAACGATGCTATTAGGTTGAAGGATTTTGAAATCGAAAAAGAAGCCAAAGGCCTTTGAAAATAAAAGAAAAATATGCAAAATGCTATACTGCTCCTAAATCAGTTTTGGGTGATGATTATTCATACAAGGTTTTCTTTTTGTCAATAAAGATTAATTTAATAGATGAAAGAAGATTAAAGTCTAGAGGCAAAAGCCAAAGCCTTACATAACAATAATAATACACATGGCTAACATAAAAAACAATGAATCCCAAGCCCACTTGTTGATAAATTCCTAAAACTAAGCAGAATCATATGATTACTTTGAACCTATTCACCAAGAAAAACCTAGAAAAAACAATACATAAAGATAAATTCATACAACCAAACAATCTCAACAAAGTTGTCTTCATCCAAGTCGTTTCCATGAGATGTAAATTTGATAAACACCTTTTTTACATCGTTTCATGGTTATCTTTAAAAGATGTCATGGAACGCCCTTGATTAACTAGGACAATGTCCTCCATTGGGATATCCCAATTAACTAAGGTGTTACTTAATTAGTTTGTAAAATTGAGAACTATTTTTTTTATACAAGAAAACAACGGTAGATCAAGAACTTCAAAGGAAAACATTTTATACATCACATGGTCTTCAATAGAAACTTACATACTCTAAATGACAGGGGCACACAGGCTCCTATAAAATGTAAACATAAATTAACTTAGTCGGTACTTTGTAGAGCTGAGAGTCCAACCGCTTCCACTATGCAACTTTGACAAGATCTCATGCTTCTACGAATCCTTCCTTTGCAGACCTAAAGTGCATATATACATACACACAACATAACCACAAAACAATAGAGGTGAGTTCATCTCACTCCAGCCTAGTTGGAAAAACATGCAAAAGTGCATTGCCATGCCTAGCGGATTTCACACACATAGGCAATTCATTGGGTAAATCTTACCTACCACAGATTCATACCATTCCCTTACTTTAAGTGTCTTTGATATATATATATATATATATATATATATATATAGTCTCTTAATAAATCATGATCCCACAATAATAACCCAATCTATTTCTAACCGAGCTAGCATGTACTGATGTTCAATAGTCACCCATATCCTTTCCATATTTATTTTTCACCCAGTTATAATTCTATCGTGACAATCTATCTATCATCTAGACTCTTATTATTTACCTAAACCCAATACGTGTCCTTGTAGGGCATACAGAAACAATTAAGTATTATTCACTATGATGACGACCCTGCGATCTCCCAGTGAACTAACACACAATCATTGTCACATATCCTAAGGGTCTCTATTCGATTAACACTTAATCAACTCGATACCAGTTACAGTATATCAGATAGAGATCAATTATTTTCATGCAACACGATAATCAGTTATCATAGCAAGAGCATGTTATACAATCACATTAATTAAATACATACATTCTCAGCATTACACGGTTCACAACTATAATCACTACAGGGTTAGCCATTTAGGATGCTATGCATGGGTTAGGTGTATTATGATTGTCTCATTGTTAAGTATTTCATGGATGTGAATGAGAGCCCTTACAACATCATACTCATTAGAGTCGTCCTGCCTCAGTCTCATACTTAGCACAACACATCTATACTTGAGCGATCGGAGCTCACCAAAACATATATAGGTAAAGTCACAGGCCCAAAATTTCATAAATATGATCATACTCTGAAGAGTAACTATAACTTGGTTCTACATGGCCATAGGTGCACTAGTCCTCGTCAGGGTAAACCTGGTTGGCATATGAACTGCCTGGCTTCGAACGCGACTCCAAGCCATTTGGGGGCCCGGCCCAGTTTTACCCTCAAGATCCAACTAGGAACCTGAACTCTCATGCCCTCCGACGTACCTTTCGCTGCATGCTCTAGTATTGAGTCCTAAAACCATAAATTCTCAATGCAGATGATACATGTATAATTCATATTCTCAATACCTCATCGTTTACAAATTCCCATTATTGTCACCAAGTAGGGTCCTATCTCGATAAGTCCTTTGTCCTTAACGCCAAATTCGAAGACCCTTTCTCACATAGCTTTCTTACACTTAATTACATTTTCTGACCCATTTACTTGCACTTGCTAATAGTTATCTATATGGTTACATTGTGTGTGTGTGTAAGTATGTATGTATGTATATATATACACCTTTTTCCAAAACTTGGTTAACATTACCCTTTTCCAAAATGAAAATTCATATGAATGCGATAAACCTTAGTTGTAATAAGTCAAACCTTCGAAACATTTAATTGTACACCTATATACTCATTCTCAAGTCCCCAATCTTCATTACGAGTGTACAATACTCGAAGTTGGGGTTTGAGATCTAGAGATATCAGGATATTACCATTTTATCCTTGGACCGTTATTATAAACTCTATTCCATAGCATTGATTGCTACGAAACTTTGTTCCTCGGTTCTAAAGATCAAGGTTTTTGAAAATGTTTCTACTTTGAATATTCGTCCATTTGGAAAATTCTAAATTTATTGATTTTAGAAATCCAACTTAAATATTATTCCAGTTAGTGCTTATTATTGTAAAATGATTTGTCCTTTATAACTTAAAAATGTCAGTTGGTAATTTCTTGTTTAATTAATCCCTAAATCAGTTATTTTAGCTTTCTCTTACTTGACAATTAAGGACAAAGTCTTACGAGTTGCTTAATTTCACAAATCCTAACCATAACGATAATTCACAGGGGTACTTTCCACATCAATACAAATACCGGTATATGCCATTACATATTGTCATCGTCATCGTTCCCATTTACATTTGTCTCATAAATAGTCACTTGTTACAGACCCTACCAGTACTTGAATTTGATTCCATATTTATGCAATCACACAATAATTAGTTTACGTCATCGATCATGTCTTTCGTCATGTTTAGATGGCAAGGATTTCTTAAGCAGATTCATGCACAAGAATCTTATTCCACACACCATTACCAAACTTTACATCATTACTATTTCATACTACATAGTATTAAATACTCGCGCAACCACAAACTGTGCACAATCACAAAATGTCGTATGACTCATTACAATACATTCACAAGTATAACACATTCACAAATACCCAAGTTAATACACACACATACAAATACATTTTCAGACTTAATCGTTGAGAGCAATCACTTATTATCCCCTTTATTTTTACCATTTACATTACTAACTCATCCATACTTAATAATTCCAACTAATCCTCTTATTAATCCACTTACTAGTTTTTCTAATCACCATTTAGTTTATTTACGTATTAAAGTCCCACACACATCAAACTATTTTTTTAATTCTTATGTCAGTCCAGCCAACAGTACAGATAAATATACATGATATTTTTACGTATATATAAAAAATAAGTTATTAAATTATTACATGTATATTTTTTCCGTCTGCGAGCATAAAAATTTAATTTTTCTCAAAAGGTTAACTACATACGAAATTTGGGGGTTTTGTAATTATTTTTTTTCTTATCTAAATCATATTTTCCCCTCCTTTCGCATGTAGTCGCGGTTAGGCAAAGAACCTAAGGGAGGTTGCTGCATTTATACTTGTCAAAATTCCAACGGAGATATCAGAGAACTCCCTCTTACCTCAGGTTCATAAGCGAGTTCTCCGAGCAACATTTCAACTTTCGATTTCTTTTGTTTCTTGGCTCCAACGGTGGCTCCGAGACTCACGTCCAATGTCTGAAACTTAAAACAAGGGCAATGACTTCTTAGAGGGTTATGGTCGTGACCATGGCGGTGGCAAAATGGAACCTTATGGCTTCTAGAATCACATGCAATTTACCAAACACAACATGCATATGATAGAGGGTAAAAATTCATAGGAAAACATGTCAAGAGGCTCTCGGCCAAAGCAACAAAATTTGGGAACAAAGTTTTTAAATTTTCAAACCTCACATGCAAATACTTGACATAATGCGTAAGTGATTGGCAATAAAATTTAAAAGGGAAAGGACCAAAATCAAAGTGAATGACAAAGGAGGCCATTCGGCCAAGATAAGGGAATTAGGAAACAAAGGCTTTTCACTTTAATTTCTTCACGCTTGGCATATATAAATCATGTCCAAGGCATTCACGACTTTCTAAATTACATGCAAGGTCCAAAACACATATGCAAGTAATGAGGAATGAAAATCAAGAGGGGATTGGTCAAGGGAGCAATTCAGCCAAGGCTAAGAATCAAGATATAAAGGATTTTACCTTAAAAGCTTTCCATACATGACACTTCTAGCTCTACACGCAAAAACTGAAATAATTTACACATGATATTGTGGTAGGAAAAATGGAAAAGAAATAAGAGTTAAGGCAAGGGAAATTGGAGTAAAGCATTTGGCCATAGTGAAGAAAAATAGAAAGGCTTGGTATCTTACCTTTTAGCTTGCATGCATGGCTTCTAGGAGGTCAAAAACATCCATGCATAGTGGTGATACAAAGAGGTGGCACAGTGGAGGGGTGGTGGCCATATGGTGGCTAGATGGTCTTGGGTAGTGGTGAAGTACATGGTGGAAGAGGAGACATAAGGAGAAGAGGATTGGGAGGGGTTCTTGGTGGTAGTGTCCTTTTGGCCTATAGGGAAAAAGAAAAGAGAAGAGAAACTTGTATCAAGGAGTAATGGCTTCTAAGTGATGATAATATGGCATGAGAAATAGCAAGGTTTAGGCTAAAACTTGAAGCAAAATTTGATGGTGGAAATGGCTTTTAGGAGCTCACGGTAATAGGCACAAGGGATGGTAAGAATTCTGGTTCAAAAATCTTATAGAAATGTGGCAAGGATTTAGGTAGTGGGACATGTGTTAGCAAGGGAGAGTTTGCATAGTTTCTTAGTGAGATCTAGGTGGCAACAACTCAAGCCAAATGGAAATCAAGGTGGTAGTCATGCAGGGGGATGTGGTGTTAGTAGGATCAAGGTGTCATAAGTTGGTTCTGTATAGAGCCATAAAGCATGAGGTGGTGACACATGGGCTGTTATGGTGGCATTTTCGCACTAATCTTGACACAGAAATACGAATGAGCTTTGATAAGAATTAAGCAAAATGATAAATATGAAAGTTTTCAATCTTTTTCTCTTCTTTCTAACAAGCTAAAGATCACACAATTTTGATAATCGTAGCAAAAGTTATGACTAAAATACTGAACACTTCTCAAGTTGTGTATGAATCTAGGGGCAAGAAAGAATTAATAATAGGAATTATTGGGACGAATATAGCTTTTGGTGTCTTCATAAGAGTTGTAAAGAATTTTATTATGAGAACTTAAATACAAAAATCACTCGATTCTAACAATGGTAGAGAAAGTTATGACTAAACTACAGAAAAAGGTTTAGCTACCACGTAAATTCTAGAAGCAGCGTGAAGAATTAAAAACTGGGAATCATTGGCTTAAAATTGGCCTTCAAGTCCTTCACAAGAATTGTAGATAATTTTGTTACAATTATTTAAGGACAAGAATTGTTCGATTTTGACATTGAGAGATAAAGTTACGTTGAGAACAACAAAACATGCATAGAATTTTCTATACTGGAAACGATCAAAACTACAGAGAACGAACTCTAAAAATTTGACGAGTCTTAGGAGGATTATTTAGACAATGGATTTTGGCCAATAGGTTTAACCCTATAGCCTTCCCTATTACCCAGGGTCTACTAAAATATTTGGCGCTTAATTCTGAGGCCAAATGCAAAATGTCAGTACGACAAACAGACGTTCGAAAGTCAAAATTAGGTCTTTCGACACAACTACACTATCTCAAATTCATTGTCATTAATATTATCTTTATTCCCCATCATTTTTTTCATCGATAAATATTTTCAAAATTCATAACTGCTCCCTCCGGAGCCCTACACATATAATTGAGTCACAGAATCGGTCGAAGGCCAAACATTACTACTATCATACAATACAGACAGGTCATATTATTGGCTAAAGACTTATATTTTTCATAGAAACACATAATGAAACGAACCTACAAGCGAGTTTAGAGTCCAGGGGTCTACCCAAAAACTCAGGATGTTACATGTCAAATTGACTTTGTCAGTTTTGCAGACACACCCAGTTGCATAGAAGGCCAACAACAACAACTACAAGATCTCTGATTTTGAATGGATCTTAGTTTGAATAAACATGTTTGGACAAATCAAAATTATTGGTACTAAATGGTTGAGATAGATCTAGAAAAAAAAAGTTAAAATAGAAAATTAAAATCGTAACAATGGTAGGGGTAGTGATTGAAAACAAAGGCAACGGTCAGTGGGTGTGGTGTTAGCAGCGGTCAGAGGGCGTGGTGATAATAGCTAAAAGAGTAGCAACTAGAAAAAGTTGATGATAGTGGTGGCTAGAAAGGAGAGGTGTGATGAAAAAATGAGATAGAGAGGATGGAAGCAAAACTCACAAGAAAAAAAAAAGAAACACTCACCAAAAGTGAGGAGAAATCCCCCACATAAGTAGGATAACATGTGTTTAAACACCTAAACACACTCTGGTCTTTTTTCCCCTTCTTAAGGGACAGTGCTAGGTTAAAGAAGAAAATAGGCTATAATGTTATACAAAGTGAAATAGGCACATGGAGAGATGTCGTGGGCTTTAAAACCCTAACTGAATGAACATGTTATCCTACCTTTCATAACCACCACTATGCAACATTTTCTTATATGAATCTTGAAACTGCAAAAGGTAGCCGACCCCAAACCCTAGCACAACAAGTACAAAGAAAACTAACATTGTCATTATCCCTAAGACGTAGATTTTTCCCCTTCTTCTAATGAGGTTTTGGCACCATTTTAGATGGGTTTCCTTTCTTTGTAGTAAGGTTTTCTTCTTTTCTCTCATTTTCTCACTTTCCTCTATCTTATTAGACTACCACTATCATTTTCTTAACATTTTGATTGCATGAAGATTAACCTTAATAGCAATTAAGGGTTTTCCTTTCCTATTGCTTGTTATGTTTGAATGTGTTTATGTATTTGAGTAAGGATGCTTTGTTATGTAATGATTATATGGCAGCATTGTGTATCACTATGATTGTAAGTGTTGTTTGGTTACCTTTTGAGCTTGAATAAAATGATTTTATCAACCACAAGATTACCATTGTTGATATTATATTATATACATTAAAGTCATTGTGAAGGTTGAGAAATTGTTATTCTTAAATAAGTTGGAGTGTATAGCACTCAAATTGTAGCACCTTCACCCACATGTCCCAACAAATTGACATCCATGCCATATCAATCCTGACACCATCTACCATGCACCATGGGTTTTATTGGCACTATACTTTTAATGACATACTTTTAGCATTTCTTTTATCATACCATATATTGCACCTTTTTTTTCATGTCTTGCAAACCAACCACAAACATGAAACAACTTTTTCAGTAGCCCCAAAACGCAAATAACTTCTTGAGACAACATTATTAGAAAAAAGAGCCAAGATTCAGGTCTCACGTAACAATACCGCTATGTTGAATACGTTATTAAAAGTTACCCTTCTCTGTAACACCCCTATTTTTATTTCTATATTAAAATTTTAAAAGAATTAAATTATGGTTCTTTAGAACTTTTTAATCTACGTATTATTTATATTTTTTGGAATTTTTTAGAATTTTTGAATTATTTTAATAAAATAATATTTTTTTAAATAATTTTAAATTCATATAAGTGACTTAAAATTAAAAATATTTATAAGAAAATAAAGTTAAATTATAAGAAAATTTTCTAAAATCTATTTCAAGTAGACTTATCTGAAAATGATCTGTTTGAGAAAAATCTTGATTTTTTCCAATCGTTAAAAAATTGGAAACGTATCAATAAATTTTTATTAACAGAAAATTTTAGATTTTTAAAATTTAAACTTTATATTACTTATTATAAAATTAGTGAGGACTGATATAATATCGCTAAATTTCAAAAAGGACTGATTTTAAATATTTAAAATATACCAAGTGAAAGGTTACTATTTGGCTTAATAATTCAGCCGATATTTACTATGCAAAACACTATGCATATACGAAATTTTCAAAAGATGCACAGTAACCAGGATTAAATTTTCAAAAAATGCACAATACTTTTATATTAAAATAATGGAATGTATAGTAATTTTCCTTCCTATAAATACCGAAGGAATTCTTCTTTAGAATTCATAATTTCAGATTAAGTTTTCTTAATATAGTAGTGCTAGTGAGATAGTGGTGGAAGTAAGAGAGAGAAATAAATTTTTTTGGATGAAGGTTCTACTAAAGTCCTAAGGTAAGAATACCTCTTTTTTATATTTTTTAGGGTTATTTTCATATCGTTTTTAGAAATCTATTATTATACTGGAAATAATATTATTTTAACTTACTATTCTAAATAGTAAAATACTATTTCAATAGTAAATTACTATTCAAATAGTAAATTACTAGTTACTATTACTATTTACCTTTACTATTCATATTTTACTATTTACCATTACTATTCACGATTTACTGTTTACTGTTACTATTCACGATTTACTATTTACCGTTACTATTTATGTTTTATTATTTACTGTTACTATTCATGATTTACTATTCACTATTCACTATTCACTATTCAAAATTTACCATTTCTACTTTAAGTAGTAATCTTAATTTTCATCTTGTAACTATATTAAAATGAAATTGGTATGTTTTAGAACTCGGAGACGAGGCGTGCACGGATTTACAATAACGAATCAGTATACAAGAGGTAAGGGGGAGTGAGATAAGAATATAATATGAAAAGATATAAGAATAATGGGAGGAGTCCCCTACTCCTTTTAAATTTAATAATATTATTATTTTAAAATATTAACTCTTTAACTTAAAATTTATAATAAATTTTAAATTAAATATATGATGTAACTAACTCTAACATACCTATGCAAGGACCTGTACTTTTATAACCTATATGAACTGGACTATACCTATGTAAGGACTTGGACCACTATGACCCATATGGACTGAACTATACCTATGCAAGGACTGGATTATATGAACTTACATAGACCTATGTGAGAAATTGACCAAAAGAACTCAAAATCAACTATATTAATAACCATTTAAATTTTGAATTATGATATGTATTAATGATATTTAATTTAATTAATTTGATTATGATTGATTATATTTGTGATTTATGATGTTTAACTGTGATTGACATTTTTTGATTATGATTGATGATATTGTGATATAAAGTTGAGCATATAGCAAGCATAAAGAAAAGCTAAAACTCAGTAAGAATTTTCTTACCTTACTCTTTAAATTTTTTATCTTTTATTTCTTCTTACAAATTATTTTTATTAACTTTACTTTTAATATTTAGAATAAATTTTTTTAGAAGAAGTCATTTTATGAAAATTAATTTATAAAAAGGTTGAGATAATTAAATTTTGAATTAAATAAAATTTTTATAATTTTAAGTATTTTTGGTTAATGATTTAATAAAATTTTCAAAAGAAAATTGATCTGTCCTGAACCGGGGTCAAGAGATCCGGTGTCGGGTCAATCACAAATAATAGGAGGATTACGTCTCTGAAGACCGGTTATATGAGTACCCGGTTTGTATATCCGATGTCTCTGTAAGAGAAGAGAGCGGATTGGGCGTCCTGGAGGTCCTTCACACCGGCCTAACGCGTTGATGTGGGCGAAAGGTGGTGTCACCTGCGAAGGTTCTCCGACGCTCAAGTCAGTGATAATATTCCAAGTCAGGAATGTATTCAGAGAGTAATTGTAAGTTGATAGAGTCAAAAGATCCCTCTCTCCATAGATGAAGAGAGTTCATATACCTGATTGGCTCGATATTCGAGGATTCGTTAGTGGGGAACCACTAACCTCCAATAACATTATAAATTATTATTTTATTGCGCACTTGTCAGCATGATTGGGTCAAGTGGCTATTTTATATTGAGCGTAGAGAGTATAGGCTAGAATTAGGGGGCAAGTTGACCATTCCCGTGAGCAGATTTTGGCTCGTAGGGCAGGGAATTATTGATCGGTCCCTGTAGCAATACCTTTCGTCTTCTGCATGGTAACGTGTGTGTTATCCGGTGTCATGGTGTTATCCTGGACAACCGGTATAGGGAGAGTGCCTGATACGGAATTAGAGTCTGGATGTATACCGATGACACCGGTTGCACGTTGGCGAATTAACAAAGACATTGAAATATGTCTTTAAGAACGGATACCGGTATCGAGACCGGATCATATGTCCCCTAGCTTGTGTGAGGGACTGTGTAGTTGTTCACATGAGCTATTCAACTTGCGAGAGGTCTAGATGCCAGTATGCTTATGCGGAAAATATTTTCTTACATATGTATTATTATGTCGTGAAGAACCGTTCTTTAAATGAACATTCCGATGTCATGATGTTGTTACAACGGATTCAGATAAAGATTCGTTGTGTGGGAATTTCAAGAGTTTGTTGAAACTGATGACTCTTGAAATTCAAGTAACGGCTGTAAAGCATAAATTGCATCGTATGATTAGACATTAAATGCCTTAAATCACGTGTGTGAGCAGTTATTGCGTCTGAGACGTAAATCTTAGTAACCGTCGTTTGGGGCTTAATGGGCTTATAACTTTTGAAATTTCTGGGCCCAATGAAGAGGCCCTTTGTCAAATTGACGTTGTTTTGGCGCCTATGAATTTTAAACGACTATGTCGTTTGACTTGTAAACCGTCGCGTTTAGTCATGGACGACACAACCCTAAAGGTTGGTAACTTGAACCTCTTTGATTCTTATAAAAGAAGCACTTAGTGGGTTCTGGGAACCATTTACTTCTGATTTCTTAACAAAACTCTGCAGAAATTTGTAAGGACGCTTGCTGCTTGTTTTACGAAGCTTTCTCAGTCTTCATCTTCCTTATCATCTGAGGTAACCATTTTCCTCCCCCTGTTATTTCCGTCTTCTTTTGCTCTGCTGTTTTTGCTTGAAAAGAATGTATCTTAAGAGGGGGAGATTAACTTCTCGCAACCCTAATTATCGTGGGGGAAGAATCACTGTGATTCTTCTGAGGGCTGAGTCATGTCGCTCAGAAAGGGGATCTTACTCACAACGGAGAGTGACTTTTCCCTTCTCAGAGTCGTCCTCTGATTGTAGTCGCTCTTCAAGAAGTGAGATGAGTAATGATTGTTACCCTTCTGACGATGTGACTTTTTATCGTAAAGCAAAGATTTTTATCCACGTGACTCAAACGATGGCTGGAGAAGGAACCTCTGGGGATCAAGCTGTTCTGAAAACAGCAGAAGGTCTATACAGCGTAGTTGCCTCTCGGCTAAACTGGGAAGAACTCCAGGCTAAGTGGCCCTTCTGCTGGGTAGCTGATGAGTTTAAAAACTTAGCTTCCCATCATGCGAATGAGGATGGAGCTCGGATTCAGCCAAGGTTTACAATTTGCGCCGAGGAGGAAATGAAAAAATGGTTCAGGGTATTTGCACCGCTCCCTACAGAACGGATATACCACGTTGTCCCAGATGAGCGTTCGGTATATATGCATGATTTTGTATTTCATCACCTCAGAGTTCGTTTCCCCTTATCCGAGTTTCAAATGGGTGTATTGAGGTTTCTAAATTGTGCACCTTCTCAACTTCATCCGAACGGTTGGGGACTCGTCCGTGCTCTAGAAGTATTGGGTGACTACTTCAACTTTACGCCCACCGTAGCGATGCTGTTCTACTACACTCAGGTAGTTCGGAGGGCTAACAAGCAAGGCGGTGTAGGTCTAATCACACTCCGGACTCTATGTTCCTTTGTGAACTTCGAATCCTACACTGATTCGGCTAAAGTTGACGGGAAGTCATTTAAGTCTTTCTTTACCCGGATATCAATTAAAAAGAATAAGCCCATCTTCTGGAAGAACGAAGAGGGTCTTAATAAATTTCCCCTGAGCTGGACTCATGAGCACTTTCTTCTGAACTCTTCAGCATACTACACTCATCAGTCTGAGCTATCTACTGAAACGGCGACGGTGTTATTCGCCCTTGAAGCATATTCTACACGCTTTAAAGCATTTTTGTGTAGACGTCTTTTAAGTAGTTCAAGTGCAGTCCGGGACGAATATTTACGTAATTCCTGTTTTATTCCTTTTTTCCTCCTTTGTTGATTGTATTGAGCATTTCTTTGTTGCTAATACATTTTATTTATGCATGTAGGTGAAATAGAGCAAAAATCTCCAGACATGGACAAGCTGAAATCCTTGAAAGCGGGAGGTAAATCCGTAGCTGGTGAGAATAAAATTCAACCTAAGAAGGATTCTGTGAAGGGTTGTTCTGAGTTGATCATTCTGACCTCGGATGTCGAAGGGGAAATTCCGTTGGTGGAGGGTGATTCCACTGGTGTTGATGCAACTGCAAGTCAACCCAAAATAACAGAGAGAAGAAGGAAAATCAAGAATGACCCTTCAGGAAGATTGACGAAGAAACATAAACCTTCAAGGAGTCCGGAAAGGGCGAGGGCCTCAAAAGGTAAAGCTGTAGAGACCTCGGATGCAGCTGACGTTTCCGCCGGACTCCATAAGGGTATTCTTTCTGGGGTCTTTGGGTCTTCAAGTCCGATCTCCTACCCAACTGCTTCGTTCCTTACTCCCTTCCTCTCATACCGAGGGACAACCCCAGTGATTCTTCCTCAGCCTTTATACGAACTCCGGCCCACGCTTAAACCTAAAGAAATCAAAGAGGCATGTGAGGCCGGAAAATGGCAATTAGCGGAGCTTACCGGGATGCTTCACTCGCTCAGTTTGTTAGCTGATGATGCTGACAAGGTTGATAAGCTGAGTGATAAAGTAGAACAGCTCAACCTCTCGACGGGGAAGGATAAAGCTGCCTTAAAATTAGCTGAAGATCGCCTCACCAAGTCTAAAGAGTTCGGAGATTTTATGAACAAGGAAAATCTTAAGCTCAAAACCATGCTTAAAGACTTGGTGGGTAAACTGGCAGAGAAGGAGGAGATGCTTGGTAAATATCAAGAAGAACTCCGTAGCAGTTAAGCTAAACAAGCTGATCTTGAAGATAAAAGCAAAGCTGCTGCGGAGGATTATTTTAAACAAGCAGAGGAATGGTCCCCGAAGGAGAAGAATTTCCTCCTTGAGATCGAGGGACTGAAGGCTAGGAGCACGGAATCTCAAGGATCAGATGGAGATCTTTCGAGGTTGCGGGAAGAATTGGCTGTAGCAAAAGCCGAGGCGCAGGGAGCTATTGACATATGTACTCAAGCAGTTGAAGAATCCTTCGGCCTAGCTATACGCCAAGTTTTCTATCGTAACCCCACTGTGTCGCTTAACCTCTATGGTATGGATCCGTTCTATGAATTCCATGGAGGGAGGTTAGTTGCAGTGGTTGATGGTCGACATGAAGATCCTCCGGAGTCCTTGTATGGTTTGGCCCCTCTTCCCAAGGGTCAAAGTATGGGCCCGGATTTCGTTTTTCCTATACCTGAGGTCGCCTTATCTGCAGGAGGTGCTAAAACTCCAGAAGAGAAGACTCCAGAGGAAATCCTAAAGGAAGGGATACAAGAACCTGGAGAAGGGGAAGGACAGAAAGAGACTGAAGAGCAAGTTCCCCCTCCGTAGTCTTGCTATTTTTAATATGTAAAGTTGTGTTCCGGGATCAACTCCGGTATTACATGTAATCTTGCTCTTCACGAATGAATAAAATTCCCTTTCAGAATTTTGTCTTCAATACTTCATGAAGAATAATATGACTTAGATGTATATATCGTTTCAGTAATTGATAATCCGCTCTGTAGGGCTAACGTTGAGGTTGGATTGAAATAATCACCTCAGGAAATCATATAATTTTAGAACGAAAAGATATATAAATGAATACTGTCCCCAAGTGTAGGTATGTTAAAGAATAGGTACCTGTCATAGGGCATCATCCTTAATTCCTTTGGGGAGAAAAGGAGTCGATTCGTTGTTCACAGTAGCGGTGTCACAGGACGGATGACTAGTATTAGTTCGTATTATTCTCATTGGAGATGAAAACATTGTCCAATGTGAGAGTATTGTTCCGGGCTTGGGGAACTACAAAGATACATAAATATGATAGTTGGATCTTCCATCATAAAGATGATGATGGGAATTTGTTCACGCCAAGAGTTACATCATTAAATCACAGATTAGGGGATTGAGATCATCCGTCCTGGGGAAATATATCTCAATCGTAAGAGTACGGATTGAGCCTTCAAAATCATAGGAGTTGCATCATCAAACCACAGGATAGGTGATTGGGATCGTCTGTCCTGGGGAAACACTTTTCAATCGTCAGGATACAGATTGAGACTTCAGAAGCTTCTATTATAAGGATGATGATGGAAATTGTCCATGCCAGGAGTTACATCATCAAATCACAAGATAGGTGATTGAGATCGTCCGTCCTGGGGAGTACACTACGCCAGGAGTTACATCGTCAAATCACAGAATAGGTGATTGAGATCATCCGTCCTGGGGAGTACACCATGCCAGGAGTTACATCGTCAAATCACAGAATAGGTGATTGAGATCATCCGTCCTGGGCAAGTACGTTTCAATCGTCAGGGTACGGATTGAGTTTTCAATTTCGTTATCAAGTCTGGTATTGAGACGAGGTCATCATTATACTTGTCCCCTAGCTTGTGTGAGGGACTAGTAAAGTGGCTCATATAAGCTACGTCGTTTTTAGAAGAAGTGTAGATGTCGGATGATACACGTTGTCACGTAGACATCCGTTCTTAGAACGAAGGTTCCGTCGTCATGGCACTCGTGAGGACGGATCTGGACAAAGATTCTTTGTGCGAGAATCCCAAAAGTTTTTGAAACTTGCAACCCTTGGTATTCGAGTAACAGTTGCAACATTTCTCATGATTGGACATTTAATGCCTTTAATCACGTGGGCGAGCCATCATTGCCTTAAATGCACACGTCTTTATAACCGTCACTAGGGAGCTTCATGGGCCTGAAATTTAATTTCTAAGGCCCATTTAAGAGGCCCTTTTGACGAATCGACGTTGATTTCGCGCCTTAAGGTTTGAAACGACAGCCTTGGATTTACCAAAATGGCGTCGTTTAGTGGCAAACGACATAACCTTCGACCCGTAATTGAGTCTGTTGACCCCTTATAAAAGGAATACTTAGTGAATTCAAAAATTACTTAGTCTTGCTTTCCTGACGAAACTCTACAAAAATTTCGAGAAGACATTGTTTGCTTGTGTGATACTTGATTCACCACCCTTCTTCATCCTTAAGTAACCTTTCCTTCGTCTTCTCGTATTTTCTTCTAGTTTTTCTAAATGTCTGGGAGAGGTTTCGCTGGCTCGAGCCGCGTTGGCCCTAGGGGGAGAGGAGGAAGAACGTTGTCTCGAATTTCCTCTAGTCGTGGTGGGAGGATCCCTGTGATCTTCCATTCAAACCCACTTCATTCAGAGAGGGAGGCGTCGCCCTATTCAAGGCGAAGGGTGATAATACCCTCTTCAGAATCCTCTTATAGCGAGAGTGAGAAGAGCGCTAATTTATACCTCTCCGATGATGTGAGTTTTTATCGCAGCGTGAAGGTGTTTAAACTAGCTGTAAAGAAGATGACTGGAGAAAGTGCCTCTGGCAGTGGAGCACCATCTCAGCAGTATATCTTGAAGATAGCTTCTGGGCTATGCAATGTAGTTGCACACCGGATTGAATGGGTTAAGCTCCAAAAGGAGCGTCCTTATTGCTGGGTTACGGGTGAATTTCTCTCAACACCGTCTATCCATGCTCGGGAGAACGGAGCAAGGTTGGAGCCCCGCTTCACGGTTTTTAAAAAGGAGAAATTCAAGAAGCGTTTTATGGTGTTGGCTCCTCTTCTCTTAGAACGGGTTTGTCATACACCGGATGAGAGGTCAATATTCATGTATGACTTCGTATTTTTGAATTTAGGTGTACGCCTTCCCTTCACAAAATTTCAGATGGGGGTGTTGAGGTTTTTGGACTGCGCCCCCTCTCAGCTTCACCCCAATGGATGGGGGTTAATCCGTTCTCTTGAAGTGCTTGGGGATCACTTCAATTTCACACCCACGGTGGCCATGCTTTTTTATTTTACGCAAGTGGTCCGTCGTGCGGATAAGGAGAAGGGGGGGGGGGGGTAAGTTTGATAACCCTCCGGACTAACTCCAAAGTCATCAACTTCGAGTCATACACTGACTCCGCCAAAGTAGATGGGCGTTCATTCAAATCTTATTACACCAGGATTCGTGTGAAGCCTAATGACCCAATTTTTTGGCTGAATAAAGATGGGATTCAAGAATTTCCCGTGGCCTGGACTCATGAACACTTTTTGTTGACGTCCCAGGCTTATTACACCGATGAGGACGAGTTATCCCCAACATCGGTCTCCGTTCTTTCTGCTCTCCAATCATACACCGCCTCGCACAAGTTTTTCTCTTGCAGGCGTTTGCTAGGGTCGGAAACTACCCGCGAAGAATACTTGCGTAATTTTCTGTGATTTTTTATTTTCCTTCTTTTTATGTCTTGATATCTTCTGTTACTGATGGTCTTTCTATTTGATTATGCAGTTGAAATTGAAGCTGAGTCACCAGAGATGGAGAAGTTGAAGGGCCTCAAAGCTGGAGGGAAATTCGTTGCGGCTGAAAACAATATTCAGGCAAAGCGGAATTCCAAAAAGGCTACCGTTGAGACCATCATACTCACTTCGTCTGCTGGTGACGATATTCCTTTATTGGAGGGCGGATCTGACATACCGACCTCTAATGTTGAGGGAAAAAAGGCCGGTAAGAAGAGGACGAAAGCAGAACATGACTCTTCTAAGAAAACGGAGTCTCAGCCCTCCCCCAAAAAACCAAAGACTTCCGAAGGGGCAGCTGATCCTGGGGCCTCTAAAGGAAAGGGAAAAGAAGAGACAACAACGGCTGCCCCCAGCAATGTGATTACCTTTGGCGCCAGGTGTAACACCCTCTGTTACACCTTAATAAATTCTAGAAAAATTCATAATTTTTTTTTTACAGATATGATTGTTAAAAAGAAACTATCGGAATAAATTATATATATTATTTCTGAAATACCTCATAAATATTATTAAAACTTTAATAAAGTATTTGTACATTCATCCGAAGAAAATAAACATTAAACATTATAAGAAAGAGAGGAAACTCCATGGCCCAGAAGCAGTTACTTAATAACTTTATTTATTCATTGGACCACGGTATTCATACCGAGCTCCCTTTCTAGAACGTGCTATAGTTACTGCCGATATTCTTCGATCCTTCCCTCTGAACCATCAATTTAGAATATATAAAACAAAAACACGGAGAAAGGAGTGAGAAACAGAATATAATATTCTCGATTAAGACATAAGCAACAAAGGGTTTTCACAAACCAATACATAATAATATCAATCACAATCACATACACAATCAATTATGAATGCATGAATGTTATGCAATATCTTCATCATAACTTACTTATATATGTGGGCCCTTAAATTTTAATTTGCACTGGGCCAACCAGGAGTTTACACTGTTCCATAAGTCCGGATAATAATAATATGAACAGCTCAACTGACATGGAAACACTTAGAGACTAGTCAGATTGAGAAAGTTTTTATTGTGAAAGTACCCGACACTAGGGAGCTACCCCAGGTCCCCTGAAACACCCTTTCACACCCTCTCATCCCAAGGCTCGTAATTAAGCCTCCTCTAATGTATCCTCGGTTTCTATAATCCGTCCCCAGACAATATCATTTTATTTCACTTTAATGATTCATGATGCATGAACTACTCGCGTATTTAGTTGGTTAAGGCTTTTAGAAACTCAATTATTAAATACCTTAAAAGGTTTACAACATCATTTCTATAAACTGTACATTTTCTCAATTCTCTGAATTTCTATCCCACAGAAATAAATTTGGTACAGTTTTTAATTTTCACTGAAATTGAGTTTCTAAGCCTTAAATATCTCAAAACTTTTTCATATTAAATCTTAACAAGATTAAATTCTCAATTATTTTCAAATATCTTTAGTCATTAAGTTGGAAAAATAAAATAATTTTCTTTTAAAAATTTTATTTTATTAAAAGAGAATAATCTTTAAATCATTAACCGTAAATACTTAAAATTATAAAATTTTTTCTTTAATTCAAAATTTTAATTATCTCAATTTGTTATAAATTAATTTTCATAAACTGTCTACTTTCTAAAATAAATACTAATTTTTTTATTCTAAATATAAAAATAATTTCTAAGAAGAAATAAAAGATAATAAAAATTTAAAGAGTAAGGTAAGAAATTCTTACTGAATTTTGGCTTTTCATCATGCTCGCTATATGCTCAAACTCCACATTACAATATCATCAATCAAATATTATCAATCACAGTTAAACATCATCAATCATAAATCAATCATAACCAAATCAATAAAATATCATTAAATACATATCATAATGTAAAATTTAATGATTATTAATATAATTATTTTTTTTTGTTCCTTTTGTCCATTCCTAGCATAGGTATATTGTAACACCCTCTGTTACACCTTAATAAAATATATAAAAATTCATAATTTTTTTTAAAAGATACGATTGTTAAAAAGAAACTATCGGAATAAATTACATACATTATTTCTGAAATACCTCATAAATATTATTAAAACTTTATAAAGTATTTGTACATTCATCCGAAGAAAATAAACATTAAACATTATAAGAAAGGGAGGAAACTCCATGGCCCAGAAGCAGTTACTTAATAACTTTATTTATTCATTGGACCACGGTATTCATACCGAGCTCCCTTTCTAGAACGTGCTATAGTTACTGCCGATATTCTTCGATCCTTCCCTCTGAACCATCAATTTAGAATATATAAAACAAAAACATGGAGAAAGGAGTGAGAAACAGAATATAATATTCTCGATTAAGACATAAGCAACAAAGGGTTTTCACAAACCAATACATAATAATATCAATCACAATCACATACACAATCAATTATGAATGCATGGATGTTATGCAATATCTTCATCATAACTTACTTATATATGTGGGCCCTTAAATTTTAATTTGCATTGGGCCAACCAGGAGTTTACACTGTTCCATAAGTCCGGATAATAATAATATGAACAGCTCAACTGGCATGGAAACACTTAGAGACTAGTCAGATTGAGAAAGTTTTTATTGTGAAAGTACCCGACACTAGGGAGCTACCCCAGGTCCCCTGAAGCACCCTTTCATACCCTCTCATCCCAAGGCTCGTAATTAAGCCTCCTCTAATGTATCCTCGGTTTCTATAATCCGTCCCCAGACAATATCATTTTATTTCACTTTAATGATTCATGATGCATGAACTACTCGTGTATTGAGTTGGTTAAGGCTTTTAGAAACTCAATTATTAAATCCCTTAAAGGTTTACAATATCATTTCAATAAACTGTACATTTTCTCAATTCTCTGAATTTCTGTCCCACAGAAATACATTTGGTACAGTTTTCGAATCCCACTGAAATTTGAGTTTCTAAGCCTTAAATATCTAAAAACTTTCTCATATAAAACTTTACATAATCTTTCTCAAATTAAATCTTAACAAAATCAAATTTAGAGATCTCAATTATTTCCAAATATCTTTAGTTATTAAGTTGGAATAAAATAATTTTCTTTTTAAAAATTTTATTTTATTAAAAGAGAATAATCTTTAAATCATTAACCGTAAATACTTAAAGTTACAAAAAAATTTTTAATTCAAAATTTAATTATCTCAATTAATTTTCATAAAATGTCTACTTTCTAAAATAAATACTAATTTTTTTTGTTCTAAATATAAAAATAATTTCTAAGAAGAAATAAAAGATAATAAAAATTTAAAGAGTAAGGTAAGAAATTCTTACTAAATTTTAGCTTTCCGTCATGCTCGCTATATGCTCAAACTCCACATTACAAAATCATCAATCAAAATCAAGCATTATCAATTATAACTAAATATCATCAATCAATCAATCAATCATAATCAAATCAATTAAATATCATCAATACATATCATAATGCAAAATTTAATGATTATTAATATAGTCAATTTGAGTCCTTTTGGTCAATTCCTCGCATAGGTATATGTAAGTTCATATAATCCAGTCCTTGCATAGGTATAGTTCAGTCCATATGGGTCATAGTAGTCCAAGTCCTTGCATAGGTATAGTCCAGTTTATATACGTTATAAAAGTCCAAGTCCTTGCATAGGTAGGTTAGAGTTAGTTAAATCAGATATTTAATTTAAAATTTATTAAAAATTTTAAGTTAAAAAGTTAATATTTTAAAATAATAATATTATCAAATTTAAAAGGAGTAGGGGACTCCTCCCATTATTCTTATGTCTTTTCATATTATACTCTTATCTCACTCCCCCTTACCTTGAGTTGTTACCCAAAAGAGATTTGCTTTGCGCCTCCGATTTCTAGAAATATTAATACCAATCTTATTTCAGTATAAGCATAAGATGAAGATTAAGATTACTACTTAAAACAGAAATGGTAAATTTTAAATAGTAAATAGTGAATAGTAAATCATGAATCGTAACAGTAAATAGTAAACGTGAATAGTAACGGTAATAGTAAATCGTGAATAGTAATAGTAAATAGTAAAACATGAATAGTAAAGGTAAATAGTAACAGTAAATAAAAATTTACTATTGAAATAGTAATTTACTATTGAAATAGTAATTTACTATACAGAATAGTAATTTAAAATAATATTATTTCTAGTATAATAACAGATTTCTAAAAATGATATGAAAATAACCCAAAAAATATAAAAGAGAAGTATTCTTACCTTAGGATTTTGGCAGAACCTTCTGCCAAAAAAATTTACTTCTGTCTCTCACTTCCATCACTATCTCACTAGCACTACTATATTAAGAAAACTTAATCTGAAATTGTGAATTCTAAAGAAGAAATCCTTCGGTATTTATAGGAAAAAAATTTACTATGCATTCCATTATTTTAATATAAAAGTACTATACATTTTTGAATTTTTTATTCCTGGTTATTGTGCATCTTTTGAAAATTTCATACATGTACAGTGTTTTTGCATAGTAACTGTCAGCAAAATTATTAAGTCAAATAGTAACCCTTCACTCGGTATATTTTAAATATTCAAAATGAGTCCTTTTTAAAATTTAGCGATATTATATCAGTCCTTACTAATTTTATAACAAGTAATATAAAGTTTAAATTTTAAAAATCTACAATTTTTTGTTAATAAAAATTTATTGATATGTTCCCAATTTTTAACGATTGGAAAAAATAGAGATTTTTCTCAAACTGACAATTTTTAGATAAGTCTACTTGAAACGAATTTTAGAAAATTTTCTTATAATTTAAATTCACTTTCTTATAAATATTTTTAATTTAAGTCACTTATATGAATTTAAAATTATTTAAAAATATTAATTTATTAAAAAAATTCCAAAATTCCAAAATATTCTAAAAAATCATAAATAATACGTAGATTAAAAAGTTCTAAAGAACCATAATTTAATTCCTTCAAAATTTTAATATAAAAATAAAAATAGGGGTGTTACATATATGTAAGTCCATATAATCCAGTCCTTGCATAGGTATTGTTCAGTCCATATGGGTCATAATGATCCAAGTCTTTGCATAGGTATAATCCAGTCCATATAGGTCATAATGGTCCAAGTCCTTGTATAGGTATGTTAGAGTTAGTTAAACCGGATATTTAATTTAAAATTTATTAAAAATTTTAAGTTAAAAAGTTAATATTTTAAAATATTAATATTATTAAATTTAAAAGGAGTAGGGGACTCCTCCCATTATTCTTATGTCTTTTCATATTATACTCTTATCTCACTCCCCCTTACCTTGAGTTGTTACCAAAAGAGAGTTTGCTTTGCGCCTCCGATTTCTAGAAATATTAATATCAATCTTATTTCAGTACAGGCATAAGATGAGGATTAAGATTACTACTTAAAACAGAAATGGTAAATTTTAAATAATGAATAGTGAATAGTAAATCGTAAATAGTAACAGTAAATAGTAAAACGTGAATAGTAACGGTAAATAGTAAAACATGAATAGTAACAGTAAATAGTAAATTATGAATAGTAACGGTAAATAGTAAAATGTGAATAGTAAAGGTAAATAGTAATAGTAAATAGTAATTTACTATTTGAATAGTAATTTACTATTGAAATAGTAATTTACTATTAAAATAGTATTTTACTATACAGAATAATAACTTAAAATAATATTATTTTTAGTATAATAATAGATTTGTAAAAACGATATAAAAATAACTCTAAAAATATAAAAGAGAAGTATTCTTACCTTAGGATTTTAGCAGAACCTTCTTCCAAAAAAATTTACTTCTCTCTCTCACTTTCACCACTATCTCACTAGCACTACTATATTAAGAAAACTTAATCTGAAATTATGATTTCTAAAGAAGAAATCCTTCGGTATTTATAGGAAAAAATTTACTATGCATTCGATTATTTTAATATAAAAGTACTATGCATTTTTGAATTTTTTATTCCTGGTTACTGTGCATCTTTTGAAAATTTCATACATGCATAGTGTTTTGCATAATAACTGTCGGTAAAATTATTAAGTCAAATAGTAACCCTTTACTCGGTATATTTTAAATATTTAAAATGAGTCCTTTTTGAAATTTAGCGATATTATATCAGTCCTCACTAATTTTATAATAAGTAATATAAAGCTGAAATTTTAAAAATCTAAAATTTTCTGTTAATAAAATTTTATTGATACGTTTCCAACTTTTTAACGATTAGAAAAAATCAAGATTTTTCTCAAACCGATAATTTTTAGATAAGTCTACTTGAAATGTATTTTAGAAAATTTTCTTATAATATAAATTCACTTTCTTATAAATATTTTTAATTTAAGTCACTTATATGAATTTAAAATTATTTAAAAAATATTATTTTATTAAAAAAATTCCAAAATTCTAAAAAATTCCGAAAAATCATAAATAATACGTAGATTAAAAAGTTCTAAAGAACCATAATTTAATTCCTTTAAAATTTCAATATAAAAATAAAAATAGGGGTGTTACACCAGACCAATAAGTTCTTACTTTACGCCCAAGGTTTCCTGTCCCCCTCCAGGCAACTCCAATCTTGCCCCATACTTAGTGTATGAGGGTCCAGTTCCTGAATGTATCCCCGATTCTCCGTATAAGCTGAAGACTTTAGAGCCTGGAGAAGTAACTCGAGCTTGTGACGCTGGACAATGGCAACTGGCTGAACTGTCCGGTCTTCTGAGATCGGTTCGCAGGCTGTCAGAAGATAATGAAAAACTTGGTCAGTTAACGGGCAAGGTTAACGATCTGAACGTTGCCGCAGCTAAGGACAGAGCGAACATTCTTCGCTTGGAAAGTTGTTAGAGGCTTCCAAGGAAGAAGGGTACCAGAAAGACGAAGAAACCTCCAGGCTGAAATATCTTGTCAAAGAGCTGGAGGCTCAAGTGCTTGATCAGAAGAAAATCAATTCCGACCTCCATACCAGCCTCTATTTGGAGAAGGAGCATTCGGCCAAGTTAGGAGAGGAACTGAAAGAAGCCAAGGTCGTTTACTCCCAAGGAGTTGAAGACTGGGCTCGTAAGGGGAAGGAGTTGTTACTAAAGTTGGCGAGTTCGAATGACGAGGTCAAAGTTCTGAAAGCGGATTTTACTGCTGCGAATACCCGAGCAGAAGAGGCTGTGGCTATTTGTGTCCAAGCAGTCGAGGAATCTTTCGGGTTAGCTGTACGTCAAATTCAATACCGGAATCCTAAAATGGAACTCAATTTGAATGGTATTGATCCGTTCTATGAGTTTCAAGGAGGGAAACTCGTAGCTTTGGTTGACGATCGTCAGGAGGAACCGCCAAACACCAAGTATAAGTTGGCTCCTCTCCCCAAAGGCCAGTCAATAGGACCTTCTCTCCTGACTCCCATCACCAAGCAGCCTAGAAGTGAAGGAACAAGTACTGATGTAGGTAAAGCTGCTGGTGATGGGGGAGGCGAGGCCGGAGATAAAGGCAAAGGAAAGGGCGGAGAGACAAGCCAACAGAAATAGTGCCTTCCTTGTCTTTAGTCTTTATTGATTCAAATCTGCTGTGTTCCGAGATCAGCTCCAGATCAGTTAATCAATTCTTATGTAATTCAAGATCTGATCAATAAAAAGACAACTTGCTTTATACGTTTGTCCGTTGAAAATAATTTCAATAGAATCATTATACGTATAATGAACCATTCCAGATTTAAATGTGTAGAATGAAGAACGGGTATTAATACACAATCTCCAATCCATATTTAGACATGTAGGATGAAGGACGGATAACGACATACAATTATTTTCCTCACGTATAGGTACCTTAATGACTAAAGGCTTGGTTTTATAGAAAAGATAGAATATCTTTTGTCAAGTATGGATATTTTAGTGTGATGAAATCGTTTACTTAAATCACACATTTGGCATACACAAACCTGGTATAAGTAATAGGGAATGCCGTCGTGAGGAAAAACGTTGTTATCATGAGAATGGCTTGCAGTGTTAGCCTTGAGGGGAAGTAATCGTGAGGACGTTTTACTAAGTGTTCATCCTTCGGAATACTCGTTAGTCATTGGATACTGTCCCCAAGCATTATTGGGTGATCAGTTCCGAGTAAGCAACTGACTCTGAATGAGTGACTCCGAGTGAGGCTGGTTCTGGCCATGCCACCCGGGAAATTCCATTACCCCTCGAGTTGCTCAGTAAAAGCATGTACATTTTAGCAGAGTCTCATTTTTCGTCAAGGACAATTTCGAGTGATACTTCCGAGTTGAAGTTATTCCGATTGAGAACTCCGAGTGGGAGTTCTTTTAAGTGAGATTTCCGAGCGGAAACTCTTCTGGGTGAGAGCTCCGAGTGGAAGCTTTTGAAATAACTCTTTCTGAGTAAAGAGTTCTGATTGAACTTTCTTGAGAGGAAGGTTCTAAGTGATTCTTCAGCCGCACTCGAATTGATTGTACTTACTACACTCGGAGTTCAGTTTTAGCCTTACAATCCGAGTTTTCATTCGGGCTCGAGTTTTCTGAGTGCAAATTCTCCCGAGTGGAGAATTTCTGAGTGCAACACTACTAATTGGGATTACACCGAGTGAGACATTTTCGACTCTTCGTAGTATAGCACCGAGCAAAAAATTTATGAGTGGGCTATTTTAGTGGAAATACCTTTGGTCAGAGAAAGGTTCTGAGTTTGCATATATACGTTTCGGATAGAGATATTCCGAGTGAATAATTGCTGATTGGAACTCCGAAGTGAAATATTTTCGACTTAAAGAATTCATGAGTCGGGCACTAAATTTGAAGTGTTTCCAAGTAAGGAATTCTAAGGAAAAGTATTTCCGAGCAAAGTTAATGAGAGTGATGATTGATTCTTCGTGAGTCGGATTTCGATGAAATATTGCCGACTGAAGAATTTAAATAGTATAGTATCAAACTTAAAGCATTTCCGAGTAAGGAATTCCAAGGAAAAGTATTTCCGAGTGGGGAATTCCTAAAGGAAGTACTTTTCAGCGATTTTGAATAATCCCAAGTATGGCACTTTAGCGTGGGATTTCACTGAGTGAAGCATTTTCGAATATCATAGCTCCGAGTGGAGCATTTCTGAGTAGGAAAAAGACCGAGCGAAATACTTCCAATTCCCGCGTGGCATGGCACCGAATGGAAGATCTCTGATTCCTACATGGCGCGATAAAGAATGGAGAATTTCTGAACGAAATGCTTCGGGTGATACGCCTCAGATAGAGACATGCCCGAGTGAATTATTCCTGAGTCGGAAATAATGAGTCGGGCTTCGATAAAGTATGACCCGAGCCTTTGAAGTTAAAACGTTCCCGAATAAGGAATTTCAACAGAAAGTATTACCGATTGAAGAATTTCCAGGATAAGTGCTTCTGGGAAATTTAGAGTTCGGTGTCACTTACTTGTTATATTTGGAGTTCGGTTCGATCCTACAGTCCAAGCCTTTCACTGGGGTTCGGTTTTGATCCTGTAACCCATGTCTTTCTTGGCGTTCGGTTTAATCCTACTAACCGTTCTTCATTCGGTGTTAGGTTTTATTCATTCACCGTTCTTCACCGACGTTCGGCCAAACCTACTAGTCGTACTCGGAGTTCGGTTCAATCCTACAATCTGAGTCTTCAACACGGGGTTCAGATCAGGGCTAATCCTGAACCTACTGCGCCCATTACTCGGGGTTCAGCGTGGTCTTGAAAGAGAACCAGCTTACTGTGCCCAAGCCTTCTCCGGTGTTCGGTCATACCTACTAACCGTACTTGGAGTTTGGTTTGGTCCTACAATCCAAGCCTTCAACGGTGTTCAACCCAACTTACTAACCGTACCCAGAGTTCAGTTTAATCCTACAATCTGGGCCTTCGAATGGGGTTCGGTACAGCCTTATATAAAGGTCTGATCCTACCGCGCCCAGGTCTTCCTTTATTTGCACACATTCGAGGAGTTACATCGTCAACTAGAATGGGTAGTTGAGATCATTCGTCCTGAATATGTTTGTATATGAAATTCTTATTGAAAAAAAATAAGAATTACAATAAAAGCGTAGCTGGGATCATGATATAAAGATTTCTCCGTTGAACAATCTCAAGAGAGGAGAGAAGAGTTTGTATTCATTCCAGCAGCTAGCTGTAACAAATGTGTAACACCCCTATTTTTATTTTTATATTAAAATTTTGAAGTAATTAGATTATGACTCTTTAGAACTTTTTAATCTACGTATTATTTATGATTTTTTGGAATTTTTTGGAATTTTGGAATTTTTTTATATAAAAAATATTTTTAAATAATTTTAAATTCATATAAGTGACTTAAATTAAAAATATTTATAAAAAAGTGAATGTAAATTATAAGAAAATTTTCTAAAATCCGTTTCAAGTAGACTTATCTAAAAATTATCGGTTTGAGAAAAATCTTGATTTTTTCCAATCGTTAAAAAATTGGAAACGTATTAATAAATTTTTATTAACAGAAAATTTTAGATTTTTAAAATTTCAACTTTATATTACATGTTATAAAATTAGTAAGGACTGATATAATATCGCTAAATTTCAAAAAGGACTCATTTTGAATATTTAAAATATACCGAGTGAAAGGTTACTATTTGGCTTAATAATTCTGCCGACAGTTACTATGCAAAACACTGTGCATGTATGAAATTTTCATAAGGTGCACAGTAACCTTGAATAAAAATTTCAAAAATGCATAGTACTTATATATTAAAATAACGGAATGCATAGTAAATTTTTTTCCTATAAATACCGAAGGATTTCTTCTTTAGAATTTATAATTTCAGATTAAGTTTTCTTAATATAGTAGTGCTAGTGAGATAGTGGTGGAAGTGAGAGAGAGAAGAAAAGTTTTTGGAGAGAAGGTTCTGCCAAAATCCTAAGGTAAGAATACTTCTCTTTTATATTTTTTGGGTTATTTTCATATCGTTTTTAGAAATCTGTTATTATACTACAAATAATATTATTTTAAGTTACTATTCTGCATAGTAAACACTATTTCAATAGTAAATTACTATTCAAATAGTAAATTACTATTTACTGTTACTATTTACTGTTACTATTCATGATTTACTATTTACCGTTACTATTCACGATTTACTATTTACCGTTACTATTCACGATTTACTATTTACCGTTATTATTCACGTTTTACTATTTACTGTTACTATTCACGATTTACTATTCACTATTCACTATTCAAAATTTACCATTTCTGTTTTAAGTATTAATCTTAATCTTCGTCTTATGCTTATACTGAAATAAGATTGGTATTAATATTTCTAGAAATCGGAGGCGCAAAGCAAATCTCTTTTTGGTAACAACTCAAGGTAAGGGGGAGTGAGATAAGAGTATAATATAAAAAGACATAAGAATAATGGGAGGAGTCCCCTACTCCTTTTAAATTTAATAATATTATTATTTTAAAATATTAACTTTTTAACTTAACATTTTTAATAAATTTTAAATTAAATATCCGGTTTAACTAACTCTAACATACCTATACAAGGACTTGGACCATTATGACCTATATGGACTGGACTATACCTATGCAAGGATTTGGACCATTATTGAACTATACCTATGCAAGGACTGGATTATATGGACTTACATAGACCTATACGAGGAATTTACCAAAAGGACTCAAATTGATTATATTAATAACCATTAAACTTTGAATTATAATATTTATAAATAATGCTTTGTTGACTTGATTTTGATTGATATTTAATTGTGATTAATAATATTTAATGTGATTGATGATATTTAGTTATAATTGATAATGCTTGATTTTGATTGATGATTTTGTGACGTGGAGTTTGATCATATAACGAGCATGACGGAAAGCTAAATTCAGTAAGAATTTTCTTACCTTACTCTTTAAATTTTTACTTTAAATCTTCTCTTCTTAGAAATTATTTTTATATTTAGAATAAAAAAATTAGTATTTATTTTAGAAAGAAAACATTTTATGAGAATTAATTAATTAAATCTTGAGTTAAAGAAAAATTTTGTAATTTTAAGTATTTTTGGTTAATAATTATTCTCTTTTAATAAAACAAAATTTTTTAAAAGAAAATTATTTTATTTTTTTCCAACTTAATAACTAAAGATATTTGGAAATAATTGAGATTCCTAAATTTGATTTTGTTAAGATTTAATTTGAGAAAGATTATGTAAAGTTTTATATGAGAAAGTTTTTAGATATTTAAGGCTTAGAAACTCAATTTCAGTGAGATTTGAAAACTGTACCAAATTTATTTCTGTGGGACAGAAATTCAGAGAATTGAGAAAATGTACAGTTTATTGAAATGATATTGTAAACCTTTAAGGGATTTAATAATTGAGTTTCTAAAAGCCTTAACCAACTAAATACGCGAGTAGTTCATGCATCATGAATGATTAAAGTGAAATAAAATGATATTGTCTGGGGACGGATTATAGAAACCGAGGATACATTAGAGGAGGCTTAATTACGAGCCTTGGGATGATAGGGTGTGAAAGGGTGCTTCAGGGGACCTGGGGTAGCTCCCTAGTGTCGGGTACTTTCACAATAAAAACTTTCTCAATCTGACTAGTCTCTAAGTGTTTTCATGCCAGTTGAGCTGTTCATATTATTATTATCCGGACTTATGGAACAGTGTAAACTCCTGGTTGACCCAGTGCAAATTAAAATTTAAGGGCCCACATATATAGGTAAGTTATGATGAAGATATTGCATACATTCATGCATTCATAATTGATTGTGTATGTGATTGTGATTGATATTATTATGTATTGGTTTATGAAAACCCTTTGTTGCTTATGTCTTAATCAATAATGTTATATTCTGTTTCTCACTCCTTTCTCCGTGTCTTTGTTTCATATATTCTAAATTGATGGTTCAGAGGGAAGGATCGAAGAATTTCGGCAGTAGATATAGCACGTTCTAGAAAGGGAGATCGGTATGAATACCGTGGTCCAATGAATAAATAATGTTAATAAGTAACTGTTTCTGGGCCATGGAGTTTCCTCTCTTTCTTATAATGTTAAATGTTTATTTTCTTCGGATGAATGTACAAATACTTTATAAAGTTTTAATAATATTTGTGAGGTATTTCAGAAATAATGTATATAATTTATTCCGATAGTTTCTTTTTAACAATCATATCTTTTAAAAAAAAATTATGAATTTTTCTAGAATTTATTAAGGTGTAACAGAGGGTGTTACAAAGTGGTATCAGAGCAGTTAATCTAATAGGCCTGGGGAAAAGGTCTATCTTGCTTTGTCTATAAACTCTGTATAGGTAGAATATCTGACTTGGTAGTAACTGTGGATGATGTGACAAATCTCAGTTACTGTGAAACAGGAAACTAATGGTTGGAAACGATCTTGCTGGAGTTGTAGAACGCTTAATCAATGCAATGGGAGCACGTGAAGGTCAAGGTAACGATGCCTTGAGAAGGCTGGACCTATTCGAAAAGCGCAATCCACCTCGTTTCAAGGGAGGATATAATACTGATGGAGCACAAATCTGGATTCGAGAGATAGAGAAGATCTTTCGAGCATTGCAATGTAATGAAGCTGATAAGGTAGTCTTCGCTACTTATGCCTTATCTGAGGATGCCGAACATTGGTGGGATAGCATGCGTAGACAATTCGAAGTCAACGACGTGGAGATCACTTGGGATTATTTCAAGGATATGTTTCTAGAGAAATACTTTCCAGCTGATGTTAAAGAAAAAAGACAATTTGAATTCCTGTCGCTGACCCAAGGAAATATGACCGTTAGAGAGTACGCATCCAGGTTTGAAGAGCTATCTCGTTTTCATTCTCATTATAATGATGCTACTAATGAAAGAGATCGGTGTGCAAAGTTTATAAATGGATTACGGCCAGAAATTAAGGAAGCTATACGAATGCAGGAAATTCATGAATTTTCTGTATTAGTAAATCGCTGCAGGATCTTTGAAGAAGATCATAAGGATAGAATGACCAAAAGTCGTGAGCCCATTCACAAGGCAGGAGAAATGAGAAGTGGAGGACCTCACCATCACCAAAGAAGAGACTTCAGAAGGAATAAGCCTTACCAAGCGCCATTTCGCCGGTTTGGAGCAGCATCTGTTCCTAACAGACCCCAAGCTTCAACTGGAAGCTATTACCCGACATCTGCACCAAATTTTAAATGTTTTATCTGTGGAGGACCCTATTTGAAAAGGGATTGTCCTAAAAACACTTATGTTTGTTTTAAGTGTAACAAACCAGGTCATTACATCAAGGATTGTCCAGAGATGAAGAGGGAAAACCCTGAAGGTGTGAGTACAAACATAAATACTCAAGGAGGCGTGCACAGTGCATTCGGAAGGCCGAAGGCAAAAGGAAAGGTTTTTGCAATCACTGGAGAAGAAGCATCTCATTCTGATTCCATGGTGGAAGGTAAGTGTATCATTAATAAGATTCCTTTAACTGTTATGTATGACTCAGGTGCATCACATTCCTTTATTGCCAATGACTGTGTAGGAAAACTAAAATTACCTATGATAGAACTGCCATTTGACTTATCTGTACATACTCCTGGAAACAATCCCATTGTCACTTCTAAAGCCTGTTGGAAATGCCCTATTGTCATAAATGGTAGGGACTTTAAAGCTAATCTTTTCTGTTTACCCCTTTCTGGCTTAGAAGTTATTATTGGGCTAGATTGGTTGTCTGACAATCATGTTCTAATAGATTGTCATAATAAAACCATAATGTTTAAAGAACCAGTGAATTTGAATCCTGAGGATTCAAGATTTCTAACCGCCAACCAAGTGAGTGCCTCTTTAAAAGGAGAGGCTCAAGGATTCATGCTATTGCTTTCAACGAAAGGAGAGCAAGAATCAAAAATCAAAAATCTGCTGGTTGTGTGTGAATTTCCTGACGTTTTTCCTGAAGATATCCCTGGTTTACCCCCAGAAAGAGATATGGAATTTGCCATTGATCTAGTACCTGGAGTTGGACCCATTTCAATTGCACCATACCGAATGTCACCTCTAAAATTAGCAGAGTTGAAGAAATAACTTGAAGAGATGATAGAGAAGCAGTTTATACGACCAAGTGTATCCCTCTGGGGTGCACCAGTGTTGTTGGTTAAGAAGAAGGATGGTAGCATGAGGTTGTGTGTAGATTATCGACAACTGAACAAGGTGACAATCAAGAACAGATATCCTCTGCCAAGGATTGACGACTTGATGGATCAGCTGCGTGGTGCCATGGTGTTCTCCAAAATTGATTTAAGGTCTGGATACCATCAAATAAGGGTAAAGAAAGAAGATGTACCAAAAACTGCTTTTAGAACACGCTATGGCCATTACGAATATCTAGTAATGCCTTTTGGTGTAACTAATGCACCAGCCATATTCATGGATTACATGAATAGGATTTTTCATCCATATCTAGATAAATTTGTAGTGGTGTTCATTGATGATATATTAGTGTACTCTAAAAGCAGAGAAGAACATGTTGAACATTTGAAGGTCGTGTTGGAAATCCTGAAAAAGAAACAACTGTATGCAAAGCTGTCGAAGTGTGAATTCTGGTTGGAAGAAGTGAACTTTTTAGGACATGTAATTAGTCAAGGAGGAATAGCTGTAGACCCTTCCAAGGTGGAAGCAGTTTTAAAATGGGAGAGACCAACCACAATCACTGAGATTAGAAGTTTCTTGGGTTTGGCTAAATACTATAGGAGATTCATTGAAGGATTTTCAAAGCTAGGATACCCATTGACCAAGTTAACACGGAAAGGAGAACCTTTTGTGTGGACGACACAATGCGAGAATAGTTTTCAAGAGCTGAAAGATCGACGTACTTCTGTGCCGGTGTTAGTACTCCTTGATCCATATCGAAGTTTTGAAGTTTACTGTGATGCGTCTAAACAAGGACTAGGAAGTGTACTCATGCAAGACAAGAAGGTTGTAGCCTATGCGTCGCGCCAATTAAGGCAACATGAGATTAACTACCCTACCCATGACTTAGAGTTAGCCGCTGTAGTTTTTGCCTTAAAGATTTGGAGGCATTATCTATACGGTGCAACATTCGATGTGTTTAGTGATCATAAGAGTCTTAAGTATTTATTTGACCAAAAAGAGTTGAACATGAGGCAACGGAGATGGATGGAGTTCTTAAAGGACTACGACTTTGAGTTGCAATACCATCCTGGAAAAGCGAACGTAGTAGCTGATGCTTTAAGTCGAAAATCTCTACATGCGTCCACAATGATGATTAAAGAGCTGGAATTAATAGAGAACTTCAGAGATCTTAACCTAGCAGTAAAGGTTAATGCTAACAGCTACAGATTAGGAGCGTTGCAAGTGACAAGTGAATTCCTGAGACAAGTTTTAGAGGCTCAACGAGAGGATGAATTCCTGCAAGAGAAGAAAGAACTCTTGAAACAAGGAAAAGAAGTTGAGTTCAATGTAAGAAGTGACCAATTGCTGAGGTATAAGGATCGAGTGTGTATCCCTAATCAAGAGGAGTTGAGGAAAGCAATTTTGGAAGAAGGCCATAAAAGTTATATGAGCATTCATCCCGGAGCTACTAAAATGTATCAAGATTTGAAGAAGTTATTTTAGTGGCCTGGAATGAAGAAAGCAGTGGCAGAGTACGTGGTTGCATGTCTAATTTGCGAGAAGGTTAAAGTGGAACATCAAAAACCCCCTGGAATGCTACAATCAATGGAAATACCAGAATGCAAATGGGATAACATTACCATGGATTTTATGACTTCTCTACCTAAAACTCCATTAGGACATGATTCAATATGGGTAATAGTTGATAGACTAACAAAGTCTACCCATTTTATTCCCATTAATATTCGCTACTCTATGGAGAAGCTGGCAAAATTATACATCGAGGAGATTGTGAGATTGCATGGAATTCCTTCAAGTATCATTTCTGATCGGGACCCTCGTTTTACATCACAATTCTGGAAGAGCTTACACAAGGCTTTGGGAACAAGACTGCGTCTGAGTTCAGCATATCATCCTCAGACAGATGGACAATCAGAAAGAACAATCCAATCTCTAGAGGACTTGTTACGAGCTTGTGTGTTAGAGCATAAAGGAAGTTTGAATCAATTCTTACCATATATGGAGTTTACCTACAACAACAGTTTCCATGCTAGCATTGGCATGGCACCTTTTGAAGCATTATATGGAAGAAAATGTAGGACCCGCTATGTTGGTTTGAGACTGGTGAAAACTTGATGCTAGGACCAGAGTTGGTACAACAAACCACGGATAAAATCAAAATAGTTTAGGAAAAGATAAAGGCAACACAGAGCAGACAGAAAAGTTACTATGACAAAAGAAGAAAGCCGCTCGAATTTCAAGAAGGCGATCATGTATTCTTGAAAGTCACACCTATGACTGGGGTCGGTCGGGCAATGAAATCTCGAAAACTAACTCCTAGATTTATTGGTCCATACCAAATAATTCATAAAGTTAGTCCCCTTGCCTACCAAATAGCATTACCACCTTTTCTTTCTAATATCCATAATGTTTTTCATGTGTCAAACTTATGAAAGTATATATTTGATCCTACACATGTTATTGAACCTGATGTCATACAAGTTAAAGATAATCTTACATATGATGCACCACCTATCAGAATAGGTGATAGAAGAATAAAAAAGTTAAGAGACAAGACAATTCCGCTTGTAAAGGTCATTTGGAGTGAAACGAGAGGGGAAGATGCTACATGGGAACTAGAAACTGAGATGAAAGAGTCTCATCCTCATTTGTTTTACTGAATAATGTAAATTTCGAGGATGAAATTTTCTAAGGGGAGTAGAGTTGTAACACCCCTATTTTTATTTTTATATTAAAATTTTGAAGTAATTAGATTATGGCTCTTTAGAACTTTTTAATCTATGTATTATTTATGATTTTTTGGAATTTTTTAGAATTTTGGAATTTTTTTATATAAAATAATATTTTTTAAATAATTTTAAATTCATATAAGTGACTTAAATTAAAAATATTTATAAGAAAGTGAATGTAAATTATAAGAAAATTTTCTAAAATCCGTTTCAAGTAGACTTATCTAAAAATTATCGGTTTGAGAAAAATCTTGATTTTTTCCAATTGTTAAAAAATTGGAAACGTATTAATAAATTTTTATTAACAGAAAATTTTAGATTTTTAAAATTTCAACTTTATATTACATGTTATAAAATTAGTAAGGACTGATATAATATCGCTAAATTTCAAAAAGGACTCATTTTGAATATTTAAAATATACCGAGTGAAAGGTTACTATTTGGCTTAATAATTCTGCCGACAGTTACTATATAAAATACTGTGCATGTACGAAATTTTCAAAAGGTGCATAGTAACCTGGAATAAAAAATTCAAAAATGCATAGTACTTTTATATTAAAATAATGGAATGCATAGTAAATTTTTTCCTATAAATACCAAATGATTTCTTCTTTAGAATTCACAATTTCAGATTAAGTTTTCTTAATATAGTAGTGCTAGTGAGATAGTGGTGGAAGTGAGAGAGAGAAGAAAAGTTTTTGGAGAGAAGGTTCTGCCAAAATCCTAAGGTAAGAATACTTCTCTTTTATATTTTTTGGGTTATTTTCATATCGTTTTTAGAAATCTGTTATTATACTGGAAATAATATTATTTTAAGTTACTATTCTACATAGTAAACACTATTTCAATAGTAAATTACTATTCAAATAGTAAATTACTATTTACTGTTACTATTTATTATTACTATTCATGATTTACTATTTATCATTACTATTCACGATTTACTATTTACCGTTACTATTCACGTTTTACTATTTACTGTTACTATTCATGGTTTACTATTCACTATTCACTATTCAAAATTTACCATTTCTGTTTTAAGTATTAATCTTAATCTTCGTCTTATGCTTATACTGAAATAAGATTGGTATTAATATTTCTAGAAATTGGAGGCACAAAGCAAATCTCTTTTTGGTAACAACTCAAGGTAAGGGGGAGTGAGATAAGAGTATAATATGAAAAGACATAAGAATAATGGGAGGAGTCCCCTACTCCTTTTAAATTTAATAATATTATTATTTTAAAATATTAACTTTTTAACTTAACATTTTTAATAATTTTTAAATTAAATATCCAGTTTAACTAACTCTAACATACCTATGCAAGGACTTGGACCATTATGACCTATATGGACTGGACTATACCTATGCAAGGATTTGGACCATTATGACCCATATGGACTGAACTATACCTATGCAAGGACTGGATTATATGGACTTACATAGACCTATACGAGGAATTTACCAAAAGGACTCAAATTGATTATATTAATAACCATTAAACTTTGAATTATATTATTTATAAATAATGCTTTGTTGACTTGATTTTGATTGATATTTAATTGTGATTAATAATATTTAATGTGATTGATGATATTTAGTTATAATTGATAATGCTTGATTTTGATTGATGATTTTGTGACGTGGAGTTTGAGCATATAGCGAGCATGACGGAAAGCTAAATTCAGTAAGAATTTTCTTACCTTACTCTTTAAATTTTTACTTTAAATCTTCTCTTCTTAGAAATTATTTTTATATTTAGAATAAAAAAATTAGTATTTATTTTAGAAAGAAAACATTTTATGAGAATTAATTAATTAAATCTTGAGTTAAAGAAAAATTTTGTAATTTTAAGTATTTTTGGTTAATAATTATTCTCTTTTAATAAAACAAAATTTTTTAAAAGAAAATTATTTTATTTTTTCCAACTTAATAACTAAAGATATTTGGAAATAATTGAGATTCCTAAATTTGATTTTGTTAAGATTTAATTTGAGAAAGATTATGTAAAGTTTTATATGAGAAAGTTTTCAGATATTTAAGGCTTAGAAACTCAATTTCAGTGAGATTTGAAAACTGTACCAAATTTATTTCTGTGGGATAGAAATTCAAAGAATTGAGAAAATGTACAGTTTATTGAAATGATATTGTAAACCTTTAAGGGATTTAATAATTGAGTTTCTAAAAGCCTTAACCAACTAAATACGCGAGTAGTTCATGCATCATGAATCATTAAAGTGAAATAAAATGATATTGTCTGGGGACGGATTATAGAAACCGAGGATACATTAGAGGAGGCTTAATTACGAGCCTTGGGATGAGAGGGTGTGAAAGGGTGCTTCAGGGGACCTGGGGTAGCTCCCTAGTGTCGGGTAATTTCTCAATAAAAACTTTCTCAATCTGACTAGTCTCTAAGTGTTTCCATGCCAGTTGAGCTGTTCATATTATTATTATCCAGACTTATGGAACAGTGTAAACTCCTGGTTGGCCCAGTGCAAATTAAAATTTAAGGGTCCACTTATATAGGTAAGTTATGATGAAGATATTGCATACATTCATGCATTCATAATTGATTGTGTATGTGATTATGATTGATATTATTATGTATTGGTTTGTGAAAACCCTTTGTTGCTTATGTCTTAATCAATAATATTATATTCTATTTCTCACTCCTTTCTCTGTGTCTTTGTTTCATATATTCTAAATTGATGGTTCTGAGGGAAGGATCGAAGAATTTCGGCAGTAGATATAGCACGTTCTAGAAAGGGAGCTTGGTATAAATACCGTGGTCCAAAGAATAAATAATGTTAATAAGTAACTGTTTCTGGGCCATGAAGTTTCCTCTCTTTCTTATAATGTTAAATGTTTATTTCTTCGGATGAATGTACAAATACTTTATAAAGTTTTAATAATATTTGTAAGGTATTTCAGAAATAATGTATATAATTTATTCCGATAGTTTCTTTTTTAATAATTATATCTTTAAAAAAAAATTATGAATTTTTCTAGAATTTATTAAGGTGTAACAGAGGGTGTTACAAAATGCGCAAGTTCTGGGTATTTCAATTGTTTCGGATTGGAGTGCCACCAAGGTTTTCAAGGCGGTAAGAGCCTTTGCCAGCAATCTCGGATACCCTATATGGGCCTTCCCAGTTTGGGGCTAGTTTTCCTTGATGAGGGAATTTGTTTCCCACACTTGCTTTCCTCAAAACCAAATCTCCGACGTTGAAAGTCCTTGATTGGACTCGTTTTTTGTATCGAAGGGCGACTTTGGCTTTGATGGCCTGATCTCTAATGAATGCTTCTTCTCTGAGTTCTTGTATGACATCCATTTCTGATGCCAAGTTAACGTTATTGCTTTCTTCAGAGAAGTACCTGACCCTAGTAGAAGCAATTTGCAGTTCCACAGGTATCATTGCCTCCACCCCATAGGTCAGGCGATATGGGGATTCATTGGTGGAAGAATGAGGCGTTGTGCGATATGCCCAAAGGACGTGACACAACTGGTCTGTCCATCCGCCCTTGGCTTCACCAAGACGTTTCTTCAGTCCTTTCAGCACCTCTCTGTTGGCCACCTCAGCCTGACCGTTAGTTTGGGGATGTTCGACGGAGGAAAATATCTGGGTTATTCCTAACCCTTCAAGTAAATCTGTAAATTTCCTGTCCGTGAATTGGGTGCCATTGTCTGTGACAACCCGTGCTGGGACTCCGAATCGTGTTATAATATTTTCATACATAAAACGACGAGTTCGGGCTGAAGTAATATGCACCACCGACTTTGCTTCAATCCACTTAGTGAAATAATCGACCCCTACAATGAGATATTTGATGCCCCCATGAGCAGTCGGGAAAGGGCCCAAAATATCCAATCCCCATTGGTAGAACGGCCATGGAACAACGGATGTGAAGAGTTCTTCTGCCGGTGTGTGGTGAAGATTAGAAAATTTTTGGCAGGCATCGCATTTCTTGACAAAGTCAATGGAGTCCTGCTTCATTGTGGGCCACCAATATCCCGCTCTGAGGATTTTTCTCATCAGACTTCTTCCTCCGGCGTGGTGTCCACATTGTCCTTCGTGCACTTCCTCCATTACTTCATGTACTTCATTCTCTCTCAGACATATTAAGTAAGGTACTGAGAGTGCCCTTCTGTAGAGGTTACCATCTATCATAGTGAAGTATGGCAGTTCTCTCCTTATTCTCTTCTTTTCCTTCTCATCAGTAGGCAACTGCCCATCGGCCAAATAACAGATGTAGGGGGCCATCCATGTGTCACCATAAAGGGAATTGGTCATTATGGCATTTAGAGAAGGGAAAAGAGGAATGCTAGGTGACGTCAAAGTGCTCTGGACCAACGTTGTAGTGCTGCCTGGCTTTTTGGTGCTTGCCAATCTGGAGAGTATATCCGCTCTTGTATTCTCTTCACGTGGAACATGTTTGAATTCCTTTTTTGAGAATTTCTCTCTCAACTCCTTGACACAGTTTAAGTATAATTGGAGTTGAGGCTCACCAGCTTGATAATCTCCCAAAATCTGTGAAATCATGAGTTGTGAATCACTGTAGAGCGTTTCCTCAGAAGCTCTGATGTCAATCGCAGCTCGTAGTCTGGCCAAACAAGCTTCGTACTCAGCTTGGTTGTTGGAAGTTTTGAAATTAAAACGAAGGGAGATCTCCAAGTGTACTCCATCATCACTTTTAAGAACTACACCTGCTCCAGAGCCCTTTTGATTCGATGAACCATCAACATAGATGGTCCAATGAGCACGAGGTGTATCTGGATCTATCCCTGTTATTTCCACAATGAAATCGGCCAGGACTTGAGCTTTAATAGCGCCTCGAGGTTCATAGGATATATCAAACTCTGAGAGTTCAATGGACCATTTGATCATCCTACCAGCGAGGTCGGGCTTGATTAACACAGAGCGGAGTGGTAGATCCGTTCTTACCAAGATCGGATGTGTGTGAAAATACGGACGTAACCGTCGAGAGGCCCAAACAACAGCGAGGGCGACCTTTTCAATTTTTTGATACCGGATCTCAGCACCTTGTAACGTTTTGCTGGTGAAGTAGACCGGCCTCTGTCCATCAGGAGTTTCCTTTACTAAGGCTACGCCCAAAGCTTCATTTGAAATAGCCAAGTATAGGATGAACGTGTCCTCGGTGTCAGGCTTGGTTAAAATAGAAGGTTTGGACAACACCTCCTTAAGCTCTTGGAATGCTTGTTCTTGTTCCTGTCCCCACTCGAATTTCTTGGACTTTTTCAGCACTTTATACAGAGGAAGTGACCTGTGAGCCATCTTTGGCATGAATCGTGCCAAGGCTGCTACTTTGCCATTCAGGGATTAGACTTCTCTCAGATTCTTTGGACTCTGCATGTTGAGAATCGTTTGGCACTTCCCTGGATTGGCCTCGATACCGCGTTGAGTTAACATAAAACCCAAAAACTTCCCAGCTGGGACAACGAAAGTGCATTTCAATGGGTTTAGCCTCATGTTAAATTCTCTCAAGCGGATAAATACTTAGCGTAGGTCTTCAATATGATCACCTCCAACTGGTGTCTTGGCTATGATGTCGTCGATGTACACCTCAACAAGTTTGGTGTGCATGCCCTCAAACACCTTATTGGTCATGCGCTGGTATGTGGCTCCAGTATTCTTCAGGCTGAAGGGCATAACGGTGTAGCAAAAGACACCACGATCATTGATGAAAGCTGTTTTCTCCTGATCCTCCTCGAACATCAGAATTTGGTTGTAACCTGAGTACGCATCCATGAAGCTCAGGTACTGATAACTAGAGGAATCATCCACCATCTGATCTATGTTAGGAAGAGGATAAGGATCCTTTGGACAGCAACGGTTAAGGTCCACATAGTCAATGCACATTCTCCATTTGCCATTGGCTTTCCGGACCATTACTACATTTGAAAGCCAAGAGGAATAACGGATTTCCTTGATAAATCTGGCCTTCAGTAATTCCTCGGTTTGTTGGCAAGCTGCTTTCTGTTTCTCTGGTCCTAATCTTCTCTTCTTTTGGGCAACCGGTCTCGTCTCTGGGTAGACGGACAATTTATGACAACAGAAAGTAGGATCTATGCCAGGCATATCGGCTGCAGTCCATGCAAAGAGGTCTTTGAACTCCTGTAGGAGCATCAACAGTCGCTGCTCCATTTTTGTATCTAGCTTGTCATTAATATGGGTGACCTTTTCTGGAGAATCTCCCAATACGATGTCCCTGGAACTTCCATCCGGTGTGGGCTTTGATGGGTTGGACGGATCAATGTGCAAATCCACCCTAGGGTCCAGGTCGACAAGGCTCACATAACCAGCAGCTGTCCCACAATCATTGAGTTTCCTCTTTTTATTGGAGGCTTCCAACTTCGTCATATTTAGGCTCAGGTTGTAACGGTACCTGGCCATCTCTTGGTCACCTCGGATGGATGAAACAACATTGTCCTTATCGATAAACTTGATAAGGAGATGTGGAGTTGACACGACTGCCTCCATAGCATTCAGGGTGGGGCGTCCTATGATGCCGTTGAATGGTGACTCGACATCAATTACCAGTACTCGGGATTTAACCGTTCTGGCTCCTGGCTCACCTTCAAAGGAGATAAGGGTGTCAAGGTATCCCTTTGTTGGTTGCTTTGCACCATTGAAAGCTGTTAGTTCCTGTGTGTAAGGCTGTAAGTCTGAGTCATTAAAACCCATTCTTTTAAAGCAATTATAAAAAATAACATCACAGGAACTTCCCTGGTCAACAAGGATTCTTCGGACGTCCTTGTTGGCTATGACTGCAACGATGACTACAGCATCATCTCCACCAGGAATGGTAAGACCAAAATCCTCATCAGAGAATGAAATTATTGGAGCTTCAACCCCTCCCTTGTAAGGACGATTGTCTTTAGCTTTTCCTTGTACAGACAGAATCATTCTATGATGATTCTTACGGGCTGTAATTGAAGCTCCTCCCCCAGTGAACCCTCCAGCGATCATATCAATGACTTCACGCCGGCCCTGACGCTATTGTTGAGGCATGTCATCTCTGTGTGCTATATCATCAGTCATTGCACCTTTCTGTTTCTCCGCAGCAGAGAATTTTCTAACCGGATTACGGTTATTGTCATCCTTATCATCTGGATCTCTTTCTCTTTTCTCATTCTGATCTACCCTGTCAAAGGATTTTTCTTTGAACAGGTACTGCTTTAATTTACCTTCTCTAATTAACGTTTTGATTGCGTTCTTTAGAGCTTGGCATTCATCAGTGGAATGACCTGTTTGTTCATGAAAGTCACAGTACTTACGGGGATTCCCTGGTCTCTTCACAGGGGTTGGCCTCCTGATGCCATAGATGCTGAAGGCTGGCCATCCTACTTCTCTCAAAATTTGAGATGGCCTGGCTGACAGAGGTGCATAATGGCTAAAGGAATTAACACGCCTTTCTCGAGGTCGAGGAGAGGAGTTATTAACCTTGGGGTTGTTGAATGGCCTCTCCATGCGTTCTGACCTCATTTTCTCCTTATCTCTCCGCGGCTGTGAAGGTGGTGTTGGTGGCTTTTTCTTCGCAGCCATAGCCTCTAGGTGCATCTCTATACCCACATACTTTGAGGCTTTTTTCCTGAACTCCTCAAACGTTGTTGGCGGGCTTTTTGCTAGTGAAAGAGCAAAGGCTGATCCTGGCTGCAGTGCCTCGATAACGATATGCAGCTTAATGGATTCTGTGAGGTTAGGAACCAGGGATGCTTCCTTGTAGAACCTCTTCAGGAAATCTTTTAAGGTTTCGTTTTCGCCCTGCTTAATTTGGGCCAAAGTATGAGATGTCCTGGGAACATCTCTAGAGATGACAAAGTGAGTTTCAAAAGTAGCTGCCATTTCAGCCCAGGAATCTATGGATCCAGAAGGTAAACCTTTGAACCAGCCAAGGGCCTCTTCTGACAATGTTCGTGGGAACATCTGACACATTACGTCTTCATCAGCCCCCAAGTACATGGCTTCAAATACGTAAGCATCAAGATGCTTAGTAGGATCAGTTTCGCCATTATACTTTCCAATGGAAAGAGGCTGAGTGGTTTGCAGATGTTTGGGGATATGGACACTCATAAGTCTCCTTGAAAAAGGAAATTTGAGTTTGTAAGTTACCGGGGGTGCTGTAATTAGCTCCCTTCTTCCCCGAGCGGCTCCATCATCAGAATCGTGGGTCTGTTCTCTCCCCTCAAACGTAGGGATGTTTGAGTATTGAAGAGTTGTGGATTTTCTCCATCGGTTGTATGGGGAGTGTCTCTTGTGCGAGATGACTCCTTGTCCTCACTCTGCCTTCTCTCTCTTCACAATTCTGCGAGTTCTCTCTGGAGTTGACTGATCAACTCATTACGAGGATCGGGGCTAGACACTGGTACTACCTTCTTTGAGCTGCCCCCATAAGAATCGAAGTTAAGCTTCCTGAAGGCGTTGGGGTTGGTCTTGCCTTCAGGTTGATTCTCCACGAAATCATGTGCTTCGCCTTCCATTGATGATTACTTGTTCTTTCATAGGATATGGGAATAACTTTATCGAGTCCCACTGGGCGTGCCAATGATCTGTCCTGAATCGGGGTCAAGAGATCCGGTGTCGGGTCAATCACAAATAATAGGAGGATTACGTCTCTGAAGACCGGTTATATGAGTATCCGGTTTGTATATCCGATGTCTCTGTAAGAGAAGAGAGCGGATTGGGCGTCCTGAAGGTCCTTCACACCGGACTAACGCGTTGATGTGGGCGAAAGGTGGTGTCACCTTTGAAGATTCTCCGACGCTCAAGTCAGTGATAATATTCCAAGTCAGGAATGTATTCAGAGAGTAATTGTAAGTTGATAGAGTCAAAAGATCCCTCTCTCCATAGATGAAGAGAGTTTATATACCTGATTGGCTCGATATTCGAGGATTCGTTAGTGAGGAACCACTAACCTCCAATAACATTGTAAATTATTATTTTATTGCGCACTTGCCAGCATGATTGGGTCAAGTGGCTATTTTATATTGAGCGTAGAGAGTATAGGCTAGAATTAGGGGGCAAGTTGACTATTCCCGTGAGCAGATTTTGGCTCGTAGGGCAGGGAATTATTGATCGGTCCTTGTAGCAATACCTTTCGTCTTCTGCATGGTGACGTGTGTATTATCCAGTGTCATGGTGTTATCCTGGACAACCGGTATAGAGAGAGTGCCTGATACGGAATTAGAGTCCGGATGTATACCGATGACACCGGTTGCACGTTGGCGAATTGACAAAGACATTGAAATATGTCTTTAAGAACGGATACCGGTATCGAGACCAGATCAAAAATTATTTTCTTTTTCCAACTTAATAACTAAAGATATTTGGAAATAATTAAAATTTCTAAATTCAATCTAGTTAAGATTCAATTTGAGAAAGATTATGTAAAGTTTTATATGAAAGTTTTGAAATATTTAAGGCTTAGAAACTCAATTTCGGTAAGATTTGAAAACTTTACTAAATTTATTTCTGTGGGACAGAAATTTAGAGAATTGAGAAAATGTACAGTTTATGGAAATGATGTTGTAAACCTTTAAGGTATTTAATAATTGAGTTTCTAAAAGCCTTAACCAATTAAATACGTGAGTAATTCATGCATCATAAATCATTAAAGTGAAACAAAATGATATTGTCTGGGGACGGATTATAGAAACCGAGGATACACCTGAGGAGGCTTAGTTACGAGCCTTGGGATGAGAGGGTGTGAAAGGGTGCTTCAGGGGACCTGGGGTAGCTCCCTAGTGTCGGGTACTTTCACAATAAAAACTTTTTCAATCTGACTAGTCTCTAAGTGTTTCCATGCCAGTTGAGCTGTTCATATTATTATTATCTGGGCTTATGGAACAGTGTAAACTCCTGGTTGGCTAAGTACAAATTAAAATTTAAGGGCCCACATATATAGGTAAGTTATGGTGAAGATATTGCATAACATTCATGCATTCATAATTGATTGTGTGTATGATTATGATTATGATTGATATTATTATATATTAGTTTGTGAAAACCCTTTATTTCTTATGCCCCATTTGGAATATTATATTCTGTTTCTCACTCCTTTCTCCGTGTTTTTGTTTCATATGTTTTAAATTGATGGTTCAGAGGGAAGGATCGAAGAATCTCGGTAGTAAATATAGTATGTTCTAGAAAAGAAGCTCGGTATGAATACCGTGGTCCAATGAATAAATAAAGTTATTAAGTAACTGCTTCTGGGCCATGAAGTTTCCTCTCTTTCTTATAATGTTTAATATTTATTTTCTTCGGATGAATGTAAAATTACTTTATAAAGTTTTAATAATATTTATGAGGTATTTCAGAAATGATGTATGTAATTTATTCCGATAGTTTTTTTTAACGATCATTTCTTTAAAAAGAAAATTATGAATTTTTCTAGTATTTATTAAGGTGTAACAGAGGGTGTTACACTCTCAACCAACCAGGCTTCTAAGAAAGAAATGACTTGTAGGAAAATGTTGCTTGGTCACGTTAACTTTCTTTCTTGCTCCCCTCCCTCCCTCCCTCCCTCTCTCGTGGGAACCTTAGCGCTGTATATGAACTTCGAGTGCTTCTTCATTGCTCTGTCTAAGGGAGGCTTCCGCCCTTTATGAGAGCCTCCTTTCCCACGTTAGGTGGTTTTTCTTTCTTTCTTTCTTTCTTTCTTTCTTTCTTTCTTTCTTTCTTTCTTTCTTTCTCCCCCTCTCTCTCTCTCTCTCTCTCTCTCATTTAGGTGAGTATTTTCTTTCCCTTGTGCTTTTTGCATTTCTTTTAGGGGTGTTTGGTATAGGGATTCTTTTTAGTTTCCTAGGAAACTTAACTTAGGAATCTTATATTCCTATGTTTGGTATGTCCCTTTTAAAAAACATTTATATGAAACTAGGATTCCCAAGAAATTTTTTTGAAGTTATATTTTACGTTTCTCAATAAAACATTACCAAGTGAGAGGTGTGAATCTTATTTTCCCAACTAGGGGGAAGGATTTAGTTATACTTAAAGAACATTCTTAGGAAACATTTCAGCATACCAAACATAATTTAACATTTCTAGTAACTATGATTTCTAGGAAACAAGATTCTCCATAAACATGATTCTTAGGAATTTAAAAACATGCTGGATATTAAGGTTGTGTTTAATTATAGAAAATTATTCTAATTTTCTGGGGAAAGTTTTCCGCTTGTTTTTTAAAATTTTCATTTCCTAAAATAGCTAGAAAAATTTTGAAAACTCGTTTAGATAATGTGACAGTTTTTCAAGTTGGAAAACTAGAAAACTAAAAAAATTGTGCACTCAATTTTACAAATTTTTTCAAACATTCTTTAATTCAAATTAATTGAGATATGTCTTATATATATATATATTATTTATGACAATATTGTATAATATATGCATCACACAAAAATTATGACAAAAATTTAAAGTTATATTAAAATGAGAGCAAATGAGTTTGTGTTTAAATATATTTTAAAATAGTAACAGTAGAACTTTTCGAATTAGTAGCTGTTTGTTTTATATTCTCATTTAGTTACAACAGTTTTATCTTGTAATTCAGTTACATTATCTTGTAATTCAATTACCTTATCTTGTAATTCAGTTACCGCCTTTTCTATTTTTTACTTTTCTTAGAAAACCTTTTAAAAGAGTTTTTTGATTTTCTTAAAAAATAGAAAATCATTTTTCTATTTTTCTATAAAAAATTTAAATAATTTATAAATAAACAATTTTTCTACTTTTTAAATTTTTCTAAGAATAAATTCTTATTTTTCTAAAAAAACTTATGAACTAAACATAGCATAAACGCTCCTTAGTCTTCTTCAACCACCCTTTTGTTCGACCACCATTCTAACCTTTTTTCTTTGACCATTCCGCTTCTTCCCTCTGTTTCCACAACCGACCACCCTCCTTCGCCCATATGTTTCACCCTAGTTTCCCTCGCTTGTTTAGTCCATTTGTTTCACTTGTTCTATTTGTTCCTCTATTTCATAACTCATTGCCTTGTTCTACCTATGTCTCTCATTTCCTTCGGTCCCTATAAATTATCTTACAATATGATGATTGTTCACGATTAAACACAATAAAGTCGACATTGCCCGAAAAATGAAAAATAAAGATCAAGTGACAAGTAAAAAAGGTTTGATGAAATTTTCACTTTATTGTTTAAGCTAGTGTTGGATCAAAAGGAAAGGGTGATGTTAAGAGTTTAAGGTTTGTGTTTTTTTTCTAGTGTATGAGAATATATTTTCTTATAGTTCTTAAAGTGAGTATGCTTTAATCTACTGCTCCATTAAGGGTGTTTCTACTCATGTAAATGTCGTTTGACTACCATAGTGACTTTAATCCAAGCTCCATTCACCAAAAAAAAAACACAACCACTACATTTCCAAACCCTAACACTAGCATATAATATATAGCTCATAATAACATAAATGTAATGATACCATACCGAACCAACTTTTTAACCACCTTCCTAAGTGCATGTTTCTAATTATTTATTTTAGATTATAATCTAATTTTAACATGTTTGATAACTTTTGTAAAGATCAAATTATAATCTATAAGCATATTTTTAGGCTTATGGTTATAATCTAATAGATTGAATATTTTGTACTCAACCTTTATTTTCTTATTTTCTCCCTCATCAATTAGTTAATTTAAATACATTTCCAACTATTACAAATAATTTCATACATTTTTTTTAATTTTAACACAATAATAAATTATTTTTAATAATCCAAACAAAATTAGTTTAAAATCATGTTTTGCCTCATATATCTAAACATACACAACAATCAATTATACATACAATTGAATATAGATATAACTGATTGTTGAAATACTTTCTAGAAATAATTTATACCAAACACACCTTAACTACTAAAAAAAATTAAATTGTGCAATCATCGCTTTCATCATCAGACATAGAATCCCAAAATTTCGAAGGGAGCTCGTTTTCTGGTTTCAAAACAGGTTTTCTAGCACTGTTGAAATCCCTAAAGCACAAAACTCCCGTATCTTCAGCAGAGCTAGCAGTGATAATTCTGCACCCTTCTACAGCCATGGCATCACAGCCAGACATGCCAATATCTCTATCGCTCAAACAGCAACGCATGGAATTTGTTTGTACACCAGTGTCAACTTCCCACACATTAATAAACGAGTCATCAACCCCTCCGGTAACTATTTTGTATGGATCCAAATACAATGAAGTTACCTGCCCACAATGTCCATCCAACTCGGCTATGGGTTCCGGTCTCAATGATCCCTGATTTCTTCTGATATCCCAGAGCATTGCTCTGCCGCATTGTAAGTTATAGTTAGTGCTCATACATTGAAAGAACTGACTAAAAGCAACATATTTGACCAAGATCTTTTATACACAATAAATACTAATTTGATTACCAACAATAGCTAAGCTTCTTTTCTCATAGTCATACCTGCCATAACCACCTGTGCATATTAATGATTTTGAAGGATAAACATCAAATGAGTATAACTTTGGTTGTTGCACGGCTGCAGTGATAACTTTCTGCATAGTCCTTAAATCAATCGCAGTGACAGAGGAACCAGCTGCTACATACAGTAGCGATTCATGGCACTTCAGGTTTACAGGTACACCAGGAACAGTAGTCATTCCCACACAAAAGGATGTACGGACAGCAGAAGATGTAGATGCAGATGCAGCTGTATCCCAAACCCTCACCTATTAGAAGCTCCAAAATTGTAAGAGCATAGCCTAACCTTTGTGAAAATTCTTAGCATTTCATTTCAAAGCATTCACAGCACAAAAAAGTTTAGACTGTCACTGTTAGTGATAGTGAACCATATGTTGCCATCTACTGTTGACTCCCGGGTATAAAAATTAACAATGAATGTGAACCAAATTTTAACTAAAATGGTTAAGAGAGAGACGGGACATAATATCTTAACAAAGCCTGTTCAACAACTAAAAAGAAGCATAAAACGACATTTGGATGAACTTTAAAGAGTTTTTTTTTTCCAAATATTTTTCAACTTTCAAATACAAGGGTTAACAGAAGAATTGAAGTGGAAGAAATATGCAAGAACTTTCATGGCAAAGAATTTGAAGTCGTCTTGTTAATCTAATGGCACTTGTATAATCCATAAATACTTTACAGACAAAAATGTTCAATTAGTGAGCAAAGTTAAATAGTACCTATTACCTAAGGATGAAAACACACTAGACCTGGGTTAGCTTCCACTAGGAAAACTATTATAATATGCACTTGACAGAAAATATTTTCCTTTTAGGGTTTTACAGCAGATGTCAATGCCCCTAACCACCTATAACTGCAAACAATTTGTTAAGTGTTGCCATATTTGCCAAGTTATGAACCAATAAGCATGTTAGCTTTGCCATATTTGCCATATTTGTTAACTAGTACATTCACATGACAAAGGCAAGAATACAAGGAGTACCCTGGAATCTCTCGAGATGGTCACCAAAAGCGAGGTTTTGTGCCTGGAAAATGAGGACACAAAGTAGCTATCATTAGAGTTCAAGGATATGGAACACCTGGACTTACTTCATCAGTTTATCCATTAAAGTAGAAATATGAGTGAACATATTTGGGATTTTTATACATCAGTTGAACTAAATATGTAAGACATCTCATATATAACTTTTCGCCTCTTGAGTCTTAACCATATAAAGGGCAACCTGGTGCTACATGACTTGAACCTGTGACCTCCAAGTCACATGGCAGCAACTTCAACCAGTGCACCAAGGTTCCCCTTCACCTCTTGTGTCTTAACCATTCCAGCATTAATTGATTGATTATAAATCTCACTGCTAGAAGTAGAAACACATGGTGTATGTTACTGAATTGTTTTCTATTTTCACTTCATTGCTGATGGTGATAAAGTGATAAATGGTACTAATATACAAATTGTATTATTCAACCCATGAATTCGATATATAAAATTTATAGAAGTATGAATCATTACAACTTTACCGGAAGAAAAATCACGAGTCCAAATCAGTATAAGTAGAATATGAGAAAACAAAAAACTTATCACCTTAAAATTCAACTGGAGAGCATGATAGGGCACTGAATTGTGTTACTGTTTACAACAAGTAAATCTTTTTCTATGAAGTGAGATGCAAATAGTATGTCAATGTCATAAAGACTGACAAAGTTCTACATTGGCTGTTAACAAACGTGTTACCATTTGTTAAACAAAGTTCTAAAGCTGATTTCAAGAAATAGGGAAGTTTACATCTCCAAAACCAGCTAATTTACCAGTCAGAACATACAAGTGAAATGATAAGAATTCTTAGTATTCAATATAAACCAAACATGCGTCTCTAAACGGCTAAATCATAGTACTTCCATAAGGCAAGATATTAATCAACAGAATGTGTAAAGAACTTTTTAACACCCCTCCTCTCTGTGTAAGAATTAGGATAAAATTTAGATCACAAAGCTAAAAACATAGGACATAGCATAGCTACCCACTCAAGATTAAATCATCCATGATTAAAATCAAAATATTACCGCAATTAATATATTACCTAAATGCTATGCAATATTTTATTATCATATCATGACATCGGGGAAAAAAGCTAAAGTAACATTGAGTACTTCAGTGCACAAAGTCATACCCTGCAACTGACATTAAATTTACAGGTTTTTCATGTCCATAGAGTGTAGCCTTTAAAGCACGCTGTCCCCGTTTGCCACTTGAGTTAAGGGACCATAGTCGAACAGTACCATCTTCTCCTCCACTTGCCAATATTTTGGTGCTATCCTCTCCCAATAATTTATTTGACAGTGACAACACTGGGCCATTGTGACCTCTCAAGCTTCGCAGGCAAGAACCCTACAAAAAGGCAAGAATGAAAACACACTCAAAGCAAGTGCAATTGAACAAACATACCAATCTTTAAAATGGCTTTCTTTTTTACTTTTTTATTTGGTAGAATCCTGAACATACTAGAAATACAGCAGAAGCTGTAGGAAATTGCATTGTAACATAAAACTTCCAAGTATTTTAATTTTGATCATACAAAGCAAGAGGAATAACCATTTTTCCCACACATACCATCATCCAGCCTCCTCTATCAAGCATGAAAAGGTGAAACTTACAATATTTCCATAGTTTTATTTTTCACTCACCTCACCCATTTCTGTCTACCCTAATGAGAACACCCAACAACAAGCTGGTAAACAACAGGATTTGGAATGTGTATACACACATAGACGCCTAAAAGAATGTTCCTTTAAATAAGTGATACCTTCCACCACAGACGAATGGAGTGATCACAGCTGGAAGTAACCAAAACATTTTGCTCCCCACGAAGAAAAGACATTTCATTAAGGGAAAACAACCTGCAGTTTAATTGTTTTATGAGTTTAAAATTTAGATCAAGTCAATTTGGTGATTTACCCTGAATTCCATGAGGTTTTAGCATCTAGTTGGAGAAAGATATTCAACTTATGAAACTCAAACAACATACAACAATTCCAGCATCATTGGTACTACCCAACAAATAATTAAAATTTTTTTAAAAAAAACACACCATCTGCAGCATCAAACAGAAGAGATGAAAGCATAGTTTGAATACATGCAAAAAGTGGAATAATTCTATCCATATAGAGGGATGTGTACAACTCAGGGTTTATATACATGACTAGAAATCATAATTACAGAATCACTCATACACACACTAGGGTTTATATACATGAGTGTAGAAATCATAATTCCTGAATCACTGATAAGTCATAACTGACATCTAACCAAATTATAACAGAATGAGTAGCTATTGTTGAGTGCTCTGCCACGAGTCAGTTCAGTTATCAAAGTATCATGAAGGTACAAATTTACACCAAACAAGGAGGCACACCACAAAAAATATTCATTTTAGAGTTTACACTAAGTTTTACACTATTAACCAATAAGTATTCACTCTTCATATGACTTCTAAATTATCATAGAAATCATCATTCCTACTTAAACAAAAATCTAGGATTAAATGACAGCATAAAAATTCTTTATAACGACAGTGTATTTTAATTAAATTTAGCAATGAGCCCAAGAAAAAAAATGTAAAAATAAATTTACCTCATACAGGTGATTCTTGCTCTATGATCTCCTAAGGTTTGAACAGAATCCGAGGTTCCATCCAAATTTATCATGCCCACAACAGAACCCTGCATACCGCATCAGTCAATAACATTCATTAGAAAACGCCGAAGGAATTCCAGAGCCACAGCAACAACAAGTCTCGTTCAATTAAAAACACTTGGAAGTTAGAAGCATTATTATAACAGAAAACCTGCGAGTAGAACACGTGATTTTGGTGAAGGAGCACGTGATTAAAAGGCTTAGCGAGTGCATTAAAGCCAAAGGAAAGAACGAAGGGATCAAGGAACTTGAACTGTTGCAAAGCGATGTATCGGGCCAGATACACTTCCCTTCCACTCGAATGCGAAGGTGTTTGTTCATGCCACTGCTCCCTAAAACGAATCGTTTCTATTCAATTCAGTTGCGGAAAGAGAATTCCATGGAGAGAGAGAGAGATAGAAGAAGGTGAACCTGAAGAAGTGTTGCCAGATGGAATCGGAATAGGCGAGGCGTTTGAGAGCGGTGGAGGTCATGGCCAAGCTGCAAACGTCACGGAGGCTAAGGTAGGTGGCGCACTGAGCCATGAAGTCCTCGTTCAGATCGGTTATCGTCGTCGGCGGCGTCACCGGTGACGGTGATGAACCGGCCATTAAACCCTAGAAACTGAAATTCGGGATAGGATTAGAATCGGAGAAAGCGAAAGTGAAATGAAAAAGAAAATATTCATGTGAAATTTATGATTGGGGACATGATATTTTTGAGGTTTCAACTTTTAACGGTCTATTTGGAGTTGACGTGGTCAGACATGTGATGTGGCCGAGAGAATAAATACACAGCTAGATGAAGATCAATAATGATGTTTAATCATATTTAAAAATAAAAAAAAATTCTTAATTTTTGTTTTTCAATTTTATAAACATATGACCTTAAACTCAAAACTATCAACATCACCATCCTCGGTCATAATCACCGCCACTAGGACTATTATTATAGTCATCATGATTGTTGCCACCACCACTATAACCATTATCACCATTACCACTATTATTATTACCATTGTTATTACTACCATCACGATCATAATCACCACCATTTCTGTTGTCACTATACCACCACATTCGTCATTCCCACCATCATCATCATCACCACCACAACAACAATTACCATGGCCACCATTGATGTTGTCACCACTATCATTATTGTCATTATTACCATCACCATAACAATCGTCATGGCCACTATTACCGTCACCACCATCACTTTGCCATCATCATTACCACTATCCTTGCCACCCCTGCCACCACCACCACTATCGTCGTCATTACCACCACCCTCATCATGATAATTATTTCCACCGTTATGGGTACCACCACCATCATAATCACTAGCAACGCCACCACTACAAGAATCATTACCACCATAACTCTAAACTCTAAACCACCACTGTCATTACTACTGCCCTACCACCACCATTACCATCATTGTCACTACCATAACCATTATCGCTACTGCCACATCATTGCGCTACCACCTAATCATTGCCACCTTTACCACCACCACCACTACCATTGTTATTGTTGTTTAGTGTAATGTAGTTAAGATTAAATGAAAGTTTTACAATATCATTTTAAAACTTAAAATTGTAAAAACTAAAACCTAAAATTAAAAACCAAAAACAAGTTTTGATTTTTTAAGATTTTAAAACTAACATCTAAAAACCACCTCGAATAAGGCCTAAGAAATTTATAAGTTATTAGTAACAAACTAATAAACTCATTAACAATTTACTAACCAAGCAAAGATAACTAACTCAATAGAATTAAGCTATAATAATAGACCTAACAATCTCTGATAAGCTCACAACTCAACAGACTTAAGCTATAATAATACACCTAACAGACTTTAATAAGCCAACAGACTTAAGCAGACTTAGATTGACACACAAGTTATAATAATAAACCTAACATAAATACTTTGTTATCCTTTACACCGTCATGAACTATAGGTTCCTAAGGATAGCATATTTAGCTTCAGTCTAAGGGAAAGAAATGTGGCACTAGTAGGAGCCTTTATCAACATGTCTACCACTTGAAACCGAGATGATGTGTTTGACTATGATGAAATTGAGTAAAATGGCAAGGCAAGGCTCTAGCATCACCACACTGGGTATGTGGGTGTGCTAACGCCGGATGCTAGTGCCAAGTAGGATCCCCCTGCCGTTGGGCATTACCATGCCCAACACTAGTGTAACCACGTTGGGAACATGGCCTAGGCCAGATGGGCGCTATTTACAGTGGCATTCACACGTGGAATTCTATTTTGGTCAACACCTTAGGATCAAAGGCGTCACACCTTTTATTGGTATTAGAGCATGACTATTTTAGCTTACACAATGGATTTAAATTTTGGTGTTACATTTGGTTCATTCTTTTATATATTTGACTTTTGAATTTGATTTATTTTAACTATATATATATGTAATATATGTAGAAATATTAATCAAGACCCATTATAATTAAGAAAATAGTTTTAAAAGCATGTGAACCAAATTAAAAATTCTAAAATAGTTTAGATCATATGAATAAATTAACTTTTTTTTAATAATGTCCATGCAATGAAACTGATAAGGTTAGAAGATTTCTTGTAAGGAGTTGTGTTGATAAGGGAGTGATGGATTCTTGGGCATGGATAAACGATGACACTAATAGCTATAATGTTTAAAGTGCATATAAATACAACATTATTACTAATTTGAATGAGACACTTAATGGCAATAGCTCAATTTAAATTGAAAATGTTAGCGTGCATGATAATATGAAGTCGTATTCGAGGTATATCTTGTTTCAGAAAAATATATTTGTGGATAGCTCTCATTATTTTGGGTACAAACACATTTCCTTTTTTACTTTCTCTTTCCTTTTGAATTAGTTTGAATTAGTGAATTTGGGTTTCAATAGCTTTCCATTTGTAGTTTGCACACCTACTTCTCCGTCAATTAATGAAAGCAAGAAAAGAAAGAAATGAGATCAACCTTTCACTTTATTTTAATTGTGTTACTGTTACATCCTCTGTTTACAAACCAACCCTTTTTGGGAAATGAAATAGGGGATTCCAAGGTTATTTAAAAAAAATGATTTGTGTCCTAAACTCCTGGGGTTTGTTAAGAAATTCTTGAAGTAACATTTTAGAAAAACTACATCTATATCATTCTAATGAGTAAAAAAAACTCCATTCTTGATTCTTCTTGAATAGAGTTGCTCTCCACATGGCCATTATTGATTTATAAAGCAGTAACAAGGGTATAGGTTAATGTTTTTTCAAAAACAATTAGTCTACCACTTGTTAGTAATACCTTTTTAAGAAATAAGAGGTAATTGACTAATTGTCATCTGATTGATGTTTTCATAAAAAATAAAAGACAAGTCTCATGTACCAGTGTCCTACAACTCCATGATGTTATTAGTACAACATAAAGGTTTTAGAATTAAAGCAAATTTCATTTCAACAAAAAATCACCACGGGAGTTCCAAAGAGACAACAAAAGGGACTCAAACTAATTATAAACGGGAGCTGCTAATGCATAAAATTGCAATTGGAATGTGACTAGACACCACTTCTCTTGCTAAGGAAAAAGGCAACTTGTTTGATCCTTTTTTTTTCTACATGTTCTGTCTCTACAACTTGAGTATGACAATATTAATCTTTTTTCTTGTCTATATCATATATACAAATATGTAATGTATGGTGATTAGGCGTTACCCCATCCAACCCAAAAAATAGGCATATAGATCACTCTATTACTAGTCATAAACATATCCAAATATTATATATAGAGTGAGCTAGATATATACTCACACATCGTACAATGTTAAAATGCAGTCGCAAGTTGTACCTAACTATATATTCAAGCAACCATCAAAAAGGACTTGAATATTTATTATTCTGATTTCAAGAAGCATGGGAGTGTTAAGATTAGGGAAGGAAAACAAAGAAAATAGTGGCCTATAGTATTAACTATTTCTTAGAACTTCCGATTACTTTCTCTAGACATTTTACACATAATCTTTCCAAGGCATAAATAAACAAAAGTCACAAATTGAGGTCCCTAACTCACAAATTTACAAAACTGATCAAAATCACCATAACTTAGTCAATATCAAACAACATTCACTTGATATATGATAGCTAGAAAGTAAAGAGAACAAAATAAGCAAATATGGTTGGGGTTATAAAATAAACAAAGAAGGGGGAAAGGAGATTATAGGGAAGGGTTTCGGGACTTACCGGTGGAGTCATGGTGGCTAGAGTTGTCGTCGGGGCTTGGGGTGGTCGTCGGTGCCGGTGAGGAGAGCACAGACACAAGTAAGGAGCGGGAGGATAAGAGAAGAGGGTGAGGGAGGCGTGAGGTGCGACGGAACTACATTCTTCGCTAATTCTGTGGTTGAGTGCCATATGATATTTGGAGATAGACTTACCTACTCGTCGCCAAATTCGTGTTTGGAAGCCACATGGTTTATTTTATGGTGACAGGTTAATCTTATCCGTTGCTAAGATGCATTGTTGAAACCTTTAAATTCTTAATTATGATGATGGATAGACTACTATTGTCGTTAATTCTAAAGATTTAGCCATAGATACGAGTAACCATGGCTAACCTCTTTAGGCAAGGGTGAGAATTAAAAAAATTGGCCATAGATAGGTCATAACCTCGCCAAAAGAGCTAGATATGGGTGAGATATCAAGTATTTATTGGTGGATATTGATATTCGTGGCCAACCTCTTCAGAAAATAGAGGGAAATGAAAAAAAAAATTAGCCATGGAAATGTGATATCTGTTGCCAAACGCTTGAGACAACGAAGGGAAACGAAAAAAAATATAACGACAAATATATCGTCACCAAGTTCTTTAGGATTAACTTTTTTCCATGGATAGGGCAATGAATACAATGATCTGAGATGTTCTATCGCTAAACCTGTCGCTAACTAATTTACCGTTGCTATTTTGTTGTTAATATTAATTCGTCACTAAGTCTGCGACAAATGGCGACATATATCCTTGTCATCGCTAAATCAATGTCGCCAAAATTGATTTTCCTAGTAGTGATATATAGTGTCTAACAATTAATTATTTGAAATTATATATTTTAGTTATCAAAATAAAAAAATAAAGTATGGTAAAATCCTCACATGTTTCTCTAAATCCAATAGGAACCTATGAGATAGGGATAAATTTTAAAATTTTAAAATTATTTTATTTTAATTTGACCCCAATCCCGCCTCAACTTTTATAGGGATGGGGAGAGTAGAATCCACCCGGCTTGCCATGTTGCCTTGCCTAAATACCAAGTGTTAAAAGATATTTAACTAAGGGTATTCTACAAAAAACAAGTGTTAAATAACATAACTAATAGGGGTTGAGAAGGACCAACATGGTAGAAAATGATATTTAACACTAGTTCTCATAGAACAATAGGGGCAAAAGGTGAGATGTACGACAAAATGATATTTAAAATCTCACCAAAATCGGTGTTAAATGTCAATTTTGCTGGTGTTAAATTCCTTTTTGTTGTAATGATGACTCAAAAATATTATAATATGAATATTATACTAAATTATTTTTGATCCAGGGTGGCAACAGGACTGGACGAGGTCCTAGAACACCGCGCCGTGTCATCAATAAAACTGGCAAGTTATAACCAGAGTCTGAAACCATAGGCTGACTACGGATCTTTCTCTTAACCCCGATCAATAACTGACAATCCGACAACCAGTTAGAAGAGGTATGAGCAACCTGACCCTGCAGATACTATACCTACATTAAGTTAGGAAGATAGTCAAATCACTTCCAAAACTAAGGTAAACACTATAAATACAACTCATTTATTACTGGAGGGGATCTGATCTAATTTTTTCGTAAGTTACCTCCGTAATTATACATTGCCTTAGTAAATTTACTGACTTAAGCATCAGAGAATCTTTTGCAGGTTCACCTCTGGTGTGGTCTTGAAGTACTAGCACGAACTAAGACATCAATTACCACCTTCATTCGATTCCCATTGAACTGAGCTGTAAAATAATGTACTCTACTGAGGCAGTGTAAAATTGAGAGCAAGTGAGGTGACATCGGTCTGGTAACTGAACTAAGGACTCCGGTCAAGTCGGTCGACATTGACTCCAGATTCCAGGATAGATCATTGGCACACCTGGTGGGACCGCGTAAAATTTTAAGTCCCGCATCAAACTGAAGAAATAGCATAGAGCGCCCTAGAGGAAATGAAACCCCGGAAGGACACGTCTAGAGTGTAGCAAGAAACTTCGATTTCAATGAGGGTATAGTAGAGATGTAACACCCTCTGTTACACCTTAATAAATTCTAGAAAAATTCATAATTTTTTTTAAAGATATGATTGTTAAAAAGAAACTATCGGAATAAATTATATACATTATTTCTGAAATACCTCACAAATATTATTAAAACTTTATAAAGTATTTGTACATTCATCCGAAGAAAATAAACATTAAACATTATAAGAAAGAGAGGAAACTCCATGGCCCAGAAGCAGTTACTTATTAACATTATTTATTCATTGGACCACGGTATTCATACCGAGCTTCCTTTCTAGAACGTGCTATATCTACTGCCGAAATTCTTCGATCCTTCCCTCTGAACCATCAATTTAGAATATATGAAACAAAGACACGGAGAAAAGAGTGAGAAACAGAATATAATATTATTGATTAAGACATAAGCAACAAAGGGTTTTCACAAACCAATACATAATAATATCAATCACAATCACATACACAATCAATTATGAATGCATGAATGTATGCAATATCTTCATCATAACTTACCTATATATGTGGGCCCTTAAATTTTAATTTGCACTGGGTCAACCAGGAGTTTACACTGTTCCATAAGTCCGGATAATAATAATATGAACAGCTCAACTGGCATGAAAACACTTAGAGACTAGTCAGATTGAGAAAGTTTTTATTGTGAAAGTACCCGACACTAGGGAGCTACCCCAGGTCCCCTGAAGCACCCTTTCACACCCTATCATCCCAAGGCTCGTAATTAAGCCTCCTCTAATGTATCCTCGGTTTCTATAATCCGTCCCCAGACAATATCATTTTATTTCACTTTAATCATTCATGATGCATGAACTACTCGCGTATTTAGTTGGTTAAGGCTTTTAGAAACTCAATTATTAAATCCCTTAAAGGTTTACAATATCATTTCAATAAACTGTACATTTTCTCAATTCTCTGAATTTCTGTCCCACAGAAATAAATTTGGTACAGTTTTCAAATCTCACTGAAATTGAGTTTCTAAGCCTTAAATATCTAAAAACTTTCTCATATAAAACTTTACATAATCTTTCTCAAATTAAATCTTAACAAAATCAAATTTAGGAATCTCAATTATTTCCAAATATCTTTAGTTATTAAGTTGGAAAAAAATAAAATAATTTTCTTTTAAAAAATTTTGTTTTATTAAAAGAGAATAATTATTAACCAAAAATACTTAAAATTACAAAATTTTTCTTTAACTCAAGATTTAATTAATTAATTCTTATAAAATGTTTTCTTTCTAAAATAAATACTGATTTTTTTATTCTAAATATTGAAAATAAAGTTAATAAAAATAATTTCTAAGAAGAGAAGATTTAAAGTAAAAATTTAAAGAGTAAGGTAAGAAAATTCTTACTGAATTTAGCTTTCCGTCATGTTCGCTATATGCTCAAACTCCACGTCACAAAATCATCAATCAAAATCAAGCATTATCAATTATAACTAAATATCATCAATCACATTAAATATTATTAATCACAATTAAATATCAATCAAAATCAAGTCAACAAAGCATTATTTATAAATATTATAATTCAAAGTTTAATGGTTATTAATATAGTCAATTTGAGTCCTTTTGATCAATTCCTCGTATAGGTTTATGTAAGTCCATATAATCCAGTCCTTGCATAGGTATAGTTCAGTCCATATGGGTCATGATGGTCCAAATCCTTGCATAGGTATAGTCCAGACCATATAGGTCATAATGGTCCAAGTCCTTGCATAGGTATGTTAGAGTTAGTTAAACCAGATATTTAATTTAAAATTTATTAAAAATGTTAAGTTAAAAAGTTAATATTTTAAAATAATAATATTATTAAATTTAAAAGGAGTAGGGGACTCCTCTCATTATTCTTATGTCTTTTCATATTATACTCTTATCTCACTCCCCCTTACCTTGAGTTGTTACCAAAAAGAGATTTGCTTTGCGCCTCCGATTTCTAGAAATATTAATACCAATCTTATTTTAGTATAAGCATAAGACGAAGATTAAGATTAATACTTAAAACAGAAATGAAAATTTTTGAATAGTGAATAGTGAATAGTAAATCTGAATAGTAACAGTAAATAGTAAAATGTGAATAGTAACGGTAAATAGTAAATCATGAATAGTAACGATAAATAGTAAATCATGAATAGTAATGGTAAATATTAACAGTAAATAGTAATTTACTATTTGAATAGTAATTTACTATTGAAATAGTAATTTACTATTGAAATAGTATTTACTATACAGAATAGTAACTTAAAATAATATTATTTCCAGTATAATAACAGATTTCTAAAAACGATATGAAAATAACCCAAAAAATATAAAAGAGAAGTATTCTTACCTTAGGATTTTGGCAGAACCTTCTCTCCAAAAACTTTTTTTCTATCTCTCACTTCCACCACTATCTTACTAGCACTACTATATTAAGAAAACTTAATCTGAAATTGTGAATTCTAAAGAAGAAATCCTTCGGTATTTATAGGAAAAAATTTACTATGCATTCCATTATTTTAATATAAAAATACTATACATTTTTGAATTTTTTATTCCAGGTTACTGTGCATCTTTTGAAAATTTCGTACATGCACAGTGTTTTGCATAGTAACTGTTGACAGAATTATTAAGCCAAATAGTAACCTTTCACTCTGTATATTTTAAATATTCAAAATGAGTCCTTTTTGAAATTTAGCGATATTATATCAGTCCTTACTAATTTTATAACATGTAATATAAAGTTGAAATTTTAAAAATCTAAAATTTTCTGTTAATAAAAATTTATTAATACGTTTCCAATTTTTTAACGATTGGAAAAAATCAAGATTTTTCTCAAACCGATAATTTTTAGATAAGTCTACTTGAAACGAATTTTAGAAAATTTTCTTATAATTTACATTCACTTTCTTATAAATATTTTTAATTTAAGTCACTTATATGAATTTAAAATTATTTAAAAAATATTATTTTATATAAAAAAATTCCAAAATTCCAAAAAATTCAACAAAATCATAAATAATATGTAGATTAAAAAGTTCTAAAGAGCCATAATCTAATTACTTCAAAATTTTAATATAAAAATAAAAATAGGGGTGTTACAACTCTACTCCCCTTAGAAAATTTCCTCCTCGAAATTTACATTATTCAGTAAAACAAATGAGGATGAGACTGTGTTTGAATACATTTACAGGTTCAAGGATGTTCAAAGATTTTGACAATGACAAAACACTCTTGAAGAAACCTATGCAAAAACAAAGACATGGAATCAGGTGCTAAGTAACAGCGAAGATAATCGATTATGTCACTTATGCTAATCGATTAGAAGCTTTCTGTCATGGAAGAAACTGCATCAGGATTGAAGCTAATCGATTATGGGAATGAAGATAATCGATTACGAAGTCACTGGAATTAAGATAATCGATTATGTACTTGAAGCTAATCGATTACAACCATCAAAAATGGGATTAAATGTATCAGGTATAATGCCTAATCGATTAAGGAAGCCATTCAATCGATTAGGAAGCCACTGGAATTAAGGTAATCGATTACAAGATATGCTAATCGATTAGGAAGCTGCGAAATCAAATTAAATGCATCAGGTATTGATGCTAATCGATTACAGGAATTGAAATAATCGATTAGTGACTCTCTGACTTGAAGCTAATCGATTACAACACGAGGGTGTAATCGATTACGCTAGTGGAAAAACACTTTTAAGTGGGAAACCAGCTCATGTCTCCACCATACTTCAAATTTCCACTGAGTGCAACGGCTATGAAGAACGAAAGGCACACCTCAACAGCTATTTTGGCTCTATAAATTGAAGAGGAACACAAGCACAAACACACAACAAGAAGCTACAAATCCTTTACTCTATTTTGTGCCTTGTAAGCCCTATTTTTTGTATCTTGAAATACATTTGTATATCCTCTCATCTTGAGAGTTAGAATTGGTTAGAGCTTTCATTTGTGTATCTACTCTATTAAGAAAGTGTATTGATTGTAAACACAACACCAAACACAAGGGATTCACTCTAGGTTGAGTGGTTGTTCACTCTAGGTTGAGTGGTCACAAAGGTTGGGGTTCAACCTTTGGGTATTGAGAGATTATGAGATTGGGTGGGTTGCCCTTTGCTTGTGAGGATTGAGTTCTTGAGTGTGGGACACTAGGAAGCTGCAATCGCTCAAAGCTTGTATCTCAAATCTTCAATAGTGAAATCCTCTAAGTGGGTTGCTTAGAGGCGAGACGTACACCGGATTGGGTGGAACTCGTTATATCGGTTTGCAAGCTTCTCTTCCTTACTCCTTACTTTTATATACTGCTTGCTAATTGATTGTTGTTGATTGTTTGTGAAGAGCACACTTGAACTTGCTTAATTTGTTACTCTTCAAATACTGCCCACCAAGTGTTTGGGAAATTGCTTCAGCAATACTTCTCATTATTGTGCTTTGCATATTATCCTCTTCTTAATTTCACTTGTATATTCTCATTAACTTGGTTATAAAAATCAATTTCAAAAGCATTCCAACCAAAAGTTTTAAAACTCAATTCACCCCCCCTCTTGAGTATTGAGGCCACTTGAACAACAAGTGGTATCAGAGCTTGACTCTTGGTAGATCAAGCTTAACAGCTTCAAGAGACTAGATGGCCTCAAGTTCTCAAAATATTTTTCTCGAGGGTGGCGCGATAAATAGACCTCCCGCTTTCAATGGGGAAGGGTATGCGTTTTGGAAAGAAAGAATGAAAATCTTCATTCAATCAATTGACTTGAGAATATGGAATGCCATTGAAAATGGTCCTTATATACCAATGCATACTATAGATAGTAAAATTGTTGAGAAACCTATAGATGAATGGACAAGTGAGGAAGAAAAGAAAGTTCAATATGGCTACAAAGCCAAATATCTAATTACTATGGCTTTAGGTCAAGATGAATTTTTTAGAATAATGACATGCCAAACTGCTAAAGAAATGTGGGATACTCTACAAGTAACTCACGAAGGTACTAATGATGTAAAGGACTCCAAAATTAGTACCTTGACTAGTCAATATGAAAGCTTTAGGATAAATTTAGGAGAATCTATTGTAGATATGCAGAAAAGGTTTACACTTATTATTAATCATCTTATTACTCTTGGCAAAGTATATACTAACAAAGAGCTTGTGCACAAAGTTTTAAAAAGTCTTAGCAGGGAATGGCAACCTCTTGTCACAGCAATAAAACAATCTCCTAGCATCAATGAGATGTCTCTTGCAACACTCTTCGAAAAATTACAAGAACAAGAGCAAGAACTTAAAGCATTGAAGCTAGTCGAGGAAGAGGAAAAATCCTCCAAGAAGAAAGGATTAGCCCTCAAAGCCACCTCCATGCATGAGGAAGAATCATGCAGTGAATTAGATGAAGAAGAAGAATTTGGGCTATTCGTAAAAAGACTTGGAAGATTCATGAAGAACAAAAGGTTCCAAAAGAACTTCAAGCCCCAAGGTAAGAAACCTACCTCAAATGAAACTTCCTCTTCACCAAGCTGTTTCGAATGTGGCAAGGAAGGGCACTTCAAGGCCGATTGTCCAAACCTTAAAAAGAAGGGCAAGGACAAACAAAGAAGAAGAAGAGCCTACATTGCTTGGGATGAGAACGATGTAAGTAGCTCTGATGATTCAGAAAATGAGGAAGCAAATCTTTGCTTAATGGCAAACCATCAAGAAGAGGATAATGAGGTAAATCTTCTTGACTTAGACAAAAATGAACTGTTAGATGCTTTTGAGGAATTATATGATAAATTTGTAAAAGTCTCTAATAGATTTAAATCATCTAGGAAAACTAGTGATACCCTCGAAATGCATCTCATGGAAGTATGTAAAGAAAATGAGAGCTTAAAAGAAGTACTAGAAAATGTTCAAACATGCTCCAAGGATAAACCATGTGATTTTGCAAAAAGATGCATTGTGTTAGAAACCAAGGTTGAAGACCTAAATAGGACACTAGAAAAGTTCACTAATGGAAGAGATAATTTGAATATTCTACTTGGGCAACAAAAATGCATGTTTAGTAAAACCGGTTTAGGATATGACCAAGAACATAGCAATCACAAAATGGAGAAACAGTACAAAAATTTCTTTGCACCACCAAGTAAATCCTCCTCACCTTTTATGAAATGCAATCATTGTGGTTCCAAAGGACATAGTGCTTATAAGTGTAGTGTTAGGAAACTAGGACCAAAGGTCTTAAGAAAGGTGTGGGTTCCCAAAGGAACATCCCCACAAGCTAACCTAAAAGGACCCAACATAAAATGGGTACCTAGTTCTCTAAACTGATTTTGTTTTGTAGGTATGCTTCAAGGCGAGCAACACCCATTGGTACTTGGATAGTGGGTGTTCAAAACATATGACGGGAGACATAAGCAAATTTACATCATTCACTCCCAAGCGAAAAGGAAGCGTCACCTACGGAGACAACACTAAAGGAAGAATCCTAGGCATTGGAAATATTGGTAAGAATTCTTCCACCTCCATAAGTGACGTATTGTATGTTGAAGGCCTCAAACATAATCTACTTAGCATAAGTCAATTATGTGACAAAGGATATAGAGTTTTATTTGAATCCAATTGTTGTATAATTGAAAATAAACTAAACAAAGAGGTCAAATTTGTTGGAAAAAGAATTGATAACATTTACATGATTGATGTGGATAGCTTGTCTAAAAATGATGAATAATGCTTCATTTCTAAAGAGGATGAAACCTGGCTATGGCATAGAAGAATAGCTCATATACATGTAGACCACTTGAATAAACTTGTTTCTAAAGATTTAGTAATTGGTCTACCAAAGCTTAAATTTGAAAATAGATTTTGTGATGCATGTCAAAAAGGAAAACAAGTAAAGGCATCTTTTCAATCCAAAAACATTGTTTCTACTCAAAGGCCTTTACAACTTTTGCACATGGATTTATTTGGACCATCCAAAATCAAAAGCTTTGGAGGAAATTACTATGGTCTAGTTATAGTAGATGACTATTCTAGATATACATGGACATTGTTTCTTGCTCATAAAAATGAAGCATATCATGCATTCAAGAAACTTGCAAAGATTATCCAAAATGAGCAAAACTCAAAAATTGCATCCATTAGAACCGATCATGGGGGAGAATTTGAAAATCAATCTTTCGAAAAGTTTTGCGAAAAACATGGTATTAATCACAATTTTTCAGCTCCTAGAACTCCACAACAAAATGGAGTAGTTGAAAGGAAAAATAGATCTCTAGTGGAGCTTGCTAGAACCATGCTAAATGAAAACAATACTGCAAAACATTTTTAGGCCGATGCGGTAAACACCGCGTGTTATGTTATGAATAGATGTTTAATAAGGCCTATTTTAAAGAAAACCCCCTATGAACTTTACAAGGGTAGAAAACCCAACATTGCATACTTTCATATTTTTGGATGTAAATGTTTTGTGCTCAACAATGGAAAGGATAATCTAGGAAAGTTTGATGCAAAATCTGATGAGGCAATATTCCTAGGATATTCTCAATCAAGTAAATCTTATAGAATTTTCAACAAACAAACAAATACCATTGAAGAATCTATACATGTTAAATTTGATGAAGATAGCCATAACCCTCCGAGAAAGGAAGATTTTGATGATCTTGTAGGTACTTTCCAAGAAATGAACTTGGAAGACAAAGAAGAAGTCAACAATGATGGAGGTGCAACACAAATTGAGAGACAACAAGATTGGGTAACCTTGAAGGATCATCCCTTGGACAAAATCATTGGAGAAATAACCAAAGGGGTAAGTACTCGAAACGCCATTAGAAATGCATGCAATCACTTGGCTTTTGTATCCCAAATTGAACCCAAAAATATTGATGAAGCCATTATTGATGAACATTGGATGTTGGCCATGTAAGAAGAGTTAAACCAATTTGAAAGAAATGAAGTTTGGGAACTTGTGCCAAGACCCAATGACCATCTAATAATAGGCACCAAATGGGTTTTTAGAAATAAGCTAGATGAAAATGGTATAATAACAAGAAACAAAGCTAGACTAGTTGCAAAGGGATACAATCAAGAAGAGGGAATAGATTATGAAGAAACGTATGCTCCCGTAGCTAGGTTAGAAGCCATTAGGTTATTGCTAGCTTTTGCATGTTGTATGGATTTCAAACTTTATCAAATGGATGTCAAAAGTGCATTTTTAAACGGCTTCATTCAAGAAGAAGTTTATGTAGATCAACCTCCCGGCTTTGAAAATCACAAATTTCCAAACCATGTCTTCAAATTGAGAAAAGCTTTATATGGTTTGAAACAAGCTCCAAGAGCTTGGTATGAAAGACTAAGCAAATTCCTTTTAGAACACAACTTTGAAAGAGGAAAGGTTGATACTACATTGTTTATAAAACGCAAAAATAATGACATTCTTTTGGTACAAATTTATGTTGATGACATAATATTTGGTGCTACTAATGAAAATCTTTGTCAAGAGTTTGCCAAGATTATGCAGAATGAGTTTGAAATGTCCTTGATGGGAGAACTCACCTTCTTCCTTGGACTACAAATAAAACAAGCCATTGATGGAACGTTCATTAGCCAAACTAAGTACTGTAAAGAACTACTTAAAAGGTTTGGAATGGACAAGGCAAACGAGATAGCTACACCCATGAGCACATCCTGCTATCTAGACAAAGACGAAAAGGGTAAGGACATTGAAATAACCAAATATCGAGGTATGATTGGATCCTTACTATATTTAACCGCTAGTAGGCCCGATATTATGTTTGCGGTATGCATGTGTGCTAGATATCAAGCATGTCCTAAAGAATCACATTTAACTGCCGTAAAAAGAATTTTGAAATATCTTGTGGGTACTCAAAATGTTGGTTTGTGGTATCCCAAAGGCGTTGAATGTAATCTTTTAGGATATTCCGACTCTGACTTTGCTGGCTGTAAACTTGATAGAAAAAGCACTAGTGTCACATGTCATTTACTTGGTAGCTCCCTTGTTTCTTGGCATAGCAAGAAGCAAGCAAGTGTTGCATTATCAACGGCTGAGGCAGAATATGTAGCCGCCGGTAGTTGTTGTGCTCAAATTCTTTGGATGAGACAACAACTTCTTGATTTTGGCATTGTTTTAAACAAAGTACCCATCAAATGTGATAATACTAGTGCCATCAACATCTCAAGGAATCCAGTAATGCACTCTAGAACCAAGCACATTGAGATTAGGCATCACTTTATTAGAGATCATGTGTTAAAAGGGGATTGTGTACTTGAACATGTTGAAACTTCTAGGCAACTAGTTGATATTTTCACAAAACCCTTGGCTAGAGAACAATTCATTCACATTAGAAGAGAATTAGGCATTCTTGATATGTCAAATTATGTTTGAATGATGGATAAGAACTATGTTGTATGGCATGATGAATGGTATATGTTACATTTCATGTCTGGAACTTTGCTGTATGAAAAACTTGAAGTTTTTGAATCAATAATCGATTACATTCCTCCTCACATTCGATTACTATGCTTCTGTTTCCATTATAATCGATTAGTCCAAGACCCTAATCAATTACAATCATTCTGTTTCTAAGATAATCGATTACCATTGGTCCACAATCGATTACAAAGCTTCTGTTTCAGGTACAAAACGTTTCCTCTTCTCAATAATCGATTACCACCTTTCTCCAATCGATTAGGACGGTTCTGTTTTTTAAATAATCGATTAGTCAAAGGCTCTAATCGATTATGCTCTACACGAAACGATTGGAATTCCCCAGAAACAGTGAGCTAATCGATTACCCCCTGCCTCGTAATCGATTATCCTCGGTTCTGAAGAGTCAAATTGTAACTTCCAAGGTAAACTCGAAGTACTCCCTCTCTTAACTCCCTTCACTCCCTTCCAAACCCACTTTCCTCCTCCCTAAACTTAACTCTCACCTATAAATACCCCTTCCTTCACCTTCTCATCTCACACTACCTCCTTCCTCTCAAACCTCTCCAAAACTCTCAAACACTCTTCTCTCTTCATCTTCTTCTTTGCATTCTTCACCATGTCTACATCCCGCACTGCTAAGAGAGCACGATCCTCCATGGCTCAGGCCCATAACCCCCTTGACTTCTCAAGGTTCTTCTCTTCCCCTAGAGATCTTCAAAATTTTGTGAAAAACTTTTCTGAAAAGGAGATAATGACTCCTCACTTCACAATTGCCGACACCTTCAATAACCCCAGCCTAACCTTCACCCAAAGCCTTCACCACTACAACCTCTTTCCCTTCCTCTCCCTCAAAGAAGAAGAGTACTATCCTGAACTCATGAGGGTATTCTACTGCAACCTCCGACTTGTCAATGGGATGGTTGAATCCAAAGTGAAGAACGTAACCATCAAACTCACCAATGCTCAATTTGCGGAAATCTCCCAGCTACCTCTCAACAATGCTGATTTTGATGGAGGAGAACCGGAAGACGAATGGGGCTTCAATGCTCTAACTGCTCGTCAATCCTTGTGGAAAGCTGACCGCCCTAGGAGCAACCACAAACTGGTAGGACATTTGACCATGAACAACCGTCTGCTTCACTTCTTCTTGGTCAAAATGATAGTTCCTCGCGGTGGGAATTATGCTTTGGTTGAAGAGGATGATGTCCTCTTGATGTGGGCCATGCTGAACTCTAAGGAGATCAACTGGGTTCAGTTGGTCAAATTCCATATGCGCCATGCGAAGGACCAGCAAAAACTCCCCTATGGCATCCTCCTCACTAAAATTTTTAAATATTGTGGAGTTGATTTGGCCGGAGAACTCTCTGAAAAAGTGCCTCCAAGAGCTTGCATTGGCACCCATCACCTCACCAAAATGGGTCTCGTTTTCACGAATGGAGCATGGTACTCACGAATGGAGGGCATTGATGCCAACATTCCCTTCAAAGCTCCTGCCGAAGAAGAACCCGCTCCTCCTCCTCCTCAACCACAAGCTGCACCATCAGCCTCTTCATCTGCACCCCAAGCTGACCCATTTGCATCTCTTTACGCCCATCTTGACCGCCGCTTCGATCGCCTTGAAAACTCCCTTCAAGAGTTTTCAATGACCGAGCAGCAACACTTTGAGATGATGCAACAACGCTATGAAGAGCTGTCTCACCAAATTGCTGAAATTCGCTTTTTCAATCCGGATAATTAGATCCTTAGTCATACTTTTGTTTAGGGTGCTTATGTTATTATCTTTTCAATTCTGAATATTGTCTCTTAATGCAATTCCCATCCGTTTTCAATTCAATAAAATTATCTCGTTTCAGTTCATATTATATCTCTTTAATTGCACGAATCATTTTTGATGATTACAAAGGGGGAGAAGAATATCTGTTCATATCTTGTTTAATCTGTTCATATCTTGTTTAATCTGTTCATATCTTGTTTAATCTGTTCATATCTTGTTTAATCTGTTCATATCTTGTTTAACTCTTGTTTAAAATATGGAGAAGAATATCTGTTCATCCTGTTTAAAATCTGAAACAGATAGGATTAATAAATTCTTTTTGATAGGGGGAGATTTAGCAAGAGATAACAGATAAGAGATAAAAAGAGATAAGATATTTGCTGCTGAATGTGATAATGATTCTGACTTTTTGAACTTGGTAAATAGATAATATATTTTTGAAAAACTGATAATGCAGCAGAGATGTTTTTGCAAAAGAGATAAAATTAGAGATAAGTTTAAATTGTTTAAACTAACAATCCTCAAGAGATGAACACAGTTGTCATCATCAAAAAGGGGGAGAATGTGTTTGAATACATTTACAGGTTCAAGGATGTTCAAAGATTTTGACAATGACAAAACACTCTTGAAGAAACCTATGCAAAAACAAAGACATGGAATCAGGTGCTAAGTAACAGCGAAGATAATCGATTATGTCACTTATGCTAATCGATTAGAAGCTTTCTGTCATGGAAGAAACTGCATCAGGATTGAAGCTAATCGATTATGGGAATGAAGATAATCGATTACGAAGTCACTGGAATTAAGATAATCGATTATGTACTTGAAGCTAATCGATTACAACCATCAAAAATGGGATTAAATGTATCAGGTATAATGCCTAATCGATTAAGGAAGCCATTCAATCGATTAGGAAGCCACTGGAATTAAGGTAATCGATTACAAGATATGCTAATCGATTAGGAAGCTGCGAAATCAAATTAAATGCATCAGGTATTGATGCTAATCGATTACAGGAATTGAAATAATCGATTAGTGACTCTCTGACTTGAAGCTAATCGATTACAACGCGAGGGTGTAATCGATTACGCTAGTGGAAAAACACTTTTAAGTGGGAAACCAGCTCATGTCTCCACCATACTTCAAATTTCCACTGAGTACAACGGCTATGAAGAACGAAGGGCACACCTCAACAGCTATTTTGGCTCTATAAATTGAAGAGGAACACAAGCACAAACACACAACAAGAAGCTACAAATCCTTTACTCTATTTTGTGCCTTGTAAGCCCTATTTTTTGTATCTTGAAATACATTTGTATATCCTCTCATCTTGAGAGTTAGAATTGGTTAGAGCTTTCATTTGTGTATCTACTCTATTAAGAGAGTGTATTGATTGTAAACACAACACCAAACACAAGGGATTCACTCTAGGTTGAGTGGTTGTTCACTCTAGGTTGAGTGGTCACAAAGGTTGGGGTTCAACCTTTGGGTGTTGAGAGATTGTAAGATTGGGTGGGTTGCCTTTTGCTTGTGAGGATTGAGTTCTTGAGTGTGGGACACTAGGAAGCTGCAATCGCTCAAAGCTTGTATCTCAAATCTTCAATAGTGAAATCCTCTAAGTGGGTTGCTTAGAGGCGAGACGTACACCGGATTGGGTGGAACTCGTTTTATCGGTTTGCAAGCTTCTCTTCCTTACTCCTTACTTTTATATACTGCTTGCTAATTGATTGTTGTTGATTGTTTGTGAAGAGCACACTTAAACTTGCTTAATTTGTTACTCTTCAAATACTGCCCACCAAGTGTTTGGGAAATTGCTTCAGCAATACTTCTCATTATTGTGCTTTGCATATTATCCTCTTCTTAATTTCACTTGCATATTCTCATTAACTTGGTTATAAAAATCAATTTCAAAAGCATTCCAACCAAAAGTTTTAAAACTCAATTCACCCCCCCTCTTGAGTATTGAGGCCACTTGAACAACAGAGACTCTTTCATCTCAGTTTCTAGTTCCCATGTAGCATCTTCCCCTCTCGTTTCACTCCAAATGACCTTTACAAGCGGAATTGTCTTGTCTCTTAACTTTTTTATTCTTCTATCACCTATTCTGATAGGTGGTGCATCATATGTAATATTATCTTTAACTTGTATGACATCAGGTTCAATAACATGTGTAGGATCAAATATATACTTTCATAAGTTTGACACATGAAAAACATTATGGATATTAGAAAGAAAAGGTGGTAATGCTATTTGGTAGGCAATGGGACTAACTTTATGAATTATTTGGTATGGACCAATAAATCTAGGAGTTAGTTTTCGAGATTTCATTGCCCGACCGACCCCAGTCATAGGTGCGACTTTCAAGAATACATGATCGCCTTCTTGAAATTCGAGCGGCTTTCTTCTTTTGTCATAGTAACTTTTCTGCCTGCTCTGTGTTGCCTTCATCTTTTCCTGAACTATTTTGATTTTATCCGTGGTTTGTTGTACCAACTCTTGTAACATCCCTAATATTTTAGAAAAATTTTAATTGACGAAAAATATTAATAATTGCCCAACCGGATTTATTGAAGTTTTAGGAATTATTAGTATTAAAAATGCAATTAGAAATAATTAAATGTTGTGGGGATAAATAAATTTATTTGATTAATTAATTATAAAAGATTAAATGAAAGTAAATAGAAGAAGATAAATTTGAAGTTACAATGGGGTAAAAGGCGAAGGGTGAAAGGTAAAGGTAAATACTTAATTAAAACTTTAAAGAAATTATAAAGAGAAGATAGAAAAGACCATTTTGCCCCTAAGCTTAAATAATAAGATTTTCTCCTTCTTCTTCTTCCTTCTCACGCGCATGTTCTCTTCTTCTCTTCACCATTTTCCGTGAGCTGCATGCCCCAGGTGAACGCCCGTTTCGTGCCAAAACTTCGAGATAACTACGTTTTTGAGACCGTGGCTTCGAGGTGAGTTCAATGGGTCCTTTAAATTAAGCTTTCGTAACTCTTTCGTTTTCTCCGTTAACCCGAGGGGTCGTGCATGGAGGGGTGAGCTTCGGTTCCCTACTCCTCTAGTGTGTAGAAGCTTGAAAAATGGCTTTTAGAGTAATGAGAACGGTTTAACGTTGATGGGTTTTGTGTTTCGACCTCCGTAGGTGACGAAACAGACGTCGGAGGATCGAACGGTGAAGTGGGTGTTGATTTCGGACGTAGAACGTTGGACATAGTGTCGAGGGAACGCCAACCTCATCAAGAACGAGTCGTTGGAGCTCGGAATCGAGGTAAGGGGGTGTTCGGGTTATAATTAATTAGAATAGGTAAATGTAATTGAATTGAGTAAGTGAATTAAATGCGGAACTAACGAGAACTTACAAGAAAATGATAATTGTATGTGTATGAATGTAAATTGTGTATGATTTGTGATGATTATGAGTACAATGTGGATTGAATAGTGATGAGTTGATGAGTATGGTGGCATTGTGGTGATGGGCTTGACAAGTAGGTCGCCCAATTGATGAGTATGTGTTTTGTTGCTGGCCACTTGCAGTATGATATGAGAAATATGAATATGTATGTGTAATTATGTGGTGTAGGATGGCCGACGGTATGTACAGCCCCTCATTTCTGGCTCCCGTGGTGTTTATGCCCAGTTGAGCTACCCAGTGGTCAAGTAGGACCCAGTGGTTGAGGTGGAGAGTCAAGTAGGACTCAGTGGACCAAGCAGGGTTCACGGGGTGTCAAGTAGGACCCCCAGCTGAAGGCTGATCCTTTTAGTATCCGGATACTAGGCGTCGATTTGGTATGAGAGTCAGTTGTGTTGTTTGATGCATTGTTAACATTGTATGTTAATACGAATGTGTTTCATGATAATTGTTAATTGTGATTGACAAATTGGGGATAAAGAATGGGATTCGAATCTTGAATGGTAAATGGAGATTTAAGGACAAGAGGTAAGGTAAATGGTACAAACTAAAAATAGTGAATATGTACTTTGTTATTAAATTGCCATTCTATATTAAGTATAATGCCAAACACTCACCCTTGCTGTTGTTTCTTAAATTTTAGTAACCAGTGACAGGGAAGAGGTTGAAGCCCCGGAGATGCGCAAAGCAGAGAATTGATGCCAAGGAGTGCAGAGAACTATGAATTGAAGGATGTGTGTGTGTGTTGTGCTTTATATGCGTTATGTTGATATATGCTTTCCATGTGTGCTAGACTAATTTAAGTATGATTAATGTAGTCATGAAGGTTTGTAATAAGTAAGAGATGGAGATTGTATGTTGGTGATGGAAAAGGGAATTCATTATAAGCTTCATAAATCAGACATGCATGTTTATGGGCAGGTCTTGCTTATTTGATGGAGAATGGATGTTGGGAGAGTGAATTATAACTCCTTAGGTGGTGTGTTTTAAGCTTTTGGATAGTTGTTTTATGCATGAGCTAGGAACTAGCATCGTCAAATGATGATTTATGTGGTTTTGATGTAATGGAAGGAATGCAATAGCTTAAATATGTCAATTGTGGTTTGTGAAGAATGGAATGGATCCATTTTGCCAAAAATGGACTCATTGACTACCCTAAAATGCCTTAAAATGGGATAAACGCATTTAGGCGTATAAATCTCTCATTTTTAGGAATTTTTGAGTGCGGTCAGCTGTCACACGTCACAATTAATGTGTTTTGACTTGTGTTAAAATTTGGTGGCATTCCGACATCATTTACATAATCTTTGGTAGTTAAGAAGTTCACTTGGGATGCAAAATCTGCATAATTTCTGCATAACGACAGGGTGTAATTGATTAGACTCTAAGGTGTAATCGATTACAAGGCCTCTGTCTGCAACATAATCGATTATACCTTAGTGGATAATCGATTACGTGTCCAACAGAAACCTTGTAATCGATTAGCCAAGGTTCTGTTTGTGAACTCAACAGAACCATGGTAATCGATTAGGTAGCTGAGGTAATCGATTAAATACTGCCCCTGATCCTATGAACCATTCCAGGAAGCTGGTAATCGATTACTCTTTGCTTGGTAATCGATTGGGACATTGTAATTAACTATTTTCAGTCCATCCAAGCCTTGATTAATCAAAGGGATATACGATTACGCTATTTGAGTAAAAGAGATAATGTCCTTTGAACATGTTAGGGAAAAATGAATGCTATTTTGATTTAGGACTTAATTAATTATTGTTAAATGTGAAAAATTTATTGTAAAATTTAATAGAATGAATAAAAATAAATGTAAATTGACCTAGGACGTCACAACTCTGGTCCTAGCATCAAGTTTTCACCAGTCTCAAACCAACATAGCGGGGTCCTACATTTTCTTCCATATAATGCTTCAAAAAGTGCCATGCCAATGCTAGCATGGAAACTGTTGTTGTAGGTAAACTCCACATATGGTAAGAATTAATTCCAACTTCCTTTATGCTCTAACACACAAGCTCGTAACAAGTCCTCTAGAGATTGGATTGTTCTTTATGATTGTCCATCTGTCTGAGGATGATATGCTGAACTCAGACGCAGTCTTGTTCCCAAAGCCTTGTGCAAGCTCTTCCAGAATTGTGATGTAAAACGAGGGTCCCGATCAGAAATGATACTTGAAGGAATTCCATGCAATCTCACAATCTCCTCGATGTATAATTTTGCCAACTTCTCCATAGAGTAACGAATATTAATGGGAATAAAGTGGGCAGACTTTGTTAGTCTATCAACTATTACCCATATTGAATCATGTCCTAATGGAGTTTTAGGTAGAGAAGTCACAAAATCCATGGTAATGCTATCCCATTTCCATTCTGGTATTTCCATTGATTGTAGCATTCCAGGGGGTTTTTGATGTTCCACTTTAACCTTCTGGCAAATTAGACATGCAGCCACGTACTCTGCCACTGCTTTCTTCATTCCAGCCACCAAAATAACTTCTTCAAATCTTGATACATTTTAGTAGCTCCGGGATGAATGCTCATATAACTTTTATGGCCTTCTTCCAAAATTGCTTTCCTCAACTCCTCTTGATTAGGGATACACACTCGATCCTTATACCTCAGCAATTAGTCACTTCTTACATTGAACTCGACTTCTTTTCCTTGTTTCAAGAGTTCTTTCTTCTCTTGCAGGAATTCATCCTCTCGTTGAGCCTCTAAAACTTGTCTCAGGAATTCACTTGTCACTTGCAACGCTCCTAATCTGTAGCTGTTAGCATTAACCTTTACTGCTAGGTTAAGATCTCTGAAGTTCTCTATTAATTCCATCTCTTTAATCATCATTGTGGACGCATGTAGAGATTTTCGACTTAAAGCATCAGCTACTACGTTCGCTTTTCCAGGATTGTATTGTAACTCAAAGTCATAGTCCTTTAAGAACTCCATCCATCTCCGTTGCCTCATGTTCAACTCCTTTTGGTCGAATAAATACTTAAGACTCTCATGATCACTAAACACATCGAATGTTGCACCGTATAGATAATGCCTCCAAATCTTTAAGGCAAAAACTACAGCGGCTAATTCTAAGTCATGGGTAGGGTAGTTAATCTCATGTTGCCTTAATTGGCGTGACGCATAGGCTACAACCTTCTTGTCTTTCATGAGTACACTTCCTAGTCCTTGTTTAGACGCATCACAGTAAACTTCAAAACTTCGATGTGGATCAGGGAGTACTAACACCGGCGTAGAAGTAAGTCGATCTTTCAGCTCTTGAAAACTATTCTCGCATTGTGTCGTCCACACAAAAGGTTCTCCTTTCCGTGTTAACTTGGTCAATGGGTATCCTAGCTTTGAAAATCCTTCAATGAATCTCCTATAGTATCCAGCCAAACCCAAGAAACTTCTAATCTCAGTGATTGTGGTTAGTCTCTCACATTTTAAAACTGCTTCCACCTTGGAAGGGTCTACAGCTATTCCTCCTTGACTAATTACATGTCCTAAAAAGTTCACTTCTTCCAACCAGAATTCACACTTCGACAACTTTGCATACAGTTATTTCTTTTTCAGGATTTCCAACACGACCTTCAAATGTTCAACATGTTCTTCTTTGCTTTTAGAGTACACTAATATATCATCAATGAACACCACTACAAATTTATCTAGATATGGATGAAAAATCCTATTCATGTAATCCATTATTACGGCTGGTGCATTAGTTACACCAAAAGGCATTACTAGATATTCGTAATGGCCATAGCGTGTTCTAAAAGCAGTTTTTGGTACATCTTCTTTCTTTACCCTTATTTGATGGTATCCAGACCTCAAATCAATTTTGAAGAACACCGTGGCACCACGCAGCTGATCCATCAAGTCGTCAATCCTTGGCAGAGGATATCTGTTCTTGATTGTCACCTTGTTCAGTTGTCGATAATCTATATACAACCTCATGCTACCATCCTTCTTCTTAACCAACAACACGAGTGCACCCCAGGGGGATACACTGGGTCGTATAAACTGCTTCTCTATTATCTCTTCAAGTTGTTTCTTCAACTCTGCTAATTCTAGAGGTGATATTCGGTATGGTGCAATTGAAATGGGTCCAACTCCAGGTACTAGATCAATGGCAAATTCCACATCTCTTTCTGGGTGTAAACTAGGGATATCTTCAGGAAAAATGTCAGGAAATTCATACACAACCGGTAGATTTTTGATTTTTGATTCTTGCTCTCCTTTCGTTGAAAGCAATAGCATGAATCCTTGAGCCCCTCCTTTTAAAGAGGCACTCACTTGGTTGACGGTTAGAAATCTCGAATCCTCAGGATTCAAATTCACTGGTTCTTAAACATTATGGTTTTATTATGACAATCTATTAGAACATGATTGCAGACAACCAATCTAGCCCAATAATAACTTCTAAGCCAGAAAGAGGTAAACAAAAAAGATTAGCTTTAAAGTCCCTACCATTTATGACAATAGGGCATTTCCAACAGGCTTTAGAAGTGACAATGGGATTGTTTCCAGGAGTATGTACAGATAAGTCAAATGGCAGTTCTATCACAGATAATTTTAGTTTTTCTACACAGTCATTGGCAATAAAGGAATGTGATACACCTGAGTCATACATAACAGTTAAAGGAATCTTATTAATGATACACTTACCTTTCACCATGGAATCAGAATGAGATGCTTCTTCTCCAGTGATTGCAAAAACCTTTCCTTTTGCCTTCGGCCTTCCGACTGCACTATGCACGCCTCCTTGAGTATTTATGTTTGTACTCGCACCTTCAGGGTTTTCCCTCTTCATCTCTGGACAATCCTTGATGTGATGACCTGGTTTGTTACACTTAAAACAAACATAAGTGTTTTTAGGACAATCCCTTTTCAAATGGGGTCCTCCACAGATAAAACATTTAAAATTTGGTGCAGATGTCGGGTAATAGCTTCCAGTTGAAGCTTGGGGTCTGTTAGGAACAGATGCTGCTCCAAACCGGTGAAATGGCACTTGGTAAGGCTTATTCCTTCTGAAGTCTCTTCTTTGGTGATGGTGAGGTCCTCCACTTTTCATTTCTCCTGCCTTGTGAATGGGCTCACGACTTTTGGTCATTCTATCCTTATGATCTTCTTCAAAGATCCTGCAGCGATTTACCAATACAGAAAATTTACGGATTTCCTGCATTCGTATAGCTTCCTTAATTTCTGGCCGCAATCTATTTACAAACTTTGCACACCGATCTCTTTCATTAGTAGCATCATTATAATGAGAATGAAAACGAGATAGCTCTTCAAACCTAGATGCGTACTCTCCAACGGTCATATTTCCTTGGGTCAGCGACAGGAATTCAAATTATCTTTTCTCTTTAACATCAACTGGAAAGTATTTCTCCAGAAACATATCCTTGAAATAATCCCAAGTGATCTCCACGTCGTTGACTTCGAATTGTCTACGCATGCTATCCCACCAATGTTCGGCATCCTCAGATAAGGCATAAGTAGCGAAGACTACCTTATCAGCTTCATTACATTGCAATGCTCGAAAGATCTTCTCTATCTCTCGAATCCAGATTTGTGCTCCATCAGGGTTATATCCTCTCTTGAAACGAGGTGGATTGCGCTTTTCGAATAGGTCCAGCCTTCTCAAGGCATCGTTACCTTGACCTTCACGTGCTCCCATTGCATTGATTAAGCGTTCTACAACTCCAGCAAGATCGTTTCCAGCCATTAGTTTCCTGTTTCATAGTAACTGAGATTTGTCACATCAATCACAATTACTACCAAGTCAAATATTCTACCTATATAGAGTTTACAGACAAAGCAAGATAGACTTTTTCCCCAGGCCTATTGGATTAACTGCTCTGATACCACTTTGTAACACCCTCTGTTACACCTTAATAAATTCTAGAAAAATTCATAATTTTTTTTAAAGATATGATTGTTAAAAAAAAAAACTATCGGAATAAATTATATACATTATTTCTAAAATACCTCACAAATATTATTAAAACTTTATAAAGTATTTGTACATTCATCCGAAGAAAATAAACATTAAACATTATAAGAAAGAGAGGAAACTCCATGGCCCAGAAACAGTTACTTATTAACATTATTTATTCATTGGACCACGGTATTCATACCGAGCTCCCTTTCTAGAACGTGCTATATCTACTGCCGAAATTCTTCGATCCTTCCCTCTGAACCATCAATTTAGAATATATGAAACAAAGACACGGAGAAAGGAGTGAGAAACGGAATATAATATTATTGATTAAGACATAAGCAACAAAGGGTTTTCACAAACCAATACATAATAATATCAATCACAATCACATACACAATCAATTATGAATGCATGAATGTATGCAATATCTTCATCATAACTTACCTATATATGTAGGCCCTTAAATTTTACTTTACACTGGGCCAACCAGGAGTTTACACTGTTCCATAAGTCCGGATAATAATAATATGAACAGCTCAACTGGCATGGAAATACTTAGAAACTAGTCAGATTGAGAAAGTTTTTATTGTGAAAGTACCCGACACTAGGGAGCTACCCCAGGTCCCCTAAAGCACCCTTTCACACCCTCTCATCCCAAGGCTCGTAATTAAGCCTTCTCTAATGTATCCTCGGTTTCTATAATCCGTCCCCAGACAATATCATTTTATTTCACTTTAATCATTCATGATGCATGAACTACTCGCGTATTTAGTTGGTTAAGGCTTTTAGAAACTCAATTATTAAATCCCTTAAAGGTTTACAATATCATTTCAATAAACTGTACATTTTCTCATTTCTCTGAATTTCTGTCCCACAGAAATAAATTTGGTACAGTTTTCAAATCTCACTGAAATTGAGTTTCTAAGCCTTAAATATCTAAAAACTTTCTCATATAAAACTTTACATAATCTTTCTCAAATTAAATCTTAACAAAATCAAATTTAGGAATCTCAATTATTTCCAAATATCTTTAGTTATTAAGTTGGAAAAAAAATAAAATAATTTTCTGTTAAAAAATTTTGTTTTATTAAAAGAGAATAATTATTAACCAAAAATACTTAAAATTAAAAATTTTTCTTTAACTCAAGATTTAATTAATTAATTCTCATAAAATGTTTTCTTTCTAAAATAAATACTGATTTTTTTATTCTAAATATTGAAAATAAAGTTAATAAAAATAATTTCTAAGAAGAGAAGATTTAAAGTAAAAATTTAAAGAGTAAGGTAAGAAAATTCTTACTGAATTTAGCTTTCCGTCATGTTCGCTATATGCTCAAACTCCACGTTACAAAATCATCAATCAAAATCAAGCATTATCAATTATAACTAAATATCATCAATCACATCAAATATTATTAATCACAATTAAATATCAATCAAAATCAAGTCAACAAAGCATTATTTATAAATATTATAATTCAAAGTTTAATGGTTATTAATATAGTCAATTTGAGTCTTTTTGATCAATTTCTCGTATAGGTCTATGTAAGTCCATATAATCCAGTCCTTGCATAAGTATAGTTCAGTCCATATGGGTCATAATGGTCCAAATCTTTGCATAGGTATAGTCCAGACCATATAGGTCATAATGGTCCAAGTCCTTGCATAGGTATGTTAGAGTTAGTTAAACCGGATATTTAATTTAAAATTTATTAAAAATGTTAAGTTAAAAAGTTAATATTTTAAAATAATAATATTATTAAATTTAAAAGGAGTAGGGGACTCCTCCCATTATTCTTATGTATTTTCATATTATACTCTTATCTCACTCCCCCTTACCTTGAGTTGTTACCAAAAAGAGATTTGCTTTGCGCCTCTGATTTCTAGAAATATTAATACCAATCTTATTTCAGTATAAGCATAAGACGAAGATTAAGATTAATACTTAAAACAGAAATGAAAAATTTTGAATAGTGAATAATGAATAGTAAATCATGAATAGTAACAGTAAATAGTAAAACATGAATAGTAACAGTAAATAGTAAATCGTGAATAGTAACGGTAAATAGTAAATCGTGAATAGTAATAGTAAATAGTAACAGTAAATAGTAATTTACTATTTGAATAGTAATTTACTATTGAAATAGTAATTTACTATTGAAATAGTGTTTACTATAGTAACTTAAAATAATATTATTTCCAGTATAATAACAGATTTCTAAAAACGATATGAAAATAACTCAAAAAATATAAAAGAGAAGTATTCTTACCTTAGGATTTTGGCAGAACCTTCTCTCCAAAAACTTTTCTTCTACCTCTCACTTCCACCACTATCTCACTAGCACTACTATATTAAGAAAACTTAATCTGAAATTGTGAATTCTAAAGAAGAAATCCTTCGGTATTTATAGGAAAAAAATTTACTATGCATTCTATTATTTTAATATAAAAGTACTATGCATTTTTGAATTTTTTATTCCAGGTTACTGTGCACCTTTTGAAAATTTCGTACATGCACAGTGTTTTGCATAGTAACTGTCGGCAGAATTATTAAGCCAAATAGTAACCTTTCACTCGGTATATTTTAAATATTCAAAATGAGTCCTTTTTGAAATTTAGCGATATTATATCAGTCCTTACTAATTTTATAACATGTAATATAAAGTTGAAATTTTAAAAATCTAAAATTTTCTGTTAATAAAAATTTATTAATACGTTTCCAATTTTTTAACGATTGGAAAAAATTAAGATTTTTCTCAAACCGATAATTTTTAGATAAGTCTACTTGAAACGGATTTTAGAAAATTTTCTTATAATTTACATTCACTTTCTTATAAATATTTTTAATTTAAGTCACTTATATGAATTTAAAATTATTTAAAAAATATTATTTTATATAAAAAAATTCCAAAATTCCAAAAAATTCCAAAAAATCATAAATAATACGTAGATTAAAAAGTTCAAAAGAGCCATAATCTAATTACTTCAAAATTTTAATATAAAAATAAAAATAGAGGTGTTACAAGAGACCCCTGGGACAGAGTTGAGAGCTCAAGCAGTAGTACGAGCAGATCCCAATGACGAGATTATAAGGCAACTGCGCCAGGAGATACAAACATTACAAAGGGAGAAGCGAGGTGGAGATCAAAGACAACTGGAGAACCCTTACCAACTAGAGAGATCCTTGACGTACGCATACGATGAGCAAGAATCCACACATCGGACGAAGGAAATAAGCAGCCAGAGGAGAGCGCTGAACCACGGGAGAGGAGGAGAATACGGGTTTAAGATTCCATTCACAAGGAGATTGATGAGTACCCCTATTCCTAGACACCTCCAAACCCCTCAGCCATTATCAATTGGGAAATACACTGGGGAAACAGACCCCGGGAGTCATCTGGATGCCTATGTAAACGAATCTTTGTCCCTGGGTGTTAAGGAAGACATTATGTTAGAATGTTTCTAAGGATGCTATCCACTGAAGCTCTGGGATAGTTTAAAAGTTTGCCCAGTGGATCAATAGACTCTTGGGACGATATGGCCCACGTGTTCCTTCAGCATTTTGTGGTGTCCAGATACGTACCAAAGACATCACACATGTTGGCACAGATTAGACAAGGGGCAGAGAAAAGTTTGAAAGATTTTTTGAAGAGGTTCTACAAGGAAACAACTTTGGTTCTGGGGTTGACGGAACAAATACAGATGCATATTGCGGTAGAGGCACTGTAACCCCGATTACCCTTTGCATTATCCTTGGCAAAGGGACCACCCCAGACGATGGAAGAATTCAGAAGCAAGGCTGCGAAGTATGTGGGAAGAGAAATGCACTTGGCAGCCGCCAAGAAAAGGAGTGTGGAGATGGAGGTGAAGAGAACGAATAAGAAAGAAGGAAGGTTAGAGAGGAGAGGAGCTGGTAGGGATGCATTCCCAAGACCACGAGAAAGAAGAAGCATAAATGCAATACAATACACCCCGTTGGCCGTACGACCTGGCCAAATCTTACGAGAGGTCGGATTGAGAGGGATGATGGTGTACGGGGTGAGAAAGCCCATTCTAATGAAGAGAGCTGAAAACCCCAATAAGTACTCCGAGTTCCATGAGTAAGCAGGGATAATACTGATGAATGTCGTCAGTTGAAAGAAGCCATTGAAACATTGATAAGAGAGGGGAAGTTGAAGCAGTACTTGTTCAAGCAGAAAGCAAATCCAGAGCTAGAGAGAGTAGCACCTCAGAGAAAGATGATTGATCCGGTTGAGGAAGAAGCCCGAAGTTTGAAAAAACCTACACCGGACAAAGGGAAAGCCGTAGTGGATAATATCGACGATGATGATGAATCTTGGATGAAGCCACCCCCAAGTTCGGGCAGAAGAGATGTGATATACATGATTGCTGGAGGGTTTGTTGGGGGAGGAGTGTCAAACTCAGCAAGAAAAAATCATTTGAGAATGATCATGTCAGTGCAAACAAAAACAGATAGCAGGCCTTTCAGAGACGTTGTTAAAACTCCGGCCATCATTTTCACTAACGATGACTATAGCCCGACGGTACCAGGAGGTGATGATGCGGTGGTGATAGAAGCCGTGGTGGCAAACAAAACGATTAGGAGGATGTTGGTAGATCAGGGAAGCTCGTGCGTATTATTTTCTATGAGTGTTTCAAGAAAATGGGCCTCTCAGACTCAGACCTGCAACCGTACACTCAGGAGCTGACTGCGTTCAATGGCGCCAAGCAATCCACCAAAGGGTATTTGGACACCAGGCTAACATTTAAAGGAGAGCCGGGGTCGAAAACTGTGCGTACTAGAGTCCTAGTTATCGATGTCAAATCCCCATTCAATGGGATCATTGGACGTCCTTCTCTTAATGCTCTGGAAGCAGTTGTGTCAACCCCACATTTGTTAATAAAATTCATAGACAAGGATAACTAAGTGTCCTCAGTCCGAGGTGATCAGCAAATGGCGAGGTATTGCTATAACCTCAGTGTATTAATGACTAAAGCAGAGGAGTCTGTTAAAAGAAAAAGGTTGAATGACGGTGAACCAGTACCGGAGTCTGTAAACCTGATAGACCTAGACCCAAGAGAGGAATTGAGGCTAGACCCAGAAAATCCTCAGAGGCTAACACCAGAGGGCAGAGTAAAGAAAATAACGTTAGAAGATGACCCTGCCAGAGGGACGGAGATTAACGATTCTTTAGATCAAGGAATGGAGAAACGTTGATCAGGCTGTTAAGGGAGTTTAAACACATATTTGCATGGATAGCAACCGATATGCCAGGAATCGACCCGAACTTCTGCTGTCATAAGTTGGCAGTTTACCGGGAATCTAGAGCGGTGGCATAGAAAAAGAGAAGATTGGGTCCAGAGAAACAACAGGCGGCGTGTGAACAGACCGAGGAACTATTGAAAACAGGATTCATAAGGGAGGTGCAATACTCTTCCTGGGTCTCAAACGTGGTAATGGTAAAGAAGGCCAATGGAAAATGGCGGATATGCACGAATTTCACGAATCTGAACAAGTGCTGCCCCAAAGATCCGTACCCCTTACTAAGCATTGATCAAATGGTTGATGATTCATCGGGGTACCAGTTTCTATCTTTTATGGATGCGTACTCCGGGTATAACCAAATTCCGATGTGGAAGGAGGACGAGGATAAAACAACATTTGTGAATGACAAAGGAGTTTTCTGTTACACTGTGATGCCATTTGAATTGAAGAACGCGAGGGGAAACATACCAGAGAATGATGAACAAGGTGTTTGACGGAATGAGATCAAAAGTGGTCGAAGTGTATGTAGATGATATAATAACCAAGATACCAGTTGGAGGAGATCACGTTAAAGACTTGAGGAAGGTGTTTCAAAGACTGCAGCTCTATAATATGAGGTTGAATCCCCTCAAATGCACATTTGCAGTACCAGCTGGAAGGTTCTTAGGTTTTATGTTAACTCATAGGGGTATAGAAGCTAATCCAGACAAATGCAAAGCAGTGAGGGAGCTTCGGAGTCCAACCAATGTTAACTCATGCCTAAAATGGCACACCGGTCACTACCCCTCTACAAGGTGCTAAAGAAAAACAAGGAATTCCAGTGGGGAGAGGAGTAAGAAAGAGCGTTTCAAGAGCTAAAGGAGGTTCTAGCAAATCCACCGGTGTTGACGAAACCTGACCTCGGAGAAAAACTATTCATTTACCTATCCGTGTCCGATGAAGCGGTTGAAGCCGCACTTGTAAAGGAAACCGTTGAGGGTCAGAGGCCGGTATACTTCGTGGGTAAAGTGCTGCAAGGATCGGAGGGCTGGTATCAGAAGTTAGAAAAGGCTGCCCTAGCATTGGTCTGGACATCTCGACGCCTAAGACAATATTTTCATGCACATCCAATCATAGTTCGGACGGATCTCCCTTTGAGAACGGTGTTTCATAAACTTTACCTGGCAGGAAGAATGACGAAGTGGGCGATAGAACTATCAGAGTTTGAAATCTCTTATGACCACGGACAACTATAAAAGCCCAAGTTTTGGCGGACTTTGTGACAGAGTTAACTGGAGAAGCCCCAACACTACCACAGGAGCATTGGAAAAATTTTTGTCGATGGATCGTCGAATGAAAAAGGGTGTGGGGCCAGAGTAGTAGTTGAGAGTGAGGACGGGTAAGTATGGAGAGTTCCCTCAGATTCGATTTCAAAATATTGAACAACCAAGCTCAGTATGAGGCATGCTTAGCAGGACTCAGAGCAGCCTTAGATGTGGGTGTGACGACCCTCGTCAATTTTTTTCATTTTTCACAATAGATTTTTCACTTTTAATAAAAATCCACCCGGTCTCAATATAAAATAATAATTACTTTTATTAAATATATTCAAAATAATAAAATCATACTTAAAATAGTAATAACCGACTGAAACCATTAATAAAATAGAGTTATTCAGAAACAACGACAATCGCCTGAGTGAGCCCCTGATTCGCTTAAGCGAGCACGGCGATCACTCCCCGCCCTCAACAGTGCCCGGGATGTCACATTCCCCGCTGGAAGCCTGCCAGTGGGAGAGACACATGAACGAACTGAATACATACCGGAATGAGAGGGATCCAAAGACTGTATAGGTATGGGATTATACAGTCGAGGATAGCTTAAAGAAATGAATTCGTACTACCTATACCAACAAATGCATTAGCCTTTTCGGTAGCCTATCACTTAAGAACTCCAAAGTTAAGCGTGCTTAACTTGGAGTAATTCTGGGATGGGTGACCTCCTGGGAAGTTCTCAGGAAATGTGTGAGTGAGGACAAAAGCACATTGGAAAGGTCTCGTGTTGGTCTGTAGGGCGAGTCGTTCATTCCTAAAAAGCGACCGGGGCGTTACAGTGGGGGCACAAATGGTGGTGCTTTGCAGCGATTCACAGTTGGTGATTTCGTAAATTAATGGGACCTATCAAGCGAAGGAACTGTTGTTACAGCAATACCTGGTGAAAGTTAAGGAGTTAGGAAGAAAATTCACCACTGTAGAATTTAAGCATGTTCCAAGGAAAGAGAACATAAGAGCCGATGTCTTGTCTCGACTAGCTAGCATGAAAAAAGATGGGGTGCACAACTACAGTGATACAGAGCACGTTAGCTGCTCCAAGCATCTCAAATCCACTAAAGGTGTACGTCGTCCAGTTTAGAGCACACCTAGAAAACTCTTGCGTTATTCTAATTATATGATACAAAGTGAGTCGACAACTTTCAGAATGCCCAATCAAGAGAAAGAAGCTAAAAAAAGAGCTACCAAACTTCACGTTGATAGACAGGGGCTTGTATAGAAGAGGAATGACAGCGCCTTATCTAAGGTGCATAAATGAGGCCGAAGTGGATGAAGTACTCTCCGAAGTACATGAAGGGACATGTGGCAACCACTGTGGAGGCAGAAGTTTGGCTAGGAAGGTGTTAAGGGCAGGATATTGGTGGCCCACTTTAGCCAAAGACGCAGTGGAATATGTTAAAAAATATGATGCATGTCAAAAGAATAGCAACGAACATGATGTCCCAGCCGAGGAGTTGTTCACATCCGTAGTCCCATGACCTTTCTACCAATGGGGCATGGACATTTTGGGACCATTCCCTAAAGCTCCAGACGGAGTCAAATACTTAATCGTTGGGGTAGATTACTTTACAAAGTGGATTGAGGCAGAAGCAGTAGTGCACATCACCACAGCACGGACGCAAAGATTCTTTTATGAGAATATTATTACAAGGTTCGGGATACCAGGAACGGTGATAATGGACAATGGGACGTAGTTCATAGATTCCAGGTTCAAAAGCCTACTCGAGGGACTATAGATTAAAAAGTATTTTCATCAGTCGAATACCCCCAGACTAATGGACAAGCCGAAGTCGCAAATAGAGAAATCCTGAGAGGTTTGAAGAAGCGCCTGGGCAAAACAAAGGGAGAATGTGCCAATCAACTATGTCATGTTCTATGGGCACACCGGACGACCCCCATTCATCTACTGGAGAGACCCTATTCCGGTTGGTGTACGGAGTAGATGCAGTAATACCGGTGAAGATAAAACTAATTTCTCCAAGAGTTCACCAATTTGACGTGGTGGATAATGACCAAAGGTTGAGAAACGAGCTGGATTTGCTAACCGAAGTTAGAGAAGCAGCTTTTGTCCGGGATCAAGCAGTCAAAGCCAAAGTCGCATTTCGATACAATGTAAAAGTCCAGCAAAGAAGATTCAACATGGGCGATCTCGTCCTAAGGAAAGCATTGATTGGAAATCGATTTGCGGACCAAGGAAAATTGGCACCGACATGGGAAGGACCATACCGGGTGAACGAGGTCACACCAGGGGAGCTTACCTGTTAGAAACCTTAGAAGGAGAAGCATTTAAGAATAAATGGAATGTAAAGAATTTATGCATGTATTATAGCTAACCGGCACCACAAGCCATGCACTCTTTTTCCCTACCCAAGGTTTTTCCCACAGGGTTTACTTGGGAGGTTTTTAATGAGGTATGCAGCCAGGGTGCCATTTGATTAATAAAAATAATGTTGTGAACTATAATGTGCTTCAGTGGATTTCAAGAAATTTTATTAAACCCCGGAGTGGTCCAAGGACCCCAGAGTGGTTGTTTTATTAAACCTCAGAGTGGTCCAAGCACCCCAGAGTGGTTATTTTTTATTAAACCATGGAGTGGTCCAAGGACCCCAGTGGTTAAGTTTTATTAAACCTCGAAGTGGTACAAGGACTCCAGAGTGGTATGAATTTATTAAGTTCCATAGCGGTTCAAAAACCTTCACGGTCATTGGTGATAAGAAATTACAGGTGTGAAACACCAGAATAAAATAATTACATGAATATCGGAGTATAACAATGAAACTGGTAAAAAACAAAATACCATTAATCATAGTTACAAAAAAGGGGGCCACTACGGCCAACAGAAATCAAAAAACAAAATGGGCGGAGCTCATCCCGCCTACAGAGCGAAAAGAAAATTAAGGATTGGTTGGATCCTCCTCTTCGTCTTCGGATCCAGCATCGGCATTGTCCGCATTAGAGTCCCAAAGACCGTTATCCTCCCCCGCAGGCAAGGGACGGAGTTTGAAGGGCTCGTCAGAAGGATAAAAGGATTGGCCACCCATCTCGGTCACCAATTTCCTATTCTGGAATCAGTTGAAAAAACTAATTCTGTTCAGGCTCAAAGGTGTATCCCAGTTCCGGTGAATGACCTGTCGGATCGCATGACAGAAGGAGTCCATAGCGGCATGAGCAAACTGCAGCATGTCCTCTTGGTACTTGTTTTGCTCACTTGTTACCGTTACGGATAGTTCCTTGTTCTTTTTGCAAAGATTGGCCACTTGACCTTCCAATTTGGCCACCTTCCCCAGCAGCCTGTCCTTCTCTTTCCTCCAGCACTCCTTAGATCGCTGAAAAGCCTGGTTGGACTCATTAAGGGACTTAATCCTTTGATGAGCCCGGCTGCAATCCTCAGAGAGGCGGGAATTCTTGTCCTTCAGACGGTCCACCTCCATCTTAAGACCATCGGTTGCGGCAGAGTAGATGGCGGAGAGAGTCTTGATGTTATACCACATCGTCGTCTCCAAGGCGAATGCGATGTCATCCTTCTCCAACCCCGGCTTGAGACGGTAGGGGAGTTCGAAGTCTGAGTTTGGAGGAAGGGTCCTTGTAATCAACTCCTCCAGAGCTTCCATACCGGAACAAGGAGGGGGAGGGAACTCATTCTCGACCGGGGTCTTAGTGGCTACTCCTTTACCCTTGTCTATTGCACGGGGGCGGGGTTTGTTTTTTGTTTTTTGGAAGCACCGGCAGCCTGCCCCTTGTCCTTCCGCTTGCCAGGGGCGTCCTCCAATCCAACAACCCCGCCAGAGGTAGAAAGTTTGGAAGATTTCCGCATCTTCGGGGTGACATTATTCTCCACGGTGGTGTCAAACACTGATGTAACATCCCAGATAATTATAGAAAATTTTGTGAAATGGAAAATGTTAAAAATTGTTTTTAGGAATTTATTGGATATTTTTAAGAATTATTGGTTAATTATAAAGGGGTGTGATTAGAAGAAGAGAGGTTTAATTAATTCTTTAAAGAAATTGTAAAGGAAATGGAGAGATGACCGGTTGAAGAGGTTACCGATTGGAAGTGATCGGTTGAGAAGGTAACCGGTTGCCATGAGTTTAAATAATGGTTTCTTTCTCTTTCTTCAATCATTTGCGCAATCATTCACTCTCTTTCACGTGAAGAACATCTGCTACTTTTCTTCTTCCTCCATTATTGAGAGCTGTAAGCTTTGAAGGGAGGTCCATCTTTGCATCAAACCTTGAAATAATTACATAGCTGTGACAGTGGTTTCAAGGTAAGTCTTTTGAACCGTTTAAAATTGATACCTCACCTCTTTCTTTTCTTTTTTGGACGAATAGCCATGTGAGGAGGAGTACTGTTCTGATCTCCACTCCTCTTGGTTGTGAGCCTGAAAATGGCCCTTTTACCATGTGAATAGTGGTGTGATGTTAATATGTTTCACGTTCCAGACCCGTAGGTGGAGGAACAAACACTGATGGAGCGATTAAGGAAGCTGGTGCTGGGACGGAGGTGGAACGGTGCATCCAGCAACTGTTGAAGCTCGGAACAGAGGTAAGGAGGGTGTTTGAGTTATAATTAATTAGAATATGACATACTGTCCGAGTCATTGGAATGACTGTGAACCGGGTAAGAGATGATGCCGAGTGAAATTGTATGAATATGTATATGAATGTATGTATGAATGTGCACACCGAGTGGGCTCTGATTGTGTGTGTGTGTGTGTGACTTAGAAGGATTTGATGTTGATGATGCTGGACGAATTGTATATGAATATGGATGCATGTATGTGGACACCGATCGGTTTCTGATCGTATGTGTGTGGCTTGAGCTGATTGAAATTAAAAATATTTAATGCTGTGAGAATTGGTGTTTCGTGGCAATATGAAGTCGGGTTTGACAAGCAGGTCACCCGAGTGATGTTGTTAATGAGTCGGGATTGACAAACAGGTCGCCCGAGTGATAATGTGATGGATGGGCTTGACAAGTCGGTCGCCCTGTGATGACAGCACATGCCAGTTTCTGGTAGTTGCATTTGTTGATTGATGATGATATGAAATGTGATTATGTGGTATGAGATAGCCGACGGTATATGTTACCCTTGTTTTTGGCTTCAGTGGTCAAGTCGGACCCAGTTGAGCTACCCAAAGGTCTATGACCCAGTGGTTGAGGGGGAGCCAAGTCGGGCTCGGTGAACCAAGTCGGGTTCACGGGATGTCAAGTCGGACTCCCAGCTGAAGGCCGGTCCTTTAGTATCCAGATACTAGGCGTCGATTTTGTGAGTCAGTTGTGACAATTGATGACTTGATGGTTTTGCCGAATGCAATTTGTTATAATTGCCGAATGAGAATTTGATATATTTGATGAGTATGATTTGACGTATTTACTAAGTGTAGTTTGATGTATTTGCCGAGTGTGAAGTATTATAATTGATGAGTATGATGTGTATGTTTGCCTAGTGCAATTTGATACAATTGCTGAGTATAATTTGATACTGAGTATAATTTGATCTACTTGCTGAGTGAGATAATTGCCGAGTATGAATTATCATATTTGTCGAGTGAGATTGCTGTACTTGCCGAGTGAGAACAGTTATATTGATTAGTATGATGTTATATTTGCCGAGTGTAATTTATTGTATTTGACGAGCGTAAATTGTTACAATTGCCGAGTGTGAACTGTTACAATTGCCGAGTGTGATGGCTATGTTTGCCGAGTGTGAACTGTTAAAATTGCCGGATGAGAATTGTTGTATTGCCGAGTTTGAATTACTATATGGCCGAGTGATTAATTGCTATGATTGCCGAGTGTGAGTGTATTGTCGAATGTGAGTTAAATGCCGAGTGTAATGTGTAATTTGAGGATGAAAGAATCGGACGGAGTTTATACTCTATTTTATTTTATTCCGTTCTATATTAATTATGATGCTAAACACTTACCCTTGCTGTGGTTTTCAATTTTAGTAACCAGTGACAGGGAAGAGGTCGGAGCCATGGAGGTGCGCCAAGTAAAGGATTGATGCCAAGGAATCGAGTGCTTTGAAATAAATTCCGAGTGTAATATATATATTTTGAGTTTTCTGTGTGATGTTACATGAGTGTGTTAAAATTCGAATCGGTATGTTCATTAATGAGGATATAAATTTTTGATGTTATGAGATCGGTGTTTATTTTATGAATGAATTTGTATTGTGGTAGCAGAGTTGATCTCCTGGTGAATCTAGCCGAGTGGATTCCTTATCCGAGCGAGGGCCTATTAAATTGATGCCCATTTGAGTATCCTTCATTCTTTTCGAGAGAAGAATAACCGAGAGACCCATTTCCGAGTGGAAGATTAGGGTGTCTTCGAGTGAACAATGGCTAAGACTGAGTGAAGAAAGATAAGAGTGTTTCCGAGTGAAGGTTAAAGTGATTCCGAGTGGTTAGAATGTTTTTCGTGTGATGAAGGATTGAGAGCTCTTCCGAGTGAAGGAAGGGTGGGATGTTCCCGAGTGAATTATTGGCCGAGAGAGCCTTTTTCGAGTGAAGTAAAGTTCGTGTGTTTTCCGAGTGATGTCAGGTCGAGGGAACCTTTGTTGAGTGAAAGTTAAGCCATGTCCGAGTGATATGTAACCGAGTGGATTCATTTCCGAGTGAATCTGACTGTTTTTCTTTCTTTCGCTGTTTCTAAATAACTTTTATTAACGGATGTATTTTGGACCGGTTCCAGTCGGAAATTGCTATTTTAAGTATGATTTTATTATTTTGAAAGTATTTAAGAAAAGTAAATATTATTTTATATTAAGACCGAGTGGATTTTTATTAAACGCGAAAAATCTATTGTGGAAAATGAGAATATTGACGAGGGACGTCACATTTGGTATCAGAGCGGTTCTTTCTAGAGCCGAGTGGACGGGCGAACCGAGTGATTGTGTGAGTCCTATACTGGACTGTGTTTTGCATTTTATTGCATTAGATTTCTGGTTGTTTGTGCAGCTTGGCATCATTCCCTTGGCACTCCAGTGGCGTTGTATTTTATATGAGGTAAATATCTGACTCCCTAGTAGAGTATTGGTTATTAATGGTGAAGTGTTTATTCATTATAGAATTATTTTACTGCCGAAAAAGCTTTTTAGTATTCCGAGTGCTTGGAGGAGCATAAGGTACAGTTTATGACTTATCATTTGAAGGAGAGGCTAGGACATGATGGTCTCGGACTAAGGTACCGATAAAGACGACGAGTGAGTCGTTAGTGTGGGCGAATTTCTGAGAGTGGTTTCTTGTTAAGTACTTCTCGGATAATTAGAGAATTCGAAAGGAAATAGAATTTGAGATTGAAACAGGGCCGAGTGTCAATGGCTGAGCATACTACTAAGCTTGATGAGCCGTGACTTCTATCACTCTTTCTCACTGGGAGGAACCGGGAGTAGTGAGTGTGCCAAGTAAGAAGTAGGATTGTGAATTAGAATTTGCAGTGTGATTATGCCGATTGAGATTCGGGATTATCCGATTCTGGTGGACAAGGATATGCTGACCACGGAAGTGCAATTACAGAGGACCCTTCAGTCGGAAGATAAAAGGTCGTGAAGGCGAGAGGATCCAGTTTCAAGAAAATGGATCGGTTCTTTTGTGGCGGTAAGTCTTCCACTACGTCGTCTTTCTTTTCTGGTCGGATTTCTATTGGCTGATCTGGTAGTCAGTCGGGTAGCCGAGCGTGTTATAGTTGTGGCTGGGCCATATTGTGAAACACTGTCCGACTGGACAAATCATTTGTTTCCAATGTGGACAACCGGGACGCCTTAGGCCCGATTGCCCACAGAGGCAGCAATCAAGTGGCCTGGTAACCGAGCCAACACTTTTAGGGCTCGGGTACTACTTTTTTGAGAGGAGGATAAATCCTGTAATGAAATGGGAATAGTAAGTGCGTTGATAGCTATGAGTTTGTTGGAATAATGGAGTTTGACGTTTCATAGAATGAAATAAATGGATGAATACTCTGACATGATTATTCTTAGGAAAGATGAATCCCCTATACATTTTTATCGGGACTGAATGACGATTGATATTAGTTGTTCATTCGGGTGTTGAGCGTACTTGATGGATAGTATGAAAATTCTTTTAAGTAAAGGAATGAAACTATTACAGTAAACTGTTCTGTATCGAGCTTAAGAAGCAAATGATGATATGCTTGTAAAGATGAGCAACCAAAGATGTGGGAACATCAGTGGTATAAGTAAATAGAAGGGATTATAAAATAAATCGAAAAGGGAATGGACGAGTAATAGATGATGCAAGATAGCAACGTTGTAATAAAGGTAACCTTCTAGGAGAGGTGAGCCTCCTGTAGTGATTCTGTAAAGTGGTTTAAATAAAAGTTGCCAGTATGTCATGTCCAAGTTGTTAGACAATTGATTAACGGATATTGAGAGAAACTCTGAGTAGATAATGGAGGATGGTGTAATAATGCCGAATAAGTTGAAGGTAATAGACGAAGGGTGGTTAGTAATAATTTTCAGTAAGATAATTGATGAGGCGAGAATTCAGTCAGAATAATTAAGAGAATGAATTGTGTGAGTGATGGTTAGGTGAAATATATATGTGTATTGGACTGTTGTGTATATGATAAGGAGAAGTAGTGAATGAAGGACATGGGACAAAGTAATTAAAAGTGGGTGAGCAGGCAAATAATAAGAATGAAGAGAAGTGACACCTAGTCGTTGGACTTTGCACGGATATTAATGTTACATGGGAATCATAATGGCTGGCCACCATGGGTTCCTTTTAACATTAATTCATTGTGAAGTTGCCAATAGGCATAGGTAAATGGATAATGATGCAAACAGCTTGCATGTCGATCGGTGATATGGATAGTTGGACTGTGTAGCCGATTTTCACCTGGATTAACTACGAAGTGTTGAACTCTTGAGACTGATCACCTCAGGTAGTTGCACTAGTGGTTGAGGTCGTGTGAAGTTGAGGAGACAGATGTATTTTAGCCAATCTTGGATGATTGGATTTAGAGAAAAGAAGTGTATGATTCGTGCTTCTGAAGTCGATAAGTGATTAAAGATGAGGAGTAAATGGAGATGAGATTTGGTAATTGACGAATAATGAGTATAGAAAAGTAAATATTGTGATCTGGTAGTCGGTATAAATTACTGCTAGATTGTGGGGAGAAGAGATGACCTAAAAAGGAAGTCGGATGACTTGAGTTCCTACCAAGATACACTGAGTGGAGAATTTCTGAGCGAATGAAGGATAATATAATTCTGAGTCCGACTTCAAACGAATCTTCTGTTGGAAGGGAATAATTCCGAGTGATAGAAGGCTAACATGTTTTCGAGTGAAGCATGTTTGAAATAAGACTTTCCGAATGAAGAAAAGGATCTCATTTCAAGTAAGATCTTTCTAAGTGAGAGAACTACTTCCGAGTGAAACATAACCGAGGGAATCACTCCCGAGTGAAGAAAAACTGTGTTTGAATGAAACCCTTTTAAGTGAGACATTTTTGGTTTCCGAGTAGTATGGAACCGATTGGGATCTACCGATTGAGTCTTTTCCAGGAAGAGTGTTTCTGGACAAAGAAAGACTTCAACTTCGATTGAGTATGTTCCGAGTTGCCAATTCCAGGAAAAGTAAATATCCAAGTAGTGAATTCATTTAATTCGTGCTCGGGTGTCTTAAAAATGGCCGAGAGCTTGTGCTCGGGTACGTCATCGAGATGGTCTTTGACTCCGAGTGATATTCCTAAGTGGAAAGATTTCCGAGAGAGGGTTGAATCTCGACTCCGAATGATCCTTTCAGTTGCAAAACCTCTGAGTGAAGCACTTTCGAGAAGAATATTTTGAGTAAAGAAAGGCTTTGACTCGGGCAGAAATATATCCGAGTGATATTCTCGAGGTAATTGGATTAACCAAAGGTAACGATGGAATTTGGAGATTCCAAAACCGAGTGTTGGTGTAATGTGATCTGAGTGGTTGTAGACCGATTGATCCAGAGTGTTCACTTCTTGGCTATGAACAGGTTGCCTTGATCCGAGAGAAAAAGAAGATGGCCCAAGACAGACTGAAAAGTTGTTATGACAATCAGCATGGACCACTTGAATTTCAGACGAGTGACTGGATATTCCTGAAAGTTTCACCAACTAAAGGAGTAAGTCGGATATTGAAGAGTCACGAGCTTAATCCGAAATACATTGGGCTGTATCAAATTTTGAAGAAGATCGGTGATGTGCTTACCGACTGGATCTTCCCCAGTCGTTGATTAACGTCCATAATGTGTTTCATGTGTCACAACTTCGAGCATATATCTCGTGTGACTCTATAATTGTGCAGAGTAATTCTATTGAATTGAAGACCTGACGGTGGAAGTTACACCGATCGGTATTGAGGAGTATCGAACCAAACGGCTAAGGAACAAAGAGGTGCCATTAGTGAAAGTGAAGTGGCAGAATCTGAATGGGGTAACCTACACTTGGGAATTGGAATCGGACATGAGAAGGGTGTACCCCAATCTTTTTCAATAGGTGTGTTGATTTCGGGGATGAAATCCCTTTTTAGGGGGGGTGGATGTAACATCCCGGATAATTATAGAAAATTTTGTGAAGTGGAAAATGTTAAAAATTGTTTTTAGGAATTTATTGGATATTTTTAAGAATTATTGGTTAATTATAAAGCGGTGTGATTAGAAGAAGAGAGGTTTAATTAATTCTTTAAAGAAATTATAAAGGAAATGGAGAGATGACCGGTTGAAGAGGTTATCGGTTGGAAGTGACCGGTTGAGAAGGTAACCAGTTACCATGAGTTTAAATAATGGTTTCCTTCTCTTTCTTCAATCATTTGCGCAATCATTCACTCTTTCACGTGAAGAACATCTGCTACTTTTCTTCTTCCTCCATTGTTGAGAGTTGTAAGCTTTGAAGGGAGGTCCATCTTTGCATCAAACCTTGAAATAATTACATAGCTGTGACAGTGGTTTCAAGGTAAGTCTTTTGAACCGTTTAAAATTGATACCTCACCTCTTTATTTTCTTTTCTGGATGAATAGCCATGTGAGGAGGAGTACTGTTCCGATCTCCACTCCTCTTGGCTGTGAGCCTGAAAATGGCCCTTTTACCATATGGATGGTGGTGTGACGTTAATATGTTTCACGTTCCAGACCCGTAAGTGGAGGACGAACACTGATGGAGCGATTAAGGAAGCTGGTGCTGGGACGGAGGTGGAACGGTGCATCCAGCAACTGTTGAAGCTCAGAACAGAGGTAAGGGGGTGTTCGGGTTATAATTAATTAGAATAGGACATACTGTCCGAGTCATTGGAATGATTATGAACCGGGTAAGAGATGATACCGAGTAAAATTGTGTGAATATGTATATGAATGTATGTATGAATGTGCACACCGAGTGGGCTCTGATTGTGTGTGTGTGTGACTTAGAAGGATTTGATGTTGATGATGCTGGACGAATTGTATATGAATATGGATGCATGTATGTGGACACCGATCGGTTTCCGATCGTGTGTGTGTGGCTTGAGGCGATTGAAATTAAAAATATTCAATGCTGTGACAATTGGTGTTTCGTGGCAATGTAAAGTCGGGTTTGACAAGCAAGTCACCCGAGTGATGTTGTTAATGAGTCGGGATTGACAAGCAGGTCGCCCGAGTGATAATGTGATGGATGGGCTTGACAAGTCGGTTGCCCTGTGATGAGAGCACATGCCAGTTTCTGGTAGTTGCATTTGTTGATTGATGATGATATGAAATGTGATTATGTGGTATGGGATGGCCGACGGTATATGTTACCCTCGTTTTTGGCTTTAGTGGTCAAGTCAGACCCAGTTGAGCTACCTAGAGGTCTATGACCCAGTGGTTGAGGGGGAGCCAAGTCGGGCTTGGTGAACCAAGTCGGGTTCACAGGATGTCAAGTTGGACTCCCAGCTGAAGGTCGATCCTTTAGTATCCGGATACTAGGCGTCGATTTTGTGAGTCAGTTGTGACAATTGATGACTTGATGGTTTTGCCGAATGCAATTTGTTATAATTGCCGAATGAGAATTTGATATATTTGATGAGTATGATTTGACGTATTTGCTGAGTGCAGTTTGATGTATTTGCCGAGTGTGAAGTATTATAATTGATGAGTATGATGTGTATGCTTGCCGAGTTCAATTTGATACAATTGCTGAGTATAATTTGATACTGAGTATAATTTGATCTACTTGCCGAGTGAGATTGTTGTACTTGGTGAGTAAGATTTGTCATATTTGCCGAGTGAGAACAGCTATATTGATGAGTATGATGTTATATTTGCCGAGTGCAATTTATTGTATTTGACGAGCGTAAATTGTTACAATTACCGAGTGTGAACTATTACAATTGCCGAGTGTGATGGCTATGTTTGCCGAGTGTGAACTGCTAAAATTGCCGGATGAGAATTGTTGTATTGCCGAGTTTGAATTACTATATGGCCGAGTGATTAATTGCTATGATTGTCGAGTGTGAGTGTATTGTCGAATGTGAGTTAAATGCCGAGTGTAATGTGAAATTTGAGATGAAAGAATCAGACGGAGTTTATACTCGTATTTTATTTTATTCCGTTCTATATTAATTATGATGCTAAACATTCACCCTTGCTGTGGTTTTCAATTTTAGTAACCAGTGACAGGGAATAGGTCGGAGCCATGGAGGTGCGCCAAGTGAAGGATTAATGCCAAGGAATCGAGTGCTTTGAAATGAATTCCGAGTGTAATATATATATTTTGAGTTTTCTGTGTGATGCTACATGAGTGTGTTAAAATTCGAATCGGTATGTTCATTAATGAGGATATAAATTTTTGATGTTATGAGATCGGTGTTTATTTTATGAATGAATTTGTATTGTGGTAGCAGAGTTGATCTCCTGGTGAATCTAGCCGAGTGGATTCCTTATCCGAGCGAGGGCCTATTAAATTGATGCCCATTTGAGTATCCTTCATTCTTTTCGAGAGAAGAATAACCGAGAGACCCATTTCCGAGTGGAAGATTAGGGTGTCTTCGAGTGAACAATGGCTAAGACTGAGTGAAGAAAGATAAGAGTATTTCCGAGTGAAGGTTAAAGTGATTCCGAGTGGTTAGAATATTTTTCGTGTGATGAAGGATTGAGTGCTCTTCCGAGTGAAGGAAGGATGGGATGTTCCCGAGTGAACTATTGGCCGAGCGAGCCTTTTTCGAGTGAAGTAAAGTTCGTGTGTTTTCCGAGTAATGTCAGGTCGAGGGAACCTTTGTTGAGTGAAAGTTAAGCCATGTCCGAGTGATATGTAACCGAGTGGATTCATTTCCGAGTGAAATCCGACTGTTTTTCTTTCTTTCACTGTTTCTAAATAACTTTTATTAACGGATGTATTTTGGACCGGTTCCAGTCAGAAATTGCTATTTTAAGTATGATTTTATTATTTTGAAAGTATTTAAGAAAAGTAAATATTATTTTATATTAAGACCGAGTGGATTTTTATTAAACGTGAAAAATCTATTGTGAAAAATGAGAATATTGACAAGGGACGTCACAACTGACCCCTCCATCAGCTTACGGAGGTTCTCCAAAGCGGCGACACTCATGTTCCCTAAAAAACAAAGCAATAGTTAAATCAACCGCAGTGTAAAAACATATAAAAGCAGGTAAGGAAATGGGTATCTACCCAGGTGAGTAAGGTAATCATCCCGTGTCTCAGCTGTGCCAAGAAGAGAACGACACTTGATGGGGGCACCCCCAGATATGTTGTAAAGGGTGTCGACCACCACCTTTACGGACTCAGAGAGGGAGGATTGGTCAACAGCATAAGCCGAACTCTCCAGTAGGAAATGCTTATGAGTCCAACTGGTGTGGATCCTGAATCGACCTTCCTCATCCTTCCAGAAAGGCTGTCCTGTATCTTTAACAAAGAGTTTTGGGTTGGAGTTCTTGAAGGAGCCTCCGGCGATCTTGCAGGATTCCGCAAAGGCTTCGAAATTGACGATGTCACTTTGACACCATAAATTGACGAATCACATCCCGGTTCCACCTCGACGTACCACGCGGGCATTACCGGAAGAAAATTACAACGGTGGGGGTGAAGCCTAGGTGCTTACCCAGAACTTCGAGAGAAAGGATGAGGGCCCAGTCGTTGGGATGAAGCTGGCTGGGGGCGATGTCTAGAAACCGTAGTACCCCCATCTCAAATTTATTCAAAGGGAACTGAACTCCCACCTTGCTTATAGTGTAGTCGTGGAAATAAATGAAGCGGTCCTTCAGAATGTGGTAGATCCGCTCTGTGAGTGTTGGGGCAAAGAGGGCGAAGGAGTTGACGTATTTCTTGGCGCGCCAATGGTACTCGATCTCTAGTTCCATTCTGTTCGTGGGCTGAGCAAGACGGTTGTAGATAGGGAGTATCTCCTGAGAAACCCAGAAATAAGGGTCTTCGGCCTTACGAGCCAGCCAGTTCACCTTATCCGCTATCATAAATATATCGTCAGGGTCATTTCACAAGGTTGATGAGCCGGCAGCATCCATCATCACTGGATGCGCTAAAAAAGGTACACGCGAATAAAAGTCAATATCATCAGCGTAGTAATGCACTACGTTGGAATTCTCACTCCGGTCCGAAGACACAGGAGGAAGGGGCGAGGGAGGATTCCAAACCCCAGAAGTGGAGGACTCCGCCCGGGAGGTTGAGCCCAAGTTAGTCAGAGTCATTTACATGCGAATGTCCGTTTGAGTGTGTCAAGGTCCACGACGAGGAACCTCGGGTGGCCAGGAAATTGAAGGGTTTGATATAATTTCACAAGAGGAATCTTGTTCCTGGCCGTGGTTAGAAGAAAAGGAAGACATGGTAAAAAGAAGGATTTTGAAGGCTACCTGTAGGGATAATGCGAGCGGTCCTTCTAGTACAAGCCATGACGAGGTGAGAGCAAAAGCAGAGGGCGGTCGAGCAGAGTTTCGGTGAAAAAACTAGTGAAGTGAAGTAGTAGAGGCACTTACTTTTATAGGCAGAAAAAGAACATGGGCCGAAGTTTAACCATCGCAGCCCATGGACGGAGTGGAAGATGAAATGTCGCGGCCTAAGGAGGAGCGCCGTTTCGCCTAAGTTGACGTCACTCCCTAGTGCGTGGGATACACGACCAACCATGAGGTGACACGTCAATGATCCGTGTGAAGTGACAGCTTTTACAGGGGAGGCGCATTAAATGCCTCACCTACCCAAAAGTACATCTGACACCGGTCATATCTGACATACCGGTACTGCACCTCGACAATGTTTTCAGTTGGACTACGGATAATTCACCTTTCGTAGCAATACTACAAAAAATAAACTAAGGGGCAAATGATCCGGGGTGGCAACAGAACTGAACGAGGTCCTAGAACACCACGCCACATCATCAATAAGAACTGGCAAGTTATAATCAGAGTCTGAAACCATAGGCTGACTACGAATCTTTCCCTTAACCCCGGTCAATAACTGACAATCCGACAACCAGTCAGAGGAAGTATGGGCAACCTGACCCTGCAGATACTGTACCTACAGTAAGTTAGGAAGATAGTCAAGTCACTTCCGAAACTAAGGTAAACACTATAAATACAACTCATTTATTACTGGAGGGGATCTGATCTAATTTTTCTGTAAGTTACCTCCGTAATTATACATTGCCTTAGTAAATTTACTGACTTAAGCATTGGAGAATCTTCTACAGGTTCACCTCCGGTGTGGTCTTGAAGTACTAGCATGGACTAAGACATCAATTACACCTTTATTCGAAGAACCTCAGATTCCCACTGAACTGAGCTGTAAAATACCGTACTTCACTGAGGCGGTGTAAAACTGAGAGCAAGTGAGGTGACATCGGTCTGTTAACTGAACTAAGGACTCCAGTCAAGTCGGTCAACATTGACTCCGGATTCCAGGACAGATCAATTTTAATATAATATTTATATTATTACGTTTTACATAATTATTCACAGTTATTATATTATAGTATTGATTTATAGAAATAATATTGTAAATATTATGTTAAAATACTTTGTCAGTGACTAGCATTTACGTACTATAAATTTACTATGTATTTTTTAAAATAATCTCTTAACCATATGGTACTTTTTAGATCCATCGGATAATGAAAGCTAAAATGTAGTATGTATATAGTATATAGAATTTCATATTCCATGTTATTGATTGGATGAAAAATATGTAGATGATTAAATATGTTAATAAACTAGATAGTTTAGAAATAGAAATAAAAACTTGTACAACTAAAAGTTAAGAGGTCAAAATTAATCATTTGACAAAATTAAAGGATTAAAAATGTAACTATGCCAAAAAATTATAGGAACTAAAATTAAAAAAACTATTTTATTTTACCAATAATACATTTAAACTTTTTATTAATAAACGACTGTTAAGTGTTTAACAACTTCTAAAAAAATGTATATTTAATATCAAATATATCTGCACAAAGTCCGTTGTCAGAGGAAATAATCTTATACGGTGTTTATTTAACCTGCGTAATTTTTTATAGGATAAAAAATAAAAATATAAATTTTTTATTTAAAAATATTATTACTATCCACCATATTTGTTTTTAAGTAATTCTTATATAATTACTAATAAAATAATTCTATTTTAATTTTTATCCTAAATCTTAAATTTTAAATTCTAAATTTTAAAACAATTTTATATTTATAAGAGTTTATCTGAGCTATAAAATTTTTCATAGGTTAAAAAAAATAAAGTTTTCATTTAAAAAGTATTATTAATATCCAACCATCCCATTTTTAAGTAAGCGTAAACCAATTACTATAAAATATGTCCTAAGATTTGATATCTACAATTCAACAGTCCAACAACCAAATCGTGGACATGATCGAATCTTTGAATTAAAAACAAAGTACTTGCAAGAAAACATCGTCAATGTCTCCTTAAAACAGGCACAAACATGTAACTGAGTGCTAAGGGATATGATCGATATCATGTATTAAACAAAAGCCAATCACTTTGCAAAATGGTTTTTTATCTGATTAAGCTAGGTTTGAATCAAAGCATAATAACGAGACAATAATATATGATGATGAATCATATGATCCTTCAAGGGTTTTCAAGGGGGTTTGATTTTTTAAGTTCTTAAAAAAAGCACCATTGTTTGCTGTCAAAGGGACCAGTTCCCTGTACATACGCGTGCCGAATAAGCGATTTTCATGATTCAGGCTCCCATACGAGGATAAAATATACCAACTAGTATTAATTAAAAAATTAATTAATAGTTGAAATTAGAATAATTTATTAGAAAACTTTTAATAGTCTTTAAGCTGTTACTACACTATTAACTTTTGATTTTTTTTTAATTAATCAACAGTTATTATTATACATTATCCTCTCCTCATTTGCACTAATTAAACACTTCTTTTTATGAGCATTTTAGAGTACATAAGTCCAAACGTCAAAACCAAGCTAAAATAGTTCTAAGAAATCTAATCCCAAAATAAAATTGTGACTAAGTAAAGGAAAACACCCCTTAGGAGAGATGATCAAGTACACGAGACTAAAAGTATCTTGTGTTGAATTTTGATGATGTAAAGATCTTATACTTACATATATTTTTCTTCGCACTACAAGCTTCTATAAGGTTAGTTTTTGATTTGGGAGCTCTTTTTTTTATGTATATACATATAAAATATAAAAATAAAATTAAAATATCTTTTCAACCCTCTTAAAGTTTAGGGTTTAGGAAAAGGCCCCTAAAAAATTTATCTTAAACTTTTAACCCTTAAAAAATTTTAGGGTTTATAAAATTAAGGAAACGTTAGCTTGAGGTGTTAATTGATGAGGTGACCAACATCTATGTCACCTCATCAGTGTACGTGGTTGACAGGTGGTAAATTTTTAAAAATAAAAAAATAAAAAATTCCACATCATCATTTGTAATAATTTTTAAAAATAAGTTTTCCCCCTTTTCTCCCTTTCTCTTCATTTCCATCATTTGTATTATTTAGTTCGGTAGTGATTAAGCCTGTATAGGCTTTTTGGATGTTTTATTTAAAGAATTAGACATAGCTAGAGTGTGTTTAGTTGAAGCAACATTTTTTCAGTTTTTATTTTCCAATTTTTAAGAAGTTTTTTAAAATTTTATTTTTTTGGACTAGTATGAAAAGTTGTAAAAATGTATTTAAACACTATCAATTTTCCAATTTGAAAAACTAAAAATAACGTTCAAATGCAACTAATTCTTCATTTTATTTCATGTTTTTCCTTCATATTTCTAAAATTTTTGAAATATCATGTTTTTCATTATTCTCATTTTAAAAACGTTTAGAATGCTTATCCTTCTTTACCATGCAAAGTTTTGGAAAACTATTTTGGATATTTTTCTAAATAGTGGTTGTTTTCTGGAAAATTTTGGAATACTATTTTTTTTATTTAAACATTTTTTTTGAAAAATAGGTGTATAAACATGTTTTTAATTTTCTTGTGTATTTATAAGAATATTTTTCTATTTTTTCTAGAAAACATGCTAACTAAACACACCCTTAACTTCTCTTAAAAACTTAGTTGCCTATAGGCTTAGGCTAGAAACATATAAAAACTTTTGTCACAATTGATTTATGAATCAGGGAGCTTTGATTCATTTTCTCTGAAGTGTTCTTAGTAGACCATTCTCTTGAATCTCATCAATGGATCCCATCCATTGTGGTGATTAATAGTTTCGCTTATCTAACTGTATTTGTGGCGCCTTCTATACCTATCTTCTTCCATTTTTTTCCTTTTCATTTCCTTGTTAGAAAAGCATAGAACTGCTTAGAGTTTATGTTTTGGTGATGATTTTGGAGCTTGGATGTTACATAATTGGACTAGATTTTAAATAATCCTACTTTAAAGATCCATGCTCAGAAGACTCCATATAGTATGTTATAATTATTATAGAAGTTGGGTCTTGTCTCTCAAAATAATAGAAAAAACGATTTAGTGTCTGAAGTATTCCATCTCAAAATTTAGAAAATTCATCGCTAACCTGACCAATGACGAAATTTGCTATGTCCAACAATCCATCACTAAACCTTGTGTCGTTAAATTATTTAGTGACATACACGATTTTCGTGATAGAGAGCCACAAACTAAATGCATAGTAGACATAAAATAATTTGTCACTGACATTCTCACTCACACATCTTTTTTTTCCAAAGATGATGTGTTTAGTGACGGAAGGACTACCCGTATTACATTATGTTGCCAATGTTTTGGTTTATGCCCATCGTTAAAGTGGTAGCAAGCCTATTGTCAAATGTAAATGACAAACTGCTAGTGACAAAGAGTTTCTGTCGCTACATGTTTCTAACTGTAAGTAGTTATAATTGTTAAGGTTAAAAAAAGATATTAAGAGAGAGGGGAAGGACATAAGGATGAAGGTTAAAAAAAGATATTAAGATAGGGGGAAGAAAGGATTTTAAACTAAAAAAAATGAGATACACACTTATCGCTAGGGTACCGTTCGACCGAATTTATGGTAAAAGGAGCCTTTTTTTACGCCTCTATGAGCCTTGTGCTCATAGGAATGAGGGTAGTGGGCTACTCAAGCCACACTATTACCACTCGAGTAGAAGGGCCTAATGCAGAGTTATGTAAAAAAGAAAAGAAAAGAGTGCAGATCAAACAAACATTTACACAAATCACACAAATATGATTGAAAACAAATTTACCACACATGGCACTAATATAATCACAAACTCACCAACACTCACAAATTCATACAACAAAAGTTATAAACATTCACACAAATCACACAAACATATTTTTTCACTCACATACACTAGTTACAACACCAACTAACACCTTTACCCTAACATTCAAATACACTTACACAACTACGTTATTGCAAAAACTACAAATTGAACAAATCACATGGCATGACACAATTAAATTCACATTTACAACACATAATACACAATCACTACAAAAATTTAACACACACACAAACACCATAAGGATACTACCAACAATACAAGGCACATACAACTCAAAAAAAGGAAAGGGTTAATGGGTATCAAATTGATGCTTGCCCCAAGATCAAGGAGAGCATTATTGATGTTCAGGCCTTCTAGGGAGATTGACAAGGTGAAACTACCTAGATACTCAGACTTTTTAGGTATAGGCCCTTCAGTAGGACACTATAACCCACCTATAGGGGACTCTTTGATCACACAACCTTGCTTTTTGGATAAGAACTCTTCATAAACATTGTATAACTTGGTATATGGTCTAGGGCCTCTATAAAGGGAATGGTAACATTTAGGCCATCTAAGATCTCCATAAACCTTCTGAATTGATCTTTCTTAGCCTTGTTGAAAAGGCTAGGTAGGTATGGCAGTTTCTTGGGCACCTATTTTATCTTAAGCTTCCTCTCTTTTTCTTTAAATTTTTTCTTTATTTTTCTTCTCTTTTCTCTTCTTTTTTTCACTCATATCTCTTTCATCTTTAATTTTATTTTCTTCACTGTCACTTTTATTGTTGTCCTTTTTTTCCCTCACTTTTCTTCTCCCCCGTATTCTTTTTCTTCACATTCTTACTCTTTTCTTTCTTAACAACAACTCCTTTAAGACTTTTGCAACTTCCAATAACAATGGCATTGTAATGAATTTTGGGATTGACTCCGATTATGCAAAAGACTAAGAATCTTATTGTGTAGTTACTTACTTAGCCAATTGGTCAAATTAGATTTCTAGGTTCTTGATGGAGACATCGGTGTATTTTGGTTGGTCATCACTTGAACCATGAATTAGGTAAACATATCCTCTAATCTTGTGACCTGGTTAGGTTGTTGTTGTTGTTGGGTTTGTTATTATTGTGGTTGGTATTGAGGTGGTGGTCTGTTGGATTGGCCAACTTTTTGATTCCATCTTTGGCCTTGGTTGTTACCCCTTCAACCTTGTCGAAAGTTATTTGGGGGATATATACCTTAGAAAGGTCTTTAAGAGTTGCCTATATAATTGGCTTGTATGGGATTAATCTCTTCAGGATTACATTAGCTAGTGGGTGATCACCCGAGTTGAAATAGCATTGCATGACTTGAGGTGGTGGTGAAGATTAAGCCATCTGGAGTTTCTCTATTTGCTTGTTTATATCCTTCATTTGTTGGGTAAGAATCTTGTTTTGAGCCAAGATAGCATCACTCATGCTCAATTCCAAGATTTCTTTTCTTTATGTAAAAGTTTGATCGCTTTGGTGATGGTAATCACTAGATGTCATTGTATTTTGATCACAATAGCTTCTTCAAAACTTTTAAATAATATAATCGCCAATGAAAGCATCTAATAGAGACCTATTATATGGCTTCCACCTAATATAGAGCATATGAATTTATGACTCTTCATCTATGTGATGGCTTAGGAAACTTCTTAATAAACCCTTGTATCTCTATCATGCCTCGCCCAAGGACTCACTATAGTGAAGGGACAGTCTTAGTTGTCATGTATTTCTTGGGAGAGAATAAACTTTCCAAAAATTTATCTGTGACCTTTGCCCATGAGTCAATGCTCTGGGATAGGCAAGTCTTGAGTCAATCCTTGGCTCTTCCATGTAGAGTGAATGAAAAAAACCTCATGTATACCATGTCTTCCTGCTTAATGGTGAAACACACGGTGCCATAAAGCTCATAGAAGGGTTGGAGATAAGCATACGGTCTTCATTATCCAATATGGTGAATTGAATAGATTAAATGAGTTGGAGCATGGTTGACTTGATTTCAAAGGCACTGGCTCTTTTATTGAGCTTAGAACATGCCTAAACGTAGGTGGGACCTTGAATCTTGGCATACTTTCATGTAGTACATATTGATAAAGGTCTATTAGTCATTTCTATGATGACCTACGTCATTTTACCTTTATTTATATCCGTTTAATTATTTTTCACAATAAATTTTTCATGTTTAATGATAATTAATTAGGTAAAATAACATTTATTTTTCTTAAGCATACTCAAAATAATAAACAGTAGTAAATAAATCAAATAATAAAATGGAATTAATTAAAATAAGTGGAAGAAGAAAATGAGGTCACGGGTCACTTGCTTGAGCGAGACCCTGATTCGCTTAAGCGAAACCAGTGAAGGTCGCTTGGGCGAGTTCCTACTCACTTGAGCGAGTTCTACAATTTAAACCTGAGCGAGTTACAAGACTTGCAAAGAAAATTCACTAACAATTCAGTCTTTTACAAAGAAAAACAAGCAATGTCCCTAAGATGTTTCTTCATTCGAAGCCAGAACTTTCCTTTACTTGGGAATGGTCCTCTCGGTCATACCTCACTCGGAAACATCTTAACCTTCCTTCACTCAGAAGGGGTTCTCTCAGTCATGCCTCACTCAGAAACATCTTAACCTTCCTTCACTCGGAAGGGGTTCTCTCAGTCATACCTCACTCGAAAACATCCTAACTATAACGTCCTTATTTTTTAAAATTATTTTCAAAAATATGAATAAATTTTTCACAAATAATTTAAATTTCCAAAATAGAATTTGGATTAAATAATATCATTGTCATATTTACATCAGCCGACCGGCTCATTAAGTATACAAATAGTTATAAATACTCGGTATGCACAGGAGCCGGCCAAGGCTTCTACAAAATAACTATGTGTACTAAGTACAATCCGAGCAGCTGAGTGACTTCACATATCGTTGTTGTGTCCTATATTCACTGTAAAAATAACAACAGTAGGGGGTGAGCATATACATGTCAAATGACAGTTACTGAATCGGATCAAGTGTCCAATTCATAACCATAAATAAATCAAAATCATAACACATAATTCTTTTATATATATCATTCATTCTCATGTCGTTAAATAATCATATACCATCATGTTATCATCAATAACATATATCAATGCATATGCATGCGGATCCGACTCTAATGATGGGATTTTTACAACATAATATCTCAGCTCCCAGCTGATTCGGCCGTTTTACAGGTACCAAACTGCGTGCGCCCATAATATAACACCAGTCACTCTCAGTGACAGCAGTAACAAAACTAGGTGTTACGGGCCGGCCTTGAGTCCAACTCAAAGGCGTCTGTGGAATCCGAAGAAACCACCACAGGGTCTGTGCCTTATCATCAGGCCGCCCTCCCATCTGGGCCGGCATCACAGGCCCCCTGCAGTCCTGTGTGCGTTTGAATGCACATGCTATGCCAAATAATAATCAATCATCAACAAACCACATAATATTTCATGTCTATTCATCCCATAAGCATCCCATGCTTTATATATCATGAAAAATTCATGAATAATATTCATATCATCATCATCATCAATCAATATCAATATCATGTTTCCTACTACATCTCATGCATAGGAATAATCACACATCACATATACAAATCATTTCTTATATAAATTCAATATCATATGAACGGAAATATCATAGATATATCACACATAACATATATATATATATATATATATTCAGGATTTAATATTATCCAGAATCCGTTCATAAACCATGCATTTAAAATGTAAACGCTCCCCATACCTGGAAATAAGAGTTCCAGTAGCTTTTCAATCGATATCAAGTCACAGCTTCAAGAATTCCAACTGGAATTGCAGTTCTGTACCAGTCCCAAGCTTTCTTCGTGAAGAAAAGAAATGAAGATTTAATTTTTTTCGTTGTTCAATGGTTTCCAGTAGAGAATTGGAAAGAAAAAGATTATGATGTTTTTTACTTTCAAAAGTCTTCCACTAATCCAACATTAGATATATATATATATATATATATATATATATATATATATAGTTCATGCAGAAGAGACGTGAATGAATTGAAGAATTCTGACACACGTATCTTTAATAATAAGAAAGAAATAAGATATTTAATGGAAAAAGGACAGCACATCAGAGAGGGTCCCATACTTAGAAAATATTAAAAAATGAATCTACTAGAATGTAGAAGAATAGAGTGACGTGGAAAGCATTAATAATTGAAATAATTATTAATTCCGACTCGGTTTTAGTATTCTGGGCATATCTTTTTGAGAAGATTCATCACAGTCTCTGTCCATTCAGAATTCCTTCATTCGGAGGAAATTCACTCGAAAAGGTTCAATCTCATGAAACACTCGGCTTTCCCTTCCTCAGAAATGACCCACACGGAAATATCTCATTCAGATATATTTCTGTCTGAGTCAAGCTTTTACTTGCGTCACTCGGAAGTTTTCCAAACGAAAGATCACCCAGAGTTTGAGAACAATCCTCTCTCGGAAATCATTCCACTTGAAAGGTTCACTCGGGGTTGAAGTCTATTTCAAAGACGAACTCGAGTACAAACTCAACAGATCTAAACATCGACCCGAACACGAATTAAATGAATTCACCACTCGGATATTTACTTCCCTCAGAAACTATTCACTCGAAACATACTTATTCGAAGTTAGTCTTTTTCTTTCCAGAAGTACTCTCCCTGGAAGACTCACTCGGTATGTCCCAATCGGTGCCATCCTACTTAGAAATTGGTAATATCTCGCTTGACAATATTTCACTTGGAAATGTCTCAATCGGTGCCATCTCACTCGGGAGTGTTGCACTCGGAGACACCTTACTCGAAAAAAGTTTCACTCAACTGGGAAATTCCCCACTCAGAATTCACAACTCAGAATTATCTCGGCTCGAGAAGTACTTATTCAAAATCAAAGCTTTTCTTCGCTCGAAAGTACTTTTCTCGGAAACGTTTCACTCGGAGACGTTTGACTCTAAAAGTGTCTCATTCAGACACAGAGCTTTTCTTCATCAGAAATGATTCTCAGTCATGTTTCACTCGGAAACATCTTAATCTTTACTTCACTCGGTAGTTCTTTCACCTAGAAAGATTTTACTCGGAATTATATTCCTTTTCTTCACTCGGAATTATCTCAACTTTCCCACACTCGAAAATATCTTATCTTGGGAGTGTCTTTGCCCGAATGGTATTCATTCAAAGTTAGAGCTCCTTCCTTTTCGCTCGGAATCAATCCACTTGGAATTATTCCTTTCTGATAGAAGCATTCGTTCAAAGTCAGACTCGGGAATATGTTAATCTTCCTCACTCGAAATCACATCCATTTTTCACTCGGAATGTCTTGTCTCAGACATATTTCACTCGGAATTCCTTCACTGATCAGACATTTTTCACTCGAAAAATCTCCACTGAGCTTTAATGAATTATTTTCTAAAATTATGTATTTTAGGATGTTACACTAACCTTCCTTCACTCGGAAGGGGTCTTCTCGGTCATGCCTCACTCGGATACATCCTAACCTTCTTTCACTTGGAAGGGGTTCTCTCAGTCATGCCTCACTCGGAGACATCCTAACCTTCTTTCACTCGGAAGGGGGTTCTCTCGGTCATGCCTCACTCGGAAAAATCCTAACCTTCTTTCACTCGGAAGGGGTTCCCTCGGTCATACCTCACTCGGAGACATCCTAACCTTCTTTCACTCGGAAGGGGTTTTCTCGGTCATGCTTCACTCGGAGACATCCTAACCTTATTTCACTCGGAAGGGGTTCCCTCGGTCATACCTCACTCAGAGACATCCTAACCTTCTTTTACTCAGAAGGGATTCTCTCGGTCATGCCTCACTCGGAGACATCCTAACCTTCTTTCACTCGAAAGTGGTTCTCTCAGTCATACCTCACTCGGAAACATCCTAACCTTCCTTCACTCGGAAGGGGGTCCTCTCGGTCATGCCTCAGAAACATCTTAACCTTCCTTCACTCGGAAGTGGTTCTCTCGGTCATGCCTCACTCGGAGACATCCTAACCTTCCTTCACTCGGAAGTGGTTCTCTCGGTCATGCCTAACTCGGAATAGGGCAAGGGATATTCATTTGAGCGAAATAGGCACAGAATCATTCCCCCAGCCCTCGCTCGGGCGAGACTGAATCCGCTCGGGCGAAAATCATCCAGTAGCCCCCTTGTTACTGCAAACACATCTCGCTTGAGCGGAAATCCGCTTGAGCGAATCTAACACAGTGGTCATTTCCTCTAGCCATCGCTCAAGCGAAGCTGGATCCGCTTGGGTGAAACTGGGCCAGTGACTATACTATAGATACAGAGCACTCTCGCTTGAGCGAGAATTCATCTCGCTTGAGCGAGTTATGCAGCACATGCGTGGAAACTGAAAATTTTTGCACAATCAGTATGCCTAAACATTCAAATGTCTCATTTGGCTTAATTTACCTATTTACACATATCCAAACATGCAAATAGAATTGGTTTTAACTGATCATACATTTCACTTCTAATCCCAATCTACTAAATACATATCAATCACCAAGACACTAAATAATTCACGCACCATCTGCATCATTCATGAATTCACATCCACATCATTCAACACACCAATTCTAACTCATTGTCTAGCACAATCATTCATATTATAAGGTTAATTCAACACACCAAGCAACATATTATAGCATCACTTACACAGAAAACTCATTACACGTTACGCACATAATTTATTTAATAATTCCTCGGTTCCTTGGCATCAATCCTCCGCTTGGCGCACCTTCGGAGCTTCAACCTCCTCCCTGTCCCTGGTTACTAAATTAAAAGAAAACCACAGCAAGGGTGAGTGTTTGGTATCATAATTAATCTAGAATAGTAATTTAAGAACGAAATACATAACTACTACATTATGCAATTAACCTCCCTTTTTCTTCATCCACCATTTATATTTACAGATTCCTAACTTCATTCAAGTTTCAACATCATCAAAGTATAATTCACAACCAACACATGCAATCAAACACATCCACAACATCACATAATGCCAACAATCTCATCAAATAGCACAACTGACTCTCACATCAATTCGACGCCTAGTATCCGGATACTAAAGGATCGGCCTTCAGCTGAGGGTTCTACTTGACACCCCGTGAACCCTGCTTGGTTCACCGAGTCCTGCTTAACTCTCCATCTCAACCACTGAGTCCTACTTGACTACTGGGTAGCTCAACTAGGCACAAAAACCATGGGAGCCAGAAACGAGGGGCTATACATACCGTCGGCTGTCCCACACCACATAATCATACATGTATATATATCACACTTCTTATATCACATATCAGGTGGCCTTCAATAACAAATCATACTCATCAAATGGGCGACCTACTTGTCAAACCCGTCATCACAACGTCACTATACACATTGGTTTATCACAATGTGCAACACTTTAATCTTATAATCATCATAAATCATACACAATTCACATTCATACATCCATACACATATAATTATCATCTAGTAATCTTTCTTACCGTTTTAATACTTAGTTCGATGACCCGAATCCAAAATACGCACCTATTCTAATTAATTACAACCCGAACACCCCCTTACCTCGATTCCAAGCTTCGATGATTTGTTCTTAATGCCGGTTACGTCCTCTAAGTGCTTGGTTCAAGGCCCTACTTCCGAATCCAACACCCGCTTCGTCACTCGATCCCCCGACGTCCGTCTCGCTACCTACAGAGGTCGAAATGCAAACCCATCAACATTATACCACCCTTATGTTCCAATTATCATTTTCAAGCTCACATGCACTGGAGGGGTAGAAAACGGAAGCTCCTCCCACCATGCATGGCCTTTGGCTAGAGAGAGAAAGTGAAGAGGGAGGAAGATAGCTTAATTTAAAGGGTCCACTGTACTCACCTCGAAGCCACGATCTCAAAAACGTAGTTACTTCGAAGTTTCGACGCGAAGTGGGCCTTCCCTTGGAGCATGCAAGTCCACGGCTGGTGAGAGAGAAGAAGAAGAAGACGCTGATGTGAATGAGGAAGAAGAAGAGAGATTTTTCATTTTAAGGCTCAGAGGCAAAACTGTCATTTCCTTATTTCTTTTATATTTTCTTTAAAAGTTTTAATTAAACTTTTACTTTTATCCCCTATTGGTAACTTCTAATTTTACCTCCTTCCAATTACTCTTCATTTAACCCTTTTGTAATTAATCAATCAAATAAATTTATTCATTTCCATAATCTTTAATTATTTATAATTGCATTTATATTAATAATAATTCCTAAAATTTCTAATAAATCTCAAAGACAATTATTATTATTTTTCGCCAATCACAAATTTTACTAAAATATTAGGGATGTTACAATTTCTTCCAAAAGTGGAAAGGTGTGAAAAGAAATGGAAAAAGAATAAGTGGATGTTTGTTGCTTCACTTTAGCTTGTGCTTGGCATTTATGGTTAAAATTATTCCTTCTAGTCATTCCCTCGATATCAGGGTCGAATGACAAATTATCGAGAGAAATGGTACCTCGCATACGAACACAAACTACAAACAGAAGGTTAGTGCAACAAGCTTTAAAAGAATAAAACAATGAATGAATCAAAACTAAAACTAGAACTATAAACTATAATAATGACAAACAAGTAACAATTGCCTATGTCGAATATTTGGACACAAGTCCCTGGCAATGATGCCAAAAACTTATTGGTCATTTGGCAAGTGTACCAAATCAATTGTAGTTTCGATAAGTATTTGTAAGGTTGTCAAATCCAAAGGGACTCATGCAATATTTGGTAATAACATAATAATTGCTTGAAAATTACAAAGAATATATATACAATATATTCAAAATTTATTGATAAATTGTTTGGTTGGAAGTTGTTTGAGTTTCAAGAGCAAAAAGAGATAAATGAAGATAACAATCAATAAAAGGCATTGGGATCAAACTTTATAATTCTATTAATTCCTTTGAGATCTTATTATATATGGTTAGACATTAAATAAAGTTCATGTGGCATAAAAGTCATTAAATCCAATCCCTTAGTGAATAGGTTCTAAACTTTAACATTAAGTCTTAATTCAATTACAACCCAATGCTAAGATTTACATTAAGAAACAGGTTTTAACAATCGTTAAAATCAACTATATCCCTAGAAGAAGAATCAAATGAGCATTTCCCAAAACCTCATTCGGTAAGCCAAACACAAATATAATATTCCCCCGAATAAAAATAAGCATTAGCCATGAAAGATGACATGCTAACATAATATTAATGCATAAACATACACAAATATTCACTACAAAGTCAAAAATAGAAATGAGTTTATCTAATCCTAATAAAAGAGAGATTTACCCACATATAGTCATAAGGACTAACCCTAACAACATCAATATACACAAGAGGAAAGAAGGAAACCTAGAAGAATAAGTCCCCAAGGCACACCAATGGCTTCTAGTCTTCAAGAGCTCTAAGAATCTTCCTCCCATGCAAAAGATGTTGTAAAAAATGTGTTTTAGGACTCTTAAGTGACCCCTGTTACACATGCTCTGCTCTAACTGTAGGTGTGTCGCTGGAATAGATGGACCAAAATTTGCATCATCCACTCAAGCTGTAGTTATGCTGCTTGAGCGGATGGTCTTTAAGGGTTACTCATTAATTCTTTACTCCCTTCCTTAGCCCAAAACTTACCAAAAGAATCCAAATTCATCAGTTAGTTGACAATAATAGTGTTGTTTCAATTTGATCAAAATAAGGATATTATAGTGCATCAATTGAGTGTTTTTAGTACCCAATTAAAGGTGAAAATTATTGATAAAGTATCTTAAAAATGACAACTAACAACAACTTATCAATAGAGGATTTCACATGAAGAGAAAAAGGTTGAACATTCTTGGACCAAGTAAACCTTTCTAGAAATCGAAAAAACTGACTGGTTAGGTGGTGTTTGGTTTGCGAAAATATTTTCTATTTTATTTTTTATTTCCAATGTTTGAAAATGTTTTCATTTTCATTCATTTTAGAAATAAAAGACATGTTTATTTTGAGAAACTCACCATTTTTTTTTTCATAAAATGAAAATATTAAAAAATGTGTTTGGTTTATTCAATTTCAATATTAAGATTTATGATATACTTCGATTATCAATTATCAATTATGAAATATAAAATTATTTTTTTATAGTAATTAATATATATAAAAAATAAAATCTAATATTGCAATATAATTTATTTTATCAAATTGAATTTTTAAAATTTTAATTAAAGATAATGTTTTATTTTATAATGATTGATACTATAGTTTGAAAAAAAGAATACTATAATATATAATGTTAAAAATTTTACTTTTATCTCCTGTTTAAACTTAAACTTAAAGTATTTTAACTAAATACATTACATGCTATTTAAATTTTTACTTTAAAAATAATTGAAGATTGTATGATTAAAATGGAATTGCACTTTTGTCTTTTTATCTTGCTTAATTTTGTGCAAATCTTCTAATGAACATGATTTTTATCCCTCCTTTATTCACCTTTTATCCATTATAGGATTTGTCTTTGAGATGCATCCTTGTTGATAAGTTTTCGTCCGTAAGGATGAGATGTATCAGACTGGATCAATGAATGTGTTAGAGAAGAAGACTAATGTTAAATTATTCACATGTTAATATTTATTTATATATTTATTTATTTATTAAATAGTTAATATTTTTATTTATTTTAATTTTATTGAGTGGTTTTTAAAATATACAAAATAGAAAAAATTAAAAATTGAAATGAGAATAAAATGAAAAAAACTTTTATTAATAATTTTTTTATCTTTTTCATATTCTATTTAATAAAATAAAAATATTTATGATAATGCTTATCTCATAAAAATATTTAACTATTAATATTTTTCTTATGATACATAATAATATATAAGATATACTTTTATTCACAAATATACCATTCAAAATACAAGTATATTAACTAGTTACGCTAAAGCCAATCAACTTTGTTAAATGTCTAATTTCAGTTTCTTAACTTTTAATTATATAATTTTAATACTTAAACTATTTGATGATTTGTTAACATTTGATTTCCTAACTTATAATTACAGGATTTTTGGTCCTAAACTATTTAATTTGTTGACACTTTAATCTCCCTACCTATTTTTATTCAATCGATAGCATGGACAATAAAATTACAGTATATACATATTGATCTATAACAAATATTTTAATATAATATTTAGATTCTTATTTTAATAAATCAGTATTTTCTATTATAACATAATAACTATATATGATTTAAAAAAAAACCAATATAAAAATACAGTTCATGAAACAAAATATATAGGTAGGAGATCAAATTAATGAATTAACAAACTGATAGGGACCAAATTCATACAGTTAAAAGTTGGTGATTAAATATTAATAAACCAAATAATTTATGGACAATTAGAAGATCAAATTAAATATTTTAAAAAATTAAGAACTAAAAATGTAATTAAGCCTTAATGAATTAACATTTGGTTATTAACTTTAAATATTTTCACTTTACAGATCTAAAATGTTAAATTATTTAATAGTAGAAGACAGAGAGAGGTAATTAAAATATTGTTTTTACTAGTATGCGTAAAAGAAATTGTAATAAACACTATCTTATATTAATATAAAAATAAGGTTTAAAATCTTTTAGTCATTTTTCTATTATTTGACAAAAGGGATTAAGAAGATCAGACCAAAACCATATAATTACAATATATCGGTCTCTATTGTTTTGTGATGGAAAATTTATCAATTATCATTACAAATTCTTAAAAGTCAGACAAAACTAGTGTTGTGAGCGGATGGCGATAAATAATTATGATGTGACTATGGTTGAAAAAGAATAGAAGAAGTAAACGTAAAGAGTTCAAAGATATTTAAGCCTATAAATAAAGAAACTCTGACCCGTTATAGCTGCAAGGGTCATGGCTTGGAAACCTCTACCTTCATCCACCGTTTCTTCACCATGTCTCTATCAAATGCTCTTTTTCTCTCTCGCCTTTCCTTTTCCCTTAACCCTTAGAAAAGCAAATATATATATATTTGTCCCTTGTTAGGCATATGTGGGCTATTGCCATCTTTACAATTTGCTGCTTGCATGCATGCATGCACACACAGCCCCACAATAATCAATCTCATGCATTTCCTACATTCACTTGATTGATAGCCAAATAAAAAACATAATATCACATTTGAATATTGGACAAGTCTCTGCAACTTCTTGGCTCGCTAAGCTAAGTGCTATTACCTCATTCTTCCAATTCTTATATTCTCCCAACCAATATTGGCCATAGAGATTGCCGCATGTATTAAAAAAAAAGAAATAATATTAATAGCAACAGAGCTCAACATATATCAACAATAATTTCACGTAGTTGTTATCCTTAGCTATGACCACACACACCAAGGCTATCGCGCATGCTTTTCTTAATTATAGTGATGCACTACTTATTATATATATAATGGATATTTTGAGAAATACTTTTTTAGATGATAATAAAAAAAATAAATCTCAACTGTTAAATTTTATTATGTACGACTAAAATTAAAATATATTCGTCATATCAACTTTATACAACTTTTAACCAATCCAAAAATTTTCAACAATTCAACATGAAGGTGAAAAAAATATACTGGAGAAGAACACCACATCATTTGTAGTCATCCAATTTGATAAATATAAGAATTTATGAAAGACAAAAAAATATAATATTATATTTATTACCTATCATTTTATGATTAAAGTATTTTCTCCTAAATATGGTATTTCCCTCCTAAAGATTATTTTTTAAATTCTCGTATTTAACATCCTACCAATCTCTATAAATATTAGAAAAATTTTATTAGAAAATTCTTAGGTACATGTAATAAAAAAGGATATACAAAAAAAGTATTGATATGGTTTTGTTACAAATTATTTATTTAGATATCGAGATTTGATTATTATATCAAGAATTGTTTTTAAAATTTTTCATTAAATATTATAGAAAATATTAAAAATAGAATATGGGCACGTAAGTATAAAGTGTAGAACCTGACTGCACCAATTTTATCATTTTTTTAAAGAAAAAATTGACAAATTAAGAACAATAAATAAAGTAACAACACATTTTCCCCTTTAAAATAATCCTATTCTAAAAATATTGTTTAAAAATGGTTTAGAAATCAGAATAAATAAATTTTAATAACATTTTCAAAAGAAAATTTTTCACGTCTTTAACCAATGGCGGTTATCATTTTCCTTTTAAAAAATCCATTTTAGAAAGGAGTAGTAACAGCTGAAAGCACACTTCAAGGTGGGATATATAATTCACAAGCCTAAATGGAAATTATTAGCACTCAACACAATTTTACTTCCCCATCACAGTAATACATCATTGTATCTAGCTGTATATAGTAGCTTTAATTATATCTAAATCCAAAAGCAAATCAAATGAAATAAACCACAAGGCTCAATTTCAGAAGACAAGCTCATTGAATTGCACCTTCATTTCATAATCAATTTCCTGTGCTGCACTTCCTTAATTTATCCTTTTCTGTTATCTTGGTATGTACATTAAAAGAACTTTATACTAAATATAGCACCAAGTGCATGATTGGCAAGTGCTTCATATTCCATAAAACAAAAACGCTAAAAAAATATCAAAACAAGATACAAAAAACACGGGTACGTTTTTTTTCTTCTTCTGATCTCTACTAGAAAGAATGCATCAAATCCGCAAGACTGATAGAAATAATTTTTCTAAGGGTATTTGACAGCATCAACAACTGAACTGAAACGGTTGTGTGTGACATGAGAAGATTATTAGCTCTCCACAATCTTTGGCCCGTTGTACATTTTTCCATTCACTTCTATATCTTCAAGCTCCTCCCTCTCTTGCAGCCATTCATAAGCATTCTTTTCCTCTTCTGATATTGATATTCCATCCACTGAAATTTCATAAAAAGATGTAGTCCATTAGGTAATTCATAGAAATCAATAAACTACGAAGTTGAAATAATAATAATAATAATTATTAATAAGGTATTAAAAATCATGGAGCTGATCAGCAGTAATAGAATAGTCTAGTGATAAAGAAAAATAAAGGAGGGAGAAGATTAAGAGTTTGACTTCCTTTGTTAATAAAAAAAACTAACAAATTAATTATTAATTTTAATTTAATCAGGCAAGATACCTGAAAAGTTGGAAAAGGGAAAATTGTGGTAGTATGTGCAGTGTCTGCCTTCAGGATCAGAATATGGAGGACCAAGCACATCTAGAACTGCACATGCTGTCACTGCTGTGAAACAGTGCAAGTTGCCTCCATCCTCTGGATAAAGGATGGAAGGGTTGCAAGGAGCAGTGAAATCCGCATCAACCTTAACCTTTGCTAACCGCATCTCAGGAGCCTGGCCTGCATCTATAATTAGAATACGAACATTATTTACTTATTTTTTTCTAAGTGTAGAAGGTGTGCTGCGATAAGAAAATGATATTTAAATTTGACATTTTCCTTACATGCTAGGAACACACTTTTTTGACACAAAATCATGTGGGGTAACACAGAATTACGTGGATCCCACTATATTTACTAAGACTCAAATGAAATTCACCCAACAATAGAAAAGTGTATGCCGAAGAATATATTGCTAATCTTCCTTTCTGCATGTATTAAAAGAAGTTTAAAAATAGTCCCTAAATAGAACATGTAAATGATAACATGTTTTAATGAGCATTTTGAACTCAGCTACAACAAAGAGAAGAGAGACATGCCAAGTGATTATAACCATCTTGGCAAAAACCAAATAAGTGACCTTAGCAATAAATCTTCACCAGGAAGACATCCATATAATATATTTTTTTTTAAAAAAGTGAGGGTTCTCACAACTTGAGAAACTAGTCTATTATTCGGCAGAAAAAAATGGGATTAACACTAAAGGAAGCTGCTAATAATATACACATATATATCATAGGTTTGTCTAAAGATGATACTTGCATTAACATTCCTTTCAAGTACATACCGCCATTACAAAAACAATTTCTTCAAAAACATATCATATCCGATATATGTATCATATTTGTGCATCACAGCAAGCACCAACTGTAGAGGATCCTGATCCTAAGAAATGGTGGATAGTACAAGGAAAGGTTATAAAAATAGGACAAAACTCACCTTCTGACGGTTTGAAAATGGTGGGAGATTCAGGAGGCAAGTCAACGACCCAATCATATGATTTAATGTGCATAGTTCCAAATAGTAGCTTACTGAAAACCGTCATTCCAGGGTGATTGTGAAGAGGAATAACCCCAGAGGGAGGCAAACAAAATATTCCCATCTGCAGACACACAATAAAATAAGCATCATTCACCAAGAAGATGTATTTTTTATGACTTAGAAATCATGCCGATGTTATCTTTGTGATGACAAGTTTACTATCTATGGTCATAATATAACAGTGATTCAAGAATTAATAACGATGAATAACAAACTTTTCATCCTAAAAAGTAAACTTAAACACATCATGATGGAAGCAGTTTCAGAGCGTTATTATAAGTACCGAGAACTTTTCACACTCATAAATGTGCAGATATGTTATTCTTGGCACTCTTTGGTTGGCACTTGTCCTAAACTCCGGCATGTCAGGTTTCACGCCAACATCTTGTGGTTTTATTCCATCTGCACAAAGAGAGAAACAAGAGTTGCATATGTGGTTTGGTTTGCATGGCACATGAATGAAAACTCATGACAAACTGTTAACATCAATTGGATAATGATTCTTGGCATTACTTATTGTTATTACTGCACAGGAATGGGTGGTCCATGCAACTGTTAAGTCAATGGATTCCAAAGGAAAATTGCACAAAAATTCACCAGATGTACTTAAGGTTCAGACACAAAAAAAAAAAAAAAAAACCAGCTAATAGCTAGCAGCATCCTCTTGGCATACCTACGTTTAACAATTCTCACTAAACAACGAGTTTTAGGTCCTAGGACTTCAGCCACTGAATAGTTCTCATTCATCATCTTTACAGAAGAAAACAACAACAATATTCATTCACCGACTACATTGACTACATTAGACATTATCTGACATCATTTTTCACTCTCTACCTCTCTTCTTTTTCTGCTCATCACCTATTACATCTTATATTTCTATTCTATTTTTCTTATCTCTCTCTTCAAACAAAAATAAATAAATAAAAGTAGTTTCGCTTTATCATTTTCCAAAAAAAATGCTAAAACCATTCATCTCTTGCTATCAATTCACCACCTATATATGGATTGAAAGACTTTGCATACCAATAATCTAGCCCAGTGGCCCCTAATTTATAGCATATAGAATCCAAATTATCCACATAAGCTGTCAAATGAACAACACTTGCACATAAGAGGAGAGAGGGAGAGGGAGAGAGGGTGTGTGTGAGAGAGAGAGGCAAAAGAACTTGCACTATGCTTGATGTCTCATTCATATGGAAACATGGAGTTGACATCACATTATAAACTGAACTTTAACGAAAATATATATCATATATCTCGTGGGGAACAACAAGCACATGATAACAAGCATTTTTTTTTTTATTTGATAGCTACAGCAGAAACCTCGGAATAAATATTAAAAAAAACACATGCATGCATTTTAAGACACTAAACAAACAAAGGCATATTCCACCATTGAGGGGAGGAAAACCAAAAATTAGCATATAAAAGAGTAAAAACCACACCCACCACCGCCCAAACAATTCGAAACAAAATGTAATTGGAGTGAGTGATACATATAACATCACAAATCGGTGCAAGGCATGAAATTGAAGCAATAATACCAAAATAACAAATATAAAAATTCACATTATTTAATTGAAATGAGACATACAAAAATACAAGTACGAAACAAATAAAATATCCGCCCCTCCAGAAACTTATAATTCCAAGGAAAAAGGAAAAATCCAACCCAATTCACACGTACCCCGACTACAATTGAGTCTTCACAAGGATGAAAAGAAACCACACATACAACCAATTCCAGATCAAATTATTTTACATCAATAACACAGCCAAGTTGGAAAAAAAATTAAAAAAACAAAAAAACAAAGACCAAACCAATAACAACACAACATAATCATAAACCAAACCAAATCAAAACAAAACATATAACCTCGTACATACCCAAAACAGACCGCAACTTCTCAATGTCCTGAGGGGGAGGGACAATCCCTGTCCCCGCAGATGCAAAGACATCCTTGCAAGTCTCGAAGAGCGTCTGAACCGGCGGCGTCGGCTTCTTCCTCTGCCGCCGCCGGTTCTTCCTTGAATTGCTGCTAGTAATTGTTTCTATTGGCAGTTCACAAAAATCTCTTCCTTTTCTATCAGCCAAGGTCCTCTCAATCCCCATTCATAAACCACCCCACAAAAAAAGGCCCCAACTTTCAACACCAACTCAATAATGCAATTCAAAAACAACCCCACAAACCCAAATTCGCCAAATGGGTCTCCCAAAAAATGCAAACAACGCCGCTCCAGAAAAAACAGAGGAAACAGGGGAAGAGGATATAAAAAAAAAAATAACAACGAGGTAAAACACTAGTTACTAATACCAATAATAACAACAATGATGGGGTAGAAATTATTTTTTTTGTTGGTAGCAGGTTTTGACGTGTTGGTGTTGTTGAGGGGTAAAAGGAAAAGAAGGAGTGAAAAAAAATTGGAAATTTGGATGGAAAATTGTGATGGTGAAGCCGTGGTGGGTAAGGATTGTGGATTGAAATTGATATAAAAGAGGTTGAAGATACACTGGAAGCGGGTTAGTTGAGAGAGAAAAACAGTTGGTTTTTGCAAGAGAAATCAGAAAACCAGGGGCCATGCTCGCCATTCCAGTGGGCTGTTTCAACAGCGGATTTTTTTTAATATATCTTAGTTTATAATGATAATATACAATGATTTAATATCTTATATTATTATTATAATCACATCATATCTACATCTACATAAATTAGTACAATTGTGTATCCTCTTTTCTGATGTGCTGTTTTAGTCTACTGTTCTTTGTTTTCTTCGTTTTTTCTTTTTTTTCCTCTTTAGTGCCTCATTTGTCGTGCTATTACACGTGCCCTTAATTAAATACGCCTAATTCTACATAATAAAATTTAATCTAAAATATACATATTAAAAAAATTATTAATACACTAATTTTTTAAATAAATTTGATTTTAATTGTGATGACATTTTAAAATAAGTATAATTTTAATTTTGTATTTCTTTCAAACTATTTTTCATATTAATTCTGATATTTTAAAATTAGTGTAAATATTAAATATTTTAAATTAGTGTATTTTGTCTGATACATAAGATCATTAAGACAATTCTCACTTTGTTTTATTAATTGGACCAAATGAAGGATAAATTTAACAATTAAATTAGACACAATGGTAGATTATTAGATATGTAAATATTTATAAATTTGAAAGGAATTTAATTGGTAGTCATCTGAATTAAAAATTACCAAAAGTATAAAACTTATTGAAGTGATTTTTATGATTTAAAGTTATGATTCAGTCATAACAGGATTATCTCTAATTATTTGGAAGATAACTCATACATGGAATTAATAAAAAAATTTGGGTAATTAGTAAGGAAGATTCTACCAAGAAGTAAATCAATTTATAAAACTATATATTCGTTAGTAAGAATTTTTTAAAAAAATATGTCCCTTAATATATGAATGAGGCTATTTGAAATTTTAGATCTTATCCACGCCTATATAAGTTCCTGTCAGGTTTGAGGAAACTCGTGAAAATCTTACTATATTCTATCTTTCTTTTATTTTAATAACTTAAATACATAATTTCAAATAAATTATATATATAAAAAATGTTAATTAAAATAACATATAAAATACACACTAAACCTTTTTATAAATAATAAACACCATAATTATATATTATTTTTAAAGAATTTACAAACTTATTATTATCTGTAATTATAAGTAAAATTATTGAATTTGCATGTAGAGGCGGGTTGATAATTGTTTCCCAACATCAGCTCTTGTCTCTATCAAAATCGGGTCAAGTTGAGGTGGATTTTTGTATATTTTCGGTTAAAACAGGTTTTACCCATCAAATTTGGAATAGGGTCAGGTTGGTCCCTATAGGTTCGGTATAATTGTTCTACCTACCTTAATATAAGATATTCTTTTAAATTTTTATATCATTAATTATTTGTTGGCTAAAATACATTTATTAAAACATAACTTTTGTTAAAAATAATATAATAAATAAGATATATCAATTATATTATTTAGAGAAGAGTGAGATTAAGATTAAATAGAGAAAAAATAAATAAATAAAATTAAATAATGTATCACAATTACCTTAAAAGAGAAAGAGTATAAAGTTTTGAGCTTGGATCCTATTCGAACGCAATTAGTTAAAACTCATTTGGATAGTTTTGTGGTCTTTTTCTTACCCAAATTGACATGAATAATAAAAAAAGCTTGGACGGTATCGTTATTAATAAAAGAAAAACCATTCAATATTTTGGTCAAGACAAGATACATGGTTTTCCGTTTTTGAATTTTCTCCTCAGAATTATTAATTAGTATTTTTCAATTCGTTGTCACTACTCTTGCTTTTCAATCGGAAATGAAGATTTATTTCTACGGGAACTGTATTCTTTCTATTTACTAAATTTCATAATTTTTATATTTATTTTAATAATTTTAAATTTAAAAAATATTTTTATATAATTCAAACAAAATATATCTTCTAAATAATTTCTTTTTCATAATCATATCTGAACATCAAAATGGATTCTAACATTATTGATTTATATTATTAATATAAATACTTATCAAAATAAATTACTTTTTAAGTTTATCAAAATAATTTTTGTCGAAAATAAATTAAGACTATTCGAGTACTCTAATAGATGGCAGAGAAATTGTCTATATCCCTTTGAGCATGAGACACGTCCGGATTAAATATACCTTCGATAATTATATATTATATACAACTCACTCCATTTATAATATAATTTTAAATTATTTTATTTCAAAATATAAAAAATATTGACTACTTTTTAATATATTAAATCAACAATGCATATTATATCTTTAATTTATTATTATAAACGTAAATTTATGAGAAAAAGATGTATTTCTATAAGTTACTATTTCAATCTTAATTTTAAAGATAAGTCTAAAAGAATTTATAATAACTTATAATTTTTATAAACTATTTTTGATTTACTTCACTAAATTAATTTATATAGCTTATTAAAATAAATTATTTTTAATTTATTCTTTATAATTAAATTTTAATATAAATTTTCATTTAAAAATAACTAATGTCATAAACTTTTAAATAAGTTATCTTTCCAAACATACTCTAAGAATAAAAAAATATATATTATACGTCATCTGGACTATATTGTTCTCCATGTCATTTGTACCTTATTATTATAAAATGAGGAAATATATTCGAGTTCAAGCGAGTATAACTATTAATATGATATATTAAAAATTAATATAATTATATTTTGAGATAAAAATTTAAGATTTTATATTAAATATATGACATATTCTCTGATCCAGATAAATCTCAATAAAAAAAGCTTTATCATTCATATTATCATTTTCAGCTTGAATTCGAATAAATATATCAAAAAATTAGAACATGTCTTCTCGGTTAATTTAAACATTTTTGTTTTTAATTTCTTACCTCACAAAAAAACAAAGTTTATTTAAGCATCTAGAAGTGTATCGAAAATTGAAGGGTAATAATACTTTAATAATTCATATTAATCTAAACTATAATTTTATTTTTGGTTATTTGATATGATTATACGACAATATATTAAGAATGTTATTAGATATTTTAATTTACAAATGAAATAGATATATTTATTTAATTATACTTTATGAAACATTTATACGATTTTATCAATAAATTTCTCATTTATTAGAAATTTAAATAGCATCAGTACTGAAAGTACATTTTACATTATTTTAAATTTTGTCTGTGTCAATATATTTTAATAAAACAAAATTTTGAAAAATGAAAATGCAAAAATCCCTTTCATGAATAATTCGTTGAACTTATTAAATGCAATACGGATTTGTGTACATCCGTGAGGGAGAATCAATATATATATTATTTAATTCTTGGGGGCTGCTTCAGGGGTTTCAAAACAACAATGATATGCAAAACTTTTCAACCCTTAACTCAAAATTAAAGGGAGTTCCTAGTAATTAATTGAATACTCTTAAATTTTTTAAAATAAGTTATTGATTCTTATTTATTATTATTTTTTATTTTAACCTTTAAGTTATTTTTTATTAGTTTTTATCTTTATATTATTGAATATATGAAAATTGATCTTTAAAAGTGTTGATGAAAAAAGATAGAGTCTATTTTAAAAAGTGAGTGAAATAAGTTGAAGAGACACAACAATATTTCTGTTTATTTAGTTAGTAGTTGATTTAACAGGATTACATTTTATAAATCAATTTTAACATATTAAAAACCAATTTTAATATATTAAATCATGTAAAGACTGAAATTGAAAAAAATAACTGAAAGATCAACAACAAAAATTAATAAAAATATAGGAATCAATAATATATTTAACCTGATTTTTTTTAATTGACACGATGAAACCAGTGATGGCAAGAATAAAGGAAGCTACTAATAGCAAGAATAAGGGCAACAATAAAAGATGGGTATTAGTGAAAATTCTTACGTTGTTTATTTTGAGAAAGAGAAGCCTCAAGGTTGATACATAACAGAAATAACATGAAAATAGGACCCACGATTTCCAGCATCTTAAACAACAACTAACTCCTAAGGACTAGGATAAATGAAACTGAAATAGAACGTGCAAAAAATAATAAAATGTCACTACTCTCTTAACAATCCCTCCCTTAAACTGAAAAGGATTGAACTTCACTAGTAAAGTTTTTCAAAGAACAAACTCCTAACAGCCTCCTTAATTTTTGAAAAATTGAAACCTTAAGCTTTAGTAAATAGGTCAGCCAATTACTCATCACTTCTACAAAACTTCAAGTTAATTACTCTATCATTGGTGAGATCTCTTAAAAAGTAAAACTTAACATCAATGTGTTTACTTCTTCCGTGTAACACTGAATTCTTGGAGAGTTGTATTGCTGAGTTGTTATCATAGAAAATTGCAGTGGCTCATTCTTATTCGAATTTTAATTCCTCCAAAATTCTCTTCAACCAAATAGCTTGACAAGCACAAGTTGTTGTTGCAATGAATTCAGCTTCTATGCTTGATAGAGTGACTATTGGTTGCTTCTCTGATGACCAAGAAATTGCACATGTGTTAGGCATAAAGACATATCCTGAAGTACTCCTTCTATCATCTTGTTCTCCTGCATAGTCATTGTCAAATTTAGATAGAATTGATTTTCCACTCCTTTTATAAAATAGTTTTAAAATCTTTTGTTCCTTGCAAGTATCAAAGAATTCTCTTAGCAGCTAGCAAATGCATTTCTATAGGACTTTCCATATATCTACTGATCAAACTCACAGAATACATTATGTCTGGTCTTGTTGTAATTAAACATAATAAATTGCCTACAATTTTCTTATAAAGAGTGTTGTCCAATTTCTTTCCTTCGAGATCTTTGTTTAGCTTCAAACCAAATTCAATTGGTGTGCTTGTTGGATTACAATCCTTCATCTAAAACCTATCCAAAATTTCCCCAATGTATTTCTTTTGAGAAATAAAAAATCTATCACCTGCATTAACTACTTCTATGCCAAGGAAGTAATGCATTATACCAAGATCTGACATTTCAAACTCATTGATCATAGATTTCTTAAATTCTTGAAACATGACATCACAATTTCTGGTAAATATGAGATTGTCAAGATACAAACAAACAATAAGAGTTTTCCCTCCATCTCCAATTTTAATAAACAGTGTATACTCATAAGGACATTTCACAAAACTAGCTTTAAGAAAATAAGCCTCAATGCAACTATACCAAGCCCGTGGGGCTTGCTTTAATCCATAAAGAGCTTTCTTTAGTCTATACACTTTATGTTCATTTCCAATCTCAATATAACTAGGGGGTTTTCTATAAATACTTGTTCCTCCAAGTAACCGTGCAAGAATGTTGATTTGACATCTAGTTAGAAAATAGGCCAAGAGTTTTGTGTTGCCAATGCAACAGCTAATCCGATGGTGTCATGCCATACAACTGGAGAGAAAATTTATGTATAATCAATCTCGTATTCTTGTTTGTAACCCTTAGCCACCAAACGAGCCTTATGTTTGTCGACATCACCATTTTCCTTGAGCTTTGTTTTGAAGACCCATTTTACACCAATGGTTTTTTGTCCTTTAGGAAGATCAGTTAGCTCCCAAGTGTCATTTCTCTTTTATAGCATCAATTTCATCATCCATCGCCTTCTGCCATTTTTTTCTTTGGCAGCACTCTCAAAAGATGTAGGGTCACAATCTAAAAATAATGCAAAATGGTTAATATGATCTTTAATTTGGTTAGTCCCAGTTACCTTATAGTATGACATCCAAGCAAGCCTTCTCTAAGCACGTCTCAATTTAGTTGTTGTATTAGGAATTTCAATGGCTAGTGGAGTTTCATTTGGTGATGTTGAAGCTGCTGAAATAATATTTAAGGGCTGTTGTATTGAAGTTATTGGAACAATGTTTAAAGGCTGCTGTGTTGAAGCTGCTGGAAACACTATTTAAAGCTTGTTGGGTTTCATTTCCAGTCTCAGAATCAACAATTGCTGAAATAGATTTCTTCTCATTCCAATTCCATGTGCTTTTCTCGTCAAAGAACACATCCCTGCTTATCACAATCTTTTTTGTCATTGGATTGAATAATTTATATGTTTTTGATACTTCACTTACACCAAGAAAAACATATTTTTGTAGACTTGTCATTAAGTTTCTTTCTTTTTACATATGGAACGTGTGCATATGCGATGCATCCAAAAAATCTAAAGTGATCTATAGCTTGTTTTCTCTCGCTCCAAGCCTCTTTCGGTGTCATATTTTGGACAACAAATGTAGGACTTCTATTCAAGAGTGAATACTCCAAAGTACAGCTTTTGGGCAAAAATCTTTGGGATTTTCCCTCTTGCTATATACTTCTCACCATGTTAAGAATGGTTCTATTTTTCCTCTCTAATACACCGTTTTGTTATGGTGTATAGGCAGCTATTAGTTCTTTTTAGATGCCATGGGATGTGTAAAACTCTTCAAATTCTTTTGAACAATATTCTCTACCTCAATCAGTTTGTAGAGTTCTAATTGTTCTTCCTGTCTCATTTTCAGTACATGCTTTAAAGTTTTTAAATGTATTAAAACCTTCTGATTTTCCCTACAAAATATAAACCCAAGTTTTTCTAGTATAATCGTTAGTGATGGTAATAAATTATCTTTTACCTCCACTAGAAGATGGATTTATCGATCCATATATGTCAAAATGAACCAGCTCAAGTGCAATTTTCACTCTCCATGACTTGCCTTGAGGGAACTAAGAACGATGTTGTTTTCCAACAACACATTCTTAACAAACTTGGGAAGGAACTATGATTTAAGGAAAACTAGTCACCATATTTTTCTATTGAAGGGTTTTTAATCCACCAAAATTTAAGTGGCCATAACGATAATACCAAAGCCATTATTTGTCTTTGTCTTCAACCATCAGGCAAGGTTGAACATTTTCAATTTTCAATGGAAACAACCTATTTGAGCTCATGGGAACAATTGCAATTGCTCCCTAGAATGATCATATATTTCAGAAGCACCCTTCTATATAGTTATTACATAACCCTTCTCTAGCAATTGCCCAATACTTAATAAGTTATTGTTCAACTTAGGAACATAGAAAACATTGGAGATTGTTTCTACAAAACCATTCTTGGTTTTTATAGTATGTCACCCTTTCCCATTACATTTACAATAGAACAATCACACAAAACATAGTAAAACGAAAACCTTCATTTAAATAAGAATAAGAAGACTTACTGCCACTCGTGTGGTTGCTGCAGCCTGTATCCATATACCAAACATTTGGTTCATTGTTCTTTGTGTCTTGAACAACCATCAACAATGTCTCCTCTTCTTTAATCTCAGCAAGATTTGAATTCTCCTCTTTTCCTTTGTTATGCGCCAACTTGGTGCAACATTCAAAAGCATAATGACCAAATCTACGACATCTAAAACATTCTACTTTGGATTTATCATGCTCCATTCCTCTGCATTTGCCTTAAAAATAGTCATTATTTCCTCTATAATTCTTGTTAGAATCTTTATTTCCTCAGCCTCCTTGACCACAACCTCTACCTTTACCGCTTCCTCTCTAAAGTTGTTAGAGTGAGGATTGGTAAAAGCCTTCAATGCTTGCTCCTCCATTGCATAACTTGAACTTTTGTTCATCTTTTGCTCATGCACCACCAAGGAACTTTATAGTTCATTAAGGGAGAGTTTGTCTATATCTTTGGATTCTTCAATTGCGCATATAACATAATCGAATTTTGGTGTTAAAGAGTGTAAAATCTTCTCTACAAGAGTGATATTTCTATTTTCTCATCATGGATTCACATCCTGTTGCTGATTTCAAGTGTTCTTGCAAGATAATCAGTGATTGATTCTCCCTCCTTCATTAACAATGTTTCAAGATGTCTTCTTAGAGCTTGAAGTTGTGCATGCTTCACTCTACTAGAACCTTGATATTTTTTCTTCATGGAGTCCCAAATATCCTTTGAAGTTTCTTTGCAAAGAATGCTTTCCAAAATTGGGCAATAGTAGCTTGAAAGAGATAATTTTTGGCTTTTAGGTCCTTCAACTTTCTAGCTTCCAAATCTACTTTCTAAGCATAATTCAACTCCTTTGATTGTAGAAAATTCTCTATCAACATACTCCAATGATCATAATGACCATCAAATCGTGGGATTGATGCTTGCACAAAATTGGAATCTGCCATGGGTTAGAGGAGTATTTCTGCTACCACTAGTGGATTAAGGGGTTTTAAGCATGGTTGTTTTGGACTTTTAAGCATGGTTCTAGAACCGTGCTTGTTGCCACCGTGTTAGTAGGTAGGGACCTTTAAGCACGGTTAACCGTGCTTAAAAGTCACCCTTAAGCACAGTTGTTTTGAATCGTGTTCGTAAGTGGACACTTTTAAGCACGGTTATAATGAACCGTTTTCGTAGATGTACACTTTTAAGCACGGTTCTTTTGAACCGTGTTCATAGATGGATACTTTTAAGCACGGTTCTTTTGAACCGTGTTCGTAGATGGGCACTTTTTAGCACGGTTAAGGCATAACCGTGCTTAAAACCCTTTTTTAATTTTTTTTTTGTTTTTTATGCATTCCCAAAACCTGCAAGCAGAATTTATAACCAGACAACCCAATGATACATACAATATATCGCTCAAATAATGAAAATGAATAAATTTCATTAAACCAATAAAAACATCAAATATGGTACATAAAATGCACAATAATAGGTATATAACTACACACAGATAATATAATAAATGACAAAAGTCTATTTGAGTCCTTCCTTGAGTTGAAGAAGGCTGGTGGCCCATTGGTTTCTGATTTCATCAATGTATCCTTCAGGGAACATTGAGAAGGAGTCTTGAAAGTGCTGCAAAGAAGACACAATCATTAATAGGTGAGTAACACATTGTAATTGTAGTATATAAAAACCAAATAAATTAAAGTAGGCAGCAAAAACTTACAGTTGTCCATCCGTCTACTATACAAGATTGGACAATGGTGAGCATCATCTTCATCATGAAATACCCACACTCAAAGGTGTCATCCTGCCGATAAGACTATAAGGTACCATACCTTGAATTCACAATTGGTTATTGTTTTTGTTACTAATTGAGGTAACTTTAAAAGTAATGCTTATTAATTGAAGTACTTACTTTTGGGAAGACCCACTCTAGTTTTTTCTTGGTCACTTTGCCGTGTAGTCGATGGTACCCAATTAAAGCCTTATAAGAGAACAAAACATCAGTTTAGTTAATAGAATGACTTAATCAAATATGTAAAGTTGTTTAATTTTTTAAAATTAACTTACCCATCGAGTATTTGCATGTAGTCCGCACCAGGACTCCCATGCAATGAACAGAAGCATGAAGCAATGCCGTCCTTCAGGCAAATGACCAACAGTTGCTAGTGAACACTACAATGAAGATTGATTAGTAATAACGCAATCCATGATTAAAATTAACAACAATAACTAATTATTTACTAGACTCTTACTCTCTGTGATATGGCGCAAGGTACACAGTCTTGTTTGAGTCATACATCCAATTCTGGATGTATGCCTGAATCTCCACCTTGCTGTTCCCGCGAAGTTGTATTAGAGAGGGCTCTAGGAAACCATAAATGTCATGGACACCCCTCTCTATGCAAAGTCTATGTAAAAACCTAATCAAATTAATTTGTAGATGTTTAGTGTTGTAAAAAATAACATTTTAATTGACATTATCATTGAACGAAAAACATTATACTTACAACTCCCAACACTGAATCACAGAAATGTTCAACATCGTCTTCCCCATTAGGACCTCACACAAGTCAGGTCGTGCAATGTACACTGACAACGAACTTGGGCGGCCAAAAATGGATTCCTCCCATGGGACCGGGATAGTAGAATCACGTAGCCCAGCCGATATCTCCCATAGTCATTCCATCGGATCAAGGGGGCTTTGGCTTCTTTGATGGGGCAACACCCTGCTAAAATAGTTAAAAAATTAGAAGCAATTTATGATTATTGAAACCATAAATTAATATATAATTGATGCTTGGGTAAAGGGCATACCTGGGGACCAGAATCTAACACAAGTCTGGTCGGCCACATAAGGAAGTGTCCTACAGCCTGACCGATGAGTCATACCTCAGAAGTTGGAATGGGAACAACTGCATCTGCCTCGAGGACCTGTACAACTGAAATCCTTGACACACTATCAGGCAATGCCTGATGGTGAACCAAAGGGCCTAGGTTATACACTGAACCAATGACAACTGGCTCTTCCACTCCATCCATAAATAGGTCACACTGACGGCAGTCTCTAACATTTACGCCGTCATCATCACCATCAGGTGCAGCACATGACTGTTTTGTGCTGACCCACCTAGTTTGCATAATTACACAATATTTTGAAGTTATTCAAGAAATAATGATAGCGAATCACAAGTAATTCAATTAAATAACGTACAATATAACCTGTGGGTCCACCACCGGTTCTGTAGGTTGACATTGTTGACTGAATGACGTCATCATCTCACTTCGAAACCGTGCCATCTCCTCCTGAAGCAGCCTCTACATCTCCTCCTTTGCCTCTGCCTTCACTGCGGCAACCTTGTCCTCAAAGGTCTTCTCCAAATTAGATATGGATTGGGAAGGGGTGGCGGGGCGCCTGAAATAGCTTCGGAGGCCTGCGGAGAAAGAATAATTAGAAATAAAACTGTTAACATAAAGAATCTAAGATTATCAAGATAAACGTACCATGACCTCGACCAGCAGCACGTACTCGTCCAGGGTGCTCTGGTTGACCGATGGCGGTGGTCAATATATCATCCCTACCATGTGACACAAATGACCCTTGGGTCGATTGCTCAACCAAAGAATCCTGCAACCAAAAGTTAGTGATTAATGTTGTTAGGGTTTGATGTATAATTAAATTTTCATAAAAAGTATTGAGAAGCTTTGTACTTACAATCCGTGAGATAACCTCCTCAACATGTGATGAAGTGTACTGACCACTGTTCTTCGTCCTGGCACGCTTCTATTTTTCATGTCGTGCGGGTGGGGATAGGGGATCCACAATAATAGCGTCAGAGTGGCTGCCCTGGCGTTGCCTGAAACAACCCGACTTAATAAAAGACAAAACCGAGACCAGGAAATTTTTTTCCAAAGTTTAGAACGTCCCAAACGTTCATAAGCAGTGTAGATTAGGAATCGGGTAAATTAAAATAGAATGAAGGCAAGGGAAAGTAGGAAACCGACCAGAGGAAGAGAAGCCCGGGTCTGGAGGCCACACATAAGCAAGACCCAGCTTCGGTCAATAGCCCAGCGGAATACAGCGCTTAAGCGAGCTCTTTCTCGCTGGAGCGAACACTTATTCGCTGAAGCAAACCCAATCACTCGGTATCCTTCACTCGGAATAGGGGATTCCGTTCACTCGGGAATGATCCCAGCATACATACCTCCCTCAGAAGTTTATACACAGTTCCCTATATTTTATTCAAGAAGGTCACACATATGTTCCACTCGGAAAATGATAGTTATTCCACTCAGAGTCCATAACTTTCCCTCATAGGGAAGTATTTCCCCAGTCCAATTCACTCGGAAGTGTTTTACACATTCTTCACTCAGCATATTTAATCTTCCTTACTCGGAGAACACCTTAACTCTTTATTCCTCGGGAATGATCTACCCTCTCACCTCTCGGGTGAATTCACTAAGTTAAGTCTCACTCGGGCTTATTTAATATTTAGCCACTTGGAATATATATCCATATTCACTCGGAATATATGTAATCTTGTTCACTCGGAAGAGGACTCCTAGAATACACCTCAATCAGAGCCATCACAATCACTCTTCCCTCAAGGTAGGTTCACTCGGGATTTCCTACTCGGGGATAATTAGACCTATCATTACTCGGGAAATTCTCTCGCCAAGATCCCACTCAGAATAGGATTATTAAAATGGATTTCTCTCAGAACACATCTCTCTCGGAATCCTTTCAAGCCTTCACCACTCGGAAAAAGGCCCACATATTAAAGCCTCACTCAGAAATGGCTCTAAGCCTTCTTTATTCGGAACGGGCTCTCACCACTATAGTCCACTCGGAACCTATTGACTCAGCATTATTTCTTTCAACACTGTTCTTAGTCAATCCAAGTAACAATATGACAATATAATATATATATATATATATATATATATATATTCTTGTTCCCAATCCCGACTGACGGTTCATATAAATAAATGAATATGTTCAACAACGTATTACATGAGAGCTGGCCAAGGCTTTGACATATCTATTTTACAATCAGTGCAGTATACTATGTACACCAGAACAACGTATATATATATATATATATACCCATCACTTGGGTTTAAAGCCTTCTCGTCATTCACCAATCTAACCTGCATACACTGAAAAATATAGCCATAGTAGGGGTGAGCTTTTACATATTAAATGACAGTTATTGACTCGGATTAGTTTCTGCATTCTCAATAATACCATTTACATATATCTCAATCAACAACAATATCCACTGCCATTTATTAAGAACAACCACACCACATTATCCAATCGGAATTCGTTCAATTCAATCAGGGCTATATAATTCCCATTATTCACCACAACATATATCACAACCATATTATCACATTGTACTCGGCAACAACATTAGTATTCATACATTTATCCAATCGGGATTATTCAATTCGTACATGGCTATATAATTCATATTATTTACCACAGCATGTACCACAACCATAACAATCACATTGCACTCGGCAATAACATCAGTATACATGCATTCATCCAGTCGGATTCATCCAAATCAATTCTAAACTATATCAATGATGTCATTCCCCATAACATATCCATATATTCATACAATTCACATTGAGCTCAATGACAATTATAAGTGTGCACACATACATTCAATCGAAATTCACTCAATCATTCAAGGCTATGTTAATCATGTTATTCTCAATAACAATGCACCTACATATATGCATGCGGATCCGACTTAAACAATAATTTTCAGTTACAGATTCCTTCCCGACCTCTCGTCCATTAGCCCTTCCCGCATGATACCGGTCACCTCGTGACGTCTCGAGACTTAACTCTAGCTCCATCGGATATCACGGGCTCTCACAGGATCTAGCCAGAATCTGTAGCTGGAAATCATCTCATAGGGTTCCTGACCTTCCATGGGTCACCCTTTTCCTATACATGCAGCCTTATGCATTTCTCAACAAGCATCCTTGGTTATCAAGCGCATTTCATACAACCATTGAAATCACAACCGATCCAGCACAGCATTGGCATTCACTCGGCAATCATACCAGCATACACAACAACAAGTATTTCATGCTTTCTAATATAAAAATTCTATTTGGTATCGGCCAACAATGCCACACATATACCCTCGGTATTAGTGATGTCAGAGACATATATCACATGCATTTAAATATAAAACTACAAACGGAACTCAACAAGACAGACCCTTAACACATGCACTCGGCATACATAATCCAGTAACAATTGCATGCATCCACATGTTTATCAATATATATCTCATGGATGGAATTAGATATGACATTACGTGATTTAACTATCACATACCCAGTATTCGAAGTTGTCAATCAAATAATTCACACAAACATCACTTTCACAATCTTAAACACACAAGACAGTACTTTTACCTGAGACCCGTCTATAAACTATGCATTTGAGATGTAAAGCGCCCCCTACCTGGAATGAAGATTCCAGAAGCTCCATTGGCTCACAGTTCCGATCGGCTGCTCTCCGATCGTTCCATTGGTAACTCGTCCTCGGTAGAATGACCCGATCCAGTCATCCACCATGGCACCCTGCTCTCAGCTTTGGGAGAACCAAACGCTGTTTCCTCGAGCAGCCCTAACACCACGACGCTCAGCACTTCTGCATGCAAGGACAGTGGGGAGTTCCAAGCCCCCAAGGCATCACGCTGTCCTCACTCGGCCAAGTGGAGGATTCCGAACGTTGCTCCACACTCAAACAGACCACTCCTCGCCAATAATGGAGGATTTCAGGCTTCCAGGCACCCATCGCTGTGTAGGCAATAACCGCGAAGGAGTTTCAGCCTCCAAGACACTCAGCACCACGCTGCTCTCTCCCTCTACCACGCTGTTCCCACTTCCACAAGAGATTCCACTCAGCGGTCGAGTGGAAGAGGAAGACTGAGACGAAGACGAAGAACAGCAAAGAAGGAGAATGCAGGTTGCGTGCATAAGGAAAAGTGCTCAGCTCACATAGCTTTTTCTCTAACAACGTGCAAATGAAAAGTGAGTGAGAGAGAGGGGTCGAAGCCCTTTATACCACCAAGGGCACATGCGTCATTTCCTGGCATTATTATTATTATTTAGCCATTAGCTTAATCAACCAATAATCTTAATTCTGCCATTAATCTCAGCTGGTAATTAAATCAAAAATCAGGATGTTACATTGCCTAGCTTTCTCCTCCACCATCCGATCCTCCAACAATCGGTAACCCCCACGTGACAACGTGTGAGGGCAGTCATTTACCCCCTGAATTTCCTGTGCTTTCATGCGTCTGGCCTGTATAAAAAAAAATTCAAAGACATTTATACGTTATACATTCTCCGATAACTATAAAAACATAATCAGTAAAAGATACATACAATAAAGTCATCTGTGTGCTTGGATGCCACAAACGCATCCTAAGTCTGCTGATCTATGGATGTGTATTTATCTCCAGGAAACTCACCCTGCTTCTTCCCGTAGAAATACCTAAGATTCAAAATATTTGAAATAAATAAATGATAACATAAAACATGATGATTTTAAACATGTAATTTTAAAATTAATATATACGTAGAGGTCAGATTGCTCTTGAATCTCCGCCATCGGTCAGCGATCTCAGACATGATCTTCCTACATAGTGTATCAACTGCAGGAATATCCCAAGCATCCTACAAGTGCAAAATAAACAAAGATGAGATTATTACATATAACAAGAATCGATACAAGTAAAAAATAAATGTGCAGAAGTTGTCCCTGTGTAAATATCAATGTCAACATGGGTCCTCTGACCCTGATGGCGCCTAAGTGCAACACTGGTCATCCGGGTAACACCTCTCCTCCTAGCTGAGGAATCTATGCCCTGGGAGTCAGATCTCGCATGTGAATCGTGGTCAGCCATAGGTATCTGTTCAAAAAACTAAAAATATAATTTGTGAGTATAATAAACTAACTTTAGCAAACAAGAATCAATTTAAAAACATGATGAATGATATATAACCACAACCATACCCTATGTTTCCTACAGACCCTCCTGGTGGTCATTACGAGTCGTAACTATATCATCTATGAGATCTTCCACAACGCCAGTTGGTGTACGTGTTGTTAGACAAGGTATGTCTAGGACATCAAGACATGGATCCTTAATGTTGTGTCTACCTTGGACAACAAGTGATCATCGTTTATCTGATGGGTCAACAACATAGAAAACTTATTTTACTTGAGCTGCCATGATGAAAGGCTCCTCCTTATGACCTACCTTGTTTAAGTCCACTAACGTAAAACCAAAATCATCTACTTTGACACCATTTTTGCTATCAACCCATTTACATTTAAAAACAGGAACTGTGAAACGACCATAATCAACTTCCCATATATCTTCAATGACACCAAAATAACATAACTTAGCCATGATAGGGTTTTTGTCCTTTGAAATGGAAAAATACATTGATTCAGCCACAACTATAACTCCATTATTCTGCACCATACTCTTGTCATCTTGAATCCTTATATAGAATAAATAATTATTTGTCATAGCCACAATAAGTGATTACATCAAAGTTGGGTCCTAATGCCAGTCGAAGCCTTGTCTCAGAAGCAGATGTATCTTTGAGAAGGGTCATTTTGAACCACTGCATGAACGTTTTGTTGTGTTCGTTCAACACCCACTTTTCAGCCATTCTAGGGTTATTTCTTTTAACTATGTCTTTATGTGCAACTAAATATACGAGGACAGCGTTTGTGTTGTTCAAAATATAAAAGTGTGCTTGGAGAACTTCATCACATGACATGCTTTTAATTTTTTCTCAATGGTACCTTTCCCATCCAATCGCCCTTCGTGACGAGTCTTCAGAATACCAATGCTTTCAGCCTGTGACATATAATCTGTGTAGAACTTAATTGCTTCCTCTGCAATGTACCTTTCTACTATCAATGCTTTGGGGCAGCGTTGGTTCTTCATATAGCCTTTCAAAATTTTCATGTATCGCTCAACAGGATACATCTACCTCAAGAACACTGGCCTACACAAACGGACCTCCCTCACTAAATGAATGATTAAATGTACCATTATGTCAAAGAATAAAGAAGGGAAATACATTTCCAACTGGGAAAGTATAAGAAACCCTTCCTGTTCCAATGCTTCCAACTCCTCGTGGGTGATTACTTTACCACATATGGCATTGAAAAACAAACACACCCTTGTTATCACATGTCTAACATTTTGAGGGAGAATGTCACGAATGGCAATGGGTAGAAATTGTTGCATCAGTATATGATAATCATGTGACTTCAAATCAACTAACTTTAGATCCTTCAAGGAAACACAAGTATTGATGTTGGAACCGTACACAGATGGAACTTTGACACCACACAACAATTCACATAAACTTTGCTTCTCTTTTCTAGACAATGTATGATATGCTGGCGGCAAATATGTTCGTTTGCCTTTTACTTATGGGTGTAACTTCTCATGTATACCCAACAACTCCAAGTCTAGACACGAATTCAGTCCATCCTTCATTTTCCAGGTATGTTTAATAGGGTTCCAACCAAACTATCGCACACATTTTTCTCCACATGCATCACATCAATACAGTGTCTCACATCAAGCTCTTTCCAATATAGCAGATCGAAAAATATTGACCTTTTCTTCCACGTGTTTTTTGAGGTAGACTGCTTCTCAGACTTACCAAGAACCACATTGACTTCTTCCACCTTTTCATATACTTGACGACCATACAATGGTGAGGGAGGTATTTTAAACTCTTGTTCACCATTGAACGACTTCTTCAACCTACGAAGTGGATGTTTAGGTGTGAGAAACCTATGATGTCAAAGATAAACATTTTTCCTTCCATGATGCAGTCGATCAGAACTAGTTCCTTCCTCACATACAGGACACGCTTTATGTCCTTTGACGCTATAGCCCAAGAGGTTACTATATGCTGGAAAATAATTGATCGTGCAGAATAACATGGCTTTCAAATTGAATGAATGTCCTATAAACCCGTCAAACACATCAACCCCCTCTTCCCATAACATTTTTAGGTCTTCAACTAACAGAGATAAGTATACATCAATGTCGTTTCCTGGTTGTCGTGGACCAGAAATTATCATTGATAACATAATGTATTTCCGCTTCATGCATAAACATGGCAGTAAGTTGTAAACAAACAACAAAATAGTCCACGAACTATGGTTTGTGCTTAGGTTCCCATATGGGTTCATGCCGTCTGTGGCTAGTGCAAGCCTAACATTTCTTGGGTCACGGGAAAAATTCAAAAACATCGTATCCATTTTCTTCCACTGTAATCCATCTGCCAGATGCCTAAGTAGTCCGTCAACAACCCTTTCATCAGCATGCCATCTCATAAGCTTCGCATCATCTGCATTGGCAAATAGACGCTTTAGTCTTGGAACTATAGGGAGATACCATTACACCTTCGCAAGAGACCCTTTTATGCAGAATTCATCAGAATCTTTAGTCTTCTTATACTGTGATACCCCACACCTAGGACATTGATGCAATATTCCATATTCACCATGGTATAATACACAATCATTTAGGCATGCATGTATCTTCGTATACTCCAAGCCCATAGAACACAACACCTTTTTAGCCTCATAGTTACGATTTGGCAAAGTGTTACCAACTGGGAGCATTTCTTTCAACAACTTAAGCAAGTCAGTAAAACTTTTATCTGTCCACCCATTTATCGCCTTCAAGTTAAACAATCTTAAAACTGCTGACAACCTCGTGAAATTGGCACAATTTGGATACAACGGATTTTCAGAATCCTCACACAGAGTCGCATATACGTGAGCTCTCTTAAAACTTTCTACCCCCACATCACGGATCATATCTTCCATATGGTCATCCATGTCGTCATCACACTCATGCGCAAACCTCTGGTCTTTTGTTTGAAAACTGGTACTTGGCACCTCAACATGTTCACCATGCCATATCCATCATGTATAAGACTGAAGAAAACCATCACACAATAGATGTTCTCACACCTCTTCCAATTTTAGTCGATGCACGTTTAAACATTTAACACACGAACAAAAATACTTTCCATTCACCTCCTCAGCATTTCTTATCACGAATTCTATGAATGTTTTGACTCCACCCTCATACTGTGGACTTATACGTGATGCAGCTATCCAACTTCGATCCATACCCACTGTTTACAGTGAACCAACGACGCTATGAATCTCACTTTCTTTACAAAGGTGGTGGTCCTACCCATTCAGGATGAACATTTTTCTATACTTCATAACTGCATACAAGTTAGGAGTTATTTTAAATTTTGATAAAATTTCAGCAGCATTTCGCATTAGTCTCTAAGTGCACGAAGTGAAAGTGGTGACATCAAATTCAACCACAATCAAATATGCACCCAAAGAACAATACAAAACTTAACTAAGCAAAACTTCATCAAATATTAAAATAAGTCCTAACTTGTACATAGCAATTATATATAAAAAAATTGTTCATCCCAAATTGTCTAAACAGACAATTCAAGATTCAACACAAATGATGAAATCAATTAATTTAATTACCATTTGTGTCAAATCTCAAACGGGAAACTATGGTTCGCTCATACAATTTAATAAATAACAAACTCATGTAAAAGGGACTAAATAAACTTATCAAATTCTAAAATTATAACAAATATAAATTACATCCACAAAATTAGTAACACATAATAAAATTCAATTAAGGAAAGTAAACAATGTATAATAAACTAAATTAATTAGGCCGTGGAATTCATTATGTAATTAAAATTTTTAATTGCCTAATCAACAAAAATAACTCCTATTAATTATTTTGTTACAATTTATTATTTTACATTTACAACTAAATTTTTATCTACTTGAAAATATCAATTTTCATGTGTTTAAATTTTTTTACTAATGTAAGAATATAAATCTAATGTTTATGTATTTATTTAGTTGAAAATATCATTTTTTTACTTTAATATTAATTTAAATTACCCAAATTAATAAACACATAAATACACAATAAATTTAACAATCAATCCTAACATTCATAATCTATAGCTAACAACATTTTAAATCTAATCAGATTTTCCTAATATATAGCATTTCATTTTCCAAATACTACTAAGCTTAATATAAACTAATTACAATTCCTAACCAATAAATAATAATGAAAATGAGGGGTAAAAATAGGAACCTGTACGCGCGTGAGTAGATGACGAACATGAAGGGGGAACACAAATGGTAAACTTCATAGAGAGAAAGAGAGAGGAAGAACACCTTTCAGTGGAGTGAACCACGTCAATGAGAGTAGAAGGATGAAGCTTTTCGTGAAAGGAAAATGGAGGGAGGGATTCGAGATTTCGGAATGGAGGGAGGGAGGGAGGGAGGGATTTGAGATTTCGGAATGAAGGGAGGAAGGGATTTAAGATTTCAAAATGGAGGGAGAGAGGGGTTTGAGAGGAAATGAAATGGAGGGAGAGAAGGATTTGAGCTGAAATGAAACTTTAGAGAAGAGGAAGATGAAGCATATAACTTTTTAAGTGAATTTCGAATTGTGCGCTAACCTATGAGCACGGTTACCAACCAACCGTGTTCATATATAACATTTAAGCACGGTTAGTCACCAAACGTGGTAATAGGTCGACCCTTTAAGCACGGTTACACACATAACCGTGTTCATAAAGGATTTATAAGCACGGTTATAAGGAACCGTGTTCATATCTCTTAGCCTACGAACACAGTTACTATTAAACCGTGTTTAAAAAACTTCATTATAATCACAAAAATGCCACCGCCTTTTTTTTAAAGACCCTATAAGCACAATTACTATACAACCGTGTTCGTATCTCCTTACATGTTACCTACGAACACGGTTACTGTTCAACCGTGTTCAAAAAACTTCATTATAATCACAAAAACGCCACCGCATTTTTTTTAAGCATGGTTCCCCCAGAACCATACTCAAATCCTATCTTCGTAGTTATATTTTGCACTAGTGTACTATATGTGTGCTCGTGAACCTCACGTGTCACAGGATCAACCAGTGTTGATACCACTGATAGCAAGAATAAAGGAAATCACTAATAACAAGAATAAGGGCAACAATAAAAGATAGGTATGAGTGAAAACTCTCACGCTGTTTATTTTGAGGAATAGGAGTCTTGATATAGACTGATACATAACATAAATAACATGAAAATATAACCCACGAACTACAGAATCTTAAACAACAACTAACCACTAAAGACTAGGATAAATGAAACCGAAATAAAATGTGTAAAATAAAATACCACTACTCTAGCCCCATATATGCACAAATATTTCAACAGAAGTGATTTTCTATGTGTACAGATAATAATATAATATAAACTTATCTAGAAATTGCCCTGTCATATTTAATTATTCCATTAAAGTTAAAAGGGAAAAGCGAAAGAAGTAGGCACGAAATATCGTTCTTCTTTTTCTTAAAGATGAAGTAAAATATTTATTTTGAAGACCTAAAATTTTGTGTAAATAAATATCTAATGTTTATATTGGAAGCATTTTATGTTAATCAACAAAACATTGTTAAGTAAAAAAGGAGGGAGAAAAAAATCAAATAAATGAATTGGAATGGAATTTTCTCTTTACGATAATCTCAAGTTATTTAATAAGAAAAAGATTGATTGATACTTTTTTTGAGATTGTATCGAGTGTTTTAGGAGAGAAAGACAAAAAAAATGAAAGGATCAAAATATATAGATTTTAATTTGTTTCTATGTGTTCTTTATTATCTCAATTTGTTTTTCTATGTTTTGAAATGGTTTTAAAATAGTTATTTTTATTAAAAAAATTAAAGGAAACTTGTATTTTTAAACGGATTATCATATAATCGATTTAAATCAATATTTTAAATTGATTTATATATTGATAACTAATTTAAAAAGTATATTTGATTGAACGATTTATTGGTTTAATCAAATGGTTAAGTTTATGAGTTTGGCTATCCGAATACTAATGAACTTATATTTTGTGAAGAATTCCATGGTTAACTTAGAGTTGAGATGCGTAAAAATTGATTGTTGTGTTAATGGTTATATATTTTTTTGTAATAAATATGTAAATGAAAAATGTGACCAATTGTATGAATTATAAAAAGAATTCTACAAAACTATTTTAATTAAAACATTCACCATGGCCTCTGCTACACTTGTCCTCTTTTTCTTTTTTTAATTTTTATTTGTCACATCATTAAAATATTATATACTATTTAAAGTTATTTAACATAATTTAAGTTAATTTTACCAAATAATTGTATTAAAATTACTTAAAAAACTAAGGGCGCGTTTAGTTACAGAAAATTATTCTACTTTTCTGATAAAAGTTTTCCGCTTGTTTTCCAAAATTTTCATCTCTTGGAATAACTAGAAAAATTTTGAAAACTCGTTTAGATAATGGGACAGTTTTCTAATTTGAAAAACTAGAAAACTAGAAAAGTTGTTCAAGTACATTTAGTTTTCTAAATTTTTTTCAAACATTCTTTAATTAAAATTAATTGAGACATATTATATATATATATTATTTATGACAATATTGTATAGTACATGACAATATAAATTATAATTAAAATTTAAAGTAATATTAAAATTAAAGTAATATTAAAATTATGATAAAAATTTAAAATAATATTAAAGTAATATTTCAAAATAGTTACAATGAATCAAATTTATTGCCTTCGGTGACGAGTCACATTGTAGTTATTCCATAAGCTATTAGCAATTGATTCCCGTAACTGAATCATTGCATTGTTATCAGTCATGTCTACAACAAAACCTTCTTGGATGGTGGTGGAAGTTTCATTTGAAAGTTCTAAATAGTCTTCCCCATACATTGTAAATAAATTATCAGCCCTATCTTCCATCCTAATATAGTTATGCAATGCATAACATGCATGTGGAATCAACATTTGACGCCGCAACAGATAATTTGGTATATCTTTCAGAATATGAAATCTAGCCTTTAGAACACCAAATGTGCGCTCTATAACATTACGAACTGATGAGTGTACGTAATTGAACAATTCTTCTTTTCCTCTCATTCCTCCACCACGTTAAAAATCACTACGATGGTATCGTTCACCTCGATAATGGGCCAAAAACCCTTTTACATTGGGATAACCACTATCTACGACATAGAAATGATCTATAAAAAAAATAAAGATAAGTTAGTTAATGAATTCAAGTTACTATTGTAATATATTTTCATATAATAAAGAGTCATACCATTAGTAGGTATAGGAAATTTGTTTGCAGTTCTATATACTGCATCTGCAAATACGCGGGAATCATTAGCTGTTCCTTCCTAACCAGTATAGACAAATGTGAACATCATATCATGTGAGCAAACACCCATGACATTTTGGGTGACAAGAACTGCTTTCCTTCCACGAAAAGACTTCTGTTTACGTGCTGGTGCCCATGCTGCCACATGAGTTCCATCGATGGCACCAATGCAATTCTAAAATGAAAAAAAAATTATATTTAAACTAATTTAGAATGAAATTAAAGAAGTTCAAAGTAGTAATCATATTATACCTTGAAGTATGGATACCATCTAGGATTTCCTAGAATTTCTGGTTGAACTTCACCTCGATCAACAGGTCTAATTACAGTTGTACCAAATGCCTTTAATGCTCTTAACACCTTTTTAAACCACACATGAGTTGTTCCAGTTGAATGTTGAAATCGATCACTGACTAGTCTTTGTCTTGTGCCATGACACAAGATCCTTAATCCCATTGCCAAACCCTCCTCTACGTTAACATTTCTTGAATCATTTAATAGATTTAACATCTTCAACCTATTGCATAAATTTAAAAACACACGTGGCTTCATGCGAAATGATTCATAGCATTGCGAAGGGTTTCCACACAATATTTCTCTTATATATTGTTTTCCACTAAGCATTGATGTCCTACAAGGAACTCTATCAACAAAGGTACGGTATGTTCCTTCAAGAATAAAAAAAAACATCATATCCATTTCCATATCCATATCAGATTCTTCATCTGAGCTGTGACTATTATTTGATGAATCTGACATAACATGCACATCCATATCTAACTCTGTGGAACAACAAATTTCTATCACAATTAATGTTATAAACTAAGTAAATATAACCATATACATAATAATGCTCAGTGTTTTAATGTACTGATAAAACATTCATAAGTAGTAAATCCAAAAAATTATCATAAATAATTCAACTCACGTGCTAACATTCATAAGTCAAGAAGAAAATTCTAAAAATTATTAAAAATAACTCCTAAAAATTAATATAACATAAAAAATCAAACCAAACCATCCACCCAACCCTTTCTCCTATCTTTAGACATAAGTAGAAAAATCTTCCTCCAATTTGGGTCAACCACAACTAAAAAAATCCTAAACAGCTACCTCAAATTAGCGACCACAGTATCCCGTCGCTAATTAGCGACCGTATTAGCGACCACCGTGCACAAAAGGGACCAAGAAGATGTTAGCGACTCATGTAGCGACCGATAGCGGACTCGGTCGCTAAAAGTTATAAACATCGTCGCTAGTGGCGTCGCTATTTTGTAGCTCCACCTTGTTTCCCTTTCCCGCCAGGGTTTTCTGTTGGCGCCAAATCGTAGCGACGGTATACGCCGTCGCTAACACTACCCTAACTATAGCGACGGAATGTATGCGTCGCTATAGTTTGTTCTAGTGACGGAATTACTTAACCGTCGCTATGATTTTGGCATTCCCTCCATATTTTTTGTTTTTACAATGGACGGTAGCGACGGTATCAGCCTACCGTCGCCGCGGTTTAGTATTTTAGTGACGGTGGATCGTGCCGTCGCTATATTTTAAAGTCTTCCCTCCATAATTTTGCTTTTTAAAAAGGAAAGTAGTGACGGTGTGGATGGTACCGTCGCTAATGAGTTTAGGTTTAGGGACGGAGCGGTTTGCCGTCGCTAATTTTCGGGAATAGCGACGGAGTTTGTGTGCCGTCGCTAATATTGAGGGGTTTAGGGACGGAACTTGTTTCCGTCGCTAAATGTCAGTAATACTCGTCCAGCACCTCCCCCCAAATCAGATGCCCTAACTTTCCCTCCCCAAATTCGTCACCCTCTGTCTCTCCTCTCCTCCGTCGTTCCGTCCCTCTCCTCCGTCGTTGGTCGGCACCCTTCCCTCCGTTCCTTCCCGAAACCGTCCCTCCCTCCCTCCCTCCCTTCCCCGGCTCATTCCCTCCGTTCCTGTGTCTCTCCCTCCGTCGAAACCAAGTAAGTTCCCTTTTCCCTTTCCCTTTTCCTTTTTCTGATTATTGTGCTTGGTTCTGTACATTGGTTTTTCTTTCTATTGAGTGTAGTGTAATGCTTGTCTCTTTCACAGTGCCCTACCTGTGAAACTCTACATCCCTCTTCTGCTCCCTCTTTCTATTTTGCTATTTGTGTAAGGTTTTCTTTGTGTGTGTGGGGTTGGGGGGGACGTACCTGATGAAATATAATATCCTGCTTGCCTTAGCAAACGAAAGAGTAGAGCAAGAAATTGATGATTGAGATTATCTCCATTGATGATGGTGTTATTTTTTGTGAAATTGTTGTAGATTTGTTCCAGTGTTTGGTTAATTTCACTTTGAAAATGATAAGACACACCCAGACGTTGGATTGAGTCAATGAAGTTTAATGTTTGTTTGATATTTTGATTAGTTGGTGGATGAAACATCTTCTTCACCGCCTCTTTTAGTATTTGAGCTTGCTGCTTCACACTGTCATTAACTTCCTGCAAATATAGTTTTAAAATAAATATGAAAGATTTGTATAAGAAAGTTACTTTTAAATAAGCAAATAACTTTGGATGGTTATGCACAACCAGGCCCAACGACAGCATCACGAGGGAGAGAAAAGAAGAATAGATAAAACAAAGATCCTAAATGAGAAAAGAAGAATAAAAAATTGTTTGTATATAATTATTGGATAAAGTAAGTGACGGCTATATAATTCATGGGTCACAATTTTAAAAGATGAAAATAAAAAAGATGGTCATACTTCATTTTTTTAATGGGTAGGTGACGGAAGTAACAATTCCATTTTGAGTGGGTTCCTGGATTGCAGATGCTCTCATATTACCATATTTCATTTATTTTAATGCATTTATAACTTTTTTATTGAAATAATTCAACAATTTTCATTGTTATTTGCTGCTGATTTTATAGAAACCATAGAGGATGTAAATCCGATAAGGGTTGGATTATGCATCATCGTATATAGATTTGTCATTTTATATTGGATCAAGAAAAGAAAAAATAATAACCAACAAGCTATTTGGTGCATATTTTGGCAAAAGTACCCAATTAATTCCCTTACGTGAGGTGTAATAGAAAATATACCGTAGAAGAGTTGGAAGCAAATGGAAGGAAAATGTCTCCCCAAATGCTAGGAGCATAATCCACGGAAGGTCGCCGGATATCATCCAAAAGGGACATCTTTGTTATATGTGGAATAACAATGAAACACCCAAACCTTGTTGGCTCTATAGCTCACTCTTATGTATTAAAACTCTTCAACTTGAGGGGTGATGTTTTAGACATCTATTTGGGTTTTAGCAATGCCTATTTATAGTGGATCAGAATTTATTATTTTATTACTCCCAAAATCACCTTTTATCCAGCTGTTACTCCCAAATGATTTACACACTAAAAGAGACTAGTTTGATGATGGTGTGGGATTGGTGGAGACTAGAGGACGAGTCTACTATAAATTTTTAGGAAGATTCTTGGGTTAAAGAAACTCCTTTTAGACTTAAGTTTTCAAGACTTTATAATGATTAAATTTGAAACATGAGAAAATTATCACTGGTGTATTTTAGGCTTTTAACCACGGTTCTATAATCGTGGTTGTTCCCAGCGTGATAATAGGTAGGGACTTTTGACCATGGTTCTGAACCGTGGTAAAAAACTACATATAACCATGTTTCAAAACAACCGTGAGACGTAGAATCGTCCGATTCTACGTCGCGAGACACGACTCTAAGAACATTGATTGAAACACATTTACTTGTGCCTGAACCAAGTTCTATTTTAATCCTTTAGCTGCCATGTAATTATGATTCCCAACTATAACCTTAAAGGAAGGAGCTAGCTCAATAGGAAGCTTTAAAAACTTCATAATACGAGGTACAGAACTGGTACACAGGACAATACGAGGTAAACGGTATTATCTAACCATCAATATTAATTATATAATTGTTTAAATTTTGTTTAATCAACAAATGAAAAATTTACTTATAATTAATCCTAATTTAACAACCCTTATTCAACTAAACAAACACCTCTGGGACTCCTATTGCAGCTGCACAAGCTGAAATGTTTAGGCCAACAGGAAGAGAATGGTGCATTTGATTTGAAAAGATATTACTTGGGTCTTTTAACTAATTAACTCATCTAAGAAGAGTCTTTATAAATTAACTCATCTAAGAAGAGTCTTAACAAAAAACGTTTAGAATGTTTAATAATGCAAATGTAGTCTCTGTTGCGTCTCTCATGGACTCATTCTCACGTGGATCCCAAGTGTCTAGATCACTAAGAAGTCATGGCTGTGTAATCTATTATTTGCTTTGCGTGTCTCTCTTTGTTTAGTTTCCTTGCTACTTGTAACGTTCTAACGACTTCTTGGTTTGTCATATAGAGTAACACAGATCACGCGTGGTCTCTGATCGTCTCTCTTCAGCTCCGTATTCATCACTGACTTTTTTCGCTAGGTAATCCCCTAACGCTGACTTTCTCGATATATGTATGCATGTCAATTATTGTTTGTTAGTAGAGAGATTAGGAACTGGTTTTGATGTGTTTATAATGAGTTTTATGCATGTGTAATGTTATTTGTTAGTGGAGAGCAGAGCTCATTAGGCATTGGTTGTGTGCTGATAACATGATTCTTTATGCATGTGTAATGTTGTGTGTTAGTGGAGAGCAGAGCTCATTAGGCATTGGTTTTGTGTGCTGATAACATGATTCTTTATGCATGTGTAATGTTGTTTGTTAGTGGAGAGCAGAGCTCATTAGGCATTGGTTTTATATACTGATAACCTTGTCTCTCGATCGTATTCATAACTCTGAATATCATATACAATACGTATGGTATGTATATTTATCATTTCTGGAAAGTTTTATGTATGTAACAGGTTGTTCGTAAATTTGGGAAATGTCCAGTTTACAGGGGAGACTCTGCCAAAATTTTGACAGGCTCCCTTTCTTAGGAAACTTAAAAAATGAAACTCATGATTTAATAATGTAGAGTTTAGTCGTGTGTGTACCCATTAGATTCCCGTTCAAGTTTCAAAACAACCGGCTAATGTACTGTGTTGTGTTGGATCTTGAATTGTCCCAGTTGGACAGTTTGGTATGAATTTGTAACCAGTAGGGCGTAACCCATCAATGTTGTATATAGTCTATCTTAAGACGTTGAATGTTCATATAAAATTTCGGTTATGGTGTTTCGTATTGTCCCCAGGGTGCATGTCTGCGTGCGGTGTTTCATACCGTACGTATCTCTGTGTACTCGGGGACTAATGTGAAATGCTGCCGAAATTTTAAATGAACATGAACGACACAAGATAGACCACATACAACAGAGATGGGTTACAGTTGGTTGCATATTCATCCCGAATGGGATAGGGCCCCACCAATTTGCAACATCAAAGAGATAGGGAGTGATTTACAACCGACAGTCAAATAAAATTACAATAATTTAAAGTAACAGAAATCGTGCTTGTTAGATATTGTAAATGGAGGAACCGACAAATCGGCGATGGATGTACAACCGACTAGATCGCAATCGGCGAGTGACTGAGGAGTTTATGATGGGGCTATTGGAGTTCATTCCGTTCGCTACGGCAAACACGCCTGGATTTGAAGTGACTCAGAAGATTCATTGCCCGTGCTCAAGGTGCAAATGCATGAGTTTTGAATACGCGGATGATGTCATGTGCCACCTAACTGAGAAAGGGTTCATGGAAACATACCACTGCTAGTACAACCATGGTGAGCAGTTACCACGTAGACTATCAGACGTACCCGTGCAACAGTCTTACTACGAGGTTGGAGGAAACAGGGATACGTACAACAACATAGAACAAATGGTGATGGATCATGTTGGACCCTCCACCGGGCGTATGCTGGAACATAATGACCAAGCAGGTCATGGAGACTCTGACAATGTAGAGGAGGATCCTAATCCAGAGGTGAAGAGATTTTATGATTTGTTAGCGGCGGCTCAGACTCCATTGTGGGACGGGTGCAACAGTCACACTGAGTTGTCCGCCTCCCTAGCTGCTTTAAGCCTAAAGGCAGATTATAATCTTTCTGGAGGTTGTTTTGATAGGATGGTCAATCTGATGGGTTCCACCATGCCTAGTAATCACAGAATGCCAACAAACCTGTACCGTGCTAAGAAACAAGTGGCAAACTTGGGGTTGGGTTGTGTGAAGATAGAGTGTTGTGTTGGTGGATGTATGCTGTTCAGAAATGAGTTTGCAGACGAGAGTGTCACAAAATGTCTGCATTGTAATGAGGAACGCTACAAGACCATTAAAAGGAGAGGGAAGGTAACCCGGACGGCCAGGAAGAAAATGTGGTACTTCCCTATAACACCGCGTCTTCAACGGCTGTATGCCTCATTGTCCACGGCAAAACACATGCGTTGGCATGCTCTGAACCGAACACAAGAGGGGTTTCTTTGCCATCCTTCCGACGGGAAAGCATGGAAGTGTTTGGATGAGCTATATCCGGACTTTTCTGGCGAGCCACGAAATGTAAGACTTGGCTTATGTACTGATGGGTTTAACCCTTTTGGTCAATACGGAAGGGCTTACTCTTGTTGGCCAGTCATCCTGACCCCATACAATCTGCCGCCTGATATGTGTATGAAGAGGGAGGTCATGTTTCTATCTATACTGGTTCCAGGACCCAAAAATCCAAAGGCGAACATAGACGTGTTTTTGCAACCGTTGGTTGAAGAGTTATCACAGTTATGGGATGTCGGGGTAATGACATACGATGTGTCTTTGAAGAACAACTTTATGATGCGTGCTGTTTTGATGTGGACTATTAACGACTTCCCGGCCTATGGTATGCTTTCTGGATGGTCCACGTGTGGGAAGCTTGCTTGCCCTGTATGCATGGAACATACCGGGGGGGAATCACTCCCTGTTAGTGGCAAGACAAGTTTCTTTGACTGTCATAGAAAGTTTCTACCGTTGGATCACCCGTTTAGGAGGAACAAAACCGCTTTTAAGAAGAACAAGGTTGTTAATGAACCTCCACCCCATAGGTTATCTGGTGCACGGGTTTGGCAGAGGGTCGAAGAGTATCCTTACATCTGGGACAAGAGTGTTAAGGAGTTTGCGGGTTACGGTAAGGAACACCACTGGGTGAAGCAGAGTGTGTTGTGGGATTTGCCATATTGGAAAGACTTGTTGTTAAGACACAACATTGATGTCATGCACACTGAACGTAATGTTTTCATGAATATTTTTGACACTGTTATGGACATCAAAGGGAGAACAAAGGACAACGAGAAGAGTCGTCTAGACCTTCCGATTTGGTGTTCTAGGAAGGAGTTGGAGTTCAGGGATGCGGGACGTGGAAGAATGTTTAAACCCCATGCAAAGTATGCTTTAACTAGACCACAACAGATTGCTGTGTGTATTTGGATGAATGGGTTGACCCTGCCTGACGGATTCGCTTCTAACTTGAGTAGATGTGTCGACGTGAAGGAGGGCAGGGTGTTTGGCATGAAAAGTCATGATTGCCATGTGTTTATGCAACAACTACTCCCGTACGCGTTTCATGCCTTACCGAAGCCTATTTGGAAACCGTTAGTGGAGTTGAGTCACTTCTTTAAGGAGTTGACGGCTACTTCGTTGAGTGTGGAGAAACTTGTGAAGATGGAAGAAACTATCCCGGTATTGATTTGTAAGTTGGAGCAGATTTTCCCACCAAGTTTTTTTGACTCCATGGAGCATTTGCCTATCCATCTACCGTACGAGGCCTTGGTTGGTGGCCCAGTGCAGTATCATTGGATGTATCCATTCGAAAGGTGAATGCTTGTTGAACTCTTTAATTTACTTGCAAATCGTGCTTATAATAGTATTTTCTAACTTAACACCATCTTGTTAATGATGTTGAAGATTCTTACGCTCTTTAAAAGATAAAGTGTCGAACAAAGCCTGCGTTGAAGCTTCAATTTGTGAGGCATACTTAGTCGAAGAAATGACAACCTTTGCTTCTTTCTATTTTCCAACGGAGATAGAAACTAGAATGAGTAGAATTCCCCGCAATCTTGGGGTAGCCAGCCGCACAGGGTTTGATGAACAAACGTCGATTTTCAACTATCCTGGTCACCCGGGGGGCAGGCTCACAAAATGTTACATTAATGAGAAAGATCGAAAGGCGGCTCACTTGTACATTCTTCTCAATTGCCCAGAAGTGGAACCCTTTATTGAGTAAGTCATAGAAGTTATATTATACATTCTTAACGTAGCTTTTATATTAAACTTATTTGTTTCTTTCAATAGCTTATACACAGATATGCTAAAACTTGAGCAAAATGATTTAACTGATGACCAAATTCATAGTGAGGTGTCATCCAAGTTCGTTGGTTGGTTCGCGCAACATGTAAGACCCGTATACCAAGTGTTTTTAAGCCTATTTGCTTCTAACTCCCGTCAATATGGTAACAATGACCTACTTCTTATGTTGTACATAGATACAAGACCCTAACAACCATATTGAAGATTCTTTACTCCAAGCCCTTTCTTGGGGGCCGGTGAAGACTGTTAAAAAATGGCCTATTTACTACGTAAATGGCTACAAGTTTAATATTCTTCAATGGAGTGAAGGGATGCGCACCCATAACTACGGGGTTTGTGTTAAAGGCACCGCCGGTCAGTTGGAAGAAGACTTTTATGGAGTGCTGACGGAGATTGTTGAAGTTTCATTCTCTGGACGACTAAGAAGAGATATTGTTCTATTCAAATGTGATTGGTTCGACAACACAAAAGGTGTTGGAACAAAGGTTGACAACAACTACGGCTTAGTTGAGGTCAAGAAGAATGGTAGATATAAAGGGTTTGATCCCTTCATTTTTGCCCAACAAGCTGAGCAGGTTTATTACACCGACTTCCTGGGAGGACATCGGGACTGGTATGCAGTAATCAAGGCCAAGGCCCGAAGTCAGATCACTGACAATGTCTCCGAGGAGGTCGATGACGCTTATCAGCTTGCACCACACGAGCTCAACGATACCAATTTGTTGTTCAACATTGATCCAGTCATAATGGATGAGACACTCGCCACTACGGGGGGTGAACACATTGACAAAGACCTTGTCTCTCGATCAAAACGGTCTAGGGCTGATTTGGATACTGATGAACTTGTTCAAACAGATAACCACAATGACACTGAAACTGAGGGGGAATTTGAAACTGAAACAGACACAGAGTATGTAGTTGTTAAACATATATACATAGGTTTATATATATCCTGAGACTAACCTTTCTTTTCATGATTTTATCCACAGATGACGGGACGTCGACTGCCCTTCAGTAGGGGTGGTGGGTCCAGAACCCCGGCTTCCCGTCTGGGGACTCCTACCCCAGGGCAGGAGACCACTCCATCACCACCACAGCGGACCACTCCATCACCACTACAGCAGACCACTCCATCACCACCACCACAGCAGACCACTCCATCACCCGCACAGCTGACCACCCCAGAACAGACTCCTGGAGTTGGTGGCATGGAGGACCATGGCCATCAGGCGACCCCACCTCCGGCATCCCCTCTGCCCATGTTGGTACCCGTGCCGGCCGGAGACGAGTAAGTGACTAAATTTCATATACTTTTATGTTATTTGTATGATACTTTATATTAGGGTTTAGTGGAAAGACTTGGTTTATTGGATGTTACTTTAATTAGTACTTGTATAGATTGAATTGTACTGGGCACTCTTCTGTTTGTAACAGGGTAACTATTTAAACTTGGAAATGTTACATTTACAGGGGAGACTCTGCCGAAATTTTGGGTGTCTCCCTAGATTGTGTGTTGTTTTACTCATTACTAAGATTCGTTGTCATTACAGCTTTGTTGATAGTAGTCGCACTACCAAAGCGATTACTAAGGTTTTGAAGGCCCAGTGGGATGGTCCATATATATCTTGGACAGATGCTGGGAAGGTTGTGCAAGATAGGTGGTTTGACACCTTCTCGGTAAGTTCCTAGCTCATTTTTTGTGACTTGATTTGTAAAATAGACCTGTTATTAATTTTTATTTCTCAATTCATTTTACAGTGTGATTACCAGTGGGCGGAGGGTATGATTGATGAGATTAGGAAGGTCTTTGCCACAAAGACCTCCAAAATCATCAAGAGTACCCTTTGGAAAGTGAGGGACAAGGGTGAGCGCCCTCGTTGGATCCTGGAGGACCATTGGGACGGGATGGTCCAGAAGTGGGGCGGGGTCCCATTCCAGCAGGCGAGTGCTCAGAATAGGGCCAACAGAGCCGCCGATGCTGCAGCCTCGGTTTACACTGGGGGTAGCATTTCAACCCTCGAGCACAAGAAAAGATTTGTAAGTATATTTATGTTAAACATTTCTATTATGATTCGTCTTACATGTTTACAAATAATAATCTCAATGTTTTTTGTCCACCACAGGAGCAGAGGGAGCACCGGGAGCCTTCTTTGTTTGAGGTCATGCAAATGACCAAGAAGAACAAAGCCGGTGCATGGGTAAACCAGAAGACTACGGAGCTAGCGGTATTTACTTTTAACTGACACATGCTTATAATTTACAAATCAGCTTACTAATCCTATCGTTGTTTTTGAATTTACAGGAGGCGTATCAGGCCAGGAGGGCCGAGAAGGAGGCGGACCTGGTGGCTTCCACTCCTGAAGGGGAGGTTCCTCCCACCCTATCTTGTTCTGACGACAACGCCATCTATATGGAGGCTGTTGGCGGTGTGAACAAGAAAGGGAGGGTGTTTGGATTGGGTGGCGTCGGCACGCAGCTGGCGAAAAAGGGGAAGACCCCTTCCTCTTCGTCTTCCTCTGGTCTTCCGACTGAGGTCGTTCAGGTAATTCAAAACCTGAACGATGAGCTACAGGAGGAGCGACGTCAGAGGCAGTTGCTGTTGGAGCGGCACGAGGCGGACCGACAGAAGGCCGAGGCGGACCGACAGCGGGCCGAAGAGCAGCACGCCGAGACTCGTCGGCAACTTGCTCAGTAGCAGGAGCTACTGATGCAGTTGATGGCGAGGCTACCTCCCCCCACTTCCCAGGCGCCCCCACCACCACCCCAGGATCCCCCACCACCTTGATTGTAGTTCTTTTATTTATACACATTGTATATTTGATTTTTAGTTATGTTATATTTTCATTCAGTATTTATTTTGTCATTCTTTATTTATTATGTCAATATTTATTGGTAATTACATTCAAATCACAAAGCCTTATTCTACCTATCATTAATAATTCAACCTATTTGATAAATTAATTTAATCTATTATTTTGTTTTTAATAATAATTTATTACTTCAAAAAAATTATTTTAATTTAATTATAAAATTTTATCAGGCAATACAAAATATAAAATATTAAGATATTTTTAAAGTTAAACTAACAAAACCTACCTATCATTGAATCATTTTTAAAAAAATTTAAAAATGACCGTTAGCGACGGCCCACCACCGTCGCTGAATTATTAAAACTAGCGACGGATGCTGTGGTCGCTGTGGTGTGGTCGCTACATCACAACCACTAGCGACGGAACCTTGTGGTCGCTGTATCATAACCAATAGCGACGGATGCTGTCGTCGCTGTACTTGTTAGAAATAGCGACGGCCCAGGGTGGTCGCTACATGAGTACATGTAGCGACGGCATACGGTGGTCGCTGATGGCTGTTATTAGCGACGGGGTTTCGAGGTCGCTGTATGGCAACACTTAGCGACGGCTGGAGTTATTGGGACAGAGACGATTTTAGCGACGGCCTGACGCCGTCAATATTGTAGCGACGGCAGGTGTGCCGTCGCTGCTGTGTTTTCGACGAGGGTTTTAGCGACGTCCTATTTTCCGTCTGAGATGCCGTCGCTAATGGTTTTAGCGACGGCCATTCTATGGATTAGCGACCAATTCCTTCCGTCGCTATCAGTTGTTTTTTTAGTGGTGAACAAAATACCCAATGGCCTTGTTATAAGAGGCAGTGCCAACACCAGGTAACTCATCTAATGCAGTCATGCAATTTGTAATAGAAAATTCTTCAGTAGCTTCATTGGGTTATGATTTGTAACGTTCAGTCTTGGCTATATCTCTTTCCTTTCTAGCAACTATGGATTGGGACCATGCATCCATCAGTGCATGAATCTTATCCTTTTTAGAATTTTTTTTAATCCTTCTATTACAATCTAAAGACTCCAAATCAATATCATAGTTACGTTTTCCTCTGCTACCACCCTCACCTCTACTACTATTATCACCTACACAACCCTCACTTATACCAATTCCACCTCCATATACGCCTAGATATTCTTCCTCAATTTTGTGTTCTTCTTCTAAACTTTGAGGTGCTGCAGTTGAAGCATTATGAAAAGCACCAGTTGCAGAGGAATTACTGAAAACAATATTCAATAATGGGTATAACTTACAACCTTTTTTCTTGAAAGATTTGTAGATTTTATCTCGCTGCAATATATTAAATTAACTTATTAATATATTATGTCGTCAAAGGGTAAAAAAAATTAACAATTTGGAGCTCAATTCATACCTTAAAAAATTCATCCCAAACTCCGTTCTCAGCAGATACAATATTGTTATTAGAGTCCCATGTAACACCAGTTTTACTTATTAGCTCACTGAATTTTGAATGCACACCTCGCATTCGGTGGTACTTTGCCTTCAACTTATCAGCACCATATCTTTTTGCAAATTTCATAAATATAATTTCATCCATTTCTTCCCAATCAGTTGTTTTAAAAGTTGGATGACCATTGGGATCCCTATTGACCCTATCTGCTAAGATCTCTAAGAAATACTTTTCACATTCTTCACTCCACTCTATAGCCTCCCCATGTTGAGCATGCCCACCCATCTATTTAACAACCCAAAAGTAAAAAATTAATTTTAATCTCTTAGATAAAAACTCATAAAACATTAATTATAAATTAAAAGAAATTACAATAAAAAGACTTTCTACTGATGAACTAAATCAGAAATTAAAAGAAATTAAATTAGAATAGTTTCTGTATAATAGGTGCACATCTAATATATATTTGAAACTAAAAGTAGATGCTTCACTCTAAGCTTTGTATAAAATAAAAGAAAAGTTTATGGCAAAGAGACAGAAAACTAAGGTAGAGAACACAAAGAGGTTGAGATATCATATGACTATATGATAAAAATATACAAAAAAAAGGTACGAAACATGTTCCATCATGCTACAGTTTAATAGTTTAAAGTGTAATAGTTAAAAAAAGGTGTTTTAATGAAGATCAACACGCTACAGAACATGTTTCAACACTTACCTCTACCTCACACCTTCAGGCTGTAGCTGTAGGATTACTGCTCCTATATCTCCTCTAATATATATCATCCCTTTAATTTACTAATATATATATATATATATAATTTTCAATAAAACCTTGTTGAACTGATTGGATTTTGCATTCAAGGGCCTAGTCGTACATTAGTCTACCCCAGAAGCACATGTTTTAAGGCTGATATTCCCGGCCTGAAGAAGGAAGAACTCAAGGTTGAGATCGAAGATGACAGGGTCCTTCACATAAGCGGAGAAAGGAACGTTGAGAAAGAAGATAAGAATGATAGATGGCATCGCGTAGAGCGTAGCAGTGGCAAATTCTTAAGGAAGTTCAAATTGCCAGAGAATGCAAAAGTGGATCAAGTCAAAGCTTCGTTGGAAAATGGTGTTCTCACTATTACTGTCCCTAAGGAAGAGGTTAAAAAGCCTGATGTTAAGGCCATAGACATCTCTGGTTAACTAATGCTACTTTGTTTCTACCTTGAAAACTGGTGTATTTTGGTTTGCTAGAGGACCTTGTAATGTGTGTTGTAGTTGTGCGTTGTAGTTGCCAAAACAAGTTATAGTTGTTCTTGTTGAGATATGTATGTTAATAGCTTAAGCTTGTAATAATATACTATGAGTTAATTGTTATATTTTGTCCCTACCAACCAATAATACACTCGGGTGAAATGGTGTCCACAAGAACATGAAACTGAATGTTTACGTAGAATTCTCCTAACCTTGCAAAAAGTCCATAAATATAAAGTCGCAAAAACACTCTGAAAACATCCAACTATTCCATGACAAATTTGAACAAAATGTCAATCAACCCAAACAACCCCTTTGGGGATGCTCCTTTCTCCGCTGCACTCTCTACCACAGGGCCAGAACTCACTCATAACCCCGCGTTTCTGAGCAGCCAGGTGGATTGAGAGGAGACTTCAGAAGCACACGTGTTCAAGGCTGACATAACAGGGATGTTAAGGCCATAGACATCTCTGGTTAACTAATGCTACTTTGTTTCTACCTTGGTCAAAAATGCATGTAGCATAGAAATACTTCACAGTTGGAATTTTGCACGTATTAATGTGATATACAAACAAAAAGATTACAGAAGTGTCATACATAAACAGTTTATGCGATTTACTTTACAATTCCAATGCCTGATACACAAAAAAGATTATGAAGAAGTTTACTAGACATTAATTCCACGAGTAACAGTTTAAATTTTAGTCTAACCCCATTTTGATATAGCAAATTTAAGTTTTCATTTAGTCCATAAGTTTATCAGCAAATTTCAATCAGTCTTGAGCATAAATTACAAACAAAGTTTATGCAGAATTTTTAACAATTTTTTAAAGTTCAGAGAAATCTTAAGGAATACAAGTATACAACATAACATATGTCTTAACCAAGCTCTTGACAATGATTTACGCAAAAGTACAAACAGTTTTGTGTTGAATTGCCAGCATCAAGGCAACTTTCTTAATACATACACAGGAGGGTCAATAGCATTATGACTGAATAAGCTTTCATACTATAACAATTTTGGCAAAAGAAATGTCTTGTCTCTTGTCAACAGAGTTATGTGTCTTGCATACACAATGAGTGATAACTATTTCAACCAATTACAAGCAACAAAAATGTTTGATCTCTTATTCATGATGGTGGGTGTCTCAATTTTGGTAATGGTTCAAATATCTATTAAAATCATAAGAAAGAATATAACAAAAAAGTAGATGAAATGCACCCATGTTCTAGTTTCCATATTACAGTGCATGGCTAGAGCAGAAAATACCTCAATCAAGAAGTCTGAAATTGGAAGCTGGGGTATGAAATTCACCAGTAGCGTTGTGATGAATACGAAGGCTCGAGGAAGAAGATGAAGAAATGACACACTAGGGCTTGCGATGAATGCACACAAATAGGCTCTATAAACAGAGGAAGAGAGGCTCTTAAACAGAGGAAGAAGATACGTGAAGGAGGAAGGAAGAAGGCGCGAGTGGTCAGACAAAATTTTTCCAATTTAGAATACCGCCTTTTCCAATTTTTCTATTTTCTTTGAAAAGCATTAAAAATAGTTTTCTGATTTTCTTAAAAAAATAGAAAATCAGGATTCTATTTTTCTATAAAAAATTTTAAATAATTTATAAATAAACAGTTTTTCTATTTTTTTAATTTTTCTAAGAATAATATTCTATTTTTCTAAGAAAACTTATGAACTAAACGCAGCCTAAGCTCCTTAAAAATATTATTAGTCATAAAGTCTCCTTAAAAATATGCTTTATACTCAATACCTTATCTTTATTTAATAAAAGATATGTAAGTAACAACATAGCATTGTAAAAACCTAGACATGCAAAAGGATAATTTGCCGCCCAATTAGGAATGACATATGAAACAAGGCTAATATAACGATCCATGTGTTGCTCTGCACTTATAATCCCAAGTTTTCACCATGCAAACCTGACACAAATAATTTAGTTGACTGCATTAAAGAATTTAATAAAGAAAATATATATGTCCAGGAAACTCAAATAATATATATATATATATATATATATATATTAAACCTGGGATAAATAAGGTAGATTAATTAACTACTACGGCTGAGCTTAAAACTTTATTGGTTGGGCTTCCTACCAAGGAACCTAACTAACAACCTGTGATAACCATCAAGACATAACATACAATCAATTAAGCTTCTTTTCTTTCTCTAAACAAACAAGACATTCATAGAAAGAAACTATAAATTCAAGCCCCAACTTAAGATGACAGAGAGCTACACGTCTTTGTCTTGTGAACACGTAAATAAAATTTAAATATAGTCAGTTTTGAAGTTTTAGTGCACACAAAACACTATAAAACTAAGTAGTTCAATGAAAAATGTGTCAGTATACTTATAAAGAATCAAAATTGTAATGAGCATAGACCATGAACATTTAGCAAGTTTGGATGACATAATCTAAGCTTACCAAAGATTTTCGCGCTCCCTCTTTCCACTCACACTAATCCCTTTTGCTTTTCACTCATACAAAATCCATTTTGCTTAGCTTCTTCAAACCCTAATAGAGACTCGCGTAATCTTGAGCTTTGCTTCTCTTCTCGTGCAATCGATCAAGCCCTAGCTCTGTTCACGCTTTGCTTCTCCTCTCTTAGTGTGGTTCGTACAAGAGTTTGCATAAGAAAAACTATTTGCTATCAATTGTTATGTTGCAGACAACAAGAATGTATGACTAATAAACTAAAGCAGTAGCAAATCATTAAAAATTCCATAAAACAAACAATACCTACTCACCAAAGTGACAACATGGTAGTAAGAATACTCAATGTTGGATTAAAGAGAGATAAATGTTGGACGTCCCACATCGCCTGCCTCATAATATTTCGCATGGTTTAAATACCTGTTGGGCCACTCCAACCATTGCCAATTGGTTTTGGGATGGAACCTTTAACATGGTATCAAAGCCAGAGCATTCTTTCCGGTTCTTATGGGTCAAGAGTTGCCCTTTCGTTATGGGTCAAAAGTTACCCCTTGCCTGGTCCGGCAGGCTTCGTTGGAGGGGGCGTGTTGGAAGTCCCACATCGCCTGCCTCATAATATTTCGCATGGTTTAAATACCTGTTGGGCCACTCCAACCATTGCCAATTGGTTTTGGGATGGAACCTTTAACAATAAATCACAGTTGACACTACAACAAGTGCATAATCATTAATGTTCTTTTAGTACTTGGAATTAGTCAAACTTATTAAGGGGTGAAAGACGTGAAAAACAGTATTGTACATTGTTCTTGCAAAATCATACATGATGAATCATACTTCATCCATGAAGAAAAACATTATTGATAATAAATATATAGTTGCAGTAAGCCCAATTCTCTATGGTAGTAGAATATCTCAACAGAAAATCAAGCTATTTAACTAAGAGAAGTTAAACTAAATATAAAATTGAAATGGAGCTATTTTATTATTGTTGGGTAATTATTAAACGTTTCCAAAAAAACAATCCAAGAAAGAGTAATCCAAAAAAAAAAAATCCAAGAAAGAGGAAAATCTAGTATATCAAGTTTCAAACTATTATATATATATATATATATATATATATGTGTGTGTGTGTGTGTGTGTGTATCTAACTGTTAGTGGATAGGTAACTGCATACTTCATTGGAGGTTTAGATGATGTTTGCATGTGAGGATGTGACAGTGATGGTATAGATCTAAATTATAATTTTGCTGTTGAGAGAATATATTATCAAATGCCTAGGAATTACGATTCTGTTATGTTTTTAGCATTTGATTTGCATTGAGCAGGCTATGTGAATGGGAATGTGAAAACTATCATTAGAACATTGCTAGATACATCTATAATTAACATATGGTAGATTGGTATTTTGATTAGGGATGCATTGTAACATTTAAAATTTAAAGGCATGTTAATTTTGAGAAGGAATAAGCCTAAAATAGGAAATGGGTAAGTCATATTTTGATTCGTGAGGTTTCAAAACTTCAGGATAGATTGAGCAACATCTATGATGGATTTGAAATGTGATAGGATTGTTCTGGACCCCTTTGGATAGGATTGGGATGGTTTGGTAGATCCAAATGGCCAATTTGTATTTTTCGCATATCTCTGTCGTTTTTTGAGAATTCTCAGATGTGATTGGTGCCCATAGGTCATAATTAGTGTAAATAAGTTTGTGTTAAAATTTGACGACATTTGGAGGAAATGAACAAGTTAGGGTGCGTGAAAGTTGGTCAGAGACTAATTTTCTACATATTTCTACATAATTACTGCATAATGGCCTAGAATGAGCTTTAACATGTATGTGATGAGATGAATGATTGATAAGTCATAAGCACGATATATTATTAGGTTTGTTTCCCATGTCAAAATGTAAAGAATTACATGAGTTATGTATGCCAAAATTGGTCCAGATGATGCATAGATCATGTGTTCCAAAGAAGGGCGTTTTTGCAAGCAAGAGACAAGGTATGGTAGTGAGAACCACGACCAGGCCATGGAACCCACTGTCAGGCCGTGGAACCCATTGTTAGGGGACCTGTTCCTGCCTTGTTTTCCTACTTTCTAGCAGCGTAAATCACGACCATGCCGTGGATGACACTACTAGGGTGCTAAAATTTTTGCGTTTTCTTCCTTTTTTGCTTGCTCATGTATGTCCCCTTGTTTAGGGATACCGTATACTTCTTGGCTCTTTGTGCACACTTTTTCATGTGACTTTTGCTCCTATGCACGGGAAATTCTACATTGAACCCATGGGGTGCCTTTTAGGCATCACCGCATCCAACATTTGTTGTGACATATTGTATTGTGGCATTTGGTTTCTTGTGATTCGGTCTGTGATACAAGTGGTCTAGTTTGAGTATTAATATAAAAAAATTATTCACATTTTTATTAATTAATTATATTTGCATTAGAATTCGAATCCAGATAACCTTTGCTTACTTTTGGCATAGAAATAGGTTATACCATATTGGGTTTCTTGAGATTATCTCAAGGTATAAATTAAACTAATAAAATGTTGAAGTGCATAGAAGTAAAAAAAAACAGGACTAAATTATTTTTAACCTATATATGTTTTTTAATTGTGATCCCCATTGTATATTTCGATCTTGGCTGTGTACCTAATAATAAGACTATAGTAAAGTAATTTTTTAAAGACAATAATAAAGTAATTAACACAAGACCATAGATTTGAAAAAAAACTATGTTCTTGATGCCAAGTTCACAGTTTTCGAAATATTTGTCTTCATGGCTAATTAAGGGTAAGTAGGTTATGGAATTTTTTTTTTTTGCTTATATTGTAATCAAGTTAGGGAAAGTTTATATAGTATCATGAAAATAATAATTGTTGAATCTCTGCGATTGGCACGGATTTGATTAAAGTTAAATCTTGGTTATGGTATTAGTCAACACGTTGAAGGGATTTTTGTGTTCTTTTATGGATTAATTAATTGGTATAGTCATTTAATCCTATGCTATATGCTTTAAGTAGTACTTTTAATATATATATATATATGGATTCCAGTAACTTTTTTTATCACTTCTTTTAATCTATTTGTTTAACTTATAAGAAAAATAAATTGGGATCCTAAGTCTAGTTATTGTACTTATAAAATTAATTTTTTTAACTATAAACATTTTTTATTAGTCTCTCTAATAGTTATACTCACTTATAAAAAGATAATTGCAATTAAGTTGAATTTTATATTTATTAATTAAGTTGAAAATGTAATATCGAGTTTTTAGAAATTTGAGTTTATTTGCATATTTATTCCGGTTGCAAAAATTTAGTTGTATTATTTATCTTTTTGGTTTATTTCAAAAAATTATACGAAAATATAGAGCTGAAAATTTTGATTACAATGATATATTCAATTATTTATTCAGATCATTTTAAAAATTCAACCATATTCTAGAGGTATCGATTATTTATATAACTTAGTACCTATTCTTATTTTATTAAAGGTTCATCAAAGTCAAAATGAAGGATCTCGACCGTTGATCGGTGTGAAATCGACGTCAGTAAGCTAAACAACTCTCGATCCTCACATGCATGGCCATTGAGAATTATTAATATTTGATATAAATACAATTTAAAAATAATTGAATGTTTTGGATTAAATGAAATTATTGATTGGGTTATATTGAAATTTTTTATGAGGAATGGTAAATCTAGAAGTTACTGTGGATAAAAGTTTAATTAGAGTTTAAAAGAAAAAGAAAAAAAAAAGGAAAAGGACCAAAATTCCCTTAGTGGAAAATAACAAAAATCACTTCTCTTCTTCTCCATTTTCCTCACGCATGCTTTCTTCTTTTCCTTCCCTCTCCATTTGTTGAAGCTTCTTGCTTCTAATTGGAGGTCCATTTTGCGTCGGAATCTCAAATTGATCACGTTTCTGGGATCGTGACTTCGAGGTGAGCATTATGGACCCATCAATTTAAGCTTTCTCTCTCTTTCTCTCATTTTCTCTCTCTAGCCGAAGTGGCAATGCATGGTGGAAGGTTCTATTTTCTATTTCTTTTGCACTTGGGAGCTTGGGAACGATATCCAGAGCAAAGGGTGTAGCATAATGTTGATGGGTTTTGTGTTTCGACATTCGTAGGTAGCGAAACGAACGCCAGAAGACCGAGTGGTGAAGTGGGTGTTAGATTCAGAAGTGGAACCTTGAACCAAGTGACTGGATGACGCAACCGACACCAAGAACAAATTATTGAAGCTTGGAATTGAGGTAAGGGGGTGTTCGGGTTGTAATTAATTAAGGATTAGTATGTAAATCGGTCATGGGAAGATTATAAATTAAGTAGGGGTATTTGGATAGTTCGTAGATTAGCTAGATAATATTTATATAATATACGTATGTGTGCATGTGTGTTTTGGTGATGATTTAAATTATGAAGATTATAAATATATGCAGTGATTACATTTTTGAGATGTATATGTGTATTTAAGCATGAGTAAGATGGTAGAATTATGTAATAGTGGTGAATGATATGCATATATGGCATGATATTGGTGGCTTGGCATGTTGGCCACCTCAGTTGATGATTAAGTATTGTAAGTGAGCCACATGCTATATGATGTGTGGATGGATAATGTATGTGCATGATTATGTAGTATGGGACGGTCAACGGTATATATATAACCCCTCGTTTTTTGGCTCCCGTGGTTTTTGTGCCCAGTTGAGCTACCCAGTGGTCAAGTAGGACCTAGTGATTGAGGTGGAGAGTCAAGCAAGACTCGGTGGACTAAGCAGGGTCCACAGGGTGTCAAGTAGGGCCCCTAACCGAAGGCCGATCCTTTAGTTTTTGGATACTAGGCGTCGAATTATATGAGATTTAGTTGTAACATTTAATGAAATTGTTGATATTATATGATGATGTGAATGTGCTCTATTATGTTTGTTGATTATGATTTGCACCTTGAGGATGCTGAAACTTGTATAAAACTAGGTAGTTTGTAAGTATGTATAGGTTGTAAGGAAGTTGTAGATATGAATTAATGATAAAGAGAAGTGAAACCATTTACATATGGTAGAATTAGTGAATTAGTATTAGTGATAACCTTTAGTTAATCATATGCTTTGTTATTTACTTACCGTTCTAAATTAATTATGATTTACCAAACACTCACCCTTGTTGTGGTTTCCTTTAATTTAGTAGCCAGTGACAGGGAGGATGTTGATGTCCCAGAGGTGCGACAAGCAGAGAATTGATGCCAAGGAGTGAGGGAAATTGTGAAATGGATGGAGATATGTAAAGTGTTTAATGTATGTAATATCGTAACATGTTTTATGTGTTTGTTGGATTAACTTATCATATGGTCAATGTGGTTATGATGTGGTATGAATGATGACAATTTGAATTAGGATTGAGTGTGATGAATGATGAATCAAAATTTGTATGTTGATTTGATGAGGATATGAATTTATGTGTATGGAGTAGTAAGGTGGTGATGTTAATGTGACCAATGTTGATTTTCATGAATTTGATGTATATTGGCATGAAGCCAATATTATGTGTGGATGATAAATTGCTATGGACAGGTCTTGCATATATTTGTGAATTGTTTAATGTCTTGATGATTGGATGAATTAATTATTGTTAGTCCTCAAATTTATAATAAATCTTTTAATAAAAATTTCATAAAAATAATAAAAATTTGGATAATTTGTTAGAAAATTAGGTTTTAATTCAATAAATGGATGTTGTTGGAAATAATATGCCCTTGATCAATTTTCTCTAGTTTTGCAGTGAAAAAGTAAAGAATTCAAGAGAAAATTATACTGGAGGATCTGACGTGTAGCATCAATCCCACGCGTAGCGTCCATAGCTACTTTTGATGCTGACGCTACGCGTCACAGCCACGCGTAGCGTCAGTGCTGCGTGGACTCCACAGCCAAGCTGGCCAAGCACTCACTTAGTGACCCATTATTGGCCACTCCACTCAGCACAAATGGCTAAAATGTAGTGGAGACAGGGACACATGGCCAAGCATGATTGAATATAATATTCCAAGGTGGCCACTACAGCTACGTTAATGGAGGCTGAGTCAGGGGACTGACACGTAGCGTCACACTGACGCGTAGCGTCAGCACCCTTGCTCAGCCCTATAAATAGGGCCATCCAACACCATTCATGACATCCCATTCTCTACATTCAGAGTTCTTTCCTCTCTTCTATACTCGAGTTTTGAGTATTTCTTTTAGAGTTTGTAGTTCTAGAATAGTTTTCTAGATACTTGAGAGTGTTGTGGTGTATTGTGATCGTTGTATCGTGAAGTTTCCATCGTCTTCGTAATGTTAAACTCTGTAAGTGTTGTTTCTACTTTTACCATGTGTAACTAATTTGTTTATGTTGGAATTGGTGAACTAATCTATTGAGTATAATGTTGTGAATTCGACCTCTGCATGTTTATGATTCAAGTCCATGTTAGTATTTCAACCTTTTATTAATATGAACGTCAAACGGGAGAAAGATTTTCATGTGTATTGAAACTTGTTTTATTAGTATGAATGTCAAACGGGAGAATGATTATTCATGCCGTATTGAAACTTGTTTTGATGAAAGTAAAAGTTGGAATACCCTTGGTATCTCAATTCTATAGGGGTTGTTAACCATTGTTGCCATAAGGCCAGGTCTTAATGCAAGTTTTTACTGAGAAAGCTCATGAGGGATCGGACTTTACGGTGAATTCTTAGAATTTATATCATGAGGGATCGGTTATAATGATTTTAAGCTGCAATGACATGAAACTTGATGATTAAATATGCATGTCTTGAGTTCCTCATTGTTATTCTAGATTAGGGATTCAATTTCCAACATAATTTGTTTATCTGTGTTTATCTCAAGTATCTTACCTATTCTAGATTACAACTCAACTTTTTAGATAGATTTTTATTTTCTTTTTAGCTCATGAACTACTCAATCATGCTATCATGTGAATACTGTATAAATTATATATAAATCATTCTTTTGTCTATAACTTTCTTCACATTTACCATAGTGAATAGAAAATTACTGTTGTTATTGGACTTTCAATCCTAGTGGAACAATATCTAAATTTTAAAAACTATAAATGATTGGTGCGCTTGCCAATTAACAACCCGATGGTAGAAACGAACGGTTCAGACCCCATCGCCGGGTTAACAAGTTTTCTAGCGCCGTCGCTGGGGATTGAATTGTTTCAATAAAATAGTAAATTTTTAATTACCGTGGTAAATTTTTTTTTATTTGTTTACTTTTACTTATTGTTACACTAACTTTCTTTGTCTAGTTTGTGTATGCAAACCCGATCTACTGCAGGTAAAATTTATTTTGATCCTGAGATAGAAAGGTTTGTAAAGAAAATCAAGTCTTTGAAATCTAAAACACAAACTAAATCTTCTTCTACTTCTAAAATTTTTGAAAATTCAAATATGGCTGCTGAAAGGAGAACATTGGGACAGTTTGCTGCTATTAATAGTCCACCCCGAGTTTCGAGAATGTTTCAAGGACCTATTGTACCAGTGGAGATTAAACCTGCTACTTTAAATATTATTCAAAATAATCAATTTGCTGGTTTAAATCATGAAGAACCGTACGAACATTTAACTATTTTTTATGAGTTATGTAGCACAATTGGTTTTGAACCCAATCAAGAAGAATCTGTTTATATGAGATTATTTCCTTTTTCATTGATTGGTAAAGCTAAAGAATGGTTTAAATCTTGCCCACCGGGTAGTTTTGTAAACTGGTTCGATGTCGAAAGAAAATTTTTGGAAAGATTTTATTCTCCTTCAAAATACTTTGAGGCCATGACAGGCATACATTCTTTTTCTTAAAATAATGATGAATCATTAGGAGAAACATGTGAACGATTCAAGGCACTATTGAGAAAGTGTCCAAACCACAACTTGGATAATGCCGAAAAGGTAAGAATCGTTTACCATGGTCTATTACCTCAGTTCAAGATGATGTTAGATGCTTGTGCAGGTGGTTCTTTAATGAACAAAACTGTGGAGGAAGCAATTGACATATTGGAATCAATGTCTATTAGTGACCGCCAAGCAAAACATGAAAGAGGTAATGTACAGAGGAAGCCAGGTATGCTCGAATTGGGAGTGAATGATGCAGTGTTGGCTCAGCAAAAATTGCTGACCCAACAAATTGAAGCCATGAGCAAGCAATTAGAGAAACTTCAAATTGCTCAAGTAACATCACCACCCCCCGCTCAAGTGAAACAATGTATGCATTGCATGGGTGAATAACCATGTGGTTATTGTGCCCCTTACAGAAATGAGCAAGAGCAAGCCAATTTTCTGAACCATCAAAGAATACCATTGGGTAACTTTCCTTTCAATTATGGCAACTCTTTTCCTAACAATTTTCAACAAGGATGGCAGAATCAGAATTCTGGCTGGAGACAAGATGCTGGACCTTCCAACAGACCTCCTAACAATCAATTTAAGCCACAACAATCACAAATTGACAATGCAAGATTGACAAGGATTGAGGAATCTATCCAATAGTTATTGTAATTTGTGGAGACAAATGAAGCTGCCCGAAAAGCATCAGACATACAAATGGGTCAGCTTGCAAAGGAAATAGCTGAATTGAAAAGTTCTGGGTTTACTGCAAACACTCAAAACCCAAGGGAACAATGTAATGTTGTTTCTTCTGAAAATTTTAAAGTTGTGAAAATTGATTGTAAAGAAAAGAATGAGAAAAAGAAAGAAGAAGAAGAGAAAGAAAATGAAAAAATAGAAAAAAAATGAAAAAAAATATGCAAGTGAATGAAGAGCATGAAAAAAACTGTATTGCCATCGTAACCCCGAAAAAATATAAAGATCCGGGGAGTTTCACCATTCCTGTAACCATTAGAAATATCAAGATCAGGAATGCTCTGTTAGATTTAGGGGCGAACATCAATCTGATGCCCCTAGATTTAATAAAGCGCATTGGTTAATTTGAGCTAAAAGAAGCTAAAACAAACTTACAGTTTGCGGATCGCTCTGTCAAAAAACCTGTTGGGATTGTGGAAGATGTGTTGGTAAAGGTTGATAAGTATCACTTCAAGGTTGACTTTGTGGTACTCGATATGAAGGAGGATACTGAGATCCCCCTGATCCTTGGAAGACCTTTCATGAAGACTGCAAAGATAAGAGTAGATGTTGATCAAGGAATGGTTGCAGTCAAAGTTTATGAAGAAGAGGTAAACTTCAGTGCTCATGAACATCTTAGGACGAATGATGAGGAAAAAGTTTACCCTTCAACCGAACCAGGTATATCTCTTCCCAATCAATTAAATTGTTTTAAATTAATTGATGCCTTGAATGATGAAAGACAAGTAATCAAGCATCGGAGAAGAAGAATGAGGAAGAAACAGATAGGTGATTCCTCAACCGAAATTGAGAAACTAATCAGAGGTAATGTCTGGCTGGAGACATTAAATCTAGCGCTCAATGGGAGGCAACCCATTCTTTTCTTGTTATTTTCAATTATTTTTAACATATAAAAAAACAAAAGAAAAGAAAACAAAACAAAACAAAAATTTTTAATTATGTTTTTTAAATAAAAAGGGGTTTAAAAAAAAGGGCTTTTGAAAATTCAAATTTTGAAAAATGAAAAATAGAAGCTCACGCGTAGCGCCCCATAGACGCGCAGCGTGGACTCTGAATTTTCGACCTGATGCGTAGCGTCCCTTCCACGCGTAGCGTCAGAGCCCACGTTCAGTTTTTAAAATTGAAACAGAGAGGCCCATCTTAGGTTTTAAAAACCTAAAATTCCCTCTCTGCCTCATTTTGCTTCCACTCTCAGGATTTCAAAAACCTAAAACCCTCTTTTTCTCTCAACCATTCAACCTTCCCAAATTCCTTAATCAAGGATTCCAAGTAAGTGTTCTAAATCCCTTCCCTTTAAAATTCAATTTCGATTCTTAGAATTGCATGCGGTTAGGGTTAGGATTAGAAGACCATTGGTATTTGTTTGCTGTTAGAATAAGGAATTGAATGGATTGAATGTGGTTTTGGATGGGGGTTACTGCTGCGCAACCCCTGTTTTGCAGTTTCTGTTCTGCAAGCCCACGCGTAGCGTCCCACTGACGCGTAGCATGGGAAGTGTAACATCCCGAATTTTCTAAACATGATTAAGTGTGAGGAATAAATGGTAAATAATTATAAATGAGTTAATGAGTGTCCCAAAAATATTAGAATAATTAAATTGGGATTTATTATGCAAAATTTATAAATTATTGAAGCTAAATAAGGTAAAATTATACCCGATTAGAATTTGGGTGTCAGACCAAGTATCTCCGATCGAGATGTCATTGGTCAAGGCTATTAAGAATATTATTAGGAATCCGAATCTATATTCGGAATAATTTTTGGATTTTGTATTGAGCCCGAACAGAGAACCTGTTGGTTATAAAGCGGAGAAGCATTTATAAAGGGTTAAGTTAAAAACAAAATCTCCTCCACTTCTCTTTACTTTCCCGTCAGCTTCTTTCTCCCTCTCCCTTCTTCACTTCCATCATCTTCTTTCTCCTCTCTTCTTGCCCAAACCGTGCCCCTTTCCATGGCTATTACCCACCAAAAATTTCTTGGTCTCCATGGATTCATGAAGCATGAATGGGACATTGGAGCAAGCTTGGTTCTTCTCCCTCCCTCTTTTCCCCATTTTCGTGCTTGGTATGGAGCTAGGAGAATGAGGTATGGTTCTCAAACACCCATAGCTTTTGTTGATGGTTTTGAGTTTATTTAAGTATTATGATAGGGGATTGGGTGTTGTTTTGATGGACAATGACTTGAGGAACCAAACCCTAGCTTAGAAAACTCTTGGGGATTGTTATTATTGTTGTTGATGGTTAGGATACTATGTTGTTAGCCATGGATGTTTGAAATAAGGCATAAAAAATAGTTAAAATTGATAATAATGGATTTTAATGAAAACCCTAGAAGTTAAGAATTAGGGCTTTTGGCAAAAATGGAGGAATAGATGATTTGTTGTCATAAGGATAACTGTGTGTGTAGAAATAATGTTTGGAATGATGAGTATTTCTCATTATTGTTGGTGAGTTGAGGCATAATGTTAAGTTTTGGTAATGGAGGTTGTTGATTGATGTTGGAATATTGTATTATATGGGAGATTAGAATTAGGTATATGAGAAAATGATGGATGTTGGGTTTTGATGGGATCTTAATCTCAAGATTTGGGACTATACATATTGTGGTTGGAAGGATTGAGTTGAGAATGAGTAGGTGATGCTTAAGGTTGGGTATTGTTGTTTATGATGATGATAATGATAATAATGGCGATGGATAACCATTGATGATAGATAAATGAGTTAAGATGAGGAATTGATAAGACCTTAGGTCTTGATATGCCCAATTGAGAATTGTTAATTGATGAGGATAGTTGAGTGATTCATGGTATGAATTATAAGCCTTATGGAGATGGGCCATGGTGTTGTTATTGTTAGGATTGTTAGCCCTTTGAAACTTAGAGAACCTTGGTTTTGGGAAAGGAATTCCCGAAGCCTAACGCAGTGGCATAAATTGGTGTGTAGCAAGTTTAAGACTTGATGTTGAGCTTTATGATCAGCTAGCGAATATTTAGAATTATGGTGGTTATTGATTTTGTGAATGCACATGTATATGATATGTAGATTGCATTCAGGATTATGCTGTGGAGCTTTTGGAGCGTACATTTGGTTGCGGCTCTTCCCTCGAGGTAGGAGAGAAGTTTACATTCAAATTGCATGAGTTATATAATTGATGATTATTGTATGGCTTGATACTCATGCTTGCCTTGCCATGTTTATAGTGAAATGATATGAATGGCAAATTGTTGGCTATTGATGATAATGTATGTGTATATATGATGATGAATAACCCATGAGGGATTGAAATATGTACGTGTTAATGAACCATCCTTGAGTGGATGAAGTATATGTTTTGTGAATTGAGAATTTATGTGGATGATTGGCATTGAATGTGATGGCCATTGTGATGTATTGGTGATAAGTTTGAGGTTTATGCATAATTGAGGAACTCATAGAGTCAAATAGAGTTTTATATGATTTTGATGGCTTGGGTTAGTCCCAATAGCCCATATATGTAGTTTATGACTTGTAGGAATTGGAATGGACAAATTTTAATGAGAATAGACCCTTGAGTTGCATAAAAACATCTTGAAATATTCTAAATGCACTTATACACATAAGTCCCTCAATTTTGAGAATTTTTGAGTGAGGCCGATGGCCACACGTCACAAATAATATATTTTAGCTTGTGACAAATTTTGAAGGTCATTGGATTTGAATTGAATGAGATTGGGTGATTGGAAGTTGAAATTTTGGTGTTGTTCTGCATAAAAACAGCAGCAGGGCTGTCTTGAATCGATTCAAGACCCTTTGAATCGATTCAAGAGGTGCTGTTTTCACTATTTTGGGCTCCAGGGGCGTTTGAATCGATTCATACGAGTTTGAATCGATTCAAGGCCCTCTGTTTGTCAAATTTTGAGATTTTGGGACGCTTGAATCGATTCACATGAGCCTGAATCGATTCAGAGCCCTGTTATGGCCACTGTTGTGTTGTTTTTCCAACTGGTCTGTTTTCTTTGCTGTTTTTGGCCCGTTTGGGCATCTTAATGACATTTTTGGCTTCCGAGTTCTTCACAAAAGTTGTAGATAATTATGTTACGGAGGTGTGAGAATTAGTCTCACTTTAATTGGAGTTTTCTAACTCTCATTAGGCGAAAAATACCGAACCTATTGCGTTCAAAAATTCAAGTTTAAGAGGGTTTTGAACCCAACTTTTTATGGTGGTCAAATTGGGACTAATAGGTGATAATTGTGGTATGTCCCACTATTATTAAGACTAAAAGTGAGCTTTTCTTATGTCTTAGTATTGAAAGTTAACATGAGCTTGTTATTACCTAAACCCCCCCTTTATTGTGTAAAAGTAAGAGATTATGGTAGGGGTATATGATGATGGTGAGTCTAGGTGATAATGATGTTGATTGACACACATTATGAGAGTATGAATATTCACCACTAATGATATTAAATGATGGTTGATCTATAACACACCTGGTATAGTGATGAAACTAATGAGGGATGATTGTACGACAATATATTCATTACAAGTCGATGAATCGGAAATGATATTGATAATGAATGATGATGGGCGAGATTGTTAATCGTTCCATGAATAGAGGATGGTTGCTAATATTGATGATTTGTTGAATACTACTGTGTTGATACAAATGTGATCTTATATGTGTGGTTTGAATTGTATTTGTGAATTATTGTGAATACCACACTAATATGTAAGACAATGGTTATGGATAATGAGATAAAAATCCATTAAATGAAGGTGTGGTAATATTTATGAATGATATGTAATGATGTGATGCCATTGGGGTTGATTGCAAGTATTGACTTGCATGGATGATATGAAAAATATGTAAAATATATTGAGATGAAAATGCCACACTTAAAACTTAAAAATAATGGCTAAAACCAACTGTGATAAAATCCACTAAGATGTATATGGTGGTGTTGGTGATTATGATGATGATGGTTGATGAGTGGCATTTAGGATGCACAGTGTGAGAAATGCATTTGATTTGCATTGCATTGCATCCATGGCATATCGATCGCTGTCTATGTGGAATATTAGGGGGTTCCACTAGGCGGGCCCAGTGGGAGGGCGGCTCAGTGCACGAGCGTATTGTTGATTTCCCCTGTGACTCGGTGTGTGAGTCACGAAGCTGTCCATAGTTTGGTGACGAGGCACCCTATGTGGCGGGCCCAGTGGGCGGGCGGCTCTATGGTGAACGAGTTTACCTCGGTGTCTGACGGGGCACGGCTCTCTCGATGTGTGTTCGGGAGGGGCCCGTAGCACTTTTGGCAGGTGAGGCCATGTTGTTGATCCGCAAGTCACGGGGTGACTAGTGCTACAGATGGGCGATAGCGGTTTGGTACCAGTAAAAGATGTTGTTGAGATGCATGTATGCTTTGAGATATGTGTACACATTTTGCTACTGCAGTAGCGGCATAGTAGTACACCTATGCTTGACCCACAACTTGGTGTTTATTCCTATAGTCGGATCCGCATTTGTTGTTGATTATTCCATTGTGCATATGCATTAGCCATAAGAGCATTTGCATATAGCATGGAGATATGCCAGAATATGATGACGATTGATGATGATTGGGATGGTGGTATATGTTGATGAGATGGGTAATTAAATACCTAAAAGACCACATATGATTAATAAACGATATGAATATATCTAAAACGATGTTGAATATGACGATATGTATATTATGGCCCAATGTAATGAAGGGCATATTTGTTTATGATTGATGATAATGATGTTAGCCCGTGGTGGCTTTGAGAAAAGACCGGAATGGTCAATGTTGATGATGTTAGCCCGTTGTGGCATTGGAATAAATGTGTATATGCTTGCTTTGCTATGATTTGATGAATAAGTATAAAATAACTATATATATTGTTGAATTAATAATCTATGATGACTATTGATGTGTTTAGCAAAGCATACATGATGTTGATATGCATATGCACATAATTTTAATTGTATTCATATCGTCATTTTGAATGTATAACTCACTCTCCCATGTGGTCTCCTTTTTATCATTGTGGTGCAGGTTGCCATAGGATGAGTTCAGACTTTAAAACCGAAGCTTTGGTGAAGGTATATAGTGGTAGAGGAAGTGCCTTGGCCGGCATCATTTGTAAATTGTTATGTATTGAATTTATGAAATGAATAAGTTGTGCGTAGGAGATGACTTAATGCGTATTGGAAGGATTGAAATGGATTGATATATATATATATATTAATGATAGAGAATGTTGGGAGAAGATTCCCGTAAGTATATGTATATATATAATTATATCTTAGGCAATGCATGCGTCTATAGGATGTATACGAATGTGATATAGTAATAGGTTATGTTCGGTGTTTTGCATGTTTTGCCTAGCCTTTTCTCATATCGTCATATATGGGACTAGGTGTATGCCCGGTATACACATTCTTCCGCTGTAAACTCTAATATTTTTGTATACCGTTATGGGTAATTTAGATATCGATCTAGCTTAGGGTTATTTAATCTCACTCTTGGGTTTTCTGTGATTTGGGTCTTGATGTGATCATGGTGAAGTCTTGGAAATATTTTCAAACGCGAAAAATTTATTCTCATTTTCATTAATTATGATGATCACTCTCATTAACTTTGCTCGGAAATACTTTTCCTTAGAATTCCTTACTCGGAAACACTTCAAATTTAGTGCCCGACTCATGAATTCTTTAAGTCGAAAATATTTCACTTCGGAGTTCCAATCAACAATTATTCACTCGGAATATCTCCATCCGAAACGTATATATGCAAACTCACAACCTTTCTCTGACCAAAGGTATTTCCACTAAAATAGCCCACTCGGAAATTTTTCGCTCGGTGCTATACTACGAAGAGTCAAAAATGTCTCACTCAGTACAATCCCAATTAGTAGTGTTGCACTCAGAAATTCTCCACTCGGGAGAATTTGCACTCAGAAAACTCGAGCCCGAATGAAAACTCAGATTGTAAGGCTAAAACTGAACTCTGAGTGTAGTAAGTACAATCAATTCGAGTGCGGCTGAAGAATCACTTAGAACCTTCCTCTCAGGAAAGTTCAATCAGAACTCTTTACTCAGAAAGAGTTATTTCGAAAGCTTCCACTCGGAGCTCTCACCCAGAAGAGTTTCCGCTCGGAAATCTCACTCAGAAGAACTCCCACTCAGAGTTCTCAATCGGAATAACTTCAACACAGAAGTATCACTCAAAATTGTCCTTGACGAAAAATGAGACTCAGCTAAAACGTACATGCTTTTACTGAGCAACTCGAGGGGTAATGGAATTTCCCGGGTGGCATGGCCAGAACCAGCCTCACTCGGAGTCACTCATTCAGAGTCAGTCGCTCACTCGGAACTGATCACCCAATAATGCTTGGGGACAGTATCCAATGACTAATGAGTATTCCGAAGGATGAACACTTAGTAAAACGTCCTCACGATTACTTCCCCTCAAGGCTACTACTGCAAGCCATTCTCATGATAACAACGTTTTTCCTCATGACGGCATTCCCCATTACTTATACCAGGTTTGTGTATGCCAAATGTGTGATTTAAGTAAACGATTTCATCACACTAAAATATCCATACTTGACAAAAGATATTCTATCTTTTCTATCAAACCAAGCCTTTAGTCATTAAGGTACCCATACGTGAGGAAAATAATTGTATGTCGTTATCCGTCCTTCATCCTACATGTCTAAATCCGGATTGGAGATTGTGTATTAATACCCATTCTTCATTCTACACATTTAAATCTGGAATGGTTCATTATACGTACAATGATTCTATTGAAATTATTTTCAACGGACAAACGTATAAAGCAAGTTGTCTTTTTATTGATCAGATCTTGAATTACATAAGAATTGATTAACTGATCTGGAGCTGATCCCAGAACACAGTAGATTTGAATCAATAAAGACTAAAGACAAGGAAGGCACTATTTCTGTTGGCTTGTCTCTCCGCCCTTTCCTTTGCCTTTATCTCCGGCCTCGCCTCCCCCATCACCAGCAGCTTTACCTACATCAGGACTTGTTCCTTCACTTCTAGGCTGCTTGGTGATGGGAGTCAGGAGAGAAGGTCCCATTGACTGGCCTTTGGGGAGAGGAGCCAGCTTATACTTGGTGTTTGACGGTTCCTCCTGACGATCGTCAACCAAAGCTACGAGTTTTCCTCCTTGAAACTCATAGAACGGATCAATACCATTCAAATTGAGTTCCACTTTGGGATTCCAGTATTGAATTTGATGTACAGCTAACCTGAAAGATTCCTCGATTGCTTGGACACAAATAGCCACAGCCTCTTCTGCTCTGGTATTTGCAGCAGTCAAATCCGCTTTCAGAACTTTGACCTCGTCATTCGAACTCGCCAACTTTAGTAACAACTCCTTCTCCTTACGAGCCCAGTCTTCAACTCCTTGGGAGTAAACAACCTTGGCTTCTTTCAGTTCCTCTCCCAACTTGGCCGAATGCTCCTTCTCCGTACAGAGGCTGGTATGGAGGTCGGAATTGATTTTCTTCTGATCAAGCACTTGAGCCTCCAGCTCTTTAACAAGATATTTCAGCCTGGAGATTTCTTCGTCTTTCTGGTACCCTTCTTCCTTGGAAGCCTCCAACCGACTTTCCAAGTGAAGAATGTTCGCTCTGTCCTTAGCTGCGGCAACGTTCAGATCATTAACCTTGCCCGTTAACTGGCCAAGTTTTTCATTATCTTCTGACAGCCTGTGAACCGATCTCAGAAGACCGGACAGTTCAGCCAGTTGCCATTGTCCAGCATCACAAGCTCGAGTTACTTCTCCAGGCTCTAAAGTCTTCAGCTTATACGGAGAATCGGGGATACATTCAGGAACTGGACCCTCATACACTAAGTATGGGGCAAGATTGGAGTTGCCTGGAGGGGGACAGGAAACCTTGGGCACAAAGTAAGAACTTATTGGCCTGGCGCCAAAGGTAATCACATTGCTGGGGGCAGTCGTTGTTGTCTCTTCTTTCCCTTTTCCTTTAGAGGCCCCAGGATCAACTGCCTCTTCGGAAGTCTTTGGTTTTTTGGGAGAGGGCTGAGACTCCGTTTTCTTGGAAGAGTCATGTTCTGCTTTCGTCCTCTTCTTACCGGCCTTTTTTCCCTCAACATTAGAGGTCGGTATGTCAGATCCGCCCTCCAATAAAGGAATATCGTCACCAGCGGACGAAGTGAGTATGATGGTCTCAACGGTAGCCTTTTTGGAATTCCGCTTTGCCTGAATATTGTTCTCAACCGCAACAGATTTCCCTCCAGTTTTGAGGCCCTTCAACTTCTCTATCTTTGGTGACTCAGCTTCAATTTCAACTGCATAATCAAATAGAAAGACCATCAGTAACAGAAGATATCAAGACATAAAAAGAAGGAAAATAAAAAATCTCAGAAAATTACACAAGTATTCTTCACGGGTAGTTTCTGACCCTAGCAAACGCCTGTAAGAGAAAAACTTGTGCGAGGCGGTGTATGATTGAAGAGCAGAAAGAACGAAGACCGATGTTGGGGTTAACTCGTCCTCATCGGTGTAATAAGCCTGAGACGTCAACAAAAAGTGTTCATGAGTCCAGGCCACGGGAAATTCTTGAATCCCATCTTTATTCAGCCAAAAAATTGGGTCATTGGGCTTCACACGAATCCTGGTGAAATAAGATTTGAATGAACGCCAATCTACTTTGGCGAAGTCAGTGTATGACTCGAAGTTGATGACTTTGGAGTTAGTTCGGAGGGTTATCAAACTTACTCCTCCCTTCTCCTTATCCGCACGACGGACCACTTGCGTAAAATAAAAAAGCATGGCCATCGTGGGTGTGAAATTGAAGTGATCCCCAAGCACTTCAAGAGAATGGATTAACCCCCATCCATTGGGGTGAAGCTGAGAGGGGGCGCAGTCCAAAAACCTCAACACCCCCATCTGAAATTTTGTGAAGGGAAGGCGTACACCTAAATTCAAAAATACGAAGTCATACATGAATATTGACCTCTCATCCGGTGTATGACAAACCCGTTCTGAGAGAAGAGGAGCCAACACCATAAAACGCTTCTTGAATTTCTCCTTTTTGAAAACCGTGAAGCGGGGCTCCAACCTTGCTCCGTCCTCCCGAGCATGGATAGACGGTGTTGAGAGAAATTCACCCGCAACCCAGTAATAAGGACGCTCCTTTTGGAGCTTAACCTAATCAATCCAGTGTGCAACTACATTGCACAGCCCAGAAGCTGTCTTCAAGATATACTACTGAGATGGTGCTCCACTGCCAGAGGCACTTTCTCCAGTCATCTTCTTTACAGCTAGTTTAAACACCTTCACGCTGCGATAAAAACTCACATCATCAGAGAGGTATAAATCAACGCTCTACTCACTTTCACTAGAAGAGGATTCTGAAGAGGGTATTATCACCCTTCGCCTTGAATAGGGCGACGCCTCCCTCTCTGAATAAAGTGGGTTTGAATGGAAGATCACAGGGATCCTCCCACCACAACTAGAGGAAATTTGAGACAACGCTCTTCCTCCTCTTCCCCTAGGGCCAACGCGGCTCGAGCCAGCGAAACCTCTCCCAGACATTTAGAAAAACTAGAAGAAAATACGAGAAGACGAAGGAAAGGTTACCTAAGGATGAAGAAGGGTGGTGAATCAAGTATCACACAAGCAAACAATGTCTTCTCGAAATTTTTGCAGAGTTTCGTCAGGAAAGCAAGACTGAGTAATTTCTGAATTCACTAAGTATTCCTTTTATAAGGGGTCAACAGACTCAATTACAGGTTGAAGGTTATGTCGTTTGCCACTAAACGACGCCATTTTGGTAAATCCAAGGCTGTCGTTTCAAACCTTAAGGCGCGAAATCAACGTCGATTCATCAAAATGGCCTCTCAAATGGGCCTCAGAAATTAAATTTCAGGCCCATGAAGCTCCCTAGTGACGGTTATAAAGATTTAAGGCAATAATGGCTCGCCCACGTGATTAAAGGCATTAAATATCCAATCATGAGAAACGTTGTAACTGTTACTTGAATACCAAGGGTTGCAAGCTTCAAAAACTTTTGAGATTCTCACACAAAGAATCTTTGTCCATATCCGTCCTCACGAGTGCCATGACGACGGAACCTTCGTTTAAGAACGGATGTCTACGTGACAACGTGTATCATCCGACATCTACACTTCTTCTAAAACGACGTAGCTTATATGAGCCACTTTACTAGTCCCTCACATAAGCTAGGGGAAAAGTAGAATGATGACCTCGTCTCGATACCGGACTTGATAACAAAATTGAAAACTCAATCCGTACCTTGACGATTGAAACGTACTTGCCCAGGACGGATGATCTCAATCACCTATTCTGTGATTTGATGATGTAACTCCTGGTGTGGTGTACTCCCCAGCGTGGTGTATCCCCAGCGTGGTGTACTCCCCAGGATGGATGATCTCAATCACCTATTCTGTGATTTGACGATGTAACTCCTAGCGTGGTGTACTCCCCAGGACGGATGATCTCAATCACCTATCCTTTGATTTGATGATGTAACTCCTGGCATGGATAATTCCCATCATCATCCTTATGATGGAAGCTTTTGAAGTCTCAATCTGTATCCTGACGATTGAAAAGTGTTTCCCCAGGACGGACGATCTCAATCACCTATCCTGTGGTTTGATGATGCAACTCTTATGATTTTGAAAGCTCAATCCGTACTCTTACGATTGAGATATATTTCCCTAGGACGGATGATCTCAATCACCTAATCTGTGATTTAATGATGTAACTCCTGGCGTGAACAAATTCCCATCATCATCTTTATGATGGAAGATCCAACTATCATCTTTATGTATCTTTGTAGTTCCCCAAGCCCGGAACAATACTCTCACATTGGACAACGTTTTCATCTCCAATGAGAATAATACGAACTAATACTAGTCATCCGTCCTGTGACACCGCTACTATGAACAATGGATCGACTCCTTTCCTCCCCAAAGGAATTAAGGATGATGCCCTATGACAGGTACCTATTCCTTAACATACCTGCACTTGGGGACAGTATTCATTTATATATCTTTCCGTTCTAAAATTATATGATTTTCTGAGGTGATTATTTTAATCCAACCTCAACGTTAGCCCTACAGAGCGGATTATCAATTACTGAAACGATATATACATCTAAGTCATATTATTCTTCATGAAGTATTGAAGATAAAATTCTGAAAGGGAATTATTCATTCGTGAAGAGCAGGATTACATGTAATACCAGAGTTGATCCCGAAACACAACTTTACATATTAAAAATAGCAAGATTACGGAGGGGGAACTTGCTCTTCAGTCTCTTTCTGTCCTTCCCCTTCTCCAGGTTCTTGTATCCCTTCCTTTGGGATTTCCTCAGGAGTCTTCTCTTCTGGAGCTTTAGCACCTCCTGCAGATGAGGTGACCTCAGGTATAGGAAAAACGAAATCCGAGCCTATACTTTGACCCTTGGGAAGAGGGGCCAAACCATACAAGGACTCCGGAGGATCTTCATATCGACCATCAACCATTGCAACTAACCTCCCTCCATGGAATTCATAGAACGGATCCATACCATAGAGGTTAAGCGACACAGTGGGGTTACGATAGAAAACTTGGCGTATAGCTAGGCCGAAGGATTCTTCAACTGCTTGAGTGTATATATCAATAGCTTCGTGCGCCTTGGCTTTTGCTACAGCCAATTCTTCCCGCAACCTCGAAAGATCTCCATCCGATCCTTGAGATTCCGTGCTCCTAGCCTTTAGTCCCTCGATCTCAAGGAGGAAATTCTTCTCCTTCTGGGACTATTCCTCTGCTTGTTTAAAATAATCCTCCATAGCAGCTTTGCTTTTATCTTCAAGATCAGCTTGTTTAGCTTGACTACTATGGAGTTCTTCTTGAGATTTACCAAGCATCTCCTCCTTCTCTGCCAGTTTACCCTCCAAGTCTTTAAGCATGGTTTTGAGCTTGAGATTTTCCTTGTTCATAAAATCTCTGAACTCTTTAGACTTGATGAGGTGATCTTCAGCTAATTTTAAGGCAGCTTTATCCTTCCCCGATGAGAGGTTGAGTTGTTCTACTTTATCACTCAGCCTATCAACCTTGTTAGCATCATCAGCTAACAAACTGAGCGAGTGAAGCATCCCAGTAAGCTCCGCTAATTGCCATTTTCTGGCCTCACGTGCCTCTTTGATTTCTTTAGGTTTAAGTGTGGGCCGGAGCTCGTATAAAGGCTGAGGAAAAATCGCTGGGGTTGTCCCTCGGTATGAGAGGAAGGGAGTAAGGAACGAAGCAGTTGGGTAGGAGATCGGACTTGAAGACCCAAAGACCCCGGAAAGAATACCCTTATGGAGTCCGGCGGAAACTTCAGCTGCATCCGAGGTTTCTACAGCTTTACCTTTTGAGGCCCTTGCCCTTTCCGGACTCCTTGAAGGTTTATGTTTCTTTGTCGATCTTCCTGAAGGGTCATTCTTGATCTTCCTCCTTCTCTCTATTATTTTGGGTTGACTTGCAGTTGCATCAACACTAGTCGAATCACCCTCCACCAGCGGAATTTCCCTTTCGACATCCGAGGTCAGAATGATAAATTCAGAACTACCCTTCACAGAATCCTTCTTAGGTTGAATTTCATTCTCACCAGCTACAGATTTACCTCCTGCTTTCAAGGATTTCAGCTTGTCCATGTCTGGAGATTTTTGCTCTATTTCACCTACATGCATAAATAAAACGTATTAGCAACAAAGAAATGCTCAATACATTCAACAAAGGTGGAAAAAAAGAATAGAACAGGAATTACGTAAATATTCGTCCTGGACTACACTTGAACTACTTAAAAGACGTCTACACAAAAATGCTTTAAAGCGTGTAGAATATGCTTCAAGGGTGAATAACACCGTCGCCGTTTCAGTAGACAGCTCAGACTGATGAGTGTAGTATGCTGAAGAGTTCAGAAGAAAGTGCTCATGAGTCCAGCTCAAAGGAAATTTATTAAGACCCTCTTCGTTCTTCCAGAAGACGGGCTTATTCTTTTTAATTGATATCCGGGTGAAGAAAGACTTAAATGACTTCCCGTCAACTTTAGCCGAATCGGTGTAGGATTCGAAGTTCACAAAGGAACATAGAGTCCGAAGTGTGATTAGACCTACACCGCCTTTCTTGTTAGCCCTCCGAACTACCTGAGTGTAGTAGAACAGCATCGCTACGGTGGGCGTAAAGTTGAAGTAGTCACCCAATACTTCTAGAGCACGAACGAGTCCCTAACCGTTCGGATAAAGTTGAGAAGGTGCACAATTTAGGAACCTCAATACACTCATTTGAAATTCGGATAAGGGGAAACAAACTCCGAGGTGATGAAATACAAAATCATGCATATATACCGAACGCTCATCTAGGACAACGTGATATATCCATTTTGTAGGGAGCGGTGCAAATACCCTGAACCATTTTTTCATTTCCTCCTCGGCGCAAACTGTAAACCTTGGCTGAATCCGAGCTCCGTCCTCATTCGCGTGATGGGAAGCTAAGTTTTTAAACTCATCAGCTATCCAGCAGAAGGGCCACTTAGCCCGGAGTTCTTCCCAGTTTAGCCGAGAGGCAATTGCGCTGTACAGACCTTCTGCTGTTTTCAAAACAGTTTGATCTCCAGAGGTTCCTTCTCCAGTCATCGTTTGAGTAGCGTGAACAAAAATCTCTGCTCTATGATAAAAAGTCACATCGTCAGAAGGGTAACAATCATTACTCATCTCACTTTTCAAAGAGCGACTACAATCAGAGGACGACTCCGAGAAGGGAAAAGTCACTCTTCACCGTGAGTAAGATCCCCTTTCTGAGCGACATGACTCAGCCCTCGGAAGAATCACAGGGATTCTTCCCACACGATAATTAGGGCTGCGAGAAGTTAATCTCCCCCTCTTAAGATATATTTTTTTAAAGCAAAAACAGCAGAGCAAAAGAAGACGGAAATAACAGAAGGAAGAAAATGGTTACCTCAGAAGATAAGGAAGATGAAGACTGAGAAAAACTTCACAAAACAAACGGCAAGCGTCCTTATAAAATTTCTGTAGAGTTTTGCTAAGAAATCAGAAGTGAGTGGTACCCAGAATCCACTAAGTGTTTCTTTTATAGGAAACAAAAGGGTTCGGTTACTAACTCTTGAGGTTGTGTCATTCACGACTAAACGCGTCAATTTACAAGTCAAACGACACAGTCATTCTAAATTCATGGGCGCCAAAACAATATCAATTCGTCAAAAGGCCTCTCCGCTGGGCCCAGAAGTTTTAAAAATTGTAGGCCCATTAAGCCCCAAACAACGGTTATTGAGATTTACGTCTCAGACGCAATAACTGCTCGCACACGTGATTAAAGGCATTTAATGTCTAATCATGCGACGCAATCTATACTTTACAGACGTTACTCAAATTTCAAGGGTCCTCAGTTTTCAAAAAACTTTTGGCATTCTCCTGCTGCGAATCTTTGTCTGAAACCGTTATAACAATATCATGACAACGGAACGTTCAACCCTAGGACGGTTCCTCATGATATAATAATGCTGAACAACACACATGCATAAAAACGTTTCCTATATAGCTATACCGGCATCTAGACCTTTCGCAGGTTGAGTAGCTCATGTGAACAACTACACAGTCCCTCACACAAGCTAGGGGACATATGATCCAGTCTTGATACCGGTATCTGATCTACAAGACATATTTCAACATCTTTGCCAATTCGCCAATGTGCAACCGGTGTCATCGGTATACATCCGGACTCTAATTCCGTATCAGGCACTCTCCCTATACCGGTTGTCCAGGATAACACCATGACACCGGATAACACACACGTCACTATGTAGAAGACAAAAGGCATTGCTACAGGGACCGATCAATAATTCCCTGCACTACGAGCCAAAATCTACTCACGGGAATGGTCAATTTGTCCCTTAATTCTAGCCTATACTCCCTACGCTCAATATAAAATGGCCACTTGACCCAATCATACTGGTAAGTGCATAATAAAATAATAATTTAAAGTGTTATTAGAGGTTAGTGGTTCCCCACTAACGAATCCTCGAATATCGAGCCAATCAGGTATATGAACTCTCTTCATCAATGAAGGGAGGGATCTTTTGACTCTATCAACTTACAATTATTCTTTGAATACATTCCTGACTTGGAATATTATCACTGACTTGAGCGTCGGAGAATCTTCACAGGTGACACCACCTTTCGCCCACATCAACGCGTTAGACCGGTGTGAAGGACCTCCAGGACGCCCAATCCGCTCTCTTCTCTTACAGAGACATCGGATAGACAAACCGGATACTCATATAACCGGTCTTCAGAGATGTAATCCTCCTATTATTTGTGATTGACCCGACACCGGATCTCTTGACCCCGGTTCACGACAGATCATAATCTATTAAGTATAATGTTGTGAATTCGACCTCTGCATGTTTATGGTTCAAGTCCATGTTAGTATTTCAACCTTTTATTAATATGAACGTTAAATGGGAGAATGATTTTCATGTGTATTGAAACTTGTTTTATTAGTACGAATGTCAAATGGGAGAATGATTATTCATGCCGTATTGAAACTTGTTTTAACGAAAGTAAAAGTTGGAATACCCTTGGTATCTCAATTCTATAGGGGTTGTTAACCATTGTTGCCATAAGGCCAGGTCTTAATGCAAGTTTTTACTGAGAAAGCTCACGAGGGATCAAACTTTATGGTGAATTCTTAGAATTTATATCACGAGGGATCGGTTATAATGATTTAAGTTGTAATGACATGAAATTTGATGATTAAATATGCATGTCTTGAGTTCCTCATTGTTATTCTAGATTAGGGATCCAATTTCCAACATAATTTGTTTATCTGTGTTTATCTCAAATATCTTACCTATTCTAGATTGCAACTCAACTTTTTAGATAGATTTTTATTTTCTTTTTAGCTCATGAACTACTCAATCATGCTATCCTGTGAATACTGTATAAATTGTATATAAATCATTCTTTTATCTATAACTTTCTTCACATTTACCACAGTGAATAAAAAATTACTGTTGTTATTGGACTTTTAATCCTAGTGGAACGATATCTAAATTTTGAAAACTACAAACGATTGGTGCGCTTGCCAATTAACAACCCGGTGGTAGAAACGAACGGTTCAGACCCCATTGCCGGGTTAATAATTATGCATGTAGTTGAATAGGCATTTATATGACATTAGGAACTAAATAGGTGAAATTGAGACCCGACGGGTTTTGGGACCCCCGGAAGGCACCAATAGGTTCCCTATATCATTTAAAACTTGTAGGTGTAGGCCTTGTGTGGTTTAGATCCCATTTGAATGGTTTGGTGGATAGGTTTTGGTTACTTTTGGTTTTAATGCATTTTTTCACATATCTTGGGCATATGTTAGAATTTTAGCAAACAGGCAATGCCAATAGTTTCAGAATAGGGAAAACATAGTGCCTATGAAGTTTCATTGTAATCGGAGTTGAAACGGGCAAAATAGGTAGGTTGGAAGTCAATTTATGGGTTAGGAGCTGTCAATCTCGCTCAAGCGAGCCAAATCTCACTCAAGCGAGCCTTTATATAAATTTAGGTGTGGATTCTGGGTAAATCTCGCTTAAGCGAGCATAATTTTGCTCAAGCGAGAGTCATTTTCACTTAAGCTAACGTCATTTTTGCTCAAGCAACTAATCAGTGTCTGATACTGCTTTTGCTTGAGCGAAAATCTTGCTTAAGCAAAAATCTTGATTAAGTGCCCAAAATCTCACTCAAGTCAGCTGATTTAGCCTTTTTTATCCTTCATGAAAGTTGTATAGAATTTTGTCATCGTCGTTTTGATACCTAATTTGTGACAATCAGAGTTTAGTATCCTGAGTTATGCTCAAAATACTAAAGGGTGTTTAGGCTAAAAATTTTAACAGGGCTGATTTCATAAATTAGTGAATTAGGCATTCTTAGAGGCGTAACTGGCCCTTGACTTCTGCATAACAATTGTAGGTATTTAAGTTACAGAAGTGTACCAACTGGGCTCATCTCAATTGGAGTTGTGTAACTCTGATTTGACTCAAGTTATCGAGCAATGCGCAAGGAGTTAGCATGCTAAAAGATTTTCTTTGAGTAGTTTTGGGTCCCCCAAGCCTAAGATACATTATTATAGACCTGTAGAGCCATATGGGACATCCTAGGACAGATGTAAATAACTTTAAAAAGATTTTCCTCTGTATTTTTATTAATCGATAAAGCATTGTATGTTTAATTAACTTTAATTGCATGGTTAATGTCTAATAATTAGGCAAGACGTCATATTTATAGTCACTATACACTTCAAATTTGGATCCATACAGGTAATGTCTCCAAATTTTTAGTGCAAAGACCACAACTGCTAGCTCCAAATTGTGTGTAGGATAGTTTTATTCATGTAGTTGCAGCTGTCGCGAGGCATAAGCAATTACCCGATCATGTTGCACCAGCACACATCCAAGGCCTAGCCTGGATGCATCACAATATACCACAAAGCTCTCCTGTAAGTTAGGAAATACTAACACAGGAGTGGCATTTAATCTCGCCTTCAGTTCTTGGAAACTTCTTTCACATTCAGGGATAAAAGGAATACCTGTTCTAGTCAACTTTGTCATCGGCAACATAATCTTAGAGAATCCCTCAATAAATCTTCAGTAATAACCGGCTAGACTCATAAAACTTCTAATTTCAGTGATGGATTTAGGTCTATCCCAAGCCATAACTAGTTTATGAACAACAAATGACTGATCCTTATCTCGTTGAGTTGAAAGAGATTTAAACCAGCGGTAAGGACCTATCATTGACTGAAGGTTTTGATCAGATTTATGTGCCTGATTCAGGAGATTTAAGGAAAATGGTGCTTGATGAGGCTCATAAGAGCAAGCTGAGTATTCATCCAGGTACTACAAAGATGTATCAAGATTTAAAATCATGTTTCTGGTGGCCAGGATTGAAGAAAAATGTTGTTGGTTATGTTACTCGCTGCATTATTTGTCAAAAGGCGAAGGTTGAACACCAGAAACCATCTATTGGTTTACAGCCTCTTAAGATCCTTGTATGGAAATGGGATGCAATCGTTATGGATTTTGTGATGGGGTTACCCAGGACCCGAGCGGGTCATGATGCTATCTAGGTAATTATGGATAGACTGAAGTCTACACATTTCTTGTCAATCAATATGAGATATTCGTTGCAAAGACTAGCACAGATTTATATTAGTGAGATCGTTCGACTACATGGTGTTCCATCTAGTATTGTGTCGGATAGAGATCTGAGGTTCACTTCCTGATTTTGGGGAAGCTTGCACCAGGAGTTAGGCTCGAAGCTCCGATTGAGTTCAGCCTATCATCCTCAGACTGATGGGCAGTTAGAACATACTATTCAGAGTTTAGAGGACTTGTTAAGGTCTTGTGTGCTAGAGCATGATGGTAGTTAGGAATAGTTCCTCCCTCTGATTGAATTCAAGTATAATAATAGCTAACACAGCAATATCGGTATGGCTCTATTTGAGCCTTTGTATGGCCGGAAGTGTCAGACGCCTCTTTATTGGTTAGAGACTAGTGAAAATTTGATGTTGGGGCCAAAGATTATGCAGCAAACCACAGAACAAATTAAAATAATCAGAGAAAAGATGAAGGCATCTCAGGACTGACAGAAGAGTTATTATGATAACAGGAGGAAACCTCTTGAGTTTTAAGTTAGTGATTTTGCATTCTTGAAGGTTTCTCCTCACAAAGGTATTGGGCAAGTGTTGAAAAGCAGAAAGTTAAGTCTGAGATATATAGGACCCTATGAGGTTTTGAAGTAGATTGGTTTGGTGGCATACCAGATTGCACTTCCTCCTCATCTGGCAAATCTTCATAATATGTTTCATGTATCCTAGTTGAGGAAGTATATACTGGACTCTACACTTGAAATTCCTGATGACGATGTTGAGATCAGAGAAAACTTGGCTGTACCTGTTGAGCCTACTCAGACTATGGATAGATTGATCAAACGCTTGAGAAGTAAGGATGTACCATTGGTAAAGGTGGCGTGGCAACAGGGTAACTGTACCACCTTTACCTGGGAGCACGATGACTCGATAAGACAACAGTATCCTGAGTTGTTTCATTAAGGTACGTGATCTATTAAATTTTAAGGATGAAATTTTTATAAGAGGGGTGAATTGTAACATCCATTATTATTATCATTACTATTCTAAATCATTAATTAATTTTTATTAACTCCTCTCTCTCAGGTTATTACCCTGCAACATGTACCCATTTTTTTTGTAACCCACTTTTTTTTAATATATTTCTCTATCTCTTTTACTCTATTTTCTTCTCTTTACTTCCAGCAGTAGGCCTCTTTTTTTTTAATTTGCACTCTCAATCAGTGAATCTCAATTCACTCTATGTGTCACTTTCCCTCTCACTCATTAATGCACGTGTCTTCTTCTCTGCATGCACACACACATGTCATTTTCATCTCTCAATTTCGCTCTCTCTTACCTTTCAAATCACTCACTCTCGGCTCCATCTGTCTCTTTTCCTTCTTTTATTTTTTTCTTTAATTCTCTTATCTTCAGCAGCATACCCACTTTTGTTTGTTTTATTTTTTTCACCTTCTCTTGCTTTTGGTATGCGGACCCCACTAAACCTCACTTCCTATTCTTCTAATTACTTTGTACATGTAGTGGCCAGGAAAAGAAAAATTCCTATTGACTTCTTTCCCCTGCACCTCTCGATATGCTTCAAGATTCCACCTTATATCCACTTCAAATACTTCATTTAATCTTTTATTTCATCCCTCCACCAATGAGTTTTACACTCTCATTTCACCTATACATTTCAATTCTATTTTATTCCAGTCCTCTTCACCACCGAATTCCATAGACACTGCCCTTAATTAATTAATTTCAATTTCATTCTCACTAGCTCTCACGTGCCAGAGAAAGATAATTTCTAAATGAATTCATTTTTGGGTTATTTAGAAAAAAATTGTGCTTGATGTTGAAACCATGAGCATTTTATGATTTTGACTGAAGTTTCTTGCTTGAAAAATATGAGATATATTAAAATTATAGCAGTGTTAAAAGTTGAATTTGTAGGTGTTATAAGTCTAAAAACAACAGGTGTTAAAATTGAATTTGGTGGTGTTAAAAACATATTTTCTTTTTAAGAAAAATTAAATACTGAGTTTTATATATTGAAAATTGAAATTTTTAGTATGAAATATAAGATTGGATTTTCTAAATAAATCCTTGTGGGAAATTATTTTAAAGAAGCTTTATAAAAATTTAAACTAATTAAGAAATGTTTTAAAGACTGAATATTAGATATTAAAAAAATTGAAAATTTGAGTTTTAGGAATTTTATTATTTAGTGAAAATAATATTTATGAGTAAATATGATTTTATATAAAAGGTATAGTTTAGTTGAAAGTAATGAAAATATACAATACATTCTTTTTAAGGAATTAAATTATTATGTGACATTCAAAATATTTAAATTATTTAAATAAATTTTACATTATAAATATATTATATATTAGGGTAAGAAAGACTTATCAAATAAAAATGTTGCTACAAGACATAAACATTTTTAATGTATAAACATAATATTTAATTGTAGTTTCAACAATTAATAGAAAAATAAGTGTTAAAATAATTATTATTAAATTTTAAAATTTATTAGAATTATTGAAAGTATAAGGGTTGGTAATTTTAAACGTCAAAAATGTAATTTTTAAGTAGTGTATAGATTAATAAAAAAATATAATTATCGTTAATTTATAAATTTCTGACTTTGGAAACGAGAAATCGATGACTGAATCGGAGCGTTCGATGAGCGTTTTGAGCTTTGGAATCGAGGATTCCAGGTAAGGGGAGCATTATATTTTAAATGCATAGATTATGAACTGATAGGGGTATATGTGTTTGTTTATATTGATTGATGCTTGATGAATTTCATGATAATGTTATTTGTGGTTACTCACAATATACCCCTGAATTGTTATTGTTGCTTCGGTTCTAAGTATATTATGTTGAACATTAATTATTGATTGTTGTATACTATACGCGTTGTTATGTTTAGATGAAACCCTTAGTGCTGGTAACCAAGTGGTAGTCCCTGATATGGTAATCAGGTGGTCTGTTGATGATTGGTCATTATTTGGCATAGCATTTGCATTTAGACGTACACAGGACTGCAGAGGGCTGTGATGTCGGCCCAGATGGGAGGGCGGCCTGATGGTAAGGCATAGATCCTGTGGTGGTTTCTTCAGATTCCACAGCTGCCTTCGAGTTGGACTCAAGGCCGGCCTATAACACCGAGTTGAGTTGCCGCTGTCACTGAGGGTGACTGGTGTTACATTATGCGCGAGCGGTTTGGTACTTGTAAAACGGTCGAATCATCTTGGAGCTCAGATATATTATTATATTGTGTAATTTCGATTATTAGAGTCAGATCCGCATGCATATGTATTCGCATATAATTATTGAGACTGAGAAGCTATTGGATAGCTCATGATATGTATTATTGTTGTTTGCAATTGAGGTATTGCAAGCTTTATTGAATGAGAGTAAATGATGATGTTTATATTTGTGAATGAATTGTGGTAGAACTGGATAGGTAATTGATATTACTATGGTTAAGTTCAGTTCAATACCCGTCATTTAACATATATATGCTCACCCTTAAGTTGTGGTTAATTTTCAGTGGATGTGGACCGAGGCGATGCTTGGTGATTACTTGGTTGGAGTTATCGTGGTCTTGGAGACCCATATACATATGTATATATTCGTGTAGCTTTTAGTGTAGTATCGCCTTGGTCGGCTCCTAATGTTAAAAGAATAACCTTTTGTTACAAATTGTATATGTATATAAATATATATATGTTTTAAGACTTCCGAACGATATGATAGATTCGTAAAAATCAGAATTTTTTTCTGTATTTTTATTAATTGGGTGTCACATAAAAGATAACTATAAAATTATTGAAAAAAATTAGAATAAAATACAAATTAATAAATAAAGTACAGAAAAATAAATAAAATTCAAATAAATAAATAAAGTGTAAAAAAATAAAGTACAGAAAAAAATAAAATATGAAAAAATAGATAACTAAATATATACAGAAAAATAGAAATAGAAAAATAAAAGTGCAGAAAAATAAATAAATACATACAAAAAATAAAGTGTGGAAAAATAATAAATAAATAAATAATAAATAAATAAATAAAAATAAAAGTACAGAAGAATAAATGAATAAATAAATAACTATAGAAAATAAAGTGTGAAAAAATAAAGTGTAGAAAAATAAATAAAGAAAAATAAAAGTGTAGAAAAATAAATAAATAAATAAATGTAAAAAAATAAAGTACAGAAAAATAAATAAAGAAAAATAAAAGTGCAGAAAAATAAATAAAGAAAGATAAAAATACAAAAAAACAAATGAATAAATAAATAAATGCAAAAAAATAAAGTGCAGAAAAATAAAGTAAAGAAAAATACATAAAGAAAAATAAATGGAATGGAATATGGTGCCATAAAAGAATAACACAAAATAAAATAATAAATAACAATAATAATGTTAACAGTAATAATAAACACCAAATAAAATATTTGAGATAGAGGAACTAAAAAAATTAAATGAAATTATGATCCTAATTATGGCAATTAAATTATAAATAAAATTCCACAAGAAAAAATTGTAATATTAATAAAATAAAAATACACTAAAGAGATAAATAAATATTTTTGTATTTATTAAAAATACCTTAGCATAGTAACAATTAATGAAGAACAAAAATGGAATTTGGGAAATCAATCTTCTGTGGATTTCTCTTATTTCTTGTTTTGTTTGGCTCAATTCAAGAGTGTTTAAGAATCAGTTTCAAGACTTTTACGGTAATTTGGGTCACAAAACTCACATACTAAAACATACTAGAGTAACACACATTCTCCCAACAATATTTTCATATCTCTATTTTTAAAAACAAGTTTTTCTAAAAAATTACACAAAAAACTATCACTCTTTTCTCTCCTCCTCCTCCTGCTTCTTCCCCTTTTCCCTTTGCATCATGCTCTATTTATAGAAGAAATTTGGCCTTGGATCCCTCATGAAATGCCATCACTTTCCTTCTTTTTTAAATTCTCAAAATTTGGTTCCAACTTTCCCTATTTTCTTCAATTATGTAACCAAACTGGGTCTCACTTGAAAAATCACCGAAAACTTCTTTTTTTTTTCTTATTCTTTTTTGGCCAATTTTTTCATTTTTTGACTTTTTTACCCATTTTTTTCCTTTTTTTGGCCATTTTTTAACCTTTTTTTCTTAAATTTTTTTAAATTTATTTAGAGTACAAATGAGTAATCACTTACTCTTATGGAAATATATCCTAAAATTATTTATTATATATATGGCCATAAATAAAATACTCAAAAGAAGGCAAATATTACCCATGCTACAAGGAGCAAGAAGGTGATTGTAACATCCTAAATTTTATACAAATAATTAAATATGAAGAATAAATACTAAATAATTATATGTGGGTAAAATTATCCCAAAATGTTGAAATAATTAAATTAAGATATTTGGGGATTTTTCATAATTTATAGACTAAATATATGAAATTCTAGCCGATTGAAATATGGGTGTCGGACCAAGTATCTCCGATTGAGATGCCGTTGGTCAGGGTTATTAAGAATATTATTGGGAATCCGAATATGTATTTGGAATAATTTTTAGATTAAGTATTGAGCCCGAACGGGGATCCTGTATGTTATAAAACGGTAAAGTTTTAATGAGGAGGTTAAAACTAAAACAAGACTTCCTTCTTCTTCTCCAAAAACCCTAAAGGGGTGGTGTACCCTTCTCCTCCATTTTCGTTTTCTCCATGGAGCTTAAGAAGATGATGTTGATTGAAGTCTTTTCCTTCTTTTCCTCTTATTTTAGTCACCCATTCTCCCCCTTTTTGGAAGCTCACTCATTTCTTGACTTGAGGTAAGTTCCTCACAATTTTGTTGAGCTTATGCCATTGGTTATGACTTTATTTATTGGGGGAGTGTAAAATATATGTGGGTTATGGATTAGGAACCACTTTTATGCAAAACCCAAAGGTAGGTTGTGTGATAAATATGTGTTTTTAAGTAGGTATAAAGGGGTTCACGAAAATATGGTGTTTGATGGTGGAAGATGATGATTAATTATGATGGTTGTTGGATTTTTAAGGAAACCCTAACTCTAGAAATTGGGGGAAATGAGTAATGATGCTATGAGGAATGATTTTTAAGTGTAAACCCATGATATTTTGTATATGGATGTTGTTAGTGATGGAGGTTGATGGTTATTAGAAATGGTTGTTGAGTGTGTTAAGAGTTGAGATGTTGTTAGGAAAGGCTTGAACAATGAGAATGATGGTTATTGAATTTTAAAGGATCCTAATCTTAAGATTTAGGAATGTGTATATTGTGACTAAAAGAATTGGTTTGAGAAATGATATGAGGTATTCAATGTTAGGTGATGATTTGTATGAAGATAAATGATAGTGAAAATGGTAGAGGACCGTTAATGGTGAAACCTATAGATAAGTGTTATTATAAGTATGGAATGTGAGGGATTATGAGATAAGATTGTGGCTTGGTGAGGTTCTAGACCATTTTGTATGCCACTTGAATTTGTTGATTAATGATGGTTTATTGGAGGCTAAGATAGCTATGTTGAACTTAAGATGGCAATTCATGACATATAAATGATGGATGTGATATTGTTGACATTAGGTATAGTTGGCCCTCTGAGACTTAGAGAATCTTGGTTTTAGGAGAGGAATTTTTGAAACCTAACATAAGTATGTGAGATGGTGTTTTGACAAGCCTAGGACTTGATATTGAACTCTAAGAGATGTGTCAATTATTTAAACTTATGATGATGCCTTGTGTTGGCTCATAAATTAAATATATGTGTATGTATGTGTGTTGATAGGAGATGGTATCCCGGCAATGTGGCGAAACGTTTGCAACGTGTGGATCATTGCGGTTCTTCTCTCGAGGTAGGAGAAGAGTTTACATTTCAATTGCATGGGTTGAATGGTTGATGGTTAATGTATATGATTATACTCATGCTTGCCTTGCCATAATTATTTTGGAATTATGGGATGATTAACAATGTGATGAGTAATGTGCTGGGTAATTTGTTGATTTTTAGGGGTTATATATATGTATGAGATAATGATCAATGTGTAGTGGTCCGTTGATGGAAATTGATGCGTTTGTAATGAATGATCCATAATGATATGAAGTATGAATGGTTTGGGTTATGTTATAGCTCATAAAGTGTATTTTATGCATAATCAAGGAAGTGGATAGGTGATATTCTCATTTAATGGGATAAACTTCATGTAGAGGTCACCTACAAGTCATAATATATGTATGAAACTTGTGTACATGGTTGGTGTTGGCCAAAGAGGCTTACTTTGCAATTTGGCATGCTTGGTTTAGCCAAGAAGGGGCATGAATTGCCACAAGAGTATATCTTGATATAGGAAATGAGTTATTAGATGAGACTTGCTGGAGCAAGTCATATTTATATATCTGAATATGGGTCCATAGAGAGTTTAGACCAAAACTTAGTCAATTGCATTTTGGTATGTCATGTAAAATACCCAAAATATACATAAAACTACCCTATAGCTTAGATTTTGATTGGGAATAAATTTGGGCTTGAAACTTTGCCACATTATTGATATAAATAAAACTCTTGGTGTTTGACGGGGCACGGCTCTCTCGATGTGTGTTCGGGAGGAGCCCGTAGCACTTTTGGCAAGTGAGGTCATGTTATTGATCCCCAAGTCATGGGGTAACTAGTGCTACATATGGGCGATAACGGTTTGGTACTAGTAAAATTGATGATTATGTATGAGATATGTGTACACATTATACTACTGTAGTAGGGGCATAGTAGCACACCTATGCTTGACCCACAATTTGGTATTTATTCCCACAGTCAGATCCGCATTTGTTGTTGATAATTCCATTGTGCATATGCATTAGCCTAAGAGCATTTACATATAGCATGGAGATATGCCAAAGGTGTTGTGATATGATGATGATTGATGATGATATATGATGATGATTGAGATTGAGATGTGATGATAATGAGATGGGTAAATGAATACCTAAAAGACAACATGTAAAATATGAATACGACAAGATATTGAATATGATGATATTGTATATGATGGCCCAATGTGTTGAAAGGCTTGTTTGCCTATGGTTGATGACAATGATGTTAGCCCATTATGGCATTAAGAAAATATGTGTATATGTGCTTCCTTTGCTATGAATTGATGGATGAATACGTTATATGTATATTATTGAAATAAGAATTTATGATGATTATTGATGATTTTAGCAAAGTATACATGATGTTAATATGCATATGTACATAATCTCAATTGTATTCATATTCGTCATTTGAAATGTATAACTCACTCTCCCATGTTATCCATTTTTAGCATTGATGCAGGAATATCATGGGATGAGGTGGTGATTTTAAATAGAGCTTTTGGGAAGGTAAATAATGGTAATGGAATGCCTTGGCTGGTAGCGATAGTAATTTATTGTATTGTGAATAAAGTGTACATGATAGTGTTAATAATCATTGATATTGGTGGACATATGGTAAATGATAATATAAATGGATGATGTATTGATATTTTGGGCATTGGAATTTATACCCATTTGATTAATGAAATATGTTGGTCATGTAGCCCATTTTGGGAATGTATAAGTGTTGATGATATATGACTTTGAGGTTGAATCGAATATGGTCAATTATGGAATATGGATATTGGAGATGTATGTTGCATGACCATATAGATGTACATATAAATATATTTTAGGCAATGCATGATTATGATTTATGTGTGAAAATAATCGTGGCCTAATAGGCTGGTGTTATGTAATTGCATGCTTTGTCGAGCCTTTTATCATATCTTTATATATGGGACTAGGCGTGTGCCTTTTATACATATTCTTCTTCCGCTTTAAACCCTATTATTTTTTATACAATTATGGGCGATTTATCTTGCGATCCAGTTATAAATTGTCAAATCTCACTCTTCGGTCTTCTGTGGTTTGAGTCTTGATGTACTCGTTGAGGTGTTTTGAAATAATTTTAAAAGTGAAAAATTTACTCGCATTTTTATTATTTAATTATCTTGATTACATCAGAATTCGGGTCTAGAAAACCGTGGTGTGACAGTAGTCACCAAACATCGGTTTTCCTCCTTTATTCTTTCCTCTTGGCTTGAACACCTATTGGCCATTGCTTGAGGAAAATTATGGAAGAAGGTTGATGAATGATTTTGAGAGTATGGTAGGAAGTGAGGAGAGATTGAGTATTTATAGAAATGGAGAAGGTTACTATTCCAATGGTCACTATACAATTTTTTTAATTTTTAATTTTTTAATATTTTTTTACCTGACAAAAATAGGTGTTCACAATGAGAAACATCGAAAGGTGACACACTTGTACATTCTTTTAAATTGTGAGGAAGTTGAACCATATCTCGAGTAAGTTACCTACTTTTACATTTTTCCAACTTTACTTCCATAGGGTTTCGTGTAGTTAAACTTTTGTTCTTTAAGTAGTATATATGTAGATATACTTAGACAAGAGCAAAATGATATAACTAACGACCAAATCCATAGTGAGGTATCATCCAAGTTCGTCGATTGGTTTGCACAACACGTAAGGTTGTACACTATATTTTTTTTAAAGTTGTATAGTTATGTACATTCTAACATTGTTGTATATTATGCTTTGAATAGATTCAAGATCTAAACAACCAAATTGAAGACCCTTTACTCCAAGCTCTTTCTTTGGGGCCTGTGAAAACTGTTAAAAATGGCCAATTTACTACGTAAATGGCTATAAGTTTAACGTTTTCCAATGGAGTGAAGGAATACGAACACAAAACTTTGGGGTTTATGTTAAAGGCACAACTGGACATTTAGAAGAGGACTTCTACAGTGTGTTAAAAGAGATCGTTCAAGTTTCTTTCTCCTGGCAGGATAAAAAAGATTTAGTTTTATTCAATTGCGATTAGTTTGACAATACAATCGGAGTGGGTACAAAAGTCGACAACCATTACAGAATGGTAGAGGTGAAAAAAAGCGGTAGGTATAAAGGTTTTGATCCCTTTATCTTTGCCCAACAAGCCGAGCAGGTTTACTACACAGAATTCCCTAGAGGATAACGAGACTGGTATGTATTCATCAAAGCCAAGGCTTATAGTCAGATTATTGATAACGTTTCTGATGATGTTGAAGATGCTTATCAGCTAGCTCCGAGCGACCTCCACGACAGTCACTCAAAGTTAAATATTGATCCAATCATATTGGATGAGACACTTGCGGGCTCAGGCGGTGAACACATTGACACACAAGCTGTCTTGTCATTAAAATGGTCCAGGGCTAATTTGGACAATGATAACACGTCTGAAACAAATTCCAAGAGTCACACTGACACCGAAGGGGATTTCCAAACTGAAGCAGACAAAGTATGTACTTGTATATAAAAATATATGTATATAAATATATATATATATATATATATGTGTGTGTTATTGTTGATTTTCACATAATTCTTACATAGTTTCATTGGCAGATAACTGGACGTAGAGGACGTTTTGGTCGGGGTGGTGGTAGGCACTCCCCAGTTACATGGCTGGGTACCCCTACCACGCCGAGGGAGACCATGTAACATCCCAAAATTTATTTAAATGATTAATTGAGAGGAATAATTAGTAAATAATTACTTATGAGTTATCAAATGTCCCAAAATTTAGAAATAATTAAATTGAGAATTTTTACGATTATTCATAATTTATTAACGCTTAAAGAGCTGAAAATAATACCTGATTAAAATATGGGTGTCAGATCAAGTATCTCTGATCGAGGTACTGTTGGTCAAGGTTGTTAAGAATATTATTGTGAATCTGAATATATATTCAGAATAATTTTTGAGTAAAGTATAAAGACGAACGGTGATTCTGTTTGTTACAAAACAGAGAAATTATTAATGATAGGCCAAAACATAAAAATAGAAACTCTCTTTCTCTCCTTATTCACGTTGGTTTCTCATCCTCCAAAGGTAAACACTTTCTCTTCTCTTTTCATCCTCTTCATCTCCCACTCATCTTCTTCTTCCTCCTCTCAAAACCCATTGTGTGGGTTGTGCCTTGCTCCTCATTTTTATTTTCCCCTTCCTTGCAAGAAGGAGCTTGTGGTTTGGAAGCTCTCCCCCTTCTTCCTTTATTTTCTTTTGAAGCTCACTTCTCTTTGGTTTGAGGTAAGTTTCCCTCACTATTTTTCATGAGCTCTAGCCTTAAGTTATTCGTATTTATGGTTTGTAGGAGTGTTATGTGTATGGGTTTAATGTTGGGATACATTAATGATGTAAAACCCTAAGGTGGGGTGCATTTAATGCAAGTTTTATGAGGGTATTAATGGGTACACGAAAATGACACTCAATGTAATGGGAAATGATGAACATTGATGATGGTTATTGGGTTTTTTCATGAAACCCTAACCCTTGGAATTGGAGGAAATGTAAAATGTGAGTGAAATATGTGTTTAATGATGTTAGGGAATGTTATTAATGAAGAGAAATGGCCATTGATGATGGTTGGTGGTTATTAATAATGAGTGATGACCATTGATAATGTTAAATGATTAATAATGGTGGTTGGAAGCCATTAATATGGAAACCTATAGATGGGTATGGTCCTTAAATGCATAATAATGATTTTGAGCACCCAACCCATGGTGGTTATGGTGGATTAAGTGAAATAAAAGAGGTTTGAGGTTTAAAATGGTATAAACTCCAAGTAGTTAATTAAGAGCATTTAAATCTTGATGGTTTCGATAGAAAATAATTGTATGGTACATTGTGTGATGTAGGAAACGATCCCATCGATGAAGCGGGACCTTTAGACTATGGGGATTTCTACTTTTCTTAAGGTAGGAAGGGGGTAACATTTTCATCCATTATTGACGTGTATGTATGAATGTGTTATCCTAATTTGGCTTGGATGAATATCTTGATGTTTATGTGATTGGAATGCATTTAGAATGAATTGTATTATGTGGTAAATGTTGTTGGGATGATGCTTATGATGTTGAATTGATTCATAATAATGTGACTTGTTTGTGAATGGCATTGAGACCATGATTGAATTAATTGCAATTATGTTAGACATCCCATGACATGTAATTTGATGAATAATGATTGCCACTAACTATTGATATGAATGAAATCCAATGATAATTGGTAATGGTTGAGAATGATGAGGATATTGAATTTCATCAAGTGTTGGTGGTGAGTTGTTGATTGTAGAGGGTCATTTTAGGATGCACAGTGCGAGAAATGCATTGATTCGCATTTGCATCCATGACATATCATACGATGTCTATGTGGAATGTTAAGGACCCACTGCACGGGTGAAATTATTATTGTTCTCTAGTGATTCTTGGAATCACGAAGCTGCTTATGATTTGGTGGCGAGCCACCTTATGTGACGGGCCCAGTGGGTGGATGGCTCTGTGATGAGCAAGTGACCTCGGTGTCCCTATAGGGCATGACTCTCTCGATGTGTGTTTGGGAGGGGCCCGTAGCACTTTTGGTAAGTGTGGCTATGTTGTTGATCCGCAAGTCACAGGGTTAGTAGTGCTACATATGGGCGATAGCGGTTTGGTACCAGTAAAAAGGGTAATGTTATGAATGCAATTAATGAGATAAGTGTACATATTTACTATTGTAGTAGGGGCATAATAGCACACCTAAGCTTAACCCACATTTTATATGATGTTGTTTCCCATAGTCGGATCCGTGATTTGATAATGATTCCTTGTGCATATGCATTAGCCATAAGAATATTTGCATATAGTCGGAGGTATACCGAGTTTGGTAGCCCGTGGTGGCAATAGATGACTGATAAATAAAGAGAAAGAGAAGGTGGAACTAACCTTAAATGTGTGTTCGTATTTGATGAGATTGCCAATGATTTGATACATATGTTGTGAATGTGTTGATTGGAACATATGCTATGTTGAAATGAAATAATATATATGAAAGGACCATACGATTCTCTTTGAGGAATATATGTTATGCATATATACATATATGTATATGTATCATCATAATGTATGATTTTAATTCATTTGGTATATGTTACTCACCTCCTAGTTGTTATTTTTAAAGGTTGATGTAGGTATGTTGAACATCCTACCCTGTTTGGAGGTTAAGCAATGATGGAGGTAAATATGCAAAAGGAAGCCCTTGTGCCTTGGCCGGAAATCGTGTCTGTAAAAAGCAGAATGTTTATGTTTTGGATATGATGTTTGAATAGTTATAGATATTGATTTTAAGGGTCATGTGTGAAAATTAGACCTTAGTGTTTTGGAAGGCTAATTTTTGGTTGTGACCTTAACAATAGTTGATGTTAATTGTGATACAATGATTTTCATGCTGCATTGATGAATGAATATGGTTAATGAAATTTTTATAGCCAATTGATGGCATTGATGCTTATGTTGATGGAAATCCATGGATGGATGTATTATTTAAAGTTTGAGATTATGTTCATAATGTTTATGAATAATTAAGGAACTGATAGGGCCATATAGAGTTTTAGGAGGTTTGGATGCTACGGGATAGTTTCCATGGTGCCTGTGCATGATTTAGAACTTGTAGAAACTGGAATGGGTCAATTCCATTAAGGATTGACCATTGAGTTACACAAAAATGCTTTAAAATAGGCTAAACACGTTTCTGCACATAAGTCTCTCATTTTTGGGAACTTTTAAGTGCGACCAGTGGCTACACGTCATAAATAGTGTATATTAGGTGATGTCAAAATTTAGTGGTGATTGGAGTTCATATGAAAGAGTTAGGGAGGTTGGAAGTTAGAATTTGTAGCTTTTTAATGCATTTTATGCAATCTGCTATAGTTTACTGTCATGAATCGATTCATGATTTAACTTGAATCGATTCATGAGCTACTGGATTTATATGAATCGATTCATGAATTACCTTGAATCGATTCATGGCCTACCGACTTCCATGGTGGTGTTTTCTAGAATTCCTTGAATCGATTCATATAATTTCTTGAATCGATTCACAGCTTACTGCCTGGTTGGGATTTCTTTCCGATTCGTATGAATCGATTCACACGAGTATTGAATCGATTATGGACTTCTGTTTTACTATTCTAGATTCCTTTCTCGTATGAATCAATCCATGGTTTGTTCGAATCGATTCATGGCTTGCTAAATGTCAATTTTCCATAAGTTTTGATGCTTGCTTGATGTGTATTGAATCATGGCTTTGTTTCCTTGCTTTTCAAGCATGTTTTCTTGGATTATTCCACATATCCGCTCTTGCTTCCAAATCAATATACGTTTCCACTAAACACTTGCATAGTGATTGTGCAATTGTTTACTCTAAGTTAATATTTGTATAAAACATCTACCTTCTCATATCGTCATATATGGGATAGGTCTTTAAATGGTCTGGGGTTAATTATTGAAGTTTTTTTATTGTGGTGTTCTTCTTTCGACAGTTATTTAAATCGTGAAAAATCTATCCTTATTTTTAATATTTAATTGACATTATCTTTAATATTATTTAAAGATTAAGGACACCACAGACTACACCGATTGATGACACTACACAGGGGACACCCACACCAACCATTCCGGGTGATGTTGTAGGCACTAGCACCCCGGACGTGTCACAACCTTAGCAGCAACAAGAGGAGCTGCTCCGCGAGACCACCCCTTCTACAGCATCAGACCCTGTTCCCACTCTGGTCCCATTATCGGACGGGGATGAGTAAGTATCACCATATATCCTTACATTTACGTGTTTTTGTATTGATTTGTGTGTTGATCACATTACTATTGCAATTGTTGAGATTCATATATGATTAATGTTTGTTAGTGGTGAGCAAGGCTCACTAGGATGATACGCCTCCTGCATATATTTAGAAAAATCAAATACGTTAATAAATCTAAATGTATAAACAATTTTGTGTGTGTTTTATGCTTATGTTAATTGTGGGATGTTGATGTTCGTTATGATTTATGCTTATGTTAGTGGAGAGTTGTTGCTGTTTCTTTATGTTGAACTGTATTGGGAAGTTTTCTGTGTATAATATGGTTGTAAAAATTTGGAAATGTCCGGTTTATAGGGGAGACTCTGCCTAAATTTCAGTGGACTCATAATTTATGTTTGTTTGATTCAATTTATTTTGTTAATTAATTGTTCAATTGTTTGAACTACAGTTATGTTGATAGTATTCTCACTAGGAAGGCGATTACTAGGGTGTTGAAGGCCCAATGGGATGGTCCTTAAATCTCTTGGACGGATGCTGGTCAAACTATCCAAGATAGATGGTTTGACATATTCTCGGTGAGTTTAGAACAACTCTTCTAATTTCATGTAACTTTTATTGTTGAACACTACTTACATTTTTAATTTGGAATTGCATTTTAATTTATAGTGTGGCTTTCAGTGGGAGGAGGGTATGGTTGATGAGATTAGAAGGATCTTTACCGTAAAGACCTCCAAAATCATCAAGAGTACCCTCCGGAAGGCGAGGGCGAAGACGGAGCGCCCCTGCTGGATCCCCGAGCCCCATTGGGATGACATGCTACAGAAGTGGGGAGGTGTCTTGTTCTAGCAGGCCAGTGCTCGGAACAAGGCAAACAGGCAGGTTGATGCTGGAGCCTCCGTCTACACTTGAGGTTCCATCTTAATTATTGAGCGTAAAAGGAGATTTGTAAGTATATTTTCTTAAATATGTTTATTATTACAATGACTTCAAAGCTTTTTCACTAACAATTTTAATATGTTGTAAATTGCAGGAGCAGAAAGAGCACTGCGAGCCTTCATTATTCGTGGTGATGCAAATCACCAAGAAGAACAAGGCTGGTAACTAGGTTAATGATAGCCTACCGTATGCGCACGGGGTATCGTAGTAATAAAAATATCGTCCCGCAGAGATTGTTCCCAATTACCAGCTTACAACGCTTTGTTTATTTAGACAAATCATTTATTGATTCCGAAGTTTATAACACAAAACTAAATGGCATAAATAGAAAACACTGAACAATTCACAATGAGAATAAAAAGGTTTAATTGAAAACAATGGAGATTAGTTCCTTGGGAGATAAAGGTTCGCATGTATTACCAATATTAAATGCAATTCAGTTTCCAAATTACCAAATCCTGTTTCTTAAGGCAAGTTTTCCTAATTTGATTAGTGACCTTCTCTCGAAACCTCACTAACGTACCTAATTATTGAAGAACCGCGTTCAATTCACTAATTAGATCCCTTACGTTTTATGAAAACCCAATTATCCCTCAAAGAGTCCCATTTACTTTCGTAACCTGAATCCCTAGGTTCAATTTGATGTAATTCAAATCATATGTTAATCTTTCGATCATCCATACCATTTAAGATCATCTACACTTATCTCTAAGCTTAGTAGAAGCATTAAGATTGCATAAAATTGAATAAGAAACACGATTCAATATTTAAGAATGAAGAACATTCAATAAAGGTTCAAATACATGCTACACCCTAATTCCCAAGAATGTAATTTAGTTTGCCATAATGAGAAGCATTACAATCCCACAATATGATTCAATTTTAAACATAGAAGAAATCGAAATTATAGAATAAGGGTTTGAAAGAAAACTAGAGTTCTCACTTTTTGTCTTGATTCTATGCCTAAAATTCTGCAAATTTGATGTTCTCCCTTGATCCTTGATTTGTTCTCCAAGAAGAAAACCTTCCAATTCTCACCCAAAAACTGTCTCTTTTTTTCTCTTTTTCTCCACACCCTAATTCCCCGTTCTTTTCTCCTTTTTATCCTTTGGAAAACAAAAGAAATCTGAAAGTAACTGCTGTAACGTGTAAAATCCATTGGCAGTGGGAAAATCCATTGGTAGTGGATCGTTCTGTGTTGTCCCCAATCGCGTGAGAAATAAGAAATCTGGGCAGAAACCACTGGCAGTGGTAAAATCCATGGTCAGTGGATTTTATGGCAGCGAGTTCCACGGCCAGTGGATTTTCCCACTGGCAATGGATCGTTCTAACCTTCATTTCTCTATTTTCCAGAATGTTCCACTGGCAGTGGATTTTTCCACCGCCAGTGGATTTTTCCACTAGCAGTGGATTTCCCTGAACCTTGGCAAACATGTGTTTTGTGGGTGTTTTTGGGCTCTGAAATGTATATCCTTCTCTAATTGATGGATTGGCTTCAATTTTGAGTCTTCCATAAACTATTTCATTTTCCTATTCCCTTCAAATTCTTCCAATTCCTTTTGCAAAAAGACTTGTATCATGAAAGTTCCTGCAAAATACAACTACCCAAGTAGCATATGCGGAAATAGAAGAATACAAATGGAAATTAGGGGGAAAATAAGATGAAATGAACTAAAACTAAGACTACATGAACCCTAAAACTAATGCAACCTAGACACTTATCAGTTAACCAGAAGACGACTAACATGGCGGTACTTTATCTAAACTTACAACTATTTTCAAATTTTTTTATAGATTTACTAATGTATTTGATTTTTCTAAATATATGCAGGAGGCGTATCAGGCCATGCGTGCCTAAAAGGAGGCTGAGCTGGCCTCTCAGACTCTTGACGGGGAGGCACCTTTAACCCTTTCTTCTATCGACGACAATGCCATCTATTTAGAGGCCGTCAGAGGTGTCAACAAGAAGGGGAAGGTGTTTGGCCTCGGTGGGGTTGGCATCCAGATAGCTAGGACTGGGAAGGCCCTAGCCTCTTCCTCTACGTTGCTGATGAATGTTCTTCAGGTTATTCAAAACCTGAACACCAAACTCGTAGAGGAGCGTAGACAGAGGCAGCTAGCGGAGGAGCAAGCTAAGCAGGATCAACAGTGAGCTGAGCAGGATCTAGAGGATACTCATAGGTTGATGGCTTAGCAGGAGGCTTTGATCCGCCGATTGATGAAGCAGTTACCGGCTGAACTTGGTGACAGTGTCTCTGCTTCCTGACCACCGCCCCAGGATCCCCCCAGTTGATGGACTTTTTATTGATTATTTTTTTAGTGTTACACATTTTTGTATTTTTCTTTATTTTATTGTTTGAGTTGTAAATAATATGACGACTATTACTATATTTTTCTTTATTTTATTACTGATTGTTGTTATATCTTTTGTTTATTGAGTCTATATATGCTTGTTAACTAATAAAAGTATTATAAAAAAATTAATATATATTTTAGTGTTATAAAAATATTTAATGCAACTTTACAAAATATACCTAAATTATAAAATTACCTTAAATCATAAAATTTATTAAAAAAAATTATTTTTTTTTAATATTAGAGACGGAAGAGCTTACGTTGCTAATGCTACCAATATTAGCGACGGAAATATATCATCGTAATATGGTTCTTATTCAGCTAAGAGTCATACGCCGTCGCTAAGGCTGGTCCATATTCAGCTACGACTCAGCGACAGAAAGCCATGGTCCTTGTTCAGCTACGCCCAAGAGCCGTCGTTAACGCTAGTCTATATTTAGCTATGACTCAGCGACGGAACACCATGGTCCATGTTTAGCTACGAGAGTACTCCGTCGCTAATATTAGTCTCTGTCAGCGATGCTGTTATCGACGACGTCTTCATAAAAATAGCTACGGTTATGGCGACAGCTTAGGCAGTCGGTATGCAGGTCAAACAACGACGGCTTTACTTAATATTTGTCAGTGACAGTGCATAGGTCGTCGCTATTGTAGCGATGAATGTTCCAGAAAGGGGACCACATTTTAGTGACAGCGTGATGTCATCGCTAAGACTTTTAGCGACGGAATTATGCCTATCAGCGACGAGTTTTTTCGTCGTAAATCTGCCTTTTTTGGTAGTGTTGGTCGTGTACCATCAAAAATGCGTCAATAGGATTTCGAAGCTCCGGGGTAGTTTTGACACACCATCTACGAGATTCGTAACCCTTGGATATTGGTATTCAGAGGTGAGTCAAAAGCCAACACTTTGTTTGGAAAGTTGAATCACACTTTATATAACATCCCATTTTCAATACAAATAGAAAATAGATATTAATATATCTTTCATGAAAAATACTTACTATAAGTTAGTTTATTATTATCATTTTTTATGAAATTTTGGTATTTATATTTAATTATTTATTTTTTAAAATAATAAAAAAAATAATAATAATAATAATAATAATATTTATGAATGAGAATTTTAAAATGACTTAATTAGTATTCATTGATTAATAAAATTATATTAACAATTTTGAATATCTTTATTATTCACAACTTTTATGTTTATGTTTTTACATATTTATGATTTAACTCTTATTAGAATTTTAAAATACAATTTTGAAGGAATTACATTATAGTTCTTTAGAACTTTTTGATCTACATAATATTTATGATTTTTTGGAATTTTTTGAAAATTTTGAAATATTTTAATAAAATAATATATTTTAAATAATTTTAATTTCATATAAAGTTACTTAAAATTTAAAAATATTTATAATAAAGTGAAGTTAATTTATAAGAAAATTTTTTAGAATTCATTTCAAGTAGATTTATCTAAAACTTATTGGTTTGGGAAAAATCTTGATATTTACCAATCGTAAAAAAAATCGAAAATGTACCAATAAATTTTTATTAACAAAAAATTTTAGATTTTTAAAATTTAAACTTTATATTATTTATTACAAAATTAGTGAGAACTGATATAATATCGCTAAATTTCGAAAAGGACTAATTTTGAATATTTAAAATATACCGAGTGAAAGGTTACTATTTGGCTTAATAATTCAGCCGACATTTACTATGCAAAATACTATGTATGTACAAAATTTTCAAAAGGTGTACAATAACCAGGATTGAAATTTCAAAAAATACACAGTACTTTTATATTAAAATAATGAAATGCATAGTGAAATTTTTTTCTATAAATACCGAGGTTTCTAACGAAGGAAATCACATTTTCAGATTAAGTTTTCTTAATATAGCAGTATTAGAAAGATAGTGGTAGGAGTAAGAGAGAGAAATAAAATTTTTGAAATGAGGTTTTGCCAAAATCATAAGGTAAGAATAACTCCCTTTTATACTTTTTAGGTTTATTTTCATATCGTTTTAGAAATTTATTATTATATTGGATATAATATTATTTTAAGTTACTATTTTGAATAGTAAATTACTATGTCACTAGTAAATCACTATTACAAATAGTAAATCACTATTCAAATAGTAAATTACTATTTACTGTTACTATTCATAATTTATTAATAATGATTCACTATTCACTATTCACTATTCAAAATTTACCATTTCTGTTTTAAGTAGAAGTCTTAACTTTCATCTTATAACTATATTAAAGTGAAATTGATATATTTTAGAACTCGGAGACAAGACGTGCACGGACTTTCCATAACGAACCAAGATACATAAGGTAAGGGGGAGTGAGATAGGAATATAATATGAAAAGATATAAGAATAATGGGAGGAGTCCCCTATTCTTTTTAAACTTAATAATAACATTATTATTTTAAAATAATAACTATTTAACTTAAAATTTATATAAACTTTAAATTAAGTATCTTGTGTAACTTGATCTGAAATACCTATGCAAAGTCCTTGATAACCTATGCAAACTGGACTAAACCTATGCAAAGACTTGAACTATTATGACCTGTATGGACTGAACTATACCTATGCGAAGACTGGATTATATATATGGACTTATATAGACCTGTGCAAGGAATGGACTATAAGGACTCAAAATCAACTCTACTAATTTAAATAACCATTAAAATTTGAATTATACTTATGAGTGATATTTAGTTGATTTGACTTGATTATAATTAACTATATTTGATTTTGATTAATGATATTGTGATTTATAATATTAGACTGTGATTGATGATATGTAATTATGATTGATAATATTTGTGATTGATGATATTTGATTGTGATTGATGACATTACAATACTTGATTGTGTTGATGAATGATTGATGACCTTGTGATATGAAGTTTGAGTATATAGCAAACATAACGGAAAGTTAAAACTCAGTAAGAATTTTCTTACCTTACTCTTTAAAGTTTTATTCTAAGAGAAAGTATTTTATCATTTTTTTGGGTCTTTTATTTCTTCTTAGAAATAATTTTCATTAACTTTATTTTTAATCTCTAGAATAAAATCTAGTATTAGAAAGAAACTATTTTATGAAAATCAAAGGTTGAGATAATTAATTCTTGAATTAAAGAAAATTTTTATAGTTTTAAGTATTCTTAGTTAATGATTTTAAAAATTATTTTCTTTTAGAAATTAGAAATTTAAATTGGTTTTCCCCAATGAAATAACTAAAGGATATTTTGTTATAGTCGAGATTTCTAAACTCAATCTAGTTAAAATTCAAATTCGGAAAGATTATGTAAATATATGAAGTTTTTTAAGAGAAAACATTGAGATATTTAAGGCTTGAAAACTCAATTTTGATGAGATCTGAATTCGAAGACTGTACTAAATTTATTTTTGTATAACAAAAGTTCAAAGAAGAACTTATGAGAATGTATAGTTTATTGAGATAATTTTGTTAACCTTTATGGTATTTAATAATTGAGTTTCTAAAAGTCTTAACCAACTAAATATACGAGTAGTTCATGCATCATGAATCATTAAAGAGAAATAAGATGTGATATTACCCGGGGACGGATTATAGAAATCGAGGATACATTAGAGGAGACTTAATTGCGAGCCTTGGAATGAGAGAGTGTGAAAGGGTGCTTCAGATGACCTGGGGTCGCTCCCTAGTGTCGGGTACTTTCACAATAAAAACTTTCTCAGTCTGACTAGTCTCTAAGTGTTTCCACGCCAGTTGAGCTGTTCATATGCTATGAAGGCATTTATGTTATTATTATATGGAATTATGGAACACTGTAAACTCCTGGTTGGCCCAGTGCAAATTAAAAACTTTAAGGGCCCACATGCATAAAATGAATGAGATAGTAGTATTAAAAACATTGCATGACATTCATGTGATTGTGACATTCTATGTGGGTGGTTGTGAGTGAAAGTATAATTATTATGTTATGAAAACTCTACATTCATAATTGATTATGTATATGATTGTGATTGAAATTATTATATTAGATTGTGAAAACCCTTATGCTTATGTCTTATCTGTAAAGTATTATATTCTGTTTCTCACTCCTTCTTGTTTGAATTTCTGTGTCCAAAATATATGTTATATGATATATAGCTAGCAGTTTAAGATGAAAGGATGAAATTACAAAAGGGTAAATTGGTATCATCCTCAATTGGATAGGAGAAGAGATGTGACAAGAGTAGGATTTAAAATCACATGGTTTGAAGATAAGGAAATGATTGGTCACACTCGAAGTAGAGGTATTAAATCTTTAGTTTTAGTTTATCTTAATACAATATTAAGTTGGATGATTGTAATTTAAGGTAAAGGTTAAACTTTAATAAACCTTATTCTTTGGATATGATATTGTAATCTTTGATCACTTATGATTTTCTGAAAGTTCATTTTATCATTCTGAATAATTTGAAACTTTTTACTTTCAAAATTCAAAGAAAATCAGATGTATATACGTCCTTGTATACGCGAGATAGGAAGTGATAAATATGTATATCTTTCTAAAAATTTTAAAAGCAAGAAGAATAGATATATATATATATATATATCTTGTGTATATAAGGAGGTGTTACACTTTAAGGTTCGTGTAATGTATGAGAGGGTTTATCACTCGAGTAGTGAGTAGTAATTTTAATTTCAGGGTAAGTTTTATGATTAAAGAGTTTATTTTAAATATCGATGTCCAAAAAATATTGTTTTTATAAAATACAAATATAATTATTGCTAATGAATGACCTATGCTGATATGAATAATATTGTGAAAGTTAAATTTATACTATAAAATGATATTTATGAAGTGATGCTTAATACTTGGTAAGGCACATTAGGGAATGCTTTACATACTTGAATGACAAAAGAAGAAAGGGTTTGCGTAGCACGGTGGTGAGACAACTTCCACAAAGAATGTCAATGGCACGTGAGAAATAGAGAGAAACTTGCAAAAGCGTACCCATATTATTACCATTTACCCACAGAGAAGACAACTCATAATAAAGTTAAACCTAAAAGAGAAACAACAAAGACACCTTCAAGAGAGACACCTTCGAGAGAAACAACACACAAGGAAACAAGAGAGAAAAATAGAGAAAGCTTTGGAGAAGAAGGGTTTGAGTAGTGCACGACTTACTGAAACTAAAAATAAAAAGGCAAAAGTTAACAGATATCATAACCGTGTTTATAAAGTCAAAAGTTAAGAGATATAAGCATGGTTACCACAGTAACCGTGTTTATAACTAAGTCCTAAGGTCAAAAGTTAAGAGATATAGGCACGATTACCACAGTAATCGTGTTTATAAATAAGTCCTAAGGTCAACAGTTAAGAGATATAGGCATGGTTACCACAATAACCGTGTTTATAGATAAATCCTAAAGGTCAGTATTTGTGTTACCTATATACACGGTTATCTCGTGGAATCGTGTTCATATATCTTGGTCATAATTTCAAAAATGCCACCGCATATTTCTCAAACATAGTTACTAGATGACTGTGTTCATATATCTTGATAGGTTTTCCTAAAATTTCAAAAATATCACCGCGCGTTTTATTAACACGTTTACCTTTTAACTGTCCTTATATCCCGTCCTTTTATCAGCATTTTGCACTAGTGTTAAAATTAAGAGCAAACTACATTGGTACATCGATTTTTTTGATGAAGTTAAAATCAATATTTCTTCCTTTTTTTTACATTGCTTTTTATTCTTATCAAAATTTAGGAGAAGTTAGTGTAAATAGAAAAATGGTACTCAATGTTATGTTTTTACATAAATTAGGATATCTTTGTTTAAGGTTAAAAAAATGGGCTAAAAGGTAAATTTAGCCCCTAGAAAATATGTGATTTTGGTTTTACCCTCTGAAATAATTTTTCTTAATATTGTGTCACTGAAAAATTTTTAAGTATAGTATATGACCCATTCCGTTGACTGTCTCTGCCAAATGATGAGGTGGAGCCAAGTCACATGTTAGTGATTGCATATGTGGCATGTGACTCATCATTTTAAATGCCTTGTAGGATTGAGTTTCTGATTAAGGGGCCTAATGCTATGAAACCACTTTTTAAAGGGCCTAATGCTATAAAAACAACTTTTTAAAGGGCCTATTGCTATATTCGTTGTGACTGAACCATAACCTAAACATAACAACACCATATCTTCAACCCCTTAAATCTTTCACTACAAACAATCCTAAGCTCTGAAATTGCTTCAAAGTTCAAGAAATCACAAGAATTGAGTGTGGGGGTTCATAATCTACACAAAGCTAAGTTTGGGTTCAACCTTACCTTTAAGAATTTCAAGAAATTGGAGCTCCCTTCAAGCTCCCATGGATGTCATGAGCAAGAGAAGAGAGAGGGCACAAGAAGAGAATGATAGGAATGAGAGTGTTATTCGCAGTGTTGTATGCAATATATCACGGTGTTCTGTTTATCTCCCATTGGCTATTGTAGTGAAGGATTTAAGAGGTTGAAGAGATAGTGTTGTTATGTTTAGGGTTATGGCTCAGTCACAGCGAATATAGCAATAGGCCCTTTAAAAAGTTGTTTTTATAGCATTAGGCCCTTTAAAAAGTTGTTTCATAGCATTAGGCCCCTTAATCAGAAACTCAATCCTACAAGGCATTTAAAATGATGAGTCACATGCCACATATGCAATCACTGACACGTGACTTGGCTCCACCTCATCATTTGGCAGAGACAGTCAACGAAAGGGGTCATATACTACACTTAAAAAATTTTCAGGGATACAATACTAAGAAAAATTATTTCAGGGGGTAAAGTCAAAATCACATATTTTCCGGGGGCTAAATTTACCTTTTAGCCAAAAAAATGAGAGTATTAGTGAAACTTTTTTCAAAGGATGAGTGTAATTTGCTCTAAAATTTATAATTTTTTTAAAAAAAGTAAAAGAATTTATATTATAAGAGTGCATGGTATACAATGAAAAATCATTGTGAAGTTATGATATAACAACCTAACAACATTTACATAATAAAGAAAAGAATAATACAACAATTATCACGCATAAACATTATAATTCAGACATATAAAGATCATAACCTTAGAAAAAAAAGCAAACATAAAATAACCAAAATGAAAATACATGTGCATTTGCCACCTTATATGGGTGGTAGCCAAATAAAAACATATATCTATCTTACCACCACTGCAATAGCCTCACGATCCATATTGCCTAAAATACATAACTGGTTTTTGCATCTAATGAGAGAGAAGAAACTGAAACTTCACATTCAACCAATTCCAAGACTTCAACTGTATCTCTCCTTTATCCAACCTACATATGCACCTTCACCATTTTGATGCCCTTAGCTTGGCCACACCTCTCCTAATATCTGCCATACAACACTTCTACTCAAAAGTCCATTATTTTTTCCTTCGCCCTTCATTTCTACTTCGTCAACAACGCTATATTAAAAATACTGTGATTTTAAAAACAAACCCCCCCTCATTTTCAGACTCTCAAATTAAAAAATGAGATCAATTCAGAGACATATTCGAATTATATTAATTATTTATAATTGATTTTATCAAAATATCAAACAGAATAGGTAGATGGTCATATTTTCAAAATGATTCTTAAATAAAACCAAAATTTCAACAATATTGTAAACAAAATTTTAATAAAAACTAATTAATGCGAACCGGTGAATAAAAATAATAGTTAGTGTGTCTTTATTGTTAACTAATACTTTTAAACACAATTTGATGAATTCAAAGTAACAATTTTTTATAAAAAAAATTATTAAATCATCTAAAAAATTTTAAAGAGAGATATTAATAATGATTTAACTTAAAAAAATATCACTCTTAGTTACTCAATTAACATTTCCCATGTTTTTAAATTAGATGATAGTAATTCTTTTATAGTACCCATACTTTATTGTACCTTATAACAAATCTCAATTTGTAAGAAGTTATTAATTTTGTTTTCAATACACAAAATTTGGAATCCAACAAGGATATTACTTACCTTTGGACCAGCCCCGTGGTTTGGCAGAAGTTATGAATTTTGCTACATTTAGGGGACAATTATCTGATATGCATATTTGTTGCTACGTCATTGGTTGAGATATGGAATGATTACGTTAAAATTGAAGTAGCGAAGTAGTAGATAATGTCACTCACGTGACTTATTATACATAGACAGTGGCACTGAGCTTGTTTATTGCTACTGACACAACAACATAGGATGGTGGCTGTGTTGTCCCATCTATGCTTCGCACACCACCCTCTCTCCACTTCAACTTCCCTTCAATTGTCTTCCTTGTTTACTCAGACAAGGAACATTCGTGGAACAAACCTCTTTCCTAACCTTAATTCTTCTCTTCATTATTCTGAAAAGACCTTTTTGCCGCATAGCCCTTGTTCCCCAATGGCTTCTTCTTCTTTGACAGAGTTGGAGGACACAGGTAAAAGATCCAAGAGAGTGTGGATATGGACCAAGAACAAGGAGGTCATGACTGCGGCGGTAGAGAGAGGATGGCACACTTTCATTTTCCCATCACAATTTCGACAACTTGTGCATGATTGGTCCTGTAAGTCACCTCTTCCCCTTTTAATCTCTAATTTCCTCGTTTGGAAGGAAATTATAATACCTATTTGTTGTTTTTCTGTTTTTGAGTTCACATTTCATCCAATGTGATGGCACGTTGTTAAAAAACGTTATTTTTTTTCTTTTTTACGCAATAGTTGTGGAAGAGAAACTTTTGGGATAGTTTGTTAATGCATGATTGGATGGCACCCCCTAAACCTTATTCCCTTGCTTGACCCTTAATTATATTATGCTAAGTATATGTTTCTAGTTAAGGAAAATTACATTTTCTATTTAAAATGTGTGCTTTTTTAAATGACATGATATAATTTGGTTAGAGGATAAGGAGTAGAACAGGATTTGGGTACAGGTGATTTCCATCCAATTGGATGATAGAGGAAAAATGTCTTGTACCAACATTGGATCAAAATCATAATCAAAATTAAGTCAACTTTCTTTTTTGTGTATGTTCCTATTGCTATTCTAATGTTCTATATTCAATGACCATAATTGTTTTTGTACATGTTTAACTTTTTGGTGAGGAGTAGAATGTTGTAGTGTTTTTGGTGAACTTGGTACGACATGGCTACTAACAGAAATATGGGCATGTGACCAGTTAGTTACTTGCTGAGAGTCCTATTAGTGTGCACTCAAGTCCATAGGAAGCAATGATGTGCTGTTTCTTTTTTTCTTTTTTTGCTTTAAATATGTTGTAATTGCAATCAATTTTAGTTAATGTGAATCAGGAATTCAGTGCATTTGGAACTTCTTCTTCTTCTTCTTCTTAGTGAATTAGGAATTTTAACCTTGATGTTATACAGCCCTTGCAGTAATATGCCCTCTTTTTGTTAGTGAGGGAGAGATTTTGGATGGACAGGACAAACGGGTAGCCACGGTTTTTGATGTCTCAACTCCAGAGGAGCTAGAACGACTTAGACCAGAGGATGAGCAGGCAGAAAACATTGTAGTTAATTTACTAGATTGGCAGGTATGCTCATTGCAGACTGCTATAACATTATGATGGAACAGTTTACATGTTTGTCATCCAACTTCTGTTGATTATTTTTGTCTATAGTGTATATATATATATATATATATATATATATATATATATATATACAATTTGGTTTTTGGAAGATAAGATCAACCTGTTTTTCTACTTAATAAAGTATGGTTAATATGGAATGGTTGGTCCTACATAAGCTTATATTAGGATCCACAAGATTTTGCATGTTTATGGTCTAGTTCTGGCTCATGGTTTCATTGTAGAAGTGAGATATAGGCTTGAAATAGGAAATATCAGTTGCATTCAAGAACTTGTTGGCAATGTGTTCTTTCATTTCAGTTAGTTCAGGACTTCAATTAGCTATGAAATTGGTCTGACTGATTGGCCTTTCAAATATGCTTTGATACTTTGATTAATTTGTGGATATTATTACCCTTTATATGGAAGTTATTCTATCACTGTGTATGACACATTATAGATGTGGCTTTGCCACATGTAAGTTTTTTCAAAATATTATTATGTTCATGTGGTGATTTAATGACCTTCTTTTTAACTCTTGATGACTTTGACTGTTAGCATTTTATATTTTCTTCATCACCTCCTAAACCATTCCTTTTCTGTCTTGATAGTCTGATATCAATTTTCTGCAACAAAATCCACTGTCTTTTGAAACTGTGTCTGTGACAATAGTTTGTTTTCAATTGAATTTATATTTTCCAATAATTTTCTTTGTTTGCAATTGTACAGGTAATACCAGCAGAAAATATAATTGCTGCCTTTCAAAGCAGCCAAAAGACAGTGTTTGCTATCTCTAATAATGCATCTGAAGCTCAGTTATTTCTTGAGGTATATACTAGTAGATTGGAGAAAGTTGAAGCTCATGTAGCTGCATATAATAGTACTACTTTGCTCTCAGCTTTATTTTCTCCTTACAGGCACTTGAAAATGGTTTAGATGGCATAGTTTTGAAAGTGGATGATGTTGAACCTGTTCTCGAGCTGAAGGTATTCTATAAGTAGATGAAGCTTCTTGAGTAATGAGGCTTGCCCGCTTATTTCAGTTAGAAACTTTCAGGAATATTTTGACAGAAGAATGGAAGAAAGCAATTTATTGAGCTTGACCAAAGCTACTGTGACACATATTCAAGTGGCTGGAATGGGGGATCGCGTTTGTGTAGATCTCTGCAGTCTCATGAGACCCGGTGAAGGACTTCTTGTATGTATGCATTTCCTCTGCAAAGGTTAAATATTTATTTCTTGGCTAATCTAGTGAAGTTGGCATTCCTATGGGACAAATGTTTTCAACAGGTTGGATCTTTCGCCAAAGGATTATTTCTTGTTCACTCGGAATGCTTGGAGTCAAATTACATTGCAAGCAGGCCTTTTCGGGTTAATGCAGTAAGTTGCGCATTCAAGTCTTGAGCTGGAAATTAATATCAATTCATTGCCTTTGACCTTGATAAAATTACCCCTCTTATCATCAAATTCACAACAATGGGGTGACATTGTAAAACCAACAGTTAAAACCTGCTCAGGGAAAGGTGAATGTGATGATGTGTGTAATTCTGAATTCTCGCTATCCAATTTGGATCGCTGAATTTCATACTTTGTACACTTTTATATAAGTTAACGGAAATTATGCCAAGAATTTTTAAAGATCTGATAGCACATTTGTTGTAAAATATATTTATTGCTATTGATTGTACAGAAATTTTGTTAACTGGAAAACATTGCTTTGCACTAAATCAGGATTCATTTACTTTCAAAGCAGACTTGGGTAATGATGGAAATTGATCCTCTACAGTTAACTGGCCACTGCTTGACATCTAGACCAGTGAATGTGAATGGACAACATATATTGATGATTTTAATCAATGGGTAATCTATTAATTTTGCTTTTGAACTGTCAGATTTTCACTATACCAATTATAGTGAAAACTTACAATTGAGAGAATCTTGATATGGTCAAAATTTTGATATAACAGTACATTACTCATGATCAAAATCTTTTCCTTTTATTTTTCATGAATGTTGAATATAATTTACATTTTCAAGTAGAGTAAGCACAGATTGGGAGATCTATTGGGGTGCAAAGTGCGCGTGTCCCAGATTGGATATGAATGGATGTGTTGAGCAACATATAAGTGACAAGGACCCCTATATTGTAGCCTTAAAGTTTTGGGTTATAATGTAGTATGAGTTCACTTGAGTTATTTGCTTTTGATCCGTTGACCCGGATCTCCTGGGTGGTGTGGCTCCTGATTTTCTAACAAGATCAGGAAACTTGTCATCTGATTGCTGAAACTTTCTAACCTTACATGTCTCATTTTTGTTAGTTTAATTCAGCCTATTTACATCCTTAAAGATGAAAATTTGATGTTTTAAATGTTTTTGTTGGTTCTTTTTGCACTAATTATGCTGTCAATAGAAGTTGCGTGAAGTCTTTGAACCAATTACTTATCATAACAGGGACCAGTGCATGCCTATGTTGCTGTTCCAGGTGGCAGAACATGCTACCTGTCTGAACTGAAATCCGGAAAAGAAGTGATTGTAGTTGATCAGGAGGGTCATCAACGAATGGCAATTGTTGGGCGTGCAAAGATAGAAACTAGACCACTTATCCTTGTGGAGGCAAAGGTTTGTATATTCATTCTTTATTAGCATACATGAGTTTCTTCATGTTCTCTAGCTTCATTTCTTTAATGTGTTACGGTAATTCTGCTTTGGATTTTCATGCTAAGCTAATAAATATATTTTTAGTTAAAGCTGTCAGTGGTTTATAATATACTGTGAGATTATAACTTCTCTTAAGAGGTGTTTGCAAACTTCTAAAAACAAGATATCTAAGTGCAATGGGTCAGTTTTTAGTAGTTGTTATTACTGAAACCATTTTTGAGATAAACTGGTTCTTCATTTCAAAGTTGAGTTTTTCCCCTAATCCAGCTTTTTCTGTACACTTTCTCTTCCTCTTCATTTTCTCCTTCTTCAGTTAGATCTAAGGGAGGCTATTGGGCAAGATATCATTGTAACAACCACTCAGTTATCCAATTGTCAATCAGCATGCTAAGTATTTTGAATTTAGCAATAGTATTGTGCAAGATATAATTGTAAATTTTTTTACATAAAACAGATCCAATCCAATGCAAATCCAATCAGGTTTGATCAGTTTGGAATTTTTTCTTGGCTGCGAACTGAAACAACCCTGCCTGTGCTTAACCCTACCTAGTTACAAAATAACTTCACTTTTTATGATTTGTTTATTTTAAGTAGTTCCATATTAGCTTTGAAACTTGACAAATTTCCCCTTGTTTATCACTTATAGCGAAATCAAGGTGCTATAATGTTGTATTTCATGGTATCATATTCATCTATGAAGCTTTTAATTGTTGGTAACCTTACTGCATTACTTTTCGATCATAAGATTACCTTTGTTAACATAGATTTGGAAATGAACTGCCATTTCAAATATAATTTTTTTTACACGAGCCATTCCTTCAACTGAAAGAAATAAATGTATGCTATATTACTAGAGTTATGAGTTTTTCAATCTATGCCATCAATTCAAAAAACCAAAAGGCTAAAGAATTGTACGTTAAGATTGAATTTCAAACGAGAAAGCTACATTTGATGCTGATCACCTTTTGGAAAATGTTTAATTTATATAACCATAATTGATTCATATTTGATAGATCTATCATATGAAAACTGAGATGCTGAAGATACAACCATTTTGTATATATCTTTACCTAAAACAGAAATTAGTCATATATTTTTATTACTTTAAGTAGTTACCCCCAGGACAACTGTCTTCATGGTTATAAAACTTCCATATGGACTGACATTAGAACGAGGGTGAATATTAAAGTTCAAAAATTGTTGACTTTTGGAAACTTAAGGTAATGATAATTTATAGCAGGATAACAGCAATATACTCTACCTGGTTAAACAGAATATCTAGCTGTGTGTACTTATTTTGTTGAAATGGTATTATATTTTAAGATCCGGATTCTCTAAAGTTAGAGGGTGCACTCTAAACTATGAAGTGCAGTAACAATCAATGGATTGTGATAATAAGAAAATTTATAAGACGCATTTTAAGTATTGCCATATACAAATCTCAATCATTAGTTTTTTAATCAATAACTATTAGTACACCTTATCCTCTAAAGTATAACAACTGCACCATAGAGGAGCCAAATCTTATATAATATATTAAATATATCATTAAAAATTCTTCAGCAATATTTCATATTATGGTTGAGCATTGTCTGGCAGCAAAGGATGAAAAATTTCATTGTATGCCATGTGAACAGCTCATAATCTATCATTATTTTGGGTTCTTTTATTGCTGTTTGCTGATACCTATCCTAAAATCTGATTTGCAATAATAATTGTGGCATCTCAGATAGAATCAAATAATCAAACTATCAGCATCCTTCTACAAAATGCAGAAACCGTTGCCTTGGTCTGTCCCGCACAAGGTAATTCAGTCAGTTTTTTTTTTGGTGGCTATTTCTGGTATTTTGTTGAGTTTCCTAAAGTGTTGTCTGTTGTCCAATTCAGGAAATGCACTGTCAAGAACATCTGTTCCTGTGACTTCACTCAAAGTTGGAGATGACGTTCTCTTGAGAGTACAAGGAGGTGCTCGGCATACTGGAATAGAGATTCGAGAATTTATAGTTGAGAAATGAACTAGCATAATGTATTCTAATTGTGATTTTCATTCTATTTGTGAAGTGATGTTGTCCTTGCTGTTATGATGCTAGAGTAGATTATGATCTGGCCTGATACATGGAAAAGGGCAGGTTGTGTTCTGGTCTGCAATGAAATTGAAGCTGTGGAGTTGGGTTGGTACAAGCGGGTTAACATTGTGAAAAGTCTAGCATTACCTTCTTCACAATTGTACTTTAGCACTCATTCACAGATATGTTAGTGTAACCACTAAGTGCCTGTTAGTCTCATCAACACGAATGAACTCTAAATGCATTGCGGATGGAAGGAGCTCTCTATTTCCTTCTTTCAAATGCTATTGGGAACTGTGAACTCAGTGTTTGCATTGGGTACATATCTAAACCAAACATGCTGCGTAGATTTTCTCCAAAGTTTAGAAGCCGAGGCTTTCTCTTTCTGATTTTGGCATAGCTGGACTCCTAAACTATAGTTCTTCCTATAGGACATTGCTTGTCATCACCTATGGATACCTTGCAGCACGTTAGCTTTTGTCGTGCCAGCTACTTGCCTCAGTTTTCACTTTCCATTTGTTCTCAAAGCATCTTATGTTTAGCTTTGCTTCTTTCGAAGAACAGTAGAAGTAACCACTTTGTATTATAAATTATAAAAGATATTTTTTAGAGAAATAGTTTATATTAGACCCTGGACCATCTGTTGTTCTTGATGACACAAACAAACTGAAATTAGCCGTAGTAGTACAGGTTGGATTGATGAGCATAAGTAACAAAACTTGGAATATCTTGTTATAAGAAACAAAAACCTTGGAACATCTGGTATGGAGTTGAAACGAACTTGTGGAGGCTAGAATACTAGGATTATTAGGTTTGGGAAAATATTTTCTGTTTTTATTTTCTAGTTTTGTCTTTTTACAAGTTTTTATTTTCATTTTTAATTATAAAATTATCACTGTATTTTTTCTTTTTTAAAGTTTGTATAGAAAATAGTAAAACAGCAACAAAAAGTTATTTTTAATGTGTTGTATACAAATTTTTAAAAATAGAAAACAAGGTAGCAGATTTATGATTAAAAATGAAAATAAGAAATGAAAATCGAAAGTATTTTCTCAATAAAACAAACCCTAAGTGGTTAAAGTTAACCATTTTCAATATTGATTTGCCTTTTGTAGAGTTGTTCTAAATTCTGAAACTCTTGTATGCAATTATACTTGGCAATGATAATAAAAAGAGAAAATTGAGATTGAATGCTCATATACGTTTCCCTGGTATGATAACATATTGAAGATGTAATTAAAATGTTAACCCTTTTATCAAATCTAGAGATGTAGATCATTTGTAGAGGAAAGCCATATTTATTATAAAATCTCATTCTTATGTGTTCTTGAGGTACATGCATATACTCCCAACGAATATGGTAAAGATTATAACAGTATTTTAATAAAGAAAAAGGATTATAACAGTCATTACCGAGAAAGAATCGCACTTTGTACAAAGGACTTTGGAGTACAGTTCCTTGAGAATTTATCAATGCTCATTTACTTTCTACTTTGAATTGTTTGCCAAGTTAAGATTTTTTTAGAGAAACAGATTATACCGTGACTTAGAACCTCAACTCTGGCCAAAATATAATAGGAAAAGTAAAAGAAATATAACAACAAAGCTAAGAAGCTTGACAATTTAGCATCCAGTCTTGAAAAATGAAAACATTGCCATAATGGTAAAACCCTATCTAAACTTTCTCCATGAATCACATTTACATTATTGCAAATCCATATCTGTAACTGGAGGAGGAGATATTAAAAGTTTTGGCTTTGAAACCAACCTTAAAAGTACAGTTCTATTTCTTCCTTTCCTTTTTCCTGTGTATACCCAAGTTTCTAAATGTAACATAAAGTCCAAGACAATATTAGGAAATACAAGAGAAGCTGAACAGTATATAGTGCATGTTCGGGTAAGTTTTTCTTTAAGAAAATAATGGCTTATTTCTCAAGAGTACTTAAAGGAAACTGCAAAAAATAAGCGATTATTTTCCCAATATAAACTGAATGCATGTCATCTTAAGCTTGTCCAACTCTTCCTACACCAGGATTTGGTGCAGGAAGAGGGTAGCTTTGGTCCAATGGTGAGGCTTGAAAGCGCCTTGGCACATTGGATGATGAACCAGTTCTGAGACCATATCTGTTAGCACCAGCATGGTTGGACCTGGAGGGGCCTACTTGCAGTCCTTGGAGGGAGAGTGGGGCACCATCCATTTTACCAAGAAGTGGATTAGACTTCTTGAGCACTCTCACCACTTCACTCATCCGGGGTCTCTCTTTCGGGTCAGGGTGAAGGCACTGAATAGCCAAATGCAATACTGTGTATGCACCTTCCATTGAGAAATTGCCTTCAAGTCTTGGATCCATGAGGTAGTTCAATGCTGCCTTGCGCCTAAGCTGGGGGCGCAACCAGTCCATCAAGCTTTGCTGCCCCCTTGGCCTACGTCTATCCACGGCTCTTCTACCTGTCAATAGTTCAAGTAGAACCATGCCAAAGCTGTAAACATCACTCTTGGGTGTAAGGTGTCCTGTAACAACAACATCATAGATCAACCCTTTGAGTACTAGAAGCAGTTTAGACTCAAGGATCATAACACTTTGATAACATGATGGGAAATAATCTGACTCTACTAACCAGTCATGACGTATTCTGGAGCAGCATAACCTTGGGTTCCCATCACTCTAGTGGAGACATGACTTGCGTCTCCGACCGGAGCGTCTTTGGCAAGTCCAAAATCTGAGAGTTTTGCATTGAAGTCCTAAAAAACAATGATATTAATTTAAGATGGAGGGAAAGGTGTATGAATAGTATATAATGCTACATCACAATTATTACCCTATCCAATAGAATGTTAGATGTTTTAAGGTCTCGGAATATCACCGGCCTCGCAGTTTCCTCATGTAAGAATGCTACGCCCTTTGCAACACCTAGCAGTACTTTCATTCTGATTGCCCATGGAAGGGAAGGGTTACCTGCTATATTACATGATATTATAACTCAATTTGTGATGTATCTTAAGCATATATGCAATCATTAACTCAATGCTTAAGCTAAATAAATAAAAATTCACCACAAAAGCAAAAAATTAAAATAACATATAGGTATTGAGCAGAGATCTAATACAGTATCATAAAGGACAATTCAAGTAGGGTTCTTCTCATTATGTTCATTGAATGAGAACCAGAAAAATAAGTAATAATGCAGAGATAATTAGCTGAAAAACTTCTAATTCAATTCCCAATTCCATTAAAACCTATCTATTTATAAGTGATATTAGAATAACAAGGCACTTTCCATGTTTAAAGTTCAAAGCACACAAATAAATTTACATTTGTTTTGTAAGAAATTCTAATTTGCTGATCTTATTCATAAATTTTCTGTCACATTTTTTTTATAATCATCATGCACATAATTTGTACACATCCTCTCACATTATTCCATCATATAACTTCAATAATATTTTGATTGATAGATGAGAACACAAATTTCTGTATATAATTAATCAATAGATTGAAATACTTACTCCTGAAAAGGTGATTCTCTAAGCTTCCGCGACTCATGAACTCGTATACAAGTAGCCTCTTGTCATCCTCAATGCAGTAGCCAACCAATTTAACCAGATTTGGATGATGAAGTTTACCTAGATATCTAATTTCAGCCTGCCATACATCAAAAGGCTAAGAGATAGAAGTGTTTTTCTAAATCTAACAAGATATTATAGCAAAACAATAGCACTTTGCAAGAAACAAAAAATGGTACAAATAAATATTCTTCCAATTTTATTTATAAGACCATTTCAACTATATCACACATTAAAAAAGATATATTGACGATATTAGTTTTCAAAAACTTTATTATTGATATTATAAGTCCATTTTTATCTAAAGTTGAACTCTAATATCATATTAATTGCAAAGAAGTTAAAATGTTTAAAAATTGTGTAAAACAGTTAGCCTTTAGCAGATAAAATATAATAAGAAACATTGATTTTCTAATCAACAGTTAATGTTGTAACAAAAAAGAAAAATTGTCATAGATTTTCTTGCATGTATCATAATCTCAACTATTGATTACCAAAGCAACGATTGTTAGTGGCTTTTAACCTCTAAAGTATATATCCTTACTTTAGAGGAGCTGGATCCTTGAAAAAACAAAAATAAATGTTTCTAACACTTTGTGATAAGTCTTGGAAAAGAGTTGTTATATACAAGACATGAATGAGTAAATGACTAATAGACAAAGAAACACATAAAGGGTCAATTAATTAGCACATGGTGACATACAAGCCATTCTCTGTGACCTTGATAACCCTCTGGGTTAAGGCATTTCACTGCAACTGGTATCCCTGCTCCAGGCCTTGCTGCAAAGTTCCCATGCTGACTAACCCAACCTTTCAATACAGCTCCAAACCCACCTCGACCAAGAAATAACTCAGCTTTGAAGTTCCTTGTTGCCAACTTGAGATCATTAAAACAAAACCTTCGAAGTTGGGAAGATGCTAGTATCACTTCATCTGGCACGTTAGGAGAATTACGTGATTTTGCACTTCTTGATCTTCTTTTGGGTGAGGATGCTGGTGCAACCGGTTTCTTTCCAGCATCACCTTTTCTTTTTGTAACAACTTCACCAGTTGTAGATTTGCTTCTTGTTGATTCTACGTACAGAAAAAAAAAACCATGACGTCAAATTAAATGAGCAACATAAACTCACTTCTAGAAAGTTGTAATCTAGCCTCTAAACATCGCGTCCGCTTCGACTCCGCCGCTATGTTCTGTTGTTAAAAGCAGATTTAACAACTAATGATGTCTTCTTTCTAAAAAGAAAATTGTTCCTTTTATTCATATTTTTAGAATTTTAAAAATTTATTTAGTATTTTTTTATGTTACATTAATAATATTATTAATAAAAATATAATTTAAAATAAAGATAAAGTAAGAAAGTAGTAACCTCAAAACACAAATAAAAAAGAAAGGAAGAAGAGTTTTTTTAAGTTAGAACTAACAAACAGTACAAATCTTGTAGTAGTTACAAAATGGATTATGAGGATTGTACATTGACCACATTGATTGAGTCATGAAACTCTCCCACGGATCAAAGAAAGAAGCTTATAAATAGGCCATTTGTAAATTTTTTAGGTAAGGTTTTTTACTTCAAATATCCTCTGGGTCAAATCCAGAAATCAATCCCTAATCCCTTATCGGTAATCTGATGATTAACATATTAAATAGTTGGAGATTGACCATTTATAAATTGAACACACATGATATATTTTAGTAATAAACTTTGCGCTCATTTATTTTTATTTACTCCTTTATTCCATTTTAGTGTCATTTAAGGTTTTTTTTAACAAAAACCAAGGAGAGAAATAATATTTTATTTTCCCGTTATACGTTGTTAATTTCTCAGTCAAACCTATTTTTTATAAGACAGACAAATTTTATCGGTAACCGGATGTAACTACTATTTTCTGGTCACCTCAATAAAGTATATATTAAGTAGGCATATATATTCAAATAAGTAATTAATGTAATTTTAAATTTTGAAAATAACATATAAATAAAAATAAAGTTTTTCTAAAAGAATCAACCTTTGAAAGGAATAGATGGAGTATTATTTAAATAATTAAAAAATTAAAATTAAAAGTAAATTTCTTTTAAAAAATCTTATTTATTTTTAACTTTCTACTTAATGAAGAATATATGTTGGGTACATATTATGACTTTGTCAAAAAAAAATTGTGTTAAATGATTTTATGTGAGAGATTAAAATTATCATTTTTAATAACCTATATACATAAAATAATAATTAAACAAATTAATAAAAATAAAAAAGTTTATAACTTTGAAAAGTTATAAGCTACTCAAATCTTAAGCGGCTTTTAAAAAATTAAGAGTTTATAACTTTTATAAAGTTATAAATTCCTCTTAATTTATATCTAACAAATTATTCTATTAACTTTTAAAAAATACAAGAAGCTAAAAAGTTTTAAAAATTTTCTTTTTTAAAAATTACAAAAATACTTTCATACATGTCTTAATAAATTTTTGTAACTTCTTACCATGTGCTGATAAATATATAATAAATGACTATATATATATTAATTATTAATTATATACACGTATTTTTTGGTACTAATAATTGGTTGGTTCAAATAATATATGTTTAATTTCTCTTAAGTAAAATATCATTTTAAACTAAAAAAACATTTTTTTTTGGGTGTAAATGTAACTCATATCTATTATCAATCACAATGATTAACTTATAGGCGTATCAATAAGTGAGGTGAGGCAACTAGTAGGATTAGGATTTTAATGTTGCTCAATAACCAAAGTGAGAATCAAACCTTTGAATGAAAGATAGCTGATTTTTATAATGATTTATAGACAATGTTAAAAATAAAGGTCTTTCTTTGAAAGAAAATAGTGTGGTTACAATTGACGTTTAACACAAATTGAGGAGCGAGAAAGTATGATAAAATAGCGTTTATTAAGAGGAGTTGAAATGAGAAAAACAAGTAACAAGAATGGTGTAAGAAGGTATATACCGGTATCCTCCTGGGAACGCAACGCAACGCAACCAAGGAAAAACATCATTTTCTTCCAAAACCTTGAACCCGACCCTTCAGTAACTTGAACATCTTCGTTGTTTCTTTTCCCGTTGTTCCCTCCCACAAACAAAGTTCCAGCCTTATGGTTCGCCATTTCTTCAATTCACGCACCTAAAAACATTCCACAACACTCCCAATTCACCACATAATTCACATAGAAAAAAAATTAAGAATGAGAAAGTGCAACAACTTTGGGTCCGGCGGTGAATTCCCTGGAGAAATCCAAAAAATAAAAATAAAATAATGCAACTAAACGACACATGAAAACTCAGCTAGAACCCATAAGCCATTCATCATCATAAAACCAGGGACATGAGAAAAATGGAGTTTGAATTGAAAAATAAAACAAACATGGAAATTAATTAAGCTGGAGAAGCATGGAATCAGAAGAGAGAATTGGAGTTTGCATACACAGAATTCAATTCAGCTATGTGAAATGAAGGGTATAGAAGAGGTGATTATATATGGGGTGGCTTGAGATGAACAATGACACGTGACAGTCACATAAGGAAGAAGACAAGGCGAATGCACCTCAAATTAACTAGACAAACGTTGGTTTTGATTAGGGTGGACTGAGGAGAGTGGTTGACGTGCGTTATGCATGAAAAAGGTAGGAAACTAAGGGGAAAAATTCATTTAATCAATAAATGTTATGAGCGAGAGAGTGAGACTGCATTTACTATTGAAAAATGTACAAAAACTCATCGGTGAGAGAGAGATGTTATTTCATATATAATATTATTTTTTATTAAAATATCATTTTAATTTGTTTCATACACATTATAATTTTTTAATTTTTAAAAATATTATTAATACTAATTTGACCATAACTCAACTATGGTTAACTGTATTTACATCAGTTCAATCACCAATGCGACTTTTATAATATTACTATTTAATAATATCATATTTAAAAGTATAAAATTTAGTTTTCAGCAAAAATATAGATAGTAAAGTTTTCTAAATGTATCTTTAAGCATAAGAAGAGCTTATTTCACTAGCTTAAATATCACTTTTAAAAAAATATAGATGTTTATGTACGTATCATTTTTATGATTTCATTTACTAGAAAAAAAGTCATTTTTACTTTATTACTCTTTAAGAATGTTCATCGTTCCTATTTTACCCTCTATTTTATTTTCAAAAACTACCCTTTACATTTTGTTCAATGTTATATTTTAATCAAATATTTTTATTATGGACAAAATTTAAAATCATAAAGAAACAAAAAAATTACTGTGTTTAGTTCATAAATTTTCTTAAAAAAATAGAAAATTATTTTTAGAAAAATTTAAAAAATAAAAAACTGTTTATTTACAAATTATTTAAATTTTTTTTATAGAAAAATAGAAAATTGATTTTCAATTTTTTAAGAAAATCAGAAAACTCTTTTAAAAGGTTTTCTAAGAAAAGTAAAAAAATAGAAAATGCGGTAACTAAATTACAAGATAAGGTAACTGAATTACAAAATAATATATTTATTATTCTTTGTAACTATTTTGAAATATATTTAAACACAAACTCATTTGTTCTTATTTTAATATTACTTTAAATTTTTGTCACAATTTTTATGTGATGCATATAACATACAATATTGTCATAAATATTATGTGATGCATATAACATACAATATTGTCATAAATAATTTGAATTAATTTGAGTTAATTAATATTGTCATATATATATAACATATCTCAATTAATTTAAATTAAAGAATGTTTGAAAAAAATTTGGAAAATTGAGTCACTTGAATAACTTTTTTAGTTTTCTAGTTTTCCAAATTGAAAAATTGTTACATTATCTAAACGGATTTTCAAAATTTTTCTAGCTATTCTAGGAAATGAAAATTTTGAAAAACAAGCGAAATTTTTTTCTTGGAAAACTGAATAATTTTTTGTAACTAAACACAGTCTAAGAGTTCTATCTTTTTGAAAAAAATTATTTATATTAAACTTTTATAAAAGATAAATATTTATTTAATTAAATTTAACAACAATTGAATTCTGTATGAACACTCCATAAAATAAATAAATTCATTGTAATATATCAAAATTTATTTATTTATAGTTTAGATTAAAAGATAATATGAACTAATATAACAATTCACAATTTGTAAGATGGTAAATTATTTTAAAAAGATAAAAATATTTTAAAAAACTACAAATTACGTGTAAAAAATTATAAGTTATACCTAAATAATTGATTAACTTATTTTATATTTATCTATCAGCTAAGAAGTAATTTTATCAAATAGTTTCATTATGCTGTCAACTAATTTTTTTAATAATGTTGTCGGACATACATTAAATTAGTTTAAGGAAGGACAACTTAAAAATAAGACGCAAGTTTTTTATGACGTCAAAGAAATTAATTGAGGTTACCTAGTGCTTCGCTTCACTATTCTTTAACACTTTAGTATTTGTACATGAATTAAGAAAATATTACTATTCCAGATTTTATAAAAATGTATTGTTTAATTATTATTATTATATCATTATTTATTATTGATTGGGAATGACTAGTAACATACATGTTCAACACATTAACATGAGTTGGACATATAACATGCGTTTATTACTATGGGTAAAACTATAAAACAACAAATAATTCTACCTTATTTTTTTAGAATGACAATGAAAATGAACAAATCAAAATTGAAAGTGTCGAAGAATAATTACATGTAGTTCTTCTTGAAAAAAAATAAAATGATTAATGATAGTATTTTTCAACATTTTTTTAACATGAGCAATTTTAGACGTGATAAGTGTAACATCCTAAATTTTAAAATTTGAGATAAAAATCTAATTTGTATTAATTGAAAGTAAATTAATTTTTATGTCTACAAATTTTAATTTAGTTGGGTAATTAACCTAAATAGATAGATGCCCAAATTCTAATTTTAATTTCAATTCCCAAAATACTATTCTAAATAATTCACATTTCTTTTTCCACTCTTTTCCTTTCTCTCGTGCATGTACCTTCTTCTTGGGCAGAATCCAATTTTCCTCTTCTTCCTTAATTCATCATCATCTCCACTCTGCCATTCACTCCCTCACCCATATCCATCAAGTCCAGATTTTGTTGCAAGCATCATCATCTTCAGCGTGACATTAATTCCAAATCCAACACACCAATTTCACTTATGTAGTAAAGGCAAATGCATGTGAACTCTCTTCCTTCTCCTTCTTGGCTCCTTCACTTGCATGCAATGATAAGTGGGTTTCCTTCTTCCTTTAGTTTTGGAATTGTGACAGTCATTGATGTAAATATTTAAGCTTGGAGGAACTATCACAACCTTCACTTGAAAGCTTAAGGTAAGACCCAAAACCTTGCTCCTTCTCTTTTCTTCTTTCGGTCATAGAAAATTTGGACCCATAGTGATAAAATGTTGAACCATGCATGGGTATTGTGTGGACAATGTTTAAGAATTTATTTCGGAGGAAAATGATAAAAGTTCAAAGTGTTGGAAGCGTTCAAAGTGTCGTCGATGCATTTCAGTAAGTCGTCTTTTGTTGGAAATATATCGAACTAACATTACGGACTTTTAAATACTATTTAATTAAATTAGAACTATCAGAATAACCATCGCCAAATTTTTAGGGATTTCAGATTAAGGAGCCTTGTAATCAAAAAGGGAAATCGAAGTCTTAGAGGTTTAATTGGAAAGTTGGATCGTCATAAGGTACATTTAACATGCAAGGGGGATTACTAGTCGAACAATAAGTAGGAAGTTGATTATGGGGATATAGGTTCGATCAAATATCTACTTGTTTATGTATGTTTGTAATGTTCCGATTTCCATTTTAGTGATGAAAGACTATGTTATGGCCCTGAACCTTGTTATTTTTTAATGTATTGGCTTGATTAAATTGTTTTGTGGCTAAAATGGTGTTAATACCAACTTGCGATTGATGTTGAATTGTGCTTCACGATATATATATGTCCCCGACCGGGGTCTAGGATCCGGTGTCGGGACAACCTCAAGGGTTGAAGATTGAATAAGATTGTAGACCGGTTGTGTGTATCTGGTCTCTGTGATCCGGCCTCTCGGTGTGTGGAGGTCGGTCTTGTTGTCCTGGAGATCCTTCACACCGACCTCTCACGTTGGTTTGGGCGACAAGTGGTGTCACCTGCAAAGATTCTCCGACGCTCAAGTTAGAAGAGTATAAGATGAACTCTGTGATACTTAAGCAGTATAATAGTGAGAATGAGAGTAAGGACAACATAACCTTTGACATGTATTGCAACATGTTCTTTATAGTTGAGCATGGAAGATAAATCGTTGGGTGTTAGTGGGCCCACTGGTTCTGATAACGTGTATAAAGAGTCAATCCGAGTGGGCCAGCATTCAGAGTGTGTCAGGAGGGTAGGTGAATTATCAGTGTACTTTTATGTCACATGGATGGAAGATAATCACCTTTTCCGTAAATTCCGCTGGTGATTGTACCCACTCCTGTCGGTGAATGAAAGGGACATATTCCACTGTGTAGAGAGTGCCTTCTTTGCTATGACACTGTGGCAGTCGGTTAGAGAACGGATCAGCCACTCTGTGTAGGAGAGCGGATAAGCCAATCGGTGTCTCGGATGTCACCTCAGATGACTTGTGTAAGAGAGATTTGCCTAGTGTGTTGCAGACCAGATCGGCATTCTTGACACCGGTTGACCTCTAGGACGGCTATAATAACTTCACTTACTTTGGAGCCGGTGTTCAGTATATTACCGACTGGATCATTATCCTGGGATACCGGTTGACTTCTAGGAAGGCTGAGACGGCCTTTTGTCCTTAGAACCGGTATTAAGACCGGATAACCTTGAGGCCGGTATCTAGACCGAATCATTTGTCCCCTAGCTTATGTGAGGGACTGTAAGTTGCTCATATAAGCTATGCAGTTCTCGAGAGGTCTGTATGCCGGCGTGCCCTGCAAGAATTCATGTTATGTTTTTACCTTAGTAATACTCGTTAGTCGTCAAATATTGTCCCCGAGCGTTATGGATTATACAGCTCTGAGTGAGTGATTCCGAGTGGAGATTTGACTTTAAGTAAACAACTCCAAGTGAACATTTGACTCTGAGTGACCGATTCAGAGTGAACATTTGACTCTGAGTGATTGACTTCGAGTGAAGTTGGTGCTGGCCGTGTTACCTGGGAAGTTCCATTATCTAATCTCCTCGTGCTGTTCGGTAAAAGTACGTCTTTTTTAAAAAATTCCGAGTGATACTTCCAAGTGGAAGCTCTCAGATTGACTCTTTCGGGAGGAGGATTTCTGAGTGACCGTTCCCGTGTGGAAGATTTCCAACTGGTGCTTCGACGGCGCTCGGTTTAATCGTTCCAACCACACTCAGAATTCAGTTTAGTCTTATAATCCGAGTCTTCATTCGGGTTGGAGATTTCCGAGTGCAACTTTCCTGAGAAGGTGTCCCTGAGTGTGATACCTCCGCGTGGGATTGCACTGAGTGAAGCATTTTTGACCTCTACGTAATACGGCACCGAGTGGAGGATTTCCGACCCCCACGTGATATGGTACCGAGTGAAGCATTTTCCGAGTGAATCGCTCAGGGACAGAGAAATGCTTCGGCTTCGGGTAAGTGCGTTTCGGGTAGAGACTTTCCAAGTAAACAATTCCTGATTGAATCTTCAAAGTGAGATTTTCTCAGCTTACAGAATTCAAGAGTCGGACTTCGATGAGATATTGCCGACTAAAGAATTTAAGAGTCTCGCATCGAATTTGAAGTGTTTCTGAGTAAGGAATCCCAAAGGAAAATATTTCCGAGTGAGGGATTCCCGAGAATACCTCTGAGTGAATTCGATAATGAAAATAACGATTGATTCTTCAACAACATTCGGCTAAGCCTAGAAGTCGTACTCGGAGTTTAGTTTAATCCTACACCCCGAGCCTTCAGTCGGTGTTGGATTTTACCCATTCGCCGGCCTTCATCACTCGGTGTTGGATTTTACCCACTCACCTTTTTTCTTTACTCGGTGTTGGATTTTACCCATTCACCATTTTTCTTCACTCGGTGTTGGATTTTACCCATTCACCGGCCTTCATCACTCGGTATTGGATTTTACCCATTCACCGGCCTTCAAATGGGGTTCGATACAATCCTACAACCCATTTCCTGAGGTTCGATTTAATCCTACAACCCAGGTCTTCACCGACGTTCGGCCAAACCTACTAGTCGTACTCGGAGTTCGATTTAATCCTACAATCTGAGCCTTCTCTGGTGTTCAGTCAAACTTACTAACCGTACCCAGAGTTCGGTTTAATCCTACAATCTGGGCCTTCAGTCGGTGTTGGATTTTACCCATTCACCGTTCTTCACCGACGTTCGGCCAAACCTACTAGTCGTACTCGGAGTTCGGTTTAATCCTACAATCTGAGTCTTCTATAGCGTTCAGTTTAGTCCTACTAGCCTTCTTTAATCGGAGGTTCACCCCTTTGTACCTTCGAAGAGGTTCATCGCTAACATCAAATACATTGTTAGGATCATCCGTCCTGAAAGTACCTTGTCACAACAACGTTGTGCATTTAAATAAAATCATAAAGACAATGGGTGAGTCAAAGAAAGTTTCATTAACTATGAATTACAATACAAAAGAGAAAAAGAGAGCCGAGTTGGGGTTATGCCTCGTTAAACCTTCTTGGTAAGACCCGATCGGAAAAATCCAAGTAAGGAAAAAGAGTGCACACCGTCTTACCGACTAGTTATAACAGCAGAAGACGCTCTTAGTTCTGATGGCCTGATCCCTAATCAATGACCTCTCGGGGGCCCTGATGTTGTTGGGACATAACATCTTGCTATGCCGACTCGCCAATCATAACTCCCCTTTGCTTTTCAGAAGTAGCTTCTTTGAAAAGATACTGTTTGAGTTTACCCTCTCGGATCAGGGTCTCGATAGTATTCTTCAGGGCCTGACATTCATCTCTTGAGTGGTGACAAGGCCCGCAAGCGCACGGGTTATGTCGTGTAATATAAAAGATTATCGTTCTCCACAGGGACTGTGTTCAAAGTACCAGCATATTGAAATTTAATTATCCACACAATTGATTTTTAAGGTTTTTGTAAAATAAAACACAATTTAAAAATCTAAATTTAGAAACAAAATTTACTTGACACTTAAAAAAAATCAGAGTTGAGAGTATCTTGGGATTTCGGGGGATTAAGACTCTATTTTATGTTAATGAATTTTAACTTTTCATAAATAAGAATCGAATTAAGTTTTCCAAGGCAAATTTTCCAAAAGCTAATTAATATGTTCCTCTCGGAATCCTATTAATGTACCTAACCTATGGAAAGCGCTGCTTAATCCTCAGAATGGCCCATTATCGTTTTATGAAAATCCCTTTTATTTCTTCAAAAGAATTTTGATTACTTTCACGGTTTTACCGAGGTCACAAAAAGCATCTCAAAAATCTTAGGTTTAGTTCAAAGATTTCCGGTAAAAATAAATCTCTCGATTCTATTTATTACCTAAACTTACTAATATACCCGCAAGTATACAGTTGTATCATTTATGTTCTTGTTAGGAATTACTAAAAGCATTGAGCATAATTGAACTAAATGGAAAACAGAAATTTATTTAATTCCAAGTCAAAATAATATTAACAATAAAATATTATCATACCCCTTTTATCCCAAGATAATTAATTTAGCTACTCATGAAATAATTCAAATTCATATAAATAATGGAAAAATAAAACATACAAGACATGGTAAAAATAAAGACTTACGGGTTTCTCCAAAAGCTCAGAATAATTTACCACTGTATTTCCTTGATGCAATATTTTTCCACCAATTACAAATTTAAATACTCACTTTTACAACCCTCACAACTCTTAAAATAAAATAAAGAAAATAAAAAAAAAGAGAAAGAAAATGGAAAAGAAAGAAAAAGGAACGAAGGAAAAAATTGAAAAAGAAAGAAAGAAAAGAAAGAAGAGAAGCACGGAAGAAGAAGAAAGAAAGAGAAAAAAGAAAAGGAATTGAAGCTGTTGGAATTTGATTGATGTGGTGCTCTCCCTTTTATAGGCGAATGGATGAATGAATCCAGCTAAGAAAACGCGTTAAAATTGCGAGTGGACGAAATTGTCGGTGCATGTGAGTTCCAGCTGTGCCAACTTGTTTCCAATTTGCATATTTTAATATTTCCAATAATTCGGTGCTTGGATTTAGTGATGATTGGTGCAGGTGGAGAAATTCCGAGTGAAAAAGTGTTGTTTTTCCACAAAACCGAGTGAAAGCTTGTTGTTTATCCCCAAGACCGAGTGATAGCTTGCTGGAAGGTGTTGGTTGGTTTTGTGGCTTGCTGTTGGATGGAGATCTGGATGGTGTTGTGTTGAGTGGGTTGCTAGGCGGTGTTGATTTGAGGGGGCCGGTGTTGTGGTTTGAGGGACAGTGGAGTTTCTGGACGGTGTTGTGGATGGAGCCGGTGTTTAAAGTAGATGGGACGGTGTTGGAGAAAACCGGTCGGTGTTGAGTTGCTTTGAAGTTGCTGTGAGGAGACGAGCAAAGCAACTTCGATTACTTTATTCCTTCGGAACCGATTGAAGACTGAATCAGAACCGAGTGAAAAATGATTCACTCGGAATTGATTAAAAGGTGGCTCAGAACCGACTGGAAAGTGGCTCACTCAGGATTGGGAAGTCTTCTTTCACTGTTTCACTCGGCTATGTCTCTGGAATTGAACCACTCAGAGAGATCTTGCTCGGATTTCTCAGGAATTCACTCGGACACCTTCCTTTACTCATTCAAATGATAAAATCACATCTTCACTCGGAAGTCCGAGTTGATTTCCACTCGGAATTGACTTCAGTCGTCAATCAACTCACTCAGATATACCTTTCACTCAGAAATTTGGACTTAAAAGACTGGAATCTGGCTGATAGAATTCTTTTCATGTCTGAGCCGAGCTTTGCTCAGAAATTCAGCTTTTTGCCCCAACTCACTCGGATGTCTTCCTTGAAGACTTCTCACTTGGTCTCAGTGTGAAACTTGAGAGTCTGCCCGAGTGTGATTCATTTCCGGTCGGATTCTTGCTTGCAAAGACACTACTCGGAAATGCTTTGTTCCGCTTGAGAATGCCATTTTCTCCGAATGAAACCACTCGGATTCCTCCTTAATCAACACATTCATTCAGTGGCCTCTTCTACTCGGAATCAAATCACTCGGAACAGCTTTTTGCCCAGAAAAGTTCTTGTTCCCTGGTCAGATCTGCTTCAGTCAGCATCCCTTCACTCGGAATTAGCTTTGGGCAGTTTTTATTGAAGGTCAGTCCCTTTTTTCACTCAGAATGGTTGCATTCGGACAGCTTCCACTCGGAATCACCTCCAACCGAGACTTATTCCTTTTCAGCATTGAACCTCCAACAGAGTCAGCCATTTATCACTCAGAATGTCTAAGACAGGGAACTTTCCACTCGGATTCTAATCCAACAGTGAAGTATTCCACTCGGATTTGCTCCATTCTGAGTAATTCCACTCGGATTTGGTCCTTTCTCAGTCATCCCACGCGGATTTTAGCACTATGAGTCAAAATTCAGCATATGGAGTCGGAATTCAGCATTCTGAATCGGAATTCATCATAAAAAGAGAGTTCTTTCCACTTTGGGCTTGTTCTTCTTGTTTCTTTATCATTTTATGGTCGTTTTTCTCTTGTTTTTGACCCTTTATTGCCTTAATTTCTGCAAAATAACATACCCAAGTAGAATAGAGTGGAAAGAAAGCAAAAATCACAATAAATATAGGAAATATAGTGCATAATGGTTAAAATTCTAAGCAAACTAGATCTATTTTATTGTGTTATAAAGCACTTATCAAAATACCCAAAACCAAAGCATTGCTTGTCCTCAAGCAATCACCATATTCACAAGATAAAATACAGAAAACACTAAGCTTAATAAATTAAGGAATCCAAAACAAAGAAAAAGATTTATTCAAATGCCAATTTTAATTTACTTATGTGAATCAATTTTCAATGTCAAGACTTGAGATACTCTTCTCACAATTTTCACTCAAGTGTTTCAAGGTTTGTGTATCTCTCAAATCATCATAGTCAAAAAATATTACCATAAGCTTGTTAATAAACCAGAAACTCCACAGTTTAGATAGAAAATATGTCAAAGTCTAAAGGTCTTTCAAAGGTTGTAATGTGGCCTTGGGTTGTATTGTTAAGGTAGGAATTTCAAGAAAAATGGAATACAAAAGGGCTTTAATAGTCATGAATGATTCAAATTACCATCATAAATTTAACAGAGCAAATTTTTGAACTTTTATGGACTTTTTGGAATTCATTTAATATCATCCTTTTGATTTTCTTTTCCTTTTTCTTGCTTTTCTTCGCATTCAATACCATATTTTTCTTAAGTCCTTTTTTATTTCTTTGCTCCACTAAATTTCTAACTTTTTCACCATTAAGAGAATATCAGTCAATGAAAGGTTTCAAGGAAAAATTTTCACCTTTAGGCTCAAAAGGGGCAACTAGGGGTCAAATTATGCAAAAATTCTAAGGCTTAAGAATAAGACCTAATTGTGCCTTTATCATCCTAAGACATACAATCAAAAAACCATTTTGAATCGGTTGAAAAACAAGTTCTAGAATATTAATGACCATGAGATTCACTCATTCAAGAAAATATGGGTTTTAAAAATTTGTTTAATAAATAACCCATTTTGGCTTAAGTCTTACCATGGAAAGTCTTTTCAAAGAAAATTTTAATCACATAAGGTTCATTTAAGCATTGATTTGGCATTTAAACAATCAAATTTTGAAAATTTTACTCAAAATTTTGGGGTCCTTAGATACTTTAGCCTTGTATTCAAAGTAAATTTATCATGCAATAATGGTAAATTACAAGATTACAAACAAGGAAAACACACATGCATGAAAAATATAACAATCACACAACATAAACAAAACAGTTAAGTTTTCTTACCTACCACCCCAAACCAGAATTTGACATTGTCCTTAATGTTAAAAATGGATGATAAAAGGATAAGAAAACTTACCTGGAATAACCCCAAACCAGCATCTGACATAGTGGTTTTTTATTATTATTATTATTATTATTTTATTTATTAAAGCTTAAAATAAAGACATGGGGTTACCTCCCCACAAGTGCTAAGTTTAACGTCTTCAGCCAGACTCTATCCCTCAATCACAGTCAAGAATCGATTAGGGCCTAGAAACTCATACCTTAGTATGGAAGGTAAAGATTTAAGTTTAACATTTGGGCTCACCATGACCTCAGTATCAAGTCTCAGTGGTATGTTACCTTCACTACTTTTTGATGTTCCTGCAAACTTATTCAGAAAAATAGATTCAAGTGGGTCATTAAGAAGAGTTTCATCCTTCACCACTTGGTCAACAATTTCAATTCCATAGCAAACATCATTAAAAGGTTTTTCTAAAACATTTTTCAAGTTAAAATCAACCTTTTGGTCTCCAACAGTTAGAGACAACTTACCATTTTTGACATCGATCACAGTACCTGCAGTTGCTAAAAATGGTCTGCCTAAAATAATAGGAATCAAAGAATCTTCGTCCATTTCAAGCACAACAAAGTCCGCAGGTATAAAAAATTTTCCTACCTTAATAGGAACATCCTCTAAAATTCCTACAGGATATTTAATAGATCTATCAGCCAACTGTAAAGATATCCTAGTAGGTTTTGGCTCTCCCAATCCTAATTTTTTAGCAACAGATAATGGCATTAAACTCACACTCGCTCCCAAATCACACAATGCTCTATCTATAGCTATGCCACCAATCATACAAGGAATAGAAAAGCTACCTGGATCATGAAGTTTTGGAGGCATTTTCTTCTGAATTAGAGCGCTGCACCCCTCAGTGAGTGCCACGGTTTCATCTTCCTCAAGCTTTCTTTTGTTGGACAAAATATCCTTCAAGAACTTCGCATAGATAGGCATTTGCTGCAAAACATCTATGAAGGGAATATTGACATGCAATTTCTTTAAAACATCAAGAAACTTACCAAATTGTTTGTCCAACTTTTCTCTAGCCAGGCGCTGAGGAAATGGAATAGGAGGTTGATATGGCTTAACCTCTTCTTTCTTTTTTTATGGTTTTTCTTCCTTATTTATCGGGTGAGATGGAGACTCATCCAATTTCTTTTTCTCTTCAGTCTTACCAACTGGACCATCATATTGAGTACCACTCCTAAGAGTGATAGCCATGGCATGGTTGGAAGGTCCAGCCTCGGGTTTCCCAGGAAATATTCCTGGCGCTCTTTGAGAGTAGGAGGCTTGTTGGGCAATTTGAGTCTCTAATATTTTGTTATGGGTGGCAAGAGAGTCCACCTTTGAAGCTAAGTTCTTTATTGCATTGGAGAACTCATCATTCTGCTTCTGTTGAGTAGTTACAAATGTCTCCATTAAGGACTCTAGTTTTGATTTCTGTGGATTGTAGGGTCCTTGTTGAGGGTTGTAGTTATTTTGGAATTGAGGTGGCCTATTTTGGAAGCCAGGTGGACCTTGTGGAGGTCTGTAGTTACCTTGATAATTTCCACCATAGTTTCCAATAGCATCCACCTGATGCATTTCTTGTTCTTGATTAGGAGTCATTGCTAAATGGCAGTTTGTAGCTCCATGTCCTGAAACACCACAAACTTCACAAACAATATTAGTAGCACCTGTTGACCCTATTTTATCAAGTTTTAATGTTAATGCTTCAACTTTGGCAGAAAGTAAGGAAAGAGCATCAACAGAATACTTACCTGGTGTTTTAGCAGGTAATCCTCTCTCAGAGTTCCACTGGTGAGTGTTTTGAGCTATTTCTTCAATCAGGTTCTCAGCTTCATCAACATTTTTACTCATGAAGGCTCCTCCAGCTGCAGCATCTAAAGAGATCTTTTGTGTAGAAGTTAGTCCATTATAGAAAATATGGATTGTCAACCACCTTTCTATCCCATGGTGAGGACATTCTCTTAGCATCTTCCTGTATCTTTCCCAGGCTTCATATAAGGATTCATCATCTTTTTGTAAAAAAATTATGATTTGTTTTCTCAGCACATCAGTCTTGTTCCTTGGGTACCATTTATTGATAAAAGCACTGGACAATTGTTCCCAAGTCGTAATGGATCCTTCAGGAAGAGAGTATAACCACGCTCCCGCTTTATCTCTTAAGGAGAAAGGGAAAAGTCTTAAGCGAATGGCATCATTGGTGGCTCCGTTCATCTTCAGGGTGTCACAGTATTCAAGAAAGATTTAAAGGTGAAGATTTAGATCTTCGGAGGGTAATCCTCCGAATTGGTTCTGTTGAACTATTGAGAGTAGTGAAGGCTTTAATTCAAAATTGTTAGCCTCTACTGTGGGTCTGAGGATGCTAGATCCTCTCCCATTAGTGCTTGGAGCGGTAAAATCTCTTAAGGGTCTGTGTTGGTCTGCCATTTGTTTTTCTTTTTGTTCTTTTTGTTGTTTTTGCTGTTTTCTTAAAGCTCTAAGGGTACGTTCTATCTCAGGGTCAAATCCTAAGTTTAGATCGACACTTTTACGGCTTCGTCGCATAAAAAGAAAATAAATGACAACTAAAACAAATTATCACAAAAATAAAACAACAGATACACAAAATAAAGAACAAAATACAAAATTACAAACAAAATAAAAATAAAAATAAAAATAACAATAAAAATATTAACAAGTATGATCTAATCGAATTTCAATATTGCCGATATTTGAGGGACAACAGTCCCCGGCAACGGCGCTAAAAACTTGACAGGGCCCGCAAGCGCACGGGTTATGTCGCGTAATATAAAAGATTATCGTTCTCCACAGGGACTGTGTTCAAAGTACCAGCATATTGAAATTTAATTATCCACACAATTGATTTTTAAGGTTTTGTAAAATAAAACACAATTTAAAAATATAAATTTAGAAACAAAATTTACTTGACACTTAAAAAAAATCAAAGTTGAGAGTATCTTGGGATTTCGGGGGATTAAGACTCTATTTTATGTTAATGAATTTTAACTTTTCATAAATAAGAATCGAATTAAGTTTTCCAAGGTGAATTTTCCAAAAGCTAATTAATATGTTCCTCTCGGAATCCTATTAATGTACCTAACCTATGGAAAGCGCTGCTTAATCCTCAAAAAGGCCCATTATCGTTTTATGAAAATCCCTTTTATTTCCTCAAAAGAATTTTGATTACTTTCATGGTTTTACCGAGGTCACAAAAAGCATCTAAAAAATCTTAGGTTTAGTTCAAAGCTTTCCGGTAAAAATAAATCTCTCGATTCTATTTATTACCTAAACTTACTAATATACCCGCAAGTATACAGTTTTATCATTTAGGTTCTTGTTAAGAATTACTAAAAGCATTGAGCATAATTGAACTAAATGGAAAACAAAAATTTATTTAATTCCAAGTCAAAATAATATTAACAATAAAATATTATCATACCCCTTTTATCCCAAGATAATTAATTTAGCTACTCATGAAATAATTCAAATTCATGTAAATAATAGAAAAATAAAACATACAAGATATGGTAAAAATAAAGACTTACGGGTTTCTCCAAAAGCTCAGAATAATTTACCACTGTATTTCCTTGATGCAATATTTCTTCACCAATTACAAATTTAAATACTCACTTTTACAGCCCTCACAACTCTTAAAATAAAATAAAGAAAATAAAAAAAAGAGAAAGAAAATGGAAAAGAAAGAAAAAGGAACGAAGGAAAAAATTGAAAAAGAAAGAAAGAAAAGAAAGAAGAGAAGCACGGAAGAAGAAGAAAGAAAGAGAAAAAAGAAAAGGAATTGAAGCTGCTGGAATTTGATTGATGTGGTGCTCTCCCTTTTATAGGCGAATGGATGAATGAATCCAGCTAAGAAAACGCGTTAAAATTGCAAGTGGAAGAAACTTTCGGTGCATGTGAGTTCCAGCTGTGCCAACTTGTTTCCAATTTGCATATTTTAATATTTCCAATAATTCGGTGCTTGGATTTAGTGATGATTGGTGCAGGTGGAGAAATTCCGAGTGAAAAAGTGTTGTTTTTCCATAAAACCGAGTGAAAGCTTGCTGTTTATCCCCAAGATCGAGTGACAGCTTGCTGGAAGGTGTTGGTCGATTTTGTGGCTTGCTGTTGGATGGAGATCTGGACAGTGTTGTGTTGAGTGGGTTGCTGGGCGGTGTTGATTTGAGGGGGCCGGTGTTGTGGTTTAAGGGACAGTGGAGTTTCTGGACGGTGTGGAGAGGAGTATTGCTGGACGGTGTTGTGGATGGAGCCGGTGTTTAAAGTAGATGGGACGGTGTTGGAGAAAACCGGTCGGTGTTGAGTTGCTTTGAAGTTGCTGTGAGGAGACGAGCAAAGCAACTCTGATTACTTTATTCCTTCGGAACCGATTGAAGACTGAATCAGAACCGAGTGAAAAGTGATTCACTCAAAATTGATTAAAAGGTGGCTCGGAACCGACTGGAAAGTGGCTCACTCAGGATTGGGAAGTCTTCTTTCACTGTTTCACTCGGCTATGTCTCTGGAATTGAACCACTCAGAGAGATCTTGCTCGGATTTCTCAGGAATTCACTCGGACACCTTCCTTTACTTATTCAAATGATAAAATCACATCTTCACTCGGAAGTCCGAGTTGATTTCCACTCGGAATTGACTTCAGTCGTCAATCAACTCGCTCGGATATACCTTTCACTCAGAAATTTGGACTTGAAAGACTGGAATCTGGCTGATAGAATTCTTTTCATGTCTGTGCCTTGCTTTGCTCGGAAATTCAGCTTTTTGCCCCAACTCACTCGGATGTCTTCCTTGAAGACTTCTCACTCGGTCTCAGTGTGAAACTTGAGAGTCTGCCCAAGTGTGATTCATTTCCGGTCGGATTCTTGCTTGCTAAGACACTACTCGAAAATGCTTTGTTCCGCTTGAGAATGCCATTTTCTCCGAATGAAACCACTCGGGTTCCTCCTTATTCAACACATTCATTCAGTGGCCTCTTCTACTCGGAATCAACTCACTCGGAACAGCTTTTTGCCCAGAAAAGTTCTTGTTCCCTGGTCAGATCTGCTTCAGTCAGCATCCCTTCACTTGGAATTAGCTTTGGGCAGTTTTTATTGAAGGTCAGTCCCTTTTTTCACTCAGAATGGTTGCATTCGGACAGCTTCCACTCGGAATCACCTCCAACCGAGACTTATTCCTTTTCAGCATTGAACCTCCAACAGAGTCAGCCATTTATCACTCAGAATGTCTAAGAAAGGGAACTTTCCACTCGGATTCTAATCCAACAGTGAAATATTCCACTCGGATTTGCTCCATTCTAAGTAATTCCACTTGGATTTGGTCCTTTCTCAGTCATCCCACTCGGATTTCAGCACTATGAGTCAAAATTTAGCATATGGAGTCGGAATTCAGCATTCTGAGTCGGAATTCAGCATTCTGAGTCGGAATTCATCATAAAAAGAGAGTTCTTTCCACTTTTGGCTTGTTCTTCTTGTTTCTTTATCATTTTATGGTCGTTTTTTTCTTGTTTTTGACCCTTTATTGCCTTAATTTCTGCAAAATAACATACCCAAGTAGAATAGAGTGGAAAGAAAGCAAAAATCGCAATAAGTATAGGAAATACAGTGCATAATGGTTAAAATTCTAAGCAAACTAGATCTATTTTATTGTGTTATAAGGCACTTATCAAGTGGCCCTCTTGCTCATGGAATTCACAGTATTTCCGAGGGTCGCCATGCTTGCGAAGCTGGGGCGGCATCCTGACCCCGTATGAAGTAAGCGTTGGCCATCCGATCTCTCTCAGAATCTGAGATCGCTTAGAATTTAATGGAGCATAATTGCCAAATACATGTATCTGTTCTTCCTGACTCAGAGGAACAGGATTTTTGAAGACGCTGCCTCAGGACGGTTTCTCCAAGCGTTCCGATCTAGGCCAGTTTTTATCTCTCCGTTGTTGATGTGGCGTTGGGGTTTTCCTTTTGGCCGTTGTTGCTTCCAAGTGCATTTCTATGCCCATGTATTTCGAAGCTTTTCTTCAAAACTCCTCCAACGTCGTCAGAGGACTCTTTGCCAAAGACAAAGCAAAGGTGGATCCAGGCTGTAAGGTTAGGCACCAAAGCAGCCTCCTTGTAAAATCTCTTCAAAAACTCCTTGAGGGTTTCACCTTCTCCCTGCCTTATCTGAGCCAGGGTATGGGAAGTCCTTAGGACGTCCCTAGAGATAATGAAATGGCTCTCAAATAAAGTCGCCATTTCTTCCCAAGAGTCTATCGACCCCAAGGGTAAACTTTTGAACCAACCAAGAGCTTCCTCCGTCAAGGTTTGTGGGAACATCCTGCACATCACATCTTCATCGGCTCCCAAGCACATGGCCTCATACGTGTAAGCATCCAGGTGCTTAATGGGATCAATTTCTCCATTATACTTTCCGATGGAAAGTGGTTGGGTCGTTTGCAGGTGCTGGGGATGAATACGTCTATGAGCCTCCTTGAGAAAGGTACATTGAGTCGGTATGCCCCAGCGGTCATTGCTGTCTGCCCCCTCTTCCTTGTACTGACCCTGTCCCCAGAATCTTGAGTTTGTTCTCTCCTCTTAAAAGTAGGGATCTTAGAATACTGGAGAGTTATGGATCTTTCTCTCACAGATGCATGGTGAGTATCCTCCGCCTGAGACATCACTCTGTCCTCAGTTCCTCCTTTCTCCCTTCGCAACTCGATCAACTCCTCCCTGAGTTGCCTGATAATTTCATCTCGAGGATCAGGGATTGCCACTAGTACCATTCTCCTCGAATGGGTTGCAGGTGATTCAAAAACAAATCCCTTATTAGCATGTTGATGGGTCACATCTTCCACATGACCGTCAATGAAGTCGCGTCCATCTCCTTCCAGGGTTGACTACTAACTTCTGCAGAAAGTGGGAATAACTCTACCGAGTCCCACTGGGCGTGCCAATGATCTGTCCCCGACTGGGGTCTAGGATCCGGTGTCAGGACAGCCTCAAGGGTTAAAGATTGAATGAGATTGAAGACTGGTTGTATGTATCTGGTCTCTGTGATCCGGCCTCTCAGTGTGTGGAGGTTGGTCTTGTTGTCCTGGAGATCCTTCACACCGACCTCTCGCGTTGGTGTGGGCGACAGGTGGTGTCACCTGCGAAGATTCTCTGACGCTCAAGTTAGAAGAGTATAAGATGAACTCTGTGATACTTAAGTAGTATAATAGTGAGAATGAGAGTAAGGACAACATAACCTTTGACATGTATTACAACATGTTATTTATAGTTGAGCGTGGAAGATGAATCATTGGGTGTTAGTGGGCCCACTGGTTCTGATAACGTGTATAAAGAGTCAATCCGAGTGGGCCAGCATTCAGAGTGTGTCAGAGGGTAGGTGAATTATCAGTGTACTTTTTTGTCACATGGATAGAAGATAATCACCTTTTTCATAAATTTCACTGGTGATTGTACCGGTGAATGAAAGGGACATATTCCGCTGTGTAGAGAGTGCCTTCTTTGCTATGACGCTGTGGCAGTCGGTTAGAGAACGGATCAGCCACTCGGTGTAGGAGAGCGGATAAGCCAATCGGTGTCTCGGATGTCACCTCGGACGACTGGTGTAAGAGAGGTTTACCTAGTGTGTTGCAGACCGGATCGGTATTCTTGACACCGGTTGACCTCTAGGACGGCTATAATGACTTCACTTACTTTGGAGCCGGTGTTCAGTATATTGCCGACTAGATCATTATCCTGGGATACTGGTTGACTTCTAGGAAGGCTGAGACGGCCTTTTGTCCTTAGAACCGGTATCCAGACCGGATAACCTTGGGGCTGGTATCCAGACCGGATCAATATATATATATCACTAGTGCAAAAATGGTCTATGAGGACAGGATACGAGCACGGTTACCACATACCCGTGCTTAAAAGGAGCACGGTGGCATTTTTGTAAATAGGAGAAAGTGTGTTTTAATTTTAAAAGTGATATTCAAGAACGGTTGAAGAAAATCCGTCCTTAAAACCAATATATAAGCACGGTTATATGCGGACCGTGATTAAAAGTTATTATAATTTTTTAAAATAATTTTTTCAAAGGACTTACAAAGACGGTTACCATTGAACCGAGCTTAAATGTTATTAAAAATTTTTTGAATAATTTTTTAAAAAGACTTACAAAGACGGTTGCGCAGAACCGTCCTTAAAGGTTACTAAAATTTTTTAAAATAATTTTTTTAAATGACTTACAAGCACGTTTAAGGGGAACCGTGCTTAAATGTGTACGCTACTAACACGGTTGAGGAGGGAACCGTGCTCAAAAGTTTTAAAAAATTCATCTTCTAGCACGGTTACGTGGGTCCGTGCTTAAAAGCCTTGCAACTAACACGGTTCTCTCTGGAACCGTGCTTATAGGGTAGTCCCCTCGTTATGCGCGACTGTCCAGGTTCATTATCATATCACTCTTTTCATTTCCCTCCATTCTTCTTCTTCCTCCTCCCTCTCTCCATTTCAGCTTTCATTTCAACATTCCCCTTCATTCATTTCCTCCTCCGTCGCTCCATTACTCTTTCTCATCGTGCACGACGCCATTCCGTGGTATTCCTCCTCCTCCTCCTCTTTGTCATTCCGCACGACGCCGCTTTGTTGTTCCGTTGTATTCCTCCTCCTCTCTCTCAATCCGTACGACGCCGTTCTCCGTTGTCTTCCGTTGTCTTCTTCCATTCTCCTTGCTCCCTCCATCCCCATTGACGTTCGGCATTCCGAAATTGGTATGTTTTCTAAAACCCCACATTTTCTCTTAGTAAAATTATTTGTTAACTATAGATTAATGCAAGTTTTGCTTAGTTAGTTAAATATTAGTAAAATTATTTGTTAACTATAGATTAAGTATTGATTGTTGAAATTATTTTGTATACTCTGTTAATATGAAACTTAGTTTTAGGAAAATAAGAATATTATATATTAGGAAATTAGAATTTTGTTAGATATAAATTAAATAGTTTGATTGATTGTTACTTAGTTATAGATTATGAAGTAGATAAAAATTAAGTTGTAAATGTAAAATAATAAATTATATGAATTGTAACAAAATAATTAATAGGAGTTATTTTTGTTGATTAGGCAATTAAAAATTTTAAATACATAATTTTTTGGGTTGATCTAATTAATTTAGTTTATTGTACATTGTTTACTTTCTTTAATTGCTTTTTAATTATTATGTGTTACTAATTTTGTGGATGTAATTTATATTTGTTATAATTTCAGAATTTGATAAGTTTATTTAAATTTATATGAGTTTGTGATTTATTAAATTGTATGAGCGAACCATAGTTTCCCGTTTGAGATTCGACACAAATGGTAATTAAATTAATTGATTTCATCGTTTGTGTTGAATCTTGAATTGTCTGTTTAGACAGTTTGGGATGAACAATTTTTTTATGCGTCATTGCTATGTACAAGTTAGGACTTTTTTTAAAATTTGATAAAGTTTTGGTTAGTTAAGTTTTGTATTGTTCTCTGGGTGCATATTTGATTGTGGTTGAATTTGATTTTACCACTTTCATTTCGTGTACTTAGAGACCAATGCGAAATGCTGCCGAAATTTTATCAAATTTTAAAATGACTCCTAAGTTGTATGTGGTTATGAGGTATAGAAAAATTTTCATCCTGAATGGGTAGGACCACCACCTTTGTGAAGAAAGTAAGATTCATAGCACCGTTAAATTTACGGGTATTGTAAACAGAGAGTATGGATCGAAGTTGGATAGCTGCATCACGTATAAGTCCAGAATATGAGGGTGGAGTTGAAACATTCATAGAGTACGTGATACGAAATGCTGAAGAGGTGAATGGAATGTATTTTTGCCCTTGTGTTAAATGCTTAAACATGCGCCGACTAGAATTGACAGAGGTGCGAGAACATCTGTTGTGTGATGGATTTCTTCAGAGTTATACGCGATGGATATGGCATGGTGAACATGTTGAGGTGCCAAGTACTAGTTTTCAAACAAAAGACCAAAGCTTTGCTCATGAGGTTGATGATGACATGGATGACCGACTTGAGGATATGATCCGTGATGTAGGGGTAGAAAGTTTTAAAAGAGCTCACGTATATGCGAGTCTATGTGAGGATTCTGAAAAGCCGTTGTATCCGAATTGCTCTAATTTTACGAGGTTGTCAGCAGTTTTATGATTATTTAATTTGAAAGCGATAAATGGGTGGACAGATAAAAGCTTCACTGACTTGCTTAAGTTGTTGAAAGAAATGCTCCCAGTTGGTAACACTTTGCCAAATCGTAACTATGAGGCTAAAAAGGTGTTGTGTCCTATGGGCTTGGAGTATACGAAGATACATGCATGCCCAAATGATTGTGTATTATACCGTGGTGAGTACGAAATGCTGCATCAATGTCCTAGGTGTGGGGTGTCACGATATAAGAAGAAAGAGGTTGATTCTGATGATTTCTGCAAAAAGGGGTCTCCTGCGAAGGTGTTGTGGTATCTCCCTATAGTTCCACGACTAAAGCGTCTATTTGCCAATGCAGATGATGCGAAGCTTATGAGATGGCACGTTGATGAAAGGGTTGTTGACGGATTAGTTAGGCATCTGGCAGATGGATTACAGTGGAAGAAAATGGATACGATGTTTCCAGATTTTGCCTGTGAACCAAGAAATGTTAGGCTTGCACTAGCCACAGATGGCATGAACCGTATGGGAACCAAAGCACAAACCACAGTTCTTGGCCTGTTTTGTTGTTTGTTTACAACTTGCCGCCGTGGTTGTGCATGAAGCAGAAATACGTTATGTTATCAATGATGATTTCTGGTCCACGACAACCAGGGAACGACATTGATGTATACTTATCTCCGTTAGTTGAAGACCTGAAAATGTTGTGGGTAGAGGGGGTTGATGTGTTTGACGGGCTAACAGGACAATCATTCAATTTGAGGGCCATGTTATTCTGTACGATCAATGATTTTCCAGCGTATGGTAACCTCTCAGGCTATAGCGTCAAAGGACATAAAGCGTGTCCTGTATGTGAGGAGGGAACTAGTTCTGATCGACTACATCATGGAAGGAAAAATGTTTATCTTCGACACCGTAGGTTTCTCACACCTAATCATCCACTTCGTAGGTTGAAGAAGTCGTTCAATGGTGCACAAGAGTTTGAAATGCCTCCCCCGTCGTTGTCTGGTCGACAAGTATATGAAAAGGTGAAAGAAGTGAATGTGGTTTTTGGTAAGTCTGAGAAGCAGTCTATCTCAAAAAACACATGGAAGAAAAGGTCAATATTTTTCGATCTGCCATATTGGAAAGAGCTTGATGTGAGGCACTGTATTGATGTGATGCATGTGGAGAAAAACGTGTGTGATAGTTTGGTTGGAACCCTGTTAAACATACCTGGAAAAACGAAGGATGGCCTGAATTCGCGTCTGGACTTGGAGTTGTTGGGTATACGTGAGGAGTTGCACCCACAAGTAAAGGGCAAACGAACATATTTACCGCCAGCATGTCATACGTTGTCTAGAAAAGAGAAGCAAAGTTTGTGTGAATCATTGCGTAGTGTCAAAGTTCCATCTGGGTACGGTTCCAATATCAACACTTGTGTTTCCTTGAAGGATCTGAAGTTAGTTGGTTTGAAGTCACATGATTGTCATATGCTGATGCAACAATTTCTACCCATTGCCATTCGTGGCATTCTCCCTCAAAATGTAAGACATGTGATAACAAGGGTGTGTTTATTTTTCAATGCCATATGTGCCAAAGTAATCGCCCACGATGAGTTGGGAGCGTTGGAACAGGAAGGGTTTCTTATACTATCCCAGTTAGAAATGTATTTCCCACCTTCATTCTTTGACATAATGGTACATTTAATCATCCATTTAGTGAGGGAGGTCCGTTTGTGTGGGCCAGTGTTCTTGAGGTGGATGTATCCTGTTGAGCGATACATGAAAATTTTGAAAGGTTATATGAAGAACCCACGCCGTCCCGAAGCATCGATAATAGAAAGGTACATTGCAGAGGAAGCAATTGAGTTCTGCACAGATTATATGTCACAGGCTGAAAGCATTGGTATTCCGAAGACTCGTCACGAAGGGCGATTGGATGGGAAAGGTACCATTGGGAAAAAAATTAAAAGCATGTTACGTGATGAAGTACTCCAAGCACACTTTTATATTTTGAACAACACAGACGCTGTGCTCCCGTATTTAGCTGCACATAAAGACATAGTCAAAAGAAACAACCCTAGAATGCCTGAAAAGTGGGTGTTGAACGAACACAACAAAACGTTCATGCAGTGGTTCAAAATGACCCTTCTTAAAGATACATCTGCTTCAGAGACGTTGCATCGACTGGCACTAGGACCTAACTTTGATGTAATCACTTATTGTGGCTATGACATAAATAATTATTCTTTCTATACAAGGATTCAAGATGACAAGAGTACGGTGCAGAACTGTGGAGTTATGGTTGTGGCCGAAGCAATGCATTTTTCCACTTCAAAGGACAAAAACCCTGTCATGGCTGAGTTATGTTATTTTGGTGTCATTGAAGATATATGGGAAGTTGATTACGGTCGTTTCACAGTGCCTGTTTTTAAATGTAAATGGGTTGATAGCAAAAGTGGTGTCAAAATAGATGATTTTGGTTTTACGTTAGTGGACTTAAACAAGGTTGGTCATAAGGAGGAGCCTTTCATTATGGCAGCTCAAGTAAAACAAGTTTTCTACGTTGTTGACCCATCTGATAAACGGTGGTCAGTTGTTCTCCAAGGTAGACACAACATTGAGGATCCATGTCTTGATGTCCTAGACATACCTTGTCTAACAACACGTACACCAACGGACGTTGTGGAAGATCTCATAGATGATATAGTTGCGACTCGTAATGACCACCAGGAGGGTCTATGGGAAACATAGGGTATGGTTGATATATTATTCCTCATGTTTATATATCATTTCTCATGTTTATATATCATTCATCATGTTTATATATCATTCACCATGTTTATATATCATTCACCATGTTTATATATCATTCATCATGTTTGTAAACTGATTCTTGTTTTTTTGAACAGATACCTATGGCTGATCAGGATTCACATGTGAGATCTGACTCCCAGAGCACAGATTCCTCAGCTAGGAGGAGAGGTGTTACTCGGATGACCAGTGTTGCACTTAGGCGCCTTCAGGGTCAGAGGACCCATGTTGACATTGATATTTGCACCGGGAGGACTTCAGGACCCAACGCCGCCAAGTTTCAAAGTTACTTAGGTGTCTTGGCATGGACGAAGGTGTCCATCATTATCCCTGATTGGGATAGTGTTGAGGAGGTCGTGAAGAATGCAATTTGGGCTGATGTTGTTGTAAGTATAATTATCTATACATTTATTTACTCGTATTGTAGTTTTTTATGCATAATAATCTCATCCTTGATTATATGGCACTTGTAGGATGCTTGGGATATTCCTGTAGTTGATACACTACGCAGGAAGATCATGTCTGAGATCGCTGACCGATGGAGGACATTCAAGAGCAACCTGACCTCCATGTATATTTTAATTTTAAAATATCAATGTTTAAACTCATCATTTTTTAAGTTATCAATTAGTTAATTCAAATATTTTAAATTTTAGGTATGTCTACGGGAAGAAGCAGGGTGAGTTTCCTGGAGATAGATACACATCCATAGATCGGCAGACTTGGGATGCGTTTGTGGCATCCAGGCACACGGACGAGTTTATGGTATGTATGTTTTACTGATTATGTTTTTCTAGTTATCGGAGAATGTATAACGTATAAATGGCTTTGAATTGTTTTTGATGCAGGCAAGACGCATGAAAGCACAGGAAATTAAGGGGAAAAATGACTGCCCTCACACGTTGTCACGTGGGGGTTACCGATTATTGGAGGATCGGATAGTGGAGGAGAAAGCTATGCAGCGTCAAGGTAGCCACCCTGACGCCACTATTGTGGATCCCCCCTCTCCACCCACACGACATGAAAAATGGAAGCGTGCCAGGACGAAGAAGAGTGGTCAGTACACTTCATCACATGTTGAGGAGGTTGTCTCAAGGATTGTAAGTATAAAGCTTATCACTACTTTTTATGAAACGTTAAATGTCCATCAAACCCTAACACTGATCACTGATTTTTGGTTCCAGGATTCCTTGGTTGAGCAGTCGACCCAAGGGTCATTTGTCCCACATGGTAGGGATGATATATTGACCGCCGCCATCGGTCGACCAGAGCACCCTGGACGTGTACGTGCAGCTGGTCGAGGTCATGGTATGTTTACACTCCAGCGTCTTAGATTCTGTATGATAACATTTTTATTTCTAATTATTCTTTCTCTGCAGGCCTCCGAAGCTATTTCGGCCATCCAGCCACCCCTTCCCAGTCCATATCTGATTTGGAGAAGACCTTTGAGGAGAAGGTTGCTGCAGTGAAGGCAGAGGCAAAGGAGGAAATGCAGAGGCTGCTTCAGGAAGAGATGGCACGCTTTCGGAGTGAGATGATGGCGTCATTCAGTTAACAATGTCAACCTACGCCACCAGTGGTGGACCCACAGGTTACATTGTACATTATTTAATTGACTCACCTGTGATTCGTTATCATTATTTCTTGAATAACTTTAAAATGTTGTGTAATTATGCAGACTAGGCGGGTCAGCACGAAGGGGTCATGTGCTGCACCTGACGGTGACGATGACGACGTAAATCTTGGAGACTGCCGTCAGTGTGACCTATTTGTGGATGGAGTGGAAGAGCCAGTTGCCATTGGTTCAGTGTATAACCAAGGCCCGTTGGTTCACCATCAGAAATTGCCCGATGGTGTGTCAAGGATTTCGGTTGTACAGGTCCTTGAGGCAGATGCAGTTGTTCCCATTCCAACATCTGAGGTACATCTGGTCGGCCAGGCTGTAGGACACTTCCTTATGTGGCCGACCAGACTTGTGTCAGATTCCGGTCCCCAGGTATGCTCTTTACCCAAGCATGAACTATATATTAAGTTATGGTTTCAATAATCATAAGTTGCTTCTAATTTTTTAACTATTTTAACAGGGTGTTGCCCCATCAAAGAAGCCAGAGCCACCCCTTGATCCGATAGAACGACTATGGGACATATCTGCTGGGCTTCGCAATTGCACTATCCCGGTCCCATGGGAGAAATCCGTTTTTGGTGTCCCTAGTGCTATCCCAGTGTACATTGCACGACCTGACTTGTGTGAGGTCCTAGTGGGGAACACGATGTTGAACATTTCAGTGATTCAGTGTTGGGAGCTGTAAGTATAATGTTTTTTATTCAATGATAGTGTCAATTAAATTTATATTTTTACAACACTAAATGTCTACAAATTTGATTAGGTTTTTACATAGACTTTGCATAGAGAGAGGTGTCGATAACACTTATGGTTTCCTGGAGCCCTCTCTAATACAACTTCGTAGGAACAGCAAGGAGGAAATTCAGGCATACATCCAGAATTGGATGCATGCCTCGAACAAGACTGTGTACCTTGCACCACTTCATAGAGAGTAAGAGTCTAATAAATATTTAGTTATTTTTGTCAATTTAATAATGGATTGTGTTGTTAATATTCAATGGTACATTGCAGCCTTCACTGGCAACTGTTGGTCATTTGCCCGAAGGACGGCATTGCTGCATGCTTCTGTTCGTTGTATGGGAGTCCTGGTGCGGACTACATGAAAATACTCGACGGGTAAGTTGATTTTTAAAAAATAAAACAACTTAACATATTTGATTAAGTCATTCTATTAACCTGGTCGATGTTTTATTCTCTTACAGGGCTTTAATTGGGTACCATCTACTACGCGGCAAAGTGAGCAAGAAAAGACTAGAGTGGGTCTTCCCAAAAGTAATCACTTCAATAATTAATAAGAATTACTTTTAAAGTTACCTCAATTAGTAACAAAAACAATAACTAATTATGAATCAATGTATGGTACCTTGTAGTCTTATCGGCAGGATGGCAGCTTTGAGTGTGGGTATTTTGTGATGAAGACGATGCTCACCATTATCCAATCTGGTATAGTAGACGGATGGACAACTGTAAGTTTTTGCTGCCTACTTTAATTTATTTGGTTTTGACATATTACTATTACGATTTGTTGCCTACTTATTAATGATTATGTCTTCTTTACAGCACTTTCGAGACTCTTCCTCAATGTTCCCTGAAGGATACATTGACGAAATCAGAAGCCAATGGGCCTCCAGCCTTCTTCAACTCAAGGAAGGAGCCCAATAGACTTCTGTCATTAATTACATTATTACTGTGTAGTTATATATCTATTAGTGTAGCTTAATTACTTATTGTGCATTTTATATACCATATTTGATGTTTAGACAATTTGATTGAATTTTTTAAAACGTTCATTATTATATCATTGGACTGTCTGGGACTGTTTACAGGTTTCTGGGAAAGAATAAAAATCAAAAAATAATTTTTTTAAAAAAAATTAAGGTTTTAAGCACGGTTAAGGTTTAACCGTGCTTAAAAGTCACCCTTTTAAGCACGGTTAAGCCTTAACCGTTCTTAAAAGTCCAGCAGAAACAAGCACGGTTCAGGAGGAACCGTGCTTAAAAGTCCAACCTACGAGCACGGTTGAAAATAACCGTGCTTAAAAGTCCCACCTACGAGCACGGTTGAAAATAACCGTGCTTAAAAAGTCACCTACGAGCACGGTTGGAGAACCGTCCTTAAAAGTCTTAAGCTACAAGCACGGCGGGAACAAGCACGGTTCCAGAACCGTGCTTAAAAGTCCTTTTTGCACCAGTGTATATATATATATATATATATATATGTGTGTGTGTGATATTCTATCATTGTGTTGGTTAGCTCCTTATTGATGTGATTATGGAATGTTAAGTGATGGATGATGATTATTGATTTGAAAATAAAAATGGTTTCACAGAGCATAGGCTATGATGCCATTTATTATTGTGCATTAAGATTCGCATCATATGCATATCTGCATCTCATGACATCATATGCATTTGGCGCTATGATTCGCCTGATACTACGATTTACTGATGAGACTACTGCTTATAGTGCTATGATTCACTAAGCAATTCTCGAGCACTAACGAGGCTACTATTTATAGTGCTATGATTCACTATGTAATCCTCAGGCACCACCGATTACAGTGCCATGATTCATTGTGTGGTTGCTCAGGGTGCCACCGTTTATAGTGCTACGATTCACTGTGATCACCCGGATGCCCCTCAATTATAGTGCTATAATTCACTGAGTGGGTTATCCTTAGTACTATTGTATATTGAAAGACGGATCTGTATAGCATGTTTTATGCAATGAAAGAAATATTTCAAAAGTCCATGGCATCTATACTTGCATATGCACATATATGTAAAAATGTAAGCTCTATGAGTTGTTATTATAGTGAAGGAGAATTGGAGTAATATTTAGAGATGTATGATTTGATTCTTAGAAGCCATAGTGTTTGTGTTATTTGAGGATGGTTGATCTGATTCTATGTAGCTATCGTGTTCATTGTACTTAGTGATGTAAGAGCTTGATATTTAATTGATGATGAGAAAGTTGGAGTGATTATCTTGTTATTAAATTGCTATTTGTTATTTGATTAGTATTCACCCTTTAAAACTTGTGAAAATTTTAGTGAATGTGTAGGGGGATGAGTCGACTTGGTGATTCAGAGGTGGAATTGCATTGTATAGGCACAGTGGATGCATATGTAAATATATATATATATATATATATATATATATGTGTGTGTGTGTGTGTGTGTAGTTGCGTATAACGTAGCTTTGAATATTTTGATGACCTTAATGCTGGTATATATGTATACCTTTTGATTATGGAGTTAGAACTATGTGATAACTAGTTGGAACCTAGACTTGGATACATTTTGATGAAATATGACTGAGTTTGATACCATGAGTTGTGATCTTGATGAGATTGGTACTAAGCTACATATATAAATTGTTGAAATCTGATTTACATGGGCAGGTTTGGTGCATTATGATTAGTTTTATATGGATTACGCTTAGGCTTAGAGGATGTAAGGTGATGTTGTGTGATAATGTAGCATATTATTGGAACTTGATATGTCAAAATAAGCGTGTGTGGGAATTAGACTCTCCAAACTGCCTCTACATGTTAGAATATGCATATTAAATGTGTGTATAGATCCACATTGTGGGTTGCATTGCATTTGATTACTTTGGTACCTTGAGTTGAGCATAAAGTGGCCAAAACGTATTTTCATGCATAACTTACTCATACAATGGAATTTTGGTTAACGAACTTCGCCAACAGATCCAAAATGATGAAAACATGGTTATATGAAATTTGGGATCTGAGAAGTTGAAAAATTGTGCAGGGACCATTTTGCAAAAAATCAGGAAATTGTCTCTGATGTAGGCGTTCCCATGGTCTAAGCATTCCAACGCCCAGACTCTGTGCCAACCATCACGTGTAGGCCTCCTAACGCCTGTTGTGGCGTCCATGCGCTAGTGTGTTTGCCTTGCTCCCATGTGTGTTGGTCCTATGTGCGTGTTTCCATTCCCAAGCTGGAGTTTATACGTTAGCTTATGAGGAGTGCATTCCCTCCTTGAGGTGTGTGGGCATATATATGCCAACCCCGATGTTTGTACATTAGGGTACTGATTAGTCTCCTTGTGCCTTTCTTTCCATCCCGCGTGGCCATGCTCTGCCTTGGGCATCTGCACGTTGATGCATATGTGTGTGTGCCTTGGTACCAATCTCCAACGTATGGGTGTGTAAACGCCAGCCATAGATGTACACACGGTGGCTTCCTATGCTGGATGGCCCTCTGATGTGCGTCCACACGCCAAGTTGAGTGTCCACACACCTGTTTGTTTCCTAAGTAGAGGGTGGGCGTCCGAACACCTCTGATGTGCGTCCACACGCCAAGGTGGTACCAATCTCATGCATTTTTTCCTAAGCAGAGAGTGGGCGTTTTAACACACCCGGGCATTTACACGCTCAGGTTCTGTTCCAAATTTTCATTTTTTCATTTTTGGTTCAACATTGCTTTGATATAGGAAAAATATAAAATATAAACATCATAAATCAATAAAATAAGATCGGGTTGCTAAAAATTTACTTAGAAATTTGGAAATTAAATAAAAAGGAAATTAGACCCTTATGAAAATAGTATAACTGATTGTGATCTCAGACATGTAAGAAATTAAAAGATAAAATTGGAAATTATGTTGAGCTTGACTTAGAAATCATGGAAACACAATTTTAAATAAAAATTTTCCATTTTCAATTTTTTTTATCTGTAACAAGTTATACGAGTATTACCTTCATTCCTTTATATAAGAAACATGTGGAGAAAGATTAAAAATGGTTATATCAATTAATAATTTCATTGATTCAATTTTTACACCTGAAATTCTTAGAAAATTAAACAACTAAAATAATTGAATAACAATAAATTAATGCATTGTTAAAATAAATCTTATAATAAATAAATGGTATAAAAGAAATTTAGTGCATTTAAAAAATTATATATGTTTGATACACTTGTATAGAAAATGTTAATTAGTGCGTTAAATACATTGATTAAGAAAACCAAAATGAAAATTTTAATTAAAAAACATTTAACAGGACCCTAATTAACAATGCCATATGATACCAGTTAACAAGACCCTACTAGTATTTAGGAACAAAGAAAAACACATTTTGGCTTCTTATATACCTTTGTCATAATATAGGACGATTTTCAAAAAATTTATTGTGCCTTTTAATAAAATCATCTTTCAAATTTTTTATCTTGTTATTACTTATTTTCAACCAAACCTTATCAATAATTAACTTGTTTAGAATTAAATTAAATAATAAGATATATTGATTAGACTATTTATCCCTCCTCATAACAGTTATCTTTTGTCTTATGTTGTTGTACTACTAAATTTTAAAATATCAAATAAAGTCATTAAATTAATATAGTAAAAAGAGAATAAATGGAGCAATAATAAATAGGGAGAACAAAAATGATGACTCATTAATCTTTAGGCTAACCTTTGAAAAATTATCATAAATTTTAGATAGATTTAATAATTTTAATTAGCCAAATTAACTAATTTTTTAATAATTGTAAAGTAAATTAGTTTAAAGTGTCTTATATTAAAAGATGAAAATAGAATAAAAGAATGAAAGTACACTTTATGTTTCTCATTAATGTGGTTGGCTTTTATAAAATATTAATTGTGTTCTTTCTAACCTTACCTTTTTTCTTACTTTAAAAATTCTTCTCTTATAATATTAATAAAGATATTATGAATAATAATAAATAATGTTTTCTTAAAATTTTAAAATGACATATAAATACCAACAATGCTTTTGTGTGGACAAATATAAAGTATTTATTTAATTATGCTAGTTAGTGTTTTTTTCAGTCATCTAATTAATTTTGATTTTTCATCGGCAGCATATTTATTGGTCAGAGGTAAAGCTGGATAGATGAATAAATTAATAAGGTCTTTAATCATTTTTTATAATCCAGGAATTTATTTAATAATTTTATTGTAGAATTTATTAAGATGAATTTAAAAAATCTTATTTTAAGTGGATTTACCAATAAATTTATTGAAATAATATTTTTATTGGAATTGGTAAAGTTGACTAAGAAATGAAAAATTTAAATATTTCTTCATGAGTTACCTTTGAATAAATTACTCGATTGGTAACGTGTAACACCAAAAAAAAAATTAAAAAGCGTAAGTTCAAAAATATCCTTTTTGATAAACTCCCAAAATTCAATAATAATATGGGTCTAATAACTTATCTATATGTATCATAAAGAGGAGTTTTTGAAAACCCCAAGACAATGGAATTTAACAGGTGTCACTCTCTAGTGCATCTGTTTTCCTCCAGAATCCCTCCTCACTTATTTTATTCATTAAATCCTATAAAAAATTAAATTAAATTAATTTCTTATTTTAATCAAAATTTAAGCGTTACTGTTTCCGCTCTTCTTCTCTCTTCGTTGGTGTCCTTTCGTTCTCCAGAGACCCTTTCTTCCCCATCGCGACTCTCTATTGTTCTCCTCGCAATCGCTCGGTTTTTATACTTCGTCCACGTGACTTCTTCCTCCTCCTGCCTCTATCCGCTTCTCTCCTTCCATCACTCTTCCCAGTGCTCTTCCTGCTCCATCTTCTCCCTTTATCCGCTTTTCGAAATCGCTTTTTACGATGACCAAATGGTCAATAGGGATTCACCAGACATGGTATGTTACTTTGTTTTGTTTGTCTTTTTCCATTTTTTATGCCCTGTTGATGGTTCTTTGTTTGATTCTCTTCTTTCGGTATATGAATGTTTTCGCTTAACTTTCATTTGGCCCTTTTTGAACAAATTTTATCAAACCCTACCCTGATATGTGATGATTTCTGAGTTTATATTTCTGATTTTCTAAATCCTTCTTTTTTTTACACGTTTTTCTGTTTTCTAAATCCCGTCCATATTGACTAAACATGGTATGTACTTTGTTCTGTTTTTCTTTTTATGATGACGAAGCTCCCACCTTGCATGGACAATGACGATTCACCAAACATGGTATGTTACTTTGTTGTGTTTGTCTTTTTCCATGTTTTTATGCCTTGTTGATGGTTCTTTGTATGATTCATTTCTTCTTATATATGAATTTTTTTGTTTTAACTTTCATTTTGCCCCTTTTAAACACATTTTATGAAACCCTACCACAGTATGTAGTGATTTCTGAGTTTATTTTTTCGGTTTTCTAAATCCTTCTCTTTTTTGTACATGCTTTTCTGTTTTGTAAATCCCCTTCATATTGACCAAACATGGTATGTTACTTTGTTCTGTTTTTCTTTTTCCATATTTTTATGCATTGTTTATCGTTCTTTATATGATACCCTTCTTTCTATTTTCTAAATTCTTTCACATGTTTGATTATAATTTCACTGTAACCATAATTGTGTCCTTCATCCTCTTCTATTTTTGAAATTCCTCTTTGCAATGATGAAGCTTCCCCCTTGCATGGACAATCAAGATTCCCCAACACATGGTATGTTACTTGGTTTCTGTTTTTCTTTTCCCCTTTTTTTATCCCCTGTTGATTGTTTATTGTATGATTCCTGTTGATCGCAAGGTTTTGTTTTGTTTATTTTTTATGTTTTTCATTCTATTTTTGTGAAAATCAATTTTTTTTACAAAAGAGTGAAGTACTGAATAAGAAATTATAGGAAGGGTTTCAAGTTTGAATATAGAACTATACAACCATCCTAATTATGTCTTCCTTGCTAAGATGAAATTGGTCAATTTGTTGTTTAGAATTTCACTGATGTCGCTGCCAAGAGGAAGGGTAAAGAAATCCTTCGCGATCAACCTGACCCTCAAGTAATGTTTTTCTATTTAGTACTTTATGTTTTTTCTATGTATATAGTTCTATTTATGTGTACATTTTCTTTTTTTTATAATAATATAGATATGGAATATGTTTATCATTATTTGTTCTTTCATGTAAATATAGAGGTATAGAACCTGTGTTTAAGGCTAAAAATTTAAGTTTTGAAATAGAAAGAAAATGTGTTTTCCCTTTTGAGTAGTATAGGGTTTTTGTGTTGTATTTGCTTCCTTTTTTGATATGTGACCTATCTCATAACATGTGTGGTTTCTGTTCAGGGTATATTTTTTTGTGTTTTGTTGAATTAGTTAGTTGCGTATGAAATCATCATTTTGATCTGAAATGTGTAATTTTAGTGAAAATTGATATTTTCCTTGCATTTATGAAAACCTAATTGTTTCTATTTAGTACTTATTATTTTTCTATGTTTATAGTTCTATTTATGTGTACATCTTTCTTTTTTTATATATAGATATGGAATATGTTTGTCATTGTTTGCTATTTTAAGTGTTGCAAAATTTATTGGTTTGTGTTGGTTATTATACGTGATCTAAATTATGTGGGGGAGTCAGTTTTTTAAACTTAATGGCAATGATTGTAATGAGTTTGAAGTAAATCATTATTGGAAGAAACTTTCATGTAAATATAGAGGTATAGAACCTGTGTTTAAGGCTAAAACTTATATGTTTCCCCTTTTGAGTAGTGTAAGGTTTTTGTGTTGTATTTGCTTCCTTTTTTGATATGTGACCAATGTCATAACATGTGTGTTTTCTATTCAGTGTATATTGTTTTTTGTGTTTTGTGGAATTAATTGCATATGAAATCATCTTTTTGATCTGAAATATGGAATTTTAGTGAAATTTTTTATTTTCCTTGCATTTCTGAAACCCTAACAGTTTCTATTTAGTACTTATTGTTTTTTCTATGTTTGTAATTCTATTTATGTGTACATCTTTCATTTTTTTTAGAAATATGGAATATGTTTCTCATTGTTTACTGTTTTAAGTGTTGTAAAATTTGTTGGTTTGTGTTGGTTGTTAACCGTGATGTAAATTATGTGGGGGAGTCGTATTTTTCGTGTTTTGTTGAATTAGTTACATATGAAATCATCCTTTTGATCCAAAATGTGTAATTTTAGTGAAAATTTATATTTTCCTTGCATTTATGAAACCCGTACAGTTTCTGTTTTTTTCTTCATAATTTGTGTTTAATAGCATCTGCTGTTTCACTTAATGATAATGGTGTCTTCCGATTGAAAATGGAATTGGTCCTTTTAGTCTCCAGAATTTGAGTGACATCTTTGCCAGAAGGAAGGGCAAAGAAATCATACGCGATCAACCTAACCCTCAGGTTATGTTTTCCTATTTGGTGCATATGAATGGATAATTTTGATGAGAAATACAAAATTTATTGACAATTAATTTTGTGTTTTCTTTCTTCTGTTTAGGCATCTGTTTAAGTCTTAAGCAAATATGGCCTGTGTAGATTTTGTTGAATTTAAGTTTACAATTTTTTATGCACATACAGTTTAATTTTTTTATATTCGCTTAAGTTTTTAAAATTTTTCCACTTAAGTGACCACTCCCTTTGTTTTCTTATTAGATCATATTGATTATTATGTTTGAAATTTTATCGGTTTCTTTTTAATTAATTCAGGTGATATATATTCAATTGCTCTTTAAGTTTAAAGATTAAAATTTTCTCACTTTCAAATTTTAGTATCATTGCTACAACATTAACTACTACAAGGAATATAAATATCTCTAATGATAATATATATACGTGGTCATATATGGGAATGAGACATGGTATATTGAAAACTGAACTATAGAATTGACATGTTATATCTCACTCATGATTTAAATAATTTTTCTAATGTTTTTGATTTCATTTATGTTAAATGACTTCCTAGTTTTGTAAGTTTGGTATTAATTGTTTACATATCTCTGCTGATTGTAACAGGAACCCTTACAAGATGATACAGTTATTGTTGTTAGCTCCGATGGAGAGACTATTCTTAAGATTAATGAACCTGACGATGATGATAAACCCCCTTATACATCTGATTTGTCTCACTCTTTTGATGTCTATTTTTTTGTATTGGTTTGTCTTTTTTTAATGTCAACTCAGCATGGACAACCTGGGTTTGTAAGACGCCAACTAGTTGTCATCCATGTGTCTGATGACAAAGTTATTTTTAGTCTTTGCAATTGCAAATATTTATTAAACTTCCCTCTCTATGTGTTTTGTTGTTATTGTCACTTTTAATGTCTAAACTTTTGCTGATTCTTATGGACCTTATCCTCAATCTGAAGAAGTTGTTGCTGTTGGACCTCGCAATGTCAGTGGTGTTCAAACTGCTCAACCCTTTGTATGTTACTTTTGTTACAGATAGATTTTTTTTACAATGTTTAATGTCTGTTTGATCGTTTATGAACATATTGCAAAAAGATTAACAACTTATGTCTAACAGATGACAGAGCTCCCCATCGGGTATATTTTGATGTTTTCAGATTCTTTAAAACCAAACTCCTAACAAAATTTTAGTTGGAAATTTTTTTGGCAAGTAATGTTAATTATTCCACCCTTGCCATAGTGTTATGCCGAATTGATAAGTTTGTATTTTCTATTTTCAGGATTTTCCCTCCAATTTGGTTTCAGTCATTCTCACTAAGAAGCCTAAATAGATCCTTGCTGAGATGGATGGAACCTGTGATACCTGGCCTGATCAACTACGCTGGATAAGTCATAGACCATAGGAGGTTCACCTTGGGGATGGTTGGCGTCTGTTCTACCTTGCGCACAAGTTGAAGACTGGTGATATGTTGTTGATTGGAATGCCCTTTGTCAATTATAGGATTTTACACTTTAGGATTATTTAGTTAAGTGTTTGCATGAAATCTGTTCTTTGGATTTAGTCATGTGGTGTCAGTCTTTAGGGAAAAATCTTGGATTTTTTGGGTTGTTTGACTTTACACATTATACTTACTCACCATGGACAATTGCATTTTTCATATGTAAAATTTTGCAGTTTGGAAAACTTTTCTGAAGTGTTAAGTTATCTTTTTATAACTAACCAAAATTAGCTTTCGTTAAATTCTAATTTTCCAACTATACGGAGTAAATATAATTGTCTGAGTTTTTGGAACTTAATTTTGGTTTTGTTAACTTTAAAATATAAAATCATAAAGGGAAAAGTCATGGCCATGTTTCAAATTAATGCAATAATTTTAAGGAAATCCCGTTGTATAATGTATACCTTAAGCTTATAATGCTTCAGATGAATTCATATCGCCACCATGTTTTTAATAGTCCTTAACATTTATTTGATCCCCTTTTACTGTCAAAGTACTTTTATTAAGAGTTTTTAAAATAATATTTACAGGTTTGTCATTAGTTTATAATGCAACAGAAACCATGTGATAACAGTATCAGTTGCAATTTCTACCTTTGAAGGTGATGTTTTCCCATTTTCTCATTTAATTGAATGACACGCTACATCTGGGCAATCCTTCCACTGTTACTTTATGCTATCTCTTTTGTCCGCATATTTATGACATTCCAATTCCAATAAGCACGTGAATTAACACATGGTCACTTTTTGCAAGTCCAATCCCGCTTTCATTTGTTCAAAGTTGTTATGTGTTTTGTTGTGATTTGTGTTGCAATAGTCCTTCTAATTGATAATAAATAATTTTTAAATAAAAGTAATGAAGGAGACAAAGAGTTTTATCCTGTATTAATTATTAAAAGGAGTGGTGTTGGGAACTAATGCAATGTTAATAACAGATTAATTATCCCTTTATGAAAAAACTCAAGGGTCATGTATTACAATTAATATTTAAGATTTTTTCTTTAACTTCTTTTATATAACTTTTTGTATTATTGATAGTAGTGTTGGAAAAAAAATATCTTTGACTAACTTCTTAAATATCCTTGCATCAAGACACTCAAAGGTCACCTGACAAAGAGTTTCATTTAATAATTCTATTATGTTAATCAATATATTTATGACTTAATATTATTATTTTCTCCCCATCAAAATTCTTTATATAAAGGTTTCAAGTGTTTACTTATTCTTACATTTCTTTCCATCTCTTTCCCTTACTCATTGTTCTGCAAGCAAGCTTCCCATGTTCAACTTCAATGGCTGTGGTCCCTCACCGTTATGACTTTGTGAAGGACGTTGATTCTGGGTTTGATGATAAGAATTGGCGATTGAAGGTTAGAGTCATACGATTATGGAAAGTTCCCAACAAAAGATTCCCTTCCCGAGATGTATCATTAGAGATGGTGGTTGTTGATGAACTGGTCAGTGAATTATTTTAACCCTGTCCTGTTAAGTGTTATTAAAATATGGCATATATGGTTGTGGATTTTTTTTGGTTCTATTTTATGGTCTTCTTTTTCTCAAAGGGTTACAGGATACAGGTTTCTGTGAAGCCTATCCATACATATCTATTTGAGAGGGCATTAAGTGAGGGTAATGTGTATATCATATCTACCAATAGTTGTTGCATTGAATGACTAGGTCTACAGGCTTACTACACATGAATCTAGGATCTTTTTTAAGAGGGAAACTCAGGTCAGATTGGTAGAGGACTCTGAGATTCCAAAAAATGTTTTTTACATTGTTCCTTTTACTGAAATACATAAGGAGGTTTCTGAGAAGAAAAAATTGGTTGGTAAGTACAAGTTTGCTTTTTGTCTGTTTACAACACATGCGTAATGAAAACTTCCTTTATTCCTTTTTGTATCATATCATCATCCCAATGTTTTAATTGCTGCTGCTGAGTCTGTTTCTCTTTAGTTTCAGACATTATTGGGATGCTGACTGGAAAAAGAGACCTGATTGAATTCAAAGAGGCAGGGGTGACGTCCAACTACATTGTGATCGAACTCGATAACCTTGAGTAATTCCTTTTGACTAAAGTCTTTTGTTATTTTTTTTAATTATCCATAAACAAATCCTGTCATTTATTGTTCTGATATTTTATAGGGGTTTGAAGCTGCGTTGCACTTTGTGGGAAGAGTTTGCAAAGAAATTCATTGCTTGCTTATCTGATAAGGCTGATGAATGCTATGTAGTTCTCCTACAATTTGCTATGATGAAAAAGTGGAATGGTTTATGTTTCTAAACATATACTTCCATGTATATATTGGTTTTAGTTTATTTTTCTTTTTATTAATTGATCTGACATTTACATATATTTTTTAAATTGTATAATATTATATAATATTTCTATAATTTGTATAATGTATAGATGTGATCAGTGTGTCCAACACCAACTATACTTCTCGACTATACATTAATAACCCCATTCCTGAATTGAAGATTTTAGGACAAGGTATGTTGTTTAAAATGTACGTTCACTTCTTCATTCGAATTATACTATTTGAATGCCTTATAAAAACAAAAGTTATACAAATAACAAAGTGGGTTACTTGACAACAGGGTGCGTGATCAACTATATTGTAGTTCAACGTATGGTAACAATAACAGCTGTATAATAGTTATATAAAAGTTTATTTATGTTTTATGTAGGATTCAGTCGATTGAATGCGTTGCTTCTCAACAACTGACCCCTTTATTCAGTAAGAGCCAGATAACTGCACATGATGACTTCCTCAGGCTTACAACATACAAATCTATATCTTAATATATTTGTAGCTATTAACTTTGGAGATGAAGATATCAAGAACTTATGCCTTGCAGAAATAAAGCAAATTCTATAACAGAATGGGAGAACTCTAAAAGAATTTCCTGCCATGCCTTTCCCATTGGGTGATTTTTTTTTCTAATCTTCAAGACCGAATTATTATTGAGGAGCTAAACTTTAATTGGGACCATTTGTCAATGCTTCTTTCTAAATATATATCTTCTCTTAATAGAGACCAAAAAAATACCTATGAAGTTATCATGGAAGCAATTCATGAAAACAAGGGTGGTTTCTTTTTCCTTTATAGGTATGGTGGATTGACACGCTGTCGTTGTCAAGTCAAATAAAAAGTTAAATTAATATAGTATAAGGTAAAACAACCTTAGTCGTCTCTTGAGGACCTTAGTTTTATTAGTTACACTCAATTTAATTATGACAAAGGGGGGATTTGTGTTGAGATTGAAAGGAAAATTAAGTGATTATATAATAGTGCAAAAAGTAAATTTATGAGTAAGAATAATCAAATTTAGAAACAACCAACCTAAGGAATTAATAAATCTTTAGTTAACTAATCATTGATCATAAATATGATTAAATATAATTAATTTCTCAACCTTGAATCATTTGGAATCCCTAAATGATTATATTCTAGAAAATCTTCTAAAATTGAATTAATGAACTAATAAGAATAATCAATCGATATATTCTTATTAATTACAAAAATAACTTTAAAACCATAATTTGATTGAGTTAAGAAACTAAATAGAAATTTCTTATTTAGTGACTTAATCTTTGTTCTCAAATTGATTATTGATTAACCAACTAACATCAGTTTAGATTATAGATTATTTAATTATATACCAATCGGTTATACACTTAAATAATCTACCATCATAAGTGTTTGAGAAACAAAGAAAAATAATTATCTTTAATCAAAATATTAAGAGCAAGAACTCAAAGTTAACATAAAGAAAAATTAAATTCCTTGAGTTGATTTTAAAAGATTAAGCTTCCATGATAATTTTTAACAATGAAAGCTAATATTAAATTTACTATAACTTTGATTATAAAAGTAAATAACAAATAATAAAATTAACTTACTTGATATTGAGGAAGGAAAATGAAAACCATAACTTGAGGGATGGAATATAGAACAAAGAAATAAAACAAGAGAAAGAACTAAAACTTAAGAAACTAAAGCAAAGATATAGAAATGTAATGAAAACTAAAGCATGTATTTCTTATGTATTTCTTGTGTATCTTCCTTACAACTGTATTTATATGTTGATCTAGGTTTTGATAATAAGACAACAAATGAAGAAACAAGATCAAACATATATAATTATGGATGAAATAATTATGTTTGATGATGGAAAATTGATGAACTCCAATAAAATGATTCAAGGTACTTATAGAGGTCTAAAACAAGTAAAATACAATCATCAAATGCCTAAGGATCAAAGGATTGAAGCCATGACTCATCAAATATTAAAAAGGGTAAAACAAAGTGCAAGAATTCATGCAACAGGTGCATGAATCGATTCATGAAGCAACACAAGGCGACATGAATCGATTCCCACGTGAAGAAAGGCCCAGAATTGAATTTTGCATAGCATGAATCGATTCCCTCTATGTGTGAATCGATTCACACGTATTTCTTGGCCCAAGAACTTCAAAATTCAAGCATGAATCGAATCTTTAGTTTCCATCAATCGATTCACTTGTTTTGCAAATGCCAAGGATATGAATTTTATAACATGAATCGATTCCCTCACCTTGTTGAATCGATTCACGCGTGATGATGTGCCCAGATATGTGATTTTTATCAAATGAATCGATTCAATCCTAACACGAATCGATTCATACGCCTGGCAGTGTCTAAAATTGCACAGATTCATTCTGTTTGAAACTGAAGCTGAACGTTGGACAACCTGGAATCGTACATGAAAAACACAGATCGCACTACGACAAATTTAATTAGCAAAGCCATGCTCCACTATGTCATTTACCATGCTGAAAGAATTTTTTAAAGGCCAAGGACCATGCAGTATACGCCTATAAATAGAAGGATGCAGGAGGTTACAATTCATCCTAAACCAGTGAAGCAATTCCATTGGTTTCTTCCTCATCCTTCTCTTAACATTGCAATTTCTCTCTTGGTCACTTAATTGGCATATTCCTCTTGATAGTTTATTAAAGAGTTAGAGAGAAAATATTTTGAGTGAGCTTAAATTTGTATATCCTCTCTTTGAGAGTTATTATTTTTGAGAGCTTCAAGTTGTAAATCTACTCTAGTGAGAGAGTTATCATTGTAACCATTAAAACACCAAAATCCCTTAGAGGTTTGGGTTGAGGGTTCAACCTTGTAATTGTGAGATTGAGAGATTGGGTGGGGTGCCCTTATACTTGTGAGGATTGGGTTCTTGAGTGTGGGACACTAGGAAGCCGCGATTGCTCAAAGTTGTATCTCTAATCTCTAATAGTGGAAATCCTTCAAGTGGGTTGCTTGAAGGCGAGACGTACACCGGGGTGGTGGAACTCGTTATATCGGTTTGCAAATTCTCTCTTCCCTTAAACTCCTTTATCATTGTGAATTTAATTTGCATGCCAAAATATTTATGTTTAATTTATTTGGTAAATTGCTAAAATTAAATCCTTGAATTAATTGACTTAAATATTATTGGATTTAATTATTGTATAAGGGAGTTGAATAATATTGTTAATAACTTGGTAAATTATTCATGCATAATTAATTAGAAATTGGTTAAGTTAAACTTTTATTGAATTAATTATTGCATGCTAAGTATTTCAAGAATTGCTCAAACTAATAACTTACCTTATTTATCAAAAACAATTCTTGAACATTGTATCTTCAACTCAAATTATCTTAGTATGATATGTGTTTCATAATTATCTCTTTTACTTTGCATCATTTGTGTACTACTAACCGTTTTGAAAGGGATTCCGCGCGAAAATTTGAAATACTCAATTCACCCCCTTCTTGAGTATCGAGGCCTTGGCTAACAATAACTTCAAGCATCTATTTATAGGCAAGATATGATGATACTATACATTTATTTTCTGATTATTAATGCATTTTTTCAACATTGGTGGGCTTGAAATTACAATAATTCAAAAGAAGATAATGGTAGGTGTTGAAATTCATTCTCCTCTCTATCTTCTCCACCTTGTGAGTCAAATATGACCTTCTAGATGGCCGAATTTTGTAAAACCTTCAACATGAAAGTTGTAGATCTCTGTATTATTGAGAATTTGGCATAATAATGAGGTCATTTGGACATCTACAACTCCAGATATGTGTATTTTGGTGAACTATATTAATGCTGGTGGGACACATGAGGGCTGATTGATTCAAGCTCCATTTCTTTATTTTTTTCAGATACAAAATAACCAAATCTAATCATCATGATGTAGCCCTCTGTCTTACCTTTCCATGGGCTCCAAGATTAGCCTATTTGGATCACAAAAGCCCAAGTTATGGACAAAATAAGGCAAGATACTCAAGATACATACAAAAAATGAAAATTGAAACATATATACATAATACTTCAATTTAACTAAACAACATAAAACTTAATTAAAATACTATTATTAAATATAGTAATTATATAATAAACCCCAAGTGTAAAACTATAAGAAGTGTACTAAAATTGATTTATCATGGATCAGGGAAGACTTATGTTTGGAATACTTTAGCTGTAGCTATCAGGTCTAATGGTCAAATATGTTTAAATGTTGCTTTAAGTGGTATTGCATCATTGTTAACTCCAAACAGACGAACAACTCATTCTAGATTCAAGATCCCTCTTATTGTCAATGAAGATTCAACTTGAATTATAAAGCAAGCTTCTGTCCATGCCAAACTATTGGATAAGGCAATATTAATTATTTGGGATAAGACTTCTATGGTAAATAAGTTATGATTTGAAGCTCTAGACAAAATATTAAGAGATGTTCTATGATTTTCTACTTCATATAACCCTAATATACCTTTTGGAAGAAATGTGGTTGTTCTTAGGGGTGACTTTAGACAAATTTTACCGATAATCCCAAAATGGTCAAGGCAGGATATATGTCAAGCAACACTCAACTCCTCTTACCTATAGTCTTATTTGAAAAATGTTAACATTATCTGAAAACATGTGACTTACCCAAAGTAGCACCTCAAATGGGTCATCTGAAATAAGGAAGTTCAGTACGTGGCTTCTTAAGATTAAAGATGGTTTGATTAGAGATTTGACTGAAGGAGAATCTAAGGTTGAAATACCATAGGATATTTTAATATCTCGTTCTAAATGTGCATTAAATGACTTAATTTCCTTTATGTATCCATCAGTCTCAACAGAAATATCCATTGAAGGCTATTTCAAAGAAAGATGTATTCTTGCTCCCACCTTGGATGTTGTATCTAATGTCAACAACTATATAATGGATAAGGTTGATGGAGAAGAAAAAATTTACTTCAGTTCAGATAATCTTTGTATGGACAAAAAGCATTCCAATTTTAAATTAGAAATTTTTACCCCATACATTTTGAATGTAATTTTTAATTACTTAGGACCACCCTCTCACAAGTTCTCTTTAAAGATTGGGGTGCCTGTCATACTGTTGAGAAACATAGATCAATCTCAAGGCCTATGTAATGGAACAAGATTGCAAGTAAAGCGAATGGGGAAATATGTTCTTCAATGTCAAGTCCTAACTGGAACCCATGCTGGTGATGTAGTTCATATTCATAGGATGACAATGACTCCTTCAATTGAAACTCTTCCTATCAAATTTAATCGAAGACAATTTCTTTTGATTGTGTCATTTGCAATGACTATCAATAAGTCTCAAGGACAAACTTTCTCCAATGTTGGTGTTTACCTACCCTGACCAGTTTTCACACATGGCCAACTCTATGTTGCATTCTCAAGAGTGAGGTCAAAGCAAGGATTAAGAGTACTGTTGGAAAATCATGAAGATGTGACTGAAGGACATAATATTAATGTTGTCTAACCAGAGGTTTTTACAAACTTGATTTAGGTATAACAAAATACGTATACAATTATCGTTTATCCTAAATGGTAATAGTAACATTTACTTTCATGCATTTTTTTCTATTATTAATAGATAGATTAATTTATTTCTAATTTTTTTTGCATTTTTCAGGTCGTGACATCTTTGTATTTGTTTTGCTTACCATACAATTTCAGTGATATCCATAACCTATACTTCCAAGATAGGACACCTAAATGCTTATAGTAACAATGAATCTTGGACTATTTGTTATTTCTTAATAGATATATTAATTTATTTCAAAAAATTTCTGTACTTTTCAGGTCCTGGCTTTTTTGTATTTATTTTGCTTACCATACCATTTCAATGATATCCATAACCTATACTTCCAAGGTAGGGTGCCTAAATGCTTATAGTAACAATGAATTTCACACTCTTTTTTTATTCTTAATTGATAGATTAATTTATTTCTAAAATTTGACTGCATTTTTTAAGTCGTGGCTTCTTTGTATTTGTTTTGCTTACCATACCATTTCAATGATATCGATAACTGTTAGATGAATAACTCCTTTTATTCTATTATACATTTTTACCCAAAATTCTGAATAAGACTTAAAACATTCACTAACTTTTTTAGGATTCATTTTTTTCGAAGATTTGATATTTTGATGATAACTTGAGTTATAGAAGTTCCTTTAAGGTGAAATCAACTTGTAAATTTCCTTAATTCAGATATCTATAATTTTGATAAAAAAAGGAGAGGCTAATTCTACTTATATAATTCTCCATTTCATAAAATACAAAATTGTTTTGAAGAAAAATTTCAACAGGAACACATTAGAGTATTTTACGCATAATTTGAGTTATAAAACTCTTTTAAGATGAATTTAGGTGTTAAACATCTATAGCTCAAATACTTACAACTTTCGTGAAGAAAGAAAAAACTAATTATACCCTTAAAATTCCCAAATTTTTGCTTGAGCCAGGGTGCTCTCGCTTGAGCAAAAATGAGACAGGGAAGTTCCTCTGTTTCTATCATTTTCGCTTGAACGAAAATTTACTTGCTTGAGCGAAAATGAGGCGGGGAATTTCCTCTATTTCTCTCTCATTTTTACTTGAGCAAAAATTTACTCTTTTAAGCGAAAATGATAGATAACATGCTTTTACCAACTTTGTCCATCTTTTTTTGCATCCAAACCTTATCCAAATTGCACCAAATTTGACATACACCTCATTTTTAAGCTATTGGTCCAAGTCTTATGCAAAAATACCTCACCAATTGAATTTCAAGCGCATCGAAAGACACTTGTAATATCCTGTCACTAAAGTCGTCGCTACTTCCACCCCCGTCCCTAGATTTTACTACCCTCCTTTTTTTGGTTTCCCTCCAAGTGTTTTGTTGGTGCCAAATCGTAGCGACAACTAGATACCATCGCTATATCGTTGGACAAATCAGCAACACAGATGTACCGTCGCCAGTACGGTCACTAGATTTCACTTCCCTCCCTTTTTTGGTTTCCCTCCAAGTTTTTGTTGGCGCCAAATCATAGCGACGACTAGATACCATCACTATGTCATTGCACAAATTAGCGACGCAGACGTACCATCGCCACTATCACTGATGTACCATCTTTAGCGACGGTTACAAACACCTGTTGCTATGTTTGGATGCATCAACGACCAAGTCGTGTCGTCGCTATGGTTCCCAAAATTTTGGAGGGATTTCAAAATAGAGCGACGGATGACATCGTCGCTAGTGTTATTATAATAGCAACGATAGTCAATTGCCGTCACTATGTCCATTACTCTTTAAAACACTTTTGTGACTACTTCAGTAACCGCGTTGTAAAAGTAGGACTTGTAGAGGAAAGTTAGTTACCGTTATTTAGTGATGGGTGTACTTTGTCGTTGCTAGTGGGGGCACAGTAGCGACCATGTGTGTTGTGCCATCATTGTATTGTTTATTGAATTTTGTAGTGATGGTAAACATACCGTCGCTAATGTTTGAACTTATTCGGACAACCCTTCTTCCCCAACCATATGCCCTAACTCTTCTTCCCTCTCTCCCTCTCTTTTCCTATGATTCCCTACATCTGTCTCCCTCTACGACTACCTCCCTCCCTCCCTTCCTTTAAGTCCCTCTGTTATCGTCTTCCCCATATTCCCCACATTCTGTCTCCCTCCCATCCTCTAACTCAGTCTCTCTCGTGACCTGAGCCCTACCAAGTAAACGTCTAACTCCCTCTCTCCCGCGACATCCATGAACCCCACCACTGTCTTCTAATTCGGTCCTCACTGCATTCTCGTGGTTTACACCAAAAGAATAGAAGAAGGATCCAACATCAATTGTTGTATTCGATATGCCCAGGTTCGTTGTTAAACTTACTTAGACTTGTGGAATGCCTTTCAGTATATGCCTAGCTTTTGTTTGATAATATTACTAGTATTTCTTATACTTGTTAGTGGTATTAATTAGTGTATGCTTAGTTAGATTATGTTATGTTTTTAAAGCATAAATGAACATATTATTAGTTGTACTTGTACCTGTAATAATCTGATGCTGTGAAAATAGCATGGATTTCTAGTGCCCAACATGAAAGTTAAATGAACCTGAGTTAAGTCTTGGAGGTGAAAATCCAAGGTAGAAAAGGACTTACAAAAGTCATTGTGGTTGATGATGTATATCATAGAGGCCTATAATAGAGCACTATAGTTCTTTATGTTCTTAAGAGCATTTGGATAGATGAAAACATTTAGAAGCTTATCACATGTTCCAAGGATGAAAAAATTGGGCATAACTGTCAAATGATGATAATAATGACTATAAATGAAAACAATTAGAAACTTTTCACATGTTCCAAGGATAGATATAAAGAAGAGTTAGTTTCTGCAAGTTTATTACTGTTCTCTAGGTTCCAACCATGTATGGACAAAAAGAAGTAGGTGTCTAATAGAATAGTAGTAAACTAAGACACAAATTGTTGTTCCTAAGAGGATTTACAAAGTTAGAACTTTATAACAGAAAAAAAATTAGATAGTGGTAATGGTATTGCACATTGAGTAGGAACTGAAAACCCATGAAAAAGGTAGAGAACTGAATAAGACAGAATTGTAGCAAGCAAAGAATTAAGTATAACCTCTAAACTCATGAACAACTGGTAGATAGGCCATTAAAATTAAGGTTTGGTGTTGGGGATGCAAAGCAAACTGAGTTTCATGGAGTTCTGATCTGATACAAATTTTAAACTAGGTCTACTACTGTTGGCAACCCAAAAGGTAAAGCTCTATTTTCAGGGAAAAAAGTAGTTGTGATCTTATAATAATAACTAATAAATGTATATAATGGCACTTGATAAGTAGGTTGGATTAGTGTTGGCAGGAAAAAAGGGTATCCTAATTTGACAGAACATCATAAGTAGGTTGGTTAGTGCTAGAGAAGCCAACTTCTCTCATGACCTTATTATTCTAGATTGGTCATCAAGAATGGAAACAATGAGCTATTCCAACTCAACCTTGATGGTGAGAAGAGAAATTGTTAAGGACTTTAACCAGGAAACAATGTAAAACTGTTAAGAGAAACTGTAAACATAATTAATAACCAGAAAAATTCATAATATGAAATCTAAAACTCTAGAGAATCGCTAAGGAAAAATTTTATAATAGGATTCTCTAATGAAACTAACAAGAACAAATATGTTTAATTGGAGATTTCGCTAATTATAATTCATGACATCTCATTTTTAAAGGCAACCTAGAAGTTCTAGTTCATATTTCATGTTACATGAAGCTGTATCTGCTATGTAATTTGGTTCTAGTATCACCATTATTTTCAACCTAAAGGTTCTATTATCACCATTATTTTTCTTCTTCACCACATCACCTTCTTCTTCATTTTCCTTTTATACTTTTCCTTAACCTCAACATCCAAGTCTCCTTCTTCTACCCTTCTACTTTAAAAATGAATTTGTTGGTGAAGCTTAATTAATGTTTCTCAATTGAAAATCAAATACACCCTTGAAATCAAACCAATATTTTCAGACTTCAATAACGGTTTGAGTTGAGGCTTCAATTAAAGTTTCTCATAAGCTTCTTGTTTCTCTTTCTCTAATTTACTTCTTTGAAGTTTCATTTCATCCATCTCTCTATTAGCTACTTCTCTCAAGACTTAATGTTGTTTAATTCACTCTCCCTCTTTTCCTTCTACTTCTCAAACTCTATTTCTACAGCAAATGACTCTTTAGCCAACTTTAGAGTTTCTAACTCCATGTATGGCCAGCTTCTCCTTCTTTAGCTTTTCTTCTTCTAATTATTGTAGTTTTAATAATTCTTCCTTCTGTTGAATCACACTTTTTAGCTCTTTCTCAACATCTGCTCTTTTTACATCCAGCTTATCCCATTCTCTTTTGAAAGTTTCTTTTTGTTGCCTTAAGTCATCAACTTCCTTCATAAGGAGCTCTTTCTGGACCCTATACTTAGAGCTAGCGATTCAGGCGGGCGGCCCTAAACGGGCTAGGCTTTATCGGGCTGCGGGCCATTTAGGGTCGGGCCAAAAAAGGCCTATAAAAATTCGGGCCTTGAAATTAAAGGCCATAGCCCGGCTCTCAATGGACCGTGGGCCACTTCGGGTGGCCCGCTTAAAAAAAGTTAAAAAAATAAATTTATAAAAAAATTGTTCTATGTAATAATACTATTTAATTAAATTAGCTAGAAAAAGTTTTAATTAAAACGACATTACCGAATGAGAAAGGCACACGATTAAAAAAACTATACATATATCAAAGATCATGATTTGTGTAAACATATAGGCTATAGGTAAAAAATTATGGACATGCAGCTTCAAGTTTTGTCATAATCAAATTAAAAATGTATATAACATAGCGCATAACTATTGGTGAAGTCATAACGTGATATTATCAATTCACAACGACAACATTGTGAAACCTTATTAAGGTGAAGTCATGAACTATATAACTATTGGTGTTGACATAAAGTGATATTATCTTATGGAGATGGCATTATGTTTGACTTTCTATATTATGCTTTTTAATAAAATGTACAAAATCAATCAAAGAAAACATTATGGAAGAAAACAAAATGCACAAAGTTGAATCATATATTTCATAAAAGTCCATAATAAAAGTCACAAAAGCAAACACCTAACCTAACTAAAAATTATTATTTTTATTTTTTAAAAATAATCGGGCCACCCATGGGCCACACGGGCTGGCCCACACTCGTGCCATTTTTTCGAGCTTTTTTAGGTCGGGCTTCTTTTCACATATTGATTTTAATTTTTTTATTTTAAGCTCGCGCACTACATTTTTATGGGAGGGTTCGGGACGGCCATGCGGGCCAGCCCATTTTGCCAGCTCTACCTATACTGATCAACTTCATGCTTCAATAGTGACAACAAGCGCAGATATTCAGACCTATCCTCCTCTATCACTTTAAGACGATTAATCTCTTCATTTATCATCAACAACTCTTCTTCATTGTTAGCCTTTAATTTCTGAACTTTAGCCTTTAATTTATCATTATTATTATTATTATTATTATTATTATTATTATTATTATTATTATTATTATTATAAAACTATATATATTGAATGAAGTCTTAACTTTTTAGAAAATTTCCCATAAGCGGATCAACTTAACAAAACTCAATATACAAATTAGAGATTTTAGTTATGTGCATTAACTATAATACTAGCTAATTAAACTGAATATTATTTTTTATAATATAATTTTTCTAGTTTGTACTCCAATTAAATTATTTAAGGGAATTAACAAAAATAATAAAGTTATTTAAGATAGTTAACTTTTATACTTAATACAATGATAAAATTTGTTTGAATTAAATTCAGAATACTAAAATGAGATTAAAAAATAGTTAGTTGATGTATTTTGGTTGGTTTCCTTATTTTGTTTTTGAAAAAAATAATTTGAAATGTTAAATTTTGAAAATTCAACTAATATTAGACACATGAATATCATTTGAAGCTAGAAAATGGAAGTAAATTAGTTAATGAAAATTTTTATATTAAAATAATGAATAGTAGATTCTTTATTAAAAAAATTAGCTAGATTCATAACAATAACTGTGTGATGATAACAACCAGTATATAAGCACATCAACTACGAATAAGGCACACTTAATTTTAATTTGGTAATATTATATAATTCAAAGAACTGAACAATGAAAATTTTACTTTATTAGAGTGGTTAATTTTTAGTGTGCATCTAATAATTAACATTATTATTTATTGAATCATATGTTATTTAAAAAAATGTAACTTTTTATAGTTTTTATGCTCCAAGTAAATTATAGTTAATGAAACATGAAAAAAAAATCATTTTTATTATAATAATATTTGCTTACAGCATTGATACATGTAGGTTTAAGGCAATACATAACAAGATAATTCCTATAAAACCTGATAATCCTTAAGCCAATTGGGCTTGTGTTTGTTTCTCTTGAGCCTTGTCTGAGTTATCATTTCATAGTTCTGCTCAGTATCATTGGAAGCCATAGATATAGATTTGAATACCTGACCCTTGAAAACAGAATCATAATTACTAATTAGTTGTGTTAACTAGTTTACTAATTAATTGGTCGTTGTACTAATCAAACTACCTTTTAATTAGTTGTCTTAACTATTTTAGTTACTTGGGTCTGAGTTAGTCAATCTTTGTGTATGTGTATATAAATGCTTCTGGGTTTCAATTCATAATTCATCAATTGAGAAAATTTGTTACATGTTCTTGCTCATTTCTCTTATCATGACTCTGATTATATTCTGTTTATCTCCCTTTGCCATGTCTATTAACAACTCTTTTTTAAAAAAGTTATCACATCTGAACTCTTTTAGTACTAATAAATTTGGGTTATTTAGAATTCTGCAAACTAATGTCCTTTCTAGTTGTAGAATCTATATCCTTCATGTTGATTACTGACTTTTACTTTATCATGCATACTTGTAAACATGATATGGTTACCAGGCACCACCATAAAATTCACCATAGATGCTAATGGCATATAATAACTAATCTTCATCTGAGAAAAAACCAATATCTTTGAAAGGACCCCTTCTAAGTTTTTCTAGTAATTCTAGATTTCTGGGAAAAACAAGTTCAGTACCTTGACCTGACGTGGAGAAATATCTCTCTAGTACCACCTGGTAAATAAAAAATCATAGACATTATTCCATAATTCTCTTTTCTTCTAGTTAGCACTTTAAAATACAGAGCATGAACTAGATATCCCAAATTAATGAAACATATTGCCAAAAGGCACCAAACATGATATTTACTTACCATGGCAGCATAGGCGTCAAGTTTCTTTTGCTGAGAAGACTTACTTAAACCCCTAAAAAAGTTACAAGTGTGTCAATTCCTCAATAAAATACCAAATTCCATATGAAAACTTGTTTGACATCTTTTAAAAGGAATCTTTATTTGACTTATCCTTAATAACCATGGTGATATGTTACAATATCTGAGTGACATGTCATCATGTTAAATTTTTGTTAATAGTTTGATGAATAATTGATGATGGAACCAAAATTGAACACTTTTAAAAGTTGGTGGACTAAAATCACAAAAATATCATAGTTTAGAGGGTAATTAAACCAAAACAAAAAGGCGTTTGGAACTTATGCACATACTAACTTAGTGGAGTAAGAAACATTCTACCGTGGGTCAATGTAGCATCTATGTTCATAGCAAACAATTACATATCAAAATAGCTTAAGCGGGAAAGAAAGTGATTTCTTAAGCATCACTTTACCTAGTCCTACCTTATAGAACCATGCTTCATTTCCTAGTCCAACCAATGAAGTTGACATGCACTCAGCGTTTTGTTTTTGGTGTGTGGGTATTTGAGTAATTAGCCTAAACAAAAAAAGTGAATGAAAATGAATAAATTTCCTAACGGAGGGTTACCAAAAAGATAAAAAAGACACTTCCATACCTGCTCCAAGTTACATTTAATAGCATAAAGCTTTGGTCTAGCCATTTTCAGATTTGATAATGGTATATGATTTATACATTCATATAAGAAGAAGAAAAGAGAAAGAGAGGGAGAGAGAGAAGTTTTAACTCATTTAACACAAAAATAATGCTCCCACCATAGGAATAGAAATTTGTTTTCATGATTTATTTATTAGTCTTCTTATTAGTGGTACTAGAAGTATTTGAAACGAACCAAATATTAGTATAAAAATATCATATTATATTAGTCGATTGTGAAAATCTTCAATGAGTTTAAGAAGTGGTTCCTTCTTAGAAAGTTCTACTGGTTACCATTCTCTTCAAGGTTGTCATCTTTAATAAGTCTCAATATCCTTTTCACTTTGTGTTCAATATCTTTAGGAAAAGAAGAAAAACTCCAAATCATTTGTTGGCTCATCATAAGATGATGTGCATATATTAAACAAAAAAACTTTGAAAAAATCAAAGGTATCATATTATATTATTCAAGATGATTTCCATTAAAAAAATATATACATACCCCGTCCACTTCACTCTCAATTTCACTCCATGAATCACCTTGCATAACTTTCCACACCCGAAACAAAATACCTCCATAAGTCTCCAACACCGATTTCCTTCCAAACGGTATCTTTGAATGAATCATCACCAATAATTCCCTCTCATGCTGAAGACTTAACCCAAAGATAAACGCCAAGAACTTCCTCCCGTCCTCGGTTTTTAAATACAATGAAGAAATCACACACCGAACCAAGATGAGTCTCCTTGAAGGTCATGTCAGCCTCCAACATACTTGTCTTTATATAATTCAGATGAGTCTCTATCTTCAACGTCTCCAACTTAGAAGATTTAAATTGGTTTCCTTTTCATGGAGCATTGCCTTGAGATTAGAGGCCTCTTCACAAATTTCTTATCTAAGTTGATTTGATGCTTCAAGTAAAGCCTTGGTCTTGACATACTCATATTGGAGTTGAGCGAGTTTAATTTTTTCCTCATCCATGAGTTTGTTGTGTTCCTCTAGAGTAAAGACATTTTCTATGAAGTTGTCTATTTCTACAATTGATGTAACAAAATTGATATAGGCCAAGACATGATCAAAAGGAAAAATTAGTGTTGGACAAAATACCTTCTCCAACATTTTAAAGTATAGTTAGGATATATTAGTCTTGGATTCATTAAAGGAAAAAATTATAACATGTCAGGATTAGTTGCCTTTTCAATTTTTCTTTTCAAAACAAAAAAATTATATCATGTTAACCTCTTTTTTGTTTTCCATGCAAATCTACACGACGTGTGGTCTTTGATCGTGTCTCTTTAGCTTCGTCTTTATAGTTGTGTCACTTTTCCAGGTAATCCCCTTATGCTAATTTTATCATGATCTGTAACCTATGATGATTGTGTGTGCATGTTGATTATGTTTTTTAGTGGAAAACAGAGCTCATTAGGCATTGCTTATGTGTGCTGATAACATGTGTTAAAAGTGTGCATATGTATTGTTGTTTGTTAGTGGAGAGCAGATCTCATTAGGCATTGGTTTCATGTGCTGATAACATGTGTTTTATGCATGCATGTGTAATGTTGTCTGTTAGTGGAGAACAAAACTCACTAGGTTGTGGTGTTGATTGCCTTAATTTGTTTATGCAAGTTATAGTTATATATTGAACTGTATTGGAAACTTTTTTGTGTGTAACAGGACGCTTTTATAATTTTGAAATGTCTAGTTTACAGAGGAGATTCTATCAAAATTTTGGTAGGCTCCCTGTTTTAGGGTACATAAAAAACTCAATTCAATATTAGCAAAGTAGGGTTCAGTCATAGATATATATTGAATTGTACTAGGATCTCTTCTGTGTGTAACTGGGAATTGTAAAAAATTTGGAAATGTCTAGTTTATAAGGGAGACTCTGCCAAAATTTTGGTAGGCTCCCTGGTTTAGGATACATAAAAAAGTATATTAAAGTTTAACAATGTAGGGTTTAGTCGTCCCGTTCAAGATTCAAGACAACCGGCTAACATACCGTGTTGTGTTAGATCTTGAATTGTCCCAGTTGGACAGTTTGGATGAATTTATGCTGTTGTTTGGGATCTATCTTGTGTTGTTGATATCCATTTCAAATTTCAGTTATTGTGTTTCGTATTATCTCCGGTTGCATATTTGCATGTGCTTTTTCATACCACACGTATCACTGTGTACTTAGGGACCAATGCAAAATGCTGCCGAAATTCCAAATGAACATTAACAAGTCAAGATAGACTGTAAATAACATTGACGGGCTACGAATGGTTTCATATTCATCCCGAATGGGATAGGGCCCCACCCACTTGCAACATCAAAGAGATAGAAGTGATTCATGAAAAATAGTCACATAATGTTTCAATCAAAGTAACTAGAACTCTGCTTGTTAGATATCGTGAATGGAGGTTCCTGAAAATCGGCAATGGATGTATAACCGGCTAGATTACAGTCGGAAAGTGACTGAGGAGTTTATGATGGGGCTGTTGGAGTTCATTTCGTTCGCTATAGTGAACACCCCTGGTTTTAAAGCGACTCTGAAGATTCGTTGTCCATGCTCAAGGTGCAAATGCATGAGTTTTGAATACGTGGATAATGTCATGTGCCACCTAAGTGAGAACGGGTTCATGGAAAGATATTACTATTGGTACAACCATGGTGAGCAGTTACCACACAGGCCATCAGCCGTAACCGTGCAATAGTCTTACTATGAGGTCGGAGGGAACAGGGATACGTACAACAACATGGAGCAGATGGTGATGGATCATGTTGGACCCTCCACCGGGCGTATGCTACATGATGACCAAGCAGGGAATGAGGATGACAATGTAGAGGAGAATCCTAATTCGGAGGTGAAGAGGTTTTATGATTTGTTGGCAGTGGCTCAGACTCCATTATGGGATAGGTGCGACAGTCACACTGAATTATCCGCTTCCCTAGCTTCTTTAAGCCTAAAGGCAGATTATAATCTTTCAAGAGGTTATTTTAATAGGATGGTCAATCTGATGGGTTCCACCATGCCTAGTAATCATCGAATGCTATCAAACCGGTACCATACTAAGAAAAGAGTGGAAAACCTGGAGTTGGGTTGTCTGAAGATAGAGTGTTGTGTTAGCGGGTGTATGCTGTTCAAAAATGAGTTTACAGAAAATAGTGTCATAAAATGTGTACATTGTAATGAGGAACGCTACAAAATCGTTAAAATGAGGGAAGGTAACTAGGACGGCCAGGAAGAAAATATGGCACTTCCCCATAACACCGCATCTTCAACGTCTGTACGCCTCATTGTCCACGATAAAACACATGTGTTGGCATGCTCTGAACTAAACACAGGAGGGTCTTCTGTGCCATCCTTCCAACAGGAAAGCATGGAAGTGTTTGGATGAGCTATATCCAAACTTTTCAAGTGAGCCGCGCAATGTATGACTTGGGTTATGTACTAATGGGTTCAACCCGTTCAGTCAATATGGAAGAGCATACTCTTGTTGGCCAGTCATACTGACCCTATACAATCTGCCTCCTGATATGTGTATGAAGAGTGAGGTCATGTTCTTTCTGTACTGGTTCCAAGACCTAAAAATCCAAAGGCAAAAATAGACGTGTTTTTACAACCGTTGGTTGAGGAGTTGTCACAATTGTGGGATGTCGGGGTGATGACATATGATGTGTCATTGAAGAACAATTTCATGATGTGGGTTGTTTTGATGTGGACCATTAACGACTTCCCAACGTATGATATACTTTCTGGATGGTCAACATCTGGGAAGCTTGCTTGTCCTGTATACATGGAACATACCAGGGGGAATCACTCCCTGTTAGTGCCAAGACAAGTTTTTTTGATTGTTATAGAAAGTTTCTACCATTGGATCACCTATTCAGGAGAAACAAAATTGCTTTTAAGAAGAAAAAGGTTGTGAATGAACCTCCACCCTGTAGGTTATCCGGTGCACAGGTTCAGCAGAGAGTCGAAGAGTATCCGTACATCTGGGATAAGAGTGTTAAGGAGTTTGTGGGTTATGGGAAGGAATACCACTAGGTGAAGTAGAGTATCTTAAGGGATTTGCCATATTGGAAAGACTTTTGTTCAGACACAACATTGATGTCATGCACACTGAATGAAATGTTTTCATGAATATTTTTGACACTGTGATGGACATCAAAGGGAGAACAAAGGACAATTGGAAGAGTCATCTAGACCTTTCGATTTGGTATTCTAGTAAGGAGTTGGAATTGAGGGATGCGGGATGCGGAAGAATGTTTAAACCACACGCAAAATATGTTTTAACTAGACCTCAATAACTTGTTATCTGTGTGTGGATGAATGGGTTGACCCTGCCTGACGGATTTGCTTCAAACTTGAGTAGATGTGTCAATGTGAAGGAGGGTGGGGTGTTTGGCATGAAAAGTCATGATTGCCATGTGTTTATGCAACAACTACTGTCGTACGCGTTTCATGCCTTACCAAAACCTATTTGGAAACCGCTGGTTGAGTTGAGTCACTTGTTTAAGGAGTTGACGACAACTTCATTAACTGAGGAGAAACTTCTAAAGATGGAAGAAAGTATCCCGGTCTTGATTTGTAAGTTGGAGTAGATTTTTCCACTAAGTTTTTTTGACTCGACGGAGCACCTGCTTATCCATTTACCATACGAGGCCTTAGTTGGTGGCCCGGTGCAGTATCGTTGGATGTATCTATTCGAAAGGTGAACGCCAGAACTATTTAATTTCGTCGCAAACATGGTTTCCTATAACAGTATTTTATAACACAACATTTGTTTACGTTGCTCTAGATTCTTACGCTCTTTAAAAGACAAAGTGTCAAACAAAGCGTGGTTGAAGCATCAATTTGTGAGGCATACTTAGTGGAAGAAATGACCACTTTTGCTTCTTTCTATTTTCTAACGGAGAGAGAAACTAGAATGAGTAGAATTCCCCACAATCTTGGGGTGGCCACACACAAAGCGCTGGATGATCAAATTTCAATTTTTAACTATCCCGGTCGTCCGGGGGCCAAGGTCATAAAATGTTACATTGATGAGAAAGATCAAAAGGCGTCTCACTTGTACATTTTTCTAAATTGCCCAGAAGTGGAATCCTATCTTGAGTAAGTCACCAACTTATAGTTTACATTCTAAACTAGCTTTTATTGTATCTAAATTTTTGTTCTTTAAATAGCTTATATGCAGATATACTAAAACTTGAGCAAAATGATATAACTGATGACCAAATTCATAGTGAGGTATCATCCAACTTCATCGGTTGGTTTGTACAACACGTAAGACCCGTATACCATGTGGTTTTTAGTTGTACTTTTAACATTAGGTATCTAACGATGACCTATGTGGTATGCTGTACATAGATTCAAGACCCTAACAACCATATTGAAGATCCCTTACTCTAAGCCTTTTCTTAGGGGCCGATGAAAACTGTTAAAAATGGCCTATTTACCACGTAAACGGATACAAATTTAACAGTTTTCAATGAAGTGAAGGGATGCCTACCCATAACTATGAGGTTTGTGTTAAAGGCACAACCAGACAATTAGAGGAAGACTTTTATGGAGTGCTGACAGAGATTGTTAAAGTTTCTTTCTACAGATGACTAAGAAAAGATATCGTTTTATTCAAGTGTGATTGGTACGACAACACAATCAGTGTAGGAACCAAGGTTGACAACAACTACGATTTAGTTGAGGTAAAAAAATGGTAGATATAAAGGGTTTGATCCCTTCATTTTTGCCCAGCAAGCCGAGCAGGTTTATTACACGGACTTCCTGGAAGGGCATCGGGACTGGTATGCAGTAATCAAGGCCAAGGCCCGAAGTCAGATCACTGGTAATGTCCCTGATGAGGTTGATGATGCTTATCAGCTTGCACTGAATAAGCTCAATGATAGTCATAATGGATAGGACACTCGCCACTACGGGGGGTGAACACATTGACAAAAATGTTATCTCCCAATCAAAACGGTCTAGGTTCGATTTGGAGATTGAGGAACCTATTGAAACAGATAACCATGTTGACACTAAAACTGAGGGGGGATTTCAATTGAAATAGACAGAGTATGTAGTTATTAAACATATATACATATTTTATATTCTGAGACTAACATTTGTTTTCATGTCTTTATCCAAAGATGACAGGACGTCGACTACCTTTCAGTCAAGGTGGTGGCTCCAGGACCCCAGCATCCCGTCTGGAGACTCCCACCCCACAATAGGCCACCACCACACAGCAGACCACCACTCCTTCACCACCTGGGCATACCATTCCATAGCAGACTACCCCACAACAGGGCACCACTCCACCACTACAGTAGACCACTCCTTCACCACCACGGAAGACCACTCTTTCACCACTTGGTGGTTTGGAGGACCCTGGCCTCAAGGCGACCCCACCTCTGGCAACCTTCTTCCCATGCTGGTCCCATTGCCACTGAAGATGAGTAAGTATACAATAATTTGTTTTAAGTTTCTTAGTTGGTAGCTTGTTAGTTGGCTTGTATATAAAACTCACATAGTTGTATGATACTTGTATGGTAGTTTATTTACTACTTTTATAGATTTCTTGTTAGTTTGTTGTATGTTAGTTTATTTACTACTTGAATAGATTGAACTGTATTGGGAACTCTTCTGTTTGTAACAAGGCAACCTTTAAAATTTGGAAATGTTACATTTATAAGGGAGACTCTGCCGAAATTTTGATAGTCTCCCTATGTTGTATGTTGTTTTATTTGCTTATAATTGTTGTTTATTACAGCTTTGTTGATAATAGTCACACTACCAAAGTGATTACTAAGGTTTTGAAGGCCCATTGGGATGGTCCATACATCTCTTGGACAGATGCTGGGAAGGTTGTCCAGGATAGGTGGTTTGACACCTTCTCGGCAAGTTAACACTTCTCTTTGTTGTGAATTTATGGCTAATATACATCTGTTATTAATTTTGAAATCTCTTCATTTTACAGTGTGATTATCAGTGGGCAAAAGGTATGATTGATTAGATTAGGAAGGTCTTTGCCACAAAGACCTCCAAAATCATCAAGAGTACCCTTTGGAAGGTCAGGGACAAGGGCGAGCGCCCTCGTTGGATCCCCGAGGACCACTAGGACGGGATGGTCCAAAAGTAAGGGGTGTCTTGTTCCAGCAGGCGAGTGCTCGAAACAAGGAAAACAGAGCGGTTGATGCTACAACCTTTATCTATACTAGGGGCAGGATTTCGGTCCTTGAGCACAAAAAGAGATTTGTAAGTTTACATTTTTCTACCGTTTGTTAATGAATGAGTTAATATATTCTCTATTAAAAATTTTAATTTTATTGTCAACAACAGGAGCAGAAGGAGCACCGGGAGCCATCTTTGTTTAAGGTCATGCAAATGACCAAGAAAAACAAAGTCGGTGCTTGGGTTAACCAGAAATCCACGGACATGGCGGTAATTTAATTTAACTTACGCATAATTAAACTTATAAGTTATATGTTACTAATTTTTATCATCTATTTCTGTTTTGTAGGAGGCTTATCTTGCCATGAGGGCTGAAAATGAGGCAGAGTTGGTGGCCTCCACACCTGAGGGGGAGATACCTCCCACTCTTTCTTGTTCTGATGACAACGCCATCTATATGGAGGCTGTTGGCGGCGTGAATAAGAAAGGGAGGATCTTTAGATTGGGCGACATTGGCACGTAGTTAACGAATAAGGGGAAGACCTTTTCCTCTTCTTCTTCCTCCTCTAGCCTTCCGGTGAAAGTTGTTCAGGTCATTCAAAACCTGAACAACGGGCTACAGGAAGAGCAACGCCAAAGGCAATATTTGGAGGAACAGGCAGAGGCGGACCGACAATGAGACGAGGAGGACCGACAACAGACTGAGGAGTAGCACACTGAGACTCATCGAAAAATTGCTCAGCAGTAAGAGCTACTGATGCAGTTGATGGCGAGGCTACCTCCCCCCACTTCCTAGTCGCCACCACCACCACCAAAGGATCCCCCACCACCATGATTACTTTTTTTATACTTTTTTATGTATAGACATTGTATATTTGATTTATGCTTTATATCAGATTCCATTCATTATTTCTTTTATTCGTTCTCCATTTATTATTTTATTATGTCAATCCATATTCGATATTTGTAATTTAAAATTCAAAGAAAAAAGCTTATTATGATTATTAATAATAATTAAATCTATTTGATTATTAAATTTAAACCTTTATTGTGAATATTAATAACAATTTAATATATTCAATTAAAAATATTCAAAAAAAATTAAAATAAAAAACAAATAAAAATAGTAGTGACGGAACTTATTCGACACTATATGCTCATAATTAGCGACGAAGCTTCTTAGTCGCTATCTATTCACACATAGCGACGGTACTACATCATCGTTGTATTTTGATACGTAGCGACAACCATAGGTCATCGCTGTCTCCTTACACGTAGCGACCGTTCGAGGTCGTCACTGTGTGCTCACACGTTGAGACGACATCGCGTCATCGCTGTCTCCTCACAAGTTGCGACGGACGATGTCGTCGTTCTATTTTCACACGTAGCGACGGTAACACGTCATCGTTATATCCTCAAACGTAGTTACGATAATAGGCCATCGTTGTATCCTTACACATAACGACGACCTTACATGGTCGCTGACTCCTTACACATAGCGACGGCCTACAGTTGTCACTGCATTTTCATCCATAGTGACAGGTACATCACCGCTCATTAGCGATCGCTGTATCCCGTCAAAAATAGTAGCGACGGGTTCTATTATGGTCGCTGTTGTGTCAGCGACGATCGTTGTAGCAACGACACTTATTTCGTCATAGATGTCGTCGCTAACACGTGTAGCGATAGGGAAAAAGTGATTTGGCGATGGGATTCTTCCGTCACTAACAATTTTTTTTAGTTGTGAGATCTTGGAAATGAGAAATTTACATGGCGTATGAAATCCTAATTAGAAATCCTTAGCATCTAGGCCTCCTCATACACATCTCAATACACCTATTTGGGACTTACATGTCATATTTTCATACAATCTTAACTACAACCATGTTCATTCACACAATCCTCTAATTTATGCATTTCAATGTATTCACATCACATGACACTCAAATCAAGCACATATACAATTCCTGGAGATATCTACCATAGGTGAGCCTTACTTGACATTACACTTCAATTCATCACATTATGCATAGCCATGAAATTCCCATACACTCAACCATCGCATGATCATATTCACAATTCATGGTTCCAATCAAAAGGTCGTAACTATATCTATACATAAGTAATCCTTTGTACATAGTTCAAAGCACCATCTACTACCAAAACACAATTACAGGTGGTCCTGGACATTGCTCCTCCATATTGGCAATCTTCACCATTTATCATTGCCTTGAAAATCCACTATAAAAATCCATAATTTGGAGAGTGTGTATATGCCTCAAATTAACAAATAATAACATAGGTATACCATGTCAAACCTTTCAATCAATCATCTAGAATTCACAATCAATATTCAGTAAATTACAGTACAATTCATAATCAATATTACATATATTATAGAACCATTATGCTATGCATGAGTACTCATAATCATAAATGCACAAATGCATACTAGATCTGTAACACCCCGAATTTTGTAAAATAAGTAATTGATGAGAATGGCAAATGGTTGAATATGAGTTGAATGGAAATTGTTGTGCACGAACACTGGAGGCAAGTTTTAAATGATTATTGTAAGGTATACGAAGTATGGAATTAAGTTAAATAGGCTTTGAATGGATTTTGTTATATGTGCTATTGAGAGCTCACGTTTCTGCCCAGGTCCTGATACTTCTCTCCCAAGCGAGAGGGATTCTCGCTCAAGCGAGAATCCTTTTATGTTGGTTTCAGGGCTTCTGGCCCGAATTCGCCCAGGCGAATAGATTACCCGCTTAAGCGAATCGAGTGAGAAGCGAGCATGAGAGATTCTGGACGGATCCCGCTCAAGCGGATGTTGTTGCGCTTGAACGAGCGAGAGAGGAGAGGGATTCTGAGTGTTGGTCGCTCAAGAGAGCTTGGGGCGCTTGAGCGAGTAAAGTGGGGTCTGATGCTGGGGCCCGGTTTTCTCTCTCTTGAATGCACGTTGGTGATACGTGGTGCCTTGGTGTTTGGTTCTTTTCCTCTCCCTTGTCCATGTTGGATGGGAGTGATGATTGCTGAGGGTATAGCATTAAATGTTGATGCACTTGCATTAAATGAGGATGGGATGTTGTGATGAGTGGGATGCTGATGAGGCTGAGATGATAAGGCCTTGGTTGCATGTTTTTCTTCTCACTCTCTCCCTATTCCTTGGGAGTGCATGTTATGATGAGAGAAGTGCTCCTTCTTCTCTCTAGAACTTGTTGGAGCTTCTGCTTTATCTTCTTCCTCCCTTTTATCTTCTACTTCCACTCATGTATGGTATAGAATTCTAGTAGAATTGTGTGGTGTTGAGGAACAGATATGGCCGTGTGTGGAGGCTGGGTTTAGGTCCCTTTTATCCTTCCCTGTTCCCTGGTGTTTCCTCTTCATCTTTCTCTATGTGATGGGCTGGTTGTGCCTTAGTTGGAAGCTGTAGCAGTCTCTGGGTGCCTCAGTTATGGATGCAAGATGGTCCACTGTGTTGTGAAGATGAAAACATGCATGTTGCATGGAGGTATGGTGGTCCTTCACTATTGTTGAAGGTGTATAGTGGTGTTGTGAAGAAGAGACATGCATGAAAGTTGGTTGTCCTCCATGGTGGTGAGAACAGTGCTGATCGAGAGTATGGTATAGTTTGTGTTGAGCTTGGGAGCTTCTCCACTGACTTGGTGGCTTTGAGGCTTGTGTGGAAATTATATTGGCTCTTCCCACGTTTAAAAAGCCGAGCAGAGTGCTGCTGTGGCTGGGCCGAGTGTCCATGTGACTCTTAGAAGCTTCATCCAGGTACGGGGAGCTTTGCATCTCAAATGCATGGCTTATGGACGGATTTTCGGGTGATATAATTGTATTGTGTTGTGTTTGATGTGTATTATGTGCTGTTGTTGAGTTGAACCCGGTTGTATGATTATTTGTTGCTGCATGGTGCATGCTTATTTGTCCATATGATGTATGATGATTATGTTGTGATGCTTGAGATGCATGTTAAGTTGATGCTGAGTGCATTGTGTGGTGGTTATTGGTCCCTATATTTGTGATGGTATGATTAAATGTGTATGATGCTTGTTCATGCATATACTTGTGATAAATGCATGAATGGGGACTGTTATGATGAATGCCGAGTAGGATTATAAATAAAAGCATGAAATGCTTACTGGAAAGGATAAATCCGAGTGAATAGAGGATAAATCCGAGTGATAGATGATAATCCGAGTAGATGGCATAGGATTGCGCTAGTGAATGTGGTATAAGCCGAGTCATCTGACTGTTGTTGAGTTGCCGAATGAAATTAATGTTGAACGCAGTCTTCCGAGTGGGCAATCGAATGAATATGAGTTGAATTTCATATGCATACGTGTTATTGTGTTATTGAATATGAACACCTTGCGGGGTGCCACGAGGGTGTTATCCCGAGTGAAGAGGACGTGGTCCTAATGTTGATTGTGATGAAAGACCCGGATTGGATTCGGGCAGTGCCTAGGGCACTAAGCGTGAACTGAAACGCTTGTTAAAATGCTGAGTGCATGGGCCTTAGACGCCGAGTGAATAAAACCGTATGCATCCAATTCGCCACTGGAATGCGTTGGATTTATATACCGATCGGTAATCAGATGACAGGTGATGAATATGCTTAAGTCCTGGAGCTGGGCTCGGACAGACTCCTTGAGCGTGGCTCGGAGTGTGAATATTGTTGACATAGTATTGGAGCAAACTTAAAGTGAAATCCGATTGAGGGATTGTATTATTGATGAAGATGTTGAGCGTTATAGCCGAGTGAAATGGGTAAGAAACCTGATTGAGGATGATTGTGATTGATCATATTGAATGACAATGAATGTTGGGTTGATTGATGTATATGTTATGACATGTTGTGGATTCTATGATTAATCCGAGCCAATATCTGTCATTTAATATGTAATGCTCACCCCTACACCATTTTTCAGTGTTTGCAGGTCGGTTGGAATGTTATGATGGTCTTAAACCTGAGTGATGGGTATTTATGATGAGGCTGTATGAGTGATGTAATGTACCAAGTGCAATTATTGTATTAAAGCCTTGGTTGGCTTATATAACCTGTTGTACAATGAATACAAATATATGTATTGGATCCGAGTGTGTATATACAAGATTTACATTGAAATCATGTAAATGTACTGGATAATGGATGTTAGTGAATGAATAAAGTTAAGTTGACATTATCCGAGTGTAAACTCCTATTGGTATGTATATACGTTTTATGTGGGCATTATGTATTGGAGTTGGCTTAGGATTAACAATGATAAATCATGTTAAGATGATGGATAATCCGAGTGTCTGTATGTATGTATATGTTTTAAAGATAACATGAATATGTATTAGTGTTGAGTATTGCTGAGTGGGTAGTCGGCTTTGGGAAGCAGAGAGTACATTTATGTATGAGGTTTATGTTGATTTGATGCTTCTTACCGACTGAAATATAATGGTGTTGAAGGAGTGAAATATAAGAGGTTTAGTGCTTTTTCCGAGTGTGACTTATGTATAATCCTTTTTCTGAATGGTGGTAGCTTTAGTGAATTTTGAGTGAGAAACATCAATTGGATATGGAATAAAAAGGTGAAAGTCAGTTCTGATAGAACCCTATGATTTGAGTTTCGAGTGAATAAATGGATATGTATGTATATAGGTATTTATGTTGATTTGATGCCTCTCACTGACTAGGGAATGATATGTTATGAATAATGTTAAGTTAATAAATTCTGAGTGGAATATTATTGTAAGAGTTAGTCTGAATATTGAGGCTTAAGTATATGAACTTCCTGAATGTGTAGGCTTGACTTCTTTCTGAGTGAGGCTATGTAGGTGGCCCTTCCCTGAGTGGAAAATATGGGTAAACCCAAGCGGAGAATGGTTTGTGTTTCCCGAGTGGAATCTGAGTGAATCTCTTAAGGGAAGACTGGTTGTACTAACTTAGTTCAGAAATATATTCTAAGTATGAAATATATATATACTGAGTGTTAAAAGCGGAATGAGTCCGAGTGGAACCCGATTTAATGGTTTCCCGAGTGGTTAAGTATTTTGCATGTTCAAGTGATTTAACCTGGTGAAATCCTCTAAGTATGGAGGAGTTCAGATAATTCCGAGTGGAATTGTTTAGGAAGTTATTTCCTAGTGATGGATGTTAAGGTGTTCTCCGTGTGAGAAATGAGGAATATTCCGAGTGGAGTATGGTTGTGGAGATTCCTTATAAGTGAAGGAAAATCCATATATTCTCCGAGTGAAAATAGGCTTGAATGCCGAGTGTGGGGCCGAATGAGTATTGGTCGGTAATGATATCAGATACCGAGTGGAATACCACTCAGAAGATGAGATGGTTTATAAATGAAGTGACGAGGGATGAGTGTGAAGTACATTCCCGACTGAACTGTGGTGGATCCTACTGAGTAGTATTTGGTTGGACAACAACCCGAGTGAAGTGGTTTTATGGAATCCGAGCGAGATACCCCTCATTGTCCGAGTGGTTTATTGTGTATGGTCTCAGTGGATAAAATATGAAACTAAGTTGTGGGGTGTACGTATGGGGAGTCATTATTGAACAATTGAAACCCCAGACTCTGAGTGATGTAGTTGTCTCGGATCCCGAGTGATGGGATTACCGAGTGAGTGGTTGCCTCTAGATACCGAGTGGTGGATTAGCCGAGTGTGGCTTCTCGCTTCAGCGAGTGAGTTCTTGCTCCAGCGGGTATGTTGCTGGGAAGGCTTTTGTGTGGCTTCGCCCAAGCAAAGATGTGCTCGCCCGAGCGAGTTTGGCTATTTCGCTCAAGCAGAGTTGGGTCTCGCTTGAGCGGATGAGCGCTGTTCTGTGGTTTTGCTTAAGTGCTGAGTGTCTTCCGCTGAATGGTTTTGGGTTGGCTTTTACTTCTTTTGCCTTCCATTGCCTTCCTTACCTTTCTATTCTTGGTCATTGGACCGAGCTCCCATATCTTCATATATGAGAGTGGATTTTGATAGATCCAGGTATGTTTTTGCGAAAAATTGACCCCTATTTTTAGGGTGTCACAGGATCCATTCTCAGGTGGGAATTGTACTGCAGTACCATCACAAACACACCATATAGGTAAAGTATTTATCGACGCACCTTACTGCCACCCATCTTGCAACCCCATGCCATTCTTAGTGACTGTGACTTCCCATTCTCACATATCAAATAGGGTTGTGGGATGACTTTAGGATATGTTGACCTAGAGTGTCCAGGCTCTCACTAGCCCACAGAATCCTTGCTTCACACAAGACGCCACCCCAACCAAGGCTGGCCATAAGAGTACCCTACATCTTTTGGGGCGTTACTATATGCACATGATGCATGAACAATTCATAACCACTATCACATTCTCATTAACATAATCGATATGGAAAATACCATATTCACACGTCTCATGCCATCATCTTACTTTTATTATTTCATTACTATATGTATAACCATTATCATCACATTCTCTATCTAATTCAATTGATCACCATTTTTAACAATCCATAAACTTCATAACATCATCATCAATTCAATAATCTCAACATACTCATTAAGATTCATATATCTCAATAGGTCATGTACACCATAACATTATCATTAATTCAATCATCATAAGATAACCATCATAACATCAATGTCTTCATCAGTCAGTTTTACAACTAGTTTACAATTACCTATTTATTATTCCTATAATCAAAACATAATACTCCTCTCCTCACCTTATGAAAAGTACTCACTAAGGGTTTTGCTTCCATAATCGATACCGAACCTACACACCGAAACATATATTTGGTTACTTAAATACTCGAATTATAATTCACCATACCTAATGTAACCTAAACCTTAAACCCTATATCGTGTCATGAAATTGAACAATAAGAGTTAAGCACAAGGATTTCTTCTAAAAGCTTACCTTAACTAACACAAATTGGAGAATGGAATCTTGATCCCCTTTGACATCACATTCACACATGTGTAAGTAGGAATGAGAGAAAGTTTCTCTAAGCCTTGGTTATGGAGGAAAGATGAAGAAGTGAAAAAGGAAATGATGTTTAAAGGAGGAAGATGATGGCACGTGAGGGAAAGAGGGCTCTAGTCTTTTTCTTTCTTTTTGTTTTTGGTTTAGTGTATGGTGAGGGGAGTGGGTGAAGGAAGTTATTATAGGTGGTTAAAGGTAGTTTGGGTTTTTTTACCCATTCAATTAATTTGTGAAACCAACTGAAAATTTAATTTAAATTTTAACTTAATCATATATTTTAATTAGCCTGATTTAATTCCTATTAGTTAACATCTGGATTATTAATTAGATATTAATATTTAACCATTAAATTTAATTCAGGTTTATAGAAGGATGTAGGAAGTAGCCGTTGAAAGCTTGTCCTTCTTCATGTTCAAAAAGTATGGTTGACTTGGATCTTTAAAGAGGAAATTTCAAATTTACTTCTGAAGGAGTTCAGAAGTGGAAACCCTAATTCTAGTCTTGAAGGATTTAGAAGTGGGAACCCAAATTCCAATTTTGGAGGGTTTAAAAGAGGAAACCATTGCTAAGGCTAAGTTTGAGCTTTTACTTATGGATATATATGATGTTTATCAAGTATTTAAAAGAAGAAAATGATATTTCTTGTGAGTAATTCCATTGTGAAGGCTAAGTTTGAGCTTTTACATATGGATATATAAGGGCCATATGTTATTAGGTTAATGAATGATCTTAGATATATTTTTAACAATAATAGATGGCTACACTAGATTTGTGTGGGTTAATTTCCTCAAGAAAAAATCCAAAGTGAGGAAACAAATTATGTATTTTATTGCATTGGTTTAAAACAAAATTGAGTCTCTCCTGTCAAGAGAGTTAGAAATGACAATGGAGTCGAGTTCCTCATACTTAAATTTTATATGTGTAACACTCTGATAATTAAATTAAATTTAAATGGTGTCTTAGAAATTAATTGACGATTATTGAAGTTTAAATTAAACAAATTTAGAAGTAAATTAATTAATTAAGAGGAGTTGATCGAGAAATAGGATTGAATTAAATTGTGAGTGTAAATTATTAATTACTGCATGGTAAAAGGTAAAATGGAAATAATTTAATTAACGTATTGTTATAGTTTGGTGTACCTGTCTAGTTCTATAAATGTATTAATTTGATTCCTTTTTCATTACATAATGAAGTTTATCTCCCTCTCCCTCTCTCTCATCGTCTCATTCTCTCTATTTTAAAATCTCTTGAAACTTCAACATAAGAAGATGAGATTGCAAGCATTGTTAAGGACAAAAATAAGAGGGGAAATTATTTGAGAAAGTTATTTAATTAGAGATCACTAGTGCAAAAAAGAGTTTTAAGCATGGGATATGAGCACGGTTATCCCAAAACCGTGTTTAAAACCATGCGGTGGTATTTTTGTAAATACGAAGAAATGTGTTTTATTTTTAAAACTGATATACGAACACGGTTATGAATGGACCGTCTTTAAAGGCCATATATTAACACGGTTATGAACGGACCGTGGTAAAAGGGTCTTATAATTTTTTTTTTTAAATTTTTTAAAGGCCTACGAACACGGTTTACTGGAACCGTGCTTAAAGGTTGGTATAAATTTATTTTGAAATTTTTTTTAAAAGGCCTACAAACACGGTTTTAGGGAACCGGGCTTAAAGGTTGGTATAAATTTTAATAATTTTTTTAAAAGGCCTACGAACACGGTTACGCTGAACCGTGCTTAAAGGTTGGTATAAATTTTTTAAAATTTTTTTTAAAAGGCCTACGAACACGGTTGCTCTGAACCGTGCTTAAAGGGTAATCTACTAACACGGTTGTTAGGGGACCCATGCTTAAAAGTATTAAAAAATTAAGCTACTAACACGGTTTTGAGGGGAACCGTACTTATATGGTCAACTTCACGCTTCTCTAGGAGCTCGTGTTTTGTGTCACGGGTACACATTACTCACGCACATTCATTCCTCCATTCTCCCTCTTAGTCTTCTTCTTCTTCCTCCTCCCTCCCTTCCTCCATTACCGTGTTCTTCTTCTCCTCCCTCCCTTATGGGTCACGTCTTCTTCGTTATCCCTCTCCATTTTCATGAGTTGTTCCTCTTCCCTCCCTCCACTACGAACGTGCTCGTCCTCCTTGCCTCCATAACATCTTCTTCCTCATCCATTTCTCCATTTTCACGAGTTCATCCACTTCCCTCCCTCCACTACGCATTTTACTCTAACTACGAAGGTGTTCTCTGCGCACCAAGGTTCTTCCTAAAATCCCATTTTTCTCTTATATGCTTATGCTTATTTGCAATGTTGAGTTTGTTTAGTTGATACAATATTGGGCTTAGTTAGTATAGATTGTTATATGTTAGTTATATGTTATAAGTTATATGTTAGGAAAATTAAAATGTTGTTAACTATAGATTAAATGCCATTAGTTATATGTTAGGAAAATTGGAATGTTGTTAACTATAGATTAAATGCTTAGGTATTTTGAATTTATTTTGTATTCTTTGTTAATGTTAGGCTTAGATAGTATTAGAAAAATGAGAATGCCATTAATATATTAGGAAAATTATAATGTTGTTAATTATAGATTAAATACTTAAGTGTTAATTGATTGTTGAAATTATTTTTTATTCTGTTTATAAATTTAAGCTAAATACATAAAAATATTAAACTTTAACTAAATAAAATATTAGTTGTAAGAGTAAAATAATAAATTGTATTAAACATGAACATTGTAACAAAATGAATTAACCCATAATTAATGTTGATTAGTCAAGTTAAGAGTATAATTACATAATGAATTAATCCTAAAATTATTTTAGTTCTATAATTTTAAATAATTTTATTATAATAATAATAACTAGTTTAGTTTATTATACAACACCCCAAAACACCATACGGTAAATCTAAATTGTACCCGATTAATTAAAAAAATTAGTAGTAGTAAACTAATTACTGTCTTTTGTTTGAATTTTAATTTTGTGTGCTAATTTTGTTTACGGTAATTTTTATTTGTTATTTGTTTAGGTTCTGATAAGTTTATTTAGTCCCTTTTAAATGAGTTTGTGATTTTTTAAATTATGTGAGTGAACCATAGTTTCCCGTTTGAGATTCGACATAAACGGTAATTAAATTAATTGATTTCATCGTTTGTGTTGAATCTTGAATTGTCTGTTTGGACAGTTTGGGATGAACAATTTTTTTATGCATTATTTCTATGTACAAGTTAGGACTTATTTTAAAATTTGATCAAGTTTTGGTTAGTTATGTTTTGTATTGTTCTCCGGGTGCATATTTGATTGTGGTTGAATCTAATGTCACCACATTCATTTCGTGTACTTAGAGACCAATGCGAAATGCTGTTGAAATTTTATCAAATTTTAAAATAACTTCTAAGTTGTATGCAGTTATGAAGTATAGAAAAATGTTTATCTTGAATGGGTAGGACCACCATCTTTGTAAAGAAAGTGATATTCATGGCACCGTTAAATTTGATGGTATTGTAAACAGTGGGTATGGATCAAAGTTGGATAGCTGCATCACGTATAAGTCCACAGTATGAGGGTGGAGTCGAAACATTTATAGAATTCGTGATACGAAATGCTGAGGAGGTGAATGGAAAGTATTTTTGTCCGTGTGTTATGCGTCGACTAGAATTGGAAGAGGTGCGAGAACATCTGTTGTGTGATGGTTTTCTTCAGTCTTATACACGATGGATATTGCATGGTGAACATGTTGAGGTGCCAAGTACCAATTTTCAAACAAAAGACCAAAGCTTTGTGCATGAGGTTGATGACGACATGGATGACCGTATAGAAAATATGATCCATGATGTGGGGTAGAAAGTTTTAAGAGAACTCACGTATATGCGACTCTGTGTGAGGATTCTAAAAAGCTGTTGTATCTGAATTGTGCCAATTTCACGAGGTTGTCAACAGTTTTAAGATTGTTTAACTTGAAGGCAATAAATGGGTAGACAGATAAAAGTTTCACTGACTTGCTTAAGTTGTTGAAAGAAATCCTCCCAGTTGGTAACACTTTACCAAATCGTAACTATAAGGCTAAAAAGGTGTTGTGTCCTATGGGCTTGGAGTATATGAAGATACATGTATGCCCAAATGATTGTGTATTATACCGTGGTGAATATGATTGCATCGATGTCCTAGGTATAGGTGTCACGGTATAAGAAGACTAAAGGTTCTGATGAATTCTGCACAAAAAGGTCTCCTGCGAAGGTGTTGTGGTATCTCCCTATAGTTCCAAGACTGAAGCGTCTATTTACCAATGCAGATGATGCGAAGTTTATGAGATGACATGTTGATGAAAAGGTTATTGACGGACTACTTAGGCATTCGGCAAATGAATTACAGTTGAAGAAAATAGATATGATGTTTCCGGATTTTGCCCGTGACCCAAGAAATGTTAGGCTTGCACTAGCCACAGACGACATGAACCCATATGGGAACCTAAGCACAAACCAGAGCTCGTGGCCTGTTTTGTTGTTTATTTACAACTTGCCGCCATGGTTGTGCATGAAGCAGAAATACGTTATGTTATCAATGATGATTTCTGGTCCATGACAACCAGGGAACAACATTGATGTATACTTATTTCTGTTAATTGAAGACCTCAAAATGTTATGGAAAGAGGGGGTTGATGTGTTTGACGGGTTTACAAGACAATCATTCAATTTGAGGGCCATGTTATTCTGCATAATCAATGATTTTCCAGCATATGGCAACCTCTCGGGCTACAGTGTCAAAGGATATAAAGCGTGTCCTGTATGTGAGGAGCGAACTAGTTCTGATTGACTGCATCATGGAAGGAAAAATGTTTATCTTCGACATCGTAGGTTTCTCACACCTAATCATCCACTTCGTAGGTTGAAGAAGTCGTTCAATGGTGTACAAGAGTTTGAAATGCCTCCCTCACCATTGTCTGGTCATCAAGTATATGAAAAGGTGAAAGAAGTCAGTGTGGTTCTTGGTAAGTCTGAGAAGCAGTCCACCTCAAAAAACATGTGGAAGAAAAGGTCAATATTTTTCGATCTGCCATATTAGAAAGAGCTTGATGTGAGACACTGTATTGATGTGATGCATGTGGAGAAAAATGTATGCGATAGTTTGGTTGGAACCCTGTTAAACATACCTGGAAAAATAAAGGATGGCCTGAATTCACGTCTTGACTTGGAGTTGTTGTGTATATGTGAGGAGTTGCACCCACAAGTAAAGGGCAAACGAACATATTTTCCGCCAGCATGTCATACCTTATCTAGAAAAGAGAAGCAAAGTTTGTGTGAATCGTTGTGTGGTGTCAAAGTTCCGTCTGGGTACGATTCCAACATCAATACTTGTGTTTCCTTGAAGGATCTAAAGTTAGTTGGTTTGAAGTCACATGATTGTCATATGCTCATCCAACAATTTCTACCCATTGTCATTCATGACATTATCCCTCAAAATGTCAAACATGTGATAACAAGGGTGTGTTTTTTTTAATGCCATACGTGGCAAAGTAATCGCCCACAAGGAGTTGGAAGCATTGTAACAGGAAGGATTTCTTATACTATCCCAGTTGGAAATTTATTTCCCTCCTTCATTCTTTGACATAATGGTACATTTAATCATCTATTAAGTGAGGGAGGTCCGTTTGTGTGGGCCAGTGTTCTTGAGGTGGATGTATCCTGTTGAGCGATACATGAAAATTTTGAAAGGCTATATGAAGAACCAACGCCACCCTGAAGCATCGATAGTAGAAAGGTACATTGCAGAGGAAGCAATTGAGTTCTGCATAGATTATATGTCACAGGCTGAAAGCATTGGTATTCCGAAGACTCGTCACGAAGGGCGGTTGGATGGGAAAGGTACCATTGGGAATATAATTAAAAGCATGTCATGTGATGAAGTTCTCCAAGCACACTTTTATATTTTGAACAACACAGACGCTGTCCTCCTGTATTTAGCTACACATAAAGACATAGTCAAAGAAACAACCCTAAAATGGCTGAAAAGTGGGTGTTGAACGAACACAACAAAACATTTATGTAGTGGTTCAAAATGACCCTTCTCAAAGATACATCTGCTTCGAAGACATTGCATCGACTGGCACTAGGTCCCAACTTTGATGTAATCACTTATTGCGGCTATGACATAAATAATTATTCATTCTATACAAGGATTCAAAATGACAAGAGTACGGTGCAGAACAGTGGAGTTATGGTTGTGGCCGAATCAATGCATTTTTCCACTTCAAAGGACAAAAACCCTGTCATGGCTGAGTTATGTTATTTTGGTGTCATTGAAGATATATGGAAAGTTGATTATGGTCATTTCATAGTTCCTGTTTTTAAATGTAAATGGGTTGATAGCAAAAATGGTGTCAAAATAGATGATTTTGGTTTTATGTTATTGGACTTAAACAAGGTAGGTCATAAGGAGGAGCCTTTCATCATGGCAGCTCAGGTAAAACTAGTTTTCTACGTTGTTGACCCATCAGATAAACGATGGTCAGTTGTTGTCCAAGGTAGACGCAACATTGAGGATCCATGTCTTGAAGTCCTAGACATACCTTATCTAACAACACGTACACCAACCGGCGTTGTGGAAGATCTCATAGATGATATAGTTGTGACTCGTAATGACCACCAGGAGGGTCTATGGGAAACATAGGGTATGGTTGTGGTTATATATCATTCATCATGTTTTTAAATTGATTCTTGTTTGCTAAAGTTAGTTTATTATACTCACAAATTATATTTTTGGTTTTTTAAACAGATACCTATAGCTGACCAGGATTCACATGTGAGATCTGACTCCCAGGGCACAGATTTCTCAGCTAGGAGGAGAGGTGTTACCTGGATGACCAGTGTTGCACTTAGGTGCCATCAGGGTCAGAGGACCCATGTTGACATTGATATTTACACGGGGACGACTTCGGGACCTAACGCCGCCAAATTTCAGAGTTACTTAGGTGTCTTGGCACGGTCAAAGGTGTCCATATCATTATCCCTAATTGGGATAGTGTTGAGGAGGTCGTGAAGAATGCACCATCAAAGGCTGATGTTCTTGTAAGTACATGTATATGCACATTTATTTTTACTTGTATCGATTCTTGTTATACGTAATAATCTCATCCTTGTGTATTTGGCACTTGTAGGATGCTTGGGATATTCCTGTAGTTAATACACTACGTAGAAAGATCATGTCTGAGAACGCTGACCGATGGCAGAGATTCAAGAGCAATCTGACCTCTATGTATATATTAATTTTAAAATTACATGTTTAAAATCATCATGTTTTATGTTATCAATTACTTATTTCAAATATTTTGAATTTTAGGTATGTCTACGGGAAGAAGAAGGGTGAGTTTCCTGGAGATAGATACACATCCATAGATCAGCAGACTTGGGATGCGTTTATGGCATCCAGGCACACGGACGACTTTATTGTATGTATCTTTTACTAATTACGCTTTTACGATTATCGGAGAATGTATAACGTATAAATGTCTTTGAATTGTTTTTGATGCAGGCCAAACGCATGAAAGCACAGGACATTCAAGGGAAAAATGACTGCCCTCACAGGTTGCCACATGGGGGTTACCAATTGTTGGAGGATCGGATGGTGGAGGAGAAAGCTAGGCAATGCCAGGGCAGCCACCCTGACACCAATATTGTGGATCCCCCCTCCCCACCCGAAAAATGGAAGAGTACTAGGATGAAGAAGAGTGGTCAATACACTTCAGCACATATTGAGGAGGTTGTCTCATGGATTGTAAGTACAAAGCTTCTTAATACTTTTTAAGAAACTTTAATTGTACATCAAACCCTAACAACACTAATCACTAACTTTTGGTTACAGGATTCTTTGGTTGAGTAGTCGACCCAAGGGTCATTTATGTCACATGGTAGGGATGATATATTGACCACCGCCATCGGCCGACCAGAGCACCCTGGACGAGTACGTGCAGCTGGTCGAGGTCATGGTACATTTATCTTGATAATCTTAGATTCTTTATGATAACATTTTTATTTCTAATTATTCTTTCTCCGTAGGCCTCCAAAGCTATTTCGGGCGCCCCGCCATCCCTTCCCAATCCATATCTACTTTGGAGAAGACCTTTGAGGACAAGGTTACCGCAGTGAAGGCAGAGGCAAATGAGGAGATGCAGAGGCTGCTTCTCCTCCTTGACACCAATATTGTGGATCCCCCTTCCCCACCCGAAAAATGGAAGAGTACTAGGATGAAGAAGAGTGGTCAATACACTTCATCACATGTTGAGGAGTTTGTCTCATGGATTGTAAGTACAAAGCTTCTTAATACTTTTTAAGAAACTTTAATTGTACATCAAACCCTAACAACACTAATCACTAACTTTTGGTTACAGGATTCTTTGGTTGAGTAGTCGACCCAAGGGTCATTTATGTCACATGGTAGGGATGATATATTGACCACCGCCATCGGCCGACCAGAGCACCCTGGACGAGTACGTGCAGCTGGTCGAGGTCATGGTACATTTATCTTGATAATCTTAGATTCTTTATGATAACATTTTTATTTCTAATTATTCTTTCTCCGTAGGCCTCCAAAGCTATTTCGGGCGCCCCGCCATCCCTTCCCAATCCATATCTACTTTGGAGAAGACCTTTGAGGACAAGGTTACCGCAGTGAAGGCAGAGGCAACGGAGGAGATGCAGAGGCTGCTTTAAGAGGAGATAGCACGGTTTCGGAGTGAAATGATGGTGTCACCTAGTCAACAATGTCAACCTATAGAACCGGTGGTGGACCCACAGGTTATATTGTACATTATTTAATTGAATTACTTGTGATTCGCTGTCATTATTTCTTGAATAACTTCAAAATGTTGTGTAATTATGTAGACTAGGCAGGTCAGCACAAAGGGGTCATGTGCTGCACCTGATGGTGATGATGACGGCGTAAATGTTAGAAACTATCGTCAATGTGACCTATTTGTGGATGAAGTGGAAGAGCCAGTTGCCATTGGTTTAATGTATAACCTAGGCCCTTTAGTTCACCATTAGGCATTGCCTGATGGTGTGTCAAGTTCAGTTGTACAGGTCCTCGAGGCAGATGTAGTTATTCCTATTCCAACTTCTGAGGTATGACTCGTCGGCCAGGCTGTAGGACACTTCCTTATGTGGCCGACCAGACTTGTGTTAGATTCTAGTCCCCAGGTATGCTCTTTACCCTAGCATCAATTATATATTAATTTATGGTTTCAATAATCATAAAATGCTTCTAATTTTTTTAACTATTTTAGCAGGATGTTTCCCTATCAGAGAAGCCAGAGCCCCCTTGATCCGATGGAACGACTATGGGAGATATCGGCTGGGCTACACGATTCTACTATCCCGGTCCCATGGGAGGAATCCGTTTTTGGCCGCCCAAGTCTATTGCCAATGTATATTGCACGACCTGACTTGTGTGAGGTCCTAATAGGGAAGACGATGTTGAATATTTCTGTGATTCAATGTTGGGAGCTGTAAGTATAATGTTTTTCGTTCAAAGATAGTGTCAATTAAATTGTTAGTTTTTACAACACTAAATGTCTACAAATTAATTTGATTAGGTTTTTACATAGACTTTGCATTGAGAGGGGTGTCCATGACATTTATGGTTTCCTAGAGCCCTCTTTAATACAACTTCGTGGGAACAGCAAGGTGGAGATTCGGGCATACATCCAGAATTGGATGTATGACTCGAACAAGACTGTGTACCTTGCGCCATATCATAGAGAGTAAGAGTCTGGTAAATAATTAGTTATTGTTGTTAATTATAATCATGGATTGCGTTATTACTAATCAATCTTCATTGCAGCGTTCACTGGCAACTGTTGGTCATTTGCCCGAAGGACGGCATTGTTGCATGCTTCTGTTTGTTGCATGGGAGTCCTGGTGCGGACTACATGAAAATGCTCGACGGGTAAGTTGATTTTAAAAAGTTAAATAACTTTACATATTTGATTAAGTTATTCTATTAACTAAACTGGTGTTTTATTCTCTTATAGGGCTTTAATTGGGTACCATCGACTACACGACAAAGTGACCAAGAAAAAACTAGAATGGGTCTTCCCAAAAGTAAGTACTTCAATTAATAAGCATTACTTTTAAAGTTACCTCAATTAGTAACAAAAACAATAACCAATTGTGAATTCAATGTATGGTACCTTGTAGTCTTATCGGCAGGATGGCACCTTTGAGTGTGGGTATTTCGTGATGAAGACGATGCTCACCATTGTCCAATCCGGTATAGTAGACGGATGGACAATTGTAAGTTTTCACTGCCTACTTTAATTTATTTGGTTTTTACATACTACTATTATAATTTGTTACTCACCTATTAATGATTGTGTCTTCTTTGCAGCACTTTTAAGACTCCTCCTCAATGTTAACTGAAGGATACATTGACGAAATCAGAAACCAATGGGCCACCAGCCTTCTTCAACTCAAGGAAGGACTCAAATAGACTTTTGTCATTTATTATATTATTAGTGTGTTGTTATATACCTATTATTGTGAATTTTATGTATCATATTTGATGTTTTTATTGGTTTATTGAAATTTATTCATTTTTATTATTTGAGCGATATATTGTATGTATCATTGGGTTGTCTGGTTATAAATTCTGCTTGCAGGTTTTGGGAATGAATAAAAAACAAAAAAAATTAAAAAAAAAGGTTTTAAGCACGGTTATGCCTTAACCGTGCTAAAAAGTGCCATATACGAACACGGTTCAAAAGAACCGTGCTTAAAAGTTCCCATCTACAAACACGGTTAAAAACAACCGTGCTTAAAAGTGTCCATCTACGAAAACGGTTCATAATAACCGTGCTTAAAAGTGTCCACTTACAAACACAGTTCAAAACAACCGTGCTTAAATGCGACTTTTAAGCACGGTCCCTACCTACTAACACGGTGGCAACAAGCACGGTTCTGGAACCGTGCTTAAAAATCCAAAACAACGTGCTTAAAACCCCTTAGTGGATATTACAATAGAGGTATGCATATGACTTTTTTAAAAATTAAGAGTTAATCTAATTTTATAATTTAATATAATAATTACTATTAATTATCTTATTTATCGTAATAACACTTTTTTCACAAGAGTTTTCCTGTAAATAAAAATAAACAGATTATTAAAAAAGTATATAAGGATAAAAGTGAAAAGCAGTAAATATGAAAATTAAAAAGATGGGATAAATAGGTAGAGATACTGGAACCTCAACGTAATATAACAATGTTGTGTCACTCCTCTTTTGGACACTTCCTATAAATAAATATTATTTAACAGAAAATTGTACATATGGCCCTTTACTTAACAAGTCTTACTCATGATTTGCTAGTTTCTAATAAATCTTAATCATTGTGTTAAGATATAAACAGATTTGTTGTCCTAATACATATTCATATGATCATATACTCTCGAGCACTCTCACCACTTGGCTCATCCAGGGTCTCATGTTTGGGTCAGGGTGAAGGCAGTCAAGAGCCACCGTCATTGCCATGCGTGCACCTTTCACTGAGAATTTGCCTTTAAGTCTTCGATCCATGAGGCACTTCAATGCTACCTCGCGCCTAATAAGTCGGGGGAGCAACCATTCCACCAATTTTTGCTGCCCCCTCGGCCTTGTCATATCAATGGCGCTTCTACCTGTCAATACTTCAAGTAGAACCACCCCAAAGCTATAAACATCAATCTTAGAGCTAAGTTGTCCTGTAACAACAACAATGTTCATTCCATACATCAACCAAAGCAGAAGAATCATTTTAAAATCATATTTATGACTAGAAGAAGTGATTCAGACTCAAAGATCATGGCACTTTGATAATACAATGAGATATATAATCTGACCCTACTAACCCCTCCTAATATACTCGGGAGCAAGATAGCCTGGTGTTCCCATCACATTATTTGTGACATGGTTTGCACCTCCGGTTGGAGCATTTCTGGCGAGCCCAAAATCAGAAAGTTTTGCATTGAAGTCCTGAAAGAATGATATCAACATGTAGGGAAAATTATAGAATACTATATATGTAATGCAACATCAAAACTATTACATCATCTAATAGGATGTTTTGTGGCTTCAGATCTCGTATTATCACTGGCCTTGCAGCTTTCTCATGCAAATATGCAAGACCCTTTGCAACACAAAGCACAACTTTCATTCTTGTTGCCCATGGAAGGGAAGGGTTACCTGTATAATACACGACATTATTACTCAATTTGTGATATATCTGAAGCATATATCCAATGATTAACTCAATTGCATGAAATTTTAAAAAAAAACTCTTTTTTTGAAATCTTACATATATTGATGAATTGGAATACTTACTCCCAAACAGGTGATCGTCTAAGCTTCCGCGACTCATGAACTCGTATACAAGTAGCCTCTTGTCATCCTCAATGCAGTAGCCAACCAATTTCACCAGATTTGGATGCTGAAGTTTACTTAGACATCTGACTTCAGTCTGCCATAAATGGAAGGTTCAAGAGATACGAGCTTTTTCTGATTCTAACAAGATAGTATTTCTATAAACATTTCAACTATATCAAAGATAGTTAATGAGGTTAAAATTAGTCATTATATATTGGTTTTCAAAAAAAATTATCGATGACAATATAAATTTATTTTTATCTCAACTTCAAAAGAAGTTAAAAGGTTTAAAACTTATATGAAAGAAGAATTCCTCTAAAGTAAAATAGTTACACTAAGAACCATTGATTTTCCAATCAACTATTGAGATTGTAACTTTAGAGAAAAAGCAAGGGTTGCTGGTGTACTTCAGAGGAGCTGTTGATAAGAATAAATGTTTCTAACACTTTGGGAAAAGTCTTACCAAAATTATGTTTATTAGGAAATGATAAGTTAGACTAAATCTAAAAACTAGCCATAAAATTAACAGCTATCTCAAATTTTATAAATAATATGCTGGTTATATTTTTAATTAATATGAACTTATTTTACCATCTTAACAATCTTATATATAAGACTAAAATATGAAAAAATAACTAAGTAACCGACAAGAAATACATAAAGGGTTAATCGAAATGGACGCATACATGCCATTCTTTGTGACCTTGTCCACCATTTGGATTAAGGCATTTCACTGCAACTGCTATATTGTTCCCATATAGACTAATCCAACCTTTCCAAACAGTTCCAAAACCACCTTCACCAAGAAAATTCTCGTCTTTGAAGTTCCTTGTTGCCAACTTAAGATCATCATAGCTAAACCTTACAGGGGTTGGTGAAGATTCTACATCGCAAAAACCAAGACATCAAATTAAATGAGCAACATAAATTGTATATATTTAAATTATAATATCAAATAAATTTTATATATTTAAAAATTTTTAATTAAATAATATATAAAATAGACATTAAAATTTATTATAAATAATAAACTTTACGAGTGTATATTATTTTGAAAAATATATACAAATTTATTATTATCATTTAACTATAAGTATAAGTAAAATTATTGAATTTGTATATCATGATAGGTTTGAGTAGTTGCTTCTCCACATCTGCTCACATCTCCATCAAATTAAATAGGGACGGGGTTGAGACGGATTTTTGTTTATCCCCAATCAAAACAAATTTTATCCATCAAATTCAGAATAAGGGCGAAATCAGGGAAAATTATCATGTCTACCTCTAAGGGTTTTTTTAACAATAACCAAACTGAATTATTTAACGATAACCTCTTAGTTTTCAATGAAATGAAATTGTTTTTATTTTCCTGTTATATCTTAATTTGTCAACTTTCACTAGTGTAAAATATAGATATTAGTACCGGGTATAAGCATGGTCAAAAGGTAACAAACTTAATAAAATGTGCGATGACATTTTTAAAATTTTAAAGAAAATAATATCAACATGGTTATAAAACCATGGTTAAAATACAATATTATAACCACAGTTCCAAGGACAACAGTGTTTGTATGGTTAAAGGTTTAGGGTTTTCTATTTTGATAAATATATAACTACAGTTGCCCCAATAACCATATTTGTATCCTTATAAATATAATCTCAGTCTTGAGGTCAACTATGGTTATAGAGTTTAAGTTCAAAATATTTAAACACAGTTAGTGTTGTAACCGTGTTTATATGTCTAATATAAACACAGTTACAGAGTTGGTTGTGGTTATAGAGCCTTTTCATTTTTCGTATGTTTTGTAACGTCGTGCCATCAATTGAAAGGATACTTTATAACACCATTTTCCTTCTGCCTCTAGTTTTCTCTCTGCTTTCCCTTGTCTTTGTTCTCATCGCTTTGTTCCCACCATTGAAAGCTTTGCTTGTTTCCGTCGAGTACATCACCGTCACAAGCGTGCCACCTCGCCATTGCTACTCCACCAAGTAAGTAAAGGTTCTCACTATTCATAATGTTGTTGTGTGGCTGCCCTGTATAATTAAAAAGTGAGGCCTTTATGCCAATTAATAAAAAAAAGATTTCAAAATGAATTTATGTGGTTTGTGTGGTTAGGGATGACCGATGATATATTTCGCCCTTTATTTTTAGCTCTCGTGGTCAAGTAGGATCCGGTTGAGCTACCAAGTTGTCAAGTAGAACCTAGTGGTTGAGATGGAGAGCTAAGCAAGGGTTGGTGGACCAATTCGAGTTAACGGGGTGTCGAGTAAGACCCCCAGCTGAAGGTCGATCCTTTTTAGTATCTGGATACTAGCGAGTCGTTATAATTTGTTTGAGAGTCAGTTATGCCTTACATGATTTGGACTTTTGTTAATGATGAAATGGTGATTACTATATTGACTGATGTGTTGAAATAGAATAAATCTATATTGCTACATATGAAATTTTTGATAGCCCGGTGGGCTTGGGATTGTGCTAACATGATGACGTATTTGATGACTATCGATTTAGATGAAGTATTTGGAAGGTGAACGAAATTATATTGGTGCATGAGATTATGGATGGCCCAATGATGATTTTGATATGATTAATAGTGATGTTGAATTATGTATATGATTGAATTATTATGGTGAAAAGAATAATAAGCCATGTTACACCTTCTTCACTTATTTAGTAAGTTCTATATTAATTATGATTTCCAACACTCACCCTTGTTGTAGTGTATTTCTTTTTTTAACCAATGACAGGGAGATCATGAATGCCCTAGAGGGAAGCGTTAAGTGAGGAGTTGATGCCAAGGAAAAAGTGGAATTGATGTGATTGTGATGACAATTTTAAATAGACTTGGTCATGTATGATGATTAAAGTTGATAATTGTAGCGTTGTGTTGAATTACCTGCTTAATTATGTTATAATGATGAATGTTACTTTTTGAGTATTATAGATTGATGTATGCGTAGTGTGTGCTTGAAACCATGTAGAGATTGGCATTAAGCCACTTATGATTATGATTTATGATAAACTATTATGGGTAGGTGAATTGTGATTTGTACATGTCAATGACTTTGTCCATGGTGTGGTTAGTTTGATAATGATGATGGAATTCATGAGTTGACATTTGGTGGAGTTATATGCATTGTATACCTAGGTAAATAAGGAGCTAATTCAATAACTGGATGTATGAATTTGAGATCCGGTGGGAATTAGAACCCCATATGGTGCCATTAGGTTCCTAATGTCATTTAAAACTTGTGCGTATGACCCTTGTTTGCTTTGGAATGTGTTTGTTAGGTTTTGTGCATGGTATTGGTCAAAGTTTGATTGGAATGTATTTTAGCACATATCTTGTTCATATGAAGGATTTTTTAGTACGGATTGTGCCAACAGGTTGGGAATAGGGGGTAATATAGTGCATATGGAATTTTGTAGTGATCAGAGTTGAAACAGGCAAGTTAGATAGGGCGAAAGTTGGTTCCAACACCTAAAACTTGTATATTCTACATTCTGGTCTGCTGGTAATCGATTACAACATTCTCTATAATTAATTACCAAGCCTGGTGTAATTGATTACCAGGTCTCGTGTAATCGATTACAAGTTTCTTGTAATTGATTACTATAGTTAAAAGGTAGGGTTTTTTGGGCATTTTGAGTAACATGCCCCCTAAATCCCTATTGTTTATGGTTGACGAAGTTTAAAAGGTAAAAACTTTTCCCTGATTTTACTAGTCCCGATATAAATTTTAGGAATTGTTAAAGGACGGTACAAGATTATATTAATAATAATTATTAATAATAATAAATATACACTAGTGTGTATGTTTCATAATTAAGATTGAGATTATTTAAAACATTAATAACAATTTATATAGTCAAATATGATGAGTTTGATTATTGGATTTGATGAAAAATCTTAACTGGAATTAAAAATAGAGAAAATGATACATGGGAGATGATAATAGTTAAAAAAACAAAACCTGATAGATTAGTTAACATAGGATCTAATAAAAGGTAAACCAAATGTGATAAAAAGAGGAGCAGAAAAGTATGAATTAAACAAATTGAAATTAGAAAATGAAAGTGTAACAAGAATGGTGGAACAAGTGGCGGAATATACCGTTATGATGATGTATGGTGTTTCCCCTGCTGCCACCTTCCTCTTGGGGACGCGATACAGCACAACCAAGAAAAGGCATCACTTTCCAAAACCTTGCCATTTCAGTAACTTCAATTTAACTAAAATTAAAAGAAAAAATCATTTTAAAATTTATTAATACATATCTACCCCAATTTTAAAGTAATTCTTATATAATTTTAATATAAAATTACATTTTTAACTTGTTTCATTTTTACATTATATAAAAATTCAAAGATTATTGAGACGGATTAAAAAGATCTTATTTTAATGAGATTTCTCAATAAATTTACAAAATAATATTACTACTAGAATAAGTTTGAAAACAGTAAAGAAGAATTAACTTACAGACCAGAAATTTGAATATTCCTTCTTTTAAACCGAACTAATGGTAGCCTGCAACAATACACAATGTTAGGTGTGTATATATAGGTTGTTAATATGAGCATGTTATATAAATTAATATAGGTTGTTAATATGAGCATGTTATAAATTAATATAGGTTGTTAATATAAGCATGCTATATAAATTAATATCAAATTTGTGTGTAAAATTACCTTGCAAACAAGAGATTTGAATATTCCCTCTTCCGAGTTACTTTTAACCGAACTACGTGATAGCCCGGTACAAAGCACAAATGTTATATATGTATATAGACTGTCAATATAAGCATGCCATATAAATTAATATAGGTTATTATTAATATAAGCATGTTATATAAAATTGTTCTTAAATATATATGTGTTTCATCCCATATTTTTATCAAAAAATAATTTTCGTCTTTAATTTTTTTCATTGATTTTGATCCATAGGTTATTTAATATGTTGAAATTAATTTCTAAAACTGAAAATAGAGAACAAGATAAGATTCATTTTGATAACTTAAACAATGACATAAATTGAAGAGACTAAACAAGTGGTAGATGACATAACATTTTTATTTTTTAAGTTAATAGTTGTGTACACATTGTTGCACTTTAGGCACTGATTTTTACATATATGGACTGTGACCCCAAATCTAAATTTGAGTGCGGGCTATGATGATACCAATAAAATGTAACACCAAAAATATTTTATGAAGCAGCGAATGCCACGATATGTAGCACATCCTAACGAGCGATACACTACTAAAAAAACTACTAATAGCTACTTAAGGTTAACGACTGATTCATACCGTCGCTAACTAGCAACCGAGTTAGCGACCGTCATATGAAAAAGGACCTTAAAAAGGAAAGCAGTGACCAAACTAGCGACCAACAAAATCCTGTACCTAAAAATTCTAAAAGTCCGTCACTACCTATGTCGCTAATCTGATTCCGTCGCTATCATGGTCGCTACTTTTTGTCTCCCTCCTTTTTTTGGTTTCCCTCCAACGTTTTTGTTGGCGCGTAATTTAGCGACCGCTCGACGGCCGTCGCTAACTACTGAAAAAGCATTGTGACGGTCGCACCACCGTCACTAACTCCTATTATGTTTGCTTCCCAGAATTAAACTTGCTGAACATAGCGACGAATTCCGGTTACCATCGTTATCCTTGCCTATATGTGTAGTGATGGCGAGACTTTTGTCGCTAAACCGAAATTAAAAAGCGTGGATGAGCGACGGTTACACGTGGTCGTCGCTGTTATTACCCAAATTAGCAATGAATTTATCTGTCATAAAACCAAAATTAAAAAGCCCGCCGCGGATGTCGTCATAAAGTTTTCCTTTCCCTCCAACTATTTCAGTCACGTGTTCATTTTTTGAACTAGCTACAGTGTAGCAACGGGCTTGAGTCGTCGCTAAGTCTTAAAACTTATTCGTGTGTAACGTCTCCCCCTCCATCAGTTTCTGTTTCTCTGTTTCCTCTAAACCCTAAGCCCTTTTTCTCTGGCTCTCTTCTTCCCCAACTCCCTTGACTTACCCTCTCACTTCTCCACTAACGCACATTGCCCTAGCTCATTACTCCCCCGACCCACATTGCTCTCCCATAACCCTCTTCTCCTAACTCACTATCTCTCTGTGTGTCTTCTTTCTTCGATGAGCTTTTGAAGTGGTGCCTTTGTGTCCAAAATCTCATGCCTTCGACAGCTTCTCCTTGGTCTTGCATCTTGGTGTTGCGTTTTCGGCAGTGTTCGAGCATTTCCTTGCTCGCATCTCCGTTCAGGCCAGTCTTGGTGACGTCTCCCCTTTCAACAAAGCCATTTTGGTAAGCCTGCATTCTCTTAAAATTTTCAAAATATTTGCTTGATGATAGATTGGTGTTGCTCTTAAGGTGTTAGACAATCCAAAACAAAAGAAAAATAGGGAAACGAAAAATTCCATAATTTATAGGTTCCTAGAGTAATTGTAGTTTAATTTTGAAAATAGAGTAATGTCACTCTACTATATAACCTGACAATTTTCATGTGCTAAATTTGTTGTGTAATTCCTCATATGCATATGTGGTTTCCTAGGCTAATGAGTTTTGAACTTTGTGAGCACTAAGTTATTAAATATGTCATTAACTGATTATACACTGTTGTGGTTTTAGAGATATATGTGGGAAAAATGCTGAAGTAGTTTTTATATATAGACGGTTCCTAGAGAGAATCATGTTGTTATTATTCTATCTATTGTGTTTTCAGAAACATAATATGATACACTTGCAAAATTTAATAATCACAATGCAGATAATAAGAAGATGAAGGACATTATTTTATCTAAGCTGTATCCTGAGCCTAAATATTCTCTTGATTTTTCTCATAATTCCTTTACTCTCTTACTTTTTGTTTTTTAATATTGTCTTGATTAGTCTTTGGTGAACTTGAATCAATTGATATTTAGCATTTTGGTGTTGTTAAAATGATATTTAATTTTGTTTTGCTTCTGAGAAGATAAAATAACAAACAATATAGTAGGATGTGACTTCAAAAAACTTTGAGTGAGTTAATAGAAAGAAAAAACAAGGGGTTTTTGGTTTGTAAAAAGATTTTCCATTTGTATTTATTATTTACATTTCTAATTATTAATAAAAAAATTATCCCTCTTATTTGTGACAATCCACTTGAATGTCAACTTCAGCACACCCCTTCCTCCCCATTTTCCCTTTTCTCCCCGTCTTCCTCTTCCCCTTCTAATCCCAGTCTCCCACCTTCCCCCCTTCTCATTTCCCATCCCCACGTACCACACAATCAACACATTCATCAAATCTAGGCACATAAACTGTATAATGGAAGAAAAATATTTGGATTTAACCTTAATTTCCCTTCATCTTATCCCTTTTATGATGTGAAAAACACTTTTTATTTATAAGGATTAAGGAGTCTTTAAGTTTCCTTCTGTTATTAAACTTTCAAATAAAGGAAATTATTTTGTATCATTACCATGCACATAGATCAATAATACAAATTCTTAGAACCTGACTTGAGTCGTCAAATTCTTTGGGAAATATTAAGTGGCAAAACATAGTGTATAATATTTGGTAAGAACTTGTAAGCCTAGAGACAAAGTTCCTTCTGCCTTCACCATGCAACCTAACATACTCAATGAGCAATCTGTCCTCTTCAGTAGTCCAAGGTCCCTTCCTCCATCCATCCTCTTATGTTATACCCCACCCCAAGTTTCTGCCATAACTCCACAATACAAACAAAAATAAAGGCTTCCAAGTTAGCTTTTAGGTTAAGTTTGTTTTCTAAATTCTATGGCACTGATTTGTGTTCAGTTAACTAATTGTTACTTATTTTAAAATGAAAGAGCATGGTATTGTAAAACACATGCATTCATGAAGAAGTAAATTAAGCTTTCTTTCCTATTGCGTAACTTTTTCCACATAAAAGGTCCTGCTTTTCTGAACCTGCATTAGAATGGAATCAAAAAGTATGGTTCTGCAGGGTAAAACCATATACCTTTGTGATCCATGGTCTTGAGTCAGATTTTGATATGGTTGTTTTCTAATTTTGCTTATAGTTAATGAATATATTAATTAATTGGTTAAATTGAATTTTCTTGATTAATATGACTTTAGATTTTAAGCAATATACTCAATATTAAGTTTGAACTATTAAGAGAAGACTAACTTATTTTGTTAAGGAAAATATGAGTGACAAATTTTATATAATAAATACAATTATATATAAATATATGTTGGTTCAAAGTTGATTCAATTAATTCTTAAAAATAGAAATTTAATATGATTCAATATAGTTTTTTGGTTTCCATGATTGTGAGACATGATCATATAAAAATCCAATCCATTCAAGGGTAAACTAAAAATCAATCCAATATCAATGAAAGCAATATTTTTTATTCCAATTTTATAGTTTATATTAAATCACTCCGTATGAGTTTATAAATACTCTTATTGTTGACACATATTAAAGACATCATTTAATACTAACCTCTTATAATTTTCTACATGTGATTATAATTTTCAATAAAAAATTCAGCTTTTAATGTATTAATAAATCATATTTAAAAAATTGTTAAAATATTATTATATTTTGGTCCTTCACGAGAAAAACTCTTTGGCAAACAACCAATTTTGGTCCCCGACAGCTCAGTCACTCACTCCTGGCAGCAACAAGGTTTCTCTCTTAACCCTAAACATTATGGTTTATCTCTAACATTGGGTTTCCTTGTTGTATAAACTATAAAGTGTTTCTATATTCTGTCAATAGGTCACGTTTTGTTGTTTCTTTTGTTTTTGGTTGTTGATGTTTGGGAATTTCAAATCTTTGAACAATGGATGGGATCGAAGTATCTAAAGTCTATATCTTTGTGTGCTTGGATTTTGTTTGACAGGAATGTCTTACTATGTTTGCATTTACTTGAGTTTTTAATATCTTCAAAGGATTGTCAGTGGCTTAAGTTGTATTTGTGTCAGTTTTATGATCTGGTTTCATCAGTTCCTATGACTCGTATGATTTGTTTCAGTGAATGCAAATAATGCCTTTCATTTATCTGCTTGCTTGTTATTTTCCTTTGTTTAAGTTGAGCAGATGCCAGAGTTGTAACTTGTTACTAGTTATTTGAAAACTTGAGAAACTTGAGTTTTATGATCTGGTTAAGTTTAACCATGCATATAATATTCTTTTACAACTTTCTCTTTATTTTCCTCTGTATAAGGCTATAAACTGATGTTGTGGCTATTCTTTGTCTAATTTTGAGAAAGTGTGAGAGGATTTTATTTCGTTTATTTGATTCTTTCATATGAACAAGTGGTGGGCCGCTTCCAAATTTGACCCTATAAAGTCAGGTCTGTCTCTCACGCTTACTTTGTCTATGTATAGTGGGAAAATGTTTACATAACTAAGGGCCCTTCTTGTAGTTTGTCGTGGCATTGTAGTTAGGCTTATAGTTCTTGTTGCTTGCTTAAGTTTTTGGTTTGAAACTGGCTTCGAATAGATTTTTCAACATTCTTTTAGTGAATTTATTATTTATTTATTTAGTGAAAAAATTCTCATGATGATGATTATATTATATCTTTTTAATTCATCTGTATTGTATCCCAATACTTCATTACTTTATATTTATGTTAAAATAGAAACTGCACTAACAATTTTAGGGACCTTATTCATGCTATGTTCATTCTTTCTGTACATTGTGTTTTAGTTAACTATGATGGATCTTAAAACTGAATAAAAATATGAGGCTTTCTAGGAAACTACTTTAGTACCTTCTCTTCAGTGTAAAACTAATTGAAAGATCATTAATTAAATATAGTTTTGTCAATGCTTGAAGATTGAGACTTGAATTCCAAAGCAGAAATCTAAGTTCTGTTTCTCAGAACTCATAGTCATAGGTATAGTTAGCAAAATAGCTCTTGACTTCCATTGGTTCAAAACAGCTCTTCAGGGTTCTAAAAGACTCTTCAACTTTTGTATGACATTCAACCCATGGTCATGTAAGGATTTATGTCTGTTTTTTCAACCAATAGTCGTGTAAGGATGAAAACATTTAGAAGCTTATCACATGTTCCAAGGATAGATATAAACAAGAGTGTGTTTCTGCAAATGTATTATTATTCTTTAGGTTCCAACCATGTATGGACAAAAAGAAGTAGGTGTCTAATAGGATAACAGTAAACTAAGACATAAAATGTTGTTCCTAAGAGCACTTACAAAGTTAGAAGTTCATAACAGAATGAAAAATTAGATAGTGGTAATGGTATTGCATATTGAATAGGAATTGAAAACCCATGAAAAAGGCAGAGAACTGAATAGGACAGAATTGTAGCAAGCAAAGAATTGAGTAAAACCTCCAAACTCATGAACAGTAGGTAGATAGGCCGTTAAAATTCAGGTTTGGTGTTAGGGATGCAAAGCAAACTGAGTTTCATGGAGTTTTAATCTAATACAAATTTTAAACTAGGTTTGCTGTTATTGGCAACCCAAAAGGTAAAGCTCTGTTTCCAAGAAAAAAAAAGTAGTTGTGATCTTATAATAATAACTAATAAGTGTATATAATGGCACTTGATAAGTAGGTTGGATTAGTGTTGGCAGGCAAAAGGGTATCCTAATTTGACAAAACATGATAAGTAGGTTGGATTAGTGTTGCCTCATTAGCAAGTGTAATAATCTTTTGTCTTAATCTTCCATTCTAACCCTCCACTTAAACAAAACCTTTTGTGTTAATAAAGGAAGCAAAACTGGTTAACACTGCTACTTATAATGAACATCCATTTGTATTCAACCTTTATTTATTTCTTCTTCATTCACTGACTATAGCTCTCTATTCTATGGTTTCTAGGAAGCCAGAACACACATGTTCTACCACAGATTTAGTAATATGAACCTTTTTAGTAGTGTAACCAACTAACCATGTTATAGCTTTTAATTCTTTTAATACTTTTCTCCCTCACAGTTGGCTGAATAGAAGTACCTCCAGCTAATTATTATTTAAATTTTATCTTAATCTTCTCTCTTGTTTTCTTAATTTAAATAGAACTATTGTTAATTTGTCACCATACTTTGTCTTGCAAATCTGTCAAGACATGGATGTTATGATTTATGATGGCAATTTCATTATTCTCCACGTTATTTATTACAATTTTTCAGGCATGATTTTAGGAAAAACATATTATGTGTGTATGTATAAATTGAACATTTGATTTTATTTGTCAAATTTTAAGTAAAAAGGGGAAAGACTTGGCTTACTAGAAAGAGTAAGAGTGAGAGATTTGCTCTGTAATTTTTACGCTAATATTAACTTGTTATCAGTCCTGAATATGCAATCATGGTCTGTGCATATAATAATACTTTGTTAGCAAGATGCCCACAATTTTGTCCTCAAGGCTATCATGAAATTGATTAAGTAACACAACTTCAAACCAAATGCTCCTCATTCTCCTCTGGTTTCAGCCTCACAATATCACTATTTCCATCAATCTTTTCATCCTCACCTAGACAAAGCAACCACATTTGACAATCTTGGTGATCAACACAATGGTGAAGGGGATGAAACTTCTTCCTTAAATGAAAACAGAGACCCTTTGCTCTCCTACCCAACAGTTCTTAGTTGGAAAGATGACTAATTCCTCTCTTTGCTCATCCTGCCCTTAGATTTTCTACTATTCAAAGTAGAAGATCCAACTGAAACAGTTGGCCTTTTGCTCATAGAAGAAAACATAGTTTCAGCATCAGAATATTCCTTGTGTTGCCCAATACCCTATGAAACAGAACTGTTTATTTCAAATAAATTTTTCCCTAAAGACTCTTATAGTGCCATTATTCCAGCTGTGAGTTCAGCCTGTACACAATGAGCTGTCCTAATGGTTTCACTGTGATCTTTTGGGCAATGTGTTCTCACCCAAAGTCACACCACATCCTTGAGTCCCTTCATACAGAACCCCAAGAAAGTGTTTGTTTAGGGAAATAACCTACTTAAGCATAAAGAAATTCAAATTCTTCAATGAACTCCTCTACCATTCCCGACTGCTTTAAATCAGCCAAATCCTCAAAAGAATTGTCTAATCTTCGCCCTTCCGAGATGTTTAGAACATGCATCGATGTTTCTAGATAACTAAAACTATCCCCTCACACAACACAACCCAACAGGCTTATATTTTAAACCATTTTCATTGGCAACAACTAATTATGATTTAATTATATAACATTACACACACTTCTCTAGCATACACCACTTTGAAAATTCACAACACAACATATAATCTAACTTGAAACTAATGCCAACACTAGCATGCATAATCAGCCCAACAGACCTACACTTTGAAAAATATAGAAGCTTTACTAGCTAGAAAAGTAGAAAAGCTATTGTTAACTAAATCAAATGCTTGAACAGTTGCAATAGACATTGTCAGAGAGCATGAAACTACCAAGACAGGAATTACCAAACTTATTTCAAATGAATACCAGGACAAGAATTACAAATGAACCTTAAATTGGTAAAGAGTGACTTTTAAGTGATTGTTCACACACACTCGTTAAATAAGTTAAGAAAGAAAAATATATGGTATAAATATAGTAATTGGAGAAATAATACTTTTGTGTTTATTATATAACAACAACGAAATAAATTAACTCATCCAAGATGACTCTGTATAATCAACCCTTACAATGTTTAATAATACAAATGTAGTCTCTGTTGCCTCTCTCATAGACTTATTCTCATGTGGATCCAAGTCTCTAGATCATTAAGAAGTCGTTGCTGTGTAAATAATGCCATATCTCTACTATGTTGTCCTGCCTTTGAGATTGTGTAAATAATGTCAACCACTTCTCGATTTGTCATGCAGACTAGCACACCTTACACATGTTCTTTGTTGGTCTTTCTTCAGCTTCATCTCCAGCGCTTACTTTCTTTCACAGGTAATCCCTTAACGCTAACTTTTCTAGCTATGTGTGTTGTATCTTTTGAAGTGTATATATGTTGATTGTTGTTTGTTAGTGGAGAGCAGATCTCATTAGGCATTGCTTATATGTGCTAATAACATATGTTAAAAGTGTGCATGTGTATATTATTTGTTAGTGGAGAGCAGAGCTCATTAGGCATTGGTTTTGTGTGCTGATAACATGATGTTTTTATGCATGTGTATTGTTGTTTGTTAGTGGAGAGCAGATCTCACTAAGTTGTGGTGTTGTTTGCCTCAATTTCATATGCAATGCATAGTGTATATATTGAACTATACAGGAAAATATTCTGTGTAACAGGGCATTGTAAAAAATTTGGAATTGTCTAGTTTACAGGGGAGACTATGCTGAAATTTTGATAGGCTCCCTGTTTTAGGGTACATAAAGAAACTACATTAAAAGTTAACATTATAGGGTTTAGTCGTGTTTGTATCCACTAGCTTCCCGTTTAAGATTCAAGATAACCGACTGATATACCGTGTTGTGTTGGATCTTGAATTGTCCCGGTTAAACAGTTTGGGATGAATTTGTAACCAGTAGGGCGTAACCCTTCACTGTTGTTTGGGAACTATCTTGTGTTGTTAATGACCATTTTAAATTTCGGTTACTGTGTTGCGTATTTTCTTCAAGCGCATGTCTGTGTGTGGTGTTTCACACCGCACGTATCTCTATGTACTCAGGGACCAATGCGAAATGCTGTCGAAATTCCAAATAAACATCAACAATACAAGATAGACCGTAAACAACATCGATGGGTTACGGATGGTTGCATATTCATCACGAACAGGATAGAGCCCCACCCACTTGCAACATCAAAGAGATAAACAGTGAACATGAACGATAGTTACATAATGTTTGCATTAAAGTAACTAGAACTTTTCTTGTTAGATATCATGAATAGAGGTTCCAGTAAATCGGCGATGGATGTACAACTGGATAGATCACAGTTAGCGAGTGACTGAGTTTATGATGGGCTTGTTGTAGTTTATTCCATTCACTACAGTGAACACGCCTGGTTTTGAAGTGACTCAGAAGATTTGTTGTCTGTGCTCAAAGTGTAAATGCATGAGTTTTGAATACGTCGATGATGTTATGTGCCACCTAAGTGAGAAGCGATTAATGGAAAGATACCACTATTGGTACAACCATTATGAGTAGTTACAGCCCAGGCCATCAGCCGTAACCGTGCAACAGTCTTACTACAAGGTCGGAGGGAACAGGGATATATACAACAACATGGAGCGGATGGTGATAGATCATGTTGGACCCTCCACCGGGAGTATGCTAGAACATGATGACTAAGCTGGAAATGAGGATGACAATGTAGAGGAGGATCCTAATCTGGAGGTGAAGAGATTTTATGATTTGTTGGCAGCGGCTAAGACTCCATTGTGGCACGAGTGTGAGAGTCACACTAAATTATCTGCCTCTCTAGCTGCTTTAAGTCTAAAGGCAAATTATACTCTTTCGGGAGGTTGTTATAATAAAATGGTCGATCTGATGGGTTCCACCATGCCTAGTAATCATCAAATGCTATCAAACCTGTACCATGCTAAAAAAAGAGTGGCAAACCTAGGGTTGGGTTATGTGAAGATAGAGTGTTGTGTTGGTAGGTGTATGCTGATCAGGAATGAGTTTGCTGACAAGAGTGTCATAAAATGTGTATACTGTAATGAGGATAGCTACAAAACCATTAAAAAGAGAGGGAAAGTAACTAGGATGGTCAGGAAGAAAATATGGTACTTCCCCATAACACTGCGTCTTCAATGCTTGTACGCCTCGTTGTCTAAGGCAAAACACATGTGTTGGCATGCTCTAAATCGAACACATGAGGGTCTTCTGTGCCATTCTTCCGACGGGAAAGCATGGAAGTTTTTGGATGAGCTATATCTAGACTTTCCAGGCGGGCCACGCAATGTACGACTTGAATTATGTACTGATGGGTTCAACCCGTTTGGTCAATACGGAAGAGCGTACTCTTGTTGGCTAGTCATATTGACTCCATATAATCTACTTCCTGATATGTGTATGAAGAGAGAGGTCATGTTTCTATCTGTACTGGTTCCAGGACCCAAAAATCCAAAGGCGAAGATAGACGTGTTCTTACAACCGTTTGTTAAGGAGTTGTCACAATTGTGGGATGTCGAGGTGATGACCTATGATGCGTCCTTCAAGAATAATTTCATGATGTGGGTTGTTTTAATATGGACCATTAACGACTTCCCAACGTATGGTATACTTTCTAGATGGTCAACATCTAGGAAGCTTACTTGCCCTATATGCATGGAACATACCGGGGGGAATCACTCCCTGTTAGTGGCAAGACAAGTTTTTTTTACTAGCATAGAAAGTTTCTACCATTGGATCACTCATTCAGGAGAAACAAAACGACTTTTAAGAAGAACAAGGTTGTTAATGAACCTCCAACCCTTAGGTTATCCGATGCACGAGTTTGGCAGAGAGTCGAAGAGTGTCTGTACATCTGGGATAAGAGTGTTAAGGAGTTTTCGAGTTATGGGAAGGATTACCACAGGGTGAAGCAAAGTATTTTATGGGATTTACCATATTGGAAAGACTTGTTGTTAAGACACAACATTGATGTCATGCACACTGAATAAAATGTTTTCATGAATATTTTTGACACTGTGATGAACATCAAAGGGAGAAATAAAGGACAACAAGAAGAGTCATCTAGACCTTCTGATTTGGTGTTCTAAGAAGGAGTTGAAATTGAGGGATGCGAAACGTGGAAGAATGTTTAAACCATATGTGAAATATGATTTAACTAGACATCAATAGATTGCTCTGTGTATGTGGATAAATGAGTTGACCCTGCCTGACGGATTCGCTTCTAACTTGAGTAGATGTGTCAACGTGAAGGAGGGCAGGGTGTTTGGCATGAAAAGTCATGATTGCCATGTGTTTATGCAACAACTACTATCGTACATGTTTCATGCCTTACCGAAACCTATTTGGAAACCGCTGGTTGAGTTGAGTCAATTCTTTAAGGAGTTGACGGTAACTTAATTAACTAAGGAGAAACTTCTGAAGATGGAAGAAAGTATCCTAGTCTTGATTTGTAAGTTGGAGTAGATTTTCCCACCAAGTTTTTTTTGACTCGATGGAGCATCTACCTATCCATCTACCGTACGAGGCCTTAGTGGGTGGCTCATTGCAGTACCGTTGGATGTATCCCTTCAAAAGGTGAATGCAAGAACTACTTAATTTCACATTTAAGATTTTTTCCTATAATAGTATTTTGTAACTTAACATTTGTTTATGTTGCTCTAGATTCTTACGCTCTTTAAAAGACAAAGTGTCAAACAAAGCGTGTGTTGAAGCATCAATTTGTGAGGCATACTTAGTGGAAGAAATGACCATTTTTGTTTCTTTCTATTTTTTGATAGAGATAGAAACTAGAATGAGTAGAATTCCCTATAATCTTGAGGTGGCCACACACAAAGGGTTAGATGATCAAATTTCAATTTTTAACTATCCCAGTCATCCTGGGGGTAAGGTCATAAAATGTTACATTGATAAGAAAGATCAAAAGGTGGCTTACTTGTACATTTTACTAAATTGCCTAGAAGTGGAACCCTATCTTGATTAAATCACCAACTTATAGTTTGCATTCTAAAGCTATCTTTTATTGTATCTGAATTAATGTTCTTTAAATAGCTTATATACAAATATCTAAAACTTAAGCAAAATGATATAACTAATGACCAAATTCATAGTAAGGTATCATCCAAATTCATCGGTTGGTTTGCACAACACGTAAGACCTGTATACCTTGTGTTTTTTAGTTGTACTTCTAACGTTAGGTATCTAACGATGACCTATGTGTTATGTTGTATATAGATTCAAGACCCTAATAACAATATTGATGATCCCTTACTTCAAGCCCTTTCTTGGGAGCCGGTGAAAACTGTTAAAAATGGCCCATTTACTAAGTTAACGGCTACAAGTTTAACATTTTTCAATGGAATGAAGGGATGCATACCCATAACTACGGGGTTTGTGTTAAAGGCACGGCTAGACAATTAGAGGAAGACTTCTATGAAGTGTTGACAGAGATTGTTGATGTTTCATTCTCTGGACAACTTAGAAGAGATATCATTCTATTCAAGTGTGATTGGTACGACAATATAATCGGTGTAGGAACAAAGGTTGACAACAACTACGACTTAGTTAAGGTAAAAAATGATAGATATAAAGGGTTTGATCCCTTCATTTTTGCCCAACAAGCCGAGCAAGTTTATTACATGGACTTCCCTGGAGGGCACCAGGACTGGTACACAGTAATCAAGGCTAGGGCCTGAAGTTAGATCACTAATAATGTCTCTGATGAGGTTGAGGATGCTTATCAGCTTGCTCCAAACGAGCTCAACGATAGTCATTTGCTATTCAACATTGATTCAGTGATAATGGATGAGACACTCGCCACTACAAGGGTGAACACATTGATAAAGATGTTTTCTCTCGAGCGAAATGCTCTAAGGTCGATTTGGAGACTAGGGAACTTGTTGAAACAGATAGCCATAATGGAATTAAAACTAAGAGGGAATTTCAAACTAAAACAGACACAGAGTATGTAGTTATTAAATATATATACATATCTTTATATTCTGAGACTAATATTTGTTTTCATGGTTTTATCCACAGATGGTAGGACGTCGACTACCCTTCAGTCGGGGTGGTGGCTTGAGGACCCCAGCATCCCGTTTGCAGACTCCCACACCATAACAGGCCACCACCACACAACAGACCACCACTTTTTCACCGGTTGGGCCCACCATCCCACAGCAGACCACCCAAAACAGGCCACCACTCCTTCACCACCACAACACAATAGACCACCCCACAACAAACCACTCCATAGCAAACTCCTTCACCTGGTGGTTTGGATGACCCTGGCCTCAAGGCGACCCCACCTCTGACATCCCCCTACCCATGTTGGCCCTACTGTCGGCCAAAGACGAGTAAGTATACACTAATTTGTTTTAAGTTTCTTAGTTCCTAGCTTGTTAGTTACTTTGTATATAAAACTCACACAGTTGTATGTTAGTTATTGTAGAGATTGTTGTTGGTTTCTTGTATGTTAGTTTAGTACTTATATAGTTTGAACTATATTGGGAACTCTTCTGTTTGTAACAGGGCAACCGTTCAAATTTGGAAATGTTACATTTACAGGGGAGACTCTGCCAAAATTTTGGTAGTCTCCCTATATAGTATGTTGTTTTATTTTCTTCTAATTGTTGTTTATTACAGCTTTGTTGATAGTAGTTGTACTACCAAAGTGATTACTAAGGTTCTGAAGGCCTAGTGGGATAGTCCATACATCTCTTAGACAGATGCTGGGAAGGTTGTCCAAGATAGGTGGTTTGACACCTTCTCGGTAAGTTAACACTTCCCTTTATTGTGAATTTATGGCTAATATACACCTGTTATTAATTTTGAAATCTCATTTCATTTTACAACATGATTATCAGTTGACAAAGGGTATGATTGATGAGATTAGGAGGGACTTTGCCACAAAGACCTCTAAAATCATCAAGAGTACCCTTTGGAAGGTGAGGGACAAGGGCGAGCACCCTCGTTGGATCCCTGAGGACCACTAGGACGGGATGGTTCAGAAGTGGGAGGCTGTCTTGTTCCAGCAGGCGAGTCTGCGGAACAAGGCAAACAGGGCCGTTGATGCTGCAGCCTCCGTCTACACTAGGGGTATAACATTTTAACCCTTAAGCATAAAAAGAGATTTATAAGTATATTTATGTTAAAAATTTCTTTTATGAATGACTGAACATGTTTTCTAATAATAATTTCAATACATTGTGAACTGCATGAGCTGAGGGAGCACCACGAGCCTTCCCTGTTTGAGGTCATGCAAATGATCAAGAAGAACAAAGTCGGTGCATGGGTTAACTACAAGACGACAGATCTGGCGGTATTTTATTTTAACTTACACATGCTTATAATTTACAAATTAGCTTACTAACCCTATCACTATTTCACATTTACAGGAGACATATCAGGCCATGAGGGCTGAGAAGGAGGCGGAGTTGGTGGCTTCCACTCCTGAGAGGAAGGTACCTCCCACCTTATCTTGTTCCGATGACAACGCCATCTACAAGGAGGCCGTTGGCAGCGTGAACAAGAAATGGAGGGTGTTTGGGTTAGGCAGTGTGGGCACGCAGATCGTGAAGAAGAGGAAGACATTTTCCTTTTCCTCTTCCTCCTCTGGCCTTCCAGTGGATGTTGTTCAGGTCATTCAAAATTTGAACAACGAGCTGCAGGAGGAGTGAAACCAGAGGAAGCTTTTAGAGGAACGGGCTGAGGCAGACTGACGACGGGCCAAGGAGCAGCATGTAGAGACTCATCGATAGCTTGCTACACAGCAGGAGCTACTGATGCAGTTGATGTCGAGGCTCCTTCCCTCTACTTTTGAGCCATCGCCACCACCACCACAGGTTCCCCCTCCATCATGATTTTACATTTTTAGCATTTGTTTATATTTTGTATACATTGATTTATACTTTATATATATACCTTATTTCAGTCTTTGTTAATATTATTATCCCTTTTTTTGTTTTATGTCATTCAATATTTGATTTTTAGGGTTCACTCGCTCAACAAAGAATCACAATATTCTTAATTGATTCAATTAACAAATAATAAACCCTAAAAATTAAATTTAATTAAAAAATTAATAAAGGAAAATTAAATTTAAAAAAATAAAAAAAATATGATAGTGACGAAACGACCATGGTCGCTAAGTACCAGTAACAGCGACGGCCAGAAATGGTCGCTACTGTAACACCCCGAATTTTTAAAGTAGGAAGTTAAATTAGGAAAATAAATGTTGAATAATTAAATGTGGGCTAATTAATATCCCAAAATTCTTGAAATGATTTAATCAAGACTCTTAGAAATCATAAGTGAATTATGGAGACCGAATAAGTCAAAAACTGACCCGGATAGAATATGGGTGTCAGACCAAGTATCTTCGATTGAGATGCCGTTGGTCAGGGCTGTAGATAAAATTATTGGGAATCCGAATATGTGTTCGACAAAGTTTTTAGAGGAAGTATTGAGCCCAAATAAAGAACCTGTTTGTGGAAAAACGATGAAGTTTTAATGAAAAGGATTAAAAATAAAGCAAAAGCCTCATTTTCCCCTTCTTATTCACGTGAATTGCTGAGAAAAAGGAAAAAAAAAAAGAACATACTTCATTCCTTCATCTTTATCTCTACTTCTCCTTCACTTCTTCATCTCTTCATCTCCCACTCATCATTTTCTTCTCCCTTCTCTTCAAGAATTCACAAGTGTGGTGTGTGCCATTTTCTTCCTTCCATTTTCGTTTGGAGCTTGGAACTTGGGGCTCTTTCTCTTCCTTTCTCCCTCTCCATTTTTGTGTTCTCTCTCTCACCCACTTTAGGAGCTCTTTTTTTTGATTTGAGGTAAGAATTTCTCTTTATTTTCATGAGCTTTAAGCTCTAGGTTTTGGGTATTGGTTATTAGGAGAGAGTTAATGCATATGGGTTATGTTAAGAGAGATATTTATGGTTAGAAACCCTAAGGTAGGTTCCATTTAATATGAGTTTTAAAAGGGCACATTGTGGTATACGAAAATGGCACTTAATATGATGGGAGAAGATGGACATTGATGATGGTTGTTGGGTTTTAAGAAACCCTAACTTCATAAATTTTGGGGGAAATATGAAATATAAGTGAAAGTGTGTCTATTATTGATGAGGTATGTTATTTATGATGAATAATGGCCATTGATGATGATTTAAGGATATTGGAGTAAGAATCCATTTATGGGTGTGGCTATAAATGCCTAGATAGTGAACTTGAACACCAAACCTATGGTGGTTATGGTGGTTTAATGTAATAAATGTGAAATAAACCTTGTAATAGCATAAACACCAAGTAACTAATTAAGAGCACTTGAATCTTGGTGGTTTGAGATTGAGAATAATTGTGTGGTATGTGTTGGAATGTAGGGAATAACCCCATCGACGAGACGGGACCTTCGGACTGCGTTGACCACTACTTCTCTTAAGGTAGGGGAGGGGGTATATTTTCTAAATGTATGAGAACATGTATGTTGATAATGTATATGGTGATGTAATATGGCATGTTTTACTTGAATGAAAGTAATATCATGAGATTGTGATAAGAAATTGAATTTTGGTGCCTAAAATGATTGATTGTGGATTGAGACATTTTTAGGCTCTGAATGGTATGTCATGTGACGATTATGTTATGATATTGATAAATATATCACCTTGCGGGGTGCCACGACGGGTATGACCCAGAGTGATGATGATGGTTTAATTGATAAATATATCACCTTGCGGGGTGCCACGACGGGTATGACCCTGAGTGAGGAAGATGGTTTGATTAGTAAATATAACACCTTGCGGGGTGCCACGAAGGGTATAAGTCCCGGAGTGATGATAGTAATATGATTGATGAATATAACACCTTGTGAGGTGCCACGAAGGGTATAAGTCCCGGAGTGATGATAATAATATGATTGATGAATATAACACCTTGTGAGGTGCCACGAAGGGTATAAGTCCCGGAGTGATGATAATAATATGATTGATGAATATAACACCATGTGAGGTGCCACGAAGGGTATAAGTCCCGGAGTGATGATAATAATATGATTGATGAATATAACACCTTGTGAGGTGCCACGAAGGGTATAAGTCCCGGAGTGATGATAATAATATGATTGATGAATATAACACCTTGTGAGGTGCCACGAAGGGTATAAGTCCTGGAGTGATGATAATAATATGATTGATGAATATAACACCTTGTGAGGTGCCACGAAGGGTATAAGTCCCAGAGTGATGATAATAATATGATTGATGAATATAACACCTTGTGAGGCGCCACGAAGGGTATAAGTCCTGGAGTGATGATAATGATATGATTGATGAATATATCACCTTGCGGGGTGCCACGAAGGGTGTATCCCAGAGTGATGATGTTAATCTAAGTGAATGAGATCTCTGTTGAAATAATAACCAGATTTGTACTTATGCATTTTGAAACATTAGCATGTGTGTGAGTTATATGAACATGGCATAAAAATGATATCATGATGAGTGAATTGTGTGAAGGCTAAATGGAACTTACTTTTGAACCCAACTGTTAATGGGTTAGTGGACGATTGTTTCTTGTAAATTAAAAAGGGATACATATATGACTATGTTTAGTAAATTGATATTTGACTATTTAGTGTGGATTGAAGTTTTTATAGATGATGTTTATATTGCATTTATATATATATTATCATAAATGTTAGATTTTCGTCATTGAGAAAGTATACTCACTCTCATTGTGGTATATCTTTTTAGCTCCTGTGTTGTAGGTTTCGCTTTGGAGCTGTTTGCGGAGGAGAAGTGTGAAGGAAGCCTCTTTTTGGTAAAGAATGCCTTGGCCGGCAACATTTTGATTTTATGGTTTGTGTAGAATGTTTGTAATGTATATAGTATTCTGCACATTTTGTATAGCCATGAATTGGTATGAATGATGTATAATGATTATGTATGTCATGTGTGAAAATTGGAACCCACATATAAGACCAATTTTCAGTTATGACCCTGGTGATGTAAGACGCTAATGTGTGAGTTCTTGAATTTTGCTCACTTGATGATCAAATGATGAGAATTGTGAATGATGACTTTATGTGCTGTATAATTGATGATATTTCATGATTGTTATGCATAAGTAAGGAACTAGTAGGGTCAAAATGAGTTTTATGAGTTTTGGGTAGTGTGTGGTGGTTTCAATAGCTTAAATACATGATTTGTGACTTGTAAAAACTAGAACGGGTCAATTCCGTTGAGAATAGACCCCTAAGTTACTCAAAAAGGCTCAGGAATGGACTAAACGTATTTATTTGCATAAGTTCCTCATTTTTGAGAATTTTTGGGTGAGGCGTGGCCACACGTCACAATTGATGTATTTTAGTTGGTGTCAAAATTTGGTAGCGTTTGGAGTTGATATGAAAAAGTTAGGGGGGTTAGAAGTTCAAAAATAAGGCTTTTTCTGCATAAAACAGTAACTGTGGTGTCTCGAATCGATTCGAGGATCTCTGAATCGATTCGAGGGCTGCTGTTTTCACTGTTTTTGGTTCCAGGAAGGCCTGAATCGATTCATACGATCTTGAATCGATTCAAGGACCTCTGTTTGCATAATTTTGAGTTCCAGAAGCGTCTGAATCGATTCATACGAGCTTGAATCGATTCAAGGGGTCCTGTTTTCACTATTTTGCATTCCATAATCATTTGAATCGATTCATAGGGTGTTTGAATCGATTCATGACCCTGTTTTTCATATTTTTCCTCTATCTTGGGATATCATGGGTATTGTTTGACTATAATATGATTGTACAATGCCCCACACACATAATTAATGCATTTTATCAAATCGATAGACCATCCTTTGACCTTCTACCACTTCCCTTCATTTTCTTAATGTAATTGCATACTTCCGCTACTCCTTGTTGATGATCATGAGATAAATCATCCAAGGTTCACTCTTTGACTTAATTGTTCACCTTCTCATATCTTCACATATGAGATAGGTTATTAAATTAAGTCCGGGGATTACTTGCCAAAGTTTTCATCTCGCGATCTCTTCCATCCTTTAATTGTTTTAAATCGCGAAAAATTTACCCCTATTTTTGGGGCGTCTCAATCTGGTATCAGAGCATTATTCACTCTATATTACTGCTATTAGTTGTTGCTATTACCAGAACATGATATATGATTGATGAATGACTGTTATAGTTATTTGATTGGTGTATGAATTGATTATGGATTGAATGTGATTGTTATAAGTCCAGCCAAGCTTCTTCATACTACCCTCCCTCAATGATGAATCCTATATATTATGAATGCATACTATGTTATGATATGATGATGTTGCCATATGGGCTTTAATATGGATTGATTGATATTGGACTCCATGGGGGAGGGCCATAATTTAATTTTTATGATGAAGTACTATAGTGGGAGATTATAGAGAAAAGTTATGAACGAGTTTACTGATGTTAGTTGAATTTTATGTTGTGGTTTTAGATATTGTGATGGCCCGTCGTCGTCGAGATAATGATGACGCTATAGCTAGAGCCTTGAATCATTTTGCGGATCTCCTTGAATCGCAAAACTGTGAAAGACAAGAGGCGGAAAGACCACCTGCCCCTGTTGTTCAAGGTACTCAGGGCCTTGATATGTTTCTAAAGCGGAAACCCACTGAATTTCATGGGGGATTTAGGCCTGAGCAAGCCTATGGTTGGATCTGGAATGTTGAGAGGATCTTTGACAGTTTTGAATGCAATGAGCTCCAGAAAGTGGAGTATGCTATTTTTATGCTGAGAGATGAAGCAGAGACTTGGTGGAGACTCGCCAAGAATAGAATGAATGCTGCTGCAATTCCCTTAACTTGGGAAAACTTTAAGCGCGAACTTATGAGGAAATATGTGCCCGAGAGTTATAAGAGCAAGAAAGAACTCGAGTTCATGGAACTCAAGCAAGGCACGATGACGGTGGAAGAGTATGCTTCCAAGTTTGAAGAACTTTGTGAATTCTACCCTCCTTTTCAACAAGAGGGAACTGAAGTGTCAAAATGTGTAAAGTTTGAAAATGGTTACGCCCCGATATTCAAAGGGCTATATGTCACCAAGAGATCCGAAGTTTCACGGTGCTTGTGAATAAGTGCCGCATCTATGAAGAACATGCTCCCTCTCAATATTCTAAATTTGACTCTAAGCTGAAGAGTCAAACTTCTAGTTTCAAGAGGCAAGGAAATTTTAGAGGAGGACGCTTTCAAAGGGGTGCCCATTCTAATGTCCAAGCTAGAGGCGGTGGACGTGGTAACACTTTTGGCCGGGGCAATGCAAATACCAATGGGCCGAGATGCTACAGATGTGGAGGACCTCATTATGTTCAAGATTGTGTACAATGGGATGAAGTGGTGTGTTTTAATTGTGACCAAGTGGGACATACTCGCCCTGCCTGTCCTTTGCTTACTAGGCGGGCTCATATGCAAGTTAATGCTCCTAATCGTGCTAATGCACCCACTCTTGTAAACCGCGGAGGCCACAATGGAGGTCGAGGTCGTGGTAATGAAAATAATCGAGGCCGGAATAGTGGTCGATGTGGCTATAATGGTGGAAGGCATGGCAATGATCGAGGAAATGGTAATGGTGCTAATGATGGAAATAGGGATGGTGGAAACCTTCAACCCAATACCGGGAGAGTTTTTGCGGTAACCGGTGAGGAAGCAGCACAAGCAGAAAATCTGATTGAAAGTAAGTGTGAAATTCTTGGACATTCAGTTCATGTCATTTATGATTCGGGTTCGACCCACTCCTTTATATCCGAGGATTATGTTCGGCGATTGAGATTGCCGGTATGTTTAATGAAAAATGCTCTAATGGTCACCACCCCAACCGGTACTTGTCTTAGATCGGTTAACCGGTGTGATAATGTTGATATGCTCCTAGATGAGAGAAGGTTTGTTGCATCTTTTATTTGCTTGCCTATGAAGGGACTGGAGATCATACTTGGTATGGATTGGCTCTCTGCCAACAAAGTCATGGTTGATTGTCAACAACGGACTATTATTTTCCCTTCTTCTGATAGGGGACAGTTTGATGTACAAGGTATAACTCAACTTTACGTATTGCTGTCTCTTACCGATGGGACGAGTGGTCCCAGTCCGATTAATATCCCAGTGGTATCTGAATTTCTGGACGTGTTCCCTGATGAGATACCTGGCTTACCACCTCCACGGGAGGTTGAGTTTGCTATTGACACTGTACCTGGTGCCGAACCAGTGTCTATTACTCCTTATAGGATGTCTCCTATAGAATTGATTGAATTAAAGAAGCAAGTTGAGGAGCTACTTGGGAAGGAATTTGTTCGACCCAGTGTGTCACCTTGGGGAGCTCCTGTTTTGTTAGTTAAGAAAAAGGATGGAACTATGCGGTTGTGTGTAGACTACCGCCAATTGAATAAGTTAACGATAAAGAATAGATATCCTTTACCTCGTATTGATGATCTGTTGGATCAATTGAGAGGTGCGGTGGCATTTTCAAAAATTGATTTACGTTCTGGTTATCATCAAATTCGGGTGAGAGCCAAAGATATTCCAAAGACTGCGTTTAGAACACGATATGGCCACTACGAGTATGTCGTGATGCCATTTGGAGTTACTAATGCTCCAGCGGTGTTCATGAGTTACATGAACCACATCTTTCACGAATACCTGGATCGTTTTGTTGTTGTGTTCATTGATGATATTCTAGTATATTCCAAGAGCCGGGAGAAACATGAAGAACACTTAAGAGTGGTACTAAACATACTTAGAGAGAACCAATTGTATGCCAAGCTCTCTAAATGTGAATTCTGGATGACGAGTGTCCAGTTCCTTGGACATGTGATATCCGAGGATGGTATTTCGGTGGATCCTTCTAAGGTCAAAGCCGTTATGGCATGGTCTAGACCTACGACGGCTACTGAAATCTGAAGTTTCCTTGGACTTGCGGGTTATTATCGAAGGTTCATTGAAGGTTTCTCTCGTCTTGCGAGGCCTTTGACGAACTTGACAAGGAAAAACCAACCTTTTGTGTGGACGGTTGAATGTGAGAGATGCTTTGAAGAGTTAAAGATGAGATTGACTTCTGCTCCTATCTTGGCATTGCCTGATTTACAAGAAGAGTTTGTAGTGTATTGTGATGCTTCTAAGCACGGACTTGGATGTGTGCTAATGCAGAAGGAATGTGTAATAGCTTATGCTTCACGCCAGCTGCGACCACATGAAGTTAACTACCCGACTCATGATTTGGAGTTGGCGGCGGTTGTGTTCGCTTTGAAGATTTGGCGTCATTACTTATATGGTTCGAGATTTATGGTTTTTAGTGACCACAAAAGTTTGAAATACCTTTTTGACCAAAAGGAATTGAATATGCGTCAGAGGAGATGGATAGAGTTCTTGAAGGATTACGATTTTAAATTGATGTACCATCCGGGAAAAGCCAATGTGGTTGCTGATGCTCTTAGTCGGAAATTCTTACATGTGTCGGCCATGATGGTCAAAGAATTCGAATTGATCGAGGAATTTCGGAATTTGAATGTTGAAACCGAAGTTCAATCCTCCAAGAAGTTATGTTTTGCTACCTTGAAGATATGTAATGAGTTTTTGGAGCTTGTGAAAGAGAAACAAAAAGATGATGATTATTTGCAAGAGATGCGAAGATCTCAAGATAATGGAAAAAATTTATTTCTTGTGGAAGGCGTTGATGGTATATGGCGAGTAAAAGGTCGTGTGCATGTACCTTTATTCAGTGATTGGAGACGCACTGTGCTAGAGGAAGCACATAAAAGCATTTTTAGCATCCACCCTGGTGCAACCAAGATGTATCATGATATAAAGAAGAACTTTTGGTGGCCCGGAATGAAATGTGATGTTGCTAACTTTGTAGCTTCTTGCCTTACTTGTCAGAAGGCGAAGGTGGAACACCAAAGACCTTCAGGTACTTTGAGGCCACTTGATATCCCTGTTTGGAAGTGGGACGCGATTGCCATGGATTTTGTGTCCGGATTACCAAGAACGAGGTCTAGATGTGACGGAATATGGGTAATTGTGGATCGTTTGACAAAGAGTGCACATTTTCTACCAATCAGTATGGAGAGCTCCTTGCAAGATTTAGCACAGTTGTACATTCGGGAGATTGTGAGATTACATGGTGTGCCATCAAGCATTGTTTCTGATCGTGACCCCCGATTTACTTCCCGATTCTGGGGAAGCTTACATGAGGCGATGGGTTCAAAGCTGAAGCTAAGTTCGGCGTATCATCCTCAGACCGATGGGCAGTCTGAGAGGACTATTCAGAGTCTTGAGGACTTACTACACGCTTGTGTTCTGGAGCATGGCGGTTCGTGGGAGAAATATTTGCCTCTGATCGAATTCACCTACAATAATAGTTTTCATTCTAGTATTGGTATGGCACCATACGAGGCCTTATATGGAAGGAGGTGTCGAACTCCTTTATGTTGGTTTGAAGTTGGTAAGAACTTGGCCTTAGGGCCTGAGATTGTTGAGGAAACTACTGAACAGATCAAGATGATCCGAGAGAAGATGAAAGTCGCTCAAGACCGGCAGAAGAGCTATTATGATAAAAGGAGAAAGCCACTTGAGTTCCAAGTCGGCGATCATGTGTTATTGCGTGTCTCGCTTGATAAGGGTATAGGAAGAGTTTTGAAGAGCAGAAAACTAAGCCCTAAATTCATTGGACCCTATGAGATCTTGGAGCGGATTGGAGATGTCGCATATCGGATTGCACTCCCTCCACAGCTTGCAAACCTACATGATGTATTCCACGTGTCACAGTTAAGAAAGTATATACATGATCCTCTGCACGTGATCTCTATTGACGATGTTGAGGTGCTGGATGACTTATCCATCCTTCCTGTTTCTGTTCGTATTGTTGAATATTCTGTGAAGAGACTGCGGAATAAGACGGTACCACTAGTAAAAGTAGCATGGAAGCATGGAGACGTGGAAATACTCACTTGGGAACGTGAGGACGATATCCGTAAGCGGTACCCTCATGCATTTGAATCCGGTAAGTTGAATTTCGAGGACGAAATTTCTTTTAGGAGGGGTGGATTGTAACACCCCGAATTTTTAAAGTAGGAAGTTAAATTAGGAAAATAAATGTTGAATAATTAAATGTGGGCTAATTAATATCCCAAAATTCTTGAAATGATTTAATCAAGACTCTTAGAAATCATAAGTGAATTATGGAGACCGAATAAGTCAAAAACTGACCCGGATAGAATATGAGTGTCAGACCAAGTATCTTCGATTGAGATGCTGTTGGTCAGGGCTGTAGATAAAATTATTGGGAATCTGAATATGTATTCGACAAAGTTTTTAGAGGAAGTATTGAGCCCAAATAGAGAACCTGTTTGTGGAAAAACGATGAAATTTTAATGAAAAGGATTAAAAATAAAGCAAAAGCCTCATTTTCCCCTTCTTATTCACGTGAATTGCTGAGAAAAAGGAAAAAAAAAGAACATACTTCATTCCTTCATCTTTATCTCTACTTCTCCTTCACTTCTTCATCTCTTCATCTCCCACTCATCATTTTCTTCTCCCTTCTCTTCAAGAATTCACAAGTGTGGTGTGTGCCGTTTTCTTCCTTCCATTTTCGTTTGGAGCTTGGAACTTGGGGCTCTTTCTCTTCCTTTCTCCCTCTCCATCTTTGTGTTCTCTCTCTCACCCACTTTAGGAGCTCATTTCTTTTGATTTGAGGTAAGAATTTCTCTTCATTTTCATGAGCTTTAAGCTCTAGGTTTTGGGTATTGGTTATTGGGAGAGAGTTAATGCATATAGGTTATGTTAAGAGAGACATTTATGGTTAGAAACCCTAAGGTAGGTTCCATTTAATATGAGTTTTAAAAGGGCACATTGTGGTATACGAAAATGGCACTTAATATGATGGGAGAAGATGGACATTGATGATGGTTGTTGTTAAGAAACCCTAACTTCATAAATTTTGGGGGAAATATGAAATATAAGTGGAAGTGTGTCTATTATTGATGAGGTATGTTATTTATGATGAATAATAGCCATTGATGATGATTTAAGGATATTGGAGTAAGAATCCATTTATGGGTGTGGCTATAAATGCCTAGATAGTGAACTTGAACACCAAACCTATGGTGGTTATGGTGGTTTAGTGTAATAAATGTGAAATAAACCTTGTAATAGCATAAACACCAAGTAACTAATTAAGAGCACTTGAATCTTGGTGGTTTGAGATTGAGAATAATTGTGTGGTATGTGTTGGAATGTAGGGAATAACCCCATCGACGAGGCGGGACCTTCGGACCGCGTTGACCACTACTTCTCTTAAGGTAGGGGAGGGGGTATATTTTCTAAATGTATGAGAACATGTATGTTGATAATGTATATGGTGATGTAATATGGCATGTTTTACTTGAATGAAAGTAATATCATGAGACTGTGATAAGAAATTGAATTTTGGTGCCTAAAATGATTGATTGTGGATTGAGACATTTTTAGGCTCTGAATGGTATATCATGTGACGATTATGTTATGATATTGATAAATATATCACCTTGCGGGGTGCCACGACGGGTATGACCCGGAGTGATGATGATGGTTTAATTGATAAATATATCACCTTGCGGGGTGCCACGACGGGTATGACCCTGAGTGAGGAAGATGGTTTGATTAGTAAATATAACACCTTGCGGGGTGCCACGAAGGGTATAAGTCCCGGAGTGATGATAGTAATATGATTGATGAATATAACACCTTGTGAGGTGCCACGAAGGGTATAAGTCCCGGAGTGATGATAATAATATGATTGATGAATATAACACCTTGTGAGGTGCCACGAAGGGTATAAGTCCCGGAGTGATGATAATAATATGATTGATGAATATAACACCTTGTGAGGTGCCACGAAGGGTATAAGTCCCGGAGTGATGATAATAATATGATTGATGAATATAACACCTTGTGAGGTGCCACGAAGGGTATAAGTCCCGGAGTGATGATAATAATATGATTGATGAATATAACACCTTGTGAGGTGCCACGAAGGGTATAAGTCCCGGAGTGATGATAATGATATGATTGATGAATATATCACCTTGCGGGGTGCCACGAAGGGTGTATCCCGGAGTGATGATGTTAATCTAAGTGAATGAGATCTCTGTTGAAATAATAACCAGATTTGTACTTATGCATTTTGAAACATTAGCATGTGTGTGAGTTATATGAACATGGCATAAAAATGATATCATGATGAGTGAATCGTGTGAAGGCTAAATAGAACTTACTTTTGAACCCAACTGTTAATGGGTTAGTGGACGATTGCTTCTTGTAAATTAAAAAGGGATACATATATGACTATGTTTAGTAAATTGATATTTGACTATTTAGTGTGGATTGAAGTTTTTATAGATGATGTTTATATTGCATTTATATATATATTATCATAAATGTTAGATTTTCGTCATTGAGAAAGTATACTCACTCTCCTTGTGGTATATCTTTTTAGCTCTTGTGTTGTAGGTTTCGCTTTGGAGCTGTTTGCAGAGGAGAAGTGTGAAGGAAGCCTTTTTTTGGTAAAGAATGCCTTGGCCGGCAACATTTTGATTTTATGGTTTGTGTAGAATGTTTGTAATGTATATAGTATTCTGCACATTTTGTATAGCCATGAATTGGTATGAATGATGTATAATGATTATGTATGTCATGTGTGAAAATTGGAACCCACATATAAGACCAATTTTCAGTTATGACCCTGGTGATGTAAGACGCTAATGTGTGAGTTCTTGAATTTTGCTCACTTGATGATCAAATGATGAGAATTGTGAATGATGACTTTATGTACTGTATAATTGATGATATTTCATGATTGTTATGCATAAGTAAGGAACTAGTAGGGTCAAAATGAGTTTTATGAGTTTTGGGTAGTGTGTGGTGGTTTCAATAGCTTAAATACATGATTTGTGACTTGTAGAAACTAAAACGGGTCAATTCCGTTGAGAATAGACCCCTAAGTTACTCAAAAAGGCTCAGGAATGGACTAAACGTATTTATTTGCATAAGTTCCTCATTTTTGAGAATTTTTGGGTGAGGCCGGTGGCCACACGTCACAATTGATGTATTTTAGTTGGTGTCAAAATTTGGTAGCGTTTGGAGTTGATATGAAAAAGTTAGGGGGGTTAGAAGTTCAAAAATAAGGCTTTTTCTGCATAAAACAGCAACTGTGCTGTCTCGAATCGATTCGAGGATCTCTGAATCGATTCGAGGGCTGTTGTTTTCACTGTTTTTGGTTCCAGGAAGGCCTGAATCGATTTATACGATCTTGAATCGATTCAAGGACCTCTGTTTGCATAATTTTGAGTTCCAGAAGCGTCTGAATCGATTCATACGAGCTTGAATCGATTCAAGGGGTCCTGTTTTCACTGTTTTGCATTCCAGAATCATTTGAATCGGTTCATAGGGTGTTTGAATCGATTCATGACCCTGTTTTTCATATTTTTCCTCTATCTTGGGATATCATTGGTATTGTTTGACTATAATATGATTGTACAATGCCCCACACGCATAATTAATGCATTTTATCAAATCGATAGACCATCCTTTGACCTTCTACCACTTCCCTTCATTTTCTTAATGTAATTGCATACTTCCACTACTCCTTGTTGATGATCATGAGATAAATCATCCAAGGTTCACTCGTTGACTTAATTGTTCACCTTCTCATATCTTCACATATGAGATAGGTTATTAAATTAGGTCCGGGGATTACTTGCCAAAGTTTTCATCTCGCGATCTCTTCCATCCTTTAATTGTTTTAAATCGCGAAAAATTTACCCCTATTTTTGGGGCGTCTCAGCTACACTGCCAGGAATAACGACGGTCTGCGTAGTCGCTACTTAGCCAGTCATAGCGACGAAGTTCAGGGGTCGCTAGAATACCAATAGTAGCAATGGGATTTGGTGGTCGCTAGTAAGCCAGTAATAGTGACAGGATTCAGTGGTCACTAGGATGCCAGTAGTAGCGACGGGACTTGGTGGTCGCTAGGAAGCCAATAATAGCAACAGGATTTGGTGGTCGCTAGTAAGCCAGTAATAGTGACAGGATTCAGTGGTCACTAGGATGCCAGTAGTAGCGACGGGACTTGGTGGTCGCTAGGAAGCCAATAATAGCGTCGGGATACGTCACCACCAAAAGGACCTGTTTAGCGACGATATGACACCGTCGAAAATTCTACGACGGTGTCTGGTGTTGACACTGTAATGCCAGCGACAAAGTCTTTTTCGTCATAAGTTCAGTCATTAATAGTTTTAGTGACGGAAAAATCATGATTTAGGATGGGTTTTGGTGGTCGCTAATAGGTTTTTTTATTGTTGTGATATTCGAGGACCAAAAATGATTCAATGTTCAACCATTTACATCATATAACCATTGTAACAATCCTAGACAATGAGATTAGGGTGTTGAAGGAGAGGTGAAGAAGAGATGGGTTTTCAATTGTGGTTTGGGTGTGATTAAGTTATGGTTTGGAGGTCGCAAGGGCGATGATAGTGGCAGTTTGGGTTATGGGGTCATGGGTGTGATTATGGTGGTGACTGTTAGAGAATCCTAAAAGCTCAGAAATTGAAAACGCGTAGGATTTCCATAACAATTTGCAAAACAAAATGTTTCAAAGCATCACATACAACAAAATGCGTTTTAGGATTACCTCTTGTAGATGAGTTCCTCTATCAAAGAAATCTTAGCTTCGTCCTATACGAGTCCACATGAGCACTCTCACCAAAAGTTGAACCTCTAAATGGTAGTTCAAAATACTCAACCCTCACCACAGTTACAAGAATATGTGTGTTCTTTCCTCTTAAGCAGCGGTCTATGAGCATCCCAGGCTCTATATATGTAGGTTCAGGTCTGACTTAATAAGTTTTCATAAAGATTGAGCTCTTGACTCATTCTGAATAAGTTAGGTCCAATAGCTTTACTTTAATCACCTAAGATAAAATTTATCTTCTGGTGGGCCTACTCTATGCGTGTGACCTTATAAGTAAAATATCTAGTTATATTAATAATAAATTATTTTATTATTCATCGAACAATGTATCATTATATCTGAATATTATTTATCTTGATATAACTTGTAAATCATAATTATTTTATACATTCATTTCTTTTATCACGGTATCTAATTGGGCCCAAGGCATGACCATCGTCATTATTGTATGACCTAATTTATTTTACTTGATACCGGAGTAGATTTTACTTGAATAAACATGCAATATTCATTTTCCCTAGCATGGTCATGCATTTCTTTAGTCTCACTCCATCAAGTGGCCCTTAGATATCACTTCTGTCATAAAGGACAGACAAATCTCATCTACATTATTTACATCCATTTGCATAATTTGTTGTGATGACCCGCGTCAATATTACATTTATTTATTTCCATTTAATCATTTTTCAACATAAATTTTTCACGTTTAATGAAAATTCATTAGGTCTTAATATAAAATAATATTTATTTTTCTTAAGCATACTCAAAATAATAGATAATAGTAAATAAATCAATTAATAAAATGAAATTAATTACAATCAGCGGAAGAAGAAAATGAAGACAGGGGTCATTCGCCTGAGCGAGACCCTGATTCGCTTAAACGAAACCTGTAAAGGTCGCTTAGGCGAGTTCCGACTCGTTTGGGCGAATTCTACACTTTAAACCTGAGCGAACAACGGGACCTACAAGGAAAATTAACAAGTCTTTCACTCGGAAATGGTCCTCTCCGTCATATTTCACTCAGAAACATTCTAATATGTCTAGACTCGGAAGTGGATCTCTCGGCCATTCCTCACTCGGAAACATTCTAATCTTACTTCACTCGGAAGTGGATCTCTCGGGCATTCCTCACTCGGAAAACATTCTAACCACTCAGAAGGGGGTAAGGGATACTAGCCTGAGCGAAATAGGCACAGGATCAAATTCCCCGGGCCCTCACTCGGACAAGACTGGATCCGCTAGGGAGAGATTCGCCCGGTAATCAACTATGCTATAGCAAATAATTATTTACTAACCTACCCATAGTAATTTATCACATACATCTATTATTGGCTCTGTGCCAATATATATATACATATCATACTCATAAAAATTCAACACCGACCACATTAGCATCATAAATTTATATCCACATTAATCAACATACCGATTTGATTTTAGTTCAACACACAACATGTTGTAGCATCACATATACAAAAAACTCATTATATATTACACACATCATTCATTTCATAATCACTCGGTTCCTTGGCATCAATCCTCCGTTTGGCGCACCTCCAGGGCTCCGACCTCTTCCCTGTCACTGGTTACTAAATTGAAAACCACAACAAGGGTAAGTGTTTGGCATCATAATTAATCTAGAACGGAAATTAACAAATTACATGTATATAAACTCTATCCGATTGCTTATTCCTCAATTTGCAAATCACACTCGGTAAATATAGCCAATCACACTCGACAAATATAGCCAATCACACCCGGCAAATATAGTCAATCACACTCGGCAAATATAGCAAATCAAACTCGGCGAATATAGCAAATCATACTCGGCAAATATAGCCAATCATACTCGGCAAATATAGCCAATCACACTCATCATAAACCATACACAATTCACATTCATACATACATACACATGCAATCATTATCCACAATCTTTCTTACCGTTTTAATACTTAGTTCGGCGACCCGAACCAAAAATACGCACCTATTCTAATTAATTACAACTCGAACACCCCCTTACCTCGATTCCAAGCTTCAACGATTTGCTCTTGATGCTGATTACGTCCTCTAAGCGTTGGGTTCACGGTTTCACCTCTGAATCCAACACCAGCTTCATCACTCAGTCCTCCGATGTTCGTTTTACTACCTACGGGGGTCGGAATGCAAAACTCATTAACGTCATACCACCCTCTGCTCTAAAGACCATTTTCAAGCTCACACACTAGAGGAGTGGAAAACAGAACCTTACCCCGCAATGCATGACCATTCGGTCCAAAGGAGAAAATGAAAGAGATGAGATAACCCAATTTAAACAGTTCATTGGACTCACCTTGAAACCACGGTCACGGAAATGGGGTTCGTTCGAAGACACGGAAGAAGCCTTCCCTTGGAGCATGCAGCTCAGCAGTGAGGGAGGAGAAGAAGAAGAAGAAATAGAAGAAGAAGAAGAAGAAGTAGGCTCGCGTGAATAATGAGGAGGGAGAAAGGAAACCTTTATTATTTAAGGCTCAGGGGCAAAATGGTTACTTCCCCGTTTCTTTTATATTTTCTTTAAAAGTTTTAATTAAACTTTTACCTCCTTCTAATTTCACCTAATTTAACCTTTTTATAATTAATCAACCAAATAAATTTATTTATTTCCATAACAGTTAATTATTCATAATTGCCTAATAATTCATAAAAATATCAAATAAATCTCTAAAACATTTATTAATATTTTCCGCCAATCATAATTTTACTAAAATATTCGCGATGTTACATTTGTTCATTGCCTAATCATAACCTTTACGATCATCTTTGTTACATATGACATTTAATTGTATTAAAACAACAAACTCCTCATGTAGGAATTGTAGTGACTTTAGGTTGAAGGACTACATATACTATTATCATATTGGGAACCGTTTATGACACTCATTTAACAATCTATACAATGTTCTCATGGCGGGTCTATTCAGCACAACATTACTCTTAATGTGTACCTGTGTGAAGACTTTATATCTTCCATATCCATGACCTGTGATATCAGATCACTAGTACATTCACACATTAGTTTTAATGTATTTACATATCCCCATATAAATACTTGACTAGGGATATTTTAGAAATAGTTCTCATATGACCTAAGGATAAACAGATTTAAAATAATTTTAAAATTGAAAAGATTTATTTTATTAATAAGTATAAAATGATACATTAAAAGCATAATAGCTTCTAGTGCATGCACCAATAATGATGAGTTGGAAGTGGTTATGATGGTGGCGGTTTTGATGGTGAGGAAACGGTAGTAGAGGGTTATGATGGTTTTGGGTGTTGGTGAAAGTGGTGAAGAGGATGATGATTTTGTTTCTCTTTATTGTTTGTTGTTTTTGATTGTAAATCCTAGCTATTGATTTTCTTATTGTCCATTCATATTGTTAAAAAAATTGGTTTTCTTTATATCTTGATGGTGAGTTGTGGCAAAACTTGTGTCGTTACCTATTCCATGTTTCAATTTCAATTTCAAACTTTCTTTGGGGTTTCAATTTAATATCACTTGTCATATCTATTCTCTAAGGTTTGAGTAGCAGAGATAGTCTTTAGTATTTGACCTTATGATTGGTAGTTTTTAAATTTCCCTTGTTGTGCTCTTGTACCTTTTGTTTGAGTCATCTCCTTCCCGAAACTTCTATTCTTTAGGAAAGAAAAAGAAAATAAAAAGGGAAACAAAAGGAAGCAGAGAACAGGAAAGAGAGTATTGAATGGAAGTTTAAACTTTTGATGAAAAGTAATATAAAACAAAAATGAAATAAGCAAGTAAATAAATAAAAACAATTACATTTTCGAGAGGCATTTTAAAACTTTATAAGATAAATGAAAATAGAATCAACCCAAAATATTTTAATAAAAAAGCAATATCCAAAGAATATTCACAAACACAATACAAAATAATATTCACTATTTCTGTATCCCTTTGTTATTGTTTTTCTTGTGAGACCTTTTCTCCAACATAGAGTTTGAATATTATAGAGAATCAATTGTTTATCTCGAGGCATGTAATTTGACTTAATTATCTCTTGTGTAAGAGTTTAGATATCTTTGTACCTGGCTTAATTTACTTTTATATATATAAAAAGTAAGGTAATTGGTACTTACCAACGCCAAACATGCCTTACAAGTGTGTCGATTCTCTTGTTGGTGAAGAAGAAAGATACCTGATCACCAATATATAAAATGGAGTTGACCAGTTATACAATCATTCAATCTTCAATCAATAAGAAAAGCATGGACACTTTATCTTGCAATATCTTTTATGATACTCCTTATCGTTATATATCTATACATTGGTAAGCAAAGAAATCTATTGATTATAGGTAAGAAAAAGGTACTTTAACCTATTATATATAGACACGCACTGCCACGGCACTTGTTTCAAAGCATGAAGCACACATTGGTTGAATTCGGATTTTATTTCTTCGTTACATAGAGTCACTTGTTTTGGATGAATTTAAATCATTAATTCAAATTTATTATACTTATTTCTTAAAAACAATATATTGTTTACATTATAAAATATCAAAATCATTAAATTTAAAATTGATGGCATAAATTCACTCAAAGTCAAATGACTTTCCAATGCAACAAGTACAACCTATAAAAATATATAAAAATCTATTATGATCAGTTCTGAAACATCACATATAAACTATAAGAAAATACACATTTGATATAGAAAAGTTTCACCTTAAAATTAAATGGCGTCGAACATCTTCTCCCACGTTATTTTCATGTAATTTTCTTTGATGTAATAGCTGTATGAGACACCAACTCTGACATAAAACTTTTGATATAGAACAAATGTTTTTCGTTTACACACCTAAATTTTGTTAACTTTAAAAATTGTTATTAGTGTGGTGCTACATAAAACAATACTAATAACACTTTTTGTTTCTTCTCGGTTCGGAGGGGGGCCCATAGTACTTCCTTATCTTTTTATTTTAGTCGATAGTGATTTTTTATTATCATAACAAAAATAGTTATCTCTCCATTTAGTAGGTTTTGGTCTAATTTCTCCTATTATTTAGCTCTTGTATAAATATAATTTATAGACGCACATTGTAACTTAAATAACAATTTATAAAGTAATAAAAACTTTAATCTCTTAAAGTAATTCTTTAGAGTTTTCTGTACATTATACTTTATATTTGTGAACACATTTAAAATATAAAAAGAAATTATTATGGGAGATGTTCGCCGGTGTCTGATCCTAATTTTATCTTTTCATTAGTATATCATCAGACACCAACTGACTTCATCTACATCATGTAAAAACAACCCCCAACTATCTTGTAAGAATCACGGTCATTTAAATTGAAAGATTAATAGTATTAACTAACACTCTCCAGCACCGAATGGAAAAAAAATGGAACAAATATAAAAACATTGATTAAACTGATCAAAGCAAGAGTCATGATCAATAACAACTTTCTACTATTGCGTCTTAATTTCATTTCACTTGGAGCATTGGAGATTGACAAAAGAAAAAGGATGGAACATAGACAATATTTATAATAGGATGGAAAAATTACTCATGTTATACATCATTCATGAAACAGGGCATACTACTACACATGGAAAAGTTACTCATGTTATACATCATTCATGAAACTTGTTAAATATAACTTGATTTGCATCTGTAATAGCATCAACACTTTTTTTAAAACTGGAAAAATTCTCAGAACTCCAGATTATTGTCTTGTCAACAGGAAAACAGCATTCAAAACCATTGCACAGATCATAGTCTTTGACTTTTCATGTAACAATATGACAGCATAAAAAAAGCTTTTGAAGCCAAATAGAAAAAGAACTTACACCTAGTTTTTATGTGCCATAGGATAAGTGATTTGTAAACCACAATTGACAATGATAAGTAATTAGAAATGCACATGAAACAACCCAACAGGAAATCTGAGACCGGCCCACGAATTCTACTGAGTTAAATGCTATATAGTCTGATCACAACACCTACGTCAACTAAGAAAAACAAAAATACATTATAGCAATGAGAATTAAAATTAGTATGGGGAAACAAAACCAGCATGCAGTTTGAAACATATATGCTGAAACAGAACATGCGCTATCGTTTTTTAAAAATGATACGCAGAATTAGAAACAACATGCAATTTTAAAACCAGTATATAGAATAAAAATCAGTATGTGGAATTTAAACCAGAATGCGGAATTAAAATCAATATACAGAAAAGAAAATCAGTATGCAGAATTTAAACCAGTAGCAGAATTAAAATCAATATGCAGAATTTCAACTATAAAGGGTCCATAAAATCTCCTATTTAGTTAAGTGAATTGAGAACAACACTTTTCATGCGAAATGAAGACTGAAATCCTCGGGGTCTAAGTAGCGCGTGTAAATCCAATTCCATCCAATTACAACATGACACCCCATCTTAAGTCACATTGGCTTTTATTTTTCAAAATTAAAGCTGATTGCTTTCTGTTTTTTATTGTTTAAAATTTTTTTACATCCATTGTTAAACCAACCAATCTAAAAACACCAGTTTTTTGAGTTATTAAAATTTTCGTCGTAAAATATCAAGTTTTTATAAATAATGTGAATTCTTAGAATGAGGCGTCATATTACGATTGGGTCGGAGAGAATTTGGGAACAAGATTTCAATACGCGAAAAGAACCATATCAACTCGCATGACATTAATAAATGCGGTATGATAGGAAACTAGAACGTGTCACAAACATGTTTTGGTTATTTGCTTGAAATGCCAGTACTGGTGAGCAAGACAATTCACCCACATTTCACTAATCACTAGTATCTTGTCTGATGAATGTTCCCTTTTTTCTTTTTACACCACACATGACCACATGCTGCTTCCCATTAATGCTCATTGTTGTATATAGAGCCATGAAATAGCTTCACTATCAATAACTTGATTTGCATTTGTTAAATATGTATATACCGTAAATATCTAATAATAATAAAGTGATACAATTAAAAAAATAAGAATATCTAGATTAAATTAAAGGATAAGATAAATTTAAACAAAAAATAATATCGTATAAGATATCGGTATCGGATCCTATCTTAACTAATTTTATATTATTTATCTAATTTGATATCCTTTTTTGATATGATATTATTTATCTAATTTAAAATCTATTTTTAACCTAAGATTAAATCATAAACAATTAAAAATAAAAATACATCGTCCAATATTAATTTGTACAGTTCCAAAGTTGAGATATCTTGAATCCTTAATGGAACAAATTGTTGTAGAATCAACATTGGATAATATAAACAACCAAATATAGTTTTATTAACTATATATTTTTCTTATAGTTAAATGAATTCATGTTACTCTATAATGAAGAATTGAAGCTGAAGATGGGGGGTAACTATTTGATATTGTAGAAGATTGTGAAAATTTTTACAAACAATACTCACACAATATAAGATTTATCCAATTGTTCATGATTTTATTTTTGTAGAAAATAGATTTTAAATTAGATAAACAATACCATATCAAATAGGGATATCAAATTAAATAAAGAATATAAAATTAGATAAGATAGGATGCGATACCATATATGATTTAAGTTTAAATTGATCTTATTTTTTAAAATTTGATCTAGATGGTCTTAGTTAGTTATTCTTATTTTTTATTGTTTTATTTTGTTCTCATTGGTGTATCACTTTGCTCTCATTATTGGATATGTTCCCTATATATATACATACACATACACACATTTATAATGGATGTATCTTATGAGAGAGGTTCCCTTAGATGAGAGTAAGAGGAGTAAACATAGGTCATACATCATACATGAATGATCATGATTAAAAAAAAATTAAAATCACATGATCACTTAAAAAGTCATATAACTTTTTAAAAAATTACATGACTGATATATTCTAATATCAACCATATATAATAAAATCTAACGGTTCAGATTTATTACTCTCACTCTTACCTGAGAAAACATGTAACATCCCTAAATTTTATTTTGAGTAAAGACAAGTTAATTAGAGACTAAGTGGGGTTGGAATTATTAATTAATTAAATGAGGACAAAATTACCTTATTACCCTTAATGCCTTGTATGCCAAAACTAATTTCCAATCCTTCTTTCTCCCTCAATTATGCATGCAAGCAGAGAAAGAAAATGGAGCTTTCATTCCTCCTCTCACGGCACCATCACCTCAATTCACTATCCTCTGTGTGACTTCACCCAAATTGGAAGTAAAAAATCATCTATCTATCCCTCCTCTCATGTGGCAGCCATGAATGCTTGAGGGAAAGCTTGGATTTCACCAATTCAAGGTAAAATGGCTGAACCCCATTTTGATGTTAAGTTGTGTAAGCTTCCGATATAATTTTAGTATTTTCTCACATACAATTAACAATTTCAATTTAACGCCACCTTAATCAAGAGATTTTAGGAAGGGTTTTTTTTACTATTATTATAATTATTATTCTGCCTACAATATATATATATATATATATATATATATATATATATTACCCACTATTTCTATGGAACCTTTCCTAATTCAGCAATCTAAAAATCCTTAATTAATCTAATTGTACAATGCTTTATTTGATAGCATCAGGTGGCATGGTTTAAAATGGTACAACATTGTAGCAACAGGTAAGGAATGGACAAAACTCACTAGCACACATGGGTAACGTGAGGGAATCAAAGGCACAAGAAACAAATGGGTAAAATATTTAGAACCAAGGAAATCAATGTAGTACACTTGTAGACTTGATAATTATTTATAAGCTTGGTTTCTTACAGCTTGTGGTCATTAGTTTATCATAAATCACCCAAAAGGAAGTATTAAACCAATTTTCTGTCCTGTTCAGTAACAATGCATCATGGCCAATAAGGCTACAAAACCAAGTTCTGTTCTTTCTAAAATTGAATATCAAATTCACATGTTGTAAAAGAAACAGGTACTAAATGAGTAAATTATGGAAATATTTTTTAAAAAAATAATCCTATAATGCTTATTATAAGTGGCTTGTAACTCTAAGGTGATTGCTCTTGCATATTTTCAAACACATTCTCTGTTACATGATAGTTCTAAATTTAGCAGGCTGCAGAGTCAAAATAGTAAGCAAAGAAAGTTAAGAAGTACAGTGAGCAAGAACATCATACCCAAAATAAAAAGATTGGGATGGATTAAAATTACAGAAAGTTGGAATCACATGATGCAATTAAGTAAACATATTAACCACTTGCAAGTGTTCACATCACATAACATAGAAATTACCACAATGTAACTTACCTGTGTCATATAGATTATTCAGATATGATTCTATTCATATTATATCTAACAAGTTTTTCTATCATATAATTTTAACAGCAAGTATACAAGGTCCTTATGTCACATATTTCATTGTTATCAAAACTGAACTGGTTCGGCTGGTCCGACCGGTTGAACCTTGAACCGCTTAGGTGACCGGTCCAAGTCAATTCTTTAATACTACCGGTTCAACCACGGTTGAACCTCGGTTTTAACACCATTTTCATGAACCGGTGCCTTCACCGGTTCAATGACTGGTCCGGTGCTGAAAACATTAACATATTTGTTATTAAGGACACAAAAAGAATAGCTAAATAATCTTTTTGATATTTATATATAACGTGAAGCTCAACTATATGTTGATTAATGGCAGTATATATGCACTAAATCTATGAAGATTTTTATCATTCTCTTCTATCCATAAACTTTTTAGTATGTTTTCATTTCATCCATCCTGATAAGCACTGAGCATGATTGCTAGTTTATTGCCAAACTGCCAATCATTATGAAGATGCAGGTAATTATAATGAAGACAATGACTAATCCTTTTTTTAGTGATAGTGATAAATATATCAGAGTAATTAAGCGCTAAATGAAATATATATGTTACTCTTAAGTGCTAAAGATAAGTTCTGATCCTAACAAAAAGTAACCAACAGATCTCTAAACAGTAAATTATGATATAATGACATCTCAATCATCAATTCATGTGGTTCAAATCAAAATCAATATCACATACTCATGAGGCTAGATTAGTACAGCAACCTGCCCATCATACTACAATTACCTAATTATAACTACTCACAATTAGATCTCATAGAGGCATCACTATTCTATAACTACTTGCACTATGTACCACATAAAGATAAATTACAACAAGGAAAATGGCTCAATGCCAAGTATTCCTCGACCCTTCGAGTCATAATATCTATTGTTCATCCCCTTGTTGAAATCATATGTAATTAAAATCCAATTACAACCCACCATATGAGACCACCCAAATGCACTCCAACTTTTAATTCTAACCTCCCCATAAACTTAATATGCATATTCTAACTAGTAGGAACAGCATGGGGAATACAACTCCAGCCACAATTTATTTTAGCCTGTCGGGTTCAAGCAACACATCTTGTAGCTATGCTATATCATACTACTTCCCTTAATGAACCATCATTTTGTCTCAACAAAATAGAATGCTATAGACTTATTTATAACATGCTTACGGTAGGCCAAGACACCTTGAGTTCACACTTAAAAGTATCATACTAAATCATTACACCATTACACGATCCTCATACTTCAAAATAAAGTATAACAACTTACCCAAGTCTCTTAGGATACGATAATATAGATGACCTAAGGTTGGATCCCATAGATACCTTAACACAACAAGCTGCCCATAACATACACATACACATATATATACATATATATATATATAATAGCAACAGTGCAATTTAAATTCATAATCTAGTTATAACCTCCTGATATAACACATATAGTCAAAAGGCACACTAACACCAAAGACGTCAAAATACCAAAGCAAAACTATACATAACTACATCAGCGTATCCTTATATATATGTATACATACATAAATATAGACACCAGTGCATCTGCTATGGCTATACAATGCATTCCCTCCCCCGAATCATTAGGCAAACTCATCCTCCTACATGTTTATTGAATGTTCACAATTTAAAGAGGGAGAGTACTAATCAAATAATGAGTAGCAATTCGATAATAAGGTAATTACTCAACTTCTCTATCATTAGATAAACATCAGGGTACCATTTCACTAACACAATACACATGATATCTATGCGGAATTAGAATCAACCATTCTAAATAACATAAGCACAAAGGCTTTTAGGATCAAATCATACATCTCCATAATTTCATCCAAGCATCCATCAACTATACATAACTATCAATACTCACCAATTCCATATATGCATGCCTTGGTCTTTGAAATATTTTCTTTCATTTGTGCACAAGAATAATGAAATGTGGATTCGTCTTAACAACATAGAGCAAGTGTCAGATAACCCATTCAATGAACCATAGCACTATAATCGAGGGGCATCTAGGTAACCACACAGTGAACCATAGCACTATAAATGGTGGTACCCGAGAACTACCAGTGAACCATAGCACTATAAACGGTAGCCTCAAAAGCAACATGCTATAGACTACACAGTGAACCAAAGCACTATAATCGTGATAGTCTCTTCAGCAAACCATAGTGCTGGAAATGTAAATGATGTCATGAATGCAATCAATGTATGAGATGCGAACCATAGCGCGTAAACACTATCAACACTGACATCCCTGGACCATTCCACAATAACCACTCAATAATCATCATTCATCCCCACTGCCATAAGGTCGAATTAATATTACATGATTTTAATTTACAACATGACATTAATTCACACCACAACAACATGTCACTAGGGCCAGCCATCATTAGACCATCATTTAACATTCAACCTTTGCAATATCGATGCGAAACTAAACAAAGGAATCAATGAGTATACTAACAACACATAACACCATAAGTATATATGAAAAATATCATGCATCCATCAGATATTGGAATACACATACGCATATCATCAAACATAATTCAACATTAATCGTAAGCTAGTAACAAGACAATTTCATCCATAGAATAATTTAATCAAACCAATGCATGAAGATAATAAGGTTCAGGCTGTGACAAATTTCTTTCATCACTAAAACAAAGATTGGAATAATGCCATCTTGAATAAACAAGTAAACATTTGATCCAACCCATACCCCGGAATCAAATTTCTATTTATTATTTAATTAGTAATCCCCTCGTATGTAAAACGTACCTGAACTAGTTCCGGCTTTGGTTTTTCACTTCCAATCAACAACCCACTAACTACTCAAGTCTGACAATGTCAATTACGCGTTGCATTATATGAAGTCTAACCTCCGGGCATCAATTGAGCTTGAAAGACAAATCCTAAAATATGGAATAATTATTTTAAATGCTCCTAAGCTATACAAAACATGTTATGAGACGTAATCAAAAAGTTTGACAATATTTTGATGAAGAACGATTTACCGAGACACCAATATGCTTTCCAAATTAAACTTGATAACTTTTGATGCTTCAAACTTGAATCAAAATACTCCTAATTGTTCTTCTAAGTTGCTGCCATATGGAATTTACAAGGAAGAGGATGAAAATCAACACCATGGATAATACCCAACGTGAACTGAATATGAAGGGGAAGGGAAAGAATCATGGACTCACGTTTTTAAGTTTCTAAAATCAATACCCAGGCTCACAAGGACCCTCAAACAGCCATGGGTTAACACGGTTTTAGTCCTAAGATGAGGAAGAAAATTATTCCATTGCATGCACCAAAGAAGAACGGAAGAGGAAAAGTGGAATTGGAGACCCCAATAGCTTACCTTTGTCACCAATCTAGCAAGGGCATGCAAGGATGGTAAGGATTCACACCAAGGACGAAGCAATTAAAGTAAAAGGTGTACGGTGGTGAAGAGGGAAACGCTATATAGTTGAAGGAGAAGGAAAAGGAGTACGAGAAAGAGAAGGAAAGTTAAATGTTTTGTAAAAAATTAGGAGAAACTAATTTCTTTGATAATAAAATAAATAAATTAGATTGTAGGATTTATTAATCATAGTTAAATCTACTTAATCAAGTGATTTTATTCTATTATTCATAATTTCTTGTATAAATGGACCCATTTATAATTTATTATTCAATATCTATTTTCATATTATTTTTCTAATATCCACACTCTACTTAAATTTTATTAATTTTATTAAATGAATTATAAATTTAAAATTTTTAGGATGTTACAATTTGTTCCTTGCTCCCACTTCTCAATTCTTTCAATTTCATGGATTTAGGGGGTACCTTGAACCAATTACAAGTTGTGGGTAGCTTTGGAACTATTAGGGTCTTGATTTCTCCAAGTTCAAGTAAGTATTTAGGATACCATCGTTTGTTTTGACTTTGTTTTGTGAAATTCGGGTATTGATCGAGTTAAGTATAATTTAGGAACCATTTCGGAGGTGTTTCATGTAACAGGCAGCATTGAGGTTCTTTCAGAGTATAGTTTTGGAGTCTTTAGCTTGAATCGGTAAGTCATTGATTGATTAAAATAATTATTGATCGGTTTTTAGCTTTGGAATATGATTTTGAGAACGTAAGGGTTATTAAAATTTAAATACTTGTGTTTTAGGAATTTTCAAAACTTGTGATTGGTGATCGGATAACGGTTGGATAGCTATTGAGCTTCTGGAATCATTTGTTCCAGGTAGGGGGAGCTACTACATTTTAAATGTATGATTTATGGATGGGTTGAGGTATATTAATAAATTATGAATTGATGTGATTGTGAACCATGATGATTGAATTATAAATTGTGGAATGTTTAATGATATACCCTGCTAGTTTGATAATTGAGAATTTTCTATGAATGTGATATATTGCGTCCATGACGTAGTTAATAAATTGCATAAGATGCATTGATGTGATTAAGTGGATATCATTGTATGGTATGAGATGCATTAACCTAATTGACTGAATGATTCCCATGCATGAGATGTAAGAGGATACTTGAATTATTGATGTTGAAATATTGCATGAGATGCAAATTGAGCAATATGATATAGCATGAGATGCTTGTTGATGATGTTGGTGTATGCACTATGAGCTTTTATGCTTTTTCATTTGTATCATTTTTCTACTTATCAATAGAATAAATATTTCAGTTTAAAATTGTTTTAAAACATATTTATCCTTGGAGTAATAGGTCATATAAAAATTATTCCTAAAATGTCCCTAGTCAAGTATTTACATGGGGACATGTAAATACACTGAGACTAGTGTGTGAGTGTACTGATGACCTGATCTCACAGATCATAGATATAGATGATATCGAGTCTTCACACAGGTACACATTAAGAGTAATGATGTACTGAACAGACCCACCATGAGAACGTTGCATGGATCGTTACATGATTGTCATAAACGATTCTCAATATGATAATGGTATATGTAGTCCTTCGACCTGAAGTCACTACGATTCCTACATGAGGAGTTTATTGTTTTAATACAATTAAACGTCTTCTGTAACAAGAGGACTATAAAGGTTGTGATTAGGCAATGAACAAATTATGCAGAGGGATGTGAGTGATGTAGATGGGATTTGTCTCTCCTATGTGACAGGAGTGATATCCATAGGCTACTTGATGGAGTAAGACTAAGAAAACGCATGGCCATGCTAGAAAGAATAAATATTAGATATTTATTCGGATCCAGTCTACTCCGGTATCAAGTAAAATAAATTGGGCCGTACAAGGATGACGCGACCATGCCTTGGGCCCAATTAGGATATCGTGACAAAAGGAATAAACATATTAAATAATTATCACTTATAGGTTATGTTGATAATATTCGGACATAATGATGCATTGCTAGATGCCGCTCTTATTTTATATTAATAATAAAATAGTTTATTATTAATATGACCGGGTATTTTACCTATAGGGTTACACACATAGAGTAAGCCCATCAGAAAATGTTGTCTTATTTTAGTTGGATTAAAATAAAGCTATTGGGCCTAACTCATTCGGAATGAGTAAGGAGCCCACTTTTAGAGAGAACAAATTAGGTCAAACCTAAGCCTATAAATAGAGCATAAGATGCTCATAGGCGGTTCACTCAAGTAAGACATAAATTCGCAAAAGTTGCAAGAGCTACACGCCGTCAAACTAGCAGTTGGCAAGTGTTGCGATTCTGGTGGGAGTGCTCGTGTGGACTCCTAAAGGACGAGGCTACGACTGCTTCGGAGTTCTTCAAGAGGTAATCCAAAATGAATTTCGAGATTGTTTTGTGCTTTGAAACACGGAACCTTGCAAATCCTATAGAATCCCTTTTATTTTTCCGCTGCTCATGCTTAGGGATTCCCTAACAGATGATATATACATATGAATGAGATTCTATGTGGTTTCGAGGATTCCAAAAAGACCTTGAGTGGGACTCAAGGCAAGCCTATTGAGTGGGACTCAGGGCTACCCATAACACTCCCGTTATCGCTGAGAGTGATTGTGTTACGTGAGAGGGTAAACGATTTAGCACCAGTAAAATGGTCAGATAAGTTGAGAGCTAAATATATGGATGAAAGCCAATGTGTTGCATCACTATATTTGATGATGTGCATTGGATTCATGTGGTTGCATTTATATAAATGTATATGCATTGATATATGTTATTAAGAATAACATGAGTTGTGATAGCTAATGAATGTTGAATTGAGTTGAATGATAGTTAATGCGATATTTGATTGTGATATTATAATGTATATTAGAGAATTGGATAGATTAATCTGATTCAATAACTGTCATTTAATATTGATAAGTGTGCATGTTGTCTTGTTTTGAGTTTTTTAGATGTAGTTTCTGTTTATTTTTGCCTTTATTCCTCCTGATTTCCTTATTTTTTAATTTCGTTCCACATAGACTACTCGGTTGTCTCTATTTTTGTAGGACTATTGGTGTTTCAGGTTTATTTTAATGAGAAATGGAAACTTGGATGCAAGAAGAAGCCTTTGGGAACCTTAGCAGTGTGATTGGGCAAGGTTAGAACAAACCACTGGTAGTGGTTGTCACTAGAATGAAGAGAATTTAGAGGATCAAGTGAAAAAGACCACCACTAGTCGTGGTTTCCCACCACTAGACGTGGTTGGCACTATTTGTTCAAGGGTTCATCCAGAAAAGACCACCACTGGTCGTGGTTTCCCACCACTGGCCTTGGTTGTCATCAGGTGCCATGATATACTGAAATTTGAATGATTTGGACCATCAGACCCCAAACCATGGCCAGTGGTGAAGCCTTGTTTCCTGATTTTTAGATGCATATTGGGGGCACTTGAGGGGGGTGTTCTGAACACACTTGGAGACAGAGAAAGAGAAAAAAAAAATAGAGAATTTTTAGAGGTTTTTAGAAGAGAAACACGAAGGATCTTGGCATCTAACATCGGGTTTTAGAAGATCAAAGGGATTTCTGAGTGAGAACTAGTTTTCTTTTCTTCTTCTGCTCTTTCAAAGTTCATCTTGAGAGTTTTTGTATTTCTCTAAACATGGAGTTTATTATGGATTGTATCAAATTTAGCATGTGTAACTAATTTCAAATCTTGGGAGATAGGGATTGTGACATGATTATATATTGAATGACCTTTTGTTCATTCTATTTATAAATTTTGGTTTCTATTCAAATTCTGTGCATGTTTAAAGCTTTTATGATCTAGAGATAGACTTAATTGAACCTAGAACATCGGGATAATTGAAAGATTAATCGTTGTTTTGAAATGCCTGAATTTGAACATAGGGTTATAGATCACGAAAGTGTGCATAACACTTCGAGGTTAATTGGGATTTCACTATTCTTAATGAGTTCAAGAAATAAATCGAACGGTGTTCTTTATTGATTGAGCATGTCATCATTGTTTTGAGAGGAAAACATTAACGAATTTAGGAAATCTCGCCTTAGAACGTTAATTCATAAATAGAAGGTCTTAGGTACATCAATATGTAATGCATTCATATACCTAAATCCTAAGAACTTAACCATCGTGCAATCCAACTTAAACCAATAAAATTTGTTTCTTTATCACAATTTTGCTGTAACATTTAGTTTACTATGTTTTTCTCCATTGTTGAACAAATTTTCTAGATAATTGAATCACTGTCAAAACTAGTACTTGGGCATAATCCTTGTGGGAACGATCTTATTTATTACTTCAATAAACCGTATACTTACGGAACGACTATCAAATATATGGCTATCTTTTCAGTGGATTTGGATCGAGATAGTGAATGGTAAGGAGTTACCATGATTGTGTAGGAGGCACTGTGCCTATACACGTATATATGTTGTATAGCATTTTGGAAGTATAGCCTTGGTCGACTCTTATGTATAGTTATTTTGATATTGTATATAAACTGTGTAGTGGACTCTACGTAGTTGATGGCTTCACTGAAAGCCTAGATTATATTTTGTCTACCTATATAAGATAATGATGATGGTGATTATGTTGATATTTTGGTTGTGGTGACCATGGATAGTCTCATATTATGCATGAGATGCATTAATATATCCAGGAACTGTAAATTGTGAAAGTTAATGCATATGTGAATGAGATGTCCAGGACTTGTTTGTAAGTTGTAATTTGAATTAGAATATGGATTGCAACTTGACTTGATGATGACTTGATGATGGATGCATGAAAAATAAGGGTTTTAGATGAGCTTTATGCATAATTGAGGAAGTGACAGGGTCATATTGAGTTTTAGGGGGTTTGGATACCATGGAATGGTTCCAATAGGTTATATGCATGATTTAAAACTTATAGGATTTGGAATGGGCCAAATCTAATGAGTAATGACTTTTAAGTTGCACATTTAAGCCTTAGAATGGACAAAACATGATTTTGTGCATATCTTAGTATATGTTAAAATTTTGGCAAATGGACAGCGCCAATAGCTCTGGAATGGTGAAAACATTGTGCCCGTGAAGTTTTGTAGTAATCAGGGTTGAAACGGGCAAATTAGGTAGTTTTGAAGTTAATTTATGGGTTAGGAGCTGTCATTATCGCTTAAGAGAGCCTTTATATGAGTTGGGGGATGCATTCTATTGAAATCCCGCTTAAGCTTGATCATTCTCGCTCAAGCGAGCTGACTAGGGTATGATGCTATCGAATTTTTCGCTTGAGCAAAAATCTCGCTTAAGTGCCCAAAATCTCACTTAAGTAAGCTTATTTATCCTTTGCTTTGTGCATGAAAATTGTAGAGAATTTTGTCACCATCGTTTTGATACCCAATTTGCATCGATCAGAGTTTGGTAGCCTGAATTATGCCCAAAATATTAAAGGTGTTCAAGCTAAAAGTTTCAACAGGACTAATTTTATAAAATTGCAAATTAGGCAGTCTTCGGGGCATAATTGGCCCTCGACTTCTTCGTAACAGTTATAGGTATTTGAGTTACGGATGTGTACAAATTGAACTCATCTCGACTAGAGTTTTGTAACCCTAATTTGACTCAATTTTCTGGGCAGTGCGCAAGAAACCGACGTGCTGAAAAATTTTCCTTAAGCTGTTTTTGAACTCCCAAGCCTAGGATACATTATGGGGGACCCGTAGAGTCATATGGGGACATCCTAGGACAGATGTGATTAATATAAAAAAAATTCTGGTATTTTTGTTATTATATTAAGGTTAGAATGTTTTAAAACCTTTCTCGTATAATACATGCTATATATATATATATATATATATATATATATATTGATGAGGACATAGTTAAAAGGCTTCCTTTAAGCTTTGTATTTTATTTTGTACATAATTAGTGTTTTGTTAGATTTAGGTTAGAAAATCCTTTGGGTTTTAAGTTGGGTCTTAGATAGTCATATTTTTTCATTTTAGACTACTTTTGGGCCTTGTATATCATTTTGGGCCTTATAGTTGGCCACCTTTCATAGTTTAGTTACTTTTGGGCCTAGGAAATAGGAGAATCCCATTAATAGAGTGTATTCCTCTTGCCTATATAAGGCTTACCTCTCCATGTATTCCATACCATTAGTTTTAAATGAAATACACATTTATGAGAAGTGAGATCATACTTCCCTTTAGGCTAGAAAAAGTTCACTTTCTTCAAGCTCTTATCACTATGTGGTTATCACTAGAGTGACAGGAAAGAGACTTATCCAAGTCCATTGGTAGCATCTCCTTCATCATTTCCATCCATTCCATTCACCTTCATCCTACCATTTCAACCTTTAATCATTTCCTTCCACATTTTCCTTTTTAAATACCTTAGTCTCCCTTAGCTTTAGCATTTTAAATTTTTAGTTTCTACCTTCATTCATGCTTCCAAATTGTTCCTTGATTCTAAGACAATCATCATCAAAGATTTAAAGAGAGAAAGATAGCTAGATCCATCCCTTTTTACCGACAAGTGAAGATTAGGCTATATCATATATATGATTAAAAGTTTTTCAAAGTCATATAATCACTTAAAAAACTCACATGACTAATATATTTTAATCTCAACTATCTAGGATAAGATCTAACGGTTTAAATTTATTCTCCTCACTCTCACCTAAGAAACTTTCTCTCACGGTGCATCGTCTATGTGTGTGTGTGTATATATATAATATCTTATGAGCAATGTTTTCAGAACCGAACCGGTCATTGAACCGGTGAAGGCACCGATTCATAAAAACCGTGCTAAAACCGGGGTTCAACCGTGGTTGAACCGGTAGTATTAAAGAATTGACCCGGACCGGTCACCTAAACGGTTCACGGTTCAACCGGTCGGACCGGCCGAACCGGTTTAGTTTTGATAACAATGCTTATGAGAAAGACTCTCTTAGGTGAGAGTGAAAGGAGCAAATATAAATCATACAACCATACATGGATGATCATGATTAAAAGGTTTTTAAAATCACATGATCACTTAACAAGTCACGTGATTATGCATAATAAGATCTAACAATTCAAATGTGTTGTTCTCACTCTCACGTAAAAAAATCACTTTTTTAATCAAATAATTAATACTTTATTTCATTATTTTAATAACTATAAATTATCATAATAATTTCATTTTTATCATTATCAATTATTTTATTATAAAATGGATGATTGAAATTTATATTATGTTTGGTCAAATATCAGATTTTTATTGCTTCATAAATATATTGATTTTAATTTTACGAGATGATGTTAAAAATATTTTTTAAATATATAATAATTATGATTAGATAATTTCATCTATTCCATATTGTCATTATTCATCAAATCTATCGTAAAAAAATATCCATTGATTTTTTTATATTCATTATTATTATATATACATACTTATTATAAGTAATCGAATTAACCGAATTAATTGTTAATTCAAATATATTAAAAAAATATTTATTGAGAATTAAATAACAAAATGAAAGTTTACGAGAATTCCAAATATATATCAAGGTAACCGTGAGATAAAAATTTGTGTTCTAACCAGTCAATTATATAGTAAGTTGAAGAAAACGACATGACTGAAACTATCAAATCAAATTAAACAGAATTTATAATATGAATCATCATCTACTTTGACTTTTTGTTAAATTTTTTTCTATCTTTTTAAAATTTTCAAAATTTATTACATTATTATTTTTGAGATTTTTTAAATTTAAAATTATGTTCCTTTTTCTTCTCTCTTCCTTTGTATTATTATATTTAATACTTTGTGTATTTTAAAAATTAGTAAGAGAATTTATTTTTTTAACTGGTAATATCAAAACAAACATCAACATGTGGAATTTCTTCAATCCATAAGGTAGAGAAATAACATAAACATGAAAGTAAACTAAAAATTAAGTGTCATGCATTTACACATAGCTAGTCTTTGTGGTATGGGAAGGATTACAAATAATTGATAAAGATCATTGAAATTGAAAATTGAGAATGCTCATTATTGATGTGGTCACTATTTGTCTTGATATCCAATCTATATGTACAACTTTACATATTTTGTTCAACACATCAAGCATAATGAGCACATTTGTCATAGATCTATTTCAATATACGATAGAATTTTATTAATGGTAGATACGCTTATAGTTATATTAAATAAATTTTTTATCAAAATAAAATTCTAGTTATTGCTGTTACTTTTTTCTTTTGATTTTGTATATCTTAATTTTACAAGCTATTCTCATCTTTCATAAGAGAAGAGGATGGAGTTTTCACAACCATGGTGATCTTAGAGTAAAAAAAAGTCAAAAGCAACAAACATGATATAATTTTATGTAGGAAGTGTCATATGCTATTGTTTTTTATTGTACATTATTTAATTTTGTACAAAGAAGATATTTAATTAGATAATAGATACATATTAAATTGAATAAGAGATATCAAATTAGATATACGATATTATTTTTTAGAACAAAATATAAGATATCAACTCATGACCATTCAGATCAAATCAAAGGATATAATTAGTTTAGATTAAAAAAATTAACACGTATTTCTTTCTATTCTAACTAAAAAAATAATATTTTATCTCCCACAAAAATTTAAAAAGTTACATAAATCTCTCTAATTGATTTTTTTAATTTGGGATCGTTTTTCTCCTTTATGTTTTCATCATTATCACTACCTCTTTATAGAGCTTTTCACCATATTCTAAAGTATCAACTAGTTTTTCAATTTGACTTTAATTATTTATCATAAAGTGACACTTATTCATTTAACTACAAAAAATATAATTAGATGATTTATATTTTATGTGTTTTTTGCTATCAAATTAAAGTTAATTACAAGACAATTTATAAATACAAAAAAATATAATAAAGCTTCAAACTTTTTTTACATATGTACATGTTACTCATTATCATTTTTTTAATTTTTTTATGTTTTAATATTTTCACGTGAATGTTATCATTGTAAATATTTTGAATTTAATATGTTTATCTTAATCCTATATTAATTTGATGTAATCAATTGAAAAGTTGATGGAAAAGACGATGAAGTTCCTAAATTAAAAAATCAATTAGAAATATTGATGTAACAATTTTTAAAAAATCTTTTAAGAGATAAGATATCATTTTTTAGTTAGAATAGAAAAGAGTACATGCTATTATTTTTAATTTGAAGTAATTGCATCCTTTGATTTGATCTGAATAGTCATCATCAATTGTTCTCATTTCTCACCATATCACTTTGTTATAACTAAATGTGTTCCCATGTATACAATATATCTAGTGAGAACTAAATGATATGGTGAGAAATGAGAACAACTCATAATTTAATTAGAACCCTAAACCCTAAACCCTAAACCCTAAAGGCAGGATTAATTTAAATTAAAAACAATACTATACATTTTTACTTAAATTACAAACAATACTTCCTAGGGTTTCTCGACCTCTTTACAAGAACGGGCCTCCTAACCCGTATATGCTAAAAGAAGGTCAGCTTACTTCCTCAGGATCTGGGAATGCTTAGCATTCAGGGGAACATAATGGATGAACGCAACATGTTTCTCCTGCTAGGGGGGCTGCTGATCTTTGCCCCGTTCCTTCTAGTCTTGTCACCTTTAAACCTCTCTTTTTCCTTCTCCACATGTGGTGAAAAGGTTGACGCCATATTCCTTATTATCGTAGCTTCAAGATGCATCTCAAAACCTATATATTTTGACGCCTTGCACATAAACTCCTCAAGAATAGTGGGTAGTCGCTTTGCTAAAGACAAGGCAAATGGAGACTTAGGCTGCCTCCTTATAAAACCTTTTCGAGAAATCTTTTAAAGATTCTATCTCACCCTTCTTGATTTAAGCCAAGGTGTGAGATGTCCTTCTTCAGAAGCTTCGACCATCTCATGCCACGAATCTATTAATCCAAATGGAAGCCCCTTAAACCAACTTAGGGCTTCAGCCGTCAGTGTGCGAGGGAACATGTGACGCATAACGTCAACCTCAGCTCCCAGAAACATGGCTTCATAAGCATAAGCATCGAGGTGCTTATATAGATCTGTCTCACTCGTGTACTTGCCTATATAGAGAGGCTGGGTGGTTTGCAAATGCCTAGGGACAGGCACACTCATGAACCTCCTTGAAAAAATAACGCTCAACTTGTAACCAAAGGGAGGAGTATTGAAGGGTCTGCTGATTCGCCGCAAGGTTCAGTGCTCAACATGAGATTGGGTTTCCTTCTCCTCCTCATACGTTAAGATCTTCGAGTAATGGGGTGTGCGTGGTACCTCAGGTCTGGCAACTTCAGGTTGGTGAAGTCCAAGAGAGCTCTCCCTCTCAACTTGTGTAGGGCGTTCACGCTTTAACTCTTCAAGCTCTTCCCTAAGCTGTCTGATGGTCTCATCCCTTGGGTTAGGAGTGACCATTGGGACTATCTTCTTAGCAGAGACGCTAGGGTTATCAAAGGCAAGGCGCCTTGGCTCCAAACATGTAAGATCTTCCACATGCCCTTCAAGCACTTTTTCCTCCATGAAAACTTAACTTAGAGATGCGAATATGAGACTAAAAATTTACAGGTCCTATCAGGCGTGCCAATGAACTAGTCTAAGTCGAGGTGCAAGGGTCAGCCTTGGGATAGTCCTTAATGATGCTTATAAGCTTAGATTTTACACCGGTCCAGTAGGGATCCGATATTATATCCTCTATTCTAGTGGGAAATAAAGGTCTTGGGGTGATTCCTCGTATTAAACCATCAGCCTTACGCGTTGTAGGGCAAAAGGGGGTGTCACCTGCAAGGATACTACAACGCTCAAATTAGTGAATATTCAAAGGGAATATCAAAGCTCAAACGTAAGTTATAGAGAGAATGTTCCACCTTTGTTACGTTGATGCATGGGTATTTACACCTGGAGGTAGCGGAAGAGTCTTCTTGCTCATGAAGTTTCCTATACACTATTTCAGTACTATTCTGATCCTTTGTAAAAAGGCTGACACATGAAAGAGACGTTTCCAAACGACTTTATCTACCAATCAGTCATTTTACAGGTTACTTGTTTAACACGTTAATACATAGGTCAACTCTAACTTTCCAGTGTTGAGAGGATGACTCATACCAGAGTCAGTTTAGGGACCTTTGCGCATGATACCAGAATGTTGGGGTTGTGACACCAAGCTATGCGACAGATTATGATCAAATTACCGTATTGTCCATGCACCGGTATTAAGACCAGATCAAATAATAAAAGAAAAATTATAATAATAATTATATTATTATTATTAAAATAAACTCTTTATCTTATTCCATTATTATTTTAGGATAAAAATTATAAAAATCAAGATAATCTTTTTCTTATACTATTGACATATCAAATATAAAATAAAAAAAATAAACAAACCTATAATGGGTAAGAATGATAGAATAGGATAGAGATTTAGAGAAAGAGAAGAGATTATGAGAGAGGATTTTGGGTTTGGTTTGGCAGAAGGTCACATGGATCTTCTTCAATATACAGTGTCAAGTAGTTTCGATTGTCAGAATAAAATTGGCAAACACTTTTCTTTTTCTATTTGATATTTATTTTCCTTTATAACTTTAATAGTACATTTTTTAAAATTTGTTGGAGTGTGTGCTAACTCAGAATGATACTACTAGTATTTGTAAAGTCCCAGCTAGATTTGGCTCTTTCTTCCCAACCAGCCACGCTATTAGCTCAACTTTCTCCAAACACGCCTTTTCTCATGCAATTTTTTCATTACATGATTCCAAAGCACCAACATAAAATATATTAAATTTTACTATTCTAATGCAACAGAGAATCCTATTTTTATTCGTGGCCCATACTACGTCCCAGACCTGGAAATCCACTTAGGTGCACGGATATATATTATTCTATTTCAACCTTCTATAATTTTCTTTAAGTTTATTTTTATTATAATTCTTTGAAAATTATTTAAGATCATTTTTAATTAATTTAAAATACAGAATTATCTTTACATTCAATTTATATATATATATATATATCAACCTACGCCATAAGACATATAGATATATCAATTACTATTAAGTAGGTAAATCAATTGAAATAAGTCTAATTTAATATACGGATGAGTTTGAGGCATGAAAATATAATTTTGTTAAATTTTACAATGAAGCATTGTACCACTATTTCAATTTAATAAATATATTAAAAATTATTAAGAGAAACTATTCCAATTTAACCCTTTTAAATTCTAAAAATATAGATACATTAAAATATAAAAAAACTAATTTATTTAATGATTCTTGTCCCACTTAGTGGAAATTGGATGATCAAACAGGATAGTAAAAAAAGAAAAAGAAAAAACTGAAAGTGTAATGCAGAGGGAAAGAAGTTACACACTACTCAAAGTCCATCACCTCCTCATGACTTAAGTAGATTTGTTCAAACTTTTTATACACCAATCTACATCAGAAGCATATAAATTTGGAAGAACAAAAAAGAACGGGTAGGAAAAAAAAGGATTTAACTAGGCCTAATTAATGAACTTATAATACTTTCTTAACTCTTCAACTTTTTTCCATCACCCTCATTAATAATGGCCGAAATGAAATTTTGGGTTTTGAATCAATGGAACTGGTGCTGGTCAGGCCAAGGCCAAAAATTTTGCTGCTCATCAATGTTGTGGAACATGTTGCAGAAGCTTTCATCTTGAATATCTGATCTTGAAGAGCATTGTAGGAGCTGTGCTATACTAGTGGGTTTAAGGGAATTTGGTAAAAGGCTCTTACCATTCTGAGAAGACACAGGACTGTTCATCACTGGTGTTCTTGAGAGATCCAAATTAACATCTGAACTGTTATCACTTCCATTGCTCCATGAACCCTGATCATTTTCTTTCTTGAGGTTTGTCCCAGTTTCACAGCAATCCCTACTACCCTTTAGATTTTGTAACTGTAAAAGCACACACCACAGAGTGGAAAATTGTGAATGATCATGTTTCACAAATGGCTTCTGGTTCCATGTGGATGATCAAGTGCAACCTTGTCTTTTTCATGGCAACATGGAATAGTTATAGCACAGAGTATTGAATAGAAAAAGGAAAGTAAACATTAATTTGCAGTTCTCAGTTCTGACACTGTCACACTGACTCTTCCCAAGAATGATCAACTCACAATCATGCAATGACGGAATCAATCACTTTAAAGTCACTCAATAACATGTGGGATCATAACCCAACATGAAAATTATGTTTTATTAATAAATTATGAGTTACCCTTCTTTCCTCACACATTGAGAATACATATATATATAAATTAAATCCATTGTTGGGGAAAAGGAAGAGCACTAAAACGGCTAAAAGAACCCAACAAAATGTACCAAATCAAAGTCTACATCAAGGAGGAAGATCATAAAACTTCGGTGAAAAAAATAATGAGGAAAAAGAAACCAATTATGGACTTAATAGTAACAAAACTACATTATTTCTTTCCAAAATCCTAGCATCTATAAAGTCAAGTCACACTCTATAATTGAGACTACATACAATGAAATATTAATTGAATATTTTGAATCAAGATCAGGATTTTAATGGTACCCATTAATTAAACCCTTAAGATCTCAAAAAATCTTCAAACTCTCATTTCTCCAAAAACCATTTCAAGCATGATCCAGAAATGTAACAAACATTAAAAAAATATAAAAAAAGAATAAAACCAATTAAGTACATGAGACTCCAGCAAGTCAAAAGTTTGAGAGCAAAATACTTTACTCTCACAGGCAAATAGAATACAAGATTGATTTAAGATTTGAACATGTAACTTGGTAATGACAAGACAGCTAGCATATATAATAGTATTGAAAGATCAAATTATTAAAAGAAAATGAATATATAAAAAAATGGTGGAAATTTACATTACCTCTGCATGTAATTTCTGGTTCTGAGCCTTGAGGGAATCATTATCAGCCTTAACAGCTTCAAACTGTTTCTTGAGAACTTCGTACTCCTTCTCAAGCTGCTTGGTCTTCCACCTAGCTCTTCTGTTCTGGAACCATATGGCGATCTGTCTTGGCTGAAGCCCCAAAGCCTTAGCAAGCTGCACTTTCCTCTCTGGCTCAAGCTTATTCCCGGACTCAAAACTCTTCTCAAGTGCCTTCACTTGCTCCAAACTCAGCCTCTTCTTCTTCTCCCCTAGCTGAGATCCATCATCTGATAACTCATCATCGACCCCATGCACCTCATGATCACACTTGTTCTCTATCCCTGAAAACGACATCGACCTCTTCATCATCAAACCTCCACCTGCACCACCACCGGCACCACAATATTATCAGTATAGTATATTTATTTTCGAAAAATAAATTTATTAATAGATAATTATGTATAAATTTTTTAAAAAAATAAATGAGTTATTCTGGAAATAATATGGGTTATTACTATTATGTATGAATATATGCATCAAGAAAGCATATAAATAAAATTAATTAATTTGGAATGAATTGTGGTTAGAGAGACCTTGAAAGTGGTGTTGAGGGGGAAAAGAGGGGAAGGAGGGGGTGGAACGGAGATGGAGTTGGTGGTCATCATCGTGGGTTTGGAACATGAAAGTGTGGGAAGGTGGGAAGGCCATGGTGGTGGGAGAAGAAGATCAGGGTGGTGTGGAAGTGATATCATACATGCAAGTGTGAGTGTGTTTGTATCTTCAAAGTTGAAACAATTTAATGAAATTGGGGAGCAGGGTGTGGCTGGTGACACAGCAGGGGTTTGGCTCTCACTCTCATGGTGACAGAGTTTTCAGAAAGAGGGATGGTGATGATGATAGGTACAGAGACCGAAAGACAGCGATTTTTAGGTTGAGAGACAGACAGCAGAGAGAGAAGAATCGGTATAAGAGGTGGAAATTCCTGTAATATATTAGGGATAAATAGTAATCTTTTAATTATATTATAATAGAGATTCTGAGTTTTATTCATGTGAGGAGTTTGTTATAAGGTTTTTTGTAAGTATTTTTATAGATATTTATTCAATATTTAGATATGTCTTCTCAATATCTAACTTTTTTAAATTTATATATGTAAGGTATTCAAATTATATATTAGGAATTTAAATTTTGTTGGATTTGAAATTTTTTTTGTTTAAAGAGTCAAAACTCAAATAAGTAATAAAAAACTTATAGATATTTAACATATATAATTGCTTTTTTAAGCTAAAATTAATTCTTATCAAGTAATATTTAGAGCTCTTAAAATGGGTTTAGCTTGATTGACAATCCCGATTTCATCATAAAATAAGTGAGTTTAGGCATCTAAAATTGAAATTTGAATTAATATTATTTTTTTGGTCCAGTCAGAAAAAAGCTCATCCAACATGTGTTAAGGAACCTTGATCTTTCTTTTGTATAATATGGGGCCGCCTGATAAAAAAAAACTTGAATTTTCAAGGCCTACTCGTAAAAAAATGGAAAAATTTAGGCAACTAATTAAAATTGAAACATAAATTTCTGGCTCATTCAAGGCTATAGATATACACAAATTTTGATAGAATTTTTTATCCCATAATATAACTAAAATTATACTTTTTCAATGTCATTAAATATTTGTTTACCAAATATGTCCTTCTTGTATATATTTACAAGGTCGTTAATTCTTTATATAATAAATGATACTAAAGATATTTTAAAAAATTACCTAGGTATGAAATTATTAGATAATTTTGTTTATATTTAGAATGAGAAGTATATGATGTGATTTTATTCAAACATACATCATGATTTTATAAAGTTTAACATGCAATGTTAATTGGTCACAAATTTAACTAGTTTTACAATATATTGAGTGAGAGATCTAATTAATTAAATTTGCATATTTTCATATAATGTTTTAATATATTTTAAAAAATGAAAAAAAGTCAGATTAAGATTATTTATTTATGAAGATTTAATTTATGTAAAAAATGACATGTATAATTTCAAATTAAATCACTAATTTAATTTTTGAAGTAATTTCAAAGGCGCCTTAACTTAGGAAGACTTGTTTGATAAGTAAATAGATCCCCTTCCCCTCACTCCTAGGGCTGAGCAGCGGGTCAGATTTACCCGTTTAATCCAATTATCCAATCCAATCCAATTAAATTGGATTGGATTTTTTGGTCATCGGATCAAATCCAATCCAATCCAACCAAGATCCAATAATAATCGGATCGGATATCGGATTTGACGTTTAAAAATCCGAGTACTCGATGAGTACCCAACCTATTTTTATATTATTTATTATATATATATTAATGTTAATATTAATATTTTTTCTCACATACTCATGTTTTTCCCTTTAGAGCAAATAAGGGAATACCCAATCCAAGGTTAAAAAATAGAAATACTCAATCCATACCCACGTTAATAAAAAATATATGGCATAGCTACTGTTCTCATTTTATTTTAAATTTAAATGCATTGTTAAAATGGATTTGATTTATATTTTTATTGATTATGTGTGTTATTAAACACTAGTAAGTACTATGTTGTGATGTTTGACATGGACTTTAAGATGTTAGAAGTTTTTTTATATTGTGATTTCATAAAAAATATAATAAATTTTCTTTAGTCGGATATCCAATTATCCAATCCAATCCAAACCAATTTAGATCGGATCGGATTGGATTGCATTTCAAAAAAAAATTACACAAATCCAATCCAACCCAATCCAATAAAATTTGATCGGATCGGATTGTTTTTTGCGCGAAATCCAATCCAATCCAGTACTTGCTCACCCCTACTCACTCCCTCTTCATCTCCATATATAATTAATATGTGGCTGCTCATTTTTATACTAATATGCAGATGCGGAGAAGATTCATATATAACACATACTCTTTTCTAAACCTTAATGTGAAACTTTGTTCCCAATGATATTTTTAAAGGCGAATATGATAAATCGAAAATATATTTTTCTCATATATACATATTATGAACTGAATTAGAGATAAGTTCAAAACCACAAAAAAAAAATGAAAAATCAGCTCAAACTCAATGATTCGAGAATGAAGTTTCCGTGGCCATACAAAATAACTTATTAAATATATAATATGGGATTTTTGGCATTTTATTGCTCAGCATGGACTGGAAATCAGAGATTGGGATCATGATTCATGCAAGTCTAGTTTGGTTATTACCTGTCCACATCAAAAGAACAAACAAATCCCAATGAAAAGAAGAAAGCTTGGTTTCTTTGGAGAGATCTAGACGTTGCAATTGCTTGTGCTACCTTCATTTATATAACGTACACATTATTGGGGCATCTAATTGTTTCAAAACTTCAATTTTTCAAATACATGACACCCAATATATTTAGCTTGATTTAATTTTTAAAAAAGAACTCAAATTATACTCACCAAAACTTGAAAAAAAAAACCATTTTTATGAAGAAAAAATAGGCAACTTTTGATTAGGTAGAAAATCTTATAATTATTAAGCAAGTATGTTTAAGTAAATAAATATTTTAGTTTTATATGAGATCACAGAGTACAAGTCTTGTTGGAACTGTTAAAATTTATTTTGAAAAATTCTGTTGTTTATAATTATCCTATCTAATTCAAGTCTGGATAAAGTATTATTTTTTTATAAAAAAAAAAAAAACCTCTCGAGGTATGGTAATTAGCTTGTTGGGTCATGCATGTGTGACGAGGAAACCTGGCATTTGCCAACGTGAAAATCCAGAATCCAAGGAGACAAGTATAATAGAAAATTTTGAAATGTGGATCAGTATAGTAAAGGAACTTGCCCTTATAATTAAATTAATTAAAGCGAGTCTGGAATCTGCTATGCTGGATATATTAAACATAAACTGGGATTTTGGAATATTTTTACTCCAATTCTGCAACGGTATGCATGCATGGTAAAGATAGATTTCATCGTAAATTCTTATAGTGCGGCTAATCCTTTCAATTTATATAAAATATAATTTCACCCAGCATAGCTTATATATTTTATAAATTATAGTGATACAACTTATTTAAAATATTAAAATTTATTTTCAAATCAATAATTATTATTATATTTTATAAGGTATATTCATGTACTTATCCCATGAGATTAATAGATACCTAAAGATCTCATACAATCAACATATATAAGTTGATGGGTTGGTGTCTCGCCCAAACTCTCAAAATTAATTCTCAAAGTTTATTAAGATTAGAGAAATTTTTCACGATTAAATAATCCAGGTGAATTAACCCTTTGAGTTTAGATGACACATGACTTTAAACTAAACGACAACAACAAAACAATAAATCTAAAACAGACTTAGAATGAGTCATACTCAATATTATAGGTCCCTAATATATCAGGGAAAAGCGTGTTTAAATGGTTTACCAAAATAAATAAACCATAAACCATATAAACACGGTTGCCCTTGTAACCGTGGTTATATTGTATTTTAACCATGATTACCTTGTAACCATGTTTATAGTGTTTTCTTGAAATTTTCAAAAATGTCATTGCGCATTTAATTAACATTGTTTCCTTCTAACCGTGCTTATATCTAGTGTTTATATCTACATTTTGCCCTAGTGATAAGGTTACCTTAGACTTAGAGGCAACTAAACTTGCAACTACACACTTCAATTGAGCAATTATGAGTGACTAGATAGGTGTGTAATCGATTACATAATGATTATGTAATCAACTACCAGATAAACAAACTACATAGTTATGTAGAATTTTTTCTGCGCCCCCTAACTTACCCATTTGACCTCCGAATGACACCAAAATTTGACACAAGCCTATTCACACTGTTTGTGATTTAGTAAACTTGGCTGCACCAAAAAACAAGGGAGATATATGGTAAAATACAATTTGACTCTTTCTAAGCTATTTGGCCATTCAAAGCCATGCTAACTTCATTCAATTGTGACCAATTCAACGTAATCACACTATAAATATAGTATATGAGCTATACAACTTTTCTGGAGGTTTTAAAACCTTATTGATCAAAATAACACCTAACCAGTTCCTTAATTTCCACATATTCCTTCACCACTTTCACATGATTACCCATTCCTAAATAATCCCAAACAAGAATTCTAGGTTATGAAACTATCCTAGACATACAATCATCATAACCTGCCTAATATCACAATGCAAGATTCTAAAGTCACACCCGGGCATTGAAACATGGTTTCACATCCCCACATGACATCGTTTATAACTAAACTTCTAGTAAGGTTACATATACCTATCCACTAGTAAACATATATATATATATATATATATATATATATATATAATACTTCGATTGCATATTAATATAATACTGTAAATTATTCAAAATAACCAAAAGTCATATTTACACATTTACAACATCAAGTCATCAAAAGGCTAATCAAAATATTATTATCATCAAGGTTGTCAAACACATATTCTTCTTTATGACATCACATTGCTTCCATTCTTTGGGCTCACTAAGTGGCATCATCATCACCCTAAAAACTCACTAAAACAATAGATTAAAGAGTGAGTACCACTTAAAGTAGTAAATAGAAATATCAAACATAATTCTCAACCAATCAGTCATCCATAATAATTTAATCAAGTGCAATATCTTTCAACAATCAAATCATATATTCCAAGTCATATACATTACATATACCAATCAAGCATAAAAGCTCATCAAACATTAACTCACATACTCATTTCGTTCCAATTTCCAACATCACCACAATACTTCTAATTTTCCATCATCTAACATAGCCCAATACTCCAACACTCTCAATGCGATATCTGAATGTCATAGACTTTAGAAATATGATTTTTTCAAATGTATAAAAACATGCAATGTAGATTTGACTTTATAAATAGCAAATCATAGTATCAAAGGATAATCCACTCAGTAAATCTCAGTGTTATAAAGTTATGGATATCTAGATAACAACACAACATATCATAGTGTTATTAAATGATGGTACTCGAGAATTGCACAATAAATTGTAATGCTATAATTGGCAGTCTCAAATAGCGAATCATAGTGCTATAGCGAATCGTAGCACTTATTTCAATGCGTATGATGTCATGGTAATGCAATATGCAAGGATGCAAATCATGGTGCATTTAAATTAATTTCGACATCACAACCTAGCTCCACTAACCTTATTGTATTTCAAATCACTAATCATCAACTCAAATATCAATTCAGTTAAATGGAGTCAACCACAATCTAATACATCATTTACTATAACTATCATCAATATCAATGCAGCTGGTTACACACGCCAATCAACACTAACAATGGCAATACATTATATATGTAACATCCTTAATATTTTAGTAAAATTTTGATTGAAGGAAAATATTAATAATTACCCTTGAGATTTATTTGAGATTTTGGAAATTATTATTAATATAAATGTAATTCTAAAATAATTAAATATTATGAAAATAAATAAACTTACTTGATTGATTAATTACAAAAGGTTAAATGAGGTGAAATTAGAAGGAAGTAAATTTAGAAGTTACTAATGGGGGTAAAAGGGTAAAAGTTTAATTAAAACTTTCAATGAAATTAGAAAAGAAATGGGGAAAAGACCATTTTGCCCCTGAGTCCTAAAATAACAAATTTCATCTTCTTCTTCCTCATTTCACGTCAACTTCTTCTTCTTCTCCCTCACATTGTGAGCTTGCATGTTCCAAGGGAAGGTCCGTTCTGCGTAGAAACTTCAAAGTAACCACGTTTTTGAGATTGTGGCTTCGAGGTGAGTACAATAGAACCCTTAAAAATTGAGTTGTCTTTCCCCCTTCACTTTCTCTCTCTAGCCAATGGCCTTGTATGGAGGGAGGAGCTTCTGTTTCCTACTCCTCTAGTGCATGTGAGCTTGAAAACGGTATTTAGAACAATGAGAGTAGTATAACGTTAATGAGTTTTGCTTTCGACCTCTATAGGTAGCGAAACAGATGACGGAGGACCGTGTAGCAAAACGGGTATTGAATTTGGAGGTAGACCCTTGAACCAAGCACTTAGAGGACGCAACCGGCATCAAGAACAAATCGTCGAAGCTTGGAATTGAGGTAAGGGGGTGTTCGGGTCGTAATTAATTAGAATAGGTACGTACGACGGAATTGAATTATTTAATCAAACATTGGAATAATGAGAATAGTTATTGAATGATAATTGTATGTGTATGTATGTGTGAATGTGAAGTGTAATTAGCTTATGGTGATTATGAGATTAAAGTGTTTTACATTGTGATAAATCGATATGTATAGTGGCGTTGTGATGGTGGGCTTGACAAGTAGGTCGCCCATTTGATGAGTATGATCTGTTGTTGATGGCCACTTGATATATGATATCAGGAATGTGATATATACATGTACGATTATGTGGTGTGGGACGGCCGACGGTATGTATAGCCCCTTGTTTCTGGCTCCCATGGTTTTTGTACCCAGTTAAGCTACCCAGTGGTCGAGTAGGACCCAGTGGTTGAGGTGGAGAGTCAAGTAGGACTCGGTGAACCAAGCAGGGTTCACGGGGTGTCAAGTAGGACCCCCAGCTGAAGGCCGATCCTTTAGTATTCGGATACTAGGCATCGAATTAATGTGAGAGTCAGTTGTGCTATTCGATGAATTGTTGGCATTATGTGGTGTGAATATGTTCTATTACATTTGTTGGTTGTGGATTGTACTTTGATGATACTAAAACTTGAATAAAGCCAAGAATCTGTAAGTATGAATGGTGGATGAAGGAAAGGGAAGTCAATTGCATAAAGTAGTAATTATGTATTTTATTCTTAAATTACCATTCTAGATTAATTATGATACCAAACACTCACCCTTGTTGTGGTTTTCTTTTAATTTAGTAACCAGTGACAGGGAAGAGGTCGAAGCCCTGGAGGTGCGCCAAGTGGAGGATTGATGCCAAAGAGCAAAGGAAATTATGAATGAAATGATGTGTACAATGTGTGTTGTGTTTTATGTATGTTATGCCTAGATGTTCCTTATGTGTGTTGAATTAATCTGGAATATTGTCACCATGGTCATGATTGTGATAGATAATGAGTTAGAATTGGTATGTTGGATGATGAGAATGTGAATTCATGTTGATGAAGTAGTGAGGTATTAACGGCTATGTTTAGTCCCATGAGTTGGATTTATATATATTGGCATAAAGCCAATATTATTATTATGACCAGGCCTTGTTTGTTCTTGTGAAGATTGAATGATGCAAATTGTGTGTTCATTATTAGTAATTAGATGATGTGGCAAATGAATGATGGATTTGATTATGATGCATTTGATGAATTAGAAACATGATTGATGAGTGTGTTTTAGTTAAAATAATCTCATATGCATGCTTGGATGTGTGGAAATGGATGAATTAGATCAAAAGATGCATATGAAGGTGCAAATATATCAGATTGTGTGAAAATTTCTAGCTCTTAGGTATGTACTGTATAACTCGCTCAAGCGAGATGAATTCTCGCTCAAGCGAGACCTGTACGTATCATGTGGGTGTGGCTAATCTCGCTCGGGCGGATTCAGTCTCGCTCGAGCGAGAGCCAGAGGAATTGGTCTTGTGTCTATTTCGCTTGGGCGAATGTGACTCGCCCAAGCGAAGGAGGGAAGTTTAGGTACTGGAGTGATCTCGCCCAAGTGAGAATGATCCGCTGAAGCGAGTGACGATGGTGATGCCACTGGACCGATTTCGCTTAAGCGAGAAAATTCTCGCTCAAGCGAAATATGGCCCTAATGCGTATGGACGCCCTCGCTCAAGCGCGATCGTGGCTCGCCTGGGAATGAAATATGGATCTCGCTCAAGCGAGTAGGAACTCGCTCAAGCGACTTTCACTAGATTCGCTCAAGCGAGTAAGGGTCTCGCTCAAGCAAGTAACCCCTGATTCAAATCTTTCTTCTTTTGCTTCATTTAATCAATTCCCTTTTATTATTTGATTTATTTATTTTATTTCTAATCATTATTTTGAGCATGTTTAGTGAAGATAAATGTCATTTTGAATTAGGACTTAATTAAATATTATTAAATGTAAAAAATTTATGGTGCAAATTAATTAAGCAAATATGAATAAATGTAAAATGATGAAGGTCGTCACAATATATGTCACAAAACCTTATTAACCTTATTTATTCCAACATCGAGCTTTAACTTACAAACATTGATCCATAACATAATTGGTAATCATAATCATATTATATATATATATATATATATATATATATATCATCTCGAACTATTATTTATTAAATCAAACAACGTAATTCATAAAATCCAACCCCGAGACAAAATTCCTATTCCCTACTCAAATGGTAACCCATTTGTATGTAAATGTGTACCTTTTGGTGATCTGGCTTTCTAAATTTTCTTCCTGATTCACCGATTTCACTTCTAAATACTAATTTCTTAACCCAATAATTCCTAAAAATTAACAATAATTATTTTAACAACCCTTGAGCTAAAAAATATATATTTCAAAGCTAAAATCATCAATTTGATATAGTTTCTACAAGTGTCGACTTACCAGAATTCGTTACCACTTACCAACGACACTTTAAAACACTTCTAGCACCTCAGAACTTTAACTAACGACCTCCAATACAAACTTCAGTTGTTGCGTATGTAACATTCTTGATGTTAAAAATTTAATTTATTTTGTTGAGTGAAGTTAACTAGATATTCTAGGAGATAAATTAAATTTGCTCATTAGGAATTTTTCCTAAACTATTATAAATTAATTGAGGGTTGTGATTGGGATAATAAAATTGGAATAAATAATTTTGAGTAATTGATTAGTAAATTTAATTTAGATTAAATGGTGGTGATAAACTATAATTTACCATAGGGTAAAAGTAAGTTTTATTTAAGGAAATAAAAGAAAATAGAAAAGAAATAGCGAAATTATAATATTTCCCCTAAGACAAATTCCTTTTCCTTTCTTTCTTACTCGTGCACGCCTTTAAAGAATGGAAATAAAAGCCCAAGCTCTTTCCATGGTCGTCCACTCATGTGCCCAATTGATGCTCGATTTTGCAAAGGAACTTAAAATTGACCACATTTTCAGACTCATGGGAACGAGGTGAGCATTTTGGTAGCTTGAATTTCTAGTTTCAGCAACTTCTTTTCTAAATTGAATTTCACCTATAATGGAAGGGAGTTCCGTTTTCCTTGCATCATTGCATTTGAGCTTGAAAATAGAACTTTGGAACAATATAAGTATTGAGAATTCATTGATGGGTTTTTGTTTCAGTGCTCGTAGGTTATGAACCAAGGATTGGTGAAACGTTGGTCAAAGAGGAATCCAAACCTAAGAACACAATTAACTGAGGTAAGCCTCAAAAGCCTTAAAAGTATATTTGGAATGGTTTCGTTAAAGTGGGTTTTGATTTTGAAGGTCGAAATGCTAACCCGCTTCATAATTTCCTTAAAATAAAGATATTTGATGTACCTGGCATAGAGAACCATAGTTGAAAGCTTGGAATTGAGGTAAGGGGGTGTTCGAATTATTAATTAATTTAGATATAATTGTCAATGTCGATGAGTGTTTGAAAAAAGGGATAAAGTTAACATTAAATAGTGAGATTAACTATTACATATGAATTATGAGATCTTAGAAGGTACGTAGTGTAGTGAAAAGGATGAGTTTAATAAATAATTAATGTTAGAATGAGTTTCCGAGCGAGCAACTATGGGAAGTGTATTGAAATAATTATATGTAAGAGTTGATGCAAAGGATTATAAGGCATTATATTGAATGGTGATGAGATATGCAAATAATATTGTTGAGAATGAAAGACTAGGAAATCTTATGCATGAGTTATGAATATGTAAATGTAATGGAAGGAATTTTTTAGCATAAAAGTGATGGAGGAAGTTGTATTGGTGAAGTAATTGGTTGAAATGGAACCAATTATAATTTTGTGCATTACTCTTTGATCCAGAGGAAATTTTGAGAACGAATTGTGCCTGTAGATTCAAAATGAGTCCTTTATAATGCCCATAAAGTTTTGTAGCAATCAAAGTTAAAACGGGCAAGTTAAGGGGTACAAAAGTTATCCCGGAGGCCAAATTCTGTCGAATTCTATGTTCTGGTTTACAGCTTTCGTGTAATCGATTACCATAACCTATGTAATCGATTACAACTTTTCTATAATCGATTACTAGGTTAAAATTCAAGGATCTTGAGTGGTTTCAAGCCATGTAACGCCTAGATTCTTAGCATTTATTGCTAGAGACATACCCAACACGGAATTTTTTTTCCAAATTTTAGTAGACCTTGGGATAAATTCTAGGAATTTAGACGGGGATGTCATAGCCCACACCCAAAACAGGAGCAAAAATGGCGAATTTAGGATCATGGTTCCATGCTTCCCTTGGCTGAATGAAATTTTCAAAGGGGAAATGGGTTAATTCTTACGTTTGATGCTCTAATTAGGAAAAATGGTAGTTAAAAGCTTCACCCGCTACCACCCAAAGTTGCCACGGCCAAGCTTGATGGAGGAAAGAGAATTTACCATTAATGCATGCTAAGTGAAATTGAAAGATGTATAAGAGAGAATAGGCACATAGGATTTGTAAATTGTCTTACCTTGATGTAGCTAAGATGAAATTGAGTGAGTGAAGGAGGTGAGCTCGGCTTGGTGGAAAGGAGTGGCAAAGATGATGGCTACGAGAAGAAGATACACGCGGGAGAGAGAGAGAAAATGATCGGTGGAAGAAAATGAAAGAAAAGGCAACGAAGAAAGAAAGAAAAAATTAGGAAAAAAGAAAAGAAAAGATTAAGAATAGAAAATAAATTAAATTTAATAAATAGATCTAATTCATCTAAATTAAATTTACTTATTTCTAAAACTTTAATTTATCCCATTATTTTTAAATTAGGATGTTACATTGGGGAAAAGTATATGTCTTGAAGGATGAGATGAAATTGAGGGTATCTTCTTTCAGATGATCTAAGAATTTGCTGTGGGAGATCACCAGTTACAAGATATATAAATTTCACGAGGAATGGGATAGAATGTGTCTTTTATCCATTGATGGAGAAATCATTGGTGCTTTCACTTTTGCAATGCTAAGCGTATCTAAGGGAATTGAACTAGTTGATAGATTATTGTAAGAGACAGAATTCATTTATGCAGCATAAACTCAAAGAGGTTAATTTTGAACTTTAGATATGAGAATGGGGCCCACCAGGTGTACCTCTCTAGGCTGGCCTAGACCAAAGGGTCTTTGGGGGGAAGCCCTTTGGAATAGGGTGAGACCATGTTATTCCTTGTTGCCCCTTTCTCATAAAAATTAATTAATCAGAGTGCTCTGAATCTTCTCCACATGCTCCCCTGTTCCCATGTGCTTCTGTTTCCCTCACCTCTCTCTTTACTTAAGAAAATTAAATAATTCAAAATCTATTATTATTTGTTTCATGGTTGTATTTTTAACTGGACCCAGCTATATTTTACTATTATCCATGATTTATAAGTAGTTATGCCGCACACACTGATTCATTAAATCTGGGATCCAACACACATTCACAATTTCCTATGTACAAATTAAACCACAGTTCCCCAGAAGACAATGATCAGAACATGGCGTTTTATATGCTATGTAATGTAAGTCACTTGTCAACGCTGGAAATTAAAAGTTTACTTGTTTATCATGAGACTATTAAAAAAACCAAATACAGCTAGAAGGAAAAGGGGGAATCTAGTAAGGCATTTTTTTTTAATGCTAAGCATCACTCAGGAGTCCATCCACTTTCAATAAAATTTAAGATGTGAATTAAAATATCAAAACCTAATATAATAATTTCTTCAAAAGCCATCCTAATTAACACATTAATTGTGTCCTATTCTTATCTTTATATCCTATCTTAGTAGGCTTTTGTAGACTAGAGTTCTTTGTAAAACTAAAATTAGGCACCCCCATGAAAAGAAAATGTAAGGTATAGCTCCATTTCTGCTTGCTTCCACCCAGCAAGTAGATGTGTAGCATAAGGTGCCTATATGCACGATATTGGAGATATAACTTTGATTAGGATACACTATATTAATTCGTTTTATTCTTTCGCAATTATTAGATCTTTAGAATAACTTAATACATGTTCCTAGGATCATAGTTTGATTGTTTTGCGTACATGATCAGACTTCTTTCCCCTTAAAAATAACTAATGCGATTTTAAAAACGAAGTATCAATAGGGCAGTTAAAACTAATGCCCCAAAGTTATCAAACACAATTAAAATTTACATAAAACATTAAAATGAATAGCAAAATTCACCCTTCAAAACTATTAAATAAAAACTTGAAAGAGAATGAAACCTAAACCTAAAGAGTCCTCAAAGAAACAAGAAGTAAACCACTACAATAATCAAATGATACTATGTGGGGAAAAATCCCACACACTAACCGGACACTCCCATGCAACAACCAATGCGCCTATGTGGGACACAACTCATACATATGCAAATTAAATTAGTACTAAGGTTTATTCATGGTGTCGCCCATGTTGTTGCTTGGGGTTGTTGAACATGTTGGGGCTGGGGAAAACCAAAATATATATAAAAAATGATGTTGATGGAATCTGTCGTTGAATTTGATACTTTTGTCACTAAATAAGTCGGCGATGAAATTAGTTATGAACACATGTCCGTCACAAAACCTTTTAGTAATGCTTGCTTTAATTACGTGACAAGTAGTTACAGATAAACAACATAATAGAATCCCCAAAACTTCCACTACTAAAAAAAACCCTAGTCAGCTACTAAAAATTAGCAATCGACGAGCGTCGTCGCTATTTAGCGACCGAAAATGGCAAAAGGGACCTTCAAAAGGAAGTTTGCTACCAAGTTAACAACCAACCAGAAACCCATCGCTAAATTCGGTAATATTCCGTGGCAAAATCCGTCACTAAATACAAGTCGTCGCTAAGGCGGTCACTGTATTCACCTCCCTTCACTTTTATTTGCTTTCCCTCCAAAATTTTCTGTTTGCGCCCAATTTAGCGATGGAGGAACGCGTTCGCTACTTGAAGCAAAAGGTAGCGACGAATTAGTGGTCGTAGCTATCTTTTTCTTCCCTCTAAATAATTTGGTTTAGCTCGTAAAACTTAGCGACGTAGGAACGTGGTCGCTACGTGAAGCTAAAGGTAGCGACAAGTGTAGGTGGCTATAGCTATATTTTTCTTCCCACCAAATAATTTGGTTTGGCTCTCAAAACTTAGCGATGGAGGAACGCGGTCGCTATGTGAAGCAAAACGTAGCGACAAAAGTAAGTTTCCATCACTAAAATTTGTTTCCCCTAAATTTTTTTGGTTCCCTTATGCTGTCCTCTAGCGACGGCGTTCGTCCGTCACTAGTGTGTGCCAATTTATGGACGGATAGGTTTTATCGTTGCTAGTTGGACCACAGTAGCGACAGTGGTGTCTTTCATCGCTACTTAGTATTCAGTTAAACGACGGTGTATGTTCTGTCATTGTTATTTCTGCCGGTGGCCTTATTAATGACGTTCTTAATGACCTTTCCCTAAGTTTTTAACCTAATTTGAGCAACTATTTTTCCCTAATCATTTGCCCTAACTCTAGCCTCTCTCCCTTTGTCTCTGTCGAAGCTCTCTCGTTCCCTCCCTCCTTTTCTCTGGAGCTTTCACCTTCTGTCTCCCTTTGTGCTTGCATTCAGAATCTCCCTCACCGGCGGGTCAGCCATTTCTCTCTGCTTAAGTTAATTCTCTGATTTTGATTCTCATTCTTCAAACTTCGTTTGGATTCTAACTATTTTAATAAATGTGCTCGTTTCTGCAAATATTGAAACTGAACTATAATTTCCTGACACTTGTGCTCGTTTTTACAAGATAACCAATATTTTCTTCACACTTGAATAGGTTCATTTTGCAAATATTGAAACTGAACTATAATTATGTTGATGTGCTTATTTTTGTTATATTAAAGTGAAGAGCCCACTATTTATCAAACGAGGGTTGCCTCATTTGACACCTCATGTATGTTTGAAAACTAGCCGTGGCCATCAACCACACCTTAGCATTTGAGGTTCCACAATTACAAAATAACTTCCCTATTTCTGAAACAAGATAATCCATTAGGTTATAACCACAAACTTCACCATCTAAGGACCCTTCCTTTAATTTTTCACCTAAAGTAGTTGCTTCCTCCATTGTCTACTTCAGATATCTAACATAAAAAATGCCACCCCTTTCTCCTGATGCAATAGAATCCACCTTCTTTTTTAGTTCCAAGAGTTTCATTTCAATTTTATCTTTCTTCATGTACCTCAAAGAAACAGGTGAAAATTGGAATTTGACAAAATGAATTGACTCCAGCTCATCAAGAACCTCTGATCTCTCTAACCTTCCTATTAACTCTCCCACAAGGCCTTCAGTTAGTGAGACCGAGTCACCAACAATCACAATGTTCTTTTTCTTCCTCCTTAAGAGGGTATCAAGAGCAAGCCTGATATCATCATCTTTATATTTAGAAGAAGCTGCACTAGTGACGGGACACATCTTTGGTGGAGAGAAGATAACTTCAGGGTTGAACTCAAGCAAAAGCAGTTAGAAAATGACTAGTAGTGTTCTTGAAACAACTAAGGTTAATGTTGATGTTTGTTGTTGTTTCCTTATTATTGTCACTAGTAGAGGGTGAATAGGGGAAGAAAAGACACCATCAAAAGTGTTGTAACACTAGAAAATAGAATGGGGTGAAGAAGAGTCCTCTATACGATTCTTAACAGTAGTGCTAGAGAACCAACTTCTCTCATGACCCTGCTAACATTAGGGTCATCAAGAATGGAAACAATGATCTATTACAATTTTTTTTACCAATCATGACTATTCCTAAACCTCAAAAGTATAAATGACTACTCCTTCATGGTGGTGGTTGCTACAATAATTCCTAAACCACTCACTATTATGAAATAAGCACTAAAACAAAGAAAGAACATAGTATATGGATGAAAAGTGATGAAAACCCATGTTGGCCTCTTTGTGATTCTCCAAAGTACTCTTCGGTGAACTTTATAAAAACTAGGCTTCCTCTCCAAAACTAAACTTACTTTCTAAAACTGAGTTCTCCCCTCTTTCATTAGGTATGGACTCATTAAAAGAAATCTAGAAACTAATTACAAATTGGGCTTGACCTAAAAGGACTTGAGCATGCACCCAAAGTCTGACCATCGAGTCCTGGGCAAACCATGGATATCATCTGGTTCAACATAGGGCTAACTAATTACTTTTTGATAGATTATTTTTTCAAAAAATAAAATAAAATAAAAAATCTAAAATTATTAGAATGAAATTAACATAAAAATTAAAAACCAAAACAGTATACCTCTTTGTTTAGAGAGATAAAATACAATTCCTTATGTGAGAATAAATCTTCAATTGGTTTCTTCTTCTTTTTCTTTAACTTTAACTTGTTCATCATTAATTCCTAAGTAAGTTAATTAGATGAATTAATTTGTATTATTATCAGTCAAATTTTATTGATTATTTAAAATTTATCTTGATTCATCAACACTGGTGTTATTATAATTATTATTTTATTATTTAATATTTTAATTATTCTCAAAATTATTTATATATATTTTTTAATTTTATTACCTTAATATAATATAATATTTTATATTTAAATTAAAATATGCTATAGTGTGTTTCTCTTTAGTATTTATTCTTTTAGATATAACTCACCATTCCCTTTCTTTTTGTTTTTCTTAATGAAGAATGAGGCTAAAATAACCTCAAAAAAATTTAACTACACAATTCTAGGAAAAATGTTCTCATAAGCATCCTCAAAGAAACAACAAGCAAGACCCTCTATCAAGATTTTTATACTACTTCTTTTAATATTTAATTTAACAATAGTTGTTAACCAACATTTTAATAGTATATTTATTTTCAAAATTTATATCCACCATCCTATGCCAATTGCTTTATAAACTTTTTCTTTTATCATTTATAAAATTTAATATAATTTATATGTTGTAATCTAAATATTGTAGTTATAAATTAAAAAATCTAGCATAAAAAAAATTTAAAAAGTCAATACAATTGTGCCTTATACAGGTACCATTGCCTTATAAAGATAATGAAAAAGAGAATTGAAGTTAAGATTTTATTTTGATATTAATTTTTTTTATTTGGTATAGTTATATATTTCAAAATAGAATATTATATGGTGGTGTAAAATGTAATATTATTTTATTAACAGACTCAGTCTCCTATCGTCCTCACTGCATTTTGGTTTATATTATTAGGAAAAACAATATAGTTTTTATTAGATGTGTATAACAACATATCCAGCTTTCCGGGATCATGCTGTAGGAATGTGGGCCGTTGCTATTAAATGGCCCAAATCATCCATGTGTTGCATTATATATGGGTTTCATATCACCCTATTTATCCACAAAAAAAAATAAAAATCACCCTAAGCTTTTGTCCTAAAAGAAAAGAAATAATATCATTCTCATGATACTATAATATAAGGTGCTCTCACTATACCACAATTTACATTAGGTGTCCAACATAGCCCAAAAACAAAAACAATATATTGATTATTAACCATTAAACTGTAGTCAATCTAATTTTACCTTAAATAACTTGTGCGTGCTAAGGAATTATACCGAATTAAATTTTAGTAGGAAGAATTGTATCGTCTATCATAATCATTTTCTGTTTGAGTTTGAATATGGTATATTAAACTAAAAAATTAAATGTTTGTTGTATCAATGGGTAGTGACTCGATGGGTACGGTAGACTGAGATTGTCTCAAGTTTAATCCCCACTAATTATACTTTTTGGGATGAACAAATAGTCTTAACTGTGACTAAACCCCGAACATGATCGTATCAAAAGAATACCCATGGTTAAGAAAATGAATGCTTGCAATTTACTGAGTATGAGTTAAAAAAGCAAATATAATGGTTGAAACTTACTTTACTTATTTGTATAAGTTAATTTAAAATTTTCTTAATTAATTTTAAATTTAAATTTGACTTGTTTAGATGAGTTATACTCTAAATAAATCAATTATTTATTAATTTTCCCTTGAACTATGATAGTAAATAATGTTTATAATAATGTTAGATAGACGTTATATGTAAATTTATTGCCCATTTGGTTTGTAATAATGTTCTGGGTATTGCCTATGAGTGTGGAGATGAAAGGAATGAACGTTAGATAAATGTTGTCATTAATCGTGAATTACAAATATAAAGACAAAAGAAAAATGATGTAGCGATAATTTTAAAGCATTTTCAAATTCTGAACAACGTAGTATTATTTTCTTAATTTATAAATGTTGGATTATAAAAATAAAGTGGTTTTGGCTTTGGAATCATCCGATTCAGAGTTTTCTAATAAAAATACGATAAGAATGAAGTTTTCGACAAAATCGATAAAGTGAAATGTTTATAGAAAATTCCAGTATTTGGTTTATCAATATGAATATTTTGAGAAGTTATTTTCATACTAGGAATTATTGAAGCAAATTAGAGAGGTTTTAAGAACCCGAAAGAAAACAAAGTTCGTGGCTAACTAGTGCGATGGGATGACGTTTCAAAAATTGGTTAAAGAGTTTTCAAAGGGATGATACTTTGACTTATCAATGGTCTATTTAGAGTTTTGAGCATTTCAAAGAGTAAGAAGTACAAAGTAAATGTTTCTTCAAAAATTGAGGGGACAAGGTTCCGTTACGTACTAGTGTAACAAGGCGGCATCTATAGTATCAATACAATAAAAATCTTTTTTTGAGATGGTACTCGTTTTGTATGGTAAATGGAACGACAAGACGAAAATACCGATAATTCAGTTAACAGTTTCTAGTAGTTAAATTTGTATGATTAACCTTTCCATGAATATTTGGGTATAACCTTTAGAAAGAAAATATATTCAAGAGAGCTATGGATTTTTGATATACTACACGTTTATAGGAAAAAGGATTTTATTTTCCAATTGTATATAGATATATGATCTTAACCCATATACCATATTCAAAGAAGAGAATAACCATTTTTAAGGAAATTTCAATGATAAGATATGATTTATAAATATTACTGATGAGTTTGAACTCTCTACATTTAAGGACAACAGACTATCAATGCAAGGACCCTACTCAGTGACAAAATTATGACAAGATTTAAAAGACTATGAGCATTCATGCATCATTGCATATGATGAGATCTTGAGTTGTGACTCGTGGTCAGTAGCATATAGTAATGGGTACACACTGGAGAATGTCAGCGTCTCGGTTCCATGGGAGAACCTTGGGAGCACATCGGGTCAAATCCTCTAATGGTTCAGTGTAGCACCCGAGATCGGGCAGTCCATGACAAGCCAGGTGTACTTTGACTAGGACGAGCATTTCTACGACTGTGTAATACAAGTTCTGACCATGTTTGATTGCACATGAAGCATGAGGTTGGATCCATATTGTGTTGGATGTGTGCATCCTTTTACCCCTTTAGGTTACGAGAACATGGCGAGCTCCGGTCGCTCTAATAATAACATGATATATTCCTCTTAGTAGATGTACTACGGAGAGTATGAGATAATGAAATATGGGATATTGAGATTGATGGGCCCTATTTACATCATGATGCATAATTAAGAAAGAACATTCATAAGGAACCTAACTCATGCATAACATTTGAATGACTAATAGTACTTGAATTTTAGTGATGTATGGATTGATGAATGTGGCTATGAATTATGTGATAGTTGTGCTTATGAGTGGCAGGTGTACTTTTAAATTGTAAAAAGAATATTCCCATGATAATTGTGGCTGTGAATTAGGTGAAGTACATGAGATGTGCGATGACTATGACTGTGACCATGTGATGATTATACTTTTAAAGTGATAGTGTCATCTATGAATTATGTGATGATTGAATCATAGATTAGAGTCATATGAGGCACGGAATGTCAAGCATGGTTAAAATATGGTTTGGTGTTGCATATGAACATGTTGATGAATGAATCTTGTAATTATGATTGATAACAAATATGACCTAGGAAGTAGATGTTGAGAATTATTAAACCTTAGGAAGATGACTAATGATTATGAAACACCAGGTATCAAGTAACTCTTATATTATATGTATGGGTTGATTGTCCCTCGATCTTGGGTGATTTTTATATGATATGTTGATGATATGGGTTAGGGAGACGTCAGAGATGATGAGCCTCCCATTGTATGAGGAACAAGTAGGGATAGTATCTCACCTTTCAAATTTTGTTTAGTATGGTCGGCGGACCAACAAAAGGCAATGCGCTTGTGGAGCATCAACCAATATAAGCCTGCCTGTCATTCTAGAAAAGATTCTGCTTATTACAGAGGTAAACCCTACAAGGGTAGATGTCCCAGCTGCCGATCCACCAGTGGAGCCACCTCTATACGATAGAGACGTTTATGGTATAAAAAGAACCATTCAGAGATACAGTGAGCTACCTCGTGCTTGTGGTTACACATTCTTCTAGCGGGTCATAGGGGATGAGTTTCACACGGATCCTATTGGGTTGATTTCTTACCCAAAGCTTGAGCCCATTAAGATTATACCACCTGTTGTTTGATCTCCCACGACGGAGTATATTCCTGCACCTGAGGAGGACCTAGTACGAGTGCCTGAGGAGTCAGCCGAGGTGGAAGACTTAGAGGAAGACCCCGAGGAGTTACCTATAGAGCAAAAAGAAGAAAAAAAGAAGAAGAAGAAGAAGAAGAAGAAGAAGAAGAAGAAGAAGAAGAAGAAGAAGAAGAAGAAGAAGAAGAAGAAGAAGAAGAAGAAGAAGAAGAAGAAGAAGAAGAAGTTGATTTCTTACCCAAAGCCTGAGCCCATTAAGATTGTACCACCTGTTGTTCGATCTCCCACGATGGAGTATATTCCTGCACCTGAGGAGGACCTAGTGCGAGTGCCTGAGGAGTCAGCCGAGGTGGAAGACTTAGAGGAAGACCCCGAGGAGTTACCTATAGAGCAAGAAGAAGAAGAAGAAGAAGAAGAAGAAGAAGAAGAAGAAGAAGAAGAAGAAGAAGAAGAAGAAGAAGAAGAAGAAGAAGAAGAAGAAGAAGAAGAAGAAGAAGAAGAAGAAGAAGAAGAAGAAGAAGAAGAAGAAGAAGAAGAAGAAGAAGAAGAAGAAGAAGAAGAAGAAGAAGAAGAAGAAGAAGAAGAAGAAGAAGAAGAAGAAGAAGAAGAAGAAGAAGAAGAAGAAGAAGAAGAAGAAGAAGAAGAAGAAGAAGAAGAAGAAGAAGAAGAAGAAGAAGAAGAAGAAGAAGAAGAAGAAGAAGAAGAAGAAGAAGAAGAAGAAGAAGAAGAAGAAGAAGAAGAAGAAGAAGAAGAAGAAGAAGAAGAAGAAGAAGAAGAAGAAGCAGCAAGGGATACACCTTTGATGGAGCACTTGAGACACCTTTGATGGAGCACTTGAGGTAAAGTTTTTGGCATGAAAAGTCCCTATTGTCATGTCTTTATGCAATAACTACTTATGTACGCATTTGATGCATTGCCAAAACCAATATAGAAGTCGCTGGTTGAGTTGAGTCGTCACTTCCTTGAAGGATTAGATACTCGTACAGATGGAGGAAAACATTCTAGTGAAGAAGAAGAAGAAAAAGAAGAAGCAGAAGAAGTAAGGGATACACCTTTGATGGAGCACTTGAGACACCTTTGATGGAGCACTTGAGGTAAAGTTTTTGGCATGAAAAGTCCCTATTGTCATGTCTTTATGCAATAACTACTTATGTACGCATTTGATGCATTGCCAAAACCAATATGGAAGTCGCTAGTTGAGTTGAGTCGTCACTTCCTTGAAGGATTAGATACTCGTACAGATGGAGGAAAACATTCTAGTGTTGCTTTGTATGCTCGAACATATTTTCCAAGCTTCTTTGACTTAATAGACCATTTAACGATTGATTTGCCTTACGAGACTAGAATGGATGGTTCAGTGTAATATCGTTGGATGTATTCATTTAAGAGCTAATTCAAATTTCCTTTTTTCTATGAGTGATTATAATGTTTCAATTTTAAGTCCAACATGAATATGTAATTTGAATTGTTTTTTGTTAGACTCCTCCATTCTTAAAAGACAAAGTGATAAATAGCCATAATTAAGGCATCTATTTATAAGGCATACTTAATGGAAGAAATGATCACCTTTGCCTCATTCTACGTTCACATCAAGATAGACAAGACAGATTAGAATCCTTCGCAATTCTAAGGCTAGTGGAAGTTCTGGCCTGAATGAACAATTCTTGATACTACCCTAGTTGACCCGTAGGCAAGGCAATCGCTTGTTACATAGATGATAGAGACCTAGTCGTGGCTTACGCATACATTCTTCAAAATTATGAAGAAGTTGAGTCATATCTCGAGTAAGTTATTCATCTAAATATGGGTGTGTATTAGTTTCTTATTAACAACAAATACATATACTTCTCAATAAACTTCAATCAATTTGCTAGTTTTTATATGGATTTTCTAAGGGAAATGCAACCTAATATAATTGATGATCAAATAAGATAGAATACTTTAGCTTATTTCATCACTTGGTTTGCACAACATGTAATGCATTTTGAATTAGATGTTTACATGTACTTTACAATTCAATTAATAAATAAAGTCTTATTTATGTATCAATTTAATCTTGTATTATAAATCAATTAATTAGATTCAAGACCTCGTAAACCAAATTGATGATCCACTAGTCATTGCCTTGTCGGGGGGACCGATGAGAAGTATTATAAAATGGTTGATTTACTTTGTAAACAACTATAAGTTTAACATTATGGATTAGAGTCAAGGGATGCAAACGAATAACCACGAGGTCCGTGTTAAAGGCATGAGTGGTTAGCTAGTGAAGGACTTTTATGTTCTGTTAAAGGATATTATTGAAGTGGAGTATACCAGAATATTCATAAAAAAGATTATCTTATTCAAGTGTGATTGGTTTGACAACACCATTAACCATAAAGAAAAGGTTGGCAACAAATATGGGTTAATTAAGGTCAAGCAATCCCGACACTACAAAGTGTATGATCTTTTCATTTATGCCCAACAAGTAGAATAAGTGTATTACACAAACTTCCCAAAAGGTCACCGAGATTGGTATGAGGTTATCAAAACCAAGGAACAGAGTCAAATTATTAATAATGTGACTGATAAGGTTAAGGATGCTTACTAGCTTCACCTTCATGGTGTCCCATCATCACATTGATTCCCTGAAGCCATGGTACCTTAGCGTACCAAACACATTAGCATCGGAGGTGGGTCCCTCCCTGACCAGGCATTCACTCTTCTTCACGCCACTAAGGACTCCCTGGCCGTCGTCTATGGAGTCACTGATGGTAGCGGCGAAGAGAAGAGAGAGGTGTGGAGAATCGTTCTTGCCTACTTGAAGTTTAGCAGGAGGCCATACGATGAAATGATGTATAGGTCAAAGATACGAGCCCCACTCAATGGACTCATCTCCATTGTCTCTCCTTACATGAGACTACAACGTTTTACAAATACAGAATATAATAATCCATAGCGAGCTCTGTCACACCCAGATTTTAACAAATAATTAAACCCGAAACAGGGGAAATTTTTCCCAATTTAGAAAAATACCTGGATCAATAAAAAGCCACTCTCATATATGAAGATATGAGAGCCAGGTCCATAGACCATGAAGAACCGGGTCCAATTAAATAAAGAAAGGGAAAGGAAGGCAAAGGCAATTAAAACCGACCAAGAAGGCAAACAGCGGAAGAATAAAACAACGCTCAAGCAAAGCTCCCAATACAACACACACTCGCTCAAGCGAGATCTGACTCTGCTTGGGCGAGGTAGTACAACACGCTCGGGCGAAAGGTCATTCGCTTGGGCGAAATTAATACAAAAGCCTTCCCAACCAACATACTCGCTGGAGCGAGAACTCACTCGCTGAAACGAGAAGCCACACTTGGCAAATAAACCACTCGGTATTCAAGACAACCATTCACTCGGTAATGACTTAGTCCACTCGGGATTCATTCCCAAGTCCACTCGGTATAAGGGGATTCCAATCACTCGACCCCATCTCATACGTCCCCTAACTTAGTCTCTTATTTTCTAACCTTAAAGATTACATATACAATCCAGTCGGCAATTGAGGGTTATCCCACTCGGATTCCATAAACACTCACTCGGAATATCTCCCAATCAAACGCCACTCGGCATATCCCAACCTTATTTCACTCGGGAGTATTCTACAAGTTCATCACTGGGTACACCATTCATAAACCAACTCATCTTCTGAGCAGTATCTTACTCGGTAGCTAATACCAAGACCGACCAACACTCATTCGGCCTCACACTCGGCATTCATATTACAATTATCATGCATCTCATATCTTAACTCATATCATCACAAATAGTGTCATACAGCTCTTGAACGGATAATCATACACCATGCAGTAATAAATAACATACATCTAGGTCCAACTCAATAACAACATACAATACACATCAAACACAACACAGTGCAATTATGTCACCCGAAAATCCGTCCATAAGCCATGCATTTGAGATGCAAAGCCCCCCTTACCTGGAATGACGTTCCAGAAGTCACATGGGTCACTCGGCCCAGCCACAGCAGCACTCTGCTCGGCATTCCAATCATGGGAAGAGCCAATATGGCTCCCATTCGTCCCAGCAATACGCTCACAGCCATCAACGCTCTGCTCGCAGCTTTGGAGAGCCAACTCTGTCTCCACACGACCTCAAAACCACCAAGGCTCAACACAGTCCTTACGCAACCCAGTGAAGGACTCCAAACGTTGCTTCCACCACAAGAACAACAACCACCAAGCACGTCTCAAAGCTGCTCCACACTCAAACAACACCGTCCTCACCACCATGAAGGACAACCAAGCTTCTGTGCACCATCCATGCATGCCTTCTTCTTCACGACGGCACAGCCCTAAAAACAGTAGACCATCTTCCACAACCGAGGCACCCACACGCAGCTGCAGGCTCCCAACCGAGCCACAAAAAGCCCCATCAACGAAGATGAAGAAGAGAAGAAGAAGAAGGACCAGCAAGAAGGAGAAGCACCAGGGAACAGAGGAGGAACCAACCTCCAAAACACAACACCACGCTGTTTCCTTTCATAACCACACCGATTCCCTCGGTTCGACATAGTTCGTGAGTGGAAGAAGAAGATAAAGGAGAGGACAAAGATGAAGCAGGAGCTCCAACAGTTCTAGAGAGAAGGAGGAGCGTTTCTCTCCTCCATAGCATGCACCAACGAGGAAATGAGAGAGTGAAGAGGAAAACCAAAGCTGAAGCCTTATCAATACACCTTTATCATCTCACTCTCCCACTCAGCCCCATCATCACGCCGCTCTGCCACAGCTCCTCAATCAACCATCACTTCTTCATTTAATGCAAGTCCTTTGGCATTTAATGCTAATTCTCTCAGCAATCATCACTCCCTTCCAACGTGGACAAAGAGAGAGAAAGAGAACCGGACCCATTTATCACCAAGGCACATGAATCATTTGCTAAAATTATTATTATTATTATTATTATTATTATTATTATTATTATTATTTAATAATTAATCTAATTAACCATTAAACCCCAATTAACCATTAATCGGTAATTAATAAAAATCGGGATGTTACAAGCTCCAACTGAACTTAATGACTTTCATGTTATGTTGCATATTGATCTGATGACTTACGATGATACACTTGTGCAAATCAGGGTTGAACAGATCGATAGAGTCTTCCTTGCATAATCACAACCAATAGAGGTGATTTTGATAATGAAGACCAAACTTAAAGTGGAATAGAAAGTGAGGGTGACAGTGAGGGTGAATTTGAAACCGAAACTAACATGAAGTATGTTTGTTATCAACATATGACTGGACATGGTTGGAGATTTGGCCACACTCGTGGTTTAACCATTGGTGGTTGCGGTTCTGGTGGCTAGGGTGATGACACTAATCATGTGCCACGCATATCAGCTGGTTTTACTTTTGCATAGGACACCTGTAAGGCCATTCTTGCCAGTGACTGGGTTCGATCTGGAGAGTTGGTCATAGAGCAGATTGTTTCTCAGCCATCGGGACAAGCTGCAGGTACCCTAGTCACTCCCATATTCACACCTGCAGTTCTTTCATTTATCACTCCTATGGAGAACAGACTAGAGTATGTTTAAAACTATTATTCCTTTTAATTAATCTTAAGTTTACTTTTGTTAATTAATTAATGTCTTTCATACAATTTGCTGTAATAGTTTTATTGACAGTGATGATGTTTCCAAAGACATCACTAAGATTTTAAGGGGGAAATGGAATGGTCTTTGGATCTCATTCAAGGATGTACTGGAAGGGGTCCGTAACATGTTGTTTGAGACATATATGGTAAGTTAACAATTTTGTTATTGTCATTAAACTAGAATTCATTTTAATTATTTGTTTGGTTAACATTCTTTTATTTTACAGGGGAAGTACCAGTGGGCCCTAGAAAGGATTATTGAGGTTAAAAGGGTCTTTGGGCATAAGACCTCTAAACTCATCAAGAGCATTCTTTACAAATACCGCAAATCCCAAGTCATGCCTGATTGGATTGGCGAAACCCAATGGGAAGATATGTGCAAGGAATGGAATAATGCACCGCTAATACAGATAAATGAGTGGAACAAGACTTACCAGGAAGTTGACACCTTAGCCTCCACTTACATTGGCAGTCTTATTTCTGTGGCTACACACATGAAGAAAATGGTAAGTTTGTGTTAAATAATTAGACTTGATTCCTGCAATGCATTATTGAATTAAGAATGTTTTATATTTTGTAGGCTGAGGACATGTATCGCTCCCGCACGACCTATGATCTGATAGAGCGGACCAAGAAGAATAAGCGCGGCAACTAGGTTAATGACAAGGCTCGAGAGATTGCGGTAAGTTAATTAATTGCTAAATTAGGACAATTATATGAATGTTATAATGAATGTTTAACTATTAATGTGGTGTGATCATCAATCTGCAATTGATACATTACAAATTATATTTGAACAACATATACTATAATGATCCTAAATTAATGATATTTTAGACGAAATTGTAATTGAAAATTGATGGTAATTGTAACCATACACTGTATTAGGTGTTAGGGAATCCCTCAGGGTCAGGCAGCGGAAACACAAAGGATTGCCAAAAGGAATTACAAACACGAATGTTTCAAGGCATTAATACAAAATTAAAAAAAATTGTTTTAGAGTTTACCTCTTGTAGACGCGTAACGAGTTCCTCAATTGAAGCAATTATAGCTTCACCCTTAGGAGTTCACACGAGCACTCCCACCAGAAACTGAATTTCTAAATGCTAGTACGAAAGTTTAGAGAGTAATCCTAATATTTTTGAGTAGCAGCCTATGAGCATCTCATGCTCTATATATAGACTTAGGTCTTAACATGATGAGATCTCATTAAACATTGGGCTCCTGACTCATTCTAAATGAGTTAGGCCCAATAGTTTTATTTTAGTCCAACTAAAATGGTGGGCTTACTCTATGTGTGTGACCCTATAGGTAAAATATCCGGTTATATTAATAATAAACTATTTTATTATTAATATAAATAAGAGCGACATCTAGTAATACATCATTATGTCCAAATATTATTTATCATCGACATGACTTATAAGTGATAATTATTTTATATATTTATTCCTTTTGTCACAATATCTAATTGGGCCCAAGGCATGGTCGTCGTCATCCTTGTATGGCCCAATTCATTTTACTTGATACCAGAGTAGACTTTACAGAATAAATATCTAATATTAATTCTTTCTAGCATGGCTATGTATTTTGTTAGTCTCACTCCATTAAGTTGCCCATAGATATCACTCCTGTCACATAAGAGAGACAAATACCATCTACATCACTCACATCCCTATGCATAATTTATTTATTGCCTAATCATAATCTTTATGGTCATCTTATTACAAATGACGTTTGATTGTATTAAAACAACAAACTCCTTATGTAGGAATCGTAGTGACTTCAGGTCGAAGGACTATATACCATTATCACATTGAAAACCGTTTATGACACTCATGTAATGATCCATGCAACGTTCTCATGGGGGTCTGTCCAGTACAACATTACTCTTAATGTGTACCTGTGTGAAGACTTGATATCATATATATATATATATATATATATATATATATATATCCATGATTTGTGAGATCAAATCATCAGTACATTCACATACTAGTCTTAATGTATTTACATGTCCCCATGTAAATACTTGATTAGGGACATTTTATGAATAATTCTCATATGACCTATTATTCCAGGATAAATAGTTTTAAAACAATCTTAAAATTAAAAATACTTATTTTATTGATAAGTTAAAATTGATACATTAATAGCTCGTAATGCATATACTAACATTAAGACCTTTTTTCTTATCATTTTGCAGAAATTTTAAAAATTTTGGTTACTCTATAAAAATTTTAAAAAATTTTAAAATTTAGACACTGTTTACTGATTTTTATTATTTGAACTTTGTAGGAGGCCTACAAGGCAAGGAGAGCGAAGATGGAGGCATAACTTGCCTCATAGACTACTGGCGAGTTAGATGGGGATACACCACGACCTTTTCTTTTATCAACAACACTCTTTACCTACACATTGACAAAGGCAAGAACAAGAAAAGGAATATGTTTGACCTTAAAGAACTCGCCAGGGAGTTTGTGTCTTCCTCACAACACCCTTCCTCCTCGACTCCGCCACTAGATTATGTTCAGGTTATTGAGAACCTAAATAAGGAGCTTATTGAGAAGACCATATAGATCATGACTGTTCAGTAGATGATGTTGAAGGCATTAAGCTGGCATGACGAGATGTTTGCCCAACATATGGTACACCCTGGCTCTCTCCCAACAAGTTCTTCCCAACAATCGTCACAACAACCTCTTTCCCCCTCCCTCGCCTCTTTCCACTTGACATTGTATTCTTATTTTATATGATCACTTTGTACCTTTTTTGTGTATGCAAAATTTTGATTATTGTTATGTTTAATTACGTTTTTATTTATAACTATTTAAAATATAGCGTTATCATTGTTATGTACACATTATATAATTGTTACATATAATTATGATTTTAATTATAAAATCATATCTTTCTAAAAAAATTCATAATAGCCTATAAAAAAATTTTACAAAATATTAGTGACAGCTGTAACGACTAACCAATGTCATAATTAATTCCAAGGGTTAAAGATCCCAACATAGCGATGCGTACCTTTTGTCGCTAAAACTGGTATAATGACTTTGTTCTAACAACAGACACCGACCATCATTAACACATGTACGAAACACATGCATAATTTTTTGTTATATACAATGACGGGTATACTACGTCGTTGCTACTCTAAACATTAACGACGCCTCCTACTCCGTCACCACTCTAAACATTAGCGAGGCCTATGCCCTTGTCCATACTCTAAACATTAGCGATGCCTACTACCTTATCATTACTCTTAGCATTAGCGACACTTATTCCCTGTCCCTACTCTAAATATTAGCTACGCCCAATCCCTTGTCACTACTATAAACATTAGCAACACCCGTCTTCCGTCACTATATGTATACGATGTATCAGCTACAGGTATCTAGTCACTAATGTAGCGATGAAAATTGTAATCTTATGTAGCGGCGGAAAATGTACGACAACTATACCCATCGCCAATTTTGTCAACTTTCCTTAAGAAACGACCACTTGGGTTAATATTCCAAAATGAACATTTTGTGTGTGCCATGCATTATATCAATGGCTACTTAGCCATGGCCTCTTGGCATCGCTAGTAAAGCTAGCGATGTCACAATTAGCGAGAAGGGAAAAAGATGATTAGCATCATCCTACTAGACTGATGGTATGCTTGCAAGGACTAACTTAGTGTTGATCTTGTGTAGCTTTATGGTCGACGCTAAGTTTGTTGTAGTTGTAGTGCCAATTTTGACATGTGTTGCATTAACCTAAGGCAGAGACTAAACTAGTTGATTCTTGTAGTGCACATATGATTGAGTGTGTAAGTCTTCTAATTCATTTCAATTAAATTATAAATTTTTATGAAAAGTAATACTACCTCCGGTCTTAAATATAAACAAATTTTAGTAAATTATTTTGAGCCAAAAATATAAGTAAAATTATACTTTTTTTAATATCATTAAATGTTTGTCTACCAAATATATCCTCCTTGGATATATTCCCTAGACAACTAATACTTTGTATAATAAATGATATTAGGGGTATTTTAGGATATCACATTAAATATTTGATAACATTTATGCAAATAACTACTTCTAACCATTATACTTAACATATGAAAATGTGTTTATTTTTACTTATATTTAGAATCGAATGTTGTATTATTAATACATGCATTTTTTATTATGATTTTAAATATATTCAAAATAGTTTTAATTAAAAATTATCATTCTTATTTCTTAATCATTTCTATAATCAACAAAACACAATGATTGTCATCCTATTGATCTAGATCTTTTTCTTCAATATAAATTAATATAAACACGAATGTTCTTCTAATACCTTTCACACACCTTATTCAATGTCATCCTTGTGCTTTTTGGAACAAGTTGATGAACACCACTTCCAAAGATACCAAATAAGAAAAAGTGATAGAGATTTTTTTTTTGAAAGAGTATTGAGATGGAATAATGATGAGAAGGGAATTGAAATTGTTAAGGGAAAAGTGCAGTCATAATTGGAGGCAAATGGCTGGCAAGATCCGATAACAACCCCACAGGGCTACGTGAGAAAACTGGAAAGAGCCATGTCCACGTTCCATCATGTGTGTTTGTACTTATTACATGAACTGGCTCAATCCCAATTCATGAACTCACGTGTGAATCTCACATTTTTATTTGGATAATGTCGAAATTGGTGAACTCTACCTAAAGTTAATAAGTTATCACGGTAGTTAAACAGAAAATTCATGCACAATTTATGCATTTCTCTTTTATTAATTCAAAGGAAGAAGCTTATCTACAGTTTTGGTTTAATCTTTTATTAAACTATAATCCAATATACTCATATCAGTAAATGTAGTTTCAAAAAATAGGAAAGGACATTTTATGAGTAATTGAAGGAAAACTAAAATAGGCCTAAGAAAATAGAAGATCAGTAAAGGATGTTGAAGTAAACAAGACTCGTGCTTGATTAAGCACATTCATGTACAAATGAAAGACATTTCAAGCATCAGAGTTAAGCATGATAGTGTATGAATGCAATCTACCTATGAAATAAATATTTTTATCTTTTTTCATTTAGTATAAAAATTAAAATTAATGAACGAAAAAAGGCGGGTATATTTATTTTACAAATAAATTATATTAATAGATATACATTCTACGAATATAATATAAAAATATATGGTTATATTACATCTCTTAAATGTAATCTAGTGGTGAGACTTCTCTTCCATCACCTATTCAAATGGAATGTTTCAGATGTTATCCCTTAAATGTAACCTAGTGGTGAGATTTCTCTTCCATCACCTATTCAAATGTAACACGTGGCTAGGGGCATCCATTCCAGTTGCTTAAATGACATACGTGGCTGAGGGCATTCATTCCTAGAAAAACTCATGATGTATGCCCTCAATTTACTAAGGCTCCTCTTCCATCTCCTATACGTTAGGGGGATCAAACCTTGTTATACTTAAATTTTGACATATAATATTTTAACATGTTGACTATTTACGAGTGACTAGTTTGACTGATTGCTAAACGCGGTAAATTGAGGGCTCTAATGCCCCTAGCCTCTTAGCCATGTGTCAACTGAATTTATGCTACATGTATTAGTCTCTAGCCACGTGTCAACTCAATCTATGCCACATATTTTTCCTAGTCATCATTTTTGTTTGAATTCTAAAATAGCATCTGAAGCATTTAATTTGAGTAGGAGATGGAAGAAGAGCCTCACCATTAGGGATGAGAATAGGCCAAGCCAGATTAGGCTTTGTAAGGCCTGAGCCTGGCCTGATTCATGATTGTATGCTCTGAATCTAGCTTGTTACCTGACATAGGCCAAAATATAGGCCTGACCTAGACTATTTAAAAGTTTACCTAGGCCTAATAGCCTATATAAAAGTCCAATTTTATAAAGGCCAATAAATAGGCTCATAAGCTTGATTGAAATAGGCCAATATAGACTTATTCTTGACAAATTTATTTTAAATAGGCCGGCATATCTATATGTTTTAAATAGGCTAAAAGGACCTCTTTTAAATAACTCTCTTTTACTATTATAATAATCTAAAATTAATAAAATAAAATATTAAAATATAAATATATTTTAATTTATTAATATATATGATTTATAACTCTGATTTTATTTTATAAAACTAATATATATAAACTAAGTATATAAATTTTATATAAGGATGCATAAATAGGCCAGCCTAACAGGCCTAAAAGGTTTTTTTAAAAGCCTAAGCCCGACCTTTTAAATTACAAAGGCTTCTTAAAAAGTTTAAGCCTGACCTTTTTATTGAATAGGTTAGGCCAGACCAGACTTAAACAGGCCATGCCATAGGCCTCTATCAGTCGGCCTGACCTATTCCCATCCCTACTCATCACTAGGTTACATTTAAGAGATGTAATATAACTATATATTTTTATATTATATTCATCGAATGTATATCAATTAATATAAATTATTTGCAAAATAAAGATTCCCACCATTTTTATTCATTAATTTTATTTTTATTTTTATACTATATAAAAAGGTAAAAATATTTATTTCATAGATAGATTTAACTAATGGATATACATTCTATAGATATAATATAACTATATATAGTTGCGTCATATTTTTTAAATTTTGGCTTGTCACATTTAAATTTTGGCATATAAAATGTTTTAATGCGTTGACTATTTATGAGTGGTCGATTGTTAGACATGATCATGTCCATCCATTCTAGTTGCTTAAATCACATATGATTTCGACATGTGGCATGACACATGGCTAAGGACATCAATTCTAGTTATTTAAATCACACACAATTTTGACACGTGACATGACATGGCTCGGGGTACTGAAACCCTTAATTTAGAGAGGGCACCCAAGAAAAACTCTATTAGGAATTATGTTTTGCTTTTGATATTTCATGTATTTGGTTTTGCCCTTTTATGTTGACTTAATCCTCCCACCATGAGGCTGGGGTGAATAATATGATAATTCTATTTGAACCGTATTAAGGTTTTCTATTCAATTATGATTGTGTTTAAGATTAAGTTTCATTTCCTCAATTTAATCCTAGATTAAAACTTGATCAACCTTGATCTACCAATAATTAATGAGCATGTAGGAAACCATTCCAGTGTTTATTAGTAGAACTAGGAAATAAATCAGGTGTTGAAGGGGGATCCTTAGGTACTTGGCATTGTCTTTTGTATTTCTGGATAGTGATTGGATCCACAAGCCCAATTAGATCTTTATGAATCTTTTGACATGGCTTTGTTTTGATCTAAATGGTAGATTGTTAGTGATGAATAATCAAACGACGTTAATAGTATTAGCATGGTTGCACAAATCTAACTTGTCATAATTAAATTAGGAACTTTATGGATGGGAACAATTAGGAGAAATTATAGTAGGTTCCAAATCCCTTAGCTTGCAAAATATATCTTTCATTACTAAACAAAGACCCATTTGCTATGGTAAAAATCCATTGCTAACAAACATATATCCATCACTAAAATTATTAGCGACAGATTTAGCTACGGCAAAACCCGTCGCTCCCATTCTGGTGGCTAACATGTTAGCGACGGTAGTGACAACCGTGGCAAAGTGAGTGATGGCGCTTTACGTGTTATTCAAGTGGCCTCAATACTCAAGAGGGGGGTGAATTGAGTTTCAAAACTTTTCATTGGAATGCCTTTGAAATTGATTTCTTTTTCACAAGTTAATTGAATATGCAAGAGATAGAAATTATTATGGAAGAAACAATGCAAAACAAGATGTAAATGTTGCTTAGGTAATTTGTCAAACACTTGGTGTGCAACACTATAATACTAGTTGTTCAAGAAAGTTTAAGAGAGGAAATCACTATCAATAATAACAATCCAGCCAGATGCAGTATGAAAGTGCAAGAGAGTAAGGGAGAAGAGTGTGCAAACCAATTTAACGAGTTCCACCAACCCGGTGTACGTCTCGCCTTCAAGCAACCCACTTGAAGGATTTCCACTATTGAAGTTTAGAGATACAAGCTATGAGCAATTTCTGCTTCCTAGTGTCCCACACTCAAGAACTCAATCCTCACTAGCACAAGGGCAACCCATCCAATCTCTCAAACTCTCAATATCCCAAAGGTTGAGCCCCAACCTTTGTAACCACTCAACCTAGAGTGAAATTTGGTGTTTGGTGTTTGTGTTTACAAGTAATATACTCTCTCAATAGAGTTGATATACAAATGAAAGCTCTCATAATTTCTAACTCTCAGCAAGAGAGGATATACAAGTTCTAAGCTCAAAGTTTCAGAATATACAAAGAAAATAAACTCACTAAGCACAAATGCAAGTTTAGATTGATTGCTTCTTGTTGGATGTGTTGTGCTTGAGTTAGAGGTCCATTTATAGAACTTTGAAGGTCCTCCTAGCTGTTGCACATCATGGTTCCAGCTTGTCTCTGCGTATAGTGGGTATTAGATCTATGTTTCCCACCTAAAAGTGTCTTTTTAGTGATGTTTCCCACTACTTGAATCGATTCATGCATTTTCAAATCGATTCAAGGCATTCTAACTTGGGCATTTTGGGCTTCCAGAAGCGTGTGAATCAATTCAAGACATGGTGAATCGATTCAGGTTGTTCTGTTTTGAATTTTTGGGCTGTCAGCTTCGTGTGAATCGATTCAGGCTCTGTTGAATTTTTGGGCTGTCAGGTTCTGTTTTGGGCTCTGTTGAATCGATTCAGAACATTCTGTTTTTATATTTTTGGGACTTCCAGGCCTCTGAATCGATTCATACGTATGTGAATCGATTCAAGCAATGCTGTTTGTTGTTTTTCCATGCTTTTTTATGTTTCCTTGATGCATTTTGAGTCATGGTTCCTTTCCTTGATCTTCATGCATTGTTTTCTTGATTCTTTTGATCATATGGGAGCATGTTCTTCATGATTCCTTGAATCTTTGATTTTGAGTACATCAATTGTATTCGTTTGATTTATTCATTTCACTTGTTTTTGATCCATGAATGATGCTCTTCTTGTTCTTGTGTACTTGTCATTATCAAAACCTATCTTCAACATGTAAATACATTCTCCCTCTTTTTGATGATGACAACCAATGCCCATCTCTTGGGGTGTTAGTATCAACAATTAAAGTAACAATGAGAAAGAACCACTTGTTGAAAAATTTCAAGTTTTTTTAGAACAGAGTGTGTCCCCCCCTTTGTTTTTCAGTTAGATATGTATTGAATCATTGCATTTATTTATATTTATCTGATCATACATTACTCTTATTACTCCCCCCTTTAGAAAAGTATTCAATATCTAATATCTCTCCCCCTTTGTCATTATCAAAAACAATATAAGCTTTAGGAAAGAAAAGGAAATAATCATTGCATAATTAAGGATTAATAACCATCAAGTTTGGACAACCGTGAAAATTAACAACATAAAATCCAAGCACATTAAATATAACAATGAAAACACCATAGAAGGGCAACAAAGTTTAAGCAAGATAACCACAGAACATATTAATTTCAAGCAAAATATAGAAAAGAAGGCCAACTAAGGCTGAGGGAATTGGAGGCTGGAGATTTGGGTAGCAAGCTCTGTGTAGCGTTCCTCCATGTTTGCTTCAAGCTTATCAAGCCGGGTGTTAAAATTTGCTTCCATTGCATCAAGGCGATGATCCATATGAGCAGTGAGGCGAGCAAAAAGATCATCAACAGGAGCGGGTGGAGGAGGTGGAGGAGCAGCAGGTTCATTATCATCACGAGGATGGCAGAGATATTGCCAAAGTCCATGATACTCAATAATGTTCATCTTTATAAGATGAGATTTCCCAATGGGTCCTTTTGGTCCGATCAGTTCTTTGACTTTGTTTTTCAGATCCACCTTGTAATGACGAAGCAGCTTGGTGATAAAATAGCATATGGGAGGCGAGTGAGGTTTTGAGCATCAAGCATGTGATGCCTCACAATGTTGATCCAATTGATCTCTTTCTGGTTGAGAATAACCCAAAGCAGTAGAATTTGAGACTCATTGAGTCTAGCATAATTTTCGCCTAATGGGAGGATGATTTTTACTAGAACATAGTGCAAGAGGCGATGTTCAATGCTTAGTGTGCCAACGGTACTTGTAGGAGTGGTGAGATTGAAGAATGCTTTTACCACTAATGGGTTTTAGTTCCAGGAAGGAGAGGGTTCTTTGCCATGGAAGTGAGCATCACTTATAGGAAGTTTTCCAACTTGGTTCATGACTTCATTGTCAAGAACAATGGTCTTGCCTTTCACTTTGGCATAATATCGACCATCTTGTAGGCGCAATATGGAGTAGAACACACAGATCAATTCGGGGTATATAGCAATCTCCTCAAGAGCCATGAAGCCAACAAATTCTTGTTGGTGAAGAGTAGTAATGAGAGGAAGACTAGAGGATTCAAAGAATGCAACATCAATCCAATGTGGTGAAATCAATTGTTTTTCAGAAAAGGTGTTTTGGTACCTTTCTAATTCCTTTTGTGTAGTGAAGAAGCGTGACAAATCAGAATGTTGAGGGATAGAGGAACCGACAACATTTGCCCTTTATTTCTTTCTTGGTTGAGAGGATGAAGCCATGAGAAATGGAGGTTTGGAAAAAAGGTTTTTAGAGAGAGAAAAGAATGTTTTAGAGAGAGGTAGGAAAAGAGGAAATGAGAGGATTTTAGAAAACAAGTCAGAAATGGGCCAAAAACAACGTTAATATGGGCAGAGTGGGTCACTTGAATCGATTCAAGGTGGCTCTGAATCGATTCAGATGTTGCTGTTTGTGAGGTTTTGGGGGCATCAGGGGTTTGAATCGATTCGAACTGCACGTGAATCGATTCAGACCTTTCTGTAAAAAAAATTTTGAGGAGTCAGGTCTTTGAATCGATTCAGGGGATGGTTGAATCAATTCAATCGATTCTGTTTCCCTTTTGAATTGCAATTTTGAACTGTTGAATCGATTCGAGGCACAGGGTAACGCTTTTGGATCATTAAAAACTTCATTTTTATGAATATTTTTGCCTTCTAATTCAATCAAACACTTATGAGCAACATCATACTGATTTATTGATGCAATTTAAGACTCAATTAATGCATTATTCATGCATAAGAATCATGAATTTTATAAAGTAATTAATTTAATCAACATTTGTGATTCATAAGGTGATTATCATATCAAGGAAAATGCATATTCAACTTAAGAAGCATCTATGGACAAATTTCACACCAATTCATTTGAAAGAAGACATCTTTAAAATTCCTAATTCTCTCCTAATGTTTATGAATTGTTCCTTTGCAAGTGGTTTTGTGAATATGTCAGCTAATTGCTTAGAGGTTTCAACATGTTTAAGCACACAATCACGCTTTAACACATGATCTCAAATGAAATGGTGTCTAATCTCAATATGTTTGGTTTTAGAATGCATCACAGGATTCTTTGAAATATTTATGGCACTTGTGTTATCATATTTGAGAGGCACATGGTCTAACATAACACCAAAGTCAAGAAATTGTTGCCTCATACAAAGGATTTGAGCACAACAACTACCAGCTACAACATATTTTGCCTCAGCTGTGGACAATGCAATACTCACTTGTTTCTTGCTATGCCAAGATACAAGAGAACTACCAAGCAAGTGACAAGTACCACTAGTGCTTTTCCTATCAAGTTTACATCCTGCAAAGTCAGAGTCAGAGTAACCAACAAGAGTGCATTCAACCCCTTTGGGGTACCATAAACCAACATCTTGAGTTCCAACCAAGTATTTCATTATTCATTTTACGACAGTCAAGTGTGATTCTTTTGGACATGCTTGATATCTAGCACACATACAAATAGTAAACATGATATCTAGTCTACTGGCAGTTAAGTAAAGTAAGGATCCAATCATACCTCTATATTTTGTGAGTTCTACATCCTTACCTTTCTCATCCTTATCCAAATAACATGAGGTGCTCATAAGTATGACAATTTCATTTTTCTTTTCCATATTGAATTTCTTAAGCAACTCCTTGCAATATTTGGATTGACTAATGAATGTGCCTTCTTTCATTTGCTTAATTTGTAGTCCAAGGAAGAATATAAGTTCTCCCATCATGGACATTTCAAATTCATCCTCCACTAACTTAGCAAACTCCTTGCAAAGTGATTCATTAGTAGCACCAAAAATGCTATCATCTACATATACTTGAACCAAGAGTATGTCATTCTTTTTGTGCTTAATGAATAATGTTGTATCAACCTTTCCTCTTTCAAAGTTATTTTTCAAAAGAAATTTGCTCAGTCTTTCATACCAAGCTCTTGGAGCTTGTTTTAAACTGTACAACGTTTTTCTTAATTTAAAAACATGATTTGGAAATTGGTAGTTTCAAAACCAGGAGATTGATCAACATATACTTCTTCTTGAATATATCCATTCAAGAAGGCACTCTTGACATCCATTTGGTACAATTTGAAATCTCTACAGCATGCAAAGGCCAATAACAATCTAATAGCTTCTAACCTCGCTACGGGAGCATACGTTTCTTCATAGTCAATTCCTTCTTCTTGATTATAACCCTTAGCTACTAGCCTAGCTTTGTTTCTAGTTATTACCCCATTTTTATCTAGCTTGTTCCTAAATACCCATTTAGTTCCTATTATTTGGTGATCATTGGGTCTTGGCACTAATTCCCAAACTTCATGTCTTTCAAATTGATTTAGTTCTTCTTGCATGGCCAACATCCAATGTTCATCAATAATAGCTTCATCAATGGTTTTAGGTTCAATTTGAGAGACAAATGCTAAATGATTGCAAGTATTAAAAGAACGTCAGGTACTAACACCTTTTGTGATATCACCTATAATGTTATCTAATGGATGATTCTTTGAGATGATCTATTCTTTTCGTTGAATTTCCACACCTTGTGGTGTGTCTCCTTCTTTATTGTTCTCTTCTTCGTCATCCAAGTTTAATTCTTGAAGAGTACCTACAAGATCATCAACATCTTCCTTTCTCGGAGAGTTATAGCTATTTTCATCAAACTTCACATGAATTGATTCCTCAATAGTATTTGTTTGTTTGTTAAATACTCGATAAGATTTACTTGATGATGAATATCCAAAAAAGGTTGCCTCATCAGCTTTTGCATCAAACTTTCCTAGATTATCCTTTCCATTGTTAAGCACAAAGAATTTGCATCCAAATATATGAAAGTAAGAGATATTGGGTTTTCTTCCTTTGTAAAGTTCATAGGGGGTTTTCTTTAGAATAGGCCTAATCAAACATCTATTCATAACATGACAGGCGGTATTTACCGCATCGGCCTAAAAATGTTTTGCAATGTTATCTTCATTTAACATGGTTCTTGCTAGCTTCACTAAAGATCTATTTTTCCTTTCAACAACTCTATTTTGTTTTGGAGTTCTAGAAGCTGAAAAATTATGACCAATACCATGTTTTTTGCAAAATTTCTCAAATAGTTGATTTTCAAATTCTCCCCCATGATCGGTTCTTATGGATGCAATCTTTGAATTTTGCTCATTTTGGATAATCTTAGCTAGTTTCTTGAATGCATGATATGCTTCATTTTTATGAGCAAGAAACAAGGTCCATGTATATCTTGAATAGTCATCTACAATTACTAGACCATAGTAGTTACCACCAAAGCTTTTGATTTTAGAAGGTCCAAACAAATCCATGTGCAAAAGTTGTAAAGGCCTTTGAGTAGAAACAACGTTTTTAGCTTGAAAAGATGCCTTTACTTGTTTTCCCTTTTGACATGCATCACAAAATTTATTTTCAAATTTGAGATTTGGTAAGCCAATTACTAATTCTTTAGAAATAAGTTTGTTTAGATGGTTTACATGCATATGTGCTATTCTTCTATGCCATAACCATGATTCATCCTCTCTAGTCATGAAGCATTACACATCATTTGAAGACAAACTATCAACATCAATCATGTAAATATTATCAATTCTTTTACCAATAAACTTAACTTCCTTATTTAGCTTATTTTCAATTATACAACAATTAGATTCAAACAATACTCTATATCCTTTATCACATAATTGACTTATGCTAAGCAAGTTATGTTTGAGTCCTTCAACATATAATACGTCACTGATTGAGGTAGAGGAATTTTTACTAATGTTTCCAATGCCAAGTATTCTTCCTTTGGTATTATCCCCATAAGTGACACTTCCTTTTCTTTTGGGAGTGAAAGTTGTGAATTTGCTTATATCTCCCGTCATGTGCTTTGAACACCCACTATCCAAGTACCAATGGGTGTTGCTTACCTTGAAGCATACCTACAAAACAAAATTAGTTTAGAGAACTTGGTACCCATTTTATGTTGGGTCCTTTTTGGTTAGCTTGTGGTAATGTCCCTTTGGGAACCCACACCTTTCTTACCATTTTTGGTCCAAGCTTTCTAATATGGCAATTTAAAGCATTATGTCCTTTAGCACCACAATGATTGTATTTAGTGAATGGTGATGAAGATTTTCTAGGTGGTACAAAGAAGTTTTTGTAATGCTTTTCCTTATTGGTAGAATTGTATCCCAATCCCGTTTTGTCAAACATGCATCTTTGATTTCTAAGTAATACATTTAAATTATCTCTACCATTAGTAAACTTCTCTAAGATTTTATTTAAGTCTAAGACCTTAGTTTCTAGGATGTCACATTTATTTACAAAATCACAAGGTTTATTCTTAGAGCATGCTTGAACATTTGCTAATTCCTTTTTCAAACATTCATTTTCTTTGCCACGTTCTACAAGATGCATTTCAAGAGTATCAATAGTTTTTCTAGATAACTTATACTTGTTTGAGATTTTAACAAACTTGTCATACAATTCCTCAAATGCATCAAGCAATTCATTTCTATCTAAGTTAAGAAGACTTACCTCATCATCTTTATCTTGATGATTTTCCATGAGGCATAGGTTGGCTTCCTCGTTTTTAGATTCGTACGAGCTACTTATATCATTTTTATCCCAAGCAATGTAAGCTCTTCTTCTTCCTCTTTTCTCTTTGTTCTTCTTCTTGAGATTTGGGCAATCTACCTTGAAATGCCCTTTCTTGCCACATTCAAAACAGTTTGGTGAAGAAGAGTTTTTATTAGAGGTAGGTTTCTTACCTTGAGGTTTGAAGCCCTTTTGGAATCATTTGTTCCTCATAAATTTCCCGAAACGCTTCACAAATAATCCAAATTCTTCTTCTTCATCAAGCTCACTACCGGATTCTTCTTCATTGATAAAAGTGGCCTTGAGAGCTAGACCTTTCTTCTTGGAAGACTTTTCTTCCTCTTTCGCCATTCTTAGTTCTTTCAACTCGTGTTCCTGTTCTTGTAACTTACCAAATAGTGTAGCAAGAGACATTTCATTGATGCTAGGAGATTGTTTGATGGCGGTGACTAGAGGTTGCCATTCCCTGGTGAGACTTTTTAACACTTTATTAATAAGTTCTTTGTTAGTGTAAGTCTTGCCAAGAGTAATGAGATGATTTATAATAAGAGTGAACCTCTTTTGTATATCAACAATTATTTCTCCAGAATTTAATCTAAAGCTTTCATACTGACTAGTTAAGGTACTAATCTTAGAATCTTTGACATCATTTGTACCTTCATGGGTTATTTGTAAGGTATCTCACATATCCTTGGCGGATTTACATGTAACTACTCTAAAAAATTCATCAAGGCCTAAAGCTAAAGTGATAAGATTTTTGGCTTTATAGTTATATTGGACTTTCTTTTCTTCTTCGCTAGTCCAATCATTCATCAATTTTTTTACTTGTTTACCATCTACAGTATGCATGGGTATGAACGGACCATTTTTAATTGCATTCCAAACTTTAAGGTCAATAAATTGTACAAAAATTTTCATCGTTTCTTTCCAAAAAGCGTAGCCTTCCCCATTGAAAGCAGGAGGTCTATTTGTGGCACCTCCCTCAGGAAAAAGATTTAGAGAATTAGAGGCCATTGTTCTCTTAAAGTTGTTAAGCTTGATCTACCAAGAGTCAAGTTCTGATACCACTTGTTATTTAAGTGGCCTCAATACTCAAGAGGGGGGTGAATTGAGTTTTAAAACTTTTCATTAGAATGCCTTTGAAATTGATTTCTTTTTCACAAGTTAATTGAATATGCAAGAGATAGAAAGTATTATGGAAGAAACAATGCAAAACAAGATGTAAATGTTGCTTAGGCAATTTGTCAAACCCTTAGTGTGCAACACTATAATACTAGTTGTTCAAGCAAGTTTAAGAAAGGAAATCACTATCAATAATAACAATCCAGCCAGATGCAGTATGAAAGTGCAAGAGAGTAAGGGAGAAGAGCATGCAAACCAATTTAACGAGTTCCACCAACCCGGTGTATGTCTCGCCTTCAAGCAACCCACTTGAAGGATTTCCACTATTGAAGTTTAGAGATACAAGCTATGAGCAATTGCTGCTTCCTAGTGTCCCACACTCAAGAACTCAATCCTCACTAGCACAAGGGCAACCCACCCAATCTCTCAAACTCTCAATATCCCAAAGGTTGAGCCACAACCTTTGTAACCACTCAACCTAGAGTGAAATTTGGTGTTTGGTGTTTGTGTTTACAAGCAATATACTCTCTCAATAGAGTTGATATACAAATAAAAGCTCTCATAATTTCTAACTCTCAACAAGAGAGGATATACAAGTTCTAAGCTCAAAGTTTTAGAATATACAAAGAAAATGAACTCACTAAGCACAAATGCAAGTTTAGATTGATTGCTTCTTGTTGGATGTGTTGTGCTTGAGTTAGAGGTCCATTTATAGAGCTTTGAAGGTCCTTCTAGCCGTTGCACATCATGGTTCCAGCTTGTCTTTACGTATAGTGGGTATTAGATCTATGTTTCCCACCTAAAAATGTCTTTTTAGTGATGTTTCCCACTACTTGAATCGATTCATGTGTTTCTGAATCGATTTAAGGCATTCTAACTTGGGCATTTTGGGCTTCCAGGAGCGTGTGAATCGATTCAAGACATGGTGAATCGATTCAGGTTGTTCTATTTTGAATTTTTGGGTTGTCAGCTTCGTGTGAATCGATTCAGGCTCTGGTGAATCGATTCAGAACATTCTGTTTTCATATTTTTGGGACTTCCAAGCCTCTGAATCGATTTCGTGCGTATGTGAATTGATTCAAGCAATGCTGTTTGTTGTTTTTCCATGCTTTTTGATGGTTCCTTGATGCATTTTGAGTCATTTCCTTTCCTTGATCTTCATGCATTGTTTTCTTGATTCTTTTGATCATATAGGAGCATGTTCTTCATGATTCCTTGAATCTTTGATTTTGAGTACATCAATTGTATTCATTTGATTTGTTCATTTCACTTGTTTTTGATCCATGAATGATGCTCTTCTTGTTCTTGTGTACTTATCATTATCAAAACCTATCTACAACATGCAAATACATTACGGTCGTTAATAGGTGGTCCCCTTTCTACCTAATTCATCGCTACGTTAGCGACGGGGAAGTTTTCATCGCTGGTGACAATTAAGTACAACCGCCGCTATATAGGGTACATAGCGACCATGATGTAGGTGTAGCTATGTTTTCATAAGTCCCACTGCTAATGTCCTAGCTGAACAATAGTAAGCTTAGCGATGAAGGTTCGTCATAGCTAAACAGGAATTGTTAAATACCGTTGTTGAGTCATAGCTGAACAGGGACGAATGGGTAGCGACGGGCTTGTTTCATAGCTAAACAAGGACCATTGTTTTTCGTCGCTACTTCGTAGCTTAACAAGGACGAATTTTAGCGACGGGCTTCTGTCGTCGCTAACGTTTTGACACCTTAGCGACTTTGCTTTGTCCGTCGCTAATAATAAAAAATGTTTTTAATTTTTTGTAAAATTTTATTATTTAAGGTATATTTTATAAAGTTGGATTAAATATTTTTATAAAATATTTATTAATTTTTATAATGCTTTTATTATTTAACATACGCATATACAGACTCATAATAAACAAAAAATATAACATCAAGGATGGATAATAAACATAAGTGAATAAAAAATATAGTAATAGTCGTTATATTATTTACAACTCAAACAATAAAAAAAGAATAAATACAAAAATGTGTAACACTAAAAAAAATAAATACAAAGTCCATCAACTTGGGGGGATCCTGGGGTGGTGGGTGTGGTCGGGAAGCAAGGGCTGCTCTTAGGTCAAGCCGGTAAAGATTCCATCAACCGGTGGATCAGAGTCTCCCGCTGAGCCATTAACCTACGAGTGTTGTTCTCCTTGTTGCTCCGCTAGCTGCCTCTGTCTGTGCTCCTCTGTGAGCTTGTTGTTTAGGTTCTAAATAAACTGAACAACATCTGATGGCAATGTAGAGGAAGAGGTAGGGTCTTCCCAGTCTTGGCTATCTGAGTCTAAACCCCACCGAAGCCAAACACCCTCCCCTCATCTTGATCTTACTTTCTTTTTATATTTGTTTCCTTTTCTTTATTTTCTATTTAGATTACTTTTAACAACTTTCTTGAATTTCTTAACATTGGAATAACTTTAAGAATAAGTAATTGTACTTATACTCCATGTTAATTTGACACTTGGGGTCTAAAATACTTTTTGTACTACACTATCGAATATGCTTGTCTATGAGTGTGAAGACTTGATGCCGGTTTAAAATCAATTTTTAAAACAAATAACTTTTTCTCATCGACAAGATACATATTTGGTAATATAGAAATTTTATTATATAGATTATACTATCTAATTCGTTTTGACATATTAAAAATGAATTTAGTTATAGTTATATTTTTAAAAAATATTTAGTCAATATTGTTTTTTGGCATTGGCTAATTTGGCAAGGAATGTAGAAATTTATTATCGATTTGATGATGTAGTAATTCAATATCAAGTTATTAATTTGGGATAGATTGGCGTGATAACTGGAGACTAGACACAGAGACTCCTGACTCCCTACTGAATCAAGAGAGATAATCCTAGATCCCACTGGATCGGTGTAACATACAAGGGAGAACTTAGGTCGGTATAGACATTGAAAGCATTATGTCCTGACATCAGATAATTCATTGGCACGCCTGATGGGACTCGTTAAAGGTTTTCCATGCTTCGCAGTCAAATCTTTATCATGGATATAGGTAGCCAAGTTCCTAGCACTCTTGACGACCATATCGAAGACGTTTCACATCTAGAGCCTTGATGCCTTGCTTACGACATTAGGTTTGTTAATACTATGGCATCTGCCTAATAAATTACCAGGCGGGTTTCCATGGTGCCATCTCTAGACCCCTACAACGAGTTCATTTGTTAGCTTAGAGCAGAATTGGCTAAGTTGTGGAGAGAGCATGCTTAGCCAGAGCAGCGGATTGTGACCCAACACCAACCCCGTTATGAGGTACCTCATTATGAGGTATTTATGACTCTGTTTTATTGTAGAATCCGCACATATAAAGCCGAACCTCAATCTTATTACAACAGGAGTCGTCACACCCCTTATAGGAGAAAGTCTCAGGCCAACGACACCTCAACGGGGTGCAAGTTAAATGTACCTTTGATGTAGGATGGTCTTCTAGGATTTGGATCTAGCTTATTAATCTCCATATATCTTCACTTCTTTTCTTTAATTTTCAAACTCTTTTGATGTTGAACTAGGTGTTGGCCATGTGGAACATGGTGAGGGAAGCATGGAAAATTGACTCAAACTTAATGGAATTTGGAAGGAAAATGATAGGAATTTGTGAGATGGAAACTAGGAATGGAACTAATAGGGACTAGGTGCCAATACAAGAAGAGATAAGCTAAGGAGAACTCTTCACCTTGGAAAGGTTCCAAAGGATAAGAGTTGAGAGAAAAGTGTTAAGAATTCTTAGAGCTAGAGAGAGAATCTCATTTTTCTCACTAAAAATGTATTTATGACTCAAAGTTGACTTTTACATAGAAGTTTCCTTATTTAAATCTACCTCCTAAATGACGTATTTTTGTGTTAAACTTGGGTGGGTTTGTTAAAGCTTCACCCAAGGCTTAAAACATAAAGGTACATAGCCCAAAAGTTGGCCAAAGCAAGTGTATAATCATACAAGACCCAAACATGGCCTAAAATGAAAAATATGGCCATGCAAGGTCCAAACCTAACAACTAAGCCTAATAATGTATAAGTGAAAGAGGTCTAAACTAAGCTCACCCATGGATTGCATCATTTTCCCCTTCTTCAAGACGATTTGCCTTCAAATCCAAGCTCACCCAAAGCAGCTCACAAGGCAACAATAATCTTACAAGATGAAAAGGAAAAATAAAGTGAGTCCACAGTATGAAAAAAAGTTTAAAGAAAAAATGATCAAACAAAAGGTGAAAAATAGAATGAATGGAAATGTTCACCAAGATAAGAGACTAGCCTTTGCACCTTAGAAGTAATAAAATAAAAGACGCCATCAAAGAAAACAATGAGAAGTAATCACAAGAATGCACATGTAAAACTATAGAGACCCGTATTTATGCCTAGAAATAGTAGTATCGATGTAATGTATAAATAGTATGATATAAGGTGCAGATAGATGAACATGTGATATATAACTAAACATGGGCATGTAATGAAGAAACACAGGATAAGCTGCCCTAAAGGGATCCTAATGAGTACTGACATTTAAACTAGAAAATAAAGTATGCATGACATGAAAAGATGCTACTAGCTCCTTATATAACCCTTCATGAAAATTAATAATATCAACATGGCCATATATACCACTACTAGAAAAACCCCTGATAGCTACTCTAAGTTAGCGACCGACACATGTCGTTGCTATTTAGCGACCGTGTTAGTGATTGTAACATGAAAGGGACCTTGAAAAGAAAAATTAGTGACCACATCAGCGATCAACAGAAACCTGTCACTAACATTTGCAAACAACTGCCATTAAATTTGTCGCTAAGACAGACCCGTCACTGATCGGGTCGCTATATTTTACCCCTCTCCAATTTTTTAGTTTCCCTCCAAGGTTTTTGTGGGCGCCAGTTTTACTTATTCTAACATTAGTATGTGTTATACTATAAATAGATTCAAGATCCAAATAACCATATTGAAGACCACTTACTCCAAGCTCTTTCTTGGGGGCCGGGGAAAACTATTAAAAAATGACCAATTTACTATGTAAATGGCTATAAGTTTAACATTTTCCAATAGAGTGAAGGGATGCGCACCCATAACTACGGGGTTTATGTTAAAGGCTTAAACAGACAGTTAGAGAAAGACTTATATGGAGTCTTGACAGAGATTGTTGAAGTTTCTTTCTCCAGATGACTAAAAAAGAGATATCGTTCTATTCAGGTGTGATTGATACGACAACACAAACAGAGTAAGAATAAAGGTTGACAACAACTATGGTTTAGTTGAGGTCAAGAAAAATGGTAGATATAAAGGGTTTGATCCCTTTATTTTTGCCTAATGAGCTAATCAGGTTTACTACACAGACTTCTTTAGAGGGCACTGGGACTAGTAATCAATTATCAAGGCCAAGGCTCGAAGTCACATAACTGCCAATGTCTCCGATTAGGTTGAGGATGCTTATCATCTCGCTCTGAACGAGGCTTAATTATAGTAATTTGCTATTCAACATTGATCTAGTGATACTGATGAGACACTTGCCACTACGAGGGGTGAACACATTGACAAAGAGGTTATCTCCCAATCAAAATGGTCTATGGCGAATTTGGAAACTGAGGACCCTAGTGAAACAGATAGTCATAGTGACACTGAAATAGATAGAGTATGAGTTTATCAACATACATACATATATACATATATTTATAGTTTTCCATTGACCTTTGTTTTCATGGTTTTATCCACAGATGACAGGACATAGACTACATTTTAGTCTGATTTTTTACGGCCACGCTTAAAAAGGAATTGTCAGGTTGTCCTTGAAGTTTCATCAGACTTCTCCATGGGAAGGGGCAGATTTTCTCCAATGATGAATGTTTAGCCAAATTTGAAGGCTAATGCCCACAAAAATATGACAAAATCGAGAGGTTAAGTTCTTGCATAACTTTTTGTGGCCATGTTGAGAAAGGCTTTGTGAGGTTATCCCTGAAGTTTTATTAGATTTCTCCAAGGTAAGAGGCAGATTTTTTCCAACAAAGGATTTTTAGCCAAATTTGAAAGCTAATGTCCATGAAAATATGATAAAACCAAACAGTTGAATTTTTTTATGATATTTTATGGCCATGCTTAGAAAGGCATTGTAAGGTTGTCTCTAAAGTTTCATTAAATTTCTCGAAGGGGTAAATTTTCTCCAACAATGAATTTTTAGCCAAATTTAAAGGCTAATGCCCATGAAAATATGACAAAACTAAGCAGTTGCATTCTTGCACGGTTTTTTACGACCATGCTTAGAAAGACTTTGTCAGGTTGTCCCTCAAGGTTCATCAGATTTCTCAAGGGGAAGGGACAAATTTTCTCCAATAATAGATTCTTAGCCAAATTTGAAGGTTATAGTTCACTAACATATGACAAAACCGAGTGGTTGAATTCTTACATCTTTGTTTACAACAGTGCTTAGAAAGGCGTTGTAAGGTTGTTCCTTAAGTTTCATTAGACTTCTCTAAGGGAAGGGGCAGGTTTTTTCCAATAATAGATTTTTAGCCGAATTTCAAGGCAAATGCTCACGAAAATATGACAAAACTGAGTAGTTGAATTTTTACAAGATTTTTTGTGGCCATACTTAGAAACGCATTGTAAGGTTGTCCCTAAAATTTCATTAAATTTCTCTAAGGGAAATGGCATATTTTCTCCAACAATGGATTTTTAGCCAAATTTGAAGGCATTAGCCCACGAAAATATGACAAAATTGAGCGGTTGAATTTTTTACATGATTTTTTACAGCTAATCTTAGAAAGGCATTGTCAGGTTGTACCTGAAGTTTCATTAGATTTCTCCAAGGGAAAGAGTAAATTTTCTTGAACGATGAATGTTTACTCAAATTTGAAGGCAATCCCACGAAAATATGACAAAACCAAACGATTAAATTCTTGTACAATTTTTTGCGGTCATGCTTAGAAAGGCTTTGTCAGTTTGTCCCTGAAGGTTCATCAGATTTCTCAAGGGGAATGACAGATTTTTCCAACAATGGATTTTAATTCAAATTTGAAGTCATTGCCCATGAAAGGATGACAAAATCAAGCGGTTGAATTTTTATATATTTTTTGCAGCCATGCTTAGAAAGACGTTGTAAGGTGATCCATAAAGTCTCATTAGATTTCTGTAAGGGAAGGGAGAGATTTTCTCTAACAATAGATTTTTAACTAAATTTGAAGCCATTGCCCACAAAAATATGACAAAACCGAGTGGTTGAATTTTTGCATAATTTTTTATGACCATACTTAGAAATGCATTGTAAAGTTGTCCTTGAAGTTTTATTAAATTTCTTGAAGGGAAGGGACATATTTTCTCTAAAAATGGATTTTTAGCAAAATTTTAAGGCAATGATAAAATCGAGCGATTGAATTCTTGCACGATTTTGTGTGGGCCATGCTAAGAAAAGCTTTGTAAAGTTGTACCTAAAGTTTAATCAGATTTCTCTAAAGGATCAAGTAGATTTTCTCCAACAATGGATTTTTAGCCAAATTTAAAGGCTAATACCCACGAAAATATAACAACACCGAGCGATTGAATTTTTTTATGATTTTTTGCAGTCAATCTTAGAAAGACATTGTTACCTAACGATGAATGTTTACCCAAATTTGAAGGCTAATTGCTCACGAAAATAAGACAAAACCAAGCGGTTGAATTCTTGCACAACTTTTTAGGGCCATGCTTAGAAAGGCTTTGTCAGGTTGTCTCTAAAGGTTCAACAGATTTGTTAAGGTGAAAGAGAAGATTTTCTCCAATAATGGATTTTAGCCAAATTTAAAGGCTAATGCCCACGAAAATTTTACAAAACTGACCGGTTGAATTTTTGTATATTTTTTGTAGCAATGCTTAGAAAGGCGTTGTAAGGTTCTCCCTGAAGTTTCATTAGATTTCTCAAAGGGAAGGGGCAGATATTTTCCTAAAAAGGATTGTTAACCAAATTTAAAGGCTAATGCCCATGAAAATATGACAAAACTGAGTGGTTAAATTTTTGCATGATTTTTTTACGGCCATACTTAGAAAAACATTGTAAGGTTGTCTCTGAAGTTTCATCACTTTACTCCAAGGAAAGGGTCAGATTTTCTGCAACAATGGATTTTTAGCCAAATTTGAAGGCTAATGCACAAGAAAATATGACAAAATCGAGTGGTTGAATTTTTACACGATTTTCTATGGCCATGCTTAGAAAGGCTTTGTTAGGTTATCCTTGAAGTTTCATCAGATTTCTCCTAGGGAAGGGGAAAATTTTCTCCAATGATGAATTTTTAATCAAATTTGAAGGATTAGCCCACGAAAATATTACAAAACTCAGCGGTTGAATTCTTGAATGATTTTTTGCAGCCATGCTTCGAAAGACATTGCTAGGTTCTCCCTGAAGTTTTATCACTTTTCTTTAATGGAAGGGGCAGATTTTCTCCAACAATGGATTTTTATCCAAATTTGAAAGCTAATGCCCACAAAAATATAACAAAATCGAGCTGTTCAATTTTTGCACTTTTTTTGCGACCATGCTTTTAAAGGCATTGTGTGGTTGTCTGTCAAGTTTCATCATATTGCTCCTAGGGAAGGGACAGATTTTCACCGATGATGAATTTTTAGCCAAATTTGAAGGCTAATACCCACGAAAATATGACAAAACTGAGCGGTTAAATTCTTGCATGATTTTTTTGTAGCCATGCTTAGAAAGGCATTGTTAGGTAGTTCTTGAAGTTTCATCATTCTTCTCCAAGCGAAGGGTCAGATTTTCTACAACAATGGATTATTAGCCAAATTTGAAGGCTAATGCACAGGAAAATATGACAAAATTGAACGGTTGAATTTTTGCATAATTTTTTGTGGCAATGCTTAGAAAGGCTTTGTCAGGTTATCCGTAAGTTTCATCACATTTCTCAAAAGGAATGGGTAAATTTTCTCCAACAATTGAATTTTAGCCAAATTTGAAATCATTAGCCTATGAAAATATGAAAAAATCAAGGTATTGAATTTTCTCACGATTTTTTACGACCATGCTTAGAAAGGCTTTATCAGGTTGTCCTTAAAGTTGCATCAGATTTCACCAAGGGAAGGGGTAGATTTTCTCCAACAATGGATTTTTACCCAAATTTAAAGGTATTTCCCATAAAAATATGATAAAATCAACTCATTGAATTCTTGCATGATTTTTGACGACCATGCTTAGAATGGCTTTGTAATGTTGTCTGTGAAGTTTCATCAGATTTCTCCAAGGGAAGGGGCATAACTTTTCTAAGAATACATTTTAAGCCAAATTTGAAGGCTAATGCCCATGAAAATATAACAAAACTAAGCGGGTGAATTGTTGCATTATTTTTTACGGCTATTCTTAGAAAGACATTGTATGGTTGTCCCTGAAGTTTCATCAGATTTCTCCAAGGAAATGGGTAAATTTTCTCCAACGATGAATATTTAGTCAAATTTGAAGGCTAATTCCCACGAAAATATGACAAAACTAAGGGGTTGAATTCTTGCACAAATATTTGCACCCGTGCTTAGAAAGGCATTGCCAGGTTGTCCCTGAAGTTTCATCACTTTGCTCCAAGGGAAGGGTCAGATTTTCTCCAACAACGGATTTTTAGCAAAATTTAAAGGCAAATGCACTGGAAAATATAACAAAACTGAGTGGTTAAATTTTTACATGATTTTCTACGGCTATGCTTAGAAAGGCTTTGTCAGATCATCCCTGAAGTTTCATCAGACTCCACCAAGGGAAAGGGCAGATTTTCTACAACAATGGCTAATTTCATGCATGATTTTTGGCGGCCATGCTTAGAATGACTTTATAAGGTTGTATGTGAAGTTTCATCAGATTTCTCCAAGGGAAGGGGCTTAACTTCTCTAGCGATGAATTTTAAGCCAAATTTGAAGGCTAATGCACACAAAAATAAGACAAACCCAACGGATAAATTATTGCATGATTTTTTCTTGCCATGCTTAGAAAGGTGTTGTAAGGTTGTTCCTGAAGTTTCATCAAATTTCTACAAGGGAAGAGGTAGATTTTCTCCAACGATGAAGTTTTAGCTAAATTTGTAGGCATAGCCTACAAAAATATATCAAAACTGAGCGGTTGATTTCTTGCATGAGTTTTTACAGCTATACTGAGAAAGGAATTCCTAGGTTGTCCCTAAAGTTTAATCGGATTTCTCTAAGGGAAAGGGCATAATTTCTCCAACAGTGAATTTTAAGCCAAATTTGAAGGCAAATTTCCAAGAAATTATGAGAAGAATGAGTGGTTTAATTTTTGCATATTTTTTATAGCCATGCTTAGAAAGGCATTGTAAGGTTGTCCCTGAAGTTTCATCAGATTTCTTCAATGGGAGAGGCGTAATTTCTCTAACAATGAATTTTATGCCAAATTTGAAGGCGCCCATGAAAATATGACAAGACCAAGCAGTTGAATTTTTGTATGTTTTTTTACGGCCATGCTTAGAAAGGCATTGTAAGGTGGTTCCTTAAGTTTCATCAGATTTCTCTAAGGGGAGGGGCAGATTCTCTCTAACAATGAATTTTTAGCCAAATTTAAAGGCTAATGCCTATAAAAGTATGACAAAACCGAGGGTTAATTTTTGCCTAATTTTTTACATCCATGCTTAGAGAGGTATTGTAAGGTTGTCCCTAAAGTTTCATCAGATTTTTCCAAGGGAAGGGGCAGATTTTCTCCAACGTTGAATTTTTTGTCAAGTTTGAAGGCTAATGCCCACAAAAATATGACAAAACCGTGTTGTTGAATTTTTTTTGTGGCCATTGTCCTTGAAGTTTCATTAGATTTCTTCAAAGGATGAGGCAAATTAGCCCACGAAAATATGACAAAATAGAGTAGTTGATATTTTACACCATTTTCTCCGGCCATGCTTTAAAAGGCATTGTATGATTGTCCATAAAGTTTAATCAGATTTCTCCAAAGAAAGGGGTATATTTTCTCAAACAATGGATTTTTAGCCAAATTTGAAGGCTATTGCCCACCAATATATTGCAAAATTGAGTGGTTAAATTTTTGCATATTTTTTTACAGTCATACTTAGAAAGGCTTTGTAGGTTATCCCTGAAGTTTCATCAAATTTCTCTAAGTGTAGGGGTAGATTTTCTCCAATGATGAATTTTTTACCAAATTTGAAGGCTAATGCCCATGAAAATATGACAAAACCGAGCGGTTGAATTTTTGCATGGCTTTTTATGGCCATGCTTAAAAAGGCTTAGTGAGGTTTTTCTTGAAGTTTCATCATATTTCTCTAAGTGTAGAGGCAGATTTTCTCCTACGATGAATTTTCTAGCCAAATTTAAAGGTTAATGTCCACGAAAATATGATAAAACTGAGCAGTTGAATTCTTGCATAATTTTTTGCAACCATGCTTCGAAAGGTATTGTGTGGTTGTCCTTAAAGTTTTATTAAATTTCTCCAAAGGAAGGGGTGTAAATTCTTTAATGATGAATTTTAAGTCAAATTTGAAGGAGGCCACAAAAATATATCAAAACCGAGCGGTTGAATTATTGCATGATTTTTTACGGCCATGCTTAGAAAAGCATAGTAAGGTTGTCCCTGAAGTTTCATTAGATTTCTCCAAGGGAAGGGGCATATTTTCTCCAACGATGAATTTTTTATCCAAATTTGAAGGCTAATGTGCAAGAAAATATGACAAAACTGAGTAGTTAAATTTTTACACAATTTTTTACGACCATGCTAAGAAAGGTTTTATCAGGTTGTGCCTGAAGTTTTGTCAAATTTGTCTAAGGGAAGGGGTGGATTTTCTCCAACAATTGATTTTTAGCCAAATTTAAAGGCTAATACTCATGAAAATATGATAAAACCGAGCGGTTGAATTCTTGTATAATTGTTTGTAGTCAAGCTTAGAAAGTCATTATAAGGTTGTCCTTAAAGTTTCATCGAATTTTTCCAAGGAAATGGGCATAATTTCTCCAATGATGAATTTTAAGCCAAATTTGAAGGCTAATGCCCATGAAAATATGACAAAACTGAGCGGTTAAATTTTTGCATGTTTTTTTGCTGCCATGCATAGAAAGGCATTGTAAGGTTGTCCATGAAGTTTCATCAGATTTCTCCAAGGGAAGACATAAATTTTGTCCAACGATGAATTTTTAGCCAAATTTGAAGGCTAATGCCAATGAAAATGACAAAATTGAGTGGTTGAAGTTTTACACCATTTTTTATAGCCATGGTTATAAAGGCATTGTTTGGTTATCCCTGAAGTTTCATCGTATTTCTCTAAGGGAATGTGCAGATTTTCTCCAACGATGAATTTTTAGCCCAAATTTGAAGGCTAATGTGCATGAAAATACGACAAAATTGAATGGTTGAATTCTTGCCCGATTTTTTAAGGCCATGCTTAGAAAGGCTTTGTTAGGTTGTCCCTGAAGTTTCATCAGATTTCTCCAAGGGAATGGGTAGATTTTGTCCAACAATGGATTTTTAGCCAAATTTGAAGGCGCCCATAAAAATATGACAAGACCGTACGGTTGAGTTATGCATGATTTTTTACGGTCATGCTTAGAAAGGCATTGTAAGGTTATCTCTTAAGTTTCATGAGATTTGTCCAAGGGGAGAGGCAGATTTTCTCAAACGATGAATTTTTAATTAAACTTAAAGGCACCCATAAAAATATGACAAAAATGAGGGGTGAAATTCTTGCACAATTTTTTGCAGCCATGCTTAGAAGGCATTGTCAAGTTGTCCCTAAATTTCATCATTTTTTTCCAAGGGAAATGATAAATTTTCTCCAACAATAAATTTTTAGCTAAATTTAAAAGCTAATATGCCCATGAAAATATGACAAAACTAAGCGGTTGATTTTTTGTATGATTTTTTACGGTCAGACTTAAAAAGGCATTGTAAGGTTGTCCTTGAAGTTTCATCGAATTTCTCCAAAGGAATGGGCATAATTTCTCCAACGATGAATTTTAAGCTAAATTTGTAGGCTAATAACCACGAAAAGATGATAAAATCAAGTGGTTGAATTCTTGCATGATTTTTGGCAGCTATGCTTTGAATGGCCTTGTAAGGTTATCCCTGATATTTTATCAGATTTCTCCCAGGAAAGGGGAATAATTTCTCCACTGATAAATTTTAAGCCAAATTCGAAGGAATTAGCCCAGGAAAATATGAAAAAACCAAGCGGTTGAATTCTTACATGATTTTTACCAGCCATACTTAGAATGACTTTTAAGGTGGTCCCTGAAGTTTCATCGGATTCTCTAAGGGAATGGGTATAATTTCTCCAACGATGAATTTTAAGCTAAATTTGAAGGCTAATGCCCACAAAAATATGATAAAATCAAGCGGTTGAATTCCTGCATGATTTTTGGCGGCCATGCTTAGAATGACTTTGTAAGGTTGTCCTAAATGTTTCATCGGATTTCTCCTAGGGAAGGGGAATAATTTCTCTAGCGATGAATTTTAAGCCAAAATTGAAGGAATTGCCCACAAAAATATGATAAAACAGAGCGGTTGAATTGTTACATGATTTTTGCCGACTATACTTAGAATGGCTTGGTAAGGTTGTCCCTGAAGTTTCATCGGATTTCTACAAGGAAAAGGGCATAATTTCTCCAACGATGAAGTTTAAGCCAAATTTCTAGGCTAAGGCCCGAGAAAATATGACTAGACCGAGCGGTTAAATTTTTGCATGATTTTTTGTAGCCATGCTTAAAAAGGTATTGTATGGTTGTCCCTTAAGTTTCATTAGATTTCTCTAAGGTGAGGGGCAGATTTTCTCCAATGATGAATTTTTAGCCATACTTAAAGGCTAATACCCACAAAAATATGACAAAATTGAGTGGTCGAATTTTTGCATATTATAGTGGCCTTGCTTAGAAAGACATTATTAGGTTGTCCTTAAAGTTTCATTAGATTTCTTGAAGGGAAGGGGTAGATTTTCTTCAACAATGGATTTTCAACCAAATTTGATGGCTAATGCCCACGAAAATATGAAAAAATTGAGCGGTTGAATTTTTACACGATTTTTGGCGGTCATGCTTAGAAAAGCTTTGTCAGGTTGTCTCTGAAGTTTCGTCAGATTTCTTCTAGGGAAGGGGTAGATTTTCTCTAACAATGAATTTTTAACCAAATTTAAAGGCTATGCCCATAAAAATATGGTAAAATCGAGCGGTTGAATTTTTGCATATTTTTTCCGCTCATACTTAGAAAGGCATTATAAGGTTATCACTGAAGTTTTATAAGATTTCTCCAAGGCAAGGGGCAGATTTTCTCTAACGTTGGATTTTTATTCAAATTTTAAGGCTAAAGCCCACGAAAATATGACTAAACCGAACGGTTGAATTTTTACAAAAGATTTTGTGACCGTGCTTTGTAAGGCTTTGTCAGGTTGTCCTTGAAGCTTTATCAATTTCTCCAAGGGAATGGGTAAATTTTCTTTAACTATGGATTTTTAGCATAATTTGAGGCCTAATGCCCACAAAAATATGACAAAATCTTACGGTAAAATTATTGCATGATATTTTACGGCCATGCTTAGAAAGACATTATAAGGTTGTCCTTGAAGTTTCATTAGATTTCTCCAAGGGAATGACAAATTTTCTCTAACAATGAATTTTTATCTAAATTTGAAGGCTAGTGCCCACGAAAATATGAACAAACTGGGTAGTTCAATTTTGCCACAATTTTTTTGTGACCATGCTTAGAAAGGCTTTATTAGGTGTTTCCTAAAGTTTCATCAGATTTATATAAGAGAAGGGGCAGATTTTCTCCAACGATGAATTTTGAGCTAAATTTGAAGGTATGCCTACGAAAATATGACAAAACTAAGCGGTTGATTTTTTATACGATTTTTTGTGACCATGCTTAGAAAGACAATATAAGGTTGTCCCTGAAGTTTCATCAATTTTCTCCAATAGAAGAGGCAGATTTTCTCCAAGGATGAATTTTTAAGCAAATTTGAAGGCTAATGCCCATGAAAATATAATACAACCTAGCAGTTAAATTCTTGCACGAGTTTTTGCATCCATGCTTAGAAAGGCATTGTCAGGGTATCGCTAGAGTTTCATCAGATTTCTATAAGGGAGAGGGCAGATTTTCTCCAACAATGGATTTTTAACCAAATTTGAAAGTTAATGCCAAAGAATAAATGACAAAACTAAGGGTTGAATTTTTGCCTAATTTTTTTGCATCCATGCTTAGGAAGGCGTTGTAAGGTTGTTCCTAAAGTTTCATCAGATTTTTCCAAGGAAATGGGCAGATTTTGACTAATGGTGAATTTTTAGCCAAATTTGAAGGCTAATGCCTATGAAAATATGAAGAAACAAAGTGATTGAATTCTTGTATCATTCTTTACGGTTATGCTTAAAAAGACATTGTATGGTTGTCCCTAGAGTTTTGTCAAATTTCTTCAAGGGAAGGGACAAAATTTCTTAAATGATGCATTTTTAGCCAAATTTGAAGGCTAATGCCCCCGAAAATATGACAAAACTGAACGGTTAAATTTTTACATGATTTTTTGCAACTGATCTTAGAAAGGCATTGTCAGATTGTCCCTGAAGTTTCATCAGATTTCTCTAAGGGTAAGGGCAGATTTTCTCCAATGATGAATTTTTAGTCATATCAAAGATTAATGCCCATGAAAATTTAAGAACATTGAATAGTTAAATTTTTGCATAATTTTTTACACTAATGCACAGAATGACAATGTCAGATTGTCCCTGTTGTTTCCTTAAATTTCTGCAATGGAAGGGAAAATTTTCTCCAACAACAGATTTTTAGCCAAATTTGAAAGCTAATGTCCACGAAAATATGACAAAATCGAGCGGTTGAATTTTTGCATGACTTTTTTATAGTCATGCTTAGAAAGGCATTATAAGGTTTTCCCTGAAGTTTTATCAGATTTCCCCAATAGGAGTGATAAATTTTCTCCAATGATGAATTTGTAGCCAAATTTGAAGGCTAATTGCCCACGAAAATATAAGAAACTGAGCAGTTTTTTTAGCACAATTTTTTGCAGCCATGCTTAGAAAGGCATTGTGAGGTTCTCCCCGAAGTTTCATCAGATTTCTCCAAGAGAATGAGCTTTCCAATGATGATTTTTTGCATATTTATTGTAACCATGCTTACAAATACGTTGTAAAGTTATCCCTGAAGTTTCATTAAATTTATCCAATTCTTGGGACAGATTTTCTCCAAAGATGAATTTTTAGCCAAATGTAAAGGCTAATGCCCACGAAAATATGACAAAACCGAATGGTTGAAATGTTGACTAATTTTTTATGACCATGCTTAGAAAGACATTGTCAGGTTATCCTTAATATTTCATCAAATTTTTCCCTGAAAAGGGCAGATTTTCTCCAACGATGAATTTTTAGCCAAATTTAAAGGTTAATGCCCATGAAAATTTGACAAAACTGAGTGGTTGAATTTTTACATGATTTTTGGCAGCTAATCTTAGAAAGACATTGTCAGGTTGTCCCAGAAGTTTCATTAGATTTCTCTAAGAGAAAGAATAGATTTTATCCAACAATGGATTTTTACCAAAATTTAAAGGCATTAACCATGAAAATTTGACAAAATCGAACAATTGAATTCTTGCATTATTTTTTACAGCCTTTTTATAAAGGATTTATCAGGTTATCCTAAAGTTTCATCAGATTTCATCAAGGGAATGGGCAAATTTCCCCAACAATGGATTTTTAACTAAATTTAAAGGCTAATGCCAACGCAAATATAACAAAATTGAGCTGTTGAATTTTTACATAACTTTTTGTAGCCATGCTTAGAAAGGCGTTGTAAGGTTGTCCTTGAAATTTCATTAGATTTCTCCAAAGGAAGGGATAGATTTTCTCCAATGATGAATTTATAACCAAATTTGAGGGCTAAGGCCATAACAATATGACAAAACCGAGTGGTTGAATTCTTGTATAATTTTTTACGACCATGCTTAGAAAGACATTGTGTGGTTATCCCTAGAGTTGCATCAGATTTCTCCAAGGGAAGGTCAGAATTTCTCTTACGATGAATTTTTAGCTAAATTTAAAGGCTAATGCCCATGAAAATATGACAAAACCAATAGGTTGAATTCTTGCATGATTTTTTGTGGTCATGCTTAGAAAGGCTTTGTTAGGTTGTCCCTGAAGTTTTATCAGATTTCTCTAAGGAATGGGGCATATTTTCTCGAACGATAAAATTTTAACCAAATTTAACGGCTAATACCCACGAAAATATGATGAAACTAAGCAGTTGTATTTTAACATGATATTTTCTAGCCATGATTAAAAAGGCATTGTTTGGTTGTCCCTAGAGTTTCATCAAATTTCAGTAAGGGAAGGGGTACATTTTCTCGAATTGTGGATTTTTAGCCAAATTTGAAGGTCCCACAAAAATGTGACAAATCCTAAGGTTGACTTTTTACCTAATTTTATGTATCTGTGCTTAGAAATGTGTTGTAAGATTATCCCTGAAGTTTCATCAAATTTCTATTAGGGAAGGGACAGATTTTTTCCAACGATGAATTTTTGTAAAATTTGAAGACTAATGCTCACAAAAATATAACAAAACCGAGTCGTATAATTCTTGGGTGATTTTTTGCGGCCATGCTTAGAAAGGCATTGTAAGGTTGTCCCTGAAGTTTCATCATATCTTTCTAAGAAAATGGGCAAATTTTTTTCAACAATGAATTTTTAGCCAAATTTGGAGATTAATACCCACAAAAATATGACAAAATGAGCAGTTAAATTTTTGCATAATTTTATGCAGCCATACTTAGAAAGGTGTTGTAGGGTTGTCCCTAAAGTTTCATAATTTCTACAAGGGAAGTGACAGGTTTTCTCTAATAATGAATTTTTAACTAAATTTGAAGGCATTAAGCCCACGAAAATTTGACAAAATAGAGCGGTTAAATTCCTGTATTATTTTTTACGGCTATCCTAAGAAAGGTATTGTAAAATTGTCTCTGAAGTTTCATGAGAATTCTCCAAAGGAAAAAGGATAGATTTTCCCCAGTGATATGACAAAAATAGGCCGTTGAATTTTTGCATGATTTTTTCGGTCATGCTTAAAAAGGAATTGTAAGGTTGTCCCTGAAGTTTCATCAAATTTCTCCAATAGAAGGACATATTTTCTCCAAGGATGAATTTTTAGCCAAATTTGACGGCTAATATGCCTATGAAAAAATATCGAAACCGAGCCGTTGAATTTTTTCATGACATTTTGTGGTCATGCTTAAAAAGGCGTTGTAGGGTGGTCCCTAAAGTTTTATCAGATTTCTCCAAGGGAAGGGGCAAATTTTCTCCATCATTAGATTTTCATCCAAATTTGGAGGTAGCCTACGAAAATAAAACAAAATTAAATGGTTGAATTTTTGCTTGATTTTTTGAGCCCATGCTTAGAAATTTGATGTAAGGTTACCCTGAAGCTTCATCAGATTTCTCCAAGCGTATGGGTAAATTTTCTTCAACAATGAATTTTTAACTAAATTTGAATGTTAATGCCTACAAAAATATGACAAAACTAGGTGGTTGAATTTTTGCACGATTTTCTACTGTCATGCTTAAAAAAGCATTGTTAGGTTATCCCTGTAGTTTCATCAGATTTCTCCAAGGGAAGGGGCAGATTTTCTCCAATGGATTTTTAGTCAAATTTGAAAGCTAATGCCCATGAAAATATAACAAAACTAAGCGGCTGAACTTTTACATGATTTTTTTACGGTTATGCTTAGAAAGACATTGTAAAGGTGTTTTTAAAGTTTCATCAGATTTCTGACAGGGAGATGGAAAAATTTTCTGCAACGATGAATTGTTAGCGAAATTTGAATGTTATGCCCATGAAAATATGACAAAACAGAGTAAGGTAATTTTAGCTCGATTTTTAACAGCCATGCTTAAAAAGGCATTGTCAAGTTGTCCCTAAAGTTTCGTCAGATTTCTCTTAGAGAAGGGACTAAATTTTTCCAACGATGAATTTTTTTCCAAATTTGAATGCATCCCATGTAAATATGACAAAATCGAGCGGTTGAATTTTAGCATGAATTTTCGCTGCCATACTTAGAAAGGCTATGCAAGGTTGTCCTTGAAATTTTTTCAGATTTCTCTAAGGGAAAGGGATGATTTTCTCCAACAATGAATATCTAACCAAATTTTAAGGCTAATGCCCATGAAAATATGACAAAATCGAGCGGTTGAATTTTTATGGCAACGCTTAGAAGGGCATTCTCAAGTTTTCGTTGAAGTTTTATCAAATTTCTCAAAGAGAAAGGGTAGATTTTCTCCAACAAGGGATTTTTAGCCAAATGATAAAGCTAATGGACACAAAAATATATCAAAATTAAGCAGTTGAAGTTTTGTATAATTTGATGCAACCATGCTTAGAAAGACATGATTAGGTTGTTCTGGAAGTTTCATCATATTTCTCCAAGAGAAAGGGTGAATTTTCTATAATGATAAATTTTTAGCTAAATTTGAAGGCTAATGCCTACGAAAATATAACAGAACCGAGCGGTTGAATTCTTATATGATTTTTTACGGCCATGCTTAGAAAGGCATTGTAATGTTGTCCCTGAAGTTTCATTAGATTTAGGAAAGGGGTAGAGTTTCTCCAACAATGAATTTTTAGCCAAATTTCAAGGCTAATACCCACGAAAATATGACAAAACTGAGCGGTTGAATTCTTGCATGATTTTTTGGAGCCATGCTTAAAAAGACATTAATTTCACCAGATTTCTCCAAGGGAAGTTGCAGATTTTGTCCAACAATGGATTTTTGGTCAAATTTAAAGGCTAATGCCCACGAAAATTTAACAAAATCAAACGGCTGAATTTTTGCATGATTTTTTACGGTCATACTTAGAAAGGCATTGTAAGATTGTCCCTGAAGTTTCATCAGTTTTCTCCTAGGAAAGAGACTGAATTTCTCCAATGATAATTTTTTTTACCGAATTTGAAAGCTAATGCCCACGATAATATGAAAAAACTGAGTGGTTGAATTTTTGCATGGTTTTTTACGGCAATGCTTAGAAAGGCTTTGTAAGGTTGTCCCTGACGTTTCATCAGATTTCTCTAAGAGAATGGACAAATTTTCTCCAAAGATGAATATTTAACCAAATTTGAAGGCTAATGCACACGATAATATGACAAAATTGAACGGTTGAATTTTTGCACAATTTTTTGCGGCCATGCTTAGAAAGACATTGGAAGGTTGTCCCTAAAGTTTCATCAGATTTCTCCTAAGGAAGGGACAACTCCAACGATGAATTTTTAGTCAAATTAGAAGGTAGCCCACGAAAATATGACAAAACTGAGTGATTGAATTCTTAGATGATTTTTTACAGTCATGCTTAGAAAGACATTGTAATGTTGTTGACGTGTGTATTTTTACAGTCGTGATTCCGTCAAATTAGTACATTAAAATTAATTAACGTAGTACTAGGGTGTCAACCTAGGTCGTTCTCTCACGGATCAACACAAAAATTTAGGAAAAATCAAGTCTTAAACTAATTTTTAACAATTAAAAATTAAAACTAAACAACTAAATTTTTTTTACAAACATAAGTTCACTAACATACAATTGGGGGGGGGTTTTGATTGATTTTTGTTGTCACAATTACAATTAAAACAAAGTAAATATGGAATTTAAAAAATAATTAACAAGCGATTGATTTTCTTGGAGTATTGTAAATAAATTTATCCTTGGTTCACTAAAGATAATTTGTATACTTTCATTACTGTTAATTTCTTAGCTCAATTTGAATTAATCAACTAAGCGTCTTTTTCAATTCACAATTCCTTTACTTTCATTTAAAAAATGAATATTTTAATCAAGCATCCTAATTAAGCAAAAGGAGTCAAGATCGTAAAATCTAGGAATTATTGAGCATACATAAGAACATCGCCTATATACATAATCTATTCTCAAATTATGGAATTAAGCAAACCATAATTATTAAAAGTGATTATGAAAACATTCATTAAGCATGCATATTTCCTTAATCCATTCTAATTTAAAATCTTATTTTATTCCATTTGAATAATTAAACCGATTAAGCATACAAATTTAATTAAACAGAATGGAATTAAATAAGCAGAGTAAGATTATGAAGAAATAACAATAACGAAAACATACTATATTAAAAATAATGACCTCAAAATTACATTACAATATTCTCCAAGAAAATCAATCTAGGGTTTTAGCCCTCCATAATAACAACTAAAAAGAAAAAAAACTAACCCGGAATGGAGCAAAGAGGGGGAAGAAGAGAGGAGGAGGCTTTGTGCCTTCCTCTGATGCTTATAGAAACAAAGAGAGAAAAGAGAGAAACGTGAATTGAGGTGTGTTTCAAGCCTTTGGCAATGGTCCTATTTATAGTGAAAGTCAGCAGGACGCTACGCGTCAGCGTTGCGAATATGCTTCCACGCTACGCGTAATTATGAGGCTACGCGTGAGTGTTTCTGACTCAGAATACATTATTTCATCCAATAATTCTTCAATAATGCTTGGACACTTGTGCTGCATGTTCCCCACTGAGATAGTGCCGTATGTCTGTAATGGATTGGCCAATAAGTGCTTTAATATAAATAAATCCTCCACTTCTGAAGTTGCACACAGCCTGTTAATGGGATCCTCGTCACTGTTGACGCTACGCGTGGGCTTGACGCTGCGCGTCAGTGTTACAAATTTGCTTCCACGCTACGCGTGGTACCAGCGCTACGCGTCAGACCTGATGCTCAATTTTATGATTTCCCAATTGCAACCTCAATTATTCACTACAATATCAAGGAAATTAAGTAAGATTTATTATTTCATTTAAAGATTATCGCCTAATTCAGTTAATATTAAATAAAGCTTGAATTATGAAAATGTGTTAAAATGCATAATATTACACAATTAGCAATGGCAAATTATACACATTTAAAGCAAGGAATTAAGGCTAAATCATGCATCATCAGTTGTCTCCAAATTTAAAGGCTGATGCCCAAGGGTGTTCAAGAACTAACCATGCTTAACCGCTAAACCAAATCGAACAAAATTGAGAACCACAAAATAAAAAATCACATTTTTTTGTATAGTTTGGTTCAGCTTTTGGTTCCTTCTCCCAAAACCAAACCAAACTGCATATTCACGAATTTTTATTTACCATACCTTATAGAATCAATTAAATGTAATCAATGTGTAATTTTTAACCAAAGAAAGTATTTAGAGTATGTTTGTTTAAAGTCAATTTAGCGAATTTTCTTTTTGAAAATGACAATTAAGTAAAATTACATAACTAGCAACATTTTTAATATTGTAATTTTATATAATTTTTTATTTTTAATTATTTGTAATTATGATTTGTTATAGAATCATGCTAATTTAATATGTTTTGACATTAATTAATGATTTTTTAAAAACAAAATTAATCAAATTATAATTTTTATTTTTTAAAAAAAATAAGAAAAAATCTACCAATCAAATCAAATCACAAATAATTTTGATATACATTCAATTCTTTTTTCTTTAAAATTGAACAAAATCACACCGGGAACACCAAAAACAACTCTACAGATTGTGGGTAAATTTTATGAGTAACCAATAAATCTAGTTATAATTATCATCTCTAAATAACAGCAAGTGTACTTATTCTTTATTTATTTAGTTTACACTATTGTTGTCTATGGGGTGCCCGCAACACGCGCCAGAATTTGCAAGTGAGAGTAGCATTGCCGCCAGTAACAATTGCCACTTAGAAAAATATAAAAACTAAATTTGTTAACAAATGAAACCGAAATAAAAGAGGTTTCTACGAACATTGTGCAGCAATTCTAAGATAGCGTAATATATAATATTATATTCCATTAGAAAATTAAAAAGGAAAAGGAAAAGGAGAACAGTAACATAAGATAACAACAATAACAACAACGTGAGTTGAAGTAACAGATAGAGTTTCCATCGCCAACAAATTATCAAAATTCATAGCATTTAACGGATAGAGTTCATTGAATTGAACCACTCTTCTCTTACAAACCGAAAGTTTGTTTCTTTTATCATTTTTTTTTTCTAGTTCCCTTTTCTGGGTTCTGTTGTGTCTATTATAAACCCCTTTTTGTCAGAAGTTGCACTCTTCTGAATTTCGTTATTTTTTCTCTCTAAAACTAGAGAGAGAGAGAGAGAGAGAGAGAAAGCGTGTGGGGTGTGTTGTTGTTGAATGCTGATGATGAATGGTGATTGAATGATTCATCTCTCACCTTCCTTTGACTTTAGATTTCTTTTGTTCCCACCCCATTTCCTCTTTCTTTCCTTTCCATTGTGTGTGTTTTTGCAGTTCCTTTTTGCTTTTTGATTCATTCACTCAATTTAAGTCTTGTTCTTATTACCAATTCCCAAAATTGCAATTATTGAAAATCTTTCGAGTGTTGAATACTTAAATCTACCTGCTGCAATATGAGTTTTGAGTTATTGGATTTATTGTAGTTTTTCTTTGTGTTGGTGGGTGTTTTTATTCTTCCAAACAACTCATCAAAGTTGTTCATTTTTTTTTGGCTTTCTGTGTTGATTATCACCATCAATATCATCAATTCACATTTGTCTTTGGTGTGATTATTATTATTATTATCATGGGTTGTGCTAATTCTAAGCCAAAGGGTTGTGATTATTGTCATTGTAAAGGCCCTTATTCCTCTGTGCCTAGAAGCTATTCGGTACATGTACATCACCCACCTCAAAGCAAAGGAGACAGTTACCATGTTGTGGCACTCACATCAACCACATTAGGCTCTCTGGACCAGGTATCCCACAACCATGGCAACGGTTTAAGGTTTCCCAATGGCAAGGTCATTGACAATGACAGTTTCAAAATCAAGAAGAAGCATGAGGAGGTGGTGTTGGAGGAGGCTAAGACATGGTCTGAAATGATTGAGCAAAAGTTGCCAAAGGCCATTATTCCAAGGACACCAACCACAACACCACCTTGTGAGCCAGAGACCATCAACACATGGGAACTCATGGAAGGCCTTGAAGACATAAGCCCTTTCAGATCACCAAAGCACTTCAAGAGCTTCTCTTTTGGTGTCAGTGTCAATGGCCATGTTGATCAAACAATGCCTAGTGGTGTCATGGAGACTGGCACTGATTGTTCGCACAAACCCATTTGGCCTTGCAAAGAGGGATCAAATGATTCAAGTCCTTACAAGGCTGCTGCTAGAGTTCCAGATTTTGGTAAGAATCATGTGGTTGTTTCCTCATTGTTTGAGAAACAAGAGAGCAAAAATAATAAGGGGTTCTCTCTTGAGGAGGAAAAGAAGATCAGTGATGATGATGATGTTGTCATGGATTTAAAGTGTGGGAAGGACAATAAGGTGGTGTTCTATTTCACAAGCCTGCGTGGGGTGAGAAAGACTTTTGAGGATTGTTGCCGTGTGAGGCTCATTCTGAAGGGGTTAGGTGTGAAGGTGGATGAGAGAGATGTGTCAATGCATTCGGGGTTCAAGGAGGAGCTCAGAGAGCTATTGGGTCAAGGGTATGGCAAGGGAGGGTTGCCAAGGGTGTTTGTTGGGAGGAACTACATTGGTGGAGCTGAGGAGATTCAGCAACTTCATGAGGGAGGGAAGCTTGAGAAATTGCTTGGTTGCTGTGAGAAGGTTGATAAGTGTAATGGAGGTGATGGTGGAGAAATATGTGAGGTTTGTGGTGATATTAGGTTTGTGCCTTGTGAAACTTGTTATGGAAGTTGTAAAATCTACTATGAAGGAGATGATGGTGATGATGAAGGAGAAGAAGATGGTGAGATTGGTGAGTATGGATTCCAACGTTGCCCTGATTGCAATGAAAATGGATTAATCCGCTGCCCTATGTGCTGCTGCTACTAGTGCTTGCCCTCTTTTCATGGTGACATTTAATTTAACACAGGTAAATGGAACCAATTCTTTGAGTTGTGTATTCTTGGTACTTTTGTTTATAGGGTCAGATTTTTCTGTACAGTGAAGTTTTGGTGTGGTTGATCATGTTAGAGAAAGGAGATACAAGAGTGAATAACGTGTTCTAATCAGTCCCTCTGCACAGCCAGTGCAGTTTACTGCATAGTGTATACTTTTTCATTCTTATTTTTCAGAAAACAAGGCTTGTTATATACAGTTTCCATTCTTGCAAAAGAAAAGCAGAGTTACAAAGGGTATATTGGCATATTTACATTCTTTCACTTCTTAATGTGTTTTTTATTCTTAATTGGACAATTTCAAATTTTGTGGTTTGGTGATGATTGATTTACATTGAGATCTTGAATGTTTTCTACTAGGCCTAGTAGAGTACATAATGCACTCTGGTGGTGGTATTTTTTTATCTCAATGCAACAACCATGCTTGTCAATCTTTTTTAGCTAACAAATGTTGGCCGATACTGAAGACAAGATCAATAGCTGTTGGGACACTTATTTTATATTGGATCACAATTAATTTCTTGGGAAGAGTTTGCTCTTTGTTTTTTTGGTAGAAACAGTTCTGGTCTTTGCTAAATTATTTTTACCAACTTCATATAATTATTTTGAACCGATTATTGTATGTATGCAGCACCCTATCACAACTTCATTATTATTACTTGAAAACTTAGCTTAAGGGGTCAGAAAATAATATACTAGTGCAATAGTACATTAGGTTTAGGGGGACATTTTCTTTGGTCAACCTTGACTTGGTCAAATCTGCTTCTTTGGAAGGAATCCATGACTGCTACTATAATTTCAACTAAATACGCAATTTCTTCTGGAACCAACACAACAACGGTGCAAAATTACATGAATAACTTTTCAACACTAAGAAGCTTCAATATGAAGCTTATTTATTATGCATTTAAGGTGTATCACTTTGTTTCTTTTATAGTTGCCCTCAACCATTTACTTTTTAAGTTATTGCAATTTGAGCCTATTGCATTGAATTGCCTTATCTTCTAAGCAAGAAAAAGACCCTACCATTGTGTGATGCACATAAACTAAAGAGGCAAGAGAACTCACCAATTTTGACTTCAACGACCAACACATAACATCGATCCCCTTCTAAAGTTGCACTTGAAAGTTGTAAAGGATTTTCTAGACTCTTGTGTTATAATCATTACAGGGGCGGTGCCACAGTTGAGCTACTTAATTATGTGAAATAACATATCAATTCAAGAAATTTAAAATTAGAATGCCATGTGGTGTCATTCACAAAAAGATGAACAAATAATGCTGTGCTAAAGAAGAGAACTTTCTTCTGCACCTAGTAAGCTCTCTTTTTAATCATGTTCAACCTTTTAATGCAGAAAATGGGGCCTATAGATAAGAAAATCCTAGTGGGTTGTAGGTTTCCATGTCACATTCATGCTATCAAAATCATAATCGGTTTTGGAACTAGTGGAAGATGACAATTACAATGCTATAATGAATGTATATGCCAATCATTTATTTATGTTATGGATGATCATGTACAAGAAAATAGTGTCATCAAAGAGATAAGATGTATGAACATCTATGATATTTTTTAAATGAAAAATTTTTATTTTTTATTTTTTATTTTTTTAATATTTTCTTTGGAAATTTATCAATGTACAAGAAAAAACATGACATTAAGGACATCGCTGCTTTCATTCTTTAAGTCACTGATATCCTTTAACAGTTAGACTAAGCTTTGTTTTTTTTTTTAAAAAAAAGCTAACCTGACATAAATGATTATTTCGAAAGTTACTTTACAGTAAAATTTATTTAATAAAGTTATAAATATATTTTTATACGGGATAATATGTAGCAATATTTATACGCAAATCAACAAGTACTTAAATACTCCAGGAAATATGTAACTTACAAAATTAGTAAAAGTTTAACAAAATCTGTATTTATTTGAATAAGCCAAACTGTTAAGCTTAAAATGTGTTTTGGATAGTTTGAAACCTGATATTTTTAATTAAGGATAATAATATTGTCTTCTCTTGAGATTAGCAGTAATTAACTTACACACTTCAAGATTATTAGTATCATTTATCTTTTAAAGGCTATACATATCTTGAGGTTGTAAGTTTAAATATCAAATTTTACCGTTTTATGGTAAAAAGAATGAGACACATTTAAGGTAGGAAAGTGTAATTTTTAAAACAATAAAGGTCCCATTGTAATTAATATTAACTTTAGAAAAATATGTGTAACTATCTCTTTAATCAAATAATTTTTTTTCAAAAAATATTCCGACTTTGGTAACAAATAAATCTAATGTGAGTAAAGTTATTACAAACTTTAATGAATAGACTCACTTTGCACTCTCGTTGACAAAGAAATTCAAATTACTTAACTCCTCCCCCTTAGTTTAACTACATTTTCTTTGGATTATTGATTTTTAGTGTGACTTAGAATAAACCAGAACATCAATGAAGGATATAAAGGAAAGCGTAACACCAGAATCAAAGATGACATCAAGAGTAAAACCATTGAGTAAACACTTACTCTGCACCAGATCACTAGCCTGTGTGGCCTCTTCAACATTAATAGCAAACACTCGGCCAGTAACTTATGGGTTAGCATTCCCACCCTGGTCATTTCTTCCAATCATCATGTTACCACGACCACCGTTACCGCGGCCTCCACGGTTACTATTTCCATGGCCTCGACCTCTGAAGCCTCCAGAGTTCACATTAGCATTTCCTGCCTATTGGTTCTGAGGACAATTAGGGCGGATATGTCTCTTTTCATTACACTGGAAATAATTTCATCCTTATCGCAATCATGAGCAAAATGGTCCCCACCATATTTAAAGTACTTGCCGTTTTTTGGATGGCCACCAAAACGACCACCACATCCGCTACGCCCTCTTTACTTAGAAGACAATCCACCTCTACCAGAGTTTCCTTGCGTCTTGAAGCTAGACTATTGTGGCTTCAAAGAAGTATCAGTCTTACTGCTTTGGCCTAAGTGGGCCTTGTCAGCTTCCTCAAAGATTCTGTATTTGTTAATCAAAACTTGAAAGCTTCGGATGTCCTGGTGCCTGAACACCTTTTTAATCTCAGGCCATAGTCCACTTTCGAATTTAATGCACTTGAAAGCCTCGGGCCCAGGCTACTGAAATGGGGGATAGAACATACATAATTCCTCAAATTTCATGGCATATTCTTCCACTGTCATGGAACCCTGCTTGAGTTCGATGAACTCTAGCTTTTTCCTACTCCTGACCGTATTTAGAAAATATTTTTTCAGAAAGTATGCTCTGAAAGTCTCCCAAATCAACTGGGTACCAGTTACAATCATCCTCGCTCTTGTGATTTTCCACCAAATTTTCACCTTATTGTAGAGCATATAGACAAAATACTCAACTTTATATGCCTCAGTGCATTGCAAACTGTCAAAGATGTGCTCCTAGTCTTAAATCCATGTGTATGCTAGCTCAGGGTTAAATTTGTAATGAAACTTGGTTTTTGCTTCAAAAAGTGATTCAATCCTTGATGATTTTGGGCCTGAGGCTGGCCATGCCTTTCCAGAACATCAGCAAGACATTGAAAAGCTGCCGCCATGGCTTTCATGCCTTGGTGATTTGCCATATCTTATCTTGAAATTAACATCGTACTTCAAGACCATTTCAAGGATAAGAACATGCAGTCATTCTCAATTAATCACATCATAATTCCAACACTTAATCCTTTATTTCAATATATTTTCAGCATGTACTACATCCAACAGGATATCACCACAACTAAAAAAAACCCTTGATGGCCACTTGAAGTTAGCGACCGACCCATACCGTCGCTAATTTGTGAAAGGATGCCAAAAAGAAAATTAGTGACCATATTAGCGACCAAAATAATCTTGTCGCTAAAATTTACAAAAGTCTGTCACTAACTCTGTCGCTACATACAAACCCGTCGCCAACCCGGTCGCTATTTGCATCTCCCTCCATTTTTCGCTTTGCCTCCAAACTTTTATGTTGACGCTAAACATAGCGACGACATCCCGTGGTCGTTAAGTACATGAAAACATAGTGACGACTATGTTACCATCGCTGAAGGAAGTACTATTGCCTTTAGCGACAAAGTCCTATCGTCGTTAAGTTTGGGCGCCAACAAAAATCCTTGGAGGGAACCAAAAATTTAGCGATGACATCACTACTAGAAAAAGCATCGTTACTGACGCGGTCACTAATATTCACTTACCTCCATTTTTCGCTTTTCCTCCATGGTTTTGTTGGTGCCAAACGTGAGCGACGACTGACGTGGTCGCTGTGAACACCTATTTTTGTCCGGCAAAATATATATTAAAATATGTAATAAAAAAATAAAAAAAGAAGAAGAAAGGAAAAAAAGTATAGAATCCAGAGTCAATGTTGAATGCATTAACCGGGGTCCTAGTACGGTCTCCTGACCGGTGTTACTTCACCAACTCTAAGTTTGCACGGCCTCAGTGGAGTACGATATTTTATACCTCAGTTCGGTGGGAATCCGAGGTTCTTTAAGTTAAAGTGAAAACTGATGTCTTAATCCGTTCTTGAACTTCAAGATACACCGGAGGTGAACTTACAAAAGATTCTCCAATACTTAATTATCGACTGGGGTGAAGAGATATGTCCATAATTGACCGATGATTTCAGACCCCGGTTATGACTTACCAGTTCTTATTGGTGACGTGGTGCGGTACTTAGAATCTCGTCCATTCCAGGTTGTTACCCCGGATCATATTTTATTAAAAAATAATATTAAAAATTGCATAGTGACTGTTGGAATAGTAACTTTTCCCCATTTCTATAAATACTCAATCCCTCTTCATTTCCTACCACACCTCTCATTTCATCAACTTTCTTCATTTTTCTCAAGCAATTGCCGATGGATGCCGAAGCCAAGAGGAAAGAATAAGAGAGGGAAAACGATGTTTTGTGACTACCTTCTTGCTCCTTATAGCGTGGGTAGTAATTTATCTTTATTGGATACTTTATTTATGGCCACATGTGTAATAAATAATTTATGTTTCCATAAGAGTAAGTGATTACTCATTTGAATTCAAAAAAAAAATTTAAAAAGGGCCCAAAAAAATCTAAAAAAAGGAAAATGGGCCTAAAAAAAAAGGGGCCTAAAAAAATCTAAAAAAATGAAAATCGGCCAAAAAAAGTCAAAAAAATCCCAATTAAAAAGAATGAAAATCAAAAAAAAGGAAAAGAAATGAAAGTTTCGGTGGATTATTGTTATGGGACCCAGTTTGGTTGGATAATTGGAAAAAATTAGGGAAATTGACATCAAATTTAGACAAATTGGAAAAGTAGGAAAGTGATGTCATTTTATGAGGAATCCAAGGCCAATTTTCTCCTATAAATAGAAGGTGATGTTGAGGTATTTTGGGGGAAGAAGAAGGAAAAAAGGGGAAAGAGTGCTAAATTTTTGAGAGATTTTTTAGAAGTTTTTGTTTCTTAAAATTATGTTGTGTAATCCTAGTTAGGAAAATGAGTGTATCATTCTAGTATGTCTTAGTATGTGAGTTTTGTGAGCCAAAATATTGTATAAGTGTTGTAACCGGTGTCCAAACACCCTCGAATTGAGTCCAAACAAAGCCAAAAGCAAAGCAAATCTACACAAAATTGATTTTCTGACTTCCGTTCTAGTTCCTTTTTAATTATTCTTGTACCAAGGTATTTTTTATTAATACAAGGTGTATCATCCCTGATGTTTTAATGAGAATTATAAGAAATGAGAAATGATTAGTAAATGTTTTAGAAGTTTTATTTAATATTTGTTCTGTCTGAGCCAGAGATAAGAAAGCCGGTGTCGAGATCGGTCTCAGAAGCGCGAGCAGGCGGAGTTAAGGATCGGGAGTGTAGGAGAGGAGCGGGCAGGTCTAGGTGGTCTGGTCCAACCGTTGTGAGGAGAGCGTCTCACACGGGGTCATAGCCCGGATTAACCTCATAATGACTGAAACAACGGATGTAGGTAACCAAGAGGTGAGCATGGATGAGATATCCGACCTCTCAGGTTGTAGCTCGGATTTCCGAGGTATGAACACTAAGCTAGGACACCGGGGGGCCGATATTTATATTGGGCCTATACTCTTGCGAAGTATTAGAGAATTGTGAATAATTAAACGTTGAGGGAATAAATAAGTGTAATTGATTTGATAACTATGCAATAGTTTAATATAGTGAAATTGATTAAATTTAGTAAGAATACAAATAAAATAAAGGAAAAGACGATCTTGCCCATGAGCTATATATATATATAAGGAGATTCTCTTCCTTCCCTCTTCATTATTTACAAGTTACCTTTGCTGTTGGTCTGTTCCTTCTCTTTCGTTTTTCTCTCCCCTCTTAACGCTGAGTTGCATGCGCTGGAGAGGGACTCCATTTGTGTCCAAACTTCAATTTATTCCCATTCCTGTGATCGAGGCTTCAAGGTGAGTCTACTGATCCGTTCCAATTATGATTCCCTTATTCCTTTTATTCTTTGGCGGTTTAAAGCCATGCATGGCTATATTCGTGCTGTTCTCCACTCCTCCGGTGAGTGTGAGCCCAAATGCAGTCCATGAACTAAGGGCGTTGAAGTGACGAGCTGTACTTTATAATCCGTAGGTAGTAGGTTAAGCAACGGAAGACTGAGTGACGGAGTTGAGACTGCGAAACCAGTGCTCAGAGGAAGGAATCGACACAGAGAGCAGATCATCGAAGCGTGGAACCAATGTAAGGGGGGTGTTCGGGTTATAATTAATTAGAATAGGACTCGCTTCTTATTCAGGTCATTGAGGTAATGTAAACAGGTTAAGGAAAATGTTGCTAAACGTAGTGGTGTGTTTATGCTTGTGCATGTGTGACTGGGTTCATTAATTAGTGGAAGATCGGGTGTGGTTAAGTTTATCATGTTATGATCTTGTGATATCCAATGTTGAAATCATCAGCGTTATGTGACGTCGGGTTAGTAAGCAGGCTACCCGAGTGATGAGGAATTGATATTATTATGTGAAAGGTAAACTGTTGAATGATTATGTGGTATGGGATGGCCGACGGTATATGATAGCCTCTCATTTCCGGCTCCCGTGGTTTTCGTGCCCAGTTGAGCTACCCAGTGGTCAAGTAGGACCCAGTGGTCGAGGTGGAGAGTCAAGCAGGACTCGGTGAACCAAGCAGGGTTCACGGGGTGTCAAGTAGGACCCCCAGCTGAAGGCCAATCCTTTAGTATCCGGATACTAGGAGTCAAATTGTATGAGAGTCAGTTGTAATCGTGATGGAATTGTGTGGTTGGTTTGATATAGTTACTGTATATAATACACTATGTTTCGGTATGCTTACTTACGAGTGATGCTTGATGTGTATGTATAAATATGCATGTATATTTGTTAAGTTCCATTCTATATTAATTACAATGCCAAACACTCACCCTTGCCCTTTTTTTTTTAGTAACCAGAGACAGGGAGGGGGAAGGAGCCATGGAGTCGCGCCAAGGGGGAGAACGGTGCCAGGGTCCGAGTGACTTTGAGTGACTCTCTATAGAGTTATATATGTGTATAAGAACTTCCGAGTATTACTAATTAGTTGTGTTTAATCAAGACCGGACCGAATGCAAATCTACATTTTAAAAATACATTACTGTCATTTACATATGTTGTTGTGGTAGCTATGACAAACCTTTGATTAACAGAATCATTTTTATAGGGTGAGACTTGCGGGAGTCCGTCTGCATGTCTTGTCTAATCCGGTGTGTGAAAGGTATTCGCTCAAGCGAATAGGAACCTCGTTTAAGTGAGAGTCCGGAATCTCGCTTAGACGAGTAGGGGCCTCGCTCAAGCGAGAAGCCCTGATTCCCTTTCTCCCATCCGTTGTGCTTAATTTAACTTACTCTTCTTTTCTAGACCTCATTCAATTAATCTAACTGTGACTGTTGTCACTTGAATAGTCAGTAAAAATAAATGCTTTTTCACTAAATATCATTTAATTTTCAAGAAAAGGAAAAATTTATCGTAAGATGTAATCGTTTGAATAAAAAGAAATGCAAAAATAACCTAGGACGTTACACTTGGTATTAGAGCGGTTCTTTCTAGAGCCGGTGTATGGGCCGATCTAGTGATTGTGATAGTCTTATGAAGAATTGATTGTATTTCGTTGTATTGAGATTGTGTGTGGCCTGGCATCGTTCCCTTGGCACTCCACTGGCGTAGTATTCTATGAATATAAGGTAAATTTACGATCCCCTGACTAATCTTGGTTATTAATGGTGATGTGTTTGCTCATTGTAGAATTACTAAATGGCCGGAGAGACTAGTTCTGGGGGAAGAGATGATTTCTTCTCTAGATTTACTCAGCTGATGAGTAGGACCGAGTCCGGTCCCACTCTGGATAAATTCCTGAAAAGGAATCCTCTGACTTACAAAGGGGGACACGACTATGACGGGGCATACATCTGGATTAGGGATATCGAGCAGGTTTTTGAATATTTTGAGTGCTCTGAAGAGCAAAAGGTTTTATTTGCTACTTACCAACTAAAAGAAGAGGCTAGAGTATGGTGGTCCCGAGTGAAGGTGCAGATGAACGCAGCAAATGAGCCGTTGGTATGGGCGAATTTCCGAAGGAGGTTCCTTGTTAAATACTTCCCGGACAACTACAAAATCCGGAAAGAAATGGAATTCCTGAAGTTGGAGCAAGACCGGATGTCTGTAGCTGAGTACACCAGCAAGTTTGACGAGCTGTGTGATTTTTACCACCCTTTCTCGTTAGAAGGGACTGAAGGTAGCAAGTGTGCCAAATACGAAGTTGGACTACGGATTGAGCTCCGTAGTGTAATCGTACCAATGGAGATTAGGGATTACCCAACCCTGGTGAACAAAGCAAGACTGACTGAAGCGATGCAGTTACAAAGGACGTCCCAGCCGAGAGATAAAAAGCCACTGAAGGCAAAAGGATTCACCTTCAAAAGGATGAGTCAATTCTTCCGGGGTGGCAAGTCTTCTGCTACCTCCTCATCCTCTTCCGGTCGGGGTTCCACTGGTCGATCGGGTAATCCTTCTGGTAATCGTACATGCTACAATTGTGGTCAGGAAGGTCACATTGCCAAACATTGCCAAGCCAATCAGATTGTGTGCTTCCAGTGCGGACAACCAGGGCACCTCAGGCCCGATTGCCCTCAGAGGCAGCAGCAGGGCAGGACGGACAACCGAACTAACTCTTCTGGGACCCGGGGTTCCAACTTTTCGAGGAGAGGCCGGAATGGAGCTGGTAGAGGGAACCAACAATCGGGAAGATATGATGCCCAATCTAGCGATGCCCAGAACGCCATGATCGGGCGTGTATTTGCGTTTGATGCTTCAGAAGCTACGAGGAATGACAATTTGGTACAGGGTAAGTGCCTCATCTGTGGTTATCTGGTTGATGTAATTTATGATTCAGGTGCCACCCATTCCTTTATTTCGGAAAGTTATGTGCGACGGCTTGGTCTGCCAATCGGTTTAATGGAAAACGCTCTTATTGTTTCCACTCCAACTGGTTCCACTTTCCGTGCAACTACAGTGTGTAGAGAACTGCCGATGCAAATCGAAGCCCGTACTTTTCGAGTAAATTTTATCTGTATGCCATTGAAGAACTTAGGTGTTATTCTGGGTCTCGATTGGCTTGCTGCTAATCATGTGTTGGTCGACTGTTATCGGAAGAATATTGTTTTCTCTCAGGAACTTGACATGAAGAACGGGGTGAGCGATGTCCTAACCACGTATGTTGTTTTATTCGCTTCGGAGGGTCGGCATAGCCTCCTGCTAAGTGATATTCCGATTGTTTGTGAATTTCCTGACGTTTTTCCGGAAGAAATTCCGGAGCTACCTCCCAATCGGGAGATTAATTTCTCTATTGACTTGATTCCCAGGGCAGAACCTGTGTCCCGAGCGCCATATAGAATGTCTTCGGTGGAATTAACCGAAGTGAAGAAACAAGTAAACGAATTACTAGAAAAGGGCTTTATCCGACCCAGTGCCTCACCCTGGGGCGCTCCAGTGTTATTAGTAAAGAAGAAGGACGGTAGTATGCAAATGTGCATTGATTACCGACAGCTGAACAAACTGACAATCAAAAATAAATATCCACTACCTCGAATTGACGATTTACTGGACCAGTTGCGAGGCACCGTTGTGTTCTCTAAGATCGACTTGAGGACGGGATACCACCAGATCCGAGTGAGGTCGGAGGATATCCCAAAGACAGCATTTCGGACTCGGTATGGGCACTTCGAGTACGTAGTAATGCCCTTTGGAGTAACGAACGCTCCTCCCATTTTTATGGACTATATGAATCGGACTTTTCAACCGTACTTGGACCAGTTTGTGGTAGTATTCATTGATGATATTTTGGTATATTCGAGGTTGGACGAGGAGCATGCTCAACATCTTCGACTTGTTTTACAAGTACTTCGGGAGAAGAAGTTGTACGCTAAACTATCTAAGTGTGATTTCTGGGGGAGTAGTGTACAATTCTTGGGGCATATAATTTCCCAAGAGGGAATCTCAGTTGATCCGACAAAAATTGAGGCGGTTATGGCTTGGGAGAGGCCGAAGTCAATAACTGAAATCAGGAGTTTCCTCGGATTAGCTGGATACTATCGACGCTTTATTGAGGGGTTCTCTCGGATAGCACTTCCTCTGACTCGGTTAACAAGGAAAGGAAACCCCTTCGTGTGGTCGGAAAAGTGTGAATTAAGCTTCCAAACTCTTAAGCGATGTTTAACGACTGCCCCTGTGCTTGCACTGCCCGATGTAACACAGGAATTTGAAGTATATTGTGATGCATCCAAATTTGGATTGGGGTGTGTGTTGATGCAAGCTGATCGGGCAATTGCTTATGCTTCGAGGCAATTGAGGCCACATGAGGAGAATTACCCGACTCATGATCTGGAACTTGCAGCAGTGGTGTACGCACTGAAGATTTGGTGTCATTATCTGTATGGGGCTCGCTTTGTAGTATTCAGTGATCACAAGAGCCTAAAGTACTTGTTTGATCAAAAGGAGCTAAATATGAGACAGAGGCAATGGGTGGAGTATTTAAAGGATTACGACTTCGATTTAAAGTATCACCCGGGCAAAGCGAATGTTGTGGCAGATGCACTAAGCAGGAAGGTATTACACGTGGCTTACCTAATGGGTAGAGAACAGGAATTGTTGGAAAGCTTTAGAGATATGAATGTTGGAATTTTTATGGACGCGCCAAACCGAATGACAATCGGAATGTTAAAAATCTCCAACGAATTTCTGGAGTCGATGGTAGCTGCACAGAAAGACGATAAAGAGTTACTGAGGCTGATTGATACTCAGACCCAAGGCAAAAATGTGGAGATAACTAGGGGTGACAATGGTATATGGAGATTCAGGAACCGAGTGGTGGTGCCTGCACATGGAGGCTTCAGGCAGGCGGTGCTATCAGAAGCACACAAGAGCTCTCTGAGTATACATCCGGGAGTGACAAAAATGTATCATAACTTAAAAAAGGAATTCTGGTGGCCAAGCATGAAGAAGGCAATAATCGAGTATGTGAAATCCTGTGTGATATGTCAGAAGTGCAAGGTTGAGCACCAACGACCTCCAGGTTTACTTCGACCTCCAGAAATTCCGATCTGGAAGTGGGAAGGAATCACCATGGACTTCGTGTCCGGACTACCCCGCACTCAAATCAGATACAACGCGATTTGGGTGATTGTTGATCAACTAACCAAAAGTGTACATTTCCTGGCAATAAATATGAAGTGGTCGCTAGATCGATTAGCTAAGTTGTACGTTGCTGAGGTCGTACGACTGCATGGTGTGCCCTCAAGCATTATCTCCGATCGGGATCCCCGATTCACTTCAAGGTTTTGGGGGAGTTTGCAACAACAACTGGGTACTGAGCTCAAATTGAGCTCAGCCTACCATCCCCAGACCGATGGCCAATCAGAACGGACTATACAGACTCTTGAAGATATGTTAAGGGCATGTGTACTGGAACAGGGCGGATCATGGGAGAAATACTTGCCCTTGGTGGAGTTTGCATATAATAACAGTTACCATAGCAGCATTGGGATGGCTCCATACGAAGCTCTTTATGGTCGGAAATGTCGTACTCCATTATGTTGGAATGAGAACGGCGATGCCCTTCATCTGGGACCTGAGATGATTCAAGAGATGAATGAGCAAATCGCTTTAATCCGAGAGAAGATAAAAATTGCTCAAGACCGGCAAAAGAGCTATTATGATAATCGGCATAGACCCCTTGAATTCCAAGTGGGTGATTGGGTGTTCCTAAGGATTTCACCGACTAAGGGTGTAGGTCGAATTTTGAAGAGCCAAAAGCTTAATCCGAAGTATATTGGACCATACCAAATATTAGAACGGATTGGTGAAGTCGCTTATCGACTGGATCTTCCCCAATCGTTGACTAACATTCACAACGTGTTCCACGTATCGCAACTCCGAGCCTATATTCCGTGTGATACCATGATTGTACCGAGTGACTCCATTGAAGTGAAGGAGAACCTGACGGTGGAGGCGGTACCAATCGGCATTGAAGAGCATCAAACCAAACGGTTGAGAAACAAGGAGGTACCGCTGGTGAAGGTGAAGTGGCAGAATTTACATTGGATAAACTACACTTGGGAGTTAGAATCCGATATGAGACGAATGTACCCTCATCTTTTTCAACCGGAACACTGATTTCGGGGACGAAATCTCCTTTTAGGGGGGGTAGATGTAACATCCCTGATGTTTTAATGAGAATTATAAGAAATGAGAAATGATTAGTAAATGTTTTAGAAGTTTTATTTAATATTTGTTCTCTCTGAGCCAGAGATAAGAAAGCCGGTGTCGAGATCGGTCTCAGAAGCGCGAGCAGGCGGAGTTAAGGATCGGGAGTGTAGGAGAAGAGCGGGCAGGGCTAGGTGGTCTGGTCCAACCGTTGTGAGGAGAGCGCCTCACACGGGGTCATAGCCCGGATTAACCTCATAATGACTGAAACAACGGATGTAGGTAACCAAGAGGTGAGCACGGATGAGATATCCGACCTCTCAGGTTGTAGCTCGGATTTCTGAGGTATGAACACTAAGCTAGGACACCGGGGGGCCGATATTTATATTGGGCCTATACTCTTGCGAAGTATTAGAGAATTGTGAATAATTAAATGTTGAGGGAATAAATAAGTGTAATTGATTTAATAACTATGCAATAGTTTAATATAGTGAAATTGATTAAATTTAGTAAGAATACAAATAAAATAAAGGAAAAGACGATCTTGCCCATGAGCTATATATATATATATATAAGGAGATTCTCTTCCTTCCCTCTTCATTATTTACAAGTTACCTTTGCTGTTGGTCTGTTCCTTCTCTTTCATTTTTCTCTCCCCTCTTAACGCTGAGTTGCATGCGCTGGATAGGGACTCCATTTGTGTCCAAACTTCAATTTATTGCCATTCCTGTGATCGAGGCTTCAAGGTGAGTCTACTGATCCGTTCCAATTGTGATTCCCTTATTCCTTTTATTCTTTGGCGGTTTAAAGCCATGCATGGCTATATTCGTGGCTGTTCTCCACTCCTCCGATGAGTGTGAGCCCAAATGCAGTCCATGAACTAAGGGCGTTGAAGTGACGAGCTGTACTTTATAATCCGTAGGTAGTAGGTTAAGCAACGAAAGTCTGAGTGACGGAGTTGAGACTGCGAAACCAGTGCTCAGAGGAAGGAATCGACACAGAGAGCAGATCATCGAAGTGTGGAACCAATGTAAGGGGGGTGTTCGGGTTATAATTAATTAGAATAGGACTCGCTTCTTATTCAGGTCATTGAGGTAATGTAAACAGGTTAAGGAAAATGTTGCTAAACGTAGTGGTGTGTTTATGCTTGTGCATGTGTGACTGGGTTCATTAATTAGTGGAAGATCGGGTGTGGTTGAGTTTATCATGTTATGATCTTGTGATATCCAATGTTGAAATGATCAGCGTTATGTGACGTCGGGTTAGTAAGCAGGCTACCCGAGTGATGAGGAATTGATATTATTATGTGAAAGGTAAACTGTTGAATGATTATGTGGTATGGGATGGCCGACGGTATATGATAGCCCCTCATTTCCGGCTCCCGTGGTTTTCGTGCCCAGTTGAGCTACCCAATGGTCAAGTAGGACCCAGTGGTCGAGGTGGAGAGTCAAGCAGGACTCGGTGAACCAAGCAGGGTTCACGGGGTGTCAAGTAGGACCCCCAGCTGAAGGCCAATCCTTTAGTATCCGGATACTAGGAGTCAAATTGTATGAGAGTCAGTTGTGATCGTGATGGAATTGTGTGGTTGGTTTGATATAGTTACTGTATGTAATACACTATGTTTCGGTATGCTTACTTACGAGTGATGCTTGATGTGTATGTATAAATATGCATGTATATTTGTTAAGTTCCATTCTATATTAATTACAATGCCAAACACTCACCCTTGCCCTTTTTTTTTTAGTAACCAGAGACAGGGAGGGGGAAGGAGCCATGGAGTCGCGCCAAGGGGGAGAACGGTGCCAGGGTCCGAGTGACTTTGAGTGACTCTCTATAGAGTTATATATGTGTATAAGAACTTCTGAGTATTACTAATTAGTTGTGTTTAATCAAGACCGGACCGAATGCAAATCTACATTTTAAAAATACATTATTGTCACTTACATATGTTGTTGTGGTAGCTATGACAAACCTTTGATTAACAGAATCATTTTTTAGGGTGAGACTTGCGAGAGTCCGTCTGCATGTCTTGTCTAATCCGGTGTGTGAAAGGTATTCGCTCAAGCGAATAGGAACCTCGTTTAAGTGAGAGTCCGGAATCTCGCTTAGACGAGTAGGGGCCTCGCTCAAGCGAGAAGCCCTGATTCCCTTTCTCCCATCCGTTGTGCTTAATTTAACTTACTCTTCTTTTTTAGACCTCATTCAATTAATTTAACTGTGACTGTTGTCACTTGAATAGTCAGTAAAAATAAATGCTTTTTCACTAAATATCGTTTAATTTTCAAGAAAAGGAAAAATTTATCGTAAGATGTAATCGTTTGAATAAAAAGAAATGCAAAAATAACCTAGGACGTTACACAAGGATGTTTATTTACATTTATTTATTCATCTTTATTTAATTGTTATTTATTTTTCTACACTTTTATTTTTCTTTATTTATATTCGAGCACTTTATTTTCTTGCACTTTATTTTTCCGCAGTTATTTATCTGTTTATTTATTTTTCTACATTTTCATATTTATTTATTTATTTGTACCTTTATTTTTCTTTATTTATTTTCTGCACTTTTATTTTTCTTTATTTACTTTTCTACACTTTTATTATTGTTAATTTATTTTTTCACACTTTATTTATCTGCACTTTACATTTTTACAATTATTAATTTATTTATTTATTTTCTGCATGATTATTTTTATTTATTTATTTTATGCCTTTTATTTCTATTTATTTACTTTTCTGCCCCTTTATTATTATTATTATTATTTACCTTTCACCCCTTTATTTTCATATATTTATTTTTATGCCCCTTTATTTTTGTTATTTACTTTTCTACCCCTTTATTTTTATGTATTTAGTTATCTGCCCCTTTATTTTTATTATTTACTTTCCTACCCCTTTATTTTTATGTATTTACTTTTATGCCCCTTTATTTGATGTATTTATTTTTCTACCCCTTTATCTTTATGTATTTATTTTTCCACCCATTTATTCTTATTTTTATTTTCTTTGTACTTTTGTTTTTATTTATTTTGTATCTTTATTTTTCTGTGTTTTTATTTTTAGTTATTTATCTTTTTGCACTCCTTATTTATTTATTTATTTATTTTTCTATACTTTCTATTTATTTATTTATGTTTGACCATTTTTAAATAGTTTATAAATATATACATACATAATTATCTATTTTATTATGGTCATGATTTCCTATTATTTTCTCTTAGTAACCTTTTGATAATTAAGAAAAATCATTATCATAAAAAATGACAAAAACGAAGACAAATAAATAATATGTTATTTACTCATTTATCTTCTTCTTAAATTTAAAATGAGATTAATTTAGATGAGACATCTTATTAATCTTATTTTTTCTAAAAACAATAATTAAATAAGGTGCATTTGTCAATTTTAATTAGTTAAGTGTATATACTTCTTTATTTTCATGTTGACGTGTTTAATTCTATTTTTTTTCTTTCTTATGTTTTTTTAACTTTTTTTTCATTTATTTATTTGTTTTGAATTTTATATTTCTCAATAAAATCAATAGATTTTTTTTAACTAGAAAATAATTAAGACGTCTTATTGTTTTTATTTTTATGGCCTTTTAATCATTTGTTTGTTTATTTTCTTAGAACTAAAAAATAACAAACTTAGGAGATATATTTTACTATTATTTTTGTTTTATTCTTATTTATATATAATTTTTATTGTTATGTGTATTATTTATCATTGTTTTTATGAAGGATGAAATATTTGATAATCATTTTTTTGAAATTATGCATGATCAATTTGGGTAACCATTTTTTTGACGGACAGTGTGGGGTGCTAATACCTTCCCCTCCTGTAATTCGACTTCCGAACTAAACAGAATCTCATTTTTTTAAAAACAAAACTAGTGCTATTTAAAGGTTTTCCTAATATTTTCCTTAATAAATATTAGTGGTGACTCCTTGAACCCTTTATTTTCTTTAGGCTTCCCAAGGGCCTCATTTCAATGCAGTTTCAATTTTCTTTTATTTGTCTTTAACCAGTCCGCGTCGCGCGCCGGTACCCCGGTCGTGACAGTCGCTATAGTTGTCCCCATAGCGATGGCGTCCGATGTGGTCGTTATGTTTGTTTGGTAGCGACACGTTACCTTACCGACGCTAAAATTGTATACATCAGCGACAAAGTCTTACCGTCTATACGTCGTCGCTACCTCAAAGACGTTGGCTAAAGGGATTTCAAATGCATGTTAGCGACGGGTATCATGGCATCGCTACCGCAACGTTATTTAGCGACAGTTTATGTCTGTTGCTAGACTAAAACCTGGAGGTAAAACCAAAAAAGTTGAAGGTATTTCTGATTGAGCGACGGAAAGAGTCATCACTAGTTCAGAAATGGTAGTGACGATGTGTTGTTACTGTCGCTAAGCCTTCCATGTGTCAACTTTAGTGACTCCTTTAGCGATGGTTTACCGTTCCTAAGGTTTTAATCTGACTCGACACTATCTTTTCCCCAAATCATTTGCCCTAAACACTAAACCTCTCCTCTCCCAAACCTCCCTACACTAAACCTCTCCCAACACTCTGCCTTCTCTCGGTCACCATTTCCCTCTCTCTCTCCGTCACCATTTCCCTCTCCTAACCCTCCCTCTCTCGGTCACCATTTCCCTCTTTGTCTCTGTCATGATTTGCCTCTGTTTCTCTCTATCAGCATCTCCCTATCCCTCTTGTTGTCGAACCTCTCTCCCCCCTTCATCTCTGTTTCCCTCCGTCTGTCTCCCTCTATGTTGTGAAGTTGAAGCTGCCTCCATCTCCGACAGCACTGCTTCCATCTCCGACAGCACCTCGACTCCCAACAGGTAAGTCTTCGTGTAATCTCTACATTCTGAATTAATATACTGCCTTGTCCTCTCTCTGTTTGTGTGTGAAACTGCCATTGATGGGCCAGGAGAAAAGGTCAAGAAAAAATAAATCCCTGGTCATAGTCAAATATGTAAAAGAGATTCACAAACAAAGAGATTTAGTAATTTTTTCAGGATGACATTTGCACTTCTCTCTTTTATATCTCTTTTTCTGTTCTTTACCTAAATATTTTAAGAGAAAAAATAAAGCATTCACTCATTGAGAATAGAAAATCAGAAAGGTAGAAACCTTGCTATTCAGTTATATAGGAGAAGATACAAAACAACTCCAGAAGGGATATTAAAAATATAGGAAATACTAAAAATTACAAAATATACCCTAAGTATATCTTTGTATTTGAATGTTTAGTGTCTGTTTTAGAATCTTATTTCAAAGTGAATGATGAATATGTAGTGCATGCATTACAAAAAATATCAATAAATAACTCAAGTTATTGAAGCTTGTACCGCACTTACCCTGTTGATAGTGTACAGGGCCTCTACCATTTCCGCAGATCTATTGCATACTGTAAGAGCAACATGTAAACATAGGTAAAAATGTCATAAGATCATGTTCAATAATAAAATTGCATAGGGAAAGTGCAAGGCATCAAAGAAGGTAGATTCATATTCACTAAACAACCTTGATCCTGTAGCTTTTTGTGGAATTTTAAGCAGTATTTACTATTTAGTATTTACTAAATCTATAGGCCAATTATTAGACAAAAGAACAAGATGGAGAGACTTGATCTTTAACCTTTATTAAATAAGAACCCTACCACTAAAAGACTTTTAATTGTTTATAAGGTTAAATGAAAAAGAACTACATGAGTCATACTAAATGCATCCTATTAGATTGTTTCATTGTTTTCATTTTAATTCTTCCAAGGAGCTTCAACAACACTCAATCTTTGCAGCAAATTTAATCATTCCATAACTCTATTTCACTCTTCTGATACAGAGACTTCGCATAGTCACTTGCTCACTCCATACGCATCCTATTTGGTTGAATATCCAGCATTAGTAGTAGAATAATTAGTTAGAGCTAACTAGCTAGCTAGTTAGTTAGTTATTGATATTTGTTAGTTTGTCAGGCTAAGAAAAAGGAGAACATCTTGTCATTTTGAGAGAATTAGGGCCATTAGGCATTGAGAGGTACAAATTTTGTATATCAATTAATTAAAAATAAAAAATAGATTTAGATATTATTTAATATTTTATATGTAAGTTTTAGATCCTCTCATGATAGTATGATAAGTAAGATGACATTATCATGAAAATGTTAGACATAAAATTTAAATTAATACACTTTATATCAATAATAATGGACCAACTTCTTAGAGCTTGATATTGATTTATAGTTTATTTTATTATTTTATTAGAGCTTCATGTTTATTTATAGTTTATTTTATTTGATCAACTTTATATGCTAATTATATTCATCAGTTCCAATATCTTTTATGAACTATTGTAGAAAGGGGTGGTGGGGTGGATAATGGTTAGTTTAGGGAGGGAAAGGCTAGGAGTGGTCTAAATACAAACTTGTTTTAATAATAGTTAAGGGAACCTAAGATAGACTTCACAAATCATATAATATTGAGTAATTAGTCATCTATTTTGAAATGGAACACTTTATCTAACGCCACCTTAGCTGTAATTTGCTTTGTGTGTCTCTCTTTGTTTAGTTTCCTTGCTACTTCTATGTTCTCAGTTCTCTCCTTGAAGGTCATGTCAGCCTCTAACATACTTGTCTTTAGATCAATAAATAATTTGTTATGCGTTTTAATATTTTTATTTTAATACAAAAATTTATAACTGTCCAACCACTTCATGATTTATTATACAGACCAGCACACATTATGTGTAGTCTCTGTTCGTCTCTCTTCAGCTTTGTATCCATCGCTGATTCTCTTTCCCAGGTAATCCCCTAACACTAACTTTCTCGTTATATGTGTTATATCTTTTTATGTGCATGCATGTCGATTGTTGTTTGTTAGTGGAGACCAGAGCTCATTAGGCATTGGTCTTGTGTGCTGATAACATGTTATTTATGCATATGTATTTGATCCGGTCTGGATACCGGTCCCCAGAGTTATGACGTCAGAATGACCTCATAAGAGGGAAACCGGTGTCACAGTTCAGGCAGTGCCACACCAGATATCCGATATCCTTACCCGCTCTTATCTCATTAGACGTTCTATTCATTGTCTCTACAACGGATACTTCATTCATTCTTACTTCACGTCTATATAACCGTTTGCCTAAGGGTCATTGTGAGATAAGAGTTCCTTATAACTTATCAGCGAAGATACCCTGCATAGCGGAATATGTCAATGTCAATTACCTCAGAGAGTAAGTACAAGTGTCAGCGAAATATGCAGAAAGGTGATTGTCCTCCATCCTTATCATAGGATCGTACTCTGATAATTGACCTACCCCCCTGACACACTCTGAGTACTGAGCCACTTTGATTGACACACTTCACACGCTATCAGAACCAACGGGCCCACTTGCATCCAACGATTCATTTCCTATGTTCAACTATAAATAGCATGATAAAAAACACATGCAAGGTTACGTTGTCCAAACTCACTTCTTTACTATTGCTTTGCTTGAGTATTCACTGAGTTCATATACTCTTCTAACTTGAGCGTCGGAGAATCTTCGCAGGTGGCACCACCTTTCGCCCTCTCTCAACGTGAAACGTTGGTGTGAAGGATCTCCAGGACAACAAGACCGGTTTCTCCCACTGAGAGACTAGATTACAACACCGGATACCCACTGTACCGGTGTGTAAACCCTAAAATACCTGAACTCTTGTGGCTGGTCCCACACCGGATCCAAGACCCCGGTTCAGACCAGTTCATTGGCACGCCCAGTGGGACTCACTAGAGTTATTCCCACTTTTCGTAGAAGTTTGGTGGTCAGAATGGAAGGTGATGGACGTGATTTCGTTGATGGTCATGTGGAGGATGTGACCCACCAACAGACTGGAAGGAGACTTGTCTTTGAGTCTCCTGCTACCAACGCTCGAAGGATGGTACCAGTAGTGACTCCTGACCCTCATGATGAGGTTATTAGACAGCTCAGGGAGGAGTTGATGGAGTTGAGGCGGGAGAAAAGAGGAGCTGGGGACAGGGTAACGTCCCATGCAGAGGATGCTCATCATGCATCAGCGAGGGATAGATCTATAACTCTCCAGTATTCGAAAATCCCTACGTACGAGGAGAGAGAGCAGACCCAAGACTCTGGTGATAGAGTCAGTACCAGGAGAAAGGAGCAGGCAGTGGTAACTTCTGGGGCTTACAAGCTTAGCATTCCTTTCTCAAGGAGACTCATGAGTATTGTCATCCCAAAACACTTGAAAACAACTCAGCCACTGTCGATCGGAAAATACAATGGAGAAACTGATCCCACTAAGCATCTAGATGCTTATGTTTATGAAGCCATGTATCTGGGGGCAGATGAAGACGTCATGTGTAGGATGTTCCCAAGAACACTGACAGAGAAGGCTCTCAGCTAGTTCAAGAGCTTGCCCTCAGGATCCATAGATTCTTGGGAGGAAATGGCAGCTGCGTTTGAAAGCCATTTTGTCATCTCCAGGGACATTCCAAGAACTTCTCACACCTTGGCCCAGATAAGGCAAGGAGAGACTGAAACTCTCAAGAAGTTCTTGAAGAGGTTTTACAAGGAAGCTGCCTTAGTCCCCAACCTCACGGAGGCCATACAACTCCATATTGTAGTGGAAGCTTTGCAACCTGGATCTGGATTCGCCTTATCTTTGGCAAAGAGCCCCCCAACAACCTTCGAGGAGTTTCGAAGGAAAGCTTCCAAGTACGTGGGTATAGAAATGCATCTGGAGGCTACAGCAGCAAGAATGAAGACCCCTATACCTCCTCAACAGCCACGAAGGGAAAAGGAGAGGGTTAAGCCAGAAAAGCACGCTTTTAGGGAGGACTTTGTAAGCGTCCGACCTCATCAACGAGACAGGCACGTCTCGTCTTTCAGCAACTACGCTCCTCTGAATGCCAGGCACTCCCAAATCATGAGGGAGGTCGGATAGCCCACGCTCAGTGTCTTTGGTATAAGGAAGCCACCCCCAGTCAAAAGGATCGGTAACCCACGTAAATATTGTGCCTTCCATGAGCAAACGGGTCATCACACGGACGAGTGCAAGGCGTTGAAGAACACTGTGGAGACCCTCATTAGAGAGGGAAAGCTGAAGCAATATCTGTTCAGAGAAAAGTCTTTGGATGAACCTGACAGAATGGACAAAAGGGGGAGAGATCCAGATGATGAGGGTGATAATAGTCGTAACACAGTGAGAAGATTTACTATGGCTGAAAAGTAGAAAGGAGTGGTGATTGCTGAAGGAGCCCAGCAGGACAATATGCCTCAGCAGCAGAGGCAAGGTAGGCGCGAGGTGATTGAGATGATCGCTGGAGGATTTGCAGGTGGAGGGGCGTCAATCATGGCCAGGAAGAACCACCATCGGATGATTCTATCGGTACAGGGCAAACCAAGAGATAACCGCCCTTTCAGGGATGGTGTGGCAGCCCCAATGGTGTCATTTACTGAAGATGACTTTGGCTCAATGATCCCAGGAGGAGACGATGCAGTGGTGATCATCGCTGTCATTGCTAACAAGGATGTGAAGAGGATCCTCGTTGACCAGGGAAGTTCTTGCGATGTATTTTTTTATAACTGTTTCAAAAGAATGGGTTTTAATGATGCAGATCTGCAGCCTTACACGCAAGAGCTCACAGTGTTTAATGGGGCCAAGCAACCCACTAAAGGTACCTCGATACCCTGATTTCTTTTGAAGGGGAGCCTGGCACAAGAACGGTGAAATCACGGATTCTAGTGATTGATGTGGAATCCCCTTACAACGGGATCATAGGCCGCCCTACCCTGAATGCAATGGAAGTAATTGTGTCCACTCCTCACCTCTTGATCAAATTCATTGACAAGGATAACGACGTGTCCTCCTTCCGTGGAGATCAGGAGATGGCTCGGTACTGTTATAATCTAAGCCTCAACATGGTTAAGTTGGAAGCGTTTAACAAGAAGAGGAAGCTAAATGACGGAGGAACAGCGGCTGGGTCAGTCAGTCTGATTGATTTGGACCCCAGAGTGGAATTGAAGATTGACCCTCTCAACCTCTCAAAGCCCACACCGGATGGTGGTTCCAGGGACGTCATCTTAGGGGATTCCCCAGAAAAGGTCACGTACATTAATGATAATCTGGAGGCAGGCATGGAGCAGTGTTTGTTGGCTCTCTTGCAGGAATTTAAAGACCTTTTTGCATGGACTGCAACAGACATACCTGGGATGGACCCTGATTTCTGTTGTCATAAACTCGCTGTCTACCCCGAAACTAGACCGGTGGCCCAGAAGAAGAGAAGGTTGGGACCGGAGAAGCAGAAGGCAGCGTGTGAGCAAACAGAAGAGCTGTTGAAGGTAGGTTTTATAAAGGAGATTCGCTATTCATCTTGGCTTTCCAACGTAGTGATGGTGCAGAAAGCTAATGGAAAATGGAGGATGTGCACGGATTATGTAGACCTCAACCGATGTTGCCCCAAGGATCCGTATCCTCTTCCAAACATCGATCGTATGGTGGACGATTCTTCTGGTTATTAGTACCTCAGTTTCATGGATGCTTATTCTAGGTACAACCAGATCCCGATGTGGGAAGAAGATCAAGAAAAAACGGCCTTTGTTAATGACCGTGGTGTTTTCTGCTACACCGTTATGCCTTTCGGATTGAAGAACGCCGGTGCTACTTACCAGCGTATGATTAATCAAGTATTCAAAGGAATGCATACTAAGCTGGTAGAGGTGTATATCGATGATATCATAGCAAAGACTCCTGCTGGAGGAGATCACATCGAAGACCTGCGTCAAGTTTTTTCTCGGTTGAGACAGTACAACATGAGGCTGAACCCATTGAAGTGCACTTTTGCAGTCCCAGCTGGGAAGTTTCTGGGTTTCATGTTGACCCAGCGGGGTATCGAGGCCAACCCTGGGAAGTGTCAAGCAATTCTGGACATGCAAAACCCTAAGAGTTTGAGGGAGGTCCAATCGCTGAATGGAAAGGTGGCCGCTCTAGCCCGATTCATGCCCAAGATGACGCACAGATCCCTTCCCCTGTATAAGGCATTGAAGAAACACAAGAGTTTTGAATGGGGAGAAGAACAGGAGCGAGCTTTCCAGCAGCTCAAGGCCGTACTTTCAAGTCCACCAATATTGGTAAAGCCTGACCCTGGTGAGACTCTAATTTTATACTTGGCGATTTCCGATGAGGCCTTAGGTGTGGCTCTGGTTAAAGAAACTCCAGAGGGTCAGAGGCCGGTGTATTTTACCAGCAAGACGTTCCAGGGGGCGGAAGAAAGGTATCAGAAAATAGAAAAGGCCGCTCTAGCAGTGGTGTAGGCTTCACGACGGTTGAGGCCATATTTTCATGCGCACCCAGTACTGGTGAGAACGGATCTGCCTCTCTGTTTAGTGCTTAGCAAACCGGATCTTGCTGGAAGAATGATCAAGTGGTCCATAGAGCTGTCTGAGTTCGAAATTTCTTATGAGCCTCGAGGAGCCATTAAGGCGCAAGTATTGGCAGATTTTGTAGTGGAGATGACAGGGTCGGATCCAGCCACACCTCGAGCACATTGGACCATTTATGTGGATGGATCGTCAAATAGTAAAGGCTATGGAGCTAGTGTTGTGGTGGAAAGTGATGATGGTGTGTACTTAGAGATTTCCCTCTGGTTTAATTTCAAGACCTCCAATAATCAAGCTGAATATGAAGCATGCTTGGCCGGCCTCCGAGTAGAAATTGACATCGGAGCGTCAGCAGTTACATTGTGTAACGACTCACAGCTGGTGATTTCGTAAATTCAGGGGGAATATCAAGTCCGAGAGCCACAGCTTCAACTCTATTTGAATTGTGTGAATGAATTGAAGGGGAGATTCGACGTTTTAGAGTTCAAGCATGTACCTAGAGAGGAAAATACCAGAGTGGACATTTTGTCAAGGCTTGCAAGTACAAAGCAGCCTGGTAGCACAACGACGGTGGTTCAAAGTACTCTGACATCACCTAGCATCCCTCTGTTCCCTTCTCTGAATGCTATGATGGTAAACTATCCTCATGAGAACTCTTGGGTCATCCCCTATATCCGCTATCTGGCAGATGGACAACTCCCTACTGATGAGAAGGAGAGGAGACGAGTAAAAAGGGAGCTACCCTACTTCACCATGGTTGATGGTGTTCTTTACAAAAGAGGATTCTCTGTCCCATACCTCCTGTGTTTGAGAGAAGATGAGGTACAAGCAGTGCTGGAGGAAGTACATGAGGGGCAGTGTGAGCACCATGCTGGGGGTCGAAGCTTAATGAGAAAGATCCTCAAGGCTGGATATTGGTGGCCCATGGTGAAACAAGACTCAGCAGATTTCGTGAAGAAGTGTGACGCTTGTCAAAGATTCTCTAATCTTCATCACACACCGGCCCAAGAACTCTCTTCATCCGTTGTGCTCTGGCCGTTCTACCAGTGGGGCCTTGATATCCTGGGTCCGTTCCCCACTGCGCCAGGAGGTATCAAATATTTGATTGTTGGGGTAGACTACTTTACCAAATGGATTGAGGCTGAGCCAGTAGTACATATCACTTCTGCGCGGACAAGGCGCTTTGTATATGAGAACATCATTGCTCGATTCGGTGTGCCAGGGCGGATTGTGACTGATAACGGCACACAGTTCACTGATAAAAAGTTTACAGACTTACTTGAAGGACTGGGGATAGTCCAGATATTTTCATCTGTTGAGCACCCCCAGACGAACGGCCAAGCGGAAGTAGCCAATCGAGAGGTGCTGAAGGGGCTAAAGAAGCGTCTTGGAGAAGCTAAGGGAGGTTGGACTGATCAATTGTGCCATGTTTTATGGGCATACCGTACCACACCACACTCTTCCACTAATGAATCCCCATACCGGTTGACCTACGGGGTCGAGGCAATGATACCAGTAGAGCTACAGACCAGATCGGCTCGAGTGGAATATTTCTCAGCTGAGGACAACAATGCCAATCTGGCATCAGAGCTGGACGTTCTCCATGAGCTAAGGGAAGGAGCTTTTGTTAGAGACCAGGCAATAAAGGCGAAGGCAGCCCTCTGGTATAACAAGCGTGTCCAATACAGAGCATTCAACACTGGTGATCTTGTTTTGAGGAAGGCAAGTGTGGGGAATAAATTCGCGCATCAAGGAAAGCTAGCGCTAACCTCAGAAGGCACGTACAGAGTCTCTGAGGTGACTGGAAAGGGATCATACCGGCTGGAGGAACTTGATGGGACTCCAATCCGTAACAAATGGAACACCCAGAACTTACGTGTTTATTACAGCTAGTTGGTAAGACGGCATGTACTCTTTTTCCTTACTTGAGTTTTTTCCCATTGGGTTTTCTCAAGAAGGTTTTAACGAGGCATGACCCCAACTACGCTTTCTTTGTAATGTACTTTCAATCTTAATGAGAATGCAGTTCATAACCCCATCACTCTCACTTTTCTTGTATGTTGTGATTTATAGCTATAGTCTATTGCGTATATTCCTCAGGACGGATGATCCCAATCACCTATTCTGTGATTCGATGATACAACTCCTCGCATGGACAATTCCCATCATTATCCTTATGATGGAAGTCTTTAAAGACTCAATCCGTACTCTTACGATTGAGATGAAGACCCCTCAGGACGGATGATCTCAATCACCAATTTTGTGTATTGACGATGTAACTCCTTGAGGGATGAACGAAGACCCCTCAGGACGGATGATCTCAATCACCAATTCTGTGTATTGACGATGTAACTCCTTGAGGGATGAACGAAGACCCCTCAGGACGGATGATCTCAATCACCAATTCTGTGTATTGACGATGTAACTCCTTGAGGGGGAAATGGGTTGTAGGATTAAACCGAACCCCATTTTGAAGGCCCAGATTGTAGGATTGCACCGAACTCTGGGTACGGTTAGTAGGATCAAACCGAACACCAGATGAAGGCTTGGATTGTAGGATTGCACCAAACTCCAAGTATGGTTAGTAGGATCGAACCGAACACCATTTAAAGGCTTGGGCGCGGTAAGCTGGTTCATCTAGAAAACCACGCTGAACCCCGAGTAACGGGCGCAGTAGGTTCAGGGTTAACCCTGATCCGAACCCCGTGTTGAAGGCCTAGATTATAGGATTGCACCGAACTCTGGGTACGGTTAGTAGGATCGAACCGAACACCATGTGAAGACTTGAGTTGTAGGATCAAACCGAACCTCAAGAGAAGGGAGTCAAAGACTTAGCCTTTTTCAATATCGTATCGAAGTCATACCAAACTCCAAATATAATTTCTATCCTCATCTCCGAAGCATTCATCGCGGGGCGGCTGAACGCAAATATGGCCGTTCCATATCTTCGAGATCGGATGAACTTTTCTAATTTTCAAAGAAGGTAAAGGTAACTTTTACAACGAAATTTCCCTTCCCAAGATACTTATACTTGGGGACAGGGCATACTTTAACCTATTTGTTGCTTGTCTGTTATAATTTGTTATCTTAATCCGAGGTGATAAACACGCTTTAAATAGCAATATAGCTAAACAAGAACGGATTTTCAAAGTATTGAAAAAAGTAAAGTATTGTGCATATTATTAAGTTATCTGGCAATCATATACTTGTCACAAATGATAGAAGAGAAACAAGAGCAAATTTTATTTCTAGAAAGGAGAAGTTGTACAGGTTTCAAAGTATTAAAAGCTGGAGCTGATCCCAGTACACAGCTATATATGAAAGCATAAAATCAAGGAGCAGGTGGTTGATCCTCTGAGGTGGGCACTTCCGTCCTCCCTCATTTAGCTCCCTCCGTCTGAGCCTTATCCGCTCCGATCTCTGCTTCAGTTTGAGCACCTCCTCGAGTTTCACCTTCAGGGCCAGGAGTGGACGGTGTTGGCTCCATACTTTGACCCTCCGGAAGTGGAGGCAATTCATAAAGAGCTTCGCGAGGATCATGGTACGAGCCGTCCTTCACTTCGACAAGTTTCCCCCCATGGAATTCATAGAACGGATCTAATCCATACAGATTAAGCTTCAAATCAGGGTTGCGGTAAAAGACTTGACGAAGTGCCGGGCTGAAGGATTTGTAAGCCACTTTTTTGCATATTTCCAAGGCTTTGGCAGCCTTGGCCTTAGCAGCAGATAATTTCTTTTGAAACTTGGCAAAATCCTTCTCCGACGGCCCAATACTCATACTCCCCTTCCTCAGCTCTTCAATCTGGGCCTGCATCTCCTTCCGGAGGATCTCCCACTCTCCAAGGTTTTTGTTGTGACCGTCCTCCATTATTTTGAGATCGTCAGCAAGCTTGGCCAATCTCTTCTTCTCCAATTGTAGCTCTTCTTCAAGGAGAGGGATGGACTTATTTTGTTGTTGAAGCTCAGTGACCTGTCGCTCTAAAGCTTTGTTGGCAAAATGAAGCTGGCTTATTTCTCCAGTCTTCTTCTACAGCGTCTCTTTGGCCTTAGTTAATTCAGCCTGCACCCCTCTGTGAGTTTCAGCTTGTTTGGTCGCCTAGGCCTCCCTAACGGCGATATCGGCCTCGAGCTTCTTAACCTATTCCATATAATCTGCCTTCTCGCTCAGGGAGTCCAAGAGACCGGACAATTCCTCCAGTTGCCAACGCCCGGCTTTGCATGCACTTCTGACTTCAGCGGCGTCCAGAGAGGGGTGGAGGCAATACCTCACCTTCGGAAGAGTGGGGGGAGCAGACCCTTGGAACCAGAGGTAGGGTGAGAGAAAGGATTCACTCGGAGGATCAAATGCTGGAGGAGGACCGCTTTCAGAGTCCGGCCCAGAAGTGGTTTGTGAAGCAAGGGCAGAGGAGTCAAGGAAGGGCTTCTTCCCCTTGTCCTTTTTCAGCCCAGATTCCTCAAGTGTCTTCTGGCGTTTCTTTGCGGGATCACCAGAGGGAGGCTTCTCCAGATCCGTTGTCTTGACCAGGAGCCTCTTCTTCTTTTTCTTTTCTGGGACAGCCTCTTCATCGCCCTGCCCAGTGGTCTCTGTTTGTCCCTCTGGTTCATGCTCATCGAGGAGGGGGACCTCGTCTCCCACTGTGGAAGTCAGAGGAATGGTTGGAGCCTTGGTGGCGTTCCTCTTAGCTTGAATTTCGTTCTCCTCGGAGGAGGAATCGTCATCAGCAGTATAGTCCTTAGAGATAACATCTCTGGATAGGCTTTTTCGATTTGTTTTGCAAAACAAGGAAAATTAAGTTAACACATGAGAAGGAAATAATCAGAGCGGAATAAATGCATAGTATAATCACAGTAGGAACAGATATTACGGAGGTAGGTAGTTCGGACATCGCCATCCGCCAGGAGGAGCCTGCAAGAAAATCCTTTGAGGGTCCTCGAGGCCGTCTGCATGGCGCTCAGTACCTCAACGGAGTGAGAAGAAAGCTCACCCTCATCAGTATAGTAAGCACGGCTCAGCAGTAGAAAGTGCTCGTGCATCCAACTGAGAGGAAATTTGGTGAATCCTTCCTTGTTGCGCCAGAAGACCGGCTTGTTAGGTTGAATACGGACCTGTGTGTAAGAATGTTTGAAAGAACGTCCGTCCACCTTAGCAGATTCAGTGTAGGACTTGAAGTTTACCACCCTTGAGTCACAACGGAGAGTTATGAACCCAAGGCCGCCCTTCTTATTGGCACGGTGGACCACCTGGCAGTAATAAAATAATTTGGCCACAGTGGCGGTGAAGTTGAAATGCTCTCCCAGAATTTTGAGAGCGCGAACCAAGCCCCAGCCGTTGGGGCGTAGTTGAGTTGGAGCGCAATCGAGGAAGCGCAGGACGGCCATCTGAAATTCCGTCATGGGGAAGCGGACCCCCAACTTTTGAAATACGAAGTCGTACATGTAGACCGACCTCTCGTCCGGGACGATGTGACAAACTCTTTCAGAAGGACGGGGCGCAAGAACAACATAGCGTCCTTTATACTTCTTATCTGAGTAAATCTTGCAGCAGAGAGAGACTGTGCTTTCCTCTTCACTTGCATGATGCGAGGGGATTTCCAAAAATCCCTCCTCAACCCAGCAGTACGGCCTCTCCCTATTCAGTTTTTCCCAGTTCAGCCGGTGTGCCATGACGTTGACACACCCTTCAGTACTACGAAGAATCATCATTTTGCCAGACCCCGGGATCTCTATGGTCTTTGATGCACGATGGAACGCGTATGTGCTGTGGTAGAAAGCAACATCGTCAGAGAGATAAGCTTCGTTACTTGACCTTTCATCAGAGCTGCTGGTAGCCCTCAAGTCAAGGGGAACCTCAGAGCGGCGTTGATCAGAAGACGCTCGTGAGGAAGAAGTTTCAACTCTCTCTGAGCGACGAAGCCCAGCCACAGAAAGATTCACTGGAATCCTTCCACCACGGTGGCTGGAGGGAGCGCGAGAGCTCAAACTCCCCCTATTTGAGGTACCAGCGTTGCCTGTTCTAGGGCGCATGGTTGAAGTAGAATGAATAAAATTATAGGGAGGTAAAGGAAAGGGAGGTTACCTAAGAAAAGGAAGAACTTTGTGAAGGTTGAAGGCAGCAAAGAAATCTCCAGAAATTTGAGCAGAGGTTCACTAAGCTTGTAGACAAAGATGAATTCCAAAACTCGTTAAGTGTCCCTTTTATAGGTAACGAAGAAGCACAGTGCTCAGCTGAAAGTCATGACCTTTACTTCAAAACGCAACCTTTCGAATTCAAACGACTCCGTCGTTTCGTAACATTAAAGCGCAAAAATGGTAACGTTTCAGTAAAAGTTTTTACGAAATGGGCTTGCATCAGCTGAAATCCAGGCCCAATAAGCCTAATCGACGGTTACATTCTTGGGTAGTAATGGCTCGTGCGTAAAAAGACGCATTTAATGTCTAATCATTTCAGACGCATTTAATGCACCCCAACCACTCTTCGAATACAAAGGGTTTTGATTTCTAAAAACTCTTGGGATTTCCCTCATTATGATACGCTGTCTAAATCCGTTGTATATAGCACAAGAAGAACGGTAACTCAGTTGGCAGAACGGATATTAAAGAGTTTTTAGAAAGAATTTCCAGAACGTTCCACCGGCATCCAGACTTCTCAAAGGCTGTATAGCTCATATGAGCAACTTAACAGTCCCTCACACAAGCTAGGGGACAAATGATCCGGTCTGGATACCGGTCCCCAGAGTTATGACGTCAGAATGACCTCATAAGAGGGAAACCGGTGTCACAGTTCAGGCAGTGCCACACCAGATATCCGATATCCTTTCACCCGCTCTTATCTTATTAGACGTTCTATTCATTGTCTCTACAATGGATACTTCATTCATTCTTACTTCATGTCTATATAACCGTTTGCCTAAGGGTCATTGTGAGATAAGAGTTCCTTATAACTTATCAGCGAAGATACCCTGCATATCGGAATGTGTCAATGTCAATTACCTCAGAGAGAAAGTACAAGTGTCAGCGAAATATGCGGAAAGGTGATTGTCCTCCATCCTTATCACAGGATCGTACTCTGATAATTGACCTACCCCCCTGACACACTCTGAGTACTGAGCCACTTTGATTGACACACTTCACACGCTATAAGAACCAATGGGCTCACTTGCATCCAACGATTCATTTCCTACGTTCAACTATAAATAGCATGATAAAAAACACATGCAAGGTTACGTTGTCCAAACTCACTTCTTTACTATTGCTTTGCTTGAGTATTCACTGAGTTCATATACTCTTCTAACTTGAGCGTCGGAGAATCTTCACAGGTGGCACCACCTTTCACCCTCTCTCAACACGAAACGTTGGTGTAAAGGATCTCCAGGACAACAAGACCGGTTTCTCCCACTGAGAGACTGGATTACAACACCGGATACCCACTGTACCGGTGTGCAAACCCTAAAATACCTGAACTCTTGTGGCTGGTCCCACACCGGATCCAAGACCCCGGTTCAGACCAGTTCAGTATTGTTGTTTGCTAGTGGAGAGTAGAGCTTAATAGGTATTATTTTGTGTGCTGATAACATGTCATTTATGCATGTGTATTATTTTTTGTTAGTGGATAGTAGAGCTCACTAGGTTATGGTATATATATTGAATTGTACTAAGAAATCTTCTGTGTGTAACAGGGCATTATAAAAAATTTGGAATTGTCTAGTTTACAGGGGAGACTTTGCCGAAATTTCAGTAGGCTCCCTATTTTAGGGCACATAAAAAACTACATTAAAAGTTAACATTGTAGGGTTTAGTTGTGTCTGTACCCACTACGTTCCCATTCAAGATTCAAGACAATCGGCTGATATACCGTGTTGTGTCGAATCTTGAATTATCCCGGTTGGACAGTTTGGGATGAATTTGTAACCAACAGGGCGTAACCCATCGCTGTTGTTTGGGATCTATCTTGTGTTATTGATGTCCATTTTAAATTTTGGTTACTGTGTTTCGTATTGTCTTCAGGTGCATGTCTGCGTGTAGTGTTTCACACCGCACGTATCTCTTTGTACTTGGGGACCAATGTGAAATGCTGCCAAAAATACAAATGAACATCAACAATACAAGATAGACCGTAAACAACATCAATGGGTTACAGATAGGTGCATATTCATCCCGAATGGGATAGGGCCCCACCCACTTGCAACATCAAAGAGATAAAGAGTAATTCACGAACGATAGTCACATAATGTTTAAACTGAAGTAACTAGAGCTCAGCTTGTTAGATATCGTGAATGGAGGTTCCGACAAATCGGCGATGGATATACAACTAGCTAGATCGCAGTCGATGAGTGACTGGGGAGTTTATGATGGGCTTGTTAGAGTTTATTCTGTTCACTACGGCGAACACGCCTGGTTTTGAAGTGACTCAAAAGATTCATTATCCGTGCTTAAAGTGCAAATGCATGAGTTTTGAATACGCGGATGATGTCATGTGCCACCTAAGTGAGAAGGGGTTCATAGAAATATACTACTACTGGTACAACCATGGTGAGCAGTTACCACCCAGGCCATCGGCTGTAACCGTGCAACAGTCTTACTACAAAGTCTGAGGAAACAGGGATACATACAACAATATGGAGCAGATGGTGATGGATCATATTGGACCCTCCACCGGGCGTATGCTAGAACATGATGACCAAGCTGGGAATGAAAATGATAATGTAGAGGAGGATCCTAATCCAAAGGTGAAGAGATTTTATGATTTGTTGGCGGCGGCTCAGACTCCATTGTGAGACGGGTGCAAGAGTCACACTAAATTATCCGCCTCCCTAGCTGCTTTAAGCCTAAAGGCAGATTATAATCTTTTAGGGGGTTGTTTTAATAGAATGGTCAGTCTGATGGGTTCCACCATGCCTAGTAATCATCAAATGTCATCAAAACTATACCATGCTAACAAAAGAGTGGCAAACCTGGGGTTGGGTTGTGTGAAGATAGAGTCTTGTGTTGGCGGGTGTATGTTGTTCTAAAATGAGTTTATAGACAAGAGTGTTACAAAATGTGTACACTGTTAAAAGGAAAGGGAAAGTAACTAGGACAGCCAGGAAGAAAATGTAGTACTTTCCTATAACACCGCATCTTCAGTGTTTGTACGCCTCATTGTCCTCGACAAAACACATGTGTTGGCATGAACCGACATAGGAAGGTCTTTTGTGTCATCCTTCCAATAGGAAAGCGTGGAAGTGTTTGGATCAGTTATATACGGGCTTTTCCGGTGAGCCACACAATATAAGACTTGGCCTATGTATTGATGGGTTCAACCCGTTTGGTAAATACGGAAGAGCGTACTCTTGTTGGCTAGTCATACTGACCCCATACAATCTGCCTCCTGATATATGTATGAAGAGGGAGGTCATGTTTTTAACTGCACTGGTTCCAGTACCCAAAAATCCAAAGGCAAAAATAGACGTGTTTTTGCAACCGTTGGTTGACGAGTTGTCACAATTGTGGGATGTTAGGGTGATGACGTATGATGTATCCTTGAAGAACAATTTCATGATGCGAGTTATTTTGATGTGGACCATTAATGACTTCCCAGCGTATTTTATGCTTTCGGGATGGTTAACGTTTGGAAGCTTGCTTGCCCTGTATGCATGAAACATACCGGGGGGAATCACTCCCTGTTAGTGGCAAGACAAGTTTTCTTGACTATCATAAAAAGTTTATACCGTTGGATCACCTATTTAGGAGAAACAAAACCGCTTTTAAGAAGAACAAGATTGTTAATGAACCTCCACCCCGTAGGTTATCTGGTGTACAGGTTTGGCAGAGAGTCCAAGAGTATTTGTACATCTGGGATAAAAATGTTAAGGAGTTTGCGAGTTATAGGAAGGAACACCACTGGGTGAAGCAGAGTATCTTATGGGATTTGTCAGATTAGAAAGACTTGTTATTAAGACACAACATTGATGTGATACACACTGAACAAAATGTTTTCATGAATATTTTTGACACTGTGATGGACATCAAAGGGAGAACAAAGGACAACAAGAAAAGTCGACTAAACCTTCCGATTTGGTGTTCTAGGAAGGAGTTGGAATTGAAGGATGTAGGATGTGAAAGAATGTTTAAACTGTATAAAAAATATGTTTTAACTAGACCTCAACAGATTGTTGTGTGTGCGGATGAATGGGTTGACCTTGCCTGATGGATTCACTTCTAACTTGAGTAGATGTGTCGACGTGAAGGATGACAGGGTGTTTGGCATGAAAAGTCATGATTGCCATGTGTTTATGCAACAACTACTGCCGTACGCATTTCATGCCTTATCGGAACCAATTTGGAAACCACTGGTTGAGTTGAGTCACTTCTTTAAGGAATTGACGGCAACTTCGTTAACTGAGGAGAAACTTATGAAGATGGAGGAAAGTATCCCAGTCTTGATTTGTAAGTTGGAGCAGATCTTCCCACCAAGTTCTTTTCACTCGATGGAGCATTTGTCTATCCATCTACCGTATGAGGCCTTAGTGGGTGGCCTAGTGCAAAACTGTTAGATGTATCCATTCGAAAGGTGAACGCCAAAACAACTTAATTTTGTTGCAAAGATTTTTTCCTATAACAGTATTATGTAACTTAACATTTGTTTATGTTGTTCTAGATTCTTACGCTCTTTAAATGAAAAAGTGTCAAACAAAGTGTGTGTTGAAGTATCAATTTGTAAGACATACTTAGTGGAAGAAATGACCACTTTTGCTTCTTTCTATTTTTTGATGGAGATAGAAACTAGAATGAGTAGAATTCCCTATAATCTTGGGGTGGCCATACACGCAGGTTAGATGATCAAATTTCAATTTTTAACTACCCCGGTCATCCTGGGGGCAAGGTCACAAAATGTTACACTGATGAGAAAGATTGAAAGGTAGCTCACTTGTACATTCTTCTAAATTGTCTAGAAGTGGAACCCTATCTTGAGTAAGTCACCAACTTATAAATTTCATTCTAAAGCTAGTTTTTATTATATCTAAATTTTTGTTCTTTAAATAGCTTATATGCAGATATGTTAAAACTTAAGCAAAATAATATAACTGATGACCAAATTCATAGTGAGGTATCATCCCAATTCATCGGTTGGTTTGCACAACATGTAAAACCCGTATACCTTGTGTTTTTTAGTTGTACTTCTAATCTTAGGTATCTAATGATGACCTAGGTCTTATGCTGTAAATAGATTCAAGACCTTAATAACCATATTGAAGATCCCTTACTCCAAGCTCTTTCTTGGGGGCCGGTAAAAACTGTTAAAAATGGCCCATTTACTATGTAAATGTTTACAAGTTTAACATTCTTCAATGAAGTGAAGGGATGTGTACCCATAACTATGGGGTTTGTGTTAAAGGCACGGCCGGACAGTTAGAGGAAGACTTCTATGGAGTATTGACAGAGATTGTTGAAGTTTCTTTCTCTGGACGACTAAGAAGAGATATGATTCTATCCAAGTGTGATTTGTACGACAACACAATTGGTTAGGAACAAAGGTTGACAACAACTAAGCCTTGGTTGAGATCAAGAAAAATGGTAGATATAAAGGGTTTGATCCCTTCATTTTTTCCTAACAAGCCGAGCAGGTTTATTACACGGACTTCCCTGGAGGGCACCGGGACAGGTACACGGTAATCAAGGCCAAGGCCCAAAGTCAGATCACTGATAATGTCTTCGATGAGGTCGATGATGCTTATCAGCTCGCTCTGAATAAGATCAATGACAATCATCTGCTGTTCAATATTGATCTAGTGATAATGGATGAGACACTTACCACTGCAGGGGGTGAACATATTAACAAAGATGTTGTCTCCCAGTCAAAACGATCTAGAGCCGATTTGGAGACTAAGGAACCTGTTAAAACAAATAGCCATAGTGACACTAAAACTAAGGGGGAATTTCAAACTTAAACAGACATAGAGTATATAGTTATTAAACATATATACACACATACATATCTTTATAGTCTGAGACTAACATTTGTTTTCATGGTTTATTCCATAAATGACAGGATATGGACTACCCTTTAGTCAGGGTAGTGGTTTGAGGACCCCTAGATCCCATCTGTAGGCCACCACTCCTTCACCACCTGGGCCTACCATCCTACAATAGACTACCCCAGAGCAGGCTATCACTCCTTCACCACCACAGCAGACCACCCTAGAGCAGACTCATTTACCTAGTGGTTTGGATGACACTGGCTTTAAAGCCACCCTACCTCCGACATCCCCCTACCCATGCTAGTCCCACTGCCAATCGGAGACGAGTAAGTATACTATAATTTGTTTTAACTTTCTTAGTTGGTAGCTTCTTAGTTGCTTTGTATATAAAACTTACATAGTGCCTAAATTGGTTTGTTGTATGTTAGTTTAATTAGTAGTTGTATAGATTGAACTACACTGGGAAGTCTTCTATTTGTAACAGGGCAACTGTCTAAATTTGGAAATATTATATTTACAGGGGAGACTCTGCCAAAATTTTGGTAGCCTCCCCGTGTGTAACTTGTTTTATTTTTTTCTAACTGTTGTTTATTACAGTTTTGTTGATAGTAGTCGTACTAGCAAAGAAATTACTAAGGTTCTAAAGGCCTAATGGGATGGTCCATACATCTCTTAGACAGATGCAGGGAAAACTGTCCAGGATAGGTGGTTTGACACCGTTTTGGTAAGCTAACACTCCCCTTTGTTATGAATTTATGGCTAATTCATACACCTATTTTTAATATTGAAATCTTATTTTATGTAACAGTGTGATATTAGTGGAAAAAGGGTATGATTGATGAGATTAGGAAGGTCTTGGCCACAAAGACCTCTAAAATCATCAAGACTACCCTTTGGAAGATGAGGGACAAAGGTGAGCGCCCTCATGGGATCCTTGAGGACCACTGGGAAAGGATGGTCCAGAAGTAGGGGTGTCTTGTTCTAGTAGGCGGGTGCTCGGAACAAGGAAAATAGAGCCGCTGATGCTGCAGCCTCTGTCTACACCAGGGGTAGCATTTCAACCCTCGAGCATAAAAAGAGATTTGTAAGTATATTTATGTTAAACATTTCTTTTATGAATGACTGAACATGTTTTTTAATAATAATTTCAATACATTATGAACTACAAGAGCTGAAGGAGCACCGCGAGCCTTCCCTGGTTAAAGCCATGCAAATGACTAAGAAGAACAAAGCTAGTGCATGGGTTAACCAAAAGACAACAGATCTGACGGTATTTTATTTTAACTTACACATGCTTATAATTTACAAATCAGCTTACTAACCTTATCACTATTATATATTTACAGGAGATGTATCAGGCCATGAGGGTCGAGAAGGAGGCGGAGTTGGTGGCTTCCACTCTTTAGGGGGAGGTACCTCTCACCCTGTCTTGTTCTGGCAACAATGCCATCTATATGGAGGCTGTTGGCGGTGTGAACAAGAAAGGGAAGGTGTTCGGGTTGGGCAACGTGGGCACGTAGCTCATGAAAAAGAGGAAGACCTCTTCCTCTTCCTCCTTTAGCCTTCCGACAGATGTTGTTCAGGTCATTCAAAACCTGAACAATGAGCTACAGGAGGAACGATGCCAGAGGTAGCTTTTGGAGGAGCGGGCCAAGGCGAACCGACGACAGGCCGAGGAGCAGTAGGCCGAGACTCGTCGACAGCTTGCTCAGCAGTAGGAGCTACTAATGCAATTGATGGCGAGGCGTCCTCCCCTACTTCCGAGTCGCCACCACCACCACTACAGATTTTACTCTTTTTATTTTTCATTTGTTAGTATATTTAACGACATTGTATTTTTTATGTTTATATTATACTATATTCAGTTTTCATTTTATGCCATTCTCCTTTTACAATTTTTATGACATTCGATATTTCTAGTTTAAAATGCGACGAAGAAAAACCTATATTATTAATATTTAACCTATATTAATAGCTTAAAAAGTCAACAAAAATTAAAAAAATTTAATATTAGCGACGAAACAAAAGACCGTTGCTAGTATATAAGCAAAATAGCGATGGCACCCAAAGAGTCACTAACTAGCAGCCATAGCGACGGCAGGACGTGGTTACTGTCTAGCCCATTATAGCGACGGCTACAGGTGGTCGTTGTATAGCCACTAATAGCGACCATTATAGGTCATCGCTATGATTGGCTAGATAGCGACCACATTCGGCGGTCGCTATTATTAGCTAGTTAGGGACGGTGTGTTGTGGTCGCTGTATAGCCACTCATAGCAACAGGATACGTCACCAACATAGGGACCCCATTAGCAACAGCGTAATACTGTCGAAACTGTTGGAACGAATACCCTTCTTGTCGGCGTGATATCAGCGACGATTGACTAAGTGACGACTTTTGGTCCGTCATAATTGTCATCGCTAACAGGTTTAGCGATGGAATTGTCATGACTTAGCGACGAGTTTTTGCTGTCACTAACAGGTTTTTTTAGTAGTGCACATAGGCAATTATGGCAATCGGTCATATTGCACAACAACCGCTTACTCACAGCAAGCATATCTTGGCATTGGACCATAAATTCCGCTCTAATACCATTAAAATTTTGACAACCAATGAATAGAAATAGGGGGAAATTTTTCCAAATTTAGCAAACCAAAACAACCACTAAACCTCTAATGAGGTTATCAGCTACCTATGTACGCTATACACAAACATATAACGTATGTATCAAAAGTGCTGACTAAGTCGATACCAACAAAGGCTATACACATATATATACAGCCATATACGAATGACCTCCATATGACACCTCCAACCAAGCATCGCCTAGGTCCATATCCACTGAAAAATAACCACAACTTAAGGGTGAACATATATATATATATATTAAATGACAGGTACTGAATCGGATTCAAGATGATTTATCAACCAAACATCTAGTTCCTCACTTAATTAACAATTCATCATAATCATTACCACACACTGTCATTTAATACAATTACATTACCTCAAATGTAATCAACTACATCAATATACAGCATAAGTTGTCCAGCAACATTTAAATCATAATATTTATATGAAAATGCATATACATGCGGATCTGATTATAATAATGGGAATTACACTACAGTCTATAAATTTTTACAACATATAATCAATTCTATTTTACTACTACCAAACTGCTCGATCATACTGTAATATGAGTCACTCTCAGTGACAACGACAACTCAACTCGGTGTTACGGGTCGGCCTTGAACCCAATTCAGGGCGGCTGTGGATCCCGAAAGAAACCACATAGGGTCTTTGCCTATCCAAAGGCCATTCTCCCATCTAGGCTTACAACACAGGCCCCTGTAGTCCTATATGCATCTAAATACAAATGCTATGCTAAATAATTATCAATCATCAAAAAACCACCTGATTATCATCATCAGGAGCTACCACTTGGTTACCATTACCAAGGGTTTTATCTCAACATATCAATAAGCATAGCATGCAACAACCAATAATTAATCATCAACCAACATACATAATGATGGCAACCTCATGCCTAGTTTCAGTGATCAACAACTAATATCATATCCAAATATTGCAACCTCATGCAATTTAAAATTATAATTATTCATGCATCATCAACGTATACACATGAATGAAACCAATATATTTAAAATTTATTAATCAAATCAATGATAACAATTAAAGGGTATCTGTTACTATTTTTATTGATTCCAATGCAAAATAACTTGATGGACAATTTTAATGAGATGTGTGGCAAGTGAACCACTGTCGATGTAGTATATGTTCAAAAGAACAGATGTTGTTCCCACAGAGGATCTTGTTAAAATGAATTCAAACTATTACGGTAAATTTAAGAAGTTATTTTCATGGTATTGATTTAAGAACATAATATAGAAAATGCATAAAAAGTAATGTAATTAGGATAAACGTAATAAGAAATTGTAAAAACTGGGATTTGGATTCACCGTTCTCAACTTCCGATACACGGTATATATTCATACAAGCGACTTTTGAACCATGATTCTTTACATCACAATCTAAATCATTCGTATCGATTCCTCGACTACGAAATTCATAAGAATGGTTTTGAAGACGTCAATCCCTTGATCGTTTCAAATACATTCCAACATTAAGTATGATTGTATCGACATTCATTCCGTCAACTATTATTCCTAATCAATTGACGTAATGATTTTTTCATTCAGATCCGTTTTCAAGAGCTATTTTCCAATAACAAACGTAAACTTAAATCAAGAAAATATTAATTAGATAGATTCAAGCAATAAACATGAAATGAAGAACCAAGAATCATAAAACAAAATTACCCATTACATGAATATAACACATGTGTTCATCCGGATCGATTAGTTACCTCCAATCCTAATGAGAAAATTAGCCACTCATGGTAGCTATTACAAGAGCTTACAAAGATCTAGAGAAAAGGTGAAAGGAACAAAAAAGTATGTTTTAATTCCCGAGCTCAATCTTCCTCTCTCCTCAACTGTTCTTCGTATTTGCTTATATATTGGTAAACTTGCTCAAGCGCGTTTAACATTCGCTTGAGCGAAACAACTACTTCAACCTAAAGGAAGCTCCACGTCCTGCTTCACCTGCATGCATATCTCACTCAAGCGAGTAATTTTGCTTGAGCAAAGCTCCAAAGTAGTGATCCCCTTTTCAACACTCGCTTAAGCTAATCTTCTTCTGCTGCAGCGAATTCCTTATGTTTTGATTCTGGATAACTTTCGCTTCGCTCAAGCTACTTCATCATTGGAGCTCACTGGATGTATTTCGCTGATGTTGTTTTCTGCTACGCTTGAGTGAAACCAAGGTGTTTACTCTCTGGATAATTTTCGCTCGGGTGAAGGACTCTCACTTGAGCGAATTAATCTTCAGCCTTCACTGGTCTACATTTGCTTGAGTGGAATGATGACTCACTCCAGCGAATGACATACTTGTTACTTTAATCCTTTAAATTCATTACTCGCTCAAGCGAGCCTTTAATTGGTCACAACGAACGAACTCGCTCAAGCGAATTGCTCTCTCGCTTGAGCGACTTGATCATCCTTTACTTTTAACTTGAGAAATCTTAGTGAAGCTCTTTCTTTTCTTTTCCTTTCTTTTCCTTTCTTCTTCCTTCTCCATTTATGCCTAAAATTACATCAAAATTTAGGATTTAGGAGCACCTGTTGATACTTTCAAGTGTGTAGTTTTTGATTCTTAATTCATGGAAAATTTACTTAGAAAATATCCACACATTACACTTTATATGTCCAAATTATGCTTAATTTATACCACAAAACTCATGCAATTTGGACATTTATCAATATCGCCAACAACCACAAATAATATCATCATCATCATGGAATTCATCAAGCATCAATTAATCAATATCACATTTATCAATATAAACAAGCATATATACCCTTATCCGTTCATAATCTATACCTTTAAAATATAATGCTCCCGTTACCTAGAATCCTTGATTTTGAATCTTAAAACGCTCCTTGAACGATCCGAGTCAATTACCAATTTCTAGTCTCCAAAGCCAGAAATTCCTAAAATAACAATAATGACTTTTAATAATCCATGCACTACTTTAAAATTATATTCCAACACATAAACAACCAATCCACATGGATTTCAATAATCCCAATAAATTCTAAAATTTAATAATAATTATTTTAACACCTTTCTTATTATTAAAAATATATTGTAAAACTGAAATTACACCGAACAACTTTCGATATATTTTTCACAACTCTGATAACTCTTTAAAAATTAACAATAATTATTTTAATAATTCCAAGCCACTTAACGAAATAAATGAGGCTGAAAACATGAATTTGACATAATCTCGATGGTCGGGAACTCACCAAAAAAATAAAATAATTGTCGATCAGGCACCAGAACGCCTTCGAACACTAATTTCTCAATTCGATATTTACTAAAATTTCATAATAATTATTTTCAGAACCTTAAACCATGTAACAACATATTTTGAAGTTAAAAACACCATTTCCATATATTTTAAATATTTGTCAAGTTACCAAAAAATAGTACATTAACCATTGACCCTTCGAACCTGAAACGTTGAAACCTCGCCTATTCCCTTCCGAATAAATTATGAGATACTCAGACTTTACCCGAACGTTGCCAACACACAGAACCCTTGTCGTTTAACTCCAAACCCAAAGTCATTTACCTTCGAACCTCAATCCAAGGTGTTGCCCAACTCCAATCACGAATGCATGACGATCAAGTGACCGTGGGTGACATGCACACTATGGCCGAGAGAGAGATCATGCCAAGAGAGACATGTAAAGTAAAGAGAGAGAGCATTCGGAGGAGAGAGAAAGACATGCATGAGGAAATTAGTGGAGGAAGAAAAACAGAGTTACAGCGAAGGAGAGCTATAAGAGACTTATAAAGGACGTGAGAGAGATAGAGACGTAGTGGATGAGGCGTGAGACAGAGTAATGTAACATCCTATTTTTTTACTCAAATAGAAAATAGATATTAATATCTTTTTAATGAGAAAATACTTACTATTAGTTAGTTGATTTTTAACTAATTAATATTTTTATAAAATTTTGGTACTTATATTTAATTATTTTTTTAAATAAAATAAAATAATAATAAAATAAAAATATATATATTGAATGAATATTTTAAAATGACTTAATTAGTATTCACTAATTAAGAAAATTATATTAATAATTTTTAATATCTTTATTATTCACAATTTATATTTTATGTTCTTATATTTATGTTTTTACATATTTAAGATTTAACTTTTATTAGAATTTTAAAATAAAAATTTGAAGGAATTAGAATATGATTCTTTAGAACTTTTTGATCTATGCACTATTTATGATTTTCTGCTTGAGCGACTCCCCCCTCACGCTTGAGCGTGAGAATCATGAGCATCAGGTATGGGGCGCGCTTGAGCGTGCCACCACTCACGCTTGAGTATGAATATTCCACAACATGGTCACGCTTGAGCGTGTTAAGCTCGCTTGGGCGAGCACATTCTAGTAGCTCACATTATGCCTCTCGCTTGAGCGACACTCTCTCGCTTAAGCGAGATTATGGCCTCCAAAGTTCTCGCTTGAGCGAAACCAAATTCGCTTAAGCGAAAATTGGCCAGTAAGCTTCCTTCTTGAAACCGATTTATCTCGCTTGAGCGAGTTTATCAGCAAAGACCTATAAATTAAAATCTCTCACACAACATAACCTGTAAAACTCATTAACCAAATTTCCAAGCTACCTATTTTACCCATTTCAGCTCCGATTACTATGAAACTTCATGGGCACTATATTTTCACCATTCCGGAGCTATTGGCGCTGTCCGCTCCCCAAAATTCAGACATATGACCAACTTATGCACAAAATGCACTATGATCCAAATATACAATTTACATGCACCCAATCCATCAATTTGCATTCAAATACATCAAAACCTATATGGATAACTCATAGTTGATATAGGGAATCTATCGATCCTTTCCGATGACTCAAAAACTCATCGAATCTCAATTTCACTCTTTCAATTCCTAAATTTCCTTTTTATGCATATGCTTAATTTCAAATTATATGAAATCAACTCATGTCTCATACCATATAATATGAACATATATCATATACATATTCAAGTTCAAATTTTAAGCTTCCAAATGAAGCTATCCATCATTCAAAACTTTAAATCCTTTATACATATCATAAAACATCATCTAGAGCCGGCCAAGGCACAATATACTACTATACATACTATGTACACATACATGTACATAATACTTTAATCTCCACTGAATGCCATCTCATATGCCTTCACTGCGTCCTATATCCACTAAAAAACAATCATAAATAGGGGTGAGCATACTACATGTTAAATGACAGTTATTGAATCGAATCAAGTGTCCAATTCATAAACATATATAAATCATAATCATATCACATAATCTCATTACATTTCATTCATTCACAATGATCATATAATCATGTTGTTCACAACAACATACATCAAAGCAACACATGCTTAATCCAATGGATCCATTATTAAGTTTTAATTTTGTGTTGCAACATTGGCTCTCAGCCATAACTCAGCTCTCAGCTGATCTGGCCATTTTACTGATACCAAACCATTTGCCCTCTCACGTGACACAATCACTCTCAGCGATAATGGTAGTGTCACGGGCTAACCCTGAGCCCCGCTCAAGAGGTTTGTCTTGAGTCCCACCCAAGGTCTTTTTGTGGAATCCTCGAAACCACATCATATTTCATGTTTATTCATCATATAAGCATCACATGCTTTACATCACATGCTTTATCAAATGCATCTCATGCATTCATATCATGAAAACTTCATGAATATCATTCATATAGCATCTCATGCCATTCAAATCACAAGTTCTTTTCATGAATATCATTCATATCATCATCATTAATCACATATTATCACCATATTTCCTACTGCATCTCATGCATAGGTATCATCATAAATTCACACATGTAAATCATGTCTAATGCCAATTCAATTTCTTAATAACATTCACATATGAACGGAAAATACTATAACACAAGTATATAACACATCACATATTTGGGATTGCTCACTAATCACAACAATATTGTCCCGAATCCATTCATAAACTATGTATTTAAAATATAAACGCTCCCCCTACCTGGAATAAGAAATTCCAGAAGCTCCTCAAGCTACTAAATACAATCAGCTCGTTATTCATAAGCTCCGAATCAAACTCCTAGTTCTGAAATCTTCCACAGCTACCTAATTTATTGAAACAACCACTGTTAAGCTTTAATCCTCTAAAATTAGCAATTAAGAAGCCATTTGATTTCACTTTTTCATAAGGAGCTCAAGGTTCTTGAAAAACCTAAGCTCTTTACATGTCAATGGTTTCCAACTTCTTTAAAACTCAAGAAATTGAAAGAATTAAAGGATTAAACCATATCTCAACACAAGAATTCATCTTATTACCTTGAGTTGGAGAATTCAAATTCTCTTTCCCTTTTATTCAAGCTGTCCACGTGAGAAGGTAAGATGAAAGAGATGAATTTCCACTTCAATTGATGATTTCCAATAGAAATTGGAAAAGAAAAGGATTAGAGTAATGATTTTGGATGAAATGAAGAAGAGAATGAAGGAAAAGATAAACTCTCTGTCTCACGGAAGTTTTGAGAAGAAAAGAGAAGAATTTCAATTTAAAACAATTTAAGGACGTGTCGGTCATTACGACAAATATTGGGACGTATTCGTCATTTTGGCAATTATTCAAATTAATTCCCCATTTGCCTTTAAATCCCTCTTTAAACCTCGTTTTAATAGTAAATCCTATTTTTTAGGATGTTACAAATAACATCTTTCTTCTATATTCTTTTTATGATTATCTAGATTATTCTTTTTAGCACTCGTAAACTATTAATATGCTATTACTATTATGAATAAGTTACTATAGTAAAAATAAATTACCACTGTGTTATTTTTATGATTTACTGTTACTATTCACAATTTACCATTTACTGTTATTCTTCAAAATTCATCATTTACCGTTATTATTCAAAATTTATTAGTTACTGTTACTATTTAAAATTTACTATTTACCGTTACAATTCAAAATTTACTATTTACTGTTACTATTCAAAATTTACTATTTACTGTTACTAATTAAAATTTATTATTTACTGTTATTATTCATGATTTACCATTTACCACTACTATTCAAAATTTACTATTCACGATTTACTATTTACTGTTACTATTGAAAAATTACTATTTACCATTACTATTGATGATTTACTATTTACTGTTACTATTTACTATTATTATGCATAATTACTAATTATCATTTCTGATAGTAATCTTAATTTTTATCGTATGCATATACTGAAATAAATTAGTATTAATATTTTTTTTAGAACTCGAAGGCATAGAGCGAATTCACTTTTGGTAGCAATTCCAAGTAAGGGGGAGTGAGATAAAAATATAATATGGAAAGACATAAGAATAATGGAAGGAGTCCCCTACTCCTTTTAAATTTAATAATATTATTATTTTAAAATAATAAATTTTAAATTAAGTATCTTGTGTAACTTACTCTGAAATACATATGTAAGGATTGGATTATATGGACTTGCATAGACCTATGCGAGGAATAAACTACAAGGGCTTGGAATTAAGTTTATTAAATTCAATAACTATTAAACTTTAAATTATGATATTTATGAATGATATTTATTTGATTTGATTATGCTTGATAATATTGGTGATTGATAATATTTGATTAAAATTGACGATATTACAATACTTGATTGTGATTGATGAGTGATTGATAATCTTATGATGTGGAGTTTTAGCATATAGCAAACATGACGGGAAGCTAAAACTCAGTAAGAATATACTTATTCCTTACTCTTTACAGTATTACTTTAAAAGAAATTATTTATGATAATTTCTCAATGTTTATTCAGAATTATTATTAAGAAATTTTTCTTAATTTTCAATAAAAGTATATAATTTCTATAACTTACCTCTTTCTTTCAAAATAAATTATTTAATTAAATTTTAGAATAATTTTTAGTCATAAAAATAAAGAAAAAGAAATTGTTTTATGAAAATAATATATTCATATATGTATATATATGAAAATATTTGTTTCTCAAATGGAAATAAGATACTTCAATAATATTTCAGTTTAAACTTTTGAAAATAAGAGTTTTAATTTCAAAAGTGTTTTATTATATATTTTTCAAGTATTATAATTAAAGATGAAAAAAGATTGATAATTCAAACTTGTGTCTAAAGTAAATTAATTTCCTATCAATGCTCTAAAGAAGGTTTGGGATATATATTAAGACTTTGAAACTTAAATCAAATAATATTGATTTGTGAATGATAAAGAAAACTGTACTGAGATTCTTCTGCGTGTGACAGAACTTGTTTAAGAGTTTGGAAATGTGCAGTTTATCGGGGTGGCTATGTTGTTATTTGTAGGCCCCGAAGATATAATTTATACTTGAGTTTCTAAAAGTCTTAACCAACTCAATACACGAGTAGTTCATGCATCATGAATCATTAAAGAGAAATGAGATTTGATATTGCCTGGGGACGGATTATAAAAACCAAGGATACATTAGAGGAGGCTTAATTGCGAGCCTTGGGATGAGAGGGTGTGAAAGGGTGCTTCAGGTGACCTTGGGTCGCTCCCTGGTGTCAGGTACTTTCATAATAAAAACTTTCTCAATCTGACTAGTCTCTAAGTGTTTCCATGCCAGTTGAGCTGTTCATATGCCATGAAGGCATTTATGTTATTATTATCTGTAATTACAGAACAGTGTAAACTCCTGGTCGGCCCAGTGCAAATTAAAACTTTAAGGGCCCACATGCATAAATTGAATGAGATAGTGGCATTAAAAGCATTACATAACATTCATGTGATTGAGACATTCTATGTGGGTGGTTGTGAAAGAAAATATAATTGTTATGTATGTGGAAACCCTATATTCATAATTGATTGTGTATGAGACTATGACTGATATTATTATATTAGTTTATGAAAACCCTTATACTTATGTCTTATCTGTAAGATATTATATTTTGTTTCTCAGTCCTTCTTGTTTGAATTTCTATGTCCAAAATAAATGTTGTGATATATAGCTAGCATTCTAGGATGAAAGAATGTAATTACAAGAGGGTAAAGTGGCCTTATCCTCAATCGGATGGGTGAAGAGATATGGCAAGAGTAGGATTCCAAAATCCTATGGTTCGAGGGCTAGGAAATGATTGATCACAGTCGTAGTAGAGGTATAATTTAATTTTAGTTCACCTTATTACAATATCAAGTTAGACAATTGTAACAAGGTGAATGTTAAAATTTGATACTGTAATCTTTTATCACTTATGATTTCTATAAATTTATTTTGTCATTATGGGCAAATATTGAGAGACAATATTTTTTTTTACTTTCAATATTCAAAGGAAATCATATGTATATACGTCGTTGTATACGCGAGATAAGAAATGATATATATATATATATATATATATATATCTTTATAAAGTTTTTAAAAGCAAATAAGAATATACATATCTCGTGTATATAAGGGGGTGTTACAAGTAACATGAGGAAGGGGATGATTTTGGAAAAGAAAGAAAAAAGAGTTGCAAAGTGATATGGAGAGAGCGGAAGTTAAGAATAAAAAAATGGTCTGAATAGAGAAGAAAAAAAAGATTAAGAGGGGGTCTGCATTAGAAAAAAAGAAAAGAAAAGAGAGATGCCAGAGATTTGAGAGTGTGAGAGATGAAGGAGTATATGTATATATAAAGGGGGCTTGTACAAAGAAAACGAGAGTGTGAGACAGAGAGCAAAAGAGGGAAAAAGAAATAAAAAAATAAAAGAAAAAGGGGATGTTACAAATTTCTTAATCTAATAATTCCTAAAAATTAATAACGATTATTTTAGCAATCCTCAAGCTATTAAATATATGTTTCGGAGCTAAAATCATCCAATCGACTTGTTTTTGAAGGGTTTTAAATTACCAAAATACGACCCACTTGCCGACAATACACTAAAACACTTTCGAAACGTTAGAACTTTAACCAATAGCCTCCGAAACAAACTTTCAGTTGTTACCCCACACAATCCCATGCAAATTCAGCAATTAGAATTAGTGAGTCTTGGTTCTCCCATGGCTGATATACAAAGAAAGCGAAAATGGCTTCGAATTTTACCTTTCAAGTTCCAAAATGAAAATTGTAGATTTCTAAGACCTCAAGCTTCATTCATCATTATGACGTTCCCATATTATTTACCTTTATTTTTAATCATTTAATTAAAATTCTAATAAAAATTTCATAAAATAATTAATTAACTAGTGGTTATTCCTCAAAATAATTGTTTCACCCTAAAGATTTGAAAATTCATTTCCCTAGAGCATTTACAAAGTCTATCCTTCATCTACGATGCATAAAAACAAGTTTAGGGGAAACAGGGTCTTGGCGCTACACGCCAGCCCCACACTATGCATGAGCCCAATGTTGCTCCTGACGCTACGCGCCATCATAACAGTAGCAGCAATGCTACTTTCATTGCATTTTAGGCCATTTTGCCAACTTCTAAAGGTCCTTGATTGTCTGATTCAGCTCCAAACCTCACTAAATTTCATGGGCGCCATATTACCTCATTCTGGAACTGTTGGTGCAGTCCGTTTGCCAAATCCCTCATATACGTAGAAATGCATTTAGGTTAATTATATGTAAAACCTATGTACCAAACTATCCAAATGAGGTCCAAAACACACAAGACCTATATACACAACTTCTAAATATTGTAGGGAATCTACTGGTCCCTTTCGAGGGTCCTTAAACCCATCGGATCACACAATCACCCGTTGAGTTCCTATTTTCACATATTTTGCCTATTTTTACTTTAAGCATAATATGCATTAAATCACCATCACATTAACCATTTCATCCACATTACACCACCACACAATTTACATTCTAAACCATTTAAATACACAATATAAAACCTGCCCATTTCAAACAATCACACAATGGCTCCGTGCCATAATTACACATTTCAACACTAACATCATAACATCAATAATGTATTTCATTGCTTAATTTATCACACATGTCCATATGATCATCATCAAGCAAATATCAAGTTTCATCATTGTAACATCCCATTTTCAACACAAATAGAAACTAGATATTAATATATCTTTCTTGAGAAGTACTTACTATAAGTTAGTTTATTATTATCATTTTTTTAAAATTTTGGTATTTATATTTAATTATTTGTTTTTTTTAAATAATAATAATAATAAAATAAAAATATTTCTGAATGAGAATTTTAAAATGACTTAATTAGTATTCACTAATTAAAAAAATTATATTAAGAATTTTTAATATCTTTATTATTCACCATTTTTATTTTATGTTCTTATATTTATGTTTTTATATTTAAGATTTAACTCTTATTAGAATTTTAAAATAACATTTTGAAGGAATTAGACTATGGTTTGATCTGAATAATATTTATGATTTTTTGGAATTTTTTGAAAATTTTGAAATATTTTAATAAAATAATATATTTTAAATAATTTTAAATTCATATAAAGTTACTTAAAATTAAAAATATTTACAAGAATGTAAAGTTAAATTATAAGAAACTTTTCTAAAATCCATTTCAAGTAGACTTATCTGAAAATTATCGGTTTGAGTTAAATCTTGATTTTTACCAATCGTATAAAAATTAAAACCGTACTAATAAATTTTTATTAACAGAAAATTTTAGATTTTTAAAATTTAAACTTTATATTACTTATCATAAAATTAGTGAGAACTGATATAATATCGCTAAATTTCAAAAAGGATTAAATTTGAATATTTAAAATATACCGAGTGAAAGGTTACTATTTAGCTTAATAATTTTGCCAACATTTACTATGCAAAATACTGTGCATGTATGAAATTTTTAAAAGGTGTACAGTAACCAGGTTTTAAATTTCAAAAAACGCACAGTATTTTTATATTAAAATAATGTAATGTATAGTAATTTTTTTTCCTATAAATATCGAAGGAATTCTTCTTTAGAATTCACAATTTCAGATTAAGTTTTCTTAATATAGTAGTGCTAGTGAGATAGTGGTGGAAGTAAGAGAGAGAAATAAATTTTTTGGAAGAAGGTTCTGCTAAAATTCTAAGGTACGAATACATCTCTTTTATATTTTTAGGATTATTTTTATATCGTTTTTAGAAATCTATTATTATACTGGAAATAATATTATTTTAAGTTACTATTCTGCATAGTAAAATACTATTTTAATAGTAAATTACTATTTCAATAGTAAATTACTATTCAAATAGTAAATTACTATTTACTATTACTATTTACCTTTACTATTCACGATTTACTATTTACCGTTGCTATTCACGATTTACTATTTATCATTACTATTCATGTTTTACTATTTATTGTTACTATTCACTATTCACTATTCACTATTCAAAATTTGTCATTTCTGCTTTAAGTAGTGATCTTAATTTTCATCTTGTAACTATATTAAAATGAAATTGGTATGTTTTAAAACTCGGAGATGAGGCATGCACGGATTTACAATAACGAATCAGTATACAAGAGGTAAGGGGGAGTGAGATAAGAGTATAATATAAAAAGACATAAGAATAATGGGAGGAGTCTCCTACTCCTTTTAAATTTAAAAATATTATTATTTTAAATATTAACTTTTTAACTTAAAACTTTTAATAAATTTTAAATTAAATATCTGGTTTAACTAACTCTAACATACCTATGCAAGGACTTGGATTTTTATAACCTATACGAACTGGACTATACCTATGCAAGGACTTGGACCACTATGACCCATATGGACTGAACTATACCTATGCAAGGACTGGATTATATGGACTTACATATACCTATGCAAGGAATAGACTATAAGGACTCAAAATCAATTTTAGTAATTTAAATAACCATTAAAATTTAAATTATATTTAATTGATTTGTTTATAATTATTATTGATATTTAATTGTGATCGATATTATTTGATCGTGATTGACATTATTTGATTATGATTGATGATATTGTGTTTGATATTATGATTGATGACCTTGTGATATAGAGTTTGAGCATATAGTAAGCATGATGGAAAGTTAAAACTCAGTAAGAATTTTCTTACCTTACTCTTTAAATTTTTATTCTAAGAGAAAGTATTTTATCATTATTATAGTCTTTTATTTCTTCTTAGAAATAATTTTCATTAACTTTATTTTTAATCTCTAGAATAAAATCTAGTATTAGAAAGAAGCTATTTTATGAAAATCAGAGGTTGAGATAATTAATTCTTGAATTAAAGAAAATTTTTATAGTTTTAAGTATTCTTAATTAATGATTTAAAAAATTATATATATATATTCTTTCAGAAATCAGAAATTTAAATTGGTTTTCCCTAATGAAATAACTAAAAGATATTTTGTTATGGTCGAGATTTCTAAACTCAATCTTGTTAAGATTCAAATTTGGAAAGATTATGTAAATATGTGAAGTTTTTTTAAGAGAAAGTTTTGAGATATTTAAGGCTTGGAAACTCAATTTTGGTAAGATTAGAATTTGAAGACTGTATAAATTTGTTTCTGTATAACAGAAGTTCAAAGAAGAACTTATGGGAATGTACAGTTTATTGAGATGATTTTGTGAACCTTTATGGTATTTAATAATTGAGTTTCTAAAAGTCTTAACCAACTAAATATGTGAATAGTTCATGCATCATGAATCATTAAAGAGAAATGAGATGTGATATTGCCTGGGGACGGATTATAGAAACCGAGGATACATTAGAGGAGGCTTAATTGCGAGTCTTGGGATGAGAGAGTGTGAAAGGGTGCTTCAGGTGACCTGGGGTTGCTCCCTAGTGTCGGGTACTTTCACAATAAAAACTTTCTCAGTCTGACTAGTCTCTAAGTGTTTCTACGCCAGTTGAGCTGTTCATATGCCATGAAGGCATTTATGTTATTATTATCTGGAATTTTTGGAACAGTGTAAACTCCTGGTTAGTACAGTGTAAACTAAAACTTTAAGGGCCCACATGCATAGAATGAATGAGATGATAGTATGAAAAACATTGCATGACATTCATGTGATTGTGACATTCTATGTGGGTGGTTGTGAATGAAAATATAATTGTTATGTTATGAAAACTCTACATTCATAATTGATTATGTATATGATTGTGATTAAAATTATTATATTAGATTGTGAAAACCCTTATGCTTATGTCTTATCTGTAAAGTATTATATTATGTTTCTCACTCCTTCTTGTTTGAATTTTGTGTCCAAAATATATGTTATATGATATATAGCTAGCAGTTCAAGATGAAAGGATGAAATTACAAGAGGGTAAATTGGTCTCATCCTCAATCGGATAGGAGAAGAGATGTGACAAGAATAGGATTCAAAATCACATGATTTGAAGATAAGGAAATAATTGGTTACAGTCGAAGTAGAGGTATTAAATTTTTAGTTTTAGTTTACCTTAATACAATATTAAGTTGGATGATTGTAAATCAATGTAAAGGTTAAACTTTAATAAACCTTATTCTTTGGATATGATACTGTAATCTTTGATCACTTATGATTTTCTGAAAGTTCATTTTATCATTATGAATAATTTGAAACTTTTTACTTTCAAAATTCAAAGAAAATCAGATGTATATACGTCCTTCTATACACGAGATAAGAAGTGATAAATATGTATATCTTTCTAAAAGAAGAGCAAGAAGAATAGATATATGTCTCGTGTATATAAGCGGGTGTTACAATCATCACACCAAGTTAATCCAAGCAATATTAAATCTCACAAGACATAAACATAGTGAGGTGGGGATTCTTCCTCACCTTTCAACAACTAGCATATTGTTTTCTCTCTATTTTTTTTGACAAACGGGAGGATCATACATCATAACTGATAATGCATATTTTATCCTTAATTCCTTCTTTTAAATGTGTATAATTTGCCACCAATTATTATGTAATATACTGCATTTTAACACATTTTCATAATTTAAGTTTTATTTGATATTTAATTTTAAAATGAATTAGGGGCAAGGATTAAATGCATTTGATGACAAGCAAATTGATGAATACATGAAAAGCCATTACAAGAAGTAAAACAAAGCATGAAACAGGGAAGAACAAGCACATGAATAGATTCGAAGAAGCCATGAATATATTCAAAGAAGCCCTGAATTGATTCATACATATGAATAAGTTCAATGAATAGATTCAAAGAAACCATGAATAGATTCAAAGAAGCCATGAATAGATTTAAAGAAGCCCTGAATTGATTTATACGTATGAATAGATTCATGAGAAGCATGAATTGATTCATACATTTAAAAGGCACAGGAATTGCAAAAATCAGTGCATGAATCGGTTCCCCCTGGCATGAATCGATTCACGCGTCCTTCAGCACCCAGGAATTTGAAATTTAAGGCCAAGAATCGATTCTTATCATAGATGAATCGATTCATGCGTACAAATCATTCAGTTTTGGCATAAATAAATCGATTCATATGCTTTTGTTAATCAATTCATTTAGTGGAAACAGCAATACGAGATTTACGTAAGTGGAAACCGCATTACGGGTTTTGTGAATCCACTAAGCTGAAAGGGATCCACTTCTTCCATGATTTACGCTTGCTGTTTCCTTTCCCTCGCCTATAAAAGGAAGAAGAATTGAAGCTTTTCACACTTCACACCTTCACATATTCACTTCTTCCTTCTCAGCTTTAATTTGGAGCAACAGAGTGCACAAGGCCTCTCAAGGAAATTCTTTTCTGGGTTCGATCTTTCTTGTTTTTAGTTTGTTTTAATTATGGAAGGCTAAAACCCCTAGATTGATTTTCTTAGAGATTATTGTAATATGATTTTGAGGTTTTTGTTTTTAATATAGTACTCTTTTATTATTGTTGATTTCTTCATAATCTTACTCTAATTGTTTGAATTTTATTCTGTTTAATTAAATTTGTATGCTTAATCGGTTTAATTATACAAATAGAATAGAATAAGATTTTCATTAAAATGATTAAGGAAGTATGTATGCTTAATGAATATTTTCATAATCACTTTTAATTATTATGGTTTGCTTAATTCCATAATATGAGAATAGATTATGTATGTAGGCGATGTTCTTATGTATGCTCAATGATTCCTAGATTTTACGATCTTGACTCTTTTTGCTTAATTAGGATGCTTGATTAATATGTTCATTTAATTTGAATGTAAGTAAAGGAATTATGAATTGAAAAAGACACTTAGTTGATTAATTCAAATTGAGTTGAGAAATCAACAGTAATGAAAGTGTACAAATCATCTTTTGTAAACCAAGGATAAATCTAATTACAGTACTCCAAGAAAATCAATCGCTTGTTATTTATTTGTTCTAAGTTTTACATTTATTCTATTTTAAATTTTACTGTGATAACCAAACCAAACCCCCCCCCCCCCCGAAATGTATTTGTATGTTTGTTGAATTTCTGTTTGTTAAAATTATTTTAAAGCTTAATTTTCCTAAATTTTTATGTTGATCTTCGAGAGAACGACCTAGGTTCACACCCTAGTACTACATTATTTTTAATGTTTCAATTTGACCGACCACGACAGTCCACGTCAATAACACTCATCAACGAACATTAAACCAATTCATCACTAAGCTATTACATAATCTTCATTTCCGCGGCTTCCTTGGTATCCTTCGCTACTTGGCATTCTCCTCTGGGGCATCAACGCCTTCCTTGTCATTGGTTACTAAAAGAAAGAAACCACAGCAAGGGTGAGTGTTTGAAAAATCATAATTAATCTAGAATGGTATATATAACGAAAATAACCATTTTAATAACTTAATATAATTAGTATATAACTTACATATTCTAATATAATCATATAAATATACCTTTTATTTCACAACAATCCATTCTCGCCTAATACACACCTTATTCTCAATAAAAACTAAATCACACACTTATCATCCACATCATTCATGTCATAATTATCATCAACCATTAATTTTAATTATAAAACATCATTTTCATCAAATCAAATACATCATAACTAACTCTCACATAACATATGACGCCTAATATCTGGATACTAAAAAGATCGCCATTCAGCTGGGAGTCTTACTTGACACCCCATGAACCCTGCTTGGTCCACTGAGCCCTACTTGGCTCTCCACCTCAACCATTGGGTCTTACTTGATCACTGGTAGCTCAACTAGATCACAAAGGACCACGAGAGCCGAAAACGAGGGCGAATTATACCGTCGGTCGTCCCACACCACATAATCACATATACATAGCATAAATCCACATACTCCATCATCAATAAATCATAATTACCAATCACCTAGGGCGGACACACAAACCCAACCCTTAAACCTTTCACTGTAATATTTTAAATCACCATTAATTCATCAAATTCATGTCATTCATAACCATAATTACACATACATCACGAAACATCATCATTATCCATTTTAATTCATAATTCACAACATACTACATATATAAAATTCACATAACTCAATTCATCCATTTCTTATCAAATAATCAATCAGTTCATCACACTTTTAAAACATACATTTAAGTTATTAATTACTAAAGCATTCATTTAATCATACATACGCATATATATATATAATTATCATCTAGCCAATTTCCTAAATTTGTTGCAACCTATTATTATTCTATACTTCCTCCGACCCTAAGATACATAACCAATTTTAATTACTTACGACCCAAACACCCCCTTACCTCGGTTCCACGTTTCTTCTAGTTGCTCGCAGTGTCGGTCACGTCCCACGGTCACTTGGTTCGCTTCCCCGCTTCTGAATCCAATATCCGCTTCACCATTCGGGCCTCCGGTACTCGTTCCGACACCTACGAACGCCGAAACACAAAACCCATTAGTTTTTCATGGTACCCAATGCCTTAGAAATCATCTCCAAGCTTCACATTATCATAAAACACAAAATCACCACCCCCATCACACATGCAACCCACGGGTAAAGAGAGGAAGAGAAGAGGGGAGAAGGAAAACTCAAAATTGAAGATTCTCATTGGCCTACCTTGGTTCTCCTAAGTCCAAAACGTGATTAATCTTGCTTCCACTAAAACCTTATAACTTGAATTTTGGTTTCTAGTGCTTGAGAGGGAGAAAAGGAAAAAAGGAACCTTAGAATTTGCATGCCTTCTGTTCTATCCCTGTAATGTTTTAAAACTGTCCGCGACGCTGACTCTACGCGTCATCCTGGGCTACGTGTCAGGTCTTAATTTTCAACCTCACGCTACGCGTCATTCCTACGCTACGCATCAGGCAAAATCCACCATTTCCCATTTAAATTCATTTTAAACTCACACATTTGTCTCCTATCCTCATATTATCATACTTTTAAGCTTAATTTCACATTTATATATTCTTTTAAATATAAAACACATAGGATGTTACAATCATCATCACCCAAGGTTGCCACGACCTAGAGAGAAGAAGAAAAGGGGAACCCAAAATTAATGACATACGAAGAGAAATTAGGGGGTGAAGGAGAAGGAAATGGGGACTACAAACATACACATCTTACCTTAGAGAAACAAAACAAAAATGGTGGTGTGGTAGGAAGAGAGGCACGGTTTATGAGTGCTAAAGGAGAAGAGAAAAAGATGAAGATGGAAGAGGAAAGAGGGCACGCAGGTGAGAGAAAAGGAAAGAAATAGTGGATAGAAAAAAAATGAAGTAATGGAAAAATTAGAAGAAAAAAGAAGTAAAAGAAAAAATAAAATAAATTTGATTTATTTAAATTAATTTACCTAGTTTTAGAAGCTTTAATTTATCAATATTTTTAAATTAAGATGTTATACCTAAAAATGGATTCCTTTGTAGGTTAGCGTTGTGAGGGAATAGATGACAAAGAACGTGCAGAATGCTATGGAAAATAAAATATAGTTAGTTAGCTTTGAGTTGGTTCAGAAAAGAATCCATGTTCTCCAGAGAAAAAGCTCATTGTAGCTATAGCTGTTAAAGATTGTGGAGAAACAGGGGATCCACACCACCCCTTCTAGCAAACCAAGCTTATAATTAAGACCAACGTGCATGACCAAAATAATGTATCAAGGTATATAACTTGTACCTCTCATATTTTGAGCTAATCGAGACTTTCCATTCTTAATTAAATTTTCATCCCCTGGTTTATTTTCTTTTAATTAATTTAAACCCTCAAGTAATTATTTTCTATACAAATATTTGAGAATTTATCATAGATTTTATGATGTGAATCAAATTTAAAAATACGAAAGTTAGGAGAAGTTTGATAAAATTTTGGAAAATTATATATGATGTATTAATCGGTTGAAAGAAGATAAAATTAACAATTAAAAACATTTCAATCAGATGCTACAAATTGTAAGGACCAAAGGTATTAAGGCGACATGAAAATATGACCTTTTAAATAAAAGTTATTAATTGGCTAATTTATATGACTTTTTTTATAAGATGGTGTATCGGTCATATGCATGATTAACCTCCCTCGATTTTTTTTAATATATAAAACAATAATATTAAAGAGGGCTATATATAAAATTAAAGAGGTTATAAATGAAAAACATATAAAAAAGTTTTTTGCCATTCAATAAAACTATTAGATAAATATTTTATTATAAATTTTAATAAGACTCAACCCCATAATAAATTAACTCAAATATTTTATCTAAATATTCTCGAAGAAGCTAAATTCTTTGAGGCAAAACAACCAAAATCTATTCCGTCCTTAAAATTACAAGGCAAAACATTACATATAATGTTTTTATCAGGTGGATTTAGGTTAGCAAAGTTAGAATGAGTCATTTTGCTGACTCTACTAATTTGTTTAATTTTAAAGTAGAGTAAAATTATTCATAATCTAAGATAGAGGAGGTGAAAATGACATTAAACATAATAGTTTTGGTTTCCTATTGTGTTAGTTAAAGATCCTCCAATTAAATAGAATTTTAATTACTTTAAATGGCATAAAAGATAAATACTTTTAAATTTTTTTATTTTTATAATTCTGTTTGGTAATTATAAACCAAACGATACTATATAGAAATACTCATCACAGATGTGACATGAAGGAGAAGTGAAGATGTGACGTTCAAGTTGTTAATATGGCCGGCAATTGCAAAGCAATTGTTGGGTTGTAAAGGTAGCATAGATAAAGTAAAAAGCGTAACAATCTGGTTGCCAAGTGATTAACTACGTACCATTAAAATATCTTCCAACTAGTTCAACACTTATGTTCGTTCAAGACTACTTTAAAAATTAATCTCTTTCAAGTATCAATTTAGCTTGTCTTTGTTATCAACTATATTTTTCTTTACCAGAAATAATAATGTGTTCGGGTAAGAAAGATTACAGGAATTCATTACTTAAATGGATTGTAAAATCATTTATCCATAAATCATAAAATTTAAGATAAAATTACTCTTAATTTATGTCAAAACTCACAAAATATATATATATATATATATATATATATATATATATATATATTAATGTTTTGACTCGTGAATTTACACAAGGTATTTTAACTTTTTTTTCATGTTTCCCATTCTTCACACGGGAAACAAAATAATATTTTAAAATTTGTTAAAATAAGATAATTTTTGAAGTATAATAAGTATAAATATTCACAGTATACTAATGTACACAATCAAAATGTTGTCATGCAGATTTTTTTATCTTGTATAATTAATTTTTTATATTGATATTAATTCTTTAATTGATATTCTTTATTGAAAAATATTTATTTCAAGTTTCATAAATTATTTTTTATGTAAATATTTATTATAATATTTTTTAATACAAACATACTTTTAATATAAAAATTTTATCCACAAAACGTAACTATTAATGGGTGGTTATATAAAATTTTATTTATCATATAATATTAATTTCTCAAATATATATAGTTATTTTTTAATTATATTAAAATTTTCTTTCAAAAATAAAAATGTCATACATTCGATTTACTAATTCTTTTTCATGAATGGTTGAATTTAAGGATGCTTTTTTTATCATTTAATTTAGAATCACAAACTTATATATTTATTGTTTATTATTTATTGCTTATTAATTCACTTTATTACAATTTTTCATTTATTATTTTTAATTTAAATTTATGTTTAAATTTTAAATCATTTCAAGTTTCAAATCATTTACCTATATTTGTAATCTATGTGAATCAATTCTTAGTGCACTTTTTATTTATTTAGAAACCAAAATAGTTACCTACCCATTGTATTTAAACTTGAATACAATTTAAATGTAAGTATAAATAATATTTTTACATTTTTTACTTCTTATTATTAAATCCACCAATGCCTTTTTATTATAAGGCAAACCACTACACGCTTAAATAAAATTTTTGGTACTTCATTTATTTTAACTAATTTTAAGTTAAATTTAATGTGTGTTCCCTCCCGGATCGAGAGGGGCTCTTCATACCCCCTTTATCATTATCTAATAGATACCCGCCCGAAATTAAGGGTGGTTTCGGTGAAACGAGGTCACTTGATCGGTTTTTCTTAACAAAACTTTATTAAAATTTTAATTTAGAAAATATTACTAATTAATTATTAATCTGGACAGTAGCTAATTAACATATATAGAGTTATAAATATTTTCGAAAAGGTTTTTTCTTGTGTATTTTACAAAAATTACACTTTAGTCCTCCGATCTTACGATGCAACTAAGGACAAGGTCGCCATAACTCTAGCACCACCATAGCCCCTGGCTGTGACCTCCATATAACCATTATCATAGATCCAGTTCAGATTCACATACTTAAAATAACACAAATCGTGGGCAGCACGAAAACAAGTCGAAAAGGTGACTTTTTCGACACTTTGGCATGGTAACAACATATATTTTTCACACAACAATTTGAGCATGCATGATGGGCAGTCTAAACAGAATTTCCAGAATGCAAAGTGTGACAAATATTTACCATATTCAAATCTAAACTCAAATCCACACAGAGAGAAATTTCATGCCAAAAATTTAACAATTTTCACTAACTACCTTGCATGCATTTCAACCAAGATTCTAGAACAAACAATTTTCTTTTCCAAACAGAAATGGAACTTAATTTTAAAATTAGAATTTGGTCACTCAAAATAGTCGTAAAACACATAAGTTCAAGGAAAAGAACAAAACATATGCATGCACGGTTTTAGACTCTAATCATCATAAAAATCAATTTTCTCGTGGATCCGAACATTTTAAACTCATTTTCATTTTTGTGAATAGATATGAAACATTAGTATTTAATTTTAGATCCATAAAATAACTCATTTTATTACGCCCAAAACTTAAAGCAAACGGAGGTTTTAAGGGTAACTTACGTCTTAGCCTCGACCCGCATGCAAAAACCCACAAGAATCATGAAGAAATCCCCTTTACTAGCCTTATCCAAGCTCCGATCTTCATTCCTATTCTTAAAAAAAAAACTATTCCACAACAGCAAGATGTGTCAGACTTATTTCTTTCACCATAGTGGCTTGGCTTACATATCTACCATGCTAAGGAGACTCTAAAGTTCACAAGTGCTTCATTTAAAAAGTGCATCCTGACAAAAGAAAATCAATGCAATACATATGACATAGAGCTACTTAGGCATATTTTATATCTAAACTTTATAATTCATATAGCAATTGGAAGTTATTCTAGTCAACATTAGTAAGCTTCAATTTAATATTTAATTATCCAACTAATTCAAGTAAAAAGAAGCAGATGACAAACCCTGTCCATAGAGCAGATATTCCGTAATATACTTAAATATACATTCAACACAACAAGTTCAACAACTTGTAATTCTTGAAGCATAAGTATCATTATATGCCAAACACATTACACACTATCCCAACCTATTTTCATCAATAATTTTGTTGAACTCACTCAATACTCAGAACCTGTCCATTCATTAGAAATTGCAGTAATAAGTTCATTTGTAGATTGGTGATAAAGCTTCCTCAAATGGCAATTGCTCTAAATGCAGACGTCATACTCTACACCTTTCTACCCATGATATAATTAATTTTATCATATATTTTTGTAGTATATCCTTTACTAATTCGACAAATGGTGAAAAGTTATTTAGTTTCTCACCGAATTGAACCATGAATTAAAATTGAAAAAGCATCTAAACTCAAGAAACATAGGTTCAATTTATTTGCTGAAGAAACTACTTCAAGATAAGGAATTCTCTACATATCAAAGTACTAGATCTATCAGTATTAGAATGAGATACAATTTGGCATTGAGCAATTTTTATTGTCTCATTCCCTCCTTGACATACTCACTCTTAGATACTCAAATTATGTATAGAAGAATGCCTTAAAATAAGAAATTCTCAGAAGAAAATAAGTAGTAGAATTAATAGTATGAAAATTTGATGAAGTTTGCCATTTAGCAAATTACCATAAATCATATCTTCATGTAGCTAACCTCAAACTGATAAAAAAAAGTTCAATACATGGTTGAAGAAATTTAAAATCATCATTATATTTACCAATGTAACTAACGAAAGCTAATAAAATCATCAAAAAACCATTTCTTTAATTAGCATAGTCCCCAGGCAGAAGGAAAATAGGAATTAAAATAAGTTAATAACTACTCAATATTGAATCTTATAGAACATACTACTCAGTCAACTACATATATCATGAACCACATTTTATATATATATATATATATATATATATATATATATTTTGCAGCAATAAGGAAAAGGATTCAATGCCAAATATACAAGAACTTCACAATTCATAATATCCATTGTCCATCACCCATGCCAAAATCATATGTAACTAAAATCCAATTACAGCCTACCATATAAATGTACTGTCTACACAAAAGCATGCACATCACGATCAAGGTCATCAAAATAGATCAACTATACTTCAAACTCCCTACATAAAATTATATACACAACCACATAAGCATCCACTATGATCATACTATGTGTTTCCACACTCAAACCATCAAGTCAAATCATCCTCTTGTAATCTCACTGTAAAAGCCACAAATTAAGAGAGTGAGTGCTATTCTAGGTGATAATTGGTAATTAAATTCAATAATTCATAAATAATTCATTTTAGACCTGCAGCCACACGAGTCATATGTCCATATACATAAATCTGCTTACTTAATATAAGTATCCTATACTCAATTTCATAGCCAAGAGAAACCTAACTTACTCATTATTTAATTTCATGTATACTTATGTAAAAATATATCGTACACATCAATGCAATGATGATATGCTATGAGCTTTGTGAAATGTCCTTTTCAAATACGCATAAGAACAATGGAAAATGAATCTGATTTAGAAGTACAGGAAAGTGCCTAGACAACAGTGAATCTCAGCACTATAATCGAGACACGTAGTGAACCTCAGCACTATGGGCGATGGTACCCGAGGCCTACAAGTGAATCCCAACACTATTAGCGGTAGCTTCACGACCAACAAGCCATGGACTACATAGTGAACCTCAACACTAGATTGTACAGTCCCTTCAGCAAATCTCAGTGTTGGTAATGCAATATGATGTCATGATTTGATATTGATGTATGGAATGTGAATTAAATCACAGCGCAGAGTACTTAGTTGACATCATCAATATTTAATTGAACCAAACCACAATTACATACAACCATCATATACCATATCGATTCAGGAGAAAGGTTCTATCACACACCTAAATCAGCATACCTCAATCAGTATCCCAAACATAGACAATCCTCGCATACTTCATTGAATACCATTCACATATAGCAAAATAATTTAGCAAAACACTTATCGTGTAACACGTACTCGAAAATTTACTTTTTCATCACAAAATAATTATCTAATTGCATAAAGCCTAACCCAACATCTAATTCTCATTTATCCCTAAATTAACAATCCCCTTATACATATAAAAACGTACCTGGAATCAATCCAACTCTGGTTTGTGCCTCCAAAGTTTAGAAACACAAGCTATACCACTATAAAAACACTTTCGAGTAGCGATACCTCTTAAACAAAATTTTTGAAATATCATTTCGCTTACCGACACCCTTCAAATTGGCTCCAGCACCAAGGATTCGAATGCACCAACTTCTAATGGCCTTCCAAGTCGCTGCCAACAGAACTTTCAAAACTTCAAAACTAAGAACCCAACTCCACAGCAGCCACAATGGCAGTACGAGAAATACCTCATGTCAAAATTGAAGGAAGAGTAAGGTGAGTATTTGCACACTTGATGAGAATAAGCCGGAGTAGGAGAATAGCAGTCGCATGCACGGTGGATAGGAAAGCTTAAGGTAGAAGAAGGAGAAGAAAGTTTCTACCAAAATGGGAACAACATGTGTAAAAGGGAAAGAGCTAAAGTGAATTTTACATTTCCTTTAATGAGTGGAAAAATTCAGAATTTAGCGATTAGTGTTTTTAATAATAATCACCAATTTTTGGTAATCCCAATTTAAGTTTGTAATTAGTAATAATTAATTTTTGGTGTAAACCCTAAACTCTAAACCTTAAACCTTAAACCTTAAACCTTAAACCTTAAACCCTAAACACCATAACAGAAATTTCATCCTCGAAATTTAAACAAGAACATATCTAAATCAAATAGCTTTGGATGATGCTTCTGCATGACATCCTCACGTTTCTAAGTGAACGTAGTATAACTATCCTGCTGCCATGCTACCTTCACCAATGCAACATCCTTGCTTCGGAGGCGTTTAACTAATCTATCTAGTGCAAGCTAGCACCGCGAGGGTAATCAAATTCTCTCGAATCTCAATATCATCATCTCGCATCTCAAGAGAGGAATTAGACAAATACTTCGTCAGTTGGAAAACATGGAATACATCATGGAGATTAGCCAACTGGGGAGGAAGTGCAATCCTATAATCCATAGAGGACCTATCCTCACCAAGACCTCATACGGACTGTAACACCCAGATTTTTCAAATAAATTTTTTGCAAATAAATGAAAGTTTTAACAGAATTTTCAGATTAAAATAACAAAGCAGTCGGTATTACATCATCCGGCTCATTTAATGTTTACAAATGTTTCACAGTCGGTACACACAGGAGCCGGCCAAGGCAACTACAAACAACTATGTGCATTATGTAAAATACACAAATACATAATGCTCTAATCGACTGAGTGATCTCACACGTTATTGCTGGGTCCTATGTCCACTGTAAAAATGATAACAGTAGATGGTGAGCATAAACATATCAAATGATAGTTATTGAATCGGATTTAAAGTCCAATTCATAAAAACATACACACATCATATAATCTCATAATATTAACCAAACAAATCATCATATCAGTGCAAATATATACTCAATCAAATGGATCCATTATTAAGTCTTTTAATTTGTGTTGCAACACTGGCTCCCTGAGCCATAACTCAGCCCTCAGCTAATCCAGCCGTTTTACTGGTACCAAACCGTTTGCCCTCTTATGTGACATAATCACTCCCAGCGACAACGGTAGTGTCACAGGCTAAACCCCGAGCCCCGCTCAAGAGGTTTGCCTTGAGTCCCACCCAAGGTCTTTTGTGGAATCCTCGAAACCACATCATATATTTCATATTTGTTCATCATCATCAATCACATAATAACATCAATATCATATAAATGGAAATATCATAGATATATCACACATATTCATATTCAAGATTTAATATTATCCCAAATCCGTTCATAAACCATGCATTTAAGATGTAACGCTCCCCCTACCTAGAAGTAAGGAGTTCCTCAAGCTATTTCAACCACAGTACATGATTTCCGACTAAAACTTCAGTTCTGGAAGTAAGACGTACACAAATTTCGACTGGAACTTCAGTTCTGCACAGTCCACAGCTTTCTTTCTCCAAGTTCTTACCAAGTTTCGCATTCCAAAAAAAATGAAGATTTGTCTTCTCTTTTTATCGATAAGGAAAGATTAAGGTGATGTTGACACTCATATGATTCCAAGCTAGTCTAATAATAGGATTCGTTCATGAAAATGACATAAACGAATTGAATAAGTGAATGGGTTGAGCACTGATACGCACTTATAATATAAGGACAAAACGAAATAATAAAATAAAAAAGGATAGGATTATAGAAAGGGTCTAACACTTAGCAAAATCAGGAAAAGAATCTGCGCACTAATAATTGAAGTGATTATTAATTCCGACTCGTTTTCAATATCTTTCGACTCGGTCTCAGTATTCTGGCATATCTTTTTGAGAGGATTCAACATAGCCTCTGTCCGTTCGGAATTCCTTCATTCGGAAGAAATTCACTCGGAATGGTTTCATCCCATGAAACACTCATCTTTCCTTCCTCGGATATGTCCCACACGAAAATATATCACTTGGAAATACCTTTAGAAATAACTTATTCGGTTGTATTTATTTCTGTCTGAGTCAAAGTCTTCACTTACGTCACTCGGAAGTCTTTCATTCGAAATTATTACTCGGATTTGAGGTTCAGTCCTTTCTCGGGATCTTTCCACTTGAAAGGATCACTCAGGGTCAAAGTCAATCTCTATGACGAACCTGAGTACAAGCTCTCAGCAACTCTTTAAAACACCCGTGCATGAATTAAATGAAGGGTTCACCACTCAGAAACCAGAAATATCTTGACGTTGTCCCACTTGGAAACGTCTCACTCGGTGTCATTCCACTCAGAAGTGTCGTACTCGGAGACACCTCACTCGGAAAGTCACACAACTCGGAGATGCTCCACTCAGAAATAGCTTAACTTCCCTATACTCAGAAGTATCTCAATTTTTATACACTCGAAAGTATCTTAACTTCTTACTCTCAAAAGTATTTTAACTTCCTACTCTCGGAAGTAGCTCTCTCGGTCATGTTTTACTCGGAAACATAAAATTTAAGAGCGTCTTTGCCCGAAAGGTGCTCATTCAAAGTCTGAGCCCCTTTTCACTTGGAATTACTTCTATTTTCACTCGATATCGTACCACTTCACTCAGAATAGCTTATTTCCAACAATATTCACTCAAAATTTCACTCAGAAATTCCTCACTGATCCTTACTAAATTATTTTCAAAAATTCAAGATGTTACATTTCTCCCCTCCTACAAAAATTTCGTCCTCGAAATTTAAACATAGACATACATTAACGAAATAACTCGGGATATTGTTGCCTCATAGCATCTTCTCGTTCCCAAGTATGTATAATAGACTGATCATTCTGCCATACAACCTTGACCAATTGAACATCCTTGCTCCTCAAGCGTTTTACCGATCGGTCCACTATACCAGTGGGCTCGGCTATAGTGGTCAGGTTTTCTCGGATTTCAATATCATTATTCGGTATTTCATGAGTAGGATCCAGCAAGTACTTTCTCAGTTGAGAAATGTGGAATACACTATGCAGATTTGCCAAATGAGAAGGCAACGCAATCTTATAGGCTACAGGTCCGACTCTCTTTAATATTTCATACGGACCAATATACCTCGGACTCAATTTCTTACTCTTCAATGCTCTCCCAATACCTTTGCTCGGAGAAACTTTCAGAAAGACTCGATCTCCGACCTGAAATTCAATCGATTTCGTCCGTTTATCATAATAACTCTTTTGACGATCTTGGGATGCTTTCATTTTATCTTTGATCATTTGAATTTGCTCGGAGGTTTGCTGTACAATCTCAGGTCCTAACATTAAGCTCTCACCCGATTCTGACCAACAAAGAGGTGTTCGGCATTTCCTTCCATATAAAGCCTCATATGGAGCCATACCGATGCTACTGTGATAGCTATTATTATAAGCGAATTCGATCAGAGGAAGGTATTGCTCCCAGCTACCTCCATGCTCTAGCACACAGGACCTCAACAAGTCCTCTAAACTTTGGATAGTTCGCTCGGACTGCCCATCAGTTTGAGGATGATAGGCCGAACTCAATCGGAGCTTCAAGCCTAATTCCTGATGTAAACTCCCCTAAAATCGGGAAGTAAATCTTGGATCTCTATCCGACACAATAGAAGATGGAACACCATGCAGTCAGACTATCTCACTAATATATAACTGTGCTAGTCTCGGCAAGGAGTAACTCATATTGATCGGCAAAAAGTGTGCAGACTTTGTCAATTGGTCCACAATAACCCAGATAGCATCGTGTCCACTCCGAGTCCTGGGTAATCCCATTACGAAATCCATAGCAATAGCATCCCACTTCCACACGGGAATCTCTAAAGGTTGTAAACTACCAGGTGGTTTTTGATGTTCAACCTTTGCTTTCTGATAAATTATACAGTGAGCCACGAAGTCTACCACATCCCTCTTCATTCTGGGCCACCAAAAATGTAATTTCAAATCATGATACATCTTAGTAGTACTCAGATGAATACTCAGCATGCTTCTATGTGCCTCATTGAGCACCGATCGTCGTAAATCACTCGAATCAGGTACATAAATTCTACCTTTCACTCGGAAAATGCCATAAGAACCCTCGGTTAAGGATAGATCCTTGCCTTTAGCCTGAGTTTCTTTCATCTCGGCTAAATAGGAATCCGACATCTGTTGTACATAAACAAGCTTCAAAAATTCATTTGCTATTTTCAATGTACCGAGAGTTACTTTTCCGGGTGAAGAAATATCCACTTGTAAGCTCATGTCTCGGAATTCTTCAAGCAACTCCATCTCTTTAACCATCATCGTTGCCATGTGAATGGACTTCCGACTCAAAGCATCAGCTACAACATTTGCCTTTCCTGGGTGGTATTTCAAATCAAAATCATAATCTTTCAAGAATTCAATCCACCTTCTCTGCCTCATATTCAACTCTTTCTGATCAAACAAATATTTCAGACTTTTATGGTCACTATACACTTTAAATTTAGAGCCATAAAGATAATGCCTCCAAATTTTCAGTGCAAAGACGACAACTGCCAGCTCCAGATTATGGGTCGGATAATTTTGTTCGTGTGGTCGTAATTGACGTGAGGCATAGGCTATTACTCGGCCATTCTGCATCAACACACATCCAAGACCGAGTCCGGATGCATCACAATAAACTACAAAGCCTTCCTGCAGATTTGGCAAAGCCAATACAGGAGTAAAGGTTAGTCGGATCTTCAATTCTTGAAAACTCTTTTCACACTCAGAAGACCACACAAAAGGAACATTCTTCCAAGTTAGCTTGGTCAGTGGCGAAACGATTTTGGAGAATCCTTCAATAAATCTCCGATAGTAACCGGCTAAGCCCATAAAACTCCTGACCTCGGTGACCGACTTAGGTCTCTTCCAATTCATCACAGCTTCAATCTTTGAAGAATCTACCGAGACACCTTCACTGGAGATAACATGACCCAGGAATTGAATCTTGTCCATCCAGAATTCACACTTAGATAACTTGGCAAACAATTGCTTCTCCTTCAACACTTGAAGTATAGATCGGAGATGTTCTTCATGTTCTTCATGAGACTTCGAATAAATCAATATGTCATCAATAAATACCACCACAAACTGATCCAAATAGGGATGAAAGATATTGTTCATATAATTCATGAACACAGCCGGAGCATTAGTCACTCCAAACGGCATCACCACATATTCATAATGACCATACCGGGTCCTAAATGTCGTCTTAGGAACGTCAGCAGCTTTCACTCGGATTTGATGGTATCCCGATCATAAATCAATCTTAGAAAAGACTGATGCACCACGCAACTGGTCAATTAAATCATCAATCCTGGGCAATCGATATTTATTCTTGATGGTCAGCTTATTCAATTGTCGGTAATCAACACATAATCGCATGCTGCCATCCTTTTTCTTAACGAGTAACACCGGAGCACCCCACGGTGATACACTCGGTCGGATAAATTATTTAGCTAGCAACTCGTCAACTTGTTTCTTTAGTTCTGCTAACTCAGAAGGGGACATTCTATAGGGAGCACTGGAGACTGGCTCGGCTCCAGGAATCAGATCAATAGAGAATTCAACTTCTCTATTAGGAGGAATACCAGGTACATCCTCCGGGAATAACTCGGGAAAATCACATACAACAGGAATATCCTGGATTCTAGACTCACTCTTTCCATCGGTTATATAGAATAACATAAATAGTTGAGATATACCTTGGATTTCATGATCATTGGCTTTCTGATTAGGGAAGATCACCCTCCGATTCCGACAGTCAACTAGGACTCTATTGGCCGACAGCCAATCCATACCAAGGATAATGTCAAGACCTCTCAAAGGTAGACATATCAAGTCAGCCATAAAACTCCTATCACCCAAAGTGAAGGAAACATTTTCACACATCATAGAAGTCCATAGTTTAACTCCAGTCGGGTTAGATACATTCAATGGCCGACTCATAGCAATAACAGGTAATCTCATACGCATCACACAATCATTGGAAATAAATGAGTGAGTTACACCCGAATCAAACACTACATTAAGAGTAGTATTTTCGAGTAAACACTTACTTTGAACAAGGTCATTGGCCTGAGCAGCCTCCTCAGCCGTGATGGCATACACTCGGCCTGCAGCTGGTGAACTAGAAGCCCTAACTTGATTATTTCTCGGCATCATAGAATTATTGCCACATCCACCATTTCCTTGCCTCCCCTATTTCCGACTCCATGGCCTCGTCCTCGGAAGCCTCCTCGGTTTACACTAACATTTGGCTCGGTAAGTTACAAAAGAGGACAGTTAGGACGAATATGTCCCTTCTCATTGCAATGAAAGCAAATAACTCCTTCTTCTTTATCACAATCCCAAGCAAAATGGTCACCGCCATATTTAAAACATTTAACGTCTCTCGGACGATTCATCGATTGGCCACCAGAATTCACTCGGCCTCGGAAGTTAGAGGATGATCCGTGTAACATCCTGGATTTTAAGGAAAATAAATTTATTGGATAATGATAATTAATCATTTATGGTCAAATAATTATGAGAGATGTTGTTAGATATTAGAGGTGAATTATCGGTAAACTAAGATTTACCGGAACTGGGTGAATTAACAGATGATGTGGGACCTACTTGGTCAAATTGAGTATTTGATGGGTTTAGAATGTTTAGAAAATTATTATGGTTGAGATGGTGTATTTGGAATAATTTTTAGTATTAAGGGACTAATTAATTGGACTCGATGTAGGATATGAAACGGGGAAATTACGAACTAAATTGGATTAAAAAGAAAATGAGAATTCCCTTTCTTACCTCCATGTTTCAGCCGTCCACTTCTTCTTCTCTCTCTCCCCACTCACTTTACACTCTATTATACAATGGTTAATAGATTAAATGGCCCATTGGACAATGTATCATAATTGCACAAAAATTCCTCTTTCCTTTTTCTCACTTTTGGTGGAGACCTCTTCTTCTCCTCCATTCTTCTCTTGCCCAAACCGTGGCCACCCCTCTCCTTTGCCACTCCACTCAAAAATTAAATAGTTTCCACAGATTTGTGAGGCTTGTATGGCGTCTATGGAGCATTGGAAGCTTGTGGGGTCATCTCCTTTCTCTTCTTCACTTTCATTTTCGTTTTTGGTGGAGCTTGGATTTGAGGTAAAGATCTTTCACCCCTTCCTTGTCTCCTTATGATTTTGGGGTATTGGGTTGAAGATGGTGATGTTAGAAACCTTGCATGTGGGTGGAAATGGAACCCTAGCCTTGAATGTTTGGAAAGGGAATCCTAAGTATTAATAATTTGGGGGTTTTGACCCACTTGATGATTTTGATGATTTGGTACCTTGGAATGATGTTATACATAGGAATGCATATTTGAAGGATAGGAGTTGAATATTGATGTTTATAAAATGGTGAACTAAGTCATGAGTTGCAAATGAAGATATATGCATGTATATAGGTACGTTGATTTGAGGGATTAATCTTAAGTGTTGATGTTGTTGGATTTGTTTAACCCTTAAGACTTGGAGAATCTTAGCTTTGGGGAAAGGAATTCCCGAAGCCTAACATGGGTATATGGAATTGGAGCTTAGACAAGTCTAGGACTTGATCATAAGTTAAGAGAAGTGATGTTTTGTGATGATTTATTGATTACATGTGTATGTATAATTGTTGATAGGATTGTATTCTGGACGGTGATGCGGAAAGATCAATGTAATCGTGTGGCGGTTCTTCTCTCGAGGTAGGAGAGGAGTTTGCATTTCAAATCGCATGAGTGAATTCATTGTTAATTATGTATATGTTGAACTCATGCAATGCCTTGCCATGAATGTTTTATATGATTAATTTGATGAAGTGATGAATGATGGCTTGGCTTATATTGAATGTTATAAAAATGTATGTATTTATATCATATTGATGATAAGTGGTTGATGGTCCCTTGGTTGGACGTGAACTAATGATGGTGAAAATTTATGGATGAACGAGTTAAAATATAGAGGATTGTTTTGAGATGAGTGATTATAGCTGATGAATTGGAATTTAAAGGAGTAATTGATGAGTTGGAATGAGAATTCCTAAGTATGAATGGTCAGAGTGAGTTTTATATGCCTCATGTGATGAGTATGATGTATTAGTGGTGAATCAGTTGGCCTAGAGTGAGATTTCAGGTGTTAAGTTGTAAGAATTACTGATTCTGCTTATGTCTAAGTGGTCTCGCTCAAGCGAGAAGGGATCTCGCTTAGGCGAGAATCCCCTGTATTGGTATAATGGTCTCTGGACCAATTTCGCCTAGGCGGGTGAGGTTTTCGCTCAAGCGAGCTGCATATTATGCAATCAGGGGAGTTACTGGATGAATCTCGCTCAAGCGGGCATGGCCGCGCTTGAGTGAGCTAGTGAGGAAATGGTCACTGTACATTTTTTGCCCAAGCGTGTGTGAGTGGCTTGAGCAAAAGTGTGAAGTCTGATGCTGGGATGGTGCTCACTCAAGTGAGTGACTTGTCTGGTTGTGTCTTAACCGTGCGTGATGAGTAAATGGTGAGCGAATAAGATTCTGGATGAAATTCCACTCGAGTGGGAACCTTAGAAAATAATTTCATGATGTGGTAAATTTCTGAGTGAAATCCGAGTGAGCTATATCCGAGTCAGGATCTTCCGAGTGAGGAAGTGGACATAATCCAAGTAAGAAGGCTCTTGAGTGTGATGATCTGGGTAGTGGAATCCCAAACGGGGAATTTCCGAGTTCAGTGTAACTCATTCCTAGTGAAGTGCCTCCGAATGTGCAATTCCGAGTGGTATGATATCGATTGGGGTTACTCGGTGGGAGTTTGTCCAGAAGTACTCTGGAATAACTCCGTTTGAGTGAAAAAGAAAGGAAGTCAGATTTGGAACGAAATGCCGAGTGAGAACTGGTCCGGTGATGAGTCAGTTTTGAAATGAGATGCCGAGTGAGTGACCAATTAGGTGGTGAGTCAGTCTCTGGAATGTTTACCGAGTGGAACCCTATGTGAGTGAAGACTCGGATTTAGAATGAATTTACCAAGTGGAAGACTGATTGAAATGACTCGGTTTTGGAATGAAATTGGCGAGTGAAAGACTGATTGAGAGATGACTCGGGTTTGGAATTAATTGGCTAAGTGAATGATGGGTCGGTCAGGATTATCTTGCTGAGTGGAAAACCTGAGTGCTTTAAGCCGATTTCAGGGAAATTCTGCCGAGTGGAAACCTAAATGTTGGGAGTCGGTTTTGATTGATTTTACCAAGTGAACAACCGAGTGAGATGAGTCGGTTTTGAATGAATTGCAGAGTGAAAACCGAGTGTTAGTAAGGACGACCTCTGGTCGGATTTCGCTTAAGCGAGTGGATTCCTCGCTCAAGCGAACGAGTGTGGAAATGACTACTGGTGTAATTTCGCTTGAGCGGGTGACCGAGTGTGATGGTGCTTCGCTCGAGCGAGTAAGCATGAAAACGCTACTGGAAGTTTTTCGCTTACGCGAAAGGTGGTCGCCCAAGCGAACCTGGCCTGTCTCGCTCAAACGGATGTGAATCTCGCTTGAGCGAGTTTCCACCAGAATGGAATTTAGTCAGTTTTAATTGTGGCAGGCTTATGTTAGACCCCCCTTCTTGGTATTATGAGATAGACATGAGACGATTATGGGGGATGTATAAGGGATAATGTAATGACGATATAACATGGTGGTGCTTGAGGTTGATTGGTACATGGGGACTAATTAATTGTGATGTATTTACCACCTGAAATAGAATAATGAAAGGGTGATAATCAAATTATGATGGTAGGATTATGAGATATGTTGTAGAGCGAATTTGAAATTAATGAAGGGATAATTAAATGACATTAAATAATGATAGATGGTGATGTTGAGCACTCTCTTGCACAAAGAGGTGTATATTTATATTGATAAATTGTTGTGTGCCATTGTGTGTGATACAAGCATGGTCTTGTATGTGTGGTATGAAATATGAAATTTAAAATGTTGTAAATGCCACACAAATATATATACTTATAAAGGTATACATGAGACAATGGTAATGAATAATGAGATGAAAACCCACTAAATGAAAATGAGGTATTATTGATGAATATTATATAATATTGTAATGCCGTTACGGTTGATTGCAAGTGTTGACTTGCGTATATGATGTGGAATGTATGTGAAAATATGTTGAGATGAAAATGCCACATTAAAACTTGAAAGCTATGACTAAGAAACAAACAATGATGAAATCCACTAACAAACAATGATGAAATCCACTAAGGTGTGTGGTGGTGTTGGTGATTATGATGATGATGTTTGATGAGTGGCATTTAGGATGCACAGAGTGAGAATGCATTTGATTTGCATTGTATTGCATCCATGGCATATCGATCGTTGTCTATGTGGAATATTAGGGGGTTCCACTAGGCGGGCCCAGTGGAAGGGCGGCTCAGTGCACGAGCGTATTGTTGTTTTCCCCTGTGGCTCGGTGTGTGAGTCACGAAGCTGTCCATAGTTTGGTGACGAGGCACCCTATGTGGCGGGCCCAGTGGGCGGGCGGCTCTATGGTGAGCGAGTTACCTCGGTGTCCGACGGGGCACGGCTCTCTCGATATGTGTTCGGGAGGGGCCCGTAGCATTTTTGGCAAGTGAGGCCATATTGTTGATCCGCAAGTCACGGGGTGACTAGTGTTACAAATAGGCGATAGCGGTTTGGTACCAATAAAAGATGTTGTTGAGATGCATGCATGCTTTGAGATATGTGTACATATTTTTCTACTGCAGTAGGGGCATAGTAGCACACCTATGCTTGACCCACAACTTGGTGTTTATTCCCACAGTCGGATCCATATTTGTTGTCTATTCCATTGTGCATATGCATTAGCCATAAGAGCATTTGCATATAGCATGGAGATATGCCAGAATATAATGATGATTGATAATGATTGAGATGATGAGATAGTGTTGATGAGAAGGGTAATTAATATCCCGAAAGACCACATAAAAGTAATAAATAATATGAATGAATGAAATGATGTGGATATGACGATATGTGTGATATGGCCCAATGTAATGAAGGGCGTATTTGTTTATGATTGATAATGATTATGTTAGCCTGTGGTGGCTTTGATGAAAGACCAGAATGGTCTATATTGATGTGTTGGCCCATTGAGGCGACATGAAAGATATGTGTTGGCCCATTGTGGCGGTGTGACAAATATGTATATGCTTGCTTTGCTATGATTTGATGAATAAGCATGAAATGAATATATATTGTTGAATTAATAATCTATGATGATTGTTGATGGGTTTAGCAAAGCATACATGATGTTGATATGTATATGCACATAATTTCAATTGTATTCATATCGTCATTTGAAATGTATAACTCACTCTCCCATGTGGTCTACTTTTTAGTATTGATGCAGGAATACGATGGGAAGAGGATGTTTTTAAAAGTAAAGCTTTTGGAAAGGTAAATAGTTGTAACGGAATGCCTTGGTCGGCAGCATTGTAATTTAATGAGTTATGTATAAAATGAATATCATGATGTTGTTAATTATTGTTATTGATAAAGGAATTGTGAATATATATACTTGGATAATGTACTAATAGTGGATATATGAATCTGAGGCTGAACTGGTTATGATCTATTATAAATATGAATGTTGGAGATGTATGTTGTATGATCATACAGATAGGTATATACATACATCGTAGGCATTGCATGCTTATGTGATTATGTAAAATGGTGATGGTTGTATATTAGGCTTACCATATGTCATTGCATGCTTGCCGAGCCTTTTCTCATATCTTCATATATGGGACTAGGTGTGTGCCCGGTATACACATTCTTCTTCCGCTGTAAACTCTGTTATTTTTGTATACCGAATGGGCAAACTATTTATCGATCTAGTTATAGGTTACTTAATCTCACTCTTTGGTTTTCTGTGATTTGGGTCTTGATGTGATCATGGTGATGTCTTGGAAATGTTTTTCAAACGCAAAAAATTTATTCACAATTTAATTAATTATGACGATTACATCGGGATTCGAGTACAGAAAATCAGGGGTGTTATAATTCGCCTCTAACAGACTTCCCATGCTTCTTAAAACTGATCGGTGGTAGCTTCAAAAGATTACCCAACTTACTACTCAGTCCAGTAGAAGCTCTACCATCTTCCTCATAGATTCGGCATTTATTAACCAGAATCGGAAAGCTTCTAATTTCCTGGTGTCGGAAAGCCTTCTTGATTTGTGGGTTCAGACCGCTTTCAAACTTAATACATTTTGAACCTTCAGTACCCGGCATTTGAAAAGGAGGATAGAACAAACAGAGTTCCTTGAATTTTGCCGCGTACTCTTCCACACTCATATCACCTTGTCTGAGCTCCATAAATTCCAATTCCTTTCGGCTTCTAACAGTATTCGGGAAATATTTTTCAAGGAAACATCCCTTGAAATTCTCCCAGGTCAGCTCGGTTCCCATAATTGTCAGTCAGTCTTTAGCTATTTTCTACCAGTTTTCAGCTTCTTTCCGAAGCATGAATGCAGCATATTCGACCTTCTGTGCCTCAGTGCACTGCAGACTGTCAAAGATCCGTTCAAGGTTCTGGATCCAGGCATAAGCTTGGTCAAGCTGAAATCCTCCATGGAATTCAGTCGGTTTCCGCTTTAGGAAACAATCAATAGTTTGATTGTCAGTCGGTTGATGCTGGTTCTGCCTTTCTAAGATATCAGCAACACGCTGGAAGGCAGCATCCATTGCATCCATACATTGAGAGTCCATTTTCTTATCCTGAAAATAATCACTATACTTTAGTACCTCTCATGGATATAAAGGAAATTTATTTATAGTTGATTTCCTCAACTATAATACTCAACAACCATGATTTCACTCAATTCATAGCATTAGTAGATTAACCTTGGCCTTGGACCTTTTCAAGTCTGCTCTGATACCAAAATGTAACACCCAGATTTTTCAAATAAATTTTTCACAAATAAATGAAAGTTTTAACAGAATTTTTAGATTAAAATAACAAAGCAGTCAGTATTACATCATCCGGCTCATTTAATGTTTACAAATGTTTCACAGTCGGTACACACAGGAGCCGTCCAAGGCAACTACAAACAACTATGTGCATTATGTAAAATACACAAATACATAATGCTCCAATCGGCTGAGTGATCTCACACGTTATTGCTGGGTCCTATGTCCACTGTAAAAATGACAACAGTAGAGAGTGAGCATAAACATATCAAATGATAGTTATTGAATCGGATTTAAAGTCCAATTCATAAAAACATACACACATCATATAATCTCATAATATTAACCGAACAAATCATCATATCAGTGCAAATATATACTCAATCAAATGGATCTATTATTAAGTCTTTTAATTTATGTTGCAACACTGGCTCCCCGAGCCATAACTCAGCTCTCAGCTGATTCGGCCATTTTACTGGTACCAAACCGTTTGCCCTCTCATGTGACACAATCACTCCCAGGGACAACGGTAGTGTTACGGGCTAAACCCCGAGCCCCGCTCAAGAGGATTGCCTTGAGTCCCACCCAAGGTCTTTTGTGGAATCCTCAAAACCACGTCATATATTTCATATTTGTTCATCATCATCAATCACATAATAACATCAATATCATATAAACGGAAATATCACAGATATATCACACATATTCATATTCAAGATTTAATATTATCCTAAATTCGTTCATAAACCATGCATTTAAGATGTAACGCTCCCCCTACCTGGAAGTAAGGAGTTCCTCAAGCTATTTCAACCACAGTACACGATTTTCGACTGAAACTTCAGTTCTGGAAGTAAGACGTACACAAATTCTGACTGGAACTTTAGTTCTGCACAGTCCACAGCTTTCTTTCTCCAAGTTCTTACCAAGTTTCACATTCCAAAAAAAATGAATATTTGTCTTCTCTTTTTATCGATAAGGAAAGATTAAGGTGATGTTGACACTGATATGATTCCCAGCTAGTCTAATAATAGGATTCGTTCATGAAAATAACATAAACGAATTGAATAAGTGAATGGGTTGAGCACTGATACGCACTTATAATATAAGGACAAAACAAAATAATAAAATAAAAAAGGATAGGATTATAGAAAGGGTCCACCACTTAGCAAAATCAGGAAAAGAATCTGCGCACTAATAATTGAAGTGATTATTAATTCCGACTCGGTTTCAATATCTTTCGACTCGGTTTCAATATTCTGGCACATCTTTCCGAGAGGATTCAACATAGCCTCTGTCCGTTCGTAATTCCTTCATTCGGAAGAAATTCACTTGGAATGGTTTCATCCCATGAAACACTCAGCTTTCCTTCCTCGGATATGTCCCACTCGAAAATACCTTTAGAAATAACTTATTCGGTTGTATTTATTTTTGTCTGAGTCAAAGCCTTCACTTACGTCACTCGGATGTCTTTCATTCAAAATTATTACTCAGATTCGAGGTTCAGTCCTCTCTCGGGATCTTTCCACTTGAAAGGATCACTCGGGGTCAAAGTCAATCTCTATGACAAACCCGAGTACAAGCTCTCAGCAACTCTTTAAAACACCCGTGCACGAATTAAATGAAGGGTTCACCACTCGGAAACCAGAAATGTCTTGACGTTGTCCCACTTGGAAACGTCTCACTCGGTGTCATTCCACTCGGAAGTATCATACTCGGAGACACCTCACTCGGAAAGTCACATAACTCGGAGATGCTCCACTCGGAAACAGCTTAACTTCCCTACACTCGGAAGTATCTCAATTTTTATACACTCGGAAGTATCTTAACTTCTTACTCTCGAAAGTATTTTAACTTCCTACTCTCGGAAGTAGCTCTCTCGGTCATGTTTCACTCGGAAACATAAAATTTAAGAGTGTCTTTGCCCGAAAGGTGCTCATTCGAAGTCTGAGCCCCTTTTCACTCGAAATTACTTCTATTTTCACTCGATATCGTACCATTTCACTCGGAATATCTTATTTCCAACAATATTCACTTGGAATTTCACTCGAAAATTGCTCACTGATCCTTATTAAATTATTTTCAAAAATTCAGGATGTTACACGGACCAACAAACCTTGGGCTCAACTTCCTACTCTTCAACACCCGGCCAACACCTTTATGGTTAAATTTATTATAATCATAAACATTTAGTTGGATTAGTTGTATAAAATTGGTAACCTTTATAGTTTATTATAATTAAATTCATATTAAGAATTATTGGATGTCCCCTCCCCAAGTTCTATAAATAGAACTTGAGTTTGCATAATAAAACTACCTTTCTTCCTTCAATCTCTCTCTTACTCTCAATCACCCTCTCTAAAATTTTTCCCTCTTGATCTTTCTCTTTCTCTGACTCTCCTTGTTATTTTAAATCTGGTTCCAATTATCAGTATTTTATAACACAATTATCAGTATTTCATAACACGTTATTAGCACCAGGTTCTGACCAACTGAGATCTAAGGTAACATAGAATTATAATTTTTTTTCATAATTTCATTTCAATTTATATTATATGTATATATATATATATATATTATAATAAGTTCCTGAAGAACTTATATTCCACACATCCCAGCAGGATGTATAAAATATTAATAAGTTCCTGAAGAACTTATATTTCAAACATCCCTATGGGATTTAAAAGAATTCCTGAAGAATTCTTGAAAATATTTTATTAAGAGTTCCTGAAGAACTATAATCATTATAAAATAAAAATAAAATAAAATCATTATTAAAATGGAATTAATTTTATTGAAGTTGATTGATTTTATAATACCTACTATGCCTTATTATTATTTTAATCCATCATTTCCATGACCAGCTAGTGCTTTATATCATTTTATATTTCTATATAATGCTAATTAATTTCAATTTCTGATTCCACTTGCTAATTAACTTCACTGCATGCATTAGCCTATATTAATGTTTACTATCAATTGCAATTATTCCTATTGCACTATTATTTTACTATTGTTATATTACTTTATATTATTTGCTAACTACATTGAATACTATAACTTACTTATTTGCTAATTACTACAACAATTCAGTTATATTATTTTATATTAACTACTACAATTCAGATTATATTAATAAATAAAATAACATTTATAAGGATTTGAACCTAGGACTTATAACATGATAAGTTATCACTTTACCATTAGGCCACTAGTATCTGAATGACATTTTATAAAAATTGTAAATCTTTATTACCGGATCATTAAAGTTACTCTATTTTTTTAAAAAAAAATATTGTTCTTATAATTAAATAAAAATAAAACATATTCATAATAATTATTGACTTGTTACCATTATTAGATATTTATAATTAACAAATTTATTTATTTGAAATGATATCTAATATATTGTTTTAATTTCTTATATAGAAATAAATATGTCAAATATTACCAACCTTGAGTTCGTGGCTCTTGACATATCTGGAAAAAATTATCTATCATGGACATTAGATGCTGAGATCCATTTAGATGCAAAAGGTCTTGGAGACACGATTAAAAATGGAAATCAGGCATCCAGTCAAGATAAGGCTAAAGCCATGATATTTTTACGTCACCATATCCATGAGGGCTTAAAGAATGAGTATTTAACAGTTAAAGACCCTATTGTTTTGTGGAATAATTTAAAAGAGAGATATGACCATCAAAAGGATATAATTCTTCCAAAAGCCCGTTATGAATGGATGCATTTGCGCTTTCAAGATTTTAAAACTGTAAATGAATATAATTCTGCGCTATTTAGAATTACTTCAAAATTGGAGTTATGTGGAGAAAAGATCACTGAAAGTGATATGTTAGAGAAAACATTCTCCACTTTTCATGCATCCAGTATGCTCCTGCAGCAGCAATATCGCCAAAAGGGCTTTACAAAATATTCTGAATTAATTACTTGTCTCCTTGTGGCTGAGCAAAATAATGAATTGCTTATGCAAAATCATGAATCTCGTCCAACTGGAACTGCTCGATCATCATACTCATGGTCGTGGTCGTGGTCGTAGTCGCGGTCGTGGACGAGGTAATGCTCAAGGACAAGGTATTGGTCGTAGTCGTGGATATGGTTATGGTCGTGGTAATGGTCAAAATTATAAGAGATCATCATTCACATGGAAAAATAAAGAACATATGAAAAAAGGGACAGATGCTCAAAATAGCGAACAAACTAAAAATATCTGCTATCGTTGTGGTAGCAAGGGACACTGGTCTCGAGTTTGTCGCACACCAAAGCATCTCGTAGATCTATACCAAAAATCCCTTAAAAATAAAGGAAAAATAATAGAGACAAATTTTACTGGTATAGATGATGATTTCTTTGATTTTAGTGTTGATGATTTTCTTACTCTTCCTGAAGAAGAAATTGACCACTTGGTTGGAGAAGGGAGTGCCCCTAAATAAATTATTTTAATGTTTCATGTAATTTATTTTGTTGTAAATTTTGTCTTTATCAATAAAATTTTGTTAAATATTATTGTTAATTATATTTTTACTCATGATTTATTTTTATTTATTTAATGAAGAATGAATACTCATGTGAATGACGAAGATATATGTCTCGTAGACAGTGCAACAACTCATCCCATTCTCAAGAATGAGAAATATTTTTACCATATAGTAAAACAAGAAGCCAATGTTAATACTATATCTGGTAGTATAAATATAATTGAAGGCTCCGGTAGAGCCAGTATTTTGTTACCTGGAGAAACAAAATTGCACATTGAAAGTGCATTATATTCTAAGAAGTCTCAAAGAAATTTATTGAGTTTTAAAGATATCCGTAGAAATAGATACCATATTGAGACCACAAATGAAGGAAAAGATGAATATCTTTACATCACAAAGTTAATTTCTAATAAGAAATATATATTGGAAAAATTGCCTTCATTTTCCTCCGGTTTATACTATACTTATATTAGTACAGTTGAAACAAATGTTATTGTAAACCAAAAGTTTACAAATAAGAATGACTTTGTTATCTGGCATGAACGATTAGGCCATCCTGGATCAATTATGATGTGAAAAATAGTTGAGAATTCAAATGGTCATTGTTTGTCCAGCAGACAAATTATGCAAACTAAGAATTTCTCATGTGCTGCTTGTTCTCAAGGAAAATTGATCATTCGGCCATCACCAATGAAAATTGGGAATGAATCACTCACATTTTTAGAGCGTATACAAGGTGATATATGTGGACCAATACACCCTTCATGTGGACCATTTAGATATTTTATGGTTTTAATTGATGCATCAACTAGATGGTCACATGTTTGCTTATTATCAACTCGCAACCAGGCGTTTGTGAGATTACTAGCTCAATTAATTCGTTTAAGAGCTCATTTTCCTGATTATCCAATTAAGAAAATACGCCTTGATAACGCTGGTGAATTCACATCTCAATCATTTAATGATTATTGTATGTCCATTGGAATTGATGTTGAACATCCTGTAGCACATGTTCATACACAAAATGGACTTGCTGAATCATTGATTAAACGTTTGAAATTGATAGCAAGACCTTTGTTAATGAGATCAAAACTCCCAATTTCAACTTGGGGACATGCAATCTTGCATGCGGCAGCACTTATTCGCATCAGGCCTACAAGTAATCATGAAATTCCCCTTTACAATTGGTTCATGGTAAAGAACCAAATATTTCCCATCTAAGAATCTTTGGAAGTGTGGTATATGTTCCTATTTCTCCTCCACAACGCACTAAGATGGGACCTCAAAGAAGGTTGGGAATATATGTTTGATACGAAAGTCCATCTATAATAAAATATCTTGAACCTTTAACGGGTGATTTATTTACAGCTCGTTTTGCTGATTGTCATTTTGATGAATCTATTTTCCCCCATTAGGGGGAGAAAATAAACAATTGGATAAAAGGATTAGATGGAATGAGATATCTCTATCACATCTTGATCCTTGAACAAAGCAATCTGAACTAGAAGTTCAGAAAATAATTAGTTTGCAAAATTTAGCAAACCAATTACCTAATGCATTTACTGATCCAAAAAGAGTGACTAAGTCATATATACCAGCTGTTAATACTCCAATAAAGATTGATATCCCTGAAGGACAATCTAAATTTGCAAATGAATCTGAAGCCAAAATAAAATGTGGCAGACCTGTTGGTTCTAAAGATAAAAATCCTCGGAAAAGAAAAGTAAATAAAGAGGATGGTCGAATCAAGGATATAAAGACTCCAGTAGAGTCTCCTGACATAATCAAGGTTTTAAATCCAGAAGAAACCAAGGTACCTGAAATTGATACAAACAAAGAGATCTCGATAAATTATGTCATGGATGGTATACAATGGAATCGACCTGAAGTCGATGTTGATAAAATTTTTGCATTCAAAGTAGCTCTTGATATTATAAATGATGATAAAAATCATGAGCCAAAATCTGTTAAAGAATGTGCATAGAGAAATGATTGGCCAAAGTGGAAAGATGCAATACAAGAAGAGTTAAACTCACTTGCAAAACGTAAAGTCTTTGGGCCTGTAGTCCAAACACCCAAAGGTGTAAAACCAGTTGGGTACAAATGGGTCTTTACGAGAAAAAGAAATGAAAATGGTGAAATTGTGCGATACAAAGTAAGACTTGTTGCACAAGGATTCTCACAAAGACCTGGTATTGATTTCGAAGAAACATATTCACCAGTGATGGATGCCACTACTTTTCGATACTTGATAAGTTTGGCAATCCGTGAAAAGCTTGACTTACGCCTTATGGATGTTGTTGCAGCATATTTATATGGCTCACTTGAAAATGACATCTATATAAAACTCCCTGAAGGATTTAATTTGCCCGAAGCATACAAGACAAATCCTCAAGAAAATTATTCAATTAAATTGAATAAATCTCTTTACGGACTAAAACAGTCTAGACGCATGTGGTACAATTGTCTTAGTGAATATTTGTTGAAAGAAGGATATAAAAATGACCCGATTTGTCCATGTGTTTTCATGAAAAGATTAGGAAAAGAGTTTGTTATAATTGCAATTTATGTTGATGATTTAAACATCATCGGAACTCCCGAAGAGCTTTCAAAGGCTGTAAATTGTTTGAAAAAGGAATTCGAGATGAAAGACTTAGGAAAAACAAAGATTTGTCTTGGACTACAATTAGAATATTTAAAAGAAGGAATTTTGATGCACCAAAAGACTTATACAGAAAAAGTGCTAAAGCGGTTTTATATGGACAAATCACACCCATTGAGCAGTCCAATGGTTGTAAGGTCACTTGAAGTGAGCAAAGATCCTTTTCGACCTCAAGACAAAAATGAAGAACTACTTGGTCCTGAAGTACCATATCTTAGTGCAATTGGTGCACTAATGTATCTTGCTAGTCATACAAGACCTGATATATCATTTGCTGTTAATTTGTTAGCAAGACATAGTTCTTTACCCACGAAAAGGCATTGGAATGGGATTAAACACCTATTCCGCTATCTTAGAGGTACAATGGACATGGGTTTATTTTTCCCATATGTATCTAAGGCAAACCTAATTGGTTATGCAGATGCGGGGTATTTGTCTGATCCTCATAATGGTCGATCACAAACAGGTTATTTGTTTACATGTGGTGATACAGCAATTTCATGGAGATCCATAAAGCAAACGATCACAACAACATCATCTAATCATGCTGAAATTCTAGCATTACATGAAGCAAGTCGAGAATGTGTTTGGTTGAGATCTATGATTCAACATATTCAAGAAACCTGTGGCTTGCATGCTGGAAAATTACCACCAACAATATTATGTGAAGATAATGCAGCTTGTATCTCCCAGTTAAAGGAAGGTTATATCAAAGGAGATAGGACAAAACATATTTCACCAAAATTTTTCTTTACTCACGATCTTATAAAGAATGGTGAAATAAATGTCCAGAAAGTCCAATCATGTGAGAACTTAGCAGATATCTTTACAAAATCATTACCTACCAAAGTCTTCGAGCAACTAGTACAGAAGATTGGTCTTTGATGCTTACATAAGTGTTCTGATGAGGGGGAGAATTAAATAATTGTAATTTAATTATTTTCATAAATATACTTTGTAAAGAATGCTGTACTCTTTTTTCTTCACTAGGTTTTTATCCCACTGAGTTTTTCCTAGTAAGGTTTTCACAAGGCACATTCTAAATTATGAACATCCAAGGGGGAGTATTAAGAATTATTGGATGTCCCCTCCCCAAGAACTTGGGTTTGCATAATAAAACTACCTCTCTTCCTTCAATCTCTCTCTAGCTCTCAATCACCCTCTCTAAAATTTTTCCCTCTTGATCTTTCTCTTTCTCTGACTCTCCTTGCTATTTTAAATCTGGTTCCAATTATCAGTATTTTATAACACAATTATCAGTATTTCATAACAATTCATAATTAATACGATGTCAACTAATGTTTTATAAAACAAACAACTGGAATGGATGTTATTTGAGCCAAGTTTTTGCTTAATAAACACAACTATTTCAACCTATTTTATTTCTGGGAGAAAAATGAAATTTATTTAATAACAAAGCCCGAGAAAGGCATGTTTTTGAACATTTAGTCCTATTAATGGTATCAAATTTCCAGGACCAACCCAATCCATTCCTATATGGGTTGAGGAATTATTGACTTGAGCTGAAGAATTGAGAAAACACTATTTGCTGAGTGCAGTCTTGGACTGTTGTTGACTAAAAAAAACGCTTTTTTTTGGTGAAAAAAAAAACGCTTTAGAATATCCATTTTCACCCTCAAAGCCCACATAATTGGAAAAGGTTCGGGCCTGTGTGTCAATGTCTCTATACATTTGATCCTTCTTTCTGTGGGCTTTGACAAAATATTATTTGTTAATAATAAATAATAACAATTAATAGAATATAATAAATGAAGGATATAGCAGAAATTTTGTTATGTAATTAAAACAATCTGAGCAACTAAATAGCAACGGATTGGTGGAATGAAAAATTCAATAAATTAAAAGCTAATCTAAACTGAACTTGAAGAACTTTAATACTTTCAATTATAAGGGGCTCCAATTTTAAAATGGTTGCACATACTTGTAGGGGCATGCCAGGTCCCACAAAACCAATGCTCGTAAACATTTGCACTATATAAGATTAAATTAGACCCTAGTCAATGAACAATTAACCGCATCCCTTTACTGTTGCAACTCCAATAATTTGGTGCTATCTACAACATGCCATGTGTTTCTCAATTTACATCCATGGATTTCATATCAGAGTTTTCCTGAAGCAATTGTACCACTTCAACCAATTCCTGATTCTAGTTAAGCAACCTTGGCTACAACAATAGATTTTGCAACGATATATGGGGTGAAGAAACAAGCTTACACAAATGAATATACTGTCAAAGTAAATAATGTTAATCAATGGATGATGATCACCCCAATTCCAATTTATTTACAGTTTAAAATGGAACATAATTTTATGATAAATTGTACTTTGATAGCCGTTTACTTTGTTAAAGACAAATATTTGTTTATATAAAACCTTAAAAAAGTTATCTTAAAAACAATAAATTCTCTCTAACAAGATTTAATATAGTTATACGTTTTAAAATTCGAACTTTAGAGTAATCTTTATATGTATAAAAGAAATTATCTTATAATTTCGGTCAAATTTGATTATTCTTTTTATAGTTTGATCCTTTCAGACATTCTTAGATTACTGCCTTCACAGGATTTCATAGTTTGATTTTTTTATATATATAGTTTGATGCATTATTCTACCAATTATTATAGTTTGATTTTTTTATATATATAGTTTGATGCATTATTCTACCAATTATTACAGGCATCAATTAACATCCACCCTGCAATGCATTGGATTGGATCCTATACATGCACCGGTTCAAAATCATGGATTGCTGAAATAGTCTGCAAGAAAACCGATTAATTTTGGAACATCAAACAAACGAAATGTAACAAACAATAATCATGAAAAATGTTCTGCAACAAAAAACATAAATTCATTTTTTCCATTTGGCTGTCCAAGATTATTTTTTTATCAGTAAAAACAAACTAAAATTATTAAACTAAGTATCACTACAAAAATAAGTACCATTTTCTAACACACAAAATTTAAAAATTGTTAAAAAAATCTTTGTTGGTATATCTTTAACTAAAAAAAATGTTAGCATAGGTAATTTAGATTTATACTAAAATATTATATTAATAAATAATTGTCTAACATTCTGAATGAAATTGTGTGTTAGAGAATACAAAGAGAGTTTCCTATGTGATGTAAGAAATTTATTCTGCAATGAAATTGTGTAACATTCTGAATACGGAGCTAATTATAACATGATCGACTGTTCAAGTAAATGAATTCAATTCAAAATGTACAAATATTATAAGGATTCTTTTTTCTTCACCTCATTGGAGTTGAAATTTCTTTTGAATTACTATATATTTATCATCCTTTATAATCTTAACTAAAAATGACAGCTATAGCATCCTAAAGATACTAGCAAGAACTTAAACACGTCTAGAAAGAACACAAGGTTCATTAATTGACCCCTCCATAAGATAAGAGTAAAATTCATTTTAAGAAATTTGTGATGCACGTTGCTATAAAACAGATCACCATGCTGTGGCATGCAATTAATTGAAAAGATCCAAAAAACTTATATCAATATCAACTTGATATAAAATAATGTCAGTCCATGTTAAAGAAGAACAATACAAGAAGAAAACAAGAAGAATCAAGAACTTACATTCAAGAAATAGTGCAGTTAGCATAACATAAGCATTGCTAGAAGTCTTATAAGCATGGCTTATCCACCTTATCTGCATCTTGACTAAAAAACAATTATCCTCGCCATCTCCATGGAACTATTCATATAAAATAACAACACAGTCAAACACCATGTATACGTGTTATATATCCAGTTCTAGTCGTTTCATCGTTGTGGTATGATAAATTTGATTGTTTCTCTCTGTTGTTCAATGATCCTACACAATTTTTTCTCTCTCTCCAATTGCAATTCCTAATACGGAAGAGGCTCCATATATATATAATCCCTTTTAATCATGTTAATGATTTGAGACTAAATCAGAGATTAACTCCAAACACAAACATTTGTTGGGAAAAATTTAATTGAGTCAAAGCACAAAACATAAAAAGGTGTTTGTTATGGTGGGCAGAAATTTAAGAGGGCTTAAATACTTAAAAATACAACCTATAAAAATATACCAAAATGTTTTACTGCTCTAACTAAACTACAAAATCTAATTAAAAAAATATAGAATAAATTTATTTTCATGTTAGTAAAAAGAAAAAAAAATGTTCAGGTTTGACAAAAGCTTGCACGGAACAAACTTTTCTAAGCTGGACTTAAAGAGATCCAGTTCAATTTGGGTTTTCTTTAATGTCTCTATTTCTTTGTTTTGATCAGAATTCTACTTGGAATTAAGTTATTTAATGAAACTTATATTTATTGTGCATTTTCCCTCTTACGTAACTTTTTTAAATCTAAATTTTACATCCTCGTACTATATAATTCATTTATAATAATATTATCAAGTAACTTTTAAATTACATTAAGTATAGGTTAAAATAAATAAAGTAGTATAAATTAATTGAAAAATTATTTATTTGTTTAAACAATCAGATGATATAAAATTAATTTTAAAAAAGTATGATAATACGTAGTGAAATTATTTATTTGTTAATTTTTTAATAAAAGCAAATGTCATTTTTAGGGTTTATTAAGAATACACCAAGAGTATGAAAAGAGCCTTATGAATTGTCATATAAGTTAAAACAAAGTTACTCATATTAATAATGTTAAGAGTAATGCAAAAAAAATTATATTGTCAACTAATGTAAACCAGCTTAGATATTATATATAATTTAATGAAGTTATTACATAATATAATATTTTTTGCTTATATGATATATAATTTGTTTTTATTTCTAAACTATCATTTTTATTAGCTTGTATTTACTAAATTCTTATTTTAAATTTTATATCTAAAATGATTTTAAATGAGTTAGAAAACTTTATACAAACGGTGCATCAAAATCCAATTCTTATTTTATCACCATGATGCATGAATTTTTGACTAATATTAGTTAAGCATTTATAAAAACATGAAAAATTAAAAAAATATTAAAAATAACTTTGTTAACTAATTTCAACTTATTAAATAATATAAGAACTCAAACTAAAAGCAAAATAAGTAAGTAACCAAAACTAAAAATTGGTCGAGATAAAAACATATTTAACATAATTTTAAATACTTGTAATTAAAATACATTATTTTGATAATAATGTATAAGTAATTTTAAAATTTATAAATAAATTCTAATATAATTAAAATGAGGAATTTAAAATCTTAAAAAAATAAATCTTAATTATTTCCCACGTCAATATTTTTTTGTTCTCTCTCATATAAAGCTAGGGTATAAGTCAATCTGTCTTACATTGTATAGACATGTGGTTTAGCTAGATCACCATTGTCGCTAGCCCTATCACCACTCTCACTTTTGCCACCATTACCATCACCAAAAATTTTAAAAATGTACCAATTTTAGATTTTTAATCCAAATAAAAGATTTTAATTACTTTGTCCAAATAGATAATTTTAACCAAAATTGAATTGTAACAAATCATTGCGGGGACTAACTTGTCCCCATTTTGAGTTTAACAAGTAAAACCTGTTTTAATAGAGAGTAAACAAAAACTTGTCACGACCCTGGTTTTGATGATGATGGGGGCGGGTGTAGGGAAATAACCACCCACAGACCCCGCACCCGAACCCAAACTCACCCTGATATACACATTTAATAATTTTTCTTATAGTTATATTTAAATGATAACAATAAGTTTATATATTTTTAAAATAATATATAATCATTAATTTGATTATTTATATAGAATTTCAATATATATTCTATATATTATTTCAATTATAAGTTCTTTTCCTCTAACACTGTCAAGTGTTCATCCCAGAGGCTAAGCTCTAATACTAACTAAAGGTTCACATGTGCATACTAGAAAGAGGTTAAATAGTGTGACTTAAAAGCTTTTTGTAGAACATTTATCAAAAAATAGTTTCTTGTCTAAAGTTTTACAAAGCAAGTTCAAACTACTATTTGAGTATAGTTCAGATGATTCTTTGTCTTGTTTTCAAAACCCTTTTTAAGATAAATAAGTTCTAATGCTGAAAACAACTTAAAAAGAGAGATCAACACAGAGAGATTATTATACTGGTTTACCTCAAACCTGAAACAACCCGACTTAATTAAAGACAAAACCGAGACAGGGGAAATTTTTTCCAAAATTCTGAACAGTTTCACAAGTTCACAAGCAGCTTAGATTAGGAGCTCAGAATGCAGCCGGAGTAAAATAACAACAATCCGAAGGCGAGGGAACAAAAAATCGACCAGAGAAGGGAAAGACCGGGTCCGGATGCCACACGTTGGCAAGACTCAGTTTTAGATAAACGAAAGGCAGCAGAAGTCGCCTAAGCGAGCATCTACTCGCTGGAGCGAACCCTTATTCGTTGAAGCAAACCCATTCACTCGGGTATTCCGTCACTCGGAATCGAAGCTTAAGTTCACACGGGAACTGTCCCCCTTCGGGTCATGCTTCACCGGGTACACTCATACTTAGCCAGATACTTAATTTATTTCAGGAAGGTCACACACATGTTCCACTCGGAAAATGATAGTTATTCCACTCGGAATCTATAAACTTCTCTCACCCGGAATATTTCCCCAGTCATGCATCACTCGGAATTATTTCAACCTTAATTCACTCGGAAATGTTTTACTAATTCTCCACTCGGCATATTTTAATTTTCCTCACTCGGAGAACACTTAAACCTCTCTTCCCTCGAAAGGCTTCTCCATAATCAAGTTTCACTCGGAATTACTCTGACCTCACATCACTCGGAGGAATTCACTAAGTTAGTCTCACTCAGACTTATTTAAATCTTATCCACTCGGAATGTATAACCTTATTCACTCGGAAGAGGACTCCTAACATACACCTCAATCAGAACCATCACAACCCTTCTTCCTTCGGGAGTGGTTCATTCCGGATTACATTGCACTCGGACTGATATTTCACTCGGAACTGGCTTAAGCCTTCATCACTCAGAAAAAGGCCAACACGCTAAAGCCTCACTCGGAACGACTCTCTACTATGCCCCACACGGAAACACTTTAGTTCTCTTTACTCGGAATCATGCAACCTTATTTACTCGAAGGTAGGTAACCTTGGACATCCTTCTACAGGAACATTCACTAAACAATCCAACACGTAGAGTCAGATATATATATGATTATACTCTCACAGCTATATCCCACTCGGAACCACTCAGTCTTTGACCTTTCTCCTATAACAGCCATTCTTAGATAACTCAACATCTTTATAACATTATATATATATATATATATATATATATATATATAAATATATACTCAAAATACTGGAATTCGGATTTCTTATATATAAATATATGTTCAACATACAACGTTCTTAAGAGCCGGCTAAGGCTACATCTGACTATACACAATATATACTATATGTGCACTTCAACAGTCTAAGTACTCATCACTCGGACTTGAGGAGCACTCATCATTCTCCAGCCCGACCTGCATATACTGAAAATATAGCCACAGTAGGGGTGAGCTTTTACATATTAAATGACAGTTATTGACTCGGATTAATCCTCAATTCTCAACTATACGATAACATTTCTCAATCAGCAATGATACATACTGCCATTCAATATGAATATTCACACAACATCATTTGATTGGAATTTATTCAATTCATTCAGACTTTATAATTCACATTATCCGGCACAACATATACCACAACCATAACCTCATATGGCACTCGGCAACAACATCAACATACATACATCCCTCCAATCAGGATTATTCAATTCGTACTTGGCTATAATTCACATTATTCACCACAACATATACCATAACCATAACATCGTATTGCACTCAGCAATAGCATCAGTATACATGCATTCATCCACTCGGATTCACTCAAATCAATTCCAAACTATATCAATGATGTTATTCTTAATAACATATCCATATATACATACAAATCACATTGAGCTCAATAACAATTATAAGTGTACACACATCATTTCAGTCAAATTCGATTATTTATTATTTAATTTATTGTTGCAACATAGGCTCCAAGCCTTTTTCTCAGCTCCAAGCTGATCCGGCCATTTTACTGGTACCAAACCGTTTGCCCTCTTATGTAACACAGTCACTCCAAGCGACAACGGAAGTGTTACGGGCAGCCCCGAGTCTAACTCGGTAGGCTTGCCTTGAGTCCAACCCAAGGTCTTTCATCAAGCGTCCAACGCTAATGCACTCGGCATTGCCTTGAGTCTAACCCAAGGTCTTTTATTATATTTCACACATATTCATCTGATTGTCGATTCTGTGTTAAGCGTCCAACGCTATATGCTCTCAGCATTCCCAATGGCGAATCAGATGTATACGGTTTTATTCATCAAGCGTCCAACGCTAATGCACTCGACATTGCCTTGAGTCCAACCCAAGGTATTTTATTATATTTCACAACAGATTCATCACAGCATTTACATGCATATTAACATAAAATAACAATAGGGGATTTGCCCACTGCATCACAGTACAAGGTACTCGGCACTCACACTATCATTCACAATAACACGCATCTCATGCTTTCTAATATAAAAATCCCAAAGTGGGAATCAACCAACAGTCCCACACATATACACTCGGTATTAGCAGCATCAGTGACATATAGCACATGCACTTAAGTATAAAACAACAACGAAACTCAGCGTAGAAATCCCTTAACACATGCACTCGGCATACACAAATCTAGTAACGTTTACATCTACATGCATTCACTCAGCATTCTCAGAAATATTAACATGCACTAATGGACAGATTCATCACAACACCATACAGGTCACAACGACCACAAATCCGGGCGTTTCATGCACCATTACTCACACTACTAAAAAAACCCTAAACAGCTACCTCAAGTTAGCGACCACCAAAATCTCGTCACTAATCAGCGACCGATTTAGCGACCCCTCATACGAAAAGGTACAAAAAATTGTTAGCGACTATATTAGCGACCAAACAGTAAACCCGTCGCTAAAAATTTGCAAATACCGTCGCTAGTACGGTCGCTATAATTTCAGATCCTTCCCTTTTTTATTTTCCCTCCATGTTTTTTGATGGCGCCAAATCTTAGCGACGGCACGCGCCGTCACTATATTTATCTCCAACTATAGCGACGGCTCTTTAGCGTCGCTATGTATTGTACTTGTGACGGGAGTAGATAGTCGTCGGTAATGTACTGGGTATTAGTGACGGATTAGTCTTCCCGTCGCTAATCTTTCGACGGTCGGCCTCGCCGTCGCCAGTATTCTGAGAATTTTGTGACGGAGGTCCTAGTCGTCGCTATTGTTTTGGCCTTAAAGAGGGGAATGTAGCGACAGTCATCTAACACCGTCGCTAATATCAAGGGATTAGTGACGGAAGACTTAGGCGTCGCTATTGTTTTGGCCTTCCCTCCATTTTTGGTTTAAATAGGGGAATATAGCGACGGTGGTATCATACGGTCGCTAATATCAGGGGAGTAGTGACGGAAGTGTTGTGCCGTCGCTAAGGGTTTTAATTGTAGTGACGTTGTTAGCGACGGTGAATACGCCGTCGCTAATCTTTTAATCTATCTCGACAGCAATTCCTTTCCCTGTCATTCGCCCTAACAGAAAGTTCCCTCCCTCCCTCAGACGGCGACAATCTCCCCCTCCCTCCGTATCCCTCGTCGTGTCTGAGTCCCCCATCCGAAGGTCCGAACCACCGTCTCCCGCCCTTTCTGAACCTCCGTTGGAACCTCCGTTGGAACCTCCGTTGGAAGAAGACTACTTGAGGCTCCCTTCCCTCCATCGCAGGTAACGTTCCACTACCCTTCCCTCCATCTCTCGTTTTGTGGGTTTCTGGCCTTTATTTTTGGTATCTGGGTGAGGTGGGTGAGGAAGGGGGTTACGGGAGGGATGTTTGGGTTAGGCCGTGGGGTTGGTTAGGTGGGTGAGGTGGGTGAGGAGGGGTTACGGGTGGTGGGTGTGGAGAGGGGTTATGGGTTGGGGTTGGTTAGGCCGTGGGGAGAGTGTTTCATCAGAGGTTGGCGGTGGGTGTTGAGGGGTTTCGGGTTGGGAGGTGGGTGGAAGGTGGTATGTGTGGGGAGGGTGGTGGGTTTAGGTATGGGGAAGGGTAATCGGTTTAAGGTTGGTGAGGCTGTGGGGAGGGGGTTTCAGGTGGTGATTTTCCTATGGTTGTCTTTTACTCTTTTAATAAACTTTTATGGTTGTCTTTTACTCTTTTAGTTTGTATGCAATAATTATACACTCCACACATATTTTTTTAATTATAATCTGCTTGGCAAAGTTTTGATGTTGATTTTCCTAGTTAATGAGCCATCCTGTTAGAAGTTTTTGAACAATGCAAGGTTGTGTCATATATGTGGACAAGTTTGATTGTTTTGTCGTTTGAGGTTTACACTTGAATGATGGCTTGCTGCATCAAATATGATCTGTTGTACTGGTGTTTTTGATACTTGTTTTTTGTTATGTGAGCAAGACTTCATGAACACTTTCTCCCGTTTTAAATTGGAGGTGTTTTATGGTTTATGGTACTTGAATCATAGAAGGTTTAACATTAAGATGTTAAGTCAGAAGTAAGCACAATGATGCTGATCCTTATTTGGGTCCATCTATTTAAGGCTTAAATGACACTTATCTATGATAACTTCTAGCTATGTATATTTCCTCAAATCCAATTTGTCATCTCATGAGGACTACACATATTGACACAGATTGTCATTTTATTAGAGAAATGATATATGGAAACATCCCTACTAGCTTTGTCAATTCGAATGATCAACAAGCAGTGACATATGTATAAAATATGAGAGGGAATGGGCAAAATCTAAATAAATTTTAATTTATATTAATTAACAATTTTTTATTCATTTTATTAATATAACTATATAATTATAGCATAATTTAGTGATGAAAATATATATTATAAAAAATAAAGTATAATAATACTTAAGAGATTACCTCATTATCAAGAAAAAAGATTTTTCCCTATAAGGCCAGCAAAGTAAGTACTTAGAATGGACATTTAAGTGGTGGAAGAAGAATTATACCCCTCCACCCTTACTTCTCAACTCCTATCCCCCTCCCTTTTACCATTGTTCCAAAAAATAAAGAGAAAAAAGAATTTGTTTTAGGTATGTAATAATAAATTAAAAATTAAGACGGCTAAACTAATGTATGTGTGTCAACTATTAATGTACAGGAAATAGTATTTCATGTTTTTACTTTTAGTTACAAATTTTTTCAGGAAAAAATCAGGGAGATATATATATATATATAAAGAATATTTTAGTAAAATAATTTAATAGATATCACAATATCCCTATCCACTCCATTTACTTAATGTATTGTAAAAATATCCATTTATCTTATTTGCAGGTGTCTATTTAAAAATCTGAATCTTATTCATGAAATTTTTAATGTGTGAATATTCATGAATTAGGATTTGTTTTGCATGCCTAATCATATTGACCAAAAAGAAGTACATTACCTTCCAAAAGCCTCCCCACCAAAACCTACAAAATGAATATAAATGAAGTGAAAAGCATATAAACAAAAATGTAATTGTGTTCCTCATATCAAGCTATTAGTACCTTTTTATTCTAGTTAGTTGTTTTATCTTTTCCTCTTGTTCAGTATAGCAAGTAATCTTGTAGTAATTATTATTATGTATTATATATCAAGTATCAATTGCCATCTTTTGTGTTGTAACTATAACACTTCTAGTTGGGTTTAGACTGGCTGTCATGATCACATAGGATAGGATGACCATCTTTCATATACTTAAAGTAAGTCACCCAAATTTGGACAGACAATTAAAACCTTGTCTTAGTTATAACTATAACACTTCTAGTTGGGTTTAGACAGGCTGTCATGATCACATAGGATAGGATGACCATCCTTCATTTCATATACTTAAAGTAAGTCACCCAAATTTGGAAAGACAATTAAAATCTTGTCGTAGTTGTTGACATTTCCTTGATCTCATGTAAAATGAGTGTGTTACATATGTTTGTCCTACCATGTAGTAAGCTGGGTGACTTTATGAGTGAAATCTTTCAAAGTTGGGGGGGGACCTTTGAAAATGTTTATAAAGTGGATAAAGGATGAGTTGGAATATCACACATTAATTCCATATTTTATGAGACTCTCTAACAACTGCAGGGCTTATAAGACCTCTTCCCCTCCTCCTTCATCCAAATCCAAATGAACGAAAAATGTTGACTTGGTAATATGGTCTGTGTTATTCCAACTCATCCTTGTAGGATCATAGAATCTTTACTTGTGATCAGTTCCAACAGCACCACTCTGAATGCATAAACATCCATTTTGGTTGTGACCATTCCTTCCTCTAGATACTCTGGAGCTATATAACCCTTTGTCACAATATATGATGTGGCATTAGCAGAAGTTATTTTCCTATCGTAGGTTATATATCTCAAAGGATGTGTTATTCAATGAGGCTCGCTTTCCCTATCCTAAATTCACCACTTCCTTATCCCATTCCTGTTACACCCACTGCATCCAACTGTATTATTTTCGCCCTGTAACTAGCTCCTCTACTTCCACATCATCTCCCTCTGTACCTTTCACCAATGTGTCTCAGTTCCCACCTGGTTTTCCCCTTAATTCTGCAGCTCCCTCTACACAACCAACCAACACCCTCAACATCACAAACAACCAACATTCATCCTATGGTCATAAGGTAATATATGTAGCTTATGTACAGGTTGCATAAGGTAATATATGAACTTAAACAGGCCCCAAGAGCTTGGTTTGAACGCTTACAGTTCACTCAGATCTCCCTTGGGGATAAAGCCACCATCTGTGACTCATCTCTCTTTGTATATAACTGTGTATCTTAGGTATATTACCTACTAGTTTATGTAGACAGCATCATCATCACTGGCAGCAGCCCATCTCTAGTTCAGTAACTCGTTAACAAACTGAATGGTGCATTTGACCTGAAACAACTTGGTCCTCTTAACTAATTAACTCATCTAAGAAGAGTCTTTATAAATTAACTCATCTAAGAAGAGTCTTTACAAACAACCTTTAGAATGTTTAATAATGCAAATGTAGTCTCTGTTGTGTCTCTCATGGACTCATTCTGACGTGGATCCCAAGTGTGTAGATCACCGGTCTGAAGTCGTTGCTGTGTAATCTATAATTTGCTCTGCGTGTCTCTCTTTGTTTAGTTTCCTTGCTACTTGTAACTGTCTAACGACTTCTTGGTTTGTCATGCAGAGTAACACACATCACGCGTGGTCTCTGATCGTCTCTCTTCAGCTCCGTATTTATCGCCCACTTTTTTCCCTAGGTAATCCCTAACACTGACTTTCTCGATATATGTATGCATGTCAATTGTTGTTTGTTAGTAGAGAGCAAAGCTCATTAGGAACTGGTTTTGATGTGTTTATAATGTGTTTTATGCATGTGTAATGTTGTTTGTTAGTGGAGAGCAGAGCTCATTAGGCGATGGTTTTGTGTGCTGATAACATGATTTTTTATACATGTGTAATGTTGTTTGTTAGTGGAGAGCAGAGCTCATTAGGCATTGGTTTTGTGTACTGATAACATGATTTATGATGCATGTGTAATGTTGTTTGTTAGTAGAGAGTACATCTCATTAGGCATTGATTTTATGTATTGATAACATGATTTGGTGTTCGTAACTCTGAATATCATATACAATGCGTATGATATGTTTATTTATCTATACTGGGAAGTTTTCTGTATGTAACAGGCCGTTTGTAAATTTGGGAAATGTCTAGTTTACAGGGGAGACTCTGCCAAAATTTTGGCAGACTCCCTTTCTTAGGGAACTTAAAAAATGAAACTCAACTTTAATAATGTAGGGTTTAGTCGTGTGTGTACCCATTAGATTCCCGTTTAAGTTTCAAAACAACCGGTCGATGTACCGTGTTGTGTTGCATCTTGAATTGTCACGGTTGGATAGTTTGGTATGAATTTATAACCTGTAGGGCGTAACCCATCAATGTTGTATGTGGTCTATCTTGAGAAGTTGAATGAATGTTCATTTGAAATTTCAGTTATGGTGTTTCGTATTGTCCCCAGGGTGCATGTCTGCGTGTGGTGTTTCATACCGTACGTATCTCTGTGTACTCGGGGACCAATGCGAAATGCTGCCGAAATTTCAAATGAACATTCATTCAACTCAAGATAGACCACATACAATTATGGGATGGGTTACGGATGGTTGCATATTCATCCCGAATGGGATAGGGCCCACCAATTTGCAACATCAAAGAGATAGAGTGATTCACAACCGATAGTCAAATAAAATTTTAAAAATGTAAAGTAACAGAAACCGTGCTTGTTAGATATTGTAAATGGAGGTACCGGCAAATCGGTGATGGATGTACAACCGACTAGATCGCAGTCGGCGAGTGACTGAGGAGTTTATGATGGGGCTATTGGAGTTCATTCCGTTCGCTACGGCAAACACGCCTGGATTTAAAGTGACTCAGAAGATCCGTTGTCCGTGCTCAAGGTATAAATGCATAAGTTTTGAATACGCGGATGATGTCATGTGCCACCTAACTGAGAAAGGGTTCATGGAAACATACCACTACTGGTACAACCATGGTGAGCAGTTACCGCGTAGACCATCAGACGTAACCGTGCAACAGTCTTACTACGAGGTTGGAGGAAACAGGGATACGTACAACAACATAGAACAAATGGTGATGGATCATGTTGGACCCTCCACCGGGCGTATGCTGGAACATAATGACCAAGCAGGTCATGGGGACTCTGACAATGTAGAGGAGGATCCTAATCCGGAGGTGAAGAGATTTTATGATTTGTTGGCGGCGGCTCAGACTCCATTGTGGGAGGGGTGCAACAGTCACACTGAGTTATCCGCCTCCCTAGCTGTTTTAAGCCTAAAGGCAGATTATAATCTTTCTGGAGGTTGTTTTGATAGGATGGTCAATCTGATGGGTTCCACCATGCCTACTAATCACAGAATGCCAGCAAACCTGTACCGTGCTAAGAAATAAGTGGCAAACTTAGGGTTGGGTTGTGTGAAGATAGAGTGTTGTGTTGGTGGATGTATGCTGTTCAGAAATGAGTTTGTAGACAAGAGTATCACAAAATGTCTGCATTGTAAGAGGAACGCTACAAGACCGTTAAAAGGAGAGGGAAGGTAACCCGGACGGCCAGGAAGAAAATATGGTACTTCCAATCGGTGTTGGAACAAAGGTTGACAACAACTACGGCTTAGTTGAGGTCAAGAAGAATGGTAGATATAAAGGGTTTGATCCATTCATTTTTGCCCAACAAGCTGAGCAGGTTTATTACACCGACTTCCCGGGAGGACATCGGGACTGGTATGCAGTAATCAAGGCCAAGGCCCGAAGTCAGATCACTGACAATGTCTCAGAGGAGGTCGATGACGCTTATCAGCTTGCACCACACGAGCTCAACAATGCCGATTTGTTGTTCAACATTGATCCAGTCATAATGGATGAGACACTCGCCACTACGGGGGGTGAACACATTGACAAAGACCTTGTCTCTCGATCAAAACGGTCTAGGGCTGATTTGGATACTGATGAACTTGTTCAAACAGATAACTACAGTGATACTGAAACTGAGGGGGAATTTGAAACTGAAACAGACACAGAGTATGTAGTCGTTAAACAAAATGTTACATAGGTTTATATATATCCTGAGACTAACCTTTCTCTTCATGATTTTATCCACAGATGACGGGACGTCGACTGCCCTTCAGTAGGGGTGGTGGGTCCAGGACCCCGACATCCCGGTAGGGGACTCCCACCCCAGGACAGCAGACGACTCCATCACCACTACAGCAGAGCACTCCATCACCACCACCACCACCACCAGAGCAGACCACTCCACCACCACCACCACCACTGCAGACCACCCCATCACCCCGACTGACCACCACAGAGCAGAGTCCTGGAGCTGGTGGCTTGGAGGACCATGGCCATCAGGTGACCCCACCTCCGGCATCCCCTCTGCCCATGTTGGTACCCGTGCCAGCCGGAGACGAGTAAGTGACTAAACCTCAAATACTTTTATGTTATTTGTATGATACTTTATATTAAACTTTAGTGGAAAGACTTGTTGGTTTATTGGATGTTACTTTAATTAGTACTTGTATAGATTGAATTGTACTGGGCACTCTTCTGTTTGTAACAGGGTAACTATTTAAACTTGGAAATGTTACATTTACAGGGGAGACTCTTCCGAAATTTTGGGGGTCTCCCTAGATTGTGTGTTGTTTTACTCCTAACATAATTGTTGTCCTTACAGCTTTGTTGATAGTAGTCGCACTACCAAAGCGATTACTAAGGTTTTGAAGGCCCAGTGGGATGGTCCATATATATCTTGGACAGATGCTGGGAAGGTTGTGCAAGATAGGTGGTTTGACACCTTCTCGGTAAGTTCCTAGTTCATTTGTTGTGACTTGATTTGTAAAATAGACCTCTTATTAATTTTGATTTCTCATTTCATTTTACAGCGTGATTACCAGTGGGCGGAGGGTATGATTGATGAGATTAGGAAGGTCTTTGCCACAAAGACCTCCAAAATCATCAAGAGTACCCTTTGGAAGGTGAGGGACAAGGGTGAGCGCCCTCGTTGGATCCCGGAGGACCATTGGGACGGGATGGTCCAGAAGTGGGGCGGGGTCCCGTTTCAGCAGGCGAGTGCTCGGAACAGGGCCAACAGAGCCGCCGATGCTGAAGCCTCGGTTTACACTGGGGGTAGCATTTCAACCCTCGAGCACAAGAAAAGATTTGTAAGTATATTTATGTTAAACATTTCTATTATGATTCGTCTTACATGTTTACAAATAAGTTACTCAATGTTTTTTGTCCACCACAGGAGCTGAGGGAGCACCGGGAGCCTTCTTTGTTTGAGGTCATGCAAATGACCAAGAAGAACAAAGCCGGTGCATGGGTAAACCAGAAGACTACGGATCTAGCGGTATATACTTTTAACTGACACATGCTTATAATTTACAAATCAGCTTACTAATCCTATCGTTGTTTTTGAATTTACAGGAGGCGTATCAGGCCAGGAGGGTCGAGAAGGAGGCGGACCTGGTGGCTTCCACTCCTGAAGGGGAGGTTCCTCCCACCCTATCTTGTTCTGACGACAACGCCATCTATATGGAGGCTGTTGGCGGTGTGAACAAGAAAGGGAGGGTATTTGGATTGGGTGGCGTCGGCACGCAGCTGGCGAAAAAGGGGAAGACCCCTTCCTCTTCGTCTTCCTCTGGTCTTCCGACTGAGGTCGTTCAGGTAATTCAAAACCTGAACGATGAGCTACAGGAGGAGCGACGTCAGAGGCAGTTGCTGTTGGAGCGGGCCGAGGCGGACCGACAGAAGGCCGAGGAGCAGCACGCCGAGACTCGTCGGTAACTTGCTCAGCAGCAGGAGCTACTGATGCAGTTGATGGCGAGGCTACCTCCCCCACTTCCCAGGCGCCCCCACCACCACCCCAGGATCCCCCACCACCATGATTGTATTTTTATTATTTATACACATTGTATATTTAATTTTTAGTTTTTATGTTATATTTTATTCAGTATTTATTTGGTCATTCTTCATTTATTATGTCAATATTTATTGCTAATTAAATTCAAATCAAAAAGCCTTACTGTACCTATCATTAATAATTCAACCTATTTGATAAATAAATTTAATTTATTTTTTTGTTTTTAATAATAATTTTACCTGTTAAAAAAATTATTTAAATTTAATTATAAAATTTTATCAGCCAATACAAAATATAAAATATTTAACAAAACCTATATAAATATTAAAATCAATTTTTTTTAAAAAAAGTTTCCAATTAGCAACGGAAAAAGATGGTCGCTATATTGTTAAAAACAGCAACGGATTAGAGTGGTCGCTGTATTGTAAGAAACAGCGATGGAATATATTGGTCGCTGTATTGTTTACAACAGCGACGGAATACAGTGGTCGCTGTATTGTTAAACACAGCGACGGACCGAGGTCGTCGCTGTATTGTCAGAAACAGCGACGGCATGTCGCGGTCGCTGTATTGTTAAAAACAGCGACGGACCTAAGTGGTCGCTAAATGAGTACCCATAGCGACGGCTGGTGGCTGCTAGTAGCGACGGGGTTCTGAGGTCGCTGTAGGGCAACACTTAGCGACGGCTGGGATTATTGGGGCAGAGACGACGTTAGCGACGGCCTTACGCCGTCAATATGGTAGCGACGGCATGTATGTGGTCGCTGATGTGTTTTCGACGAGGGTTTTAGCGACGTCCTATGTCCCGTCTGAGATGCCGTCGCTAATGGTTTTAGCGACAGTCATGGCTAGGATTAGCGACCAATTCCTTCCGTCGCTAACAGGTGTTTTTTTAGTTGTGTCAATCACAACGCATCAATCAGCACAAATCAAACATAACACAACACATTAGAATAAATTCACCCGGAACCCGTCCATAAACCATGCATTTGAAATGTAAAGCGCCCCCTACCTGGAATGAAGATCCCAGAAGCTCCATGAGCTTACAGCACCGACCGATCATCCATCGGTCACTCGTTCTCAATAGAACGACCCAGCTTCCAGTCGTTCAGCACAGCACCCTGCCCTGGAGGAACACCGAGCCACTCACACTCTCGGACAGCCCTGTCTCCAAGACACTCCATGTTCTGCATGCAAGGACAGTGGGGAGTTCCAAGCCTCCAAGGCACCACACTGTCCTCTCACTCGGTCCAGTGGAGGATTCCAAGGCTGTTTCCTCACTCGCACAGTCCAGTCCTCACCAACAATGGAGGACTTCCATGCTTCCAGGCACCCATCGCTGTTTTCTCCCTCATGAGCAGCTCCGCCTCAACGACAGTGGACCTTTTCCACAACTCCGAGGCACCCCAACGCTGTAGACTTTCCCAATCGAGACTCTGACCGTCATCAAATGGAACAAGAAGGAGAAAGAGAAGAAGGGGACGAAGACGACGAACAGCAAGGAAGAAGAAGAATGCAGGTTGCATGCACAAGGAAAGTGCTCAGCTCACTTCGTCCTTTCTCTAACAGCGTGAAAAAAATGAATGAGTGAGAGAGAGGGACCGAAGCCCTTTATACCACCAAGGGCATATGCGTCATTTCCCTGGCATTATTATGATTATTCAGCCATTATCTTAATCGAAAATTAATATGAATTCAACCAATAACCTTAATTCTGCACTTAACCTTAATCGGTAATTAATTCAAAAATCGGGATGTTACAAAACCAAAAGGTTGCGCCCAATCCCTGATTATCCTAATAGGAGTTTTATAGAGCATATCCACTCAAAGTGCCCATAACACTATGTTACAAGTATTCTTTCTTCACGTAGCCTTTTTAGACTAATTTACAACATCAAGTATTTTTTCTTAGACTTAACTTCTTCAGGCTAACAAATAACAACCAAGTATTCTTTGTTAGACTTAGCCTTTTCAAGTTAATAGACAACACCATGTATTCTTTCCTCAAGTCTCTTTAGGCTATACAACATATAGTAGTATGAAAAAAGAGATTTTGGATCCTAAATCTTACAAGCAAGATTCTCTAAGGAACTAAGCATTTGGATAACTGAACAACAGGTTCAGGATATGAAAGAAAGAAAGATTTTTAGATTACTATTTATAATAGAATATCAGAGTATGCACTACAGTTGGTGAAGCTCTTTAGAATTAATTATGATTGCAGCGAAATACTTTAGTTTCTTATAGTTTTTCAGTTTCAGCAGCTTAAATCAAAGAGTAGCTTTTCTTTATATAAGCCTTTGAAAAGAGTCATTGAAATGAAAAGAAACGATTGTTGATCTACTTGAAGAGCACGTAAGGCCACTTGAGATGACTTGTACCAAACAGTGGCAGGTGCAACAGGTGATCGTTTGAAGTTCTAATACTTTTGCGTTTTCCATTTTGACGAAAGCAGACAATAGGACGTTTCAGCCTTAATTAACCTTCTTGAAAGCTTTAAGAGAACGTTGTCTATATAGACAAGTTGTTACAACGACTAGAAACTTTATTTGAACGTTAGAACCTTGGCTTGTGATGACTTGAAATGATTCTTTATCCTTCTGATCTTATGGAATTGATCAGAGAACAACTTCTTTAGGCGATCATCTGTCTTTAGATAGTCATCAGTCACCTTACTTGTTTCTTTGACTTCAAATATGTTTTTTTGTGGACAAAAACTTAAAGAACCGTGAAATATTAAAACTTCAAATAATCTAGTGTATGCATCTTAAATCAAAACAATTAAGGGGCCTATAAAACCTCATTTTTTTTATGGACTTAACAAGTTTCTCATTTAAATAATTGTCTTCTTTAACCTAACTTCCCAAACCTATTTCCCCATTGCAGCACCTGTCCATTTCTTGTACTTTTTTATCCTTATATATCACCATTGAGTAGAGATGAAAAACTTGAGATTAAGGCATCATTTCTCTAGTTTTTAAGAAATTTTTTATATTTTTTATTTCTTGAAAAAGTATAAAAAATTGTAAAAATGTTTTCAAATACTATACAAACTTTTGTTTGAAAAATTGGAAAGCATGTTCAAATGCAACTAGTTTTTTATTTTATTTCTTCTTTCTCTTCCATGTTTTGGATAAATTTAAAATAGTGTTTTCCATTATTCTTATTTTGAAAAAAAATTATAATACTCACCTTTTTTTACAATGGAAATTCTCATAAAATTATAAATAATTTTTCAAATAATATTTATTTTTAAAATAACCATTTTTTTATTTTCTAAATATTTTCTTTAAAAAATTTGATGTATAAATATATTTTTCATTTTCCTTTATATTTTTAGAATATTTTTTATTTTCCCTAAAAACATACTAACTAAACCCACCTAAAAGCATCCGTTACCCCATTTATCTTTCTAAAAATCCACCTTGTCACCTTTCCCAACCGACCAGCAACAGCCTCCTCCAAAAATCTAAATCTTAAAAGTTTTATGTTGAGTAAATGGTTGGTTAAGCCTAATATTAAATATATGATAGTGATAAATAATATTGTCTGTACAAAAAGCAGTATTTGTATTATATAATCGAATTCCAAATTAATCATATTAGGGAAAAGGAAACCCGAGCACGCTTCGATGAGTAACCGCTACTTTCCAAACATTTTAACCTTTTATTACTGATAAAACCAACACACTTTTGTGTATCTGTCTCGGCTTGTTGTCTCTTTCTGAATACAAAAAATGAGGCATCTCTTTCTATATTATATATGTATACGCAACTATCCAACATTTTAGATCAAATCACTTTCATGTCAAACACTTTCAGTCTCAACTTGTTTATATATTGTAGAAAACTTGAACTCAACTTTGCCGACAAACTCCAAATAATTATTAACATTCATACAACTTCATGTTATAGAGCCTCCATCAAACTAATAAAAAAAAAGTTCAGTTTATTTGATCACATCTTATACATGTCTGAAAGTCATCAAAGTACTACACTAAACCTTCAATAAGAATAAATAATTTTCACAATTTTAAAAAAAATAGTCTGACTTAAAAATTACTCAAACCAAAAATACTATAACCTCAATAAATCCAACATTAAAGGATACATTTTGGCCATCTATAAATGTGGCATGCATATATTAATATATAGCATTATAGCTATAATACAAAGTCCTTATAATTAAGTTTTATTACAAAACCTTTCTTACAAGTGCACCATATACCTTCCATGTATATATTGGAGATATGCACCTCAAACTGCACTCTAGCTAACCCACCTAATAATTAAGATAAAGAAATACACTCTTATACATATATAAGAAAATTAGCTTAAATTATACTTGCTTAATCATTGGTTAATTAGGCTCCTGATGATAGCGGCTTCAGGACTATCAGCATCAATCGTGGCCAACAATTGAGAGAGTCTTTCACTTAAGTCATCCACCTCTCTATGTAAGTTTCTGATGTAGTTACAGGTCTCTTGGAGGACCTTAGATGCTGATACCTGCAAACCCAGGTTCAATTCATCAGTATCTTAATTTGCTATGAGCACACATTGTACTACTTAAAAGGAAGAAGATAGTCACTGAGTCAAATGTAGATAATTAACCACTAATTAGTTGGAAGAGAAAAAGTGTAGAATGAAGTAAATGATATGGAAATATGTTCTAAAAATGTTCATATATATGATAAACAAATTAATGTTTGTATAGTTCAATACACACATGTTTTAAGAAATGAAATTAAGGGGGAAATAGGAAAATAAGAATGGGAAAAATTGATGTGTCATGACATTAAGAGAAAATAGGAAAATAATATATATATATATATATATATATATATATATATATAAAGAGTAGAGATAGTTTTAAGATATATTTGTTACAATATAACAGAATAGTGTATCTCTAATGTGGTTATATATGTACTATACAGTCCTATTCACTGACCGTGAGGAAGGTTCGTTTCACGAATTGGTCCAAATTAACCACATGACTGTTACGATGCACAGACCCTTTTTCTTTCTAAAGTCTTTTTCTTTCTGGGGCATTGCGGTACATTTTATTATATACATAAATTAATTAATTAACATATATATATATATATATTTCTAATTTGTTAAAAGTTATATGTATATTAATTAAAAATTATTATTTTATTGTAAAAAAGAAAATACGACAAAAAGCAATGTGAAATAAGGACATAGAAATAGCAATTTTCTTTATTATATATATCTCATTCAAACGATACGAGTCAATGTGAACCCTTTGACGGCTTAGGGATCTGCATAGGATTTGGAACTGTTGGGAACTATGCCCTTAATATATGGGTCAATTTCAGACCATATCCCTTCACTATTATTATTATTATTAGTTTAATATATTATATCAAATACATATGCACTCCCCGAGCCACATGCCATTATGTTTAGTCGGCTTCTTCCTACAGTATCCCATCCAGAACTTGGCACCAACAAACAAAAAATCAAACAATTAAGCAACACCATTCCATTTGCCTCTATTATTTTCTTTCTTTGTCGCTTCATCAACTATAATCAACCCATTATATTCATAAAGGATATGTAGCTTTAGCTTAATTAATTAACCCATGTTCAAGGAAAGGCTTTAACTTGACTTTTTTTAATTACTCATGGATGATAATACATGTGTGTTAAGGAATATAAGATGACTCAGTGTTTAGAAGAAGAGAAATGAGAAAAAGGATGAGGTAGAGCTGGTGTGTTCGAATTCTTCTGTTGACATTTCTAACGTATAATACTTAGCTAACTAGCTGGGTAGAGGGAAATTTTTGAAACATACCTTATCAGAGCGCCTATCACGAATCTCAGGAACAAGTTGACGCAGCTTGGAAACAAGTTCTATGATTTGATCATCTGAGATCCTTGTGGATGCAGATTGCTGCCTTGACCTTCTGCTAGACATTTTCTTTTTCTCTATAGCTAGATATATAGAGCTTAGTGTAATTGTGTGTAGTAATAATTACTTACTATATAGTGAGCAAAGAAGATATATATTCCAAGTTATGAATTAAGAAAGGGAAATGACAATAATAATAATAAAAATGAAAATGGGTCTGGTTTGGAAAGTAACGAAGACAAAAGACAAGGTATATAATATGGAAGGAGATAGCTAGGGGAGATAGAAGAGGAGAAGAGAAGGGCTATGATATATAGTGTAGCTACTAGATAGTGTTTGGATACAAGCTAGGTATGCAGAAATAGAGAAAGTGATAAAGAGAGATATAAAGAGAAGGAAATTAAAGGACCACACAAAGGAAGAGTGAGAGATGGAGAAAGAAAGAGAGAGATTACAACGACAAACGAGAAACTACTCAAAACTATCGCCTTAATTAATTATAATGAAAGTTTTATAGTTTAGAAAGGATGAATAATATAATATTATAAATATTTGCATGTCTATTTTACAAATTGGTATAAACCTAAAGCAATAGTATAAATAATTAAATTTTTATAAACTCAAAAAAACTAAAACAATACTGTCTCGATTCTAAATATAAATGAAAGTAACTAATTTTACACATATTGAGAATACTAATGAGAAGTATTTATTTATATTAATGTTATTCAATATTTATTTAGTTTCTTAAAATACTCTTAATATTATTTATTACACAAAAATTAGTTGTCTTAAAAATATATAAAATTGATGACATATTTAGTAGATAAATATTTAATGATATTAAAAAAATATAATTTTATTAAAAATTATTTATATTTAGAACAGAAATAGTATAATACTATCAATGTTGTGTTTAAGTTAAAAAATGAGTTTAAAGAATAAACCTTATTCCTTAACTTTGTAAACATTAATCAATTTAGTCTCTAACTTATAGTAAAAGATTAAATATATTTTAGGTTTTTATGCTTTGACGTCTAATATGCATTAGTCATTCTCTTGGTATTATGCTAAAGGTAAGTTAAATTCATCCCTGTAAAGGATCAAAAGCAATAAAAATTCAATATAGCATAAGGATAGACTTCATTCTATTCCTCAAACAAAGAGACAAAAACAACAAAAAAAATTAACTTAGAGACCAAATCAAATTAAATGCTAAAACACAATGACTTAGAACACATTTAATTTTATAATAAAGAATTCATTCTAGTTCTTTTTAAAAAATGATTGATTTTATTAAAAATCAAGGAGTAAGGTAAGTTGTTTTGAAGTTATCTAGCAAAATTAATAACAAATTAAAGAATTTTCTCTTGCTGTAAATGAATATTATAAAAACAAAGACAGTGATGTTGGATGTGAGAAAACAAATGCATTGGGAAAGCAGTGGTGTAGGCTTAGTGTTTAATTAAAATGGAGAGAGAACGTAGGTTTCTTCTTGTGTGAGTGTTCCCAAATTGGGGTTGAGTTTCAAGTGCGTTAAGAAGAGTGTGTTTGTTTTAAAGCTAACAAAGTGGGCCTCCATGTACATGTCTAAATGAGCAGGACCATGTGATCATAGGAAACCAATTCAAGAGATGCTCTGTAAATTTCCCCTGCTAATCACAGAATTCCATGTAATTGTACCCTCAAATCTCTACCACCCGTTGCCCACATGGCATGCAACAGTACTTCATTAATTAACTTAGATCTCAATGAAAAAGATGATTCGTTGTTATTATCATCACTATTAGCGTCCTTAATTAGCATAATCATTTTATCAAATCTATACCATCTTAATTAATTTTTTTGCCAAGCTAAGTAAAATCAAGAAAGCAACAAGTTTAAAGCACTTTAATCTACATAAAATGTGCAAGTGGCTAAATGTCTGAAATGTTCTTTTTTGCGCAAGATACATATATCATTTGCCTTTGGCTCCGTGCTTCCACAGCGTCATTTTTTAGCATTTACTCCCCCGCTTCTTTTAAAAGTTGGTCTAAATATTTTAGACTGATTTAAAAACTTACGAACAAAACACAACCAAGATTCTTACCGCGAGTAAAATTGATAGGAAGGGAAAATGTGTATGAAAGGTTGGGTTTGTTAGGGACAGAAGTAGGTGAGTGAAGGGGGAAGAGGATGAGGTCACGTGGCATGTCGTTGAGAGGCAGTAGTGGTGTATAATGAAGGAAGAGGTTTCCGAAATTGTGAATTTTGAAGCACCACCACGTGCACCTATACCCTCATGGGGACCTCTTCCACACCACTCTCCTGTCTCTGTTGTTGTATCTATTATGCACTATAACAACCGGCAATTCGGATTTACTATTACTAACTCTTCACTTAATCAAACTCTATTAACTCCCAACATCAACTAATGTTTCCTACCTACTATATTAAATTATTAATTAGCCCCAGCTTCTAATTTTACCTCCTTAACTCTCTATTTATGCAATCATTACAACCCTCACGTACAACACTCTCTTTTCTTTTTTTTTTTGTCTTGCATTGCATATACTTAGAGCTCTCAAAGCAAACGCTGCACTTAATATTCCACCAACTTGAAAAACTCATGTTTAATTCAGGTCTTAAAAAATGTTTTGGTAAAAAATACAATTTTAAGATTTTAATAGGCTTTAAACTAATCCGTCCAAACCGGCCATATTTTATTAGTTATAGTTATAATTAATACTTCAGCTTAATTACACATTTATCCATAAAATCTCATTTACATGATTGATTTTAGTTTTTTAAATTTTAAAAATTGATGGATTTAATCCATCTATTAATATTTATCATTTTTAATAAAACTATGATGACATATCATCATATTTAAGTAACATCATTATCGACATGTGGATTCTCTTAAAAATTAGCCAAAGAATTGATAATGGGATCAAAATCTAAGAATATAAAAATATCAAAATTAAGTGTAACAATTTTCATCTAGTTGTAAAAAGTTAAATTAAAAAAATACAAAAGTAGAATGTTAGTATTTGAAGAGGAAGAGGAAGTTGTTAATTACGGGCTACTTTAATATGCATACGTCGTTGTTGATGCGGAAAAGATATATATATATATATATATATATATATATATATATATATATATATATATATATATATATATATTTGAAGCATATAATGGTTATTTTAGCGCATGATGAGATTTGGGGGCATGGAGACATGAAAAATTTGAATGGCGCATAGATGCAATTGCAATCATAAGGTGTTTGATGTTGAGTCCTCCATTAATTAATGTAGCACAAAAATTTTAAGTGTCAATATGAATATTATACAACAAACTTGCCATGATAAATTATTCATTACCTTAACTCAATAACCTTATTTGAGTTGAGCTATTTGAATTTGTCCTCTACACCACACTGTAATCATATTTCCTATATATATATGATTAGGGAAAAGTATAAATTTTCTTACTTTAAAATAAAAACGGAAAGTAAATTTCACTGGACCCTTTATCGAGAGGAGTAAAAGTGGACCCGCATTTTTCGTTACCAAACTGCGTTCCATCCCTAACCAACGAAAAAAGGTTACATATGTATGGCAAAATAAATGGAAAAGTTACTTGAAAACTTAAAAATTGGCTCAAAATTAAAAGTTGAAAGGTAATAAAAGAATATTTTTCAAATAATGTATATTTAAGAAGCATATTAGCTGTTTAGATGGTCAAAAAGGGGTGACTGTATCTCTCAACCCGACAAGAAGTTGGAAGTTAGAATTCTGTTGGAGTGGATGATGAAGAATCAAAGTCCATAAAGTAAACAAGGAAAACTTTTTAAGCTTTTGCCTCGCCTCCATGCGTATGCGTAGTTACTTTAATATGAAGGCAACTCCAAACCCAATCAAAAGGGTAATTAATTAATGCCACGCCTAACCTTTTATCATTTTACAAACCTAATTATAACACTCCTTTTACTTCTTTATAAAAAGGATAAATATTGGATTAAGATGTGCTTTAGGACATCAAATACACTATTCACTTTATAATTCATATTAATAATATATCTATACTACCATAATATCATAAAAGACACTCAATTTCCGGCTAAAAATTATAAATGATATCATTTGCTGCTTCCATTTTTCGTTTAAAATTCCAACCTCATTTCTAACAATCATATATGTATTTATATTATTATTTTCAATATGTACATGTATTTAATATAGCAAAACCATTTCATGTTTACTTCATTCAAATTTAAATATGATCAATTATATATTTATTTATATTTTTTACTCTTATCATTTTTAATAATATCTCTCTGCATTTAATACATTAGGACTTTTCATGTTTACTCCATTTAAATTTTACTTTCAAATTTAAATTAATTTGAATTGTAATATTATTAATTTTTAAAACTGTATTTCTCACTTCATCATAATCTCTTATTTCTCTCCTTCAAAATCTCATATACCTTTCATTTTCTCTCCTCATACATTTTTCTCGTTTGTCTTTATTCCTCTCCTTGTATCTCTCTTTCACATTCCCTACTTCTCTTCCTCTATTCCTCTGTGTCCATCATAGATGTTCCTCTTTGTTATAACTTCATTGCTTGCTCTTTGGTATGATTCTCATGTCTTTGTCCTTACTCTCTTCGTCCTCCTCACTCTCTTCATATTTAGTGTAAATTACTACTTTGCATTTCATTTCAAGTGCTTCATTTTAGTTTTCCCCAATGTGTTAAACCCTTAATCATATCTCTTTTAGAATCTGTTAATTTTTGTTCTCAGACGAATTATAAAACATAGCACTCTAAACAACAAACATTTTTATTCTCAAATGGATAGTAGAAATGATAACTTTTAGTTTTCTTTGGATATTCCACTAAAAAAATATTTATCTGGCTTGGCACCGACCTTCATAGAAGCTTTATAATCTCAAATCTTCATTAAAGATGACATACTAGGTCTCTTCCTAGTTCATATGATATATGGTCTCTATAACAAAGCCTTGCATGGAACAAATTACATGGTTAAGGGAGAAAATTTCTGTTAATAAAGTTTGATATTGAAGGAGTTAGGGATGTTTGATAAATCAATCAATAATAGAACCATGTTTAGCAAAGTTTGACTTCTCCACTTGGAGATGATATTTTGGCATTGAATGAGGAGTGGGTTAAGAGTTAATGTATCAGTCTCTTAGATAGTCATTAAACTTATGGTTTAAATATTCGTTATCTCGATCTTATTAAAAGCTTCAATTGTCTTGTCAATTTGGTTTTTTGCTTCCTTTATGAACTTTTTAAACTTTCTAAACTTTTTAAAGGATTCCTAGCTCGTGTCACACAAATCCATACCTATTGATATTTTAGTAAGTGTGATAAAGTATAAGAAAATGCTTCTAGTCATTGTTCCTCTAGTCCCACATACACCTTTATGTATTAGAAAGTGGATTACTCGTATTTTTTTACTTTTAAGTGAATAGGTTCTTAGTCATTTTTCCAATGAATGAGATTTACATGTTCTAATTGATTCCAAATAAAAAAAAGTCCAAATAACCATATTAATGGTATCTAGAAATGTATTTCTCATCTATTTTTTCTAGGCAACAATTCCTATATAAGTAAGGTTTAAATCATTCATTTTAACCTACCTAACATTTATGTTATAGAAGGGTATTTCAAGTTTTAGGATATGAAATTTATTACTCAATTGTGCACAAGTATCATTTTAAAGAAATAAAGTTATTTTATAAGTGAAAAACCTTTCTTGTCCAACAAGAAATAGCTTGAATAATGTCTAGTTCACTAACTAGCCCAATAAATGAATATCCTATCACCAATGTAGCAACCTTTACTCCATTTTACATGTAGATTTTTCTTCACCTTTAGTCAAAGATGTACTTATTTGATCTTCTATATGAATGTTAGATTTGGACATGAAAATATAAAGTAGAAGTCTTACTTCCCTTCCTTTTGAACTCCTTCAAGTACTTTGGACAGATTCTTTCAATGTCTTATTTGGCCAAAACTAAAACTAATACACTTTCTTGATCACCTTTAGACTATTATCTTCCCATATCAATATGTGCTTGTTAGAGTTTGTGTACAATTATATCATAAGTCTCCATTTATTCATGTTTCCATCTACATCTCATAATTTATGGTTGACTGTATACGGTACCTAATACCTATCAATAAGTGATCCTAGGATGGGCCAAACATGACACATTACCATTTTCTCTTTCTTGAGGATAATTTGTAAGTCCTAATACTCATCTGATTTTTTCAAATAACATATGTTTCCAAAGGATAGATCACACTAGGAATAATATTTAGTATTCATGGTTTTCTAGAACAAATTATATGCAAATATATTACATCTTATTATAAAACATATTTAATTTCAGTCTCTAATCAAATGTCTCCCACTATTACTTTGATTTTAAAAAAATGCATACCCTCACTGAACCGAAAAATTCGTGTTGGAAAATTTTTATAAAGGGCCAAGATCCATTTTGGCTTGGGAATGAGTCGATTTTGGTTGATCGCTCAACCCTTGGTTAATTAGGTAGGAAATTCATTTTTAATTTTATCCCATGCAACTTTTGGATGATTGGGTGGGTAACTCTTTACCTTTATTTATCTTATAAATTTAGGGATAAACCTTACGTCTCTAAGTTACTTTCTACTAAAAGCCTCTAATTGACTAGAGATATGACCACTCAAAAGTATATAAGGTAAAGGGTAATCCTTATCCTATGAGCTAGCTTTTAGGATTAGGTTAGGCTCAATACCTAAATTTAAGATAGTATTAGAGCCCATCCTAGATCTGTTGTTGGGTCATCCATATTGTCCACGCTCCATTCCAGGGTGTGGGGGTGTTCTATAAGTCCTATGAGCCACCCATATTCACCCACACTCCATTACTGAGCGTGAAGAGGTGTGTTAATAAGTCTCACTGGGCATCCATATTCATCCACGCTCCATTTAAATGTGAAGGGGTGTGTTAATAAGTCCTATGGGCTACTTGTATTCATCCATGCTCCATTTTTTAGCGGGGATGTGTTAAAAGTCCTATATTGACTAGAGATATGACCAATCAAAAGTATATAAGGTGGAGGGTGATCCTCATCCTATGAGCTAACTTTTAGGATTAAGTTTGGCTCAACACCTAAATTTAAAACTTTTAATCCAATTTAAAAACTTAGTTAAGTTAGGGCTCAATAATATAGTTTGAATATTACAATTATCTCATCATACCTTACTAATATACTACCGTCGTCCCTTATCATATGAACCTTTTGAGAGATTTCTTTGGTTCTTAATATAAGAACCTCTACAAATTATTAACAACATTAATTAATTTTTTCCCCAAATACCCTTAGTAGTCAATCACCCTTTTTGTAATCTGAAAAATAATAAATGTAGTACATTAATGTAAAATAATTTCTCTCTCCAATCTAATTGGACAACTTAGCTCCCAAAAGCAAGTATTAGAGTTATCTTTCTCTATTTGAAGTGCAATTCATTACAGTCGTAAACTACTGAAGCGTCAATTCATTCACAGGTGTTCTTGAAATTTTTTAAGAAATGAAAAATGAAATTTGAAAATAAAAATAAAGTCATTAATAAAGAAAGAGAGTGACATTGTGAGTCTTAATAATTATAAGGGTAATTTCAAAAAACTAGTAAAATTTATAGACAAATTAAATGACCTTAACTAGATTAACCATATTTTCTTAAAAACTGGAATTAATTGAGAGGTTTTTATAATAAGGGATGAAGGTAGTACATGATAACACTCTACTTTGGCAGACCCAATATTTATTAACATTAGCCATAACGAGTAACATCCTTAATATTTATAATTTGAAAATAAATGAAAGTATAATTTGGCCAAAAATAATAATGATATATGAAATATAAAGTGGGGAAAAGGATATAAAATGAAATTTTAAAAGAAAATAGAATTAGAACCGTAACACGTAGCGTTAGTATTGCGATCAGCTTTTAAACGAGGCATGCAAAACAGTTGGGCAGAAACGCTTTTCTCCTATTTTCTTCCTCTCTTCATGCAATTTAGCCAGAACTTAGTTGGAACCTTGGGTTTTGGTGGTTTGGGAAGCTTGGAAAGCGAGGTAAGGCATTTGGGATCCTTAATTTCAATTCTCTTCTTCTTCTTCCCTTGTTTCTCTGTCAAACCGTGCATGCTTGTCATGTGAGAAGCTTGGATTCTGAGTTTTAATGGATTTGGAAGCTAAGATTATGAGTTTGGAGGTGTGAGGAAGATAATGTGCTAACCAGTTTAATGTTTCAATAACCGTAGGTGCCGGAACGAGCGTTGGGTGAGCGATCGACGAAGTGGGCATTGAATTCGGAAGAGGAACGGTGAATCAAGTGACCAGAGGACGTAACTGACACCAAGAACAAATAGTTGAAGCTTGGAAGCGAGGTAAGGGGGTGTTCGGTCATAATTAATGAGGATTTGAATATATGATAGTTTTGGGAGGTCTAGAATTTATTTAAAAATTATTACGGATGGCGTAGGTTAGTTAAGTATGATTAATATAATTATATATATGTTTAGATAATTAATCATTGGAGAAATGTATTAATTTAATTAGCTATGTGTTAGAAAGTAAGGAAATAAGCATATGAATTTTATTTATGAACGATATTGAGCAAAACACGAATTATATTGAATGTTGATGATGTGTAGTGTGGCATATGTTATTCTAATTATGCATAAACTGATATGAATCATGGAATAATGATGATGGAAAATATATGACATGGCTTGTATTGATGGGCTTGGCAAGTAGGCCACCCGAGTGATGAGTATATGTCAGCTTCTGACATTGTGTATGAGATATGTTGATAATATACCATGTATGATATGATTTGTTATGTGATTATGTGGTGCAGAACGGCCGACGATATGTGTTTACCCCCTCGTTTCTGGCTCTCGTGGCCTTTGTGCCTAGTTGATCTACCTAGTGGCCAAGTAGGACCTAATGGTTGAGGTGGAGAGTCAAGCAGGACTTGGTGGGCCAAGAAGGGTCCACAGGGTGTCAAAGTAGGACCCCTAACTGAAGGCCAATCCTTTAGTATCCGGATACTAGGAGTCAGATGCATGCGAGTCAGTTGTGAAATATGTGAACCGATGATTGATAGGTGTTAACTGATGAAATATAGATTAATGTGCAAATGTGACTAGTGAGTTTAATGAATAGCGATGTGTATACATGTGACTTGTGTGGCTATAGATATTAGGTAAAAAGGTAGAGGAGATGAATATATATATATATATATATATACTAATACAATAAAGTTATAGAAGTTAAATAGTAATAAGAATAATAGGTAGTGTATGGTTATATTTATTACTTTATCCTATATTAATTATGATATGTCAAACACTCACCCTTGCTGTGGTTTATTTAATTTTAGTGACCACTGACAGGAGGATGCCAATGCCCCGGAGGTACGCCAAGCGGAAGATTGATGCCAAGGATTATAGAAGAATTGTAAAATATACTTTCGTGTATAATGCATTGTTAATTGTGTGTGATAAATTAATTATGCTATGCATGGTGGGATTATGGAATTAATTTAGCATACGGATAATATGTGATGATGATGTATTGTGTTGATAATGAATGATGAGATAGTTAGTAGGTGATGTGATGAGGATATGGACGAATTAATAATGATTGTGGTAATTATATGCAATGTATGCATTATTATGAATTGTGGCATGGAGCCAACAGTGTGTGATTGATGGATGCTGTGGGCAGATCATGTTGAGATGCATGAATGTTGTCTGTGATGTGGTTTGTCATTGATTGATGTTTAAATTGAATTAGCAAGTTATGTATATAGAATAATCATGGATTTAAGGAACTAAATAGGTGATTTTGAGAGCAGATAGGTTTTGGGGCCCCTGGAAGGTACCAATAGGTCCTCTAGGATATTTAGGAACTGTATGCATTGGCCTTGGGTCAATTGGAACCCATTTAGGGTGTTTGGTGTAAGGGTTTTGCACCTAATTGAGTTAAACTGTATTTTCCACATAACTTACGCATATGTTGGAATTTTGGTAAACGGACGGTGCCAACAGTTCCAGAATAGGGAAAACATATGGCCCGTGAAGTTTCGTGGCAACCGGACTTGAAAGGGGCCAATTGGGTAGGTTAGAAGTTGGCATAAATCTTGCATCAGTAGCAGATGCTGCTACTGTCAAGCTGACGCATCGCGTCAGCCTGGTGCAACGCGTAGCGCGGGGTTGACGCGCTGCGTCAGGCCCCCTATTTCAGGTTCTTGATTTCTTTCTTTTTTAATGGTTTTTGGGTTTTAGATCATTAAATATATTTTATAATTTAGTGATTTAAAATGGAACTAGCCATTTTCTTAAATTAGTGTTAATTAAATTATTTAATCGTGAAAAGTTTATTACGAAAATTATAAAATCAGGTAAAAATAAATATAAAATGGTGAAGGACGTCACAACGAGTGTTACTTATTGGCATTTTAGCCTTGAGATTCATGCCCTTAGACTATTTCAATCCAATTGAAAATTGTCATTTAAATTAAACTCAATAAGTTACACTTAGATAATTCAATTATCTAATCATATCCTACTAAACATAAATAAAAGCATCCTAGCTATGGCATTACCTTCATTTTATCTGTATCAAGTTTGACGTTGTTACTTATTTGGTAGGCTTAACTTTCATATTTAGGGGATTTTAACTTACTTGGCTGATTTTTATTAAACGCTTTAATGCGAAAATTAACTCCAAAACATGTAATTGAAATTGTAGAAGAGTTATAGTCATCCTAGAAATATAAAACAAAATCTAAAGAAACTATGGTGGCACACCATTTCTTAAAGTCCTACTTCTCGGATAGAGGTCAAGGGTAGATAGCCCCTTGTGGGGTGCAATGTAGCACTCAGACTCAAAAATTTAGTACTATAATTAGGTTAGTCCCCAGGAAAGAGAGGTGGATCCGATGTAATCACTTAAGTACTAAATCTTTCCTAGTAAGAATGTCCCACTAACCTTTAGCAACTCAAAATTTTCAATTTGAATTTTAAATAATTTGAAATTTTATTTCTTGTTTCAACTCTTGACTCCAAGATGTGTAGAACAACCAAAATTTAACTTTTAAACTTTATCTTTTGACCCTAAGAATCATCCTAACAATAGGAATAGTTAAGGTTTAACATGTAAACTTTATCTTTAGAGTCCTAACAACCACCTTACCTTTTAGGAATGGTCAAGATTTAACTTTTAAGCCTTATCTTGAGAGTCCATGATATTTTATTCTACATCCTATTATATTTGATAGACATCTGATCATTGATTTGTAACTTTTGTAAATCCAATTTTCAATATTATTAAGTTTGGCAAAGATCTCATCTTCTATTTGTAACCATTACAAATTATATTAAATTTAATAAATATGAATTAATTTGTAACTCTTACAAATTCCATTGAATATAAAATATTTTGTAAATCATATTAATTTTAACAAGATCATGTACATATGATGCAAATCCTATTAAAATTAATAAGAATAAATTATTTAAATTTATAACTTTAAATTTAACAAATTTTAAAAATTTGATTTGTAACTTTTACAAATCTTACAAATCAAATGAAATAGTAATTGAATTTAACTATTTAATTGGTAACATTTACAAATAAATAAAATATCATAGTGGTTTTGTTTCAAATTTTGAATCCTATTTTTTATTAAGGCTAAAGTTTAACTCTTAAACCTTCTAGACACCATCTCACATGAACCATTCATGTTAAAAGAGAAAACGTATAAACATGTATTGCATACAACCTTTCATTTCAATTTAATTAAATAAATGTGAATAAAAATTATGCTTAAAAATTAGAACATTTACAAAGCAATTATCAATGTAACATAAAAACATGTTCATACAATTAAGAAAATCCAAGAAACGTTCTTTAATTAAAATTGACGAGAAATAATGTACATGAAACAAAATAATCACTAGCTTTCAAAAGGATGCAAGCTTTTCAACATATTTCATAAAAAGACAACACCTTTCTAACATATTTCATGAAAAAATACAACATTTGCAACATTTTCATAAAGGACACAATCTTTGTAACATTTTCTCAAAAAATGCAACCTTTGCATTTTTTTCCATAAAAGAGGTCTTGACATGTTCTCAAGCAACACAACAATTTCCCTAAATTATGATTTTATAAGCCGACTCTAATATCACTTAGGGAATCCTTAATGGTTTAGTAGGAAAATATACAAGGCTTCCCAAAAGTCTTTGCAAAATTATGTGATTCAAAGGAAAATTATTCATGAAAAATATTATTTAAGAATACCATAAAGCATATACATTTTGTAGCTTAGAATCTTTGATAACAAGCTAAAGTAGACTTGTCTCCATAGAACTCCACGCAAGCATTCCCATTAGATCACCATGCCCTTGAATGCTAGTACGACTTCACATAATGTTTTCACAACATTTATGTTTTATGTGTCATGCACCTATGATAATCTAATGTTTTATTTATAGGCATAGGTATAACCTAATGTGCACATATTCACTACTAAAAAAAGACCATATAACAACAGAAACAACCTGTCGCTAACAAGCAGAAATCCGTTGCTAAATGGTATTAGTGACGGCGTCAGCTATGGCCAGGCTCCGTTGCTAAAACCCTGGTAGCTAATCAAATCAACGACGGCAATGACAACCGTGGCAAAGGTTATGACGACAAGCTCACGTTGATGAAGGGTGACACATTGGTGGTCCCCTTTGTGATCGTTTCCGTCGCTGCTTCAATCCCAAATTAGCGACGGACGTGACATCGTCGCTAAAGAATGTAACTATCTCTGTGGCTGTAACCGGTTCAAATTGAAGGCTAATTTAGAGACCGCACTGTAGTCGTTGCCAACGGGATGATGACCTGTCATCGCTACCGCGGTCACTAATATGAACCCAACGCAACGATGACAGGTTGCCATAGCTAAAGCGTTGACAAGAATTGGTCGCTACGCTCGTCGCTACAGAGGAACCAAACTTAGCGATGGGTTCAGCTTCTTAGCTATATGGTTAATGAGTGGTTGTCGCTATGATGGTTGCTAGGTTATGACCATATTAGTGACAAAGTTGTGGTCTGTCACTAACTTACAACACGGTAGTGACAACTACTTTCCGTCGCTAATAGTAAAAATTATTTTTTAAAAATATTATTTTCATAAAATATTATAGGTTTAAGGTTTACTAAAATATTATAAAGTATATTTTAAAAAGATGGATTAAATATTTTTATATAATAAAATTGTATATAATTTTTTTATAATTCTTTTATTATTTAACTTATACACATATAGGCTCGTAATAAACTTATTGCTAAATAACATACAACCATCAATGGAACATTCAATTTTTTACGTATCTCAACCTAAGCTTACCCACACATCTCTTTGCACGATACATGTTCATTGGCATTTGGTTATCCTTAGGCATAGTCAAACCTATAAACTCAACCATTCGATTAAAACATGATTGTGGCATATTGTAATCTATATTCAAGCTCAAAGCAAGTAGGGAGGCAAATAACTCAGTGTGAGTATCAGATCCATCTTAAAATGGAGTCTGAGCTGCTATCAATACATCATAAAATTTTTGAACATCTGTATTCAGATCCTCCTATATGTTCTCTTCCTTATCCGCAAGTCCTTCAATCTCTAAAACTCGTCTGATCAAAAGTCCAACATAGTCCATCACCATCTGCTACATATTGTAACTCACCCTACTACCAACCATATTATAGTAAGTTTGTTGTACAAGGATTAGTAAGGGCATAGGTGGGAACTATTTATCATGATTATACCAACAATAATAATATTTCATGAATCCTTTTCATTTAAGTGCACCATGACCATATTTGGAAATGAAACTTTATACATTCGTACTTCGTGCAAGAACACTGAATCTTCTAAGTCTTTTTGAAATTTAGACTGTTATTCATCATGAATGCTAAAAGTCACAATCCCACCATAAACTCCTATGTCACATGGCACTTTGAATCAAGTCGTTTGTACATGTACTACCGATAAGTTGGTACTCTCATTCCAACTACATAAGTTAAGCATCTAAGTTATTAGAAATAAGCAACGCTCATTCATAAATCCTTTGGTATTGAAATTCAATAAGGCTCTATCCCATTCAGGATAAATTTGTAATCATTCATAGCCCATTAACTTGTTTAATAAAATTTGTATTTTGTGGTTCATTGAAATCCGATAGCATTTCGCATTAGTCTCTAAGTACACGGGTTTGAGTACGATATCAAACATTGCACCCAAACATGCATCTGAGACATTACTAGATACTAGTAACTGAATTCCAATTGAACAATAAAATACAAGTTTCATACATGACAAGTCTAACAGGTTACACCTAGTGATTACAAACTGTCTAACAAGGATAATTCAAGATCCAACACAACATAGTTATCCTCCATGACATATTGAATCTTAAATTAGAAACTACTACTAGTTACACACACATACTTAAACTACATACTAATTAATTCTTCATATTATTATTGTTAGTTCCAATAGTGTGCTACAAGATTTGATGGCAAAATTGTACGCACATTATATAGAGAAAGGGTAGGTGAGTCACTTTTCCTTCCCTAATAATACAACTGTAACTTTACAGGACACTCACAATAAACATTATCGGATTGGGGAACCCTCGGTTGTCTCTAACTAAACTAAGTTATCTCTAATGCTAAATTAAGATTTTATTTATTTAATTTAAACTTTTCTACATCACCATCGGAACCTACCAAATTTTGACTGAGTCTCCTTGATGAAGTTGACTTCTCCAAAATGTAAAGCATGCCATGTTACACTTAGAAAAGTACCAATACAATTTAATCATTAATCATAATTAGATCAACATATGTATATTGCTACCAATCTATCAATACAACATATATTCAAAAACCATCAACACAACCTAATAAGTTTTGCTCTCTATAGTAGAGTTTCCTTATAAATAAGGGAAACTAAAATTTTAAAATACTTACAAAATAATCAAAGAAGATCCCAGTATAGTTTATAATTGTAATTGCATTAACAATTAATTATTCTAAGTTATCAACCGAAGTCAAACTAGATATAAGTTATGACATGTACTAAGCTACCAACCACATATCAATCATACCAATCACTATATTAGGAATGATCCTAAACCTTAAACTCTAAACCCTAAACTTTAAGGTTTATGGTTTATGGTTTAGGGTTTACAATAGAATGACCAAGTAAAATCATAACTATAAAACAAATAAAATCACTAAATTGTCTACATAGAACTAAATAATGTATAAAGGTAAGAGTGTATTGGTGAGTTTAGGTTTTAAACTAGGGACTAAACTAAAAAGCTAGATCTTTCATTTTCAATTGCAAAATAAAACCTGTAACTACACTTAAAAAACCATTAGGAGATTCAAATGTAACTACATCTTTTTGGTATAAATAAACAAAAACTATTGAAATTTCCCTTGGGAAATCAATCTAAGAAAACAAAATAAACAATAAATGCATCCAACCATAATTCAATTCAATAATAGGCTTAAAATAAAACTCTTACACTCATATACCTCTAACACACCCTCATAATACACACTCTCACCTTCTCATAATACTAACACCTTATAAAATTTAATTAATCATAAAATCCTGATCTATGCTAAACTCACACAGTTTACTTTTGCAATGATACATACACACAATGCTAAACTCATTTCAAACAATTCAAGTTGATAGAAAATGTGTACATAATGATAATATTGAATTATAATCACACATATATCCCACAAATAAAGAAATAAAGGTAGTGCTTGTGACCACTCAAACTGGTTCAATGTCTACACACCCATCAAGCCATCACATGTTACCATCATGCCATGATGGTAAGCCAATATAAAGGATCACACCACAAGTTCACATTATCGATATTTTATTTTTATTTGAATACCTTTATTTATTTTAATACTATATCAACAAAAACATTCATTTGGCTTTTAAAAAATTAGAGAAGATTTTGATTTGTAAAATGATCATGACTATAGCTTATACAATTGTACAGGTTCTAATTAACTACTAATGCATCACTGTTCATTCAATTTAGATCAATTTAAATTTTTACAAATCATGATTAAATCAAACTAACAAGTCCTGGTGGCACTAGAACAAAAGCAAACTAAATCTCAACAAGAGAATGACAATATCATCACATAACAGTTAGGAAAATTTTTCATAGAGAAACTTCTCAATATATATAAAACAGTGTTTTATGCATTCAGGCCAAGCATACACACTAATATCATGACTTATGAGATGTAGAAATATGCATATTAAGCATATTATGAGATATAGGGATCAACGGATTAGATAAAGCATAAGTTCCTTAGATCACTTCATAGTAAGATCATTAAACAAGTGTAAAAGAAAACACAATGAATTAAACACTCATCACCTAAGTCCTTCACAATCAATTAAATAAAGAACATATGATTAAGAAGTTTAAACTCATGCCTTTTTTAGGATTGCTTAAGCAAATTTTGTTTGTACAAGTCACATTAAGGTAAAATCTAGTTCAATAGATCATACAAATGCAAAAACCTAGCCAATTTTATTTTATTTGTACTATTGTAACCCAAAGCACTTTGGCTCATTATGACAGATCATTCAAATTCTCAATAATCCTAATATGCTTTTAAGAGCAAGCTCAACATCTCTATTGATGGTTCAAATAGTCTTTCTTTAAAATTCCAAGATTTAATACTAGTTGAAACATGTCACTTGATTAAAATAATCGATGGATTTCATATTGAAAACAATTTAAACGCATCCATACTTATATTTTAAAATGCTTAGTTTTAGAACTAGTGACAATTTAAAATAAGAGTGTTGTATACAAAATGAGAAATATTAATTAATAAAAGAAGACAAAGAAAATGGAGTGATAAAGCAGACAAAGAAGAGGGAGGGATAGAGAAGACAGAGAAGAAAGGATGGGGGACTTACCACCATCATCACTGGAATAAAAGACGTTGTTGCCAGAGTTGAACATACCTACGTAACTTAGACGTCACTGATTTAAAGTTAACAGGTGTTCAATGGTGGCTTAGTGGTGGTTTGATGTGGTATGGGTGAGGTTATTGTTCAATGATGGCATAGTGAAGGTTGGTGGTGGCTAGAGGTTGTAGAGAGAAACAAGAAGGTAGTTGATTAGGGCAAGAGGAAAGGGAAAGTTGAGGGCTACTTGTTTAGGTTTATGTTTAATTTAGTGACGGAGATATGACCATTGCTACCAAGATAACAAATCCCATGTGCCTTGACACATGGTAAAAAATGACTTTAAGTTGTCCACATGTTCAAAGTCAAAGATGGGCATAAGAACCCATGGCTACACATTAGCACCTTAGTGATGCTATTAGACACTAGGGACTTTTTGACATCAACAAATAATTATTGGCGATAGACACGACGATGGTGTTGGTAAACTCCCTAGTAACACCTACCTCGTGTTCGTCGCTACATTATTAATTTCCCTCTATTTTTTCACTGGCCTAGTTAAATTAGTGACAGGTGTAGCTACGTTCTTATTTCATAAGCCTAGCCCACTATAGTGACAGACACAACGACTATGTTGATAAAGTCCATAACAACGCCTCACCGTGTCTATCGCTACATTATTAATTTCCTTCTCTTTTTTTTACTGGCCCGTCTAAATTAGCGGCATGTGTAGCTATGGTCTTTTTTCACAAGCCTAGCCCTGATGGACACAAGGACAGTTTAGTAAACTCTGTAGAGATGGCCTACCATGTATGTCGTTGTGTTATTAATTTCACTCTACTTTATTTCACTAGCCCAACAACATTAGCAAGAGGTGTAGCTATGGTATTTTTTCACAAGTAATGACAGAAGGTGTGTGGTTTATACATACTCAATAGCAATGACAGATTTGATGACGAGATCTGTGTTCGTCGCTAATATGCGTTGTAAACAATACCCAAAGGTAGTTTCTGGTCGCTAACCATTTGTTGACGCTACTTGAGTCACTAAGTTATTGTAGTTAAAAGAATGTTTTCTAATAGTGAACGTTCTTATGGTGGGTTTATAAAATGCATCATTACTTTTAGCATGTGTCGGTGTAAAGACTTGATATCCTCCATATCTATTATTTGTGAGATCAAATCATCAATACACCTACACACTAGTCTCAACATATTATATGTCCCTGTATTAATACTTGACTAGGGACAAGTTAGAAATAATTTTCATTTTGACCTACTATTCCAAAAACTAGTAAAGCTTGTTAAACTATTTAACAAAATGCTTTTATTCAAACAAATGGATATGTCATAACCATATAGGCTCTTGGTGCATACTTTCAACAACGATGACGACAATGGTGGAAGCAACGATGATGCCTATGGTAGTGGTGGCAACATAATGGTGGCGGCAATAGTAGTAGCGATAGTGGTAGCAATAGCGATGGAGGCGACAATGGTGGTAGAGGTGACAGTGGCAACATCATGGCAATGACATTCCTAGTAGTGGTGGGTTTAGTGATGGTAGCACGACTATTATGGTGGTGGTGGAGTGACGGTAGAGGAAATGGTGGTAGTTTTAGTGGCAGGGTTGTTAGTGACAGTGAATGGGGCAATGACACTAGCACGACGATAATGGCAACAATATAATGCACATAAAAAATGTTCATGCATTGATCCAATCCAAAGAGAGCAACCAAACCTAATTGAAAGAATAGATAACCAAAAAATTAAAAATTGATTTAATAAAAAATCCATAAAAACTAATTTTTTTTATTGGATTTCAAATTTATATTTACAAACCAATCAAGACAATCCAAATTAAAATTATATTTATATTTAAAATCATATATATAATAAATTTATTACTCATATTTATATAATTACATATTTAAAAAATCACAGTAATTAATTAATTTTCTTGATTTTATTTTTAAAATTATATCATATTATTATTCATTGTAAGAGATATGTCATAATCTTTTTTATGTATTTACAAATTTATTAATTTTAATATAAATTTAACATAATTTTGTATATCCTATTTTTCTTTATTATTTATGTTTTGCATATTTTATTAAAATTAAGTTTTTCTTATGAAAAAATCATTTATTGCTTTCTAATAGAATAAGATATAAACATATAAAAGTCAAAAAAAAATCCAATTTGAATTGCTTTTAATATGTTCATATTGGATTGAATATAAGAAATTATTTAAACCTCTTTGATTTAACATGCAACATAATTTTATGTTGATCAGATAATTTTATGCCTAATAACCGATTCAATTCTATCTATGAACTCCCGTAATACAATATGATGTTAGAAATTAGTAATTCATATGATAGATGATAGAATTTTAAAATATAGTTAATTTTAATTATATTCCAATTCTATACAATTGAAACCTTAAAATTGTAATTCCAATTATTAGAAACTCCCAAATGTCAGGATTATATAACACATTAAATCAACAACCAAACTAAATAAAAATATAATTTTAGAATTTTATATTTTAATAGAAATTAAAGAGTGTATCAATATACATAGAACATCTCACGTTCACATACTTTACTTAATCAAATAAGATATATCCTTTAACTCATAAATATTAGATTCTTCATAAATATTTTTACCATATTAACTAATTAAAATACACTAAATTTTGATTTTTACTACACTGATTATTATAAAAGTTTGTAATTTTTAATGGTATCCGTGATTGATTGGTTGTTTTTGGTAAGATTTTCTCCTCGAGTTCTATAATTGATAGATAAGATACAAACAATAATGCATTCTAAATTTTCAAATGAATTGATGTTGTTATCTAAATCAAAACGCAACTCAAGATAGAACCAGACAATAAACCGAAAGGTCATCGAATAAATTCTTTTGCTTTGGTTGACTAATAAACCTGTTTCATAACTAACTTGGAAGCATAAAAATAAGAGCCAGATGAAAGGTAGTTGAAAATTTCTGTTGATGGTCAAGATCAAAGTATATTCCTATTTGTCTAGCTAGGTTTACTTAGGCAAAACCTATTGATCCACTATCCATAATCAATTATTGCCAATAAAAATAGAAAATGCCAAGCACCGACACCTTCATACAATCATTTATTTATTTCAAATTCTTTAAATGAAAACCATAAAATAGTAAAGTCTCATAAATTTACCGGTAGAAGTTTAATTTTGACCATTTTGTTTTAGATTATGTACCCATTTTGTGTGAGCCATTACCCAAGTGAAGTTAATATGGTAGAAAACTTTTAAATCAAGAAGGAATCGAAGTTTGCAGGTGTTTTAAATGACATAAATAATTAATATAATTTTTACTTAGAAAGAATTCACTCTATATTTTATCTTAATTTAATGAGTTTAAAATAATAAGTTTTAGCTGTAAAAAAATCCATTAATTATTGTATTTTTTAAATAACATATCCTTGTGCTTATTTTCAGAAAAATTATCATAATGAAAATGGATGAGTCATCCCAAAATTTGATCACATGGGTCAACTTCCTTTATCCCAAATTACTGCATCTTTTGGGGGCACTTGTAATCATGGTTTGATCACCTCCTTCCTCCTTCGGATATATTCAAACTTTTGGTTGGTAGGTCTAAGAGGTACAACGGATTTTATGGAACTAAATTAAAGCTACCCTTCAACTCCATAAAAATCATTATCTTCGTTGACCCCAGCTTTCTGATTTTAAGCCGATGAACCTAGTCATTATATTTAAGTTCCTCTAATTATGTTTGATGAAGACTTGTGCATGATAATATACACTTATCTCCCTATTTTTATTTTATAATATCAAAACTAAATAAACATTTTTATTTTGGTTGATATATTATAAATTTAATTTTTTAAAAATGTTAAATAAATGAAATAGTAGCCTATAAAAATAAATATTTCTCATAAATTTACGTTTGTAGTAAATTAGAAGTATAAAAGACATTATTCATTTTATATATTAAAAAATGGTCTTATATTTTAAAACAAAATAATTTAAATTTGTGTATTTTATATTGGAGCCGTTTGTTTAAGCTTATTAAAAAAATGATTATAAAAAAGTGATTCTTTTATAATCACTTTTTTAATACGCAGATCAGCGTTGCTTCTTAAAATAAGCTGAAATCAGTTTATTTTCAGCTTCTGCTTATTTTTGAAACTTTAAACAAACACGTTAAAATTTAAAATAAGTATTTTTTTAATTAAAAAAGTACTTATCTCTTAAAATAAATTTAAACAAACGAACTTATTATGAAACTAGTGGAATAGTTCGTATAGGTAAAGAAAATTTGTTTGGATTTCAGAAAAATTAACTATATATGTGCAATTCCCTTTTGCACAGCAGAAAAGTGATAGGTTGCCAATTTTTCATGATCGAGCAGATTAGGTGTGTCATTTTCAATATGGAAATCAACTTTTATGCATATGTGCCCCCTTATTATACTGTCATCGAAAAGGATATTATGCATATTTTCAACTAGGCATTATGCATATTTGCGGTTGACACTGTTCCACTTTTCTTTTAGATATTTGAGCTTTTGGTTTTCTTTGTTCCCACATGTGTTCTTCAAGGTTTTTGTTAGCTTTTGACCAAAAACAAAGGTTTTTTTGTTAGCTTTATTAAAAAAGAAACAGATGGGTATAATTAAAATATTTTTTTTCTTTTTATCTGGACAAAATTTAGATCAAGTTTAATTCTATTTTTACTATTAATTTATACATTCAAATAAAAATAACATGATTTCTCTCTTAAAATTAATAACTTTCATCATTTTATTTAGAGAATTGGTATAAATATTAAAAAAATTGATTCAAACTTTTGTGGTATTTAATTTTTAAAACAGTCCAGAAATTTTTAATGAAAAATAACTATATAAAAGATCTAGAATTTTATGACCAGATCCTTCAATTCAAGCATACGGAACCTGTGTCATTCTAATTTATATTTAATTCACTTCTCTTATTTTTCTTCAATGTGTGATTCCTTATCATTTTCATATATTTTTCTTGTTAGGTAACCATCTTGATATAAGGGGTTGGTTATGTGTTTATTACAAGCTGTTATTAGTTTGTTAGGATCTCTTTTATATATTGTGTTCCCCTCTTGTATCATCGATTCACTTCTCAACTAATATACTTAAAGGGTTCATTTCCCTGTTTTCAATCTCTTTCATTCACTCTGATTCATTCCTTACATGGTATCATCCCTATTCGGTCCGCACATGGCTACCACTTCTGCGTTTAACCCTCACACATTTTCTTCTCCCATCTCAACAAAACTCACAGAAGACAATTAACTTACATGGATGCAACATACTGAGTCTACAATCAAAGGTTTTCGCTTGACGAAATACATCACAGGAGCTAATGCTATTCCAAAGAAATTTGTTGATGAGCTGCACATGCAAAAGGTGAAATCAGTGCAGAATTTGAAAACTTTGAGCAACAAGATAATTTGCTCAAGTCTTGGCTTCTTGAATCCATGGACATGTAGTTTAAGATTCGGATGGTTGGCTGCCAATGATCATACCAAATCTGGCATATTCTTAATACCTACTTTGCATCGTAGACGAGGGCCAGAGTGAAGCAAATCAAGATTCAGCTTCGTAACATCAAGAAAACGGGTCCAATTGGAGACTACCTTGTTCGAATCAAACATATGATTGAGACCCTAGCTGTAATTGGCTCTCCTTTCTCAACCGATGAACACATTGATGTGATTTTTGATGGCTTAAATAAGGAGTATGATGCCTTTATTACCTTCTATATGACTTGTGCAGAACCTTATTCAGTATCCCAAATTGAGGCCCTATTAATGCACCAGGAAGAATGAATTGAGAAACATAAAGTTAAAGAAGTTCACACTCTTCAAGCCAACCTGGTTCAAAATCAAGGAAAGAAACCTTTTCCAGGAGCAGCTAGAGGTCGTGGTCAAGGCAGAGGCACAAATCATGGAAGATCTCGAGGGGGCAAAGTTTTCTCTCATCAGAATACTCAAGGCCGTGGAACCAGAATTCAGTGTCAAGTGTGTGGTAAGCTTGGTCACTTTGCTTATCACCGTTGGTCAAGATTCAATAATCAAATTGTTGAGCCCACCTTCAATACAACTTTAAATTACCCCACCCCTCAAGATCCTCAAATTTCAACCTTGATCACTACTTCAAATTCTTCAAATCAAGGCGATGACTACTGGTACCCTGACACCAGAGCAACCAATCATCTTACACATGATCTTAACAATTTGGTGACTCGTATAGATTACACTGGACCTGAAAAAGTTTAGGTTGCAAATGGTAATACCCTTCCAATTTTACATTCTAGTTCATCCTCCATCAAAGCTTTCAATACTGATCATATCTTGCATTAAAAAAATCTCTTGCATGTCCCACATATTTCAAAGAATCTTATTAGTGTATCTCATTTTACCAAGGACAATAATGTCTTCTTTGAATTCTATCATCATGTTTGTTTGGTTAAATGTCAGGTATCCAAGAAAATTCTTCTACAAGGCTGACTTAAAGAGGGTCTCTATGTTTTTCACAAATTGAAATTGCTATCATCTAACTGTACAAATGGCATAGGTGCTTATAACTCGAGTGTCTTGAATAACAATTACAATCTGTGGCATAATAGGCTAGGTCATGCCTCTTTTCAAATTATATCAAAAGTTATGAAAAGTTGTAATGTTCCTGTACCAAGATTTAGTAAACTTTCAAATTACAGTTCTTGTTGTATTGGCAAGTCTCACAATTTACCTTTTTCCTCTTCTATTACTCAGTACACTTCTCCCTTTTAATTATTTCACTCAGATATTTGGGGCCCTTCCCCAAAACCATCTCCAGAAGGATACCAATATTATATAATTTTCATTGATGTGTATAGTAAATTTACTTGGTTTTCCCTTTTGCATACTAGGGTAGAAGCTCTAAGTACCTTTATTCAATTCAAAAGCATGGTGGAAAACCAATTTAATAGTAAGATCAAGGCCCTTCAGACTGACTCTGGAAAGAAATATATAGCCTTCAAAACTTTCCTGGCTGAACAAGGCATTCTACATAGACCGAGTTGCCCTCATACACATGAGCAGAATGACACTTCTGAGAGGAAACATAGACATATTACTGAAATTGGCCTCACCTTTTTAGATAATTCCAATCTTTCCATGGATTTCTGGCCAGAAGCTTTTACTGCAACTATGTTTATTATCAACAGGTTACCCTCACCCAATACTAACCTCAAATCTCCATTTGAACTCCTCTTCAATAAACTTCAAGATTACAACCTCTTAAAACCTTTTGGTTGTTTATGATTTCCTCACTTAAGGCCCTACAATAGGAATAAACTTGACCACAGATCCCATCCTTGTATCTTTGTTGGCTACTTTGCACCCCCATAAAGGCTATAAGTGTCTCTCATCCTCTGGCAGACTATATATCTCTAGACATGTTAAATTTGATGAGCTTACCTTTCCTCTTAAGAAAAATCCAAATTTCTTTCTCAAACAATGTGATCATGAACCTCAGTATATATATCTTCCTCCTATTATACTTGTAACCAATCCTGTTTCCAGTCCTCTACCTGTTCATATCAATACTCTTCCTACAATTCCTCAACATCATCCTTCTGTTCCTGCCATACCTCCTTAAACTCCTGATTCTCCCATTACCAACACTCATCCCATGCTTACTAGAGCAAAGGCTGGAATTTTTAAACCCAAAGCCTACACTGTAAATATTGAGCTCACTGATTATACTGATGCTTTACTCATTCCAGCTTGGCATACTGCTATGATAGAAGAATATCAAGCTTTTCTGAAAAATAAAACCTGGGAACTTGTCTCTTTATCTATAAACAGGAAAGCTATAGGTTACAGATGGATGTTCAAAATAAAGTTCAAACCAGATGGTAGCATTCTGAAACACAAGGCTCGATTAGTTACCTGGGGTTTTACTTAGCAGGAAGGTCTTGACTATGTTGAGACTATTGTGACAGTGATTGGGCCTGTGATCCCTTAGACATGAAGTCTAACTCTGGCTACTGTGTGTATCTGGGCACAAACATAGTCTCTTGGTTGGCAAAGAAACAAACTGTTGTTAACAGGTCCAGTACAGAATCTGAATTCAGAAGTTTTGCCTCCACCATCACAAAAATTATGTATCTGCAGTCTCTCCTTTCAGAACTCCGTGTTCAGACTCATAGATCTCCCTTGATATGGTGTGACAATCAAGGTGTCATTCTCCTTTCGGCTAACCCGGTTATACACACCAAAACCAAACATTTTGAATAAGACCTTTGGTTTGTAAGAGAGAAGGTTGCAAAAGGGGAGATTACAATTAAACATCTACCTTCAAGCTTTCAGGTGGCAGATTTGCTTACCAAATCTCCAAGCTCTGTTGTTTTTCTAGACTTAAGGGACAAACTCAATGTTTGTTCCCCCACCACATTGAGTTTGAGGGGGATGTTAGGAAACTATCTTGATATAAGAGGTTGGTTATGTGTTTGTTACAAGTTGTTATTAGTTTGTTAATAGTTTGTTAGGATCTCTTTTATATAATGTGTTCCCCTCTTGTATCATCGATTCACTTCTCAGCTAATATACTCAAAGGGTTCATTTTCCTGCTTTCAATCTCTTTCATTCACTCTGATTCATTCCTTACATTTCTTAACACAAAATGTGATAATGTAACATAAAAATGTATTTTTTTTCTTATTCTTCAAAGTAGCGGTAAAAAATAAGGGGAATAAATGTCAGGAAATCAGATAGCAAGTGTTCAAACCTAGATTAAAATATGATTATTATTTTAAACCTGGACCGGACAATATGAAAGGAAATATCATTATTTTTATGTTCAACAAAAATGAATAAAAATTTATACGAATAAATTAATGGAGACTACCTCGAACAGAAAAGGATAAACAATTTTAATCGAAGTCTCAACTATTGTCTCTGAATGTGGTTACTTTTTTTTAGCAGCTCCGCCACTAACCACATATATCATCATGGGCGTAGGACAAACAACAATAATATAGTTGAAATGGATTGAAAGGACAAAATGATTACGCGGATCGATATGCACAGTTTAACGTACGTGCTTAACATGCATGGAGAATAATTACTTTTCCTCTCCTTCACTTCTAAATAATATAATATAAGTCACTTTAGGATACAAAAATAAAAGGTTTTTACTTAAAAATATAATTCAAACTTTTTCCTTCTAATTTTTAATAAAAAATTTATACTTTAGATAACTACTTTTTAAACAGTAGTTACCAGGACCCGTAGTTTAGAAAAAAAATTCTTCCTTATAACATAGGGAAAGGTATTAGCTTTATCACAATTATACTTAAGTCGAAACTGCATATGGACTCATGAGTTAGATTTTGTTGGTGATAATCAATTTACGTAATTTAGCCATATCTAGTGCTTATTTGTCGAAAGTAATTATCCATGCAGAACTCAACTAAATTAACATTATGAGATATCCTTGTCCAAGACCAAAATCTAGCATCGTGATTAAAGTAACAATTAATTTCAAATCGCACCAATGTCATCAATGATTATACATATTGAAGTTAATAAAGCCAGTTGACTAATGAAGTTTTAATAAATTCATTAGTTTTACGTCGGCAAAGGAATAGATCACCTTTCTTTAGTTAGGAGAAGTCAATAATCCTAATTAAGCTTATCAATATTTTTTAAGCAGCAAAAAATTATTAAGAGTGCAAGGGTTCTATATTAACATTGTTTTTTTATCAACAAAAAAAATAACATTAAAAAAAATATAAGAGGTACCTTAACCCATATACAAGGTCAAATAGTTACAAATCAATAAGACATAAGGCTCCCTATGCTACTCAAAAAAACTCCTAGAAAAGCTTTTCATACGAGACTTAAGTCAAGTCCAACTCCTATTTTGTAATATTCAACATATTATGTAAACAAACATATTCATTTCTGAAAATAACATTGTTACGACATTCTCAAAGCGTCCAAACAATAGCAAACCACACAACAGCAAGACCACACTTAGTTCCAGATCCATTACCTAGGCCCAAGAAACCTTCAAAGTTGAGTTTACACTCAACATGTAGAACCGAACAGAAACTCAACCAATCATAGCATTTTTGTCATTAGGAATATGATAATTTGCAAGAGAAAATCAAATGAGAACTCAACTCCACACACTCACCACAAAAGACGCAAAGCATAGCTGAAGTGTCCAAATCAAAGCCACGAGACAACAAATTTTGTTTGGATTGTATTCGATCAAACATAAGTCTCCATCCAAAACCCACCACTTTGAGAGGAACCTTAGTAGTCCAAAACAACCACACAAAAGATGTATCCCACAAATCTGTATCACGACACACAAGAGTATAGGCTGACCTTATAGAATAACAACCTGATGGATCTCCCATCCAAGACCAAGAATCTTGAGAGTTACCACGTACACCATCAAAACTATGTATAAGTTGATGAAGAGGTGACAACAAATCTTGCTCCCCCCAAAAAAATTCTCTACGCCATTTTAAATCTTAGACCCATCTATCCTACATCCACACACCCATCTTAGCCAAAGAACCATTCTGTTGAGAGGATACTAAAAATAATCTTGGGAAACATGACTTTAATCTCGCTCCCCCACCCAACAATCCAACCAAAATCGAGTGTTAGACTCATTACCAACAACCCTTTCTCATATTATCCCTAAACCACTCACCCTTATCTGACTACTTTAAGGCACATCCTAGATCCCTCCACCATCTAGACCTTTTTTTAAACACTCCCCAATCACCAGAAAAAACACCATACCCATAGTTTGACCCTATGACTTTGCCCCACAAACTATCACTTTCAAATAACAACCTCCAAACCCATTTCCCCAGTAATGCATAATTAAATTTTCCCAAATCCCGCACTCCTAAACCACCAGCCTCTTTTGTACAACATACCTGATCCCATTTAACCCAACAATTTTTTTCCCTCTCCCTATTACCACCCTTTAAAAAAGATCTTTGCAAAGAGGTTAGCAAATTAATAACAGTAATAATTGCTTTGAAAAAATAAAAAAAAACAAAGGCAAAGAGGACAATACTGATCTTAGAAGACAAAAGCGACCATGGAAGTAAAGATGACGATTGTTTCTAAAACATAGAAACAACGGGATCCCAAGTACTAACTTTTCATGGGTTATCCCCTAAAGGAATTCCCAGATAAACAAAAGGCAACCTTGAAAATTTACAATTCAACAAAGTAGCATATTGCGCCAACACCTCCTCCTTAACCCCAACACCTACCAAATTACTTTTATAAAAGTTCACCTTTAATCTAGATACCAACTCAAAACATCTCAATATACTCTTCAAGGAGATAATGTTTTTTAAAGACTCTTCCCCAAAGAAAAGAGTATCATCCACAAATTGTAGATATGATACACTAATTTGTTGCTCCCCCCATAAACTCCTTTGAACAAATTCCGACTCACTACTTCCCGCATTAACCCACTGGTCCCCTCTACAACAATTAGAAATAAGAAAGGTGCCATAGGATCACCTTGTCTAATACCCCTTCTCATAACAAATTCTGATATTAGGCTCCCATTAACAAGAATCAACACAGACGAAGATGACGCGGGTTGTCGTGGCCCCGTCAAATTAGTACATTAAAATTAATTAACGTAGTACTAGGGTGTCAACCTAGGTCGTTCTCTCAAGGATCAACACAAAAATTTAGGAAAAATCAAGTCTTAAACTAATTTTTAACAATTAAAAATAAAAACTAAACAACTAAAAATTTTTACAAACATAAGTTCACTAACATACAAATGGGGGGGGGTTTGATTGATTTTTGTTGTCACAATTAAAATTAAAACAAGGTAAATAAAGGATTTAAAACAATAAATAACAAGCGATTGATTTTCTTGGAGTATTGTAAATAAATTTATCCTTGGTTCACTAAAAATAACTTGTATACTTATTAATGTTAATTTCTTAGCTCAATTTGAATTGATCAACTAAGCGTCTTTTTCAATTCACAATTCCTTTACTTTCATTTAAAAATGAATATTTGAATCAAGCATCCTAATTAAGCAAAAGGAGTCAAGATCTTAAAATCTAGGAATTATTGAGCATACATAAGAACATCGCCTATATACATAATCTATTCTCAAATTATGGAATTAAGCAAACCATAATTATTAAAAGTGATTATGAAAATATTCATTAAGCATGCATATTTCCTTAATCCATTCTAATTTGAAATCTTATTCAACTCCATTTGGATAACTAAACCGATTAAGCATACAAATTCAATTAAACAAAATGGAATTAAATAAGTATAGAATGATTATGAAGAAATAACAATAATAAAAGCATACTATATTAAAATTAATGACCTCAAAATTACATTACAACATTCTCCAAGAAAATCAATCTAAGGGTTTTAGCCCTCCATAATTACAATTACAAACAAAGAACTAACCCGGAAATGAAGAAGTTGCTGGAAAATTCCAACAGAGAAGAGAAGCAGAGGAAGAACGTATGAGGAAGGAAGAATTGTGTGAAGAAATGGTGTGTCATGACCCTTGCTCTTGTGCCTATTTATAGGAGTTAGAAAGCAAGCTTTTGCCATAAAATATTTCAATGGAAGGAGCACTCTTCATTAATCAATTCAATGGTGCTCCATGATCAAGTTGAGTGCCTTTCCCACCATGCTTTGCCCACCTTCCAGAAGCTTGAAAACGTGTTTCTGGGCCAATTATTCACTCATGAATCGATTCATTGGTGGGAGGAATCGATTCATGCTTCCAAAATGCAATTCTGGGCTAATTTTACACGTATGAATCGATTCATTTGATGGAAGAATCGATTCATTGCCTTTGAAACTCAAATGAATCGATTCAAAATGCTGATTTTTGCATGATTCAGTCGTATGAATCGATTCAAGCCAGAATGAATCGATTCATGGCTCAAAATTTCACTTCCTGGTGCATTCAATTCGCATGAATCGATTCAAGAGGGGGATGAATCGATTCATCCCCCTGATTCTCCATATTTTGCACACTTTTTCACCCTTTTTGAGATCCTTTTGAATATTTCTTGATTCCTTTGATCCTTAGGCACTTTGATCTTCATTTTGGATTGGAATTCTTGAGTTTCTTTGATCTATTTTCTTTTGGCACAAATTAACAATCAAATATTACATAAAGATCAAATGATAAAAATGTGTTAAAATGCAATATGTTACACACTAAGTGATGGCAAATTATACACATTTAAAATGGAGAATTAGAGATAAATCATGCATCATCAAATACTCCCACACTTATTCTTTTGCACTCCCGGGCAAAATCAAAATAAAAACAAATATCACAATTTATTGAAAACATTAAGTTGAAAACAACAACACACAATTGGCATGCTTGTCATGAAATCTTAGAAATATACAAAGAAACAAGAGTTTTCAACATGAAAGATACAAAGCATCAAGATATATATAAAAATCATTCAAACACTTAGGCATGTAAAAATTAAATTAAACTGAAAAGAAGATCATAAGTGATAGAACCTCACAAGACATATTCTCAACTCTCAAGTGTTTAAGGTTTGTGTATACACTCAAAACAATTCCTGAAAAACAAACAGTCTAAAAATTTGGCAAGTTTCTTAATTCCTCAATCAACACAAATGCATGTATAGATCACAGGGCTTTCACAGGGTTGCAATGTGGCCAAGGTTAAAATGGATGAAATATATATATTATATATATACCAAAAAGAATAATGAAGCAATTAGTTTTACTGGCAAACAGTGAGGGTAAAACATTTATTGTATGGTATTTGGTATATTTTTTTTTTTTTTTTTTTTTTTTTTTTTTGAGATTGCATAACACTTGAAACAAGAGTTGCAATTCCTTTTTGCACACTCCCACACTTATTTGAATGCCTGTTTTGACTTGATTCCAAAGCTTCAATATATTTCTTACGGTAGGTATATTTTTGGTTCTTCATCCATGGTTTATTTGAGCTGTAACAAGGAAACAGTTAAATAGGCTCAAAATGGCTAGCAAGAGATAATTTATTCATGGTAGGCTTATCTGGCTTAATGGCTCAACTGAACAAAATGCCTGTATCAAAATACATTCATATGAGTTTCAAGTATCATCAAGAAACAAGACAAAAATTAAGATGTAAGCCTTCAGGAATTAATCACACATGAAAGGATTAAGATGGTTTAAAGTGATCCATCAAATTTAAAGGCTCAACAATCTCACAAGGTATAATTCCATCATATATGATCATTTCTCAATTATCATGTCATTCTCAACATACCAAAAATGTTTGAGTTCAAATTATAACATATCATTAAGCTCATATCAGACATGAAAGAATTTACTTGTTACTCATGCATATCTTAAAATTCCAATAAAACATGCCTTTTTAAAACAAAAACACACACAAAATCTTTTTTTTTTTTTTTTTTTTTTTTTTAAATTAAACACAAAATTTAATCACACAAAACACACACACACAAAACACACATAAATGATCCCACCCCCACACTTAAATCATACATTGTCCTCAATGTAAGACAGAGCATACAAAATAGACAATATAATGAAAAAGTAAAGAGATGGGTAAGAAAAACTCCCTCAAGGTGGATTAAACTCAAATACCACATCCTTTTGAAGCAGATTGGATAGTGGTCTAGCCTTCTTATGCCTTTCCAAATTTTGTAGCAATTTTTCTTCTTGATTTTCATCAAGAGAAGTAAAGATTATTATCAGGAGCTCTTCATCATTTCCCAAGTATGAATACTTGAGGTTTTCAAGTAAGAAATTTAGCTCCAGATTAGGTGCCTGCAAAGTAGATGGAACTAACAAAGCAGATTTGGATTCTTGCACCTCATAAATTTTGTTAGAGTCTTTTTGAAAATTTGCATTTAGAACAGGTATTTCTATAGACTCTGAATCAGCAGTTATGTATTTGTCAATTTCAGCACAAATATAACAATTCTCAGAATTATTGCATGCAAAACAACTGTATGAATCATCTATGCATTCCAAATCAACATCAGAAAAATGTTCAAAAACTAGTTCATCAATAATGTCAATTTGGAAAATAGAATGATTTTCAGAAGGGTGTTTCATGGCATCTAGAATGTTAAATCTTACCTTAGTATCACCAAATTCCATGGAAAGGGTTCCAGCATGGACATCAATTATAGTTTTGGCTGTTTTCAAAAATGGTCTTCCCAAAATGATAGGAACAGGAATTTGAGGCATACCTTCTTCCATATCAAGTATGAAAAAGTCAGCAGGGAAAACAAGCTGTTCTACCTGAACCAAAACATCCTCTATAACTCCAGCAGGATAAGCAGTGCTCCTATTGGCTAGCTGAATTACTACACCAGTAGGTTGTAAATTTCCAAGAGATAAAGATTTAAAAACAGACATAGGCATAACATTTATTGAAGCTCCTAAATCTAACATACAATTTTCAAATTTGTTATTGCCTATGATACAGGGTATAGAAAACGTACCTGGATCCTTGCATTTCTCAGGGATATTTGAAACTTCTTTACTAAGCAGTGCAGATACATTTCTTCCCATGTTTATCCTTTCATTCCCTTTGAGTCTCCTCTTATGAGTACATAGTTCCTTTAGAAACTTGGCATACTTGGGGACTTGTTTGATTGCATCAAGAAGAGGTATATTTATTTCTACTTTCCTGAAAGTATCCAAAATTTCTTTGTCTACTTCTTCCATCTTCTTGCTTGGAATTGCTTTTGGTGGGAAAGGAAGAGGGATATGAGGTGGAATTTGGGGTGGTTGCATCTCAGATTTGCTTGTGCTTGAAGAGGGTACATCATTCTCAACTGTTTTGGGCACATCTTTTTGTTTTTCAGGTTCCTTAGGTATGGGTATTTCAAGGTTCTTACCTGATCTTAACTGAATTGCACTCACATTTCTTGGATTTGCAGCTGGTTGAGATGGTAATTTGTCAGAGTTTTGAGATTGTAACTGGCTTAATGATGAAGCCAATTGCCCAATTTGGTTGCTTAAATTCTGGATGGTAGCATCATTCCTTTGTTGATACTCCAAGTTTTGTGCAGCCATTTGTTTCACCAGATCTTCCAAAGAAGGGCCACTTGTGGATGGTTGAGGTGTAGGTCTTTGGAAGGTTGGTGCATTGTTTTGAAATGGAGGTTGGGGATTTTGTTGTTGGTTTCCCCATCTCAAGTTTGGATGGTTCCTCCAACCTGGATTGTATCTATTGGTGGAAAGGTCATGGTTTTGTTGTGGTGGAGGTCTGTCATGGTAGATATTTGCTGCATAGGCTTGGGGACTATTATTATCCTTTTCTTGTAGAGAAGGACAACAATCAGTGGGGTGCTCTTGTGAAGAGCAGATTCCACACACTTTAGCAGTCATGGATTTTTGATTTACTGCCAATTGTGTGACTAGAGTGGTGAGAGCATCAAGTTTGCTCTCCAATTTAATTCCAGATGAACTAGAATTGGAATCAAACATAGGTTTGAAAGAATCATTTCTCACACCAAATTGTTGAGAATTGGATGCCATCTTCTCAATCAGGTTTCTTGCTTCAGCAGCAGTCATATCTCCTAGAGCTCCTCCACTTGCCGCATCAATCATGTTGCGATCAACGTGGTGTAAACCTTCATAGAAGTACTGAAGAAGAAGTTGTTCAGAAATTTGGTGGTGAGGGCAACTTGCACAAAGTTTCTTAAATCTCTCCCAATATTCATAAAGACTTTCTCCAGAGAGTTGCCTAATGCCAGATATGTCTTTACGGATTGCAGTTGTTCTAGAGGCAGGAAAGAATTTTTCCAAGAACATTTTCTTTAAGTCATTCCAACTTGTGATTGATCTTGGAGCAAGGTAATACAACCAATCCTTAGCAACACCCTCTAAAGAATGAGGAAACGCTTTAAGATAGACATGGTCTTCTTGAACGTTTTGGGGTTTCATTGTGGAACACACAATGTGGAATTCTTTGAGGTGTTTGTGCGGATCTTCACCCGCAAGACCATGAAACTTAGGCAACAAGTGTATAAGTCCGGTCTTAAGAATAAAAGGGACATCCTCATCAGGATATTGAATACACAAACTTTCGTATGTGAATTCAGGAGCAGCTAGTTCTCTAAGAGTTCTTTCACGAGGTTCAGCCATATCAGAAAAACTAGCAGTACTTTCAACCGATTCAGAAAAAATACTATCACTATCAATATCAACAAAGTTATTATTAAATCTAGCTTCTCTAACTAACCTATGAAAAGTTCTTTCAATTTCAGGATCAAATGAATATAAATGCTCAAAAGTTCTTCTAGTCATACATAGCATACAACAAGATATTTGATCATGATGAGCAATAAATCATAAGAATCCTAAATCATACAAAAGAAATAAAACAAACAAACAAACAAAAGAAATTTTTTTTTAAATTTATATTAAATTTTTTTTTTTTTTTTTTCAATTTAAAAAAAAAATTAATTAAAAAATTAATTTAAAACAAGTGTTTTTCCTAAAGATCGTTGATCCCCGGCAACGGCGCCAAAATTTGACGCGGGTTGTCGTGGCCCCGTCAAATTAGTACATTAAAATTAATTAACGTAGTACTAGGGTGTCAACCTAGGTCGTTCTCTCAAGGATCAACACAAAAATTTAGGAAAAATCAAGTCTTAAACTAATTTTTAACAATTAAAAATAAAAACTAAACAACTAAAAATTTTTACAAACATAAGTTCACTAACATACAAATGGGGGGGGGGTTTGATTGATTTTTGTTGTCACAATTAAAATTAAAACAAGGTAAATAAAGGATTTAAAACAATAAATAACAAGCGATTGATTTTCTTGGAGTATTGTAAATAAATTTATCCTTGGTTCACTAAAAATAACTTGTATACTTATTAATGTTAATTTCTTAGCTCAATTTGAATTGATCAACTAAGCGTCTTTTTCAATTCACAATTCCTTTACTTTCATTTAAAAATGAATATTTGAATCAAGCATCCTAATTAAGCAAAAGGAGTCAAGATCTTAAAATCTAGGAATTATTGAGCATACATAAGAACATCGCCTATATACATAATCTATTCTCAAATTATGGAATTAAGCAAACCATAATTATTAAAAGTGATTATGAAAATATTCATTAAGCATGCATATTTCCTTAATCCATTCTAATTTGAAATCTTATTCAACTCCATTTGGATAACTAAACCGATTAAGCATACAAATTCAATTAAACAAAATGGAATTAAATAAGTATAGAATGATTATGAAGAAATAACAATAATAAAAGCATACTATATTAAAATTAATGACCTCAAAATTACATTACAACATTCTCCAAGAAAATCAATCTAAGGGTTTTAGCCCTCCATAATTACAATTACAAACAAAGAACTAACCCGGAAATGAAGAAGTTGCTGGAAAATTCCAACAGAGAAGAGAAGCAGAGGAAGAACGTATGAGGAAGGAAGAATTGTGTGAAGAAATGGTGTGTCATGACCCTTGCTCTTGTGCCTATTTATAGGAGTTAGAAAGCAAGCTTTTGCCATAAAATATTTCAATGGAAGGAGCACTCTTCATTAATCAATTCAATGGTGCTCCATGATCAAGTTGAGTGCCTTTCCCACCATGCTTTGCCCACCTTCCAGAAGCTTGAAAACGTGTTTCTGGGCCAATTATTCACTCATGAATCGATTCATTGGTGGGAGGAATCGATTCATGCTTCCAAAATGCAATTCTGGGCTAATTTTACACGTATGAATCGATTCATTTGATGGAAGAATCGATTCATTGCCTTTGAAACTCAAATGAATCGATTCAAAATGCTGATTTTTGCATGATTCAGTCGTATGAATCGATTCAAGCCAGAATGAATCGATTCATGGCTCAAAATTTCACTTCCTGGTGCATTCAATTCGCATGAATCGATTCAAGAGGGGGATGAATCGATTCATCCCCCTGATTCTCCATATTTTGCACACTTTTTCACCCTTTTTGAGATCCTTTTGAATATTTCTTGATTCCTTTGATCCTTAGGCACTTTGATCTTCATTTTGGATTGGAATTCTTGAGTTTCTTTGATCTATTTTCTTTTGGCACAAATTAACAATCAAATATTACATAAAGATCAAATGATAAAAATGTGTTAAAATGCAATATGTTACACACTAAGTGATGGCAAATTATACACATTTAAAATGGAGAATTAGAGATAAATCATGCATCATCAGAAGACATCAGACATTCCCTTATCCACCGCTCCCACCTACTCGTAAACCTCATCTTTTGCATCATATATAATAAAAAAATCCCAACATACAGGCCTTCTCAAAATCCACTATAAAAATCAAACATGACTTACGTCTCCTCTTCACCTCGTCAATAAGCTCATTTGTAATAACCACCCCATCTAGCATATTCCCACCACCCATAAAGGCCGACTAATTCTCACAAATTAATCTACCAATTACACCCTTTAACCGTTTAGCTAGAATTTTAGCAATAATTTTATATAAACATCCAATCAAAGAAATAGGCCTAAAGTCCCCTAATCCAGATTCAGATACACCTTTTGGAATTAGAGCTAAAAAAAGCATTTGTTCCTTTTGGTAACACCCCAAATATATAAAAATCATCCATCATTTTGCAAACATCACACTTCAACATGCTCCAAAAAGATTTAATAAAATTGAAATTATACCCATCTAGATCTGGACCCCTTGAACCATCGCACTCCCAAATAGCCAAACGAATCTCCTCCTCTGAAAACTTCTCATTAATTTTCATGTTATCCTCCTCACCTAACATTGAGAACATAACTCCATCCAACACCGGCCTACTCCAGCAATCCTCCTAAAATTTTTGCTCAAAGAAAGATTTTACACCTTCCTTCCCCTTTACAGGTTCTTCCTCCCATCCACCATTGACCCACAAACCATGAATTGCACTACCCTTTCTCCTCTTACTAATAACAACATGGAAAAAATTTATATATTAACATTGTTAAAACCAAGACGACCTGTACCCCTTAAAATTTTATGATAACAAATGTTAATACCCAATTTTGTCCAGGCCCATTTAAAAATTTCAAAAAAAATAATGAATAAAAAATAAGAAATAATAAAAATAAAAAATAAAATAAAAAAATAAAAAAATATATATCCTCATTTCAAACTGAAAGTCAAGGTGATCCTCGTTCTGTTGGCGTCACGCAATCTTAATTAGAATATTAAGTTTATTTAAGGAAACAATATGACCTGAGGAGTAGGTTTTCAGAAGAATACTTGAGATAAGCTAGAAGTGACTTTTTTCAAGAATACTTGGGTTTCAGTCTAAGAGTCTAGAGATATTCTATTTAAGTGAAAATTCCTTAGCTTAAAGGAATTCGTCGTAGCTCATGATTTTGGTAGTGAACTGATGTAAATATATTGTGTATTTCTTCTTTTACCTTATCTTCTTCGCATCATACTCTAAGTCATGTATTTTTACTGTTGGTAAGGAAAAAAGTTCAAAAAAGCTTACAAGTTTAACCAACTCTCCCTTCTAAATTCATTTTTTTACCTTCAAATATAATTGTAAAAAATATTAAAATGCTTTGAATTTTCATAGACCTATTTGAAAAATAAAAAAGTTTACATCATAAGTTCACACCTCATTACCTTTATATATAGAGAGAGAGAGGGGAGACGATACTTGATCTCAAGCTAAGCAAACTTTAATAAAATTGCATTTCTTGATACTTGAACTCAAGAGTCAAGACCACAAGTTCAGCTCATTCCAGTTAGTCTATTTGTTTAGTGATACCTTATTGTTTTTACACCAAATGTAAATATATGAATCATGTATTTTAAAAGTGATAAATGGTATTGTCGAGCATGTTGATTAATTAGTCTCACATTAATGGGTTAAAGGCAAATGAAATAATATGAGTGAGAGGAATATGAATCCCACTAGTCAATTAGGTGAAAGAGCCATATAGCTTAAGTACATTGAGCTTCATTAGATATTCAATATGAGACTTCTATCATTTCCCCAAGGGCCGACATCTTCGGCAAGAAAGTTCAAGAAACATTTTGAAAATAAAAATAATGTTTTATGGTTAATTTGAACCCACAACAATTCACTTAGAGAAAAAGACCTCCACCATTAGAAAAAAGTTACCTTCAACACATATATGGTAATATTTATTTATATAGGATAACCTAAAATATATTTATAAAATATATTTTTAAAAATATGTGTCTTATAAATATATTAATAAATTATTAAATATTATAAATACTTTTAAATAAATTAAATGTCATATTTTAAATTTATACATGATATTAAAATATTGTTATATATTATTAAATATATTTTAAATATAGCGACGCCAATAGGTCGTCACTACTTTGGGGCAGATTCATTTAAGGGATACCAAATAATTGGAGGGAAAAGGGAAAACATAGCGACAAATCATCGATGAATACCTGGCAACGACGAAGCGTCGTCGCTAATTTGAAGGGTCAGGGGAATTTAGCGATGAATCACATCCATCGCTAAGTTTGGCGCCTACTAAAAAAATTAGTGGGAAGCCAAAATGAATGGATGTTATTATAGCGATGGGTTTGGAACCAGATAACTATTACTGATGGCGACATTTTGTCGCTAAGTTAGGCATCATCCAAAAAAAATTAAAGAGAAACCAGAAATTGGAGGGAGGTAAACTGCAGTAACCGCGTCAGCGACGGTTTGACGATTAGCGACGACCTCATCAATGGATGTTTGTAGAACTTAGCGATGGATACTAGGTTGGTCACTGATGTGGTAGTTAATTTTCACTTGGAGGTTTGTTTTAACATTGCAGTTGCTAATACGGTTGCTAAATAGTGATGACTTCTTTCGGTCGCTAACTTTTAGTAGTTGTTAGGGGTTTTTTTAGTAGTGTGAGAAACCCCAGAGTGGTTAAAGTATTATAAATTAATTTAACCTTGGAACAGTTGAAAAACCCTAGAGTGTTTTAAATTTTAACCCTAAAATGGTTGAAAAACCCTAAAACTGTAAGTATAATGGTTGTTTAGACTATAGAACGGTTGAACGGATATAGAAACGTGATTAAGGCAATTAACGCTAGTAATACGGAATCCCGAAATAAAAGCCATGATACGTAGTGGCATTTCGGGGTGGTTCTCATAAGAGATTTTAAATTATGATTGAGATATTTAAACCATGAATAAGATTTTTACAATGGATCAGGTTTCAGAATGATTTAATTTATGTAAGTGAATCTAGGAGGGGAAATGAATAAACAAAATTAAGACTAACATATATTTGATTCCAAAAAACAAGAATTGGTCATGCCCTGAGTACAAAAAAGGTAAAGGCACAACGACTATATTAAAGTTACTTCAAAAAATCAACAGGATGGAGCTCATCCCATTTATAGAGCTGTCAGAAATCAGGGGTTGTTGGTCTCTCCGCAACCGGTGTCAACATCAGAGGCAGTATCATTCTTATCTTTGGGCAAATAAGTAAAGACAAATGGTACATCAGAGGGCTCAAAGTCTTCACTCTAAAATTTGCTAGAAAAGCCAATTTTGTTCAAGTTGAGCGAAAGACCGCGGTTCCAGTGCATAACATACCGAACCGCGTGGCTAAAGGATTCCACCGTGACCTACTCAAAGATCATCATATCTTGTTGGAACTTAGCATCTTCTTCTTAGACTTTGGTGGCAAGGATTTCCTTTTCAATTTGTAGGACGACCAACTAGTCTTTCAAATCGGTAACCTCTTGACAAACCGTTCTACTTCGCCTTTCAGATTTTCTTCTGAATTTACGAGGGCGGCGTTCTTCTCATTTAAGTCTTGAATAAGTTATGAACCCAACCCTGGTCTTTTAAAAGACCAAAGATGCTCGATCCCCCTCATGGGCCCATCCACGATGAATAAATACAAAGCAAAGATACCTCTGAGGGTGGACCACACCGCCAGATCCAGAGTGTGGTTGAGGTCTTGAGAATCCAATCCCTCCTTGAGCCAAAATGGGAGGAGAAATTCCAACTCTGGAAGGCCCACCTACTCTAGCATAGGAGAATAGTTATCTCCGTAAATGGCGTCAGCCGGTATCACCTGGGGGTGGGAGCAGTATATGCAGGACCTTTACCTTTTGTAGGATCCCTTTTAACCCCGCCATTGGTCTTGATATTTTTCCTCTAACCATCAACGATGGGCTTTTTCCTTTTTTAAGTATTCCCTAGGGTTAAAGTATTGCCTTGAGGGAGGAAAATATGCTTGGCCTTCCTAAATTAGGGGGTGACATGGTTCTCCTCTTTCAGATTGATGTTCACCCCAAACATGATATTACAGAGCTGGTCCAGTGCATTACTCTCATGCTCCCTACATTATACAAATCAGTATCATGAGAAAATCCTGATACGAATATAAAAGTAAATACACAAAAATAAAAAGAATGGAAAATTTTCTAAGTATCCAAAAAGGCAAGGTACTTCTTCTGCATCTCTTCAGAGCCCAGGAAAGAGCGACACTTGAGATAAACAGCGCGAGATATCTTGTGCAGGACATGATTATCTGGGATCCCTCAAAAAGTTTATTTTCTTCAACCATGTAGGTTGAGCTCTCCATTAAGAAGTGTTGGTGTGTCTAGCCGGTTTGAATCAGGAACCGTCCCTCATCATTCTTCCAGAATGGGGTGTGGTCACCCTTGGCGAAAATCTTGAAGAAAGAATGCTTGAACAAGGCGCCTAAGGTCTTGGCCGATCCATGAAGCTTCGAAGTTGACGATGTCATTCTGACATCAGAGGTTGACAAAACCCAACCCACCACCAAGGTTCTTGCGACAAAGGACTCAGACATATCAAAAAAAAATAACAACGATGGGAATAAATCTCAGGTGCTTGGCCAAAACTTCCAAAGAAAAGACCAAGCCTCATCCATTGGGGTGCAGTTGGCTAGGGACGATGTCCAAAAATTTGATCACCCCCATCTCAAAATTGTTCAAGGGGAGTCTCAACCCCATCTTGGTCAGAAGAATTTCGTACATATAGAAGAAGCGCTCTTAGGGTATGTGGCAAGCCTGATCATCGTATAGCGGTATAATTATTGAGTAATGATCTTTGTACCAGTTTGAATGCCAAAACCGTTTAGCGTCAAACTCAACACCATTTTCGCCTTCAGTGTGGCAGCTAAGAATCTCTAGAATCTCTTTTTGAACCTAGAAATAAGGGTCCTAGGCCTTACGAGCTAACCAATCTATGTCGTCCACCAGCATAGTGGTGTCTTCTAGGTTAGTTCTCATAGTGGAATTTCCAATGACCATGGAGGAAATTGTATATTTCAAAAAAGGAACATTTGAGTAAAAGTCAATATCATCTTCGTGGTAGTGCACCACATTAGAGTCATGTCGTGACTAGGAGATGACACCAGGACGGGGATCGTGTCGTTGTGGGGTCAAAAGAAGTGGATGATAAATCCTGAGAAAGACCTAAAGTCCTCATGTTCACCTTACCTTGAGTTTAAAGAAGTGTTTCCTCGTGACCCCGTCCTAACCCACCTACGCATATTCGTTTAAGAGACTTGCGGATTACGCTAGACCCCACAGATGACTACGACGACAGAATGTAGAGGATCTCCATAGAATCATCACCCGTGTGGCTGCTCCTTGAACCTTGGTTCAATATATTGTCCAAAAAATATAACTAGCAAGGAAAAGTTTAGGATCAAAAAGGGGCTACTTGAGTAGATAACTTTAGCAATTCTTCAAGTACGGGTCAGGTCTGTGATCGATATGAGGAGTAAGGACACAAAGCAGCAGAATCTCTAGGAGGATAGAGGTGGAAGTGAGGAAGCTGCTGCCACTAGCCTCGTATTTATAGAGCCAATGGACGTAGTGGGCTGAAGGTAAACAGACGCGGCCCATGGACACGACGGGAGATGAAACAATGTGGCCCGTAGCAAACACGATGTTTCAACTACGAAACAATGTAACCGCTCTGACCGACGGAATGTCAGGCGTTATGCCACTTAAAAAATGCCACATGTAAAAAATAGGCTCTCCCTTCATTATTAATAACAGAATGATTAGTTAGGTTAATTAAGTTTTGATTAATTACTTAATTAAGGCAAAATAATAACAGAATCTTAATGATAAAAAATAATAATAATAAATTCTTTATTAAACTAAGACATCAGCCAATAACAGACATCTCGGCCTACAATAGTAGGAAAGATTAGAACAAGTAATACCAGTTGTAGCTTATTACCGTAACACCATCATGACAACAAGTTAAGGGGTAAATGATCCGGTATCAATTCCGATCCCTAAACTACAATGACAAGTAAGGCAAAAGGCAAGAGACGAGTCCAGAAAGATATCAGACTCGGACAATGAAATGACCCGTATATCTGTTGAAAAGACCCCGGTTAAAAAAGCCTTCCACCTAGTTAGAACTTCAAAATCAAGTGGGCAACTTGCCTAAAAAAGTAACCAGAACCTGTCAAGTGTCATATCACAAGTTGAACCTCCAAAATACTATAAATACCATCATTCATTACTGAATAAGTAACACGTATTAGTTCTCATTAACTCATTCATTTACTCTTATTGCTTTGATATGTGTTGAATCTGACTTAAGCATCGAAGAGTCTTTGCAGGTACAACCACCACCTGTTCCTGTGCATCACGGTTTGAAGTGCTTGTAGTGTGAAGTTGAAGGGCACGATGCTCCCATTGAGCTTGTGTTTATAATATCGAATTTCTACTGAACCGATATAAAAAAAGAGTGAGAGTAAGGTTTCATACCGGTTGTGAGAGTACCAAAATATCCCTACATACCGACCATTTCCCTTACTTTTAAAAACATAAATCCGATTCAGATAGAATATATATACACACACGACATCACAATCTTGGTGTATTCAAAGGTTTCTGCCCAGCTTTTGATTTAATAGCAAAGGCGCACATAATCAATTCGCTTAATCAACATTAACGGTATAAAGGATATAACATCACAAGCTTAGTGTATTCAATGACTTCTGCTTAGATAAGGGGAATAGCTCAATAGGTGAGAGTTCCATCACTTTATAAACACAAATTAATTTTTAACAGATTAGATCAATACTTGGCTGTTCTATTCGTATTTTAAATGCATAACTTGATGGTTTTTTTTAGAAAAATACCATGATATCAAAACAAAATTCAATATTTTCATTGACTTAAATTAATGGCGTACCCAAATAATCCCTTTATCAGTATATCCTTATTTTACATTGTGATAAAGGATATGAGAAAAAAAATAGCCAGTGGTTGAATTATTATAAACTTTCTCCATATTTTTTATTTCTATTGAGATAAAAAAAATTAAAAAACCAAAATAAATTTGCCAAATATTGGCACAATTAATTAAGAATTAAGTTTGTATCCTTAAAAATTCATATTCAAATTTCATCCATATTCAAACATCTTTTCACCAAAAATAAAATTACTGTAATTTCTTGTTATTTTTTCTAACAAGAAAGAAAAAACAGTGATTTGTACCCTACATCTAAGGGAACAAACTGTAATGTGGTAGGTACATCGTGGGTCTGATGCTTTTCGTTTCATGCTTCCTTTCCTAGGGTCATCCCCAATCAATGCATGAATCCCTACCTCCCCACTTGAACCTTTTTTTCCCTCTTATTCTAAAATGTTGGGAAGAAAATGTCACATTTTAATATATGACATACTGGTTTTATAGTTTAGTACTAGGTGGTTTCACAAGAGCATAATTTTGTGCCTTCTTCATTCTCACAAGATTTCCGGCTATCAAGGATATATAATATTGTATACAATGTTTTATATTTTAACCATAAATATCTCTATCGTATACAATCATGTTCGAATCAGATATTTACACCATGATAACTTTTCCAACAAAAAAACATTCACATCCTACATGCGGTGGTATATATTGCATGCATTTAGTCATAACTAAAAAAAATAAAAACCTTGATATTAAATGGGAAGTTTGTTCCCTGAAAAAAAAAGGTGCTAAGAAAATGACTTTCCACCTTAAGATTTTTGTTCTTATATTCTTTTTTGCTGAGCACATATATATAGTCCTCCCCACATATCTTTTTTCAGGAATCTATGATTAAAGTAAATTTGGACCACTGTATATATATGCTAACGTATGTTCAAATAACTTTTTAAGATATTGATATTTGTTTATAACTTTCTACATATTTTATTCACAGCCATATATTTCACTTATGCGTAAGATAAATTCAAATTTGCTGATATATTTTTAAGAATAAAGTTGCCGGTAAATACCATTTTTTGTATTTTGGTAATTAATGAGAGAAGTGGAAAGAAAAAATAAAAAAATGAAAAAATAAAAGAAGTGAGAAGCAATATAATAGATAAAAAAAGTTATAGAAAGTAAAAAATTTAATAATATATACTATCTTTTTCCCTAAACATAAGATCATTTTACTTAATTTATAGGCATTAAAAAAATTAGTTAGTTTAATTAAAATCATTGACTTTGTTTAAAATTAAAGATAATTTTTTAAAATTACTCTTAAGATGGTTAGAAGTACCATTTTTTCTTCTCATTAATTCTTTCTCCATTATAGCTAATGACTTATATTTTACATGAAAAGGCAAAGTCAATAAAAAAAGAAATTAATTTGTGTGTCAGTCAATTATATAATAGGAGAGATAAATACTTTAAATAATTTAATTTATTTTTTATCTTTTTAAACTATAATAAAAGATAAGAAAATTATAAAAAGAATTTTATATTTAAGGATAAACATAATATGCGATATATATATATATATATATATATATATATATATATATATATATATATATATATATGTACTTCATCCATCCAAATATGTTCTGTTTCGCTGAATTTATTGGCTTCTAAAAATTATCTTAAACTATTAAGAAAGGGTCTTATACTATAAATTAATTGTCTTTCAAAATTTATATATAATTAATTAGTACTGTACGAAATGCACTTGTATAGTACATGTTGCAGCGAGTCATACTGCAGGCAATGTCTTGGAAGAGAGGGCAATTAGCAAACAATAAAGAAGAAGCCATGTATGCAAGGATCAATTAGTTTCAGGTGCAATTTGAGTTTTATTTGTTTAAATAACTTTTTCTTTTCTCTTTTTCCCCACATGCACAATAATGCAAGTAGGTATATGCAATTAAATGTGGTGTTCACATGGTCCCATGGAACGTGATCAATGTAGAGATTCATCTGATCCACCTATTTTAAATTATTCAGAAGATGCCTGGATATTAATATTTGAGTTTTCTTTTTTCGACGAAAATAAGATAGTTTTATTTATTTATTAATCCCATCAAAAAGTAAAGAAGAAAAAGGAACAGCAAGTCCAACGCACGCCCAAATCATAGCAGTGTAATGATATGGGATAAACTAAATAAAATCAATAATATTTCACAATACCAAAACTGCATTAATAGAATGATTGATATAAAAAAATCGTGTGAGATTAATTAATATATCTTGCACAATTCATAAATATGAGATACCCACGTATTAGGAATATCCATGGTGAGATAATTTGTTTTATTCTTAAGGTGGGAATCAAATTTTTAACCTTTAATTAAGGGAAGATAAACCTATTTCGTCTAATCACACCCTTAAGTTATCGTTCTTCTTTGATTACTTATCTGTTTGGTCAACATTTTATATGATCGAAGTTTACAATTCATTTGAACTTTGATTAACAAAATATGAAAACTACATTAAGCTGCACCATCGTCTAATTATAAGGTTATATACTTTTCATGCTACGAAATCAAAAGACAGTAAATTCCACATCAATTTTTATATAGAAATAACAAGAATAAAAAGATAGATCAGAAAACAAAAACTGGAAACGCCACGCATATGACAAGGATATCTCATCTTAAACAAATTAGTCAAGTCTTTAGAGTTGCTTTATAAATATATTTTAATATAAATTGAAATTCAATTTAATAGCTTATTCCCACGTTGGCTGGGAAAGGAGGAAGGGAAATGGAAAAGGAAGAAGAAATAGGTTGTAAATTAAAATTCCACACTAGTATTTCTAACAAAAATCAATAAATTAATTAGAGTAAAAGTATTAGAGGAAACTAATTACTTAGTTTTCCATTTTAGCATACAATTAAGTTAATAGGTCTCTTATTTATTAAAAATAATTTTATGGTCCTTCATATATTACTTTCATTTGGTTTATGGGTCCTTCAACATTAACTCCTTCACAAAATCATCAAGTTCACTTTACTTGTTACTTGTGTTGATATGTGTTATGCCGTTAGGATGCCCAACATGATCATATTTTGCTTAGTGGGATAAAAAGTAAAATTAGGGGAAATTTAAAAAACATAATCGGGGAAATTCAGGAATTTAGGTTAAAAACCTAGCAATAATTTTGACTAAAGGGGACAAAGCTTGAAGACAATACAAATAATGAAGAGGACTATGGTGACCTTGTTCAATCAACTCAAATGAGGGACCCGACCTAGATATGTGATTCCTTTATTACACCAAACTCAAAATTATTATGTAATATTGAATTAAGTATATATCATACAAGTAAAAGAAAGAAATAACTAACTTATGAAATATATATCATAATAGTACAAAGAAGTAATCAACTCATCATTTTCGGACACCTTTCATTGGGATTAATACTTTACATCAATTGCGAAGGCAATTTCTTTGGCGGATGGGAGATCCGAATAAATATAAAATAGCTTGGATTTTTCGGGATGTGGATATGGATGAGAAGGGTGTAAACAAGAAGTTTATAGGTGAGGATGTGGAAGTTAAATATGGGGATATTAGTAGCAAGGTTGAGGGAATGTTTAATCGAAAACCTAGATGGTGGCATGATTTAGTTAAAGTTAGGTACAAGCATAGCTTAAAGAATTGGTTTAAAGATAATACCAAGAAGGTGTTGTGGTCGAGAAATAAAACAATGTTCAAGCACTACAATATTTTTGCATATAACGCCATTTTTTGCAACATATTAAAAATTGTTTTTGTAGGAAGTAATAGACAACACTTTCTCATTCTATTGTAACTGAACTGGTCTGAGCCGGGGTATAGAATCTGGTGTGGGAACCAGTCACAAAAGTGTATGTTTTAGAGTATTTGTACACTAGTATAGTGGGTATCCGGTATTATAATCCATCCTTTCAGTGGGAAAGGTCGGCCTCGTTGTCCTGGAGATCTTTCACACCAAAGTTTCACGTTGACAGGGGGCGAAAGGTGGTGTCACCTGTAAGGATCCTCCGACGCTCAAGTTAGAAGAGTGAAAAAGAACTCAAAGAATACTTAAGCAATGAAATAGTAGGGTGAGAGTCAGAACAACGTAACCTCGCATGTGTTCGGGAATATGCTATTTATAGTTGATCGTGGAAAATGAATCGTTGGGCGCAAGTGGACCCATGAGTTCTGATGCCGTGTACAAAGTATCAATCAGGATGACTCAGTATTCAGAGTGTGTCAGTGGGTAGGTCAATGATCAGTGTACGATTCTGACACAGGGATGGGGATAATCCACCTTTTCCGTATATCACACCTGTAATCGTACTTACTCCTTTCAGCGAATGATATAGACGCATTCCGCTATACTGATAAGTTATAACTCTTCTTATCTTATAGTGACACTGAGGCAAACAGTTATATGTAACGGAGAGACGAGAGCGGGTAAAGTATCCGGTGTCTTGGATACAACTTCGGATGACCGGTGTAGGAAGGATTCTTATGACATACCTTTATAGTACGGATATTACCCTGTGATACCGGCTGACCCTCTGGAACGGTCAAGATGACATCTCAACTTAAGGGGCCGGTATCCAGACCGGATCATTTGTCCCCTAGCTTGTGTGAGGGACTGTTAAGTTGCTCATATAAACTATATTATCTGCAAAGAGTCTGGATGCCGATATGGTACGCAAGCAATTTTGCCAAAAACGTCTACAAGTTTCTTACTGATGTTTTGCCCGTCCTACTGTTCTATGGTCGAAGGAAATGTGCCCAAATTGTTCTCACAATGGGTTTGGACAAAGATTTGTAATAAAGGGGAATCCCAAGAGTTTTCAGAATTTGAAACTCTTGGTATTCGAGTAGCGGCTGGGATGCATTTAATGCTTCTGAATGATTTGGACCATAAATGCTTTTTAACACGTGAGTCATCATTGCTCCAAATGAATAACCGTCGTTATAACTATTTTGGGCCCAAAATTTGAATTTTTTCGGCCCATTTTATCAAGTCTTTTCGTGAATCGTCGCTGTTTCGCGCCTTTGTGGTTCGAAACGACAGTGCTGTTTGACCCGATAACATTGTGTTTTGCTTCAAACGACGCGTCTTATGCCCGAAGGTTAGGCCTCTTCATTACCTATAAAAGGGCAACTTAGCGATTCCGAAAAGTCACATTCGCTGTCAACCTTAGTGAAACTCTGCTAAAATTTTGGAAGAGATTGTTGCTGGTATTTTGTGAAGTTCTCGCCTCTTCCATCCTTAACTTCCTTTTAGGTAACCTCCTTCTCCTCTTTTTAACTTCTTCATCTTCATTTCTCTTGAACTTTTAACCATGCGCCCTAGGCAGAGCCATGCTGGTCCTTCGAATAGGAAGGGAAACATCCCTTTCAGGCCTCTGGCTATCAAGGTGAGAGGATTTATATGGGTCCTTCCAGAGTTGGGTCTCGTGGTTCGGGGAGAGGTGGAGCCTCTTTTGTGAGACAGCCAGTGATTAGGCTTGACTCTCAACTCTCCTCTAGTTTTGAGGCCATCAGTTCCCCAGGAAGCTCGCCGAGTTCAAGCTGGTTCCTTACTAATGATGTTGCTTTTTACCATAGTACAGATGCCTTTGTTCATGCCACAGACGAGATGGAAATCAAGGGACGTGGCAAAGTTCCTGTCGTACGCACTCAAGAGGGGTGCGTCAACGTTGTGGCACACCGATTAGATTGGAAAACTATCAATCAGACTCATCCCTATTGCTGGGTAGAGGAAGAGTTCAAGGAAATCCCCTCTCGACATGCTCATGAAGATGGTCGACCGGCGTCCCCAAGCTTTAGGGTTTTTGCTGGAGAGGAAAATCATAGGAAATTCTTGGTTCTAGCACCCCGGCCTATGGAACGAATCTACCATACCGTGCCAGACGAGTGCTCCGTTTATATGTACGACTTCATTTTCCAATACCTCGGCGTGCATTTCTTTATGACTGATTTCTAAATGGGAGTATTAAGATTCCTAGACTGCGCTCTCTCCCAGTTGCATCCCAACGGATGGAGTCTCATCCGCGCTCTGGAAGTCCTGGGTGAATACTTCAATTTTAAACCCACTGTGGCTATGCTGTTCTACTACTGCCAGGTGGTCCGCCATGTAATAAGAAAGGCGGTTTGGGCTTCATAACCCTCTGCTGCGACTCGAGAGTCATCAATTTCAAGTCTTTCACTGAATCAGCGAAGATTGATGGGCGCTCTTTCAAACAATACTACACGAGGATTCGTGTGAAGCCGGAAGAGCCGGTCTTCTGGATGAGCGAGGATGGAATCCCTAAATTTCCCTTAAGCTGGACTCATGAGCACTTCTTGCTCGCCAGCCGTGCTTATTTCACAAACTAGAGTGAACTTTCCTCTCACTCGATTGAAGTCTTGGGCGCTCTAAGGGCGTTTACCTCTGTTCACAAAGAAATCTTCTACAAGCGTCTCATGCAGTCTGCTTCTAGTAGAAATACTTATCTGAGTAATTAACTTAACTCTTTATGCATGTACACAGTAATCTGATGTGTTATTGTAACTTATGTTTCTCTCTTTACTTTTGCAGACTAGATAGAAAGGAATAGCTCAGAGATGCTTGCGCTAAAGTCCCTACTAGTCGAAGATGGCTCCTCTTCTGAGAATGAGGAAAATGATGTCCAGCCAAAGAGGAACGCTGTCAAAGCGAGAGCTGAAATCATCCCCCTGACCTCCGAAGTGGGTGATGATGTCCCCCTCCTGGATTCTTAAGCTGAAGGGGAGGAGGTCTCCCAAGAAGAAATGTAAGGGGAGAAGAAGGAGAAGAAGAAGAGGGTTAGGCTTATTAAAGCCTCTGACAAAGAGAAGACCTCCACCGCGGTGCCGGAAAAGAGGCAAAAAATTACTCATGACACCGGCGCGAGAAAAGACACTGCATCTTCTGGAACGGCCCCTCAGCCTTCTAACCGTCCTACCCCTCCATCTTTTCAAAGGGTAATGATGGATTCGCCCAACTATTCTTTTCTTTCTCCCTTCTTGGTGTATGAAGGGCCTTCTCCTGTCGTACTTCCTCCTCCACTCTATAAACTCCACCTAACCCTAGAGGTGGACGAAATGAAAGAGGCCATTGTAGTTGGCAAATGGCAATTGGCTGAGTTAACCGGTCTCTTGAACTCCTTTAGCCACACTGCCGACAACGTTAAAGAAACAGATGAATTGGCTAGTAAGCTTGAACATCTGAATATCTCGGCTGTAAAAGATAGGGCTCATTTGAAGACCGCAGAGGAGAAATTAGAAAAGGCTCGGGAGCTGGAACTGGAGCAAACAGCTGGGTTAGTTTCTCTGAGGGCCTCAGTCAAATCTCTTGAGGGGAAGATTTCTGAACTTCAAGATGATCTCAAGGCGGAAAAGCAAAAGAGCTCCAAGCTTTCTGACGACCTGACCACTTCAGAGGCCGGTAAACTCAAGAGCCAGGAAGATTTTGCTGCTAGGGAGAGGGAATTGCTCAAGCAGCTTGAAGAGTTAAAGGTGGGGAGTGCTACGACTGGCTCCTTGGAGAAGTAAAATGCCAAACTGAAAAAGGACTTGGTTAAAGCCAGGAATAGGGCAAACAAGGCTGTTGATGCTTGTACCGCTGTGGCTTACGAGTCTTTTGGTCTTGCCGTCCATCAAGTCTTTTACCGCAACCCTGAAGTAAAATTCAACTTATATAGTATGAGTCCTTTTTATGAATTTCATGAAGGAAAATTGGTTGCTGTCGTGAATGGCCGGCATGAGAAACCGCCTTTAACTCTATACGAAACGCCCCCTCTCCCCGAAGGTCAGAGCATGGGTCCTTCTGGTTCCACTCCGGATCGAGGAGATCAACAAAAAGAGCACGCCCAAGAGGAGGATACCAAAGCGGAGAAGACCTGGGCGAGCCTAAAGGACGACAGAGGTGAAAAGGCGTCCACAACGGAAAATCCGAAGCCTTCCTCTTAGTCTCATATCTATTGCCTGCTTTTACTGCTGTGTTCTGGGATCAGCTCTAGTTTTATTTCTACTCAAAGATAAAATTTCCATTGACTAAATAGAATTTTCTTTAATTTTGCCTTTAGCATTTACAATAAATGTACCGTTATACATAACCTATGCATATATGCCACGCTTTTACCTTTGCATTATTCGTAAAACCGTTATGTATAATTGTCTTGTCCTTGAAATGTAATATGCACCCCGGAGAAAATGATTAAAATTGTAACAGATAAGTTATAAATGTAGAGTCATTCGTACGTGTACTGTCCCCAAGTATGAGTATCTTGGGAGGCAAATTTCTGACGTAAGATGTTACCTTTAAATCCTTTGAAGATGAGAAGATACATTCAACCTCTATAATGCAATACTGCAGAACGGGTAATAATCTTTAACAAGTACTAAGAATAGCGTTTCGTGTTTAGGAATTTGTAAGAAAATTATTCCAACCAAAAGGATGCTGATTGAGTCTTCCATCATAGGGATGGGGATTGGAATTATCCGCACCAGGAGTTACATCGTCAACTCCCAGGATAAGTGGTTGTGATCATCTGTCCTGGGGAAATTACTTCAAAAATGAGGACAGTGATTGATTCTGCCACAACGTTCGGCCAAACCTACTAGTTGTACTTGGAATTCGGTTCGCTCCTATAATCCAAGCCTTCGTGTAGGGTTCAGTGCAACCTTGCAAAAGGTTTAATCCTACAACCCAAGCCTTCAACGGTGTTCGATTTAATCCTACTAACCGTACTCGGAGTTCGGTTTATTCCTACAATCTGAGTCTTCAGACGGGGTTTGGTTTAATCTTACAAACCGTACTCGGAGTTCGGTTTATTCCTACAATCCGAGTCTTCAGACGGGGTTTGGTTTAATCCTACTAACCATACTCGGAGTTCGGTTTATTCCTACAATCTGAGTCTTCAGACGGGGTTTGGTATAACCTTGAGAAAGATTTGATCCTACAACCCATTTCTTACTTCGAGGAGTTACATCACCAATTCACAGACTAGGTGATTGAGAGGATCTTTATGCGCAGCGGCTTAAGTTTATAAATCATATCATAAAAAGAAAAAGTGAAGATGATAAGTTTATGAATTGCATTCTCATTAAATTAAAGGTATATTACAGAGGGAGCGTAGTTGGGGTCATGCCTCGTTAAAACCTTCTTGAGAAAACCCAATGGGAAAAAACTCAAGTAAGGAAAAAGAGTACATGCCGTCTTACCAACTAGCTGTAGTAAATACGTTAGTTCTGCGTGTTCCATTTATTACGGATCGGTGTTCCATCGAGCTCTTCTAGCCGGTATGATCATTTTCCAGTCACCTCAGATACTCTGTAAGGGCCTTCCCATGTCGGCGCCAATTTTCCTTGATGGGCGAACTTATTTCCCACACTTGCCTTCCTCAAAACTAGGTCCCTAATGTTGAAAGCTCTGTAATGCACATGTTTATTGTACCGGAGGGTGGCCTTTGCCTTTATTGCCTGGTCCCTGACAAAATCCTTTTCTCTTAACTCATGGAGAACATCTAGTTCTGATGCCAAAGTAGCACTATTATTCTCCGTAGAGAAATATTCCACTCTCACCGATCTTATCTGGAGCTCCACAGGAATCATCGCTTCAACCCCGTAAGTGAGACGGTATGGAGACTCATTGGTAGAAGATGGGGGTGTAGTACGATATGCCCACAAAACATGACATAGATGATCAGTCTATCCCCCCTTTGCTTCACCAAGACACTTCTTCAGTCCTTTCAACACCTCTCTATTAGCTACCTCAGCTTGGCCATTCGTCTGAGGGTGTTCCACAGATAAAAAGATTTGGACTATCCCTAGTCCTTCAAGCAACTCTGTGAACTTCCTATCAGTGAACTGGGTGCCGTTGTCAGTTACAATCTACCCTGGAACGCTGAATCGAGCTATGATATTCTCATACACAAAACGTCGTGTTCGTGCTGATGTGATATACACTACTGGCTCCGCTTTAATCCATTTGGTGAAATAATCAACTCCCACAATGAGTACTTAATGCCGCCAGGTGTGGTTGGAAATGGACCCAAGATGTTGAGGCCCCACTGGTAAAAAGGCCATGGCACCGCGGATGAAGAGAATTCTTGGGCCAGTGTGTGATGGAGATTAGAAAATTTCGGGCAAGCGTCGCACCTCTTAACAAAATCAATGGAGTCCTGCTTCATCGTGGGCCACCAATATCCAGCCCTGAGGATTTTTCTCATTAAGCTTCTTCCTCCGGCGTGGTGCCCACATTGTCCCTCATGTACCTCCTCCATTACTCCTTATATTTCGCTCTCTTTTAAACAAAGGAGATATGGTACTGAGAATCCTCTTCTGTAAAAAAAACCATCGACCATGGTGAAATATGGTAACTCCCTTTTTACCCTCCTTATTTCCTTCTCATCGGTGGGCAGCTGTCCATCAACCAGATAACGGATATATGGGGTAACCCAAGAATTCTCGTAAGAAGAATTAACCATTATAGCACTCGAAGAAGGGAACAAAGGAATGCTGGGCAATGTCAACGTACTCTGAACCACTGTCGTTGTACTGCCAGGCTGCTTCGTACTTACGAGTCTTGATAGAATGTCCACTCTAGTATTCTCTTCTCTTGGTACATGTTTAAACTTTAACACATCGAACCTCCATTTTAACTCGTTCACACAATTCAAATACAGTTGAAGTTGGGGCTTACGGACCTGTATTCACCTTGAATTTGTGATATCACTAGCTGTGAATCACTATATAATGTCACCTTTGTTGCGCCGATATCGATTGCTGCCTAGAGTCCAGCCAGACATGCCTTATATTCAGCCTGGTTGTTGGAGGTTTTGAAATTGAATCGAAGAGAAATCTTTAGATGCACACCATCATCACTCTCCACCACAACGCTAGCTCCATAACCTTTAGTGTTCGATGACCCATCAACATAAATGGTCCAATGTGCTCGAGGCGTGGTTGGATCCGCTCCTGTTATTTCTACAACAAAATCCGCCAGGACTTGGGCTTTAATGGCTCCTCGCGGTTCATAAGAAATTTCAAACTCAGAAAGTTCGATAGACCATTTGATCATCCTTCCAGCGAGGTCCGACTTACTGAGCATGGAACGGAGTGGCAAATCCATTCTTACCAGAACTGGATGTGGATGGAAGTATGGCCTCATTCGTCGTGAAGCCCATACTACTACAAGAGCGACCTTCTCTATCTTCTAGTATCTGCTTTCTGCTCCCTGCAACGTTTTACTAGTGAAATACATTGGCCTCTGTCCCTTTGGAGTTTTCCTGACCAATGCCATGCCCAAGGCTTCATCAAAAATCGCCAAGTATAAGATGAGAGATTCACCAGGGCCTGGCTTTACCAAGATCGGTGGACTTGATAGCACTTCCTTGAGTTGCTGGAACGCTTACTCTTGCTCCTGTCCCCACTCGAACTTCTTAGACTTTTTCAACAGTTTATACAGAGGAAGAGACCTATACGCCATTTTGGGCATGAATCAAGCCAGAGCGGCCACTTTCCCATTTAACGATTGTATTTCCCTAAAATTCTTCAGACTCTGCATATCCAATATGTCTTGACATTTACCTGGATTAGCCTCAATGTCGTGCTGGGTTAACATAAAACCCAAAAACTTCCCAGCTGGGACTGCAAAGGTACACTTTAATGGGTTCAACCTCATGTTGTATTGTCGCAACCGAGTGAACACTTGGCGTAAATCTTCAACGTGATCACCTCCAGTGGGAGTCTTAGCAATAATATCATCAATGTACACCTCCACCAGCTTGGTGTGCATGCCTTCAAATACCATATTAATCATACGCTGGTAAGTAGCTCCAACATTCTTCAAACCGAAAGGCATGACGGTATAGTAGAAGACACCGCGGTCATTGATGAAGGCCGTCTTCTCTTGGTCGTCCTCCCACATCGGAATTTAGTTATACCCCAAATAAGTATCCATGAAACTGAGGTATTGATAACCAGACGAATCATCAACCATACGATCAATGTTTGAGAGTGCATACGGGTCCTTTGGGCAACATCGATTGAGGTCTACATAATCAGTGCACATCCTCCACCTACCGCTGGCCTTCTGCACCATTACCACATTGAAAAGCCAAGACGAATAACAGACTTCTCTAATAAATCCGGCCTTCAACAATTCCTCTGTTTGCTCACAAGCTGCCTTTTATTTTTCTGGTCCTAATCTTCTCTTCTTCTGGGCAACTGGCCTCGTTTATGGGTAGACAGATAATTTGTGGCAGCAGAAATCAGGGTCTATCACAGGCATATCTACAGCAGTCCATGCAAAAAGGTCCTTGAATTCTTAGAGGAGTGCTAATAGGCACTGCTCCATAACAGACTCCAGCTTATCGTTAATGTGTGTGACCTTCTCTGGGGAATCCCCTAAGATGACGTCCCTAGAACCTCCGTCCGGCGTAGGCTTTGAGGGATTGAGAGGGTCAATCTTCAACTCTGCTTTGGGGTCCAAATCAATCAAACTGACCGACCTAGCCGCTGTTCCTCCGTCATTCAACTTCTTCTTCTTGTTAAATGCCTCCATCTTCACCATATTCAAGCTCAGGTTGTAACAATACCTAGCCATCTCTTGATCACCTCGGAGGGATGATACACTGTTGTCCTTGTCAATAAATTTGATAAGGAGATATGGGGTAGACACGATTGCTTCTATCGTGTTCAGAGTAGGACGTCTTATGATCCCGTTGTAAGGGGACTCCACATCAATCACCAGGATTCTGGACTTCACTGTTCTTGCTTTGGGTTCGTCCTCAAAAGAAATGAGGGTATCAAGATACCCCTTGGTGGGTTGCTTCGCTCCACTGAACGTCGTGAGCTCTTGTGTATATGGTTGTAAATCTGCATCATTAAAGCCCATTCTTTTGAAACAATTATAAAAAATAACATCACAAGAACTTCCTTGATCAACGAGGATCCTCTTGACATCCTTGTTGGCTATGACAATGATGATAACCACTGCATCATCACCTCCTAGAATCATTGGGCCAAAATCATCATCTGTAAACGACACCGCCGGTGCTGCCATGCCATCCCTGAAAAGGCGGTTGTCCCTGGGCTTCCCCTGCACTGATAGGATCATTCGGTGGTGGTTCTTACGAGCTGTGATTGACGCTCCTTCTTCAGCAAATCCTCCAGTGATCATATCAATCACCTTGCACCGGCCTTGCCTTTGCTGCTGAGGCATACCGTTCTGCTGAGATCCTTCACCGATCGCCACTCCCTTCTATTTTTTAGCAGTAGTGAACCTTCTAACTGGATTGCGACTATTGTCGCCCTCGTAATCATGATCCCTTCCTCTTTTTTCCATCCTGTCTGGCTCATCTAGGGATTTCTCCTTAAATAAGTACTGTTTCAGCTTTCCCTCTCTAATAAGGGTCTCCACTGCGTTCTTCAACGCCTTGCATTCATCTATGGTATGGCCAACCTGCTCGTGAAAGGCACAATATTTTTGGGAGTTCCCAGGTCTTTTTATTGGAGAAGGCTTCCTTATCCCATAAACACTGAGTGTGGGCCAACCAACCTCCCTTAGGATTTGAGAATGCCTGGAGTTCCACGGGGCGTAGTTACTGAAAGAAGCAACGCGCCTATCTCGTTGTTGATGTTGAGTGCTCATGAAATCTTCCCTTGGGGCATGCTTTTCTGGCTTTACCCTTTCCTTATCTCTCCTTAGTTGCGGTGAGGGTGCTGATGGCTTTATTCTAGCTGCAGTGGCTTCCAGGTGTATCTCTATGCCCACATATTTTGAAGTTTTTCTCTGAAACTCCTCAAATGTCGTCGGAGGACTTTTTGCCAAAGACAAAGCAAAGGCGGATCCAGGTTGTAAAGCTTCAACGACAATATGAAGTTGAATAGCCTCTGTGAGGTTAGGCACCAAAGCAGCCTCCTTATAAAATCTCTTCAAAAACTCTTTAAGAGTTTCATTTTCACCCTGCCTTATTTAGGCCAGGGTATGAGAAGCCCTTGGAACATCTCTAGAGATAACAAAATGACTCTCGAATGCAGCTGCCATTTCTTCCCAGGAATTTATTGATCCTGAAGGTAAACTCTTGAACCAACTAAGTGCTTCCTCCGTCAGTGTTCTTGGGAACATTTTACACATAACATCCTCATCAGCTCCCAAATACATGGCCTCATACACATAAGCATCAAGATGCTTAGTGGGATCAGTCTCCCTATTATACTTTCTGATCGAAAGTTGATGGGTTATTTACAGGTGCTTAGGGATAAGGACACTCATGAGTCTCATTGAGAAAGAAACATTGAGTTTGTATGCCCCAGAAGTTACCACTACCTGCTCTTTCCTCCTTGCACTGAATCTATCCCCGGAATCTTGGGTTTGTTCCCTCTCCTCATAAGTAGGAATCTTAGAATACTGAGGAGTTGTGGACCTTTCCCTTGCTGATGCATGGTGAGTATCTTCCGCCTGAGACATCACTCTCTCCCCAGTTCCCCTCTTCTCCATTCTCAACTCCATCAACTCCTCCCTGAGTTGCCTTATAACTTTATCTTGAGGGTCAGGGGTTACAACAGGTACCATCCTCCTCGTGTTGGTTATAGGAGATTCGAAAACAAGTCTCTTACCAACTTGTTGATGGGTCACATCCTCCACGTGACCATCCATAAAATCGTGTCCATCTCCTTCCATGGTGAACTACTAAACTTCTACGAAAACTAGGGATAACTCTATCAAGTCCCATTGGGCATGCCAATGAACTGGTCTGAGCCGGGGTATAGAATCCAATATGGGAACCAGTCACAAAAGTGTATGTTTTAGAGTATTTGTACACCGGTACAGTGGGTATCTGGTATTATAATCCGTCCTTTTAGTCGGAAAGGCTGGCCTCGTTGTCCTGGAGACCCTTCAAACCAAAGTTTCACGTTGACAGGGGGCGAAAGGTGGTGTCACCTGCAAGGATCCTCCGACGCTCAAGTTAGAAGAGTGAAAAAGAACTCAAAGAATACTTAAGCAATGAAATAGTAGGGTGAGAGTCAGAACAACGTAACCTCGCATGTGTTCGGGAATATGCTATTTATAGTTGATCGTGGAAAATGAATCGTTGGGCGCAAGTGGGCCCATGAGTTCTGATGTCATGTACAAAGTATCAATCAGGATGGCTCAGTATTCAGAGCGTGTCAATGGGTAGGTCAATTATCAATGTATGATTCTGATGTGGATCTTGTTGAGGACCCGCAAGGGTTGATTTCTAGATGAAGAAGGAATGCACAAAAAGGGAAGAAATACATACAGACATACATAATCCAAAGACAAATGGGGAAATCTAGAATGGAGATTGAATTAAGAAAGTTACGTTTTGCTGTAAGGGTCAGAAATTCTACTTCAACTTGTCCTTGATTGTTTAGATTCCATGAGAGATGTAAGGATCAAAACTTGCCTTCTTCTCACGTGAATTCCAGTTTACACTTTAATGGAAGTTAACGCAATAACATGACACTAACGCAACTTGGCAATTGATCTAAGGTTCCTTGATATTTTTTTTTGAGTTTAGAATTTTGTTTTAAATTCAATTTGGAAGACAAGGTAGAAGAAAGACAAAATGCAAGAAATAAAATGATAAAAAGATGGACAACATCACACCTCCATAATGGACTAGAATTCATACACAAGTAGCACACTAATGCATGGCTAATCAACCTTGCTTCACACAAGGACCAAGAGCATCACACTCACCACTAAGTTTACAAAACTTAGAAAAATTCATTAATCAATTTCTCTTCTTTTTCCTCACCTCCATTCAGTTTTGTATAACTTGGCTAAACAAGACAAAAAACAAACTACTCCACTACCTAGAAACAAGGGTAACCACCCACCATTAAGTGTAACACCCCGAATTTTATAAAAATGAATAATTGATGGAAATGAATAATAAATAAATAATTAAATTAATGAATTGATAATTATTAAGGATGATTCGTGAAAATGTATGGATTGTTGTGGCAAGGTATGAATACAAGTATATAAAATGATGAAGAGCTTGGATTCAGCATGTGTAATAAATTTGGAATGTAAGTTTACAAGTATGAATGTGTGAACAGGTGGAATAAGCTTTATAATGTGTAAAAACATAGAAGATGTTCAAATTTGACTTATAATGAGACTTTCCGAGTGAGAATGCTCAGGACGAGTTGCATAAGCCTTACATATTGTATATGAGTTATTGGAAGGGAGTGTATTGGCTTTGATTGCAAATTTCATGGGCTGAGTTGTTAAGAATTACGTTTTGTTTGGGTCCTGATGGTCTCGCCCGAGTGAGAAAGGATCTCGCTCAGGCGAGGATCCACTGCATTGGTAAATTAGTCTCTGGACCAATTTCGCCCAGGCGGTGAAGTTCCCGCTCAAGCGAGCTGGAGAAAAATGGTTACTGGGCCTTTTTCGCCCAAGCGAGTGTGAATGGCTTGAGCGGAAGTATAAAATCTAAAGCTGGAATGGTGTTTACTTAAATGGGTGGCTGTTAAGGTTGTGTTTGACCGAGTATGACGAGTGTAGGGTGCGTAAGTAAGATTCTGGATGAGAATTCACTCGAGTGGGAACCTTAGAACGTAATTTTATGAGTTGTGGTGAATTTCCGAGTGAAATTCCGAGTGGCATATGTCCTAGTCTTTCCCTTCCGAGTGAATAAGGTATAATCCGAGTGGTTAACATGTGGGTAAGTCTGAGTGGGACTTAATTTGGTAAATCCCTCTAAGTAAGTAGAGGTTAGAGCAATTTCTGACTGGAACCAGATTGTGGGGGACCCCTTCTAAAAGAAAGGGAGGTTTATGAAATCTGCGAGTGGAGTCCCGAATAGGGAATTTCCGAGTTCAAGGTAACTTATCCCGAGTGGATCCCTCTGTGTGTGAAATTCCAAGTGGGAATGCCACCGAGTGGGGACATATGGTGTGTTGTCCAGAAGTACTCTGGAATAACTCCGTTTGAGAGAAAAAGAAAGGAAGTCGGTTTTAGAGAAATTACCGAATGTGAGATTGATTGGGATTTCTCGGAATTAGAATGCATTGCCGAGTGAAAGGTCAAACGAGAGAAGAGTCGGTTTTGAAATAATTCACCGAGTGAGAACTGATTATAAGTTGAGTCGACGTTGAGATGAATGGCTGAGTGGTAGCCGATCAGGCGTTGAGTCAGTTTGGGAATGAAATGCTGAGCGAGTGATGTCTTATACACTCCGAGTGAATGTTGAATGTAAATTCCGAGTAAATAAGGTTTCATGTACTTTGAGTGGCTAAGGGTTAAGTGACTCTGAGTGGAATTTGATTAAAGAGTTTATTCCTGAAAAATGAATGGTTAAGGTATTCTCCGAGTGAGAAGAGGTATAAATGCCGAGTGGAAGACCAATGAGTGATGATTCAGTGCTAAGGCAAGTACCGAGTGAAGGACTGATTGGGAGGAGGACTCGGTTTCAGAATAAATTCCCGAGTGAAAAACTGAGCAAGATGAGTTGGTTTTGATTATTTTACCGAGTGGGAAACTGAGCGAGATGAGTCGGTTTTGGAATGAAGTTGCCGAGTGAAAAACTGCTTGTGATGACTCGGATTTAGAATAAATAGCCGAATGAAAGACTATATGAGTGTGAGTCGGCCCTGAATGACTTGGCTTAATGGAAAGTGGATCGGCCTAGATTGTTATGCCAAGAAGTGAGAACCGAGTGTGAGATGACTCGGATCCGGGTGAATTTTGCCGAGTGAAAATTGAATGAGTGTTGGGTCGGTTTTGGGGGAAAATTCTTTCAATAGAAACTCGAGTGCTGGGAAAGATGATTTCTGATTGGATTCGCTCAAGCGAATTAATACCTCGCTCAGGCGAACGAGTGTGGAAACAGGTACTGGGGTTGTTTCGTCTGTGCGAATGGAGAGGCATATGGGAGAAGGGGCTGTCTCGCTCAAGCGAATGTGGGTTTCGCTTGAGCGAGTGACACCCTGTTTGCGTGTTTCTTCCCTTTTCTCTCGGTTTTGTTTGTATTTCCCCTCCTTTCTCAGTTCTGATGGTATTGGCCCCTTTTCCCTTATTTTATTAGATAACGAGGGAATATAAAAGGGCATTAATGTAATATAACATGACCTGATGGAATATTGGGCTGCCATTTTAATTAAAACGGTGAGATTTTAATGGGAGGAGGATAATAAATCAAAAACTCTCACTTTCTCTCCACTTTACGTCACTTCTTCCTCTCCTTTCTACATTCTTCTTCTTCGTCTTCTTCCCTACTCTATCTCCTCTTTTCTTCTCTCCAAAAACCAAAACCGTGTGGAGCTTTCTTACCCTCTCCCATTTTACTTTCATGGAGGCTCAAAGGAGAAGCTCATGGTTGGATCCTCTTCCACTCTTCTCCTCTATTTTCGTGCAGAACCCTCTTTTCCTTGGGGGCTCGTGGCCAACTCTTGTGTGAGGTAAGTTCCTCACCACTCTTTATGAGTTTATGCCTTAGACTTTGGGTTCTTGGTTTTGGAGGAGTATATATGGCATGGGTTGTTAGGAGAGCACTTATGATGAGAAACCCTAAGGTGGGGTGTTGTATTATGGCATTAATGGTGGGTTATTATATGTGTAAGGAGTTGATACTTGGATGAGTGGAAAATGAATGAGCGTTTATGGTGTTGTTGGGTTTTAGTGAAACCCTAATTTTAATAAATTGGGGAAAATATGAAATATGAGTGGGAAATATATTTAATGATGATAGTGAGTGATATTGATATGGGAGAATGGTCATTAACAATGGTTGATGAATATTAATAATGATAAGTAAGTTTTGGTGAAACCTTAGCCCTAAGTATTTGGGAAAATGGATATATTGTAACATGGGAAGTTAAATTGAATGTGAATAGGTGATATTCAATATGTATGTTGTTAGTTATAGTGATGAACAATGATGAACATTTTAGATAATCCTTAATGGTGGAACTAATAGGATATACCTATTGGTTGGTGAATTGATAGGCCATAGATGGATGAGTTAAAATTGTTAATTTGGTGATGTTGTTGAGTTTGGTTGGTCCATAAGATCTAGAGAACCTTGGTTCTGGGAAAGGAATTCCCGAAGCCTAACACGATTACATATGTTGATGATTAACAAGTCTAGGACTTGGGGTTAAGCTTTATAATAAGCTAACAAATGTTTAGAGTTATGATGGTTATTGATTATGTGTATGTATATGTATGGTATGTAGATTGTATTACGGGTGATGCAATGGAGCATTTGGAGCGTTGGGATGGTTTGGCTCTTCCCTCAAGGTAGGAGAGGAGTTAACATTCAAATTGCATGAGTAAATTGAATAGTGATTGTTGTATGTGATGGATACTCATGTTTGCCTTGCCGTGTATATGTATTGAATAAATTGAAATGGCAACTGATAATTATTGAGAATTATTATGATACTTTTATGATGGGTGCAAGTAATTGACTTGCATGTGTATGAGGCAAATATGATTGTTATATATATATATATATATATATGTAATTTGTAATACTTTGTTGCCACATGTGTGGATTAATATTATGTTTGTTGCTATGCCTCTTGATAGCCATGTGTGGACTACTATGAGTGATGTTTGTGGCCATTGAGTGCCAATTATATGAATGACATGCCTTAAGGGGCTTGTATGTAATTATGTGATTATTGTAATGCCGTTATGGTTGATTACAAGTGTTAACTTGCGTATATGATGTGAAATATATATATGAAAAATGTTGAGATGGAAATGCCACATTAAAACTTGAAAATAATGACTAAAAAAATAAAGATAAAATCCACTATAGTGCATATGGTGGTGTTGGTGATTATGATGATGGAGATTGATGAGTGGCATTTGGGATGCACAGAGTGAGCTTGCATTTGATTTGCATTGCATTGCATCCATGGCATATCATAGCCGCCGTTGTGGAACATTGGGGGAGTTCCCTCGGCCGACCCAGTGGGAGGGTGGCTCGGTGCACGAGCAAGTTGTGTTTTCCCCTGTGACTTAGTGTAAAGTCACAAAGCCGCCCATGTAGTGCTTCGGGGAGCTGCATGTGGCCGACCCTTATGGGGGGTGGCTCTTGATGAGCAGGTGACCCCGGTGGTCTTTATGATCACAGCCGCCATGATTTGATATCTGGCTGGCCCGCAACACCATATGTTGAATATGTTGTATACCGCGGTCATGGTGAAAATGGCCAGGTGTTGCATGATGGGCGATGTGGTTTGGTACCAGTAAAAATATGGTGAATATGCATGCATTATGATATATGTGTACACATTTTACTACTGCAGTAGGGGCATGGTATGTGATCATGCTTGAACCCATAATTTGGTGTTTATTCCCACAGTCGGATCCGCATTTGTTGTTGATTATTCCATTGTGCATATGCATTAGCCATACGAGCATTTGCATATAGCATGGAGATATGCCATATTATGATGACGATTGATGATGGTAAAGATGATGAGATGGTGTTGATGAGAAGGGTAATTTAATATACCGAAAGACCACATGAAAGTAATAAATAATATGAATAAATGAAACGTTATGAATATGACGATATATATATATGTTGTGGCCCAATGTATGAAAGGCGTATTTGTTATAATTGAGGATGATGATCTTAGCCCATTGTGGTGCTGTGATAGTTACGTGTTGGCCCATTGTGGCGGTGTGATGAATGTGTATATGCTTGCTTGTTATGGTTTGTTGAATAAGTATGAAATGTGCATATGTTGTTGAATTAATAAACTATGATGATTGTTGATATGTCTAGCAGAGCACACATGATGTTGTATGTATATACACATGATCACAATATATATTATTCGTCATTTTGAATGTTTAACTCACTCTCCCATGTGGTCTCCTTTTTAGCATTGTGATGCAGGTTGCCATGGGATGAGTTTGGATTTAAAGATCAAGATTTGATAAAGGTATATAGTGGTAGAGGAAGTGCCTTGGCCAGCATCATTTATGGATTCTTGTGTATTAATTAAATGGTATATGATGATATAGATGATTTAGAGATTTTGAGTATGTATAAGACAATCCTTTGAATTGATGGATGATGAATATATATATATATATATATATATATATATATGTAGGATATAAGAGATGATTTGATGTGTATTAGAGGGATTGAAATTGAATGATGTTCATTGATGATTGAGATAGTCGGAAGAAGATTCCCGAATGTATATAAATGTATTTGTGTATATATAGGTATATATGATTATATCTTAGGCTTTGCATGCTTACGAAATAAATTGTAGAATGATGGTGAATGTCTAGTAGGATTATAATATACCTTTGCATGTTAGCCTAGACTTTTCTCATATCGTCATATATGGGACTAGGCGTGTGCCCGGTATACACATTCTTCCGCTGTATACTCTATTATTATTATTATTATTATTATTATTTTGTATACCTTTATGGGCATTTTAGTTATCGATCCAGCTTTAGGTTATATAGTCTCACTCTTTGGTCTTCTGTGATTTGGGTCTTGATGTGATCAGGGTGGTGTCTTTGAAATGTTTCCAAACGTGAAAAATTTACTCGTATTTTTATTAATTATGACGATCACATCGGGATTCGAGTACAGAAAATCAGGGGTGTTTTACTAAGTCTTAGTGGGACAATGCTGAAAATTTAGTTGCATAACCAAAAATTACAAAAGAAAAAGAAATAAAGAAAAATGGGTCTAGGTAGGATTTGAACACAGGTCATTCAAGTCCTACACTACCCTATTCTTGAGGCTAGGCCATTTGTACTAAGCCCTCTGCTGTTCATCCTTCCACATGATCAAATGAGTAAACTTGGGTGTCCTTTGTGGCTCATTGGTTATGTCTTCTAGGAGGGTGAGAATTAGCCTTTGTAAAGTGGCTTTGGTCTTCTTGGCCTTGGATCTTGTCATCAGCCCTCTTATTCCTTGTAGTGCCCCTGATTGGTGGGAGGTGTCCTCATCATTCCCTCCCTCTTGAACAGGATTTGTCCTCAAATCTAGGTCTTCTTCACCTACATCAAACAAAGACAAATCAGCCATATTAAAAGTAGAAGACACATTATACTCACCTGGCATTTGAATCTTGTAGGCATTGTCATTGATCCTCTCCAATACTTGGAATGGACCACCTCCTCTTGGAAGCAACTTGGATTTCCTTTGTTCAGGAAACCTCTCCTTCCTCATATGTACCCACATCCAATCTCCAGGTTGGAAGATCACCTTCCTCCTACCTTTGTTGGCTTGCTTAGCATAACTCTCATTCTTCTTGATGATTTAGGCTTTAACCTGCTCATGCAGCTTCCTCACAAAATCTGCTTTAGCCTGTCCTTCATAATGCTTAAACACAAAAATGTTAGGTACAAGTAATAAATCAAGTGGAGATAAAGGATTAAACCCATACACAACCTCAAATGGAGAGCCATTAGTGGTGGAATGGACAGCACGGTTATAAGCAAACTCAATATGGGGTAGGCAAGCTTCCCAACGTTTCAAATTTTGCTTCAATACCGCTCTAAGCATAGCACCTAGTGTCCTATTGACCACCTCAGTTTGACCATCAGTTTGGGGGTGACAAGTAGTAGAAAACAATAACTTAGTTCCTAATCTACCCCACAAACTCCTCCAGAAGTGACTCAGAAACTTAGAGTCCCTATCACTCACAATACTCCTAGGCATATGCCGTAGATCCTAATGATTTCTCTAAAGACTAATTCAGCTACATGGCTAGCATCATTGACTTTTTTGCATGGAATAAAGTGAGCCATTTTAGAAAACCTATCCACCACTACCAATATAGCATCTCGGCCAGCATTGGACTTAGGTAACCCAAGCACAAAATCCATGGACAAATCTACCCAAGGGTGTTCAGGAACAGGGAGGGGAGTGTACAAACCTTGGGGGAGCACTTTAGACTTAGCTTGCTTACACTCAATGCATGCCTCACAATGTTTGGCTACATCCTTTTTCATGTTAACCCAATAAAAATGCTCATGCAAGATCTCATAAGTCTTATGCACCCCAAAATGACCCATCAAACCCCCTCTATGTGCTTCCTTCACTAAAAGCTCTCTAATGGAAGATTGGGGAACACATAACCTATTCTCTCTGAATAAGAACCCCTCAAACCTATAATACTCATCCTTAGGCACCCTTTCACACTCCCTATACTTCTGGCCGAACTCATTATCACCATCATACAGCCCCTTTAAAATTTCCAACCCAAGCAGTTTGGTCTCAACAATAGAAATCAATGCATATCTCCTAGACAATGCATCAGCAACTACATTTCCCTTCCCTTTCTTATACTTAATGACATATGGGAATTGTTCTAAGAACTCAACCCATTTGGCATGTCTCTTATTAAGCTTACCTTGACCTCTAAGATACTTAAGAGACTCATGGTCACTATGGATAACAAACTCCTTAGGGAAAAGATAGTGCTGCCATGTTTTGAGGGTTCTCACTAAAGCATAGAGTTCCTTGTCATAGGTGGAATAATTCAAGGTGGCCCCACTTAGTTTTTCAATAAAATAAGCTATAGGGTGGCCCTCTTGAAGCAAAACAGCCCCTATACCTATGCCAGAAGCATCACATTCTATTTCAAAAGACTTGGAAAAATTAGGCAATGCTAGAATGGGTGCACTAACTAATCTTTGCTTAAGAGTTTGGAAAGCTCTCTCTTGTTTTTCCCCCCACTTAAAGCTCACATTCTTCTTCACCAACTCATTTAGTGGGGCTGCCAATGTGCTAAAATCTCTCATAAAGCGCCTATAAAAGCTAGCTAGACCATGAAAGCTCCTAATTTCACTCACGGTTTTTGGTCTTGGCCATTCTTGGATGGCCTTCACTTTTTCTTGGTCTACCTCTACCCCTTTAGAACTCACCACAAAGCCTAGAAACACCACATGATCTTGACAAAATGTGCATTTTTCAATATTAGCATATAATTGCTCACGCCTCAAAGTAGCCAACACAGAATGCAAATGATGAACATGCAGATCTAAATCAGTACTATACACCAGTATGTCATCAAAATACACTACCACAAAGTGTCCTATAAATTCTCTAAGAACATGATTCATCAACCTCAAGAATGTACTTGGTGCATTAGTTAACCCAAAAGACATAACCAGCCACTCATACAAGCCAAATTTGGTTTTAAAAGCAGTTTTCCACTCATCACCTTCTCTAATCCTAATTTGGTTGTATCCACTTTTTAAATCAATTTTGGAAAAGAATTTTGCACCATGTAATTCATCAAGTAGATCATCAAGCCTAGGAATGGGATGCCTATACTTAATGGTAATACTATTCACACTCGTACAGTCACTACACATGCACCAAGTTCCATCTATCTTAGGTACTAAAATCATAGGAACAGCACAAGGAGAGATAGAGTCTCTTACCCAACCTTTATCTAGGAGAGCTTCCACTTGCCTTTGTATTTCCTTGGTCTCCTCAGGGTTGCTCCTATAGGCTGGCCGGTTTGGAATGGTGGCTCCAGGTATCAGATCCACCTGATGTTCTATCCCTCTCAATGGTGGCAACCCACTGGGTAGATCTGAAGGGAAAACATCCTTGAATTCCTGCAAAAGAGAAGAAATAGGAAAAGGCAAAGAAGAAAAACAAATGGGATTAGTATTCAGAATAGGCTTGCAAACCAACACGTAGAGTGGCTGCCTTGCAACCAACACTTTCCTCACTTCTCTTTCTTTTGCTATCTCTCTCTCATTCTTTTTCCTCTCTTTTTCACTCTTTTCTCTTCCTTTTATTTCCCCTCTTTTCTTCACTCTCTTTTCTCTCTTTCTCCTCTTTCAAGCTCTCGGTCACACTCAATCCCGCACTTTCATGACCTTTTTTCTCTCTCACAATTTTCTCTCTCAATCTCAACTGATCATGACACACCTCCTGTAGGCTTAAAGGTTTAAGTACCACCTTCTTTCCTTGATGGGTGAATGATATTTTGTTGGAGAAACCATCATGGATAGTCTTGTAGTCATGCTGCCACGGCCTTCCCAACAACAAATGACATGCCTCCATAGGCACCACATCACACAAGATCACATCTGAATAGGTTCCAATGACTATAGGCACCTCCAACTGCTGCCTCACCCTTATGTCTCCATCATCACTTAGCCATTGTAACCTATAAGGTCTAGGGTGGGGTTTGGTAGGGAGAATCAACTTGGATACCATCCTAGTACTAGCCACATTAGTACAACTCCCACTATCCACAATCACCATGTAAAGCTGTCCCTGTACAGCACACCTAGTGTGGAAAATATTGTCCCTTTGGCTTTGGTCTAAGGGTTCTATATGGGATCCTAACAACCTCCTAACCATTAACAATCCCCCCTCATTCACTTCTGGTTCTACACCCTCTCCCTCCTCACTCTCATACTCCTCCGGTGTATCAGACTCACTAAACAATTCACCATCCTCCTTTATCACTACTGTCCTCTTTATAGGGCATTCATAGGCATAATGCCCCTTACCTTGGCACTTGAAGCATGTAATGTCCCTAGTCCTCTTAGGGATTGGTTCCTTACCCTTAGAAGCATTATGATCAGCCTCCTTAGTGGCCTTAACATCCAAGGCCGAGCTACCTGCTGCCTTGGCCGAATAGGGTGCTGCCCCAAAGCCCTCCCTCTTGGCTTTGTCCTTCCACCCAGATGTGGGAGTAGGGGCAATTCTCCTTGTAGCTCCCTTCCTTTTGAGTTGCCTTTCTACTTGAAGGGCCCTATGCACAAGGTCATCCATCTCAATGAATTCCTGCAACTCCACAACATCACGAATATCAGTACACAAACCAACTAAAAATCTAGCCATAGTTACCTCAGGATCCTCTTCTAGATTGGCTTGGAGCATCAGCATCTCCATCTCCTTATGGTACTCCTCCATACTCCGACTCCCTTGAGTGAGTCTTTAAAGTTTAAACTTCAAATCTCTCTCATAGGAGGCAGGCACATACCTCTTCCTCATCAATCTCCTCAAGTCTGCCCAAGTACTCACCGGTGGCTCTCCATCTCTTTGCCTCTCCCTCTGAAGTTTATGCCACCATACCAAGGCATAGTGTGAGAACTCAGCGGCTGCCAATCTCACCTTTTGCTCCTCCTCAAACTCTCCACAAGCATATACATTTTCTAACTTAAGCTCCCAATTCAAGTAGGCCTCCGGATCATTTTTGCCTGCAAAAGAAGGAATGTTTAGTTTTATCCCTTGCAGGGGATTGCTCTACTGCTCCCTAGTTCTCCTATCTTCTTCATGTCTTGGTATCCTTCCTCCATGCCTCCTTGGACTTCTCCTTGCTTCCCTATCATTCTTTAACTGGTCAATTCTCCCATGTATTTCGTCAGTGGCTTGTCGGAATAGCCTTTCAAGATGTTGAGTTAGAGCTTGCATTTGAAACGGATTAAGGCCTCCTTGTTCACCCTGTTCTGTCATCACTAAAACACTTATACAAGATGAAAAACAATTATAAACAGTTGTTGCTTGGACCTCACAAATAATTTCTCTCAAGTGTTTCACTTAAATTTTGGCTTTTTCTAGTAATGTAATTTTCACTCTAGCCTTTTACCACTCTTGATGCTATTCAATCCTTGAGAGTCACAAGTATAGTTCAGCCACACATAAATGCTCTACCTAATGTAATATGCTAATGATGGTAAATGGAGATATGATCCTATCACTAGAGGCCAACAAATACAAGACACCAAAAGGACACACAAACAATACTAGAATTGGACTACAAACAAAGACAAAGACATACAAGATTCAAACATTTAGGGTACGGTTTTTTTTTGACAATTTTCCTTTCTTTTCACAACCTTAATTATCAATTTTAGGCATTTAGAATCAGAATTGATCAATGGAAGATGATGGAATTCGAAATACCTTTTTGGGTGCTGTCCAAGAAACTTCAAGCCCTTCACTCCAAGAGTTTTGATACCAAATGATGTGGATCTTGTTGAGGATCGGCAAGGGCTAATTTCTAGATGAAGAAGGAATGCACAAAAAGGGAAGAAATACACACAGACATATACAATACAAAGATAAATGGGGAAATCTAGAGTGGAGATTGAATTAAGAAAGTTACGTTTTACTGTAAGGGTCAGAAATTCTACTTCAACTTGTCCTTGATTGTTTAGATTCCATGAGAGATGTAAGGATCAAAACTTGCCTCATTCTCACATGAATTTCAGTTTACACTTTAATAGAAGTTAACGCAATAACATGACACTAACGCAACTTGGCAATTGATCTAAGGTTCCTTGATATTTTTTTTTTGAGTTCAGAATTTTGTTTTAAATTCAATTTGGAAGACAAGGTAGAAGAAAGACAAAACGCAAGAAATAAAATGATAAAAAATATGGACAGCATCACACCTCCATAATGGACTAGTATTCATACACAAGTATCACACTAATACATGGCTAATCAACCTTGCTTCACACAAGGACCAAAAGCATCACACTCACCACTAAGTTTACAAAACTTAGAAAAATTCATTAATCAACTTCTCTTCTTTTTCCTCACCTTCATTCAGTTTTGTATAACTTGGCTAAACAAGACAAAAAACAAACTACTCCACTACCTAGAAACAAGGGTAACCACCCACCACTAAGTCTTAGTGGGACAATGCTGAAAATTTAGTTGCATAACCAAAAATTACAAAAGAAAAAGAAATAAAGAAAAATAGGTCTAGGTAGGATTTGAACACAGGTCATTCAAGTCCTACACTACCCTATTCTTGAGGTTAGGCCATTTGTGCTAGGCCCTCTATTGTTCATCCTTCCACATGATCAAATGAGTAAACTTGGGTGTCCTTTGTGGCTCATTGGTTATGTCTTCTAGGAGGGTGAGAATTAGCCTTTGTAAAGTGGCTTTGGTCTTCTTGGCCTTGGATCTTATCATCGGCCTTCCTATTCCTTGTAGTGCCCCTGATTGGTGGGAGGTGTCCTCATCAGATTCTGACACAGGGATGGGGATAATCCACCTTTTCCATATATCACGCCTGTAATCATACTTACTCCCTTCAACGAATGATATAGACGCATTCCGCTATGCAGAGTATCTATACTGATAAGTTATAACTCCTCTTATCTTATAGTGACACTGAGGCAAATGGTTATATGTAACGGAGAGACGAGAGCGGGTAAAGTATCCAGTGTCTTGGATACAACTTCGGATGGCCGGTGTAGGAAGGATTCTTATGACATACCTTTATAGTACGGATATTACCCTGTGATACCGGCTGACCCTCTGGAACGGTCAAGATGATATCTCAACTTAAGGGGCCGGTATCTAGACTGGATCAGTAACACCATCTTTTTTATTTTGTTAGTTTTTTATTATCATAAAATAAATCAATTTTTAAAATGTATATTTGAAATTAATTATAATAAAACTATCATAAGTTAAGACATGTTCTATTGTCTTTGGAAAGTTTATATGAATTTATCCTTTAGTTTTTCTTTCACATGTAATTGACATGTCATCAGTTTATCTCATATATGGACATCATCTATCTTTATTTAGGATTACATACTATAATGGTTCATAACTTGTAGCTAGATATTTCATAATACCTACTGCCTCTATTATCAAGGCTTATTTCCTTGTGTTGCTTGTTGATGCATGATAATTTGTAATATCAAAATATGAATTACAAATCTCTAATGCATATTTAAATTTCTTTTTTTCACAGCTATATGGACATATGATAATATAAGCAAATATGAATTCTACAACAACTTGGAAGTGAAAGACAATGAAAACATGTTTTAATCATCATAAGTATTATGTTCTTAGTACAGGCCACCAAGGCCAACACATTAGCATCCCTTTTTAAGACTCTCAAACCATCATCAAACTCATACCTAGGGTCATACTAAAAAATGTTAGCTACCCTTACAAACTTTGGGAATGCAACGAAATCAACCATATCCTCATCAATGTCATCTCATTGTTCAATGTCACCTTATTTACTATGTCAGTTGTAACACCCCTATTTTTATTTTAATTGATTACATAAATTTTATATTAAAATCTTGATAGAATTTGACCATAAGCCTTTTGATTTTTTTTATCAGCATAGTATTTCAGAATTTATAAAAAAAATTATTATTAAAAAAACAAAAACTTTTCTTTTGCACCCCTAAATTATTATTCGCACCAGCCCCTCATAATTTTAGCCACCTTCACGAGAAAAGTTACTGTGCAATTTTGAAAATTTCAAACTTTGTGCAGTAATCTGTATGAAATTTTCAATTCTTGCACAATACTTTTATAATAAAATATTCAAATGCATAGTAAATTTTTTTACTATAAATAGAGGGGCGAGGTACCGAGGATTTCATCGAATTTTGAAAACTTAGTAGTGTTGGGAAGAGAGTACTAAGTAAAGAGAGGAAGATATTTTTCAAAGGAAAGAGGTTCTGTAAAAATTCTGAGGTAATAATAAATTTCTTTTATATTCTTTTTATGATTATGAAGGTTGTTTTTATATCATTTAAAAATATATTAATATACTGGATATAATATTATTTTAAGTTACTATTTTAAATAGTAAATTACTATTTACTGTTACTATTCACGTTTTACTATTTACTATTACTATTCATATTTTACTATTTACCATTACTATTCATATTTTACTATTTACCATTACTATTCATGTTTACTATTTACCATTATTATTTACGTTTTACTGTTTAACATTACTATTCACGTGTTATTATTTACCGTTACTTTTTATGGTAACTATTTAAAATTTACTATTTACTGTTATTATGCATATTTTCTATTTACCTTTCCTGTTTTAAATAGTAATCTAAATTTTCATCTTATAACTATATTAAAATGAAATTGGTATGTTTTAAAACTCGGATGCAAGAGGTAGGGGGAGTGAGATAAGAATATAATATGGGAAACATAACAATAATGAGAGGAGTCCCCTACTCCTTTTAACTATGGACAATTATTATATTTTTTAAAGTAATATTTATTATCATATTAAATAAATAAATAAATAAAATTTATTAAAAATTTAAAATATTTAGATAAATCATATTGATTAACCTAACATAAAATTTAAAATATTTGGATGATTTATTAACCTAACATACTGTATCATTAAGATTTGGACTATTATGGACTATTATGGACTTATATGGACTGAGTTATACCTTTGCATTGATTAGACTATGATGGATCCATATGACCATTAGACTATTTTAGAATTGATATGGACCAACTAACATAATGACTGGACTAATATGACTTAAAATGAACTTTAATGATTAAAGACATCTTGAATAAATTGTGTTGATTTTGTATAATGATTGTGTTATTTTTATTTAATTGATTTTGTGAATGATTATTCTGTGTTGTTATGGAGAATGAGCATGTAGCAAGCGTGACAGAAAACTAAAACTCTGTAAGAATTTACTTATCTCTTACTTCTTTATTTATTTATTTATTTTTATTCAAATTACTTTTAAGAAATTTCTTAGTTTTCAATGAAACTACATAAATTTTTAAAATCTCTTTTATCTTTAAAAAAATATATTTACTAAAATTAAGATTTCTAGTTAATTTATCAAAAAGAAAAAGAAAGAGAAATTATTTTATAAAAATAATTTTTTATATACATGTATACATATATAAAGAAATTTAAATCTTAAATGAAAAGAATATCTTTCACTAATATTTTACTTTAAACTCTTAATGTGTATATATATATATATTATTTTATGTATAAAAATATTATACAAACTTTTCAAGTACTGTGGTTTTAAAGATTGATAAGTCAAGTTTTTAGTAATTGATCTTGAATTGATCTATAAATTTTCTAAGGAAGGATGTGAAATATATTTAAGGCTTTGAAACTTAAATTATGATGAGATTTGATTTGTGATTGAAAAAGAAATTGTACTAAAATTTTATATGTGTAATAGAATATATTTGAGAATTTGAAAAGGTACAGTTTACTGGGGTGGCTATGTCACGATTCGTAGGCCCCGACAATATAATTGAGTTTCTAAAAGACTTAACCAACTAAATATGCGAGTAGTTCATGCATCATGAATCATCAAAGAGAAACAAAATGATATTGTCTTGGGACAGATTATAGAAACCGATGATACATTAGAGGAGGCTTAATTTCGAGCCTTGGATGAGAGGGTGTGGAAGGGTGATTCAGGGGACCTAGGGTCGCTCCCTAGTGTCAGGTACTTTCACAATAAAAACCTTCTCAATCTGACTAATCTCTAAGTGTTTTCATGCCAGTTGAGCTGTTCATGTTATTATTATTTGGAATTATGAAACAGTTAAACTCCTGGTTGGCCCAGTGCAAATAAAAAATTTAAGGTCCCGTATATATAGGTAAGTTATGATGAAAATATTGCATAACATTCATACATTCATAATTGATATTATTATACTAGTTTGTGAAAACCCTTTTATTGCTTATGTTCTATTTGGGAATATTATATTCTATTTCTCACTCCTTTCTCCGTGTTTTTATTTCATATGTTTTAAATTGATGGTTCATACAGAGGGAAGAATCAAAGAATCTCAGCAGTAAATATAGCACGTTCTAGAAAAGGAGCTCGGTATGAATACCGTGGTCTGATGAATAAATAATGTCATTAAGTAACTACTTTTGGGTCATGGAGTTTCCTCCCTTTCAAATAATGATAATATTTATTTACTTCGGATGAATATAAAATCACTTTATAAATTTTTAATGATATTATGAGGTATTTCAAAAATATTGTATATAATTTATTCCTATAGTTTCTTTTTAATGATTATATTTTTAGTAAAAAAAATTTACAAATTTTTTAGAATTTATTAAGATGTAATCAGAGGGCGTTACATTAGCTTCCTCTCCATGAACAAACCGAACACCATAGTTTAACTGATATTTATCTCTTAAATCACACAATAATCATAATTAACTAACAATTGAATAAACTAATCATATAATAATTACTACTTATGTTATTTTTAATTTGTTAATTTTTTATTCCTCAAAGACAAAGACATTACTAGAAAACACTATTTAAGCTATAAGAATTTATGCATAAAAAATGTTTTGTTTTTAATAACAACCCCATTTAGAGATGACTAAAGAATAACTAACAAAAATCACTTATGGTGGAGGTTTGCGACGTGGGGTAGCAATGGAAAATGACGTCATTACCAATACTTATAAGTGTTCATACATAGAGTAGTAAGCACAAAATCCTAGGAAAATCCTCCTAGAAATTAGGTCTATTAATCTCTATAATATGTCACTTAGGTTACAATGTGAGCCTATAGGCCGTATTTCTACGCTTAGCAAAGTAAAGGAAAAAGAGGGAAACCAGGCCCAATTCTAGAAATAGATATAACCGCTTTTGATGGGATAATGGAGAATCATTATCTGCTAAATAAATAGAATAAGGGGGTACCATAGGACCCCCTTTGACCCGGGGGGAACAATAAGTAATGTCTCACATCATCCATCATTGAAGTTGGGTGTATATTTACTAGACAACATTCATCTAGAACGTCGTCATTGTCTTTGTTAACTAGTGATAGGATTCCATCCATCTTTGAATATTTGGCTGAATCCATCGTAGTGCTATCGCTACAATGAAAAGAAAAATAATATAGAAAACATAATACTCGTTGCCAAGTAATTTTGCAAGGTTGTGGCTAACCCTATTGCTGGGTTTGGTAGGCTAATGAAAAAATAAAGGGAAATTTAATAATATAATGATGGTTATAGGTGTTACGCCAAACTCTTCACTGTCTGTTGTCTCCTAGACCGTCGACTAGATCCGTCACACGCATTGTCACTATGGTTGATAAAGAATCTAAAAAGACACCCATTGCCAAAAACGTCATTATAATTGGCAGACACATTAAATCAAAAAGAGAGAAAAATAGTAATGATGAAGGACAAGCTCGTCGTTGTCTTCTTTACCATAACTTATTGCTCCTTCCGTCTCTATAGCTAATAAAGAATATGAAAAGATACTCGTCCCCAAAGACATTGTTAAAATTGGCTAACCTTTCATACCCATGTCATCGCTATTTAATAGTTATTAAAGACTGAGTATTTCTATGACTAAACTTGTCACCATTGTACTATAATGTAGTGACAAGACCTGTGTCTCCTTGCTAACAGTAAAACGTGCCAAGTTACCAGTTAATTTTTGCCATGTGTTAATTTTTTAAAATTAGTTACTAGTTTAATGATGGGATGAGCTTTGTCACTAAAGTAAAGCACTTAATTGAGTCCAACCCCTCCCTCGTACTTTATCTTTTCTCTGCAACCTTAAAACTCCACTTCTATCAACTATCTCCTTATTTCCGCAACCACCCCCTCCTCCAGCAATGACAAGGTCTCTCTAGAAACAACCATTTCTTCAATGGCTTCTTATTTTAACTCCCTCTCAACCTCTATCAATCATTCCCCTTCTCTCGGTGGTAAGTGCCATTCTTCTTCTCTATCTTCCCCTCTTATTTTTCCCATATCCTTCTTCTCATTTCCATCTTCCTGTATTTTTCTTCTTTAAACCCTAAAAAACCTATTTTCTTTGTGAAGCAGTTCCTATTCTAGACCTTTCCCTACGTGGTTCATTCTTGGGCGACCTCCCTCCCCCGTCAGCAAGAAAGGTAAGTCAACCTTATTCCTAAAGTCTTCCTTTATTTCTATTGATTTGTTATGAATTTTTTAAGTTAAGGTGTTCAATTTTGTATGGATGAGGAAAATCTATTTTTTGGGCATTTCTTAAATGATTTAAATTAGTATAGGAAAAAGTGATAAGTATTGTGTTATTTTGTTTTAAATAATTAGTACTTAGTAACTTCAATAAGTTGTTAATTGGAAATCTTTATAATTTGTAGACTCGGAAGATGGACCCCCGACCTTTGATCTAATGGAAAGGATGGAGATAAATAAGGTCGGTTAATGGGTCAATGAGAAGGTGTGGACTATTATTATAAGTTAAGTGCTAAACTCAGGACATTTATTTTAAATGAAACTTAAATTAAATTATATTTATTATCTGAATTATGATGCTATGTGGTTGGTAACTTAGGATATTTATTTAGAATGTAATTTAGAGTTAAAATTATACTAAGAACTTTTTGGTTATTTTGCATTGTAATTGATATTTTGGTTTCTCCTATTTGTAAGGGAAACTCTCTTAAAATTTTGTTAAAATTTTAACTTTAGTTACATAGTTTATTGATCTTTATTATTTGAATTGTGCAAGAGGTGTATCAGGTGAAGATGTTGAGAATGAGGCAAAGCTCGTCACACATACGGAGGGTGGGGTGGATAGGGAGGCACCGACCCTTTCTTTTACTAATGATAACGCTCTTTATATAGAGGTTTTCAAAGGCAAAAACAAGAAAAAGGAATATGTGTAACCTCGAACAAGTTGGCAAGGAGTTTGCCTCATCTTTATAGCACCCTAGCTCCTTTTCCGCACCACCAATTTATGTTTAGGTCATCAAAGATTTGGACAAGGAGCTTGTAGAGAAGAACACCCATATCGTAGCTTTCCACCAGAAGAATATATCTATGTAGGAGGCGCAGTAGAGGACCAAGGCTACTTTGTAGAGGCATAAGGAGGTGTTTTCATAAATGATGGAATGCTTTAGCCCGCCTTTAGATTCCATCCCAGGCTAATGACATGTGGTTTTTCTCACCACTAGCAACCCCCTCCTATCTTTCCTCTCCCTCTTCTTGACATTGTATTTCACTTTATGCACATTGTATTTAGGGGCCATTTAGATTTGAAAAATGTTTCCTGTTTTTAATTTTAATTACAAAATTAGCATTTTGTTTCCTATTTCCAAAATTTTATACAAGAAACACTGAAAATAAATTTTTTTATTTTCCAATTTCATTTCCTGTTTTCACTTTTTAGTACAAAATTTTGAAAACAAATAACATGATAGCAGTTTTATAATTAAAATTGAAAATATGAGAAAATATGAAATGTTCTCACAATTAAAATAACCCCTTAGTTTTTATACATAATATTGTATATATTTAATTTGGAAATTTGTGTTATCTATATAAAATTTTCATTAACATAAGTGTTAATATTTTTATCACTTAGTGTTAAAAAGTAGTTAATTTAATTCATGAATTTGAATGCAAGGGGTTAACAAGGGGTTAATTGTTGTTTATCAGTTATTTATGTGTTAGGCTTTTATTAATAAGTATACGCCAAAAATATTTAAAAAAAGAGGAAAAAAATAAAATAAAAGGATCATTAGCGACAAACATAACCCTTGCTAATGTACTGACATATAAATGTTAGCAACAGGAGTGCCGACGACGAGAAAGGAAACACCTTTTAGTCATGGCACGACTTCATCACTAATATGGTATATGTCATTCACATTAGCGATGGACCTGGTGATGTGGGTCATGTTCCTACACTTGTTGATGGGACATCTCTTGTCGCTAAAGCCTGTAACTATTTATAATATGAAAACTTCTAATGACGGGCAATTTTCACTGCTAAAAGTTCTAGTGCTTACATATATATGGAAAAAGGCTTTCCATCAAGATAACGACAAATGTAAACCAAAGTTGTAACAACAATGTAGGTATGGGTCTTTCTACTATTGCTACGCATATCACCTTTGAGAAAAGAAGATGTACAAGGAAGGATGTTAGCAACAAACATTGTTAAGTCATTTATGTATATACTATGTGGCTATTGGTTACGGAAGTTAACTTTATGTCACTAAACAATTTAGTGACATAAGTTCTAGAGATAGGAGTCTTTACATTGTTAGTTATGCCTCTAACTCTTTCAACAATGACATTTCTAAGTTTAGAGATGAAGTGTGTCGGTCGTTAACCAAATTTTGTTTTGATAGGGACACATGCATCCAACAATGATAAAGAGATTCTTTATTTGAAAATTTTGACTTTCAACATGCCATATGGACCATTAAATTAAGATTCCATCGTAAAATAACGACTAAGAAATGTTCACCTTCACCCCATCAAACATATTGAAGATTAAGGGGACCACAAACAAACATATCCTCACAAATAAACAAACACAACATAAAAGTAAAAAACCCTAAAAGATAATATAACACAGTATCCAAATTCAAACCTTTGTAGCCTGATAAGTGTTGATTAAGGATTGATTTCATGACTTATTTGAACTAATTTTGTAAAGACTTGAGCTAAATTGATGAATTATTAAAGGAAGTGAGCATGAATCTTTTAAGTAGTGATGGATAGGTGTATAAAAGAAATATTGTGTTAAAACTCTTAGAAAGTTGCAGGAAATTCAACAAGAAAGAAAGGCAAGCTTAAGCTTGAGCAGGCAAGCTTAAGCGTGGAAGGGCAAGCTTAAGCGTGAAAGGGCAAGCTTAAGCGTGATCGGGAGCATTTGAAGACAGCAAGCTTAAGCTTGAACAACCAAGCTTAAGCTTGAACAAGCAAGCTTGAGCTTAAACAAGTTGGAGAGCATCAGGACCTCTCACGCTTGAGCGTGAACACTAGGCGCTTAAGCGTGGAATGATAAAAATGAAAGCCTAAGCGAGGAACCAGCATGAATCAAGCGTGGGCAAGCGTGAGTTGGACAAGGAAGGCCACGCTTGAGCGTGGCTGCAGTGGTTTAAGCGTGAAACATTTAATGAGTATCAGGACCCTTCACGCTTGAGCGTGACTATCAAGCTCAAGCGTGACTCATACAGCATGGGTCTCTTAATTCTTTATTCACCAATGATGCGATGCCAACTCACCCACTTTCTTGTGTTTCTACAAGTCTCTGAAAGGTGCTGCATGGGTTCTACGTAAGTGGGCATGGGAAGCTAGAGCATAACCTCTATAAATCAAGCTGCAAACAACATCAGATTAATTCCCTGTACTTCCCTTACAATCTAACCTTTTTCATTATTTTCTGTATTCATATTTTGAAGGTGAAAATGCAAAGCATGAGTAACTAAACTCCCTTATGGGATTGGCTGTAATCCATTCAACACTGAAGTAATGTTGTTGTAAGTTTTTATTTAGTAATGAGATTTGATAAGTTTCTGTATTTCCTTCTGCGTTTAATGCCTGAAAGTACTTGATCACTATTTTCTTGTTTTAAGTTTTCTCAAGTATGCTGGGAAGTGACTTTTGAAAGCAGATTTAAAAGAAATACTTATTGTGAGTGGGTAGTCAGGGATGGCGTCTAACGCAATAAACGTCAAAACAATCGATCGATAATGCTGGGATGATTTCAAAGTGACTGAGGGATCAGCGGTTTAAAGTCATTCTTATGAATTTTGTAGTCGAGGGATCGATACAAATGACTGTGATTGTGACGTAGAAATTATCTTTTCAATTTACTTATATGAAAACTTATGCAGCTCACAGAAGGTGAAGATGTGATGAAGCCAATCCCTGTTTTACAAAATTGATTTCTCTCAAAAACCATTCACTGTATCTTTTACAAATTTGATTCTCTGTTAGTTATTCACTTTTTCATTCAACATCATTCATAACAAAACAAACTAAAAACCTTCTGCCTAATCAATTCAAAACTAAGATCTTCATTCTAACACCTCCCTAGTGGAACGACAACTATACTATATTACAACTTCTGTGTTTAAACTTGGCACAAGCATTACATTGAGTTCATATTATACAAACTTGATTCTCTTTCATTGAACTCTTCATTCCAATATAAAAAAAAACAATCATCATAGCCTTCAAATAAAAAAACCTTTATCCCACATAACCCTAGGTGGAATATTTCAATACATACTTTTTTTATAACACATGACTAAAATTGATTTAATGGTGGAAGTTTCAATAATTAGCTTAAGGTTCTAAGCAGCTTTCATTGCAAACTAACACACACACACACACACACACACACACACACACATATATATATATATATATATATACATAGACAGACACAATGTATCTTATGAGAAAGGTTCTCTTAGGTGAGAGTGAGAGTAGCAAATTTGAATTGCTAGATCTTATCATAGATGGTCAAGATTATAATATATCAGTCATGTAAGTTTTTTAAAAAGTCATGTAACTTTTTAAATGATTATGTGATTTTAAAAACTTTTTAATCATGACCATCCATGTATGTTTATACGATTTAGATTTTCTACTCTCACTCACACCTAAAAAAGTCTTTCTCATAAGATACATCCTCTCTCCCCCTATATATATACAATTTTAAAAATTATCTTTTGAAATAGGACACTTCAAAAACTAATTATACATATGAGGTTGTTTTCAAAATAGTGGCACTTAACTTTATGCGCCAACTGTTACGACTTAAACTATCACAATTTATAAAATGAATAAAACTTTGATGCCAAACTTTCATGCATTAGGCTTTTTGACGATTTAAACCATGAAAAAATAATCCTTTTTTAGCCAACATTAAAATAAAACAACTATTTATTGTACTAGATTGGTAATCGATTACAGGAAATCGTGTAATCGATTACCCGTGATTAATCTACACAAGAATGTTCTCAAACTCTTTGGTAGAACTGCATAATTATACATAAATTAGGCATCTGGGTCAACCTCCGCGTACCCTAACTTATCTGTTAGAAATGCCGCCAAATTTTAAAAAAGCTTATTTATATAAATTGTGAAATATTTCCACCAACCACGCCTAAATGTTTCCAAAAAAGAGGGAGATATAGGGAAAATGCAATTTGACCACTAACGGGTCAATGACACCTACCAAAATCACCAAAACCTATTCAATTGGTTCTTTTATGGTTCAAACATATTTCAAACATGGCATAGGTACTATCTAACCTATTTAGGAACATCAAAACCTTATATGTCAAAATATGACACATGCAATTCCTATTTTAGCCTAATTCTTCATCACTAAAAATAATATGCCATTAATCTAATCATGCATAAATCCATATCATACTACTTGCTTGTCACTTAAACATACTTACAATACATTCTCCACACATAACCTCGTCACATTATGGATTACATGCAAAGATTGGCATCAAGCCAAGCTATAAATGTTATTCCCAAAACACAACTATCGTCACACTTATATACGATACATATAAAACTATGCTACTTCATAAATATTCATATGGTTCCATCATAATCGTATTCCAATAAGTTAGGCCATCATTAATTCATCCAACAAAACATAAAACAACCATTACTACCCATCAATGATTCGATTTATAATAATTCCATTCTACAAGACCTGCCCATATTACTTAGCAATCAATGAGATCTCAATTCAAACAATTCCTAGGCATTTAATGGCTCATTCCTCATTACAACAAAATTTTAAAACCTAATTCTAAATGATTATAACACCGAACACTTATTTGCCTCGATTCTACGCTTCGGTCAATTGTTCGGGATGTCAGTTACACCCCACGGCTTGATAATCCATCGCTCCATATCTGTTTCCAACATCCGCTTCACTCTGACTTTTCGACGCTCGTTCCATTACCTACGAGCATCGAAACGAAGAACCCACTCATCTTTAACAATACTCATTTCCCTTAGAACCTTAACCAAGCTCCGATTAGCAAAGAAAACACAAAATAACCCCCCTATACTAGAGTACATTCGACCAAGAGAGGGAGGCAAGAGAAAGTGTGAGTTCCAAACACCTATAATCTTGAAACCCCCTACATGCATGATACCCACAGAGAGAGGGGGAGAGGGAGAAAAAGAAACATGAAATTGGTGGTACCAATGGACTCCATTCCCACGATTGCAACAGTATCCTCAATTTCAAGCTTTGACATTTAATGGGTCCCCGATTTGGAGCTCAAAGCCAAAACAATGGAGGAAAAAGAAATAAAGTTCACTCTGCCTTTCACACGAGAATTCGTGGAAGAAGAAGAGAAAAATTTCAAAGTTCTATTTTATTATCATTAAGGGCAAAACCATCTCTTACTAATTTCTTTTCCTTTTTCTTTTATAACTTTAATTAAAACTTTCACTTTTCACCTGTTGGTAACTTCAAATTTACCATCACCTATTTAGTTTAGTTCTAAAATTTAATAGTCATCCAACTAAATTAATTTATTTAATTTCCTTCGCCTTAATTAATTGAAAATTAATTTGGAATAATTTATAATTATTTATAAAAATATAAATTAAATTCAAATAATTTATTTGTAAATTTTCCCCGATCATTGGTAATTAGATTAATCACTAGAATGTTACAACGGGTATCATTATTAGTGCATATATAATAGTTAAAATGTGATTTTATTTATTTATTAAACATAGATATTCTTTAATTATGCTTTCAATAAGATACATTAGAATAAAAAAATAAAAGTTCAAATGATTTTTAAATAAATAAATAAAATATTTTATGTTTTTATTTTAGATATATGAAATGTTAAGTTATTTTTATTTTACTGTTCCGTGTCAGAGATATTTTTGTATGCTAGTAAGTAAATATAACTTTTTTGAAGTATAACTCTTCCCTAAATTAAGGTTTTTCAATGATTTTGCCTTAATCACACAAGACAATTATTGCTGCGACGTTAATTTTTCTCTGGTAATTTTTCAATATGCAAATATATATATATATATATATATATATATATATATATATATATATATATATGGGGTAATTTTAAGAACTCAATCATAGTAACATGAGCTATATGTATATATATCTTGAAACCAACCCAAAAGCAGTGGTTTTGTTTAAAGGAAAATCCCACATGATTATGGATTACACTATAAATTTGAATCTTCCAATGGGAGTTATGGAATTTAAAAACTAGGATATGAATACCCCGATTTGAGTACTAAATTGACCTTTTCTGTTTAGGCCACTATCAAGAGGGTGATTTGGATTTATTTATGAGTATGTATCATAGTGAAAACTGAGAATGGACTTGTTGGGTTTTTATTTTGACATCACCATCCATGAAAACGAGATTAGGGTGATGAATTTATTATAAGGTTTATGTGTCAAGGATTTGTCATTTCATGTTCAAATCAAGTCTGTTTGATCTCAACATTTGTCCCCGCACTTCTTATTTGTAGTTTATTAAGATACAAATTTGACAAATCTTGTATGTTCTGTCGCTCTATCTGGCGTAAACTTCGGACCACGATAGCTCTATTTTTGGCCTATTTTGCTAACAATTTGGAGATAAATTTATTCTCAAATGTTGTAAGCATCACTCGTCTCATTATATCAATTTTAGACGAACACGATGGATCCAGAATTTGTGTGTAATGAAGGTAAAATATTATCCATTACTTCATATAAAAAAATAATAATAAGTTGTTATGGGCGAAACCTAAAAAAGTAAAACTAAGATGAAAATTAGTATTATCATAGTTTTTCAAAGTTTGATATTAAGTATCTGTGTAATATCTCTTAGTTAACTAGGGTAATCCTTTCCATTAGACTAGTCTACTTAGTTAAGATGCCACATTAAAAATAGTGTAAGTTTTTATTTTTACACGATAAAGCAATGTTGGACTGGGGACATCCCAAAATCATTTTACGTACATTTATGGTCTCAAAGCATTTTTACATACTCGGAATAACCAGGGGCATCTAAATTCCCACAACTAATTACCAACTCAACTGGACTATCCTTACAAAAAGTTATAATATAAACTAAGCCTGATTTTCCACTAGAGGAAGAGGGTGAGTCATTAGAGTCCCCTTCGCTGGATGAATCTACCCTTCCATGCATCTTACTGTGATACGTTTCTGAGGCAGCCTTAAGAAAACTTTTCCCTTTCGGGCTCATCTCAGAAAAGTCCTCGATCTCACCATAACTGAAGCACGGTAAACGTGACAAAGGAAGCTTCGAGAACAGTTTCGCGCAGCTTGGATAACCATCTAATCCATAGGTAAAGGTTTTAGTGTACCTTCACTATAAGTGGCTCCTACTGAGAAGGTAGTCTTCTTCTGGGTCTTCCTCCTCTTCTTCTACTTCTTCATCTATCACATCCTCCATCTCTTTTTCCTCAACTTCAGGCTCATTCTCATCCATAGAATCATCCTCAGGCATGGATCAGGTAATTCTATCCTAGATACAGGTAGCATAGGATTAGGATGAACACTTAACTCCCCTAGATGAGGATTGTCGCGACCAGGATCACGGCGGCACGACCGACCCTCAAAATGATTTTTGGTTCAAAAAGAAAAACAGGGAGTCGCCACCAATATTTTTTAGGATAAAATACCGGAAAAACCTTTCATTAAAGCACTGGTTATAAAAATGAAATTCCATGTTCGGGAGTCTAATTATAGGTGAGGAAGGTATTAGCACCTCACAACTGTCCGTTATAAAAATGGTTACCTCAATATGATAGCGCACATTATAATTAACCCAATAATTATTTTAACTTCTTCATGAAAAGAAAATATACGGGACGATAAAATATACAAAAATAAACAAAAATAAACACGGAATATTTACATGAGATTAACAGGACGTCTCGTCCAAATTAAACTCGTTTCTCCTCTTTTTTTTAATAAAAAAAATAAAAAATAAAAAGTAATAAAAATTGCAATAATAATAAAAATAATAATAATTATTACACCTTTTATGCTAGTCCAAATAGAATGTGTGAAGCACTCATTTTTATTAATATTTATCAATCAATAGAAATTAATTGATAATTGAAAAGGAAACAGAGTCATCGAACAACAATTAATTTGACAGAAAATAAATAAATACAAGCATTAAAAATGAGGGGCAGAGTGAGACCGGTGTGGTGAGAAAGGAGCTGGACGGTGTTGGAGGATTGAGGGGAGCTGAAAGTATGGAGGGGATTTTAGGAGCAGGATGGTTGGTAGAGGATTTAAGGGGGCTGGCGTTATTTTGAGGGGACGGTGTTTGAGAAGAGAGAGGACGATGTTGTGGGTTAGGATAGAGTGAGGGGCTGTACGGTTATGAAGGGAGAGGGACGGTGTTGGTGTTGTGAAGAAAGAGGGAGGATGGTATGGAGTTTAGGAGGGGCTGTACGGTTATGTTGGTGAGGGACGGTGTTGGTGAGGTGAAGGACGGTTGGGAGGAGAAGGACGGTTGGGAGAGGAGGAGTGAGGACGGTGTGGAGAGGAAGAGTGAGGACAGTGTGGAAAGGAGAAGGACGGTTGGGAGAGGAGAAGGACGGGTGGGAGGAGAAGGAGGTTGGGACGGTGCTGTGAAAGGAGATAGTAGAAGAGGGACGGTGTTGGGTTTTAGGGGGCTGTATGGGTTTAGGAGAGGGACGGACAGCGTTAGGAGAAAGTGAGGGTGTTGGGTGGAGAAGAAGGACAGTGTTTAGAGAGAGGTGAAAGCTTCAGCGTTCTCCCCCCTTTGGAGGCTTCCAGGATCTCCTATTTATAGAAGTGGGAAACAGTGGCTAGTGGGGTTTTTTATTATTTCTTTCTTGTCAGCCGCCCCACTAATCAACAAAGCAACTTGGATACAGCCTGGATCTTGACAATAATGGAGGCTGGTGGGAATTTTTATTATTTTCCTCCTTCGTCTTGTTGTGAGCCACCCCATAATTTAAGGATCCACTTGGATAGTGGAAATTCATGCCAGCATGCACAATTGGTGGAAATAGGGAGACAGATTTCTCCTTCTGACTCGGATTTGGTGTTTCGGTCGGTATCCACCCACAGTGGGAAATAATCTGAGTGGAAAAGTGCTCATCGAGTGAAAGCTTGCTCGGTGTTGCTTTGCTGGTCGGTATAGTTGCTGTGAGGAGGGTCAGTATTGTGGTTATGAAGGGCTGGACGAGCAAAACAATTCTGGTTAAAACTCAATCGGAAACGAGTGAAAAGTGACTCGGAACTGACTGAAGAGTAGCTCGGTGCTGACTGAAGAGTGGCTCACTCGGTGCCGACTGAAGAGTGGCTCGGTGCCGACTGAAGAGGACTCACTCGGTGCTGACTGAAGAGGATTCACTCGGTGCTGACTGAAGAGTGACTCGGTGTTGACTAAAGAGTGGCTCACTCGGCACAGGTTCATGCCCTCTTTCTTTCTCATATGACCCACTCAGGATTGGGAAGTAAATGACTCAATCGGAACCTCTCACAATGTTTCCCTCGGCCCTGTCTCTGGAAATGGACCACTCGGAGAAACCTTGCTCGGATTTGCTTGGTAGTATCACGGTTTGAAGTACTCAATCAGAGTTGCTTCAATTGGAGGAGTTTTGCTCGGTAATGCTTCTGCTTGAAGCATTCATTCGGCCCCTCTGCTTGATTCAGTCGGCATCTCAGAAATATTATACTCAGCTATACCCCTGGCCGATAGGTTAGCATCATTCTTTCTTTGACTTAAGACTGATTCAATCGTGAAGTAAATTTCACTCGGAAACACATCACTTGGATTGAATCACTTGGAGAAGTTTTTGGTCGGATACATGGCTCGGGAGTGATTCAATCGGTTGCATTCATCATCTTGCCTTTCACTCAGAATTGTTTCATTTGTGCATCAACCCGCTCGGATGTACAATTGGGAGTCGTCCTTGTTTCTTCAATCAGAATGGAACTTTGAACTCAGCTGGGGATGTACAATATGACGACTCGGTGCATTCACTCGGAGTCGGCTTTGTTTTCAATCAGAAGGGTTTCAACCATCAATCAACCCTTCGGAGTTTTCACTCGGGAGTCGGACTTAGGATAGTTTCAATCGTCAATCAAACCCTCGAATGCATTTACTCAGGAATCGTCTTCAGAATAGTTTCACTCGTCAACCAATCCCTTAGATAAATTCACTCGGAGTCGGCCTTCTGTTCATTCAGAATTTGGAATTTGACAATCTGACAACTCGGTGTATTCACTCGGAAACCGGCCTTCTTTTCAATCAGAAGGGTTTCAATCGATAATCAGCCCTCGGATGTGCTCATTCAGGAGTCGGATTTGTTTTTACTCAGAACACCTTCAGTCGGAGATTATTCACTCGGATGTATTCACCTGAAATCTGACTTGCTTTTTATTCAAAGCGGCTTTAATCAGGAATCCTTCACTCGGATGTATCCAATTGGTAAGTATTCATTCAAATACAGTCCCCTTTTCATTCAGTGGTTTCAATCGGGAATCCTCCACTCGGAAACACCCCACCCGGAGACAATTCACTCGGCAATGTCTCACTCGGAGACATGTTACTCGAAACGCCTGAGCGAAGGAAAGGAATATGCATCAGGTATCAATCTCGCTCAGGCGAGACATGTCTCGCCTAAGTGAAATTATTCCAGTATATAAAACTTTCCCCTCTCGCTTGAGCGCTTACTTCTCCGTTCAAGCGAGATTCCCACTCGCTTTAGCGAGAACAGGCCAGAGGCCAAATTCTTGATTCACCACAATCTTACTCGAGTGAGATTCCCACTCGCTTGATTGAGATATGCATCATATCACATCACCATACATCAACATACCACTCGGTCATGTCTCACTCGGAGACTCTTTACTCAGAAATGATCATTCCGAGTCCTTTCACTCGGAAATGATCATTTCCGAGTCAGATTTTTTTTTGAATCTTTTTTTTTTGTGTGAATCTTTTTCACTTGTGGATCGACCGGACTGAAATAGGTGTTCACAGATGCCCCTCTTTACTTCTTTTCCATGAGAAAAGCATGAAGTTTCTTCTTGCTTTTTAAATGGAAAGGGAGTAAAGACGTGAACACCTTTGTCAAAGTATCAGATGAGGGGGAAAACCCAGGAATTGACACTTGAATCTTTCAGTTAACAGGAGGTGAGAAGATCGGGATTGACTCCTGGTAGACTGGAAAGTAAAGGTTGCCTTCATAAGCGACTGGAAAGTAAAGGGTGCCTGCATAGGCGACTGGAAAGTAAAGGGTGCCTGCATAGGCGAATGGAAAGGAAAGGGTGCCTTCATAGGCGACTGGAAAAGAAAGGGTGCCTGCATAGGTGACTGGAAAGTAAAGGGTGCCTGCATAGGCGAACGGAAAGTAAAGGGTGCCTGCATAGGTGAACGGAAAGTAAAGGGTGCCTGTATAGGCAAACGGAAAGTAAAAGGTGCCTGCATAGGCGAACGGAAAGTAAAGGGTGCCTGCATAGGTGAACGGAAAGTAAAGGGTGCCTGAATAGGCGAACGGAAAGTAAAGGGTGCCTGCATAGGTGAACGGAAAGTAAAGGGTGCCTGAATAGGCGAACGGAAAGTAAAGGGTGCCTGCATAGGCGAACGAAAAGTAAAGGGTGCCTGAATAGGCGAACGAAAAGTAAAGGGTACCTGCATAGGTGAACGGAAAGTAAAGGGTGCCTGCATAGGCGAACGGAAAATAAAGGGTGCCTGCATAGGCGAACGGAAAGTAAAGAGGTGCCTGCATAGGCGAACGGAAAGTAAAGGGTGCCTGTATAGGCGAACGGAAAGTAAAGGGTGCCTGCATAGGCGAACGGAAAGTAAAGGGTGTCTGAATAGGCGAACGGAAAGTAAAGGGTGCCTGAATAGGCAAACGGAAAGTAAAGGGTGCCTGAATAGGCAAATAGGAAGTAAAGGGTGCCTGAATAGGTGACTAGAAAGTAAAGCGTGGGGTTGACCCTCGGTTGACAGGAAATGCAAAGATTGGGGGAGCTAACAGGACGTCTCATCCGAATTAACTCACTGGACCTAAAGGCTTATGGCGATGCCCCAGTTTGATATGACTGAAGGTTCTTGGGGAATTGCTCTTTAAATGAAAGAGAGTGAACCTGGGGTGATGCCCCAGTTTGACATGATTTGAAGGAACCTTAGGGAACTGCTTCTTGACTGGAACAAAAGAAATCCAGGGAGATGCCCCAGTTTGAGTTGTTTAGGGAGTGTAATTCTACTGGGGAAGGATTTGGCGATTCAGGGTATTGCCTGTTTGGGTGAAAGAGAAGGAGCCTGAGGTGATGCCCTAGTTTGAACTATCTGTCTCGAAACCTTGGGGGAGCTGCCCCTTGAGCAAGAAGAAATGATCCTGGGGTGATGCCCCAGTTTGATTTGTTTGGGAAGTGTAGTTCCACTGGAGAAGGATTGATGGCTCAGGGTATTGCCCCTTGATTGGGAAGGGAAAATCTGGGGTCCACCTGGTATATGTGGATTCACTGAGAGAAGTATGCTGGGGCCCTTTGGGGAGAGTTCTTCTAAGCTTGATTAGAAAAGTATTCTTACTAGGGGGAAGAAGATGATCTAAATTTTTGGCTCACCGGGAAAGAGTTTGGTGATTCTGCTGGGGGAGAGAATTTTGTTGGAAACTATTCTTGGGCTTGGGAAGGGACATGCTAGACTGTCAGAATATATCAGGTAGATTCCTTGGAAGGGAGTTTGAAAGAGTGTCAGCTTTGGCAGTTGAGAAGAAGACTTCAAGAAGTGCCAACTTTGGCGATTTAGGGAAGGAGTTCTGGGAAGTGCCAATATTGGATGTTGAAGAAGAGATTTTGAACAGTGCCAACTTTGGCGATTTGGGGAAAGAATTTTGAGAAGCACCAACTTTAGCAGTTGAAGAAGAGATTTTGAGCAGTACCAACCTTGGCAAATTAAAGAAGGGATTCTGAGGAGTTCCAGCTTTGGCGGTTGAAGAAGAGATTTGAAGGACTTGATTGAGGTGTCAATACTTGACATGATTGTCTGTTATAATAACCTGCAGAAAAAGGTTAGTAGTACAAAGTAAAATTCAAAAACTGGGTAGGTCCTGTGAAACCGCGACCCTTAGGATAACTCATGGACAGAGGAGAATGAAAGAGGCGATCATAGCTTTGAAGCGCGTGCCTGGCTGAGTCTTCGTGATGATTGCCTAAGATGAGGTCGAGTAGTGGGAGCGTCTTGTTCCTTACGACTTTAAATGTTCACCATTCTTTCATTTTACTTTTATAAAAACACAATGTTTTATAAGATCAATGCAATTCATAACACGTATAAAAAAAAGAAGGATAAAATTTATTCATGTATGTCAAACAGAGTACAGAGAAAGGACAACGGGGAAAATAGATGGGATAAACTCGCGTAGGACAGGTCAGGGCCAGGGGAAACAGGGAAGGTTCAAGGATCCTCCAGTGAATTCCTGAGACTAGTGAGAACCTTAATCCCACGTCACGACCTCAAGTACATCGTTCAACTCTGTCTTTGAGAGGGTAGTTCGACCATGGTCCATATGCCCCAGCTTGCACATTTTGCATTGGGAACTTTAGTTACTCTGCCGAAATGTTGACCCTAATTTTTACCTGAGCCACCTTTCGACTCATCGGGTTGCTCTAACTTTTGCCTAGGCCGCCCTTTCAGGTTTTCAGCCTAGCGAGCTTTTCTCTTTCTTTATAATGTGTTTTTCTCTTCTTGTCCATTTTTGGCTGCATCCTTTACAGTAAAAGGTTGAAACTGATCACACTCCAGTTGAGTCTGCCCAGCCTTTCCAAATTTAGTTTGATCCTTTGGGGAACTGATGTCACTTCAAATAGGAGACTCTACTCCTATGCCATGTACCTAAGGAAATATTGGTGAGTCTTTTGGCATCAATGAGAGGGAATTACTTTGAGTCATTACTTTGGCCTTTATTTTCTTTTTCTTTTTCTTTTTTCATTTTCTATTTCTTTTTGTTTGCCTTCTTTTTTTGCTTTTTTTTTTTTTTTTAAATTCCCTTAATGACGCAACAGCTCAATCTGACAGACTATTTCCTTGGCTACATAGGCATGAGGAATGGCGCACTCTTTAAGGTTGAGGTGTTGATGACGACAAGAATACAAGTTCTTGGCCTAACGATATTCATCCCCCTTTTACAGAAAATGACAGCTTGCTCGATGATCTGGACATAACCAGTTTGCCCCACTTGGCACGTGCATTGGACTCTAAGCTTGATTCTATTTTTGTTTTTTTGTTTTTTTTGTTTTTGGCAAAGTCTCCCTCAATTGTGTCTGCATTCGTAGGCATCAGCAATTTTCCCCTATCTATGTCGGTGACTGTTGAAGTTTTTTTAATCGACTGGCCTACCTTCGTTCAATTCGGGACTTGGCCATGTTGTCATTCACATAGATTCCTGCCACGTCTTGAAACAAAATACTAATGCCTTCTGATAGATTGCCCCCGTGATTCCTTCAGTTGTTCTTGACTTAGGGGTATTCTTTAACCTCTTGTTCTAACAATCTTGTTAACTTGTGTGGTGGCTCACAGGTTTCCCTACCTTCTTCGTCGGCATAGTCGACTGGGTGATCGAAATTATGAAGCGGGATTGTGATTTCAGTAGTCTTAAGAGGATCATTTTTGGATCTACAATTTAGCGCGTTATGGCAAAAAATAAAAAGAGAGAAAAAGAGGAACAAGCAAGTAAAGAAAATGAATCAAAGCAAGGATAAAGGGATGAATTTTTTTTTTTGAATTTCAATACGCATTTATTGATTGAATGGTAAAACAAGTTTTTTTTTTGCCTTTATTACATGAAAAGTCCCAAAACCTTAGGCAAAGCAGAGGGATATTAAGGCAATGACAAATTACTTTGGTGAATCATTTAAAATCGTAGGGAGTTTGACAGCCTCCCAGTTACTGAGCTCTTGGCCCGACGGGCAAGCGATCATCAAATCAGCGTTATCATCGAAACCATCTTCAATATCGGCCACCACGATGTTAACTCCTGAACCTCCATGATTGGGCAGAGGATTTGTGGTCACGTTAGGGCTTCCTTCCCGAAAATCAATCCAGTCAGCTTTGATCAAATCCCTTACTTTATATTTCAAGGCCTTGCAATTTTCCGTGAAATGCCCTGTTGCCCCGGCGTGATAATCACAATGAGCGTTTGGGTCATACCCCCTTGGGTAAGGAGGTTGCAACGGCCTCAAGGGGCATGGAGCTACCAGGCCCTTCTGAACGAGAATTGGAAAAAGTTCGGTATATGTTATGGGAATTGGATCGAACTGCACAGGCGTTCGCTCATTGTTGGGGTTCCTTGTATTCTGATTATGATTGGGTGGTCGAGTGACTTGTTGAGGATGATGGTATGGCATGGGTTGCAGCATTGGCGCTCTTACCATGGGCAGACGGAAGTGGGGAGTATAAGCTATCGGGCCCTGAGTGGCAGCGGCCACATAAGAATTGGGAGCTTGAATCATGGTAGGGGCGAATGGTCTTGGCGGAGCCGTCTTTTGATTAGAAGAGATGGAATTAGTTTCTCCATCCCTTCCCCCAGGTGCCGGCTTTCTTGTTATGCTTGCCCCAGATGGACCCTGGGTGATCTTTCCCGTTCGTATTCCGCTCTCCACCCTTTCTCCAATAGTCACGATGTCGGAGAAGTTGGATGAAACACTACCAATCATCGTGCCATAGAAAGGTGATAGGAGTGTGTTGATAAACATTACGACTATCTCTTTTTCCGACAATGGGGGGTCCACTTGTGCCGCTGTCTCTCTCCATCATTGGGCATACTCTTTAAACGTTTCGCTGTCCCTTTTCAACATATTCTGTAACTGAACCCTGTTGGGTGCCATATCCATGTTATACTGGTATTGTCTAAGAAAAGCATCTGCCAGGTCCTTCCAACAACGAATATGGTTCCGCTCAAGGTGAGCATACCATGTAAGAGCGGCCCCCGCCAGACTATCTTGGAAGCAGTGGATCAACAATTGGTCGTTAGAAGAGTAAGATGCCATCTTTCGACAGTACATCGTGAGATGGTTCCTTGGACAAGTCATTCCCCGATACCCATCAAAGTCTGGCATCTTGAATTTGGGCGGGAGGACAACATCTGTGACTAGGCATATCTCAGATGCATTTATCAGTCAAAAACCTCCGGCGCCTTCCATCATTCTCAAACGCTCTTCTAAGATTTCTATATTTTCCTTTTGGGGAACTGGGACCATGTTATGACCGGCTACCGGGTTCATCATGCGGTTTGTATCTTGGAGATTGGTCATATAGGGGGTGGCATATCCGTATGGATAGCCGAGTGGCTGGTTAAATGGAGGCAACGCATGGGACTGGTTCATTAGGCCTGTATTTGGTGAGGGACCTTGGGGTTGGGCCATAGTTTGTACGGCATAAGTTGGCTGGGTCATCTGGGCTTGTGTGTTTTGGGTTTGGTAGGTTTGTGGGTCATGGGTTTGCGTGTTTTGGGTTTGGTAAGTTTGTGGGTCATGGGCTTGCGTGTTTTGGGTTTGGTGGAGTGGTGGTATATTTGGTTGGGTGGGGTATAAAGTGTGAGGATTCATCGCTTGCTGGACGTGGGCGTCTTGTTGGTTAGCGAGCGGGGGATAGTACCCCGGTGGTAGGCCATAAAGTGGAAAAGGTACTGGGTTGCCGTCAGGACCGAAAAATGTATGCTGTTGTGCATAGGACTGGCCGTAAGGTGGCTGGGTCTTAATGGCAGGGTTAGGTCTTTCGACATGAATAGTGAGAGGGGGTGTCGTTGTGTTAGGGAGTTGGGTTCTTGCTAGGTCAGAACCAAGGGGGGGTGGCGCGGTGGCAGGCTACTGTTGGGCATCCTCAACACCTGCAGAGGAGCCTCCTTCTGTGAGTTTCTTTTCTAAAAGTTTAGTTAACTCCGTAACTCGCTCTTTCAGCTGATCAAACTCAGTTCTAAAGTCTCTGTCCATAGCTTCTGCCTCAGCCATGAGTTTCTTTTGGAGCCGGGTCTGGTAAGGATGCCTACCCGTGATGTCTGTGTCTCCCTTTTTTAAGGAAACAAAAAAATGTTAGGTGGAAATAAAAAGAAGGAGAATGTCGTGGGAAGCAATCACAGGCTTTGGCGAGTATCCTTTGACCATTCCTTAGAACTTATCGTTCAAAAGTACTAGGTATGGTAAACATGGAAATTAATACGGGATAATTGTGAAGATAGAAGAGATCCTTCATCCTGAGGGGGGAGCCTCAAGCTCAAACATTTTCTTTGGGCAACTACAGCCCTCATTTCTTAAGTTCAATCCCATGTTAATTTCCATAGATATTCAAAGGGTATTCGTTAAATTCTGAATAGCCTCCAACGAAAATGAGGATAAGGAAAAGAAATTAGTTGCTGTTGAAACATCCTTACTTAATAAAAAAAAATTAAATCCGAAACCAAGGGAAATTTTTTTCCCAAAATAAAACCAATGGAACCAGGCACAAAAGGAGAAGGGAAAGGAAGGCAAGAGAAATAAAACCGATCAAAAATAGCCCAGCGGAAGAACAAAACGCTCAAGCGAAGCCTACAAAATAGCATCCACTCGCTCAAGCCCCGCTTGAGCGAGACAACCCAACTCGCTCGGGCGAAATACCATTCGCTTAAGCGAACCAACCTAAAAGCCTTCCATGCACGCCCACCCGCTGAAGCGAATCCCTCATTCGCTGAAGCGAGAAGCCACACTCGGTATTCCCCATCACTCGGAATCTATAAGTACTTTTCACTCGGAACATCCCTCACGGTCTTTTACCACTCGGGGTATTTCACTCGGAAGTATTTGATTATTCTCCACTCGAGAAAAATCCTAACAGCTTACCACTCTGAAGGTTTTCAGTTCAATCCCCACTTGGGATTATACGACCTTATTCACTCGGAAACATCAAGACCCTATACAACCGTAGGCTAATTATAAGAAGGAGTTTCTCATTCGTCTAATTTTCTCTCAGGGATAGTCTTAATGAACATATTTCACTCGGAATCGGTTAAACCTTTCTTCACTCGGAATAAGGTCACTGCCTCGCCTCCCACAACAATAACTTAGCTCAATTTACATGAAAACATACAACCTCACACGCTCGGACAATATAAATATATATTCCACTCGGACATTCACACGCAGCATAGAATGAACATACATTAGGAGGCTTATATATATAAATATTTACATGCACATTGTCATACTCTCAACCCGAGAGGATTTAATTCTGATATAGTTAGACAAGGACCAAAATGAGAGCCGGCCAAGGCTATGACAAAACCGTATCTATAGCATATACATATACACATATATTCCCATAGTGCACCAGCACTTCACTCGATATGCAGCTCCTCCATCAATCATCATTCCGAGAGACATTCACTGAAATATAGCCACAGTAGGGGGTGAGTATCTTAGATATTAAATGATAGATACTGACTCGGATTATTCCTTAGCTATGCAACAATATAAATATACACAGCAACCATCAAAACATACACAATACCAATTGAACAGAGTACACATAAGGCATTTTTAGATCAGAACCCACCAGTTATCTCTCGGCTATATGTACATATCATTTCAATAACATTAACATATACTCATACAATCAGATTTCAATTAACATCAACTGTACATGTGCACAGATTAATTCCCTCAAATCCGCATTCGTGTGTAATCGGTTTTTATTCGTTGCAACGTAGGCTCCCAGCCTTTTATTCAGCTCCCAGCTAACTTGGCCATTTTATAGGTACCAAATCGTTTCCCTTCACATGTGACACCAACGCTCTCAGTACCAACGGCGGTGTTCACGGGCAGCCCTGAGTCCCACTCAATAGGCTACCTTGAGTCCCACTCAAGGATTTAACAGCATCCCATGCTTTTAATAACCGATGGTAGTGTCCCACACTACATGCTCTCAACATTTAACGCATCCCATGCGCCACACGCGGATTGATCACACAAACATAGAGTTCATATACACCACCTTTCACTTAACTAAACATGCATCACATGCAATCGGTATAATACATCATCAGACTCACTAAGTCATCATTTTCTCACATGTAGTCAGCATTTAAACTCATAATAACCTGCATGCCACATAAGTCACACGGTAATCATCAACAACACTTCAACACATGCTTTTCATGCAACTATTCAATATTCACAAGGCTATTAACATGTATTTCATGGACGGAATCAGACATGCATCATGCAACACCTAGTCACCATGCATCCGGTATCATATTTTCTTCATGCAAACACAACACACCAATCGGAGCACAAAACAACAATCGTTAACACCCGAAACCCGTTCATAACCCATTCATTTAAGATATAAGATACCCCCCTACCGACTAAGAGACTCCGAGAGGTTCCCTTGTTTTGACATTGGTCCTCTGCCCCATTTGCTCCATCCAGTACTCTCACTCATTTAGTCCCCCTCGAACACAGTTGTACTCTGCAATCGGCTCGGGGATAGGAAGTTGTTCTTCTCCTATCTCGACGATCATCCTTCACCAACCGAAGGAGACTCCAAACCCTCTGCAACACCGTCATCGCGAGCTTACAGAAGCAGAGAATAGAGGAGAAGAAGAACGAAGAAGAAGAAGAGAAGAGAACGAAGAGAGGAGAAGTAGAGGAAGAAGAATTAGAATGAACAACAGTAGTGGGCTCCCAAACATATATATGCACTGAAGAACGAAGGAAGTGGGGTGGGAAAACGTGAAGCAGCAGCTTCCACACGTGCCATACACACACACAGCATAATCAATCAGTTCTTAAGTTAAATTAATTATATTAATTATAATTAACAAATAATTTCTCACTTTGTAATTATTATTTTCTTTTTCTTTTTCTTTTTTTTAATGGCTTAATCTCATTTGGTAGCTAATTTCTAAATCGGGATGTTACAACTGTCATGTTTTTTGAAACCGGTACTTCCTCATTGATTTAACATAAAGCATTTTTTTTTTATTTTTTTTGGGAAACAGCGATTGCCAAGGGTCCAAGTCGCAATAGTCATAATTTTTCTAATCATCATCGACGTCCCTGTTGGGGCAGAAACAAAATCATTTTTTGACGATTAGGAAAATATATGGCTCAGGACTCAGAGGTACATGACCAAAAGAGGACTATCTATTCACCCGAAGAATACTGTGTGTTCCAAAATGAGTCATTATTTTCAAAAACTAAGCAAATCTGCGGGTGGTAGATAATTCATTTTTTTGGATAAAAAGGAAAGCAAAAATGACGTAAGGTAAAGTAAAGTTTGCCCTTCTGTGTCCTAGGTCGGGTTTTGTTGAAAGTCTTTTCTAAGCCCTATGGCTTGTCTAAAAGTGACTTTCCACACCGGGTGGCTTATGCTAGACATCTAGAAGGTCACCAGAGCCAAGATCCTACCCATGACAGGGACGCAAATAGTGGGGAATCCACTAGGTGCGTATATCATGAGAGGTCGAACTCCGGTTGAGGTTCTCACGAACACCGAATAGGAAGTACATCCCATACGATTCCGTTACCAACCCCTCCTAACTTAAGCTTCATTTGGGGCCCGGGTATAGGGCGTCACTCATAGGTGTGTGCAAGTAATTGTGAGTGTGGTGTGTGGAAGGGCATTCAATACCTTTTACCTTACCCCATTCTGCACAAAGAACAAACACATAACAAATGTACAAAGTCGTCTACCCTAGGGTTCAATAATTACACAAACATTTACAGAACATAAATGATAGAATACAAATAAAACAGAAAGCATAAACAAACATTGGCAGAAAAATAAAATAAAGGAAGAAGTTAAATAATTAGTATGCTAATTAAAACATGCGCTATCAAATTGACTGGCTTGACTCTCTACGTCCCCAGTGGAGTCGCCATTTATCGCGACCGGCATCGCGGCGGCACGGCCGACCCTCAAAATGATTTTTGGTTCGAAAAGAAAAACAGGGAGTCGCCACCAATATTTTTTAGGATAGAATACCGGAAAAACCTTTCATTAAAGCACTGGTTATAAAAATGAAATTCCATGTTCGGGAGTCTAATTATAGGTGAGGAAGGTATTAGCACCTCACAACTGTCCGTTATAAAAACGGTTACCTCAATATGATAGCGCGCATTATAATTAACCCAATAATTATTTTAACTTCTTCATGAAAAGAAAATATACGGGACGACAAAATATACAAAAATAAACATGGAATATTTACATGAGATTAACAGGACGTCTTATCCAAATTAAACTCGTTCCTCCTCTTTTTTAATAAAAAAATAAACAAATAAAAAGTAATAAAAATTGCAATAATAATAACAATAATAATAATTATTACACCTTTTATGCTAGTCCAAATAGAATGTGTGAAGCACTCATTTTTATTAATATTTATCAATCAATAGAAATTAATTGATAATTGAAAAGGAAACAGAGTAATCGAACAACAATTAATTTGACAAAAAATAAATAAATACAAGCATTAAAAATGAGGGGCAGAGTGAGACCGGTGTGGTGAGAAAGGAGCTGGACGGTGTTGGAGGATTGAGGGGAGCTGAAAGTATGGAGGGGATTTTAGGAGCAGGATGGTTGGTAGAGGATTTGAGGGGGCTGGCGTTATTTTGAGGGGACGGTGTTTGAGAAGAGAGAGGACGATGTTGTGGGTTAGGATAGAGTGAGGAGCTGTACGGTTATGAAGGGAGAGGGACGGTGTTGGTGTTGTGAAGAGAGAGGGAGGATGGTATGGAGTTTAGGATGGGCTGTACGGTTATGTTGGTGAGGGACGGTGTTGGTGAGGTGAAGGACGGTTGGGAGGAGAAGGACGGTTGGGAGAGAAGGAGTGAGGACGGTGTGGAGAGGAAGAGTGAGGAGAGTGTGGAGAGGAGAAGGACGGTTGGGAGAGGAGAAGGACGGTTGGGAGAGGAGAAGGACGGTTGGGAGGAGAAGGAGGTTGGGACGGTGCTGTGAAAGGAGATAGTAGAAGAGGGACGGTGTTGGGTTTTAGGGGGCTGTATGGGTTTAGGAGAGGGACGGACAGCGTTAGGAGAAAGTGAGGGTGTTGGGTGGAGAAGAAGGACAGTGTTTGGAGAGAGGTGAAAGCTTCAGTGTTCTCCCCCCCTTTGGAGGCTTCCAGGATCTCCTATTTATAGAAGTGGGAAACGGTGGCTAGTGGGGTTTTTTATTATTTCTTTCTTGTCAGCCGCCCCACTAATCAACAAAGCAACTTGGATACAGCCTGGATCTTGACAATAATGGAGGCTGGTGGGAATTTTTATTATTTTCCTCCTTCGTCTTGTTGTGAGCCGCCCCCATAATTCAAGGATCCACTTGGATAGTGGAAATTCATGTCAGCATGCGCAATTGGTGGAAATAGGGAGTCAGATTTCTCCTTCTGACTCAGATTTGGTGTTTCAGTCGGTATCCACCCACAGTGGGAAATAATCCGAGTGGAAAAGTGCTGACCGAGTGAAAGCTTGCTCGGTGTTGCTTTGCTAGTCGGTATAGTTGTTGTGAGGAGAGTCAGTATTGTGGTTATGAAGGGATGGACGAGCAAAACAATTCTGGTTAAAACTCAATCGGAAACGAGTGAAAAGTGACTCGAAACTGACTGAAGAGTGGCTCGGTGCTGACTGAAGAGGACTCACTCGGTGCTGACTGAAGAGGATTCACTCGGTGTTGACTGAAGAGTGACTCGGTGTTGACTGAAGAGTGGCTCACTCGGCACAGGTTCATGCCCTCCTTCTTTCTCATATGACCCACTCAGGATTGGGAAGTAAATGACTCAATCGGAACCTCTCACAATGTTCCCCTTGGTCCTGTCTCTGGAAATGGACCACTCAGAGAAACCTTGCTCGGATTTGCTTGGTAGTATCATGGTTTGAAGTACTCAATCAGAGTTGCTTCAATTGGAGGAGTTTTGCTCGGTAGTGCTTCTGCTTGAAGCATTTATTCGGCCCCTCTGCTTGATTTAGTCGACATCTCAGAAATATTATACTCGGCTATACCCCTGGCCGATAGGTTAGCATCATTCTTTCTTTGACTTAAGACTGATTCAATCGTGAAGTAAATTTCACTCGGAAACACATCACTTGGATTGAATCACTCAGAGAAGTTTTTGGTCGGATACATGGCTCGGGAGTGATTCAATCGGTTGCATTCATCATCCTTGCCTTTCACTCAGAATTGTTTTATTTGTGCATCAACCCGCTCGGATGTACAATCGGGAGTCGTCCTTGTTTCTTCAATCAGAATGGAACTTTGAACTCAGCTCGGGATGTACAATATGACGACTCGGTGCATTCACTCGGAGTCGGCTTTGTTTTCAATCAGAAGGGTTTCAACCATCAATCAACCCTTCGGAGTTTTCACTCGGGAGTCAGACTTAGGATAGTTTCAATCGTCAATCAAACCCTCGGATGAATTTACTCGAGAATCATCTTCAGAATGGTTTCACTCGTCAACCAATCCCTCGGATAAATTGACTCGGAGCTGGCCTTCTGTTCATTCAGAATTTGGAATTTGACAATCTGACAACTTGGTACATTCACTCAAAAACCGGCCTTTTTTTAATCAGAAGGGTTTTAATCGATAATCAGCCCTCGGATGTGCTCATTCAGGAGTCGGATTTGTTTTTACTCAGAACAGCTTCAGTCGGAGATTATTCACTCGGATGTATTCACCTGAAATTCGACTTGCTTTTCATTCAAACCGGCTTCAATCGGGAATCCTTCACTCGGATGTATCCAATTGGTAAGTATTCATTCAAAGACAGTCCCCTTTTCATTCAGTGGTTTCAATCGGGAATCCTCCACTCGGAAACACCCCACCCAGAGACAATTCACTCGGCAATGTCTCACTCGGAGACATGTTACTCGAAACGCCTGAGCGAAGGAAAGGAATATGCATCAGGTATCAATCTCGCTCGGGCGAGACATGTCTCACCTAAGCGAAATTATTCCAGTATATAAAACTTTCCCCTCTCGCTTGAGCGCTCACTTCTCCGTTCGAGCGAGATTCCCACTCACTTGAGCGAGAACAGGCCAGAGGCCAAATTCTTGATTCACCACAATCTCGCTTGAGCGAGATTCGCACTCTCTTGAGCGAGATATGCATCATATCACATTACCATACATCAACATACCACTCGGTCATGTCTCACTCAGAGACTCCTTACTCGGAAATGATCATTCCGAGTCCTTTCACTCGGAAATGATCATTTCCGAGTCAGATTTTTTTTTTGAATCTTTTTTTTTTGTGTGAATCTTTTTCACTTGTGGATCGACCGGACTGAAATAGGTGTTCACAAGGATTATCCTCTAAGAAGTGCTCATATAATCTTCCAAACAAAAGGTGCAAGGAGGATCACTGTATCGTTTCACTAATTCTTCCACTACTTCCATGTCCTTCTCAAAAAGAGGTGGTTCAGCTAAAGGTTCTCTAGACTACTTATCTAGTTCTTAAGAAAATGGGGAGGGTTTTGAAGGACCTTCTTTTAGAATGGTAGGTAATTTCCCTCACTGTACTATAGGCATCCAAATTCATCGGGATCCCCTGGAATACTTATCCACTACAGCCTTCTCTTTCGAATCCATTTCACCTAAGGAGTACATATACAGCAACACAATCAACAAACAAGAGGGGTCCAGTCTTGTTGGAAACACGTGAAAGGGTGTAATGTCTTATTGGATGGATTTCACACAGTAAGCACTTAATCAAGTCATACCAATCATAAATGCACACCATAATTTCTCCTAACAATTATTCCATCATGATTTACCTAAGATTTCAAGTCACACAATATTGTACACATTATTTACTATTAAGATTATTACTTTGGACATCTTCCTAACTATCATTTCATTATCTCCAATCTAATTCATTCATAACCATCATGTAAACACATAAACAAGTATCAACCACAACTTAAGCAAGCATCTAATTAGTTTATTATGAACCATCACATACTAAACTTCCAGAACACCACAAGAATTACATACTCAGAGTTCAGCCTTCAAGCATACAATAACACAAATACTATCACAACCAAAATAGGGTTAGTCATACAAGATGCTATGCATGAATAGGTTCATTTATATCCTCTTGTCATTAAATCCATCATGATGGGAATATGGGCCTAATAACTTCACAATATCATATCATCATAATATCAATAAATAACTATCACTAGAGTGACTAGAGTACACCAATTCCTCTAAACCACATTCCAAGGGTACTGGACATACATAGTCCTCAAACAACATTTTCATACCATGGATCCATACACGCCACATCACTAGTGACCATAATCAATAACTAAAACTGGCTTTCCACAGCCTTAGTAACACCTGCTTAAGTCGAAGTATGACAGGCTTGCCACGGGCTTCCTGACACCGTGTACTACACTAGGTCATTATAGGGGACCGACCCATTCGTATTTCCAAGACCCCTAACTCCATGGGTCGTACCGAACATGTTCTCCAATGTACCCTAGCATTGTAGCTCTAGGTTTAAATCATAACTCATACTTCAATACACATGATGCATGATTATGCAATTTACTTTCTTTGATCTTTATACTCATCCAAAGCATATCAACATCACTGGGTAGGGTCCTCCCTTAACTAGCCCTTTGTCCTTAATGTCAACCTTAATTTCCCCTAAGGGCTTTTACCACTGTATCGACCGAATTCCTGGGTCATGACACAGACTGGGAGAATGCAACAAAAAGAAAACGAAACCAAAGTGGAACAAGGCCCTTAGGAGGCCTAAAAAAACTAAAAGGGTTCAGGGAGTCGCCACTAATATTTATTAAGGAAAATATCAGGAAAACCTTTAAATGGCACTACTTTTTAAAATGAGATTCTGTTTGGTTCAGGAGTCGAATTTGTAACACCCCCGGTTTTCCTGGCTCGGATCCCGATGTAATAAAGATAATAATTAACAAAAATACGAGTAAATTTTTCACGTTTGAAATAGTTTCTAAACACCATCTCGACTACATCAAGACCCAAACCACAGAAAACTGAAGAGTGAGACTTATCAACGTATAACTGGATCGATAACTAATTGGCCCATAACGGTATACAAAAGTAGTAAAGTTTACAGCGGATGAAGAATGTGTATACCAGACATACGCCTAGTCCCATATATGACGATATGAGAAAAGGCTTGGCAAAGCATGCAATCACCTAACATAAACCTATTAGATCATAACCCCTTCATGCACTTACAACAGACACATGCATTGCCTATGATATAAATATAAATATGCATATCCATCCAGGGTCATGCCCTAACTATCACCATTGCCCATATCTCATAATTGGCTTACTTATTCAACTATTGGTATTAATCCAACACCACCATTATCAATGTATATTGTTCAAGTTCAATTCCATAAGTACTCATCAAATCATCACTTATGTACTAATACATATTTTCACCATTCAGGTATTCACGATTATCTTATACATAACTAAAATCACTAAATCATCAATATCATCATATACAATTTATTCATTACATTACAATTTCAAAAATAATGCCGGCCATGGCATTTCCACTGCTACTATTTACCTTCCCAAAACTTCAATTTAAAATCTAAACTCATCTCATGGCAACCTACATCATAATGCTAAAAAGGAGACCACATGGGAGAGTGAGTTATACATTCAAAATAACGAATATACATATATTGTGATTAAGTGTACATGCATTCATTCATCATGCGTGCTTTGCTATAAAATCATCAAATCTTTATTCAATCATCATCACATTGATATAATAGGCATACAAACCTCATGGATTACAATTCACAACATAAGCAAGCACAAGTACATACACAATCTCATTGCCACTTATCATCAAGGGCACTCACAAATCGTCATCATCAATTTATTAAATCTTTACTCAATTCCTCCTCGCAAGGGGTTTTTCATCTCTCGTGGTCATCCCATCTTAAATGCCATGAATCTATGGCTAATGCATATGTCAACTGTTTGGTAATGCATATGCACCGATCCGATTTCATTTCAACAGGTGATCACAACCACCACATCGTTCATTCACATGGGTTTCCCGCCTCACAAGGGGTACTCCCTCTAGCAGCCTCGCAAGGTGCTTTCTCGTGATCATAACCATGTTTAATAATTCATATTGGTTTCCTACCTCGCAAGGGGTACTCCTATCTCGTGATCGTAACCACTAGCATCATAGGAACTCGCAAGCCTTTTTTCATTTCAACAACCAGGTGATAACCACCGACTCAATATCATATCATCATCAAGTTGGTTTCCTACCTCGCAAGGGGTATTCCCTTCATAGAATCCCGTAGGGTCTTTCACCATTGTGATCACAACCACATTTCAATGTTATGCCATGCCATGAATGCAAAATGCAATAGTGCATATGCCAATCAACCTCGCAAGGATATCTCACCCTCTCACATAGGGACATATTTTAATTTGACACCTTCAATCAATAGCAAACAATCATTTACAAGCCCCTCAAGGCATTTTATTCACATACCTGGCATTACATCTCAACATATCTCATTTATATATTTCATATCATACAAGCAAGTCTATACTTGAAATCAACCACAATGACACTACAACATTACATAATATTCATCAATATTACCACACATTTATTTAGTGGGTTTTCATCTCATTACTTATCACCATTGTCTCATATATATATATATATATATATATATACTTATGTACACATGTTGGTGTGGCGTTCACAATAGTTCTATTATCATATTTCAAACCACACTCACAAGATCATACATGTATCACTCATAATAGCATTCAACCATTAATCAATAATAACAATCACCCTTTGTGCAAGGAAATGATCAACCTCATCAATTATCATTATTCCATGCTAATGTCATTTCCAATTATTCAATTTATAACACATGTTTTATCATTTTACTAACTCTCTCATTGGTTTCATAATTATCTTAGGGTGTATCTCATAACCTCATCATTAAACCCTCATTATCATTCCTTTTTATCCCACTCGTGGTGGTGAATACATAGCAAATAATTCATCCCCAAATGTATTAATTAATTCCCAATTCCTACCATGTCATGCCATCATTAAATACCCCTTATACATTTCTTTGAACATCTCATAATATAAAAGAATGAGGCATAACATAAAAAATTAAGAGAATAAACGAAAATTCCAAGTTTTGGGTAACTCACTCAAGCAAGATTCACCTTCGCTTGAGCGAGATGGGTATGGTTCGCTTGGGCGCCCCCAAGTTTTCCTGAGCGAGAAGGGTTTCCAACATTAGACCCCGATCTCGCTTGAGCGAGCCACTCTCGCTTGAGCGAGATCCCACCAATGGCTATTTCAGGCTCGCTCGCTCGAGCGAGGCTCCCAAAGGCCAGCTTTTCACTCGATCAGAAATGTTCCAGTAACTAATTCCTGCTTGTATCGCTTGGGCGAGGCATAACAACACAGCCACTTGCTTGAGCGAGTAAGGTTTTAGTATCATACCCCTCTTGCTCGCTCAAGCGACTCACGCTCGCTTGAGCGAACAATGTCCAGTACCTCTTCATGGCTGGCTCGCTTGAGCGAGGTCCAGCTTGCCATGCTATTCGCCTAAGCGAAGTTCACCCAGAATCTTTTCCTCTCTCGCTCGCTCAAGCGCGGCCACACCCACCTTAAGCGAGATTCATCCAGTATCCCTTCCACTCATCCCTCACACGTCTCGCCTGAGCGAGACACTTACTCGCCTGAGCAAAAACGGGCCAGAGGCTATAATACTGGCACAGGGATTCTCGCTTGAGCGAGATTATTAGCACATGTATAGGAAGCATAAGAATTCCACTGCTCTATATACTAAAACCCTTGCTAAGTAAAATTGATCAAATTCAACACATCCAACACCTCTTATTAAGCATTTAAAACTTGTCTCAAACATTCTTACTCATTAATTTTCATTCCAATTCATTAATCATACCAACATTAAACCTATCATCATCACATATATACTTTCATAACAACCAACACATATTCTCATACACCATTTCTCAAATAACATTAAATAACCATTCACATTATTTTGATATCTACATAGCAAGGAAAGCATGAGTACTAATCACATACAATAATCACTATCGTTCTACTCATGCAATTTGAATATAAACTCCTCTCCTACCCCGAGGGAAGAGTCGCAACCAAATGCACGCTCCAAATGCTTCGCCACATAATCTAGAATACAATCTACATATTACATACACATGCATTCATACAATCAATAAACCATCTCAAGGCACTCCTCATAAATTCTAAATAATGATTTACATTTTGTAAGGCTTGTGAATAAGTTCTAAACTTGTCAAAACACCAATTTATGTCATTGTGTTAGGCTTCGGGAATTCCTTTCCCCAAACCAAGATTCTCTAGAGCTTAAAGGGTCAACCAACTCAACAACAACAACATCACACCCATCATTACCTAAACTATCCATTTACCATTCAAATTCATCATGAGCCTCTTAGCTTCACCCAAGGCCACCAACAATTCCCAATTTCAAGTGACACACATCATGGCCTAAGGCCTTACCAAATCCTCATCTTAATTCATCTATTCATCATTTTCTCATATACCAAATTCTAATATCCCTTATGATAATACAATATTCCAACATCAATTAACAACCTCAATTTCCAATGCTTAAACATTATACCCCAACACATCAACATCAATAAGCAATGCCCATCATTTTAAACATTAATTCTACATATTTTATAACAACACTCATCCATGACTTTCATTCTCTATGATTTGCCATTAATATCATTATCCATCATTATAAATAAAACTCACATATTAAATATCATCTATTCACATTCAATTCAGCCTCCCAAGTTACAATATATCCATTTTCCCCAAATTCTTAGGGCTAGGGTTTTCATCAAAACCCAACAACCATTATCAACATTCATCAATCATCATCAATGGTCATCTCTCATTATTAAAATCACTATCTATCATCATTAAACATACATTTTATTCACATTTTACACTTTCCCCAATTCCTAGGGTTAGGGTTCCATTAAAATCTAATAATCACCATCATCTCTCATTATCTTCCATCATAATAATTGCCATTTTCGTGTACCTATGTAGACCCTCACAAAACCACATACTTATCACACCCCACCTTAGGGTTTTGCCCAAAAATGGTCTCTAATCCATAACCCATGCATACATTACACTCTCCTAACAAATAAAGCCACAACTAATGGCATAAGCTCAACAAAAGGGTGAGGAACTTACCTAAAACCAAGAAATAAGCGAGCTTTCATGAGAAGGAGAGGGCCACACGAAAATGAGGGGGAGGAGGAAGAAGAGACTTCAAGTTTCCATAAAATGAAAATGGTGGGAGGAAATGGATTCCAATCTTTTCTAGGTTTTTAGAGAGGAAGTATGAGGAGGAAAATGAAGGAAAAGAAGAAAAGAAGAAGAGTGAATGAGAAATAAAAAAGGCAAGTGTGTTTGCCTTAGAAGACCCAATGTGAAAAGAAGTAAAGGAAATGGGGTTTTATTTTAAATTTTATTCCCTTCAATAAAATCTTTCCGTTTTATAACATACAGGATCTCGGTTCGGGCTTAATACTTTATCCAAAAATTATTCCGAAAGATATATTTGGATTCCCAATAATATCCTTAACAGCCCTGGCTAACGGCATCTCAATCGGAGATACTTGGTTCGATACCATATTTTAAGCGGGTGAAATGTTATCTCATTTAGTCACAATAAATTATAATTTTTCATAATAAATCCCAATTTAATTATTCCAATATTTTTTGGGACACTTATTAACTCATTCATAAATATTTAATATTTATTTATCATATTTAATCATTTTTATAAAATTCAGATGTTACAGAATTACAGGTGGGGAAGGTATTAACACCACACCTGTCCATCCTAAAACGGTTACCCAAATTGATCATATATAATTTTTTTAAAAAATAATTATTAAATATTTCATCCTTCATAAAGAATACAACCATGATAGATGTTATTTACAGATAATATACACATGAACAAAATAATAATAAGGACATTTTGAAAAAAATATAAACAAACATAAAATAAAATTAAATAATAGGACACATGACCCAAGTTTTGTTCTTTGAGTTCAAAGGAAAATAAATAAACAAGTGATTAAAAGACATAAAAAATAAAAAATAAGACGTGTCGTCTAAATTATCTTTCTAGTAATGAAAAAACAATCCATTAATTTTACCAAAAAATACATGGTTTAAAAAAAATTAAAAAAATGAATAAATAAACAAATAAATAAATGAAAAGGTAAAAATAGATAGACATATGAAGTAAAAATAGAATTAAATACATCGATGTTAAAATAAAGAAATATATATACACTTAATTAATTAAAATTCACAAGTGAATCTTATTCAATCATTTTTTAGAAAATAAGATTAATAAGATGTCTCATCCAAATTAATCTCATTTTAAATTTAAAAGAAAGATAAACAGATAATTAAATGGTGGACAATTTATTAGTCTTAGTTCTTTTTTATGCGTATGATAATAATTAGTCCTTACTTATCAAAAAGGGTGTTAAGAGAAAATAATAAAAAGCCATGACGATTAATAAAATGATAGCTATGTATGGGCAAACAAAAAAAAAGCATTCAAAAATTATCATGAGAGAAAATAAATAAATAAATAAAATAATATGGGTAAGTAAATAGAAAAGAGAGGGAAATGTAAAAATAATAAATAATTACTTATAAAACAATTCAAAATTATAAAAAAATAAAATTATAGTCAAATGATTATGTAAAAGATAACTAAAAAATTATAATAAAATAAATAATTACGAAAAGATAAAGCACAGAAAAATAAAGTTAAGAAAAATAAATAAAAATAAAGGTGCAGGAAAAAAATAAAAAAAATAAAGTGTAGAAAAATAAATAAATAAAAATAAAAAAAGTACAGAAAAATAAATGAATAGATGAATTACTGTAGAAAGATAAAGTGTGGAAAAATAAAGTGTAGAAAAATAAAAAAAGTATAGAAAAATAAAGAAAGAAAAATAAAAGTATAAAATAAATAAATAAATAAATAAATAAATAAAAATAAAGTGCATAAAAATAAATGATATAAATAAGTAACTACAGGAAAATAAAGTGCAAAAAAATAAAATGTAAATAAATAAATAATTATAAACAAAAGTGTGGAAAAATAAACAAAGAAAAATAAAAGTATAGAAAAATAAATAAAGAGAAACAAAAGTACAGAAAAATAAATGAATAAATACATAACTGAAGGAAAATAAAGTGTGGAAAAATAAAGTGTAGAAGAATAAATAAATGAAAATAAAAGTGTAGAAAAATAAATAAAGAGAAATAAAAGTATAGAAAAATAAATAAAGAAAAATAAAAGTGTAGAAAAATAAATGAATAAATATATAACGACAAAAAAATAAAATACGAAAAAATAATATACAGAAAAATAAATAAAGAAATATAAAAGTGCAGAAAAATAAATAAAAAATAAGTAAAGATGAATGAATAAAGATAAATAAATATTCTTGTTTTTATTAAAAATACCTTAGTACACTAACAATTAGTGAAGAACAAGAACAGAATTCCGAAGATTGATTTTGCATAGATTTCTCTTGTTTTTGGCTTCGTTTAGACTCAATTTAAGGGTGTTTGAACACCGGTTACAAGACTTTTGTAGTAATTTGGGTCACGCAACTCACATACTATAGAACATACTAGAGTAAAAAACATATTTTCCTAACAACATTTCCATATCTCTATTTTTGAAAGCAAAGTTTCTAAAAAAATTATATAAAAATTTATCATTTTTTGCCTTAGCACCACCCTTTATTTATTGAGATAAATCGACCTTGGATCCCTCATCACATGCCATCACTTTCCTCCTTTTTTAATTTGTCCAAATTTGATGTCAATTTCCCTATATTTTCTTTAATTATCCAACCAAACTGGGTCCCACATCAAATAATCATCGTAATCTCTTTTCTTTTTCTAATTTTTTTAATTTTAATTATTTTTGGATTTTTTTGCCCATTTTGACTTTTTTGGGCCCTTTTCCCCATTTTTTCTGATTTGATTTTTTATTGGATTTTTTTATTTTTTTGTTCATTTTTGACTTTTTTGGGGCCTTTTTTGGACCCATTTTCATTTTTTTTCTGATTTGATTTTTTTAGGCCTTTTTATTTATATTTAAAATTTTTTTAATATTTTGAATACAAATGAGTAATCACTTACTCTTATGGAAACATAAACTATTTTAGAATCCTAAAATTATTTATTACACATTGGGTCATAAATAAAATACTCAATAAAGAAAAAGTACTACCCATGCTTCAAGAAGCAAGAAGGTAGTCACAAAACATCGGTTTCCCGCCCTTATTCTTTCCTCTTGGCTTCGACACCTATTGGCAATTGTTAAAAATTATGGAAAAAGGTTGATGAAAGGAGAAGTATGATAGAAAATGAGGAGAGATTACGTATTTATAGGTTGAGTATTTTTAAAAAATTAATAAATTTTCTTTTATCCAGACAAAAATAGGTGTTCACAATCACATAACTAATTTATACCCAAATACATTCCTTCATCTAATTTACTTATGTCTAGTCAACTTAGTTGTTGCTAATTTCTTAAAATCACTCCTTACAATTTACATAAATATATTCCTTATGTACATACTTTAATACTATGTATAGTTTTAGAAAAACTAATATCCTTCTTGAAAATAAATTTCTTTTTGTATAGAATATCCTTCAATAATTAAGTATTTCTATATATTTAGGTATTCAGACCCTTTAAATAGTTAGATATGTATATATTTATTTTGAGACTCAAATCTTTATTAGAAAATATAAGTTCGTAAATACTACTGGAGTTAGGGTTTGAAATCCAAATTTATTAGGGAATTTATAGTTGTTATCATTGGACCATTACAGCGGACATTGTCTTGTTGTATTAGTTGTTACAGAACTTTATACCTCAGTCATAAAAGCCAATTTATAATTCAGTTTAGGTTTTGAAATGCATCCTTCAGGATTTATAAAATGGCTTAGGTTTCAAATACTTCTTTTTACTCTTAAGGGCTATGTTTACCCAAAATTTGTTTCCTACACAGTTGTTAATTCTACCAAAAATACAACTTTTATACTTATACTAGGAAATCTCAAATTAGTTAATCTTAGAAGGTAACTTGAAAATCTTTATAATTACTATTTCTTCAAATATAAATGAATTTATTATTTCTAGATTAAGAAAACATTGACCCATAATTTCTTCCTTAATTTTAATTCTTAATGTTTTTATCATTTGGTTTCTTCTTGATGACAATTAAGGACAAAGTCTCGACAAGTCATTCAATTCTATAATTCTTAATCATCACAACTCACAATACATAAAATTCATCATGTAGCATACATCAATATCCCCACAAGGTTCTCATACTCATTATTCATACGATTCTGATCCAATTCATTTTCCAATATTTCTTCTGCCATAAACCCTACTGAGACTTCAATTCATTCACATAGTCATTTAATCAAACTAGTTCAACCTATAACACCCCTGATTTTTTGTACTCGAATCCCGATGTAATCGTCATAATTAATAAAAATGCGAATAAATTTTTCGCATTTGAGAATATTTCTAAGACTCCACCATGATCACATCAAGACCCGAATCACAGAAAACCAAAGAGTTAGATTAAGTAAGCCATAACTGGATCGATAAATAGTTTGCCCATTCGGTATACAAAAATAACAGAGTTTACAGCGGAAGAAGAATGTGTATACCGGGCACACGCCTAATCCCATATATGAAGATATGAGAAAAGGCTCGGCAAGAATGCAATGGCATATCATAAGCCTAATATACAACCATCATCATTTTACATAATCACATAAGCATACAATGCCTAAGATATAAGTATATACTTATCTATATGGTCATGCGTCATACATCTCCAATATTCATATTTATAATAGACCATAACCAGCCCAACTTTAAATTCATATGTCTCCACTATTAGTATATCCTCCAAGTGTATACATATTCATAATTCGTCCATCAATATCAATAATTACAACATTATACTATTCATCATATACATAACACGTTAAATTACAATGCTGCCGGCCAAGGCATTCCTCTACAACTATTTACCTTCCCAAAAGCTTTACTTTAAAAACGTCCTCTTCCCATGGCATTCCTGCATCAATACTAAAAAGTAGACCACATGGGAGAGTGAGTTATACATTTCAAATGACGATATGAATACAATTGAAATTATGTGCATATGCATATCAACATCATGTATGCTTTGCTAAACACATCAACAATCATCATAGATTATTAATTCAAGAATATATATATATATATATATATATATTCATTTTATACTTATTCATCAAATCATAGCAAAGCAAGCATATACACATTTGTCAGACCGCCACAATGGGCTAACACATATCTATCATATCGCCCCAATGGGCCAACACATCAATATAGACCATTCTGGTCTTTCATCAAAGCCACCATGGGCTAACATCATCATTATCAATCATAAACAAATACGCCCTTCATTACATTGGGCCATAACATACATATCGTCATATTTAACATCATTTCGTATATTCATGTCATTTATTACTTTTATGTGGTCTTTCGGTATATTAATTACCCATCTCAATTATCATCATACCACCATCTCAATCATCATCAATCATCATCATATTCTGGCATATCTCCATGCTATATGTAAATGCTCTTATGGCTAATGCATATGCACAATGGAATAGACAACAAATACGGATCCGACTGTGGGAATAAACACCAAGTTGTGGGTCAAGCATAGGTGTGCTACTATGCCCCTACTGCAGTAGTAAAATGTGTACACATATCTCAAAGCATGCATGTATCTCAACAACATCTTTTACTGGTACCAAACCGCTATCGCCCATCTGTAGCACTAGTCACCCCGTGACTTGCGGATCAATAACATGGCCTCACTTGCCAAAAGTGCTACGGGCCCTCCCGAACACACATCGAGAGAGCCGTGTCCCGTCGGACACCGAGGTAACTCGCTCACCATAGAGCTGCCCGCCTACTGGGCCCGCCACATAGAGTGCCTCGTCACCAAACTATGGACAGCTTCATGACTCACACACCGAGTCACAGGGGAAAACAACAATACGCTCGTGCACTGAGCCGCCCTCCCACTGGGCCCGCTTAGTGAAACCCCCTAATATTCCACATAGACAGCGATCGATATGCCATGGATGCAATGCAATGTAAATCAAATGCATTCTCACTCTGTGCATCCTAAATGCCACTCATCAAACATCATCATCATAATCACCAACACCACCATACACCTCAGTGGATTTCACCATTGTTGGTTTCTTAGTCATTATTTTCAAGTTTTAATGTGGCATTTCCATCTCAACATATTTCACATATATTTCACATCATACACGCAAGTCAATACTTGCAATCAGCCACTATGGCATTTCAATATCACATAATATTCATCAATATTATCACACTTTCATTTAATGGATTTTCATCTCATTATTCATTACCATTGTCTCATGCTTACATATATATATATATTTGTGTGGAATTCACCACATTTTCAATTTCATATTTCACACCACACATACAAGACCATGCTTGTATCACACACAATGGCACACAACAATTCATCAATATAAATATACACCTCTTTGTGCAAGAGAGTGCTCAACCTCATCATCTATCATATTTTAGTGTCATTTATTTATCCCTTCATAAATTTCAAGTTCGTTCTAGGGTATATCTCATACCCTACCATAACAATCTCATTATCATCCTCTCATCATTCTATTCCAGGTATTTTAATTCAGGTGGTAAATACATAATTAATTAATTCCCATGCACCAATCAACCTTAATCACCACCATGTTTTTATCATCATCGCGTTATTTCTCATACATCCCCATATCCGTCTCATGTTTACCTCATAATGCCAAGAAGGAGGATCTAATATAAGCCTGCCACCATAAATAAACAGAACAATTCGATTCTGGGGAAAACTCGCTCGAGCGAGATTCACATCCGCTTGAGCGAGACAGGTCAGGTTCGCTTGGGCGACCCCCTTCACGTAGGCGAAATACATCTAGTAGCGTTTCCACACTCACTCGCTCAGGCGAAGCACCATCACACTCGGTCACTCGCTCAAGCGAGAATTCTCCAGTAACCAATTCCTTTAACACCCACTTGAGCGAAGCACCAGCTCGCTTAAGCGAAATCCGACCAGAGGTCGTCCTTACCAACACTCGATTTTCACTCTGCAATTCATTCAAAACCGACTCATCTCACTCGGTTGTCCACTCGGTAAAATCAATCAAAATCGACTCCCAACATTCAGGTTTCCACTCGGCATAATTTCCCTGAAACCGGCTCAAAGCACTCAGGTTTTCCACTCAGCAAGATAATCCTGACCGACCCATCATTCACTCAGTCCTCCACTCGACAAGATCAGTCCAGACCGAGTCCTCTCTCACTCAGTCTTCCACTCGGTAAATTCATTCCAAATCCGAGTCATCAATCAGTCTTTCACTCGGCAGTTTATTCCAAACTGACTCCCCTTTTATTGCACACGGGTGAAGTTATTCGAGAGTACGTCTGGACAAACTCACACCGTATACCCCCATAGGTGCCATCCCACTCGGAATTGCACACTCGGAGTCCACCATCAAGTTCCATTCGGAATTACTCTGACCTCTCATCACTCGGAGGAATTCACTAAGCTGTCTCACTCGGACCTATTTAAATCTTGTCCACTTGGAATATATAACTTTATTCACTCAGAAGAGGACTCCTAGAATACCTCAATCAGAACCATCACAATCACTCTCCCCTCGGGAGAGATTCATTCGGGATTTTTCACTCGGGAATAATTAGACCTATCATTACTCGGGGAATTCTCTCCCTAAGATCCCACTCGGAATAGGTTTATTAAAATGGATTTCTCTCAGAACACATTTCTCTCGGATTCCTTTTAAGCCTTCACCACTCGGAAAAAGGCCCAATGGCTATAGCCTCACTCGGAACGGCTTACAACAATATTCCACTCGGGAGGTCCCGTCTCGGACCTAGCTCGCTCGGGATTTCACTCGGAAATTCACCACCTCATGAAATTATTAAGACTCCAGCTCGGACAGAATTCGTCCAGTACCTCACCCATTCACCACTCACTCGTCTCGCTTGAGCGGAAGGCTAGCTCGCTTGGGCGAGATTGGTCCAGAAGCTAATTCTCTAAAGCAGGGGACTCTCGCTTCGGCGAGATCCTATCTCGCTTGAGCGAGACTACCAGGATATATGCAGAATTAACAATTCTTACAACTTAGCTCATGAATTCTCACTCTAGGCCAACTGATTCACCACCATTACATCATACACAGCACATAAGGCATATAACTCTCTCTGCCCATTCACACTCGAAAATTCCTCATTCCAACTTATCAATTATTCTTACTTATTTAATCTTACGAGAGGAAGATTTTAACTACACTCCACATTACTCCCTCATTCATCTTTCCACATAACCACTTCAAAACAATTCTTTACAATTCGTGTGGTTCATTCATTCATAGTTTATCACCCTCATTTAGTTCATGTCCAACCAAGGGGCCATCAGGCACTTATTGTCAATATTATATAAATACATACATTTTCATAACAATCAACATAAGCCAAGCCATCAATCATCACTTCATCAAGTCAGTCATATAAGACATTTATGGCAAGGCATTGCATGAGTTCAACATATACATAATTAACAATGAATTCACTCATGCAATTTGAAATGCAAACTCCTCTCCTACCTCGAGAGAAGAACCGCCACGCGATTACATCGATCTTTCCACATCACCGTCCGGAATACAATCCTATCAACAATTATACATACACATGTAATCAATAAACCATTACAAGACATCACATCTCTTAACTTATGATTAAGTCCTAGACTTGTCTAAGCTCCAAATTCATATGCCTATGTTAGGCTTCGGGAATTCCTTCCCCCAAAGCTAAGATCTTCTAAGTCTCAAAGCGTTAAGTATACCCAGCACTCATCAAGATCATCAAGTGGGTCAAAACCCCCAAATTATTAATACTTAGGATTTCTTCTCCAAAATCACCCAACAACCATCAACAATCTCTATCAATCTTTAATCCATTTTATCTTATCATAATGACCTCATCAACCTCTAAATCTCACATAATCATAAAGCCTTAAATCAAGGGTTTCTCTTCCAAACATTCAAGCCTAGGATTTCTATTTCCACCCACATGTAAGGTTTCTAACATTTACAACTTCACTCAACAACCTAAAACCATAAATAAAACAAGGTGGAGGTAAGAAATATTTACTTCAAGCTTAAGCTCCATCAAAACGAAAATGAGAGTGAAGAAGAGAAAGGAGATGATCCCACAAGCTCCCAAGCTCCATAAATGCTTCACAAATCCAAGCTTAGCTTTCGTTTTTGGCAAGAGAAAGAAAAAGAATGGAGGTGGGCGGTTTTTAGGATGAAGAAAAGATGAAGAAGAAGAAAATGAAGAGTGAATGAAGGGAGAGAGATGGCTGCCGAGAATGAGAGAAAGAGAGAGGAAAAGATGACCATAATTGGTCATTACCCAAGAGATAAAGCAATGCCACCATCTACTTTTACCATTGGTCCATATTTGTTTTGCCCATTGTGTAAAGGAGGGTATAAAGTGTGTAAAACTCACATGGTTAAGAAAGAAGAGAAGGGAAGATTTCACATTTTCTTTTTAATCCCATTTGGTTCGTATTTCCCCTGTTTTACATCATACGTCATATCCAATTAATTATTTTCTTAACACTAAAAATTATTCTAACTATACCACCTTAACCACAATAATTTTCTAAACATTTTAGAACCATCAAACATCTAATTAAATCAAGTGGGTCCCACATCACCAGTTAATTCATCCGGTTCTGGTAAATCTAAATTTACCGATAATTCACCTTTAATGTCTAACAACATCTCCCATAATTATTTGACCATAAATGATTAATTATCATTATCCAATAAATTTATTTTCCTTAAAATCCGGGATGTTACACAACTCACATTCACAACTCATTCACAGTATCATTCACATAACATTTTAACTTCATCCAATCCCCAAGACTCATAAATTTACCATTTCACATCAGTCAGCATCCAATATAGTACATCTTAAACAACAACCATTTCTCCTTAATTTTTTCATTACTATCTTAATTTTGTATTCCTTTTAATTAATCATATCATTCAAACTAACCACAATTCATCATTTTCTAAATCATACAGATCCTCATACAAGACAATACATTCCACAAGTACCCATATGCATCCTTATCTACATAAACCATACTACTATGAATCATTAATTAAATACACCATCCAAATCAATCAAGTTCAACATTCAAATCATGATACACATATATACAAATTTCCACATTTAATTTCTAAATTTATTATTTTAACACTTGATTAACCCTTTTTCCCATCAGTCTCATGTATGAACCCAAGAACACATCACACATTACTTTTACTTACATATTACACATACACACACACACACATATACAAAAACCATCTTAGCAAATTTATATTAATTACTAAAAATTTAGTATTTTGACCTAAGTTTCAAGTGTCATTTCTCCAAAATTTCATATATAACCATATAATCAACTACTACACTATTTTTACTTATTAACCACTTCACATAATTAATTTAATTTCACCTTAACTTATTTCATAATTTTTCCAGTGTTGTCAGCTTAATTAAAATTACCCTTTTAATGGCTAAGACAAGAATTTTCCTTAACTAAAATTTCAATTTTCTTAAACCTTTATTCAACACTTAATACTATTTTTCCAGCATGCATTCCACATCTAATTTAACAGCAAATCATCATATAGAATTCTGAATTTATCATGCAAACCAAAAATCATGTTTTAAAGCATTTAAACCTAGCATGCATGGATTTCATGATGGGTCTTTTTTCACTTCAGCTTTCACAAAATTTTCAGCGATAATCATATACATATTCAACACATTATAATCATCCAAAGTGGAGAAAAATCCCATGCCATTCCCAACCAAACCCAAGGTAGAACTTTAAGGTTTTTCTTTAAGATTTTCAAGCAAAAATTAGGGTTTCTTGGAAAAATCTATTCTTTTTAATTTTGAACTTAAAACTTCAATCTTTATTTTGTACGTACCATGTTTCTACCATGGTTTTGGTGATGGAAACCCAAGGGAGGTTCCTGAACCCTTATATGCACCAAATTTCCAACCAAGAACAAGGAGAGTCCCCCCTTACCTAGGGTTTTCCATGTGAGCTCCTAGGACAACACCTTGGGTTTCCTGTTGCATGAGTTTCTTGGCTTTCACACTACTCCTAAGATTACTTCAATTTGTTGGAATCAAAATTAAGGATGGTGGCTCCTTAGATGGTGGTGGTCATAGCTAAGGCTAAAACATCATACATGCATGCCAATAAGATGAAAAAGCAAAATAAAAAGGAAATAGAGATGAGAAAATGGCAAGGAAGCTCTCGTCCATGAGCAAGAAAATGAAAAGCCTAAACCTTTACCTTCTAGCTTGCGTGCATGGCCTTGCTAGACATCAAACAAGACATGCATGGCTAAAAATGATAGTCGTTAGGTTGATGATGAGGAGATGGTGAGAAAATGAAGGAGGCAAGGATGGTAATGCTCTTGGGTTGGAAAGAAAATGGTGGAGAAGGTCTTCTAGGGTTGGATCCTTGCATGCATGGCTTCCAAGACTCTAAAACTGAACCAAGCTTGATGGAGGAAGATGATGGTGGTGCAAGGATGATGGTGAGGTTTTGAAGAAAATTGTGTTTCTTTACGTTAATGCACAAAGAGTTATCTTTCATCTCAACTAGAACTAGCAATAATCGAACCAACTCTATAGAAGTTTAATATTTAATTTGTTAATTGACTGTGATTTTGGTTCATAAATCAAATAAACTGAATTATTAAAAATTAGGTTCGTTAACTAAATGAGTTGAACTTGAACCAAGTGTAATGACTTGTCTAGTTTATGATCTAGTTCAATAAATAAATAAATATATACTTTAGAATAAACTTTTTGTATTTTAATTTTTTAAATCATAAGTAAGTGTCAATTTATACGCTTCAGTCTTCAAATTTTTAATATTAGCTCTTAGTCTATAAAAAAACAATTTTTCAATTACTTTTAGTTTATCTTAATTTTGTTGTTTATCAAAAAGAAAGTAAATAAAAATTTTAGAAACTTGATAATTTTTACTCATGAACTGAACTAAATATTTCATGAACTTCACAAAAACTGAATTTGAGTTAAAAATTTTGATTCATAAAAAATTCAACTCAAATGAATTTTTATAAAATCAAACTGTATTGAAACAAATTTAAATCACATGAAATGGTAGAAATTTCCCCACACAACTTGCTTTCTATTTAGAAGAATTTTGGCATCGAACCTCCAGTCTTAAAGACAAACATGATATGAACGCTATAACAATACTTCTTTATACATAAATTTGCAATTGTGTGTGACTTCTGTATGCCTTAATGTGAGATTATTATGTGTTGCGTTTTTTTTTTCGTACTTCAATTCCTTGGATTAAATTCCTAAGATGTTCCATTGTGAAGCCCGTTTCCACTCTAATCCATTTGATTCCGTAATATATTTTCAATCATTCATTTTATACTATATCATTATTTTTCAGAAAATTTCAAATTAAATCTTTAATTTTTTATTTAGTCAGGTTTCCTATCGTTTTACAATGTTTCAGGTAAGTCTCTTTCGTCTATTTTTTATGAGCTCTGTTAACGGATATGTAACGTGTCTTTGACCCTTTTGACATGACTATTTCACGTGTCAAATGATGTTGTCATAGCGACTTCACATATTAAATATTTATTGGTTGATGAGTAAAATTAAAATTAGCGAAAGTACATTATATTCATATAAAACCTATGAACTACTACACAAATAGCCACCTACTGAGCAGAACCTAGTATTTGATATGTTTGATGTTCACAATCGGCATATGAGGATATGATCATGTGTAATATTTGTTTGTCACATTATGACTCTGTTAATGAAGTTATTGAAGATTAAATAAAATGGATATAACTAAAATATTTTAAAAATATAATTGCTTAATTGACTAATAAAAAAGTCAAGAGTCAAAAGATAAATGATTTAGTAATTTAGCCTTAATTCTATAATGATTAGGGGATATTAGGTTGCTTTGGTGGTAATCAACAAAAATTAATAAGAATATGAGAGGCTTAGACAATCAGTCTAAGGGCAATTTTAGGCCTTTATAGACATACGGTGGTTAAATTTAAGACCAAAATGAGTCCAGCCAAAAGTAATATACACCATTAGAGTCTTGATAGGCCTACCTTACAGTTGACCCAAAAAGATTGTTCCACTACATATTCTTGGGTGTTTAATCAGTTCCCTGTGTAGCCCTGATTCAGTGTTTGGGCCTTGGACCTTGCTTCTCTAGCATCATCATTTATTCACCGAATAGATAACGCATTTCAATTTTGAGAGAGAAGAGAAAAACCCAAGCATCATCCTTAACGAAACTTGCTATTCAGATGTACGCTTATGTTTTTTTTACCGGGCTTTGGCCTTTTATCCTTCAATATAGCACCCTGTTGACCAAAAAATATATAGTTTCTCCTTTCTAATTAAAGTGACTTCAATATGTATGGTTATTTTTTAATATTTAAAATTTAAAATAAATATGTCGTGGACAGATCCCTCTAAGAGTCAAATCACTCTAATTAAGATATATCATTGTTACAGTATTCTAATGATATGAGATTAGGAAGATCCTCCTCAAAATGTTTTTCTTTAGTAAAAGGACCCAAAATAAATTTAATGTCTATTTAAAAAAATATTTGTTGTCAGCGGTTCTTTTGTCTAACACAAACAAAATAACTATAGCATAGAAATCACATTATCAAGCTCGGTTATTTTGATTAACTGCATTCAAAAGAACAAACACATTTTTCAAATTTTACATGATATCTGCCAAAAGTATAACAACAGTGCTATGACAAGTTTTGATCAATAGAATTGTATAACTTACATAGTATTCATTATGACAACTGTGCTAGCAAATACATGAATACAGGAAATACGCACAATTTACATTCTAAGCTACCGAATTCAATCACAAGATATTTAACCTGCAGCATCCTACATTCGTTGTTCTAAAAACCAAATTCAATCACTATTTGCATTCTAAGCTACCAAATTCAATCACAAAACCATAATATCATGAGATGCTAAAATGTTTGTCACGGTGTTTGAAGCATATACTGGATGAACCCTTTATTTTGCATACGAAAAGTCTCAGTGATTTAGCAAGCATTAACCATGACTCACAACGAAGTATCGAAAACAACTTAAACGAAACATTTCCCCAAAATATGTTTTCAGAATGTATAGAAAATCACTAAAAAAATCACAAATGTGACGCAAAATTGTTAGGTTATAGAACCAACGAATAGATCATAAACAAATAAAGATCCATTCCCTGTAATCATTTGGACAATAGGCACTCGGTAATGGGGAGTTTGGGAAAGATAATTGCTACTCAATACCAATCGGAGACAGTTCTAAAGGGGATAAGCATTCCTCTGTCTGAAAGATTGCTTGTAGTATATCCATTGCGCCAGGAAAAGTAACTACCTGAAAATACGTATATTAAACAAGTATCAGATCTTAGCATGTTTTACATGACATAGTGTGAACATCAAACAAAAATTTCCCAAGCAGTTATATTCACAACAAAAGCTAAAAAAGAATGGCTTGGGATGGACATGTAGCTAACCAACATTCAGTTCATCAAAGAGTTACATACCAAAAGTTGACAGTCCTTGATGAAAACTAATTATGTTTAGGAAAATGGAATAACAACAGTAAATTGAAATTCATAAGAGCATAAAGATGAATGTTGAGATAAAGAAAAAGAATTGAAGAAGTGTACCATAGCGACTTGGGTCACACTTATGTGGAAAGATTGAGCAAACTTAAAGACTTTAGGGTTTAGGGATCCCAATTACAAAGGTTCTTAATTTTAGGGTTTAGGGTTCTCAATTTTTTTGAGGAGGAGAATGGTGGGCCGAGAAGGATCCACCTTGTTTGAAGGTTCTGTTTGGATGTTCGATTTCAGAATGGAAAATGGAAAAGATGAAGAGAATGAACAGAAAAACCATTTCCATTCACCTACCGATATCTTTTTTCTGTTCAAGAAGCTTCAAAGCAGGAGCGATGAGCACCAAATTGTGAGGTAAAAGTTGGCTTGATGTTCGCGATGAGAGGCGCGCGCGGTAAGAGCTTGACACGGAGGTCGAGGAACTGAGACAGAGCAGCTTTAGTATAGAATAAGGGAGTGATGGGATTAAGGTTTAGGGTTCTGTTTGTATTTTTTGTTTTATTGTTCAACCCCTTTTGTGAGATTAAGAAGACAAAACTATGAGCAGTAGATACAGATTGAAGATTGGAAGAGGAAGAAAAAGAAAAACAGGGAAAGGAAAAAGATGAAGAAGAGTGGGAAGATAAAGAGGAAGAGAGGCGTTGATAGGGATAAGGTGTGGGAGAAAAATGAAGAGTGGGGAGGAAATCATGTAGAGCTTATGATGTAGGAATTTCTTCAAATTCCTAAGAGAGAGGTGAATCTTCCTCTTGATTCCTTCAAGATCTATCCAAGAGAGCTCCTATTCTAGAAGAACAAATACTGAATTTGTGTAGTGAAGGTGTTGTCCAAAACTAATTAAGTGTGGAAATGGAAGGTTATGTGGTGGAATTTTAAGGAAAGGAGCCTAGGAATCTAAGGAGAGAAGTGGAACAATGGTGAGGCAAGAGAAGGAGATGGTGCCGCCACTCAAGAGAGATAAGGAAAGAAGGTTTCACCATCTTTGAAAGGAGTCCAAAGGATAAGAAACATGAAAGAGAGAGCTACGGTTGAAACAACCTAATTTAATAAATAAATAAAACCCAAAACAGGGAAAATTTTTCCCAAAAACCGATCAGATTCCACGCGCTCAAGGCTGTCGGGGCAAGATAAAATAATTGGACCAGGAGGGAGTAGAAAACCATGCACAAGTAAGCCCAGCGGAAGACACAGTAGCGCTTAAGCGAGCCCACAAAACGTTTACTCGCTCAAGCGAGATCCAACACCGCTTGAGCGAGGCAACCCAAAAACCCTCCATTTCTTCACATTCGCTGGAGCGAATACCTCATTCGCTGAAGCGAGAAACCACACTCGGCATTCAATCACTCGGAATCAGGGGTTCCATTCACTCAGGAAATAACCCCAACATACAAGCCTCCTTCGGAAGCCCATAATTATTTCCTTATTTTTATCCGTATAGTTCACACATGTGATCCACTCGGAAATCTATCGGCTATTTCACTCGGTCGAATCACACTCGGATATATCTCACACAGTTCTCACTCGGTATACGTAATCCTTTTCACCCCGAAGACTACTCACTAAGTTAATGTCTTGCCTAAGGATTCTAAGGCTTTGTTCACTCGAAAATACTCTAGTTCATTTCCACTCGGGGAAGTCCTAATAAGTTCTTACCCGTAAGTTCATAAGTCAGTTTCCACTCAGAATTGTATGACCTATAATTACTCGGGGAATTCTCCCATCAAATCCCACAAGGGTAGGTTCATCAAAAGGGATTTCTCTTAGAAACCTTTTAAGTCTTCTCCACTTGGAAAAGAAGGCCCAATCACTATAGCCTCACTCAGAATCATTAACTTAACATTATTTTTATACATTCAACACTCAGTCGATACCAATACATGTTGTCAAAATATCCATATATATATATATACATATATATATATATATATATATAGCCATACGCTCGGAACACTTATCATCTTAACATTATTCATTCACCAATACTTATTATCCGATACAAGTACATGGTATCAAAGTAAACCACATATATATATATGAACATGCACTCGGATTCCTATACATATAGAATTGTATTCTTTATACAACATTCTTATGAGCCGGCCAAGGCTACAACTGACTAAACATAATATATATACAATGCATGCACTCAACAGTCTGAGTGCACATCACTCGAACTTGAGTCCTTCATCATATCCCCAGACTGACCTGCACATACTGAAAAATGGTGTAGGGGTGAGCTTTATATATTAAATGACAGTTATTGACTCGGATTTATCACAGAATCCTCAATTAAGCAATATTACATCTATCATCAATCAAAACATACACACTGCCATTTAATATAAACAATCACACATCATCCTCCGATCGGGATTCACCCATTTCACTCAGCTATAAAGCTCAACATCCTCAATAACAAAGTATATTCATCCAATCGGATTTCACCCCAACTCTATTCCAGCACTATCAATAATGCTTAACTCCGAGCCTCGCTCAAGGAGTCTGCCTGAGCCCTGCTCAAGGACTTAATCATATTCTCACATATTTCATCTGATTGCCGATCGGTATTAGGCGTCCAACGCTATATGCTCCAAGCATTCCAGTGGTGAATCTGATGCATACGGTCTCATTCACCCGACGTCCAACGCCAATGCACTCGGCATTTGCCTTGAGTCCAACCCAAGGTCTTTCATCAAGCGTCTCATCTCACGCTTAGTGCCCTAGGCACTACCCCGAGTCCAACCCGAGGTCTTTCCTTATATTCAACACATATTCACTTACACTCAATACATATTCATCCGATTGCCCACTCGGTATTTAGCGTCCAACACTTAGTGCACTCGGTACTTCCAACAGTGAACCAGATGACTCAACTCGCATCACATCCACTCGGCAATCACCATGCCATCCACTCGGATTATCCTCTACAGCAAGCATCCCATGCTTTCTCGTATAACATTCCACTCGGAATTATCATGACAGTCCCCATCCTATGCACTTAGCATACGCATATTCAATGTCAAGCATTACATGCATTTAATCATACACTCACACACACAGGGATCAGTAAATGACCACACAATGCACTCGGCATTCATATTACAAATAACATGCATCTCATACATTCTAACATAAACATCATCAATAAGCATCATACTTCATATGGACGGTAAATCATACACAACACAAATAATAAACGTCATACATCCGGCTACTACTCAACAGCATGCAACATCCAGCAAACACAACACAGTGTAATAGTTCCACCCGGAAACCCATCCATAAACCATGCATTTGAGATGCAAAGCCCCCTTACATAGAATGAAGCTTCCAGCAGTCACATGGCCACTCGTTCACATAGAACGACTCGGCCCCAGCCCTCAGCAGCACTCTGCTCGGCTTTCAGCCATGGGAGAGCCAACACGGCCTTCAATCGTCCCAGCAACACGTTCAGCCTTGGAGAACCAGCCACTGCTTCCTCTTAAATAGGACAGCCTTTAAGCAGAACTCCGTCCTCATCAAAGATGGAGGACCACCAAGCTCCCAAGCACAACATCATCCTCTCCTATGGCCAATAGAGGACTCCAACACACATCTTCATTCAAGCATCACAGCCTCCAAGGTACATCATCGTCCTCATCAACAGTGGAGAACCACATGCTTTCCAAGCATCATGCATGTCTTCTTCCTCACGAGAGCAGCTCTGCCTCAACATCAGTGGACCATCTTCCACAACCGAGGCACCCATCAACGTTTAAAGCTGAATAGAGGAGGATCCTTAGCTTGGAGACACACAGCACCATGCTGTACACTCAACCACGCTGTTCCTCTCCGCGTCCCACTTCCCACTCGGGCTCTACATAGTGTGGAGGGGAAGAAGAAGATGAAGAAGACGAAGAGGAAAACGAACAGTGAAGGAGAAGAAGCAGAAGCTTCAGAGAGCTCTAGAGAGAAGGAGGAGCGTTTCTCTCATCAGAACACTCATCCAAGAGAAAATGAATAATGAGAGAAAGGAAACGTGAGCTGAAGCCTTATCATCACACTGCCAGCGTCACTCTCCCATTCAATCAACATTCCATCCACATTAATGAAATTCCCATCAGCCATCATATCACCATTAAGGCACTCCCATCAGCTTGCCAAAGAGAGAGAACCGAAGTTCTCTAAATCCAACAAGGGCACAAGGGTCATTTGCTAACTTTAATACTATTATTATTCCATAATTAACTTAAATGGGCAATTATTTTCAACCAACCATTAACTTAATCAATCCATAATCCTTAATCCTGAATTTAACCTTAATTGGCAATTAATTAAAAATTAGGATGTTACAACGGTGCTCAAATTATGGAGAGAGGTCATATTCTATCTCACTAAAAACTCTTAAAATGCAACTTATGATGGCTTGGGTAGGCTTGTAAAAGCTTCACCCAAGACCCAAAATCTAAAAATGCATTGCCTAAAAGTGGCCCAAAGCAAGTATATACTTATACAAGCCCAAAAGTAGACCAAAATAAAAATTATGACCATGCAAGGTTAAACTAAAAATTATTTTCTAAACTTAATTAATTCCTAAACAAATAAAAAATACTAAAATATTTACAAGGTAATGGTAAAACCCAAAGATGGTCCAAAGAAGGCCTAATGGGACAGGTCCTTATCATGTTCCCCCTCCTCAAGAGGATTTGCCCTCAAATCCAAAATATCCTCAAAGTAATGCTCCGGGAAATAATAAACCTACAAGAAGAAGGCGAAACAAAATGAGTCCAAAAAAATGAAGAAAGAAAACAAAAATAAAAGAAAAATAAAGGAAAAAGAAGGAAAGACATAAGATTTGCCATTAGGGTCAAATACTAACCTATTTACCTTTATGGGAATAAAAGAAAACATAGAATAAAAGAACACAAAGATAAAATCCCTCAAGAGGGCACAGCCTAACCCATGTAATCCCTCATGTATCCTAGAGATGGTATGAATGACATGATGCTCAATAAGGATGAGATGAGGTGTAGAGAAATCATTATGTAAAATAGAAGTAAACAAGGGAATATTATATAAAAGAACATGATGAACTACCCTAAGAGGATCATAATGTGTAATGGCATTTAAACTAGGAACTAGAATATTTATTGAATGCAAAGATGATACTAGCTCCCAATATAATCCCCTATGAAAATGAATAGTAGAAACATGATCAAAATGAGGTAAGTGTAAACAGAAAAGGTTAGTAATGATGACACACTAAAGAAGGACCCTCAATCCATCTTAGACAAAGGACTAAAGGCTTACAAGGGTCCCCTCACAAGGGCCAAGTCCAAGAAAGCTAAAGAGAGCATCCATAAAGCCTTGTCATCCTTCATCTCTTTGCTTAGTGGGCCCAAGCCCAAGGGAGACACCATGAGGATCAACTTGCTTTCATCTTGTAACATAAGTCATATTTAGATTCTCTAGACATTTAGGTTTTATTTGGACCTTGCTAGGTCAATTGGGCCACTTTAGGGCCATGTACTTTCATTTTGGGCCATGTATAGGCCATGTTCTCTCCTTTTTTATACTATTGGGCCTTTGATCCATTATCCAAGCCCATGTCTCCTCCCTTGGCCGAAATATAGAAGGGCTATATAAGGGAGCTCTCCTTTGTAAATTCATACAACAATGATCATTTGAGATTTTTCACCTTGAGTGCCAATTTTCTAGAGTGAGAAGCTCTTCCTTCTCTCTAGGATTGAGTCTCTAGAGCAAGCTCTTATCCAAGAGGATCCTCTCCCTCCTGGTGGCAAGAATTTAGGGAGTTATATTCCCTTGGAAGTGGCCTCTCATCTTCACCTTCCATTCCTCCTTCCATTCCTTTCATCTTATCTAAACCACTTCACTTTCTCTTCTCTTCCATCTAAAACCCATCCAAATCCTTAGAGTTTTCCTTTGTTTCATTTCAGTTTCAACCTTGAGAAGACAAGAATTCAACCATGACTTGAAGGAAGAACAAGGAAAAGAGCCAAGATCCACTTTTCTCTTAAGGAGCTTGAGGAAACTCCTATATCATTTGGTATCATTTGAGCCTAGAAGGTTCTTTTCTTACTTCTTCTTCCTTTATCATTCGGTTTTGAGTTTCAATAGCTGGCTGGTTGTGCAATTTTGTTTCATATAATTGAGTTGTTGATGCCATGATATAGTAGAAAATCCATAAAAAGTTAGTGTTGTTGTGAATTTTTGTGTTAGTTCTTCTTTTCTTTCAATGTTGGCATATTGTTCCTTTCATTTTTGGTTTGGTATGATCTTTTTCTTGTGTAGGACTTCTAAAATTCAGAGTTTGGAACTTAGTTAATTCAGTTTTCAAGTTGTTAGTTTGGTAGTTACGAGTTTGTTAAGTAGTTAAAGCCAAAGTAGGTGTATTGTGCCTTATTGGAACCTTTTCTTTGTTCTAGTAAATTTCTTTGATCCAACTTTAGCAAGTGTAAACCGTGTCTAAGAGTGGCCTAATCATCTTTAGTAACTCTTCTAAAGGTTCCAAATTCTTGTGTTAGGAGACCTTGATTTTAGGTTCTCCAAAGTTAACTCATCATTAGGAATGTTAGAAATCTATTCTTAGCTTTTCATCTAGGTTTAATTTTTGTTTGAATGCAATATTAGGATCATCTTTAATTCGGTTTTCATATTGCTTTGCATAAAAGAAAATTTTGTCAAAATAAGAATCATAAGCCTTCTATTCATCTTAGTGGAAGAAGGTTGCATTTTCCCCTTAAGCAAAAGAGTGAACATTGAACTTCTAAGACTAGTAGTTGATTTTCTGTTTTGGAACTAGAGCTTGGTGTAGTACATTACAAAATCAAGAGGAAAAATATAAAAAGAAAAGAGAAAAAGTACAAAATAAAAAGAAAAGTAAAATCCCTACAAATCAAAATTCAAAAGGGTATAAAAGGAAAAGTGTGGAAAATAGACCTCTTAAGCAAAAATTTATGAAGTTTGAGCACCAAACCAAGTTCAATTTTAAAACCCTAAAGCCATTTGCTAGTTGATACTTTACACTTGTTTCAATTACACTTGCTTGCTTAATTGTGCAACTCTAAAGTTCTAGGCTTAAGTTTCCTTCCTTTGTTTCTTGCATATTATTTTTGTTGCTTGTCTTGTTTGTCTACATAATTTCAATTTTGAATTCTTCTAGTCTAGCCTTTATTCTTTTGAGCTTTTATTGTTTTGGTCTTGTCATAATCAAAAATCTGAAAACATTTCCATTTGAGTAGCTTTTCCTTCTTAAACATTTTTAGTTTGTCTTTTATTCCTTCTTAAGTTTTGTCTTTGAGTTGTCTTCCTTTCATAATTCCTATGATAATTCACTTCTCTATACCATTGAGGGTATCATATTGAGGATACTTGAGGTAAAAGTTCAATTGCTTTGGTAGACTTAAGACTAAAGAGCAAGGGTAAGGATTGAGAGAGGACACTTGAGAGATACACTTGAGAGGTTTAAAATTTTGTCTTGTCTTTTTGCTAACCTAAATTTTGTTGGAGTTTTTGCGTTGACATTATTTTGTAGATGAGGTGAAGCTTCTACAAATTCAAGTGAAGAATAGTGAAGACCTTGTAAAGGAAGCAAAAGCCTTGTAACATTAGACACTTAGGAAAAGTTATGAATTCTTAGGTTTTGTGTAATAGGTTTTTGTCTTGCATTTTGGACACCCATTGGACTTTGGACTTTGGACACTTAATTTTTAGTCTAAGTAATTTTGGCTAGCTTGTAGTAGCATATGCATTTAAGTGTTTGTTAATTAGTTAGTTGGTTAAAACTAGAGTTAGTTAGTTAGTTGCTTGTCTTAACTAAGTTGGTTAATTAGTTAGTAGTTGGAACTAATTCTTAGTTGGCATAACTAATCATAACTAATTCTTAGTTGGCATAACTACTCACATAACCAAAATTAGTTAGTGGTTAGGGTTATTAGATTTAGTTACAACTTCCATAACTAAATAACTAATTCTAGTTAGGGTTTGTTAGGTGTTAGTTAGTTAGTTGAACTAATTTGGTTAGTTAACTACTTTAGTTGGCTGAATTAGTTAGCCTTGTTTAAGGTTAGTTACTTGATTAATTACAACCTAGGATCATCATAAGAAACATAGGTAAAGACAACCTAGGTCTTGCATAACTAATCATAGTACTATATCCTAGGATACGACCTAGTACAAGACAACTTAGGTTCTTGTTTCCCCTTAGGAAAGAAACCTAGTACTTGTATTTTAGGATTGTTGTGTGTTTTCTAATACTTGTATTACATCAAGCATCCTCGACTAGATTGTTTACAACTTTGTTTCCATTGTCTCAAATTTCTTTGACAACCTCAAAAGATGTCTTCTAGTGATAAGGAAAATAAATTTATGCTTCATAATATAATGGAAAGTTTGAATAGCATGAACAATAGGTTAACTAACCTAGAGCATAATGAAAACCCTATAACTAGGCATAGAAATCAAAGACATAATAATAGTGATAGTGAGGATGAACCTAGACATAGAAGATACCATGAACATAAAAAAGAAGACATGGTTAAGAGAGGTAAAACTTGAAATACCCCCATTTAATGGCAAGAGTGATGTTGAAGCTTATCTAGAGTGTGAGATGGGAGTTGAGCAATTATTTATTTCACATCAAATAAAAGAAGAAAAGAAAGTTAGGATTACAACTCTTTCATTCCAAAATTATGCCTTAGTGTGGTGGACTCAAATATGTAAGGAGAGGAAAAAGAGATGATTTCCCACCAATAGATGATTGGGTAGACTTAAAAGCCCTCCTAAGAAAAAGATATGTTCCTAACTATTATCGAGGGGAGCTATTAGCAAAGCTAAATAGACTCACCCAAGGCTCAAAAAATGTAGAAGACTACTACAAAGACTTAGAGATAGCCATGATTAGGGCCAATCTAGAAGAAGACAAAGAAACCTTAATGCATAGGTTCTTACATGGCATCAATAGGAACATCAAAAATAGGGTAGAACTCCTTCCTTATGTAGATATAGAAGAGTTACTACGCCAATGCACTAAGGTAGAGAACAATTTATAGAGAGAGAATCCTATAGTGGGGAGAATAAAGCCTACAGGTCTAAGTGGGTAGGTCAAGAGAATAAGGGAATGTTTGACAAAACCCTAGGGAGAAGGAAGTGGGCACTTCTTCTTCCAAATTACCAAGTGAGTTGCATAAGAATGGTAAAGTCTTAAAGCACTAAAAAGATAAGCATGAATCCACATCTAAACCATAATCTTCTAGATCTTCTACCATAAAATGTTTTAAATGTCTTGGTAGAGGTCACATTGCTTCAGACTGTCCAACAAAAAGAACAATGATTTTGAAAACTAATGGAACCTACTCAAGTCAATCAGAGTCTAATTCTGATTCTCACTCTTCAAGTGATGACTCAAGTAGTGATTTCTATGACAGTGAGCATATTTTAGGGGATGATGGTGAACTGTACATGATTAGAAGATTGCTTGGTAGTCATGTTAAGCTAGATGACACTACACAAAGAGAGTATATCTTTTATACAAGATGTTACATAAATGATAAACTATGTTCTCTCATTATTGATAGTGGGAGTTGTGCGAATGTAATGAGCCAAAGATTAGTAAATAAGATGGGCTTAGAACTAATATATCACCCTAGACCTTATAAGTTGCAATGGTTTAATGAAAAATGGGAAATGTTAGTTAATAAGCAAGTCTTAGTCAACTTCACCATAGGCACATATAATGATAAAGTCAATTATGATGTAGTACCTATAGAGGCAACTCACATCCTTTTAGGAAGACCTTGGCAATTCGATAGGAAGGTCATCCATGAGGGGTTCACTAACATCCTTACCTTCAAGCTAGATGGTAAGAAGATAGTTTTACACCCCCTAACTCCACAACAAGTAGCTAAAGATCAACTATAAATGAAACTTAAAAGAGATAGAGAGTTAGGATCTTCTTCCTCTAATCATCTAGAAAAACATAAGAAAAACAAAAAAGAGGATAAAGGAAAAGGAGTTGTCATCTATGATGACTCTAGAGCCAACTACTTGGCCAATAAACATGATGTGAAACATGCTATGTTTTCACAAAAACTTTGCTTGATCATGTATGCAAAAGACATCCCTAGCATTTCTTTGTGCGTAATGGTCTCTTCCCCTCCTCCTTTGCCCAAAGGGATTCAAAACATCTTAAGTGAATTCAAAGATCTCTTCCCTAAGGATATCCCAAAAGGCTTACCTCCTATTAGGGGCATTGAGCACCAAATAGACTTAATTCCTAGTGCTAGTCTTCCAAATAGACCTACATATAGGTGCAACCCTATGGAAAGCCTAGAAATAGAGAACCAAGTGAATGAACTACTATTTAAGGTTGGATTAGAGAGAGTTTAAACCCTTGTACTTTACCCATTTTGCTAGTTCCTAAAAAAGATGGTTCATGGAGAATGTGTACGAATTGTAGAGCCATCAACAACATTACCATCAAGTATAGGCATCCAATACCTAGACTTGATGATATGCTTGATGAGCTTAGTGGTTCTACTATATTTTTCAATATTGATCTTAAAAGTGGCTACCACCAAATAAGAATCAAAGAAGGAGATGAATGGAAAACCGCTTTTAAAACCAAACTTGGACTATATGAGTGGTTAGTTATGCCTTTTGGCTTGAGTAATGCACCAAGTACTTTCATAAGACTCCTGAATCATGTTTTAAGGGAATTTATAGGGCATTTTGTTGTGGTCTACTTTGATGACATTTTAATTTACTCAAAGACCGTGACCTCTCATCTAAACCATTTCAAACAAGTTATGCTTGCCTTAAGAACAAACAATCTCTATGCAAATTTTGAAAAATGTTCTTTTGGCATGGATAGCATTGTATTCCTTGGATTCTTAGTTAGTTCTAAAGAGTGTTGAGGTAGATCACTCCAAAGTGAAGGCAATCCAAGATTGGCCAACACCTAAAAATGTGAGTGAAGTAGGAAGTTTTCATGGTCTAGCAAGTTTCTATAGGAGATTTGTGAAATATTTCTCTACTTTAGCCTCCCCTCTAAATAAGTTGGTAAAAAAGAATGTTCCTTTTGTGTGGGGGCCAAGGCAAGAGAAAGCCTTTCTAGATCTCAAGGAGAAGCTCATTCATGCTCCAATTTTGGCACTTCTAAGTTTTTCAAAAACCTTTCAGCTTAAGTGTGATGCTTTAAATGTGGGAATAGGAGCAGTCCTATTGCAAGAAGGTCAACCTATTACTTTCTTTAGTGAAAAGCTTAATGGGGAAACTCTCAACTATCCCACATATGTCAAAGAATTCTATGCATTAATTAGAGCCCTTCAAACTTAGGAACACTACTTGATCCCAAAAGAGTTTGTTATACATAGTGATACCAATCACTAAAATTCATTAAGGGGCAACATAAGTTAAACAAAAGACATGCTAAGTGGGTTGAGTTCTTGGAACAATTTCCATATGTCATCAAGTACAAAAATGGAAAATCTAATACTATGGCTGATGCTTTATCAAGAAGGCACTCTTTACTAGCCTCTCTTGGAGCCAAAGTTATTGGACTTGATGAGATTAAGACTTTGTATTCAAGTGACCTTGATTTCTCAAACATTTTCAACTCATCTACCACCTTCATCATCTAGATGGTTATCTCTTTAAAGCCAATCGACTTTGCATTCCTAGGAGCTCTTTAAGAGATCTTTTATTAAGAGAAAGCCATGAGGGAGGCTTAATGGGCCACTTTAGAAGAGATCAAACTTTGTCTATTCTACATGAACACTTCTATTGGCCAAAAATGAAGAAAGATGTTCAAAAACATTGTGCTAAGTGTATTGTATGTAGAAAAACTAAATCTAAACTTTCACCTAGTGGTTTGTGTAACACCCCCAATTTTCTGGACTCGAATCCCGATGTAATCGAGATAATAATTAATAAAAATACGAGTAAATTTTTCACGTTTAAAATAATTTCAAACATCACAATGATTACACCAAGACCCGAACCACAGAAAACCGAAGAGTGAGATTTATACAAATGTAACTGGTCAACATCTAAATTGCCCATAACGGTATACAAATATAGTAGAGTTTACAGCGGAAGAAGAATGTGTATACCGGCAAACGCCTAGTCCCATATATGACGATATAAGAAGAGGCTCGGTAAAGTATGCAAACACCTAACATAAACCTATCAGATCATAACCCATTCATGCACTTACAGCATACACATGCATTGCCTAAGGTATAAATATAAATATACATATGAATCCGGGTCATGCCCCAACTATTACCACTGCCCATAGCTCTTAATTGACCCATTTATTCACCTAGTGGCATTACTACAAGCATCACCATCGTCAATATACATTATTCAAATTTCAATCCCCCAAGTACTCATCAAATCATCACTTATGTACTAAATACATATGTTCACCATTCATGAATGCAAAAGATTATCTTATACATATTCAAAATCACTAAGTAATTAATGTCATCATATACAAATTATTCAACACATTAAAATTTATGAATGATGCTGGCCAAGGCACTCCCACTACCACTATTTACCTTCGCCAAAAGCTTTAATACAAAAATCTCATCTCATCTCGTGACAACCCTGCATCATAATGCTAAAAAGGAGACCACATGGGAGAGTGAGTTGTACATTCAAAATGACAAATGTAAAAATACTATGATTAAGTGTATAAGCCTGCATTCATCATGTGTGCTTTGCTATAAAATCATCAATTCATCATTCAATTATCATTACATTGATATAATAGGCATGCAAGCCTCATGAAACGCAGTTCACAACATAAGCAAGAACAAGCACATACACTATCACATTGCCACTTATCTCAAGGGCATTCATAAATTATCATCATTAGTTCATTAAATCTTTACTCAATTCCTCCTCACAAAGGGTTTCTCATCTCTCATAGTCTTCCCATCTCAAATGACATGCACCTATGGGTAATGCATATGTCAACTGTTTAATAATGCATATGCACGGATCCGATTTCATTTCATCAGCATCATCATTCATCATTGTCGTTGTTTTATAACTAGTGAAGTAATACAACAATCCATTATTGTAATTTAAACCACATGTACAAGTCTACAATTATATCACACACAATGGCATTCTACAATTCGATTAATAATAAAAATTACCCTTTGTATAGGGAAGTAATCAACCTCCTCATTTATCATTATTCTATACTAATGTCATTTCCAATTATTCAATTCGTGACACATACTATATCATTTTACCAATTCTATAATAGGTTTCATAATTACCTTAGGGGGTATCTCATAACATCATCATCAAACCCTCATTATCAAATTCTATTTGCCATTCTTTCATACCCCATCTTGGTGGTCAACATTTATGTTTCTCATTATGTATTATGAGCATAAACGAATTATCCCAATGTTTTAGTCAATATCCAACACGACCATCTTATGCCATGATTATATACCCCTATACATTCCCTCAAGCATCTTACAATATAAAGGAAAAGGGTCCAACACCAACAAAACTAAGAAAATGGAGTAAAATCCCATTCTGGATAAGTCGCTTGAGCAAGGCCCTCTCTCACTTGAGCGAGATTAACATAGCTCGCTTGGGCGAGCCCCTTCTCGTGGGCGAAAATCATCCAGTAGCATTTCCACGCTTGCTCGCTTGAGCGAGATACCTCCAGATCCGTTTTCCTCATGCACTCGCTTGAGTGAGGCTTCCCAAGGCTGGCCACTCGCTCGGGTGAAATTGTTCCAATAACCCATTTTTGACATGCTCGCTTGAGCGAGATTCAACCTACCAAGACACTCGCTTGAGCGAGATTTATCCGGGACCATTCCCATCCTTGCTTGCTTAGGCGAGCCACCAAAGCACTGACCTTTTGCTCTAGCGAAAGTAGTCTAGTAGCCAATCATTCAGTGCTCGCTTGGGCGAGGCCTTGCCCGTTTGAGCGAAATATGGCTAGTAGCCACATCTCTGATCCAAGAAGATCTCGCTTGAGTGAGATCATCACTCGCCTGGGCGAATTTGGGCCAGAGGCCATCACACTGCTATAGGGGGATCTTGCTTGAGCGAGGTCTCCACTCGCTTGAGCGAGTTATGCAGTAAATACGAAAATAATTAGAATTTCACACAATGTAGCATGCTAAACCTCATTTCATGCCCTTTTAGCCTATCCTAATGTATTAGATACATTCCATCATGCATTTGGGAATCATCCCACATAGTTTTACATATTACATTCAAGTCTTACTCCTCTAATGCATGTCATTACCATCACATTCCCATACACTTCATAAAATGCTACAAATTATGAAATATATCATCCATTCATAGGTTTTCAACAACACTTAATTAATGTGCCACCAAGAGACAATCAAACACCCATTTTCATTTTATATCTATACATTTACATATACACTTTCTTAATGTTCAACAAAAACCAAGCCATCATTCAAGACATCATCTATTTAACATACAACATATTCATGTCAAGGAAAGCATGAGTACCATTCACATATAATAATCACTATCAATCTACTTATGCAATTTGAATGTAAACTCCTCTCCTACCTCAAGGGAAAAGCCGCAATTCAAACGCTCCAATCGTTTCACCACGTCGTCCAAATTTCAATCTACACATTCCATATATACATACATACACTACATTAATGAACCATCACAAGGCATCATCATAATTTTAAACAAGTTCTAGCTTATCATAAGGTTTAATATCAAGTCCTAAGCTTGCTAAAATTCTAATTCATGTCATTTTGTTAGGCTTCGGGAATTCCTTTCCCAAAACCAAGATTCTTTACATTTCAAAGGGCTAACCAAACCCAATAACATCATTGTCTCTTTCACCATCACTTAAACCATTATTTGCCATTCAAATTCATCATGAGCCTCTAAGCTCCATTCAAAGCCCTCATCAATTCACAAATTCAAGTAGCCCATATCATGGCCTAAGGCTTTCTCAAATCCTCATTATGTTTATTTTATTTATCCCACTACCAATGACCATCATTCTCATTGTTCAAGCCTCTCATAGCATTATTTTAACTCTTTTCACACTAAACAATTTGGAGCCATTATCATCATTATAAATAACAACTCACACATTAAATGCTATCTATTCTCATTCAATTTAACCTCCCTAGTCACAATATATCTATTTTCCCCAATTCTTAGGGCAAGGGTTCATCAAAACCCAACAACCATTATCAATATTCATCAACCATCATCAATGGCTCTCTCTCATCATTAATATCATTCTCTAACATCATTAAACCTATATTTTACTCACATTTTACACTTCCCCAATTCCTAGGGTTAAAGTTCCATTACAACTTAACAATCACCATCATTACTCATTATCTTCCATCATAATAATTGCCATTTTCGTGTACCCATGTACGCCCTCACAAAACCATACATTTATCACACTCCACCTTAGGGTTTTGCCCCAAAATGGTCGCTAATCCATAACCCATGCATACATTAAGCTCTGCCAACAAATAAAACCATAACTAACGGCATAAGCTCAACAAATATGGTGAGGGACTTACCTCAAGCCAAGAAATGAGTGAGCTTCCAAGAGTGGGAGAATGAAAGCTTCATCCAACCTTATCTTCCTCAAGCTTGGAAATGGTAATTGAAGATGGAGGGAGAAGGATGCACATTATTTTTCTTGTTTTTGAGTGAAAGAGGAAGAGAAGGAATGAGGAAGATAGAAGAGGAAGAAGAAGAAGAAGAATGAAGATGGCAAGTGTGTTTGCCTTTGGGAATCCCACGTGAAAAGGGGTAAGGGAATGAGGTTTTGTTTTAAGTTTTATTCCCTTCATTAAAGTCTTTCCGTTTTATAACATACAGGATCTCCGTTTGGACTAATACTAAATCCAAAAATTATTCCAAAGACATTCGGATTCCCAATAATGTTCTTAACAGCCCTGACCAATGGCATCTCTATCGGAGATACTTGGTCCGACACCTATCTTTTAACCTGGTATAAATTTTAATTCTTAAAGTCTCAATAAATCATAAATATCCATAATAAATCCCAATTTAGTTATTCCAATATTTTTGAGACACTCATTAACTCATTTATAATTATTCGATAGTTCTTCCTCATATTTAATCGTTTTTAGAAAATTCAGGATATTACAATCCACCCCACCTAAAAGTAATTTCATCCTCGAAATTTAAACTCGATACACATATCATAAGACCATATTTCAGGTCGCACACCAACAAGGCCTATAGTTGCCATAAAATAGTATTGGACTTTCCAAAGTCCATCAAGACATGTTGATCCGTATTCCTTTTACCCAAACATAAAATTTTCTACATTCAAAATGTATCAGATATCTTCAATCATAACTCATCCAACATAGTTCTCATGTTCATACTTCATACGACCAGATAGGCTCAGTACATTCACCATGAGCAGTTACAACCCTACACCTGCCCGGCCTACGTGTTGCTGCATCCGACATACAGGAAGGCGTCCCTATCCTGTAGTGGTTATCACAAACACATAAAGTCAGCGCATAAGTGCATGTTGCCACAATGCTTATGGCATGTAAGGCCATATCGGGACTGGTACTTCTTATTCCCATTGCTCACATCGGTCATACTTATTCTAATAACACTCATTCATAAGAGACTTAGTGACAATTCTCACAAGTCCATGACTTACATATGCGTATCTCGTCGTCATTATACAATTAATTTGGCATCAATCATGCCATACTAATTATCAAACAACATTTAACATCGCCATAAATTGGTGTATCAACCAACAATTTAAAATCTTTATAAGGTAAATACTCTATCATTGGGCTTCATCTATCCGGAAGCAATGATTCATTAACCTAATAATCCTTGTCTCATTTACATATTGTCGGCTACAAATCAATTCAAGCCCTAAGGATTCACTAAACTCTTATCAAGTATTCAACCTTAAATATCACCTATGTTAGGTCAATGCCTTATCATAGCCCCTAGTTAATTCATTAATCACAAAGTCAAGGGCACACAATTTTAGCCCAAGTCATACCATGAAATCTCACATCTCATCCAATGCCAAATCGTACTCCAATTTCAACGTTATTACTTATCCACTATTTAGGGGTCGCATTCATTATTCGCATTCCAAGTCATGACAGTTCTAGCCTCAACACTTTATTTCCCAATCAACTTCACTATAGGTTAACTAACCACAAAGCTTAGCCAATCATCATACTTAGTAAAATCAAATGGTCATTTAGTATCCGTTGTGGGATTCAATCGCAACATCAAATCATCTTTTCTCAAAATATCATAGAGCCCAAACCACTGAAGTATCTAATCTCACACAGCTCATTCATGTAAAATTATACTAAGTCAAGTTAGAGATATCACATCTTCTAAGTCATAATTTAATTAATCATTCATTTGGCTTTCACACACCAAAAATCAAACCCATTTTAGTTCTTTAGGACCTCCATCTTTGACAATCCTAGTCCTTATGTAATTCAATAGTATATGTAATTATGCATATCATTTACCATTCATTCATGTTCCCACTCTAGGGAGACATGGCATATCAACTACATTATGATATATATGTAGGGTCCTTATGCCTAAGGATATGGAATCAATTTCTTATTCATAGTTACCCATATTAGGGAACTTTTTCACTATTATTTATTCGATCAACTCAAGCATATGAGTTTCGTTTTATTCAACAAGCATACCTCGGCTAAGAGCCACAAGTATGTATCATGCAAGAGACCTAACCTACAATTCAATTTCAATACGTATTTCATGGTCTCAAAATCCATGGTCTATGTAACATCCCCAAAAATTTTAATCTCATGTATGATCATCTTTAATCTAGATCATTAATGATAAGTTTAGAATGAAAGTTTATAAGTATGACTGTTTGAACAAGTTTTATATGCCTTACATGTTATATATAAGGTGATGGAAGTGATTAGATTGGCCTTGAAAGTAATTTCACGTATTGAGTTGTAAGAATTTTCGTTTTCTGTCTATGTTCTGGTAGGGATCTCGCTCAGGCAAGAATCCCCTGTATCGGTATAATGGTCTCTAGACCAATTTCGCCCAGGCGAGTGAGACTTCCGCTCAAGCGAGAAGCATGTTATGCAATCAGGGGAGTTACTGGACGAATCTCGCTCAAGCGGGCATGGCCGCGCTTGAGCAAGCTAGAGAGGAAATTATCACTGGATATTTTTTGCTCAAGTGGGTGTGAGTTACTTGAGCGAGAGTGTGAAGTCTAATGCTTGGACGGTACCCGCTCAAGCGAGTGACAGGTATTGTTGTGCCTCGACCGAGTAGGACGAGTGAATGGTGAGCAAGTGAGATTCTGGATGAAATTCTACTCGAGCGAGAACCTTAGAAAATAATTTCATAATGTGGTGAATTTTCGAGTGAAATTCTGAGTGAAATAGGTCAGAAATAAGACTTTCCGAGTGAATAAAAGATCTGTTTCCGAGTGAAGGTTATGACCGAGGTAAATTCTGAGTGAATGATTGAAATTTCGAGTGAAGGATGAAATTCCGAGTGAAGGTTATGTCTTCCGAGTAATCTATGTCTGAGACAGGACCTTCCGAGTGAGGATGTGGATATAATTCCAAATGAAAGGTCTCTGAGTGTGACATTCCGGGCAGTGGAGTTCCGAGTAGAAATTTCCGAGTTAACTATGATGGGATCAGGTGAGATTCTGGATGAATCTCGCTCAAGTGGACGTGTCCACGCTTGAGCGAACAAAAGAGGAGTCGGTTGGAATAATTACCGAGTAAAAGACTGAGTGCTATGAAGCCTCGCTCGAGTGAAATAGAAAGGAGTCAGTTTTGGAGTAATTTACCGAGTGAAAGACCAAGCGAGAGATGGTCGGTCTTGGAATTGTTTAGCCAAGTGAAGGACCAATCAGGAGATGAGTCGGTTTTAAAATGATTAGCCAGGTGAAAGACCGATCGAGTGATGAGTCGGTTTTAGAATTATTTAACCGAATGAAAGACCGAATGAGAGAGGAATCAATTTTGGATGATCCGGGTGAGACATCTCTGACTGAGTCATCTCCAAAGAAGGAAAAGTCGACCGAGTGTTTCAGGTAGAAACACTTCCGAGTGGATTCCCTTCCGAGTGAAGCAGTTTTGAAAGAGGAGACTGATGAATTTTCCTCAGACGGACTCGGTAGTGGTCCAGTCGGCAAATATACCGATCGGTTTAGTTCCAGTTGGCAAATATACCGACCGGTAGAATTCCAATCGACAAATATACCGGCCGGTAGAGTTCAAGTTGGTATATATCCCCAGAATACCGAACCAGCGTCAGAATTAATCTTTTACATTGTTTTATACATATTTTAATATATTTTCTTCAATCATACAAGGCTCCAGTAGGTAGACGTTGGTAAAAGTCAACAATACAGCTCATTCCTTATCTAAAATTTTTATTATTTCCATAATTGATGCACCTAACCTCTAGTCACGAGAAAGCTTGTCCCCCACTTGTCTTGTACATTATTAAATCAATACCACACCTTTTCCAAGTCTGAATTCTGAGAACAAACCAAAAATTAGTAAAGTCTCTCTTTCTCATTTCCTTCTCTACGTACAAGCCACTCTTGGTGGGAAGCTAGGATAGTAAAAAGCAAACCTTTTTAAACCAATCTAAGACCCTTTATCAAGGTAAAAGGGGATAGGGTTGTGAATAAATATGGAATGGGTAGAATTGTATGTTGTCCTAGGATTTTCCAGAATTATTTTCATAAATTGTTGCTCAATTTTGAAGCTGAAAACGTGTGAATTTGATTCTGACTTCTACATCAAAGTTGTAGATCTTTTTGTTATGTGAATTTTGAGACTTGAACCGACTGATTTGGATATGTATAGCATGAGTTATAGCCAAAATACTACAGCATGTCCATTTGGAATTCGTACCTTCTATTTTGTGCATATATTAATAATCTGGGAATTATACATACGTTTTTAGACTTTGATGTCTTCATAAAAGTTGTAGATATTTATGTTATGGATCTATAGAAAGTGGTTTCAAGTTAAATGGATATTGGTAGCTCTAGTTATGCCTAAAATATAGAAGCATGTTCATGCTGAAAATCTGCTGATGTGAATTTCGAATTGTATTTTTAAAACTGAGAAATTTGTATTGAGAATCAGTGTTTAGTCTCTTCATAAAAGTTTTAGATATTTGTGTTATGAGTAATTTAGAACTGGTCCCATGCCAAAATTATTTTTGTAGCTCCAGAAATGTTGAAAATACCAACATATGTACGGTTTGGTACTTTCTTTAAGATGGTTTAGTATACTGTGATTATGTGATGTTTCTGTTTGGAATTTGAAATTATGGTCATCATGAAAGTTGTAGATAATTTTGTTATGGAGCTACAGAAAGTAGAATTACTTAAAAAGGATTTGATTTGCTCATGTTATGGTTGTTTTTCTAATGTATGTTGCTGTTGTAAAATGCTGAAACTTACCTATAATGGTTATTATGGATGAAAATGATATTTTTTATATGAGTAATGATCTATTATTGAATTATTGAGAGATTATGGATTATTATGAATGTTATTGAGTGTCCTATACAGTGTGTATATCTTTGTCATGAATAATTATGAATGACTAAATTATTGTATACATGAATGCCTTGTGGTTTATTGAGACATGTTGTTGAAACAGTAAATCCATGATTCTGAAAATTTTTTTATATGATGTGTCCTTTGAGGACTTGTGGTTTTCCAAGTGGTTTTGGAAATATTGATATCATGGTATGTTAAATCGATAAAGGGAATTAAAGGCATTCATGCATCATAAGTATTTGGACGCACCATGGAATTTAGGGGTTCCATGATTGCCTACCCTGGTGGGGGGTTACTCTATGATGAGTTAAGCCCTATTTTCGCTATGAGCCATGGAGTGTAGGGATTCATGGTTATGCTAAGTCTTACTTGTGTACTTCGGTACTTGAGCGCCATGGAGTGTAGGGATTCATGGTTTATGCTAAGTCCTATTTGTGTACTTCGGTACTTGAGCGCCATGGAGTGTAGGGATTCATGGAATTATGCTAAGTCCTACTTGTGTCTCTATAAGACTTTTTACTGCAGTATTCCCACCAAACCAAAATGGATCCAGCATGACATCATTTGACTAAATTAAGGATTATTAAATGCAAATGACCTTGTTTGGCATATTCATCATATCATTATGGTTTGTTGATTGTGTTTGTGCAATTTTACTTATTTTATAATTATTCTATATTCTATCTCACTCTTACATTAATTTTTACAGTGCATGCTACACAGAATGACGAGTGATACTAATACATTTTTTCCCAAAGAGAGTTCGCCACCAACTGTAGCAGCACCATTCGCTAAAATTTGTCCCTTTTTAATACATTTACCTCGCTGAACTTGGGATTTTTGATGCATGCAAGTATTTTTGTTGGATCGTTGATATATAGTTAATGGAATACTTAGAGTATCCCCATTTCCAAATAAAAAAATCTTGTCAGTATCGGTATAAATGATGTTTCCCTCATGTTCAGCTATAGCGGAAACCCCTGAATCTAAAGCTACTTGGCGTTCCAATCCAGTTCCAACAATGCATTTTTTGGACTGAGAAAGTGGAACTGCTTGACATTGCATATTAGAACTCATTAAAGCTCGATTTGCATCATTATGTTCGATAAAAGGAATAAGGGAAGCTCCAATCATATTAATGGAGCTTTTATGATTTATTGCTTGGACTTTGGCTTCATTAAAATTTAATGGATTGTAATAATATTATGTACCATGAATTGTAATCTTCTCTATCTTTTCTGCTATATAAATGTTCTATGTTTTAATTGCTCACGACTAGTATGCATGATAATATTCCGCATTTATCAACATTTACGCGACTCAGAATTTAAATTACAAATTTCAAAAATGATTCTTTAAATGTGAAAAATTTGTTCCAAAATTTTGCGGCGTCTCAGTCTACTACCATATCAATTCATATTTCGTATCCCACATTCATCAATTTCAATATGTCATTTCCATGATTAAAATCCAACATAGATCCATCATCAAATCAATTTATACTCAATGTCTAAATATTAATGCATAATCATAATATATTCATCAATGGAAGGAAATAGGGTAAGGAACTTAGCCGGACTTACACAAACAATCATATCGATCACATTGAAGAATTTATTCATATACATTCGATCCTTATGAATTAACCACAATCAATAATAAGCAACTAGGCTCCCTTTGTGCATCACATAGTCTTAATGACAATGATCATACTTCCTTAACAACAATCACATGATTCCTCAATGGGCTATATTCACAATCCAATACCAATAATTCATAAGGAGTCATCATCAAGAAAACAATGCCTCTATAATCAGTTTTACAATGCTTAGATAACTAGTCATTCATAAATCCATATAGGGCAATCAATATCTTATCATATCATCATCCTCTAGATAACTACCACTCTTTAGTCTATACAATCAACCATATTCCAACTGATCTGTCCAGAACCGGGGTCAAGAGATCCGGTGTCGGGTCAGTCATAAATAGTTAGATGATTACGTCTCTGAAGACCGGTTATATGAGTATCCGGTTTATGTATCCGATGTCTCTATATAATAAGAGCGGATTGGGCGTCCTGGAGGTCCTTCACACCGTACTTACGCGTTGATGTGGGCGAAAGGTGGTGTCACCTGCAAAGATTCTCTGACGCTCAAGTCAGTGATGATATTCCAAGGGAGGAATGTTTTCAGAGAGTAATTATAAGTTGATAGAGTCAAAAAAAAGATCCCTCCCTTCATTGATGAAGAGAGTTCATATACCTGATTGGCTCGATATTCGAGGATCCGTTAGTGGGGAACCACTAACCTCCAATAACGCCTTAAATTATTATTTTATTACGTACTTACCAGTATGATTGGGTCAAGTGGCCATTTTATATTGAGCGTAGGGAGTATAGGCTAGAATTAAGGGACAAATTGACCATTCCCGTGAGCAGATTTTGGCTCGTACTGTAGGGAATTATTGATCGGTCCCTGTAGCAATGCCTTTTGTCTTCTGCATAGTGATGTATGCACTATCCGGTGTCACGGTGTTATCCTGGACAACCGGTATAGGGAGAGCGCTTGATACGGAATTAGAGTCCGGATGTATACCGATGACACTGGTTGCACGTTGGCAAATTGACAAAGACGTTGAAATATGTCTTGCAGATCGGATACCGGTATCAAGACCGGATCATATGTCCCCTAGCTTGTGTGAGGGACTGTGTAGTTGTTCATATGAGCTACTCAACCTGCGAAAGGTCTAGATGCCGGTATAGCTTTGCAGGAAACGTTGTTATGCATGTGTGTTGTTCAACATTATTATGTCACGAGGAACCGTCCTAGGGTTGAATGTTCCGTTGTCATAATGTTGTTATAACGGTTTCAGACAAAGATTCGCAGCAGGAGAATACCAAAAGTTTTTTGAAAACTGAAGACCCTTGAAATTCGAGTGACGTCTGTAAAGCATAGATTGCATCGCATGATTAGACATTAAATGCCTTTAATCACGTGTGCGAGCAGTTATTGCGTTTAAGACAGAAATCTCAGTAACCGTCGTTTGGGGCTTAATGGGCCTACAATTTTTAAAACTTCTGGGCCCAGCGGAGAGGCCCTTTGACGAATTGATATTGTTTTGGCGCCCATGAATTTAGAATGACTGTGTAGTTTGACTCGTGAATCAACGCGTTTAGTTGTGAACGACACAACTTCAAGAGTTGGTAACCGAACCCTTTCGTTTCCTATAAAAGAAACACTTAGTGGATTCTGGGTTCCACTCATTTCTGATTTCTTAGCAAAACTCTGCAAAAATTTTGTAAGGACGCTTGCCGTTTATTTTGCTAAGCTTTTCTCAGTCTTCATCTTCCTTATCATCTGAGGTAACTATTTTTCTTTCCCCTGTTATTTTCGTCTTCTTTTGCTCTGCTGTTTTTGCTTGAAAAGAATATATCTTACTAGGGGAGATTAACTTCTCGCAACCCTAATTATCATGGGGGAAGAATCCTTGTGATTCTTTCGAGGGCTGAGTCATGTCGCTCAGAAAGGGGATCTTACTCACGGTGGAGAGTGACTTTTCCCTTCTCAGAGTCGTCCTCTGATTGTAGTCGCTCTGAAAAGTGAGATGAGTAATGATTGTTACCCTTCTGACGATGTGACTTTTTTTCGTAGAGTATAGATTTTTGTTCACGCTACTCAAACGATGTCTGGAGAAGGATCCTCTGGAGATCAAACCGTTCTGAAAACAGCAGAAGGTCTATATAGTGTAGTCGCCTCTCGGCTAAACTGGGAAGAACTCCAGGCTAAGTGGCCCTTCTGCTGGATAGTTAACGAATTTAAAAACTTAGCCTCCCATCATGCGAATGAGGATGGAGCTCGGATTCAGCCAAGGTTTACAGTTTGCGTTGAAGAGGAAATGAAAAAATAGTTCAGGGTATTTGCACCGCTCCCTATAGAACGGATATACCACGTTGTCCCAGATGAGTGTTTGGTATATATGCATGATTTTGTATTTCATCACCTCGGAGTTCGTTTCCCCTTATCCGAGTTTTAAATGGGTGTATTAAGGTTCCTAAATTGTACACCTTCTCAACTCCATCCGAACGGTTGGGGACTCGTCCGTGCTCTAGAAGTATTGGGAGACTACTTCAACTTTACGCCCACCATAGCGATGCTGTTCTACTACACTCAGGTAGTTCGGAGGGCTAACAAGCAAGGCGGTGTAGGTTTAATCACACTCCGGACTCTATGTTCCTTCGTGAACTTTGAATCCTACACCGATTCGGCTAAAGTTGACGGGAAGTCATTTAAGTCCTTCTTTACCCGGATATCAATTAAAAAGAATAAGCCCGTCTTCTGGAAGAACGAAGAGAGTCTTAATAAATTTCCCCTGAGCTGGACTCATGAGCATTTTCTCCTGAACTCTTCAGCATACTTCACTCATCAGTCTGAGCTATCTACTGAAACGGCGATGGTGTTATTTGCCCTTGAAGCATATTCTACACGCTTTAAAGCATTTTTGTGTAGACGTCTTTTAAGTAGTTCAAGTGCAATCCGGGATAAATATCTCTGTAATTCTCATTTTATTTTTCTTTTCCTCCTTTGTTAATTGTATTGAGCATTTCTTCGTTGCTAACACGTTTTATTTATGTATGTAGGTGAAATAGAGCAAAAATCTCCGGACATGGACAAGTTGAAAACTTGAAAGCAGGAGGTAAATCTGTAGCTGGCGAGAATGAAATCCTGCCTAAGAAGGATTCTGTGAAGGATTGTTCCGAGTTGATCATTCTGACCTCGGATGTAGAAGGGGAGATTCCACTGGTAGAGGGTGGCTCGACTGGTGTTGGCGCAACTACAAGTCAGCCCAAAATAACAGAGAGGAGGAGGAAGATCAAGAATGACCCTTCAGGAGGACCATCGAAGAAACATAAACCTTCAAGGAGTCCGAAAAGGGCAAGGGCTTCAAAAGGTAAAGCTGTAGAGACCTCAGATGCAGCTGAAGTTCCTTTTGGACTCCATAAGGGTATTCTTTCTGGGGTCTCTGGATCTAATCTGATCTCCTTCCCAACTACTTCATTCCTTACTCCCTTCCTCTCATACCGAGGGACAACTCCAGCGATTCTTCCTCAGCCGCTATACGAAATCCGGCCCACGCTTAAAACTAAAGAAATCAAGGAGGCGTGTGAGGCCAGAAAATGGCAGTTAGCAGAACTGACTGGGATGCTTCACTCGCTCAGTTTGTTAGCTGATGATGTTGACAAGGTTGATGAGCTGAGTGATAAAGTAGAACAGCTCAACCTCTCGTCGGGGAAGGATAAAGCTGCCTTAAGATTAATGGAAGATCGCCTCGCCAAGTCTAAAGAGTTTGGAGATATTATGAACAAGGAAAATCTCAAGCTCAAAACCATGCTTAAAGACTTAGAGGGTAAATTGGCAGAGAAGGAGGAGATGCTTGGTAAATCACAAGAAGAACTCCGTAGCAGTCAAGTTAAACAAGCTGATCTTGAAGACAAAAGCAAAGCTGCTGCGGAGGATTATTTCAAACAAGCAGAGGAGTGGTCTCAGAAGGAGAAGAAGTTCCTCCTTGAGATCGAGGGACTGAAGGCTAGGAGCACGGAGTCCTAAGGATCAGATGGAGATCTTTCGAGGTTGTAGGAAGAATTAGCAAGAGCCGAGGCGGGGGAAGCCATTGATATATGCAACCAGGTTGCTGAAGAATCCTTCGGCCTGGCTATACGTCAAGTCTTCTACCGCAATCCCACTGTGAAACTAAACCTTTATGGAATGAATCCATTTTATGAATTTCATGGAGGGAAGCTATTCGCAGTGGTTGAAGATCGTCTTGAAGATCCTCCAGAGTCCTTATACGGTTTGCCCCCTCTTCCCAAGGGTCAAAGTATGGGTCCAGATTCTACTGTTCCTAAACCAGAGGTCATCTTATCTGAAGGAGGTACTGAGGCACCTGAAGAGAAAGCTCCGGAAGAAATCCCAAAAGAAGGGATGCAAGAACCTGGAAAAGGGGAAGGACAAAAAGAGACAGAAGAGCAAGTTCCCCCTCCATAGTTTTGCTATTTTTTGTATGTAAAGTTGTGTACCGGGATCAACTCCGGCGTTACATGTAATCTTGCTTTTCACGAATGAATAAAATTCCCTTTCAGAAATTTGTCTTCAATACTTCATGAAGAATAATATAACTTAGATGTATATATCGTTTCTGTGATTGGTAATCCGTTCAATATGACTAATGTTGAAGTTGGATTGAAATAATCACCTTATAAAATCATATAATTTTAGAACGGAAAGATACATACATGAATACTGTCCCCAAGTACAGGTATGTTAAGGAATAGGTACCTGTCATAGGACATCATCCTTAATTCTTTTGAGGAGAAAAGAAGTCGATCCGTTGTTCACAGAAACGGTATCTCAGGACAGATGACTAGCATTAATTGGTGTTATTCTCACAGGACGGTTCACAGAGTCGATCCGTTGTTCAATGTGAGAGTATTGTTCCGAGCTCAGGGAACTACAAAGATACATAAAGATGATGGTTGGGTCTTCCATCATAGTGATAGTGATGGGAACTTGTTCACGCCAGGAGTTGTGTCATCAAATCACAGATCAAGTGATAGAGAATATCCGTCCTAGGGAAATACCTCTCAATCGTAAGAGTACGGATTGAGCCTTCAAGATCACAGGAGTTTCGTCATCAAATCACAGGATAGGTGATTGAGATCGTCTGTCCTGGGGAAATACTTTTCAATCGTTAGGATACAGATTGAGACTTCAGAAGCTTCCATCGTAAGATGATGATGGGAATTGTCCATGCCAGGAGTTACATCATCAAATCACAGAATAAGTGATTGAGATCATCTGTCCTGGGGGGTACATCACGCCAGGAGTTTCATCGTCAATCTACAGAATAGGTGATTGAGATCATCCGTCCTGGGGGGTGCATCACGCCAGGAGTTTCATCGTCAATCCACAGAATAGGTGATTAAGATCATCCATCCTGGGCAAGTACGTTACAATCGTCAAGGTACGGATTGAGTTTTCGATTTCGTTATCAAGTCTGGTATCAAGTCCGGTATCGAGACGAGGTCATCATTCTACTTGTCCCCTAGCTTGTGTTAGGGACTAGTAAAGTGGCTCATATAAGCTACGTCATTTAGAAGAAGTGTAGATGCCGGATGATACACGTTGTCACGTAGACATCCGTTCTTGGAATGAAGGTTCCGTCGTTATGGCACTCGCGAGGACGGATATGGACAAAGATTCTTTGTGCGAAAATCCCAAAAGTTTTTGAAACTTGCAACCCTTGGTATTCGAGTAACAGTTATGACGTTTCCCATGATTGGACATTTAATGCCTTTAATCACGTGGGCAAGCCATTATTGCCTTAAATGCGCACGTCTTTATAACCGTCACTAGGGAGCTTCATGGGCCTGAAATTTAAATTCTGAGGCCCATTTGAGAGGCCCTTTTTGACGAATCGTCGTTGATTTTGCGCCTTAAGGTTTGAAACGACAGCCTTGGATTTACCAAAATGGCGTCGTTTAGTGGCAAATGACATAACCTTCGACTCGTAATTGAGTCTATTGACCCCTTATAAAAGGGATACTTAGTGAATTCAGAAATCACTCAATCTTGCTTTCCTGACGAAACTCTGCAAAATTTTCGAGAAGACATTGTTTGTTTGTGTGATATTTGATTCACCACCCTTCTTCATCCTTAGGTAACCTTTTCTTCATCTTCTCGTATTTTTTTCTACTTTTTCTAAATGTCTGGGAGAGGTTTCGCTGGCTCGAGCCGCGTTGGCCCTAGGGGGAGAGGAGGAAGAGTGTTGTCTCGAATTTCCTCTAGTCGTGGTGGGAGGATCCCTGTGATCTTCCATTCAAACCCACTTCATCCAGAGAGGGAGGCGTCGCCCTATTCAAGGTGAAGGGTGATAATACCCTCTTCAGAATCCTCTTCTAGTGAGAGTAAGGGGAGCGCTGATTTATACCTCTCTGATGATGTGAGTTTTTATCACAGAGTAAAGGTGTTTAAACTAGCTATAAAGAAGATGACTAGAAAAAGTGCCTCTGGCAGTGGAGGACCATCTCATCAGTATGTCTTGAAGACTGCCTCCAGGTTGTGCAATGTAGTTGCACACCGGACTCCAAAAGGAGCGTCCTTATTGCTGGGTTGTGGGTGAATTCCTTTCAACACCGTCTATCCATGCTTAGGAGGACGGAGCAAGGTTGGAGCCCCGCTTCACAGTTTTCAGAAAGGAGAAATTCAAGAAGCGTTTTATGGTGTTGGCTCCTCTTCCCTCAGAACGGGTTTGTCATACACCCGATGAGAGGTCAATATTCATGTATGACTTCGTATTTTTGAATTTAGGTATACGTCTTCCCTTCACAAAATTTCAGATGGGGGTGTTGAGATTTTTGGACTGCGCCCCCTCTCAGCTTCACCCTAATGGATGAGGGTTAATCCGTTCTCTCGAAGTGCTTGGGGGTCACTTCAATTACACACCCACGGTGGCCATGCTTTTTTATTTTACGCAAGTGGTTCGTCGTGCGGATAAGGAGAAGGGAGGAGTAAGTTTGATAACCCTCCGGACTAACTCCAAAGTCATCAACTTCGAGTCATACACTGATTCCGCCAAAGTAGATGGGTGTTCATTCAAATCTTATTTCACCAGGATTCGTGTGAAGCCCAACGACCCAGTTTTTTGGCTGAATAAAGACGGGATTCAAGAATTTCCTATAGCCTGGACTCACGAACACTTATTGTTGACGTCCCAGGCTTATTACACCGATAAGGATGAGTTAACCCCAACATCGGTCTCCGTTCTTTCTGCACTTCAATCGTACACCGCCTCGCACAAGTTTTTCTCTTACAGGCGTCTGCTAGGGTCGAAAACTACCCGCGAAGAATACTTGCGTAATTTTCTGTGATTTTTTATTTTCCTTCTTTTTATGTCTTGATGTCTTCTGTTACTGATGATCTTTCTATCTAATTATGCAGTTGAAATTGGAGCTGAATCACCAGAGATGTATAAATTGAAGGGCCTCAAAGCTGGAGGGAAATCCGTCGCGGCTTAAAACAATATTCAGCCAAAGCGGAATTCTAAGAAGGCTACTGTCGAGACCATCATACTCATTTCGTCTGCTGGTGACGATATTCCTTTATTGGAGGGCGGATCTGACATACCGGAGTCTCAACCCTCCCCCAAAAAACCAAAGGCCGGAAAAAAGAGGACGAAAGCAGAACATGACTCTTCTAAGAAAACGGAGTCTCAGCCTTCTCCCAAAAAACCAAAGACTTCCGAAGGGGCAGCTGATCCTAGGGCCTCTAAAGGAAAGGGGATTGAAGAGACAACAACGGCCGCCCCCAGCAATGTGATTACCTTTGGCGCCAGGCCAATAAGTTCTTACTTTGCGCCCAAGGTTTCCTGTCCTCCTCCAGGGAATTCCAATCTTGCCCTATACCTAGTGTATGAGGGTCCGGTGCCTCAATGTATCCCTGATTCTCCATACAAGCTGAAGACTTTAGAGCCTGGAGAAGTAACTCGAGCTTGTGATGCTGGGCAATGGCAACTGGCTGAACTGTCCGGTCTTCTGAGATTGGTTCGTAGGCTGTCAGAAGATAATGAAAAACTTGGCCAGTTAACGGGCAAGGTTAACGACCTGAATATTGCCGCAGCTAAGGACAGAGTGACCATTCTTCGCTTGGAGAGTCGGTTGGAGGCTTCCAAGGAAGAAGGGTACAAGAAAGACGAAGAAATCTCCAAGCTGAAATATCTTGTTAAAGAGTTGGAGGCTCAAGCACTTGATCAGAAGAAAATCAATTCCGACCTCCACGCCAGCCTCTGTACGGAGAAGGAGCATTCGGCCAAGTTGGGAGAGGAACTGAAAGAAGCCAAGGTCGTTTACTCGCAAGGAGTTGAAGACTGGGCCCGTAAGAAGAAGGAGCTGTTACTAAAATTGGCGAGTTCGAATGACGAAGTCAAAGTTCTGAAAGCGGATTTGACTGCTGCGAATACCCGAGCGGAAGAGGCTGTGGATATCTGTGTCCAGGCAGTCGAGGAATCCTTTGAGCTTGCAGTTCGTCAAATTCAATATCGGAATCCCAAAGTGGAATTTAATTTGAACGGTATTGATCCGTTCTATGAGTTTCATGGAGGGAAACTCGTAGCTTTGGTTGACGATCGTCAGGAGGAACCGCCAAACACCATGTATAAGCTAGCTCCTCTTCCCAAAGGCCAGTCAATGGGACCTTCTCTTCTGACTCCCATCACCCAGCAGTCTAGAAGTGAAGGAACAAGTGCTGATATAGGTAAAGCTGCTGGTGAAGGGGGAGACGAGGCTGGAGATAAAGGCAAAGGAAAGGGCGGAGAGATAAGCCAATAGAAATAATGCCTTCCTTGTCTTATAGTTTTTATTGATTCAAATCTGCTGTGTTCCGGGATCAGCTCCGGATTACTGAATCAATTCTTTAATGTAATTCATGATTTGATCAATGAAAATACAACTTGCTTTATACATTTGTCCGTTGAGAGTAATTTCAATAGAATCATTATATATGTAATGATCCAATCCGGATGTAGACGCGTAAATATTACATCGGATAACAGCAACCAAGTTTAGTTCTCATGTATAGGTACTTAAATAACCAAAGGCTCGGTTTGATAGAAAAGATAGAATATCTTTTGTTGTATCAAAATTGTTCACTTAAATCATATATTTGGCATACATAAGCCTGGTAAAGGGCGCACCTTAATCTTTGATGATTAGGCTTTTCGATTATAAGTACCATAATGGGGGCCGCCGTTGTTAGGAAACACGTTGTTGTCATGAGAACGGCTTGCGATGTTAATCTCGAGGGGGAATGATTGTGAGAATGTTTTACTAAGTGTTCATCAATCGGAATACTCGTTAGTTGTTCGATACTGTCCCCAAGCATTATTGGGTGATCAGTTCCGAGTGAGCAACTGACTCTGAACGAGTGACTCCGGGTGAGGCTGGTTCTGGCATATACGTTTTAACTGAGTCTTATTTTTCATCAAGGACGATTTCCAGTGATATTTCCGAGTGGAATTTTTATCGAGTGAGGATACCGAGTGGGAGTTCTTCTGATTTAAGAATTCCGACTGGAAACTCCTCTGAGTGAGAGCTCCGAGTGGAAATTCTTCTGAGTGAACTTTCTTGGGTGGAAGGTTCCGAGTGATCCTTCAGCCGTACTTGGAGTTTAGACTTACAATTTGAGTTTTTATTCAGGCTCAAATTTTCTGAGTACAAATTTTTTCGAGTGGAGTATTTCTGAGTGCAACACTACTAATTGGGATTGCATTGAGTGAATAATTGCTGATTGAAACTTCGAAGTGAAATATTTTTGACTTAAAGAATTCATGAGTCGGGCAATAAATTTGAAGTGTTTCCGAGTAAGGAATTCTAAGGAAAAGTATTTCCGAGTAAGGTTAATGAGAGTGATGATTGATTCTTTGTGAGTCGGATTTCAATGAAATATTGCTGACTGAAGAATTTTAATAGTATAGTATCGAACTTGAAGCATTTTCGAGTAAGGAATTCCAAGGGAAAGTATTTTCGAGTGGGGAATTCCTAAAGGAAGTATTTTTCAACGATTTCACTGAGTGAAGCATTTTCGAATATCATAGCTCCGAGTGGAGCATTTCTGAGTAGGAAAAAAGGTCGAGTGAAATACTTCCGATTCCCGTGTGACATGGCACCGAATGGAATATCTCTGATTCCTTCATGGCGCAGTAAAGAATGGAGAATTTGCGAATGAAATGCTTCGGGTGAATACGCCTCAGATAGAGACATACCCAAGTGAATTATTCCTGAATCAGAAATAATGAGTCGGGCTTCGATAAAATATGACCCGAGCCTTTGAAGTTAAATTATTCCCGAATAAGGAATTTCAACAGAAAGTATTACCGATTGAAGAATTTCCAGGAGAAGTGCTTCTGGGAAATTTAGAGTTCGGTGTCACTTACTTGTTGTATTTGGAGTTCAGTTCGATCCTACAGTCCAAGCCTTTCACTGGGGTTCGGTTTTGATCCTGCAACCCACGTCTTTCTTGGCGTTTAGTTTAATCCTACTAACCGTTCTTCACCGACGTTCGGCCAAACCTACTAGTCGTACTCGGAGTTCGGTTCAATCCTACAATCCGAGTCTTCAACACGGGGTTCAGATCAGGGCTAATCCTGAACCTACTGCGCCCGTTACTCGGGGTTCAGCGTGGTCTTGAAAGAGAACCAGCTTACTGCGCCCAAGCCTTCTCCGGTGTTCGGTCATACCTACTAACCGTACTTGGAGTTCGGTTTGGTCCTACAATCCAAGCCTTCAACGGTGTTCAGCCAAACTTACTAACCGTACCCAGAGTTCGGTTTAATCCTACAATCTGGGCCTTCGAATGGGGTTCGGTACAGCCTTATATAAAGGTCTGATCCTACTACGCCCTTTTCCTGGGATTCGGTATGGTTTTTGCAAGATGACCAATCCTACTATGCCCAGGTCTTCAATTATTCATACATATTCGAGGAGTTACATCATCAACTACAGAATGGGTAGTTGAGATCATTCGTCCTGAATATGTCTGTGCATGCCGGATAGACTGAAAATCACAGCATAAGAAAAACTCGAAAGAGTTAAGTTGATGTATGAGATTCTTATTGAGCAAAAATAAGAATTACAATAAAAGCGTAGCTGGGATTATGATATAATGATTTCTCCGTTGAACAATCTCAAGTGAGGAGAAAAGAGTGCATGTTGCTCCAACAGCTAGCTATAATAAATGCGCAAGTTCTGGGTATTCCACTTGTTTCGGATTGGAGCCATCAAGGTTTTCAAGGCGGTAAGAGCCTTTGCCAGCAATCTCGGATACCCTGTATGGGCCTTCCCAGTTTGGGGCTAGTTTGCCTTGATGAGCGAATTTATTTCTCACACTTGCTTTCCTTAAAACTAAATCTCCGACGTTGAAAGTCCTTGATTGGACTCGTTTGTTATATCAAAGAGCGACTTTGGCTTTGATGGCCTGATCTCTAATGAATGCGTCTTCTCTGAGTTCTTGTATGACATCCATTTCTGATGCCAAGTTAGCGTTTTTGCCTTCTTCAGAGAAGTATTTGACCCTGGTAGAAGCAATTTATAGTTCCACAGGTATCATTGCCTCCACCCCAAAGGTCAGGCGATATGGGGATTCATTGGTGAAAGAATGAGGCGTTGTGCGATATGCCCAAAGGACGTGACACAATTGGTCTATCCATCCGCCCTTGGCTTCACCAAGACGTTTCTTCAGTCCTTTCAGCACCTCCCTGTTGGCCACCTCAGCCTGGCCGTTAGTTTGGGGATGTTCGACGGAGGAAAATATCTGGGTTATTCCTAACCCTTCAAGTAAATCTGTAAATTTCCTATCTGTGAATTGGGTGCCATTGTCTGTGACAACCCGTGCTGGGACTCTGAATCATGTTATGATATTTTTTTACATAAAACGACGAGTTCGGGCTGAAGTAATATGCACCACCGGCTCTGCTTCAATCCACTTAGTGAAATAATCGACCCCTACAATGAGGTATTTGATGCCCCCAGGGGCAGTTGGGAAAGGGCCCAAAATATCCAATCCCCACTGGTAGAACGGCCATGGAACAGCGGATGTGAAGAGTTCTTCTGCCGGTGTGTGGTGAAGATTAGAAAATTTTTGGCAGGCATCGTATTTCTTGACAAAGTCAATGGAGTCCTACTTCATTGTGGGCCACCAATATCCCGCTCTGAGGATTTTTCTCATCAGACTTCTTCCTCCGGCGTGGTGTCCACATTGTCCTTCGTGCACCTCCTCCATTACTTCATGTACTTCATTTTCTCTCAGACAGATTAAGTAAGGTACTGAGAGTGCCCTTCTGTAAAGGTTACCATCTATCATAGTGAAGTATGGCAGTTCTCTCCTTATTCTCTTCTTTTCCTTCTCATCAGTAGGCAACTGCCCATCGGCCAAATAACGGATGTAGGGGGCCATCCATGTATCACCATAAAGGGAATTGGTCATTATGGCATTTAGAGAAGGGAAAAGAGGAATGCTGGGTGATGTCAGTGTACTCTGGACCAACGTTGTGGTGCTGCCTGGCTTTTTGGTGCTTGCCAATCTGGAGAGTATATCCGCTCTTGTATTTTCTTCGCGTGGAACATGTTTGAATTCCATTTTTGAGAATTTCTCTCTCAACTCTTTGACACAGTTTAAGTACAGTTGGAGTTGAGGTTCACGAGCTTGATAATCTCCCAGGATTTGTGAAATCACGAGTTGTGAATCACTGCATAGCGTCACCTCAGAGGCTCCGATGTCAATCGCAGCTCGTAGTCCGGCCAAGCAAGCTTCGTATTCAGCTTGGTTGTTGGAAGTTTTGAAATTAAAACGAAGGGAGATCTCCAAGTGTACTCCATCGTCACTTTCGAGAACTACACCTGCTCCAGAGCCCTTTTGATTCGATGAACCATCGACATAGATGGTCCAATGGACACAAGGTGTATCTGGATCTATCCCTGTCATTTCCATAATGAAATCGGCCAGGACCTGAGCTTTAATAGCGCCTCGAGGTTCATAGGATATATCAAACTCTGAGAGTTCAATAGACTATTTGATCATCCTACCAGCGAGGTCAGGCTTGATTAACACAGAGCAGAGTGGCAGATCTATTCCTACCAAGATTGGGTGTGCGTGAAAATACAGACGTAGCCGTCGAGAGGCCCAAACAACGGCGAGGGCGGCCTTTTCAATTTTTTGATACCAGATCTCAGCACCTTGTAATGTTTTGCTGGTGAAGTAGACCGGCCTCTGTCCATCAGGAGTTTCCTTTACTAAGGCTACGCCCAAAGCTTCATCTGAAATAGCCAAGTATAGGATGAGCGTGTCCTCAGGGTTAGGCTTCGTAAGAATAGGAGGTTTGGACAACACCTTCTTAAGCTCTTGGAATGCTTGTTCTTGTTCCTGTCCCCACTCGAATTTCTTGGACTTTTTTAGCACTTTATACAGAGGAAGTGACCTGTGAGCCATCTTTGGCATGAACCGTGCCAAGGCTGCTACTTTGCCATTCAGGGATTGAACTTCTCTCAGATTCTTTGGACTCTGCATGTCGAGAATCGTTTAGCACTTCCCTGGATTGGCTTCGATACCGCGTTGAGTTAACATGAAACCCAAAAACTTCCCAGCTGGGACAGCAAAAGTGCATTTTAATGGGTTTAGCCTCATGTTAAATTCTCTTAAGCGGATAAACACTTGGCGTAGGTCTTCAATATGATCACCCCCAATCGATGTCTTGGCTATGAAATTGTCAATGTACACCTCAACAAGTTTGGTGTGCATGCCCTCAAACACCTTATTGATCATGCGCTGGTATGTGGCTCCAGCATTCTTCAGGCCGAAGGGTATAATGGTGTAGCAAAAGACACCACGATCATTGATGAAAGCTGTTTTCTCCTGATCCTCCTCGCACATCGGAATCTGGTTGTAACCTGAGTACGCATCCATAAAGCTCAGGTACTGATAACCAGAGGAATCATCCACCATTCGATCTATGTTAGGAAGAGGATAAGGAACCTTTGGACAGCAACGATTAAGGTCCACATTATCGATGGACATTCTCCATTTGCCATTGGCTTTCTGGACCATTACTACATTTGAAAGCCAAGAGGAATAACAGATTTCCCTGATAAATCCGGCCTTCAGTAATTCCTCAGTTTGTTGGCAAGCCGCTTTCTGCTTCTCTGGTCCTAATCTTCTCTTCTTTTGGGCAACCGGTCTTGTCTCTGGGTAGACGGACAATTTATAACAACAGAAAGTAGGATCTATGCCAGGCATACTGGCTGCAGTCCATGCAAAGAGGTCTTTGAACTCCTGTAGGAGCATCAACAGTCACTGCTCCATTTCTGTATCTAGCTTGTCGTTAATATGGGTGACCTTTTCTGGAGAATCTCCCAATACGATGTCCCTGGAACTTCCATCCGGTGTGGGCTTTGATGGGTTGGATGGATCAATGTACAAATCCGCCCTAGGGTCCAGGTCGACAAGGCTCACAGAACCAGCAGCTGTCCCACAATCATTGAGTTTCCTCTTTTTGTTGGAGGCTTTCAACTTTGTCATATTTAGGCTCAGGTTGTAACAATACCTGGCCATCTCTTGGTCACCTCGGATGGATGAAACAGCATTGTCCTTATCGATAAACTTGATAAGGAGATGTGGAGTTGACACGACTGCCTCCATAGCATTCAGGGTGGGGCGTCCTATGATGCCGTTGAATGGTGACTTGACATCGATTACCAGCACTCGAGATTTAACTGTTCTGGCTCCTGGCTCACCTTCAAAGGAGATAAGGGTATCAAGGTATCCCTTTGTTGGTTACTTTGCACCATTGAAAGCTGTTAGTTCCTGTGTGTAAGGCTGTAAGTCTGAGTCATTAAAACCCATCTTTTTAAAGCAATTATAAAAAATAATATCACAGGAACTTCCCTGGTCAACAAGGATTCTTCGGACGTCCTTGTTGGCTATGACTGTAACGATGACTACAGCATCATCTCCACCAGGAATGGTAGGACCAAAATCCTCATCAGAGAATGAAATTATTGGAGCTTCAACCCCTCCTCTATAAGGACGATTGTCTTTAACTTTTACTTGTACAGACAGAATCATTCTATGATGATTCTTCCGGGCTGTAATTGAAGCTCCTCCCCCAGCGAACCCTCCAGCGATCATATCAATGACTTCACGCCGGCCTTGACGCTGTTGCTGAGGCATGTCATCTCTGTGTGCTGTATCGTCAATCATTGCACCTTTTTGTTTCTCCGCAACAGAGAATTTTCTAACCGGATTACGGTTATTGTCATCCCCATCATCTAGATCTCTTTCTCTTTTCTCATTCTGATCTGCCCTGTCAAAGGATTTTTCTTTGAACAGGTACTGCTTTAATTTGCCTTCTCTAATTAACGTTTTGACTGCGTTCTTTAGAGCTTGGCATTCATCAGTGGAATGACCTATTTGTTCATGAAAGTCACAGTACTTATGGGGACTCCCTGGTCTCTTCATAGGGGTTGGCCTTCTGATGCCATAGATGCTGAAGGCTGGCCATCCTACTTCTCTTAGAATTTGAGATGGCCTGGCTGACAGAGGTGCATAATGGCTAAAGGAATTAACACGCCTTTCTCAAGGTAGAGGAGAAGAGTTATTAACCTTGGGGTTGTTGAATGGCCTCTCCATGTGTTATGATCTCATTTTCACCTTATCTCTCCGCGGCTGTGAAGGTGGTGTTGGTGGCTTTTTCTTCGTAGCCATAGCCTCTAGGTGCATCTCTATACCCATATACTTTGAGGCTTTTTTCCTGAACTCCTCAAATGTTGTTGGCGGGCTTTTTGCTAGTGAGAGAGCAAAGGCTGATCCTGGCTACAGTGCCTCGATAACGATATACAGTTTAATGGATTCTGTGAGGTTAGGAACCAGGGATGCTTCCTTGTAGAACCTCTTCAGGAAATCTTTTAAGCTTTCATTTTTGCCTTGCTTAATTTGAGCCAAATTATGAGATGTCCTGGGCACATCTCTAGAGATGACAAAGTGAGTTTCAAAAGTAGCTGCCATTTCAGCCTAAGAATCTATGGATCCAGAAGGTAAACCTTTAAACCAACCGAGGGCCTCTTCTGATAATGTCCGTGGGAACATTCGACATATCACATCTTCATCAGCCCCTAAGTACATGGCTTCAAATACGTAAGCATCTAGATGCTTAGTAGGATCAGTTTCGCCATTATACTTTCCAATGGAGAGTGGCTGAGTGGTTTGAAGATGTTTGGGGATATGGACACTCATAAGTCTCCTTGAAAAAGGAACTTTGAGTTTGTAAGTTATAGGGGGTGCTGTAATTAGCTCTCTCCTTCCCCGAGCGGCTCCATCATCAGAATCGTGGGTCTGTTCTCTCCCCTCAAACGTGGGGATGTTTGAGTATTGAAGGGTTGTAGATTTTTCTCCATCGGTTGTATGGGGAGTGTCTCTTGTGCGAGATGACTCCTTGTCCTTACTCTGCCTTCTCTCTCTTCACAATTCTGTAAGTTCTCTCTGGAGTTGACTGATCAACTCGTCACGAGGATCGGGGTTAGACACTGTTACTATCTTCTTTGCGCTGCCCCCATGAGAATCGAAGTTAAGCTTCCTGAAAACATTGGGGTTGGTCCTGTCTTCAGGTTGATTTTCCATGAAATCATGTGCCTCGCCTTCCATTGATGATTACTTGTTCTTTCACAAGATATGGGAATAACTTTATTGTGTCCCACTGGGCGTGCCAATGATCTGTCCAGAACCGGGGTCAAGAGATCCGGTGTCGGGTCAGTCACAAATAGTTAGATGATTACGTCTCTGAAGACCGGTTATATGAGTATCCGGTTTATGTATCCGATGTCTCTGTATGATGAGAGCGGATTGGGCGTCCTGGAGGTCCTTTACACCGTCCTTACGCGTTGATATGGGTGAAAGGTGGTGTCACCTATAAAGATTCTCCGACGCTCAAGTCAGTGATGATATTCCAAGTGAGGAATGTTTTCAGAGAGTAATTATAAGTTGATAGAGTCAAAAAAAGATCCTTCCCTTCATTGATGAAGAGAGTTCATATACCTGATTGGCTCGATATTCGAGGATCCGTTAGTGGGGAACCATTAACCTCCAATAATGCCTTAAATTATTATTTTATTACGCACTTACTAGTATGATTGGGTCAAGTGGCCATTTTATATTGAGCGTAGGGAGTATAGGCTAGAATTAAGGGACAAATTGACCATTCCCGTGAGCAAATTTTGGCTCGTAGTGTAGGGAATTATTGATCGGTCCCTGTAGCAATGCCTTTTGTCTTCTGCATAGTGATGTATGCGCTATCCGGTGTCATGGTGTTATCCTGGACAACCGGTATAGGGAGAGCGCCTGATACGGAATTAGAGCAGATCATGGTGTCATGGTGTTATCTTGCAGATCGGATACCGGTATCAAGACCGGATCACCAACAATGAGCATCCCGCTCTAAAGATCACCATAAATGTCTCATAATTGAGCAATCGTGCTTCAATCATCCATAATACCATCTCAACAAAGAGTAATCACAACCTACCAAAATTAATGTTCTCAATATAGAGCAAAACACGCTCCATTAATAATTAGCAATATCATTTCAGAGCAAAATATGCTCTGATACCACCTTATAACACCCCCGATTTTCCGGACTCGAATCCTGATGTAATCGAGATAATAATTAATAAAAATAAAAGTAAATTTTTCACGTTTAAAATAATTTCAAACATCATAACGATTACACCAAGACCCAAACCACAGAAAACTGAAGAGTGAGATTTATACAAATGTAACTGGATCGACATCTAAATTGCCTATAACGGTATACAAAAATAGTAGAGTTTACAACGGAAGAAGAATGTGTATACCAGCAAACGCCTAGTCCCATATATAATGATATGAGAAGAGGCTCGGCAAAGCATGCAAACACCTAACATAAACCTGTCAGATCATAACCCATTCATGCGCTTACAGCATACACATGCATTGCCTAAGGTATAAATATAAATATACATATGAATCCGGGCCATGCCCTAACTATTACCACTGCCCATATCTCTTAATTGACCCATTTATTCACCTACTGGCATTAATACAAGCATCACCATCGTTAATATACATTATTCAAATTTCAATCCCCCAAGTACTCATCAAATCATCACTTATGTACTAAATACATATGTTCACCATTCATGAATGCAAAAGATTATCTTATACATATTCGAAATCACTAAGTAATTAATGTCATCATATACAAATTATTCAACATATTAAAATTTATGAATGATGTCGGCCAAGGCACTCCCACTACCACTATTTACCTTCGCCAAAAGCTTCAATACAAAAATCTCATCTCATCCCGTGACAACCCTACATCACAATGCTAAAAAGGAGACCACATGGGAGAGTGAGTTAAGAATGTAAATATATTGTGATTAGGTGTATATGCATGCATTCATCATGTGTGATTTGCTATAAAATCATCAATTCATCATTCAATCATCATCACATTGATATAATAGGCATGCAAGCCTCATGAAACGCAGTTCACAACATAAGCAAGCACAAGCACATACACTATCATATTGCCACTTATCTCAAGGGCATTCACAAATTATCATCATTAATTCATTAAATCTTTACTCAATTCCTCCTCGCAAGGGGTTTCTCATCTCTCATGGTCTTCCTATCTCAAATTCCATGCACCTATGGTTAATGCATATGTCAATTGTTTAATAATGCATATGCACAGATCCGATTTCATCTCATTAGGTGATCGCAACCACCACATCATGTTTCCCACCTCGCAAAGGGTACTCCCTCTAGCAGCCTCGCAAGGTGCTTTCTCATGATCGCAACCACGTTTAATAATTCATATTGGTTTCCCGCCTCGTGATCGCAACCACGAGTATTATAGGAACTCGCAAGCCCTTTTTATTTTAAATACCAAGTGATCGCAACCACTGGCTTATCATCATACAATGGTCCCTGCAGGGCCTTTCATTTCAATAACCAGGTGATCACAACCACCGGCTCAATATCATATCATCATCACGTTGGTTTCCTGCCTCGCAAGGGGTACTCCCTTCATGGGATCCCGCAGGATCTTCCATCATTATGATCGTAACCACATTTTAATATTATGCTATGCCATGAATGCAAAATGCAATAATGCATATGCCAATCAACCTCGCAGGGATATCTCGCCCTCTTATTTAGGGGTATATTGTTTATTTAGTTTTATCATCATTGGCATACTAGAAATCATAAGGCCCCTCAAGGCACAACATTCATAGTCACATCGAACCATGCATGGTCATTAGAATCATATTAAACATCATAGCATTTATCCACACATGTATCACAACAAGGTGTTTTAGAATATAAATTTAGCAATCATCATTGCATTTTACACATACAAGTCAAATACTTACATCAATCATATGGCATCGCACTCATTAACAATAACCATCACTACTTGTCCAAGGGTATGTTCAACAACAACATCCCTTTTCAATCAGAATTATCATTCATCATTGTCATTGTTTCATAACTAGTGGAGTAATACAATAATCCATTATTGTAATTTAAACCACACGTACAAGTCTACAATTATATCACACACAATGGCATTCTACAATTCGATCAATAATAAAAATCACCCTTTTACAAGGAAGTGATCAACCTCATCATTTATCAGTATTCCATACTAATGTCATTTCCAATTATTCGATTCGTGACACATACTATATCATTTTACCAATTCTATGATGGGTTTCATAATTACCTTAGGGGGTATCTTATAACATCATCATCAAACCCTCATTATCAAATTCTATTTGCCATTCTTTCATACCCCATCTTGGTGGTCAACATTTATGTTTCTCATTATGTATTATGGGCATAAACGAATTATCCCAATGTTTTAGTCAATATCCAACACCACCATTTTATTCCATGATTATATACCCGTATACATTCCCTCAAGCATTTTACAATATAAAGGAAAGGGGTCCAACACCAACAAAACTGAGAAAATGGAGTAAAATCCCATTCTGGGTAACTCGCTTGAGCGAGGCCCTCTCTCACTTGAGCGAGATTAACATAGCTCACTTAGGCGAGCCCCTTCTTATGGGCAAAAATCATCCAGTAGCACTTCCACGCTTGCTCGCTTGAGCGAGAACCAGCATGCCTCAATACTCACTTGAGTGAGATTCCTCCAGAACCGTTTTCCTCACACACTTGCTTGAGCGAGGCTTCCCAAGGCTGGCCACTCGCTCAGGTGAAATTGTTCCAGTAACCTATTTTTGACTTGCTCGCTTGAGCGAGATTCAACCTACCAAGCCACTCGCTTGAGCAAGATTCATCCAGGACCATTCTCATCCTTGCTTGCTTGGGCGAGCCACCAAAGCACTGACCTTTCGGCCGATCGAAAGTAGTCCAGTAGCCAATCATTCGGTGCTCGCTCGAGTGAAGCCTTGCCCGCCTGAGCGAAATATGGCCAGTAGCCATATCTTTGATCCAAGCAGATCTTGCTTGAGTGAGATCATCACTCGCCTGGGCGAATTTAGGCCAGAGGCCATCCCACTGCTATAGGGGGATCTCGCTTGAGCGAGGTTTCCACTTGCTTGAGCGAGTGATGCAGTAAATACGAAAATAATTAGAATTTCATATAACTTAGCATGTTAAACCTTATTTCATGCCCTTTTAGCCTATCCTAATGTATTAGATACATTCCATCATGCATTTGGGAATCATCCCTCATAGTTTTACATATCACATTCAAGTCTTACTCCTCTAATGCATGTCATTACCATCACATTCCCATACACTTCATAAAATGCTACAAATTATGAAATATATCATCCATTCATAGATTTTCAATAACACTTAATTCATGTGCCACCAAGAGACAATCAAACACTCATTTTCATTTTATATCTATACATTTACATATACATTTTCTTAATGTTCAACAAAAACCAAGCCATCATTCAACACATCATCTATTTAACATACAACATATTCATGTCAAGGCAAGCATGAGTACCATTCACATATAATAATCACTATCAATCTACTCATGCAATTTGAATGTAAACTCCTCTCCTATCTCGAGGGAAGAGCCGCAATTCAAACGCTCCAATCATTTTGCCACGTCATCCAAATTTCAATCTACACATTCCACATATACATACATACACTACATTAATGAGCCATCATAAGGCATCATCATAATTTTAAACAAGTGCTAGCTTATCATAAGGTTCAATATCAAGTCCTAAGCTTGCTAAAATACCAATTCATGCCATTTTGTTAGGCTTCGAGAATTCCTTTCCCAAAACCAAGATTCTTTACGTTTCAAAGGGCTAACCTAACCCAATAACATCATTGTCTCTTTCACCATCACTTAAACCATTATTTGCCATTCAAATTCATCATGAGCCTCTAAGCTCCATTCAAAGCCCTCATCAATTCACAAATTCAAGTAGCCCATATCATGGCCTATGTAACATCCTAAATTTCAATAGAGTTAAACCCGGGACAGGGGAAAATTTTTCCCAAATTAATCATGAAGAACCGGGTCAAATATTTAGAAAATACCTGGATCAATAATTAAAAGCCACTCCCATATATGAAGATATGAGAGCTAGGTCCAATGACCAACCAAGAAGACAAGCAGCCCAAGGCAGAAAGGCAAAATGCCAACCAAGGAAAAGAAATATAAATTGGAAGGAAAACAAAGGAATAAAATCGAGCACAAAGCCCAGCAGAAGACCATCAGCGCTCAAGCGAAGGCCATAAAGCAACGCACACTCGCTCAAGCGAGGCACAGGTCCGCTTGAGCGAAGCAGCACAACTCGCTCGGGCGAGGACACGTTCGCATAAGCGAAACCACATAAAAGCCTTCCCAAACAACATACTCGCTGGAGCGAGATCTCACTCGCTGAAGCGAGAAGCCACACTCGGCTAATCCACCACTCAGTATACGAGACAGCCATTCACTCGGTAATGACTTAGTCCACTCGGTATAAGGAAATTCCAATCACTCGGGAACTACCCCAACAATTGCCTCACTCGGCAACCCATAACTTAGTCTCTCAATTTTTATCCACAGAGTCAACATAATGATCCACTCGGGAAATAAGGGTTATCCCACTAGGATTCTATAAAACTATCACACTCGGATATTACCCAATCAAACCACTCGGTATAAATCAACCTCGAGTCACTCAGAATACATATTACCTGATTCACTCAGAATAGGTACCCATGTTTACTCGGAATACATGCATAACTCATATACTTAGAATATTTCAAGCTAAACTATTACAACCACACTTCCCTCGGTAGAGGATCACTCGGAATTCCACTCGGAATATTCAAGTTATTTCCCACTCGGGGTTCACCTCTATTTTCCACTCAGAATCCACAAAAGCTACAAACACACAGAAAGAGGCTCACACACGAGTCCCACTCGGATATGGAGTCACATACACAAGACTCGTTCGGAAAAGCAACTAAGCCTCATATATTTCCCTCAGGATTCATTAACTTAGGAATATTCATACAACATCATTTCCTAGTCGGTAGGAAGCATCAAATCAACATAAATCACTTATATATATATTCTCTAATTCCAAGTCCGACTACCAAAACAGCATTACACTTTCACCGAATCATAACCATGTTACCAACTTAACATATATGTATATACATACGCATACACTCGGATAATTTCAACTTATTATCATTCATTCACCAAAACCCATTATCCGATACAAGTACATGATTTCAATGTAAACCCATATATATACAAACATGCACTCGGATTTCCAATGACCCAGATTCAGTATATATATAGATAAGTGTATTCATTATACAACAAGCTATATGAGCCGGCCAAGGCTTTAATACATCAAAGACACTCGGTGCATTACATTATGTACACAGCCACATCAATAAGTACCCAACACTCGGGTTAAGGCCCTTATATCAATCCAAACCGACCTGCAAACACTGAAAAATGGTGTAGGGGTGAGCATTACATATTAAATGACAGATATTGGCTCGGATTAATCATAGAATCCATAATACAATTATATATATATATCATCAATTAATCAACATGTACTGTCATTCAATATGGGCAATCACAAACATCTTTCGATCGGGTTTCACCCATTTCATTCGGCTATAAAGCTCAATTCACTCAGTAACTACTATACTGATCCACTCGGATTTTACTCAACTCCGAGCCTTGCTCAAGGGGTGTGCCTGAGCCCAGCTCCAGGACTTAATCATATTCTCACATATCTCATCATCTGATTGTCGATCGGTATATATACATGCTCCAAGCATTCTAGTGGCGAATCAGATGCATATGGTCACATTCACTCGGAGTCCAACTCCAATGCACTCGGCATCTGCCTTGGGTCCAACCCAAGGACTTCCATTAAGCATCAAATGCTCATGCTCCAAGCATGGCCTCGAGTCCAACTCGGAGGTCTTTTAAGATTAATCTCAGAATCCTCAATAGCGTCCAACGCTTAGTGCTCTAGGCACTGCCCGAGTCCAACCCGGGTCTTATATCACATCAACACATTCAATTTCATTAAATGCATATTCATCCGATTGCCCACTCGGTATTGCATTCAGCATTATATGCACACGGCAATTCAACAACAATCAGATGACTCGGTTTATACCACATCCGCTCGGCAATCCTATGCCATCCACTCGGATTATCCTCTATTCACTCGGATTTATCCTTTACAGTAAGCATTTCATGCTTTCATCTATAAGCCTACTCGGCATTCATCATAACAGTCCCCATACATGCATTCAACATACACATATACATCAATATCAAGCATCTCATGCATACAATCATACCATTACTCACGTAGGGACCAGTAACAAATCACACAATGCACTCAGCATTATCATGACATACATCTCAAGCATCTTAATATAGTCATCACCATAAACATCAATACATATATGGACGGAATTCAACAACATCAAGCAATATATAATCATCATGCATGTCCGGGCTACTACTCACTTGGAAATCAATCAAACAAACACATATTGAATACCACACATCACGATACAAGAGTTTCACCCGGAAAACCCGTCCATAAACTATGCACTTAAGATGCAATAGCCCCCTTACCTGGATGAAGCTTCCAAGGGTCACATGGGCCACTCGGCCCAGCCACAGCAGCTTCTGCTCGGCTTTCCAGCAGTGAGAAGAGCCATCATGGCTTCCACTCGTCCCAGCAACGTTCTCAGCTTGGAGAACCAGCCACCATTTCCACTCAAGTCCTCAAGTCATCAACACCCAAATTCCACTCTGGTCATAGCCATGGAAGAATCCATGCTGTTTACTCGAGCAGCAACCTCCAAGGCTTAGTACAAAGCTGTTTTACACTCGAACAGCACCATCCTCCCCACCATGGAGGACCACCAAGCTTCCATGCACCATACCATGCATGTCTTCATCCTCACAAGAGCAACACAGCCTCATCAACAGTGAACCATCATGCATCACAAACCAAGGCATGCACACAGCTGCAGGCTCCAACCGAGCCCATCATAAGAAGGAGAAGAAGAAGAAGAAGAAGAAGATGAAGGGGAAGCACCAGGGAACCAAAGGAAGAACCCAGCCTTTGAACCACACAGCCACACGCTGTTACACTTCCCCATGCTGTTCCTCACAGCAACACGTTGATTCCCAGCATACTCCACTCGGTTCCACACCATGCGTGAGTGGAAGAAGAAGATAAAGGAGAGGACGAAGGAGCAGGAGCTCTAAGGAGTTCTAGAGAGAAGGAGGAGCATTTCTCTCATCAGAACATGCACCCACAAAGGAAATAAAAAGAGTGAGGAGGAAAACCAAAGCTGAATCCTTATCAACACACACACACACTCCCATTCAGCCCATCATTACGCTGCTCTGCCACAGCCTCTAATCTCCATCAGCAGCCATTTCCTCATTAATGCAAGTCCCATCAACATTCCATCCAATTAAAGCCATCAGCCATCACTCGTGGGGACCACATGGGATGGAAGGAAAGAGAGAACCGAAACTCTCTCTAATGCCACCAAGGCATTACTATTATTATTAAAATTATTATCACTCAATAATTTGCCTAATTGGTAATTAATCCTTAATTAACCATTAATCCCATCAATCCATAACCTTAATCTGAAATTTATAATTATTTAAAAAAAATCTGGGATGTTACAGCCTAAGGCTTTCTCAAATCCTCATTATGTTTATTTTATTTATCCCACTACCAATGCCATCTATTCTCATTCAATTCAACCTCCCTAGTCACAATATATCCATTTCCCCCAATTCTTAGGGTAAGGGTTTCATCAAAACCCAGCAACCATTATCAATATTCATCAACCATCATTAATGGTTATCTCTCATCATTAATATCATTCTCTAACATCATTAAACCTATATTCTACTCACATTTTACACTTTCCCAATTCCTAGGGTTAGGGTTCCATTACAACTTAACAATCACCATCATTACTCATTATCTTCCATCATAATAATTGTCATTTTCGTGTACCCATGTACACCCTCACAAAACCACATATTTATCATACTCCACTTTAGGGTTTTGCCCAAAAATAGTCTCTAATCCATAACCCATGCATACATTAAGCTCTCCCAACAAATAAAACCACAACTAATGGCATAAGCTCAATAAATATGGTGAAGGACTTACCTCAAGCCAAGAAATGAGTGAGCTTCCAAGAGTGGGAGAAGGAGAGCTTCATCCAACCTTATCTTCCTCAAGCTTGAAAATGGTAATTGAAGATGGAGGGAGAAGGATGCACATCATTTTTTTTGTTTTTGAGAGAAAGAGGAAGAGAAGGAATGAGGAAGATAAAAAAGGAAGAAGAAGAAGAATGAAGAAGGCAAGTGTGTTTGTCTTTGGGAATCACATGTGAAAAGGGGTAAGGGAATGGGGTTTTGTTTTAAGATTTATTCCCTTCATTAAAGTTTTTTCTATTTTATAACATACAGGGTCTCCATTCGAGCTAATACTAAATCCAAAAATTATTCCGAAGACATATTCGGATTCCTAATAATGTTCTTAATAGCCCTGACCAATGGCATCTCTATCAGAGATACTTGGTCTGACACCTATGTTTTAACCGGGTATAAATTTTAATTCTTAAAGTCTCAATAAATCATAAATATCCATAATAAATCTTAATTTAGTTATTTCAATATTTTTGGGACATTCATTAACTCATTTATAATTATTTAATATTTTGTTCCTCATATTTAATCGTTTTTAGAAAATTCAGGATGTTACAGTTTGTATACTCCTTTGCCTACACCTAGTGCACCTTGGATTGATATATCTATGGATTTTGTGTTGGGCTTGCCTAAGACCCAAAGGGGAATGGATTATATCTTTGTAGTGGTGGATAGATTTAGTAAGATGGCTCACTTCATCCCTTGTCATAAGGTAGATGATGCTAGTCATATTGCTAAACTTTTCTTTAGAGAGATTGTAAGACTTCATGGTGTTCCTAAAACTATCATTTCTAATACGGACACCAAATTCCTTAGCCATTTTTGGAAAACTCTTTGGTCAAGGCTAGGAACAAAGCTTCTCTTTTCTACCACCTGTCATCCTCAAACGAATGGCCAAACTGAGGTAGTAAACAGGACCCTTTCTCAACTTCTTAGGGTCTTAGTGCATAAGAATGTTAAATCTTGGGATGGGTGTTTACCTTACATTGAATTTGCCTATAATAGGGTACAAAACTCAACAACTAAGCATAGTCCCTTTGAAGATGTGTATGGTTTTAACCCTCTCATACCTTTGGACCTTTTGTCCATTGATGTTTTTGACTCTGTCCTTCACTTGGATGGAGAGGCAAAGGCCAAGTTTATTAAAGATTTTCATGAGAAGGTTAAAAACCAAATACAAACTAAAAATGAACACTATGCTCATTGTGCTAATAAGAAAAGAAAGGAAGTCACCTTTAAGGTTGGAGATTGGGTTTGGCTACATCTTAGAAAAAAAGATTTCCAAACTTGAGAAAATCCAAACTAGACCTTAGAGGTGATAGCCCTTTCCAAATAATCAAGAAAATGAATAATAATGCCCATGTCCTTGATTTACCAGGAGATTATAGTGTGAGTGCTTCATTTAATGAGTCTGACTTATCTCCTTTTGACTTAGATGAAGAGGATGATGTCTTAGATTTGAGGACAAATCCTTTCAAAGAGGGGGAGCATAATGAGGACACACTAAGGGAGGACCCTCAATCCATCTTAGACAAAGGACTAGAGGCTTACAAGGGTCCCCTCACAATGGCCAAGTCCAAGAAAGCTAAAGAAAGCATCCATAAAGCCTTGTCATCCTTCCTCTTTTTGCTTAGTGGGCCCAAGCCCAAGGGAGACACCATGAGGATCTACTTGCTTTCATCTTGTAACATAAGTCATAATTAGATTCTCTAGACATTTAGGTTTATTTGGACCTTGCTAGGTCAATTGGGCCACTTTAGGGCCATGTACTTTCACTTTGGGCCATGTATAGGCCATGTTCTCTTCTTTTTTGTACTATTAGGCCTTGGATCCATTATCCAAGCCCATGTCTTCTCCCTTGGCCAAAATATAAAAGGGCTATATAAAGGAGCTCTCCTTTGTAAATTCACACAATAATGATCATTTGAGATTTTTCACCTTGAGTGCCAATTTTCTAGAGTGAAAAACTCCTCCTTCTCTCTAGGATTGAGTCTCTAGAGCAAGCTCTTATCCAAGAGGATCCTCTCCCTCTTGGTGGCAAGAATTTAGGGAGTTATTTTTCCTTAGAAGTGGCCTCCCACCTTCACCTTCCATTCCTCCTTCCATTCTTTTCATCTTGTCCAAACCACTTTGTGAACACCTATTTCGGTTCGGCCAGTTTCAATGCCAAAAAAACACCATCCACAGTTAATGGGTAGCAAGAATGGAACACCGTCGCTAACACCGTCCCATTCTACAAGATGACACTGTTAGTCCTCAAATTTATAATAAAATCTTTAATAAAAATTTCATTAAAATAATAAAAATTAGCTTAAATTGTTAGAAAATTAGGTTTTAAATTTAATAAATGGATGTTGTTGGAAACAATCTATCCTTGATCAATTTTCTCTATTTTTACAATGAAAAAGTAAAAAATTCAAAGAAAAATGAAGATTTGGAGAGCTGACGCGTAGCATTAAGCCCACGCGTAGCGTGGGGATTTCTGATGCTGACGCTACGCGTCACATCCACGCGTAGCGTCAGAGCTGCATGGACTCCATAGCCAGCTTGGCCAAGCACTCAGCTAGTGACCCATTATTGGCCACTCCACTTTGCACAAATGAACAAACCGAAAGAGGAAACAAGGCCAAGTGACAGGGCATGATTCATTAAAAAAATTCCATCATGGCCACTTCGAGCTGGTTAATGAAGGCTGAGTCAGGGAACTGACGCGTAGCGTCAGGCTGGCGCGTAGTGTCAGGACCCTTCCTTAGCCCTATAAATAGGATCATTCTCCACACATTCAAGGCATCTCATCTCACATTCTGAGTTCTCTTCTTCTCTTATACACTCGTGTTTGAGTGGTTCTTTTGTGAGTTTGTAGTTCTAGAATAATTTTCTAAATACTTGAGAGTGTTGTGTAGTATTGTGATCATTGTATCGTGAAGTTTCCATCGTCTCTATAATGTCAATCACTGTCAGTTTGATTTTTACTTTCACCATGTGTAACTAATTTGTTTATGTTAGAATTGGTGAACTAGTCTATTGATTATGATGTTGTGAATTTGATCTCTGCATGTTTATGATTCAAGTGCATGTTAGTATTTCTATCTTTTATTAGTATGAATGTCAAACGGGAGAATGATTTTCATGTGTATTGAAACTTGTTTTATTAGTGTGAATGTCAAACGGGAGAATGATTATTCATGCCTTATTAAAACTTGATTTAATAAAAGTAAAAGTTGGAATACCCTTAATATACCAATTACTGGGGATAGAATTGGTAATTATTGTTTCCATAAGGCCAGGACTTAATGCAAGCTTTTACTGAAAAAGCTCACGAGGGATCGAACTTTACGGTAAATACTTAGAATTTATATCACGAGGGGTCGGTTATAATGATTTTAAGCTGCAATGATATGAACTTGATGATTAAATATGCATGACTTTGAGTTCCTCCATTATTATTCTAGATTAGGAATCCAAATTCCAACATAATTTGTTTATCTATGTTTTATCCTCAAGTATCTTAGTTATTCTAAATTGCAACTCAACTTCTTAGATAGATCATTATTCTCTTTTTACCATATGAACAACTCAACTATGCCATCTTGTAAATATTGTATAAATTGTATATAAATTATTCTTTTGTGTATAAGTTTTGATAAATTTACCATAGTAACTAGAAAATTACTGTAACTATTGGACTTTCAATCCTAGTGGAACGATATCTAAATTTTGAAAACTACAAATGATTGGTGCGCTTGCCAATTAAAAGGCCCAACAATAAAACACAGTTAACAAGTTTTCTGCAACATTATATTATCCGGGTCTAACAAGTTTTCTGGCGCCGTCGCCAGGGATTGAATTGATTTAGTAAATAGTAAATTTTTAATTACCGTGGTAAAAATATTTTACCTTAGTAAAAAATTTCAATTTATTCATTCATTTATTTATTTTAACATTGTTTTACTAACATTCTTTATTTAGTGTGTTTATACAAACTCGACCTTCTGCAGGAAAGGTGTTCTTTTGATCCTGAGATCGAGAAGTTTGTAAAGAAACTTAAAGCACTAAAATCTAAAAAAAAAAATAAAAACTTCTTCTTCGACTTCATCTTCTTTTGAAAAATCTGAAAATTTTAAAAATTCTAACATGGCTGCTAAAAGAAGAACATTGGGACAGTTTGCTGCTATTAATGGACCACCTCGTGTTTTAGGGATGTATCAAGGACCTATTGCTGCTGTAGAAATCAAACCAGCTACTTTAAACATTATTCAAAAGAATTAATTTGCTGGTTTAAATAATAAGGAACCTTATGAACACTTAACTATTTTTTATGAGTTATGCAGCACAATTGGTTTTGAACCCAATCAAGAAGAATCAGTTTACATGAGATTGTTTCCTTTTTCTTTGATTGGGAAAGCTAAAGAATGGTTTAAATCTTGTCCACCTAGTAGTTTTGCAAACTGGTCCGATATCGAGAGAAAATTTTTGGAAAGATTTTATTCTCCTTCAAAATATTTTGAAGCAATGACAGCCATACATTCTTTTTCACAAAACAATGATGAATCATTAGGAGAAACATGGGAACGATTCAAGGTACTCTTGAGGAAGTGTCCGAACCACAACTTAAATGATGCTGAAAAGGTAAGGATCATTTACCATGGTTTGTTACCTCAGTTTAAAATGATGCTAGATGCTTGTACAGGAGGTTCTTTAATGAACAAAACTGTGGAAGAAGCAATAGAAATATTGGAATCAATGTCCATCAGTGACCGACAAGTAAAACATGAAAGAGGTAATATACAAAGAAAGTCAGGTATGCTTGAATTGGGGGTTAATGATGTAGTATTAGCTCAGCAAAAATTGCTAACTCAACAAATTGAGGCTATCAGCAAATAATTGGAGAAACTTCAAATTACTCAACTGTCATCACCACCTCCTGCTCAATTAAAACAATGTATGCACTGCATGGGAGAACAACCATGTGGTTACTGTGCCCCTGAAAGAAATGAGCAAGAGCAAGCTAATTTTCTGAACTATCAAAGAATACCTTTAGGTAATTTTCCTTTCAATCTTAGTAATTCTTTTCCTAACAATAACCCGTAGGGTTGGCAGTGTAACATCCCGATTTTTAATTAATTACCGGGTGTGGTAAATTTCAGGATTAAGGTCGTGGATTAATTAAGTTAATGGTTGATTAGGATTTAATGGTTAATTAGATAAATTATTGAATAATAATAATAATAATAATGAGGCCAAAGAGGTAACTTGTGTGCCTTAGTGGTTTAGTGGGCCGGTTCTCTCCTTCTCCCTCTTCCTTGGTCCACGTGGAGTGTATTAAATGCTGGAGGGGAGGGGGTAATGATTAAAAAAGAGTAGCATTAAATGCAGATGGGATTGCATTAATGAAGATGGAATGTTGATTGAGATGGGAGCAGACGCTGGCTGCATGGAGATAAGCTTCAGCTTTGGATTTTCCCCCTCACTCTCTTCATTTCCCTCGCTGGTGTATGTTCTTATGAATGAGAGAAATGCCCCTTCTCTCTAAAAACTCTCTGGAGACTCTTCTTCTCCTTCGTCTCCTTCGTCTCCTTCATCTTCTTCTTCTTCCACTCACGTATGGTGTAGAACCGAGTGGAGCTGCATGGTGGTGGAGTCCAGTATGGTACTGGGTGCCTTGAAGGTTGAGAATCCTTCCTGCGGCTGCGTGGTGATGAGGAACAGCATGGTGCTGTGCGTGGATGCTGGGTTCAAGATCCCTCTTTTATCCTCCTGGTTGTGCTTCTTCTTCCTCTTCTTGTTCCTCCATATGATGGGTTGGATGGGGCTCAGTTTGGGAGCCTGCTGCAGCATGGTTGGTGTACCTCGTTGTGGAAGATAACCCACTGTTTTTGAGGCTGTGTTGTTGTATGGATGAAGAGATGGATGGTGCATGGAGGTTTGGCTGTCCTCCACTGTTTGTGAGGACTAGCTCACGGTGCTGTGGGAAGTGTGGAACAGCTTCATGTTGTGCTGGGAGGTTTCTCCACTGACTCGATGGCTTGAAGGCTTAAGTGGAGCGGAGTTTAGGACCTCTACTGGGCCGAGTGAGGTCTGTGGTGCCTTGGAGGCTTGGCATGGTATGCTTGGTAGCTGCTCTGCTTCGAGGGAAGCCATATTGGCTCTTCCTACGTTGGAATGCCAAGCAGAAGCTGCTATGGCTGGGCCGAGTGGCCATGTGACTCCTGGAAGCTTTATCCAGGTAAGGGGAGCTATTGCATCTTAAGTGTATAGTTTATGGACGGACTTCCGGGTGACTTTATTGCATTGTGTTATGTTTTGTTGGATGTTGTATGTTGTTAAGTTGAACCCAGATTCTTGTTTGTTATTTAAATGGTGCTTGATTATCCGTCCAAGAGATGCATGATGTTATTGTGATGATGATTATATTATGATGCTTGGGATGCATGTATGTTGATGTGGAGTGCATGTGTGATCCTCTATTTGTCCCTGGATGTGTGGTACATTTGAATGCATGTGAATGTTATTGATGCATATGTGTATGCTGAATGCATGAATGGGGACTGTTATGATGGATGCCGAGTGGGCTTTATAGAGGAAAGCACGAAATGCTTACTATAAAGGATAAATCCGAGTGAATATAGGATAATCTGAGTGAATGGCATAGTGATTGCTGAGTGAATGGTATGGTGATTGCCGAGTGAACGGCATAGTGATTGCCGAGTGGATGGCATAGGATTGCCAAGTGGATGTGGTACAAGCCGAGTCATCTGATTGTTGTTGAATTGTCGAGTGCACATGATGTTGAACGTAGATTTCCGAGTGGGCAATCGAATGAATATGAGTTGAATTTATATGCATACGTGTTAATGAGTTATTGAATATGAACACCTTGCGGGGTGCCACAAGGGTGTAATCCCGAGTGAAGAGGACGGGGTCCTAATGTTGAATATGATGAAAGACCCAGGTTGGACTCGGGCAGTGCCTAGGGCACTAAGCGTGAAATGAGACGCTTGATGAAATACCGAGTGCATTGGTGTGGGACGCCGAGTGAATGAAATCGTATGCATCCGATTCGCCACTAGAATGCGTTGGACTCCTATACCGATCGACAATCAGATGACAACATATGGTGAATATGGCTAAGTCCTGGAGCTGGGCTCGGACAGACTCCTTGAGCATGACTCGAAGTATGAATAATGTTGATATAGTCTCGGGGTTGAGAGAAATCCGAGTGAGTCAGTATACTTGTACTGAGTGAATTGAGCTTTATAGCCGAGTGAAATGGGTGAAATCCCGATCGGAAGATGCTTGTGATTGTTCATGTTGAATGGCAGTGTTTATATGCTGATTGATGTTGTGTGTTATGGCATGTTGTGGATTCTGTGATTAATCCGAGCCAATATCTGTCATTTAATATGTAATGCTTACCCCTACACTATTTTTCAGTGTATGCAGGTCGGTTTGGATGATGTGGTGGTCTTAAACCCGAGTGTTGGGTGTTTATGATAATGGCTATGTATATAATATTATATTCCGAGTACATTTGATGTACTAAAGCCTTGGCCGGCTCATAATATTAATGTTGTATAACGTATACAAATATATATGTATAGAATCCGAGTGGATGAACATAATCATGAAAATGAAATATATGTATTGGGATCCGAGTGCATGTTAATATATATATACTTCGAGTGTTGGTACTATATGCATACCGATTGAATGTGTTGGTGAATGGAAAGTATAAGGATAAGAATCCGAGCGTATGCTTGTATATATACATATATGTTATGTTGATAACATGGTTATGAATCGGTGGAAGTGTATTGCCGTAATAGTAGTCGGACTTGGAATTAGAGAATACATATATATAAGTGATTTATGTTGATTTGATGCTTCCTACCGACTAGGAAATGATGTTGTATGAATGTCTCTAAGTTGATGAATCCTGAGTGGAATATATATGGCTTAGTTGCTTTTCCGAGTGAGTCTTATGTATGGGACTCCATATCCGAGTGTAACTCAGGTGTGAGCCTCTTGCTGTGTGATAATGGCTCACGTGGATTCCGAGTGAAGAATATATGGTGAACCCCGAGTGGGGAATGATTTGAGTAATCTGAGTGGAAATTCGAGTGACTCTCTTCCAAGAGGAGTGTTGTTGTAATGACTCAGATTGGTTATACTCTAAGTGTATGAATTATGAATGTATCCCGAGTGAATATGGGAACCTATTCCGAGTGAATAGGGTAATATATGGTCTGAGTGTTTAAGTATGGAATGAGTCCGAGTGGGACTTGACTTAGTGGTTTCCCTGAGTGGTTAAGTATTTCATATGTTCAAGTGAACTATTTGGGTAATTCCTCTAAGTGTTGAGGAGGTTTGGATCACTCTGAGTGGAATTGATTGTGTAGACTATTTCTGAGTAATGATTGGTTAAGGGATTATCCGGGTGTGAAAATAAGCTTGAATACCGAGTGTGAGGCCGAAAGAGCATTGGTCAGAAATGATATTAGTTACCGAATGAAATACCACTCAGAGAATGAGTTGGTTTATGAATAGGATGCAGAGTGATGAGTGTGAAGTACATTCCCGAATGAATTGTGGTGAAATACACCGAGTGGTTTGATTGGATAATATCCGAGCGTGAGGGCTTATGGAATCCGAGTGAGATACCCTTCATTTCCCGAGTGGATCTTTATGTTGACTCTGTGGATAAAAATTAAGAGACTAAGTTATGGGTTGCCGAGTGAGGTAACTGTTGGGGTAGTTCCCGAGTGGCGGAACCCCATTATGCTGAGTGGACTAAGATATTAAATTCTGAGAGGACTTAGGCATGAATTCCGACTGGACCTAGTTGTTTACCGAGTGAATGAATGTCTCGGTTTCCCGGGTGATTAAGGGCCGAGTGTGGTTTCTCGCTTCAGCGAATGAAGGCTTCGCTCCAGCGAGTGTGTGTTGTTGGAAGGCTTGGGGTCGGTTTCGCTTAAGCAAATGGTGGTTCGTCCGAGCGAGTTGCGCGGTCTCGCTCAAGCGGAGTCGGATCTCGCTTGAGCGAGTGGGCGCTGTATTGTGGGCTTCGCTCAAGCGCTGTTGTTCTTCCGCTAACTACCTTTCTTGGTCGGCTTTTTATTGCCTTTGCCTTCCTTTCTCTTTTTCTCCTTGGTCGTGGGACCAGCTCTCATATCTTCATATATGGGAGTGTTTTTTTTATGGATCCAGGTTATGCTTTAATTAATTCGTGAAATTTTCCCTCTAAAATCAGGGTGTCACAGGCAGAATCAGAATATTGGCTCGAAATAAGACATTGGACCTTCTAACCGACCTTCAACTAATTAATTCAAACAACAACCACAATCTGATCAAAAAACAAGGCTAACATGGATAGAAGAGTCCATCCAACAGTTGCCTTAATACATGCAAACAAATGAAGCCGCACGTAAAGTGTCAGACATGCAATTGGGACAGTTAGCAAAAGAAGTAGCTGACATGAAAAGCTCTGGTTTTTCTGCAAACACTCAGAATCCAAGAGAACAATGTAATGCTATTTTTACAAGAAGTGATAAAGTTGTAGGAAGTGATTATGAAAAAGAAAAAGAAAAAGAAAAAGAAGAAAAAGATTGTGAAAAAGAAAAAGAAAAAGAAGAAAAAGAAAAAGAAGAAAAAGAAAAAGAAGAAAAGAAAGAAGAAGAAAAGAAAAAAGATAAAGAAAAGAATGATGAAAAAGAAAAATCAAAAAATCAAAAAATTAAAAAATAAAAAAATCAGTATTTGGGTCAGACACCTCCAGTTAAAGATTTACCTTATCCACATGCACCATCAAAGAAGGATAAGGAAAAGGAATACAAGAGATTCCTTGAAATCTTTAAGCAATGACACATAAACATTTTATTTTTTGAGGCATTGGAACAGATGCCAACATATGCAAAGTTTATGAAAGAATTGCTCACCAAAAAGAGGAGGTATGATGAAGAAATTATTGAACTAGAAGCAGGTTGTAGCGCCATTTTGCAACATAATATGCCAATAAAGTCGAAAGACCCTGGAAGTTTCACCATTCCGATCTCCATTGGAGGGATGAACATTGGAAAAGCCTTGTTAGACTTAGGGGCTAGCATTAATCTAATGCCTCTAAGTATGATGAAGCGAATTGGTGACCTTGATCCTCAAAGAACAAAGATGACTCTGCAACTGGCTGATAGATCAATTAAAAGACGTATTGTGGAAAGATGTACTTGTGAAAGTTGACAAATTCTACTTCACTGTTGACTTTATGGTATTACACATGGAAGAAGATGTTGAAGTTCCCCTAATTCTGGGAAGACCATTCATGAAGACTGCTAGAGTGCTCATTGATGTAGATAATGGAAAGCTGATAAGTGCTTTATAATACAATAAATTAGATCCAGTTTGCTTAGGATTTTAATCATTATGCACTGTATTTCCTTTATTTATTGCGATTTTTGCTTTCTTTCCACTCTATTCTACTTGGGTATGTTATTTTGCAGGAATTAAGGTAATAAAGGGTCAAAAACAAGAGAAAAACGATCATAAAATGATAAAGAAACAAGAAGAACAAGCCCAAAGTGGAAAGAGTTCTCTTTTTAAAGCTGAAATCCGACTCAGAAAGCAAAAATTCGACTCAGAGCACTGAAATCCGACTCAAAATGGCCAAATCCGAGTGGGATAACTCAGAAATGACCAAATCTGAGTGGAAAGACTTAGAGTAGAGCATTGCCGAGTGGAATACTCCACTTTTGGAGAAAATCCAAGTGAAATGTTCCTTATCAAAGCCATTCCGAGTGATAAATGGCTGACTCGAGTGAAGGATCAATGCTAAAAAGGAATAAGTCTCAGTTTTAGGAAAATCCGATTGGAAGCTGTCCGAATGCAACAATTCCGAGTGAAAAGAGGAACTAAGCTTTAATAAATGCTACCCAAAAGTATTTTCCGAGTGAAAGGATTGCTGATTGAAGTGAATCCGAGTGGGAATTTGCTGATTGAAGTAAATCCGAGTGAAGAATGCTGACTGAAGCAGAACTGACCAAAGAACAAGTGCTTTTCTGGGCAAAAAGCTGATTCCGAATGAATTGATTCCGAGCAGAAGGAATGCCATTGAATGAATAAATGCTGACTAAGGAGAATCCGAGTGATTTCATTCGGAGAACAAGGCATTTCCGAGTGGTGTCTTAATCGGACAAGGTGAAATCCGACCAGGAGTGAATCACACTCGGACTGACTTTTAAGTTTCGCATTAAATCCGAGTGAAAAGTCTCCAAGGAAGACATCCGAGTGAGCTAAGACAGAAAGCTGCACTTCCGAGCAAAACAAGGCTCAGACATAAACTTCTACCAGCCAGCTTCCAGAGTCCTTCAAGTGCAAGTTCTGAGTGAAAAATAAGAAGACACTTCCGAGTGAATTCCAAAGCAAAGCTTTAACCGAGTGGTTCAAATTCAGAGACAGCCGAGTGAAAATGATTAGGAACCGATTGAATCTGAGCCGAGTGAGTCTTCAATCTGTTCCGAATGAACTCCATGAACCTGAGCCGAGTGAATGGTTTCAATCGGTTCCGAGTCCTTCTTCAGTCAATTCCGACTGAATGGAAGTTGCTCTTCAGTCAATCTTCACTCGTCCTTTCATCCAGCAAACACCGACCCCCCAACAACACTGACTGGCTTTCACTCGGATCTGTGTCCAAAGTCACCTTTCACTCGGTCTTTTGCTCAAAAGGCCTTTTTTCCACTCGGATTCTAGAGAGAAAACCGACCCAATTCTCCACAATGCAACCCCGGATCACTACCTCCATCAACACCGACTCCTTCCATCTCTTCACAGGCCCAAAACCGGCCACAATCAACAACACTCCTCTCCACACCGTCCCCTCTCCTTTCAAAACCGACCTACACTCCACAACTCCAAACAACAGATCACTCTACACCGTCCTCAAGCCACAACACCGTCCCATTCCCTATCCGTTGTCCCTTTCTTCTTCTAATCCATACCACACACCGTCCTCTCCTTTCCATCCACAACTCCATCCTCAAGCCACAACACCGTCCCACTTCATCTTCTATCCGCTGTCCCTTTTCTCTCCATCATCCACACCGCCCAGCAACCCATTCAACATAACAGCGCCCAGACTCTCCTCTCCATCCACCACATCGTCCAGCAACTCCACTATCCCTCATACCACCATACCTGCCACATATAAACCAACAACGCCCAACAACCAATACCAAACAGCAAGCTTTCACTTGGATTTATGGGAAAATAACATTTTTCCACTCTGAATTTCATCATTCTGCACCAATCTTCACTAAAATCCAAGCACCGAATTATTGGAAATATTAAAATATGCAAATTGGAAACAAATTGGCACAGCTGGAACTCACATGCACCGAAAGTTTCTTCCACTTGAAAATTGAATGCATTTTCATAGCTGGAATCCTCCATCCATTTGCCTATAAAAGCAGCAGCAACCCATCAGCAAAAACACAATCTCTTCCTATCAATTACCATCAGATTCATTTTCTTTTCTTTTCTTCGTTACTTTCTCTCTTTTTCTCTTTAGTTTTCTTCTTTTCCATTTTTCTTTCTCTGTTCGTTTTTCTTCTCTTTCTTTTTATTTTCTTTTCTTTCTTTTATTTTGTAAGAGTGTGAGGGCTGTAAAAGTGGAAATTTAAATTTGTAATTGGTGGAGAAATTATTGCAACAAGGAATTACAGTGGTAAATTATTCTGAGCTTTTGGAGAAACCCGTAAGTCTTTATTTTTACCATGTCTTGTATGTTTTATTTTTCCATTATTTATATAAATTTGAATTATTTCATGAGTAGCTAAATTAATTATCTTGGGATAAAGGGGGTATGATAATATTTTACTTTAATGTTATTTTGACTTGGAATTAAATAAATTTCTGTTTTCCATTTAGTTCAATTATGCTTAATGCTTTTAGTGATTCCTAACAAGAACCTAAATGATAAAACTGTATACTTGCGGGTATATTAGTAAGTTTAGGTAATAAATAGAATCGAGAGATTTATTTTTACCGGAAAGCTTTGAACTAAACCTAAGATTTTTAAAATGCTTTTTGTGACCTCGGTAATACCGTGAAAGTAATCAAAATTCTTTTGAGGAAATAAAAGGGATTTTCATAAAACGATAATGGGCCTTTCTGAGCCTTTCTGAGGATTAAGCAGCACTTTCCGTAGGTTAGGTACATTAATAGGATTCTGAGAGGAACATATTAATTAGCTTTTGGAAAATTCACCTTGGAAAACTTAATTTGATTCTTATTTATGAAAAGTTAAAATTCATTAACATAAAATAAAGTCTTAATCCCCCGAAATCCCAAGATATTCTCAACTCTGATTTTTAAGTGTCAAGTAAATTTTATTTTTATATTAATTCGTATTCTGTGCAATGATGATGCATGATTTATCTTTAATTCTTCACTTTAAATGTGTATAATTTGCCATCACTTAGTGTGTAATAAATTGCATTTTAACACATTTTCATCATTTGAGCTTTATGTAATATTTGATTTTTAATATGTGCCAAAATAAAATGGATCCAAGAATTCAAGAATTCCAATCTAAAATGAAGATCAAAGTGTCTAAGGATCAAAGGAATCAAGGAATATGCAAAAGGATCTCAAAAAGGGTGGAAAAATACACAAAGAATGGAGAATCAGGTGGATGAATCGATTCATCCCCCACTTGAATCGATTCATACGGTTTAATGCACCCAGGATATGAATTTTTGAAGCTTGAATCGATTCATCAGCATTTTGAATAGATTCATCAGCATTTTGAATAGATTCATCAGCATTTTGAATCGATTCATTCGGGTTTGAAAGGGTTGAATCGATTCTTCCCACATTTGAATTGATTCATACGTTAATTTTAGGCCAGAATTGCATTTGGAACGCATGAATCGATTCATTTCACCATTGAATCGATTCATGAGTGAATTATTGGCCCAGGATCACGTTTTAGAGCTTCTGGATGGTGGGCAAGGCACTGAAGTTGATAATGGAGCACTGAAGTTGATAATGGAGCATTGAAGTTGATAATGGAGCACAATGGACTTGTTAATTAAAGAGTGCACCTTCCATTATAATTGTTTATGGCATTGGCTTGCTTTTGGATTCCTATAAATAGGCACCAAGAGGAAGGCTTCAGGGAGACTATTTTTCATTCACACATCAATTCCTTGAGAAACCATTCGTTCCTCATTCTTCTTCTTCTCTGTTTGTATTTCTTCTTCCAGCAAGTTCTTCATTTCCGGGTTAGGTTCTTTTTATTTTCAGTTTGTTTTAATTATGGAGGGCTAAAACCCCTAGATTGATTTTCTTGGAGAATATTGTAATGTAATTTTGAGGTCATTATTTTTAATGTAGTATGCTTTTATTATTGTTATTTCTTCATAATCTTACTCTGCTTATTTAATTCCATTCTGTTTAATTAAATTTGTATGCTTAATCGGTTTAATTATTCAAATGGAATAAAATAAGGTTTTAAATTAGAATGGATTAAGGAAATATGCATGCTTAATGAATATTTTCATAATCACTTTTAATAATTATGGTTTGCTTAATTCCATAAATTGAGAATAGATTATGTATGTAGGCGATGTTTTTACATATGCTCAATAATTCCTAGATTTTACGATCTTGACTCCTTTTGCTTAATTAGGATGCTTGATTAAAATATTCATTTTTAAATAAAAGTAAAGGAATTATGAATTGAAAAAGACGCTTAGTTGATTAATTCAAATTGAGCTAAGAAATTAACAGTAATAAAAGTATACAAATTATCTTTAGTGAACCAAGGATAAATTTATTTACAATACTCCAAGAAAATCAATCGCTTGTTATTTATTGTTTTAAATCCTATATTTACTTTGTTTTAATTTTAATTGTGACAACAAAAATAAATCAAAACCCCCCAATTGTATGTTTGTTGAACTTATGTTTGTAAAAAATTTTAGTTGTTGAGTTTTTATTTTTAATTGTTAAAAATTAGTTTAAGACTTGATTTTTCCTAAATTTTTATGTTGATCCTTGAGAGAACGACCTAGGTTGACACCCTAGTACTACATTAATTAATTTTAATGTACTAATTTGACGGAATCACGACTGTAAAAATATTTCACGTCAAATTTTGGCGCCGCAGCCGGGGATCAACGATCTTTAGGAAAAATTCTTGTTTTAGATTAATTTTTTTTTGTATAAATAAAAAAAAATAAAAAAAAATTCTTTTTTTTTAGTTTGTTTGTTTTATTTTATTTCTTTTGCATGATTTAGGATTCTTATGATTTATTGCTCATGATGATCAAATATCTTGTTGTATGCTATGTATGACTAGAAGAACTTTTGAGCATTTATATTCATTTGATCCTGAAATTGATAGAACTTTTCATAGGTTAATTAGAGAAGCTAGATTTAATAATAACTTTGTTGATATTGATAGTGATAGTATCTTTTCTGAATCTGCTGAAAGTACTACTGCTAGTTTTTCTGATATGGCTGAACCTCGTGAAAGAACTCTTAGAGAACTAGCTGCACCTGAATTCACATACGAAAGTTTGTGTATTCAATATCCTGATGAGGATGTCCCTTTTATACTTAAGACCGGACTTATACACTTGTTACCTAAGTTTCATGGTCTTGCGGGTGAAGATCCGTATAAACACCTCAAAGAATTCCACATTGTGTGCTCCACAATGAAACCCCAAAACGTTCAAGAAGTCCATGTCTATCTTAAAGCGTTTCCTCATTCTTTAGAGGGTGTTGCTAAGGATTGGTTGTACTACCTTGCTCCAAGATCAATCACAAGTTGGAATGACTTAAAGAACATGTTCTTGGAAAAATTCTTTCCTTCCTCTAGAACAACTGCAATCCGTAAAGACATATCTGGCATTAGGAAACTCTCTGGAGAAAGTCTTTATGAGTATTGGGTGAGATTCAAGAAACTTTGTGCAAGTTGCCCTCACCACCAAATTTTTGAACAACTACTTCTTCAGTACTTCTATGAAGGTCTACACCACGTTGATCACAACATGATTGATGTGGCAAGTGGAGGAGCTTTAGGAGATATGACTGCTGCTGAAGCAAGAAATCTGATTGAGAAGATGGCATCTAACTCTCAACAATTTGGTGTGAGAAATGATTCTTTCAAACCCATATTTGATTCCAATTCTAGTTCATCTGGAATTAAATTGGAGAGCAAACTTGATGCTCTCACCACTCTAGTCACACAATTGGCAGTAAATCAAAAATCCATGACTGCTAAAGTATGTGGCATCTGCTCTTCACAAGAGCACCCCACTGATTGTTGTCCTTCTCTACAAGAAAAGGATAATAATAGTCCCCAAGCCTATGCAGCTAACATCTACCATGATAGACCTCCACCACAGCAACAACAACAAAACCATGACCTTTCCACCAACAGATACAATCCAGGTTGGAGAAACCATCCAAATTTGAGATGGGGCAACCAACAACAAAATCCCCATCCCCAACCCCCATTTCAAAGCAATGCACCAACCTTCCAAACACATACACCTCAACCATCCACAAGTGGCCCTTCTTTGGAAGAACTGGTGAGACAAATGGCTGCACAAAACTTAGAGTATCAACAGAGGAATGATGCTACCATCCAGAGTTTAAGCAACCAAATTGGGCAATTGGCTTCATCATTAAACCAATTACAATCTCAGAACTCTGACAAGTTACCATTTCAACCAGCTGCAAATCCAAGAAACGTGAGCGCAATTCAGTTAAGATCAGGTAAAAACCTTGAAGTACCCATACCCAAGGAACCTGAGAAACAAAAGGATGTGCCCACAACAGTTGAGAATGATGTACCCTCTTCAAGCTCAAGAAAGTCTAAGATACAACCACCCCAAATTCCATCTCATATCCCTCTTCCTTTCCCACCAAAAGCAATTCCAAGCAAGAAGATGGAAGAAGTGGACAAAGAAATTTTGGATACTTTTAGGAAAGTGGAAGTGAATATACCTCTTCTTGATGCAATCAAGCAAATACCTAAGTATGCCAAATTTCTGAAGGAGTTATGTACTCACAAGAGGAGACTCAAAGGTAATGAAAGGATCAGTATGGGAAGAAATGTATCTGCACTTCTCAGTAAAGAAGTTTCAAATATTCCTGAGAAATGCAAGGATCCAGGTACGTTCACTATACCTTGTATCATAGGCAATAACAAATTTGAAAATTACATCTTAGATTTAGGAGCTTCAATAAATGTTATGCCTATGTCTGTTTTCAAATCATTATCTCTTGGAAATTTACAACCTACTGGTGTAGTAATTCAGCTAGCCAATAGGAGCACTGCTTACCCTGCTGGAGTTATAGAAGATGTTTTGGTTCAGGTAGAACAACTTGTTTTCCCTGCTGACTTTTTCGTACTTGATATGGAAGAAGGTATGCCTCAAATTCCTGTTCCTATCATTTTGGGAAGACCATTTTTGAAAACAGCCTGAACTATAATTGATGTCCATGCTGGAACCCTTTCTATGGAATTTGGTGACACTAAGGTAAGATTTAACATTCTAGATGCCATGAAACACCTTTCTGAAAATCATTCTGTTTTCCAAATTGACATTATTGATAAACCAATTTTTGAACATTTTTCTGATGTTGATTTGGAATGCATAGATGATTCATACAGTTGTTTTGCATGCAATAATTCTGAGAATTGTGATATTTGTGCTGAAATTGACAAATACATAACTGCTGATTTAGAGTTTATAGAAATACCTGTTCTGAATGTAGAATTTCAAGACTCTAACAAAAAATTTTAAGGTGCACGCAGCAGAACCCAAGTCTGCTTTGTTAGTTTCATCTGTTTTGCAGGCACCCAATCTAGAGCTAAATCTCTTACCTGAAAACCTCAAGTATGTATACTTGGGAAATAATGTAGAGCTCCCAGTGATAATCTTTACTTCCCTTGATGAAAATCAAGAAGAAAAATTGCTGCAAGATTTGGGAAGGCACAAGAAGGCTAGACCACTATCCAATCTGCTTCAAAAGGATGTGGTATTTGAGTTGGATCCACCTTGAGGGAGTTTTTCTTACCCATCTTTTTACTTTTTCATTATATTGTCTATTTTGTATGCTCTGTCTTACATTGAGGACAATGTATGATTTAAGTGTGGGGGTGGGAATATTCTTGTTTATTGTTGTGTTGTTGTGTGATTAATTTTGTGTGACTATGTTAAAAAAGAATTAAAAATAAAAGATTTTGTGTGTGTTTTTGTTTTAAAAAGGCATGTTTTATTGGAATTTTAAGATATGCATGAGTAACAGGTAAATTCTTTCATGTCTGATATGAGCTTAATGATAGTTATAATTTGAACTCAAGCAATTTTGGTATGTTGAGAATGACATGATAATTGATAGATGATCATATATGATAGAATTATACCTTGTAAGATTTTTGAGCCTTAAAATTTGATGGATCACTTTACGCCATCTGAATTCTTTCATGTGTGATTAATTCCTAAAAGCTTACATCCTAATTTTTGTCTTGTTTCTTGATGATACTTGAAACTCATATGAATGTATTTGAAATGATACAGGCATTTTGTTCAATTGAGCCACTAAGCCAGATAAGCCTACCATGAATAAATTATCTCTTGCTAGCCATTTTGAGCCTATTTAACTGTTTCCTTGTTGCAGCTCAAATAAGCCATGGATGAAAAACCAAAAATATACCTACCTTAAGGAATATATTGGAGCTCTGGAATCAAGTCAAAATTAGGCATTCAAATAAGTGTGGGAGTATCAAAAATTACAACTCTTGTTCCAAATGTTATGCAATCTCATTAATAAAAAAAAATATATTATGATTGTGACCAAATATCATACAATAAATGTTTTACCCTTACTGTTTGCCAGTTAAATTAATTGCTTCATCATTCTTTTTGGTATTTAAAAAAAATTAAAAAAATTTCCATCCATTTTAATCTTGGCCACATTACAACCCTACAAAGCCCTGTTGATCTATACATGCATTTGTGTTGATTGTGGAATTGAGAAACTTGCCAAATTTTTAGACTGTTTGTTTTTCAGGAAATGTTTAGAGAGTATACACAAACCTTAAACACTTGAGAGTTGAGAGTATGTCTTGTGAGGTTCTATCACTTATGATCTTCTTTTCAGTTTAATTTAATTTTCACATGCCTAAGTGTTTGAATGATTTTTATATATATCTTGATGCTCTGTATCTTGCATATTGAATAACTCTTGTTTTTCTGTATATTCCTAAGATTTCATGCAAATTCTGTGTGTTGTTTTCAACTTAATGTTTTTAATAAATTGTGATACTTGTTTTTATTTTGATTTTTCCCGGGAGTGCAAAAGAATAAGTGTGGGAGTATTTGATGATGCATGATTTATCTTTAATTCTTCACTTTAAATGTGTATAATTTGCCATCACTTAGTATGTAATAAATTGCATTTTAACATATTTTCATCATTTGAGCTTTATGTAATATTTGATTTTTAATATGTGCCAAAATAAAATGGATCCAAGAAATCAAGAATTCCAATCCAAAATGAAGATCAAAGTGTCTAAGGATTAAAGGAATCAAGGAATATGCAAAAGGATCTCAAAAATGGTGGAAAAATACACAAAGAATGGAGAATCAGGTGGATGAATCGATTCATCCCCCACTTGAATCGATTCATACGGTTTAATGCACCCAGGATATGAATTTTTGAAGCTTGAATCGATTCATCAGCATTTTGAATAGATTCATCAGCATTTTGAATAGATTCATCAGCATTTTGAATCGATTCATTCGGGTTTGAAAGGGTTGAATCGATTCTTCCCATATTTGAATTGATTCATACGTTAATTTTAGGCCAGAATTGCATTTGGAACGCATGAATCGATTCATTTCACCATTGAATCGATTCATGAGTGAATTATTGGCCCAGGATCACGTTTTAGAGCTTCTGGATGGTGGGCAAGGCACTGAAGTTGATAATGGAGCACTGAAGTTGATAATGGAGCACAATGGACTTGTTAATTAAAGAGTGCACCTTCCATTATAATTGTTTATGGCATTGGCTTGCTTTTGGATTCTTATAAATAGGCACCAAGAGGAAGGCTTCAGGGAGACTATTTTTCATTCACACATCAATTCCTTGAGAAACCATTCGTTCCTCATTCTTCTTCTTCTCTGTTTGTATTTCTTCTTCCAGCAAGTTCTTCATTTCCGGGTTAGGTTCTTTTTATTTTCAGTTTGTTTTAATTATGGAGGGCTAAAACCCCTAGATTGATTTTCTTGGAGAATATTGTAATGTAATTTTGAGGTCATTATTTTTAATGTAGTATGCTTTTATTATTGTTATTTCTTCATAATCTTACTCTGCTTATTTAATTCCATTCTGTTTAATTAAATTTGTATGCTTAATCGGTTTAATTATTCAAATGGAATAAAATAAGGTTTTAAATTAGAATGGATTAAGGAAATATGCATGCTTAATGAATATTTTCATAATCACTTTTAATAATTATGGTTTGCTTAATTCCATAAATTGAGAATAGATTATGTATGTAGGCGATGTTTTTACATATGCTCAATAATTCCTAGATTTTACGATCTTGACTCCTTTTGCTTAATTAGGATGCTTGATTAAAATATTCATTTTTAAATAAAAGTAAAGGAATTATGAATTGAAAAAGACGCTTAGTTGATTAATTCAAATTGAGCTAAGAAATTAACAGTAATAAAAGTATACAAATTATCTTTAGTGAACCAAGGATAAATTTATTTACAATACTCCAAGAAAATCAATCGCTTGTTATTTATTGTTTTAAATCCTATATTTACTTTGTTTTAATTTCAATTGTGACAACAAAAATAAATCAAAACCCCCCCAATTGTATGTTTGTTGAACTTATGTTTGTAAAAAATTTTAGTTGTTGAGTTTTTATTTTTAATTGTTAAAAATTAGTTTAAGACTTGACTTTTCCTAAATTTTTGTGTTGATCCTTGAGAGAACGACCTAGGTTGACACCCTAGTACTACATTAATTAATTTTAATGTACTAATTTGACGGAATCACGACTGTATAAATATTCACGTCATGCAACTTTAATTTGTGCTTTATTTTATAAAAATCTTAAAAATCAATTGTGTGGATAATTAAATTTCAATATGCTGGTACTTTGAACACAGTCCCTGTGGAGAACGATAATCTTTTATATTACGCGACATAACCCGTGCGCTTGCGGGCCCTGTCAAGTTTTTGGCGCCGTTGCCGGGGACTGTTGTCCCTCAAATATCGGCAATATTGAAATTCGATTAGATCATACTTGTTAATATTTTTATTGTTATTTTTATTTTTAATTTTAATTTTGTTTGTAATTTTGTATTTTGTTCTTTATTTTGTGTATCTGTTGTTGTTTTATTTTTATGATAATTTGTTTTATTTGTCATTTATTTTCTATTTATGCGACGAAGCTGTAGTGTCGATCTAAACTTAGGATTTGACCCTGAGATAGAACGTACCCTTAGAGCTTTGAGAAAACAACAAAAACAACAAAAACAACAAAAAGAAAAACAAATGGCAGACCAACACAGACCCTTAAGAGATTTTACCGCTCCAAGCACTAATGGGAGAGGATCTAGCATCCTTAGACCCACAGTGGAGGCTAACAATTTTGAATTGAAGCCTTCACTACTCTCAATGGTTCAACAGAACCAATTTAGAGGTTTACCCTCTGAAGATCCAAACCTTCACCTTCAAATCTTTCTTGAATACTGTGACACCCTGAAGATGAACGGAGCCACCAATGATGCCATTCGCTTAAGACTTTTCCCTTTCTCCTTAAGAGATAAAGCGAGGGCGTGGTTATACTCTCTTCCTGAAGGATCCATCACAACTTGGGAACAATTGTCCAGTGTTTTTATCAATAAATGGTACCCAAGGAACAAGACTGATGTGCTAAGAAAACAAATCATCAATTTTTCACAAAAAGATGATGAATCCTTGTATGAAGCCTGGGAAAGATACAGGGAGATGCTAAGAGAATGTCCTCACCATGGGATAGAAAGGTGGTTGACAATCCATATTTTCTATAATGGACTAACTTCCACATAAAAGATCTCTTTAGATGCTGCAGCTGGAGGAGCCTTCATGAGTAAAAATGTTGATGAAGCTGAGAACCTGATTGAGGAAATAGCTCAAAACACTCACTAGTGGAACTCTGAGAGAGGATTACCTTCTAAAACACCAGGTAAGTACTCTGTTGATGCTCTTTCCTTACTCTCTGCCAAAGTTGAAGCATTAACATTAAAACTTGATAAAATAGGGTCAACAAGTGCTACTAATATTGTTTGTGAAGTTTGTGGTGTTTCAGGACATGGAGCTACAAACTACCATTTAGCAATGACTCTTAATCAAGAACAAGAAATGCATCAGGTGGATGCCATTGGAAACTATGGTGGAAATTATCAAGGTAACTACAGACCTCCACAAGGTCCACCAGGCTTCCAAAATAGGCCACCTCAATTCCAAAATAACTACAACCTTCAACAAGGACCCTACAATCCACAGAAATCAAAACTAGAGTCCTTAATGGAGACATTTGTAGCTACTCAACAGAAGCAGAACGATGAATTCTCTGATGCAATAAAGAACTTAGCTTCAAAGGTGGACTCCCTTGCCACCCATAACAAAATATTGGAGACTCAAATTGCCCAATAAGCCTCCTACTCTCAAAGAGCACCAGGAACATTTCCTGGGAAACCTGAGGCTGGACCTTCCAACCATGCAATGGCTATCACTCTTAGGAGTGGTACTCAATATGATGGTCCAGTTGGTAAGACTGAAGAGAAAAAGAAATTGGATGAGTCTCCATCTTACCCAATGAATAAGGAAGAAAAACCATAAGAAAAGAAAGAAGAGGTTAAGCCATATCAACCTCCTATTCCATTTTCTCAGCGCCTGGCTAGAGCAAAGTTGGACAAACAATTTGGTAAGTTTCTTGATGTTTTAAAGAAATTGTATGTCAATATTCCCTTCATAGATGTTTTGCAGCAAATGCCTATCTATGCGAAGTTCTTGAAGGATATTTTGTCCAACAAAAGAAAGCTTGAGGAAGATGAAACCGTGGCACTCACTGAGGGGTGTAGCGCTCTAATTCAAAAGAAAATGCCTCCAAAACTTCATGATCCAGGTAGCTTTTCTATTCCTTGTATGATTGGTGGCATAGCTATAGATAGAGTGTTGTGTGATTTGGGAGCGAGTGTGAGTTTAATGCTATTATCTGTTGCTAAAAAGTTAGGATTGGGAGAGCTAAAACCTACTAGGATATCTTTACAGTTGGCTGATAGATCTATCAAATATCCTGTAGGAATTTTAGAAGATGTTCCTATTAAGGTAGGAAAATTTTTTATACTTGCTGACTTTGTTGTGCTTGAAATGGACGAAGATTCTTTGATTCCTATTATTTTAGGCAGACCATTTTTAGCAACTGCAGGTACTGTGATCGATGTCAAAAATGGTAAGTTGTCTCTAACTGTTGGAGACAAAAAGGTTGATTTTAACTTGAAAAATGTTTTAGAAAAACCTTTTAATGATGTTTGCTATGGAATTGAAATTGTTGACCAAGTGGTGAAGGATGAAACTCTTCTTAATGACCTACTTGAATCTATTTTTCTGAATAAGTTTGCAGGAACATCAGAAAGCAGTGAAGGTGACATACCACTGAGACATGACACTGAGGTCATGGTGAGCCCAAATGTTAAACTTAAATCTTCACCTTCCATACTAAGGTATGAGTTTCTAGGCCCTAATCGATTCTTGACATGATTGAGGGATAGAGTCTGGCTGAAGACGTTAAACTTAGCACTTGTGGGGAGGTAACCCCATGTCTTTATTTTTAATCTTTAATAAATAAAATATAAAAAAAACCAACTATGTCAGATGCTGGTTTGGAGTTATTACAGGTAAGTTTTCTTATCCTTTTATCATCCATTTTAACATTGAGGACAATGTCAAATTCTGGTTTGGGGTGGTAGGTAAGAAAACTTAACTGTTTTGTTTACATTGTGTGATTGTTATTTTATTATGCATGTGTGTTTTCCTTATTTTGTTTGTAATCTTGTAATTTACCATTATTGCATGATAAAGTTACTTTGAACACAAGGCTAAAGTATCTAAGGACCCCACCCAAAATTTTGACTAAAATTTTCAAAATTTGATTATTTAAATGCCAAATAAATGCTTAAATGAACTTTATGTGATTAAAATTTTCTTTGAAAAGACTTTCCATGATTAGACTTGAGCCAAAATGGGTTATTTATCAAACAAATTTTCAAAACCTATATTTTCTTGATTGAGTGAATCTCATAGTCATTAATATTCTAGAACTTGTTTTTCAACCGATTCAAAATGGTTTTTGATTATATGTCTTAGAATGATAAAGGCACAATTAGGTCTTATTCTTAAGCCTTAGAATTTTGTACAATTTGACCCCTAGTTGCCCCTTTTGAGCCTAAAAGCGAAAATTTTTCCTTGAAACCTTTCATTGACTGATCTTCTCTTAATGGTGAAAAAGTTGGAAATTTAGTGGAGCAAAGAAATAAAAAAGGACTTAAGAAAAATATGGTATTGAATGCAAAGAAAAGCAAGAAAAAGAAAAAGAAAATCAAAAGGATGATATTGAATGAATTCCAAAATGCCCATAAAAGTTCAAAAATTTGCTCTGTTAAATTTATAATGGTGATTTGAATCATTCATGACTGTTAAAGCCCTTTTGTATTCCATTTTTCTTGAAATTCCTACCTTGACAATACAACCCAAGGCTATGTTATAACCTTTGAAAGACCTTTAGACTTTGACATATTTTCTATCTAAACTATGGAGTTTCTGGTTTATTAACAAGCTTATGGTAATATTTTTGACTATGACGATTTGAGAGATACACAAACCTTGAAACATGTGAGTGAAAATTGTGAGAAGAGTATCTCAAATCTTGACATTGAAATTTGATTCACATAAGTAAATTAAAATTGGCATTTGAATAAATTTGTTTCTCCGTTTTGGATTCCTTAGTTTATTAAGCTTAGTGTTTTCTGTATTTTATCTTGTGAATATGGTGATTGCTTGAGGACAAGCAATGTTTTGGTTTGGGGTATTTTGATAAGTGCTCTATAATACAATAAATTAGATCCGATTTGCTTAGGATTTTAATCATTATGCACTGTATTTCCTTTATTTATTGCGATTTTTGCTTTCTTTCCACTCTATTCTACTTGGGTATGTTATTTTGCAAGAATTAAGGTAATAAAGGGTCAAAAACAAGAGAAAAACGACCATAAAATGATAAAGAAACAAGAAGAACAAGCCCAAAGTGGAAAGAATTCTCTTTTTAAAGCTGAAATCCGACTCAGAAAGCAAAAATCCGACTCAGAGCACTGAAATCCGACTCAAAATGGCCAAATCTGAGTAGGATAACTCAGAAATGACCAAATCCGAGTGGAAAGACTCAGAGTAGAGCATTGCCGAGTGGAATACTCCACTGTTGGAGAAAATCCAAGTGAAATGTTCCCTGTCAAAGCCATTCCGAGTGATAAATGGCTGACTCGAGTGAAGGATCAATGCTAAAAAGGAATAAGTCTCGGTTTTAGGAAAATCCGATTGGAAGCTGTCCGAATGCAACAATTCCAAGTGAAAAGAGGAACTAAGCTTTAATAAATGCTACCCAAAAGTATTTTCCGAGTGAAAGGATTGCTGATTGAAGTGAATCCGAGTGGGAATTTGCTGATTGAAGTAAATCCGAGTGAAGAATGCTGACTGAAGCAGAACTGACCAAAGAACAAGTGCTTTTCTGGGCAAAAACCTGATTCCGAGTGAATTGATTCCGAGCAGAAGGAATGCCATTGAATGAATAAATGCTGACTAAGGAGAATCCGAGTGATTTCATTCGAAGAACAAGGCATTTCCGAGTGGTGTCTTAATCGGACAAGGTGAAATACGACCAGGAGTGAATCACACTCAGACTGACTTTTAAGTTTCGCATTAAATCCGAGTGAAAACTCTCCAAGGAAGACATCCGAGTGAGCTAAGGCAGAAAGCTGCACTTCCGAGCAAAACAAGGCTCGGACATAAACTTCTACCAGCCAGCTTCCAGAGTCCTTCAAGTGCAAGTTCTAAGTGAAAAATAAGAAGGCACTTCCGAGTGAATTCCAAAGCAAAGCTTTAACCGAGTGGTTCAAATTCAGAGACAGCCGAGTAAAAATGATTAGGAACCGATTGAATCTGAGCCGAGTGAGTCTTCAATCTGTTCCGAATGAACTCCATGAATCTGAGCCGAGTGAATGGTTTCAGTCGGTTCCGAGTCCTTCTTCAGTCAATTCCGACTGAATAGAAGTTGCTCTTCAGTCAATCTTCACTCGTCCTTTCATCCAGCAAACACCGACCCCCCAACAACACTGACTGGCTTTCACTCGGATCTGTGTCCAAAGTCACCTTTCACTCTGTCTTTTGCTCAAAAGGCCTCTTTTCCACTCAGATCCTAGAGAGAAAACCGACCCAATTCTCCACAATGCAACCCCGGATCACTACCTCCATCAACACCGACTCCTTCCATCTCTTCACAGGCCCAAAACCGGCCACAATCAACAACACTCCTCTCCACACCGTCCCCTCTCCTTTCAAAACCGACCTACACTCCACAACTCCAAACAACAGATCACTCTACACCGTCCTCAAGCCACAACACCGTCTCATTCCCTATCCGCTGTCCTTTTCTTCTTCTAATCCATACCACACACCGTCCTCTCCTTTCCATCCACAACTCCGTCCTCAAGCCACAACACCGTCCCACTTCATCTTCTATCCGCTATCCCTTTTCTCTCCATCATCCACACCGCCCAGCAACCCATTCAACATAACACCGCCCAGACTCTCCTCTCCATCCACCACATCGTCCAGCAACTCCACTATCCCTCATACCACCATACCTGCCACATATAAACCAACAACGCCCAGCAACCAATACCAAACAGCAAGCTTTCACTCAAATTTGTAGGAAAATAATATTTTTCCACTCTGAATTTCATCATTTTGCACCAATCTTTACTAAAATCCAAGCACCAAATTATTGGAAATATTAAAATATGCAAATTGAAAACAAATTGGCACAGCTGGAACTCACATGCACCGAAAGTTTCTTTCACTTGCAAATTGAACGCGTTTTCATAGCTGGAATCCTCCATCCATTTGCCTATAAAAGCAGCAGCAACCCATCAACAAAAACACAATCTCTTCCTATCAATTACCATCAGATTCATTTTCTTTTCTTTTCTTCGTTACTTTCTCTTTTTTCTCTTTAGTTTTCTTTTTTTCCATTTTTCTTTCTCTGTTCGTTTTTCTTCTCTTTCTTTTTATTTTCTTTTCTTTCTTTTATTTTGTAAGAGTGTGAGGGTTGTAAAAGTGAGAATTTAAATTTGTAATTGGTGGAGAAATTATTGCAACAAGGAATTACAATGGTAAATTATTCTGAGCTTTTGGAGAAACCCGTAAGTCTTTATTTTTACCATGTCTTGTATGTTTTATTTTTCCATTATTTATATAAATTTGAATTATTTCATGAGTAGCTAAATTAATTATCTTGGGATAAAGGGGGTATGATAATATTTTACTTTAATGTTATTTTGACTTGGAATTAAATAAATCTATGTTTTCCATTTAGTTCAATTATGCTTAATGCTTTTAGTGATTCCTAATAAGAACCTAAACGATAAAACTGTATACTTGCGGGTATATTAGTAAGTTTAGGTAATAAATAGAATCGAGAGATTTATTTTTACCGGAAAGCTTTGAACTAAACCTAAGATTTTTGAAATGCTTTTTGTGACCTTGGTAAAACCGTGAAAGTAATCAAAATTCTTTTGAGGAAATAAAAGGGATTTTCATAAAACGATAATGGGCCTTTCTGAGGATTAAGCAGCGCTTTCCATAGGTTAGGTACATTAATAGGATTCCGAGAGGAACATATTAATTAGCTTTTGGAAAATTCACCTTGGAAAACTTAATTTGATTCTTATTTATGAAAAGTTAAAATTCATTAACATAAAATAGAGTCTTAATCCCCCGAAATCCCAAGATATTCTCAACTCTGATTTTTAAGTGTCAAGTAAATTTTATTTTTATATTAATTTGTATTCTGTGCAACTTTAATTTGTGCTTTATTTTATAAAAATCTTAAAAATCAATTGTGTGGATAATTAAATTTCAATATGCTAGTACTTTGAACACAGTCCCTGTGGAGAACGATAATCTTTTATATTACGCGACATAACCCGTGCGCTTGCGGGCCCTGTCAAAAGCTGGCAGTAAGAGTTCACGATGAAGAAGTAAACTTTGATGTTTTCAAAGCCATGAAACATCCTAATTCAAAACAAGATTGTTTTAAGGTGGATGTTCTCGACAAGGTCTGCTTCTCCATATCCACAGGTGTGTAAATATTTTGTTATTGTGTATGTTTTTTATAAAATATAAAAACCAAAAATAATTATTAACTTTTTAATGTTTGATTTATATTTTTTAAATAATATAATGTGTGTTTGATTTTAAAATTTTTCTTTTTACAGATGGCACCAAAGAAATCCATTCCTTCTACTGGTCCTAAGAGACAAAGAAGGACCACAGACACTGACACCACTTCTGAAGATCTAGATCTTCAGGGAGAAGAGGTGCTAGGACTGAGAGTGTAACATCCCAGATTTTTAAAGGAAATAAATTTATTGGAAGAGGATAATTAATTATTTATGGATGAATAATTATGGGAGAATTTATTAGACATTAGAGATGAATTATCGGTAAATTAAAATTTACCGGAATCGGGTGATTTAACAGATAATGTGGGACCCACTAAGTGGAAATAAATATTTGATGGGTCTTGAGTGTTTAGAAAATTATTTGTGTATTATTTAATGTCCCAATATATTAGAAATAATTGAATTAAGATTTTTGGGACTATGGGTGATTTATGCAGACCAGATAAGCTGAAAACTGACCCGACTGAGATATGGGTGTCGGACCAAGTATCTCCGATTGAGATGCCATTGGTCAGGGCAGTAAAGAATATTACGGAGAGTCCGAATCTATATTCGGAATAATTTTTAGATTTTGTATTGAGCCCGAACAGAGAACCTGTTGGTCATAAAGCGGAGAAGCATTTATGAAGGGTTAAGTTAAAAATAAAATCTCCTCCACTTCTCTTCACTTCCCGTCAGCTTCTTTCTCCCTCTCCCTTCTTCACTTCCTTCATCTTCTTTCCCCTCTCTTCTTGCCCAAACCGTGCCCCTTTTCCATGGCCATTTTCACCCAAAATCAAGAGGATTCCTTGGGTTTATGAAGCTTGTAATGGACATAGAGGCAAAGCTTGGCTCATCTCCTCTTTTCTCCCTCTCATTTTTGTCACCCATCCTTCCTCTCTTGGAAGGTCACTTGTTTCATGGCTTGGGGTAAGTTCCTCACCATTTTTGTTGAGCTTATACCATTGGTTATGAGTTTATTTGTTAGGAGAGTGTAAAATATGAATGGGTTATGGATTAGAAGCCATTTTTTTTGTAAAACCCTAAGGTGAGGTGTGATTTATATGTGTTTCTGGATGGGTATGAAGGGGTACACGAAAATATGGTGTTTAGAAATGAAAGATGATGGTTGTTAGTGGTGATTGCTTGATTTTAATGAAACCCTAACCCTAGGATTTAGGGGAAATGAATAATAATGCCTTGAAAGATGATTTTTAGTGAAAATCCACAATAATGTATGTGTGGGTGTTGTTAATGATAGAGATTGATGGTTATTAAAAATGGTTATTGAGTTTTGATGAAAAACCCTAAGTGTAGTGATTTGGGATTTTGACTAAATAGATGATTTTGATGATTTTTTTATGCTTTAGAATGATTTATATGAAGGGAATGAATCCTTAGAATCATTGGGATTGATTAATAAGATTGATGATATTTTGAACTATGTTCATGAGGTTGTGTAAGATGATATATGCTTGTATGTAGGAATGGTGATTTGAGGTGTTGGGTTGAGAATGAGTATGAGATGTTGTTAATGTGATAATAACAGTTAAAAACCATTGATAATGGATACTTGAGCTGATGAATGATTAAGCCATGATTATATTGAATGATGAGATGATTGATAATATGATGAATGTTATAAGTGGTAATTGTGTGTATGAGGAGTATAATGTTATGTTTTGTATATATTGTGGATTTGTATAATGTTGAGCAAGTGGATGGGTCATATTTTGATCCAAGAGGTTATAAGGCATAGAAATAGAATCCATAACCTCTATTGTGCATTTAAATCTTGTTGGCATTAGTTCAGAGCATGGATGATGTGGTTTAAGTAGTTTGGTCATGATTGTTGATTGCAAAGTGCATTTTTATGCATAATCATGCAAGTGAAGGGGGTCAAATAGAGTTTTATGTGGCTTTGATGGCATAGGGTAGTCTCAATAGCTTCTATGCATAGTTTATGACTTGTAGAAATTGGAATGGGCCAATTCCATTAAGAATTGACTCTTGAGCTACCCAAAAATGTTTTAAATTAGGTTAAACGTATTTATATGCATAACTCACTCATTTTAAGGAATCTTTGAGTGAGGCTGGTGGCCACACGTCACAAATGATGTGTATTTATTATGGTTAAAATTTGGTAGCATTTGGAGTTGATATGAGAAAGTTAGGGGGGTTAGAAGTCCCAAAATTATGCATTTTCTGCATAATTTCTGCATTCTGGCATGCGTAATTGATTACAAATGGGTTCCTAATCGATTAGAGTCATTCTGGGACATGTGTAATCGATTACAAATGTATTTGTAATCGATTATAAGCATTCTGAGTCATGTGTAATCGATTAGGTGCTTGGCCTAATCGATTAGCTACGACAGAATTCCCCGATAAGCATTCTTTGCTGTTTTTGGGCCGTTTGGGGATCTTAATGACATTTTTGGCCTCCGCGTTCTTCACAAAAGTTGTAGATAATTATGTTACGGAGGTGTGAGAATTGGTCTCACTTTAATTGGAGTTTTCTAACTCTCATTAGATGAAAAATACCAAACCCAACGCATTGAAAAATACAAGTTTAAGAGGGTTTTGAACCCAACTTTTTATGGTTATCAAATTGGGACTAATAGGTGATATTTGTGACATGTCCCACTATTTTTAAGACTAAAAGTAAGCTTTCCTCATGTCTTAATGTTGAAATTATCATGGGCTCATTGTTGCCCAAAATCCCTTTTAGTATGGAAAAAACAAGAGGATTTACTAAGGGTATATGTGTGGTTTGTCTTAGAGGTGATTGGGGAATGACTTAAGGCCATGGCAAGCTATGTATATGTCTATGCCATGTTACGGAAACATGTATGCTTCCCCTCTATTGATATATTATGAATCGTGATGAGAAGTAAATAATGTGGGATGTAGTTAGCCTTTAAGATCTAGAGGATCTTGGCTTTGGGAAAGGAATTCCCGAAGCCTAACACAATTGTATAAGTTGATGTTTACCAAGTCTAGGACTTGAGGTTGAGCTTTATAATAAGCTAATAAGTGCTTGGAATTATGATGGTTATTAATCATGTGAATATACTTGCATATGGTATGTAGATCGTATTTCGGATGATGTGAAGGAGCATTCGGAGCATTAGAACCGTTCGACTCTTCCCTTGAGGTAGGAGAGGAGTTATATATTCAAATTGCATGAGTAGTTTGATGGTGATTGTTGTATGTGTTCTATACTCATACTTGCCTTGCCATGTATATGTATTGAATTAATTGAAATGGCAAATTGATAATTATTGAGAATTATTATGATACTTTTATGATGGGTGCAAGTAATTGACTTGCATGTGTGTGAGGAAAATATGATTGTTGATATATATATATATGTAATACTTTGTTGCCACATGTGTGGATTAATATTATGTTTGTTGCTATGCCTCTGATAACCATGTGTGGACTACTATGAGTGATGTTTGTGGCCATTGAGTGCCAATTATATGAATGACATGCCTTGAGGGGCTTGTATGTAATTATGTGATTATTGTAATGCCGTTATGGTTGATTGCAAGTGTTGACTTGCGTATATGATGTGGAATATATATATGAAAAATGTTGAGATGGAAATGCCACATTAAGACTTGAAAATAATGATTAAAGCCAATAAAGATAAAATCCACTATGGTGTATATGGTGGTGTTGGTGATTATGATGATGGAGATTGATGAGTGGCATTTAGGATGCACAGGGTGAGCTTGCATTTGATTTGCATTGCATTGCATCCATGGCATATCATAGCTGTTTATGTGAAATATTAGGGGGTTCCACTAGGCAGGCCCAGTGGGAGGGCGACTCAGTGCACGAGCGTATTGTTGATTTCCCCTGTGACTCGGTGCGTGAGTCACGAAGCTGTCCATAGTTTGGTGACGAGGCACCCTATGTGGCAGGCCCAGTGGGCGGGCGACTCTATAGTGAGCGAGTTACCTCGGTGTCCGACGGGGCACGGCTCTCTCGATGTGTGTTCGGGAGAGGCCCGTAGCACTTTTGGCAAGTGAGGCCATGTTGTTGATCCGCAAGTCACAGGGTGACTAGTGCTACAGATGGGCGATAGCGGTTTGGTACCAGTAAAAGATGTTGTCGAGTTGCATGCATGCTTTGAGATATATGTACACATTTTACTACTGCAGTAGGGGCATAGTAGCACACCTATGCTTGACCCACAACTTGGTGTTTATTCCCACAGTCGGAACCGCATTTGTTGTTGATTATTCCATTGTGCATATGCATTAGCCATAAGAGCATTTGCATATAGCATGGAGATATGCCAGAATATGATGATGATTGATGATGATTGAGATGATGGTATTGGTGTTGATGAGATGAGAAGTTAATATAATGGAAGACCACATAAAAGTAAGAGAATATATGAATAAACGAAATGATATGAATATGACGATCTGTATTTACGGCCCAATGTGATGAAGGGCGTGACTGTTTACGATTAATGATTAAAATGAATATGAATGCCCTTGTTGATAAGTGGCTGGTGATTGTGTATATGATTATGTATGTGCTTGTGCTTATTTATGATATGAATTGTGATTCATGAGGCTTGTATGCCTATTGTGATAATGAGGTAATGAATGAATGATAATTTAATATTTTGATAGCAGAGCACACATGACGTTGTATGCATATACACATGATCACAATATATATATATTATTCGTCATTTTGAATGTATAACTTCCTCTCCCATGTGGTCTCTTTTTTTTAGCATTGTGATGCAGGTTACCATGGGATGAGTTCGGATTTCAATTAAAGCTTGGGTGAAGGTAAATAGTGGTAATGGAAGTGCCTCGGCCGGCATCATTTATGGATTCTTGTGTAATGAATAAATTGTATATGATTGTATAGATGATTTAGAAATTTTGAGTATGTATAAGTTACTCCATTGAATTGATGAATGATATATATATATATATATATATATAGAATGTAAGAGATGATTTGATGTGTATTAGAGGGATTGAAATTGAATGATGTTCATTGATGATTGAGATAGTCGGGAGAAGATTCCCAAATGTATATAAATGTATTTATGTATATATATATAGTTATATCTTAGGCATTGCATGCTTATATAATTATGTAAAATGATGATGTCTATTAGGCTATGATGTGCCATTGCGTGCTTTGCCGAGCCTTTTCTCATATCGTCATATATGGGACTAGGTGTGTGCCCGGTATACATATTCTTCCGCTATAAACTCTATTATTTTTGTATACCGTTATGGGCAAATTATCTATCGATCCAGCTTTAGGTTATATAATCTCACTCTTTGGTTTCCTATGATTTGGGTCTTGGTGTGATCATGGTGGTGTCTTGGAAATGTTTTCAAACGCGAAAAATTTACTCGTATTTTTATTAATTATGACGATCACATCGGGATTCGAGTATAGAAAATCAGGGGTGTTATAGAGAGACCCTACCAGATTTCGCACTGATGCGAAATGGGCCCGGTTTCATCAAATAAAGGGCCAAAGACTCATCTGGGAGAGAGAGTCTTGGATTTAAATGCTGGAGACTATCCTGAGCTGTAGGATAAAGTCTAAAGGAGGAGATGGGGACCTCTATTTTCCCTACCTACTGAGGGGGATCCCATCTTAGTGACAGAGTTTTATGTGAATGCTTACAGGACTCGCCAAAATGCACCAAATATCAGCCAGCAAAGGACGAGCTGGGTTAGGGGTCGGCACATCACATAGACCGGGACACGATTAGTACCCTACTGGGTAACCCTTGGGAACCTACTCCCGAGAGCGATGTTTGTTTCTGGAAGGAGAACAGAAACAAGGTCGCAGCTGAGGATGGTGATTTAGGATACTTCCTAGATCAGGTTGCTCATTTCTTGAGCAAAGATGGAATCTTCTTTAACCTGAGTAAGGTTGGAAGGACTCCATCTAACCTCCTCAAGACCTAGCTGACTCCCATAGCTCAGGCTTGGTCCCATCTCATGCTACATAACATTACTCCTGTCACCCACCTTTCTTCTATCCTGGTTGATCGCTGCTGCCTCCTTTATTCCATTCTTCAGGGCCATACCATTGATATTGCAGAGCGGATTTCTGAGCAGATTCACCTTTATGCCCTTGGGTATAAGGTGAATTGTCCTATCCTATTCCCTCTCATCATATCTACCTTACTGAGGAGGCAAGGACTTGCTGTGCCATCACCAGAGTTCACTAGTTCTTCGGGGAGAGTCCCCAAAGTTCTAGTGAATAGAGATTACTTCATCCAGTAGTGTGAGCTTCCACCACTAGAGCAGGAGGCTCAACCCAGACAGAGGAGGAGGAGACCACCAGTTCAGCCACCACCTGCTGATGCTATCACAGGGGGATTTGCCAGGATGACACTTGAGCATCAGCATATGATGCAGATGATGGTTGCCACTCACAGAGCTTACATGCATCTTCATGATGCATTTTATTAGTATAGACTTCAGGGAGAGGGAGCACCTTATGTCACACCAGCTGAGTTTATAGCTCATGTAGCTTGGCCTAGTGATTCACCTACTTACCTTGAGATTGGTGGACCATCTGGAGCACATGCTGAGTCAGAGGGTGATGCATATGAGGAGGGAGATGATGAAGATCACATAGAGGACTGATGGTGTTATTCTCTGCATCTTTTACATACACTTTAGTTTATTTTTAGTTTGATATTTACATTGGTATTTTTACTTTGTGGATTATATTATAGTTTATTTTTATGGGGTATGTTTTATCTATGCGTAATTTTTTGTCATGGTGTTTTTTGTGTGTTGTCTCTAAAAACTCAAAAATTAAAAATAAATTTTATCTTTTAATAAATGAATCAAATTTTTGAAAGTAAGAAAAATTATACACTTAAAGTTTTTACACAATAAAACCATTTTTAATCAATTATCGATTCTTTTTGTAATTAAGGAGTTTTGATAAATTTAATTACAATAAGTTTATTAACTATCAAGCTAATTTCGATAACCCGGTGAGTCGAGAAATCTTTTAGACACTTGAGGGTTTATTCGACATAACTTCATTCGAATTGATTTTGCTTTAATCTTTGATTTGTGTTGTTGTACAGAGAATTCAGGAAAATGATCAAGGCACGTTTATTGGTGAAAAGAAACCTTGGGCCAAACAGCTTACCTTGGTAAAATTACTTTATCCTTTGAAAGCCAAATTTGAGCCTGAAAAATAAATTCTTTGATATCCTTAACCTATATCAGTTTTAACCGTTCCCTATACTTGATTGATTAAAAGAGCAATTCAGTAAAATAAAAATATTTTGGGTGTTCTTACAAAAATACGGAGTGAAAATAAGCAACTTGATTCTTTAAAAAAAAGTGAAAAATAAAAGTCAAAAATAGTGAAAAGAATCAAGTTGGGGGTATTTATTTTTCATCAATAAGGAAAATGAGAATTTGGGCCAAGAGAAAGCCTAAAAAAAATAATTATAAAATGCTCTTTTATAAATTCAGGTTTTTGAATTCCAAAGAAAAAACATAATATCTTGTAGCCAAGCCTTATTACAACCCTTAAAAATACCTTGTGATTTCTGAAATATCTTTGTATGATCAACCATTAATTAGATGAAAATCAAAATTAAATTTGTTTGATTTTATGATCGATTAAGTGAAACAGGTTAACCTTTGCATCGAGATAAACACTTGTGAGGTAAGCCTGAAATTATGCTTGATTTGTTAATAAAATATTGTAAGGAATTTTATCAATAAACTTTTGTTACATGAGATTTCTATAATTGATTATTTCAAAATGGTAAATTGTGAAATTACTTTTTGTGATAAATTCTCGGACTAACTCAAAAAAATTTGATTTCAAATTTTTATTTTTTATTTTCTCTCTTACTTGAGGACGAGCAATGTCTCAACTTGGGGGTATTTGTTAGTCCTCAAATTTACAATAAAATCTTTAATAAAAATTTCATAAAAATAATAAAAATTATCTTAAATTATTAGAAAATTAGGTTTTAAATTTAATAAATGGATGTTGTTGGAAATAATCTGCCCTTGATCAAATTTCTCTAGTTTTGCAGTAAAAAAGTAAAAAATTCAAAGAAAAATGAAGATCTAGAGAGCTAACGCGTAGCATTAAGCCCACGCGTAGCGTGGGGATTTCTGATGCTAACGTGTCACATCCACGCGTAGCGTCAAAGCTGCGTGGACTCCATAGCCAGCTTGGCCAAGCACTCAGCTAGTGACCCATTATTGGCCACTCCACTTTGCACAAATGGACAAACCGAAAGAGGAAACAAGGCCAAGTGGTAGGGCATGATTCATTAAAAAAATTCCATCATGGCCACTTCGAGCTGTTAATGGAGGTTGAGTCAGGGAACTGACGCGTACCGTCAGGCTGGCGTGTAGTGTCAGGACCCTTCCTCGGCCCTATAAATAGGGCCATTCTCCACACATTCAAGGCATCCCATCTCACATTCTGAGTTCTCTTCTTCTCTTATACACTCGTGTTTGAGTGGTTCTTTTGTGAGTTTGTAGTTCTAGAATAATTTTCTAAATACTTGAGAGTGTTGTGTAGTATTGTGATCGTTGTATCGTGAAGTTTCCATCGTCTCTGTAATAGCAATCACTGTAAGTTTGATTTTTACTTTCACCATGCGTAACTAATTTGTTTATGTTGGAATTGGTGAACTAGTCTATTGATTATAATGTTGTGAATTTGATCTTTGCATGTTTATGATTCAAGTGCTGTTAGTATTTCAATCTTTTATTAGTATGAATGTCAAACGGGAGAATGATTTTCATGTGTATTGAAACTTGTTTTATTAGTGTGAATGTCAAATGGGAGAATGATTATTCATGCCTTATTAAAACTTGATTTAATAAAAGTAAAAGTTGGAATACCCTTAATATACCAATTACTAGGGATAGAATTGGTAATTATTGTTGCCATAAGGCCAGGACTTAATGCAAGCTTTTACTGAAAAAGCTCACGAGGGATCGAACTTTACTGTAAATACTTAGAATTTATATCACGAGGGGTCGGTTATAATGATTTTAAGCTGCAATGATATGAACTTGATGATTAAATATGCATGACTTTGAGTTCCTCCATTATTATTCTAGATTAGGAATCTAAATTCCAACATAATTTGTTTATCTATGTTTTATCCTTAAGTATCTTAGTTATTCTAAATTGCAACTCAACTTCTTAGATAGATCATTATTCTCTTTTTACCACATGAACAACTCAACTATGCCATCTTGTAAATATTGTATAAATTGTATATAAATTATTCTTTTATGTATAAGTTTTGATAAATTTACCATAGTAACTAGAAAATTACTGTAACTATTGGACTTTCAATCCTAGTGGAACGATATCTAAATTTTGAAAACTACAAATGATTGGTGCGCTTGCCAATTAAAAGGCCCAACAATAAAACAAAGTTAACAAGTTTTCTGCAACATTATATTATCCGGGTCTAACAGACACCGTCCCCCTCCGGTGTCAAGACATGATGAAATAATAAGGATGGACCTCATCGCCCACATCGATTTAGTACCACCAGGACCGTTCCCAAGAAAATTTGGTTTAAGCAATGAACGGTGTCCCCTATTGTCCAATGTGAAGGTCTTATGGAACCCAACATCAAACTCTTGTGACACCGTCTAATGAGTCCGGTTGCCCATGCTATGACTTGGAATCACACTACCAGATCCGATCCAGAAAACCAGGAAGTGGCAGACAGGAAATAAAAAATAAAAACAATAAAAAAAACTCTCCACTCGCCACTGTTCCCCACTGCTGTTAGTGGCCAGGCTGTCCTCCCACTATGTGTATGGGTCGAGTGGAGCCATGAGCTGTCTAAGCTCTCAGCAGCATGAGAGGGACTCGAGGGAACCTTTATAAAAGCCTCACTTGAAAAGGTCCAAGGGTCCGAATTTTGAAATCCAGGAACCTCTAAAGATTTGGTCTGATCCCTGAACCTTTAAACCCACCGAAACAGAGAGCTAGCTTAAATTTCTGAATTTGATTCCTGAAAAGAACTGGCCCTAACCCTGTTCTTTGAATTTCCTAAGGAAAACCTTCCCCTGTTGCCCAGACTCCATCTAGATTTCCCCAAATTTTCATCTGCATTATAACAGTGAGATATCAATTCCCTCTTCCCAAGTGACCCCTTTGTTCACCAGCCTTACACCGGATCTACATTGAACTTCCACACCGGATCCCTACTGAGCTAAGCATATCGGATCTACGTTGAGCTTCCACATCAGACCCAATAATCAATTAATTCGGTCTTGTCACTGTCACTCCGGTTGCTGTTGTTCCAGCCCACACCGGCCCTTTTGTAAACATCGGCGCTTCCAGTACCTAAGCGCACACCGGTTACAATCTCTCCACTTCTTTTCATTGTTCTATTCATTCTATTTCTTTACTGTTATGCCTGTTTGTTGTTCTGCTTTCTTGTTAAAGTTTTCCTTTATCTTTATTCATAATGTAAAATAACAAAATATGAATTTTTGATACTTCCTTAAACTGGTACAGTAGTGATCTAAGTAGTGTCATGCAGAAATACTTCTACCTATACTATTCCTAAGACCCATACACGTGCGGAGAACTTCGCCTTGTATGCACCCTTTTTCGTAGACCTCGTCCATAACTAATCCCATAGATTCATCCTAAGAACATCCCTTTTCAAGAACTACGTAACCCTGATTTCTCGAAAAGCTCAAGAATACGTAGGAGCAGGACTTAACTCCTGTCGGGCCCATTTCTCTTCCATTTCCATCCTCCTTTTAAAAGTAATTTCTCCTTCATGAAAATCAATTTAGACGTGACGTCTTGTTGATTTTCCTCCTTTTCCCCAGCCGTCATCAATCGAGTTAATTCGGACGAGACGTCCTGTTAACTCCTTCCACCATTCAATCCTGTATCTTGATGGAAAATGACTAATTTGGACGAGACGTCCTGTTAGCATTCTCTCTCTCTCTCTCTCTCTCTCTCTCTCTCTCTCTTTTATACATCTTCCCACTAAAAGCCAGGTTTAATTAGGATGTGACATCTCGTTAACCCCTCTTTTACAATCCAGTATCTAGACGAAAGGATGATTAATTTAGACGAAATGTCTTGTTAGCTTCCTTTCCCTTTTTTCCCACCTCCCCATTAAAGCCAGGGCTTTAGACGAGACGTCCTGCTAATCTTACCCCGAGCTTTTTCACTCATTTCGTCTATCTCCTTTGTTTTCAATAAAGAAGAAATAAACACAATTTTAAGGCTATTCACGATACGCATTTTCAACTTTGGCACTATTTTTAACAGGCGATGTGGGGTGCTAATACCTTCCTCACTCGTAACCGGCTCCCAAACTCGAATCTCATTTTTATCAGTGCTTTGGCAAAGTTTTTTTCCAACATTTTTCCTATGGATAAAAATGTTGTTTCAAGTTTCTACCTACCTTTCATCGTCACTGTGATCCCGATCGCGACACACTTCACTTTCTCTCTTCTCTTCTGTCCAAATTTCATCTAAATCCTTAGAGTTTTCCTTTATTTCATTTCGGTTTCAACCTTTAGAAGACAAGAATTCAGCCATGACTTGAAGGAAGAACAAGGAAAGGAGCCAAGATCCACCTTTCTCTTAAGGAGCTTGAAGAAACTCCTACATCAGTTAGGAAATAAAACAAAAGGTAAAGCTATGAAAAACCTAGATACAAGATGATGGTTTAAAGTCAGACTTAGAATGAGAGGTTGAATAAGTCTTAGACTCTTTTGCGGAATTTGAACTCTTAGAGCGCAGACAATCATACTCGTATAACAGACTTTTAAAGAGAAAGGAAATAGAAGAATGGACACAAGGAATTTATACTAGTTCACTTTCTAGACAAAAGCTACGTCCAGTCCCTTCCAACTTGAAGGATTTCCACTATTGTAAAATCTCTTTTACAATAACAACACCAGACTTGTGCCACAAGTATTCTTGAGTTCCATCACTCTTGGCCGAATCACAAGTATTTTTTCAACAAGCCACTCCTGACTCAAACCCAAGTATTCTTTCAAAAGCCTCTTTAGGCCACAAACTGTTTCCCATAGAAACTAAAGGCTGGCAAGACACCAGACTTTTACACAACAAGTTTGTAAAGATAGAATGTGTAAATTGTTTTTGAGAACTTAGTGTATGAAAAGATACACTAAGTAAGATAGATGACACGCTGTCGTTGTCAGGTCAAATAAAAAGTTAAATTAATATAGTATAAGGTGAACAACCTTAGTCGTCTCTCGAGGACCTTAGTTCAATTAGTTACACTCAATTTAGTTATAATAAAGGGGGGGTTTGTGTTGAGCTTGAAAGGAAAATTAAGTGATTATATGATAGTACAAAAAGTAAATTTATGAGTAAGAATAATCAAATTTAGAAACAACCAACCCAAGGAATTAATAAATTTTAGTTAACTAATCATTGATCATAAATATGATTAAATATAATTGATTTCTCAATCTTGAATCATTTGGAATCCCTAAATGATTATATTCTAGAAAATCTTCTAGAATAGAATTAATGAACTAATAAGAATAATCAATCGATATATTCTTATTAATTACTAAAATAACTTTAAAACCATAATTTGATTGAGTTAAGAAACTAAATAGAAATCTCTTATTTAGTAACTTAATCTTTGTTCTCAAATTGATTATTAATTAACCAACCAACATCAGTTTAGATTATAGATTGTTTAATTATATACCAATCAGTTATACACTTAAATAATCTACCATCATAAGTGCTTGAGAAACAAAGAAAAGTAATTATCTTCAATCAAAATATTAAGAGCAAGAACTCAAAGTTAACATAAAGAAAAATTAAATTCCTTAAGTTGATTTTAAAAGATTAAGCTTCCATGATAATTTTTAACAATGAAAGCTAATATTAAATTTACTAAAACTTTGATTATAAAAGTAAATAACAAATAATAAAATTAACTTACTTGATATTGAGGAAGGGAAATGAAAACCATAACTTGAAGGATGGAATATAGAACAAGGAGATAAAGAAAAAGAAAGAACTAAAACTTAAGAAGCTAAAGCAAATATATAGAATTGTAATGAAAACTAAAACATGTATTTCTTATGTATTTCTTGTGTATCTTCCTTACCACTTCAAGCATCTATTTATAGGCAAGATATGATGATACTATACATTCATTTTCTGATTATTAATGCATTTTTTCAACATTGGTGGGCTTGAAATTACAATAATTCAAAAGAAGATAATGGTAGGTGTTGAAATTCATTCTCCTCTTTATCTTCTCCACCTTGCGAGTCCAATATGACCTTCTAGATGGCCGAATTTTGAAAAACCTTCAACATGAAAATTGTATATCTCTGTCTTATTGAGAATTTGGCGTAAGAATGAGGTCATTTGGACATCTAGAGCTCCAGATATGTGTATTTTGGTGAACTATGTCAATGTTGGTGGGACACATGAGGGCTGATTGATTCAAGCTCCATTTCTTTATTTTTTCCAGATGCAAAATAACCGAATTTGATCATCATGATGTAGCCCTCTGTCTTAGCTTTCCATGGGCTCCAAGATTAGCCCATTTGGATCACAAAAGCCCAAGTTATGGCCAAAATAAGGCAAGATACTCAAGATACAGTCAAAAAAACGAAAATTGAAACATATATACATAATACTTCAATTTAACTAAACAACATAAAACTTAATTAAAATACTATTATTAAACATAGTAATTATATAATAAACCCCAAGTGTAAAACTATAATAAGTGTATTAAAATTGATTTATCAAATTCCCCCACACTTAAGCTTTTGCACTCCAGGGCAAAACCAAACCAAAAACTAAAATGAGAAACAACAGAAAAAGTTTTTTTTTTCAAATTGATTTTTTTTTAAGTCTAAAATAATAAGTAATACACATCATCCCTTATATCAAGAGGTCATGATAAGTGTGAATAAGAAGCATTACATACTAGTTTCACAAATTGAGTGATCAAATCAAAGAGTGGATGAAAATGTGATAGATGTTCTCTTTATGCTCTCTATATTTCAATTGTTTAGGTTTGTGTATACTCTCAGAAATCACCCAAATAAATTAGCACTACCATAGGCTTGACAAATTTCTAATTTCCATATTTGAACACATATGCATGCAAAGATCAAAAGGACTTTATTAAGGTTGTAATGGGGTCAAGGTGATATAGGGTGGATAAAATGAAATAGTATGGCTAAACTTAGGGTTGAAAAAGAGCAATGGAGTAAGTGATTCAGTGATTGTGGAAGTACATTTTGAAACTCAATACTTAGCAAAATGAAACATGATGGAGGATAAAACATGAGAATAAATCCCCCTGATTATTTTCATACATATATTCACCACTTCTTCTTTTTCTTCTTTTTTCTCTTTTTTTTATTATTTTTTTACTTTCTTTTGGAACAATGAAACAACAACATATATATCTTGGGTACATTTCCACAATCATCAAGAATCTTTATTCATAGTAATTCCAAAACTCCTAATCAATTCCTAAGCAAAGGTGATCATTTTTTTGGGGGGCTATTGGCAAATTATGTGGCTGAATCAAGAAATGGATATAGGCTCAACGTGGGTAACAATGGAAAGTATGTAAGGTAAGGCATATGGCTAGTGGCTAGTTAAAACAAAAATGGCCTTAATCACATCAAAGCATGCACATGGAACATAATACGTCAAAAAAAAACAAGTCAAGTTCTAGAGTACTCATAAATAAGGGTTAATCAAGAAAAAGGGAAGATGGCATAATATGATCCATCCAATTAAGCTCAAAATCTCACCGAGGGTGGTCAATCTATCACAATTCATATACAATTTGATTTTCACAAACAACTTATTAAATTAATATGCAAGGAAATTAGTCACACATGTCATGAAATATTGGACAAGGGTGATGCAATTACTCATTACTTAGACAAATTTAAAAAACAAATTTAGTGAAAAGCATGTAGAATTTAAAATAAAAAACTGGAAATGATGATTTTTTTTTGTGAACAAGAAACAAAAAAGGAAAAGAAAATCATAACCAAATATTGGTGTCAAGATCCGGTTCCTTATGCTTCTTGCTCTGTACTTTTTTTTTAAGGGCGCTTAGTAACGAAGATACCTACAACAAATTGGTCAGTTCAATTGCATGTGAAATGATTAGTATAACTGAATAATTTGATTGTGTCATACAACCCAGTTTTATAGGCCTTGTGTTAGAACCCATAAGAAAAATATCATCAACACAACCATGAGTAGCATCAAGAGAAATAACATACATCTTAATTCATTTGTATGCCTATAGAAAGACTCTGCTATATCATCCATTAAGAGAAAATAAAGAACCTGATGATTGACTAGTGGTGAGGTATGGCTCCGATCTGAAAGAAAAGGATGAAGGCAAAGTGTGGCGGCTGAAGAATGATGACGATGATGTTTATGGTTGCAGAATGGTTGATGTCGAATAGAAATGATTCCGGTGAAGGTAAAGGCAAAGGATACCCGACACTAAAGCAAAGATAGTGGTTGTGTGTGTATGTGTTTTTATTTTTTATTTTTTATTTTATTTTTTATTTTTTTTATTTTTTATTTTTAAAATGAAAAATAGTTTTGATAAGGAAGGTGAAACGGTTGTAGTTATCTGAGTGAGCTTTGTTGCGAGGATGCGTCTCAAGAGTTTGGACTCTTTACTCAGCCCATCCCAACAAAAGTATTCATGAAAGAAAAAATTATTATTATTATTATTATTTAAAAAAAACAAAAAAAAATAAACAAAAGTGATACTGACACTATATAGTGAAGGATACGTCTTAAGACTTTGGTTCTCAAAGATGCATCTTTATGATTTTAGATGCAACTTTCCCAAATTAATCTTTACTCTGTCTATCCCTCACAAAAAAAATAGAATATATATAACTCAGACCCCCCCACACTTATTCAAGACATTGTCCTCAGTGTCTTATATGATTTCCACAATCTATTTTTTTCTTTTTTTCTTTTTTCAAGTTTTATTTTTTTAATTATTTTTTTTAAAATATAGATAGAGGTGAGAAAGAAGTTATAACCGAAGGGTGGTGTCTGGTTCTGGATTCTTTCGCTTGTGTGTGTGATCCCTATCTTGCTTCAAGAGGGGTTGAGGTTGGGGTAAAAAGCTCTGCAAAATATCAATCAATTCATCTGCATCTGATGAAGCATGAATGAATGATCGATCATCTTGAGTTATAAGGCCCTGTTCCGCAGCTTTATCTAAAAACATTAACAAACTGTCATAAAAACCATTAATATTTAATAATCCTAATGGCTTTTTATGAAGGTTCATGCTACACCATGATAAAATGCAAAATATTTCCTCAAAAGTACCAAAACCTCCAGGAAGTGCAATAAAGGCTTCAGCACCTATAACCATACGAGCCATTCGTTGATAGAGGCTTGTAACTTTTACCTCAGTTCCTACAGCAATAGCTGGTGTAATACCAACATGATGTAGGATGATACTAGAGACGTTGCTTCCTTCAACTAGTGCAGATAGTGCCATGGAGCCTCTCAAACCCTGTACTCCTCCTCTATACAAGACCTTTATTTCTTTCGCAGCCAATAGTTTTCCCAACTTAGTAGCTGCTATTGGGTACTCCTTACAATTACCATTGTTGGATCCACCAAACACACAAATGGATTTGATTTTTTTCATCTTTTTTTTTGTGTTTTCCATATGGAGTTATGCGCCCTTATATAGATAAAAACTAAGATGAAATAATTGATGAAAGATAAAAAGTTTACATAATTATTATTATATAAAAATAAATGACGGTAATGAAGAAATTTGAGAAGACATGATTGAAGAAAATAAAAATAGGTAATTTTAAAAGTCAAAGTGAATTCAGAAAAGTAAAACATTGAAAACAACAGTAAATATGTCCAGTAGTTGTGATTATGGCTCACATCTTCCTCTGGTTTTACGTCCAGTAACGGCTTAAACGCCTTCTATGAGTCGAGGTTTTTGCTACCCATCCAGTTTTCTTACAAACTGGCAAACAGGGTCGTTTAACGCCAGATTCCCAAGGCTATAGTTTTCTTTTTGTTGAATGAATAGATCATATAATTTCAGAAGGACTCCTTGAACCATTCCACATGGATGCGTCTCAAGAGTTTGGATTAAGTTATCCAAGTTCTCTTTACTCAGTCCATCCTTTATAAATTTAATTTTGTCCTCCCGATTTATAGATACCTTTCTAGGGTTCGTACAACGTGTATCACAATTCCATCTTGCACACTTATGGAAAACTCCCATCCTTTTAGCTCTTTGTTTTTTAGAATAAGAACTACGTCCCATACTTGGCAAATGTTTTATATAGGACTTATGTAATTCACCAGAGAGACGTACCTTTGCTTCAATAAGCCAATGAACATTCTTTGGAATGCCAAAATATGTGAGTAGTTTTAACCTTTGAACTCGAGCTTTGTAAATTTTTACAATCACATCGCGTGGAAGTGTAGGGAATCTTTCCTTAAGTTTTGCAAGGGTTTGTTCCATTGTCAGATTACTTTGAAGTTGTGGCTGTTTAGAAAAGAGAGAATAGAAAACGAGGTTATAGAGAATAGTAGAGATGAAGAAGGTGAAAAGGTGATAGGTTGCCTTCTATCAAGCGCTTGTTTAACGTCACGAGCCTGACGATGACCTTTTAACTACTGCAAGAAAATGATAATAATGCCAAAACAATAATTGTAATAATGATTAAGATAAGTGTTAGCACCGAAAAGAATGATGATGTAATTAACTGATATCTATTTTTTATTTTTTATTTTTTATTATTTTATTATTTTTTTATAAATATTGTTATTAGGAAAAATTAGTCAAAATATTTGGTATCACACAAATACATCTCCGTATCTATGTGCTCTTGGAACCCTTGAAAGAAAGGTTTAAGTCGGTGCCCATTTACCTTGAAAACTTTGTTTGTCGCTTTATCTGAAATTTCAATCACACCATAAGAAAAGATATTAGTCATTTCAAATGGGCCTGCCCATTTAGAGCGAAGCTTACCAGATATGAGCTTTAGACGTGAGTTGTACAATAAAACTTTTTGTCCAATGAAAAAGTTTTTTCTCAAGATCTGTTTGTCATTAAAGGATTTGGCTTTTTCTTTATAGGTTTTAGAACTTTCATAAGCTTCCAAACGAATTTCTTCCAGTTCCTGTAGTTGGAGTTTCCTTTCTTTACCGGCCTCATTTAAGTCCAGGTTACATTGTTTTACTACCCAATAAGCTTTGTGCTTAATTTCTACAGGTAAGTGGCATGATTTTCCAAAAACAATCCTATAGGGTGACATTCCAATAGGTGTTTTATAAGCTGTTCTATAAGCCCAAAGAGCATCTTCTAACCTTTTGCTCCAATCTTTCCTATTTGGTTGTATTGTTTTTTGAAGGATCATTTTTAATTCCCGATTGGACACTTCAGCTTGCCCATTTGTTTGGGGGTGATAAGGTGTTGAAACCTTATGCATAACTCCATATTTTTTAAGAAGGGACTCCATTTTACGGTTGCAAAAATGTGATCCTTGATCACTAATGATGGCTTTAGGAACACCAAACCTGCAAAATATGTGTGATTTAACAAAATCTGCAACAACTTTAGAATCATTAGTTCGAGTAGCTTTAGCTTCAACCCATTTAGACACATAATCGACCGCAAGTAGTATATAAACAAAACCAAAAGATACAGGAAAAGGTCCCATGAAATCTATGCCCCAAACATCAAAAATTTCACAAAATAACATGGGTTGTTGAGGCATCTCATTTCTACGAGATATGTTTCCCATTCTTTGACATCGTTCGCAAGATTTACAAAATGTATATGCATCACAAAAAATTATTGGCCAATATAAACCAGATTCTAATACTTTCCTTGCTGTATGTTGAGGTCCAAAATGTCCACCACATGCATATGTATGACAAAATGTAAGAATGGAATAAAATTCATTTTCAAGTACACACCTTCTAATGACTTGATCACTACAAAGTTTCCATAAGTAAGAATCATCCCAAACATAGTATTTAGAATCACTTTTTAGTTTTATTATTTGTTGTTTAGAGCAAACCATAGAGTAGAATCATGTATTCCCATAAGTTGTTCATCAGGGAAATTATCTCTAATGGAAATTGGGTCAAGTTCTTTTTCAATTCTACTTAAGTGATCAGCCACCAAATTTTCTGCTCCAATTTTATCCCTAATTTCAATGTCAAATTCTTGGAGCAACAACATCCACCTGATCAATCTTGGTTTTGCATCTGGTTTCTTTAAAAGGAACTTTAATGCTGCATGATCTGAAAATACAACTACTTTTGAACCGAGCAAATAAGATCTAAATTTGTCAAGTGCAAACACAATAGCAAGTAGTTCTTTTTCTGTGGTAGTATAGTTTATTTGTGCAGTATCCAAAGTTCGTGAGGCATAGTAAATAACATGTTGTACTTTACCTACTCTTTGAGCAAGAACAGCTCCTAATGCATAATTTGATGCATCGCACATAAGTTCAAATGGAAGTGACCAATCTGGTGCCTGGATGATAGGAGTGGTAGTTAAAGCTTTCTTTAAGCAATCAAAAGCCTCTTTACATTTGTCATTAAAGTCAAATGTTATATTTTTTTGTAGTAAGTTAGACAACGGAAGGGCTATCTTACTGAAGTTTTTTATAAACCTTCTATAAAAACCTGCATGACCAAGAAAAGAATGAATATCTTGCACACAAGAAGGATAAGGTAATTGAGAAATTACATCAATTTTTGTAGGATCTACTTCTATGCCTTTTTTAGATATTACATGGCCTAAAACTATACCTTCTTCTACCATGAAGTAGCATTTCTCATAATTAAGAACAAGGTTAGTTTCAATGCATCTATGTAATACTTTATCTAGACTATTTAAGCAAGCATCAAATGATGAATCATATACTGTGAAATCATCCATAAATACTTCCATGCAATTTTCAAGAAAATCAGCAAAGATACTAATCATGCATCGTTGAAAGGTACCAGGGGCATTGCATAAGCCAAAAGGCATCCTCCTATAAGCAAAAGTGCCAAAAGGACATGTAAATGTTGTTTTTTCTTGATCTTCTGGTGCAATATAAATTTGGAAGTAACCTGAAAATCCATCTAAAAAGCAATAATGTGACTTACCTGCCAGTCGTTCTAACATTTGATCAATGAAAGGTAAAGGAAAGTGATCCTTTCGGGTTGCTTTGTTAAGTTTCCTGTAATCAATGCATACTCGCCAACTATTTTTGATTCTGGTAGGAATTAGTTCATCATTTTCATTTTTAACCACTATAATTCCAGACTTTTTGGGAACCACTTGTACAGGGCTGACCCAAGTGCTATCTGATATAGGGTAAATGATGCTAGCTTGCAATAATTTTGTTACCTCTTTTTTAACTACATCAAGGATCTGAGGATTAAGTCTTCATTGTGGTTACCTTACTGGTTTAACGTTTTCCTCTAATAGAATTCTATGCATACACATGGAAGGGCTAATACCTGGGATATCTGCCAAAGTCCAACCAATTGCTTTCTTATGCTTCTTAATAATCTACAACAACCTTGTTTCTTGATCAACATTTAATTTGTTAGAAATAATCACTGGAAGATTCTTATCTTCCTTTAAATATGCATACTTTAAATGTTCAGGAAGAGGTTTTAACTCTAACATAGGAGGCTGCATTATTGAAGGAATCAACTTGGTTGAATTTGTCTCAGCAACTTGTACTTCAACATAATCAGATGTATTTGTAACTACTTTAATCAAATTATCACACTCTGATTCTTTTGAAACAACATCTAGAATTGTATTTTCTGTTTTAAGGGAGTTTGGATCATTATTATCATTAAGCAAATATTTCTCAATTTCAGCACACACATTGCATTGATGAGAATCCATGCATGAATCACAAACAAATAAATCATAAAAATCAGACAATACAGGAAAATCAACATCATCAGACAACTTAATAATATTATCCTCAACTAAATCAGTTATTAAGTCAATTTGAAAAACAGAATGATCCTCAGTAGGATGCTTCATAGCATCTAAAATGTTGAATCTAACCACACTGTCTCCAAATTCCATAGAAAGTGTTCCTGCATGCACATCTATCTTTGTTCTAGCTGTTTTTAAGAATGGTCTACCTAAAATTATTGGAGCTTTATTGATGGAATTCTCACTTTCCATATCTAGAACATAAAAATCTGCAGGAAAAATTAAATCATTAACTTTAACAAGGACATCTTCAATAATTCCTGCAGGATGTGCAGAGCTTCGATTTGCTAATTGTATAACCACACCTATAGTTTGCAAAGGTCCAAGAGAAAGTGAAGTAAATACAGTCATAGGCATAACATTAATAGATGCACCTAATTCTAGCATGGCATTTTCAAATTTTTTATTGCCTATTATGCATGGAATGGTAAACATCCCAGGGTCTTTACATTTTTCTGGTATATGTGACAAAGGTTTTTCAATTAATGCAGACACATTTCTACTTATATTAATCCTTTCATTGCCTTTTAGTCTTCTTTTATTAGTGCATAGTTCTTTAAGGAATTTGGCATATCTTGGGATTTGCTTGATGGCTTCTAATAAAGGTATATTTACCTCTACTTTTCTAAATGTTTCCAAGATCTCTTCATCCATTTTCTTATTTTGTATAGATTTTTGTCTTTGTGGAAATGGAAGAGGGATATGTTGCTTATCAGGACCAGCTACAGAAGGAGGATTTGTAAGAGATATATCATTACTATTATTACTTGAACTATCTAAAACTTCTTCTGCATGTTTTTCTGTGACAATAGTATTTTCAGTTTGTTATTGTTTTTCTGGTCCTTGGATAGCTTTACCAGATCTTAAAGTAATTGCACTTACATTTTTAGGATTGACAATTATATGAGCGGGCAACTTATCTGAACCTGGAGACTGCAAATGGTTTAAAGATGTAGCCAATTGACCAATCTGATTTTCAAGAGTCTGAATTGTAGCCTCAGTTCTTTTTTGGAAGTTCAGATTATCTACTGACATTTGCTTTATCAATTCCTCCAAATTTGATTTCTCAGTGGAAGGTGCAGCTATTTGTGTAGCTTGTTGTTGTACATGAGGAGGTTGATATGGTCTGCTTGGTCCAGTATTTGCCTGAAAAGGTGCATGAGGTTATTGTGAGGAATTACCCCATCTTAAATTAGGGTGATTCCTCCAACCAGGATTATATCTGTTAGAAGAAAGATCATAATTATTATGTGGTTGTTGTGGCGGTCTGTTATTGTATAAGTTGGTAGCACATACTTGAGGATTTTCATCAGGAATTTTAGCTTCCTGCAGTGAAGGACAACAATCGGTATAATGATCTAATGAAGTACAGATAGAGCATACCTTAGAAGGGGTTGCAGGTTGTTGTTTTTGAGACACAATAATATTCTTCATAAGTGTTGCTAGTTCAGCAAATTTACTTTCCCATTTTTTATCTCCATCATTAGTAGTTTCAATTTCATTGACTCCTTTAATTACTACAGAATTATTTCTGGTGGCATGTTGTTGAGCATTAGCAGCCATATTCTCAATTAAAGTTTTTGCTGCATTTGTAGTTTTATTTTGTAAAGCACCACCACTAGCTGCATCAACTAAAGTTCTATCCATTGGATTAAGACCTTCATAGAAATATTGTATGAGAAGTTGGTCCGTAATTTGGTGATGGGGACAACTAGCACACAATCTTTTAAATCTTTCCCAGTATTCATAAAGATTTTCCCGGTCATGTTGCCGGATGCCACATATTTCTTTTCTAATTGAGGAAGTTCTTGAAGCGGGGAAAAATTTTTCAAGAAACATTTTCTTTAGGTCATCCCAACTTGTAATAGAGCCAGGAGGAAGGTAAAATAACCAAACCTCAACGATATCTGCTAGGGAGAAAGGAAAAGCTTTAAGTTTTACATGTTCTTCTGAAACCCCTTCAGGTTTCATGGTAGAGCAAAGGATATGAAATGCTTTTAAGTGTGAAATGCTTAGAACATATATTTAAAAATTTAAAGATTTTTTATATTTATATTTTTTTTCAATGGTTGAAAATGAGATTACTAGAAAATAAATAAGAATATAATAAAGTGGAAAAAAAATTTATTTTTTATATGCTCACATTCAACCAAGCCTGAATATCTTCAATACACCTACAAAAGAATGTAAAATATATTAGATAATTGAATGTAAATAATTAGGACCAAAGGTCCCCGGCAACGGCGCCAAATTTGACACGCTATCGTTGTCGGGTCAAATAAAAAGTTAAATTAATATAGTATAAGGTGAACAACCTTAGTCGTCTCTCGAGGACCTTAGTTCAATTAGTTACACTTAATTTAGTTATAATAAAGGGGGGTTTGTGTTGAGCTTGAAAGGAAAATTAAATGATTATATGATAGTACAAAAAGTAAATTTATGAGTAAGAATAATCAAATTTAGAAACAACCAACCCAAGGAATTAATAAATCTTTAGTTAACTAATCATTGATCATAAATATGATTAAATATAATTGATTTCTCAATCTTGAATCATTTGGAATCCCTAAATGATTATATTCTAGAAAATCTTCTAGAATTTAATTAATGAACTAATAAGAATAATCAATCGATATATTCTTATTAATTACTAAAATAACTTTAAAACCATAATTTGATTGAGTTAAGAAACTAAATAGAAATCTCTTATTTAGTAACTTAATCTTTGTTCTCAAATTGATTATTGATTAACCAACCAACATCAGTTTAGATTATAGATTGTTTAATTATATACCAATCGGTTATACACTTAAATAATCTATCATCATAAGTGTTTGAGAAACAAAGAAAAGTAATTATCTTCAATCAAAATATTAAGAGCAAGAACTCAAAGTTAACATAAAGAAAAATTAAATTCCTTAAGTTGATTTTAAAAGATTAAGCTTCCATGATAATTTTTAACAATGAAAGCTAATATTAAATTTACTAAAACTTTGATTATAAAAGTAAATAACAAATAATAAAATTAACTTACTTGATATTGAGGAAGGGAAATGAAAACCATAACTTGAAGGATGGAATATAGAACAAGGAGATAAAGAAAAAGAAAGAACTAAAACTTAAGAAGCTAAAGCAAAGATATAGAATTGTAATGAAAACTAAAACATGTATTTCTTATGTATTTCTTGTGTATCTTCCTTACCACTTCAAGCATCTATTTATAGGCAAGATATGATGATACTATACATTCATTTTCTGATTATTAATGCATTTTTTCAACATTGGTGGGCTTGAAATTACAATAATTCAAAAGAAGATAATGGTAGGTGTTGAAATTCATTCTCCTCTTTATCTTCTCCACCTTGCGAGTCCAATATGACCTTCTAGATGGCCGAATTTTGAAAAACCTTCAACATGAAAGTTGTAGATCTCTGTCTTATTGAGAATTTGGCGCAAGAATGAGGTCATTTGGACATCTAGAGCTCCAGATATGTGTATTTTGGTGAACTATGTCAATGCTGGTAGGACACATGAGGGTTGATTGATTCAAGCTCCATTTCTTTATTTTTTCCAGATGCAAAATAACCAAATTTGATCATCATGATGTAGCCCTCTGTCTTAGATTTCCATGGGCTCCAAGATTAGCCCATTTGGATCACAAAATCCCAAGTTATGGCTAAAATAAGGCAAGATACTCAAGATACATACAAAAAAACGAAAATTGAAACATATATACATAATACTTCAATTTAACTAAACAACATAAAACTTAATTAAAATACTATTATTAAACATAGTAATTATATAATAAACCCCAAGTGTAAAACTATAAGAAGTGTATTAAAATTGATTTATCAATAGACAAAAAGGACCAAGGTCTGCTAGAGACAGAACAAAAAAAATGCCTTTGTCTAAGAAAACTAAGAAGAGATTGTGAAAGCTTTACTTAAAGATCACAGATATTCACTCTTGTGCGTATCTTTGAATTTGGATCTCTTCATATATATATAAGCCACTCAAGATGACCGTTTGATAAGCTGGTGAGGAGATATAGCTGTTGGAAATCCTTTGAAGGAGTTTTTGCTTGTTCATAAGCATCAGACCTTGTGAAGATGATGAGATTCCAAAAGGTCTGATACCAAGGAGCTTTGAAGCTTACATGGAAAAAGAGTTCCTTGAGATCTTCATAGCATACAGATTAGTTGTTGGCTTTCTTCTTATGAATAACGCGTAGAGCACATAGCTAAAAAATCTTCTAAAACTTCCTGACACAAGAGCTGACTCCAATCAGCTTTTTTGAAATGCATAAGGTAACTACCATGATTTCTTCGCAAGTGAGCTTTGGTTGCTCCATTATTTTGGCTCTTATCTTCTTTGATGATAAACACAATTATCTTTGATAGGAGCTTGATTTGAAACATCATAAAAAAGGATTTAGAATGTTGCATAATCTTGTTGCTCCAAAAGTCTGAGGTCTGATTAGTGGTCCAAAGGTCTGAAAGTCCTTGAATCAACCTCTTTTTAGGCAAAGTCTAGAATCAGTCTTTTATTGGATCAGACTTTTGTTCTGATGGAATCTCTTTTTCTTTTGTAACCTATGTACGTAGAATTTATTTCCTAAAACACTTAATTTAAACAGGTTAGATCATACATTGGTAGAATTCATTTGATTTAAATTCCTTGATGTGAATTATTAACAAATCTTGGGGTCTGATTATATTAATGCAACTTAAGGTGTGGTCAATGGTTGTTACCAAATTTCTTTTTCAAACCAGACTTGGTTTCAACAATCTCCCCTTATTTGTTGATAATAAACATTAAGTCTTTTATTTTAAATGAAGTCCAAGATAATCAGAGCAAATTAGCTAGAGGGTATCATAGCATAAAAGCAACATTACCAAAATATCATATAGCATAAGAGCATCTATTCGAGAGATATTAAGTTTCAGATCATTCATATAAAAGAGAACATGTATCAAAGTAATTGTGTTCCAAAAGAAAGCATGTATCAAAACACTTAAAAAAGATTAGATCCTATGCTTTTAAGAAGATCAGAGCTTTTAAGGACTTGCAAAGTAGAATTTCAATGATTAGCGTAATTTTCTTATTAAGTCATAGAGCAAACAAAGCATGTTTTTCTGCTTAGACCAAGTGAATCAAAGCATGATTTTCTTCTTTGAAATTTAGAGCATATTTATCTAAAAAAATCAAAGCAACATCCCTATTAGAGCAAAAACATACTTCATTTATCAAAAGAGTCAATTTAAAGCATTACATAGAACATTACAAAGACTAATAAAAAGATTAATACTCTATTTCCTAAGATAAAAGAGACTCCCCCTAAGACTAATCCCATAAAAGACTTTTACTTCTGGATTTTGAATCCCAATGTTACTCCCCCTTTTGATATCAACAAAAAGGAATGTGAAACCACGGGAGGGGCATCAGAAAGGGGCAAGGTAAAAACATGGGCTAAGAGAATAAGAAGGGAGGCAACGATTGAAACAAGAAGAGGTAACAGGGATGGATGACAAAAATATCAAAAAAGAGAATGAAGACAACAAATGGTTGGTAAAAGAAAATGGTCTAGTTAGCAGAGCAAACACTTCTCTTGAAATTATACCACGTCTTTCCCAAAAGATCTAGGCATGGAAAAGTTCTTTATTCCTAGGAGGGAGACTAGAGACAGAACCTTGCTGTCTCAATTACCACAAAAATTGGTTCCACAAAGCACAAGCATGATCCTCAGTTGGATGAGGTATAGAGAGAATGCTTTTTAGAGAATCTACAGATAACTCACGAGGTCTGGGATCATCCCAGGCATCCTTGTAATATGTTCCCTTTGGAGGAAGGGACTTCTTCTATCTTCCTTTTTGAATAACCACTGCTTTGGGATTGAGACAGTCTGGTACAATCAAGAGCTTTATCTATGGAGTGATAACACAATGAAGTTTATGAAATTGTTTGCCTTGGCGAATGTCAGACTGAACCCTTAATTGTTTTGATTCAAAAGCATGAAACATTACAAAGTCTGATGTTGAGGTGAGGTTGGTCTTGAATAGGAGCTGTTCAAAGGGTAAGGCTAGGGAAAACGAGGTGCAGGGTCATAGATTTTAATTTTCTTAGCGTTAAAACCAAGGGCTTTAACAATTGGCTAGGTTGCTGAGGTAATGGTAATCTGGGTCATCTGTGTCTAAGATAGGTTTGGTGATTTTAAAAAGTGGGAGGTCAGAGGTGACTAAAGTGAGAGGGTAAGGGCAGGCATGCTGGATTGGTCAAGGACAAGCAGGAAAGATACGTAGGTATCTAGGAGGTGATGGAGTGGTGGTAGCAAGGGTAAGGTCAGGTGATGTTGAGGTAAAGTCTGGTCAGGATAGAGGGTCTGATCAGTTTGAGGGGTCTGATCAAGGGTTTAGGTTGGTAAGATTGGTCAGGTTAAGGTTCAAAGGTCTAGTATGGTAGGGTTGGAGAGGTGAACTCTAGTTGAGAAGAATGACTGCTAACAGCATCGGACCTTGCTCGTTTCTGACTAGACTCAGCCTACAACTCACTTCTTTTTCTTTTCTCCAGCATTTTCTTTCTGAAGTCATTTGTATCACTGTTAAACTCAGTCACAAACCTACAATATAAATTGGTTAGTGAGTTTGTTATTATAAATAGGTCTATCAACATAAACATGCCAAATACACTCGATTTTGAATCAAATTATACAAATACAATTTCTCATTACAAAAGGGAATTAAATCCAAAATAATCACACAAAATGAAAAGCTAGGGTTTGAAAGATTGAGATTTGAGACATTAAGTAAAGAGAGATTTGGAGTATATTTATTTCTATTTCAGTTTCAAGTTTATTTCTTCTTTAAATTATAAAATAAAATTTTAAATAAGTATATATATATATATATATATATATAATTGTTATTATATATATTGTTATTTTTATGTAATAATAATAATAGATTTGAGGACTCCTGATATAGGTCAACTTTCAAACCGGTGTTGAATCCACAGGCAAACAAGAGACAACCTGGTGAACTAAAAAATCTTAGTAGTTAGAGGGAAAAAAACAAAAGTGATTCTCGTAATAGTAATGGCCAAAATAAAAGCAACCTTTATATATATATATATATATATATATATATATATATATAGTAGAACAATTAAATAGACCAATCTATTAAGTTTTAAAAAAATTTAAAATGTTTGTAAGCACTCAACCTATATATTTAAATAGACATTTCAAAAGTGTGACGCTCTACACAAATTTAATCTATATAAATTTTAAACAGAGTATCATAATTCTAATGAGTGACTTCGACGAGACCCTAATAAAAAGAAAAGCGTAGCTTTTAGTGATAAGGGTGAATCAAACTTGAAATAGACACATAAATGTATCGACGTGTACATTGCCATCAACTTGTTCTTTCTAGCAACTAGACAAATTAGAACAAATCGAAATTAGACAATCCTTTTAACAAAGCTTTGATTGATTGAACATGAGTTTGTTACTCTTGTATGTGGCTCTGTATGGATGCACATATTCTTATCATATCCACAAATGTTTCGTCAAATAGTTATATTGTTTGCCCATAATGGAGAAATTGACACTTTTTCTCCATATATCTCCCACTCTTACTCCATACAATTATAAAATAAATTCATCGTTTTATTTCTCATGTTGTAATCATACAGTTTATTAAATAATATGGTTTGAACTGAAGATATTTTTTTAAAAGATCATCAGGTTTTGCTTTGAAGACTCAAATTTCCTTAGGTGTACCTTCACTCTTTTATTTACTTATTTCAGCTTGTGACATGATTCCGTGTTTTTCTCTTTGGCCTCAAAATGCATTATCATGCATGTATCACCAATAGAGCTAAGTCCTAAGGTTATATCAAAAGGTAACTTCACTAAATTGTACATATTCATACTTTTTGTTTGAAAGAATACGAAAGTATCTCGACATGGGTGTCAATTGATTTATTTTTAGGATAAAGTACAGAAAAAAATTATATAGTACCTAAAAATTTTCTTCTTAAAATCAGATTTATATGATAAAAATTTTCTTAAATAAAAATGAAAAAAATAAATCGAAAGTGTTATATCTTATTAAGAAGAACCAGAATTAGAATATTTATATCAATCAAAATTATATAACTTTTTAACTGATAATGTTGTTATGATTCTAAATATAAAGACATTAGTGAGTAGTCAGCAGTTTCCTCCTCTAGATTCTCAACATGAAAGCCATTTGTCGATTAGTGTACAAATATTAATGAGGCTTGGTACCAAAATATGGCTGTTGGATCCATACCACTGGAATTGTCGTTATCACTACGTGTTAGGACATTAATTTACAAACTTTTAACATTTACCAACAGGCAATAAGATGCATATTTTCTACAAAATTGGGGGGCAAATAATAGATAACCCCGTAAATAGTTTTCTAAAAATATTTGAATTTGGACTAGCAAGCGGGCTAAATAATCATCGAGCCAGGCAACACTATAATGGACACTCAAACTTTCTCCCAACCAACCTATCTTATACTTGCATTCTCCTCAAAACTCTAAACTCTAACTTAACATGGTCCCCATTAGAAATAAAATATATTTGATAAAAATATACTAAAATAAGTATTTATTCATTTTTAAAACAGTTTTAATTAGTCATTTTAAAAAATAAAAAAAAATAGTTTTTTGTTTTTTATTTTATAAACTTCTAATTGCTTACCACTATTATTATCATTATCACCACCACCACTGCCACTGCCGCTCCTACCCGCGACTATTGTCATCATCATCACCGTACCACCATTGTCACTTCCAACATCACCACACCTTCCACTACTACCACCGCCCTACCCCAACAATCACTATCACCACTACCATTACAACCACCGCTACCATCGTCACACCCTCCACCACCACTGCCTCCACTACAATCGCCATCATAACCACCATCATTCTTGTTCCCACCATCAGCACACCCTCCTCCTACACCACTGATCGGCCCGGAGTTGTAACCGGGCTTTGTGAATTGGCAAGCGCACCAATCGTTTGTAGTTTTCGAAATTTAGATATCGTTCCACTGGGATTGAAAGTCCAATAACAACAGTAATCTTCTACTTACTATGGTAAATAGGAAGGAAATTATAAACAAAAGAATGATTTATATACAGTTTATACAATATTCACAAGATAGCATGGTTGAGTGATTCATAAGATAAAAAGAAAATAAAATCTATCTAAAAAGTTGAGTTGTAATCTAGAATAGGTAAGATACTTGAGATAAACACAGATAAACAAATTATGTTGGAAATTGGATCCCTAATCTAGAATAACAATGAGGAACTCAAGACATGCATATTTAATTATCAAGTTTCATGTCATTGCAGCTTAAAATCATTATAACCGATCCCTCGTGATATAAATTCTAAGAATTCACCGTAAAGTCCGATCCCTCGTGAGCTTTCTCAGTAAAAACTTGCATTAAGACCTGGCCTTATGGCAACAATGGTTAACAACCCCTATAGAATTGAGATACCAAGGGTATTCCAACTTTTTACTTTCGTCAAAACAAGTTTCAATACGGCATAAATAATCATTCTCCCGTTTGACATTTATACTAATAAAACCAGTTTCGATACACATGAAAATCATTCTCCCGTTTGACGTTCATATTAATAAAAGGTTGAAATACTAACATGGACTTGAATCATAAACATGCAGAGGTCGAATTCACAACATTATACTCAATAGATTAGTTCACCAATTCCAACATAAACAGATTAGTTACACATGGTAAAAGTAAAAACAACACTTACAGATTTTGACATTATGAAGACGATGGAAACTTCACGATACAACGATCACAATACACCGAAACACACTCAAGTATCTAGAAAACTATTCTAGAACTACAACTCACAAAAGAAGTACTCAAAGTCGAGCACAAGAGAGAAGAGAAGAGAAGTGTATGGAATGGGATGCTATGAATGGTGTTGGATGGCCCTATTTATAGGGCTGAGCAAGGGTGCTGACGCTACGCGTCCCTGTGACGCTACGCGTCAGACCCCTGACTCAGCCTCCATTAAACACTTGATAATGGCCACTTTCAATAATTAATCTTGATCATGCCTGGCCACTTGGACATGTTTCCACGAGTTTTTGGCCATTTATGCTGATTGGGGTGGCCCTTGGGCTGAGTGGAGTGCCCATTATTGGGTCCAAGTGGGGTGGTTGGCCAAAAGTAGGAGTGGAGACCACGCAGCACTGACGCTACGCGTGGCTTTGATGCGTAGCGTCAGCATCAAAAGTAGCTCTTGATGCTACGCGTGGGGTGAGGCTACGCGTCAGCTCCTCCAGTGTAATTTTCTCTTGATTTCTTAACTTTTTCACTGCAAAACTAGAGAAAATTGATCAAGGGCAGATTATTTCCAACAACATCCATTTATTGAATTTAAATCCTAATTTTCTAACAAATTAAACTTATTTTTATAATTTTTATGAAATTTTTATTTAAGCTTTTATTGAAAATTTGAGGACTAACAAATACCCCCAACTTGAGACATTGCTCGTCCTCGAGCAAGAGAGAAAAATAAGAAAATAAAAATTTGAAATCAAATTTTTAAGTTAGTCCGAAAATTTATCACAAAAAATAATTACACAATTTTAACTATTTTGTAATAATCAAAAACTGATTCAAATATAACAAAGGTTTAATGATAAAATTATTTACAATATTCTATTAACAACCAAGCAGAATTTCAGGCTTACCTCACAAGTGTTTATCTCTATGCAATTGGTAACCTGTTTCTCTCAATCAATCATAGAATCAAACGAATTTAACTTTGTTTGTCATCTAATCAATGGTTATTTATACAGAGTTAATTCGAAAATCACAAGGTCTTTTCACGGGTTGTAATGAGGCTTGGTTTACAAGAATCAATGGTTTTTCTTGAAATTCAAAAACCTGAAATCATAAAAGAGCATTTTATAATCTTTAGGCTTTCTCTTGATCCAAACTCTCATTTATTTTTATTGATGAAAAATAAATACCCCCAACTTGATTCTTTTCACTATTTTTGACTTTTCTTTTTCATATTTTCTTTTTGAAAAGAATCAAATAGCTTATTTTCACTCCCCATTTTTGTGAGAACACTCAAAATATTTTTCATTTATTTCAACTGCTCTTTTAATCAATCAAGTATAGGGAATGGTAAAAACAAATTTAGGCTTTAAGGGTACCAAAGAATTTTAGGCTCAAATGGGCTTGCAAAGGATAAAAGACTTTTTACCAAGGTAAGCTGTTTGGCCCAAGGTTTTGTTTCACCAATAAATGTGCCTTGATCATTTTCCCGAATTCTCTGTACAACAACACACATCAGAGATTAAAGCAAAATCAATTCGAATTGAAAATATGCCGATTAAAACCCTCAAGTGTGTAAAAAGGATCTCTCAACTTACCGGGTTATTGAAATTTGCTTGATGGTTAATAAACTTATTGTAATTAAATTTATCAAAATTCCTAAGTTATAAAGAATCAAAAATTGATTTTAACAAAATTGGTTTTATTGTGTAAAAACTCTAAGTGTATAAACTAACTTACTAACAAAAATCTGATTCATTTATTTAAAAGAAGAATTATTTTTATTTTTATTTTTTTTTTAAAAAGAAATGAGCAAAAACGAATAAACACACCACACAATAATAAAATATCATAATATAAAATGTAAATATAAATGTAAATGTAAATCCAAATATAACTAGAAACAAATGTACTCAAAATAAATGAAGATGGCATCCTCAATCCTCCATCTGATCATCATCATCCTCCTCCTCCTCCTCATCATCACCATCAGAGTCATGATGTGCACTAGAAGATCCACCAGTCTCAGGGTAGGTGGGTAAATCTCCAGGCCAAGCTACATGTGCTGCAAACTCGGCTGGGGTAACATAAGGTGCTCCCTCTCCCTGTAACCTGTACTGATAAAATTCATCGTGAAGATGAATATAGGCTCTGTGAGTGGCAGCCATCATCTGCATCATATGCTGATGCTCAAGTGACATCCGGGCAAAGCCCTGTGTAACAGCATCAGCAGATGGAGGCTGTACTGGTGGTCTCCTCCTCCGAGGTCGGGGCTGAGCCTCCTGCTCTAGTGGTGGAAGCTCACACTGCTGCACAAAATAATCTCTGTTTACTAGAACTTTAGGGACTCTCCCTGAAGAACTAGTAAACTCTGGTGAAGGTACAATGACTCCCTGCCTCCTCAGTAAGGCAGATATGATGAGAGGAAAGGGTATGGGGCGATTCACTTTATACCCAAGGGCATAAAAGTGAATCTGCTCGGAGATAAGCTCAGCGATATCAATGGTGTGGCCCTGGAGGATAGAATAGAGGAGGCAACAACGCTCCACTGGAAGGGAAGAAAGATGGGTGACAGGAGTGATATTATAGAGCATGAGGTGGGACCACGCCTGGGCTATGGGGGTAAGCTGGGTCTTGAGGAGGTTAGATGGACTCCTTCCAACCCTACTCAGGTTGAAAAAGATTCCATCCTTGCTCAGAAAATGAGCAACCTCCTCGAGGGAGTATCCTAACTCTCCCTCAGCAAGAATCTTGTTTCTGTTTTCCTTCCAGAAACAAGTGTCATCCTCGGGAGTAGGCTCCCAAGGGTTACCCAGTAGGGTACTGATGGTGTCCCGGTCATAAGAGATATGCCGGCCTCTAACCCAACTCGTCCGCTGCTGCCCAAGATTTGGTGCATCCTGGCGGGTCCTGTAAGCATTTGCGTAAAACTCCATCACTAAGATGGGATCCCCCTCAGTAGGTAGGGAGAATAGAGGTCCCCATCTCCTCTGATGCACTCTATCCTGCAGCTCAGGATAGTCTCCTGCACTCAGATCAAGGACCCTCTCCCAGATCAGTCTTTGGCCCTTGATCTGATGAAATCTCGCCCACTTCGCATCAGTGCGAAATCTAGTAGGATCCCTCGGTCCCAACACCTCCTGTCTCTGAGAATCAGGATCCTCAGAAGTGGTGTCGGTGTCTGTGGACTTTCTCTGTCTTTTAGAGGGACCGGCTGTAGGAATGGATTTCTTAGGTGCCATCTGCAAAAAGTAAAAATTTAAAATTTAAACACCACTAAATAAATCACACACAAGCAAACAATTATTTGAAAAATATTTTTGGGTTTTCTAAAATTTTTCACAAATAAAAATGCAATTCAACAACATATTTTTGAATTTTTACTATTTAAAGAAATTAACAAACATATATTAAATAATAAACAAAACAAAATACAATTTATTCAAAATTCATACAAAGTTGCAAGAAAGTATAAATATAAACTAAGAAAATTTATTAATTTCAAAAGAAAACAGCAAACAACAAACAAACATCAAGAATTAAAAACAGAGGCTGACGCTACGCGTGGTGTGACGCTACGCATCAGCCTGTTCTGCCCACGCTACGCGTCTGTGGGACGCTACGCGTGGGCTTATAGTTCATCCTCACGCTACGCGTCAGTGGGACGCTACGCGTGGGATGCGCAGAAAAAAGAAAAAACAGGGGTTGCACAGCAGCAACCCCTTTTCAACCTACACTACATCCATTCAATCCCTAACTCCTAACAGCAATCAATCCCAATGGTCTTCTAATCCTAATCCTAACCACATTTATTTCTACAAATTAAAAATCAAAAATCAAAACTAAAGAGAAGGGATTAGAATACTTACTTGTGATTCCTTGCGCAATGGGATTGAGAAGCTTGGGAAGAGAGAAAAAGGGAGTTTCTAAACTTTAGGGTTTTTGAAAGAGAACTAAAGTGAAGCAGAGAGGGAATTTTAGGTTTTAAAACCTAAGATGGGCCTCTCTGGTTCAGTTTTAAAAACTGAACGTGGGCTCTGACGCTACGCGTGTATGGGACGCTACGCGTGATACCCAAAATGCAGAGTCCACGCTACGCGTCAAGGGGGCGCTACGCGTGGGCTTCTGTTTTTGATTTTCCAAAATTTTGATTTTCAAAAACCTTTTCTTTTCAATCTTAAACTCCTTTTCTTTTCAAAATAAAATTCTATCTAATTATTTTTGAAATATGTTTTTTTTTTATGTAAAACAACTTTAAAAATAAAAAGAAAAGAATGGGTTGTCTCCCATTGAGCGCTAGGTTTAATGTCTCCAGCCAGACATTACCTCTGATTAATCAGGTGGTTTCCCAATATTCTTTGAGGAATCACCTGTCTTTTTCTTCCTTCTTCTTCTTTTCCGATGCCTAATTACCTGTTTTTCATCATTCAAAGCATCGGTTAATTCAAAACAATTTAATTGATTGGGAAGAGATATACCTGGTTTGTTTGAAGGGTAAACTTTTTCCTCATTACTTATCCTGAGGTGTTCATGAGCACTGAAGCTTACTTCTTCTCCATAAACTTTGACTGCAACCATACTTTGATCAACATCCACTTTGATTTTTGCAGTCTTCATGAAAGGTCTTCCTAGGATCAGGGGGATCTCAGTATCCTCCTTCATATCCAGTACCATAAAGTCAACTTTGAAGTGGTACTTGTCAACCTTTACTAACACATCTTCCACAATCCCAACAGGCTTTTTGACAGAGCGATCCGCAAACTGTAATTCTGTCTTTGCTTCTTTTAGCTCATATTCACCAATGCGTTTTATTAAATCTAGAGGTATCAAGTTGATGTTAGCCCCTAAATCTAATAACGCATTCCTGATGTTGATATTTCCGATTGTTACAGGAATGGTGAAACTCCCCGGATCTTTACATTTTTTCGGGGTTATACAGTTTGTTTCTTGCTCTGTATCTCTTTGCACATTTTTTTCTTTTTCATTTTTTTCATTTTTTTCTATTTTTTCACTTTCTTTTTCTTCTTCTTCTTTCTTTTTCTCACTCTTTTCTTTACAATCAATTTTTACAACATCAATAGAAACAGCATTACATTGTTCCCTTGGGTTTTAAGTGTTTGCAGAAAACCCAGAACTCTTTAATTCGGCTATTTCTTTTGCGAGCTGACCCATTTGTATATCTGATGCTTTTCGGGCAGCTTCATTTGTCTCTACAAACTGCAATAACTGTTGAATAGCTTCCTCTATTCTTGTCAACCTTGCATTGTCAGTTTGTTGTTGCTTGAATTGATTGTTAGGAGGTCTGTTGGAAGGTCCAGTATCCTGTCTCCAGCCAATATTCTGATTTTGCCAACCCTGCGGGCAATTGTTAGGAAAAGAATTTCCATGATTAAAAGGATAATTACCTAAGGGTGCTCTTTGATGGTTCATTAAATTGGCTTGCTCTTGCTCATTTCCACAGTAACCACATGGTTGTTCTCCCATGCAGTGCGTACATGCTTTAAGTTGAGCAGGGGGTGGTGATGCTACTTGAGCAATTTGAAGTTTTTCCAATTGCTTGCTCATAACTTCAATTTGTTGAGTCAGTAATTTTTGCTGAGCCAACACTGCATCATTTACTCCCAATTCGAGCATTCCTGGCTTCCTTTGCATATTACCTCTTTCATGCTTTGCTTGTCGGTCACTAATAGCCATTGATTCCAATATTTCTATGGCTTCTTCCACAGTCTTGTTCATTAAAGAACCACCTGCACAAGCATCTAACATCATCTTGAACTGAGGCAATAAACCATGGTAAACGATTCTTACCTTCTCGGCATCATTCAGGTTGTGGTTTGGGCATTTTCTCAAGAGTGCCTTGAATCGTTCCCATGTTTCTCCTAATGATTCATCATTATTTTGGGAAAAAGAGTGTATGGCTGTCATTGCTTCAAAATATTTTGAAGGAGAATAAAATCTTTCCAAAAATTTTCTTTCAACATCGGACCAGTTTGCAAAACTACCCGATGGACAAGATTTAAACCATTCTTTTGCTTTCCCAATCAATGAAAAAGGAAAGAGTCTCATGTAAACAGACTCTTCTTGATTGGGTTCAAAACCAATTGTGCTGCATAACTCATAAAAAACAGTTAAATGTTCATATGGTTCTTCATGATTTAAACCAGCAAATTGGTTGTTTTGAATAATGTTTAAAGTGGCAGGTTTAATTTCCACTGGTAAAACTGGTCCTTGAAACATTCCCGAAACTCGGGGTGGACCATTTATAGCAGCAAACTGTCCCAATGTTCTCCTTTCAGCAGCCATATTTGAATTTTCAAAAATTTTTGAAGTAGAAGAAGAATTAGTTTGTGTTTTAGATTTCAAAGACTTATTTTTCTTTACAAACCTTTCTATCTCAGGATCAAAATAAATTTTACCTGCGGTAGATCGAGTTTGCATACACAAACTAGACAAAGAAAGTTAGTGTGATAATGATAAGAAATAAAAAAAAATTATCTAAGGTAAAAAAAAATATTTACCACGGTAATTAAAATTTTACTGTTTTACTGAAACAATTCAATCCCCGGTAGCGGCGCCAGAAAACTTGATCGGCCCGGAGTTGTAACCGGGCTTTGTGAATTGGCAAGCGCACCAATCGTTTGTAGTTTTCGAAATTTAGATATCGTTCCACTGGGATTGAAAGTCCAATAACAACAGTAATCTTCTACTTACTATGGTAAATAGGAAGGAAATTATAAACAAAAGAATGATTTATATACAGTTTATACAATATTCACAAGATAGCATGGTTGAGTGATTCATAAGATAAAAAGAAAATAAAATCTATCTAAAAAGTTGAGTTGTAATCTAGAATAGGTAAGATACTTGAGATAAACACAGATAAACAAATTATGTTGGAAATTGGATCCCTAATCTAGAATAACAATGAGGAACTCAAGACATGCATATTTAATTATCAAGTTTCATGTCATTGCAGCTTAAAATCATTATAACCGATCCCTCGTGATATAAATTCTAAGAATTCACCGTAAAGTCCGATCCCTCGTGAGCTTTCTCAGTAAAAACTTGCATTAAGACCTGGCCTTATGGCAACAATGGTTAACAACCCCTATAGAATTGAGATACCAAGGGTATTCCAACTTTTTACTTTCGTCAAAACAAGTTTCAATACGGCATAAATAATCATTCTCCCGTTTGACATTTATACTAATAAAACCAGTTTCGATACACATGAAAATCATTCTCCCGTTTGACGTTCATATTAATAAAAGGTTGAAATACTAACATGGACTTGAATCATAAACATGCAGAGGTCGAATTCACAACATTATACTCAATAGATTAGTTCACCAATTCCAACATAAACAGATTAGTTACACATGGTAAAAGTAAAAACAACACTTACAGATTTTGACATTATGAAGACGATGGAAACTTCACGATACAACGATCACAATACACCGAAACACACTCAAGTATCTAGAAAACTATTCTAGAACTACAACTCACAAAAGAAGTACTCAAAGTCGAGCACAAGAGAGAAGAGAAGAGAAGTGTATGGAATGGGATGCTATGAATGGTGTTGGATGGCCCTATTTATAGGGCTGAGCAAGGGTGCTGACGCTACGCGTCCCTGTGACGCTACGCGTCAGACCCCTGACTCAGCCTCCATTAAACACTTGATAATGGCCACTTTCAATAATTAATCTTGATCATGCCTGGCCACTTGGACATGTTTCCACGAGTTTTTGGCCATTTATGCTGATTGGGGTGGCCCTTGGGCTGAGTGGAGTGCCCATTATTGGGTCTAAGTGGGGTGGTTGGCCAAAAGTAGGAGTGGAGACCACGCAGCACTGACGCTACGCGTGGCTTTGATGCGTAGCGTCAGCATCAAAAGTAGCTCTTGATGCTACGCGTGGGGTGAGGCTACGCGTCAGCTCCTCCAGTGTAATTTTCTCTTGATTTCTTAACTTTTTCACTGCAAAACTAGAGAAAATTGATCAAGGGCAGATTATTTCCAACAACATCCATTTATTGAATTTAAATCCTAATTTTTTAACAAATTAAACTTATTTTTATAATTTTTATGAAATTTTTATTTAAGCTTTTATTGAAAATTTGAGGACTAACAACCACCACCACTGTCACGACCAACACCACTGTGACGTCCTACATCAATTTTATATTTATCTATATCCGATTAATTATTTTTCATAATAAATTTTTCGCGTTTATTGATAGTTAATTAGATCTTAATGTAAAACAACATTTAATTTTCTTAAGCACACTTAGAATAATAAACGATAGCAAATAAATTAAATAATAAAATGGAATTATTTAGAATCAGCGGAAGAAGAAAATGAAGACAGGGTCATTCGCCTGAGCGAGACCCTGATTCGCTTAGGCGAAACCCGTGAAGGTCGCTTAGGCGAGTTCTGACTCGCTTGGGCGAATTCTACATTTTAAACCTTAACAAACTACGAGACTTACAAGGAAAATTAACAATTCGGTTTTTACTCGGAAATGGGTCCACTCGGTCATATCTCACTCGAAACCTCTTAAACTTCCTTCACTCGGAAAAGGTTCTCTCGGGTATACCTCACTCGGAAACCTTCTAACCTTACTTCACTCGGAAGAGGTTCTCTCGGTCATACCTCATTCGGAAACATTCTAACTTTCCTTCACTCGAAAGAGGTTCTCTCGGGCATACCTCACTCGGAATATTCCTAACCTTCCTTCACTCAGAAGAGGTTTTCTCGGTCATACTTCACTCGGAAACATTCTGAGTGAATTCAGTCTTTCACTCAGAAGTGGGCGAGGGATACTCGCTTGAGTGAAATAGGCACAGAATCAACTGGCCCTCGCTCGGACAAGACTGAATCCGCTCGGGTAAGATTCGTCCAGTAATCAACTATACTACAGCAGACACAATTCATTCATGACCCGCAATTGTTCACAAAACCTGCCCATAGCAATTTATCATATACACCTACTATTGGCTCCGTGCCAATATATATATATCAAACTCATAAAAAAATCAACACCGACCACATTAACATCATTACCATACCACTTCAGCAACATGAATTCATGTCCACATTAATCAACATACCGACTCCAGATTAGTTCAACACACAAGCAACATGTTATGGCATCACATACACAAAAACTCATTATACATTACACACAGGATTCATTTCATAATTCCTCGGTTCCTTGGCATTAATCCTCCGCTTGGCGCACCTCCAGGGCTCCGACCTCTTCCCTGTCACTGGTTACTAAATTGAAAGAAAGCCACAGCAAGGGTGAGTGTTTGGCATCATAATTAATCAGAACATAAATTAAATAACAAAATACGTGTATATAAACTCTGTCCGACTGCTTTATCCACAAATTGCAAATCACACTCGGCAAATATAACAAATCATACTCGGCAAATATAGCAAATCACACTCGGCAAATATAGCAAATCACACTCGGCAAATATAACAAATCACACTCGGAAAATATAACAAATCACACTCGGCAAATATAGCAAATCACACTCGGCGAATATAGCAAGTCACACTCGGCAAATATAATTAGGTACATACACCATCACACAATTCTAATAATTCATCAATTATAACCACTGACTCTCACACAAAATCGACGCCTAGTATCCGGATACTAAAGGATCGACCTTCAGCTGGGGTCCTACTTGACACCCCGTGAACCCTGTTTGGTTCACCGAGTCCTGCTTGACTCTCCACCTCAACCACTGGGTCCCACTTGACCACTGGGTAGCTCAACTGGGCACAAAAACCACGGGAGCTGAAAACGAGGGGCTATACATACCGTCGGCCGTCCCCCACCACACAATCATACATATATAATTCACATTTCTCATATCATATCACAAGTGGCCATCAACAACAACACATACTCATCAAATGGGCGACCTACTTGTCAAGCCCGCCATCACATTGCCACTGGGCGACCTACTTGTCAAGCCCGTCATCATATTGCCACTATACACATCGAATCATCACAATACAAAACACTTTAATCTCATACTCATCATAAACCATACACAATTCACATTCATACATACATACACATGCAACTATCATCCAATATTTCTTACCGTGTTCATAATCGGTTCAACGACTCGGACCCAAAATATGTACCTAATCTAATTAATTACAACCCGAACACCCCCTTACCTTGATTCCAAGCTTTAACGATTTGTTCTTGATGCCGATTGCGTCCTCTAAGTGCTGGGCTCAAGGTTCCACCTCTGAATTCAATACTCGCTTCGTCACTCGATCCTCCGACGTTCGTTTTGCTACCTACGGAGGTCGAACGCAAAACCCATTAACATTATACTACTCTAATTGTTCTAATTACCACTTTCAAGCTCCCATGCATTGGAGGAGTGGAAAACAGAAGCTTCTCCCACCATGCATGTCCATCGGCTAGAGAGAGAAAGTGAAGAGGGAAGACATAACTCAACTCTAACGGGTCCATTGTATTCACCTCGAAGTCACGATCTCGGAAATGGGGTTATTTCGAAGTTTTGACGCGAACAGAGTCTTCCCTTGGAGCATGCAACTCTCGGCAGTGAGGGAGGAGAAGAGGAAGAGAAGGAGAAAAAGAAGAAGGCTTGCGTGGATAATGAGGAAGAAGAAAGGAAATCCTTATTATTTAAGACTCAGGGGCAAAACTGTCTTTTCCCCATTTCTTTTATATTTTCTTTGAAAGTTTTAATTAAACCTTTACCTCCTAATTACACCTCATTTAACCCTTTTTGTAATTAATCAACCAAATAAATTTATTTATTTCCTCACTAGTTAATTATTTATAATTGCCTAATAATTCATAAAAATATCAAATAAATCCCTAAAACAATTATTAATATTTTTCGCTACTCATAATTTTAATAAAATATTAGGGATGTTACAACCACCATCACAATTACGACCGCTACCACCATGACCATTGCCCAACCGCCACCGTTATTCCCACCACAACCTTACCACCACAACGACAATCACTGTTACTGTCACCACCACAATCATCATCATTGTCCCCACCAGCACCACCCTGTCGTTGTCATTGTCACTACCTTCTTCATCACCACCACCTCTATCGCCATCACCTTCATCACCGTCGCTATCGTGGTCATCATTATTACAACGACAATATCCACCACCATTATCAGCACTTGTTCTCATCATTAGACAACTACATCGTCTTCACCACCACTATTGTTACTGCCACCATCATTTATTATTATTGTATAAAATTTATTATTAACATTAATATTATTATATTATTGTTATTGTTTATGTGTGAAGTAATGTGAATCATTATAATGAAAGTTTTACAATAATTTTTAAAATTCAAAATCATATAAGCTAAACATGAACCTAAAATCTAAAACGAGTTTTGATTTTTAAAAATTTTAAAACTAAAAATCAAAAATCATCTCGAATAGTTAAAATAACTCTTAGCAATGCTCTCTTTAATTCTAATTATTTTTAAGACAAAATTTTACACGGTATCATATAGTCTATAATAACGTACTTTATGTTGTGGAGGCAATCTCCACTGTTTCCATAGTTTTAATTATGTGTCACCTGATTCATCAGATATGTGTAGGTGTTAAATGTCCTACATCATATATTTCCATAGAGAGATGCACTCAATTAGTGCTTTCGACATGCATCTAAGAACTATTACTCCAATACATAACAGTTAATGCATTGTTGTTGCTTCCCAGAACTGTGGGACACAGAAATTATGTGAGTGCAAGTAGACATAGCAGCAAAGTATATGCTATTGAAAAATATGTTTCCTAGAGATTGAATAACAATGCAGCATGCATTATCTATCCGTTGCCAATTTCTAAATTCTACAATAAATTGAATAGGTAGGCACTATATGCAATGCAATACTTCCTAGAGAGTTGTAGCATGAAAGATCCAGCAGAGGTATAGAGCAATAACCTTTGCCCATGAGAGCATGTCAGAGTGGGGTGAGTAACAAAAGGGGTCAGAAAAATTTACCAAGCTGATGTCACAATAAACTGACAAGGGTCCCTTTTCTGTGTGGACTTGTAATGAATAAGCCAAAGTAAGCTCAAGCCATTATAGCCAGTGTGCATTGCATTAGTTAAGCCGGAATAGTAATTGTTTGTTGTGATTTATTTAATGTTGATCTTATCATCAGACTCAGACTGCACTATGCACTGGCATCAAGGAGAGACTGTATATATATATATATATATATATATATATATATATATATATATATATATATATATATATATTAGTCTCAAATAGAACTTCCGGACAACAAAATTCTATCTACAAGGCTTAATATAATTGCATTTTCAGATATGTTTGAAGTCAAGCCTAGATTTTATATTAAGGTAGTATAACCTCCTTTGGTCTGTTGGTATATCAAATTCAAGTTGGACATGATTACAAGACAAATAACAAAATTCTATCTATTAAGATTTAACATAATTATATTTTTGTTAAAATGGAACAGTCTCTAATCAGCTGATTTTAGTAGAAGTGGCATAAACTTGTATTAAAATTTGAAATTGGAGAATAATATCAAGTTATTAAGGGCCTCATGTACAAGAAGCACAAGAATGGGGTGTGGGCTTGCCAGAAGACATGTAGCTAGCTGGAGGATTCAGAATCTGACTTACCCATGCCATTATATGGTCAAATATGTTGGACTCATTACTGGTCACTACCTCACAAAAAAGCTGATACAAGCTTCTGTACACGTACCATTCAAGAATCTAACTTGAATACGCAGGGGACCCCACCATCACTGAGAAATCCAGTGCTGTTGCACCATTATGCCACCTATGATCCACATGCAATATAATCTATCTTGGGTTAATTTGGGAACTTGGGACCTATCTATCTCCTGGTGAAATTTGCTTCAATGTGGTATTTTTTTTGGCTATTTGCATTTCAAGGGGTGAATATGGTCTTTTGACCAAAGTTTGTTACACATATAATTAGTATGATAAAGTATGTATTTGGATAGGTGTTTTTGATGACCATGGCAAAAGCATGTGTTAAAACACTTTTCACTTTTACATGAAAGCTACTTTTTTCTCAGTTTTGAAATGGACCCGTATCCATCTCATTTAAACACAGATTTTTTAGTACATCTTAAAACACGGATTCACATACTGAAAATAATTTTTTCTTAAATAAAATAATCCTTATTAAAAAAGTTACAAGGTGACTGAGAACTTATTTAAGTATTTAGGTTAAATAAAGACATTATTGGAGAAAATAACTGATGATTCTTAATTTTTTTTTAAGTTACAAATAATAGGACAAATTGAGATAGTTAAAGAAACATCATAACATAACGAGACAGACAGGGTTTTTGTTAGTGTTCATCAATATCCATTTCCCTCCATTAGTCATTCAAGGATTAAGAATTTACTGTGGATATTATCCAATAAAGTGGCATATTTAAAACCATGATAGGATTTGATTTTTTATATTTATAAAAATATTTTTTATTCTTTAAGATAACGGTAAAAAAATAAAATAATAAATGCTATTAAATGAGGAAACCAAGATTTGAAGTCAGATCTTTATATTTTATGCTCATACGTGTTCTTATATGACAATTTTTTTAATGAATCTAATATAAATGACAAAACTCAGTCAGATTTGAAAGCACCAGCAAGGTGTCGTTTTTTCCACCAAAAGAGAAAAGGAAAACAGAAGTATAGAACAAAGTTGTACGGCATCCATTACAGCTGGAACTTACCTTTACCCCCCACTCTACAACAGTTTTCATCTTCAAGAATCCAATAGAGGCATGACTAGACTGATTTCTGCTCTGAGTAAAAAGAAAAAATGATAATTACATTTTAACCTTTTTTTTTAACATTTTAACCTTTTTTTTTTTTTGGTCCGAAACATTTTAACCTTAAAGAGATCACTTTATTGCGCTTTGGATGGGCCTTGTGCTTGGTTTTATTTTTTTTTTGAAATCCAATGTAGCCTTATTGGCCCTTTTCACTTGAACTTAATTCAATTCCATGATCTCACAGGCGAAGAAAAATATCACAGTCTTTGGTTTACTTGAATCACTTGATGCATGTCACTTCTATGCTTGGAAGTGTTGAATTTTTCTGAAAGGGAATTAGCCAAATGACACACAAAATAATTGGAATCTTTTTTGTCTATTTGTGGAAATAGCCTTAGCCATAGGCTTTTATATTGTCTAAAACAGATTATTATGAAAAACATCCAACACATAATTCATATCAGTACTTAACATACATGCATTGAACACAGTCTGCAGGCGCATATAATTGAGGCTCATTCTGATAAGATGCATCAATCATGCAAACAGCCAAATGTCATTTGAAAATCTTTCAACACCCCATTTGGATCTCTTATTTTTTTCTCTTACACATCATTTTCTCTATTTCTCCACCTCATAGCAATACATTTGTCTTCTTTTCAACACATACACACACTCACACAACCTTCCCTCAAACATAACTTTCCCTCTTATCACACTGACAATGCATTGGAACTGCAAATGTTATTAGGGGGCCAAGCTCTCTTGTAGCTTTCCCTGTTTACTTTTGTGGCAGACCAAGTACACATATGGATGGTAGCATCCTTTTCAGTGAAGGTTACAAGTAAGTCTGCTCCATCATCCATGTGATAAAGGATGAAGGATCTGTCCTTGGTTAGCTGAAGTTGTCTATGGGCCATACATATTCTTCCCCTCAAAATCCTAAAGGGAAAAGAAGAGATAAAGGTGCACTCAGTATTAGTTAATTGTGGTGTGATAAAGTCCCCTTCATGTTCAATGAGTGGTCAGAGAGGGAAATCCTTCTAGACAGTATCAAGTGGGGTCATTCTGAAGATTTAAAGCACGGTATAAAATAATATTGCTCCCATCCCTCGTTTACAATAATTCATACCATTTGAATCAACTGATTGTGTCTCCATTTTATTAAAAAGAGATAAGTACACACCTTTCATTGTTGTTTGATTTCAAACAATGCCACTAGTCCCCTTAGGAGTTGGGACCCCCATAGAAAAAGTCATGTTTATCTTTAACTGAGGAAAGATCATGTTAACAAACACATGCAAGGAGAAAAAGAAAGACATTGGAGCTGCATTATAAAAATTGGAAGTTGAAAGAAAAGCTAGACAAAATAATGATAGATAACATGCTTATGCACTATTGATACGTGATTAATATAATCCTTGATACCCCATTGGAAATGTATCACAATTTGTCCTCAAGGTACAAACCTAATATTTCCACATATCTACATCTAAAAAAAGAAAATCAAAGCATGAGGTTAATGGGAACCAAACATAATTATCAACCCACAAGGTCATATTTATCAAATAAATATCTCTCATATGTGATGGTGTTGTAGCTGCAAGAGTCTAGAATATGCTCCCTCTGGCTTGCTTACAAGTTCAGCATGGCTACCTTGCTCTACAATGCGCCCATCTTGAACCACTCCAATGCTGTCAACCCCTCTAATAGTAGACAAACGATGAGCCACGAGCATGGTGGTGCGGCCCCTCATTAGCCTCTCTAAGGCTTCTTGTAGGACACACTCAGATTCAGCATCAAGTGCACTTGTGGCCTCATCTAGTAGAAGAATTGTAGGGTCCTTGAGCACAGCCCTTGCAATTGCAATCCTTTGCTTTTGACCACCTGAGAGTTGTACACCTCTCTCACCAACTGGGGTCTTGTAACCCTCAGGCAAACCGCTTACAAATCCATGCACGTTTGCCGCACGTGCCGCTTCAATCACCTCGACTTCACTTGCACCTTCTTTCCCATATGCAATGTTCTCAAAAATGCTTGCTGCAAACAATGCAGGTTCTTGTTGCACCAAACCAATCTTAAGCCTCAAAGACTTCAAATTCAACTTCCTAATGTCTTTCCCATCAATCATAACCTTCCCAGCAATAGGGTCATAGAAACGCTCTATCAATGCAATAACAGAACTCTTCCCTGAACCACTTGCCCCCACAAGAGCTTGGCTTTGACCTGCACGGATTCTAAGGTTGAGATCCTTGAACACCATCACATCAGGCCTTGAAGGGTATGCGAAATCAACATGTCTTAGTTCAATCTCACCGCGAAGCGATTCGACCTGCTCAGCATCAAGATCATCAGGGTCAATTCTTGTTGATCTGTCCAGAATAGAGAAAACAGAACCAACAGCTTCACCACCACGGATTATCTCCGGCGCAAGGCTCACGGTTTCTGCCACTGAATTTGCAGTGATAACTAAGACCACAAACACCTTGATGACTTTAGAGAAGGTTGAAGCACCTTTGCTCACTAAATGTGCACCATACCATAGAATGAGAGCCTCAGAAGCATAAAGAGCAAGCTGAGAGAGGCCAAACAACATGCCAGAAGTTTGGCTCCGGCGCAGGCTGCGGCGTTGTGGGACATGGAGCTCATGGCAGAAGACAGACAACATCTTGTTTTGAGCATTGAATGCTGCAACTGTTCTGATGTTGCTTACTCCCTCCCCTGCTATCATACTTGTCTTTGCATGAGCCTTGGCTGTGTCTCCAGCAAACCCTTTAAGAGATAGTTGCTGTAGAATCCCAAGCAAATAGTAACATGCATTGTTAGCACTTAATCAACAGTGTAACGTTCTAGTTCTACATAAACCAAGTTAACAGAACAAGATTATAGATCTAGGATTTTCTTAAGTAAATTATTGATACAAATAAAGTCCTAGCATAATAGACAGGAACATCAAACTTACATAACTGAATCAACACATGTTTAATTTGAGAAAAAACAGCTTCATGCACAAATATTTTAAAGCAGGAAAGACATAAAGTGATAAAAAAAACTCACATTTGGATAATTATCGGTGAAAACAAAATGTGAAACCAAGAAAATGTTTTCTCAATCCGGGCCATTTGGTTTCAGATAAATATTTTGCTTTTATTTCACGTTCTTGCCTTTCCTTACAAAACTATTACTTTATTTCCATCTTTTCCTTGTTTGTAATGTTTGTATAAAAAATAATGAAAACAATTTTTTCTTGTTTTTACTATTTTTCATATAAAGGTTTGAAAATGTGATGGTTTTATAATTAAAAATAAAAACAAAAACTATTTTTTCAAACCAAATGACTCTTTATTTTCCTATATTTTTATTGTATAGTTTCTTTGTGAATGATAAGAGCAGCTTGGAGGGAAAATCTCAGCTGTGAACCTACGATGCTGGTTTTGTTGCCTACTAAATCCATGCAAGGAGGTAAACAATAAATAACTGTAAGTATAACGGTAATTCCATCCAATAATTGAAGGTATGTATGGTTCTGCCAAGATTGGACACAGGAATTTTGGTAATTTGAGTAATATCTCTACTCATTTTAGGTAAAAGGTTAAATTCACAAAAATCCACTGAAAAGAACCAAAAGGGCTAAAGGGGTGTGGGACCAGGAGGAGAGAGATTGTTAATGTTACATGCACAACTACTACATTAAAAGACATTGATAGATATAATAACAGGTACATGTCCTTTTGACCAATCGGTCTATTTCCTTGCCCTGTGCCTAATGCATGCGCAGAATGTAGAACACTACCCGATACAGGATCAACTCGGAAGTGATTGTCACTATTAATTTGAAAATGTTTGCATGTAAGGGTTAATACTTTTTTCTTTTTTGATGCATGCACTACAGTGATAGTATTAGTGTTAATGCTAAGTGTGACCGATTTAACTGAAATTCTATGTTATTCCCACGTTGTTATTTATATAAATTAAAACAACTGATGTATCTTGTAAATTTATCACATGATGTTTGTTATTAAAAAAAATAGAGAATTTTTTTTTGTCAGTAGAGAATTTAAAAGTTATATATATAACTTAGTAAGATGTTAAGTCTATTTTTTCTATTTAACGTTGCATGGTTGTTATATGGAATCGAAATCAACAAAAATAATAACACATGAGATAATCCCGACTCCCGTGAAAAATCTGCAGAATAAAAAACTTGTAGGCTTACATTTTAAAATAAATTAATTACGATACATTAGTAATTAGTAACTAAAAATCATTATAAATATGTTTTTAATGTAATTATTATAGAAATAAATATTTTTTAGCATTTCAATAAAAATTTTAAAATAATATAATAAAAGTTAATTTGATAGTGTTTGCCCAAAAGTCAAAAGTTACAGCAATTAACATATTAACACATGCCCAAATACTAGTAATTTTCAGTTAAAATAGCTTAATCGTGTAGAAAGAATTTTTAAAGAGCAAACGTTATTCTTATGAAAGTTTAGATTAGATTGGACTAGAGAATCATCTATAACATCTTACCAAAAAAGAGATTCTTCTATATCATAAAATTTCTCTCTCTCTCTCTCTCTCTCTCTCTCTATATATATATATATATATATCCAAATGTGCCCACCAAATAGTTATATATTCACAAGTTGTGAGGGGATAACTGTGTACCCCAAAAGCAAGATGCAAACTCCATGTGGTCTCACGTGCATATTCAAAATCTTCAATAATTAAGCACACAAATATATATATATAAGAAAATTCTAATCAACGACCTAAAATCACTAATTAGAAAACAAGAATAGAAATTTTTTTCATATAATTTTTAATTCCTTAACTAATAATAAGCACCGGTTAACGAGTTATATATATATAAATAATAATAATAATAATAATAATAATAATAATAATAATTTTTATTTTAAAATTAACATAATCATATGATTTATGTATGTGGTCACATGTGTAGAACTGAAAAAGACTGAAAACGATCACGGGTGGGGAAGGCAGAACAGAAAGAGAAGTTCAGATTCCTAGACAAACTAAAAAGGTTTGGGTTTTGTAGGAAAATATATGAATAAGAAAATGAAGTTTCCTCCATAGTGAAGATGAATTTCCAGTACCCAAAAAATATTATTAAAAAATAAAAGTGACTAGCTCTGCAACATGAGTCCCAATGAAGGACTTGTTTTTTGTCTTCAAAATGAATAAATGATTAAAATAGAAACCCTTATACATTTGGCAAACACAGCATAACACAAAATAATAAAATTTAAAGCTGAACTGCTAGAAGACCACTCTAGTGTATGGAATCTTTACACATATAATACTATATAATTATAATAAAATAAATAAAAATTCACCGCCATTAATGAGATTTTAATATAGCTAGCTATGTCTGAGTTATTTTGCAGAAGTTAATGTAGTGGAGGTGGAAGGAGGCACGTGCAGCGTTCAACCCTAAGTGGTTTTAGCTTTTGTCGTTTAATGCCAGCTTGTTTGTGATGTATAGATTCTCAAAAGTATATAAGGTAAGAATCTAAGGCTAGTAAGTAGTAATAACTAATAAGAATAGGGTCCATTAACAAGGGCATTGTCCTATTTTCAAAATCAAAAGCAAATTCTTTTCTATTTCTAATTTTTAAATTCGTGTCATAAGACCACTTATTAGCATTTTTCATGAGAATAAACCCCCCTCGCCCACCTCTGTGTCATAGTCACTGTCAGGTCAACACATGCAATAACAAGACAATTTTGTAAGTTCACTTTTTCAAAATGAAAATAAAAACACCCCTCGTTTGGATGACGATTAATCAATTTTTATGACATGCTGCACGTGGAAGTGGACTTGGCTAAAGAAAAATTGTACAAAACTTAAATCAATTTTTTTCTTTTTAGCTATTATTTTTTATATTAAATCATGATGAAGCTTTTAAAAGATTAATGAATGAACAAAGTAACTAAAGAATTGAAGGTATAAAATATTCATTAAAAATGTTATTGATACACTCTTAATAATTTTCAATGCACTCTTTTAGTCAAAACTGTTTCTTTTCTGTGTTACTTCCTTAATTAGTGTCTTACACTTGTTAAAATTCTGATACCAGTTCAGATGACCCTTTTAAAATTCAGCTTTAATTTGAGAACTTAATGAAATAATATAAAAGAATAGTTGTTCTTTTCCATAAAAGTGTGATGAGGGATGAGGGTGAGTTTTACCTGAGCAAAATTGGCTAGAACAAGAAGAGGGAAGGTTGCCAAGATGAGCAAGGAAACCCTCCATTCCACAATGAAAGCAACTATAAAAGAAGTAAGGAGTGATGTCATGTTCTGCAATATCACTGATATCCTCTCAGCAATAGCAGACTTCACATCAGCTGCATCAGTGGCGAGCCTAGCTGCAACAAGGCTTGAGTTGTGCTCCTCCTCATCGAACCATCCAACTTCATTCCTCAAAATAGCTAACAAATTTCCAAACACCAAAATTAAATGTTATCTTACTTGTTTTCTTTTTTATCTTTCAAAATATCTGTAAAAAGGGAAAGTGGGAGAATCAAAGTTTGAATCTAAGTTTCAACACTTTATATTCATGTCACACAACAAGTGAACTCATTTGACATATTTTGACAAAAATAATAGTAATAATAATAATAGACTAATTTTAGAAGCTTTCTAAAAGAACTTTTGAATAATTTATTCCTAGACACGGGCTAAGAATTTTGGCATTATTTTCAAGTGATGGAAGAGAATGTAAGAACAGGAAAGAAACCTAACACACACACATATAAAGAACACATAAAATAAAGCATACCGGCAAGCATCATTCTTCTAACCCTTGTGGTGAGGTTTTCTCCCATGATACTAAAAAAGTAATGTTGAATCAAGTATGCACCAACTGCATAAAGACCAGCACCAATGTATATGAAGACATACTCCTTAGTCTTCCTCTCCATGGATGCATAATTTCTAAAGTAAAAGACCTCAATCATGTTGCTCATGACAATAGCAAAAGTAGGGCCAATGAATCCAGAAAGAACCGAACCAACAGCTCCCATGATCGAGTAAGGCCACTCAGGAGCATTCAACTTTAGTAGCCGGCAGAAATATCCATCAGGGGCAGGATTTTTCTTATCTGTTTCGGCATTCGATATCATCTCAATGCGGCCATCAGCTCCAGTGCTGTACTGGTAGCTCAAGTTCCTCAAGCTTCCTGACCTGAGACTTAAGGACTTTGTTGACAACGAATGGCTCAACCGTGAAGAACGTGTCCGGCGAGTTGAGGGGTTAGAGAAGTCTCTATTTCCAACCATTTCTTGGAATCGAATCAGCGATGCATAGGTACCTGCCTTGGCAATGAGTTCTTCATGTGTACCTGTCTCAACTACTTGTCCTTGTTGTATAACTGCAATGGTATCAACATTCCTTATGGTTGAAAGACGATGCGCAACAACTACGGTTGTTCTTCCAACCATGAGCCTGTCTAGTGCCTCTTGAACAATGCTTTCAGACCCTGCATCAAGAGCACTGGTTGCTTCATCTAAAAGAAGGATCTTTGGATTCTTCAACATGGCTCTGGCAATTGCAATTCTCTGCTTTTGGCCTCCAGATAACTGAACCCCTCGCTCTCCAACCTGATAGAAACAGAAAACATTGATTCATACACCCTTGATTAGTATTAAACGATCAATTTGAAGCCAAAAGAAAAGAATGGTACAGTTTATTTATGCTTGAAAATTATTAGCATTACCTACCTGAGTGTCATATCCATTAGGAAGCAAGGTGATAAAGCTATGAGCATTTGCAGCAGAAGTAGCAGCTTCCACTTCAGCCATTGTTGCATCAGGTTTTCCATAGAGTATATTCTCAAGAATGGTAGTTGCAAAGAGTGCAGGTTCTTGATTCACCAACCCAATTTGATCGCGTAACCATTTCAGCTGTAGTGTCTTGATGTCCACACTATCAAGCAGAACCTGACCTGCTTGGCCATATCAAAAGATCAGCATGGTTATTCATCCAAGAATCAAAACATGCTATGTGAATACCATACTTCAAATTTTAATATCTTGTATGTTACCTTCATTTGGATCATAGAACCTTTCTATCAAGGAAACAACGGTGCTTTTTCCAGATCCACTGCCACCGACAACCGCAACAGTTTTTCCAGCAGGGAAAAAAATTGAGAAATTGCGAAAGATAAACACATCCGGCCTAGACGGGTAGCTGAAAGTAACATCTTTAAATTCAATACTGCCATTAACCTCAGCTAAGCATTTCCCTTCTAAAGGATCTTCCACTATGGTGGGTTTCTGCTTGATGATCTCCATCAATTTGTATCCTGCTGCTTTGCCTTTGCTGAAAGCACCCAAGTTGGAAAACGACTGACCCAAACTCCTGTTGAAGCGAACCAATAAACATGTCATGATCAAACAGATGACATCATTAGAAGTGCCATTGTTAATAACAGAAATTCATCAAAAAGTTTCTCAAATTAGGTTCTCACATTCCACCAACAATGGCAGAGAAAATAGCTGTGAATGCCTTGCCTCCATCTGTTTGTCCATTCCTGATGAAAACTCCAGCATACCAGAAAACTAGTGCCCAAGACATGCATGCTATCCCATATGTGCATCCTAGGCCTAAACCTTTAGCCATCCCTGCCTTGTATCCAAGTTTCAGTGTGTTTTGTATTGCATCAGAATAAGAATTCAGTGCCTTGCTCTCACCAACATAAGAGTAAACAGTTCTAACTTGAGCAATAGCCTGTACAAATTCCACATAATAGAAGATTTATAAGTCCCTACATCAATCTGTTACTTTTTATTTTTGCTCTTTTTACCATGCAAAGGAAAGCAATTTACTTTAGGCAAAACTTGATTTCCTTTCATGTACTTAATCGTAGGTACTATGGTTGGCATTAGAGCAACAACACACAACCATCAACATCATCGTCTCCATGATTTTTCACTATTATACTCGCAAAAGAGAAAAGCTAAAAACTTTCATGAGTGCTTCACATGACAAGACATCACATCATTTCATATCATACGTTAAACATCCACTGAACTTAAAACAAGGCGCAAAATCATATGGGAGGTAAGCATGCGCTAACTGTACTCAAAAGTAGAAGGATCAAAACTTTTCCTCAAACCCCCAAAAAAATACTTAAAAAGAAAAGGTAGATAGAAAAATAAAAACAAACACACAGCCGACTCAACAAACATTTTTCTAAATGAACATTTTTTTGTTGCTTCCATAAATGAAACATGTTCAATGTTGATGCATATTATGTTGTTCCAACCACCAAGTGCTTAGATCAGGTCAATTAACAATTATCTTAAGTTCATGTCCTGAAAATGCAACTGCGGTAAAACTCGGTAGAAAAAACTTGATCACGTATAACAGTCCTATCAAGTGTGAGTTCCAAAAAGGTATATCATGTTATAAAAAAAATGATAATTTTTGAAGTTGAAGCATGAGAAATTAACTTTACCTGCTCAGCTATTATGCCAGCATTTGCATAGGATTCACGACTCTTTGATGTAAGGCCAGTGAGTGTGTAAGCATACAAGCCACCAGCAAATGCAATCCCTGGAATAACTGCAACACTCAAAAGTGCTAACCTCCATGCTGAGACAAAACCAACCACTAAACCCGCCAGAAACGTTGACAAATAATGAATGAAGTTCCCAACCTACACAACAAAACAAAAAAAAAACTTCTAAACCAACAAAACGTAACCATAATTTAATGAAACAAAAGCATTAAAACAAGCACATATTGCAATATTTGCAAGTGACCATGTCCCCGGCGCACATTAAACCTTGGTTTGCTAACGGGCACCACTTTGTGTAAATGATCACTTGTGGGCCCCACCTTAATGGATACCTGATATCTCAAGTTATCAACCACCCCAGAAGGCCATTTTTTCCTAATTATTTTTTCCTTTTTCCCCCTTCATGTCATAGTGGAAAAACACTAAAAAAATGGCAGATTCAAAGCACCTTCTCACTAATAGCATCTTGCACTAGCAGTGTATCAGTGGAAACACTGAAAACAATATCTCCTGTTCTTGCATCTGTGTCAAAGAAACCAACGTCTTGTTTAAGCACTGCTTCCAAATACTTCTTTCTCAGTGTGCTCACTTGCCTCTCCCCAGTGTACATCCAGCATGCAATTTCTAGATAATTGGTACCAAAAAAATAAAATCAATTTCATCACCATACAAAAAATTAAATAAAAATTAAGAAATAGTAGCATAGTCTTTTATTTCCTTAAATGTTACAAATTTTGATTTTGATGAACGATAAGGGATTCAATTATTAATGAAAATGTGCACCAATCATTAATGTTAACATTTGATATTAAAAGGATTAGATAATGTTAGGCAGGAAAATCTCAAGTGGTGAGATTGACAAGTGAAGGAGGAAAAGGACGAGTTTGTTTTGTTGACACAACACGTGGGATCAATGTGAAGTGGCTAAAACAACAACAGTCACACACAACAAGAGTCTCAAAGCAATGGCCCAACAAGTGTGGTCGATCTTCTTCACAGGTTATTAGAACCAAAGAACATATATAATAAGAAAGAAAGAAATTAATGATTAATAATAGAGAGACAAGGTTGCAAAAATTGGAGACAGGGAAAAGAGATTGATAAAAAGAAAAAAATGAAAACTAACATACCTGCATAGGATGATATGCAAACTACAAGGCCAAGGTACACAAAATAGAGAGCATACTGCAATGATGATCATGAAAAAGAAAAAAGAAAAAGGGAAATAGCATTAGATCCCAGATCTGAAATGAGGTTACTAATAAGAAAGATTAGTGTTTTTAAGGAATTTGAATGAAGTGGTAGTGATGAGGGCGGGGAATAAGCACAAGCATTTATTAACCTTTGACACTTCCTCTGTCATTTTCTTCAAGTCCATTTGGTTTTTACCAAAACCATTAACCATTTCACCGAAGAGGAGGAAGAAAACAGGCATGGATGAGCCATGAACAATGGCTCCTATGCTGCCAGAGATCATTAGCATCCAATCATACTTGTCAGCAAATGAGAAGAGCTTGTAAAAGGGCAAACTCTGCTCCTTCTTCTTCTCTGCCTCAGGCAATGCTTTAGGCTCAGAAACTTCAGCCATGACAACAACAAGCAACAACTAAAACACCACCACCCCACCAAACAAAACACACTCTTGTGAAGTTATAAAAGCCAAAAGGGTAAGTGAAAGTTGTGAAAAAATTGGATTTTTAGAGTGACTCGTGGCTCAATGCCATGAGGAAAGGGATCTAAGGTTTAGTGGGCATTGAATGAAAGAGATCTGAAACAACAACAATAACAACAACAACCCCTTTTGATATGTATCTTCTTTTGCAAATTGCAAGTGTCAATATCGTTTTTGGTCCCTCTTTTATCAGCCCGAGACACTCACTGTGCGTAAGTAACTTGGGTGTGCAGAGAGAGCAACGACAGAGTGTGTATTGGTGTTGTTGGACAGTGGTCAAAGAGAACATGAGTTTGGGAAAGAGAGAGAGGTGTGGAGTGTGGTTTTATAGTGTGAACGCTTTGGTTTAAAATGTTTTTAAAATGGGATCTATATTTAACAAATACGTATTTATTCAGGCAAACGGGGTAAAATAAGAAATTAATTTATGGTTAATAGCTAATAATAAAAAATTAATAATTTCAACCATCATCTAATATGTGTATGGTTTAATCGATTAATTAGAGTTTATTAGTAATGAATTTTTAATTTATTAATCAAATAGAATTTACATTTTTTCAAATAACGTGACAAATCAACTTTTAGTATTAAATAACCCAGTTGATCAAATTTAGTGACTAACTAAATACTAAAGATTTTAGATTACAGCATGTTATGATGATCAAAGGTTAGCTTGATAGAGCCACAAATTACAGCATGTTATGATGGCTAAAGGTTAGCTTGATACAAACACAAAGGAATCAAAGTGAACAGTGTTACGGGGTTTTGTGCCTTGTTTCTTTCCTCTTCTTCTTTTTCCATCTATTCTGCATAAGAAAAAATTAGAAAAATCAAATCCATTTCTTCGTTCATGTGTACAAGGATATATGTTCAAAACTAAAAACGAATTATCTTCGTCTTAGATTAAATATCACTAATATAGTATTTATTTCTATGAAATTATCTATCAATTTAAAATATTTATGTATTATTAGTTACTTTCATTTAATTATATCCTCATTATATTTTGTTACGCATGTCCTTATTATATTAATAATGTAATTATAACATTTTTCTATAAAATCTGTAATCTAACACTTATATAACACTTGTAGAACTAATTCTTAACATATTTAATAAGAATGTTTTAGCTAAAGTCTGTTATTTTATCATAATAATAAGAAGCTTTTCATTACAAGTTATATCGGATATACCTTTAAAATAATGAGAAATACATTCATATTAATTTTAAATTATTTTATTTTTTACTTTTAACATTAAAAAAGTCGAAAATAAATACACCATGAAGCAGAATAAAATAGTAAGACAACAGTTATTATTGTTTTGAAATTTTCAGCGGTAATAAAAACATAAGACAAATTAAAAGGTTTTTTTTTTAACTGCATGCACAGTCATTCGAATGGAAGATAATCACGATTCTCCGGGGTTTAATTACATTTACTCCCTCCATTTTTTATGTTTTTTTAGATGGTTGCCGTTATATGTCTTTTTAAGATTTTAACACATAATTAAATATTTATTTAATAATTATAACTTCAAGAAAGTTAATTAAGAAATTAATGTATTAAGTAAAGAAAGAAAAATGGCATATTAAGAAAATAAATGGATAAAAAGTTATATTAATTATATTTCTTAAAAAGTGTGTAATAACTTTGAAGTACAGATAAAAAGTAGATTAATTAATATTTTTCATTCATTCGAAAAGAAATGTTTAGAAAACTAAACTGAAACGGCCGATTCAACCAGAAAGTTGGTGAATCAAGCAAGTGATTGATTTGAAATAACTTTAAAACCAATGAGAACTAGCTAAACTAACAAAAGTCGATGGTTTACTGGTCAACCAATCTATATTAAATTTTATGGAAATTGTAAAATGCTTAATGTGGGACTTTAACTCTTTACAAATAGGTATTGATAAGTTTATGGTTAAAATACCTTTTAAGCCTTCTTAAAGTCTAAGGTTTAGAAAAAAAACCCTTAAAAAAACTTGTAATTTTGGCCTTTATAAAAATTTTAGGTTTTTGAAATCAAGAAAACGTTAGCCTTAACTGTTAACAGATGAGGTGGCTAACATGTCACATGAAATTATTAATTAATTGCATGTATGTCCAGATGGTCGCTGACGTGTAAAGTTATAATGTTTTCCAAATTAACAAACCCTAATTAACCTCTATGGGGCACGTTAATAATAGTCTCTTTAACCTCTGAACCACTCAACCAGAACACAAAAAAAGATGGCAAAATCAAATGTTTCAACGGGGACTTCCTCATCCATGGAGATTCAACACGTTCAGTATAGCTGTGGGGAGCACCATGTGCTTCTCGTTTCAAAAACAAAGAAGAACAATGGAGGGCCTTTTGAAGGTGTCTATTTTTTTTGGTAAGTGAAATAATGTCATTATTTTCATTATGCCATCATTTTTATAGTTGGGGTTTTTTATGGTATGTATTTTCTTGTCTCAGAGCAATGATGATTGTGGGTCTTTCAAGTGGGCTCTTATTGCTTAGGTTGAGGGGAGTGAGGGTTGTACCTGCAAGTGGGATTTGGAGAAGATATGTGGGGAATTTCAGGTGAAGAATGCAAAAATGAAATCTAAGTTGGTGGCTGAGAAAAACAAATCTTCAATGTTGGTGATGGTTACAATTGTTTCCTGGGCCATTACGTTGATGATGATGATGTTATATGTAGCAACCAAGCATTGAGGAGAAGTGGATTAATGGAGAATAGGGGCTAAGGGTTAGGTGTTAAGGTTAAAAATGGTGTTTTTGTAAAAGGAACTTTGTATTAAATAGGGTTTTGAAAAAAACCTATAATAATAAGGGTTTAGGGTTTAGCTCATGTGTCATGTAGGGTTTAGGGTTTAGCCCCTGTTTCATGTAGGGTTTGTTATGAGTCTATGTTTGTTATGGTGTTGTGGTTTATAATCAACAAATTTTGTAATAGAATGAAAATTTTTATGGTTTGCAATCAACAAATGTTGTGGTTTGTAATCAACAAATATTGCACACAAAGTTAAATGAAACTGCAAATTGAAATGAACCTCAACATGATTAAATTAACATGATATATGTGCATCAGAGTATATGGACCTATTGGTCAAGTTACAAACAAATACATAAGTTAAGATGTTATATATACACAAAATATAAGGATCTATTGGTCAGGTTCCAAAGTAATACATAAGTTTTGTGAAAATTCATTATAATGAAAAGCCAAAATATTCAACTATTGATACTTTGCTGGGTGCCTGGGAAGTCATATGGCTCAATGTGGTCTCTGGTTATGTGACGCTTTCAATTCCCCTTCCATTTCCTATTCCTCTTCCCTTTCCTATTCCACTTTCTCTGAGTCTGCCCCTCCTTGATATTGTTATGGCATAAGGTGCATCAGTATCAACATGTGTAGCATTAACATTAATAGATGCATCAGTATCAACAGGTGCACTAGTGTAATCACCAATGTCAGACTCAATAGGTGCATCAGGTGCAGGTGCATTTTGAAAAAATTATAGAACATGTTATACAGCAGGTGCGGGTGTAGGATGTAACATCCCGATTTTTTTAATTAATTACTGAGTGTGGTAAATTCAGGATTAAGGCTATGGATTGATTAAATGAATGGTTGGTTGAAAATAATTGCCCATTTAAGTTAATTGTGGAATAATAATAATAATAATAATAATAATAATAATAATAATAATAATAATAATAATAATAATGCAAGAATGACCCTTGTGCCCTTGGTGGTTTGGAGGCTACGGTTCTCTCTCTCTTCCCTCTCTCTTTAATCACGCTGGTTGTGATTTAATGGCTGAGAGAATTAGCATTAAATGCTGATGGGATTGCATTAATATGGATGGAATGTTGATTAAATGGGAGCAGACGCTGGCTGTGTGGTGATAAGGCTTCAGCACACATTTCCCTTCTCATTCTTATCATTTCTCCTTGGTGTATGTTTGGAAGTGAGGAGACGCTTCTTCTTCTTCTTCTTCCTGAAGTTTCTGCTTTTTCTCCTTCACTCTTCGTCTTCTTCATCTTTTTCTTCCACTCAATGCTGTGCAGAGACGAGTGGGAAGTGGAATGCGAAGAGGAATAACATGGTGGCTGAGAGAGATCTGTTGGTGCATGTTCTGATGAGAGAAACGCTCCTTCTTCTCTCTAGAACTCTCTGAAGTTTTTGCTTCTTCCTCCCTGTTCTGCCAACAGCGTTGATGCTTGGGAGTTGGATGTTCTTCACTGTGGGTGAGGACTGGGCTGTCCAAGTGAAGAACCATGTTGGGAGTCCTCCACTGAGCTGGGTGAGGACGATGATGTAACTTGAAGGCTATGATGCTCGAGTGGAGACAGAGTTGGCTCTCCAAAGCTGCGAGCAGAGTGTTGATGGCTGAGAACGTGTTGCTGGGATGATTGAAGGCTGTGTTTGGCTCTTCCCATGGCTGAAAGCCGAGCAGAGTGCTGCTGATGGCTGGAACCGAGTCGTTCTGTGTGAACGAGTGGCCATGTGATTGCTGGAAGCTTTATTCCAGGTAATGGGGGGCTTTGTATCTCAAATGCATGGTTTATGGACGGGTTCCGGGTGAAACTATCACACTGTGTTGTGTTTGATGTGTGTTGCATGTTGTTGAGTAGTAGCCCGGATGCATGATGTTTATTATTTGTGTTGTGTATGATTTTTCGTCCATATGAAGGTTGATGCTTGTTGATGATGTTTATGTTAGAATGTATGAGATGCATATGATGAATGTCGAGTGCAATTGTGTGGTTTGTTATTGGTCCCTATGTGTGTAATGGTATGATTATATGCATATGATGATTGATATTGATTATACGTATGCTGAGTGCATAGGATGGGGACTGTTATGATAATTCCGAGTGGAATGTTATATGAGAAAGCAGGGAATGCTTGTTGTAGAGAATAATCCGAGTGGATGGCATAGTGATTGCCGAGTGGATGAAGTGTGTGTTGTCATCTGATTTGTTGTTGGAAATGCCGAATGCTAAATACCGAGTGGGCAATCGGATGAATATGTGTTTAATGAAATTGAATATGTATTGAATATGATGAAAGACCTCGGGTTGGACTCGGGGCAGTGCCTGGGGCACTAAGCGTTGGACGCTTGATGAAATACCTTGGGTTGGACTCAAGGCAAATGCCGAGTCCATTGGCGTTGGACGCCGAGTGAATGGGACCGTATGCATCCGATTCGCCACTGGAATGCGTTGGACGCCTATTACCGATCGGCAATCAGATGAAACAAGTGAGAATATGATTAAGTCCTTGAGCAGGGCTCAGGCACACTCCTTGAGCAAGGCTCGAAGTTGAGCATTATTGATAGTGATTAGAGTTGGGGTGAAATCCGAGTGGATAAATTAAGATATTGTTATTGAGGATGTTGTGCTTATAGCCGAGTGAAATGGGTGAATCCCGATCGGAGGATGTTGTGTGATTGTTTATATTAAATGGCAGTGTGTTATGATTGATTGAATTGTGTATTTGTATAATTGAGGATTGTGGTATAATTCGAGTCAGTAACTGTCATTTAATATGTAAAGCTCACCCCTACACCATTTTTCAGTATGTGCAGGTCGGTCTGGAAATGATACGAAGGACTCAAGTCCGAGTGATGTGCACTCCGACTGTTGAGTGCATGCATTGTATATATATATATATATATATATATATATATATATATATATATATTATGTTTAGTCAGTTGTAGCCTTGGCCGGCTCATAACAATGTTGTATAATGAATACAAATACATATGTATTGAAATCTGAGTGCATGTTTATATATCTATGATTTATATTGAAATCATGTAATTGTATCGGATAATAGGTGTTGGTGAATGAATAATGTTAAGATGCTAAGTATTCCGAGTGTATTAATATATATATATACATATAAGTGTTTTATGTTGATTTGATGCTTCCTACCGACTGGAATGTGTTGTTGAATTATTTGAGAAGTATTGATGGATGAAATAGTGTTAAGTTAATGATTTCGAGTGAGGCTATGATGTTTGGCTTTCCTTTTCCGAGTGAAGAATACTTAAATGGATTTTGAGAGAAAATCCTTTAGATGAACCCATTCTGTGTAGGCTTTGATGGCAGAATTTCCCGAGTGATCATGGGCCTAAATATTACCAAGTGAAAAGCATGGGTAAACCCCGAGTGGGAAAGAGTTTGAATATTCCCGAGTGGAAAATCCGAGTGATCCTCTTCCGAGGGAAGAGTTGTCGTAATGGTTGAGATTGGGATATATTCTAAGTGTGTGATACAGGTATAATCCGAGTGAATGAGATTCTATATCCCGAGTAGTTAAGATCTGAGCAAGTCTGAGTGGGACTTAACTTAATGGTTTTCCCCGAGTGAATAAGATAATATATACCGAGCGAATCTGGCTGGAATGTTTCGAGTAGAGTATGGTTGTGGAGACCCTTTCTGAGTGAAGGAAGGTCTATGTGTTCTCCGAGTGAGAGATGTGATGATACACCAAGTGATGAATGTGAAGTACTTTCCCGATTATGTTGAAGATAAGTACATCGAGTGGTGTTTGATTGGGAAACATTCCGAGTGAGGAAGGTTTATGGATTCCGAATGGAATAACCCTCTTTTTCCGAGTGGATTGTATATGTGACCCTTGAGGGTAGAATATAAATGACTAAGTATGATATGTTGGGTCAATCCTGAGTGAATGGAACTCTAGATTCCGAGTGATGGGAATTACCGAGTGTGTCACTCGCCTCAGCGAACAAGGCAATCGCTCCAGCGAGTGTGTGTGCTTTGGAAGGCTTTTGTACTGGCATCACTTAAGCAGCTTGTGCTTCACCCGAGCGTGTTGGCTGTCTCGCTCAAGCGTGCTGGATCTCGCTTGAGCGAGTGGACGCTGTTTTGTGGGCTTCACTTGAGTGTTTTGTCTTCCGCTGTATGCCTTCTTGGTCGGTTTTAATTTCCCTTGCCTTCCTTTCCTTTCTCTTTTTGGACCCGGTTCCATTGGCTTATTTTTGGGAAAAATTTTCCCTTGTTTTGGGTTTTATTTATTTATTAAATTAGGGTGTTTCATAGGAAAATAACTTAACCTAAAAGCCGTTATGCAAAGACCGACATCGTTAAAGCATTAAAGCTTAACACCAACTCCCAACACCGCGTATGAGACTCATGACATGATCCCGATATGAGCTATTCTCTCAATATCAGATGGTTAGAGTTGACTTATACAATCATGTGTTGAGGAAGTAACTTGGAAAATGATTGCTGGAAAGAAACAGTTGGTAGGTAAGTTCGTTGTTGCGTGTCAGCCTTTCTAAAATGATCAAAATCTCACTAACACCCTATATAGTAAGCTCACCTATTCAAAATGACTCTTGCACTACCTTCAGGTATAAATACCTATACATCAACAATAAAATATACTTTTTAGATACTTGAACTTATGTTTGAGCTCTGATAATCTTCTTGAATATTCGCTGACTTAGAACGTAAAAGTGTCCTTGTAGGTAACACCCTCTTTCGCCCCACATCGCGTAAGTCTGGTGATTTGGTACGAGAAATCACTCCAAGACATGTATTTCCCCTACTAGAATATAGGTTATAATACTAGATCCCTACTGCACCGGTGTAAAATCTGAGCGAATAACACATTTTAAGGACTAGTCTTGAGGCTAATCCTTGCACCCCGACCATGACCAGTTTAATATATATAGTTATATCCAATATACAGAGAGTGATATGGTAAAAAATAAGAACAATTAATTTTTACCATTCAGATCTAATAAGGGTTAAAATTAATTTCAATTTTAAATACTAACATGTGTGACGCCCCAAAAATATGGGTATACTTTTCACGATTTTAGTATTATTAATCTATGAAAAACATAGGTGGTGAAACTGTCATTCAATACCCTGGATCTAAAAAGACCTAACTTATATATAAAGATATGAGAATGTAAGTTAAGGGAAACAACTATTGAGGAATTCTCAATTGAAAACAGTGGAAAATTTATTTAAATTGTTGCTATATAGTTGGGTTCGAAGTGGTTAAACATCATAAGGATTAATGACCTCAAAATATATCCAAAGGGTTCATAAGTTGGTTTAAGATGAAGATCATATATAAAGAAAATGAAAAGTGATAGAGGCAATACAATTTGGAGGACCAGGACATCCCTCGCTCAAGCAAGAACCACACTCGCTTGAGCGAGTCCCAAGGGAGCGCTCGAGCGAGACATAGAGCGAGCTGAGCGAAAGAAATAAGAGAAGGATCAGGGGCCGACTCGCTTGAGCGAGCCCCATCTCGCTTGAGCGAGATCCTCAGAAGTCGCTTGGGCGAAGCAAGCGAGCACGGGTGAAAATCGTCCAGAATCTACACAATGCTCACTCGCTCGAGCGAATGCCACCTCCAAAAGCCTTTCGCTCAAGCGAAATTTGACCAGTGGCGTATCCCCTCCCTCTCGCTCGGGCGAGATCCAACTCGCCTGGGTGATTTTCCTCTAGCAGCCAACCACTGATGCCAGTGCAGTCTCGCTTGAGCGAGACACACTCTCGCCTAAGCGAGATTTGGCCAGTAGCCAAATGTCATGCAGGGGGGATTCTCGCTTGAGCGAGAACCCATCTCGCTTGGGCGAGATTATCAATAAAATCACAAAAAATGAAGGAATCAAACAACACCTCATACCAAAACTCAATTTAATCCATTCCACTTAAATTCATCACATCTCATTCATCATATTCAGCATTTAAAACTTGTTCCAATCTATCTTACTAATAAATTTACCTTCCAATTCATGAATTACATTTCAATCTAACTTACTACTCAACATGATCTATAAAATGTAATATTTCATGTAAACTATCAATCCTCCATAAGTTTTAAGTACATCAAGCTTCATTTTTATTATCCGAATAAGGCCAAGGTCATTAATGAAAATAAGCCATAAACTCTGGGCTCTCATTTTCCTACATGACCTTCTATAATCAACATTGTCTATTCATCATCCATACTAATGTCTATACCAATCCTTGGCTATACAAAACATTCATTATGACTATATACATTATACAAATTCAAGTAGAACCCACAAACTCAAAACAATTGCCGGCCAAGGCATTCTTTACCCAAAATAGGCTTCCTTCACACCTCTTCTCCACACAATAGCTCCATAGGCAAGCCCTACAACGCAGGAGCTAAAAAGATATACCACATAGAGAGTGAGTATACTTTCTCAATGATGAAAATCTAACAATTGTGATAATATATACATGAATGCAATATTAAACATCTTCTTCCCAAGAGCAGTTCAATTAGCACAAAACCAATCATTCATCAAATTCATTAAACACATGTATCCATCAAATTCACAAGGTCACACCAATCATTGACATAATTACAGTTAGTAATTAAAAAGGGAGTTCCACCTACTCCTCACACAATCTCCTCAATAGGATACCGCTCTATGCCATGCTTCTATGGCTAATGCACATGCTGGTGTTTAAGATACATATGCATGGATCCGTTTACATTTCCTCAGGTGATCGCAACCACCATAATCATTCATTCATTTAAATTGGTTTCCCGCCTCGCAAGGGGTACTCCTCTAGCAGCCTCGCAAGGTACTTTCTCGTGATCGCAACTACGTTCAATAATTCATAATGGTTTCCCGCCTCGCAAGGGGTACTCCCGCCTCATGATCACAACCACAGGCATACAATCTCAATGGTCCCGCATGGCCTTTCATTTCAAATACCAGGTGATCGCAACCACCGGTCCAATAATCATAGGAACTCACAAGCCCTTTATATTCCAACATCAAGTGATCGCAACCACTTTTCCAACATCATCATGATATGCATGCCATGCTATGTATGCAACAATGCTCATGCATGCCTCAATCTCATATAGGTTATCTCACCCTCTCATCTAGGGTATACTCCTACTCAATTACCATGTTAATTCCACATATTCAAACATATGTATATATTCTGATCATAATATTCAAGAATCATTAAGTCAAGGATTTCAAATATTCATCAAGCCACACATGGAATCTATATCATGTCATCACACATTATACCAATCTTAACCTCAATAAGGTCTTATCCATAATCATTCAGTATAAGAATCTAACTCAATTTATCATCACATACATATGATACTACATCCATTCAAGGAAACATGCCACATTACATCAATACATACATTATCATCATATAAGTTCTCATATATTTAGAAAATACACCCTTCTCCTATCTCAAGAAAAGTAAACTTCCGAGTTTGATGTTCCCGCCTCACAAGTATTATTAAGCCCTACACCAATCAATTATAGGGCCACATCAATCATTCATTCAAACACCATTTCACCATACATATACATATGTGTACTTATGATTTTTATCATGTAGAGGCTATTTATAGGTTTCATTCATTTTCCTATTTAGGCTTCGGGAATTCCTTCCCTTAAATCACGATTCATTATTACCAATACAACAACCCCATTTATTGGGTCACCACATACATTAATTTCCCACCAACACCTTTGTGAGTTTTCCATTTATGACTTCTCATCAGCATTGTAAATCATCATTAAATGCCACTACTTCATCATTTATAACACTTCCCTCATCAATAAATGCTAACCCTATCTATATTACACATCCTCCCCCCCAAAATCATAAGTTAGGGTTTTGTGAAAACCTACCCATATCATAAATACACATCAATATTCATCATTCTCTAATATTATTTTCGTGTAACCCATTTATGATCCATCAAGCTTACATTTAAGACCACCCCCACCTTAGGGTTTCCATATTAAATGCTTCTTCTAACAACCATACACATTTATCTTCTCTCAAACCTTAAAAACCCAAAACCCAGGGCATAAGCTCAAAGTAAAAGGAGAGAAATTTACCTCTACCAATACACAACAATGAGCTTTAGAAGGAGAAAGATGGGTGACGAAAATTGAGGGAGATGGAAGGAGGGCTTCAAATCAATGTCACCTCCTTCAAGCTTAGAGAAAACGAAAATGGAGGAGAAGAATGGGCACACCACTTGCTTAGTTTTTAGAAGGAGAAGAAGAAGAAATGAAGGAGAATAAGAAGAGAGTGTTTGCCAAATTGGTTCAGCATTTGAACGAAAATAAGAGTGAAAAAGTGTGGTTTTATTTTTAAATTTTTAATCTTTCATTTAACTCTTCCGTTTTTAAACAAACAGGCTCTCTGTTCGGGCTCAATACTTATTCTAAATTTTTTTTCCGAATACATACTTGGATTCCCAATAATATTATCTACAGACCTGACCAATGGCATCTCAATCAGAGATACTTGGTCCGACACCCATATTTCATCCGGGTTAGTTTTCTGCTTTTCCGGTCTCAACAATTTACTAACAGTCTCCGAAAGTCTTAATCAAATTATTTCTAATATTTCGGGACATTACATAGTTCACATTCAATTATTCAATATTTATTCCCTTGATTTATTCTCTATTTTAAAATTTAGGATGTTACAACTGTATAACTCATTATCTTATCAAATTTGATATCTTATGTTTTATTTTAAAAAATATATATCTTATATATAGTTGGATATTTATTATTCAATATAATATCCTTTATATAATTTAATATCTTTATTACTACACAAAATTAAATCTTACACAATAAAAAATGTAAGAGCATGTGATATTTCCTATTTAGAATTAAATTATGTTCATTATTTTTTATTTTTTATTTGAGATCACCATGGTTATTAAAATACCTATGAAACATAAGATGATAAAAGTTTATAAAATTAAGATATAAAAATATGAAATAAGAAGAAAAAAGTAACATAAATAACTAAAATTTTTATTTTGATAAATAAATTATTTAATATGACTATACATTGTAATTTAATCCATTAAAATAATTTTACAATATCTGATTGAATCTAAATGTCTAGAGGGGTAGTTTGATTTCAAAAATATTTTTGATTGTAAAAATTGGAAAATTGTTTTAATAATCTATTAAGGATTAAATTATACTTTATAAACATCTTAAATAATTTTTATAAATTATTATCATCCTATCTTTCATTGGAGAAGATGATATTTTCATAATTATTGTGGTCTCAAAGAAAAAAAAGTCAAAAATAATTAGCACCATTTCACCTCCACCTAAGAGAAATTAGAAAATTAATATCAACCATTAGATTAAATTTAAAAAATTAGATTTTAACTCTTATTTTTATAAAACTCGTATGCCTACTTTTTTATTAGATAATCAAATTATATTCTAATAAAAATAATAATCACATCAACATTTTTAAAAATAAAAAATTAAAGTTTTGTGATTCAGCATTGGAATCATACCAGAACCCAAAATTTTACAATCACCTAAAGCACCTAGATTGCTTGGAGCAGCCCCTCCAACTCTCCTATGTGCTAATCCTAAAGAAGTAATACAAAACGAAAAATGTTTCAATTTTCCGATCGTAAATTTGGGTGCTTAACATTTTTGAAAGTGAATTTTAAAACAAAATTGAAAAATTCAATACAAAATCTGATCGTGGATCTGTTCCATTCCAACACCGACGTAGATTCAATACAAAATTTTATTCTTTAGGATCAGCACTCCAAGGAAAGTTGGAGAGGATAACAACTTGGGTGCTTCTTTTTTTTATGAGAATTTGGGTACTTTTAATGATGGTAAATTTTGGGGTTTTGGTATGATTCCTATTGGAAACTGGAAAAGTTTCAATTTCTTTTAAATATTGATTGAATTCTCTTTATTGGAAAAGGATTTGAAGGTCTAACAAAAAAAAAGTAGGTATGTGAGTTTTATAAAAAATAAGAGTTAATCTAATTTTTAAATTTAATCTAAAAATTAGTACTAATTTTACGATCTTGACTCCTTTGCTTAATTAGGATGCTTGATTAAAATGTTCATTCAAGTTGAATGTAAGTAAAGGAATTGTGAATTGAAAAAAAGGCTTAGTTGATTGATTCAAATTGAGCTAAGAAATCAACAGTAATGAAAGTGTACAAATCATCTTTTGGTGAACAAGGGTAATCTAAATACAGTACTCCAAAAAAATCAATCGCTTGTTATTTATTTGTTCTAAGTTTTACATTTATTCTGTTTTAAATTTTACTATGACAACCAAACCAAAACCCCCCCAAATGTATTTGTATGTTTGTTGAATTTCTGTTTGTTAAAATTATTTTAAACTTGATTTTCCTAAATTTTTGTGTTGATCTTTGAGAGAACGACCTAGGTTTACACCCTAATACTACATTATTTTTAATGTTTCAATTTGACTGACCGCGACAGTCCACGTCTCTTAATTGGTCAAATTCTCGCGGTCGGTCAAATTGATACATTAAAAATAATGTAGTACTAGGGTGTGAACCTAGGTCGTTCTCTCGAAGATCAACACAAAAATTTAGGAAAATCAAGTTTTAAAATAATTTTAACAAACAGAAATTCAACAAACATACAAATACATTTGGGGGGGTTTGGTTTGGTTGTCACAGTAAATTTTAAAACAGAATAAACGTAAAACTTGGAAAAAAAAAACAATCAATTGATTTTCTTGGAGTACTGTAATTAGATTATCCTTGGTTCACAAAAGATGATTTGTACACTTTTATTACCGTTGATTTCTTAACTCAATTTGAATCAATCAACTAAGAGTCTTTGTCAATTCATAATTCCTTTACTTACATTCAACTTGAATGAACATTTTAATCAAACATCCTAATTAAGAAAAAGGAGTCAAGAGCCTAAAATTTAGGAATCATTGACAATACATAAGAACATCGCCTACATACATAATCTATTCTCATATTATGGAATTAAGCAAACCATAATAATTAAAACTGATTATGAAAATATTCATTAAACATGCATATTTCCTTAATCCATTGTAATGAAAATCTTATTCTATTCCATTTGTATAATTAACCCGATTAAGCATACAAATTAAATTAAACAGAATGGAATTCAAACAAGCAGAGTAAGATTATGAAGAAATCAACAATAATAAAATAGTACTATATTAAAAATAGAAACCTCAAAATCATATTACAATAATCTCCAAGAAAATCAATCTAGGGGTTTTAGCCCTCCATAATTAAAACAAACTAAAAACAAGAAAGATCGAACCCGGAAGAGAATTTCCTCAAGAGGCCTTGTGCCTTTGTTGCTCCAAATTGAAGCTGAGAAGGAAGAAGTGAATATGTGAAGGTGTAAGGTGTGAAAGGCTTCAATTCTTCTTCCTTTTATAGGCGAGGGAAAGGAAACATCAAGCGTAAATCATGGAAGAAGTGGATCCCTTTCGGCATAGTGGATTCAAAAAACCCGTAATATTGTTTCCACTAAATGAATTGATTAATAAAAGTATATGAATCTATTCATTTTGGCCAAAACTAAATAATTTGTATGCATGGATCGATTCATCTATGATAGGAATCGATTCATGCACTAATTTTTGCAATTCCTGAGCCTTTTAAATGCATGAATCGATTCATGCTTCTTATGAATCTATTCATTAAATCTATTCATACTATGCATCAATTTAGGGCTTCTTTGAATCTATTCATGGATTTTTTAAATCTATTCATGGCTTTTTCGAATCTATTCATGGTTTCTTTGAATCTATTCATGGTTTCTTTGAATCTATTCATTGAATTTATTAATATGTATGAATCAATTCAGAGCTTCTTCGAATCTATTCATGTGCTTGTTCTTCCCTGTTTCATGCTTTGTTTTACTTCTTGTAATGACTTTTCATGTATTCATCAATTTGCTTGTCATCAAATGCATTTAATCCTTGCCCCTAATTCATTTTAAAATCGAATATCAAATAAAACTCAAATTATGAAAATATGTTAAAATGTAGTATATTACACAATAATTGGTGGCAAATTATACACATTTAAAGTAAGGAATTAAGGATAAAATATGCATTATCAATCCCAGTTCAAGGGTAAGGAAGAACTAAAGAAGTTAAAAGGGGGGGTCAAGGCAGCCAAGCTGAAGTATGCAGAGACGTTAAAAAATTTTCAAACTGAGAGAGATCAATTTGATCTGACCGGTGTACAGGGTCAAAGTTGTTGACTTCCGAACCAGTGTAGAATCTCTCTCTCTCTTTACACCGTCTCAGTGGGAATACGTATTGTAAACTTAGGTTCAGTGGGAACTCCAAGCCCTTCATGCTAAGGTAATGAAAAGTCAATTCTTGTCATTGTCCTTGAGACCACACCGGAGGTGTACCTGTAAAAGGGACTCCGATTCTTAAGCCAGTACTGTTATAATGGAGAAATTTGTATTACAGGGTAAGAGTAAGAGGGTAAGAATGTTCTCTAACTTGCTTAAGGGTGTGTTATGTATTAATGAGTGAGTTCTTTATATAGCATTCCCCTTAAACATAAGTGGGTAATTTGACCTGTGTCAGGGGACAAAGTCTGTAGCTTTTGTAGATGCAAGTTGCCCACTTGCCTCTTTTGCCCGGGGTCACAGTCATATATTTCGTACTAAGAAGACCTTTAATTCTGGTATGCCTGAGGGCCAGTTCGGTTCTGTCTGTATCTTTTGCAAATACTTGGCATTTTTTAATATTATCCGGGGTAACTAGTTTAAGGGACCGGTATCCACACCGAATCATAATTGTTGACAATAAGTCTGCAATTGAAAAAACTGCTAGTTTGGTGTTGAAGCTTTAGGTCGGCGTCAAAGCCTTGGAGGAGGAACAAGCCCAAGAATAGAGGACTAGGACGAGGTGATGGATACATTTAACAGTGTTGCTGATGTCACTTTTAGTAGTATAATCAGACAAGTCCAGTACTAGAACTCGTACATGCAACTAAACACCAACGCGGTAGGTGTCTACTATGAATTTCATGGTGGACATCTGTGCAATGTGAATTAGGGTCATTTCAAGGAACATATGGATGAGTCATTCAACTTGTCCCTCCCCTCCTCTTAAAGCATGGAGCCAAAGGCAGTTTCTCTTGAGCCTCAGAATTGATTCCTCGACTTTATAAAGATTTACTTTGTTAGCCTTGATTTGGGATGGGCTCTAGTTTTGATTGATATTACTTTTTTGTGTTACTTGTCATGTTCTGGATTTCTTAGGTCGATATGCCAATTTTTTGTACTTTTTTTTTGCAAATTGGGGCTTTAGACCCAAAACTGAAATTAATGACAAGTATATTTTGTTTCTTTTTGAAACTAAGTTATATTCATTGACATGCCAACATCAATATATCTATCTAACACGTAATTGACAAAGAATAACAACTTAGTTTAAAAAGATAAAGTAATTGGTTCTTACTGATATGAGTATCTTTGCATTAGATCGGTGTTGTTAATGACATTTAAAAACTTATCAAAGTTATCTTAGGTGATGTGTTTACGTCAGTTTGGACTTGCATCACTCATCGAGGTATGGTACGGTCTCTAAAGAGGACCTGTCACACCCTGTTTTCTAGACCCGAATCCTGATATGATCGATATAAATAATTAATAAAATGTGGGTAAATTTTTCACGTTTGAAATATTTCTAAAACACCTCGACGATTATATCAAGACCCGAATCACAGAAAACCGAAGAGTGAGATTTAATAAAATATAACTGGATTGATAACTAAATTGCCCATAATGGTATACAAAATAATAGAGTTTACAGCGGAAGAAGAATGCATACACTGGGCATATGTCTAGTCCCATATATGAAGATATGAGAAAAGGCCCAAGCAATCATACAATTTCATAATATAAGCCTACTAGGCCACAATCGACTACGCACCTAGAACATAATCATACATCATTAATTGCATGTAGCCTCTACATGAGGTATTATCATTAAATCAGAATATAAGCTATTCTATACCTAAGATGCATACATCCCCGATGCCTCAAGTATAAATATGAGATTATACAACACTCAAATTCACTAGTCATATTCCGTAGTTGACATCACACATCATCAATATACAATGATATATACATGTTTATAAATCTCTCTTTATCAACATTATTATTCATAACTCAATTATTATATCATATTTAACAAATGCTGCCGGCCAAGGCTTTCTGTTACCACTGTTTACCTTCTTCATGAGCTTCAGTTTGAAAACCTAAACTCATCCCGTGGCAACCTGCATCATAATGCTAAAAAGGAGACCACATGGGAGAGTGAGTTATACATTCAAAATGACGAATATAATATATTGTGATTAAGTGTACATGCATTCATTCATCATGTGTGCTTTGCTATAAAATTATTAATTCATCATTCAATCATCATCATATTGTCATAATAGGCATACAAGTCTCATGAATCGCAATTCACAATATAAGCAAGCACAAGCACATATACAATCACTTTGCCATATATCAATCATGGGCATTCACAGTCATCATCGTCAAATTATTAAGTCTTTAATCATTTCCTCCTCGCAAGGGGTTTTTCATCTCTCTTGGTCATCTCATCTCAAATGCCATGCACATATAGCTAATGCATATGTCAACTGTTTAATGCATATGCAATGGATCCATTTCAATCACCCATGCGTATATGGTATCTCAAGTGATCGCAACCATTTATAATCATCATCATATTAGTTTCCCGCCTCGTAAGGGATACTCCCTCCTCGTGATCGCAACCACGGAATATCATAGGAACTCGCAAGCCCTTTTCATTTCAAGTACCAAGTGATCGTAACCACTGGCTTATCATCATACGATCCTGCAGGATGTCTTATTGTGATCGCAACCACATGTCAATCATTTCACAATGGTTTCCCACCTCGCAAGGGGTACTCCCTTCTCGTGATCGCAACCACGGATATTCATCCACAATGGTCCCCACAGGGCCTTTCATTTCAACAACCAGGTGATCGCAACCACCGGCTCAATATCATATCATCATCACGTTAGTTTCCCGCCTCGTAAGGGGTACTCCCTTCATAGAATCCCGCAGGATCTTTTATCATTGTGATCGCAACCACATATTTAATGTTATGCCATGCCATGAATGTAAAATGCAGTAATGCATATGCCAATCAACCTCGGAAGGATATCTCACCCTCTCACATAGGGATATATTTTAATATGATATTTTTAATCTATAACATACAATCATTTACAAAGCCCTTCAAGGCATATCATTCATATACTTGACATCTCAATAGCCACAATATCATTCTCACATTAATCCATGCATGGAAATCAACAAGGCATGATAACAAACATATTTCAAGTTCGTAGTATCATATGCTAGTGATAAGTCTTGAAAAGACTTAATAATTCACCTTTAATTTAACTTAATCCATTTAATTTTGTTTAGTTTGGCATTATTATTTAATAAATTGTCATTAATTCTGATTTTATTTATTTATTTCAAAAGTGTTTGAATTATGCAAGAAAATGATTAAAAAGATAAAGTAGTTAAGGAAATTTGTTTATTTGTAAATTCAATAACCCAGCGTACATATGCTAGACAGCCAGCGTATATACGCTAAGCATTTATTTGTTTGCATGTGCAGGATCAGGTACAAGACACCACACTCAAGCAAGAAAGCTCCAAGCTCAAGTGTGAAGGATACATGCATTCACGTAAAAGGAAGAAAACATTGCATGAAGTAAAGATACGCGGTCAGGCTTAAGCGGACCATAGTCACGCTTAAGCGTGACTTCACTGCATCCATGAATTTAACACTCGCGCTTAAGCGCATGCCAATCACGCTCAAGCATGAAGATGGTTATTTCGTTTGTTATTTTTCCCTCCAAGTGAAGTCCTGCAATGATCCTATTAATTATCATTTAAGTTGTTAGTTTTCGACTGTACCTTAGTAATTTAAGTAATGTCTTATAATTAATCATTTATCTGTAATATGTAATTAGTTTAATTATTAATTAAGTTTCCCTTGTAATTAGTTAGTTAGTTAGTTAGTTGTAAGTTACCTATATATACTTGTACATACTCTGTAAACAAAAAGGAGGAGACACACAGAAGCAATACATGATTCATTTTCCTATTTCTAATCTCTCTAATCCTTTTTTCTCTCTAAATTCTCTCATCCATGTATCTCTACATTCTTTTGTCTGAATCCATTTCGATGGGTTTCTAAACCTCTAGGGTTGGGATTGCTGAAGCTTCCGATGAAATCTTGAAGCTACATTGAGGAAATTATCTTCTGAAGCAAGAGGAGAACAAGCTGAGAAGTGGATCTACTCTGCTTAATTGACAAATTCAGATCCAATGAAGAACCTCACCAATGAGGAATCATGGTTGAGTCTTAGGTAACTTCCAGCTTCCTAGCTAATTCAGGCCTAGTAATTAGGTAAATAGTTAGGGTTCAACCCCTAATTTTTGCATTAGGTTTCTCTGTTATTGAACACCTAAGGGATTAGGGTTTAATGCTTAGGAATTAGTGTTAGTCACCTAAAGAATTAAGGATTAGCCATCTGTGAATTGTCCTCTTGAGTCTAAAGCTTAATTGAACCTTAATTGCATGTTTCTTGATGAAATTGTAAGCTGAAGCAATCCTAACCTCTCTTCCATTAAGTTTACTTCACCTTTCATATTGTTTCTGAAAATACAAAAACATAGAAAGCATCAAAACAACAAAAATAGAATGAATATTATACTGCATTGTGTTGGTTCAGCTTGTGCTAGTCCAAGATTGAGATAATTACCACAATCACTGTGGGAACGATCAAATATATTACAAATTTAATGATTGGTGCGCTTGCCAAAAGAATATAATCCACCAGGATTTATGCATCAAGTTGTGCCTAACAGCAATTAAGGGACACACTCTGACCTTAATTATAGATGAGGATTTTTAAGAAATTAAAGAAAGAACAACAAAAGTAAAAGAAAAGTGAAAGATCAGCAAAGCAAAGGTGCAAAGCACCACAATAAAAGAAAAATGGTATTGAAAAAAAATGAAAGAGAATAAAGAAAGAAAGAAAGAGTCCAAAGGACTGAAAGAGAAGAAGGTGCAAAGCACCACAAGTAGTTGCGTTATCCTTCATCTAAATATATATATGTATATATATATATAATAAAAGCAAAAGAGTTGGTTAGTAGAGGCATTTAAGTTAAGATTAAGGCAAGGCATCAATGGGCATATCTTTTAACCCAACATTAACCAGAAAAACAAAAATGGAGCCTGTAGCCTAACCTCATTACAAGCTTAAAAAATCCTTACTAATCCAATTGTGTTAGCATATGTCATGATGTTGAGAACTGTTGCAAGCCTATGTTGATCTAACAATTATGTAGGTGGTGAGTGCATGAAATTGACCCTATACACTGAGAGAAGAGTGAAACACTAATCCTTGTGAGGAAAACATCATCAGCTTGTTCCCAAAGGAAGTGTGAGTAATTATATTTTCAGAAGTTGCAAAAACAAAGCATGAATGGTATTCAATAATTATGGTATAATTTAGGTTAAGGAAAGGTTAATTGTCTTGAGTAAGTACAATTGATTTAATTAATCGTAGTCATTGCTTGAGGACAAGCAAGCTTTAAGTTTGGGGATGTGATAAGTCTTGAAAAGACTTAATAATTTCACCTTTAATTTAACTTAATCCATTTAATTTTGTTTAGTTTGACATTATTATTTAATTAATTATCATTAATTCTGGTTTTATTTATTTATTTATTTCAAAAGTGTTTAAATTATGCAAGAAAATGATTAAAAAGATAAAGTAGTTAAGGAAATTTATTTATTTATAAATTTACGAACCCAACGTACATACGCTAGACAACCAACGTACATACGCTAGACATTTATTTGTTTGCATGTGTAGGATCAGGTACAAGACACCACGCTCAAGCGAGAAAGCTCCAAGCTCAAGCGTGAAGGATACATGTAATCACGTAAAAGGAAGAAAACATTGCATGAAGTAAAGATACGCGATCAGGCTCAAGCGGACCATAGTCACGCTTAAGCGCGACTTCACTGCATCTATGAATTTAACACTCGCGCTTAAGCATACGCCAATCACGCTCAAGCGTGAAGATGGTTATTTCGTTTGTTATTTTTCCCACCAAGTGAAGGCCTGCAGTAATCCCATTAATTATCGTTTAAGTTGTTAGTTTTCGACTGTACCTTAGTAATTTAAGTAATGTCTTGTAATTAATCATTTATCTGTAATATGTAATTAGTTTAATTATTAATTAAGTTTCCCTTGTAATTAGTTAGTTAGTTAGTTAGTTGTAAGTTACCTATATATACTTGTACATACTATGTAAACAAAAAGGAGGAGACACACAGAAGCAATCCATGATTCATTTTCCTATTTCTAATCTCTCTCTAATCCTTTTCTCTCTCTAAATTCTCTCATCCATGTCTCTCTCCATTCCTTCGTCTGAATCCATTTCAATGGGTTTCTAAACCCCTAGGGTTGGGATTGCTGAAGCTTCCGATGGAATCTTGAAGCTGCATTGAGGAAATTATCTTCTGAAGCAAGAGGAGAACAAGTTGAGAAGTGGATCTACTCTGCTGAATTGACAAATTCAGATCCAATGAAGAACCTCACCAATGAGGAATCATGGTTGAGGCTTAGGTAATTTCCAGCTTCCTAGCTAATTCAGGCCTAGTAATTAGGTGAATAGTTAGGGTTCAACCCCTAATTTTCGCATTAGGTTTCTCTATTATTGAACACCTAAGGGATTAGGGTTTAATGCTTAGGAATTAGTGTTAGTCACCTAAGGAATTAGGGATTAACCATATGTGAATTGTCCTCTTGAGTCTGAAGCTTGATTGAACCTTAATTGCATGTTTCTTGATGAAATTGTAAGCTGAAGCAATCCTAACCTCCCTTCCATTAAGTTCACTTTACCTGTCATACTGTTTCTGAAAATACAAAAACATAGAAAGCATCAAAACAACAAAAGCAGAATGAATATTATACTGTATTGTGTTGGTTCAGCTTGTGCTAGTCCAAGATTGAGATAATTACCACAATCCCTGTGGGAACAATCAAATATATTACAAATTTAATAATTGGTTCACTTGCCAAAAGAATATAATCCACCAGGATTTATGCATCAGCTAGCCAATACAATTCAAGTTACACACACAAGATTTCACACAATCGTCTTTAACATTCATTAATATTTCATCGATCCCACCTTATAATCAGTTTGTGGAATTTTATTTCATTCATCATTGCCATTGTTTCATGACTAGTGTGGTAATACAACAATTCATTAATGCAATTCAAACCAAACATATAAGTCTACAGTTGTATTACACGTAATGACATTCTACAATTCAACCAATAATAACAATCACCCTTTATTCAAAGGAGTGATCAACATCATCAATCGTTATTACACATTACCGTTGTCATCTCTGATTCATTGGTTTATAACAAATACTACATCATTTATCCATCCCCCTATTGGTCTCATTATCTCACGAGGAGGCATCTCACAACCCATCATTTCACCTTTATTATCATTATCATATCATGTCATTGGTGGGGGAAATTCATGTTTTCCCAACATATCATATATATATATATATATATTTCAATATCTCAATTTATATCGACACCCCTACATATATTGTCCTCACATACCCCACACATACATATACATTTCCTTAATTATCCATAAAGGAATGGGGTTCAACACTATTAAAATTAAGAAAATAAAATGAAATCCCTTCAATGCATTCTCTCATTAATTCATAACTGTTATATGCCCCCACATATATATGTTTCATTAATTTTCCATAATTGGAGTGGGGCCCATTACTAGCAAACTAAGGAAAAGACAATAAGATTTCATTCAGGGTCACTCGCTCAAGCGAGACCCTTACTCGCTTGAGCGAGACAATTTATTCTCGCTTGAGCGCCTCGGCTCGCTCGGGAGTAATCACGCTAGTATCTATTTCCACCCATGCTCGCTTGAGTGAGATACTCACTTGCTTAAGCGAGACTCATACAGAATCAAATTTTCTAGCATTCGCCAGCATGCGCGCTTGTGCAAAGAAGAGGAAAGCATCAGGTGCCAATCTCGCTTGAGCGAGCTTCGCTTCGCTTGAGCGAGATTTCTCCAGTAGCCATTCCCATCCTCGCTCACTTGAGAGAGACCCAGCATGCCTCGATACTCGCTTGAGCGAGATCCGCCCAGAATCATTTTTCCTCTCGCTCGGTCAAGCGCGGCCATGCCCGCTTGAGCGAGATTCATCCAGAATCACATCCATCTATTCCGCACACATCTCGCTTGAGCGAGGCCACTTCTCGCCTAAGTGAGATTGGGCCAGAGGCCATAATACTGATACAGGGGATTCTCGATTGAGCGAGATTATCAACACATGCACAAAAAATATAAGAATTCCATAACCTTACATACCAAAACTCATACAAAGCCAAATTGGTCAAATTCAACACATCATACACCTCTTATTAAGCATTTAAAACTTGTCTCAAACATTCATACTCAATAATTTTCATTCTAATTCATTAATCATATCAAAATTAAACCTATCATCATCACATATGTATTTTCATAACAATCAACATATATTCACATACACCATTCTTAATAATCAATAAATTGCCATTCACATTATTTCAATATCTACATGGTAAGGTAGGCATGAGTACTAATCATATACAATAACCACTATCATCCTACTTATGCAATTTGAATGTAAACTCCTCTCTTACCTCGAGGAAAGAACCACAATCCTTTGCACGCTCTGAATGCTCCGCTACATTGCTTGGAATATCATCTACATCAATACACATATATACATATATCCAATCAATGAGCCAACATAAGGCATCATTTTAATTCTAAGCAATTATAAACATATCTCAAGGCTTAATATCAAGTCCTAGACTTGCTAAAACACGAATTCATACCATTGTGTTATGTTTCGGGAATTTCTTTCCCAAAACTAAGATTCTTTAAGTCTCAAAGGGCCTACCAAACCCAATAACATCATTATCTATTTCATCACATAATGCAATCCCATATTACATTAATCTTTCAAATATCATCATCGTCACTTAGAGCTCAACATAAGCTAACCTTGCTTCTTTTAAACCATCCTCAATTAACAAATTCTAATGGCACAAATCATAGCCTATTGATTTACTAACCAATATGTATATCTCATTGATTCCACCATTAATGATCATCTACCATTTTCACTATCATTCATCATTATTTAAGCCCTCCATAATAATATCATAACTCTTAACACACTTACCAATCTTAGAGCTATTACTCTATTTCCTTGATTTCACAATTCCTCAATATTAACCATCAATGTTACTCATTCAAAACTCATTCTCATATATAAAACCACTCCAACATCAATAACTTAAGATTTTCTTAAGGGTTTCATAAAGCCCCAAAATCCTAATTTCTAGGGTTTTCATCAAGAACTAACTATCATCAATTCCAACTATATTTATGCCTTATTTCAAACATCCTTGGGCTAGCAACAATGTATCCCATTTTTTATCAACATCAATAACAATCCCCAATGGTTATCCCACATAGGGTTTGGTTCCAAAAGCCATTATTCACCCAAATAACATCCAATCTCCCATCATAATACTTAAATAAACTCAAAACCATCAACAAAAGCTATGGGTGTTCAAGAATCATACCTCTTTCTCCTAGCTCTATGCCAAACTCGAAAATGAGAAAAGAGAGAAAGAGGAGAACCAAGCTTTGCTCCAATGCTCCACTCATGCTTCATGAATCCATAGAGACCAAGAAATTTTGGTGGGTAATGGTCATGGAAAGGGGCATGGTTTGGGCAAGAAGAGAGGAGGAAGAATATGAAAGAAATGAAGAAGGGAGAAGGAGAAGGAGAAGCCACAGGAAAGTGAAGAAAATGGAGAAGGTTTTTGTTTTAACTTAAACTCTTCATTAAATTTTACCGTTTTATAACATACAGGATCTCTGTTCGGGCTCAATACTTTATCCAAAAATTATTCTGAATATATATTTAGACTCCCAATAATATTTTGAACAGCTCTGACAAACAGCACCTCAATCAGAGATACTTGGTCTGTCACCCATATTTTAATCGGGTATAATTTTAGCTCCTTACTTCTCAATAAATTATAAATATCCATAATAACTCCCAATTTAATTATTTCCAGATTTTTAGGATATAAATCAACTCATATATAATTATTTAATATTTATTCCTCATATTTAATCATTTTTATAAAATTCAGGATGTTACAGGACCAATCCTCGTCATTCACTAAGGCCAAGTAGTCAATTACCAGTATAGGTAATAGGGGTTCTGAACTTAGGGCTTCATTAACTATGCTCATATTAAATAGTTAACTAGGTCGCTCTTGGGGCATTCAGTTCTACTTACACAACTTGTCGGAGTCTGGTACGATTTTATAAGAGAATCGATCCTCGCCACTTGTTAGGGCCAAGTAGTCAATCACCATTGTTAGTGATTGGGGTGTCAATCGTTAATGTTTAGTATGGAATCTTATAAGAGATGACCGATCCCCGCCACTCGTTAAGGCTACTAAAGCATGCCTCATTAAAACCTGCTTAGGGAAAACCTATTAGGGAAAATCCTAAGTTAGGAAAAAGAGTAATGCTAAACATTGATTAACTGTAATAAACCCTAAGATTCTGAATGTTCCATTTATTCTTTATGGTGATTTCATTAAGAGTCTCCAGCTAGTATGCACCTTTAAAAGTGACCTTGGCTACCCGATATGGGCCTTCCCAACTAAAGGTAAGTTTCCCTTAGTGGGAAAATTTGTTCTCCAAGTTGGCACGTCATAAAACTAGGTCACCATCATTACAACACTAGGGCTGAACTTTCTTATTATGCCTCAGGGCGGCTTTGGCTTTTATAGCATAATTCCCAACATGGAAAAGCTGGTTTGTCTAGTTCCCCTTAGCTTTACCTAGACATTTCTTTAATCCCTTAAGGATTTTTCTATTTGTAACCTCGGCCTAGATTTGTTTAAGGGTGTTCCATAGAAGTTGACATCTCTGTAGACATTCTTGACAATGTGTTATCTAATATGGGGATAACATCTTTGGTGTAAGAATCTGTATCAACTCTCTCCAATAAGTTATGTCGATCTAGTGGGGATCCGGTATTATGTCTCCTGATCAAGAAGGGAGTCAGAATTCTTAATGTTTGATCTCCGGTTATCACACCAGCTTTATCACATTGATGGATGAAAGATGGTGCCACCTAAAAGGACACTTAAACTCTTAAGTCAATCCAGATACTTAATGTTAGAGCTCAGGCATAAATTAGACATAGTAATGTACCTTAATGAGTCATAAATGACAAGTATTTATATAAGTATATGGTAGTTACGTCCTACATCATGTTGTGTTAGTATAGATTCATAAATTATGAAAAGTGCTAACATCTCCGCAAACATTTTTGACACCCTCTATAGGTTAGTTACTGGTATGCCCCCAATAGATCTGTCAAGTTCGTTATGACACCGATTTGTAAGGACTTCAGTCATGAGATTAGTGATCCACTGGGTTCAGCCGGTATCATAATATGCTTCGCGTGGAACATCTCCATGATCATAGACATCATTTTGATATCATAGTATTTAGATAGGTATGTATCCTAGATCAAATATTTACATTAAAATGATGAATATTTTTTTATTAAAATATTTTAGTATATAAATTATGAGAATAATTATTTATATGATTGTTAAATAAAATTAATTTTAGCAAAAAAAGAGAAAAGAAAACTAATATCAGCAATGTAAAATAATTATTTTATTTTAAAAATAAAATATTAAATATAAAAGAATTAATATATATGATTTATGAGGTATTGTTTATTGTTATTTAGGTTATTTGATTATTTGTGTAGAAATTGTAACACCCTAATTTTTAATAAATAATAATTCCAAAAATAGGGAAAATTTTTTCACAAAATCAACCACTGGTCAATCGGCATAGAAAAAGAAAGAAGAAGGCAAGGGAAATAAAAGAGCATTCACACATATAGTAATCAGCGGAAGGAACAAGGCTGGAACCGACCCATTCGGTTCAGCGAAACACATCAGCGCCTGGGCGAAATCCATGACAACTCTGACTCGCTCGGGCGAGATCCAGGATGCTTGAGCGAGACAACTCACTCGCTCGGGCGAAGTTCCAATCGCTTGGGCGATACCATGACAAAGCCTTCCAACAGTACACATTCGCTGGAGCGGATCCTTCATTCGCTAAAGCGAGAAGCCTCACACGGCAAATTCATCACTCGGCATCGGGACATCCATACACTCGGTAAACGACTAAGTCCACTCGAAAATTCATTCCTAAGTCCATTCGGTATTCCATAACTCCTTCTCACTCGGAATATATCCTATTCAAGCATCACTCGACGTAATCCATCCTTACCACAATCGGGTCACATTACACTTCCACTATTCGGTATACATTCATATTCACTCAGAAAATCAGGTAGTTAAGTCCCACTCAGACTTATTCAGAACTCAACCACTCGGGATGCCAACCCTCACTCACTCGGATTTTACATCTTTCACTCGGATAATGCCTTACACTTAGGATCCAACCCACTCTAAACCACTATTCTAACTCCTTTCTCAGAAGGGAATCACTCAAGGTTTTCATTCGGGAAATACAAAATCTTCCTCACTCGGGATTTACTTATAACTTTCACTCGGAGTCACTCAACATGTTCACTCGGAAAAGCCACCCAGAAATCTTCACTCGGAACCACCACTTGACATAATTTCACTCATCAACGGCCCTCGAGTCATTTAGCAACACATCCCAGACGGAAAACGCATTGAATCAGTACGAAGCACATACATATGAATACATGTTCTCAGAAACATAAATCTGCCCACAAATCCAATCTACCGACCCATAAACATGTAACCATATACTCGGAATACTCATTATCTTGATATTATGCATTCACCAATACTTACGATACCATACAAGTGACACCATGACTACTCAATCTTTATAAATGAATATATTTAATTGTCATTTTACATAAGAGCCGGCCAAGGCTACACGGACAGAACATAACAATGCAATACAAGTACTCAACAGTCGGAGTGCACTACACTCAGACTTGAGACCCTATCATCATTTCTGAGCACGACCTGCACACTGAAAAATGGTGTAGGGGTAAGCATCTTAGATATTAAATGATAGATACCGACTCAGGTTGTCCCACAATTATATAGCAATATACATATTCATGCAATTATACATAACAACGAGTAAAGTCAAGCAATACCAATCAACCAAGACACACATGGAACTCTTACCGATCGGAACCCACCAGTATCACTCGGCCTTATGCACATATCAATCCAATAATATTAACATACAATAATCAGTGTCATAATAATACCCATAAATCAGAACACACATTGAACATTTCTCACTCAGAACCCAATAATTCTCACTCGGCTATATATACACAACTTTCCAACAATATTAACATACGTTCACAGAACAGATTTCAATCAGTATCAACAGCACATGCACACAGAATAGTTCACTCGGTTATATACATTCATCATCTCCTTAACATCATCACACGCATAATCAAATTCCAGTCAGCGTCAGCAATACATATATACAGAGTATTCACTCGGTTATACACATTCATCCTTCCATCAACCTCATCACATGCATAATCAATTCCAACAATATCAATCAGTTAATACATACATAGTATTTCACTCGGATATAAACATTCATCATCTCATTAACACCTTCGCATGTATAACCAATTCCAAACAATATCAACAGTTAATAGGCACATAGTATTTCACTCGGTTCCGCATTCGTGTGTATCGGTTTAGACGTTGCAACGTAGGCTCCTAGCCTTTTTATACATAGCTCTCAGCTATCAAATCAGCTCCCAACTGGTTGGCCGTTTTACAGGTACCCAACCGTTTGCCCACAGGTGACACCAACGCTCTTAGTGCCAACGGAGGTGTTCACAGGCAGCCCGAGTTCCACTCAAGGGCTACCTTGAGTCCCACTCAAGGATTTCATAGCGTCTCACGCTTTAATAACCGATGGTAGTGTCCCACACTACGTGCTCTCAGCATAAACGCATCCCATGCGCCACACGCGGATTCATCACACAACACAGAGTTCATATACACAGCCATACATGCATCTCATGCAATCGGCATCATACATCATAAGCATTCAAATAGCACATGCATCTCATGCAATCAATGCTGGACATTAACAGAACTCAACAACACATGCATCTCATGTAGTCAGTGTTACACATTCTCAGAACTCAATAGCATATGCATCTCATGCAATCAGTGCTAGGCATTAACAGTATTCCACAACACGTGCATCTCATGCAGTCGGCATTATACATCATCAGCATTCAACAATGCACGCATCTCATGTGACTGGTATAACACAACATCAGGACTCAAACAATATACATGCAATCGGCATTAAGTAATGTCAGGACTCAGACAACACATGCAATCGGTAAGGTACATTATCAGATTCACTAAGTCATATTTTATCACATGCAGTCAGCATTCTGAACTCATAACAACTTGCAGGTCATGTAAAACACACGGTAATCATCAACATCACTTCAACACATTCCTTTCACACAATCGTTCAACATTCACAGGCCATCAACATGCAACACTCAACTTTCACTCGTCATGCAACTGGGCAGTACACACTCGCATGCAACACAACACACAATCAGCACACGGGAACAACAAGCATCAACACTCGGAACCCGTTCATAACCCATGCATTTAAGATAGAAGATACCCCCTACCTGGACTGAAGCTTTCAGTCGGTCAACACGACACCCAGTTCCAGAGGGACATTGAGTCACACTTAGCACATCTGTATGCAAGAGCAGGGGAGACCATTCAGGCTTCTGAGATGCCCAGCTCTCAGTTCATTCCCTGGAGTAGCTCCACCACGACGCTGTGAACACTCCAACCACCTTGAAGCTCCTCGTATTGCAGATCTCCACTGAGGCTTGGCAGCTTTGAGCAAGGAGAGGAAGTCGACGAAGGAACCGCGGGGAAGAAGACTGGTTGCATGCAGGAGGAAATGCACACCCGCACCCTCTCTGGCTCGTCGAGTCAAGAAGGAGGACTCCGATCCTCAGCCACCATTGTTGCGAGCTCACAGGAACAGAGCGTAAAGGAGGGAGAAGAAGATCGAAGAGTGAAGAAGAAGAAGAAGAAGAAGAAGAAGAAGAGAGAACGGAAGAAGAGAAGTCTGAAGGGAAGAATGAAGGATAGTGTACCCATATATGTATGTACAAAGAGAAGGAAGAGTGGGGTGGGAAAGCGCGCACAGCAGCAGCCCCCCACACGCGTCATACGCACATAGTCACATCTAATCAGTCATTGACAACTAATCACCATCAGTCAGCCTTTCTTTTCTTAACATAAATTAATTAAACCAATTATAATTAATAAATAATTCTCCCCACACCTATCAATTTATTATTTTAATGATTTATTTTCATTCGGCAATTAATTATTAAATCGGGATGTTATAGAAATGGAAAGTTTAAGCATATCATTATTTAAAATAAAAAATCCATTGACTTCTTCATAGAAATAAAAGTATGCATTACACATGGTACACATTAGTTATTGATTTTTTTAAAAAATGTTTCATTCATAAACATATATTTTAAATGTTTGAATTGTACATTACAAAATTTTCCTACTCATAATCATGGGTTGATGTCAAATGCACTATAAAAACTTATAACAAAAAATATAATAAGAATATACTAAAGGTAATATAAACACACACTTGAAGTAAGGTTGAATAGTTTGTTTAGAAACTATGACAAATTCTTTTCCTAAAACAGATATTAAGACATATGAATAAGTTTTTATAAAGACTAAGTTAAAAACATGTAGACAAGGCTATATGTCTAGTCCTTATTCAAGCATAACTAGATTTGTATTACTGATCAATAAGTTAAGTGCAAACCACACTTACTTATGACGATCTCAAGTATTCTTTCACAATTTAGCCTATCTAGGTTAATACTCAAGTATTATTTTTAACTTAGCCTATCCAGGCTAATTACACAAGTATTCTTTCTTAAATAAGTTTCTTTAGGTTCATCCAATTTCACAATAAAAGAGAGATTTCCTAAGTCTTTACAAAGACCTTAGGGGGTGTCTGAGCTTACAAAACTAAACTGATTGTCTAGGATATGAAACAATGAAAAGCTTTAAGCAGTTTTACAAAAGAGAATCAAAGAATTTGACACTCCTTGTATAAACCGTAGAAGAGTTATAAGATGAAGTGAATTGGTGTGTTGCACTCTTCCAACAAACTTATTTATATATGCTTTTTGGAGAAAGACGTTGAGGGACAAAGTTACCATCCAAGTATGTTGTGATAATTGGACATAGCTTCTAAAATATCTAGAAAGTACATTTATCCATTGTGAGTCTTTCATTTAGTCCTATTGTCATAGTTTCCCTTTTAGTGCATAAGTAGGACGCTCATTTTGCTTAGGCAATCCTTATAAAGATTTGATTTGATAAATGCTCTTTCTTTAGGTCAAAATGGTTTTAGATAAGCATAAAAACACATGTTTTGACTTGTGGCTTGTATTTGATGTCTTCTTCATAAGGTGTCTGAGTAGAATCTTTAGCTATTTGAGTTTGGTGAACCTTGAAACAACTTCTTAGAACTTATTGTTTCTTGACTTATGACTTGTATTTTCTATAAATTAAACTTAAACAACCTTATAACATTAGTTCAATAAATGATGTAATATTTTTATCATAACCAAAATGTTTGAGAATTCCTTAAAATCCCATATGTTCTTTCAAGACTTAAAATATAATATTAAAATTAAAATAATTATGAATTTATTTATTTTTGCTTCTTTTTATTATGATTTATTAATTTATTAATTTTTTTATAGTTTTATAATTATAATTAAAATTATTCTTAATTTATTTCAAAAGTTATCATTTATTTTAAAAATAATAACTATGTACCAGATGAATTACCACACTAAAAAAGTTAATATCTGTATCAAGAAATTAATATTATATACACAAAAATAATTTTTTCATGATCACTCGCTAATATCTAAATAAGTAAAAATTGTGTGGTTGGTTCAAATGGTATATATTTAATTACTCTTAAGTAAAGTCTCATGTTGAAGTCTTGCAGCTAGAAATAATTATTGTTGGGAGAGTTAGTCACACGAGTTAGTCACATAATGATATGGATGTTCTAGATTTTGGCTCGAACGAATAAGATTTCCTTAAAATGAGATTGAATTTTTACAACCTATATATATTTGAATTATAAGAAAAAAAATACTTGTATTGCCAAAGAAAAATTAACGTGAATGATTCAAAAAGAATATTCTATTTTCATAAAGGAAACTTCATATATAATAGAATTAACATATTATTAAATATTAATATTACAATAAATAAAATTATTTACATGATCATATATTGACATTTTCATCATATAAATAAATTTTAGATAAAAGATTTTTTTAATAAACTAATTAGTACTCTATGTGATCTTGAATATAAGAGACAAATTGGATCTATTTTTTAGTCTTGAATATAAAAGACAATTACATATTTCTAGATAAATTAATGATCAAATTTCTTTTCATACCCTTTATTTAATATGAGAAAGTGCCTAAGTTACTATTAAGTGTTGAAAGAACATATAAGGTTCTTAAGACTCCTCAAAAGTTTTGATTATGATAAAAACATTACATTATTTAGTGTACTAAAGTTTCAAAGTTACGTAAGGCATATTTGTAGGTAAATTTAAGCCAAAGGAACCAAAGAGTCTCAAGTAGCTGCCTGAAGATTCACTCAACGCAGACGCCTTAACTTAACTCAGACACCCTAAAGAAGATAGTAAATACAAGTCATAAGCCAAAGTTCAGACTTTCACCCTCAGTTAACTAGGACAATCCCGTGTTTGAATATGTGTTTCAGGTTATATGATTTTGATAATGACAAAGCAATTCATGACAAAGAATATAAGATTCATGAAGTATTGTTACAAAGGATGAAACCAGAGAAGAATCAACAAGTCAAGCATCAGTACATAGGCTAATTGATTACAAGGTCCTATCTAGTCGATTACAGAGCTTCTGTCCAACACCTAATCGATTACATCATCAAGCCTAATCGATTATTGAAGTTTTGTTTGTTATCAAATCGATTACATCAAGCCATCTAATCGATTATGAAGCTTCTATTTTTTACATAATTGACTATAACAAAAAGGCTAATCGATTACCAACTAAGAAAAAGGATGAAATGCATCAGGTACAAGGCCTAATCGACTACAAAGTATTACCAATCGATTACCTAAGTTCTGTGAAGTTCCTAATCGATTGCAAACAAGCAACAATCGATTACCAAGTCTCTGTTTGCTCCAAAATCGATTGCAATCCAAGTCATAATCAATTACAATGCTGCGTAACTAAATTAAATGCATCAGGTATCACTTACAATCGATTACAAGGTATATACAATCGATTAGCCAAGTCCTATCTTCAAGCTAATCGATTACACGGAGAAGCCCAATTGATTATGAGACCAATTACACTGAAGAATTTGAAGTGTAATCGATTACAGCTTGAGGCCTAATCAATTACACTAGTGCTAGAATTTGGGGAAAGTGTTTTTAAATGCAAAACAACTCACTTCTCCATTATCATTCGAATGCCCATGTTGTGCAATGGCTCTGAAGACTCTATGGCACTTCTCTAAGGCCTATAAATGGAAGACTGATTCATTCAAGCTACTCAATGCATCCAATATCATCAAAGAAAAATCAATTCTTGAGTCTTGTGAGTTCCATTTCTTGTTTAGTTTCAATTTTTGAAACTTAGAGCTTATACTTGTAAATCCTCTCTTGTTGAGAGTTATCATTATTAGAGCCTTTCATCTGCTTATCTACTCTATTGAGAGAGTTTATTGATTGTAAATCAAACACCAAAACACCAAGGTTTTTCACTCTAGGTTGAGTGGTCACAAAGGTTGGGGTTTAACCTTTGGGTATTGAGAGTTTGAGAGATTGGGTGGGTTGCCCTTGTGCTAGTGAGGATTGAGTTCTTAAGTGTGGGACACTAGGAAGCTGCAATTACTCATAGCTTGTATCTCTAAACTTCAATAGTGGAAATCCTTCAAGTGGATTGCTTGAAGGTGAGATGTACACCGGGTTGGTGGAACTCGTTAAATTGGTTTGCAAGCTTCTCTTCCCCACTCTCTTGCATTTACTTATTGCATTTGGTTGGTATATTGATTTGGTTGTGATAACATTGCTTGAACTTGTTTAATTAGGCTAAGATAAGTTTCTACACACCAAGTGTTTGATATATTGCCTAAGTGATATTCATTCATTGTTTTACATTGATTCTTGCACTATCTCTTGCATATAAACATATTTTGTGAAAAAGGAATCAATTTCAAAGGCATTCTAAAGAAATGTTTTAAACACTCAATTCACCCCCCTCTTGAGTATTGAGGCCAGTTGAACAACAAATGGTATTAGAGCTTGACTCTTGGTAGATCAAGCTTATCAAATTTAAGAGAACAAATGGCCTTAAATTCTCTAAATCTTTTTCCCGAGGGTGGTGCCACAAATAGACCTCCTGCTTTCAATGGGGAAGGCTATGCATTTTGGAAAGAAAGGATGAAATTTTTTGTAGAATCAATTGACTTAAAAGTTTGGAATGCAATTGAAAATGGTCCTTTCATACCCATGCATATTGTAGATGGTAAACAAGTTGAGAACTTTATGGATGACTGGAGTAGTGAAGAGGAAAAGAAAGTCCAATACAACTACAAAGCTAAAAATCTCATCACCCTTGCCTTAGGTCCGGATGAGTTCTTTAGAGTTGTAAAACCGCTAAGGAAATGTAGGACACTCTCCAAGTCACTCATGAGGGAACTAGTGATGTAAAGGATTCTAAGATTAGTACACTCACTAGTTAATATGAAAGTTTTAGATTAAACTCCGGGGAAACAATCATTGATATGCAAAAGAGGTTCGCCCTAATCATAAATCATCTCATTACTCTTGGTAAGACTTACACTAACAAAGAACACATTCATAAAGTATTAAAAAGTCTTACTAGGGAATGACAACCTCTTGTCACTGCTATCAAACAATCACCAAATATAAATAATATGTCTCTTACAACACTATTTGGTAAATTATAAGAGCAGGAACAAGATTTGAAAGAAAACAATTTGGCGGAAGAGGAAGAAAAATCTTCCAAGAAAAAGGGGCTGGCTCTCAAGGCCACTTCAATCAAGGAAGATAAATCCGAGAGTGAACTTGATGAGGATGAGGAGTTTGGACTATTTGTGAAGTGATTTGGAAAATTCATGAGAAACAAACGCTTCCAAAGAAACTTCAAACCTCAAGGTAAGAAACCTATTTCTAATGAAAACTCTTCCTCACCAAATTGTTTTGAATATGGCAAAGAAGGGCACTTTAAGATGGATTGTCCAAACCTCAAGAAGAAGAGCAAAGAGAAAAGAGGAAGAAGAAGAAGAGCCTATATTGCTTGGGACGAAAATGAAGTGAGTAGCTCAGAAGAATCAGACAATGAGGAAGCCAACCTATGCCTAATGGCCAACCACCAAGAAGAAGAAAATGAGGTAAACAACAACAAACTTGATAGAGATGATTTACTTGATGCTTTTGAAGAATTGTATGATAAACATGTGAAACTATCTAGTAAATATAAGTTGTCAGGAAAGACCGTTGATACTCTAGAAATGCATCTCATGGAGCTTAGTAAAGAAAATGAAAGCTTGAAAGAGAAAGTTGCTAATGCTCAAACATGCTCTAAGATCAAACCATGTGAATTTGCTAAGAAATGTGGCATTCTAGAAACTAAGGTTTTAGACTTGAATAGAACTTTAGAAAAGTTCACAAATGGTAGAGACAATTTAAATGTTCTAGTTGGAAATCAACGATGTATGTTTGATAAAATGGGATTAGGTTTCAATGCCCATAAGAAGCAAAAGAACTACAAAAACTTCTTTATACCTCCTACCAAATCATCATCACCATTTACTAAATGCAATCATTGTGGTGTTAAGGGTCATAGTGCTTCAAATTGCCATATTAGAAAATTTGGACCAAAAGTGGTAAGAAAGGTGTGGGTTCTCAAAGGAACATTACCACAAGCTAACCAAAAAGGACCCAACATAAAATGGGTACCAAGTTCTCTAAACTAATTTTGTTTTGTAGGTATGTTTCAAGGGAAGCAACACCCATTGGTACCTACATAGTAGGTGTTCAAAGCACATGACGGGTGATATAAGCAAGTTCACATCATTTGTGACGCCCCAAAAATAGGGGTAAATTTTTCACGATTTTAGTATTATTAATCTATGAAAAACATAGGTGGTGAAACTGTCATTCAATACCCTAGATCTAAAAAGACCTAACTCATATATGAAGATATGAGAAGGTAAGTTAAGGGAAACAACTATTGAGGAATTCTCGATTGAAAACATTGGAAAATTTATTTAAATTGATGCTATATAGTTGGGTTCGAAGAGGTTAAACATCATAAGGATTAATGACCTCAAAATATATGTAACATCCCGAATTTTAAAATAGAAGATTAATTAAGGAAAATAAATATTGATAAGTTGAATATGAATTGTTTAATGTCCCAATAAATTGAAATTAATTAAATTAAGATTTTTGGGAATTGTTGGTAATTTATGGAGACCGGTTAAGCTGGAAATGAGCCCGGTTGAAATATGGGTGTCGGACCAAGTATCTCAGAATGAGATGATATTGGTCAGGGCTGTAGAGAATAATATTGGGAATCCAAATATACATTCGGAATAATTTTAGGATGAAGTATTGAGCCCAAACGAAGAGCCTGTTAGTTATAAAACGATGAAGTTTTAATGAATAGGATTAAAAGAAATTGAAAACCCCATTTTTCCTTCCTATTCACGTATGCTTGCTGGAGGTGTAGGACATTGCACTTCACTTCTTTTTCTCTTCATCATCTTCTCCATTCTCTCTTCCTTCTTCCAAAAACTTCAGCAAGTTTGGTCTCATCTTCCACTTCCTCTCATTTTCTTTGGTGGAGCTTGAAGGAGACTATTGAAACTGAATTCCTTCTTCTCTCCTTCCCTCATTTTCGTGTCACTATCCTCTCTTGGAAACCCATTTCGTTTTTGGGTGTGAGGTAAGAAATACTCACTATTTATTTGGGTTTTTGCCATGGTTATATGATAATATGAGTCTTGGGAACCATGCATGTAAATGGGTGTTCACTTAAGGCATTTAATACATAAGTTTAAGGTGGGTTTTTATGAAAGTAAGATTTCTTTGGGAAGTAATGAAGTGGATGCATTTATGATTGTAAGGAGAAGAGTATTTATGAAGGTGGTTGGAATTTTTATGAAACCCTAGCTTCATAAATTTAGGGGAGATGTATAATGGAGGTTGATGATCATTTATTGTTGACAATAAATGTGGGTTATGATGAATGAGAGTCATTGGTGATGGTATTTTGTTGGTGGAAGTCATTAATGAAGAAACCCATGAAAGGGTTTGGTTCTAGGGTGTATAATAATAATGGGTAGCAACTAACCCATGGTGGTCATGGTGGATAAAATGAAATAAGAGAGGTTTGAGAGTTAAAATAATGTAAACATCAAGTTATTGATATATATAGGTATTTGAATCTTAATGGGTAAATAGAAAATTGATTGTGAAATGTATTGTGATGTAGGAAGTGGCCCCATTGATGAGGCGGGACTATCAGACCGCGTTGATCACTACTTCACTTGAGGTAGGAGGGGGTAACTTTTCTAAATGCATGATTTCATCCATTGCTGATGTGAAAATATGTATATGTGATTATTTTGATGATTGTTGAATGGATGATGTGATAATGTTATGATTGGAATACATTTAGAATGATAATTATTGTGTGGCATTATATTTGGGATAATATTTTGATGTTGTGATGATACTATGTTAATGAAGTATGATGATGGTTTAAAACCATGTGTGGATTGGAATTGTGATGTGAATATCCCAAAGATATGTGTATGATCTATTGAATGTGTATGCCACTAACTTTTAATGAGTATAAGCATTGAGGAGAATTGGAAATAATTAAGGATGATGAGAATATTGAAATCCACCAAGTGGTGGTGGTGAATGATTGATTGTGGAGTGACATCTAGGTTGCATAGTGTGAGGATGCACTTGATTTGCATTTGCATTGCATCCATGGCATATCATAGCTATTTATGTGGAATATTAGGGGGTTCCACTAGGCGGGCCCAGTGGGAGGGTGACTCAGTGCACGAGCGTATTGTGATTTTCCCCTGTGACTCGGTGTATGAGTCACGAAGCTGTCCATAGTTTGGTGACGAGGCACCCTATGTGGCGGGCCCAGTGGGCGGGCGGCTCTATGGTGAGCGAGTTTACCTCGGTGTCCGACGAGACACGGCTCTCTCGATGTGTGTTCGGGAGGGGCCCGTAGCACTTGTGGTAGTTGAGGCCACGGTGTTGATCCGCAAGTCACAGGGTGACTAGTGCTACAGATGGGCGATAACGGTTTGGTACCAGTAAAAATTACGAGGATGTAAGCATGCATAAAATTAAGATATATGTGTACATAATTTTTCTACTGCAGTAGGGGCATAGTAGCACACCTATGCTTGTCCCACAATTGAATTAAAGTTATATTCCCACAGTCGGATCCGCGTTGTTTGATGAGAAATTCTTGTGCATATGCATTAGCTTTAAGAGCATTTGCATATAGCTGGAGATATGCCTAGTTGAAAGCCCATGGTGGTAATGGATGAATGAGAATTGAAAAGGGAGAGAGTTAGATACTAACCCTATGTGTATGTTGGGTAATCCAAATGAATGAAATTGTGAATGTATACTTGAGATTATGAGACGTATTATGTATGATGTATGATGTGGTGTAATGATTGATATTTGTGCAAGTATACATGTATTTCATCATAATGTATGACTTTAATTCATTTGGATTGTGTTACTCACCTCCCCGTTGCTATTTTTAAAGTTGATGTAGGTATGACTTAAATCCTATAGTTTTTGGAGGTCGAGTTTGGAAGGAGGTAAATATGGAATGGGATTGTGTAAGCCTTGGCCGGCATGAATTTATTTTATGGAGTATATGGTGTTTATATACTCAATTCTATAATGGTTGATAATTTTGGAGGTCATGGGAGAAAATTGGACATGTGTGTGTAAGGCCAATTTTCATTCATGACCCAAATGATGTAAAGAATGGATCATAATACTTGAATTTGATCAATGAGGGATTGCTGTGTTTTTATGCTATTTTATAGAGTATGTGAAATGATATTGAATCCGGATATATGTAGGGAATGTATGTGGTTTGATGATGAATTTAGATTATATGCATGGAGTTAATATTAGCATGATGATGTTGGTGGTATTGGATTCAATGAAAGAATTATGTAGTTCTAGATTATAGCATTGTATGAATTGGTACATGCATAATGAAGTAAGATATGGTATGGGTAAGGCCAACATAGAAGGAGCTGATGTTTCATGTGCTAAGTTAAAGTGAATTTCGTTTCTGCAAAACTCACTCAAGCGAGTGGAAATCTCGCTCGAGCGAGATTGATGTGAATCATAGTTTTGGCCTCTGGCCCATTTTCGCCCAAGCGGGGGCATGCTTCGCCCAAGCGAAATTGCCTCAGAATCAGAGGTTTGATTCTGGACAATTTTCACTCAGGCGTGGGAGTGAGCGCTCAAGCGAAGGAGAAGGGAAATTGATACTGGACGATTTTCGCCCAGGCGAGTGGTGCCTCGCCCAAGCGAAAATTGGCCAGTGAGTCACCTTCAATTCTGGACCAATCTCGCTCAAGCGAGTGATGTGCCGCTCAAGCGAGCTTGGGACCTGATACAAACTCCTCCTCTCGCTCAAGCGTCTCGCTGCTTCGCTCAAGGCATTCTTTCGTATCTCGCTCAAGCGAGATAGGGCTCGCTCAAGCAAGCTGAGCCCTGATGCTTATTCCTCCCTTTCGCTCAGGTTCCTCAGCGTTCGCTCAAGCGTGGGTACGCTGGCTGGCTCAAGCAAATTTATTCTCGCCTGAGCGAGTGGCACCTGATGCTCCTCTAAATTAATTTTTACTTGGGATTTTATTCTAAACGCTTACAACCTTATTTTCACATTATTGGTTGAGCATCTTATTTTAATATCAAATCTTAAGTGTTTTAAATCTCATCCCACATTTTTATGAAATTCCTTCTCTTGAAAATCAATCAGTCAATAATTAAATCAAATGAATCTTCCACTGTTTTTAATTAGAAAAGTTATTATAAAATAATCTTTTGAACTCACCCTCTCATATCTTCATATATGGGAGTAGTTTATTATAGATCCAGGGGAATGGAGATAATACTTCATCACTCTAATTATTGATTGATTAATATTTTTCAAAAACACGAAAAATTTTCCCTTATTTTTGGGGCGTCTCAATATATCCAAAGGGTTCATAAGTTGGTTTAAGATGAAGGTCGTATATAAAGAAAATCAAAATTGATCAAGGCAATACAATTTGGAGGACCAGGACATCCCTCGCTCAAGCGAGAACCACACTCGCTTGAGCGATTCCCAAGGGAGCGCTCGGGCGAGACATAGGGCGAGCTGAGTGAAATAAATAAGAGAAGGATCAGGGGCCGACTCGCTTGAGCGAGCCCCTTCTCGCTTGAGTGAGATCCTCAGAAGTCGCTTGGGTGAAGCAAGCGAGCACGGGCAAAAATCATCCAGAATCTACCCAACGCTCACTCGCTCGAGCGAATGCCACCTCCAAAAGCCTTTCGCTCAAGCAAAATTTAACCAGTGGCGAATCCCCTCCCTCTCGCTCGGGCAAGGCCCAACTCGCCTGGGCGATTTTCCTCCAGTGGCCAACCACTAATGCCAGGGTACTCTCACTTGAGCGAGACACACTCTCACGTAAGCGAGATTTGGCCAGTAACCAAATGTCATGCAGGGGGGATTCTCGCTTGAGCGAGAACCCATCTCGCTTGAGCGAGATTATCAGTAAAAACGTAGGAAATGAAGGAATCAAACAACACCTCATACCAAAACTCAATTTAATCCATTCCACTTAAATTCAACACATCTCATTCATCATATTCAGCATTTAAAACTTGTTCCAATCTATCTTACTCATAAATTTACCTTCCAATTCGTGAATTACATTTCAATCTAACTTACTACTCAGCATGATCTATAAAATGAAATATTTCATGTAAACTATCATTCCTCCATAAGTTTTAACTACATCAAGCTTCATTTTCATTATCCGAATAAGGCCAAGGTCATTAATGAAAATAAGCCATAAACTCTGGGCTCTCATTTTCCTACATGACCTTCTATAATCAACATTGTCTATTCATCATCCATACTAATGTCTATACCAATCCTTGGCTATACAAAACATTCATTATGACTATATACATTACAAAATTCAAGTAGAACCCACAAACCCAAAATAATTGCCGGCCAAGGCATTCTTTACCCAAAATAGGCTTCCTTCACACCTCTTCTCCACACAATAGCTCCATAGGCAAGCCCTACAACGCAGGAGCTAAAAAGATATACCACATGGAGAGTGAGTATACTTTCTCAATGATGAAAATCTAACAATTGTGATAATATATACATGAATGCAATATTAAATATCTTTTTCCCAAGAGAAGTTCAATTAGCACAAAACCAATCATTCATCAAATTCATGAAACACATGTATCCATCAAAATTCACAAGGTCACACCAATCATTAACACAATTATAGTTAGTAATTAAAAAGGGAGTTCCACCTACTCCTCACACAATCTCCTCAACAGGATACCACTCTATTCCATGCTTCTATGGCTAATGCACATGCTGGTGTTTAAGATGTATATACATGGATCTATTTACATTTCTTCAGGTGATCGCAACCACCATAATCATTTATTCATTTAAATTGGTTTCCCGCCTGGCAAGGGGTACTCCCTCTAGCAGCCTCGTAAGGTGCTTTCTCGTGATCGCAACCACGTTCAATAATTCATAATGGTTTCCCGCCTCGTAAGGGGTACTCCTGCCTCATGATCGTAACCACGGGCATACAATCTCAATGATCCTGCAGGGCCTTTCATTTCAAATACCAAGTGATCGCAACCACCAGTCCAATAATCACAGGAACTCGCAAGCCCTTTATATTCCAACATCAAGTGATCGCAACCACTTTTCAACATCATCATGATATGCATGCCATGCTATGTATGCAACAATGCTCATGCATGCCTCAATCTCATATAGGTTATCTCACCCTCTCATCTAGGGTATACTCCTACTCAATTACCATGTTAATTCCACATATTCAAACATATGTATATATTCCGATCATAATATTCAAGAATCATTAAGTCAAGGATTTCAAATATTCATCAAGCCACACATGGAATCCATATCATGTCATCACACATTATACCAATCTTAACCTTAATAGGGTCTTATCCACAATCATTCATTATAAGAATCTAACTCAATTTCTCATCACATACATATGATACTACATCCATTCAAGGAAATATGCCACATTGCATCAATACATACATTATCACTATACAAGTTGTTATATATTTAGAAAATACACCCCTCTCCTACCTCAAAAGAAGTAAACTTCCGAGTTTAATGTTCCCGCCTCACAAGTATTATCAAGCCCTACACCAATCAATTATAGGCCACATCAATCATTCATTCAAACACCATTTCAACATACATATACATATGTATACCCATGACTTTTATCATGTAGAGGCTATTTATAGGTTTCATTCATTTGTCCATTTATGCTTAGGGAATTCCTTCCCTTAAATCACCATTCATTATTACCAATACAATAACCCCATTTATTGGGTCACCACATACATTAATTTCCCACCAACACCTTGGTGAGTTTTCCATTTATGACTTCTCATCAGCATTGTAAATCATCATTAAATACCACTACTTCATCATTTATAATACTTCCCTCATCAATAAATGCTAACCCTATCTATATTACACACCCCCCAAAATCATAAGTTAGGGTTTTGTGAAAACCCAACCATATCATAAATACACATCAATATTCATCATTCTCTAATACTATTTTCATGTAACCCATTTATGATCCATCAAGCTTACATTTAAGACCACCCCCACCTTAGGGTTTCTATATTAAATGCTTCTCCCAACAACCATACACATTTATCACTCTCTCAAACCTTAAAAACCCAAAATCCAGGGCATAAGTTCAAAGTAAAAGGAGAAAAATTTACCTCTACTAATACACAGCAATGAGCTTTAGAAGGAGAAAGATAGGTGATGAAAATTGAGGGAGAAGGAAGGAGGGCTTCAAATCAATGTCACCTCCTTCAAGCTTAGAGAAAACGAAAATGGAGGAGAAGAATGGGCACACCACTTGCTTAGTTTTTGGAAGGAGAAGAAGAAGAAATGAAAGAGAAGAAGAAGAGAGTGTTTGCCAAATTGGTTCAGCATTTGAACGAAAATGAGAGTGAAAAAGTGTGGTTTTATTTTTAAATTTTTAATCTTTCATTTAACTCTTCCGTTTTTAAACAAACAGGCTCTCTGTTCGGGCTCAATACTTATTCTAAAAATTTTTCCGAATACATACTTGGATTCCCAATAATATTATCTACAGCCCTGACAAATGACATCTCAATCAGAGATACTTGGTCCGACACCCATATTTCATCCGGGTTAGTTTTCTGCTTATCCGGTCTCAACAATTTACTAACAGTCTTCGAAGTCTTAATCAAATTATTTCTAATATTTCAGGATATTACATAGTTCACATTCAATTATTCAATATTTATTCCCTCGATTTATTCTCTATTTTAAAATTTGGGATGTTACAATCCACCCCACCTAAAAGAAATTTCGTCCTCAAAATTTGACAAACCAGATTCGAATACGTGAGGGTACTGCTCACGGATATCATCTTCGCGTTCCCAGGTGAGTGTCTCCATGTTTCCATGCTTCCATGCTACCTTCACCAAGGGTACCATTTTATTCCGCAACCTCTTCACGGAATACTCGACGATACAGATTGAAACGGGAGGAACGGACAAGTCGTCCTACACATTAACATCATCAATAGAGATCATGTGTAAAAGATCGTGAATATACTTCCGCAACTGCGATATGTGGAACACGTTATGTAGGTTTGCAAGATGTGGAGGGAGCGCAATCCGATAAGCAACATCTCCAATCCGCTCCAAGATCTCATAAGGTCCGATGAATTTAGGGCTTAATTTTCTGCTCTTCAAAGCTCTTCCAATACCCTTGTCACACGAGACTCGTAAGAACACATGATCGCCAACTTAAAATTCAAGTGGCTTCCTCCTTTTGTCATAATAGCTCTTCTGCCGGTCTTGAGCGATTTTCATTTTCTCTCAGATCATCTTAATCTGTTCAGTGGTTTCCTCAATAATCTCAGGCCCTAAGGCCAAGTTCTCTCTAACTTCTAGCCAACATAAAGGGGTTCGACACTTTCTTCCATATAACGCCTCATACGGTGCCATACCGATACTAGAGTGGAAACTGTTGTTATAGGTGAATTCAATTAGGGGTAGATATTTCTCCCACGAACCGCCGTGCTCCAACACACAAGCACGTAATAAGTCCTCTAGACTTTGAATAGTCCTCTAAGATTATCCGTCATTCTGAGGATGGTACGCCGAGCTTAGCTTCAATTTCGAACCCATCGCTTCATGTAAACTCCCCCAAAATCGGGAAGTAAATCGGGGGTCACGATCAAAGACAATACTTGATGGCACACCATGTAACCTTACAATCTCCTGAATGTATAATTATGCCAAATCTTGCAAGGAACTCTTTATACTGATCAGTAGAAAATACGTACTCTTTCTCAAACGATCCACAATCACCCAGATTCCATCACTTCTAGACCTTGTTCTGGGTAAACCAGACACAAAGTCCATAGCAATCACATCCCACTTCCAAACAGGGATATCAAGTGGTCTCAAAGTACCTAAAGGTCTCTGATGCTCTACCTTCACCTTCTGACAAGTAAGGCACGAAGCTACAAAGTTGGCAATATCACGTTTCATTCTGGGCCACCAAAAATTCTTCTTTACATCTTGGTACATCTTGGTCGCACCAGGGTGAATGCTAAAAATGCTTTTGTGTGCTTCCTCAAGCACCGTGTGTCTCAAATCTCCAAATGAAGGCATATACCCATGACCTTTTACTCGCCATAAGCCATCAACACCTTCTACAAGAAATAGATTTTTCCCTTCGCTTTGAGATCTCCTCATCTCCTATAAATATTCATCATCTCTTTGTTTCTCCTTTACAAGTTCTAAAAACTCATTGCATATCTTTAAGGTAGCAAAACATAGCTTCTTGGGAGATTGTACTTCGGTTCCAACATTCAAATTCCGAAATTCCTCAATCAACTCGAATTCCTTGACCATCATGGCTGACATGTAACGCCCTGGAGTCAACTTACAAATCCCAAGATAATTACCGTCACCATATCAAATCTTATCACCTGGTAATTATCAAGAGATTCACAACCTGATTCCAGAGGTTACTAATACAATATCAGAGTGCGCAACCTTTTCATAATTGACTTCTTATTATTATACATAACATCAGAGTTTTATATATATTATATTTTACAACAGGCACCTAGATCTTATAAAATATAAAGATGTAAAGTACCAAAACATAGCATAACATAATACAACAATAGTAGTCACGCAAGCAAGCATCATCATTAAAAGCCTTCATAATTCATCCATATTCAGCAACATCCACTTTGTTACATGTCTTCCTGGTTAACCACTAAAGGGTTACCACAAGTAACAGAAAGAGTGAGATAAAATATCAAATAAATAGAAATTAGATTAGAACATACACAATCACAAGTATGATGTTATGCGATGTGGATGCCAAACACGTATTTTGTATTATATTTATATTAATATTCCATTCTCTATATGAATGAAAATGCATGATAGATCCATTCTGGTGGGAACATCTGCAGTGATTTTTCAGCAATAATATTTTTATGGATATCCAACCGATACTGTGCCCCATAATGCAACACCAACATCGGATAACAATACAATCATATCAATAACAAGTGTTGCGAGACCCTCTTTAAGGACACACTACTTAGCCTTTAAGACGAAATCGTGGTATAAAACCACCGCAAAGGTCTGTTGCTCAACAGAGCGCGTTCCCCCACCGGGAACCCCCTCAAAGAACCCCCCTGCGGATTCTTTGAACGGCCAACGCATATGATGCATGAATGCAGTAAATTTATATCATTAAATTTATTCATAATTTAACAATAAGAATTTATGGTAAAATTCAAGAAAATATGACATTTCATCATATTTACAAGTATAATCCATATATGAAGACAACACTCTGTTTCCTTCTGTTTTTGCTATTTTAATGATTTCAATTGCAAATTAAACATGCCAATTGGTTCCAAATCATCATACAACATTAGAAACATATCATATATCATATTCCAAGCTATTTGGCATCAATTTCACAATTTAATTCAAATTAAATTAAAATCTAGCTAAATGAGTTTCCAAACAATTAAGCAAACAATTCTAACTTAATTTCTATGTATTTAATATCCTATCTCCTCTTTCTTACCTCAATTGAAGATCCCTAAGCTTTCCTTATGCTAAACTCCCTTGTATTTACTCAAATCTTCAAGTTTGTGTAGTTTCTTCTTATGCAAAATTAAAGAGTTTGAGTATGGTAAATGAAGGTTTTGAAAGCTTGAAGAGGGAGATGAAAGGTTGTGGAATTGGTAATGTTTTTGGTTTTGAAGAAATTTAGAAGGTTGGAGCCTTATTTATAGGCTTTAAATGGTGGGTACTGTAGCAAATCACTGTAGCAGATACTGTAGTAAATCAATGTAGTAGATACTGTAGCAAATCACTATAGCAAATCGAAGTGACATAAGGCGGTGCAAAGGAGGAAGAATTCTCATGAAGTTACTACGTAAGATTTTTCATGCGACAGATACTGTAGCAATTTACTGTAGCAGGTACTGTAGCAAATTACTGTAGCATTTTACTGTAGTAGATTACTGTGGAAGATTTTTATTTTATTTATTATTTTATTTTATTCTACGTTCCATTTTTGTTTAATTTCGTTTTAAGTCAGACTAAAAATATTCTTATATTCAAAATTCAATTTCCTATTTTCTAGGATTCATTTCTTATTTTTCTGAGAAATTTTAATTTTTTCACTGTTTAATAACCGCTTCAAATTTAAAAATTGGGCTGTTACACTCTCCCCCATTATAAAAATTTCATCCTCGAAATTTAAACGTACCTTGTTAAAATAATTCAGGATATTGACTTCTCATCTTATCTTCTTATTCCCAAGTCATGCTTATTTCATCTCCTTGTTGCCAGGCTACTTTTACCAATGAGATCTCCTTGCCTTTTAGTCGCTTGACGTTTCTGTCCATTATCTTCACTGGTGTTACTGGAATCGTAAGGTTTTCCTTAACTTCTATATCATCAGCCTCGATCACATGGTCTGGATCAGGTACATACTTCCGTAATTGTGAGACATGGAACACATTATAAAGATTGGAAATGTAAGGTGGCAACGCAATCTGATATGCCATTTTACTAATTCTTTTCAGAATCTCATATGGTCCTATATATCTTGGAGTAAGCTTCTTACTTTTTAACACTCTTCCAAACTCCTTTGTTGGGTGATACCTTTAAGAATACATAATCTCCAACTTGGAATTCTAATGGCTTCCTCCTTTGATCATAATATGACTTCTGCCGATCTTGCACAATTTTCATCCTTTTTCTTATCATCCAAATTTGCTTTGTTGTTTACTGGACAATTTCTGGTCCAAGAGTCAGGTTCTCACCTGTCTCTAACCAATAGATTGGTGTCCTGTAATTTCTACCATACAATGCTTCATATGGTTCCATCCCAATGCTTGAGTGATAACTGTTATTATATGTGAAGTCGATTAGTGGAAGGTAATGTTCCCAGCTTCCACCATGTTCTAATACACATGCTCTTAGTAAATCCTCCAGACTTTGGATAGTCCTCTCTGACTGTCCATCAGTCTGTGGATGATAGGCAGAGCTTAACTTCAGTCTGGTACCAACCTCTTTATGTAAACTTCCCCAGAATCGAGAAGTAAATTTAGGATCTCTATCAGACACTATGCTTGATGGTACTCCATGTAATCTTACTATCTCCTTTATGTACACTTGAGCCAATTTCTCAAGTGAATACTTTATATTGATTGGAAGAAAATGGGCTGATTTTGTTAATCTATCGACTATCACCCAGATAGCATCGTTGCCTCTTTGTGTTTTAAGTAAGCCTGACACAAAGTCCATGGCAATGTCATCCCATTTCCGTACTGGTATTTCTAGTGGTTGTAATCCACCAGATGGTTTTTGATGTTCTATTTTACTTTTCTGTCATATTAAGCAAGATGAAACATACTCAGCTATCTCTTTTTTCATCCCCTTCCACCAGAAGTCCTTTCTTAAATCTTGATACATCTTCGTAGATCCAGGATGAATACTAAGCATACTTTTGTGAGCTTCATCTAGAATCATCTTCTTTAACTCTGCATCCTCTGGAACACATATTCTTCCTTTCATCCTCCATACTCCATCTGAACCTTCTTCTAATCCCAGATCTTTCTCATTACGTTGTGTGTTGATCATCTTTTGGAGATATTCATCTAATCTTTGTTTTTCGTATACCATCTTCAGAAAATCATTAGTGATTTTTAGAACTCCTACAATCATATTTACTAAGACTTCTCTTCAACTGCTGTCGCGACCTGGATCGTGATGGTGCGGTCGACCTTTTTTGAAATAAAACGAGTTTCGAAATCCTTTCGAAAAGAAAATAGGGAGTCGCCACCAACGTTTTTATCCATAGGAAAAACATTGGAAAAAACTAAGTTCAGTAAAGCACTAGTTTAAAAAATGAGATTCAAGTTCGCGAGTCGGTTACGAGTAGGGAAAGTATTAGCACCCTACATCGCCTGTCAGAAATAGTACCAAGATTGAAAATGCGCAACATAAATAGCCTCACAAAAGATGTTATATTTTTCCCCTTTTATTGTTGTACTTTGTGTAAAAACAGAAGGAACAAACTAAACAGACATGGAGTGTAGGTCAACAGGACGTCGCATCCAAATTAACCTTGGCTTTGGTATAAAACAGGAAAAGGGAAGGATACTAACAAGACGTCGCGTCTAAATTAGTCATCCTTTAATCAAAATACGGGGTTAGAAACGGAAAAGGGATAAACGGGACGTCTCGTCCCAAGTATCCCGTTCCTTGTGGTGATGGCCTACCAGAAATAGGGGAAAATCAACAAGACGTCACATCTAAATTGATTTTCACAGAATTTAATCAAGATACGGGGTTAGAAATGGGAAGGGGATAAGCGGGACGTCTCGTCTCAAGTATCCCGTTCCTTATGAATTGTGGTGATGGCCTACCAAAGATAGGGGAAAATCAACAAGACGTCACGTCTAAATTGATCTTCATGGAAGTGATAAAAAGGGCAGTTACAAAGGAAACATAAAGAAAATAAAAATAGGAATAAAATGGGAAAGGTGGGCCCGACAGGATTTAAAGTCCTGCTCCTACGTATTCTTGGATGACCAAGAAATCAGGGTTACCTAGTTCTTGATGATATTTTTTTTGGGCTAGTTTGAATATAAAACACTTATTTTTTGTTATTTATTTATTACGAACCTAGGAAGGGGAAAAAAAGAAGAGAAAAGAAAATAACAGAAATTTATTTAAGTGGGGATACAGATTCAACAATTAGTAACAAATTTGATAAAAAAAATAGGTAATGAAAAGCAAGGAAAATAAAGAACAGAGTGTAACTGGTGTAATGAGAGAGTTGAGGGCCGGTGTGGACTTAGACAATGGGATCTGAAGTGACGCTGTTGTGGCTGTTGTTGTTGCTGTTGCTGCTGTTGCTGTTGCTGTGTTGTTGCTGCTGCTGTTGCTATTGCTGCTGTCGCTGTTGCTGTGTTATTGCTGCTGCTGTGTTGCTGCTGTTGCTGTTGCTGCTATTGCTGTTGCTGCTGTTGCTGTTACTGTGTTGTTGCTGTTGCTGTTGCTTGTTGAACCGATGGAGTAAGGGAGTGGAATAGGACCGGTGTGGTGAGAGAGAACTGGACTCCGGTGTGACGAGAGAATAGAACGCTGGATGGTATGGTGTGAAGGGAAGAGGTGCTGGACGGTGTGGTGAGGACGGAGGTGCTGGATGGTGTAAAGGATTTAGGAGGAGTTTGGACGGTGTTGATTTAGGGGCTGGACGGTGTTGTGAGGATTTGAGAGGTGCTTCTCGGTGTTGTTTGAGAGGAGAAGGACAGTGTGGGTTTGAGAGGAGCAGGACGGTATTGTGGATTTAGGGAGGAGCAGGACAGTGTTGTGAGGATTTGAGAGGCTGGACAGTGTTATGGGAATTTGAGGTGCTGGAATAGTGTGGGATTTAGGAGGAGTTGCTCGGTGTGGATTTAAGAGGAGCTGGATGGTGTTGAGGATTTGAGAAGCTGGACGATGTTAATGAGGATTTAGGAGGAGTTGGAGGAGCTGGATGGTGTAAAGGACTTAGGACAGTGTTTCTCAAAAAGAAAAGCTTCACAGTTCTCCCCAACGAAGGCTTCAGGATCCCCCCCTAAAAATCCAACCCCAGAGAATCCAACCCCTTGTGCATCTTCTGATGGGGTACTTATAGGGGTTGCCGAGTGCTTGGACAGCACAGGCTTCCACTCAGAGTAGAGGCAGCCTAGCCACTAACAGGTAGTGAGGGAACAGCAACTGGTGGGGAATTTTTAATTTCTCCACTTTCGTCCCCTGTCTGCCACTTCCAGCATTCATGGATCCACTTGGGTGGTGGAACCCAAGTCAACATGGGCGAACAGTGGAAATATGGAGTCGGTGTTCTCTTATGACTCGGGTTAGTGCCTCAGCCAGCATCCATCCTCAGTGGGGATTAATCCGAGCAGAACAGGTACATTTTATACACAAAAGACTGAGTGAAAGCTTTGCTCGGAACTTGTTTCTGTTTGAAGCAATTCGAGCTGGACGAGCAAAGCAACTCTGATTGAAACATTCAATTAGAACCGATTGAAACATTCATTCGGAACTGATTGAAACATTCATTCGGAACCGATTGAAAAGTGATTCACTCGGCACTGACTGAAGAGTGACTTGAAATGGATTGAAACATTCATTCGGAACTGATTGAAAAGTGGTTCACTCGGAACTGATTGAAGAGTGACTCAGAACCGATTAAAAAGTGACTCACTCGGCACAGGTTCAAGCCCTCCTTCTATCACATGTGACCCACTTAGGATCGGGAAGTTTTCATTCAAATGATTCAATCGGCACCCTCAAAATGTTTCACTCGGCTATCTCTCTAGAATTGAGCTTCTTCAAAGTCGAAACTATTTAAAATTCATTCATTCGGGTATTCTTCACTTGAATGCCTCAGTCCGAGAGGTACTCCTTCAAAATCTTTCCTCAACCAGGAGCACATCTTTCGGAAATAAACCACTCAGAGGAACCTTACTCGAATATACATCTCCTTGAGTAAAAGGTTTCAGTCAGAGCCTTTCTTCGCCCGGGAATAACTCGCTCAGAGTCGATTCACCCGGAAATACCATATTCGGAAGTATGGAACTCAGAAGTGATCCTTTTGTTCACAGAAGTGTTTCTTCGCTCGGAAACACATCCCTCAGCAACAAACCTCTGGGGAATGGCTTCCTCGGTGGCATCAAACTCGGATATACCTTTGCCTAACAAGTGCTCAGCCATTTTTTCATTCAGAATCGTCTCAATCAGGAATTAACCCATTCGGGCCTATTCACTCGGAAGTCAATTGCCTTTCTCTCAGAATTGCCTTACTCGGGAATTAACACATTTGGACTTATTCACTGGGAAGTCAATTGCCTTTCCCTCAGAATTGCCTTAATTGGGAATTATCCCTTCGGATGTATTCACTCGGGAATTCTTTACTCTAATGTCCCAACCCGAGAGGTATTCCTTTGAAACCGGCCTTTCATTGTCCAAAAGCATTTCTCTCAGGATTGTACCACTCATAAATTATGGAACTTGGAAGAATCGGCCTAAAGTATTCATTCGGAATCGGATCGCTCAGGAAGGAAGGCTAACTAGGAAGAAAGAGTCAGCCCAAAGTATTCATTCCAAGCCACACTATTCATTCCAAGACATTCCAAGACTGACTAAGACATTCCAAGTCAGGAACTCCCAGGAATTGTCCACTCTGAAATCTTATTCACAATCAGAATTTCTTCACTCGGAAGTACTTCAGTCAGGAACTCTTCATTCAGGAATCTGCCATTCAGTTTTATTCGCTTAGAAATCAGACTTTCTTTTACTTAGAAATTTGGGAATTTGGGAGAATCTGGGCGAAAGAAAACTCATTCCAGGTCAGAGCTTTGTTTTGCTCGGAAACACATCTCTCGGTAACAACCACTCGGATTTGACTCACTAGGAGACATTCCACTCAGAAATGACTCAATCAGAGATATTTCACTTGGAAATGACTCACTAGGAGACATTCCACTCGGAAATGACTCAATCTGAGTCCTTCTACTCGGATTTGACTCACTAGGAGACATTCCACTCGGAAATGACTCAATCGGAGATATTTCACTCGGAAATGACTCAATCTGAGTCCTTCCACTTGGATTTGACTCACTAGGAGACATTCCACTCAGAAATGACTCAATCGGAGATATTTCACTCGGGAATGACTCACTAGGAGACATTCCACTCGGAAATGACTCAATCTGAGTCCTTCCACTCGGATTTGACTCACTAGGAGACATTCTACTCAGAAATTATGATTCTGAGTAATTCTACTCGGAAATGATCATTTGGAGACGAAGTCCGGTCCTCTCAGAATTCTTTCCACTTGGGCCGGACCAAAAGAGGTGTTCACAACTGCTATATTTAAATCTCTAAATTGTTCAATCATTTCTAATTCTTTTATCATTAAAGCTGCCATATGAATAACTTTTCTACTAAGCGTGTCAGCTACTACGTTGGCTTTCCCTGGATGGTACTTCAACTCGAAGTCATAATCCTTGAGAAATTCCATCGATCGACGTTGTCTCATGTTTAATTCTTTTAGGTCAAACAGGTATTTGAGACTTTTATGGTCACTATAAACTTCAAACTTTGCACCGTATAAGTAGTGCCTCAAAATTTTCAAAGCAAAGACAATGGCCGCTAATTCTAAGTCATGAGTAGGGTAATTAAGTTCGTGTGGTCGTAATTGCCTTGAAACATAAGCAATTACTTTTCTTTGTTGCATTAGGACACAACCAAGTCCCAACTTTGAAGCATCACAATAAACTTCAAAGTTTTCGTGTGCATTTGGTAAGGCTAGAACTGGTGCAGTTGTTAATGTTTTCTTTAATTCTTGGAAACTTGCTTCGCATTCAGTAGTCCAAATGAAAAGTTTATTTTTAAAGGTTAATCGAGTCATTGGTAGGGCAATTCGGGAGAATCCTTCAATAAACCTTCGATAGTAACCCGCGAGTCCTAAGAAACTCTTGATTTCTGTGACAGTCTTCGGCCTCTCCCAAGCTATTACAGCTTCAATCTTCATAGGGTCGACTGACACTCTATTCTTAGATATCACATGGCCTAAGAATTTTACTTCATTAAGCCAAAACTCACATTTAGATAGTTCGGCATACAGTTGCTTCTCCTTTAGTATTTGTAGCACTAAGTACAAATGCTCCTCATGCTCTTCCTTTGTTTTGGAATAGATGAGAATATCATCTATAAAGACAATGACAAATTGATCAAGATATGGATGGAATATGCGGTTCATGTAGTCCATGAACACGGCTGGAGCATTAGTTACACCAAAAGGCATAACTAAATATTCATAATGGCCATAGCGTGTTCTAAAGGCTTTCTTTGGAATATCTTCTTTCTTTACGTGAATTTGATGGTATCCCGATCTCAGGTCTATCTTGGAGAACACAGTAGCTCCTCGTAGTTGATCAATAAGGTCATCAATCCTTGGTAACGGGTATTTATTCTTAATCGTTACTTTGTTCAGTTGGCGATAATCGACACAAAGTCTTATACTACCATCCTTCTTCTTAACTAGTAGTACAGGTGCTCCCCAAGGAGATACACTAGGTCGTATGAATTGCTTTTCTAATAACTCATCCACTTGCTTCTTTAGTTCAGTCAGTTCCATTGGAGACATTCTATAGGGTGCTCTAGCAATAGGTTCTACTCCAGGAATCAGGTCAATAGAGAATTCTATCTCTCGTTCAGGAGGTAATCCTGGAACATCCTTAGGGAATACATCTGAGAATTCACAGACTACTAGTATCTTGCTTACATCAGGAATAACTTTTCCTTCTGTAAGTGCAAATACCATGAATAATTGGGCTTCATTGTTTAAGGAATATCCTATAGGGTTTTGTGAGGCATCATACTCCTGACACTCCATGTTGTCAGGTGGAAAGATCACGGTTTTATTACGGAAATCCACAAGGACATGGTTAATGTAACATCCCTATTTTTAGTAGCAGCCTTAATCTTGTAAATTTTGAAGTATGGAAGTTCTGTAAGTGATAATCAGTAAATAAAATACCTTGTAGGTAGTCTGTAATATCCTAAAAATTTCATTCTCGTGTATAATCATGGAATTTATCTAGACCATTAATGATATTATCCATTTTCCGAGTGAATCATGTCTTAGATAAGACTGTCCGAGTGAGGAAAGGAATCTGTTCCGATTGACCAAGAGAAATTCCGAGTGAAAGTTATGTTTCCGAGTGAGGCATGACCGAGAGAAAGTCCAGGTAAAGGTTATGTTTCCGAGTGAGTTACGACTGAGAGAACTTCTGAGTGGAGTCCCGGTCTCAGAGACATTTTGAGTGAAGCGTGTTTGAGAGAACCACTTCTGGGTGAAAGGTCTGAGTGACTCATCTCCGAGTGATACATTTTCGAGTGAAACGTCTACGAGTGACTCATTTCCGAATAAAACGTTTCCAAGTGAAATATCTTCGAGTGACTCGTCTCCGAGTGACTAGCTTCCGAGCAAAACGTCTCCGAGTGAAACGTTTCCGAGTCAAACGTCTTCGAGTGACTCGTTTCCGAATGAAACGTATCCGAGTGAAACGTTTCTGAGAGAAGTACTTTCGAACAAAGAAAAACTTTGATTTCGACTGAGTACTTCTCGGACCAAGATATTCCAAGAAGTGAATTCCCGAGTGGGTTATCTCCGAGTTGAGTGTAACTTTCCCAAATGGGGTGTCTCCGAGTGCGACACTACCGTGTGGATTTCACCGAGTGAGACATTTCTAAGTGGGATAACACCAAGTGAGATTTCTGATTTCCGCGTGGTATAACACCGATTGAAAAATATACCGAGTGAGTCATTTCCAGGGGAAGTACTTATGAACAGAGAAAGACTTTGACTTTGAATGAATACGTTTCCGAGTGAAAAGTTTCCGGGGGAAGTAAATATCCGAGTGATGAACCCCTTCATTCTATTCATACTCGGGTGTCATAAAGGTGTCCTAGAGCCTGTGCTTGGACCATACTCAAAGTTGCTGAGAGCTTGTGCTCAATTCGTCTTCGAGATTGCCTTCGACTCCGAGTGATATTCCCAAGTGGAACGATTTCTAAGAGAGGACTAAACTTCAACTCCGAATGATCTCTCAGTTGTAAGATTTCTGAGTAATACAACTCCGAATGGTCTCTCCGTTGTAAGACTTCTGAGGAACACAACTCTGAATGACCTTTCGGTTATATGATTTATGAGTGATGCACTTCCGAGAGAAGTATTTTCGAGTGAAGAAATTCAGTCAGAGATATATCCGAGTGGATAATGCCCGAGTGAATCAACTCGGAACGAAAAGTGGCTGACTTTGAAAGAACACTTTTCAGACAGATATATATCCGAGTGAGATATTTCTGAATGAGTCCGGGTGAGACATTTCCGAGTGAGTCATTCCGAGGAAGAAAAGGCTATGTCCGAGTGTTTCAAGCAGAAACATTTCTGAGTAAATCCCCTCCGAGTGAAGCAATTCTGAACGAAAAAGGCTCTAATGAATTCTTCTCGGAAAGAGATATGCCCAAAATACCGAACCAGTGTCAGAATTAATAGCGAAAGACTGAGTTGGCTCATGCTCTCATGTTTCAAACAAACCCAGACTAGGAAGCTCGAAATCCATATGATATGGATTTGTAAACTCCGATCAAAAAGAAACCAAACCATAAGGACTGGGAGAATGGATGGCTTCCAAGGCCCGGGCTCGATCCTACACAATTGACCTGCTTTATACTAGCTAGTATCTGATCGACTTAATGCACTCACAAGCACTCGCATCGCTGCTCTAGCTTCGTGTTAAGGGCACAACGGAAAGAACTACTTTCTCTGTTGACGTAATATTCATTTATAGTGGCCAGGCGGGCCGTTCCATTATCAGGCTTAAACATTTTACTCCAATCATGTTATTTGTACATATTTTAATATATCTACTTCAATTATACAAGCTCCTGTACGTAGGCGACGGAAATAGACAACAATACAACTCATTTTCTTATCTAAAACCTCCATTATTATCACAATTAACACACCTAACATTCCATTATAGAAAAGCTTGTCCCCCACTTGTCTCTTACATTATTAAATTGATACCACCTCTTGTTCCAAATCTGAATTCTTAGAATCAACGAAAAATTAGTAAAAATCTCTCTCTCATTTCCTTTTCTCCGTCAAGTCACCTTGATCTGAAGTAATGATAATAAAAGAACGTCTTCAACCAATCTAAGATCTTCCATTAAGGTCAGGGGGGTATATTCTCTGGTATTCTGGGGGGGGGGGAACCGAATGTTTGGAAAGGCTAAGGTACTTCTGGTCCTTATCTTTCCAATGGCAGGTTCGGGAATTGATGTTAAATTAAGATGCTTTAATGTTTATATATTTGTTTTATATATATTTTTATTGATATGTATATGATTAATTGGCTGTGTTGATTATTATTAACCATGATGATTAAATGGATATGATCGGTATTGAATTGTGAAAATATTAAGAACCATGGGTGTCTATGTGGATTCTAGTGAGGAAGTCTTGAAAGATGAGATAAACGAGGAAATAATGATGAAGGGTCACCATTTATATCACTGTTGTTATTATGATTATGGTTACAATTATAATTATAATTATGAATATGATTATTATTATTATTATCATTATTATTATTATTATTATTATTATTATTATTGTTATTGTTACTAATATTATTATTGTTTTAATTATGAATAATGAAATAAGGAACATACTACTTACTCTTTAAACGAAGCATTATTTTAGCCAAGATATAACCGATATATTTTCTAGAATAAGAATAAATAAAATAATAAAAATAACCTGCAACGTCTGAAAAACTAGTGGGACCCAACAACTTGAGGACAAACATTATGAGACTGGAAACATATAGATACCCAAGGATCAAATGATAGAACTTAAATAATGCATTTTGCATCATGAAAATATTTTTGAAGGAGTAAAACTAGAGCATACACCTGGTACGATGGAGGACATTCACTCCGATCTCCGAGGAGAATCTTGGGAGTACAACCGGGACAGAAACCTAATGGCATCAGAGTCGCGCCTGAAGCCGGGTCAGACGATGTAATTCTGGTGTACTTTGACTAAATGACGGAATATAACTATGATTGTGTAGAGCCAAGTCCCAAGATAATATATAATGATTAGAACATGTGAGTTCATTCATACCTTATGATGATTAAATAATGAATGAGGGACTTGGTGAGCTCCGATCGCTCTATAATGGAAACGTTGTGCCCAAGGGGCAACTTGAGCAGGACGACTGCCAAAGAATGAGATAATGGTGATGGTGGATTGATTTATTGGGCCCACATGCATCATGAGACTTAACTTAAGATAAATTATAATAAACCTAACTCATGCATTCCATGACAACATTATTGATTGTTATAGTTGTAAATATGTTAATTGTATGATTTAAGTTATATTATTTATTGTCTGGATACGTCCGCACCGGGAACCTTCAGGGTCTGGGGTATATACTCACCCTTTCTGATGAATAATAATAGATGAGCTAGGAAATCAAGAGCCGGAGTATGAAGAACAGCAATACGTTGGGCCAACTGGGAGCCCTCATTAAAAGAAGGATATATGTAGTTGAATATTTATTAATAAATAATAAGACAATGGATGACTGTATAATTATTTAAGGGTGCCTGTGTGCCCCATTCTGTTAAGAGTACAATTACTTATAGTTTGTGAATGACTATGTGATTTATCTACTATTTGCTTCCACTGATCTGCCATTATTTTATTTTAAAAAAAATATATTCACTTTTTCTAAAAACTGTTAACCTCTTAGTTAAATAGGATGATCCTATAGAAGGGTCTATCTTATTTAACCGAGGGTGTTACAGTTAGCAGATAACCAATCCATCCCTAAGATAATTTCCAAGTCCTTTAATGGTAAACCTTCGATAAACCTCCGGTAATAACCGACAAGTCTAAGGAAACTCCTGATTTCCGTAACTGATGTAGGTCTAGGCCATGACGTAACGGCTTCAACCTTGGAAGGATCCACCAAAACTGGATATTACATGACCAAGAAACTGGATGCTCGACAACCAGAATTCGTATTTAGAGAGCTTAGCATACAACTGGTTCTCTCTAAGAATATTCAGCACAACCTTCAGATGTTCCTCGTGTTCCTCGCGGCTCTTGGAATACACTAGGATATCATCGATGAATACTACAACAAAGCGATCCAAGTATTCATGAAAGATATGGTTCATGTAGCTCATGAACACCGCTGGAGCATTAGTCACTCCGAATGGCATTACAACATACTCATAATGGCCATATCGCGTCCTAAAAGTAGTCTTCAGAATGTCTTCGGTTCTCACCCGAATTTGATGGTAACCAGAACGCAAGTCAATCTTTGAAAACACCACCGCACCTCTTAATTGGTCCAACAGATCATCAATACGAGGTAAAGGATAGCTATTCTTTATTGTTAGCTTGTTCAATTGGCGGTAGTCAACACACAACCGCATGGTTCCATCCTTTTTCTTGACCAGTAAAATAGGAGCCCCCAAGGTGACACACTGGGTCGAACAAACTCCTTCTCAAGTAGCTCCTCAACTTGCTTCTTAAGTTCAGCCAACTCCATAGGAGACATCCTATAAGGAGCGATAGACATTGGTTCCGTACCAGGTACAAGATCGATAGTAAATTTAACCTCTCGTGGAGGCGGTAAACCGGGTATCTCCTCGGGAAACACATCCAAAACTTCTGATACCACAGGGGTATTAAGGGGATTTAGGCCATTTGTCCCATCAGTAAGAGATAGTAATATGCAAAGTTGAGCTATACCCTGCATATTGAATTTTCGCACATCAAAAGAAGGGAAAATGACAGTCCACTGTTGACAGTCAACCAAAACCTTATTGGCAGAGAGCCAATCCATACCAAGTATGATCTTCAATCCCTTCATAGGTAAACAAATAAATGACACAATAAACCTTCTCCCTTCTAGGAGCATGTCAACATTATCACACCAATTAACCAATCTGAGACAAGTACCGGTTGGGGTGGTAACCACTAGGGCGTTTTTCATTAAACATACCGGTAATCTCAATCGCCGAACACAATCCTCGGATATAAAAGAGTGGGTTGCACCCGAATCATAAACGACATGAACTAAATTTCTGAGTATTTCACACTTACTTCTAACTAAATTATCTGCTTATGCTGCTTCCTCACCGGTCACAACGAACACCCTTTCGGCATTTGGCTGGAGATTTCCACTGTTCCTATTTCCATCGCGAGCACCATCACCGTTACCTCGACCGTTACCATGCCTCCCACCATTATAGCCACCACGACCACCATTTCAGCCACCATTATTTCTATTACTATGGTCCCGACCACCATTGTGGCCTCCGCGGTCCACATGAGCGGGTGTATTAGCACGGTTGGGAGTGTTAGCTTGCATCGGAGTTGGTTTTGTAAGCATAGGGCATGCAGGGCGGATATGTCCTACCTGATCATAATTAAAGCATACCACATCCTCACAGTGCACACATTCACAAACATAATGTAGACCACCACACCTATAGCATTTTGGCCCATTGGCATTTGTATTGCCCCGACCAAAAGTGTTACCATGTCCACCGCCTCTAGCTTGGACATTAGAATGAGCACCCCTCTGAAAGCGTCCCCTTTTGAAATTCCCTTACCTCTTGAAACTGGAAGATTGACCTTTCAACTTAGAATCAAATTTAGATTGATGAGGTGGAGCATGTTCCTCATAAATGCGGCACTTATTCACAAGTACCGTGAAACTTCAAATTTCTTGATGACAAATGGCTCTTTGAATATCAGGGCATAGACCGTTCTCGAACTTCATACACTTAGAGGCTTCAGTTCCCTCTTATTGATAAGGAGGGTAGAATTCACAAAGTTCCTCAAATTTGAAAGCATACTCTTCCACCGTCATTACGCCTTGCTTGAGTTCCATGAACTCAAGTTCCTTCTTGCTCTTGTAGCTCTCAGGAACATACTTTCTCATGAGTTCAAACTTAAAAGTTTCCCAAATCAAGGGAATAGTAGCGTCAATCATTCTACTCTTGGTGAGTCTCCACCAAGTCTTCGCTTCATCCCTCAGCATAAAAACAACGTATTCCGCTTTCTAGAGCTTATTGTATTCAAAACTATCGAAGATCCGCTCAACATCTCGGATCCAAACATAGGCTTGTTCAGGTCTAAATCCACTATGAAACTCAAATGGTTTCCGCTTCAAGAACATGTCAAGGCCTTGAGTACCTTGAACAGCAGGAGCAGGTTGCCTTTCCGCTTCTTGTCTATCATGGTTTTGCGACTCAAGAAGGTCCGCAAAACAATTCAAAGCTCTAGCTATAGCGTCATCATTATCTTGACGACGACGGGCCATCTCAATATCTATAATCATAACATGAGATTCAACTATCATCAGTAAACTCGTTCATAAACCCCTCTATAGTTTCATACTATAGTACTTCATCATAAAACTTAAGTTATGGCCCCCCATCATGGAGTCCAATATCAACGAATTCATATCAAAGCTGTGAAGAAAGCTTGGCCGAACTTATAGCAATCATATTTAATCCATAGTCAATTCATACATAATCAAGCAAGAATAGTGATCATTCATTAAATGCATGTCATACTCTAATAATAATAATTAATCACAACAGTAAAGAGCAAATAATGCTCTGATACCAGGTTGTGACGCCCCAAAAATAGGGGTAAATTTTTCATGATTTTAGTATTATTAATCTATGAAAAACATAAGTGGTGAAACTATCATTCAATACCCTAGATCTAAAAAGACCTAACTCATATATGAAGATATGAGAAGGTAAGTTAAGGGAAACAACTATTGAGGAATTCTCGATTGAAAAAAGTGAAAAATTTATTTAAATTGTTGCTATATAGTTGGGTTCAAAGAGGTTAAACATCATAAGGATTAATGAACTCAAAATATATCCAAAGGGTTCATAAGTTGGTTTAAGATGAAGGTCGTATATAAAGAAAATGAAAAGTGATCAAGGCAATACAATTTGGAGGACCAGGACATCCCTCGCTCAAGCGAGAACTACACTCGCTTGAGCGAGTCCCAAGGGAGCGCTCGGGCAAGACATAGGGCGAGCTGAGCGAAAGAAATAAGAGAAGGATCAGGGGTCGACTCACTTGAGCGAACTCCTTCTCGCTTGAGTGAGATCCTCAGAAGTCGCTTGGGTGAAGCAAGCGAGCACGGGCGAAAATCGTCTAGAATCTACCCAACGCTCACTCGCTCGAGTAAATGCCACCTCTAAAAGTCTTTCGCTCAAGTGAAATTTGACCAGTGGCGAATCCCCTCCCTCTCGCTCGGGCGAGACCCAACTCGCCTAGGCGATTTTCCTCCAGTGGCACACCACTGATGCCAGGGCAGTCTCGCTTGAGCGAGACACACTCTCACCTAAGCGAGATTTGGCTAGTAACCAAATGTCATGTAGGAGGGATTCTCGCTTGAGTGAGAACCCATCTCGCTTGAGTGAGATTATCAGTAAAAATGCAGGAAATGAAGGAATCAAACAACACCTCATACCAAAACTCAATTTAATCCATTCCACTTAAATTCAACACATCTCATTCATTATATTCAGCATTTAAAACTTGTTCCAATCTATCTTACTCATAAATTTACCTTCCAATTCGTGAATTACATTTCAATCTAACTTACTACTCAACATGATATATAAAATGCAATATTTCATGTAAACTATCATTCCTCCATAATTTTTAACTACATCAAGCTTCATTTTCATTATCCGAATAAGGCCAAGGTCATTAATGAAAATGAGCCATAAACTCTGGGCTCTTATTTTCCTACATGACCTTCTATAATCAACATTGTCTATTCATCATCCATACTAATGTCTATACCAATCCTTGGCTATACAAAACATTCATTATGACTATATACATTACAAAAATTCAAGTAGAACCCACAAACCCAAAACAATTGCCGGCCAAGGCATTCTTTACCCAAAATAGGCTTCCTTCACACCTCTTCTCCACATAATAGCTCTATAGGCAAGCCCTACAACGCAGGAGCTAAAAAGATATACCACATGGAGAGTGAGTATACTTTCTCAATGATGAAAATCTAATAATTGTGATAATATATACATGAATGCAATATTAAACATCTTCTTCCCAAGAGAAGTTCAATTAGCACAAAACCAATCATTCATCAAATTCATTAAACACATGTATCCATCAAATTCACAAGGTCACACCAATCATTGACACAATTATAGTTAGTAATTAAAAAGAGAGTTCCACCTACTCCTCACACAATCTCCTTAACAGGATACCGCTCTATGCCATGCTTCTATGGCTAATGCATATGCTGGTGTTTAAGATGCATATGCACGGATCCGTTTACATTTCCTCAGGTGATCGTAACCATCATAATCATTCATTCATTTAAATTAGTTTCCTGCCTCGCAAGGGGTACTCCCTCTAGCAGCCTCGCAAGGTGCTTTCTCGTGATCGCAACCACGTTCAATAATTCATAATGGTTTCCCGCCTCGTAAGGGGTACTCGTGCCTCATGATCACAACCACGAGCATACAATCTCAATGGTCCCGCAAGGCCTTTCATTTTAAATACCAGGTGATCGCAACCACCGGTCCAATAATCATAAGAACTCACAAGCCCTTTATATTCCAACATCAAGTGATCGCAACCACTTTTCCAACATCATCATGATATGCATGCCATGCTATATATGCAACAATGCTCATGCATGCCTTAATCTCATATAGGTTATCTCTGTTGGTGTATGCACTATGAGCTTTTATGCTTTTTCATTTGTATCATTTTTTATGCTTATCAATAAAATAAATATTTCAGTTTAAAATTGTTTTAAAACGTATTTATCCTTGGAGTAATAGGTCATATAAAAATTATTCCTAAAATATCCCTAGTCAAGTATTTACATGGGGACATATAAATACACTGAGACTAGTGTGTGAGTGTACTGATGACCTGATCTCACAAATCATAGATATAGATGATATCAAGTCTTCACACGGGTACACATTAAGAGTAATGATGTACTGGACAGACCCACCATGAGAACGTTGCATGGATCATTACATGATTGTCATAAACGATTCTCAATGTGATAATGGTATATGTAGTCCTTCGACCTGAAGTCACTACGATTCCTACATGAGGAGTTTATTGTTTTAATACAATTAAACGTCTTCTGTAACAAGAGGACTATAAAGGTTGTGATTAGGCAATGAATAAATTATGCAGAAGGATATGAGTGATGTAGATGGGATTTGTCTCTCCTATGTGACAGGAGTGATATCTATAGGCCACTTGGTGGAGTAAGACTAAGAAAACGCATGGCCATGCTAGAAAGAATAAATATTAGATATTTATTCAGATTCAGTCTACTCCGGTATCAAGTAAAATAAATTGGGCCGTACAAGGATGACGCGACCATGCCTTGGGCCCAATTAGGATATCGTGACAAAAGGAACAAACATATTAAATAATTATCACTTATAGGTTATGTTGATAATATTCGAACATAATGATGCATTGCTAGATGCCGCTCTTATTTTATGATAATAATAAAATAATTTATTATTAATATAACCGAGTATTTTACCTGTAGGGTCACACACATAGAGTAAGCCCATCAGAAAATGTTGTCTTATTTTAGTTGGACTTTAGTTGGACTAAAATAAAGCTATTGGGCCTAACTCATTTGGAATGAGTAAGGAGCCTAATTTTAGAGAGAACAAATTAGGTCAAACCTAAGCCTATAAATAGAGCATAAGATGCTCATAGGCCGTTCACTCAAGTGAGACATAAATTCGTAAAAGTTGCAAGAGCTACACGCCGTCAAACTAGCAGTTGGCAAGTGTTGTGATTCTGGTGGGAGTGCTTGTGTGGACTCCTAAAGGACGAGGCTACGACTGCTTCGGTGTTCTTCAAGAGGTAATCCAAAAACGATTTTGTGTTTGTTTTGTGCTTTGAAACACGGAACCTTGCAAATCCTTTGGAATCCCTTTTTTTTCCGCTGCTCATGGTAGGGATTTCCTAACAATCTCACCCTCTCATCTAGGGTATACTCCTACTCAATTACCATGTTAATTCCATATATTCAAACATATGTATATATTTCGATCATAATATTCAAGAATCATTAAGTCAAGGATTTCAAATATTCATCAAGACACACATGGAATCCATATCATGTCATCACACATTATACCAATCTTAACCTCAATAGGGTCTTATCCACAATCATTCATTCTAAGAATCTAACTCAATTTCTCATCACATACATATGATACTACATCCATTCAAGGAAACTTGCCACATTACATCAATACATACATTATCACCATACAAGTTCTCATACATTTAGAAAATACACCCCTCTCCTACCTCAAGAGAAGTAAACTTCCGAGTTTGATGTTCCCGCCTCACAAGTATTATCAAGCCCTACACCAATCAATTATAGGCCACACCAATCATTCATTCAAACACCATTTCAACATACATATACATATGTTTACCCATGACTTTTATCATGTAGAGGCTATTTATAGGTTTTATTCATTTGTCCATTTAGGCTTTGGGAATTCCTTCCCTTAAATCACCATTCATTATTACCAATACAACAACCTCATTTATTGGGTCACCACATATATTAATTTCCCACCAATACCTTGGTGAGTTTTCCATTTATGACTTCTCATCAGCATTGTAAATCATCATTAAATGCCACTACTTCATCATTTATAATACTTCCCTCATCAATAAATGCTAACCCTATCTATATTACACACCCCCCAAAATCATAAGTTAGGGTTTTGTGAAAACCCAACCACATCATAAATACCCTTCTATATACATTATCTTTCAACCCTATTGTCATATACCTTATTTATTACTCATAAATGTCCATATTTATTTCACCCCACCTTAGGGTTTATATATTTAATGGTTCCTTTCACTACCCACAAGCATTTAATACTCTCCCAAGTCATAACTAACCATTTTTAGGTTCAAAACATAAGGAAATGGCAAGGAACTTACCTTGCCCCAAGAAAACAAAAATGGGAATCAAGAGGGAGGATGAAGATGACAAAAATGGAGAGGAGAAGGGATAACTTCAAGCATCTAATGCTTCTCCTTGCCTTTAGAAAATAAAGATAAGAGGGAGAATGGAAAGTAGTACCTTGGCTTAGGGTTAGAGAGGGAGAAGAGATAAAGAGAATAAGAGGAGAAGAAGAAGAAGAAGAAAGTATTTAGCCAAGGGGTTCAACACATCAACGAAAAGGAGAGTGAAAAGTGAGGTTTTATTTTTATGTTTTTAATCTTTCATTAAACTCTTCCATTTTTAAACAAACAGGCTCTTTGTTCGGGCTCAATACTTATTCTAAAATTTTTTTCAAATACATATTTGGATTCCCAGTAATATTATCTACAGCCCTGACCAACGGCATCTCAATCGGAGATACGTGGTCCGACACCCATACTTCATCCGGGTTAGTTTTCTGCTTATCCGGTCTTAATAATTTATTAACAGTCTCCGAAAATCCATATTAAATTATTTCTAATATTTTGGGACATTAATTAGTTTAAATTCAATTATCCAATATTTATTTCCTTAATTTATTCTCTATTTTAAAATTTGGGATGTTGCATCATTCACATCTAAAAGAAAAGGAAGTGTCACCTATGGGGATAATACCAAAGGAAGAATTCTTGGCATTGGGAAAATTGGTAAAAATTCTTCCACCTCAATTAATGATGTTTTATATGTAGAAGGACTTAAGCACAATTTGCTTAGTATAAGTCAATTATGTGACAAAGGATATAGAGTAATATTTGAATCAAATGGTTGCATAATTGAAAATAAGCAAAATAAAAAGGTAAAGTTTGTTGGTCAAAGAGTTGATAACATTTACATGATTGATGTTGATTGCTTGTCCTCAAATGATGTACAATGCTTTATGACTAGAGAGGATGAATCATTGCTATGGCATAGAAGAATAGCTCATATACATATAGACCATCTAAATAAACTTGTTTCTAAAGAATTAGTGATTGGTTTGCCAAAGCTAAAATTTGAAAATAAATTTTGTGATGGATGTCAAAAAGGAAAACAAGTAAAGGCTTTATTTCAAGCTAAAAATGTTGTTTCAACTCAAAGGCCTTTACAACTTTTGCATATGGATTTGTTTGGAACCTCTAAGGTCAAGAGCTTTGGTGGCAATTACTATGGTCTTGTAATTGTAGATGACTATTCTAGATATACATGGACTTTGTTTCTTGCTCACAAAAATAAAGCATATCATGCATTTAAGAAACTAGCCAAGGTTATCCAAAATAAACAAAACTTGAAGATTGCATCCATTAGAACCGATCATAGGGGAGAATTTGAAAATCAATTATTTAAAAAATTTTATGAAAAACATGGTTTTGAACACAATTTTTCAGCTCCTAGAACTCCATAACAAAATGGAGTAGTTGAAAGGAAAAATAGATCTTTGGTGGAGCTTGCAAGAACCATGTTAAATGAAAACAATGTTGCGAAACATTTTTGGGCCGATGCAGTAAACATCGCTTGTCATGTTATGAATAGATGTTTGATTAGGCTTATTCTAAAGAAAACCCCCTATGAACTCTACAAAGGTAGAAAACCAAATATTTCCTATTTTCATATTTTTGGATGCAAATGCTTTGTACTTAACAATGGAAAGGATAATCTAGGAAAGTTTGATGCAAAAGCTTATGAGTCAATCTTTCTTGTATATTCATTATCTAGTAAATCTTATCGTGTCTTTAACAAACAAACTAACACCATTGAAGAGTCCATTCATGTGAAATTTGATGAGAATGACCATAACTCCCCAAGAAAGGAAGATGTTAATGATATTGTAGGTACTCTCCAAGAATTAAGCTTGAAAGACATAGAGGAAAATGAAAATGAAGGAGATACAACACAAAATAACCAAACCCAACAAAAAGAGTGGATCAGCTCAAAAGATCATCCTTTGGACAATATCATAGGTGATATCACTAAAGGTGTAAGTACTCAACGCTCATTTAACACTTGGAATCACTTAGCATTTGTTTTGCAAATTGAACCCGAAACCATTAATGAGGCTATTATTGATGAACATTGGATATTGGCCATGCAAGAAAAACTAAATCAATTTGAAAAAAATAAAGTTTAGGAATTAGTGCCAAGACCCAATGACTATCAAGTAATAGGAACTAAATGGGTATTTAGAAACAAGCTTGATGAAAATGGAATAATAACCATAAACAAAGCTAGGCTAGTAGCTAAGGGATACAATCAAGAAGAAGGAATTGACTATAAAGAAACGTATACTCCCATAGCTAGATTAGAAGCCATTAGATTATTATTGGCCTTTGCATGTTGTAAAGACTTTAAGTTGTATCAAATGGATGTCAAAAGTGCCTTCTTGAATGGTTAATTCAAGAAGAAGTATATGTTGATCAACCTCCTAGTTTTGAAAACTATCAATTTCCAAATCATGTTTTCAAACTAAGAAAAGCTTTGTATGATTTAAAACAAGCTCCAAGAGCTTGGTATGAAAGATTGAGCAAATTTCTCTTGGAAAACAAATTTGGAAGAGGAAAGGTTGATACAATATTATTCATAAAGCACAAAAAGAAAGACATACTTTTGGTACAAGTATATGTAGATGATATCATATTTGCTACCACTAATGAATCACTTTACAAAGAGTTTGCTAAGATAATGCAGGATGAATTTAAGATGTCCATGATGAGTGAACTCACCTTCTTCCTTGGACTTCAAATCAAGCAAACAAGAGAAGGAACATTCATTAGCCAATCCAAATATTTCAAAGAGCTGCTTAAAAAGTTCAACATGGACAAGGCAAAAGAAATTGCTACACCTATGAGCACGTTATGCTACTTGGACAAAGATGAGAAAGGAAAAGACGTGGAAATTACCAAATATCGAGGTATGATTGGATCTTTACTATATCTCACTGCAAGTAGACTGGATATAATGTTTGCTGTTTATATGTGTGCAAGATATCAAGCATGTCCAAAAGAATCTCACCTAAGTGCTTGAAACGAATAATGAAATATCTTGTTGGAACTCTAAATGTAGGTCTTTGGTATCCTAAAGGTGTTGAATGTACTCTTATAGGATATTCTGATGCTGATTTTGCTGGATGTAAACTTGATAGGAAAAGCACTAGTGGTAGATGTCATTTTCTTGGGCTCTTTTGTTTCTTAGCATAGCAAGAAACAAGTAAGTGTTGCATTATCAACAGTTGAGGTAGAATATGTTGCAACTAGAAGTTGCTGTGCTCAAATTCTTTAGATGAGGCAACAACTTCTTGACTTTGGTGTTATATTAGATCATGTGCCTCTCAAATATGATAATACAAGTGCCATTAATATTTCAAAGAATCCTATCATGCACTCAAGGACCAAACATATAGAAATAAGACACCATTTCATTAGAGATCATGTGTTAAAAGGTGATTGTATGCTTGAACATGTTGAAACCTCTAAGCAATTAGCTGATATATTCATAAAACCTCTTGCAAAGGAATAATTCATTAATATAAGAAGAGAATTAGGCATATTAGACATTTCCAACTGTGTTTAATTTATTTGATATTGATGACTTTTTGACTTACAATATGTTTGATGAGTGAATATTGTTTGATTGATGAATTAAGCATGTTCTATTCCATGAAAATTGAGTCTTTGATGCTTTTTGATTGAAAAACATGTGTTTTAAGCAATTCTAGGCTGTTATAGTCGATTACATGGCTTCAGCTAATCGATTAGAATCGTTCTACCTTGACCATAATCGATTAGATAGCTTCATATAGTCGATTAGTAAGTCTCTGTGTTCTAACTAATCGATTAGTGTATGTGCCAAATTGATTAGGGACGTTCTGTCTTCCAGATAATCGATTACTCACTCCTTCCAAGTTTCTATTTTTAACGTAATCGATTACATACCAGGCACAATCGATTAGAGTACCTGAAGATCCAAATTCTGAAGGGGCATAATCGATTACACGTAACCCTGTAATCAATTACGAGCATATGAGAAGCGTGATTTAATGGCACAATCCATGTGTGCCTCTTTTGCCCAATCCAAATCACTCCTCTAAACCCTATTTTTCATTCCTAAACCCTATATATACCCCTTCCTCACCTCTTCTACCTCACACCTCCAATACTCCTCCTCCCTCCAACCTTTCAAAATTCCCAAAGGTCTCTTAAATTTCTTCATCTCTTCTTCTCTACTCACAATGTCCTCCTCTAGGAATGTCAAGAGAGGTAGGTCCTCTATTGCCCAAACCAATAACCCTCTTGATTTTTCAAGATTTTTCACAAGTCTTAGAGACCTTCAAAATTTCATTCAAAAATTTTCTGAAAAAGATATCATCTTTCCTCACTTCATAAATGCTGAAGTTTTTGATCATCCTAGTTTTACCTTTACTTAATCCCTTCACCACTATAATCTCTTCCCTTTTCTCACTCTCAAGGAAGAAGTCTACTACCCAGAACTCATGCGAGTTTTCTTCTGCAATCTCAAACTTGTGGATGGAATCCTTGAAGCAAGAGTCAAAAATATGACTCTTAAAATAACCAATGAGCAACTTGCAGAAATTACTCAACTCCCTCTCTCAACTATTGAATTTACCGGTGGGAATCCGGAAGATGAATGGGACTTTAATGCCATCTCCGCTCGTCAATCCCTTTGGAAAGCTGACCATCCTCGCAACAACCATAAATTGGTAGGCCATCTCACTATCAATAACCGTCTTCTTCACTTCTTCTTGGTTAAGCTCTTGGTCCCTTGTGGTGGGAATTATGCCTTAGTTGAAGAGGATGACGTACTCTTAATGTGGGCAATGCAAAATGAAAAGGCAATTAATTGGATTCAGCTCCTAAAATTGTATATGCTCAAGGCTAAGGAGCAACAAAAGCTTCCATATGGTATCCTTCTAACTACGATCTTTAAAGCTTATGGTGTGGACCTTGCCGGGGAGCTTTCTGAGAAGGTACCTCCAAAGGCATACATTGGCACCCATCATCTCACCAAGATGGGCATAATCTATGTCAATGGAGCTTGGCTCTCCAAGATGGAAGGTATTCATGCTAATATTCCTTTTGAAGCTCCTACCAATGATCCTGCCTCTCCTCCTCCTGCAACACAAGTACCACAAGGCGAACCATCTGCTCCTGCTGACCCTTTCACCTCCCTCTATGCCTATTTGGATTGGCATTTTGAAAGGATTGATAATACCCTTCAAGAATTTCAAATGACCGAGCAACAACATTTTAAGATTATGGAGCAGCGCTATGAGGAGCTTTCAAACAAAATCTCTGAAAATGCACCAATCCCAATAATTAGATTTCCATTGTTTTGTTTGTTTCCATTCTGCACTTTATTATGGTTATTTTTAACTCTATGCACTTTCATTATGTACCTTTCTTTTATAAATGAATAAAATTTATCTTTCAATTATCTCTTTGTTTTACCTTGCTTTTGATGATTACAAAGGGGGAGAAATTAGTGTTCATCTACAACATTGATAAACAAGTGGTTAACATATTGATTCTCAATTCAATTGGCCTAAATTCTATAATAACAAGTGGTTAATAACTGGTTCTAAAATCAAAATAACAAGAAATGTATGCATAAACTCCTTAAGAAAGGGGGAGAAAATTCTACCTTGACTAACACCCTCATAAGATGAACATTGTTTGTCATCATCAAAAAGAGGGAGAATGTGTTTGAATATGTATTTCAGGTTATATGATTTTGATAATGATAAAGCAATTCATGACAAAGAATATAAGATTCATGAAGTATTATTACAAAGGATGAAACCAGAGAAGAATCAACAAGTCAAGCATCAGTACTTAGGCTAATTGATTACAAGGTCCTATCTAGTCGATTACAGAGCTTCTGTCCAACACCTAATCGATTACATCATCAAGCCTAATCGATTATTGAAGTTTTGTTTGTTATCAAATCGATTACATCAAGCCATCTAATTGATTATGAAGCTTCTGTTTGTTACATAATCGACTACAACAAGAAGGCCAATCGATTACCAACTAAGAAAAAGAATGAAATACATCAGGTACAAGGCCTAATCGACTACAGAGTATTACCAATTGATTACCTAAGTTCTGTGAAGTTCCTAATCGAATGCAAAGAAGCAACAATCGATTACCAAGTCTTTGTTTGCTCCAAAATCAATTGCAATCCAAGTCACAATTGATTACAATGCTGCGTAACTGAATTAAATGCATCAGGTATGACTTACAATCAATTACAAGGTATATATAATCGATTAGCCAAGTCTTGTCTTCAAGATAATCGATTACATGGAGAAGCCCAATCGATTACGAGACCAATTATACTGAAGAATTCGAAGTGTAATCGATTATAGCTCGAGGCCTAATCGATTACACTAGTGCCAGAATTTGGGGAAAGTGTTTTTAAATGCAAAATAGCTCACTTCTCCATTATCATTTGAATACCCATGCTGTGCAACAGCTCTGAAGACTCTAGGGCACTTCTCCAAGGCCTATAAATGGAGGACTCATTCAAGCTACTAAATGCATCCAATATCATCAAAGAAAAATCAATTCTTGAGTCTTGTGAGTTCTATTTCTTGTTTAGTGTTAATTTCTGAAACTTAGATCTTATACTTGTAAATCCTCTCTTGTTGCGAGTTATCATTGTTAGAGCCTTTCATCTGCTTATCTACTCTATTGAGAGAGTTTATTGATTGTAAATCAAACACCAAAACACCAAGGTTTTTTCACTCTAGGTTGAGTGGTCACAAAGCTTGGGGTTCAACCTTTGGGTATTGAGAGTTTGAGAGATTGGGTGGGTTTCCCTTGTGCTAGTGAGGATTCAGTTCTTGAGTGTGGGACACTAGGAAGCTGCAATTGCTCATAGCTTGTATCTCTAAACTTTAATAGTGGAAATCCTTCAAGTGGGTTGCTTGAAGGCGAGACGTACACCGGGTTGGTGGAACTTGTTAAATTGGTTTGCAAGCTTCTTTTCCTTACTCTCTTGCATTTACTTAATGCATTTGGTTGGTATATTGATTTGGTTGTGATAACATTGCTTGAACTTGTTTAATTAGGCTAAGATAAGTTTCCGCACACCAAGTGTTTGATATATTGCCTAAGTGACATTCATTCATTATTTTACATTGATTCTTGCACTATCTCTTGCATATAAACATATTTTATGAAAAAGGAATCAATTTCAAAGGCATTCTAAAGAAAAGTTTTAAACACTTAATTCACCCCCCCTCTTGAGTATTAAGGCCACTTGAACAACAAATCCGTCACACCAGATTTGCTTTACTTAACTAAGATGTTATATAATTTGTAGAAATTGGTGTAATTTTTTTGTAGAATAAAAAATTTTCACATAAGTTAAATAAACTACATGGTTTTTAACAGTACATACATACTCTTAAAAGGGAAAAAAGTCACATAGGCTCCCACAGCTATATATCCTAACAAAATATTCTATACATAAAGCTACAAAAGATAACACCCTAACTCTAATCTTCGTTAGAGGAGGAGGTCTCATAACTAATTGGCTCAGACCTTCCATGATTCTTGCGATGATACTCCCAACGTATGGCTTGGATCAGATCCTTCCCTGTGGGGTTTGCCTCGGCGTACTCCCTGAGCTCATCACAGGCACAAGGACGATACATGTTCCAGAGGAAGCTACGAGACCGGTTGTGCCCGGGCTTAGCAATCAATAGATCTAACAATGAAGGCTTGAGGTCTTCTTCTTCTTCCTTATTTTTTCCTGCTTCCAAGGGCTCCACAAGTATGATGGGATTTTTCTCAAGGTCTTCCTCACTAGACTCTTCCATAGCTGCTCCTACTTCTACCTGCTATGGTACCTCCTCATCCATGGGCTCGTACTCTGGAGTAGGGGAGCGGGTCCTTGCCTTTGGCATGAGTAGCTCCGGCTCAGGGTGGAAGCTCAGTTCTCCGGACACTGGTGGAGGAACGTCTTCTATAAGATACTCATGATCTTTTAACTGAAATGCTCGAGGTGGATCCTCATAATGTTGTATAGAACTCTCTACCACTCCGATGTCCTTGTCAAAAGGAGGTAGCTCGGTCAGCGGCTCACTAGGTTGTATATCTATCTCTTGGGAGGCGAGGAGAAATCCAGCAGGGACTTTCTGCTTAATGGTAAGAAATATTTCTTTAGGCAGTGCTGAGGTGTTACCCCAATGGGGACTTTGGGAGCATTCCCTGACAACATCTTTTCCCTTCGAACTCATGTTCGCTACTCTAAAGAACCATGCAAATAGAGAAACAATAAATTAAAGGGGTAGGTATATCTCACTCCAATATTTTTGGTTGTACATACAAGGGTGCTCTGTCACACATGACGGTTCATACAACTAACTTCACATTTCTAATACATTTCTCATCACAACACTCAACATGCATCTTAACACTTAAACCTATACTAGCAAATACACATATATCTATTTTTGCAGATGTACAACATCATACAACCTATTAACTATTAGTAGTACATTAATAACATCTGATCACTATTGTAGCAATCACAATTATCTAACATTCAGTCATTATCTCATCATATCATTCAGTATTCATATGCAAAGCATAATTATAAGTCATGATTAGGTTAGTCACTCAATACACCATGCGTGAGTCAAGTGTCTTATGATCTTTGCCATTACTTAGTGTTTCATGATATGAATAGGACCCATAAATCATCAACTTCATCACAATCACCCTGCCACTATACATCTACTAGGCGACACATTTTTACACTAGAGCGACCGAAGTACACCAAGTTCCCTTCAGAACCTCCGGGAAAAGGACACATATGTCTAAAAATCATATGGATCCTTGATCATCACATCATTCATGATCACATTCAAATTAAAACTAGCTCTCCACAGTCTTATAAACACTCACCTTTAGTCAAATTACAATGGGCTTGCCACGAATTGCCTAGCCTCGGTTCCTACGCTGAGTCATTGAGTGCCCGACCCATTCATACTCCCAAGATCCCCACTTCATGGATCAAGCAAACATGTTCTCTAATGTACCCATCAATGTGGCTATAGTTTCCAATTACAAATCCATACACATGATGCATATGTAATGTAGTACTTTACTCTTTTCTCTTTTAACTTCTTGTCAGGTGGGATTCTTACACGCGGTGCCTTTTGTCCTTAATGCCTCGGGTAAAAAAAACATACCATAACTAAGCCCATTACTTATACCAGAATATTAGTCCACAGGGGTTTAATGAGTCTTACTAGGAAAGACCTTAAATAACTTGTTACTTCAAAATGCTAAAACTTGATTTTAAAAGGTATACTTAGATCTTATAAGAATATAACGCAAGTATTAAAAGGAGTAATAGTATTTAATAGGAATAATTGCTCATACAAACTGGAAACAGGTACGGAAGTAGTAAATATAACTCTTTTTGATTTAGTTTAAAGAAGAAATCTTGTTATAAAATTTGAATACTTAACTTTATTAAGTAGCTCATTCCAAATATCATTTAGAGTTGTTATGAAATCTCCGATAATATATTTGTGCCATAAAATCCTTAACAGCTTGATCTTTTTCACCGATTCATCGGAAACGTTGTTTCGCAATGTGTTCGACTACGAGCTCTATTTCTTTCGATATCTAAAACCCAAAAATTCTTTCAAGACTCAACTTTAAAATTTAAAATATTCATTTAATTTCTTAAAATATGTAGCAACACCAATGGTGAATAAAAATTAAAGTTTCAAAAACCTATTTTTATCGATTTTTTCAAAAAATAGTCGAATCAAAAGCCCAAACTAAATAACTTTGAAATTTCTACATTTTTAACATAAAATTATATAATGAATTCAACTCAAAAACCAATTTCCCTTGTGTCAATTTCCTTTTCCAAAAATCTTGTTTTTACCCTTATATTGTTACTAGTCAAGATTATGGACAAAGTTACAATTTCTCTTATTTGTTTTCCTTATTTCTCAAAATTAGATAGCATCCCTTTTTCACAATATTATCATATACTTTATAAACCATTTTTAGAATCCAAAGATCCTAACATCACCCATCCTTATACCCTCCACAAAATTGGATTTTCCCACATTTTTAAGAACCCACATTGACACTTAGGCATTTTTCTTTTCAGCATGAAAACAACTATACAAATAGAATTTTTATACATTCAATCCACATTAATTTAGGGATATCAAATAACCTTAGCACTCCAAGGATTCTCATGTAAAACATCAGTAGGATTAACTTAAATCATCATGTACATTAGTCATTTTACCATAAATTAGTAAACTTAACTTCTTGTGCTTTCTCACCAATCATTCTAAGAAATTTCATTCAGCATGTATACAACCCCCTTAAACCATTATTACACTTAAGTTCAAGCCATGCATGTATAAAAATTAGCCATAGAAATAAGGTACCACACATGCAAGGCCAAAAATAGCATTTTTCATCATAAAATCTCATATGCAAGGACATCAACATTACCACATATTTTAAATAATCAATCATGCCCAAAATTCACATTTCATGCATGCACAAAGGATCTCAAACAAAGCCACCAAATATCCCATATGTAACAAATCTTTCACCATGGAACTTTGCATACATTGTTATCAACATCACCACTCAACATTCAGCCACTATGATCACAAAGATATCCCATCAACATTCAGTAGCTCATGCATACAAAAGATTTAGTGTAGCCACATGTGTAACATCCTGCACCTATTTTTTTCATTTATTTTTAGCATTTAAATAAAAATTATCAATAAATTTTTTGCAAAAAAAATTTAATAAGTGAACTTTCCATCATCAAAATACTTACTTAGCTCTAAGGGTATCTAACAGTTTCCAAACACTACATATAAAGATAATTTCTCATCAAAAGTTAAGGAAAACAGGTTTTGGGGAAACATGGTCCTGGTGCTGCACGCCAACCCCACGCTATGCGTCAGACCATTTTCGCACTTCTGGCGCTTAACGCCAGCCCCATCCTACGCGTGGGCATAACAGTAGCAGCAATGCTGCTGTCATGGTTTTTTAGGTTATTTGGCCAACTTCCTAAAGCCTTACCTTGCTCAATTCAACTCCAAATCTCACCAAACTACATGGGCACTATATTACCCATATTCCAGAGCTACTGGCGCTATCCGTTTCCCAAAATTTCAGTTCAGTAATGAATTATGCATAAAAATGCATTTAGGCCAACTTATGGCCATTTCATCACACCAATCAACTTAAACTCCTTTAAAACACAAAATGATCAAGCAAACCAATTCTAAATATCCATATGGACCTATCGGGCAATTCCAGGGATACTGAATCCCATCGGATCTCCATTCCCCTATCCAGTTCCTTAATTTCACTTATAAAATCAATAACCCAACATCCAAATTTTCTAACTGATTCACATCATGATTTTAACACAGTCATACCATATTCCAAACAATATAATCCCTGCCAATAATGCATGATCTTAAATACTAAATGGCTTCATGCCATAATCATATTTATGTAAACAATTCCTGCTTATTATGCATGATCAATTATCTATTGGCTCAATGCCACATCACATCCATCATAAAATCAAGCCTAATTATATCACAGATCAATATTAATGACTCAGTATCATTAGTTATCAAACAACAGTCCACCTATATAAACACGCAAATATTACACAGGCATGCATAATGTTAAAACACATAATATAATCACTCCACACCTAAGTATATACATATCCATCAACATACATATAATACCATAAAACTATACATTATATAATTATAAATTTCCTAGAATTGCTTCGTTGCTCACTCATGCTAGTCCCTGCGGCATCCACAATGTCCCTTAATCCATCTCTATAAAAATAAAAGTAAAGTGAGTATCTAGCATTATAATACAATACAGATATTTGAAACAGAAACAATATCACCTACAAGAGCTCACACACCTCCCTCTCTTGTCAATTCCATAACATTTTCCTAACCACTTTTCAATATGCTCATATATCATCAAAATTGTAACACCTTATTTACTTGCGACTAAAAATTCCAAAAATATGAGAAAATTTTTCACAAAAACAGGCACGTATTATTCGATATAGAAGGAAGCGGGCAAGGGAAGAATGAAGAGCATTCATACGCATATAGCAACCTACAGAGAAGCTAAGACTGGGACCGGCTCATTGGGTTTATCGTAACACACCAACAATGGGCGGATTACACAACACCGTTTGCTTCCTCGGACGGGGTCTGACACCGTCCAGGCGGAGTATGGTAATGCAGCAGCGGATGGAGGGAATTCCACAAGGAAAGCTTTCCTTCGAGTAACACTGGTCACTCAATAGGAGGAAATAGATAAGGGAAAGATGTTAATACATTCACACGCATAGCACTCGGTAGAAGGGCGGAGTTCGAATCATCCTACTTGGCTAGGCGGGGTATGTTTGTCCTGGGCGGGCTCCAGGGCGAAGGTGACCCGCTCAACCGTTGTCTCACACCGCCTAAACGATGTGTGGCAATGCAACATCAGACATGAACTCTTCAAGTAAACCTTACATTAGCGTCTATTCATTCCTACAGGCTGATCCTTTCTCAAAGAACGCTGGGCGTTCAGCTTCAGAGGACAGGTAAGGGAAGAAGAAGGGAGATATACATATGCAGGAGTAGTTTGTGAAGGAAAGAGGAAGTGATTACACCGCCGTCCAGTTCGGCAAGGCACAACAACGCCTGGACGGACTACATCACAACGTTCACTCACTCAGGCGATGTCCAACACCGCCCAGCGAGACATAATAATACGACAACGGAGGAGGGAGGTACAAGGCGGAGTCTCACGTTGATATCTGCTTGCTTCAGCATGGTTCCACGCGCTTGGGCGAACCGTCCTAGTTACTTGGGCGAGGTATGACACCGCCTAAGTGAGATCAGCACAACGCCCCTCCAACACAAACACAAGGTAATTTCTCAATCGGATATGGACAAGGGTTCACTTGGTAAATCCTCACGCTCGCACTCCACTCGGGAAAACAGAAAGTTACAGTGTACATATGCGGTAGTAGGTTGTGGAGGAAGGAGGAGCCTGAACTTATCCCGCCCAACTCAACTAATTATGACAACGCCTGGGCGGACTCAACCACAACGCCCAAATCAGGGGTCAACACCGGTGTCTGGATTGCATTGGCATCACGACGGAGAGGAGAGGTAATTGAATGGTGTCCCATTTTAACAACTACTCGCTCCAGCACGAGTCCTCACGCTTGGGCGAATTGCCCCCATACTTCGGGCGGGGTACGACTCCGCCCAAACGTATCCGACATAAGTCTTCCTAAAGACAATTCATAATTCACTCAGACTTGGCTATAGCCTGCTCAATCATGCTGTCCCTGCATATCCATTAAAGCACAATTATGAAACAAGGTAGCACATAGCATGTCACACACAAAACCATACATCCATATATATATAAGAGCGTATGTCAATATTTACAACACAAAATCGGATTTCTCCTTGTCCATAAGGTTCTATTTATCCCAAAACACTAACATCAGGTATGAACCAGTCAGGGCTTAATCTAACATCGCCTTAATTAAGCCTTCCAAATGCATCAACACTTCACTCAGCGTTCCAGCTCTGCTTCTGATCCTCATCTCGAGAGACATTCACTGAAAAATGGCCACTGCAGGGGTGAGCTTTTACATATAAAATGATACTCACAGACTCGGTATCAGCGTCAGTACACACTCCTGCCATCATTCAACCTTTCTCAAATAACCAAGCTCATACAGTCCAAACAACATTCATGCCACACATAATACACAGAGTTTATTTCCACATCCATACATATATTCATGCACTCGGAGTTCCTACGCACACATACATTCATGCATTCAAAATCATACATATATACATACATAGATTTATACATCACCACAATTGGCCTTATATCTATATGCATGCCTGCGGATCCGACTCGGGTAAAGACTCTCAGTTATGGTCCCCTTTTCTTCTGGCCCCTCGTCCCTCAGCTCTTACCAGGTGGCACCGGCCTCCCACGGCGTCTTGAGACTCTCCTCTCTAGCTCCTACGGCTACCACGAGCACTATCGGGATCTAGCCAGGGTTGGTAACTGGAAGTCGTTCCCTTGGGGTTCTTGACCTTCTATGGGTCGCCCCACTCTCACTCATGCAACTAACACATTGATTAATACCCATCATCTCGCCACGAACACCTTCTCCGTAGTCATTAAGCAAAAGCGGACTACTCGTAATCATTCAGTCAATCACACCAACGCATGTTACAATCGGTCATCAGACTAGCAACACTGAACAAACCATTTAAGAGCATGCACATACATAATTTCCATAGTGACAAGAAAATAGATCCATGCATATCATTCATCATCATCATCCACTAACAGGCTACCATCCCCATGAAATCACTATCAGAATCTTAAGTCATGCATCAGTTTTAATGATTATGAATACATGCACACACACACACCCACACTCAGCAGTACGTTCATCCGGTACCGTTCGTAGACCATGCATTCGACATGCAAGCGCCCCCTACCTTTTAGAAGAACCTCAGAAATCTTTCCGTTCTTGTCGTTGGGTCCGATGTCTTTCTCCTGGTTTGTTCGGTCTTTCTTGGCTTTGTCGTATCCTGCGCCTGATTCTGGGATGGAGTGTGGTCCGTTCTCCAGTGCTGCAATCAAGATCCCCAGGAGTGAAGAGTAAGATAGAGGAAGAAGGAGGATGGAGACGAAGAGAGAAAAGCAGAGGATGAAGTGACGGAGAAAGGAGTCTGAAGGGATAGTGAGCGTGTCCTTAACCATAGGCTTACGTTTTTATATATGTATGTGCGCACAAGTAAGAGAAGAGTGGGATGGGAGAGTGTGAGCTCAGCAGCCACGCGCACTCCACCCCATCCCCTGACCACCACCATTTTTTTTTTATATTTTTTAATGGCTTAAATATAATTAACAGTTATTTTCTAGTTGAAATCAAGTCTTAATGGTTTATTCTTCATTCGGCATTTAGTTTCAAAACTGGGATGTTACAGTTCTCCCCCACTGAAAAAGAATTTCGTCCCCGAAATTCAGTCGGTACTCACCTAGGTAAACAACTCGGGGTACTGCTGTCGCATGGTATCTTTACGTTCCCAGGTACAAGAGATAGTCTTGCCTTGCTGCCACTCCACTTTAACCAGCTTTATATTTTTGTTCCTCAAGCGTTTTACCGATCGGTTTACAATTCCAACCGGTGTAGTCACAGTGGTTAGATCTTCTTTGATCTCTACCTCGTCGTCAGGCATCGTGTGGCTGGGGTCATGCAAATACTTCCTCAGTTGAGACACGTGAAATACGTTGTGCAATCGGGACAAGTGAGTTGGTAATGCAATGCGGTATGCTACGGGGCCGATCCATTCTAACACCTCATAAGGTCCAATGTATCGAGGGCTTAACTTCCTACTTTTTAAGGCTCGTCCAACTCCTTTACTCGGAGAGGTTCTCAGAAACACTCGATCTCCGACTGAAAATTCCAATGGCTTGATGCGCTTGTCATGGTAGCTCTTTTGCCTGTCTTGTGATGCTTTCATCCTTTCCTATATCACTCGGATCTGCTCTGTGGTTTGCTTCACGATGTCTGGTCCCAATAGTAGACTTTCACCCGTTTCCGACCAGCAGAGTGGGGTTCGGCATCTGCGCCCATATAATGCCTCGTAAGGTGCCATGCCAATGCTGTGATGATGGCTGTTGTTGTACGTAAACTCGATCAAGGGAAGGTACTGCTCCCAGTCCCCACCGTGCTCTAACACACACGCTCTCAATAAATCTTCTAGACTCTGAATTGTTCGCTCGGATTGTCCATCCGATTGGGGGTGGTAGGCAGAACTAAGCCAAAGCTTCGTCCCCAATTCTTGATGCATGCTGGTCCAAAACCGGGACGTAAACTTAGGGTCCCTATCTGATACGATGGAAGTAGGTATGCCATGCAGTCGGATAACTTCTTGAATGTAAATCCGAGCCAACTTATACAATGGGTACTTCATATTTACAGGTAAGAAGTGTGCACTCTTCGTCAATCGGTCAACAATGACCCAAATGGCATCATGGCCCGCTCGGTTTTTGGGTAATCCCATGATAAAATCCATCGCAATCGAGTCCCATTTCCACACGGGGATCTCTAGAGGCTGCATTGCACCGTACGGTTTTTGGTGCTCTACCTTCGATTTCTGACAAGTGATACACCGGGCCACGTATTCAGCCATATCCTTCTTTAGTCCCGGCCACCAGAACTGCCTCCTCAAGTCGTGGTACATTTTCGTGGTTCCTGGGTGAATGCTGAGTAGACTTTTGTGGGCTTCGTCAAGCACCATTCTTCTCAATCTTCCTCCACTCGGTATGTATATTCTGTCTCTCACCCGGAAGATCCCATCTGACCCCTCGGCCAAGGATAAGTCCTTTCCTTTGGCTTGAATTTCCTTCATTTCAGCTAGGTAAGAGTCCGCCTGTTGCTGCTCGTACACGGATTTTAAGAATTCATTGGTAATCCTCAACGTACCGATTGTCATTTTCTGAGAGGAAGGGGTGTCAACATGCAAGTTCATGTCTCAGAACCGCTCCAACAACTCAACTTCTTTTACCATCATGGCTACCATGTGGAGGGATTTCTGACTCAATGCATCGGCCACGACATTTGCCTTACCCGGGTGGTATTTTAACTCAAAATCGTAGTCCTTTAAAAACTCAATCCATCTCCTCTGCCTCATGTTCAGCTCCTTTTGGTCGAATAGGTATTTGAGGCTCTTATGATCGCTGTACACTTCAAATTTGGACCCGTACAAGTAATGCCTCCAGATTTTCAATGCAAAAACCACTGCTGCCAGCTCCAAGTCATGGGTCGGGTAATGCTGCTCGTGAGGTCTCAATTGTCGAGAGGCATATGCTATCACTCGGTCTTTCTGCATGAGTACACACCCTAATCCGAGTCCTGACGCGTCACAATAGACCACGAAGCTTTCTCGTAACTCAGGTAATGCCAACACCGGAGCAGTCGTCAACTTATTCTTCAGCTCTCGAAAGCTGTTCTCACACTCGGGACTCCACACGAAAGGAACGTTTTTCCGAGTCAATTTAGTCAGGGGTAATGCCAGTTTAGAAAAACCTTCGATGAACCTCCTATAATAACCTGCCAAGCCCATAAAACTTCTTATTTTCGAGACCGATCTGGGCCTCTCCCATGCTATTACAGCGGCTATCTTTGCAGGATCCACCGAGACGCCTCGCTCGGAAATCACATGCCCGAGGAAGTGGATCTCATTCATCCAGAATTCGCACTTCGAAAGCTTTGCAAACAATTGTTTCTCCTTCAACACTTGGAGTACCGCTCAGAGATGTCCTTCATGCTCCTCAGACGTTTTAGAATAAACTAGGATGTCATCGATGAAGACAACAACAAACCGATCTAAGAAGGAGTAGAATATGCTGTTCATGTAATTCATGAAAACAGCAGGGGCGTTGGTCACATCGAACGGCATCACTACATACTCGTAGTGACCATACCGAGTCCTAAAGGCAGTTTTAGGAATTTCCGAGTCCTTCACTCGGATTTGGTGATACCCTGATCGTAGATCAATTTTCGAGAAGACTGAGGCTCCACGCAGCTGGTCAATTAAATCATCAATTCTAGGCAGTGGGTACCGATTCTTGATTGTGAGTTTGTTTAGCTGTCGGTAATCTATACAAAGTCTCATGCTGCCATTCTTCTTCTTAACAAGTAGCACAGGTGCGCCCCATGGTGACACGCTCGGTCTAATGAATTGCTTTTCGAGTAACTCATCCACTTGTTTCTTCAACTCAGCCAACTCAGTTGAGGACATTCTATAGGGTGCGCTGGAGACCGGCTCGGCTCCAGGGATCAAGTCTATAGAGAATTCGACTTCTCTATTGGGAGGCACACTCGGAACGTCTTCAGGGAACACTTCTGGGAATTCGCAGACAACCGGAATTTCGTTCACTAGGGTCTCACTCTCATCTTTGGTTAGACAAAGCATCATAAATAGTTGGGTTATACCTGGTGCCGTGTCGTTCTCAGTGGGCTGTCTCGGAAAAACTATCTCTCGGTTTCTACAATCTACTAATACCTTATTGGCAGAGAGCCAATCTATCCCAAGCACAATATCAAGACCCTTTAAAGGCATGCAAATCAGATCGAAGGTGAAACTCCGATCATACAACACAAACACTACGTCCTTGTACACTGATGATGTGAACACGTTAGTGCCAGTCGGGCTGGTTACTTCTAAAATCCGATTCATAGGTGCAGTCGGTAACTTCAGACGCTCTACACACTCATCAGCTATAAAAGAATGGGTGGCTCCCGAATCAAAAACAACGTTAAGTGTATTCTTACCGAGTGAGCACTTACATTGTACTAGGTCATTTGCTGGTGCAACATCTTCTGCATTGATGGTGTAGATTCTTCCTGCTGCTGGCGGACTGGTATTCCTCCCTCGGCTGTTCGGAGCACGCATCATGTTTCCTCTGGTTCCGTTGCCTCTACCACCAGGTCGTTGGTTATCATTCACTCGGGTTCTATCTTGAGATCCTCCTTGACGTACATTGGCGTCTGTTTGGCGGAGTTGGGGGCAGTCAGGACGAACGTGTCCCTTCTCTCCGTAGTGGTAGCATTTAACATTTGTATCATTGCAATCCTTAGCAAAGTGGTCACCGCCGCATTTAAAGCATCCGCCATATCTTGGTCGTCCACTCATCTGTCTCCCTCGGTCACTATGACTCTGATATCTAGTGAAGGGTTCATTCCTCCTCACGTTCCCTGGCCTCTTGAAACGTGATTGCTGAGGCCTTAGGTGCTGGTTGGCTCTGCTGCACTGGCCCGAATGGGCCCTGTCATCCTCTTCGAATATTCTACATTTGTTCACTAATGCAGGGAAACTCCGTATCTCATGGTATCTGCAGGCCCTCTTGATATCCGATCTCAATCCATTCTCAAACTTAAGACACTTGGAGTTCTCCGTCCCAGGCTGCGGGAAGGGTGGATAGAATAGGCACAATTCCTCGAATCTGGTCGCGTATTCTTCCACAGTCATGGAGCCCTGTTTTAACTCCATAAACTCCAGCTCTTTCCGACTCCTCACTATGTCGGGAAAGTATTTCTCTAAGAAGCAGGTCTTGAAATCATTCCACGTCAGTTGATTATCATCTTCGGGGAATCGGCTTCTGGCTATTTTCCACCAGTTCTCCGCTTCATCTCGCAGTATATACACTGCACATTCCACCTTCTGGGTCTCGGTACAGTGAAGACCCCCAAAAATCCTCTCTAGTTCCTGAGTCCATTTGAAAGCTGCCTCCGGATTACGCCCTCCCTGAAACTCACTCGGCTTCCTCTTCAGGAAGCGGTCCAGCACGTGGCCATCCTCAGGTCGAGTCTGGCCCTGCCTTTCAAACACATTCGCAAAGCGTTGGAATGCTGTGGCTATAGCCTTCATACTTTGACGATGCGCCATTCCTTATCCTGAAATCGACATTTAAGGATAAGTATACGGAGCCACTTACTACCGATCGGGTTATTAGTCCAACAATTAATAGCTTAGCACATTATATCATTCGTCTAGGTTATACACACAATCGGACCAGGGGAAAACAACCTCTTGTCCTCAAGTCAACATCAATCAAGTTCAACTAGTATCAGAACAATTTCAACCATTCAATCAAAAAAAGAGACACACACAACCGCTTACATTCGGTAAGCATACCTTGGCCTTGGACCTTTTGGTCCGCTCTGATACCAAAATGTAACACCTTATTTACTTGCGACTAAAAATTCCAAAAATATGAGAAAATTTTTCACAAAAACAGGCACGTATTATTCGATATAGAAGGAAGCGGGCAAGGGAAGAATGAAGAGCATTCATACGCATATAGCAACCTACAGAGAAGCTAAGACTGGGACCGGCTCATTGGGTTTATCGTAACACACCAACAATGGGCGGATTACACAACACCGTTTGCTTCCTCGGACAGGGTCTGACACCGTCCAGGCGGAGTATGGTAATGCAGCAGCGGATGGAGGGAATTCCACAAGGAAAGCTTTCCTTCGAGTAACACTGGTCACTCAATAGGAGGAAATAGATAAGGGAAAGATGTTAATACATTCACACGCATAGCACTCGGTAGAAGGGCGGAGTTCGAATCATCCTACTTGGCTAGGCGTGGTATGTTTGTCCTGGGCGGGCTCCAGGGCGAAGGTGACCCGCTCAACCGTTGTCTCACACCGCCTAAACGATGTGTGGCAATGCAACATCAGACGTGAACTCTTCAAGTAAACCTTACATTAGCGTCTATTCGTTCCTACGGGCTGATCCTTTCTCAGAGAACACTGGGCGTTCAGCTTCAGAGGACAGGTAAGGGAAGAAGAAGGGAGATATACATATGTAGGAGTAGTTTGTGAAGGAAAGAGGAAGTGATTACACCGCCGTCCAGTTCGGCAAGGCACAACAACGCCTGGACGGACTACATCACAACGTTCACTCACTCAGGCGATGTCCAACACCGCCCAGCGAGACATAATAATACGACAACGGAGGAGGGAGGTACAAGGCGGAGTCTCACGTTGATATCTGCTTGCTTCAGCATGGTTCCACGCGCTTGGGCGAACCGTCCTAGTTACTTGGGCGAGGTATGACACCGCCTAAGTGCGATCAGCACAACGCCCCTCCAACACAAACACAAGGTAATTTCTCAATCGGATATGGACAAGGGTTCACTTGGTAAATCCTCACGCTCGCACTCCACTCGGGAAAACGGAAAGTTACAGTGTACATATGCGGTAGTAGGTTGTGGAGGAAGGAGGAGCCTGAACTTATCCCGCCCAACTCAACTAATTATGACAACGCCTGGGCGGACTCAACCACAACGCCCAAATCAGGGGTCAACACCGGTGTCTGGATTGCATTGGCATCACGACGGAGAGGAGAGGTAATTGAATGGTGTCCCATTTTAACAACTACTCGCTCCAGCGCGAGTCCTCACGCTTGGGCGAATTGCCCCCATACTTTGGGCGGGGTACGACTCCGCCCAAACGTATCCGACATAAGTCTTCCTAAAGACAATTCATAATTCACTCAGACTTGGCTATAGCCTGCTCAATCATGCTGTCCCTGCGTATCCATTAACGCACAATTATGAAACAAGGTAGCACATAGCATGTCACACACAAAACCATACATCCATATATATATAAGAGCGTATGTCAATATTTACAACACAAAATCGGATTTCTCCTTGTCCATAAGGTTCTATTTATCCCAAAACACTAACATCAGGTATGAACCAGTCAGGGCTTAATCTAACATCGCCTTAATTAAGCCTTCCAAATGCATCAACACTTCGCTCAGCGTTCCAGCTCTGCTTCTGATCCTCATCTCGAGAGACATTCACTGAAAAATGGCCACTGCAGGGGTGAGCTTTTACATATAAAATGATACTTACAGACTCGGTATCAGCGTCAGTACACACTCCTGCCATCATTCAACCTTTCTCAAATAACCAAGCTCATATAGTCCAAACAACATTCATGCCACACATAATACACAGAGTTTATTTCCACATCCATACATATATTCATGCACTCGGAGTTCCTACGCACATATACATTCATGCATTCAAAATCATACACAAATACATACATAGATTTATACATCACCACAATCGGCCTTATATCTATATGCATGCCTGCGGATCCGACTCGGGTAAAGACTCTCAGTTACGGTCCCCTTTTCTTCTGGCCCCTCGTCCCTCAGCTCTTACCAGGTGGCACCGGCCTCCCACGGCGTCTTGAGACTCTCCTCTCTAGCTCCTACGGCTACCACGAGCACTATCGGGATCTAGCCAGGATTGGTAACTGGAAGTCGTTCCCTTGGGGTTCTTGACCTTCTATGGGTCGCCCCACTCTCACTCATGCAACTAACACATTCATTAATACCCATCATCTCGCCACGAACACCTTCTCCGTAGTCATTAAGCAAAAGCGGACTACTCGTAATCATTAAGTCAATCACACCAACGCATGTTACAATCGGTCATCAGACTAGCAACACTGAACAAACCATTTAAGAGCATGCACATACATAATTTCCATAGTGACAAGAAAATAGATCCATGCATATCATTCATCATCATCATCCACTAACAGGCTACCATCCCCATGAAATCACTATCAGAATCTTAAGTCATGCATCAGTTTTAATGATTATGAATACATGCACACACACACACCCACACTCAGCAGTACGTTCATCCGGTACCGTTCGTAGACCATGCATTCGACATGCAAGCGCCCCCTACCTTTTAGAAGAACCTCAGAAATCTTTCCGTTCTTGTCGTTGGGTCCGATGTCTTTCTCCTGGTTCGTTCGGTCTTTCTTGGCTTTGTCGTATCCTGCGCCTGATTCTGGGATGGAGTGTGGTCCGTTCTCCAGTGCTGCAATCAAGATCCCCAGGAGCGAAGAGTAAGATAGAGGAAGAAGGAGGATGGAGACGAAGAGAGAAAAGCAGAGGATGAAGTGACGGAGGAAGGAGTCTGAAGGGATAGTGAGCGTGTCCTTAACCATAGGCTTACGTTTTTATATATGTATGTGCGCACAAGTAAGAGAAGAGTGGGATAGGAGAGTGTGAGCTCAGCAGCCACGCGCACTCCACCCCATCCCCTGACCACCACCATTTTTTTTTTATATTTTTAATGGCTTAAATATAATTAACAGTTATTTTCTAGTTGAAATCAAGTCTTAATGGTTTATTCTTCATTCGGCATTTAGTTTCAAAACTGGGATGTTACAAAAATCATCATTCATACTTTCATAATATCTTTATCATATCACTTAACATCATCATCATAAATTAATCATAATTTTATAAGTCACTCATCATCATCATAATAAATCATTCATAACATCATAAATCGATCATCATCCTCATGGACCAGTCACGATATCGTTAATCAACACAGTCAAGTCTCAATACTCATGATCATTATTATTCTCAATCAATTTCAAATATCTTATACACATTATAAATCAACGTCAATATAAAAATCATTCATAACTGATTCTCATGGTCAAATCATATAAAATTACACCAGTATCCGAATACTAACAGAGCAGCCACCAGCTGGGAGTCATATATTGACATCCCGTGAACTCTACCTGGTTCATTGAGCCACACACCGGCTCCCTACCTCAACCACTGGGTCTCTACCTGGACCATTGGGTAGCTCAACTAGATCTCTACATGGACCACTGGAGCCAAAAGCGAGGGGTAATGCATACTGAATGACTGTCCATATTACATAACTTACATGTATGACATATATCATCAATATGATCATCTCAAAATCATAACAACTTCGTCTTGACATAAAAGCCATCAATTGGAACGCAATAAGCCAAACTAGGCATAAAACACATTCATTATCATCACTTTCTTATATAGACATTATGCACTTTCATGGACTTCAATTTTCATCATCAATTAATACTTTCTCATAATCACCATCACACACCAAATCTCAATTCCATAAATCTAATTTCTATTTATAAATCAATCACAACAATTATCATCCATTACTTATAAATACACCATATACATATATCTCATAAACATATCATATTTTTTATCATATCATCTCATAAGTCTCTTCTTCATCATAATTCATCACTTTCTTGTTACTATCATCATTTCATTAATCATATACATCATATTCCTTGCACCACCATTAACATATTGTAAATCACATACTTCTAAGTAACATATTCACATATCTATACAATTTCATTTCATAATATAAAATTCTATAAAACTTCAACTAAAAACATATTACATACTCCTCTTACCTTATTTCCAATGCTCTTTAATCAACTCACAAATGTCGATATGCCAAAGCACTAAAACGTAAAGAATACAAAAAGAGCTTTTAGGAATTAACCATCCAAATCTTAACTTAGCGTAAGATAGCACTTAAAAATTAACCCTTAAAGCTTCATAAGCTGACCATCACCAAAACTATTAGTTATTTTAAGAAACTCCTAACTCCGCTAGTTTTCCGACATTATGTTCATAACTTTCACAAAGCAGAACTCAATTCCATCATTGAATCTTTCATTTAAGAACCTTAAAAGACCCTTTAATCGGTTTAGAATCTCAAATTCTAAAGCTTATTCAAATCTCATAGAAAACTAGAAATAGAAGAAAACTTCCACCAAAACTAAAAATTGAACGATTTCAAGGCTTACCTCTTGTTTTACACTTGCAATCCACTCTTAATTTCAAATTCCAATGCTAATTTAAGCTTGAATGATGGTTTTAAGCTCTAGAGAATAAAAAGAAAGAAGAACCAACTAAACCTCTCTTTTTTATTTCTGTCTTACATAGCTATTTTTGGAACTTTAAATTTTAATCGTGAATCTGACGCTACGCGTCCCCCTGGCGCTACGCGTCAGGTTCATAATTCCACTCTGACGCTACGCGTCAGGTTTCTCATTAACCTAACGCTATGCATCAGGTAAAAACCTTAATTTCTCCTTTTATTCCATTTTGAATGTACACAAATGCCACAGATTCTCAAATTTCCATAATTTAAATTCGACAAAACCCCCTATTTGGTCCCTCACTTTTACACATTCAAACACTCAAGTCCTCCATTTTATAATTTAACCCCGTTAATCCTTTTCTTCTTCAACGTTGGACACTGAGGTCCCTGCCATCAAGAGACGCTAAAACAACGTCAAAGTTTGGTAACGTGGCCATTTAAATCCAAGGTGTCATACCACGTATGGGCCTTTTTTGCCAGATAGGTAAAATTAAAACCCTAAACAAAAATTCCCTCTTATTTTGATTCCCTTTAGAAAACCCTATCCCCTCCCACTTTCCATGTGCAATTGTGTTACCCTAAGAAAGCTCAACTCCCATCCCACTTTCCATTTATGATTGCCTTCAGAAATTCCCTTTCATACCCACTGTCAATGAAAGATATGAATCAAAACCATAGTCTCTCATCATCATCCTCAGCCTCCAGTCAGCATCAGCCCCATCTCCGAAGCCTAGAAATATTACATCGTCGATGTCGTTATAGAGACCCATCAATGTTGTGCGTCTCCCAAATGGTGAACAATCCAAATCATGAGTTCTGGACATGTCCACAACTGCGAGGTTCATAGTGTGATTTCTTTGTCTGGGTGGTGGATGGGGACTTAGTAGCTCATGATGAAGAATGGAGGAAGACTGTCATGACGAAGCTGACAGAGATGGAGGAGGTTATTTCTTGACTTAAAAATGATGTTTGTAGGGAGGTAAATGAAGGCATGACTCAAGTTATGCAACATACAATGGATGATTGGCAGATGCATATGCAGTCAGTGGTGAAGAAATTATGCATGAAAAGGCAAACTGAAGCTGGGCACTTGAAGATGATTTTGATAGCTCAAAGTTTTTTTATATTATTTTCTGTTATGGGTGTTGCTGAAGATGTAGGGTTTAGATTTAGGTGATGGGGGTTAGGCTTTTGATGTAGGGTATAATGTAAGGTGGAAGGTATATGTAATTGTTTCCCTGTATGAATATCAAATACGTATGGTGGATGTTTCTGCTTAAACTGAGTTAAACTGTTGAAATGGTATAGCATATGTTTGGTTGTGTGTATGAAGAAATTGATGTTATGAAAATTACAGGGAATGGTCTCCTTTTGCAATCCTTAAAATCCATGGAACCTAGATGACCTTAGTGCAAGTTCTTTGCAATCCAACACTGTTTCTCATTGTATAACATATTAACATTTGTAGATTAAAAAGAGTATTCCTAACCCAAAGTAGTGACTATGATTTACTCACCTCTACTTTACTGGCTAGATTAAGTTTCTTCACAAGGTATTTTTAAATAAATAAGACAGACATATTGTATTTTCAACATGATGTTCAACCCTCAATAACATGGCAAATTGTTATTTTTCACAACCCTCAATCACCTCTCTAGACCTTTTCATTGATCTGTAGATTATTTTGTCCTCTAATTTAACCTTGTACTTTTCTCTGAAAAGATCATAAACCTCAAAGTGCTTAACATTTTGATGCCTCCTCATGAATTTGACAAGCTTGCCTGTAACCCATTGTTGGTCACACACTGAGTTCTTAAACACCCTAGCACAGGAATGATGATCATTAAATGTCTTGATCTGGAACGATTTCCTGATAGGGTTCAGACTACAAAAGACTTCCTACTCATAACTATTCACTTTGCACCTTGCCCTTACTCTTACCTTATCATTTTTCACCCATTTAATTTTTCTCCCTGCCTGTACAGTGTAGTCTTTCACAGCTTGTTTAAACACCTCAAGTGATATAAACTTCATCTCACAATCCAACCTTACATTGCTAAAAGTGGCTATTTCATTATTGAGGATATACCTCCCTGCCTTCACCCTCATCCTCTTAACATGGAGGAGTTTTTAACTTTTTTGAAATCTATGTGTCTTGACTCTCACAATCATCTCCTCCCAGGTGGTTAACATCATCCTCAGTATCACCCCTTGTATCAATGTCAAAGATAATAGGAATAACTGACCTTTTCCTCTCTTATGGTTTCCTCGGTTTCGACTTCTTACACTTTCCCTTTATCTTTCCTTAGCTCTTCTTACCCCCTTCTTCATTCTTATCCTTCATCTTTCTTTTTCCTTTCATCTTTCATTTCCCCTTCATCCTTCCTTTCCCCTTCTTACTTCTAGCCTTCTTTTGCATATCCTCCACAATTTCCACATCTACCATGTTAGTGTTATTGTCTTCAACCTGCATTGAAGCCTCACTACCCAACTAATCTTCAAGATGAACCTGACCTTCAACTTCAGCCATACACATATCAACATCCAACAAGTTTACATTCTCTTCAACTATTATCTTCTCAACAACCTGTACCGAGTGAACCCCTACCTGCATACTATTACCAACTTCACAATAATTCTTTGTATGAACATCCATCATACTTATCTCATCCACTAGATGTTCAAAATACACATCCATTAGCCCTTTATTCAATTTCACACAGGCAACCATTTTAAGATATCCTTATCATATCTTAGCACCTTCAACCTATCATTAAGACCATACTATGGGTTATGCCAAAATATGTTATATTTTCTATCATAGCCATTATTCTTAGCAAATCTATTAAAAGCAAAACAATCTATATAATCTAGGTCCATCTCTTCTTAAACCTTAACTTTCTCCCATTTATATTCATTTTCACCATCACTGTTGACTATAAACCTACCATTATAATGTAGACTAAGCCTGATTTCCTACCCAAATCAATTAAACAAAAGAAATATTTAGTACTCCTTTAAATAATACTTAAATATGACATATACAAAAAATGCACGCAAATGGGGAGGTCATAAAAAGTTTACAATTCATGGCACGATAGAAAAAGACAATGAAAGTTCAAGAATCCAATGCATGTTCATGGGACCATATAACCCTATTCTCCTCTATAAGAAACTTCAACCCCAAAACAAAAGAAAAAAAAATTGCCCTAGAAGTTCACAATACAAACCCTCAATAGTTCGAAACCCTAAACCCCCAAAGTTCAAAACATACAACCTTACCCAACCTACGTTTATCCAGAAGAAAACCAAAGAATACTCACCTCCATGGAATCTCCCATTTCTGTCGACCGTGATGCGTTCTTAAACGAACGTCGGTGTTGTTCCTCGTGAGAACATCCACTACGATGGGAAAATAGACCACCAAGGTTCCAGAAGATGAGAGTGGAAGGAGGGAATTTCTGAAGGCAATCGAAGAGTGGGTATTAGAAAATGGGGTAGGGATTTTTTGAAAGGAATTAAAATAGGAAGGAATTTTTGCTTATTTCAATTTTACCTATCTGGCAAAAAACGGCGTCGTTTTTACCACTATGTGGCATAGCAGCCTGGATTTAAACGGCCATATCACCAAACTTTAACGTTGTTTTAATGTTTATTGACGGTAGGGACCTTGGTGTCTGTTAGTCCTCAAATTTACAATAAAATTTTTAATAAAATTTTGTCAAAAATAATAAAATATAGTGTAATTTATTAGAAATTTAGGTTTTTATTATAATAAATGGAAGTTATTGGGAATTATCTGCCTTGTTCAAATTTCTCTAGTTTTACAGTGAAAAATTAAAGAAATTCAAGAGAAAATAGAAGAACTGGAGAGCTGACACATAGCATCAACTCCACACATAGCGTGTGAAGTTTTAATACTGACGCTATGTGTCACAGCCACGTGTAGCGTCAGAAGCTACGTGGACTCCACTGATAGGTGGCCAAGCACTCAGCCATTGACCCATATTTTAGCCACTCCACTTCAGCTAACAGCCAAGCCAAAAGAGGAAACATGTCTAGGCATTATTGAATTAAAAATTCTTAATCACGGCTACTTAATCACATGTTTAATAGGGGCTGAGTCAGGAACGTGACGCTATGCGCCAGGCTGACGCTACGCGTCAGGACCCTTCTTCAGCCCTATAAAAATGCCACTTCTAAGGCATTCAAGGCATCCAATTTCAGCTCTGAGTTTCAGAACTTCCTTCCTTTCTTTTGAGTTTTGAGTGTTCTTTTATGAGTTTGTAAGTTTAGAGTGATTTTTAGATACTTAAGAGTGTTGTGTAATATTGTGAACTCTTGTATCATGAAGTGTTTCCACGCCTTCGTAACGTTAACCTTTATAAGTGTTGCTTTTACTTTTACCATGTGTAACTAAATTTTTATGTTGGAATTTGGTGAATCAATCTATTATATGATGTTGTAATTATGACCTTTGCATGTTTATGATTCAAGTACCATGTTAGTATTTCAATCTTTTATTAGTATGAACATGTTTATGTTATACTTATGACCTCTGCATGTTTATGATTCAAGTACCATGTTAGTATTTCAATCTTTTACTAGTATGAACATCAAACAGGAGAATGATTTTCATGTATATTGAAACTTATTTTATTAGTATGAATGTTAAATGGAAGAATGATTATTCATACCAAATTAAAATATGATTTAATGAAAGTAAAAGTTGAAATACTCTTAATATACCAATTACTAGGAATAGAATTGGTAATTATTATTGCCATAAGGCCAGGACTTAATGCAAGTTTTTACTAAGAAAGATCACGGAGGATCAGACTTTACGGTAATTACTTAGAATTTATATCACGAGGGATCGGTTATAATGATTTTAAGCTGCAATGACATGAAGTTGATAATTAAATATGTATATTTGTAATCATTTCATTATATTTTAGTGCGAGGATCCTAATTCCAACATAATTTGTCAATCTGTGTTTTTACTTCAAGTATCTTAATTATTCTGAATTACATCTCAACTTTCTAGATAGATTTTATCTTTACCATCTTTTTACCACATGAACAAATCAATCATCAAATTTTATGAATATTGTATAAATTGTTTATAAATCATTCTTTTGTTAATAAGTTTTGATAAATTTGTCATAGTAAATAGAAATTACTGTGAATTACTGGAACTTTCAATCTCAGTGGAACGATATCTAAATTTGAAAACTACAAACGATTGGTGCGTGACGCAGCTTACTGTCATGGTCCCGTCAAATTAGTACATTAATATTAATTAATGTAGTACTAGGGTGTCAACCTAGGTCATTCTCTTGAACATCAACACAAAAATTTAGGAAAATCAAGTTTAAAATTAATTTTTAACAAACAAAAATTTAACAAACATACAAAAATATTTGGGGGGTTGGATTGATTGTTACACTTAAAATTAAAACAGAGTAAATATAAAACTTAGAACAATAAATAACAAGCGATTGATTTTCTTGGACTATTGTAATTAAATTTATCCTTGGTTCACTAAAGATAATTTGTACATTTTCATTAATGTTGATTTCTTAGCTTAATTTGAATTAATCAACTAAGCGTCTTTTTCAATTCATAATTCCTTTACTTTCATTTAAAAGTGATTATTTTAATCAAGCATCCTAATTAAAGCAAAAGGAGTCAAGATTGTAAAATCTAGGAATTATTGAGCATATGTAAGAACATCGCCTACATACATAATCTATTCTCAAATATGGAATTAAGCAAACCATAATTATTAAAAGTGATTATGAAAATACTCATTAAGCATGTATATTTCCTTAATCCATTTTAATTTAAATCTAATTTTATTCCATTTGTATAATTAAACCGATTAAGCATACAAATTTAATTAAACAGAATGGAATTAAATAAGAAAAGTAAGATTATGAAGAAATTAACAATAATAAAAACATACTATATTAAAAACAAGAACCTCAAAATAATATTACAATATTCTCCAAGAAAATCAATCTAAGGGTTTTAGCCCTCCATAATTAAAACAAACTAAAAATAAGAAAGGCTGAACCCGGAATGGAAGAACTCCTCCAGAAGCCTCCTCTGATGCTTTCAAGAAAGAAAGAACGGAGGAGGAACTAAGAGAGAAGTATAAAGTGAAGTTGTGTTCTGAAGCCTCTCGTTCTCCTTTATTTATAGCGTTCAAGGAAGGCTTCTGTTATAATAAAATATTTCATTCTGCATAGTTTTTCCGTAAATTACGTAGTGATGTTTTCTTATTTTTCGTAATGCCAAAAAACATTCCTGATTTTCCTCCATGATTCCATCTGTGATTTCATGCGAGAGTCGATTCATTCAGTTCAAAATTACGTCAAAAACACCACATGAATCGATTCCTGAAGTGAGGAATCGATTCCTGGGGGTATGAATCGATTCCTGGAGGTGGGGAATCGATTCCCAAGCATATGAATCGATTCCTGGGTGTGGGGAATCGATTCCCATGGGCAAAACAATATATGAATCGATTCTGGGGGTGGGGAACCGATTCCCCGCTGTGTGAATTGATTCCTGCCTTTGGGGAATCGATTTCCCAGGCATGATTAAGTGTAGGAATTAATTCCCAGATTGGTGAATCGATTCCCAGGCCTGTTCTGGTGCTTTTTCTTGCATTTTTGATCATTTCTTGAGGTATGGCTTTTTCCGTTTGACCTGTGGTAATTATTTTTCAATTACAGGCTCAATTATACACTACAAAACAAGAGAAACCAAGATTTCATTAAAAATTAATCCTTAATTCATTTTAAAATCAAATATTAAATGAGGCTTAAATTATGAAAATGTGTTAAAATACAATAAATTACACAATAAGTAATGGAAAATTATACACATTTAAACTAAGGAATTAAGGATAAATTATGCATCATCGGTGCGCTTGCCAATTAAAAGACCCAACAGTATTCAGGGTTTAACAAGTTTTCTAGAGCCCCTACCGGGGATTGAATTGATTTAGTAAAACAGTAAATTTTTACTTACTGTTGTAAAATTTTTTTTACCTTAGTTAAATTTTCAATTTTATTTTATTCATTCATTTATTCATTTTTCTTAACATTATTACACTAATTTTCTGTATTTAGCTTGTTTATGCAAACTCGATTTTCTGCAAGGAAAGTATTCTTTGATCCTGAGATCAAGAAGTTTGTAAAGAAACTCATAGCTTTAAAATCTAAAAAAAATGCAAACTACTTCTTCTTCTTCAACTTTATCTTCTTTTAAAAATTTTGAAAAATCAAATGTGGCTGCTGAACAAAGAAGAACATTGGGACAGTTTACTGCTATCAATGGACCACCCCGTGTTTTGGGGATGTACCAAGGACCTATTGCTGTTGTAGAAATTAAACCAGCTACTCTTAACATTATTCAAAATAATCAATTTACTGGTTTAAATAATGAGGAACCTTATAAACACTTAACTATTTTTTATGAGTTATGTAGCACAATTGGTTTCGAACCTAATCAAGAAGAATCTATTTACATGAGATTGTTTCCTTTTTCTTTGATTGGGAAAGCTAAAGAATGGTTTAAATCTTGTCCACCTGGTAGTTTTGCAAACTGGTCCAATGTTGAAACAAAATTTTTGGAAAGATTTTATTCACCTTCAAAATATTTTGAAGCAATGACAACCATACATTCCTTTTCATAAAATCACGATGAATCACTTGGTGAAGCATGGGAAAGATTCAAAGTGCTTCTTAGGCAATGTCCAAACCATAATTTGGATGATGTTAGGAAGGTAAGAATCATTTATCATGGTTTATTGCCTCAGTTCAAGATGATGTTAGATGCATGTGCAGGTGGTTCTTTAATGAACAAAACTTTTGAAGAGGCAATATCAATCATGGAGTCCATGTCAACCAGTGACCATCAAGCAAAGCATGAAAGAGGTAGTACATCAAGGAAACCAGGTATGCTTGAGTTGGGAGTAAATGATGCAGTTTTAGTTCAGTAAAAATTGCTAACACAACAAATGGAGACAATGAGCAAACAATTGGAAAAACTTCAAATTGCTCAAGTATCATCACCACCACTCGCTCAATTGAAAAAATGTGTGCATTGCATGGGCGAACAACCATGTGGTTACTGTGCCCCTAATGGAAATGATCAAGAATAAGCCAATTTCCTGATTCACCAAAGAATACCTTTAGGTACTTTTCTTATCAATCTTGGTAATTCTTTTCCTAACAATTACCCACAGGGTTTTCAGAATCAGAATCTTGGCTGGAAACAAGATGTTGGACCTTCTAACAGATCTCCTAACAATCAATTCAAATAACAACAACCACAATCTGATCAAACAGCAAGGCTAACTAGGATAGAGGAATCTATCTAATAATTGCTACAATATATGTAAACAAATGAGGCCGCACGTAAAGCGTCAAATATGCAATTGGGACAGTTAGCAAAAGAAGTAGCCGACATGAAAAGCTTTGGTTTTTCTGCAAATACTCAAAATCCAAGAGAACAATGTAAGGATATTTTTACAAGAAGTGGAAAAGTTGTAGGAAATGATTGTAAAGAAAAAGAAAAAAGAAGAAGAGAAAAAAGAAAAAGAAGATAAAGAAAAAATGCAAAAAAGAATGAAGAAAAAAATAAAGAAGATGATGAAAAACAAAAACAAAAAATTCAAAAAAATAAAAAATAAAAAAAATAATATTTGGGTCAGACACCTCCAGTTAAGGATCTACCTTATCCACATGCACAATAAAAAAAGGATAAGGAAAAGGAATACAAAAGATTCCTTGAAATCTTCAAGCAATTATACATAAACATCCTATTCTCTGAGGCATTGGAACAGATGCCAACATATGCAAAGTTTATGAAAGAATTGCTTACCAAAAAGAGGAGGTATAGTAAGGAAATTATTGAACTTGAAGCAGGTTACAGTGCTGTTTTGTAATATAACATGCTAGAAAAGTCAAAAGACCTTGGAAGTTTCACCATTCCCGTCTCTATTGGAGGTGTAAATATTGGGAAAGCCTTATTAGACTTAGGGGCTAGTATTAATCTAATGCCTCTAAGTATAATGAAGCGAATTGGTGATCTTGATCCTTAGAGAACAAAAATGACTCTGCAATTGGCTGATAAATCAACCAAGAGACCCTATGGTATTATGGAAGATGTACTTGTAAAAGTTGACAAGTTCTACTTCCTTGTTGACTTTATGGTTTTAGACATGGAAGAGGATGTTAAAGTCCCCCTGATCCTGGGAAGACCATTTATAAAGACTACGAGGGTGCTCATTGATGAAAACAATGGGAAACTAGCAGTAAGAGTACATGATAAAGAGGTGAACTTTGATGTTTCCAAAGCCATGAAACATCCCAACTCAAAACAAGATTATTTTTAGGTGGACGTTCTTGACGAAGTTAGCCTTTCTATATCCAAAGGTATGTCAATTTCTGATCCTCTAAATAAGTTATTAACTAACTCTGTGGTGTTTGAGTGAAGAAGAAGAGAGACAGGTGAACAGGTATCTTGAAGATCTTGATCAAGGGAAAGAAATTTCCCCTAAATCAAGAAAAATTAAAGAAATCCAAGAAGTACCTGTTGAAGAAATCCAGAGGCTTGAATTGAAAGTGCTACCTTCCAACCTAAAGTACATCTTTTTGAAAGAGGGTAATCTAAAACTAGTAATTATTAGTAATTTGTTAAGTGAAACAGAAGAAGAAAAGCTGGTAGAAGTGTTGAAAAGAAATCAAGAAGCAATTGGATGGACACTTGAAGATCTAAAAGGTATAAGTCCATCATACTGCATGCATAAGATTTTGTTGGAGGATGATTTTAAATCCGTTGCTCAACCTCAAAGGCGTCTCAATCCAACCATGAAAGAGGTAACAAAAAAAAGGTTTGAAATTGTTGAAAACAGGTATTATCTATCCTATTTCTGATAGTGCATGGGTAAGTCCTGTACAAGTTGTTCCAAAAAAGGGTGGTATGATAGTAATTGTTAATGATAAAAATGAATTAATCCCAACAAGAACTGTCACCAGTTGGAGAATGTGTATTGGTTATAGAAAATTAAATCAAGCAACAAGAAAAGATCATTTTCCACCCCCTTTTATGGATCAAATGCTTAAAAGATTGTCTGGACAGGCTTACTATTGTTTTCTTGATGGATACTCTGGATATAGTCAAATTGCTATTGACCCTCTTGATAAGGAAAAGACTACTTTTACATGTCCTTTTGGCATATTTACTTATAGAAAGATGTCATTCGGATTATGTAATGCACCTGCTACTTTTCAGAGATGTATGTTTGCTATTTTTGCAGATCTAATTGAAAAGAGCATTGAGATTTTCATGGATGATTTCTTAGTCTTTGGGAATTCATTTGAATCATGTCTAACCAATCTGGACACCGTACTGAGGTGGTATATTGAAACAAATTTGGTGCTAAATTTGGAAAAATGTCACTTTATGGTGAAAGAAGGAATTGTACTTGGTCACAAAATTTCTTCTAGAGGTATTGAAGTAGACCAAGCCAAGATTGAGGTAATCTCTAAACTCCCACCCCCTATAAATGTAAAAGGTATTAGAAGTTTCTTAGGACATGCTGGATTCTATAGAAAGATTTTTCAAGAATTGCTAAACCTTTAATAAATATTCTAAATAAAGATGTTGAATTCAAGTTTGATGAAACATGTCTTAAAGCTTTTAATTCCTTGAAAGCAAAATTAGTTTCTGCCCCTATAATTGTTGCTCCTAACTGGAATTTACCCTTTGAACTCATGTACGATGCAAGTGATTATGCTGTGGGAGCAGTTTTGGGTCAAAGATATGAAAAAGTTTTTAGGGTTATACACTATGCTAGTAAAGTTTTAAATGAAAATCAAATAAATTATGCAACTACTGAAAAAGAATTACTAGCCATACTGTATGCCTTAGGAAAATTTAGATCATACTTGATTGGTTCAAAAATAATTGTTTTCACTAATCATGCGGCAATTAAGTACCTTTTGACCAAAACTGATTCTAAACCTCGGTTAATCAGATGGATTCTGCTCCTTCAGAAATATGATCTTGAAATCAAAGATAAAAAGGGTAGTGAAAATATGGTCGCTAACTATCTTTCTAGATTAATGAATGATGAGGTTACTGGCAAAGAAAAAGACATTTTGGAAGAATTTCTTGATGAAAAACTTTTTGAAATAACAAAATGGCCATGGTTTACTAATATGGCCAATTTTAAAGCAGCGGGAATTCTTCTAAATGATTTAACATGGCAGCAAAGAAATTTTTTTTTAAAGATACAAAATACTTTATTTGGGATGACCCTCGTCTTTTCAAAATTGGTGTGGATAATTTGTTATGTCATTGTGTACCCGATTGGGAAAAGAAAGATATGTTGTGGCAGTATCACAAATCACCCTATGGAGAACATTTTAATGGTGAGAGAACTGCTACAAAAATTCTTTAATCAGGTTTGTATTGGCCCTTCATTTTTAAGGATTCTTACTCATTTGTGCAAGCTTGTGATAACTGCCAAAGAACAGGCAATGTCAATAGAAGGCAGGAAATGCCTTTCACAAACATTTAGGAAGTTGAGGTATTTGATTATTGGGTTATTGATTTCATGGGACCCTTCCCTTACTCTCAATTCAATCAGTATAACCTTTTGGTAGTTGATTATGTTTCAAAAGGGGTCGAAGCAATCGCTTCACCTAATACTGACACCAAAACTATAGTGAATTTCTTGAAGAAAAACATTTTCTGCAGGTTTGGAACACCAAGAACTTTGATCAGTGATGAAGGATCACACTTTTGTAACAAAGTTCTTTAGAAGGTGTTAGAACATTATGGAGTGAGACATAAAGTGGCCACAACATATCATCCACAAACCAACAGACAGGCTGAGATTTCAAGTCGTAAAGTGAAAAGAATTTTGGAAAAGACTGTCTTCCTCCAGAAAAGATTGGTCACAAAAGCTTGATGATGCACTCTGGGCATACAGAACTCCATTCAAAACTCCTATTGGCCTTTCTACTTTTCAAATGTTCTATGGAAAAGCTAGTCATCTTCCAGTAGAGATGGAACATAAAGCATATTGGGCCTTAAGATTCCTCAACTTTGATCCAAATGTGGCAGCTGACAAAAGAAAATTGTTGTTACTTGAGTTGGAGGAAATGAGAAACAATGCTTATGATTCATCTAGAAGTTACAAAAATAAGGTGAAAGCTTACCATGACAAGAAAATTAAAAATAGACACTTCACACTAGATCAGCAAGTTTTATTGTTTAATTCAAGATTAAGACTATTTCCCGGTAAATTGAAATCTAAGTGGTCAGGTCAATTTGTAATTAAGGAAGTTAAATCTTATAGAGCAGTTGAAATTGAAGATCCAACTTCCAAAAGAAGTTGGACGGTTAATAGGCAAAGATTGAAACCATATCTGGGTGGTAAGATCAACAGACTCACTACCATTTGTTATTTAACTGATTTGTGATATGTAGGGTGTCCGGCTAGAGACATTAAACCTAGCGCTCAATGGGAGGTAACCCATTATTTCTTTTTTAATTTTTATTCAAAATTTAATAATAAAATAAAATAAAATAAAAATGTGTGTGTTTTATAAAATTTAATTTTAACTTTGATTTTTAATAAAAAAGGTTTTTAAAACTAAAAGAAAAAGGTTTTTTGAAAATTAAAATTTGAAATTTTGAAAAATAGAACCCCACGCGTAGCGTCCTAGTGACACGTAGCGTGGATGTAAAAATTTCAACCTGACGCGTAGGGTCCCAGCCACGCGTAGCGTCAGGGCCAGCGTTTAGTTTTTAAAACTGAACCAGAGAGACACAATTTAGGTTTTTAAGCCTAAATTTCCCTCTCTGCCTCATTTTTCTTAGAAACCCTATTTCTCAAAGTCCAACCCTCTCAAGCACTCTCAATCACCCACATTCTCTCCTCTTTCTTCAAAATTTAAAAGGATCCCAAGTAAGTAATCTTCTCCTTTTTCCTTAGTCTGTTTTAGATTTTCAAATCCTAGAATTGCATGTGGTTAGAATTAGGATTAGAAAACCATTAAGATTGATTGCTGTTAGAAATAGGTCAATGTATAGATTGGATGATGTTTGGAGGGGTTGCTATTGCGTAACCCCATTTTGCAGTTTTTGTTTCTACAAGCCGACGCATAGCGTCCCAGTGATGCGTAGCGTGAGGCATGAACTGTAACCCCACGCGTAGCGTCCCACTGACGCGTAGCGTGGGAAGAAAAACCTGACGTGTAGCGTCAGGCCCCTATTTTGCTTTTTCTTAATTTTTAGTTTTATTTATTCGGGATTATATTGTTTTTTGTTTTAAATTTTGAAAAAAAATGAAAATAAAAATTTTTGTTTCTTTTTTATTTTCTTTTAAATTAATAAAATTCTTAGTTTGCATTGTTTGTTATACTTTCTTGTATAAAAATAAATTAAAATTTTATTTGTAAAAATTGAAAATCTATTTGTTGTTGTATTTCTTAAAAAATTTGTTTTAATATGTGTGTTGTGTGAATTGTAATTTGTATGTGAAAATGCATGTTGTTTGAGTTTTGTTTATATGATCTGTATTATACTGCTAAAAATCCAAAAATATACATGTTAATTTTTTGATGTTTTATGCATGATTTACTAAAATTATAAAATCCAAAAAAAAATTTGTGATGAGTGTTTTATTTTTGTTTGTATAAATATGTGATTTATTTAAATAAATTTTCTTTTGCTGATGACACCTAAGAAATCAGTTCCCACCACTGGTCCCAAGAGACAGAGGAGAACCACAGATACTGATACCACCTCTGAAGATCCTGATCTTCATGGTGAGGAGCAGTTGGGACCCCGAGATCCTACCAGATTTAGGACTGATGCCAAGTGGGCGAGATTCCATCAGATCAAGGGCCAGAGACTCATCTGGCAGAGGATTCTTGATCAAGGGCCAGAGACTCATCAGATTATCCTGAGCTTCAGGAAGAGATACAAAGGAGGAGATGGGGACCCCTATTTTCTTTACCTACTGAAGGGGACCCCATACTAGTCATGGAGTTTTATGCAAATGCCTTCAGGACTCACCAGGATTCACCAAACATCAGGCAACAGAGGACGAGTTTAGTGAGGGGTCGACATATTACCTATGATAGGGACACTATCAGTACCCTTTTGGGTAATCCTTGGGAGCCTACTCCCGAGGGTGATACTTGCTTTTGGACTGAGAACAGAAACAAGATTGCCACTGAGGATGGTGATCTAGGATACTTCCTAGATCATGTTGCTTATTTCATGAGCAAAGATGGAATTTTCTTTAACCTAAGTAAGGTTAATAGATCTCCATCTAACCTCCTAAAGACTCAGATGACTCCCCTAGCTCAGGCATGATGTACCTTATGCTTCATAACATCACTCCTGTTACCCACCTTTCTTCTCTTCCAGTTGATCGTTGCTGCCTTCTCTACTCCATTCTCTAGGGACATACCATTGATATTGCTACTCTCATATCTGAGCAGATTCACCTTTATGCCCTAGGGTATAAGGTGAATCACCCTATTCCTTTCCCTCTCATTATTTTTGCCTTACTAAGGAGGCAAGGAGTTATTGTGCCGTCACCATAGTTTACTAGTTCTTTGGGGAGAGTCCCCAAGGTCTCAGTAAACAGAGATTACTTTGTTCAGGAGTGCAAGCTTCCACCTCTGGAGCAGGAGGCTCAGCCCCGACCGAGACGCAGGAGACCAGCCCAGCCACCATCTGCTGATGCTATCACCGAGGGATTTACTAGGATGAGCATAGAACATCAGCATATAATGCAGATGATGGCTGCCACACATAGAGCCTACATGCATCTTTATGATTCTTACTATCAGTACAGGATACAGGGAAAGGGGGCACCATTTATGACACCAGCTGATTTTGCTGCTTATGTGGCTTGGCCTGGTGATTTGCCTAGATATCCTAAGGCTGAGCACATGCTAATACTGAGGGAGATGCTGATGAGGAGGGGGATGATGAGGATGACCACATGGAGGATTGATGGTGTTATCTTACATTTTTTAGCACTTTCATACATTTTAGTTTGATTTGATTTTTATATTTACACTATCTTTACATTTTGGATTATATATTTGGGTTTTATTTATTCTGTTTGATAATTATGAACACCTATTTCAGCCCATCCGTAAATGAAAATAAATTTTTTTTTTAAAAAAAAGAATTTAAAAAAAAAGGGACTCGGAAATGATCATTTCCGAGTGGAAGGACTCGGAACAGATCAAATCCGAGTGGAATATGCCACTGTTGAAAAGAAATCCGAGTAGAACTACTCAGAAATGATCAAAACCGAGTGGAACTACTCAGAATGGAGCAAATCCGAGTAGAACTACTCAGAAATGATCAAAACCGAGTGGAACTACTCAGAAATGATCAAAACCGAGTAGAACTACTCAGAAATGATCGAAAACCGAGTAACAATGAAGCATTTCCGAATGGAATAGGCTCCTGACGGAGAATCCGAGCGGAATGACACATACATGCTCAAATCCGAGTAGAATTACTCAGAATGAATCAATTCCGAGTGGAAAGCTTCCTTGTCAGAGCCATTCCGAGTGAAGAAATTCAAATTTCTAATTCTGAGTGTGAAGAAGTTTATTTCCGAGCCATTTCTGACCAATTCCGAGTCAATCTTCACTCATCCGAATCCCTTTCTTCTTCACCCAGATTCTGAGTCCTCCTTTACCCATTTCCGAGTCATTTTTACAGATTTTCGAGTCGTCATTCTCTCCAGTCAGTCTTCGTTCATTTCTGATCAATTCTGAGCCATTTTATACTCGGATTGTGGAGAGGAAGTGAAGGCTGACCCATTTTCCACTCGGATTTGACTCCTAATGTGGAGGAATGCTGACTGAGAGGGTGATCCGAGTGATTCTCACTCGGATTCCCCATTTTTACTCGGATTACTCCATTGTCACTTGGATTTACACATCCTCACTCGGATTTGACTGCCAGTGTGGATGAATACTGATTGGAAGGTGGATCCGAGCCATTCTCACTCGGATTACACCATTTTCACTCGGTTTTACACATCCTCACTCGGATTTGACTGCCAGTGTGGATGAATACTGATTGGGAGGTTGATCCGAGCCATTCTCACTCGTTTTTCCACTATTTTCACTCGGAATCGCACCATTTTTAGTCGGAATTCCACCATCTCTTACCATGCTGACCTTGCTGACCTGGATTCCACCACCCAAGTGGATCCAGGAATCCCGGAGGTGGCTAGCAGACAGGGGCGAAGGTGGAAGAATTAAAAATTCCCACCAGCCGTTGTCCCCCACTACCCAAACCGAGTGGAAGCCTGAGCTGGCATTCCACTCGGAAGTGGAAGCCTGAGCTGGCATTCCACTCGGGCCAGCCTATAAATAGGCAAGGGGGAGGACAGCTGAGGGGGGCCATTTTTATTCAGAGAAGGAAACTCTGCCAAAATCCTTTGTGCTCTCTTCTCTCTCACACCAACTCTTCTCTTCTTCTCCTTCTATCATCCCTCACCATTGCTGCCTATAATCCTTCCATCCTCCACTCCTCTCCTATTCCAATCTGTCCACACTCCCACTCAACAGCACCTCGTTCCTAATCCCCTCACCTTCCCACGCCCTCAAACCACATCTTCCCTCTCTGACCAGTGTTCCTGCACCATCATCACTCAGTTTTTACTCAACTTTCACTCGGTAATCCTCTTTTAACTCGGATTTAGTATTTTGCACTCGTTTCCACTCAGATCCTTATTGTTTCACTCGGATTTACTATTGTTCCACTCAGATTTTCACTATTTCACTCAGATTCTTCACTATTTCACTCAGATTCTCACTGTTTCACTCAGATTTTCACTGTTTCACTCATATTGTCACTGTTTCACTCGGTTTCCCCTGTTTTCACTCGGATTTTTCATAGTTTCCCTCGGTTTCCCTTATTTTCACTCAGATTTTCACTGTTCCACTCAGATTTTCACTGTTCCACTCAGATTTTCACTGTTTCACTCATATTGTCACTGTTTCACTCGGTTTCCCCTGTTTTCACTCGGATTTTTCATAGTTTCCCTCGGTTTCCCTTATTTTCACTCAGATTTTCACTGTTCCACTCAGATTTTCACTGTTTCACTTAGATTTTTCACTGTTTCACTCATATTGTCAATGTTTCACTCGGTTTCCCCTGTTTTCACTCGGATTTTCCATTTTTCACTCGGTTTTCCCTGTTTTCACTCGGATTTCTTATTTTTCACTCGGTTTTCTTATTCTTTACTCGTTTTTTTTATTTTTTTTGCACTCATTTTCCTCTCCCATTCAGTTTTTTTTATATATTCATTTTTCTTAATCAGTGTCGTACGGAAAATACTTCCGTCTACACCACTTTTATAGGATTCGTACACGTGCGAAGAACTTCGCCTTGTATGGGTTCCTCACCATAATGATTCCCATCAATATTTCTTCAATCTTTTTCCTTCCTAAAAAAAATTTAAAGAACTACGTGACCCTGATTTCTCGAAAGCTCGAGAATACGTAGGAGCGGGAAACAGTTCCTGTCGGGCCCACCTTTCTTTATTTAATTTTTAGAGTTTCCTTTTTGTCTTGCTATCAAAAGGAGGAGCGAGATTAATTTGGACGAGACGTCCTGTTAATCTCATATTTTTAAATATCTCTTTAAAGAAAAAAGGAGGAGCGAGATTAATTTGGATGAGACGTCCTGTTAATCTCATATTTTTAAATATCTCTTTAAAGAAAAAAGGAGGAGCGAGATTAATTTGGACGAGACGTCCTATTAATCTCATATTTTTAAATATCTCTTTAAAGAAAAAGAAGGAGCGAGATTAATTTGGACGAGACGTCCTGTTAATCTCATATTTTTAAATATCTCTTTAAAGAAAAAAGGAGGAGCGAGATTAATTTGGATGAGACGTCCTGTTAATCTCATATTTTTAAATATCTCTTTAAAGAAAAAAGGAGGAGCGAGATTAATTTGGACGAGACGTCCTGTTAATCTCATATTTTTAAATATCTCTTTAAAGAAAAAGAAGGAGCGAGATTAATTTGGATGAGACGTCCTGTTAATCTCATATTTTTAAATATCTCTTTAAAGAAAAAGAAGGAGCGAGATTAATTTGGACGAGACGTCCTGTTAATCTCATGTAAATATTTTGCGTTGATTTTTATTTATTTTGTTTATTTTGTCATTCCGTACGTTTTTCTTTTCATGAAGAAGTTAAAATAATTATCGGGTTAACTATAATGCGCGCTATCAAATTGAGGTAACCGTTTTTTATAACGGGCAGTTGTGAGGTGCTAATACCTTCCTCACCTGTAATCAGACTCCCGAATCATGGAATCTCATTTTTATAACCAGTGCTTTAACAAAAGGTTTTTCCACTATTTTATCCTAAAAAAATATTGGTGGCGACTCCCTGTTTATTTTTAAAAATCGTTTTGAGGGTCGGCCGCGCCGCCGTGATCCCGGTCGCGACAATAATTAGGTGTTATTTATGTTTTTAAGTATGTTTCTAAATAAATATGATCAAACTTTGAAACAATTTAAAAATTTTACTTACTTGAAATTTTTATACAATAAATCATTTTCATAATCAATAACTAAATTCTTAATTGTAACTAAGGCATTTTGATAAAATTAAAATACAATAATCTTATTAATAATCAAGCTAATTTCGAAAACCCAGTGAGCTGAGAGATCTTTAAACATTTGAGGGATTCGATATAACTTCATTCAAATTGATTTTGCTTTAATCTTTGATTTGTGTTGTTGTACAGAGGATTCAAGAATATGATCAAGGCACATTTTTGGTAATCATAAAGAAACTTTGGGCCAAAAAGCTTACCATGATAAAATTGTAAATTTTCCTTTGAAAGCCAATTTTGAGCCTGAAAATAAATTCTTTGGTACCCTTAGCCCTTAATAAATTTTAACCATTCCCTTTACTTGATTAATTAAAAGAGCAAATGATCAAAATATAAAAATAGTTTGAGTGTTCTTATAAAATTGGGGAGTGAAAATTTTTGAACTTAATTCCTTTTCAAAAATGATGCATGGAAAATAAATTGAAAACAAAAATATATGCATAAAAAGAAAAAGAAAATAATGAAAAAGATTAAGTTGGGGGTATTCACCAAAAGGGGAAATGAGATTTGGGCTTAGAAAAAAAAGGCCTAGAAATTATGAAATGCTCTTTTAAGATTTCAAGTGTTTGAATTCCAAGAAAAACCATAATTTCTTATAGCCACGCCTCATTACAACCCTTGAAAAGACCTTGTGATTCTGGTTTGACTCTGTATGATTAACCATTGATTAGATGAAAATTAAAATTTAATTTGCTTGATTTTATGATCGATTGAGTGAAACAGGTTACCCTTTCGAAGAGATAAACACTTGTGAGGTAAAACTTGAAATAAGCTTGATTTATTAATATGATATTTATCTTTAGGTCTTTCTTACATTAAGATATTTAATCTTTGACTATTTTAAATGGTAAGTTGTAAGTTATTTCTTGTGGTAAATTTTCAGACTAATTCAAAATTTGATCTCAAATTTATTTTTAAATTTTTCTCTTGCTCAAGGACAAACAATGCCTCAAGTTGGGGGTATTTGTTAGTCCTCAAATTTACAATAAAATTTTTAATAAAATTTTGTCAAAATAATAAAAATTAGTGTAATTTATTAAAAATTTAGGTTTTTATTGTAATAAATGGAAGTTATTGGAAATTGTCTGCCTTGATCAAATTTCTCTAGTTTTGCAGTGAAAAATTAAAGAAATTCAAGAAAAAATAGAAGAACTGGAGAGCTGACGCGTAGCATCAACTCCACGCGTAGAGTGGGAAGTTTTAATGCTGACGCTACGCGTCACAGCCACGCATAGCGTCAGAAGCTAAATGGACTCCACTGACAGGTGGCCAAGCACTCAGCCATTGACCCACATTTTGGCCACTCTACTTTAGCTAACAGCCAAGCCAAAAGAAGAAACATGTCTAGGCATTATTGAATTAAAAATTCTTAATCTTGACCACTTAATCACGTGTTTAATGGGGGCTGAGTCAGGAACCTGATGTTATGCGCCAGGCTGACGCTACGCGTCAGGACCCTTCTTCAGTCCTATAAATAGGCTGTAACATCCTATTTTTAATAATAGTCCCAATTTGTAAAATATGAGGTATAGAAGGTCTATAAGTGTTAATCAATGAATAAAACACTCTATGGATGGCCTTTAATGCTCCAAAAGTTTCATTTTTGGGTATAATTATGGAATTTTAGAGAAATTATTCAAATTCCGAGTAAAAAGGCTCTGATCTGAGTGACAGAGTGAAATTCCGAGTGAAGGATTACCAATTCCGACTGAAGGTTACAAAATCTGAGTGAAGAGATGAAGTTCCGAGTGTAAGTTATGATGTCCGAGTAAAACAAGACCGAGAGGGCTACTACCGAGTGGAATCTTGATCTCAGAGGCAAATGGAGTGAAGAGTGTTCAAGAGAATCACTTTTGAGTGAAAATTCCGAGTCAAACCATGCCAAATGTTACCTTTTACGAATGGAACTTCTCTGATTGCAGTATTCCGAGTAAAGGGACTTACTCAGGGATATGTCCGAGTGCAATCCGAGTGAGTTGTCCAAGTCAGGACCTCCCTGGTGAGGAAGGGATAGCATTCCGAGTAGAATATATATATAAGGCTTGGAGTCATTTTGAGTAAGACTTATGACTCTTTTCCGAGTGGTGAAGGCCTTAAAGGAAACCGAGTGAAACGTATTTTGAGGAAGGATAGTCTCTGTGTTACTAAGAGATGAGTAGCCAAGTGAACTCCGAGTGGGGAAGGACTTAAATGCTCCTGAATGGTAAAATCTGAGTGAACTCTTCTGAGGGAAGAGTTGTTATAATGGTTTTGATTGGGAATATATTCTAAGTATATGATATACATAAACCAAGTGAATGAGATTCTATATCCTGAATGGACGAGATTTAGAACGAGTCTGAGTGGGACTTAACACAATGGTTTTCTCCGAGTGAATGAATGCATATATATACATAAGTATTTATGTTGAATTGATGCTTCCTACCGACTGAAACGTGTTGTCAAATTATTGTGAGAAGTAAAATAGTTATTAAGTTAAAGATTCCGAGTGGTTATATATATAGATTGAATGGTTAAGACATTACTAGGCTTGAATAAGAAGGGTGATGAATGAATAATGCTAATTGAGTAGATACCGAGCGGAAAATGGTAGTAGGAACCCGTTCCGAGTGAATTGTAGTAGGCACAGAGCCAATTCCGAGTGAGTCTTAGATATATAAACCAATTCCGAGTGAGATTCGTATGTGTGGGTTTTTCCGAGAGGTAATGACCTTAATAGGCTTTAATTGGAATTGTAGTTGAAGAATTTGGTTAATACCGAGAGAGGAATATGAGTAAACCCGAGTGAGTAGAGTTTGGGTATTCCCGAGTGGAAAATCCGATTGATTCCTTTCTAATGTATGAATTGTTATTGGAATATATTCTAAATGATGAAGAGTTTGAATAATTCCGAGTGATTGACTAATTAGGAGAGAGTCGGGTTCTGGGAGAAACAATTCCGAGTGAGAGATGAGTGAACTCTGCCAAATGGAACTCTGAGTATTGGTTTTGAATATTAGAGTAAGTAGCAAACTGAGCAAGATAAGTCGGTTTAAGAAACATTTAGCCGAGTGACAGAAACCGAGTGAGAAACCAAGTACTTGAGTCGGATTCAGATGAATTCCGAGTGAGTATGCATGACTCGCTCAAGCGAGTCAGATTTTGCTTGAGCGAGAAGGACCCCTGATGTATAATCACTCATTTCGCTCAACTTCTTCAGTTCGCCCAAGCGAGGATAGCATGACTCGCTCAAGCGAGTCAGGATTCGCTTGAGCGAGGTGGAATTTTTCCTTGCTGTGCCAAGCGTGAAGGGACCACGCCCAAGCGAGCCTTGTTCCTCGCTCAAGCGAGTCGGATTTCGCTTGAGCGAGATGACCCTTCCTTTCGTTCCTGCTGTTGACTGGTCCACTTTTCCACATAAATCCAAGAGGAGCGAGTCAACTACAGGGAAAGTGGAGCCTTTTTAATCCAATCAAAACACCTTTTATATATTTTATCATATATTCCCTTTCTATCAGGCAAAGCTGACTGGGAAATTGCCATTATCCTCACCAAACCTTCACTCGTGAGAAAGTATTGTCTCCCACTTGCTTTCTCATTATTAACGCATACCATTATTAACCCACTACTCTCAGAACACACAGGCATAGGAACCACTTAGCAAATCATACACCCTTCTTCTCCTCATCTTATACGTTCAAAGGCTTTTCTTTCCAATTTCATTTCTTCCACAGCGAGCTGGAACGAGGAAACTACAAGACATACCTTGCTAATCAAAGGACTCCATCAAGGTAAGAGGGGACAGGGTTGTGAACATTTATGAAATGGGTAGAGTTATATGCTGTCCTAGGATTCCAGTTTTATTTTCGTATCTTGTTGTTCAATTTTGAGATTGAAAACGTGTGATTTTGACTCTGACTTCTTCATGAAAGTTATAGATATTTTTATTATGTGAAATTTGAGACCTGAACCGACTGATTTGAGTATGTGTAGCAAAAGTTATAGTCAAAATTCTATAGCATGTCCGAGTGGAATATTTATCCCATGTTTTGTGTATATATTAACATGCTGGGACTTGTACGTATATAATCAGCCTTTGATGTCTTCATGAAAGTTGTAGGTATTTATGTTATGGATCTATATAAAGTGGTTTCAAGTCAAAATTATATTTGTAGCTTGAGTTATTCCTGAAATACTGAAGTATGTACAAGCTGTAAATCTGTTAACTATGAAATCCGAATCTTATTTTTAAAACTGGGAATTTTGTGGTGTGAATTAGTGGTTAGTGTCTTCATGAAAGTTGTAGATAATTATGTTAAGAGTATTTTAGAACTGGTTTCATGTTAAAATTATTTGTGTAGCTCTAAAAACGTTGAAAATACTAATATATGTACGTTTTGAAAACTCACCTGGAGGCAGTGATGTATTTTGTGGATAAATGGTATTTCTGCTTAGAATTTGAATTTATGATCTTCATGAAAATTGTAGATATTTGTGTTAAGAGTAATTTAGAACTGGTTTCATGCAAAAATCACTTTTGTAACTCCAGAAACACTGAAATTACTAACATATGTACGTTTTGAAAAACTCACCTTGAGGCAGTGTGGTATTTCGTGAATAAGTGATATTTCTATTCGGAATTTGAAATTGTGTTATTCATGAAAGTTGTAGAAAATTATGTTATTAAACTACGGAAAGTGGAATCACCTAAAAAGGAGTTGATTTGCCCATGTTATGACTGTTTTACTAATGTATGTTGCTGTTTGGAAATGCTGAAATTTGCTTATAATGGTTATTATGGATAAAAATGATATTTTCTCTATGGGTAATGATTTATTATTGAATTCTTGAGTGATTATGAATTATTATAAATGCTGTTGAGTATCACACAGTTTGTATATTGTGATGGTGAATAATTATGAATGACATAATTAATATATATGTACATGAATGCCTTGTGGTTATTGACATATGTGGTTGAAACAGTAAATCCATGATTTTGTGAATTATTATGTGTATTGTGTCCCTTGAGGACTTGTATTATCCAAGAGGTTTTGGAAATGTGGATATCATGGTATGTTAAATGATAAAGAGAATTAAAGGCATTCATGCATCATAAGCATTGGACGCACCATGGAATTTAGGGGTTCCATGATTGCCTACCCTGGTGGGGGGTTACTCTATGATGAGTTTAAGCCCTATTTTCACAAGAACCATGGAAATGTAGGGATCCATGGTTGTGCAAATTCCTACTGGTATACTTATTTGTGCAGGAGCCATGAAGATGTAGGGATTCATGGTTATGCTAATTCCTATTTGTGTATTTGAAAGCGAGGGCCATGAAGATGTAGGGATTCATGGTTATGCTAATTCCTATTTGTGTATTTGAAAGCGAGGGCCATGAAGATGTAGGGATTCATGGTTATGCTAATTCCTATTTGTGTACTTGAAAGCGAGGGCCATGAAGGTGTAGGGATTCATGGTTATGCTAATTCCTACTGGTGACTCTATGAGACTTTTTACTGCAGTATTCCCACCAAACCAAATGGATCCAGCATGACATCATTTGACTAATTAAAGACTCATTATATATAAATGAACTCGTCTGGCATATCCATCATATCATTATGATTTGTTGATTGTGTTTATGTAATTTTTATCTATTTTATACTTATTCTATATTCTGTCTCACTCTTACATCAATTTTTACAGTGAATGCCATGCAGAATGAAGAGTGATGCCATGATTGATGACTATATGATATATTGCTTGGACTTGATTTCTACTTTATTTTAATGGATTGTAATAAGTATTACGTACTATGTACTGTTACTTCTAAATCGTTTCCGCTATGCAAATATTTCATGAATTTTATTAATCACGACTAGTATGCATGATAATATTCCACGATTATCGAATTTTATGTGAACTCTGAATTAATTTACGAATTTTAAATTGATCTTTCAAAAACGTGAAAAATTTATTCGGAAAATTCCACGGGACGTTACATAGGCCACTTCCAAGGCATTCAAGGCATCCAATTTTAGCTCTGAGTTTCAGAACTTCCTTCCTTTCTTTCGAGTTTTGAGTGTTCTTTTATGAGTTTGTAAGTTTAGAGTGAGTTTTAGATACTTGAGAGTGTTGTGTAATATTGTGAACTCTTGTATCTTGAAGTGTTTCCACGCCTTTGTAATGTCAACCTTTGTAAGTATTGTTTTTACTTTTACCATGTGTAACTAAATTTTTTATGTTGGAATTAGGTGAATCAATCTATTATATGATGTTGTAATTATGACCTCTACATGTTTATGATTCAAGTACCATGTTAGTATTTCAATCTTTTATTAGTATGAACATCAAACGGGAGAATGATTCTCATGCATATTGAAACTTGTTTTATTAGTATGAATGTCAAATGGGAGAATGATTATTCATACTGAATTAAAATATGTTTTAATAAAAGTAAAAGTTGAAATACTCTTAATATGCCAATTACTAGGAATAGAATTGGTGATTATTATTGCCATAAGGTCAGGACTTAATGTAAGCTTTTACTGAGAAAGATCACGAGGGATTAGACTTTACGGTAATTACTTAGAATTTATATCACGAGGGATCGGTTATAATGATTTTAAGCTGCAATGACATGAACATGATAATTAAATATGTATGTATGTAATCATTTCATTATATTTTAGTGTGAGGATCCTAATTCCAACATAATTTGTCAATCTGTGTTTTTACTTTAAGTATCTAAATTATTCTGAATTACATCTCAACATTCTAGATAGATTTTATCTTTACCATCTTTTTACCACATGAATAAATCAATCATCAAATTCTGTGAATATTGTATAAATTATTTATAAATTATTCTTTTGTTAATAAGTTTTGATAAATTTGCCATAGTAAATAGAAATTACTGTGAATTACTAGAACTTTCAATCTCATTGGAACGATATCTAAATTTGAAAACTATAAACAATTGGTGCACTTGCCAATTAAAAGACCTAATAGTATTTAGGGTTTAACAGTGTCTGGCGTTGAAGAAGAAAAGGATTAATGGGGTTAAATTATAAAATGGAGGACTTAAGTGTCTGAATATGAAAAAGTGGGGGACCAAATAGGGGTTTTGTCATTTAAATTCATTTGCTCATTTATTCATTCTTTCCAAATATAAAAACACAGGATGTTCCAACACACACCAAGGAATCATAATACAACATGAAAAGGTGGTATTTTAAACATTGATCCTTTGCATGCAATGGGGTTTTTGACACCTATTCTTGTCTAGCCATATAGCCATAGAATTTAGCATATTGAGACACATATATCTTACATCCAAAGTTCACCAAAATGGTAGAAGGGTATATGAAAAGCCATAGCCAAAATCAAGGGGTGAAAGAAAACATTTTTCTTTCAAAAATATGGTTAAAACTTTGCCATTCTTTTCACTTAAAACTTTTAGTTTTTAAAATTGAACCAAAAATAAAACTTTTTCACAAATAAGACTCATTTCAACCCTTGCTCTAATGATTAAAACTCAAGGGGGGGTTTCATCCCCTTGCATGCATGAAACCTAACAAGAGTTTGGAGAACTTCTTCTTTACCTTTAGTGATGTTCACATTGAACGGAGAAGGGAAATGACTGAACTTATGCTTTATTTTTCCTCATTTCCTTGCTCCTAAGTGTTCTCTTGAGGTGAAGGCTAAATGGTGGACGGTGGAAGGGGAGAAGAAAAAGTTTTTAGATGATGAGAGGAAGTGAAATGAAGCTTACGACAAAGGAGAAAAATAAGGCAACTTGGCATTTCTTTCTTTCCAAGAGTTTGCATGGAAAACTTTAGCCAAGGCATACACACACATATAGTGGGAGAGTGATGGAGAAAAGGTGAGAAAAATGACATGATGCAAGGTAAAGTGACATGATGTGTAAAAGTAACATTTAACCAATTGAATGGCATACCAATGGAATAAGAATTTTTATGGAATGATGATTGATGATGCAAGATTTATCCTTAAATCCTTAGTTTAAATATGTATAATTTGCTATCACTTATTGTGTAATATATTACATTTTAACACATTTTCATAACTTGAGCTTTATTTAATATTTTGATTTTTTTATGGATTAAGGATTTGGTTTTTAAAAGGGAATAATGAAATCTTAGTTTCTTTTGTTTTGTAAAGGATAATTGAGCTTGAAAATTGAAGAATTATGACCAACGATCAAGAAGAGAAAGCCATGAATGATTAAATATCAAGAAATGGGTCAAAAATACAAGAAAAAGCACCAGAACAGGTCTGGGAATCGATTCACCAACTTGGGAATCGATTCCCACGTGAAATCATAGCCAGGAATCGATTCATGCTTCTTGGGAATCAATTCATATAGCTGGGAATCGATTCCCATCCCCTAGGAATCAATTCATGAGTGTTTGAAAGGCCTAGGAATCGATTCCCGCCCCTAGGAATCGATTCCCGCCCCTAGGAATCGATTCATACACTGTAATTTTGCATAAACCATGCTTTTAGTAATTGATTCATCAAGTGGAATCAGCACTGAAGGTTTATCAATTACGCACTAGCATTCCACTCGTCCATTTTTTATTGTTTTTGACACCATTTCTTCTTCTATAAATAGCTTGGCATTCAACCTTGAAAACACACCACCATAAAAACCTTCAAGTCTTCTTCTTATTCTCTACCTCTTCTTCTTCTCCCCCTCCGTGCTCCATTCCGGGTTAGGTTCTTTTATTTTTAGTTGGTTTTAATTATGGAGGGCTAAAACCCTTAGATTGATTTTCTTGGAGAATTATTGTAATATGACTTTGAGGTTCTTGTTTTTAATATAGTATGCTTTTATTATTGTTAATTTCTTCATTATCTTACTCTGCTTATTTAATTCCATTCTGTTTAATTAAATTTGTATGCTTAACCGGTTTAATTATACAAATGGAATAAAATATGATTTAAATTAAAATGGATTAAGGAAATATACATGCTTAATGAATATTTTCATAATCACTTTTAATAATAATGGTTTGCTTAATTCCATAATTTGAGAATAGATTATGTATGTAGGCGATGTTCTTATATATGCTCAATAATTCCTAGATTTTATGATCTTGACTCCTTTTGTTTAATTAGGATGCTTGATTAAAATATTCATTTTTAAATGAAAATAAAGAAATTGTGAATTAAAAAAGACGCTTAGTTGAATAATTCAAATTGAGCTAAGAAATTAACAGTAATGAAAGTGTACAAATCATCTTTTGTGAACCAAGGATAAATATAATTACAATACTCCAAGAAAACCAATCGCTTGTTATTTATTGTTCTAAGTTTCATTATTTATGTTGTTTTAAATTTCTGTGACAATCAAACAAACCCCCCCTTAAATTGTATTTGTATTTTTGTTGAACTTCAGTTTGTAAAAATTAATTTTAAACTTGATTTTCCTAAATTTTTATGTTGATCTTTGAGAGAACGACCTAGGTTGACACCCTATTACTACATTAATTAATTTTAATATACTAATTTGACAGGACCACGATATTAACCTGTCAATGATGATATGATGTGGTGTGGCCATGACTTTCTTAAAGGGAGGAGAATATGTTTTTGGTTCAATTTAAATGCTAGATTGTACTACAGTTTCGTTCATAAAAATAGATTTTTCCAACGGTGAGTTAGTGGGGATTTAATCAATTTTTAATAAAATTTGTGATAATTACTTAGGCAATAAATCTTAATTAATTCATTTAGTCTCATGACATTTTCACATCCAAAAACTACCACAAAGCCCCTGACACTTAATTCCAGACTCAAGACACAAAACACCGACACGATACTTGAGTGATCAGGGATCCAGTTCACGACATCGATGAAATCCTCTTTTGCATAACTTCTTAATAATATAAATATTATTATTCCCCTACATTGGATAATATAAACCTTTCCACAGGGTTACCATTACTCCCTGGGGAGTTATCTACCACCATTGTCAATCACATTCAACAAGACACAACATCAGCCGAAGCCCAACTTTCTCAACAATTCACACATTATACAAAATTTAATACATTTTTGTTCTATGGGTTCTCCATGAAAATGAGGGTGTTACATTTTTCAAATCATCCTAACAACTCTATACAAATGTCAAGCCCTTATTGAACATAAGGCCATTTGTCTCTCAACAACTATCTCAAAGAAAGCCTATACAAGGAAGATCATTCAAGAATATAAAGTGCCCCTAAAATAATCCTTTTTCTTCTCTCTACAAGCTGTGCGACATCCTTTGATAATTTTCTTATAAAATAGTGCAAGAGTTTTACTCAATTTCATGCACTGAACAATCAGTTCAATTATTGTAAGCTCAGACATTTTTGAAGTCTTTTCTAAAGACATAGGAATCCTTTACTCCACTGAGAAGTTGTTAGATCTTGAAGAGGATTGGTCAAGAAAGAATACTTGTGTAATTAGCCAGAAAAAGCTATGTTAAGAAAGAATAATTGGTTAGTTAGTGGAAAGGCTACATTTTGAAAGAATAATTAGGATCCTTGTAAGTAAGTGTAGGTTGCACTTTGCTTTGTGATTAGTTAATATAAACTCATGTTGGCTTAGATAAAGACTGGACGTAGCCTTGGTTGAGAGGTCAACTAGTATAATATTTGGTTGCGTGTTATCTCTATTAACTATTTTATTAACATTATTATCTTTCTTATCATTCATTTCAGAGTTTGTGAAAATTCAAATAGGTGTTTGAACTACTTGATAAATTTTTTTGTTTTCCAATTAAGTCTTTGAAAAACTCAAACAAGTGCCTGAGTAACTGTCTTTGCAAAAGGAATTTACTAAAATTTTAATCACACTATTCAACATATTTCTAGTGTGTGGAGCCCTGATATCCCAGACCTGAATCTCAATGTAAGTATAAAAATATGAATAAATATTTTGCATTTAAATTCATAAACCAAAGCACTCACATCATGGATCGACTTGCGGGAAACCAAGTGCTATATTATGACATAAACAACAATAACCACTAGATCCATAAAGTGGAACCCCAACGTATACACCCTAAAGGAATAACAACGAAAATAGGCATATACATTGTATCTTTCCTTTCCCATATATGGGGATACGAGAAAGGAACTGAGGAAAATATAATCATCATGCTAGGTGCCACGTGAACACATATGAACAAGAATGCATAACGAAGCCCAAGAAGCATAAGGGTAGAATCGCTAAGTAAGGAAGCACACATGGGCAATCAAAGGATAAGAAAACACCAAGATTTTGGTCCCTTGGCAGTGTACTCCATAGCCTGGTTATGGTTCCCACCACTGGTTATGGTTCCCACCACTGGTTGTGGTTTGCACTACCAGGAGAGGGGAAAATAAAGCAAACCGGGTCCTTGGTAGTGGGTCCTATAGCTTAGCCGTGGTGGCCACCACTAGTCATGGTTCCCTGTACCAGAAAAAGGGAATTTGCATAAAATTGGAACCGTGAGGCATTGAGTTCCACGGCCTAATCATGGTTCCTGCCACTAGTTGTGGTTCTCAGTGCCATACCCTTGTTTCAGCACACGAAAAAATGCCCCACTTAGAACCCTTAACTCAAAGGTGATTTTTGGCGCACATGATTCATCTAATTCATGATATTTTGACATGGAATCCAACCATACAATGTCATGCATTAATCTATCAATTATTCACCTCATCATATAGCATTTTAGGCTTCAAACAAGCCCTTATGTAGACTTTTCTGTAGAATTTTGTCTAAGCTAACTTTTGTGCGCCCTAACTTATTCGTTTGATATCCAAAAGTCACCAAATTTTAAACCATGCCTACAAATTCCTAAAAATAGGGAAGTTAAGTATAAAATGAAATTTGGTCACATATAGATCAATGACATATACCAAACTCACCAAAACTCATCCAATTGGTTCCCTTATGGTCATAACATATTTCAAATACCTAATGGATGTTTTCTAGCTTATCTGGAAGTTTTAAAACCTCATTGATCAAAATATGACCTACCTAGTTCCTAATTTTAGTCTTAATGCATTACTAAAACTATTTACTTTTCAATCATAATTCCACCAATACATTTCTAAATTACACTCAAATGACGTAAAACTATCTCAACTAAGTAATACTACTCATGACCTAAAATGCCAAATCAATATACACACCTTTACACCCTGGCTATTATTTTATAACATATCTATACATCAATTCATAATCATTTAAAGTCAATAATTCGTAGACATATGGAGGATTAAATTCCCAACATAATACCATTGCAAAGCATAATCTAAACCTCTAATGAGGTGTTAGTTACCTATCCATTAACAGTTATATAAATATATCTCCATATATCAATATATATATATATATATATATCAAAACTCATAATCTTACATCACACACATATATTTACCAATTTAAGTCAATCAAAAGGCTATGGCACAATCTCTATACATCATAAAATGATACTATATGACCACACTATTTTCATATCCACACCAAGTGCTACCACAAAATAATCAAATACAATTTTCTCCTTTGGGATTGCATTACTCCATCTACAAGCTCACTAAACGACATCATCACCTTGAAAACTCACTAAAATAAAGGTTGAAAGGTAATGTGGACATACCCAAGGAAGACCCTCACACTACATTGGAGAAAGGACTTGAAGCATATAGAGGTCCCCTTACAAGGGCAAAGACCAAACGGGCCAAAGAGAGCATCCATAAAGCCCTTTTCTCTTTTCTCTCTTCTAGTGGGCCTAAGCCCAATAAGGAACCTATGAGGACCTATGTGTACTTTACTTGTAATATACTTTCTAAATAGTTTCTCTAGGCTTATAGGATAGCTTTGGGCCTTACAAGGTCAAATGGGCCACTTTTGGGCCTTGTACTTTCCCTTTTGGGCCATGTATAGGCCATTTGCTCATCTTTCCTCTTAATGGGCCTTGGAATCATGATCAAGCCCATTCTTCTAGTCCTTGGCCGAAATCCTCCATGGCCTATATAAGGGCTTCTCCTTTTGTAATCAAGCACCATTAATTCATTTGCAAAATTTAAGAGCACTTAAGTGTTTCCTAGTGAGAGATTCTCCTCCTTCTCTCTAGAATTTGAGAGCTCTCTCAAGCTCTTATCCAAGGGGTTTCTCCCTCCCTTGGTGGTGAGTGGAGTTATCTTCCTCCTCCTTAGGAAGTGGCCTCCAACCTTTCCCTCTCCTCTTTTCCAAACCTTCCTCCATTGTCCACCTTCTCTCCTTCCATTTCCACTTTCCTTTCCTTTGTTTTTGGCGTCATCATCTTCTAGTTTCTTAGGCTTTAGTTTCGGTTTCCCTTGTATTCAAGAAGAAGTTCTCAAGCTCCCATTGAATGAAGATAGAAGAAAGAGCCCTAGATCCAACCCTCTTCAAGAAAGTGCATGAAGAGCCTACATCATGTGGTATCAGAGCCTTGGGAGGTTCTTTTCTTCTTCTCTTCCATTTTAATTTTCGGTTTTCAATTCATATTGCTGGCTGGAATTCTGTTTCTTAGTCATTCATATGCCTTATTAATTCCATGTTAGCATAGAAAAATCATAAAAAGTCTTAGTTCTTTTGAGTTTTTGTGCTAGTTTTTTTAGCATCTTGTTAATGTCATTTTCGGTTAGCAATTGTTACCATTCTATTTTAGTCTCTAAAATTTCAAAAAGGGCACATGTTAATTTCGGTTAGTAGGTGGTTAGGTTGTTGTTACATGTTAGTTAATTGTTAGTTGTTAGTTAGAGCCAATTTAGGAAGTTAGTTAAGTGCCATGTGGAACCTTTTCTAGAGTTCTAGGAAGTTAATTGCTTCTCCCTTTTTAGTGTGCAAACCGTGTGGATTAGGGGCAATTCAAGCATCTTGATTAGCTCCTACAAAGGTTCCATTCTTGTTAGGAGGTCTCACATTCAAGACACTCCAAGGTCAACTCAATTTTTAGGATTGTTAGTTTCTATTCTTAGTTTGATTCTAGGTTTAATTTTGTTGCACTATTAGGATATCTCTTTTACATTCCTATTTTCATCTTGCTTGCATCAAAAACAAAAACTTGTCAAAAAAAAAAGATTTTAGTCACCTCCTATACATCAATTTAGGAGAAGGTTACATAATTTCCCTTAAGCAAGAAGCATTAATTGAACTTGTTAGTAACATTTGTGCAATTCGGTTTTGGTATTATAAAATTGGTGTTGTTATCTTGAAATCTTGAGAGGCAAAAGAAAAGAAAAGTATCAAAAGAAAAGAAAAGAATCACAAGAAAAGAAAAGTACCAAAGAAGAAAAAAGAGTGTTAAAGAGAAAGCCTCATTACAAAGTTGAAATTGAGACACCAAACTTCATCACCAAAATTTCGAAATTACTAATACCAAAAGAAAAGTACTTCATTACTTGACATTTCTAAGACTTGTTCATTAAGACTTCATTGCTTATTCTTGCAACTTTAGAGTTTCTAGGCTAGGTTATACCTTAAACTTTGTTTCTTGCATTTATTTTCTTGTTTGTCTTGTTTTGTCAATTTCAATTCTATTCCAAGTTAGCTTTCATTCTTTGAACTTTTATTTGCTTTTAGAGTCTTGTCATTCCAAGTTAATTGTTGAACCTTCATTCTAGTCCATTTGAGTAGCCTTTATTTCTTGAACCTTTTTAGTTTGTCATTTTTGCTTCTTAAAGTTTTGTCTTGAGTTTGTATTCTTTTGGACTTCTAAGATCACTCCATTTCGCCATTAAGTGAGGGTAGCATATTGAAACACTTGAGATTGGTGTGGAAATTGATTGAGCTTGAAAATCTCTAAGAGAAGGCATACACTTGAGAGATACACTTTTGTGAGGTTTAAAGTTTCTTTGTGATTTCTATTAACCAAATCTTGTTTGGAGTTGTTGCCTTGTGTTCTTTTGCTAGGTAAAGTGGAGCTTATACATCAAGAAGAACTTTTGAAGACAATTGTAAAGGAGGCAAAAGCTTTGTAACTAGTAGAACTTAGGCAAAGTTTTTCAATTCTTAGGCTTTGTGTAGTAGGATTTTGTCTTGTATTTTGGACACAACAAGGACATTGGACTTTTTGGACATTATAATTTTCCTTTTTGCTTGGTAAAATTCGAATTAGGGTAGTGCATGTGCATTTGTTTGTTAACTACTTTTAGTTAATTGGTTAGAGTTAGTTAGAAGTTACAACTATAATTAGTTAGTTAGTTGGTAGTTAGTTGAGTGTCTTAACTAATTAGTTAGTGGTTGGAACTAATTCTAGTTGTCATAACTAATTGTTAGTTGGATTAACTAATACATAACCGAAATTAGTTAGGTAGTTATAGTGGTTAGACTTTGTTACAACTTCCATAACTAATTAACTACTTTTGGTTAGGGTTGTTAAGACTTGGTTAGTTAGTTGAACTAAATTTTGTTAGGTTGACTATTTCTTAAAACCGAATTTGGTTAGGCTTGTCTAGGGTTAGTTAATCACTAGTAACATCCTAAGACAAACATAATCAACTTAGGTTAAGGACAACCTAGGATTTCCATAAGCAACATAGGACTAACCTAGTTAAAGACAACCTAGGACATTGTTTTTCCCTTAGGATAGAAACCTAGTATTGATATTTTAGGTTTGTTGAAGTGTTTTTTTCACTTGTATTGCATTCATCTTCCTCGACTAGCTTGTCTATACATACTTTGTTCTTGTCTTGAATTTCTTTGACAAACATTAAAAGATGTCGTCTAGTGATAGGGAAAACAAAAGCATGCTTCATAACATAATGGATAGCTTAAACACCATTAATGCTAGGCTAAACAATCTTGAGCATAATGAACCCCCTAGAACTAGGCATAGACAACGAAATCAAAGACATAAAACTAGTGATAATGAGGAAGAAACAAGACAAAGAAGGCACCATGACCATAGAAGGGATGACATAGGCTTAAGAGAGGTAAAATTAGAAATTCCCCCATTCAATGGAAAAAGTGACATTGAAGCTTACTTAGAGTGGGAGATGAGGGTAGAACAAATATTCAACTCTCATCAAATAAAAGATGAAAAAAAAGTTAGGATTGCAACTCTTTCTTTCCAAAATTATGCCCTAGTTTGGTGGACCCAAATTTGTAAGGAGAGAAAAAGAGACAACTTTCCCCCCATAGATGATTGGGTAGACTTAAAAGCTCTCCTTAGAAAAAGATATGTTCCTAATTATTATAGGGGTGAACTATTAGCAAAGCTAAATAGGCTCACCCAAGGCTCCAAATGTGTAGAAGATTACTATAAAGCCTTAGAGATAGCCATGATTAGAGCCAATCTAGAAGAGGATGAGGAAACCCTAATGCATAGGTTCTTACATGGGCTTAATAGGAACATCAAAAATAGGGTGGAACTTCTTCCACATGTGGATATAGAAGAGTTACTCCACCAATGCACCAAAGTAGAAAACCAATTTAAGGAAAGAGAATCCTATAGTGGGGATAATAATAGAGCCTATAAGTCAAAGTGGGTAGAAAATAAGGGTAAGTTTGAGAGAAACCCTAGAGAGAGAGAAGTGGGCGCTTCCTCCTCTAAACCCCAAAGTGAGTTACACAAAAATGGCAAAGTCTTTCGCAATCAACATGATAAGCATGAACCATCATCAAAACCACAATCCTCTAGATCTTCTTCCATAAAATGTTTTAAGTGCCTTGGAAGAGGACACATTGCTTCGGACTGTCCAACAAAAAGAACTATGATTTTAAAAACCAATGGAACCTACTCAAGTCAATCAGAGTCTAATTCTGATTCTCACTATTCAAGTGATGACTCTAGTAGTGATTCCAGTGACAGTGAGCATATTTTAGGGGATGATGGTGAGTTGTACATGATTAGAAGGTTGCTTGGTAGTCATGTAAAACTCGATGACACAACACAAAGAGAGAACATCTTTTATACAAGGTGTTACATTAATGACAAATTATGTTCTCTCATTGTGGATAGTGGGAGTTGTGCAAATGTTGCAAGCCAAAGACTAGTCAAAAAGATGGGATTAGAGCTTATAGACCATCCAAGTCCCTACAAATTACAATGGTTAAATGAAAAAGGGGAAATGGTAGTCAATAAGCAAGTCCTAATCAATTTCACCATAGGCACATATAGAGATGAAGTCAAATATGATGTAGTACCTATGGAAGCAACTCATATACTTTTAGGAAGGCCTTGGCAATTTGATAGGAAGGTCCTTCATGAGGGGTTCACTAACACCCTCACATTTAAACTAGATGGTAAGAAGATAGTATTACATCCTCTAACTCCACAACAAGTAGCCAAAGACCAAATCCAAATGAAGGCTAAGAGAGAAAAAGAGTTAGGATCTTCTTCCCATGTGAGTTTAGAAAAACCAAAGAAAAACAAAAAAGACAATAAAGGGAAAGGAGTTATTGTCTATAATGACTCCCAACCTAATCTCTTTGCAAATAAATATGATGTGAAACATGCCATGTTTTCACAAAAGCATTGCTTGATCATATATCCAAAAGATATCCCTAACACTTCCTTGTGTTCAATGGGCACCTCTCCTCCCCCCTTGCCCAAAGGGATACAAAATATCTTGCAAGAATTTAACGACCTCTTCCCAAAAGACATTCCAAAAGGGTTACCTCCTATTAGGGGAATTGAGCATCAAATAGACCTTATACCTGAGGCTAGTTTACCAAATAGACCTGCCTATAGATGCAACCCTAAGGAAAGTTTAGAAATAGAAAAACAAGTGAATGAACTACTTTCCAAAGGTTGGATTAGAGAAAGTTTAAGCCCTTGCGCATTACCGGTTTTACTTGTACCCAAGAAAGATGGTTCATGGAGAATGTGTACAGATTGTAGAGCCATTAATAACATCACCATCAAGTATAGGCATCCTATACCTAGGCTTGATGACATGTTAGATGAGCTTAGTGGATCTACAATCTTCTCCAAGATTGATCTTAAAAGTGGCTATCACCAAATTAGAATAAAAGAAGGAGATGAATGGAAAGCCGCTTTTAAAACCAAACTTGGCCTTTATGAGTGGTTAGTGATGCCTTTCGGCCTAACTAATGCACCAAGTACCTTCATGAGACTTATGAACCATGTTTTAAGGGATTTCATAGGGCATTTTGTTGTGGTATACTTTGATGACATTCTTGTGTACTCAAAGTCCATGACCTCTCATCTAATCCACCTAAGACAAGTTATGCTTGCCTTGAGAACAAACAATCTTTATGCTAATTTTGAAAAATGTTCTTTTGGCATGGATACCATTGTCTTCCTTGGCTTTGTAGTTAGTTCTAGAGGTGTTGAGGTAGATCACTCTAAGGTTAAGGCAATCCAAGATTGGCCTACACCTAAAAATGTGAGTGAAGTAAGAAGTTTCCATGGTCTCGCAAGTTTCTATAGGAGATTTGTGAAAGATTTTTCAACCCTAGCCTCCCCTTTAAATGAGTTGGTTAAAAAGAATATTTCTTTTGTGTGGGGGCCTAGGCAAGAAAAAGCCTTTCAAGATCTCAAAGATAGACTCACTCATGCTTCAATTTTAAAACTTCCAAATTTTTCTAAAACCTTTGAGCTTGAGTGTGACGCATCTAATGTGGGCATAGGAGCTGTGCTTTTACAAGAAGGTCACCCCATAGCTTTCTTTAGTGAAAAACTTAATGGGGCCACTATTAACTATCCCACATACGATAAGGAATTTTATGCCTTAATTAGAGCCCTACAAACTTGGGAACACTACTTAATCCTAAAAGAGTTTGTGATACATAGTGATCACCAATCTTTGAAATTCATCAAAGGGCAACATAAGTTAAACAAAAGGCATGCTAAGTGGGTTAAGTATTTGGAACAATTTCCTTATGTCATCAAGTATAAGAATGGCAAAACCAATACTGTGGCTGATGCTTTATCTAGGAGACATTCTTTACTCACCTCTCTAGGAGCCAAAGTTATTGGGCTTGATGAAATTAGGTCTTTGTACCCAAATGATCTTGATTTCTCAAAAATCTTTAACTCATCTTCCACTTCTACATCTCATAAGGGCTTCTACATTTTAGATGGCTATCTTTTTAAAGCCAATAGACTTTGTATTCCACGAAGCTCTTTAAGAGATCTCCTACTTAGAGAGAGTCATGAGGGAGGACTCATGGGTCATTTTGGTAGAGATAAAACTTTGTCTATCTTACATGAACACTTTTATTGGCCCAAAATGAAAAAGGATGTTCAAAAACATTGCTCTAGGTGTATTATTTGTAGAAAGGCTAAATCAAAACTTTCACCTAGTGGTTTATATACTCCCTTGCCAACACCTAGTGCACCTTGGATTGATATATCAATGGACTTTGTGTTAGGCCTGCCTAAGACCCAAAGGGGAATGGATTCTATCTTTGTGGTTGTGGATAGGTTTAGCAAGATGGCTCACTTCATCCCTTGCCATAAGGTTGATGATGCTAGTCATATTGCTAAGATCTTCTTTAAAGAGGTTATGCGATTACATGGTGTACCCAAAACCATTGTTTCTGATAGGGACACCAAATTCCTAAGCCATTTTTGGAAAACTCTTTGGTCAAGGCTAGGAACACAACTCCTCTTTTCCACAACTTGTCATCCTCAAACGGATGGCCAAACAGAGGTAGTAAACAGGACCCTCTCACAACTTCTTAGGGTCTTAGTAAACAAAAATGTAAAATCTTGGGATGAGTGTTTACCCCACATTGAGTTTGCATATAATAGGGTACAACACTCCACAACCAAGCATAGTCCATTTGAGGTTGTATATGGTTTTAACCCTCTCACACCCTTGGACCTTTTGCCCATTGAGGTTTCTGATTCTGTCCTTCATATGGATAGAGAGGCAAAGGCCCAATTTATCAAAGATTTTCATGAGAAGGTTAGACACCAAATACAAACTAAGAATGAACATTATGCTCGTTGTGTAAATAAACAAAGAAAGGAGATCACCTTTAAGGTTGGAGATTGGGTATGGTTACACCTTCGAAAGGAACGCTTTCCCAATTTGCGAAAATCCAAACTCAACCCTAGAGGTGATGGGCGTTTTCAAATTCTCAAGAAAATTAATAATAATGCTTATGTCCTAGATCTACCAGGAGATTATGGTGTGAGTGCTTCTTTTAATATAACTGATTTGTCTCCCTTTGATATAGATGATGAGGATGATGCCTTTGATTTGAGGACAAATCCTTTTGAAGAGGGGGAGCATAATGTGGACATACCCAAGGAAGACCCTCATACTACATTGGAGAAAGGACTTGAAGCATATAGAGGTCCCCTCACAAGGGCAAAGACCAAACGGGCCAAAGAGAGCATCCATAAAGCCCTTTTCTCTTTTCTCTCTTCTAGTGGGCCTAAGCCCAATAAGGAACCTATGAGGACCTATGTGTACTTTACTTGTAATATACTTTCTAAATAGTTTCTCTAGGCTTATAGGATAGCTTTGGGCCTTACAAGGTCAAATGGGCCACTTTTGGGCCTTGTACTTTCCCTTTTGGGCCATGTATAGGCCATTTGCTCATCTTTCCTCTTAATGGGCCTTGGAATCATGATCAAGCCCATTCTTCTAGTCCTTGGCCGAAATCCTCCATGGCCTATATAAGGGCTTCTCCTTTTGTAATCAAGCACCATTAATTCATTTGCAAAATTTGAGAGCACTTAAGTGTTTCCTAGTGAGAGATTCTCCTCCTTCTCTCTAGAATTTGAGAGCTCTCTCAAGCTCTTATCCAAGGGGTTTCTCCCTCCCTTGGTGGTGAGTGGAGTTATCTTCCTCCTCCTTAGGAAGTGGCCTCCAACCTTTCCCTCTCCTCTTTTCCAAACCTTCCTCCATTGTCCACCTTCTCTCCTTCCATTTCCACTTTCCTTTCCTTTGTTTTTGGCGTCATCATCTTCTAGTTTCTTAGGCTTTAGTTTCGGTTTCCCTTGTATTCAAGAAGAAGTTCTCAAGCTCCCATTGAATGAAGATAGAAGAAAGAGCCCTAGATCCAACCCTCTTCAAGAAAGTGCATGAAGAGCCTACATCAAAAGGTGAGTACCACTCAAAATAGTAAATAAGATAACTCATCAAACCATACACATATATTTATCAATAATCTTTTACGTTCTAAACATCACCAGAGACCTCCATTTCTTCCAATGCCTATATATATTTCTATTCTCTTGATGTAAATGATTGAATGTCATGAACTTTCAAAATCATATTATTTTCAAATGCATAAAAGCATACAATACGGATTCGACTTAATAAATGACAAATCTGAGTGACAAAATGGATAATCCACACAACAAATCTGAGTGTTATAAATTGGTGGACATCCTGGTAACCACACAATAAATCTGAGTGCTATAAATGGTGGTACCTCCAAAATTGCACAACAAATCTGAGTGCTATAATCGGTGGACCCATGCAACATATTTAAGTGTTAAGCGAATCAAAGCGCAATAGATACAAATGCATCTGATGTCATGAGATAATTAATGCATTATGCATGGATGCAAATCAAACTATAACTCCACATTCTTGACATGATAGCCTAACTTCATTATCCTTGATACTCCTCAATTCATCATTCATCAATTCATATATATACAATTTAAAATAGTTGAAGCCATATTAATTCATACTATAACACAACCAACAACAACAAACAAGAAGGGCTAATCATCATATATAAGTTATTTCTTAATTCAATTCATATGGTATAGATACTAGGCAAAATTTATAACACTCTAATGAATGCCCAATATATAATATATCAACTATTTAATCATGTCTCAAGCATTCTTACAATTCATCAACCAAATAAACACACACACACACACACATATATGTATATATATATATATATATATATTGTAAATTAAATATTTCTAGGCATTACACTTCAAATTAGATATTTAAACTAAAGGTCTATTTCCGATATAGTAGTTCCTATTCACTACGCAAATGGTTAACCTCGTTTTACCTTAACACATACCTTATAGCAATATCTAGCTTTCTGAATTAATTTTTGATTCTGATTTAGCTTTGAAAGCTAAAACCCTATATTCAAATAATTCTAAAAAATTAGCTAAACTTATTCTCACAACATATAAACCACCAAAACACAAGAATCAACATTAGAACATCAAATTGATAGAGTTCCGAAAAGGGTTTTGCTTACCGAAGGTTACAAAACTTATCGACAGAGCACCGAAACCACCTCAAAACTCTAAAATCCTTTCGATGACCTCCGAAGGTGAACCCTAACCACTTTTCAACAATTATCCAAAGTGAAAATACAAAAAATGGAAGGATAGGTTCATGATTTTAATAACCAAATAGAGGAATTGAAAACGGTACAAGTTGGGTCCTTACCTTGGAGCTTCGAAAATAGAGTTTGTGATTACTCAAGCTTCACCCACCTCCATCAATGGCTACCATGGCCAAGCTAGAAGAGGAAGAAAGAAACCCACCATTAATACATGCCAAGGAGAAAAGGAAATGGAAATGAAGCCATGCATAACCTTACCTTAAAGGAGCAAGAATTTAAGAAGAGAAGAATAAGGGAGGGTGCAGTTTGGTGGTGATGAAAAAGGAAGAGATGATGATGAAGAAGGAGAGGACTCGTGAATGAGTGAGGGAGAAGGAGAAGTGGAAAGTGAGAAAATAGAGAGAAGGAACTTGGGAAAAAGAGAAAGAGTGAGTTGAGTGGAAGATAGGAAAAAGAAAGTTAATTAACTAGGGTTGATTAGGGTAGTTCGGTTATAGTTACTATAAATGAAACTTTATAGATACACTATGGTAGAAAATATTGCATGAGGTAATTCTATGCTTGCATACTTGCCATCAAATGGAGGATTTGACTATAATTGTAAATATTATAGATAATAGAGCGATAAATATATTATTGGTTTTTAAGTTAATATATTATTGTTATTATTACATGAAATTGGCATTTCTATGTTCAATGTTAGTTATAAAGAAGACAGTCTATCATCACATAACAATTAACTAGTGTGATAGAGCAGAAGTTTCATTGCCATGGCCCAAATTACCTATCATTTGAAAACAATCTTCTTGTTTTTCTTTATGGGTTCAAAATATTGTCTATTAAGAATGCTATTCCGTTATCATAGTTTTAGATTGTTACTAAAACAAAGATTAACAAAATAAATATTTAAAAAAGAGTTTTGTCCATCAGTTTTGATAGGATTTTTTTGGTGTGGTCCCACGTAGAAATGCAAATTTATGTCGCTTGCATAAATAAATGATCGTCACAACCATTCATTAGGAGAGAACAATCATTTCACACCCCAAACAGTGTATATATCAGTACACCGAAGGCAAGCTTTCCTCAATTGCAATGGTCATATTAATTGCCTTTGATTTACACGGATACAAAAATTGAGTTTATTTAATTATTAATATTAATTTAAAACTTCATTTAAGAACTTTTAAATTTTATTTAGCCATTTAATTAAAAATTTCTTTATGATCCATTCAGTTAACAGATCTCAACTAAAAACTAAACATGTCTCATCATAAATACTAATAATTTCATTTTCATGTACTTTCTTTGTCCACACATTTTATTCATATTAGAAAATATAATCAATTGCCAAAATTCTAATAAGTTTAGGTCACCCACTCACTAAAAACTTTCCATTTTTATTTTCAGAATTTCATTAAATTATGATGCACCCACAACAATTATGAACTAGGATAACAAATATCTCATCTAGGTAGTACAAAAAAATTGCTATCTAAGATCATTGAAAGAGAACTGAACTTAGTTTCATTTTATTTTGGTTTAGAAAAGGAAGGGAAAAGAACAGAGTTCCTTCAATCCCGATTCAACCTTTTTTGAAAAAAATAATTTAAATAAATTGTTGGTGTAAAATTTTTTACATTAACATGTAAGTAATATTACTGTAAAATTTATATCCATAATTAATTTTGATTGATTGAAAATATATCTTCTTACATTGATGGTGTATATAATTAAGTTTTTTTTATGGTTTATCATTATTTCTATTTTTTTTTCATTTCCGAAGAAAACTGATCTTGTTTTTCTTTTCCCTTTTTAAAAAAGTGCTCATAATCTGTGTAAACATAAGGAACTTAATAATTTATTTGAATAGTAGAAAACACCACGTTAGAGTTTAGAAAAAAGAATCTGCTATAATTTTCAAAATGGGTGAAAAGGAATGTCAAAAGCAGAAAGATGGGAGTTAGAAATATAAGTTTAATATGGGATAAGAGAAACTTGGTCCTTGACCACAATTATCCACTTTTTAAATCCATAAAACCAGGATTTCTTGTGGTATCAAAAGAGATAAAGAAAGAAAGGTTTAGGTCAAAATAAGTATAAAAAAGGGAATGTTATAGAATGGGAAAGTCAAGCTAACACATTTTGCACCAATGACTAAAATCTCACACGAGCTGTGCTTGTCACCATCACACACTTTGGAAGTAACAAAATGTCCATTAGTAAGCCTACAAAAACATTCCTCATACTTTGCTAAGTCACATCCTATAACACTTTTGCCATCCATCAATCACAGTGTCAGAACATACATAATATGGGCCTCAAATTTGGATTTCGGTCCAGTGGACCCAAAAATACGTTATGGGTTGGTGCCATTAATAATATACAAGCCCTACCCAATAATTATGCTCCTATACAATTTTTCTCCTTATTATTATTTCAGCTTTCTTTCTCCACCGTTCAAATTCATACCAAAGAAAAAAAATGTGTCACGGAAAATTAATTTCATAATAAAAATTTAGTTAAAATATACCACTAATGTAAATTTTGTATACTATCATCCAACCTTTCATTTTTGAGATAATTGCTTTTAGAATTATGTATTCAATGATTTTTAATTAGTCTACAAAATAAAACCTTTTATATTGAAAGTGTATCCCAACTAAATACTAATAATTAATCAATAGGTTATGTTAAGATATCTTGGAACATATCAATACATTCCTTCCTTACAACGTTTATTTAATTTATAAATTAATTTTTAGGTTAAGTTAATTAGACCTTAACCCGACTTAAATGTTAAACTATTTATTAATGTCTAGTTTGATAAATTTCACACATGAAATATCTAATTTTATAATAATACTTAATTCATAAGTTAACTTTTAGATTGAGTTAGATGAATAACAAGAATAAATTAGTCCTAAAACATTTATTATATTTTTCCAAGATTATGTGAATAATTCTTGTCATATAGAAAGTCTGGGTACAAAATCCTATAATTTTAAGTTTCTGATTACTCTTTAACTTCTCTAGTATGTCACCTACCTTCTCTAAGTTAGAGTCCCATTTTATAAGAAGATGGGTAATATTTAGGAGTACAATTAAGATATCTCCAATACAAATAGAATCCTAATATCCTAAAATTCGTCAGATCCCATTTTTTTTAGATAATTATATACTAATAATTTTTAAAAAATGAAATCAAGGGTAGTTTCATAGAGTAAGATTAGAAAACCTTATCACTATAAGTTATTTGTTAGTAAGTTTAACTAGTGGTGCTGCATATTCTTTTTTATAAAAAATATCATATATTCCAACCTTGATTACACATGTGAAATGTGATGAGTAAGATTACAATATAAAAAATTATATAACTACTACCTGAGAGGGTATATAACATTCAGTAATTTTAACTCTAATCATTCATACAAGATCCAAATGATAGAGATTACAGATCACTAATGACAAATACGATATGATAAAATCCATGTGACAAGTCTTGGCATCTTATTTAACAAAAAAAAGGTCTTAGCATCTTCCTGGGAAATAACATTTACCGTTCATCATTCCATATCATGTTATTATTATTTTTATTGGCAATGTTAGTTGATAATATATTGTTAGAAATATCAATAAGAAAATTTGAACATGCAATCTCTCCCTCCTCGATTCCTTCAACTGTTGGGTCAAACTAATAACTCTTTGTTGATGTTATCTTTATCATCTTGTGATCATATAGAATGCACTAAATGATCTATTAAAGCTATAACTTTCATCTTAATATCCATTAAAATGACAAGAACAAAATTCTTCATTCAAAGGAAATGATAATGATTTGATCGCCTAGTCCACTAATAATCAATGAAAAAGAAGCTATAAAATAGTGCTAACAGCCTCAGAAATTGAGGTAAAGAAATAATGGGAATTGGTCGGGTAGTTCTTAAACAGTTAATTGTACTTTATGTGGTTCTTGGGGGCCTCTCTTGCTCAAAAGTCTAGGAATAATTTTTTATAGTCACAAGGGTAATGAAACAAAGGGTAACATAGTTTTGAATTTTTTTTCAAGTAAAATATATATGTAGAAATTGAGGAAGTGGCTTTCGCTGTGTTGTAGCCTCTTTTGGGAACATGGGATCCGTTTTGGTGAGATAATTTAGTCCTTGTATATGTATTACTAATAACATCATATAAAATGTAGCATGTGATATGCTTTCTTGATTAGAATTCCATTTTTTTTTAATTTTTTCTTTCTTTACACATATGTTTTGATTGAGTTTAATGTAATTACATAGATCTCAAGTTAAGTTAGAATATTTTTTTACCAATTGATGAGCACGTTTAAAGGTAGATTTTATTTTATCAATTAAATCAAATTTTAATTTTTTTAAAAAATAACACCATTTTAATGATTTTTACATCTCAAAAATTTATATTTGACTGCATCTAAAAAAGTAATATGGCATTTTTATGTTAGAAGAAAAAGCACAACAATTACAAGACGATGCATTGTTATTTATGTAGGATTACTTTTTGAACATACGAGAATCTGGATTAAATCCTAATAACATATTGTTCTGGCTTGGTATTGCTTTCATATACTAACTTATACTCCTTGCTCCATATGATTATTAATAATAGTTAGTAACCTGTAGAGATACATATATTTCAATGGTCAATTGGAAACTTAAAATTGTAGAGGACCACATACTTTGAAGTTTGGGGACCTACTATATAGGCTAGCTACATTCATATAATAAGCAACAACAATTGAAATAAAATATTAGATTGGTAGCTGTAAGTTGTTAATTTTCTATCTTAAGCATCATAATTAATTAAAGATCCTTAAGTTCAAACAGGTAGAATCATCTTTGCAGCTAAGGTTAAATGATTGTTGCTTTTCCCTTTATTTATTAAAACATGGCAGCACAAGAGGGTCAAATACCACATACCTCAAATCATTAAAACTCTTCCATTATTTACCCACTGCTACTAATTTATTATTACATGCTTTTGTTCACATATATAGTTTTTGAGACACAGCATGAAAATTGTACAATCCTCTGTCCCATATACTCAAATTGTGCTTGATTTACATCATGCATTATGCCTTACTTTTCATTTTCTTGACCAAGTCCATTCTACAAATTCCGTTCAGAATACAGAAAAAGAAAAAAAAGGTTGCTTTATACTTTAAAATGTGTGCCCCATATACAAATGTTACTTTCCTAATCTTTCTAACTTCTTCCACAAGTTTGTGATCCTGATGCATATCAATATTTAAATGATAATATCTCTGTTTTGTTTTTTAATATAAAAATTTCTTAATTAATTTTAATTTTTTATTGTTAATTTTAATAAAGTAATTTAATCTATCTATAAATTATAGTAGTTTTTAAAAGTATCCTTAAATATTTATTAAAAAATCTTTTTTTCTTTTTAATTAATGTTTATTTCATTAATGGTTATAAATAAAGGTATTTTAATAAAAAATTAATTAATGTTTTTGACTTTTTGATAAAATTTTTATATTAAATGACCGATTTATTTAAACTTTAAATTAAGTGATTTATTTATAAGTGATTTGTATAAAAAGTTATTATTTAAAAAAGTTGATATGTTTGATTATACCTATAAAAAATGCTTTTTCTAAATAAAATAAAGTGGTAACTTATCTGATTTTTTTTTAACTACTTATTTGGATAACTTGCTAAAAGTAATTTGTTTTATCTAAACTGTTTTTCTAGCTTCTGCTTTTAAAAAAAGTTTACACAAACATCTAAAAAATTACATTAAGTAATTTTTTAGTTTTAAAAAATACCTTTTATTCAAATAAGTTTATACAAACTTACCCATTAAAGGGCAAAGATAGTATTTATTAATTAGTAACATGAAAACTTTTCTTCTTTTTAGGTGTAACTAAGAAAATATATCAATAATAATAACTAATTTCTTTCAATAAATAAAACAACTAATTTAATATTTTAAAAATACTTCATACTAGAAACGAGTTTCAAACCCTTAACACAACTGGCGTCCTTTTTCTTTTGAATTGGAAAAACTATGCATTATGTATAGACAAGTGAATATTTTTTGGGGGTAAGAATTAAAAGGGCCTTTGATCCACCCCTTACAGAACATAACCTCCATGAAACAGAGTTCACTATACTTTTGAGGGGGCCCTTATTCCATCATAATCTTAATGATATGACCAAACATACCTTACTGTTTTCCCACTTTATAAGCTTTGATTGATAAGGAAAAAAGCACTATTTTAAGCCATAACGGCGAATAATGATCAAAGGAACAAGGAGGTAGCTTTTGGCATGTGGGTACTCCTCTTTGCAACCTTCATGAGTGGTCATGAATTTTAAGAGTGAGACCATGTCTGGCAGTTTACAAGAAGCTTCAAACACAATTTTTTTTTTTGTGTAATGACTAATGACATGCAGAAACGTTAGTTATTTTTTAGGGTCAAATGTAATAATGATTGGATAAGAACTCATTCAGTGATTGAGCAACTTTAGAAATTCACAAAAAAAATAATCTTTGGCACATTTCTTCAATTTTGCTGTAGTTATTTGACTTCTCAACACTCCAATTTTTTCTTTTAATGGATTCGTTTTTTGGATCTATATATTGAGTAGACCGCTCATTTCCATATGCTCCAAAATTTAAAGTTTTCCTTAACATTGGTACTAAGATAATATCGTGGTTTGAATTTTGGATCATCCACAGTGAATCTTTGAGTTTCAGAAAATCAATGGTTTAGGGTTTAGTGAATATTTGAGTTTCATATAAAAAAAAGAAATCGATGGTTAGGATTTTCTATTATCTTTGGCATGACTTCAACACAAATTCCTTTTTGGAAAGGTAATATATATATATATATATATATATATATATATATATAAATATAATTTTGGCTTATTTGGAAAGAGATTTAGAAGGTAAAATATATTTTTTGTGTATTAAAACTATTAGTTAATTTTATGATAAGTTACATGTTCACACACACTATATATGTATATAATTGTAATTAACATCATAAACAAACTGTATGTGAATTCATAAAAATAAATACCAAATGTAGTATTGTTCCTATTTCCTTTCGAGAGACCAAAAATGAAAAAAAAAATCTTACTTCACAATAATAATAGGAATTATTTTTTACTTTTTTTAGAATACTGGGATTGATTGTTTTAACGTTACTCATGTGTAAAATCATAATTCATTCATCACAATCATAAAACCAAAACCATTCGTTTGAATTTATTCATTAGAATCCAGAAGCAAAACACCAACTTACTAAAATATAAAATCTCAGGCGACTTGTCTTTGGCACAACTTTTTATTATATATTTAGATAATTGGAAACTTGTATTTTTCCAGCACAAATAATCGGAAAAATATGATACTCTTTTTTTTGTCCATGGGATTGAGTCCTACTATTCAAGAAAATCCCAGAAAAATATGGTTGCTTTCCAACAGTAATTTGGTTGTTTGGGTCCTGACTCAATCTGTCTTGGGTTTCTATCAATTGGGCTAAATGAATGAATGATATTAACTATACTTCATTTCTTGTAACATTTTTTTCCTTTAACTCATACACCACTTGCTTAGACAAAAACACTAGCTAGTTAGTGAATCTTTTTTATTGGTTTCATTGAAGCCTACCACCTTTTTTATTAGGCTTAAATATAAAGAAAGATCCAATAATTAAAATGGATTTAAGTATTGGTTTGATTCACTCACTTCAAAGTTAAGATTCTATGTTAGTATGAACATAGAATAATAATTGTTAAATCAACACCAATTTCTTAACTCTTTGTTACAAAAAGAATAATATTACAAAACAAAACTTAGTTAACTTTAGGTTAAATACACCTTTTCATCCCTTATGTCTTATGTCTTTTTCTATCTAAATTAGTCATTTATATTTTTTTTTGACACATGTCTCAATCTTATTTAGCACAAGTGTCACCACCAGAATATAGGACACATGTCAAATTTTGATTGGGTGATACTTAAATTCGAAATTAAAAAAAATGACACTTGTTAGAAGTTGAACCTAAGACCTTGCACTCACATACCAAATGCATTACTACTAGGCTACATGTAACTTTTATATTATTTATGACAATATTTGTACATAAAGGTAACATTTCAATATCTTCTAAATATATATTTAATTATTTTTGATAAAATGTTTAAAAATATATTTAGTTTAGTTATTATTAATAAAATATATTTAATTTTATTATTATAAATAAATATTATCTAAATATATTTAATTTTATTATTAATAAAATATTATTTAAAAATATATTTAATTTAATTATTTTTAAATATAAATTTAATTATTTTTGATAAAATATTTAAAAATATATTTAGTTAAATATAAATTTATTAATAATAATTAAATAAATATATTTTATTAATAATAATTAAACTAAACATATTTTTAAATATTTTATCAAAAATAATTAAATGAAATATATTTTTAAATATTTTATTTATAATATATTTAAACTAAATATTTTTCTAATATTTAATTTAATTTTTTATAAAATATTTAAAAATATATATTTAAATATTTTATAAAGAATAATTAAATTTATATTTTAAAATAACTAAATTAACAATATTTTTAAATAATATTTTATTAATAATAATTAAATTAGATATATTTTTAAATAATATTTATTTATAATAATAAAATTAAATATATTTTATTAATAATAATTAAACTAAATATATTTTTAAATATTTTATCAAAAATAATTAAATATATATTTAGAAGATATTGAAATGTTACCTTTATGTACAAATATTGTCATATATAATATGAAAGTCACATGTAGCCTATTGGTAATGCATTTAGTGTGTGAGTGTAAGGTTTTGGGTTCAACTCCCAACAAATTAATAAAATAAAATGATTAAAATAAAAATATATTATTTATGAACTAATATTAATATAATATTTTTAAATAAAAATTATATCTAACATAAAAGAACATTAATGAAGAATGTAACATAATGGGTTTGCGAAGGTTAAATTAAAAATAATACATATTTATAAATTTTTAACATTCAAAATTACAAATAAAAGTCTAAAAATTTATCTAAATAAATAAAAACAACCTTAAAACATTTTTTACCGATCTGTTTAAAATTAGTGAACCACTAATTTGACCTTTACTTATTTGACCAGTTTTTACCGATTCAAAATTTGTATGATTATAGACCATTTTGTTAGTTTAAATAGACAAGACTGATGATTAGTTTATCAATCTTTTGGTTGAATAGCTCCGTCCGGTTAGATTTTTAAAACTATATTTTTTTGTTGAACTTTTCGATCTCTTTAATTACAAATCTTAGGTGAAAATTATGTGAGTTAAATAAGCTCTTTGATTGCGTTTATAATGGTGGAAATAATTTCGGGATAAGTTGTGTATACTACTTTTATCCCTTAATATTAAACCATTTTTAGAAAAAAAATTATCTTTTAGTATAAATCCCTCTTTCAAATTTTAATACCATTAATTATTTTTTACTAAAACAACCCTATTAATGTATATCTTTTTCTTAGAATCAAAATAACAATAAATAAGATACATCAATTACATTATTTATCTCTCCCATAATAATTGAGTAGCAAGTGGAGAAAGAATAATAAGTAGAGAAAGTTAAATGATGGGTCATAATCACCTTAAGGACAATTTTAGAAAACTAAAATAAATTTAAAACAAATTTAATGATTTTAAATAAATTAACCAATTTTCTTAATACACGTGAATTAAGTAAAAATATCATATATTTGGGGATAAAGGTAGTATTTAATTGTAATTAGTTGATGACTATATAATTTTGCCTACATGATGACTAACCCTCTCTTAATATGGATGAAGGAAAATGAGGAGAGTAAATATGGAATAGAAAAAAGTTTTCACCTATTTATTTAGAGGAAGAAAGAGAGAGATGAAAAATAGGAGTAAGACTCGCTAGAAATCAATTTCCTCATTAGATTGAAGGAAATTAGAGGAAATAAAGTGAGATTTTTTATTTTAATATTTAATAACTTTATATTATAAAAATTTTAAAAAGTTAAAAATAATTATATATATCTATTAAAATATTAATAAAATAAATTAAATGTCGATATATATAATTTAATTGATTTTTAATATAATTAATTTATTTTCATCCATCTACTTTTCATTTATCCAAACAAGAAAATCTTTATTTTTCTACTCCTTTCTCTTCTATTTCTATCCATCTAAAAAACATATAAGGGATGATAGAATTTCTATCGGTCCTTATGATATTTTGTATGCTTAGGGCCATACAGACCACTTAGCATGGTCTACACTATCTTTGGATCAAATTCTTTTGATAATTTAGATGATTCAAGAAGTGTGTTATTAAAATCAAACTAGTAGTCAACTTGGTGTAGGTATGGCGTTGATGACTTATTTGTCAAATTAGTGAATTACATATTAGACTGATGCATATTAAAATATAGATTGAAGGACATTTTCCCTTTTTTGTTGTAAAAATTAAAACTATCTGAGTCTGTTACCTATAAATCTTTAAAAGTCCCACATGAGATAAAACCATTGGTTTGGAGGTCTAAGTTTTTTTTCGTCATCATAGAACAATTTCATAAATACAATAGGCAAAGCATGAAGACAAAGATCATAAAGCCCACATAAATAATAATAATAATAATAATAATAATAATAATAATAATAATAATAATAATAATAATAATAATAATAATAATAATAATAATAATAATAATAATAATAAATAACATGCCTTCTTGCTAAACAATTCCCAAAAACTAAACAAGATCAAACTAATGTATAATCATTCCCAATAGGAAAAAATTCACTTGTTTTGTAAGGACAAAAATAATATTAAACCATAAGTATGTTTAAACCAAAATTAAATTTTAAATGGTTTCAATATATTTTTTAAAAAAGATTAATAGATATAAAAAATTAATATATGAATCACTTTAAAAAATAAACGTGACATTAATCTACAAAATTATAAGATAATCAAGGTCTAAAGTTGCTTTGATTAATTGATTTCAGAAATTGAATAAAATCAATGCTTATAAAGCCCAACTAGTAATTGAACCAGTTAATGAGTACGGTTTCTCTGATGGGCACAAGTTGTTGTGCCTTTGTTAGTCATTTTAACACTAGTTTTTACACCGATTATTTTATAACCAAATAACTAGTGTAAAATATACGTTTCAAAACCCATTTTTTTATAACCGGTTTAAAAAATATTTTTTATCATATTTTTTCCAAAGGTTATTTTTAAAACTAATTTTAAAAAATATTTTATAACGGCTAAAAAAGGGAGGTGTTAAAAAGTACTTTTTATACCGGTTATAAAATAACAAGTGTAAAAACCAGTGTTAAAAGTGCCCAGTGATGATGTATGATTTATCCTTAATTCCTCACTTTAAATGTGTATAATTTGTCATCACTTATTGTGTAATATATTGCATTTTAACACATTTTCATCATTTGAGCTTTATTTAATATTTGATTTTAAAATGAATTAAGGATTAATTTTTAATGAAAATAATGAAATCTTGGTTTCTCTTGTTTTGTAGTGTATGATTGAGCCTGCATTTGAAAAATAATTACCGCAGATCAAACGGAAGAAGCCACACCTCAAGAAATGGTCAAAAATGCAAGAAAAGCACCAGAACAGGTCTGGGAATCGATTCACCAACTTGGGAATCGATTCCCATGTAAAACACAGCCAGGAATCGATTCATGCCTCCTGGGAATCGATTCATATAGCTGGGAATCGATTCCCTGCCCCTAGGAATCGATTCATGAGTGTTTCAAAGCCCTAGGAATCGATTCATCCCACTAGGAATTGATTCATGTGCCTTGAAAATTGATTCCCACCCCTGAGGAATCGATTCATGTGAGGAAATTGCCTAGTATTTACCCAGATGAATCGATTCATGCACGTTGAATAATCGATTCATCAAGTGGAAAACAGCATGGAACACATTCACAAGTGGAAAACGCGAAGTGGAAACGGCACTGAAGTATTAAATTGAAATATTGGCCGATATTCTCCACCCAGTTATTAAAAAATGGCACGCTGCTTCTTTTCTTCTCCTATAAATAGCATGCCCAGGCATCATTTCCTTCACACCATAACTTCATTCTTCTTTCGTTCTTCTTCTCTGCTTCTTCTTCTCCTTCCCCTCCGTACTTCATTCCGGGTTAGGTTCTTTTATTTTTAGTTTGTTTTAATTATGGAGGGCTAAAACCCTTAGATTGATTTTCTTGGAGAATATTGTAATATAATTTTGAGGTTCTTGTTTTTTAATATAATATGCTTTTATTATTATTTATTTCTTCATAATCTTACTCTGCTTATTTAATTCCATTATGTTTAATTAAATTTGTATGCTTAATCGGTTTAGTTATACAAATGGAATAAAATAAGATTTTATATTAAAATGGATTAAGGAAATATGCATGCTTAATGAATATTTTCATAATCACTTTTAATAATTATGGTTTGCATAATTCCATAATTCGAGAATAGATTATGTATGTAGGCGATGTTCTTACATATGCTCAATAATTCCTAGATTTTACGATCTTGACTCTTTTTGCTTAATTAGGATGCTCGATTAAAACATTTATTTTTAAATAAAAGTAACAGAATTATGAATTGAAAAAGACGCTTAGTTGATTAATTCAAATTGAGCTAAGAAATCAACATTAATGAAAATGTACAAATTACCTTTAGTGAACCAAGGATAAATTTAATTACAATACTCCAAGAAAATCAATCGCTTGTTATTTATTGTTCCAAATCTTATATTTACTTTGTTTTGATTTTAATTGTGACAACCAATCAATCAAATCCCCCTAATTGTATTTGTATGTTTGTTGAATTTCTATTTTTAAAAATTAATTTTAAACTTGATTTTCCTAAATTTTTATGTTGATCCTTGAGAGAACGACCTAGGTTGACACCCTAGTACTACATTAATTAATTTTAATGTACTAATTTGACGGAATCACGACTGTAAAACACACGTCAAATTTTGGCGCCGCAGCCGGGGATCAACGATCTTTAGGAAAATTCTTGTTTTAAATTAATTTTTTTATAAAATTGAAGATAAAAAATAAAAAAATAAAATAATAAAAAAAAATTTCTTTTGTTTATTTGTTTGTTTTATTTTATTCCTTTTGCATGATTTAGGATTCTTATGATATATTGCTCATGATCATCAAATATCTTGTTGTATTCTATGTATGACTAGAAGAACTTTTGAGCATTTATATTCATTTGATCCTGAAATTGATAGAACTTTTCATAGATTAATTAGAGAAGCTAGATTTAATGATAACTTTGTTGATATTGATAGTGATAGTATCTCATCTGAATCTGCTGAAAGTACTACTGCTAGTTTTTCTGATATGGCTGTACCCCATGAAAGAACTCTTAGAGAACTAGCTGCACCCGAATTCACATACGAAAGTTTATGTATTCAATATCCTGAAGAGGATGTCTCTTTTATGCTTAAGACCGGACTTATACACTTGTTGCCTAAGTTTCATGGTCTTGCGGGTGAAGATCCGCACAAACACCTCAAAGATTCCATATTGTGTGCTCCACAATGAAACCCCAAAATGTTCAAGAAGATCATGTCTATCTTAAAGCGTTTCCTCATTCTTTAGAGGGTGTTGCTAAGGATATGCTCTACTACCTTGCTCCAAGATCAATCACAAGTTCGAATGACTTAAAGAAAATGTTCTTGGAAAAGTTCTTTCCTGCCTCTAGAACAACTGCAATCTGAAAAGACATATCTGGCATTAGGCAACTCTCTAGAGAAAGTCTTTATGAGTATTGGGAGAGATTTAAGAAACTCTGTGCAAGTTGCCCTCACCACTAAATTTCTGAACAACTTCTTCAGTACTTTTATGAAGGTCTGCACCACGTTGATCGCAACATGATAGATGCGGCAAGTGGAGGAGCTTTAGGAGATATGACTGCTGCTGAAGCAAGGAACTTGATTGAAAAAATGGCATCTAATTCTCAACAATTCAGTGTAAGAAATGATGCTTTTAAAAGTTCATATGATTCAAATTCTAGTGCATCTAGAATTAAATTAGAGAGTAAACTTGACGCTCTCACCACTCTGGTCACACAATTAGCAGTAAATCAAAAATCCATGACTGCTAAAGTGTGTGGCATCTGCTCTTCACAAGAACACCCCACTGATTGTTGTCCTTCTCTACGAGAAAAGGATAATAATAGTCCCCAAGTGATGAGGACACCTCCCACCAATCAGGGGCACTACAAGGAATAGGAGGGCCGATGACAAGATCCAAGGCCAAGAAGACCAAAGCCACCTTACAAAGGCTAATTCTCACCCTCCTAGAAGACATAACCAAGGAGCCACAAAGGACACCCAAGTTTACTCATTTGATCATGTGGAAGGATGAATAGCAGAGGGCCTAGCACAAATGGCCTAGCCTCAAGAATAGGGTAGTGTAGGACTTGAATGACCTGTGTTCAAATCCTACCTAGACCCATTTTTCTTTATTTCTTTTTCTTTTGTAATTTTCGGTTATGCAACTAAATTTTCAGCATTGTCCCACTAAGACTTAGTGGTGGGTGGTTACTGTAACACCCTCGGTTAGATAAGACAAATCCTTTTGTAGGTTCATCCTATTTAACTGAGTGCGTTAACAGTTTTCAGAAAAAGTGAATATATATATTTTTTTTTTAAAAAGTATGTGGCAGATCAGTGGAAACAATAATGTATATATCACATAGTCATTCACAAACTGTAAGTAATTGTACTCTTAATAGAATGGGGCACGTAGGCACCCTTAGATATTATATAGTCATCCGTTGTCTGATTATTAATCATAAATATTCTATCCTTAATGATTATTCTCAATGGGTTCAGCATATTGCTGATCTTCACATTCGGGTTCTTGAGTTTCTAATTCCTCTGAAAAATGGTCAACAGTAAGGGTGAGTATAACCCAAGACCCTGTAGGTTACCTGGTGCAGACATAATCCAGCTAACAAGTAATAACATGTAATCATACGATTCACATTTCAAAGATTATAGCAATCAAATATGTCATCAGGGAATGCATGAGTTTGTTCCATTATGAAATTTGTTGATTACGTTTCATGATGCATGTGGGCCCAAGAAATTATTTCTTCTTCTCTGGAATATCACCATTCCAATTCTCTAGAGCGATCAGGGTCCGCCCAAGCTCTGGTACAAATGAACTCATTGGTTCTCATCATTGATTTATATATATATTTGAGACTTGGATCCCTACGATCATGGTCACACTCCGTCATTTAGTCAAAGTACACCAGAATTATTCGTCTCCCCCGGCTATCAGGGCGCGACTCTGATGCCATTGGGTTGCCGTTCCAGTTGTACTCCCAAGATTCTTCTACTGAGATCGAACGTGAGTGTCCTTCACTGTACCAAGTGTATGCTCTAGAGGTTTTTCTTCTTCAAAAATATTTTCATGATGCGAAATGCATTCTCTTTCATCTTTTGAGTCATGGGTATTTATGTGATTCCAGCCTCATCATATTCGTTCACAAGCTTTTGATTTAATGGATCAAACGTTGCAGGTTATTTTGATAAAATATAACGTTTATAACTTAGTTGAAATTATACTTTGTATAAATAATAAAATAAAATATAATTCATATTTATTTACTCATAGTTAATAAAATAAGATATTTATAGCAATAATACTAATTATAATAATAGGAATAACAATAATAAAAATAATAATGTAAATAATAATAATAATATTAAGAATAATAATAGGGAAAAGACCAATAATGATATTTATAACATTTTAATAACTCAATAAGGAGTATAGAAGGGATTCTGAATGAAAAATCCAAGTATAAAACGTTAAGACTGCTTTTCTGAGGAGAAGGAGTTAAATACCGAGTGACAAATAGGTTTTTCCGAGTGAAATCAATTAAATACCGAGTGAAATATAATTATCCGAGTAAAAGAATTCTGTTTCCGAGTGAAAAATGAATTTTCCGAGTAGAAATAGATTGGTACCGAGTAGAAATGAGTTTTCCGATTAAAACACAAGTTACGTCCAAGTGGAAATGTTGATAACCAGACTTTCTGAGTAAAACTTGGATAAATACCGAGTGAAATATGTTAAGATTCCGAGCAGGATTTCTAATAAAATCAAACTGAGAGGATTTTCCGAATAAAACAAATCTGAATCCGAGTGAAATCAATTTGAAAGAATTTTCTCAGTGAAGTTAGAACGTTTTTCTGAATAAATCATAATGAAGAAAGAGCTCTCTGAGTGAAATAATTATTTTCTGAGTAATTTCTGATTTTAAAAGAGATTTTATGTGTGAAAAGATTATAAATCCGGGTAGAATCATACTGATGAAGTTTTCTGAGTTAAATAAGATGTTTTCCGAGTAAAAATCAAACTGGGTAAGTTTTCTTGAGTGAAATAACTGATTTTCCGAGTGAATTAAAAATGAAATAAGTTGAGTGAATAACTGTTTTCTGAGTGAAATAAGTTTTATTCTAGTTCAAATATATATATATATATATATATATATATATAGTTTCAAATGAAATCAATTAAAAAGAGTTTTCTAAGTGACATACTGAATTCCGAGTGAAATCAACTTGAAAAGATGTTTTCCGAGTGAAATTAAGGTGTTTATCAAGTGTAATATAATCCTGTTTGAAAGTTTTAAATAAGAAACTTGTATTCTTCAGATAACCAATCGGATTAATATATAACTGGTCATATCACTGTAATTTCTGAGTGAATTTGTGTATTCTTAACTGCTCTGGTTGATTGGTACAATACCGAGCTTAATATCATATTATCCGATGTCAGTTCATATCTCTTCACTGGAGTCCTCATAAATACCCATGATACTTTTAATATTTTTACAGTCCAGCATCAAACATATACACTTATTCATTCATATTAATCAATAAAATCAACAGGTTCACTGAATTCTCATGGTCAATAATAAACAACGCTGTAATTAAACATGTTCAATACATTATATACAAATATAACAAACAATTAAAACATTTAAATCACAACAAACCAGATTTTTCCTTTCACTCAGATTTCCCCAGAATACCCGAGAATATACCCCCCTTACCTTGATGGAGTTCTTGGAGGAGAAGAAGAACTGTCCTGCACCAATTCCGAGTGAAACAGAGGAGAGGAAAGGAAGAGGTTGGTGCTGGTACGTAAGAGAAAGAAGAGGGAAGAGGAAGAAGTTCTTAATTTTGTTTCTGATAGTTTGTCTTGGAGATGCATTGATTTAATAGTTGGAGGAGACAAGTGGGAGACATCAATTGGAGGATTAGGTGTGATAATGGAAACTTTTGACTCACTCCACTGTCAGCTTTGCATTAAAGGGGTTAGTGGTATATTAAAATATATAAAGTGGTCTGAGTGGGGTAAAAAGGTGTTCGGTGTTGGAGTTTTGAAGAGGGCGATATTGAATATGTGAGGGCGGAGTGTAGTGTGCGGGCGGAGTTAAGAGAGGGCGGTGTGGAGTGTGAGGCGGTGTACGGTGGGAGGCAGTGTGGAGTGGGCGGTGTTGAGTGTGAAGTAGGGAAGGACGGTGTGTGTGAAGGAGTTAAGGACACCGTCTGTGTAAAGAGGGCGGTGTTGTGATGAACACCGGCTCAGAGCTGTCCGGTGTGAACTCCTGCTCTAAGGACGACCCAATTGGCCAACCGGTGTGAAGTGCTGACATCGGGTTGCTTAAGCGAAATCTGATTCGCTTGAGCGAGTTCGCCCTTCATGGCTATGAAATCTTCAAAAACTGATTCGTTTCTCTTGGTCCTCACTCTTGATTATTTCTTCTTAAAACATCTAGTCGGATTTCTCCTCTCAAGGTCGGATTTCTTCTGGATTCAGTCGGATTCTTTTTACTCAGGATTTCCATTCGGTAAACAACCTATTCTTATTTATTTCATACTTAACTAAATCATTCCTTAGCCAACTCAACATCAAATCACTTTTTACTCGGATTTCATAACACCTTAGGCTTACTCGAAAAAGGGTATCCATATTCATTCAGTTTCCACTCAGAATTATAACATCCTTTATTCAGAAGTCAACACTTTCTCCACTCGGTCCATTCATATTTCTCCCTCGGTTTGAACCAAACTCTTCAATTACAATTTCAATCGAAGCCTATTAAGGTCATTACCTCTCGGAAAAGACACACACGTATGAGCCTTACCCGGACTTGGTCCAGTAGAGTACTTCTCACTCGGAAGAGGAGTCATACTCATAGACTTACTCGGAAATGGCCCTGCCTACTGCAATTCACTCGGAATGGGTTCTCAAATACCATTTTCCGCTCGGTATCTACTAAATTAGCATTATTCATTCATCATCACTCATATTCAAGCCAAGTAATGCTTTAACCATACAATATATATATATATAACCATTCGGAATCCATAACTTAATGACTATTTCTTCCACCAACATTTCTCAATAATTTTAAGAACACATTTCAGTCGGTAGAAGGCATCAACTTTACATATGCATTCATTCACTCGGAACTCTTCAGCATTCACTCGGGTTTCTCATTCAGACCTACTAAATTCTTGTCTACTCGGAACCATTCAAACTCTTCATCACTTAAAGGGTTTCATTCACTCAGGTTTTATTTCATACTTAACTACTCAAGCCTTTTAAGTCTTTCATCAAAATACATTTCATTCAGAATCTTTTATGGTCTTTCACCACTCGGAAAATGAGTAACAGACATAAACCTTACTTGGAAATATCTCTGCCCTATATATTCCACTCGGAATGAGCTTCCATTACTCTATATTTCACTCGGAATTGCATATTTGAGGTCATGCTTCTTAGAACAGGTTATATTGGATTCAAATATGCCCTTACTCGGAACTCTACTACCCAAAACACCACACTCGAAGATCTTTCTACCCGGAATGCTATTCCCTTCTTCTCTAGGAAGATCTGAGTTAGACAACTCACTCGGATTGCACTTGGTTATAATTCTGATTGAGTCTATTCACTCAGTATACTGTAATTATAACGATTGTCACTCGAAAAGAAGTAATTGGAAAGGTCTGACTCGGAAATGAGTCTCTCAAGGGTGTTTTCACTCGGAATATTCATCCAGAAGTGGTTCCCTTGAACCCACTTCACTCCAGCTGTCTCTGTGATCAAGGATCCACTCGATAGTAACCTTCTTGGTTATATATTACTCGGATAACATAACCTTATACTCGGAATTTCATCCTTCAGTCGGAATTGCTAATCCTTCACTCGGAATTTCACTCTGTCACTCGGATCAGGGCCTATTTCACTCGAAATTTGCATAATTTCACTAATGGTCCGTATAAATTCCATTATTATGTACAAAAATGACATTTCTGAGATACCACAGACTATCAACGGGGTGTATATTCACTTATTACCACTTACAGACCTTCTAGACTTCAATTTTTTTACTAAATAAGACTGCTACTAAAAACAGGGATGTTACAGTTACCCTTGTTTCTAGGTAGTGGAGTAGTTTTTTTTGTCTTGTTTAGCCAAGTTATACAAAACTGAATGGAGGTGAGGAAAAAGGATAGAAGTTGATTAATGAAATTTTCTAAGTTTTGTAAACTTAGTGGTGAGTGTGATGCTCTTGATCCTTGTGTGAAGCAAGGTTGATTAGCCATGCATTAGTGTGATGCTTATGTATGAATGCTAGTCCATTATGGAGGTGTGATACTATCCATCTTTTTGTCATTTTTTTTATTAATTCATGCGTTTTTACCATTGTTTTCAAATTGCATCTAAAATTCTAAACTCTATAGAATTAACAAGAAAATCAAGGAATCCTAGTTCAATTGCCAAGTTGCATTAGTTGTCTTGTTATTGCGTCAATTTTCCATTGTAGTGTGCAACTACATTCACGTGAGAATAAAGCTAGTTTGATCCTTAAATCTCTCATGGAATCTAAATCCCAACAATCAAGGATAAGTTGAAATTAAATTTCTGACCCTTACAGCAAACCGCAATGTTCTAAATTCAATCTCCACTCTAGATTTCCCATTTTTCCTTGTATTGTGTATGTCTGTGTGTGTATTCTTCCCTTTTTGTGGCAGCCATTCATCATCAAGAAGTCAGCCCTTGCCGGTCCTCAATAAGATCCACATCATTTGGTATCAAAGCTCTTGGAGTCAAGGGCTTGAAATTTCTTGGACAGCAGCCAAAAAGGTATTTCGAATTCCATCATCTTCCATTGATCAATTCTGATTCTAAATGCCTAAAATTGATAATTAGGGTTGTGAAAAGAAAAGAGAAGATCATTAATGAAATTTTCTAAGTTTTGTAACTTAGTGGTGAGTGTGATGCTCTTGGTCCTTGTGTGAAGCAAGGTTGATTAGACATGCATTAGTGTGATACTTGTGTATGAATGCTAGTCCATTATGGAGGTGTGATGCTGTCCATCTTTTTATCATTTTATTTCTTACGTTTTGTCTTTCTTCTACCTTGTCTTCCAAATTGAATCTAAAATAAAATTCTAAACTCTAAAGAATTAAAACAACAAAAGAAAATATCAAGGAACCTTAGATCAATTGCCAAGTTGCGTTAGTGTCATGTTATTACGTTAACTTCCATTAAAGTGTGTAACTGAAATTCACATGAGAATGAGGCAAGTTTTGATCCTTAAATCTCTCATGGAATCTAAATAATCAAGGACAAGTTGAAGTAGAATTTTTGACCCTTACAGCAAAACGTAACTTTCTTTATTCAATCTCCACTCTGGATTTCCCCATTTGTCTTTGTACTGTGTATATCTGTGTGTATTTCTTCCCTTTTTGTGTAGTCCTTTCTTCATCTAGAAATCAGCCCTTGCCGATCCTGAACAAGATCCACATCATTTGGTATCAAAGCCTATATAGCTAACATCTACCATGATAGACCTTCACTATCACAACAACAACAAAACCATGACCTTTCCACCAATAGATACAACCCAGGTTGGAGGAACCATCCAAACTTGAGATGGGGTAACCAACAACAAAATCCCCAACCCCCATTTCAAAGCAATGCACTAACCTTCTAAAGACCTATATCTCAACCATCCACAAGTGGACCTTCTTTGGAAGAACTGGTGAAACAAATGGCTACACAAAACTTAGAGTATCAACAGAGGAATGATGCTACCATCTAGAGTTTAAGCAACCAAATTGGGCAACTGGCTTCATCATTGAGCCAGTTACAGTCTCAAAACTCTAACAAATTACCATCTTAACCAATTGCAATTCCAAGAAATGTGAGTGAAATTCAGTTAAGATCAGGTAAGAACCTTGAAGTACCCATACCCAAGGAACTTGAGAAGTAAACAACTATGCCTGCAACAGTTGAGAATGATGTACCCTCTTCAAGCACAAGAAAGTCTGAAATGCAACCACTCCAAATTCCACCTCATATCCCTCTTCCTTTCCCACTAAAAGCAATTCCAAGTAAGAAGATAGAAGAAGTGGACAAAGAAATTTTGGATACTTTTAGGAAAGTGGAAGTGAATATACCTCTTCTTGATGCAATCAAACAAATTCCTAAGTATGCCAAATTTTTGAAAGAACTGTGTACTCACAAGAGGAGACTCAAGGGAAATGAAAGGATAAGCATGGGAAGAAACGTATCTGCATTGCTTGGTAAGGAAGTTCCAAATATTCCTGAGAAATGTAAAGATCCAGGTACGTTCACTATACCCTACATCATAGGCAATAACAAATTTGAAAATTCCATGTTAGATTTAGGAGCTTCAATAAATGTTATGCCTATGTCTGTTTTCAAATCTTTGTCTCTTGGAAATTTACAACCTACTGGTGTAGTGATTCAACTAGCCAATAGAAGTACTGCTAACCCTGCTGGAGTCATAGAGGATGTTTTGGTTCAAGTAGAATAGCTTGTTTTTCCTGCTGACTTTTTCGTACTTGATATAGAAGAAGGTATGCCTCAGATTCCTGTTCCTATAATTTTAGGAAGACTATTTTTGAAAATAGCCCAAACCAAAATAGATGTTCATTTTGGAACACTCTCTATGGAATTTGGTGACACTAGAGTTCAATTCAATATTCTTGATGTTATGAAATACCCATCTAAAGATCACTCTGTTTTTCATATTGACATTATGGATGAATTGATTTGTGAATATCTTTCTGATATCTCTCAAAATATTGATTTGGAATGCATGGATGATTCAAACAATTGTTTTGCATGTAATGATTTTGGAAGTTGTGATATTTATGCTGAAATTGATAAATACGTAACTATTGATTCAGAGTTTTTAAATATGCATGTTAATCATAAGGAGCTAGAATGCATTAACCTGAATGCAGGATTTCAAGAAGATTCTAACAAAATTTTTAAGGTGCAAGCAGCGGAATCCAAATCTACTTTGTTAGTTCCATCTGTTTTGCAGGCACCCAAATTAGAGTTGAAGTCCCTACCTAAAAACCTCAAGTATGTATACTTAGGGGATGATGAACAGCTCCCAGTGATAATTTCCACTTCTCTTGATGAAAATCAAGAAGAAAAATTACTACAGGTTCTGAAAAGGCACAAGAAGGCTATAGGCTGGACATTAGCAGATATTCCTGGAATTAGCCTATCCATGTGCATGCATAGGATATTTCTGGAGGAAAATGCTAAAGCAGTAAGCCAGCCTCAAAGGAGACTCAACCCTGTAACCCTTGATGTTGTTAAGAAGGAGATTACCAAGCTTCTACAAGCAGGAATCATTTACCCTATCTCTGATAGCCAATGGGTGAGTCCGATTCAAGTGGTTCCTAAGAAAATAGGGATCACAATTGTGAAAAATGAGAAGGATGAATTGATCCCCACCAGAGTGCAAAATAGTTGGAGAGTCTGTATTGACTACAGGAGACTAAACCAAGCAACAAAGAAAGACCATTTCCCTTTACCCTTCATTGATCAAATGCTTGAGCGTCTTGCAGGTAAATCTCACTACTGTTTTCTTGATGGATTCTCTGGATATTTTCAGATTCACATTGCACCTGAGGATCAAGAAAAGACCATATTCACCTGTCCCTTTGGCATATTTGCTTATAGGAGAATGTCATTTGTCCTATACAATGCTCCTAGAACTTTTCAAAGATGCATGATAAGTATTTTCCATGATTTCATTAAAAATTGCATAGAGGTGTTTATGGATGATTTTACTATTTATGGATCTTCATTTAATGCATGCCTTGATAGTTTGAATAAAGTTTTAAACAGATGTATTGAAACTAACCTTGTCTTGAACTATGAAAAATGTCATTTTATGGTAAAACAAGGAATAGTTTTAGGGCATGTAATCTCTGAAAAAGGAATAGAGGTAGATCCTGCCAAGATAGAAGTTATATCACATTTACCTTACCCCTCTTGTGTTCGAGAGGTTCGTTCTTTTCTTGGCCATACAGGTTTCTACAGAAGATTCATAAAGGATTTTAGCAAGAAGGCTAGACCACTATCCAATCTGCTTCAAAAGGATGTGGTATTTGAGTTTGATGAAAAATGTAAAGAGGCTTTTAATTGCCTCAAGCAAGCATTGACCACTACCCCAATAATCCAAGCACTTGTTTGGATAGCCCCATTTGAGTTGATGTGTCATGCCTCTAACTATGCATTGGGAGCTGTCCTTGGTCAGAAGATTGACAAACAGCCTAGGGTCATCTACTATGCATCTAAAACTTTAGATGCCACCCAGGTAAATTACACCACTACTGAAAAAGAGCTCTTGGCCATTGTTTTTGCATTAGATAAGTTCAAATCTTACCTACTCGGTTCTCAAGTAGTTGTCTTTACTTACCATGCAGCTCTAAAGTACTTGTTGAAGAAAGGTGAGTCCAAGCCAAGATTAATTCGTTGAATGCTTTTGCTCCAAGAGTTTGACTTGGAAATTTGTGACAGAAGTGGAACACAAAACCTTATGGCAGACCATTTAAGCAGAATTGAGAATGCTCCTGATTCGGTACCTATTCGGGACCATTTTCCTGATGAACACCTCATGAGTGTTTCTAACTCTTTTGATACACCTTGGTTTGCTAACATTGTAAATTATCTTGTTGTTTCTTTTTTTCACCATATGCATCCAGAAACCAAATTTCAAAATTAAAAAGTGATGCAAAATATTGGGCCCGTTTGTTTAAGCTTATTAAAAAAGTGATTATAAAAAAGTGATTCTTTTATAATCACTTTTTTAATAAGCAGATCACAGTTGCTTCTTAAAATAAGCTGAAATCAGCTTATTTTCAGCTTCTGCTTATTTTTGAAACTTTAAACAAACACGTTAAAATTTAAAATAAGTGCTTTTTTTAATTAAAAAAGCACTTATCTCTTAAAATAAGCTTAAACAAACGAGCCCATTATATATGGGATGACCCGTATTTGTAGAAATTGTGTAATGATCAGGTGATTCGAAGATGCATTCCCGATCATGAGATAGAATCGGTTCTTCGATTCTGCCATGCTTCACCAGTTGGTGGACATTTTGGTCCACAAAGAACAACAAGGAAGGTGTTGGGCTCTTGTTTATACTGGCCCACCATTTTTAAAGATGCATGTAGAACTTGTAACACCTGTGAGGAATGCCAAAGAGCTAGTAATGCTATCATATTGCGTAAACAGATGCCTCAACAACCTATGTTGTTTTGTAAAGTATTTGATGTTTGGGGCATTAATTTTATGGGTCCATTTCCTCCATCCTTTGGTTTTACTTATATTTTATTGGCTGTAGATTATGTTTCTAAATCGGTGGAAGCTAAAGCCACCAGAACTAATGATGCTCGAGTTGTTATGGATTTTGTTAGATCTCAATTTTTTTGTAGGTTTGGCATTCCAAGAGCAATCATTGGTGATCAGGGAACATGCTTCTGCTACAGGACCATGCAAGCTATGCTCAGGAAGTATAGGGTTATTCATAGAGTCTCTACTCCATATCACCCCCAAACCAATGGACAAGCAAAAGTCTCTAACAGAGAAATCAAAAGAATCCTGGACAAGATTGTAACACCCTGGTTTTCCGGACTCGAATTCCGATGTGATCAACATAATGATTAATAAAATGCAAGTAAAATTTTCACGTTTGAAATATTTCTAAACACCTCAATGATTACACCAAGACCCAAACCACAGAAAACCGAAGAGTACGAATTAATAAGATATGACTGGATCGATAACTAACTTGCCCATAATGGTATACAAAAATAATAGAGTTTACAGCGGAAGAAGAATGTGTATACCGGGCATACGCCTAATCCCATATATGGTGATATGAGAGAAGGCTCGGCAAATTATGCAAATTCCCGACATAGACCTAATAGAACAAAGCCCGTCTAATTCACTCACAACATACACATGCATTGCCTAATACACAATTATATATATATATACATATACATTCGGGGGTCTTCTCCCAACTATCACTATCATCAATGTACATCATTCAATTTCAATCCTTCTAGTACACATTAAATCATCTCTTACATACTACTTATATATATTCACCATTCCTAAATATGAAGGATTATTTTATACATGACTAAATTCACTAAATCATCTATATCATCATAAACAATTTATTCATTACATAAGAATTCATAAATGATGCCGGCCAAGGCACTTCTATTACCACTATTTACCTTCGCCAAAACTTCAATTCAAAGTCTCATCTCAGCCCATGATAACCCTGCATCACAATGCTAAAAGGGAGACCACATGGGAGAGTAAGTTATACATTCAAAATGACGAATATAAATATATTGTGATTATGTGTACGTGCATACAATCACCATGTGTGCTTTGCTATAAAATCATTAATTCATCATTCAATCATCATCATGTTGATATAATAGGTATACAACCCTCATGAAATGCATTTCACAACATAAGCAAGCATAAGCACATACACAATCATATTGCCACTTATCAACAAGGGCATTCACAATCATTATCATCATTTTATTAATTCTTTATTCACTTCCTCCTCGTAAGGGGTTTCTCATCTCTCGTGGTCATCCCATCTCAAATGCCATGCATCTATGGCTAATGCATATGTCAACTGTTTAATGCATATGCACAGATCTGATTTCATACCAATGGGTGATCGCAACCACCATAATCATTCATTCATATTCATGGGTTTCCCGCCTTGCAAGGGGTACTCCCTCTAGAAGCCTCACAAGTGCTTTCTCGTGATCACAACCACGTTCAACATTTCATAAAGGTTTCCCGCCTCGCAAGGGGTACTCCCGCCTTATGATCGCAAGCACGGGCATCATAGGAACTTGCAAGCCCTTTTTCATTTCAAATACCAAGTGATCACAACCACTGGCTCATCATCATACAATGGTCCCCGCAGGGCCTTTCACTTTCCACAACCAGTTGATCGCAACCACCGGCTTAATATCATATCATCATCAAGTTGGTTTCCCGCCTCGCAAGGGGTACTCCCTTCATAGAATCCTGCAGGATCTTTCATCTTTGTGATCGCAACCACACATTCAATGTTATGCCATGCCATGAATGCAAAATGCAATAATGCATATGCCAATCGACCTTGCAAGGATATCTCACCCTCTCAATTATGGGCATATTTTATATTTGGTTTTTATTATCATTGGCATATAATCAATCACAAGGCCCCTCAAGGCACAACATTCACATTTTCATAAATCCCCACTGGCAATCATAGCATATCAATCATCATAGCATTTATCCACGCATGGAAACCAATAAGATATCTCAAAACATAATTTCAACAATCATCATTCAGTCTCATATATACATATCAATACATGCATTAATAATAGTGGTACTACGCCCATCAATAAAAACATTCTAGGGCGTGTTCAACAACAACGTACCTTTTCATTCAACATTATCGTTCATCATTTATTCTTATTCATCATTAACACTTTTTCAAATTCATTAAGTTATAATAACTCATTGCTATTCAATTGTCCCCTTATTAGTTCCATCGTCAACCAATGTGTGTCATACAATTACATCATTTACTTTTCATCAAGATTCACAATATATCTATAGTGGTGAAGCATATATGTATTCATAACATAGCATAGGAATACACACACCTCGCCAAGGCCTTAAGCCATTCCCTAATCACCACTAAGACAAACCACACATGTTCCCCTAGTTGATTCGCTCGTAATTACTCTAAAAGTATACATGGGATTGGAAGAAGGTTTTAGAATACTCTATTTAATTGTCAAGTAGGCCTAAAAGTCCAAGGGGGACAAGATAAGTACCCAAAAGAAGTAAAGATGCAAATTCTAAGCTGATTTAATCAATTTAGCTAGTGATAATCGATTATGGGGTAGGAGCTAATCGATTACAATGCTTCTATGTGTGGTACAATGTATCAGATGTTGTTCATAATCAATTACGAGATTAGGGTAATCGATTACCTTGTTTCTATTTTAGTACATAATCGATTACACCTTTGAATGCAATCGATTATATTGGTTCTGTTTGGTATCTAATCGATTACACCCTTGAACACAATCGATTACTAGGCTGTGTATAGGTTTATAATCGATTAAGCCAATCAATTACCATGGAACAGAATCCTCGTAATCAATTAGACTGATAATCTAATCGATTACGGCCCATCAGATTGCAGAAATTATGCAGAAAATGCATAATTTATGGACTTTCAACCCCTCTAGCTTTTTCATATCAACTCCAAATGCTACCAATTTTTGACACCAACTAAATTACACTATTTGTGACGCGTGGCCACTGGCCTTACTCAAAAATTCCTAAAAATGAGGGACTTATGCGCATAAATACGTTTTACCCATTTTGAGGCCCTTTTGTGCAACTCAAGGGCCTATTCTCATTAGAATTGGCCCACTCCAGTTTCTACAAGTTATAAACTATACATAGAAGCTATTGAAACTATCCCATGCCACTCAATCCTCATAAAACTCTATTTGGCTCTTTTAGTTCCTTAATTATGTATTATCTTTCAATCTTATCATTAATGCCATCACATTCAATGCCAAGCATCCATATGAAATCCTCAATTCACAAGGCATACACTTCATCCCCTCAAGGATGGTTCATTAGCATATATTTAATTCAACCCCTTATGGGTTATCCATCAATAACACACTACTCCCATCAAGGGACACTAAACATTCATCATCAACATATACATACACAAATCATTCTCAATAGCCAATAATTTGCCACTCATATCATTTCACTATAAACAACACAAGGCAAGCATGAGTATCATGACATACAATAATCATCAATTATATAACTCATGCAATTTGAATGTAAACTCCTCTCCTACCTCGAGGGAAGAGCTGAAATCTGAATGCATGCTCCGAAAGCTACGCCACATAGTCCGGAACATAATCTACATACCAACATACATGTATGTGCATACATACCATTATCAAACTATCTCAGGACATCATCATAATTCTAAACAAATGCTAGCTTATCATAAAGCTCAATATCAAGTCTTAGACTTGTTAAAACACCTATTTTCATACTCGTGTTAGGCTTCGGGAATTCCTTTCCCAAAACCAAGGTTTTCTAAATCTTAAAGGGTTAACCATACCCAACAACAACAATATCATATCCCTTATCCATAATACATCCAATCATCATATATAATCATCTATTTGTCATCATTGTCACTTAAATTCATTATAAGCCCTCTTAGCTTCACTCAAGACCATCAATAATTCACAAATTTCAAGTGACATACATCATGGCCTAAGGCCTAATCAAATCTTCATCTTAACTCATCTATTCACCATCAATGGTTATCCACCATCATCATTATCATTATCATCATCATAAACAACAACACCCCACCTTAGACATCGTATACTCATTCTCAAACTCAATCCTTCTAACCACAACATCTATCAACAACCTCAATCACTAAAACTTAAACATCCTCAACTCATCAACAACAATGAGGAATGCCCATCATTCTAAACATTATTTCTACACATAAAAGTTATCCCTATGATAATAAATCATCAATTCCTCAATTTTTATCAAAAGCCCTAATTCTTAATTTCTAGGGTTTTCATCAAAATCCACCATCATCAATTCCAACTACATTTATGCCTCATTTCAAACATGCCAAGACTAGCAACAATGTATTCCATTCATTATCAACATCAATAACAATCCCCAATGGCTATCCCACCTAGGGTTTGGTTCTAAAGGCCATTTTTCACCCAAATAACATCCAATCTCCCATCATAATACTTAAATAAACTCAAAACCATCAACAAAAGCTATGGGTGTTCAAGAACCTTACCTCTTTCTCTTAGCTCTATGCGAAACACGAAAATGAGGAAAAAGAGAAGGAGGAGAACCAAGCTTTGCTCCAATGCTCCACTCATGCTTCATGAATCCATGAAGACCAAGAAATTTTTGTAGGTAATAGTCATGGAGGGAGATGCACGGTTTTGCAAAGAGAAAAGGGGAAAGAAGAAGAAAGAAGGAATGAAGATGGTGAGAGGAAGAAGCCAACATGAATGGAGAAGATAAATGGGTGGGCTTGTTTTAAATTTTAATCCTTTTTATTAAACTCTACCGTTTTATAACATACAGGATCTTAGTTCAGGCTCAATACTTAATCTAAAAATTATTTCGATTATATATTCGGACTCCTAATAATATTCTTAACAGCCCTGACCAACGGTATCTCAATCGGAGATACTTGGTCCGACACCCATATTTTAACCGGGTGAAATTTTATCTCATTTAGTCTCAATAAATTATAATTTTTCATAATAAATCCCAATTTAATTATTCCAATATTTTTGGGACACAAACCAACTTATATATAATTATTTATTATTTATTCCTTATATTTAATTATTTTTATAAAATTCGGGATGTTACAAAGATAGTACAGCCTAACAGAAAGGATTGGAGTAGAAAACTGGATGATGCTCTTTGGGTACATAGAACAGCTTTTAAGGCACCTATAGGAATGTCTCCCTATAGAATTGTTTTTGGTAAGGTATGTCATCTTCCAGTGGAGATTAAACATCGTGGTTATTGGGCTGTAAAAGCTTGTAACTTAGCACTTGATCAAGCAGGTAAACAAAGAAAATTACAATTGAATGAGCTTGATGAGATCCGTTTGGCCGCTTATGAGAATTCAAAGTTCTATAAGGAGAAAACAAGGAAATTCCATGATAGCTCAATAGCTAGAAAGGAGTTTGCTGCTAGACAGAAAATGTTACTGTTTAATTCTCGGATAAAATTGATGGCCAGAAAATTACGCTCCAAATGGGAAGGACCTTTCATTGTCACTAATGTATTTCCCCATGGAGCTGTTGAAATAAAAAGTGAAAACTCCAATAAAAGCTTTAAGGTTAATGGACAACGCTTCAAGTCATTCTATGAAAATCCTTCACTTGTACATGTCACAATGGAGGAGCATGCTTTGGGGGAACCACTTCTTGATCCCTCTTGAGGGAGTTTTTCTTAACCATCTCTTTACTTTTTTATTTTATTGTCTTTTCTGTATGCTCTATTTTACATTGAGGACAATGTATGATTCAAGTGTAGGGGTGGAACTTCTCTTTATTTTGTTTTTAGTATTATTATATGATTGTTTTTCTGTGTGAATTGTTTTTTTTTTGTAAAAAAAAGGTTTTTATGTGTGTTTTTTTTTGTTTAAAATGGCATGTTTTATTGGAATTTTAAGGATATGCATGAGTAACAGGTAATTTCTTTCATGTTTGATATGAGCTTAATGATATGTTATGATTTGAACTCAAGCATTTTTGGTATGTTGAGAATGACATGATAATTGAAAAACAATCATATATGATAGAATATTACCTTGTGAGATTTTTGAGCCTTAAAAATTTAATGGATCACTTTATACCATTTGAATTCTTACATGTGTGATTTATTCTTGAATACTTACATCTCAATCTTTGTCTTATTTCTTGATAATACCTTGAACTCATATACATGTATTTGAAAGGACATAGACATTTTGTTCAATTAAGCCACTATTCATATAAGCTTACCATAAATAAATCATCTTTTGTTAGCCTCTTTGAGCCTATTTAACCATTTCTTTGTTACAGCTCAAATAAGCTATATACCTACTTAAAGAAGATGTTGGAGCTTTGGAATCAAGTCAAAAATAGGCATTTAAATAAGTGTGGGAGTGTGCTAAAAGGAGTCGTAACTCTTAATTTAAGTATTATGCAATTTAAAAAAAATAAAAATGATGATATTGATGTTTGGGACCAAATGTGATTAAAAAAATGTTTTACCTCACTATTTGCCTATTAAATTAATTACTCCATCATTCTTTATGGCATATGAAACTAATTTCCAAATCTTTACCTTGGCCACATTACAACCTTGATAAGCCCTATCAATCTATACATATATTTGTGTTGATTGTGGAATTGAGAAATTTGTCAAATTTATGGGACTGTGTTTTTAGGAAATATTTTGAGTATATACACAAACCCAAAAACACTTGAGAGTTGAGAGTATATCTTGTGAGATTCTGTCACTTATGATCTTCTTTTCAGTTTGATTTAATTCTTACATGCTTAAGTGTTTGGATGATTTTTCATATATATCTTGATGCTCTATATCTTGCATGTTGAATAACTCTTGTTTCTCTGTATATTCCTAAGATTTCATGACAAGCATGCTAATTCTGTGTGTTATTGTTTTCAACTTAATGTTTTCAATAAATTGTGATACTTGTTTTTATTCTGATTTTGCCCGGGAGCGCAAAAGAATAAGTGTGGGAGTATTTGATGATGCATGATTTATCCTTACTTCCTCACTTTAAATGTGTATAATTTTCCATCACTTATTGTGTAATATATTGCATTTTAACACATTTTCATCATTTGAGCTTTATTTAATATTTGATTTTAAAATGAATTAAGGATTAATTTTTAATGAAAATAATGAAATCTTGGTTTCTCTTGTTTTGTAGTGTATGATTGAGCCTGCAATTGAAAAATAATTACCGCAGATCAAACGGAAGAAGCCACACCTCAAGAAATGGTCAAAAATGCAAGAAAAGCACCAGAACAGGTCTGGGAATCGATTCACCAACTTGGGAATCGATTCCCATGTAAAACACAGCCAGGAATCGATTCATGCCTCCTGGGAATCGATTCATATAGCTGGGAATCGATTCCCTACCCCTAGGAATCGATTCATGAGTGTTTCAAAGCCCTAGGAATCGATTCATCCCACTAGGAATCGATTCATGTGCCTTGGGAATTGATTCCCACCCCTGAGGAATCGATTCATGTGAGGAAATTGCCCAGTATTTACCCAGATGAATCGATTCATGCATGTTGAAGAATCGATTCATCAAGTGGAAAATAGCATGGAACGCATTCACAAGTGGAAAACGCAAAGTGGAAACGGCACTGAAGTATTAAATTGAAATATTGGCCGACATTCTCCACCCAGTTATTAAAAAATGGCACGCTGCTTCTTTTCTTCTCCTATAAATAGCATGCCCAGGCATCACTTCCTTCACACCATAACTTCATTCTTCTTTCGTTCTTCTTCTCTGCTTCTTCTTCTCCTTCCCCTCCGTACTTCATTCTGGGTTAGGTTCTTTTATTTTTAGTTTGTTTTAATTATGGAGAGCTAAAACCCTTAGATTGATTTTCTTGGAGAATATTGTAATATAATTTTGAGGTTCTTGTTTTTTTAATATAGTATGCTTTTATTATTGTTTATTTCTTCATAATCTTACTCTGCTTATTTAATTCCATTTTGTTTAATTAAATTTGTATACTTAATCGGTTTAATTATACAAATGGAATAAAATAAGATTTTAAATTAAAATGGATTAAGGAAATATGCATGCTTAATGAATATTTTCATAATCACTTTTAATAATCATGGTTTGCTTAATTCCATAATTCGAGAATAGATTATGTATGTAGGCGATGTTCTTACATATGCTCAATAATTCCTAGATTTTATGATCTTGACTCCTTTTTCTTAATTAGGATGCTCGATTAAAATATTCATTTTTAAATGAAAGTAAATGAATTATGAATTGAAAAAGACGCTTAGTTGATTAATTCAAATTGAGCTAAGAAATCAACATTAATGAAAGTGTATAAATTACCTTTAGTGAACCAAGGATAAATTTAATTACAATACTCCAAGAAAATCAATTGCTTGTTATTTATTGTTTCAAATCTTATATTTACTTTGTTTTGATTTTAATTGTGACAACCAATCAATCAAACCCCCTTATTGTATTTGTATGTTTGTTGAATTTCTATTTTTAAAAATTAATTTTAAACTTGATTTTCCTAAAATTTTGTGTTGATCGTTGAGAGAACGACCTAGGTTGACACCCTAGTACTACATTAATTAATTTTAATGTACTAATTTGATGGAACCATGACTGTAAAACACACGTCACCTAGCAAGGGCATAACATGCTTATTTTCTTTTATAAAATGGTGAGGAGAGGGAGGGAGAGGGACAGGTATCAGGACAACGAAGACTTTATCCAAGGACGACATGACGTGGATTCTAGGGGGTTGACGCAAAGGAGGGTTCAACAGGAAATGACTAAGGATATATGATATGGAACAAAAAGCCATAACCAACTCACACCCACTCCCATTCACATCCTACTAATCTCAACCACCCCACTTTGCCCATTCCACTACACTTTGCCTATTCCTCTCATTTGCAATAATTCATCTTATCATTGTTATTATTTTAAGTATTTATGTAATCCTAGAGCACTATAAATAGGTACCTTGTAAACTCTCAAATGCATTCAATCAATATCAAATACATAGAGCTCATTTGAGTGTTTCTTTCTTTTCCTTTGCATTCTGTGCCACTTTGGTAATCAGAGCAAGGTTCCCAGAACTTGCTGCGCCTTAGGTTGAGTTAGAGAGAGCGGAAACAGTGAGTGGGTAGTTGTTCCCTCACCGCAAAAATTTGGGTCACCACAAAACGCCCTTTTCCAATCCGTTTTTGACAAAACCGCCACCGCAGAAGTGTCTGGAAGGTCCCAAAACCTTGGGATACTAAGTTTCGTGTAAAACGGAACTCATTTGAGGTTAGAACAGCCTCGCCAGAAAAGTCACCGGAAAATCGGGCTTCGCCGGAAAATCCAGAGGTTGAAGACGATACTTTTAACACCGGTTTTATAACCGCTGTTAAAAGTCTGAACAGCCGCTGTTAAAAGTTTAGACTTTCTACAGCAGTTTTTCTTTCAAGCTGCTGTTAAAAGTATCCTCCACCACATCCTGCCACGTGTCCCTTTGACCAGGTTTGACCAGATACTCTTTTTTATTGCACATTAGCCCCTTATATTTCTATATATTTCATTGTAGCCCATAACCTTTCCAAATTACACATTGGCCCCTATAGTTTCACTAATTCTCTTTTTACCCCTAAACATTTTGAAATTACAAATTTACCCTTATCCACCTAAAATTACCATTTTGCCCCCATCCTTCCCAAAATTACAGACTTACCCCTATCCATCTAAAATTACCATTTTACCCCTAAGCCTTCCAAATTTCTTATTTTCCCTTTTTCATTTTCAGAATTACCTTTTTACCCTTAAAAATTATCTTTTCACCTTACCTTCTTAAAATCTCCTATAATCCTTATTCCTAAAAAAAGAAAAAAAACAAAAAAACAAAAAAAATAATACAAAATGCCACCAAGAAGAAATATTCCTGAGAATGAAATGGAAGAGCTTAGAAGACTAATCCAACAACTCCAAACCACTGTTGCCATGCAACAAGCACAATTGGAGGAGCAAGGGAGACGATTAGATGGAGAATCTGATGCTAGTGATTCCTCTTCCAGCACCAGCCGTCAACCACGACGACAACAATTCTGGAGTGACAACATAAGAGTGGATATTCCTGATTTTGAAGGTAAACTTCAACCCGATGAGTTTGTTGACTGGTTGCAAACCATTGAGCGAATATTTGAGTTGAAGGAAGTTCCTGATGCTCAAAAAGTCAAAATTGTCGTGATAAAGCTCAAAAAACACGCCTCTATATGGTGGGAGAATCTTAAGAAAAGGCGTGAACGGGAAGGAAAAAGCAAGATCAAATCTTGGGATAAGATGCGTCGTGAGTTAACACGTAAGTTTTTACCTGACCATTATTACCAAGATAATTTTATTCAATTACATAACTTACGACAAAAATCTCTTTCCGTGGAAGAGTACACCAGGGAATTTGAAAAACTCATGATGAAATGTGATATCCAAGAAAAAGACGAATAAACCATGGCCCGATATCTTTGAGGATTAAATGTAGACATTGCCAATCTAGTCCAGCTGCAACAATACTGGACTTTAGAAGATGTAATTCGTCTCTCTATCAGAATAGAGAAACAACTCTCTAAGAAACCGCAACCCTCTTCCTCCCGAAATCCTTTCTACACACAAGAAACACAAACCACACCACCATACACCACAAACAAGACCCAAACACAAACTACTCATCCATACACCTCAAATAAATCCCAACCGGCCAAACCCTCCAGAGACAACCCCCCAGGACCTCCATCAAAATCCAAAATATCTCTCCAATGTTTTAAATGCAAAGGTTTTGGACATATAGCCTCAGACTGCCCAAGCCAGAGAGTCATCACCATCCTTGAAGGAGAAGCATATGAGCTTTCTGATGAAGAACCTGGAGAAGAAGTTATAGCAGCCATGTATGATGATGAAGACACGCCCGCAGATCGTGGAGAATTGCTAGTTGTCAGGCGAAGTCTACACACGGCGCAGGTTAAAGAAGAACCTTGGCTGAGGCACAACATCTTCCACACCCGATGCACTACTCAAGGTAAAGTATGTGATGTCATCATAGACAGTGGAAGCTGTGAAAATGTTGTCTCTAATTATATGGTGGACAAGCTCAAATTGCCAACACAGACTCATCTACATCCCTATAAGTTACAATGGCTTAACAAGGGAAATGAAGTCAAGGTTTCTAAACAATGCCTTGTATCATTCTCGATCGGGCAAAAATACAAAGATGATGTCTGGTGTGATGTCATTCTGATGGATGCATGCCACCTCCTCTTAGGAAGACCATGGCAGTATGACAGACGAGCACAATATGATGGTTATGCCAATACCTATTCCTTTACTAAAGATGGAGTCAAAGTCAAACTAACTCCACTGTTCCCAAGTGAATGAAGTTGTGGTGAAAAGAAAACAACTCCAATGGTATCTTTAGTTACTAAAATAACTAAAGGTGAGGCAAGTCATATGGGATTCTTACTATTGGTTGAACAAAATTATGGAACAAATCTACCACTAGAAATTGTTCGACTTCTTTCAGAATTCCCAGATGTTGCTCCAAAGGAAATTCCTTCAGGACTACCACCCATGCGCGACATTCAACATGCCATAGACTTTGTTCCAGGAGCAGTTATTCCAAATAAACCCGCCTACTGCATGAACCCGCAAGAACATGTAGAAGTGCGAAAACAGGTTGAAAGCTTATTGAAAAAGGGGTTAATTCAGGAAAGTGTCAGTCCTTGCGCTATTCCGGTGATATTAGTCCCTAAAAAGGATGGAACATGGAGAATGTGCATGGATAGTCGAGCAGTCAACAAAATCACAATCAAGTATTGATTTCCGATACATCGACTTGATGACATGTTGGATCAGTTGCATGGTGCTACTATCTTCTCCAAGATTGATCTACGTAGTGGATACAATCAGATTAGGATCCATCCAGGAGATGAATAGAAGACTGCCTTTAAGACTTGAGATGGACTTTATGAGTGGACAGTGTAACATCCCAGATTTTTGAATAATTATAAAATTCAGATTAAGGTTATGGATTAATGGGATTAATGGTTGATTAATGGATTAATTGCCAATTGGGCAAATTATTAAGTGATAATAATTTTAATAATAATAATAATATATGCCTTTGGTGGTTAATGGGCCAGTTCTCTCCTTCTCCCTCTTCCTTGGTCCACGTGGAGTGTATTAAATGCTGGAGGGGGGGTAATGATTAAAAAGGACTAGCATTAAATGCAGATGGGATTGCATTAATGAGGATGGAATATTGATTAAAATGGGAGCAGACGCTGGCTGCATGGAGATAAGTCTTCAGCTTTACGTTTTCTCTCCTCATCCTCTCCATTTTGCTTGGTGTATGTTCTTATGAGTGAGAGAAATACTCTCCCTTCTCTCTAAAAACTCTCTGGAAACTCTTCTTCTCCTTCGTCACCTTCGTCTCCTTCATCTCCTTCATCTTCTTCTTCCTCCACTCAACGCTGTGTTGAGCCCGAGTGGAGCTGCATGGTGATGGTGAACCGCGTGGCTGTGTGTAACCATATGGGGCAGCATGGTGCTGTGTTTTGGAGGTTGGTTCCTTCTTTGCTTCCCTGGTGCATCCTCTTCATTATCCTTTTTTCTCCTTCATATGATGGGCTTGGTTGAAAGCTGTAACAGCGTGTGGGTGCCTCGTTGTGGAAGTGGTCCACTGAGTGAGGCAGTGCTGTTGCGAAGAAGAAGGCCTAGATGTGTGCATGGAAGTTTGGTTGTCCTCCACTGTTGATGAAGACCCATGATTGGGAATCCTCCACTGGACTGTGTGTAGAGTGGTGTCGTGCCTTGGAGGCTTTGATGCTCGAGTGGAGGCAGAGTTGGTTCTCCGAAGCTGCGAGCAGAGCGTTGATGGCTGTGAGCCTGTTGCTGGGACGAGTGGAAGCCATGATGGCTCTTCTCACTGCTGGAATATCGAGCAGATTGCTGCTGTGGCTGGGCCGAGTGACCCATGTGACTTCTGGAATGTCATTCCAGGTAAGGGGAGCTATTGCATCTTAAGTGCATAGTTTATGGACGGACTTTTGGGTGACTTTATTGTATTGTGTTATGTTTTGTTGGATGTTGTATGTTGTTAAGTTGAACCCAGATTGTTGTTTGTTATTTAAATGGTGCATGATTATCCGTCCAAGAAATGCATGATGATATTGTGATGATGATTATATTATGATGCTTGAGATGCATGTATGTTGATGTTAAGTGCATGTGTGATCCTCTATTTGTCCCTGGATGTGTTGTACATTGAATGCATGTGAGTGTTATCGATGTATATGCGTATGCTGAATGCATGAATGGGGACTGTTATGATGAATGCCGAGTGGGCTTTATAGAGGAAAGCATGAAATGCTTACTGGAAAGGATAAATCCGAGTGAATATAGGATGATCCGAGTGAATGGCATAGTAATTACCGAGTGAATGGCATAGTTATTACCGAGTGAATGGTATGGTGATTGCCGAGTGGATGGCATAGGATTGCCGAGTGGATGTGGTATAAGCCGAGTCATCTGATTGTTGTTAAATTGCCGAGTGCACATGATGTTGAACGCAGATTTCTGAGTGGGCAATCGAATGAATATGAGTTGAATTTTATATGCATACGTGTTATTGTGTTATTGAATATGAACACCTTACGGGGTGCCACGAGGGTGTTATCCCGAGTGAAGAGGACGTGGTCCTAATGTTGATTGTGATGAAAGACCTCGAGTTGGACTCGGGGCAGTGCCTGGGGCACTAAGCGTGAAATGATACGCTTGATGAAATACCGAGTGCATTGGCGTGGGACGCCAAGTGAATGAAACCGTATGCATCCGATTCGCCACTGGAATGCGTTGGACTTGTATACCGATCGACAATCAGATGACAGGTGATGAATATGCTTAAGCCCTAGAGCTAGGCTCGGACAGACTCCTTGAGCGTGGCTCGGAGTGTGAATACTATTGACATAGTATTGGAGCAAACTTGAAGTGAAATCTGATTGAGGGATTGTATTATTGATGAAGATGTTGAGCTTTATAGCCGAGTGAAATGGGTAAGAAACTTGATTGAGGATGATTGTGATTGATCATATTGAATGACAATGAATGTTGTGTATATTGATGCATATGTTATGGCATGTTATGGATTCTATGATTAATCCGAGCCAATATCTATCATTTAATATGTAATGCTCACCCCTACACCATTTTTCAGTGTTCGCAGGTCGGATTAGATGATGTGATGGCCTTAAACCCGAGTGTTGGGTGTTTACAATAAGGCTGTGTATATAATTTTATGTTCCGAGTACATTTGATGTACTAAAGCCTTGGCCGGCTCATATAACTCGTTGTATAATGAATACAAGTTTATATTGGAATTTGAGTTATAGAATCCGAGTGTATGCCTATACTATATATGTGTTTTTACATGGGCTGTATGTATTGGACGGCTAGGACTTGATGTTGAATGAATAATGACAAGATGATTGAATAACCCGAGTGCATGTTATATATATATATATATATATATATACTTCGAGTGATGGTATTATATGCATACTGACTGAATGTGTTGGTGAATGGAAAGTATAAAGATAATACGTATTTGAGTGTATTGCTGTAGTGGTAGTCGGACTTGGAATTAGAGAATATATATATATATATATGTATGAGTGATTTATGTTGATTTGATGCTTCCTACCGACTAGGAAACGATGTTGTATGAATATATCTAAGTTGATGAATCCTGAGTGGAATATATGTGGCTTAGTTGCTTTTCCGAGTGAGTCTTATGTATGGGACTCTATATCCGAGTGTAACTCATGTGTGAGCCTCTTTCTGTGTGTTAATGGCTTTTGTGGATTCTGAGTGAAGAATATATGGTGAACCCCGAGTGGGGAATGATTCGAGTAATCTGAGTGGAAATCTAAGTGATCCTTTTCCAAGAGGAGAGTTGTTGTAATGACTCAGATTGATTATATTCTAAGTGTATGAATTATGAATGTATCCCGAGTAAACATGGGAACCTATTCCGAGTGAATAGGGTAATATGTATTCTGAGTGTGTGGCCGAATGAGTACTGGTTGGCAATGATATTAGTTACCGAGTGGAATACCACTCTGATGATGAGTTTGTTATGAATGATTATACCGAGTGATTTATGGCTGAGAGGAAGCCTATGTACTTTCTGAGTAAGGGAGTTCTGTTATGCCGAGTGCTAATGGTTGATGTTTTTTGAGTGACTCGAGGTTGAATTACACCGAGGGGTGTTTGGCTGGGAGATAACCCGAGTGAGGAATTTTTATGGAATCCGAGTAGGATACCCCTCATTCCCGAGTGGATTCTATATGTGACCCTTGTGGATAAATTAGAAGACTAAGTATAATACGGTGGAGCAATCCCGAGTGAATGGAACTCTGAATACCCTCATTTCCTGAGTGGATCATTATGTTGACTCTGTGGTTGAAAATTGAGAGACTAAGCTATGGGTTGCTGAGTGAGGCAATTGTTGGGGTAGTTCCCGAGTGTTTAGAATTTCCATATACCGAGTGGTGGATTAGCTGAGTGTGGCTTCCCGCTTCAGCGAGTGAGTCTTCGCTCCAGCGAGTATGTTGCTGGGAAGGCTTTCGTATTCGGTTTCGCCCAAGCGATTGGTGTTGGCCCGAGCGCGTTGTGCTGCCTCGCCCAAGCGGAGTCGGATCTCGCTTGAGCGATCGTGCACTGCATTGTGGTTCGCTCAGGCGCTGTCGGTGCTTCCGTGTGAATGGTTTTAATTCCCTTGCCTTCCCTGTCTTTTTCTTCTTGGCCATGGGGCCAGCTCTCTTATCTTCATATAAGGGAGTGTTTTTATTATGGATCCAGGTTATTTTCTAATTAATTTGAGAAAATTTTTCCCTATAAATAAGGGCGTTACAAGCTGGTATCAGAGCAGATAGAAAGGTCCATGGCCAAGGTTTGCTTACTGAGTGTAAGCGGTTATGTACTGTATGACCGAGTGGTCATCATTTCTTGTGGTGTTTCTCAGCCTGAGTTGGCCGAGAGAGGATGTAATGGTAATGTTGAGTCGGATGTGAGGATGCTGTTCCGAAAGGCTCTCCATGCCATAGGTATTGTGGCAGTGTGTGTTTTTGCTGTGACTCTATGCAACTGTTGTGACCCTATAGGAATGAGGCATCATCCTATAAGTTGGATGCAGCAGTTCATGGGTCAGCAAGCAAGACTGTAGCTGCTTATGGAGATGGCTTGAGTCTATTGGACTACTCTGAGCAAAGATAAAAGTGGTACTGAGTAGAATTATTGTGATATTCCGAGTGAACTGAGACACTTCCGAGTAGGAATGTGGTGAGGCTAATGTTTCGGAATTCCGAGTGGGCCAATCAGTGAATGCTTGAAAAGCATTGATATGTACTCAATGTGTGGTAAGTGGTGATATGCTGAGTGATTATTGTGACCGGTTCATGTTGAATTTCGGGGACAAAATTCCTTAAAGGTGGGGAGAGTGTAACATCCCAGATTTTTAAATAATTATAAAATTCAGATTAAGGTTATGGATTGATGGGATTAATGGTTGATTAATGGATTAATTGCCAATTGGGCAAATTATTGAGTGATAATAATTTTAATAATAATAATAATATATGCCTTTGGTGGTTAATGGGCCGATTCTTTCCTTCTCCCTCTTCCTTGGTCCACGTGGAGTGTATTAAATGCTGGAGGGGGGTAATGATTAAAAAGGACTAGCATTAAATGCAGATGGGATTGCATTAATAAGGATGGAATGTTGATTGAAATGGGAGCAGTCGCTGGCTGCATGGAGATAAGTCTTCAGCTTCACGTTTTCTCTCCTCATCCTCTCTATTTTACTTGGTGTATGTTCTTATGAGTGAGAGAAATGCTCTCCCTTCTCTCTAAAAACTCTCTGGAGACTCTTCTTCTCCTTCGTCTCCTTCGTCTCCTTCATCTTCTTCTTCCTCCACTCAACGCTGTGTTGAGCCCAAGTGGAGCTGCATGGTGATGGTGAACAGCGTGGCTGTGTGTAACCATGTGGGGCAGCATGGTGTTGTGTTTTGGAGGTTGGTTCCTCCTTTGCTTCCCTGGTGCATCCTCTTCGTTTTCCCTTTTTCTCCTTCATATGATGGGCTTGGTTGAAAGCTGTAACAGCGTGTGGGTGCCTCATTGTTGAAGTGATCCACTGAGTGAGGCAGTGCTGTTACGAAGAAGAAGGCCTAGATGTGTGCATGGAAGTTTGGTTGTCCTCCACTGTTGATGAAGACCCATGATTGAGAATCCTCCACTGGACTATGTGTGGAGTGGTGTCGTGCCTTGGAGGCTTTGATGCTCGAGTGGAGGCAGAGTTGGCTCTCCGAAGCTGCGAGCAGAGCGTTGATGGCTGTGAGCCTGTTGCTGGGATGAGTGGAAGCCATGATGGCTCTTCTCACTGCTGGAATGCCGAGCAGATTGCTGCTGTGGCTGGGCCGAGTGACCCATGTGACTTCTGGAACGTCATTCCAGGTAAGGGGAGCTATTGCATCTTAAGTGCATAGTTTATGGACGGACTTCCGGGTGACTTTATTGCATTGTGTTATGTTTTGTTGGATGTTGTATGTTGTTAAGTTGAACCCGGATTGTTGTTTGTTATTTAAATGGTGCATGATTATCCGTCCAAGAAATGCATGATGATATTGTGATGATGATTATATTATGATGCTTGAGATACATGTATGTTGATGTTGAGTGCATGTGTGATCCTCTATTTGTCCCTGGATGTGTTGTACATTGAATGCATGGGAGTGTTATCGATGTATATGCGTATGCTGAATGCATGAATGGGGACTGTTATGATGAATGCCGAGTGGGCTTTATAGAGGAAAGCATGAAATGCTTACTGGAAAGGATAAATCCGAGTGAATATAGGATGATCCGAGTGAATGGCATAGTGATTGCCGAGTGAATGGCATAGTGATTGCCGAGTGAATGGTATGGTGATTGCCGAGTGGATGGCATAGGATTGCCGAGTGGATGTGGTATAAGCCGAGTCATCTGATTGTTGTTAAATTGCCGAGTGCACATGATGTTGAACGCAGATTTCCGAGTGGGCAATCGAATGAATATGAGTTGAATTTTATATGCATACATGTTATTGTGTTATTGAATATGAACACCTTGCGGGGTGCCACGAGGGTGTTATCCCGAGTGAAGAGGACGTGGTCCTAATGTTGATTGTGATGAAAGACCTCGAGTTAGACTCGGGGCAGTGCCTGGGGCACTAAGCATGAAATGATACGCTTGATGAAATGCTGAGTGCATTGGCATGGGACGCCGAGTGAATGAAACCGTATGCATCCGATTCGCTACTAGAATGCGTTGGACTTGTATACCGATCGGCAATCAGATGACAGGTGATGAATATGCTTAAGTCCTGGAGCTGGGCTTGGACAGACTCCTTGAGCGTGGCTTGGAGTGTGAATACTGTTGACATAGTATTGGAGCAAACTTGAAGTGAAATCCGATTGAGGGATTGTATTATTGATGAAGATGTTGAGCTTTATAGCCGAGTGAAATAGGTAAGAAACTCGATTGAGGATGATTGTGATTGATCATATTGAATGACAATGAATGTTGTGTTGATTGATGCATATGTTATGGCATGTTATGGATTCTATGATTAATCCGAGCCAATATCTGTCATTTAATATGTAATGCTCACCCCTACACCATTTTTCAGTGTTCGCAGGTCGGATTGGATGATGTGATGGCCTTAAACCCGAGTGTTGGGTGTTTACAATAAGGCTGTGTATATAATTTTTATGTTCCGAGTACATTTGATGTACTAAAGCCTTGGCCGGCTCATATAACTCGTTGTATAATGAATACAAGTTTATATTGGAATTTGAGTTATAGAATCCGAGTGTATGCCTATACTATATATGTGTTTTTACATGGGCTGTATGTATTGGACGGCTAGGACTTGATGTTGAATGAATAATGACAAGATGATTGAATAACCCGAGTGCATGTTATATATATATATATATATATATATATATATATATATATACTTCGAGTGATGGTATTATATGCATACCGACTGAATGTGTTGGTGAATGGAAAGTATAAAGATAATACGTATCTGAGTGTATTGCTGTAGTGGTAGTCGGACTTGGAAATAGAGAATATATATATATGTATGAGTGATTTATGTTGATTTGATGGTTCCTACCGACTAGGAAATGATGTTTTATGAATATCTCTAAGTTGATGAATCCTGAGTGGAATATATGTGGCTTAGTTGCTTTTCTGAGTGAGTCTTATGTATGGGACTCCATATCCGAGTGTAACTCATGTGTGAGCCTCTTTCTGTGTGTTAATGGCTTTTGTGGATTCTGAGTGAAGAATATATGGTGAACCCCGAGTGGGGAATGATTCGAGTAATCCGAGTGGAAATCCGAGTGATCCTTTTCCGAGAGGAGAGTTGTTGTAATGACTTAGATTTATTATATTCTAAGTGTATGAATTATGAATGTATCCCGAGTAAACATGGGAACCTATTCCGAGTAAATAGGGTAATATGTATTCTGAGTGTGTGGCCGAATGAGTACTGGTCGGCAATGATATTAGTTACCGAGTGGAATACCACTCTGATGATAAGTTTGTTATGAATGATTATACCGAGTGATTTATGGCTGAGAGGAAGCCTCTGTACTTTCTGAGTAAGGGAGTTCTGTTATGCCGAGTGCTAATGGTTGATGTTTTCCGAGTGACTCGAGGTTGAATTACACCGAGGGGTGTTTGGCTGGGAGATAACCCGAGTGAGGAATTTTTATGGAATCCGAGTAGGATACCCCTCATTCCCGAGTGGATTCTATATGTGACCCTTGTGGATAAATTAGAAGACTAAGTATAATACAGTGGAGCAATCCCGAGTGAATGGAACTCTGAATACCCTCATTTCCCGAGTGGATCATTATGTTGACTCTGTGGATGAAAATTGAGAGACTAAGCTATGGGTTGCTGAGTGAGGCAATTGTTGGGGTAGTTCCCGAGTGTTTGGAATTTCCTTATACCGAGTGGTGGATTAGCTGAGTGTGGCTTCTCGCTTCAGCGAGTGAGTCCTCACTCCAGCGAGTATGTTGTTGGGAAGGCTTTCGTATTCGGTTTCGCCCAAGCGATTGGTGTTGGCCCGAGCGCGTTGTGCTGCCTCGCCCAAGCGGAGTCGGATCTCGCTTAAGCGAGCGTGCGCTGCATTGTGGTTCGCTCAGGCGCTGTCGGTGCTTCCGTGTGAATGGTTTTAGTTCCCTTGCCTTCCCTGTCTTTTTCTTCTTGGCCATGGGGCCAGCTCTCTTATCTTCATATAAGGGAGTGTTTTTATTATGGATCCAGGTTATTTTCTAATTAATTCGAGAAAATGTTTCCCTATAAATAAGGGCGTTACAGACGGTCATGCCTTTTGGGCTTTCTAATGCCCCAAGCACCTTTATGCGCCTCTTGAACCAGGTACTTCGCTCATTCATTGACAAATTTGTAGTAGTATACTTCGATGATATCCTAATCTACAGCAAAAGTAAAGAAGTACATCTAGGGCATATACTGAAGGTTTTAGAAGTTCTTCAAGAGCAAAAGCTCTACGTCAACTTGGAGAAATGTTCTTTCCTAACCGAAGAAGTGATTTTTCTTGGGTACATTATTACTGCTGAGGGTATCAAGGTAGATCCAAGCAAAGTTGAGGCAATTCAATCCTGGCCTACTCCTCAGTCTATCCATGATGTCCGAAGTTTCCACGGCTTAGCTTCTTTTTATCGCTGTTTCATCAAGAATTTCAGCACCATAGCAGCTGCCCTCACTGACTGCATTAAAGGCGATAAATTTCAATGGACAGAACTAGCATAGAAAAGCTTTGATCAGCTAAAAGAACACCTGACTCAGACACCCGTATTAGCACTTCCAAACTTTGACCAGGTATTTGAAGTCAATTGCGATGCTTCTAACATTGGTATTGGTGTAGTGCTCAACCAGGAAGGACGACCAATTGCTTTCTTCAGTGAGAAGTTAAATGATGTAAAGCTTAAATACTCCACGTACGATAAGGAATTCTATGCCATTGTACATGCACTACAACATTGGAGTCACTACCTACTTCCAAAAGAATTCATTCTTTATTCTGACCATGAAGCCCTCAAATATCTCAATTCTCAACAAAAGGTCAGCCGCCAGCATGCAGCATGGATCGAATTCCTACAAGCTTATTCAATTCAGATCAAACACAAGGCAGGACGCCATAACTCTGTCGCTGATGTACTCAGTCACCGCCAAGTCTTGCTTTCCACACTGCAAGTGAAGGTTATTGGTTTTGAGACACTCGCTGAATTGTACCAAGATGACCCAGATTTTAGTGTTTCTTGGAAATCAACTGAAGGTCAACATTTTCAACGTTACCATCGACATCAAGGGTTCTTATTTAGGGACAATGTCTAATGTGTCCCACGCTGTTCCTTAAGAGAATCCATCATCTGGGAAGCTCATAATGAAGGATTAGCAGGCCATTTTGGTTGAGACAAGACTGTTTCACTCATCAAAGAGAACTTTTACTGGCCCAAGCTTGAAAAAGATGTCAACCAATATATTCAGCGTTGCAGGACTTGTCACCTTGCCAAATCCACTATTCAAAACACCGGACTATACATGCCCTTACTAGTACCAATTGCTCCATGAGAAGATGTCAGCATGGACTTTATTCTTGGACTACCAAAAACTCAAAGGCAAAAGGATTCCATTATGGTAGTTGTGGATCGATTCTCAAAAATGGCTCATTTTGTCCCTTGTCAAAAGACTAATGATGCTGTCCACATCGCTGACTTGTACTTCCGAGAGATTGTCCGGCTGCATGGGATTCCAAGAACCATCACCTCTGATCGGGATGTCAAATTTTTAAGCCATTTTTGGAGAACCTTATGGAAAAAGATGGGCACCAAGTTGCAGTTCAGTAGTGCCAGTCATCCCCAAATGGATGGACAAACAGAAGCGATCAACAGAATATTAGGCAACTTGTTACGAAGCTTTGTTGGTGATAATATTCGCCAATGGGATCTCATCATTAGCCAAGCTGAGTTTGCTTACAACAACTCATTTAATCAGGCTACTGGAAGGTGTCCATTTGAAGTTGTATATGGTGCGCGACCTCTTAGCCCCTTGCCAGATTCTACAAAAAACCAATTTAGTGTTGACGATGACTAGAGAGCCAAGGAAATTAAGAAACTTCATGAGCAAGTTCGAGCAAGGATCGAAAGTCAAAATTTGAAGTATAAAGCCCGAAAAGACAAGCATCGAAAGGAGTAAAGTTTCAAGGAAGGAAATTTGGTATGGATTCACCTTCGAAAGGAAAGGTTTCCAAAATAACCTAATTCTAAGTTATCCCCAAGAGCTGATGGCCCGTTTAAAGTCATTCAAAAGATCAATGACAATGCCTATAAGATCGAATTGCCAGGATCATATGGAGTATCAGCCACATTCAATGTTGCAGATCTATCACCCTTCTTTGATGAAGAAAATAATTTAAGCCTCGAGGACGAGTCTTCTCTAACCCAGGGAGAATGATATGGAACAAAAAGCCATAACCAACTCACACCCACTCCCATTCACATCCCACTAATCTCAACCACCCCACTTTGCCCATTCCACTACACTTTGCCCATTCCTCTCATTTGCAATAATTCATCTTATCATTGTTATTATTTTAAGTATTTATGTAATCCTAGAGCACTATAAATAGGTACCTTGTAAACTCTCAAATGCATTCAATCAATATCAAATACATAGAGCTCATTTGAGTGTTTCTTTCTTTTCCTTTGCATTCTGTGCCAATATAAGTGCTATGAATGGAAGGGTCATATCTTCTTTCTTTACAAATTTTCTAGAGGATTAGATGTATCAAGACTTATGGCATATGTTTCAGCGATGGGGATGAGTATGTGAGTGTTTGTACGGGATGGCCAGTTAATTGATATAGCTCGGTTACATACCCTTTATGAATCTTTTATGTTAGAAGGTCTATCTTTAATTTGCATTAGATACATGGGGGATAAGATGGTTTTTTGTCTGCTCTAGAGGGTGAAGATCTTCCTAAGTTATTGAAGTGTGCTAAAGTTTGGTTGTCATCGGTGTTTGAATCCTTAATACCATGGGCACCACAGGAGGTATCGAGTCAAAGGTTAGCATGGATTAGGTGTATGGGATTTCCGTTGGATGTGTGGCAAGAATTGTTCTTTAGTAAAGTGGTTGCTACGTTTAGGTCATATGTGATGATGAATGATAACATAAGGAGTTTTGGCAGGTTGGATTATGCGAGACTCTTGGTAAGAACGTCAATGAAGGGTGTGGTTATAAAACATGATGATATTAAAATTAATGGGCGAGTCTATTCTATTCGATGTGTGGAGGAGTTAAGTAGGGGGCAAAGGATGCTGTTGTAATATGGGTCATGATAGGTATTCTAATAATTCATCAGTTGTCAGTGGAGATGATACTGAGTTGATTATGTCAATCTTCACTGATGGTGGTGACTGGAAAACAGTGTCTGATGGTGGGTTTTTGGGGGAGGGTACTTCTGGTAATTTACATAAATTTAAACTAAATGAGAATTAAATATTATTAAAATCATATTTGTTAATTAAGGAGGAAGTGAATGTGGATTTGCAATCAAAGTCTATCTTAATGAAGGAGGTCCATGATTCAAATTCAAGTTCAATGAATATGGACAATGTTGAGAAATGTGGCAAATTGAAAATTCATGGGTCCCAGCTGAATGAATTGGGTTTGTTTTTGAATTCCACTTTGGGCCTTGCTAAGAATCAGACACGTGAAAAGGAGTTGGTTTGTTGTCTTCATGATGGACAAGCCCAATGTGAATCAGTGTTGGGTGTGGCTAATCGAGTGAATGACATTGGGCCTATACCATGCGTTAATTCTCCTACCATGAAAGTTCAGGTGCATAACCAATTTGAAGCTAATGCATTATGCGTGGAGTGCAAAACTAACGTGGGGCCCAAGATAGATGGCATGCTGTGTGTTGGTAGGGTCCCATTTGTTACAAGGGTCGACGTGGTTCAGCATGATACAATGGAGGAGCCTCGTGTGAATATGGAATAGCTCAAATTAATTTTACATGAGTGCGGTTTGTCATCTCATGAATCAGGTGCTTTGCTGGATGAAAATTATGAGCCTTCGTATTGTTCTAATCTAGGCCATGGTAATCACATGTTCGCTTCAGAATTGGAACAAGTTAGCTTACCTTTGGATAATAATATTGTGAAGGCACATGATAGGGAGTTATTTAAGGCTCATTCTGAGCCTATTTTGTTAGGCTCTATTGAGACCTCTACTTATGAAAATAAACGGTGTAAAGGGAGGAGTATGTGGAAACAAAAATCTAAAAAAATAAAAAAAAAGAAAATGTTAAGAAAGGTATAGGTGCGTGAGTGGCACCAGTTTTGGCGTAAGCATGATACTACTCTATGTATGAAGGAGGTAGTGTCTGGTGGGAGTTTTGGAAGGATGAAGATTGATCAGGGTCAGGATCAAGAGGTTAGTAGTAGTATATGTTTTGAGGGTGATTATAGGGAGCCCTTGAGGAAGAAAAAATCTCATGATGAGGCGTGTCAATTCTGGTAGACTAGGAAAGGTATAAGTGTTATGTTTGGGGGGAATGAGGTGGAAGTGATTCAGCATATAGTGGATATGGAGGTAAGGGATCAAAATGAGAAGAATAAAAGATAGGTTGGGGGTTCATATAGTGGGTTGTTATCTGTTGTTAATAAAGATTGTTAGTTATAATGTGAGGGGATTGGGTGAGAGGTTAAAAAAGAAAATGGTTAAGGATTTAGTGAGTAGGGAGAAAGTGTCTTTTATTGGGATCCAGGAAACCAAATTGCAATTAGTGGATAATCAGGTGGTGCGCTCTGTATGGCATAATTCAAAATTTGATTGGGTTGTCGTGTCGGCCGTTGGAGCTGCTGGGGGTTTATTGTGTGTGTGGGATAAGGGAAGTGTTTAAGGGGTCTGGCTATTTAAGGGTGTTGGGGTATTGGAAAGGTAATCAGTCTACTTGTGTTATTATAAATGTGTACTCATCATGCGTGTTGGCAGAGAAAAAACAGTTATGGGATGAGTTAATTCAATTAAAATTGGCTCATGAAGAGTGCTCTGCGTGGTATGTGTTTGGTGACTTTTAATGCTGTAAGATGTAGGTGTTGGTGTATGCACTATGAGCTATTAATGTATCAATTTTAACTTATCAATAAAATTAGTATTTTTAGTTTTAAGATTGTTTTAAAACTATTTATCATGGAATAATAGGTCATATGAGAATTATTCCTAAAACGTCCCTAATCAAGTATTTACATAGGGACATGTAAATACATTAAGATTAGTGTGTGAATGTATTGATGATTTGATCTCAAAAATCATGAATATATGATATCAAGTCTTTACACGGGTACGCATTAAGAGTAATGTTGTACTAGATAGACCCACCATGAGAACGTTGCATGGATCGTTACATGAGTGTCATAAACGGTTCTCAATGTGATAATGGTATATAGTCCTTCAACCTGAAGTCACTACGATTCCTACATAAGGAGTTTGTTGTTTTAATACAATCAAACATTATCTGTAATAAAATGACCATAAAGATTGTGATCAGACAATGAACAAATCATGTTGACAGATATGGGTGATGTAGATGAGATTTGTCTCTCATATGTAACAAGAGTGATACTTGATGGAGTGAGACTAACGAAATGCATGGCCATGCTAGGACGAATAAATATTAGATATTTATTCTGTAAAGTCTACTCTGGTATCAAGTAAAATGAATTGGGCCATACAAAGATGACGACGACCAGCCTTGGGCCCAATTAGATATCTTGACAAAAGGAATAAATATATAATATAATTATCACTTATAGGTCATATCGATGATAAATAATATTTGGACATAATGATGTATTGCCAGATGCCGTTTTTATTTTATATTAATAATAAAATAGTTTATTATTAATATAACCAAATATTTTACCTATAGGGTCACACACATAGAGTAAGCCCACCAGAGGATAGTTTTATTTTAGTTGGACTAAAAATAAAACTATTGGGCCTAACTCATTTAGAATGAGTCAGGAGCCCAATGTTTAATAAGAGCTCAAGTTAAGACCTAAGTATATATATAGAGCATTAGATGCTCATAGGCTGCTGCTTAGAAATTAGATTACTCTCAAATTTCTGTAGTAGCATTTAAAACTTTGATTTTCTGTGGTCTCCTAAGGGCGAAGCTACAATTACTTTGATCGAGGAACTCACTTTGCGTCTACAAGAGGTAAACCCTAAATCAAAATTTTAATTTTGCATAATGTCTTGAGATATTTGTTTTTGGAATCTTTTATTAGGAATCCTTTGTGTTTCAGCTACCTAACCCTAATGGATTCCCTAACAGTGGGGAGGAGAGATATGGGATTGGTGCAAAGGAGGGTGTAGGTGGTTCTGAGTTAGATTTGTTTAATGATTTTATTTTGGATATGAGGTGGTAGATCTCCCGTTATAGGGGAGGCGGTTCACATGGTATAGGCCAAACCGAAGTGCCAGAAGTAAGCTGGATACGGTACTTTTGTTCCTAGGAGTGGTTATCATCATTTCTAAATTGTGTTCAGTTAGTGTTAAATAGAACCTTGTCTGACTATTGTCCTTTGCTTTTAAGAGTGATGGAGGAGGATTGAGGTCCTAAACCCTTTCGTGTTCTTGATTGTTGGTTATGTGAGCCCACTTTTTAGTCAGTTGTGGAGGAAACATGGAAAAATGACAAGGTGAGGGGTGGGGGGTTGTGAGACTTAAAGATAAGTTGAAGGGACTAAAGCAAGTATTAAAGGTAAGGAATAAGGAAACTTTTGGGATGGCTCACATAAAGGTGAAGGAGTTAGAGGACAAGATAAAAAGTTTGGATTTAGCTAAGGAGCAAGATGGGTTAAGTGAGGAGGAGGTGTTATTGCATAAGACTTTGGTGGCTAAGTTATGGAGGGTTTCTAGTGTGGAGGATTCAATTCTACGTCAAAAGTATAGATTGCATTGGTTGCAGAAAGGTGATTCTAATACTAAATTTTTTCATACGTCAATCAATAAGAAGAGAAGGGGTAGTGTCATTCACAGATTGTAGATTAATGGAGCTTGGGTGGAGGAACCTAGTTTGGTGAAAGAAGGGGTGAAGGATTTTTTTGAGCAGAAATTTCAGGAGGATAGTTGGAAAAGGCCTGTGTTGGATGGCGTTGATTTCTTAGTGTTGGGTATATTAGTCAAGTGGCTTCAATACTCAAGAGGGGGGGGGGGGTGAATTGAGTTTTAAAACTTTTGCTTGAAAAGCCTTTGAACTTGATTTCGTTTTGACACAAGATAATAATATGCAAGAGACAACAAGTATAATGCAAGAAATAAGATAGGAAAGATATGCAGAATTCACTTTGGCAATTTATCAAACACTTGGTGATCCGGGCTCGATACCGGTATCCGTTCTACAAGACATATTTCAACGTCTTTGACCATTCTCCAACATGTCACCGGTGTCATCGGTATACATCCAGACTCTAAATCCATATCAGGCGTTCTCCCTATATTGGTTGTCTAGGATAATGCCATGCATATCGGATAACACACATGTCACCATACAAAAGACAAAGGGCATTGCTACAGGGACAAGGACACAGATTCCATTTTCCACACTACGAGCCATAATCTGCTCCTGGAAATAATCAACTTGTTCCCTAAGACTAGCCCTGCTCAATATAAAATAGCCACTTGCCTCAATCATACTGGCAAGTGCATATTAAATAATAATTTATTATATTAATGGAGGTTAGTGGTTCCCCACTAACAAGTCCTCGTATATCGAGCCAATCAGGTATAAGAACTCTCTTCATTTACGGAGAGGGGATCCTTTTCCCTTTCTAGGACTACTATCTGGATTCCAGAGAGTGATAAAAAAATTCCTCATTTGGAATACTATTACTAACTTGAGCGTCGGAGAATCTTCATAGGTGACACCACCTTTCGCCCACATCAACGCGTTAGGACGGTGTGAAGGACCTCCAGGACGTCAAAACTGCTCTCTTCATATTGGGACTTTTGTGACTGGCTCTAAACCGGATCTCTTGACCCCGGTGGAGGACAGATCATTGGCATGCCGAGTGGGACACGATAAAGTTATTCCCATATTCTATAAAAGCACAAGTGATTATCCATGGAAGGCGAAGCACTTGACTTGGTGGAAAATCAACCTGAAGGCAGAACCAACACAAACGCCTTCAGAAAGCTTAACTTTGAATCTCAAGGGGACAGCTCAAAGAAAATGGTGGCAGTGTCCAACCCCGACCCTCGTGATGAGTTGATCAATCAACTCCAAAAAGAACTCGCAGAATTGCGAAGAGAAAGAAGACAGAGTGAGGACAAGGAGTCATCTCGCACAAGAGACACTCCCTATACAACTGAAGGAGAAAAATCCATGACCCTCCAATATTCAAACATCCCCATGTTTGAGGGGAAGGAACAAACCCATGATTCTGATGATAGAGTTACTAAAGGGAAGAAGGAGCTGATGACAGTATCCCCGGTAACTTATAAACTCAAAGTTACGTTTTCAAGAAGGCTTATGAGCATACACATCCCTAAGCATCTGCAAACCACTCAGCCACTCTCCATTGGAAAATACAGTGGTGAAACGGATCCTACTAAGCATCTTGATGCTTATGTATTTGAAGCCATGTACTTAGGGGCTGATGAAGATGTTATGTGTCGAATGTTCCCAAGAACATTGTCAGAGGAGACCCTCAGCTGGTTCAAAGGTTTTCCATCAGGATCGATAGATTCTTGGGCTGAAATGGCAGCTGTCTTTGAAACTTACTTTGTCATCTCTAGAGATGTTCCCAGGATGTCTCATACTTTAGCCCAAATCAAGCAGGGCGAAAATGAAACTTTAATGGATTTTCTAAGGAGATTTTACAAGGAAGCATCTCTGGTTCCTAACCTCATAGAGTCCATTAAGCTGCATATCATTATTGAGGCATTACAGCCAGGATCAGTCTTCGCCCTCTCACTAGCAAAAAGCCCACCGACAACATTTGAAGAGTTCAGGAAGAAAGCCTCAAAATGTGTGGGTATAGAGATGCACTTGGAGGCTATGGCTGCAAAGACAAAACCACCAGCACCAACCTCACAACTGTGGAGAGATAAGGACAGGATGAGGTCAGAACACATGGAAAGGCCGTTCAACAGCCCCAAAGTTAACAACACCTCTCCTCAACATCGAGAGAGACATATCAATTCCTTTAGCCATTATGCACCTCTGACAGCCAGACTATCTCAGATTTTGAGAGAGGTAGGATGGCCAACATTCAGTATTTATGGTATTAGGGGGCCAGCCCCTATGAAAAGACCAGAGAATCCCTGAAAGTATTGTGATTTTCATGAACAGACAGGACATTCCACCGATGAATGTCAAGCTTTAAAGAACGCAGTCAAAATGCTAATTAGAGAAGGCAAACTAAAGCAATATTTGTTCAAAGAGAAGTCCTTTGACAAGGTAGACCGGACCGAGAAAAGAGAAAAAGATCAAGACGACGGAGATGATAATAGCCATAATCCGGTTAGGAAGTTCTCTGCTGCAGAGAAACAAAAAGGTGCTATGACTAATGACATAGCTCAAAGAGACGATATGCCCCAGCAACAGCGTCAAGGCCGGCGTGAAATCATCGATATGACCGTTGGAGGATTTGCTGGGGGAGGAGCTTCGATTACAGCCCGCAAGAATCATCATCGAATGATTCTGTCAGTACAAGGAAAGGTTAGAGACAACCGTCCTTACAGAGAGGGTGTTGAGGCTCCAGTAATTTCATTCTCTGATAAGGATTTTGGTCTAACTGTTCCGGGTGGAGACGATGCTGTGGTCATTATTACAGTGATAGCCAACAAGGACGTCAAAAGAATCCTTGTCGACCAGGGAAGTTCCTGTGATGTTATTTTTTGTTAATTGCTTTAAAAGAATGGGTTTCAATGACTCAGACTTACAACCTTACACACAGGAACTAACAGCTTTTAATGGTGCAAAACAACCAACAAAGGGATACCTTGACACCCTTATCTCTTTTAAAGGTGAGCCAGGGGCCAGAACGGTTAAATCCAGAGTACTGGTAATTGATGTTGAATCACCATTCAACGGCATCATAGGCCGCCCCACCTTGAATGCTATGGAGGCAATCGTTTCAACTCCACACCTCCTTATCAACTTTGTTGATAAGGACAATGTTGTTTCTTCCATCTGAGGTGACCAAGAGATGGCCAGGTACTGTTATAATCTAAGCCTAAATATGACAAAGTTGGAGGCATCCAATAAAAAGAGGAAGCTCAATGATTGTGGAACAGCTGCTGGTTCTGTGAGCCTTGTTGATTTAGACCCTAGGTCAGATCAAAAGATCGACCCTCTCAATCCTTCCAAACCTACACCGGATGGAGGCTCAAGGGATGTAATACTAGGATACTCACCTGAAGAGGTCACACATATCAATGACAAGTTGGATTCAGTTACAGAGGAGCGTCTACTTAACCTCCTCAAAGAATTCAAAGATCTTTTTATATGGACCATAGCCGATATGCCTGACATAGATCCTGCTTTGTACTATCATAAATTATCCGTTTACCTAGAGACGAGACCGGTTGCCCAAAAGAAAAGAAGATTGGGACCAGAAAAATAGAAAGCAGCTTGCCAACAAACTGAGGAATTACTGAAAGCCGAATTTATCAAGGAAATCCGCTATTCCTCTTGCCTCTCAAATGTGGTGATGGTCCGGAAAGCTAATGGTAAATGGAGAATATGTATTGACTATGTGTACCTCAACCGTTGCTGTCCAAAAAATCCTTACCCCCTTCCTAATATAGATCGGATGGTAGATGATTCCTCCGGTTATCAATACCTGAGTTTTATGGATGCGTACTCAGGGTACAACAAATTCCGATGTGCGAAGAGGATCAAGAAAAGACTGCTTTTGTCAACGATCATGGCGTCTTCTGCTGTACCGTCATGCCCTTCGGTTTAAAAAATGCTGGAGCCACTTATCAGCGAATGATTAACAAGGTGTTTAAGGGCATGCACACCAAGCTTGTTGAGGTGTACATTGACGATATTATAGCCAAGACGCCGGTTGGAGGTGATCATATTGAAGACCTGTGCCAAGTGTTCATCCGCTTGAGAGAATTTAACATAAGGCTAAACCTGTTAAAATGCACTTTCGTTGTCCCAGCTGGGAAGTTTTTGGGTTTTATGTTAACTCAACACGGTATTGAGGCCAATCCAAGGAAATGCCAAATGATTCTCAACATGCAGAGTCTAAAAAATCTGAGAGAAGTCCAATCCCTGAATGGGAAAGTAGCAACCTTAGCACGGTTCATGCCAAAAATGGCTCACAGGTCACTTCCTCTATACAAAGTGTTAAAAAAGTCCAAAAAATTTGAGTGGGGACAGGAACAAGAACAAGCATTTCAAGAACTTAAGGAGGTGTTGTCCAAACCTCCTATACTAACGAAACCTGACCCCGGGGACACTCTCATCTTATACTTGGCAATTTCGGATGAAGCTTTGGGCGTAGCCTTAGTAAAGGAAACTCCTGATGGACAGAGGCCGATATACTTTACTAGCAAAACATTACAAGGCGTTGAGATCCGGTATCAAAAAATTGAAAAGGCCACTCTCGCTGTTGTTTGGGCCTCTCGACGGTTACGTCCATATTTTCACACTCATCCAGTCAGGGTGAGAATGGACCTACCACTCTGATCTGTGTTAATCAAACCTAACCTCGCTGGTAGAATGATCAAATGGTCCATTAAACTCTCAGAGTTTGATATATCTTATAAACCTTGAGGCGCTATCAAGGCTCAGGTCTTGGCTGATTTTATCGTGGAAATGACAGGGACAGATCTAGCTTCACCTCGTGTTTATTGGACTATCTATGTGGATGGTTCATCGAATCAAAGGGGCTCCAGAGCAGGTGTAGTCCTTGAAAGCGATGACGGTGTGCACCTGGAAATCTCCCTTCACTTTAATTTCAAAACTTCTAACAACCAAGCTGAATACGAAGCTTGTTTAGCTGGGCTTTGAGCTGCGATTGACATTAGAGCTTCTGAAGCAACGCTCTGCAGTGATTCACAACTCGTGATTTCACAAATCCTGGGAGATTATCAAGCTCGTTAGCCTCAACTCCAGTTATACTTAAATTATGTCAAGGAGTTGAAAGAGAAATTCTTAAAGATGGAATTTAAACATGTTCCACACGAAGAGAATACCAGAGCGGATATACTTTCGAGATTGGCAAGCAGCAAATGGCCAGGTAGCACCACAACGTTGGTCCAAAGTACACTGACATCACCCAGCATTCCTCTTTTCCCCTCTCTGAATGCCATAATGACCAATTCTCCTTATGGAAACTTATGGATAACCCCTTATATCCGTTATCTAGCCGATGAATAGCTACCTACGGATGAAAATAAAAGAAAAAGGATAAGAAGGGAGTTGCCATATTTCACCATGATTGATGGTAACCTCTACAGAAGGGCCTTTTTATTACCTTATCTGATTTGTTTAAAGGAAAATGAGGTACAAGGAGTAATGCAGGAGGTGCATGAAAGGCAATGTAGACATTACGCCAGAGGAAGAAGCTTGATGAGAAAAATTCTCAGAGCCAGATATTGGTGGCCTATGATGAAGCAAGATTCTATTGACTTCGTCAAAAAGTGTAACGCCTGCCAAAGGTTTTCCAACCTTCACCATACACTGGCAGAAGAACTATTTACATCAGCTATGCCTTGGCCTTTCTACCAATGGGGTCGGGACATCTTAGGACCATTCCCAACTGCGCCCGGGGGCATTAAATATTTAATTGGGGGTGTTGATTATTTCACAAAGTGGATTGAGGCAGAGCCAGTGGTCTATATCACTTCAGCCCAAACTCGTCGTTTCATGTACGAAAACATCATAACACGATTTGGGGTCCCAGAGTGGATTATTATAGACAACGACACTCAATTCACAGACAAGAAGTTCATAGATTTGCTTGAAGGTTTGGGAATAACCCAGATATTCTTATCTGTCGAACACCCGCAGACTAACGGTCAAGCTGAAGTGGCTAACAGAGAGGTGCTGAAAGGGCTAAAGAAACATCTTGGGGAAGCCAAGGGCGGATGGACAGACCAGTTGTGCCACGTCCTTTGGGCATACCGGACAACGCCTCACTCATCCACCAACGAATCCCCATATCGCTTGACTTATGGAGTAGAAGCAATGATACCTGTGGAATTACAAACTGCTTTTGTGTGGGTCAAGCACTTATCTGAGGAAAGCAAAAGCTCCAACTTGGCGTCTGAGATGGATGTAATTCAAGAGCTCAGAGAGGAAGCATTCGTTAGAGACCAGGCCATCAAAGCCAAAGCCGCCCTTCGGTACAATAAACGAGTCTAATCCATGACTTTCAACATTGGGGATTTGGTTTTGAGGAAAGCAAATATGGGAAACAAATTCGCTCATCAAGGCAAATTAGCCCCGAACTGGGAAGGCCCATACAGTGTATCCGAAGTCACTGGTAAAGGTTCTTACCGCCTAGAAAACCTTGATGGCACACCAATCCGAAACAAATGCAATACCCAGAACTTGTGCATCTATTATAGCTAGCTGCTAAAACGACATGTACTCTTTTCTCCTCACTTGAGACCGTCCAACAGAGAATTCATTACAGCATGATCCAAGCTACGCTTTTATTGTAATTCTTATTTTAGTTCAATGAGAATATCATACACAAACTTAACTCTTTCAAGCTTTTATTTATGCTGTGATTTTCAGCCTTTCCGGTGTATACAAATATATTCAGGATGGATGATCTCAGCTACCTATCCTGTAGTTGACGATGTAACTCCTCGAATATGTGTGAATAATCAAAGATCAAACCTTTCTCAAGGATACCAAATCTTACTTGAAGACCTGGGCGCAGTAGGATTGGTTCTCTTGCAAAGACCATACTGAACCCCAGGAAAAGGGCATAGTAGGATCAGACCTTTTTATAAGGCTGTACCGAACCCCATTCGAAGGCCCAGATTGTAGGATTAGACCGAACTCTGGGTACGGTTAGTAAGTTTAGCTAAACATCGGTGAAGGCTTGGATTGTAGGATTAAAACCGAACTCCAAGTACGGCTAATAGGTTTGGCCGAACGCCGGTGAAGGCTTGGGCACAGTAAGCTGGTTCTTTTTCAAGACCACGCTAAACCCTAAGTAACGGGCGTAGTAGGTTCAGGATTAGCCCTGTTTTGAACCCTGTATGGAAGGCTTGGAGGGTAGGATGAAAACCGAACTCCAAGTACAGCTAGTAGGTTTGACCGAACGCTGGTGAAGATATAACGTTACTCTTCTGGTTGGGAAATTCTCTTGCAGGATAAAGATTCAGTAAACATCACCACGATTACTTCCCCTCAGGACGAATACTCCCAACCATTCTCACACTAACGACGTGTTTCCTCACGAGAGCAACCCCCATCATGATACTTATAATGGAAAGCCTAATCATCAAATATTAAGGTACCCTTCTTATAAATCTTGTATATGCCAAATGTTATGATTTAAGTGACGACCTCGTCGTGCCACAATTTCAATGCAATACAAGGTGGATAAGCTCTCTCTTTTCTACCAACTCAAAGATAACATTCCATAAAATGAGCCTTTGTTACTAAAGTGCCCACGCATGGGGACAGTACTTATATGTTACTATCCGTTTTACATTCTGCGTATGTAAATATGAACTGATTCATTACACATACAATGATTCTATTTAAACTATTTTCGATAAACATACGTATAAAGAAAGTTGTCATTTCATTGATAAAATCCCAAAGTACATAATGATTGACTAAAATCCGGAGCTGATCCCAGAACACAGCGGTATTGATTCAACAAAAATAATAAGACAAAAAAGCCACTACTTCTTTTGGCTTGTCCCTATGCTCTATTCCTTCTCTTTACCTCTGACCTTACCCCCTATCATGAGCAGCTTCATCTGCAGTAGCATTAGCCCTTGTTCTTTCACCTCCGGGCTGCTTGGCGATAGGGACCAGGAGAGAAGGCCCCATTGATTGGCCCTTGGGAAGGGGAGGTAGCTCATATGGAGTGTTGGGCGTTTCCTCATGATGATCGTCAACAACTGCAATGGGTTTCCACCCATGAAACTTGTAGAACGGATTAATACCGCTCAAATTAAGTTCCACTTTGGGATTACGGAAGAGAAGTTGGTGCACTCCCAACCCAAAGGATCCCTCAGCTACTTGGACATAAATATCCACAACCTCATCCGCTTTGGCATTGGCAGCAGCCAGATCCGCTCGCAATATCACGACATCATCATTCAGACTTGTCAACTTTAAATTTTTAATCTCTAGGAGCAGTTCCTTTTCCCTACGGGACCAGTCTTTAGCCTCCCTGGAGTAGCTGTATGCTTTTGCCTTTAACTCCTCTCCTAGCTTTGAAGAATGCTATCTCTCTGTGTAAAGGCTGGCACTGAGGTCGAAGTTGGCTTTTTTCTATTCAGCCAATTGGGATTCTAGCTCTTTGATAACCAATCTCTGCCTGGAGGCCTCCTCATCCATCTGCTCCCCATACTTTTTGGATGCCTTCAAACGATTCTCAAGCTGCTGTATAGTCGCCCTGTCCTTGGCAGACGCGACAGTAAAGTCATTAACTTTACCCGTCAGTCTGCCGACTTCTGGGCCGTCGTTTGTCAGCCTACGAAGCGACTTCAGAAGACCGGACAGCTCTTCCAACTGCCACTATCTGGCATCGCAAGCTTGCTTTATTTCTTCAGGCTCCAGAGTGGTTTTCAGTTTGTAGTGCGGATCAGGGATGCAATGAGGCACTGGACCCTCATACACCAGGAATGGGGCAAGATTGGAGTTTCCTCGAGGGGGGCAAGAGACCCTGGGTGCAAAGTAGGTGGTTATTGGTTTGGCGCCGAAGGTAACGATGTTGTCGGGGGCATCTGGGGTTGGTCCATCCGCTTTCTTTCCTTTAGAAGCCCCAGAATCAGTACCTCCTTCGGAAGTTTTGGGCTTTTTGGGAGGTGGTTGTGACTCTGCCTGCTGCGAGGAGTCATTCTTTATTTTTCTCCTCCTTTCTCTGGCCTTTTTATCCTCAACACTAGAGGTAGGCTTCTCAGATCCACCCTCCAACAAGGGAATGTCATCGCCAGTGGAGGAAGTGAGGATGATGGTTTTAACAGTAGCCTTTTTGGAATTCCGCTTTGGCTGAATACTGTTTTCAGCTGCGACGGATTTTGCCCCGGCCTTTAACAACTTCAACTTCTCCATATCCCATGATTCAGTCTCGATTTCAACTGCATAATCAAACAAGAAGATGATTAGTAGTAAAAGATTTCAAGACATATAAAGAAAGACAACAACAAGAAATGACAGGAAATTACGCAAATATTCCTCGCTGGTAGTTTTTGACCCTAACAAACGCCGGCAGGAGAAGGATTTATACGTGGTGGTGTATGCCTTAAGTGCAAAGAGAACGGCTACAGAAGTGGATGATAATTCGTCCTCCTCAGTATAATAGGCCTGGGAGGTCAATAAAAAATGCTCGTGGGACCAGGCCATGGGAAATTCATTTATTCCTTCTTTATTTAGCCAAAAAATTATATCGTCAGGCTTAACTCGGATCCTGGTGAAGTATAACTTGAACGATCGCCCATCGACTTTGGCGGAGTCAGTGTAAGACTCAAAGTTGACGAGCCTGGAGAGAGTACGGAGAGTTACTAGACTTACTCCTCTGCTCTGTTTATTCGCACGACGGACCACTTGCGTAAAATAAAAGAGCATGGTGACCATCGGGGTGAAGTTGAAGTGCTCCCCAAGCACTTCTAGAGAATAGATCAACCCCCATCTGTTGGGGTGAAGCTGAGAGGGGGCGCAGTCAAAAAATCTCAAGACCCCCATTTGGAACTTTGTCAGAGGAAGGCGCACACCCAAGTTCAAGAAAAGGAAATCGTACATATAGATTAACCTCTCATCCGGTGTGTAGCATATCCGCTCTGAGGGAATGGGTGCTAGCACCATAAAATGCTCCTTGTGCTGTTCCTTTTTGTAAACTCTAAATCGAGGCTCCAACCTTGCTCCGTCCTCTCTGGCGTGGATAGACGGTGTGGCATGAAATTCATCCACCACCCAACAATATGGACGCGCTTTCTGTAGCTTCACCTAGTCAATCCAGTGTGCAACTACATTGCATAGTCCAGAAGCTGTCTTCATTATATACTATTAGGATACTACTCTACCACCAGAGGTGCTCTCTCCAGTCATCTTCCATAGAGCTAATTTAAAAATCTTCGCACTGCAGTAAAAATCCACATCATCAGAGAGGTATAAGTCAGCGCTTTCAGAAGAGACGCCCTCTAGCGTAGGAACAACAGAATCCGACTCCATGCTCTGACCCTCATTAAGAGGGGGCAAGCCATACAAGGACTCCGGAGGATCTTCATGACGATCTTCAACCACTGTGACTGGTTTCCCTCCATGGAATTCATAGAACAGATTCATACCATAGAGGTTTAGCTTCACAATGGGGTTACGGTAAAAAGCTGGCGTATCGCTAGGCCGAAGGATTCTTTAGCAACTTGGCTGCATATATCGATGGCTTCCTTCGCCTCAGCTTTGGCTACAGCCAGATCTTCCCGTAACCTGAGAATTTCTTCCTCTGCTCCTAAGGATTCCACGCTCCTAGCCTTCAATTCCTCAATCTCAAGGATGAACTTCTTTTCCTTTTGGGACCACTCGTCAGCCTGTTTAAAGTAATCCTCCGCAGTAGCTTTGTTCTTATCTTATAGCTCAGCCTGTTTAGCTTGACTGTGAGGTGGTGGAACACGAAGTCATGCATATATATAGAATGTTCATCTGGGACAATGTGGCGGATCCGTTCTGTTAGCAGCGGTGCAAACACCAAGAACCTCTCTTTCAGCTTCTTCTCCACATAGATCGTGAACCTCGGTTGAATTTGGGCTCCGTCCTCTCTTGCATAATGAGAAACTAAGTTCTTAAACTCATCAGCTACCCAGCAGTACGACAACTTGGCTTGAAGTTCCTCCCAGTTCAACCCCTCAGCTGTCCTTAAAATTACTTGTTCTCCAGAAGGTCCTGTTGGTGTATACACTACAAGCTATTAATGTATCAATTTTAACTTACCAATAAAATTAGTATTTTCAGTTTTAGACTAATGCTATTTATCCTGGAATAATAGGTCATATGAGAATTATTCCTAAAACGTCCCTAATCAAGTATTTATATGGGGACATGTAAATACATTAAGATTAGTGTGTGAATGTACTGATGATTTGATCTCACAAATCATGGATATATGATATCAAGTCTTTACACGGGCACACATTAAGAGTAATGTTGTACTGGACAGACCCACCATGAGAACGTTGCATGGATCGTTACATGAGTGTCATAAACAGTTCTCAATGTGATAATGGTATATAGTCCTTCGACCTGAAGTCACTACGATTCCTATATAAGGAGTTTATTGTTTTAATACAATCAAACATTATCTGTAATAAGATGACCATAAAGATTGTGATTAGGCAATAGATAAATTATGCAGAGGGATGTGAGTGATGTAGATGGAATTTGTCTCTCCTATGTGACAGGAGTGATATCTATGGGCCACTTGATGGAGTGAGACTAATAAAATGCATGGCCATGCTAGGATGAATAAATATTAGATATTTATTCTGTAAAGTCTACTCTGGTATAAAGTAAAATGAATTGGGCTATACAAAGATGACGACGACCATGCCTTGGGCCCAATTAGATATAGTGACAAAAAGAATAAATATATAAAATAATTATCACTTATAGGTCATGTCGATGATAAATAATATTCGGACATAATGATGTGTTGCTAGATACCACTCTTATTTTATATTAATAATAAAATAGTTTATTATTAATATAACTGAATATTTTACCTATAGGGTCACACACATAGAGTAAGCCCACCAGAGGATAGTTTTATTTTAGTTGGACTGAAAATAAAACTATTTGGGCCTAACTCATTTAGAATGAGTCAGGAGCCCAATGTTTAATGAGAGCTCAAGTCAAGACCTAAGCCTATATATAGAGCATGAGATGCTCATAGGCTGCTGCTCAGAAATTAGACCATAAACGAATTTCTATACTAGTATTCGGAGCTCTGTTTTTCTTGTGGGAGTGCTCGTGTGGACTCCTAAGGGAGAAGCTACAATTGCTTCGATCGAGGAACTCGTTCTACGTCTATAAGAGGTAAACCCTAGCCGAAATTTTAATTTAGCATAATGCCTTGAGACATTTGTGTTTGCAATTCTTTTAGGAATCCTTTGTGTTTCCGCTGCCTGACCCTAATGGGATTCCCTAACAGTGGTATCAGAGCCAGGTTGCAAAGCTATGTTTTGGGCATTTGTTTACGTTTCATGATGGCATGTTTTTCATTCTGCAAAAGCTTTTAAAAATTTTGATTTATGAAATCGTTTTCTTGTTATAAGCTTTATATTCTGTTTTGTAAAATTGTTTGCGAGACTTGTTTTGAAAAACATCAAGCATGTTATGTATGAAATAATATCATGATTCCTATGCTCATATGTTTTCTGTAAATTGTATGAGATACGGTTTATTGGCTTTCTCATTTGAAGTATACGTTTTTGTTATTTTAGAGGCTTGTATGATATTTGCGTTTTCATAATGCGTTGATCTCCGAGCATGAATAGTTCATGTTGTGGGGCGTCAAGTGATAAGGTTTAAGTGTTAAACCTTGGCCGTCCTTAACCTAGGGTTCAAACGTTGAAACCTAGGCAGCCATCATGAGAAAGGTACAATTTGAATTCTAGGTTTTGAAACCCTAGACGGTGCTGCCTACATGTGCCTTGACGGCTGCATTGTGAAGTGTTCACAACAAGGAATTAGGGTTTCAAAGTGGTTGAAACCCTAGCCGAAATTTTAGAGCTGTTAATGGTCAGCGGGACCCCCGTACATTCTCTGCGTAGCGCCTTATTACCGACCCACGTGTTTAATGGCCCATTTTAAAATTATTTTTTTTAATGCTTTCAAATGGGTTATAATTAATTAATTAACACGTTGCATGGTAAATGGTTATGGTCTTAGTTATTTTATTTAAATACAGCCTACGTGCTGTGCCTCTTTTCATTCTGTTGTATTTCTTTTCTCAACCCTTCACTCGTATGTAAAGCGAGTTTCTTTAAAATCTTGTAATCTTGATCGAGCCATCAAAGTAGAGACCTAGAAGAAAACTAGAGTGGTGACTCTTATAACACCCTCGGTTAAATAAGATAGACCCTTCTATAGGATCATCCTATTTAACTAAGAGTGTTAACAGTTTTCAGAAAAAATGAATATTTTTTTTAAAAAAATAAAATAATGGCAGATTAGTGGAAGCAATTAGTAGATAAATCACATAGTCATTCACAAACTATAAGCAATTGTACTCTTAACAGAATGGGGCACGCAGGCACCCTTAAGTATTTATACAGTCATCCATTATCTTATTATTCACTAATAAATATTCCACTACATATATCTTCATTTAATGAAGGCTTCCAGTTGGTTCAATGTATTGTTGTTTGTCGTACTCCGGTTCTTGGTTTCCTATTTCCTCTGTTAATATTCAACAGTAAGGGTGAGTATAACCCAAGACCCTGGAAGTTATCCGATGCGGACATATCCGGTCAATAGATAATATCACATAAATCATACAATTAACATAATTACAAATATAACAATCAAGGATGTTATCATGGAATGCATGAGTTCGGTTTATTGTGATTTATCTTTGGTTAAATCTCATGATGTATGTAGGCCTAATAAATCAATCCACCATCACCATTTTGTTATTCTTTTGTAGTCATTCTGCTCAATTTGCCTCTTGGGCACATCATTTTTCATTCTAGAGCGATCGGAGTCCACCAAGCTCCCATTCATTATTTCATCATAAGGTACGAATGAACTCACTGGTTCTCATCATTTATATATATATATTCTTGGGACTTGGATCTCCACGATCATAGATACATTCCGTCGTTTAGTCAAAGTACACCAGAATTGCATCGTCTCACCCGGCTTCAGGCGCGACTCTGATGCCATTGGGTTTCTGTTCCGGTCGTACTCCCAAGATTCTCCTCAGAGATCGAACGTGAATGTCCTCCAGCGTACCAGGTGTATGCTCTAGTTTTACTCCCTCAAAAATATTTTCATGATGCGAAATGCATTATTTTTATCATTTGATCCTTGGGTATCTTATGTGTTTCCAGTCTCATAATATTTATTCACAAGTTCTTGGCTAAAATAATACTTTGTTTGAAGAGTAAGTAATATGTTTCTTATTCCATTACTCATAATTAAAATAATAATAATATCAATAACAATAATAATAGTTAATAATAATAATAATAAGAATAGTAATAATAATGATGATAATAATAGAAATAAGAATAATAATGATAATTGTAACATCTCAATTTTTATGATTTTCATAAAAATAATTTAAAAGGATTAAAGAAGAATTCTGAATGAAAATCCGAGTGAAAATGTTTAAACCATATTTTTTGAGTAAAAATGTTTGATTCCAAGTGAAAATGTTGAATACCAGATTTTCCGAGTAAAATGAGTTGATTCCGAGTGAAAATGAGTTTTTCCGAGTGAAATAACCATGATTCCGAGTGAAATCAGACTGAAAAGAGTTTTCTGAGTGAAATAACTATAATTCCGAGTGGAATCAGACTGAGAAGATGTTTTCTGAGTGAAATATATCTGGGTGGATGGTTTACCGAGTGAAATCATGTATTTTACTTAAAATGATTCGGTCGGTTTACGTAAAACAGATATTTAATTCAAAATCTGTTTGAAATTTAAATAATTTATTTGTATTCTTAGGTAACCGGTCGGATTGTTAAAAACCGAGCTTGTTATCATTGATTCCGACTTCTATTTATAATTCTTCACTGGAATTCACATAGACACCTGATTATCATGCAATCATGGTAAATTACAAGATGACAAACAATTTAAACACAATTAAAAACACACACACAAAATGTAAAACAAAACAATCACACAATGTAAACAAAACAGTTAAGTTTTCTTATCTACCACCCTAAACCAGAATTTGACATTGTCCTCAATGTTAAAATCGATGATAAAAGGATAAGAAAACTTACATGGAGTAACCCCAAACCGGGATTTGACATAGTTATTATTTTCTTTTCTTTTTATTTTTTTTTATTTTTTACTTCAAATTCAAAATAAAACAACAAATTTTTATAGGGTTACCTCCCTATCAGTGCTAAGTTTTAAGTCTTCAGCCAGACTTCTCACCATTTGGATTTATTCATCAGAAGCATCAAACAAGTCCAAGTCACTTGCTTGTTGTATTGGTTGACCTGTCAAGTAGTACTTTACTCTCTGTCCATTTACCTTAAATGTACCAGATTTCTCGCTCCATAACTCAACAGCTCCAAAGGGAAAAACCTTTGTTACCTTGAATGGTCCCGACCATCGGGATCTCAGTTTACCTGGAAAAAGTTTTAATCTGGAATTAAACAGTAAAACCATATCACCTAGTTTGAATGTTCTCCGTAGGATGTGACGATCATGCCATTGTTTGGTTTTCTCTTTATAAATTCTGGCATTTTCGTATGCATCTAAACGGAGTTCTTCAAGCTCATTTAATTCCAACAACCTATGTTCACCTGCAGCCTTATGATCAAAGTTAAGAGTTTTAACAGCCCAAAAAGACTTATATTCCAGCTCAACAGGTAAATGGCAAGGCTTCCTATAAACTAGCTTAAAAGGTGTGGTTCCAATGGGAGTTTTATATGCGGTTCTGAACTGTTCTTTACTGGGGGTGTAAAAGTATGGTTGATGAACAATTCAAAATGTACATGTAATGTCAATCTGGTACAAGGAGATATTTATAAATGTGCAAGTACGGAGTATCCTTGTATACTGGGGCGGAATACAATGCACTCTAGGCGGTGTGACAGTCCGCCTGAAGTAACCTCCTTTGCCTTGACACAATTGGTGGTGGTACCTGCAATTATTCTCCGACGCTCAAGTTAGTATTCTGAAATACTGTAAGACTTAGAAAGCAAATCTGAGAGAATTATGCAAGTAAAAGTGTAAGGTCCAGAATTGAGGGGGCTCCCTCTATACCTTTTTGTTGAGGTTTATATACCTGTTACTGGTGCTCCATTATTGGTAGGACCCGTTCCTTGTTTTCTGGCATAATGCAAGAAAGGTAGTGGGTCCCTGTGTCGTTCACGAGCACCATCGCTGTAGTGGGTATTTCCACTTGCTTGGAAAGCGTTAATGCCTTATTATTTTATTCATTGTTCCCTTTTATGCATGACAGCGTGATTCCCATTTTCAACCTCTCAAGACAGAGTCAATCTCGTGCCGGGGTTATAAGTATGGGCTCGCTACGCAATATAGGAAATTCAATATTCCGCCTATGGCTTGGCAGAGTAGTATGCATTGGAAATACTTTATGCATGTGTATAAGATATTCAATATTTTCCACCTTGGCGGAGTAATAAGCTTTGGCGGAGTAACGTGCTTTGGCGGAGTTACGTGCCCTGGCGGAGTTACATGCCTTGGCGAAGTAACGTGCCCTGGCGGTATGTACTCCGTATAAAAGTAATTATAAGGTATTTGAGACGTACTTCTCCTGTTCAAAATGCTGATCTGGCAAAGCATTAAAACCATGCTCTTGGGGACCGGTGTTGGGACCGGATCATATGCCCCCTAGCTTGTTATAGTGACTGACGGAGTTACTTTAATAAGCTATGACACTTTTAGCTTTTATAGGCATGGGTTTAGGCGGCGTTTGCTAGTTCAGGATTTACGGACAAGTGTTTTCATGCATTTATTGCTTTCGTCGTTACTTGCCACGCCTGTCATTAAAGCACCTCGAAACCACGTTTTGCCGCTTCAATATCTCATTGCCACGTATGCCCTCGTAACGATTGCCATTCCAATGATGGGACATAAATGCGTGGGATGGCAGTTGAAATACGTTTTCGAGGTTATTACCATGGGCCTTGGATTTTGAAAATGCGGCCCAGGAAATACCTGCCCTTAGATTCATCTATCAGTTTCAGAATCAAAGGAATCGTCAGTGAGATTCATCCAATGACTGTAAACACATCTTTGAAGTTTTTGAGGTTCCGCTTATTTCCCCCAAGCCATGCCTATAAATAGGTAAACTCTTGGGAGAGGAAATGTTTTGCTTCGTCTTCTACCTTGCGTTTTTGTGCTGAAACTGCTTTTGGGATGCTACTTTCTTGCAAGTTGTTTGTTGTTCTCAGTTCATCACTTCTTCAGAAATTTTAAGGTAACTCTCTTGTTCCTCTGTTTTCTGTCTTCACTGTTATTGGGTTGGTTTTGTTTTCTTTATATGTGTGTTTGTTAAAACAAGGATGAGAGGAAAAAAGTCAGAGTCGTGCTCTAGGGTTTCTGTTCGCCCCATGTTTTCGGATATTGAGAGTGAAGATGAGGCTTTCTATACTGGGAGGGATTCAACATTTTACAACAGTGTGGCGTGTTTTAGTAATGCTGTACATTCGTTTGTATCAGGAGGTATTTCCCAAATACAAGTGATAACGATGACAGAATGTCAGAATGTTGTGTTGCATGGGTTGGACTGGGAAAAAATGCTTGAAACTGACCCTTATTGTTGGGTTGAGGAAGATGTTAAAGATGCTTCCTCTCGTCATGCAACAATAAGTGGTGGGGTGATGGAGTTGTCTGTGCCAATCTGGAAGGATGAAAGGTTTGAAAGGAGGTTCATCGTCCGTTCGCCGAAGACGTTTGAACGTATATGCCATCGTCCTCAAGATGAACGTACATTATACATGTACGATATTTTGTTTACCCAGCTGGGGGTACGATTTCCGCTGAATAAGTTCCAGATGGGCGTACTCAGATTTCTGGACTGTGCGCCCTTCTCAGCTGCACCCTAATGGTTGGGGGATAGTTCACAGCTTTGAAGTGTTGGCTAAACATCTGGAATTTATGCCTACTGTGGTGTTGTTCTTTGCTTTCTGTCGCATCATGAGGAGGGTGAATGCGAGAACTGGCGGTATGGGTTTTGTAACTCTTCGGGCGGAGCCGAAGATTGTGAACTTTAAGGCGTTTGCTGACTTCGCCAAGGAAGGCGGACTTCACTTCAGAATGAGCTTTGTAAAAGTCTCTGTCAGGAAGAACAAGTCCGTCTTTTGGCGGAGTAAGGAGGGAATTGATAAATTCCCAGTAGCATGGACCCACGAGCACTTCCTCCTAACCAAACAAGCTTATGAAGTTGAGGAGAGTGCCCTATCAGCTACTTCCGTGGAAGTCCTGTGGACATTGAAGGAGTACAACTCCGTCCATAAGCAGATTTTATGCCGAAGGCTGCTTGGGCAGGATGCTGAGGGATACTTGAGTAATGCTTTATCATTAACAATTCCAATGTTGCTTGAATATTACTCCTGTTGTTTCCTGCAGCTTCTAATTATATTTATGTATGTTATTTTGCAGGAGAAATCGTTGAATTTCCTGGGATGGAGCGTATCAAGCAAATTCGCATGAGTCGCCAGGAAATCGATGCAGAAAATAATGTGCAGCCTAGGAGGAATCTGGCTGCTGCTCTAACAAAAACTCTCCCTTTCCCTGCTTCCACTAACGTAGTGACGTTAGAGGGTGTTGCAGGGTCCTCAACGGTTGAGGTTGAAAGGCGATCTAAAAAACGCCAAGAACCAGAAACTGTTGAGGTGGAGGAAGTGGATCCCCACCCCTTGCAAAAGAGGAAGACTAAGGGCAAGGAGAAGGTTGGGGAAGTGGCAGGGGCATCATCTGATGCTGCCATTGATGTGGAAGAGATTCCAGAGACACCAGCTGTGGATGTCAATGCTAAAGTGGGCGGTATGGAGGGAGTTCCTGAAGAAGATGTTGTGGGGGAGGAGATGGAGGGAATTCAAGCTTCTCCAGTCCGCCAACCTGAGAGTCCTGCCCTGGACTTGACTGCTCAAGGAACAACAGTTTTCTTAGTCAATGTTCCAGGGGAGCCATCTAGGCGATCCGTCTCTTTGCCTCTGGCGGGGTCTCGTCTGAACCCTTATTTGTATTTCTCAAATGTGGGATCCCGCCAGTCAGAGAGGCGCGATCCAGACTTCATTCTCTGCCCGGACATCGACTTTGAGGAAGTTGCAGATGCCACTGCTGCTGCAAGGTGGCATCTTGCTGAAATTGATGGTTTCCTCGCTTCCGTACCATGTATTGCGGAGGTAGCTGCTGAGGCCGCCCTGTTTCAAGAATCATTTCATGATTCTATTGAAAAAATACGCAGCTTGGAGCATGATAACGAACAACTGTCGGAGGTGATCAAAGCTAAAGATAAACATCTTGACACCGCCAACTCTGATATAAAGAAGCTGGAAGAGGAGCTGGCTCGGGTCAGAGCTGACAAGGCCCTTCTAGAAAAGCAAGTCTCGGGTTTGAAAGATCAAAATACAAAACTGAGCGACGAGGTGGGCGAGCTGACCCGAGTGAAGGCTGACAATGTTCTGCTGAAACAAGAAGTTTTTAATCTGAATCAGTAGAACCAAAAACTGGGTGAGGGTGTGAGCGAACTTCAGCAGAGGTTGGTCTCCTTTGAAATTAATAAGACTTTTGCTGAAGACGCCTGGGCGGCGGAGTTGGACCAAACAGCCACTGCATATACTAACCTTGAGAAACAGGTTGAAGAGTTGTAAGCTGAAAAAGCCACTTCAGATGTCGCCAATAAACGTCTTGATAAAGAATTACAATCGGCTTTGGATGCAGCTGAAGCGGCAATTGATGATGCTTTCAGCATGGCTGTTCGGCAACTCCGTCATCGCAACCCAGGCGTTGCTCTCAACACTGCAGGCATCCATCCTTATTATGAATTTATCAATGGTGAATTGATGGTGCCCGTTCAGGGGGGTCATATTCCTGTACCCAATGTAGAGTATGTTTTGGCGGACTTGCCCCCCTCACAAAGTTTATCCAAACCCAGTGAGAGTCACCCCAGCTCCGCCCACTAAGAAGGAGTGCCACCTGAGCCTTGAAGATTAGCTCCGGGGTTCTTTTGCAAATTTTGTTTTTTGCATTTTAATAATATTGCCTTGTTCCAGGATAGGCTCTGGACCCTTTTCAATCTTTGACAATATTTAATGAAGCGTATTTTCTATAAATCAATACTTGTTCATATAAACACTGTCTGAGTCCGTCGGATTTATGCCTTGTAAAACGATATTAAGAAGGCAGCGTAATCATTTGAGGACTTAATGAAATATGACTAAGTATAATGAGGCGGAATAACCCCTTTAGGAATTTCATTGAAGTGAATTCTGTAAGGAGGCGGAGTAGCCTCTTAAGAATTTCAATGAAGTAAATTCAATAATGAGGCGTAGTAGCCTCTTAGGAATTTCAATGAAGTGAATTCTGTAAGGAGGCGGAGTAGCCTCTTAAGAATTTCAATGAAGTAAATTCAATAATGAGGCGTAGTAGCCTCTTAGGAATTTCATTGAAGTGAATTCTGTAAGGAGGCGGAGTAGCCTCTTAAGAATTTCAATGAAGTAAATTCAATAATAAGGCGTAGTAGCCTCTTAGGAATTTCATTGAAGTGAATTCTGTAAGGAGGCGGAGTAGCCTCTTTAGAATTTCAATGAAGTAAGTTCAATAATGAGGCGTAGTAGCCTCTTAGGAATTTCATTGAAGTGAATTCTGTAAGGAGGCGGAGTAGCCTCTTAAGAATTTCAATGAAGTAAATTCAATAATGAGGCGTAGTAGCCTCTTAGGAATTTCATTGAAGTGAATTCTGTAAGGAGGCAGAGTAGCCTCTTAAGAATTTCAATGAAGTAAATTCAATAATGAGGCGTAGTAGCCTCTTAGGAATTTCATTGAAGTGAATTCTGTAAGGAGGCGGAGTAGCCTCTTAAGAATTTCAATGAAGTAAATTCAATAATAAGGCGTAGTAGCCTCTTAGGAATTTCATTGAAGTAAATTCTGTAAGGAGGCGGAGTAGCCTCTTAAGAATTTCAATGAAGTAAATTCAATAATGAGGCGTAGTAGCCTCTTAGGAATTTCATTGAAGTGAATTCTGTAAGGAGGCGGAGTAGCCTCTTAAGAATTTCAATAAAGTATATTCAATAATGAGGTGTAGTAGCCTCTTAGGAATTTCATTGAAGTAAATTCTGTAAGGAGGCGGAGTAGCCTCTTAAGAATTTCAATGAAGTAAATTCAATAATGAGGCGTAGTAGCCTCTTAGGAATTTCATTGAAGTGAATTATGTAAGGAGGCGGAGTAGCCTCTTAAGAATTTCAATGAAGCACAATTTTCGCAAGTGTTATACTTACTTGGACTTGTTGATAGTGCTTTGAGTTTGTTGATTATGTACTCCGTAAAACATTGGCTGTTAGGCGGAGTCAAGTTTTGGATGGAGCGTTCATCCCTTTGAATTTGAATTGGAGTGTATCTCCTGATCAAGTGAAAATTGTTGAATCCAGGGTTGGTATGGTGCAGCATATAGCTGTGACACCAATCCTTTCTGTAGGAATTTGGCTGGACCTTAGAGCTAGTATGGTGCAGCATATAGCTGTGACACCAATTCTTTCTGCAAGAAGCCTGCAAGAACTCGGGTTCGATATGGTGCAGCATATAGCTGTGACACCAATTCTTTCCACAGGAAGCCTGCAGGACCTTGGGGTCGGTATGGTGCAGCATATAGCTGTGACACCAATCCTTTCCCCCCAAGGAGTTTTTTGGACCTTAGGGTCGGTATGGTGCAGCATATAGCTGTGACACCAATCCTTTCCCCCCAAGGAGTTTTTTGGACCTTAGGGTCGGTATGGTGCAGCATATAGCTGTGACACCAATCCTTTCCCCCCAAGGAGTTTTTTGACTCCGTTTGTGAAGCTTTGTTGCACGTTGGATGTTCTTTATGGAATAAAGAGTTGTGCCATTATGCTTCAATTGTTGGAGCCGGTGTCTTATCTGCATGGGAACAAGTTCTGCCATGGATAGTTAACTGAAAATTAGAATGAAGATTGAATGTAGGAAGGCATTTTATTAATGATGGAACTACATAAAGAGCTGAGTTGGGATATGTCTCATCAGAACCTTTTCAAGGAAAGCCCATTTGGGAAGAACCTTAAGTTAGGAGAGAGATCATATCGTATTACCCAACTAGCTGTAATATATGCGTAAATTTAAAATGTTCCATTTATTCCTGACCGGAGTGCCATCTAAGTTTTCTAGGCGGAATGTGCCTTTGCCCAGAATTTCGACGACTCGGTATGGACCTTCCCATGTTGGTGCCAATTTGCCTTGGTGTGCAAATTTGTTACCGATATTGGCCCTTCTCAAGACCAAATCTCCTTCTTTGAAACGGCGTTCAGAAACACGTATGTTATACCATTTGGCGGCCTTTGCTTTAACAGCTTGGTCCCTCACAAAGGCTTCCTCTGTCAACTCCGCCAAGACCTCGAGTTCATGGGCGAGGTTCTGTTGATTGGCTTCTTCGTTGAAATGGAGGACTCGAGCTGATGGGGCTGCCAATTCAATGGGAATAACAGCTTCGACTAAATATGTCAGCCGATATGGAGATTCATTTGTGGTGGAGTGAGGGGTTGTTCTATATGCCCATAGAACGTGGCATAATTGATTTGCCCAATCTCCCTTTGCTTCACCAAGGCGTTTCTTAAGGCCTTTCAAGATTTCTCTGTTGGCAGCTTCAGCTTGGCCATTGGTTTGAGGGTGTTCCACAGAAGAGAAAATCTGCGTAATGCTGAGATTTTCCAGGAGTTCAGTGAACTTACGATCTGTGAATTGGGTGCCATTATCAGTGACTATGCGTCCAGGGACTCCGAAACGTGCAATGATATTTTCATATACGAATCTGCGAGTCCTGGCTGATGTAATATGCACCACTGCCTCTGCTTCAATCCATTTGGTGAAGTAATCAACACCAACTATCAAGTATTTGATACCGCCGGGCGCAGTTGGGAATGGACCCAAGATATCCATGCTCCATTGATAGAAAGGCCAAGGCGTTATTGATGATGACATTTCTTCCGCCGGAGAATGGTGGAGATTTGCGAATCGTTGACATTGATCGCACTTTTGAACATACGAGGCGGAATCATGCTTCAGGGTGGGCCACCAGTACCCCGCCCTGAGTATTTTCCGCATAAGGCTACGTGCCCCTGGATGGTGTCCACATTGCCCTTCATGGACTTCTTCTAACACAGCTTGCACCTCATTTTCGTTTATGCATATTAAGTAAGGAACAGAGATTCCTCGGTGGTATAACTGTCCGTCTAGGAGTGTATAGTAAGGTGCTTCTTTCTTTAGTTTTCGTCGCTCAAGATCATCCGTGGGTAATTGTCCATTAACAAGGTAACAAACTATCGGTGCTACCCAGGAATTATCATCAAAAGAGCGGCTTTTAATCATATACGCTGAGGAAAGAAAGGAAATGCTTGGCTCCGCCAAGGTACTTTGTACAACCGTAGTTGTGCATCCTGCCTTCTTTGTGCTAGCCAACCTGGAGAGGATATCAGCACGTGTATTTTCTTCACGGGGTACATGCTTGAAAGTGACTTCATCGAAGCGCTGCTTTAACTCATTGACGCAGTCTAGATATTGTTGTAGCAGAGGTTCTTTAGCCTGATACTCACCAAGAATTTGTGAGATTACTAATTGAGAATCACTGCATAGGGTGACAGTTTTGGCCCCAATATCTTGTGCTGCTCTGAGTCCGGCCAAGCAGGCTTCATACTCCGCCTGATTGTTAGACGTAGTGAAGGTAAAGTGCAGTAAAATTTTAAGGTGTACCCCGTCATCACTTTCCACAACAATTCCTGCTCCACATCCTTTGCTATTGGAAGACCCATCTACGTATACCGTCCAGTGTGAGTGATCTGCCTCTGGGCTAGAACCTGTTAACTTAACTACGAAATCTGCTAGGACTTGTGCCTTGATAGCAGTTCTTGGTTCATAGGATATGTCAAATTCAGAGAGTTCTACGGCCTATTTGATCATTCTTCCAGCTAGGTCTGGTTTGAACAGTATAGTACGAAGTGGCAAGTCTGTGCGAATCAGGATAGGATGGGCATGGAAGTATGGTCTTAGGCATCGTGAAGCCCAAACAACTGCAAGTGCTGCCTTTTCAATCTTTTGATAACGGCACTCTGCACCATGCAATGTTTTACCAGTGAAATACACCGGTCGTTGGCCTTCAGTCGTTTCCTTGACCAGGGCTACTGCCAAAGCTTCATCTGAAACAGACAAATAAACAATGAGTTGCTCACCCGGGCTTGGTTTTACAGGATTAGAGGGCTGGCCAAGACATTTTTCAAGCTTTGGAAAGCTGCCTCTTGCTCTGGGCCCCAACTGAATTTTTTGTCTTTTTTCAACATTTTGTACAAGGGAAGAGAGCGATGAGCCATTTTTGGCATGAACCGTGCTAGAGCAGCGATTTTGCCATTGAGGGATTGTACCTCTCTCAATGTTTTGGGGCTCTGCAACTCTTGGATTACGCGACATTTGTCAGGATTAGCCTCAATACCTCTTTGTGTTAGCATGAAACCCAGGAATCTGCCCCCAGGGACAGCAAATGTATACTTTAATGGGTTGAGTCTCATGTCGTATTGTTGTAGGCGTTGAAAAATGAGGCGTAGATCTTTAACATGATCTCCTCCTTCTGGGGTCTTGGCAATAATATCATCAATATACACTTCTACCAGCTTTGTGTGCATACCCTCAAAAACTTTGTTGATCATACGCTGGTAGGTTGCCCCGGCGTTCTTTAACCCAAATGGCATGACGTTGTAGCAAAAGACTCCTTTGTCATTAACAAATGCTGTCTTCTCTTGATCATCCTCACACATTGGAATTTGGTTGTACCCGGAGTAAGCATCCATAAAAGATAGATACTTGTATCCAGAGGAATCGTCAACCAATCTGTCAATGTTGGGGAGAGGGTATGGATCCTTAGGACAACATTTATTTAAGTCAATGTAGTCTATGCACATACGCCACTTGCTATTGGCTTTCTGTACCATGACCATGTTAGAGAGCCAGGAGGAGTAACGGAGTTCCCTGATGAACCCCGCCTTGAGGAGCTCCTCTGTTTGTTCACAAGTAGCTTTTTGCTTAGCAGGACCCATACGCCGTTTCTTTTGTGCCACGGGCTTAGTTTCAGGATACACCGCCAGGCGGTGACAACAAAAGTTGGGATCCATGCCAGGCATGTCTGCAACGGTCCAAGCGAAGATTTCTTTATACTCATGGAGAAGTGCAATTAGTCTTGCCTCCATGTTAGCCTTAAGCTTGTCATTGATGTTTGTAATCTGTTCCGGGGTGCTACCCAAAACAATGGACTTGGATCCGCCATCAGGAGTTGGTTTCAAAGGGTTCAGGGGGTCTATAGAAGACTCCGCCCTGGGGTCAAGATCCACCAAATTGACGGATGCCGCCGCACTGCCCCCTTCATTCAACTTTCTTTTCTTAGACACGGCTTCCAGCTTTACCATGTTAAGACTCAAGTTGTAGCAATAGAGAGCCATTTCTTGGTCACCCCTCACAGATAAGACTTGATTATCTTTGTCAATGAACTTGATTAAAAAATGGGGAGTTGAAACGATGGCTTCCATGGCATTCAGGGTAGGCTGCCCAATGATGCCATTGTAGGGAGACTTCATATCAATAACAAGAATCCTGGATTTCATAGTCCTTGCTCCAGGTTCGCCGTCAAAGGTAATTCTCGTATCTAAGTAGCCTTTAGTGGGCTGTTTGGCACCATTGAAGGCTATAAGGCCCTGTGTATATGGCTGCAAATCTGCATCAGTTAGTCCCATACGTTTAAAACAGTCATAAAAGATAACATCGCAGGAACTTCCCTGATCAATTAGGATGCGTTTTACATCCATATTAGCGATTACCGCAATAATCACTAGTGCATCATCTCCTTCAGGAATAGTAGGGCCAAAATCGTCGTCCGTGAAGGTTATAGGTGGAGTCTGGACCCCGTTTCTGAATGGGCGATATTCTTTGCTCTTGCCTTGCACAGACAAGATCATGCGATGATGATTCTTCCTGGCGGAGTTTGAGGGTCCGCCCCCGGCGAAGCCTCCAGCTATCATGTCTATAACCTGCCTTTTGCCCCTCGATCTGGGTTCTGGGCTTGGTTCTTTTTGGGCGGACTCCAGAACAACGCCCTTTTGTTTTTCTGTTGCCGCCGTGCGTTTAGGCTCCCGAGTGTTATCAGGATCAGGAGAACGATCGCGAGATCTTTTTTCAAACCTCTCTAGCTCATCATGAGATTTACCCTTAAACAAATAATGTTTCAGCTTGCCTTCACGAATAAGCACCTCAATGGTATTTTTGAGTTGCTTGCACTCCTCCGTGGTATGGCCAACTGATTCGTGGAACTCACAATATTTCTTTGGGTTCCCACCGCGTCTGATTGGAGGTGGACGTTGAATCCCATAAACGTTAAGGGTAGTCCATCCTATTTCACGCAAGATTTGTTCATATGTCGTGTTCAGGGGTGCATAATGAGCGAAATTGAACACTCGTTGCTGTTTGAAGGGTTGGTTCCCTGCTTTGTCTTTCTGGGGGAACTTATCATTCCTGGATGATTTTTCCTTCACTTTGTCATGGTGTGAAGCTGAAGGAGGTGGCTTAATGCGAGATGCAGTGGCTTCCAAGTGCATCTCAATACCTACGTACTTAGATGCCTTTCTGCGAAACTCCTCCATGGTGGATGGAGGTCCTTTTGCCAATGACAAAGCAAAAGGTGATTTCGGTTGCATGGCTTCGATGAGGATGTGCAACTGGATTGCTTCTGTCAAGTCAGGGACCAGGGCCGCCTCTTTGTAAAATCTCTTCAGGAAATCTTTTAGAGACTCCTTATCACCTTGTTTGATCTGAGCCAAGGTGTGGGAGGTTCTAGGTGTATCCCTAGAGATTACAAAGTGACTGCCAAAAGCTGTGGCCAAGTCTTCCCATGAATCAATGGAACCTGAAGGTAAACTCTTGAACCAGCTAAGAGCTTCACCTGTAAGGGTCCTGGGGAACATTCTGCACATGACATCTTCTTCTGCACCTAAGAACATAGCCTCGTAGATGTAAGCATCTAAATGCTTAGAAGGATCTGTTTCCCCAGTGTATTTTCCTATGGAAATGGGTTACATAGTTTGTAAATGTCTGGGAACATGCGCATTCATGAGTCTTTTGGAAAATGGGATACTCATCTTGTATCCCGAGGGGGATGCGTTTGAAACTGCTCTTCTCCCCTCATGATGTTGAGCATTTGACAGTGGGAGGCTTCGTTGCTCTTCCATGTAAGTAGGGATGCGAGAGTAATTTGGAGTACTCGATTCCTCCTGTGCATGCGATTCATGGCGAGGCTGGTTTGCAGGGCCCGCTCTCTCGTGCATAGGATTTACCTTCTCACGACGAAGCTCTGCAATTTCTTCTTTCAGCATTCTGATCATGTCATCTCTCGGATCTGGAGAGTCAACATGCGTTGCCTTTTTGTGAGCATCGTTGTCAAAGTTGAGACGTCTAGGATTGCGTGGAGGAGAATCCTCTATCTGCATTTCTGGTCCTGGTCTCTCCATTAATGATGAATGTAATGGGAATTGCTCAAGGATTATGGGATTACCAATTTTACAGGTCCCACTGGGCGTGCCAATGAACTGTTCTTTACTGGGGGTGTAAAAGTATGGTTGATGAACAATTCAAAATGTACATGTAATGTCAATCTGGTACAAGGAGATATTTGTAAATGTGCAAGTACGGAGTATCCTTGTATACTGGGGCGGAATACAATGCACTCTGGGCGGTGTGACAGTCCACCTGAAGTAACCTCCTTTGCCTTGACATAATTGGTGGTGGTACCTGCAATTATTCTCCGACGCTCAAGTTAGTATTCTGAAATACTGTAAGACTTAGAAAGCAAATCTGAGAGAATTATGCAAGTAAAAGTGTAAGGTCCAGAATTGAGGGGGCTCCCTCTATACCTTTTTGCTGAGGTTTATATACTTGTTACTGGTGCTCCATTATTGGTAGGACCCGTTCCTTGTTTTCTGGCATAATGCAAGAAAGGTAGTGGGTCCCTGTGTCGTTCACGAGCACCATCGCTGTAGTGGGTATTTCCACTTGCTTGGAAAGCGTTAATGCCTTATTATTTTATTCATTGTTCCCTTTTATGCGTGACAACGTGATTCCCATTTTCAACCTCTCAAGACAGAGTCAATCTCGTGCCGGGGTTATAAGTATGGGCTCGCTACGCAATATAGGAAATTCAATATTCCGCCTATGGCTTGGCGGAGTAGTATGCATTGGAAATACTTTATGCATGTGTATAAGATATTCAATATTTTCCACCTTGGAGGAGTAATAAGCTTTGGCGGAGTAACGTGCTTTGGCGGAGTTACGCGCCCTGGCGGAGTTACATGCCTTGGCGGAGTAACGTGCCCTGGCGGTATGTAGTCCGTATAAAAGTAATTATAAGGTATTTGAGATGTACTTCTCCTGTTCAAAATGCTGATCTGGCAAAGCATTAAAACCATGCTCTTGGGGACCGGTGTTGGGACCGGATCAGGTTCTATATGCCCATAAAGAATCATCTAACTTAATAGATCAATCCTTACGTGATGTATTAACCACTTTTTGAAGAATGTTTTTAATTTCCCGATTGGATACCTCAACTTGTCCACTAGTTTGTGGGTGATAAGGTGTAGCAACCTTATGCCTAACTCCATATTTCCTTAGAAGGGTCTGAAAAGTTTTCTAAATAAAATGAGACCCTCCATCACTTATAACACATTTTGGGACCCCAAACCTCGGAAATATTATTTTCTTGAAAAGCTTAATAACAGTCTTAGCATCAGAATGGGGTGAAGCAATGGCTTCCACCCATTTTGACACATAGTCAACTGCCACTAATATGAACTGATTTCCAAAAGAGGAAGGAAAAGGTCCCATAAAATCAATACCCCATACATCAAACAATTCAACTTCTAAAATAGTATTCAATGGCATTTCATGTCTCTTACCAATGTTACCTGTTCTTTGGCAAGCATCATAAGTTAGAACATACTTACGTACATCCTTAAAAATATGTGGCCAATAGAACCCAGCTTGCAATATTTTAGCTGCTATCTTGGAGGTGCTCATGTGCCCTCCACAGGAAAGCGAATGACAATGGTTCAAGATATCATGGACCTCATCTTGTGAAACGCATCTCCGAATCAAACCATCCGCACATTTCTTGAATAGGAGGGGTTCATCCCAATAATAATGCTTGACATCTGCATAAAACTTTTTCTTTTGCTGGAAGTTAAGGTCAGGAGGTAAAATACCACATGCAAAAAAATTTACAAAATCAGCATACCAAGGAACACGTTGGATACTAAGATTCAAGAGTTGTTCATCTGGAAAAGATTCATTGATGGGGATATTATCTGTTTCTTCTTTTTTGGATGTCAATCTAGACAGGTGGTCAGCGACCAGATTCTCAGTACCCTTCTTATCCTTAATTTCCAAGTCAAATTCTTGCATTATTGGAATCAACCTAATCAGCCTCGGCTTTGCTTCCTTTTTATTCAATAGATACTTAATGGCAGAGTGATCAGTGTAAACAATAACATGTGAACCCACCAAGTAAGATCTAAATTTATCAAAAGCAAAGACAATGGCTAACAGTTCTTTCGCAGTTGTGGCATAATTTACCTCAGCATCATCCAGCGTCTGGCTGGCATAATGAATTATATAAAGCTTCTTGTCCGTTCGTTGCCCAAGCACAGCCCCTACTGCGTAATCACTCGCATCACACATCAACTTGAATGGGAGTTCCCAATCAGGGGGTTGAACAATGGGGGCAGAGATTAGAGCTTGCTTAATCCTGCAAAAAGCTTTCATACAACTAGAATCAAAATTGAAAGGCACATCCTTACCCAGAAGAGTTGTAAGAGGCTTTGTGATCTTGGAGAAATCTTTAATGAACCGACGGTAAAACCCTGCATGTCCAAGAAAACTCCGAATACCTTTCACATTTGTAGGTGGGGGCAATTTTTCAATTACTTCCACCTTAGCCTTATCAACTTTTATACCTCTCTCAGACACCAAGTGTCCAAGAACTATGCCTTCTCTTACTATAAAATGGCATTTTTCCCAGTTCAAGACCAGATTGGTCTCTTCACAACGCTACAAGACTTGGCACAAATTTGTTAAACAGTTATCAAAATCCAAACCATACACTGAAAAATCATCCATAAAGACTTCCATCACATTTTCAATAAGGTCAGAAAAAATTGCTTGTAAACCCCTTTGAAAAGTCGCAGGTGCATTACACAGACCAAAAGGCATACGCCTATAAGCATAAGTGCCATAAGGGCAAGTGAAGGTAGTCTTTTCTTGATCAGATGGATGAATGGGAATTTGATGAAAACCTGAATACCCATCCAAATAACAGAAATAAGAGTGTTTCGCAAGTCTTTCAAGCATCTGATCAATAAAAGGGAGAGGAAAATGATCTTTTTTTGTTGCGCTATTTAACTTCCTGTAATCAATGCACATGCGCCAACCAGAGACAATCCTAGTAGGAATCAAGTTATGTTTATCATTTTCAATCACAGTTATTCCCCCCTTTTTAGGCACCACATGGACAGGACTTACCCATTTACTACTATCAACAAGATATATGACTCCAGCATCAAGCAATTTCAAAATTTCCTTTTTAACCACTTCTTGCATTTTTGGATTTAATCTCCTAAGTGGTTCTACTGTGGGCCTACTTTCATCTTCTACAGTAATCCTATGCATACAAAGAGAAGGGCTAATTCCTTTGATATCATCCATTGTATAACCTATTACTTTTCTATACAACCTAAGTTATTTCAAAAGTTTTTCAGTTTCACATGGATTCAATTCAGCATTAACAATCACAGGATATGTGGAATTAGGACCAAGAAACTCATACCTTAATGAAGCTAGTAAGGGTTTTAATTCCACATTGGGGCTTACCACTTTGTTACCCATGACCTCAGTATCATGTTTTAGTGGGGCCTCAGAGCAATCAGATGTTTCTGCAGGCTCAATCATGAAAACAGTTTCAAGTGGGTCATTAGGAAGGGTTGCTTCCTTTACCACTTGTTCAATAGAATCCACAATACAGCAAACATCATTATTAAAAGGTTTTTCTAAAGCATTTTTCAAGTTAAAATCAACCTTTTAGTCTCCAACAGTCAGAGACAACTTACCATTCTTGACGTCGATCACAGCACCTGCAGTTGCTAAAAATGGTCGTCCTAAAATAATAGGAATCAAAGAATCTTCGTCCATTTCTAGAACAATAAAGTCAGCAGGTATAAAAAATTTTCCTACTTTAATAGGAACATCCTCTAAAATTCCTACAGGATATTTAACAGATCTATCAGCCAACTGTAAAGACATCCTAGTAGGTTTTAGCTCACCCAATCCTAACTTTTTAGCAATAGATAATGGCATTAAACTCACACTCGCTCCTAAATCACACAATGCTTTATCTATATTCATGTCACCAATCATACAAGGAATAAAGAAACTACCTGGATCTTGGAGCTTGGGTGGAAGCTTTCTTTGAATTAGAGCACTACACTCTTCAGTAAGTGCTACTGTACCATCTTCCTCCAATCTTCTTTTGTTGGACAAAATGTCCTTCAAGAACTTTGCATATGTGGGCATTTTCTGCAAAGCATCTGTAAAGGGAATATTAATATACAATTTCTTTAAAACATCAAGAAACTTACCAAATTGTTTGTCCAACTTTGCTTTAGCCAAGCGCTAAGGAAATGGAATGGGAAGTTGATATGGCTTAAACTCCTCCTTCTTTTCTTGTGGTTTCTCTTCCTCAATTACTGGAGGAGATAGTGATTCATCCACTTTCTTTTCATTTTTTCTAGTCTTGCCAACTGGCCCATCATATTGAGTACAACTCCTAAGAATGACAGCCATGGTTTGGTTGGATGGTCCAGCTTCAGGTTTTCCAGGAAATGTTCCTGGTGCTCTTGTAGAATAAGAAGCTTGTTGGGCAATCTGATTTTCCAATATTTTATTGTGGGTGGCAAGAGAATCCACTTTTGAAGCTAAGTTCTTTATTGCCTCAGAGAACTCATCATTTTGTTTCAGTTGAGTAGCTACAAATGTTTCCATCAAGGACTCTAGTTTTGATTTTTGTGGAATGTAGGGCCCTTGCTGAGGTTTATAGCTACTTTGGTTACCTTAGAATACAGGTGGCCTATTTTGGAATCCAGGTGGTCCTTGTTGAGGTCTGTAATTATTTTGATAACCTCCACCATAATTTCCTATAGCATCCACCTGATGCATTTGAGTTTCTTGATTTAGGGTCATTAAATGGCAGTTCGTAGCTCCATGTCCTGAAACACCACAAACTTCACAAACAACATTAGCAGCACCTGTTGACCCTATCTTATCAAGTTTTAATGTTAATGCTTCAACTTGGGCAGAAAGTAAGGAAAGAGCATCAACAAAATACTTACCTGGTGTTTTAGCAGGTAATCCTCTTTTAGAATTCCACTGGTGAGTGTTTTGAGCTATTTCCTCTATCAGGTTATGGGCTTCATCAACATTCTTGCTCATGAATGCTCCTCCAGCTGCAGCATCTAAAGAGATCTTTTGTGTGGAAGTTAGTCCATTATAGAAAATATGGACTGTCAACCACCTTTCTATCCCATGGTGGGGACACTCTCTCATCATCTCTTTGTATCTCTCCCAAGCTTCATATAAGGATTCATCATCCTTTTGTGTGAAATTTATGATTTGTTTTCTTAGCACATCAGTTTTATTCCTTGGGTACCACTTATTGATGAAGGCACTGGATAGTTGTTCCCAAGTTGTAATGGACCCTTCGGGAAGAGAGTATAACCAAGCCCTCGCTTTATCTCTTAAGGAGAAAGGGAAAAGTCTTAAGCGTATGGCATCATTGGTGGCTCCATTCATTTTAAGTGTGTCACAGTACTCCAAAAAGATTTGGAGATGAAGATTGGGATCTTGGAGGGTAATCCTCCGAATTGGTTTTGCTGAACCATAAAGAGTAGTGAAGGCTTCAATTCAAAATTGTTAGCCTCCACTGCGGGTCTAAGGATGCTAGACCCTCTTCCATTTGTACTTGGGGCAGCAAAATCTCTTAAGGCTCTATTTTGGTCTGCCATTTGTTTTTCTTTTTCTTGTTTTTGTTGTTTTTGTTGTTTTCTTAAAGCTCTAAGGGTACGTTCTATCTCAGGGTCAAATCCTAAGTTTAGATCGACACTATGGCTTCGTCACATAAAAAAAATAAATGACAAATAAAACAAATAATCACAGAAATAAAACAATAACAGATACACAAAATATAAAGAACAAAATACAAGATTACAAACAAAATAAAGTAAAAAATACAGAAAAAGAAATAAACAAAACAAATAAAATAACAACAATAAACAAATACGAAGAACGGAATAATATCAAGAAAAATATCACACTAAATATACAAAAATAGAATAACCAAATTTAAGAACCAAATAAAACAAAATGATTTAAAAATAACAGAACAATTAATCTGAAAAATAAAAATAGTAACAGTAAAAGAAAAAGGAACAGAATACAAAATACAAAATAACTGAATAAAATAAACACTAAAAACAAACAAATATACAAAAAGAAATAAATCAAACAAACAAAACAAAATAAAAATAAAAATAAAAATATTAACAAGTATGATCTAATCGAATTTCAATACTGCTGATATTTGAGGGACAACAGTCCCCGGCAATGGCGCCAAAAACTTGACAGGGCCCGCAAGCGCACGGGTTATGTCGCGTAATATAAAAGATTATCGTTCTCCACAGGGACTGTGTTCAAAGTACCAACATATTGAAATTTAATTATCCACACAATTTACTTTCAATTGTTGGTATTTATAAAAATAAAAATTAAAAGTAAAAAATTTTACCATACAGTAAAAATAAAAATTTACCTTGGGTGAAAAATAGAGTTAAGAGTATCTTGGGACTCTGGGGTTTAAGATATTATTTTACGTTAACAATTTTAACTTTTCATAAACAAAAATCAAATTAAGTTTTCCAAGGTGAATTTTCCAAAAGCCAATTAATATGTTCCTCTCGGAATCCTATTAATGTACCTAACCTATGGAAAGCGCTGCTTAATCCTCAGAAAGGCCCATTATCGGTTTATGAAAATCCCTTTTTAATTTCCTCAAAAGAATTTTGATTACTTTCACGGTTTTACCGAGGTCACAAAAGGCATCTCAAAAATCTTAGGTTTAATTCAAAGCTTTCCGGTAAAAATAAATCTCTCGATTCTATTAATTACCTAAACTTACTAATATACCCGCAAGTACATAGTTTTATCATTTAGGTTCTTGTTAGGAATCACTAAAAGCATTGAGCATAATTGAACTAAATGGAAAACAGAAATTTATTTACTTCAAGTCAAAATAACATTAGCGTAAAATATTATCGTACCCCCGTCATCCCAAGATAAAAGATTTAGTTACACATGATACGGGAAAAATTCATACATATAATGAAAAGGAAATACAACATACAATTCATGGTAAATAAAACTTACGGGTTTCTCCAAAAGCCCAGTAAATTTTCCACCATAAATCTTTGTTCCGGATCCCTCCACCGTGTACAAATTTTAACCGCTCAATTTCACTCTCTCAAAATTACAACAAAGTAACAAAAATGCAAATAAATTTCTTCCTAGAAAATTCTACACCACACGCTGAAAATCTGGTGAAAATTATGATGAATGGTGATGCTGAATGTCCAAATTTTCAGCCCATTATATAGCTAATTTTGTCCAACACTTTTCCTTAAATTAATGGCAAATACATGGTGGATTGCATGACAATTTTGAGTGGCAATATCCTTTCCCATTTTTGGTGCTAAATCCAAGTGCAAATGGAAGTGGAATTGCATTGTTTCTTGTCCTTTCTTTTAGTGTGCAGCCGTGAGTGTGGTAGGAATTGCCAAAGAAACATTAAACAAATACATGGTTTGGTGACTTTTCTTTGTAACCGTGAATGTGTTTGGAGAATGAGTCAAAGAAGCTTTAAACAATTCATTCATGGCCGTGAGTGTGAAATGGTGTATGGCATTTGGACATTATTTTAATGGCACATGGGACAAGTGAATGGCTTTGAATATTTGGAAGCATGGGAGACTAGTCATTACCGTGAATGGACCAAGAGAAAGCAAATGAATTCATGCATTCTTTGAATTAAAAAAAATATGGAGTCATGTGGCATTTCAAAGGGTGTGGCTGTGTGGGTTTTCATGCTTTTGCCAATGGTGAAAGTTGGTAAACAATGGTGCATGGATGGTCTAGAAAAATTCTGAACCAATGAAATTGTTAGACAAACAAAACATTGTAATTTTGATAATTTAAATGGAACATTTAAAACTTACATTTTGTAGAAATGGAATGATAAGTTTAATTTCTTGGAATTGATATTTTCTATAGTGATCAATTAAATATCAATCCATCATATTTTTCCAATTCTCAAAATTGTATTCTTTAATTGTTCCATTTTCATTGATTGATGCAAAATACGACACTTGGACAGTGACAATGAAATTAAAGCGGAAATCATGAAAAATGAGGGAAATAATACAGTAACAACAGAAAATTTGGATAAATTGAACTAGGAAAAATAGTGGTCTAAAACACTTATCAACACTCATGATTCTTAATATTTTCACAATTCAACACCAATCATATCATTTAATTCATCATGATTAATAATAATCAATACAGTCAATGGAACATATTCATAGCAATGAAGATATATAAAAACAAACATATAAAAATTAAAGCATATTAATATAACAGCAATTCCTGAACCTGTCCTGGAAAGGTGAGGACCAAAGGTACCTTAACGATTTCCTATCACTCGGTTTTCCCCCAGAATACCCAAGAATATACCCCCTTACCTTAATGGAATTTCTTTGATGAGAAGAAGACGTTTTGTATTTCCTTGTTTCAGCTCACAGCGAAGAGAAATGAAAATGGAAGAGAAAGGCCTTGAACGTATAGAAAAATAGGAAAGAGGGTGTGTTCTGCTAAGTTCCGTGGGTTCTGAAAGTTAATGGGTGATAGTATTGGTTTAATAATGAGAAAAGTAAGTGGGAGACAAGCTTTCCGTTGATTGAAGGATTAGGTGAGAATAATGGAGATAATGGAAACTTTTGGACAAAAGGTGAGCTATTTTTGACCACTTCCATTGTCAGCTTGCATTGATTGGAATGGATATATAATAAAATATATAAAGGTGTTATGATTAGAGTGAAAACGTGCTTGCACGTGAAGAGAAGGAGAATCAGGACCCTAGGCGCTTGAGCATAGAATGCTTGCTTGAGCGTGGATCTGGTCAGCAAAGGAAAACTCCATCTCGCTCAAGCGAAATCCGACTCGCTTGAGCGAGTCATCTAGTTCTCGCTTGGAATTCGTCTGAAACCGATTCAAGTACTCCTCTTCTCACTCAGCAGAACCTATCCAGACTGAGTTCTTTCTCTCACTCAGACTTCCTGCTTGGTAAATTTATTTCTAATCCGAGTCTTCACTCACTCGAAGTTCCACTCAGTTCTGCCTTTCAGATACCGACTTTCCACCTATTGGTTACTCAGTTGGAACTGATTCTTCTTGAAATACTCGGTTAGATTTCTCTTCCTTGGAGGTGACTCAGTCGGAGTTGCCTCACTTGGACTCACTCATAAAGTATCTCACTCGGCAGAATCTCCCTGAAACCGGCTCAAGGCACACAGGTTTTCCACTCAGCAAGATAATCCTGACCGACCCATGATTCACTCGGTAATTCACCCTCACACCGACTCATCTTGCTTGGTTTTCTACTCGGCAAAATCAATCAGAGCTGACTCGTCTCTTACTTGGCCTTTCACTCGGCAATATATTCCAAATCCGAGTCATTTCTCAATCAGTCTTTCACTCGGCAACTTCACTCAAGTCCGAGTCATTTCTGATGGTTCTTACTCGGTTAAATCATTCCAAACCTAGTCTTTTCTCACTCGGTAATTTACTTCAAAAACTGACTCCCTTTTTATTTTCTCACGAGGGAAGTTACTCCAAAATACTTATGGACAACACATCATAAATCCCCATAGGTGCCAATACCCCACTCGGAGTTACACCCTCGGACTCCACCATCAAGTTCCATTCGGCATTACTCTGACCTCTCATCGTTCGGAGGAATTCACTAAACTGTCTCACTCAGACCTAATGAAATCTTGTCCACTTGGATTTATTCAAACTCTACATCACTCGGAGGGATTCACTAAGTGAAGTCTTACTCGGACTTATTTCATACTTAGCAACTCCGAATACATGTTACCTTAGTCACTCGGAATAGGTACCCTTAATCAATCGCAATATACATATAACATCGTTCACTCGGAATATGACTCCTAGAGTATACCTCAATCAAAACCATCACAACCCTTCTTCCCTCAGAAGAGGTTCACTCAGATTTTACCACTAAGGAGCATTTAAGTCCTTCCTCACTCGGGGTTCACTCAGTTATTCATCTCTTAGCAACACATAGACTAACCTTTCTCAAAATACGTTTCACTCGGAATCCTTTAAGGCCTTCACCACTCGGAAAAGGAGTCATAAACATAAGCCTCACTCAAAAATGGCTAGCCTTATATATATTCTACTCAAAATAGGCTCCTATCACTATATTCCACTCGGAATTTCATATTCGGGGGCATGCCACTCAGGATAGGTTACATTGGGCTCAGATATGCCCCTACTTGGAACTCCACTACCCAAAATACCACACTTGGAGACCTTTCTACCTGGAATGCTATCCCCTTCCTCACTAGGGAGGTCCTGACTTGGACAAACTCACTCGGATTGCACTCAGAAATTCACCTCATCTTAGATTTATTTCAAAACTCCCCACTCGGATAGAATTTGTCCAGGATCTCACCTGATCCTCATCATACTCAACTCGAAAATTCCACTCGGATATATCCCTGACTGAGTCCCTTCACTCGGAAATATTGATCACTCGGAGTTATATTCATTTCGAAGTCAGTCTGCCTCTGTTTAAGTACTTCCCTTGGGAATGACATTTGGTTCCATCCACACGGAATTCACTACTCAGAACTATCTCGGTCTGAGCAGTACACTAAGTTTTTCTTTGTTCTGAAATTACTTCTCTCGGAACGTTTCACTCGGAGACATGTGACTCGAAAATGAGTCATTCGAAGACATTTGACTCGGAATTTTCACCCAGAAGTGGTTCTCTTGAACACACTTCACTCCAAATGTCCCCGAAGCCAGGATTCCACTCGATAGTAGCCCTCTCGGTCATGTTTTACTCGGAAAACATAACCTTATACTCGGAATTTCAACCTTCAGTCAGAATTTCTAATCCTTCACTCGGAATTTCTCTCTGTCACTCGGAACAGATCCCTTCTTCACTCGGACAGTCTTATCTAAGACATGTTTCACTCGGAAAATGAATAATATCCTTAATGGTCTATATAAATTCCATGATTATACCCAAAAAAATGAAATTTTTTAGAGTATTGCAGACCATCTACAGAGTGTTTTATTTACCAACTCTCACTTACAGACCTTCCATACTTCAAAATTTACCAAATAAGACTGCTGCTAAAAGCAGGGATGTTACACTCTCCTCCCCTTTTGGGAATTTCGTCCCAAAATTCGAAATTGATATCGTTCCATATCATCGTCTGTAACATAATCCTATCATAAACATACTTATACATGTTATTACTATACCATCATAAGGCATCATCCCCCAAAACTTATTATCAAGTCTTAGACTTGTCTAAATCCAATTTACACGCTCATGTTAGGCTTCGGGAATTCCTCTCTCAGGATCAAGATTCTTTAAATCTTAAAGAGTTAACCATACCTAACAATAACAATACTATGAACCTTAGCCTTAAGACTTCCGAATCATCACATGAATCATTCAACCATCACCAAAATTTATTCAAACTCATTATAAGCCTCTTGGCTCCATCTAAGACCATCACCAATTCAACTATTTCAAAATGGTATACCCACTCATCAACTCAAGTATCTATTTCCTTAATCCCCTATCAATGGCTTGCAACCATTTTTAACATTCTCATAAATACTAACAATCTAAATTAATTCCTCCAACCACATACATACTCATATACACTCCTCTCCCAATCCTCAATAATCAACATCAGTGCTTCAAGCATTCATTTCCCCATATATAATCATTCTAGAGTATTCAAAGTCATCAAAATCATCAACTTAGTCAAAATCCTCAACTCACTATACTTTTCATCAAAACTCAATAATCATTTCTAATAACCACCAATCTCCATCATTAATAACATCCACACACACATTATCATGGGTTTTCGCTAAAAATCATCTTTCATAACATTATTACTCATTTTCCCTAAATCCTAGAGTTAGGGTTCCATTAAAATCAAACAATCACCATTAACTACCATCATCTTCTATCTCTAACCTTGAAATTTTCATATACCACTTCACATCCATCCTAAAACACACATAAGTACATCCCACCTTTGGGTTTTACATGAGAATGGTTCCTATTCCTAAACCCATTCATAAGGCACTCTCCTAACCATATAGAAATCAAAACCTAGGGCCAAAAACATCAAAAGAGTAGAGGAATTTACCTCAAGCTCCAAGCTTTCTCAAGTCCTAGCATGTACACGAAAATGAAGGGAGAGAAAGAAGGAAATAAGTTATATCTTGATCCATCATTAAAACGTTTCCTGTTTTATAACAAACAGGATCTCTGTTCGGGCTTAATACTAACTCCAAAAATTATTCCGAATATAGATTCGGATTCCCATTAATATTCTTAATAGTCCTGACCAATGGTATCTCAGTCGGAGATACTTGGTCCGACACCCATATTCTAACCGGGTATAAGTTTAACTCTTAAAGTCCCAATAATATTTGACGGATTTCCTGTCGTAGCCCTCCTTTGAATTATGTAGGATTGTTCCTTTGAAAGTCAGTTAGTCCTTGGCTCTGCCTGTTAGAAACATGAGGAAATTCTTGTCGTTCTATCACCTTCACGATTTGAGTAAGAAGTTCCTCCATGATGTAATCATTGTTTCAGCGAGCCATTAGGAAATTGTTGATGGAATATCAACAAAAAGGTTCAGGGTATATGTTATGTGGAGAATTCCACATAGAAAATTTAGTCCTAGGTGTTTTATAGATTGTTCAATATTTCTATCAGAGTACGTGGAAACCTAATGGTCCATTCCCCAAGCTTAATGGATCGACTATGCTGTGATACCACCAATGTAACACCCTTGGTTAAATAAGATAGACCCTTCTATAGGATCATCCTATTTAACTAAGAGTGTTAACAGTTTTCAGAAAAAGTGAATATTTTTTTTAAAAAATAAAATAATGGCAGATCAGTGGAAGCAATTAGTAGATAAATCACATAGTCATTCACAAACTATAAGCAATTGTACTCTTAACAGAATGGGGCACGCAGGCACCCTTAAGTATTTATACAGTCATCCATTGTCTTATTATTCACTAATAAATATTCCACTACATATATCTTCATTTAATGAGGGCTTCCAGTTGGTTCAATGTATTGTTGTTCGTCGTACTCCGGTTCTTGGTTTCCTATTTCCTCTGTTAATATTCAACAGTAAGGGTGAGTATAACCCAAGACCCTGGAAGTTATCAGATGCGGACATATCCGGTCAACAGATAATATCACATAAATCATACAATTAACATAATTACAAATATAACAATCAAGGATGTTATCATGGAATGCATGAGTTCGATTTATTATGATTTATCTTTGGTTAAGTCTCATGATGCATGTAGGCCTAATAAATCAATCCACCATCACCATTTTCTCATTCTTTTGCAGTTATTCTACTCAATTTGCCTCTTGGGCACATCATTTTCCATTCTAGAGCAATCAGAGTCCACCAAGCTCCTATTCATTATTTCATCATAAGGTACGAATGAATTCACTGGTTCTCATCATTTATATATATATATATATATATATTCTTGGGACTTCGATCTCCACAATCATAGATACATTCCGTCGTTTAGTCAAAGTACACCAGAATTGCATCGTCTCACCCGGCTTCAGGCGCGACTCTGATGCCATTGGGTTTCCGTTCCGGTCGTACTCCCAAGATTCTCCTCAGAGATCAAACGTGAATGTCCTCCAGCGTACCAGGTGTATGCTCTAGTTTTACTCCCTCAAAAATATTTTCATGATGCGAAATGCATTATTTTTATCATTTGATCCTTGGGTATCTTATGTGTTTCCAGTCTCATAATATTTATTCACAAGTTCTTGGCTAAAATAATACTTTGTTTGAAGAGTAAGTAATATGTTTCTTATTCCATTACTCATAATTAAAATAATAATAATATCAATAACAATAATAATAGTTAATAATAATAATAATAATAAGAATAGTAATAATAATGATGATAATAATAGAAATAAGAATAATAATGATAATTGTAACATCTCAATTTTTATGATTTTTATAAAAATAATTTAAAAGGATTAAAGAAGAATTCTGAATGAAAATCCGAGTGAAAATGTTTAAACCATATTTTTTGAGTAAAAATGTTTGATTCCAAGTGAAAATGTTGAATACCAGATTTTCCGAGTAAAATGAGTTGATTCCGAGTGAAAATGAGTTTTTCCGAGTGAAATAACCATGATTCCGAGTGAAATCAGACTGAAAAGAGTTTTCTGAGTGAAATAACTATAATTCCGAGTGGAATCAGACTGAGAAGATGTTTTCTGAGTGAAATATATCTGGGTGGATGGTTTACCGAGTGAAATCATGTATTTTGTTTAAAATGATTCGGTCAGTTTATGTAAAATAGATATTTAATTCAAAATCTGTTTGAAATTTAAATAATTTATTTGTATTCTTAGGTAACCGGTCGGATTGTTAAAAACCGAGCTTGTTATCATTGATTCCGACTTCTATTTATAATTCTTCACTGGAATTCACATAGACACCCATGATTCTTAATATTTTCCCAATTCAACACCAATCATATCATTTAATTTATCATGATTAATAATAATCAATACAGTCAATGGAACATATTCATAGCAATGAGGATATATAAAAACAAACATATAAAAATTAAAGCATATTAATATAACAGTAATTCCTGAACCTGTCCTGGAAAGGTGAGGACCAAAGGTACCTTAACCCTTTCCTATCACTCGGTTTTCCCCCAGAATACCTGAGAATATACCCCCTTACCTTAATGGAAGTTCTTTGATGAGAAGAAGATGTTCTGTAGCTCCTTGTTTCAGCTCACAGCAAAGAGAAATGAAAATGGAAGAGAAAGGCCTTGAACATATAGAAAAATAGGAAAAAGGGTGTGTTCTGCTAAGTTCCGTGGGTTCTGAAAGTTAATGGGTGATAGTATTGGTTTAATAATGAGAAAAGTAAGTGGGAGACAAGCTTTCCGTTGATTGAAGGATTAGGTGAGAATAATGGAGATAATGGAGACTTTTGGACAAAAGGTAAGCTATTTTTGACCACTTCTGTTGTCAGCTTGCATTGATTGGAATGGATATATAATAAAATATATAAAGGTGTTATAATTAGAGTGAAAAGGTGCTTGCACGTGAAGAGAAGAAGAATCAGGACCCTAGGCGCTTGAGCATAGAATGCTTGCTTGAGTGTGGATCTGGTCAGCAAAGGAAAACTCCATCTCGCTCAAGCAAATTCTGACTCGCTTGAGCGAGTCATACTGTCCTCGCTTCGGCGAAGTGAAGAAAACTGAGTGAAATGAATGATTATGCATCAGGGGTCCTTCTCGCTCAAGCGAAATCCGACTCGCTTGAGCGAGTCATCCAGTTCTCGCTCGGAATTCGTCTAAAACTGACTCAAGTACTCCTCTTCTCACTCAGCAGAACCTATCCAGACTGAGTTCTTTCTCTCACTCAGACTTCCTGCTTGGTAAATTTATTCCGAATCCGAGTCTTCACTCACTCGAAGTTCCACTCAGTTCTGCCTTTCAGATACCGACTTTCCACCTATTGGTTACTCACTTGGAACTGATTCTTCTTGAAATACTCGGTTAGATTTCTCTTCCTTGGAGGTGACTCAGTCGGAGTTGCCTCACTTGGACTCACTCATAAAGTATCTCACTCGGCAGAATCTCCCTGAAACCGGCTCAAGGCACACAGGTTTTCCACTCAGCAAGATAATCCTGACCGACCCATCATTCACTCGGTAATTCACCCTTACACCGACTCATCTTGCTTGGTTTTCTACTTGGCAAAATCAATCAGAGCTGACTCGTCTCTTACTTGGCCTTTCACTCGGCAATATATTCCAAATCTGAGTCATTTCTCAATCAGTCTTTCACTCGGCAACTTCACTCAAGTCCGAGTCATTTCTGATGGTTCTCACTCGGTTAAATCATTCCAAACCTAGTCTTTTCTCACTCGGTAATTTACTTCAAAAGCCGACTCCCTTTTTATTTTCTCACGACAGAAGTTACTCCAGAATACTTATGGACAACACATCATAAATCCCCATAGGTGCCAATCCCCCACTCAGGGTTACACCCTCGAACTCCACCATCAAGTTCCATTCGGCATTACTCTGACCTCTCATCGCTCGAAGGAATTCACTAAACTGTCTCACTCAGACCTAATGAAATCTTGTCCACTCGGATTTATTCAAACTCCACATCACTCGGAGGGATTCACTAAGTGAAGTCTTACTCGGACTTATTTCATACTTAGCCACTCGGAATACATGTTACCTTATTCACTCAGAATAGGTACCCTTAATCAATCGGAATATACATATAACATCGTTCACTCGGAATATGACTCCTAGAGTATACCTCAATCAAAACCATCACAACCCTTCTTCCCTCAGAAGAGGTTGACTCAGATTTTACCACTAAGAAGCATTTAAGTCCTTCCCCACTCGGGGTTTACTCGGCTATTCATCTCTTAGCAACACATAGACTAACCTTTCTCAAAATACGTTTCACTCAGAATCCTTTAAGGCCTTCACCACTCAGAAAAGGAGTCATAAATATAAGCCTCACTCAAAAATGGCTCTAAGCCTTATATATATTCTACTCGGAATGGGCTCCCATCACTATATTCCACTCGAAATTTCATATTCAGGGGCATGCCACTCAGGACAGGTTACACTGGCTTAGATATGCCCCTACTCGGAACTCCACTGCCCAAAATACCACACTTGGAGACCTTTCTACCCGGAATGCTATCCCCTTCCTCACTAGGGAGGTCCTGACTTAGACAAACTCACTCGGATTGCACTCGGAAATTCACCTCATCTTAGATTTCTTTCAAAACTCCCCACTCGGATGGAATTCGTCCAGGATCTCACCTGATCCTCATCATACTCAACTCAAAAATTCCACTCGGATATATCCCTGACTGAGTCCCTTTACTCGGAAATATTGATCACTCGGAGTTATATTCATTTCGAAGTCAGCCTGCCTCTGTTTAAGTACTTCCCTTGGGAATGACATTTGGTTCCATCCACACGAAATTCACTACTCAGAACTATCTCAGTCTGAGCAGTACACTAAGTTTTTCTTCGTTCTGAAATTACTTCTCTCGGAATGTTTCACTCGGAGACATGTGACTCGAAAATGAGTCATTCAAAGACATTTGACTCAGAATTTTCACCCAGAAGTGGTTCTCTTGAACACACTTCACTCCAAATGTCTCCGAAGCTAGGATTCCACTCGGTAGTAGCCCTCTCGGTCATGTTTTACTCAGAAAACATAACCTTACACTCGGAATTTCAACCTTCAGTCGGAATTTCTAATCCTTCACTCGGAATTTCTCTCTGTCACTCAGAACAGATCCCTTCTTCACTCAGACAGTCTTATCTAAGACATGTTTCACTCGGAAAATGAATAATATCCTTAATGGTCTATATAAATTCCATGATTACACCCAAAAAAATGAAATTTTTTAGAGTATTGCAGACCATCTACAGAGTGTTTTATTTACCAACTCTCACTTACAGACCTTCCATACTTCAAAATTTACCAAATAAGACTGCTACTAAAAATAGGGATGTTACAACTCTAAGCGTTTTTGTCTTTGAAAGGAACCAAGGAGTGGTGATTCCAAGAGGATGGTTGGTTCAAGAAGTAGGACTTCATGAAGCCTTGGCATATAGTTCCTTTAGGTTTATTTATTTATTTATTTATTCTTCTAGGAAGACCATAACCATCTCATAATTTTGTTTGCATGCTTTGGGGATAATTTTATTGCGTTAAAGCGTTTAACAAAGGCGGTAATTTAAAATAAATTAAAATCCCTCAAAATAATATTAAGTTACAAACGCCTTCCAATAAGTACACTCGTCAATACTAATGTCAATGAATAGTGGGTTTGCCAAAGCAGGGTACTATTATTTATATTAGTAAGACGCGATGGGATAATTGTAATATCCAAAATGTTTTATTGGGTTTTAACTTACTAAGTTATCAATTGGATTGAATAAACTTAGAGGCGTATACTGAAACATCCTTAATTCTTTTAAGAATGCTTTGATACCAAAATGAAACAACCAGACTTAACAAACCCAAAACCGAGACCAGGGAATTTTTTTCCAAAATTTAGAACGTTCCAAACGCTCACAATCATTCCAAATTAGGCGTCGGGGTAAAATAAACCAAACATAAGGCAAGGGAAAGCAAATACCGACCAAAGGAAGGGAAAATAAAACCATTCACAAGAAAGCCCAGCGGAAGAACAAAGCTTAAGCAAGCCCATTACAGCGTTCACTCGCTCAAGCGAGACCCAAATTCGCTTGAGCGATATAACCCATCACGCTTGGGCGAAGCACCCATTCGCTTAAGCGAAACTAACCAGAAACCTTCCTTCCATTCACACTCGCTGGAGCGAACCCTTATTCGCTGAAGCGAATCCATTCACTCGGTAATTCATTACTCGGATTCGGGACCTAAGTTCACTCGGGAACGGCCCCCACATACATGATTCACTAGGTATTAGCCAAATCACAGTTATAAAACACACGGGCGTATTTCACTCGGGAAATGATTACCTCAGATACTCCACTCGGAGTCCACAAGCTTCCCTCACACAGAGTATTTCCCCAGTCCAATACCACTCGGTATATTTCAACCTCAATTCACTCAGAATACAATATCCATTCAGCACTCGACATAATTTGATCTTCCACATTCGGAGATCACACAACTTCTCGACTATAAATCACTCGGTCACATCTTAACCATTCATCACTCGGGTAATACATTAACCCATTCCCACTAGGAGGAATTCACCAAGTTAAGTCACTCAGACTTATTCAATACTTATCCACTCAGAATATATTCAAACCTTTCCCCACTCGGGGTTTACTAATACTTTTCACTTGGTAATATATGGACTAACCTTCCCTCGGAAGTAGCCCACTCGAGTACAGCTTACTCGGAACCATTCTAAGCCTTCATCACTCGGAAAAGGCCACACAGGCAATAGCCCCAGTCAAACACGGCTCTCCTATCAATATTCCACTCAGAATTCATTAACTTAGCATTATTCTCTTAACACCACATAATGAACACATCGGGTAACATCATAACAATGTAAATATATATATGTATAATATACACTTGTTCACAAACCCGATAGACAACCCATATAATTAAATCCGTTCAGATTACAAGAGAGCCGGCCAAGGCTTTAACATGTCTATTTACAATATGTATACATATATATGCACTACAACAATCGGAGTGCCCATCACTCAGACTTAAGGCCATCTCCTCAATACCAGTCCGACCTGCATACACTAAAAAATATTGTAGGGGTGAGCTTTTACATATTAAATGACAGTTATTGACTCAGATTAATCTTAGAATCCTCAACCATACAGTAATATATCTCAATCAACAATAACTTAGTCATTCAATATGAATATTCGCACAACATCTTCCGATCGGGATTTACCCATTTCACTCGGCTATAATGCACAACATCCTCAATAACAATATATCAATATACATGAATTCATCCAATCGGATTTTACCCCAAATCTATTCCAAGCAATATCAATAATGTTTAAACTCCGAGCCTCGCTCAAGGAGAGTGCCTGAGCCCCGCTCAAAGGTCTTTAATTATATTCTCAAACTTATTCATATGATTACCGATTCCACATTAAGCATCCCACGCAACATGCTTCAAGCATTTCCAGTGGCGAATTAGATGCATCCGGTCTCATTCATCAGGCGTCCAACGCCAATGCACTCGGCATTGCCTTGAGTCCAACCCAAGGTCTTTCATTATATTTAACACATATTCATCTGATTGCCGACTCTGTATTAAGCGTCCAACGCTATATGCACTCGGCAAAATCACACACACGGGGATCAGTACAATTCATGCACTCACTCGACATTTCATATTTAACATCATACATCTCATGGACGGAATCATAACATCATCACACAGACCACACTGATCACAAATAACACAAATACCCAGGCGTTGCATGTACTACAACATATCAAACAACATATTTCACACATATCACAGCATATTTAAGCAAACCACCCGGAACCCGTCCATAAACCATACATTTGAGATGCAATAGCCCCCTACCTGGAATGAAGATCCCAGCAACTCCTTGGGCTTCTAGATCCGACCAACTGCTCCTTGGTCACTCATTCTTCAACAGAACAACCCAGCTACCAGCTGTTCACATAGCACTTTGCTCTCAGCTTTTGGAAGAACCAACAGCTGCTTCCTCACGAGCAGAACAACCACCAAGATACCCCATGCCAAGCCTCCAAGGCACACGCAGTCCTCACCAACAATGGAGGACCCCATGCATCCAAGCACCCAACGCTGTTAGGCAAAATAGGGGAGGATCTCTGCCTCCAAAACACACAGCACCATGCTGTTTTCTCCCAGCCACGCTGTTCCACTTCGTGTTCCCATTTCCACTCGGGTTCTACACAGTGTTAAGTGGAAGAAGAAGATGAAGGGGAAGATGAAGAACCAGCAAAGAAGAAAAAGAGACCACAGGAACTCGAGAGAGAAGGAAGGAGTGTTTGCAACATAAACATAGTGAGATGGGCAAAGAGTGAGTAGAAAACGTGAAAGTGAAGCCATTATCATAGCTTTGCCCAGCGTCACTCTCCCTTTCAATCAAGATTCCATCCACATTTAATGCTATTCCCATCAGCCATCACATCACCATTAAGGCTACTCCCATCAGCGTGCCAAAGAGAGAGAACCGAAGCTCTCTTAAACCACCAAGGGCACATGGGTCAATTCTTTGCATTATTATTATTATTATTATTATTATTATTATTATTATTATTCAATCCATAATTCTAATTATGTAATTAACTTCAATCGATAATTAAATCCAAAATGGGGATGTTACATATACATTGGGCAAACTTTCATAAGATGAATGATCAGTAATGGTTACCTAACCCATTGTCTAAGAGTTGTATAAGATACAATTGGAAAGGAGTTTCCTACCTAAATAACTAAATGTTAAGTGATCAGCCAAAGCTGACTTAACATTAGGCCAAATATGGATCTTTGCCCACTAGAAAATCTTCCAATGGGATTTGCTGATTCGTAGAGGGTGATTTTATTTTGAATCAAAATAGTGGGAGACGTGTTTTATTTTAAGACCAAAAATTAAATATGTTTTTTAATTGATACTTACTAAATATCTTTCTGTTTTAGATAACCATGACATCAAACACGCCTTCAATCCTTTCATTGTGATCAATCCTAGACAAAGAAAAATTATCTGGACCCAACTTTCTAGACTGGTATAGGAATTTGAAGATTGTCCTCAAACAAGAGAAAAATTAGTATGTCCTGGAAGATCCAATTCTGGAACTACCCGTAAACAATGCCTCTAAAGCTGACAAGGATGCTTACAAGAAGCATCAGGATGATGCTTTAGATGTCCAATGCCTTATACTGGCAACCATGTCTCCTGAGCTTCAAAAGCAAAATGATCATATGGAAGCTTTTGATATGATCAAAAACCTAAGGAAACTATATCAAGTTCAAGCTGACCAAGAAAGATATGAAGTTTCTTCAGCCCTATTTAGCTATAGACTTGAAGAGGAAGGTTCTGTAGGACCTCATGTACTCAAAATGATTGGGTACCTAGAGAATCTAGCTAGACTAGGATTCCCTTTCCCTCAAAAGTTAGCTACTGATCTTATTTTAAAGTCATTACCTGACAGTTTTAAGCCAGTCATCATGAATTATAACATGAATGCATTGGATAAAACATTACCAGAGCTACTCAATATGTTGAGGACTGCTGAGCCCAATATTTCTAAAGGAAAGGGAAAGGCCATAATGATGGTCAATTCTGGCAAAGGTAAAGGAAAGGGCATGTATAAAGGCAAAGGAAAGGCTGTTATGGGAAAAGGCAAGACAATTTGGAAAGGCAAGGATAAGTCAAGTACATCAACCTTAAAACCTATAGGCGGGGTAGCTAAGGAAGGAAATTGTCATCATTGTGGACAGAAGGGACATTGGAAGAGAAATTGTCCAAAGTACCTGGAAGAGCTTAAGAAGAAAGGAAGTGAGACTTCCACTTCAGGTATTTTTGTTATAGAAATTAACTTGTCAACTTCAACATCATGGGTATTAGATACTGGATGTGGATATCACATTTGTCTTAATGTGCAGGATCTAAAAAGAAGTAGGCAGTTGATGAAGGGCGAGGTGGACCTACGCGTTAGAAATGGAGCAAGAGTTGCTGCATTAGCTGTAGGGACTTATTTTTTATCCTTGCCCTCAGGGCTTGTTCTTGAATTAGAAAATTGTTTTTATGTTTCGGCAATAAGAAGAAACACTATTTCTGTTTCTTGTCTAGATAGGAAAGGGTTTTCCTTTATAATAAAGAATAATAGTTGCTCTGTTTATTTGAATGACATGTTTTATTGCTGTGCAAATTTGAGTAATGAACTTATGTTCTCAATCTCGAAACCCCTATCTATAACGTTAATACTAAAAGGGTTAAACCAAATAATTTAAACCCAACGTATCTTTGGCATTGTCGCCTAGGACATATAAATGAGAAACGTATTTCTAAACTCCATAAAGATGGATATTTAGACTCTTTTGATTTTGAATCAATAGATACATGTGAATCTTGTTTATTAGGGAAGATGACTAAGACCCTATTTACTAGAATGGGTGAAAGGGCAAGTGATCTTCTAAGCTTGATACATAGTGATGTATATGGGCCAATAGGGACAATGGCTAGGGGAGGTTTTAGCTACTTTATCACCTTTACTAATGATTTTAGTAGATATGGATTTGTGTTTTTAATGAAGCATAAATCAGAATCCTTTGAAAAGTTTAAAGAATTTAAACATGAAGTAGAGAACCAACTTGGCAAGAAAATTAAAGTACTTCGATTTGATCGAGGTGGCAAATACTTAAGCCTGGAGTTTAATGAATATCTTAAAGAATGTGGGATTGTCTCTCAACTCACTCCTCCTAGAACACTACAATGGAATGGTGTTTCTGAGCGGAGAAATAGAACCTTGTTAGACATGGTTCGATCAATGATGAGTCAAACTGACCTCCCTAACTCCTTCTGGGGACATGCTTTGATGACAGCATCTTTCACACTTAACCGTGTTCCATCTAAGGCTGTCATAAAGACACCATATGAGATATGGACTGGGAAACGACCCAGTATGTCTTTTCTTAAGATTTAGGGCTGTGAAGCTTATGTGAAGCGTCAGATTTCTGACAAACTTAGACCCAAATCAGATAAATGTCTTTTTGTGGGATACCCAAAGGAAACTAAGGGTTATTACTTCTACAATCCTACCAAGGGCAAAGTGTTTGTCGCTCAAAATGCTGTATTCTTAGAAAGGGAATTCATCTCTAAAAGAATCAGTGGGAGGAAAGTAGAACTTGAAGAAGTTCAAGACATACAAGGCATTGAAGAACCAATGGTGGAAATGGAGCCGAAACCACAAAATGTTGTGATAACTCTAACTCCAGTAGAACAAGACTTGCGTAGATCAAGTAGAATACGGCAACAACCTGAAAGATATGGATTTCTTGTAACTCAGGAAGGAGATGTGTTGCTAATGGATCAAAATAAGCCAACATCTTATGAAGAGGCCATTACAAGTCCAGAATCTGAGAAATGGCTTGAAGCCATGGAATCTGAAATGGATTCCATGTACACTAATCAAGTTTGGTCTTTGGTTGATGCACCCGAAGGGGTAAAACCTATAGGATGCAAGTGGGTTTTCAAAAAGAAAACTGACATGGATGGAAATATAAGTACCTATAAGGCAAGATTGGTAGTGAAAGGTTTCAAGCAAATTCATGGTATAGACTATGATGAAACCTTTTCTCCAGTCGCTATGCTAAAGTCTATTCGGATTCTACTTGCTATTGCTGCATACCATGATTATGAGATATGGCAAATGGATGTCAAGACTGCTTTCCTTAATTGAAATCTTCTTGAGGAAGTGTACATGACATAACCCGAAGGCTTTGTTAAGCCTGAAGCATCCAGGAAGGTGTGCAAACTACAACGTTCCATATATGGACTTAAGCAAGCTTCCAGAAGCTGGAATCTTCGTTTTGATGAAGCCGTTAAACATTTTGGCTTTACTAAAAATGAGGATGAACCTTGTGTCTACAAGAAGGTTAGTGACTGCACAATTGTTTTTCTGGTCCTGTATGTTGATGACATACTACTCATTAGAAATGACATTCCTATCCTTCAGTCTGTGAAGACTTGGTTGGGAAGCTGTTTTTTTATGAAGGACTTAGGTGAAGCAACCTACGTGTTGGGAATTAAGATCTATAGAGATAGATCAAGAAAACTTCTTGGCCTAAGTCAGAATACATACATAGACAAAGTGTTAAAAAGGTTTAACATGCAAGATTCCAAGAAAGGAACTTTGCCTATGGCTCATGGCATAAGCCTATCAAAGGCTCAATCTCCTTCCACTAAAAAAGAGAGAAAACGAATAAGATTCCATATGCATCTGCTATTGGATCAATCATGTATGCCATGATATGTACCCGACCAGATGTCTCGTATGCTTTAAGCATGACGAGCAGATACCAGTCTGATCCCGGTGAAAGTCACTGGACTGCTGTCAAGAATATCCTAAAGTACTTGAGAAAAACTAAAGATTCATTCTTGATATATGGAGGGGAAGAAGAGCTCATTGTAAAGGGATACACTGATGCTAGCTTCCAAACTGATAAGGATGACTCAAGATCGCAATCAGGGTATATGTTTTGTTTAAATGGTGGCGTTGTAAGCTGGAAAAGTTAAAAGCAAGAGACAGTTGCTGATTCTACTACAGAATCTGAGTATATTGCTGCCTCAAATGCTATAAAAGAGGCAGTATAGATCAAGAAGTTCATAACAGAACTTGAGGTAGTTCCTAGCATTGTGGACCCTATAAGTCTCTATTGTAACAATAGTGGAGCAATTGCACAAGCTAAGGAACCTAGATCACATCAGCGATCCAAGTATATACTTAGGTGTTATCATCTCATCCGAGAAATACTTGAATGAGGAGATGTTAAGATATGTAAAGTGCACACCGATGAGAACATTGCTGACCCACTCACCAAACCTCTTGCACATCAAAAGCATGAGGGACACACTAGATCATTAGGCATTAGGCAAATATGTGATTGGCCCTAGTGCAAGTGGGAGATTGTTGGTGTATGCACTACGAGCTATTAATGTATCAATTTTAACTTATCAATAAAATTAGTATTTTCAGTTTTAGACTAATGCTATTTATCCTGGAATAATAGGTCATATGAGAATTATTCCTAAAACGTCCCTAATCAAGTATTTACATGTGGACATGTAAATACATTAAGATTAGTGTATGAATGTACTGATGATTTGATCTCACAAATCATGGATATATGATATCAAGTCTTTACGGGTACACATTAAGAGTAATGTTGTACTGGACAGACCCACCATGAGAACGTTGCATGGATCGTTACATGAGTGTCATAAACGGTTCTCAATGTGATAATGGTATATAGTCCTTCGACCTGAAGTCACTACGATTCCTACATAAGGAGTTTATTGTTTTAATACAATCAAACATTATCTGTAATAAGATGACCATAAAGATTATGATTAGGCAATAGATAAATTATGTAGAGGGATATGAGTGATATAGATGGAATTTGTCTCTCCTATGTGACAGGAGTGATATCTATGGGCCACTTAATGGAGTAAGACTAATGAAATGTATGGCCATGCTAGGACGAATAAATATTAGATATTTATTCTGTAAAGTCTACTCTAGTATCAAGTAAAATGAATTAGGCCATACAAGGATGACGACGACCATGCCTTGGGCCCAATTAGAAATCGTGACAAAAGGAATAAATATATAAAATAATTATCACTTATAGGTCATGTCGATGATAAATAATATTCGGACATAATGATGTATTGCTAGATACCGCTATTGTTTTATATTAATAATAAAATAGTTTATTATTAATATAACCGAATATTTTACCTATAGGGTCACACACATAGAGTAAGCCCACCAGAGGATAGTTTTATTTTAGTTGGACTGAAAATAAAACTATTTGGGCCTAACTCATTTAGAATGAGTCAGGAGCCCAATGTTTAATGAGAGCTCAGGTCAAGACCTAAGCCTATATATAGAGCATGAGATGCTCATAGGCTGCTGCTCAGAAATTAGACCATAAACGAATTTCTGTACTAGCATTCGGAGCTCTGTTTTTCTGGTGGGAGTGCTCGTGTGGACTCCTAAGGGCGAAGCTACAATTGCTTCGATCAAGGAACTCGTTCTGTGTCTACAAGAGGTAAACCCTAGCCGAAATTTTAATTTAGCATAATGCCTTGAGACATTTGTGTTTGTAATTCTTTTGGGAATCCTTTGTGTTTCCGCTGCCTGACCCTAATGGGATTCCCTAACAAGTCCCTCTCCAGGCATCGTTTTAATAGCGTGGGCAAAAATCTTTGCTCTGCGATAAAAAGTCACATCGTCAAAAAGGTAACAATCGTTACTCACCTCACTATCGGAAGACCAACTATACTCAGAGGATGACTCTGAGGAGGGAAGAATCACTCTCCGCCGTGAGTAAGATCCCCTTTCAGAGCGACGTGACTCAGCCTTAGGAAAAACCACAGGGATTCTTCCCCCACGGTGACCAGAGATGTGAGAAGCTAATCTCCCCCTCCTAGGGCACATTTTTTCAAGAAAAATAGAGAAATGGAAGATGAAACTAACAGAGGAAAGAAAATGGTTACCTAAGATAGCAAGGAAAGTGAAGACAGAAAAAGCTTCGTAAAACAAGCAGCAAGCGTCTCTGTGAAATTTTTGTAGAGTGTTGCTAAGGAATCAGAAGCAAGTGATTCCCAGAATTCACTAAGTGTTTCTTTTATAAGAGACGAAGAGGTTCGATTACCAACTCTTGGGGTTGTGTCGTTCACAACTAAACGTGTCGATTTACAATTCAAACGACATAGTTGTTTCAAACTCATGGGTGCCAAAACAACGTCGATTCACCAAGGGGCCTCTCCACTGGGCCTAGAAGTTTTAAAAATTGTAAGCCCATTAAGCCCTAGGCGACGGTTACTGAGATACACGCCTCCAATGCAATAATTGCTCGCACACGTGTTTAAAGGTATTTAATGCCTAATCATGCGCCGAAGATGAACGGGGCTAAGCGATCTGCCGACGCGATTTATGCCTTACAACCATTACTCGAATTTCAAGAGTCTTAAGTTTCAAAAAACTTTTGGGATTCTCATACAACAAATCTTTGTCCAGATCCGTTATAATGACATTATCATAATGGGGCCTTCATCCACAGAACGGTTCCTCATGACATAATAATGCTGAACAATACACATGTAGGTAAATATTTTCTGCATAAGTATACCGGCATCCACACCTCTCGCAGGTTGTATAGCTTATGTGAACAACTACACAGTCCCTCACACAAGCTAGGGGACATATGATTCGGGCTCGATACCGGTATCCATTCTATAAGACATATTTCAATGTCTTTTACGGTTCTCCAACGTGTCACTGGTGTTATCGGTATACATCCGGACTCTAAATCCATATCAGGCGTTCTCCCTATATCGGTTGTCCAGGATAACGCCATGCACATCGAATAACACACATGTCACCATACAGAAGACAAAGGGCATTGCTACAGGGACAAGGATAAAGATCCATTTTCCACACTACGAGCCACAATCTGCTCCTGGAAATAATCAACTTGATCCCTAAGACTAGCCCTACTTTCTCTACACTCAATATAAAATAGTCACTTGCCTAAATCATACTGGCAAGTGCATATTAAATAATAATTTATTATATTAATGGAGGTTAGTGGTTCCCTACTAACAAGTCCTCGTATATCGAGCCAATTAAGTATAAGAACTCTCTTCATTTACGGATGGGGATCCTTTTCCCTTTCTAGGACTACTATCTAGATTCCAGAGAGTGATCAAAAAACATTCCTCATTTAGAATACTATTACCAACTTGAGCGTCGTAGAATCTTCACAGGTGATACCATCTTTCGCCCATATCAACGCATGAGGACGGTGTGAAGGACCTCCAGGACGTCAAGACTGCTCTCTTCATATTGGGACTCAGGATATACAGATCGAATACTTACAGAATTAGTCTTCAATCTCATTGAGTCTTTGAATTTTGTGACTGGCTCTACACCGGATCTCTTGACCCCGGTGGAGGATAGATCACTTGGTGTGCAGGATCTTAGCTTAGCCAAATTAATCAAGTTCAAGCAATGCAATCGTAATCAAAACAATACACCAGCCAGATGCAATATGTAAATGCAAGAGAGTAAGAAAGAAAAACTGGCAAACCGATATAACGAGTTCCACCACCCTGGTGTACGTCCCGCCTTCAAGCAACCCACTTGAAGGATTTCCACTATTAAAGTTTAGAGATACAAGTTATAAGCAATTACAGCTTCCTAGTGTCCCACACTCAAGAACTCAATCCTCACTAGCACAAGGGCACCCCACCCAATCTCTCAAACTCTTAATACCCAAAGGTTGAACCCCAACCTTTGTGACCACTCACAACTAGAGTGAAACTTTATGTTTGGTGTTTGTGTTCACAAGAAAATAACTTTCTCAATAGAGTAGATATACAATTGAAAAGCTCTCACAAATTCTAACTCTTAACAAGAGAGGATATGCAAATTTAGAACCTAAGTTTCAAAATAATGAAACTATACACAGAAAATGAACTCACAAGGCAAAAGTACAAGCTATCAATGATTTTCTCCTTGATTGCTTGAGTAGCTTGAATGGATGATGCATTTATAGGCCTTGGAGAGAAGCTTTGGAGGCTTCAGAGCCGTTACACATCATGGGCATAGGAGTGGGAAATGGAGAAATGAGCTGGATCTGCACTTTAAAAACATTTGCCCATATTCTGACACTAAGGTAATCGATTACGCCCCGAGCTATAATCGATTATGCTTCGCTGTAACTCATTAATTTTATTGTCCAGTGGCTGTGTAATCGATTGGCTCTTTTCTTGTAATTGATTAGTGATCAAACAGAATCAATGTAATTGATTAGACAACCCTTGTAATTGATTATACATATACCTGATGCATTTAATTCATGTACGCAACATTGTAATCAATTGTGTTGTATATTATAATCTATTGAGAGTGAAACAGATTCAGTGTAATCAATTATCCTAGTATTGTAATCGATTAGGAAAAATACCTGATACTTTATACCATTTACTACAAAATTGTAATCGATTATCCTCCTTTCTGTAATTGATTAGGTGCATTCCAGAATCAGTGTAATCGATTATCCTAGTACTATAATCGATTATGACATATACCTGATGCATTTATTTTCTGTTTTGTAGCTCTGTAATTGATTAGCTTAGTCTTGTAATCGATTATGCTTTTGTAGAAAGCTTAAGTCTGGTCTTGATTCAGTGTAGACACTTTATATTTCTTTGTTTTAAACTTCTGGGAAGTTTATTGCACATTGTCCTTGGCATTTTGAGTCTCCATGAACTTTATTGTCATGTCATGATTCTTCAATTTGTTTACTTTGTTATTATCAAAATCCCGAAACAATTTTCACACACATTCTCCCCCTTTTTGATGATGATAAACTATGTTCATCTCATGAGGGCGTTAGTCCAGATAAAATTTCTCCCCCTTTCTTAAAGAGTTCATGCATAATTTTAAGAATCATGAAGATGCTCAATTTCTATTTTAACAATGATAGTCCTTAGAGCTTTTTACTAACTATTTATAGGTTCTTTGATTAACCACTTGTTATTATCCATTTGCAGATTCTTTGATGAACTTATAATATGATGAACTAATATCTTTCTCCCCCTTTGTAGTCATCAAAAATAAATAATGCGAGTAAAGGAAAGAGATAAAGGAAGGGAACTTTATTCATTACTGAAGCAAATTACTGAAGTAAATTACAGAAGCAAACGTATAGATATAAAACTAGAAAAACATGAAAGCAAAGAAAATTCATTGATTACAGAAGCAAATTACATAAGCAAAGCAAAGTAGAAAAATATCCTAAGGTAAAACATAAAAACAATTCAATGATCAGGATTAAATAAGTGAAGATCAGTGAGCTTGTGGAAGAGTTCCTCATATTTTTGCTCTATGATCTCAAAGTGTTGTTGCTCAGTGATTTGAAATTCTTGAAGAGAGGTTTCAAGTCTGTCAAAGTGTCGATCAAGATAGGCATAGAAAGATATGAAGGAATCAACAGGAGCAAAGGATTCTTCTTGGGTAGCAGGGGTAGGAGAAGCAGGAGCATCAGCAGGTGCTTCAAATGGGATATTGGCATGAATTCCTTCCATCTTAGAGACCTAAGCTCCATTGACAAAAATTATCCCCATCTTGGTGAGATGATGAGTACCAATGCAAGCTTTAGAGGGTATCTTCTTTGGAAGTTCCCCACTGAGGTCAACACCATAGGCTTTGAAAATCTTTGTTAGAAGAATGGCATAGGGTAGCTTGTGTTGCTCCTTGGCTTTAAGCATGTGAAGTTTGAGGAGCTGAATCTAGTTGATCTCTTTGTGATTTTGCATTGCCCACATCAGCACTACATCTTCTTCCTCAACAAGAGCATAGTTGCCTCCATGAGGAACTAAAAGCTTGACCAAAATAGTTTAAAGAAGACGGTTGTTAAGAGTGAGATAGCCTACCAATTTGTGATTGTTATGGGGACAGTTAGCTTTCCATAAGGATTGGCATGCAACAACGCTGTTGAAATCCCATTCATCTTCGGGATGACCGCCAGAAAAATCAGCATCAGAGAGAGGGAGGAGGCTTATTTCAGAAAGTTGTTCATTGGTGATTTTAAGAGTCATATTCTTGACTCTTGCTTCAAGCACTCCATCAACAAGTTTTAAAGTGCAAAAGAAGACTCGAATAAGCTTTGGGTAATAAAATTCTTCTTTGAGAGGGAGGAAGGAGATGAGATTATAGTGGTTGAGAAATTGAGTGAAAGAAAAACTTGGGTGATCAAAAAGTTCAGCATTGATAAAATGAGGAGCAATGATATCCTTCTCAGAAAATTTCTTGATGAAATTATAAAGATCTCTAGGATTAGAGAAAAACCTTGAGAAATCAAGAGAGTTGTGGGTTTGGGCAATGGATGACCTTGCTCTTTTGATATTCCTTGAAGAAGACATGATGAAAAGGAAAAGATGAAGAGGTTTGGAGAATTTGAGAGGTAAAGAGATATAGAGGGGAGGAGAGTTGTGGTGTGAGATGAGAGGAGTGTGGGAGATGGTATTTATAGAGTTTTAGAAGTGGGAATTAAGGTTTAGGAAGGGTTTAGGATTGGTTGGGCCAGGCTGCACATGGATTGAGCATTAAAATCTATAATCTTGGTGAATCCGTAATCGATTATGGGTCAGGGTGTAATCGATTACGCCTCTGAAGAATTTGAAACGTCGGGCTCAATAATCGATTAGACCATGTATGTAATCGATTATATCAAGATTGGATTTTTTTTTACATGGATAACAGAATGCCCATAATTGATTATACAGAGATATATAATCAATTATGTACAACACAGAAAGCCCATAATCAATTATATAGAGATTTGTAATCAATTATATGTAACACAAAGCCCATAATCGATTATACAGAGTTGTGTAATCGATTATGCACCACACAAAAAGATCCTAATCGATTATATTGTGTATATAATTGATTATAGTATGCCCAGAATTGCACAAACACATGTTTTCTCAACAATCAACATTAACAACTTAATTTTCATGGATTTAGACTTGTTTATTTCATCAATCAATCATCATTGTTAATCATCAAACACATTGTAAATAAAAAATATCAATATGAATCATCAATCAAAGTTTTTCAAATACAATTAGAAATATTTAATATTCCTAACTCTCTCCTTATATTAATGGATTGTTCTTTTGCAAGTGGTTTAGTGAATATATCAGCTAGTTGCTTAATAGTTTCAACATGATCAAGCACACAATCACCTTTCAATACATGATCTTTAATGAAATGATGTCTTATTTCTATATGTTTGGTCCTTGAATGCATGACAGGATTCTTAGATATATTAATGGCACTAGTATTATCACATCTAAGAGGTACATGGTCTAAAATAACACCAAAATCTAGAAGTTGTTATTTTATCCATAAAATTTGAGCACAATAACTCCCAGCAGCAATATATTCTACCTCATCTGTTGATAATGCCACGCTAACTTGGTTCTTGCTATACCATGAAACAAGTGAGCTACCAAGCGAGTGACAAGTGCCACTTGTGCTCTTTCTATCAAGTTTATATCCTTCAAAATCAGAGTCGGAATATCCTACAAGAATACATTCAACACCTTTAGGATACCAAAGACCAACATCTAGAGTTCCAACAAGATATTTCATTATACGTTTTACAACAGTTAAGTGTGATTCTTTTCAACATGCTTGATATCTTGTACACATACACATAGCAAATATGATATCTGGTCTACTAGAGGTTAAGTACAGTAAGGATCCAATCATACCTCGATATTTTGTGACTTCTACATCCTTACCTTTCTCATCCTTGTCCAAATAACATGAAGTGCTCATGGGTGTGGCAATTTTGTTTGCTTTGTCCATGTTGAACTTTTTGAGCAACTCTTTGCAATATTTGGATTAGTTAATGAAGGTTCCTTCTCTAGTTTGCTTGATTTGCAATTCGAGGAAGAATGTGAGTTCTCCCATCATGGACATCTCAAATTCATTCTACATTATCTTAGCAAACTCTTTGCAAAGTAACTCATTAGTGGCACCAAAAATGATATCATCCATATAAACTTGTACCAAAAGTATGTCACTCTTTTTGTGCTTAATGAACAATATTGTATCAACTTTTCCTCTTTCAAAATTATTTTCTAAACGAAATTCGCTCAATCTTTCATACCAAGCTCTTGGAGCTTGTTTTAATCCATACAAAGCTTTTCTTAGTTTGAAAACATGATTTGGAAATTGATAGTTTTCAAAACCAGTAGGTTGATCAACATATACTTCTTGAATATATCCATTCAAAAAGGCACTTTTGACATCCATTTGATACAATTTGAAATCTTTACAGCATGCAAAAGCTAATAATAGCCTGATAGCTTCTAACCTAGCTATGGGAGCATACGTTTATTCTCAGTTGATTCCTTCTTCTTGATTATATCCCTTAGCAACTAGCCTAGCTTTGTTTCTAATGATTATGTCATTTTCATCAAGCTTGTTCCTAAATACCCATTTGGTTCCTATTATTTGATGGTCATTAGGTTTTGGCACAAGTTCCCAAACTTCATTTTTTTCAAATTGGTTCAATTCTTCTTGCATGGCCAACATCCAATGTTCATCAATAATAGCTTCATCAATGGTTTTAGGCTCAATTTATGAAACAAATGCTAAATGATTACAAGTATTGAATAAGCGTCGAGTACTTACACCTTTAGTGATATCACCTATAATGTTGTCCATGAGATGGTGTTTTGATGTGATCCACTCTTTTTGAGAACTTTGTTGTTGTTGTTCATTTTGAGAAGCTACTTCATTATTAATTCTTTCTTCTTCCTTATTTTCTAGGGTCATCTCTTGGAGTGTATCTACAAGATCATCAACATCTTCCTTTCTCAGGGAATTATGGCTATTCTTATCAAATTTCACATGAATTGACTCTTTAATAGTGTTTGTTTGTTTGTTAAAGATTCGATAAGATTTACTAGATGATGAATATCCAAGAAAGATTGCCTCATCAGATTTTGCATCAAACTTTCCTAGATTATCCTTTCCATTGTTATGCATAAAGCATTTGCATCCAAATACATGAAAGTAAGATATATTTGGTTTTCTACCTTTGTAAAGTTATAGGGGGTTTTCTTCAAAATTGGCCTTATTAAACATCTATTCATAACATGACAAGCGGTATTTACCGCGTCGGCCTAAAAATGTTTAGCAGTGTTGTTTTCATTCAACATAGTTCTAGCAAGCTCTGCCAAAGATCTATTTTTCCTTTTAACAACTCTATTTTGTTGTGGAGTTCTAGCAGCTGAAAAATTATGTTTAATGTCATTTTTTCACAAAATTTTTCAAATAATTGATTTTCAAATTCTCCTCCATGATCAGTTTTAATGGATACAATCTTTGAGTCTTGTTCATTTTGGATAACCTTGGCTAATTTCTTGAATGCATGATATGCTTCATTTTTGTGAGCAAGAAACAATGTCCATGTATATCTCGAATAGTCATTTACAATCACTAGACCATAATAATTGCCACCAAAGCTTTTGACTTTAAAGGGTCCAAACAAATCCATGTGCAAAAGTTGTAAAGGCCTTTGAGTTGAAACGACATTTTTAGCTTGAAATGATGCCTTTACTTGTTTCCCCTTTTGGCATGCATCATAAAATTTATTTTCAAACTTTAGCTTTGGCAAACCAATTACTAATTCTTTAGAAACAAGTTTGTTTAAATGGTCTATATGGATGTGTGCTATTCTTCTATGCCATAGCCATGATTCATCCTCTCTAGTCATGAAGCATTGCATATCATTTGAAGATAAACAATCAACATCAATCATGTAAACATTATCTATTCTGTGACCAACAAACGTTACTTCTTTATTTTGCTTGTTTTCAATTATGTGACCATTTGATTCAAATATCACTCTATATCCTTTGTCACATAGTTGACTTATACTAAGCAAATTATTTTTGAGTCCTTCTATATATAATACATCACTAATTGAAGTGGAAGAGTTTTTACCAATGTTTCCAACTCCAAGGATTCTTCCTTTAGTATTGTCTTCATAAGTGACTCTTCCGTTTCTTTTAGGTGTAAATGTTATGAATTTGCTCATATCACCCGTCATATGCTTTGAACACCCATTATCTAGGTACCAATGGGTGTTGCTTGCCTTAAAGCATACCTACAAAACAAGTCAAGTTAGAGAACTTGATACCCATTTTATGTTGGGTCCTTTTTGGTTAGTTTGTGGTAATCTCCCTTTGGGAACCCACACCTTTCTTATAACCTTTGGTCCAAATTTTCTAACATGGCAATATGAGGCATTATGATCTTTAATACCACAATGATTACATTCCATAAAAGGAAATGATGATTTTCTAGGAGGCACAAAGAAATTCTTGTAATGTTTTTCTTTCTTAGTAGGATTAAATCCTAATCCAGATTTGTTAAACATGCATCTTTGTTTGCCAAGTAATGCATCTAGATTATCTCTACCATTTGTGAATTTCTCAAGAATTTTATTCAGGTCTAAGATTCTCTTTTCTAGGTGATCACATTTCTTGATATGTTCACATGGTTTTGAGCAAGTCGATTTTCAATAACTTTCTTTTTAAAAAATTTCATTTTCTTTTACTTGCTCAATTAGATGCATCTCAAGAGTTTCTATGGTTTTTCTTGACAACTTATACTTACTAGATAGTTTATATATTTATCATACAATTCTTCAAAAGCATCAAATAATTCCTCTTTATGAAGTTCAAGATTATTTACCTTATCTTGCTCTTCTTGGTGGTTGGCCATTAAGCATAAGTTTTCTTCTTCATTGTCCGAATCATCGGAGCCACTCACATCATTTTTGTCTCATGCTATATAGGCTCTTCTTTTACCTCTTCTTTCTTTGTTTTTCTTCTTTAGATTTGGACAATCAACTTTGAAATGTCCTTCCTTGCCACATTCGAAACAAGAGGGTAAGGATGTATTATCTTTAAGCATAGGTTTCTTACCTTGGTTTATGAAGTTTCTTTGAAACTTCTTGTTTTTCATGAGCTTGTCGAATCTCTTCATAAACAGCCCAAACTCTTTATCCTCATCAAGGTCACTTTCAGATTCTTCTTCATCGATTGAAGTAGCCTTGAGAGCTAGCCTCTTCTTCTTAGAATACTTTTCTTCTTCCTCCGCATTCTTCAAGTCCTTGATCTCTTGCTCTTGTTCTTGTTCTTGAAGCTTTCCAAACAATGTTGCAAGAGACATATCATTGATGTTTGAAGATTGCTTGATTGCGGTGACAAATGTAACACCCCACTTTTTTGGACTCGAATCCTGATGTAATCCAAATAATTAAACAATAAAAATATTAATAAATTTTTTCGCGTTCGAAATAAATTCAAAACACCACCATGACTACATCAAGACTCAAAACCTAGAAAAGCAAAGGGTGAGATTTGATAATTAATATCTGGATTGGTAAATAGTTTGCCCGTAACGGTATATAAAATAATAGAGTTTACAACAGAAAGAATGTGTATACCAGGCATACGCCTAGTCCCATATATGAGGATATGAGAAAAGGCTCGACAAAGCATATAAGGCATATCATAAGCCTAATAGGCAACCATTGTCTTTTCACATAAATTCATGAACATGCAATGCCTAAGATATATGTATATACATATCTATATGGTCATGCATCATACATCTCCAATATACATAATCCTAATTAACCATATTCAAATTCATCCTCAAAGTCATATATCATCAACACCTATGCATTCCCAAAATGATTACAAAATCAACATCTTTATACTCATCAAATAGGTATGAATTCCAATACCCCAATTATCAATATATAACCACTTATAATATCATTCACAATACATCCATCGATATCAAGAATTAATAACATCATAATATCTATTTTATACATAACTTAATAAAATACAAACGCTACCGGCTAAGGCATTCCATTATCACGATTTACCTTCCCAAAAACTTTACTTTATAAACATCCTCGTTCCATGATATTCCTACATCAGTACTAAAAAGTAAACCATATGGGAGAGTGAGTTATACATTTCAAATGATGATATGAATACAATTGAAATTATGTGCATATGCATATCAACATCATGTATGCTTTGCTAAACACATCAATAATCATCATAAACTATTCATTTCACAATTTAAATATATCATGTATTCACCCATCAATTCATAGCAAAGCAAGCATATACACATCTATCACAACGCCACAATGGGCCAATGTCATCAATATTGACCATTCAGGTCTTTTCTCAAAGCCACCATGGGCTATCATCATTATCATCAATCATAATAATTATGCCCTTCATTATACTGGGCCATAACATACACATCGTCATATTCAATATCGTTTCATTGTATTCATGTCTTTTATCAATTTTATATGGTCTTTTAGATACTCACATACCCATCTCATCAACACCATACTACAATCTCAATCATCATCAATCATTATCCATCATCATCATCATCATCATCATCTAGCATATCTCCATGCTATATGTAAATGCTCTTATGGCTAATGCATATGCACAATGGAATAGACAACAAATGCGGATCTGACTATAGGAATAAACACCAAATTATGGGTCAAGCATGATCACGTACCATGCCCTTATTACAGTAGTATAATGTGCACACATAACTCATAATGCATGCATAATAACCAATTTTACTGGTACCAAACCGCATCACCCATAATACAACACCTGACCATTTTCACCATGACCGTAGTAAACAACATAATCAATATATGGTGTTACGGGCCAGCCATAACTCATATCATGGCGGCTGTGATCTAAAGGACCACCGGGGTCACCTGCTCATCAAGAGCCACCCCCATAAGGGTCGGCCACATGTAGTTCCCGTAGCAATACATGGGCGGCTTCGTGACTTACACACTGAGTCACAGGGGAAACAACAAATTGCTTGTGCACTGAGCCACCCTCCCACTGGGTCGGCCAAGGGAACTTCCCTAATGTTCCAACATCGCGGGCTATGATATGCCATGGATGCAATGCAATGCAGATCAAATGCATTTCTCATACCGTGCATCCTAAATGCCACTTATCAAACATCATCATCATAATCACCAACACCACCATACACACCTTAGTGGATTTTATCATTGTTGGTTTTAGCCATTGTTTTTCAAGTTTTATATGTGGCATTGTCATCTTATTATATCATATATTATACTTGCAAGTTAACTCTTGCAATTAACCATAATGGCATCACAAACATCACAAATCATCATTAACATCCAATTATCTTTCATCAATACCACTACATAATCATTTACTGGATTTTCATATCATTATTCATCACCATTATTTCATCACTAATGTGGCAATGCTACAACTCATCAATACAATTTTAAACCACTTATACAAGATCACACTTGTATAAAATACAATGCATTCACAATAGTACATAACAACTCATCAATAATAACAATCAACCTCAATGATAATCATCCTTTATATAAGGAAATGATCAACATCATCATCCATTTATTACTCATTACCCTTCATTCGTATCCCACTCTTGGTGGTCAACAATTATGTTTTTCATTACACGTTATGGGTATAAACGAATTATCCCAATGTTTTAATCAACTTCAACACCACTATGTTATCATGCTTATATACCCCTTATACATTCCCTCAATCATCTCATAACACAAAGGAATGAGGTTAAATATCATCCAAAGTAAGAAAATAAAATAAAATTTCTCCCTGGGTAACTCGCTCAAGCGAGATTCACCTCTGCTTGAGTGAGATCCACATAGCTCGCTTGGGCGAGCCCCTTCACGTGTAAGCGAAGGACCCCCAACAACGTACATATGCCCACTCGCTTGAGCGGGATTCCCCCTTACTCAGCCACTCGCTTGAGCGAGTAGGGTTTAACATCAGACCTTCATGCACGCTTAAGCGACTCATGCTCGCTTGGGTGAAAACCATCCAGTACCTCATTCAAGGCTCGCTCGCTTGAGCGAGATTTAACTTGCCTCGCCTCTCGCTTAAGTGAGATCTACCCAGAACCATTTTCCATCTCGCTCACTCAAGCGAGGCCATACCCGTTTGAGCGAGAATCATCCAGTAGCTCACCCGTCTATGTGGTACGCGTCTCGCTTAAGCGAGACTTATGTTCGCCTAAGCGAAAATCGGCCAGAGGCCACTCTCCTGATACAGGGGACTGTCGCTTGAGCGAGAATTCATCTCGCTTGAGCGAGATCAGCATTACACGCCCAAATTTCAAGTTTTTCATTCCATAACACATATTCATGTCCATCCTATGTAAAATTTGTCTAATTTAATATCATATCCCCAATAAATCATAGCCTTAGACCTAATTCAACAAGCCATACCTCTCTATTTCCTTTTCTAATTTATCAAGTACACGAGAGAGATTTCTAAACTATTTTTCATCACATCCATACATGTCTTTATGCATAATCACCATAAACATATTTTCACACTTTAGGTAACTCACCCATCTATGGGTCTATATCATCAATTTACTCTTGTATAATAAAAGGGACAACCAATCACTCATCATTATTATACATATACATATATGCAATTCCTTAACATTCAATAAAGACCAAGCTGTTATTCATCACATCATCAATTCAATGTTTAACATATTCATGGCAAGGCAATGCATGAGTTCATACATATACATAATTAACAATTATTCACTCATGTAATTTGAAATATAAACTCTTCTCCTACCTCGAGAGAAGAATCGCAACGTAAATGCTCCGATTATTCTACATCATCTTTTGAAGCAAAATCTATAATTATACACATGCATACATACACTCAATCATTAAGCCATCTCAAGGCATTTATCAAAATTTTTAAGTAATTGACATTATCCCTTAGGTTTCAATATCAAGTCCTAGACTTAACTAAACTCCAATTCACACACTTGTGTTAGGCTTCGGGAATTCCTTTCTCAAAACCAAGACTCTCTAGGTCTCAAAAGGGCTAACCAAACCCAACAACCACAAGATCATATCTCTCATCCATAATGCACCCAATCCTCATCATAATTCATTCAAATCCATTATAAGTCTCTTGGTTCCATTTAAGACCATCATCAATTAATAATTTCTAAATGACATATATCAAAGCCTAAGACATCATCAAATTAAGTGTTCATTTCCTTAATCCACTACCAGGTCTTCAACCATTATTATCATCATCATAGTTGAAGACCATGAAGGATTTTGATAATGACAAGGCCAATGCCAGAGATCAAGAATGAAGATCCAAGACCAAGGCATAATTAAAGTAAGACTCTATAAAAAGAAAGTACGGCCATTAATATAAAAAGGTTTTAAAATAAGAATACATTCTGATGGAATGTAATTGATTACCTCATTAGTGTAATCAATTACATCGTGTAATTGATTACCTCATTAGTGTAATCAATTACCTCAGCAATGTAATCGATTACCATGTTTAAGTAATCGATTACAATATGAACGTTATGTTTTAAAACTGATTTTAAAAGGCTGTAATCGATTACCTATTTTATGTAATCGATTACAACGTGATCAGAAAGCAAAAAATCATGTTGAAACATTATAACTTTTCACAAAATATTATTTTATCCAAGAGGTACCTTTCCAATTATTTTATTCAATAATTTCACACCTCTTGAAGGCATTTCCTCTCCTATAAATAGGAGGGTATTTCATTTGCAAAAACACACCAATAACACCAAGATATACCAAATACTTCCAATCTTTTCTTATGAGCAATAATGGCCATATTCTCTTAATAGAGTTATTACTCTTTCTTGTTCCTCAATTTGTTTATCATACTCTTGAAGAGAGTTTTCTTGTAAGAGATCTTTATCTCTAAAAGTGAGATTGATACTCAGAGTGGTGTATCTCTGAGGGGGTTCTTCTTGGATGTGGTGTAGCATCCAAGGGTGATGTTATTGGATGTGGTGAAGCATCCAATGGTGATGTGCTTGGGTGTGGTGTAGCATCCAAGGCATTAGTGATCAGGGTGTGAGTCCCCATTGTGGTGTAATCAAGGGAATTGATTATAGTGAATTTCCTCAAGGGTGTCTGAGAAGACTGGACGTAGGCAGTGGTTGGCTGAACCAGTATAAATCTCTGTTTGCATTTCTCTAACCCTTAAACTCTTTATGTTTTAAGCATTATTATTCAAATCACATATCATTGCATATTGAGTTTTTAGAGGAGAAATTTATTAGTGAAAAAGTTCCTAACTACTCAATTCACCCCCCCTCTTGAGTTTCCTAGAGGCCACCTGGGCTAACAATAGTTGCCAACACTCAAGGGATTCAACTCCTCCAATCACATACACATATATCCCAAACCTCAAGAATCAATACCAAGGTTTTAAACATTCATTCCCCTTATATAAATCATTCTAAAGCATTTATAATCATCAAAATCATCAAGTTGGCTAAAAACTCCCAATTTATGATACCTAGGGTTTTCATCAAAATTAACCAATCAATAATTTCAACCCATTTCTATAATTCATATGAAAACCATAATCTTTGTCCATTTCTAAAATCACACCTAAATCAAGAATCATATTTTCAAGCCATCCAAGCCTAGGGTTCCTATTTTCCTCAACACCCATAAAGCCTAATGTCCATATTTCAAACCCAACAACCCAAAACCATAAATGAAATAATGAAGAGGTAAGAAACCTTCACCTTAAATCCAAGCTCATAGCCAAACGAAAATAGGGTGAGAGGAAGAAGAAGATGCTTCAACATAAGCTTCCATGTCCCATAAATGCTTTACAATTCCAAGCTCAAGTATTAATTTTGGTAAGAAAATGGAGGTAAGAAGGGTGTGGTTCAGTTGGTACAAGAAGAGGGGGAGAAGAAGAAGAAAATATAGAGAATGGTGGTAGAGGAGAAGCTATCGAAAAATGAAGGGAAAAAGAGAGAGAAAAATGTGTTTTATTGACCCATTGACCATTGGTTATTAAAGTGTACCCTTATGGCTTTTCCCATTGGTCCATATTTGCTTTGTCTATTGTGTAAAGGAGGGTAGGAAGTGTGTAGGAAAGTCACACGGTTAAGAGAAGAGGAGAAGGGGAGATTTTCATTTTCTTTTTATTCTATTTTGGCTCGTATTTTCTCTAGTTAATAACATATGTCGAGTCCGATTTATTATCTCCTTAACACTAAAAATTATTTCAGCTATATCACCTTAACCATAATAATTTTCTAAGCATTCTAGACCCATCTAATATTTAATTTGACCAAGTGGGTCCCTCATCACTCATTAAATCATCCAACTCTGGTAAATCTTAATTTACCGATAATTCACCTCTAATGTCTAATAAAATCTCCTATAGTTATTTGACCATAATTAATCAATCATCATTATCCAATAAATTTATTTTCTTTAAAATTTAGGGTGTTATAACAAGAGGTTGTCATTCCCTAGTAAGACTTTTCAACTCTTTATGAATAAGCTCTTTGTTAGTATAAGACTTGCCAAGGGTAATAAGATGATTTATGATTAATGTGAACCTCTTTTGTATTTCAAGAATGGTTTCTCCGGAGTTCAACCTAAAACTCTCATATTGACTAGTGAGTGTACTAATTTTTGAATCTTTTACATCACTAGTTCCTTCATGGGTGATTTGGAGAGTGTCCCATATTTCTTTAGTAGTTTTACAAGTTACAACTCTAAAGAACTCATCTAAACCTAAAGCAAGGGTGATGAGATTTTTAGCTTTATAGTTGTATTGGACTTTTTTCTCCTCATCACTAGTCCAATCATCCATTAGTTTTTCTACTTTTCCATCAACAATATGCATAGGTATGAAGGGACCATTTTCAATTGCATTCCAAATTTTCAAATCAATAGATTGTACAAAGATTTTCATTCTTTCTTTCCAAAAAGCATAACCTTCTCCATTAAAAGATAGAGGTATATTTGTAGCACCACCCTCGGGAATCATGTTATATGAGATAGAGGCCATCTTAATCTCTTGAAACTGTTAAGCTTGATCTACCAAGAGTCAAGCTCTGATACCACTTGTTAGTCAAGTGGCATCAATACTTAAGAGGGGGGTGAATTGAGTTTTAAAACTTTTGCTTGAAAAGCCTTTGAACTTGATTCCCTTTTGACACAAGATAATAATATGCAAGAGACAACAAGTATAATACAAGAAATAAGATAGAAAAGATATGCAGAATTCACTTTGGTAATTTATCAAACACTTGGTGTGCAGGATCTTAGCTTAGCCAAATTAATCAAGTTCAAGCAATGCAATCACAATCAAAACTATACACCAGCCAGATGCAATATATAAATACAAGAGAGTAAGGAAGAAAAGCTTGCAAACCAATATAACGAGTTCCACCACCCTAGTGTAAGTCTCGCCTTCAAGCAACCCACTTGAAGGATTTCTACTATTGAAGTTTAGAGATACAAGCTATGAGCAATTACAGCTTCCTAGTATCCCACACTCAAGAACTCAATCCTCACTAGCCCAAGGGTACCCCACCCAATCTCTCAAACTCTCAATACCTAGATGTTGAACCCTAACCTTTGTGACCACTCACAACTAAAGTGAAACTTTGTGTTTGATGTTTATGTTTACAAGCAAATAACTCTTTCAATAGAGTAAATATACAATTGAAAGGCTCTCACAAATTCTAACTTTCAACAAGAGAGGATATACAAATTTAGAACCTGTGTTTCAGATTAATAAAACTATACACAGAAAATGAACTCACAAGGTACAAGTACAAGCTATGAATGATTTTCTCCTTGATTGCTTGAGTAGCTTGAATGGATGATGCATTTATAGGCCTTGGAGAGAAGCTTTGGAGGCTTCAAAGCCGTTGCACATCATGGGCATAGGAGTGGGAAATGGAGAAATGAGTTGGATCTGTATTTTAAAAACATTTCCCCACATTCTGACACTATGGTAATCGATTACGCCTCAAGCTATAATCGATTATGCTTGGCTGTAACTCATTAATTTTATTGTCTAGTGGCTGTGTAATCGATTGACTCTTTACTTGTAATCGGTTAGTGATCAAATAGAATCAATATAATCGATTAGACAACCCTTGTAATCGATTATGCATATACCTGATGCATTTAATTCCTGTACGTAACATTGTAATCAATTGTGTTGTATATTATAATTGATTTGGAGTGAAATAGAACCAGTGTAATCAATCATCCTAGTTTTGTAATCGATTAGGCAAAATACCTGATACTTTATACCATTTACTACAACACTGTAATTGATTGTCCTTCGTTCTGTAATCGATTAGGTGCATTCCAGAATCAGTGTAATCAATTATCCCAGTGCTATAATCGATTATAACATATACCTGATGCATTTATTTTCATTTTCGTAGCTTTGTAATCGATTAGCTTAGTCTTGTAATCGATTATGCTTTTCCAGAAAGCTTAAGTCTGGTCTTGATTAAGTGTAGACTCTTTGTATTTCTTTGTTTTAAACTTCTGGGAAGTTTATTGCACATTGTCCTTGGCATTTTGAGTCTCTATGAACTTTGTTGTCATGTCATGATTCTTCAATTTGTTTACTTTACAATTATCAAAATCCTGAAACAATTTCAAACACAGGGTGCAGAGGATAACTTCAAATTTAATGCAAAATTTACTGAGGAGGAGATTCGGTTGGCAGTCTGGGAGTGTGATGGCTCGAAGTGCCTGGGGCCTGATGGGTTTAATTTTAAGTTTATTAAATTTTTTTGGAGCTTGTTGAAGTCAGATGTGTTTAAAATGATGGATGATTTTTATTTATCTAGGATTCTGCCAAGAGGAACAAACGCTTCTTTTTTAGCTTTAATTCCAAAAGGGTTGACTCAGTCGGGACTTGGTGATTTTAGGTCCATTTCTTTGGTGGGGTGTCTCTATAAGATAATTGCTAAAGTTTTAGCAACACGTTTGAAAAGTGTAATTGGTGGATTAATTAGTGAAAATTAATATGCATTTATAGGTGAAAGGAATATATTGGATGGGGTGGTGGTGATAAATGAGCTTATTGATGATGTGAAGTCGAGACGTAAGTCTTGTTTGATCTTTAAGGTTGATTTTGAGAAGGCTTATGATTCAGTATGTTGGAAATTCTTATTATGCATGATGGGAAGGATGAGGTTTATGAGTAGATGGGAACACCAGATAAGGGGTTGCTTGATGTCTGCGTCGGTTTCGGTTCTTGTTAATGGGAGTCTAACATCAAAGTTTATTATGAGAATGGGTATTAGACAATATGATCCAATGGCTCCCTTTTTATTTCTATTTGTTGTAGAGGGGTTGAGTGGGTTAATGCATGAGGTAGTACAACGAAACTTGTTTAAAGGTGTTTGTGTAGGAGAAAAACAAGTTTACGTCTCTTATTTGCAATTTACGGATGATACCCTATTTTTTGGGAAGTGCTCTCTAAGTAATGTTTTATCTTTGAATAGTATATTGAGGTGTTTTAAGTTGGTATCTGGATTAAAGGTGAATTTTTATAAGAGTACTTTGGTGGGTGTTGGGCTGGAGGAAGCGGAGGTGTCATGTTATACTGCCCTGTTGAACTGTAAACTCTCATGGTTGCCTTTTGTTTACTTGGGAATTCATGTGGGGGCTAATCTCGAAAGAGTGAGTACTTGGAATCCCGTTGTTGTTCTGTTTCGTAAAAGGTTATCCTCCTAGAATATACGTAATTTGTCCTTTGGTGGTCGTCTCTATCTTTTGAAATCGGTACTATCTTCTCTACTTCTCTTCTCTTTTCTTGTTTTTTAAAGCTCCTATTATTGTTATTAATTTACTAACCAATTTGCAAAGATCATTTTTTATGGGGCGGTAATGAGGACAGGCAAAAGATTTCCTGCGTAAAGTGGGATCATTTGTGTCTCGTAAAAGGAACAGGTGGGTTGGAGGTGAGAGATTTAAGAAAATTTAATTTTGCATTATTGGGGAAATGAGTCTGAAGGCTGTTAGTTGAAAAGGGGAGCTTATGGGGTAAGATTATTGTGTCAAAGTATGGGTCTAGTGTTCTTACTGGGAATGTTGAGGCGTTCCACAAAGGTTCTAGATGGTGGAGATATTTGGGGTGTGCCTTAAAAAAGTCAGATGGGGTGGGTGGTTTTGAGACAATGTTAGAAGGGTCGTGGGAGACAGGTCACTTATTCGGTTTTGGTCAGATTCTTGGGTGGGGGAGAGAAGTCTAAAATCATGTTTCCCAAGGTTATTTTCTATTTCTTCTCAACAGGAAGCATTTTTGGTTGAGATGGGTGTTAGTCCTCGAATTTATAATAAATTCTTTAACAAAAATTATGAAAAAAATAATAAAAATTAGTTTAATTTGTTAGAAATTTAGGTTTTAAATTCAGTAAATGGATGTTGTTGAAAATAATCTGCCCTTGATCAATTTTCTCTAGTTTTGCAGTGAAAAAGTAAAGAAATTAAAGAGAAAAATTGAAGAACTGAAGAGCTTATGTGTAGCATCAACACCACGAGTAGCGTGGGAATTTTTTATGCTGATGCTACGCGTCACAGCCACGCGTAGCGTCAGGACTTACGTGGACTCCACTTCCAGGTGGCCAAGCACTCAGCCAAATGGCCCAATATTGGTCAATACACTTCAGCTAAGTGCCAAGCCGAAAGAGGGGACATGTCTAGGCATTATTATTAAATAATTAACAATCATGGCCACTTAATCATGAGTTTAATAGGAGCTGAGTCAGGAACCTGACGCGTAGCGTCAGGACCCTTCTTCAGCCCTATAAATAGGGCCATTCTCCACACATTCACACCATCCCTTCTGAATTTCAGAATCTTTATTCTCTCTTTTCACTTGAGTTTGAGTGTTCTTCTTTGAGTAGGTGAGAGTGATTTCTAAATACTTGAGAGTGTTGTGTAGTAGTTTGAGTTCTTGTATCATGAAACGTTTTCAAGTCTTCGTAATGTCAAACTCTGTAAGTGTTGTTCTTACTTTTACCATGTGTAACTAAATTGTTTATATTGGAATTTGGTGAATCAATCTATTATATGATATTGTGATTATGATGTCTACATATTTATGATTCAAGTACATGTTAGTATTTCAACTCTTTATTAATATGAACATCAAACGGGAGAATGATTTGCATGTGTATTAAAACTTATTTTATTAGTATGAATGTCAAACGGGAGAATGGTTATTCATGCCGAATTAAAATCTGTTTTAATGAAAGTAAAAGTTGAAATACCCTTAATATGCCAATTACTAGGGATAGAATTGGTAATTATTGTTGGCATAAGGCTAAGACTTAATGTAAGTTTTTATTGAGAAAGCTCACGAGGAATCGGACTTTACGGTAAATACTTAGAATTTATATCACGAGGGATCGGTTATAATGACTCTAAGCTGCAATGACATGAACTTGATAATTAAGTATGTATGTTTGTAATTACTTCATTATATGTTAGTACGAGGATCCTAATTTCCAACATAATTTGTTAATGTGTGTTTTTACATCAAGTATATGAATTATTTTGAATTACATCTCAATTTTCTAGATAGATTTTATATTTACCATCTTTTTACCACATGAATAAATCAATCATTAAATTCTGTGAATATTGTATAAATTGTTTATAAATTATTTTTTTAATAACTTTTGATAAATTTACCATAGTAAATAAGAATTACTGAGTTACTAGAACTTTCAATCCCAGTGGAACGATATCTAAATTTAAAAACTACAAACGATTGGTGCGTTTTCCAATTAATAACCCAACAATGACACAGAGGTTAACAAGTTTTCTGGCGCCGCTGCCGGAGATTGAATTGATTCAGTAAAACAGTAAATTTTTAATTACCATGGTAAAAAGATTTTTTACCTTAGAAAAGTTTTTTTCAATTTTATTCATTCATTCATTTATCCTACTTAATATTGTTTTACTAACTTTCTTTATTTAGTGTGTTTATGCAAACTCGATCTTCTACAGGAAAGGTGTTCTTTGATCCTGAGATCGAGAAGTTTGTAAAGAAACTTAAGGATTTAAAATCTGAAAAAAACAAAAACTTCTTCTTCTTTAACTTCATCTTCTTTTGAAAATTTTGAAAATTATAATATGGTTGCTGAAAGAAGAACATTGGGACAGTTTGCTACTATTAATGGACCACCCTTTGTTTCAGGGATGTATCAAGGACCTATTGTTGCTGTAGAAATTAAACCAGCTACTCTAAACATTATTCAAAATAATCAATTTGCTAGTTTAAATAATGAGGAACCTTATGAACACTTAACCGTTTCTTATGAGTTATGCAGCATAATTGGTTTCGAACCCAATCAAGAAGAATCTGTTTACATGAGATTGTTTCCTTTTTCTTAGATTGGGAAAGCTAAAGAATGGTTTAAATCTTATCCACCTGGTACTTTTGCAAACTGGTCCGATGTGAAAACAAAATTTTTGAAGCAATGACAGCCATACATTCTTTTTCACAAAATCACGATGAATCACTTGGTGAAGCATGGGAAAGATTTAAAAAACTTCTTAGGAAATGTCTAAACCATAATTTGGATGATGCTGGAAAGGTAAGAATCGTTTATCATGGTTTATTACCTTAATTCAAGATGATGTTAGATGCATGTGCAGGTGGTTCTTTAATGAACAAAACTGTAAGAGGCAATATCAACCATGGAGTCCATGTCAACTAGTGACCATCAAGTAAAGCACGAAAGATGTAGTACATCAAGGAAACCAGGTATGCTTGAGTTGGGAGTAAATGATGCAGTTTTAGCTCAGTAAAAATTGCTGACATAGCAAATAGAGGCAATGAGCAAACAATTTGGAAAAACTTCAAATTGCTCAAGTATTATCACCACCACCCGCTCAATTAAAACAATGTGTGCATTGCATGGGCAAACAACCATGTGGTTACTGTGCCCCTGATGGAAATGAACAAGAACAAGCCAATTATTTGATTCATCAAAGAATACCCTTAGGTAATTTTCCTATCAATCTTGGTAATTCTTTTCCTAACAATTACCTGCAGGGTTAGAAGAATCAGAATATTGGCTGGAAACAAGATGTTAGACCTTTCAACAGACCTACCAACAATCAATTCAAACAACAACCACAATCTAATCAAACAGCAAGGCTAACTAGGATAGAGGAATCTATCCAACAATTGCTACAATATATGCAAACAAATAAAGCCGTACGTAAAGCGTCGGATATGCAATTGGGATAGTTAGCAAAAGAAGTAGCTGACATGAAAAGCTCTGGTTTTTCTGCAAACACTCAAAATCCAAGAGAACAATGTAATGCTATTTTTATAAGAAGTGGTAAAGTTGTAGGAAATAATTATAAAGAAGAAATAGAAAAAAAGAAGAAAAAAAAGAAGAAAAAGAAAAAGAAAAGAAAGAAGAAAAAGAAAAAGAGAAAAAGGAAGAAGAAAAAGAAAAAGAAAATGAAGAAAAAAATGATGAAAATAAAGAACAAAAAAATCAAAAATCAAAAAAATAAAAAAATCAGTATTTGGGTCAAACACCTCTAGTTAAGGATCTACCTTATCCACATACACCATCAAACAAGGATAAGGAAAAAGAATACAAGAGATTCCTTGAAATCTTTAAGCAATTACACATAAACATTCTATTTTCTGAGGCATTGGAACAAATGCCAATATATACGAAGTTTATGAAAGAATTGCTTTTCAAAAAGAGGAGGTACAATGAGGAAATTATTGAACTTGAAGCAGGTTACAGTGCTATTTCGCAATATAACATACCAGAAAAGTCAAAAGACCCTGGAAGTTTCACCATTCCTGTCTCCATTGGAGGTGTAAATATTGGGAAAGGCTTGTTAGACTTAGGGGCTAGCATTAATCTAATGCCTCTATATATGATGAAGCGAATTGGTGACCTTGATCCTTAAAGAACAAAGATGACTCTACAATTGGCCAATAGATCAATCAAAAGACCCTATGGTATTATGGGAGATGTACTTATGAAAGTTTACAAGTTCTACTTCCCTGTTGACTTTGTGGTTTTAGACATGGAAGAGGATGTTGAAGTTCCCTTGATCCTGGGAAGACCATTTATGAAGACTGCTAGAGTACTCATTGATGTAGATAATGGAAAGCTGGCAATAAGAGTACATGATGAAGAAGTGAACTTCGATGTTTTCAAAGCCATGAAACATCCCAACTCAAAGCAAGACTGTTTCAAAGTAGATGTTCTCGACGAAGTTTGCTTTTCCATATCCACAGGTATGTCAATTTCTGACCCTCTAAATAAGTTATTAACTAATTCTATGGAATGTTTGAGTGAAGAAGAAGAAAAATAGGTAGACAAGTATCTTGAAGATCTTGATCAAGGGAAAGAAATTTCCCCTGAATCAAGAAAAATTGAAGAAATCCAAGAAGTACCTGTTGAAGAAATCAAAAGGCCTGAATTAAAAGTGCTACCTTCCAACCTAAAGTATATCTTTTTGAAAGAAGGTAATTTAAAACTAGTAATTATTAGTAATCTGTTAAGTGAAACAGAAGAAGAAAAACTGGTAGAAGTGTTGAAAAGGAATCAAGAAGCAATTGGATGGACACTTAAAGATCTGAAAGGTATAAGTCCATCATATTACATGCATAAGATTTTGTTAGAAGATAATTTTAAACCTGTTGCTCAACCCTAAAGACGCCTCAATCCAACTATGAAAGAGGTAACCAAGAAGAAGGTTTTGAAATTGCTGAAAGCAGGTATTATCTATCCTATTTCTGATAGTGCATGGGTAAGTCCTGTACAAGTTGTTCCAAGAAAAAGTGGTATGACAGTAATTGTTAATGATAAAAATGAATTAATCCCAACAAGAACTGTCAGTAGTTGGAGAATGTGTATTGATTATAAAAAATTAAATCAAGCAATAAGAAAAAATAATTTTCCACTTCCTTTTATGGATCAAATGCTTGAAAGATTGTCTGGACATGCTTACTATTGTTTTCTTGATGGATATTCTAGATATAATCAAATTGTTGTTGACCCTCTTGACCAGGAAAAGACTTCTTTTACATGTCCCTTTCGTATATTTGCTTATACGAAGATGCCATTTGGATTATGTAATGCACCTGCTACTTTTCAGAGATGCATGTTTGCTATTTTTACAGATTTAATTAAAAAGAACATTAAGATTTTCATGGATGATTTCTCAGTCTTTGGGAATTCATTTGAATCATGTCTAACCAATCTAGACACCGTACTGAAGTGGTGTATTGAAACAAATTTGGTGCTTAATTGGGAGAAGTGTCACTTCATGGTAAAAGAAGGAATTGTACTTGGTCACAAAATTTCTTATAAAGGTATTGATGTGGGTCAAGCCAAAATAGAGGTAATCTCTAAACTCCCACCCCCTGTAAATGTAAAAGGTATTAGAAGTTTTGTAGGACATGCTAGATTTTATAGAAGATTTATTCAATATTTTTCAAAAATTGCTAAACCTTTAACAAATCTTCTAAATAAAGATGTTGAATTCAAGTTTGACGAAGCATGTCTTAAAGCTTTTAATTCCTTGAAAGAAAAATTGGTTTCTGCCCCTGTAATTGTTGCTCCTAATTGGAACTTACCCTTTGAACTTATATGCGATGCAAGTGATTATGCTGTAGGAGCCGTTTTAGGTCAAAGATATTAAAAAGATTTTAGGGTTATACATTATGCTAGTAAAGTTTTAAATGAAAATCAAATAAATTATGCAACTACTGAAAAGTAATTACTAGCCATAGTGTATGCCTTAAAAAAATTTAGATCATACTTGATTGGATCAAAAATAATTGTTTTCACTGATCATGCTATAATCAAGTACCTTTTGACTAAAACTAATTCTAAACCTCAGTTAATCCGATAGATTCTGCTCCTTCAAGAATATGATCTTGAAATCAAAGATAAAAAGGGTAGTGAAAATATGGTCGCTGACCATCTTTCTAGATTAATGAATGATGAGGTTACTACCAATGAAAAAGACATCTTGGAAGAATTTCCTGATGAAAAACTTTTTGAAATAACAAAACGGCCATGGTTTGCTGATATGGCCAATTTTAAATCAGCGGGAATTCTTCCAAATGATTTAACTTGGTAGCAAAGAAAATTTTTTTTTAAAGATGCAAAATACTTTGTTTGGGATAACCCTCATTTATTCAAATTTGGTGTGGATAATTTACTTTGTCATTGTGTACCCGATTGGGAAAAGAAAGATGTGTTGTGGCATTGTCACAAATCTCCTTATGGAGGACATTTTAATAGAGAAAGAATTGCTACAAAAATTCTTCAATCAGGTTTGTATTGGCCCTCCATTTTTAAGGATTCTTACTCATTTATGCAAGCTTGTGATAACTTCCAAAGAATAGGTAATGTTAATAAAAGACAAGAAATGCCTCTCACAAACTTTCAGGAGGTTAAGGTATTTGATTGTTGGGGTATTGATTTCATAAGACCCTTTCCTTACTCTCAATTTAATCAATACATCCTTTTGGCAGTTGATTATGTTGGTAGAAGCAATCAATTCACCTAATGCTAACACCAAAACTGTAGTGAATTTCTTGAAGAAAAATATTTTCTATAGATTTGGAGCACCAAGAACTTTAATCAGTGATGGAGGATCACATTTTTGTAATAAAGTTCTTCAGAAAGTGGCCACAACATATCATCCACAAACCAATGGACAGACTGAGATTTCAAATCGTGAACTGAAAAGAGTTTTGGAAAAGACTGTGTCTTCCTCCAGAAAAGATTAGTCACAAAAACTTGATGATGCACTCTGGGCATACAGGACTGTATTTAAGACTCCAATTGGCCTTTCTCCTTTCCAAATGGTCTAAGTAAAAGCTTGTCATCTTCTAGTAGAGATGGAACATAAGCATATTGGGCCTTAAAATTTCTTAACTTTGATCCAAATACAGTAGTTGACAAAAGAAGGTTGTAGTTATTTGAGTTGGAGGAAATAAGAAACAATGCTTATGAGACATCTAGAAGTTACAAGAATAAGGTGAAAGCTTACCATGACAAGAAAATTAAAAATAGACACTTCACACTAGGTCATTAAGTTTTATTGTTTAATTCAAGATTAAGACTGTTTCCTAGTAAATTGAAATCTAAATGGTCAGGCCTTTTTGTAATTAAGGAAGTTAAATCTTATGGAGTAGTTGAAATAGAAGATCCAACTTCCAAAAGAAGTTGGATGTTTAATGGGCAAAGATTGAAACCATATCTGGGTGTGAGATCAACAGACTCACTACCATTTGCTATTTAACTGATTTGTGATGTGCAGGATGTCAAGCTAGAGACAGTAAATCAAGCGCTCAATGGGAAGCAACCCATTATTTTTGTTTATTGTTTAAGACACATGTGATTGAAAATAAAAATAAAAATAAAAATAACAGAACCCCACGCGTAGCGTCTCACTGACGCGTAGCATAGAGGTAAAATTTTAACCTGACGTGTAGCGTCCCATCCATGCGTAGCGTTAGAGCCCATGTTCATTTTTTTAAAACTGAACCAGAGAGGCACAATTTAGGTTTAAAAAACCTAAATTTCCCTCTTTGCCTTATTTTTCTCTCAGAACCCTAATCCTCACTCTCAATTACCCATATTCTCTCAAGTTTTTGCAAGGATCTCCAAGTAAGTTTTCTTACCTTTTTCTTTTAAAATTTTTACATTTTTGATTTTTTAAAATGTATGTGGTTAGGATTAGGATTAGAAGACCATTGGGATTGATTGCTGTTAGAAGTAGGGAAATGATTGGATTAAATGTAGTTTGGAGGGGTTGTTGTTTCACAACCCCTGTTTTTGTTTTCTGTAACTGCACACCTCATGCGTAGCTTCCCAGTGACGCGTAGTGTGAGGCATGAACTATAACCCCACGCGTAGCGTAGGTAGAACAGGGCTGACGCGTAGCATCCTACCCACGCGTAGCGTCAGCCTCTGTTTTTGTTTTTTGTTAATTTTTATCTTTCAATTTTTTGTTTAATTTATATATTGCTTTCTGTTTTTAATAATTTTGTCCCATTTATTTTTGTTTGTTTGTTTGTTTGTTTTTCTTTTTAATTAATAAAATTTCTTAAATTGTATGTTTATTATACTTTCTTGCATGAAAATAAATTTGATAAATTTTGTAAATATGTTTGTTGTGTGAAATTTCATGTTGTGTGAATTTGATAAAATGTTGTGTATGTTATACTTTTAAAAAGTCCAAAAATATGCATGTTTAATTTTTGTTTTGCATAATTTATTTTATAAAGTTCAAAATTATATTGTTTTTATGCTTTGTAAATATTTTGTTGTGTAAAATAATATGTTGTGTGAATTTTATTTAAAAATATTTGCATGAGTTTTTATTTTTTGATGTTTTGCATAAAATATAAAAACCAAAAATATGAATGTTAATTTTTTATGTTTTGCATGTTTTATTTTTCATAAAATATAGAAATCAAAAATATTGTGATGTGTGTTTGATTTTTGTAAAATTTCTTTTTGCAGATAGCACCAAAGAAGTCTATTCTTATTACTGGTCCAAAGAGACAGAGGAGGACCACTGATACTGATACCACCACTGAAGATCTAGATCTTTAGGGTGAGGAGCAGCTGGGACCTAGAGATCCCACTAGATTTTGTACTGATGTGAAATGGGCCAGATTTCACCAAATAAAGGGCCAGAGATTGATATGGGAGAGAGTTCTGGATCTGAACACTGGAGATTATCCTGAGCTACAGGATGAGATACAGAGGAGGAGATGTGGATCCCTGTTTACCTTGCCTACTGAGGGGATCCCATCCTGGTCATAGAGTTTTATGCTAACGCTTATAGGACACACCAGGACTCACTAAACATCAGCCAACAGAAGACGAGCTTGGTGAGGGGTCGACACATCACCTATGACACGGACACCATTAGTACCCTACTAGTAATCCTTAGGAGCCTACTCCCGAAAGTGACACTTGTTTCTAGAAGGAAAACAGAAACAAGGTTGCTACTAAGGATGGTGATCTAGGATATTTCCTGGATCAGATTGCTCACTTCTTGAGCAAGGATAGAATCTTCTTCAACCTGAGTAAGGTTGGAAGGACTCCATCAAACCTCCTCAAGACCCAGCTGACCCCAACAGCTCAGGCGTGGTCTCATCTCATGCTTCATAACATTACTTCTGTCACCCACTTTTCTTCTATTCCAGTTGATCACTGCTGCCTTATTTATTCCATCCTTCAGGGCCACACCATTGACATTGCTGAGCTTATATCTGAGCAGATTCACCTTTATGCCCTCAGGTATAAGGTGAACCATGCTATTCCCTTCCCTCTCATCATATCTGCCTTACTGAGGAGGCAAGGAGTTGTCGTGCCATCGCCTGAGTTCACTAGTTCTTCGGGTAGTGTTCCCAAAGTTCTAGTGAACAGAGATTACTTTGTTCAGTAGTGCGAGCTTCCACCTCTAGAGCAGGAGGCTTAGCCCAGACAGAGACTGAGGAGACCACCAGTTCAGCCACCATCTGCTGATGCTATTACTGATGGATTTGCCAGGATGACCCTAGAGCATCAGTATATGATATAGATGATGGCTTCTTCTCATCGTGCTTATGTTCATTTACATGATGCATTTTACCAATACAGGATACAGGGAGAGGGAGCACCATTTATGATACCTGTTGATTTTGCTTCCCATGTAGCTTGGCCTGGTGATTTGCCTACTTATCCTGAGACAGGTGGACCGTCTGGAACACATGCTGAGTCCAAGGGTGATGCCGATGAGGAGGGAGATGATGAGGATGATCATATGGAGGATTGATTGGTGCTATCTTACATTTTTTGCACTTTATTTACATACATTTTAGTTTAGTTTGATATTTACATTTGGGTTTACATTTTGGATTATATTATGATTTACTTTTATTTTTATGATGTGTTTAATTTATGCATACTCTCTTCAATCAAAAATTAAAAACAAAGTTTTATCTTTCAAATAAATAAATCAAATTTTTAAAAATAAGGAAATTTATACACTTAAGGTTTTTTCACAATAAAATCATTTTTAAAATCAATTATCGATTCTTTTGTGATTTAAGAATTTTGATAAAATTAATTACAATAATCTTATTAACTATCAAGCTAATTTTGATAACCCGGTGAACTGAGAGATCTTTTAAACACTTGAGGGCTTCAACATAACTTTATTCAAATTGATTTTGCTTTAATCTATGATTTGTGTTGTTGTACAGAGAATTCAAGAAAATGATCAAGGCATATTTTTGGTAAAAGAAACCTTGGGCCAAAATATCTTACCATGGTAAAATTATTTTTATCCTTTGCAAGCCAATTTTGAGCCTAAAAATAATTTCTTTGATACCCTTAAGCCTTATTAATTTTTGTTACCATTCCCTTTACTTGATTGATTAAAAGAGCAACTAAGCGAAATGAAAAATGTTTTGAGTGTTCTTACTTGGGGAGTGAAAACTTTGGAACTTAATCCTTTTTCAAAAAAAATTAGTAATGCATGTACAATAAAAATAAAAATAAAAAGAAATATACATGCATAACAAGAAAAAGAAATAATGAAAAGGATTAAGTTGGGGGTACTTGACAGGGCCCGCAAGCGCACGGGTTATGTCGTGTAATATTGATAAGTGCTTTTTAATATAATAAATAAGATCTAGTTTGCTTAGGATTTTAGTCATTGTCCACTGTATTTCCTTTATTTATTGTAATTTTTGCTCTCTTTCCACTCTATTCTACTTGGGTATGTTATTTTGCAGGAATTAAGGTAATAAAGGGTCAAAAACAAGAGAAAAACGACCATAAAATGATAAAGAAACAAGAAGAACAAGCCCAAAGTGGAAAGAATTCTCTTTTTAAAGCTGAAATTCGACTCAGAATGCAAAAATCCGACTCAGAGCACTGAAATCTGACTCAAAATGGCCAAATCCGAGTGGAAGGACTCAGAATAGAGCATTGCCGAGTGGAATACTGCACTGCTGGAGGAAAATCCGAGTGAAATGTTCCATGACAAAGACATTCCGAGTGATAAATAGCTGACTGGAGTGAAGGACCAATGCTGAAATGGAATAAGTCTCGGTTAAAGGTGATTCCGAGTAGAAACTCCCCGACTGCATCCATTCCGAATGGGAGCTTTCTGATTGCAACTAATCCGAGTAGAAGAGGCCACTGAAATGAATAAATGCTGATAAAGAGAATCCTAGTAAGTTTCATTCGGAGAACAAGGCAGTTTCGAGTGGTGTCTTAATCGGACAAGGAAAAATCTGACCAGAAATGAATCCCACTCGGGCAGACTCTCAAGTTTCACACTGAGCCCGAGTGAGAAGTCTCCAAGGAAAGGAATTCTGAGTGAGTTAGGTCAGAAAAATGAATTTCCGAGCAAAGCAAAGCTCGGACATAAGAAGAAATTCAATCAGTCAAATTCCAACTCTTCAAGTGCAAGTTCCTGAGTAAAAGAGAAGGCCATTCCGAGTGAATTGATTGACGACTGAAGGCCATTCTAAGTAAAAAGCATGAAGGCCGACTGAAGAATTCCAATGCAAAATCCGAGTAGAGTTTTAACCGAGTGGTTCAGATTACAGCCGAGTGAAAATGATTGAGAACCGATTTAATAAACTCTGATTTCGAGTGAGTTTTCAATCAGTGCCGAATGAACTTCATGAATTTAAGCCGAGTGAATGGATTCAATCAATTCCGAGTAAGTCACTTTGCCCGTCCAACTCTCAAACACTGAGTGAAACAAGACCTCTCGCTTGAGCGAACCTTTCTCTGCTTAAGCGAGACGGTCTCCTTCAACAATCCTTTTCAACACCTACACCGCCCATACTCCTTTCCTTTCCAACACTCTCAACTCCGCCCAACCGTCCTCACTTCACACACCGCCCAACCGTCCTCACCTCAACACACCGCCCAACTTCCCAACACCGTCTCCCTTTCTTCTTCTAATACATAACACCGCCCAGTAACCCTCTCAACTCCGCCCAGACTCTCAAACCACAACACCGCCCAGACTCTTAAACCACAACACCGTCCAGCAGTACTCTCCACACCGCCCAGACTCTCTTCACTGGCCCAACACCAGATCAATTGAACACCGCCCAGCAACACTGGCTCCATCCACCACACCGTCCAGCAACTCCACTGTCCCTCATATCACCATACCTGCCACATACAAACCAACAACGCCCTGCAACCAACAACGCCCATGCAACCAACAACGCCCAGTAACCAACACACCGTCCAGTACTCAGCAAATCACCCTCCAGCAAGCTTTCACTCGGATTTATGGGAGAATAACGTTTTTCCACTCTGAATTTCTTTATTCTGCACCGATCTTCACTAAAATCCAAGCACCGAATTATTGGATATATTAAAATATGCAGATTGGAAACAAGTTGGCACAGCTGGAATTCACATGCACCGAAAGTTTCTTCCATTTGCAAATTAAACGCGTTTTCCTTAGCTGGATTCATTCATCCATTCGCCTATAAAAGGAAAAGCAACCAGGAGCAAAAAAGAATGATCACTTCCATCAACCATCGGATTTCTTTTCTTTTCTTCGTTACTTTCTCTCCTTTTCTCTTTAGTTTTCTTCTTTTCTATTTTTTCTTTCTCTTTCCATTTTTCTTCTCTTTCTTTTTATTTTCTTTTCTTTCTTTTATTTTGTAAGAGTGTGAGGGCTGTAAAAGTGAGATTTTAAATTTGTAATTGGTGGAGAAATTATTGCAACAAGGAATTACAGTGGTAAATTATTCTGAGCTTTTGGAGAAACCCGTAAGTCTTTATTTTTACCATGTCTTGTATGTTTTATTTTTCCATTATTTACATAAATTTAAATTATTTCATGAGTAGCTAAATTAATTATCTTGGGATAAAGGGGGTATGATAATATTTTATTTTAATGTTATTTTGACTTGGAATTAAATAAATTTCTGTTTTCCATTTAGTTCAATTATGCTTAATGCTTTTAGTAATTCCTAACAAGAACCTAAATGATAAAACTGTATACTTACGGGTATATTAGTAAGTTTAGGTAATAAATAGAATCGAGAGATTTATTTTTACCGGAAAGCTTTGAACTAAACCTAAGATTTTTGAAATGCTTTTTGTGACCTCGGTAAAACCGTGAAAGTAATCAAAATTCTTTTGAGGAAATAAAAGGGATTTTCATAAAACGATAATAGGCCTTTTTGAGGATTAAGCAGCGCTTTCCATAGGTTAGGTACATTAATAGGATTCCGAAAGGAACATATTAATTAGCTTTTGGAAAATTCGCCTTGGAAAACTTAATTCGATTCTTATTTATGAAAAGTTAAAATTCATTAAACATAAAATAGAGTCTTAATCCCCTAAAATCCCAAGATACTCTCAACTCTGATTTTTTTTAGTGTCAAGTAAATTTTATTTTTATTCGTATTCTGTGCAACTTTAATTTGTGCTTTATTTTATAAAAACCTTAAAAATTAATTGTGTGGATAATTAAATTTCAATATGCTGGTACTTTGAACACAGTCCCTGTGGAGAACGATAATCTTTTATATTACGCGACATAACCCGTGCGCTTGTGGGCCCTGTCAAGTTTTTGGCGCCGTTGCCGGGGACTGTTGTCCCTCAAATATCGGCAATATTGAAATTCGGTTAGATCATACTTGTTAATATTTTTATTTTTAGTTTGTTTTATTTCTAGTTATTTATTTTTATTTTTATTTTCAAAGATCACACTTGATCTTTGTTTGTTATGGAATTCTTAACAGGTGCTACTGACTTTTATTGTTCGATTTGTGGTGATTCAGGTCATACTATTACAAATTGTTATTTTGCGATATCCTTAAACCACAATGAACAAGAATTTCATCAGTTGGATGCTATTGGGAACTATAACCATAGCAGTGATTTTAGAAGCTTAACAGTATTCCAAAACTATCCTCCACAAAAATCCAAACTTGAAATACTGATGGAAAATTTTGTGAGCACCCAAGAAAAACAAAATGAAGAGTTCTCAAATGCCATAAAAACCTTAGCTTCAAAGGTGGACTCTCTAGCCACCCATAACAAAATTTTGGAAAATCAAATTGTCCAACAGACCTCTTTTTCTATGAGAACACCAGAAACATTTCCTGTAAAACCTGAGGTGGAACCATCTAACCACACCATGGACATCACTCTTACGAGTGGTACTCATTATGATGATCTGGTTGGCATAACTAAAGAAGAAGCTAAGGAAGAGAAGAAATTAGATGAGTCTCTATATCGTTCTATAATTGAGGAGAGCAGTACACTGATCCAAAAGAAGGTACTGCCCAAGCTTCAAAATCCAGGTATTCTAGAGGTTATTCCTATCAAGGTAGGAAATTCTTACATACCTGTTAACTTTGTTGTGCTTGAAATAGATTTTATTGACCAAGTGGTAGAGAAAGAGGCAAGCCAAAACCTCCCTCTTGATCCACTTGAATCTGTTTTACCTTATGACTTTCCAGGCATTTCAAAAACACACTTCTGTGATTTTTTGGCTAAAAGAGAACTGATCCCTAAGGTAGAATTCAGACCATTAAAACCTGTGTTCAGGTATGAATTGTATAGCTGAAGCTGGTTCAGAAAAGTCTGGCTGAAGACTTAAAACTTAGCACTGATAGGGAGGTAACCCTATAAAAAGTTGTTGTTTTATTTTAAGCTTTAAAAAAAAAAAACCAACTATGTCAGATGCTGGTTTGGGGTTATTCCAGGTAAGTTTTCTTATCCTTTTATCATCCATTTTAACATTGAGGACAATGTCAAATTCTGGTTTGGGGTGGTAGGTAAGAAAACTTAACTGTTTTGTTTACGTTGTGTGATTGTTATTTTATTTTGCATGTGTGTTTTCCTTATTTTGTTTGTAATCTTGTAATTTACCATGATTGCATGATAAATTTACATTGAACACAAGGCTAAAATATCTAAGGACCCCAAAATTTTGAGTAAAATTTTCAAAATTTAATTATTTAAATGCCAAATAAATGCTTAAATGAACCTTATGTGATTAAAATTTTCTTTGAAAAGACTTTCCATGGTGAGACTTGAGCCAAATTGGGTTATCTATCAAACAAATTTTTAAAACCGATATTTTCTTGATTGAGTGAATCTCATAGTCATTAATATTCTAGAACTTGTTTTTCAACCGATTCAAAATGGTTTTTGATTATATGTCTTAGAATGATAAAGGCACAATTAGGTCTTATTCTTAAGCCTCAGAATTTTGCATAATTTGACCCCTAGTTGTCCCTTTTGAGCCTGAAAGTGAAAATTTTTCTTTGAAACCTTTCATTGACTAATATCCTCTATAATGGTGAAAAAGTTAGAAATTTAGTGGAGCAAAGAAATAAAAAAAAAAGACTTAAGAAAAATATGTATTGAATGCAAAGAAAAGCAAGAAAAAGAAAAAGAAAATCAAAAGGATGATATTGAATGAATTCCAAAAAGTCCATAAAAGTTCAAAAATTTGCTCTGTCAAAATTATAATGGTAATTTGAATCATTCATGATGTTAAAGCCCTTTTGTATTCCATTTTTCTTGAAATTCCTACCAATACAACCCAAGGCCGCGTTACAACCTTTGAAAGACCTTTAGACTTTGACATATTTTCTATCTAAACTGTGGAGTCTCTGGTTTATTAACAAGCTTATGGTAATGTTTTTTTGACTATGATGATTTGAGAGATACACAAACCTTGAAACACTTGAGTGAAAATTGTGAGAAGAGTATCTCAAGTCTTGACATTGAAATTTGATTCACATAAGTAAATAAAAATTGGTATTTGAATAAATCTGTTTCTCTATTTTGGATTCCTTAGTTTATTAAGTTTAGTGTTTTCTGTATTTTATCCTGTGAATATGGTGATTGCTTGAGGATAAGCAATGTTTTGGTTTGGGGTATTTTGATAAGTGCTTTTTAATATAATAAATAAGATCTAGTTTGCTTAGGATTTTAGTCATTGTCCACTGTATTTCCTTTATTTATTACGATTTTTGCTCTCTTTCCACTCTATTCTACTTGGGTATGTTATTTTGCAGGAATTAAGGTAATAAAGGGTCAAAAACAAGAGAAAAACGACCATAAAATGATAAAGAAACAAGAAGAACAAGCCCAAAGTGGAAAGAATTCTCTTTTTAAAGCTGAAATTCGACTCAGAATGCAAAAATCCGACTCAGAGCACTGAAATCCGACTCAAAATGGCCAAATCCGAGTGGAAGGACTCAGAATAGAGCATTGCCGAGTGGAATACTGCACTGCTGGAGGAAAATCCAAGTGAAATGTTCCATGACAAAGACATTCCGAGTGATAAATAGCTGACTGGAGTGAAGGACCAATGCTGAAATGGAATAAGTCTCGGTTAAAGGTGATTCCGAGTAGAAACTCCCCGACTGCATCCATTCCGAATGGGAGCTTTCTGATTACAACTAATCCGAATAGAAGAGGCCACTGAAATGAATAAATGCTGATAAAGAGAATCCTAGTAAGTTTCATTCGGAGAACAAGGCAGTTCCGAGTGGTGTCTTAATCGGACAAGGAAAAATCTGACCAGAAATGAATCCCACTCGGGCAGACTCTCAAGTTTCACACTGAGCCCGAGTGAGAAGTCTCCAAGGAAAGGAATTCCGAGTGAGTTGGGTCAGAAAAATGAATTTCCGAGCAAAGCAAAGCTCGGACATAAGAAGAAATTCAATCAGTCAAATTCCAACTCTTCAAGTGCAAGTTCCTGAGTAAAAGAGAAGGCCATTCCGAGTGAATTGATTGACGACTGAAGGCCATTCTGAGTAAAAAGCATGAAGGCCGACTGAAGAATTCCAATGCAAAATCCGAGCAGAGTTTTAACCGAGTGGTTCAGATTACAGCCGAGTGAAAATGATTGAGAACCGATTGAATAAACTCTGATTCTGAGTGAGTTTTCAATCAGTGCCGAATGAACTTCATGAATTTAAGCCGAGTGAATGGATTCAATCAATTCCGAGTAAGTCACTTTGCCCGTCCAACTCTCAAACACCGAGTGAAACAAGACCTCTCGCTTGAGCGAACCTTTCTCCGCTTAAGCGAGACGGTCTCCTTCAACAATCCTTTTCAACACCTACACCGCCCATACTCCTTTCCTTTCCAACACTCTCAACTCCGCCCAACCGTCCTCACTTCACACACCGCCCAACCGTCCTCACCTCAACACACCGCCCAACTTCCCAACACTGTCTCCCTTTCTTCTTCTAATACATAACACCGCCCAATAACCCTCTCAACTCCGCCCAGACTCTCAAACCACAACACCGCCCAGACTCTTAAACCACAACACCGTCCAGCAGTACTCTCCACACCGCCCAGACTCTCTTCACTGGCCCAACACCAGATCAATTGAACACCGCCCAGCAACACCGGCTCCATCCACCACACCGTCCAGCAACTCCACTGTCCCTCATATCACCATACCTGCCACATACAAACCAACAACGCCCTGCAACCAACAACGCCCATGCAACCAACAACGCCCAGTAACCAACACACCGTCCAGTACTCAGCAAATCACCCTCCAGCAAGCTTTCACTCGGATTTATGGGAGAATAACGTTTTTCCACTCTGAATTTCTTTATTCTGCACTGATCTTCACTAAAATCCAAGCACCGAATTATTGGATATATTAAAATATGCAGATTGGAAACAAGTTGGCACAGCTGGAATTCACATGCACCGAAAGTTTCTTCCACTTGCAAATTAAACGCGTTTTCCTTAGCTGGATTCATTCATCCATTCGCCTATAAAAGGAAGAGCAACCAGGAGCAAAAAAGAATGATCATTTCCATCAACCATCAGATTTCTTTTCTTTTCTTCGTTACTTTCTCTCCTTTTCTCTTTAGTTTTCTTCTTTTCTATTTTTTCTTTCTCTGTCCGTTTTTCTTCTCTTTCTTTTTATTTTCTTTTCTTTCTTTTATTTTGTAAGAGTGTGAGGGCTGTAAAAGTGAGATTTTAAATTTGTAATTGGTGGAGAAATTATTGCAACAAGGAATTACAGTGGTAAATTATTCTGAGCTTTTGGAGAAACCCGTAAGTCTTTATTTTTACCATGTCTTGTATGTTTTATTTTTCCATTATTTACATAAATTTAAATTATTTCATGAGTAGCTAAATTAATTATCTTGGGATAAAGGGGGTATGATAATATTTTATTTTAATGTTATTTTGACTTGGAATTAAATAAATTTCTGTTTTCCATTTAGTTCAATTATGCTTAATGCTTTTAGTAATTCCTAACAAGAACCTAAATGATAAAACTGTATACTTACGGGTATATTAGTAAGTTTAGGTAATAAATAGAATCGAGAGATTTATTTTTACCGGAAAGCTTTAAACTAAACCTAAGATTTTTGAAATGCTTTTTGTGACCTCGGTAAAACCGTGAAAGTAATCAAAATTCTTTTGAGGAAATAAAAGGGATTTTCATAAAACGATAATGGGCCTTCTGAGGATTAAGCAGCGCTTTCCATAGGTTAGGTACATTAATAGGATTCCGAAAGGAACATATTAATTAGCTTTTGGAAAATTCGCCTTGGAAAACTTAATTCGATTCTTATTTATGAAAAGTTAAAATTCATTAAACATAAAATAGAGTCTTAATCCCCTGAAATCCCAAGATACTCTCAACTCTGATTTTTTTTAGTGTCAAGTAAATTTTATTTTTATTCGTATTCTGTGCAACTTTAATTTGTGCTTTATTTTATAAAAACCTTAAAAATTAATTGTGTGGATAATTAAATTTCAATATGCTGGTACTTTGAACACAGTCCCTGTGGAGAACGATAATCTTTTATATTACGCGACATAACCCGTGCGCTTGCGGGCCCTGTCAAATATAAAAGATTATCGTTCTCCACAGGGACTGTGTTCAAAGTACCAGCATATTGAAATTTAATTATCCACACAATTGATTTTTAATGTTTTTGTAAAATAAAGCACAAATTAAAAATAAATTTAGAAACAAAATTTACTTGACACTTAAAAAATTAGAGTTGAGAGTATCTTGAGATTTTAGGAGATCAAGACTCTATTTTATGTTAATGAATTTTAAATTTTCATAAATAAGAATCAAATTAAGTTTTCCAAGGCGGATTTTCCTTAAGCTAATTAATATGTTCCTCTCGGAATCCTATTAATGTACCTAACCTATAGAAAGCGCTGCTTAATCCTTAGAAAAGGCCCATTATCGTTTTGTGAAAATCCCTTTTTAAAATTCCCCAAAAGATTTTGATTACTTTCACGGTTTTACCGAGGTCACAAAAAGTATTTCAAAAACTTAGGCTTAGTTCAAAAACTTTCCAGTAACAATAAATCTCTCGATTCTATTAATTACTTAAACTTACTAATATACCCACAAGTATACAGTTTTATCACTTAGGTTCTTGTTAGGAATTACTAAGAGCATTGAGTATTTTTTGAACTAAATGGAAAACAGAAATTTATTTAATTCTAAGTCAAAATAACATTATCATAAAATATTATCATACCCCCTTTATCCCAAGATAATTAATTTAGTTACTCATGAAATAATTCAAATTCATATATATAATGGAAAAATAAAACATACAAGTCATGGCAAAAATAAAGACTTACGGGTTTCTCCAAAAGCTCAGAATAATTTTACCATTGTATTTCCTTATTGCAATATTCCTCCACCAATTACAAATTGAAATACTCACTTTTATAATTCACAACTCTTACAAAACAAAAAGAAAAAGAAAAGAAAAAGAAAATAAATAAAAAAGAAATGGGACAGAAAAAGAAAACAAGAAAGAGAAAGAAAATAAAAAGAGAAAAAAAAGAAGAAACAGAGAAAGAAAATGGAAGAGAAAGAAAAGGAAGGAAAAAGAAAAGAAAAGGAAAAGAAAACGAGAAAGAAAATGGAACGGAGAAGGAAACAAAGAAAAGAGAAAGGAAAGAAGAATTGGAACGAAGCTGAAGAATTGTTGTCCGTCCTCCTTCAGACCGCGCCCCTATTTATAGAAATGGGGAACGGTGACTAGTGGGCTTTTTTTTATTATTTTTTTGTGTCAGCCGCCCCACTAAACCAACAAAGCAGCTTGGATACAGCCTGAACGGTGTGGTGAAACAGCTTGGATGGCTAGCTCATTTGTCTTGTTGTCAGCCGCCCCCTCACAATTCAAGGATCCACTTGGATAGTGGAAATCCAAGTCAGCATGGGCATTCGGTGGAAATATGGGTCGGCTTTCTCCTTCTGACTCGGATTTGGTGCTTCAGTCGGTATACACCCACAGTAGGAAACAATCCGAGTGGAAAAGGTATTGTTCGTACACAAAAGACAGAGTGAAAGCTTTGCTCGGTGTTGCTTTGCTGGACGGAGTTGAGTTGCTGGACGTTGTGGAGAGGAACTGGACGATGTTGTTACTGTGAGGAGCTGGTCGGTATTGGTTGGATGGAGCCGGCGTTGTGGTTTGAGGGGACAGTGTTAAGTTGCTGGAAGGAACTGGTCGGTGTTGTATGGATTTGAGGAGCTGAACATTGTGGGCTGGACGGTGTTAAATTGGATGGAGTCGGTGTTGCAGCTGGATGAAGGGACGAGTGAAGAGTGACTGAAGAGTGACTCTGATTGAAACATTCAATCGGAACCGACTGAAGAGAGACGCGGAACTGATTAAAACATTCATTCGGTACTGATCAAAAAGTGGCTCGGAACTAACTGAAAAGGGACTCGGAACCGACTGAAAAGTGGCTCACTCGGCACAGGTTCATGCCCTACTTCTTTCTCATGTGACCCACTCAGGATCGAGAAGTTTTCATTTGAATGGTTCAAACGGCACCTCCTAAAATGTTTCACTCGGCTATGTCTCTGGAATTTAATCACTCGGAGAAACTTGTTTGGATTTGCTTGGGAGTAATTCAGTTGACTCTTTCTTCACTCCACTCGGACACATTCATTTGGAAGTCCGACTGGCTTCTCACTCGGAATTACCTTCAGTCGTCAATCATTCTATTGGTTGTTTTCACTCAGGAATCGGCCTTACCTTTCACTCAGAAAATTGGAGCTTGAGAGAATCTGGCCGATAGAATCTCTTCCTAGGTCCGAGCCTTGCTCAGCTCTCTACCCCAACTCACTCGGATGTGTTTTCCTTGGAATCTCACTCGGGTTTAGTTTGAAACTTGAGAGAGTCTGCCCGGAAGAGACTCATTCCCGGTCGGACTCTTTTCCTTACTCGATAAGACACTTTTCTCCGAAACAAACTACTCGGAAGGGACCTGTTCCGCATAAGAATGTCATCTTCTCTGAATGAAACCACTCAGAGACCTCCTTATTCAACAGTTATTCCTTCAGTGGCTTTTTCTGCTCGGACAATGGTCTACTCGGAGACAGTTTTGCCCAGAAAAATACTTGTTCCCCAATTAGACCTGCTTCAGTCAGCATTCTTTCACTCGGATTAGTTGCAGTCGGGGGCTTCCACGCGGATTCACCTCTAACCGAGACTTATTCCTTTTCAGCATTGAACCTCCAACAGGGTCAGCCATTTATCACTCGAAATGGCTTTGACAGGGAATCTTCCACTCAGATTCACCTCCAATAGTGAAGTATTCCACTCGGCAATGCTCCATTCTGAGTCATTCCACTCGGATTTGGTTATTTCTGAGTCGAATTTCAGTATAAAAAGAGAATTTTTTCCATTTTGGCTTGTTCTTCTTGATTCTTTATCATTTGATGGTCATTTTTCTCTTGTTTTTGACCCTTTTATTACCTTAATTTCTGTAAAATAACATACCCAAGTAGAATATAGTGGAAACAAAGCAAAAATCACAAAAATAAAGGAAATACAGTGCATAATGATTAAAATCCTAAGTAAACTAGATCTAATTTATTGTGTTATAAAGCACTTATCAGTACTTATCAAAAAGAGAAATGAGATCTGGGCCAATAAAAAGCCTAAAAATTATAAAATGCTCTTTTATGATTTCAGGTTTTTGAATTCTGAGAAAAACCAAAATTTCTTGTAGCCAAGCCTCTTTATAACCCTTGAAAAGACCTTGTGATTCTAGAATTAAGTTTGTATGATTAACCATTGATTAGATGAAAATCAAAGTTAAATTTGTTTGATTTTATGATCGATTGAGTGAAACAGGTTACCCTTTGCACAAAGATAAACACTTGTGAGGTAAGCCTGAAATTATGCTTGATTTGTTAATAAGACATTGTAAAGATTTTTGTCATTAAACCTTTATTACATAAGATATCTATTTTTGGTTATTTTAAATGGTAGATTGTGAAATTACTTTTGTGATAAATTCTTGGACTAACTCAAAAATTTGTTTTCAAATTTGATTTTTAATTTTTTCTCTTGCTCGAGGATGAGCAATGTCTCAAGTTGGGGGTATTTGTTAGTCCTCGAATTTATAATAAATTCTTTAACAAAAATTATGAAAAAAATAATAAAAATTAGTTTAATTTGTTAGAAATTTAGGTTTTAAATTCAGTAAATGGATGTTGTTGAAAATAATCTGCCCTTGATCAATTTTCTCTAGTTTTGCAGTGAAAAAGTAAAGAAATTAAAGAGAAAAATTGAAGAACTGAAGAGCTTATGTGTAGCATCAACACCACGCGTAGCGTGGGAATTTTTGATGTTGATGCTACGCGTCACAACAACGCGTAGTGTCAGGACTTACGTGGACTCCACTTCCAGGTGGCCAAGCACTCAGCCAAATGGCCCAATATTGGTCAATACACTTCAGCTAAGTGCCAAGCCGAAAGAGGGGACATGTCTAGGCATTATTATTAAATAATTAACAATCATGGCCACTTAATCATGAGTTTAATAGGAGCTGAGTCAGGAACCTGACGTGTAGCGTCAGGACCCTTCTTCAGCCCTATAAATAGGGCCATTCTCCACACATTCACACCATCCTTTCTGAATTTCAGAATCTCTATTCTCTCTTTTCACTCGAGTTTGAGTGTTCTTCTTTGAGTTTGTAAGGTAAAAGTGATTTCTAGATACTTGAGAGTGTTGTGTAGTAGTTTGAGTTCTTGTATCGTGAAGCGTTTTCAAGTCTTTATAATGTCAAACTTTGTAAGTGTTGTTCTTACTTTTACCATGTGTAACTAAATTGTTTATGTTGGAATTTGGTGAATCAATCTATTATATGATGTTGTGATTATGACCTCTACATATTTATGATTCAAGTACATATTAGTATTTCAACTCTTTATTAATATGAACATCAAACGGGAGAATGATTTTCATGTGTATTAAAACTTGTTTTATTAGTATGAATGTCAAACGGGAGAATGGTTATTCATGTCAAATTAAAATCTGTTTTAATGAAAGTAAAAGTTGAAATACCCTTAATATGCCAATTACTAGGGATAGAATTGGTAATTATTGTTGCCATAAGGCCAGGAGTTAATGCAAGTTTTTATTGAGAAAGCTTACAAGGAATCAGAATTTACGGTAAATACTCAGAATTTATATCACGAGGGATCAGTTATAATGACTCTAAGCTGCAATGACTTGAACTTGATAATTAAGTATGTGTGTTTGTAATTACTTCATTATATTTTAGTGCGAGGATCCTAATTCCAACATAGTTTGTTAATCTGTGTTTTTACATCAAGTATCTAAATTATTCTGAATTACATCTCAATTTTCTAGATAGATTTTATATTTACCAGCTTTTTACCACATGAATAAATCAATCGTTAAATTCTATGAATATTGTATAAATTGTTTATAAATTATTTTTTAATAACTTTTGATAAATTTACCATAGTAAATAAGAATCACTATGAGTTAATTGAACTTTTAATCCCAGTGGAATGATATCTAAATTTGAAAACTACAAACGATTGGTGCGCTTACCAATTAATAACCCAACAGTGACACGAGATTTAACAATGGGTTGGTAGGAAAGAGATCAATGGATCTGGAACTTTAGTTTGCAGAGGGAGTTATTTGTTTGGGAACATGAATTGGTGTCACATTTGCATCAGATGTTGAATGGGTTTGATGGTGTCTGTCTTACAGTTCAAGATTCTTGGTCATGGTTGGGAGATCCTTCAGGGTGCTATTTTGTTTGTTCAATATACATGATCATTTGTCATGACCTGAGCTATGGGAACCATCTTTTGTTCATTTGTTTTAGAATACTATAGTTCCTCTTAAGGTGGTGGATTTTGGTTAGCGTTTATTGTTCGACAAAATACAATCCAAGTCAAATTTAGCTGCTCGTGGGATTAATATGGATACTATTTCTTTGCTTTGTGTTTTCTGTAATGAGTGTGCGGAGTCTACCTTTCACTTGATGTTCTTTTGTAGGATGTCATATCTTTTACGGCAAATAGTCCCCTCAGTGTTACCTGGTGAGGGTAAATATATTTTTTAATTTTTTTGGGTCTCAATGTTGGCTTTGAAATGAAACATGGTCTTACTGTTATTTGGTTTGCTACTATGTGGACGATTTGAGATGGCCATAATAATGTCATTTATAGGAATAAAAGTGTTTATGTGTAGAAAAATGTTTGAATTAGTACAATTTAGAAGTTGGGTTTGGCTTAATTCTTGTATGAAAGGCTTCTTTGGAGGATTTATGGAGTGATATAGGGAACCTTGACTATGTCTTACAGGGTTGTAACTGTTTTATTTTTGTATATAGGTTGAGGTACTCCTTGTACCTATTTTAATATTATAATATTATTTTTTACTGATAAAAAAGGGCATAACATGCTTTTGCCCAATAGAGAAATTGGACTCTTAAGGCACCGATTTATAATTCAATGGTTCAATCGTGGTTAAATCACAGTTGAATTGGTCTTAATATAATATAATACTTTAATACAATATATTACACCAAATTCAATAAAAAATAATTTTATTTTTTGGTCAAATGATGAATTGAGTATAGATGGGTCAAATTCCAATATGAACTACTACAATTAAATGTCCAATGCCTTAGGCAAGTAGTATGTTTGTTTGACTAACCAAAAAAAATTTAATGACGAAAGAGACAAGAATATGTTTGATAAAAAAAGTAATATATACTACTATGTATTTGCATGTGATAACAGGTTTTGATAATGACAAGGAAACAAGCACTGCAAACTCTTTGTGAATCAAAAACAATTAAAGGTGTCATATAAATTCAAATGCAAGAAGAAAACAGTTTCACAAAAGTTCAAGAAATCAAGAAACCAATGAGCCAAGACACAGGAAAGCAACCATACAAATAGATGACCAACAGGCATGGAGAAATGTCAAATTGCAAAGCCTGAATCGATTCAAGCACGAGTGAATCGATTCACAGCCCTGGAAGTCACAAAAACTGAAAACAGAATGGGTCGAATCGATTCACCATGACTCTGAATCGATTCGAACACCTGGGAGTCACTTTATTTGAAGACAGAATGCTTCGAATCGATTCAGACAATGCTCGAATTGATTCATACGAATCAGAAACTCCAAATTACAGAAACAGAATGTTTTGAATCGATTCAGACAAAGCTCGAATCGATTCATATGAATCTGGAACTCAAATTTGCACAAATCAGAATGCTCTGAATCGATTCAAGGCACTACGAATCGATTCAAGAAGTGGGAAACACCACTAAAAAGACAGATTTAAGTGGGAAACAAGAACCCAATCTTATAATGCGCAAAGACAAGCTGGAGCCATCATCTTACAATGGCTAGGAGACCTTGATGCTGCACAAATGACTCTATAAATTGAAGAGGAACACAAGCACAAAGACATCTAAGAAGCTACAATTCCTTTGCTCATTCTTGTGCTTTGTAAACCCTATTCTTGTATATCTTGAATCTCATTTTGTATATCCTCTCTTCTTGAGAGATTAGAAATTGTGTGAGCTATCATTTTGCTTATCCACTCTATTGAGAGAGTTACTTGCTTGTAAACACTACATCAAAACACCAAAGTTCACTCTAGGTTGAGTGGTTACAAAGGTTGAGGCTCAACCTTTGGGATATTGTGAGATTGAGAGATTGGGTGGGTTGCCCTTATACTTGTGAGGATTGGGTTCTTGAGTGTGGGACACTAGGAAGCCGCAATTGCTCAAAGTTGTATCTCTAGTCTACAATAGTGGAAAATCCTCTAAGTGGGTTGCTTAGAGGCGAGACGTACACCGGATTGGTGGAACTTGTTAAATCGGTTTGCAAAGCTCTTCTCCCTTACTCTTTTACTTTCATATACTACACTTAATTGGCTTGTGTTGATTGATTGTGGCTTGCATACTTGAACTTGTTTAAATTGGTAAATCTTGAAGACTGCACACCAAGTGTTTGTTTAATTGTCTCAGCTATATTTACCTTTGTTTTGCATTGCATATTTCACTGACTTTATTTCACTCGCATAATCTTGTAAATTTGTATATAAGAATCAAGTTCAAAGGTATTCCAACTAAAAGTTTTAAAAACTCAATTCACCCCCCCTCTTGAGTATTGAGGCCACTTGAATAACAAGTGGTATTAGAGCTTGACTCTTGGTAGATCAAGCTTAACAGCTTTAAGAGATAAAGATGGCCTCAAATTCTCTAAACCTTTTTCCTGAGGGTGGTGCTACAAATCGACCTCCCGCTTTCAATGGGGAAGGTTATACCTTTTGGAAAGAGAGAATGAAAATCTTTATTCAATCAGTTGACTTAAGAGTGTGGAATGCCATTGAAAATGGTTCTTTTATACCTATGCATACTGTTGATGATAAACTAGTTGAAAAACCTATGGATAATTGGACTAGTGAAGAAGAGAAGAAAGTACAATACAATTACAAGGCTAAAAATCTAATTACTCTTGCACTAGGACCAGATGAATTTTTCCGAGTAATCACTTGTAAATCCGCCAAGGAAATGTGGGATACTCTTCAAGTAACCCATGAAGGTACAAATGATGTTAAAGACTCTAAGATTAGTACACTAACTAGTCAATATGAGTGCTTTAGATTAAACTCTCATGAATCAATTGTTGATATGCAAAAAAGATTCACTCTCATCATTAATCAACTCATTACACATGGAAAGACTTACACTAACAAAGAGCTCATTCATAAAGTGTTGAAAAGTCTTAACAGAGAATGGCAACCGCTAGTTACCGCCATCAAACAATCTCCTAGCATAAACGAAATGTCTCTTGCCACACTATTTGGTAAGTTACAGGAACAGGAACAAGAGCTGAAAGAATTAAAGATGGCGGAAGAGGAAGAAAAATCTTCCAAGAAAAAGGGTCTCGCTCTCAAGGCCACTCCCAAAAATGAAGAAGAATCCGGAAGTGAACTTGATGAAGAAGAAGAGTTTGGACTATTTGTGAAACGCTTCGGGAAATTCATGAAAGGCAAACGCTTCCAAAGAAGCTTCAAAAACCCAAGTAAGAAACCTATCACTAAAGAAAATTCTTCCTCACCCAATTATTTTGAATGTGGCAAGGAAGGGCACTTCAAAGCGGATTGCCCAAATCTTAAGAAGAAGGGAAAAGAGAAAAGAGGAAGAAGGAGAGCATATATAGCATGGGATGAAAACGAGATAAGCAGCTCGGATGACTCAGAAAATGAAGAAGCAAACCTTTGCCTCATGGCCAACCACCAAGAAGAAGATGATGAGGTAAACTTCCATGACTTAGATGAGGATGAATTACTTGATGCTCTAGAGGAATTGTATGATAAATTTACAAAAGTCTCCAATAGACTTAAGGTGTCTAGAAAAACTAGTGACACTCTAGAGATGCACCTTATGGAGGTTTGCAAAGAGAATGAATGCTTAAAAGAAGAATTGAAAAACGCTCAAACATGCTCCAAAAGTAAACCTTGTGATTTTGCTAAGAAATGTGTTGATCTAGAAAATAAAGTCCTAGATCTAAACAAAACCTTAGAGAGGTTTACAAATGGTAGAGATAATCTGAATGTACTACTTGGAAATCAAAGATGCATGTTTGACAAAACTGGTTTAGGGTACAATTCTGTTAAAAAGGAAAAGCATTACAAAAACTTCTTTGTACCCCCTATGAGATCATCTTCGCCCTTTATGAAATGCAATCATTGTGGATTCAAAGGTCATAACTCTTCAAATTGCAATGTTAGAAAATTAGGGCCAAAGGTTATAAGAAAGGTGTGGGTTCCCAAAGGGACATTACCACAAGCTAACCTTAAAGGACCCAACATAAAATGGGTACCTAGTTCTCTAAACTAATCTTGTTTTGTAGGTATGCTTCAAGGCAAGCAACACCCATTGGTACTTGGATAGTGGGTGTTCAAAGCATATGACGGGAGACATAAGCAAGTTTACATCATTCACTCCCAAGAGAAAAGGAAGTGTCACCTACGGAGACAACACCAAAGGAAGGATCCTAGGCATCGGAAATATAGGTACTCTTCAAGAATTAACCATTGATGACAAGGAAGGAGAAATCAAAGACACAAATAAAGCCAAACATGAGGAACCACAACATTGGATCACTTTGAAGGATCATCCTCTAGACAAAGTCATAGGTGAAATGACTCAAGGTGTAAGTACCAGAAATGCAATTAGAAATACATGTAATCATTTAGCCTTTGTATCTCAAATAGAACCCAAGAACATAAATGAGGCTATTATTGATGAACATTGGATGTTGGCCATGCAAGAAGAGCTAAATCAATTTGAAAGAAATGAAGTTTGGGAGCTTGTGCCAAGACCCAATGATCACCAAATAATAGGAACTAAATGGGTATTTAGGAATAAAATGGATGAAAATGGTATAATTACTAGAAACAAAGCTAGGCTAGTAGCTAAAGGGTATAATCAAGAAGAAGGTATTGATTATGAAGAAACGTATGCACCCGTAGCTAGATTAGAAGCAATTAGACTACTATTAGCCTTCGCATGCTGTAGGGATTTCAAATTGTACCAAATGGATGTTAAAAGTGCTTTCTTGAATGGATACATTCAAGAGGAAGTATATGTTGATCAACCTCCAGGTTTTGAAAACCATCAATTTCCAAAACATGTTTTCAAATTGAAGAAAGCTTTGTATGGTTTGAAATAAGCTCCAAGAGCTTGGTATGAAAGGTTGAGTAAATTTCTTTTAGAAAATCACTTTGAAAGAGGAAAGGTTGATACAACCTTATTCATAAAGCACAAGAAAAATAACATACTATTGGTACAAGTCTATGTTGATGATATAATATTTGGTGCCACTAATGAGTCAATGTGCAAGGAGTTTGCTAAGCTAATGCAGGAAGAATTTGAAATGTCCATGATGGGGGAACTCACTTTCTTCCTTGGACTACAAATCAAGCAAACCCATGAAGGCACATTCATCAACCAATCCAAATATTGCAAAGAGCTACTAAGAAAATTCAATATGGACAAAGCAAATGATATTGCCACACCCATGGGCACTTCATGCTATTTGGACAAGGATGAGAAAGGTAAGGATGTTGAACTCACAAAATATAGAGGTATGATAGGATCCTTACTTTACTTAACCGCTAGTAGACCGGATATCATGTTTGCTATGTGTATGTGTGCTAGATACCAGGCTTGTCCTAAAGAATCTCATCTTACTGCAGTAAAAAGGATAATAAAATATTTGGTAGGAACTCAAAATGTTGGTTTATGGTACCCCAAAGGGGCTGAATGTATTTTAGTTGGTTACTCTGATTCAGACTTTACAGGATGTAAACTTGACAGGAAAAGCACTAGCGAAACATGTCACTTGCTTGGTAGTTCTCTTGTTTCTTGGCATAGCAAGAAACAAGTAAGTGTTGCGCTATCAACAGCTGAGGCAGAATATATTGCAGCTGGTAGCTGTTGTGCTCAAATCCTTTGGATGAGACAACAACTTCTAGATTTTGGAGTTGTATTAGACCATGTGCCTCTTAAATGTGATAATACTAGTGCTATTAACATCTCAAAGAATCCTGTAATGCATTCTAGAACCAAACATATTGAGATTAGGCATCATTTCATTAGAGACCACGTATTAAAAGGAGACTGTGTACTTGAGCATGTTGAAACTTCTAAGCAACTAGCAGATATTTTCACAAAACCCTTGGCTAGAGAATAATTCGTCCACATTAGAAGAGAGTTAGGAATTGTTGACATGACCAATTATGTTTGAATGATCTCTTAATTTTGTGTATTGATTGCTTGATAACGGTTGTTGATTAATAAGAAGGCAAAAGATCTTTATGATAATAAAGTCTTGATGATCCAAAATGAACCTCTTCATGCCTTGAATAAATTGGAATGGATAGAAATGTAATCTGGAGTAAATCAGTCATTCGAATCGATTCATCTTTCCTCGAATCAATTCAAGCTCCTGATGATTCAAAATCTCTCAAAACAGCAACGTTCGAATCGATTCAGCATATCCTCGAATCGATTCAAGCACCTGATGGGTCAAAAATTTCAAAACAGAATCACTCGAATCGATTCAACCCTCCTTCGAATCGATTCACGCACCTGACTGTCCCATTTTTCTCAAAACAGTGACGCTTGAATCGATTCAAGCAATCCCTCGAATCGATTCACGCGACAGTTTCTCCCCAGTAACGCTGATTTAAGGCACTCATTCACTCTTTCTCTCATTTCTCTTCCACTATCTCCCACTCTCCACCCCTAAAAACCTCCCAACCTCCTCTCTAAAACTTCCACTCAACTTCTCCACCTTCAATGGCATCTTCTTCCCAACCTCGCAAAAAGAAACGTGCCAACATTGCTGCTGCTTCATTGCCTCAACACTCCGATCTCTCAAGATTTTTCACTACCCAAAAGGAATTGGAAAGGTACCAATCCTCTTTCTCTGAAAAACATCTTATCTCCCCTCATTGGCTTGATGTTCCCTTCTTTGAGACCTCTGGACTTCCTCTTATCAACACCCTTCATCAACAAGAGCTTGTTGGATTTATGGCTCTTGAGGAAGTGACTATCTACCCCGAATTAATCCGTGTCTTTTATTCAACATTGCGCCTTCAAGATGCTCGGTACATTGCCAAAGTGAAAGGCAAGACTATAATTCTTGACAATGAAGTTATGAACCAGGTAGGCTTACTTCCTCTTAGCAATGCTTCATTCCATGGCAAGGAACCACCTCTTGCATGGAACTATAACCCCTTGGAGGCAAGAACTCTCCTCAATCTTGCAGGGCCTTCCAGTACCGTTGGAACTTTAAGCCTCAATCACCGCCTTCTGCACTTTGTCCTTGTAAAAATTCTCCTCCCTTCCGGTGGAAATTATGCAAGGCTAAATGAAGCACAAATTTTGCTACTCTGGGCTATTGTAAATGAGAAGGACATTAACTGGATTGACTTGGTAAGGCATCATATGATTGAAGCCCAAAATCTTGCTCATCTTCCATATGCCATCTTCATCACAAAATTGCTCCACCACTACAAAGTGGATTTGAAGAATGAAGTCAAAGAAATTGTTGGTCCTAAAGCACCAATTGGAAAAACTCATCTCACCAAGATGAATATTATTGAATACCATGGACGGTGGCAATTTCTTAGACGTCCCCGTCACGATGCTGAAGATGATGCTCCTCCTCCTCCTCCACCCGCTCCTACTGATGATCTTTTCACCAGACTCACTGCCCACTTGGATCAGCGCCTAGACTCTATAGAAGCCAACAACAATGCTCGCCTGGACAAGCTTGAAGCCAACATGGAAGAGCGATACACCGAGCTTGCCACTCAAATCTCAAGCATCCATTTTCCTCAGCCTTGATTGACTTTTTGCTCTTCATGATTTCTATTATTTATTCTCATGTTCAGACTTGGTTGTTCTACTGCCACATTTCCTTTACTTACTTTGGTTTATTACAATAGCTACTTTGTTAACTGTTTGGATGATTAAATTTCTTACTTGAATAGTCTTACGTGGCCTGTGATTATTCCTCGATTGATTGCATACTCTCAAATTTTGTTTTTGATAATGACAAAGAGGGAGAGATATATGCTAATGGTTTAAAAGGAGAGATACATGTGTATTTTTTCAAACACTTGAAAGGGGGAGAGATAATGACTGAGATATAATGACAAAAGGCATGGTTTTATTGAAAAACAAAGGAGGAGACATATTTTTTTTAAAAAAAATATAATTGTTTAACAAAGGGAGACATGATTTCTTATAACTTGTTAGCACTGCCTTTTTAAAAGTATTATTGGTTATTAAACACCCCAAGAGATGGCCATTGTTTGTCATCATCAAAAAGGGGGAGAATGTATTTGCATGTGATAACAGGTTTTGATAATGACAAGGAAACAAGCACTGTAAACTCTTTGTGAATCAAAAATAATTAAAGGTGTCATATAAATTCAAATGCAAGAAGAAAACGGTTTCACAAAAGTTCAAGAAATCAAGAAACCAATGAGCCAAGACACAGGAAAGCAACCATACAAATAGATGACCAACAGGCATGGAGAAATGTCAAATTGCAAAGCCTGAATCGATTCAAGCACGAGTGAATCGATTCACAGCCCTGGAAGTCACAAAAACTAAAAATAGAATGGGTCGAATCGATTCACCATGACTCTGAATCGATTCGAACACCTGGGAGTCACTTTATTTAAAGACAGAATGCTTTGAATCGATTCAGACAATGCTCGAATTGATTCATACGAATCAGAAACTCCAAATTACAGAAACAGAATGTTTTGAATCGATTCAGACAAAGCTCGAATCGATTCATATGAATCTGGAACTCAAATTTGCACAAATCAGAATGCTCTGAATCGATTCAAGGCACTACGAATCGATTCAAGAAGTGGGAAACACCACTAAAAAGACAGATTTAAGTGGGAAACAAGAACCCAATCTTATAATGCGCAAAGACAAGCTGGAGACATCATCTTGCAACGGCTAGGAGACCTTGATGCTGCACAAATGACTCTATAAATTGAAGAGGAACACAAGCACAAAGACATCTAAGAAGCTACAATTCCTTTGCTCATTCTTGTGCTTTGTAAACCCTATTCTTGTATATCTTGAATCTCATTTTGTATATCCTCTCTTCTTGAGAGATTAGAAATTGTGTGAGCTATCATTTTGCTTATCCACTCTATTGAGAGAGTTACTTGCTTGTAAACACTACATCAAAACACCAAAGTTCACTCTAGGTTGAGTGGTTACAAAGGTTGAGGCTCAACCTTTGGGATATTGTGAGATTGAGAGATTGGGTGGGTTGCCCTTATACTTGTGAGGATTGGGTTCTTGAGTGTGGGACACTAGGAAGCCGCAATTGCTCAAAGTTGTATCTCTAGTCTACAATAGTGGAAAATCCTCTAAGTGGGTTGCTTAGAGGCGAGACGTACACCGGATTGGTGGAACTCGTTAAATCGGTTTGCAAAGCTCTTCTCCCTTACTCTTTTACTTTCATATACTGCACTTAATTGGCTTGTGTTGATTGATTGTGGCTTGCATACTTGAACTTGTTTAAATTGGTAAATCTTGAAGACTGCACACCAAGTGTTTGTTTAATTGTCTCAGCTATATTTACCTTTGTTTTGCATTGCATATTTCACTGACTTTATTTCACTCGCATAATCTTGTAAATTTGTATATAAGAATCAAGTTCAAAGGTATTCCAACTAAAAGTTTTAAAAACTCAATTCACCCCCCCTCTTGAGTATTGAGGCCACTTGAATAACATACTAAATAATCAATGTGAGGGACATTTTACTTTTTTTTCTTGTCATTAGAACATATTGGCTACATTAAAAAAAGGCCCAAGCCTAGTACATATAAGGCCCAAATTAATGTTCAATCTAGAAGTGGATACATGAATTTGTTCACCCTAATGCCTAATTTCAATTTTTCTAAAAATAGATCAGTGATTGAATCAGTAAAGACACTAGTTCATGGTGTAATAAGAAATTATATAAAAAATTAAGTTAGCTACGAGTTATATTACATGTTTTATAATATAAAAAATTTATAACAAATAAAAATAATATATGTATATTATATATGAATATTTTATTTATTTAATAATATTTTATATTTTAGAATAATTTTTTTAAAATAACAAAAACTGAAGGGAAAAAACAATTTTTAAAATCTGTCTAGTTCAACCTTAATTTTCAATCAGTTTTGATTGATTCTTGATCAGTTCCCAAACCCCTGATTTTTTATTTTTCCGAATCGGTACCCTGGCCAATTCCTAGTTCAACTGGTCAAACCGGCTAGTCCAATCCAGTTTTCACAACCATGCCTAATTGGATCTCAACTGCTTGGGTGAAAAGGATAGCGTCGCATAACCAAAGTTGACGCTCATAGACGATATGATGAAATCCTTGGCTGCAACAACAACCAACTTGAAGTTAAACGATGATCGACTATGGAACACAATCCACCACAGCAACATGAGCGTCCAATCACGATGGCTTTCATGTTCGATGACAAACAACAACATTGGCACCCCTAAACTACTAATTTTTTTTTTAATTTTTGGTTAACCCATCTAAAACTACTAGTTGCCAACGTTTACTAGATGTTGGGTGATTTAGTCAGTTTAATACCGATTCTCAAGCTCGGTGGGTTTTGAGGTTTTATCAGACTAGATCAAGCACTGATTCCAAGTTTAACTGGCTAATTTGATCTGTTCTTTACAATGTTATATAAAACTATATAATCAAAGTTGGAGTTTTTAGGACTTTGAAAACTATAATGATGGTTCAGTGTTAGACTTAGAAAAGGGGGTTGAATAAGTCTTTAAACTCTTTTTCAATTTTATGGACTCTACGATTTTAAAAAATTTGAACAGACTAGAGAAGGGAAAGAGAATCACGCTACAGATTTATACTAGTTCACTTCTAGAGTAGAAGTTACATCCAGTACCTTCAGACTTGAAGGATTTCCACTATTGTAAAAACATCTTTTACAATTACAATACCAAACCAGTGCCTCAGGTATTCTTGAGTCTAGCTACTTCTGGCTTATACCTAAGTATCGTTTCAACGAGCCACTCCTGGCTACAGACACCCAAGTATTCTTTCAAAAGCCTCTTCAGGCCACATAGTGTTTCCCACACTAACAGACTCTGACAACACACCAGATGCTAAAGAGTTTTGTGTTACAGTAGATAACTCAGTTTACAGAAATATGAAATATTAAGATAGGTTTACTGAGTTACAGACTATTATAAGTCAGGGTTTGCTAGAAGCAGAACTATGAAGAAGACTTATATAGTATATACAAGAACTTAGAAATTTTTTAGAGAAAGTCCTTCAGACTTTTGGGTTCTTGTGAGAGAGACCAAACAATGTTCAAAGATATTGGCAAAAGATCACTTTACATTTAAAAGCTTCTTGTATTTATAGGCTTTCTTGAGATAGCCATTGGTTCAGTTTTGAAAATGTTGATATTCTCAAGGATAGTACAGGTAGTGTTTATAGAGACATGCTTTAGAGATATTCACATAAAAGGGTTGCCTCGATAGCCTTTACAGAAAGATTCCTTTTTGCTTATTCATTTTAAGCAAACTGGTACAGCTTCATAGTCGTTGACCTTTAGGCTATCTGACTTGCACAGGTTCAACTTTTGCTAACATCTTGGGATATGTGAGGCAGGCCTTCAACTTTTCTGTTCATTATTTCTTTAAGGAAGGACATAGAGTTATCGTGATAAAGTCCTTGTAACTTCTTATTTAGAGAGGAAAGATCATTTTCAGACACTTTTAGAGGAGGAAAGAGAAACCTTCTCAGGGTCTGTAGCTTTAGAAGAACTTGATTCAATGAAGCCTTCAGTAAGCACAAACTCTCATTTTCAAGAGAAAATTGAGTTTCATAGACTCCCCCTGTTCTATGCGACTAGATTTTTACGGATTTCCTATCATACCTGAATAGAATCGATAGATAAACCAAATGTACAGACTTCATTTTAGCTAAGAGACTTGATGTATATTATTAACAAATTATAAGAGTTCAGACTTCTTAGTCTTGAATTGAGACTTAATTCTAACACATAGTTTATTTAAATATTTAATATCATTTTTTGGTAATAAACATGATCATTCTCATTCTCATAAAAAGCAATATCAACCCAAAGCTATTAGGGAATAAACCAAGAATATCATAATGTATTTATATGTTGATGCAGGGTTTGATAATGATACAACAAATGAGGAATAAAACATATATAATTATGGACAACTTAATTATGTTTGATGTTTAAATTTGATAAACACTCAAGGATTTGAATCAAGGCATTTGCAAAGGATTAAAACAAGTGGAAAATAATCAACAAAGTTCCAAGAATCAAAGCAACCAAACCGTATGCAATCAAATATCAAAATAGGTAAAACAAAGCACAAAACGTCATGCATCAGGTGCATAAATCGATTTATGCAACAACACAAGACCACATGAATCGATTTACTCGGTTTGAATGGCCCAGGATATGAATTTTTAAGGCATGAATCGATTCACTATTACGATGAATCGATTCACTCAGTTTGAATGGCCCAGGATGTGAATTTTAAGGCATGAATCGATTCACTATTACCATAAATCGATTCACTCAGTTTGAATGGCCCAGGATGTGAATTTTTGAGGCATGAATCGATTTACACCAAGGAATAATCGATTCACATGTTGTATTTTTCCCGGTAACTTCAAAAGTCCATGAATGAATTAATTCATACGCTGATTGAAGTTCAAAAACACTAAATGAATCGATTCGTTTATAAAATGAATAGATTCATTTAGTGCAAATGGGTTTTGGAATTTGAATTAGAGCTCAAAAGTTCAAGTTCCAAAACGCTCCATCATCTGCACTCATCATACTGCATTATGAATTAGTAATTGCAATGGCCCATCATCCACTAAACAGAAACTGCACCCTCCATGCTGCACCCTCTATGTTGCACCATGCATCTGGAAAATTCAAAATTACATTAAAAGAATTAATTCTCAATTGTTAATGGAAGGAATCCTTGAGTGGAAATAGCAGCAGAAACATACCAGGCAGCATCATGGTTCTCTGACTCAAGCTTCATACTCTACTATAGTTTTCTAATTGAAACACCATGCTCCACTATGCACGTTGGAATTTATTATGCAAGGCACCATCACTCTGATGGAATTTTTATTGCAAGAGCTATGCCAACATTTGCTATAAATAGAGAAAGAGGAGAAGCAGCAAGATATACCAACCTTCAGAGAAACATTTCCTCTAATTCTCTCTTCCTTTCCTTTCTACGTTGCTTTGCTCTCTTGGTTCTTTAATTTGCATATTCCTCTTTAAGAGCTATTTGAGAGTTAGAGAGTGAAAATTATTTTAAGAAGCTTATACTTGCATATCCTCTTTGTAAGAGTTATTATTATTTTGTGAGAGCTTCAAGTTGTATATCTACTCTATTAAGAGAGAAAAGTATTGTAAACCAAACACCAAAAATCTGAGAGTTTTAAGGTTGGGGTTCAACCTTGGTTATTGAGAGATTGTGAGATTGGGTGGGTTGCCCTTTGCTTGTGAGGATTGGGTTCTTGAGTGTGGGGCACTAGGAAGCTGCAATTGCTCAAAGCGTGTAATCTCAAATTCTCAATAGTGGAATCCTTCAAGTGGGTTGCTTGAAGGCGAGACGTACACGGGGGTGGTGGAACTCATTATATCGGTTTGTAAATTCTCTCTTCCCTTAAACTCCTTTATTATTGAGAACTTAAATTGCTTGCTAAAATATTTATATCTAATTGGTTTGTTAAAATTGCTTAAATTAAATCCTTGAATTAATTGACTTAAATCTTGTTAGATTTAATTGTTGTATATATGAGTAAAATAATTGTTAATAACTTGGTAAACTAATTATGCTTAATTAATTTGTTAGAAATTATTTAAGTTAAATTGACTTAAATTTGTATTGGAATTAATTATTGCATACCAAATGTTTCAAGAACTTCCTAAACAAATAACTTGCCTTGTTTATCAAAATTAATTCTTGAATATTGTCCCTTTACCTTAAAAGTATTTTAGTATGATATGTGCTTCATAATTATTATCTCTTGTACATTGTATCATTTTTGCACTAAGAACTGTTTTCAAAGGGATTCTGCATAAAAATTTGAAATACTCAATTCACCCCCTCTTGAGTATTGAGGCCTTGTCTAACAAGTGGTATCAAAGCTTGACTCTTGCCACAAGGCTTAACAGCTGCAGGATGTAACATCCCAAATTTTATAAAAATAATTAAATAGAAGGGATAAATAATAAATAATTATAAATGGATTAATATGTGTCTCAAAAATGTTGGAATAATTAAATTGAGACTTATGATGACTAATTATAAATTTTTGAGTATTTAAGAGTTAAAATTATACCCGATTAGAATATGGGTGTCGGGCCAAGTATCTCCGATTGAGATGTCGTTGGTCAGGGCTATTAAGAATATTATTGGGATAATTTTTGAAGTTAGTATTGAGCCCAAACGGAGATCCGGTTTGTCATAAAACGGTGAAATTACTAATGAAAGGTTAAATTTTAAAGACAAACCTCTTTTCTCCCCTCTCAATTTTCACGACCCTTTTTCTTTTTCTTTGACAAAACTATTTATTCTTTTTCTCCTTTCATATTCCTCTTCTTTTTCACCATCTTCTTCTCTAAAAACCTAGCGTGTGGTGTGCTCTCCTTTCTCCTTCCATTTTGGTTGCTTCAAGCTTAGAGGAGATGGCAATGGTGGTTTGAAGCTCTTCCTCTCTTCTCATTTTCGTGCTCCTCCTTCCCAATTCTTGGAGCTCCTTTCTTTTGGCTTGAGGTATGGATCTCCTTTCTTTTCTTGAGCCTTATGCCCTAGGTTTTGGGTAATGGTTGTTGGGAGAGAGTTTAATGCATGTGGGTTATGAGTGGAAGCATTTATGATGGAAACCCTAAGGTGGGGTGTTGTTATCATGGCATTTATGATGGGTTGTTATGGGTGCATGAAATTAGTACTTGAATGGGTGGAAAATTAATAAGCATTTATGATGGTGATGGGTTCTAGTGAAACCCTAACTTTAATATATTGGGGAAAATGTAAAATATGAGTAGAATGTATGTTTAATGATGTTAGACAATGATGTTAATGATGAGAGATAGCCATTGATGATGAATTGATGAATGTTGATAATGGTTCTTGAGTTTTGATGAAAACTCTTGTGCTAAGAATTTGAGGGAATATATGTATTATGGTTAGGAAGGTTGAATTGAATGTGAGTAGAAAATACCTAATATAGGTGTTAATATGAATATGAAATAATAGATATGAACACCAAAGCCGGTGAATGTGAGGGGTTAGTGAAATGAGCATGTGTCTTGATGAGGTCTTGGCCCATTGGTATGCCATAAGGAATTGTTGATGGATAATGGTTTGATAGGTGCCAAGTGGCTCATGATGAACTTGAATAGAAAATGGATAGTTTGAGTAATGAAGGATACATTACGCATGATGAGGGTGATATTGATGTTGTTGGGCGTAGTTGGCCCTTTAAGATCTAGAAAATCTTGGTTTTGGGAAAGGAATTCCCGAAGCCTAACAAAATGGTATGGATTGATGCTTTAGCAAGTTTAGGACTTGAGGTTGAGCTTTATGATAAGCTAGTAATTGTTTAGAATTATGATAGTTATTGATTGTGTGAATGTATATGTATGTTGTATATAGATTGTGTTCCAGATTATGTGGTGGAGCTTTTGGAGTGTACATTCGGATTGTGACTCTTCCCTTAAGGTAGGAGAGGAGTTTACATTCAAATTGCATGAGTAGAATGATATTGATTATTGTATGTGATTAGTACTCATGCTTGCTTTGCCATATAGACAATGAAATAATGAGTATGGCAATCTATGATTATTGAGGATGGTATATAAGAACATGTGATGAATGTTATGGAAATATACATAAATATATATGTGTGAAGATGATAAGTTTAATTTTAACATGATTAATAAATTGGAATGAATATTATTTGAGTATGAAAATATGGGACGAGTTTCAAATGCCTAATATGATGTATGTGTTATATCAATTTTAATCAATTTTGCTTGGGGTGAGTTTTGGCATGTTAAGTTGTGAATTTCTCATGCTTTCTGCGCATGGTCCGGTATTCTCGCTCAAGCGAGATAGATTCTCGCTCAAGCGAGAGTCCACTGTGTTGGCTACATGGCCTCTAGCCTGAACTCGCTTAGACGAGTGAGTATCTCGCTCGAGCGAGACACGTATAACCTAGAAAAGTTGGCTACTGGAAGATCCTCGCTCAAGCGGGAGTGGCCGCGCTTGAGCACGCGTGATGTGGATGGGGTTCTGGATGAATCTCGGCTTGGGTGAGTGATAAAATTTGGTGGAGCCTCGCCCGAGCGAGTGAGCATGTTTGAGGCACTGGTGAATTCTCGCTCAAGCGAGAATGACTCGCTCAAGTGATATTGGCACCTGATGCTTCCCCTCTTCTTCGCTCAAGCACGCATACATGATGAGAGCTTCTATGGGAATCTTGCTCAAGCGAGTGGGTGTCTCGCTTGGCGTGATTACGCCCGAGCGAGCCGAGGCACTCAAGCGAGAAGGAATTGTCTCGCTCAAGCGAGTGGGGGTCTCGCTTGAGTGAGTGACCCCTGATGGAAATTTTATTTTCTTTTCTTAGTTTGCTAGTGATTAGCCCCATTCCAATTACAGAAAATTAATGAGATTTATATATTTGAGGGCATATAATGGTTATGCAATATTGAGAAAATACAGTGATAGGGTTTTATTTCATTATTGATTTTAATGGTATTGAATCCCATTCTTTTAGGGATAATTAAGGAGATGTAAATGGGGTATATAGTAATGATATGACACAGTAGTGTTGATATGAATTAAAACGTTAGGATAGTTCATCCATGCTCATAATATATAATGAAAAACATAAACGTTACCACCTAGAATGGAATATGAAAGAATAATAATGAGACTTTGATGATAGGGATTTGAGGTATACCCTTGGACGATTCTGAAACTAACGAGAGGATAATTGAATGCCATAGGAGGCGCTATAAATTGATAAATTAGAGAAAATACGATATTGAATGATGAATTATGAAATGCCATTATGTTTTATACAAGTGTGATCTTGTATAAGGGGTTGAAAATGGTGTTGATAAATTGTTGTGTTACCACGCTAGTTACGAAACTGTGGTGAGGAATAATATTACAAAAATCCATAAATTGATTATGTGGTGATAATGATGAAAGTTTAATGTATGATAAATATGTTGTGATGCTATTGTGGCCGATTGCAAGTACAGACTTGCCTGTATGATATGAAATATATATATATATATGGGGTATGTTGAGATGTATGCCAAGTATGTGAATATAATGCCTTGAGGGGCTTGGTACATAACTGTATATCATTGATTTAAAATGCCAAATTAAAATATATCCCTAATTAAGAGGGTGAGATATCCTTGCGAGGTTGACTAGCATATACATTATTGCATCTTGTATTCATGGCATGGCATAACATTGAAATGTGGTTGCAATTAGAATGATGAAAGATCTTGCGGGATTCTATAAAGGGAGTACCCCTTACGAGGTGGGAAACCAACTTGATGATAATATGATATTGAGCCGGTGGTTGCGATCACCTGGTAATTGAAATGAAAAAGGGCTTGTGAGTTCCTATTATGCCCATCGTTGCGATCACGAGGTGGGAGTACCCCTTGCGAGGCGGGAAACCTATATGAATTGTTGAACATGGTTGCGATCACGAGAAAGCACCTTGCGAGACTGCTAGAGAGAGTACCCCTTGCAAGGCGGGAAATCAATGAGAATGAATGAATGATTATGGTGGTTACGATCACCTGATGAAATGAAATCGGATCCGTGCATATGCATTATTAAACAGTTGACATAATTATTAGCCATAGGTGCATGGCATTTACGATGGGATGACCACGAGAGATGAGAAACCCCTTGCGAGGAGGAATTGAGTAAAGATTTAATAAATTGATGATGATAATTTGTGAATGTACTTGTGATGAGTGGCAATGTGATTGTGTATGTGCTTGTGGTTGCTTATGTTGTGAACTGCGTTTCATGAGGCTTGCATGCCTATTATATCAATGTGATGATGATTGAATGATGAATTGATGATTTTATAGCAAAGCACACATGATGAATGAATGCATGTACACTTAATCATAATATATGCATATTCGTCATTTTGAATGTATAACTCACTCTCCCATGTGGTCTCCTTTTTAGCATTGTGATGTAGGTTGCCACGGGATGAGTTTGGATTTTAAATTGAAGCTTTGGCGAAGGTAAATAGTGGTAGTGGAAGTGCCTTGGCCAGCATCATTTATGAATTTTAATGTAAAGAATAAATTGTATATGATGACGTTGATGATTTAGTGATTTTGGTCATGTGTAAGATAATCGTGAATGCATGAATGGCGAATATATGTATTTAGTATGTAAGTGATGATCTTATGAGTACCAGAGGAGTTAAAATTTGAATAATGTATATTGATGATGGTGGTGCTCGTACTTATGCCACTAGGTCAATAGATGGGCTAATTACGAGATATGGGTAGTGGCAATAGTGAGGGCATAACCCTGGATGTATATGTATATATAAATTTATGTCTTAGGCAATGCGTGTGTACGTTATGAGTAAATAGATGGGTTTTGGTCTAATAGGTTTATGTTATGTATTTACATGCTTTGTCGAGCCTTTTCTCATATCATCATATATGGGACTAGGCATATGCTCGGTATGCACATTCTTATTCCGCTGTAAACTCTACTATTTTATATACCGCTATGGGCAAGTTAGTTATCGATCCAGTTATATTTTATTAATTCGTACTCTTCGGTTTTCTGTGATTCGGGTTTTGGTGTGACATCGATCTTACTTTAGAACGTGAAAAATTTACTCGCATTTTATTAATCATTATGTTGATCACATCGGAATTTAAGTCCGGAAAACTGGGATGTTACACAGGAGATCAAGATGGCCTCTACCTCTTATGATGCATTTCTGTAAAATGGTACAATAAATAGACCTCCAATCTTCAATGGCAAGGACTATGCTATTTGGAAAGAAAGGATGAAAATCTTTGTCCAATCCTATGACCTCAAGGTATGGAATGCTATTCAATTTGGTCCTTTTATTCCCAAATACATTATTGATAATATAGAACGTATGAAGCCCATGAACTTATGGACTAAGGAAGAAGAAAGAAAGGTATAATTCAATCTAAGAGCTAAAATTCTTATCACATTAGTATTAAGACCTAATCATATTTCTAGAGTTATTACTTGTAACAATGCTAAAGAAATATGGGAAACTCTTGAAACAATTTATGAAAATACTAATGATGATCAAGATGCAAGAACCAGTACTCTTCCTAGCAAATATGAAGGCTTCAAAATAAGTTTGGAAGAAGAGCTCAATGAATCGAAAGAAGAATTTACCAACCTCTGCCTTATGACAAAGCACTCAAAAGATGATGAGGTAAGTTCTCTAAATGAATCTAGTGATGATGAAAGTGAATTTGATAAAGATGAGTTGTTAGAAGCTTTTGATGAATTACATGAAAAATTTGTTTCAATATCAAAGAAGTATGCATGTTCAAAATGAACCATTTTGAAACTTGAAAATGAATTGCATGATGCTCACATAGAAAAAGAAAATCTTAGAATTCAAAATGATGAATTAATAGCTTTAAATATCACTCCTAGGACTTGTAATAGAGATAAGAAATGTATGCTACTTGATAAATGTATGCTTCTTGAAAAAGAGAATAAAGATCTAAAAAAAACACTTAAGAAGCTTACAAGTAGTCAAAAGAATCTAAGTGCACCTCTTGAAAATTAAAAGTATACGCTTGATAAAATGAGAATAGGACATGGAAAATTTGAAGAGGAAAAGAAATACAAGAATTCTTTTGCACCCCTTAAGGAAAAACCTAAACCTATTCTAAAATATATAAACTATGAAAGAAAGGGTCATACAATATCCAATTGTTCTAAAAGAAGGCACATAGAATATAAAAGAAACCATTACAATTCTACTATGACTTATTCTTTGGAAGCAACATGTTTCTATTATGGAATATATGGTCATATATCATCTAACTACTTTATAAAGAAATCCCATCAAAAGTGTACAAGAAATGTATGGACTCCAAAGACAACTTTGAAATCCTAAACTAACAAGAAAGGACCCAACTCCCAAAGGGTACCATAAAACTTGAAATTTTGTAGGCATACTTTAAATCAGTAATTTCTCATTGACGAATCAAGATTTATAATCTTCACTCCAAAGAATAAAGAATGAGAAAGATAAGGACGAAGAAACTGTAAAAATGCCAAGGTATGATCGGATCCTTAGTAAACTAAATGTTATGTTTGTCATATGAGATCATATGCTTAATTATGTTGAAACATCTATGCACTTGGCTGATAGTTTATTGAGAATATTTAGAAATATCTAAATAATTTTATAAAGCTAAATTCCATACTTGTTCATAATAAATTTGTTGATGATATATGAATTCTTGATGATGTATGAATTCTTGGTAATATATGAATTCTTAATGATGCATGAATTTTTGATTAAATATGATTTCTTGATGATGTATCAATTATTGAACAAGAGGTATTTTGTTTAACTATTAGTATCTAAATAACAAGCATCTTCCTTTAACTATTGGTATCTAAATGGCAAGTGACTTCTTTTAACAAAATAGTATCAATTGAATTAGTAAGAGGGAGAGATCATGGTAATCTTGATTATGCTTATACTTGTTATTACTGCCAGTATGCTCTGATAATAAATACATATATTGCGTATACAAGTGGTATTTATGCTCTGCTAATTTATGCATGATTTGTTATAACAAGTGGTATGCCATATAATTTTCCTAACAAGCAAGTTGATTATGACAAATTTTATAGTTGCTTTAAGTTAGAACTATGTTATGCTTCTATGACATATTTCTATCTTAGGCAAAATGTTTCTATGCAGTTATATGTTGTTTTTGATAATGCCTAAGATAAAATATGCTCTATGTACGGTATAACAAGTGATTGCCTAGATTTTAACTTTATAACTAGTAACATCATAGGCATGAACAAAAGAGATTAATGTTAAATATCTATGCATCAAGGTATATTAAGAAACAATGCATGATATGTTAAGTGATAATGCATGACATGATCTTCTTTAATACACCATGCTTGAGCAATTGGTATCTATCTTGATTGACACTATAACTCTTATCTACGTCATGTGTTTGATGATGCATGATCTTGACTGTGAAAAGAAATTTGAAAATATGCATCATTGAGTTTGAAAAGAATTATTGAACAAGATTATAAAGAATGATGTATGCTTGAATACTAACAATCTTGTGCTAAATGCTTAAATGTTAATAATTGATATCAAAAGCTTAAATTGGCAAATCCATTAAATTGGCAAATCCATTAAGTGGTATCATACATAGCATCAAGATAACAAGTGGTATGATACATATGTTATGACAAATTGATTACAATGAGTGTATGACTTGCATTACACATTTACACCCGCACTATGACCATGATATGCTTTTGTGACTTGCCTCTATGTGTTTCTAATTATCTATGCAAAATGCTTTTTATCATATAATCGTATATTTTTGATAAATGCCATATGTGCTCTATGTAAGTGTTTGACTAGACTTAAGTCATAAAAGAAAACAAGTTGTATATATCACTTCATTCCTGCTGTAATACCTAGATACAAGTATATATTATTGAAAAATCTTCTCTGTTATTGCTCTGATACCTAGAAATACATCATTATAACAAATCAATAAAACGAGCGGTATTAATTAAATGATTAACACGTGGTATCTATTAAGGAAGAGAAATGCTTAAAAAGTAATTTTTTTAACAAATGGTGTCAGACTTGAACATTTGGTATCAACTAGTTTAACAATTGGTATATTAATATAACAGCTTATATCAATTTCGGTAATAAGGGGGAGCATACACATGAATAATTATCCTTGATCTCACTTCTCTATGATTATGTTTATGGCACTTATGTTTATGATTTTGTCTCTACTCTCCTATATGCTTACTTGGAAAAATATCCTTGTGTGTTTGATAATGCCAAAAAGGGAGAAGATTATGTGCTTATTTGAAATAATTATGTGCCTACCAAAATTAAGAAAATTACTTGCTTACTTATATTTTAACTTATTAACAAATATGCAAGTAATGGTAACAATCAAGAGAACTATATGTGTGCTTAATTGGAAAGAATCATGTGATACTTACCATACTTGAAAGTGATATTAATTAAATGATTAAAAATCAGTTAGTAATTAATTACATGATATAAGGAGAGAAATTATTGCATATATCCTTGATAGAATGGTTAATGGTATATATCTTTGATCATGTTGTGAGCTTTGATTTCAATTCTACTCCTTTCTATGAAATACTTGCTCTAAATCTCTCTTATTCGAATAAATGGGTTTATATGTTAATGGCATAGATTATAACTAAGGAAGAGACCATTTGATAATGATTACGTATGAAGTATATCATTATCTTAAAATATATATTAGTTATGATGCCTAAAGGGGAGAGAAGAGAATATCGTATATGCCAAAAAGGGGAGAGAATATAAGATTATTATTTTATTTATGATGATGCCAAAGGGGGAGAGAATATCATGTTATCATCTTGCTATTAGGGGGTGAGATAATATGAACTAATCTGTGATATATGTTGTGTAACATCTTTGTTTTTAGTATGTAGCCTTAACCTTATAAATTTTGAAGTATGGAAGTTTTGTAAGTGATAATAAGTAAATAAAAGACCCTGCAGGTAGTCAAGAATTGACAATCCAATCCTATATCTAACACTGATATAATAAACTAATTAGACTTGTACCATCATTCATCGGGTCAATTCCTAGACACCTGATCCATACCGAAAAAAGGTCCACAATTGTCTATTTCTACACCTTGGGATATCCAATTTCAGTACGGACAGTCCCTAATGAACTGTTTTGACAAATCAAACACTTCTCCTGAAGAGCCCAAACTCTAATTCGGACCTCATCAACCTCGTTTCTTAGAAAAATTATCTAGTTAAATAGGAACCTCTGAATTCAACTCAAATATCTTTCCTGTTTTGGGCATAAATTTTTCATATGAGGTTGAAATTAAGAAATTTTAATCTTGGTTTCATTGTTATGAAAAACCTAACAAACTCTATTTCTAGCCTCAAACTCTATTTCGTGATCAATCATCACCAAACTTGAAAAACCTGTTAAATTCTTAGAAAAATCATAACTTTCTCATACGAGCTCAGAATTAGTTTGTTGTAATTTCTTTGTTCTCGTATTAAATCCCTCTACAAATCTTGTGAAGAACCTGAAAGCTAATTCTTGCTCGATCATCCCCGACAAGTGAAATTTTTCAGAGAAATAGTGATTTTCGCACAAAATAGTACCCCCTATAGAAAAACATGAATATCTCGCCCATACGAAGTTGAAATGACTTTGTTCCTTTTTTCATGGTTTCATATCAAAAAATCCTACAACTTTCATGAAGAAACCAAAAGCTAATTCAACACATATTTTGCGCGGTAAAATTATCTTTCAAAAAAGAACTATTACACCAACTTTAATTTTTCTCTGTTTTTTGTGTAACTTTTGCTCCGGGTGTCATATTTTCGCATACCATATATTGCTTCAAAGAGAAAGAGCCGATCTACAACTTTCATGTTGGAAACTCTTTCAGATTCTAACCGTAACTATAAGTAACTTTTTGTTTTCTTTTAAAATTAACTATTCAAAACCGGTACCAATTAAATTTAGACCCGGTGGCCAGATTTTCCTATAAATATGGCATCACCCCTCTTCAAAGTCTGCACCACTCTTTTTCTCCCACTTCATGCATCCTCTCTCACTCCACCATTGACACTAAACCACCTCTGTTCTTCACCAAAAACCACCTCCGACCACTACGAACCTCTACTCTTCTTCTTCCTCTACCACTTTTGCCATTCTCTCTCTTTTTGCCCAATCATTTGATTATTGGTAAATCCAAAGTCTAATCATCACGTAGATTCTAACTACGGAGATAGATCATCGATCGGAGCTACGGTTTAAAAGTTGGATTTTCTCCCTCTCGTCTAGTATCACAAAAATACGACACCTGAGGTAAGGGGGTATATTCTCTGGGATCCTGGGGTGAACCGTGTGTTTGGAAAGACTAAGGTACTTTTGGTCCTTACCTTTTCGAGGGCAAGTTTGGAAATTGTTGTTAAATTAAGATGCTTTAATTTGTATATATTTCTTTCATATATTTTTATTGTTATGTATATGATTAATTGGCTGTGTTGATTATTACTAACCATGATGATTAAGTGGATATGTTAGGTATTGAATTGTGAAAATATTAAGAACCATGGGTGTCTATGTGGATTCCAATGAGAAAGTTTTGAAAGACAAGATAAAGAAGGAAATAAGGATGGATGGTCACCATGTATATCACTGCTATTATTATTATTATGATTACAATTATGATTATCATTATCATTATGACTATGATTATTATTATTATTATTATTATTAAGCTTAAAGGCTGGCTCTGCCGCCTTATTCTTTACATTTATCTTTCTTTTTATTTTTGCTTATCTATATTATAATGGACAGCTCTGCCGCCTTATTCTTAACATTTATTTTTATTTAATTTAATTTCTGTCATTTATTTTATCGAATATATTGGCTGGCTCTACCGCCTTATTCTCTGCATTTATCTTTCCTTTTTATTTCTGCTTATCAATATTATAATGGACGGCTCTGCCTCCTTATTCTCTGTATTAATTTTTCCTTTTTATTTTATTTCTCCTTATCTATATTATCACGAATAGCTCTACCGCCTTACTCTTAACATTTTATTTTTGCTTTATTTAATTTCTTTCATTTATTTTATCAAATACAATGGTCGGCCCTGCCGCCTTATTCTCTGCATTTATTTTTCCTTTTATTTCATTTTTTATATTATAACAGACAATGCCTTATTATTATATTTATTATTATTATTATTATTGTTACTAATATTATTATTGTTTTAGTTATGAATAATGAAATAAGGAACACACTACTTACTCTTTAAACTAAGCATTATTTTAGCCAAGATATAACCGATATATTTTCTAAAATAATAATAAATAAAATAATAAAAATAACCTACAACGTCTGAAAAATAGGTGGGACCTAACAACATGAGAATAAATATTACGAGGCTGGAAACACATAGATACCCAGGGATCCAAGTAATGATAAAACTTAAATAATGAATTTTGCATCATAAAGATATTTTTGAAGGATTAAAACTAGAGCATACACCGGGTACATTGGAGGACATTCACGTCCGATCTCTGAGGAGAATCTTGGGAGTACAACCGGGACGGAAACCCAATGGCATCAGAGTTACGCCTGAAGCCGGGTCAGACAATGCAAGTCTGGTGTACTTTGACTAAATGACAGAATGTAAGTATGATCGTGTAGAGCCAAGTCCCAGGATAATATAATGATTAGAACCTGTGAGCTTATTCGTACCTTATGATGATTAAATAATGGTTCGGGGACTTGGTGGGCTCTGATCGCTCTAGTGTAGAAACGTTGTGCCCAGGGGCAGCTTGAGCAGGACGACTTCCAAAGAATGAGATAATGGTGATGGTGGATTGGTTTATTGGGCCCACATGCATCATGAGACTTGAACTTTAGATAAATTATAATGAACCTAACTCATGCATTCCATAACAACATTATTGATTATTATAGTTGTAAATATGTTAATTGGATTATTTATGTTATATTATCTGTTGACTGGATATGCCCGCACTGGGAACCTTCAGGGTCTGGAGTATATATTCACCCTTTCTATTTAATAATAACAGAGGAGCTAGGAAACCAAGAACCAAAGTACGAAGAACAGCAATACGTTGGACCAACTGGGAGCAATCAATAAAAGTAGGATATATGTAGTTGAATATATATAAATAAATAATAAGATAATGGATGACTGTATGTATTTAAGGGTACCTATGTGCCCCATTCTGTTAAAAGTACAATTGCTTATAGTTTATGAATGACTATATGAATTACCTACTATTTGCTTCCACTGATCTGCCATTATTTTACTTGTAAAAAAAATACTTTTTCTAAAAACTTTTAACCTCTTAGTTAAGTAGGATGATCCTATAGAAGGGTCTATCCTATTTAACTGAGGGTGTTACATTGGTGGTATCAGAGCATAGTCGATTCATTAAGCTTGGGAAGTGGACCACTAGGTTTCCACATATTCTGACAAGAATGTTGAATAATCCATAAAACACCTAAGACAAAATTTCCTATATGGAATTCTCCACAGAACACATACCCTGAACCTTTTTGTTGATATTCTTTCAGTAACTTCCTAATGGCTCGCCGAAACAATGATCATGTCATGGAGGAACTTCTTACTCGAATCGTAGAGGTAATAGAATGACAAGAAGTACCTCATGCCTCTACTAGGCAGAACCAAGGACTAGTTGACTTTTAAAGAAACAACCCTACACAATTCAAGGGAGGCTTTAATCCAGAAGGAGCATAATTATGGATTGAGCACCTTGAAAAGATTTGTACTGCTATGTGATGCCCTGATGAGGACAAGACAACCTTTGCCATCTTCATATTGGTTGGGGAAGTAGAGCACTGGTGGACCCATGCCAGAATTATGTTAACAACTGATGGACACGCCATCACTTGGGAATGATTCAAGGCAGAATTTCTGGCCAAATACTTCCCTGAAGACATTAAGAGGTAGAAAGAGCAGGAATTCTTTAATTTAAAACAAAGTAATATAACAGTTGGAGAATACGCTGCTAAGTTTGATGAATTGGCCAAATGTTGTCCCTACTACACCCAAATGGGAGAAGCATTAAGATGCGTAAAATTTAAAGGAGAGCTACGACAAAATCCATCAAGCTATATGTTGCCAGCAAATCACTCAATTCTCTAACTTGGTTGACCAATGTTGTATCTTTGAGAATAACTCTAACCTTCGATGACCTGGAACGTCCAATTATGGTCCAGAACGACGTGTTCCAGACCGACAACAAAGAAGAGATTTTTAAGCAGATCAACCATATTTGCGACCATCCTACTCAGCCACCCGGATTCCTTCAAGGGATTAAGGGAACAGTCAGAACTTAAAATGATATATCTGCGGAGGACCACATAGGGCAGTAGATTGTACTAAAAAAAGTAAAATCTGCACAGTTTGTGGACGGGCTAGACATCGTGACGTTAAATGTTAGTATAGAAATACGAATAGCCTTCAGCAGATGACTCAGAGGCAGATAGTGTGACCAATAGGCTAAGGGAATAGGGGACCCACTGCAAGTACCTCCGCAAATAATGCCCAGAGGATAGTGAATGTTCACCGCAACAACAACCCCAATTAAAACAATGAACCTAAAACACCCAGAAATGGCTCAGCTAGAAGACAGGGAGGAAATGCTAGAGTAGTCACCATGAATGGTTTGGAGATATCACAAGGGAATGACCTTGTGCAAAGTACATGCCTTATAGGAAGTACTTTGTTAAACGTATTATATGATTCTGAAGCCACTCACTCTTTCATATCTGAGAATTGTGTAAAACATTTAAAGTTACCTATAACCTCTCTGCCCAATAAGATGATTATCACGACTGCTGCTAATAAGCCTATTTGCCCTTCCTACATATGTTTGAAGTGTCCTCTCAACATCGAAGGGAAAGCTTACCAAGTAGATCTAATATGTTTACCTTTGATTGATCTAGATATTGTTCTAGGGATGAATTGGCTTGCTTCCAACCATATCCTTATTGACTGTCATAATAGATCCATCTCTCTCAGGTCTACTATGTTTGAATGTGACCAAGTTACTGAATCTTGTCCTGTTAGCTCAGGAAAGGAAATCCTAACAAAAGAAGTCCAAGTATACATGATCCTTACCGATACTAAAAGCAAGCACACTCTCCAGATTGATCAAATTCCTGTTGTTCAGGAATTTCCAGAAGTCTTCCCTGATGATACACGACAGCTACCTCCAGAGCGAGAAATTAAATTCAATATTAACATTATACCAGGCGCAGGACCAATCTCTATTGAACCTTATCGAATGTCACCCAAGGAACTCAGTGAGCTCAAAAAGCAAATTGAAGACCTTTTAGAGAAAGGAATGATTAGACCCAGTGTCTCACCTTGGGAAGCACCAGTTCTACTAGTCAAAAAGAAGGACGGCAATATGCGTCTGTGCGTTGACTATCATCAGTTGCATAAAGCTACGATAAAAAATCGATACCCTCTTCCAAGGATCGATGATCTAATGGACCAACTACGAGGAGCCATTATCTTCTCAAAGATTGATCTACGATCAGGCTATCATCAAACAAGGGTGAAGAAAGATGACATACCCAAAACAGCATTCAGGACATGATATGGGCACTATAAGTATCTTGTCATGCCCTTTGGAGTTACCAATGCACTTGTAGTTTTTATGGGCTACATGAACCAGATCTTCCATAAATACTTGGATAAATTCGTAGTGGTATTCATTGATGACATTCTCGTCTACTCCAAGAGCCACAAAAAACATGAAGAACACCTCCGAATTGTTCTAAATATGTTACGTGCAAGACAGTTATACGCCAAGTTATCAAAATGCGAATTCTGATTGACTGAAGTAAAATTTCTGGGGCACATCATCTCCAAAGATGGAATCACTGTGGATTCTACAAAGGTAAAAGCTGTACTAAAGTGGGAGAAACCCAAGAATATGACAGAAATTCGTAGTTTCCTTGGACTTGCTGGATATTATCGTCGATTCATCGAGAATTTCTCTCGAATTGCAACACCTCTAACTAGGTTGACACGCAAATATCTACCCTTTGAATGGACTGACAAATGCGAAAGCAGTTTTACAGAGTTACGCTAACGACTCACAAGTACACATGTCTTGGTTTTGCCAGATCCTACCAAGCCATATGAAGTGTATTGTGATGCGTCAAGACAAGGACTAGGATATGTTCTAATGCAAGAAGAAAGGTTGTTGCTTATGCCTCACGACAGCTAAGACCACATGAAGTCAATTATCCTACTCATGACTTGGAACTCGCTACAGTTGTGTTTGCCTTAAAAATTTGGAGACACTATTTGTATGGAACTTGCTTTGAAGTCTTCAGTGATCATAAGAGCTTAAAGTATCTATTCGACCAAAAAGAACTGAATATACAACAACATAGGTGGACGGAATTCATCAAAGATTATGATTTTGAACTTCGATACCATCCTGGAAAGGCAAACATTGTAGCCGATGCACTCAACAGGAAGGCTCTACACCTATCATATAAGATGACAAAAGAGTTGGAATTGATTGAACAGTTTCACGATCTGAATCTGGCAGTAACACCTAAAAGGGGAAGCCTGATGGTTGGAATGCTAAGAATTTCCAATGACTTCCTGGAACAAGTTAAGGAAACTCAAGCCAATGACCAAGTATTACAAGGTCTAGTAGGAGAGACAAAAGAAGAAGGCTCAAAATTTAGCAAAGATAAACATGGGGTGATCAGGTATCAATAAAGGCTCTGTATTCCAGCCAACACAGATCTTAAAAGATCCATCCTAGATAAAGCACATAAAAGTAAATACAATATCCACCTGGGATCAACCAAGATGTATCAGGACTTGAAGAAAATATTCTGGTGGTAAGGAATGAAAAGGGATATCGTTGAGTATGTAACAACCTGCCTGACTTGTTAGAAGGTAAAGGCGGAACAACAATGACCAAGTAGGATCCTTCGATCTTTGGAGATACCAGAATGGAAATGGGATGAGATTGCTATGGACTTCGTGACCGGACTTCCCAGAACATCAATTGGATATGATGCTATTTGGGTAATCGTGGATCGATTAACAAAGACCGCTCATTTTATCCATGTCAATATAAAGTATTCTCTAGAGAAACTCACCCAGATCTATATCAGGGAAATCGTACGATTACATGGAACACCCACTACAATTATGTCTGACCGAGATCCTCGTTTTACATCATAATTTTGGAAAAGCCTACAACAAGCCATAGGAACTCGTCTAAAGTTAAGTTTAGCACATCACCCACAGAGAGACGGACAATCAGAATGGACAATCAAAACTCTTAAAGATTTGTTACGTCTTTGTGTCTTAGAACATGGGGGAAGCTGGCAAGACTATCTTCCACTTGTTGAATTCACTTACAACAACAGCTATCACGCTAGCATCAGAATGGCCCCTTATGAGGCTCTGTATGGAAGAAAATGTCATACACTTTTGTGTTGGTATGAGATAAGTGAAAAGGCAATAATTGGACCAGATATTTTTTAGAAAACCACAGAGCAAGTCCGAAATATCCAAATGGCAATGAAAGCTTCACAAGATAAACAAAAGAGTTACTATGACAAACGCCAGAAGCCATTGGAATTTGAGGAAGGAAACCATGTATTCCTCAAAGTTACCCCTACCACTAGTGTAGGAAGAGCTTTAAAAGCCAAGAAGTTAAGTCCTAGATACGTAGGACCCTATCAGATTCTACAAAAGATAGGAAGTAATGCGTACCGTATCGCCCTGCCACCCGAGCTAACAAACCTTCATAATGTCTTTCATGTTTCCCAACTACGTAAATATGTACCAAACTCTAATCATGTTCTGAGTCCTGATCAGTTTGTTTTGAAAGATAACCTTACCTTTGAAGCATCATCGGTTAAGATTATTGACCGACGTCTAAAACAACTAAGAGGCAAGGAAATCTCTTTGGTCAAAGTAGTTTGGAGTCAATCAAATGATGGGGACGCTACCTGGAAAATTGAGGAAAAGATTAGAAAATTGTACCCTCAATTATTTCAACTTTGAATTTCGGGACGAAATTCCTAAAAGGGGAGGAGAGTGTAACATCTCTGTTTTTAGTAAGCAGCCTTAACCTTATAAATTTTGAAGTATTGAAGTTTTGTAAGTGATAATAAGTAAATAAAAGACCCTGCAGGTAGTCAAGAATTGACAATCCAATCCTATATCTAACACTGATATAATAAACTAATTAGACTTGTACCATCATTCATCGGGTCAATTCCTAGACACCTGATTCATACCGAAAAGAGGTCCACAATTATCTATTTCTACACTTTGGGATATCCGATTTCAGAACAGACAGTCCCTAATGAACTATTTTGACAAATCCAACACTTCTCCTGAAGAGTCCAAACTCTAATTAGGACCTTATCAACCTCGTTTCTTAGAAAAATTATCTAGTTAAATAGGAACCTCTAAATTCAACTCAAATATCTTTCTTGTTTTGGGCATAACTTTTTCCTATGAGGTCGAAATTAAGAAATTTTAATCTTGGTTTCATTGTTATGAAAAACCTGATAAACTCTATTTGTAGCCTCAAACTCTATTTCGTGATCAATCATCACCAAACTTGAAAAACCTGTTATTTAATCTTGTTAAATTCTTAGAAAAATCATAACTTTCTCATACGAGCTCAGAATTAGTTTGTTGTAATTTCTTTGTTTTTGTATTAAATCCCTCTATAATTCTTGTGAAGAACCTGAAAGCTAGTTCTTGCTCGATCATCCCCCAAAAGTGAAATTTTTCAGAGAAATAGTAATTTTCACATAAAATAGTACCCCCTATAGAAAAACGTAAATATCTCTCTCATACGACGTCAAAATAACTTTGTTCTTTTTTCATGGTTTTGTATCAAAAAATCCTACAACTTTCATGAAGAAACCAAAAGCTAATTAAAAACAGATTTTGCACGGCAGAATTATCTTTCAAAAAAGAACTATTACACCAACTCTAATTTTTCTCTGTTTTGGCGTAACTTTTGCTCCGAGTGTCAGATTTTCACATACCGTATATTGCTTGAAAGAAAAATAGCTGATCTATAACTTTCATGTTAGAAACGTTTTTAGATTCTAACCATAACTATAAGTAACTTTTTGTTTTCTTTTAAAATTAACTATTCAAAACCAGTACTAATTAAATTTAGACCCGGTGGCCAGATTTTCCTATAAATATGGCATTACCCCTTTTCAAAATCTGCACCACTCTTTCTCTCCCACTTCATACAGCCTCTCTCTCTCTCCACTATTGACACTAAACCACCTCTGTTCTTTACTAAAAACCACCTTCGACCACCGCGAACCTCTACTCTTCTTCTTCCTCTACCACTTCTGCCACTTTCTCTCTTTTTGCCTAATCATTTAAATATTGGCAAATCCAAAGTCTAATCATCACGTAGAGTCTAACTACGGAGACGAATCATCGATCAGAGCTACGGTTTGAAAGTTGGATTTTCTCCCTCTCATCTAGTATCACAAAAATACGACACCTGAGGTAAGGGGGGTATATTCTCTAGTATCCTGGGGTGAACCGTGCATTTGGAAAGATTAAGGTACTTTTGGTCCTTACCTTTCCTAGGGCAGGTTCGGGAATTGTTGTTAAATTAAGATGCTTTAATTTTTATATATTTCTTTTATATGTTTTTATTGCTATGTATATAATTAATTGGTTGTGTTGATTATTACTAACCATGATGATTAAGTGGATATGTTAGGTATTGAATTATGAAAATATTAAGAACCATGGGTGTCTATGTGGATTCCAGTGAGGAAGTTTTGAAAGACAAGATAAACAAGGAAATAAGGATGGATGGTCACCATGTATATCATTACTATTATTATTATGATTACAATTATGATTATGATTATGACTATGATTATTATTATTATTATTATTATTATTATTATTATTATTATTATTATTATTAAGCTTAAAGGCTGGCTCTGCCGCCTTATTCTTTGCATTTATCTTTTTTTTTATTTTTGCTTATCTATATTATAATGGATGGTTCTGCCGCCTTATTCTTAACATTTGTTTTTATTTAATTTAATTTCTGTCATTTATTTTATCGAATATATTGGCTGGCTCTGCCGCCTTATTCTCTATATTTATCTTTCCTTTTATTTCTGCTTATCAATATTATAATGGACGGCTCTGCTGCCTTATTCTTTATATTAATTTTTCCTTTTTATTTGATTTCTGCTTATCTATATTATAACGCACAATGGTCGGCCCTGCCACCTTATTCTCTACATTTATTTTTCCTTTTATTTTATTTTTTTAAATTATAACAGATAATGCCTTATTATTATATTTATTATTATTATTGTTACTAATATTATTATTGGTTTAGTTATGAATAATGAAATAAGGAACACACTACTTACTCTTTAAACTAAGCATTATTTTAGCCAAGATATAATCGATATATTTTCTAAAATAATAATAAATAAAATAATAAAAATAACCTACAACGTCTGAAAAATAGGTGGGACCTAACAACATAAGAACAAATATTACGAGGCTGGAAACACATAGATACCCAAGGATCAAAGTAATGATAAAACTTAAATAATGCATTTTGCATCATAAAGATATTTTTGAAGGATTAAAACTAGAGCATACACCGGGTACGTTGGAGGACATTCACGTCCGATCTCTGAGGAGAATCTTGGGAGTACAACCGGGACGGAAACCCAATGGTATCAGAGTCGCACTTGAAGCCGGGTCAGACGATGCAAGTTTAGTGTACTTTGACTAAATGACAGAATGTAACTATGATCATGTAGAGCCAAGTCCCAGGATAATATAATGATTAGAACCTGTGAGTTTATTCGTACCTTATGATGATTAAATAATGGTTCGGGGACTTGGTGGGCTCTGATCGCTCTAGTGTAGAAACGTTGTGCCCAGGGGCAGCTTGAGCAGGACGACTTCCAAAGAATGAGATAATGGTGATGGTGGATTGGTTTATTGGGCCCACATGCATCATAAGACTTAAACTTTAGATAAATTATAATGAACCTAACTCATGCATTCCATAACAACATTATTGATTATTATAATTATAAATATGTTAATTGGATTATTTATGTTATATTATCTGTTGACTGGATATGCCCGCATCGGGAACCTTGAGGGTCTGGAGTATATACTCACCCTTTCTGTTTAATAATAACAGGGGAGCTAGAAAACCAAGAACCGAAGTATGAAGAACAGCAATATGTTGGACCAACTGGGAGCACTCAATAAAAGTAGGATATATGTAGTTGTATATATATATATATATAAATAATAAGATAATGGATGACTGTATGTATTTAAGGGTGCCTATGTGCCCCATTCTATTAAGAGTACAATTGCTTATAGTTTGTGAATGACTATGTGAATTACCTACTATTTGCTTCCACTGATCTGCCATTATTTTACTTGTAAAAAAAATACTTTTTCTAAAAACTTTTAACCTCTTAGTTAAATAGGACAATCCTATAGAAGGGTCTGTCCTATTTAACCGAGGGTGTTACATGTTGCGTGTTTAAGGGGGAGTTTTATATGAAAATGGTATTCAGCTCTCTATAATAAAAAATGTATATGTTCTTAATTTTTGATGATGTCAAATGTAACATCCCAGATTTTTAAATAATTATAAAATTTAGATTAAGGTTATGGATTGATGGAATTAATGGTTAATTTAGGATTAATTGCCAATTAGGCAAATTATTGAATGATGATAATAATAATATTAATAATACAAGAATGAACCATGTGCCTTGGAAGTTGGTGGGCCCGGTTCTCTCTCTTTCTCTCTCTTTATGCACGCTGGTGGTAGGTGGTGCCTTAGGAATTTTGGTTTCCTTTCTCTCCCTTGTCCACGTTGGATGGGAGTAATCATTGCTGAGAGTTTGCATTAAATGCTGATGGACATGCATTAATGAGGACGTGATGGAGCTGAGTGGGACGCTGATGGGGCTGTATGGTGATATAGCTTCACTTCTACGTTTTCCCTTCACTCATTATTCACTCCTTTGTTGGTGCATGTTCTAAGGATAAAAGTGCTCTTCCTTCTCTCTAGAGCTTCCTGGACTCTTTCTCTTCCGTGTTGTTGTTTCTTCTCCATCGTCCTCTCCTTCATCCTCTTCTTCCACTCACGCATGGTGTAGAACCGAGTGGAACTATGTGGTGTTGAGGAACAACGTATGGCTGTGTGTGGAGGCTGGGTTCAGGTCCCTTTTATCCTTTCCTATTCCCTAGTGATTATTCTTCGTCTTCTTCTTCTTGTTCCTCCATATGATGGGTTGGATGGGGCTCGGTTGGGAGCCTGCAGCAGTTTGTATGGGTGCCTCGTTTGAAAAGAGTGGCTCACTATTGTTGAGGTCGTGCTGTGCTGCTGTTATGAAGAGGAAGGCATAGATGGTGCATGGAAGCTTGGTTGTCCTCCACTGATGGTGAGGACTAGCTGACGGTGCTGTGGAAAGTATGAAACAGCTTCATGTTGTGCTGGGAGGTTTCTCCACTGACTCGATGGCATGAAGGCTTGAGTGGAGATAGCGTTTGGGACCTCTACTGGGCCGAGTGAGGTCTGTGGTGCCTTGGAGGCTTGGCATTGTGTGCTTGGTAGCTGATCTGTTTTGAGGAAAGCCATGTTGGCTCTTCCTACGTTGGAATGCCAAGCAGGGTGCTGCTGTGGCTGGGCCGAGTGGCCATGTGACTCCTGGAAGCTTCATCCAGGTAAGGGGAGCTATTGCATCTTAAGTGTATAGTTTATGGACGGACTTCCGGGTGACTTCATTACATTGTGTTATGTTTGTTGGATGTTGTATGTTGTTAAGTTGAACCCAGATTGTTGTTTGTTATTTAAATGGTGCATGATTATCCATCCAAGAGATGCATGATGTTATTGTGATGATGATTATATTATGATGCTTGAGATGCATGTATGTTGATGTGTAGTGCATGTGTGATCCTCTATTTGTCCCTGGATGTGTTGTATATTTGAATGCATGTGAATGTTATTGATGCATATGTGTATGTCGAATGCATGAATGGGGACTGTTATGATGGATGCCGAGTGGGCTTTATAGAGGAAGGCACGAAATGCTTACTGTAAAGGATAAATCCGAGTGAATATAGGATAATCCGAGTGAATGGCATAGTGATTGCCGAGTGAATGGTATGGTGATTACCGAGTGAATGGCATAGTGATTGCCGAGTGGATGGCATAGGATTGCCGAGTGGATGTGGTATAAGCCGAGTCATCTGATTGTTGTTAAATTGCCGAGTGCACATGATGTTGAACGCAGATTCCGAGTGGGCAATCGAATGAATATGAGTTGAAGTTATATGCATACGTGTTATTGAGTTATTAAATATGAACACCTTGCGGGGTGCCACAAGGGTGTAATCCCGAGTGAAGAGGACGGGGTCCTAATGTTGAATATGATGAAAGACCCGGGTTGGACTCGGGCAGTGCCTGGGGCACTAAGCGTGAAATGAGACGCTTGATGAAATGCCGAGTGCATTGGCGTGGAACGCCGAGTGAATGAATTATGCATCCGATTCGCCACTGGAATGCGTTGGACTCCTATACCGATCGGCAATCAGATGACAACATTATATGAAATATGGCTAAGTCCTGGAGCTGGGCTCGGACAGTCTCCTTGAGCATGGCTCGGAGTATGAATAATGTTGATATAGTCTCAGGGTTGAGAGAAATACGAGTGAGTCAGTATACTTGTACTGAGTAAATTGAGCTTTAGAGCCGAGTGAAATGGGTGAAATCCCGATCGGAAGATGCTTGTGATTGTTCATGTTGAATGGCAGTGTTTATATGCTGATTGATGTTGTGTGCTATGGCATGTTGTGGATTCTGTGATTAATCCGAGCCAATATTTGTCATTTAATATGTAATGCTCACCCCTACACCATTTTTCAGTGTTTGCAGGTCGGTTTGGCATGTTATGATGGCCTTAAACCCGAGTGATGGGTATTTATGATGAGGCTGTATGAATAATGTTATATCCCGAGTACGTTTGATGTACTAAAGCCTTAGCCGGCTCATAATATTAATGTTGTATAACGAATACAAATATATATGTATAGAATCTGAGTGGATAAACATAATTATGAATATGAAATATATGTATTGGGATCCGAGTGCATGTTAATATATATATACTTCGAGTGATGGCATTATATGCATACCGATTGAATGTGTTGGTGAATGGAAAGTATAAAGCTAATAAGTATCCGAGTGTATGTGTATATATATATATATCTGTTATGTTGATAACATGGTTATGAATCGGTGGAAGTGTATTGCTGTAGTAGTAGTCGGACTTGGAATTAGAGAAGATATCTATACAAGTGATTTATCTTGATTTCATGCTTCTCACCGACTAGGAAGTGATGTTGTATGAATGATACTAAGTTGATAAATTCCGAGTGGGATAGTATGGTGAGAACTGGTCTTTATGTTGAGGCTTATGATTATTCCGAGTATGTAGGCTTGATCTTCTTCCGAGAGAGGCTATGTGTGCAGTCTTTTCCGAATGGAAAACATGGGTAAACCCCGAGTGGGGAATGATTTGAGTAATCTGAGTGGAAATCCGAGTGATCCTCTTCCAAGAGGAGTGTTGTTGTAATGACTCAGATTGGTTATATTCTAAGTGTATGAATTATGAATGTATCCCGAGTGAATATGGGGACCTATTCTGAGTGAATAGGGTAATATGTATCCCGAGTGTTTAAGCATGGGATGAGTCCGAGTGGGACTTGACTTATTGGTTTCCCTGAGTGGTTAAGTAATTCATATGTCCGAGCGAAATACTTGGGAAATTCCTCTGAGTGTTGAGAAGTTTGGATTATTCCGAGTGGAATTGATTGTGTAGACTATTTCTGAGCAATGAATGGTTAAGGTATTATCCAAGTGAGAATAGGCATGAAGGCCGAGCGTGTGGCCGAACGAGTATTGGTCGGCAATGATATTAGTTACCAAGTGGAATACCACTCTGATGATGAGTTGGTTAAGAATGCTTAAACTGAGTGATTTATGGCCGAGAGGAAACCTATGTACTCTCTGAGTAAGGGAGTTCTGTTATGCCGAGAGCTAAATGGTTGATGTTTACCGAGTGACTCGAGGTTGAATTATACCGAGTGGTTTGATTGGATAATATCCGAGCGAAAGATGGCTTATGGAATCCGAGTGGGGATACCCTTCATTTTCCGAGTGGATCTTTATGTTGACTCTGTGGATAAAAATTAAGAGACTAAGTTATGGGTTGCCGAGTGAGGTAACTGTTGGGGTAGTTCCTGAGTGGCGGAACCCCATTATGCTGAGTGGTCTAAGATATTAAATTCCGAGAGGACTTAGGCATGAATTCCAACTGGACCTGATCGTTTACAGAGTGATTGAATGTCTCAATTTCCCGAGTGATTCAATGCCGAGTGTGGCTTCTCGCTTCAGCGAATGAAGGCTTCGCTCCAGCGAGTGTGTGTTGTTTGAAGGCTTGAGGTCAGATTTGCTTAAGCGAATGGTGATTCGCCCGAGCGAGTTGGTCGGTCTCGCTCAAGCGGATTGGGATCTCGCTTGAGCGAGTGCGTGTTGTATTGTGGTTCGCTCAGGCGCTGTTGGTGATTTCCGTGTGAATGATTTTAATTCCTTTGTCCTCCCTGTCTTTTTCTGCTTGGCCATGGGGCCAACTCTCTTATCTTCATATAAGGGAGTGTTTTTATTATGGATCCAGGTTATGCTTTAATTAATTCGCAAAATTTTCCCTCTAAAATTAAGGGTGTCACATTCTGGTATCAGAGCAGACCGAAAGGTCCATGGCCAAGGTTTGCCTACTGTGTGGGCGGTTGTATGCAATATGACCGAGTGTCATCATTGCTTGTGAGCTATTATTGGATTTTATGCATGCTTGTTGATCGGACTAGAACCCATAAGTGGAATTAACTTAGTGACTAAGATTTCAAGAATTTCCTAGAGTGTTGAATTCGGATTATGGATATTTGATTGTACCATTCCTTAAATGATGATTTATACCCTTGGCATGAGAACTCTGCTTGATTAATATATATATATGATGAGATTGATTGATGGCAGATTCTTAGTTTAAGAATTTGAAGATGATCGTGAATGAATAAATGTGAAATCAGGTATATGTTAAATTGAGATTGTGTCTCGGTTTCTGAGGTGTGAAAACCGAGTTAATGATTAGTTGATGTCGGACCACTAGGTGGGGTAACCTAACTGTTTGGGCGTGATCAAGTATGATCGGAATATTATTGAAATGGATATATGAGAATTTAGAAAACTGGGTGTGAAATTGATGAAATTGGATATCTGAGGATTTGGGTAGACTCGGTCTTATGGTTGAAAGCCGAGTGATTGGATGGTTGAATTATGACCCATAAGGTGTAGTAACCCGATCAGACTCTGTATGATCTTATACTGTTAGACCTTGTGGAACTAGACTCTATGTTGATTTTGACTCGGTGATAGTTGGATGTTGTGAGGGTACTCGGTAACCCTTGTAATTCTGAGTCGGATAATCTGATTGACCTTATGTATTGTTGAGTCAAGTAATTGTATAACAAATTATTGAGGTTTGAGGTGTCTTAAGGTTGAAATCCGAGTACACCTTGGTACTGGATATGGGGATAATAAAAATGATATTATGGTGATTATATATTCGACGAGTGGAATATGTTTACACTCAGTGAAGAAAGTTACCAATATAGAAACCTATTGTTATGATTGAGAATCATATAGAAAACCGAGTGGCATATCTAAGAGAATTTAATAAATTTCTAGGCTTAAATTAATTAATGGCTAGTGATGAATGATGAATTAAGGGATTGGTTGGCTGATTGACTATGATTTTGTGATAACTAAGATTAAATAAGAGGTATTTACTCGGTTTGGACTGGAAACCGATTGCCATTATGCCATTGTATGGTAAGTGTGGTTGGCATTTAATGATTATTACCATGAGATTTACACTAGAATAGGTGTATGGGCTAGATGTATGCTCTGTATGGGTCAGAAATCTATTGATAATATGCATTTTACTATGATGATGATTGATGTTTGCCGACTGTTAGCATGTGATGCACCAGTGTTGGTGCGTAATAGTGGAAATATGTTGCTTATAGATCAGCATTATCCGAGTGATTTTGGTCGACATGAGTGAAAAGATTATGAGGATGCTGTTTCGGTATGACTCTACATGCCATAGGTATTGTGGCAGTGTGCATTTTGCATTGACTCTATGCAATTGTTGTGACCCTATAGGAATGAGGCATCATCCTATAAGTTGGATGCAGCAGTTCATAGGTCGGGCAAGTGAGACTGTAGCTGCTTATGGGGATGGCTTGAGTCTATCAGACTGCTCCAAGCAAAGATGTGAGTGTGATGAGTGTACAGTAAATATTAGTGTATCAAAATGTGGATGGGTGAATGAGAGGAATATAATTCCGAGTGAAATAATTACTGAGTGAAATTAAGATGTTCCGAATGAAATACCCTTAAGAGGGTGGAGCTTTTCTGAGGTGAAGTAAAGTCTTGAATTTAGTGTACTGCTCGAGTTGGAATGTTTCCGAGCAGTGAATACCCGAGTGGGCGATTTCCGAGCCAATTGGTGACACTTCCGAGTAGAAGGTGTTAAGAGTGGGCTATCTCAGAATTTCTTGTGGTATGGTCGGTAACCACTTGAGAGATGGAGCTGTACCGATTGGAAATTGTCTGGTCGGTGAATGCATGGAAAGCATTGGTTTGTAAGCTGTTTTGTGTGCCATGCAATGATATGCCGAGCTGTTTATTAAGGTATGTTATGATTGAATTTGGAGGACGAAATTCCTAAAAGGTGGGGAGAGTGTAACATCCCAGATTTTTAAATAATTATAAAATTTAGATTAAGGTTATGGATTGATGGAATTAATGGTTAATTTAGGATTAATTGCCAATTATGCAAATTATTGAATGATGATAATAATAATATTAATAATACAAGAATGAACCATGTGCCTTGGAAACTGGTGGGCCCGGTTCTCTCTCTTTCTCTCTCTTTATGCACGCTGGTGGTAGGTGGTGCCTTAGGAATTTTGGTTTCCTTTCTCTCCCTTGTCCACGTTGGATGGGAGTAATCATTGCTGAGAGTTTGCATTAAATGCTGATGGACATGCATTAATGAGGACGTGATGGAGCTGAGTGGGACGCTGATGGGGATGTATGGTGATATAGCTTCACTTCCACATTTTCCCTTCACTCATTATTCACTCCTTTGTTGGTGCATGTTCTGAGGAGAGAAGTGCTCTTCCTTCTCTCTAGAGCTTCCTGGACTCTTTCTCTTCCGTGTTGTTGTTTCTTCTCCATCGTCCTCTCCTTCATCCTCTTCTTCCACTCACGCATGGTGTAGAACCGAGTGGAACTGTGTGGTGTTGAGGAACAGCGTATGGCTGTGTGTGGAGGCTGGGTTCAGGTCCCTTTTATCCTTTCCTATTCCCTAGTGATTATTCTTCGTCTTCTTCTTCTTGTTCCTCCATATGATGGGTTGGATGGGGCTCGGTTGGGAGCCTGCAGCAGTTTGTATGGGTGCCTTATTTGAAAAGAGTGGCTCACTATTGTTGAGGCCGTGCTGTGCTGCTGTTATGAAGAGGAAGGCATAGATGGTGCATGGAAGCTTGGTTGTCCTTCACTGATGGTGAGGACTAGCTCACGGTGCTGTGGGAAGTATGGAACAGCTTCATGTTGTGCTGGGAGGTTTCTCCACTGACTCGATGGCATGAAGGCTTGAGTGGAGATAGCGTTTGGGACCTCTACTGGGCCGAGTGAGGTCTGTGGTGCCTTGGAGGCTTGGCATGGTGTGCTTGGTAGCTGATCTGTTTTGAGGGAAGCCATGTTGGCTCTTCCTACGTTGGAATGCCAAGCAGGGTGTTGCTGTGGCTGGGCCGAGTGGCCATGTGACTCCTGGAAGCTTCATCCAGGTAAGGGGAGCTATTGCATCTTAAGTGTATAGTTTATGGACGGACTTCCGGGTGACTTCATTGCATTGTGTTATGTTTGTTGGATGTTGTATGTTGTTAAGTTGAACCCAGATTGTTGTTTGTTATTTAAATAGTGCATGATTATCCGTCCAAGAGATGCATGATGTTATTGTGATGATGAATATATTATGATGCTTGAGATGCATGTATGTTGATGTGTAGTGCATGTGTGATCCTCTATTTGTCCCTGGATGTGTTGTATATTTGAATGCATGTGAATGTTATTGATGCATATGTGTATGCCGAATGCATGAATGGGGACTGTTATGATGGATGCCGAGTGGGCTTTATAGAGGAAGGCACGAAATGCTTACTATAAAGGATAAATCCGAGTGAATATAGGATAATCCGAGTGAATGGCATAGTGATTGCCGAGTGAATGGTATGGTGATTACCGAGTGAATGGCATAGTGATTGCCGAGTGGATGGCATAGGATTGCCGAGTGGATGTGGTATAAGCCGAGTCATCTGATTGTTGTTAAATTGCCGAGTGCACATGATGTTGAACGCAGATTCCGAGTGGGCAATCGAATGAATATGAGTTGAAGTTATATGCATACGTGTTATTGAGTTATTAAATATGAATACCTTGCGGGGTGCCACAAGGGTGTAATCCCGAGTGAAGAGGACGGGGTCCTAATGTTGAATATAATGAAAGACCCGGGTTGGACTCGGGCAGTGCCTGGGGCACTAAGCGTGAAATGAGACGCTTGATGAAATGCCGAGTGCATTGGCGTGGAACGCCGAGTGAATGAATTATGCATCCGATTCGCCACTGGAATGCGTTCGACTCCTATACCGATCGGCAATCAGATGACAACATTATATGAAATATGGCTAAGTCCTGGAGCTGGGCTCGGACAGTCTCCTTGAGCATGGCTCGGAGTATAATAATGTTGATATAGTCTCGGGGTTGAGAGAAATCCGAGTGAGTCAGTATACTTGTACTGAGTAAATTGAGCTTTAGAGCCGAGTGAAATGGGTGAAATCCCGATCGGAAGATGCTTGTGATTGTTCATGTTGAATGGCAGTGTTTATATGCTGATTGATGTTGTGTGCTATGGCATGTTGTGGATTCTGTGATTAATCCGAGCCAATATCTGTCATTTAATATGTAATGCTCACCCCTACACCATTTTTCAGTGTTTGCAGGTCGGTTTGGCATGTTATGATGGCCTTAAACCCGAGTGATGGGTATTTATGATGAGGCTGTATGAATAATGCTATATCCCGAGTACGTTTGATGTACTAAAGCCTTGGCCGGCTCATAATATTAATGTTGTATAACGAATACAAATATATATGTATAGAATCTGAGTGGATGAACATAATTATGAATATGAAATATATGTATTGGGATCCGAGTGCATGTTAACATACTTCGAGTGATGGCATTATATGCATACCGATTGAATGTGTTGGTGAATAGAAAGTATAAAGCTAATAAGTATCCGAGTGTATGCGTATATATATATATATATATATATCTGTTATGTTGATAACATGGTTATGAATCGGTGGAAGTGTATTGCTACAGTAGTAGTCGGACTTGGAATTAGAAAAGATATCTATACAAGTGATTTATGTTGATTTGATGCTTCTCACCGACTAGGAAGTGATGTTGTATGAATGATGCTAAGTTGATAAATTCCGAATGGGATAGTATGGTGAGAACTGGTCTTTATGTTGAGGCTTATGATTATTCCGAGTATGTAGGCTTGATCTTCTTCCGAGAGAGGCTATGTGTGCAGCCTTTTCCGAATGGAAAACATGGGTAAACCCCGAGTGGGGAATGATTTGAGTAATCTGAGTGGAAATCCGAGTGATCCTCTTCCAAGAGGAGTGTTGTTGTAATGACTCAGATTGGTTATATTCTAAGTGTATGAATTATGAATGTATCCCGAGTGAATATGGGGACCTATTCCGAGTGAATAGGGTAATATGTATCCCGAGTGTTTAAGCATGGGATGAGTCCGAGTGGGACTTGACTTATTGGTTTCCCTGAGTGGTTAAGTAATTCATATGTCCGAGCGAAATACTTGGGAAATTCCTCTGAGTGTTGAGAAGTTTGGATTATTCCGAGTGGAATTGATTGTGTAGACTACTTCTGAGCAATGAATGGTTAAGGTATTATCCGAGTGAGAATAGGCATGAATGCCGAGCGTGTGGCCGAACGAGTATTGGTCGGCAATGATATTAGTTACCGAGTGGAATACCACTCTGATGATGAGTTGGTTAAGAATGCTTAAACTGAGTGATTTATGGCCGAGAGGAAACCTATGTACTCTCTGAGTAAGGGAGTTCTGTTATGCCGAGAGCTAAATGGTTGATGTTTATCGAGTGACTCGAGGTTGAATTATACCGAGTGGTTTGATTGGATAATATCCGAGCGAAAGAGGGCTTATGGAATCCAAGTGGGGATACCCTTCATTTTTCGAGTGGATCTTTATGTTGACTCTGTGGATAAAAATTAAGAGACTAAGTTATGGGTTGCCGAGTGAGGTAACTGTTGGGGTAGTTCCCGAGTGGCGGAACCCCATTATACTGAATGGTCTAAGATATTAAATTCCGAGAGGACTTAGGCATGAATTCCGACTGGACCTGATCGTTTACCGAGTGATTGAATGTCTCGGTTTCCCGAGTGATTCAATGCCGAGTGTGGCTTCTCGCTTCAGCGAATGAAGGCTTCGCTCCAGCGAGTGTGTGTTGTTGGAAGGCTTGAGGTCGGATTTGCTTAAGCGAATGGTGATTCGCCCGAGCGAGTTGGTCGGTCTCGCTCAAGCGGATTGGGATCTCGCTTGAGCGAGTGCGTGTTGTATTGTGGTTCGCTCAGGCGCTGTTGGTGATTTTCGTGTGAATGATTTTAATTCCTTTGCCCTCCCTGTCTTTTTTTGCTTGGCCATGGGGCCAGCTCTCTTATCTTCATATAAGGGAGTGTTTTTAGTATGGATCCAGGTTATGCTTTAATTAATTCGCGAAATTTTCCCTCTAAAATTAAGGGTGTCACATCAAAGGGGGAGATAATATGTAAAATCAACATCTATATCTATCCTTGTTAAAATTACATGATTAAGGGGAAGTTTTATAATATTTCTTTATAACAAGTGATATCTATTAATGATATGTTATTTTTTATCAAGTGGTATATTTATAAATTATAATTAAAATTGATAGGGGGAGCTTTATGCTTTGAAAATATAACTGTTATGAAACTAACACCCCAAGAGATAAACATTTGTTGTCATCATCAAAAAGGGGGAGAATGTATTTATATATTGATGCAGGTTTTGATAATGATACAACAAATGAAGAATCAAACATATATAATTATGGATGACTTAATTATGTTTGATGTTTAAATGTGATAAACACCCAAGGATTTGAGTCAAGGCATTTGCAAAGGATTAAAACAAGTGGAAAATGATCAACAAAGTGCCAAGAATCAAAGGAACCAAACCGTATGCAATCAAATATCAAAATGGGTAAAACAAAGCACAAAAAGTCATGCATCAGGTGCATGAATTGATTCATGCATCAACATAAGACCACATGAATCGATTCACTCGATTTGAATGGCCCAGGATGTGAATTTTTAAGGCATGAATCGATTCACTATTACCATGAATCGATTCACTCGGTTTGAATGGCCCAGGATGTCAATTTTTGAGGTATGAATCGATTCACACCAAGGATGAATTGATTCATACGTTGTATTTTGCCCAGTAACTTCAAAAATCCATGAATGAATCGATTCATATGCAATGGGAATTGATTCATACACTGATTAAAGTCCAAACACACTAAATTAATCAATTTATTTATAAAATGAATAGATTCATTTAGTGCAAATGGGTTCTGGAATTTGAATTGGAGCTCAAAAGTTCAAGTGCCAAAACGCTCTATCATCTGCACTCACCATGCTGCACTATGAATTAACAATTGTAATGGTCCATCATCCACTAAACAGAAACTACACCCTCCATGCTACACCATGCATCTGGAAAATTCAAATTTGCATTAAAAGAATTAATTCTCAATTATTAATGGAAGGAATCCTTGAGTGGAAACAACAGTAGAAACACACCAGGTAGCATCATGATTCTCTGACTCAAGCTCCATACTGCACTACAGTTTTCTAATTGAAACACCATGCTTCACTTTGCATATTGGAATTTATTATGCAAGGCACCATCACTCTGATGGAATTTTTTATTGCAAGAGCCATGCCAACATTTGCTATAAATAGAGAAAGAGGAGAAGCAGTAAGATGCACCAACCTTCAGAGAAGTATTTCCTCTGATTCTCTCTTCCTTTCCTTTCTATATTGCTTTGCTGTCTTGGTTCTTTAATTTGTATATTCCTCTTTAAGAGCTATTTGAGAGTTAGAGAGTGAAAATTATTTTGAGAAGCTTATACTTGCATATCCTCTTTATAAGAGTTATTATTATTTTGTGAGAGCTTCAAGTTGTATATCTACTCTATTAAGAGAGAAAAGTCTTGTAAACTAAACACCAAAAATCTGAGAGTTTTAAGGTTAGGGTTCAACCTTGGTTATTGAGAGATTGTGAGATTGGGTGGGTTGCCCTTTACTTTTGAGGATTGGGTTCTTAAGTGTGGGACACTAGGAAGTTGCAGTTGCTCAAAGCTTGTAATCTCAAATTCTCAATAGTGGAATCCTTCAAGTGGGTTACTTGAAGGCAAGACGTACACCGGGGTGGTGGAACTTGTTATATCGATTTGCAAATTCTCTTTTCCCTTAAATTCCTTTATTATTGAGAACTTAAATTACTTGCTAAAATATTTATATCTAATTGGTTTGTTAAAATTACTTAAATTAAATCCTTAAATTAATTGACTTAAATCTTGTTGGATTTAATTATTGTATATATGAGTAAAATAATTATTAATAACTTGGTAAACTAATTATGCTTAATTAATTTGTTAGAAATTGTTTAAGTTAAATTGACTTAAATTTGTATTGGAATTAATTATTGCATACCAAGTGTTTCAAGAACTACCTAAACAAATAACTTGCCTTGTTTATCAAAATCAATTCTTGAATATTGTCCCTTCACCTTAAAAGTATTTTAGTATGATATGTGCTTCATAATTATTATCTCTTGTACATTGTATTATTTTTGCACTAAGAACTGTTTTCAAAGGGATTCTGCGCAAAAATTTGAAATACTCAATTCATCCCCCTCTTGAGTATTGAGGCCTTAGCTAACACATAACACACTCATTTAATATGTAAGTTAAGAAATGAAAAATACAAAACCTTTTAAATTGTACAACTAGGAATCAGGGTTTTGAGTGACAGATTCAAAAATCTTAAAAACATAATATACTTAATTTTTAAAAAATAATAGGGTATTTTTTAAAAATAAATTCAAAGAAAACCTTTTTAAAAAATTACACAAATGTCACATATGCATATTCATTATCTCATACATGTGTTTGGTTCACCATTAAGAAATTAACTAATCATAATGAAACAACTTCACCAATAAGTACTTGATTTATCTTTTCACATTCTCTTGCAAAATATAGCATGAGTCTTTCTTCCTTATAGAGAAGTTTCTGAGAGGATTTCTTAATAGGTACAGGAAAAATGATTGATGACTTTTCTTCTGTTACGATGGTAGGAGAGGACCCTTTATGATTGAAGTTCAAAAAAAGTGAAGATTCACATGATTTATGTTCTCACATTCCTATATAGAAGGAGGTAATATTATATGGCGAGATCGGTTACATGATCAAAAAGAGCTCTATGTTAGGAATGAAGGGTATCAGACATGTATCTTATAAAGACAAGTTTTTCTTATGTGACTATATAGCAATTTCCATTACATGCTACAGGACATAGTCCAAGCCATTACGTAGAAACTAAACATTAAGAAAATTATGGATGGTCAAGAATGGCTAACTTTAGCTTTTAAACTAAAACCTTATGTGTAGATTTCTATTTGAGAATATAAAAATCTAAGTTTCATTGAATAGGACATCTTTCAAGATATAAAGTCTTTCTTCTGCTGAGAGACACTTGTATCCCTTATGTGAGGTGAACTACCCCAGAAAAATACACTCTTGGGATCAAAACTTAGTTTTGTTGTAGGGCCTAAGTAAAGGAAAGTAAACACAACCAAAAATCTGGAGAAAGGAATAGTCAACACTTTTGTGAAACAATAGCTGAAAAGGAATTTTAGTTTGAAGAGATGCAGTAGGTAACTTATTAATGAGATAGACAATAGTCAAGAAGGCATGATCCCAAAATTTTATAGGAAGACTAGCATGAGCTAACAGGGTTAGAACAAGATCAACAATATGTCTATGTTTTCGTTCAACTACACCATTTTGATGGTGAGTATGAGGACAGATGACTCTATGAAGGATGCTACATTCTGTTAAGAATTTTGTAAAGGCTTGTATTCCCTACCCCAGTCAGTTTGAATGGCTTTGATATGAGTGCTGATAGTCAACCATAAGTGCACGGGGTATTAAAGTAATAAAAAGATATTGTTCCCACAAGGATTGTGCCCAAGTACTAGTTAAAACGATGATTCAATTATCTAGTGGAATTGATTAAAATGAGTTACCCAAATGATTATGAACAATAAATCAGAGAATAGAAAATTCAACGTCTTTTGTAAAAGAAAATCGGAGCAAGTTTGGGAAATTGAATCAAAGGTAAATCTTCGGGTATTAAGGGTTTATATGCCAGTATCAAAATTAAAGGTTACTCGCCTATTCAATTATATGATTTAGTTCCTAAGGCAGATTCCCCTAAGTTAATTAATACCTTTCTCTCGAATGCCTATTAACGTGCCTAATTCCCAAAGAACCACGTTCAGTTTGTTAATTAGACCCTTTATGTTCTATGGAAATCTGATTAATCCCTTACACAATTTTGCTTACCGTCGTAAATCAAAATCATAGGTTTAATTTAGGTATTTTCGAATTACATGCCAATCTCTCAATTACCCATATAATTTAAGATCATCTACGCTTGAAATCATATGAATTGAATAAAGATTGAAATCATATGAATTGGAATACAAAGAACAATTAATTGTAATACATAGGCATACTACATCTTTAGCCCCAAGAAAAGAGTTTAGTGTGCTATAAGGATTGTTGTCATCATGTCACACATCACAAAATCAATGCCAAACATAAAAGATATCAAAGGTGTAAACTAGGGATTCAGAAACTACCAATTAGTTCTCACTAAGATTACTAATTCCTCCTCCCAAATCTGCAGATTCGATTATCCTTGATGAATTTGACTCTTGATTCCTAATGAAATCTTCCTAAAGAGTTCTTTAAAATCTTCCAAAAGGTATGTCAAAATCTGTCTATCTAGAAGTTCTCCTCCAATCCCCAAGAGTGCCCATTTAAGTCCCTAAACAATTGAAAGATTTAGGCCTCATAGGGGACAACCACGGCCAGTGGTTCAGGTTCTGTTCCTTTCTAAACCATAAATTTGCATTTTCTATAACAAATAGGGACAACCACAGCCAGTGGTGGGTAACCACGGCCAGTGGTGGGTTCTGACTTGTTTTGTTTTGCTCTATAGTGCCAACCACTGGCAGTGGTGGCAACCACGACCAGTGGTGGTGATGTTGATGATGTTTTTCCTTTAAACAGAGCCAACCAGGACCAGTGATGGGTAACCACGGCCAGTGGTGGGTTCTGCCACCAATTTCCTCTTTTCTAGTGCTAACCACGGCCAGCGGTTTCCTTCAACCTTGCCAATATACACTCCAAAGGGACTCAAAGGTCTCTTCTTTCATCCACTTTGCCATTTTTCCTCAAAGTAGACCTAGAACATCATTAATCCTATAAAAATAAGAACAACCAAGCAGTAATAGTGGAAAGGAATCAAAATCAAGGGAATCGGGTAGAAACAATATGCAAAAACCCCAAAAACTAGACCTAAAAATAATAAAAAATAAAACATAATGCATACTTATCAAGTGCCAATTTATATTTCAACAAGCTTTTTAAATTGCTAAAAAACTGTTAAGGTGTCAGATTTAGATTTAAGTAGATAGATCCATGTGAAACATGTATAGGAGTCAATAAAGGTAACATAATAAGAAAAACCCATAGTAGAGGTGACAGGGGCAGGACCCCACAGTTCACTGTAAACTAAATCAAACAGGGCATAAGAATGTGAAGATAAATAAGAAGACAATTTATGAGCCTTGCCAAGACAACAAGATGAACAAAAGTCAAATTAATTTTTATTGATGATAGGAATATTACATGAAGTAAGTACATTAGTAAGAGTATTGACATTTGGATGTCTTAATCTAGCATGCCATGTTAACATGGTTACATGAGAAACAGAAGTAGAAAAGACTTGTGGAGTGGTAGGATGGGAGATGGATACAGTCTAAGGAAGAAGTTGTAGGGTAGGAAAACTGTAGAGTCCATCAGGTCCTACTAAACCATACAGCAAAGGCTCATTGGAACTCTGAGATTTCACAAGACAAAAATCAAAATGGAACTTAAAAAAGATAACATTATCTTTAGCAAACTAATAAATCAATTTTAATACACTTCTTATAGTTTTACACTTGGGGTTTATTATATAATTACTATGTTTAATAATAGTATTTTAATTAAGTTTTATGTTGTTTATTTAAATTGAAGTATTATGTATATATGTTTTAATTTTCATTTTTTGTATGGATCTTGAGTATCTTGCCTTGTTTTGGCTATAACTTGGGCTTTTGTGATCCAAATAGGCTAATCTTGGACCCCATGGAAAGCTAAGACAGAGGCCTACATCGTGATGAACAGATTTGGTTATTTTGCATCTAAAAAATGAAAAAATGGAGCTTGAATCAATCATCCCTTATATGTCCTACCAACATTGACATAGTTCACCAAAATACACATATCTGGAGCTGTGGATGTCTAAATGACCTTATTCTTGCACCAAATTCTTAATAAGACAGAGAACTTTCAGGTTGAAGATTTTGTGAAATTAGGCCATCTAGATGGTCATATTTGACTCGCAAGGTGGAGAAGATAAAGAGGAGAATGAATTTCAACACCTACCATTATCTTCTTTTGAATTATTGTAATTTCAAGCCCACCAATGTTGAAAAAATGCATTAATGATCAGAAAATGAATGTATAGTGTCATGATACCTTGCCTATAAATAGATGCTTGAAGTTGTAAGGAAGATACACAAGAGATACATAAGAAATACATGCTTTAGTTTTCATTACATTTCTATATTTTTGCTTTAGTTTCTTAAGTTTTAGTTTTTTCTCTTGCTTTATTTCTTTGTTCTATATTCCATCCCTCAAGTTATGGTTTTCATTTCCCTTCCTCAATATCAAGTAAGTTAATTTTATTATTTATTATTTACTTTTATAATCAAAGTTATAGTTAATTTAATATTATCTTTTATTGTTAAAAATTATAATGGAAGCTTAATCTTTTAAAATCAACTCAAGGAATTTTATTTTTCTTTATGTTGACTTTGAGTTCTTGCTCTTAATATTTTCATTGAAGATAATTAATTTTCTTTATTTCTCAAATAGTTATGATGGTAGATTATTTAAGTATATAACCGATTGGTATATAATTAAACAATATATAATCTAAAATGATGTTGGTTGGTTAATCAATAATCAATTTGAGAATAAAGATTAAGTCACTAAATAAGAGATTTGTATTTAGTTTCTTAACTCAATCAAACTATGGTTTTAAAGTTATTTTAGTAATTAATAAGAATATATCGATTAATTATTCTTATTAGTTCATTAATTCAATTCTAGAAGATTTTTTAGAATATAATCATTTAGGAATTCCAAATGATTTAAGGTTGAGAAATTAATTATATTTAATCATATTTGTGATTAATGATTAGTTAACTAAAGATTTATTAATTTCTTGGGTTGGTTATTTCTAAATTTGATTATTCACTCACTCATAAGTTTACTTTTTGCACTATTATATAATTACTTAGTTTTTCTTTCAATCTCAACATAAACCTTCCCTTTGTTATAATTAAATTGAGTGTAACTAATTGAACTAAGGTCCTCAAGAGACGACTAAGGTTGTTCTCCTTATACTATATTAATTTAACTTTTTATTTGACCCAACAACGACAGCGTGTCAAATTTGACGCCGTTGCCGGGGACCTTTGGTCCTAATTATTTACATTCAAATACCTAATATTTTTTACATTTTTTTGTAGGTGTGTTAAAGATATTCAGGTTTGGTTGAATATAAACTTGTTAAAAAAATTAAAAAAAACCACTTTAGTATAGTTTTATTTATTTTCTAGTAATCTTATTTTCAAACATTCAAAAAAAAGTAAAAAAGTATTAAAAAATAAAATATTTAAATATTTAAATATATGTTCTAAGCATTAAATAATTAAAATAATAACTTTTTCATTTTATTACATAGTTGCAGTATCTTGTTGCAATATGTATATATGTATTGTGCATGACTAGATCTAATCCTAAACCATTACATCCTTTTGATCCTGAAATAGATAGAATATTTCATCAACTAAATAGATCATCCAAGAGACTATTAGGCAATAATAACAAAACAAATAATAATATTGTAGCTAATAACATAAGTAGTGAAACTAAACCTTCGAGTCTGAGCATTTGTATAACATGGCTGAAAAGATATTAAGAGAACTAGCTACACCAGATGTCACTAATCAAACATCGCGCATCTTATATCCTGAGGAAGATGTTCCTTTTCTGCTTAAAACTGGTTTAGTTTATTTGTTGCCTAAGTTTCATGGTCGTGCAGGTGAAGATCCTCATAAACACTTAAAAGCATTTCATATCCTTTGCTCTACCATGAAACCTGAAGGAGTTTCAAAAGAACATGTAAAACTTAAAGCTTTTCCTTTCTTCATAGCAGATATTGTTGAGGATTGGTTATTTTACCTTCCTCCTGGCTCTATTACTAGTTGGGATGACCTCAAAAAAATGTTTCTTGAAAAAATTTTCCCTGCTTTAAGAACTTCCTCAATTAGAAAAGAAATATGTGGTCTCCGACAACATGACCAGGAAAATCTTTATGAATACTGGGCAAAATTTAAAAGATTGTGTGCTAGTTATCCCCATTACCAAATTACAGACCAACTTCTTATACAATATTTCTATGAAGGTCTTAATCTAATGGATAGAACTTTGGTTGATGTAGCTAGTAGTGGTGCTTTGCAAAATAAAACTATAAATGTAGCAAAAACTTTAATTAAGAGCATGGCTCCTAATGCTCAACAACATGTCACTAGAAATAATTTTGTAGTAATTAGAGAAGTCCATGAAATTGAAACTACTAATGATGGAGATAGAAAATGGGAAAGTAAATTTGTTGAACTAGTAACACTTATGAAAAATATTATTGTCTCAAAAACAACAACCTGCAACCCCTGTTAAGGTATGTGCTATCTGTACTTCATTAGACCATTATACTGATTGTTATCCTACATTGCAGGAAACTAAATTTTTTGATGAAAATCCTCAAGTATGTGCTGCCAACTTATATAATAACAGACTGCTACAACAACAACATAATAATTACGATCTCTCTTCTAACAGATATAATCCTGGTTGGAGGAATTACCCTAATTTAAGATGGGGTAATTCCTCACAACAACCTCATACACCTTTTTAGGCAAATACTGGACGAAGCAGACCTTATCAACCTCCTCATATTCAATAATAAGCTACACAAATAGTTACACCTTCCACCAAGAAATCAAATTTGGAGGAATTGATAAAGCAAATATCAGTAGACAATTTAAACTTCCAAAAAAGAACTAAGGCTATAGTTCAGACTCTTGAAAATCAGATTGGTCAATTGGCTACATCTTTAAACCATTTGCAGTCTTAAGGTTTAGATAAGTTACCCGCTCAGACAATTGTCAATCCTAAAAATATAAGTGTAATTACTTTAAGATCTGGTAAAACTATCCATGAACTGGAAAAACAACAACAAACTAAAAATAATATTGTCATAGAAAAACATACAGAAGAGGTTTTAGATAGTTCAAGTAATAACAGTAATGATATATCTCTTACAAATCCTCCTTCTGCAGCTAGTCATGATAAACAACATATCCCTCTTCCATTTCCACAAAGACAAAAATCTATACAAAATAAGAAAATGGATGAAGAGATCTTGGAAACATTTAGAAAATTAGAGGTAAATATACCTTTATTAGAAGACATCAAGCAAATCCCAAGATATGTCAAATTCCTTAAAGAACCATGCACTAATAAAATAAGACTAAAAGGCAATGAAAGGATTAACATAAGTAGAAATATGTCTGCATTAATTGAGAAACCTTTGTCACATATACCAAAAAAATGTAAAGACCCTGGGACATTTACCATTCCATGCATAATAGGTAATAACAAATTTGAAAATGCCATGCTAGACTTAGGTGCATCCATTAATGTTATACCTATGAATGTATTTACTTTACTTTCCCTTGGACCTTTACAAACTACAGGTGTGGTGATACAATTATCAAAACGAAGCTCTGCACATCCTGTAAAAATCATTAAAGATGTCCTTGTTAAAGTTAATGATTTAATTTTTCTTACAGATTTTTATGTTCTAGATATGGAAAGTGAGACTTCTACAAATAAAGCTCTAATAATTTTAGGTAGACCGTTCTTAAAAACAGCTAGGGCAAAGATAGATGTGCATGCACGAACACTTTCCATGGAATTTGGAGATAGTATGGTTAGATTCAACATTTTAGATGCTATGAAGCATCCTACTGAGGACTATTCTGTTTTTGAAATTGGCTTAGTAACTGATTTAGTTGATGATAATATTATTAAATTGTTTGATGATGTTGATTTCCTGTATTGTCTGATTTTTGTGATTAATTTGTTTGTAATTCATGCATGGATTCTCATCAATGTAATGATCTGCTTAATGATAATTGACGTTGGCTGTCGTGGCCCCGTCAAATTAGTACATTAAAACTAATTAATGTAGTACTAGGGTGTCAACCTAGGTCGTTCTCTCGAAGATCAACACTAAAATTTAGGAAAATCAAGTCTTAAACTAATTTTTAACAAACCAAAATAAAACAACTAAAATTTATTTTTACAGACAGAAGTTCAACAAGCATACACTGGGGGGGTTTGTTTGATTGTCACAATAAATTTAATACAGAATACAATAATACAAAATAAATGTGAAACAAATAACTAACAAGCGATTGATTTTCTTGGAGTAATGCAATTTATTTTATCCTTGGGTTTGAAAATATTTCTATACATTTTCCTTACTGTCAATTCTCTTAGTTCAATTTGAATTAATCAACTAAGTGTCTTCTAATTCATAATTCCTTTACTTTCATTCAAATAAAAATGAAGATTTTAATCAAGCATCCTAATTAAGCAAAAGGAGTCAAGATTTTAAATTCTAGGAATTATTGAACATATATAGAACATCGCCTACATAAATAATCTAACTTCAATGTTATGGAATTAAGCAAACCACAACTATCAAGATTGATTTTGAAACATTCATTAAGCATGTATATTTCTTAATCTATCTTAATATAATTCTTATTCAATTCTAACTGTCTAATTAAATTGATTAAGCATACAACTTAATTAAACAATATAGACATTAAATAATTGAGCTAGAATTATGAAGAGATTAATAACAAAGAAATGTATTAAAAATCAAAACCTCAAAAATAATATTACATTAACCTCCAAGAAAATCAATCTAAGGATTTTAGCCCTCCATAATTAAAACAAAATAAAACCAAACCCGGAATGAAGTTCTCCCAAATTCTTCCTCTGTTTCTCCTACTGCTGTCCACTGCTTCTCTCCTCCAAAAATTCTTCCTGCCCCTTCTTCTCTGCACCAATGGCTTCCATTTATAGCAAATTCAAATCAGCCCATTTCCTTTCCCATGAGCTCTTCACGTTGGCAATTTTAGGAAAAGGCAAACATGCCATTTTAATCATTCATGGCCGTGAGCATGTAAGGCATTTGGTGTGCTCTTCCTTTTCATTTTTATTAATGTAATAAAGTGGAAAACATTGAGGGCATTTCTCTTGGAATTTCTTGCTGTCTAGCTCCAATTTCCATTGCTGTTTTTGTGTTGTTTTCTTGCTGTCCAGCAGCCATGTTTCACGTTGCAATTAGCTTAGCATGGTGCCAATTTTATTTGTTGTTTGCTGTCCCACTTTCTCTTATTTTTCTACAGCCATTCACATTAAAGCCTTGCCAATTTTGCTGTCCAATTCTGCCCATTTTCCAGCAGCATGGTCATGTTAATTCCTTGCTAATTTTGCTGTCTACTTTCTCATTTCCAACAGCCATATTCACGTTAAAACAACAGCTAAAAAGGGGTCCAAAATTCTTGACAAATGTTGTCCAATTTCCTTTTGACCATTCAAAGCTTTAAACAAATAAAAAAATTTGAAAGGATGCCAATCAGCTTTGCATTTTCGTTGGAACCATGAGCTGCACTTCATTCTTTATTATTTTTGACCAATTCAAGCTTAATTCATGTGGACCCATGGCTGCCATCTTTCCACTTTTGCTTTGCCTTTAAAATGACAAGTGATGGAACCCCTTGGACTACATCCTTCAACGTGAATCACTTGCTAAAGAAAGGAGAATGCCTTTGCAAAAATAATTAGCAATGGAACTTGTCCCTTTGTGTGACCGTGTAGACTTTGTAGAAATGGAGCCTTTCTTTTACTTAAAATATTAAGCATAGAACTTTGTTTTTAGGTGCAGTTGTACCAATTATTTGCATTGAATAAAATTGGGAAAATAGGAACCTCTTTTAACGTTAGCAATAAAAGGCAAGAATGGGAAAGGATTGCATTTAAATTATTTGGCCAAAACCTTGCAATTTGGAAGAGTTTCCAACGTGATTGGTTTCCCATCAGCACTCATAATTCACGTTACATACTTGGCAGAAAGTAGGAGTTTATTTTGTTTATTTTTTGAAGCATGGATAAGGCTTAAACAATTTCATATTAATATACTTGTCAAGAAAAAGTAATTAATGTGAATTTGTACTTGGAGGAGAGTAATTTAATTGCAAAATAATCAAGAAGCTTCCAATAATTTGATAGCCTGTAAAATAAAATAAAATCAAATTAAACTTAGTTAATTCAATTAATTTATTTTAGGACTAAACACTCATGAAAGCTTTAAATTATTTTAAACATACTAATTAATACAAAATAAACAGAAACACTAGAGATTAAAAACAACAATCACTAATAAACAGTAACAGTAAAAGAAAACATAAATCACAAAATACAACACTCAATAGTAACATTAAAAATAAGAAAACAGTGATCACTAGCAAGTAGTGAGATAAGAATTAAAAACGGAGACTACTGACAAATTATGCTAAAACACAGTTATTATAATTTAACAGTAGATAAAACAGACAAACAGAGTAAGTAATTAAAGGTAAAAAGATATGTCATCAAATACCCCCACACTTACTCTTTTACACTCCTGGGCAAAATCAGAATGAAAACAAATCTCACACTTCATTAAAAACGTTAAAATTGAAATACAGTAAACACACAGGATTGACATGCATATTATTGAGTTTTAGAATATACAGAGATATAGGAGTTATCTAACATGGAGAATACAGAGCATCAAGATATGTATAAAAATCATCCAAACACTTAGACATGTGAGAATTAGATTAAACTGAAAGGAAAATCATAAGTAACAGAACCTCACAAGATATACTCTCAACTCTCAAGTGTTTTGGGTTTGTGTATACTCTCAAAATATTTCCTGAAAAATAGACAGTCCCATAAATTTGGAAAGTTTCTCAATTCCACAATCAACACAAATGCATGTATAGATCAATAGGGCTTTCCAGGGTTGTAATGTGGCCAAGGTTAAAATGGGTGGTAAAATTTTTAGGATTATGGCAAGTACCAAAAAGAATACAGAGCAAATAATTTTACAAGTGAGCATGAGGATATAACACTTTGTGTTCCATTTTCTTTTGGTCACAATCATCAAAATATTTCTTTTTATTCATTCATCATTAAATTTTTTTTATACGATTACTTAACACTTAAAATAAGAGTTGCGACTCCTTTTTGCACACCCCCACTTATTTGAATGCCTGTTTTTGACTTGATTCCAGAGCTCCAATATATTCCTTAAGGTAGGTATATTTTTGGTTTTCCATCCATGGCTTATTTGAGCTGCAACAAAGAAATAGTTAAATAGGCTCAAAGGGGCTTACAAAGGATGATTTATTCATGGTAGGCTTATATGGCTTAGTGGCTCAATTGAACGAAATGCCTGTCATTTCAAATACATTCATATGAGTTTCAAGTATCATCAAGAAACAAGACAAAAATTAGGATGTAAGCATTCAGGAATTAATCACACATGAAAGAATTAAGATGGTTTAAAGTGATCCATTAAATTTTTAAAGCTCAAAAATCTCACAGGGTATAATTTTATCATATATGATCATCTCTCAATTATCGTGTCATTCTCATCATACCAAAAATACTTGATTTCAAATTATAACATATCATTAAGCTTATATCAGACATGAAAGAATTTACATGTTACTCATGCATATCTTAAAATTCCAATAAAACATGCCATTTTAAACAAAAACACACAAAATTTCACACAAAATCTTTATTTTTTATATTTTTATATTTTTTGTATTTTTATTTTTTTGACAAAAAATAGTCACACAAAAATAATCTCACAAATTCATACAAAAATAATCCCAAAACAACATACAAGAATAATCCCACCCCCACACTTAAATTATACATTGTCCTCAATGTAAGACAGAGCATACAGAATAGACAATAGAATAAAAAAGTAAAAAGATGGGTAAGAAAAACTCCCTCAAGGGGGATCAAGAAGTGGTTCCCCCAAAACATGTTCCTTTATTGTGACATCTACAAGTGAAGGATTTTCATGGAATGGCTTCAAGCGTTGTCCATTAACCTTGAAGCTTTTGTTGGAGTTCTCACTTTTTATTTCAACAGCTCCATGGGGAAATACATTAGTGACAATAAAAGGTCCTTCCCATTTGGAGCGCAATTTTCTGGCCATCAGTTTCAACCGGGAATTAAACAGTAGCACTTTCTGCCCGACAACAAACTCCTTCCTAGCTATTAAGCTATCATGGAATTTCCTTGTCTTTTCCTTGTAGAATTTTGAATTCTCATAAGCTGCCAAACGGATCTCATCAAGCTCATTCAGTTGTAATTTCCTTTCTTCACCTGCTTGATCAAGTGTTAAGTTGCAGGCTTTTACAGCCCAATAAGCATGATGCTTAATCTCCACTGGAAGATGACATGCTTTACCAAAAACAATTCTATAGGGAGACATTCCTATAGGTGCCTTAAAAGCTGTTCTATGTGCCCAAAGAGCATCATCCAGTTTCCTGCTCTAATCTTTTTTGTTAGGCTGTACTATTTTCTCTAGGATTCTTTTGATTTCTCTATTAGAGACTTCTGCTTGTCCATTAGTTTGGGGGTGTATGGAGTAGAGACTCTATGAACAACCCCATACTTCCTGAGCATAGCTTGCATGGTCCTGTTGCAGAAGTGTGTTCCTTAATCACTAATGATTACTCTCAGAATGCCAAACCTACAAAAAATTTGAGATCTAACAAAATCCACAACAACTCGAGCATCATTAGTTCTGGTGGCTTTAGCTTCCACCCATTTAGAAACATAATCTACAGTTAACAGAATGTATATAAAACCAAAAGATAGTGGAAATGGACCCATAAAATCAATGCCCTAAACATCAAATACTTCACAAAACAACATAGGTTATTGAGGCATTTGTTATGAAACAACCCGACTTAATAAACCCAAAACCGAGACAAGGGAAATTTTTTCCAAAATTCACCAAGCATTCGGGGTAAAATAAATCAGACGTAAGGCAAGGGAAAGCAAAACCGATCAGAGAAGGGAAGACCGAGTCAGAAAGCCACGCATGGGCAAGACTCAGCTTCAGTCAATCAGACCAGCAGAAGATGCAGCGCTTGAGCGAGCCCTTTTCTCGCTGGAGCAAATCCTCATTCGCTGAAGCGGACCGATTCACTCGGTAATTCCATTACTCGAAATCGGGACCTAAGTTCACTCGGGAACTGTCCCCCCTCGGGTTATACTTCACCCGGTAAACCCAGCCATACCTTATCTTTATTCAAAGTCAACATGCTTCATTCAGAAGCAGCATAATCTCCACATGGGAAATGATTCCCTCAGTTATTCCACTCGAAATCCATAAGCTTCCCTCACCCGGAGTATTTCCCCAGTCCAATACCACTCGGTATAATTCAACCACGATTCACTCGGAATACATTATCCATTCTGCACTCGGCATAATTTGATCTTCCCCATTCAGAGATCACCATAACCTCTATTCCTTCGGAAGGAGTCTCTATAATCAAGTTCCATTTGGAATTCCACTGTCCTCATATCACTCGGAGGAATTCACCAAGTTAAGTCTCACTCAGACTTATTCAATACCTAGTCACTCGGAATATATACCATTCACTCGGAATATATATAGCCTCGTTCACTCGGAAGAGGATTCCTAGAATACACCTCAATCAGAACCATCACAATTACTCTTCCCTCGGAAGAGGTTCATTCGGGATTTTTCACTCGGGAATATTCAAACCCTTTCCCCACTCGGGGTTTACTCATATTTTCACTCGGTAACATATAGACTAGTCTTCCCTCGGAAGTAGCCCACTCGAGTACCTCTTACTCGGAATTGTCTTAAGCCTTCATCACTCGAAAAAGGCCACACAAACAATAGCCTCACTCGGCAATGGCTCTCCCATCAATATTCCACTCGAGAATTCATTGACTTAGCATTATTCTCTCAACACCACATAATGAACAATTCGGGTAACTTTATAACAATGTAAAATATATATACATACAATGTATACTTGTTCACAAACCCGATAGTCAACCCATATGATTAAATCCGTTCGGATTACAAGAGAGCTGGCCAAGGCTTTAACATATCTATTACAATATATATATACTATATGTGCACTTCAACAATCAGAGTGCCCATCACTCGGACTTGAGGCCATCTCCTCATTCCCAGTCCGACCTGCATATACTGAAAAATATAGCCACAGTAGGGGTGAGCTTTTACATATTAAATGATAGTTATTGACTCGGATTAATCTTCGAATCCTAAACCATACAATAACATATCTCAATCAGCAATAATGCACTCTGCCATTCAATATGAACCCTACAACAACTTCATCCACTCGGGATTCATGCAATTCAGTCCAGACTGAGTAATTCATATCATTCATAATCACCTTGCACTTGGCAACAGTACCAATTTACATATATTCACCCAGTCAAAATTCACACCAATCATTCATGGCTATATTAGTCATGCTATTCACAACAGCATTTACACATATATATACCATTTCATTGAGCTCATCAACAACATAATGTGCACTCAGTAATAGCATCAGTATACATGCATTCATCCACTCGGATATAAATGTGCACTCGGTATAGCATCAGTATACATGCAAATCACATTGAGCTCAATAATAATTATAAGTGTGCACACATTCATTTCACCCAGATCCGGTTATTTATTATCAATTTTTATTGTTGCAACATAGGCTCCAAGCCTTTCCTCAGCTCCAAGCTGATTCGGCCGTTTTACTGGTACCAAACCGTTTGCCCTTACATGTAACACAGTCACTCCAAGCGACAACGGAAGTGTTACGGGCAGCCCCGAGTCTAACCCGGTGGGCTTGCCTTGAGTCCAACCCAAGGTCTTTAAGCGTCCAACGCTTAGTGCACTCGGCACTGCCTCGAGTCCAACCTGAGGTCTTTCAATATATTTTTAAAACATATTTCATTTGATTGCCGATCGGTATTAAGCGTCCAACGCTATATGCTCCAAGCATTTCCAGTGGCGAATCAGATGCATACGGTCTTATTGATCAGGCGTCCAACGCCAATGCACTCGGCATTCAAATATCAATAATATGCATCCCATGCATTTTATCATTATTATTCATAAACAGGGATCAGCATAGCAATATCACAATACGTGCACTCGGCAATCACATGCTTTTTAATATAAAATCCCAAACGGGAATTAACATAACCGACCCACATCTCATGCACTCGGCAATCACAATGCCATCCACTCAGAATTATCATTTACAACAAGCAACACATGTTATTTCATGAGATCCACTCGGCATTAACATTTGCAACAAGCATCACATGCATTTAAACACATAATCACACACGGGGATCAGTACAACAGACTCATATACTCGGCTTCCTCATTAATAGCCACAACATATCATACATTCACATAGAAACATAGCCAGAACCAGCACAGCATTTACACACCACACGCATTCGGTATTCACACTGGTTCACAGTACATGCACTCGGCATACTCATTAAAAGCCAACATTCTATGCATTTACTCAGTATTTCATATTTATCATCATACATCTCATGGACGGAATCATGACAACATCACACAGACCATAATGATCATAAATCCGGGTGTTTTATGCATCAATACTCAACTACAACATATCAAACAACATATTTCAAACATGACACAACACATTAAAGCAAAACCACCCGGAACCCGTCCATAAACCATACATTTGAGATGTAAATTAGCCCCCTACCTGGAATAAAGATCCCAGAAGCTCCTTGAGCTTGCAGGACTGAACGTTCTTCAGTCATTCGTTCTCAACAGAATGATCCTGCTTCCAGCTGTTCACATAGCATTCTACTCTCAGCTTTTGGAAGAACCAAACGCTGCTTCCTCACGAGTAGATCCACCACCAAGACACTCCATGCCAAGCCTCCAAGGCACAACGTCACCCCACACTCAGTCCAGTGAAGGATTCCATGGCTGTTCCCACACACGAACAGACCAGTCCTCACCAACAGTGGAGGACCCCATGCTTCCAAGCACTCATCGTTGCTTAGGCAGAACAGAGGAGGATCCCAACCTCCAAGACACACAGCACCACACAAATCTCTCTCTCAACCACGCTGTTCCACTTCGTGTTCCCACTTCCACTCGGGGTTCTACTCAGCGTGCGAGTGGAAGAAGAAGATGAAGGAGAAGAAGTAGAAGCCATAGGAACTCGAGAGAGAAATGAGGAGTGTTTGCAGGATAACAAGTGAAATGGGCAGAGAGTGGGTAGAAAAATGTAAAGCCGAAGCTTTCATCATTGCTCTGCCCAGCGTCCACCCATCAGTCGTCACATCACCATTACTCTCCCATCCCATCAGCGTGGGAATCACGAGGGAGAGAGGGAGAGAGGGGACCGAAGCCCTATTTTACACCACCAAGGGCACCAATGTTATTTCCTGGCATTATTATTATTATTCAATCAATAATTTTAATTCCATAATTAATCTTAATCGGTAACTAAATCTAAACCAGGATGCTACACTACTCCCCTCCTTCAAAGAATTTCGTCCTCGAAATTCCAATATGAACTTATCTCAACAAGCAGCTCAGAATATTGTTGCCTCAACTAATTACATGTCTCTGCTTCCCAAGTATTCACTGACCGGTTCATAATTTCACTCGGTATAGCTTCACCTCTGAAGCGGTTTACCGACCGCCCCACCATTCCAGTCAGTAAAATCATTAAAGTCAGGTTCTACCTGCTCACAATTTCCCCTCATAGAATCCAATATATTTGGGGATTCAATTTTTAAAACGTATAAGTTACCCTATTTAACTCTACCAATTCACCATAATCAATGGCACCTCTAGTTCTTTGGCCACTCGGCCCTACACTCTCAACGCCAATCGGTGTACATCCACCGTCTGCTCCTCTAATTCATAGGAGTTACTTGGCACAATTAAGTATCAATGCAAAGTATAAACTCAAAGTTATGTCACATAAGACACATTATGAATACTAATCAACCAGTTGGGAAGAATCTAGTCGGTAAACAACATTACCGATTCCCACCAATACTCACTATTGTCCGATTTATCTCGGATTAAACCCTCGGATATTCAACATCCGACTACTAAAATTCTTCTCCAGGCCATGATATATCTTGGCAATACCGAGATGGACACTCAATAGAGCTCCAATGTGCTTCAATTAGCACAGTTTGCCTGGACTCATCCTTTACAGACACCACACTCGGCTCTAAAATCTCAGATTTCTAACCATTCCTTCGGCTAATTCCATGCCTACACCCTGAGAACGTCACTCGGACCTCTCATTCAAAAATATTATTCAGGGTTTAAGGGAAATTTTTCACCCGGAAATCTTTTCACTTACAACAACTCACTCGGAATCCGAGTCTACTTCAAAGACAAATCCGAGTTGAAACCCAAGAGCTCTAAACATCGACCTGAGCACGGACTCAAATAAATTCACCTCTTGGATATCTATTCCCATCGGGAGCCATTCACTCAGAAACTTACACATTCAAAGTTCTATTTCCCGTCCAGAAGTACTTTCCTCCTGGAAAAATTAATCGGTGGAACACCATACGGGTGTTAGGGATTTCACCCTTGTTACCTTTCCACTTGGAACAGTCCCACACGGTACCATTCCACTCAGAAGTGGCATACCAGAGACACTTCACCCGAAAGTCATACGACTCGGAAGTATTTCACGCGGATTACGCCTAACACAAAAGTGTCATTCAGACACAATTCCTTAACTTAGTAATGACTCCCCCAAAACGATGTTTCACTCGGAACATCATAACTCCACTCAGTAGTTCTTTCTCCCCAGAAAGATTTCACTCGGAATTATCTCCACTTTCTTATACTCAGAATATACTAATATTTCTCGAGCAAATCCTCACCTTACAGATTACTTTGGCTCAAGGTCATGGTTTCCTCACTAAACTTACCGTATCACTCGGTTAGCCTTATAAAACTTTCAATTTTTAGTGACAGACTTGATCACCCCTCTATTTCAATAATCAATCATTTCTTTATTGGCTAATGGCCAATTTACACCCAATAACCTCTGATCCTCTCGGAGGTAAGCACATCAAGGTTAAAACAACCTTCTATTCTCATTTCGATACACAACCACTTACTGTTCACTCAATACAACTCTCATCTTCACTCAGAACAGCCCGATAGACTCACCATCACCATAAGCAGTTACAGCCTCCCTGCCGACTTATGAATTGCTGCATCCAACTTATAGGATGACGTCTCATTCCTATAGGGTTACAACAATTACATAGAGTCGCTGCAAACGTGTACGCTGCCACAATACCTATGATAGGTAGAGTCCTCTCGGAGCAGGTTACCTTGCATACCTATTGCTCACACTGACCATACCCACTCAACTAATACCAACCCATATGAAAATTAGTGGCAATTCACACATATATAAGCACACATTTACATCAACATCATTATTATGCACCACATAGGGTACATCACGCAACAGCAATCATGAAATATCATTTACCATTACTGTAAAATAGTATAATGGCAATAGGTTTCCGACCCCCCTCAAGGTATATACCTCATAATTACAAGTAATCCAGTATAACTCACACGATGATAATCATCGAGTATCAGTCACCATCACCATAAAATGGTATAATCACAGTCGGCTTCCAGTCCTCAACGAGTAAATATCTCATCATTGGATCTTATCCATCACAAAACTATAGATTAACAATCTAATAATCCCTCATTCATCATTCATCCCCTGCCATAACTCAATTTAAGTCTAGATGATTCACTAATCCCACTTAGATATACAATTCTGGGTCATAATATAATTTCAATCTTGTAGCAGGTTTCTGCATCAGTAAACCTTTTCACCCATCATAAGCACAATACACTGGTGGACGTGCAATCATCATCACATGGGTTCTATCATTACCATGTTCAATACCAAAGCAACCCAAAATTCAACATTACCGTTCACTATCTATCCGGTACCACATTTATTGTTCGTATTTCATCTTAAGACGATTCAAGCCTCAACTATCCATAAGGTTCAACACATTTTCTGACTCGAAAGTCTCTAGGTCACCTAGTACCCATCATAGAACACTCCCACAACATTCAAATATCACCGAGTCGAAACCACCATAGGGTCTAGTTCCACAAAGTCTGAGAGCATACAATTATACTAAATCCGATCGGGATTTCCATACCTTATGGGTCACCACTAAATCAATTATTCACTCGGTTTTCAGCTGCAAGACCGAGTCTAACCCAAAATCCTCAAGTATCCAATTACACCAAATTCCCCTAATGTACAATCATATATATAATCATGCCCAATCAACTGGGTTACCACACCTAGTGGCCTAATATCAACCAATCATTCACTCGGTTTTCACACACCAGAAACCGAGACACTACCCCAATCAAACATGCATCAGATTTTACACTTAATCACCTATCACATACCCAGATTTCCAACTTAGGAAACTGCAACACATCACTTATACCATAAATCACGTTCATCATATATCATATAGAGTTCTCGTGCCAAGGGATGATCCCTTACAAATGGCACAACTGATCAATTGAATTCAGAAACACCACACTAGGGGATTCCGTCATTATCATTCACTTAATCAACTCAAATATGTGAGTTCTAATCCATTCAACAAGCATGACTCGGCCATGAACCACTAGCATGGCCTACACGTGAGACCGAACCAATTAATATAGTTTCAATACATATGAAGGTCTCAACAGCTATCACTCTATTCCCTCTCAGTCAACCCCACACAAGAACAACCTCTCATTCAATAAATAGCAAAACCAGGGTAGTAACAATCCTCTACCCCCAAATCAATATCTCAACAGTAGTACCTCTTACTACTGTCCTCACACAAAACACATAGGCATATAATCACATAATTCATAGTTAAACATGCATTAAATCCAATAGAATACCACAAGCAATGATGACAACCGGTCATATTGCACACAACCGCTTACACACAGTAGGCATACCTTGGCCATGGACCTTTTAAGTCCGCTCAGATACCAAAATGAAACAACCCGACTTAATAAACCCAAAACCGAGACCAGGGAAATTTTTTCCAAAATTCACCAAGCAGTCGGGGTAAAATAAATCAGACGTAAGGCAAAGGAAAGCAAAACTGATCAGAGAAGGGAAGACCGAGTCAGAAAGCCACGCATGGGCAAGACTCAGCTTCGGTCAATCAGACCAGCGGAAGATGCAGCGCTTGAGCGAGCCCTTTTCTCGCTGGAGCGAATCTTTATTCGCTGAAGCAGACCGATTCACTCGGTAATTCCATTACTCGAAATCGGGACCTAAGTTCACTCAGGAACTGTCCCCCCTCGGGTTATACTTCACCCGGTAAACCCAGCCATACCTTATCTTTATTCAAAGTCAACGTGCTTCATTCGGAAGCGGCACAATCTCCACACGGGAAATGATTCCCTCAGTTATTCCACTCAGAATCCATAAGCTTCCCTCACCTGGAGTATTTCCCCAGTCCAATACCACTCGGTATAATTTAACCACGATTCACTCGGAATACATTATCCATTCTGCACTCGGCATAATTTGATCTTCCCCATTCAGAGATCACCATAACCTCCATTCCTTCGGAAGGAGTCTCTATAATCAAGTTCCATTCGGAATTCCACTGTCCTCATATCACTCGGAGGAATTCACCAAGTTAAGTCTCACTCGGACTTATTCAATACCTAGTCACTCGGAATATATAACATTCACTCGGAATATATATAGCCTCGTTCACTCGGAAGAGGACTCCTAGAATACACCTCAATCAGAACCATCACAATTACTCTTCCCTCGGAAGAGGTTCATTCGGGATTTTTCACTCGGGAATATTCAAACCCTTTCCCCACTCGGGGTTTACTCATATTTTCACTCAGTAACATATAGACTAGTCTTCCCTCGGAAGTAGCCCACTCGAGTACCTCTTACTCGGAATTGTCTTAAGCCTTCATCACTCGAAAAAGGCCACACAAACAATAGCCTCACTCGGCAATGGCTCTCCCATCAATATTCCACTCGAGAATTCATTGACTTAGCATTATTCTCTCAACACCACATAATGAACAATTCGGGTAACTTTATAACAATGTAAAATATATATACATACAATGTATACTTGTTCACAAACCCGATAGTCAACCCATATGATTAAATCCGTTCGGATTACAAGAGAGCTGGCCAAGGCTTTAACATATCTATTACAATATATATATACTATATGTGCACTTCAACAATCAGAGTGCCCATCACTCGGACTTGAGGCCATCTCCTCATTCCCAGTCCGACCTGCATATACTGAAAAATATAGTCACAGTAGGGGTAAGCTTTTACATATTAAATGATAGTTATTGACTCGGATTAATCTTCGAATCCTAAACCATACAATAACATATCTCAATCAGCAATAATGCACTCTGCCATTCAATATGAACCCTACAACAACTTCATCCACTCGGGATTCATGCAATTCATGCAATTCAGTCCAGACTGAGTAATTCATATCATTCATAATCACCTTGCACTTGGCAACAGTACCAATTTACATATATTCACCCAGTCAAAATTCACACCAATCATTCATGGCTATATTAGTCATGCTATTCACAACAGCATTTACACATATATATACCATTTCATTGAGCTCATCAACAACATAATGTGCACTCACTAATAGCATCAGTATACATGCATTCATCCACTCGGATATAAATGTGCACTCGGCATAGCATCAGTATACATGCAAATCACATTGAGCTCAATAACAATTATAAGTGTGCACACATTCATTTCACCCGGATCCGGTTATTTATTATCAATTTTTATTGTTGCAACATAGGCTCCAAGCCTTTCCTCAGCTCCAAGCTGATTCGGCCGTTTTACTGGTACCAAACCGTTTGCCCTTACAAGTAACATAGTCACTCCAAGCGACAACGGAAGTGTTACGGGCAGCCCCGAGTCCAACCCGGTGGGCTTGCTTGAGTCCAACCCAAGGTCTTTAAGCGTCCAACGCTTAGTGCACTCGGCACTGCCTCGAGTCCAACCTGAGGTCTTTCAATATATTTTTAAAACATATTTCATCTGATTGCCGATCGGTATTAAGCGTCCAACGCTATATGCTCCAAGCATTTCCAGTGGCGAATCAGATGCATACGGTCTTATTGATCAGGCGTCCAACGCCAATGCACTCGGCATTCAAATATCAATAATATGCATCCCATGCATTTTATCATTATTATTCATAAACAGGGATCAGCATAGCAATATCACAATACGTGCACTCGGCAATCACATGCTTTTTAATATAAAATCCCAAACGGGAATTAACATAACCGACCCACATCTCATGCACTCGGCAATCACAATGCCATCCACTCAGAATTATCATTTACAACAAGCAACACATGTTATTTCATGAGATCCACTCGGCATTAACATTTGCAACAAGCATCACATGCATTTAAACACATAATCACACACGGGGATCAGTACAACAGACTCATATACTCGGCTTCCTCATTAATAGCCACAACATATCATACATTCACATAGAAACATAGCCAGAACCAGCACAGCATTTACACACCACACGCATTCGGTATTCACACTGGTTCACAGTACATGCACTCGGCATACTCATTAAAAGCCAACATTCTATGCATTTACTCAGTATTTCATATTTATCATCATACATCTCATGGACGGAATCATGACAACATCACACAGACCATAATGATCATAAATCCGGGTGTTTTATGCATCAATACTCAACTACAACATATCAATCAACATATTTCAAACATGACACAACACATTAAAGCAAAACCACCCAGAACCCGTCCATAAACCATACATTTGAGATGTAAATTAGCCCCCTACCTGAATAAAGATCCCAGAAGCTCCTTGAGCTTACAGCACCGACTGAACGTTCTTCAGTCATTCGTTCTCAACAGAATGATCCTGCTTCCAGCTGTTCACATAACATTCTACTCTCAGCTTTTGGAAGAACCAAACGCTGCTTCCTCACAAGCAGATCCACCACCAAGACACTCCATGCCAAGCCTCCAAGGCACAACGTCACCCCACACTCAGTCCAGTGAAGGATTCCATGGCTGTTCCCACACACGAACAGACCAGTCCTCACCAACAGTGGAGGACCCCATGCTTCCAAGCACTCATCGTTGCTTAGGCAGAACAGAGGAGGATCCCAACCTCCAAGACACACAGCACCACACAAATCTCTCTCTCAACCACGCTGTTCCACTTCGTGTTCCCACTTCCACTCGGGGTTCTACTCAGCGTGCGAGTGGAAGAAGAAGATGAAGGAGAAGAAGTAGAAGCCATAGGAACTCGAGAGAGAAATGAGGAGTGTTTGCAGGATAACAAGTGAAATGGGCAGAGAGTGGGTAGAAAAATGTAAAGCCGAAGCTTTCATCATTGCTCTGCCCAGCGTCCACCCATCAGTCGTCACATCACCATTACTCTCCCATCCCATCAGCGTGGGAATCACGAGGGAGAGAGGGGACCGAAGCCCCATTTTACACCACCAAGGGCACCAATGTTATTTCCTGGCATTATTATTATTATTCAATCAATAATTTTAATTCCGTAATTAATCTTAATCGGTAATTAAATCTAAACCAGGATGCTACACTACTCCCATCCTTCAAAGAATTTCGTCCTCGAAATTCCAATATGAACTTATCTCAACAAGCAGCTCAGAATATTGTTGCCTCAACTAATTACATGTCTCTGCTTCCCAAGTATTCACTGACCGGTTCATAATTTCACTCGGTATAGCTTCACCTCTGAAGCAGTTTACCGACCGCCCCACCATTCCAGTCAGTAAAATCACTAAAGTCAGGTCCTACCTGCTCACAATTTCCCCTCATAGAATCCAATATATTTGGGGATTCAATTTTTAAAACGTATAAGTTACCCTATTTAACTCTACCAATTCACCATAATCAATGGCACCTCTAGTTCTTTGGCCACTCGGCCCTACACTCTCAACGCCAATCGGTGTACATCCACCGTCAGCTCCTCTAATTCATAGGAGTTACTTGGCACAATTAAGTATCAACGCAGAGTATAAACTCAAAGTTATGTCACATAAGACACATTATGAATACTAATCAACCAGTTGGGAAGAATCTAGTCGGTAAACAACATTACCGATTCCCACCAATACTCACTATTGTCCGATTTATCTCGGATTAAACCCTCGGATATTCAACATCTGACTACTAAAATTCTTCTCCAGGCCATGATATATCTTGGCAATACCGAGATGGACACTCAATAGAGCTCCAATGTGCTTCAATTAGCACAGTTTGCCTGGACTCATCCTTTACAGACACCACACTCGGCTCTAAAATCTCAGATTTCTAACCATTCCTTCGGCTAATTCCATGCCTACACCCTGAGAATGTCACTTGGACCTCTCATTCAAAAATATTATTCAGGGTTTAAGGGAAATTTTTCACCCGGAAATCTTTTCACTTACAACAACTCACTCGGAATCCGAGTCTACTTCAAAGACAAATCTGAGTTCAAACCCAACAGCTCTAAACATCGACCTGAGCACGGACTCAAATAAATTCACCTCTTGCATATCTATTCCCATCGGGAGCCATTCACTCAGAAACTTACACATTCAAAGTTCTATTTCCCGTCCAGAAGTACTTTCCTCCTGGAAAAATTAATCGGTGGAACACCATACGGGTGTTAGGGATTTCACCCTTGTTACCTTTCCACTTGGAACAGTCCCACACGGTACCATTCCACTCAGAAGTGGCATACCAGAGACACTTCACCCGAAAGTCATACGACTCGGAAGTATTTCACGCGGATTACGCCTAACACAAAAGTGTCATTCAGACACAATTCCTTAACTTAGTAATGACTCCCCTAAAACGATGTTTCACTCGGAACATCATAACTTCACTCAGTAGTTCTTTCTCCCCAGAAAGATTTCACTCGGAATTATCTCCACTTTCTCATACTCGGAATATACTAATATTTCTCGAGCAAATCCTCACCTTACAGATTACTTTGGCTCAAGGTCATGGTTTCCTCATTAAACTTACCGTATCACTCGGTTAGCCTTATAAAACTTTCAATTTTTAGTGACAGACTTGATCACCCCTCTATTTCAATAATCAATCATTTCTTTATTGGCTAATGGCCAGTTTACACCCAATAACCTCTGATCCTCTCGGAGGTAAGCACATCAAGGTTAAAACAACCTTCTATTCTCATTTCGATACACAACCACTTACTGTTCACTCAATACAACTCTCATCTTCACTCAAAACAGCCCGATAGACTCACCATCACCATAAGCAGTTACAGCCTCCCTGTCGACTTATGAATTGCTGCATCCAACTTATAGGATGACGTCTCATTCCTATAGGGTTACAACAATTACATAGAGTCGCTGCAAACGTGTACGCTGCCACAATACCTATGATAGGTAGAGTCGTCTCGGAGCAGGTTACCTTGCATACCTATTGCTCACACTGACCATACCCACTCAACTAATACCAACCCATATGAAAATTAGTGGCAATTCACACACATATAAGCACACATTTACATCAACATCATTATTATGCACCACATAGGGTACATCACGCAACAGCAATCATGAAATATCATTTACCATTACTGTAAAATAGTATAATGGCAATAGGTTTCCGACCCCCCTCAAGGTATATACCTCATAATTACAAGTAATCCAGTATAACTCACACGATTATAATCATCGAGTATCAGTCACCATCACCATAAAATGGTATAATCACAGTCGGCTTCCAGTCCTCAACGAGTAAATATCTCATCATTGGATCTTATCCATCATAAAACTATAGATTAACAATCTAATAATCCCTCATTCATCATTCATCCCCGGCCATAACTCAATTTAAGTCTAGATGATTCACTAATCCCACCTAGATATACAATTCTGGGTCATAATATAATTTCAATCTTGTAGCAGGTTTCTGCATCAGTAAACCTTTTCACCCATCATAAGCACAATACACTGGTAGACGTGCAATCATCATCACATGGGTTCTATCATTACCATGTTCAATACCAAAGCAACCCAAAATTCAACATTACCGTTCACTATCTATCCGGTACCACATTTATTGTTCGCATTTCATCTTAAGATGATTCAAGCCTCAACTATCCATAAGGTTCAACAAATTTTCCGACTCGAAAGTCTCTAGGTCACCTAGTACCCATCATAGAACACTCCCACAACATTCAAATATCACCGAGTCGAAACCACCATAGGGTCTAGTTCCACAAAGTCTGAGAGCATACAATTATACTAAATCCGATCGAGATTTCCATACCTTATGGGTCACCACTAAATCAATTATTCACTCGGTTTTCAGCTGCAAGACCGAGTCTAACCCAAAATCCTCAAGTATCCAATTACACCAAATTCCCCTAATGTACAATCATATATATAATCATGCCCAATCAACTGGGTTACCACACCTAGTGGCCTAATATCAACCAATCATTCACTCGGTTTTCACACACCAGAAACCGAGACACTACCCCAATCAAACATGCATCAGATTTTACACTTAATCACCTATCACATACCCAGATTTCCAACTTAGGAAACTGCAACACATCACTTATACCATAAATCACGTTCATCATATATCATATAGAGTTCTCGTGCCAAGGGATGATCCCTTACAAATGGCACAACCGATCAATTGAATTCAGAAACACCACACTAGGGGATTCCGTCATTATCATTCACTTAATCAACTCAAATATGTGAGTTCTAATCCATTCAACAAGCATGACTCGGCCATGAACCACTAGCATGGCCTACACGTGAGACCGAACCAATTAATATAGTTTCAATACATATGAAGGTCTCAACAGCTATCACTCTATTCCCTCTCAGTCAACCCCACACAAGAACAACCTCTCATTCAATAAATAGCAAAACCAGGGTAGTAACAATCCTCTACCTCCAAATCAATATCTCAACAGTAGTACCTCTCACTACTGTCCTCACACAAAACACATAGGCACATAATCACATAATTCATAGTTAAACATGCATTAAATCCAATAGAATACCACAAGCAATGATGACAACCGGTCATATTGCACACAACCGCTTACACACAGTAGGCATACCTTGGCCATGGACCTTTTAAGTCCGCTCGGATACCAAAATGAAACAACCCGACTTAATAAACCCAAAACCGAGACCAGGGAAATTTTTTCCAAAATTCACCAAGCAGTCGGGGTAAAATAAATCAGACGTAAGGCAAAGGAAAGCAAAACTGATCAGAGAAGGGAAGACCGAGTCAGAAAGCCACGCATGGGCAAGACTCAGCTTCGGTCAATCAGACCAGCGGAAGATGCAGCGCTTGAGCGAGCCCTTTTCTCGCTGGAGCGAATCTTCATTCGCTGAAGCAGACCGATTCACTCGGTAATTCCATTACTCGAAATCGGGACCTAAGTTCACTCGGGAACTGTCCCCCCTCGGGTTATACTTCACCCGGTAAACCCAGCCATACCTTATCTTTATTCAAAGTCAACGTGCTTCATTCGGAAGCGGCACAATCTCCACACGGGAAATGATTCCCTCAGTTATTCCACTCAGAATCCATAAGCTTCCCTCACCTGGAGTATTTCCCCAGTCCAATACCACTCGGTATAATTTAACCACGATTCACTCGGAATACATTATCCATTCTGCACTCGGCATAATTTGATCTTCCCCATTCAGAGATCACCATAACCTCCATTCCTTCGGAAGGAGTCTCTATAATCAAGTTCCATTCGGAATTCCACTGTCCTCATATCACTCGGAGGAATTCACCAAGTTAAGTCTCACTCGGACTTATTCAATACCTAGTCACTCGGAATATATAACATTCACTCGGAATATATATAGCCTCGTTCACTCGGAAGAGGACTCCTAGAATACACCTCAATCAGAACTATCACAATTACTCTTCCCTCGGAAGAGGTTCATTCGGGATTTTTCACTCGGGAATATTCAAACCCTTTCCCCACTCGGGGTTTACTCATATTTTCACTCGGTAACATATAGACTAGTCTTCCCTCGGAAGTAGCCCACTCGAGTACCTCTTACTCGGAATTGTCTTAAGCCTTCATCACTCGAAAAAGGCCACACAAACAATAGCCTCACTTGGCAATGGCTCTCCCATCAATATTCCACTCGGGAATTCATTGACTTAGCATTATTCTCTCAACACCACATAATGAACAATTTGGGTAACTTTATAACAATGTAAAATATATATACATACAATGTATACTTGTTCACAAACCCGATAGTCAACCGATATGATTAAATCTGTTCAGATTACAAGAGAGCTGGCCAAGGCTTTAACATATCTATTATAATATATATATATATATATATATATACTATATGTGCACTTCAACAATCGGAGTGCTCATCACTCGGACTTGAGGCCATCTCCTCATTCCCAGTCCGACCTGCATATACTAAAAAATATAGCCATAGTAGGGGTGAGCTTTTACATATTAAATGACAGTTATTGACTCAGATTAATCTTCGAATCCTAAACCATACAATAACATATCTTAATCAGCAATAATGCACTCTTCCATTCAATATATACCCTACAACAACTTCATCCACTCGAGATTCATGCAATTCATGCAATTCAGTCCAGACTGAGTAATTCATATCATTCATAATCACCTTGCACTCGGCAACAGTACCAATTTACATATATTCACCCAGTCGGAATTCACACCAATCATTCATGGCTATATTAATCATGTTATTCATAATAACATTTACACATATATATACCATTTCATTGAGCTCATCAATAACATAATGTGCACTCAGTAATAGTATCAGTATACATGCATTCATCTACTCGGATATAAATATGCACTCGGCATAGCATCAGTATACATGCAAATCATATTGAGCTCAATAACAATTATAAATGTGCACACATTTATTTCACCTGGATCCGGTTATTTATTATCAATTTTTATTGTTGCAACATAGGCTCCAAGCCTTTCCTCAGCTCCAAGCTGATTCGACCATTTTACTGGTACCAAACCATTTACCCTCACATGTAACACAGTCACTCCAAGCGACAACGGAAGTGTTACGGGCAGCCCCGAGTCCAACTTGGTGGGCTTGCCTTGAGTCCAACCCAAGGTCTTTAAGCGTCCAACGCTTAGTGCACTCGGCACTGCCTCGAGTCCAACCTGAGGTCTTTCAATATATTTTCAACACATATTTCATCTGATTGCTGATCGGTATTAAGCGTCCAACACTATATGCTCCAAGCATTTCCAGTGGCGAATCAGATGCATACGGTCTTATTCATCAGGCGTCCAACGCCAATGCACTCGGCATTCAAATATCAATAACATACATCCCATGCATTTTATCATTATTATTCATAAATAGGGATCAGCATAGCAATATCATAATACGTGCACTCGGCAATCACATGCGTTTTAATATAAAATCCCAAATGAGAATTAACATAACCAAACCACATCTCATACACTCGGCAATCACAATGCCATCCACTCGGAATTATCATTTATAACAAGTAACACATGCTATTTCATGAGATCCACTCGGCATTAACATTTGCAACAAGTATCACATGCATTTAAACACATAATCACACATGGGGATCAGTACAACAGACTCATATACTCGGCTTCCTCATTAACAGCCACAACATATCATACATTCACATAGAAACATAGCCAGAACCAGCACAGCATTTACACACCACACGCATTCGGTATTCATATTGGTTCACAGTACATGCACTCGGCATACACATTAAAAGCCAACATTTCTATGCATTTACTCAGTATTTCATATTTATCATCATACATCTCATGGACGGAATCATGACAACATCACACAGACCATAATGATCACAAATCCGGGTGTTTTATGCACCAATACTCAACTACAACATATCAATCAACATATTTCAAACATGACACAACATATTAAAGCAAAACCACCCGGAACCCATCCATAAACCATACATTTGAGATGTAAATTAGCCCCCTACCTGGAATGAAGATCCCAGAAGCTCCCTGAGCTTGCAGCACCGACTGAATGTTCTTCAGTCATTCGTTCTCAACAGAACGATCCTGCTTCAAGCTATTCACACAGCATTCTGCTCTCAGCTTTTGGAAGAACCAAACGCTGCTTCCTCACGAGCAGATCCACCACCAAGACACTCCATGCCAAGCCTCCAAGGCACAACGTCACCCCACACTCAGTCCAGTGGAGGATTCCATGGCTGTTCCCACACACGAACAGACCAGTCCTCACCAACAGTGGAGGACCTCATGCTTCCAAGAACTCATCGTTGTTTAGGCAGAACAGAGGAGGATCCCAACCTCCAAGACACACAACACCACACAAATCTCTCTCTTAACCACGCTGTTCCACTTTGTGTTCCCACTTCCACTCGAGGTTTTACTCAGCGTGCGAGTGGAAGAAAAAGATGAAGGAGAAGAAGAAGAAGAAGCCACAGGAACTCGAGAGAGAAATGAGGAGTGTTTGCAGTATAACAAGTGAAATAGGCAGAGAGTGGGTAGAAAAATGTGAAGCTGAAGCTTTCATCATTGCTTTCCCCAGTGTCCACCCATCAGTCATCACATCACCATTACTCTCCCATCCCATCAGCGTGGGAATCACGAGGGAGAGAGGGAGAGAGGGGACCGAAGCCCTATTTTACACCACCAAGGGCACCAATGTTATTTCCTGGCATTATTATTATTATTCAATCAATAATTTTAATTCTGTAATTAATCTTAATTGGTAATTAAATCTAAACCAGGATGTTACATGTTGTCTCCATGTGATAGCATTACCAGCTCTTTGGCATTCCTCACAGGTGTTACAAATTCTCTATGCATCCTTAAAAATAGTGGGCCAGTATAAACCAGAGTCCAACACCTTTCTTGTTATTCTTTATGGACCAAAATGTCCACCAACTGGTGAAGCATGGTAAAATCAAAGAACTGATTCTATCTCATGATCGAGAATACATCTTTGAATCACCTGATCATTACACAACTTCCACAAATACGGGTCATCCCATATATAATATTTTGCATCATTTTTTAATTTTGAAATTTGGTTTTTGGATGCATATGGTGGAAAAACAGAAGCAACAAGATAATTAACAATGTTAGCAAACCAAGGTGTATCAAAAGAGTTAGAAATACTCATGAGTTGTTCATCGGGAAAATGGTCCCGAATAGGTACCGAATCAGGAGCATTCTCAATTTTGCTTAAATGGTCTGTCACTAAGTTTTGTGTTCCACTTCTGTCATGAATTTCCAAGTCAAACTCTTGGAGCAAGAGCATCCAACGAATTAATCTTGGCTTGGACTCACCTTTCTTCAACAAGTACTTCAGAGCTGCATGGTCAGTAAAGACAACTACTCAAGAACCGAGTAGGTAAGATCTGAACTTATCTAATGCAAAAACAATGGCCAAGAGCTCTTTTTCAATACTTATGTAATTTACCTGGGCGGCATCTAAAGTTTTAAATGCATAGTAAATGACCCTAGGCTGTTTGTCAATCTTCTGTCCAAGGATAGCTTCCAATGCATAATTAGAGGCATCACACATCAAGTCAAATGGGGCTGTCCAATCAGGTGCTTGGATTATTAGGATAGTTGTCAATGCTTGCTTGAGGCAATTAAAAGCCTCTTTACACTTTTCATCAAACTCAAATACCACATCCTTTTGAAGCAGACTGGATAGTGGTCTAGCCTTCTTGCTAAAATCCTTTATGAATCTTCTGTAGAAACCTGCATGGCTAAGAAAAGAACGAACCTCTCAAACACAAGAGGGGTAAGGTAAATGTGATATAACTTTTATCTTGGCAAGATCTACCTCAATTCCTTTCTCAGAGATTACATGCCCTAAAACTATTCCTTGTTTTACCATAAAATGACATTTTTCATAGTTCAAGACAAGATTAGTTTCAATACACCTATTTAAAACTTTATCCAAACTATCAAGGCATGTATTAAATGAAGATCCATAAACAGTAAAATCATCCATAAACACCTCTATGCAATTTTCAATGAAATCATGAAAAATACTTATCATGCATCTTTGAAAAGTTCCAGGAGCATTGCATAGACCAAATGGCATTCTCCTATAAGCAAATGTGCCAAAGAGACAGGTGAATGTGGTCTTTTCTTGATCCTCAGGTTGGGATCAACTCATCCTTCTCATTCTTCACAACTGTGATCCCTGTTTTCTTAAGAACCACTTGAATTGGACTCACCCATTGACTGTCAGAGATAGGATAAATAATTCCTGCTTGTAGAAGCTTGGTAATTTCCTTCTTAACAACATCAAGGATTACAGGGTTGAGTCTCCTTTGAGGCTGTCTTACTACTTTAGCATTTTCCTCCAGAAATATTTTATACATACACATAGATGGACTAATTCCAGGAATTTCTACCAATGTCCAGCCTATAGCCTTCTTGTACCTTTTCAGAACCTGCAGTAATTTTTCTTCTTGATTTTCATCAAGAAAAGTGAAAATTATCACTGGGAGCTATTCATCATCCCCAAGTATACATACTTGAGGTTTTCAGGTAGGGGCTTCAACTCTAATTTGGGTGCCTACAAAATAGATGGAACTAACAAAGTAGATTTGGATTCCGCAGCTTGCACCTCAAAAATTTTGTTAGAGTCTTCTTGAAATCCTGCATTTAGGTTAATGCATTCTAGCTCCTTATGATTAACAGGCATATCTAAAAATTCTAAATCAACAGTTATGTATTTATCAATTTCAGCACAAATATCACAACTTCCAGAATCATTGCATGCAAAACAATTGTTTAAATCATCAATGCATTCCAAATCAACATTTTGAGAGATATTAGAAAGATATTCACAAATCAATTCATCCATAATATCAATATAAAAAATAGAATGATCTTTAGATGGGTATTTCATGGCATCAAGAATATTAAATTGAACTCTAGTGTCACCAAATTCCATAGAGAGGGTTCCAGAATGAACATCTATTTTGGTTTGGGCTGTTTTCAAAAATGGTCTTCCCAATATGATAGGAACAGGAATGTGAGACATACCTTCTTCCATATCAAGTACGAAAAAGTTAGTAGGGAAAACAAGTTGTTCTACCTGAACCAAAACATCTTCTATGACTCCAGCAGGGTAAGCAGTACTTCTATTGGCTAGTTGAATCACTAGACCAGTAGGTTGTAAATTTCCAAGAGACAAAGATTTGAAAATAGACATAGGCATAACATTTATTGAAGCTCCTAAATCTAACATGTAATTTTCAAATTTGTTGTTGCCTATGATGCAGGGTATAGTAAATGTACCTGGATCTTTGTATTTCTCATGAATATTTGGAACTTCCTTACCAAGCAGTGCAGATACATTTCTTCCCATGCTTATCTTTTCATTACCTTTGAGTCTCCTCTTATGAGTACATAGTTCTTTTAGAAATTTGGCATACTTGGGTATTTGCTTGATTGCATCAAGAAGAGGTATATTTACTTCTACTCTTCTAAAAGTATCCAAGATTTCTTTGTCCACTTCTTCCATCTTCTTACTTGAAATTGCTTTTGGTGGGAAAGGAAGAGGGATATAAGGTGGGATTTAGGGCGGTTGCATCTCAGACTTGCTTGTGCTTGAAGAGGGTACGTCATTCTCAACTGTTGTGGGCTCATATGTTTGTTTCTTAGGTTCCTTGGGTATAGGTACTTTAAGGTTCTTTCCTGATCTTAACTGAATTGCACTCACGTTTCTTGGATTTGCAGCTGGTTGAGAGGGTAATTTGTCAGAGTTTTGAGATTGTAACTGGCTTAATGATGAAGCCAATTGCCCAATTTGGTTGCTTAAACTCTAGATGGTGGCATCATTCCTCTGTTGATACTCCAAGTTCTGTGGAGCCATCTGTTTCACTAGATCCTCCAAAGAAGAGCCACTTGTGGATGGTTGAGGTGTAGATCTTTGGAAGGTTGGTGCATTGTTTTGAAATGGGGGTTGGGGATTTTGTTATTGGTTACCCCATCTCAGGTTTGGACGGTTCCTCTAACCTGGGTTGTATCTGTTAGTGGAAAGGTCATGGTTTTGTTGTTGTGGTGGTGGTGGAAGTCTATCATGGTAGATGTTAGCTGCATAGGCTTGGGGATTATCATTACCCTTTTCTTGTAAAGAATGACAACAATCAGTGGGGTGCTCTTGTGAAGTACAGATGCCACACACTTTGGCATTCATGGATTTTTGATTCACTGCCAATTGTGTGACCAAAATGGTGAGAGCGTCAAGTTTACTCTCTAGTTTAATGCCAGATACACTAGAATTTGAATCATATGAACTTTTGAAAGCATCATTTCTCATACTGAATTATTAAGAATTAGATGCCATCTTTTCAATCAAGTTCCTTGCTTCAGTAGCAGTCATATCTCCTAAAGCTCCTCTACTTGCTGCGTCTATCATGTTGCGATCAACGTGGTGCAGACCTTCATAAAAGTACTGAAGAAGAAGTTATTCAGAAATTTGATGGTGAGGGCAACTTGCACAGAGTTTCTTGAATCTTTCCCAATACTCATAAAGACTTTCTCCATAGAGTTGCCTAATTCCAGATATATCCTTTCGGATTGCAGTAGTTCTAGAGGTAGGAAAGAGCTTCTCCAAGAACATTTTCTTTAAGTCATTCCAACTTATGATTGATCTTGGAGCAAGGTAGTAGAGCCAATCCTTAGCAACACCCTCTAAAGAATGAGGAAACGCTTTAAGATAGACATGGTCTTCTTGAACGTTTTGGGGTTTCATTATGGAACACACAATGTGGAATTCTTTGAGGTGTTTGTGCGGATCTTTACCCGTAAGACCGTGAAACTTAGGCAACAAGTGTATAAGTCTGGTCTTAAGCATAAAAGGGACATCCTCTTCAGGATATTGAATACACAAACCTTCGTATGTGAATTCGGGTGTAGCTCATTCTCTAAGAGTTCTCTCACGAGGTCCAGCCATATTAGAAAAATTTTCAGAATTATTTTCAACAGATTCAGATGAAATACTATCACTATCAATATCAACAAAATTATTATTAAATCTAGCTTTTCTAATTAACCTATGAAAAGTTCTATCAATTTCAGGATCAAATAAATATAAATGCCTAAAAGTCCTTCTAGTCATACATAGCATACAACAAGATATTTCATGATAATGAGCAATATATCATAAGAATCCTAAATCATGCAAAAGAAATAAAATAAAACAAATAAACAAATAAAATTTTTTTATATATTATATTTTTAAAAAAATTAATTTAAAACAATAATTTTCCTAAAGATCGTTGATCCCCGGCTGCGGCGCCAAAATTTGACGTTGGCTGTCGTGGTCCCATCAAATTAGTACATTAAAACTAATTAATGTAGTACTAGGGTGTCAACCTAGGTCATTCTCTCGAAGATCAACACTAAAATTTAGGAAAATCAAGTCTTAAACTAATTTTTAACAAACCAAAATAAAACAACTAAAATTTATTTTTACAGACAGAAGTTTAACAAGCATACACTGGGGGGTTTGTTTGATTGTCACAATAAATTTAATACAGAATACAAGAATATAGAATAAATATGAAACAAATAACTAACAAGCGATTGATTTTCTTGGAGTAATGCAATTTATTTTATCCTTGGGTTTGAAAATATTTCTATACATTTTCCTTACTGTCAATTCTCTTAGTTCAATTTGAATTAATCAACTAAGCGTCTTCTAATTCATAATTCCTTTACTTTTATTTGAATAAAAATGAAGATTTTAATCAAGCATCCTAATTAAGCAAAAGGAGTCAAGATTTTAAATTCTAGGAATTATTGAACATATATAGAACATCGCCTACATACATAATCTAACTTCAATGTTATGGAATTAAGCAAACCACAACTATCAAGATTGATTTTGAAATATTCATTAAGCATGTATATTTCTTAATCTATCTTAATATAATTCTTATTCAATTCTAACTGTCTAATTAAATTGATTAAGCATACAACTTAATTAAACAATATAGACATTAAATAATTGAGCTAGAATTATGAAGAGATTAATAACAAAGAAATGTATTAAAAATCAAAACCTCAAAAATAATATTACATTAACCTCCAAGAAAATCAATCTAAGGGTTTTAGCCCTCCATAATTAAAACAAAATAAAACTGAACCCGGAATGAAGTTCTCCCGAATTCTTCCTCTGTTTCTCCTACTGCTGTCCACTGCTTCTCTCCTCCAAAAATTCTTCCTACCCCTTCTTCTCTGCACCCATTTATAGCAAATTCAAATCAGCCCATTTCCTTTCCCATGAGCTCTTCACGTTGGCAATTTTAGGAAAAGGGAAATATGCCATTTTAATCATTCATGGCCGTGAGCATGTAAGGCATTTGGTGTGCTCCTTCTTTTCATTTTTATTAATGTAATAAAGTGGAAAACATTGAGGGCATTTCTCTTAGAATTTCTTGCTGTCTAGCTCCAATTTCCATTGTTGTTTTTGTGTTGTTTTCTTGCTGTCCAGCAGCCATGTTTCAAGTTGCAATTAGCTTAGCATGGTGCCAATTTTATTTGTTGTTTGTTGTCCCACTTTCTCTTATTTTTCTGCAGTCATTCACATTAAAGCCTTGCCAATTTTGCTGTCCAATTCTGCCTATTTTCCAGTAGCATGGTCACGTTAATTTCTTGCCAATTTTGCTGTCCACTTTCTCATTTTCAACAGCCATATTCACGTTAAAACAACAGCTAAAAAGGGGTCCAAAATTCTTGACAAATGCTGTCCAATTTCCTTTTGACCATTCAAAGCTTTAAACAAATAAAAAAATTTGAAAGGATGCCAATCAGCTTTGCATTTTCGTTGGAACCATGAGCTGCACTTCATTCTTTATTATTTTTGACCAATTCAAGCTTAATTCATGTGGACCCATGGCTGCCATCTTTCCACTTTTGCTTTCCCTTTAAAATGACAAGTGATGGAACCCCTGGACTACATCCTTCAACGTGAATCACTTGCTAAAGAAAGGAGAATGCCTTTGCAAAAATAATTGGCAATGGAACTTGTCCCTTTGTGTGACCGTGTAGACTTTGTAGAAATGGAGCCTTTCTTTTACTTAAAATATTAAGCATAGAACTTTGTTTTTAGGTGCAGTTGTACCAATTATTTGCATTGAATAAAATTGGGCAAATGGGAACCTCTTTTAACGTTAGCAATAAAAGGCAAGAATTTGAAAGGATTGCATTTAAATTATTTGGCCAAAACCTTGCAATTTGGAAGAGTTTCCAACATGATTGGTTTCCCATCAGCACTCATAATTCACGTTACATACTTGGCAGAAAGTAGGAGTTTATTTTGTTTTTTTTTTGAAGCATGGATAAGGCTTAAACAATTTCATATTAATATACTTGTCAAGAAAAAGTAATTAATGTGAATTTGTACTTGGAGGAGAGTAATTTATTTGTAAAATAATCAAGAAGCTTCTAATAATTTGATAGCCTGTAAAATAAAATAAAATCAAATTAAACTTAGTTAATTCAATTAATTTATTTTAGGACTAAACACTCATGAAAGCTTTAAATTATTTTAAAAATACTAATTAATACAAAACAAACAGAAACACTAGAGATTAAAAACAACAATCACTAATAAATAGTAACAGTAAAAGAAAACATAAATCACAAAATACAACACTCAATAGTAACATTAAAAATAAGAAAACAGTGATCACTAGCAAGCAGTGAGATAAAAATTAAAAATGGAGACTACTGACAAATTATGCTAAAACACAGTTATTATAATTTAACAGTAGATAAAATAGACAAACATAGTAAGTAATTAAAGGTAAAAAGATATGTCATCAATAATAATGATCCAAACTCCCTTAAAACAGAAAATATAGTTCTAGATGTTGTTTCAAAAGAATCAGAGTGTAATAATTTGATTAAAGTAGTTACAAATACATCTGATTATGTTAAAGTATAAGTTGCTGAGACAAATTCAACCAAATTGATTCCTTCAATAATGCAGCCTCCCATGTTAGAGTTAAAACCTCTTCCTGAACATTTAAAGTGTACATATATAGAGGAAGAATCTTCCAGTGATTATTCCTAACAAATTAAATGTTGATCAAGAAACAAGGATGTTGCAGATTATTAGGAAGCATAAGAAAGCACTTGGTTGGACTTTGGCAGATATCCCAGGTATTAGCCCTTCCATGTGTATGCATAGAATTCTACTAGAGGAAGAAGTTAAACCAATAAGGCAACCACAAAGAAGACTTAATCCCCAGATCCTTGATATAATTAAAAAAGAGGTAACAAAATTATTACAAGCTGGCATTATTTACCCTATATTAGGTAGCACTTGGGTCAACCCTGTACAAGTGGTTCCCAATAAGTCTGGAATCACAGTGGTCAAAAAAGAAAATGATGAACTAATTCTTACCAGAATCCAAAATAGTTGGCGAGTATGCATTGATTACAGGAAACTTAACAAAGCAATCTGAAAGGATTACTTTCCTTTACCTTTCATTGATCAAATGTTAGAAAGACTGGCAGGTAAGTCTCATTACTGCTTTTTTTGTACCGGAAGATCAAGAAAAAATAACATTTACATGTCCTTTTGGCACTTTTCCTTATAGGAGGATGCCTTTTGGCCTATATAATGCCCTTGGTACCTTTCAAAGATGCATGATTAGTATCTTTGTTGATTTTCTTGAAAATTGCATGGAAGTATTTATGGATGATTTCACAGTATATGGTTCATCATTTGATGCTTGCTTAAATAGTCTAGATAAAGTATTACATAGATGCATTGAAACTAACCTTGTTCTTAATTATGAGAAATGTCACTTCATGGTAGAAGAAGGAATAGTTTTAGGCCATGTAATATCTAAAAAAGGCATAGAAGTAGATCTTGCAAAAATTGATGTAATTTCTCAATTACCTTGTCCTTCTTGTATACGAGATATTCGTTCTTTTCTTGGTCATGCAGGTTTTTATAGGAGGTTTATAAAAAGCTTCAGTAAGATAGCCATTTTGTTGTCTAACTTACTACAAAAAAATATAACATTTTCTTTAAATGACAAATGTAAAGAGGCGTTTGATTGTTTAAAGAAAGCTTTAACTACAACTCCTATCATCCAGGCACCAGATTGGTCACTTCCATTTGAACTTATGTGTGATGCATCAAATTATGCATTAAGAGCTGTTCTTACTCAAAGAGTAGGTAAAGTACAACATGTTATTTACTATATGATGCATAAATCCTGAGGCATTAACTTGGTTGGAAAATCCTGAATTAGTATTGACTTATTATATGACTCTCAGAGGATTTATTTCTTTTGGCAAGTGCACCAATCGTTAAATTTGTAATATATTTGATCGTTCCCACAGGGATTATGGTAATTACCGCAATCTTAGACTAGTACAAGCTGAACCAACACAATGCAGATAGAATTCATTCTGTTTTTATTGTTTTTATACTTTCTTTATTTTTATGTTTTTAGAGACAGTATGAAAGATAAAATGTGATTAATGGAAGATAGGTTAGGATTGCTTCAGCTTACAATTTCATCAAGAAACATGCAATTAAGGTTCAATCAAGCTTCAGACTCACGAGGACAATTCACAGATGGTTAATCCCTAGTTCCTTAGGTGAATAACACTAATTCCTAAGCATTAAACCCTAATCCCTTAGGTGCTCAATAACAGAGAAATCTAATGCGAAATTGGGGGTTGAACCCTAACTATTCACCTAATTACTAGGCATGAATTAGTTAGAAAGCTGGAAGTTACCTAAGCCTCAACCATGATTCCTCACTGGTGAGTTTCTTCATCAGATCTGGATTTATCAATCCAGCAATGGAACTCCACTCCTCAGCTTGTTCTAGTCATGAGTTGACTTTCTCAATACACCTTCAAGAATTCATTGCAAGCCTTCGCAATCCTAACCCTAGGGGTTTAGAAGCCCATGGAAATGGATTCTGACGAAGGAATGAAGAAAGACATGGATGAGAGAATTTAGAGAGAGAAAGGAACTAGAGAAAGATTGAAAATGGGAAAATGAATCGTGTTATTATTTTGTACTCTGCTTCTACACACTGCCTCCTATTTTTACAGAGTATGTAAAAGTATATATAGGCATCTAACTAACTAACTAACTAACTTAATTAATTACAAAGGAAACTTAATTAATAATTAAACTAACTAAACTAAACATATAATTATAATTAAATAATTAATTACAACTTAATACTTAAGTTACTAATGTACAATAGCAAAACAAGAACAGTAATAGTGCAGCGCTTCATTTGGAGGGAAAAATAACAAACTGGGCAACAGAATCACGCTTGAGCGTGATGGACTCGCGCTTGAGCGTGATCGTTTTATTCACTGCACTATGCCTTCACGCTTGAGCATGAATGGGGAAGCTTGGGTGTGATTGTGTTTTATGCTGCATGTTTTGATTTCCTTTCTTTGTACGTAGATTTGCATGGTTGTCAAGCTTAAGCGTGAACTTGTCAAGCTTGAGCGTGAACTGCACCTGCACATGCAAACAAATAATTCCTAGCGTTTGTACGCTGGCTGTCCAGCGTATGTACGCTGGGTTAGTGAATTTATAAATAAACAAATTTCCTTAACTAATTATTATTTTTAATCATTTTCTTGCATAAATTAAACACTTTTGAAATAAATAAATAAAATAAGAATTATTGACAATTTATAAAATAATAGTACTAAAATAAACAATATTTAATGGATTAAGTTAAATTAAAGGTGAAATTATTAAGTCTTTTCAAGACTTATCACTATGCCTCACAAACTTTGGATACTACACAAATAAACTATACTACCACAGAAAAAGAACTACTTGTTATTGTGTTTGCACTTGATAAATTTAGATCTTATTTGCCTGGTTCAAAAGTGATTGTATTTTCAGATCATACAACATTAAAGTTCCTTTTAAAGAAACCAGATGCAAAACCAAGATTAATTAGGTGGATGTTATTGCTCCAAGAATTTGACATTGAAATTATAATTAAAAATTGGAGAAGAAAACTAGGTGGCTGATCACTTAAGCAGAATCGAAAAAAAACTTAACCTAGTTTCCATTAGAGATGATTTCCCTAATGAACAACTTATGGGAATACATGATTCTACTCCATGGTTTGCTGATTTGGTAAACTACTTGGTTGCTTCTGTTACTCCTATACATACATCTAAACAATAAATAATAAAACTAAAAAGTGATTCTAAGTACTATGTTTGGGATGATCCTTACTTATGGAAACTTTGTAGTGACCAAGTCATTAGAAGGTATGTGCTTGAAAATGAATTTCATTTCATTCTTACATTTTGTCATACATATGCATGTGGTGGACATTTTGGACCTCAAAGTACGACAAGAAAAGTGTTAGAATCTGGTTTGTATAGGCTAACAATTTTTCGTGATGCATATACATTTTGTAAATCTTGCAAACAATGTCAAAGAATGGAAAACATATCTCGTAGAAATGAGATGCCTCAACAACCCATGTATTTTGTAAAATTTTTTATGTTTGGGGCATAGATTTCATAGGACCTTTTCCTGTATCTTTTGGTTTTGTTTATATACTGGTTGCAGTTGATTACGTGTCTAAATGGGTTGAAGCTAAGGCTACTATAACTGATGATTCTAAAGTTGTTACAGATTTTGTTAGACCATACATATTTTGCAGGTTTGGTGTTCCTAAGGCCATCATCAGTGATCAAGGATCATATTTTTGCAACCGTAATATGGAATCCCTTCTTAAAAAATATGGAGTTATGCATAAGGTTTCAACACCTTATTACCCCCAAACAAATGGGTAAGCTGAAGTGTCTAATCAGGAATTAAAAATGATCCTTCAAAAAACAGTACAACCAAATAGGAAAGACTGGAGCAAAAGGCTAGAAGATGCTCTTTGGGCTTATAGAACAGCTTATAAAACACCTATTGGAATGTCACCCTATAAGATTATTTTTGGAAAATCATGTCACTTACCTGTAGAAATTAAGCACAAAGCTTATTGGGTAGTAAAACAATGTAACTTGGACTTAAATGAGGCTGGTAAAGAAAGGAAACTCCAACCACAGGAACTGGAAGAAATTCATTTGGAAGCTTATGAAAGTTCTAAAATCTATAAAGAAAAAGCCAAATCCTTTCATGACAAATAGGTCTTGAGAAAAAACTTTTTCATTGGACAAAAAGTTTTATTGTATAATTCATGTCTAAAGCTCATATCTGGTAAGCTTAGCTCTAAATGGGCAGGCCTATTTGAAATAACTAATATTTTTCCTTATGGTGTGATTGAAATTTTAGATAAAGCGACAAACAAGGTTTTCAAGGTAAATAGGCACCAACTTAAACCTTTCTTTCAAGGGTTCCAAGAGCACATAGATACGGAGGTGTATTTGTATGATGCCAAATATTTTGACTAATTTTTCCTAATAACAATATTTATAAAAAATAAAAAATAAAAAATAAAAATAAAAAATGGATATCAATTAATTACATCATTATTTTTTTGGTGCTAACACTTGTCTCAATCATTATTACTATTATTGTTTTGGCATTATTATCATTTTCTTACAGTAGTTAAAAAGTCATCGTGAGGCTCGTGACGTTAAACAAGAACTTGATAGAAGGCAACCTATCATCTTTTCACATTCTTCATCTCTACCATTCTCTATAACCTCGTTCTCTATTCTCTCTTTTCTAAACAACTACAGCTTGAAAGTAATCTGACAATGGAATAAACCCTTGCAAAACTTAAGGAAAGATTTCCTACACTTCCACACGACGTGGTTGTAAAAATTTACAAAGCTCGAGTTTAAAGGTTAAAACTACTCACATATTTTGGCATTCCAGAGGATGTTCATTGGTTCATTGAAGTAAAGGTACGTCTTTCTGGTGAATTATATAGATCTTATATAAAATATTTACCAGGTATGGAACGTAGCTCTTATTCTAAAAAATGAAGAGCTAAGAGGATGGGAGTTTGCCAGAAGTATGCAAGATGGAACTATGATACACGTTATAGAAACCCTGGAATGTTATCTATAAATCAGGAGGACAAAATTAAATTTATAAAGGATGGACTGAGTAAAGAGTGCAACTTGGATAACTTAATCCAAACTCTTAAGATACATCCATGTGGAATTGTTCAAGGAGTCCTTCTGAAATTATATGATCTATTCATTCAACAAAAAGAAAACTATAGCCTTGGGAATCTGGCATTAAATGACCCTGTTTGCCAATTTATAAGAAAACTAGATGGGTAGCAAAAACCTTGACTCATAGAAGACGTTTAAGTCATTACTGGACATAAAACCAGAGGAAGATGTGAGCCACAATCATAACTACTGTACATATTTACTATTATTTTCAATGTTTTACTTTTCTGAATTCACTTTGACTTTAAAAGTTACTTGTTTTTATTTTCTTCAATCATGTCTTTTCAAATTTCTTTAGTACCATCATTTCTTTTTATATGATAATAATTGTGTAAATTTTTTATCTTTCATTAATTATTTCATCTTAGTTTTCATCTATATAAGGGCGCATAACTCTATATAGAAAACACAAAAAAAAGATGAAAAAAATCAAATCTATTTGTGTTTAGTGGATCTAACAATGGTAATTGTAATGAGTACCTAATAGCAGCTGCTAAGTTGGGGAAACTATTGGCTTCGAAAGAAATAAAGGTCTTGTATAAAGGAGGAGTACAGGGTTTGAGAGGCTTTATGGCACTATCTGTACTAGTTGAAGGAAGCAACGTCTCTAGTATCATCCTACAACATGTTGGTATTACACCAGCTATTACTGTAGGAACTGAGGTAAAAGTTACAAGCATCCATCAACGAATAGCTCGTATGGTCATGGGTGCTGAAGCCTTTATTTCACTTCCTGGAGGTTTCGGTACTTTTGAGGAAATATTTTGCATTGTATCATGGTGTAGCATGAACCTTCATAAAAAGCCATTAGGATTGTTAAATATTAATGGTTTTTATGACAATTTGTTAATTTTTTTAGATAAAGTTGTGGAACAGGGCCTTATAACTCAAGAGGATTGATCATTCATTTATGCTTCTTCAAATGCAGATGAATTAATTGATATTTTAGAGAGCTTTTTACCCCAACCTCAACCCCGCTTGAAGTAAGATAAGGATCACACACACAAGCGAAAGAATCTAGAACCAGACACCACCCTTTGATTATAATTTCTTTTTCACCTTTATCTATATTAAAAGAAATTTAAAAATTTTAAAAATTAAAAAAAAGAAAAAAAGAGACTGTGGAAATCATATAAGACATTGAGGACAATGTCTTGAATAAGTGTGGGGGGTCGGAGTTATATATATATTTTATTAACTTTTTGTGAGGGATAGACAGAGTAAAGATTAATTTGGGAAAGTTGCATCTAAAGTCATAAAGATGCATGTTTAAGAACCAAAGTCTTGAGACGTATCCTTCACTATGTAGTTTCAGTATCACTTTTGTTTAATTTTTTTGTTTTAAAATAAAAAATAAAAAATAAAAAAATTTAATTATGTCATGAGTATTTTTTGTTGGGATAGGCTGAGTAAAGAGTTTAAACTCTTGAGACGTGTAACATCCCAATTTAAAACGAATTACCGGGTGAAATTGAGCCATTGAAATAATAATTGCAAAGTGGGAAAACTATTTATTAATTATAATTAACTTGATTAGTTTAGCTTAAGAAAATAATGACTGGTTAAGTGTGGTTAATTATTAATTGTTGTCCGCTTGTGATTGGGTATAGCGTGAGTGGGCTGCTGCTTCACGCTTTCCCACCCCACTCTTCCTTTCCTTCGTGCATGCATATATAATTGGTTGTTGGGTCTCTTTGCCTTTCATTCCTTCAGATTTCCCTATGCGACTTCTCTCTTCTTCTTCCTTCTTCTTTTTCTTCTTCGTTCTTCTTCTTCTTCTCTGTCCTCTGTCTCTATTTTCTGCTTTCGAAAGCCACGACGACGGTGCTGTAGAGGAGTCGGAGCTCCCTCATGCTGGTGAAAGACGATCGTCGAAGTGGAAGAAAAAACAGCCCTATTCCTGAGTCAATCGTGGAAGACAACAGTGTTCAAGAGGAGGCTGAACGAGTGGAAGTATCAAGCGAAGCAGCAAGGCAGAGGACCAATGTCCAAGCAGAAGAGTCTCTCAGAGTTTCGTAGTTGGTAGGGGGAGTACCTTATATCTTAAATGCATGGGTTATGGACGGGTTTCGGGTGCTGATGACTGCTGTTCTGTATTCTGTGTTGTGTGATGTACTTGCATGAGGAGTGTGTAATACCCGGGTGCATGATGAGTGAGAGTTGAGTGTTGCATGTTTAGTCCCGTCCTTGAAATGCATGCTGATAGCCTTGAGAATGTCGAATGATTGCATGGAAAGGGTGTGCTGAATTGTTGATGATGATTACCGTATGGTTTATGTGGCATGTAAGTCGTTATGAATATAAAATGCTGACTGCATGTAATCAAATGTTGACGTAGTGAATCTGATAATATATCACATCGATACATGTGCTGTCTGAGTCCTGATACTGCTGAATATCGATTGCATGAGATGCTTGTGTTGTTGGATTAATTTATCGAATCCTGATACTGCTTAACACCGATTACATGGAATGCATGTGTTGGTGTATTCATCTATTTGAGCTATGATGCTGATTGTATGAGAAGCATGTGTGTTGGATTAATATGTTGAGTTCTGAGAATGCTTATTACCGATTACATGTGATGCATGTATTGTTGAGTAAAAGGTTGTGTATATGAATTCTGTGTTGTATGATGAATCCGCGTGTGGCGCATGGGATGTGTTTGTGCTGGGAGCACGTAGTGTGGGACACTACCATCGGTTATTTAAAAAGCGTGGGACGCTATGAAATCCTTTGAGTGGGACTCAAGGTAGCCTCTGAGTGGGACTCGGGCTGCCCGTGAACACCTTCGTTGGCGCTGAAAGCGTTGGTGTCACCTTATGGGCAAACGGTTGGGTACCTGTAAAATGGCCAAGCAGCTGGGAGCTGAGTTGATAGCTGAGAGCTATGCATAAAAAGGCTGGGAGCCTACGTTGCAATGTCAAAAACCGATTACACATGAATGCGGAACGAGTGAATTATTCTGTGTGCATATATTGTTGATATCGATTGAAATCTGTTCTGTGAATAATTGTTAATATTATTGTATTGTTATGTGTATATATCCGAGTGAGACTGATGGATTCTGATCGTGAAATGTTGAATATGTACGTCCTGGTTAAATTGGTATTGTGTATGTTTGATAGTAGCCGTGTACATTATATTGCTGCATGATTAAGGATAATCCAAGTCAGTATCTATCATTTAATATCTAAGATACTCACCCCTACTGTGGCAATCTTTCAGTGAATGTCTCTCGGAATGAGGAGTGGAGGAGGAGCTGAATGCTGAGTGAAGTGCTGGTGCACTATGGAATTATGTGTTTATGTTTATGTCGTGTATATGTCTTGTTAAGCCTTGGCCGGCTCGTATTTCAGTCATAGTCTCTTTATACTAGAACTTGAACCCTCTTGGGTAGAAGGCGTGATTTTGTGCCTGTAATTATTTATATCCCTCTCTATATCTGTCATACTGTGTGTTGTTCTATCTTGCGTGAATGATCCGAGTAATATATGTATATGTACTTACTGAGTGCGTGAGGTTGGTATAACCATGGGTAGAAATGGGATTAAGAGTCGATGAGGGAAGCGAGACCGTGATTTATTCTGAGTGTAGCAGAGTTTAAGTATTACCGAGTGAATGAGAGCACGGGACACCGAGTGAGGATTGATCTAGATACTTTCTGAGTGATAACTGTTAGGATTTTCCCGAGTGTAGAATAACTAATTATTTCTGAGTGGTTAACAGTAGAAGAAACCTGAGTGGGGATTGACTTAATAGTTTTCCCCGAGCGAATAAGTTGTCACATACCGAGTGGAGTAGCTATCATTTTCTGAGTGAATGAGTTGTATGATAATTCTGGGTCTCGAGTGTCTGGACAGCCGAGTGTAGCTCCTCGCTCAGCGAATGAAAGATTCGCTGCAGCGAGTGTGAGGACTGGGAAGGCTTTTTGGGTAGTTCGCTTAAGCGTATGGTACTCCGCCCGAGCGAGTTGGGCTGCCTCGCTCAAGCGTGTTGGACCTCGCTTGAGCGAGTGGGCGTTGTTTGTGGGATTCGCATATGCGTTTCTCCTTCCGCTGTCTGCCTTCTTGGGTCGGTTTTTGTTCTCTTGTCTTCCTCTCCCCTAATTCTTTTGAACCCGATTCTTCTTGGTTTATTTGGGAAAAAATTTCCCTGTTTTGGGTTTTGTTTATTTATTAGGGTGTTATATTTTGGTATCAGAGCAGACCGAAAGGTCCAAGGCCAAGGTGTGCTTACCGAGTGTAAGCGGTTGTATGTATTATGACCGAGTGGTCATCATTATTGTGATATTCTGATTGAACATGACTGATGTTGAGATATTGATTTGAGGATAAGAGGTAGCTCCTCTCCTAGTCCGATTGATTGCATGACGTATATATATAAATGGTATAATGCGTTATAGTCAATGGATATAGGGATGAGATCCGATCGAAAGAATGTAACCTTGTAAACTTATCCTTGAAGGGGTGTTAATTTCAGGATAAGTCATGGCGAATCGTCAAAGCATGGAGGCCATAGCCATGGCATTCCAACATTTTACGGATGTGTTCGAGAGGCAGGGCCAGCCTCGAGCTGAAGATGGCCAAGTGTTGGACCGCTTCCTGAAGAGGAAGCCGAGGGAGTTTCAAGGAGGACGTAACCCCGAGGCAGCTTATAAATGGACTCAGGAGTTAGAGAGGATTTTTGGGGGTCTTCACTGTACCGAGGCCCAGAAGGTGGAGTGCGCAGTGTACATGCTGCGGGATGAAGCAAAGAACTGGTGGAAGATCACCAGAAACCGACTGACTGATGCTGATACCCAATTGACATAGGAAAATTTCAAGACATGCTTCTTAGAGAAATATTTCCCCGACACAATCAGGAGTCGGAAGGAACTAGAATTCATGGAATTAAAACAAGGCTCCATGTCTGTGGAAGAGTACGCAGCTAGATTTGAAGAATTGTGTCTATTCTACCCGCCCTTCCAACAACCTGGAACGGAGAGTTCCAAATGCCTTAAACTTGAGAACGGATTGAGATCAGACATTAAAAGAGCATGCAGATACCAAGAAATTAGGAGTTTTCCTGTATTGGTGAATAAGTGTAGAATTTTCGAAGAGGATGACAAGGCCCACTCAGGTCAGAGTAGTAAAGCAGACCATTACTTGAAGCCCCAGCAATCCCATTTCAAGAGGCCGAACAATGCTGGTAGGAACAGACCCTTTTCCAGATTTGGGAGTCGGAGCCAGCCAGAAAGACGACCAGTTATGGGAAACGAAAAATGTTTTAAGTGTGGAGGAAATCATTACGCTCGAGACTATAACAACGATGGTGAGATGGTGTGCTTCCATTGTAATAAGAGGGGGCACATTCGCCCTGATTGCCCCCAACTCCATCAAGCAAACACCAATGTGCGTCAGGGAGGTTTCCAAGAGAGGAGCCGTGGGAACGATAGTCAAAGACGGGGGGGCAGAGGTAGCAGAGCCAGAGAAAACATAATGCTTGCTCCAAGTAACCGAGAAAGAAATACCGACCAACCAGCGGTGGGAAGAGTCTACGCCATCAACGCAGAAGATGCTATACAAGCGAATGACTTGGTACAATGTAAGTGCTCACTCGGTAGATATACACTTAATGTAGTTTTTGATTCGGGAGCCACCCATTCTTTTATAGCTGATGAGTGTGTAAGGCGTTTAAAGTTGCCGACTGCGTATATGAATCGGACTTTGGAAGTAGCCAATCCGACTGGCACTAAGTTGTTGACATCATCAATGTGTAAAGATGTAATGTTTGCGTTGGGCGATCGGAGTTTCACCTTCGATTTGGTGTGCGTGCCTTTAAAGGATCTCGACATTGTACTCGGCATGGATTGGCTTTCAGCCAACAAGGTATTGGTGGACTGTCAGAATAGAAGAATAATCTTTCCGAGGCAGACTAGTGAAGACTACACGGTACCAGATATAGCCCAGTTATTTATGATGCTTTGTCTAACTGAAGGGGAGGCTAAAGCCCGAGTGAACAAAATTTCGACTGTTTATGAATTCCTAGAGGTGTTTCCGGAAGATGTGTCGGGTGTCCCTCCAACTAGAGAAGTGGAGTTCTCTATAGACCTGATCCCTGGAGCCGAGCCAGTCTCCAGTGCACCTTATAGAATGTCCCCAACAGAATTGGCTGAGCTGAAAAAGCAAGTGGATGAGTTACTCAGAAAATAATTCATTAGGCCGAGTGTATCACCATGGGGCGCACCTGTACTACTTGTTAAGAAGAAGGATGGCAGCATGAGACTATGCATAGATTACCGACAGCTAAACAAACTCACAATTAAGAACCGATACCCTTTGCCCAGGATCGACGACCTGATCAACCAACTGCGTGGTGCTTCAGTCTTCTCGAGGATCGATTTATGGTCAGGATACCACCAAATCCGGGTGAAGGACTTGGATATTCCCAAGACTGCCTTTAGGACTCGGTATGGCCACTACGAGTATATAGTGATGCCGTTCGGTGTGACAAATGCACCTGCCATATTCATGAATTACATGAACAGCATATTCCACCCATACTTAGACCGATTCGTAGTAGTTTTTATCGATGATATCTTAGTCTATTCCAAGACCTCTGGTGAGTATGAAGAACACCTCCGAGCGGTACTTCAAGTCTTGAAGGAGAAGCAGCTGTTTGCAAAATTTCCGAAGTACGATTTTTGGATGGATAAGATCCACTTTCTCGGACATGTGATTTCCAAGGAGGGTGTCTCGGTAGACCCTTCAAAGGTGGCAGCTATAATGGCATGGGAGAGACCCGAGTCGGTCTCGGAGATAAGGAGCTTTATGGGCCTGGCTGGTTATTATAGGCGGTTTATTGAAGGTTTTTCTAAGCTAGCTTTGCCACTGACTAAATTGACCCGGAAAACGTTCCCTTCGTGTGGAGTTCCGAGTGCGAGAGCAGTTTTCGAGAGCTAAAAGACAAGTTAACGACCGCTCCAGTATTGGCATTGCCTGACTTGCAAGAGAGCTTCGTGGTTTACTATGATGCGTCGGGACTCGAATTGGGATGCGTGCTAATACAGAAAGACCGAGTGATAGCTTATGCCTCTCAGCAATTGAGGCCTCATGAGCAGCATTACCCGACCCACGACTTAGAACTGGCAGCAATGGTTTTCACGCTGAAGATATGGAGACATTACTTGTACGGTTCTAAATTCGAAGTGTACAGTGACCACAAGAGCCTCAAATACCTATTTGACTAGAAGGAGCTGAACATGAGGCAGAGGAGATGGATGGAATTTTTAAAGGATTATGACTTCGAGCTGAAGTACCATCCGGGTAAGGCAAACGTTGTTACCGACGCGTTGAGTCGGAAATCCCTCTATATAGCAGTGATGATGGTGAAGGAGGTGGAGTTATTGGAACAGTTCTGAGACATGAACTTGCATGTTGACATCCCCTCGTCTCAGAAAATAACAATCGGTACATTGAGGATTACCAATGAATTTCTGAAGTCCGTGTATGAACAACAGCAGTCAGATTCCTACTTGGCTGAGATGAAAGAGACTCAGGCCAAAGGAAAGGACTTGTCCTTGACCGAGGGATCGGATGGAATCTTCCGAGTGAGAAACAGAATATACGTGCCGGGTGGAGGAGAATTAAGAAGAATAGTGCTCGATGAAGCCCACAAAAGCCTGCTAAGTATCCACCCGGGTACCACGAAGATGTACCACGATCTAAGAACACGCTTCTGGTGGCCCGGATTAAAGAGGAATGTGGCAGAATACGTGGCTCGGTGTATTACCTGTCAAAATCGAAGGTTGAGCACCAGAAGCCATATGGTGTATTGCAACCCTTAGAGATTCCCGTGTGGAAATGGGACTCAATCGCCATGGACTTTGTCATGGGATTGCCAAAAAACCGAGCGGGCCATGATGCGATTTGGGTCATTGTTGACCGACTGGCAAAAAGTGCACACTTCCTACCTGTGAACATGAGATACCCATTACATAAGTTAGCCCGGATTTACATTCGTGAAATTGTCCGACTGCATGGTATGCCGACTTCTATCGTATCGGATAGGGATCCTAGATTCACGTCCCGATTTTAGGCCAGCCTACACCAAGAACTGGGCACGAAACTTTGGCTAAGTTTCGCTTACCACCCCCAATCGGATGGACAATCTGAGTGAACGATACAAAGTTTGGAGGACTTACTGAGGGCGTGTGTGTTGGAGCACAGTGGAGATTGGGAGCAGTACCTTTCCCTGATCGAATTTACATACAACAACAGCCACCACAACAGTATTGGTATGGCACCCTACGAAGCACTATATGGTCGAAGATGCCGAACCCCACTTTATTGGTCGGAATCGGGTGAGAGTCTGCTATTGGGACCAGAAATTGTGAAGCAAACCTCAGAATAGATCTGAGTGATAAGGGAAAAGATGAAGGCATCTCAGGATAGGTAGAAGAGCTACCATGATAAACGAACCAAACCGCTAGAGTTTTCAGTCAGAGACAGGGTGTTTCTGAAGACTTCACCAAGTAAAGGAGTCGGGCGAGCCTTGAAAAGTGGGAAACTGAACCCCCGATATATTGGACCTTACAAAATATTAGAGCAGATCGGTCCCGTGGCGTACCAAATAGCATTACTGACTCATTTATCCCGATTGCATAACGTGTTTCATGTGTCTCAATTAAGGAAGTACCTACACGATTCCACTCACACGATGCCAAATGATGAAGTGGAGATTAAAGAGGACCTCACCACTGTGACTATACCGACTAGAATAGTGGACCGATCGGTAAAGCGTTTAAGGAGTAAGGATGTGCAACTGGTTGAAGTAGAGTGGCAGCAGGACGGGTATACCTCTTATACCTGGGAACGTGAAGATGCCATGAGACAACAGTACCCCGAGTTGTTTGATCAAGGTGAGTTACCGATTGAATTTCGAGGACAAAATTCTTTTGAGAGGGGGAGAACTGTAACATCCCGATTTAAAATGAATTACCGGGTGAAATTGAGCCATTGAAATAATAATTGCAAAGTGGGAAAATTATTTATTAATTATAATTAACTTGATTAGTTTAGCTTAAGAAAATAATGACTGGTTAAGTGTGGTTAATTATTAATTGTTGTCCGCTTGTGATTGGGTATAGCGTGAGTGGGATGCTGCTTCACGCTTTCCCACCCCACTCTTCCCTTCCTTCGTGCATACATATATAATTGGTCGTTGGGTCTCTTTGCCTTTCATTCCTTCAGATTTCCCTCTGTGACTTCTCTCTTCTTCTTCCTTCTTCTTTTTCTTCTTCGTTCTTCTTCTTCTTCTTCTCTGTCCTCTGTCTCTATTTTCTGCTTTCGGAAGCCACGACGATGGTGCTGCAGAAGAGTCGGAGCTCCCTCATACTGGTGAAAGACGATCATCGAAGCGGAAGAAGAAACAACCCTGTTCCTGAGTCAATCGTGGAAGACAACAGTGTTTAAGAGGAGGCTGAACGAGTGGAAGTATCGAGCGAAGCAGCAAGGCAGAGGACCAACGTCTAAGCAGAAGAGTCTCTCAGAGTTTTGTAGTTGGTAGGGGGAGTACCTTATATCTTAAATGCATGGGTTATGGACGGGTTCCGGGTGCTGATGACTACTGTTCTGTATTCTGTGTTGTGTGATGTACTTGCATGAGGAGTGTGTAATACCCAGGTGCATGATGTGAGAGTTGAGTGTTGCATGTTTAGTCTCGTCCTTGAAATGCATGCTGATAGCCTTGAGAATGTCGAATGATTGCATGGAAAGGGTGTGCTGAATTGTTGATGATGATTAACGTGTGGTTTATATGGCATGTAAGTCGTTATGAATATAAAATGCTGACTGCATGTGATCAAATGTTGATATAGTGAATCTGATAATATATCACACTGATGCATGTGCTGTCTGAGTCCTGATACTGCTGAATACCGATTGCATGAGATGCTTGTGTTGTTGGATTAATTTATCGAATCCTGATACTGCTTAACACCGATTGCATGGAACGCATGTGTTATTGTATTCATCTATTTGAGCTATGATGCTGATTGCATGAGAAGCATGTGTGTTGGATTAATATGTTGAGTTCTGAGAATGCTTATTACCGATTGCATGTGATGCATGTATTGTTGAGTGAAAGGTTGTGTATATGAATTCTGTGTTGTGTGATGAATCCGCGTGTGGTGCATGGGATGCGTTTGTGCTGGGAGCACGTAGTGTGGGACACTAGCATCGGTTATTTAAAAAGCATGGGACACTGTGAAATCCTTTGAGTGGGACTCAAGGTAGCCTCTGAGTGGGACTCGGGCTGCCCGTGAACACCTCTGTTGGCGCCGAAAGCGTTGGTGTCACCTTGTGGGCAAACGGTTGGGTACCGACGTTGCAACGTCAAAAACCGATTACACACGAATACGGAACCGAGTAAATTATTCTGTGTGCATATACTGTTGATATCGATTGAAATCTATTCTGTGAATAATTGTTAATGTTATTGTATTGTTATGTGCATATATCCGAGTGAGACTGATGGATTCTGATCGTGAAATGTTGAATATGTACGTCCTTGTTAAATTAGTATTGTGTATGTTTGATAGTAGCCGTGTACATTATATTGCTGCATGATTGAGGATAATCCGAGTCAGTATCTATCATTTAATATCTAAGATACTCACCCCTACTGTGGCAATTTTTCAGTGAATGTCTCTTGGAATGAGGAGTGGAGGAGGAGCTGAATGCTGAGTGAAGTGCAGGTGCACTATGGAATTATGTGTTTATATTTATGCCGTGTATATGTCTTGTTAAGCCTTGGCCAGCTCGTATTTCAGTCGTAGTCTCTTTATACTAGAACTTGAACCCTCTTGGGTAGAAGACGTGATTTTGTGCCTGTAATTATTTATATCCCTCTCTATATCTGTCATACTGTGTGTTGTTCTATCTTGCGTGAATGATCCGAGTAATATATGTATATGTACTTACTGAGTGCGTGAGGTTGGTATAACCATGGGTAGAAATGGGATTAAGAGTCGATGAGGGAAGCGAGACCGTGATTTATTCTGAGTGTAGCAAAGTTTAAGTATTACCGAGTGAATGAGAGCACGAGACACCGAGTGAGGATTGATCTAGATACTTTCCGAGTGATAACTGTTAGGATTTTCCCGAGTGTAGAATAACTAATTATTTCCAAGTGGTTAAGAGTAGAAGAAACCTGAGTGGGGATTGACTTAATGGTTTTCCCCGAGTGAATAAGTTGTCACATACCGAGTGGAGTAGCTATCATTTTCCGAGTGAATGAGTTGTATGATAATTCTAGGTCCCGAGTATCTGGATAGCCGAGTGTAGCTCCTCGCTCAGCGAATGAAAGATTCGCTCCAGCGAGTGTGAGGACTGGGAAGGCTTTTTGGGTAGTTCGCTTAAGCGTATGGTACTCCGCCCGAGCGAGTTGGGCTGCCTCGCTCAAGCGTGTTGGACCTCGCTTTAGTGAGTGGGCGTTATTTGTGGGATTCGCCTGTGTGTTTCTCCTTCCGCTGTCTGCCTTCTTGGGTAGGTTTTTGTTCTCTTGTCTTCCTCTCCCCTAATTCTTTTGAGCCCGATTCTTCTTGGTTTATTTGGGAAAAAATTTCCCTGTTTTGGGTTTTGTTTATTTATTAGGGTGTTATAAGACGCATTCTCGCGCACATCTCACCCGGATAACCATAATTGTTTCACCTTCTTTATCAATTTTTAAAAAAAAAACACATACAACCACTATCTTTACTTTAGTTTCGGGTATCATTTGCCTTTACCTTCACCACAATCATTTCCATTCGACATCGAGCATTTTGTAACCATAAACATCATCTTCATCATTCTCCAGCTACCACACTTTGCCTTCATCCTTTTCTTTCAGATTAGAGTCACACCTCACTACTAGTCAATCATCAGGTTCTTTATTTTTTCTTAATGGATGATATAGCAGAATCGTTCTATAGGCATACAAATGAATTGAGATGTATGTTATTCCTCTTGATGTTACTCATGGTTGTGTTGATGATATTTTTCTTTTGGGTTTTAACACAAGCCTATGAAACTAGGTTGTATGACATAATCAAATTATTCAGTTATACTAATTATTTCACATGCAATTTAACTGATAAATTTGTTGTAGGTATCTTCATTACTAAGCGCCCTTGAAAAAAAAAAGTATAGAGCAAGAAGCATAAGGAACAAGATCCTGACACCAATATTTAGTTATGATTTATTTTTTCTTCTTTGTATCTTGTTCATAAAAAAATATCATCATTTACAGTTTTTTCATTACATGCTTTTCACTGATTTTTTTAATTTGTCTCAATAATGAGTAATTACATCACCTTTGTCTAATATTTCATGACACGTTGTGAATAATTTTCTTGCATATTAATTCAATAAGTTGTTTATGAAGATCAAATTGTATATGAATTGTGATAGATTGATCATCCTCGGTGAGATTTTGAGCTTAATTGGATGGATCAGATTATGCCATCTTTCTTTTTTTTTTGATTGACCCTTATTTATTAGTGCTTTAGAACTTGACTTGTTTCTTTTTGATGTATTATGTTCCATGATAAGTGCTTTATAATACAATAAATTAGGTCTAAATTGCTTAAGATTTTAGTCATTATCCACTGTATTTCCTTTATTTATTGCGATTTTTGCTTTCTTTCCACTCTAGTCTACTTGGGTATGTTATTTTGCAGGAATTAAGGTAATAAAGGGTCAAAAACAAGAGAAAAACGACCATAAAATGATAAAGAAACAAGAAGAACAAGCCCAAAGTGGAAAGAATTCTCTTTTTAAAGCTGAAATCCGACTCAGAAAGCATAAATCTGACTCAGAGCACTGAAATCCGACTCAAAATGGCCAAATCCGAGTGGGATAACTCAGAAATGACCAAATCCGAGTGGAAAGACTCAGAGTAGAGCATTGCCGAGTGGAATACTCCACTGTTGGAGAAAATTCGAGTGAAATGTTCCCTGTCAAAGCCATTCCGAGTGATAAATGGCTGACTCGAGTGAAAGATCAATGCTAAAAAGGAATAAGTCTCGGTTTTAGGAAAATTCGATTGGAAGCTGTCCGAATGCAACAATTCCGAGTGAAAAAAGGAACTGAGCTTTCATAAATGCTACCCAAAGGTATTTTCCGAGTGAAAGGATTGCTGATTGAAGTGAATCTGAGTGGGAATTTGCTGATTAAAGTAAATCCGAGTGAAGAATGCTGACTGAAGCAGGTCTGACCCAAGAACAAGTGCTTTTCTGGGCAAAAAGCTGATTCCGAGTGAATTGATTCCGAGCAGAAGGAATCCCATTGAATGAATAAATGCTGATAAGGAGAATCCGAGTAGTTTCATTCGGAGAACAAGGCATTTCGGAGTGGTGTCTTAATCGGACAAGGAAAAATCCGACCAGAAATGAATCACACTCGGGCAGACTCTCAAGTTTCACACTGAGCCCGAGTGAGAAGTCTCCAAGGAAAGGCCATTCCGAGTGAGTTGGGTCAGAAAGATGCATTTCCGAGCAAAGCAAGGCTCGGACATAAGAAGAAATTCAATCAGTCAAATTCCAACCCTTCAAGTGCAAGTTCCTGAGTAAAAGTGAAGGCCATTCCGAGTGAGTTGATTGACGACTGAAGGCCATTCCGAGTAAAAAGCATGAAGGCCGACTGAAATATTTCAAAGCAAATCTGAGTGAATTCCAAAGCAAAGCTTTAACCGAGTGGTCCAAATTCAGAGACAGCCGAGTGAAAATGATTGGGAACTGATTGAATCTGAACCAAGTGAGTCTTCAATCAGTTCCGAATGAACTCCATGAACCTGAGCCGAGTGAATGGTTTCAGTCGGATCCGAGTCCCTCTTCAGTCAATTCCGAGCAACACAAGCAAATCCGAGCAAGGATTCTCCGAGTGAAACAGTGAAAAAGAGAACCTCTCGCTTGAGCGAACCTTTATCCGCTTGAGCGAGACGGTTTCCTTCAACAAACGCTTAAGCGAGAAACTCTCGCTCAAGCGAAACCGACCGGTTTTCTTAAATACCGACCCCTCAACTCAACACCGAGTGAAGATTTCACTCGGTTTTATGTGCGAACAGTACCATTTTTTACTCGGTTTTGAGCACAGAAGGCACCCTTTCACTCGGATTTTACAGAAAAGATGAAAACCGACCCACTTTTCCACTCGGAATTTGCCCAGCTGAATAAATCCAAGCACCGAATTATTGGAAATATTAAAATAATGCAAATTGGCACAGCTGGAACTCACATGCACCGAAAGTTTCCTCCCACTTGCAATTACAACGCGTTTCTTAGCTGGATCCCCCCTTTCCATCGCCTATAAAAGGAGAAGAAGTTGCAAGCATCCAGCATCAATCATCACTTGCATCAATTACCATCAGATTCATTTTCTTTTCTTTTCTTCGTTACTTTCTCTCTTTTTCTCTTTAGTTTTCTTCTTTTCCATTTTTCTTTCTCTGTTCGTTTTTCTTCTCTTTCTTTTTATTTTCTTTTCTTTCTTTTATTTTGTAAGAGTGTGAGGGCTGTAAAAGTGAGAATTTAAATTTGTAATTGGTGGAGAAATTATTGCAACAAGGAATTACAGTGGTAAATTATTCTGAGCTTTTGGAGAAATTCGTAAGTCTTTATTTTTACCATGTCTTGTATGTTTTATTTTTCCATTATTTATATGAATTTGAATTATTTCATGAGTAGCTAAATTAATTATCTAGGGATAAAGGGGGTATGATAATATTTTATTTTAATGTTATTTTGACTTGGAATTAAATAAATTTCTGTTTTCCATTTAGTTCAATTATGCTTAATGCTTTTAGTAATTCCTAACAAGAACCTAAATGATAAAACTGTATACTTACGGGTATATTAGTAAGTTTAGGTAATAAATAGAATCGAGAGATTTATTTTTACCGGAAAGCTTTGAACTAAACCTAAGATTTTTGAGATGCTTTTTGTGACGTCGGTAAAACCGTGAAAGTAATCAAAATTCTTTTGAGGAAATAAAAGGGATTTTCATAAAATGATAATGGGCCTTTCTGAGGATTAAGCAGCGCTTTCCATAGGTTAGGTACATTAATAGGATTCCTAGAGGAACATATTAATTAGCTTTTGGAAAATTCACCTTGGAAAACTTAATTCGATTCTTATTTATGAAAAGTTAAAATTCATTAACATAAAATAGAGTCTTAATCCCCCGAAATCCCAAGATATTCTCAACTCTGATTTTTAAGTGTCAAGTAAATTTTATTTTTATATTTATTCGTATTCTGTGCAATTTTAATTTGTGCTTTATTTTATAAAAATCTTAAAAATCAATTGTGTGGATAATTAAATTTCAATATGCTGGTACTTTGAACACAGTCCCTGTGGAGAACGATAATCTTTTATATTACGCGACATAACCCGTGCGCTTGCGGGCCCTATTAAGTTTTTGGCGCCGTTGCCGGGGACTGTTGTCCCTCAAATATCGGCAATATTGAAATTCGATTAGATCATACTTGTTAATATTTTTATTGTTATTTTTATTTTTATTTTTAATTTTGTTTGTAATTTTGTCTTTTGTTCTTTATTTTGTGTATCTGTTGTTGTTTTATTTTTGTAATTGTTTGTTTTATTTGTCACTTATTTTCTATTTATGCGACGAAGCCGTAGTGTCGATCTAAACTTAGGATTTGACCCTGAGATAGAACGTACCCTTAGAGCTTTAAGAAAACAACAAAAACAATAAAAAGAACAAAAAGAAAAACAAATGGCAGACCAACACAGACCCTTAAGAGATTTTGCCGCTCCAAGTACAAATGGAAGAGGATCTAGCATCCTCAGACCCACAGTGGAGGCTAACAATTTTGAATTGAAGCCTTCACTACTCTCAATGGTTCAACAGAACCAATTCGAAGGATTACCCTCCGAAGATCCAAATCTTCACCTTCAAATCTTTCTTGAATACTGTGACACCCTGAAGATGAATGGAGCCACCAATGATGCCATTCGCTTAAGACTTTTCCCTTTCTCCTTAAGAGATAAAGCGAGAGCGTGGTTATACTCTCTTCCTGAAGGATCCATCACGACTTGGGAACAATTGTCCAGTGCTTTTATCAATAAATGGTACCCAAGGAACAAGACTGATGTGTTGAGAAAACAAATCATCAATTTTTCACAAAAAGATGATGAATCCTTGTATGAAGCCTGGGAAAGATACAGAGAGTTGCTAAGAGAATGTCCTCACCATGGGATAGAAAGGTGGTTGACAATCCATATTTTCTATAATAGACTAACTTCTACACAAAAGATCTCTTTAGATGCTGCAGCTGGAGGAGCCTTCATGAGTAAAAATGTTGATGAAGCTGAGAACCTGATTGAGGAAATAGCTCAAAACACTCACCAGTGGAACTCTGAGAGAGGATTACCTTCTAAAACACCAGGTAAGTATTCTGTTGATGCTCTTTCCTTACTTTCTACCAAAGTTGAAGCATTAACATTAAAACTTGATAAAATAGGGTCAACAGGTGCTACTAATATTGTTTGTGAAGTTTGTGGTGTTTCAGGACATGGAGCTACAAACTGCCATTTAGCAATGACCCCTAATCAAGAACAAGAAATGCATCAGGTGGATGCTATTGGAAACTACGGTGGAAATTATCAAGGTAACTACAGACCTCCATAAGGTCCACCTGGTTTCCAAAATAGGCCACCTCAATTCCAAAGTAACTACAAACCTCAACAAGAAACCTATATTCCACAAAAATCAAAGCTAGAATCCTTGATGGAGACATTTGTAGCTACTCAACTTAAACAAAATGATGAATTCTCTGATGCAATAAAAAACTTGGCTTCAAAAGTGGACTCTCTTGCCACTCACAACAAAATACTGGAAAATCAAATTGCCCAACAAGCCTCCTATTCTCAAAGAGCACCGGGAACATTTCCTGGGAAACCAGAGGCTGGACCATCTAACCAAACCATGGCTGTCACTCTTAAGAGTGGTACTCAATACGATGGGCCAGTAGACAAGACTGCAAAGGAGGAAAAGAAAGTCGATGAATCTTCATCTCATCCAGTAATTGAAGAAGAGAAACCACAAGAAAAGAAGGAGGAGGTTAAGCCATATCAACCTCCCATTTCATTTCCTCAGCGCTTAGCCAAAGCAAAGTTGGACAAATAATTTGGTAAGTTCCTTGATGTTTTAAAGAAATTGTATATTAATATTCCCTTTACAGATGCTTTGCAGCAAATGCCCACATATGCAAAGTTCCTGAAGGACATTTTGTCCAACAAAAGAAGACTGGAGGAAGATGGTACAGTTGTACTTACTGAAGAGTGCAGTGCTCTAATTCAAAAGAAACTTCCACCCAAGCTCCAAGATCCAGGTAGTTTCTCTATTCCTTGCATGATTGGTGACATAAATATAGATAAAGCATTGTGTGATTTAGGAGCAAGTGTGAGTTTAATGCCATTATTTGTTGCTGAAAAGTTAGGATTGGGTGAGTTAAAACCTACTAGGATGTCTTTACAATTGGCTGATAGATCTGTAAAATATCCTGTAGGAATTTTAGAGGATGTTCCTATTAAGATAGGAAAATTTTTTATACCTGCTGACTTTGTTGTGCTTGAAATGGACGAAGATTCTTTGATTCCTATTATTTTAGGCAGACCATTTTTAGCAACTGCAGGTGCTGTGATCGATGTCAAGAATGGTAAGTTGTCTCTGACTGTTGGAGACCAAAAGGTTGACTTCAACTTGAAAAATGTTTTAGAAAAACCTTATAATGATGTTTGCTGTACTGTGGATTTTGTCAAACAAGTGGTAAAGGAAGCAACCCTTCCTAATGACCCACTTGAAACTGTTTTCATGATTGAGCTGACAGAAACATCAGATTACTCTGAGGCCCCACATGATACTGAGGTCATGTGCGACAAAGTGGTAAGCCCCGATATGGAATTAAAACCTTTACCAGCTTCTTTAAGGTATGAGTTTCTTGGCCCTAATTCCACATATCCTATGATTATTAATGCTGAATTGAATCCATCTGAAACTGAAAAACTTTTGAAACAACTTAGGTTGTATAGAAAGGTAATAGGTTATACAATGGATGATATCAAAGGGATTAGCCCTTCTCTTTGTATGCACAGGATTACTGTAGAAGATGAAAGTAGGGCCACAGTAGAACCACTTAGGAGATTAAATCCTAAAATGCAAGAAGTGGTTAAAAAGGAAATTTTGAAATTGCTTTATGCTGGAGTCATATATCCTGTTGATAGTAGTAAATGGGTAAGTCCTGTCCATGTGGTGCCTAAAAAGGGGGGAATAACTGTGATTGAAAATGATAAACATAACTTGATTCCTACTAGGATTGTCTCTGGTTGGCGCATGTGCATTGATTATAGAAAGTTAAATAGCGCCACGAAAAAAGATCATTTTCCCCTCCCTTTTATTGATCAAATGCTTGAAAGACTTGTGAAACACTCTTATTTCTGTTATTTGGATGGGTATTCAGGTTTTCATCAAATTCCCATTCATCCATCTGATCAAGAAAAGACTACCTTCACTTGCCCTTATGGGACTTATGCTTACAGACGTATGCCTTTTGGTTTATGTAATGCACCTGCGACTTTTCAAAGGTGTATGCAAGCAATTTTTTCTGACCTTATTGAAAATGTGATGGAAGTCTTTATGGATGATTTTTCAGTGCATGGTTTGGATTTTGATAATTGTTTAACAAATTTGTGCCGAGTCTTGCAGTGTTGTGAAGAAACCAATTTGGTTCTAAATTGGGAAAAATGCCATTTTATGGTAAGAGAAGGCATAGTTCTTGGACACCTGGTGTTTGAGAGAGGTATAGAAGTTGATAAGGCTAAAGTGGAAGTAATTGAAAAATTGCCTCCACCCACAAATGTGAAAGGTATTCGGAGTTTTCTTGGACATGCAGGGTTTTATCACAGGTTCATTAAAGATTTCTCCAAGATCACAAAGCCTCTTACAACTCTTCTGGGTAAGAATGTGCCTTTCAATTTTGATTCATCTTGTATGGAAGCTTTTTGCAGGATTAAGCAAGCTCTAATCTCGGCCCCCATCGTACAACCACCTGATTGGAAACTCCCGTTTGAGTTGATGTACGATGCGAGTGATTACGCAGTGGGGGCTGTGTTGGGGCAAAGAAAGGATAAAAAGCTCTATGTAATTCATTATGCCAGCCGGACGCTAGATGATGCTCAGGTAAATTATGCCACAACTGAAAAAGAACTGTTAGCTATTGTCTTTGCTTTTGATAAATTTAGGTCTTATTTGGTAGGTTCACATGTTACTGTTTACACTGACCACTCTGCCATTAAGTATCTATTGAATAAAAAGGAAGCAAAGCCTAGATTAATTAGGTGGATTCTAATATTGCAAGAATTTGACTTGGAAATTAAGGACAAGAAGGGTACCGAGAACTTGGTCGCTGACCACCTATCTAGGTTGACATCTGAAAAAGAAGAAACAGATAATATTCCCATCAATGAATCTTTTCCAGATGAACAACTCTTGAATCTTAGTATCCAACGTGTTCCTTGGTATGCTGATTTTGTAAATTTTCTTGCATGTGGTATCTTACCTCCTGATCTTAGCTTTCAGCAAAGGAAAAAGTTTTATGCAGATGTCAAGCATTATTATTGGGATGAACCACTCCTTTTTAAGCAATGTGCAGATGGTATGATTCGAAGATGTGTTTCACAAGATGATGTCCATGCTATCTTGGATCATTGCCATTCTCTTTCCTGTGGAGGGCACATGAGCACCTCTAAAACAGCCGCTAAAATATTACAAGCTGGGTTCTATTGGCCAAATATTTTTAAGGATGTACGTAAGTATGTTCTAACTTGTGATGCTTGCCAAAGAACAGGTAACATTGGTAAGAGACAAGAAATGCCCTTGAATACCATTTTAGAAGTTGAACTATTTGATGTATGGGGTGTTGATTTTATGGGACCTTTTCCTTCCTCTTTTGGAAATCAGTTCATATTAGTGGCGGTTGACTATGTGTCAAAATGGGTGGAAGCCATAGCTTCACCCCATTCTGATGCTAAAACTGTTATTAAACTTTTCAAGAAAATAATATTTCCAAGGTTTGGGGTCCCAAAATGTGTTATAAGTGATGGAGGGTCTCATTTTATTGAGAAAACTTTTCAGACCCTTCTAAAGAAATATGGAGTTAGGCATAAGGTTGCTACACCTTATCACCCACAAACTAGTGGACAAGTTGAGGTATCCAATCGGGAAATTAAAAATATTCTTCAAAAAGTGGTGAATACATCACATAAGGATTGGTCTATTAAGTTAGATGATTCCTTATGGGCGTATCGAACCGCATACAAAACTCCCATTGGAACCACACCTTTTAAGCTAGTATATGGGAAGCCCTGTCATTTACCTGTTGAGCTAGAATATAAATCTTTTTGGGCTGTTAAAACTCTTAACTTTGATCATAAGGCTGCAGGTGAACAAAGATTGTTGGAATTAAATGAGCTTGAAGAACTCCGTCTAGATGCATACGAAAATGCCCGAATTTATAAAGAAAAAAACAAACAATGGCATGATCGTCACATCCAACGGAGAACATTTAATCCAGGTGATATGGTTTTACTGTTTAATTCCAGACTGAAGCTTTTTCCAGGTAAACTGAGATCCCGATGGTCGGGACCATTCAAGGTGACAAAAGTCTTTCCCTTTGGAGCTGTCGAACTATGGAGCGAGAAATCTGGTACATTTAGGGTAAATGGATAGAGAGTAAAGCACTATCTGACAGGTCAACCAATACAACAAGCAAGTGACTTGGACTTGTTTGATACTCCTGATGAGTAAATCCAAACGGTAAGAAGTCTGGCTGAAGACTTAAAACTTAGCACTGATAGGGAGGTAACCCTATAAAAAGTTGTTGTTTCATTTTATTTAAAAAAAAAAACCAACTATGTCAGATGCTGGTTTGGGGTTACTACAGGTAAGTTTTCTTATACTTTTATCATCCATTTTAACATTGAGGACAATGTCAAATTCTGGTTTGGGGTGGTAGGTAAGAAAACTTAACTGTTTTGTTTTGTTGTGTGATGATTATATTTTTTTTATGCATGTGTGTTTTCCTTATTTTGTTTGTAATCTTGTAATTTACCATGATTGCATGATAAATTCACTTTAAACACAAGGCTAAAGTATCTAAGGATCCCAAAATTTTGAGTAAAATTTTCAAAATTTGATTGTTTAAATGCCAAATAAATGCTTAAATGAACCTTATGTGATTAAAATTTTCTTTGAAAAGACTTTCCATGATTAGACTTGAGCCAAAATGGGTTATTTATTAAACAAATTTTCAAAACCCATATTTTCTTAATTGAGTGAATCTCATAGTCATTAATATTCTAGAACTTGTTTTTCAACCGATTCAAAATGGTTTTTGATTATATGTCTTAGGATGATAAAGGCACAATTAGGTCTTATTCTTAAGCCTCAGAATTTTGTATAATTTGACCCCTAGTTGCCCTTTTTGAGCCTAAAAGCGAAAATTTTTCTTTGAAACCTTTCATTGACTGATATTCTCTTAATGGTGAAAAAGTTGGAAATTTAGTGGAGCAAAGAAATAAAAAAGGACTTAAGAAAAATATGGTATTGGATGCAAAGAAAAGCAAGAAAAAGAAAAAAGAAAATCAAAAGGATGATATTGAATGAATTCCAAAAAGTCCATAAAAATTTAAAAATTTGCTCTGTTAAATTTATGATGATAATTTGAATCATTCATGACTGTTAAAGCCTTTTTGTATTCTATTTTTCTTGAATTTCCTACCTTGACAATACAACCCAAGGCCACGTTACAACCTTTGAAAGACCTTTAGACTTTGACATATTTTCTATCTAAACTGTGGAGTTTCTGGTTTATTAACAAGCTTATGGTAATATTTTTTGACTATGATGATTTGAGAGATACACAAACCTTGAAACACTTGAGTGAAAATTGTGAGAAGAGTATCTCAAGTCTTGACATTGAAAATTGATTCACATAAGAAAAATAAAATTGGCATTTGAATAAATTTGTTTCTCTGTTTTGGATTCCTTAGTTTATTAAGTTTAGTGTTTTCTGTATTTTATCTTGTGAATATGGTGATTGCTTGAGGACAAGCAATGTTTTGGTTTGGGGTATTTTGATAAGTGCTTTATAATACAATAAATTAGGTCTAAATTGCTTAAGATTTTAGTCATTATCCACTGTATTTCCTTTATTTATTGCGATTTTTGCTTTCTTTCCACTCTAGTCTACTTGGGTATGTTATTTTGCAGGAATTAAGGTAATAAAGGGTCAAAAACAAGAAAAAACGACCATAAAATGATAAAGAAACAAGAAGAACAAGCCCAAAGTGGAAAGAATTCTCTTTTTAAAGCTGAAATCCGACTCAGAAAGCAGAAATCTGACTCAGAGCACTGAAATCCGACTCAAAAGGGCCAAATCCGAGTGGGATAACTCAGAAATGACTAAATCCGAGTGGAAAGACTCAGAGTAGAGCATTGCCGAGTGGAATACTCCACTGTTGGAGAAAATCCGAGTGAAATGTTCCCTGTCAAAGCCATTCCGAGTGATAAATGGCTGACTCGAGTGAAAGATCAATGCTAAAAAGGAATAAGTCTCGGTTTTAGGAAAATTCGATTGGAAGCTGTCCGAATGCAACAATTCCGAGTGAAAAAAGGAACTGAGCTTTCATAAATGCTACCCAAAGGTATTTTCCGAGTGAAAGGATTGCTGATTGAAGTGAATCTGAGTGGGAATTTGCTGATTGAAGTAAATCCGAGTGAAGAATGCTGACTGAAGCAGGTCTGACCCAAGAACAAGTGCTTTTCTGGGCAAAAAGCTGATTCCGAGTGAATTGATTCCGAGCAGAAGGAATCCCATTGAATGAATAAATGCTGATAAGGAGAATCCGAGTAGTTTCATTCAGAGAACAAGGCATTTCGGAGTGGTGTCTTAATCGGACAAGGAAAAATCCGACCAGAAATGAATCACACTCGGGCAGACTCTCAAGTTTCATACTGAGCCCGAGTGAGAAGTCTCCAAGGAAAGGCCATTCCGAGTAAGTTAGTTCAGAAAGATGCATTTCCGAGCAAAGCAAAGCTCGGACATAAGAAGAAATTCAATCAGTCAAATTCTAACCCTTCAAGTGCAAGTTCCTGAGTAAAAGTGAAGGCCATTCCGAGTGAGTTGATTGACGACTGAAGGCCATTCCGAGTAAAAAGCATGAAGGCCGACTAAAATATTTCAAAGCAAATCCGAGTGAATTCCAAAGCAAAGCTTTAACCGAGTGGTCCAAATTCAGAGACAGCCGAGTGAAAATGATTGGGAACCGATTGAATCTGAACCAAGTGAGTCTTCAATCAGTTCCGAATGAACTCCATGAACCTGAGCTGAGTGAATGGTTTCAGTCGGATCCGAGTCCCTCTTCAGTCAATTCCGAGCAACACAAGCAAATCCGAGCAAGGATTCTCCGAGTGAAACAGTGAAAAAGAGAACCTCTCGCTTGAGCGAACCTTTATCCGCTTGAGCGAGACGGTTTCCTTCAACAAACGCTTAAGCGAGAAACTCTCGCTCAAGCGAAACCGACCGGTTTTCTTAAATACCGACCCCTCAACTCAACACCGAGTGAAGATTTCACTCGGTTTTATGTGCGAACAGTACCATTTTTTACTCAGTTTTGAGCACAGAAGGCACCCTTTCACTCAGATTTTGCAAAAAAGATGAAAACCGACCCATTTTTCCACTCGGAATTTGCCCAGCTGAATAAATCCAAGCACTGAATTATTGGAAATATTAAAATAATGCAAATTGGCACAGCTGGAACTCACATGCACCGAAAGTTTCCTCCCACTTGCAATTACAACGCGTTTCTTAGCTGGATCCCCCCTTTCCATCGCCTATAAAAGGAGAAGAAGTTGCAAGCATCCAGCATCAATCATCACTTGCATCAATTACCATCAGATTCATTTTCTTTTCTTTTCTTCGTTACTTTCTCTCTTTTTCTCTTTAGTTTTCTTCTTTTCCATTTTTCTTTCTCTGTTCGTTTTTCTTCTCTTTCTTTTTATTTTCTTTTCTTTCTTTTATTTTGTAAGAGTGTGAGGGCTGTAAAAGTGAGAATTTAAATTTGTAATTGGTGGAGAAATTATTGCAACAAGGAATTACAGTGGTAAATTATTCTGAGCTTTTGGAGAAATCCATAAGTCTTTATTTTTACCATGTCTTGTATGTTTTATTTTTCCATTATTTATATGAATTTGAATTATTTCATGAGTAGCTAAATTAATTATCTAGGGATAAAGGGGGTATGATAATATTTTATTTTAATGTTATTTTGACTTGGAATTAAATAAATTTCTGTTTTCCATTTAGTTCAATTATACTTAATGCTTTTAGTAATTCCTAACAAGAACCTAAATGATAAAACTGTATACTTACGGGGATATTAGTAAGTTTAGGTAATAAATAGAATCGAGAGATTTATTTTTACCGGAAAGCTTTGAACTAAACCTAAGATTTTTGAGATGCTTTTTGTGACGTCGGTAAAACCGTGAAAGTAATCAAAATTCTTTTGAGGAAATAAAAGGGATTTTCATAAAACGATAATGGGCCTTTCTGAGGATTAAGCAGCGCTTTCCATAGGTTAGGTACATTAATAGGATTCCGAAAGGAACATATTAATTAGCTTTTGGAAAATTCACCTTGGAAAACTTAATTCGATTCTTATTTATGAAAAGTTAAAATTCATTAACATAAAATAGAGTCTTAATCCCCCGAAATCCCAAGATATTCTCAACTCTGATTTTTAAGTGTCAAGTAAATTTTATTTTTATATTTATTCGTATTCTGTGCAATTTTAATTTGTGCTTTATTTTATAAAAATCTTAAAAATCAATTGTGTGGATAATTAAATTTCAATATGCTGGTACTTTGAACACAGTCCCTGTGGAGAACGATAATCTTTTATATTACGCGACATAACCCGTGCGCTTGCGGGCCCTGTCATTCCATATGCATGCTTTGATGTGATTAAGGCCATTTTTGTTTTAACCAAACACTAGCCATATGCCTTACCTTGTATATTTTCCATTGTTACCCACGTTGAGCCTATATCCATTTCTTGATTCAGCCACATAATTAGCCAATAGCCAAAAAAAATGATCACTTTTACTTAGGAATTGATTAGGAGTTTTGGAATTACTATGAATAAAGGTTCTTAATGATTGTGGAAATGTACCCAAGATATGTATGTTGTTGTTTCATTGTTCAAAAAGAAATTAAAAAAAAAGAAAAATAAAAAGGAAATGTTAAAAAAAAGAGAAGAATCGAGATATACACAAACCCAAACAATCGAGATATAGAGAGCATGAAGAGATAAATCTATCATATTTTCATCCACTCTTTGATTTGATCACTCAATTTATGCAACTAGCATGTAATGCTTCTTATTCACACTTATCATGACTTCTTGATATAAGGGATGATGTGTATTACTTATTATTTTAGATTTCAAAAAAAAGTCAAAAATCAATTTAAAAAAAAACCTTTTTCTGTTGTTTCTTATTTTAGTTTTTGGTTTAGTTTTGCCCTGGAGTGCAAAAGCTTAAGTGTAGGGGAATTTGATAAATCAATTTTAATACACTTCTTATAGTTTTACACTTGAGGTTTATTATATAATTACTATGTTTAATAATAGTATTTTAATTAAATTTTATGTTGTTTAGTTAAATTGAAGTATTATGTATATGTTTTAATTTTCATTTTTTGTATGTATCTTGAGTATCTTGCCTTGTTTTGGCCATAACTTGGGCTTTTATGATCCAAATGGGATAATTTTAGAGCTCATGAAAAGCTTAGATAGAGGCTTATATCATGATAATTAGATTTGGTTATTTTACATCTAAAAAATGAAGAAATGGAGCTTGAATCAATCAACCCTCAAGTGTCCCACCAACATTGACATAGTTCACCAAAATACACATATCTGGAGTTGTGAATATCCAAATGACCTCATTCTTACGCTAAATTCTCAATAAGACAGAGATATACAACTTTCATGTTGAAGATTTGTTGAAATTAGGCCATCTAGATGGTCATATGTGACACACAAGGTGGAGAAGATAAAGAGGAGAATGAATTTCAACATCTACCATTATCTTTTTTTGAATTATTGTAATTTCAAGCCCACCAATGTTGAAAAAATGCATTATTGATCAGAAAATGAATGTATAGTGTTATGATACCTTACCTATAAATAGATGCTTGAAGTTGTAAGGAAGATACACAAGAGATACATAAGAAATATATGCTTTAGTTTTCATTACATTTCTATATCTTTGCTTTAGTTTCTTAAGTTTTAGTTCTTTCTCTTGCTTTATTTCTTTGTTCTATATTCCATCCCTCAAGTTATGATTTTCATTTCCCTTCCTCAATATCAAGTAAGTTAATTTTATTATTTGTTATTTACTTTTATAATCAAAGTTATAGTTAATTTAATATTATCTTTCATTATTAAAAATTATAATGGAAGCTTAATCTTTTAAAATCAACTCAAGGAATTTTATTTTTCTTTATGTTAACTTTGAGTTCTTACTCTTAATATTTTCATTGAAGATAATTAATTTTCTTTATTTCTCAAATACTTATGATGGTAGATTATTTAAGTATATAATCGATTGGTATATAACTAAACAATCTATAATCTAAAATGATATTGGTTGGTCAATCAATAATCAAATTTAGAACAAAGATTAAGTCACTAAATAAGAGATTTCTATTTAGTTTCTTAACTCAATCAAACTATGGTTTTAAAGTTATTTTAGTAATTAATAAGAATATATTGATTGATTATTCTTATTAGTTCATTAATTCAATTCTAGAAGATTTTCTAGAATATAATCATTTAGGGATTCCAAATGATTCAAGGTTGAGAAATTAATTATATTTAATCATATTTGTGATCAATGATTAGTTAACTAAAGATTTATTAATTCCTTGGGTTGGTTATTTCTAAATTTGATTATTCACTCACTCATAAGTTTACTTTTTGCACTATTATATAATTACTTAGTTTTTCTTTCAATCTCAACATAAACCCCTTTTGTTATAATTAAATTGAGTGTAACTAATTGAACTAAGGTCCTCGAGATATGACTAAGGTTGTTCACCTTATACTTTATTAACTTAACTTTTTATTTGACCCGACAATGACAGCGTGTCACAAACTTGCTGACACTGAGGAGATTTTTTGTTATTGAGGGAACTAAGAGCATGTTTTGAAGAAGTAGAGAAAAATTAGGATTTATAGGAGAGGAAAACACAGAAGAACCTGTAGATTTAATATTCAGACCTTGACCATTGCCTATGATGACTTGTTCATGACCTTTAAAAAGAGACAACTGCTGAAAGTTTTGTGAATTATTGGTAATGTGCATTAAGGCTTCAGAGTTAGGATACCAGGCTTGTGCAGAAGGAGAACTACCACTAAAAGAGTAAGCATTGGCAGTGTAAGCTTGTGGTAGATTAGGTGGATATTGTGGTCTACCATAAGATTGAGATAAATTTGAGGTTGTGACTAATAAGAGCCTCGAGGAACAAAATTCTGATTGTATCGATGATAGCAGATGGAAGCATCATGACCATAGCGAAAACAGAGTTGACACTGTATAGATAAGCGACCTCAGACTCTAGCTTGTCCATGAAAATTTCTACCACGAGCATAAGAGGTATTATTAGAATCATATCCAGGAGGCCACAGTTGAGTAGAATCAGTGGCAGTAACCATCGTAAAGCGCAACTCAGATGAAAGAAGATCAATCAAAGGAGGTTTGTGAGCTAGGTTAACAGAGATATCTGTTGCATCCTTTTTGTAACATTCTAACCAAGCCTCATGTGCAAGAAGTAATGCTTTAACATCATCAACGGACATGATATCAATTTTGCTGCTGATGAATGTAACAATTGACTCACAATCACGTGGTAAACCTTACAAAATTATATCAATCTGCTCTTGTAAGGAAACAGTGTCACCAACAGCAAATAGCGAGTCAACCAAAGTCTTGATTCGAAGAACATACTTAGAAATGGATCGGCTCTCTAACAACGTGGTGCAAAGTTCAATTCGGTACTACCTTGCCTTTGCTCAAGTGAGAGAGTGATGTACGTATGGATCTTGTCCCTTAGTTCATAGGAGTGTACACATCCGATCATTCGAGTCAAGATCAGCACGGAGATTGATGATTAAAGCCAAGAGAAAAGTAATTAGTCCTGTTGTTCCCACGCAATATATGCAGGACTCAAGTGATTATTCACACGGTCTTCATCAGATGCAAATCGAAAAGGAATTGAAGGATTGAAAAGATAGATGTGCAACTGATATCCTTTGACTACTGGTTCGATTTTTTGTTTCCATAGCAAATAATTATTGTCCGTAAGTTTCTCAGAGATCATGCGTGAAAAGGTGATTAGAGCAGAAGATAAAGGGAGATTTCTGACATGATGCAGTGGATACTGATTCACCGGTTCAGGACCTTGAGGAGGCGGTGAAGGAAGCAACGGAGGCGGTGGAGGATTCATTGTCATACCTCAACTATGAAGCACTAGATCTAAACTGTGCTTTATGATACTATATTAGGTTCAAAGAAGAGAGAGAATAAGAAAGAAGAACAATAAACTGAAATTTAGGAAATGTTATTAATGTTCTGAGGATATGATATAGGAGCCTATTTATATAAAGGCAAAGAAGTATAGTTATCAACAGAGAAGTACAGTTGTCAGTTAACAACCTACAGCTAGCAGAAAACATGAAAGTTAAAAATAAGGACTAAAAGTCTAGTCCCTTTTACAGTAGGTTAAACGAATGTTCTTCAAATTGATAAATGTTAGAGTTTGAAAATTTAGGTTAAAGAAAATATTCATGTGATAGACCTAAATACGGATTTCTTTCTTGTTACATTTTCAAATATGAGTAAGTATCATCATGCATTTTACAAGTCCTTGAAAGACTAATTTTAATGTGACTACATTTTCTTTTGATTAGAAAGGCTCATATTTGTGCTTTTATTTCCTATAATTATAAAAGTACCCTTGAAGCCCAGTTGTAAAAGAAAAAAAGAAGTGGCACGGGCTAAAAACAAGAGGAAATAGGTAAAGAAATATAAGTCAAAATCAAGCACGACTCATGCTCATGCACATTAATTTAGGCCTTATAGCTAAGCATGACATATTTAATAAGCATAACCTGTGCTTAAAGGTAACATAGGTTTACAGTAGAAAGAGGTTGAATAGTGTGATTAAATCTTTGTCAAATTCTTTTTCACAAGACAACAATTTGCACATCTGTCTAAGTGTACTCAAAGACTTACTTAAAAATAAAAACAATTTAGCAAACAATTTAGACACTCGTGTGAGTTTTCATAAACTTTGATATGAAGGATAAAACAAGGACAATGATTATAAAAGAATTAAAGAAAGACAATAAACAAGTAAAATATTATACTGATTCATCTCTTGATTAAGGTTACGTCTAGCCCCTGTTCAAGCCAATGAGAGTTTGTATTAATCAATTATGAAGCTAAGTGAAACCCACACTTACTTACAAGGATCCAAATATTCTTTCACAACTTGGCCTCTCCAGGTTGATAGCTTGAGTATTCATTTTTAACTTAGCCTTTACATGTATATTACACAACTATTCTTTCTTGACCAAGACTCTTCAAGATCTTATAACTTCACAAAGAAGTAAAGGGTTCCTAAGTCTTAGCAAAAAACCTCAGGGATGTCTAAGTTTAGAAAACTGAACTGGTTGTTCAAGATATAAAAAGAGCAAAGTTCTTAAACTATTTTTACAAGAAAAGAATTAGAGTATTTTGCATAGGTTATAGAATGCATAGAAAGAAAATAAAATGATAGTTGAGGCACTTTGTACTCTTGAGTGATCTTCCTTATATAAGCTTCCTTTGAAATAGACATTATGAGACAAAGGACCTTTTATCCAGTGATCACTTGACTTTTGCACATAGCTATTAAGATGATTTGAAAAACATATTTAGTCTTTGTCAACATATGACATCTTGGTTATTTGACTTTTCATTTTGATACATAAGATGGACACTCCTTTTGAAGATATTTGATTGGATAGATAGTCTGCTTCAAGTTAAAATGGTTCTAAGTTATTGTGGAAGCATAAGTTTTGGCTTGTTGCTAGTATTTACTATCTTTATATAAGGCATCTAAGTTGAGTATGAGTGCTAAGTTATGAATCTTTAGACAACTACTTTTTCCTTGGCTTTTGATCCTCTTAACATGGATTATAGGTTCTTCAAGGGAAGAAGATGAAGCTTTCCTTTTAGCACTTACCCAAAGCTGTTTGAGAGACATGATGGCTTCCTTAATAGTAATATTACTAACATCTATCTCAATAGCCATAACAATAAAAGGCTTAGAAGCCTTACGAGGGTAGATATCTAGGGTGTCTGAGGACACTTCAATTGTCCTCTCAAAAGACTCAGATCTTAAGGTGACAGGTTCTTCAGACAAAGAGTTATCTGTAGCAGCTTCAGATGCTTGTCTAAACTTCTTAGAGTCAATCCTTATCTCGGTTATCCATTCCTCGTCCTCCTGAGGTTTTGGAAAACTCGATCTCATGCTTTCCACATCTTTAGGATGAAAAATTAAACAGTATACATGCTTTATATCTTTCACCGATCAACAAAAACAATCATAAAATACTTCTTAATGACTTTGGAGATTAATAAGGCATAAGGAACGCAAGCTCCCTTATTAGAAAGTACATTCTTTATGTGATTCAAAATCAATACAAGTAGGTTGATTTTTTTTCTTTCGCACCAGGTGGAAGACACAAAATCCATCCACCAGAGTCACATGATCCCTTGAACCTTTCCGAGGAATCACCACAGCTTTATTAAGGCATGCAAAACTATAACAATGGGAGTCATCTTGAGCATTGACCGAATAAAAAGGTCAAGTTGCATATACAAAGTGCAGTCTACCTCTCTTGAGCATTTTACTTCCTATCCTTGCATGGAGGCCCTTCATTCTTATGCACAACCAATTAAATTTGCAATTGAAGACTCATTAATTACAATGTCTAGACCTTTATTTTAGAGGTCACCACCTTGCCTATCAGACCTTGACATTTGTCCAGCCTTTGGCTAAGTTTTCATAGTAGAGAGTTAAAAGGTTGAAAAACGAGTATTATTCAGCAGTAGTGATGTACTAATCCATAAGAATGCCATGCTCTAACATTTCATAAACAAAGACTATTTTGGATTTTAAGAGATGGTCATCTTGCTTATTATCTTTACCAACGTTTTTCTTGGGTGCCATTAAAGAATTCAAAGAGAAACATAGAAGGTTTAGGGTTTCTAGTAACTTGTGAGAGAAGAAGATGAAAGGTTTAGGAGCAAAATAGGGTTTTAGGGTTTTAGAATAGAGAAAGCTTGAAGAGTTTTAAGGGGCAGTTTGATTGACCTTTTATACTTTTACCTTATTAATGATAATTTGAGGGTTGGTGTTTGAAAATGAGGAAGAGAAAAGTGATGGTTTGTGATGGTACAAAGTTAGACTTAGAAGCGGGGGGTTGAGTAAGTCTTAAACTCTTTTCTGAAAACGTACAAAATGTTTAAGCAATAAATAGTTCAACAAACCAGACAAAGGAATAGAGAATCACACAACGGAACTATCTTGGTTCACTTTAAATGCACAAGGTACGTTTAGTCCCTTCAGACCGAAGGATTTTCACTATTGTAAAACACCTTTACAATATTGCACCAACCTAGTGCAACAAGTATTTTTAACTCTATCACTTCTCGCTTAACACCCAAGTATTGTTTCAAAGAGCCACTCCTGGCTACAAACCCAAGTATGCTTTCAAAAGCCTCTTTAGGTCATAAGTATTTCCCAACACTAACAGACTCTGGTAACACACTAGATCTTACAGAAAGTAGTGATAAAGAGTTTTTAGTGCTACAACAAATAACCCAACATACAAAGATATGAAAAGATTACACAGGTACACTGAGCTACAAAGTACTACAAGTCAAGGTCTGCTAGAAGTAGAACTACAAGAAAGACTTAAGTAGTGAAAATACAAGAACTTAGAAAATTAGAGAAAAGTCTTTCAGACTTCAGTTTCTGAGAGCAACCAGAGAGAATTGAGCAATAAGGCAAAAGTCTTAGTTAGAATCACTCTTTTTGATTTGAAAGCTTCCTGTATTTATAGTCCTTCTTGAGATGACCGTTGGTTCAACTTGAAGGATGTTGGTCTCTTCAAGTATTATGCTGTCAACGAGTGTACAGACATGCTTCAGAGAGGTTTCCTTAAAAGGATTGCTTCGAAAGTCTTTAACAAAAGAGCCTTTTTCACTTATGCACTTAGAGAAAGCAAGTACGCTTTATAACAGTTGACCTTAGGCTATCTAGCCTAAGTAGATTTAGCTTTTCTAGACACCTTAAGATACGTGTAATAGTTTTCTTGATATATGTGATCATACTTTTTAACTTTTTTGTTAATTGCCTTTTTGATGACAGACACAGAGATGATATGATAAAGTCTATGAAACTTCTTATTTGGAAAAGAAAGATTCTTTTTAAAATACTTGAAGAATGAGAGAGCTTCTCGTGGTTTGTAGCTTCATACTGGCTTAATTCAATGAAGCTTTGAATGAGTATAGACTTCTTCACTTCAAGAACAATTTGAATTTATAGATTCCCCCTATTCTTGTAAGTAGAGCTCTACGGGCTTCATGTCACATTGAACAGACTGATTAGACTAACAAATGTATAAACTTCATTTTAGCTAAAAGTCTTGATGTGTATTATTAACAAATAACATGGGTTTCAAACTTCTTAGTCATGAATTCAGACTTGATTCTAATAGTTTGGTTTTTACTTATGCATGCGTCTTTAATGTGCATCAAAAATTGAAGTGTCATGTTGTTGCCATGTATCAGGTCCATTGCCTTTTTGCCAAGAAGTTAAGAGATTTTCTCTTTCTGCCATGTCATCATAAGACCAAGTTCAGACAACGTGAGCATTTTAGACATGAAAAAAACTTTAGATATGTTAGAAAACATCAAACAATAGTTGATTTCCACAACATATAGGTAAGTCACACATGCATAATTTCCCTCAATATTAAGTTAAAACAATCTTCAGCCAATGGTTTTGTTAGAATATCTACCCATTGATAATTTTTATCGTTGAACTTGATATCAAGCATACATTTTTACACATAGTCTCTTATAGAATAATGTTTTATTTCAATATGCTTAACACGAGAATGCTAAATTGGATTTTTAGAAAGATTAATTATAGATTTATTATCACACAACACATGAATGCAGTTTTCAAAGATGTTGTAATATTCTAATTGATATTTTACCCATAACAATTGTTGAAAGCATCTTAAAGCTGATATGTATTTTGCTTTCACTGTTGAGAGAGCTATAATGCTTTGCTTTTTGTTAGACTAAGACACCAAATTTACTCAAATGAAGTGACATTCTTCACTGGTGCTTTTTCTTTCAATTTTGTCTCTAGTATAGTTAACATCGTAGTAACCAATCAACGTAAAATTTTTCTAATTCTTGTAAAAGATACCAATATGAGAAAATCCAACAAGATATTTGAAAATCCTTTTTACAACTTTTAAATATGATTCTCTTGGATCACTTTGAAAATACACACATAGACAAACACTAAACCTAGTATTAGGTATACTAGCAGTTAGGTAAAGAAAAGAACCAATCATACCTTTAAAAAGAGTTTGGTCTACCCTTTTTCCTTTTTTTATTTTTACCTATGATGGATGCATTGGGGTGGGCATGAGTTTAATGTTTTCCATATTAAACTTCTGAAATAGTTTTTTAGTGCACTTTTTCTTATAGGTATAGACACTTTCTTTCTTTTGCTAAACTTGAAGTCCTAAAAGGAACGTAAGTTCTCCCATCATGCTCATTTTGAATTCACTTTGCATTAACTCATGAAAGTCTTTGCAAAGGTAGTCATTTGTTGCTCCAAAGATGATATCATATATACAGATTTATACAATGACAAAATCATCCAATTTTTTCCAACTGTACCATCTTCATTCAGCTTGTTTTTAAACACCCATCAAGTTCCAATGATGGATTTCTTGCTTGGTTTAGGAACAAGTTCACATACATTATTTTTGGTGAACAGATTGAGTTCTTCCTATATAGCCAAGATCTAATGTTGATCACTCAAGGCTTCTTCTATATTCTTGAGTTTTATGTAAGAGATTAGAGTTAGTTAGCTACAGAGTTCTACCGTCACTAAAGTGTTCGCCACTTACGTTTGGCAAACATTGTTGGTGTATGCACTACGAGCTATTAATGTATCAATTTTAACTTATCAATAAAATTAGTATTTTTAATTTTAAGACTAATTTTAATGCTATTTATCCTAGAATAATAGGTCATATGAGAATTATTCCTAAAACGTCCCTAATCAAGTATTTACATGGGGACATGTAAATACATTAAGCTTAGTGTATGAATGTACTCATGATTTGATCTCACAAATCATGGATATATGATATCAAGTATTTACACGGGTACTGGATAGACCCACCATGAGAACGTTGCATGGATCGTTACATGAGTGTCATAAACAGTTCTTAATGTGATAATGGTATATAGTCCTTTGACCTGAAGTCACTACGATTCCTACATAAGGAGTTTGTTATTTTAATAAAATTAAATGTTATCTATAATAAGATGACCATAAAGATTGTGATTAGGCAATAGACAAATTATACAGAGGGATGTGAGTAATGTAGATGGAATTTGTCTCTCCTATGTGACATGAGTGATATCTATAGGCCACTTGATGAAGTGAGACTAACGAAATGCATGGCCATGCTAGAATGAATAAATATTAGATATTTATTCTGTAAAGTCTATTCTGGTATCAAGTAAAATGAATTGGGTCATACAAGGATGACGATGACCATGCCTTGGGCCCAATTAGATATCGTGACAAAAGGAATAAATATATAAAATAATTATCACTTATAGGTCATATCGATGATAAATAATATTCAGACATAATGATGTATTGCTAGATACTGCTCTTATTTTATATTAATAATAAAATAGTTTATTATTAATATAATCGAATATTTTACCTATAGGGTCACACACATAGAGTAAGCCCATCAGATGATAGTTTTATTTTAGTTGGACTAAAAATAAAACTATTTGGGCCTAACTCATTTAGAATGAGTCTTGAGCCCAATGTTTAATGAGAGCTCAGGTCAAGACCTAAGCCTATATATAGAGCATGAGATGCTCATAGGCTGCTGCTCAGAAATTAGATTATATTCAAATTTCCATACTAGCATTCAGAACTTTGTTTTTCTGGTGGGAGTGCTTGTGTGGACTCCTAAGGGTGAAGCTACAATTGCTTCGATCGAGGAACTTGCTTTGCGTCTACAAGAGGTAAACCCTAAATCAAAAAATTTAATTTTGCATAATGCCTTGAGACATTTGTTTTTGCAACCCTTTTTGGGAATTCTTTGTGTTTCTGCTGTCTGACCCTGATGGATTCGCTAACAAACATTTTCTTTAGGTTTAACAATGACTAGGTGCCCAAAACATTAGCGATAACAATATGTCCGTTGCTAATATGTTTTAGGTAAAATGATTAGTGACAACCATAATTGCCATAATTGTGTCTGTTGCGTCAATATTTCATGACTACTTATCACGAAATTTGAAATGACGATGGTAAATTGTTTTGCTATGCTAGGTTTAAAGATAGGAGGGTTCCCATAACCAACTTCGCCCTAAATCTTTTAGCGATAGATTTCTCAGGTTTAGAGACACGTTTGTTCCATCTCTAACCTAATTTTTTTGTTATGAAATTTTAAAAGTTATTATATCATCTATTTTTAACATTGTATTGATAAATATTATTTTCTAATTATTTTCAATTTGAATAAATACTATATAATTCCTAGAGCAAATTAACGTAAATATTTCAATTCAACGTTGAAATTATAAAAATCAAATATTTTGTTCTTTTTTCATTCTTCTACATCAATGGTAATTTAATAATTTTAAATGATATATAAATTTTTAAAATTCATTACAATATTTATAGTAAATCATTGTAAATATTTTATGGCATTGTTTTAAATAATTTTGATGAATTAATAAAAATTGAAAAATTAAATTACTTCATTGTCTAATAGATTAATTGAATGTATTGACAGTTACGGAAAAAAGGATAAAGTGTGTTGAGGTTGTATGGATTCAATTAAGTAAAAAATAAAAGTAAAACCTATCAATTTAATGATGCATTTTAACTAAATTTAATAATGGCTTAAGAAGAATAAATATATATTAAAAATAAATGCAAATTATGAAATTACATAGGAATATTGATGAACTATCCTGTATAGGTAAATACTTCTAGTGCCAGCAATGGTCTTGATTCTCTCTTATATATTACACCAATTCAGTGGGGATCCAATATTATCTTTCTTGGTCTAGCGGGGAATCAGGAGTCTTTATGTCTGATCTCTGGATATCACACCAGTCTAATGTGTTGAGGAGCAAAAGAATGTGTCACCTACAAAGACACTCCGACACTCAAGTCAATTCAGATACTTAATATCAGAGCCCAAGCGTAAGTTAGTGAATGCAACATACCTTTGAAAGTCATAAATAAGGAGTATTTTTAAGGTTGAGTGGCAGTTAAGTCCTACATGGCATTGTGTCAGTACGGATATAAGAATAACAAGAAAAGGTGACACCTATGTAGACATTCCTGTATTTATATGTTGATGTAGGTTTTGATAATGACACAACAAATGAAGAAATATTAAGGATGTTGTCAAGCTATTAAATTTGATGAACAACCAAGTACTTGAGTCAAAGCATTCATAAAGGTCTCAATCAAGTGAAAAATGATCAACAAAATGCCAAAGAATCAAAGGAACAAAGAACCATGAGCCAAATGATCAAAAAGGGCCCAAAACACAACAAAACTCAAAGGAACAAGTCCAGGAATCGATTCACCACATGGGGAATCGATTCATGCTACTATAAATACATGGGAATCGATTCACTAGAAGCAAGAATCGATTCATGGTGCCAAATAAATGTAGGAATCGATTCATTGGAAGAAAGAATCGATTCATAATGGAAAACAAACGCAGAAATCAATTCATCATGTGTTCTTAGTTAGTTTTACACGTTGAAACAGCCTGGAATCGCACACGGATCGCATTATGACTTCTTTAACTTAACATTCCATGCTCCACTGAAGCAGTCCATACTCCACTGCATTGAAGGGACTAATAAATTTGTCCAGCCATGCTCCACAATCTGCACGCTGCAATTTTTAAAGGACATGGACCATGCTTGAATTTGCTATAAATAGGAAGCAAATGTGAAGGAAAAATGCACCACACAGCAACGAGAATAACTCTTGCTTTCTCTCTTCTCCTCCAGCGTTCACTTCTTCTTTTCTTAGTCAAATTACTCTCTGTTCTAATTTTTGTTTGAAATATTATTTTGAGAGTTAGCTTGTGAGGAAAATATTTTGGGTGAGCTAAAATTTGCATATCCTCTCTTTGAGAGTTACCATTTTGTTAGAGCTTAAATTTGTATATCCACTCTTTTGGAGAGTTATTCTTGTACACTTAAACACCAAAAATCTTAGAGTTGTGGGTTGGGTTTCAACCTTGTAAATTGTGAGATTGAGAGATTGGGTGGGGTGCCCTTGTACTTGTGAGAATTGGATTCTTGAGTGTGGGACACTAGGAAGCCGCGATTGATCAAAGTTATATCTCTAATCTCTAATAGTGGAAATCCTCTAAGTGGGTTTCTTAGAGGCGAGACGTACACCGGTGTGGTGGAACTCGTATATATCGATTTGCAAATCTCTCTTCCCTAAACTCATTTAATTTGTGCACTTCACTTGCTTGCTTCATTTATTGTATTATTGCCAATTAATTTAGACTAAGTGCATGTTACATTAAGTTGTAAATTATTTCGATTAATACTGTTGAAATTAGCTTTAAGTAATATTCTTGAATTAATTTGAAATCTTTCTAAGTACCATAAATAGTGTTGTGATTAATTTGATTCCATTTCTTGAATATTACTTAGATCTTTTAAGTGCTTATTATTTTGTCTTGTGTATAAATTGTTACTACTTGCCATTAAGATTATCATCTTCAATAAACATAGTAACTAAAGAATCAACTTCAAAAGCATTCAAAGTAAAATTTTTTAATACTCGATTCACCCCCCTCTTGAGCACTTGAGGCCACTTGGTTAACAATTCCTAATACCTTCTGCAAGTTAGTTACTGGTGTGCCCCAGCAGTTTAATCAGATATGTCATGACTCCATTTTGTAGGGACATTGTGTTAGGGAATCCCATCAGGGTCAGGCAGCGGAAACACAAAGGATTCTCAAAATAAGGATTGCAAATACAAATGTCTCAAAGCATTATACAACTAAAGTTTTGATTTAGGGATTACCTATTGTAGACGCACAACGAGTTCCTCGATCGAAGCAATTGTAGCTTCGCCCTTAGGAGTCCACACGAGCACTCCCACCAGAAAACTAAAGATCTGAATGCTAGTACAGAATTTTAGTGTAATATAATTTCTGAGCGATAGCCTATGAGCATCTCTTGCTCTATATATAGGCTTAGGTCTTGACCTGAGCTCTCATTAAACATTGGCTCCTGACTCATTCTAAATGAGTTAGGCCCAAATAGTTTTATTTTTAGTCCAACTAAAATAAAATTATCCTCTGGTGGGATTACTCTATGTATGTGACCCTATAGGTAAAATATTTGGTTATATTAATAATAAACTATTTTATTATTAATATAAAATAAGAGCGGTATTTAGCAATACATCATTATGTCTGAATATTATTTATCATCGACATGACCTATAAGTGATCATTATTTTATATATTTATTCCTTTTGTCACGATATCTAATTGGGCCCAAGGCATGGTCGTCGTCATCCTTGTATGGCCCAATTCATTTTACTTGATACCAGAGTAGACTTTACAAAATAAACATCTAATATTTATTCATCCTAGCATAGCCATGCATTTCGTTAGTCTCACTCCATCAAGTGGCCCATAGATATCACTCCTGTCACATAGGAGAGACAAATTCCATCTACATCACTCACACCGCTCTGTATAATTTGTCTATTGCCTAATCACAATCTTTATGGTCATCTTATTACAAGTAACATTTGATTGTATTAAAACAATAAAGTCCTTATGTTGGAATCGTAGTGACTTCAGGTCGAAGGACTATTGTCGCAACCTGGATCGCGACGACGCGGCGAAAAGAGAGATTACCAAAAGGTATGAAACAGGGAGTCGCCACCAACATTTTTATCCATAGGAAAAACATTGGAAAAAACTAAGTTCAGTAAAGCACTGGTTAAAAATTGAGATTCAAGTTCGGGAGTCGATTACGAGTAGGGAAGGTATTAGCACCCTACATCGCCTGTCAAAAACAGTACCAAGATTGAAAATGCGCAACATAAATAGCCTTGCAAAAGATGGTTTATTTCTTCCCTTTCATTGTTGTATTTTTTATTTAAAAACGACAAAATGGAGTGAGAGAAATGTACAAACATAGAATATCGAAGCGAGGTCAATGGGACATTTCATCCGGATTAAACTCGATTTCGATATAAGACAGAGAGAGGAAAAGAATGCTAATAAGGCGTCACGCCTAAATTATACATCCTCGAATAAAAAAAAGACAGGGATAGGAAAGAGATAAGCGGGACGTCTTGTCCTAAGTATCCATTCCCTATGAACTGTGGCGAGGTTTGAACAAAAACTAGGGGGAAATCAACAAGACGTCACGTCTAAATTGATTTTCACGGAAACGACAAAAAGCAACAACACGAAAGAAACGCAAAAAGCAAGAAAATAAATCAGTAAAGGGAAATAAGAAAGATGGGCCCGACAGGAGTTAAAGTCCTGCTCCTACGTATTCTTGAATTATCAAGAAATCAGGGTTACGTAGTTCTGAGTTTTTCTTTTAAAAGATTGGGAAAATGTTGGTGGGTATCATTTTGGTAAGGAACCCATACAAGACGAAGTTCTTCATACGTGTACGGATCCTATAGAGATTGTGTAGACAGAAGTATTTTCCGTACGACACTGACTAAAAATGATTTGTTTCTTTTTTTTTTGACTTTATCTAGATTTCAAAGAAAACACAAGAGACATTTACTTCTTTTCATTATTATTACAAAGTAAAAAGAAATTTAACTGAATGAACTTTAGGAAAGTAAACAAGTCCAAAAATACAAACTCAGCAGATGAACGTTTAATAATAAAAAAAATGAAAGGAAAAAACACAGAACAGAACTGGTGGTGAGGTTGTTGAGGGAACAACTTACAGATGTTGACCGGTGTGGATTCTGCTGGTGTGGATATGGGGTTGAAGGACCGAACAGTGGCGAGGAAATCCAGGAAATGTTGGGAAGATATATTGGGTTTAGGAGGCTGGGACAGTGTGGTGTTCAAGGAATATGGGACAGTGTGGAGATTGATGGATGTTGGGACGATGTAGTGTTCAGGAGCTGTTAGGACGGTGTGGTGGGAAGTGTTGGGACGGTATGGTTTTGGGGTATTGGGGCGGTATGGTGTTTAGGAGTGAACTAGGACAGAACTGTGTGAAGGGAATGAATTCCTTAAGACTCTTGAAGCGAAATTTAGAAGTTTCCCCTCTTTCCAACTCTGGACCGTGCCAAGAACTTACCAGCCAGCCCCTTGAAAACACAACCCCAGTAGCTTCTTTGGCTGGGGTATTTATAAGGCTTAAAGGTATGGGTTGAGTGTTTGGGACAACCAGAGTTTCCACTCACCCATACGCATAGTGGTGCCACCCTGGCCACTATCTGTTTGTGGGGAGCAGGGTTTCAGTGGGGTATTTTTAATTGTCCACTTTCGCCTCCCTGTCTGCCATTCTTGGGGAGTGCGATTCCAGGTCATCATGCATAAATTTCCGACCTCGCCCATCTGTTGTCAAATTTGTGACATCAGTTAGCAAAGACATCAGTTGGACGGAGTCTCCATTGATACATTGTGGTGTCTCAAGAACCTTTACCTATGTCTTCACACCGGTTGAGTCTTCCAATGTAATCACAGGGGCGGTGTTCTCCTTCCTAGTCCGGATCTACCACCAGCTGGTGTGCCTATTTTTGATCTGAGTCCGCCCACGAGATCGTCGTTTCTTACTTGGGCCGGACTCACTCGTCTTTTTGTTGTCAGATCCGCGACATCGGCCATTAAGGGACTCCTGAGGCGAGGACGGTTGGGCGGAGTTGAGGTGAGGACGGTTGGGCGGAGTTGAGGTGAGGACGGTTGGGCGGACTCTTTAGGTGACGACGGTTGGGCGGAGTTGAGGTGAGGACGGTTGGGCGGACTCTTGAAGTGAAGACGTTTGGGCGGACTCTTGGGTGAGGACGGTTGGACGGAGTGTTGAGGTGAGGACGGTTGGGCAGACTCTTGAGGTTTAGGGTTTAGGGTTTAGGGTTTGGGCGGACTCTTGAGGTGAGGACGTTTGGGCGGACTCTTGGGTGAGGACGTTTGGGCGGACTCTTGAGGTGGGGACGGTTGGGCGGAGTGTTGAGGTGAGGACGGTTGGGCGGACTCTTGAGGTGAGGACGGTTGGGCGGACTCTTGAGGTGAGGACGTTTTGGCAGACTCTTGAGGTGGGGACGGTTGGACGGAGTGTTGAGGTGAGGACGGTTGGGCGGAGTGGGTGTTCCCCCCTTTTGGAATTTGGACTGGTTATATTTCCATTTGGGACCGGTGTCTTTTCCATTTGGGTCGGACCGAAATAGGTGTTCACAGATGCCCCTCTTTACTCCTTTTTCACAAGAGAAATACGGAATCTTCGTATTTCCGAGGTGAAAAGGGAGTAAAGACATGAACACCGATGTAGGGGATAAATGGGACCCATCAACTGGTCATCGTCCTTGCAAAGTATAGAACCTCGGATTAGAGCATCATGACCACCCCGTCCTCAACTTGTTCCCTTTTGAATGGCCGGTGTATTGTGCATGACATCAGCCTTAGCAACTTAAACCCTGGATCCAATTCTATCCGAGGTAGGTTTCATGATACCGTCTGTTACGCCCCAAAGTAGTAACCGGTGTAACCACTGGGACACTGTCCCTTGTGACCTAATTCATGGTTCCTAGTTTGCTCGATTTGAGGGTCATGACACCGCCCTTTGAACTACCACCCATGTCTTGGAATAGAGAGAACCTCATCCACCTAGTGTCAATATCGGACCAACACCGTTTTTTTTTTTTGAAATAGACGAACAAAAAGTAAAGGGTACCTGAAAAGGCGAACTGGAAAATGAAGGAGGCCTGAATAGGCGAACAGAAAAGAAAAGGAATGCCTGAATAGGCGAATGAAAAATAAAGGATGCCTGGATAGGCGGACGGAAAGTAAAGGATGCCTGAATAGGCGGACAGAAAGTAAATGAATGCCTGAATAGGCAAATGAGAAGTAAAAGGATGCCTGAATAGGCGGACAAACAGTAAAGGGATGCCTGAATAGGCGAACAAACAGTAAAGGGGTGCCTGAATAGGCGGACAGAAAGTAAAGAGGTGCCCGAATAGGCGAGCAGAAAGTAAAGGATGCCTGAATAGGCGGACAGGAAGTAAATGGTGCCTGAATAGGCGGACAGAAAGTAAAGAGTGCCTGAATAGGCGAACTGAAAGTAAAGGATGCCTGAATAGGCGGACAGGAAAGGAAAGGAATGCCTGAATAGGCGAATGAAAAATAAAGGATGCCTGAATAGGCGAACAAAAAGTAAATGGCCTGAATAGGCGGACAGAAAGTAAAGAGTGCCTGAATAGGCGAGCAGAAAGTAAAGGATGCCTGAATAGGCGGACAGGAAGTAAATGGTGCCTGAATAGGCGGACAGAAAGTAAAGAGTGCCTGAATAGGCGAACTGAAAGTAGAGGATGCCTGAATAGGCGGACAGGAAAGGAAAGGAATGCCTGAATAGGCGAATGAAAAATAAAGGATGCCTGAATAGGCGAACGAAAAGTAAATGGCCTGAATAGGCGGACAGAAAGTAAAGAGTGCCTGAATAGGCGAGCAGAAAGTAAAGGATGCCTGAATAGGCGGACAGGAAATAAATGGTGCCTGAATAGGCGGACAGGAAGTGAAGAGTGCCTGAATAGGCGAACTGAAAGTAGAGGATGCCTGAATAGGCGGACAGGAAAGGAAAGGAATGCCTGAATAGGCGAATGAAAAATAAAGGATGCCTGAATAGGCGAACAGGAAGTAAATGGTGCCTGAATAGGCGGACAGAAAGTAAAGAGTGCCTGAATAGGCAAACTGAAAGTAGAGGGTGCCTGAATAGGCGGACAGGAAAGGAAAGGAATGCCTGAATAGGCGAATGAAAAATAAAGGATGCCTGAATAGGCGAACAGGAAGTAAATGGTGCCTGAATAGGCGGACAGAAAGTAAAGAGTGCCTGAATAGGCAAACTGAAAGTAGAGGGTGCCTGAATAGGCGGACAGGAAAGGAAAGGAATGCCTGAATAGGCGAATGAAAAATAAAGGATGCCTGAATAGGCGAACAGGAAGTAAATGGTGCCTGAATAGGCAGACAGAAAGTAAAGAGTGCCTGAATAGGCGAGCTGAAAGTAAAGGATGCCTGAATAGGCGGACAGGAAAGGAAAGGAATGCCTGAATAGGCGAATGAAAAATAAAGGATGCCTGAATAGGCGAACGAAAAGTAAATGGCCTGAATAGGTGGACAGAAAGTAAAGAGTGCCTGAATAGGCGAATGGAAAGTAAAGGGTGCCTGAATAGGCGACTAGAAAGTAAAGGGTGCCTGAATAGGCGACTAGAAAGTAAAGGGTGCCTGAATGGGCGAATGGAAAGTAAAGGGTGCCTGAATAGGCGAATGGAAAGTAAGGGGTGCCTGAATAGGCGAATGGAAAGTAAAGGGTGCCTGAATAGGCAAATGGAAAGTAAAGGGTGCCTAAATAGGCGACTAGAAAGTAAAGGGTGCCTGAATAGGCGAATGGAAAGTAAAGGGTGCCTGAATAGGCGAATGGAAAGTAAAGGGTGCCTGAATAGGCGAATGGAAAGTAAGGGGTGCCTGAATAGGCGAATGGAAAGTAAAGGGTGCCTGAATAGGCAAATGAAAAGGAAAGGATGCCTGAATATGCGACTGGAAAGTAACTTGTGGGGTTGACCCTCAGTTGACAGGAAATGCAGAGATTGGGAGAGCTAACAGGACGTCTCGTCCGGATTAACTCACTGGACCTAAAGGCTCAGGGTGATGCCCCAGTTTGAGATGACTGAAAGAATTGCTCTTTGACTGAAAGAGCGTGATCCTGGGGTGATTCCCCCCCAGTTTGAGATGGTTTGAAGGAATCTTGGGGAAAGGCCAGAATAAAAAAAATCTGGGGAGATGCCCCAGTTTGAAGGTTCTTGAAAGAATCTCGGGGAATCATTCCCTGTGATTGTAGGAGGAGAGACATGGGGAATCGTCCCCTTGATTGCGAAAGGAGAAACATGGGGTGATGCCCCGGTTTGACCTGATTTAAGAGAATCCTGGGGAATCGTCCCCTTGACGGTAAGAGGAGGAACATGGGGAATCGTCCCCTTGATTGAGAAAGGAGAAACATAGGGTGATGCCCCAGTTTGACACAATTGGAGAGATTCTTGGAGATTGGCTAGAACAAAAGAAATCTGGGGAGATGCCCCAGTTTGGAGGTGATTTGAAGGCTGTTGGGGAACTACCCCTTGAATGAACAAAAGGAATCTGGGGAGATGCCCCAGTTTAAGTTGTTTAAGAAATGTATTTCTACTAGAGGAGGATTGATGGTTCAGGGTACTGCCTCTTTAGGCGTAAGAGAATGATCCTGGGGTGATGCCCCAGTTTGAACTATTTGCTTTGAAACCTCAGGGAGCTGCCCCTTGAGCGAGAAGGAAATGATTCTGGGGTGATGCCCCAGTTTGATTTGTCTGGGAAGTGTAATTCCACAGGAGAAGGATTGATGGCTCGAGCATCGCTCCTAGATTGGGAAGGTAAAATTTGGGGTCCGCCTAGTATGTGTAGATTTACTGAGAAAAAACGTGCTGGGGCTCTTTGGGAAGAGTTCTTCTTACCTGAGTGTTGGAGTGTATCAAGTAGATTCCCCGGAAGGGAGTTTGAAAAGTGTCAGCTTTGGCAGTTGAGGAGAAGACTTCAAGAAGTGCCAACTTTGGTGTTTTGGGGAAAGGCTTTGAGGAGTGCCAACTTTCACAATTAAGGAGAAGACTTTAAGAGGTGCCAGCTTTGGTGATTTGAGGAAGGAATTCTAAGCAGTGCCAACTTTGGCGATCAAGGGGAACTTGAATGATTCTAGTTTTGGCAGCTGCGGTTCCATTAAGGAAAAGGTCTTGATTGGGGCGTCAGAGCTTGACATGACCGTCCGTTACAATAACCTGCAGAAAAAAGGGTAAATAGTGCAATGATGTATTCAAAAACTGGGTAGGTCCTGTGAAGCCGCGGTCCTTAGGATAACTCATGGACAGAGGAGAATCAAAAAGGCGATCATAGCTTTGAAGCGCATGCCTGGCTGAGTCTTCACGATGATTGTCTAAGACGAGGTCGAGTAGTGGGAGCATCTCGTTCCTCACGACTTTAAATGTTCACCATTCTTTCATTTTATTTTTATAAAAAACACAATGTTTTATCAGATTGTGAACACCTCTTTTTGTCCGGCCAATTGGTACAGTTCCATCCTTTGAGCACTCTTTTATGCGCATGGTTCATTTGAAAATTCATAACTCCTTCATACGATCTTTGATTCGCGCAAACCCAGTCTCTAAATTTTCGTAACAAAATTGTCTACAACTTTTGTGAAGACCTTGAAGGCTGAATCCTTACCAATTGGTACAGTTTTAATAATCTTCCTGGACTTGCTCCAGTTTCATGACTGCTCTGCACATCTTTAAGAAAAAATTCATATCTCCCTCATATGATACTGAAATGACCCCATTCTTTTTTCTATGGCTCCATATCAAATAGATCTACAAACTTCATGAAGGTCACAAAAGCTAATTCTCCACCCATTTTGCCCAGTGAATTTATTTTGCTTGCAAATGTATTTCCGTCACACTCTGGAGCAGTTTTCATAGATGGGCCATATCTCCCTCGTTTCTTGATGAAAATTTTTGTGCCATATATCAAATTAAAGCTAAGAGAAAGATATACAAACTTCATGAAGGGCACAAAAGCTAATTCTCTACCCATTTTGCCCAGTGAATTTATTTTACATGCAAAGGTATTTTCGTCACACTCTGGAGCAGTTTTCATAGATGGGCCATATCTCCCTCGTTTCTTGATGAAAATTTTTGTGCCATATATCAAATTAAAGCTAAGAGAAAGATCTACAACTTTCATGTTGGACTCTTTTTCAAATTTGGCACGCATCAGCCTTCAAATGCATGAGCAAGTTTGTGATGGTGGGCAAGGCACTAAAGATCATAATGGAGCACTAAGGATCATAATGGAGCACTAAAGCATCATAATGGGGCACTAAAGATCATAATGGAGCACTTAAGTTGATAATGGAGCACCATGGACTTGTTAATTGGAGAGTGCACCTTCCATTACAAATTTTTTATGGCAATGGCTGCTTTTGCATTCCTATAAATAGGCACCATGAGCATTCATTCAAGGAGGGATTCTTCATTGAAGGCAATCAAGTCTTGGGAAGCCATTCGTTTCTCCTCTTCTTCTTCTCTGTTGCATTTGTTCTTCCAGCAAGTTTTTTTTCATTTCCGGCAAGTTTCTTTTCATTTCCAAGTTTTTCCATTTCCGGGTTAGTTTCTTTTCCAGATTATTATGTTCTTTTCTTTTCTTTACTTTTCTTTGTAGTTGTTATTATGTAGTTTCATTTCTTCTTCCAGCAAGTTTCTTTTCATTCCCAAGTTTTTTTATTTCCAGGTTATTTTTAATAAAGTATGCTATTATTAATAAAATAATAAAAAAATAAAAAAAATAAAATAAAAAAAAAAATAATAAGTAATAAGTTTTGCATATGTTTTATTTTCTAGCCTAAAAATTTCCATTTTTTAACCGTGTCGTACGGGAACACTTCCGTCTACACAATCTCCTTAGGATCCGTACAGGTGCGAAGAACTTCGTCTTGTATGAGTTCCCCATCTCAATGACTTCCATCATCATGTTCCGAGTCAAAATTTTTCCTCAGAACTACGTAACCCTGATTTCTTGATAATTCAAGAATACGTAGGAGCAGGACTTTAACTCCTGTCGGGCCCATCTTTCTTATTTCCTTTTACTGATTTATTTCCTTGCTTTTTGCGTTTCTTTCGTGATGTTACTTTTTGTCGTTTCCGTGAAAATCAATTTAGACGTGACGTCTTGTTGATTTCCCCCTAGTTTTTGTTCAAACCTTGCTACAATTCATAGGGAAGGGATACTTAGGACAAGACGTCCCGCTTATCTCTTTCCTATCCCTATCCTTTTTACCCAAGGATGTTTAATTTAGACGTGACGTCTTATTGGCATTCTCTCACCCTCTCTGTCTCATATCGAAGTCGAGCTTAATTCGGACGAAACGTCCTATTGACCTCGCTTCAACATTCTATGTCTGTACAGTTCTCTACTCCATTCTATCATTTTCAAAATAAAAGGGAAGAAACCATGTTTTATTTAAGGCTATTTATATTGTGCTTTCAATCTTGGTACTGTCTTTGACAGGCGATGTAGGGTGCTAATACCTTCCCTACTCGTAATCGACTCCCGAACTTGGATTTCAATTTTTTAACCAGTGCTTTACTGAACCTAGTTTTTTCCAATGTTTTTTCCTATGAATAAAAACGTTGGTGGCGACTCCCTGTTTCAAACAAGGTTTCACTCTCTCTCGCCACGCCGTCGCGATCCAGGTTGCGACAGATGGCGACTCCGCTGGGGACACTTAAGAGAGTCAGGCCAGTTTGATTGAAAGCGCATGTTCTTTTTATATAGCCTTTGTTAGCTTGGATTTCTTCCCCCTTGTTTTATTTTCTGTTAATTGTTGTGAATGTTTGTGTTTGCATGCTTGTTGAACCCTAGGGTAGAGGACCATGTTACTTTCCTGTAATTATTGAACCCTAGGGTAGACGACTTTGTGTATTTGTTCTGTGTTTGTTCTTTGTGCAGAATGAAGTAAGGTAAAAAAGTATTGAATGCCCTTTCACACACTACACTCACAAATTACTCGCACACACTTATGAGTGGCGCCCTATACCCGGGCCCCAAATGAAGCTTAAGTTAGGAGAGGTTGGTAACGGAATCGTATGGGATGTACTTCCTATCCGGTGTTCGTGAGAACCTCAACCAGAGTTTGACCTCTCATGATATACGCACCTAGTGGTTCCTCACTGTTGCGTCCCTGTCATGGGTAGGATCTTGGCTCTGGTGACCTTCTAGAAGTCTAGAATAAGCCACCTGGTGTGAAGAGCCACTTTTAGACAAACCATAGGGCCTAGAAAAGACTTCCAACAAAACCCGACCTAGGCCACGAAAGGGCACTCCACAGAAAATTGCATAGATTTAAAATATAAAGTGAGAGATTTGATCAAGGCCGAATGGATCAATTTTCCAGGAAAGGACTCCTAATGTGACCATAAATCCCCTGCCCAATCATGGAAGTTCGGAAGTTAATGCCGTGGTGGCCGATATTGAAGATGGTTTTGATGATAATGCTGATTCGGTGGCCGTTTGCCCGCCGGGCTAAGAGTTCAGTAATTGGGAGGCTGTCGAACTCCCTATGATTCTTAAATGATTCACCAAAAATTTGTCATTGCCTTAATGTCTTGATTATCGCTCTGCTATGCCTAAGGCTCTGGGACTTTTCATGTAATAAGGGCAAAAAAAAAAACTTGTTTTACCAGTCAATCAATAAATATGTATCGAAATTCAAAAAAAATTCTCATCCCTTTATCCTTGCTTTTGACTCATTCTCTTTAACTTGCTTTTCCTTTTTCTTCTTTATTTTGCCATAACACACTAAATTACAGATCCAAAAATGATCCTCTTGAGACTAGTGAAATGACAATCCTGCTTCATGATTTCGATCACTCAGTCGACTATGCCGACGAAGGAGGTAGGGAATCCTACGAGCCACTATCCAAGTTTACAAGATTGTTAGAACAAGAGGATCAAGATGGGTATACCCCTAAGTCAAGAGCAATTGAAGGAATCACGGGGGCAACCTATCAGAAGGCATGGAATGACAATATGGGCAAGTCCCGAATTGGACAAGTGGTAGGCCAGTCATTTAAGGAAACCTCAACAGTTGCCAGCAAAATAGGGGGGAATCGCTTATGTCTATAAATGTAGACACAACTGAGGAAGACTTTGCCAAAAAAAAAAAGAAAAAAAAAGAAAAAGAAAAAAACAAATAATACAAAAAAAATGAAAAAAATAAAAAAATAGAGCCAAGCTCGAAGTCCAATGCACATACCAAGCAGGGAAAGCTGGTTACGTCCAGATCATCAAGCAAGCTGTCATTTTCTGTATTGGGGGAATAAATGTCACTAGACCAAGAACTTGTATTCTTATCATCATCAACACCTTAAAAGGTACGCTATTCCTCATGCTCATGTAACCAAGGAAATAGTCTATCAGATTGAGTCATTGCATCATCAAGGGGATAAAAAATAGAATAAAACAAAAAAAATCATCAAAAAAATGAAAAAAATGAAAAAAATGAAGAAAATGAAAAATCCAAAAAAATGAAATCAAAAAAAAAGAGAAAAAAAAGGGGCCAAAATGATGACTCAGAGTAATTCTCTCATTGATGCTAAAAGACTCACCAATATTTCCTTGGGTACATGGCATAGGAGTAGAGTCTCCTATTTGAGATTACATCAGTTCCCTAAAGGACCCAAACTAAATTTGGAAAAGGTTAGGCAGACTCAGCTGGAGTGTGATCAGTTTCAACCTTTTACTGTAAAAGATGCAGCCAAAAAAAAAAAGAAGAGAAAAACACAAGAAAAGAGCTCGCTAGGTTGAAAACCTGAAAGGGCGGCCTAGGCAAAAGTTAGAGCAACTCAGTGAGTCGAAAACCTGAAAAGGCGGCTCAGGTAAAAATTAAGGTCAAGATTTCGGCAGAGTAAGTGAAATTTCCAATGCAAATCGCGCAAACTGGGGCATGTGGACCATGGTCAAACTACCCCCTCAAAAGCAGAGTTGAATGATGTACTTGAGGTCGTGACGCAGGATTAAGGTTCTCAGTAGTCTCAGGAATTCACTGGAGGATCCTTGAACTTGCTTGGCCTTGACCTGTCCTATGTAACTTCATTTCATCCCATCTATTTTCCCTATTGTCCACTCCCTGTATATTGTTTGACATACATGAATAAAGTTCATCCTTTTTCGATACGTGTTATGAATTGCATTGATCTGATAAAACATTGTGTTTTTATAAAAATAAAATCAAAGAATGGTGAACATTTAAAGTCGTGAGGAACGAGACGCTCCCACTACTTGACCTCATCTTAGACAATCATTATGAAGACTCAGCCAGGCATGCGCTTCAAAGCTATGGTCGCCTCTTGCATTCTCCTCTGTCCATGAGTTATCCTAAGGGTCGCGGTTTCACAGGACCTACCCAGTTTTTGAACTTATCTTTGCACTACTTACCATTTTTTTTGCAGGTTATCTCACAGACAGTCATGCCAGGCATTAACACCTCAATCAAGTCCCTCAAGCCCCCTCCTCAAATCGCCTCAGAACTCCTTCCCTAAATCGCCAAAGCTGGCACCTCTCAAAGTCTTCTCTTCATTCTCCAAAGCAGGCACCGTTCTAAATCCCTTTCTCCTTAATCGCCAAAGTTGGCAATCTTCAAAGTCTCCCGCTCAACTCCAAAAATCAGCATCTCTCAAATTCTCATCCCCCTAGTGGAACCTTCCTTGCTAAAGTTGGCACTTCTCGAAACTCCATCCTTAGGTCGCCAAAGTTGGCACTTCTCAAAGTCTCCTCTTCAATCTCCAAAGCAGACACCGTTCTAAGCCTCTTTCGCCAAAGTTGGCAATCTTCAAAGTCTCCCACTCAACTCCAAAATCAGCACCTCTTAAATTCTCATCCCCAGTGAAATCAATCGCCAAAGCTGGCACTTCTCAAGATCTCTTCCCCAATGAATCCCAAACTTTCCATTCTCAATCAAGAGGCAGTACCCGAATCACCAAATTCTTCCCCAGTAGAACTACACTTCCCAGACAAATTAAACTGGGGCATCACCCTAGATTCCCCCAAAGCCCTTTAGATCATGTCAAACTGGGGCATCTCCCCTAGGATGTTATTTTTTATCAACCCAAGAGCAATACCCCACGCTCCCGGGAAGTTTGAGCCGGGACATCACCTCGGGTCTCTCTCTGTCAAAAGGGAACGTACCCCAAGCTTCTTCAACCGCCCTAACTGGGGCATCACCCCATATCCTTCTCCCAGCCTTGAGGTGATACCCCTAAATCTTCTAATCTTTCCAAAATTGGGGTATCACCCCAAATCTTTCCTTTGTTCGAGGGGCAGTATCCATAGCTCTTTTAGCTAGATTTTCCCTCATTTCTCTTCCTACTAATCAAGGAACAGTTCCCCGAATCATCCAAGACAGCTTGAACTGGATCATCCCCAGATTTCTTTCCTTTAGTAAGCCCACCATACATCCCCAGTGGACCCTAGATTTTTCCTTCCAGTCAAGAAGTAGTTCCCTGAGATCCCTTCAATCTTCCTAACTGGGGCATCTCCCCCAGATTTCTTCTATTTTAGTCAAGGGGCAATTCCCCAAGATTCCTTTAAATCATCTCCAACTGGGGCACCCCAGGTTCACCCTCTTTCAGTCAAAGAGTAATTCCCCAAGAACCTTCAGTCATGTCAAACTGGGTATCACCCCGAGCCTTTAGGTCCAGTGAGTTAATTTGGACGAGACGTCCTGTTAGCTCCCCCCAACCTTTACAGTTCTTGCCAACAGTGAGTTAATTTGGACGAGACGTCCTGTTAACTCCCCCAACCTTCACATTTCCTACCAACAGTGAGTTAATTTGGACGAGACGTCCTGTTAGCTCCCCCAATCTCTGTATTTTCTGTCGACCGAGGGTCAACCCCACCTTTTACCTTCTTGTCGCCGATCAAATGGCAACTTTTACCTTTCCAGCTGCCTATCAAGGCATCCTTTACTTTCCAGCCGCCTATCAAGGCATCCTTTATTTTCCAGCCACCTATCAAGGCATCCTTTACTTTCCAGCCGCCTATCAAGGCATCCTTTACTTTCCAGCCGCCTATCAAGGCATCCTTTATTTTCCAGCCACCTATCAAGGCATCCTTTATTTTCCAGCCGCCTATCAAGGCATCCTTTACTTTCCAGCCGCCTATCAAGGCATCCTTTATTTTCCAGCTGCCTATCAAGGCATCCTTTACTTTCCAGCCGCCTATCAAGGCATCCTTTACTTTCCAGCCGCCTATCAAGGCATCCTTTATTTTCCAGCCGCCTATCTAGGCATCCTTTATTTTCCAGCCACCTATCAAGGCATCCTTTATTTTCCAGCCACCTATCAAGGCATCCTTTATTTTCCAGCCGCCTATCAAGGCATCCTTTATTTTCCAACCGCCTATCAAGGCATCCTTTATTTTCCAGCCGCCTATCAAGGCATCCTTTATTTTCCAGCCGCCTATCAAGGCATCCTTTTCCAGCCGCCTATCAAGGCATCCTTTACTTTCCAGCCGCCTATCAAGGCATCCTTTATTTTCCAGCCGCCTATCAAGGCATCCTTTATTTTCCAGCCACCTATCAAGGCATCCTTTATTTTCCAGCCGCCTATCAAGGCATCCTTTATTTTCCAGCCGCCTATCAAGGCATCCTTTTCCAGCCGCCTATCAAGGCATCCTTTACTTTCCAGCCGCCTATCAAGGCATCCTTTATTTTCCAGCCGCCTATCAAGGCATCCTTTATTTTCCAGCCGCCTATCAAGGCATCCTTTACTTTCCAGCCGCCTATCAAGGCATCCTTTATTTTCCAGCCGCCTATCAAGGCATCCTTTACTTTCCAGCCGCCTATCAAGGCATCCTTTACTTTCCAGCCGCCTATCAAGGCATCCTTTACTTTCCAGCCGCCTATCAAGGCATCCTTTACTTTCCAGCCGCCTATCAAGGCATCCTTTATTTTCCAGCCGCCTATCAAGGCATCCTTTACTTTCCAGCCGCCTATCAAGGCATCCTTTACTTTCCAGCTGCCTATCAAGGCATCCTTTACTTTCCAGCCGCCTATCAAGGCATCCTTTATTTTCCAGCCGCCTATCAAGGCGTCCTTTTCCAGCCGCCTATCAAGGCATCCTTTACTTTCCAGCCGCCTATCAAGGCATCCTTTATTTTCCAGCCGCCTATCAAGGCATCCTTTATTTTCCAGCCGCCTATCAAGGCATCCTTTATTTTCCAGCCGCCTATCAAGGCATCCTTTATTTTCCAGCCACCTATCAAGGCATCCTTTATTTTCCAGCCGCCTATCAAGGCATCCTTTTCCAGCCGCCTATCAAGGCATCCTTTATTTTCCAGCCACCTATCAAGGCATCCTTTATTTTCTAGCCGCCTATCAAGGCGTCCTTTTCCAGCCGCCTATCAAGGCATCCTTTACTTTCCAGCCGCCTATCAAGGCATCCTTTATTTTCCAGTCGCCTATCAAGGCGTCCTTTACTTTCCGTTCACCTATGCAGGCACCCTTTACCTTCTAGTCTACCAGGGGTCAATCCCGATCTTCCCACTGAAAGAATTTTTCTCGGTCAATCCAGAGTTCAAAAAAAAAACAAAAAAAAAAGAAAAAAGAAAGGAGAAAAGAAGAGAAACAGAAGTAGAGAATGCTCGTTTTTTTTAAGAAAAAGGTCACACTAACTCGCGATTGCCCACACCATCAGTTGCCATACCGATCAAGAGGTCCCACTTGGCCCCCTACATCGGTGTTCATATCTTTACTTCCTTTTCACTTCAAAAACACAGAAGCTTCGTGTCTCTTTTGTGAAAAATAAGTAAAGAGGGGCATCTGTGAACACCTCTTTTTGTCCGGCCAATTGGTACAGTTCCATCCTTTGAGCACTCTTTTATGCGCATGGTTCATTTGAAAATTCATAACTCCTTCATACGATCTTTGATTCGCGCAAACCCGGTCTCTAAATTTTCGTAACAAAATTGTCTACAACTTTTGTGAAGACCTTGAAGGCTGAATCCTTACCAATTGGTACAGTTTTAATAATCTTCCTGGACTTGCTCCAGTTTCATGACTGCTCTGCACATCTTTAAGAAAAAATTCATATCTCCCTCATATGATACTGAAATGACCCCATTCTTTTTTCTATGGCTCCATATCAAATAGATATACAAACTTCATGAAGGTCACAAAAGCTAATTCTCCACCCATTTTGCCCAGTGAATTTATTTTGCTTGCAAATGTATTTCCGTCACACTCTGGAGCAGTTTTCATAGATGGGCCATATCTCCCTCGTTTCTTGATGAAAATTTTTGTGCCATATATCAAATTAAAGCTAAGAGAAAGATATACAAACTTCATGAAGGGCACAAAAGCTAATTCTCTACCCATTTTGCCCAGTGAATTTATTTTACATGCAAAGGTATTTTCGTCACACTCTAGAGCAGTTTTCATAGATGGGCCATATCTCCCTCGTTTCTTGATGAAAATTTTTGTGCCATATATCAAATTAAAGCTAAGAGAAAGATCTACAACTTTCATGTTGGACTCTTTTTCAAATTTGGCACGCATCAGCCCTCAAATGCACGAGCAAGTTTGTGATGGTGGGCAAGGCACTAAAGATCATAATGGAGCACTAAGGATCATAATGGAGCACTAAAGCATCATAATGGGGCACTAAAGATCATAATGGAGCACTTAAGTTGATAATGGAGCACCATGGACTTGTTAATTGGAGAGTGCACCTTCCATTACAAATTTTTTATGGCAATGGCTGCTTTTGCATTCCTATAAATAGGCACCATGAGCATTCATTCCAGGGGGGATTCTTCATTGAAGGCAATCAAGTCTTGGGAAGCCATTCGTTTCTCCTCTTCTTCTTCTCTGTTGCATTTGTTCTTCCAGCAAGTTTTTTTTCATTTCCGGCAAGTTTCTTTTCATTTCCAAGTTTTTCCATTTCCGGGTTAGTTTCTTTTCCAGATTATTATGTTCTTTTCTTTTCTTTACTTTTCTTTGTAGTTGTTATTATGTAGTTTCATTTCTTCTTCCAGCAAGTTTCTTTTCATTCCCAAGTTTTTTTATTTCCAGGTTATTTTTAATAAAGTATGCTATTATTAATAAAATAATAAAAAAATAAAAAAAATAAAATAATAAAAAAAAATAATAAGTAATAAGTTTTGCATATGTTTTATTTTCTAGCCTAAAAATTTCCATTTTTTAACCGTGTCGTACGGGAACACTTCCGTCTACACAATCTCCTTAGGATCCGTACAGGTGCGAAGAACTTCGTCTTGTATGAGTTCCCCATCTCAATGACTTCCATCATCATGTTCCGAGTCAAAATTTTTCCTCAGAACTACGTAACCCTGATTTCTTGATAATTCAAGAATACGTAGGAGCAGGACTTTAACTCCTGTCGGGCCCATCTTTCTTATTTCCTTTTACTGATTTATTTCCTTGCTTTTTGCGTTTCTTTCGTGATGTTACTTTTTGTCGTTTCCGTGAAAATCAATTTAGACGTGACGTCTTGTTGATTTCCCCCTAGTTTTTGTTCAAACCTTGCTACAATTCATAGGGAAGGGATACTTAGGACAAGACGTCCCGCTTATCTCTTTCCTATCCCTATCCTTTTTACCCAAGGATGTTTAATTTAGACGTGACGTCTTATTGGCATTCTCTCACCCTCTCTGTCTCATATCGAAGTCGAGCTTAATTCGGACGAAACGTCCCATTGACCTCGCTTCAACATTCTATGTCTGTACAGTTCTCTACTCCATTCTATCATTTTCAAAATAAAAGGGAAGAAACCATGTTTTATTTAAGGCTATTTATATTGTGCTTTCAATCTTGGTACTGTCTTTGACAGGCGATGTAGGGTGCTAATACCTTCCCTACTCGTAATCGACTCCCGAACTTGGATTTTAATTTTTTAACCAGTGCTTTACTGAACTTAGTTTTTTCCCAATGTTTTTCCTATGGATAAAAACGTTGGTGGCGACTCCCTGTTTCATTCCACCCCTTCTTTCTTTCTCGCCGCGCCGTCGCGATCCAGGTTGCGACACAGATCAATGCAATTCATAACACATATCGAAAAAGGATGAACTTTATTCATGTATGTCAAACAATATACAGAGAACGGACAATAGGGAAAATAGATGGGATAAAATGAAGTTACATAGGACAGGTCAAGATCAGGAAAGTTCAAGGATCCTCCAGTGAATTCCTGAGACTAGTGAGAACCTTAATCCTGCGTCACGACCTCAAGTACATCGTTCAACTCTGCCTTTGAGAGGGTAGTTCGACCATGGTCCACATGCCCCCAGTTTACGCGTTTTGCATTGGAAACTTTAGCTACTCTGCCAAAATCTTGACCCTAATTTTACCTGAGCAGCCTTTTCAGGTTTTCGACTCACTGGGTTGCTCTAACTTTTGCCTAGGCCGCCCTTTCAGGTTTTCAACCTAGCGAGCTTTTTTCTTGTGTTTTTCTCTTCTTCTTATTTTTGGCTACATCCTTTACAGTAAAGGGTTGAAACTAATCACACTCCAGCTGAGTCTGCCCAACCTTTTCCAAATTTAGTTTGGATCCTTTGGGGAACTGATGTCTTCTCAAATAGGAGACTCTACTCCTATGCTATGTACCCAAGGAAATATTGGTGAGTCTTTTAGCATCAATGAGAGAATTACTCTGAGTTATCATTTTGGCCCTTTTCTTTTCTTTTTCTTTTTTTTTTTTGATTTCATTTTTGGATTTTTCATCATTTTTTTGTTTGCCACCTTTTTTGTTTTTTATGCCCTTGAAGATGCAATAACCCAATCTGATAGACTATTTCCTTGGTTACATGAGCATGAGGAGTAGCGTACCTTTTGAGGTGTTGATGATGATAAGAACACAGGTTCTTGGTCTAGTGACATTTATTTCCCCAATACAGAAAATGACAGCTTGCTTGATGATCTGGACGTAACCAACTTTCCTTGTTTTGGTATGTGCATTGGACTTCGAGCTGGGCTCTATTTTTTATTTTTCATTTTTTTTGTATTTTTTTTTCTTTTTTTTTTGCAAAGTCTTCCTCAGTTGTGTCTACATTCATAGACATAAGCGATTTCCCCCTATTCAACCGTTGAGGTTTCCTTAAATGACTGGCCTACCACTTGTCCAATTCGGGACTTGCCCATATTGTCATTCCATGCCTTCTGATAGGTTGCCCCCGTGATTCCTTCAATTGTTCTTGACTTAGGGGTATACCCATCTTGATCCTCTTGTTCTAACAATCTTGTAAACTTGGATAGTGGCTCGTAGGTTTCCCTACCTCATTCGTCGGCATAGTCGATTGGGTAATTGAAATCGTGAAGCGGGATTGTGATTTCTCTAGTCTCAAGAGGATCATTTTTGGATCTGCAATTTAGCGCATTATGGCAAAATAAAGAAAATAAAGGAAAAGCAAGTTAAAGAGAATGAGTCAAAAGCAAGGATAAAAGGATGAGAATTTTTTTGAACTTCGATACGCATTTATTGATTGATTGGTAAAACAAGTTTTTTTTTCGCCCTTATTACATGAAAAGTCCCAGAGCCTTAGGCATAGCAAAGGGATAAAAAAGACATTAAAGCAATAACAAATTACTTCGGTGAATTATTTAAAGTCGCAGGGAGTTCGACAGCCTCCCAATCACTGAACTCTTAGCCCGGCGGGCAAGCGGCCACCCAAATCAGCATTATCATCAAAAACCATTTCCCACATCTGTCACCACGGCATTAACTCCTGAACCTTCATGATTAGGCAGGGGATTTACGGTCACATTAGGGCTTCCTTCTTGAAAACTAATCCACTCGGCCTTGATCAAATCTCTCACTTTATATTTCAAAGCCATGCAGTTTTCTGTGGAGTGCCCTGGTGCTCCTGCATGGTAATCGCAATGAACGTTCGGGTCATACCCCCTCGGGTAAGGAGGTTGCAACGGCCTCATGGGGCATGGAGCTATCATTCCCCTCTCAACGAGGACTGGAAAAAGTTCGGCATATGTTATGGGAATTGGATCGAACTGCGCTGGGGTGCGCTCGTTGTTGGGAATCCTTGGGTTCTGATTATGATTGGGTGGTCGAGTCACTTGCTGCGGGTGATGGTATGGCATGGGTTGCGGTATTGGCGCTCTTACCATGGGCGGGCGGAAGTGAGGAGTATGAGCTGTCGGGCCATAAGTAGCTACGACCACATAAGGATTGGGAGCTTGAATCATGGTAGGAGTGAATGGTCTCGGCGGAACCGTCTTTTGATTAGAAGAGATGGAATTAGTTTCTCCGTCCCTTCTCCCAGGTGCCGGCTTCCTCGTCATGTTTGCCCCAGATGAGCCCTGAGTGATCTTACCTGTTCGTATTCCACTCTCCACACTTTCCCCAATAGTCACGATGTCAGAGAAATTGGCTGAAACACTACCAATCATCTTGCCGTAGAAAGGTGATGGGAGTGTGTCGATAAACATTGCGACTATTTCTTTTTCCAACAATGGGGGATCAACTTGTGCCGCTGTTTCTCTCCATCGTTGGGCATACTCCTTAAACGTTTCATTGTCCCTCTTCACCATATTTTGTAAATGAACCCTGTTGGGTGCCATATCCATGTTATACTTGTATTGTCTAAGGAAGGCATCAGCCAGGTCCTTCCAACAATGGATATGGTTCCGATCAAGGTGAGCATACCATGTAAGAGCGGCCCCTGCCAGACTATCTTGGAAGCAGTGAATCAATAGTTGGTCATTAGAAGAGTAAGATGCCATCTTTCGATAGTACATCGTGAGATGATTCTTAGGACAAGTCATTCCCTGATACTTGTCAAAGTCTGGCATCTTGAATTTGGGTGGGAGAACAACATCTGTGACTAAACATAGCTCCGAAGCATCTATTAGTCCAAAACCTCCGGCGCCTTCCATCATTCTTAAACGCTCTTCTAAGATCTCTATCCTTTCCTTTCGAGGAGCCGCGACCGCGCGGGTTGTATCTTGGAGGTTGGTCCCATAGGGGGTTCCGTATCCATACGGATAGCCGAATGACTGGTTGTACGGAGGCAACACATGGGACTGGTTTACTAGGCCTGTATTTGGTGAGGGACCTTGAGGATGGGCCACAGCATAAGTCGGCTGGGTTATCTGGGCTTGTGTATTTTAGATTTGGTGGGTTTGTGTGTCATGGACCTGTGTGTTTTGGGCCTGGTGAGCTTGTAGGTCATGGGTTTGCGTGTTTTGGGTTTGGTGGAGTGGTGGCATGTTTGGTTGTGTGGGGTATGAAGCATGAGGATTTACCGCTTGCTGGTTGTGGGCGTCTTGTTGGTTGGCGAGCGGGGGATAGTACCCCGGGGGTAGGCCATAAAGTGGAAAAGGTACTGGGTTGCCATCTAGACCAACAAATGTATGTTGTGTATAAGACTGGCCGTAAGATGGCTGGGTCTCAATGACAGGGTTAGGTCTCCCGACATGAATGGTGAGAGGGGGTGTCGTTGTGTTAGGGAGTTGGGTTCTTGCTGGGTCAGAACCAAGGGGAGGTGGCGCAGTGGCATGCTGCTGTTGGGCATCCTCAACACCCGCAGAGGAGCCTCCTTCGGTAAGTTTCTTTTCTAAGAGTTTAGTTAACTCTGCGACTCGCTCTTTCAGCTGATCGAACTCGGTTCTAAAGTTTCCTTTAACAGCTTCTGCCTCAGCCATGAGTTTCTTTTGGAGCCGGGTCTGGTAAGGATGCCTACCCGTGACGTTGGTGTCTCCTTTTTTTTTTAAAAGAAAGAAGAAGAAAAAATGTTAGGTGGAAATAGAAAGAAAAACAATGCTGTGGGAAACCATCACAGACTTTGGCGAGTATCCTTTGACCATTCCTTAGAATTTATCATTCAAAAGTACTAGGTATGGTAATCATAGAAATTAATATGGGATAATTGTGAAGACAGAAGAAATCTTTCATCCTGAGGCGGGAGCCTCTAGCTCAGACATCTTCTTCGGGCAATTACAGCCCTTATTTCTTAAGTTCAATCCCATGTCAATTTCCATAGATACTCAAAGGGTACACGACCAAAAGAGGATTATCTATTCACCCGAGGAATACTGTGTGTTTCAAAACGAGTCATTATTTCAATAACTTCAGTAAATCTGCGGGTGGTAGATAATTCATTTTCTTGGACAAAGGGGAAAGCAAAAATAACGTAAGGTAAAGTAGAGTTTGCCCTTTTGTGGCCTAGGTCAGGTTTTGCTGAAAGTTTTCTCTAGGCCCTATGGTTTGTCTAAAAGTGGCTCTTCATACCGGGTGGCTTATTCTAGACTTCTAGAAGGTCACCAGAGCCAAGATCCTACCCATGACAGGGGCGCAACAGTGGGGAACCACTAGGTGCGTATATCATGATAGGTCGAACTCTGGTTGAGGTTCTCACGAACACCGGATAGGAAGTACATCCCATACAATTCCGTTACCAACCTCTCCTAACTTAAGCTTCATTTGGGGCCCGGGTATAGGGCGCCACTCATAAGTGTGTGCAAGTAATTGTGAGTGTAGTGTGTGGAAGGGCAGTCCATACCTTTTACCTGCACAAAGAATAAACACAGAACAAATATACAAAGTCGTCTACCCTAGGGTTCAATGATTGTAGAAAAGTAACATGGTCTTCTACCCTAGGGTTCAACAAACATGCAAAACATAGACAACGAAACAAATAACAAGATACAATTAAAACAAACACAAACATACACAACAATCAACAGGAAATAAAACAAGGGGAAGAAATTCGAGATAACAAAGGCTATATAAAAAGAACATGCGCTTTCAATCAAACTGGCCTGACTCTCTTAAGTGTCCCCAGTGGAGTCGCCATCTGTCGCAACCTGGATCGCGACGACGCGGCGAAAAGAGAGATTACCAAAAGGTATGAAACAGGGAGTCGCCACCAACATTTTTATCCATAGGAAAAACATTGGAAAAAACTAAGTTCAGTAAAGCACTGGTTAAAAATTGAGATTCAAGTTCGGGAGTCGGTTACGAGTAGGGAAGGTATTAGCACCCTACATCGCCTGTCAAAAATAGTACCAAGATTGAAAATGCGCAACATAAATAGCCTTGCAAAAGATGGTTTATTTCTTCCCTTTCATTGTTGTATTTTTTATTTAAAAACGACAAAATGGAGTGAGAGAAATGTACAAACATAGAATATCGAAGCGAGGTCAATGGGACATTTCATCCCGATTAAACTCGATTTCGATATAAGACAGAGAGAGGAAAAGAATGCTAATAAGGCGTCACGCCTAAATTATACATCCTCGAATAAAAAAAAGACAGGGATAGGAAAGAGATAAGCGGGACGTCTTGTCCTAAGTATCCATTCCCTATGAACTGTGGCGAGGTTTGAACAAAAACTAGGGGGAAATCAACAAGACGTCACGTCTAAATTGATTTTCACGGAAACGACAAAAAGCAACAACACGAAAGAAACACAAAAAGCAAGAAAATAAATCAGTAAAGGGAAATAAGAAAGATGGGCCCGACAGGAGTTAAAGTCCTGCTCCTACGTATTCTTGAATTATCAAGAAATCAGGGTTACGTAGTTCTGAGTTTTTCTTTTAAAAGATTGGGAAAATGTTGGTGGGTATCATTTTGGTAAGGAACCCATACAAGACGAAGTTCTTCATACGTGTACGGATCCTATAGAGATTGTGTAGACAGAAGTATTTTCCGTACGACACTGACTAAAAATGATTTGTTTCTTTTTTTTTTGACTTTATCTAGATTTCAAAGAAAACACAAGAGACATTTACTTCTTTTCATTATTATTACAAAGTAAAAAGAAATTTAACTGAATGAACTTTAGGAAAGTAAACAAGTCCAAAAATACAAACTCAGCAGATGAACGTTTAATAATAAAAAAAATGAAAGGAAAGAACACAGAACAGAACTGGTGGTGAGGTTGTTGAGGGAACAACTTACAGATGTTGACCGGTGTGGATTCTGCTGGTGTGGATATGGGGTTGAAGGACCGAACAGTGGCGAGGAAATCCAGGAAATGTTGGGAAGATATATTGGGTTTAGGAGGCTGGGACAGTGTGGTGTTCAAGGAATATGGGACAGTGTGGAGATTGATGGATGTTGGGACGATGTAGTGTTCAGGAGCTGTTAGGACGGTGTGGTGGGAAGTGTTGGGACGGTATGGTTTTGGGGTATTGGGGCGGTATGGTGTTTAGGAGTGAACTAGGACAGAACTGTGTGAAGGGAATGAATTCCTTAAGACTCTTGAAGCGAAATTTAGAAGTTTCCCCTCTTTCCAACTCTGGACCGTGCCAAGAACTTACCAGCCAGCCCCTTGAAAACACAACCCCAGTAGCTTCTTTGGCTGGGGTATTTATAAGGCTTAAAGGTATGGGTTGAGTGTTTGGGACAACCAGAGTTTCCACTCACCCATACGCATAGTGGTGCCACCCTGGCCACTATCTGTTTGTGGGGAGCAGGGTTTCAGTGGGGTATTTTTAATTGTCCACTTTCGCCTCCCTGTCTGCCATTCTTGGGGAGTGCGATTCCAGGTCATCATGCATAAATTTCCGACCTCGCCCATCTGTTGTCAAATTTGTGACATCAGTTAGCAAAGACATCAGTTGGACGGAGTCTCCATTGATACATTGTGGTGTCTCAAGAACCTTTACCTATGTCTTCACACCGGTTGAGTCTTCCAATGTAATCACAGGGGCGGTGTTCTCCTTCCTAGTCCGGATCTACCACCAGCTGGTGTGCCTATTTTTGATCTGAGTCCGCCCACGAGATCGTCGTTTCTTACTTGGGCCGGACTCACTCGTCTTTTTGTTGTCAGATCCGCGACATCGGCCATTAAGGGACTCCTGAGGCGAGGACGGTTGGGCGGAGTTGAGGTGAGGACGGTTGGGCGGAGTTGAGGTGAGGACGGTTGGGCGGACTCTTTAGGTGACGACGGTTGGGCGGAGTTGAGGTGAGGACGGTTGGGCGGACTCTTGAAGTGAAGACGTTTGGGCGGACTCTTGGGTGAGGACGGTTGGACGGAGTGTTGAGGTGAGGACGGTTGGGCAGACTCTTGAGGTTTAGGGTTTAGGGTTTAGGGTTTGGGCGGACTCTTGAGGTGAGGACGTTTGGGCGGACTCTTGGGTGAGGACGTTTGGGCGGACTCTTGAGGTGGGGACGGTTAGGCGGAGTGTTGAGGTGAGGACGGTTGGGCGGACTCTTGAGGTGAGGACGGTTGGGCGGACTCTTGAGGTGAGGACGTTTTGGCAGACTCTTGAGGTGGGGACGGTTGGACGGAGTGTTGAGGTGAGGACGGTTGGGCGGAGTGGGTGTTCCCCCCTTTTGGAATTTGGACTGGTTATATTTCCATTTGGGACCGGTGTCTTTTCCATTTGGGTCGGACCGAAATAGGTGTTCACAACTATATACCATTATCACATTAAGAACCGTTTATGACACTCATGTAATGATCCATGCAACGTTCTCATGGTGGGTCTGTCCAATACAACATTACTCTTAATGTGTACCCGTGTAAAGACTTGATATCATATATCCATGATTTGTGAGATCAAATCATCAGTACATTCACACACTAATCTTAATGTATTTACATGTCCCCATGTAAATACTTGATTAGGGACGTTTTAGGAATAATTCTTATATGACCTATTATTCCAGGATAAATAGCATTAAAATTAGTCTAAAACTAAAAATACTAATTTTATTGATAAGTTAAAATTGATACATTAATAGCTCGTAGTGCATACACCAACACATTGGTCATGGGATTAAGACTTTACTGGGATCTTTCAGTGTCATGATGCATTTCACGAAGAAGCATTTTTGTGGCCTTAACTATGGTCCGGTGTGCGACTTAAATCAGTTGTAAAAAAGGTTACATTTGTTGAGTATAAATCTGTAGAACCGTTTAATAATTTTTTTTGATAATGCTTTACTCTTAAAAATAATTTAAGACATCTGATTCTAAAGTGATCTAACAAGATTGTTTAAGTGTGAAATAGAAGTAGTAAAAAAAATTAACTAAAGAAAATGACAAGCATCCCAATGACTATTCTTCTACGTCCTTTTATAAAAACAAGGGTTGAAACAGAAGCGTAATGATACAAGAATAAAGACAAATCATTATAAGAGAGAATCATTTCATTGTGCAAGCTAAAATAAGAAAGCTCAAGCTATATTTTTCTCACACACTGTAAAATAAAGTCTAAACACATGTACATCCAAGTGGAACGTGTTAATTGCTCTCTTTGAAAAAGTTCAACTTTTAAACAGTTAAAGGTCTTAATTGGGTGAGATTAAAACTTAGGCTTTTAGCATACTTTGTTTTCATGCTAAGACTGTAAAAGCTCAAAGACCCCTTGTGTAAATCTTCTTTTATCCAAAGGTGTTTGCTTACTTACTAGTCAAATGAATTAGCTTGTAAGTGCGTGCAACTTACAAGTGTAAGATTATGTTTTGAGCCTGGAGATACTTTGGGGGGAATAGTTCTCATGTGAAAGCCTGAAGAGGTTTGATAAGAAAGAGTACTTGTGTTCAAGGTAGAATAGTTAAAGAAATCCTATTAGGGTAAGTATTGGATATAGCCTTAAGTATTGGTGAAAGGTGGACTATATAAATCTCTCTGTGCGAATCTCTCTATCATTATACTTTACTTTCAACTTGTCAAGTTCTGTTATATCTTCACGTGGTAGTTTAAGAGGTTGTGAAAATGTTTTTGAATTTATAAACCTTGTGAAAACTAAAGGAATTTTTAGTTAAAGTGTTTTAGATAAAAGTAAGACTTTGTTTAGACACAATGAAGAAAACCTTAGTTTTTAGAATTTATTTTTAGACAACTAAATCTTTTTAGAAAGAGTTACTTGTTTTCATAATATTTCAAATGGTTTTTTTAAGTATTCAAACTTTTATGTAAATCCTATGTAACTCTCAAAAGGCTTAAGATAGTAAAATTATCTTTGTTTTGTAGTGAAAATCAAATATGTGATTGTCACAATTTAATCCTTATTTTTTATGACTCTTTGATCCACTTCAACATTTTTATGTTTTATAATTTGAGCAAATAAAATGAACCATTGAATACCAAGTTTTCAATAACTAACTTGGTTCTAATTGATTTTCATTTAATCCACTATCAAAAACTTGTATCTAAGATTAAATAATAAGCAAATAAAAAAATTAACAAAAGAGTTAGTTAACTTTATTATTATTCAATAAAAATTAAAAATAGATAAAACAATATGTATTCTCAAAATTCCCCTCATCCAACATGTATATCCTAGTATGATTTTCAAGATAAAATAAATTTCACATAACTTTCAAGAAAAAATTATATTTTAAATTGGCTTAATATGTTTTTGGTCCCGATAAAATATGATTTTTTTATTTGGATCTTTATAAAATATTTTTATTCTTTTACATCCCTCATATAATATTTTGTGTTTAGTCGATACTTTGAATTTTAATTCATTAATTATTAGTATGAGTAACGATTATTACCATGTAACTCTAATGATTATTAAAGTTGCTTTCAAAATTATTAAAAAATAAAATTATTCTAGTTTTTAATGACCAAAAATTACATTTTAACTAGAGCTAGAGTCACATATTTATAATTAGTTAGATATATTAACACCATATAAACATATTAATACTTACTCATATTAACAATTAATGAATTTAATTTTAAAATGTTTATAAAAAAAATATTCAGAGATATAAAAGAAAAGAGAGAGAGTATATTTTCATAAGGACTAAAACTAAGAAACCGTTACCAAAAACATATTTAAGTGATTTTAAATTTTTTATGCAACAAGACACACATTTTTGAAAAATGTTAAAAGAAATAACCTTGTGATCGAATGAGAAAAATTATTTTTCTCAGCTGATTGTCTCTTTTAAGGCAAGTCCTGCTACTAGTCAATCCTTCTCAAAATCATGTGAGCTTACTGTTATTCCTCTCACTACTCACCACTCACCCCTCACTGCCCCTTTATTCATTCCCCATTTCCATTCCCCTTTTCATTCAATTTTAAAACCCTAATACCCAATTTTTAATCTCTCGCTAGGGTTTGTTTGTCTTCCTCTCTTTCTCTCTCTCTCCCCCCCCCCCCTCTCGATTTCTGTTTAATATTTATTTCTGAATTCAAGTTTTGTGCGTAGCTGTGTAGGGTTCCAATTTGGGGGAAGATGAGCATGCAGAGGAAGAGGACTTTTCAGATAGAAGCGTTCAGGCACCGCGTCGTGGTCGACCCCAAGTACGCCGAGAAGACGTGGAAGGTTCTAGAACATGCAATCCACGAGATTTACAACCACAACGCTAGTGGCCTTAGCTTCGAAGAGCTTTACAGGTTCGCTTTCATTTCCTTCGCTAATGAAAACTTTGTTTCATTTTGTTCCAATCCTTGTTGTAAACCACGGAATTAGGTTTTGGAATTTTATTTAGGATGATTTTGCAGTTTTTTAAATTTTAATTAATATTTGTTCTGGATTATTTATGGTGAAGTATTTATTAAGGAACAAGGATTGTTGAGGAATTATATTAATCACTGAACTTTTTTGTGTGTGAGGGAGAGAAAGAAAGTTTGAATAGAAAAAATTATATGGTTTTCATTAGTTGCACCTGTTCACAAATAGAGCGTAAATACAAGAAAGTCCTAAAGAAATCACTATAGGGAAAAAGTATTATTATTACTCTATTAAATGTGTCAGGGTTTCCAGGCCATTTATATGACACAGGGTCAAAGGGGGAGTGGGATGCAGGACCTGGATCCACTACTGTCTGCTGTAACCGACTGGGGTCGTGAGTCTGGGTCTTTGACTTCCCTATATTCTAGGATAGTGAGGGTGGACGTGTGCGCGCATATCCCCACTGCCCTGTTGGGGGTGGGGGGGTAACAGCACCTGTTGATCAGAAAACTCTCTTGTATTTTATTTGTTTATTTTTTTAGTTATCTTTTTGGAATGAATTTTTGGAATGTCAGTAACTCACATGCGTGGTGTTATGTATATCTAGCTCTTTGTTCCTGAGGATCCATTTCCCTGCCTTTCCCCCCTTTGAGGTCTTATTGAAACTATGTGTTAAGAACAGACTATTTAATTTTTTTTTTAGAAAGTAGTGAATCAACTGTAAATCTGTGTGCATCATGTGTCTTAGTTTTCTAGTATTGTTTTTCATTGGTATGCGCATCCTCTTCAATTGCCGATGAAGGTAAAAGGTTTGTGATCTTTCATGTTGTTGTCCTAGAATTACCATTCCGTTTGTGGATTTTTTAGTGGTTTGAAGGTTTTCAAGATGGAGTTTATGTTTTATATCTATCCTTGGTTATGCACATGTTGCACTGATTGAATGTTTTCATACACAAGTTACACTGGACTGGCTGCTTGATGTTACCTTTCTTTTTAGGATGACATTTGATTTCAGTGCCTTCTATACCTATAAAATACTTCTTATCCTGTTTATGTTGGCTTGGGAGTTTCCACTTGTAAATGTTGACAGAGATTGTTATACCATTACTATGACACATATTACATTGAAACATTCCCTTTGATGCAAATTTATTAGAGTATATAGCTATACTTACAGTTGTCACTATGTTTGTTATAACAGAATAGTAGTGTTTAGATTATCTGTTGAGTTGTAGTTGTAACCATACTAGTCAATCCCAAATAGCGGCGCGGAGCGGCCGCCCTTAAAACTGGGATAGCGGGATAGCGGAAAGCGGGATGACCGCTATTTTGAATAAACCTATATAAATATTTCCTATATTTTCTACACATATATATGCAAAAAAAATTCACACAAAAATTAAATTTAAAGCCATACAATCATAATAATATTCTTGACAAACATAAAACATCACAATTACAAAAATTAAATTTAAAGCCCTTCAACCTTCCTTGTCAACAGCCCTTCAACAACAGCCCTAACAGCCATCAAACAGCGCTTCAAACAGCCTTTAAACAGCCTTCAAACAGCCCTTCAACAACCCTACAATGCTTCAAAACAGCCCTATGCTTCAAAACAGTCCTTCAACAGCCCGCCGGAGAAGAAGAGAAGAAGAAGTGAAGAAGAGAAAACAGTCTCGCCGGAGAAAACTCGCCGGAGAAGACAGAGTCTCGCCGGAGAAGACAGCAGCTCGCCGGAAATGGTGGGGGGAAAGGCCGGAAATGGGGTGGGGGTCGTCGGAAAGTAGGTGGGGGTCGCCGGAACTAGCTGGGTGCAGTGGAATAGCAATGAAAATGTAGAAATCTGAAGGGGATGGCTGCTATTCGAATTATGTTTTCAGAAATGGGGGGAAGAAAGCAGAAAATGGCAGAAATACCCTTTAAAAAAAGGGTTCCAGAGGGGCAAAACGGGCATGCAACAGAATAGCGGCCATTTCGCGCCGCGAAAAGCCGCACCGCGCCTCCACGAATCGCGGTGCTATTTCCGCGAAAAATTCCTTCCCGCGAATCGAGGCGCGGTGTGGCTTTTCACGGCGTGAAATGGCCGCTATTCTGTTGCGTGCCCGTTTTGCCCCTCTGGAACCCTTTTTTTAAAGGGTATTTCTGCCATTTTCTGTTTTCTTCCCCCCATTTCTGAAAACCTAATTCGAATAGCAGCCATCCCCTTCAGATTTCTACATTTTCACTGCTATTCCACTGCACGCAGCTAGTTCCGGCGACACCCACCTACTTTCCGACGACCCCCACCCCATTTCCGGCCTTTCCCCACCATTTCAGGCGAGCTGCTGTCTTCTCCGGCGAGACTCTGTCTTCTCCGGCGAGTTTCTGCTTCTCTTCTTCTCATCTTCTCCGGCGGGCTGTTGAAGGGACCGTTTTAAAGCATAGGGCTGTTTTGAAGCATTGTAGGTTTGTTGAAGGGCTGTTTGATGGTTGTTAGGGCTGTTGTTGAAGGGCTGTTGACAAGGAAGGTTGAAGGGCTTTAAATTTAATTTTTATGATTGTGATGTTTTATGTTTGTCAAGAATATTATTATGATTGTATGGCTTTAAATTTAATTTTTGTGTGATTTTTTTTGCATATATATGTGTAGAAAATATAGGAAATATTTATATAGGTTTATTCAAAATAGCGGTCATCCCGCTATCCCAGTTTTAAGGGCGGCCGCTCCGCGCCGCTATTTGGGATTGACTAGTATGGCTTCACTCTATAAATAGAGTGACCCTTGTATCATTTGTGCAAATTTAGAATACAGAAAATACAGACTATCCTCTCTCTATTTATTATGTTTTTTGCCCAGTCAGTGCAACAACTTTTACTTATTCTTACTCTGATGGCCAAGAAAATGCAGACTTTTCTTAGTTTAGTTCATACTTTTATTGAGAACAAAAAGCCAAGGTTTTAAGAACTGAATCAGTATTTACTCAACTGATACCGGAGACCTCCATTGAACTTGTCATTTAGTTATATATAATTGATGTTACGCAATAGGCATGTAGTTTGGTTTCTTTAAAATAGCTAATTGCCTAAGCTTCGTGTCTTGGGATACATTTCTTAAATTACTGATCTACATGATTTTCTCATTCAGGAATGCTTACAATATGGTGTTACACAAATTTGGGGAGAAACTTTACTCAGGACTTGTGGCAACCATGACCTCTCATCTAAGAGAAATTTCTCAATCAATTGAATCTGCCCAGGGAGAAATTTTCTTGGATGAGCTCAACAGGAAGTGGGTAGAGCATAACAAGGCATTGCAAATGATCCGAGACATACTGATGTATATGGATCGAACTTTCATACCAAGCAACCATAAAACTCCTGTTCATGAGCTTGGATTGAATCTTTGGAGAGATGTTGTGATCCATTCCAGCAAAACTCAGGCTAGGCTTCTAGATACACTTCTTGAGCTTGTTCTTAGAGAAAGGAATGGTGAAGTAATTAATAGAGGCTTGATGAGAAATATAATTAAGATGCTAGTGGAATTGGGGTTGCCTGTTTACCAACAGGACTTTGAGAAGGATTTTATTGTAGTTTCAGCAGATTTTTACTGCCTTGAGTCCCAGAAATTCATTGAATCTTGTGATTGTGGGGAATATTTGAAGAAAGCTGAGCGACGTTTAAATGAAGAAATGGAGAGAGTATCTCACTACCTGGATCCTAGAAGTGAGTCAAAGATAACCAATGTGGTGGAGAAAGAAATGATTGATAGTCATATGCACACTCTAGTTCATATGGAGAACTCAGGCCTAGTTAACATGCTTGTGGATGACAAATATGAGGACTTGGGAAGAATGTATAACTTGTTTCGCAGGGTGCCTGCTGGGCTTACAATTGTTAAAGAAGTCATGACCTCTTTCATACGGGATACTGGTAAGCAGCTAATTATGGATCCAGAAAGGTTGAGAGATCCTGTGGATTTTGTGCAACGTCTCTTGGATTTGAAGGATAAATATGACAAGGTTATTACACTGTCATTTAACAATGACAAGGCATTTCAGAATGCTTTGAATTCCTCTTTCGAATTTTTCATCAATTTAAATGCCCGGTCTCCAGAGTTCATTTCTTTGTTTGTGGATGACAAACTTCGGAGAGGGTTGAAAGGGGTTGGTGAGGAGGATGTGGAGATTGTACTAGACAAAGTCATGATGCTTTTCCGGTATCTCCAAGAGAAGGATGTGTTTGAGAAGTATTATAAACAACACTTGGCAAAAAGGCTTCTTTCAGGGAAGACTATATCTGATGATGCCGAAAGAAGTTTGATTGTTAAGCTCAAAACAGAGTGTGGATATCAATTCACTTCCAAGTTAGAGGGTATGTTTACTGACATGAAAACTTCTAGTGATACAATGCAGGGTTTCTATGCATCCCATGGTACTGAATTGGGGGATAACCCCGCGTTATCTGTCCAAGTGCTTACAACAGGATCATGGCCAACTCAGCCAAGCCCTCCGTGTAACCTTCCAACTGAAATACTGGGTGTGTGTGACAGGTTTAGGACATATTATCTTGGCACCCATAACGGTAGGAGATTGTCCTGGCAAACTAATATGGGGACGGCTGATCTCAAAGCAACATTTGGTAAGGGCCAAAAGCATGAGTTGAATGTCTCGACATACCAGATGTGTGTACTCATGCTTTTCAACAATGCTGATCAGTTAACTTGTAAGGAGATAGAGCAGTCTACTGCAATTCCTGTGTCGGATTTGAGGAGGTGCCTTCAGTCTCTAGCCTGTGTCAAAGGAAAAAATGTTCTTCGAAAAGAGCCAATGAGCAAGGACATAGCTGATGATGATGCGTTCTTCTTTAATGACAAATTCACAAGCAAATTCTTCAAGGTAAAGATAGGGACCGTTGTTGCACAGAGGGAGTCTGAGCCAGAAAATCTAGAAACAAGGCAAAGAGTGGAAGAAGACAGAAAGCCACAGATTGAAGCAGCAATTGTGAGGATAATGAAATCTAGGCGGACTCTAGATCATAACAATATCATTGCAGAGGTCACAAAGCAGCTGCAGTCACGATTTTTGCCTAATCCTGTTGTTATTAAGAAAAGGATTGAATCCCTTATTGAGCGTGAGTTTTTGGAGAGGGATAAAGTAGATAGAAAACTGTACCGCTATCTTGCTTGAACAGTATATGCTTGTGTCTTGCTCTGTCAAAAACGATTTTGGCATGGCGCCTATCACCTATGTCATTCTGACGAAGTTTGAGTGCTCATCTCAACTTACCGCAAGTAGTGTATCCCTCCCTAACATACTCAACTAAACTTAAGTCTTTCGGTCACTTTATTTTCAAGGTGCAAAATTTAGAGTATCAATTTTAACAATATAAACCTACCTTGTTTAGCTTCTATTTTTCTCAACAGTAGTATAGAGTTCAATCATTTTGGAGTTGGAGTGGTTTCATTCATCAACCAAATTGCGTGGGAAAGAAGCTTCTACCACAAATTATAGAAAGTTATCCTAGGCCTTTTTGAATAGCATAACAGGAGTAACCAACCATTGCAAATAGGGAACAACAATTCAACCATTACCCCTTTGTATGCAGTGGAACTTTTTACAGCGCAGGGCCTTAATTTTTTGTGCGTGTTTGGGAGAGAGAATTTACTTGCAGACGATCTTGGAATTTAAGAACAGAAGTATGAGTATAGGTGGGGTGACGGATGAGATTGCTTTGATCAGTGATAATAAGTGCTTTTATAGCTATTCTGAAGAAGAAACATACATGATTCCTAGGGCAGTGGAGCAACTCACCTGTTATATTAACGTGAGATATTATTCTTTAACGATTATTATTGAGTTATCATTTTTCTAATGAGAACGATTTTAGTAACAATTTTTTCAATGAGTGAAATTATCTGTATCAAGTCACATGATTGATTATCCAAAATAAAGTCACATGATTTTTTATCTGTGAAGTATTTATTATTTCAACTATTTTTTTCTTAAATTTCTCATATTAAACTTCAATTTTTGACTCGCTTCCAGGGTTAAGGTAATTAGATATTCTCTCCAAATCTTCATTTAAACATCGCTCAGCTTTCTTCAGATAATCTCTACAACCAAAAGATTCAATGAATTTCTAGGACTTCTTTATTGGCGATGATTTCTAGGACTTGAGGTAGTGAAAGTTAGCTGAAACTAACGAGAAAATGCTTCCAAGTCCTGCTGGTAAACAAGCAAACTCAATTCCACTAGCATCTTCATTATATTTCTCATCATGCCTTTGTTTACTACTTCACCATTCCTCTCCCTAAGCACAAGCGAAGCGTACCTAGAAGCCTAGCCTGAGTTTTGCTGAAATGGATCATAACATCTCTCCATAGATTCAATCCAAGCTCATGAACTAGAGTTTTATGGTTCCTTGGTATGGAAGTTCGATCCATATACATCAGCATAGCATGTCTCGGATCATTTGCAATGCCTGGTTATGATCCACCTACTTTCAATTGGGCTCATCCAAGAAAATCTTCTTGAGCAGATTCAATTGATTGAGAAATTTCTTTTAGACGAGGCTCGTAGTTTCAGCAGATCATACAACTTCTCTTCTGAAGGAAGAGTTCTATGTCCCCCTCTTAGGTGAGGTATGGTACTGTGGCTACCTGACTATGTATTCCCTCTCTCATTGCTCTTGTAGAAATAGAGGTCTCTTGTCCCTCCCTCTTTTTCCTTGTCTATTCTAGTATGTAGTCGCTCTGTTCACCATGATTGTTCAATGTTTCTTAGCTTACAATGTCCCTTATGTCTTCCTTTTCTTATTTTGTTCTCCGTTTTCACTCTAAATCTGTCTTCTGTTGTTCTTTGTGCCTTATGTTTTATTGTCTTCTCATGTATTATACGCACTAAATCTTTCTCTGTTGGGCTAGCGTCTTGTCTTTCTCTTCTCTTGTTCGTTGGTATCTCTTTCTCTTCCTCTTCTTGTGTCTTTCTGATCAGTCTGTATGGATGAAGCAAAAGCAAAAATTCTACAAAATATCAACAAAAGAGGCTTATGGGATGAAGCTGTGGTGGAGTTGGAATCAAATAAGTAACAAATAAAAGACTTGTATAAGAACATTTTATATGGAAGGATCATAACTACTAAGGTGGTTAACTTCATCTCCATTCAGAAAACTCTTAAAGCTTCATGGCAAAGATATGGCAAGTTTCAAGTCATAGAAATGGGGAAAAACACAATCATGATCAGGTGGAAGGATAGTGGTTTTGCATCCCTGATATTGGAACAAGTCCTTGGCATGTTATGGGTTTCTTGCTCAGTCTGCAAGCATGCCAACCGATGCAGCCTCTAAGCAATATCGACTTTTCCAGAGTTTCATTTTGGGTCCAAATGCACAACATTCCTCTCGAGTTTATGACAGCAGAGAACGCTAAGAGACTGGGCAAAAAAATAGGAACTCTTTTGGAGATAGAAGATCCTCTAATAGATGGCTTGGTTCTAGAAGCTTTCTAAGAGTCAGAGTTTTTATTGATGTTCAAAATCCTATTCATGCAGGTTTATTTTTCCCTGGACCAGAGGATCAACTCATTCCTATCTTCCTTAGGTATAAAAAATTACAAGGCCTTTGTTTCAATTGTGGGTTATTGGCCATGACTTCAAGAATTGTAAAACAGCCAAGGAGGAATCTATCTTCGAAGAAGGGAAATATAAATTTGGTCCCTATCTTTCAACAACTCCAACAAAATCTTTGGCCTTCATAGCAGCTCATGGCTGGAATGCTTCAGGAACTAATCAGAAAATTGAAACAAGGAAGCAGAAAGAACTGTACATTCTCGAAACCAGCAATGAAGGAGTTCAGGAAGTTGGTGAAATCCCTCCCCTTAAGCCCACAAATCTATTGGCCAAGTCATGTTAGGAGAAGGATTAGTCTGATGGAAAAGAACTTAAGACAGAAGAAGGGTCAGTCAGTCACTCAAGTACAGATGCTACTGTCAGGCAATCTCCCATTGGGTCCTAGATCTCAACTCAACCTCTTTCCAAAATTGACCCTCCTAATAATCCTCCTTTTAACCACGGTACACAAACCCCTACTTTTCTGACTTCTCCCACCAAACACCTTTCCCAGAAAAATTTAGCCCATCCAAATCACAATAACCCAAGTCCTATCCAAGGCCCCACTAGTTTTACGTTTAGGAGAAACCCTCTGTTGGATATCTCTGAGTACTCCCCACCCCCACAAACCTCTCAGAATGAATCACAAAAATCCCAAACCCCTCCTAATCTTTACCATATTCCTGAAAACCCTCTGTCACTTACCCATTTACAATGGTCTGCTAGAAATGACAAAGTGACCCATCCAACCTATTTTGTTGAATTACCAGATGAATCTCCCCCTTCTCTCTATCTAAATATATTCCTTCTCCTTATGAAGCTATCCTAAGCAAAGGTATTCAGCAAGTCCTGAAATTGAAAAGGGGTAGAGAGGACCCTGAAGATAACTTTAGTTAAAAGAAGACTGCTCCAAATAACTGATTCTGACTTTCAAGTTCTACAACTGAATCAATATGGTTCTAACCTTCACTCCACTGCATCTGAGGCCGAGGAGGCGGGCCAAATCAAGCCCCCACATTAGCCATGAAGTTCCTAAGCTAGAACTGTCGCGGGATTGCTGCGCCTGCGACAGTGAGGGAGCTGAGATCCCTCAAGAAGAAATTCAAGTTATCTCTGTGTTTTGCTATGGAAACTAAAGCCCAACATGACCGGGTGGAGTTATTAAGAAGAAAGTTGGGTTTTGACTCTTGTTTTGATGTTAATGCTACTGGCCTGTCAGGGGGATTAGCCCTTATATGGGATGCTTCTTTGGATGTAGTGATCAAGAATTCTAGTCCTAATATTATTGACACTTATGTAACTTTTGTGGCTTCTAATATTCAAATAAATTGCTCTTTTGTGTATGCCTCACCTATTTTTTCTGATCGCAAACAGTTTTGGCAGGTTCTGAAACAAATTTATGTGCCTAATGATATGGGGTGGTATATTCTTGGTGATTTTAATGAGTGTTTGCATGAGTTTGACAAAGCTAGTCACATTCCTCCTCAACCTAGCAGGATGGCCCTGTTTAAAGATTCCATTAATAGCCTTAATCTTATGGAGGTCCCCATCAAAGGCTGTAGATTTACTTGGACCAGCAACCCCCAAAATGGGAGAATTACAAAGGAAAAAATTGAGAGTTTTTTCTAACACCTTTACCCTGGACCTGTTCCCTCATTGTCTCTGTATTGCTTTGTCCCCTGTTCCTTCTGATCATTCCCCCTCCTTGACCTCCGACCTGATAAACCAAGCACCCCTTATTTTAAATTTGAGGCTTTCTGGGCTGAGCATCCTATGTGTAGAAAGATCATTGAGGAAGGCTGGAAGATGGCAGACCAAAAAAATGATCTGTGGGATCACCTAATGGCCCATAACCTGTATAGCAGCAATGTCTTACAACATTGGAACAAGCAGACTTTTAAAAACTTTGATATTAAAATTGCCAGACTTTAACATAAACTTGATTGTCTTGTTAACAAATTCGATGATTATGACCACTATCAGGCCTCTTCTATTAGACAACAGATTGATCAGGTAAGGGAGAGGGATGAGATTTATTGGGCGTAGAGATCTAGGATTCAGTGGCTCAAATGGAGGGACACTAATACCAGGTTCTTCCATGCCACGACTATTCAGAGACGTGCCAGGAACAGGATAACAAGGCTCCAGGATGAGAATAATATCTAGGTTAAGGGACAGGATGAAGTCCTAAAAATGACAACAAGGTATTTTCAGCAGTCCTACATGGCTGAACCTTCTCACAATACAAATTCTTGCCTAAGGGTCATCCCAAATTTGGTGTCTTCTGTTATGAATGAAAGCCTAATGCTACCTGTTTCTGAATTGGAGATTGAGAAGGCGGCCAAATCTATCCCTCCTCTAAAAGCCTCGGGACCTGATGGGCTTAATGGTCTTTTTTATCATAAAATTGGGATATTGTTAAGAAAGAGGTCAACCCAGTTGTTTTGTATTTCTTTGAGACTGGCCAAATCCCTCAAGCTACCAACTTAACCTTAATCTCTTTAGTCCCTAAGATTCCTAATCCTGAAAAGGTTACCCAATTTCGCCCCATAAGCTGTTGCAATTTTGTCCCTAAATTAATCTCAAAAATTATCCAGCTTCGTCTTAAAGCCTTCCTTCCTAGTCTTATCTCTTATAACCAAACTGCCTTCGTCAAAGGTAGACAAATCTAGGATAATCTTACAATAGGTCAGGAGGTTTTCCATTCTTTTAAAAGTAGAAGTGTCTGCTCTAAGAACCATATGGCCATTAAGCTTGATATGAATAAAGCTTATGATCAGATTGATTGGAATTTTCTTAAACAGGCCCTCCTATCTTTTGGGTTCTGTCCTAACTGGGTTAGCCTTGTGATGTCTCTGGTCTCTTCTGTAACCTACTATGTCAATCTGAACGGCTCTAGAAGCCCTCCCTTTTGTCCCCAAATAGGTCTTAGACAAGGGGATCCTTTATCTCTTTATTCTAGGGGCAGAGGCGCTTTCTTATCTTCTATCAAGGGAAACGGAGGAAGGATCTATCTCAGGTATGCTTCTAGCTCCAACTTGTCCCAAACTTACTCACTTATCCTTTACAGATGACGCCATCATTCTAGCCAAAGCTACAGAAGCTGACACTTATACTATTCTAAGGATTCTTAATGACTATACGCAAGCTTCGGGTTAGAAGATTAATGTCACTAAATCTGGGGTAGTTTTCAGCAAGCAGGTTCCTCCCATTGTTCGTGCTCGTATTTTATCTATTCTTCATATGGAACAATGGGCTGATGCAGGTAATTATTTAGGAATACCTACTGAGTGGGGAAGGTCTAAAAATAGAGTTCTTTCTTGGATTAAACAGAAAATCATTTCTAGGGTATAAGGTTAGAAAGAGTTTCTTCTTAACTAGGCAGGAAAAGAGGTTCTTATTAAGGTGATTTTACAGGCTATCCCTTCTTATGCTATGTCTCTTATTAGACTCCCTAAGAACCTTGTCAATTCCATAAACTCTACCATCTTTAATTTCTGGTGGGCTAAGAACTAAAACAAAAGAGGAGTGTATTGGAAGAGCAGGAAATCCCTCGCAGTTAGCAAGCATTCGGGTGGAATAGGGTTAAAGGAAATGCAAGTTTTAAACTCAGCTTACCTAACAAAGTAAGCCTGGAGAGTCTTAAAGAATCTTGATGATCTGTGGGTTCGTATCCTAAAAGGAACATATTTCCCTGATAAAACCTTTTTAGAACAGCAGAAGAAAAGAAATAGTTCATGGGTGCGGAATAGTTTACTGTAGGGGAGAGATATCATCCTAGATCTGGGGCAGTGGACTATTGGAAATGGTAAGCAGGTATCCATGTTTAAACATAAGTGGTTGTGGAATGGCTCCTTGTGTTTTCCTAATAAGATTCAGCAAGATGTCCCTGATATTAAACTGGATACAATAATAAATCAAAGCTCTCGGGCTTGGGATTTTCCAAAAATCAGGGAATGGTTTCCTCATCAGTTTTGGTTATTGGCTCTTCAGACCCTTTTCAGTATGTGTGGTGGGGAGGACAGTCTAAGATGGCCATACTCTTTAGATGGGGAATTTTCCATCAAGACTGGTTACAGGGCAATCAAGCAATCTATGGATAGGAAGGAGTTTAGACCCTCTGCTTCCTATTATCCCAGTTTAAGCTTGTGGAAAAACATTTGGGGTTCTAAAACTCCTAAGAAGATCCAAGTCTTTGTTTGGAAGATATGTAATAATCTACTCCCAGTAAAACAAAATCTGAGAAGCAAAAAAATGCTTGGGGATTCGGTCTGCCCTATCTGCTTAGAAGAGGAGGAAAGCATTGAACATGCTCTTCTTCTCTGCCATTGGACAGCCCTGGTATGGTTCAGTGTTAGTATTCAGTGCCATCCAAGAGAAGAGCATAATTTATCAATACAACAATAGATTGAGAATAAAATTCAATTGTTTTCCAATATCAGAGAAGATTGTCAGGAAGTCATTCTGAAAATGTTTTTTACTCTCTGGAAGATTTGGATTACAAGGAACAAGTTTGTCTTTCAAAATTCTCCTATAGACCCTAACATGACTATCACTCGGTGAAGGCTAAGGTGGAACTTGGTTTTTTGAGTTTATGGTAGACCGAAGAATATCAACCGTTAGATGTTAATCAACGACTTATATTGATTAATGGCAACCTGTGTAATAGGTTACTATTTAGAATTTATGACAATTCTATTTTCCACCCCTAAATTAACTAAAATTCTAATAAATAAAATTAAAATATTAAAACATTTTAATCATGTTAACACACTTGTGAACACCTCTTTCGGTCCGACACAAGTGGAAAGCATCTCGAAGAAAGGACTGAGCTTCAATTTTAACTAATCCTTCTGGCTATAATATTTCTGAATGAAAAAATGGCTATTTCCGAGTGAAAATGGCTATTTCCGAGTGAAAATGGCTATTTCCGAGTGAAAATGGTTATTTCCGAGTGAAAATGGTTGTTTCCGAGTGAAAATACTAGTCAGCCGTGTCCGAGTGCAGTTTCCGAGTGGGATGTCTCAGAATGACAAGTTTCCGAGTGGACTTCAAGTGTGGGGGTTACTTTCAAACTAAAAGAAGGCTCTGAGTCAAGTTCCATGGGACCGATTGATAATTTCCGAGTAGAATGTCTCCGATCGAGTCATTCCCGAGTGAGCTGCTTCCAAGGAATTTGCCTCCGAACAGAGAAAAGGCTCTGAGTAAACTCTCTCAAAAGTTCCAAATTCTGATTGAAACCATTCTGAGACCGACTCCTAAATGAGTACATCCGAATGGATAATTACCGATTGAAGCCGTTCTGATTGAATTACTTCTGAGCAAAGCAATTCCGATTGAATAAACTCCATTTAAATGCATCAAGCAATTCCACTTCCGAGTCACTCATCAATCAGTTCCGAGTGAATCACTCACGTTTCAATCGGTTCCAATCACTCTTCCATCAGTTCCGAGTGAATCATTCACCTTTCAATCGGTTCCCAATCACTCTTCAATCAGTTCTGAGTGAATCACTTTTCAATCAGTTCCGAATGTATATTTCAATCGGTTCCGATTGAATGCCTCACTCGGTCTTTTACACTTTTTCCACTCGGATTATCTCCCACTAAGGATGGATGCTGACTGAGGCAGTGGATCCGGGCCACGAGGAAGAACACCGATCCCATGGTACCCCAAACATTGAAAAGGTCCAACTAGTGTAAATGTGACACCGGTCTGGGTTCCAAAGAGATCACATCGGACCAGTTATTGGAATTCCATCTAACCGGTCTTTAATGGCCGATGTCATAAACCTGACAACGGAAGGATGAACCAAATGTTTATGCGCACTGACCTGGAATCGCACTTTCTAAAAGTGGCAGACAGGGGGCGGAAGTGGAGAAATTAAAAATTCCCCACCAGCCGCTGTCCCCCCACTATCGGTTAGTGGCCAGGCTGCCTCCACTGAGTGGAAACTCTGGCTGTCCCAGACACTCAGCCCATGTCTTCAACCCCTATAAATGCCCCAGCTGAAGAGGCTCAAGAGGTTGGATTTTCTCTCCCTGTAAGAAAACTCTGCCTGAGTTCACCTCCGTCCTCTCTCTCCCTACACCGTACAGCTCCAACACCCAACCGCCCTTCTCAACACCGTCCCCTCTCACCCACACTGTCCCTCTCCGCACCGTTCTCCTAAATCCACCACACCGATTCTGTTCTAATCCACCTCCTAAATCCACCACACCGTTCCAACACCTCCTAAGTCCTTTACATCGTCCCAACATCTCCCAAGTCCTTACACCGTCCAGACCCTATACCAACTCCATACCGTCCCAACGTCTCCCAAATCCTTACACCATCCAGACCCTGCACCAATTTCACACCGTCCAACACCCTTCTCTTTCCCTCTAAACACCTTCAAACTCCTCTCAACCCCTCACTGCCTTTCTTCCTCAGTCGGTCCCTTTCTCACTCGGTCAGTCTCTTCCACCTTCAGTCAGTTTCTGACCCACTCTACAGTCTCTTACTCCATCACTCGGTATTCCACTTTTCACTCGGTATTTAATTTTTCACTCGGTATTCTTTTTTTTCACTCGGTTTTTTCCATTTTTACTCGGTTTTCCCTTTTTCTCACTCGGTTTTCTCTTCTCCCACTCGATTTTCGCTCATTTTCCCCTCTCTTTTCTGAATTTACTGTTTCTCTTTCTCTCTTGTAGCTTCTGCTACCCTCCCTCTTTTGCTTCGTAGTTTTAAAAAAATAATAATAATAAAGGGAAATGGATGTTTCATGTGTTTTCCTTCAAATCTAAATAAAAATCAAAAAAAGAAAAAAATCATTTTTAGTCAGTGTCGTACGGAAAATACTTCCGTCTACACAACCTCTATAGGATCCGTACACGTGTGAAGAACTTCGTCTTGTATGGGTTCCTCACCAAAATGATACCCACCAACATTTTCCCAATCTTTTCCTAAAAGAAAAACACTCAGAACTACGTAACCCTGATTTCTTGATAATTCAAGAATACGTAGGAGCAGGACTTCAACTCCTGTCGGGCCCATCTTTCTTGTTTCTTTTTACTGATTTATTTCCTCACTTTCGTGTTTCTTTCATAAATGTTCTTTTTTTTGTCGCTTCCGTGAAAATCAATTTAGACGTGACGTCTTGTTGATTTCCCCCTAGTTTTTTTGTTCAAGCCTCGCCACAATTCATAGGGAAGGGATACTTAGGACGAGACGTCCTGCTTATCTCTTTCCTATCCCTATCCCTTTTTTATCCGAGGATGTCTAATTTAGGCGTGACGTCTTATTAGCATTCTCTTCCCCTCTCTGTCTCATATCGAAGTCGAGTTTAATTTGGATGAAACGTCCCGTTGACCTCGCTTTGACATTCTATGTTTGTACAGTTCTCTTACTCCATTCCGTCGTTTTCAAATAAAAATACAAAAAAAGGAAGAAACCATGTTTTATTTAAGGCTATTTATATTGCTCTTTCAATCTTGGTACTGTTTCTGACAGGCGATGTAGGGTGCTAATACCTTCCCTACTCGTAACCTACTTCCGAACTTGAATCTCATTTTTAAACCAGTGCTTTCACTGAACTTAGTTTTTTCCCAATGTTTTTCCTATGGATAAAAACGTTGGTGGTGACTCCCTGTTTCATCCTACGAGTTTTTCTTCCTCGCCGCGCCGTCGCGATCTAGGTTGCGACAACACTCGACAGATCTTCCCCCTTCATCTCTTTTATCCTTTTCCCTCCCCGATGGCGGCGGTTTGTGAAAGTGGAAATGCACTCTGCCACATCGCTCCCACCGTCGATCTCCAAGATGTGGCTCTAAAGCACATTCAGACTCTCCTTCGTTATCACCATGGGTGGTTTCAGCCTGTTCTTCGACCCCAACGGCCTACCACGTTGCCGCCGCCGTCGCTGCTTCCTGGGTTAGATTCCTCACCGTCACCACCACCAGAGTGCATTTCCACACCCAAAATCATTCACCACACCTAAAATCTCATTGCTTTTCTTCTTACTCCTCTTCCCCGGAGAGCACCATAAACAACCCAATTTTTGAGGTGGCGAAGGTGAACTCGTCAATGACTTCACAGATGAACATTTTTGCTTTTGTTCTTTGTCCTTTTAGGTTGGTCTGAACTTGGAAGACATGGAGCTTTCCTCATAGGAATGAGAAGAAGCAAAAACAAAACCAAAAGGGGATGAAGAAAAAGACCCATATTTTGGTTTTCTTTCTCTCTGTTCCTTATTTTTGACAGTGTCTGGAGGGGAAGAGGAAGAGCTAGAATATGGGTTATCTTTGGATAGAGAAGGATTATGATGTATTTAGGATTAATTTTAGTTTTAGATTAGGTTGTTAGTTAAACATTATCTATTTTTTAATATTTTAAAACTAACCAACAAAATATTTTTAAGAGTGATATATAAAAATTACGTGTCAGATATTTAAATTACAATAAAGTGATATAACCTGTTATAATAGGTCATCTTGGATGAGTTTACTGTACACCAAAAAATTTAAGATGTACCACAGCCTTCACCCTATCACTCAAGTTTATCAAACTATAGGAGAATTTTACAAAATAAAGAAAAGTATACAAGCTACCAATCCTAGTGTACCTCAGTTGCATGTTAAGAGTTCTTGGAGACCTCCTCCCTCTGGACGGATAAAGCTAAATTCTGATGCTTCTTGGTTGGACCCCTCCCAAAGAGCAACTTCAGGTATTGTGACCAGAGATCACCAAGGTAATATCGTCTATGGTCAGTCTTTATTTTACTGGGCTCCTAATGCTCTTTATGCGGAAGCTTTGGCTCTTAGAGATGCTCTAATGATGGCTCATAATCTGGAATGGGTGGAGATAATTATTGAATCGGATAGCCTTAATCTCATTAGATCTTGCAGAGGGGAATGCAAAATTGGAGAAATTGAACATATAATTGAGGATGTCATTTACCTCAAATCCTTGTTTAATGCATGTGGTTTCACTTGGGCTAATCGCGACGTAAACAGGGCTACTCATGCGGTGGCTTCCTTGGCTAGGACGAACTCCTTGGGCAGTTGTTGGTGGTTGTCCCCGCCATCGAGGCTTCGAAAAGCCTTGGTAGAAGACAAGCGCAATGTCCCTCCGTCGTAGTGTTGTGCTGGTGTGTTGCTCCTGGTGTAGCTGTTTTCCTTTAGTCTTCCCGCCCTGTTGTGTTACTCGTCTAGGGCTCTCCTCTCTGCAAGAGGGATGTTATCCGAGTGGGGCCACTGATTTAGGATCCATTTGGCTAGACAAACAGGTCCTTTCTTTGTAATGTTCATTTCTGTGCCTTGTGTATTGTCTTCTGTGTGCTTTGGGCCTCTTGGCCCTTAGGGCGTGTAATACATCCCTTATTTTTCAAAAATAAAAATTTCTTTTAGACGAGAAGTTATATGCTCGTCACGTCCTAAATAAACTTTCTCCCCAAATTGGTACAACACATGTAAAGGTTGTATGAAGTATTAGGAGTTCGATTTTCATCAAACATTTTTTGAGAGGGCGAAGATTGTTATTTATGGCAAAGGCCAAACAAATTATCTTCGTAAAGGTTAACAAAAAAACTTCAATGGAAATCTCAGTGCACAACAATATCAAACTACATTTTTTTATAAATTGAATTTTAATTAAAATCTTAATTAATCCTACCCAAAAATTTAATGTTTAAGGTTTGAATTTTGGCATATACTATTAATCTCCAAAATGAACCTCTAATCAATTCCTATAAGAATGTATTTGTCACACAAATCTTTTTTTTATTTATAGAAGAAATTATGTTTTCCATAAATTATATTTTTTGAAATTATATTTTTTAGAAATGTTATAAATATGTTTAATATAATTAAATTCTTCTTGAAAAGATTATAAAATATTTTTTTGGGAATATCTGATCTTATGTTTGGTTTGGTTGAAATGTAAATTTGGCCCTTATAAAAGTTTAAATTTCAGATTTACCCCTAATAAAACTTAGTTTTAGGCTCATTTTTTATTAGTATTAAGCCTTAGTTGTTAAGTGATGAGTCACCACTGACACATATTTTTTAAAAAAAGTATTTATTGTTAGTTTGTTTAACCGTAAACAAAAATAAATATCCATACTGATGAGACTATTATCATTAGTTATTCTACCAACAATTTCTCATCCTTGGAGAAGTAAAATGCTCTAAACACTCTGGTGCTTAAGCTTACCTAAGAACCTTCATTTGAATCTCGAACACTGCCTTATACGAAGTGGTGAAGGCTAAGGTGGACTTTAACCTATTGGGTGTACGATAGACCAAAAAATATCAACCGTTGGATGTTAATCAAGGGTTGAGATTCATTGATGGTAACCTGTCTAATAGGTCACCATATAAAATATATAAAATTTTCATTTTTCCCCTAAAATCTATTAAATTTGAAATGTGTCAAATTTTAATATAATTAATTAACTATGTAATTAATAACACACCCTATTAATTTTATTAACAAACTTTATTAATTTTATTAAATTAAAAAAATTAAAGAGATCCCAAAAAAATAGGTTTGATTGGTTTTTCATCTTCTTCAAGTAAAGGCTTGGGCTTTCTTCTCCAGTTCAAATCCTACACTTCTTCTTCTCCGGTTCAAACACATGCCACCATAAAAAATCAAAACTTTACTCAACCAAACTCGCCAATTCAACCTAGCAAGACTCAAAGCCCGTTGGATTGAACAAATGCAACAACCCCTTGTTCACAATTCCTTCTCTCTAGAACACAGCCAAAGACATCCCTATCAAACATAAATTAATTAATTAATTAATTTCTCAAAAGACCAGAAACAAGGGATCCCTTCTCTGAGAATTATCAAAAATTCATTCTCTTCATCTTACATTCCACCAACATCAGAAAACCAACAACCCTCAAAAATCACAGACCTTCATCATTCTCATCTTCTAAACCAGTAACAAACAACAATCATAAACCCAAACAAGCCCATACCCAACAACATTCAATCAAAAAAAATCAACAACATCCATCAACCATTATACAAACAGTAAACAACAACAAAACAAGAGAGAGGAAGAAGAAGAAGGAGCCGCCGTCAACCTCCACGAACCGGCCGACACAAACCCAACTGAACTAGACCACGACGACACCGACCTCCTTGCACGAGTCTGACGCCGATCACCCCTGCACCGTTCGTGAATCGCTGGTCCTTGCTGTAACATCCCAAAATTTTCAATCTCATGGTTAATCTTTTTTAATCTAGATCATTAATGATATTATCCAATTTCCGAGTGAATAATGTCTAAAATCAGACTGTCCGAGTGAAGAAAGGAATCTGTTTTCGAGTGAACGTTTTGACCGAGAGAAATTCCGAGTGAAGTTTGAAATTCCGAGTAAAGGTTATGTTTCCGAGTGACCGAGAGAAATTCTGAGTGAAGGTTATATTTCCGAGTGAGGTATGACCGAAAGAAATACTTCCGAGTGGAGTCCTGGCCTCGGAGACATTTTGAGTGAAGTATGTTCGAGAGAACCACTTCTGGGTGAATGGTCCGAGTGACATGTCTTCAAATGACTCGTTTCCGAGTCAAACGTCTTCGAGTGACTCGTTTCCAAGTCAAAGGCCTTGAGTGCCTCATTCTAGAATAAAACATTCCCGAGTGAAACGTTTCCGAGAGAAGTACTTCCAACCGAAGAGAAGCTGATTTCGAATGAGTACTTCTCGGACCAAGATGTGTCCGAGTAGTGAATCTCCGAGTGGGTTGGTTTAGAGTTGTGTAACTTTCCGAGTACAGCACTTTCGTGTGGGAAGGCACCGATTGAAATATACCGAGTGTTATTTTCAAGGGAAATACTTCTGAAGTGAAAGGTTGATTTTGAATAAGTACGATTCCGAGTGAAAACTTTCCAGGGGGACGTAAATATCCGAGTAATGTACCTCTTCATTCTACTAGTGAAGTTACCGAGAGCTTGTGCTCGGGTCTGACCTCGAAATTACCTTCGAATTCGAGTGAAATTCCCAAGAGGAAAGATTTCCGAGAGGACTGATCAACTCTGAATGATCTCTGTTATAAGATTTCCGAATGACAAACTCCAAATGATCCTTTTAGTTATATGATTTCCAAGTTATGCACTTCCAAGAGAAGTATTTTCGAGTGAAGAAATTCAGTTAGAGATATATCCGAGTGGATCTATTCGGAAAAGGAAAAGTGGCTTTGAAAGAACACTTTCGGACAGAGATATCTGAGTGAGATATTTCTAAAGGAGACCGGGTGAGACATTTCTGAGTGAGTCATTTTTTGAGGAGGAAAAGGTTATATCCGAGTGTTTCAACCAGAAACATGTCCGAGCAAATCCTCTTACGAGTGGAGCAGTTCTGAACTAAGAGACTCTGATGAATTCTTCTCAGAATGACCCGGTAGAATTCCAGTCGGCAAATACACTGATCGGTAGAGTTCCAGTCGGTAAATATCCCCAGAATACCGAACCAGTGTCAGAATTAATCTTTTACACTAAATCATGTCGTTTTGTATATATTTTAATATATCTACTCTAATCATACAAGCTGGCGGTAGAAATGGTCAAAATACAGCTCACTTCTTATCTAAAACCTCTATTATTTCCATAATTGATGCACCTAACCTCCAGTCACGAGAAAGCTTGTCTCCCACTTGTCTTGTACATTATTAAATCAATACCACACCTTTTCCAAGTCGGAATTCTAAGAACAAACCAAAAATTAGTAAAGTCTCTCTTTTTCATTTCCTTCTCTACGTACAAGCCACTCTGATTCGAAGCTAGGACAGTAAGAAGAAAACATTTTTCAACCAATCTAAGACCCTTCATCAAGGTAAGAGGGGATAGGGTTGTGAATAAATATGGAATGGGTAGAATTGTATGCTGTTCTAGGATTCCAGATTTATTTTTGTAACTTGTTGCTCAATTTTGAAGCTGAAAACGTGTGAATTTGATTCTGACTTCTTCATCAAAGTTGTAAATCTTTTTGTTATGTGAATTTTGAGACTTGAACCGACTAATTTTGATATGTATAGCATGAGTTATAGCCAAAATACTACAGCATGTCTGTTTGGAATACATATCTTTTATTTTGTGTATATATTAATATTCTGGGAATTATACATACGTTTTTAGACTTTGATGTCTTCACAAAAGTTGTAGATATTTATGTTATGGATCTATAGAAAGCGGTTTCAAGTTAAAAGGATATTTGTAGCTCTAGTTATGTGAAAACCCGAGTACTGGGAGTTAGTTTTTAAGGGATTTTGAGTCTTGTTGAACGAGAGGGTATAAGCTTGGCTCTGGAAGTTTTTCGCCTAGGCGAGGAGGTCTCACCCAAGCGAGTCGGTATGGAATTTGGTTCTGGACGATTTTCACCCATGCTCGCTGGCTTCGCCCAAGAGAGGCTTGCGTGTCTCGTTCAAGCAAGTCTGAATTCGCTTGAGCGAGATCGACCCCTGATGCATAATAACTCCTTGCGCTCAATTTTTCTTTAGTTCGCTCAAGTGTACCCACGCTGGCTCGCTCAAGCGGATGGGTCTCGCTTGAGCGAGGGGCACCCTGTTGCTCTTTTTGTCTTGATTTCAACTCATTTCATTTCCCTTGCAATAAAAGTGCATTTATGTAATATTTTAAAGGAATTCTGGACTCTGTATGACTCATGGAATTTCATGAGGTCCTTTCTCTTAAAGTTTATTTTCGCAACATTTAATTTGATTAATTCTTCCACTGATTTTTAACTCAGAAAATTATCATAAAATTAATCTTTTAATTTCACCCTCTCATATCTTCATATATGGGAGTGGTTCATCATACTGTGATTATGTGATGTTTCTATTTGGAATTTGAAATTATGGTCTTCATGAAAGTTGTAGATAATTTTGTTATGGAACTACAGAAAGTGGAATTACTTAAAAAGGATTTGATTTGCTCACGTTATGGTCGTTTTACTAATGTATGTTGCTGTAGTAAAATTCTGAAATTTACCTATAATGGTTATTATGGATGAAAATGATATTTCCATGTGGGCAATGATTTATTTTTGAATTATTGAGGGCCATGAAGGTGTAGGGATTCATGGTTATGCTAATTCCTACTTGTGTACTTCGGTACTTGAGAGCGAGGGCCATGAAGGTGTAGGGATTCATGGTTATGCTAATTCCTACTTGTGTACTTCGGTACTTGAGAGCGAGGGCCATGAAGGTGTAGGGATTCATGGTTATGCTAATTCCTACTTGTGTACTTCGGTACTTGAGAGCGAGGGCCATGAAGGTGTAGGGATTCATGGTTATGCTAATTCCTACTTGTGTACTTCGGTACTTGAGAGCGAGGGCCATGAAGGTGTAGGGATTCATGGTTATGCTAATTCCTACTTGTGTACTTCGGTACTTGAGGGCCATGAAGGTGTAGGGATTCATGGTTATACTAATTCCTACTTGTGTACTTATTTTCGCAAGGGCCATGAAGGTGTAGGGATTCATGGTTATGCTAATTCCTACTTGTGTCTCTATGAGACTTTTTACTACAGTATTCCCACCAAACCAAAATGGATCCCGCATGACATCATTTGACTAAGTTAAAGATTTATTAAATATAAATGAACTTGTTTGGCATATTCATCATATCATTATGGTTTGTTAATTGTGTTTGTGCAATCTTACTTATTTTATATTTATTCTATATTCTGTCTCACTCTTACATTAATTTTTACAGTGCATGCTACATAGAATGACGAGTGATGCTATTAATGGAACTTTTATGATTTATTGCTTGGACTTTGGCTTCATTAAAATTTAATGGATTGTAATAATATTATGTACCATGTACTATAATCTTCTCTATCGTTTCCGCTATATATAAATGTTTTAATGTTTTAATTATTCACGACTAATATGCATGATAATATTCCGCATTTATCAATTTTTACGTGACCTTAGAATTTAAATTATGAGTTTCAAAACGATTATTTAAAAAAATGCAAAAAATTTGTTCCAAAATTTTAGGGCGTCACATTGGTGGTATCAGAGCATTTTCAAAAATTCAGGGCCAAATTGCTATGACATGTATTGTTTCCTTGATATGCTATATGAATTGTTTGATTACTTGCTTGATAATATGTTGAGTATGTGCTATATGAATTGTTGCTTGACTGATAAATTGTAAATTACTTATAGTTATGTTATAATCCTGTAATTATATACGATATATATTTTCCCTTAGAATTAGTATAAACCAAACTACGAATGTAGGATGGCAAGAAACAATAACGACGCTATGGCAGCCGCTTTCAACCGCTTGGCTGAGGCCATAGAGAGGCAAAATCAACCAAGAAGTGCTGGAGGACTTCACGGATTAGATCACTTCCTAAAAAGGAAGCCATCACAGTTCAAAAGAGGCTATAATCCAGAGGTAGCATACCTATGGATTAAGGAAATGAAACGCATCTTCCGAGCCTTGCCCTGCACAGAATTTGAAAAGGTGGAGTATGCCACCTACATGATGATTGAGGAAGTAGAAAACTGGTGGATCCATACCAGAATTCGTATGATTGAGACTGACAGACCTTTGGACTGGGTCAACTTCAGAGATTGTTTTCTGGAGAAATATTTTCCAGCGAGTGTGAAGAGCCGAAAAGAGCTGGAATTCATGGAGCTGAAACAAGGTTTAATGTCTGTTGGTGAGTATGCTATAAAATTTGAAGAATTATCCCTCTTTTACCCTCCTTTCCAATAGACTGGTGCTGAAGCCTCAAAGTGTGTCAAGTTCGAGAATGGGTTGAATCTTGAAATCAAAGAGGCTATCGGTTATTAAGAAATTCGGAGTTTCCCCATCTTGATCAATAAATGCCAAATTTTTGAAGAAAACCACCAAGCCAGATTGGCTCAAGAGAAGACCAATAGACAACTGAGACCTCAGTCAGTTACCTTTAAAAGAAAAGGATCGTTCTATCCAAATCGTTTCAAGGGAGGATCATCATCTTCTGAGAGACATAATAATCGTATGGATATAAAGTGTCATAACTGCGGAGGTAATCACCATATACGTGATTGCAATAGACGCTTAGAAAATGTCACTTGCTATCGATGTAATCAGAAGGGTCACATCAGCCCAAATTGTCCACAGAACCATCAAATCAACAACAACAATAACACCATGAATAATCAAAGAGGTTCTAGTTATCAAGGAGTCCGTGGAGGAAACGCTCATGCTGTTCAACCTCTAAGATAGTATAGGGAGTCAACAGACCAAAGATTACAACCAGCAACGGGAAGAGTCTTTGCCATCAGCGGTTCAGAGGCAGACTAAGCAGACGACCTTGTGCAAAGTAAGTGTGAGATCAATGGTACCATTTTATCTGTGTTATTTGATTCTGGTGCTACACATTCTTTTATTTTTGAGGAGTGTGTTAGACGTCTTTAATTACCTGTGAAGTCTATGATATATGACCTGATTGTTTCCACTCCCACCGGTACACAACTTAGGACTACTAAGGTGTGTAACAAATGTTCTGTGCTCATAGAAGGTAGAAACTTTCTTGTCGATCTTGTTTGTTTACCTTTGAAGGATCTGGAAGTAATTCTAAGGATGAACTGGTTATCGGCGAATCGAGTCTTCGTGGACTGTCATAACAAGACCGTGATATTTCCATCAGAAGAAAATCCTATTTTTGACAACCTCAAGATCTTTGCCTTAAAAGGTGAAATTCAATTGTTTGCCTTGTTTACTCTTTCCAAAGGAGATAGTGAATCTAAAGCAATTGAGATGCCATTGGTCAGGGCTATTAAGAATATTATTGGGAATCCGAATCTATATTCGGAATAATTTTTGGATTTAGTATTAAGCCCGAACGGAGATCCTATTTGTTATAAAACGGGAAACATTTTAATGATGGACCAAGATATAACTTATGTCCCTCTTTCTCTCCCTTCATTTTCGTGTACATACTAGGGCTTGGGATAGCTTAGAGCTCGAGGTAAAATTTCTACTCTTTTGTTGTTTTTGGCTCTAGGTTTTGGTTTCTATATGGATTGCCTTATGAATGGGTTTAGGAATAGGAATCATTTTCATGTAAAACCCAAAGGTGGGATGTGTTTTATGTGTGTTTTTGGATAGGTGTGAAGTGGTATACGAAAATTTCAAGATTTGAGATGGAAGATGATGGCTGTTAATGGTGATTATTTGATTTTAGTGGAACCCTAACTCTAGGATTTGGGGGAAATAAGTGATAATGTTATGAAAAATGATTTTTTTAGTGAAAACTCATAATAATGTGTGTGTCGGTGTTGTTAATGATGGAGATTGGTGGTTATTAGAAATGGTTATTGAGTTTTGATGAAAACCCTAAGTGTAGTGATTTGGGAATTTTGGCTAAATTGATGATTTTGATGACTTTGAATACTCTAGAATGATTATATATGAGGAAATGAATGTTTGAAGCATTGGTGTTAATTATTAAGGATTGGGAGAGGAGTGTATATGAGTATGTATGTGGTTGGAGGAATTAATTTAGATTGTTAATGTTTATGATGATGTTAAAAAAAATAGTTGCAAGCCATTGATAGTGGATTAAGGAAATAGATACTTGATTTGATGAGTGGGTATGCCATTTTGAAATAGTTGAATTGGTGATGGTCTTAGATGGAGCCACGAGGCTGATAATGAGTTTGAAATAAATTTTGGTGATGGTTGAATGATTCATGTGAAGATTTTGAGGTCTTAAGGCTAAGGGCCATAGTATTGTTATTGTTAGGTGTGGTTAGCCCTTTAAGATTTAAAGAATCTTGGTCTTGGGAGAGGAATTCCCAAAGTCTAACATGAGCGTGTAAATTGGATTTAGACAAGTCTAGGACTTGATAATGAGTGTTGGGAGATGATGCCTTAAGATGGTATATTAATAACATGTATATGTATGTTTGTGATAGGATTGTGTTCCGGACGATGATGCAGAACGATTTCAACTTTGAATTTCGAGGATGAAATTTTTATTAGGGTGGGAGAATTGTAACATCCCAAAAATTTCAATCTCATGGATAATCATTTTTAATCTAGATCATTAATGATATTATCCAATTTCTGAGTGAATAATGTCTAAAATAAGACTGTCCGAGTGAAGAAAGGAATCTGTTTCCGAGTGAACGTTTTGACCGAGAGAAATTTCGAGTGAAGTTTGAAATTCCGAGTAAAGGTTATGTTTCCGAGTGACCGAGAGAAATTCCGAGTGAAGGTTATATTTCCGAGTGAGGTATGACCGAAAGAAATACTTCCGAGTGGAGTCCTGGCCTCGGAGACATTTTGAGTGAAGTATGTTCGAGAGAACCACTTCTGGGTGAATGGTCCGAGTGACATGTCTTCAAATGACTCATTTCCGAGTCAAACGTCTTTGAGTGACTCGTTTCCGAGTCAAAGGCCTTGAGTGCCTCATTCCAGAATAAAACATTCCCGAGTGAAACGTTTCCGAGAGAAGTACTTCCAACCGAAGAGAAGCTGATTTCGAATGAGTACTTCTCGGACCAAGATGTGTCCGAGTAGTGAATCTCAGAGTGGGTTGGTTCAGAGTTGTGTAACTTTCCGAGTGCAGCACTTTCGTGTGGGAAGGCACCGATTGAAATATACCGAGTGTTATTTTCAAGGGAAATACTTCTGAAGTGAAAGGTTCATTTTGAATAAGTACGATTCCGAGTGAAAACTTTTCAGGGGGACGTAAATATCCGAGTAATGTACCTCTTCATTCTACTCGTGAAGTTGCCGAGAGCTTATGCTCGGGTCCGACCTCGAAATTACCTTCGAATCCGAGTGAAATTCCCAAGAAGAAAGGTTATATCCGAGTGTTTCAACCAGAAACATGTCCGAGCAAATCCCCTTATGAGTGGAGCAGTTCTGAACTAAGAGACTCTGATGAATTCTTCTCGAAATGACCCGGTAGAGTTCCAGTCGGCAAATACACTGACCGGTAGAGTTCCAATCAGCAAATATCCCCAGAATACCAAACCAATGTCAGAATTAATCTTTTACACCAAATCATGTCGTTTTGTATATATTTTAATATATCTACTCCAATCATACAAGCTGGCGGCAGAAATGATCAAAATACAGCTCACTTCTTATCTAAAACCTCTATTATTTCCATAATTGATGCACCTAACCTCCAGTCATGAGAAAGCTTGTCTCCCACTTGTCTTGTACATTATTAAATCAATACCACACCTTTTCCAAGTCGGAATTCTCAGAATAAACCAAAAATTAGTAAAGTCTCTCTTTTTCATTTCCTTCTCTACGTACAAGCCACTCTGATTCGAAGCTAGGATAGTAAGAAGAAAACGTTTTTCAACCAATCTAAGACCCTTCATCAAGGTAAGAGGGGATAGGGTTGTGAATAAATATGGAATGGGTAGAATTGTATGCTGTTCTAGGATTCCAGATTTATTTTCGTAACTTGTTGCTCAATTTTAGCGCTAGTTATGTGAAAACCCGAGTGCTGGGAGTCGGTTTTTAAGGGATTTTGAGTCTTGTTGAACGAGAGGGTATAAGCTTGGCTCTGGAAGTTTTTTGCCTAGGCGAGGAGGTCTCGCCCAAGCGAGTCGGTATGGAATTCGGTTCTTGACGATTTTCGCCCATGCTCGCTGGCTTCGCCCAAGCGAGGCTTGCGTGTCTCGTTCAAGCGAGTCGGAATTCGCTTGAGCGAGATCAACCCCTGATGCATAATAACTCCTTGCGCTCAGCTTTTCTTTACTTCGCTCAAGTGTGCTCACGCTGGCTCGCTCAAGCGGATGGGTCTCGCTTGAGCGAGGGGCACCCTGTTGCTCTTTTTGTCTTGATTTCAACTCATTTCATTTCCCTTGCAATAAAAGTGCATTTATGCAATATTTTAAAGTAATTCTGGACTCTGTATGACTCATGGAATTTCATGAGGTCCTTTCTCTTAAAGTTTATTTTCGTAACATTTAATTTGATTAATTCTTCCGCTGATTTTTAACTCGGAAAATTATCATAAAATTAATCTTTTAATTTCACCCTCTCATATCTTCATATATGGGAGTGGTTCATCATACTGTGATTATGTGATGTTTCTGTTTAGAATTTGAAATTATGGTCTTTGTGAAAGTTGTAGATAATTTTGTTATGGAACTACAGAAAGTGGAATTACTTAAAAAGGATTTGATTTGCTCACGTTATGGTCGTTTTACTAATGTATGTTGCTGTGGTAAAATTCTAAAATTTACCTATAATGGTTATTATGGATGAAAATGATATTTCCATGTGGGCAATGATTTATTTTTGAATTATTGAGGGCCATGAAGGTGTAGGGATTCATGGTTATGCTAATTCCTACTTGTGTACTTCGGTACTTGAGAGCGAGGGCCATGAAGGTGTAGGGATTCATGGTTATGCTAATTCCTATTTGTGTACTTCGGTACTTGAGAGCGAGGGCCATGAAGGTGTAGGGATTCATGGTTATGCTAATTCCTACTTGTGTACTTCGGTACTTGAGAGCGAGGGCCATGAAGGTGTAGGGATTCATGGTTATGCTAATTCCTACTTGTGTACTTCGGTACTTGAGGGCCATGAAGGTGTAGGGATTCATGGTTATACTAATTCCTACTTGTGTACTTATTTTCGCAAGGGCCATGAAGGTGTAGGGATTCATGGTTATGCTAATTCCTACTTGTGTCTCTATGATACTTTTTACTGCAGTATTCCCACCAAACCAAAATGGATCCAGCATGACATCATTTGACTAAGTTAAAGATTTATTAAATATAAATGAACTTGTTTGGCATATTCATCATATCATTATGGTTTGTTAATTGTGTTTGTACAATCTTACTTATTTTATATTTATTCTATATTCTGTCTCACTCTTACATTAATTTTTACAGTGCATGCTACACAGAATAACGAGTGATGCTATTAATAGAACTTTTATGATTTATTGCTTGGACTTTGGCTTCATTAAAATTTAATGGATTGTAATAATATTATGTACCATGTACTGTAATCTTCTCTATCATTTTCGCTATATATAAATGTTTTAATGTTTTAATTGTTCACGACTAGTATGCATGATAATATTCCGCATTTATCAATTTTTACGTGACCTCAGAATTTAAATTACGAGTTTCAAAATGATTATTTAAAAAAACGCGAAAAATTTGTTCCAAAATTTTAGGGCGTCACACTTGCCCCACTGCAAGCCTCTGACGCTTCCCCTCGCGCCGCCAGAACCCGGCCACCACCCCCTCCCCTGGGATAAAGCTTTCAGAATATTCATTTATTCATTTGTTAATCTCGCTTTAGTGTAGCAAGTTTTAATTTTAGATTAGGTAATTAATTAAGGTTTTATTTGATTTTTTAATCTAATTTTTAATATTATAAAACTGACCACAAATGTGTCTAATTCTAATTTAAATAATGTATGAGCCAAATTTATAATTTTTGAAAGACAGGAGAAACCTGCTGTAACAGGTCACTTTGATTAGGTTTACCGTAAACCCAAAAATCCAAAGGTGCACCTTAGCCTTCACCATACGAAGTCTTCATACTCCCTTTTCCCAACACTTACGCAAAAGCCCTCAATAAATCCTTTTACCAAAAAAACAAACCCCAGTGATATCCTCCTTTGACGATGACGTTCCTACCTCCGTTGACACGACACATGCTGCTGCCTCTTAGAAAGAATTCCAAAATAAGGTAGATTTGAAAAATAGTTATGTTAATTATTATTGTCTTAAGGATTCACCAAAAAAAATTATTGTCTTAGCAATTAAAAGTAAGCTTTTTTACTAGAAAATAATTATTTAACATTATTAATGTATTTTTATTCTATTTTTAAAAAATACTTATTATATTCTAGTGATATTTTGCATCAAATTTGACTATTATTTTAAGACAATAGTTAGTAAAATTATTTCAAATATTAATAGTGTGACGACCCGCGTCAATATTATATTTATTTATCTCCATTTAATTATTTTTCACCATAAATTTTTCACATTTTTAATGAAAATTAATTAGGTCCTAATATAAAATAATATTTATTTTTCTTAAGCATACTCAAAATAATAGATAATAGTGAATAAATCAATTAATAAAAATGAAATTAATTACAATCAGCGGAAGAAGAAAATGAAGACAGGGGTCATTCGCCTGAGCGAGACCCCGATTCGCTTAAACGAAACCCGTGAAGGTCGCTTAGGCGAGTTCTGACTCGCTTGGGCGAATTCTACACTTTAAACCTGAGCGAACAACGGGACCTACAAGGAAAATTAACAAGTCTTTTACTCGGAAATGGTCCTCTCGGTTGTATCTCACTTGGGAACATCTTAGTCTGTCTACACTCGGAAGTGGATCTCTTGGGCATTCCTCACTCGGAAACATTCTAACCACTCGGAAGGGGGCGAGAGATACTCGCCTGAGTGAAATAGGCACAGGATCAAATTTCCCCGGCCTTCGCTTGGACAAGACTGGATCCGCTCGGGAGAGATTCGCCCGGTAATCAACTATGCTACAGCAAACAATTATTTACTAACCTGCCCATAACAATTTATCACATACATCTATTATTGGCTCCGTGCCAATATATATATACATATCATACTCATAAAAATTCAACACCGATCACATTAGCATCATAAATTTATATCCACATTAATCAACATACCGATTTGAATTTAGTTCAACACACAACTTGTTGTAGCATCACATATACGGAAAACTCATTATATATTACACACATCATTCATTTCATAATCACTCGGTTCCTTGGCATCAATCCTTCGCTTGGCGCACCTCCAAGGCTCCGACCTCTTCCTTGTCACTGGTTACTAAATTGAAAACCACAGCAAGGGTGAGTGTTTGGCATCATAATTAATCTGCATGAGTATAAACTCCATCTGATTACTTTATCCACAAATTGCAAATCACACTCGGCAAATATAGCAAATCACACTCGACAAATATAGCCAATCACACTCGGCAAATATAGTACATCACACTCGGCAAATATAACAAATCACACTCGGGAATATAGCAAGTCACACTTGGCAAATATAGCAAACCATGTGTTTTTATGTTGATGTAGGTTTTGATAATGACACAACAAATGAAGGATCAAACATAAATGATTAAGGACGAATTAATTATGTTTAATGTGGCCAAAATTGATGAACTTCAAAGAAATAATTACAGGCATTTTAAGAAGCTCAAATTCGGTGAAATAAATTTATCAAAGTGCCTAAGGATCAAAGAATTGGAGCCATGATTGAACAAATATCAAAGAGGGCTAAAACGAGTTAAATATATTCATACGTTCCAAATTGCCCAGAATCTTAAAATTTTCATAAATAAATCAATTCATATTTCACATGAATAGATTTATTTAGTTCAAATTTGAATTTCGAATTTTGAATGCTGACAAAGTTGCAAGAAACATGGAAACATGTATTCATTGAATCAAGGAGCATTGGAGACATAAATAGCAAGAATCAAGGTCAGGAAAGTTGTGCATGGAAACAAGGAGCACAAAACATGGAATGTTTTGTGGATTTATGTTTCTGAGGAATTAAAAATTGGACAAATTGTATGTGCCCTTGCCTATAAATAGAGAAGGAGTTGAAGGCAAAACTTACACCAAGCATTTGAAGCATTACCATTTGCTTTCTTCCCCCTCCATTCTCTTACTCTTCTTCTTGCTCTCTTTATTCTTGATTGGCATATTTACTTGAAATTATTTTTGAGAGCTAATTTGTGGGGAAATTATATTGTATACGTAATTTGCATATCCTCTCCTTGAGAGTTATTATCTTGTGTAAGCTTTAAAGTTGTATATCCACTCTATTGAGAGAGTTTCCTTGTATACTCAAACACCAAACACCTTAGAAGCTTTGGGTTGGGTTTCAACCTTGTAATTGTGAGATTGAGAGATTGGGTGGGGTGCCCTTGTACTTGTGAGGATTGGATTCTTGAGTGTGGGACACTAGGAAGTCGCAATTGCTCAAAGTGTATCTCTAATCTACAATAGTGGAAATCCTCTAAGTGGGTTGCTTAGAGGCGAGACGTACACCGGCGTGGTGGAACTCGTATATATCGGTTTGCAAATCTCTCTTCCCTAAACTCATTTATCTTGTGTACTTAAGTTGCTTGCTTGATTCATTGTTTTATTAACTTGGACTAAGTGCATGTTATACTAAGTTACAAACTATTTTGATTAACATTGTTGAACTTGACTTTAAGTAACACTCTTTTATTAATCTTTCTAAAAGTCTCATAAATTTCTTTGTGGTTAATTTGATTCTATATCTTGATTATTACCTAGACCTTTTAAGTACTTATTATCTTGACTTGTGCATAATTTGTGTTCACTTGCCATTAAGCTTATCTTCTTCAATAAACATAGTAACTAAAGAATCAATTTCAAAAGCATTCATAGTAAAATTTTTAATACTCAATTCACCCCCCCCCTCTTGAGTAATTGAGGCCACTTGGTTAACAAACCACACTCGGCAAATATAGTAAATCACACTCGACGAATATAACAAATCACACTCGGCAATATAGCAAGTCACACTTGGCAAATATAGCAAACCACACTCGGCAAATATAGTAAATCACACTCGACAAATATAACAAATCACACTCGGCAATATAGCAAGTCACACTCGGCAAATATAGTCAAGTACATACACATCATCATACAATGCCAATAGTTTCATCAATCATCACCACTGACTCTCACATAAAATCGACGCCTAGTATCCGGATACTAAAGGATCGGCCTTCAGCTGGGGGTCCTACTTGACACCCCATGAACCCTGCTTGGTTCACCGAGTCCTACTTGACTCTCTACCTCAACCACTGGGTCCTACTTGACCACTGGATAGCTCAATGATAAGTGTTTTTAAAACACTATTTTTCACTGTTTAATTTGTTTAAAATAAAATGTTTGCTGTATCATTTTGTCCAATTTTCGTAATTTTTGTTTTCTTTTTACTGTTTCTGTTTAAGTGTTGTATTTTGTATGAATTAATTTAAATGGAACTTAAAAAAAATTATTTTTGTAGAATTGGAAAACTCCAAGAATTTAAATCATAATTCCTTTTCTATAAAAATTAAATGTTCTATTTAAATTAATTAAGGTGTTTGTTTCTCTAAAAAAATAAAATAAATAAAAAAAAATTCTATTTCCCTTTTCCTCTCTTAATTCACGTTAATATACTTCTTTTTAGCAATAAACTAACGTGACTTTGGGTGTGTAGCTTGTCCAATGTTTCATGAATAATTTAATCCTTTCCTACTTACAACAAAGCTTCCAACGTGAATGGGTAACATGGTGCAGAATTTTTTTCATAGGTCAAAATTAGATTCAATTGGTTCCAAGGTACAAAGCCATCCTATAAGGGTCCCATAATTCAATTTTGACTTAGTCAAAATTGAATACAACCAAAAATCATCTCCTTTTCACTCACTCATTCACGTTACTTCCTTTGCCCATTATTCAAAAGCAACAACAACAACTCAAGCCTTTGTCCATTAGTCCACATGGTCACTTGTTTCTTTGTCCATTGTGCCAATTATTTTGAATGCAAAGTTTCCACTTCTACAAGCTTTTAACGTGAAAGCTGAAGGAAATTGCAAAGTGCTAAATTCTTTTTGATTACAAGGCCCACATGCTGAATTATTTCTTAAATAATTAAGCATTCATTCACCTAAAACTACAAGGAGCATTTAACGTGAAAAGCAGCTGGAAATGGGACAACATTCAACATTTGGACAGCAAGCATTTAACGTTTTGGGCTGCTGGAATTTTGGACAGTAAAACAACAAAAACAGCAAGTAAAAACTGAAAAGCAAACAGCAAGTGAAATCTGACAGCAAACAGCAAGTGAAATCTGACAGCAAACAGCAAGGAATTTTTGAACAGCAACAGCATGAAACAAACAGCAAGAAGACAACAATAAATGGGACACTGAACAGCAGAATAATGAAGGTAAATGGAGACAGCATTTAACGTGAATGGGTCTCCATTTCTTGCTCCATATTGCCAAGGAAAAGTGAGGGGACAAGGTGGAAGAATAGGCTGGACAGATTGAAAGAAAATAAAAATAAAAATCAGCTGAAACCAGTATAAAAATGGGACAGCAAATGCAGAGAGGAGTCAGTTTTTATACCGGACAGTAGCAGAGAGAATTTTGTGCAGAGAGTGAGTCAGAAAATTAAACAAAAGAAAAACAGTGTGCGTGTAGTGTGGAATTTTATTTCTTTGTATTGTATTTTTATTTTGTGAAATAAGAATTAAGAGGACAGTGAAATTGAGCGGTTAAATTTGTATACGGTGGAGGGATCCGAAACAAAGATTTACGGTGGAAAATTTACTGGGCTTTTGGAGAAACCCGTAAGTTTTATTTACCATGAATTGTATGTTGTATTTCCTTTTCATTATATGTATGAATTTATACCGTATCATGTGTAACTAAATTTTTATCTTGGGAAAACGGGGGTACGATAATATTTTACGTTGATGTTATTTTGATTTAATAGTAAATAAATTTCTGTTTTCCATTTAGTTCAAATTTTACTTAATGCTTTTAGTGATTCCTAACAAGAACCTAAATAATAAAACAGTATACTTGCGGGTATATTAGTAAGTTTAGGTAATAAATAGAATCGAGAGATTTATTTTTACCGGAAAGCTTTGGACTAAACCTAAGATTTTTGAGATGCTTTTTGTGACCTCGGTAAAACCGTGAAAGTAATCAAAATTCTTTTGAGGAAATTAAAAAGGGATTTTCATAAAATGATAATGGGCCTTTCTGAGGATTAAGCAGCGCTTTCCATAGGTTAGGTACATTAATAGGATTCCGAGAGGAACATATTAATTGGCTTTTGGAAAATTCGCCTTGGAAAACTTAATTTGATTTTTGTTTATAAAAAGTTGAAATTGTCAACGTAGAATAATATCTTAAACCCCCGGAATCCCAAGATACTCTCAACTCTGTTTGTCACCCACGGTAAATTTTTATTTTTACTGTAAGGTAAAATTTTTTACTGTTAATTTTTATTTTTCACAAATACCAAAAATTGAAAGAGAATTGTGTGGATAATCAAATTTTGATATGCCGGTACTTTGAAAACAGTCCCTGTGGAGAACGATAATCTTTTATATTACGCGACATAACCCGTGCGCTTGCGGGCCCTGTCAAGTTTTTGGCGCCGTTACCGGGGACTGTTGTCCCTCAAATATCGGCAGTATTCAAATTTGATTAGATCATACTTGTTAATATTTCTTTTTTATTTTTATTTTATTTTATTTGTTTGAATTACTTCTTTTTGTATATTTGTTTGTTTTTAGTGTTTATTTTATTTGGTTATTTTGTATTTTGTATTCTGTTCCTTTTTCTTTTACTGTTACTATTTTTGAATTTCTAATTAATTGTTCTGTTATTTTATTTTGTTCTTAAAATTTTGTTATTCTATTTTACTTTACTGTTGTATATTTAGTGTGATATTTTTCTTGATATTGTTCTGTTCTTTGTATTTGTTTATTATTGTTTTCTTTTTCTTTTATGTTATTTGTTTCATTTATTTCTTTTTCTGTATTTTTATATTTTTCTGATTTTTATTGTTTATTTTATTCTGTTTGTAATCTTGTATTTTGTTTATTATTTTGCGTATCTGTTGCTGTTTTATTTTTTATTTTTTTTTGTGATTATTTGTTTTATTTGTCATTTATTTTCTTTTTATGCGACGAAGCCGTAGTGTCGATCTAAACTTAGGATTTGACCCTGAGATAGAACGTACCCTTAGAGCTTTAAGAAAACAACAAAAACAACAAAAACAAGAAAAAGAAAAACAAATGGCAGACCAAAACAGAGCCTTAAGAGATTTTGCTGCTCCAAGTACAAACGGAAGAGGATCTAGCATCCTTAGACCCACAGTGGAGGCTAACAATTTTGAATTGAAGCCTTCACTACTCTCTATGGTACAGCAGAACCAATTCGGAGGATTACCCTCCGAAGATCCAAATCTTCATCTTCAAATCTTTCTTGAATACTGTGACACCTTGAAAATGAATGGAGCCACCAATGATGCCATTCGCTTGAGACTCTTCTCTTTCTCCTTAAGAGATAAAGCGAGGGCGTGGTTATACTCTCTTCCTGAAGGATCCATCACAACTTGGGAACAACTATCCAGTGCTTTCATCAATAAGTGGTACCCAAGAAATAAAACTGATTTGTTAAGAAAACAAATAATTAATTTTGCACAAAAAGATGATGAATCCCTGTATGAAGCCTGGGAGAGATACAAGGAGATGCTGAGAGAATGTCCTCACCATGGGATAGAGAGGTGGTTGACAGTCCATATTTTCTATAATGGACTAACTTCCACGCAAAAGATTTCTTTGGATGCTGCAGCTGGAGGAGCCTTCATGAGCAAAAATGTGGATGAAGCCCAGAACCTGATTGAGGAGATAGCCCAAAACACCCACCAGTGGAATTCTGAGAGAGGATTACCTGCTAAAACACCAGGTAAGTACTCTGTTGATGCTCTTTCCCTACTTTCTGCCCAAGTTGAAGCATTAACATTAAAACTTGATAAGATAGGGTCAACAGGTGCTGCTAAGGTTGTTTGTGAAGTTTGTGGTGTTTCAGGACATGGAGCTACGAATTGCCATTTAGCAATGACCCTTAATCAAGAACCTGAAATGCATCAAGTAGATGCTATTGGAAACTATGGTGGAAATTATCAGAGTAACTACAGACCTCCACAAGGTCCACCTGGCTTCCAAAACAGGCCATTCCAAGGTAATCAGAGTAACTACAAACCCCAACAAGGACCCTATATTCCACAAAAATCAAAGCTAGAGTCCTTGATGGAGACATTTGTAGCTACTCAACTTAAACAAAATGATGAATTCTCTGATGCAATAAAGAACTTAGCTTCAAAGGTGGATTCTCTTGCCACCCATAACAAAATATTAGAGAATCAAATCGCCCAACAAGCCTCCTACTCTCAAAGAGCACCAGGTACATTTCCTGGAAAACCTGAAGCTGGACCGTCCAACCATACCATGGCTATCACTCTTAGGAGTGGTACTCAATATGATGGGCCCGTTGGCAAGACTACAAAGGAGGAGAAGAAAGTGGATGAATCTTCATCTCATCCAGTGATTGAAGAAGAGAAACCACAAGAAAAGAAGGAGGAGGTTAAGCCATATCAACCTCCTATTCCATTTCCTCAGCGCTTGGCTAAAGCAAAATTGGACAAACAATTTGGTAAGTTTCTTGATGTTTTAAAGAAATTGTATATCAATATTCCCTTCACAGATGCTTTGCAGCAAATGCCTACATATGCGAAGTTCCTGAAGGACATTTTGTCCAACAAAAGAAGACTGGAGGAAGATGGTACAGTGGCACTTACTGAGGAGTGCAGTGCTCTAATTCAAAGGAAACTTCCACCTAAGCTCCAAGATCCAGGTAGTTTCTCTATTCCTTGTATGATTGGTGACATGAATATAGATAAAGCATTATGTGATTTAGGAGCGAGTGTAAGTTTAATGCCATTATCTATTGCTGAAAAGTTAGGACTGGGTGAGCTAAAACCTACTAGGATGTCTTTACAGCTGGCTGATAGATCTGTCAAATATCCAGTAGGAATTTTAGAGGATGTTCCTATTAAAGTAGGAAAATTTTTTATACCTGCTGACTTTGTTGTGCTAGAAATGGACGAAGATTCTTTGATTCCTATTATTTTAGGACGACCATTTTTAGCAACTGCAGGTGCTGTGATCGACGTCAAGAATGGTAAGTTGTCTCTGACTGTTGGAGACCAAAAGGTTGATTTTAACTTGAAAAATGCTTTAGAAAAACCTTTTAATAATGATGTTTGCTGTAGTGTGGATTCTGTTGAACAAGTGGTAAAGGAAGAAACCCTTCCTAATGACCCACTTGAAACTGTTTTCATGATTGAGCCTGCAGGAACATCTGATTGCTCTGAGGCTCCACTAGAACATGATACTGAGGTCATGGGTAACAAAGTGGTAAGACCCAATGTGGAGTTAAAACCTTTACCAGCTTCATTAAGGTATGAGTTTCTTGGTCCTAATTCCACATATCCTGTGATTGTTAATGCTGAATTGAATCCATGTGAAACTGAAAAACTTTTGAAACAACTTAGGTTGTATAGAAAGGTAATAGGTTATACAATGGACGACATCAAAGGAATTAGCCCTTCTCTTTGTATGCACAGGATTACTGTAGAAGATGAAAGTAGGCCCACAGTAGAACCACTTAGGAGATTAAATCCAAAAATGCAAGAAGTGGTTAAAAAAGAAATTTTGAAATTGCTTGATGCTGGAGTGATATATCCTGTTGATAGTAGTAAATGGGTAAGTCCTGTCCATGTGGTGCCTAAAAAAGGGGGAATAACTGTGATTGAAAATGATAAACATAACTTGATTCCTACTAGGATTGTCTCTGGTTGGCGCATGTGCATTGATTACAGGAAGTTAAATAGCGCCACGAAAAAAGATCATTTTCCTCTCCCTTTTATTGATCAGATGCTTGAAAGACTTGCAAAACACTCTTATTTCTGTTATTTGGATGGGTATTCAGGTTTTCATCAAATTCCCATTCATCCATCTGATCAAGAAAAGACTACCTTCACTTGCCCTTATGGGACTTATGCTTATAGGCGTATGCCTTTTGGTCTGTGTAATGCACCTGCGACTTTTCAAAGGTGTATGCAAGCAATTTTTTCTGACCTTATTGAAAATGTGATGGAAGTCTTTATGGATGATTTTTCAGTGTATGGTTTGGATTTTGATAACTGCTTAACAAATTTGTGCCAAGTCTTGCAGCGTTGTGAAGAGACCAATCTGGTCTTGAACTGGGAAAAATGCCATTTTATGGTAAGAGAAGGAATAGTTCTTGGACATTTGGTGTCTGAGAGAGGTATAGAAGTTGATAAGGCTAAGGTGGAAGTAATTGAAAAATTGCCCCCACCAACAAATGTGAAAGGTATTCGGAGTTTTCTTGGACATGCAGGGTTTTACCGTCGGTTCATTAAAGATTTCTCCAAAATCACAAAGCCTCTTACAACTCTTCTAGGTAAGGATGTGCCTTTCAATTTTGATTCATCTTGTATGGAAGCTTTTTGCAGGATTAAGCAAGCTCTAATCTCTGCCCCCATCGTACAACCCCCTGATTGGGAACTTCCATTCGAATTGATGTGTGATGCGAGTGATTACGCAGTGGGGGCTGTTCTTGGGCAACGGAAGGACAAGAAGCTTCATGTAATTCATTATGCCAGCCGGACGCTGGATGATGCTCAAATAAATTATGCCACAACTGAGAAGGAACTGTTAGCCATTGTCTTTGCTTTTGATAAATTTAGATCTTATTTGGTGGGTTCACATGTTATTGTTTACACTGATCACTCTGCCATTAAGTATCTATTGAATAAAAAGGAAGCAAAACCTAGGCTGATTAGGTGGATTCTAATATTGCAAGAATTTGACTTAGAAATTAAGGACAAGAAGGGTACTGAGAATCCGGTCGCTGACCACTTGTCTAGATTGACATCCGAAAAAGAAGAAATAGATAATATTCCTATCAATGAATCTTTTCCGGATGAACAACTCTTGAATCTTAGTATCCAACGTGTTCCTTGGTATGCTGATTTTGTAAATTTTCTTGCATGTGGTATTTTACCTCCTGACCTTAGCTTTCAGCAAAGGAAAAAGTTTTATGCAGATGTCAAACATTATTATTGGGATGAACCCCTCCTATTCAAGCAATGTGCTGATGGTTTGATTCGAAGGTGCGTTTCACAAGATGAGGTCCATGATATTTTGAACTATTGTCATTCTCTTTCCTGTGGAGGGCACATGAGCACCTCCAAGACAGCAGCTAAAATATTACAAGCTGGGTTTTATTGGCCACATATTTTTAAGGATGTACGTAAGTATGTTCTAACTTGTGATGCGTGCCAAAGAACAGGTAACATTGGTAAGAGACATGAAATGCCATTGAATACCATTTTAGAAGTTGAATTGTTTGATGTATGGGGTATTGATTTTATGGGACCTTTTCCTTCCTCTTTTGGAAATCAGTTCATATTAGTAGCAGTTGACTATGTGTCAAAATGGGTGGAAGCCATTGCTTCACCCCATTCTGATGCTAAGACTATTATTAAACTTTTCAAGAAAATAATATTTCCAAGGTTTGGGGTCCCAAAATGTGTTATAAGTGATGGAGGGTCTCATTTTATTGAGAAAACTTTTCAGACCCTTCTAAAGAAATATGGAGTTAGGCATAAGGTTGCTACACCTTATCACCCACAAACTAGTGGACAAGTTGAGGTATCCAATCGGGAAATTAAAAACATTCTTCAAAAAGTGGTTAATACGTCACGTAAAGATTGGTCTATTAAGTTAGATGATTCTTTATGGGCTTATAGAACCGCATACAAAACTCCCATTGGAACCACACCGTTTAAGCTAGTTTATGGGAAGCCTTGCCATTTACCTGTTGAGCTGGAATATAAGTCTTTCTGGGCTGTTAAAACTCTTAACTTTGATCATAAAGCTGCAGGTGAACGTAGGTTGTTGGAATTAAATGAGCTTGAAGAGCTCCGTTTAGATGCATACGAAAATGCCAGAATTTATAAAGAAAAAACTAAACAATGGCATGATCGTCACATCCTACGGAGAACATTCAATCCAGGTGATATGGTTTTACTGTTTAATTCCAGATTGAAGCTTTTTCCAGGTAAACTGAGATCCCGATGGTCAGGACCATTCAAGGTAACAAAGGTCTTTCCCTTTGGAGCTGTCGAGTTATGGAGTGAGAAATCTGGTACATTTAAGGTAAATGGACAGAGAGTAAAGCACTACTTGACAGGTCAACCAATACAACAAGCAAGTGACTTGGACTTGTTTGATGCTCCTGATGAATAAATCCAAATGGTGAAAAGTCTGGCTGAAGACTTAAAACTTAGCACTGATAGGGAGGTAACCCTATAAAAATTTGTTGTTTTATTTTGAATTTGAAAAAAAAAAAAAGAAAACAAAACAAAAACTAAGCCAAATCCCGGTTTGGGGTTACTCCAGGTAAGTTTTCTTTACCTTTTATCATCCATTTTAACATTGAGGACAATGTCAAATTCTGGTTTGGGGTGGTAGGTAAGAAAACTTAACTGTTTTGTTTACATTGTGTGATTGTTATTTTATTTTGCAACTTTTTATTTTCCTGTTTTGTTTGTCATCTCGTAATTTACCATGATTGCATGATAAATTAACTTTAAACACAGAGCTAAAGTATCTAAGGACCCTAAAATTTTGAGTAAAATTTTTCAAAATTTGATTGTTTAAATGCCAAATCAATGTCTAAATGAACCTTATGTGATTAAAATTTTCTTTGAAAGGACTTTCCATGGTGAGACTTGAGCCAAAATGGGTAATTTATCAAACAAAATTTTCAAAACCCATATTTTCTTGATTGAGTGAATCTCATAGTCATCAATATTCTAGAATTTGTTTTTCAACCGATTCAAAAGGGTTTTTGATTGTATGTCTTAGGATGATAAAGGCACAATTAGGTCTCATTCTTAAGCCTCAGAATGTTTGCACAATTTGACCCCTAGTTACCCCTTTTGAGCCTGAAAGTGAAAATTTTTCTTTGAAACTTTTCATTGACTGATATTCTCTTAACGTTAAACAAGTTGGAAATCTAGTGGAGCAAAGAAATAAAAAGGACTTAAGAAAAATATGTATGGAATGTAAACAAAAGCAAGAAAAAGAAAATCAAAAGGATGTTATTGAATGAATTACAAAAAGTCCATAAAAATTCAAAAATTTGCTCTGTTAGTTTCTAAAATTATGATGGAAGTTTGAATCATTCATGACTGTTTAAGCCCTTTTGTACTCCATTTTTCTTGAAATTCCTACCATGACAATACGACCCATGGCCCCGTTACAACCCTTTGAAAGACCTTTTGACTATGACATACTTTCTATCTAAACTGTGGAGTTTCTGGTTTATTAACAAGCTTATGGTAATATTTTTGACTATGATGATTTGAGTGATACACAAACCATGAAACACTAGAGTGAAATTGTGAGAAGAGTATCTCAAGTCTTGACATTGAAAATTGACTCACATAAGAAATTTAATTTGGCATTTGAATAAACCTGTTTCTCTATTTTGGATTCCTTAAATTACTAAGCTAAGTGTTTTCTGTTTCTTATCGTGTGAATATGGTGATTGCTTGAGGACAAGCAATGTTTTGGTTTGGGGTATTTTGATAAGTGTTTTTAAAACACTATTTTTCACTGTTTAATTTGTTTAAAATAAAATGTTTGCTGTATCATTTTGTCCAATTTTCGTAATTTTTGTTTTCTTTTTACTGTTTCTGTTTAAGTGTTGTATTTTGTATGAATTAATTTAAATGGAACTTAAAAAAAATTATTTTTGTAGAATTGGAAAACTCCAAGAATTTAAATCATAATTCCTTTTCTATAAAAATTAAATGTTCTATTTAAATTAATTAAGGTGTTTGTTTCTCTAAAAAAATAAAATAAATAAAAAAAATTCTATTTCCCTTTTCCTCTCTTAATTCACGTTAATATACTTCTTTTTAGCAATAAACTAACGTGACTTTGGGTGTGTAGCTTGTCCAATGTTTCATGAATAATTTAATCCTTTCCTACTTACAACAAAGCTTCCAACGTGAATGGGTAACATGGTGCAGAATTTTTTTCATAGGTCAAAATTAGATTCAATTGGTTCCAAGGTACAAAGCCATCCTATAAGGGTCCCATAATTCAATTTTGACTTAGTCAAAATTGAATACAACCAAAAATCATCTCCTTTTCACTCACTCATTCACGTTACTTCCTTTGCCCATTATTCAAAAGCAACAACAACAACTCAAGCCTTTGTCCATTAGTCCACATGGTCACTTGTTTCTTTGTCCATTGTGCCAATTATTTTGAATGCAAAGTTTCCACTTCTACAAGCTTTTAACGTGAAAGCTGAAGGAAATTGCAAAGTGCTAAATTCTTTTTGATTACAAGGCCCACATGCTGAATTATTTCTTAAATAATTAAGCATTCATTCACCTAAAACTACAAGGAGCATTTAACGTGAAAAGCAGCTGGAAATGGGACAACATTCAACATTTGGACAGCAAGCATTTAACGTTTTGGGCTGCTGGAATTTTGGACAGTAAAACAACAAAAACAGCAAGTAAAAACTGAAAAGCAAACAGCAAGTGAAATCTGACAGCAAACAGCAAGTGAAATCTGACAGCAAACAGCAAGGAATTTTTGAACAGCAACAGCATGAAACAAACAGCAAGAAGACAACAATAAATGGGACACTGAACAGCAGAATAATGAAGGTAAATGGAGACAGCATTTAACGTGAATGGGTCTCCATTTCTTGCTCCATATTGCCAAGGAAAAGTGAGGGGACAAGGTGGAAGAATAGGCTGGACAGATTGAAAGAAAATAAAAATAAAAATCAGCTGAAACCAGTATAAAAATGGGACAGCAAATGCAGAGAGGAGTCAGTTTTTATACCGGACAGTAGCAGAGAGAATTTTGTGCAGAGAGTGAGTCAGAAAATTAAACAAAAGAAAAACAGTGTGCGTGTAGTGTGGAATTTTATTTCTTTGTATTGTATTTTTATTTTGTGAAATAAGAATTGAGAGGACAGTGAAATTGAGCGGTTAAATTTGTATACGGTGGAGGGATCCGAAACAAAGATTTACGGTGGAAAATTTACTGGGCTTTTGGAGAAACCCGTAAGTTTTATTTACCATGAATTGTATGTTGTATTTCCTTTTCATTATATGTATGAATTTATACCGTATCATGTGTAACTAAATTTTTATCTTGGGAAAACGGGGGTACGATAATATTTTACGTTGATGTTATTTTGACTTAATAGTAAATAAATTTCTGTTTTCCATTTAGTTCAAATTTTACTTAATGCTTTTAGTGATTCCTAACAAGAACCTAAATAATAAAACAGTATACTTGCGGGTATATTAGTAAGTTTAGGTAATAAATAGAATCGAGAGATTTATTTTTACCGGAAAGCTTTGGACTAAACCTAAGATTTTTGAGATGCTTTTTGTGACCTCGGTAAAACCGTGAAAGTAATCAAAATTCTTTTGAGGAAATTAAAAAGGGATTTTCATAAAATGATAATGGGCCTTTCTGAGGATTAAGCAGCGCTTTCCATAGGTTAGGTACATTAATAGGATTCCGAGAGGAACATATTAATTGGCTTTTGGAAAATTCGCCTTGGAAAACTTAATTTGATTTTTGTTTATAAAAAGTTGAAATTGTCAACGTAGAATAATATCTTAAACCCCCGGAATCCCAAGATACTCTCAACTCTGTTTGTCACCCACGGTAAATTTTTATTTTTACTGTAAGGTAAAATTTTTTACTGTTAATTTTTATTTTTCACAAATACCAAAAATTGAAAGAGAATTGTGTGGATAATCAAATTTTGATATGCCGGTACTTTGAAAACAGTCCCTGTGGAGAACGATAATCTTTTATATTACGCGACATAACCCGTGCGCTTGCGGGCCCTGTCACTCAACTGGGCACACAAACCACAGGAGCCGGAAACGAGGGGCTATACATACCGTCGGCCGTCCCACACCACATAATCATATATATATCATTCACATTCATCATATTATATAACAAGTGGCCATCAATAACAGCACATACTCATCAAATGGGCGACCTACTTGTCAAGCCCGCCATCACATTGCCACTGGGCGACCTACTTGTCAAGCCCGTCATCACAACGCCACTATACACATTGAATCATCACCATGCAAAACACTTTAATCTCACACTCATCATAAACCATACACAATTCACATGCAATTATTATCCACAATCTTTCTTACCGTTTCAATACTTAGTTCGGCGACCCGAACCCAAAATACGCTCCTATTCTAATTAATTACAACCCGAACACCCCCTTACCTCGATTCCAAGCTTCAACGATCTGCTCTTGATGCCGATTACTTCCTCTAAGCGTTGGGTTCACGGTTTCACCTCTGAATCCAACACCAGCTTCGTCACTCAGTCCTCCGATGTTCGTTTTGCTACTTACGGGGGTCGGAATGCAAAACTCATTAACGCCATACCACCCTCTGCTCTAAAGACCATTTTCGAGCTCACACACACTAGAGGAGTGGAAAACAGAACCTTACCCTGTCATGCATGACCATTCGGTTCAAAGGAGAAAACGAAAGAGATGAGATAACCTAATTTAAACGGTTCATGGGACTCACCTCGAAACCACGGTCACGGAAATGGGGTTCGTTCGAAGTTTTGACATGGAAGAAGCCTTCCCTTGGAGCATGCAGCTCGGCAGCGAGGGAGGAGGAGAAGAAGAAGAAACAGAAGAAGAAGAAGAAGTAGGCTCGCGTGAATAATGAGGAAGGAGAAAGGAAACCTTTATTATTTAAGGCTCAGGGGCAAAATGGCCACTTCCCTATTTCTTTTATATTTTCTTTGAAAGTTTTAATTAAACTTTTACCTCCTTCTAATTTCACCTCATTTAACATTTTTGTAATTAATCAACCAAATAAATTTATTTATTTCCACAACAGTTAATTATTCATAATTGCCTAATAATTCATAAAAATATCAAATAAATCTCTAAAACATTTATTAATATTTTTCGTCAATCATAATTTTACTAAAATATCCGGGATGTTACAAATAGTCACCGTTGAGATATAAAGATTTTTAAAGGCACGAGTGGAATATCACACATTACACTTTAAGGAATTAAAAGTGAGTTTTTGCAGCATCATATAATAAATATTCTAGTGGTAAATGATTCCTGGAGGAGAAAGAAAGTTGTGAGCTACTCTCCTTGATGTTACGAGAAGTAATTCATCATCATATGATGATACGAGAAGAAAAAAGCTTAACTAATGAAAGTATCGTATGTAGGGTAAAGAATAAAAGATAAGTGTACATTGTAAATTGAAAAATATCTTTAAAAAAAGAAAGCTCTAATCCTTTGTTTGAATTGATATCAATTAATTATTTGGAGTAGAAAGAAATTAGAAGAGAAGTTGAAAATGAATTAGATGTAAAATATTTATTATTGGATGATAATAATTTTATCATGTGGAACTCACGTAAAAGATAATTCTACGTCATTAAACCCCAACCAAATTCAATGTGAACAATATTTTCCTCATGAATCTACGGAAATAAAATCTCTGGCCAGCTTCTCCTCCGAAACAAGCACCCAATAGGATCAAAAGAAATATTTAATCTAATATATTATTTTTTGGTGAACTTTTTTTGAAGTATTTTTTTATGAACTTAATCCAGTGTTATGGATGCAACTTAATCTAGTTATCCTTATTTTTTATATATAATAACTTAATCCAATACTATTAATGTATTTTTATCATGAATTCTAATAAGCTTATCTACTAAAGATATCGTTAGTTTAATTTTTTTAAAATATAGCGTTGGTATTTATCGACTGAGAAATCTTTATATTTCAACAATGCCTTATTAATATATAAAATAATTTCAACATACTATTCTCAGTCAACAAATCCTAATATATAAAACTAGATTTTAAAAAAAAAACTAAGAATATCCTAAACCGATAATTAAAAACTAGATATTTAGAGATTATTCAAATAAATTTTGTTTTTTTCCAATAAAATACTTTTTATACAATCTATAGGATTCAAACTCCTCTAGTACGGTTAAAGAACCAGTTATTTATCAACTTTGCCAAATTCAAATTTGTAAACTATTGTTTAAAATATCTAATCATTTATAAACTGTGCGGGAATTTATTCTAATGATAATTCAGAATGACGCCTATTAATGAATGCCTTTTCATTTTTTCATTGTCATAATTTGAAGCACACTGGACGGGAACGGTAAGGAAGGGTTTCAATTTCAAATCGAGTCAACTAAAAATGAGTGTACATAAAAGCATAGTCCTAGGGTTTTATAAGGTTGTTGGTCGTGTTGTATATACAAACAATCACTATGACTGCTCAGGCACAAGGGGAGCTTCTCGCACATCTCGGTCCCATTTTTAAAAAATATTGAAATTATGGGTGTCCAATAATCAAATTGGACCATAACTGACCCATAAATTGAATCCAACTAAATCAAAAATTACAAACTGCAAAATAAAAAAAAAACCATAATTTTTAATGTAGTTCGTTTCAATTTGTAGTTTCATTTTCTAAAATTAAACCAAATCAAACCAAATCGCATCTTTACACAATTTTATTTACTATTACACCTTTAGAACCATAATTGTGTAGAGTCAATTAAATGAAATGGATATGTATCTTTTAACCAAAGAGAGTATTTGGAGTCAAATTTATTTAGAGTAATTAAGTGAAATTACACAACTAACAAAATTTTTAATATTGTAATTTTATATAATTGCTATTTTTTATTTGTAATTACGATTTATTACAAAGTTATGTTGATTCAGTAGGTTCTTGCACTAATTGACGATTTGTAAAAAAACAAAATTAATTGAATTGTGATATTTGTGTTTAGAAAAATAAGAAAAAAACCGCATCAACTAAACCAAATCAAACCGCAAGTATACGGTTCAACTCGTTTTTCCTTCAAAATTGATTCAAATCAGACCACGAACACCCCTAATTGAGACCACTAACTTGGATATTCAAATGATCTTAATCGTTGATTCTAACATCCCAACAAATCAATGACTATTTTATTTAGACTCTTATCATATACTTTTCATCATCACATGAAGAACTTTATGTTTTTTTCATGTTAAGAAAAGTCATTATCTAAAGTGATGGTTCATAGTCAAATTTAGAAGGGGGTTGAATAAGTCTGAGACTTTTTTTGCACGAAAGTTAAACTTTTTCAAACGTGAAACGCAATAGACTTTTGAACCAGACTTTAAGAGATAAGGAAAAGAGAGATAGCACACAACAAATTTATACTAGTTCATTTCCAACGCAGAAGCTACGTCCAGTACCTTTAAACTTGAAGGATTTTCACTATTATAAAAACGTCTTTTTACAATCCAGTATAACTAGTTTCACAAGTATTCTTGACTCCAGCCACTCCTGACTTAATCCTAAATATTCTTTTCAACAAGCCACTCCTGACTCAAACCCAAGTATTCTTTCAAGAGCCTTTTTAGGCGAAACAGTGTTTCCTACAAAAACTAAGTCTGACAACACACTAGATTTGACACAAATAGAGATTTAAGAGTGTGTTTGTGTTTCTGAGAACTTATTGCACAAGATAATAAATCTTAAAGAATAGATACACTAAGTATAAAAGACAAAGACTAAGTCTGTAAGAAGTAGAGATACAAGGAAAGTCTTTGCTTTTGAGAAGAAAACTTAAGTAGATTACTTGTAAGAACATATTGAAGCTTTGGTGTTTCTGAGTTGCAAAATCATGAACTTATCAAACTTCTTCAAAGTATGGATTCTCTTTATATTTATAGGCCAAGGAAGATAACCGTTGATAATTCGTTGAAGAGAGATAGCCGTTGAAGCTTACTAACTCTGAAGCTGAGAATAAGACAAAAGGTTTGAATCAAGGATCTTCAGAACTTGCACTAAAATGGAGTTCCTCGATTGAAACATGATGAAAGTCCTTTTGTATCCTTTCTTCTATCATGAACTTGTGCTAAAAAGGCATAGTTGACCTTCTTCTTGCTTTCTGACACAAGTACTAATCTTTGTCAGCTTTTTGATTTACACAGAGTAGCTTCCTCGATCTCTTATCCATGCGATCATTGGTTCTTGCAATGGTTTGTCTTCTTTCCTCTTTTAGTGATAAGCGCAACTTCTCTTGATCAGGATTCAACTCTAGGCATCTTCAAAAATATCCTTGATTTTGTTTGATGCGAGATTCAGAGTAATGTTCTTGAGCTTCAAAAGTCTGGGGTCTAATGTTGAAGCAAATGTGAATGCTGAGTTCTGAGAATGAATGCGTATAACTCAGCAGTCTAAAAGTATGGATGGGCACACTTGAATCAGAATCTTCTTGAGCGTTGTCTAGGATCAGACTTTTATTGGGACAGACTTGTATGAGTACTATTTTAGTCTCAGGTAGACTTGTTCTGAAATATTTTGCACAGCTCAAGCAAACATTTAATGATGGATTCCCTCTTTCATTTATAACCTATGCATCACAAACTTGTAACCTGAAACACTTAATTGAACAAGTTAAATAATACGTAGGCAGACTTTATGTAATTAAATGTCTTGATATGTGTTATTAACAAATCTTGGGGTCTTTGAAATAATAACCAATAATTTCAAAATTCTTTGCAAACCAGACTTGGTTTTAACATAATGGAACTGTCACAGCCTAAATTTTTATTAAATTTGTATCAGTAATTAGACATTAAAAATTAAAGTTGCTCAGAAAAATAAGAACTGAATTTTAGAAAATAGGAAATTTTATTCCGGTTACAGGGATATTTTTATTTCATAAATCAGATATAAAATTAGGCTAGACAGAAACAAAACGCGACAATAAAATGTAGAATTATTAAGGAACCCGTTATTAAAAAAGAAAAGAAGAAAGATCTTCTCTCTGTTTCCCGAAATATCTTTTCTTTCATGTTTCTTCCTTTCCTTCCTGCACCGCCATATTCCACCGCCATTAGCAACTATAAATTCTTCATCTCCACCCAGAATTCTTCACTCTTAAAACTCCATAAATTTCCATAACCCTTTATTATCTCCTTCAATCTTCTAAATATCCATTTCCATATCTTAAAGCTTTCAATTTTGCATAATAAGGAACCACACCCACTTGAAGATTTGAGGAGAAACAAGGAGGCAAAGCAATCTAGCACTTGAGGAATCTTCAATTGAGGTAAGAAAGAGGAGATAGAATATTAAATAGATAAGAATTAAGTTAGAATTGCTTGTTTAATTGATTAATGGTTTAGAAACCCATATAGTCATATTTTAATTTAAACTAAATTAAGTTATGAAATTGATGTTAATTGATATGGAATATGATATATGATATGTTTTTGATGTTGTATGGTGATTTGGAATCAATTGGTATGTTTAATTTGCAATTGAAAGTGATAAAAACAATAAAAATAGCAAAATAGAGGTGTTGCTTTCATTTTTTGCAAATCATACCCCTTTAACAACAGATATTTTCAACTAGTGTTAAAAACTAGAAGCGATGGCATTTTTGTAATTAAAATAGAAGTGATGATATTTTTGTAAATAAATCAGAAAAGGTGGTATTTTTGTAAATAAGACTAGTGGTATTTTGTAAATATGATTAAAAACTTCAAATAATATTTTTTAATCAGAATTATTATTAATTAATGAATTTTTAATTCTCCTTGAAGATTATATCTTGAAATAAATAAATATAATTAATTAAAATTAAGTTTAGAAGTTTATTTAAACATATTTAAAGGAGAAGAATTTATATTTTTAAATTATTTTAGTAGTATAATTTTATAATATTAATATGGAAAATGTGTTTCCATATTCTTTGGAGTATGATATTAAATAATATAATACAATATGGAAAATGTGCTTCCATATTCTTTGGATTTTAATATATTAATAAATATTATATTATAAAAAATGTGTTTCTATATTTTTTGGATTATGATATATGGAGTATGCTTATAAATGTGATAAAATATTATAGTATTTTGATTGTTATGATAATTTTATTGTTAAAATTAATTATATATAGGAATTTGATAATCTAATTAAGATCTAATGCATTCATGCATCTTATGCATTGGCCGTTCAAAGGATCCGCATGGGATTCTTTGAGGGGTTTTTGTAACATCCCTATGTTTTATATTCAGAATTGTGAAGATTTGGTAATATAAGGTTATTATATGATGTAAATATGAATTTAAGAGTGAATTTTTTTATTTATGCTTGACGTGTAGCGTCAGAGTAAAATTTTATAACTGACGGGTAGCGTCTGGGTGACGCGTAACGTCAGTATCACGGGCAGAATACAGACCTCACAGTGGTAAACTGTGACACAGAAGTTAAAAACAGCGTTTGGGTTTTTTCTCTTCTCTTTTCTTCTTTTGAGCTCAATCAAGGTCAAATTAAAGGTGGAATTTGAAATTGATCATGGATTAGAAGTGAGAAGCTGAAGGAAAACGCGTGGGATCTTTCAATTTTAAATTCTATAAAGATTTTCTATCTTTACCCATTTCTTGGAAAAACAAGGGTCTCTTATGGCATTCAAGAGAAGGATTATGTGGCAAATTTAAGCTCCGCTTTGTTTAGGTTGTGAACGAGCCGTTGGAAGCTTAGTGGGAAAAGGGGTTCTCAGAGGACTCATCGGTTTTAGAGTGGTAAGCTTCTAAAGCTTCAAAAAGTAACTTCCGAGTGTTCTTCTAAATTAAATTAAGGTCTTAATAGTCAAATCCTTAAACCTCTTTGTAATTCTTGTCTTTTAGAGGTTGCGGCCCATCTAATTTTATGATTGAGTAAAAAGGGCGTCAAAAGTGAGGTAAGGGGAGTATGTAAAGTGTCTTTAATTAAAGTTTTATAGAATTTTATATTATGAAATTGAAATATTATAGATATGTGAATGTTTTACTCGAAAATGTATGGTTTGCAATATGTTGATGATGGCATCATGAATTTGATGGACATGATTAATGAAATGATTAGTAATAAGAAAATGATGAATGGTAACAAAAGTGGCTTTATAAGATGAACGGTGAAAGATATGATGTATGATTATAGTAAATTGAATTTGATGTTATTTGTTATATGGAGGTGTACGAGTATGTTATGTTTATAGCCAATTACGTGATGTGATAACATGATATTGGTCATTAAACATGATATTTAGAAGAGTTGGCTTTTATGCCGAGAGTTGGCTTTATACCGAAAATCATATAATGATTGTATATTGTATATGCATGAGTAGTGTGTGGACAGCCATTCGGTATATAGTACCCCTCGCTATTGGCTCTAGTGGTCCAGGTAGAGATCCCAGTTGAGCTACCCAGTCGTCCAAGTAGAGACCCAGTGGTTGAGGTGGGGCGCCAGTGTGTGGCTCGGTGAACCAGGTAGAGTTCACGAGATGTCGGTATGACTCCTAGCTGGTGGCTGATCCGTTAGTATCCGAATACTAGGTGTCGATGTGTATATGTATATATGATGACCATGAGAGTCAATTATGTTCTTGATTTTGTGAAATAATCATTATATTATATTTAGACTGAAATGATAATGATAATGAAAGATCATTGCATGTTTGATGTTATAAGAGAAACATTTAATGGATCGTTAATCAAGGAAGGAGAATGAGATTCTCCAGGTGATATTAACTCTATTTAACTAGTTGTATTGCTTTTATGATAAATACTCACACTTACATTATTTTTTTACAGTGAATGAATCAAGGGATGTTGTAGATACTACGGAGAGCAGTGCAAAGTGAGCAAGGAGCAATGCCGGAAGAAATCAGGATGTGTATATTGTATATATTCGTATGTGAATATATCATCTTTTAGACTTGTAGCGATACATGTTTGGCTGTAGTTGATTGTGATGACTAATGGCACTGAGCCATTAGTGTATATATATATATATGTATATTATTTGTATTTCTGTGTGAGTGCAAACATATACGTAGTATGACATGTTTATGGTTTAAACAATGTGAGTATATAGTATGATGTGGCATTGAGCCATTAGATAGACTACATGCATGATGACCAGGTACTGTCGGAATGAATATAGTTATGGCACGGAGCCATAATAGATTAAATCATGCATTATGGGAAGGTTCCGTTGAATGTATGATTGAAGAATTATTGCATATGATTGACATAATGATTGTGCATCATAATGGAATGTTATGCCAATGAATTTAATAAGTTTAGAGGATTTTGCTTTTAGCCAGTTATAGGAAATTATGGAACCATATAGGTGATTTTGAGATCTGACGGGTTTAAAGATCCCCGGAAGATATCAATAGGACCATTTGAAAAATTAGGAACTGTGTGCATGGGCCTTGGGCCATTTGGAACTCATTTAAGGTGTTTAGTGCCATGGTTTTACACTTAATAAGCTTAAAATGCTTTTTGTGCATAACTTGCGCATATGTTGGAATTTTGATGAATGGATAGTGCCAACAGTTTTGGAATGGGGAAAATATGTGGCCCATGATGTTTCGTGGCAAACAGACGTAAAATAGGCCAATAGGGTAGGTTAAAAGTTGGTTAAAATGCCTAAAATATGTGGCAGCATCAGTGCTGTCTTTGATAAGCTCACGCGTAGCGTCAACTGGGCGTGTAGCGTTAGAGCTGCGAGTTGGGGTTCACGTGTGCGTCAGCCCCCTATTTCAGGTTTTTAAATTACTTCTTTTAAATGGTTTTGGGGTTTAAATTAGCTAAATATATTCCATAATTCACTAATTTTAAATATAAATAAGTATTTCTTAAAAATTAGGATATAATTAAATTATGCACTCGTGGAAAATTTATTATAAAAGTTATAAATTGGGTAAAAATAATTATAAAATGACAAGGGATGTCACAATTGGTATCAGAGTGGGACTATTCAGAATTATGAACCTCGTGGGTAAAATATGATGAAAAGTAGTGAGATTTGTTTATGTATTTACCTATGTGTGTGAATTTGTATATGTGTGAAAGTGAATTTTTTAGGAATTCTGGCATTGTGCTCACTGGTTATCCGTTGGCTGCACTTCCCTGTATTGAGGTATTAATTTTGGATTTTGTTTAGTTTGTTTAAGCATTAACAATGAGTTGTGTTATTGTAGATGTTAGGGAATCCCATCAGGGTCACACAACGGAAACACAAAGGATTCCTAAAATAAGGATTGCAAATACAAATGTCTCAAAGCATCATGTAATTAAAGTTTTGATTTAGGGATTACCTCTTGTAGACGTACAACGAGTTCCTCGATCGAAGCAATTGTAGCTTCGCCCTTAGGAGTCCACACAAGCACTCCCACTAGAAAACCAAAGATCCGAATGCTAGTACGAAATTTAATTGTAATCTAATTTCTGAGCCGCAGCCTATGAGCATCTCATGCTCTATATATAGGCTTAGGTCTTGACTTGAGCTCTCATTAAACATTGGGCTCCTGACTCATTCTAAATAAGTTAGGCCCAAATAGTTTTATTTTCAGTCCAACTAAAATAAAACTATCCTCTGGTGGGCTTACTCTATGTGTGTGACCCTATAGGTAAAATATTCGGTTATATTAATAATAAACTATTTTATTATTAATATAAAATAAATGCGGTATCTAGCAATACATCATTATGTCCAAATATTATTTATCATTGACATGACCTATAAGTGATAATTATTTTATATATTTATTCCTTTTGTTACGATATCTAATTGGGCCCAAGGCATGGTCGTCATCATCCTTGTATGGCCCAATTCATTTTACTTGATACCAGAGTAGACTTTACAGAATAAATATCTAATATTTATTCGTCCTAGCATGGCCATACATTTCGTTAGTCTCACTCCATCAAGTGGCCCATAGATATCACTCCTGTCACATAGGAGAGACAAATTCCATCTACATCACTCACATCCCTCTGCATAATTTGTCTATTGCCTAATCACAATCTTTATGGTCATCTTATTACAGATAATGTTTGATTGTATTAAAATAATAAACTCCTTATGTGGGAATCGTAGTGACTTCAGGTCGAAGGACTATATACCATTATCACATTGAGAACCATTTATGACACTCATGTAACGATCCATACAACCTCCTCATGGTGGGTCTGCCCAGTACAACATTACTCTTAATGTGTACCCGTGTAAAGACTTGATATCATATATCCATAATTTGTGAGATCAAATCATCAGTACATTCACACACTAATCTTAATGTATTTACATGTCCCCATGTAAATACTTGATTAGGGATGTTTTAGGAATAATTCTCATATGTCCTATTATTCCAGGATAAATAGCATTAAAATTAGTTTAAAAACTGAAAATACTAATTTTATTGATAAGTTAAAATTGATACATTAATAGCTCGTAGTGCATACACCAACAGTAGAATGACTGGTACTTCTAATTTAGTTTTAGAGGGTGAATTCTTTGAAAAGCTTTCTCAGATGATAGGAATGGCTGAATCAGGCCCAACCCTGGATAAATTTTTAAAGCGTAACCCACCGGTGTATAAAGGTGGGCATGATCATGATGGAGCTTATAATTGGCTCAGGGAAATAGAACAAATGTTTGATTACTTTGAATGCACTGGGGAGTAAAAAGTGGTAATTTCATCCTATCAATTGCGTGATGAAGCTAGAGTCTGGTGGACTCGTACCAAAACTCAGATGACTACTGCTAATGAAGCTTTGAACTGGGCTAATTTTAAAAAGAGGTTCTTGGCAAAGTACTTTCCTGACAATTATAAAACCAGAAAAGAGATGGAATTCTTACATCTTGAGTAAGGAAGATTGTCTATAGCTGAATACATAACTAAATTTGATGAGTTGTGTGATTTCTATTACCCATTTTCTTTGGAAGGTACCAAAAGTAATAAATGTGCCAAGTATGAATCTGTTTGAGAATAGAACTTCGTATTGTTATTATACCCTTGGAGATTAGGGATTATGCTGAACTTGTTAATAAAGCATAGTTGAAAGAGGAAGTTTAAATGCAGAGGGTTTTTTTTCAGAAAAGATAGATCTCAGTTAAAGGCTAAGGGAGCGAATTTTAAAAATCAGGGTCAATTTAGTCGAAGTGGATCTTCTTCTTCTTCATCATCCTCTTTATCTAAGGGTTGGATTGGTACTCGTCCTAATAATAGGGTTTGTTTTAAGTGTGGCAAAGAAAGGCATCTAGCTAGAAATTGTAAATCTGAACCGCCTGTTTGTTATCATTGTGGTCAGACTGGGCACCTTAGGCCCGATTGTCCTATGAGACAACCCAAGAGTGTGTAGGGGGATAAGAGTTTTACTTCAGTATCTCAGGGTGGTAGATTTCAGAAAGATGGACGTTGTAGGACCCGAGGAGGTCTGGTCCGACAATCTGACACCACACCATCTGCTAGTGCTCATAATGTTATTACTGGGAGAGTGTTTGCTTTTGATGCTTCCGATGCTGCACATAATGACCAGCTAGTACACAGTAAGTGTTCAATCTTTGGTAATCTTGTAGATGTGATATATGATTCTAGGGCTACGCATTTATTTATTGCTGAAAGTTGTGCTAGATATCTTGAATTACCTGTGGTATTGATGAATAATGTTGTAATTGTATCTACTCTGACCGGTTCTACGGTTAAGACTATGACTATGTGTGAAGGAGTAAATTTAGTCATTGAAGGTTGAATTTTCAATGCAAATTTAATCTGTATGCCTTTGAAAAATCTAGATGTTATTTTGGGAATGGATTGGCTGTCTGCCAACCAGATTATAGTGGATTGTTATCGTAGGGTGGTGATCTTTCCTATTGAATCCACTCCTAACGACTTGGTATGTTAATATTCATTTTGCAGGGATAGGTAATTTGATTCCTGTTGATATACCTGTTGTATGTGAATTTCCAGATGTGTTTCCGGATGATATTCCTCGATTACCTTCGAGTCGGGAAATTGATTTTGTGATTGATCTAGTTCTGGATGCCAAGCCAGTATCACATGCACCATATCGTATATCACCCACTGAGTTAGTTGAGGTGAAAAAGCAGGTTGGGGAATTGTTGAGTAAAGGTTTTATTAGACCCAGTGCTTCGCCTTGGGGTGCTCCTGTACTTCTAGCGTGAAAGAAAGATGGGAGCATGAGAATGTGTATTGATTATCGTCAATTGAACAAGTTGACAGTTAAGAATAAATACCCTCTACCTCGGATTGATGATTTGTTTGATCAGTTGCGGGGTGCATGTGTCTTTTCTAAGATCGATTTACGTTCTGGATATCATCAGATTAGAGTGAGACCTGAGGATATTCCGAAGACTGCTTTTCAAACTCGGTATGGCCATTATGAGTATGTGGTAATGCCTCTAAATCTAGCCTGGAGATGTGTTAATGCAAGAAGGCAGAGTTATAGCCTATGCTTCGAGGCAATTAAGACTTCATGAGCAGAATTATCCTATTCACGATCTTGAGTTAGCGGCGGTTGTATTTGCATTAAAGATTTGGAGACATAATCTTTATGATTCTCGTTTTGTTGTGTTTAGTGATCATAAGAGCTTGAAGTATTTGTTTGACCAAAAAGAATTGAATATAAGACAGAGACGATGGATGGAATATTTGAAAGATTATGGTTTTAATTTAAAATACCATCTTGGCAAGGCAAATGTGGTTGTTGATGCTTTAAGCAGGAAATCTATTAATGTTGCATCTTCAACGATAGAGGAATATAAACTGTTAGATAGTTTTTGTGACATGAATCTGGGTGTAGTGATTCATTCTCCTGAATGTATGTTGATTGGAATGTTAAAGATTACTAATGAGTCTTTGAAGTCTTTGTCTGAATAACAAGAGAATGATGTTGAAGTGAAAAAGTTGATTGAGGCCCAAGGCAAGGGCAAAGATATACCATTAAGCAAAGATCCTAATGGATGGTGGCGGTTTAAGAACCGTATTGTGGTACCTTCTGAGGGTGAATTTCGAACGCAGATTCTGGCTGAAGCCCATAAAAGTTCATTAAGTATTCATCCAGGCGTGACAAAAATGTATCATGACTTGCGATATCAGTTTAGGTGGCCGGGAATGAAGAAAATGAGAGCTGAACATGTAGCTTCGTGTGTAGTGTGTTTAAAATCTAAGTGGAGCATCAAGTACCTTTCGGGTTATTACAACCACTTGATATCCTAATATGGAAGTGGGACAGTATTTCTATGGATTTCGTATCAGGTTTACCTCGTTCTCAGGATGGATGTGATGTTATATGGGTGATTGTCGACTGATTAAAGAAGAGTGCTTATTTCCTTGCTATTAATATGAAATGGTCTCTAGAAAAACTTGTTAATGTTTATATAAAAGAAATTGTACGATTGCATGGTATACCTTCTAGTATAGTATCAGATCGTGATCCTCGTTTTACTTCTAAATTTTTGGAGAAGTTTGCATTGTGAATTAGGTACTGAGCTAAGAATGAGCTCCGCATATCATCCTCAAATCGATGGGCAATATGAACGTACTATACAGACTTTGGAGGATTTACTTCGTGCATATATGTTGGATAGATCATGGGGGAGGGTTGGAGCAGTATTTATGTAACATCCTGCTTTTAATAATAACTCTATTTTGTAATTTATGAAGCATGGAAGGCTTGTAAGTGTTTATTAATGAATAAAAACACTTTATGAATGGTTTATAATACTCCAAAAATTCCATTTTTGGGTATAATTATAGAAATTACATAGATCTATTTTGATAAGATCCAAATTCCGAGTGAAAGAATGAAGATAGAGGAGTAAATTGAGTGAGATTGGAAGAAACATTTCTGATCCGTTCTGATCTCCAAGGCTAGGACGACCTCAAGGTTCCAAAGGGGAAGAACGGATGACAATAAATGCCACATCACACCGGACAACCGGTGTGGATAGGATTGTCTTTTATGTTGCATACCGGATCAACACTTTACCAAATGAGCTGTAGGACGGATAACTTTGAACCGATATTCAAGACCGGAATTGAGTCCGTCCAAGAAAAGAAGATAACAATAGAAGGGTACGGTTTTCCTAAGCGGAAAGCTTACTAATTGTCCACAAGACTGAGTGACGTCTTGCTGGTTGCTGGACGATATAGTTTCCCGAACTGGTTGGCTATTGGAGGTTGTTAGTTGCTTACTGAATAGTTGGATGGTGTTTGAACTGTTCTTTATTGGCGGAGTAAAGCTTAGGCGGAGTCACGTACCTTGACGGAGTAATTAGATTAGGCGGGGTCACGTACCTTGGCGGAGTAATTAGCTTAGGCGGAGTCACGTACCTCGGCAGAGTAGTGAGTATAGGCGGAGTCTCATGCCATGACGGAGTAATAGGCATTGATGAGGTCAGATGCATTGACGGAGTGATGAGAACGTCTTTTGAGCATGGACATTTCTTAGGAGTTCTTTACACACTAAGGTGTACCTACACCGCCCTATACATTCAATACCGCCCTCACACCCACCACTCTGCTCTCACATAGCTGACTTCAGTTCAGGTGAGACTGGATGAATTTAGTTCGGATTATCATTGATGAACACCTGTCGGTTGCTAGAAAGGTTAGCTTTCCTTAGAACGGATGTACACACCGGATGATTTTGAGCCGGTGTACAAGACCGGATGCTCAACCGGACTTGGAAATGGAATTCTAGTCGGTTTTGAAGTGCAGAAGTAACTTTTTGACCATTCTCTTGTCTTTTAGGCATTATTTTAATATATTTAATCCCACTAATTGCTCTAGTACGTAGGACGGCCAGAAATGAGCACTCAGATAGCCACCTTCTATTATTAATCCTCCATTATCTCCACTAACAACACTAACAAACCCACTCACAAAGGGCTTGTTCCCCACTGCCTTGCTTTTTAAAACAAAACCATATCTCTTCAAAAACTCTTAAGAGAAAACAGCATTACAGTATACCATTTTTCTTCTTCCTCAAAACTTTCGAATAGAACCAGGACAGCCAGGAGACCTCTTTTCCAGTCAGCTAAAAGTCTTCAAACCAAGTAAGAGGGGACAGGGTTGTGAATATTTGTGAAATGGGTAGAGTTGTATGTTGTTCTAGGATTACATTCTTAATTTCGCATCTTGTAGTTCAATTTTGGAACTGAAAACGTATGAATTTGTCTTTGACTTCTTCATGAAATTTGTAGATCTTTTTGTTATCTAAATTATGAGACCTGATTCTATTAATTTGAGTAAGTATATTAAAAGTTATAACCAGATTACTACTGCATGTCCGAGTGAAAGATTTGTTCCATGTTTTGTGTATATTTTGCTATGCTGGGAATTGTACGTGCATAATCAGCCATTTATGTCTTCATGAAAGTTGTAGATAATTAAGTTTTGGATCTTTAGAAAGTGGTTTCACATTAAAATAATTTTTGTAGCTCAAGTTATGCTCATAATACTAAAGTATGTACAAGCTGTAAATCTGTAAACTTGAAATCCGTAACTTATTGTTAAAATTGGGCATTTTGTAGTAAGAGTTAGTGATCAGTGTCTACATGAACGTTGTAAATCTTTTTGTTATGCGAATTTTGAGACCTGAACCGATTGATTTGAGTATGTGTAGCAAAAGTTATAGCCAAAATACTACTGTATGTCCGAGTGAAAGATTTGCTTCATGTTAAGTGTATATTTTGATATGCTGGGAATTATACATGTATAATCATCCTTGGATGTCTTCATAAAAGTTGTAGATAATTAAGTTGTGGATTTTTAGAAAGTGGTTTCACATCAAAATAATTTTTGTAGTTCAAGTTATGCTCAAATTACTGAAGTATGTGCAAGCTGAAATTCTGAAATTTTGGAATTTTGGAAATCCGAATCTTGTTTTCAATACTGGGAATTTTGTGGTATGAATTAGTTGTTTGAGTCTTCATGAAGGTTGTAGATAATTATGTTAAGAGTATTTTAGAACTGGTTTCATGCAAAAATCATTTTTGTAACTCCAGAAACACTGAAATTACTAATATATGTACGTTTTGAAAAACTCACCTTGAGGCAGTGTGATATTTCATGAATAAGTAATATTTCTGTTCGGAATTTGAAACTGTGTTCTTCATGAAAGTTGTAGATAATTGTATTACTAAGCTATAGAAAGTGGAATCACCTAAAAAGGAGTTGATTTGCCCATGTTATGACTGTTTTGCTAATGTATGTTGCTGTTGGGGATGCTGAAAGTCACTTAAAATGGCTATTTTGAAAGAAAATGATATTTTCTCTATGTATAAAAATTATTTATTAAATTATTGAGTGATTATGAATTTTTATAAATGATGTTGAGTATCACACAGTTTGTATATTGTGATGGTGAATAATTATGAATGACATAATTAATATATATGTACATGAATGTCTTGTGGTTATTGACATATGTGGTTGAAACAGTAAATCCATGATTTTGTGAATTATTATGTGTATTGTGTCCTTGAGGACTTGTAGTATCCAAGAGGTTTTGGAAACATGGATATCATGGTATGTTAAAAGAATTAAAGGCATTCATGCATCATAAGCATTCGGACGCACCATGGAATTTAGGGGTTCCATGATTGCCTACCCTGGTGGGGGGTTACTCTATGATGAGTTAAGCCCTATTATGTTGTGTGCCATGGAGTGTAGGGATTCATGGTTTATGCAGAAGTCCTACTTATGATATTGTGTACTTCGGTACTTAAGCGCCATGAAGTATAGGGATTCATGGTATATGCTAAAGCCCTATTTGTGTCTCTATGAGACTTTTACTGCAGTATTCCCACCAAGACCAAATGGATCCAGCATGACATCATTTAACTAATTAAAGATCTATTAATGGACTTGTTTGGCATATTCATCATATCATTATGAATTGTTGATTGTGTTTGTGCAATTTTATCTATTTTATATTTATTCTATATTCTGTCTCACTCTTACATTAATTTTTACAGTGAATGACACGCAGAATGCAGAATGATGCCATGATGGATGTCTATTTGTTTTATTACCTGAACTTTGAATTTATGGGTTGTAATAAATATAATATGTCATGTACTATTATCTTCACAATCGTTTCCGCTACTCAAATATTTTCTTGAATTTAATTATTCACGACTAGTATGTATGATAATTTTTCCGCTGTTATTAATTGTTATATAAACTCTGAATTAAATTTATAATTTTTAAAATGATCTTTCGAAAAAGCGAAAAATTTACTCGAAAATTTTAATTAACGTTTCGGGTCGTCACATGTTGGTATCAGAGCATTTTTCAAAAATTCAGGACCAATTGCTATGACATGTACTATTTCTCGACATAATATGTAAAATGTTTGATTTATTGCTTGATAACATGCTAAATGTATACTATATGAATTGTGCCTGACTGATTAATTGCAAAAAGATTTGTTTTGATTACCGCTTGATGATATGATAAATGTGTGATATGATTGATTGCTTAACTGATAAACTGTAGAATAATGATAGTTATATAGTAATTATATATGATATATTATCCCTTAGAATTGGTATAAACCAAACTACGAATATAGGATGGCGAGAAACAACAACAACAACAACCACGATATGGCAGCAGCTTTCAACCATTTAGCTGAAGCCATAGAACGACAAAATCAACCAAGGAGCACTGGAGGACTCCATGGGTTAGACCACTTCCTGAAGAGAAAGCCTTCACAATTCAAAGGAGGTTATAATCCAGAAGGAGCATATCTTTGGGCCAAGGAAATGGAGCGTATCTTTCGAGCATTGCCCTGCACAGAATACGAAAAGGTGGAGTATGCCACCTATATGTTGGTGGAAGAGGCAGAGAACTGGTGGATTCATGCTAGAATCCGTATGATCGAGACTGACAGACCCTTGATCTGGGCCAACTTCAAAGACTGTTTCCTGGAGAAATATTTTCCAGCAAGTGTGAAAAGTCGCAAGGAGCTGGAATTTATGGAGTTGAAACAAGGCTCGATGTCCGTTGGAGAATATGCTACAAAGTTTGAAGAACTATCTCTCTTTTACCCTCCTTTTCAACAGGCTGGTGCCGAAGAATCGAAATGTGTTAAATTTGAGAACGGACTGAATCTGGAAATCAAAGAAGCGATAGGGTACCAAGAAATTCGGAGTTTTCCTATTCTGATCAACAAATGCAGAATTTTTGAAGAGAATCACCAAGCCAGACTGGCACATGAAAGGGCCAATAGACAACTGAAACCTCAGTCAGTTGATTTCAAAAGAAGAGGATCGTTCTATCCAAATCGCTCCAGAGGAGGATCATCATCATCGTCATCTTTTGATAGACGCAACAATATGAGATGTCTTAAGTGTGGAGGTAATCATCATGTACGTGATTGTAACAGACGTCTTGAAGAGGTCACTTGCTTTCGATGTAATCAAAAAGGACACATCAGTCCAAATTGTCCGCAGAACAATCAAAACAACAACAGGAACACTATGAGTGAACCAAGAGGCTCTAATTATCAGAGAGGCCGAGGAGAAGACACACGTACTGCCCAACCTCCAAGACATAACAGGGAGTCCACAGATCAGAGGTTGCAACAAACAGCTGGGAGAGTCTATGCCATCAGCGGTTCAGAGGCAGACCAAGCTGATGACCTCGTACAAAGTAAGTGTGACATTAATGGTACAATCCTATCTGTGTTATTTGATTCTGGTGCTACGCATTCTTTCATTTCTGATGAGTGTGTTAGACGCCTTCGATTACCTGTGAAGCCTATGACATATGATCTGATTGTTTCTACTCCCACCGGTACACAACTTAGAACTGCTAAGGTGTGTAACGAATGTTCTATACTCATAGAAGGTAGACGCTTTCTTGTCGATCTTGTTTGTTTACCTTTGAAGGATCTGAACGTGATTCTGGGGATGGACTGGTTATCAACAAATCGAGTCTTGGTGGACTGTCACAACAAGACCGTGATATTTCCATCAGAAAATCTAAATTCTGACAACCTCAAGACCTATGTATTACAAGGTGAAAGTCAATTGTTTGCTTTATTCACTCTTTACAAAGAAGATGGTGAACCTAAAGCAATCGAGATGCCGGTTGTTTCTGAATTTCCTGAAGTATTTCCTGAAGATGTCTCAAGTTTACCTCCAGAACGTGAGGTAGAATTCTCCATTGATTTAATTCCAGGAGCAGAACCAGTGTCTAAAGCTCCATACCGTATGGCACCAATTGAACTGGCGGAACTGAAGAAACAAATTGAAGAGTTGCTGGAAAAGCATTTCATCAGACCGAGTGTATCACCATGGGGAGCGCCAGTATTGCTCGTCAAGAAGAAAGATGGAAGCATGAGGTTATGCGTAGATTATCGTCAACTGAATAAATTGACAGTGAAGAATAGATATCCTTTGCCCAGAATTGATGATCTGATAGATCAATTGAGAGGTGCTGTAGTGTTTTCCAAGATTGATCTACGATCGGGGTATCATCAGATTCGTGTCAAGTCTGAGGATATTCCAAAGACAGCCTTTAGAACACGATATGGTCATTACGAGTACCTTGTGATGCCCTTCAGAGTGACCAATGCCCCAGCCGTATTCATGGATTACATGAATCGAGTATTTTATCCCTACTTAGATCAATTTGTCATCATTTTCATTGATGATATTCTGATCTATTCAAAAACTGCAGAGGAACATGAAAAGCATCTTCGAGTGGTATTGCAGATTTTGAAGGAGAAGCAGTTGTATGCAAAGTTATCAAAATGTGAATTCTGGTTGAAAGAGGTAAAATTCCTAGGCCATGTAATCTCAAACGAAGGAGTATCTGTGGATCCTTCTAAAATAGAAGCTGTGGTATACTGGGAGAGACCTACTTCAGTCACTGAGATACGAAGTTTCCTGGGATTGGCTGGTTATTATCGGAGATTCATTGAAGGGTTTTCTCAAATTGCCCTACCAATGACTCGGCTAACCCGGAAGAATCAACCTTTTTCTTGGACGCCAGAATGTGAGAAAAGTTTCCAAGAACTGAAGTTGAAGCTTACATCTGCTCCAGTCTTAACCTTACCTAACCCACAAGAAGATTTCGTGGTTTATTGTGATGCTTCCAAAATGGGCTTAGGATGTGTTTTGATGCAGCAACGAAAGGTGGTTGCCTATGCTTCTAGACAGTTGAGACCACATGAGATGAACTATCCGACGCATGATCTAGAATTGGCAGCAGTGGTATTTGCTCTGAAAATCTGGAGACACCATTTGTATGGAGTCAGGTTTGAAGTGTTCAGTGACCACAAGAGCTTGAAGTATTTGTTCGATCAAAAAGAATTAAACATGAGGCAGCGAAGGTGGATGGAATTTCTTAAAGATTATGAATTTGATTTGAAATACCATCCAGGAAAAGCAAATGTGGTGGCAGATGCACTAAGCCGAAAGTCCATTCATATGGCATCTTTGATGATAAAAGAAATAGAGATGATAGAACAGTTCAGAGACATGAACTTGGGTGTAGAGATAAAATCTTCAAGGAGTATGACGTTGGGGACTTTAAAAATAACCAATGATTTCCTGAAACTGTTAGGTGAAAGACAGAAAGAAGATTTGCCATTACAGGAGTTGAGAGAATTACAGGCGAATGGAAAAGATATGGGACTACAAGAAGGATCAGATGGAATTTGGAGGATCAGGAATAGAATTTGTGTACCAGATGATGTTGATCTGAGAAGGACGATTCTAGAAGAAGCGCATAAAAGTATGTTGAGCATTCATCCTGGATCAACTAAGATGTATCAAGATCTGAGGAAAAGCTTTTGGTGGCCAAGGATGAAGAAAGAGATAGTTGAATATGTGGCTTCATGTCTAGTATGTCAAAAAGCCAAGGTAGAACACCAGAAGCCATCTGGTGAACTGCAACCATTAGAGATTCCTGTCTGGAAATGGGATGACATCTCAATGGACTTTGTGTCGGGGTTACCAAGAACACGTTCAGGGAATGATGCAATCTGGGTTATTGTAGACAGATTGGCAAAGTCTGCTCACTTCCTCCCAATGAATATGAAGAACTCTTTACAAAAATTGGCACAGTTATATGTGAAGGAGATCGTAAGACTACATGGTGTACCATCAAGTATTGTATCAGATAGAGATCCAAGATTCACTTCCCGATTCTGGGGAAGCTTACATCAGGAATTGGGTTCAAAGCTTCGATTGAGTTCAGCTTATCATCCCCAAACAGATGGACAGTCAGAGCGTACCATACAAAGTTTGGAAGACTTACTGCGATCTTGTGTGATTGAACATGGTGGTAGTTGGGAGCAGTTTCTTCCATTGATTGAATTCACGTATAATAACAGCTACCACAGCAGTATTGGTATGGCTCCATTCGAAGCATTGTATGGTAGGAAGTGTCGAACGCCACTTTGTTGGTTAGAAACTGGTGAAAGTTTGGCGTTAGGACCTGAAATTGTGCAGCAGACTACCGAACAGATAGAAATGATCAGAGAAAAGATGAAGGCATCTCAAGACAGACAGAAGCAGTATTATGATAAGAGGAGGAAACCACTTGAATTCCAAGTCGGTGAGCATGTATTTTTGAAGGTTTCACCTCACAAAGGGATTGGTCGAGCCTTGAAGAGTAAGAAATTGAGTCTGAGGTTCATTGGACCATATGAGATCCTAAAGAGGGTTGGTACAGTGGCATATCAGATTGCACTTCCTCCTCACCTGGCAAATCTGCATAATGTATTTCATGTATCACAGCTGAGGAAGTACGTGCAAAATCCCAACCACGTGATTGCTGCCGATGATATTGAAGTTAGAGAAAATCTGACCATCTCCACAGAACCTACACAGATCCTAGAAAGATCGAATAAACGCTTGAGGAACAAGAATGTACCACTGGTAAAAGTTGCATGGAAACAAGGAACTGATGTAACTCTGACTTGGGAGCGTGAAGATGATATGAGGACACAATATCCAGGATTGTTTCACTGAGGAGCGCATTAAATTTCGAGGACAAAATTTTTATTAGGGTGGGAGAATTGTAACATCCTGCTTTTAATAATAGCTCTATTTTGTAATTTATGAAGCATGGAAGGCTTGTAAGTGTTTATTAATGAATAAAAACACTTTATGAATAGTTTATAATACTCCAAAAATTCCATTTTTGGGTATAATTATAGAAATTAGATAGATCTATTTTGATAAGATCCAAATTCCGAGTGAAAGAATGAAGATAGAGGAGTAAATTGAGTGAGATTGGAAGAAACATTTCTGATCCGTTCTGATCTCCAAGGCTAGGACGACCTCAAGGTTCCAAAGGGGAAGAACGGATGACAATAAATGCCACATCACACCGGACAACCGGTGTGGATAGGATTGTCTTTTATGTTGCACACCAGATCAACACTTTACCAAATGAGCTGTAGGACGGATAACTTTGAACCGATATTCAAGACCGGAATTGAGTCCGTCCAAGAAAAGAAGATAACAATAGAAGGGTACGGTTTTCCTAAGCGGAAAGCTTACTAATTGTCCACAAGACTGAGTGACGTCTTGCTGGTTGCTGGACGATATAGTTTCCCGAACTGGTTGGCTATTGGAGGTTGTTAGTTGCTTACTGAATAGTTGGATGGTGTTTGAACTGTTCTTTATTGGCGGAGTAAAGCTTAGGCGGAGTCACGTACCTTGACGGAGTAATTAGATTAGGCGGGGTCACGTACCTTGGCGGAGTAATTAGCTTAGGCGGAGTCACGTACCTCGGCAGAGTAGTGAGTATAGGCGGAGTCTCATGCCATAACGGAGTAATAGGCATTGATGAGGTCAGATGCATTGACGGAGTGATGAGAACGTCTTTTGAGCATGGACATTTCTTAGGAGTTCTTTACACACTAAGGTGTACCTACACCGCCCTATACATTCAATACCGCCCTCACACCCACCACTCTGCTCTCACATAGCTGACTTCGGTTCAGGTGAGACTGGATGAATTTAGTTCGGATTATCATTGATGAACACCTGTGGGTTGCTAGGAAGGTTAGCTTTCCTTATAACGGATGTACACACCGGATGATTTTGAGCCGGTGTACAAGACCGGATGCTAACCCGGACTTGGAAATGGAATTCTAGTCGGTTTTGAAGTGCAGAAGTAACTTTTTGACCCTTCTCTTGTCTTTTAGGCATTATTTTAATATATTTAATCCCACTAATTGCTCTAGTACGTAGGACGGCCAGAAATGAGCACTCAGATAGCCACCTTCTATTATTAATCCTCCATTATCTCCACTAACAGCACTAACAAACCCACTCACAAAGGGCTTGTTCCCCACTGCCTTGCTTTTTAAAACAAAACCATATCTCTTCAAAAACTCTTAAGAGAAAACAGCATTACAGTATACCATTTTTCTTCTTCCTCAAGACTTTCGAATAGAACCAGGACAGCCAGGAGACCTCTTTTCCAGTCAGCTAAAAGTCTTCAAACCAAGTAAGAGGGGACAGGGTTGTGAATATTTGTGAAATGGGTAGAGTTGTATGTTGTTCTAGGATTACATTCTTAATTTCGCATCTTGTAGTTCAATTTTGGAACTGAAAACGTATGAATTTGTCTTTGACTTCTTCATGAAATTTGTAGATCTTTTTGTTATCTAAATTATGAGACCTGATTCTATTAATTTGAGTAAGTATAGTAAAAGTTATAACCAGATTACTACTGCATGTCCGAGTGAAAGATTTGTTCCATGTTTTGTGTATATTTTGCTATGCTGGGAATTGTACGTGCATAATCAGCCCTTTATGTCTTCATGAAAGTTGTAGATAATTAAGTTTTGGATCTTTAGAAAGTGGTTTCACATTAAAATAATTTTTGTAGCTCAAGTTATGCTCATAATACTAAAGTATGTACAAGCTGTAAATCTGTAAACATGAAATCCGTAACTTATTGTTAAAATTGGGCATTTTGTAGTAAGAGTTAGTGATCAGTGTCTTCATGAAAGTTGTAAATCGTTTTGTTATGCGAATTTTGAGACCTGAACCGATTGATTTGAGTATGTGTAGCAAAAGTTATAGCCAAAATACTACTGTATGTCTGAGTGAAAGATTTGCTTCATGTTCAGTGTATATTTTGATATGCTGGGAATTATACATGTATAATCATCCTTGGATGTCTTCATGAAAGTTGTAGATAATTAAGTTGTGGATTTTTAGAAAGTGGTTTCACATCAAAATAATTTTTGTAGTTCAAGTTATGCTCAAATTACTGAAGTATGTGCAAGCTGAAATTCTGAAATTTTGGAATTTTGGAAATCCGAATCTTGTTTTCAATACTGGGAATTTTGTGGTATGAATTAGTTGTTTGAGTCTTCATGAAGGTTGTAGATAATTATGTTAAGAGTATTTTAGAACTGGTTTCATGCAAAAATCATTTTTGTAACTCCAGAAACACTGAAATTACTAATATATGTACGTTTTGAAAAACTCACCTTGAGGCAGTGTGATATTTCGTGAATAAGTAATATTTCTGTTCGGAATTTGAAACTGTGTTCTTCATGAAAGTTGTAGATAATTGTATTACTGAGCTATAGAAAGTGGAATCACCTAAAAAGGAGTTGATTTGCCCATGTTGTGACTGTTTTGCTAATGTATGTTGCTGTTGGGGATGCTGAAAGTCACTTAAAATGGCTATTTTGAAAGAAAATGATATTTTCTCTATGTATAAAAATTATTTATTAAATTATTGAGTGATTATGAATTTTTATAAATGATGTTGAGTATCACACAGTTTGTATATTGTGATGGTGAATAATTATGAATGACATAATTAATATATATGTACATGAATGTCTTGTGGTTATTGACATATGTGGTTGAAACAGTAAATCCATGATTTTGTGAATTATTATGTGTATTGTGTCCTTGAGGACTTGTAGTATCCAAGAGGTTTTGGAAACATGGATATCATGGTATGTTAAAAGAATTAAAGGCATTCATGCATCATAAGCATTCGGACGCACCATGGAATTTAGGGGTTCCATGATTGCCTACCCTGGTGGGGGGTTACTCTATGATGAGTTAAGCCCTATTATGTTGTGTGCCATGGAGTGTAGGGATTCATGGTTTATGCAGAAGTCCTACTTATGATATTGTGTACTTCGGTACTTAAGCGCCATGAAGTATAGGGATTCATGGTATATGCTAAAGCCCTATTTGTGTCTCTATGAGACTTTTACTGCAGTATTCCCACCAAGACCAAATGGATCCAGCATGACATCATTTAACTAATTAAAGATCTATTAATGGACTTGTTTGGCATATTCATCATATCATTATGAATTGTTGATTGTGTTTGTGCAATTTTATCTATTTTATATTTATTCTATATTCTGTCTCACTCTTACATTAATTTTTACAGTGAATGACACGCAGAATGCAGAATGATGCCATGATGGATGTCTATTTGTTTTATTACCTGAACTTTGAATTTATGGGTTGTAATAAATATAATATGTCATGTACTATTATCTTCACAATCGTTTCCGCTACTCAAATATTTTCTTGAATTTAATTATTCACGACTAGTATGTATGATAATTTTTCCGCTGTTATTAATTGTTATATAAACTCTGAATTAAATTTATAATTTTTAAAATGATCTTTCGAAAAAGCGAAAAATTTACTCGAAAATTTTAATTAACGTTTCGGGTCGTCACAATTTACCTTTGGTCGAATTTACTTACAGCAATAGCTTCCATAATAGCATTGGCATGGCTCCCTATGAGGCTTTGTATGGTAGAAAATGTTAGACTCCTTTATGTTGGGCAGATGCTGTTGATGTCTTGATGTTGGGGCCTGAGATGGTTCAATTGATGACTGAACAGATTAAACTTATCAGGGATAAATTGAAAGTTGCTCAGGATTGTCAGAAAAGCTATTATGATGCTAAACATAGACCTTTGATGTTTCAAGTTAATGATCAGGTATTTCTGAGTTTCACCTGCGAAGGGTGTAGGTCGAGCTATCGGTAGTAAAAAATTGAGTCCCAGATATATTGGACCCTATCGTATTCTGGAGCGGATAAGTGATGTTGCCTATAGACTTGAGCTTCCTCCTATCTTGTCTAACTTCCATGATGTTTTCCATGTCTCCCAGCTTTGAAAGTATATTCCCCGAGATGATCTGGTGGTTCCTGATGATATTATTAAGGTCAGGGAGGATGTGACGGTGTCGGCTATTCCTCTTTGTATTGAAGGTTATCAGACCAAACAATTGAGAAACAAGAATATTCCCTTGGTGAAGGTCTTATGGCAGAACTTCAATGAAGTTTCACACATGTGGGAACTAGAATCTGAGATGCGACAGTAATATCCAGAGCTATTTGTTGAGGTATGTTGATTTCGAGGATGAAATCTATTTTAGGGGGTGAGTGTAACATCCCTATGTTTTATATTCAGAATTATGAAGATTTGGTAATATAAGGTTATTATATGATGTAAATATGAATTTAAGAGTGAATTTTTGATTTATGCTTGACGCATAGCGTCAGAGTAAAATTTTATAACTGACGCATAGCGTCCGGGTGACGCGTAGAATAAAGACCTCACAGTGGTAAACTACAAAATAGAAGTTAAAAATAGTGTTTGGGTTTTTTCTCTTCCCTTTTCTTCTTCTAAGCTCAATCAAGGTCAAATTAAAGGTGGAATTTGAAATTGATCGTGGATTAGAAGTGAGAAGCTTAAGGTAAACGTGTCGGATCTTTCAATTTTAAATTCTATAAAGATTTTCTATCTTTACCCATTTCTTGGAATAACAAGGAGGTCTTAAATTTTAGGATTCTAAACTGGTTAAAGGGTCCCTTATGGTATTCAAGAGAAGGATTATGTGACAAATTTGAGCTCCGCTTTGTATAGGTTGTGAACGAGCCATTGGAAGCTTAGCAGGAAAAGAGGTTCTCAGAGGACTCATCGGTTTTAGAGTGGTAAGCTTCTAAAGATTCAAAAAGCAACTTCCGAGTGTTCTTCTAAATTAGATTAAGGTCTTAACAGTCAAATCCTTAAACCTCTTTGTAATTCTTGTCTTTTAGAGGTTGCGGCCCATCTAATTTTGTGATTGAGTAAAAAGGGCGTCAAAAGTGAGGTAAGGGGAGTATGTAAAGTGTCTTTAATTAAAGTTTTATAGAATTTTATATTATGAAATCAAAATATTATAGATATGTGAACGTTTTACTTGAAAATGTATGGTTTGCAATATGTTGATGATGGCATCATGAATTTGATGGACATGATTAATGAAATGATTGGTAATAAGAAAATGATGAATGGTAACAAAAGCGGCTTTATGAGATGAACGATGAAAGATATGATGTATGATTATAGTAAATTGAATTTGATGTTATTTGTTATATGGAGATGTACGAGTATGTTATGTCTATAGCCGATTACGTGATGTGATAACATGATATTGGTGATTGATCATGATATTTAGAAGAAGTGGCTTTTATGCCGAGAGTTGGCTTTATGCCGAAAATCATTTAATGATTGTATATTGTATATGCATGAGTAGTGTGTGGACAGTCATTCGATATGTAGTACCCCTCGTTATTGGCTCTAGTGGTCCAGGTAGAGATCCCAGTTGAGCTACCCAGTGGTCCAGGTAGAGACCCAGTGGTTGAGGTGGGGCGCCAGTGTGTGGCTCGGTGAACCAGGTAGAGTTCACGGGATATCGGTGTGACTCCTAGCTGGTGGATGATCTGTTAGTATCCAGATACTAGGTGTCGATGTGTATATGTATATATGATGACCATGAGAGTCAGTTATGTCATTGATCTTGATTTTGTGAAATAATCGTTATATTATATTTAGACTGAAATGATAATGATAATGAAAGATCATTGCATGTTTGATGTTATAAGTGGAACATTTAATGGATCGCTAATCAAGGGAGGAGAATGAGATTCTCCAGGTGATATTAACTCTATTTAACTAGTTGTATTGCTTTTATAATAAATACTCACACTTACATTATTTTTTTACAGTGAATGAATCAAGGGATGTTGTAGATACTATAGAGAGCAGTGAAAAGTAAGCAAGGAGCAATGCCAGAAGAAATCAGGATGTGTATATTGTATATATTCGTGTGTGTATCATCTTTCAGACTTGTAGCGATACATGTTTGGCTGTAGTTGATTGTGATGACTAATGGCACTGAGCCATTGGTATATATATATATATGTATATTATATGTATTTCTGTGTGAGTGCGAACATATACATAGTATGACATGTTTATGGTTTAAACAATGTGAGTATATAGTATGGTGTGGCATTGAGCCATTAGATAGACTACATGCATGATGACCAGGTACTGTCGGAATGAATATAGTTATGGCACAGAGCCATAATAGATTAAATCATGCATTATGGGTAGGTTCTGTTGAATGTATGATTGAAGAATTATTACATATGATTGACATAATGATTGTGCATCATAATGGAATGTTATGCCAATGAATTTCATAAGTTTAGAGGATTTTGCTTTTAGCCATTTAGAGGAAATTATGGAACCGTATAGGTGATTTTGAGATTTGACGGGTTTTAAGATCCCCGAAAGATATCAATAGGACCATTTGAACAATTAGGAACTGTGTGCATGGGCCCTGGGCCATTTAGAACTCATTTAAGGTGTTTAGTGCCATGGTTTTACACTTAATAAGCTTAAACTGTATTTTGCGCATAACTTGCGCATATGTTGGAATTTTGGCGAATGGATAGCACCAACAATTCCAGAATGGGGAAAACATATGGCCCATGAAGTTTCGTGGCAAACGGGCCTAAAACGGGCCAATAGAGTAGGTTAGATGTTGGTTAAAATGCCTAAAATATGTGACAGCATCAGGTGCTGTCTCTGATAAGCTCACGCGTAGCGTCAGAGCTGTGAGCTGGGGTTCACGCGTAGCGTCAGGTCCTTTTTTCAGGTTTTTAAGTTACTTCTTTTAAATGGTTTTGGGGTTTAAATTAGCTAAATATATTCCATAATTCACTGATTATAAATATAAATAAGTATTTCTTAAAAATTGGGATATAATTAATTTATGCACTCATGGAAAATTTATTATAAAAGTTATAAATTGGGTAAAAATAATTATAAAATGACAAGGGATGTCAGTTTCTGGTGAGGGAACGCGCTCTATTGAGCAACAGACCTCTGCGGTGGTTTTATACCACTAACGTTTTAAGGGCTGAGTAGTGTCCTTAAGGGGGTCCTGCAACACCTATTATTGATATTATAGTATTGTTATGCGATGTTGGTGTTGCATTATGGGGCGCGTTATCGGTTGGATATCCGTAAAAATGTTATTATTGGAAATCACTACCTATGTTCCCACTAGAATGGATCCATTATGCATTTTCATTCATATAAAGAATGAGAAAATATTAATATAAGAATAGTACAAAATACTTGTTTGGCATCTGCATTGCATAACATCCCACTTGTGTTTGTGTATGTTCTAATTTAATTTCTATTTATTTGATATTTTATCTCACTCTTTCTGTTATTTGTGGCAACTCTTTAGTGTTTAATCAAGGAGATATGTGACAAACTGGATGATGCTTGATGTGGATGAACTATGAAGACCTTTTTGATGCTAATACTTGCTTGCATAGCTACTTTGGTTGTATTATGTATGCGTATGTTATGTTTTGATGTTTATATCTTTATATTTTATAAGATCTAGGTACCTATTATAAAATATAATATGTATGGAACTCTGATATTATGTATAGTAACCTCTGAAATCAAGTTGTGAATCAGTTGATAATTACCAGGTGAAAAATAAGTTAAATAAGAAATTTATATAGTGGCGGTAATTATCTTGGGATTTGCAAGTTGGCTCCAGGGTGTTACAATCGGAATAAAATAAAGTTCTTTCTTATATTTGAGTCTCATAAAAAATACTTCCTTTAGCTTTTGTCTATCTTTTTAGGTTGTTAGTTTTGTTTATAAATATGTGTCTTTTTATTTCACAAAATAAATATATCTATCTTTTTAAATATTGTTATCAAAATCAAATTGGATTAAATCATGAACCAATTAGATGACTAATTTAAGTTAATTCTTTATTACTACCAAAGTGAATCATGAACTTTGAATTGACTATAGTTCACTTAAATCAGTATTTTCACCAGTTAAATAATGAACCTAGTTTTAAAAATATTGCTTTTAAGACTTCCAAGACAAAATCAAATATTCATTTTCAAAATAAAAGGATATTAAGAGGAACGCATAAAAAAGGAAAGGATACATCAAGGAAGAAAAAAGTATAAAAATATTTATTTTATTTAAAATGTTCTCTCTCTAGGATCTTCATCTTTTGTTACCTTTCCTTTTTTGTGTGGAACATCTTTTATTAGCTTAACTTAATACTAAGTAAATACCAACTATGTAAGACATTCAAGCATGCATCATCGTAATTATAAAGTGCCTACATCTACATCACTTTCTAAGGCAATTTCCATTCAATATGTGAAACTCATAAAGTTGAAAGGGGAATTGAAATTGCAAAATCAAACTAGAATTTAATCCCTTTTTGTGAAATTTTATTTGTTTGATTCACCTATTTAGGTTTGAAGTGGATAAAACCATCATGAATAATAAAGTTTTTTTTATTAAAATTTAACTCAACTATTATAGTTTTTAAGATAAGAAGTTAAAATCACAGATTATAACTTGTTAGTTGGTTTATACATTATACTCCTTTGAACCAAAAAATGTATAATCAATTTAGAAATAATTGTAATTATTTTCTTTGGAGAAGTATATTTTCTTTTGCACCCATCCATCATATATAACATGATAAATCATTTGATTATGTACCATTATAATGTATTTTTTGTATTTTTCTCTTGCATCCATGCATTCCCTCAATCTAGCTTATCTTATAACATCTTTTTAAGTGCATGTTTGATTGACCGTTGTGTCAACCAAACTAAGATTAAGTCAACAAGAAAAAAGATCTATTCATTCAATGAAAATTTAACTTTATCAAATAATAGATGAAATCAATATTAACCATTAAATTTTTTCATTTCCATGACCGATTACTAAATGGACACTAAATCTACCAATGTGAAGTACTTTGAAAAACAAGTAAATTTTTATCTCATATTTCTATTCCATTGCACAAATAATTTTCTTTCTTCTTTTCCTTTTTGTTTCTACACAAATACATGCCTGCCAACATAATAAACCGGAGGGTTACGGTGCATGTATGCATGGACCATCTCAAGATCTTTGTTCCTCAAGAACCACTGGCAGCTCCAACTTTTCACTGCCCCTCAGAATAAGCAACATTACTTTATCTCCTACATTATAATCGTCTAATGCTTTCAACAACTCTGCTTTGCTCTTGACCTGACAATGATGCACCAAATTTATCAAATTAATGAAATGCCTTTGTCCACTTAACTAGCTAGTGTAGTGTGGTGTGTGTAGGAGCAGTATTTGTATTTTATAGACCAAACACATAAAAGGCATAGGAAAGAGATAAAATAAGGCTTGACAATATTAAATGAATATTTTGATTTTTCACCTTTTATATGTTGCACACATACTCCAAAAATGGAGACGTGTGTACCATACTCGTAGTTGCTCTGGGCACCCATTCCATACTTTTACATTTGTATACCAAATGTATCCTTATATTTTTGTAATGTTTATATTTCATAGATTTTTTTATATACAGATATTTCTTTCATTTTAGGGATAAATAGTTTCTATTTAATATATATTCCTGTATCCGCATCCTAACACTTTTTGAAAATGACATATTTACATATTATCCTAATACTTTTTGAAAATGACATATTTGCATATTATACCGTATCATACCCGTATCTGTGCAACATTTATAAAAGAGCATAGTTTAAATAGTTGCAAGCAGTTTATGCAAACGAAGGCTCACAGGCTTATTGTCAACTGCAACAATGATATCTCCAAGGACTATATTACCAGCAAAACCCCTTGTAGTTGGATTTAGCCCAGCTTTAGCAGCAAGACTATTCCCAGGAATCTGAGGAACACAAGTTATTGAGTGTTAAAGAATAACTTAAAAGCAAAGTGATAGGTTGTTAGGGTTAGGGAGCACTACTACTAAACTAAGGAAAATAAGAACAGAAATTACCACTTCAGTCATACCCTTATCAGAAGGAAAAAGACAACTTAAATATCCAAGGTAAAAGACAAGAAGAAAATTAGAGCCATACACTTGGCAGAGAATCCAAACAAAAGAAAAAATAAAATAAAATCATATATAATCCTTAAACCAAACTGGAAGATTTTTAATTTGGTTGGGCCTAGTCTGTTGGAGTTAGGGCTGAAGCCCAACATTACCCCCTGGGTGAGAGGGAACCTTGTCCGCAAAGGTTCGTAGGCATAACAGAGGTGACGTGGCCAGGAGGGATTTGTCTGTTGGGAACCACGCAGGTCATGGAATGAATGGTGGGATGAGATGCGGGGTCCAGAGAAATGGACGGTGTGGTAGAAAACGCGTGAGGGGAGTTGGAGCCAGCTGTACCGCCCTTTGGAATTTGAATGGAGGGATGAGATTGAGCCTGTGCTGACCGTTTGTCATCCAATGGTCCATAGCTGGGCGCGTGGGATACGTTGGAAAATGAGGGGGCAGACATGATAGACATGGAGCCCGCAATGAAAGGAGATGATGGCTCTTGGAAACTCGCGTGCGTGATGGACAACTCAAAACTCAAATGGTCTAGATCGATGCGGGGGGAGAGAGAGAGAGATTGTGGAGACAAGATGTTAGGCAAGGCATTAGTGCAAACAGAAACTTAAGTATCCTTTTGAGTGACCAAGTGGGGAACTGATGAGTTCTTTTTTCTTTGCGTGGAACTCTCAGGCTCAGAAAATCTCTCTATTTCTTCAGGCAGATCTAGAAGGGCACGATAATGTGCAGAGGCATCATGACCATGATATCGACGGAGTAGAGAGACGTGAAACACTAGGTGCACACGAGACGACAATGGCAGTTCCAGTTCATAGGCCACGACACCTATACGTCGAAGAACCTTGAATGGGCCAAAGAAATGCTTAGAGAGTTCCTGTGAAGATCGACGACTTACACTTTGTTGCCTATATTGTTGTAGACGGAGAAGGACAAGGTCACCAGTTTCAAAGGTAAGATCCCTATAATCCTTATTTGCTTGTGTTAACATACGCTGCCGTGTGTGTAAGGTGCGTTTGAGTTTGTTTAAAAGGATCTGTCTTTGATGTTAGGGAGGAATCTAAGGATGGAATGGAGGAGGAGCCAGGCGTATAGTTGACTAGAGATTAGGGGCGACGACCGTACAAGGGTTGAAAAGGAGACATGTCAATGGCAGTATGGACAGAGGTATTAAACCAGTATTCAGCCAAATGAAGGCAGTGGAAGTAGGCCCCTAAACAATGGTTGGTGACTTCTAATTGGTTGTCAATTCCAGGGTGGTAAGAGGAGCTAAACTTAAGGGTGGTACCTTGTAGCCGGAATAGTTCTTTCCAAAAGGCGCTTAAAAACAGGGGATCCCAATCAGTAATGATGGACTTGGGAATGCCGTGAAGCTTACAAATTTCAGAGGAGAAACGGGCAGCAAGATCCTGAGTAGTGAACTTCGAGGGGAGGCCCAGAAAGTGAACGTATCTGGTAAGTCTGTCACAAATAACCCATATGACTGTGTGACCAAATAATATAGGGAGGTGTATGATAAAATCCATAGTGAGTTCTTCCTAAACATGATTAGGTATTGGAAGAGGTTATAACAGCCCGACTTTCTTTTATGGCAAGTACTTGTTCATCTGGCAGGTTTCACAATTTTGAATAAACTGCTTGACGTCCTTATAGAAGCCAGGCCATTAGAAAGCAGCAGCAATGCCAGCCAATGTGGGTTTGAGAGCTAGCATGAAATTCTTGGAGGATACGAAGACGCATATGAGGTATGTCTGGTATATAGAGTATTTCTTTAAAATACAGTAAACCATGGGAATGATAAAAAATGCCTTGTTTTGTAGAATGGGACTGAAGTTTGTGAAAGAGTTGTGTGCCCTCCAAGTCTTTCTAAAAATAGCTACGAAGTTCATCCAATAAGGTTGGAATGGCGGAAGAGATAGCGAGTAAAAGAGAGACATCATCAGTATAACTACAGGACAAGGCATCGGCTATTTTGTTCTTAGAGCTTGGACGGTAAAAAATCTCAAAACTGTAACCTTGTAGTTTGTGATCCATTTAAGTTGTTCTGGTGTGTGAAAAGTTTGAGAGACCAGATATTACAAACTCTTTTGATCTGTAAAAATGTGAAAATGTCTTCCAATTAAATATTGATGCCATTTTTTAACTGCTTCAGTGACGACGTACATCTCCTGAACATAGGCAAAAGAGGCTGCATTCACGGACACAAACGTTTGTTGAAGAAGGCAACAGGATGTTTATCTTGGGAGAGGACGACGCCTATGGCCAAGGAAGAAGCATCTGTTTCCACCATAAAAATCTTGTCAAAATTATGCAGAGATAGGATAGGTAATTGTATCATTTCCTGTTTTAATTGTGTAAAGGCCGCCGCGGCGGATGTGCTCCAAGAGAAAATAGTGGAACGAAGCAAATCGGTGAGGGAGTGACAAAAGATGCGTAATTTTGAACAAATTTTCCGTAGAACCCGGTGAGGCCTAAAAATCCTTTGTGTGTCGTGAGTGACCGAGTTCGGGCCAGTCTAAGATGGCTTGAACCTTCCCAGGATCTAGAGCAACTCCTTTAGCTGAAATGATATGACCCAAATAGCTAACAGTCGGGATAGCAAAAACACACTTAGAAAAATTACCATAAAATTTGTGAGTAGCAAGTAACTAAAAAATTAATTTCAAATGGGTTGCATGATCAGAAATAGTAGGGCTAAAAATTAGAATATCATCAAAGAAAACTAGCACAAAACGCCTAAGGTAGTAGGGACGTAAAAGATCATTCATGGCAGATTGAAAAGTAGAGGGAGCGTTAGTTAAATCGAAAGGCATAACTAAGAACTCATAATGACCATCAAAGGTTCAAAAAACAGTTTTGTGTGTCTTGAGGTGGTACCAATATCTGGTGGTAACTTGATCTTAAATCAACCTTAGTAAAGATAGTAGCATTTCCCAACTTATCTAGCAGCTCATTAATAGTAGGGATAGGGAAACAGTCAGGGATGGTAACAACATTGAGAGCTCGATAATCCACACAAAATCGCAATGTCCTGTCTTTTTTTCGAACCAATAACACCGAGGAGGAGAATGGGCTAGTACTGGGGACGATAAGTCCGTTGGCTAACATCTCTGAGATAATGGAAGTCATGGCCTCTTTTTGGGAGTAGGGATATTTGTGTGGTTTAACTTTAATAGATGGTGTATTGGGAATTAGGGGAATGTGATGGTCATGTGGGCAGGGAGGGGGAAGACCTTGGGGTTCAGCAAAGACATTTTGGTATGCATTTAGGAAATTCTGGATGTCTAAAGGAAGGTCAAGGCTGGGTAAGGTAGGGGTTTTATGTTGGAACGATAGTCGGTGAAAAGAGACAATGGAGTTTGTATGGGATAGGTGGTGAAGTTGATGAAAGGAAGCGAGGGTAGAAAGGTGTGAGGTGTCTCCTTTGAGAATAATAGGGTGATCTCATGAATAAAAGTCATGGAGGGAATAGTGAAATCTGATTGGATGGGGCCTAAGGTAGCTAACCATTCAATTCCCAAGACAATATCAACACCCTCTATAGGCAGTAGGTAAAAAGGAATATTAAAGGAGTGATCTTGGATAGAAAAGGAAATTGCGGGGCAAAACCTAGCACAGTAAATATGCTCACCATGACCCACTAAAACATGAAAGGTAGGGGCTGGTTGTATAGATAGCTTGAGATGTGTAGCCAATCGTGTTTGGATGATATTATGGGAACTGCCTGTATACACAAGTATGAGAACGGGTAGGCCAGCAAGGCATCCTTGAAATTTTAGGGAACGAGGAGAAGGTTGGCCATTAAGTGCTTGAGGGTAAAGGTGAAAATGGATAGCATTTGGTGAATCACGTGGGTTGTGTGGATCTTGTGGACTAGGTGGAGGGATGTCATGGGGTGATTCAGGGTTAGAAACAAGAGGGGAGTCAAAATCATCATCCGCTAGTAACAGAAGAAAACAGTTAGTAGAGCAGTGATGGCCTGGGTGAGTTTTTTGAGTTATGATGGGGTTGGGGTTTAGGAGGGACAAGGGCAGTAGTGGTAGAAGGTAGGGAAGTAGGGGGAATGAGAGGAGGTAGTTGGGATAGGGTAAAGTGTGAGACTTTAGGTTTTTGGTCTTTAAGCTTGTCCTCAATTAATTTAGCAAGGTGAATGGCTTGATGGACAGAAACTGGGTTTAGAATAGCAAGTTCCCTCCGAATCTCAGGTATTAAGCCAAGAAGAAAACAATTAAGTAGGACCTCCTGGCTGAGACCCATGACCATATTGGAGAGCTTTTCGAATTTGGCCTGATAATCAGAAACAGAGCCATATTGACAAAGTTTAAACAGTTCTGCTTGATGGTTGACATAAGTTGAACGGCCAACACGGAGAGCAAGAGCTCTAGTAAAGGAGTACAAATCAATGAGTTGATTGTTCTGGTACATCCATTTAAACCAGCTAAGGGCATCCCCTTTCAAGTAAAAGGCAGCCCAAGAAAGGCATTGACCCATGGGAATTTAATAAACCAAGAAAAAATGTTCAGCTTGAAAAAGCCAATCAAGTGATTCAGAACCATCAAGTGCATTAAGAGTGACTTTCGGGGGTCTGGTGTCTATTTGGGCATTAGGGTTAGGAGTAAAAACAGTAAGGTGCGAGGGCCGTGGGGTAAAGGGGGATAAAGAGGTGGGAATAAAAGGTTGAGTAGTGGTGCAGGTGTTGACTAAGGAGGATATAGGATGAGAATGGAGGGGAGGGGGGCAAATTGTTAGGAAATCCCTACCATGAGCAGCGGAAAAAAAAAAAAAAAAAGATTCCAAAGGATTTGCAAGGTTCCGTGTTTCAAAGCACAAAACAAACACAAAAATCGTGTTTGGATTACCTCTTGAAGAACACCGAAGCAGTCGTAGCCTCGTCCTTTAGGAGTCCACACGAGCACTCCTACCAGAATCGCAACACTTGCCAACTGCTAGTTTGACGGCGTGTAGCTCTTGCAACTTTTGCGAATTTGTGTCTCACTTGAGTGAACGGCCTATGAGCATCTTATGTTCTATTTATAGGCTTAGGTTTGACCTAATTTGTTCTCTCTAAAATTGGGCTCCTTACTCATTCCAAATGAGTTAGGCCCAATAGCTTTATTTTAGTCCAACTAAAGTCCAACTAAAATAAGACAACATTTTCTGATGGGCTTACTCTATGTGTGTGACCCTACAGGTAAAATACTCGGTCATATTAATAATAAATTATTTTATTATTAATATAAAATAAGAGCGGCATCTAGCAATGCATCATTATGTCCGAATATTATCAACATAACCTATAAGTGATAATTATTTAATATGTTTGTTCCTTTTGTCACGATATCCTAATTGGGCCCAAGGCATGGTCGCGTCATCCTTGTACGGCCCAATTTATTTTACTTGATACCGGAGTAGACTGAATCCGAATAAATATCTAATATTTATTCTTTCTAGCATGGCCATGCGTTTTCTTAGTCTTACTCCATCAAGTGGCCTATAGATATCACTCCTGTCACATAGGAGAGACAAATCCCATCTACATCACTCACATCCCTCTACATAATTTGTTCATTGCCTAATCACAACCTTTATAATCCTCTTGTTACAAAAGATGTTTAATTGTATTAAAACAATAAACTCCTCATGTAGGAATCGTAGTGACTTCAGGTCGAAGGACTACATATACCATTATCACATTGAGAATCGTTTATGACAATCATGTAACGATCCATGCAACGTTCTCATGGTGGGTCTGTCCAGTACATCATTACTCTTAATGTGTACCTGTGTGAAGACTTGATATCATCTATATCTATGATCTGTGAGATCAGGTCATCAGTACACTCACACACTAGTCTCAGTGTATTTACATGTCCCCATGTAAATACTTGACTAGGAACATTTTAGGAATAATTTTTATATGACCTATTACTCCAAGGATAAATACGTTTTAAAACAATTTTAAACTGAAATATTTATTTTATTGATAAACATAAAAAATGATACAAATGAAAAAGCATAAAAGCTCATAGTGCATACACCAACACAAATGACCAAATTGGAAAACACGTGTAGAGGGAGGAATAGGGACACAAATGGGCGGGGCAATTAGAAGAGGGGGTATAGGTGTGCCAGGTAACACAGTGGCAGTAGGGGAGCTAATAGGGAAAGAACGAGGGGTAAGGAGGAGGGGATGGAGACCTTGGGTTGTATGGAGATGCTGCCAGCCAGTTGGCCCATCAGGGCACCAAGGGGTTCCAGGCAAGTATCGAGCTTCTGCTCTAAACTATGATGACGGGAATTGTTGAGCTGTTGTTGGCTTTCTAGTTGAGCATGGAGGGATCCTAGACGATCCTATAGCTAGGTGTCAAGTTGGGTATGGAGGGAGCCCATTCTCTCAGTCAGAATTTGAAGGGCTTCTTCCACATCCTTGTATGTGATAGGCTTGGGAGGCATGGAGTAGGAGAATGAAAGCACCAATTTGATAGGCTGCTAGGGTTAGGGAGCACTACTACTAAACTGAGGAAAATAAGAACAGAAATTACCACTTCATTCATACCTTTATCAGAAGGAAAAAGACAACTTAAATATCCAAGGTAAAAGACAAGAAGAAAATTAGAGCTATACATTTGACAGAGGATCCAAACAGAAGAAAATAAAAAATAAAATTATATATAATCCTTAAACCAAACTGAAGGACTTTTAATTCGGTTAGGCCTAGTCTGTTGGAGTTGGGGCTAAAGCCCAACACAAAGTTTGACTACATTTATTTCAGTAAGACAAGAATCTTATGAATTTACCTGAAGAATAAGAGCTCCATTTCGAACATTGAGTTGATTTGCAATCAAGTCCGGAGCAATATCCACATTCAAACCAGCTCTAACAACCTTAATTTGGAAAATCATGGAATCAAATAAGAATATACATAGAAATATGAACAGAGAAAAGATAACCAGTAAGACTTATTTTTCCCAATGTTTTCTTCACAAACTAAATGAAGCATTCTTTACCTCCTTAAACTCTAGTAAAATAAAACATTTTTTTAACATAACACAAATAAGGGTGTCAAGTATATCAACCATTAAACCTTATGAAGAGTTTATGTCTCACATCAAGCAGCAAGAAACATATATTGCACTTGCACATAAAATTTTCACAGCAAAGCTAAGGATTTGCCTATGTTGTTAGTGTGTACATGTGTGGTTCCACAAGGCACATACTTTTCTGAATTGAATCAACTGAGGAACAATTCGCAGTACAGTAGAAGATGGGATAGCAAATCCTACACCAGCTGATGTTCCTGCATTGCAGAAGTATGTGAACAGATCAAACAATGTGATGAAGGAAAAAATAGTTGAATTTCTTTTACAAGGGGGCCAACAGTAATTCTCAGCCATCAAATTCAGATATAGATCAATATTCAGTATCCTAGTCAAATTCCTTATGATTGTGAAGGCAGCATTGAAGAAGAAACTTGCCCGTCCGAGTAAATATTGCGGTATTAATCCCAATTAAGCTTCCTTTTGAATCCAGAAGGGGGCCTCCACTGTTAGGGTCATAGGAAAAGATGAAAAGTAAGAAATGTGGTGCATGATATGACAGCCAGAAGTCAACATTTCATACCAATCACGAAGAGAACAATGTTTTGATCAAGTGAACTGCATCAAGCTCAAGTGATAAAATTGGTAAATGAAAATGGAAGGGGACTGGTCCTACTTCATATACGGAATAGAGCTTATAGTAACCTGTTCCCAGGATTTATGGCTGCATCAGTTTGAATACCGCCACTAATTGTTACCCCAGTTTGACTAGAGATGTCTCGGTCAAGTCCACTAATAACCCCAACTGTGAGGGTATGATCAAAGCCAAATGGATTTCCAATCGCCAAACATTGCTGCCCGACTTTCAGAGATGATGACTGCCCTGCCTTGATGGGCCTTAAAATATCTTTAGGGGCTTCAACCTGTATTTCCAAAAGTTATTTATATCTAAACAACTTTATTACATATCTAAATGAGATAGTTATAAAAGATGTGATTTGCACAATCATTGGTTTAGGGGTTAAATTAAATATGCTTCAGTATGAACATGAGAAGGTAAATTGCATGACATCTTGTGTAATCCTTTTTTTTGTCAGCTTAATTTATCCTTAATACTAAATGATCCACTTCAACAAGATTAAAGAAATGGATACAGACAAACTCGCCATAAGAATAGTATTTTAAGTAACAGAGAAAGGAACTTTTAACCATCATTATTTTAATGCACAAGTAACATGAATGTACTCAAGGAAAAAAAAAACAAAAACGAAACATTTAAAAGTTGAATAATGAATTAACCATTAAGTGGAATAGATTATAGAGGTAAAGCAGAAGCAAACAAATAGAAGACATGATGATGATATGCCACTAGGAACAACAACAGCAACAAAAAGAAATTCAACTTGGAAGTAAAATATTCTCTTAAGAAGTTAGCATGTCATAAGGTGTGAAAGAGAGATGACATTAAGTAGATTGGTCATGAAAACCAGCAAATGATTTACATAAGAAATTATGAAAGTGAAAAAGAAACCATGCCTTCAAGACAGCAAGATCCTTTAAACGGTCAGCTCCAATGAGCCTGCCTTCAAAATTTTTTTGTAACCTTAATAACAGAAAGTGTTAGAATTACATATATTAAGTTTGCAACCACGCTATATGCAAAGAAATGAAGTGTCCAAGAGCCTCACCCTTCTGATGCTAGAACATTAACTCGGGCAACAACCTCACCAGAGCTTGGGTTTCTCGAAAGGGCATTGCCAATTACTAAGTATTACAAGAAGGTAACAAATCCTTGTTATTGCATCGAAGAATTCATTCCTAAGTTAAGAAGTTCAACTAAATATAAACAGGAGAAAGGCCTGCTTCACATAAGAGAAACCTCATGCACCACATTCACTCATAACTCACTAAAATCTTACAAAAGAGAATTAGAAAAATCAATACTTAACGCGTGCACGTGTGGCTATGTATGTGTGTTCTTTTGGATATACAAGAAAGAGAATTCAGACAGCATAAAAACTGTATTTTCCACAGATTCTCACCGTGATAATTTGTCACAATGTGGCCATCCTCATCCCAAACTACTCCAGAACCATTTCCTTCAGGAATCTGCCAGTATAGACACAAGAATTAATTACATAATTTGATATGATACTAATATATAGGACAATAAATGCCCTGTCATGCGGACAAGCTAGAAACATCATAATATAACCTTAGATAGTTATTGACATGTATAACAATTGAACATCAGATATTATAGTTAAAATACAAAGTTACCTCAACCACACCAGTAACATTAAGCTGAGGACGTAATGTCACATCGAAGATGTTAACAACAGAGTATGTGTTTCTTTCAAACAGTTGCACAATTCGATCCTGCCAATCACAATGAATTGAAATAAACATACATTACAGCTATAGCAGGGGACAAGAATGTGACATGCAATTGAAAACTGACCTCAATGGGAAAGAGTGGCCCAGAAGAAAACACAGGAGGGGTTACTTCTACAAGTGTCACAGATGGATCTCCCAATGCTAAGGCTGTACATTTACAATTTATTGCATGATGACAAAATTTGCAAGTAAATATTAACAGACACTTGTATTAAAAGCATACAAAATTAAGTTTATGATGAAAGATCATAAATTAGAACACAGCTGCTACAATTCTATTACCACACTCCTCCAATTCAACATTTACAATGGATGTCATATTACAACTATGAACTCATGACACTATTGGCTACTCAAGACTCAATGTAAACAAACAAGAATCATAGTCAGAGACACCAGAAATAAGGTGATCCATTTCATTAGCCTCTCAAAAACGAAAACTAAAAAAATTTAGCTATACCTATAAATGCTTCAAGCAGTTAAGGGTATGTTTGGAAGTGATATGATAAGGGAAGGGAACCAACTTTTTATTTTTCAATTTAAGCGAGTTATGCAATGCTCATTAAAAAAAACAGAAAATAAAAAAAGACTAGAACATTAGATTTAAGCCAACCTATCAAGCAATTTATTAATTATATTTTTAAAAAATTATCAAACTAGAAAATAGTACTAAAAAATGATTTTATTTTTTTCGTCCATTCCATTTCTCTCAAATACCACACTCCCAAGCACAACCTTAAAAAAACAATACCAGAATATGATAACACTCATTGACGATTAAAATTACAGCTAAAAAATTATAAACTCTCCAACATACTACCAATCAAACAAGTTGAACATAAAAGCAGAATCGTGCAGACCTGACAAGTACCTTGAAGAACGGAAACAAGAAAACAAAGTCAAACTCGCCACTAACGCACGTCGTGTAGGGGACACAACAGTTTTCCTCAGCATTGCACCAAAATCCACCGTTTCATCTTCAACAGTGCTACATGAGCACACATAACAGAAAAGTCACAACAACCAACAGCAAAAACACACTCTTATGATCAATAACACGCACAAAGATTCAAACTTCAAGCAATCTAATCACAAAAAACATACACCCAGTTGCACTTTGTTGTTGAAATCTTAAGGATGGTTGCGTTTGAAAAAGATACTCCTACTCATAAAAATACTACTTTAATTCTTTTTCTATTTTTTAAAGTTTATTGTTTTCAGTCTTATATAAACTTTTGAAACAACTTGATATTTTTATAATTTAAAATGGAAAATATTTTGTAAAATAAAATGGGTCCTTAATTTAGAAGAAGAAATAGTGTGGTGTGGTGAACCTTGAATTGGGGTGAGAAACGGCGTCGTTTGGAAAGTGTTGTGGAGAATGACAACAAACAGAGGACATTCCATCAAAGCAAATCTCACGGCGGCTAAGAACTCTGATTCTGTGAGGTTTTAGTTTCAGTGACCACAAATTGCACGCTGATAATAGTGGCATTTTCTACCACCCTAAAATTTGGTGGGGATGGATTTCAATTTGTAAAATTTGCAGACTTTGAAGTTGGAGAGGGAGGGGTTTAAGGGTGGCTCTGCTTATGTTGTTCTGAGTTCTGTGATATGAATGTAATGTGATTGCTATATTTTTTGGCACATGGAATGTGATATTTAGAATGAAGAGATATTTGGAATATGAGAGGAAAGAATATTTGCTTAAACTTATAAAAACTATTTCATTTCGATAAAGACTTATTTTAATAATAAAATTTATTATATTAGAATTTATTTTTGATTATATAAAAGTGATCATTTAGATATCCTGTTTTGTTTGTAATTATATTAAAAAAATAATTTTTAAATTTAAAATTATTAAATAGATATAAAAATTATGAAATTGAAAAGATACAAAGCTTAAAATTTAAAAAAAGAATGAGTGCACTAGAAAAAAGTACTTTTTGTTTCTAAATTCAAATTTTGATTATAATCATTTTTCTTTTTAAAAAATAATCTAATATATTAGAATCTACATTTTACGAAAGAGTTTAATTTGTATACATTCTTAAGGTAAAAAATTTTACATTGTGAACCATTTGTAATTCATTGAAAGAAATTATTACGTAAAATAAAAATAATTATTTACATGATAATCCATAATTTTACATTAACAATGTATTTACATTAATTTTTTTACAAAAGACACAAAATGTAAATAAATATTTCCCCTATAAATCAATAAAATAAATACTTTAAAACAACACTTCAAAACACTCGAAATGGAACATAATAAATTACTATCTCCTTTATGTATCTATTCGTATAGAAAGATAACTATTTGGAAGTAATAATAATCATTTTATTAATGATATTTTTATATAAATATTTTAAGTAGAATAAACAAAACATCTACCTTATTTGGGTCGAGAAAAATATATGTAGCGTAAAAGGAAAGGTACGATAAATTAAAGGAAATAATGTAGTAAATTAACATACTTTTTTTTTGGGATGTCAACACGACAGGGTGTGGGTAGTATGATAGTATGATACTTATAATTATACCTATATGTATGGAACAGAAACGAGTATCCGTATATGAGGGAATGAATACTTGTAGATATTTATTTATTTTTAATATAAAAAACAACAACAATAAAGAATACATACTAAATATAATATTATTTCCTTATAATGTGATATAAATGAATATTGTATAATATAATTATAATTTTAGGCATAAAAAATTATCATTGAGCAAAATTATTTCTTTTTATCTAATAAAATATGTTTTTATTTAATATAAAATAAATATAAATACAATCCACGAGGCAATTAGTACAATACACATACCCCTTTGTTTAAAGAATTTGTGACTATGGGTTCCCCCCAGATTCGGAGGGGGCCCACGCTACCTCCCTTCTCCCTTTCTTTTAGGTAAGGGTAAGGGATAATCAGGATCCTCTTTAATCTTGGCAAGATACAATTATCTCTAGGCCACCTTAGGCATGGATCGAAGGCCCTCTTTTTTTTCCTTTTTACTCATTGTATAAGGGCTCGAGGCCCCTCCCTTCTTTTGTAATTCAAGTGTCACATTATGAAAGTAATACAAACCTAATTCTCCTAGGAAAATTCTCTAGGGTTTTTATCCTTTATATTCCCGTTGTGAACATTTTGGCATCCACTATGGGACATAGTAAAACAGATTCTACACACAAAACCTTAATCCTTACAAGAAGAAATTGATAATGGTGACCACGTGCAACAACCCTAGCCGTCGAGATGATGACAATCACCATGGATACCAACAGCAGCAACAAGAGGAACAACAACAACAACAACAACAACAACAACAACAATAACATGGAGACGACCACGTGCAGGCGTTGGCGACTATAGTCAAAATGCTGCAACACATAGTAGAGGAGTTGTGTCGGGAGAATGAAGAGTTGTGCATCCACAGACTAGAAGAGAGATAAGCCTCTAGTTACCACAAAACCTAGACCACGAAACAGGGAACAAACAAATTCGATCCTTCACACCCCTACACAACCAATCCATTCGCGGAGGAGATCATGGCAACGCCAACCCCCCTGAACTACAAACCACCGACGATGGAGAAAAGTGATGGGAAGGGGGACCCAGAGGAGCATCTCACCATGTTTACCACCATTATGCTGATCACCCTAACCAAGTCTTCTACTAGGAATGTCAACGGGGCGGGAGCGGGTAGTATGTTACCGCTACCCTGTCCACGGGTTTTAGGTGCGTAACGAGTATTCGCGAGTCGGGTAGCCGGTGCCCACAAGTATTTATGAATATTTATTATTTTTATAAAATAATACTAAAAAAATGGTATAATGTATTAAATATAATATTATTTCAGTATAATATAATTTAAATTAATATTTATCATCCATTACAACTTCATAAATTAAAAGTATTATCATTGAAAAATATTAAATTTTGTTTCTCATTATAAAATAATAAAAAAACTTAGATATTTAAATATATTTAATAAAAAATAAATATTAATACTTAAACGGGTACTCGTAGAGTGGGTAGTGTGATACTATTACCTACCCGTTTAGTAAATATGCAGGTATCCATTGCAGGTAACCCGTGGATTACCCGCAAGCGCTGGTTTTTTTTACCATCCCTAGGCTTTACAGTGGTTCTCACACATTCCTTCAAGGAGCCTATCAAGTTTCGAAGATTTGACAAGGAAGTTCCTGAACCAATTTGCATTTAACTAGGTGGTGCAACAAACCTCGCACAACCTGGTGAATCTGAGGAAGGCCTGGGATAAGACTCTTAAACAGTTCATGACTTGTTTCAATGAGCAAGTCGTCCAAATTCGCAACCTTACCTCGGAGTTTTCCCTGCATGTAATCTAAACAGGGTTGCAGCCTGTTAAGTTTTCTAATTCATTAGCTAAAAAACTTCCTTTGGATATGGATGATTTCAAGCAGAGAGTCGCTCGGTATATCAACATGGAGGAGTGAGAAGCCATTTGAGTAGGCAATGTTGAGCAGGGTACAGTCAAGACAGAGTCATGGAAAAGAAGCCCAAGACCGGGCAAGGAGCAAAGGAGCAGGGCCTATCTGAATCCCAAATACAACATATTCACTCCCATGAATAATAGGAGGGATCAGATCATGCACGAGGTCTATAACACCGGGTTGCTCAAGCTGCCCCTACCTAGAGAAAGCCCCAAGGGCTTGGACAAAGCAAAATTCTACGAATTCCATCGTATCTTTAGACATGAGACGAAGGATTGTTAGTCCCTTAAAAACTAAATTGAGCACTTGATCCGCTAAGGATACTTAGAGAAGTTCATTGACCACAGAGGAGAAGCACACGTGAAACTGAGTGAAAGAGAGAACAGGAATTTCAGAATCAAGTAGAACTCCAGTTAAGGATCAACCCCACCAAGAACGTGAATGCTCCTGATCCCGCCAACCCAATGATGTAAGGGATGACAGGAAAAGAATCATTTATACCTGCATAGAGTTAGATAGGTGAATTTAGTGTTGAGCTACCCGGACCATGGAATCATCGCTTTTGACAACTCAGATTTTCCCAATGGAGTCCCAAATAGGGACGAACCAATGGTAGTCATAATGGAGATTGTAGAGTGCATTGTGAGAAGAGTATTGGTGGACCAAGGGAGTTCCACAGATATTCTACATTGGAAGGCGTACAAACGACTTCAGCTACCCCCAAGGTGGCTTAAAAGGTATAACGGTGCATTGTGTAGTTTCATGGGTGATTCTGTGCAGGTGATGGGCTACGTCAAGTTGAAGACAATCTTCAGCTTGGGAGATGGTAACCAGGTAATAATAGTAAAATACATGGTCGGCGACTTCCCCAGCTCATACAACGCCATCCTGGGTCATCCATCCCTGTGCCTTTGTCTCAACACTGCACCTCACCATGAAGTTCCCGCTCAGAGATTAGCGTATTAGAGTTATCCAAGCGGACCCTGAGGTCGCTCGGGATTGCTATCATGACAGCCTCCAACCCCAAGAGACCTTCATAGTTGATGAAGATATTGAAACAAGGTTTGATCCCCGAGATGAAAGAGAATATGAATGCCCATAACCAGTCGAATCCTAAAACCTAGTGTAAGTGGGATCCAGCCTGAGTCAATGCACCCGTATCAGCGCAGTCCTAGACTAGAACCTGGAAGCATCCCTAGTCACTCTCCTAAAGGCCAACTCAAACCTCTTTGCATGGAGCCTCTCGGATACACCAGGGATCAACCCCAAAGTCATATACCACTAGTTAAATGTCGACCCTAGAGGCCAAGCTGATAGCATAGAAACAACGAAAGTTGGGACCTAACAGAAGAGTCGTTATTAAGGAAGAAACAAACAAGTTGCTGGTAACCAACTTCATCAAAGAGGTTAAGTATCCAACCTAGCTATCCAACGTAGTAATGGTAAAGAAGGCTGCAAGAAGCGAAGGATGTGTGTCGACTTCACTTATTTAAACAAGGTATGTCCTAAAGATCCCCATCCTTTACCCGGCATTGACAGTTTGGTATATGACACTTTAGGATACTAGGTTCTAAGCTTCATGGATGGGTACTCAGGATACAACCAAATACAGATGTACCCAAGGGATGAAGAAAAATAGTCTTCATAACCGGGGAGTAAATTTTTGTTACCGGGTGATGTGCTTCAGGTTGAACAACACTGGTGCCACCTATCAGAGGCTGGTGGACAAAATATTCGCCAAGCAAATTGGCAGGAATATGAAAGTTTACATTGACGATATGGTCGTAAATATCAAAGAAGAATACAAACACATGGAGGATTTGGAAGAAACTTTTGCCAAGCTGAGAAATCATTACATGCATCTCAACCCTGACAAGTGCTCCTTTGGGGTCCAAGGTGGAAAGTTTTACCAACTATTCTGGAAATGAGGAGCCCCCAAAGCATCAAAGAAGGGTAATGTCTTACCAAGAGGATTGCAGCCCTCTCTCGGTTCCTTTCCAAGTTCATTGAAAAATTGTTGCCTTTTTATCAAGTACTGAAGAAGACTGACGTGTTTGCGTAGACTCAAAAGTGTGAAAAAGCATTCAAAGAATTGAAGACCTATCTAGCCTCGTCCCCTATCCTGACCAAGCCCACTTTCAAGGCCGAGTTGATGCTATATTTAGCTGTTGGAGAACAAGTCATCAGTGTTTCTTTAGTCCAGGATGAAGGTTCTATCCAATAATCGATGTATTTCACAAGCAAGACTTTGTAGGGTGCTGAAGTACGATATCAGAGGGTGGAGAAATTTTCATATAGCTTAGTGGTAGCCTTTCAGAAGTTATGACCCTACTTTTCATAGCCACCAAATCGTGGTTAGGACTAATCAACCAATCAGTAAGATACTTCAGAAACCAGAGTTGGCGAGAAGAATGATAGCTTGAGCTGTGGAGTTTTGAGTACGGAATCCGCTATGAACCCCAAGGAGCCATCAACGTGCATGTCCTAGCAGATTTCCTAATCAAGCTAGGAAACGATAAAGAAGAATATGATGTAAAGCATGCTTTATGGACTCTGTCTGTCGATGGGTCATCAAATGAAAAAAGGAGCAAAGCGGGGATCATACTCGAATCCTCTACTGGTCTGATCATTAAGGAGTTACTAAGGTTCCTATTCAAAGCAAGTAACAACTAGGCAGAATATGAAATGCTGATTGCAGGCTTGCGAATGGCTTTAGATCTATGAGCTCGATGTATACAGGTGAAGACTAACTCACAACTAATTGTAAGGCAGGTAGAGAGGGCATATCAGGAAAAGGATTTTATTCTGGCCAAATATCTTACCCAGGTGACAAGAAGGATGACAGGCTTCAAGTTATTCAAAATAGTTCATGCGCCCTGAGCGAAAACGAGAGAGCAAACTTACTCTCCAAATTGGCCAATATAAAAAAGGTAGGAAACTTGAAGACAATCATCCAGATCACCTTGGAAGAACCCACTATCAAAGAAACAGAACAAGTAAACAAAGTTACCACTATTTCAGAAGTGAGTACATGGATAACCCCGATAATAGACTTTCTAGTCAAAGGAAACCTCCCATCTGATTCTTTAGAGGCTTGAAAAATCCAAACACACACGGCCAACTACACTCTTATTGACAAACAACTATAAAAACGGGGGTCTACATTGCCTCTCCTTAAGGATCTTGACCCAGAACATGTCGAATATGTAATGCGGGAGCTCCATTCAAAAATTTGTGACCACCATGGGAAGGTCCGCCCTCTAGCAGCATGAGTCTTCAAGGTAGTATACTTTTGGCCTACGCTGCGAACAAATTGCTCTGAATTCATCAAGAAGTGTGAATCTTGTCAGAGAAACGCCAACTGGATACATAACCATCTAGAACCACTAAACGGAATCCTCCCCCCTTGGTCGTTCAACATTTGGGGCATGGAGATCCTCGGCCCTTTTTCCCTCAGGAAAAGGGTAGGTCAAATACCTCTTGGTAGCGATAAATCTCTTTATAAAGTGGATTGAAGCCGAACCTCTCGCCACTATCGCGGTGGCCAAAGTACAAAATTTCACTGGAGAAACATAATATGTAGACATGGACTCCCTCACACCATCATCTCTGACAATGGACGAAAGTTCACAGATAAGCACTTTCATGGAATTCTGTCAAAATTTGGGCATAAAAAGAAGATTCTCATCAGTTGAACACCCCTAGACAAATGGACAAGCTGAGGTAGTAAAAAAGGTGATACTACAAGAGCTGAAGCATAAGTTGGGGCAAACAAAAGGAAGATGGAAGAAAGAGTTACTTATGGCCCTTTGGGCCTATCACACGACTCCTCACTCAACAACACACAAAACTTCATTTCGACTCACGTATGGAGCATACGCCATGATCTTAGTGGGTCTTGGTGAACCCTCTCTCTAAAGATTGACCTATGACAAAATTGAAAATGATGAAGGACGAAGAGAAGACCTTAATCTCAACATGGGGGAGCAAGACATAGCCTTCATAAAAATACAAGCTTCTAAACATAAATCTGTTCAGAAATGGAACACCATGCTTAAACCATGACCCTTCTAGAGCGGGGATTTAGTTTTGCAGATAGTTGATAATAACCGGAGGGCGAGAGAAGAAGGAAAATTGGTAGCTAATTGAGAAGGCCAGTACAAGGTAAGAAAGTGGTTGGAAAGGGCACATACTGACTAGAAGAATTGGGTGGTAGGAGTATTCCCCGAACATGGAATGCAACACACTTGAAAATGTATTATAGTTGATGTACTAATGAGTACTCTTTTTCCTACCCGGGAGGTTTTTCCCACAAAGTTTTTCTCGGGAAGTTTTAATGAGGCCTACACATACAAAAAGTTAATAAAATAAAGTATTATTCAGTCTTATCTCTCTAACATCAAATTACGTTAAGTCCTAAAAACCCAAGTGAGGATACGCCCACTCGGGGGGTAATGATGCCTCTTATCAAATAGTGCTAAGTCTTAAAAACAGGAGTGAGGATATGCCTACTCAGGGGTAACGGCAACTCTTATCAAATTACGTTAAGTCTTAAGAAAAACTTGAGTGAGGATACGCTCACCCAGGGGTAACGACAACTCTTATTAAATTACGCTAAGTTCTAAAAACCCGAGTGAGGATATGCCTACTCGAGTGTAATGACAACTCTCATCAAATTACGCTAAGTCCTAAAAACTCGAGTGAGGATATGCTCACTTAGGGGTAACGAAAACACTCATTAAATTACGCTGAGTCCTAAAAACTCGAGTGTGGGTAAGGGAAACTCTCGTCAAATTATGTTAACTCTTAAAAACCCGAGTAAAGATACGCCCGCTCGGGGGTAACGAAAACTCTCATAAAATTATGCTAAGTCCTAAAGACTCAAGTGAGGATACACTCACTCGGAAGTTACGATAGTTTCTATCAAATTACGCTAAGTTACAACCTGGTATCACACACTCGGAAAAGGTCACTCGACAACAACCCCCATAGGAAACAGTTTCGACTCGGCACTTAGTAACTCAACCCGGCTCTACGCCTGAGACTCGTGACTTGGGAGCTCCTGTTCCCCCCGGACTGGGATGGGGCCTACACTAGCCCCTCTCTCCCCCTCTTGTAGGCAAGGATAAAGGATAATCGAGATCCCCTTAATCTTGACAAGATACGATTATCTCTAGGCCACCTTGGGCCTTAATCGAAGGCCCCTTTTATCTTTCCTTTTTACTCATTGTATAAAGGGCTCGAGGCCTCCCTTTTGTAATTCAAGTTTCATATTCTAAGAGTAATACAAACCTAATTCTCCTAGGGAAATTCTCTAGGGTTTTCGTGATTTACATTCTAGTTGTGAAGAATACGTTTTATAGAAATATTTTAAATAGAATAAACAAAATATCTACCTTATCTGGGTTATCCAAAAGGGAAAAGAAGACTGAGAAAAATAAATGTATAGTATAGGAGAAAAAGTACCATAAATTAAAAGATATAATATGGTAAATTAATATACTTCTTCATCTTCCTTCAACATCTTTATAATTATTTAGGCCATGTTTAGAGTGGTTTTTAATTTTTAGTTTTAAATTTTTAAAAAAACTATTTTTGGTTTTTAGTTTTTATGATTTTAAATTTTAAAAATTTATTGCAAAACTTTCATTTAGTCTCAACTACATTTCACATAAATAATAATAATATAATCGTGATGGTGACAACAATAGTGGTGGTTGTGGCGGTGGCAATGACGATGGTGCTATAGTGGTGGTGGCAATAATAGTAATTGTGGTATTAATGGTGGTTAAGGATTTAGATTGATGGTGGTAATAATGGTTAGGTGGTGGGGGTGGGGGGTGTTGGTGGTGGTGATAGGGTAGCAATAATGATGGGAGAGATGGTAGTGACAATAGTGGTTTAAAGTTAAGGGTTATGATCGTGGTAGTGGCGATGATTATGATTTAGTAATAGCAATGGCAGTGGCGGTGGTAGTGGCCAAGGTCATGATGGACGTTATAGTGGTAGCGGTAATAGAGGTGGTGGTGGTGGTTTTAGGTTTAAAGCTATGGTTGTGAAGGTTGTGTCATGGTGTTGGTAGTGGCGATGGTGATAACAATAACAAGGTGGTGGTAGTGGTTACGGTGGTGATCGTGGTTGTAGTGGTGGTGGAGGTCATAACAACTATGGTGATTGTGATGGCGATGATAATGACAATGTCATGATGGTAATGATGATTAAGGTGGTGGTGGTTGCGTTAGTGTTGGTCTTTTTGGATTTAGAGTCGGAAGTTTATAAAACTAAAAATAAAAATAAAAACTTTTTTTTTCAAATATGACTAGAAGTTATTTTGAAAATAAGTTAAAATTCAATTTAGCATCAATTTTGCCAAACACGTTTTGCTTTCAAATTTACTTTTTAAAACCAAAAACTTGCAATTACCCTGAACAAATCCTTAAGTATTATAACTAGCTACCTCTTTCAACAAGATATATTTAGATTTTTTTATGTTTCCAAAGTAACATATTGTAGTAGGGTCATTCACAAATCCACTCTCGATAAAAGCAAGTTTTAAGAAGTAGACCAGAGGAAACAAATTGAATGAGACTAACAAATAAATTGACCCAAACCCGTTCTAACCCACCTAATTTATTCACCATTCACCCAACTTGAGAACCGAACAACTCGAAGTACCATTTGGTCAAAAATGGATCCAAGTACTGCTATCTTTGGTTATTTTTATATGAAGGTTTTACGACTAAATCCAACTGAACTTGATTAATGAATACCCCAATAGTCATGTTAGAAAAAAGAGAAAAAATACAATAAGATTCATTATTTTTTGGGGTGAATGTAAAATCCATTAATTTATGTATTTCTCTTCCTAATATGGTAATATCATGCTACTTTTAAATATAAGAAATCTTATTTCTATCCATTTAATCAAGGTTATATATAAGAGACTTTGTAGAAAAGAAAAACATGAAAAGATCCTAACCTTTTAACTAAGATTATATAAAACACTCCACAAATAATAATAATAATAATAATAATAATAATAATAATAATAATAATAATAATAAAAGAAATGAAAGTCATTACCTTTTTATTTATTAGTGGGAGAATTATCTCCTAATAAGAGTCTTACTTATGTATTACACATAACATTTAAGTGTTGAATGTTTAAAGGCACGTTTTCTTATGATTTTTAAATTTTTATCAAGGTACAACATAAGCAATTTAAAATGTGATAACATATATAACATCGCAACATAAAACATGATTATAATTTTTTTCCCAATATCCAAAGGGGAAAAAGCCCAAACAAACCAAAACTAAATAATCATTTGATGAAAGTCAATCCCATAAGCATCCTCTCTAAGAATGGGAACTAGACTACCAAAAGGAACATAAAAAACAGAATATGATAAATCAAAATCATAGTCATGGTTAGCCAAATGATTAGCACAATGATTTGCCTCTCAAAAAATATGTTGAATGGAAATATCAAGACGAGAACGAAGAATGTCCTTGATCTCTTTTATAAGATTCCAACAAGGATGGGTACGATTACACCCAGATGAAGTTATGATGGTTGCTAGTTGAAAGCCTATCCCCATAATAACATCTCATAAACCAATGTCCACCACCAATCGAAGCCTCAATAGCAAATACCAAGGTTGACAAAACCTTTGACAAAGGCTCTGCTAGTCCTTTGGCAAGTGTATCAAATTCGCAGTAGCTTCAATAAGTATTTTAGAGTTGTCGAATCTATAGAGATTTGTCAAATATTCAATAATAATGCAATAATTGTTTGTAAATAAAAAATATATATTCACAATATGCTCAAAGGTTTATTCATTGGTTGTTTGTTGAGAAAAATTTAAGTTTCATAAGTTAAGAGCAAGTAAACATAAGAAAAACAATGAGTAAATATGTTAAGATCAGACTCCCCCACTCTATTTAATCCATTGAATTCCTATTATGTATGGTTATGTAATTAATCAAGTTAATGTGACATAAATTTTATTAAATTTAATCTCTTAAAGAATGAATCCTAAACCCTAACATTAAGTATCAATCCTTTGAGTATTCAATACTAGGATTTACATTAAGAAAATGTTTTAACAATTATTATTAGCAATCCTTAAACCTGTTTGGAAACCCCAAACACATGCATAAGCGTTCCCTTGTTCAAAATATGCTTTATGTAAAAATAGAAGAAATGCTAACATTGATATAAATGCATAAACATACGTAAATATTCACTACAACATCATAAAGTCAAGTGAGTTATGTCCAATCCCAACAAAAAGGGGTTTAACCACACATAGTTATTAGGGCTAACCCCAAATACATCAAAGAACTAAAAGGAAATGATAAACCCTAGATCAAGCCAAAAGTCCTTGAAGGATGATGGAAGACTCGAAAAAGCTCCAAGTTCTACTCAAAACATTCCAAGATAGGTTAAAAGGTGTATTTCAGGATTTTTAAGTGAGTCCAACTATGCAAGCACCGCTCAAGTGGGCCGCCCGAGAGGTTGGGTAAAATTATGAGATGGCCACTCAAGTAGTGGCTAGACCGCTCGAATGGTTGGCCTTCAAGGCCAGTCTTCAATTTCTTTCCTTCAATTCCCTTCTTTTGCCTAAAATCGACCATAGGAAGCTCAAATCACCCATTAGTTGATAATTCAAATATTGCTTCAAGAGAGTTAAAATAAGGACAATAAAATACTTTAATTGAGTGTTTTAGTGTCATTATTAAAAGTGAGATTTATTTGGAAACGATCCTAAACTTAACAACTAACAAGCTCCTAAAGCATTACGAATCAATCCCCGCAAACTACTACAACACCCCAAACAAATCTATCCACATTCAGTTTATAGAAATCCTTACTAGGTGGGTACTACCCAACCCAAACCTCATTCGTAAAAGAAGACAAAAGCATAAGATTGGAGACCGTGGACACCACCACCTTAGCAAGACTAAGGCAGTGTAAAATAATAAAAGCAACACTCCTACACTTACCTTTAAAAATTCATACATTTCGTTCATTCCATAAGGACCAAACCACCACCCCAAAAAGAGTTGGTCAATCACAAGAGACACCTTCCATGTAAGAAACATTTTTTTAACGTGTAACACAAAGTATCTATCGTCCTTCACAATAATAAGTCTAAAATTTTAAAATAACTTCATACCCAAAGCAAGAATCGAACCTTTAACAAACGTAAATAAACACCTTCAGCTCAACCACTTTGTCAAAAATATTTTCTCTTTCATACATTCTAGTTGAGATTAATATTCATTATTCTTTTCCACAAATATTTTCCTTACAACAAATCTCTCCATTTCTCCCCTTATGTCAACCTAGGAGGTTTGAGTAATTAGCTTAAGGTTATATGTTAAATATTCAGATTTTACGTTTCCTTGCAAATAATAAAAAGAAAATTGCTGTGTTTCTACAATTAACTTCATGAAGGGTGAATCTCCTAGAGTTACAATGAATCGATGAGCCACAACACATGGTATTTCCTGGCATTGGTTTTTTACCGGTGGCAAGTAGCAAGACGATAACTTACAAAAATAAACCATTGGCCTTAGAAATCTAGCTTCTCAAAAACATTATTTGTTTCAGAATTTACTTTAAAGTTACAACATCTGTGCACAGTCATCAATGTGGGAAAATTGTATAGCAACATCAAAATTTGCTTAGCCTCCCATAAAATAACGGCTTCCAAGTGAAATTACAACTAGCATACAAATCCTACCCAAGAAGAAAATAAGGGTTAAAACTATCCCAGACACAGTAATTTCCCATCTCAGGGAACAAGCCGATAGCAACATCACCGGCCATTTTCTCATGTGATTTCAGAACTAACTTAAATAGGTTAGAAATTAAAGGGTTTCTTAGAAATGGATCAATGGCTCTTCCAAGCACAACTACATCAGATAGAAGTAGTCTGGCATCATTATTACCAGATACAAAGAAAATGCAGTTCGAAAGAGCATAGAAACCGAGTAAGTTTCTATACACGGGTAAAAATGCATCTTTATGGTTACCAACACCTCCAATCCAATCATTCCCTTCCTGTTTACCTATATGGTTTTCAGCATACGACACCAATTGATGGAAAAATTTTGTTCTCCATCCATGTAAATACCTGCTGAATTCTTCCTTGTCAGCCCAGGACTTTAAAATAGGTAGCTTTTCCATATTGGAACAACAAATCTGACCGATCAACAGCTTCTCTTCATAATGATTGTCAATCTCCTTGTCAAAAACCCGTCTCACAAGATCTCCTTGAGATGCTAAATTGCTTTCAGCATGTAATACCCATTGACAAAGGTAGTTGAAGTAATCAATCCAGTGACCAAAAATGGAAGAGAGATGGTCAAAACAGAATCTTATCACTCTATCTACTTGGATTGGAACCAACCCAGGAGGAAGGTTGCTTCTAGTTCTTTCTGATGTAAAACACTTCTGAACATCTGAGGAAATCCTCAATCTAACTGAATCATCTTCATCTTCCAGAAGCTTGATGCATGTTAACCACGCATCTAGCACATGATGAGCATATGAATTCGCAGCTTCATTTTTTACAAAGCAAGAAGATGAAGTGCCCAAGGGAATGCAGGTATTCAAAACAAACGAGCCAAGGTGCCCAGCCTGCTCGAGCAAACCAGATGCAACCAAAGAATTAGCTGCTGCCAGGCGCATACTTGCTGGTTCAGATGGTGAACTACATTGTTTAACCATGTTAGAGAAAAATACAATGCAGTCAAACAACGAATCTAACATTTCCTCCTGATTAATTTCACCACATACTGTAAACGCCATTCCCTCATTAGACAGAATAGAACATGCGAATAACATTGTAATTCTCTTGGCACATACTCCCAGGCAGTGAACAAGGGCTTCTTGTGTCTTTGCATGTCTCGTTTGCTTGTACAAGGTAACTAGTTCATTCCAAAATTGCAACACAGAGTCAAAGTCCATTTCACCAACATAACTTGTACCAGTGCACTTGTCATTCCTAGCATGTTCAAACTGCAGTAAATTCCAAGCTACAAGGATCCTCAGAATGTAGTTTGTGCATCTGTGGTTCTTCTCAGACACCAAAATATTTACTAAGGTTCTATGTAGGTTAGTTTTCGCCCAGAGTTGAAAAACCCTGATGTCATTACTGTAAAGATCATTGACCTTAACACAAGGTTCTTCTGCTTTCAGGAACTTCAACAACCACTTCAGTGTTGCAAGTCGAACTTCATATGATGAGTCTGACAAGCAGCAAATCAACCTATCCAAAAGACCAACAGATGCATTCCCCATTTCAGGAGTAGGCAATGATTCAGAACTGGGAAGAGAATATCTCGGTGGCAAAAGGATTATCTCTTCCTTGTCCTTAGATGCTTGGAAAAAACAACCAAAATAGGAAATGGCTGCTTGCCCACGATGTTCTGCAATGGTTGGATCATAATATGACAGGTCATATGATTCAACATCTAAGCACTCTGTTGACAACTCCAAAAGCAGGTTGCGAATGGAATCAAAATGTTTGGTGATCTGGCATGTTCTTGCAATATTGAGCATTTGATCCAGAACTCTCAAGAAAGTTTCATTGAGGATAGGGCACGGGCAATGAGTAGGTCTTGCAATCCATGAACACTGTGCAAGAATTTGGATTAAGTTACCAATGATATGATCTTTCTTTGAGTTATCAGCAAGATTTCTGCAATTTATATCCAGCAGAGAACTCAGCTGCAAGAGAATTCCATGAATTAAGTTGAAGGAAATATTGTACAAACTGTTAGCTGATTCTACACAGAGCAACTCAGATGCAATATTGAGAAGGACTGGCAACAATTTCTCATTTGATACCAGACTTGTTAGAGCTCTAGATGCAAGAACACGAACTCGTAAATTACTTTGGGTCGAGCACCTCCTAATCCATGGCATGAAAAGAAAAGGGTCTAGCTCATCTCCTGTCTCACCAGCAACTGATGAAGGCTTAAGCCTAGATAAAAGAATCAGAATAGGGCACAAGCTTGGATGCAGATTATTTCCACGGATGGATTCTAGATCTCCTGAAGATGCACAATGCAGAAACTCTGTTGCAACTTCTAGTTCATTGAAAAGAAATGAATGCAGTGAAGGATACCTGGGTTCCACGAAAATATTAAGTCAACACTTGTTAACCACTATCTCAAAACACACAAACTCATAAGAGGCAATATCTAGAATCATTGAATGTATGTGTGAAGTTAATGCAAGAATGTTTATATATAGAGGGGAAAAAACAGTTTTTTACAAATAAGTTTCTTGCATTAAAAATATGAACATTTTCTTCTCACATGGAATGTGTCCAATGATATAGAGAACTAAAGTAGTCAGACTTGACAGTCAAACAAACCTATGAAAAAACTCGAGCCCAGTTAGTGCTCGTCGTGCTGATTCCCGCTTATGAACATTGAGGAATCCGACCATGCGTCGAACCAAAGCAGTATAAGCCAGACAAGCACTATTTCTGATCTCCCAGTATGGTGAAGAAAAAGAGCGAATAGACAAAACCAAAGCCTCAGCAGAGAAACCAGATGTATCAGTAGCTAAGTTAGAGTCATTGAATGCAGCTCTTAGAACATTAAATGCATGTACTGTAGGAATGACACCCTCATCTCTGATTTTCGACAGCATCTGTCTTACATTCCTTTCAGCTGCCTGTGCAGAATTATTTTCTTCTATGGAATCATTTGATTTGCTAGTGTCACCATTCAGGCTGTTGCTTTCAATCTGATTCAGTATAGACCCATTACCTACATCTATAAGCCATCTTAATGCCCGTCGGAGGAGCTTCTTTGGGGTACCTTCTGGCTCTGAGAGAAACAGAGCAATAAATGCAGCAGGTATTCCAGCACTTCTTCTCAGTAAGTCATCCACTACTTGTCCTTTAGCCACAGTTCTTTGCATAAGTTGTTCCATCCAGGATTCTGTCAACCTATGAAGCCTGAAAAGGAAGATACACATCTAAGACGCAACAACATATGATTTCTGATATGATTTGGGCATAATGGATGGCCTTCATTATTTAAGTCAAACAAACATAATTCTGTTTTTGTTATGCAAAAGAGGGTACATGACATAGTCTAAGAATTGTCATTACATCACAAGTGCATTGACTGTGACAAGATTGTAAATAAGAATGTCACAATTCATTTTTAATACATAGATTCATCATAGGGTTCCTAGTGTGTTCCTAGCATCAGAAACATAGGGTTTGAAATCCTTCTTCCTCAATCATTCACATTAGAAACTTGAGCTCTGTTTTTAACTCTTATACCCTCTAAATAACTTGACAGCTTTTTTTCCAGCCAAGCCCAGAATTTTCTGACATATCCACTGCTCATCAGTGTCTTATATGCTTAACCTGCTCCCACACATGTCCTTCGTTCTGACCTCTGTTGAGCAGTGTTATCAATTGCGGATGGCGGTTTATGGCAGCGAGCCAAAAAAATGCCATAAAGGTTATGGCGGATGCAATGGCAGGTTATGGCAGATGTCATAGAGATCATGATTAAAAAAAACTATATATGTAGAAAATCCCACTATAAAACACTGCAGAATTAATAATTATGCAAATCCAACACAATAACTCAATTAAAGTTTTAAAACCATACCATAACAACTTTTCAAATTCAATCAAAAACATATATAACTTATCAAAACATAGTAATCATCAACTTCAAGCAACAAACCAAGTCAAGTGTCGCAGCAATGTATCAAAAAGTGTACGAAACAAAATTGAAGAGGAAACAGAGATAATAAATAAAATGAAACAAGAAACTGAAAAAAAAAAGAAAGAAATAGAAACTGAGTAAATAAAAAACGAAACAGAGGTTAATAAATAAAAACAGGGCTTAAGCTGAAAAATGAACTGAAACTGAAACAGAAAATGAAAAAAGAAAAACGAAGGGGGAGGGGGTTGGAGATGAGAAACAAAAAAAATAGAAACATAAAAACAGAATAAATAATGAAACAAGAAACTTGCAAGAAATAGAGAAACTGAAACTGGATAAAAAAAGATTCTGAACAAAAATAATGAACGCAGCAGTGAGAGAGAGCAAAGAAATATCAAAAAAAAAAAAGGGGAGGGGTGGGAGACAAGAAACCAAAAAAGGGGGGTCGGAAAAGAGCAAAACTGAAAAGATGGGAGTTCCTTACACCAGAGAGGATGAAAGAGCGCCAGAAATGATGAACACAGCGCTGGAGAAGATGAAGTTTGCGCAGGAGATGATGAACCCAACGCCGGAGTTGACAAACAGAGTGCTGGAGTTCACAAATGGAGCACCAGAGATGGTTGGGGGCTTCGCACAAATGAGAACGATGGTAAGGATCGAACATTTTAGGGTTTTTTCATATTTTGGGTGACAGGTTTTAGGTCAGAAACCATGTCAACAAGGCCCAAAACACTTTATTCTGTTTTTTTGGCAGAAATCCGCCATGAGCCGCCCCGATCTGCCATTGCACCATGGGAATATCGGTGCCATGGCATCGCCACAGATTTCCGCCATGCCATGAAGGTTGTATGGCGGAAAGTGTAATTTCTGCACGCCATGGCTAATATTTGACAACACTGTTGTTGAGTCAGTTAAGTGTTCATGCAGCTCTCTGTTCATACACAATTCACACTAATCTGGGGTTTCTGTAGTTACTGTTTTGGTGTTGTCCAGTGTGTTCTTCACACTTCACAGTTCCTTGTATTCCACTCTTTTTTCAGTCCAAACTCTGTTTTTCTATCAATTCCATCATCTTCCTTGTTTTTTCTAAACTTCATTCTTATGTTCTCATCATCTTCCTATATTCTCAATCTCATTGCCTGGTGTGGCAGGTTCTTCAAACTTCATAGTTTGATATATGAATATTTATACACACATATGTCTTTATTTTGGGCATTCTTTTTATATTTTTATTTTAAGATTTTGTATTTGTAAATCAGTCATCCTTCTATGATCTATCCACTACCCCCCTATAGCATCATCTTTGGAGTCAGCTACCCATCACACTATCAAGAATAGATAACTGCAATGCAGGTATAAATAGGGGTGAGTGTTTTGCAATTTGTAATATTATCATAAAATAATCAGCATATTCGCTATTCCTTTTCCTCTCTCTCTTAACCCTTCTCTTTCTACACCTAACAATTTCAACACTAATATCAAAAAACCTTCTTACATGCAATAATATCAATAAATCATTCCACAGAAACAAAATAGAATAAGAAAATCCATACCTTGAGTCATTTGAGCAAAGTAAGCGATTGCAAAGAGCTGTGAACCCAGCCCTTGTCTTATCAATTGCACCATTATGCTTCATCTTCAAGAGAACTTCTAAAAAGTGATTCCCAATTGTTTCAAGTTGTTCCAAATCAAGCACAGAATCAGATGAAAAGCCATCAGTAGTGTCAACGGAAGGCCCCTCTAACCCGGATAAATCTGAACAAGCATTACTTGGCAATGGTATCTTTCTTATAATTGTCGCCAAAAGAAGGCTCACCTGAAGAAGAAAACATAGTAAAACACCAGGAACCAGGAAAAAAAATGTAGACTTATTATACACTACTTGCTGAACAACTTTCACTTAATTCTTGATTGAAACAAACAATACACTGTAATTTGTAAATACTCTCTCTCCAGTCCCAAATTTAGACAAAAATAACTAATTTTACACTTATTAAGAATGTTAGTTGAAAATAGTTATTTGCATTAATGATATCAAATAATTCATGTAGTTTTCTAAAATCCCCTTAATATCATTTATTACATAAAGAATTAGTTGACTTGAAAATATATACAAGGACAATATATTTGAGAGACAAACATTTAATGACATTGGAAAAGTATATTTTTGTTTATATTAAGGAACCAAAAAATTCCACTAAAATTTATTTATATTTGAAACAGAGGGAGTATGTTTCCTGCATCATTTCTACAAAACAATTATAAGCAAGAAAGTTTGTAGAAAATATTATCAGTCAAGAAAAATTAATTAATGAAAAACTGAAAATTTAATTTTTTTGCTTTGCCCTTTCAACAGCCGATACCCTATTATCCATTGCAATTGACAACTCTTACACAGTGCTCCGGTTAAGTACCTCTTTCATAGCTAGCCAGCAACCAACCATGACTACCTGTTCTGATGATCTGCCATCAAGGGAAGGCTTTGAGCTATTATTCTCATAGTCAGATGAAAGCATATTGTCATTGTCAGGTATCTCCAGCAAAAGATTATCCTCATCAAGCATCTCATCCATGTCTTCCGGCAGATACCAAGCATCTGCGGAAACCACCCATAGTGCCAATGAAGTTATCCTCACTACAAGATCTAAGAGTCTTTCCAACAAACATTTCAGCTCTGAGATGCTGGACGATACAGCATAAGAATTCCAGTCCAATTCCTCAAAAGTATAGCGTAAGGCAAGCAACACACCATGGACAAAACTGTTCTTGCATGCTTTAGAAAGATCTTGTTCTCCATCTCTTACAGCAACATCCAACCAATCAATCATTGATTTCAAATACAGTATTACAGGATTCCTGGATATACCAGACTGATTAATTTCATCTATCAATTCAGACTTGGTGCTTAAATGGACAACATTGAATGGATCCTCAATCAACCAACCTAGGTCCAACACATACTTCCTAAATATAAGTCGTAATGTTAAAGCTCCAGCATCACTTTCCCTTACACGTGGACTGCAAACTAATTTCATAGCTGAAGCAATTAGTATTTTCAGTATATCTTCATTTGAAATACCAGGTAGTGGGGTTGGAAAATGGAGTAGTATGTGAAACGAACTCTCTCTCAACCTATCCCAACTATCAACAACTGACCCAACCAACAATAGAGTTGAATCAGATGAAGTCATTCCCTTGCTGTAAGGATAGAGATGATTTACATTTACTGACAGCGAACTATCTAACTCATCACTACTTGATGACTTAATAGACCACACATTAATCATAGTGAGTATGAGATCCATTGCCATTATTTTTCTCTTGTAAGGAGCAGAAGGATAGCATGAGAAAAATAAGAAGCCACTCAACCACCTCATAAATTGAAAAAGGTCATCTGCTCTTTTAATTGTCAAGTCATTATTCCCTTTTGAATTACACACTTCATTACCTTGATTATGCTCTATAGGGTTCCAGCTTCCTTGCTTGAATTGTCTCTCCAGGGCAGTTCGAACCCTAGAGAAGAACCTACGAAACAAGCTGCTCCACTTCATCTGAAAAGCAGAGGAGCAACACCTCATATTCAAAGGCACAGCTTCCTTCATTAGAGTAAGCTCCAAATGAGAAGGAAGACTAGATGTCTTGGGGTTTAAGAAAAGAGACTCAGCAGCATCTACACGTAGTGCCTCATCTATATGAGTCAACGCATTTACTAGCCACTGAACATTGATCATAACGTTTATTCCCTTTATGCAAACAAGAGCACGGCTTTCTCTTCCCAGCCCAGTCTCTTTTCCATTTGCTGAAGGATCTTCGGACCAGTCAATGTCCCCTTCAACCAAAGCAAGTGAACGAGATACCTTGAGCAATGAAACAAGAATTGCAATTTTCTGTTCAAGATTCACTTCCATGTTTTCACAAACAAGCTCTGGATAATGCAATCCATTTCCATTTCCATTCCCATTTGGCCCAACCGAGATGAAACTAAGCATGGGAAATATACTATCCACATCCACTTCCAGTAAAACTGGCAGTGCATAAGTATTTAAATTGGTGCGAAGCTTTGCAAACCCAGAAGCTAGCCCATACAAAACCGGGGGAAGACAATGCCCTCTATAAAGAACATATCCACCTTCAATTCCATCAGTCTCCCATAACTCGTCACGCAAACACTCAAGGAAACACTTTAGAAACGATGTGGCAGCACAGCAGACATCATCATCAACATAAGCCTGTATTGTCTCAAACAGCAGATCCAGGCTCATATCCAACATCTTCTTCGCCCCCAACCTCTTGGTCAACAACGCTAAAGGAACATACCTCCCCTTACATCTCGACCCTAGCGAAAGAAGATCCGACCCAATCTTCCTCAAGAAACTATTAATCTTATCCCCACCCTCCGACCACCGGAGGGAAGACTGAATGTCCAAGAAAAGATCAAAAATCAAATGAACTTGTTTCACAGTCTGACTCAAAGGATCCTCCAGATTATTCCAAATAATCCTTAGTATCCTCACCCCCATTTCGTCAGAAACAGGATCATAACCCCCGGACAAATCATTAAGTTTTGACAACAACGATGTCTTAATCTGCTGCAAACAAATTTGCATCACAGTCAAGGCATGAAAATTGAAATGACTATCAATAGGGTTCTCACAATACTTACACAACTCAGGCAAAATCCCATCATACAGCACAGTCTTAACACATCCACTCACATCACAAAAACTCATATTAAGCAATTCTCTAGAAACCGTTGTCAAAATCCCTCTTATAAGACAAAGCCTACTCAACACAGAAAGACCACAAATCCCTAGATACAAATCCCCCTTAGACGGAACCTTCTCAATTGCACTCCTAAACTCGCTTTCGCAACACACCTCCAAACCAAAAACGCCACGAATCAAAACCAAACCAAGCTCTTCTGAACCAACACAAACCTGAAGAGCAGCACACAGAGCTACACCAGCAGCCACAAAACAGTCCCTGGAAAACGCAACCGAACTCAAAACACTCAAAACAACACTCACAACACCTTCCATAACATCACCACTCTCACAACAACAAAACCTGGAAGGAAACTTCTGGAGCAAGTAATACAAACAAGACAGCGCCTCCTGGCATTGCTCCATAACAATAGGAGAAGGCCGATTCAACTCACCGGTCTCCAAAACCACACCGTTCAACCCCCGGACTATATCTAAAGCCACCAAAACGGCACAGTCATCGACAACCTCGGCGAGGTGGCTCAACTTCGGCATTCCGAGGACCGACAACGAGGCACGCGAAACGGCGAATAACTTACCCTGGTTCGCATATTGATGGATGAGGTTTTTGAAGGAGTCGGCGAGGATGGGGCTGGAGGGGCGAGGTTTGGAGAGTGCGGAAAGGAGGGTTCGGTGCAAGGGGGCGGAGTTGTCGAGGAAGAGGAGTTCGAGGTAGAGGGAGGCGGCGAGGCGGAGGAGAGGTTCGGAGTGAGGTTGGGATTGGAGGAGGGTGGAGAAAGAAGAGGAGAGGTGTTTGGAGTGAGAGAGTTGGGAAAAGGTGGAGGTGAGGGTGGTGAAGTGGAGGAGGGTGGAGTGGAAGTGGGAGAGAGGAGGGTGGAGGAGGAGGGAGTGGAGGGAGTGGAGGAAGGAGGAGGGGAACACCACGGCGGTGTAGGTGTAGCGGTGGCGGTGTTGGAGGGCGCGCCACTTCGCCGACATTTTTGAAGAAAACTCTCAGAACTGTTTTGGAGAGAGTGGAAGGGAGGGAGAGAGGAGGCGGCCAGGTAGGGTAGTTTGGTTTCGAGGCTTCGACCCTCTCGGACCGGGAATTCGGGTTTAATCAACGTTTTTCCTTTTATCTTTTTGGTGTAAATTATTGGAGGTTTGTTATTATTACATAAGTCCCAAAAAAAGAGTCATTAAATTACGAATTTACATCCTCTTCACTATATTATCTTTCTATTTTTCTCCAATATAATACAAACTATTCGACTAACAAGATTTAACAATAAAATTTATTAATTATATTTATATTGATTTTGAGCCTCGGTGGTTAAAATACTCGATTTAAAAAATATATTTTACACTAGTTATAAAAGTAACTTATATAAAAAATATTTTTTATACCAATTATTTTTTTAACCAAGTGTGGGATAAAGAAGATATAAATTCTTAAATTACATTTCATCCTAAAATATAAAATAAAATTACAACTCAATGTTGGTTAATTATTAATATGTGGAGGTGCATCTGAGCCCAACCATAGTTAGGTCTTGCCCTACCATTAACAAATTAGGGGGAAGCTTCTGACATAAGTCAAGAGTCAGGTGAAGGTTAAGGTGCACCTTGATTTCTTGGGTTTGGGGTAAACCCAACCAAGGTGACCTGCTATAACAGGTTTTGCTCTTCTTTCACAAATTAAAATTTTGGCACATACATTTTTTATATTAGAGTTAGGTACATTTTATAATAAGTTTTATAATATTAATAAAATATTAACTAACAAAGTAATCTGAATAAAAAATAATCCTAAGTCAAAAATTAACAACCTAATCTAAAACTAAAATTATTCTTAAATAGGATCAATATTCTTAATTGAACAAAACCTCAGAACGAAAAGGTCTAGACGAAGAGCAAACGAAAACTAATGTAAATTGTCCGCGGTTAAAGAACTAAACTGCTGACAATACTTAAGATATCACAGATAACGGGTAAGTGCATTTGACCTCACATTGTCAGCAGTTAAATAACATAACTGTTATCATAAATTGCAAGATGACTATGATGTACAACTAGGAAGTTCATTTGATTCAGATGCAATTAAATTAGTCTCCAACAGTACTTCTACCACACTTGTAAGTTGTATTCCATACAACAATCTGCTAGAGAAATCGGAATAGTGACTAACAATTTATACAAAATATTTTGTTTGTATTCATTTATCGACACAAAACACACAAGTTGCATATTAATAGAAGGGGAAATTAAGTAAATTATAGAAGTTGACAAAGGACAAATATGACCAGCTGTAATGGCCAACAAAGAAGTTTATGACAATATAAAAAACAAAAAAAACCCTAAACCCTAAACCCTAAACCCTAAACCACCATAACCGCCAACCACCACCCAAAACAAAAAAAAACCCAATAACTAGAGAGAGGAGGTTACGTACCTGCTTCGTCAAGCCATAGATCTAGGATTTTTGCAACAAAACGGCAACAGACTGGAACTTGAGAGCTTCAGCTTTAGAGGAGAGGTGAGGGAAAAAATGGTTAAACAAGGGGTTTCAACCACGGAAAAGCAAACAGAGGTCGTCGAAGGGGAAGTATCACTGACCTACTCCAAAACGGAGTTTTGGCACCCACCAATGGAGAACGCTGAATGCGATGGAGAATGAAGCACTTTGCCAAACGCCATCGATTTGAGGTTCGATGGAATGGGATGAACGGGACAATGAAAAGGAGAAAAAATGGGAGGTTATCATCGTGCTTAGGGTTTAGGGTTCGGTGGAACCATACCATCGCTAGAAGAAGATGAAGACAAGAGTAAAAGGGAAAGGACAAAAACCTAAGTTTTTTTTTGGATTTCTTGATTAGAGTATTAGATATTGTGATTCATTTAAACAAAGATATTTTAAAACTAGAGTGTGTTTGAATATGTATACAGGTTCAAGGATGTTCAAAGATTTTGATAATGACAAAACACTCTTGAAGAAACCTATGCAAAAACAAAGATATGGAATCAGGTGCTAAGTAACAGCGAAGATAATCGATTAGGTCACTTATGCTAATCGATTAGGAGCTTTCTGTTTTGGAAGAAACTGCATCAGGATTGAAGCTAATCGATTATGGGAATGAAGATAATCGATTATGAAGTCACTGGAATTAAGATAATCGATTACACACTTGTAATAATCGATTATGAACTCACTGGAATTAAAGTAATCGATTATACATTTGAAGCTAATCGATTACAATTATCAAAAATGGGATTAAATGTATCAGGTATAATGTCTAATCGATTAACAAAGCTATACAATCGATTAGGAAGCCACTGGAATTAAGGTAATCGATTACAAGACATGCTAATCGATTAGGAAGCTGTGAAATCAAATTAAATGCATCAGATATAGATGCTAATCGATTACAGGAATTGAAATAATCGATTAGTGACTCTCTGACTTGAAGCTAATCGATTACAACGCGAGGGTGTAATCGATTACGCTAGTGGAAAAACACATTTAAGTGGGAAACCAGCTCATGTCTCCACCATTCTTCAAATTTCCACTGAGTGCAACGGCTATGAAGAACGAAGGGCACACCTCAACAGCTATTTTGGCTCTATAAATTGAAGAGGAACACAAGCACAAAGACACAACAAGAAGCTATAAATCCTTTCCTCTATTTTGTGCTTTGTAAGCCCTATTTCTTGTATCTTGAAATACATTTGTATATCCTCTCATCTTGAGAGTTAGAATTGGTTAGAGCTTTCATTTGTGTATCTACTCTATTAAGAGAGTGTATTGATTGTAAACACAACACCAAACACAAGGGATTCACTCTAGGTTGAGTGGTTGTTCACTCTAGGTTGAGTGGTCACAAAGGTTGGGGTTCAACCTTTGGGTATTGAGAGATTGTGAGATTGGGTGGGTTGCCCTTTGCTTGTGAGGATTGAGTTCTTGAGTGTGGGACACTAGGAAGCTGCAATTGCTCAAAGCTTGTATCTCAAATCTTCAATAGTGAAATCCTCTAAGTGGGTTGCTTAGAGGCGAGACATACACCGGATTGGGTGGAACTCGTTATATCGGTTTGCAAGCTTTTCTTCCTTACTCCTTACTTTCATATACTGCTTGCTAATTGATTGTTGTTGATTGTTTGTGAAGAGCACACTTGAACTTGCTTAATTTGTTACTCTTCAAATACTGCCCACCAGGTGTTTGGGAAATTGCTTCAGCAATACTTCTCATTATTGTGCTTTGCATATTATCCTCTTCTTAATTTCACTTGCATATTCTCATTAACTTGGTTATAAAAATCAATTTCAAAGGCATTCCAACCAAAAGTTTTAAAACTCAATTCACCCCCCCTCTTAAGTATTGAGGCCACTTGAACAACAAGTGGTATCAGAGCTTGACTCTTGGTAGATCAAGCTTAACAGCTTTAAGAGACTAAATGGCCTCAAGTTCTCAAAATGTTTTTCCCGAGGGTGGTGCGATAAACAGACCTCCCGCTTTCAATGGGGAAGGGTATACCTTTTGGAAAGAGAGAATGAAAATCTTCATTCAATCAATTGACTTGAGAATTTGGAATGCCATTGAAAATGGCCCTTTTATACCAATGCATATTGTAGACAGTAAAAATATTGAAAAACCCATAGATGAATGGACAAGCGAGGAAGAAAAGAAAGTTCAATATGGCTACAAGGCCAAAAATCTTATTACTATGGCTTTAGGTCAAGATGAATTTTTCAGAATAATGACTTGCCAAACTGCTAAAGAGATGTGGGATACTCTACGAGTAACTCACGAAGGCACTAACGATGTAAAGGACTCTAAGATTAGTACTCTTACTAGTCAATATGAGTGCTTTAGATTAAACTCTCATGAATCAATTGTTGATATGCAAAAAAGATTCACTCTCATCATTAATCAACTCATTACACTTGGAAAGACTTACACTAACAAAGAGCTCATTCATAAAGTGTTGAAAAGTCTTAACAGAGAATGGCAACCGCTAGTTACCGCCATCAAACAATCTCCTAGCATAAACGAAATGTCTCTTGCCACTCTATTTGGTAAGTTGCAGGAACAGGAACAAGAGCTGAAAGAATTAAAGATGGCGGAAGAGGAAGAAAAATCTTCCAAGAAAAAGGGTCTTGCTCTCAAGGCTACTTCCATAAATGAAGAAGAAGAATCCGGAAATGAACTTGATGAAGAAGAAGAATTTGGACTATTTGTGAAACGCTTCGGGAAATTCATGAAAGGCAAACGCCTTCAAAGAAGCTTCAAAAACCCAAGTAAGAAACCTATCACTAAAGAAAATTCTTCCTCACCCAATTGTTTTGAATGTGGCAAGGAAGGGCACTTCAAAGCGGATTGCCCAAATCTTAAGAAGAAGGGAAAAGAGAAAAGAGGAAGAAGGAGAGCATATATAGCATGGGATGAAAATGAGATAAGCAGTTCGGATGACTCAGAAAATGAAGAAGCAAACCTTTGCCTCATGGCCAATCACCAAGAAGAAGATGATGAGGTAAACTTCCATGACTTAGATAAGGATGAATTACTTGATGCTCTAGAGGAATTGTATGATAAATTTACAAAAGTCTCCAATAGACTTAAGGTATCTAGAAAAACTAGTGACACTCTAGAGATGCACCTTATGGAGATTTGCAAAGAGAATGAATGCTTAAAAGAAGAATTGAAAAACGCTCAAACATGTTCCAAAAGTAAACCATGTGATTTTGCAAAGAGGTGCATTGTGTTAGAAACCAAGGTTGAAGACCTAAATAGGACACTAGAGAAGTTCACTAATGGAAGAGATAATTTGAATATCCTACTTGGGCAACAAAAATGCATGTTTAGTAAAACCGGTTTAGGATATGACCAAGAACATAGTAATCATAAAATGGAGAAACACTATAAAAATTTCTTTGCACCACCAAGCAAATCTTCCTCACCTTTTATGAAATGCAATCATTGTGGTTCCAAAGGACATAGTGCTTATAAGTGTAGTGTTAGGAAACTAGGACCAAAGGTCTTAAGAAAGGTGTGGGTTCTCAAAGGAACATCCCCACAAGCTAACCTAAAAGGACCCAACATAAAATGGGTACCTAGTTCTCTAAACTAATTTTGTTTTGTAGGTATGCTTCAAGGCAAGCAACACCCATTGGTACTTGGATAGCGGGTGTTCAAAGCATATGACGGGAGACATAAGTAAATTTACATCATTCACTCCCAAAAGGAAAGGAAGTGTCACCTACGGAGACAACACTAAAGGAAGAATCCTAGGCATTGGAAATATTGGTAAGAATTCTTCCACCTCCATAAGTGACGTATTGTATGTTGAAGGCCTCAAACATAATCTACTTAGTATAAGTCAATTATGTGACAAAGGATATAGAGTTTTATTTGAATCCAATTATTGTATAATTGAGAATAAGCTAAACAAAGAGGTCAAATTTGTTGGAAAAAGAATTGATAACATTTACATGATTGATGTGGATAGTTTGTCTACAAATGATGAACAATGCTTCATTTCTAAAGAGGATGAAACTTGGCTATGGCATAGAAGAATAGCTCATATACATGTAGACCACTTGAATAAACTTGTTTCTAAAGATTTAGTAATTGGTCTACCAAAGCTTAAATTTGAAAATAGATTTTGTGATGCATGTCAAAAGGGAAAACAAGTAAAGGTATCTTTTCAATCCAAAAACATTGTTTCTACTCAAAGGCCTTTACAACTTTTGCACATGGATTTATTTGGACCATCCAAAATCAAAAGCTTTGGAGGAAATTACTATGGTCTAGTTATAGTAGATGACTATTCTAGATATACATGGACATTGTTTCTTGCTCATAAAAATGAAGCATATCATGCATTCAAGAAACTTGCAAAGATTATCCAAAATGAGCAAAACTCAAAAATTGCATCCATTAGAACCGATCATCGGGGAGAGTTTGAAAATCAATCTTTCGAAAAGTTTTGCGAAAAACATGGTATCAATCACAATTTTTCAGCTCCTAGAACTCCACAACAAAATGGAGTGGTTGAAAGGAAAAATAGATCTTTAGTGGAGCTTGCTAGAACCATGCTAAATGAAAACAATATTGCAAAACATTTTTGGGCCGATGCGGTAAACATCGCGTGTTATGTAATGAACAGATGTTTGATAAGGCCTATTTTAAAGAAAACCCCCTATGAGCTTTACAAGGATAGAAAACCCAACATTGCATACTTTCATATTTTTGGATGTAAGTGTTTTATGCTCAACAATGGAAAGGATAATCTAGGAAAGTTTGATGCAAAATCTGATGAAGCAATATTCCTAGGATATTCACAATCAAGTAAATCTTATAGAATTTTCAACAAACAAACAAATACCATTGAAGAATCTATTCATGTTAAGTTTGATGAAAATAGCCATAACCCTCCGAGAAAGGAAGATGTTGATGATCCTGTAGGTACCTTCCAAGAAATGAACTTGGAAGGTAAAGAAGAAGTCAAAAATGATGGAGGTGCAACACAAATTGAGAGACAACAAGATTGGGTAACCTTGAAGGATCATCCCTTGGACAAAATCATTGGAGAAATAACCAAAGGGGTAAGTACTCGAAACGCCATTAGAAATGCATGCAATCACTTGGCTTTTGTATCCCAAATTGAACCCAAAAATATTGATGAAGCCATTATTGATGAGCATTGGATGTTGGCCATGCAAGAAGAGTTAAACCAATTTGAAAGAAACGAAGTTTGGGAACTTGTGCCAAGACCCAATGACCATCTAATAATAGGCACCAAATGGGTTTTTAGAAATAAGTTAGATGAAAATGGCATAATAACAAGAAACAAAGCTAGACTAGTTGCAAAGGGATACAATCAAGAAGAGGGAATAGATTATGAAGAAACGTATGCTCCCGTAGCTAGGTTAGAAGCCATTAGGTTATTGCTAGCTTTTGCATGTTGTATGGATTTCAAACTTTATCAAATGGATGTCAAAAGTGCGTTTTTAAACGGCTTCATTCAAGAAGAAGTTTATGTAGATCAACCTCCTGGTTTTGAAAATCATAAATTTCCAAACCATGTCTTTAAATTGAGAAAAGCTTTATATGGTTTGAAACAAGCCCCAAGAACTTGGTATGAAAGACTAAGCAAATTCCTTTTAGAACACAATTTTGAAAGAGGAAAGGTTGATACTACACTGTTTATAAAACACAAAAATAATGACATTCTCTTGGTACAAATTTATGTGGATGACATAATATTTGGTGCTACTAATGAAAATCTTTGTCAAGAGTTTGCCAAGATTATGCAGAATGAGTTTGAAATGTCCTTGATGGGAGAACTCACCTTCTTCCTTGGATTGCAAATAAAACAAGCAAATGATGGAACATTCATTAGCCAAACTAAGTACTGTAAGGAACTACTTAAAAGGTTTGGAATAGACAAGGCAAACGAGATAGCTACACCCATGAGCACATCCTACTATCTAGACAAAGATGAAAAGGGTAAGGACATTGAAATCACCAAATATCGAGGTATGATTGGATCCTTATTGTATTTAACTGCTAGTAGACCCGATATTATGTTTGCGGTATGCATGTGTGCTAGATATCAAGCATGTCCTAAAGAATCACATTTAACTGCCGTAAAAAGAATTTTGAAATATCTTGTGGGTACTCAAAATGTTGGTTTGTGGTATCCCAAAGGTGTTGAATGTAATCTTTTAGGATATTCCGACTCTGACTTTGCTGGCTGTAAACTTGATAGAAAAAGCACTAGTGACACATGTCATTTACTTGGTAGCTCCCTTGTTTCTTGGCATAGCAAGAAGCAAGCAAGTGTTGCATTATCGACGGCTGAGGCAGAATATGTAGCCGCCGGTAGTTGTTGTGCTCAAATTCTTTGGATGAGACAACAACTTCTTGATTTTGGCATTGTTTTAAACAAAGTACCCATCAAATGTGATAATACTAGTGCCATTAACATCTCAAAGAATCCGGTAATGCACTCTAGAACCAAGCACATTGAGATTAGGCATCACTTTATTAGAGATCATGTGTTAAAAGGGGATTGTATACTTGAACATGTTGAAACTTCTAGGCAACTAGCTGATATCTTCACAAAACCCTTGGCTAGAGAACAATTCATTCATATTAGAAGAGAATTAGGCATTCTTGATATGTCAAACTGTGTTTGAATGATGGAATATTTTGATAAGAACTATGTTGTATGGCATGATGAATGGTATATGTTACATTTCATGTTTGGAACTTTGCTGTATGAAAAACTTGAAGTTTTTGAATCAATAATCGATTACATTCCTCCTCACAATCGATTACTATGCTTCTGTTTCCTTCATAATCGATTAGTCCCATCCCTTAATCGATTACACTGATTCTGTTTCTAAGCTAATCGATTGCCCTTGACCCACAATCGATTACTCAGCCTCTGCTTCAGGTACAAAACGTTTCCTCTTCTCCATAATCGATTACCATCCTGTTCCAATCGATTAGGACGGTTCTGTTTCTTATCTAATCGATTAGTCAAAGGCGATAATCGATTACGATCTGCACGAAACGTTTGGGATTCCTAGAAACAGCGATCTAATCGATTACCCCTGCCTCGTAATCGATTAGCCTCGGTTCTGAAGAGTCAAAATTGCAACTTCCAAGGTATACTCGAAGTACTCCCTCTCTTAACTCCCTTCACTCCTTTCTAAACCCACTTTCCTCCTTCCTAAACCTAATTCTCACCTATAAATATCCCTCCCTTCACCTTCTCATCTCACACTACCTCCTTCCTCTCAAACCTCTCCAAAACTCTCAAGCACTCCTCTCTCTTCATCATCTTCTTTGTCTTCTCCACCATGTCTACATCTAGAAATGTCAAGAGAGCAAGGTCCTCTGTAGCTCAAGCCCATAACCCCCTTGATTTTTCAAGGTTCTTTTCTTCTCCTAGAGACCTCTAAAATTTCATGAAAAACTTCTCTGAAAAGGAGATAATGACCCCCCACTACACCATTGCCGACACGTTCGACAACGCCAGCCTAACTTTCACCCAAAGCCTTCACCATTACAACCTCTTTCCCTTTCTCTCCCTCAAAGAAGAAGAGTACTACCCTGAACTAATAAGGGTATTTTACTGCAATCTCCGCCTTGTGAATGGCATGGTTGAGTCCAAAGTAAAGAACACAACCATCAAGCTTTCCAACGCCCAATTCGCGAAAATTTCTAAGCTACCCCTTAATGATGCTGACTTTGACGGAGGAGAACCCGAGGATGAATGAGGTTTTAATCCTATCACTGCCCGTCGCTCCTTGTGGAAAGTGGATCCTCCTATGAGCAACCACAAGCTGGTAGGCCACTTGACCATGAACAACCGCCTGCTTCATTTTTTCTTGGTCAAGATGATTGTTCCCTGTGCTGGGAACTATGCTTTGGTTGAAGAGGATGACGTCCTCTTGATGTGGGCAATGCTGACCTCTAAGGAGATCAACTGGATTCAGTTGGTCAAATTTCACATGCGCCATGCAAAGGACTAGCAAAAGCTTCCCTATGGCATCCTTCTCACAAAAATTTTTAAATACTGTGGAGTTGATTTGGCAGGAGAACTCTCTGAGAAAGTGCCCCCAAGAGCATGCATTGGCATTCCCCACCTCAACAAAATGGGCATGATTTGCATTGCTGGAATGTGGATTCTCAGGAGTGACCAAGAACATGGTGCCAATCCATTTGCTGAACCTGCTGCTCCTCCTCCACCTCCTCCTCAACCACAAGCTGCACCATCAGCCTCTTCATCTGCACCCCAAGCTGACCCATTTGCATCTCTTTACGCCCATCTTGACCGCCGCTTCGATCGCCTTGAAAACTCCATTCAAGAGTTTTCAATGACCGAGCAGCAACACTTCGAGATGATGCAACAACGCTATGAAGAGCTGTCTCACCAAATCACTGAAATTCGCTTTTTCAATCCGGATAATTAGATCTTTAGTCATGCTTTTGTTTAGGGTGCTTATGTTATTGTCTTTTTAATTCTGAATATTGTCTCTTGGTTTACTTAATGCAATTACCATACATTTTCAATTCAATAAAATTATCTCATTTCAGTTCATATTATATCTCTTTAATTGCACGAATTATTTTTGATGATTACAAAGGGGGAGAAGAATATCTGTTCATATCTTGTTTAATTCTTGTTTAAAATATGGAGAAGAATATCTGTTCATATCTTGTTTAATTCTTGTTTAAAATATGGAGAAGAATATCTGTTCATCTTGTTTAAAATCTGAAAAAGATAGGATTAATAAATTCCTTTTGATAGGGGGAGATTTAGCAAGAGATAACAGATAAGAGATAAAAAGAGATAAGATATTTGCTGCTGAATGTGATAATGATTCTGACTTCTGAACTTGGTAAATAGATAATATATTTTGAAAAACTGATAATGCAGCAGAGATGTTTTTGCAAAGAGATAAAATTAGAGATAAGTTTAAATTGTTTAAACTAACAATCCTCAAGAGATGAACATAGTTGTCATCATCAAAAAGGGGGAGAATGTGTTTGAATATGTATACAGGTTCAAGGATGTTCAAAGATTTTGATAATGACAAAACACTCTTGAAGAAACCTATACAAAAACAAAGATATGGAATCAGGTGCTAAGTAACAGCGAAGATAATCGATTAGGTCACTTATGCTAATCGATTAGGAGCTTTCTGTTTTGGAAGAAACTGCATCAGGATTGAAGCTAATCGATTATGGGAATGAAGATAATCGATTATGAAGTCACTGGAATTAAGATAGTCGATTACACACTTGTAATAATCGATTATGAACTCACTGGAATTAAAGTAATCAATTATACATTTGAAGCTAATCGATTACAATTATCAAAAATGAGATTAAATGTATCAGGTATAATGTCTAATCGATTAAGAAAGCTATACAATCGATTAGGAAGCCACTGGAATTAAGGTAATCGATTACAAGACATGCTAATCGATTAGGAAGCTGCGAAATCAAATTAAATGCATCAGGTATAGATGCTAATCGATTACAGGAATTGAAATAATCGATTAGTGACTCTCTGACTTGAAGCTAATCGATTACAACGCGAGGGTGTAATCGATTACGCTAGTGGAAAAACACATTTAAGTGGGAAACCAGCTCATGTCTCCACCATTCTTCAAATTTCCACTGAGTGCAACGGCTATGAAGAACGAAGGGCACACCTCAACAGCTATTTTTGCTCTATAAATTGAAGAGGAACACAAGCACAAAGACACAACAAGAAGCTACAAATCCTTTCCTCTATTTTGTGCTTTGTAAGCCCTATTTCTTGTATCTTGAAATACATTTGTATATCCTCTCATCTTGAGAGTTAGAATTGGTTAGAGCTTTCATTTGTGTATCTACTCTATTAAGAGAGTGTATTAATTGTAAACACAACACCAAACACAAGGGATTCACTCTAGGTTGAGTGGTTGTTCACTCTAGGTTGAGTGGTCATAAAGGTTGGGGTTCAACCTTTGGGTATTGAGAGATTGTGAGATTGGGTGGGTTGCCCTTTGCTTGTGAGGATTGAGTTCTTGAGTGTGGGACACTAGGAAGCTGCAATTGCTCAAAGCTTATATCTCAAATCTTCAATAGTGAAATCCTCTAAGTGGGTTGCTTAGAGGAGAGACGTACACTGGATTGGGTGGAACTCGTTATATCGGTTTGCAAGCTTCTCTTCCTTACTCCTTACTTTCATATACTGCTTGCTAATTGATTGTTGTTGATTGTTTGTGAAGAGCACACTTGAACTTGCTTAATTTGTTACTCTTCAAATACTGCCCACCAGGTGTTTGGGAAATTGCTTCAACAATACTTCTCATTATTGTGCTTTGCATATTATCCTCTTCTTAATTTCACTTGCATATTCTCATTAACTTGGTTATAAAAATCAATTTTAAAGGCAATGCAACCAAAAGTTTTAAAACTCAATTCACCCCCCCTCTTGAGTATTGAGGCCACTTGAACAACATAGAGACATTTACAATTTATTAGATTTAAGGGGAAAAAATGAAAATGTTATAAATCTTAAATGGTGACTGTCGCGACCGGGATCGCGGCGTTGCGGCCGACCCTCGAAACGGATTTAAATAATAAACAGGGAGTCGCCATCAATATTTTTTTTAGGATAAAATAGTGGAAAAACCTTTTGTTAAAGCACTGGTTATAAAAATGAGATTCCATGATTCGGGAGTCTGATTACAGGTGAGGAAGGTATTAGCACCTCACAACTGTCCGTTATAAAAAACGGTTACCTCAATTTGATAGCGCGCATTATAGTTAACCCGATAATTATTTTAACTTCTTCATGAAAAGAAAAAAAACGTACGGAATGACAAAATAAACAAAATAAATAAAAATCAACGCAAAATATTTACATGAGATTAACAGGACGTCTCATCAAAATTAATCTCGCTCCTTCTTTTTCTTTAAAGAGATATTTAAAAATATGAAATTAACAGGACGTCTCATCCAAATTAATCTCGCTCCTCCTTTTTTTCTTTAAAGAGATATTTAAAAATATGAGATTAACAGGACGTCTCGTCCAAATTAATCTCGCTCCTCCTTTTTTCTTTAAAGAGATATTTTAAAAATATGAGATTAACAGGACGTCTCGTCCAAATTAATCTCGCTCCTCCTTTTTTTCTTTAAAGAGATATTTTAAAAATATGAGATTAACAGGACGTCTCGTCCAAATTAATCTCGCTCCTCCTTTTTCTTTAAAGAGATATTTTAAAAATATGAGATTAACAGGACGTCTCGTCCAAATTAATCTCGCTCCTCCTTTTGATAGCAAGACAAGGAAACTCTAAAAATTAAAAAAAGAAAGGTGGGCCCGACAGGAACTGTTTCCCGCTCCTACGTATTCTCGAGCTTTCGAGAAATCAGGGTCACGTAGTTCTTTAAAATGTTGTTTTTTTTAGGAAAAGATTAGGATGATATTGATAGGCATCATTTTAGTGAAGAATCCATACAAGGCGAAGTGCTTCGCACGTGCACGGATCTTATAGAGACTGTGTAGACGGAAGTATTTTCCATACAACACTGATTAAGAAAAATGAATATATATAAAATAACTGAATGGGAGAGGAAAACGAGTGCAAAAAATGAAAAAACGAGCAAAGAATAAGAAAACCGAGTGAAAAATAAGAAAACCGAGTGAAAAAATGAAAATCCGAGTGAAAACAGAGAAAACCGAGTGAAAACAGGGAAAACCGAGTGAAACAGTGACAATATGAGTGAAACAGTGAAAATCTGAGTGAAACAGTGAAAAATCTGAGTGAAACAAGTGAAAATCTGAGTGAAAATAAGGGAAACCGAGTGCAAAATAGTAAATCCTAGTGAAACAGTGAGAATCTGAGTGCAAAAATAGTAAATCCGAGTGAAACAGTAAGGATCTGAGTGAAAATAAGAGAAACCGAGTGCAAAATAGTAAATCCTAGTGAAACAGTGAGAATCTGAGTGCAAAAATAGTAAATCCGAGTGAAACAGTAAGGATCTGAGTGAAAATAAGAGAAACCGAGTGCAAAATAGTAAATCCTAGTGAAACAGTGAGAATCTGAGTGGAATAGTAAAAATCCGAGTAGAAATAAAGGAAACCAAGTGAAACAGTGAGAATCCGAGTGGAAAGAGGCTTACCGGGTGAAATTTGAGCAGAGAAGAACGATTGGGACAAAAATTGCAAGTCCGAGAGGGAAAAGGGAGCTGGAAGGAGTGCTGTTGGGTGAGAGTGTAGAGGATGTTGGGGTAAAGAAAGTTTGAAAGGTGAGGGGTGAGTGAAGTGAGAGGGAGAGAAGACTTGGCGTGAGAGAGAGAGAAAAGAGATTTGGCAGAGTTTCCTCGTCTGAAAAAATGCCCCCCCTTCAGCTGCCCTCTGCCCATCCCATTTATAGGCTGGCCCGAGTGGAATGCCAGCTCAGGCTTCCACTTCCGAGTGGAATGCCAACTCAGGCCTCCACTCGGTTTGGGTAGTGGGGGACAATGGCTGGTGGGAATTTTTAATTCCCTCCACCTCCGCCCCTGTTTGCCAGCCACCTCCGGGATTCCTGGATCCACTTTGGGGTGGAATCCAGGTCAGCATGTGAATCCGAGTGAAGAGAGTGGAAATCCGAGTGAAAATGGTGTAATCCGAGTGAGAATGGCTCGGATTAAACTTCCAATCAGTATTCATCCACACTGGCAGTCAAATCCGAGTGAAAATGGTGTAATCCGAGTGAAAAATGGTGTAATCCGAGTGAGAATGGCTCGGATCAACCTTCCAATCAGTATTCATCCATACTGGGAGTCAAATCCGAGTGAGGATGGTGCAAATCCGAGTGAAAATGATGGAATCCGAGTAAGGAGAGTGGAAATCCGAGTGAAATGGTGGAATTCCGAGTGAGGAGAGTGGAATCCGAGAGAAAATGGTGTAATCCGAGTGAGAATGGCTCGGATCCACCTTCCAATCAGTATTCATCCACACTGACAGTCAAATCAGAGTGAAAATGGAGTAATCCGAGTAAAAATGGGGAATCCGAGTGAGAATCACTCGGATCACCCTCTCAGTCAGCATTAGGAGTCAAATCTGAGTGGGAAAAGGTATTCCCCGTAGAAGGCCGAGTGAGAATACTCCTTTCCGAGTGGTTTTACTCGGTTTGTGGTTGCTGTGAGACATTCAAATGCAAACGAGTGTAAAAGCCTCAGAACCGACTCCAACGATTGGGAAATGACTTGAAATTGATTCGGAGCCGATTGAAAATTGAGGAGAATGACTCGGAAGTTGAAATGGCTCGGATCTTGTTTGAAGAAGCAAACTGACTGAATTGCCAGTCAATTCCGACTGGAAGTTGATGGAAATGGACTCGGGAAAGGTTTGAAGGAGGACTCGGAGGTTGAGTGTAAAGGAGGACTCGGAACCGAGTAACCAACGACACGGAACCGACTAAAATGGCTTGAAAATTGGAATTTTGGTTATTTTCACTCGGAATAGCATTGACAGTGAAGTATTTCACTCGGAACTGACCCATTTTGAGTGATCCCACTCAGATTTGATTATTTTTGAGTCATTCCACTCGGAAATTCTTTATTTTGACTCATTCCACTCGGAAATGCTTCATTTTGACTCGGATTTGATCATTTCTAAGTAGTTCTACTCGGATTTGCTCCATTCTGAGTAGTTCCACTCGGTTTTGATCATTTCTGAGTAGTTCTACTCGGATTTGCTCCATTCTGAGTAGTTCTACTCGGTTTTGATCATTTCTAAGTAGTTCTACTCAGATTTCTCTTCAACAGTGGCATATTGCACTCGGATTTGATCTGTTCCGAGTCCTTCCACTCAGAAATGATCATTTCCGAGTCCCTTTTTTTTTTAAATTATTATTATTATTTTTAAATCTTTTCATTTGCGGATGGGCTGAAATAGGTGTTCACAGATGCCCCTCTTTACTTCCTTTCCTTGAGAAAAGCATGAAGTTTCTTCTTGCTTTTGAAATGGAAAGGGAGTAAAGACGTGAACACCTTTGTCAAAGTATTAGATGAAGGGGGGAAAAAACAGGAATTGACACTTGAACCTTTCAGTTAGCAGGAGGTGAGAAGACCGGGGTTGACTCCCGGTAGAAAGGAAAGTAAAGGGTGTCTGAATAGGCGAACATGAAGTAAAGGATGTGCCTGAATAGGCGGCTGGAAAGATAAAGGATGCCTTGATAGGCGGCTGGAAAGATAAAGGGTGCCTTGATAGGCGGCTGGAAAGATAAAGGATGCCTTGATAGGCGGCTGGAAAATAAAGATGCCTTGATAGGCGGCTTGGAAAGTAAAAGGATGCCTTGATAGGCGGCTGGAAAGATAAAGGATGCCTTGATAGGCGACTGGAAAATAAAGGATGCCTTGATAGGCGGCTGGAAAGTAAAAGGATGGGGTTAACCCTCAATTGACAGAAAACACAAAGATTGGGGGGGAGCTAACAGGACGTCTCGTCCGAATTAACTCATTGGTCCTAAAGGCTCGGGGTAATGCCCCTTGACTGAAATAGAAGAAACCTAAAGAAGGTGCCTCCATTTAGGAGGATTGAAGGATCTCGAGGAACAGCTTCTTGACTGAAAGAAAAGTCTGGGGTCCACTGGGGATGCATGATGGGCTTACTAAAGGAAAGAAATCTGGGGATGATTCAGTTCAAGCTATCTTGGATGATTCGGGGAACTACTTTTTGATTGGGAGAGAGAAGAAATGGGGGAAAGGTCTGGGACGAATACTCTAATTTTTGGAAAGATTAGAAGATTTAGGGGTACTACCTCAAGGCCGTGAGAAGAATCTGGGGTGATGTCCCAGTTAGGGCGGTTGAAGAGGCTTGGGGGTACATTTCCTTTTGACGGAGTGAGACCCGAGGTGATGTCCCAGTTCAAACTTCCCAGGAGCATGGGGTACCGCCCTTGGGTTGACAAAAGATAACAACTTGGGGAAGATGCCCCAGTTTGACATGACCTAAAAGAGCTTTGGGGGAATCTAGGGAGATGCCTCAATTTGACAAGTTGGAAAAAAGTTTGGAGAAACGCCTCATGACTGGAAAGGAAGAAATCTGGGGAGAGAGATCCTGAGGAGTGCCATCTTTGGCGAATGATTCCACTGGGGAGGATATTTCAAGAGGCACAAACTTCAATAATTGAGGATGAGAGTTTGAAGGTGCCTACTTAGGTGATGAAAGAGTAAAACATTGAAAGGTGCCAACCTTGGCGTTTTAAGGAGGGAATTTTAAGAAATGCCAACTCGGGCGATTCAAGGAAGGGATTTGAAGGGCTTGATTGGGGTGTTAGTGCCTGGCATGACTATCTGTGAGATAACCTGCAGAAGTAACGCAAAGATAAGTTTCAAAATCGGGTAAGTCCTGTGAAACCGCGACTCTTACGAGAACTCATGGACGAAGTAGAACGAATGAGGCAACCATAGCTTCGGAGCGCGTGTCTGGCCAAGTCCCTGCGATGATTACCTAAGATGAGGTTGAGTAGCAGGAGCATCTTGTCCCTTGCGACTTTAAATGTTTACCAATCTTCCATTTTACTTTGTTAAAATACATGTTTTTATCAGATCAACCAAATTCATAACACGTATCGAAGAGGGTGAACTTTATTCATGCACGTTAAACAAGTACAAAGAAAGAAAAATAAAGAAGGTAAATGAAATGAATGAGGTCACTTAAGTCCAGAACAAATGAAAACTGGGAAGATTCATGGATCCTCCAGTGAATCTCCGAGACTGATGAGAGCCTTAACCCCCAACACGACTTCATGTTCACCCTTCGACCTTGCTTTTGGAAAGGTAAGTTCGATAGTGATTCACGTACACGAGCTTGGACTCGTACTTCTTTGAGCTAGAGGATCATTCGCATTGCCAGAAATTTGACCCTAACTTTTGCCTGAGCCGCCCTTTTCGGGTTTTCGACTCACCGGGTCACTCTAACTTTTGCCTAAGCTGCCTTTTCAGGTTTTCAGCTTAGCGAGCATTAATTTTCTTTTCTTCCTCTCTTTTTTTTGTTTTTTTTTTGTTTTTTTTGTTTTTTTGTTTTTTTTGTTTTTTTGATTTGCTCTGACATCTCCTCCCTAAGCATAGTATTTTTTCACTGCATCTGTGTTTACAGGCATTGACAAATCCTGGCCATCCATATTAGTGAGTATTAAGGCTCCTCCAGAAAAAGCCCTCTTCACAACATGTGGTCCTTCATAATTAGGAGTCCATTTGCCTCAATTGTCCTTTTGAATTGGTAAAATTTTCTTGAGTACCAGGTCTCCTTCTTGAAACTGTCGAGGCCGTACTTTCTTCTTGAATGCTCGTTTCATACGCCTCTGATACAACTGACCATGACAGAGGGCAGTCAATCTTTTTCCATCAATCAAGTTTAATTGGTCATGTCGAGCTTGAACCCACTCAGCCTCTTCTAATTTTGCTTCCATCATTACCCGAAGGGACGGGATTTCTACTTCAAAAGGCAAAACTGCTTCCATTCCATATACGAGGGAGAACGGGGTTGCCCCTGTCGAGGTTCGAACCGAGGTGCGATACCCATGCAGAGCGAAAGGGAGCATCTCACTCCAATCTCTGTAGGTGACTACCATTTTCTGCACTATCTTCTTGATGTTCTTATTGGCCGCCTCAACCGCCCCATTCATTTTAGGTCGATAAGGAGAGGAATTGTAATGGTGAATCTTGAAGCTTTCACAGAGTTCCTTCATCATTTTGTTGTTCAAATTTGTACCATTGTCAGTAATGATCTGACTTGGTAGGCCATATCGGCATATCAGTTCTTGCTTGATGAATTTGACCACAATACTCCTTGTTACACTGGTATATGAAGCTGCTTCTACCCAATTGGTGAAATAGTCGATGACGACCAAGATGAAACGATGACCGTTTGAAGCTTTTGGCTCGATGGGTCCAATGACATCCATGCCCCACATTGAGAAGGGCCATGGTGCCGTCAAGACATTTAGGGATAACGGGGGTGCATGAATATGGTCAGCGTATATCTGACATTTGTGACATTTTCGGACATACGTGAAGCAATCCGCTTCTATGGTCATCCAGTAATAACCAGCCCTCAAAATCTTTCTAGACATGGCATGTCCATTAGCGTGAGTCCCAAAAGATCCTTCATGAACATCCTTCATGGTTTCGTTTGCCTCATCAGCATCAACACAGCGAAGAAGGATAGAGTCATAGTTTCTTTTATAAAGCACATCCCTATTGAAGAAGAAACCCATGGCGAGTCGCCTTAGGGTCTTCTTATCATTTTCTGTAGCACCCTCGGGGTATTCTTGACTCTGGATATATCTCTTAACATCATGGTACCAAGGTTTCCCATCAGACTCTTTTTCCATCATTTGACAGTATGCAGGCTCACAATGCTTCTTTACTTCGATGAGAGGCATATCGTAGTCACTACATACTTTGAACATTGAGGCAAGGGTAGCTAAAGCATCAGCCATTTGATTGTCATCCCGGAGAACGTGATGAAAAGAGATCTCTTCAAACTCCTTGATCATTTCCTTGATGTGATCATAATAAGGAATCAATTTACTGTCCCTAATCTCCCACTCGCCTTTCAATTGGTGAATAACCAAAGCAGAGTCCCCATAAACTTCTAACAACTTTACTTTTGCATCCAACGCTGCTTGGATTCCTAATGAGCATGCCTCATATTCAGCAATATTATTGGTACAGTCAAAACACAATCTGGCGCAGATAGGGATAAATTCCTTATCGGGTGAAATCAGGATAGCCCCAATTCCGTGCCCCAATGCATTAGAAGCTCTGTCAAATCTCAGGGTCCATTTCTCCTTTTGACCACCTTCTTCATTGAATAATGCCATGATATCTTCATCCGGAAAGTTAAATTGCATCGGCTGATAATCATTGATGGGTTGGTGTGCCAAGTAATCAGCCAGGGCACTTCCTCTTATAGCTTTTTGAGTGACATATATTATGTCGTACTCAGTTAACAGCACTTGCCAGCGAGCGATCCTTCCAGTCAGAGCCGGTTTTTCAAAAATGTACTTGACGGGGTCTATTTTAGAAATTAGCCAAGTGGTGTGACTCAACATGTACTACCTCAGGCGTTTAGCGGCCCATGCTAACGCACAACAAGTCCGCTCTAAAGCGGAGTACTTCATTTCACAATCAGTGAACTTCTTGCTTAAGTAGTAGATAGCATGTTCCTTCTTTCCAGTTTCATCGTGTTGTCCCAACACGCAGCCCATGGATTCGTTCAATACAGTCAGATACAATATAAGTGGCCTTCCTAGGGTTGGGGGCACCAAAATTGGTGGTTCTTGTAGGTACTGCTTAATCTTTTCGAAAGCTGCTTGACAATTCTCATCCCATCGCCCTGGTTGATTCTTGCGGAGTAACTTGAAGATGGGTTCACAAGTTGCCGTCAATTGTGAAATAAATCTGGCGATATAATTGAGCCTTCCCAAAAATCCTCGGACCTCTCTTTCTGTACGGGGAGGAGGCATCTCAAGAATCGCCTTAACTTTGTCGGGGTCAACCTCTATCCCCCTTTCACTCACTATAAATCCTAGCAGCTTGCCCGACCTTGCACCGAAAGTGCACTTGGCGGGGTTCAATCTTAGCTTGAACTTTCTCAATCGTTCAAAAAGCTTCCTTAGATCGCTAATATGCTCTTCATCTGTTCTAGACTTGGCAATGATGTCATCCACGTAGACTTCAATTTCCTTGTGCATCATATCATGGAAAAGAGTCACCATTGCTCTCTGATAAGTTGCCCCAGCATTTTTCAACCCAAAGGACATCACCTTATAACAAAATGTACCCCATAGAGTAATAAACGTGGTCTTCTCCATGTCTTCAGGTGCCATCTTAATTTGATTATACCCCAAGAAACCATCCATGAAGGAGAAAATAGAATACTGAGCTGTATTATCAACCAAAACATCGATCTGTGGTAAGGGAAAATCATCCTTGGGACTAGCCCTATTCAAATCTCGGTAGTCCACACACATCCGTACCTTTCCATCCTTTTTAGGGACAGGGACAATGTTGGCTACCCACTGAGGGTATTTTGCCACAGCTAGGAACCCAGCATCAAATTGCTTCTTAACCTCCTCTTTGATCTTTAAAAGCATTTCTGGCTTCATTCGGTGTAATTTCTGCTTTATTGGTGGGCATTCAGGTTTCAAGGGTAGTCTATGCTCGACAATGCTAGCATCAAGCCCAGGCATATCTTGATAAGACCAGGCAAAGACATCACAAAATTCCATTAACAACTTGATTAAATCTTCTCTTTGTTCTCTGCTTAGGGTAGTGCCGATCTTGACTTCCTTCTTATTTTCTTTATTCCCCAAATTAATGACCTCAACTATGTCTAGGTAGGGTTGAATCCCTTCATCCTCTTGCTCTAACAACCTTGTCATTTCAGGCGGTGGTTCACAATCTTCCCCACCTTCCTCATCAGCGTAATCAACTGGGTGATCGAAGTCGGGAAACGGGATTGCGACCTCACTCTCCTCAAGGGAGTCACTTTCAGATCTGCAATTTAGTGTGATATGGCAAATAAAAAGAAAGAACAAGCAAGTAAAAAGAAGGGTTTAAAACAAGGATAAGGGATACACTAAGAGTTTTTTTTGAATTACGATACGCGTTTATTGATGAAAATGATAAAAACAAGTTTTTTCGCCTTTATTACATGGAAGGGTCCCAAAGCTTTAGGCAGAGCAGAGGGACGAATAAGTACTCAAAGCATAAACAAATTACTTTGGTAAAACATTCAAAGTCGTGGGGAGCTCGATGGCCTCCCAGTTATGAAGTTCTTGGCCTGGTGGACAAGCAATCACAAAATCAACACTATCACAAGGGTTTTCTTCAATGACAGCGACTTGGTCTGGAGGCATCAGTCCGGCGCTCCGAAAGCTCTGGTAGAGATCACAGATGGGGACTCTTGCAGTATGAGGATCTCTGCCGGTAAGACGAGCAGCCCTTTTTTCTCTCTTCGCTTCCTCTACCCTTTTTTTGTCGGCAGCCGTGGGCTGGTATCCTAATCCAAAACCATTTCTGTTATGAAGCAGGCGTATTGGTTCTATTTCTCCATTCAAAGCACGTCCTAGCCCTCTTCCAGGTTTATACCCTCCACGCAGCATAATCTTTGCCATCATTAAAGATGCGCTTGGCATGCAAGCTTTTGCCATTGTGGCTCCTTCCCCCACATAGGTAGCGTTTGCTACCTCTAATGCTTGGAAAGAAGTTTCAAGGGCCTCTTCTGCTGCCTCGATGTAAGGGGTTGATAGAGGTTTGCTGACCAGAAGGTCTTCCTCACCAGAAACAATTATCAGCTTGTTGTCAATTATGAATTTTAATTTTTGGTGCAGGGTAGAGGGTACCACTCCAGCAGAATGGATCCACGGCCTGCCTAATAAACAACTATAGGCAGGCGAGATATCCATGACTTGAAAAAGGACCTGGAACGTGCATGGCCCAACCTGTATGGGCAACTCAATCTCACCCATAACCTCCCTCCGAGTTCCATCAAAAGCTCGTACTATCGTGGCACTTGGCTTCATAAAAGTCCCATCAAATGGTAATTTGGCCAATGTAGACTTTGGCATGACATTGAGGGATGACCCATTGTCAATAAGTACTTTTGCTAAGATGTAATCTCAGCATTTTACGGAGATATGAAGAGCCTTGTTGTGCCCAATCCTCTCTGTTGGTATTTCATCGTCAGTGAAGGTCAGATAGTTATCTGCAACAATGTGCCCCACTATTCCTTGAAACTTATCAACGAGAATGTCATGACTGACATGAGCCTCATTCAGGACCTTCATCAACATCTTCCGATGTGGCTCAGAGTTCATCAACAATGATAACAAAGAGATCTTTGCAGGAGTATGGGTCAGTTGGTCAAGCACTTGATATTCGCTCTGGCGAATAAACCTTAAGAATTCATGGGCTTCTTCATCAGTCACGGCCCTTTTGATTTCGCCATTGGCCCCTTCTTTGTCCACCTTGGCATTTTCGGTAACCTGATCCCTCTTCGACTCTGGAGGGGTGTATACTCTTCCACTTCGGGTTATACCTCCTACCCCAACAATATTTATGACGGACGAAGGAGACGGGTCACCTGTTGCCGGGCTTGCCACGATCACATCTGCGTTGTACTTCCAAGGGACAGCCCAAGAATTTTTGAATGCAAACGGGGTGGGTGCTTGAATAGTGATGGTTGGTTGTACAGAAACAGGAGCTGCTTGGGGGTTCCTGGTGTAAAAAATTGTCAAAGGCTTAGGGATCCGTGCCCCTGTTTGCTCCTCGATCATGTCGACCTCATTTCCACGGCGTTTACTGACCTGCACAATATAGCTATCCATAAGGCTTTGAAGGACCTCACAGAAACCTTGATGTTCGGCAGTCTATTCGCAATCATGTTTCACACTCTAGGTTCCTTCAATTAATCCCCTTTCAAGCAAAAGGGAATGAACTACCCTCAATGGCATTCTTATGTCAGCAACATTCTTAACGCACTCCTCATCATTTTCCAAGGCGTTGACCTCTGAATTTCCATGGTTGGGCAGGGGATTTGTGGCAACATTTGGGCTACCTTCCTTAAAGTTAATCCAGTCAGCTTTGATCAAATCCCTTACTTTATACTTCAAAGCCAGGCAATTTTCTGTGGAATGCCCTGGTGCCCCAGCATGGTAATCACAATGAGCGTTTGGGTCATATCCCCTTGGGTAAGGAGGTTGCAACGGCCTCATAGGGGATGGAGCTACCAGACCTTTCTGAACGAGGATTGGAAAAAGTTCGGTATATGTTATAGGAATTGGATCGAACTGCACAGGGGAGCGTTCATTGTTGGAATTTCTTGTGTTTTGATTATGATTGGGTGGTCGAGTCACTTGTTGCAGGTGATGGTATGGCACGGGTTGCGGTACTGGCACTCTTACCATGGGTGGACGGAAGTGGGGAGTATATGCTGTCGGGCTCTGAGTGGTAGCGGCCACATAAGGATTGGGAGCTTAAATCATAGTAGGAAAGAATGGTCTTAGCGAAGGCGTCTTTTGATTAGAAGAGATGGAATTAGTTTCTCCATCCCTTTTCCCAGGCGCCGGCCTTCTTGTCATGCTTGCCCCAGATGAGCCCTAAATGATCTTTCCTGTTCGTATTCCGCTTTCCACTCTTTCCCCGATAGTCACAATGTCGGAGAAGTTGGATGAAACACTACCAATCATCTTGCCGTAGAAAGGTGATGGGAGCGTATCAATAAACATTGCAACTATTTCTTTTTCCGACAATGGGGGATCCACTTGTGCCGCTGTCTCTCTCCATCGTTGGGCATATTCCTTGAATGTTTCACTGTCCTTTTTCATCATGTTTTGTAAATGAACCCTGTTGGGTGCCATATCCATGTTATACTTGTATTGTCTAAGGAAGGCATCTGCCAGATCCTTCCAACAACGGATATGGTTCCGATCAAGGTGAGCATACCATGTAAGAGCAGCCCCTGCTAGACTATCTTGGAAGCAGTGGATCAAGAGTTGGTCATTAGAAGAGTAAGATGCCATCTTTCGACAGTACATCGTGAGATGGTTCTTTGGACAAGTCATTCCCTGATACTTATTAAAGTCTGGCATCTTGAATTTGGGTGGGAGGACAACATCTGTGACTAAACATAGCTCCGAAGCATCTATTAGTCCAAAACCTCCAGAGCCTTCCATCATCCTCAAACGCTCTTCTAAGATTTCTATCTTTTCCTTTCGAGGAGCTGCGACCATGCGGGTTGCATCTTGGAGATTGGTCCCATAGGGGGTTCCGTATCCATACGGATAACCGAGTGGCTGGTTGAACGGAGGCAAAGCATGGGACTGGTTTGTTAGGCCTGTATTTGGTGAAGGACCTTGGGGTTGGGCCATATTCTGTGCAACATAACTCGGTTGGGTCACCTGGGCTCGTGTATTTTGGGCTTGTGTGTTGTAGGTCAGCTGGGTTATCGGGGCTTGTATATTTTGAGTTTGGTGAGTTTGTGGGTCATGAGCTTGCGTGTTTTGGGTTTGGTAAATTTGTGGGTCATGAGCTTGTGTGTTTTGGGTTTGGTGGAGTGATGGTATATTTGGCTGGGTAGGGTATGAAGTGTGAGGATTCATCGCTTGCTGGTCATGGGCGTCTTGGTTAGCGAGCGGGGGATAGTATCCTGGTGGAAGGCCATAAAGTGGAAAAGGTACTGGGTTGCCGTCAGGGCCGACAAATGTATGCTATGCATAAGACTGGCCGTAAGGTAACTGGGTCTCAATGACAGGGTTAGGTCTTCCAACATGAATGGTGACAGGGGGTGTCATTGTGTTTGGTACTTGGGTTCTTGCTGGGTCGGAACCAAGGGGGAGTGGTACAGTGGCAGGCTGCTGTTGGTTGTTCTCAATACCCGCAGAGGAATCCCCTTCTGTGATTCTCTTTTCCAGAAGCTTGGTCAACTCGGCTACTTGTTCTTTCAGCTGATTGAACTCGTTTCTGAAATCTTCATCCCTGATTTCTGCTTCGGCCATGAGTCTCGTTTGGAGTCGGGTCGGATAAGGATGTTTACCCGTAATGTCTATTGTAAGTGAAAACACGAAATTGTTAAAAAAGAAAGCATTAAATAAAAATGGTAAATGAAAAATAAACAGTATGGTGCACAAAGTTATCACGGAACTCGGCCAGTACCCTCCAACCATTCCTCAGAACGTCACATTCAAGAGTGATAAGTATGTGATAAATAGAAATTAACATGAGACGGTTGTGGAGACAAAAGAATCCTTCTTTCTGAATTTCAAAGTACATTACTGCTGCCAATTTTTTTATGCAAGAAAAGTAAATCAGCCATTCCTAGCTCGGGCAATCATGGCCCTCATTTTACAAATCCTTTCTCTACAGTAATCAAGGAAGTTTACAATTTCTTTTGGGGTACTAAGAGGGTTAACCATCCCCTCAGCTTGCTTAAGCAGGAGCGGGAGGTCTTCCAGAACTCCATTAGCCAAATGTGCCAAGTGGGCGAAGCGATTCATCCATGAATGAATAACTTCATCTTGTTGTGTCACTTCAGCTTTCAAAATACGGATAGTCTCATGACATTCTTGCTCAGTATCCATCGCGTGCTGTCGCTCGCCGTTTATCTCTCGCTGGCAAGCTTCTACCACCTCATTAAGCTGATGCTCTAATTGACCAACTTGCAATTGGAGGAGCTCTTTTTGTACCAAGGCAATTTGCTCATTCTCTTTGGCTTTTTCCAACATATCTCTCAAGAGTTGCTTGTCAGCCAACATAGTATCCCTTTGCTTGTTCTTCATCCTCAGTTGAGTATTAGCTGTTCGGAGGCATTGACTTTGCTTCCTCAAGTAATCTCTTTCAACTTTCCGCTTCTTTCCAATCTCCTTGATGGTTCGCTTACTTTCCGAGTTCTCCCTTTTTTGAAGGGCACATTCTTGTTGAGATTTTAGCAAGTCTTCCTCCATCTTCTTATTTTTTACAATTAACTCCTCTATCTTGGCTTTCAAGGCTTCCTCTTCAAGAGTAGGTGAGGGAACAGGTATTCTTGTCGGGAGATGGGAGGGACTTTTGAAAGGAAGCTTGACAATGGAAACTCTATTCAGGATCCATCGGTAGTATTTGTCCTTCACGACATGGCTTCGAGCTCCTAGTTCTTTTCCTTGCCTGTGGACCATCTTCCACGCATTTGCTATATCCCGAATAGCAGAGGTACAATCTCCTTTTGAGTAGCGAAGGACAAAAGGAATAAGTGATTCTTCATCAGGTGGCCCAAGCAATGGATAAGCTAACTGCCGTTTGGCTATGACAGGGTTGTAGTTAATGCATCCTTGTGTGCCCATAAGAGGAATATTCGGGTAGCTTCCACAATGATGAATAATGGTGTCAACCTTCAACCATTGTGGATACCACCTTACTTTGTCAGCTGTGAGCCCCATCAGGTGATTGGCCCATTCACACCTGTTTTTTGTTACTAACTGGCATAATTTCAGATCAGAAATAGGACATTCAACTTTGCCGACTTGGTGGAAAACATGTGACGTGAGCCACACATACAGAGCAGGTAGACAACAAATGATTCTTTTTCCACCTTGTGTAGAACAAAAGTCCATGGTGTAATATATATTTGCCAAGATAGCAGTGACAGGATTTTCAGACTTGAATTTATGGGCAAGGAAAATGCCAATGGCATCATAGTCTATGTAATTGTCAATGTTGGGGAACAAGATAACACCATAAATGGTTAAAGCCAAAGTATCCATGAAGGCTTCCCAATCTCTCTTCTCAGCCAGCAAGTGCATGTGCCTCTCAAAATATTCCCGATCAAACCCCAGGACTTGATTTCTATTTAACTGCTTACTTCTTAAGACTTCCGGATTAATCCTTAGGATATCAGCGATGGTAAGAACATTCGCATGGCGTCCAAGGTGGCGGTAAGGCATTTGTCCCTCTAGTGGCATACCCAGAATCTGTTCGAACTCCTCAACAGACGGAGCTAATTGAAAGTCTTGGAAAGTGAAACAACGGAGAGGTGGGTCATAAAACTGAATCAAAGTAGTAATTGCTTCGACTTGTACTTCCACTTCTAGCAATTTTAGGATCCTCCCATATCTCCTTGAAAAAAACATTTTCTGATTCATATCCAATTTCTTGCCTAATGCTTACAGACTGGTTGTATCGACCTTCCTAGCCTTGACATACAGTAATTTTTTTAACTCAGGTATATTTGTACCACAACTATCCGATCTCATGTTAATTTCCATACTTTCACTCAGAGGTGCTGGCTAAGCTCTTGATAGCTTCCTGCGAGAACATGAGAAATGAGAAAATCAGTCACTAGAACTGACGTGTTTTGCAAATCGATACTCCCCTAGTAACTTTGAAAATATTTTTGTATTCAGGGAAGTTTCGATTTGACAAAACTTATGACAAATCAAAGGTCATGTGAGCTACGGATTTTCTGATCATTGTCAATAAAAAATTTTATTTTTTTTTGATGATTTTTTTTATACCCTTTTTTTATTCAAAACATCCGTAACTCAAATCCCAAAGACTTGTGCATAAAAGGAAAGGACTACTTGCCCATTAAAGAATCACGGGTTAAAAATACGTTATTTTTGGAAGAAGTAATCCACTAAATGGGTAAGCGGTCCTCTCTAATTTGGATCATAAAAGAAAGCGAGAATGAGGAAAGGTATAAGTAAAGTTTGCCCCTTTGTGTCTTAATTCAGGTTTTTCTGGAGGTCTCCTAATGGTTCTAAAGTTCATCTATCAGTGATACCTCGCATTAGGTGGCTTGTTCTAAAACTTCTAAAGGTCACTAGAGCCAAGATCCTATTCATGGTGTTGATCACAAATAGTAAGAAGTATACTAAGTGTGAGCACCATGAATAAGTTGAACTCTAGCTGAGGTTCTCACGGTAACCAGACAGGAAGTACATCCCAAATGGTTCCGCTATCAACCTCTCCTAATCTTAAGCTTATTTAGGCCCGGGTATAGGGTCCCACTCAAAAGTGTGTGCAAATTGTGAGTGTAGTGTGTGAAAGAGGCATTCAATACCTGTACCTTACTCATCCTGCACATAGAACAAACACAGAGCAACAAAATAAAGTCGACTACCCTAGGGTTCAATGATAAGGAACTAAACATTGATAAGGAAATAAAATAAAAGAAGAAGTTAAATAATTAATATGCTAATTAAAACATGCGCTATCAAATTGACTGGCTTGACTCTCTAAGTCCCCAGTGAAGTCGCCATCTGTCGCGACCGGGATCGCGGCGGCGCGGCCGACCCTCGAAACGGATTTAAATAATAAACAGGGAGTCGCCACCAATATTTTTTTTAGGATAAAATAGTGGAAAAACCTTTTGTTAAAGCACTGGTTATAAAAATGAGATTCCATGATTCAGGAGTCTGATTACAGGTGAGGAAGGTATTAGCACCTCACAACTGTCCGTTATAAAAAACGGTTACCTCAATTTGATAGCGCGCATTATAGTTAACCCGATAATTAACTTCTTCATGAAAAGAAAAAAAACGTACGGAATGACAAAATAAACAAAATAAATAAAAATCAACGCAAAATATTTACATGAGATTAACAGGACGTCTCGTCCAAATTAATCTCGCTCCTTCTTTTTCTTTAAAGAGATATTCAAAAATATGAGATTAACAGGACGTCTCGTCCAAATTAATCTCGCTCCTCCTTTTTTTCTTTAAAGAGATATTTAAAAATATGAGATTAACAGGACGTCTCGTCCAAATTAATCTCGCTCCTCCTTTTTTCTTTAAAGAGATATTTTAAAAATATGAGATTAACAGGACGTCTCGTCCAAATTAATCTCGCTCCTCCTTTTTTTCTTTAAAGAGATATTTTAAAAATATGAGATTAACAGGACGTCTCGTCCAAATTAATCTCGCTCCTCCTTTTTCTTTAAAGAGATATTTTAAAAATATGAGATTAACAGGACGTCTCGTCCAAATTAATCTCGCTCCTCCTTTTGATAGCAAGACAAAAAGGAAACTCTAAAAATTAAAAAAAGAAAGGTGGGCCCGACAGGAACTGTTTCCCGCTCCTACGTATTCTCGAGCTTTCGAGAAATCAGGGTCACGTAGTTCTTTAAAATGTTGTTTTTTTTAGGAAACGATTAGGATGATATTGATAGGCATCATTTTAGTGAAGAATCTATACAAGGCGAAGTGCTTCGCACGTGCACGGATCTTATAGAGACTGTGTAGACGGAAGTATTTTCCGTACGACACTGATTAAGAAAAATTAATATATATAAAATAACTGAATGGGAGAGGAAAACGAGTGCAAAAAATGAAAAAAACGAGCGAAGAATAAGAAAACCGAGTGAAAAATAAGAAAACCGAGTGAAAAAATGAAAATCCGAGTAAAAACAGAGAAAACCGAGTGAAAACAGGGAAAACCGAGTGAAACAGTGACAATATGAGTGAAATAGTGAAAATCTGAGTGAAACAGTGAAAAATTTGAGTGAAACAAGTGAAAATCTGAGTGAAAATAAGGGAAACCGAGTGCAAAATAGTAAATCCTAGTGAAACAGTGAGAATCTGAGTGCAAAAATAGTAAATCCGAGTGAAACAGTAAGGATCTGAGTGAAAATAAGAGAAACAGAGTGCAAAATAGTAAATCCTAGTAAAACAGTGAGAATCTGAGTGCAAAAATAGTAAATCCGAGTAAAACAGTAAGGATCTGAGTGAAAATAAGAGAAACCGAGTGCAAAATAGTAAATCCTAGTGAAACAGTGAGAATCTGAGTGGAATAGTAAAAATCCGAGTGGAAATAAAGGAAACCGAGTGAAACAGTGAGAATCCGAGTGGAAAGAGGCTTATCGGGTGAAATTTGAGCAGAGAAGAATGATTGGGACAAAATTTGCAAGTCCGAGAGGGAAAAGGGAGCTGGAAGGAGTGCTGTTGGGTGAGAGTGTAGAGGATGTTGGGGTAAAGAAAGTTTGAAAGGTAAGGGGTGAGTGAAGTGAGAGGGAGAGAAGACTTGGCGTGAGAGAGAGAGAGAACAGAGATTTGGCAGAGTTTCCTCGTCTGAAAAAATGCCCCCCTTCAGCTGCCCTCTGCCCATCCCATTTATAGGCTGGCCCGAGTGGAATGCCAGCTCAGGCTTCCACTTCCGAGTGGAATGCCAGCTCAGGCCTCCACTCGGTTTGGGTAGTGGGGGACAACGGCTGGTGGGAATTTTTAATTCCCTCCACCTCCGCCCCTGTCTGCCAGCCACCTCCGGGATTCCTGGATCCACTTTGGGGTGGAATCCAGGTCAGCATGTGAATCCGAGTGAAGAGAGTGGAAATCCGAGTGAAAATGGTGTAATCCGAGTGAGAATGGCTCGGATTAACCTTCCAATCAGTATTCATCCACACTGGCAGTCAAATCCGAGTGAAAATGGTGTAATCCGAGTGAAAAATGGTGTAATCCGAGTGAGAATGGCTCGGATCAACCTTCCAATCAGTATTCATCCATACTGGGAGTCAAATCCGAGTGAGGATGGTGCAAATCCGAGTGAAAATGATGGAATCCGAGTAAGGAGAGTGGAAATCCGAGTGAAATGGTGGAATTCCAAGTGAGGAGAGTGGAATCCAAGAGAAAATGGTGTAATCTGAGTGAGAATGGCTCGGATCCACCTTCCAATCAGTATTCATCCACACTGACAGTCAAATCAGAGTGAAAATGGAGTAATCCGAGTAAAAATGGGGAATCCGAGTGAGAATCACTCGGATCACCCTCTCAGTCAGCATTAGGAGTCAAATCCGAGTGGGAAAAGGTATTCCCCGTAGAAGGCCGAGTGAGAATACTCCTTTCCGAGTGGTTTTACTCGGTTTGTGGTTGCTGTGAGACATTCAAATGCAAACGAGTGTAAAAGCCTCGGAACCGACTCTAACGATTGGGAAATGACTTGAAATTGACTCGGAGCCGATTGAAAATTAAGGAGAATGACTCGGAAGTTGAAATGGCTTGGATCTTGTTTGAAGAAGCAAACTGACTGAATTGCCAGTCAATTCCGACTGGAAGTTGATGGAAATGGACTCGGGAAAGGTTTGAAGGAGGACTCGGAGGTTGAGTGTAAAGGAGGACTCGGAACCGAGTGACCAACGACACGGAACCGACTAAAATGGCTCAGAAATTGGAATTTTGGTTATTTTCACTCGGAATAGCATTGACAGTGAAGTATTTCACTCGGAACTGACCCATTTTGAGTGATCCCACTCAGATTTGATTATTTTCGAGTCATTCCACTCGGAAATTCTTCATTTTGACTCATTCCACTCGGAAATGCTTTATTTTGACTCAGATTTGATCATTCTGAGTAGTTCTACTCGGATTTGCTCCATTCTGAGTAGTTCCACTCGGTTTTGATCATTTCTGAGTAGTTCTACTCGGATTTGCTCCATTCTGAGTAGTTCTACTCGGTTTTGATCATTTGTGAGTAGTTCTACTCGGATTTCTCTTCAACAGTGGCATATTGCACTCGGATTTGATCTGTTCCGAGTCCTTCTACTCGGAAATGATCATTTCCGAGTCCCTTTTTTTTTTTAAAAAAATTATTTTTTTTTAAATCTTTTCATTTGCGGATGGGCTGAAATAGGTGTTCACAGTGACCTATTAAACAGGTTACCATTAATTAATCTTAACCGTCGATTAACATCCAACGGTTAATATTCTTTAGTCAACCATAAACCTATCAGGCAAAAGTATACCATAGCCAGCACCCAAGAGTCATGCAGGAAAGGTTCCTTATGTTGAAAAGACTTAGGGGTTTTTGGCACTTTGTCTTGTTGGCTTCAAGCAAAAGCGCAACCATTAGGCAGTTCTTATTGGCGGCATAAGTAGTGTAGTAGTTGAAGGCTTTGTTCCAACTTTACTCTTAGGTAAGTAATAATTCCCAAAATATACTATGCATCTTTGTGTCTTTTTTGTGTGTGTGTTGCTTTTCTTAGTGTACAAGGAATGAATTGGTTCTTTGTTTGCATGTTTGTTTATTTTAAAGTTTTTCACTTTTTGATGTTTTGTGTGTTCATATGTATCCATTATGACTTCATCTTCAATTAACAATTTTTAGACTTGTTAGTATGTGTTTTCATTATCTCTTATGTGAATTGTTATGTAAAGAGGGGTTTTGAGATTAATTATGTGTCTAAGATGACCACACTATGTGAATATGTATCAATATACAAAGGAATTAAAAGTGAGGAAATAAAGAAATTAATCTAGCTATTAATTACATGGTCAATGATCAAATCAAGGAATGATTTGATTACATATTTACATTCTAACATTCCCCCTCCGGCTGGAGCATACATGTCATGTGTATCCAGTTTCTTTTATAATTTGCAAAACTCAATTATAGCATAACACACTAGTATCAAAATTATCAAAGTTCCATAATGTGAATCTCGATGGGTATCAATAGTCCATTTAAGACTAGTTTCTTGATTTAAATCTCGCCCATTAATAATTTCTCCCTTTCCTAATTCCTTTTTAACATTGCTAATTTGTTTTCCATGAAGCATATCATGTCTCTCGCAAGATCTCCTAACAACATTTAACAAAGTAGACACTAAATTGAAAAGAGATGCAACTTGAATGTTCATTTTGCTATAGCAACTAGTATTAGTTGTAATTGATGAGCAAAACAAGGTACATCAAATATAAATGAGTTCTCCTTTAAGATTATAAGACTAAAAAATTCACCTTGCATGTTGCTAGCACCATCGTAACCTTGTCCATGAATTATTGATACACTAAGCCCATATTTACGAAAAAAAAATCATCAATTATCATTTTCAATGATAAAGCGTAGTATCTTTGACATGTATTACACCAAGAAATCATTTAAGAATGCTTTTTTTTATTAACATAACGCAAAGCAATTGCCATTTGCTTCTTGTTAGATATGTTTCATGCCTTATCAAATATAATAGCAAAATGTTCATTTATATGTTCACTAAAGCATTAGTAGTGTTCAATGCAACAACATTAACAATATCTTTCTAGATGCTTGCAGCAGCTAATTGATAATTTCCTAGAGCATTTTTCAAGATAATTGTATAGATTCATTATGATCAGCAAGAAAGTTAAGAAGTTCGAGAAAATTACTTTGATTAGCAAAATTAGATGATTTATCATGACCACGATCCTCGCCCCAATAGAAAACGAACACAATCAATTGATGTAGTTAAACATCTTCTATACAAGTCACGAACTTAGTCAGATTGCTTTGAGATTACAACTTCAATATGTTGATTTTGATTAATCAAATCTTGACATTTCTTATTCTAACTTGCAAATTCATCTCTTACAAATGAGTCACTAGCAGCTTGCTTCCCCAAATCAGGCTTAAAAAGGTAACAACATAAATAAAATGTGACATCTTTTTATATATTATTGACGTTGACTGTCGTGGTCAGTCAAATTAATACATTAAAAATAATGTAGTACCAAGGTGTGAACCTAGGTCGTTCTCTCAAAGATCAACATAAAATTTAGTTTTAAAATAATTTTTAACAAATAAAAATTCAACAAATATACAAAGGTATTTGGGGGTTTGAGTTTGATTGTCACAATACAAAATACAGAATACAAAATAATATGAAACAAATAATTAACAAGCGATTGATTTTCTTGGAGTAATTGTAATTTATTTTATCCTTGGATTTCAAAAGATTTCTATATATTTTCCTTATTATCAATCTCTTAGTTCAATTTGAATTAATCAACTAAGCGTCTTTTAATTCACAATTCCTTTACTTACATTCAAATTGAATGAACATGTTAATCAAGCATCCTAATTAAGAAAAGGAGTCAAGATTGTAAATTCTAGGAATTATTGAACATACATAGAAACATTGCCTACATACATAATCTAACTTCAACGTTATGGAATTAAGCAAACCACAACTATTAAGATTGATTTTTGAAACATTCATTAAGCATGTACATTTCTTAATCTATCTTAATTTAAATCTTATTCAATTCTAATTGTATAATTAAATTGATTAAGCATACAACTTAATTAAACAAAATAGAAATCAAATAATCAAGCTAAAATTATGAAGAGATTAATAACAAGGAAAGATATTAAAAATCAAAACCTAAAAAATAACATTACAACATTCTCCAAGAAAATCAATCTAAAAGTCTTAGCCTTCCATTAACACAATTATAACAAACAAATATAGAAATAAAAATTAGAATTGCAAACCAGGAATTTCCGGTTGCTCCTAAAATTCCTCTGCTCTTTCTCCTAGCTTCTCCTCCTTCATGCTATTTTTTCTTCAGCTCTTAGCTCCAATTTATAAAGTTTCCATGGCTGAATTTTTGCATTAAAAATCCAGCCCATCACCTTGCCCATTAGCCTTTCACGTTGGAGACCAAGCACTAAGGAAACATTGCCAATTCATACTTTATGGCTTGAGAATGCAAGCCATGCTTTTATTTTATGCAATAAAGTGACAATATTTTGTCTAGACATTCAGCACTTTAGGAGCTTTTACGTTGGAACCATTTAGCATTGTCTATTATTTGTATTGAATAATTTTGGCACATAGAACCTTGCCTTGTTGCATTCCGTGAGTGGAGTTGATAAAAAATTTGCATAAAATATTGGTACATGGGACCTTGTTTAGGTGCAACTAAAAATGGACTTGTCATGACCAATGAATTGCATAAAATAATGGGTATATGAAGCCTTGTAGTGGTTATCACCGTGTGGAGCGTTTGGTTGCCATTTTATTTGCATAAAATATTGGCCCTTGGACTTTGTTGACCGTGAGAATGAATTGGAGAAAGTGGTATCTTTTGTTTTGCAATTTTCTTCATGTAGACCAAGTGTGGGCCATGGAGAGCATAGAAGAAAGGTGATGCAATTGTTTAATATTTGCCAATGAAGTCCTTTGCAATTTTGGGTGCAACCGTAAGAAGCACTTGGTGACCAATATTTTGCATTAAATTATTGGCAAAGGAACCTTGCATTTTTAGAAAGCATACCAACGTGAATTGTCTTCCTTTTAGCCTTTGAAATTCACGTTAATACACTTATTAGAGGTAGGAATTTATTTTGTTTGTTGATGAAGCATGGACAAGGTTTTGCCAATTTCACATTAATATACTTGTCAAGAAGTAATTATTGTAAATTGAAATTAGAGAAGATACATCTTAGTTGATCTAAGATGAATGCTCAACATACTTTTATGCGCTTCTTCTAGGATTGTTCTTCTTAGATTAGTATCATCTGGTACACAAATTCTGCTTCTGATTCTCCAAATTCCATCTAATCCTTCTTGTAATCCCATATCCTTTCCGTTCGCCTGCAACCCTTTCAACTCCTGTAATTGCAAGTCCTCTGTCTGCCTTTCACCTATCAGCTTCAGAAAATCATTGGTTATCTTCAAAGTTCCCAAAGTCATACTTTTTGAAGATTTTAACTCCATACCCAAGTTTATATCTCTGAACTGTTCTATCATCTCCATCTCTTTTACCATTAAGGATGCCATATGAATGGATTTCCTGCTAAGTGCATCTGCTACCACATTTGCTTTTCCTGGATGGTACTTCAAATCAAAATCATAATCTTTAAGAAACTCCATCCACCTACACTGCTTCATGTTCAATTCCTTCTGATCGAACAAATACTTTAAGCTCTTGTGGTCACTGAACACTTCAAACTTGACTCCATACAAATGGTGTCTCCAGATTTTCAGAGCAAATACCACTGCTGCCAATTCTAGATCATGCGTCGGGTAGTTCATCTCATGTGGTCTCAACTGTTTAGAAGCATACGCAACCATCTTCCGTTGTTGCATCAAAACACAACCTAAGCCCATCATAGAAGCATCGCAATAAACCACAAAGTCTTCTTATGGATTAGGCAAAGTTAAAACTGGAGCAGATGTAAGCTTCATTTTTAGTTCCTGGAAACTTTTCTCACACTCTAGAGTCTAAACAAAAGGTTGATTCTTCCAGGTTAGACGAGTCATTGGTAGGGCAATTCGAGAAAACCTCTAGATGAATCTCCGATAATAACCAGCTAACCCTAGGAAGCTTCGTATTTCAGTGACTGAAGTAGGTCTCTCCCAGTTTGTTATAGCTTCTATTTTAGAAGGGTCCACAGATACTCCTTCGCTTGAGATTACATGGCCTAGGAACTTTACCTCTTTCAACCAGAATTCACATTTAGACAACTTAGCATATAACTGCTTCTCTTTCAGGATCTGCAATACCACTCTAAGATGCTTTTCATGCTCCTCCCATGTCTTAGAATAAATCAGAATGTCATCAATAAAAATAATAACAAACTGATCCAAGTATGAATGAAACACTCGATTCATGTAATCCATGAACACAGCTGGAGCATTAGTTACTCCGAAAGGCATCACAAGATACTCGTAATAACCATAGCGTGTTCTAAAGGCTGTCTTCGGAATATCCTCAGACTTGACACGAATCTGATGGTATCCTGATCGTAGATCAATCTTGGAAAATACAGTAGCACCTCTCAATTGATCCATCAAATCATCAATTCTGGGCAAAGGATATCTATTCTTCAGAGTTAATTTGTTCAACTGACGATAATCTACACATAATCTCATGCTTCTATCTTTCTTCTTGACAAGTAATACTGGCGCTCCCCATGGTGACACACTAGGCCTGATGAAATGTTTCTCCAACAACTCCTCAATTTGCTTCTTCAGTTCTGCTAGTTCAATAGATGACATACGATATGGGGCCTTAGATACTGGTTCTGCTCCTGGAATTAAATCAATTGAGAATTCTATCTCTCGTTCTGGAGGTAAACTTGAGATATCCTCAGGAAATACTTCAGGGAGTTCAGAAACAACTGGTATCTCGATTGCTTTAGATTCACCATCTCCTTTGGAAAGAGTAAACAAGGCAAATAATTGAATTTCACCTTGTAAGGCAAAGATCTTGAGATTGTCAGAAATAAGATTTTCTTCTGATGGAAATATCATGATCTTGTTATGATAATCCACCAAGACTCGATTCGCTGATAACCAGTTCATCCCTAGAATTACTTCTAGATCCTTCAAAGGTAAACAAACAAGATCGACAAGAAAATTTCTACCTTCTATGAGCATAGAACAATCGTTACACACCTTAGTAGTCCTAAGTTGTGTACCGGTGGGAGTGGAAACAATCAGATCATATATCATAGGCTTCACAGGTAATTGAAGACATCTAACACACTCATCAGAAATAAAAGAATGTGTAGCACCAGAATCAAATAACACAGATAAAATGGTACCATTGATCTCACACTTACTTTGCACAAGATCGTCTGCTTGGTCTGCCTCTGAACCACTGATGGCAAAGACTCTTCCTATTACCGATTGCAATCTTTGGTCTATTGACCCCTTATTCTATCTTGGAGGTTGATCAGCACGCGTGTTTCCTCCACGACCTCCCTGATAATTGGAACATCTTTGATGATTCATAGTGTTGTTGTTGTTGTTTTGGCGGTTCTGGGGGCAATTTGGACTGATGTGACCTTTCTGATTACAACGATAGCAAGTGACATCTTCAAGACGTCCGTTACAATCACGTATATGATGGTTACCTCTGCACTTTAGACATCTTATATTATTACGTCTTTCAGAAGATAATGATGATGATGATCCTCCCTTGAAACGACTTGGATAGAACGATCCTCTCCTTTTGAAAGCAACGGGTTAAGGTCTCAGTTGTCTATTGGCCTTTTCTTGTGCCAACCTGGCTTGGTGATTTTCTTCAAAAATTCAGCATTTATTAATCAAGATAGGGAAACTCTGAATTTTTTGATATCCGATAGCCTCTTTGATTTCAAGATTCAGCCCGTTCTCGAATTTGACATATTTTGAGGCTTCAGCACCAGCCTATTGAAAAAGAGGGTAAAAGAGAGATAATTCCTCAAATTTCGCAGCATACTCACCAACAGACATTGAGCCTTGTTTCAGCTCCATAAATTCCAGCTCTTTTCGGCTTTTTACACTCGTTGGAAAATATTTCTCCAGGAAACAGTCTTTGAAGTTGATCCAGTCCAAAGGTCTGTCAGTTTCAATCATACGAGTTCTGGCATGTATCCACCAGTTTTCTGCTTCCTCAACCATCATATAAGTGGCATACTCTACCTTTTCGAATTTTGTGCAGGGCAAGGCTCAGAAGATGTGCTCCATTTCCTTAACCCATAGGTATGCTACCTCCGGATTATAACCTCCTTTGAATTGTGATGGCTTCCTTTTTAGGAAGTGATCTAATCCGTAAAGTCCTCCAGCACTTCTTGGTTGATTTTGCCTCTCTATGGCTTTAGCCAAGTGGTTGAAAGCAGCTGCCATATCGTTGTTGTTGTTGTTGTTATTTCTTGCCATCCTACATTCGTAGTTTGGTTTATACTAATTCTAAGGGAAAATATATTGTATTATAACATAACTATAAGTATTCTACAGTTTATCAGTTAAGCAATAAATTGTATAACACATCTATCATATTACCAAACAGTAATCAAACAAATCATTTTGTAATTTATCAGTTAGGCAAATCATATAGCACATACTTAACATAGTTTCAAACAAGTAATCAAACAATTCACATAGTATATCAAGAATGAATACATGTCATAGCAATTGGTCCTGAATTTTTGAAAATGCTCTGATACCACCAATGTGACATCCTTAGTAATTTCTCGAATAAATTTTTCGCGTTTTAAAAATCATTTTTGAAATTTGTAGTAAGTCATGTAAAAGTTGATAAACGCGGATTATTATCATACATACTAATCGTGGATAATCAAAGTCATGAAATAATTATATATAGCGGAAACGATTTAGAAAAATACAGTACATGAAACATTATATTATTACAACCCATCAAAATAAAATAAAGTCAAATTCCAAGCAATAATTCACGTAAACTCCATTCATGGCATCACTCTTCATTCTGTGTAGCATTCACTGTAAAAATTAATGTACGAGTGAGACAGAATATTGAATAAATATAAAATAAATAAAATTGCACAAACACAACCAACAAGGCACAATGATATGATGAATATGCCAAACAAGTTCATTTATAAATCTTTAATTAGTCACATGATGTCATGCTGGATCCATTTGGTTTGGTGGGAATACTGTAGTAAAAAGTCTCATAGAGACTCCATTAGGAATTAGCATAACCATGAATCCCTACACCTTTATGGCTCCTGCGAAAATAAGTGCACAAGTAGGAATTAGCATAACCATGAATCCCTACACTTTCATGGCTCCTACAGTACCGAAGTACACAAGTAGGACTTAGCATAACCATGAATCCCTACACTCCATGGCTCCTGCAAAAATAGGGCTTAAACTCATCATAGAGTAACCCCCCACCAGGGTAGGCAATCATGGAACCCCTAAATTCCATGGTACGTCCAAATGCTTATGATGCATGAATGCCTTTAATTCTCTTTATCATTTAACATACCATGATATCAACATTTCCAAAATCACTTGGAAAACCACAAGTCCTTAAAGGACACATCACATATAATAATTTTTAGAATCATGGATTTACTGTTTCAACCACATGTATCAATATCCGCAAGGCATTCATGTATATATATATATATATATATATATATATATATATATATCAATTTAGTCATTCGTAATTATTCACCACCAAAGTATACAAACTGTATAATACTCATTAGACACTCAACATCATCCATAACAATTCATAGTCACTCAAGAATTCAATAATAAATTGTTACCCATAGGGAAAATATCATTTTCATCTATAATAACCATTATAAGTAAGTTTCTGCATTTCTAACAGCAACATACGTTAGTAAAACAGCCATAACATGAGCAAATCAAATCCTTTTTCAGTGATTCTACTTTTTGTAGTTCCATAATAAAATTATCTACAACTTTTATTAAGATCATAATTTAAAATTTCAAACAGAAACACCACTTATCCACAGAATACAAAACTGCCTCAAAGAGAGTTTTCAAAACGTACATATGTTAGTATTTTCAACGTTTCTGGAGCTACAAAAATAATTTTGGCATGGGACTAGTTCTAAATTACTCCTAACACAAATATCTACAACTTTCATGAATACCATAATTTTATATTCCAAACAGAAACACCTCGTATTCACAGAATACAGAACTGCCTCAAAGAGAGTTTTCAAAACGTACATATGTTAGTAATTTCAACGTTTCTGGAGCTACAAAAATAATGTTGGCATGTGACCAGTTCTAAATTACTCCTAAGACAAATATCTACAACTTTCATGAAGACACTAATCACTAATTCTCACCACAAAATTCCCAGTTTTAAAAATAAGATTCGTATTTCATTGTTAACAGATTTTCAGCATGAACATATTTCTGTATTTTGGGCATATCTAGAGCTACAAGCATCTTTTTAACTTTAAACCACATTTTATGGATTTCTAACATAAATATACACAACTTTTATGAAGACATCAAAGGATGATTATGCATGTATAATTCCCAGAATATTAATATATACACAAAACATGGGATAAATATTCTACTCGGACATGCTGTAGTATTTTGGCTATAACCTTTGCTAGACATATCCAAATCAATTGATTCAAGTCTCAGAATTCACATAAGAAAAAGATCTACAACTTTAATGAAGAAGTCAGAATCAAATTCATATGTTTTCAGCTTCAAAATTGAGCAACAAAATACGAAAATAAAACTGGAATCCTAGGACAGCATACAATTCTACCCATTTCATAATCATTCACAACCCTGTCCCCTCTTACTTGGATTGAAGATAGTTGGCTGATTGAAAATGGTCTCCTTGCTGTCCTAGCTTCAGATTGAAGGGCCTTGAGGGAGAAGAGTAAAAGAGAGGAAGAAGATTTACTGGCTTTGTTCTAAGAAGTTCTGGTCTTAGCAGAGGCAATGTTAATAATGCAAGGACAAGTGGGGGACAGCTTTCTTATGAGTGGATTGCTAGTGGGCTGTTAGTGGAGATAATGGAGATTTAGATAAGAAAGTAGGCTATATTAGTTGTCCACTTCTACCGCCTGTGTGACATCCTGACGCTGTTGAGGGCGGGGAGTGATCGCCGGTGCATGGGCACGGACAAGGAGCGGCTCCTGGCAGGCTTCCAGCGGGGAATGTGGCATCCCGGGCACTGTTGAGGGCGGGGAGTGATCGCCGGTGCATAGGCACGGACAAGGAGCGGCTCCTGGCAGGCTTCCAGTGGGAGGGACACATGAACGAACCGAATACATACCGGAATGAGAGGGATCCAAAGACTGTATAGGTATGAGACTATACAGTCGAGGATAGCTTAAAGAAATGAATTCGTACTACCTATACCAACAAATGCATTAGCCTTTTCGGTAGCCTATCACTTAAGAATTCCAAAGTTAAGCGTGCTTAACTTGGAGTAATTCTGGGATGGGTGACCTCCTGGGAAGTTCTCAGGAAATGTGTGAGTGAGGACAAAAGCACATTGGAAAGGACTCGTGTTGGTCTGTGGGGCGAGTCGTTCATTCCTGAAAAGCGGCCGGGGCGTTACAGTGGTATCAGAGCCTAGCCTCTCCTAGTACGGTATGGTTTGGGGACGAACCAGGCGGAAGCTGGTGGGCATGTGACATCCTGACGCTGTTGAGGGCGGGGAGTGATCGCCGGTGCATGGGCACGGACAAGGAGCGGCTCCTGGCAGGCTTCCAGCGGGGAATATGGCATCCCGGGCACTGTTGAGGGCGGGGAGTGATCGCCGGTGCATAGGCACGGACAAGGAGCGGCTCCTGGCAGGCTTCCAGTGGGAGGGACACATGAACGAACCGAATACATACCGGAATGAGAGGGATCCAAAGACTGTATAGGTATGAGACTATACAGTCGAGGATAGCTTAAAGAAATGAATTCGTACTACCTATACCAACAAATGCATTAGCCTTTTCGGTAGCCTATCACTTAAGAACTCCAAAGTTAAGCGTGCTTAACTTGGAGTAATTCTGGGATGGGTGACCTCCTGGGAAGTTCTCAGGAAATGTGTGAGTGAGGACAAAAGCACATTGGAAAGGACTCGTGTTGGTCTGTGGGGCGAGTCGTTCATTCCTGAAAAGCGGCCGGGGCGTTACAGCCTGCCTAATGGAGTGGGTATGATTGAAGAAAAGTATATTAAAATATGCATAAAAGGGCAAGATTGGAGTCAAACGTTAATCTGACACTGAATACCGACTGGAATTCCACTCGGTCAGCCTCTGAACCGACTGGAATTCTACCCAGTCAGCATATATACCGACTAGAAATTGTCAGTAACGTGAAAAGAAGGAAATCCGAGTCCCTCTCGCTCAAGCGAAACCCTCTCTCGCTTGAGTGAGTGCCATACATTACACTGTCAGGGGAAGTTTCGCTCAAGCGAATACCGACTCGCTTGAGCGAGACTCACAAGGCTCGCTTATTCCATTCTCACTCGCTTAAGTGAGGAATTCATTCGCTTAAGTGAAATCCGACCAGAGGTCATCATTCCCCAAAATCGATCCTTCATCCACTCGGTTTCCACTTAACAACTTAATCCAGACCGACTCAAAGCTCTCATATTCCCACTCGGCAGAACCTCCTGGAACCGAGTCAGCTCTCAATCAGTCTTTCACTCGGCAATTTCAAACTAAATCATTCCTAAGCCGACTCACACTTACATAGTCTATCACTCAGTTATTTATTCTAAATCTGATTCAATACCTGATCGGTTCTCATTGGGAAATTCCTCACAACACCGACTCAACTCCTAATCAGTTCTCACTCGGTGAATTACCTCAAAGTTGTCTTATTCCACTCGACTGTACACTCGGTGAAATCAATTAAAACCGATTCCCAATTCTTAGGTTTCTGCTTGGTAGAATTCCTCTGAAACCGACTCATGCACTCAAGTTTACCACCCAGCAAAATAATCCTTACTGACCCATCATTCATTCCGTTCTTCTCTCGACAGAATAATCTAAACCGAGTCCTCTTTCACTCAGTCTTCAACACTCGGTTCCTCATTTGTAAACTCATCTTTGAATCCGTGTCTTCACTCACACGGGTTCCACTCGGTAAAACTTTTCAGAAACCGATTCTTCCCCATAGTTGTTCACTCACTCAGAATCTCATTCCCAAAGCTGACCTCTTTTCTTCCTCACTCACACAAAATTATTCTAGTGCACATCTGGACAATCATACACCGTGTGTCCCCATTCGGAACCCTACCACTCAGAAATACATTTTCCTCTGTACTTCACTCGAAAATGAAGGCACTCAGTGAATCTTTCATTCAGAATTGCAACGTCTGACCATGATTGACTTAGAAACGAGTCTTTGGAAAATACTTGACTCGAGAATGAGTCTTTTTGGGGTGTTTGACTCGGAAACGAGTCATTCAGAAATAATTGACTCGGAAATGAGTCATTTGAAGGCATTTGACTCGGAAACGAGTCTTTCAAACGAGTCTTTCTAAGTAATTTGACTCGGCAGTGAGTCACCCCAAGTTGAATCACTCAGATCCTTTCACCCAGAAGAGGTTCTATCAAACCCTCTTCACTCAGAAATGTCCCTGAGACAGGGATTCCACTCGGAAGAGATCCTCTCGGCTATGTTTTACTCGGAAAACACAACCTTCACTCGGAATTTTAATATTTCACTCGGAATTATTTTAGTCACTCGGAACAGAGCCTCTTCCTTACTCAGACAGTCTTTTCTAAGGCATGTTTCACTCGGAAAATGGATATTATCATCAAAGATCTATATAAATTCCATATTTATACTCAAAAATAGAATTTTTGAAGTAATATAAGCCATCCATTGGATGTTTTATTCATTGATTATTACTTACAGACCTTCTATACTTCATAATTTACAAAATGGGACTATTATTAAAAACAAGATGTTACACACAAAACCAGTCGTGAACTTATTCTTGATTGAGTGAAAGGTTACTTTCTGAGATGTCCTAATGAGATTTGTGACTTGTGATCAGAGTTCGCAGGAGTAGGTACGCTGACAGCTGCTACTTGTGTTGATTTTGTTCTTTTTGTTCTTTGATGATAGGCACGCAAATACAATGTGATCATTTTCCTGAAGCATCACTAAAATAGAATTTTCGAACGTTGAAGGAGAGTTCTTTAATCAAAATGCTTCTATCAGACTTTTGTTGTTCTATCAGACTTTTTAGAACATATATGTTTCCCCTTTGTTTTTACAAACTAATCTTCGTATCCTAAAATTACTTATACACTGAAAGAAATATTATGAACAGTTTAGACTTTATTTCTTTAGCGAAAATACTTAATGATTGATATAAACAAATCATAAAGTCTGGGATCTGGTCCAACAAGACTTAAAGCTTATATTTTTTTACCAGACTTTTTCTCAATAGTCCTTTTTGTAAATATATTTTTCGTATCTTATCATGATCATTGGGATGGTATATTGTAATTTTTTATTGCTTCCCGGGATCTTATGGTAAATCTTCTAAATTAATCTTTGTGTGTTGTTGTTAAAGACTTGATTCATAATGTTTTAAAGAAGATTGTTTCTTATCTAATGATGTTTTTCTCTTTAAAAAAATCTTTTCATTATCTATTGAAAATACATAAAGACTTATAAACATCATTTTAACTTCTAAAAAATTAAATTACAAATAAATAGAGTTACAAAATAGAAACATGGCAAGTATATTTTTAAGAATTAAGAGCCAAAATATAACAATATAAATATAATGAATACTACTATTAATTCAACATATTATGTGTAAAGACAAAATAGAACCATATCATTCATTCAAATAAAACATCAAATATGCAGTGACATACCATAACAAAAGGAAAAAGTAAAAAGTAGGTGAGGAAAATGAAAAAAACTAAATATAACAGTTAGTCATTTATCTTTTAAGTTTGTTTTAATGTGGTCCCTAATTGTTTTCTCATTTCATTCATGTTCCTTGACTTTTTAAAATGTGCTAAGTTAGTCATTCCATTAATTTTTACCCCATGTCATTATTGGAATTGGCCGACATGGCTACCCATGGAGATGTTAGAGTCGGGCTTGTTACTATTGGCCACTAGTTGTTTCCTCCATTAAAGCTTTAGGGTTTCCAATTATTAGATTTAATTTGGGGAAACTTGAACTTATGCTCCTAAATGAATCCTTCATCATGGCCAACTTGTCTATTTTGGTGTTTAGCAATGAAAGCAACTTTATGTGTAAAAAGTCTCCTTATTATGAATGTGTTGGCCACCACAAAGCTGCTCTTTAACCTTTAAGAACCACAAATAACTATGGAAGACAATTATGGGGGTATGGAAGTATAAAGTAAACTACTATTTTTTTGATTACCTTTTTTTTGTTCTGAACAATGTTAATGTTATGAATGGTATTGTTCTTGTAGAGTGAACTAGATTATGGGAGTTATGATTTCTTCCAGTGGATTGTAAATGTTGTTGAACTTGAGAATGATTTGTTGATTATAAGAAAAATAATTGCATTGAATATATCTCTTAAGGATTCAAAAAAATGGAATAAGTGGGTTTGTTGTATTTTCATAAACATCACCATTGACAAAAAAACATTTTTTTAACATAAAAAGGCCTTTATAATATCTAAACATGACCATTCACAAAGACAACATTATTCTAACATTAAAAGGCCTAATATAAAACAAAGAGTTCTAAACATAAGACTAAAATATTGAATAAATGTAATTCAATGTTAACTTTATTTTTTCTCTTTGGTGTTAACTTTGGCCTCAATTGGGCTGTAGCTACAAAAGCAGAAACACTATACTTTCTCTTGGTTGGGTCCGTGACAATAATAGTTGTTGGCTTGTGGCAATAACATTTGCTACAGGTTGAGTCTGAGTTATTGACAGTGTTTAAGTCATGGGTTTTGTCTCACTTGGGGTCTAAGGGATGGAGTTTGGGTTTGGTTATTGGAAGATTGTTGGGTTTAGGGATCCTCGAGTGGTGGTTTGGAAGGATAAATAGCCTTGTTGTGACCTATAATTTCACACATCCTGTATTTGGACTTCAATCCCTTCCTGGACAACCTAATGTCATTCTTCTTAGTTGAGTACTTTCTAAATTTCTTAGGCCTTCTGGCTTGTCTCTTGAATGATAGAGGTTGTATGGCATTTGCCTCAACCTTTTCCCATATATTCTTCTTAATGGTGGGCAAGATTATATAGCATTTTGCATAAATATCTTTTTTGTATATGGAATAGATGTAACTTTCGGGGGTATTATTCACTTTCTTCATACATGCAATTGCATGGTTACAGGGTGTCCATATCAGCATCCACCTTCTGTAGTTACATTCTTTAGCTTTAAAATCTATAATGAATTTATCAACAATATGATTAATATGGTTAACCTCATATATATTATCCCCTGACCACCTGCACATTAAAACAATATCACAATTAGTAGATTTGATTGTAACATCCCTAAATTTTAAAATAAATACTTATTTGAGTGAAATAATTAATAAAATAATTAAATATGAATTACTTGATATCCTAAAAATTTAGAAATAATTAAATTGAGATTTATTATGATTACTTATAATTTATTGGGACGTATATAGCTGGATTTAATACCTAATTAAAATACAGGTGTTGGGCCAAGTATCTCCAATTGAGGTACCGTTGGATAAGGCTATTAAGAATATTAATGTGAATACGAACATATATCCAGAATAATTTTTGGATAAGTATTGAGCCCATACAGTGATCCTATTTATTGTAAAACAGAGAAATTTTAATAAGGGACTCAATTATAACTTTTGATTCTCTCTTCTCCTCTCATTCTTACATTACTCTCTTTCTCTAAGGCAAGGGAACCCTCTTCCTCTTCTCTTCTTCTTCCTATCCAAAAACCTATCAAAGTGTGTGTGTACCCATTACTCCCCTCTATTTTTGTGTTCTTCTTACAAGCAAGGAGAAGCTTGTGGTGGTTGGAGGCTTCTTGTTCATCCTCATTTTCGTTTCCCTCCCTCTCTCTAGAAGTTCTCTTCATATTTTTGGCTTGAGGTAAGTTCCCTCACCATTTTCTTGAGCTTAAGCCCTAGTTTATAGATTATTTTAATTGGAAAGAGTGTTATGTGTATAGGTTATTGAATGGGAGCCATTATTATGCAAAACCCTAAGGTGAGGTGTAACAAATATATGGTTTTCTGAGGGTATAATATGGTACATAAAAATGACATTTATTATGGTGGAAGATAATGAGTATAAATGGTGGTTATTGGGTTTTTAATTAAGCCCTAACCCTAAGTTCTAGGGAAAATATGTAATGTGTTTAGAAGAATTGATTTTGAGAATGGAAGGTAGTTGAAATTATTAATGGCATTGACACCAAGTAGTTAACTTTAAACAATTAAATCTTGATGGTTTATATGGAAATAATTGTATGGTATGTTGTGTGGTGTAGGAAACGACCCCATTGACAAAGCGGGGTCTTCAGACCGCAATGAATAATACTACTTCTCTTGAGGTAAAATGGGGTAACATTTTCTAAATGCATGATTTCACCCATTATTGATGATATGTATAGATGTGTTTCCATAATTGGGCTTAGATGAATGTATTGATGAAATGTATAATTTGAAATGCATTTAGAATAATTTGTGTTATGTGGTGAATGATATTTGAGATGGTGATTATGATGTTGATGTTGATGTATGACGTTGTGAATTGCTTGAGATTGATTCTATGACTATGATAGAATTGAATATAAATGTGTTGAACATGCTATATTGTGTGGATTGATTAAAGTGTGTGGATATTGTTTGCCACTAACCATATATGTGAATGAAATCCAATGATAATTGGTGGTAATAAAGTATGATGATAACCTTGAAATGCACTAAGTGATATAGTAAGTTGTTGATTATGGAGTGACATTTTAGGATGCATAGTGTGAGAATGCATCGATCTGTATTATATCCATGGCATATCATTACGTTGCTTGCTTAGGGATGTTAAGGGTTCCAACAGGCGGGCCTAGTGGGAGGGCAGCCTATGCATGGGAAAATTTTTGTTGTTCCCTAGTGATTCGGTGGAATCATGAAGCTGTCCATAGTTTGATGGCAAAACATTCTATGTGGAGAGCCCAGTGGGTAGACGATTGTGATGAGTAAGTAACCTCGGTGTCCCTATAGGGCACTACTCTCTCGATGTGTGTTCGAGAGGGGGCCGTAGCATTTTTGGCAAATGAGGCCAAGTTGTTGATTTGTAAGTCATGGGGTGACTAGTGCTATATATGGGCGAGAATTTTGGCACCAGTAAAAGATGGAGTTATGCATGCAAAATTAAGAGACAAGTTTACATATTTACTACTGTAATAGGGGCATAGTAGCACACCTATGCTTAACCCACATAGTATATGGTTTTGTTCCCATAGTCGGATCTACGGTTTGGTAATGATTCCTTTGTGCATATGCATTAGCTATAAGAGCATTTGCATATAGCCGGAGATATGCCGAGTTTGGTAGCTCATGGTGGCGATGGATAATTGATAAGAAATGGAAAAGATTTATGGTACTAACCTTGAATCGATGGTTATGATTGGTGAGATTGCCAATAATTTGGTATGTAATGTAAATGTATTGATTGTACATATGCTTAATTGATATGAGTGATGTTGGAATTATATGTGGAATGATATTGTGTGTGGTCAAGTCATATGGTTCCATTGAGGAACATATGTTGTGCACATGTATATATATGTTATCATAATGTATGATATTGATTCATTTGGTATATGTTACTCACGTCCTAGTTGCCATTTTAAAGGTTGATATAGGTATGTTGGAAATCCTACTCTTTTGGAGGATGAGCTTGAAGAAGCCTTTAAGCCTTAGCCGATAATTATATAGTGGAAGGCATAATATATATATATATATATATATATATATATATATTATATAGTAATTGAATAGTGATGGTTATTCATTTTAAGGGTCATGTGTGAAAATTAGGCCTTAAGTATTTTTGAAGGCTAATTTTTGCTTATGCTCGCTCAAGCGAGGCTCGGGGGATAGCTCAAGCGAGAGTTTCCTTACTTAAGCGAGGCCACCTGAAATTAAACTTTTTTCTTTCTTTTCTTATTTTTGAGTCTTTTCTCATATCTTCATATATAGGACTAGGCGTATGCCCTATATACAAATTTTATTCCGTTGTTAAACATATTTGTTTTCGTATACATGTTGGGGCAATTAATTCTCGATCCATTTTCTTAATTGTTAAAACTTAGGTCTTTGGTTTTATGTGGTTCGATTCTTGATGTAAGGTCACATGTTCGGGGTTTGAAAACGTGAAAAAATTATTTGTATTTTAATTGAATTAATTATTATGATTACATCGGGATTCAGATCCGAGGGATCCGTGTCCTTACACATCACCTACAATATGGTAAATAATATCAAAACTAGTGCATATACATAATAAATTAGCAAACATATCTAACATGAATTTGTAAACTGATAAGTGTTTTAGAATACTGTTTTTAAGATCTAATTCTTTTAGTTTTTTTAAGTCATTTACACTGCATTTCCCTTGAATTCCATGATTTCTGTTTCCTTTCCACTGTTACTGTTCAGGTATTCTAATTTACAGAAATTAATGTAGTTAGAAGTCATATTTGAGACCTATCTAAAGTGCATGTGTAATTCTGACATATAAAAAATAATTTTATTTTGATAAAACAATATATATATATATATTAACATACTACGTATATATATATATATTATAATATATATCATACGTACATATATATTATATATGATACATCTATATTATATTATATATATATATAATATATCATACGTACATTATATATATAATATGTGTTAAACGTATTTATATATTATATATATAATATATATGTATGTTATATGTTATATATATATATATATATATATATATATATATATATTTCATAGGCTACATGGTCCATTATTTTCTAGCTTGAATTCCATAATCTGCAGTAGATCATTCTCACAGCTTTGCAAGTACCATAAGCCATTATTTTATTCAAAAATGGTTGTACATATTTCCTTTGTTTTCACGGTAATAAAGCTTACATGTTCAATTATTTTATTCCAACCATGACTTCACCCAAGACCTTTTGTCTTTCACGGTCATGAAAGTTCAACAAGTGCCAATTATTTAATTGAAACAATTACTTTGCACTTTGGTCTTTGCACGGTTCCATGATTTCTAAATTGCAAATTACTGAATTTTATCACAATAAAAGCTAAAGTGCAGCGTGGACTTATTCCAAATAGCTAGCTTCCAAAATTAATTTAGTGTCATGACTAAACTATTTTATGCAAGCCAACGAGAATTGTTATGGTGCCATGACCCTTGGTTTCCCAACGAAAATACAACAACAAAATGTTCCATAAATTAACAGGAAAGTGGACAGCTAAAAATAGGATTTCAGACGTTAAAATACAGAAAAAAGGGGACTTGGGAATATAAAAGGCAACGTAGGGGGAGGAAGAAAGGGGCATCAGAGTTTTGAAAAGGTTTTGGTGTAGAAACAGAGAGGAGTTTTTGGGTGTGAATTTGAGAAAGATACAACAAAGAAACAGAGGCATATAAGAGGGGAGAATTACAATTGGTTTGTGACAGAAATCAGTATTTATCTTTCTTCTCGTGTAATGTATTCTATGCTTTACTCTTTCTTTATTATCTGTATGGATTTTAATTTCTATATGAGTAACTAAATTTTTTATTTTGGGATGATGAGGGTGTCATAATATTTTGTGTTAATGTTGTTTTGATTTTTACATTAGTGAATTTCTATTTTCCAATTAATTCGAATTTTACTTAATGCTCTTAGTAATTCTGACCAACAATCTAAGTAATAAAACTACATGCTTGTGAGTATATTAGTAAGTTTCAATAGTTGGTAGGATTTACTGATTCACTAATTATTGGAAAGCTTTCGAATTAATCTTAAGATTTTGAAATACTTTTTGTGACCCCAGTAAAAATTCGGGAAAGTAATCAAAATTCTTTTGAGGAATTAAAAAGGGATTTTCACAAAGCAATAATGGGCTTTTCTTAGGGATTGAACGTGGTTCTCCATACGTTAGGTACATTAATAGTGTTCTGACCGGAACATATTAATTAACTGAAGGAAAATCTGTCTTGGAAAACTTAATTTGATTCTTACTAATTAAAAGTTAAAACTATTAATCTGAAATAGCATCTTAAACCCCTGGAATCCCAAGATACTCTAAACTCTTTTTTTATTCCAAGTAAACATTTTTTTACTATAAGGTAAATATTTTTTTTACTGTCTATCTTGTTTTGTTTTAAATACAGTGTGTTTGAAAACTCCAAATATGTTTGGCTGGATAATTAAATTTCAATATACTAGTACTCAAAAATAGTCCCTGTAGAGACGACAATCTTTTATATTACGCAATACAACCTGTGCGCTTACGGGCCCTGTCATAAACATTTGTAAATAATTTCAATTTCTCAATCCTTTGCTTTATCCTTAGAAGAAAATCATCACTATAAGTCAATAATTTTCTTTTGTTGTTGGCCCATCTTTCCATCATGTAAGTCTTAATGTTCTACATTATTGTGATAATAGGTTTCCCCTAGCTCCAAGTGTAGTTGAATTAAATGCTTCACATATATTGTTGACTAATATGTCACAACACATCTTGAATATTATCCTGAAAATTACAAAAAGTAAATACATAGCAAATGATATATTGTTAGGACAAAATTGAGTGTTCATACTCTCTATCTTGTTCCTCACAGTGATGCTCTTCACTCATTGTTTCTAATTACAGGATACATGTATATTTTTGGTTAAAAAATAGAAATATTCCATGACACACTAAAGAATAAATAGAGAAGAAGAGATAAAGAGAAAAAAGAGTGGATAAAGAATTCCACGATAAAGAGAAAGGGAAATACTAAAACAAAATAATTTAAGCTAAAATCTATTATAATTGAAAGTCTAAAATAACCCATTCTAACTATGTAAATATTACATAGGGGGAAACATCATATCATATGTAAAATAAAAGATACAAGTTATTAAAAGAAAAAGGATAATTAATTCTCTATTTTTATCGAGAAAAAAAGTTAAGACACGTATACTTTTCAATTCAACAAAAAATACCAACCCCGTCTACTCATGCTTGGTTTTGATCCATTGCAGTTAGTTCTTGATGTGAATAAAAAAGGACATGAACATTTTGACCTTTAAATAAAAACTTTTTGTATAAGAGAACCCTTGTTAAGCTTGAAGGGGATAAAAAAAGAATATACCTAGAAAGGCTTTGAAATGCTTAAAGAATGAAACTGTAGATTTGCATTAGCATATTAGGTGTGCCATTAGAATTTTTCAGATTGGGTGTAAAAATAGGGAGTAAAATAAGAGAAATATGTTCATGTTGAAAATAGTAACCTAAAAAGCTTCATACTCACATAATGTCGGTGTTGTAATTTCTTAGTAATGGCATTGGTGTAATTATATAAGAAAAGAGGGAGAAGGGTGGTGCAAGGAGGAAAAATGCATGTGCAGGAAGAAATACCCTAAGTTTTAAGTCAAAAGAAAAGCCCAATGTAAAATGACTCTTGAAAAATAATTTTAAATAGCAAAAACTTTTTCACCAACAAAGGGTGCTCTAAAAAAATTGGGAGAAAAATAATTGTATGTATAGGTAAAAAACATATAGTGGGCGGGAGAAAATTATTAATAAAAATTTCCTGTACCAGGAGTCAAACCCTAAACTCATAAAACACAATATAGTACGACAACTACTGAAACAACTGGTTCCTTGATGCAAATGAGAAATATTATTCATAATAATCCTTTGTATTATGTATATATGTAATAAAAACTTAAATAAAACATATATATATATATATATATATATATATAACACGTTAGTATTATATATTAAAATGTACAATATATAATTTATAAATTAAATATAAATTTATAATATTAAATATATAATTTATATATTAAAATATCATATATAAATATATATATTTTATATTAAAATATTTTAATATATATTTTATATACATTAATGTTTATATATAAATTAACATTAATATATATCTTTTATATTAAATATGATATATATATATATATTAAATATGAGATATATTAACGTTAGTATATATCATATTTAATATAAAATATATATTAATGTTAATGTATATAAAATATATGATCCGGTTCGGATATCAGCCTCCATACTATGACGTTGTCTTGACTATTCTAGAAGGTCAATCGGTATTACAGGTCAATATCCGGACTATAAAAATACCGCTCTAGGAGCTCTCCCTTCACCGGTTATCCGAGATAGCATCTAAGACACCTTATCCGCTCTCATTTTTCTGTTATGCATAATCGTTCGCTTATACTACGACAGGATAAGTGGTTATACTACTTATCACGATTGATACCCTGCACAACAGAAGATGTCTGTGTCACCTGTCAAAAGGTGCAAAGTACAACTACAGGAGCGATATACGGAAAAGGTGGATCTTCCCCATTCCTGTGACAGAATCATACACTGATTATTGACCTATCCTGGATCGTACACTGAGTATTGAACTACTATGAATGATACGCTGCACACGGCATCAGAGCCCCCTGGCCCACTTACACCCAACGATTCATTTTCCACACTCAACTATAAATAACATATTCTCATACATATGCAAGGTTACGTTGTTCTTACTCTTAACTTACTATTGCATTGTTCAAGTCCTCTGTGTTCTTAGTATCTTCACTAACTTGAACTTCGGAGAATCTTCGTAGATGACACCACATTTCACCCCCACCAATATGAAAGTCTGGTGAGAAGGATCTCCAGGACAACAAGACCGGTCTCTCCCACTGAGAGGTCGAATTATAATACCGGATACCCACTGTACCGGTGTATAAACACTTATATCACCAACTTTTGTGGCTGGTTCCCAGTCTGGATTCTTGACCCCGGACTAAACCAGTTCAATATATATATTAAAAAATATATTTTTTAATATATAATATTAACGTGTTATATATATATATATATTCTATATATGTAAGAATAGAAAGAATTATACTTAATAGTATTCTTCATTTGCATCAAAGAACCAATTGTCTTAGTGGTTGTTGTATCATGTTGTGTTTCATCGGTAACAAGTTAGATTGACATTTTATCTTCTCGAGGTACGAAATAGAAACATTAATGTGATGTTTTCTACCCCAGAGATACAACTATTTTTCTAACCACCCCATTTCCCAAATTTTTTTAAAGAGCACCCTTTTTTTTAAAAAAAACCCTAAATTTGAATTATATATAAACATGACTCACATGAAAGAAAAGGCAACATTCTCTCTCTACTAATGTTCTCTCCATCATAGTTAATGATTTATATTTCATATGAAAAATATAATATCCTAAATTTTAAATTTTGAGATAAAAATCTAATTCTTGTTAATTGGGAGTAAATTAGCTTTTATGATTACAAATCATATTTAGTCGGGTTACTAAGTTAAATAATTATAACTTAATTTCTAAAATCCATCCTAATTCTGAAGAATTGGGAAATATTAGAAAAGTAATATTTAGTTATAATAAGAGAATTAACAAGCATGTGTCTAGTTAAAATAAATTTCATGACTACACTAATACAACTAAATAATTAATTTTAGCAATCCCTAAATCCTAATGTTCTAATTAACTAATTCCTAAGTTAACATCCTAATTATTTCACATTCTCTTTCTCCTAAATTTTTCACTCTCCCATACTCCCATTTCAACTCACGACCTTGATTTCCTCTCTTCTGTGTACACCTGCTTACTGGGGGTAGGAATTGAGTTTTCTCTTCATCTATCCTCCACCTTCATTATGCATTAATTTTCTATACTCCCAATTCCTCTTATGTGCATGTACCCCCTGATTGGAAAACTTCCATTGTCTTCATTTTTTCCTCTAAATTCTTTGTCTTCACTGTGCCACTCACTTCATCACCTTCACCCACCAAATTTGGGTCCATCACAAGGTAAATAAAATGGCTTAATTTTAATTTCCTCACATTCTCCTTCATTCCACGAATTCTCCTTCCATGCATGGGCTTTGATATTTACTTTTTTTTCTTCTTCCTTCCCCAGCTGAATCATGAGCTACAGGGGTTGCCATGGATAGAGCTTGTAACCATTGAACCATGTGAGACATGTTTTGAAGTTTATGAGATAAGGGTGTAACCTTCTTTAAATTTTAGCAATTTGGGTCATACCCATTTAGTGTAGTTATTGAATTCTCATTGGGTTATTGTTGGGTAGTGCTTAGGGATTTATTTCAGAAGCTATAGGTTGGTGTTTAGGGCATCAAAACTAAATCAGAGAATTATCGACAAGCGAAATGACATTCTAGTAAGTTGTTGTATTTTGAAACCATGGTGGACTCCTTATTTGAGCTTCAAAATGTGTTAAATTTAATTTTAGAATGGCTAAAATAATTATTTTGTATTTAAGGAAAATTTTCTTACAGTGTAGTCGCTACCCAAAAGCCTTTTAGCCTTGTATCAACATGTATTAGTCAGCTTTGGTATGTCTTAATGATCTAAAATTATAATTTTGGCTTTAACGTGCATGGTTAAGTATTTTGGAATTATTAAAATAGTTGTTTTGGATTTTAGGAATTTTTAGGAATAGTGAAAGATTACGATCGGAAGGTGTTTTATGGACGGGAGCTTGAAACTATAAACTGGGATCGTCGTAAGGTACATTTAACATACATGGGGGATTATTAGTCGAATGATAAGTAGGAATTCGATTCTAGGGTTATGAATTTGATTAAACATTTACTTGCTTATGTGTGTTGTAATATTCTGACTTCTGTTTAGCAATAAAAGAAACCTATCATAATTGTGAACCTTGTTATCATTTAGATGTTAACTTGATTAAAATGTTGTGGCTGAGATGGTATTGATATCAAATTGTGATTGAGCTTGAATTATGATTGATGATATGTATATTCGTGTGTGCATGACCTATGATGAATGGTGATAAGGTATGCTCTATTGTGCTATTATGAAGTAACGTATAGTTTATATGATGTGAATTATTGCTAATTAGCTCTAGTGGAATATCTCTGATAATTGATGTGAAAGTTGTACTTAACTTTTCCGTTAGTAAACTAATGATGAATTATGCAAAGTGTAAGGTACTTATTGGGCCTTATGGAAAATTGTGATGGATGATGATTGTTGAATTGATATTGAAATGGTTTAGAAGAAGTAGGCTATGGTGTCGAGATGAATTATGGATATGTTCTATGATTTGCATCATATGCATTATTCATTTTTATGACATCATATACATTTCCAGCACTACGATTTGCTAAAGAGGTTGTCACGATATAGTGCTACAATTCACTATGTAATCTATAGCATGTTACCTATGAGACTACTGTGTATAGTGTTATAATTACTATGTAGTCCTCGAGCACCACCGCTTATAGTGCTATGATTCACTATGTGATTGCTTAGGGTGTCACTTGTAACCCCCCAACTTCTATATAAATATCTAATTGAGAGAAATAAATGAAAAATAATTATATATGGAAAGATTAATGTCCCAAAGGTATGGAAATAAATTAATTAGGATTTATTATGATTTTTCATAAATTACTAAGCTTGATGTGCTAAAATTAATTCCGGTTAAGATATGGGTGTCGGACCAAGTATTTCTATTTGAGATGCCGTTGGTCAGGGCTGTTAAGAATATTATTAAAAATCTGACCATATACTCGAAATAATTTTTAGATAAAGTATTAAGCCCAAAATAGGATCCTGTTTATTATAAAATGGAGAAGTTTTAATTGAAGGGTTAAAAACTTAAATGAAAAACCTCACTTTTCACTTTTATTTCCACGGTACATTCCATTTCCATTTAGGCAAATACACTTCCTCTCTTTTTCCTTATCTCTCATTCATCTTCTCCATCTCTTTCACTCTCAAAAACTTAGAAAAGGTTGTGTGCTCTCCTTCCTTCAATTTTTGTTTTCCCCATTGTGCAAGAAGGAGATGGTGTTGGCTTGAAGCTCTCCTCCCTCTCCCCTCAATTTTTGTCACCTCTTTCCCCTCTCTTGGTGCCCTCTTTCTTTTGTTGGTTAAGGTAATTTCCTCTCTATTTTTAGTGAGCTTATGCCTTAGGTTATGGGTTATTATGATTTTTGATAGTGTATTGGGTATGGGTTGATGTTATGTAAAACCCTAAGGTGGGGTGCATTTAATGTATGTTTTATGAAGGTATAAATGGGTACACGAAAATGGTAATAAATATGGTAGAAGAAGATGAACATTGATGATGGTTGTTGGGTTTTTAATAAAACCCTAACCCTATGATTTGGGAAAATGTAAAATGTGAGTGAAATATATGATTATTAATGAAGAGAGATGGCCATAAGTGATGGTTAATGATGGTGGTTAGAAGCCATTAATGAGAAAGCCCACTAAAAGAGTTGGGTGTGAAATTTATATGTGTGGGTGACTTAAATAGTTGGGGTGTTGCCCTTTAATTATAATGACTTTTGATTTAAGGGAAAGAATTCCCGAAACCTAAGAAAATAAGACTCATATATATATATATATATATATGCTTTAGTGATGTGTAAGAAATTTGAAAAAAATGATATTGAATGAGTGATTGATGTGGTCCTATATGTATTTAATGTAGAATTTGATAATTCTTGTGAAGCGGGATCATCTAACCCGGAGGAATACTTCTCTTAAGGTAGAAGAGGAGTATATTTTCTAAATGTATGATAAATTGTATGTTGATAATGTATATACCAATGCATATTTGGATGTTCTTTATTAAATGGATATACTACCTCTTATGTGTGATATAAATTGAGATTGACTCCTATTGATGATTGGATGTTGGTTTGATACATTTGATGAGAATATGAGTTTGGAGTACAATCATTGACATGCTCTTGAATTCCATGTGTGGATTGACATTGATATGAATCCTTAGCTAGTATGATCTTGAATATTATGAGTGGTGTGCCTTAGAGAATGTTATATATGATTGTGTGCCACTAACTATGATGTTAAGTGCAAACTATACCCTTAAACAAGAGGGTGAGGAATTATTATGAAGCTGAGGCTAGCATGTGCATTATTACATTCATAGCATACATGACATAGCATTTTGTATGTGGTTGCGATCACAATGAAGTCTTGCGGGACTATAAGAGAGAGTACCCTTGCATGGGGGAAACCAATATAAGAATAAATGAATATGGTTGTGATCACAATGAAGTCTTGCGAGACTATAAGAAAATGTACCCTTGCGTAGGGGATATATGGTTGATCAATTATAAGTGGTTGCGATAACTTGGCATATGGAAATGCTAAAGGTCTTGTGGGATCTTACGTGGAAATGGACCCTTGCATGGGGGACATATATTTGATTGATCATAAATGGTTGTGATCACTTGATGTAATGAGATAATAAAGGTCTTGCGAGATCTTGTGAAAAGCACCCTTACCAGGGACAAATGCTTAAGCAACTATGTCTGATTGTAAATATTGATGAATCATGTACGCATGAGCTATGAATAAATATTTCAAATCGGATCTGTTGCATATGCATTTTATGGTATGACATATGCATTAGCTATAGGGACATGACATTTGAGTAGAAAAGGTTAAGAAAGGTGATACCCTATTGAGAATGTTATTTGAGATCTAGAACCCACTTTTGGTCACTAACTAATTATGTATTGTTGTTGGTGTGACCTCTTTATGTGTCTTATGGATTATGACAATGGGTGTGTTGATATTGTGAATTGATGATTGGTTTTACTTGGTGATATCCTTGTTAGTGGACTTGTCATATATGAACATGTGTGTTCAATGGAAGTTATGAACTACATGGTTTTGTTGGTTAATTGAACTCCTTGATCGGAGAAGGTGTTGAATTGCATTCATATTTATATTATCACAATTTGTTTGATTTTCATCATTGAGAAAATATGCTCACTCTCCATGTTGTTTACTTTTAGCTCTTGTGTTGCAGGGCATGATCATGGAGTAAGGACTTTCAAGAGATGAGGTATAGTGTGAAGGAAGAATTGGTAAAGATGCCTTGGCCGGCATGGTTTTTGGATTAATAGTTTTTATACATCCCCTTTTGGAAGTGTTTGTATATGGCATTGTTTTGTATAGTCAAACTATAGTTAATGCCTTGTATGTATGTATGATGAATGGATATAGATGACTTGGTATCCTAGAATGGTGATTGATACATTAGGATCATTGGAAATGAGCTTGGGATAATTTTGTATCACTAATGCAATCCATGATGATGATTGACAATTGAACTTGTTAGCCATTTCGATGGCATTGATGCTTATGTATATATTTGAATTAGAATATGCATAATGATTAAGTTAAATCATGTGTTAGAATGTGGATTGAATGTAGACGCATGAAAATGATGAATTTTATATGACCTTTATGTATAATCGAGGAACTGATAGGGCCATATAGAGTTATAGGAGGTTTGGATGCCCTGGATTAGTTTCAATAGTACCTATGCATGATTTAGAACTTGTACAAACGGGAATGGGCCAATCCCATTAAGGATTGACCCTTGAGTTGCACAAAAATGCTTTACAACAAGCTAAATGCGTTTATGTATATAAGTCTCTCATTTTTGGGAATTTTTGAGTGCGGCCAATCGCTACTCGTCATAAATGGTGTATAATTAGTGGTGTCAAAATTTAGCAGCGATTGGATTTCATATGAAAAAGTTAGGGTGGTTGGAAGTTGGAGATTACAGTATTTTCTGCATTTTGCAGCAGTTTTGCTGTCATGAATCGATTCATGATTCCCCTGAATCGATTCATGAGCTACTAAAATTGCATGAATTGATTCATAAGTCTCCTGAATCAATTCATGAGTCACTGGATTCATATGAATTAATTCACACGAGTCCTAAATCGATTCATGAGCTTTTGTTTTGTTGTTTTGGACTTCCAATTCATATGAATCGATTCACACAAGTCCTAAATCGATTCATAAGCTTTTGTTTTCACTGTTATACTCGATAGTAAAAGTCTAGCAAAAATACGCTCGCTCAATAAAAGTATCACTCTCTCCATCTCTCAAAAGTCTGACCCGCTGTGCGTAATGCAATAACGTTTAAATATCACTTTTTGGTTTGAAAAAGTGAACAGACTTATTCAACCCCCCTTTCTAAGTCTGTTCTCTGAACCATCAAATTTGCTACTTAATATTTGATTAGTACTCACCGCTTTAAATAGTGGAAATTTCAATAAATGTGCAGGGAGTCGAGTTCACTTACAGATCCAGAGGCGGGAATGCATTGTTTAGTCATAGAGGATGCATACATGTTTATTTACATGTCTATATACTTATACATATGTGTGTAGCTGTATATAGTTACAGTATAATTTGAATATTGTGATTACTATATTGTAGATATATGTCTTTTGATATGATAAATTACAGACTTAAATTGTGTTTTTGCTGAATGCTGGTTGGATTGATACCATGATATGAGATTTTAATGTTAGCATACGTCTTTTGCTGTATGATATAGGACCATATAATATTAGGTGGAAGCTGAACTTTTATGTGTTTGATGAATCTTGATCTTAACGCATTGCGATAGAGTTGATGCAATATCAAAGAATTGGATGAAATTGGCATGAAGCCACTTACTTTATTGCATTATGAACTTTATGGTTAGGTTGTCGTACCTAGTAGGAATTGTGTGAATGAGTTATATAAAAATGCATGAAAGAGCCAATGTATGCCTTGTGTCTTTGATGATTTGAGTGTTGATTCATAAATATATATGATGGTTCGGAGAACAGACTTAGAAGAAAGGGGGTTAAATAAGTCTGTTCACTTTTTCAAACCAAAAAGTCATATTTAAATATAAATGCATTATACATAAAGGACCAGACTTTTACGAGTCAGAGAGCATGATTCTTTGATTGAATGAGTCTTATTTACCAGACTTTTACTATCAGAGGTATTAACAAGAATGCACCAGACATTTGATAGTTAAAGAGTCAGAAAGAAAGAGACATCACACAGGCAATTTATATTGGTTCACTCCCAACACGGAAGCTATATCCAATGCCTTCAAATCTGAAGAATTTCAACTATGTAAAAAGCATTTACATCAGATTTTGAGTATTATTGACTCTAGCCACTCCTAGCTTAAGCACAACTTGTGCTTTTGAGTATTATTGATTCCAGCCACTCCTGGCTTAAGCACAACTCATGCTCTGAGTATTCTTGACTCCAGCCACTCCTGGCTTAAACACATCCCATGCTTCAATACCAGACCCCTCTGGATTTCTATGAGTATTATTTTGTAACACCCATTCCTAGGGCATACCAAAGTATTCTTTTACAAGCCATTCCTAGCTTAAACCCCGAGTATTCTTTCAAAAGCCTCTCCAGGCCAACAGTGTTTCCCAACACTAACAGAGTCTGGCAACACACCATACCTGTACTACCAGAGGATTGAAAGAATTATTTTAAACAAAATGAATAAGCCTTCTAACTTAGCTGAGCTAAGTGATCAACCATATGAGTGGGTTTGTAAAGAAAGAGAAGGTCTTATTCATTCAATAGACTCAGTACCTGGGTAATATGAAAGATGAATGCAACAGATACTGAGTTTGAAAGCATGACTAGAGATGATATGCTCGTAGAAGAGCATGGAGATATAAGCTGATGGCATATCTCTGGTATAGCTTTTGGGAGGGAAGGAATGCACATAGCGAGTTTTCTTTGTCTTCATGACAATTTTTCTTAGTCTAATTTCTTCTTCTTGAGTAGATTTCCATTTCATTCTTTTTCTTGGGCTTTTGTACATGAACGTCTGGTGCTCGTTCATACTTTCTTTTCTTCATTCACACTTTTCTTAATGTGGTTTACCTATCCCTTTTTCTTCAACAAGCTCTCTCTCCCTTTCTCTATTTCTATTTTGTGCTCTTTGTATTTTTGCTCTTGCTTGAGTCTGCTCCTGCACTCTTGCTCTGTCTTCTTTTGAAGAGATTAGTTTTATTTATAGAAGATTTTTCCAAAGAGCCAGAGGAGAGGATAACTGTTTGATAGGTGTCCAATTTACATAGATTTTGTGATGTAAATTGATCAAAAGTTGGACATAAAGTGCAGTGCTTATTATTTTGTAAGCTAAATATAACATAATTTAGGATCCAAGCATTTTACATGTTTAATTGGTTAATAAGTATTATCAAATCCCAAATTTTGATGTAATTTCAAGTAAAATGAAGAAGAAAGAAGAAGGGAAAAAGAAAAGAACGAGTTTCACTAAAAATGTTCAAGTTAAAAGCAATGATGATCAAGCTTGCTCAAGCGAAGGTCTATTTCGCTAGAGCGAATCAAGTCGCTATGGCCAATTGAAGTCTCGCTTGAGTGAGCAAGGCATTCCAAAGATGCAAGCAACAAGGCATCCATTGCTTGAGCGAATAACCAATTCGTCTAAGCGAAAGTGGACCAGTAAGGATTATTAAAGAAGTCGCTCAAGCGAAGTGGTTTCGCCTGAGTGAAATTGATCCAGAAAGTAAAGATGTGGGCTTCGCTCAAGCGTGCCCAGTAAAACCCATCAACGAAAAGCAACCAGTGAAGTCCAATGATGACGTCGCTTGAGCGAGATATATTCGCTCACACGAAATTCGTCCAGAACCAAAATGTAAAGAATTCGCTGCAGCGGATTGGCCATGGCTTAAGCGAATGCTGAACAGGGGATCATTAACTTGAGTCTCACTCAAGAGAAAGTTCTCGCTTGAGCGAGTTAAGCATGTAGGTGAAGTAGGATGTGAAACTCCTTCAAGCTAAAGAATTCTTCTCACTTGAGTGAGATTTAAACTCGCTTGAGTGAGTGAAGCATTATAAAAGGAAAACAATTATTCGTAGTTAGTTAAGTTAGAGGGAGCTGGAAAGGTGGCCATAAAATTTCAACAGAGTGCTCTTAGCTTAGGCTTTTTTCCTTCATCATATTTTGTTGTATGAATATGGCTACCATGAGTAGCTAATTCTCTCATTAGGATTGGAGGTAACCAATCAATCCGGATGAACATGTGTTCGGTATTCATGTAATCGATGAATTTGTTTTATGATTCTTGGTGTTTTATTTCATGCCCATTGCTTGAATATGCTTGATCAACATTTTCTTGATTTAAGTTTACGTTTGTCGTTGGAAAATAATTTATGAAGACAGATCTAAATGAAATGCTCATTGTAAGTAGATAACCAGGGATGGTAGTTAACACAGTGAACGTCTAAACAATCGTACTTAATGCTGGAATGGATTTGAAATGATCAAGGGATTGACGTTATCAAATCTATTCTTATGAATTTCATAGTCGAGGAATCGATACGAATGACTTGGATTATGACGTAAAGAATCATATTACAAAAGTTGTTTATATGAATATTGACTGTGTATCGGAAAGTGAGAAATGTGAATCCAAATCCCAGTTTCTAAATTCTGTTATTTCAGCTATATTACGTGTATTACTTTCATATATTTCTTAGATTGTTTCTTTAATTCACCATCATGAAAACAATAACCCTTATCTACCGTAATAGTTTAGAATCGATTTATTACGATCTGTAGTGGGAATGACATTTGTTTTTTAAAACATATACTACATCGACAGTGGTCAAATTGCCACAAGTCACATTAAAACTGACCATCTGAGTATTTTGTGCATCATTCCATGAAAAATAAACATCAAGTTTTTGGCACCGTCCGCCGCGGATCGAACTTAAATCAATTTTAACTATTTCGATTTGTGAATATAGTAGTTATGAATAACTTTATGCTTTTATATCTTTTTCTTCGTTAACCTCTTTGTTGTTAGTTTTGCTTATGATATTAAGAAGTCAAGGATCCAAAGATCAGGTTAAACTAGACCTTGAAATAGAGAAGAATTTGAAGAAAATTAAAGAAAAAGCAAAGGAACAACAAAAATAGGAAGAATAATCTTCAGGACAATCTTCTTCTCCAACTTCAATACCAATATTAACTCCAAAATCTGAAAAAGAAAATATGGAAAGACAACATCAACCACCACCAAGGCATACTTTGGAAGACTATGCAAATCAACAAGGACCACGGTACTTCTTAAGTATTGTGATGCCACAAACAAGAGCTTTGGAGATGAAACCAACTTTTCTGAGTTTGATTAGTGCATATCAATTCACTGGAATGTCGAATGAAGACCCATATACTCATTTGGCAACATTCTATGAATTAGTTGGTACTATGTGTGTTTGAATATGCTTTCAGGTTAAATTATTTTGATAATGACAAAAGATATTAAAGAATCAAGCAAAAAGGTTCAAAGTACAATGAAAAACAGAATCAGACTTTCAAATTCATGCAGCATAATCGATTACAAGACTCCAACTAATCGATTACAGGTGTTCTGTTCAACACCTAATTGATTGCAACATTAAGCCTAATCGATTAGACAAGTTCTGTTTATAAGATAATCGATTACACTCATTAGCACAATCGATTACCAAGTTGAACATTCAAATTAAGAGCATCAGGTATACTCCCTAATCGATTGCAAGTATGCAACAATCGATTACCAAGACTCTGGAATGTCACCAATCGATTACAAGACCAAATCTAATCGATTATGAAAGTTCTGTTTGTAATTTAATCGATTGCATGAAGGTATAATCGATTAGCATGCTATGAAAAAATTAAATGCATCAGGTGCCACTCACAATCGATTACAAGGCACTACATAATCAATTAGCAAGTCTCTGTTTCCAATCTAATTGATTACACAATAAGGTATAATCGATTACCAACTAAATTACACTGAACATTTCAAAGTGTAATCGATTACAGCCCGAAGCGTAATCGATTACCATTGTGCCAGAAATTGGGGAAAAGCGTTTTAAGTGGAAAACCAGCTCATTTCTCCATTCCAACTCAAGCACCCATGTTGTGCAATGGCTCTGAAGAATCTAGGGATCCTTTCCAAGGTCTATAAATATAAGACTCCTTCAAGCTACTCCAGGTAACAATCTAATCCATAAAAGGGAAATTAAATCTTAAGTCTTGTGAGTTCTATTTCTTTGTTTAGTTTCATTTTTCTGAAACTTAGAGCTTATATTTGTAAATCCTCTTTAGTAAGAGTTAGAATTTATGAGAGCTTTTATTTGTATATCAACTCTATTGAGAGAGTACATTACGTGTAAACACAAACATCAAACACTAAAGTTCACTCTAGGTTGACTGGTTACAAAGGTTGGGGTTCAACCTTTGGGAATATTGAGAGATTGTGAGATTGGGTGGATTGCCCTTGCGCTTGTGAGAATTGGGCTCTTGAGTGTGGGACACTAGGAGACAATTGCTCAAAGCTTGTATCTCAAATCTTTAATAGTGGAATCCTTCAAGTGGGTTGCTTGAAGGCGAGACGTACACCGGGTTGGTGGAACTCGTTAAATTGGTTTGCAAGCTCTTCTCCCTTATCCTCTTGCATTTACATATTGCATCTGGCTGGATTGTTAACATTGATTGCATCTTCACTCTTAAACTTGCTTGAATAACTAGCTTTGAAGTGCTTCATACCAAGTGTTTGATAAATTGCCTTAATAACATTTACCCTTTGTTTTGCATTGTTTCTTGCATTATACTCACTATCTCTTGTACCAATACTTAACTTGTGAAAAAGGAATAAATTTCAAAGGCATTTCAAGAAAAGCTTTAATACCCAATTCACCCCCCCCCCTCTTGAGTATTGAGGCCACTTGATTAACAAGTGGTATCAGAGCTTGACTCTTGGTAGATCAAGCTTAACAGCTTCAAGAGAACAATGGCCTCAAATTCTCTAAATCTTTTTCCTGAGGGTGGTGCCACAAATAGATCTCCTGCTTTCAATGGGGAAGACTATGCTTTTTGGAAAGAAAAAATGAAAATCTTTGTGCAATCTATAGACTTGAAAGTTTGGAATGCCATTGAAAATGGTCCTTTTATACCAATGCATATAGTAGATGGTAAACAAGTAGAAAAATTGATGGATGATTGGACTAACGATGAAGAAAAAAAAAGTCCAATATAATTATAAAGCCAAAAATCTAATCATCTTAGCTTTAGGCCCTGATGAATTCTTTAGAGTAATGACATGTAAATCCGCCAAAGACATGTGGGATACCTTACAAATAACCCATGAAGGCACAAATGATGTCAAAGACTCTAAGATTAGTACCTTAACCAGTCAGTATGAAAGCTTTAAATTAAATTCTGGAGAAACAATTGTTGATATGCAAAAGAGGTTCACTCTTATGTTAAATGAAAGTAATATTGCAAAATACTTTTGGGCCGATGCAGTGAATACCGCTTGCCATGTTATGAACTGATGTTTGATAAGACCTATATGAAAGAAAACTCCCTATGAGCTTTATAAAAGGAAGAAAACCAAATATTTCGTATTTTCATGTATTTGGATGCAAATTTTTTGTTTTAAACAATGGAAAGGAAAATCTTGGTAAATTCGATGCAAAATCTGATGAGGCAATATTCTTAGGTTATTCATCCACTAGTAAAGCATATCAACTCTTTAACAAACGAACTTATACAATTGAAGAGTCTATACATGTTGAATTTGATGAACTTAACCAAAATCCTCCGAGAAAGGAAATTGATGATCTTGTAGGTACTTTCAAAGAAATGAACTTAGAAGATGAAGAAGAAGACAATAATGAAGGAGATACATCTCATAATGAAGAAGATACACCTCAACAAAAAGAGTGGATCACCGCGAAGAATCATCCCTTGGACAATATCATAGGTGATATAACAAAAGGTGTAAGTACTCGAAATGCTATTAGAAATACGTGCAATCACTTAGCTTTTGTATCACAAATAGAACCCAAAAATATTGATGAAGCTATTATTGATGAACATTGGATGTTGGCCATGCAAGAAGAATTAAACCAATTTAAAAGAAATGAAGTTTGGAAACTTATGCCAAGACCCAATGATCACCAAATAATAGGTACTAAATGGGTATTTAGAAACAAGCTAGATGAAAATGGAATAATCACTAGAAACAAATCTAGGTTAGTGGCCAAAGGTTACAATCAAGAAGATGGTATAGATTATGAAGAAACATATGCTCCTGTAGCTAGGTTAGAAGCCATTAGACTATTGTTAGCCTTTGCATGTTGTAGAGATTTCAAATTGTACCAAATAGATGTCAAGAGTGCTTTCTTGAATGGATACATTCAAGAAGAAGTGTATGTTGATCAACCTCCTGGTTTTGAAAACTATCAATTTCCAAACCATGTTTTCAAACTAAGAAAGGCTTTATATGGTTTAAAACAAGCTCCAAGAGCTTGGTATGAAAGGTTGAGCAAATTTCTTTTAGAAAACAATTTTAAAAGAGGAAAGGTTGACACAACATTATTCATCAAGCACAAAAAGAATGACATACTATTGGTTCAAGTATATGTGGATGATATCATTTTTGGTGCTACTAATGAACTACTTTGCAAAGAGTTTGCTAAGTTAATGCAGGATGAATTTGAAATGTCCATGATGGGAGAACTTACATTCTTCCTCGGGCTACAAATTAAGCAAACAAAAGAAGGTACTTTCATTAATCAATCCAAATACTGCAAGGAGTTGCTTAGGAAATTCAATATGGACAAGGCAAATGAAATTGCCACTCTTATGAGCACATCTTGCTACTTGGACAAAGATGAGAAAGGTAAAGATGTAGAAATTACCAAATATCAAGGTATGATTGGATCTTTACTCTATCTTACTGCAAGTAGACCAGATATAATGTTTGCCGTTTGCATGTGTGCTAGATATCAAGTATGTCCAAAAGAATCACACCTCACTACTGTAAAACGAATAATGAAATATCTTGTTGGAACTCTAAATATAGGTCTTTGGTATCCTAAAGGTGTTGAATGTACTCTTATAGGATATTCTGATGCTGATTTTGCTGGATGTAAACTTGATAGGAAAAGCACTAGTGGTACATGTCATTTGCTTGGTAGCTCTCTTGTTTCCTGGCATAGCAAGAAACAAGTAAGTGTTGCTTTATCAACAGCTGAGGCAGAATATATTGCAGCTGGAAGTTGCTGTGCTCAAATCCTTTGGATGAGGCAACAACTTCTTGACTTTGGTGTTATATTAGACCATGTGCCTCTTAAATGTGACAATACTAGTGCCATTAATATTTCAAAGAATCTTGTCATGCATTCAAGGACCAAGCATATAGAGATAAGACATCATTTTATTAGAGATCATGTATTAAAGGGTGATTGCATGCTTGAACATGTTGAAACTTCTAAGTAACTAGATGATATCTTCACCAAACCACTTGCAAAGGAACAATTCATACATATTAGAAGAGAATTAGGAATCCTAGATATTTAAAATTGTGTTTGAACATTGAATGATTTTGTTAATTTCATGATTTACAATATTCTTGATTGAGCAAATGATTGATTGATGATTTGTTTGAAAAACTATGAGTATCAAGCATTTCTGGGCAGCCCCTAATCGATTACCTAGCCTCATATAATCGATTAAAAACTTTCTATTTCATGTCTAATCGATTACCATCTTATATATAATCGATTACGAACTCTCTGTTTCATGTTAAATCGATTACACACTCTTGTATAATCGATTACTGACTTTCTGTTTCATACCAAATCGATTAGCTCCTCACTACAATTGATTACTTACGTTTGATCTTCTTCATAATCGATTAGAAATGCCTCCTAATCGATTTCCAAGATCCTATTTTTACCACAATCGATTACATTCTTCACCCTAATCGATTTCCCCTATGCAAAAATGTTTTATCTTCCTCAGAAAAACACACCCTAATCGATTAGCCTATGATCCTAATCGATTAGTCTTGTATCAGGAGCAGATTTTCTGTAAAATCCAAGTGACATTCGTTGGCCCAATCCTCACTCACCTCATTAACTCCTATTTCTCATCTCAAAACCTTATTTTTACCCTATAAATACCCCTTCTTCCACTCTTCCATCTCACACCTCCAAACACCTCTCCTCCCTTCAAACTCTTAGTATCCCTCATTCTCTTCTTCTTCTCTTCATTCACCATGTCTTCTTCAAGAATAGTGAAAAGGGCTAGGTCCTCTATGAATCAACCCAACAACCCATTTGACTTCTTTAGGTTCTTCTCCACTCTAAGAGACCTCCAAAATTTCATCAAGAAATTTTTGGAAAAAGACATCATAACCCCCTACTACATTGATGCCCAAGTCTTTGAAAATCCTTGTTTTACCTTCACCCAACTTCTTCATCACTACAACCTTCTTCCATTCCTCACTCTTAAGGAAGAATTTTACTATCCAGAATTGATGAGGGTCTTTTTCTGTAACCTTAAACTTGTTGATGGCACATTAGAGGCTAGAGTCAAGAATGTGACTCTAAAAATATAAACCAACAGCTTACTGAAATCACCCAAATTCCCCTCAATGATGCTGAATTTGCCAATGGAAATCTGGAAGATGAGTGGGATTTCAATCCTATTTCTGCACGCTAATCCCTTTGGAAGGCCAACCGTCCACTCAGCAATCATAAACTGGTAGGACACTTGACTCTCAACAACCGTCTTCTCCACTTTTTCATGGTTAAACTTCTTGTTCCCCGTGGTGGTAGTTATGCTTTAGTTGAGAAAGATGATGTTCTTCTGATGTGGGCCATCATCAACCAAAAAGAAATCAACTAGATTCAACTTCTTAAGCTTCACATGCTCAAATCCAAGGAGCAACATAAATTGCCCTATGCCATTCTTCTTACAAAAATTTTCAAGGCATATGGGGTGGACATGACTGGTGAACTCTCTGAGAAGGTACCCTCCCAAGCTTGCATTAGCACTCACCATCTCAACAAAATGGGTATGGTATGTGTTGCTGGTAGATGGATCTTCAAGAGCGATAGAATCCATGGAAGCAGTCCCTTTGAAGAAGACCATCCTACTCCCACTGTTGATCCCACACCTACACCTGCAACCCAAGGCGAACTATCCGCTCCGGCTGACCCATTCACCTCCCTTTATGCTTATCTTGACCAGCACTTTGAACGCATTGACAACACTATTCAACAGTTCCAAATGACTGAGCAGCAGCACTTTGAACTTATGGAACAACGCTATGAAGAGCTGTCTCACAAAATCTCTGAATTTTACTTTTTTAATCCGGATAGTTAGATCCTAGTTAGATATGCTTTGTTAGGATTTTCTCAATTATGTTTTTCCATTCTGCACCTTGATTAAGTACTTGCAAATTTCATTACATGTACCTTTCCTTTTCTATGAATGAATGCAATTTCCCTTCCAATAATTCTTTATACTGCTTTATCTATTTTTGATGATTACAAAAGGGGAGAAAAATTAAAATTGAAGTTCATCTAGAATTTGTTGAATTTGAATCTGTTTTAATAATAGGTTACAATCAAGAATCTGTCAAAAACAACAAGTGGTTAAAAACAATTATTTATCTCTATAATTTTAAAAGATAGCATAAACTCCTTTAGATAGGGGGAGATATTTTTCAAAAGGATAAGTTGTGCAAATAATTCTAGAGATAACCTTAGAGATAATCCTTTCAAATAATTCCATTTGAACTAACACCCCAATGAGATAAACATTGTTTGTCATTATCAAAAAGGGGGAGAATGTGTTTGAATATGCTTTCAAGTTAAATTATTTTGATAATGACAAAAGATATTGAAGAATCAAGCAAAAAGGTTCAAAGTACAATGAAAAACAAAATCAGACTTTCAAATTCACGCAGCATAATCGATTACAAGACTCCAACTAATCGATTGCAGGTGTTCTATTCAAGACCTAATCGATTGCAACATCAAGCCTAATCGATTACACAAGTTTTGTTTATAAGATAATCGATTACACTCATTAGCATAATCGATTACCAAGTTGAACATTCGAATTAAGAGCATCAGGTATACTCCCTAATCGATTGCAAGTATGCAACAATCGATTACCAAGACTCTAGCATGTCACCAATCGATTACAAGACCAAATCTAATCGATTATGAAAGTTTTGTTTGCAATCTAATCGATTGCATGAAGGTATAATCGATTAGCATGCTACGAAACAATTAAATGCATCAGGTGCCACTCACAATCGATTACAAGGCACTACATAATCGATTAGCAAGTCTCTGTTTCCAATCTAATATATTACACAATAAGGTATAATCGATTACCAACTAAATTACACTGAAGATTTCAAAGTGTAATCGATTACAGCTCGAAGCGTAATCGATTACCATTGTGCCAGAAATTGGGGAAAAATGTTTTAAGTGGAAAACCAGCTCATTTCTCCATTCCAACTCAAGCACCCATGCTGTGCAACGGCTCTGAAGAATCTAGGGCTCCTTTCCAAGGTCTATAAATACAAGACTCCTTCAAGCTTCTCCAGGCAACAATCCAATCCATCAAAGGGAAATTAAATCTTGAGTCTTGTGAGTTCTATTTCTTTGTTTAGTTTCATTTTTCTAAAACTTAGAGCTTATATTTGTAAATCCTCTCTAGTAAGAGTTAGAATTTGTGAGAGCTTTTATTTGTATATCAACTCTATTGAGAGAGTACATTACATGTAAACACAAACATCAAACACTAAAGTTCACTCTAGGTTGAGTGGTTGCAAAGGTTGGGGTTCAACCTTTGGGAATATTGAGAGATTGTGAGATTGGGTGGATTGCCCTTGTGCTTATGAGAATTGGGTTCTTGAGTGTGGGACACTAGGAGACAATTGCTCAAAGCTTGTATCTCAAATCTTTAATGGTGGAATCCTTCAAGTGGGTTGCTTGAAGGCGAGACGTACACCAGGTTGGTGGAACTCGTTAAATTGGTTTTCAAGCTCTTCTCCCTTATCCTCTTGCATTTACATATTATATCTGGCTGGATTGTTAATATTGATTGCATCTTCACTCTTAAACTTGCTTGAATAACTAGCTTTGAAGTGCTGCATACCAAGTGTTTGATAAATTGCCTTAATAACATTTACCCTTTGTTTTGTATTGTTTCTTGCATTATACTCACTATCTCTTACACCAACACTTAACTTGTGAAAAAGGAACAAATTTCAAAGGCATTTCAAGAAAAGCTTTAATACTCAATTCACCCCCTCTTGAGTATTGAGGCTACTTGATTAACACTATAGGTTTTGGACAAGAGGATATGGAATCTGCATACCTTCGCTTATTCCCATTTTCATTGGCTGGTAAAGCTAAGGAGGGGTTGCAATCACATCCATATCAGAGCTTGACTAGTTGGTCTAATGTGGAAGAAAAAATTTTGGCATATTTCTTTCCTCCATCAAGGTTCATAAAAGCTAAATCTGATATTTCAACATTCCGTCAAGGACCTGAGGAACCATTTTTTGAAGCATAGGACCGTTTCAAATCACTGCTTCGCAAATGTCCTAATCATGGTTTTGAAGATATTGCATAACTGAACATCTTTTATAATGGACTTCGACTTGATACAAAGATGATTTTAGATGTTGCAGCTGGTGGCACAATGATGACAGTTGATGCTGATCAAGCTACAAGAATCTTAGAGGCTTTATCCTTAACGGATTATCAAGCCCAACATGATCGTCAACAAGTCCAGAGAAAAAGAGTTCTAGATTTGAGCACCTCGGATGCTATCTTGGCTCAGAACAAAACTTTGACTTAACAAATTGAAGTTTTAACTCAACAAATGGCCAAACTCCCACAACAATTGCATTTAGTGCATTCTTCACAACTAATACAATAATAAACTGCAAGATGTGATATTTGTGGAGGCGATCATCTGAATGGTTATTGCGGAGCACAAGAAGAGGCAGTCCACTGCATGAATAATCAAGGTAAACCAGACAATTTCAATTCTAATCCTAACCAACAATTTCAGGGATGGATGAGTAATCAACATCAAGGACAGGGATAGAAACAAGAAACAAGTTCTTCAAATAGACCATAACAAAGTAATTATCCTTCCTTGATGAAGAAGACTTCAAGATTAGAGGACACCTTGGAGAAGTTCATGTAGGCTTCTTTAACAAACCAGAAAAATACTGAGGCATCGATAAAGAATTTGGAAACTCAAGTGGGACAACTGGCCCAACAGATTGCTAAAAATCAATGACCTCAGTATGGAGCAAATACTGAACCAAATCCAAAGTAGCATTGCAAAACTGTCACAACAAGGAGTGGTAGACAAATTGGAGTTGAGTTAGGATCAAAAGAAAAAGAAGAAGAAGAGATTTTGAAAGAAAGAAAAGAAAAAGAAAGAGAGTGTCAAAAAGAAAAAGAAAAAGATATGGAAGAAAGTGAAAAAGAAATAAAAGAAAATGTAAGTAAAGAAAATGAAAAAGAGAAAAACAAAAAGAGTGAGTTTGAAAAGGGCAAAGGCAAGGTTGATGAAGAATTGCCTCAATTAAAAAGCATGCCTTACCCAAAGAATCCTTCGAAGCGTGATAAGGAGAGACAATTTGCAAGGTTCATGGACATATTTAAAAGACTTTAAATTAATGTCCCATTCATGGAAGCCATGGAACAAATGCCAACCTATGCAAAGTTTATGAAGGATTTGTTAACTAAGAAAAGAAAATTTTCAAAAGAGACAGTTGAATTGGAAGCTGGATGCAGTGCATTAGCCAAAAGGCATTACTGCCTAAGACCAAAGATCCGGGGAGTTTCACAATTCCTGTTACTATTGGTCATATGTCGGTGGGAAAAGCATTGCTAGATTTGGGAGCAAGTATAAACTTAATGCCACTCTCAATGCTTAAAAGGATCAGAGATCTTGAAATAAGGCCAACAAAATTGACATTACAATTGGCTGACAGATCAATAAAGTTTTCTTATGGTGTGGTGGAAGATGTTTTGGTAAGAGTGGAGAAATTTGTGTTCCCAATGGATTTTGTGATAATGGACATAGAAGAGGACACTGAAGTACCACTGATTTTAGGAAGACCGTTTATGAAAACTGCCAAAGTAATCATAGACGTGGACAATGGAAAATTAAAGGTACGAGTTTAGGATGAAGAAGTAAATTTTAATGTTTTTGAAGCAATGAAATATCCAACAGATAAACAATGTTGTTTTAAAATTGATGTGGAAGAGGAAATGATTGAGAGATAGTTCAACAAAGTACAAAATTCAAGTCCTCTTGAAAAGGCTTTAGTTGGTGCTGTAGAAAGTCTTAATGATTCCGAAGATGAAGAAGTGAAGGAGATTTTGCAAAGATTAGATGCAGGCAAAGCAAGTACTAGCAAAGAAGAAAAAATGGGGACTTTTTCGGAAAAACAAGTTCCTGAAGTTCAAAAGTTAGAGCTGAAAGAGTTGCCTTCTCATTTGAAATATATCTTTTTAGATGCTGAAGGAGAAAAACCAGTAATCATCAGTAACAACTTGTCGAAGGAGGAATAGGAAAAATTGACTGAGATCCTGAAGAAGAATAAAGAGGTAATTGGATGAAAGTTGAGCGATTTAAAAGGAATTAGCCCTTCATACTGTATGCACCTCATTTTTATGGAGCAAGAGTACAAACCTGTAACACAACCACAGAGAAGATTAAATCCAACAATGAAAGAAGTTGTTAAAAAGGAAGTCATTAAATTGTTGGAAGCTGGAATGATGTATCCTATCTCTGATAGTGCTTGGGTGAGCCCTGTACAGGTTGTACCAATAAAAAGGTGGTATGACGGTGGTAAAGAATGAAAATAATGAGCTGATTCCCACCCGAACAGTAACCGGGTGGAGGATGTGTATAGATTACAGGAATCTCAATCAAGCCATAAGAAAGGATCGTTTTCCATTGCCCTTCATGGACTAGATGTTGGAAATATTAGCTGGACAAACATATTATTATTTTCTGGATGGTTATTTAGGATATAATTAGATAGCTGTAGAACCAGAAGACCAAGAAAAAACAACATTCACTTGTCCCTATGGTGTTTTTGCTTATAGAAAAATTCCTTTCAGACTCTGTAATGCCCCAACCACTTTTCAAAGGTGCATGCTCTCTATCTTTGCTGATCTTGTAGAGAAATGTATAGAAATTTTTATGGATGATTTTTCAGTCTTTGGTAAATTAGTTTTTGAATTATGCTTGGAAAATCTTGACACTGTGCTTAAAAGATGTGTAGAGACTAACTTAGTGCTAAATTAGGAAAAATGCCATTTTATGGTATCCAAAGGCATTGTGTTAGGCCACACAATCTCAAATAAAGGCATTGAAGTGGATCGTGCCAAAGTGAAAGTTATTGAAAAATTACCTCCACCAATCAATGTCAAAGGTGTTAGGAGTTTTCTTGGGCATGCTGGCTTTTACCGAAGGTTTATAAAGGATTTTTCAAAAATTGCAAAACCTTTGAGTAATTTGCTACAAAAAGACATCCCCTTTCATTTTGATAAAGCTTGTTTATCAGCTTTTCAACTGTTGAAACAAAAGTTAATCACTATTCCTGTTATAGTTTCCCCTGATTGGTCACTTGATTTCGAATTAATATGTGACGCAAGTGACTATGCCATAGGTACAGTGCTCAGACAAAGAAAATCTAAATTGTTCCACCCTATATATTACGCTAGTAAAGTTTTAAATGAGGCACAAATTAATTATGCCACAACTGAAAAAGAATTACTAGCAGTAGTATATGGATTGGAAAAATTTAGATCTTATTTAATTGGTTCTCGAGTTGTTTGTTTTACAGATCATGCTGCAATTAAGTACCTCTGTTAAACAAACAAGATTCCAAGCGTAGATTGATCAAATGGATCCTGCTTTTGCAAGAATTTGATTTGACTATTTGTGATAAGAAAGACAGTGAAAATCATATAGCTGATCATTTATCCAGACTGATCAACAATAAAGTCACTACATTATAACCTGAGGTTTAAGAAGAATTTCCAAATGAAAAGCTGTTGTTAATTCAGGAGAGGCCATAGTTTACAGACATGGCAAACTTTAAAGCTGCCGGAGTACTTCTGGAAGACTTTACCTGGCAACAAAGAAAAAAATTTCTGAAGGATGCACAACACTATGTGTGGGATGATTCATACTTATTTAAGCTTGGATCTGATAATATATTGAGAAGATGTGTATCCCAACAGGAGGCCAGAAGTATTCTATGGCATTGTCATAGTTCTGTATATGGAGGCCATTTTAACGGAGAAAGGATAGCACCTAAAGTCCTTCAATCAGGTTTTTTTGGCCCTTTTTGTTTAAAGATGTAACTTGTTTGTACAAAATTGTGATATGTGTCAAAGAACAGAAAGTATAACAAGAAGAAATGAAATGCCACTGACAACTATTTTGGAAGTGAAAGTCTTCGACTGTTGGGGCATAGATTTTGTTGGACCCTTACCAGCCTCACTTTCCAATGAATATATTCTAGTCGCTGTTGACTATGTTTCAAAGTGGGTTGAGGCAACGGCCTGTATAAGAGCAGGTGCCAAAACTGTGATAAAATTTTTAAAGAAAAATATTTTCAGCAGATTTGGTACTCCTTGAGTATTGATAAGTGATGGAGGATCCCACTTTTGCAATGCACAACTTCAAAAGTGTTTAGAACATTATGGTGTAAGGCATAAAGAGAGTTCTCCATACCATCCACAGGCCAATGGACAAGTGGAAGTGTCTAACTGGGAAATCAAATTTTTTTTAGAAAAGACAGTTTCTCAGAGCAGGAAGGATTGGTCTCTGAAGCTAGATGATGCTCTATGGGCTTATAGAATAACTTTTAAAGCTCCGACAGGATTTTCACCTTATCAGTTGGTCTATGGAAAAAGTTGTCATTTACCTGTAGAGCTAGAACACAGAGCGTATTGGGCAATGAAATTACTCAATTTTGATCCAGAAGCATCAACCAAGGAGAGAAAGATTCAACTTGAAAAACTGGGATAATGGAGGCTGGAAGCATATGAGTCTTCAAAAATCTACAAAGATAGAATGAAGGCTTATCATGATAAAAAGATTTTGAAAAAGAGCTTCTACCCAGGTCAGTCTATGCTTTTATTTAATTCAAAGTTGAAAATTTTTCTAGGAAAACTACGACCGAAATGGTCGTGACCTTTCCTAGTCAAAGAGGTCAAGTCATATGGCACAATTGAGCTTAAAGATCCAGAATCTGAGAGGACTTGGACTGTTAATGGGCAGCGACTCAAACCCTACATGGGAGGAGGTGTGGAGAAGCTGGACATGCTTCTTCACTTTCATGAAACTTAAAAAGTAAATCAGGCGTCGAGCTAATGACATTAAACAAGCGCTAACTGGGAGGCAACCTAGTGTGTTTGATTTTTTGCAGGTTTTGTCCTTGTGTGGATTTTCTTGTGTGTGATATGTTTTCTTAATGTGCATATTGAGTAAGTGTTAAAATCCAAGAAACTGAAGAAATAGAATGACAGAATTTAATTAAGAGAAGGAATTCAACTAGGGGAATTCAAAATTTGAACATAAGTTATTTCGCTCCAGCGACATCTAGTTCGCTCAAGCGAGAAGTACTTTCATACACCTTTGCTTGAAGCAACTGCAAGTCACTTAAGCGTAAAATCATCATTTAGGTACTGGAGAAAATTCGCTCAAGCGAAGTCTACTCACTTAAGCAAATGTTGCAGAAAAATTACAAAAAGTTTAAGTTTTCAAGCTACTGCAAGATTCACTCAAGTGAATTAAATGTCGCCCAAGCGAGTCACAACAATTTAGATACTGGAGTAAAATTGCTTAAGCGATAAAAAAAGGGGCTCAAGCAAAATACTTCCAGAATGAAATTTCCAATTGCTCGCTCAAGCGTCGTTTATTCGCCCAAGCTAATTTCACCCAGAATTGATATTGTTAAATATTTTGCCTAAGCGAAACCCAAATAGCTTGAGCGAAAGAATTTTTGAAGCATCAGGTACCTTTCCCACTATATTTCGCTGTACTGATCTTCCCTCGCGCAAGCGAAATAAGCGACCTTTCCTTTCTCAAATGATAAATTCGCTGCAGCGACTGAAGCTTGCTCAAGCGTATTTAAGCGGTTGAGGTTTTAAAAGGGTTTTAAACATAATTGGCAGTTACAAAACTTCTTCTCTCTTAAAAAAACCTCTCGCTCACAAATTCCTCTCCACTTACATTTTCAGTTTTTAAGGATCAACACCGTCTTCTCTTCTCTTTTTTGTTTCTAGGTCTCAGATTTTCAACACCTTCAGGTAAGCATTCTAAGACATCATCTTCTCTACTCTATTTTTCTCTCTAAATCTCTCATATGTCATGCTTTCACTTTCATATGCTGGTACATATTTGAGACATGTATTTTGCCCTAAGGATTGGATTTTGTTATCTTAGTTTGGATGTATTATGCATCCTTTGTTTGATTGACTTCATGCCCTAAGTTGATGTATTAATTTAGATAGATTATGCATGCTCTGTTTTTAGATAAAATTAATATTGATACATGCAATTGTGAATTGGAAGTTCAATTGATAGATAATATTACAAGCTGTGACTAGATATTCTATCCTAGAGATAAACTCATGAATGAAACATTGTTTTTAGGGATTTTTCATGTCTTTTGTGATATGCTCTGTTCTTTCGAATACTCTAGTGTATAACATTGTGAATGATGCTCTGTTACTGTGATTGAATTTTGTTTTAGATTCTAAAATGTGTTTTGGTTCCTGAAAATTTAAAATGATATATGTATGTTTTTAGGTCATGGCTCGTACCAAGAACGCATGAAAAATACAAAAAGGCCAGGAAACGGCCGTTGAACACAGGGATAGAGGAAAAAGGAAGTTCACATCTGAGTCTTCCCCTCCACTTCACTAGAAGTTCAAAAACAAGGAGACCGAGAAAAGATTCAACAATATTCAGCACTGGACTATCCTTTCGGAACGAAGGGTCGACTTACGAGAAGGTGAATACGATGAATTTATGAACATGATCAGAAGAAGGAAGTGGCTAAGGGTTTCAAATCCTCGAGTTAAATATGATCCAGAAGTGGTGAAGGAGTTTTATGCCAATGCTTGGTGGACAGAGGGTGTGATGGACAGAAGAGCCTAGGTTCGAGGTCATTGGGTTTCTTATGACAGAGACACCATTAATGATCACCTCAGAGAGATCATGCAATTAAAAGAAGGTAAACTATGTACCTATGGAAGATTGAAGAAGGAACATTATGTCTATTCTGTTCTCGAATTGGAATTTGTCTTATGCCTTCCAGAACACCATTTTCAGAGAGGTGCCAACCAACATCCAACCAGATTGCTTGGGAAGAACATGACAATGCTGATGAGAGTTTGGACAACATTTCTTCTAGCTAATATTGTTCCAAATGCTCATGTTTCTGACCTTCCCTTGCCCAAGTGTGAACTTCTCTTATGCATCTTGGATCCAAGGATATCAGTAGACATAGCCCAAATCCTTTCTAACGAGATCTTTCATTTTGCTCAGCAAAATCCCAAAACCACCACAGCTGATGCAAAACCCAAAGCAACTCTTGGTTTTCCTGCTTTCATCACAGGATTATGTGCAGCCCAAGGTGTTGATGTTGAATCTACCACCCCTATTTGACCTTCCATTGATAAAAGGTTCATCGATCAAAACTGCCGGGTTGAAACACCACAACCAACAAGAGAGCCATCATTTGTACCACCCCCAGTATCATCACAACCTTTGATCACATCACTTCCACCATGCCTTGAAGCTTCATCTTCCTCAGTCATACCTCCACCTCCTACCACTGACCCTATCCTCCTTGCTCATCTCACTCACATTCAGCAGCAACAGGCAGCTCTTAATAGAGCTATCACCTATTTCTACCGTGCCAGTTACTGGAGCCATCCTGTAGGCCTATTCATGCATCTAGATGAATTATCGCTAAAGTTGCTTGGCCTAGGGACAGTCCTGTCTTCCCGGAGGAGGAAAGGCCAACAGCTACAACTGAAGCTGAGCTGGTACCACCACCACCAGCACCATCATCTGAACCAGCAGAGATACCAATCATAGCATCTTCTTCAGCACTAGAGTCACAACTAGCTGTTATACAGACTCAGGAGCAGCATGATGCTTAGGATAAAGAGTTCGAGGAGCAGCTTGATCGAGTAGTCACCGACATCTTGATGTCGTGTGATTGATCGGCCTCTGTGGTTCACTTTATTTTGTTCAGTTTATTTATGTTTATGCTACTTTTACATTCAGTAGTTGCTTCAGTACTTTTACTTTGCAGTATTTCAGTTTAGTTTATAGTTTGATTCACATGTTTAACTGAGTTTTGTTGCATACGCTAGTGATTATGATTAGGTGTGATTTTTTGTTAATGTATGCAATGTTTTGAAAAAGTGAAGAAAGATGTGAATTAATCTTAGGATGCATAAAAGGAAGGACAACCATTTTTGAAAATTGATAGTTTCTGATAAATATTGAATGCAATCTTTCTAAATTTTGAGTTAGGAACTAGCTCATAATGTTTGAACCCTTTTATGTGAAGATAAAGAAATCAAGACAATTAACCCAGTAAGCGGGTGTAACCTTAAACATTGAGAGTTCATTGATTCTTGTGTAATCATTTATTGCATGAATTTCTAGCAAGGATCATTGCTTAGCCAAACATGGACAGGATAGAGGCAAAATTTGAGTAGAATAGGCAAACTAGAGCCAAAAAGCCAACCCATGATAATAATCAATCTAATTTTTCATAACCCCATTAAGCTAAAAAGTTTTTCTATAACCTTATAACATGCTTGTATGTAAGGCCAACCCTGATGCATGCTAAGGACAAGAAAAATTTTGTAAGAAGGCTATTTGGATAAGTCAGCTATGCCTATGAAGGAATGGGAAATTAGAAAAGAACAAAAGAGAAAAAGGAAATAAAATCCTCCAAATGAAAACTAGAAATGTTCAAAGAACAAACAAAAATTAGAAGGAATAATAAAAATTCAATGGCTCAGGTGAAGAAAGGATGGGACTATAAAATTAAGGTAGCCAAGGCTAAGGTAGATGATATATTTAATTGTCCTTAGTATGTCCTTTAAATTCCAAAGAAAAACCAGAAGTTCCTTGTTAACCTGGCCAAATTACAACCTATCAAGACCTCTTGATCCATGCTTGTGTGAGTAGTTGTCTTATGCAATGAAATGAAATGCAATGATTGAATAACACTTGATCAGTGATTGAATGAGTAAACACTCACCTGGAAGGTATGGATAGAGAGGATTTCTTGTTTTTACTGCAAAGTGGTTACTTGCAATTGTAAAGTACATTTCAAACTTGGAATCTAGCTAGATGTGTAGAAACATGATACAGGAACTATCAATTATAAATATTAAGAAGTTATCCTTCATTTTATATGCATTTCACTTTCCTGTTCCTGACCATTTGCTTGAGGGCAAGCAAAGTTCTAGGTCGGGGAGAGTTGATAGGTGTCCAATTTACATAGATTTTATGATGTAAATTGATCAAAAGTTGGACATAAAATGCAGTGCTTATCATTTTGTAAGCTAAATATAACATAATTTAGGATCCAAGCATTGTACATGTTTGATTGGTTAATAAGTATTATCAAATCCCAAATTTTGATGTAATTTCAGGTAAAATGAAGAAGAAAGAAGAAAGGAAAAAGAAAAGAATGAGTTTCACCAAAAATGTTCAAGTTAAAAGCAATGATGATCAAGCTCGCTCAAGCGAAGGTCTATTTCGCTTGAGCGAATCAAGTCGATATGGCCAATTGAAGTCTCGCTTGAGCGAGCAAGGCATTCCAAAGATGCAAGCAACAAGGCATCTATCGCTTGAGCGAATAACCAATTTGCCTAAGTGAAAATGGACCAGTGAGCATTATTGAAAAAGTTTCTCAAGCGAAGTGGTTTCGCTTGAGCGAAATTGATCCAGAAAGCAAAGATGTGGGCTTCGCTCAAGCGTGCCCAGTAAAACCCATCAGCGAAAAACAACCAGTGAAGTCCAATGATGACGTCGCTTGAGCGAGATATATTCGCTCAAGCGAAATTTATCCAGAACCAAAATGTAAAGAATTCGCTGCAGCGGATGGGCCATGGCTTAAGCAAATGCTGAATAGGGGATTATTAACTTGAGTCTCGCTCAAACGAAAGTTCTCGCTTGAGCGAGTTAAGCATGCAGGTGAAGCAGGACGTGAAACTCCTTCAAGCTGAAGAATTCTTCTCGCTTGAGTGAGATTTAAACTCGCTTGAGTGAGTGAAGCATTATAAAAGGAAAACAATTATTCGAAGTTAGTTAAGTTAGAGGGAGCTGGAAAGGCGGCCATAAAATTTCAACAGAGTGCTCTTAGCTTAGGTTTTTTTTCTTCTTCACATTTTGTTGTATGAACATGGCTACCATGAGTAGCTAATTCTCTCATTGGGATTGGAGGTAACCAATCAATCCGGATGAACATATGTTTGGTATTCATGTAATCGATGAATTTGTTTTATGATTCTTGGTGTTTCATTTCATGCCCATTGCTTGAATATGCTTGATCAACATTTTCTTGATTTAAGTTTACGTTTGTTGTTGTAAAATAACTTGCGAAAACAGATCTAAATAAAATGCTCATTATGAGTAGATAACTAGGGATGGTATTGTGTTTGAATACATTTTAGGTTGAATTATTTTGATAATGACAAATCACATTGAAGGATTGAAGCAAAAAGCCAAGCAACCATGAAAAACAGAGAAAACAGAATCAGATAGAAAAAAAAGTGCAGACTAATCGATTAGAGGACTCAAGCTAATCGATTACATACGTTCTGTTTGTGAAGTAATCGATTACACCTATAGACCTAATCGATTACCTAAGTTTTGTTGGCAAAGATAATCGATTGCACCAAGGGGATAATCGATTACCAGTTGAAAGTTTGAAGATTGAGCATCAGCTAGTCAAGCTAATCGATTACCAAGTCAGACATAACCGATTACTAAAGTTCTGTTTGTCATCCTAATCGATTGCAAGAAGGCCTAATCGATTACAATGCTACGAGACACAATTAAATGCATTAGGTACCAAGAGTAATCGATTACATAGTATAAAATAATCGATTAACAAGTCCCTGTTTTTAATCTAATCGATTACACTAAAATGCCTAATCAATTATCTACTGTGTAACACTGTAAAATTCAAAAGCTAATCGATTACTGCTCGAGGCGTAATCGATTAGAGTCGTGCCAAAATTTAGGGAAAGTTCCTTTTAAGTGGAAACCAGCTCATTTCTCCATTCCAACTCAGTGCCCATGTTCTACAACGGTTAAGAACTCCACCAAGCTCTTTCAAGGCTCTATAAATGCATGCTAAACTCAAGCACAAAAATAGAAGACAAGAGGTAATCAATTATTCATCCATTCCTTGTGCTTAGTGAGTTTTATATCTTTGCATTTTTTGAAAGTTAAGCTTTAATTTGTAAATCCTCTCTTGTTGAGAGCTAGAAACTTGAGTGAGCATTCATTTGTATATCTACTCTATTAAGAGAGTAACTTGCTTGTAAACACTACACCAAACATAAAGGTTTTTCACTCTAGGTTGAGTGGTCACAAAGGTTGGGGTTCAACCTTTGGGTATTGAGAGTTTGAGAGATTGGGTGGGTTACCCTTGTGCTAGTAAGGATTGAGTTCTTGAGTGTGGGACACTAGGAAGCTGTAATTGCTCATAGCTTGTAATCTCTAAACTTCAATAGTGGAAATCCTTCAAGTGGGTTGCTTGAAGGCGAGACGTACACCGGGGTTGGTGGAACTCGTTAAATCGGTTTGCAAGCTCTTCTCCCTTACTCTTTTACATTCATATACTTCACTTAATTGATTTGTATTGGTTGATTATGATTTGCATACTTAAGCTTGCTTGAATTAGTTAACTTTGAATATTGCACACCAAGTGTTTGACAAATTGTCTCAGCCACATAAACTCATCTCTTGCATTAAACTTGATTTCACCTGCATAATCTTTAAACTTATGATAAAGGAATCAAGTTCAAAGGTATTACAAGCAAAGTTTTAAAAACTCAATTCACCCCCCCTCTTGAGTATTGAGGCCACTTGAATAATAAGTGGTATCAGAGCTTGACTCTTGGTAGATCAAGCTTAACAGCTTTAAGAGATAAGATGGCCTCAAGTTCTCTAAATCTTTTCCTGAGGGTGGTGCCACAAATAGACCTCCCGCTTTTAATGGGGAAGGTTATGCGTTTTGGAAGGAAAGAATGAAAATTTTTATTCAATCCATTGATCTAAGAGTTTGGAATTCCATTGAAAATGGTCCATATATACCCATGCATACTATTAATGGCAAGAATGTTGAGAAACCCATGGATGAGTGGACTAATGATGAAGAAAAAAAAGTTCAATACAACTATAAGGCTAAAAACCTCATTACTCTTGCTTTAGGACCTGATGAATTCTTTAGAGTAATGACTTGTCAAACGGCCAAGGAAATGTGGGATACTTTACAAGTAACCCATGAAGGTAATAGTGATGTAAAAGACTCCAAGATTAGTACCTTGACTAGTCAATATGAGAGTTTTAGGATAAACTCCGAAGAAAACATGGTAGAAATGCAAAAGAGATTTACACTTATAATAAATCAACTTATTACTCTTGGAAAAGTATATACTAACAAAGAGCTTGTGCATAAAGTATTGAAAAGTCTTAGCAGGGAATGGCAACCTCTTGTTACTACCATCAAACAATCCCCAAGTATCAATGAGATGCCTCTTGCCACACTCTTTGGAAAGCTTCAAGAGCAAGAGCAAGAACTAAGGGATTTGAAGCAAGCAGAGGAAGAAGAAAAATCCTCCAAGAAGAAAGGCTTAGCTCTCAAGGCCACTTCTACACATGAAGAAGAATCATGTAGTGACCTTGACGAAGAAGAAGAATTTGGTTTGTTTGTGAAGAGATTTGGAAAGTTCATGAAAAATAAAAGATTCCAAAAGAACTTTAAACCCCAAGGTATGAAACCAATTTCTAATGAATCCTCTTCTTCTTCACCAAGTTGTTTCGAATGTGGCAAGGAAGGGCACTTCAAGGCAGATTGCCCAAACCTTAAGAAGAAGAACAAGGAGAAAAGAGGAAGAAGAAGAGCCTACATCGCTTGGGATAAAAACGATGTAAGTAGCTCTGATGAGTCCGAAAGTGAAGAAGCAAATCTTTGCTGAATGATAAATCATCAAGAGGAAGATAATGAGGTTAGTCTTCTCGACTTAGATAAAAATGAATTGCTTGATGCATTTGAAGAACTGTATGATAAATTTATCAAGCTTTCAAGTAAATACAAATTGTCAAGAAAAACTATAGATACTCTTGAAACACATCTTGTAGAACTTGACAAAGAAAATGCATGTCTAAAAGAGAAATTAGCAAATGTTCAAATATGCTCTAAGGATAAACCTTGTGACTTTGCAAAGAAATGTAATATCTTAGAAACCAAGGTCGTAGACTTAAACGGGACATTAGAAAAGTTCACTAATGGTAGAGATAACTTGAATGTATTACTTGGAAACCAAAGATATATGTTTGATAAAACCGGTTTAGGATACAACTCCACCAAAAAGAAAAAATACTACAAAAACTTCTTTGTACCACCTAGGAGATCATCATTACCTTTCATGAGATGCAATCATTGTGATTTTAAAGGTCATAACTCTTCAAATTGTAATGTTAGAAAATTAGGACCAAAGGTTATTAGAAAGGTATGGGTTCCTAAAGGGACATTACCACAAACTAACCTAAAAGGACCCAACATACAATGGGTACCTAGTTCTCTAAACTAATCTTGTTTTGTAGGTATGCTTCAAGGCAAGCAACACCCATTGGTATTTGGATAGTGGGTGTTCAAAGCATATGATGGGAGACATAAGCAAATTCACATCATTCACTCCCAAAAGGAAAGGAAGTGTCACCTATGGAGATAACACCAAAGGAAGAATTCTAGGCATTGGAAACACTGGTAAGAATTCTTCTACGTTGAAGGCCTCAAACACAATTTACTTAGCATTAGTCAATTATGTGACAAAGGATATAGAGTTTTGTTTGAATCAAATTGTTGTATAATTGAACATAAGATTAATAAGGAAATCAAGTTTGTAGGTCAAAGAATTGATAATATTTACATGATTGATATGGATAGTTTGTCCTCAAATGATGTACAATGCTTCATGACTAGAGAGGATGAAACTTGGCTATGGCATAGAAGAATAGCTCATATACATGTAGACCATTTGAATAAACTTGTTTCTAAAGAATTAGTAATTGGTTTACGAAAGCTTAAATTTGAAAACAAATTTTGTGATGCATGTCAAAAGGGAAAACAAGTAAAGGCATCCTTTCAAGCTAAAAATATTGTTTCCACACAAAGGCCTTTATAACTTTTGCACATGGATCTATTTGGACCCTCCAAAATCAAGAGCTTTGGCGGTAATTACTATGGTCTAGTGATTGTAGATGATTATTCAAGATATAAATGGACCTTGTTTCTTGCTCATAAAAATGAAGCATATTATGCATTCAAGAAACTTGCTAAGATTATCCAAAATGAGCAAAATTCAAAAATAGCATCCATTAGAACCGATCATGGGGGAGAATTTGAAAATCAATCTTTTGAAAGGTTTTGCGAAAAACATGGTATCAATCACAATTTTTCAGCTCCTAGAACTCCACAACAAAATGGAGTAGTTAAAAGGAAAAATAGATCCTTAGTGGAGCTTACAAGAACAATGTTAAGTGAAAATAACATTACGAAACATTTTTGGGCCGATGCGGTAAATACTGCTTGTCATGTTATAAATAGATGTTTAATAAGGCCTATTCTAAAGAAAACCCCCTATGAACTGTACAAGGGAGGAAAACCCAACATTTTATATTTTCATATTTTTGGATGTAAATGCTTTGTGCTCAATAATGGAAAGGATAATCTAGGAAAGTTTGATGCTAAAGCTGATGAGGCAATCTTACTAGGATATTCACAATCTAGTAAATCTTATCGAATCTTTAACAAGCAGACAAACACTATTGAGGAGTCTATTCATGTAAAATTTGATGAGAATAGCCTTAACTCCCCAGGAAAGGAAGATGTTGTTGATCTTACAGGAACATTCCAAGAAATAAGCTTGGATAATAAAGAAGAAGTCAACAATAAAGGAGAAACAACACAACATGAGGAGCCACAACAATGGATCACCTTGAAGGATCATTCCTTGGACAAAGTCATAGGTGAAATGACTAAAGGTGTAAGTACTCGAAACGCCATTAGGAATGCATGTAATCATTTAGCCTTTGTATCACAAATAGAACCCAAATGCATTGATGAAGCTATTATTAATGAATATTGGATGTTGGCCGTGCAAGAAGAATTGAATCAATTTGAAAGAAATGAAATTTGGGAACTTGTGCCAAACCCCAATGATCACCAAATAATAGGAACAAAATGGGTGTTTAGGAATAAATTAGATGAGAATGGTATAATCACAAGGAACAAAGCTAGACTTGTAGCTAAAGGTTACAATCAAGAAGAAGGCATTGATTATGAAGAGACGTATGCTCCCGTAGCTAGGCTAGAAGCCATTAGATTATTGTTAGCCTTTGCATGTTGTAAGGACTTTAAATTGTACCAAATGGATGTCAAGAGTGCTTTCTTGAATGGATACATTCAAGAGGAAGTGTATGTTAATCAACCTCCAGGTTTTGAAAACTATCAATTTCTAAATCATGTTTTCAAACTAAAGAAAGCATTATATGGCTTAAAACAAGCTCCAAGAGCTTGTATGAAAGATTAAGTAAATTCCTTTTAGAAAACAATTTTGAAAGAGGAAAGGTTGACACAACATTATTCATTAAGCACAAAAAGAATGAAATACTATTGGTTCAAGTATATGTTGATGATATAATCTTTGGTGCTACTAATGAATCGTTATGCAAAGAGTTTGCTAAGCTAATGCAGGAAGAGTTTGAGATGTCCATGATGGGAGAGCTTACTTTCTTCCTTGGACTGCAAATTAAGCAAACTAATGAAGGCACTTTCATTAGTCAATCAAAGTAATGCAAGGAATTGCTTAGGAAATTTAACATGGACAAGGCAAATGACATTGCCACACCTATGGGCACTTCATGTTATTTGGACAAGGATGAGAAGGGTAAGGATGTTGAACTTACAAAATATAGAGGTATGATCGGATCCTTACTTTACTTAACCGCAAGTAGACCGGATATCATGTTTGCTGTTTGTATGTATGCTAGATACCAAGCATGTCCAAAAGAATCACACCTAACTACAGTAAAAAGAATAATGAAATATCTTGTTCAAACTCAAAATGTTGGTTTATGGTACCCCAAAGGGGTTGAATGCACTTTAGTTGGTTATTCTGATTCGGATTTTGTAGGATGTAAACTTGATAGGAAAAGCACTAGTGGAACATGTCACTTGCTTGGTAGTTCTCTTGTTTCTTGGCATAGCAAGAAACAAGTAAGTGTTGCACTATCTACAACTGAGGCAGAATATGTTACAGCTGGTAGTTGTTATGCTCAAATCCTTTGGATGAGACAACAACTCCTAGATTTTGGTGTTATGTTAGACCCTGTGCCTCTAAAATGTGATAACACAAGTGCTATTAATATTTCAAAGAATCCTGTAATGCATTCAAGAACCAAACATATTGAAATTCGACATCATTTCATTAGGGATCATGTATTAAAAGGTGATTGTGTGCTTGAACATGTTGAAACCTCAAAGCAACTAGCAGATATCTTCACAAAACCCTTGGCAAAAGAACAATTCATACACATTAGAAGAGAATTAGGAATCCTTGATATGACCTATTGTGTTTGAATAATGAGTAATTTTGATAACTTCTTGATTTACTATATGTTGATGCTTAAATATGATCATTGATTAATGTTATATCTGAAATCTGTCAGTTTAGAACAGTTTTGGGCATACATAATCGATTACAGTGATCAGTATAATTGATTACAGAGTCTCTGTTTCCTCAGTAATTGATTACATCTTCATCACTAATCGATTACATACTCACTGTTTCATTGATAATTGATTAGCCTCTCATATCAAATCGATTACTGACGTTCTGTTTCCTATATAATCGATTAGCGAATCCTTCTAATCGATTACAAAGTTTCTGTTTTTAACGTAATCGATTACGCCACCGTCCATAATCGATTACCTCTGTGCAGCAACGTTTCATCTTCCCCAGAAATGCACCCTAATCGATTAGTCCCTAGGACCTAATCGATTAGCATCGTATCAGGTGCCAATTTTAATGCAGAATCCATGTGACTTCCAATGGCCCAACCACTCACTTACTCTATTTACTCCTTCTCTTATCTCTAAACCCTATCTCTCTCCTATAAATACCCTTTCCTCATTCTTTCATCTCACACCACCACTTCATTACCTCCTCTTCAATCTCTCTTAAATTTCTCATTCTCCTCTCCTTTTCTCTGCATTCCCCTCCATTGCCATGTCTTCATCAAGACAAGTGAAGAGGGCTAGGTCCTCCCTAAACCAACCCACCAATCCCCTAGATTTCTCTAGGTTCTTCACTTCACCAAGAGACCTCCAAAACTTCATAAAGAAATTTTCGAAGAAAGACATCATCACTCCCCATTTTATTGATGCCCTAACTTTTGAAAACCCTTGTTTTACCTTTACCCAACTCCTTCACCACTACAATCTCCTTCTATTCCTAACTCTCAAGGAAGAGTTTTATTACCCTGAACTAATGAGGGTATTCTTCTGCAATGTAAAATTGGTTGATGGCACCTTGGAAGCTAGAGTCAAGAATATGACTCTCAAAATCACCAACCAACAACTCACTGAAATCACCCAAATTCCCCTCTCTACTGCTGAATTTGCAAGGGGTAATCCTGAGGATGAGTGGGATTTTAATCCCATTCCAGCACGCCAATCTCTTTGGAAGGCCAACCGTCCCCTCAGTAATCACAAATTGGTAGGCCATTTAACTCTTAACAACCGTCTCCTCCACTTTTTTATAGTTAAAATGCTTATCCCTCGTGGTGGAAATTATGCCTTGGTTGAGGAAGATGATGTTCTACTCATGTCGGCCATCATCAACCAAAAGGATATTAACTGGATTCAACTCATCAAGATCCACATACTGAAATCCAAGGAGCAACACAAACTGCCTTATGGCATCTTGCTCACAAAAATCTTCAAGGCATATGGAGTAGACTTAGCTGGAAAACTTGCTGAAAAAGTGCCCTCTCAAGCTTGTATTGGCACTCACCATCTAAAAAAAATGGGTATGGTTTGTGTAGCTGGAAGATGGATCCTCAAAAGTGACAGAATTCATGGAAGCAGTCCATTTGAGGAAGATCATCCCACTCCCACTATTGATCATACTCCTACTCCTACTCCTACTCCTGCACCTCAAGGCGAATCATCCGCTCCACCTGATCCCTTCACTGCCTTGTATGCTCATCTTGATAACCGTTTTGATCGAATTGAAAACTCCCTCCAACAATTTCAAATGACTGAGCAGCAATATTTTGAACTCATGCAACAGTGCTATGAGGAGCTATCTCACCAGATTTCTGAACTTTGTTTTTTCAATTCGGATAATTAGATCCGTTTTATTGTGCTTTATTTGAATTATTTCCATTCTGTTTGTTTTATTTCTGTCAAATTTCATTTCTGTAATTTCCCTTTTTTAGCAATCAATAAGAGTTTCAGTTTCTATATTTCTCTCTATTATTTTATTATTTTTGATGATTCCAAAGGGGGAGAAATATATGAGAGATCATCTAAGTTTAGATTAATATATCTACTTATTATAACAAGTAAAATCTGATTGCAAATATTGATAAAAAAAACTGGTTGATAATAACAAATGAGTAACAAATTGGATAACTATCTCTAAGGCATAGATTCAATTAGATAGGGGGAGATATTTTGAATTAAGAGATAATGAATCTGAAATAGATATGTTTTGAAGATAATGCTCAAGAGATAATATTTTTGAATTAAGAGATAACATTATGCAGAATTTGAATATCTTTTTTGATAGAGATAAAATTAGAGATAGTAGATAAGTTTTTTTTCTTTGAACTAACATCCTCATGAGATGAACATGGTTTGTCATCATCAAAAAAGGAGGAGAATGTGTTTGAATACATTTCAGGTTGAATTATTTTGATAATGACAAAGCACATTAAAGGATTAAAGCAAAAAGCCAAGCAACCATGAAAAACAGAGAAAACAGAATCAGATAGAAAAAAAACATGCAGACTAATCAATTAGAGGACTCAAGCTAATCGATTACATACGTTCTGTTTATGAAGTAATCGATTACACCTATAGACCTAATTGATTACCTAAGTTCTGTTTGCAAAGATAATCGATTGCACCAAGGGGATAATCTATTACCAGTTGAAAGTTTGAAGATTGAGCATCAGGTAGTCAAGATAATCGATTACCAAGTCAGACATAATCGATTACTAAAGTTCTGTTTGTCATCCTAATCGATTGCAAGAAGGCCTAATCGATTACAATGCTACGAGACACAATTAAATGCATCAGGTACCAAGAGTAATCGATTACATGGTATAAAATAATCGATTAGCAAGTCCCTGTTTTCAATCTAATCGATTACACTAAAATGCCTAATCGATTATCTACTGTGTAACACTGTAAAATTCAAAATCTAATCGATTACTGCTCGAGGCGTAATCGATTAGAGTCGTGCCAGAATTTAGGGAAAGTTCCTTTTAAGTGGAAACCAGCTCATTTCTCTATTCCAACTCAGTGCCCATGTTCTAAAACGGCTAGGAACTCCACCAAGCTCTTTCAAGGCTCTATAAATGCATACCAAACTCAAGCACAAAAATAGAAGACAAAAGGCAATCAATTATTCATCCATTCCTTGTGCTTAGTGAGTTTTATATCTTTGCATTTTCTGAAAGTTAAGCTTTAATTTGTAAATCCTCTCTTATTGAGAGCTAGAAACTTGAGTGAGCATTCATTTGTATATCTACTCTATTAAAAGAGTAACTTACTTGTAAACACTACACCAAACACAAAGGTTTTTCACTCTAGGTTGAGTGGTCACAAAGGTTGGGGTTCAACCTTTGGGTATTGAGAGTTTGAGAGATTGGGTGGGTTACCCTTGTGCTAGTGAGGATTGAGTTCTTGAGTGTGGGACACTAGGAAGCTGCAATTGCTCATAGCTTGTAATCTCTAAACTTCAATAGTGGAAATCCTTCAAGTGGGTTGCTTGAAGGCGAGACGTACACCGGGGTTGGTGGAACTCGTTAAATCGGTTTGCAAGCTCTTCTCCCTTACTCTTTTACATTCATATACTTCACTTAATTGATTTGTATTGGTTGATTATGATTTACATACTTAAGCCTTCTTGAATTAGTTAACTTTGAATATTGCACACCAAGTGTTTGACAAATTGTCTCAGCCACATACATCTCTTGTTTTGCATCATCTCTTGCATTAAACTTGATTTCACCTGCATAATCTTTAAACTTATAATAAAGGAATCAAGTTCAAAGGCATTCCAAGCAAAGTTTTAAAAACTCAATTCACCCCCTCTCTTGAGTATTGAGGCCACTTGAATAACAGGTATTTAACACAGTGAATGTCTAAACAATCATACTTAATGCTGGAATGGATTTGAAACGATCAAGGGATTGACATTATCAAATCTATTCTTATGAATTTTGTAGTCGAGGACTGGATACGAATGACTTGAATTGTGACGTAAAGAATCATATTACAAAAGTTGTTTATATAAATATTGATTGTGTATCAGAAGGTGAGAAAGGTGAATCCAAATCCCAGTTTCTAAACTCTGTTATTTCAGCTATATTACGTGTATTACTTTCATACATTTCTTAGATTGTTTCTTTAATTCACCATCATGAAAACAATAACCCTTATCTATCGTAATAGTTTGAATCGATTTATCATGATCCGTAGTGGGAACGACATTTGTTTTTTAAAACATATACTACATCGACAGTGGTCCGCTTGCCACAAGTCACATTAAAATTGACCATCTGAGTATTTTGTGCATCATTCCATGAAAAATAAATAGCACTGTTATAAGTCCGTTGAGAGATGATATACCCGATGAGAAAGATGTTACACAACAAAGAACAAGGATTCTTTTGTTAGAGAGAGTGTTCTGGGCATGTAATTGTAAGATAGAAAGCTTTGAGATATGTATAAACATAGGCAGGGTAGAAGTAGCGTAAGTTTCACAAAGGAGAAAGCTTTTTTTCAGAGAATCTCTAAATCTATAAGACACAGGTGAAGGACTTGATGCTATTAGGATAGAATAGAATTTGCCTTGCTTGGTCATTCTTCTTTTCATGAATCTTTACTTTAAAGCGCTTATGAAGATGTTTTCTGACCGTTGAGGTTCTTTGGACCAGGCTCGTATAGGAACTATCTTTTATAGGATTCTGGGTCTGGTGATTCATAAGGTGTTGATGATGAGACAATTTTTAAGACACAAATATTTAGATGCCTTCGCAAGGTCTGGGAGCTTAAAGCACATGTGAGAACAAGATCTGATGTTTTCACATACTTTGAGATATGAGATAATAAACTTTTCTGAACTAGGTCTGGTAAAACATTCAGATGCAAAGATCTTTCTCTTTGAGGTAAATTTCCAGACTTCAAGACTTTTCTTGTTTTTGATCAAAGGATTTATGTTAAGACTAGACTTTATAAAAGTTTTTCTAGATTTTTGACATATATACTCTCTCTTTTTTTTGTAACGAAAGCCTTATGTTTTCTTGAAACACTTAAACATGCATATCAAATAATAACATGATATGACTTTATTTAAATTAGAATACACGATGTTAGTTATCAACAAATTTTAAGATAATAACGAGTCTTCTTGACTCTAACAATATGTATGCTTTAGATTTTGAATATATATAGACAAGTTTTGTTGTGCTAAATGCGCCAAATTGATAATTTATAGGAATTGACCACCCCAAACTTTCTCTACATGTTATGATATGCATATTAAATATGTATACACGCCTATTTTGGTTGTTAAATTGCATTTGATCAATTTTATACCTTCAGTTATGCATAAAATGACCAAAATGCATATCCCTATGTAACTTTTTCATACAATAAAATCTTGGTGAACGGACTTTTCCAACTGATCAGAAATGTCAAAAACATGGAGACTGAGAAGTTTGATGTCAATCAGACTTAAAACGAATGAATTAAGAGTTTTGGAAGTTGATAGGTCGTGTGTACGGATTTATTTGCAAAATCTGTAAATTTGGTTCTGGTTTGGGTGTTCTTACGCCCGTGGTGGTGTGCCCATTCTAGTGGGCTTGGTCTATTGGTGATTCCCTTGTTCAAATGTTTGGGCGTTTAAACGCTAGCCCTAACGTCTGTGCGTTAGGGCATTGATCTACCTTCTTATGTATTTCTCTATCCTGTATGGCCATGTCCTTTCTTAGGCGTTTAACATTGGTAAGCATGTGTGTGGGATCTCCCTTACGTGTCTTTACGTTGGTTGGGCGTCCATACGCCTACATGGGGGTTCCCAAATGATTGATCCCCTGGTTCCATGTACAAGTGAACGCCCCTAGTAGCGTATGAGTGTTGTTCCTTGTGGCTCTCACGCATTGCCATGCCCATATGACGTATGTATGCTAGCCTTTATTCCACTTCCTCACGTCTGCTGGCCCTTCATCACGTGTAGGTACGCCCCCTCTTGGGCGTCCTCATGCTAAGCAATTGGTTGGCCCTGGTTGTGTGTGGTTATGCTTTCACATGTTTCTACACTGTGATGCAACGTTCCAACGCTGGTGCCATGCTGTCCTTGTGCATGTGAATTGGAACCATGAGTCCTGATGTGGTCGGGCGTGCTAACACTACACCTGGGCATCCATACGCCCAGGTCTTGATTCCAGTCTTTGGTCCCGCTTTACACTCACCTTTACTTTGCCTTGGGCGTTTGAACGCCACCCCAGGCGTTTATACGCCTAGGTTCTATGCCAATATAAAGTTTTTGTCTTCCAAGTGAAATTATGCATTGCTCTTGAAACTTTTTTTTAAGTATACATGTATGTGTATACACACACACATTACGGTAAGTGAATTAAGTAAAGACTTATAGGGTAATGCATAACATAAATAAGGTAAATAAATTAAAGAGATATTCTAAAAATTGTGAGTTCTGTGGAAAGCGATTAAAATTTTTATTTACTTAAATTGATTAATATTTAACTCAGGCTGAGCCTGACAAAAAAACAAAGTTAATAAGGTAATAAATTAATTTTTGTGTTACCCAATAATATGAGAGATAATTATTTAAATAATGTAATTTATTTATTATCTTTTTAACCTCCAATAAGAGTTATTAATTTAAGGTTAAAATACAAATTCACCCATTGTAAAATTTAGGGTTTAGGCAAAATCCCCTATAAATAAAAATGACCACTTTTAACCCTTTAAATTTTTAGGTGTGACTAAAAAACACCTTTATTGTTCATTATCAGTGGTTCCGCCTATATTATTGTTCGTTATTGAACAACTAACAATGAATGACAAATGCTAAAAGTGGTCATTAGAGAGGTTTTTCTAAATCCATATTTTATAGCGGTGAATTTGTATTTTAACATTAACTTAATAGAGGTATTTTAGTTTAAAAATAATTAATGACATAAAAATTTAAAAAAGATCTTATATATTAAAGGTAAAAAAAATTCTCAAAAATGTCTTATATTTAGAGACAAATTTTATTTTAAATTATGCAAAATATATATTAATAGCATTACATTGATATTTTTCAACAAAATCTTTTTAGTTTTTAATAAATTAATAAAATTGTTAACGTCTACCTTTAGAATAATGATTGACAAATTTAGAAGGATAATTTAACTATACTCAAATCCTAACTAGGTTTATTTTTAAACTATATATGTAAAATTTACACGTTTAAGCTAAAAACACTTGCATTGCATGGTGGGATTATTCGGTAACCTTACCTAGTGGTTTTTCATCCTTAGGAATAACAATAAATGGATGCATATCAATGTCAAGAACCATAGTTCAATCTTACCTAAAGCATATCAAACTAATAATAATAATAATTGGCAAAACAAACTAAACATAAAGTTTAAATTTGTCAATTAACGTGTCAGCGTATGAAAAATAAGTGAAAATGTGAAATATGTTATCTATATATATGAGCCAATTGAAGAAGAGGAAAATAACACTACATTACACAAAAAATTGGGAGCTATTAGTTTCGTGTGAAAGATGGATATAGTGTTTATACCATGAATATTCCAATGTATATTTGATCATTTAACACTGATAATTACTCTTCTCATTATATTTTATAAAAAGAATTGACGATTTTACATGATAAAAAAAATTAACACAGCACCCTTTTTCTTTCCAACAAGATTCCACCCATATCATTTGCAACTTTAATAGGTTTCTTTGACGTAAACTTTAATAGGTTAACTCTACCCGAACCAATTAAAATTCGCAATAAACTTAGACGCGTGATCATGTATTATACATATTAATTAAATTTTTCCACAATAAGCAAGAAATTGAAGGGAAATTTGCCATTTGTTTTCATGTTTTTGGTTACTCAATCCATTCAGGAAATATTTATTTATTTATTTATTTGAATGTAGGCGTGAAAGAGAATTCTGATTGAAACTTGATATTACACGCTAATTAACATTAGCATGCTTAGCTTAATTAATTTATGGCGCTGTCAAATTTGCTTACAACGATTCTTCTCTGTAACAGATAATATGGGTTGAATTTGCGGCAGTAGCTTGTCAATTAAGCAAATTAACAGTTATCAGAATCAAAATATTATTTTTAAGTTGTGCTGATTGAATATCACATTCAAATATTAAAAAAACCCTTGAAATTTTGTGTAATTTTATCCACTGATTTTTAGTTTCAATAAAAAATAATTTTTAAACTTAATAAAGAATCAAAAGCTTAAGACCGCTCAAGATGGTTAGATTTTTTATTTTTAGTTTTAAAATATAATAACATTGAAAACGCAAAGGTTTTTGGTTTTTAAAATTGAAAGGGATTATTTTTATAATTTAAAACATAGTTTTTAAAGTACTTTTTAAGTGCCTATTGAAAAGATATTAAAATCATTTTGTTTGAAGAAATTTATTTTTAATTTTTAATATAAAAAACAAATCATTCACAACTTCTTGAAGGAGACCTTGAAGATCTTTTTTTGGGTGTTAAATAGAGAGAACCTTGCTTTGAACTTATTTTATTCGTTTGATAAAATTAACAGATAAATTAGTTACTGAAAATTAACTTAAAATAGATAAACTAATTGAAAGCTTAAACTAATAAGTTAACTAACTAAATTAAAATATATTTAGTAGAACTAGTCGTTAAATATAAAATAACATATAATATAATATAATATAATATATATATATATATATATGTTTTACATAAAGACGTATGATTTTAATAAAAATATATATCACCAAAGATAAAATTATAAAAAATAAAATAAATTCAAAGTTTATAAACTAAAAAACTACTTTAAATAACTTTTTAAAAAAAATTACAAATTATTAAAATAAACTCATTTACCAAAACTATTTTGTTTAACAAATTTTAAATTAATAAAATAAGTTATAAACTAACTTACCTAACTTAAATTACTATTTGTAATTTTACCAAACATAATAATAGATAAAGTTCATCTTTGTGTCGCCTAAATAGTATATTTAATGGGATTAAATCCAAAGTCTCCCACCTGTGTTTGAAACTTTAGGATTGAATATCAATGTTCTCAAATGCTATACATTGAAGTGCTTGGATTGTTATATAGTTTTTTTTTTTTATTTCTTATAACTCGCATCGAAAATGAAATCGAACAAACTATCGCATCCTACTTTATTGGCTTCGAATATTTGATTCTACGTTGTACTATCAATTATAGAACTACAAGGAATATTGCAAAAATTTAAGAATTTTTTTTATAAATCGAAGTTCAATCAGCGTGAAACGCCATAAGTTCTGATAATCCATCACAACATATATTTTAATTAACTTGAAACTTTCCTATTGAGTTATTGCTATTTAGAAAGAGAGAAAAGTTTAACCTCAATACACGGTATTTAACGTGTACTACAACATTGTTTTGAGTCATAATTATGATTAGGATCGATGTCCACAGACGAGACTTAGGTTGTTGGAGTTTGACCAGCTTTGCAACAAGAAGGGCTTCAAGAGGCCTAAGTTATGATAAATTCCCATATTTTGATTTTGCACTTTCGCCACGTGATTTGAGCTTTTTTGGTCATCCTTGGGAAAAAAAAACCTCAACAATATTTAATAATATAACGAGAGAAAGATACATAAATTTTGTGAAATGTATTTCTAGATTTAGTATCTTAGATCCTTGAGCACCGTGTGTACATGGACAATTAATTTGTAAAAGATTAAATATCTCAACATGGATCCATTGATTCAATTGGTATAAACTCTTTTAATTTATCCTCGAAGTTTGAATTTCTAAAAATATAGTTATACATAATGCTTTCATAATCGAATTGGTTATTAAACCGGTGAAGGCACTGGTTCAAGAGTTACTGGTTGAACCGGTAATAATAAATTATTATAATTTTTATTTTATATATTAAATAATAATCAATTAGATCAAAATTATATACTATATATAAAATAAATTCAATAAATGTATTAGAATTAAAATGTTACATAGTAAGAAAATTTTAAAATAGTATACATCCTAGCATAACATGCTTAAAAGGTCTAAAAACACACAAGTCAAAAAACTAAGCAAAATTAAAAATGTTAATTTTATATGGTGTACAAGTTCTATTAGTGCGGTTCTAGAAAAAACCGCACTAACATATTTATAAAATTATAAAAAAAATAATTTACAAACCGGGTTTTGACCCGTTTTTCCTGGTTTTGGCCGGTTTTTGACCAGTTCAATGAAAGACCGATTTTCCTCCCCTTCTGAATCGGACAAGGCACCGGTTCTCGGTTTGACCGACTGGTCCGGTTCTAATAACCATGGTTATACATGTTAAATCAGTAACTCTAGCTTTGTTCTTCATACTTATGAACACCATATTTTATTTTTATTCTTTTTAATTATTAAAAAGAAAATAAACAATATTTTATTTTGTTTCCCACACCATTTCGGAAATTCCATTCGGAATCCGGAATTGGTTCCCCACTAACACTCTTCTCTTCATCTTCTTCCTTCATCCCCTTACCCCCGAGGGGTCCTCTCAATCATCTTCATCTCACAAAAGCGAAAACCAAAATAAGAATAGAAACCAACCTCCTTCATCATCATTCTTTCACCAAAAAAAAATTCTTTGTTGAACCAGAAACTAAAAATAGAGAACAATATTCATCTTATCTCCTTCACCAATTTAGAATCAACAAAAAAATACTCCACACCAACAAAGCCTCCATTAACAACATAAGAAGCACAAAAACAAATAAAAGGGGTTGAAAAAAAAAACAAAAAAATCGCCGCCATCGGCCGCCACCACCGTTGGCCGCTGACCACCACCGCGCCAACCACCACCGCGCCGACAACCACTGTGTCGACCACCACTGCCGCCGGTCATTACCACGGGCTGCTCCTTGACCGACGCCCCTCTCTTTCTTGTCTTGGTCTTCCTTCTTTCTTTTCTCTATCCCACTTTAGTTTTTCTCTCTCATGCATTTTCAAAATGGAGGCACATCATTAGAATTAGGGTTTCTACACATTTAACCTAATGAGAGTGGGCTTTAGAAGGTCAAGGCCCATGCTATTTTTTTTAACAAATGACTCCTAATCTTTTAAAATTAAATACATGTGTTTGCCATGTTTCTTCATGAAAGGCCCCATTGGTTTGGTGGTAATGGGAGTCTTATATCTCCCTAAGGAAATGGGTTTAACACCCACCATCCACTTCTATGCTTGTTTTTTAATTATTAGCTTTTCTTTTTTATTTATTTATTGATCTTTTATATTTTTATTATTCTTATTATGTTTAACACATGTGGAAGATTCATCCCTCTTGTTTGTATTATATGTTTTATCTAATATTTTATTTTTAGTTGTTTTTATTTATTTTAACTCATTTCTTTCTTTTCATATATTTGATTCTTTTTCTCCTTTGCATTAACCTTTTGTTAGTTTATCCAAAAAAATATGTCTTGAATTTATTTTTAGGGTTTGAACTTCCTTTTCTTTTTCTTTTAAAAAAATAAAAAAATAAAAAATTCAAAAGAAGTAAAAAAACAAGTTTCCCTAAATACAAAATGAGAAAAATACAAAAATGCATCTTTTTTTAGACAATAATAAAAATAAAATAGAATAAATTGTGTAACAATTTTTATAACGATGTCGTACAAGATATTCTGCTTACATCAATATCATACGTACGAATCACTCCGTGTTGTATTTTCCTTACGTGCGGAACATATTTTGTAAACATCCTAAAAATGGTCAAATGAATTTCATAACACATAAAATTTCAAAAAAAAATATTTTAAAATTTTAAAATAAAGAATTATTTCCAAAACAAAGAACTACGTGACCCTGATTTCTCGAAAGCTCGAGAATACGTAGGAGCGGGAAGTAGTTCCTGTCGGGCCCATCTTTCTTTGTTCACTTTTTAGAGTTTCCATTTTTGTCTTGTTACTAAAAGGAGGAGCGAGGTTAATTTGGACGATACGTCCTGTTAATCTTATGTTTTTTTATAATCTCTTTTTAAAAAAAGAAGGAGCGAGGTTAATTTGGACCCTATACCCGGGTGGTGTGTAAATCCTGAGCCATTAACTTCATGCTAAATTCTCAAAGGATTTATTCTTTTGGCAAGCGCACCAATCATTAAATTTGTAATATATTTCATCGTTCCCACAGGGATTGTGGTAATTACCTCAATCTTAGACTAGTACAAGCTGAACCAACGCAATGCAGATAGAATTCATTTTGTTTTTGTTATTTTTATGCTTTCTATGTTTTTATATTTTCAGAGACAGTACAAAAGATGAAATGTGAGTAATGGAAGATAGGTTAGGATTGCTTCAGTTTACAATTTCATCAAGAAACATGCAATTAAGGTTTAATCAAGCTTTAGACTCAAGAGGACAATCCACAGATGGTTACTCCCTAATTCCTTAGGTGAATAACACTGATTCCTAAGCATTAAACCCTAATCCCTTAGGTGCTCAATTAACAGAGAAATCTAATGTAAAATTGGGGGTTGAACCCTAACTATTCACCTAATTACTAGGCCTGAATTAGTTAGGAATCGAGAAGTTACCTAAGCCTCAACCATGATTCCTCACTGGTGAGTTTCTTCATCAGATATGGATTTGTCAATCTAGCAAAGTAGATCCACTCCTCAGCTTGTTCTCCTCTTGATTTAGAAGTTGACTTCCTCAATACACTTTCAAGAATTCATTGCAAACCTTCACAATCCCCACCTTAGGGACTTAGAAACCCATAGACATGGATTCTATCGAAGGAATATGGAGAGACATGGATGAGAAAATTTAGAGAGAGAAAGGAATTAGAGAGAGATTGAAAATGGAAAAATGAATCGTATTGTATCTACTGTGCTTTGTTCGTTCCCTGTTTACAGAATATGTACAAGTATATATAGGCATCTAACTAACTAACTAACTTAATTAATTACAAAGAAAGCTTAATTAATAATTAAACTAACTAACTAATTACATAATTATAAATAAATAAATAAATACAACTCAATACTTAAATTACTAATATACAACAACAACACATCAGGAAAAAGGAACGGTGCAGAGCTTCTTTTGGAGGGAAAGCATCAGCTTTAAATAACCACCTTCACGCTTGAGCGTGAAGGGCTCTCGCTTGAGCGTGCTCGTGATATTCACTGCACTTATGTCTCCCACGCTTGAGCGAAAGTGTAAAATTCAAGGTTCAGTGAAGTCACGCTCAAGCGAGAGTATGGTGCGCTTGAGCGTGGTCGTGTTTTCCTTTATTTCTTTTTACGCTTTTTGCATGCATCTCTCGCTTGAGCTTGCATCCTTCAAGCTTGAGCGTGAACTGCTCCTGCACATGTAACAAATAAATTCCTAGCGTTTATACGCTAGCTGTCCAGCGTTTGTACGCTGGGTTAGTGAATTTATAAATAAAACATAATTTCTTAATTAATTATTGTTTTTAATCATTTTCTTGCATAAATTAAACACTTTTGAAATAAATAAATAAAATAAGAATTATTAACAATTTATTAAATAATAAAGCCAAACTAAACAATATTTAATGGATTATGTTAAATAAAAGGTAAAATAATTAAGTCTTTTCAAGACTTATCACCGGGCCCAAATGAAACTTAAGATTAGGGGAGGTTGATAGCGGAGCCATTTAGGATGTACTTCCTATCTGGTTACCGTGAGAATCTCAGCTAGAGTTTGACTTATTCATGGTGCCCACACCTAGTAGACTTCTTACTATTGTGGTCAACATCATGAGTAGGATCTTGGCTCTAGTGACCTTTAGAAGTTTTAGAACAAGCCACCTAATGCGAGATATCACTGTTAGACAAACCTTAGAACCATTAGGAGACCTTCAGAAAAACCTGCCTTAAGGCACGAAGGGGCAAACTTTACTTCTACCTTTTCTCATTCTCACTTTCCCTTCTGATCCAAATTAGAGGACTACTTGCCCGTTTAGTGGATTACTTTTTTCAAAAAAGACATACTTTTAATTAGTGATCCTTTAATGGGCAAGTAGTCCTTTCCTTTTATGCACAAGTCTTTGGGCCTTGAGTTACGGATATTTTGAATCATAAAAGAAAAAGAAGCAAAAAAGAACAATATATATATATATATAAAATTAAAAAAAATCAATTTTTTTGTATTGACGATGATCAGAAAATCCGTAACTCACATGACCCTTGATTTGTCACAAGTTTTGTCAAATCGTAACCTCCCTAAATACAAAAATGTTTTCAAGAAAGTTACTAGGGGAGTATCGATTTGCAAAGCACGTCAGTTCCCAATGATTGATTTTCTCTTTTCTTTATATTCTTACAGGAAGCTATTAAGAGCTTAGCCAGTACCTCCGAGTGAAAATATGGAAATTAACATGAGATCAGATAGTTGTGGTACAAATATACCCAAGTTGAGAAAATTACTTCATGTTAAGGCTAGGAAAGTTGATACAACCAGTTTGCAAGCATTGGGCAAGAAATTGGATATGAATCAGAAAATGACCTTCTCAAGGAAATATTGGAGGATTTTAAAGCTGCTAGAAGTGGAGGTACAAGTCGAGGCAATTACTGCTTTGATTCAGTTCTATGACCCACATCTTCGTTGTTTCATTTTCTGAGACTTTCAGTTGGCTTCATCTGTTGAAGAGTTCGAATGGATTCTGGGGATGCCACTAGAAGGACAAATGCCTTACCGCCACCTTGGACGTCATGTGAATATTGTTACCATCACTAATGTCCTAAGGGTTCACCCAGAAGTGTTAAGGAGTATACAACTAAATAGAAATCAAACCCTGGGGTTCGATCGGGAATACTTTGAGAAATATATACACTTGCTGGTTGAGAAGGGAGATTGGGAAGCTTTCATGGATACCTTGGCTCTCACCATTTATGGTGTCATCTTGTTCTCTAATATTGACAATTACGTGGACTATGATGTTATTGGCGTTTCCTTACCCGCAAGTTCAAATATGAAAATCCTGTCACTGCTATCTTGGAAAATATATACTACACCATGGACTTCTGTTATACACAAGGTGGAAAAAGAATCATTTGCTGTATACCTGCTCTGTATGTGTGGCATACGTTGCATGTCTTCCACCAAGTTGGCAAAGTTGAATGTCCTATTTTTGATCTAAAGTTATGCTAGTTAGTAACAAAGAATGGGCGTGAATGGGCCAATCACCTGATAGGGCTCATGGCTGATAAAGTAAGGTGGTATCCACAGTGGTTGAAGGTCGAACGTTCCTCTTATGGGCACTCAGGGATGCATTAATTATAACCCTGTCATAGCCAAACGTCGGCTAGCCTACTCATTGCTTGGGCCACCCGATGAAGAATCACTTACTCCTTTTATTGTTTACTACTCAGAAGGAGATTGTATCTCTGTCATTCGGGATATAGCAAATGCATGGAAAAAATTCCACAGACACGGGAAAAAACTAGGAGCTCGAAGCCACACCGTGAAGGAGGAATACTACCAATGGATCCTGAATAGGGTTTCTATTGTCAAGCTGCCTTTTAGAAGTCCCTCCTATCTCCCAACAAGCACACCCATTCCCCCACCTAACTTTGAAGAGGAGGCAATAAGAGCCAAGATAAAAGAGCTAATTGCCAAAGACAAGAAGCTAGAGAAAGACTTGCTAAAGTCTCAACAAAGATGCACCCTTTAGAAAAGGGAGAACTTAGAAAGCAAGCAAACCATCAAGGAGATTGGAAACAAGCGGAAAATCGAAAGGGATTACTTGAGGAAGCAAAGTCAATGCCTCCAAACAGATAATACTCAACTGAGAATGAAGAGCAAGCAAAGGGATACCATGTTGGCTGACAAGAAACTCTTGAGGGATATGTTGGCAAAAGCCAAAGAGCACGAGCAAAACGCCCTGGCACAAAGAGAGCTCTTACAATCGCAAGTTAGTCAATTAGAGCATCAGCTTAATGAAGTGGTAGAAGCTTGCCAGCATGAGATAAATAGCGAGCGGCGACTCGCGATGGATATCGAGCAAGACTGTCGTGAGGCTATCCGTATCTTGGAAGCTGAAATGACACAACAAGATGAAGTCATTCATTCATGGATGAACCGCTTTGCCCACTTGGCACATTTGGCTAATGGGACTCTGGAAGACCTCCCGCTCCTACTTAAGCAAGCTGAGGGAATGGCTAATCCCCTTACCACCCCAGAAGAAATTGTAACCTTCCTTGACTACTGTAGAGAAAGGATTTGTAAAATGACGGTCATGAATGCCCGAGCTTGTAACATCCCAGATTTTAAGGAAAATAAATTTATTGGATAATGATAATTAATCATTTATGGTCAAATAATTATGGGAGATGTTGTTAGACATTAGAGGTGAATTATCGGTAAATTAAGACTAACCGGAACCAGATGAATTAACTGGTGATGTGGGACCCACATGATTTAATTAGATGTTTAACGGGTCTAGAATATTCAGAAAATTATCATGGTTAAGATGGTATATTTAAAATGATTTTTGGTGTCAAGGAAATAATTAATTAGATTCGATGTATGATAATAACCGGGGAAAATACAAACCAATTGGAATTAAAAGAAAACCAAAAATCCCTTTTCTCCTCCCATTATCACCATGGCCTCTTTCTCCTTATCACTTGGTTCTTTTACCCGTTGGATAATGGGGAATTATTAACCATTGGTAAAAGCAACTTGATACACTCTTTTGCCCATTGGGTAATACCCAATTTACACTAAAATTTCCTCTATCTTTCTCCTTATCACCGTGGGCTGCTTTCTCCCTCCATTCACTCTTCATTTTCTTCTTCTTCATCTTCTCTTCATCCTAAAACTTTGCCAAAAACAAAAGCTAAGCTTGGATTTGTGAAGCATTTATGGAGCTTGGGAGCTTGTGGGATTATCTCCCCCCTCTTCCTCACTTCATTTTCGTTTGGTAGAGCTTAAGCTTGAGGTAAAGATTTCTTACCTCCACCTTGCTTTATTTATGGTTTTGGGGTTGTTGGGTTGAAGATTAGAAACCTTGCATGAGGGTGGAAATAGAAACCCTAGGCTTGAATATTTGGAAAGGGAACCCTAAGTATTAATAATTTAGGGATTTTGACCCACTTAATGATTTTGATGATTTTGGTACCTTGGAATGATGTTATACATAGAAATGAATATTTGAAGGATAGGAGTTGAATATTGATGTGATAAAATGGTGAACTAAGTCATGAGTTGCAAATAAAGATATATGCATGTATATAGGTATGTTGATTTGAGGGATTAATCTTAAGTGTTGATGTTGTTGGATTTGTTTAACCCTTAAGACTTGGAGAATCTTAGCTTTGGGGAAAGGAATTCCCGAAGCCTAACATGGGTATATGGAATTGGAGCTTAGACAAGTCTAGGACTTGATCATAAGTTAAGAGAAGTGATGTTTTGTGATGATTTATTGATTACATGTGTATGTGTAATTGTGGATAGGATTGTATTCCGGACGATGATGTATAATGATCAAAGTAATCGGAGCGTTGGAATTTCGATTTCTTCTCTCGAGGTAGGAGAGGAGTTTGCATTTCAAATTGCATGAGTGAATTCATTGTTAATTATGTATATGTTGAACTCATGCAATGCCTTGCCATGAATTTCTTATATGATTAATTTGATGAAGTGATGAATGATGGCTTGGCTTATGTTGATTGTTATGAAAATGTATGTATTTATATAATATTGACAATAAGTGCCTGATGGTCCCTTGGTTGGACATGAACTAAATGAGGATGATAAACTATGAATGAATGAACCACACGAATTATAAAGAATTGTTTTGAAGTGGTTATGTGGAAAGATGAATGAGGGAGTAATGTGGAGTGTAGTTAAAATCTTCCTCTCGTAAGATTAAATAAGTAAGAATAATTGATAAGTTGGAATGAGGAATTTCCGAGTGTGAATGGGCAGAGAGAGTTATATGCCTTATGTGCTGTATATGATGTAATAGTGGTGAATCAGTTGGCCTAGAGTGAGAATTCATGAGTTAAGTTGTAAGAATTGCTGATTCTACATCTCGCTCAAGCGAGATAGGATCTCGCCCAAGCGAGAGTCCCCTGCTTCAAAGAATTAGCTTCTGGACCAATCTCGCCCAAGCGAGCTAGCCTTCCGCTCAAGCGAGACGAGTGAGTGGAGAATGGGTGAGGTACTGGACGAATTCTGTCCGAGCTGGAGTCTTAATAATTTCATGAGGTGGTGAATTTCCGAGTGAAATCCCGAGCGAGCTATGTCCGAGACGGGACCTCCCGAGTGGAATATTATGTGAGTCGTTATGAGTGAGGCTATAGCCATTGGGCCTTTTTCCGAGTTGTGAAGGCTTAAAAGGATTCTGAGAGAAATGTGTTCTGAGAGAAATCCATTTTAATAAACCTATTCCGAGTGGGATCTTAGCGAGAGAATTCCCCGAGTAATGATAGGTCTAATTACTCACGAGTGGAAAATCCCGAATGAACCTCTCCCGAGGGGAGAGTGATTGTGATGGTTTTGATTGAGGTATTCTAGGAGTCCTCTTCCGAGTGAATAAAGTTATATATTCCGAGTGGACAAGATTTAAATAGGTCTGAGTGAGACAACTTAGTGAATTCCTCTGAGTGATGAGAGGTCAGAGTAATTCCGAATGGAACTTGATGGTGGAGTCCGAGTGTGCAATTCCGAGTGGGATGGTACCTATAGGGGTATACGGTGCGAGTTTGTCCAGAAGTACTCTGGAATAACTTCACCCGTGTGCAATAGAAGGAGAGTCGGTTTGGAATATACTGTCGAGTGAAAGACTAATTGATGACTCGGATTTTGAATGAATTTACCGAGTGGAAGACTGAGTGAGAGAGGACTCGGTCTGGACTGATCTTGCCGAGTGGAGGACTGAGTGAATGATGGGTCGGTCAGGATTATCTTCCTGAGTGGAAAACCTGAGTGCTTTGAGCCGGTTTTAGGGAAATTCTGCCGAGTGGAAACCTGAATGTTGGGAGTCGTTTTGATTGATTTTATCGAATGGACAACTGAGTGAGATGAGTCAGTTTTGAATGAATTGCAGAGTGAAAACCAAGTGTTGGTAAGGACGACCTCTGGTCGGATTTCACTTAAGCGAGTAGGTGCCTCGCTCAAGCGAGTGTTAGAGGAATTGGTTACTGGATAATCCTCGCTTGAGCGAGTGACCGAGTGTGATGGTGCTTCGCTCGAGCGAGTGAGCGTGAAAACGCTACTGGATGTTTTTCGCTTACGCGAAAGGGTGTCGCCCAAGCAAACCTGGCCTGTCTCGCTCAAGCGGATGTGAATCTCGCTTGAGCGAGTTTTCCCCAGAATTAAATTGTTCTGTTTTATTTATGGTGGCAGGCTTAGTTTAGACCCTACTTCTTGGCATTATGAGGTAAACCTGAGACGAATATGGGGATGTATGAGAGATAACGTGATGATGATAAATCATGGTGGTGATTAAGGTTGATTAGTAAATGGAAATTAATTAATTATGTATTTACCACCTGAATTAAAATAATAAATTATGATGAATTTGCCACTTGAAACAGAATGATGAGAGGATGATAATGAGATTATGATGGTAGGATTATGAGATATGTTCTAGAGCAAATTTGAAATTAATGAAGGGATAATTAAATGACATTAAATAATGATAGATGATGATGTTGAGCACTTTCTTGCACAAAGAGGTGTATATTTATATTGATAAATTGTTGTGTGCCATTGTGTGTGATACAAGCATGGTCTTGTATGTGCGGTATAAATATGAAATTGAAAATGTTGTAAATGCCACACAAATATATATACTTATAAAGGTATACATGAGACAATGGTAATGAATAATGAGATGAAACTCCGCTAAATGAAAGTGTGATAATATTGATGAATATTATGTAATATTGAAATGCCATTGTGATTGATTGCAAGTATCGACTTGCGTGTATGAGGTGAAATATATGTGAAAATATGTTGAGATGAAAATGCCACATTAAAACTTGAAAGCTATGACTAAGAAATGACAGGGCCCGCAAGCGCACGGGTTATGTCGCGTAATATAAAAGATTATCATTCTCCACAGGGACTGTGTTCAAAGTACCAGCATATTAAAATTTAATTATCCACACAATTGATTTTTAAGATTTTTATAAAATAAAGCACAAATTAAAATTGCACAGAATACGAATAAATATAAAAATAAAATTTACTTGACACTTAAAAATCAGAGTTGAAAATATCTTGGGATTTCGGGGGATTAAGACTTTATTTTATGTTAATGAATTTTAACTTTTCATAAATAAGAATCGAATTAAGTTTTCCAAGGCGAATTTTCCAAAAGCTAATTAATATGTTCCTCTCGGAATCCTATTAATGTACCTAACCTATGGGAAGCGCTGCTTAATCCTCAGAAAGGCCCATTATCGTTTTATGATAATCCCTTTTATTTCCTCAAAATAATTTTGATTACTTTCACAGTTTTACTGAGGTCACAAAAAGCATTTCAAAAATCTTAGGTTTAGTTCAAAGCTTTCCGGTAAAAATAAATCTCTCGATTCTATTTATTACCTAAACTTACTAATATACCCGTAAGTATACAGTTTTATCATTTAGGTTCTTGTTAGGAATTACTAAAAGCATTGAGCATAATTGAACTAAATGGAAAACAGAAATTTATTTAATTCCAAGTCAAAATAACATTAAAATAAAATATTATCATACCCCCTTTATCCCAAGATAATTAATTTAGCTACTCATGAAATAATTCAAATTCATATATATAATGGAAAAATAAAACATACAAGACATGGTAAAAATAAAGACTTACGGGTTTCTCCAAAAGCTCAGAATAATTTACCACTGTAATTCCTTGTTGCAATAATTTCTCCACCAATTACAAATTTAAATTCTCACTTTTACAGCCCTCACACTCTTACAAAATAAAAGAAAGAAAAGAAAATAAAAAGAAAGAGAAGAAAAATGAACAGAGAAAGAAAAATGGAAAAGAAGAAAACTAAAGAGAAAAAGAGAGAAAGTAACGAAGAAAAGAAAAGAAAATAGAATGAAGCTGATGGTAATTGATGGGAAGAGATGATGATTTTGCTGATGGGTTGATGCTGCTTTTATAGGCAAATGGATGGAGGATTCCAGCTATAAAAACGCGTTCAAATTGCAAGTGGAAGAAACTTTCGGTGCATGTGAGTTCCAGCTGTGCCAACTTGTTTCCAATTTGCATATTTTAATATTTCCAATAATTCGGTGCTTGGATTTTAGTGATGATTGGTGCAGAATGATGAAATTTTGAGTGGAAAAATGTTATTTTCCAACAAATCCGAGTGAAAGCTTGCTGGAGGGTGGTTTGCTGAGTGCTGGATGGTGTGGGTGCAAACTGGACAGCGTGGAGAGGAGTTGCTGTTGGATGGAGATCTGGACAGTGTGGAGAGGAAAGTGTTGGAGCCGGTGTTGAGAAGTGAGGACGGTTGGGTGTTTTGATGTTTGGAGTTGTGGAGTGTAGGTCGGTTTTGAAAGGAGAGGGGATGGTGTGTGGTATGGATTAGAAGAAGAAAGGGACAACGGATAGAAGAGAGGGAATGGGACGGTGTTCTGGATTGAGGATGGTGTAGAGTGATCCGATGTTGCATTGTGAAGAATTGGGTCAGTTTTCTCTCTAGAATCCGAGTGGAAAAGAGGCCTTTTGTGCAAAAGACCGAGTGAAAAGGTGACTTTGGACACAAATCCGAGTGAAAGTCAGTCAGTGTTGTTGGGGGGTCGGTGTTTGGAGGAGAACCGGTCGGTGATGAGGCTGGATGAAAGGACGAGTGAAGAGTGACTGAAGAGTAACTTCTGATTGAGCCATTCAGTCGGAATTGACTGCAGAAGGACTCGGAACCGACTGAAACCATTCACTCGGCTCAGGTTCATGGAGTTCATTCAGAACTGATTGAAGACTCACTCAGGATCAGAATTTATTCAATCGGTTCCCTACCATTTTCACTCGGCTGTCTCTGAATTTGAACCACTCGGTTAAAACTTTGCTCGGATTTTGCTTATGAATTCATTCAGTCGGCCTTCATTCCTTAAAATGATACACTCGGAAGTGTCTTCTTACTTCTCACTCGGAATGGCCTCCACTTTTACTCAGAAATTTACACTTGAAGGGTTGGAATCTGACTGATTGAATTTCTTTCTGGGTCCGTATCTCTCTTAGCTCGGAAACATAGGTTTCTGACCCAACTCACTCGGTATTCTTCGTTGCAGAGATCTCACTCAGACTTAGTGTGAAACTGTGAGAATCTGTCCGAGTGTGATTCACTCCTGGTCGGATTTTCCTTGCTTGCTTAAGGCATTACTCGGAAATGCCTTGTTCCTCTTGAGAATGCCATCTTCTCTGAGTGAAACCACTCGGATTCCTCCTTAGTCAGCATTTATTCATTTCAGTGGCCTCTTCTACTCGGAATCCATTCACTCAGAACAGCTTTTCACTCGGATTAGTTGCAATCAGAAAGCTCCCACTCGTATTCACTTCAATCAGCAAGCCTTTCACTCGGAGAATAGCTTTGGACAACATCTATTCAACGTCAGTCCCCTTTTTTCACTCGGAATGGACGTAGTCGGGGAAGTTTCCACTCGGAATCTCCTCTAACCAAGACTCATTCCATTTCAGCATTGAACCTCAGCCATTTATCACTCGGAATGGCTTTCACAGGGAACTTTCCACTCAGATTTGGCTCCAACAGTGCAGTATTCACTCGGATTCGCTCCATGCTGAGTCATTCCACTTGGTTTTGGTCATTTTGAGTCGTTCCACTCGGATTTACCTTCAACAGTGTAGTATTCCACTCAGAATTGCTCCATTCTGAGTCCTTCCACTCGGATTTGGTCATATCTGAGTCGGATTTCAATATTTTGGGTCGGAATTCAGCATTCTGAGTCGGAATTCAGCATAAAAAGAGAGTTCTTTCCACTTTGGGCTTGTTCTTCTTTTTTTTTATCATTTTATGGTCGTTTTTCTTTTGTTTTTGACCCTCTATTACCTTAATTCCTGCAAAATAACATACCCAAGTAGAATAGAGTGGAAAGAAAGCAAAAATCGCAATAAATAAAGGAAATACAGTGCATTATGATTAAAAATCCTAAGCAAACTAGATCTATTTTATTGTATTAAAAAGCACTTATCAAAATACCCCAAACCAAAGCATTGCTTGTCCTCAAGCAATCACCATATTCACAAGATAAAATACAGAAAACACTAAGCTTAATAAACTAAGGGATCCAAAACAGAGAAACTGATTTATTCAAATGCCAATTTTATTTTTCTTATGTGAATCAAATTTCAATGTCAAGACTTGAGATACTCTTCTCACAATTTTCACTCAAGTGTTTCAAGGTTTGTGTATCTCTCAAATCATCATAGTCAAAAAAACATTACCATAAGCTTGTTAATAAACCAAAAACTCCATAGTTTAGATAGAAAATATGTCAAAGTCTAAAGGTCTTTCAAAGGTTGTAACGTGGCCTTGGGTTGTATTGTCAAGGTAGGATTTTCAAGAAAAATAGAATACAAAAGGGCTTTAACAGTCATGAATGATTCAAATTTTTATCAATATAAATTTAACAGAGCAAATTTTTGAACTTTTATAGACTTTTTGAAATTCATTCAATATCATCCTTTTGATTTTCTTTTTCTTTTTCTTGCTTTTTCTTCAATACATATTTTTCTTAAGTCCTTTTTTCTATCTTTGCTCCACTAAATTTCCAACTTTTTCACCATTAAGAGAATATCAGTGAATGAAAGGTTTCAAGGAAAAATTTTCACTTTTAGGCTCAAAAGGGGCAACTAGGGGTCAAATTATGCAAAATTCTGAGGCTTAAGAATAAGACCTAATTGTGTCTTTATCATCCTAAGACATATAATCAAAAACCATTTTGAATCGGTTGAAAAACAAGTTCTAGAATATTAATGACTATGAGATTCACTCGATCAAGAAAATATAGGTTTGGAAAATTTGTTTGATAAATAACCCATTTTGGCTCAAGTCTAACCATGGAAAGTCTTTTCAAAGAAAATTTTAATCACATAAGGTTCATTTAAGCATTTATTTGGCATTTAAACAATCAAATTTTGAAAATTTTACTCAAAATTTTGGGGTCCTTAGATACTTTAGCCTTGTGTTCAAAGTAACTTTATCATGCAATCATGGTAAATTACAAGATTACAAACAAAATAAGGAAAACACACATGCATGAAAAATATAATCATCACACAACAAAACAAAACAGTTAAGTTTTCTTACCTACCACCCCAAACCAGAATTTGACATTGTCCTCAACGTTAAAATGGATGATAAAAGGATAAGAAAACTTACCTGGAATAACCCTAAACCAGCAGTTGACATAGTTGGTTTTTTTTTTAACTTAAAATGAAACAACAACTTTTTATAGGGTTACCTCCCTATCAGTGCTAAGTTTTAAGTCTTCAGTCAGACTTCTCACCATTTGGATTTATTCATCAGGAGCATCAAACAAGTCCAAGTCACTTGCTTGTTGTATTTGTTGACCTGTCAGATAGTGCTTTACTCTTTGTCCATTTACCCTAAATGTACCAGATTTCTCGCTCCATAGTTCGACAGCTCCAAAGGGAAAGACTTTTGTCACCTTGAATGGTCCCGACCATCGGGATCTCAGTTTACCTGGAAAAAGCTTCAATCTGGAATTAAACAGTAAAACCATATCTCCTGGATTAAATGTTCTCTGTTGGATGTGACGATCATGCCATTGTTTGGTTTTTTCTTTATAAATTCTGGCATTTTCGTATGCATCTAGACGGAGTTCTTCAAGCTCATTTAATTCCAACAATCTTTGTTCACCTGCAGCCTTATGATCAAAGTTAAGAGTTTTAACAACCCAAAAATATTTATATTCTAGCTCAATAGGTAAATGATAGGGCTTCCCATATACTAGCTTAAAAGGCGTGGTTCCAATGGGAGTTTTGTATGCGGTTCGATACGCCTATAAGGAATCATCTAACTTAATAGACCAATCCTTACGTGATGTATTCACCACTTTTTGAAGAATATTTTTAATTTCCCGATTGGATACCTCAACTTGTCCACTAGTTTGTGGGTGATAAGGTGTAGCAACCTTATGTTTAACTCCATATTTCTTTAGAAGGGTCTGAAAAGATTTCTCAATAAAATGAGACCCTCCATCACTTATAACACATTTTGGGACCCCAAACCTTGGAAATATTATTTTCTTGAAAAGTTTAATAACAGTTTTAGCATCAGAATGAGGTGAAGCAATGACTTCCACCCATTTTGACACATAGTCAACTGCCACTAATATGAACTGATTTCCAAAAGAGGAAAGAAAAGGTCCCATAAAATCAATACCCCATACATCAAACAGTTCAACTTCTAAAATGGTATTCAATGGCATTTCTTGTCTCTTACCAATGTTACCTGTTCTTTCGCAAGCATCACAAGTTAGAACATACTTACGTACATCCTTAAAAATATTAGGCCAATAGAACCCAGCTTGCAATATTTTAGTAGCTGTCTTGGAGGTGCTCATGTGCCCTCCACAGGAAAGAGAATGGCAATGATCCAAGATAGCATGGACATCATCTTGTGAAACACATCTCTGAATCATACCATCTGCACATTGCTTGAAAAGGAGTGGTTCATCCCAATAATAATGCTTGACATCTGCATAAAACTTTTTCCTTTGCTGAAAGCTAAGATCAGGAGGTAAGATACCACATGCAAGAAAATTTACAAAATCAGCATACCAAGGAACACGTTGGATACTAAGATTCAAGAGTTGTTCATCTGGAAAAGATTCATTGATGGGAATATTATCTGTTTCTTCTTTTTCAGATGTCAACCTAGATAGGTGGTCAGCGACCAAGTTCTCAGTACCCTTCTTGTCCTTAATTTCCAAGTCAAATTCTTGCAATATTAGAATCCACCTAATTAATCTAGGCTTTGCTTCCTTTTTATTCAATAGATACTTAATGGCAGAGTGGTCAATGTAAACAGTAACATGTGAACCTACCAAGTAAGATCTAAATTTATCAAAAGCAAAGACAATAGCTAACAGTTCTTTTTCAGTTGTGGCATAATTTACCTGAGCATCATCTAGCGTTCGGCTGGCATAATGAATTACATGGAGCTTTTTATCCTTTCTTTGCCCCAACACAGCCCCCACTGCGTAATCACTCGCATCGCACATCAGCTCAAATGGGAGTTTCCAATCAGGTGATTGTACGATGGGGGCAGAGATTAGAGCTTGCTTAATCCTGCAAAAAGCTTCCATACAAGATGAATCAAAATTGAAAGGAACATCCTTACCCAGAAGAGTTGTAAGAGGCTTTGTGATCTTGGAGAAATCTTTAATGAACCTACGGTAAAACCCTGCATGTCCAAGAAAACTCCGAATACCTTTCATATTTGTGGGTGGAGGCAATTTTTCAATCACTTCTACTTTAGCCTTATCAACTTCTATACCTCTTTCAGACACCAGGTGTCCAAGAACTATGCCTTCTCTTACCATAAAATGGCATTTTTCCCAATTTAGAACCAAATTGGTTTCTTCATAACGCTGCAAGACTTGACACAAATTTGTTAAACAATTATCAAAATCCAAACCATGCACTGAAAAATCATCCATAAAGACTTCTATCACATTTTCAATAAGATCAGAAAAAATTGCTTGCATACACCTTTGAAAAGTCACAAGTGCATTACATAAACCAAAAGGCATACGTCTGTAAGCATAAGTCCTATAAGGGCAAGTGAAGGTAGTCTTTTCTTGATCAGATGGATGAATGGGAATTTGATGAAAACCTGAATACCCATCCAAATAACAGAAATAAGAGTGTTTCGCAAGTCTTTCAAGCATCTGATAAATAAAAGGGAGGGGAAAATGATCTTTTTTTCGTGGCGCTATTTAACTTCCTATAATCAATGCACATGCGCCAACCAGAGACAATCCTAGTAGGAATCAAGTTATGTTTATCATTTTCAATCACAGTTATTCCCCCCTTTTTAGGCACCACATGGACAGGACTTACCCATTTACTACTATCAACAGGATATATGACTCCAGCATCAAGCAATTTCAAAATTTCCTTTTTAACCACTTCTTGCATTTTAGGATTTAATCTCCTAAGTGGTTCTACTGTGGGCCTACTTTCATTTTCTACAGTAATCCTGTGCATACAAAGAGAAGGGCTAATCCCTTTGATATCATCCATTGTATAACCTATTACCTTTCTATACAACCTAAGTTATTTCAAAAGTTTTTCAGTTTCACATGGATTCAATTCAGCATTGATAATCACAGGATATGTGGAATTAGGACCAAGAAATTCATACCTTAATGAAGCTGGTAAAGGTTTTAATTCCACATTGGGGCTTACCACTTTGTCACACATGACCTCAGTATCATGTGGGGCCTCAGAGCAATCAGATGTTTCTGTCGGCTCAATCATGAAAACAGTTTCAAGTGGGTCATTAGGAAGGGTTGCTTCCTTTACCACTTGTTCGACAAAATCCACAGTACAGCAAACATCATTATAGGGTTTTTCTAAAACATTTTTCAAGTTGAAATCAACCTTTTGGTCTCTAACAGTTAGAGACAACTTACCATTCTTGACATCGATCACAGTACCTGTAGTTACTAAAAATGGTCTGCCTAAAATAATAGGAATCAAAGAATCTTCGTCCATTTCAAGCACAACAAAGTCAGCAGGTATAAAAAATTTTCCTATCTTAATAGGAACATCCTCTAAAATTCCTACAGGATATTTTATAGATCTATCAGCCAATTGTAAAGACATCCTAGTAGGTTTTAGTTCACCCAATCCTAAATTTTCAGCAACAGATAATGGCATTAAACTCACACTCGCTCCTAAATCACACAATGCTTTATCGATATTCATGTCACCAATCATGCAAGGAATAGAGAAACTACCTGGATCTTGGAGCTTGGGTGGAAGTTTCTTTTGAATTAGAGCACTGCACTCTTCAGTAAGTGCAACTGTACCATCTTCCTCCAGTCTTCTTTTGTTGGACAGAATGTCCTTCAGGAACTTTGCATATATGGGCATTTGCTGCAAAGCATCTGTAAAGGGAATATTAATATACAATTTTTTTAAAACATCAAGGAACTTACCAAATTGTTTGTCCAACTTTGCTTTGGCTAAGCGCTGAGGAAATGGAATGGGAGGTTGATATGGCTTAACCTCCTCCTTCTTTTCTTGTGGTTTTTCTTCTTCAATTACTGGATGAGATGAAGATTCATCTACTTTCTTTTCCTCCTTTGCAGTCTTGTCAACTGGTCCATCGTATTGAATACCACTCCTAAGAGTGACAGCCATGGTTTGGTTAGATGGTCCAGCCTCTGGTTTTCCAGGAAATGTTCCTGGTGCTCTTTGAGAATAGGAGGCTTGTTGGGCAATTTGATTTTCCAGTATTTTGTTATGGGTAGCAAGAGAGTCTACTTTTGAAGCCAAGTTTTTTATTGCATCAGAGAATTCATCATTTTGTTTAAGTTGAGTAGCTACAAATATCTCCATCAAGGATTCTAGCTTTGATTTTTGTGGAATATAGGTTCCTTGTTGAGGTTTGTAGTTACTTTGGAATTGAGGTGGCCTATTTTGGAAGCCAGGTGGACCTTGTGGAGGTCTGTAGTTACCTTGATAATTTCCACTGTAGTTTCCAATAGCATCCACCTGATGCATTTCTTGTTCTTGATTAGGGGTCATTGCTAAATGGCAGTTTGTAGCTCCATGTCCTGAAACACCACAAACTTCACAAACAATACTAGTAGCACCTGTTGACCCTATTTTATCAAGTTTTAATGTTAATGCTTTAACTTTGGCAGAAAGTAAGGAAAGAGCATCAACAGAGTACTTACCTGGTGTTTTAGAAGGTAATCCTCTCTCAGAGTTCCACTGGTAAGTGTTTTGAGCTATTTCCTCAATTAGGTTCTCAACTTCATCAACATTTTTACTTATGAAGGCTCCTCCAGCTGCAGCATCTAAAGAGATCTTTTGTGTGGAAGTTAGTCCATTATAGAAAATATGGATTGTCAACCACCTTTCTATCCCATGGTGAGGACATTCTCTCAGCATCTCCCTGTATCTTTCCCAGGCTTCATATAAGGATTCATCATCTTTTTGTGAAAAATTGATGATTTGTTTTCTCAGCATATCAGTCTTGTTTCTTGGGTACCATTTATTGATAAAAGCACTAGACAATTATTCCCAAGTCGTGATGGATCCTTCAGGAAGACAGTATAACCACGCCCTTGCTTTGTCTCTTAGAGAGAAAGGGAAAAGTCTTAAGCGAATGGCATCATTGGTGGCTCCGTTCATCTTTAGGGTGTCATAGTATTCAAGAAAGATTTGAAGGTGAAGGTTTGGATCTTCAGAGGGTAAACCTCCGAATTGGTTCTGTTGAACCATTGAGAGTAGTGAAGGCTTCAATTCAAAATTGTTAGCCTCCACTGTGGGTCTAAGGATACTAGATCCTCTTCCATTTGTACTTGGAGCGGCAAAATCTCTTAAGGGTCTATGTTGGTCTGCCATTTGTTTTTCTTTTTGTTCTTTTTGTTGTTTTTGTTGTTTTTGTTGTTTTCTCAAAGCTCTAAGGGTACGTTCTATCTCAGGGTCAAATCCTAAGTTTAGATCGACACTACAGCTTCGTCGCATAAATAGAAAATAAATGACAAATAAAATAAACAATTACAAAAATAAAACAACAACAGATACACAAAATAAAGAACAAAATACAAAATTACAAACAAAATAAAAATAAAAATAAAAATAATAATAAAAATATTAACAAGTATGATCTAATCGAATTTCAATATTGCCGATATTTGAGGGACAACAGTCCCCGGCAACGGCGCCAAAAACTTGACAGGGCCCGCAAGCGCACGGGTTATGTCGCGTAATATAAAAGATTATCGTTCTCCACAGGGACTGTGTTCAAAGTACCAGCATATTGAAATTTAATTATCCACACAATTGATTTTTAAGATTTTTATAAAATAAAGCACAAATTAAAATTGCACAGAATACGAATAAATATAAAAATAAAATTTACTTGACACTTAAAAATCAGAGTTGAAAATATCTTGGGATTTCGGGGGATTAAGACTTTATTTTATGTTAATGAATTTTAACTTTTCATAAATAAGAATCGAATTAAGTTTTCCAAGGCGAATTTTCCAAAAGCTAATTAATATGTTCCTCTCGGAATCCTATTAATGTACCTAACCTATAGGAAGCGCTGCTTAATCCTCAGAAAGGCCCATTATCGTTTTATGATAATCCCTTTTATTTCCTCAAAAGAATTTTGATTACTTTTACGATTTTACCAAGGTCACAAAAAGCATTTCAATAATCTTAGGTTTAGTTCAAAGCTTTCCGGTAAAAATAAATCTCTCGATTCTATTTATTACCTAAACTTACTAATATACCCGTAAGTATACAGTTTTATCATTTAGGTTCTTGTTAGGAATTACTAAAAGCATTGAGCATAATTGAACTAAATGGAAAACAAAAATTTATTTAATTCCAAGTCAAAATAACATTAAAATAAAATATTATCATACCCCCTTTATCCTGAGATAATTAATTTAGCTACTCATGAAATAATTCAAATTCATATATATAATGGAAAAATAAAACATACAAGACATGGTAAAAATAAAGACTTACGGGTTTCTCCAAAAGCTCAGAATAATTTACCACTGTAATTCCTTGTTGCAATAATTTCTCCACCAATTACAAATTTAAATTCTTACTTTTACAGCCCTCACACTCTTACAAAATAAAAGAAAGAAAAGAAAATAAAAAGAAGAAGAAAAACGAACAGAGAAAGAAAAATGGAAAAGAAGAAAACTAAAGAGAAAAAGAGAGAAAGTAACGAAGAAAAGAAAAGAAAATAGAATGAAGCTGATGGTAATTGATGGGAAGAGATGATGATTTTACTGATGGGTTGCTGCTGCTTTTATAGGCAAATGGATGGAGGATTCCAGCTATGAAAACGCGTTCAAATTGCAAGTGGAAGAAACTTTCGGTGCATGTGAGTTCCAGCTGTGCCAACTTGTTTCCAATTTGTATATTTTAATATTTCCAATAATTCGGTGCTTTGATTTTAGTGATGATTGGTGCAGAATGATGAAATTCCGAGTGGAAAAATGTTATTTTCCCACAAATCTGAGTGAAAGCTTGCTGGAGGGTGGTTTGCTGAGTGCTGGACGGTGTGGGTGCAAACTAGACAGCGTGGAGAGGAGTTGCTGTTGGATGGAGATCTGGACGGTGTGGAGAGGAAAGTGTTGGAGCCAGTGTTTAGAAGTGAGGACAGTTGGGTGTTTTGATGTTTGGAGTTGTGGAGTGTAGGTCGGTTTTGAAAGGAGAGGGGACGGTGTGTGGTATGGATTAGAAGAAGAAAGGGACAGCGGATAGAAGAGAGGGAATGGGACGGTGTTCTGGATTAAGGACGGTGTAGAGTGATCCGGTGTTGCATTGTGAAGAATTGGGTCGGTTTTCTCTCTAGAATCCGAGTGGAAAAGAGGCCTTTTGTGCAAAAGACCGAGTGAAAAGGTGAATTTGGACACAAATTCGAGTGAAAGTCAGTCAGTGTTATTGGGGGGTCGGTGTTTGGAGGAGAACCGGTCGGTGATGAGGCTGGATGAAAGGACGAGTGAAGAGTGACTGAAGAGTAACTTCTGATTGAGCCATTCAGTCAGAATTGACTGCAGAAGGACTCGGAACCGACTGAAACCATTCACTCGGCTCAGGTTCATGGAGTTCATTTAGAACTGATTGAAGACTCACTCAGGATCAGAATTTATTCAATCGGTTCCCTACCATTTTCACTCGGCTGTCTCTAAATTTGAACCACTCGGTTAAAACTTTGCTCGGATTTTGCTTATGAATTCATTCAGTCGGCCTTCATTCCTTAAAATGATACACTCAGAAGTGTCTTCTTACTTCTCACTCGGAATGGCCTCCACTTTTACTCAGAAACTTGCACTTGAAGGGTTGGAATCTGACTGATTGAATTTCTTTCCGGGTCCGTATCTCTTTTAGCTCGGAAATATAGGTTTCTGACCCAACTCACTCGGTATTCTTCATTGCAGAGATCTCACTCGGACTTAGTGTGAAATTGTGAGAATCTGTCCGAGTGTGATTCACTCCTGGTCAGATTTTCCTTGCTTGCTTAAGGCATTACTCGGAAATGCCTTGTTCCTCTTGAGAATGCCATCTTCTCTGAGTGAAACCACTCGGATTCCTCCTTAGTCAGCATTTATTCATTTCAGTGGCCTCTTCTACTCGGAATCCATTCACTCAGAACAACTTTTCACTCGGATTAGTTGCAATCAGAAAGCTCCCACTCGTATTCACTTCAATCAGCAAGCCTTTCACTCAGAGAATAGCTTTGGACAGTATCTATTCAACGTCAGTCCCCTTTTTTCACTCGGAATAGATGTAGTCGGGGAAGTTTCCACTCGGAATCTCCTCTAACCGAGACTCATTCCATTTCAGCATTGAACCTTAGCCATTTATCACTCGTAATGGCTTTCACAGGGGACTTTCCACTCAGATTTGGCTCCAACAGTGCAGTATTCACTCAGATTCGCTCCATGCTGAGTCATTCCATGTATTTGCATGTGATAACAGGTTTTGATAATGACAATGGAAACAAGTAATGGAAAGTCTTCAAAGAATCAAAAACAACTAGAGATATCATATAAAAGAAGAAAATGATCTCACAAAGGTTCAAGAGATGAAGAAACCAATGAATCAAACAAAAGGAAAGCAACCATGCATCATTAGATTCAAATGGATGACCAACAGGCATGAGAAAATGTCAAAATGAAGAGTCTGAATCGATTCAAGCACGAGTGAATCGATTCACAACCCTGGAAGTCATAAAAATGAGAAACAGAATGGGTTGAATTGATTCACCATGACCCTGAATCGATTCACAGCCCTGGAAGTCACTAAGATTGCAAACAGTATGTCCTGAATCGATTCACAAGGACCCTGAATCGATTCACACGATGCTGACAGACCAGGAACCCAAAACAGAATGCTCTGAATCGATTCAAACAAGGCTCGAATCGATTCATTCGACTCTGGAACTCCAAAATGCATAAAACAGAGTACTCTGAATCGATTCAAGGATCTACGAATCGATTCACATAGTGGGAAACACCACTAAATAGACAGACTTAAGTGGAAAACAAGCACTCAAATCCCACTATGCGTAGAGCCATCATCTTGCAACGGCTAGGGGACTCCTCAACAGCTATCTTGGCTCTATAAATGCAAGAAGAACACAAGCACAACACACACCAACAAGAATCAAGAAGCAACAAATCCTTAGCTCTATTTTTGTGCTTTGTAAGCCTATTTCTTGCATATTGTACTTTCACTTGTATATCCTCTCATCTTGAGAGATTAGAATTTGGAGAGCTTTTCACTTGTATATCTGCTCTATTAAGAGAGTATATTGATTGTAAACACAAACTCCAAACACACAAGTTATTTACTCTAGGTTGAGTGGTTGTTCACTCTAGGATTGAGTGGTTACAAAGGTTGTGGACTTAACCTTTGGGATATTGTGAGATTGAGAGATTGGGTGGGTTGCCCTTATACTTGTGAGGATTGGGTTCTTGAGTGTGGGACACTAGGAAGCCGCAATTGCTCAAAGTTGTATCTCTAGTCTACAATAGTGGAAAATCCTCTAAGTGGGTTGCTTAGAGGCGAGACGTACACCGGATTGGGTGGAACTCGTTACATCGGTTTGCAAGCTTCTCTTCCTTACTCTTTTACTTCCATACATTGCATATTTGTTGATTGGTATTGTTTGGTTGAGAAGAACATACTTGAACTTGCTTAATTTGCTATACTTTAGATATTGCACACCAAGTGTTTGCTAAATTGCCTCAACAATACTTACCTCTTGTAGTGCATTGCATATCATTGTTACTTGCTTTCACTTGCATAATCTCACAAACTTGGTTATAGAAATCAATTTCAAAGGTATTCCAAGCAAAAGTTTTATAACTCAATTCACCCCCCCTCTTGAGTATTGAGGCCACTTGAACAACATTCCACTCGGTTTTGGTCATTTTGAGTCGTTCCACTCGGATTTACCTTCAACAGTGCAGTATTCCACTCGGAATTACTCCATTCTGAGTCCTTCCACTCAGATTTTGTCATATCTGAGTCGGATTTCAATATTTTGGTTCGGAATTCAGCATTCTGAGTCAGAATTCAGCATAAAAAGAGAGTTCTTTCCACTTTGGGCTTGTTCTTCTTGTTTCTTTATCATTTTATGGTCGTTTTTCTTTTGTTTTTGACCCTCTATTACCTTAATTCCTGCAAAATAACATACCCAAGTAGAATAGAGTGGAAAGAAAGCAAAAATCGCAATAAATAAAGGAAATACAGTGCATTATGATTAAAAATCCTAAGCAAACTAGATCTATTTTATTGTATTAAAAAGCACTTATCAAGAAACAAACAATGATGAAATCCACTAAAGTGTATGGTGGTGTTGGTGATTATGATGATGATGTTTGATGAGTGGCATTTAGGATGCATAGAGTGAGAATGCATTTGATTTGCATTGCATTGCATCCATGGCATATCGATCGCTGTCTATGTGGAACATTAGGGGGTTCCACTAGGTGGGCCCAGTGGGAGGGCGGCTCAGTGCACGAGCGTATTGTTGTTTTTCCCCTGTGACTCGGTGTGTGAGTCACGAAGCTGTCCATAGATTGGTGACGAGGCACCCTATGTGGCGGGCCCAGTGGGTGGGCGGCTCTATGGTGAGCGAGTTACCTCGGTGTCCGACGGGGCACGGCTCTCTCGATGTGGGTTCGGGAGGGGCCCGTAGCACTTCTAGCAAGTGAGGCCATGTTGTTGATCCTCAAGTCACGGGGTGACTAGTGCTATAGATGGGCGATAGCGGTTTGGTACCAGTAAAAGATGTTGTTGAGATGCATGCATGCTTTGAGATATGTGTACACATTTTTCTACTGCAGTAGGGGCATAGTAGCACACCTATGCTCGACCCATAATTTGGTGTTTATTCCTATAGTCGGATCCACAATCGTTGTTGTTAATTCCATTGTGCATATGCATTAGCCATAAGAGCATTTGCATATAGCATGAAGATATACCAGAATATGATGATGATTGATGATGATTGAGATGATGGTATGGTGTTGATGAGAAGGGTAATTAATATACCGAAAGACCACATAAAAGTAATAAATGTTATGAATATATGAAATGATGTTGAATATGACGATATGTATGTGATGGCCCAAGGTAATGAAGGGCGTATTTGTTTATGATTGTTAATGATTATGTTAGCCCATGGTGGCTTTGATGAAAGACCAGAATGGTCTATATTGATGTGTTGGCCCATTGAGGTGATGTGAAAGATATGTGTTGGCCTATTGTGGCGGTGTGACAAATGTGTATATGCTTGCTTTGCTATGATTTGATGAATAAGCATGAAATGAATATATATTGTTGAATTAATAATCTATGATGATTGTATATGGGTTTAGCAAAGCATACATGATGTTGATATGCATATGCACATAATTTCAATTGTATTAGTATCGTCATTTGAAATGTATAACTCACTCTCCCATGTGGTCTACTTTTTAGTATTGATGCAGGAATGCCATGGGAAGAGGATGTTTTTAAAGTAAAGCTTTTGGAAAGGTAAATAGTAGTAATGGAATGCCTTGGCCGGCAGCTTTGTAATGTAATGTGTTATGTATATAATGGATAGCATGATGTTGTAATTATTGATATTGATGGACGAATTATGAATATAATTATACATTTGGATGATGTACTAATAGTGGAGATGTGACACCCTAAAAATAGGGGTTAATTTTTTGCAAAAACATACCCGGATCTGTCAAAATCCACTCTCATATATGAAGATATGAGAGCTGGTTCCATGGCCAAGGAGAAAAAGAAAAGAAAACAAATGCAAATGAAATCTTTTACAGCGGAAAACAACAACGCCTGAGCGATCCCATAAACAGCGTGCATTCGCTCAAGCGAGATCCAAATCCGCTTGAGCGAGACAGCACAATTCGCTAGGGCGAATTTCCTTTCGCTTGAACGAAACCAATATCAAAAACCTTCCCAAACAACATACTTGCTGGAGCGAGGAATCACTCGCTGAAGCGAGAAGCCACTCGGCATTCAATCACTCGGGAAACCGAGACATTCATTCACTCGGTAAACGATCAGGTCCAGTCGGAATTCATGCCTAAGTCCTCTCGGAATTTAATATCTTAGTCCACTCAGCATAATGGGGTTCCGTCACTCGGAAAACAACCTCAACACTCATACACTCCATAACTTAGTCATTAAATTTTATACACCAAGGCACACACACAATCCACCCAGTAACTGAGGGTTATCCCACTCGGATTCCTTAAACCCTCACTTGGAATATCTCCAATCAAAGGCCACTCGGTATAATTCAACCTCGAGTCACTCGGTAAACATCAACCATTTAGCACTCGGTATATTGAACTCCATCACTCAGGGAATACATAGGCTTCCTCTCGGCCATAAATCACTCAGTTTAAGCATTCTTAACCAACTCATCATCAGAGTGGTATTCCACTCGGTAACTAATATCATTGCCGACCAATACTCATTCAGCCACACACTCAGCATTCATGCCTCTTCTTACTCGGATAATACCTTAACCATTCATTGCTCAAAAAAATAGTCTACACAATCAATTCCACTCGGAATGATCCAAACTCCTCAACACTCAGAGGAATTTCCCAAGTATTTCACTCGGACATATGAGATACTTAACCACTCAGGGAAACCAATAAGTCAAGTCCCACTCGGACTTATCCCATACTTAAACACTCGGAATACACATTACCCTATTCATTCGGAATGGGTCCCCTTATTCACTCAGGATACATTCATAATTCGTATATTTAGAATATTTCAAGCTAACCCATTACAACCACACTTCCCTCGGTAGAGGATCACTCGGAATTTATTAACTTAGCATCTTTCATACTATATCATTCCCTAGTCAGTGAGAGGCATCAATTCAACATAAATACTTATATACATATCTATCCATTTATTCACTCGGAAAACACCAAACCTCTGATATTTCACTCCTTAAACACCATTATATTTCAGTCGGTAAGAAGCATCAAATCAACATAAACCTCATACATAAATATACTCTCTGCTTTCCAAAGCTGACTACCCACTCAGCAATACTCAACACTAATACATATTCGTGTTATCCCTAAAATATATACCTACATACAGACACTCGGATTATCCATCATCTTAACATGATTTATCATTGTTAATCCTAAACCAACTCCAATACATAATGCCCAAATAAAACGTATATACATACCAATAGGAGTTTATACTCGGATAATATTAACTCAACTTTATTCATTCACTAACATCCATTATCCAGTACATTTACATGATTTCAATGTAAATCTTGTATATACACACTCGGATCCAATACATATATTTGTATTTCATTGTACAACAGGTTATATTAGCCAACCAAGGCTTTAATACAATAATTGCACTCGGTACATTACATTACTCATACAGCCTCATCATAAATACCCATCACTCGGGTTTAAGGCCATCATAACATTCCAAACCGACCTGCAAACACTGAAAAATGGTGTAGGGGTGAGCATTACATATTAAATGACAGATATTGGCTCGGATTAATCACAGAATCCACAACATGCCATTACACACAACATTAATCAGCATATGAATACTGCCATTCAACATGAACAATCATAAGCATCTTCCGATCGGGATTTCACCCATTTCACTCGGCTCTAAAGCTCAATTTACTCAGTACAAGTATATTGACTCACTCAGATTTCACTCAAGCCTGAGACTATATCAACATTATTCATACTCCGAGCCATGCTCAAGGAGTCTGCCCGAGCCCAGCTCCAGGACTTAGCCATATTCACCATATGTGGTCATCTGATTGCCGATCGGTATAGGAGTCCAACACATTCCAGTGGCAAATCGGATGCATACGATTTCATTCACTCGGTGTTCCACGCCAATGCACTCGGCATTTCATCAAGCATTTCATTTCACGCTTAGTGCCCCAGGCACTGCCCGAGTCCAACCCGGGTCTTTCATCATATTCAACATTAGGACTCCGTCCTCTTCACTCGGGATTACACCCTTGTGGCACCCCGCAAGGTGTTCATATTCAATAACTCAATAACACGTATGCATATAAATTCAACTCATATTCATTCGATTGCCCACTTGGAAATCTACGTTCAACATCATGTGCACTCGGTAATTCAACAACAATCAGGTGACTCGGCTTATACCACATCCACTCGGCAATCCTATGCCATCCACTCGGCAATCACTATGTCGTTCACTCGGCAATCACTATGCCATTCACTCGGCAATCACTATGCCATTCACTCGGATTATCATCGATTCACTCGGATTTATCCTTTACAGTAAGCATTTCGTGCCTTCCTCTATAAAGCCCACTCGGCATCCATCATAACAGTCCCCATTCATGAATTCAGCATACACATATGCATCAATAACATTCACATGCATTCAAATGTACAACACATCCAGGGACAAATAGAGGATCACACATGCACTACACATCAACATACATGTATCTCAAGCATCATAATATAATCATCATCACAATAACATCATGCATCTCTTGGACAGATAATCATGCACCATTTAAATAACAAATAACAATCCAGGTTCAACTTAACAACATACAACATCCAACAAAACATAACACAATGCAATGAAGTCACCCGGAAGTCCGTCCATAAACTATACACTTAAGATGCAATAGCTCCCCTTACCTGGATGAAGCTTCCAGGAGTCACAGGACCACCCGGTCTAGCCACAGCAGCACCCTGCTTGGCTTTCAACACTGGAAAGAGTCATTAAGACTCAACTCAGTCTTCACCCAGCTCAGTGAAGAACTCCAACGCTGTATCCATCACAAGAACAGCATCAAGAGTCAGTCCTCACCAACAGTGGAGGACCACCATGCCTTCATGCATCATGCATGTCTTCATCCTCACAAGAGTAGCTCAACCTCGTCATCTGTGAACCATCATGCATCCACAAACCGAGGCATACACACACACCCAGCTGCTGCAGGTTCTCCGAACTAAGCCTCATACAACCCATCATATGGAGGAATGAAAAGAGGAAGAAGAAGCACCAAAACAGCAAGGTGCAACCCAGCTTACATACACAGCCACAAGCTGTTTCACCATCACCATGCAGCTCCACTCGAACTCAACACAGCGTTGAGTGGAGGAAGATGAAGATAAGGAGGAGGCAAGAAGATGAAGCAGAAGCTCCATCAAGTTCTAGAGAGAAGGATGAGCACTTCTCTCATCAGAACATGCACTCCCAAGGAATAGGGAGAGAGTGAGAAGAAAACATGCAACCAAGGCCTTATCATCTCAGCCTCATCAGCATCCCACTCATCACAACATCCCATCCTCATTTAATGCAAGTCCATCAACATTTAATGCCAATTCTCTCAACAATGATTACACAAACACCACGTGGACAAGGAAGGAGAGAAAACCAGACCCATTTGACCATCAAGGCACATGAGTCATCACTATGGGGACCACACAGAAAAAGAAAAGAGAAAAGGGAAACCGGGCCCTACAATGATCCAAGAGCACCAGCGGTCCCTCATAAATCAATTTCCTCGCCTGAGCGAATTTCATCCTTCAAGACCTTTCGCTCAGGCGGGTTCCATCCAGCAACTGATTCCCTTCGCCCTCGCTCGGGCGTCCCAAGCTCGCTTAAGCGACCAACACTCAGAATCCATTTCTTCTCTCGCTCGCTCACGCTGATCCCTCATTCGCCTGGCGAGATCGGGCCAAAGCCCTTGCAATCAACACAAAGGATTCTCGCTTGAGCGAGAATCCCTCTCGCTTGGGCGAGAAGCATCAGGACCTGAGCAGAAACGTGAGCTCTCAATGGTACACATAACAAAATCCATTCAAAGCCTATTTAACTCAATTCCTTACTTCATATACCTTACAATAATCATTTAAAACTTGTCTCCAGTGTTCGTGCACAACAATTTCCATTCAACTCATATTCAACCATTTGCCATTCTCATCAATTACTCATTTTTTTTTAAATTTGGGGTGTTACAATTCTCCCCACCTTCAAGGAATTTCGTCCTCGAAATTCAAGTATGAACCTACCTCAATAAACAACTTGGCATTCACTATATACCAAACAAATCATTTACATACCAACACTTCCCAAGTATTCACCGACTACTAAATTCAGTCAGCACAATTTCACTTCTCAAGTAGTTTCTAACTACACAACAAGAATTTCCAAGACACCACACTCTTAATATCTTCCACTTGGAAGTATCATCAATTGACTTGGAAATCACCCACTCGGTTTTCCACAATTCCACATCACTCAGTAACTCTTTCACTTGTCCATCATTTTAATACTTAACCACATACTCTTCTATTCAGGTTCAAATCCTCACCTTGCTCGGAGCGATCCAATAGACTCAACCCATTCCCATAAGCAGTTACAGTCTTATTTGCTGACCTATGAACTGTTGCATCCAACTTATAGGATGACGTCTCATTCCTATAGGGTTACAACAATTGCATAGCGTCAATGCAAAATGCAGCCTGCCACAATACCTATGGCATGCAGAATCATCTCGAAACAGCATCCTTACAATTATTTCACCCATACCGACCAAATTTACTCGGTTAACACCAATTTTCAGGAAAATCAATGGCAGTTCTTACAATTTTATAAACAATACATCCGAATCAACATCATTCTTAGGCACCAACAGTGATGCATCCCATGCCAACAGTCAGCAAACATTAATCATTCTCACAATAAAATACATATCACCAATGGATTTCTGACTCATTCAAGGCATATTTCCAGTCCCTATACTTATTCTAGTGCAATCCTCATTATAATAATCATCAAATACCAACCACACTTACCATAAAATGGCACAATGGCAATCGGTTTCCAGCACAAACTGAGTAAATACCTCCTATTTAATCTTAATTATCACAAAATCATAGTCAATCAGCCAACCAATTCCTCAATTCATCATTCATCACTAGCCATCAATTAATTTAAGCCTAGAAATTTATTAAATTCTCTTAGATATACCACTCGGTTTTCAATATGATCCTCAATCATAACAATAGGTTTCTATATTGGCAACTTTCTTCACTGAGTGTAAACACATTCCACTAGTCGGATATATAATCACCATAATATCATTTTCATTATCCCCATATCCAGTACCAAGGTATACTCGGATTTCAATCTTAAGACACTTCAAATCTCAACAATCCACATGACCAATCAGATTCTCTGACTCGGAATTCCAAGGGTTACTAAATACCCCCACAACATCCAATTATCACCGAGTCAAAATCAACACAGAGTCTAGTTTCACAAGGTCTAACAGTATAAGATTATACAGAATCCAATCGGGTTACTACACCTTATGAGTCATAATTCAACCAACCACTCACTCGGTTTTTCAATCATAAAACCGAGACAGTACCCAAACTAACAGGTACATCACCATATCAATCCTCATAACATCCAATCACACATAATTATGCTCAACCAATTGGGTTACCACACTTTGTGGCCCAGTACTTAATCCAATCATCTACTCTGTTTTCACACTTCAAACCAAGATATAATTCCAGCCAAGCAGGCATTAGGTTTTACATTCAATCACCTAGCCTATATTAAAATCCTCACATCATGAGATTTCCCAACATTACTCACCCAACCAATTTAGCAGGTAAATTTGAATCCATTCACAATCATGACTCTGCCATGAATCATTAGCATGGCATACACCAGAATTTAAATCAACTAACACAGTTTTAATACTTATGAGAGCTTCACTATCATTAATTAATCCATCACTCAGTTTTAGCACATTAGAACCGAGACACAAATCCAACATAACATATACCTGATTTCACATTTATACATTCATGATCGTATTCAAATTCTTGAATTAGGAATCTACCATAAATCATCTTAATCATATATATATATATATATTAATCAAGCAGAGTTCTCATGCCAAGGGTATAAATCATCATTTAAGAAATGGCACAGTCAAACATTCATAACCCGAATTCAACACACTAGGGAATTCCTTCATTAATATTTTCACATATTTCATTATTAAAGTATCACAATGGCATACCAGCCTCACAAATCGCAATTCATATCATAAATAAGCACAACATATACATAATCATTAACACTGTCACTTTGCCACTTATCCACAAGAGCATTTATAATTATTATCATCATTAATTCACTAAGGTCTCACTCAATACCTCCTCGTAAGGGGTTTCTCAACACTCGTGGTCATCCCATCTCAAATGCCATGGTCTTTAAACAAATGAATATGTCAACTGTGTAATGCTTATGCAACGGATCCGATTTCATATCACGGGTGATCGCAACCACCATAATCAATCAATCATAATCATGGGTTTCCCACCTCGCAAGGGGTACTCCCTCTGGTAACCTCGCAAGGTGCTTCTCGTGATCGCAACAACGTTTCAATAATTCACATAGGTTTCCCACCTCGCAAGGGGTACTCCCTCCTCATGATCGCAACCATGGGCATCATAGGTGCTCGCAAGCCCTTTATCATATCAAATACCAAGTAATCGCAACCACTGGCTCATAATCATACAATGGTCCCCGCAGGGCCTTTCACATTCTGTAATTAGGTGATCACAACCACCATTACCATATCATATCATCATCACATTGGTTTCCCGTCTCGCAAGAGGTACTCCATTTATAGAATCCCGCAGGATCTTTCATCATTGTGATCGCAACCACATAATATCAATGCTATGCCATGCCATGAATGCAATGAAATAATGCATATGCTCAACAACAACCTCGCAAGGATATCTCACCCTCTCAATCAGGGGTATATTATATATTTTAGTTTATCATCAATGGCGTATAAATATTCACAAGGCCCCTCAAGGAACCTCATTCAAATAATTGGCATTCAATGGCCACAAACACCACTCATAATAATCCACACATGGATATCATAGGCATAGCAAACATAATAATATCAATCCACACATAAAATCATTCGAGGCATATTCACCATTTACATATTTGGCAATCATCATTGCCTTACACACATACAAGTCAACTACTTGTATCCACCGCTAGAATGTCATAATATTTCTTTTTATCTATCAATATCCTTATATATTTTCATTGGGGATTTCCATCCCAACACAAGAGTATCATAATAATTATCCATCAATCCATATACATAAATCCTAGTCAATTAATCCGACTTCCACAAATATAAGGACACAACATTATGTTACTTCATTTCTCAAATCAACCTTCACAGTAGTAGTATCTTTCACTACTATCCCAGCAAAGCACATAGGCATACAGCCATACAAACTAGGCATAGGCATGCATGAACCAATAAAATACTACCAGCAATAATGACAACTGATCATCATACATCCAAACGCTTACACTCGGTAAGCATACCTTGACCATAGACCTCTCTGTTTGCTCTGATACCACCTTTGTGACACCCTAAAAATAGGGGTTAATTTTTTGCAAAAACATACCCGGATCTGTCAAAATCCACTCACATATATGAAGATATGAGAGCTGGTTCCATGGCTAAGGAGAAAAAGAAAGGAAAACAAATGCAAATGAAATCTTTTACAGCGGAAAACAATAACGCCTGAGCGATCCCATAAACAGCGTGCATTCGCTCAAGCGAGATCCAAATCCGCTTGAGCGAGACAGCACAATTCGCTCGGGCGAATTTCCCTTCGCTTGAACGAAACCAATATCAAAAACCTTCCCAAACAACATACTTGCTGGAGCGAGGAATCACTCGCTGAAGCGAGAAGCCACTCGGCATTCAATCACTCGGGAAACCGAGACATTCATTCACTCGGTAAACGATCAGGTCCAGTCGGAATTCATGCCTAAGTCCTCTCGGAATTTAATATCTTAGTCCACTCAGCATAATGGGGTTCCGTCACTCGGAAAACAACCTCAACACTCATACACTCCATAACTTAGTCGTTAAATTTTATACACCAAGGCACACACACAATCCACCCAGTAACTGAGGGTTATCCCACTCGGATTCCTTAAACCCTCACTCGGAATATCTCCAATCAAAGGCCACTCGGTATAATTCAACCTCGAGTCACTCGGTAAACATCAACCATTTAGCACTCGGTATATTGAACTCCATCACTCAGGGAATACATAGGCTTCCTCTCGGCCATAAATCACTCAGTTTAAGCATTCTTAACCAACTCATCATCAGAGTGGTATTCCACTTGGTAACTAATATCATTGCCGACCAATACTCATTCAGCCACACACTCGGCATTCATGCCTCTTCTTACTCGGATAATACCTTAACCATTCATTGCTCAAAAAAATAGTCTACACAATCAATTCCACTCGGAATGATCCAAACTCCTCAACACTCAGAGGAATTTCCCAAGTATTTCACTCGGACATATGAGATACTTAACCACTCAGGGAAACCAATAAGTCAAGTCCCACTCGGACTCATCCCATACTTAAACACTCAGAATACACATTACCCTATTCATTCGGAATGGGTCCCCTTATTCACTCGGGATACATTCATAATTCGTATATTTAGAATATTTCAAGCTAACCCATTACAACCACACTTCCCTCGGTAGAGGATCACTCGGAATTTATTAACTTAGCATCTTTCATACTATATCATTCCCTAGTCAGTGAGAGGCATCAATTCAACATAAATACTTATATACATATCTATCCATTTATTCACTCGGAAAAACACCAAACCTCTGATATTTCACTCCTTAAACACCATTATATTTCAGTCGGTAAGAAGCATCAAATCAACATAAACCTCATACATAAATGTACTCTCTGCTTTCCAAAGCCGACTACCCACTCAGCAATACTCAACACTAATACATATTCGTGTTATCCCTAAAACATATACCTACATACAGACACTCGGATTATCCATCATCTTAACATGATTTATCATTGTTAATCCTAAACCAACTCCAATACATAATGCCAACACAAGCATCTTCCGATCGGGATTTCACCCATTTCACTCGGCTCTAAAGCTCAATTTACTCAGTACAAGTATACTGACTCACTCGGATTTCACTCAACCCCGAGACTATATCAACATTATTCATACTCCGAGCTATGCTCAAGGAGTCTGCCCGAGCCCAGCTCCAGGACTTAGCCATATTCACCATATGTGGTCATCTGATTGCTGATCGGTATAGGAGTCCAACGCATTCCAGTGGCGAATCGGATGCATACGATTTCATTCACTCGGTGTTCCACGCCAATGCACTCGGCATTTCATCAAGCGTTTCATTTCACGCTTAGTGCCCCAGGCACTGCCCGAGTCCAACCCGGGTCTTTCATCATATTCAACATTAGGACTCCGTCCTCTTCACTCGGGATTACACCCTTGTGGCACCCCGCAAGGTGTTCATATTCAATAACTCAATAACACGTATGCATATAAATTCAACTCATATTCATTCGATTGCCCACTTGGAAATCTGCGTTCAACATCATGTGCACTCGGCAATTCAACAACAATCAGGTGACTCGGCTTATACCACATCCACTCGGCAATCCTATGCCATCCACTCGGTAATCACTATGTCGTTCACTCGGTAATCACTATGCCATTCCCTCGGATTATCATCGATTCACTCGGATTTATCCTTTACAGTAAGCATTTCGTGCCTTCCTCTATAAAGCCCACTCGGCATACATCATAACAGTCCCCATTCATGCATTTAGCATACACATATGCATCAATAACATTCACATGCATTCAAATGTACAACACATCCAGGGACAAATAGAGGATCACACATGTACTACACATCAACATACATGCATCTCAAGCATCATAATATAATCATCATCACAATAACATCATGCATCTCTTGGATGGATAATCATGCACCATTTAAATAACAAACAACAATCCAGGTTCAACTTAACAACATACAACATCCAACAAAACATAACACAATGCAATGAAGTCACCCGGAAGTCCGTCCATAAACTATACACTTAAGATGCAATAGCTCCCCTTACCTGGATGAAGCTTCCAGGAGTCACAGGACCACCCGGTCTAGCCACAGCAGCACCCTGCTTGGCTTTCAACACTGGAAAGAGTCATTAAGACTCAACTCAGTCTTCACCCAGCTCTGTGAAGAACTCCAACGCTGTATCCTTCACAAGAACAGCATCAAAAGTCAGTCCTCACCAACAGTGAAGGACCACCATGCCTTCATGCATTATGCATGTCTTCATCCTCACAAGAGTAGCTTAACCTCGTCATCTGTGAACCATCATGCATCCACAAACCGAGGTATACACACACACCCAGCTGCTGCAGGCTTTCCGAACTAAGCCTCACACAACCCATCATATGGAGGAACAAAAAGAGGAAGAAGAAGCACCAAAACAGCAAGGTGCAACCCAGCTTACACACACAGCCACAAGCTGTTTCACCATCACCATGCAGCTCCACTCGAACTCAACACAGCGTTGAGTGGAGGAAGATGAAGATAAGGAGGAGGCAAGAAGATGAAGCAGAAGCTCCATCAAGTTCTAGAGAGAAGGAGGAGCACTTCTCTCATCAGAACATGCACACCCAAGGAATAGGGAGAGAGTGAGAAGAAAACATGCAACCAAGGCCTTATCATCTCAGCCTCATCAGCATCCCACTCATCACAACATCCCATCCTTATTTAATGCAAGTCTATCAACATTTAATGCCAATTCTCTCAACAATGATTACACAAACACCACGTGGACAAGGAAGGAGAGAAAACCAGACCCATTTGACCATCAAGGCACATGAGTCATCACTATTGGGACCACACAGAAAAAGAAAAGAGAAAAGGGAAACCAGGCCCTACAATGATCCAAGAGCACCAGTGGTCCCTCATAAATCAATTGCCTCGCCTGAGCGAATTTCATCCTTCAAGACCTTTCGCTCAGGCGGGTTCCATCCAGCAACTGATTCCCTTCGCCCTCGCTCGGGCGTCCCAAGCTCGCTTAAGCGATCAACACTCAGAATCCATTTCTTCTCTCGCTCGCTCACGCTGATCCCTCATTCGCCTGGCGAGATCGGGCCAAAGCCCTTGCAATCAACACAAAGGATTCTCGCTTGAGCGAGAATCCCTCTCGCTTGGGCGAGAAGCATCAGGACCTGAGCAGAAACGTGAGCTCTCAATGGTACACATAACAAAATCCATTCAAAGCCTATTTAACTCAATTCCTTACTTCATATACCTTACAATAATCATTTAAAACTTGTCTCCAGCGTTCGTACACAACAATTTCCATTCAACTCATATTCAACCATTTGCCATTCTCATCAATTACTCATTTTTTTTAAAATTTGGGGTGTTACAGGAGATATATTAATTGAGGTTGGACTGGTTATGGTCTATTATGAATATGTATATCTAGGGTATTGCATGCTTATGCGATTATGTAAAATGATGATGGTTGTATATTAGGCTTATGATATGCCATTGCATTCTTGCCGAGCCTTTTTCTCATATCTTCATATATGGGGCTAGGCGTGTGCCCGGTATACACATTCTTCTTCCGCTGTAAACTCTGTTGTTTTTGTATACCGAATGGGCAAACTATTTATCGATTCAGTTATAGGTTTCTAAATCTCACTTTTTGGTTTTCTGTGATTCGGGTCTTGATGTGATCATGGTAGTGTCTTAGAAATATTTTCAAACGTGAAAAATTTATTCACATTTTTATTAATTATGACTATTACATCGGGATTCGAGTACAGAAAATCAAGGGTGTTATAGAGCTAGAAATGACTGATTTACTTTTTCTGTATAAAAAACACAGACTGGCAGCGGTAGTGTATTTTTGTGGAATTCAGAAAGAAGGATTCTTTTGTCTCCACAACTATCTCATGTTAATTTCCATTTATCATATACTTAGTACTTTTGAACATGACGTTTTAAGAAACGGTCAGAGGATACTGGTCGAGTTCCGTGATCGCTTCGCGCATGATGCTATTTTTTTTCTTTTACTGCTTTTACTTAATGTTTTCTTTTAACCATTTCCTATTTTGACTTTTATTAGACATTATGGGTAAGCATCCTTACCAGACCCGACTCTAAAAGAGACTCATGGCCGAAGCAGAAATCAGGGATGAAGATTTCAGAAACGAGTCCAACCAGCTAAAGGAACAGGTAGCCGAGTTGATCAAGCTTCTAGAAAAGAGAATCACAGAAGGGGGCTCCTCTGCAGGTGTTGAGGACGTCCAACAACAGCTTACCACCCCGCTACATCCCCCAGGTTTTGGTCCGACAAGGACTCAATTTCTCAATCCAACGACTCTTCCTCTCACTATCAATGTTGGAAGGCCTAACCCTGCTATTGATCCCCAACCACACTACGGCATGTCCTATACAACAACATACATTTGTTGGCCCAGACGGTAACCCGATGCCTTTTTCGCCTTATGGCTTACCACCGGGATACTTTCCCCCACTGCTCACTAACCCACAAGACACCTAATACCACCAAGTAGCAAATCCCCACACCTCGCACCCCACTCAGCCCACTATACCACCACTCTATGAGCCACAAACCACCCAAGCACAAGCTGCTCAAGCTCAAGCCACCCTAGCCCAAGTCACCCAGATAGCCCAGCCAGTCTATACTACACAACCTATAGGCCAACCCTAGGGTCCTCCACTAAACACTAGCCCAAAGAACCAGCCTCATACATCTACACCTTTCCACCAGCTTTACGGCTATCCATATGGGTACACGAACCCCTATACTGCTAATTCGCAAGGCATGACTCAAATGGTAAACCGAGCCACCGACCCTAGAATAGTCGATGTCTCCTAAAAAAGAAAGATAGAGATCTTGGAGGAGCGACTAAGGGTTATGGAAGGAGTGGAAGCTTTTGGATTGATTGATGCCTCTGAACTTTGCCTAGTCCTGGATGTCATTATTCCCCCAAGTTTAAAATGCCAAATTTTGACAAATATCGGGGAATGACTTGCCCAAGAAATCATCTCACAATGTATTGTCGGAAGATGGCATCTCATTCATCCGATGACAAGCTGTTAATCCAATATTTCTAGGATAGTCTAGTTGGGGCTGCCCTCACCTGGTATTCCCACTTGGAACGAACCTGTATTCACTACTGGAAGGACTTGGCGGACACTTTCATAAAATAGTACAAATACAATTTAGACATGGCACCCGACAGAATGCAGCTACAGAACATGACAAAAAAAGATAATGAGACATTTAAAGAGTATGCTCAATGGTGGCATGAAACTGCTGCACAGGTTGACCCCCCGCTGTCTGAGAAAGAAGTAGTAGCGATGTTCATCGATACGCTTCAATCGCTCTTTCTATGACAGAATGATTGGCAGTGTTTCCTCAAATTTCTCTGACATTATGACTATCAGGGAGAGAATAGAAAGCGGGGTGTAAACAGGGAAGATTATCCGGGCCCATCTGGGGCATTCAATGTGAAAAGACCGGCGCCAGGCGATGGTAGAAGGTAAGACGGGGAGACCAACTTCGCCTCTTATGATCAGAGAAGGGACCAACCAAGACCATTTGTCCCCACCATTTTTCAAGCCCTCAATTCTTATACACCAAACCATATGTGGCCGCTGCCGACCATAACCCAACCTCTTATCCTCCTTATTTCCGTCCACCCATTGTTAGAGCACCTATACCGTAACCTATGCCATATCGTCCTCCACAACAAACAGTTCAGCCACCCAACCCTAATCAGAATGAGAGAAAACCTAACAATGACCGCACACCTATGTAATTCGATCCTATCCCAATAACATACATTAAACTTTTGCCTCTCCTCATTCATAATGGTTTAGTGGTGCCCTGCCCTTTAAAGCCAGTAGAACCCCCTTACCCCAAGGGGTATGATCTCAACGCCCGGTGTGATTATCACGCCGGAGCATCGGGGCATTCCACTAAAACCTGTATCACATTGAAGTATAAAGTAAGGGATCTAATTAAAGCCGACTGGATTAACTTTAAGGAAGGCAGCCCAAATGTGGCCATGAATCCCCTACCTTAGCCATAGAAATTTAGGGGTCAACGCCGTGGAAAATGATGAGGAGTGTGCTAAGAATATTGCTAACATAAGAATGTCGTTAAGGGTAGTTCATTCCTTTCTACTTGAAAGAAGATTAATTGAAGGGACCTGGAGCGTGGAACATGAAAACGAGCAGACTGCCAAATGCCAAAGCTTCTGTAAGGTCCTTCAGAGCCTCATGAACAGCCATATTGTACAGGTCTGTAAACACCACAGAGGTGAGGTCAACATGGTCCAGGAACAGACAGGGACACGAGTCCCTAAGCCTTTGACAATTTTCTACAGCAGGAACCCTCCAATAGCTCCTGTTTCTGTACAACCAATCATCACTATTCTAGCACCTACCCCATTTGTATTCAAAGATTCTCAGGCTGTCCCTTGGAAGTACAACGTAGATGCGATCATTGCAAGCTCAGCAATGAGCGACTTGTCTCCGTCGTCCGTCACGAATATTGTTAGGGTAGGAGGTGTAACCTAGAGTGGAAGAGTATATGCCCCTCCAGAGCCAAAGAAGGATCAGATTGTCAAGAAAGCCAAGGTGGGCGGAGAAGGAGCCAGTGGTGAAGCCATAAGGGCTGTGACTGATGAAGAGGCCCACGAGTTCTTAAAGTTTATTCGCCAGAGTGAATATCAAGTGCTTGACCAACTGACCCATACTTCTGCAAAAATCTCTTTGTTATCATTGCTGATGAGCTCCGAGCCACATCGGAAGACGTTGATGAAGGTCCTGAACGAGGCTCATGTCAGTCATGACATTCCCGTTAATAAGTTTCAAGGAATAGTGGGGCATATTATTGCAGACAACTATCCGACCTTCACTGACGATGAAATACTGACAGAGGGAATAGGGCACAATAAAGCTCTCCATATCTCTGTGAAGTACCGAGATCATATCTTAGCAAAAGTGCTTATTGACAATGGGTCGTCCCTCAACGTCATGCCAAAATCTACATTGGCCAAGTTACCATTCGATGGGACTTATATGAAGCCGAGTTCCACAGTAGTACGAGCTCTCAATGGAACTCGGAGGGAGGTCATGGGCGAGATTGAGCTGCCCATAAAGGTTGGGCCATGGACGTTCCAGGTCCTTTTTCAAGTCATGGACATCTCGCCTGCCTACACCTGTTTATTAGGCAGGTCGTGGATCCATTCTACTAGAGTGGTACCCTCTACCCTGCACTTAAAACTAAAGTTCATAATTGACAATAAGCTAATAATTGTTTCTAGTGAGGAGGACCTTCTGGTCAGCAAACCCCTGACAACCCCTTACATCGAGGCAGTGGAAGAGGCCCTTGAAACCTCTTTCTAAGCATTAGAGATAGCAAATGCCACCTATGTGGGGGAAGGAGCCACATTGGTGAAGGCTTACATGCCAAATGCATCTTTAGTAATGGCAAAAATAATGCTGCGTGAGAGGTATAAACCTGGAAGAGGGCTAGGACGTGCTTTGAATGGAGAAGTGGAACCTATATGCCTGCTTGAGAACAAAAATGGTTTTGGATTGGGATACCAGCCCACAGCCGCCGACAGAAAAAAGGTAGAGGAAGAGAAAAGGGAAAGAAGGGTTGCCCGTCTTGCCGGCAGAGAACCTCATACTGCAAGAGTCCCCATCTGTGATCTCTACCAGAGCTTTCGAAGCACTGGGTTGATGCCTCCAGACCAAGTGGCCGCCATTGAAGAAAGTTTCTATAATAGTGCTGATTTTGTGATTGCTTGCCCATCAGGCTAAGAGCTTTATAACTGGGAGGCTGTCAAGCTCCCCACGACTTTGAATGTTTTACCAAAGTAATTTGTTTATGCTTTAAGTACTTGTTTGTCCCTCTGCTCTGCCTAAGGCTTTGGGACTCTTCCATGTAATAAGGGCGAAAAATTTGTTTTTATCATTTTCATCAATAAACGTGTATCGAAATCCATAAAAAAACTCTTCTTGTTTCCTTTATCCTTGTTTTGAATCCTTCTCTTTAATAGCTTGTTCTTGTTTTTTCATTTTTCGTAACACACTAAATTGTAGATCTGAAAATGATTCTCCTGAGAATAGTGAGGTCTCAATCCCATTTCATGACTTTGATCACTCGATTGATTACGCTGATGAAGAAAGTGAGGAAGACTATGAACCATTGCCTGAACTAACAAGATGGTGGGAACAAAATGATGAAGAGATTCAACCCTACCTAGACATAGTTGAGGTCATCAATTTGGGGAATAAGGAAAATAGGAAGGAAGTCAAGATCGACACTGCCTTGAGCAGAGAACAAAGAGAAGATTTAATCAAGCTGTTAATGGAATTTTGTGATGTCTTTGCCTGGTCTTATCAAGATATGCTTGGACTCGATGCTAGCATTGTCGAGCATAAACTACCCTTAAAACCTGAGTGCCCTCCAATAAAGCAGAAACTACGCTGAATGAAGCTAGAAATGCTCCTAAAGATCAAAGAGGAAGTTAAGAAGCAATTCGATGCTGGGTTCCTAGCTGTGGCAAAATATCCTCAATGGGTAGCCAACATTGTCCCTGTCCCAAAGAAGGATGGGAAGGTATGGATGTGTGTGGACTACCGAGATTTGAATAGGGCTAGTCCCAAGGATGATTTTCCCTTACCACAGATTGATGTTCTAGTTAATAATACAGCTCAACATTCTATTTTCTCATTCATGGATGGTTTCTCGGGTATAATCAGATTAAGATAGCACCTAAAGATATGGAGAAAATCATATTTATTACCCTATGGGGCACCTTTTGCTACAAGGTGATGTCCTTTGTGTTGAAGAATGCTGGGGCAACTTACCAAAGGGCGATGGTAACTCTCTTCCACGACATGATGTATAAGGAGATAGAAGTCTATGTGGATGACATCATTGCCAAATCTAGGACAGTTGAAGGGCACATGATTGATTTGTGAAAGCTTTTTGAAAGACTAAGGAAGTTTAAGCTCAGGTTAAATCCAACCAAGTGTACTTTTGATGCAAGAATAGGTAAATTGTTAGGTTTCATAGTGAGCAAAAGAGGAATAGAAGTTGATCCTGACAAGGTCAAGGCGATCCTTGAAATGCCTCCTCCCTGTACGAAAAAGGAAGTCTGAGGATTCTTAGGAAGGCTGAACTGTATTGCCCGGTTCATCTCGCAGTTAATGGCAACTTGTGAGCCAATCTTCAAGTTACTCCGTAAGAACCAGCCAGGGTAATGGGATAAAGACTGTCAAATAGCCTTTGAAAAGATTAAGCAGTACCTGCAAGAACCACTAATTTTTGTGCCCCCAACCTCAAGAAGGCCACTTATCTTGTATTTGACTGTATTGAATGAATCCATGGGTTGTGTATTGGGATAGCACAATGAAACTGGAAAAAAGGAACATGCTATCTACTACTTAAGCAAGAAGTTCACTGATTGTGAAATGAGGTCTCCGCTTTAGAGCGAACTTGTTGCGCATTAGCATGGGCCGCTAAGCGCCTAAGGCAATACATGTTGAATCACACCACTTGGCTAGTTTCTAAGATGGACCCTGTCAAGTACATTTTTGAAAAACCTGCTTTGACCGGAAGGATCGCTCATTGGCAAGTGCTATTAACTGAGTATGACATAATATATGTCACTCAAAAGGCCATAAAAGGAAGTGCTCTGGCAGATTACTTGGCACACCAACCCATCAATGATTATCAGCCTATGTAGTTTAATTTCCCAGATGAAGATATCCTCACACTATTCAATAAGGAAGGTGGTCAAAAAGATAAACAGACTTTGAGATTTGACGGAGCTTCTAATGCACTGGGGCATGGAATTGGGGCCATCCTGATCTCGCCCGATAAGGAGTTTATCCCTATCTGTGCCAGATTGTGTTTCGACTATACCAATAACATTGCTGAATATGAGGCATGCTCGTTAGGGATCCAAGCAGTGTTGGACGTAAAAGTAAAATTATTGGAAGTTTATGGGGACTCTGCTTTGGTCTTCCACCAATTGAAAGGCCGAGTAGGAGACTAGGGATAGCAAGTTGATTCCTTATCATGATCATATCAAGGAAATGATCAAAGAGTTTGACGAGATCTCTTTTCATCAAGTTCTCCGGGATGACAATCAGATGGCTGATGCCTTGGCTACCCTTGCCTCAATGTTCGAAGTAAGTAGTGACTACGATATGCCTCTCATCGAAGTAAAGAAGCATTGTGAGCCCGCATATTGTCAAATGATGAAAAAGGAGTCGGATGGGAAACCATGGTACCATGTGAAGAACTAAGGTTTTGATATCAACAACATATATGCAAGACATGATTAACAACATGGATGCAAGACTTGAAGATTTAGTATACCATGTCAAACACAAAAAGAGTCATGAAATCAATGAAATATTGTCATCATCAAAAAGGGGGAGAATGAAGACCATGAAGGATTTTGATAATGACAAGGCCAATGCCAGAGATCAAGAATGAAGATCCAAGACCAAGGCATAATTAAAGTAAGACTCTATAAAAAGAAAGTACGGCCATTAATATAAAAAGGTTTTAAAATAAGAATACATTCTGATGGAATGTAATTGATTACCTCATTAGTGTAATCAATTACATCATGTAATTGATTACCTCATTAGTGTAATCAATTACCTCAGCAATGTAATCGATTACCATGTTTAAGTAATCGATTACAATATGAACGTTATGTTTTAAAACTGATTTTAAAAGGCTGTAATCGATTACCTATTTTATGTAATCGATTACAACGTGATCAGAAAGCAAAAAATCATGTTGAAACATTATAACTTTTCACAAAATATTATTTTATCCAAGAGGTACCTTTCTAATTATTTTAATCAATAATTTCACACCTCTTGAAGGCATTTCCTCTCCTATAAATAGGAAGGCATTTCATTTGCAAAAGACACACCAAGATATACCAAATACTTCCAATCTTTTCTTATGAGCAATAATGGCTATATTCTCTTAATAGAGTTATTACTCTTTATTGTTCCTCAATTTGTTTATCATACTCTTGAAGAGAGTTTTCTTGTAAGAGATCTTTATCTCTAAAAGTGAGATTGATACTCAGAGTGGTGTATCTCTGAGGGGGTTCTTCTTGGATGTGGTGTAGCATCCAAGGGTGATGTTATTGGATGTGGTGAAGCATCCAATGGTGATATGCTTGGGTGTGGTGTAGCATCCAAGGCATTTGTGATTGGGGTGTGAGTCCCCATTGTGGTGTAATCAAGGGAATTGATTATAGTGAATTTCCTCAAGGGTGTCTTGAGAAGACTGGACGTAGGCAGTGGTTGGCCAAACCAGTATAAATCTCTGTTTGCACTTCTCTAACCCTTAAACTCTTTATGTTTTAAGCATTATTATTCAAATCACATATCATTGCATATTGAGTTTTTAGAGGAGAAATTTATTAGTGAAAAAGTTCCTAACTACTCAATTCACCCCCCTTCTTGAGTTTCCTAGAGGCCACCTGGGCTAACAAGTGGTATCAAAGCTCGTATCTGGGAAAAGGTTTAACAACCTCAAGAAGATCCATGGCCTCTTTCAATTCTATCTTTCCTGAGGGAAACTCCATACATAGACCTCCTGTATTTAATGGAGTAGGATATCAATATTGGAAAACCCGTATGCAAATATTCATAGAAGCTATTGATATAGACATATGGGACTCCATTGAAAATGGTCCATTCATACCAACCAAAGTAGTTGGAGAAGTGACCATGATTAAACCAAGAAGTGAATGGACTGGTGCGGATAAAACAAAAGTCCAATATAACCTCAAGGCCAAAAATATAATAACCTCAGCCTTAGGAATGGACGAATACTTTAGAATATCTAATTGCAAGACAGCAAAAGAGATGTGGGATACCTTAGAAGTAACTCACGAAGGAACAAGCGAAGTTAAGAGATCAAGAATAAATACCCTAACTAGGGAATATGAATTATTTAGAATGAACAACAATGAAAGCATACAAGACATGCAAAAGAGATTCACTCATATAATCAATCATCTTGCATGCTTAGGAAAAACCTTTTTAAATGAAGATTTGATTGATAAAGTATTAAGATGCTTGAACAGGGAATAGCAACCAAAAGTAACTGCTATATCAGAATCAAAAGATTTGTCAAGCATGTCCCTTGCAACACTCTTTGGAAAATTACAAGAGCATGAACTCGAGCTTGAAAGATTGAATCAACATGAGGAAAGCAACAAAAAGAAGAAAAGTATTGCTCTAAAAGCATCATCATCAACCATTAAAGAAAGTAATGAAGAAGATGATGAAGAAGATGATGAAGAAGATGATGAAGAAGATAATGAAGAAGGTATAAATGATTATAATGACCTTAAATTATTTGTTAAACAATTTAACAGGTTTCTAAAGAAAGAGGAAGGGCAAAGGAAGCCGAACTTCAAGAATTTCTTCAAAAATGATGAATCTAACCAAGGTCCAAAATGCTTTGAATGCGGAAAATATGGACATATGAAAATGGAGTGTCCGAAACTAAATAAGAAGTCTGACAAGCAAGAGAAAAAGCATCCCAAAAATAAAAGAATAGCTTATATTACATGGGATGAAAATGGTTTAAGCTCGTCCAAGGAATCAGACCATGAAGACGCAAATCTGTGCCTAATGACTAACACCGAAGAGGTAAATGACTCAAATCCTACATTTGATGAATTGCAAGAAGCTTTTGAAGATCTTTATAATGAATATCAAAAACTAGCTAAGAAATTCTTAAATATGAAAAATTCTAACCTAATCTTAGAAGAAAGTCTATCAAAGGTCAATCATGAACTAGGACAAGTTAAAAAAGAAAAGGAAGACTTAGAAACTAAGCTTAAAAATGAAACTATCATTAAACATACATGTTCAACATGTCAAAAGCATATTCAAGAGATTGATGATTTGAAAAATGCATTAGTTAAATTTACTATAGGAAGAGATAACCTAGATATTCTTCTTGGAAAACAAAAATGTCATTTAAAAGTAGAACTAGGATCTGATCCTTCCAAAAAGCAAAAGTTGCAGAAAAATCTCTTTATTTCACAAAAGACCTCAACTAGCCCATTTGTTAAATTCTCTCACTATATGAGAAAAGGTCACAGTGCATCAACATGTCATATAAGGAACAAAGGCTATACTGAGACAAAAATGATTTGGGTTCCTAAGAATATAGTATCCACGTCTAACCCACAAGAACCCAAGAAAATTTGGGTACCAAGATCAAATATTTATAATAGTGCAGGAATTATCATTGATGGGAGGCACTTAAGGATTAACTCTTACCCATAAGAAAAGTCAACATATTTCTTGAAGCATCTATCAATCAACAAGTAACAAAGAGCAATATCAAAATAACGAGTGACATCAAACAACAAGGTGCATCACTCTCTGCTAAAACTTTATGCTCTTATATTCTTTTTGCCATTGACAAAGGGGGAGTAATATATGAGAAGCAAAATAAGAGAAAAATCAATCAAACCTGGTTAATATATGAGAAGCAAAATAAGAGAAAAATCAATCAAACCTTGTCAACTAAACCAAAATTAAAGGGGAGAAAATCTTGTATCTTGCATGCTGTTTATTTTTCTTCTCAGGAATTGTTGTCAATATCAAAAAGGGGGAGAATGAAGAACTAAGGTTTTGATATCAACAACATATATGCAAGACATGATTAACAACATGGACGCAAGACTTGAAGATTTAGTATACCATGTCAAACACAAAAAGAGTCATGAAATCAATGAAATATTGTCATCATCAAAAAGGGGGAGAATGAAGACCATGAAGGATTTTGATAATGACAAGGCCAATGCCAGAGATCAAGAATGAAGATCCAAGACCAAGGCATAATTAAAGTAAGACTCTATAAAAAGAAAGTACGGCCATTAATATAAAAAGGTTTTAAAATAAGAATACATTCTGATGGAATGTAATTGATTACCTCATTAGTGTAATCAATTACATCATGTAATTGATTACCTCATTAGTGTAATCAATTACCTCAGCAATGTAATCGATTACCATGTTTAAGTAATCGATTACAATATGAACGTTATGTTTTAAAACTGATTTTAAAAGGCTGTAATCGATTACCTATTTTATGTAATCGATTACAACGTGATCAGAAAGCAAAAAATCATGTTGAAACATTATAACTTTTCACAAAATATTATTTTATCCAAGAGGTACCTTTCTAATTATTTTAATCAATAATTTCACACCTCTTGAAGGCATTTCCTCTCCTATAAATAGGAAGGCATTTCATTTGCAAAAGACACACCAAGATATACCAAATACTTCCAATCTTTTCTTATGAGCAATAATGGCTATATTCTCTTAATAGAGTTATTACTCTTTATTGTTCCTCAATTTGTTTATCATACTCTTGAAGAGAGTTTTCTTGTAAGAGATCTTTATCTCTAAAAGTGAGATTGATACTCAGAGTGGTGTATCTCTGAGGGGGTTCTTCTTGGATGTGGTGTAGCATCCAAGGGTGATGTTATTGGATGTGGTGAAGCATCCAATGGTGATGTGCTTGGGTGTGGTGTAGCATCCAAGGCATTTGTGATTGGGGTGTGAGTCCCCATTATGGTGTAATCAATGGAATTGATTATAGTGAATTTCCTCAAGGGTGTCTTGAGAAGACTGGACGTAGGCAGTGGTTGGCCGAACCAGTATAAATCTCTGTTTGCACTTCTCTAACCCTTAAACTCTTTATGTTTTAAGCATTATTATTCAAATCACATATCATTGCATATTGAGTTTTTAGAGGAGAAATTTATTAGTGAAAAAGTTCCTAACTACTCAATTCACCCCCCTTCTTGAGTTTCCTAGAGGCCACCTGGGCTAACACCATGATATCAAAAGGTATGTACAGAGTCAAGAATACCCCGAGGGTGCTACAGAGAATAATAAGAAGACCCTAAGACGACTCGCCATGGGTTTCTTCTTAAATGGGGATGTGCTTTACAAAAGAAACTATGACTCTGTCCTTCTTTGTTGTGTTGATGTTGTTAAGGCAAACAAAATCATGAGGGATGTTCATGAAGGATCTTTTGGGACTCATGCTAATGGACATGCCATGTCAAGAAAGAACTTAAGGGCCGGTTATTACTAGATGACCATGGAAGCGGAATGCTTCGCCTATGTTCGAAAATGTCATAAATGTTAGATATACGCTGACTATCTTCATGCACCCCCGTCATCCCTAAATGTCTTGTCGGCACCATGGCCCTTCTCAATATGGGGCATGAATGTCATTGGGCCCATCGAGCCAAAAGCCTCGAACGGTCATCGTTTCATCTTTGTCGCCATCGATTATTTCACCAAATGGGTAGAAGCAGCTTCATATACCAATGTAACAAGGAATGTTGTGGTCAAATTTATCAAGCGAGAACTGATATGCCGATACGGCCTACCAAGTCAGATCATTACTGATAAATGGTACGAATTTAAACAATAAAATGATGAAAGAACTTTGTGAAAACTTCAAAATTCACCATCATAATTCCTCTCCTTATCGGCCTAAGATGAATGGGGCAGTTAAGGCAGCCAACAAGAACATCAAGAAGATAGTACAGAAGATGGTAGTCACCTACAGAGATTGGAGCGAGATGCTTCCTTTTGCTCTACATGGGTATCGCACCTCGGTTCGAACCTCGACAGGGGAAACCCGTTCTCTCTTGTATATGGCATGGAAACTGTCTTGCCTTTTGAAGTAGAAATTCCATCCCTCCAGGTGTTCATGGAAACAAAATTGGAAGAAGCTGAATGGGTTCAAGCTTGACATGACCAACTAAACCTAATTGATGGAAAAAGACTAATTACCCTCTGTCATTGTCAGTTGTATCAAAGACGTATGAAATGAGCATTCGAGAAGAAAGTGCGACCTTGACAGTTCCAAGAGGGAGACCTGGTACTCAAGAAAATTCTACCGATTCAAAAAGACAATCGGGGTAAACGGACTCCTAATTATGAAGGACCATATATTGTGAAGAGGGCTATTTCTGGAGGAGCCTTAATACTCACTAATATGGATGGCAAGGACCTACCAATGCCCATAAATGTAGACGCAGTAAAGAAATACTTTGCTTAAGAAAGGAATGTCAGAAACAAACAAAAAAACAAAAGAGAAAAACAAAGAAAAAAAGAAAAGAAAAAGAAAAAATAATGCTCGCTAGGCTGAAAACCTGAAAGGGCGGCCTAGGCAAAAGTTAGAGCGACCCGGTGAGTCAAAAACCCGAAAGGGCGGCTCAGGCAAAAGTTAGGGTCAAATTTCTGGTAATACGAATAAGACCTCTAACTCAAGAAGTGCAAGTTCGAGCTAGGGCACGTGAATCATTGTCGAACTTACCTTCTCAAAAGCAAGGTCGAAGGGTGAATATAAAGTCGTGTTGGGGGATTAAGATTCTCGCTAGTCTCAAAGATTCACTGGAGGATCCATGAACCCTCCCTGTTTCACTTGTCCTTGACCTGTTCTATGTGACCTCATTCATTTCATTTACTTTCCTTGTTCTCCTTTCTCTGCACTTGTTTAACATGCATGAATAAAATTTACCCTCTTCGATACGTGTTATGAATTTTGTTGATCTGATAAAACATGTGTTTTAATAAAATAAATGGAAGAATGGTAAACATTTAAAGTCGTGAGGGACAAGATGCTCCTACTACTCGACCTTATCTTGGGCGATCATCATAGAGACTCAGTCAGACACGCACTCCAAAGTTAGGTTTACCTTGTTCGTTTTGCTTCGGTCATGAGTCATCTCAGGGATCACAGTCTCAAAGGGATCTACCAGAATTTTAAGCCATTCTCTGCATTACTTACCCCTTTTTCATGAAGGTTGCTAAAAACAGACAATCATGTCAAGTCTTGCCACTTCAATCCAGTTCTTTTCCCCAGTGGAACTACAATCACCAAAGCTGGCACTTCTCAAAGCCCCATCCATCACCAAAGCTGGCACTTCTCAAATTCTTTTCCCTAGTGGAACCGCAATCGCCAAAGCTGGAACTTCTCAAAGTTTCTTCCTCAAATCGCCAAAGATGGTACCTTCAAAAACGCCAAAGCTGGAACCTCTAAAAACCTTTCCTCAATCGCCAAAGCTAGCACCTTCAAAGTCTCCTCCTCAACTGCCAAAGTCGGTATCCTTCAAGTTTCTCCTCCCTAGTGGAATCGATCGCCAAAGCTGGCACTTCTCAAAGTTTCCTCCTTAATCGCCAAAGCAGGCTTTTCTCAAGTATCTTTTCATAAATCGCCAAAGCTGGCGTCTTTTAAGTTTCTTTTCATGAATTTCCAAAGTCGGCGTCTTTTAAGTTTCTTTCCCTAAAACTGGCATACAAAGTTTTCGCTTCAATTGCTAAAGTTGGCATATTGTTCATTCTTCCTAATTGCCAATGTTGGCATCGTGTTTGTTCTTCAATCGCCGAGTGAGGCACCCTTTAATTGCTAAAGCTGACATTATTTGAGTCTTTTATTTATCAAAATCATTACCTCTTTGTGGTTGTTAGTGTCAAGATGGTGTTCACGTCTTTACTTCATTTTCACAATATGAATGAATCATTCATATTTTCATGAAAAAAAAGTAAATAGGGGCAGCTGTGAACACCATATTTTATTTTTATTCTTTTTAATTATTAAAAAGAAAATAAACAATATTTTATTTTATTTCCCGCACCATTCCGAAAATTCAGTTCGGAATCCGGAATTGGTTCCCCACTAACACTTTCCTTTTCATCTTCTTCTTTTATCCCCTCACCCCCGAGGGGTCCTCTCAATCATCTTCTTCATCTTACAAAAGCCAAAACCAAAACAAGAACAGAAACCAACCTCATTCATTATCATTCTTTCACCAAAAAAAATTCTTTGTTGAACCAGAAACTAAAAACAGAAAACAACATTCATCTCATCTCCTTCACCAATTCAGAATAAAAAAAATACTCCCGACCAACAAAACCTCCATCAACAACATAAGAAGCACACAAACAAATAAAAAGGGTTGAAAAAACAACAAAAAAAATCACCGCCACCGGCCGCCACCACCGTTGGCCGCTGACCACCATCGCGCCGACCACCACTGCCGCCGGTCACTACCACGGGCTGCTCCTTGGCCGCCGCCCCTCTCTCTCCTCTCTTGGCCTTCCTTCTTTCTTTTCTCTATCCCACTTTAGTTTTTTCTCTCTCATGCATTTTCAAAATGGAGGCACATGATTAGAATTAGGGTTTCTACACATTTAACCTAATGAGAGTGGGCTTCAGAAGGTCAAGGCCCATGCTATTTTTTTTAACAAATGACTCCCACTCTTTTAAAATTAAATACATGTGTTTGCCATGTTTCTTCATGAAAGGCCCCATTGGTCTGGTGGTAATGGGAGTCTTATATCTCCCTAAGGAAATAGGTTCAACACCCACCATCCACTTCTATGCTTGTTTTCTTTATTATTAGCTTTTCTTTTTTTTATTTATTGATCTTTTATATTTTTATTATTCTTATTATGTTTAACACATGTGGAAATTTCATCCCTCTTGTTTGTATTATATGTTTTATCTAATATTTTATTTTAGTTGTTTTTTTATTTTGACTCGTTTCTTTCTTTTCATATATTTGATTCTTTTTCTCCTTTGCATTAACCTTTTGTTAATTTATCCAAAAAAAATATGTCTTGAATTTATTTTTAGGGTTTGAAGTTCCTTTTCTTTTTTCTTTTAAAAAATAAAAAAATAAAAAAAATTCAAAAGAAGTAAAAAACAAGTTTCCCTAAATACAAAATGAGAAAAATACAAAAATGCATCTTTTTTAGACAATAATAAAAATAAAATAGAATAAATTGTGTAACAATTTTTATAACGATGTCGTACAAGATATTCTACTTACATCAATATTTTACGTACGAATCACTCCGTCTTCTATTTTCCTTACGTGCGGAACATATTTTGTAAACATCCTAAAAACGGTCAATTGAATTTCATAACACATAAAATTTCAAAAAAAAATATTTTAAAATTTAAAAAATAAAGAACTATTTCCAAAACAAAGAACTACGTGACCATGATTTCTCGAAAGCTCAAGAATACGTAGGAGCGGGAAATAGTTCCTGTCGGGCCCATCTTTATTTGTTTAATTTTTAGAGTTTCCATTTTTGTCTTGATACTAAAAGGAGGAGAGAGGTTAATTTGGACGAGACGTCCTATTAATCTCATTTTTTTATAATATCTCTTTTAAAAAAAAGAAAGAGCGAGGTTAATTTGGACGAGACGTCTTGTTAATTTTATTTTTTTAATAATATCTCTTTTAAAAAAAGAGGAGCGGGGTTAATTTCAACGAGACGTCCTGTTAATCTTATGTTTAAAAATTCTATGTCTATTTTTTTGTCTATTTTTGTATGCTTTGTCATTTTATACATTTCTTCTCTGAAGAAGTTAAAATAATTTTTAGGCTAATTATAATGTGCGCTATCATCTTGAGGTAACCGTTTTATAACGGACAGTTATGAGGTGCTAATACCTTCCTCACCTGTAATTAGACTCCTGAACTTGAAATTTCATTTTTATGACCAATGATTTAACAAAGGTTTTTCTGGTATTTTACCCTTAAAAATATTGGTGGCGACTCCCAGTTTTTTTGAAAGGATTTCGAACCGTTTTACTATGAATGTTTTAAAGGTCGGCCGTCCCGTCGCGATCCCGGTCGGGACAATACTTAAATGTTTGCATCAAATTTGAGTGAGTATATATATCAAATACTAAGGTTGCGTTTAGTTACAGAAAATTATTCTAGTTTTCTAGGAAAAGTTTTCTACTTGTTTTTCAAAAATTTTATTTCGTGGAATAATAGAAAAATTTTGAAAACCTGTTTAGATAGAAAACTAGAATAGTTGTTCAAGTGTACTCAATTTTCCAAATTTTTTTTCAAGTATTTTTTAATTCAAATTAATTGATATATATATATATTATTTATGACAGTATTGTATAATATATGCATCACATAAAAATTGTGACAAAAATTTAAAGTAATATTAAAATGAGAGAAAATGAGTTTGTTCTAGATGGACAAAAAGGAGAATATTATAATAATGTTTTTATTTTAACAAATATACACTAGAGACTGTTGCACTTCAAACTCACGAAAATGTCACAGATTATTTAAACAAATTTGTGTTATTTCTGAAATTCTATAATAAATCACCCTGTGAAAATCAAATCTGCATATTAATACCAGTGATGGTCCAACATATAACTTTAAGTGGAAAAGTTATAATTGAAGCCTTAAAATATACTATCTTTAATTTAAAATATACTATCTTCAATTATAACTTTTCAAGAAGGTAGGGCTAAACCATTCTCCTACATTATATGGTATTAACTTATTAAGTATAGTCTAGGAATAATTTACTCTCAAATCTCAATCACCATGCCGGATAGATTTATTTTTCATATATTATTGATGATTAGCAATACTTTTAAGGGTACTGCAAAGTTTTTATTATGTCAATTAAATTGATGATACCAATGTTATAATGTTTTTTATTTTGATGATGCCCATACGAAAGTATGTGTAGGGGATCATTTTATAGTTCAAGTTTGATTATCATAATTTTAGAAAATTCATTAGTTGTGTGTTGAAATTCAAACTGGTATGTATTGCTTAGGATATTAATTGTATAACTGTTCTATAGCAACATGTCTGCTATTGACTCTTCAAGGGAGTGATAGCTTCAATGTATAGTTGAAAGTTGAAACTTTATTATTGAAGCTGAGATAGGGTCTCTATCTAGGCAGCTAAATATACAAATCAAAATAATGGTATTGATTTCAGTTTTTCTTTTCTTACTCTGTATTACTATGTAGTAAAAAACATTCTAGCATGAAAGAAAATAGTTCATAGGATTTTGAAATTATGTGAGAGAGAAGTAATAAAAGAGAAAGATAGTTTCAACAAATCATAAAAAAATATAATCCTGGAGAAGAGTGGTAAACAAGAAAAGGGTTGGTAATATTTAAATCAACAGTCTCTAAAGTCTCATTGAATTTAGTGGGGAACCCTTGCTATCAAACAGAAGCAATAAAAGAAACAATTGTTTTAACCAGATCATGAAAATAAAATATAAGTCTGGAGAAGAGACATAAACAAGAAGACACACTGGCAGGACAAAAAAATTTAGAATACCGCCTTTTTTAATTTTTTTAATTTTCTTAGAAAACTATTTAAAATAGTTTTTTGATTTCTTAAAAAAATAGAAAATCAGGTTTTCTATTTTTCTATAAAAATTTTTAAAATAATTTGTAAAATACAGGTTTTCTATTTTTTAATTTTTTTAAAGAATAATTTTCTATTTTTCTAAAAAAACTTATAAATTAAACGCAGCATAAAACTCTTTTAATTCCCAAGAAATTGATAAGGTTGAGCAAAATAAGATTTTTAATGTTAGGTTTGAATTTTTATTCAAAATTCAACCTTTTTTATCAAGAAATATTAATTTGTTAGTTTTGTTGTTTTTGTTAGAAACGTTGGTGGAAGCATATGAAGCTATGATCTCTTCTCTCTTATCTCTCTTCCTAATTAATTAGGTTAACTTTTTTTTTATTTAACCATATACATGCAATCATGTTCAAGCTAAGAATATCATATTATAGGATATGATTAATCCTTGTAGTAGAAATGTTTTCATTCACAAAATCAAAATCGACACCTTGTTTATGAGAAATTAAATATATACTTACCAATCACTTGTTGATTATTAGACTAACCTTCTATCCTCTACTTTCTTTTATTTGGAAATTTTTTTACCATTATTCGGTAATTTATTTTGTATTTTTAATTTAAAAATTTAAATTAAGAAAAAATAATTTAATTAAAATAAACTTACAGACAATGTAAAAGATTTTTTTATATTATCACACAATCATGTGAGTAAAATTATTGATTTATTTAATAATTATATATATAATTATTTGTAATTGATTGATATTGTAAAAATATTTACCTTCAAAATATTTACCTACAGATAATGCAGAACTATTCTGCCCCTGTTTAGTTTCTTTTTTGGGGTCAACAAGTTGTTTACTTAAACACAAACTTTCTGAAGCTAGTTCCTATTTAGTTCCTTTGCAGATGATGCCATTATCCTTTCTAAAGCCACATAATCAAATGCATATGCTAACCTAAATGCACTCAATATATATACCCAAGCTTCGGGCCAGAGGATCAATGCTACCAAGTTAGGGATTGTTTTTGGTAACCAGGTTCCTGGTCAAACTCGTGTGCTTATTCAATATATTCTTCAAATGGAGCATGGAAACAAGCTAGTAACTACTTAGGCATGCCAAGTGATTAGGGAAGATCTAAAATAGGGATTTATTATGGATTAAGATAAAAATTCTATCTAAGGTAGAATGGTGGAAGAAATCATTACTTAGCCAAGCTAGAAAGGAAGTTCTTATAAAGGGTGCTCTTTAATCTATCCCTTCCTATGTTATGCCCTTAGTCAGACTCCCGAATGGCCTGATCAATTATATCAATTCAATCATCATAATTTTTGGTGGGCTAGCAGTGGTAAACAAAGAGGGATTCATTAGAAAAGCTAGAAGTCTCTCTCGGTCAGCAAGCACTCTGGTGGTCTGGGCTTCAAGGAGATGCAAAGTTTAAACTTTTCCTACCTTGCTAAGCAAGCTTGGAGGGTCCTTAAAAACCCGAATGAGTTGTGGGTTCAGGTTCTTAGCGAAAAATATTTCCCTAAAATTTACTTCCTAGAGCAGCAAAAAAGGAGAAACTGTTCTTGGGTCTGGAACAGTCTACTCAAGGGTAGAGACATTATCCTAAAGCTTGGTTAGTGGAATATTGGCAATGGAAAACAAATATATCTCTGTTTAGGCACATGTGGTTATGGAATGGATCCCTTTGCTTCCCTATTAGTGCCCAAGACTATAAAAATGATCCAAAGCTTCATTGCATAATTAATCATTCAAATCACTCTTGGGATCTCTCAAAAATAAGATACATTTTCTCTCTCAATTTTGGTTGCCTACTATTCAGATCCCCCTGAGACTTAGTGAGGAGGAGGATTATCTTAGATGGCCTTTCTCCCCTAATGAAGAGTATATGATCAAATCTGGTTATAGGCTATCCAGAAGCTAGCCCAAGAGGTAGATTCTAGACCTTCTTCTTCCTATTATCCTAGTATGGCTTTATAGAAATCTATTTGGCAGTTAAAGGTTCCAAAAAAAATCTAGGTTTTTATTTGGAAATTGTGCCACAATCTCTTACCGGTTAACCAAAACTTGAAAAAGAAAAGGATTTTAAAGGAATCCCTATGCCTTATTTGTCAGGAAAAAGAGGAATCTATTGAGCACGTCTTTTTGTTTTGCCACTGGACTTGTCGAGTGTGGTTTGATATTGGTTACAGTGCAATCGAAGAGAAGAACAAATATCCACAATTGACCAATGGATTGAAAGAAAACTTCAATTATTTTCAAAGATTACAACAAATTCTTAGTTCTTAATTGTAAAATTTTTTTTCCAAGAAATTGGACCTCAGACAGCCAAAATTCACACTTAGAGAGCTTTGCATACAACTCCTTTTCACGAAGGATCGTCAACACAAGACGAAGATGTCTTTCATGCTCTTCATGACTCTTGGAGTACACCAAAATGTCATCAATAAACACTACGACAAATTGGTCCAGATATTCATGGAAGATGCGATTCATGTAGCTCATGAAAATCGCAGGGGCATTCGTCACCCCAAATGGCATCACCACGTACTCATAATGTCCATACCGCGTTCGGAAAGCAGTTTTAGGAATATCTTCGGCCTTCACCCGAATTTGGTGATATCCGGAACGTAAATCAATCTTCGAAAACACAACAGCGCCCTTCAATTGATCCAAAAGATCATCAATACGCGGAAGAGGGTATTTATTCTTAATGGTTAGTTTGTTGAGTTGGCGATAGACAACGCACAATCTCATACTACCATCCTTCTTCTTCACCAACAACACAGGAGCACCCCAAGGAGACACACTTGGGCGAATGAACTCCCGTTCAAGTAATTCTTCTACTTGCTTTTTCAACTCAATTAACTCCATAGGAGACATCCTATAAGGAGCTCGAGAAACAGGTTCCGCACCTGGAATAAGATCGATAGAAAATTCCACTTCTCGTGGAGGAGGTAATCCGGGAATCTCTTCCGGAAACACATCAGGAAATTCTGAAACAATAGGAATTCCACCAGATTGGGTTACACTATTCCCATCAACCAAGCAAAACATCATCAGAAGTTGAGAGATACCTCGAACATCAAAGCCTCCAGTGTCAGAGGTTAGAAAAATCACTGTCTTGCTATCACAATCCACCAAAACCTTATTGGCGGACAACCAATCCATGCCCAGAATAACATCCAGATCTTTCATAGGTAAACACACGAAGGATACAACAAATTTTCTACCCTCCAAGTCTACCTCGGCATTTTCACATCGAGTCACCGATCTTAAGCAAGCACCAGTCGGTGTAGTCACCATTATTGAACCTTTCATCATACTCACAGGCACCCGCAAGCGCCTCACACAATCTTCAGAAATAAAAGAGTGCGTAGCACCCGAATCAAATATCACATTAACAACATTACCATTTATTTGGCACTCCCTTTGGACAAGATCCTCAGCTTGTGCTGCTTCTTCACCGGTCACGGCAAAGACTCTTCCAGCCATTTGTTGATTAGCACCATGATTTGGGCCATTCCGACCACCGTGAGCATTACCTCGGCCGTTTCCATTACCACGACCGTTACCACCATTTCGGTTACCATTTCTTCCGCCATTACCGTTTCCACGACCACGGCCTTTAAAAGCACCATAGCCTCCACGGTTTGCATTATCACGTGGCACAGCATCTGTAGCATTCAAAGGATAATCAGGGCGGATATGCCCTGGTTGGTTGCACCTGTAGCACACCACTGTTTCTTCATGATTGCAATCTCTAGCCAAATGATTTCCACCACATCTAAAACAACAAAGTCCGTGGCCATTGCCTCGGCCACCATCGGCACCATACCTTCCGCCTCCTCGTCCACCTCTGAAAGAAGAGGACCCACGTACAAATCGTCTGTTGTTCTTAAAGTTGCCTTTCTTCTTGAAGCTAGAAGATTGGCCCTTCAACTTGTAATCATGCCCTGAGTAACTCCTTGGAGCAATATCATTCTCTTCAAAGATTCTACATTTATCCACAAGAGTAGGAAAATTCCTAATCTCTTGGTGACAAATCGCCTTTTTAATCTCTTGGCGTAGTCCATTTTCAAACTTAACACATTTCGAAACTTCAGTGACCTCTTGCTGAAAGGGAGGATAAAACACACATAGCCCCTCGAATTTCAGAGCATACTCCTCAACTGACATGCCACCTTGCTTGAGTTCCATGAATTCAAGCTCTTTCTTATTTTTGTAACTCGCAGGAAAGTACTTCTTAAGAAACTCCACCTTAAAATTCTCCCAATTTAAAGGAGTGTGGGCAGCAATCATACGCCCACGGGTAAGGATCCACCAAGATTCGGCCTCATTCCGAACCATGAACACCACATATTCCACCTTCTGCGTTTCGATACATTCCATGCTAGCAAATATCCGTTCCAAGTCACAGATCCAGACATAAGCATCTTCTGGCTTATAGCCTCCATGAAATTCAGAAGGCTTCCGCTTAAGAAATTGGTCAAGACCTTGATTCGGCTGACTAATAGGTTGTTGTTACTGTGCAAGTATGTCGGCAAAGCGATTGAAGGCCTCAATCATAGCGACTGTATCAGGATTACGCCTATACGCCATCACTCAATCTATATACAACAACATAAGCACAATTAGAAACTTAAAGTTTCTTCACCCAAGGTGCATACATATCATTCATCATTAACTTCCTTAACACAAGTATCATCATAATGCATTTCATAATTAGAAGGTAAATATGAGAAAGGAATTGCCTGGCCGGGCTTAACAACGATCACGTAGTAATCTCATTTCAATGACAACCGTTATAATTCACCCACATAATTTACAAATCAATCAGCCACAAGCAATAAACACATGGACAACATCATTTATAATCATATCAAGAGCAATGAATGCTCTGATACCAGGTTGAGACACCCCAAATCGTAGGGGTAAATTTTTCACGATTTAACGAGGAAATAATTTAGGAAAAGAAAGCATCGCGGAGTAAGTTTTCAACAAGTAACCCTGGATCTTTTAAAGAAACCCATACCATATATGAAGATATGAGAGGGTGTATAACTTCAAAACAAGAGTTCTATTTAGATAATCAATCACATAATCTTCAACAAGAATAGTTGAAATATACGTTAATTCAAGAAGCACAAATGATTATGAAATGTGGTTCAAGGATACTTTAATTGATTTCTAAAATTAGGACAAATATATGAATATTTAGTCTTAGAATTTAGTGGGACATGTCACAAATATCACCTATTAGTCCCAAATTGAAAGTCATAAAAAGTTGGGTTTTAAACCCTCCTAAACTTGAATTTTTCAACACAATGGGTTCGCTATTTTATGCCTCATGAGAGTTTGAAAACTCCAATTGAGGTAAGACCAATTTTCACACCTCCGTGACTTAATTGTCTACAACTTTCATGAAGAAGTCAGAGGCCAAAAATGTCATTAAGATGCCCAAACAAGCCAAAAACAGCAAGAAAAATAGAGCAGTTGGAATTTTTCTGACAGTGGGGAAACCCACTGGCCGTGGGAAATTCCCACTGGCCGTGGATCCCACTGTCTGGACCACCCAAAATGGTCAATTTTCCTCCGTTTTGAGGCAGAACGATCCACTGGCAGTGGGAAAAACCCACTGGCCGTGGATCTCCCTGCTGCAACCACTTTTCTGCAGCTTTTTGACCCTTATAATTTTGCCAACTTTGGGACCCTTTTTGACTAGGCTATTCAACTCCAATTTGCATGGAATTTTATATATAACTTACCTACCCTAATATCAATTGTTTGGCAAAGTTTCAAGCCAAAATTCTATCTCAATCAAAATCTAAGCTATAGGGTAGTTTTATGCATATTTTGGGCATTTTACATGGCATACCAAATTACAAATGGTCTTGTTTTGGTCTAAACTTTCTATGGACTTATATTCACATATATAAATGTGACTTTCTCCTACAAGACTCATCCTATGATTCATTTCCCATATCGAAGTAGGTTCCAATAGCGTTTCAAGCCCTTTTGGGCTAACCAAGCATGTCATTACATTAAATTCAACAACATCAAACATCATAGTTTGTTCTTTACACCATTTAGGTCATGAATGAAAATTGGCCTTACATACACATGCCCAATTTTTCCCATGACTTCTAAAATCATCAACATTACAAAGTTTGAGCATATAAACCTCATATACCCTACCAAAACAGATTTTTCATGCCGGCCAAGGCTTACACATTCCTATCCATATTTTACCTCCTTCATACTCGGCCTCCAAAATTGTAGGATTCAAGTCATACCTACATCAACTTTAAAAATGGCAACGGGGAGGTGAGTAGCATAATCCAAATGAATTAAAGTCATACATTATGATGAAACATATGTATACTTGCTCACATATCATTCATTTCATCACATCATACATTATACATAACACATCTCATAATCACAAGTATACATTCACAATATCAATCATTTGGATTGCCATACACACACATAGGGTTAGTATTTCACTCTTTCCCTTATCAATTCTCATTCATCCATTGCCACCATAGTCTTTCAACTAGGCATATCTCCAGCTATATGCAAATGCTTTTAAAGCTAATGTATATGCACAAGAATTTCTCATCAACAATTAATGCGGATCCGACTGTGGGAAAATATATCATTAAATCAATTATGGGACAAGCATAGGTGTGCTACTATGCCCCTACTGCAGTAGAAAAAATTGTGTACACATATATCTAAATTCATGCATGCTTACATCTTTATAATTTTACTGGTACCAAACCGCTCTCGCCCATCTGTAGCACTAGTCACCCTGTGACTTGTGGATTAACATCGTGGCCTCAACTACCACAAGTGCTATGGGCCCCTCCCGAACACACATCGAGAGAGCCGTATCCCGTTGGACACCGAGGTAAACTCACTCACCATAGAGCCGCTCGTCCGCTGGGCCCGCCACATAAGGTGCCTCATCACCAACTATGGACAGCTTCGTGACTCATAAACCAAGTCACAGGGGAAAATAACAATACGCTCGTGCACTGAGCCGCCCTCCCACTGGGCCCGCCTAGTGGAACCCCCTAATATTCCACATAGACAGCTATGATATGCCATGGATGCAATGCAAATGCAAATCAAGTGCATCCTCACACTATGCATCCTAGATGCCACTCCACATTCAATCATTCATCACCACCACTTGGTGGATTTCAATATTCTCATCATTCTCATCCAATCCCAATTCTCTTTTGAACTCATTCACATCAATAGTTAGTGGCATACACATTCAATAAATCATACACACAATTTAGGATATTCACATCACAATATTTTCCCAACATGATGCCACATAACAATCATTATTCTAAATGCATTCAAATCATAACATTATCACATCATCCATTCAACAATCATCAACATAATCATATATACATATTTTCACATCACCAATGGATGAAATCATGCATTTAGAAAAGTTACCCCCTCCTACCTCAAGTGAAGTAGTGATCAACGCGGTTCGATGGTCCCGCTTCGTCAATGGGGTCACTTCCTACATCACAATACATTATACAATCAATTTTCTACTTACTCATTAAGATTCAAATACTTATATATCAATAAATACTTGCTGTTTTTATTATTATAACTCTCAAAACTCTTTTATTTCATTTTATCCACCATAACCACCATGGGTTAGGTGCTACCCTTTATTATTATGCATTCAACAACCAAACCCTTTCATGGGTTTCTCCATTATTAACTTCCACCAACAAAATATCATCACCAATGACCCTTAAACATCATATCTCACATTTATCATCAACAATTAATGCTCATCAACCTCCATTATGCATTTCCCCCAAATTTATGAAGTTAGGGTTTCATAAAATTTCCAACAACCTTCATAAATATTCTTCTCCTTCCAACAATAAATACATCCACTTCATTACTTCACAAAGAAACCTTACTTTCATAAAATCCACATTAAACACTTGCATTAATTACTCTCCTCAAGAACATCCATTCACATGCATAGCTCCTAAAACACATAATACCACATACTCTTAACCAAAACCTTAGCAAAAATATGGGTATACTTACCTCAAAACCCAAAAACGAAAATGGGTTCACTAGAGGGAGAGAAAGCTGCGAAAATAAGGAAGATGAGGAGGAAAAACAGCAGCTTCACAACCTCCTTCGAGCTCCACCAACGAAAATGAGAAGGAATGGAAGATGAAGTCAAATTGCTAGGGTTTAGAAGAAGAAGAGGAAGGAAAATGGAGAAGATGATGAAGAGAAGAAGAAGAAGTGAAAATACCTAATACCATCAGCAAACACACGTGAATAAGAAAGGGAAAAATGGAATTTTTAATTTATTTTTAATTCAACTCATTAAAACTTCATCGTTTTATAACCAACAGGTTCTCCGTTCGGGCTTAAAACATCATCTGAAAATTATTCTGAATACATATTCGGATTCACAATATTATTCTCTTCAGCCCTGACCAATATCATCTCATTTTGAGATACTTGGTCCGATACCCATATCTCAACCGGGCTTAATTTTAGCTTAACCGGTCTCCAAAATTACCAACAATCCCCAAAATTTTAATTTAATTATTCTCAATAGTTTGGGACGTTAAATACTCCATATACCAATTTCTAATATTTATTCCGGTAATTAATTCTCTATTTTAAAATTTGGGATGTTACAGTCGCTGTGCTCTTTTTCAAATAGCCATCGCTTACGCTGTAGCTAAAATAGGGACAATATTAGGGATGACGTTTCATCGTAGCTAAATAGACAATGTTAGCGATAGGATTTGTCGTAGCTACATAGACACAAACGTAGCGACGGCTTGGTGTGGTAGCTAAATAGGCGCAAGATTAGCGACGAGATTTATCGTAGCTAAATAGGGACATGGTAGCAATGGCGTTCTTCGTAGCTAATTAGTGACACGATTAGCGACGGGGTTCATCGTAGCTATATAGGCAAAAACATAGCGACGACAAGTTGTCAGTCGCTAATTAATTGACATTGTAGCAACTGTGTTTTACCGTTACTAATATTGAAGTTTTTATAATTGTTCCTTAAATTTGATGATTTAAGGTTCTTTTAAAAAGTTTAGTTAAATATTTATATGACTTGTCAGTCGCTAATGTATTTTCATTGTAGTGACCATGTTTTTCCGTCGCTCATATTAAAGTTTTTATAATTTTTCCTTAAATTTGATGATTTAAGATTCTTTTAAAAAGTTTCATTAAATATTTATATATAAGCTAATTTTTTTGTAGTATTTTTAATAATTGTTATAATATCATCAAACACAATAGAATATAAAAATATAGTAAACCGTCATAATATTTATAACTCAACCAATAAAAAAATAAATACAAAAATATGTAACAATAAAAAAAGAAATACAAAAATATGTAACAATAAAAAATAAATACAAAAATATGTAACACTAAAAAAAATCAATAAAATAAGAGTCAACTGGGGGAGGGGGATCCTGGGGTGGTGGTCTGGAAGTAGAGGCTCCATCGCCAGGTCCAGCCAGTAACTGCTCCAATAACCGGCGTATCAGAGCCTCCTACTGAGCCATCAGCCGACGAGTGTCCTCTTGATCCCGCTCAGTTTGCTCCCCCGCCAGCTGCCTCTATCTGCGCTCTTCTGCGAGTTCGTTGTTCAAGTTCTAAATGACTTGAACAACATCTACTGGCAACGTTGAGGAAAAGGATGGGGCCTTCCCAGTCCTGGCTATCTGGGTGCCAACCCCACCAAGGCCAAGCACCATCCCCTTCTTGTTTACACCTTCAACAGCCTCTAAATAGATGGCATTGTCATCGGTAGAAGAAAGGGTAGGAGGTGCCTTCCCGTCAGGAGTATGAGAGGCCAGCTCAGCCTTCTTTCGACACGCATGGCCTGATACGCCTCCTGCATCCCCACACAAAAATCAAATACGTTATTAAATGTTAATGTATAAAAAAAAATTAAAAAACAGTTGTAAGTTTAATAAAGTACTGCCATGTCGGTGGTCTTCTGGTTAACCCAGTTTCCAGCCTTGTTCTTCTTGGTGATTTGCATCACCTCGAATAACGAAGGCTCGTGGTGCTCCTTCTGCTCCTACAATTTACAACATATTAAATTTGTTAGTGAAAAAGCTTTCAAGTCATTACAATAATAAACACATTTAAGAAAATGCACTTACAAATCTCCTTTTGTGCTTAATAACTAAGATGGAGCCCCTAGTGTAGACGGAGGCTCTAGTATCAACCTGCCTGTTTGCCTTATTCCGAGTACTGGCCTGCTGGAACAAGATACCTCCCCACTTCTACAGCATGCCATCCCAGTGGGGCTCGGGGATCCAATGAGGGCACTCCGTCTTCGTCCTCACCTTCCAGAGGGTACTCTTGATGATTTTAGAGGTATTTACGGTAAAGATCTTCTAATCTCATCGGTCATACCCTTCTCCCACTGAAAGCCACGCTGTACATTAAAATACAATTCCAAATTAAAGTCGTAAGCAATGTTGAACAATAAAAGTTACATGAAATTAGAAAACTTGTTCTAAACTCACCGAGAATGTGTCAAAACATCTATTTAGGATAGTTTGACCAGCATCCGTCCAAGAGATATAAGGACCATCCCACTGGGTCTTTAAAATCCTAGTAATGGCCTTCGTAGTACGAATACTATCAATATAACTGTATGCCATGCGATTGAACAATTAATTAACAAAACATTTTTACAATCAAACAAGCATAAACCTTGGGAGTCCACCAAAATTTTGGCAGAGTCTCCCCTATAAACCGGACATTTCCAAATTTTTACAAAAACCCTATTACGCATAGAAAGCTTCCCAATACAGTTTAATGTAAACAAACAGCAGCAAACCCTAGTGAGCTTTGCTCTCCACTAACATAAAAATAAATCATGATGACCATCAACATCCATAACTTAACATAAGCATAAAACACGCATACATTGATCCTAACAAGCCTTGCTCTTCACTAACAAACATAAATCATATATGACATGATTACAAATTCAGTAGTAATGCGATCAGAAAACAAATCAATACAAAAACAGGTAAACGTCAGGATATATAGTGATACTTGTTAACCCGGTGATAGCGTCTGATCCGTTCGTTTCCACCACCGGGTTGTTAACTGGCAAGCGCACCAATCGTTTGTAGTTTTCAAAATTTAGATATCGTTCCACTGGGATTGAAAGTCCAATAACAACAGTAATTTTCTATTTACTATGGTAAATGTGAAGAAAGTTATGGACAAAAGAATGATTTATATACAATTTATACAATATTCACAAGATAGCATGGTTGAGTTGTTCATGAGATAAAAAGAAAATAAAAATCTATCTAAAAAGTTGAGTTGCAATCTAGAATAGGTAAGATACTTGAGATAAACACAGATAAACAAATTATGTTGGAAATTGGATCCCTAATCTAGAATAACAATGAGGAACTCAAGACATGCATATTTAATCATCAAGTTTCATGTCATTGCAGCTTAAAATCATTATAACCGATCCCTCGTGATATAAATTCTAAGAATTCACCGTAAAGTCTGATCCCTCGTGAGCTTTCTCAGTAAAAACTTGCATTAAGACCTGGCCTTATGGCAACAATGGTTAACAACCCCTATAGAATTGAGATACCAAGGGTATTCCAACTTTTACTTTCGTCAAAACAAGTTTTAATACGGCATGAATAATCATTCTCCCGTTTGACATTCATACTAATAAAACAAGTTTCAATACACATGAAAATCATTCTCCTGTTTGACATTCATATTAATAAAAGATTGAAATACTAACATGGACTTGAATCATAAACATGCAGAGGTCGAATTCACAACATTATACTCAATAGATTAGTTCACCAATTCCAATATAAACAAATTAGTTACACATTGTGAAAGTAAAGACAACACTTACAGAGTTTGACATTACGAAGACGATGGAAACTTCACGATACAATGATCACAATACACCAAAACACACTCAAGTATCTAGAAAACTATTCTAGAACTACAACTCACAAAAGAAGTACTCAAAGTCAAGCACAAAGAGAGAAAAGAAGAGAAGTAAATGAGAATGGGGTTTCTTTGAATAGTGTTGGATGGCCCTATTTATAGGGCTGAGCAAGGGTGCTGACGCTACGCGTCAGTGTGACGCTACGCGTCAGGCCCCTGACTCAGCTTCCATTAAACAGCTGATAATGGCCACTTCAAATTATTAAATTTGATCATGCCTCGCCACTTGGACGTGTTTCCACTGTATTTTGGCCATTTGTGCTTAGTGGGGTGGCCCTTGGTGCTGAGTGGGGTGGCCATTATTGGGTCAAAGTTGAGTGCTTGGCCAAGTTGGATGTGGAGTCCACGCAGCACTGACGCTACGCATGGCTGTGACACATAGCGTTAGCATCAAAATTCAGAGTCCACGCTACGCGTGGGATTGATGCTACACGTCAGATCCTCTAGTATAATTTTCTCTTGAATTCTTTACTTTTTCACTGCAAAACTAGAGAAAATTGATCAAGGGCAAATTATTTCCAACAACATCCATTTATTAAATTAAAACCTAATTTTCTAACAAATTAACCAAATTTTTATTTATTTTTATGAAATTTTTATTAAAAGATTTATTGTAAATTTGAGGACTAACAAATACCCCCAACTTGAGACATTGCTCGTCCTCGAGCAAGAGAGAAAAATAAAAAATAAAAATTTGAAATCAAATTTTTGAGTTAGTCCGAGAATTTACCACAAAAAGTAATTACACAATTTTCCATTTTGAAATAATCAATTATAGACATCTAATATAACAAAGGTTTAATGATAAAATTCTTTACAATATTTTATTAACATACCAAGCATAATTTCAGGCTTACCTCTCCAAGTGTTTATCTCAATGCAATTGGTAACCTGTTTTACTCAATCAATCATAAAATCAAATGAATTTAATTTTGATTTTCATCTAATCAATGGTTAATTATACAAAGTTAATTCAGAAATCACAAGGTCTTTTCAGGGGTTGTAATGAGGCTTGGCTTACAAGAATCAATGGTTTTTCTTGGAATTCAAAAACCTGAAATCATAAAAGAGCATTTTATAATTTTTAGGCTTTCTCTTAGCCCAAACTTCTCATTTTCTTTCATTGGTGAAAAATAAATACCCCAACTTGATTCTTTTCACTATTTTTGACTTTTCTTTTTTTTTATATACTTTATTTTCTTTTGAAAAGAATCAAGTTGCTTATTTTCACTCCCCATGTTTGTAAGAACACTTAAAGATATTTTTTTATTTATTTCAACTGCTCTTTTAATCAATCAAGTATAGGGAATGGTTAAAACAGATTTAGGTTTTAAGGGTACCAAAGAATTTATTTTAGGCTCAAATTGGCTTTCAAATAATTTTTACCAAGGTAAGCTGTTTGGCCCAAGGTTTCTTTTCACCAATAAATGTGCCTTGATCATTTTCCTGAATTCTCTGTACAACAACACAAATCAAAGATTAAAGCAAAATCAATTCGAATGAAATTATGTCGATTAAATCCTCAAGTGTTTAACAAGATCTCTCAACTCACCGGGTTTTTTGAAATTTGCTTGATAGTTAATAAACTTATTGTGATTAAATTTATCAAAATTCCTAAGTTATAGAAGAATTAATAATTGATTTTACAAAATTGGTTTTATTATGTAAAAATGTTAAGTGAATAAATTAACTTTCTAACAAAAATTTGATTATTTATTGAAAAATTTATTTATTTATTTATTTATTTATTTGAAAATAAATTAAAATAAACAAACAACAGAATGGGTTGCCTCCCATTGAGCGCTAGGTTTAATGTCTCCAGCCTGACATTCCTACATTTCAAGGGTCAGTTAAAAGATAACTGATGGTAATTTTGTTAATCTCACCACCCAAATAAAGTTTCAACCTTTTCCCATTTACCATCCAGCTTCTTTTAGAAGTTGGATCTTCAATTTCCACTGCTCCATATGGTTTAACTTCTTTAATAAAAAACGGGCCTGACCATTTTGATTTCAATTTTCCAGGAAATAGTTTTAATCTTGTATTGAACAATAAAACTTGCTGACCTGGTGTGAAGTGTCTTTTCTTTAATTTTTTATCATGGTAAGCTTTCACCTTACTTTTGTAACATCTAGATGATTCATAGGCATTGTTTCTCATTTCCTCTAATTCGAGTAGCTGTAACTTTCGTTTATCTGCTGCTACATTTTGATCAAAATTGAGGAATTTTAAAGCCCAATATGCTTTATGTTCCATTTCAACTGGAAGGTGACATGATTTTCCATAGACCATCTGGAAAGGAGAAAGACCAATTGGTGTTTTAAATGCAGTTCTGTATGCCCAGAGTGCGTTATCAAGTTTTTGTGACCAATCCTTTCTAGAAGATGACACAGTTTTTTCCAGAATTCTTTTCACTTCACGATTTGAAATCTCTGCTTGTCCATTGGTTTGTGGATGATATGTTGTGGCTACCTTATGCTTTACTCCATAATGTTATAGTACTTTCTGAAGAATTTTATTACAAAAATGTGAACGACCATCACTGATTAAAGTTCTTGGTGTCCCAAATCTGCAAAAAATATTTTTCTTCAAGAAATTCACAACAGTTTTAGTGTCAGCATTAGGGGTAGCAATTGCTTCCACCCATTTTGAAACATAATCAACTGCCAAAAGAATGTATTGATTTGAGTATGAGTTAGGAAAAGGTCCCATGAAGTCAATTCCCCAACAATCAAATACCTCAACTTCTTGTATATTTGTGAGAGGCATTTCTTGCATTCTTCCAACATTACCTGTTCTTTGACAGTTATCATAAGATTAAACAAATAAGTGAGCATCTTTAAAAAGAGAAGGCCAGTATAAACCTGATTAGAGAACTTTTGCAGCTGTTCTTTCATCATTAAAGTGTCCTCCATATGGTGATTTATGACAATGCCATAACACATCTTTTACTTCCCAGTCAGGCACACAACGTCATAACAAATTATCCGCTCCAATTTTGAATAAATGAGGGTCATCCCAAACAAAATATCTTGCATCTCTAAAGAATTTTTTTCTTTGTTGCCAAGTCAAATCATTTGGAAGAACTCCTGCTGCTTTGAAATTGGCCATGTCAGCAAACCATGGCCGTTGTGTTATTTTGAAAAGTTTTTTATCAGGAAATTCTTCCAAAATTTCTTTTTCTTTGGCAGTAACCTCATTATTCATTAATCTAGAAAGATGGTCAGCTACCATATTTTCACTACCCTTTTTATCTTTGATTTCAAGATCATATTCTTGAAGGAGCAAAATCCATCTGATTAACCGAGGTTTTGAATCAGATTTAGTTAAAAGGTACTTGATTGCCGCATGATCAGTAAAAACAATTATTTTTGAGCCAATCAAGTAAGATCAAAATTTTTCTAAGGCATATACTATGGCTAGTAATTCTTTTTCAGTAGTTGCATAACTTATTTGATTTTCATTCAAAACTTTACTAGCATAATGTATGACTTTAAAAATTTTTTTGTATCTTTGACCTAAAACGGCTTCAACAGCATAATCACTTGCATCGCACATAAGTTTAAAGGGTAGATTCCAATTAGGAGCAACAATTACAGGGGCAGAAACTAATTTTTCTTTCAAGGAATTAAAAGCTTTAAGACATGCTTCATCAAATTTGAATTCAACATCTTTATTAAGAAGGTTTGATAAAGGTTTGCAATTTTTGAAAAATCTTGAATAAACCTCCTATAAAATCCAGCATGTCCTAAAAAGCTTCTAACACCTTTTACATTTACAGGGGGTGGGAGTTAGAAATTACCTCTATCTTGGCTTGGTCAACTTCAATGCCTCTAGAAGAAATTTTATGACCAAGTACAATTCCTTCTTTCACCATGAAGTGACACTTTTCCCAATTAAGCACCAAATTTGTCTCAATACACCGCTTCAGTACGGTGTCTAGGTTGGATAGACATGTCTCAAATGAATTCCCAAAAACTGAGAAGTCATCCATGAAAACTTCAATGCTCTTTTCAATTAAATCTGCAAAAATAGCAAACATGCATCTTTGAAAAGTAGCAGGTGCGTTACATAATCCAAATGGCATTTTTCTGTAAGCAAATATGCCAAAAGGACATGTAAAAGCAGTTTTCTCCTGATCAAGAGGGTCAACAACAATTTGATTATATCTAGAATAACCATCAAGAAAGCAGTAATATTCTTATCCAGATAATCTTTCAAGCATTTGATCCATAAAAGGTAATGGAAAATGATCTTTTCTTGTTGCTTGATTTAATTTTCTATAATCAATGCACATTCTCCAACTGGTGACAGTTCTTGTAGGAATTAGTTCATTTTTTCATTAACAGTTACTGTCATACCACCTTTTTTTGGAACAACTTGAACAAGACTTACCCATGCACTATCAGAAATAGGATAAATAATACCTGCTTTCAGCAATTTCAGAACCTCCTTTTTGGTTACCTCTTTCATAGTTGGGTTGAGGCGTCTTTAAGGTTGAGCAATAGGTTTGAAATCATCTTCTAACAAAATTTTGTGCATGCAGTATGATGGACTTATACCTTTCAAATCTTCGAGTGTCCATCCAATTGCTTCTTGATTTCTCTTCAATACTTCCACCAGTTTTTCTTCCTCTGTTTCACTTAACAGATTACTAATGATTACTGGTTTTAAATTACCTTCTTTCAAAAAGATGTATTTTAGATTGGAAGGTAACACTTTGAGTTCAGGTTTCTGGATTTCTTCAACAGGTGAGTCTTGAATTTCTTCAATCTTTCTTGATTCAAAGGAAATTTCTTTCCCTTGATCGAATTCTTCAAGATACCTTTCAATCTGTTTCTCCCTTTCTTCATTCAAAAATTCAACAGAATTAGTCAATAACTTATTTAATGGGTCAGAATTAGTCATACCTTTTGATAAGGAAAGATAAGTTTCATCAAGGATGTCCACTTTGAAACAGTCTTGCTTTGGGCTAGGATGTTTCATTGCTTTGAAGACATCAAAATTCACTTCCTCATCGTGCACCCTTACTGCTAGCTTCTCGTTGTCCACATTAATCAGTACTCGAGCAGTTTTCATGAATGGTCTTCCAAGAATCAGAGGAACATCAGCATCTTCCTCCATGTCTAAGATCACAAAATCCACAGGGAAGTAGAATTTATCAACCTTTACAAGCACATCTTCTACAATCCCATAAGGTCTCTTGATGGATTTATCAGCTAATTACAGAGTCATCCTTGTCTGTTACGGATCAAGGTCACCAATGCGCTTCATCATACTTAGGGGCATTAGATTGATGCTAGCCCCTAAATCTAATAAAGCCTTTCCGATATTTACTCCGCCAATAGAGACAAGAATAGTGAATTTGCCAGGATCTTTAGATTTTTCTGGCATCTTGTATTGTAAAATAGCGCTGCAACTTGCTTAAAGTTCTACTATCTCCTCATCATACTTCCTTTTCTTTGTAAGCAGTTCTTTCATAAACTTAGCATATGTAGGCATTTGTTCTAATGCCTCAGAAAAAGGAATATTTATGTGTAACTGCTTAAAAATTTCAAGGAATCTCTTATATTCCTTTTCTTTATCTTTTTTTGATGGTGGATGAGGATAAGGTAAATCCTGGACAGGAGGTGTCTGTCCCAAATACTGATTTTTTTGATTTTTTTTCTTTTTCTTTTTTAGTTTTTTCACTTTTTTTTTCTTCTTCTTTTTCTTCTTTTTCTTTTTCTTTTTCTTCTTTTTCTTTTTCTTTTTCTTTTTCATAGTCCATACCTACAGTTTTACCACTTCTTGTAAAGATAGCCTTACATTGTTCTTTTACTTTGAATTCCTTGATGTCGGCTACTTCTTTTACTAGCTGACTCAACTGTTGATCTGATGCTTTACGTGCAGCCTTAATTGTCTCCATGTATTGCATCAATTGTTGAATACTTTCTTCAGCCTTTGTCAATCTAGTATTGTAATCACCTTGATTGTTGAAGGGTCTAGCATTTTGCCTCCAACCATAGTTTTGGTTTTGCCTTCCCTGTAGGTGATTGTTAGAAAAAGAATTTACAAGAGGATTTAGAGAATTACCTGAAGGTAACCTTTGATGAATCAAGGAATTAGCTTGTTCTTGTTCATTTTTGTCAAGAACACAGTAACCACATGGTTGTTCGCCCATACAATACTCACATTGTTTTAATTGAGCATGAAGTTATGGTGGTATGGGTAACTTGAAGTTTTCCAAGTTGTTTACTCATTGCCTCAATTTGTTGTATCAACAATTTTTGTTGAATTAACACTGTATCATTTACTCCTTGTTCAAGTATACCTTGTACATTACTTCTTTTTGGTTTAGCTTGATGGTCACTAATGAACATTGATTCCAATATCTCAATTGCTTCCTCTACAGTTTTGTTCATTAAGGAACCACCTGCACAAGCATCTAACATCATCTTGAACTGAGGTAATAAACCATAGTAAACGATCCTTACCTTTTTGGCATCATTCAGGTTATGGTTTGGACATTTTCTCAAGAGTGCCTTGAATCGTTCCCATGTTTCCCCTAATGATTCATCATTATTTTGAGAAAAAGAATGTATGGCTGTCATTGCTTCAAAATATTTTAAAGGAGAATAAAATCTTTCCAAAAATTTTCTTTCAACATCGGACCAGTTTGCAAAACTACCCGGTGGACAAGATTTAAACCATTCTTTTGCTTTACCAATCAATGAAAAAGGAAAAAGTCTCATGTAAACAGACTCTTCTTGATTAGGTTCAAAACCAATTGTGCTGCATAACTCATAAAAAATAGTTAAATGTTCATATGGTTCTTCATGATTTAAACCAGCAAATTGATTGTTTTGAATAATATTTAAAGTGGCAAGTTTAATCTCCACTGGTACAACAGGTCCTTGAAACATTCTCGAAACTCGGGCTGGACCATTAATAGCAGCAAGCTGTCCCAATGTTCTCCTTTTAGCAGCCATATTTGAATTTTCAAAAGTTTTAGAAGTAGAAGAAGATTTAGTTTGTGTTTTAGATTTCAAAGACTTGATTTTCTTTACAAACCTTTCTATTTCAGGATCAAAATAAATTTTACCTGCGGTAGATCGGGTTTGCATACACAAACTAGACAAAGAAAGTTAGTGTAACAATAAGTAAAAGTAAATAAAAAATTTTTTTAACTAAGGTAAAAAATATTTATTTACCAAGGTAATTAAAAATTTACTCTTTTACTGAAACAATTCAATCCCCGGCGACGGCGCCAAAAAACTTGTTAACCCGGCGATAGCGTTTGATCCATTCGTTTCCACCACCGGGTTGTTAATTGGCAAGCGCACCAATCGTTTATAGTTTTCAAAATTTAGATATCGTTCCACTGGGATTGAAAGTCCAATAACAATAGTAATTTTCTATTTACTATGGTAAATGTGAAGAAAGTTATGGACAAAAGAATGATTTATATACAATTTATACAATATTCACAAGATAGCATGGTTGAGTTGTTCATGAGATAAAAAGAAAATAAAAATCTATCTAAAAAGTTGAGTTGCAATCTAGAATAGGTAAGATACTTGAGATAAACACAGATAAATAAATTATGTTGGAAATTAGATCCCTAATCTAGAATAACAATGAGGAACTCAAGACATGCATATTTAATCATCAAGTTTCATGTCATTGCAGCTTAAAATCATTATAACTGATCCCTCATGATATAAATTCTAAGAATTCACCGTAAAGTCTGATCCCTCGTGAGCTTTCTCAGTAAAAACTTGCATTAAGACCCGGCCTTATGGCAACAATGGTTAACAACCCCTATAGAATTGAGATACCAAGGGTATTCCAACTTTTACTTTCGTCAAAACAAGTTTTAATACGGCATGAATAATTATTCTCTCATTTGACATTCATACTAATAAAACAAGTTTCAATACACATGAAAATCATTCTCCCGTTTGACGTTCATATTAATAAAAGATTGAAATACTAACATGGACTTGAATCATAAACATGCAGAGGTCGAATTCACAACATTATACTCAATAGATTAGTTCACCAATTCCAACATAAACAAATTAGTTACACATTGTGAAAGTAAAGACAACACTTACAGAGTTTGACATTACGAAGACGATGGAAACTTCACGATACAACAATCACAATACACCAAAACACACTCAAGTATCTAGAAAACTATTCTAGAACTACAACTCACAAAAGAAGTACTCAAAGTCGAGCACAAAGAGAGAAAAGAAGAGAAGTAAATGAGAATGGGGTTTCTTTGAATGGTGTTGGATGGCCCTATTTATAGGGCTGAGCAAGGGTGCTGACGCTACGCGTCAGTGTGACGCTACGCGTCAGGCCCCTGACTCAGCTTCCATTAAACAACTGATAATGGCCACTTCAAATTATTAAATTTGATCATGCCTGGCCACTTGGATGTGTTTTCACTGTATTTTGGCCATTTGTGCTTAGTGGGGTGGCCCTTGGTGTTGAGTGGGGTAGCCATTATTGGGTCAAAGCTGAGTTCTTGGCCAAGTTGGATGTGGAGTCCACGCAGCACTGACGCTACGCGTGGCTGTGACGCGTAGTGTCAGCATCAAAATTCAGAGTCCACGCTACACGTGGGATTGATGCTATGGGTCAGATCCTCTGGTATAATTTTCTCTTGAATTCTTTACTTTTTCACTGCAAAACTAGAGAAAATTGATCAAGGGCAAATTATTTCCAACAACATCCATTTATTAAATTAAAACCTAATTTTCAAACAAATTAACCAAATTTTTATTTATTTTTATGAAATTTTTATTAAAAGATTTATTGTAAATTTGAGGACTAACCATACTTACTCGTCAACGTCCGATAATGAGACAAGAGTCGGGAGAAGGTCAAATGCTGTAGAAGGGGTCACCTCATGGACCTGCTCCTCCTACTGCTACTGAGGCTATGCACCGTCTAGGGTGTGGAAGTGCCTGCAATATCACCCGGAATGGTCGGTGAAGGCGTGAGGTGTGCAGTGTCATCGGTCGGTGCGGCCTCCCTCTGTGAGGTAGGGGTACCTAGCCGTGTAACTAGGGAGTGCCTACCACTTCCCCGACCAAATTGTCCTCTGCGTCCAGTTATCTGTCAATGAAACAATGTAAGGATTAAGCAATTAAAAAATAACATATATATATATATATATACATAAATCTATATACAACTACATACTCTGCATCTGTTTCAGTTTGGAAGTCCCCTTTAGTGTCAGTGTCACTCTCAGAATTTGTTTCAGATGTGTTATCATTGTCCAAATTGGCCCTGGTCCATTTTAATGACAAGACAGCTTGTGTGTCAATGTCTTCACCACCTGAGGCCGCAAGTGTCTCATCCAATATGATTGGATCAATATTCAACACTGAGTGACTGTCGTGGAGGTCACTTGGAGCTAGCTGATAAGCATCTTCAACCTCATCGGAGACATTATCAGTGATCTGACTAAGAGCCTTAGCTTTGATGACTGCATACCAATCCCAGTGCCCTCCAGGGAATTTTATGTAATAAACTTGCTCGGCTTGCTTGGCAAAGATGAATGGATCATACCCTTTATATCTACCACTATTTTTCATCTCAACCAATCCGTAATGGTTGTCGACTTTTGTACCCACTCCGATTGTGTTGTCGTACCAATCGTAATTGAATAAAACTAAATCTCTGCTATCCCATCTGGAGAAAGAAACTTGAACGATCTCTTTTAACATATCGTAGTAGTCCTCCTCTAAATGTCCAGTTGTGCCTTTAACACAAACCCCAAAGTTATACGTTCGCATTCCTTCACTACATTGGAAAACGTTAAACTTATAGCCATTTACAAAGTAAATTGGCCATTTTTTAACAGTTTTCACAGGTCCCCAAGAAAGAGCTTAAAGTAAAGGGTCTTTAATTTGGTTGTTTGGATCTTTAATCTATTCAGAGCATAACATTGTGCATTATGTTAGAATGTAGATAACTATACAACATAAAAAATAAACATATAGTGTACAGCCTTACGTGTTGTGCAAACCAATTGACGAACTTGGATGATACTTCACTAGGGATTTGGTCATCAGTTATATGATTGTGATCTTGTCTAAGTCTATCTGCATATATACTATTTAAAGAAGAAAAGTTTTAACTACACAGGAATCCTATGGAAGTGAAGTTGGAAAAATGTAAAAGTAGTTGACTTACTCGAGGTATGGTTCAACTTCCTCACAGTTTAAAAGAATATACAAGTGGGCCGCCTTTCGATGTTTCTCATCAATGTAACATTCTATGACCTTGCCTCTAGGAAGACCGGGATAGTTAAATATTGAGGTTTGTTCGCCAACACCAGGGTTTGGTGCCACTACAAGGTTATGGGGGATTCTATTCATTCTTGTTTCTATCATCGTTGGAAAGTAAAATGAAGCAAAAGTAGTCATTTCTTCCACTAAGTATGCATCACAAATCAACGCCTCAATGCATGCCTTGTTTGAGACTTTGTCTTTTAAAGAATGCAGGAATCTAGTGAAACATAAAGAAATGTTAAGTTACAATCAATTTAATAGTTTTGCAAGAAAGTGTATTAATGGATTTGAAGTTGTTCTAGCATCTAACCTTTCAAAGAATACATCCAACGATACTGGACGGGTCCACCAACCCTAGCCTCGTATGATAGATGAATCGATAGGTGCTCTATAGAATCAGAAAAACTAGGGGGAAAATCTGCTCCAGCTTATAAATTAACACTGGAATGCTTTCCTTCATCCTCACAGGAGTCTCCTCTGTTAAGACTGTTGCTATCAACTTTTTAAAAAAATGACTCAACTCAACCAACGGTTTCTAGATGGGTTTCGGTAAGGCATGAAATACGTATGGCAGTAGTCGTTGCATAAACACATGACGGTCATGACTTTTTATGCTGAACAATTTGCCCTCCTTTAGGTCGACACATCTACTCAAATTCGAAGCAAACCCGTTAGGCATGGTCAACCCATTCACCCAAACACATACAGCCATCCGTTGAGCCTTTGTTAATGCATATTTCACTTACGGTTTAAACATTTTGTCGTGTCCCGCATCTCTCAACTCCAACTCCTTCCTTGAACATAAAGTTACAACATCTAATATGCTTTTCTCGTTGTCCTTTGTTCTGCCTTTGATGTCCATCATAGTGTCAAATATGTTCATGAAGACATTTCATTCAGTATGCATGATATCTATGTTGTGTCTTAACAAAAGGTCTTTCCAATATGGTAAATCCCATAATATACTTTGCTTTACCCAATGATTCTCCTTCCCGTAACCTGCAAAGTCCTTAACATTCTTATTCTAGATGTAAGGATATTCAGATACTCTTTCCCACACCTGTGGACTGGATAATCTACGCGGTGGAGGTTCATTGACAACCTTGTTTTTCTTAAAAGCGGTTCTTGATCTCCTGTAAGGGTGATCCAACACTAAGAATTTACAATGATAGTCAAAATAACTTGTCTTGCCACTAAAGGGGAGTGATTCCCCCCCGGTATATTCCATGCATATAGGTCAAGCAAGCTTCCCAGATGTTGACCATCCAGAAAGTATGCCATACGTAGGGAAGTCATTAATGGTCCACAACAAAATAGCCCTCATCATGAAATTGTTTTTCAAGGATGCATCGTAAGTCATCACCCCAACATCCCACAATTCTGTCAACTCCTCAATCAATAGTTGTAAAAAGACGTCTGTTTTCGCCTTTGGTTTTTTAGGTCCTGGGACTAGTACGGATAAAAACATCACCTCCCTCTTCATACAAATCTCAGGAGGACGATTGTACAGGGTCAGGATCACTGGCCAACAGGAGTACGCTTTTCCATATTAACCAAACGGGTTAAACCCATCTATACATAGGCCAAGCCATACATTGTGTGGCTCATGTGAAAATTTTAGGTAAAGCCCATCCAAATATTTCCATGCTTTCCCATCAGACAGATGACACAAATGACCCTCATGTGTTCGGTTTAGAGCATGCCAACACATGTGTTTTGCCGTTGATATCGAAGCGTATAAACGTTGAAGCCGTGGAGTAATAAGAAAGTACCACATTTCTTCCTTGCAGTTCTAGTTACCTTTCAACTTCTCTTGACGGTTTTGTAGCGATCCTTGATACAGTAAACACATTTGTCAACACTCTTGTCTGTGAACTTGTTGTAGAACAACATACATCCGTCAACACAACACTCTATCTTGACACATCCCAATCTCAGATTCACCACACTTTTCTTAGCATAATACATGTTTGACAACATTCTGTTTCCATTTGGCATAGTGGACCCCATCAAATCTACCATTCTATTAAAATAGCCACTTGAGAGATTGTAGTCTTCTCTTATGCTTAAAGCAGCCAGAGAGGTAGATAATTCGATATGACTTTCACAGCCGTCCCATAACGGGGTCTGGGCTGTGACCAACAAATCATAAAATTTCTTAACATCCAGATTTGGGTCCTCCTCTACACCCTCATTCTGATCCCCCAATTCGTCTTCATGTTGTAAAGCACGCCCGGTGGAAGGTCCAGCATGGTCCATCACCATCTGTTTTATGTTGTTGTAGTTATTCCCGTTGTTGAATACTTTAAAATAAGACGCTTGCATAGGTACTCTTAGTGACCTGGGCGGTAATTGCTCACCATGGTTGTACCACCAATAATATCCTTTCATGAATCCTTTCTGCTATAAGTGGCACATCACGTTATCCGTGTACTCAGAATTCATGCATCTGCACTTAGAGCAAGGGCAATAGATCTTCTAGTCACTTGAAACTCAGGGGTGTTAGCCGTAGCGAATGGAATGAACTCACACAACCCTAACAAAAACTCTTCAGTGATTCATCGATTATAATCTAGCCGGTTGTATGATGCTAAAATCCCGAGTCATCAAATTAGTGTGAAAATCTTTGTTTAAAAATTGTGACTCTCAGATTTATACCTTGGCAAGCGCACCAGTTGTTAAATTGTAATATATTGATCGTCTCACAGGGATTGTGGTAACTACCTCAATCTCAGACTAGTACAAGCTGAACCAACAAAAGACATAGGAATTTCATTCGGTTTTTGGTTGTTTTAGTGTTTTATAGTTGTTTTTGTATTTCCAGAAACAGAGTTAAAATGAAATGTGAAAGGTGATTAATAGAAAACAGGTCAGGATTGCTTTGGTTCACAAATTCATCAAGAAACATGCGATTAAAGTATAATCAAACTTCATAATCCAGAGGACAATCCGCTTGTGGTTATTCCCTAATTCCTTAGGTGAAAAACACTAATCCTTAAGCATCGAACCTTAATTCCTTAAGTGCTCAATTAACCTAAGAGTCTAATGCGAAATTGGAGGTTGAACTCTAACTATTCACCTAAATTGATTAGGCCTGAACTAGTTAGAAAGCTGGAAGTTACCTAAGCTTCAACCATGATTCCTCACTAGCGAAGTTCTTCATCAGTTCTGGATTTGTCAATCCAGCAATTCAGATCCACTCCTCAGCTTGTTCGCCTCAGGATCTAGAAGTTGATTTCCTCGCTCACAGCTTGAAGACTCCATTGCTAACCTTCGCAATCCCAACCTTAGGGATTTAGAACTCCATTGACATCGGTTCCATCGAAGGATTGTGGAACGTCATGGAGAAGAGGATTTAGAGAGAAAAAATGCGTAGTGAGATGTTCGAAGTTGTGAATAAATTGTGTTCTATGTATTCTATGTGAATTTGTCTCTCCTTTTTTTTACAGAATATGTACAAACATATATATAGGCATCTACCTACTAACTAACTTAACTGATAACTTAGAAAACTTAAGTTAACGACTAAAACTAACTAGCTACATAATTTACAGAATAACTTAACTAATTACAGCTCAGATCTTAACAAGTTACAGTTCATCCGTAGCTAATCACAGCACAGCACCAACTAATTAACAGCTCACTACTTGAATTACTAAGGTGTAGGAGTAGGAGAGGAGGCAACAGGAAACAACACTAGTGCCGAGTGCATTCTGGAGGGAACAATCACTGTTTTAAATATCAGCCCTTTTCGCTTGAGCGAACTATGTTCTAGCTTGGGAGAACTCGAGATATGTATTGCAATATTGCTTTTTTCGCTTTAAGCGTTATGGAGCAGCTTGGGTGAGGGTTGATGCTTTGAGGTTACGCTTGAGCGACCTTGCTCACTTGAACAAATTTTTGACCCTTGCTTGAGCGAATTTAACTTTTCAATCAGCACTCTAAAATTGACGCTCGGGTTCTTCTTTTTATTTCAATCGGTTCCCTGTTCTATTTTGGAGTCGGTATCTTGGAAGTCTTTCAAGTCAGATTTTCATTAATTCCTTCCAGTTAACCTTTTGAGAAGTCTTTTCAGTCAGACTCTTTGAAGTCTCGGTCAGTTTGGGCTCTTGGACTCTTTTCAGTCGGATTTGTGAAATATCACTCGGATTTTCCAAATCTCGCTCGGCTTTTTCCTTTCAGCTTGAGCAATCCTTTTCCTGCACCAATAAACAACTAATTTGCCCAGCGTTTGTATGCTGACTACTTAATGGAATTACAAATAATCATAAACTCTTAATTAATTAATGTTTTTAACCATTTTCTTACATAAATAAAACACTTTTGAAGTAATTAAATAAATTATAAATTGTTAGCAATTAATTAAATAATAAGGCTAAACTAATCACTAAATGATGAATTAAGTTAAATAAAAGGCAAAATAATTAAGTCTTTTCAAGACTTATCACATCCCCAAACTTAAAACTTGCTTGTACTCAAGCAACTATTCAGATTATTTAACTAACAAGCTGTTATTTAACACAATCAACCTATCCTTAACTTAGTTCATGCTATAATTATTGAATACCGACCATGCTTTCTTTTCGCAATTTGTAAAAGTATAATAACTTACACCTCCTTTGGGAGACAAGCTGCTGATGCTTTCCTCACTAGTCGGTGTTTAACTCTTCTCTCGGTGTATAGGGAAAATAGAATGCACTCATCACCTACATACTTGTTAGATAAACATAGGCTTGCAACAGTTCTACATGTCATGCCATATGCCAACACAATCGGATCAGTAAGGGCTTTTTAAGCTTATAATGGGGCTGGGCTACAGGCTCAATTATTGTTTTTCGAGTGAATGTCGGGTTACAAGATGTGTCCACTGATGCCTTGACTCAATTTTTAACTTAACTGCCTCTACTTTAGCAAGCTCCATTATTTTCTGAGTGAATGCTAACTTAATAACTTACGGTGCTTTGCACCTTCTTTTTCCTTTCAGTCCTTCAGACTTTTCCTTTTCTTTCTTCTTTTCCATCTTTTTTCGATCACATTTCAATCGGTGCTTTGTACCTTTTTCCTTGCTGATTTTTTCATTTTTCTTCTCAGCTTTTCTATTTTTCTATTTCTCCCTTCATTTCTCTATTTATTCATCTATAACCAAGGTCGGAGTGTGTCCTTAATTGATGCTAGGCACACTCTTCATCCCCAAACTTAGAACTTGCTAGTCTCTAGCAATAAGTAAGACTGAGCAACTCATCAGTAGAACATCCAAGGGTAAATCAGTCGGTTTTTTTGAGATAAAAAGGCTTGTAACGTTAGGTGAATAAACAGAATAAAAGGGTCTCAGGCTCAAACATAATTTTTGGGTCAAAGGATAATTAAATATATTAGGAAGGCTACTTTTTGGCCCTGGCTAAATTAACAAAGAAGGCCTTCATTATTTCCGATTGGCTGGCATACAATCAATTAGCAAGTACTGAAGCAAATTCTGTCTCACTAACTAGCATGCAGGTTCACTCGAAAAAGGATAAAATAGGCTCAAAAGCTACGAATATAATAGTTAATCAGCCAATCATGTCCCCAAACTTAATGTAAGATCATACATTCAGATTGCTAACTAGCATGCCGAGTAAACAATTAATTAATAATGCAAAAGTTATGGGCAGAGATCCTGAGTTAAATAAAGCCGATCAGTGAATTTATCTGACTACAGCTTAAGAATCAGCAAACTTTAACTTATTAAGATGGATTTGAAATTAAACAATAAACATATTTTAGCAATTAATAAGTCAGAATATCAATTAAGGAGTGAGTCGGAAAAATACTTCCCTTTTTACCTGAGTGGCTATGGATGGGAAACACGTGGTCGGATTGGGATGCATTAATTTACCGATACAACCGAAAAACAGAATAAAACAAACAATTTTAACAAAGAAAGAAAATGTCATTACAACTAAAATAAAGCCGAATTCATTGTTCAGGAAACAGTTAAAATAATGTCACGTTAATGACATAAAAACATCATAATAGCTCGTAGCAACAACTCAAGCATCCTGATCTTCATTCTCTTTGTCCTGTTGGGAAGATGGTGGGGAATCGTGAATCCAATGGAAGCCAACCATGCATCTCTGTCAGGCGGGGCTCCCATTTCTACTGTGTGTTCTACCCTCAATTTCGTGGCAATCTTCCTGAGCATGAGATCGTGGTTCAAGACCCGATCATAAATTCCAAGTTGCATCTTCTTCATGACCTACAATTCTTGCAACACCATAGAAATGTCAGAAGAAGAAGAACCGGCTCCTGCAGATTGCCTGGGACGTTCAGTCTCTCTGGTTTTAAACTCTATAGCATATTCTTCAGCAGCCTTAACATTTCTGGACCCATGTCTGTCAACATCTTCAACTGCTGGCGCTTCGTTTCTCTCAGGTGCAGGGGATGCATTCCTTTGAACTGAAGGAGATGCATTCCTCTCAGGTTGACTTTGGCTGTGGGCAGGTTTAGAAGAATCAGATATACTGATGGTTGCTACTTCCTTTTCGTTATCCGTTTGCTTTCTTCTCACACTTTCTTCTGCAAAATTTGGTCTAGGTTTTTACAAGAGTCTCTGTGATCTTCTTTTCATGGCTAATGATACAAGAATGCTGATAAACAATGTAACACCCTGAATTTTATAAAAATGAGTAATTAGTGTGAATGGAAAATCTTTGATTAGTGAGGATGATGTGTGGGAAAATGTGGAATCATTGTGGCAAGGTATGAATATATATAAGATAAAGATGAGTTTGAACTTCATATGATTAATACGTTTGGAATGAGAATTTTATAAGAATGGATGATTGAACAAATATATGCCTCGTAGGTTGTATATGGTATACTAGAAATAATTGAGCTGGCTTGAGTGTAATTACATGGGCTGAGTTGAATGAAATTGTGAGTGAGGTGAGAGCTTTCAGTTTCTGTGCCAGTGCTGATCATTTCGCTCAGGCGAAGTGAATTCTCGCCCGAGCGAGAGACTCTTATGTTGGGAATTTAGCTTCTGGGTAATTCTCGCTCAGGCGAGGGTAAGTCTCGCTCAAGCGAGCTTGACCTAATATCAGTGTTTAGACACTGGAGGGAATTCGCCCAGGCGAATGGAACTTTGCCTGAGTGAGGGCGAAGGGAATCAGTTGCTGGATGGAATCTGCCCGAGCGAAGGATCTTAAGGGTAGCATTCGCTCAGGCGAGGCAATTGATTAATGAGGGACCACTGGTGCTCTTGGATCATTGTAGGGCCCGGTTTCCCTTTTCTCTTTTCTTCTTTTGTGTGGTCCCCATAGTGATGACTTATGTGCCTTGATGGTCAAATGGGTCCGGTTTTCTCTCCTTCCTTGTCCACGTGTGTTTGTGTAATCATTGCTGAGAGAATTGGCATTAAATGTTGATGGACTTGCATTAAATGAGGATGGGATGTTGTGATGAGTTGGATGCTGATGAGGCTGAGATAATAAGGCCTTGGTTGCATGTTTTTCTTCTTACTCTCTCCCTTCATTCCTTGGGAGTGTATATCCTGATGAGAGAAGTGCTCCTTCTTCTCTCTTGAACTTGTTGGAGCTTCTGCTTCATCTTCTTCCTCCTTTTTATCTTTTACTTCCACTCATGTATGATATAGAATTCTAGTGGAACTGTGTGGTGTTGAGGAACAGGTATGGCTATGTATGGAGGCTGGGTCTAGGTTCCTTTTACCCTTCCCTGTTCCTTGGTGTTTCCTCTTCATCTTCTTCTTCTTCTTCTTCTCCTTCATATGATAGGCTCGGTTGGAGCCTACAACTATGTGTGTGTGTGCATGTCTCGGTTTGTGGATGCATGATGGTCCACTGTGGTGAAGGTGCACTACTCTTGTGAAGATGAAGACATGCATGTTGCATGGAGGCATGGTGATCCTCCACTGTTGTTGAAAGTGTATGGTGCTGCTGTGAGGAAGAAGGCATGCATGGAAGTTAGTGGTCCTCCAGGGTGGGGAGGATGGTGCTGTATGAGTGAGGAACAACCTTGTACTAAGCTTTGGAGGTTGCTGCTCGAGTAAATAGCATGGATTCCTCCATGGCTGTGAGCAGAGTGGAGCTTGGAGTGTTGAGGCTCATATGTTGCGTCCAGATGGGCTACTGGGTGTATCTCGCTCAAGCGAGAATGGTCACGCTTAAGCGAGCCAGTGAAAAAATGGTCACTGGACCAATTTCGCTCAAACGAGAGTGTGTGTGGCTGAGCGAAAGGCTGAAGACTGATACTGGTTGGCTGGGAAGCTGTGTGGTTCTTCCCATGATTGGAAAGCCGAGCAAAGTGCTGCTGTGGCTGGGCCGAGTGACCCATGTGACTTCTGGAATGTCATTCCAGGTACGGGGAGCTTTGCATCTCAAATGCATGGCTTATGGATGGATTTCCGGGTGACATGATTGTATTGTATTGTGTTTCATGCGTATTGTGTGTTGTTGTTGAGTTGAACCCGGATGTACGATTAACTGTTGCTGCATGGTGCATGCTTATTTGTCTATATGATGTATGATGATTATGTTGTGATGCTTGAGATGCATGTTACGTTGATGTTGAGTGCATTGTGTGGTGGTTATTGGTCCCTATAATTGTAATGGTATGATTAAATGCGTATGATGCTTGTTCATGCATATACTTGTGATAATTGCATGTATGGGACTGTTATGATGAATGCCGAGTGGGCTTTATAAAGGAAAGCATGAAATGCTTACTGGAAAGGATAAATCCGAGTGAATAGAGGATAAATCCGAGTGATAGATGATAATCCGAGTGGATGGCATAGGATTGCCGAGTGGATGTGGTATAAGCCGAGTCATCTGGCTGTTGTTGAGTTACCGAATGAAATTAATGTTGAACGCAGACTTCCGAGTGGGCAATTGAATGAATATGAGTTGAATTTATAAGCATACGTGTTATTATGTTACTGAATATGAACACCTTGCGGGGTGCCACGAGGGTATTATCCCGAGTGAAGAGGACATGGTCCTAATGTTGATTGTGATGAAAGACCCGGGTTGGACTCGGGCAGTGCCTGGGGCACTAAGCGTGAAATGAGACGCTTGATGAAATGTCGAGTGCATTGGCGTTGAACGCCGAGTGAATGAAACCGTATGCATCCGATTCGCCACTGGAATGCGTTAAATTTTATACCGATCGGCAATCAGATGACAACATGTGATAAATGCGTATTAGTCCTGGAGCTGGGCTCGGACAGACTCCTTGAGCATGGCTCAGAGTATGAGTATTGTTGATATAGTCTTGGGGTAGACTTGAGGTGAAATCCGATTGAGGGATTATATTATTGATGAGGATATTAGGCTTTATAGCCGAGTGGAAGGGGTAAGAAACCCGATTGAGGACGTTTGTGATTGTTTATATTGAATGGCAGTGAATGTTGAGCTGATTGATGTATGTGTTATGACATGTTATGGATTCTATAATTAATCCGAGCCAATATCTGTCATTTAATATGTAATGCTCACCCCTACACCATTTTTCAGTGTATGCAGGTCGGTTTGGGATGATGTGGTGGTCTTAAACCCGAGTGTTGGGTGTTTATTGATGTGGTTGTGTACATAATGTAATGTACCGAGTGTCTTTGATGTATTAAGCCTTGGCCGACTCATATTAACGTTGTATAATGAATACACTTTATATATGTATTGAAGTTGGGTTATTGGAAACCCGAGTACATGTTAATATATATATATAGATATACTTTGAGTGATGGTATTATATGCATACCGACTGAATGTGTTGGTGAATGAGAAATATGAAGTTAATAAGTATCCGAGTGTATGCGTATATATATACATATCTGTTATGTTGATAACATGGTTATGAATCGGCGGAAGTGTATTGCTGTAGTGGTAGTCAGACTTGGAATTAGAGAATATATAAGTATGAATGATTTATGTTGATTTGATGCTTCCTACCGACTAGGAAATGATGATGTATGAATATTTCTAAGTTAATGAATCCGGAGTGAAATATGAGTGGCTTAGATGCTTTTCCGAGTGAGTCTTGTGTAGGTGACTCTTTATCTGAGTGTGACTCATCTGCATATTAATAACCCTTGTGGATTCCGAGTGAAAAATATATAGTGAACTGTGAGTGGAAAATAACTTGAATATTTCGAGTGGAATTCCGAGTGATCCTCTACCGAGGGAAGTGTGGTTGTAATGGTTTAGCTTGAAATATTCTAAGTATACGAATTATGAATGTATCCTGAGTGAATATGGGGACCCATTCTGAGTGAATAGGGTAATGTGTATTTCGAGTGTTTAAGTATGGGATGAGTCCGAGTGGGACTTGACTTATTGGTTTCCCTGAGTGGTTAAGTATCTCATATGTTCGAGCGAAATACTTGGGAAATTCCTCTGAGTGTTGAGGAGTTTGGATCATTCCGAGTGGAATTGATTGTGTAGACTATTTCTGAGCAATGAATGGTTAAGGTATTATCTGAGTGAGAATAGGCATGAATGCCGAGTGTGTGGCCGAGCGAGTATTGGTCGGCAATGATATTAGTTATTGAGTGGAATACCACTCTGATGATGAGTTGGTTAAGAATGCTTAAACTGAGTGATTTATGGCCGAGAGGAAGCCCATGTATTCTCTGAGTGATGGAGTTCAATATGCCGAGTGCTAAATGGTTGATGTTTACCGAGTGACTCGAGGTTGAATTATACCGAGTGGCATTTGATTGGGAGATATTCCGAGTGAGGGTTTATGGAATCCGAGTGGGATAACCCTCAGTTACCGGGTGGATTGTGTGTGTGCCTTGGTGTATAAAATTTAACGACTAAGTTATGGAGTGTATGAGTGTTAAGGTTGTTTCCCGAGTGACGGAACCCCATTATGCTGAGTGGACTAAGATATTAAATTCCGAGAGGACTTAGGCATGAATTCCAACTGGACCTGATTGTTTACCGAGTGAATGAATGTCTCGGTTTCCCGAGTGATTGAATGCCGAGTGGCTTCTCGCTTCAGCGAGTGATTCCTCACTCCAGCGAGTATGCTGTTTGGGAAGGCTTTTGATATTGGTTTCGCTCAAGCGAAGGGGAATTCACCCGAGCGAATTGTGCTGTCTCGCTCAAGCGGATTTGGATCTCACTTGAGCGAATGCACGCTGTTTATGGGATCGCTCAGGCGCTGTTGTTTTCCGCTGTAAAAGATTTCATTTGCATTTGTCTTCCTTTCCTTTTCTCCTTGGCCATGGGACCAGCTCTCATATCTTCATATATGAGAGTGGATTTTGATAGATCCGGGTATGTTTTTGCGAAAAATTGACCCCTATTTTTAGGGTGTTACAAACAACCTAAATGAAAATAAGTACCAAAATCCAAAAGAAACACAGCAAACCAAAAATGTGAGGTGCATGGCTATGAACAGTGGAAGAATATTAACAAAGAAGCAAGAAAATACTAAGCATGTACTTAGAAGTGAACGAAATAAGTGGAAAGATAGTACCTTTCTTAGAAATCAGAAAGTGCCTTTTCATCTTCAACCCAAGTTCAGCATAGGTACTTAGGGTTTGGAAGCTGAAAGGTTTTTTATACTGTTGAAGTCACTTAACTAAGAAACGCGTAAGTATGCTCCAGCTTTATTTATTACTTTATTAATATTATAATAAAACATATATACATATTATTTTTTTAGATATTCTTACTCGGCTCACATACTGAATAGGTAGAAGATCGAGTGAGAGTGTGAAGAGATGCCGAGTGGATTCATGAAAGATGAGTAACAGTGATGAAGAAGACGAATGAATGAACAAACGATGAAAAAGAACGAGCGAATGAAAGCAATAAGTAAATGAAAGAGTGAGTGGAAGAATAAATAGAAGAACGACACGTGAATGAATACAGGATTCCAAGTGAATGAAAACTGAATGGAAATGATCCTGAGTGAATGAAGAACGAATGAACAACTGCAGTGAACTGCGAGTGAACAGAAAAGTGGGTGGGAGAAAGAACAATGAAAGTAAAACCGAGTGAATATGGAGAAAGATACCGAGTGATAAAGGACGAATGGAAAAGGACGAGCGGAAGAGTAAGCAAAACAACGAGTGCGGAGAAGGAATGAGTAAATAGAAAAACCGATGAATAAAAGACGAACGGAAAAATGAGCAAAGCTGAGTGAATGAAACAACAAGTGGAAGAATGAATGGATAAAAGATAGAGTGCGGTAATGAAAGACTGAAGGACAGGTGAGGAACGAAAAAGAATGACCGAGTGGAAAAAGACGAGTAGATTGAGGGTGGATGAAAAAGAAAAAGACAGAGAGGTTTGTGAGAAAACCACGAAAGAGTTTAGGTGGAACGAAACAACGAGTAAACGAATACCGAGTGGATTATACCGGGTAAAAATGAAAAATGAATGAATGAACAACGAGTGGTCGGAAAATGGAAAAATGAGTGAAAGAAATCGAAAGCATAGCTAATTGACCAGGCGAATAAACATGAGTGAAAGACAGAAGAAGAAGGAGATAACCTGAGTGGATAAAAGGACAACTATCGTGGAAACGGAGTGGATGCAAATACTGAGTGGATGAAAAAGAAAAATGGAAGACAAAGCATTCATGAAATAATGAGTGAAAAAGATCGGGTGAATAAGTGACGAATGAAAGAATGAAAGAGTGACCGAGTGAATAGAGAACGAGTGAAAGAGATCAGTTGAGGGAATAAGAGACTGGGTGAGAAAGCCGAGTGGATGAATGAGAAAAATGGAAGACCGAGTGAACACAAGACTGATAAGAAAATATACTGAGTGAATAGGAGACTAATGGAAACAAAACTGACTGTGATGAGTGAGGAATCCGAGTGATAAAAGGCTGACCGAAATAAATCACCTTTCATCATCTGACCCGTTTATTAAATCAACGATTAGAAATCCTTTATTAAAGTCTCCCTTTTTATTCAAGAATGACGAGTGATGTTCAGTCAGAAAAAAGGGTTAAGAATGAGTAACAGTTATCCGAGTGTACTACTTTCGCTCAAGCTCAGTAAACTTTTGCTTAAGCGTGAAGCAACAACAGCAGCTTCTCGCCTAAGCTATGAGTGCTTCGCCTGAGCGAAATGGAAGAATCAAGCTCAGACTCCCTTCTTCAAACTTCACAGATATTTTTCAAACTTTATTCATTAAAAATTTTTAGTTTTCTTTTCATTAACAACACTCAGAACGTAGGGCTGCCTCCCTAGAGCACTTCTTTAAGGTCACTAGCTTGACCTTATGGCATCTAAGAAGATGCTTGCAGTAACAAGGAGGTTTTCTGCCTATCAAACTCTCCTCCAAAGTAGAGTTTGAGTCGCTGGCCATTTACCTTAAAACTCCGATCGGTAGTCGGGTCTTTTAGCTCAACTGCACCATGAGGAAAAACCTCATTTACAGGAAAAGGCCCCGACCACTTTGATCTAAGTTTTCCAGGGAAAAGTCTCGGTCGGGAATTGTATAACAAAACCTGATCACCCTTTTTAAACTCCTTCTTATTAATCCACTTATCGTGCCACTTCTTTGTTTTCTCCTTATAAATGGAGGCATTTTGATAAGCGTTGAGTGGGAACTCCTCTAGTTCATGGAGTTTTAAAACTCTTTCCTCCTGGGATTGGTCACAATCCATGTTTAATAACTTTGTGGCCCACCACACCTTATGTTCCAACTCTACAGGGAGATGGCAAGCCTTACCGTAAACTAATTGATACGGGGACATGCCAATCGGAGTTTTGAAGGCTGTTCTGTAGACCCACAATGCATCATCTAATTTTACCGACCAATCTTTCCTAGATTTCCCGACCACTTTCTCTAAAATTCTCTTGATTTCTCTATTTGACAGCTCAACTTGTCCACAAGTTTGTGGATGGTAAGGAGTGGATATCTTATGTAAAACTTCGTAGTGACGCAGGGCTTTTTCCATTATTTTATTACAAAAATGTGAACCCCCATCACTAATAAGTACTCTCGGAACTCCAAACCTAGAGAAAATATTCTTCTTAATGAACCTAAGCACCACATGTGCATCATTGGTTCTGGTCGGAATTGCCTCCACCCATTTGGAGACATAGTCTACAGCAACAAGTATATATTCGTTGGAGAACGACTTTGGAAATGGTCCCATAAAGTCGATACCCCAGACATCAAATAAGTCCACAATTAAAATGTTTGTCAAAGGCATGCCAGCTTTAGCAGAGAGACCTCCGCTCCTTTGACATTTATCACACCTTTTGACATACACTTTAGCATCTTGAAAGATAGTTGGCCAATAAAAGCCACTCTGTAAAACCTTTGCTACAGTACAGGAGGCACCATGATGACCTCCATAATAGGAGTCATGGCAATGCCACAAGAGCCTTTCTTGCTCAGATTCAGGCACACATTGCCTGATCACTCCATCTACTCCTATTTTATACAGAAGTGGATCATCCCAAAGGAAGTTTTTGCTATCATGAAAGAATTTTTTCTTCATTTGGGATGTCCAGCCATCAGGCACCACCGAGGCACCTTTGAAGTTGGCCATATCAGCATACCATGGCCCGGTGATAATTGCCATTAACTTCTCATCTGGAAATTCTTCTTTTATTAAAACAGAATCCGATTCACCTTCCAGACGAGACAGTTGATCGGCAACTGAGTTCTCTACTCCCTTTTTGTCTCGTATTTCTAAGTCAAACTCCTGGAGTAACAGAACCCACCAGATCAGCCTCGGCTTAGATTCTTTCTTAGCTAGTAAGTACTTGATTGCCGAATGATCTGTATATACAATGACCTTGGCCCCAATCAAGTAAGCACGAAATTTATCAAATGCATACACCACAACAAGCATTTCTTTTTCAGTAGTGGTGTAATGTGTTTGATTTTCGTTCAACACTTTACTAGCATAATAAATTACATGAGTTAATTTTCCTATTTTCTGACCCAGCACAGCTCTGACTGCAAAGTCACTTGCATCACACATTAATTCAAACGGTAAAGACCAATCGAGTGCTGCAAGGATCGGAGCTAAAGTCAAACTTTGTTTCAATTCTTCAAAAGCCTTGACACAGTTTTCATTAAACACAAACACATGATCTTTTACAAGCAAGTCAGTCAAAGGCTTAGCTATTTTTGAGAAATCTTTTATAAACCTTCTGTAGAAGCCAGCACATCCTAGAAAACTCCTTACTCCTTTCATGTTGATCGGAGGAGGAAGTTTTTCAATGGTTTCAATCTTGGCTCGGTCTACTTGAATGCCCTCAGCAGAGATTTTATGGCCAAGGACTATCCCTCCCTTAACCATAAAATGGCATTTTTCCCAGTTAAGAACGAGGTTAGTCTCTTGGCATCTCACCAGCACCTTAGATAGGTTGCTGAGGCATGAATCGAAACTACTACCAAAAACAGAGAAATCGTCCATGAATACTTCAATGAATTTCTCCACCATGTCCCCAAAGATTGCCAGCATACACCTTTGAAAGGTTGCTGGAGCGTTGCACAAACCGAATGGCATGCGCCTATAGACAAAAATTCTATATGGACAGGTGAAAGCTGTAAGCTGTCTTCTCTTGATCTTTTGGGTCAACCACAATTTGGTTATAACCCGAGTAACCATCAAGGAAGCAATAGTATTCATGACCCGATAGTCTCTCAAGCATCTGGTCAACAAACGGCAAGGGAAAGTGGTCTTTCCGAGTGAAGTCATTCAACCTTGTATAGTCTATACACATTCTTCATCTTGTGGTCGGTCTAGTAGCTATGACTTCACCTTTTTCATTTTTAACAGTTGTCATCCCTCCTTTCTTGGGCACCACTTGGACCAGACTGATCCAAGCGCTGTCCGAGATAGGATAAATGATTCCTGCATCAAGAAGCTTGACCACCTCTTTCCTGACTGCCTCTTTCATTATGGGGTTCAATCTGCGTTGTGGCTGTACTACAGGGGAATAATCATCCTCCATCAAAATTTTATGCATACAAAATGATGGACTAATTCCTTTCAAGTCAGAAATATTCCAGCCAATCGCAGATTCATGTACATTTAAAACCCCTATTAATTTGTCCACATCCTCTTCTTTTATGTCAGCATTAATAATGACAGGATGTGTTTCGTCCTCTCTCAGGAAAACATATTTTAGATGAGAAGGCAAATGTTTTAAATCACATTTTTCTTTAGAAACTTCCTTTCCTTTCTCAACTTCAGTAATTTTCAAATCATTTTTCTTTTCTTTTTCAAAATCACCTACTTCTAATACTTCCAGTAGGTTCAGTATTTCCGAGTGAGAGTCATTTAACTCCTCAGTCTTGGAGTCAAAGTCATCCTCTAAAAAGGTTCGTAAGGCCTCTTCCTCAGTTTTTAAAAGCATTAGAGTCCGGTAACTTTTAATCTCTTCAATCATTAAACAATCCATCCTTTCAGTCGGGTATTTCATGGAATTGAAGACATTAAAGGTTACCTACTCCTCCTGAACTCTCAGCATGAATTCACCCTTTTCTACATCAATCAATGCTCTGCCTGTAGCTAGAAAGGGTCTACCTAAGATTAAAGGGATCTCTCGGTCAACCTCCATATTCAACACTATGAAATCTGCTGGGAAGATAAATTTGTCTACTTTAACCAACAAGTCTTTCAGCATCCCTTGGGGATATTTAATGGATCTGTCAGCCAACTGCAAAGACATGCGAGTCGGTTGCAGGTCATTAATTCCCAGTTTTTTCATCAAAGATAAAGGCATTAGATTTATACTGGCTCCTAGGTCACAAAGAGCACTTCCTACATGAATATCCCTAATTTCACTCGGTATTGTAAAAGATCCAGGATCCTCTAGCTTTTGAGGAAGTTTCTTTTGAATGATTGCACTATACTCCTGAGTGAGAGCAATCATTTCATCCCCCTTAAGATTCCTCTTCTTAGACAATAGCTCTTTCAAAAATTTTGCATAAGAAGGCATCTCCTGCAATGCCTCGGCAAAAGGGATATTTATGTGAAGTTTCTTGAATATATCTAAGAACCTAGCAAACTTCTGCTCTTCTATTTGCTTTTTAAACCTGTGTGGAAATGGAGCATTCCTCAGTTTTTCAGGAGTCAGCTTAGAAGCTTCCTCCAGAATCAGATCAACCTTTTTCTTTTTCTTTTGATGGACTTTATTTTCTTTTTCTTTTTCTTTTTCTGTTTCATTTTCATTTTCAGCTTCATTATTGACCTGCTCGGTTTCCTGCACTATTTCTTTTTCTTTATCTTTTTCTGAGCTTATTTCCTAACTCGGAGATGGAGAAATAAATTTTCCACTCCTAGTGATTATAGCCTTGCAATGTTCCCTTGGATTTACCTAGGTATCTCCAGGGAAATTACCTGCTTGCCTCTCAGCTGATTGCTTAGAAAGCTGTCCAACTTGATTTTCTAAATTTCTTATGGACGCTTCCTGATTTTTGAAACTGGCCTGAGTGGCCTGGATGAACTGAGAAAGTACATTCTCAAGTTCTGACTTTTCTTTAACAGGAGGGTGAGAGGGTTGTTGTGGTCTATTTGTGGGTTGATTTTGTGGGATGTTCTGATTCAAATGTGGACCTTTCTACCAGGAAAAATTGGGGTGACTCCTATAATTAGGATTAAAGGAATTAGAAGGATAATTCCTTTGATATTGTTGCTGCCCCATATAGTTCACTTGCTCGGAAGGCACATTTGGATCACACATTCCATTCTCATGGTCTCTACCACAAAAGTCACAATTTATCATAGAAACTTGACTCGGCTTTTGGAGTTCTGAAATCTGTATGCTTAGTTTCTCCAAAGCCTGAGTCATCAGTTTACTCTAAGCCAGATAAGCATCTTGTGCTTCTAGTTCTAATATCTCTCTCCTAGGGACTTGGCTCCTTTCACTAATCAGACATTCATTAGAAGCCATAACGTCAATCAGCTCTATGGCTTCTTCTACAGTTTTAGTTGTTAATGAACCTCCAGCTGAGGCATCAATCAGGACCCTGGTAGCTGGCCTGACACCATTATAGAAAATAGTCACCTGTTGCACATCATAAATCTGATGGTGAGGACATCTCCTCAAACTCTCTTTATACCGATCCCATGCTTCCATCAAAGACTCACATTCTCTTTGTTGGAAACACGTGATTTCATTGCGCAACTTTGCATATTTAGAAGGAGGAAAGTATTTAATCAAAAATTTTCTTTGCAAGTCCTCCCAAGTGGAAATACTGCCTCTCGGTTGACTCTGCAACCAGGCTTTTGCTCGATCCCTTAGAGAAAATGGAAACAATCTCAGTCAGATTGCCTCGTCAGGGACTCCATTCATTTTTACTGTATCACAAATTTGGAGAAAGGTTGCTAGATGCAAATTTGGATCCTCAACCTCACTTCCTCCGAACTGTTTATTTCTTACCAACTACAGTAAAGTTGGTTTAAGTTCAAAATTATTTGCTGAAATTGGTGGCCTAAGGATGCTAGATTGCGATCCTTCTTCAGTCGGCCTGGAGTAGTCACCTAATGTAACTCTCCTCTGTTCCATTTCTTTTTGTTCTTTGTGCTTTTTCTCTTTTCTCAGTTTACGTTCTAACAAGTCGATGTCAGGATCAAAGAAGAAAGGCTCTCCTCTACTCCTTGACTGCATACAACAAATGTCAAACAAAAGGACGATTCACAGCTACGACTACAGCTACACGAAAATAACAAACTACTACTAATAAAAACAAAATTCAAACTACGTATTAAATGCAAACAAAAGTAAAACGGTTTAGTCTAGTACCAGTCCAAGGATTATTGATATTACTCAATAATCCCCGGCAGCGGCGCCATTAACTTGATGCTAAAATCCCGAGTCATCAAATTAGTGTGAAAATCTTTGTTTAAAAATTGTGACTCTCAGATTTATACCTTGGCAAGCGCATCAGTCGTTAAATTGTAATATATTGATCGTCTCACAGGGATTGTGGTAACTACCTCAATCTTAGACTAGTACAAGCTGAACCAACAAAAGACATAGGAATCTTATTCGGTTTTTGGTTGTTTTAGTGTTTTATAGTTGTTTTTGTATTTCCAGAAATAGAGTTAAAATGAAATGTGAAAGGTGATTAATAGAAAACAGGTCAGGATTGCTTCGGTTCACAAATTCATCAAGAAACATGCGATTAAAGTATAATCAAACTTCATAATCCAGAGGACAATCCGCTTGTGGTTATTCCCTAATTCCTTAGTTGAAAAACACTAATCCTTAAGCATCGAACCTTAATTCCTTAAGTGCTCAATTAACCTAAGAGTCTAATGCGAAATTGGAGGTTGAACTCTAACTATTCACCTAAATTGATTAGGCCTGAACTAGTTAGAAAGCTGGAAGTTGCCTAAGCTTCAACCATGATTCCTCACTAGCGAAGTTCTTCATCAGTTCTGGATTTGTCAATCCAGCAATTCAGATCCACTCCTCAGCTTGTTCGCCTCAGGATCTAGAAGTTGATTTTCTCATTCACAGCTTCAAGACTCCATTGCTAACCTTCGCAATCCCAACCTTAGGGATTTAGAACTCCATTGACTTCAGTTCCATCGAAGGATTGTGGAACATCATGGAGGAGAGGATTTAGAGAGAAAAAATGCGTAGTGAGATATTCGAAGTTGTGAATGAATTGTGTTCTATGTATTCTATGTGAATCTGTCTCTCCTTTTTTTTTACAGAATATGTACAAACATATATATAGGCATCTACCTACTAACTAACTTAACTGATAACTTAGAAAACTTAAGTTAACGACTAAAACTAACTAGCTACATAATTTACAGAATAACTTAACTAATTACAGCTCAGATCTTAACAAGTTACAACTCATCCTTAGCTAATCACAGCGCAGCACCAACTAATTAACAGCTCACTACTTGAATTACTAAGGTGCAGGAGTAGGAGAGGAGGCAACAGGAAACAACACTAGTGCCGAGTGGATTCTGGAGGGAACAATCACTGTTTTAAATATCAGCCCTTTTCGCTTGAGCGAACTATGTTCTCGCTTGGGCGAACTCGAGATATGTATTGCAATATTGCTTTTTCGCATTAAGCGTTATGGAGCAGTTTGGGCGAGGGTTGATGCTTTGAGGTTACGCTTGAGCGACCTTGCTCGCTTGAACGAATTTTTGACCCTCGCTTGAGCGAATTTAACTCTCGCTTGAGCGAATTTAACTTTTCAATCAACACTCTGAAATTGACGCTCGGGTTCTTCTTTTTATTTCAATTGGTTCCCTGTTCTATTTTGGAGTCGGTATCTTGGAAGTCTTTCAAGTCGGATTTTCATTAATTCCTTCCAGTCAACCTTTTGAGAAGTTTTTTCAGTCGGACTCTTTGAAGTCTCGGTCAGTTTGGGCTCTTTGACTCTTTTCAGTCGGATTTGTGAAATATCACTCGGATTTTCCAAATCTCGCTCGGCTTTTTCCTTTCAGCTTGAGCAATCCTTTTCCTGCACCAATAAACAACTAATTTGCCCAGCGTTTGTATGCTGGCTGCTTAATGGAATTACAAATAATCATAAACTCTTAATTAATTAATGTTTTTAACCATTTTCTTACATAAATAAAACACTTTTGAAGTAATTAAATAAATTATAAATTGTTAGCAATTAATTAAATAATAAGGCTAAACTAATCACTAAATGATGAATTAAGTTAAATAAAAGGAAGAATAATTAAGTCTTTTCAAGACTTATCATATCCCCAAACTTAAAACTTGCTTGTCCTCAAGCAACTATTCAAATTATTTAACTAACAAGTTGTTATTTAACACAATCAACCTGTCCTTAACTTAGTTCATGCTATAATTATTGAATACCGACCATGCTTTCTTTTCGCAATTTCTAAAAGTATAATAACTTACACCTCCTTTGGGAGACAAGCTGCTAATGCTTTCCTCACTGGTCGGTGTTTAACTCTTCTCTCGCTGTATAGGGTAAATAGAATGCACTCATCACCTACATACTTGTTAGATAAACATAGGCTTGCAACAGTTCTACACGTCATGCCATATGCCAACACAATCGGATCAGTAAGGGCTTTTTAAGCTTATAATGAGGCTGGGCTACAGGCTCAATTATTGTTTTTCGAGTGAATGTCGGGTTACAAGATGTGTCCACTGATGCCTTGACTCAATTTTTAACTTAACTGCCTCTACTTTAGCAAGCTCCATTATTTTCCGAGTGAATGCTAACTTAATAACTTACGGTGCTTTGCACCTTCTTTTTCCTTTTAGTCCTTCGGACTTTTCCTTTTCTTTCTTCTTTTCCATCTATTTCCGATCACATTTCAATCGGTGCTTTGTACCTTTTTCCTTGCTGATTTTTTCATTTTTCTTCTCAGCTTTTCTATTTTTCTATTTCTCCCTTCATTTCTCTATTTATTCATCTATAACCAAGGTCGGAGTGTGTCCTTAATTGATGCTAGGCACACTCTTCATCCTCAAACTTAGAACTTGCTAGTCCCTAGCAATAAGTAAGACTGAGCAACTCATCAGTAGAACATCCAAGGGTAAATCAGTCGGTTTTTTCGAGATAAAAAGGCTTGTAACGTTAGGTGAATAAACAGAATAAAAGGGTCTCAGGCTCAAACATAATTTTTGGGTCAAAGGATAATTAAATATTTTAGGAAGGATACTTTTTGGCCCTGGCTAAATTAACAAAGAAGGCCTTCATCATTTCCGATTGGCTGGCATACAATCAATTAGCAAGTACTGAAGCAAATTCTGTCTCACTAACTAGCATGCAGGTTCACTCAGAAAAGGATAAAACAGGCTCAAAAGCTACGAATATAATAGTTAATCAGCCAGTCATATCCCCAAACTTAATGTAAGATCATACATTCAGATTGCTAACTAGCATGCCGAGTAAACAATTAATTAATGATGCAAAAGTTATGGGCAGAGATCCTGAGTTAAACAAAGCCGATCAGTGAATTTATCTGACTACAGCTTAAGAATCAGTAAACTTTAACTTATTAAGATGGATTTGAAATTAAACAATAAACATATTTTAGCAATTAATAAGTCAGAATATCAATTAAGGAGTGAGTTAGAAAAATACTTCCCTTTTTACCTGAGTGGCTATGGATGGGAAACACATGGTCAGATTGGGATGCATTAATTTATCGATACAACCGAAAAATAGAATAAAACAAACAATTTTAACAAAGAAAGAAAATTTCATTACAATTAAAATAAAAGTGAATTCATTATTCAGGAAACAGTTAAAATAATGTCACGTTAATGACATAAAAACATCATAATAGCTCGTAGCAACAACTCAAGCATCCTGATCTTTATTCTCTTTGTCCTGTTAGGAAGATGTGGGGAATCAGCTGCTCGGGATACGTCCTCTGAGGGAATCGTGAATCCAATAAAAGCCAACCATACATCTCTGTTAGGCGGGGCTCCCATTTCTACTGTGTGTTCTGCCCTCAATTTCGTGGCAATCTTCCTGAGCATGAGATCGTGGTTCAAGACCCGATCATAAATTCCAAGTTGCATCTTCTTCATGACCTGCAATTCTTGCAACACCATAGAAATGTCAGAAGAAGAAGAACCGGCTCCTGCAGATTTCCTGGGACGTTCGGTCTCTCTAGTTTTAAACTCTATAGCATATGGAAGGTGTAGCATTTCTGGTGGGAGTACTGGTGTGGACTCTAAAGGACAAGGCTATGACTGCTTCGATTCAATTTTCTTCAAGAGGTAATCCTAAAACGCAATTTTTTTTTGTTTGTCTTATGCTTTGAAACATGGCACTTTACAAATCCTATGGGAATCCTTGTATTTCCGCTGCTCATGCACTAGGGATTCCCTAACAGTGGTATCAGAGCAAGGTTGTAAAACAGTGTTTTGGACGAATGTTTGTTTAAAGAACATGTAAAAATAAAATAAAATATCTTTTACGAAAAGAATTGTAAAGGTTGAATCCTTTTGCAAAGGTTGCATCTTTTATTAGATATGTTGCAAAGGTTGCATTTTTAATGAGATATTATGTAAAAGTTGCATTTTTTATGAGATATGTTACAAAGGTTGCACCTTTTGAAAGCTAATATCAAATTATTTTTGTTTTATGTATATTGATTGCTTTTCTCAACATTTTAATTAAAGAACATGTTTTTGGGATGTGCTTTATTATATGAACATGTTGTATGTTGCAATGGTGATTGTTTTATATGTGTTCTAATTATAAGGCATGTTTTATGTTTGTTTAATTAAATTGAAATCAAGGGTTGTATGCAATGCATGTCTATATGTTTTCTCTTTTCTAATATGAATTGTTCATGGTGAGATTATGTTTAGAAAGTTTAAGAATTAAACCCTAGCCGTAATGAAAACTAGGATTCAAAAGTTGAAACCTAGCCGTAATGGTATTTTATTTATTTGTAAATGTTACAAATAGAATATTTGATTTTAATATTATATTTTAAGTTCGACTTGTAAAAGTTGTAAATCAAATGTTAATTGTTTTTTAAATTTAAAGTTTGTAAGAGTTATAAATTTAAATAATTTTTTCTTATTAATTTTAGTAGGATTTGCATCGTTTGTGATCTTTTTAAAATTAATGTGATTTGTAAGAGTTACAAATTTAAATAATTTATTCTTATTAATTTTAATAGGATTTGCATCGTATGTGATATTTTTAAAATTAATATGATTTGTAGGAGTTACAAATTGATTCATATTTATTAAATTTAATCTAATTTGTAATTGTTACAGATAGAAGATAAGATCTTTATTAAATTAATAATTTTAAAATCAAATATTTAATCCTTAATAAATTTGATAGGATTTGCAAAAGTTACAAATTAAAGATAAGATCTTTATCAAATTTAATAAGATTCAAAATAAAGTATCTTGAACTCTAGAGATAAGGTCTAAAATTTAAACCTTGATTGTTCCTAAAAAATAGGATGATTGTTGAGACTCTAGAGATAAGGTTTAAAAGTTAAACCTTGACTAATCCTATTTTAGGATAATTGTAAGGGTCAAAAGATAAGGTTTAAAAGTTAAACCTTGACCGTTTCAAAATTTAAGATTTCAAATCGTTTGAAATCATAACCGAATATTTTGAGTTGTTAATGGTGAGTAGGACGTTCTGGCTAGGAAAGACTTGGTACTTAAGCGGTCACTCCGGACCCACCTCTCTTTCCTGGGAACTAACCTGATTACAGTACTAAATTTTTGGGTTGGAACACCCCTTGACCCTGTTTGTTGAACGGTCAATGTGTTTTAAAATTTATTTTATTTTAAATACAATTGATTACTCTATTAATTGATTAATTAACACGTCCAGCGGTGAATGGTTATGGTCTTGGATTTTTTATTTAATTTTAAATACAACTTGCGTGTTGTGCCTTTCTCTATTCTTAAATTTCTTCTCTCAACCCTTCATTCATACGTAAAACGAGTTTTCTTTATTACATTGTAATCTTGGAAAAGCCAACAAGGTGGAGACCTAGAAGAAACCTAGAGTGGTGACTCTTGGTGGATATGACCTTGAAAGGAACAAAGGAGTGGTGACTCTAGGAGAATGGTGGTTTCAAGAAGTAGGACTTCACGAAGTCAAGACACCATAGTTCCTTTAGGTTTATTTTATTTTATTTTATTTTCTAGGAAGACCATAACTATCTCACAATTTTGATTGCATGTTTTGGGGTTTTATTTTATGTTAAAGCGTTTAATGAAAGTCAGTAATGAACAATAAGAAAATTGAAATCCCTCAAGCCCGACAATCATAATAAGTAATAACGTCTAATTTGATATAGATAAAGTGCAGGTCACATCATAGTTGGGTGCCTTTATTTATGTTTAGTAGGACATGATTGGATAATTGGATTATCCAAGTATAACTTATTAAGTATCATTCAAATAGACATTTTTCAATTGGATTGGAAAAGTCTAAAGGTATGAATAGTCTAAAACGCGTTCTAATAAACAACAATCATCAATGCTAGTTTCAATAAAGTGTAGGTTCTGCCAAAGCAGGGTGCTTTTATTGACAATAGTAAAGGATGATGGATAATTGGATTATCCAACCATTTGTTATTGGATTTATCTAGGTAACTTTAATCAGATTGAAGAACCTAGTTAATATTAAGTTTAAACGCCTTCTAATAAGTAACACTCGTCGAGACTAATGTCAATAAATAGGGGGTCTGCCAAAGTAGGGTGCTATCATTTATACTAGTAAGGCGCGATGGGATAATTGTAATATCCAAATTGTTTTTATTAGGCCTAAACTTAACTAAGTTTTTTAATTGGATTGAAAATAACTTAGAGGCGTAAGAATTGGGCTTAAATTCATAAGATGAATAAGGGTAAAGAGTTACCCACTCAATCATCCAAGAGTTGCATGAGATGCAATTGGAAATGTGTTTCCTACCTAAATAACCAAGGTTTGGGCGATCAGCCAAAGTTGACTCAACATAGGCCAAATATGGATCTTGGCCCACTAGAAAAGTCTTTCAACGGGATTTTTTATGATTCAGTGAGGGTATTTGTTTTGAATCAAAATAGTGGGAGACAACATATTTATTTAATGACCAAAATTTAAATATGTTTTGAATATAAGTGATAGATTTGCATGTAATTTGTTTTAGAATAAACATGACAAACCAAATATTGTTTTGTTGCAATTTGTCCTTTGGAAGGATACTTTATCTTGAAAAATGCCTAGATAGGTATCAAGACTTGAGAATTATCTTCAATAAAGAGGAAGCGATAGTGTGTCATGTTTGGCTTATATATCATCTATGGTTGGGTCTTGAATACCCTATGGAGTCTACATAAACTCTGAGCTGTAAAAGGCAATATGAATATATGGGAGATATAAGATATGATCGTATATAAACTCTATTAAGGCTGAGTTGGTCTAGAAGTCTAAAACGTGATCAAGAAAGGAAATTGTTTCCAGTTTTAGCCAAATAAGACATTGAAATAATTTGTCTAAAGAACTTAAAGGAGTTTAAAAGAAAGGGAAGTAAGACTTCCACTACAGGTCATGTTATAGAAGTCAAGTTATTTTACTTCACTAACATTAGTATCAGATATTAGTAGTAGATCTCAAATTTTAAAAGATCAAGGAAGTAGATCACTTGCTAAGGGTGGAGAAATATGTGTAAAATTGAGCAAAAGTTGCTACAATAAAGATAAGATCTTTACCTATTGGGCTAGTTAGTGAACTAGACATTGTGCATATTGTTTCTTGTTGGACAAGAAATTTTTTAATATAAAATACCTTTATTTCTTCAAAAGGATGTTGATGCATAATTGAGTAATGGATTCCATATCCCAAATCTCAAAACACCCATCTATAACAATTATCAAAGTAGGTTAAAATGAGTGATTTTGAACCTTACTTACATGGTATTGTCTCCTAAGGCAAATGAATAAGAAACAAATTTCTAAATACCATTAATGTGGTTATATGGACTCTTTTGATTTTGGAATCAATTGAGACATGTAAATCTTATTTATTGGAGAGATAATTGAGACCTCATTCATTGAAAAGATGAGCAATCTATTATTTAATACATGACGATGTATATGGGCCTATTGGAACAATAACTAGATATGTTTTTCAATACTTCAACATACTAATTGAAAAGTCAATGAGTATGGATTTATGTAACATAAGTTAGAAAGTCTTTGAAAAGTTCAAAGAAATCATGATGAAGTGAAAAACCAAATTGGCAAGACAATTAAAGCTCTTGATTAGATCAAGATAGTAAATAATTTGAGCTACAAGTTTGATAACTATCTAATAGAGTGAGAGATTACCTCTTAACTCATTCCTCATGGAATGTCATAATAGCATCTCTACAGGGAAAATTCAAACCTTGTTGGACATAGTTTGATTATTGATTATTATCAAACATCTCTAACTCCTTCGACGTTCCTTTATTAACAAAATTTCCACACTTAACCATGTTCTATCTTATACTTTCTTAAACAAACCATATATGATATGGACTAGGAAGAAACCTAGTATGTCTTTTCTAATAATTTGGAACTATGATGCTTCTATAGAGCATCCAACTCTGACAAGGTCAGATCCAAATTAGATAAATGTCTTCTATACCCAAAGAAAGCTAAGGGTTATCATTTCTACAATCCATCTGAGAACAAAAGGCTTGTTACTTAGAATGTTGTATTCTTGAATAAGAGTACATCTCTTAAAGAATCAGTGGGAGGATAGTGGAACTTGAAGAAATTCAAGTATCACAAAGCATTCAAAAGTCAAGGATGGACTTGGAGCAGAAATCATAAAATGTTGTGACATCATTAGCTCTAGTAGCACAAGACTTGCGTAAGATCAAATAGGATATGTAACCAAGTCTGAAAGATATGGATATCTTATAAATCAGGAAGGAGGCATATTGCTAATTGATCAAGTTTTTTATGAAGAGGCCAATGCAAGTTTAGATTCTAAGACATGGCACAAGACCATGGGATTTGAAATGGGCTCCATGTATATTAACAAGGTACGAATCTTGGTTGACGCACCTAAAGGGTAAAACCTATAGGATGCAAGTGAGTTTTCAAAAGGAAAACTAAACATGGATGGTAATAAAAGTACCTTTAAAAGCAAGATTGACAAAATTTAATTAGCTTAAAAACCATTTAGATCCTGCTTGTTGTAGCAGTATACCACCATTATGAGATATGGTAGATAGATGCCAAGATGAAAATCATCTTGAGGATGTGTATGTGACACAACCTAAAGGCCTTTTATGCCTGGAACATCTAGGAAGGTACGTGAACTGCAAATGTTCTATTTATGGACTAAAGCAAGCTTTTAGAAGCTAGAATCTTTATTAAAGAATGAAGATAAATCTTATGACTATAAAAAGGTTAGTAACTACACAATTATAGTTCTAGTATTACATGTAGAAGACATGCTTCTTCTAGAACTAATAATATTCTCATTCTATAGTCAAGAGTATCCTTAAACACTTAAGAAGGACTAAGGATTTGATCTTGATAAATGGAAGATGAGCTCGTTGTAAAGGTTACATCGATGCCAATCTTTTGATTAATTTGAAAGACTTAAGATTACAATCAAAATATATGTGTTGTCAAGATGGTTGCGATGTATGCTTGAAAGGTTCAAAGCAAGAAACAATCATTGGTTCTACTAACAAATCTAAGTATTTTGCTATGTTAAATTACAACAGAAGTCAATTTACATTTAATCATTCCAAATATTTTGTACCCTATGAGTTTCCACTGTGATGACAATAGAACCATAGAACAATATAAGGAAGTGGATTAATCAAAGCATATACTTAAATAGTTCCATCTTTGGAAGATGTGAAAATATACAATGTGCATACCAAAGAAATTATTGGGAACCCAATAGTAAAACCGCTTACGTAGTAAAAGCATAAGGACACTGTAGACGTCATTGGGCATTAACCTTATCGGCTCTAAGTGCAAGTGGGAGATTGTTGGAAATATGCACTAAAAGCCTATATAGGATGCATCATTTTGAATAAGTCATTTTTTTGTTAAATAGTTTAACAACCTTTATTTATCCTTGGAGTAATAGGTCATATGAGAGTTATTCCTAAAATGTCCCTAGTCAAGTATTTACGTAAGGACATATAAATACATTAAGACTAGTGTGTGAGTGTACGGATGATCTGATCTCACAGATCATGGATACAAATGATATCAAGTCTTCACACGGGTACACATTAAGAGTAATGATGTACTGGACAGACCCACCATGAGAACGTTGCATGGATCGTTACATGAATGTCAAACGATTCTCAATGTGATAATAGTATATGTAGTCCTTTGACCTGAAGTCACTACGATTCCTACATAAGGAGTTTGTTGTTTTAATACAATCAAACGTCTTCTGTAACAAGAGGACTATAAAGGTTGTGGTTAGGCAATGAACAAATTATGCATAGGGATGTGAGTGATGTAGATGAGATTTATCTCTCCTATGTGACAGGAATGATATCTATAGGCCATTTGATGGAGTGAGACTAAGGAAATGCATGGCCATGCTAGAAAGAATAAATATTCGATATTTATTCATATAAAGTCTACTCCGGTATCAAGTAAAATAAATTAGACCGTAAAAGGATGACGCGACCATGCCTTGGGCCCAATTAGGATATCGTGACAAAAGGAACAAACATATAAAATAATTATCACTTATAGGTTATGTTGATAATAAATAATATTCGGACATAATGATGCATTGCTAGATGCCACTCTTATTTTGTATTAATAATAAAATAGTTTATTATTAATATAACCAAGTATTTTACCTATAGGGTCACACACATAGAGTAAGCCCATCAGAAAATAGCTTTTTATTTTAGTTGGACTAAAATAAAACTATTGGGCCTAACTCATTTAGAATGAGTAAGGAGCCTACTCTTTAGAGAGCAAATTAAGTCAAACCTAAGCCTATAAATAGTGCATAAGATGCTCATAGGTGGCTAACCAAAAAGAGACACAAAATACGTAAAAGTTACAAAAGCTACACGTTGTCAAACTAGCATTTGGAAGGTGTAACATTTCTAGTGGAAGTACTGGTGTGGGCTCTAAAGGACGAGGCTATGACTACTTTGATTTGATTTTCTTCAAGAGGTAATCCTAAAATACAATATTTTTTTTGTGTTTGTCTTATGCTTTGAAACACAGTGCTTTGCAAATCCTATGGGAATCCTTTATTTCCGCTGCTCATGCACTAGGGATTCCCTAACACATTCACAATGTCTAACAATAATAGGATTGGTTAGTTTAATTAAAGAAGACTTAACTATCATTTGTCAATCACTCTCTACCATACTGACATTGTAAGTAGGTGGGAACCTATCCCATTCAGAATGAAAATGTAACCATTTGTAACCCATCTTGGTGTATGGGTGAAGTTTGTGTGTTGACGTTCAATCAGAATTTCGGCAGCATTTCAAATTGGTCCCTGAGTACACAGAGGTACGTTGGGTCAAAACACCCCACGTAGACATGCACCTGGAGACACACGAAATACAAAAGCCAAAACTCAAGTTAGACATCAACAACACAAGTTTCACCACAAACACCAATATCTATGGGTTACGCCGTACTGGTTATAGATTCATCCTAAACTGTCCAACCAGGATAATTCAAGATCCAACACAACACGGTATGTCAGCTGGTTGTCTTGAATCTTGAATATGTACCTAGTGGTTACAGACACGACTAAACCTACATAATTAAATTTTTATAAAAAATTTTCTATAAGCTAAAACAAGGAGCCTACCAAAATTTTGGCAGAGTTTCCCCAATAAATTAAACATTTCTAAATTTTAGAATATGCCCTGTTACACACAGATAAATTCCTAGTACAGTTCAATATATACAGTATGACATGCATATGAAATTTAGGCAAACATCACCATAACCTAATGAGCTCTACTCTCCACTAACAGACAACAATACACATGCAACATCAATCATGTTACCAGCACACAAAACCAATGCCTAGTGAGCTCTGCTCTCCACTAACAGACAATAATACACATGCAAATCAATCAAGTTACCAGCACACAAAACCAATGCCTAGTGAGCTCTGCTCTCCACTAACAGATAACAATACATATGCAACATCAATCATGTTACTAGCACACAAAACCAATGCCTAATGAGTTGTGCTCTCCACTAACAAACAACAATCGACATGCATACACATCAAAAGATACAACACACATAACAAGAAAGTTAGAGTTAAGGAATTACCTGGGAGGGAGAGTCAACGATGGAGATGAAGTTGAAGAGACCACGCGTAACGTATGTTGGTCTGCATGAACAGAAACCACACGTAACGTATGCTGGTCTGCATGACAAACCAACAAGTGGTTGACAGTTATAATTTTTTGTGTTGAAATGAATATATGAAAACGAACAACAAATTTTTTGGACAAAGTTTGTTTAAACAAGTTTTTAATAGTAGTTAAGAATCAATACATAAGATTTACCATAGCTTTATATATGGGTTGACTTAGTTATTATGATGCTTTAAGAAAACTATATTGATGATGGAAAGAAAAAAAGAAAAAGATTTTTTTCTATCTGTAATTTTGTTACATCAATTGTAGAAATAGACAAGTTCACAGAAAGGAGGAACACAACAAACTCATGGATAAGGAAAAAATGAGACTTACTCAACTCAACTCCAAGATGATTATGTGAACACCAAGGCTTTACTTGAAGCATCAAATCATCATAGACAAGAAATTTTTGAAGAGGTCTCTATTCTCAAGGCAATGCTCCATGAAAAGGAAACCCAGTTAAAATCTTGTGAGTTGAAGATGTTGAAGATAGAGACTCGTCTTGGTGGTCTAAAGACAAGTATGTTGGAGGCTTACATGACCTTCAAGGAGACTCATCTTGGTTCAATGTGTCATTTCATCGTTGTATTTGAAAGCCGAGAATAGGAGGAAGTTCCTGGTGGATAATCTTTAGTTTAAGTCTTCTGTGTATGAGGGAATTATTGGCGATGATTCATTCGCAGATACCGTTTGGAAGGAAATCAATGCTAGAGGCTTATGTCGTACTGGATAGTATTAGGGTGCAGAAATCACTAGCCAATAGGAAAGTGTTTGGGTGGGACTCATGTCATACTTAAAAAGTTCATCAATATACAGTTGCTAATAAGTCTTCATACAAAAGTAACTTTTGAACAAGTCTTCAGACCAGATCAAGCTTTTAAAAAGGTTGAACTAAGCCAAGATATAACATAAAACAATACATATTATATTTATAACAATTGTAAGAATAATAAAAATGGTATGAAAATATTATATATTATCCTTTTATTCAATTTAAAATATTATAAAAGATAAAACAACATATTCTTTAAAAATATTTAGGTTGGCTTAATCCTGACTTTTACCAATTCAACCCTATTTTTTAGATCAATTTTCAACCAATTTTGATAAGTTTTAATTGGGTTTTGGCCAATTTTAACAATAATAAATCCATTCAATTTTTCTCCACTTGTCTAAATTGGTGTCCTCACAGATTTCTAGTTAAACTAACTCTTTGGTCTGAATATATATATTCCTTTATATAAAAATATTACCTTCCCTTTCTTAAATATTAGAAATAAAGTAACTCATATTTATTAAGGATGTTTTACAAGAGAACTACATTTTTTTATCAACAAAACATGGTACAGTTAGGAGAAACAAAACTTGGATAATTTTTACATTTCTGAAAGATTGGGCTTTGATTTATGGTTAGTGTTCTTCAAGTTTGAAGAAATTTGAAGAAGGAAAAAATTCAAATTGAGATGCTAGAAGTAGAGAAACAGAGATTCAGATGGCAGAGGTTTAGTAAGAAAAAAAGCGTGAGTTGTAGAGTTGAGACTGGAAAATGAAAGAATGAAGCTTGAAAATGAACGCATTGTTTTAGAACTAAAGCGAAAATAAATGGGCCTTTAACTATATCAGTAAGTCTTGCCAACAAGTCACATGATTATGAGAAAGGAAGAAACAAAGGAAGAAAGAAAGAACCAGTAAGGCAATTTATGAGACTTCAAATGTGTGTTGCAGGCAAGGAAGAGTATTGTAAGCATTCTAAGACAGTTGTTAGAGAAAAGGAAAACATCACAAGAAAAACATGAGGACATGCTTGGTTGTGTAACATCCTGCTTTTAATAATATTCCTATTTTTGTAAATTATGAAGTATAGAAGATCTGTTAGTGTTAATCAATGAATAAAACACTTTATGGATGGTTTATAATACTCCAAAAAAAATTCCATTTTTGGGTATAATTATAGAAATTACATAGACCTGTATTCATAAGATCCATTTTCCGGGTAAAATATGCCTTAGAAACGAAATTCCGAGTGAAAAGGGGGCTCTGTCTGAGTGAAGAATGAAAATTCTGAGTGAAGAAGGAAAATTCCGAGTGACTAAGAGAAATTCCGAGTGGAAAATGGAAATACCGAGTGAAGGTTGTGTTTTCCGAGTGGAACATGGCCGAGAGGGTTTATTCCGAGTGGAATTCTTGCCCCAAAGACACTTTTGTGTGAAGTGGACTGATAAAGCCACTTCTGGGTGAAAGAATCTGAGTGACTCACCCTGGAGTGACTCACTGCAGAGTCAAACACCTCCGAAAGACTCATTTCCGAGTCAAGTACTCTCCAAAGACTCGTTTCCGAGTCAAATGCTTCTGAATGACTTGTTTCCGAGTTAATCATAGTCAGATGTTGCAATTCTGACTGAGAGTTCACTGAGTGCCTTCATTTCCGAGTAAAGTACAGAGGAAAATGTAGTTTCAAGTGGAAGGATTTTGACTGGGGACACACGGTCTATGATTGATGTACACTGGAATAACTTCCTGAGTGAAGAAGAAAAGAGGTCAACTTCGAGGGTGAAATGCCGAATGAAAGATATCCGAGTGTGACTCCGAGTGAGATGGTACTGAGTGGAACCGTGTGAGTGAAGACACGATTCGAAGATGAGTTTACAAATGAAGAACTGAGTGTTGAAGACTGAGTGAAAAAGGCAATCGGTTTGGATTAATTTGTTGAGTGAAAACCGAGTGGATGAAGGATTGGTTTTGGAGAATGAAGACCTCTGCTCGGACTTCGCTTAAGCGAATGAATTCCTCGCTTAAGCGAGTGAAGAGTGGAATGAGTGAGGCATGTGTCTCGCTCAAGCGAGTCGGTATTCGCTTGAGCGAAACTCCCCTCTGCCAGTGAAATAAATGGCACTCGCCCAAGCGAGTGAAGAGTTCGCTTGAGCGAGAAGGGCTTGGATTCTTTTCTCTTCACGTTACTGACCACTTCCAGTCGGTATACATGCTAACTGGGTAAAATTCCATTCGGCCAAGAGGCTGACCGAGTGAAATTTCACTTGGAATTCACTGTCAGAGTAACGCTTTGACTTCAATTTTGTCCCTTTATGCATATTTTTAATATATTTGATCCAATTACTCACCCTAGTGGGTGGATGGCCAGAAGTGGAAGACATATCACTTACTTTCTTATCTAGATCTCCATTATCAACCCACTAACAACCCACTAGAAACCCACTCACAAAAAAGCTTGTCCCCCACTGCCTTTGCATTATTGAACAAAACACTATCCTTTCAGAAACTCTTAGAAAACAGAAATACAGTATACCATCTTCCTTTCTTCCTCAAGACCTTCGAATAGAAGCCAGGACTACAAGGAGGCCAGTTCCAGTCAGCAAACCAAGTAAGAGGGGACAGGGTTGTGAATGATTATGAAATGGGTAGAATTGTATGCTGTCCTAGGATTCCAGTTTTATTTTCGTATTTTGTTGCTCAGTTTTGAGATTGAAAACATGTGATTTTGATTCTGACTTCTTCATGAAAGTTGTAGATCTTTTTGTTATCTAAATTTTGAGACCTAAATCAATTAATTTGAATATGTATATCAAAAGTTATAGCCAAAATACTACAGCATGTTCGAGTGGAATATTTGTTCTATGTTCTGTGTATATATTGATATTCTAGGAATTTTACAAACATAATCAGCCTTTGATGTCTTCACGAAAGTTGTATATAATTGTGTTATGGATCTGTAGAAAGTGGTTTCAAGTCAAAAGAATTTTTGTATCCCAAGTTATGCCTAAAATACTGAAGTATGTCCAAGCGGAAAAGCTGTTAACTTGAGATATGTAATTTGTTTTTAAAACTGGGAACGTTGTGGTGAGAATTAGTAATCGGTGTCTTCATCAAAGTTGTATATCTTCTTGTTATGTGAATTTTGAGACCTGAACCAACTGAATTGGATATGTATAGCATGAGTTATGGTCAAAATACTACAGCATGTCCGATTGAAATACTTATCTTGTGTTTTGTGCATATATGAATATTCTGGGAATTATACATACGTTTTTAGACTTTGATGTCTTCATGAAAGTTATAGATATTTATGTTAGGGATCTATAGAAAGTGGTTTTGAGTTAAAAAGATGCTTGTAACTCTAGATATGCTCAAAATACAGAAGTATGTTCATGATGAAAATCTGTTAACTATGAAATCCGAATCTTATTTTCAAAACTGGGAATTTTGTGGTGTGAATTAGTGGTTGTGTCTTCATGAAAGTTGTAGATAATTATGTTAAGAGTAATTTAGGACTGGTCTCATGTCAAAACTATTTTTGTAACTCCAGAAACGTAGAAAATACTAATATATGTACGTTTTGAAAGCTCATCTAAAGGTAGTGTTGTATTTTGTGGATAAATGGTATTTCTGCTTAGAATTGGAATTTATGATCTTCATAAAAATTGTAGATATTTGTGTTAAGAATAATTTAGAACTGGTTTCATGCCAAAATTGTTTTTGTAGCTCCAGAAACGTTAAAAATACTAATCTATGTACGTTTTAAAAATCCTCTTTGAGGCAGTTTTGTATTCTGTGAATAAGGGATGGTTTTGTTTAGAATTTGAATTTATGGTCTTCATGAAAGTTGTAGATATTTATGTTATTGAGCTATAGAAAGTGGAATCACATAAAAAGGATTTGATTTTCTCATGTTATGACTGTTTTACTAACGTATGTCGCTGTTTGGAAATGCTAAAATTTGCTTATAATGGTTATTATGGATAAAAATGATATTTTCTCTATGGGTAATAATTTATTATTGAATTCTTGAGTGATTATGAATTATTATGAATGCTGTTGAGTATCATGCAGTTGGTATATTGTGGTGGTGAATAATTATGAATAACAAAATTAATTTATATGTACATGAATGCCTTGTGGTTATTGACATATGTGGTTGAAACAGTAAATCCATGATTTGTGAATTATTATGTGTATTGTGTCCCTTGAGGACTTGTATTTTCCAAGAGGTTTTGGAAATGTGGATATCATGGTATGTTAAATGGTAATAAGAATTAAAGGCATTGATGCATCATAAGCATTTGGACGCACCATGGAATTTAGGGGTTCCATGATTGCCTACCCTGGTGGGGGGTTACTCTATGATGAGTTAAAGCCCTATTTTCACAAGAACCATGGAAGTGTAGGGATCCATGGTTGTGTAAATTCCTACTGGTATACTTATTTCTGTAGGAGCCATGAAAGTGTAAGGATTCATGGTTATGCTAATTCCTACTTGTGCACTTAATTTCGCAGGAGCCATGAAAGCGTAGGGATTCATGGTTATGCTAATTCCTACTGGAGTCTTTTTGAGACTTTTTACTGCAGTATTCCCACCAAACCAAATGGATCCAGCATGACATCATTGGACTAAATTAAAGACTTATTAAATATAAATAAACTTGTTTGGCATATTCATCATATCATTATGGTTTGTTGATTGTGTTTATGCAATTTTATTTATTTTATATTTATTCTACATTCTGTCTCACTCTTACATCAATTTTTACAGTGAATGCCACGCAGAACGAAGAGTGATGCCATGATTGATGACTATATGATATATTGCTTGGACTTTAATTTTTTTACTTTAATTTAATGGGTTGTAATAAATATTACGTGCTACGTACTGTTACTTCTAAATTGTTTCCGCTACGCAAATATTTTCTTGAATTTTATTATACATGACTAGCATACATGATTAATATTCCGCAAATATCAAATTATACGTGAAATCTAATTTTTAAATTATGAGTTTTCTAAATGATCTTTTAAAACGCAAAAAATTTATTCGGAAAATTATACGGGATGTCACAGGTTGCATGATGAGAAAAAATGAAAATAGATACAAATTAACTAATGAGGAAATCATTGATCTAATTATTACAATTATGTATTCTGGTTATGAAATTGTTTCAACCACTTCAATGATGGTTGTGAAGTACCTACATGATCATCCTAAAGTGCTTGAAGAAATCAGAGCGAGTGCAAAAATTCCCATGGTTTCTTTATTATGTATCTTGTTGTAGCTTTATGTTATTGTTTCCTGACTGTGATGACACGAAATGTAGAAAGAGCATTTTGCCATCAGAGAAAGGAAAAAAAACCAGAAGATCCTATTGACTCTAATGATCTCAAGTTAATGAGGTTTACTCATGCGGTAACATGTTTCTATCTTTTCAAATTACTAAGTTTTGTTTTTTTATTTTAATAGTTGTCTAGAGTTGTGTATTAAAATTTTGATGTTGTTTATTACGTGTGTGTTTTGCAGGTATTTTTTGAGACCTCGAGATTAGCAACTGTAACACCCTAATTTTTAAAATATTATGAAGATAATTATTAAATAATTATATTTGGGTTACTTATTGTTCCAAAATTTTAAAAATAAATAAATTAAGATTTTTAGAAATTATCTACGATTTATTGGAACCTGATAAGCTGGAAATGAGCCCGATTGAAATATGGGTGTCAAACCAAGTATCTCCGAATGAGATGATATTGGTCAGGGCTATTGAGAATAATATTGGGAATTCAATAGTATTTTGGAATAATTTTTGGATATGGTATTAAGCCCAAACAATGATCCCGTTTATTATAAAATGATAAATATTTAATGGGGGATTAAAAAAAATAAAGCCAAATGGCCTATTTTTCTCTTCTTATTTCTGTCAGCCTTGGAATTCCCCCATAACTTGTACTTTACTTTTCCTTCTCCTACACTATTATCCTTTACTTTTCTTCTTCTTCTCTCCAAAAACCTTAAGCAAAAAGTTGTAGCTTTTTCCTCTCCTATTTTCGTGCTTGAAGAAAGCTTGGAACTTGGAGTCCCTTCTTTCTTCTCCTCATTTTCATGCAGATTTTTCCATCTCTTGGGAAACCCTTTCATTTCTTCTCTTGAGGTAAGACCTTGTTGTTTCTCAAGAGTATAAGCTATGGGTCTTTGAGTTTTATGTTGAGAGAGTGATTTAATGAATGTTGTTGGATTTTTATGAAGACCCTAACTCAAAGATTTATAGGAAATGTGAGATATGAATTGAGAAGCTATTATTGTGTTAAATAACTATTTTTGGTGAGGTGAAATGTTGTTATTAATGGTGAATAGCCATTAATGAAGCTTAATGGTTGTTGGGAACCATTAATGTGAGAACCCGGCAATGGCTTTGGTACTGAATGTGCATAAAAGTAAATGCTGACGCCTAAACCGAGGTGGTTGTGGCCGAATAAGTGGAATAAATGGAGCTTGAGGGTTATAATGTCGGAAGACATCAAATAAACGTGTATGAACGTTAAAACTGAGGTGGTTGAATGGAAAAATTAATTGTATGATGTATTATAATGTAGGAAACGACCCCAGTCTCGAGGCAGAACCATCTGACCATGTTGATCACTACTTCTCTTGAGGTAGGAGGGGGTAACTATTCTAAATGCATGATTTCATCCATTCTTGATGTGAAAATTTATGTGTATGATTGTGCTTAATGATTGCTTGTGTGTAGACGACGTGTTGATTTCATGAATTGAATACATTTAGAATGATTGATGTTATGTGGCATGTGTTTAGGATGATGAATACGATATTAAACTGGTCTGGGTCTGAGTTAACAACCCGGTATCCCAATAAGAGGAGACCGACCAGTGCTATGTATAATCGGTATGATTACCCTGTATTCTAATAAGAGGAGACCGACCGGTGTTATGTGTAATCAGTATGATTACCCGTATCCTAATGAGAGGAAACCGACCGGTGTTGTGTGTCATCGGTATGATTACCCGGTATTCTAATGAGAGGAGACCGACCGGTGTTGTGTGTAATCAGTATGATTACCTGGTATCCTAATGAGAGGAAACCGACCGGTGCTGTGTGTAATCGGTATGATTACCCGGTATCCTAATAAGAGGAGATCGATCGGTACTGTGCGTAATCGGTGGGATTACTCGGATCCTAGCGAGAGGAGACCGACCTTGATGTCGGATGTTTATTTGTTGAGTCTGTATTGCACACAGGATGGATGAAGTGATATCCGTATTCTGGTGTCGGTATTGAGGCCGAATTCAATATTATGTTAAAAATGTTGACAAAATGTTATGATGGTTTGAGATTATGCCTTGAATTGAATTCAATAAAGTGAATTATCACAAATGTGTATATATGAATTGATGATTGTGATTGCCACTAACTACCAATGTGTATAAGCCCAAAGGGGATCGGTAAAGATTGAGAATACTAAAATCCACTAAGTGGTAGTTGTGAATGGACGATTGATTGAGTGGCATTTAGGATGCACAGTGTGAGAATGCATTGATTGGCATTTGCATCCATGGCATATCATTCGTTGTCTATGTGGAATGTTAGGGATTCCACTAGGCGGGCCCAATGGGAGGGCGACCCAGTACACGGGTACATTATTATATTTCCCTAGTGATTCTAGGAATCACGAAGCTGTCCATAGATCGATGACGAGGCACCCTATGTGGTGAGCCCAATGGGCGGGCGGCTCTATGGTGAGCGAGTTACCTCGGTGTCCGACGGGACACGGCTCTCTCGATGTGTGTTCGGGAGGGGCCCGTAGCACTTGTGGCAAGTAAGGCCACGATGATGATCTGCAGTAACGGGGTGACTAGTGCTATAGATGGGCGAGAGCGGTTTGGTACCAGTAAAAATATGTTGTTGATCATGATCGAAATCGGATATAAGTGTACACGTTTACTACTGTAGTAGGGGCATAGTAGCACACCTATGCTTGTCCCACATTTGATATATTGTTGTTTTTCCCACAGTCGGATTCGCACTTGAAAGTAATTATGTTGTGCATATGCATTAGCTTTAAGAGCATTTGCATATAGCCAGGATATGCCAAGTAGATAGCCCCAGGTGGCGATGGATGATTGTTAACTAGAGGGGAAGTAAGCTGAGGTACTAACATTAAATGTGTAATGATTTTTGAGAATGTTGAGGATATATTGTGTATTGTAGTGCCTTGTGAATATATTGTGCCGAGTGGAATGATGTATCATGTGTGTAAAATTGTGATGTTTTCTTGAAAGATGAATGTAATACACACATGTATGGGTATCATCATAATGAATGACTTTGATTCATTTGGATTATGTTACTCACCTCCCTGTTGCCATTTTTAAGGTTGATGTAGGTGTCATGAATCCTACTCTTTTTGGAGGTCGAGTATTAGAGAAGGTAAATATGAAGGAAAATGTGGGTGAGCCTTGGCCGACATATATATATATATATAGATATATATATTCATTTTGTATGGTATACGATATGCATATACTTATTTTGAAATTAATTTGACAACAGCTGATTTTGGAAGGTTATGTAGGAAAATTAGATCGGATGTATGGATGACACTATTATTATTTATGAAAATATAATTTGTTGTTAAACAAGTCGACGATGCATCTTTCATCCTCTTTTCGGTTGATATTTTAATCACTCTTAAAATTATTCTTATCTTTATCTTCCGCTTTTCCCTTGTGACGGCCTGTAGTTCGGTCGTCCGAGGTGCACTCTGATACCTTTCTCATATCTTCATATATGAGATAGGTTATTTATGATCCGGGGTAATTACTCAGTATTTTATATATTGAATTCCTTCTACTTTTAATTATTTTAAATTGAAAAAAATTTACCCCTGTTTCTGAAATAGGAAATCGGGATCGGGGTGTAACAACAACAATAATTAAAGGGGTTCTAACAATAATAATTATAGGCTTAAGAAATAACAATGTACATTACTTTGATTTTATAGATAATGAACCTACTATCACCATTTGTTGATGAATCATACAATAGGCAAGTTTCATATTAAATATGATATTATTTACTCTTGAGACTGTTTTTGAGAGTTTGGAAGTTGGAACGATAGAGAAGAATAGTGAGAAAGATTGGAATTAATGGGCACTAAGTTCTTGGTTAAGCTGATGAAGGAGAAGACAGCAAGGAGAGATAAAGCTGTGGAGAAGTGGAAGCAAGTTTATATTGCAATGAAGGTTGAACTTGATGACCTCATTAAGAGGACATATGATGCTCTCTTTCTATCTCTCTCTATACCATTCATTCTTATTAAAATTGATTTATGGATCAATTTGATAACAAATTCAGTTTTATTTTTATTATTACTAATTTAATAAAGATTGGAGTCTCAAGTTGTTTAAACTGGTATTCTCACTAATTAAATGATCAGCATTATTTTACATCCAATTTTCTATACATTCTTTTACACTTAGTGAGCAAAATAGCAAATCATAATTATAGCAAAATGATGAGGATAAAACATTAGCAGAGAGAAGTTGTTCCCTAATAAGAAATTAAAATCTATAATTCAGAAACTAAAATCTAAAACAAGCGCAAAAATGATGAAAGGAAACTAGACGGTTACCAAAATCGCAACGACGATAACTAAGGGGTCTACATGAGTCTAAAAAGTTACAGCTACATTAGAGTAAAAGATTCAATATAATCTATGGGAATTCTAGAGGGAATTCTAGATTGGGTTATGCGGATAATTTTTTTTCATAATCACGTCTAAACATCGAAATAAATTCTAATATAATTGACTCAATCATTGAAATAAATGTTTAGCAAAATAATGTAAGTTAATCCTTTCATGCCAAATATTTTCCTCCTATCATGTTCTTTGTCTAAATAATGTAATCAAATTTACAATGCAGATTATTGGAAAACAGTTGTTATTTAGCCAACTTAACTCCAGAACTGGATAAGCTCAAGATAATTTCTGAATTTCATCATGCAAGTGAAGAGCAACAAACTGGTACCGCAGCTAGAGAAGCATATGACCGTGCCGCTAGAACAACTACATTAATTAGGATTTAATGCTAACCAGTTCAAAAGGTTGACGCCAATCACACTAGCATGTGTTTCTATGTGGGATAGTACAAAATAGATTTTTGAGTTCACTGACATTAAATTTGATGACCAGTTTTCTCAGTAAATGGTTGAATGACATTTTGCTCTACCTTGTTTTTCTTACCATAACATACACTTAAGTTACATGGAAATATTATTTTCCAGTCCAATGTTTCTATAGTGTGCTTATTCATTGTGAAGTTCATTAGATCAAAGTTTGAGATTACTTATTTGTGATGTGACATTTTTTTCTCAGGCAATTTGGGCAACATAAGGATACATCATACAGGAGGAACCTTCTCAAGGTACCAAATTCTGCTAAATACACACAGAATCCTTAGGGATGATAACCAAGAGATGCTTATACTATTAACACCACCCTTACCATTTTCACCAGCAGAAAGTGGCTCAGATTCAACATTAGCTCCATTATCTTATTAGCAATCACCCTAGTATATTTTTCTCTCCTTCACAATCACCCTCACCCTTACCTATACAAGTACACCCTCCTATCATCATGTCCACACCACCACAGTTTGATTGGGTTTCAGCACCTTCCCCTTCAACTATAAGACAACTAATGATTCGTTTATCTGAAATATCTTATTTGACCTTGAAAGTTGACATAAGACACTAACAAAGTCCTCTGATATCTAAACTTTATTATATATCAAATATCAATTCTGTAGCATCTAACTTTGAGATTGAATTTCAGCTGAGTTTACATTTTAATATTTAATTTTACCAATTCTAACACAAATGAACTCTTAAGTCTTAACATACAGAATAAGGGAAAAATAAAAAATGAAGCCGAATAATTGTTGTACTGTATACCTGAAAAAAGAAGAAACAATTCAGAAAGTTAAAAAGTAGAGGAAGCACAAAGAAGCTGAAGTAAGAGATCCACAATAAGCTTACAACCAAAATGAGAATAGTCATCATCCACACAAAGACCACCTTAAGGAAGCAAAGCAGAAAATGTAACTTGATATATATTACAACCACTTAATACCCAAACAACAAGAACATGCATTCGAGAAAGAGTATGAGATAAGAAACACACCTTGCTGCTGAGAGTCAGATGAGAGTGAGGTGAAACACCCGTGAACAAAAGAGGGGAAGGGGAAGGAGGCCTGAGAGAGAGGAAGAAGAGAAAAAGAGGCGAAAGAGGTGAGGCACCCAAAGGATAGAACTCGTCAGACTGAGGAGCTCGTCGGACAAAGGGGAAAAGGAAGGAGGCCTTAGAGAGGGGAAGAAGAGTGATTAAAGGAAGAGGATTTAGGGTTTATGAAAATGGAAAATGATGAAGGGGGTTGTCGGTCGGAACCCAAAACTCATCACACGGAGGAGCTCATCGGACAGAGGGGAAGGGGAAGAAGGCCTGAGAGTGGAGAAGAAGAGGGATTAGAGGAAAAGGATTTAGGGTTTAGGAAAATAGAGAATGATGAAGGGGAAAGGCTTCACTCGAGTATATTATTAAACTTAGCGACGGTGAACTCCGTCGCTAACTCGGTGACCAACATTATTTTGACATAGTGACGGCACAAAGTGTCGCTACCTAAGAGGCAAAACAAAATCAGAGGTTTTACTTAGCGACTGCACATATATCCGTCGTTGTCTAATAACAAATAGTGACGGTTGACTCTGTCGCTACACATTGTACATAGCGACGGTAGTTGACTACCGTTGCTACTTCTGAAACCCTTGGAGGGAAACCAAAAAAGTTAAGGGAAGTCAAATTTCCTGTAGTTGGCGATGACATAAAGCGGTCGCTACAGTTAGACGCCAACAAAAACCCTTGGAGGGAAATGAAAAAAAGGAGCAAAGTCAAAGATAGCGACTACCCTAGCGACGCTATAGTACTAGCGACAGTCAGGTAGACCGTCACTACATTTTTCCTGTAGTTAGCGACGACATCATGCTGTCACTACACTTACACACCAACAAAAACCCTTGGAGGGAAACCAAAAAGGAGGGAAGTCAACGATAGTGACCGTATTAGCGACGGAAGTTTGTAATTTTTAGTGACGGGATTTTGGTGGTCGTTAAGGTACTCACTAATATTCTTTTTGGGTCCCTTTTCACTTGGCGGTCGCTAACGTGGTCACTAATTAGCGACGGTGTCAGGCGGTGGCTAAATTTAGGTAGCTGTTAGTGATTTTTTTAGTAGTGTATGGTCAGTCTTCTCAATTCTGGGCACCTGTTGTCCTGTAAGCGAAAGCTCTGGCATTAAGAAAGGCTATTTCCCTTGCTTGTAACATCGAATGGAAGGAAATTATTTTGGAGTCAGACAACCTAAATTTGATTAGAGCATGCAGGGGAGAGACTAATTTTGGGGAAATTAATACTACAATCGAAGATACTACCTTCTTCAAGAAAGCGTTTTCCGGCTCTCTTTGTTCTCAATGATCGCTGTTTGCTGCCCTCGCATGGTGGCTCATTCTTTGTTTTCTGTCTTCCTCCTCTGATCGCAACTCACCTAGGTTTCCCCCTTGCTTGTCAGGGTACCCTTGCCGAGTTAGGCTTCTGAGAGGTTGGACTTTTTTCGTTTTGAAGCATGCTGGTCCAATTGATATTGTGTATTTTTATGCCTAGTGTTTTGCTTCTTGTGTTCTTTGGGCCTTTGGGTCCCTTTCTCTTGTCAGTAAATCTAATTTGATCTAAAAAAAAACACAAACTTTCCAATCAGGTTAAGTGTGATGAATTCCCTCAGTATCAAAATTGTATAGCCAATACAGGTGTTAAAATGTACCTATTTTACCCACATTTGAAGAACCACTATAGGTGATTGAGGGTTTTTTCATCGATGAACTCAATCTGATTCACTTTTAAAAGGAATCAAAATTTTTGAATCTAATTTAACCCACCAATTAATTCATAGGTTGATCTACCTACTTGAAAAAATATAATATTTTTTATGCTATAATTCTCATGGGATGGACTCATCGAATGATTTACTAGATTGACTTGTTTATTAGCTAAATAATCTTTTTTAATTCATTTTATGAAAGTAGTTTTTTTTAAAATTCTACTATAACTTTTGAGCATACATAGTAGTCTGATGAGTTGATGGGTTGACTCAAGTTTTTTTGGTTTGGTGAGTCAGATTATAATACACGTACTTTCTTTTCAAGTTATTTTTTATACTGACTCACAAAAAACCAACAATAAACTAAATTGTCTCATGAGTTGCAACCTAAATTGACATTATTAACCTATTGATATATTTATTTAAAGGATTTCAATTAAAATTACCAATTCCCTCACTTATTCTTATTTGTCCCGGAACATGAGGAGCAAACAAAACCTGAAAAGATTGGTATGAAAAAGGGAATGTTGTGATCCAAGAATTAGCACAAAAATGATAAATTAAAATCACCAATTCCCTCACTAATTCTTATTTGTCACGGAACATGAGGAACAAACAAAACCTGAAAAGATTGGTATGAAAAAGGGAATGTTGTGATCCAAGAATTAGCACAAAAATGATAAATTTGTCCCATAAGGACCTCTGAAGAATTAGGCAAAGAATTTATATAACTGAAAGCAACATTTAGTACTATTATATTGAGAATTCAAGATATAATTATTTAACTATAGAAAGGAGAGAATAATTACGTTGGAACCTTAGCTTGTCATCTTGTGCTTGTCTTTGATTTGTTGAACACTAGAGGAACTGTTTATGAGCATCAGCAAGTGTGAAAATGAAATAATCATTCACATATGAACAATATAAAAACCCCATAATGCTTCTAATTTTGCAGTCTCATTCTGATCCTTGTTTTTTTTTGCTATTCCCACATCTAATATATTAGATTTAGGCCAAGTGTGGAAATGAGAGAAATTCATCGAAGAGTGTTTACTTTTCCTTGACTTGAGTAATTACATCTTTACTACTATAGCTTATAAACACAACCAAAATCATTGTGATTTTCATCCAAATTCACACACACTTCATTAGTGGCATCCTGAAGGGGCGGCAGAAGCTTTGGAAACAGACACCTTCTTGGGGTGGCATGTTAATAATATTGCTTTGGATTTAGCAAAATTCGCAATCAACTGTGAGTTAGCACAACTTGGAATTGCTTCTGTACTGTTTAACTTCTTTTGTGTCATTGTTAATTGATTGCCTTATTATAAAAATAGATTGAATGAGTCGGTCTAATTAGTTGACTCAAGAATCGGTTAAATAACTTGTTCGAATTAATTTTTTATAATGATCGGCTCATTCATAATTTGATTCCGATTTTCTCAGTTTAAACGAACTCATTTAATAAATGGTTCGATTTTAAAAATATTGATATTAATTTATAACGGTAGGTTAATAATGATAAGTTTTGTTTGGTTTTTGGTTTTCCAAAATTTTGCAAACTACAACGAAGCTTCTGTTCCCATGTTTGCAAATATTATTATAGGCATGTGAATTATAATGATAATAATAGTAATACTGTTTATTTACTTATCACTTGCTAGACTCAATCTTGTTACCGGAGCAAGTGTTGGAATCTTGAAGTCTAAATATCTTTCTTTTGCATTTGGTTGTTGGACAAGAAATTCAAAGAGAGGACATGGAGGAGAGGAATCAGATGGATAGAATTGATGATGTGATGCCTGGTTTTCGTTTCCATCCCACCGATGAGGAGCTTGTTGATTTTTACCTCAAGAGAAAAATTCAGCAGAAGTCTCTTCCCATTGAACTGATTAAGCAAGTGGATATCTACAAATATGATCCATGGGACCTTCCAAGTAAGAACTCTTACCACTCAAACTTATTTGCTGTTTCTAGCTTAATCTTCTCTTTCTGTTTTGCTTTAGGCAACTCTTTTGTATCTTACATGAGTTATGTTATTAAAACAACACTCTTTTACAATTTTTTTTTTAAAATGTTTCATGTTAGTTAAAAATATGATTAGAATATACTTCTTCTGTTTCCTTATGTAAGAAATAAAAAAGTGGTTTTCTTTATTTTTAAATATAAGACACATAGACAAATTTTCATTTGTATTAATTGTTAAAAAAATTATACCATTAATTTATTGTAAGATTTATATTAGTATCCACGTAATTATTTATTTATCTTAATTATTTAATATTGTGTATATTTTTAATATAAATTTGAATTAATGACATTATTAATTAACATAATTATATTTAATACTTCTTGTTTTTTATGATTTTATCATATGTTTTTGATAAAAAGAAACAGAGAAGTATTTTATAAGACTTGTATCAATTTTTAATTAATTTTTGAAAGAAGTTAGACTCAATTTATTTTTTTTAATATGATATCGAAGTTTCGTTAGTTTTAATATTGGATTACATGTAAATATTTAGTTATATGAATTTCACGCACTAATTTTCTAATCTTAGATGCGAGAGAAATGTGTAAAGTTAAAAATCCAATCAAAACACATCTTATAAGAGACTTATTGTAATCTTTATTTTCCGATTTAATTTTTGAAAGGAGTTAAACCCAAAACTCTTTTTAAGTATCATTTTTTAATGTATATGTATCCTCATCACATCAATATTCATATCCAAGACTGCTCTTTGTTTCGTAAAAAATGTAATTTCTCATCTTACACAGAGGGTCCAATTTATTTTTTGCAACCACGTTTTTCTCTTTCATTTATGCTTCCAACTTTAATCAAAATGAAAGCAAACTCAATTGTATTCGCTATTTTCTCAATAAGCACCAAAAGTTGAACACTTCAATAGTTCAATTCCTTTTCCTTTTCTCGTGAAAAAATTTTCTAACCAAATTTTCATTTTTCATTTTTATAAACAAGAAGAGCTGGCAGGTACAGGGGAGAAAGAGTGGTATTTCTACTGTCCAAGGGACAGAAAATATAGAAACAGTGCACGTCCAAATAGAGTCACAAGAGCTGGGTTCTGGAAGGCCACAGGAACTGACAGGCCTATATATTCCTCTGAAGGAACATGCATTGGTTTGAAGAAGTCCCTTGTATTCTATAGAGGAAGAGCTGCTAAAGGGATGAAAACTGATTGGATGATGCATGAGTTTAGACTACCTTGCTTGTCATCAGACTCAACCCCTCCCAAAAAACTCTCTGACAAAAGCTTCCCTGCAAGTGTATGTATTCAAAGAATTCCTTATACATGTTTACGTATGAACGTACATACATGTGCATGGTGTGTGTATGTGACATTTCTTATATTTGTGTATATGACATTTTAAGAGACAAGGTAAAAGGGTAGAGAAATTAATCTAAAGCATTTAATATTGTATGTATAGTTAAGATTAAATCTAAAATTAAACGAATTTTGACTATCCATGTAAGATTATTTTTTGGTTCTCCTAACTATTTAGCCAATTAGTCTTATTATATAAATGGTCAATACTAGTTTTAAACAAAATCAAACTTAAGTATTTATGTATAGTTGTAATTAAGATTAACTCCTCAATATCTCTTAGTCAAACTTGATATGCTGCAAACACACATATATTTATTCTTGGTTTTGAAAGTTTGGATCGGTTAGGTCTCAGGGTCTTACCAGAATAAAGGCTATTCTTAAAGCTTGATAAACATTTATAAAGATACTTATGTATCACCCATTAATAAAGTCCTCACATTTATGAGATTTGAACCCACTATCTTATAGACATAAGTTTCAATCCTTAATTAACTAAACCAACATTGGTTAGTACACGCATATGTGTTCTTCTACTAGTTATTTGTTGCAATTTTGATTGATTAGGTGGTGAACAAAGTACTCTATTGCTTTGCAGGATTCATGGGCAATCTGTAGAATATTCAAGAAAACCAACTCCCTATCCACAACACAGAAAACTTTATCTCACCCTTGGATCTCTCAGTTACCTGGAAGCATGGTATCTGACATACTCTCTCAAGGTACAAACTCCAATCAACTAGGCTCACCAACCGTTCAATTTTGCCATGACAATCATGAGTTGCACCAAGTCTCAAACACCAACACCACCAACTTCTCAACTTTAGATATGCCATCTTACAAGCCCATCAATAGCAGCACAGTTTCCAAACCTTTATCACAAGTTCCTATTTCAAATGGAGACCTTGCTGACAACTTCATATTCTACACACTAGAAGAAACAACAACTTCAGGGCCCACAAAGTGCACAATGGACGTCACTTCCATGCTTTCCTCTGACTGCATAGGACTTGAAGAGCCAAACCAACTTTATGGCGGCTTCTCAATTAGTCTACCTCATGATATGCAACAAAACATAAGCATAGAAACAAGAATAGAGGAACAGGAGTGGAGAAAGAACCAAGGCCTAGGTCAACTTAACCAATGGGAAACAGTTGGGAGAACAATTGGATTTCCCTTCACTTTGCCTCTAAGTGATGCTTGGAATAAGGTTAATGTGGCATGGGATGGGACTCCTAGTGAAATGTCAACTACCTATTCCACTAATAAATGCTACACTTGATCAAACCAAAATGGGCCTATTTCATGGTGTGATCAAGGTATTGGCGAATATAGCAAGCTTGTTGGTTAATGGTTGGTAGTTACCATTTATAAAATTAGTATATTTACCATTAAAATCAATACCATTTATACAACAAGTGTTGGTTATTATTGTTTTCTTGTTCATATAAATATGTACCTAAGTGTAATTATCACCTAGAAACGTAGAAAAGAGCCACAAATCTTGTAAACCATGATAGTTTTTCACATAACAGGGTCATATCAAGAAAATTAGACACTGATTGTAAGGTCTTAGAAAAATTTAGTGGGATATTAATAGTCTGTGTCTATCCTTTTTTATTCACATGATGATTCTGTTATTTGGAAAACTCTCTAAGAGGGTTTCAATTTTGGAGCAGGTTAGTCTCACTTACTTGTTTCAAGAGGTTTGCTTATTTGCTTATATGTTTCATGTGCTAGATTTATTCACCTTCCTGTACATAATTTCATATTTCCACATATATTTTATATTTTTCTTTTTTCGGTTTTTTTATCTATTTTCCCCTTATTTTATCTTGTTTCATTTCCCATATTCCAATATTATTTAATACAAATATCTAGCAGAAGGATTGAAAGGAAGAAATGAAAGAACAAATAACAGCATAAAATATCTAACAAATTGAATAGAGGTTCTTGGAAATTTGGAATCTCCATTATTGGGGGATTAGCAAAGGCATAAAGTTAACAAAACTTTGTTCAGGTCAGGGTATTAGGTTCTCCATTTATCAAAATGTAGCTATAGGTTCCCCATATTTAAAAATCCTAGGGTTAATAGGTATGCTGTGAGACTTTCGTCAATCCAATGTTAAAATTTGCCTATGTGTCGCATTAATTGCCACGTGGAATGACACATCGAGTTCACCCCAGCCGTAATACAACAATGTGTTGTTTGTGGTTGACACACTGTCTTCAAAACATATACAAGTAAGAAAAGTTAGTCCCTAACATATTTAAAAATTTACTAATAGGTCCCTACGAATCTTAACTGCTGACAATAATCAAACTCCTCAAAAGAGAAAAAGAGGTAGAAGCATGGATTACAGTGTAAAGTATTAACCATTGATAATATTTCAACTTTTTCTTCTCAAACATTTCATCAAACACCTTGTAAGCAAACAATATTACACTCATTACCTCCTATGAAGGCAAACTAACACTACATTTGGCACAATTTCAACATATCACATACAAGATTTTTAAAGCCAATTATGCGTATATCCAATTATGTGTATATTCAATTTCAATATATCACATATACCTTTGGGAAAAAAATTTCCAAAAAAAAATATTGAATTTTAATAGTCACTTTAACTCTTCCATCAACAAATTAAGAAACAAAAATAGTCATCCCTCCACATACAAACCACAAATCAATCTTAATCATCTTCACCACCCTCGTCTCTTCATAAATAACCCAAAAATAACCCTTTTCCCAAATTTTAGGTAACAGTTCAAATAAAAACTCCAAACATATCTCAAAAGTATTAAGCTCTAACATTATTAAGCTTTCAAATACCAAATCTTATATTATCCATTCAATTTTGTCATAGCTGAATTCTGACTTTTGAGTCAAATAAAGGTTATCAAGAGATTTTAAACTTGATTAATATACCAAACAAGTGAGAAACTTATTCTTTGGATACTATAGTGATGGATGGTTCACTCAAAGTTAAGAAGTAGTAATGACATCTATGTATGGAAAATCAAGGAATTCAAAATAATTAATCATCAATATTAACTTGAAAAGTAATTCTTAGGAAAACAAATTTATGCTACGATACCATGCAATAAAGCAAGATGCTCCCCAAATGTAGTAATCCTAAACCATCAATTTATCATAGTTGGAATAATAATATGCCTTGAGCTTAACCACATTCTCATGCTTAAGACTTCCAACAAGATCCATGAGTTGTGTGAAATCCTTCTTTCCAATAGCTACCTTCTTTAACACTTGTGGTTACATCCTCCAGCATACAAGAATAAACACAAGGAATGCTGCAAGACCAAGGACAACACCAGCAATAACAATCACCAATGTTCTGATCAAATTTGTTAATTTTGGTGGTTCTAGGTATGAGGCACATGTCTTTTCCTTAGTGATAAACCCAAGCAAATACAAGCTGAGATAAAGTGCCCTAGAATCAGAAATTGAAATCAAAATAAAAAATTACTCCTAATTTAAAATTTATGATTGAAACCTACAACAGAATTATCCTAAAATCAAGATAAAAAACCCAAAACCCTTTTGTCAAACCCATAACATAGAATCCAAACTCCACCAACCTTCACTGTATGGTATCTCCGTGACACAAACCCTTCCTTCATCAAGTGGCTAAGCCATATCCTCTTCATTAGCCATCTTCGAATCAAACCACCATTCACTACCTGGACTAAAGCACACCCTTATCCCCCATGACGAGCTACCACCAGATACCCTACACCTTAAATCACGACCTCCGCTCTTCCATGACCAAACCTAATTAGCCCTTGTTAGAAAGTGGCCCCATACTTAAGAGGGAGGTGAATTAAGTCTTCGAAAATTTCTCGCAAATAGCGAAAGCAAATTGAACTGGTCAGATCCGGGGTCAAGGATCCAGACTGGGAACCAGCCACAAAAGTCGGTGATTTAAGTGTTTGTACACTGGTGCAGTGGGTATCCGGTATTATAATCTGACCTCTTAATGGGAGAGACCGATCTTGTTGTCCTGGAGATCCTTCTCACCAGGCTTTCGTGTTGGTGGGGGCGAAAGGTGGTGTCACCTGCGAAGATTCTCCGAAGCTCAAGTTAGTGAAGGTACTAAGAACACAAAGGATTTAAACGATGCAATAATAAGTTATAAGTGAGAACAACGTAACCTTGCATGTGTATGAGAATATGCTATTTATAGTTGAACGTGGAAAATGAATCGTTGGGTGCAAGTGGTCCAGGAGGCTCTGATGCCGTGTGCAGCGTATCATTCAGAGTAGTTCAATACTCAGTGCACGATCGAGGGTAGTTTAATGATCAGTGTACGATTCTGACACAGGAATGGGGAAGATCCACCTTTTCTGTATATCGATCCTGTAGCTGTACTTTGCACCTCTTGACGGGTGACATAGACACCTTCCGTTGTGCAGGGTATCGATCGTGATAAGTGGTAAGGCCACTTATCCTATCGTAGTATAGGCGATCGATTATGCATAATAGAAAAATGAGAACGGATCAGGTGTCTTAGATGCTATCTCGGATAACCAGTGAAAGGAGAGCTCCTAGCACGGTACTTTTATAGTCCGGATATTGACCTGTGATACTGGTTGACCTTCTAGAACAATCAAGATGATATCATAGTCTGGAGGCCGGTATCCAGACCGGATCATCTGTCCCCTAGCTTGTGTGAGGGACTGTTAAGTTGCTCATATAAGCTACACTGTCTGCAAGAGGTCTGGATGCCGGTATGACATGCTGAAAATACTTGTCATGACGCGTGTCAGTTTCGTGCTGATACACTGCCTGTGTAGCTGTTCTGCAAGTGAAGGAACCGCTCTCATAATGTCCCTACAGCAAATTTGGACAAAGATTTGTAGTGAGGGGAATCCCAAGAGTTTTTGGAACTCATAACTCTTGGTATTTGAGTGATTGCTGGAGTGTATTAACGCTCTGAATGATTGGATAATAAATGCTTTTTAACACATGAGTCATTATTGCTCCAAATGTATAATTTTCGCTGGGCTATCATGGGCCTAAAAATTAAATTTTTGCCCATTTTGAAAGATACTTTTTCACAAATTGTCACCGTTTTCACACGCTTGGTCTTGAAACGACTATGTCGTTTGGCTCGGTGACGTTGTGTTTTGCTTCAAACGACACACCCTCCGACTAACAGTTGAACACCCTCGTTACCTATAAAAGGGAGACTTGGTAAATTTTAGAAATACATCTTCCTTCAAGCTTTAGCGAAACTCTGCAGAAATTTCTGAAGAAACTATTGCTGCTATTTTTTGAAGCTTTCCTCCTCTTCCAACCTTAACTTCTCTTTAGGTAACCTCACTTCTCCTTTCTTCCAACTTTTTACCTTCTATTTCCTCTTTATTTCAACCATGCGCCCTAGTCTTTGCTGAAGAAGAATAGCGTGGGAGGTTTTTGGTCTTGGCACCCCAACCAATGGAACGAATCTGGCACAGAGTGCCAGACAAGCGCTCTGTATACATGTATGACTACGTCTTCCAGTACCTCAGAGTACGCTTCCCGCTGAACGATTTTCAGATGGGAGTCTTGAGGTTCCTGGAGTGTGCCCCCTCCCAAGTGCATCCCAACAGATAGAGCCTCATCCGTTCTCTCGAAGTCCTGGGGGCACATTTCAATTTTAAACCCACCGTGGCCATGGTATTCTGCTACTGCCAGGTGGTCCGCCGTGCTAATAGGAAGGGCGGTCTGGGATTCATAACTCTCCGTTGTGATGCGAAGGTCATTAACTTTAAGTCCTTCATGGAATTAGCGAAGATCGATGGGTGATCCTTCAAACAATATTATACAAGGATTCGTGTAAAGCCCAACAAGCTGGTGTTCTGGATCAGCGAGGATGGCATCCCCAAGTTCCCTTTAAACTGGACTCATGAGCACTTCTTGCTCGCCAGCCGGGCTTACTTCACGGATAAAAGTGAACTCTCTTCTCATTCCATTGAAGTTTTGAGCGCTTTACGGGCATTTACCGCCGCTCATAAGGAATTCTCAAGCAAGCGACTTCCAGAGTCTGCATCCAGCAGAAGCGTATATCTAAGTAAAAAATTTGACTTTAAATCTGCATATGTTAATCCGATGTCTTCTTGTAACTTATGTTTTTCTCTTTACTTTTGCAGATTGGATAGAAAGGAACAACTCAGAGATGCTTGCCTTGAAGTCTCTGTTGGTTGATGATGGCTCCTCCTCTAAAGGTGAGGAGAACAATGTTCAGCCTAAGAGAAACGCCATCAAGGCGAAAGCTGATTTTATTCCTCTGACTTCCAAGGTGGGTGACGACGTCCCTCTCTTGGAATCTCCGGCCAACGAGGAGGAGGCCTCTCAAGAGGAGCCACAAGAGGGGAAGAAGAAGAGAGGTAGGCTCGTTAAGGCTACCGATAAGAAGACCTCTACTACTGTTCCAGAAAAAAGGCAAAAAATTGTTCATGATGTCGGTGTGGAGAAAGGAACAACGTCTTCTGGGGCGACCCCACAGCCCTCCGACCGTCCTTATCCTCTGACGTTCCCGCAGGTGAAGATGGATCCACCTACCTATTCTTTCCTCTCTCCTTTTCTAGTCTATGAGGGGCCCTCACCTGCTACTCTTACTCCTTCGCTCTATAAACTCCGTCTTACCCTAGAGGTGGATGAGATAAAAGAAGCCATTGCAGCTGGCAAGTGGTAACTGGCTGAGTTGACCGGCCTCTTGAATTCCCTCAGCTGCACCATCGACAACATGAATGAGGCAGATGAACTAGCTTCTAAGCTTGAGCATCTGAACATCTCTGCTACGAAGGACAAGGCTCGCCTGAAGATGGCAGAGGAGAAGCTGAAGAAGGTTTAGGAGCTGGAGCTGGAGCGATCGGCGAAAGCAGCCTCCCTGAGAAATTCAGTCAAATCTCTTGAAGGGAGGGTTTCTGAACTTCAAGAGGATCTCAGGATGGAGAAGCAAAAGAGCTCCCAGCTTTTTGATGACCTGAAGGCATCAGATGCTGGCAAACTCAAAAACCAGGAGGAATGTGCTGCCAAGAAGAGGGAATTGCTTAAGCAAACAGAAGCGTTGAAGGTAGGGAGTGTCCCAGCTGGGTCATTGGAGAAGGAAAATGCCAAGCTGAGGAAAGACCTGGCTAAAGCAAAAGCCAGGGCAACCAAAGCTGTGGAGGCCTGCACTGCTGTGGCCCATGAATCATTTGGCCTAGCTGTGCGTCAAGTTTTCTACCGCAACCCTGGAGTAAAATTCAATCTGTACGGTATGAGTCCTTTTTATGAATTTCACGATGGAAAGCTAGTTGCAGTAGTTGACTGTCGACATGAGGATCCCCCTTCTTCTTTATTCGAAATGCCCCCTCTCCCAGAAGGTCAGGGCTTGGGTCCCTTCTTCCCCACTCCGGTCGTAGTGAATCCTCAAGAACAAGATTAAGCTCAAGAAAGGGAGCCCGGGGATGAGGAGACCCAGGATGATAAAATGGGAGAGCAATCCACCAAAGAGGACAGTAGAGAAGACGACGGAGGTCAAAAGGCGTACACAACTGAAGATCCTAAGCCTTCCTCTTAGTCTTGTACTTTTCTGCTCCTACTGCTGTGTACTGGGATCAGCTCCAGTTTTATTTTAACTTGCAAAAATTTTATCATGAATGAATAGAATTTTCTTCAATCTTCTATCTTTAATACTTGCAAGAGAAGTATTGTTATGATATAACTTCAAACGTTCTCAATGCACTCACTTGTTATATTTTTTTCATTCGCAGTACTCATTACACCGTTCCATAAAAATAACTTAATATCAGATAGCTGTAGTTACCCCAGAAAAAATTAGTTTAGATTTAAAACGAACAGATTATAGAACGGAGAATCATACGTGTGAATATTATCCCCAAGTATGAGTGTGTTGGGAGATGGGTATCTGTTGTAGGATGTTGCCCTTAACTCTTTAGGGGTAAGGGATTTAGTCCGCTCTAATAGTGGACGAAGCTATTGAATTACTCGTAGAGTTATATCATTTGAGATAGAAATATCAAACTGCAAGAAGCTGCCTCAATCATAAGGATGATGATTGGGCCCTCAATCACAAGAGTGGTGATTGGAATTGTCCACGCCAAGAGTTACATCGTCAATTCACAGAATAGATGGTTGAGATCATCCGTCCTAGGGAAAGTACCTCAATCATAAGGATGATGATTGAGTCTTCACCGACGTTTGGTCAAACCTACTAGTCGTACTTGGAGTTTGGTTTAATCCTACAATCTGAGCCTTCGAGTGGGGTTCGGTACAACCTTGAAAAAGGTTTGATCCTACAATCCATTTCTTGAGGTTTGGTTTAATGCTACAACTAAAGTCTTCAACGGTGTTCGGCCAAACCTACTGACCGTACTCAGAGTTTGGTTCAATCCTACAATCTGAGCCTTCAAGAGGGGTTCGGTACAGCCTTGAAGAAGGTCTGATCCTACAACCCATTCCACTCGAGGAGTTACATCGCCAATCACTGAATAGGTGATTGAGATCATCCGTCCTGAGGGTCTTCATATACACCAGTGTAAAGCTTTAAATCATGACATAGAAAGAGGGAGTGAAAACATCATGCTCATGAATTGCATTCTCATTAAATTGAATAAGGATTACAAAAAAAGCGTAGCTGGGGTCATGCCTCGTTAAAACCTTCTTGAGAAAAACCTATTGGGAAAAAGCTGAAGTAAGGAAAAAGAGTACATGCCGTCTTACCAACTAGCTGTAATAAACTCGTAAATTTTGAGTGTTCCACTTGTTGCGGATCGGTGTGCCCTCGAGTTCTTCTAAATGGTATGATCCTTTGCCAGTCACCTCAGGCACTCTATAAGGGCCTTCCCACGTCGGTGCTAACTTTCCTTGGTGAGCAAACTTATTTCCCACACTTGCCTTCCTTAAAACAAGCTCTCCTGCGTTGAATGCTCTGTGTTGAACGCGCTTGTTGTATTGGAGGGCGGCCTTTGCTTTAATTGCTTGATCCCTAACAAAAGCTTCTTCTCGAAGTTCCTAAAGGACATCCAACTCTGATGCCAAATTGGCACTATTGTTCTCCTCAGAAAAGTATTCCACCTTTGCTGATCTGGTCTGGAGCTCCACCGGAATCATCGCCTCGACTCCGTAAGTAAGACGATATGGAGACTCATTAGTAGAAGAATGGGGTGTAGTACGGTTTGCCCATAAAACGTGGCATAGCTGATCAGTCCATCCGCCCTTTGCTTCACCAAGATGCTTCTTAAGTCCCTTCAGCACTTCTCTATTGGCTACCTCCGCTTGGCCATTCGTCTGAGGGTATTCAACAGATAAGAAGATTTGGACTATCCCCAGTCCTTCAAACAACTTTGTGAACTTCTTGTCAGTAAACTGAGTGTCGTTATCTGTGACAATCCGTCCTGGCACTCCGAATCGTGCTATAATGTTCTCATATATGAAGCGTCGTGTCCGAGATGAAGTGATGTGCACTACAGGCTCTGCTTCGATCCACTTGGTAAAGTAATCCACCCCAACTATCAGATACTTGATTCCACCAAGAGCTGTTGGGAATGGACCCAGGATATCGAGGCCCCATTGATGAAAAGGCCATGGCATGGCTAATGAAGAAAGTTCTTGGGCCGGTGTGTGATGAAGATTGGCAAATCCCTGACACGGATCACACTTCTTTACAAACTCGATGGAGTCTTTCTTCATCGTGGGCCACCCCGCCCGGAGAACCTTCCTTATCAAACTTCTTCCACCGGCGTGATATCCACATTGTCCCTCATGCACTTCTTCCAACACACCTTATACCTCGTTCTCATTCAAGCACCTGAGGTATGACACAGAGAATCCCCTCCGTATGAGCATGCCATCCACCATTGTAAAATAAGGTAGCTCCCTTTTCAGCTTCTTTTTCTCCAAGTCATTAGTGGGCAGTTGTTCCTCCATGAAGTATCAAATATAGGGAACCACCCACGAATTCTCATCAAAGGCTCGATACGATATTGCATTCAACGACGGTGCCAAAGGTATACTGGGCGATGATAAAGTGCTCTGCACCACTGTAGTTGTACTACCAGGCTGCTTCATGCTCGCGAGCCTCGAGAGAATATCCGCTCTAGTGTTTTCTTCTCTCGGCACATGCTTAAACTCTAGCACAAAGAATCTTCCTTTCAACTCATTCACACAATTCAAGTATAGCTGAAGCTGGGGCTCACGAACTTGGTACTCACCTTGAATCTGTGATATCACCAGCTGTGAATCACTGCATAAGGTTACTTCTGTTGCTCCGATATCGATTGCTACTCGGAGTCCGGCAAGACATGCTTCATATTTAGCCTCGTTGTTGGAGGTTTTAAAATTGAATTAAAGAGAGATCTCTAAATGCACCCCATCATCACTCTCAACAACGACGCCAGCTCCACATCCTTTACTATTCGATGACCCATCTACATAGAGATGCATTTAAGGACTAAATTGATATATTTTATCATTGAATGTTTGAAATGTCCACGTCAACATAAAATTTAGACACATGGCAGTTTACACGACATTTAACGTGCCACATGACATCACATACGTTGAGGGTTATAAAGTTATTTTGATGGATTAGAGACTAATATGTTAGTAATAACTTAGAGGTTTTACTCAACATTATTCTGTGCGAAAAAAATAATACATCTATTGAAAAAAAAACAAAAAGAATTACATACTTCTTTTATTTAAGATGAGATAGAAATTTAACAGAAATTATTTTCTAAGTCACATCTTGTTTATCTTACTAACTATATAAATTTTCAAATAAAATAATTTTATAGATGAACGTAATAAAATAATATAAGTTAGAGAAACTAGCTCAATATTGAACGAAGTTTGTGAGTTTGTCCTAATACATATTCAATTTTTATTAAAAATAAAATAATTTAATTTAATAGTTTTTAATGGAATCAATTTGATATAGAGGGAAACTTCTGTTCTATACTTTTCATCTGTCAAAATTATATTAACATCTCTTTAATATTTTATTTCAAGTTTAAAACTCAGGCTTTACTAAGCTTAAGTAATATAGTATCTCCAGTTATACATAAAATATAGAGAAATGGAAAACAATATTTTTTTCAGTAAATTTAATTAAAGAGTTAAAACTTTATCAACTTTTCCTCCTCTCCAAGACATAATAAAATACACCTTTAAAAAAAATTACCTGTTTTTTTTTCATAAACAAGAAGATCACAAAAAAAAAACCTGTCCAATTCCTCTCCATATATAATATCATGATAAAACATCAACGGTAGATCTAGAAAGTAACAACCCTTGGAATTAAACAACCAAGGACAACTTTCACAATATATTATATACCATTTAAAAAAATAGCCAGAAAGAACCAAAAGGTTCCTTAAAAGGCCAAAAAAACACAACATTGCGGAGAGACAGTGTTCCAGAATTGAGTTTGTTGTTGCTGTTGTTGAAGGAGTGAAGAAGGGTACCTGCCAAACAGTGATGGAGAGGATGAAGAGGGTGTTATCACCAACCATGGTTCTTGTGTTTCTTGGGTTCTCCGTACTCATCATGTTGCCACAAACCTCAGCCACAAGATGGACTGTTGGAAGCAACATGGGTTGGAACACCAATTTTAACTATACCACTTGGGCTAAAGACAAGCATTTCTACAATGGTGATTGGCTTTGTAAGTATTTTTTTCCCTCCCTCTCTCTCTCTTTCTATATGTTTGCATGGATTTAAAGTTTGAATCTTTGCTTCCACTTGTAGCTGCTTTTTTGCTTCTTCTGTATGAACTGGATCTGAACTTGTTTAAGCATAGGATAAGTTAAAGTTTTCAACTTTTTGTTAATTAATTAACCAATTTCAGATCTTTTTGGTTTTCTTTCTTTCATTAATCTTTGAGTTTCCCATTAAATCTATGCTAGTTGATGCATGGTTCATGAATTGTAGGAAAACCGAGTAGTTGTTTTATGTGTTTTTCTGCCCAAGTTTTAAATATAAAAATGAAAATTTGAGTGTAATGCCATTGTGATTTTTCTTCCCTCCTTTTTTTTTGATTAATTAATTAATTTATCTTTTTGTTATCAAGAGGAGGCTGTATATATAAGAATTGGCGTTGGATCCTTTTTACTGTTTTTGTTGTCTTGTTCTGCATTCTCAGATCCAGAACTTTTTGGCTGTTTTTACTAATTCCTTTGGTAGTTTGATGCTTATTCAAGCATTTCATGTGGAGTTTTTCTTAGTTACTTCATGTGAAACTGTATCTTAATTTGTGTTTGTTATTTCACTTCACCATCAAGATTTTATATAGTCAGAAAAAATGACACTAAATGAATAAGAAAAATCAGGTATTTGTATCAATCAAGCATTTCAAAGTGAAATAAGTGTGGAAAATTACTGATCTTGTTTAACTTTTAAACAATTTTAGCTAATTATGGATGCACCGCATGCTGCTATGTTCCATGCCTATAGCTAGTTGCTCAAGTTTATGAGCTCACTAATCCACCAAAAGTCAATTGATAAGTCTATAAACTGAATATTCCCATCAACATCTCAGTGAAAATGAGATGAAACAAAGTCAAAACAGATGTTAACTCCCCTCAATTCATGGCTTGATTTGTTGATGGAAAGCAACTTACCAAATGTAAATTTTCATTATTTTTTCCTGTCTTCTAAAACTAAAAGTCTTGAAAGTTGTTCACTATGTGTGTCTTTGGTTCAACTTATTTTGAAAGAATACTCGCTTACTTTTACCAATTTATTGAAAGAGCTTTTGAAACAAAAGTGTTCATTACTCAGAAAGTTGATACATAAGACTATAAAAGACACACACTTAGTTTAATACTACCTTCCTCCATCCCTTAATACAAAAACCTTTCAACTAATTCCAGTTTTTTAAAAATGTTTGTTAATATAGTTAAAACTATTTAATTTGTAAGTAAGATTGTATTAGTTTTTCAAAAGTACCCTTACAATTATTGGGACCCACAGATCTTGCCTTCTTTATATTTAATGAATGTTTATTTCATTAATGACTAATAAGGGTATTTTGGTTAAAAATTAATTAATGTTGTTAACTTTTTTATGGGATTTTTATATTAAAGACTAAAAGAATCTTTTAAAAGGTTCTTATATAAGGGGTGGAGGTAGTATAATATTGGTTTGCCATCACTAATTATTTTTATACCTTAATCTGGGTTAGTCTATCTCGTACAAGCACACTAACGGTTGTAATGAACAACCTTGCGTGGCTTTGTCCTAGTTTCTAGTTTCCTACCCAATAATGTATTTGAAAAAAGATAGATGGAATGTTGTCAAGTTACTACATCTGTTCCAGTTTATCTGTCGAGATAGAGAAGAAATTATATAGATTGAGAAATCTAATCACTGTTAGATAATTAATAGATAAAATTTCTAATCAATTAGATTCCTTTTTTAATCTTACTCTGTTCAATTATTTTTTGTGTTGATAACTGGAAATGTGGTACTTAATATTATCTCAAACCACTATATGAACAAAATTCATCTTCTGTTTAGACAACTAAATAGAAACAGAGATAATAATATCTTCATGCTAACATGATCCTGACTAGCTTAGTGTTCAGTCTTTGTGTATGATAGGAACCAAATGAACGTGCTAGAAGTGAACAAGACAGATTATGAAAATTGCAACTCAGATCATCCACGCCACAATTGGACCACTGGAGCTGGAAGAGATGTGGTTCCACTGAATGTGACAAGGGACTACTATTTCATCAGTGGCAAAGGGTTCTGCTTTGGTGGCATGAAGATACATGTCCATGTTGAGAACCTACCACCTCCTCCAAAAGCTGCCCCTATTAAAGCTGGGGCACCAACCCTTTCCTCTAGTGCCCACATTCTTCTCATGCCTGTTGTTTTTGCCATTGGGGCAGCATGGGATGCATTCGTTCATTTCTGGTGATGGTATTGCCCTCACACCACCATTGAACATTACCAATTGGTTAAGTGTTCATGTTGATCTTGTTTTACACATTTTTTTTCGAAGGCAATTGTTGCTTGCTTTGGTGATATTAGTTGTTGACCTCAAATGGGTCAAAGGGTGATAGATGTTGGTGTTCTTTCAATTTAGGTGGTGTTTGAGGTTGGTTTTCAAAAGGGGTTGTGTTTCTGAATGTTAATTGATCAGAAATATGTCACAAACTTGTTAAGTTAATTTAATTTATTGGAGATTTTGTTTTTATTTTTATTTCAACAATTTATTGGAGAATTCAAATGCGATAATTGTGGAAACATGTTTTTGGGCTAGTAGGACCTTGTCCATGTGCATGTAGGTAGCATCATCACATTTTAGTACTTTCCATCATGTTCTTGCTTTTTATTCCTAAACTTTTTTATATGAAAAAGTGATGCTAATTCAGAATGCCCGTTTTAATGGGATAGCTTATTATTATTTTGGAAATTTCTATCTTGGTCTCTAATGCATCGTTGGATCATCCTGTCATATTTACATTCAAAGTCATTTGCGTCTTCTCAAACAAAAGGAATTTACAAGTTAATCAATTTTTTAATGTATATGTCAAGGTAAATATTGTTTGTGATTCACTCAGAGCACGTCGGTTCCCTAACAATCTAGTTCATTGGCTGGTATCTATCTTGTAAAGTTGATATTAGAATACCCAGGGTATATTTCCCAATGTCGGCGGGGTTAATGTCAATCTATGCGCACTGACACATTTATGATTATTCTTAACAACCCTAATGCTTATAAATACACCTATATATTTTGCTCAGGTATGCTCATTTAATTCTCCAGGTAGAAATTTCATTCTAGCTCTGACTTTACCTACCTACATATATTGACTTAGGCATCATAGAGGCCATCTGTGACCTAATCCCATTAGGTTATTGGGCCTTTTTGCAGGTACCTCAAATGATGTCAAACCATACCCCAACTTCTGTGATTAGACTTCACAAGCAATCATTTAACTCCATTGGGGATTGATAAAGTTATTCCCTTCTCATTGAGCAAGACCGTCCCCCTATACTGAATGGACATGTCGACACCACTTAAACATCAACATTCCAAAGGTCACCTAGCCAACAACCTTAAGCACACCAATGGCTTACCATAGGAGAACCCTTCGTTCACCTAAGGGACGAGAGAGACGTCATCATAGAGGATTTGTAATAGCAATTAGCCGTGGCTACAAGATTAGTACAAGCTCCCCATAACCCGAATGTACAGACTATGAGGAGAGTCTGGACCCAACTTATGAGTTGTTAGGAAAAGAAGCCTCATACTAGGAGATACCTCCCTCAACCTGCCAACTCCAACGCAGGCCACGCCACGCCAGATCACTACTACCGCAACATACCCTCCCTTGAACCCTCCAATCCGAATCCCAAAACTCTAAACACACATATCCTGATAACCCATATACCAAACTAGATGACAGAGCCTTATATTCCCCAACATGTTTATCCCTATTTCACCCCTATGCTCTTATCTTTACTAATGTGTTCAGATACACTCTTTAATCTTAACCTTAATCTCAATCTCAATCCCAACCCCAATAGTAACCTCAACCTCAAGAAAAGCCTCAATCACATCTCCAATCCCAACCTAACTTTTTACATCAGTCCTAATCACATCAACAAACTCAAACTCATTAGCCTCAATCACTTATACTACATCAAGAGCCTTTAACCCCCTAGTTTGCCATACATAACCCAACCCAGATTGTTGAAGGAATTAGGCTTAATTCCTTAGGAGGATGGATCTACCTCTTCTTCCTTCTTTAGATCCAAGGTAAATAACTCCAAGTTGATAATGCAAATTCAGAAATGGTGAGGAATGATACAGTCTTGAGCTTATGAGGAAAGAAATAAAGGTTTTGGAAGCTTAAAAACCTAGATCTAGGCTAGAAATTAAGAGATGAATGTAGGAGAATGGAGAGGCAAGTGTGGTAGGATGAAATTGTGTTTGAAAATTGTTTTAGGATTTTGATAATGATAAAGCAAACAAATTGAAGAATTATGACATGACAATGAAGTTCATAGAGACTCAAAATGCTAAGGACAATGCGCAATAAACTTCCCAGAAGTTTAAAACAAAGAAATGCAAGAGTCTACACTGAATCAAGACCAGACTTAAGCTCTCTACAAAAGCATAATCGATTACAAGACTAAGCTAATCGATTACAGAGCTACAAAACAGAAAATAAATGCATCAGGTATATGTCATAATCGATTATAGCATTGGGACAATCGATTACATTGATTCTGGAATGCACCTAATCGATTAAAACAAAGAGAATAATCGATTACACTATTGCAATAAAAGGGATAATGTATCAGGTATTTTGCCCAATCGATTACAAGGCATGACTAATCGATTACAGAGGTTCTGTTTGATGTATAATCGATTATATGAGTTACATAATCGATTACAGTATAATGCATAATCGATTACAAGGGTATGACATAATCAATTACATTGACATAATCGATTACAGGAAAAGACATAATCGATTAAACAGCTACTGAACACTTAAATTAACGGAATACAGCAAAGCATAATCGATTACAGCTCGAGGAGTAATCAATTACACTAGTGTCAGAATATGGGGAAATGTTTTTAAAGTGCAGATCCAGCTCATTTCTCTATTTCCCACTCTTATGCCCATGATGTGCAACGACTCTGAAGCCTCCAAAGCTTCTCTCCAAGGGCTATAAATGCACCATCCATTCAAGCTACTCAAGTAATCAAGGAGAAAATCATTCATAGCTTGTACTTGTGCCTTGTGAGTTCATTTTCTGTGTATAGTTTTCATTATTCTGAAACATAGGTTCTAAATTTGCATATCCTCTCTTGTTGAGAGTTAGAATTTGTGAGAGCCTTTCAATTGTATATCTACTCTATTGAGAGAGTTATTTGCTTATAAACACAAACACCAAACATAAAGTTTTACTCTAGTTGTGAGTGGTCACAAAAGTTGGGGTTCAACCTTTGGGTATTCAGAGTTTGAGAGATTGGGTAGGGTGCCCTTGTGCTAGTGAGGATTGAGTTCTTGAGTGTGGGACACTAGGAAGCTGCAATTGCTCATAGCTTGTATCTCTAAACTTCAATAGTGGAAATCCTTCAAGTGGGTTACTTGAAGGCGAGACGTACACCGGGGTGGTCGAACTCGTTATATCGGTTTGCAAGCTTTTCTTCCTTACTCTCTTGCATTTACATATTGCATCTGGTTGGTGTATTGTTTTGATTGTGATTGCATTGCTTGAACTTGATTAAATTGGCTAAGCTAAGATCCTACACACCAAGTGTTTGATAAATTGATTAAATTTCCTATCTTATTTCTTTCATTATACTTGTTGTCTCTTGCATATTATTATCTTATGTCAAAAGGGAATCAAGTTCAAAGGCTTTTCAAGCAAAAGTTTTAAAACTCAATTCACCCCCTCTTGAGTATTGAGGCCACTTGACTAACAGAAACCACTACTCTCTAAGGCTAGAGAGATAAGGAGAAGCTTGTTCACCACCTTTGGCAGGAAACCAGATGATAAAAACCTAGAAAATGAGCTAAGGCTTATACTTTCTAGAGAGAAGGAGTATCCCACTCTAAAATTTCACTAAAATTCAACTTATGAAGCATTACAAAGGAAATGAGGTATTTATACTTCCTTGAAAACTAAATTTTCGGAATTGGCTTGGGTGGGCTCGAAAAGCTTCACCCAAGGCCTAAAAACTAAAGATACATGGCCCAAAAGGAGCCCAAAGCAAGCTAACACCTATATAAGGTCCAAAATGAAAAATATGGCCATGCAAGACCCAAAACTAAGTCCTAATTTCCAATCCTAAAATATTTCTAAAACTAATAACATGAAAATAAAATATATACAAATGATAGCTAAGCCCAATAAAGAGGCCCAAAGAAGGTCTGTGTCATTCTCCCCCTCTTCAAGAGGATTTGTTCTCAAATCCTGAAAATCCTTAAGGCAATGCTCAAAGTAATGACAAACCTACAAGATGAAGAGAGAACAAAGTGAGTTGCTAATAAGGAAAAGAAACAAAAAGTGACAAAAATAAAGGCAAAAGAAGGAAAAACATGAGATTTGCCACCAGGGTCAAATTCTAACCTTCTTACCTTTGTGAGAACAAAAGAAAAAATAGTATAAAGGAACAAAAAGATATAATCCCTTAAGAAGGAATAAGGTAACCAATGGAATCCTTCATGTATTTTATAAATGGTATGAATGACACGATGCTCAATGAGGATGAGATGAGGTGTAGAGAAATGATTATGTATAATAGAAGAAATGAAAGGCATATGATGCAAAAGAGTAGAATGAATTTCCTTAAAGGAATCATAATGTGTAATGGCATTTAAACTAGGGACTAGATCATGCATGACATGCAAAGATGATACTAACCCCCCATATAATCCCCTATGAAAATGAATAGTAGAAACATGCTCATGTATATGATGTGGGTGTCGCAACCTGGATCGCGACGGCGCGGCGAACAAGAGAGAATGGGTGGAATGAAACAGGGAGTCGCCACCAACGTTTTTATCCATAGGAAAAACACTGGAAAAAACTAAGTTCAGTAAAGCACTGGTTAAAATTGAGATTCAAGTCCGGGAGTCGGTTACGAGTAGGGAAGGTATTAGCACCCTACATCGCCTGTCAGAAACAGTACCAAGATTGAAAGCGTAATATAAATAGCCTTAAACAAAATATGGTTTCTTCCCTTACTTTTATTTTGAAAATGATAGAATGGAGTAGAGAACTGTATAGACATAGAATGTTGAAGCGAGGTCAATGGGACGTTTCGTCTGAATTAAGCTCGACTTCGATATGAGACAGAGAGGGTGAGAGAATGCCAATAAGACGTCTCGTCTAAATTAAACATCCTCAGGTAAAAAGGATAGGGATAGGAAAGAGATAAGCGGGACGTCTTGTCCTAAGTATCCCTTCCCTATGAATTGTAGCGAGGTTTGAACAAAACTAGGGGGAAATCAACAAGACGTCACATCTAAATTGATTTTCATGAAAACGACAAAAATAACAACACGAAAGAAACGGAAAAAGCAAGGAAATAAATCAGTAAGAGGAAATAAGGAAGATGGGCCCGACAGGAGTTAAAGTCCTGCTCCTACGTATTCTTGAATTATCAAGAAATCAGGGTTACGTAGTTCTGAGTGTTGTTCTTTTAGGAAAAGACTCGAGGGATGATGATGGATGTCATTGAGGTGGGGAGCTCATACAAGGCGAAGTTCTTCGCATGTGTACGAATCCTAAAAAGGTTGTGTAGACGGGAGTGCTCCCGTACGACACCGTTTTTTTTCAAAAAAAAAGATTTTCAAACTAGAAAATATAACATGTGCAAAATTTATTACTTATTATTTATTATTATATGTATTTCTTAAGGAAAAAGGGGCAGAAATATTAACAGTTTAAACTATGCCACGCAGACAGACATAACAAATAAACAGCAAACTGACAGGAAAATAAATGACTGAAAACAAGAGAAATAAGGAACAGAATAGAACCGGTGTGGTGGGCTCAGGACCGATGTGGGAGTCAAGTGCAGCGACGGTGTCGAACCGGTTCTGGACTTACGCTGACAGAAGCAATGGACCGGTATTGGGCTCAAATCCTAAAAATTGAAGGATGTGACCGGTGTTGTTGGAGGTTGATCCGAAGTGAGTAAATGACTGGATGCTGTTGAGAAAGTAATGAAGACTGATAAGGTAGTGGTATGGGAATTGGGGACGGTGTTGGTTCTGTGCGAGGACGGTGTGCATTCGGGGTAGGGACGGTGAAGGAACAATGGCTTTGAGTATTGGAAATACTTCAAGCTTCTTAAAGCTAAGGGGTCTTTTGTGGTGACTAAGGCAGGTCACTGGTTTCAAGTGGGGAGGTCAGTTAAGGATCTTGAGGAATCGGAGAGAAATTGAAGAGAGTCCTCTTGCAAAGAAAGGGAGTCCAAAAAAACCAACCCCTTGAGCTTCCTTGGTTGGGGCATTTATAGGGCTTTGAGGTCATGGGCTGAGGGTTTGGGACAACCAGAATTCCCACTCACCCATACGTGTAGTGGTGTGCAACCCTGGCCACTATCCGTTCGTGGGGAGCAGGGTTTCAGCGGGGTATTTTTTAATTGTCCACTTCCGCCTCCCTGTCTGCCATTTTTAGGGAGTGCGATTCCAGGTCATCACGCATAAACTTCCGACCTCGTCTTTCCGTTGTCAAGTTTGTAACATCGGTCAGCAAAACACCGGTTGGGACGGAATCCCCACTGATCCGATGTGGCCTCTTAAGAACCTGGACCTGTGTCTTCACACCGGTTGAGCCTCTTCAAGGTAGTATCACAGGGGCGGTGTTCTTCCTCCTAGTCCAGATCTACTGCCAGTCCGGTGTGCATGTTTCGATCTGAGATCCCTTGATTTTTACTTGGGCCGGACTGACCTGTTACTTCGTTGCCAGGTGTACGACATCGGTGGTCCGGTGTTACCACTTTTAGGACCTTGGTCCGGTGTTGTTTCAATTTAGGCCAGACCGAAAGAGGTGTTCACAGATGCCCCTCTTTACTCTTTTTTCACGAGAAATGCACATTTCCGAGGTGAAAAGGGAGTAAAGATATGAACACCGATGTAGGGGCTGAGTAGGACCCAGATCCGGTGTGGGACTTAATGACGTGGCCAATTAAACAACCGACGTGTCCTACACGTGGTCCACGTCAGGAGGTAACTGGAACATCCCATGTGTCATCAGCTAATTGGCTCTTTTCAAAATTTAAAATTCGCGCCTTTGGGCCGGAATGCCAAAAGTCGGCCCCTTTTAATGGGCCTTGGGCCGGAATGCGGAAGGTTCTGGATCCTCGCCTCCCCTCTATAAAAGTAACTTCGGGGATCCATTATTTTCACTCCTTTCTTGATATTGAAGTGCTGCCTCTCCGACGTCCAAATCCTCCGGTGTTTAAAGTTATCCTCCGGTATTACAAATCTTCTCTGGTGTTACAACCTGGCCCGTACTAAGAGAACTGCACGCATCGCCTCAGCAGGTAGCCATCATCTCCTTCATTTTAATTCGTAGATAAGTCATGGGGGACACCGGTTTGAGTAGTGACTCCATTGAGGTCCTATCAGGTCCTCCTTCAATTACATCCCGGCGTCAGCCGGGTGGAGTTTCGAGCCGAGGTCTGAGTCACCAAAGTGTGGCAACCTCAGGGGCTTCACATCGGTTCGTCTCATCGGGACACCGTTTCTCCACATTGCCTTTGTGGGAAACAGAGGGGTTTGACACATCGTCAGACTCATCTTTTAACTTTGGCACTGCTAGTGAGGGGGGGAGAAGTGCCGATCTCTATCTTACTGACGATGTGGCTTTTTACAGCTGTGCTCCCTTCCTTCGTCACACCGTCCGAATGGCTTCTGAAAACTCCTCTACCGGCCTCGCTGTGATCACCGATCCTGTCGAGACAAACGTCTTGGCACACCGGATCAACTGGCTAGCTGAGAAGGCCAGGGATCCATACTTCTGGGTTCATGAAGACCCAAAGACCATCGTTTCCCGGTATGCTGAAGACGCTGCCGATGTCACCATTGAAGACGTTGTTGTCCACACCGGTGTGGAATATGAAAATGACTTCACCGTCTTCTGCCCCCTAACCTCGGATAGGATCTGCCATCAACCGGGGTCAAGGAATCTCTTCATGTATGAGATGGTCTTCTCCAAGATAGGCGTCCGCTTTCCATTGATGGAGTTCGAGATGGGGGTACTCCGGTTTTTGGACTGCTCTCCCAGCCAACTTCATCCCAATGGCTGGGGCTTGGTAAGGGCTTTGGAAGTACTTGGGGAGTACTTCCACTTCGTCCCCACAGTGGCCCTCTTTTTCACTTACTGCAAGGTGATGCGCCGGGGTAACTCTGGAGGGGGTCTAGGCTTCATCAATCTCCGCTGCGACTCAAAGGTGGTTAACTTCGAAAGTTACACCGAATCGGCCAAGACGGACGGGGTCAGTTTCAAACACTCCTACGTCAAAGTCGAGGTCAATGCTGGTAGGCCGGTGTTCTGGGAGAATTCTGATTTTTCTAGAAAGTTCTACACCGGTTGGACTCATGAGCACTTTCTCCTGACAAGCAACGCCTACATCGTCAGTGAGAGTACTTTGTCAACTGAGTCCAAGAAAGTCCTGGACGCTCTGAAGGGTTATTCCGTCATTGCTAGGTTCTCCTGCAAGAGGCTTCTGGGGACGGAGTCAGGCCGGGATGCTTACCTTGGTAGATATTGTTTAACTTCCCTCCCTTTTTATATCATCATATTTATTTTTGATATATTCATACTGGTTCTAACATCGTCTCCTTTTTCTTTCAGGCGAGATGGCTCGGATAGACATCCTCAGGAAACTGAGGGAGGCTGCCGAAGCCCGGAATGCTGCTGCTGCTGCACAGGAGAATAGGGTGACTCCTCGTCGCACACCGGCCAAAATGGTGAGCATCCCGGCTGATAATGTTGGGGCTATGACTCTGGGGCCAGCCGAAAGGGTCCCAGTTAAAAAGAAGTCCAACCCCGGCATAACCTCTAAGCAGAAAAAGCACAAGGCTTCAAGGGTTGTGACCGAGGTAGAGGCACCACGGGAGGAGCAGGCCGGTCCTGTAAATACTTCTCCGGACCGGTCTTAACCAGAAGACATCGTCATCAACTCCCATCTTTCGGATTTTTTGGAGTATGTTGGAGGGACACCGACTCGGTTCAATATCCCCTTCAAGCTCAAAACCGATCTTCCTGCTCCTGAGGCTCAATCTGCTGCCGAAGCAGCTATTTTTAATTTGGTTGAGGCTGCCGGGGTCCTCAGCTCTTTGGGCCACTCCTACTATTCTGGTGTTGAGGCTAAGGAATGCCTAGATCGGATGAAGAAAGCTGAGGCTTTGAGAGTTGAGGCTCAGACCGCTTTGACCCAGAAGGAGCAGGAGCTGGCCAAGAACAAAGAAGACCTGTCTGAACTCACTGCTGCTTACACATCGGCTGCCAAGAGGGCAGATGCTGCTGAAGCTAAGGCTAAAGCTTCAGAGGACGCTCTCCAGGCTCTCCGGACCGAACTAGATGAAGCCAAGGCTGCGAAGGCCGAGGTGGACAAGAAAAACAAGGAGCTAGCCGAGAAGCTTGCCGATGTGCAGGAGGAGCAGGCGAAGGAGCGGATGGAAACAGAGGAGCAGCTGGCTGAATTTTCGGTATTGGCCGATGTCGCTTTCAGTTTCGCTGTTCGTCAGGTTGTATACCGGAATTCCGCTGTACAACTTAACCTGAACGGTATAGGTGTCTACTATGAATTTCATGGTGGCCACTTATATGCTATGGACCGGGGTCAGGCTTCGGAACCTGAGGATATTCCTTATGAGCTGATGCCTCTCCCCGAAGGCCAAAGCATGGAGCTAAGGACGGTGTCGGAGGGATCCGAGAGGACAACCTCTGCTAGACCGGACTCTCCAGCATCCAACTCTTAGGGTTTTTCTTTTTTTCTTAGCCTTGTTCCGGGATGGGCTCCGGAGTTTTAACTTTTGTAATGGCCTCAGTGCCCCCTATTACTACAATGCAATTTTCACACATTTGCTTGTCTTCTCTTTTTTCAAAATGTTTCCAAGTATATCTCTCTTGTGACCGGTATAAGGTAACAACTTGAAGTGACACCGTCTGATCATCAATTTAGAATTAGGACTTTGTTTTTTTAGTTTAATTCGAACATCGTCCTTTGCGAAGCATAGAACCTCAGATTAGTGTATCATGGCCACCCCGTCCACAACTTCGATTAACTTTTGAACCTCCGGTGTAATCGGCATGACATCGGCCTTAGCAACTCCAACCCTGAACCCAATTCTATCCGAGGTAGGTTTCATGATACCGTTTGTTACACCCCAAAGTAGTAACCGGTGTAACCATTGCAACTTGACAGGGTCTACTTCATTTGACCTTGAGGGTCATGACACCGTCCTTCGGATCACCACTTGTCCTAGAATAGAGTGAACCCCTTCTACCTAGTGCCGATATCGGTCCAACACCATTTTTTTTAAAGAATCAAGAGAATTGTTTTCCAAAAAAAACGGTGTACTGTCCCTTGGGTGATAGGAAGGTGAGAGTGGGGAATTGCCCCTTGGCTGAAGATAGAATATGGGGTGTGGCCCTTGATTTGTAGAAGAGTAAAAACTGGGGGATTGCCTCTTGAAGGACTGGGAAATAAAAAGCGGGATGTGGCCCTTGTCTTACAGAAGGGTAAAGGTGGGTAATTGCCCCTTGACTGTCAGGAAAACAAATGTGGGGTGTGGCCCTTGGTTTGCAGAAAGGTAAAGGTGGGGAATTGTCCCTGGACTGACAGGAAAATGAATGTGGGGTGTGGCCCTTGGTTTGCAGAAAAGTAAAAGGTGGGGAATTGCCCCTTGACTGACAGGAAAGTGAATGTGGGGTGTGGCCCTTGGTTTGCAGAAAAGTAAAAGTGGTGGATTGCCCCTTGACTGACAGGAAAATATGGGGTGTGGCCCTTGGTTTGCAGAAAGGTAAAGGTGGGGAATTGCCCCTTGACTGACAGGAAAATGAATGTGGGGTGTGGCCCTTGGTTTGTAGAAAAGTAAAAGGTGGGGAATTGCCCCTTGACTGACAGGAAAGTGAATGTGGGGTGTGGCCCTTGGTTTGTAGAAAAGTAAAAGTGGGGGATTGCCCCTTGACTGACAGGAAAATGAATGTGGGGTGTGGCCCTTGGTTTGCAGAAAAGTAAAAGGTGGGGAATTGCCCCTTGACTGACAGGAAAGTGAATGTGGGGTGTGGCCCTTGGTTTGCAGGAAAGTAAAAGGTGGGGAATTGCCCCTTGACTGACAGGAAAGTGAATGTGGGGTGTGGCCCTTGGTTTGCAGAAAAGTAAAAGTGGGGGATTGCCCCTTGGCTGACAGGAAAATGAATGTGGGGTGTGGCCCTTGGTTTGCAGAAAAGTAAAAGGTGGGGAATTGCCCCTTGACTGACAGGAAAGTGAATGTGGGGTGTGGCCCTTGGTTTACAGAAAAGTAAAAGGTGGGGAATTGCCCCTTGACTGACAGGAAAGTGAATGTGGGGTGTGGCCCTTGGTTTGCAGAAAAGTAAAAGTGGGGGATTGCCCCTTGGCGGAGAGAGAATAGACCAGGGGAGATGCCCCAGTTTAGGATGGTTTGGAGGAATCTTGGAGGAACTGTCTCTTGACTGTAAGAGAATGGACCAGGGGGAGATGCCCCAGTTTGATTTGTTTGAGAAGTGTAGTTCCATTAGGGAAGAAACTTGGGGAAGTGCCATGTCGCGACCGGGATCGCGGCGGTGCGGCCGACCCTCGAAATGATTTTAAAATGATAAACAGGGAGTCGCCACCAATATTTTTTAGGATAAAATAGTGGAAAAACCTTTTGTTAAAGCACTGGTTATAAAAATGAGGTTCCATGATTCGGGAGTCTGATTACAGGTGAGGAAGGTATTAGCACCTCACAACTGTCCGTTAAAAACGGTTACCTCAATTTGATAGCGCGCATTATAATTAACCCAATAATTATTTTAACTTCTTCATAAAAAGAAAAATGTACGGAAGGACAAAATAAACAAAAATATAAACAAAGATCAACACAAAATATTTACATGAGATTAACAGGACGTCTCGTCCAAATTAATCTCGCTCCGCCTTTTTAAAGAGATATTAAGAAAATGAGATTAACAGGACGTCTCGTCCAAATTAATCTCGCTCCGCCTTTTTAAAGAGATATTAAAAAATGAGATTAACAGGACGTCTCGTCCAAATTAATCCTGCTCCGCCTTTTTAAAGAGATATTAAAAAAAATGAGATTAACAGGACGTCTCGTCCAAATTAATCTCGCTCCGCCTTTTAAAGAGATATTAAAAAAAAATGAGATTAACAGGACGTCTCGTCCAAATTAATCTCGCTCCTCCTTTTGATGGCAAAACAAAACAAAAAAAAAGAAACTCTAAAAATTAAATAAAGAAAGGTGGGCCCGACAAGAACTGTTTCCCGCTCCTACGTATTCTCGAACTTTCGAGAAATCAGGGTCACGTAGTTCTTTAAGTGTTTTTTTTTAGGAAAAGATTAGGAAGATATTGATGGGGATCATTTTTACGAAGAATCCATACAAGGCGAAGTGCTTCACACGTGCACGGATCCTAAAAGGGTTGTGTAGACGGGAGTGCTCTGATAAGTGTTGAATAAGCATTGATTTCATGACTCATTTGAACCAATTTTATAAAGATTTTTAGCTAAATTAAGGAATTATTGAAGGAAGTAAGCATGAATCCTCTAAACATTGTATAAAAAGAAATGTTGTGGAAAGCTGCAGGAAAGACAAAGTAAGCAAGCTTGAGCATGAAAGTTGGGAAACATGAAGCACCTCTCACGCTTAAGCGTGAAGATTAGACGCTTAAGCGAGGATTAAACATGACTTAAAGGGAAACAGAGGCATCAGGACCCCTCTCACGCTCAAGCCTGGGGATGAGACGCTTGAGCGTGAGCGTGAGCGTGACCCTGCGTATGAAGCACGCTTGAGCGTGAATAAATGGAGCTTGAGCGTCACCAGGTACATGAAAGGCGCTTGAGCGTATGCCTTACACGCTTGAGCGTGAGGGATGGATAATAAGGCCACGCTTGAGCGCAGCTGAAGAGGAGTAAGCGTGAGCAATGGTTTGCACCAAAAGGAAGGCCACGCTTAAGCGTGGGAAGGAGCCGCTTGGGCGTAAACTCGATCCCGCTTGAGCGTGGCTTGAGCGTGGCTTGAGCGTGGAATATATCTGTTGGGAAAGAGGAGCTCGCTTAAAGCGTAACAGGCCCAGCTTGAAGCGAAGGATCAAGCATATGCTAAACAAAGGAACCACGCTTAAGCGTGGTCAAGGAAGCTCAAGCGCAAGACAATCAAAAAGCATCAGAGCCCTTCACGCTTGAGCGTGACCATCAAGCTCAAGCGTGACTCACACAGCATGGGTTTCTTAATTCTTTATTCATCAATGATGCGATGCCAACTCACCCACTTTCTTCTGTTTCCACCAGTCTCTGAAAGATGCTGCATGGGTTCTACGCAAGTGGGCAAGAGAAGCTGAACCAAAACCCCTATAAATCAAGCTGCAAACAGAACACAAAAAAAAAGAGACATCAGACATTATACATCAGATTCATCCTCTGTATTTTCATTCACACTTTCCATTTTTTGTATTCATTCCTTTGATGGTGAAAATGCAAGGCATGAGTAACTAATCTCCCTTATGGGATTGGCTGTAATCCATTCAACACTGAAGTAATGCTGTTGTAAGTTTTTATTGAGTAATGAGATTTGATAAGTTTCTGTATTTCCTTCTGCGTTTAATGCCTGAAAGTACTTGATCACTATTTTCTTGTTCTAAGTTTTCTCAAGTATGCTGGGAAGTGACTTTTGAAAGCAGAATCTGAAAGAAATACTTGTTGTGAGTAGGTAGCCAGGGATGGCGTCTAACGCAATAAACGTCAAAACAATCGATCGATAATGCTGGAATGATTTCCAAAGTGACTGAGGGATCAGCGGTTTGAAAATCATTCTTATGAATTTTGTAGTCGAGGGATCGATACAAATGACTTTGATTGTGACGTAGAACTTATCTTTTCGATTTACTTATATGAAAACTTATGCAGCTTACAGAGGTGAAGATGTGATGAAGCCAATCCCTGTTTTACAAAAACTGATTTTTCCAACATTATTTACTGTTATCTTTTGCAAGTGCTATTCTCTGTTATTTGTTAGTTACTGTTTCTTGTTCAACAACATTCACAGCAAATCTAAACAAAAACTTTCTGCCTAATCAATTCAAACTAAGATCTTCATTCTAGCACCTCCTCAGTGGAACGACAACTATACTATATTACAGCTTCTGTGTTTAAACTTGGCACATCCATTTCATTGAGTTCATATTATACAAACTTGATTCTCTTTTATTTGAACTCATTTATACCAATATCCATCAAAAGAAAACTCTCATCATGCTCCCGTACGACACTATTTTTTTTACAAAATCACTTATTTTATTAGATGTACTTGTTAGGGAAAAGGATAAATGTAACATCCCCGTTTTAAAATTAAGTGCTGAATAAAGAATGAACCATTAAGACTTGATTTCAACTAGAAATAACTGTTAAGTGCATTCAACTAAGTGAGTTTAAGCCATTAAAATATTAAAATGGTGGCGGACAGGGGATGAGGTGGAGTGCGCGTGACTGACGGGCACGCACTCTCCCATCCCACTCTTACTTTTACTGTGCGCGTGTATATATATATGTCGTGAGCCTTTAGTGATGAACACTCTTGCCAATTCATCAGACTCTCTTCTCTTTCACTTCATCCTCTGTTTTCTCTCTTCGTCTTCATTCTTCTTCTTCTTCCATCTCACTCTTCGCTCCTGGAGATCTTGATTCCAGTACTGAAGAACAGACCACACTTCATTCCAGAATCAGGCGCAGGATACGACAAAGCCAAAGAAGACCGGACGAACCAGGAGAAGGACATCGGACCCAACGACAAGAACGGAAAAGGTTTCTGAGGATTCTTCTAAAGGTAGGGGGCGCTTGCATGTCAAATGCATAGTCTAAGAACGGTACCGGATGAACGTACTGCCAAGTGTGTGTGTGTGCATGTTTTTATAATTCATTAGAACTGATGCTGTGCATGTATGCATGTGTTCACAATTACTAAAACTGATGCATGATTTGAGATTTTGATGGTGATCTTCGTGACGATGGCGTAGTTTGCTCGTGGATGATAATGATGGGTCTATTTTGTTGTCACTATGATAAATGTGTTAGTTGCATGAGTAAGAGTGGGGTGACCCATGGAAGGTCAAGAACCCCAAGGGAAATGACTTCCAGTTACCAACCCTGGCTAGATCCCAATAGGGCTCGTGGTAGCCGTTGGAGCTAGAGAAGTGAGTCTCGAGACGCCGTGGGGGGCCGGTGCCACCTGGTAAGAGCTGAGGGACGAGGGGCCAAAAGAAAAAGGGGGCTGTAACTGAGAGTCTTTTCCCGAGTCGGATCCGCGTGCATGCATATAGAAATAAGACTGATTGTGGTGATGTATAAATTTGTATATGTGCATGTGTATGGTTTGAATACATGAATATATATATATTGATGTGGAATAAACTCTGTGAATTATGTGTATTACGAATATTGTTGAATTGTATGAGCTTGGTTACTTGAGAAAGGTTGAATGATAGCAGGAGCGTGTACTGACGCTGATACCGAGTCTGTGAGTATCATTTTACATGTAAAAGCTCACCCCTGCAGTGGCAATTTTCAGTGAATGTCTCTCGTGAGGAGGATCAGAATCAGAGCTGGAATGCTGGGCGGAGTGCTGACGCATTTCGAAGGTTTAATTGAGGCGTTGTTAGATGAAGCCCGGACTGGCTCATGCCGGATGTAAATGTTTTGTGATGAATAGAACCTTATGAACAAGAAGAAGTCTGACTTTGCATTGTAAATATTAATATACACTTTTATGTACATATGGATGTATGGTTTTGTGTGTGTGATGTTATGTGCTGTCTTGTCTCATAATTGTGCTTTAATAGATAAGCAGGGACAGTTTGATTGAGCAGGTTATAGTTAAGTCCGAACGAACCGAGAATTGTCTTAGGAAAGACTCATGTCGGATACGTTGGGCGGAGTCGTACCCCGCCTGAAGTATGGGAAGCAATCCGCCCAAGCGCGAGAACTCACGCTGAAGCGAGTAATGACCCGAGCGAAATATCGACCATTATCCTTTCCTATCCGTTGTGATACTAACGCAATCCGGACCCCGGTGCTGAACCCCGGATTTGGGCGTTATGGCTAAGTCCGCCCAGGCGTTATCATAATTAGTTGAGTTGGGCGGAATAGGTTCAGACTCTTCCTTCTTCCATAACTTATTATCGCACTTGTACCCTGTAACTTCATATTTTTCTGAGTGAAAGGCGAGTGTGTGAGGATTTACTTGGTGAACCCTTGACCATACCCGATGGAGGAAAATTACCTTGTAGTTGTGTTAAAGAGGCGTTATGCAGATTTCGTTTAGGCGGCGTTATACCTCGCCCATGTAGCTAGGACAGCCCGCCCAAGATAAATATACCCCGCCTAGCCTAGCAGGATGATTCTAACTTAGCCTTTTCATCAAATGTTACGTAACTGTTTTTGTGAAAAATTTTCTCATATTTTGGGATTTATTAGTTGCAAATAATTAGGGTGTTACATTTTGGTATCAGAGCGGACCGAAAAGTCCAAGGCCAAAATATGCTTACCAAGTGTAAGCGGCGGTGTTTGTGTCTTTGATTGAATGGTTGAAATTGTTGTGATATTGGTTGAACCTGATTGATATTGGCTTGCGGATAGGAGGGTGTTGCCCCTCCTGGTCCTATTGATTGTTTATTATAATATATATATATATATAGAGATGGCATAATGTGCTAAGTTATTAATTGTTGGACTAATAACTAGATCGGTAGTGAGTGGCTCTGTATACTTATCCTTAAATGTCAATTTCAGGATAAGGAATGGCGCATCGTCAAAGTATGGAGGCTATAGCCACAGCATTCCAACGCTTTGCTGATGTGTTTGAAAGGCAAGGCCAAACTCAACCTGAGGATGGCCATGTGCTGGACCGCTTCCTGAAGAGGAAGCCGAGTGAATTCTTAGGAGGACGGAACCCTGAGGCGGCGTTCAAGTGGACTCAGGAATTAGAGAGAATTTTTAGGGGTCTTCGCTGTACCGAAGCCCAGAAGGTAGAATGCGCAGTGTATATGCTGCGAGATGAAGCGGAGAATTGGTGGAAGATAGCCCGGAGCCAATTCCCCGAAGATGACAATCAACTGACGTGGAACGATTTCAAGGCCTGCTTCCTAGACAAATACTTTCCCGACACAGTGCGGAGTCGGAAAGAGCTAGAGTTTATGGAGTTAAAACAGGGCTCCATGACCGTGGAAGAATATGCGACCAGATTTGAAGAATTGTGCCTATTCTATCCGCCCTTCCAGCAGCCGGGAACGGAGCACTCCAAGTGTCTTAAGTTTGAGAACGGACTGAGATCGGATATCAAGAGGGCTTGCAGATACCATGAAATCCGGAGTTTCCCTGCCTTAGTGAACAAGTGTAGGATATTCGAAGAGGATGACAGGGCCCATTCAGGCCAGTGCAGCAGAGCCAACCAACACTTGAGGCCTCAGCAATCACGTTTCAAGAGGCCAGGGAACGTGAGGAGGAATGAACCCTCCACCAGATATCAGAACTATAATGACCGAGGGAGACAGATGAGTGGGCGACCCAGGTATGGCGGATGCTTTAAATGTGGCGGTGATCATTTTGCTAGGGAATGCAATGATACAAATGTTAAATGCTACCACTGCGGAGAGAAGGGACATGTTCGCCCGGACTGCCCCCAACTCCGCCAGGCAAACACCAATGTGCGTCAAAGAGAATTTCAAGATCAAACCAGAATGAATGATAACCCACGACCTGGTGGCAGAGGCAACGGAACCAGAGGAAATATGATGCATGCCCCGAACAGTCGAGAGAGGAACACCGGCCCAACAGCGACAGGAAGGATCTACACCATCAATGCAGAGGATGTTGCACCAGCAAATGATCTAGTACAATGTAAGTGCTCACTTGGAATGAATACGCTTAATGTTGTTTTCGATTCGGGAGCTACCCATTCTTTTATAGCTGATGAGTGCGTGAAACGGTTAAAGCTACCAACTGTGTCTATGAACCGGACTCTAGAAGTGGCCAGCCCCACTGGCCCTACTGTGTTCACATCGTCCATATGTAAAAATGTAGCATTTGAGTTGTATGATCGGAGTTTCACCTTCGATCTGATTTGCATGCCCTTAAAGGGTCTTGATATTGTGCTTGGAATAGATTGGCTTTCAGCCAATAAGGTATTAGTAGATTGTAGAAACCGAGAGATAGTTTTCCCAGAACAACCCACTGAAGATGGCGCGGCACAAGGTATAACCCAACTATTTATGATGCTTTGTCTAACCAAAGATGAGAATAAGCCCTTAGTGAACGAAATTCCCGTTGTCTACGAATTCCCAGAAGTGTTCCCAGAGGACGTCCCGAGTATACCTCCCCATAGAGAAGTTGAATTCTCTATAGACTTGATCCCTGGAGCCGAACCGGTCTCTAGTGCACCCTACAGAATGTCCTCAACTGAATTGGTAGAGTTGAAGAAACAAGTGGATGAGTTACTTGAGAAGCAGTTCATTAGACCAAGCGTGTCACCATGGGGCGCACCTGTGCTACTTGTTAAGAAGAAGGATGGCAGCTTGAGACTTTGTATAGATTATCGACAGCTTAACAGACTCACAATCAAGAATCGATACCCACTGCCTAGAATTGATGATTTAATTGACCAGCTGCGTGGAGCCTCAGTCTTCTCAAAAATCGACTTACGATCGGGATATCACCAAATCCGAGTGAAGGACTCGGACATTCCTAAAACTGCCTTTAGGACTAGGTATGGTCACTATGAGTATGTAGTGATGCCGTTCGGTGTGACGAACGCCCCTGCTGTTTTCATGAATTACATGAACAGCATATTCCATTCCTTCTTAGATCGGTTTGTTGTTGTCTTCATCGATGATATTCTAGTTTATTCTAAGACATCGGAGGAGCACGAAGAACATCTCAGGACGGTACTCCAGGTGTTGAAGGAGAAGCAATTGTTTGCAAAGCTTTCAAAGTGCGAATTTTGGATGGATGAGATTCACTTCCTCGGGCATGTGATCTCCAAGCGAGGCGTCTCGGTGGATCCTGCGAAGGTAGCTGCTGTAATGGCATGGGAGAGGCCCAGATCGATATCGGAAATAAGGAGTTTTATGGGCTTGGCAGGTTATTATAGAAGGTTCATCGAAGGTTTTTCTAAGTTGACATTACCTCTGACTAAATTGACTCGGAAGAACGTTCCTTTTGTATGGAGTCCGGAGTGTGAGAGCAGCTTCCAAGAGCTGAAGAATAAGTTGACAACTGCTCCGGTGTTAGCATTACCTGAGTTACGAGAGAGCTTCGTGGTCTATTGTGACGCGTCCGGACTCGGATTAGGATGTGTACTCATGCAGAAAGATCGAGTCATAGCATATGCCTCTCGACAATTGAGACCCCACGAACAACATTATCCGACCCATGACTTAGAGTTGGCAGCAGTAGTTTTTGCATTGAAAATTTGGAGGCATTACTTGTACGGATCCAAATTTGAAGTGTACAGCGATCATAAGAGCCTTAAATACCTATTCGACCAAAAGGAGCTGAACATGAGGCAGAGAAGATGGATTGAGTTTTTGAAGGACTATGATTTCGAGTTGAAATACCACCCAGGTAAGGCAAATGTCGTAGCAGACGCATTGAGTCGAAAATCCCTCCACATGGCAGCCATGATGGCAAAAGAAGTTGAGTTGTTGGAGCGGTTCCGAGACATGAACTTGCATGTTGACGCCCCTTCCTCTCAGAAGATGACAATCGGCACGTTGAGGATTGCCAACGAATTCTTAAAATCCGTGTACGAACAGCAACAGGCGGACTCTTACCTAGCTGAAATGAAGGAAATTCAGGCTAAAGGAAAGGATTTATCCTTGGCAGAAGGATCAGATGGGATCTTCCGGGTGAGGAACAGAATATACATACCAAGTGAAGGAAGATTGAGGAGAATGGTGCTTGATGAAGCCCACAAAAGCCTACTCAGCATTCACCCCGGAACCACGAAAATGTACCACGACTTGAGGAGACAGTTTTGGTGGCCCGGACTAAAGAAGGATGTGGCGGAGTACGTGGCCCGGTGTATCACTTGTCAGAAATCGAAGATAGAGCACCAAAAACCATACGGTGCAATGCAGCCTCTGGAAATCCCCGTGTGGAAATGGGACTCAATTGCGATGGATTTTATCATGGGATTACCCAGGAACCGAGCGGGCCATGATGCCATTTGGGTCATTGTTGATAGATTGACGAAAAGCGCACACTTCTTACCTGTAAGTATGAAGTACCCATTGCATAAATTGGCTCGAATCTACATTCAAGAAGTTATTCGACTGCATGGCATACCTACTTCCATCGTCTCAGATAGGGACCCTAGATTTACGTCCAGGTTTTGGACCACCATGCATCAAGAACTGGGGACGAAGCTTTGGCTTAGTTCTGCCTACCACCCCCAATCGGATGGACAATCCGAGCGAACGATTCAGAGTCTAGAAGACTTATTGAGAGCGTGTGTGTTAGAATACGGTGGGGACTGGGAGCAGTATCTTCCCTTGATCGAGTTTACGTACAACAACAGCCATCATCACAGCATTGGCATGGCACCTTACGAGGCATTATATGGGCGTAGATGCCGAACCCCGCTCTGCTGGTCGGAAACGGGTGAAAGTCTATTACTGGGACCAGACATCGTGAAGCAAACCACAGAACAGATCCGAGTGATAAGGGAGAAGATGAAAGCATCACAAGACAGGCAGAAGAGCTACCATGACAAGCGCATCAAGCCATTGGAATTTTCAGTCGGGGATCGAGTGTTTTTGAGAACCTCTCCGAGTAAAGGAGTTGGACGAGCCTTAAAAAGTGGGAAGTTAAGCCCTCGCTACATCGGACCTTATGAGGTAGTAGAACGGATTGGCCCCGTGGCATACCGCCTCGCGTTACCAACTCACTTGTCCCGATTACACAACGTATTTCATGTGTCTCAGCTAAGGAAGTATTTGCATGACCCCAGCCACACGATGCCTGACGACGAGGTAGAAATCAAGGAAGACCTAACCACTGTGACTACACCGGTTGGAATCGTGGATCAATCGGTAAAACGCTTAAGGAACAAGAACGTAAGGCTGGTTAAAGTGGAGTGGCAGCAAGGCAAGATCACCTCCTACACGTGGGAGCGCGAAGACGCCATACGACAGCAGTACCCCGAATTGTTTACCTACGTAAGTACCAACTGAATTTCGGGGACGAAATTCCTTTTCAGTGGGGGAGAACTGTAACATCCCCGTTTTAAAATTAAGTGCTGAATAAAGAATGAACCATTAAGACTTGATTTCAACTAGAAATAACTGTTAAGTGCATTCAACTAAGTGAGTTTAAGCCATTAAAATATTAAAATGGTGGCGGACAGGGGATGAGGTGGAGTGCGCGTGACTGACGGGCACGCACTCTCCCATCCCACTCTTACTTTTACTGTGCGCGTGTATATATATATGTCGTGAGCCTTTAGTGATGAACACTCTTGCCAATTCATCAGACTCTCTTCTCTTTCACTTCATCCTCTGTTTTCTCTCTTCGTCTTCATTCTTCTTCTTCTTCCATCTCACTCTTCGCTCCTGGAGATCTTGATTCCAGTACTGAAGAACAGACCACACTTCATTCCAGAATCAGGCGCAGGATACGACAAAGCCAAAGAAGACCGGACGAACCAGGAGAAGGACATCGGACCCAACGACAAGAACGGAAAAGGTTTCTGAGGATTCTTCTAAAGGTAGGGGGCGCTTGCATGTCAAATGCATGGTCTAAGAACGGTACCGGATGAACGTACTGCCAAGTGTGTGTGTGTGCATGTTTTTATAATTCATTAGAACTGATGCTGTGCATGTATGCATGTGTTCACAATTACTAAAACTGATGCATGATTTGAGATTTTGATGGTGATCTTCGTGACGATGGCGTAGTTTGCTCGTGGATGATAATGATGGGTCTATTTTGTTGTCACTATGATAAATGTGTTAGTTGCATGAGTAAGAGTGGGGTGACCCATGGAAGGTCAAGAACCCCAAGGGAAATGACTTCCAGTTACCAACCCTGGCTAGATCCCAATAGGGCTCGTGGTAGCCGTTGGAGCTAGAGAAGTGAGTCTCGAGACGCCGTGGGGGGCCGGTGCCACCTGGTAAGAGCTGAGGGACGAGGGGCCAAAAGAAAAAGGGGGCTGTAACTGAGAGTCTTTTCCCGAGTCGGATCCGCGTGCATGCATATAGAAATAAGACTGATTGTGGTGATGTATAAATTTGTATATGTGCATGTGTATGGTTTGAATACATGAATATATATATATTGATGTGGAATAAACTCTGTGAATTATGTGTATTACGAATATTGTTGAATTGTATGAGCTTGGTTACTTGAGAAAGGTTGAATGATAGCAGGAGCGTGTACTGACGCTGATACCGAGTCTGTGAGTATCATTTTACATGTAAAAGCTCACCCCTGCAGTGGCAATTTTCAGTGAATGTCTCTCGTGAGGAGGATCAGAATCAGAGCTGGAATGCTGGGCGGAGTGCTGACGCATTTCGAAGGTTTAATTGAGGCGTTGTTAGATGAAGCCCGGACTGGCTCATGCCGGATGTAAATGTTTTGTGATGAATAGAACCTTATGAACAAGAAGAAGTCTGACTTTGCATTGTAAATATTAATATACACTTTTATGTACATATGGATGTATGGTTTTGTGTGTGTGATGTTATGTGCTGTCTTGTCTCATAATTGTGCTTTAATAGATAAGCAGGGACAGTTTGATTGAGCAGGTTATAGTTAAGTCCGAACGAACCGAGAATTGTCTTAGGAAAGACTCATGTCGGATACGTTGGGCGGAGTCGTACCCCGCCTGAAGTATGGGAAGCAATCCGCCCAAGCGCGAGAACTCACGCTGAAGCGAGTAATGACCCGAGCGAAATATCGACCATTATCCTTTCCTATCCGTTGTGATACTAACGCAATCCGGACCCCGGTGCTGAACCCCGGATTTGGGCGTTATGGCTAAGTCCGCCCAGGCGTTATCATAATTAGTTGAGTTGGGCGGAATAGGTTCAGACTCTTCCTTCTTCCATAACTTATTATCGCACTTGTACCCTGTAACTTCATATTTTTCTGAGTGAAAGGCGAGTGTGTGAGGATTTACTTGGTGAACCCTTGACCATACCCGATGGAGGAAAATTACCTTGTAGTTGTGTTAAAGAGGCGTTATGCAGATTTCGTTTAGGCGGCGTTATACCTCGCCCATGTAGCTAGGACAGCCCGCCCAAGATAAATATACCCCGCCTAGCCTAGCAGGATGATTCTAACTTAGCCTTTTCATCAAATGTTACGTAACTGTTTTTGTGAAAAATTTTCTCATATTTTGGGATTTATTAGTTGCAAATAATTAGGGTGTTACAATAAAATAAAAAAATGACACACAGACAATCATAACCAACAAATAGCAAACTCACGGGAAAGTAAAAGACTAAAAGTAAAGGAGATAAAGAACAGAGTGGAACCGGTGTGAAGGGCACGGAACCGGTGTGGGGAAGTCAAGCACAGTGACGATGTCTGGCCGGTTTCAGATTTGCACGCTGACAGGAACAATGGACCGGAGTCAGATCCAAATCTTGAAAACTGAAGGACGCAACCGGTGTCGTGGGAAGTTGATCCGAGGTGAGTTACTGGGTACGGTGCAAAGACGATGTGTAAGAGCAATGAAGACAGTAATAGGGCAAGGCAGCGAAGAACTAGAACGGGATGGATTCTGTGTGGAGACGGTGTGAGTACGGGGTAGGGGCGATGGACAGGGCAACAACTTTGAATACTCAGAATTCCTAAGCTTCCCAAAGCTGAGGGGTTTATATTGGTGATTATGACAGGTTATAGGCTTCCAGCGGAGGAGGATCTTCAGAAGGTCTTAAAGAAATTAGAGAGAATTTTGAGGAAAAAAGAAGCTTCTTTGCGAATTGAGTCTCTCCCCCAAAAACGTCCGCCCCCGTAGCTTCTTTGGCTGGGGCATTTATAGGGCCTTAAGGCCATGGGCTGAGGGTTTGGGACAGCCAGAATTCCCACTCACTCATACGCGTAGTGGTGTGCAAACCTGGCCATTAACCGTTCATAGGGAGCAGGATTTCGGCATGGCATTTTTAATTGTCCACTTCCGCCCCCCTGTCTGCCACTTTTGGGGAGTGCGATTCTAGATCATCGTGCATAAACTTCCGACCTCGTCCATCCGTTGTCAGATCTGTGACATCGGTTAGCGAAGATATCGGTTGGACGGAGTCTCCTTTGATCCGATGTGGCATCTCGGGAACCTTTTCCAATGTCCAACGCCGGTTGAGCCTTTCAAAGTAATCACAGGGGCGGTATCCTCTTTCCTAGTCCGGGTCCACCACCAGCCGGTGTGCCTATTTTGTTCTGATCCCTTTCCTTGGGGCTGGAGTGGCCTGTTACTCCTCACGACATCGGTCCGGTGTTAACTTAGGCCTTGTCCGGTGTTGCCAGTTTCTTTAAGGCCGGGTCTAGTGTTATAACAATTTAGGCCGGACTGAAAGAGGTGTTCACAGATGCCCCTCTTTACTCTCTTTCACCAGAGAAATGTAAATTTCCGAGGTGAAAAGGGAGTAAAGATATGAACACCGATGTAGGACCTAAATCCGGTGTGGGGCTCAATGATGTGGCCATTTAAACAGCCGACGTGTCCTACACGTGGTCCACGTCATGAGGTGACTAAGCATCCCACGTGTCGTCAGCTAACTGGCCGTTTTCAAAATTCAAAATTCGCGCCATTGGGCCAGAATGCCAAAAGTCGCCCCTTTTTAATGGGCCTTGGGCCGGAATGCAGAAGGTTCTAGATCTTCCCCCCTCCCCCTATAAAAGAAACTTCGGGGATCCATCACTCACTCCTTTCTTGATACTGAAGTGCTGTCTCTCCGACGTTCAACCTCTCCGGTGTGCAGAGAACTGCACGAATCGCCTCAGCAGGTAGCCATTATCTCCTTCATTTTAATTCGTAGATAAGTCATGGGGGACACCGGTTCGAGTAGTGACTCCATTGAGGTCCTGTCTGGTCCTCCTTCAATTACATCCCGGCGTCAGCCGGGTGGAGTTTCGAGCCGAGGTCTGAGTCACCAAAGTGGGGCAACCTCAGGGGCTTCACATCGGTTCGCCTCATCGGGACATCGTTTCTCCACATTGCCTTTGTGGGAAACAGAGGGGTTTGACACATCGTCAGACTCTTCGTTTAACTTTGGCACTGCTAGTAAAAGGGGAAGCAGTGCCGATCTATATCTTACTGATGATGTGGACTTTTACAGCTGTATTCCTTTCCTTCGTCATACCGTCCGAATGGCTTCCGAAAATTCCTCTACCGGCGTCGCTGTGATCACTGATCCCGTTGAGACCAATGTCTTGGCACACCGGATCAACTGGCTAGCAGAGAAAGCCAGGGACCCTTATTTCTGGGTTCATGAGGACCCAAAGATAATTGTTTCCCGGTATGCTGAAGATGCTGCCGACGTCACCATCGAGGATGTCGTTGTTCATGCCGATGTTGAGCATGAAAACGACTTTACAGTATTCTGCCCCCAAACCTCGGACAGGATTTGCCATCAACCGGGGTCAAGGAATCTCTTTATGTATGAGATGGTCTTCTCCAAGATCGGCGTCCGTTTCCCATTGACGGAGTTTGAGATGGGGGTACTCCGGTTTCTTGACTGCTCTCCCAGCCAACTTCATCCCAATGGCTGGGGCTTGGTAAGGGCTTTGGAGGTACTTGGGGAGTACTTCCACTTCGTCCCCACAGTGGCCCTCTTTTTCACTTATTGCAGGGTGATGCGCCGGGGTAACTCTGGAGGGGGTCTAGGCTTCATCAACCTCCCCGCTGCGACTCAAAGGTGGTTAACTTCGAAAGTTACACCGAATCGGCCAAGACGGACGGGGTCAGTTTCAAACACTCCTATGTCAAAGTCGAGGTCAATGCTGGTAGGCCGGTGTTCTGGGAGAATTCTGATTATTCCAGAAAGTTTTACACCGGTTGGACTCATGAACACTTTCTCCTGACAAGCAACGCCTACATCGTCAGCGAGAGTAACTTGTCAACTGAGTCCAAGAAAGTCCTGGACGCTCTGAAGGGTTATTCGGCCATTGCCAAGTTCTCCTGCAAGAGGCTTTTGGGGACGGAGTCAGGCCGGGATACTTACCTTGGTAGACATTGTTTACTTTCCTCCTTTTTATTATCTATTTATTTCTGATACATTCACACCGGTACTAACATTGTTTTTCTCTTCGTAGGCGAGATGGCTCGGATAGACATCCTCAGGAAACTGAGGGAGGCTGCTGAAGCTCGGAACGCCGCCGCTGCTGAACAGGAGAACAGGGTGACTCCTCGACGCACGCCGGCCAAGATGGTGAGCATACCGGCAGAAAATATTGAGGCAATGACTTTGGGACCAGCTGAAAGTCTCCCAGCTAAAAGGAAGTCCAACCTCGGCTCAACCTCCAAGCCGAAAAAACAGAAGGCTCCAAAGGTTGTGGCCGAGGTAGAGGTGCCAACGGAGGAGGAGGCTGGTCCTGTAAATATTTCCCCAGTCCGGTCTCAACTTGAGGACATCGTTGTCAACTCCTGCCTCTCGGACTTTCTGGAATATGTTGGAGGGACACCGGCTCGGGTCTACATCCCCTTCAAGCTCAAAGCCGATCTTCCTGCTCCTGAGGCTCAATCTGCTGCCGAAGCAGCCATTTTCAATTTGGTTGAGGCGGCCGGGGTCCTCAGCTCTTTGGGCCGCTCTTACTATTTCGGTGTCGAGGCCAAGGAATGCCTAGATCGGATGAAGAAGGCTGAGGCTTTGAGAGTTGAGGCTCAGACTGCTTTGACCCAGAAGGAGCAGGAACTGGTCAAAAGTAAGGAGGACCTGTCCGAACTCACTGCTGCCTACACATCGGCTGCTAAGAGGGCAGATGCTGCTGAAGCTAAGGCTAAGGCTTCAGAGGACGCTCTTCAAGCTCTCCAGACCGAACTAGAGGAGGCCAAGGCTGCGAAAGCCGAAGTTGACAAGAAAAACAAGGAGTTATCCGAGAAGCTCGCCGATGTGAAAGAGGAGCAGGCAAGGGAACGGACGGAAGCCGAAGAACAGATGGCTGAATTTTCGGTATTGGCCGATGTCGCCTTTAGTTCCGCTGTTCGTCAGGTTGTACACCGGAATTCCGCTGTGCAACTTAACCTGAATGGCATAGGTGTCTACTATGAATTTCATGGTGGCCACTTATATGCTATGGACCGGGGTCAAGCTTCGGAACCTGAGGATGTTCCTTATGAGCCGATGCCTCTCCCCGAAGTCCAAAGCATGGAACTAAGGACGGTGTCGGAAGAATCCGAGAGGACAGCTTCTGCTAGACCGGACTCTCCTGCATCTAACTCTTAGTATTTTTTTCTTCCCTTTTTTCCTTAGCCTTGTTCCGGGATGGGCTCCGGAGTTTTAACTTTGTAATGGCCTCAGTGCCCTCATCAATGCAATGCAATTTTCCACATCTGCTTGTCTTATTCTTTAAATATCTCCCAAGTATTTCTCTCGTGTGACCGGTGTAGGGTAACAACTTGAAGTAACACCGTCTGATTAACAATTTGTACTTGGAATTAGGACTTCATTTCTTTTGCCAATTCAATTCGAACATCGTCTATTACAAAGCATGGCACCTCGAATAAAAACCACCCCGTCCATAACCTCAATTACCTTTCAAATCTCTGGTGTAATGGGTGTGACCTGAGCCTTGGTAATTTCATCCCCGAGACCAATTCGGTCCGAGGTAGATTTCCAGATACCGTTTGTTGCTTCTCAAAAGTAGTAACCGGTGTGGCCATAGGGACACCGTCTCTTATAACCATAGGGCCTACTTCATTTGACTTTGAGAGCCATGACACCAGCTTTGGGATCACCATATTCCGTGATAGGGTGAATCCTTACCAGTGCCCATATCAGATCAACACCGTTTTTTTTTTTTTGAAAATTCTTTTCATTTGCTGGTGAGCTGAAATAGGTGTTCACAGACGTGAATTCCTTTGTCAAAGTATCAGATGTAGGGGAAAAACCCAGGGATTGACACTTGAGCCTTTCAGTCAACATGAGGTGAGAAGATCGGGGTTGACTTCCGGTAGAACGGAAAGTAAAGGGTGCTTTGATAGGCGGTTGGAAAGTAAAAGGGATGCCTTGATAGGCGGCTGGAAAATAAAGGATGCCTTGATAGACGGCTGGAAAGTAAAAGGATGCCTTGATAGGCGGCGGGAAAGATAAAGGATGCCTTGATAGGCGGCTGGAAAATAAAGGATGCCTTGATAGGCGGATGGAAAATAAAGGATGCCTTGATAGGCGGCGGGAAAGATAAAGGATGCCTTGATAGGCGGCTGGAAAATAAAGGATGCCTTGATAGGCGGATGGAAAATAAAGGATGCCTTGATAGGCGGCTGGAAAGATAAAGGATGCCTTGATAGGCGGCTGGAAGATAAAGGATGCCTTGATAGGCGGCTGGTAAGTAGAAGGATGCCTTGATAGGCGGCTGGAAAGATAAAGGATGCCTTGATAGGTGGCAGGAAAATAAAGGATGCCTTGATAGGCGGCTGGAAGACAAAGGATGCCTCGATAGGCGGCTGGTAAGTAGAAGGATGCCTTGATAGGCGGCTGGAAAGATAAAGGATGCCTTGATAGGCGGCAGGAAAATAAAGGATGCCTTGATAGGCGGCTGGAAGATAAAGGATGCCTCGATAGGCGGCTGGAAAGATAAAGGATGCCTTGATAGGTGGCAGGAAAATAAAGGATGCCTTGATAGGCGGCTGGAAGATAAAGGATGCCTTGATAGGCGGCTGGAAGATAAAGGATGCCTCTATAGGCGGCTGGAAAGATAAAGGATGCCTTGATAGGCAGCATGGAAGATAAAGGATGCCTTGATAGGCAGACAGAAAGTAAAGGATGCCTTGATAGGCGGCTGGAAGATAAAGGATGCCTCGATAGGCGACTGGAAAGGTAAAGGATGCCTTGATAGGCGGCATGGAAGATAAAGGATGCCTTGATAGGCGGACAGAAAGTAAAAGGTGGAGTCAACTGAGGATGCATGATGGGTTTTCTAAAGGAAAGAAATCTGGGGATGATTCAATTTAAGCTATCTTGGATGATTCGGGGAACTGCTTTTTGAAAATAGAGAAAAGGTCTGGGACCAATACTCCAATTTTGGAAAGATTAGAAGGCTTAGGGGTACTTCCTCAAGGCCGGGAGAAAAATCTGGGATGATGCCCCAGTTAGAGTGGTTGAAGAGGCTTGGGGTGCATTTCCTTTTGCCGGAGTGAGACCCGAGGTAATGTCCCATTTCACTTCCCAGGAGCATGGGGGACCATCCTTGGGTTGACCAAAGATAAAAACCTGGGGAAGATCCCCCAGTTTGACATGATCTAAAGAGTTTTGGGGGAATCTAGGGAGATGCCCCATGACTGGGAAGGAAGAAATCTGGGGAGATGCCCCAGTTTGACATGATTGAAGGATTCTTGGAGAATGGTTATAACAAAAGGAGTCTGGGAAGATGTCCCAGTTGAGCTTATTTGGGAGGCGTAGTTTCACTGGGGAAGAATTTGGTGGTTCAGGTATTGCCTCTTGATGGAAAGTTTAGGATTCATTGGAGAGAGAGATCCAGAGAAGTGCCATCTTTGGCAAATGATTCCACTGGGGAGGATATTTCAAGAGGCACGGACTTTAGTAATTGAGGATGAGAGTTTGTAGGTGCCTGATGAAAGAGTAAAACATTGAAAGGTGCCAACCTTGGCGTTTTAAGGAGGGAATTTTGAGAGGTGCCAACTCGGGCGATTCAAGGAAGAGATTTGAAGGGCTTGATTGGGGTGTTAGTGCCTGGCATGACTATCTGTGAGATAACCTGCAGAAAAATGGTAAGTAACGCAAAGATAAGTTTCAAAATTGGGTAAGTCCTGTGAAACCGCGACTCTTACGAGAACTCATGGACGAAGTAGAACAAATGAGGCGACCCTAGCTTCGGAGCGCGTGCCTGGCCAAGTCCCTGCAATGATTACCTAAGATGAGGTTGAGTAGCAGGAGCATCTTGTCCCTTGCGACTTTAAATGTTTACCAATCTTCCATTTTACTTTGTTAAAATACATGTTTTTATCAGATCAACCAAATTCATAACACGCATCGAAGAGGGTGAACTTTATTCATGCACGTTAAACAAGTACAGAGAAAGAAAAAAAAATAAAAAAAAAATAAAGAAGGTAAATGAAATGAATGAGGTCACATAGGTCCAGAACAAATGAAAACGGGGAAGATTCATGGATCCTCCAGTGAATCTCTGAGACTGATGAGAGCCTTAACCCCCCAACACGACTTCATGTTCACCCTTCGACCTTGCTTTTGGAAAGGTAAGTTCGACAGTGATTCACGTGCACGAGCTTGGACTCGTACTTCTTTGAGCCAGAGGATCATTTGCATTGCCAGAAATTTGACCCTAACTTTTGCCTGAGCCGCCCTTTTTGGGTTTTCGACTCACCGGGTCACTCTAACTTTTGCCTAAGCTGCCTTTTCAGGTTTTCAGCTTAGCGAGCATTAATTTTCTTTTCTTCGTCTTTTTTGTTTTTGTTTTTGTTTTTTTTTTGTTTTTTTGTTTTTTTGTTTTTGTTTTTGTTTTTGTTTTTTTTGTTTTGCTCTGACATCTCCTCCCTAAGCATAGTATTTTTTCACTGCATCTGTGTTTACAGGCATTGATAAATCCTGGCCATCCATATCAGTGAGTATTAAGGCTCCTTCAGAAAAAGCCCTCTTCACAACATATGGTCCTTCATAATTAGGAGTCCATTTGCCTCGATTGTCCTTTTGAATTGGTAAAATTTTCTTGAGCACCAGGTCTCCTTCTTGAAACTGTCGAGGCTGTACTTTCTTCTTGAATGCTCGTTTCATACGCCTCTGATACAATTGACCATGACAGAGGGCAGTCAATCTTTTTCCATCAATCAAGTTTAATTGGTCATGTCGAGTTTGAACCTACTCAGCCTCTTCTAATTTTGCTTCCATCATTACCCCAAGGGACGGGATTTCTACTTCAAAAGGAAAAACTGCTTCCATTCCATATACAAGGGAGAACGGGGTTGCCCCTGTCGAGGTTCGAACCGAGGTGCGATACCCATGCAGAGCGAAAGGGAACATCTCGCTCCAATCTCTGTAGGTGACTACCATTTTCTGCACTATCTTCTTGATGTTCTTATTGGCTGCCTCAACCGCCCCATTCATTTTGGGTCGATAAGGAGAGGAATTGTAATGGTGAATCTTGAAGCTTTCGCAGAGTTCCTTCATCATTTTGTTATTCAAATTCGTACCATTGTCAGTAATGATCTGACTTGGTAGGCCATATCGGCATATCAGTTCTCGCTTGATGAATTTGACCACAATACTCCTTGTTACACTGGTATATGAAGCTGATTCTACCCATTTGGTGAAATAGTCGATGGCGACCAAGATGAAACGATGACCGTTTGAAGCTTTTGGCTCGATGGGTCCAATGACATCCATGCCCCACATTGAGAAGGGCCATGGAGCCGTCAAGACATTTAGGGATAACGGGGGTGCATGAATATGGTTAGCGTATATCTGACATTTATGACATTTTCGGACATACTTGAAGCAATCCGCTTCCATGGTCATCCAGTAATAACCAGCCCTCAAAATCTTTCTAGACATGGCATGTCCATTAGCGTGAGTCCCAAAAGATCCTTCATGAACATCCTTCATGATTTCGTTTGCCTCATCAGCATCAACACAACGAAGAAGGACAGAGTCATAGTTTCTTTTGTAAAGCACATCCCTATTTAAGAAGAAACCCATGGCGAGTCGCCTTAGGGTCTTCTTATCATTTTCTGTAGCACCCTCGGGGTATTCTTGACTCTGGATATATCTCTTAACATCATGGTACCAAGGTTTCCCATCAGACTCCTTTTCCATCATTTGACAGTATGCAGGCTCACAATGCTTCTTTACTTCGATGAGAGGCATATCGTAGTCACTACTTACTTTGAACATTGAGGCAAGGGTAGCTAAAGCATCAGCCATTTGATTGTCATCCCGGAGAACGTGATGAAAAGAGATCTCGTCAAACTCCTTGATCATTTCCTTGATGTGATCATAATAAGGAATCAATTTACTGTCCCTAGTCTCCCACTCGCCTTTCAATTGGTGAATAACCAAAGCAGAGTCCCCATAAACTTCTAATAACTTTACTTTTGCATCCAACGCTGCTTGGATTCCTAATGAGCATGCCTCATATTCAGCAATATTATTGGTACAGTCAAAACACAATCTGGCGCAGATAGGGATAAATTCCTTATCGGGTGAATTCAAGATAGCACCAATTCCGTGCCCCAATGCATTAGAAGCTCCGTCAAATCTCAGGGTCCATTTCTCCTTTTGACCACCTTCTTCATTGAATAATGCCATGATATCTTCATCCGAAAAGTTAAATTGCATCGGCTGATAATCATTGATGGGTTGGTGTGCCAAGTAATCAGCCAGGGCACTTCCTCTTACAGCTTTTTGAGTGACATATATTATGTCGTATTCAGTTAACAACACTTGCCAACGAGCGATCCTTCCAGTCAGAGCAGGTTTTTCAAAAACGTACTTGACGAGGTCCATTTTAGAAACTAGCCAAGTGGTATGATTCAACATGTACTGCCTCAGGCGCTTAGCGGCCCATGCTAATGCACAACAAGTCCGCTCTAAAGCGGAGTATCTCAGTTCACAATCAGTGAACTTCTTGCTTAAGTAGTAGATAGCATGTTCCTTCCTTCCAGTTTCATCGTGTTGTCCCAACACACAACCCATGGATTCGTTCAATACAGTCAGATACAATATAAGTGGCCTTCCTGGGGTTGGGGGCACCAAAATTGGTGGTTCTTGTAGATACTGCTTAATCTTTTCGAAAGCTGCTTGACAGTTTTCATCCCATCGCCTCGGTTGATTCTTGCGGAGTAACTTGAAGATGGGTTCACAAGTTGCCATCAATTGTGAGATAAATCTGGCGATATAATTGAGCCTTCCCAAAAATCCTCGGACCTCTCTTTCTGTACGGGGAGGAGGCATCTCAAGAATCGCCTTAACTTTATCGGGATCAACCTCTATCCCCCTTTCACTTACTATAAATCCTAGCAGCTTGCCCGACCTTGCACTAAACGTGCACTTGGCGGGGTTCAATCTTAGCTTGAACTTTCTCAATCGTTCAAAAAGCTTCCTTAGATCGCTAATGTGCTCTTCTTCTGTTTTAGATTTGGCAATAATGTCATCCACGTAGACTTCTATTTCCTTGTGCATCATATCATGGAAAAGAGTCACCATTGCTCTCTGATAAGTTGCCCCAGCATTTTTCGACCCAAAGGACATCACCTTATAACAAAATGTACCCCATAGAGTAATAAATGTGGTCTTCTCCATGTCTTCAGGTGCCATCTTAATTTGATTATACCCCGAGAAACCATCCATGAAAGAGAAAATGGAATGCTGAGCTGTGTTATCAACCAAAACATCGATCTGTGGTAGGGGAAAATCATCTTTGGGACTAGCTCTATTCAAGTCTCGGTAATCCACACACATCCGTACCTTTCCATCCTTTTTAGGGACAGGGACAATGTTGGCCACCCACTGAGGGTATTTTGCCACAGCTAGGAAACCAGCATCAAATTGCTTCTTAACCTCCTCTTTGATCTTTAAAAGCATTTCTGGCTTCATTCGGCGTAACTTCTGCTTTATTGGCGGGCATTCAGGTTTCAAGGGTAGTCTATGCTCGACAATGCTAGCATCTAGCCCAGGCATATCTTGATAAGACCAGGCAAAGACATCGCAAAATTCCATTAACAACTTGATTAAATCTTCTCTTTGTTCTCTGCTTAGGGTAGTGCCGATCTTGACTTCCCTCTTATTTTCTTCATTCCACAAATTAATGACCTCGACTATGTCTAGGTAGGGTTGAATCCCTTCATCCTCTTGCTCTAACAACCTTGTCATTTCAGGTGGTGGTTCACAATCTTCCCCACCTTCCTCATCAGCGTAGTCAACCGGGTGATCGAAGTCGGGAAACGGGGTTGCGACCACACTTTCCTCAAGGGAGATACTTTCGGATCTGCAATTTAGTGTGATATGGCAAATAAAAAGAAAGAACAAGCGAGTAAAAAGAAGGGCTTAAAACAAGGATAAGGGGTACACGAAGAGTTTTTTTTTGAATTACGATACGCGTTTATTGATGAAAATGATAAAAATAAGTTTCTTTCGTCTTTATTACATGGAAGGGTCCCAAAGCTTTAGGCAGAGCAGAGGGACGAATAAATACTTAAAGCATAAACAAATTACTTTGGCAAAACATTCAAAGTCGTGGGGAACTCGATGGCCTCCCAGTTATGAAGCTCTTGGCCTGGTGGACAAGCAATCACAAAATCAACGCTATCACAAGGGTCTTCCTCAATGACACCGACTTGGTCTGGAGGCATAAGTCCGGCGCTCCGAAAGCTCTGATAGAGATCACAGATGGGGATTCTTGCAGTACGAGGATCTCTGCCAGTAAGACGAGCAGCCCTTTTTTCTCTCTTCGCTTCCTCTACCCTTTTTCTGTCGGCAGCCGTGGGCCGGTATCCTAACCCAAAACCATTTCTGTTATCAAGAAGGCGTATTGGTTCTATTTCTCCATTCAAAGCACGTCCTAGCCCTCTTCCAGGTTCATACCCTCCACGCAGCATAATCTTTGCCATCATTAAAGATGCACTTGGCATGCAAGCTTTTGCCATTGTGGCTCCTTCCCCCACATAGGTAGCGTTTGCTATCTCTAATGCTTGGAAAGAAGTTTCAAGTGCCTCTTCTGCTGCCTCGACGTAAGGGGTTGACAGAGGCTTGCTGACCAGAAGGTCTTCCTCACCAGAAACAATTATCAGTTTGTTGTCAACTATGAATTTTAATTTTTGGTGCAGGGTAGAGGGCACCACTCCAGCAGAATAGATCCACGGCCCGCCTAATAAACAACTATAGGCAGGCGAGATATCCATGACTTGAAAAAGGACCTGGAACGTGCACGGCCCAACCTGTATGGGCAGCTCAATCTCACCCATAACCTCCCTCCGAGTTCCATCAAAAGCTCGTACTATTGTGGCACTTGGCTTCATAAAAGTCCTATCAAATGGTAATTTGGCCAATGTAGACTTTGGCATGACATTGAGGGATGACCCATTGTCAATAAGTACTTTTGCTAAGATGTAATCTCGGCATTTCACGGAGATATGGAGAGCCTTATTGTGCCCAATCCCCTCTGTTGGTATTTCGTCATCAGTGAAGGTCAAATAGTTATCTGCAACAATGTGCCCCACTATTCCCTGAAACTTATCAACGGGAATGTTATGACTGACATGAGCCTCATTTAGGACCTTCATCAACATCTTCCGATGTGGCTCAGAGTTCATCAGCAATGACAACAAGGAGATTTTTGCAGGAGTATGGGTCAGTTGGTCAAGCACTTGATATTCACTCTGGCGGATAAATCTTAAGAATTCATGGGCTTCTTCATCAGTCACGGCCCTTTTGATTTCACCATTGGCCCCTTCTTTGTTCACCTTAGCATTTCCGGTAACCTGATCCCTCTTCGGCTCTGGAGGGGCATATATTCTTCCACTTCAGGTTATACCTCCTACCCCTACAATATTTGTGACGGACGAAGGAGACGGGTCACCTGTTGCCGGGCTTGCAACGATCACATCTGCGTTGTACTTCCAAGGGACAGCCCGAGAATCTTTGAATGCAAACGGGGTGGGTGCTTGAATAGTGATGGTTGGTTGTACAGAAACAGGAGCTACTTGGGGATTTCTGGTGTAAAAAATTGTCAAGGGCTTAGGGATCCGTGCCCCTGTTTGTTCCTCGATCATGTTGACCTCATCTCCATGGCGTTTACAGACCTGCACAACATAGCTATCCATAAGGCTTTGAAGGACCTCACAGAAACCTTGATGTTCGGCAGTCTGTTCGCAATCATGTTTCGCACCCCAAGCTCCTTCAATTAACCCCCTTTCAAGCAACAGGGAATGATCTACCCTTAATGGCATTCTTATGTCAGTGACATTCTTAACGCACTCCTCATCATTTTCCAAGGCATTGACCTATGAATTTCCATGGTTGGGCAGGGGATTTGTGGCAACATTTGGGCTACCTTCCTTAAAGTTAATCCAGTCAGCTTTGATCAAATCCCTTACCTTATACTTCAAAGCCAAGCAATTTTCTGTGGAATGCCCTGGTGCCCCAGCATGGTAATCACAATGAGCGTTTGGGTCATATCCCCTTGGGTAAGGAGGTTGCAACGGTCTCATAGGGGATGGAGCTACCAGACCTTTCTGAACGAGGATTGGGAAAAGTTCGGTGTATGTTATAGGAATGGGATCGAACTGCACAGGAGAGCGTTCATTGTTGGAATTTCTTGTGTTTTGATTATGATTGGGTGGTCGAGCCACTTGTTGCGGGTGATGGTATGGCACGGGTTATGGTACTGGCGCTCTTACCATAGGTGGACGGAAGTGGGGAGTATAAGCTGTCGGGCTCTGAGTGGTAGCGGCCACATAAGGATTGGGAGCTTGAATCATAATAGGAAAGAATGGTCTTGGCGAAGGCGTCTTTTGATTAGAAGAGATGGAATTAGTTTCTCCATCCCTTTTCCCAGGCGCCGGCCTTCTTGTCATGCTTGCCCCAGATGAGCCCTGAATGATCTTTCCTGTTCGTATTCCGCTTTCCACTCTTTCCCCGATAGTCACAATGTCAGAGAAGTTGGATGAAACACTACCAATCATCTTGCCGTAGAAAGGTGATGGGAGCGTATCAATAAACATCGCGACTATTTCTTTTTCCGACAATGGGGGATCCACTTGTGCCGCTGTCTCTCTCCATCGTTGGGCATATTCCTTGAATGTTTCACTGTCCTTTTTCATCATGTTTTGTAAATGAACCCTGTTGGGTGCCATATCCATGTTATACTTGTATTGCCTAAGGAAGGCATCTGCCAGGTCCTTCCAATAACGGATATGGTTCCGATCAAGGTGAGCATACCATGTAAGAGCGGCCCCTGCCAGACTATCCTGGAAGCAGTGGATCAAGAGTTGGTCATTAGAAGAGTAAGACGCCATCTTTCGACAGTACATCGTGAGATGGTTCTTAGGACAAGTCATTCCCCGATACTTATCAAAGTCTGGCATCTTGAATTTGGGTGGGAGGACAACATCTGTGACTAAACGTAGCTCCGAGGCATCTATTAGTCCAAAACCTCCAGAGCCTTCCATCATCCTCAAACGCTCTTCTAAGATTTCTATCTTTTCCTTTCGAGGAGCTGTGACCATACGGGTTGCATCTTGGAAATTGGTCCCATAGGGGGTTCCGTATCCATATGGATAACCGAGTGGCTGGTTGAACGGAGGCAAAGCATGGGACTGGTTTGTTAGGCCTATATTTGGTGAAGGACCTTGGGGTTAGGCTATAGCCTGTGCAACATAACTCGGTTGGGTCACCTGAGCTCGTGTATTTTGGGCTTGTGTGTTGTAGGTCAGCTGGGTCATCGGGGCTTGTATATTCTGAGTTTGGTGATTTTATGGGTCAGGAGCTTGTGTGTTTTGGGCTTGGTGGAGTGATGGTATATTTGGCTGGGTAGGGTATGAAGTGTGAGGATTCATGGCTTGCTGGTCATGGGCGTCTTGGTTAGCGAGCGGGGGATAGTATCCTGGTGGAAGGCCATAAAGTGGAAAAGGTACTGGGTTGCCGTCAGGGCCGACAAATGTATGCTGTGCATAAGACTGGCCATAAGGTGACTGGGTCTCAATGACAGGGTTAGGTCTTCCAACATGAATGGTGACAGGGGGTGTTATTGTGTTTGGTACTTGGGTTCTTGCTGGGTCGGAACCAAGGGGGAGTGGTACAGTGGCAGGCTGCTGCTGGTTGTTCTCAATACCCGCAGAGGAAACCCCTTCTGTGATTCTCTTCTCCAGGAGCTTGGTTAATTCGGCTACTTGTTCTTTTAGCTGATTGAACTCGCTTCTGAAATCTTTATCCCTGATTTCTGCTTCGGCCATGAGTCTCATTTGGAGTCGAGTCGAATAAGGATGTTTACCCGTAATGTCTATTGTAAGTGAAAACACGAAATTGTTAAAAAAGAAAGCATTAAATAAAAATGGTAAACGAAAAAAAAAATAAACAGTATGGTGCACAAAGTTATCGCGGAACTCGGCCAGTAACCTCCAACCATTCCTCAGAACGTCACATTCAAGAGTAATAAGTATGTGATAAATGGAAATTAACATGAGACAGTTGTGGGGACAAAAGAATCCTTCTTTCTGAATTTCAAAGTACATTACTGCTGCCAATTTTTATACAAGAAAAGTAAATCAGCCATTCCTAGCTCGGGCAATCATGTCCCTCATTTTACAAATCCTTTCCTTACAGTAATCAAGGAAGTTTACAATTTCTTTTGGGGTACTAAGAGGGTTAACCATCCCCTTAGCTTGCTTTAGTAGGAGTGGGAGGTCTTCGAGGACTCCATTAGCCAAATGTGCCAAGTGGGCAAAGCGATTCATCCATGAATGAATAACTTCATCTTGTTGTGTCATTTCAGCTTTCAAAACACGGATAGCTTCACGATATTCTTGCTCAGTATCCATCGCGTGCTGTCGCTTGCCGTTTATCTCTCGCTGGCAAGCTTTTACCACCTCATTAAGCTGATGCTCTAATTGACCAACTTGCAGTTGTAGGAGCTCTTTTTGTACCAAGGCAATTTGCTCATTCTCTTTGGCTTTTTCCAACATATCCCTCAAGAGTTGCTTGTCAGCCAACATAGTATCCCTTTGCTTGCTCTTCATCCTCAGTTGAGTATTAGCTGTTCGGAGGCATTGACTTTGCTTCCTCAAGTAATCTCTTTCAACTTTCCGCTTCTTTCCAATCTCCTTGATGGTCCGCTTACTTTCTGAGTTCTCCCTTTTTTGAAGGGCACATTCTTGTTGAGATTTTAGCAAGTCTTCCTCTAGCTTCTTATTTTTTACAATTAACTCCTCTATCTTGGCTTTCAAGGCCTCCTCTTCAAGAGTAGGTGAGGGAACAGGTATTCTTGTCGGGAGATGGGAGGAACTTTTGAAAGGCATCTTGACAATGGAAACTCTATTCAGGATCCATCGGTAGTATTCGTCCTTCACGGCATGGCTTCGAGCTCCCAGTTCTTTTCCTTGCCTGTGGACCATCTTCCACGCATTTGCTATATCCCGAATAGCAGAGGTATAATCTCCTTTTGAGTAGCGAAGGACAAAAGGAATGAGTGATTCTTCATCAGGTGGCCCAAGCAATGGATAAGCTAACTGCCGTTTGGCTATGACAGGGTTGTAGTTAATGCATCCTTGTGTACCCATAAAAGGAACATTCAGGTAGCTTCCATAATGATGAATAATGGTGTCAACCTTCAACCATTATGGATACCACCTTACTTTGTCAGCTGTGAGCCCCGTCAAGTGATTGGCCCATTCACGCCCGTTTTTTGTTACTAACTGGCATAATTTCAGATCAGAAATAGGACATTCAACTTTGCCGACTTGGTGGAAGACATGTGACGTGAGCCACACATACAGAGCAGGTAGACAACAAATGATTCTTTTTCCACCTTGTGTAGAACAGAAGTCCATGGTGTAATATATATTTGCCAAGGTAGTAGTGACGGGATTTTCAGACTTGAATTTATAGGCAAGGAAAATGCCAATGGCATCATAGTCTATGTAATTGTCAATGTTGGGGAACAAGATTACACCATAAATGGTTAAAGCCAAAGTATCCATGAAGGCTTCCCAATCTCCCTTCTCAGCCAGCAAGTGTATGTGCCTCTCAAAATATTCCCGATCAAACCCCAGGACTTGATTTCTATTTAGCTGCTTACTTCTTAAGACTTCCGGATTAATCCTTAGGATATCAGCGATGGTAAGAACATTCGCATGGCATCCAAGGTGGCGGTAAGGCATTTGTCCCTCTAGTGGCATACCCAGAATCTGTTCGAACTCCTCAACAGACGGAGCTAATTGAAAGTCTTGGAAAGTGAAACAACGGAGAGGTGGATCATAAAACTGAATCAAAGCAGTAATTGCTTCGACTTATACTTCCACTTCTAGCAACTTTAGGATCCTCCCATATTTCCTTGAAAAAAACATTTTCTGATTCATATCCAATTTCTTGCCTAATGCTTGCAGACTGGTTGTATCGACCTTCCTAGCCCTGACATGCAGTAATTTTTTCAACTCAGGTATATTTGTACCACAACTATCCGATCTCATGTTAATTTCCATACTTTCACTCAGAGGTGCTGGCTAAGCTCTTGATAACTTCCTGTGAGAACATGAGAAATGAGAAAATCAGTCACTAGAACTGACGTGTTTTGCAAATCGATACTTCCCTAGTAACTTTGAAAATATTTTTGTGTTCAGGGAAGTTTCGATTTGACAAAACTTATGACAAATGAGAGCTACGGATTTTCTGATCATTGTTAATAAAAAAAAAATTTGATTTTTTTTTGATTTTTTTTTGATTCAAAACGTCCGTAACTCAAATCCCAAAGACTTGTGCACAAAGAGAAAGAACTATTTGCCCCTTAAAGAATCACTAGTTAAAAGTGTCATTTTTTTGAAAAAAGTAGTTCACTAATCGGGCAAGTAATCCTCTATTTTGGATTAGAAGGAAAAGTGAGAATGAGAAAAGGTAGAATTAAAGTTTGCCCCTTCGTGCCTTAAGGTGGGTTTTTCTGGAGGTCTCGTAATGGTTCTAAGGTTCATCTATCAGTGATACCTCGCATTAGGTGGCTTGTTCTAAAACTTCTAAAGGTCACTAGAGCCAAGATCCTATTCATGATGTTGATCACAAATAGTAAGAAGTATACTAAGTGTGAGCACCATGAATAAGTCAAACTCTAGCTGAGATTCTCACGGTAACCAGACAGGAAGTACATCCCAAATGGCTCTGCTATCAACCTCCCCTAATCTTAAGTTTTATTTGGGCCCGGGTATAGGGTCCCACTCAAAAGTGTGTGCAAATTATGAGTGTAGTGTGTGAAAGAGGCATTCAATACCCGTACCTTAGTCACCCTGCACATAGAACGAACACAGAGCAACAAAATAAAGTCGACTACCCTAGGGTTCAATGATCACACAGATATTTACAGAACATAAATAATTGAATACAAACAAAATAGAAACTAAACATTGACAAGGGAATAAAATAAAGGAAGAAGTTAAATAATTAATATGCAAATTAAAACACGCGCTATCAAATTGACTGGCTTGACTCTCTAAGTCCCCAGCGGAGTCGCCATCTGTCGCGACCGGGATCGCGGCGGCGCGGCCGACCCTCGAAACGATTTTAAAATGATAAACAGGGAGTCGCCACCAATATTTTTTAGGATAAAATAGTGGAAAAACCTTTTGTTAAAGCACTGGTTATAAAAATGAGGTTCCATGATTCGGGAGTCTGATTACAGGTGAGGAAGGTATTAGCACCTCACAACTGTCCGTTAAAAACGGTTACCTCAATTTGATAGCGCGCATTATAATTAACCCAATAATTATTTTAACTTCTTCATAAAAAGAAAAATGTACGGAAGGACAAAATAAACAAAAATATAAACAAAGATCAACACAAAATATTTACATGAGATTAACAGGACGTCTCGTCCAAATTAATCTCGCTCCGCCTTTTTAAAGAGATATTAAGAAAATGAGATTAACAGGACGTCTCGTCCAAATTAATCTCGCTCCGCCTTTTTAAAGAGATATTAAAAAATGAGATTAACAGGACGTCTCGTCCAAATTAATCCTGCTCCGCCTTTTTAAAGAGATATTAAAAAAAAATGAGATTAACAGGACGTCTCGTCCAAATTAATCTCGCTCCGCCTTTTAAAGAGATATTAAAAAAAAATGAGATTAACAGGACGTCTCGTCCAAATTAATCTCGCTCCTCCTTTTGATGGCAAAACAAAACAAAAAAAAAAGAAACTCTAAAAATTAAATAAAGAAAGGTGGGCCCGACAGGAACTGTTTCCCGCTCCTACGTATTCTCGAACTTTCGAGAAATCAGGGTCACGTAGTTCTTTAAGTGTTTTTTTTTAGGAAAAGATTAGGAAGATATTGATGGGGATCATTTTTATGAAGAATCCATACAAGGCGAAGTGCTTCGCACGTGCACGGATCCTAAAAGGGTTGTGTAGACGGGAGTGCTCCCGTACGACACTATTTTTTTTACAAAATCACTTATTTTATTAGATGTACTTGTTAGGGAAAAGGATAAAATAAGAAAATGACACACAGACAATCATAACCAACAAATAGCAAACTCACGGGAAAGTAAAAGACTAAAAGTAAAGGAGATAAAGAACAGAGTGGAACCGGTGTGAAGGGCACGGAACCGGTGTGGGGAAGTCAAGCACAGTGACGATGTCTGGCCGGTTTCAGATTTGCACGCTGACAGGAACAATGGACCGGAGTCAGATCCAAATCTTGAAAACTGAAGGACGCAACCGGTGTCGTGGGAAGTTGATCCGAGGTGAGTTACTGGGTACGGTGCAAAGACGATGTGTAAGAGCAATGAAGACAGTAATAGGGCAAGGCAGCGAAGAACTAGAACGGGATGGATTCTGTGTGGAGACGGTGTGAGTACGGGGTAGGGGCGATGGACAGGGCAACAACTTTGAATACTCAGAATTCCCAAGCTTCCCAAAGCTGAGGGGTTTATATTGGTGATTATGACAGGTTATAGGCTTCCAGCGGAGGAGGATCTTTAGAAGGTCTTAAAGAAATTAGAGAGAATTTTGAGGAAAAAAGAAGCTTCTTTGCGAATTGAGTCTCTCCCCCAAAAACGTCCGCCCCCGTAGCTTCTTTGGCTGGGGCATTTATAGGGCCTTAAGGCCATGGGTTGAGGGTTTGGGACAGCCAGAATTCCCACTCACTCATACGCGTAGTGGTGTGCAAACCTGGCCATTAACCGTTCGTGGGGAGCAGGATTTCGGCATGGCATTTTTAATTGTCCACTTCCGCCCCCCTGTCTGCCACTTTTGGGGAGTGCGATTCCAGATCATCGTGCATAAACTTCCGACCTCGTCCATCCGTTGTCAGATCTGTGACATCGGTTAGCGAAGATATCGGTTGGACGGAGTCTCCTTTGATCCGATGTGGCATCTCGGGAACCTTTTCCAATGTCCAACGCCGGTTGAGCCTTTCAAAGTAATCACAGGGGCGGTATCCTCTTTCCTAGTCTGGGTCCACCACTAGCCGGTGTGCCTATTTTGTTCTGATCCCTTTCCTTGGGGCCGGAGTGGCCTGTTACTCCTCACGACATCGGTCCGGTGTTAACTTAGGCCTTGTCCACTGTTGCCAGTTTCTTTAAGGCTGGGTCTAGTGTTATAACAATTTAGGCCGGACCGAAAGAGGTGTTCACATGCCAGTTTTGACGATTAGGGTTCCACTGGGAAAGAGAACTTGGGAAGTGCCAGCTTTGGCGATTGTGGTTTCACTGGGGATGCCAATCTACTGATTTCTCTTGGGGAAGACTTTTGGTCCAGATTTTTTCTGGTGTCAGGTTCTTCATTTCAGTGTGACGTAGTTCCATCACCCTTCAAAACAGATGGTTAGAAGCACGAGTAACAAAAGAATTAACATTTCGAGCGACCTTTCCTAAGAGATAGGCTTTCAAGATAACTCATGGATGAGATAGAGACAATTCTTTCTTCCAGGAACATAATTAGCAGAATTGGTTATGCTTTCTCATGGGCCGGGTCTGACGCCAGGATACATTTCGTTTCACCACGACTTTTCATTTCATCACTTTTCATTTCAAAAAATTTTCTTTTAAGAAAAACTTGTTCGTTTATAAGATTCAGCTGTAGACTCAGGGGAAGGAAAGGCAAAATTTATTTATTCTTGAACATAAGGTATGTACATTGGTAATGAAGGTAACGGTAACACAAACATATGTATAAATAATTCAAAAGGTGGGGGAGAAAGAAGGTCTTTTGAACCCTCCAGCGATTCCCTACGAGCGATGAGAATTCGGATCCTTTCTCACGACTTCGAGACCATCCTCTGACTTTGCTTCTGGGAAATGATTTGACAAAGACTTGCGTGCCTGATCAATTTTCCTTCTTTGAAGAGTTTATGTCATTATGCCTGAACTCGTGGTTCTTATTCTGCCCGAGCCGCCCTTCCGGGTTTTCGACTCATCAAGTAGCTCTAATTTTTGCCTAGGCTGCCCTTTGGGTTTTCAGCCTAGCGAGCATTTTCTTTCTTCTCTTTTTTTCTTTTTCTTTTCTTTTTTTCTTTTTTTCTTTTTTTTAGGCAAAATATTTCTTCACCGCGTCGGCGTTTACAGGCATTGGCAGATCCTCTCCATCCATGTTGGTGAGAATTAGAGCTCCTCCAGAGAAAGCCTTCTTCACGACGTATGGTCCTTCGTAATTAGGCGTCCATTTCCCTCGGATGTCCTTTTGGATTGGCAAGATTTTCTTGAGGACTAGGTCTCTTTCTTGGAACCGTCGAGGCCGTACCCTCTTTTCAAATGCTTGTTTCATACGCCTCTGATACAACTGACCATGACAAAGGGCAGTCAATCTCTTCCCATCAATCAGATTTAACTGGTCATGTCGAGTTTGGACCCACTCAGCTTCTTTTAATTCTGCCTCCATTATCACTTGAAGAGAAGGGATCTCTACTTTGAAAGGCAGGACTGCCTCTATACCATAAACCAAGGAGAATGGGGTCGCCCCGGTTGAGGTTCGGACTGAGGTACGATACCCATGTAAAGCAAAGGGGAGCATCTCACTCCAATCTCTGTAAGTTACAACCATTTTCTGTACAATCTTCTTGATGTTTTTATTGGCTGCCTCGACTGCCCCATTCATTTTAGGGCGATACGAGGAGGAATTATGATGGTGGATTTTGAAGCTTTCACAAAGTTCCTTCATCATTTTGTTGTTCAAATTCATACCATTATCAGTGATGATCTGACTCGGCAGACCGTACCGGCATATCAGTTCACGCTTGACGAATTTAATCACAACATTCCTTGTCATATTGGCGTATGAAGCAGCTTCTACCCACTTTGTGAAATAGTCGATAGCGACCAAAATGAAACGATGACCATTTGAGGCTTTCGGCTCGATGGGCCCAATGACATCCATACCCCACATCGAAAAGGGCCATGGTGCTGACAAGACATTAAGAGAAGATGGGGAAGCGTGAATATGGTCCGCGTATATCTAACATTTGTGACACTTGCGAACATAGGCGAAACAGTCTGTCTCCATGGTCATCCAATAGTAACCATCCCTCAAGATCTTTCTTGACATGGTGTGCCCGTTAGTGTGAATTCCAAAACACCCCTCGTGAACATCCCTCATGATTTTATTTGCTTCATCGGTGTCAATGCAACGAAGAAGGACAGAGTCGTAGTTTCTCTTATAAAGCACATCACCGTTTAAGAAGAAACCCATGGCGAGCCGTTGCAGTGTTCTCTTATCATTCTCTGTGGCGCCTTCGGGATATTCTTGACTTTGGACGTACCTCTTGATATCGTAGTACCAAGGTTTCCCATCTGACTCCTTTTCAATCACTTGGTAATATGCAGGCTCGTGGTGCCGTTCTATTTCAATGAGAGGCATGTCGCAATCATTGCTTACCTTGAACATTGATGCTAGGGTGGCCAAAGCATCAGCCATTTGGTTATCCTCCCGGGGAACATGGTGAAAAGAAATGTCATCGAATTCCTTAATCAACTCTTTGATGTGAGCTTGATAGGGAATTAATTTGCTGTCTCTAGTCTCCCATTCTCCTTTTAGTTGGTGAATGACCAGGGCAGAATCCCCGTATACTTCCAATTTCTTCACCTTGGCATCCAATGCTGCTTGGATTCCCAGAGAACATGCCTCATACTCAGTGATGTTATTGGTACAATCAAAACACAGTCGAGCACAAACGGGGATGAGTTCTTTATCGGGTGAGATGAGGATTGCTCCGATTCCGTGTCCTAGTGCGTTAGAAGCACCATCAAACCTTAAGGTCCATTTGTCCTTTTGGGCCCCTTCTTCATTAAACAGGGCCAAGATATCTTCATCCGGGAAGTCAAACTGCATGGGCTGATAATCTCTTATGGGTTGATGAGCTAGGTAGTCAGCCAGAACACTTCCTTTTATAGCCTTCTGAGTGACATAGACTATATCGTACTCAGTTAGCAGGACCTGCCATCGAGCAATCCTTCCGGTTAAGGCAGGTTTTTCAAAGATATATTTGACAGGATCCAGTTTGGAAACCAGCCAAGTAGTGTGACTTATCATATATTGCCTTAAACGTCGGGCTGCCCATGCTAACACGCAACAAGTCCTTTCCAGAGTAGAATACCTCATCTCACAGTCAGTGAACTTCTTGCTCAGATAATAAATGGCATGTTCTTTCTTCCCAATCTCATCATGTTTCCCCAACACATAACCCATGGATTCTTCTAACACTGTAAGGTACAAAATGAGTGGTCTCCCCGGGATAGGTGGGATCAAAATTGGCGGATTCTGCAAGTACTGCTTTATCTTCTCAAAAGCCTTTTGACAATCCTCATTCCATTGAACTGGTTGATTCTTACGGAGCAATTTGAAAATTGGCTCGCATGTTGCTGTCAACTGTGAGATGAAGCGAGCGATGTAATTTAATCTCCCCAAAACCCTCTAACTTCCTTTTCTGTACAGGGAGGAGGCATTTCAAGAATGGCTTTAACTTTGTCAGGGTCGACCTCTATGCCCCTCTTACTTACTATGAATCCCAGTAATTTCCCGGATCTCGCGCCGAAGGTACACTTAGCCAGGTTCAGCCTAAGCTTGAATTTCCTCAACCTTTCGAAAAGTTTCCTTAGGTCTACCAAATGTCCTTCATCCGTTTTAGACTTGGCAATAATATCATCCACGTAGACCTCTACCTCCTTGTGCATCATGTCATGGAAAATGGTTACCATGGCCCTTTGATAAGTTGCCCCGACATTTTTTAGACCAAAAGACATCACTTTATAACAGAAAGTTCCCCACAAGGTGACAAATATGGTTTTTTCCATGTCATCAGGCGCCATCTTAATCTGGTTGTATCCGGAGAAACCATCCATGAATGAAAAGATCGTATGTTGCGCTGTATTGTCGACCAGAACATCAATCTGAGGCAGAGGAAAATCATCCTTGGGGCTAGCCCTGTTCAAATCGCGATAGTCCACGCACATTCGTACTTTGCCATCCTTTTTTGGGACTGGGACGATATTTGCCACCCATTGTGGGTATTTTGCCATGGCTAAGAATCCGGCATCAAATTGCTTCTTGACTTCTTCCTTGATTTTTAAAAGCATCTCGGGCTTCATACGTCGCAGTTTTTGCTTTACTGGCGGGCATTCGGGCTTTAATGGTAACCTATGTTCGACGATGCTATTGTCCAGTCCCGGCATATCTTGGTAAGACCAGGAAAAAACATCGCTGAACTCTCTCAACAACCTAATCAGTTCCTGCCTTTGTTCTTTACTCAACGAGGTACCGATTTTGACTTCCTTTTTATCCCCTCCAACTCCCAAATCGATAACTTCGGCTATCTCTAAGTAGGGTAGAATTTCCCTATCCTCTTGTTCCAATAACCGGGTTAACTCAGGCGAGGGATCGCAGTCTTCATCATATTCCTCATTGGCACAATCAGTCAGACAATCAGAATCGTGAAGTAAGACCGGATTCTCACTACTCTCAGATGAATCGCTTTCGGATCTGCATTTCAGTGTATTATAGCAAATGAAAAGGAAATCAAGCAAGAGGAAGGTTTAAATAATAGGTTATTAAACAGATCAAGTTATTTGGAAACTGATGGCATTTATTAATCAAATAAGCGAACAAGTTTCTTTGTTACAAAATGAGACCCCAAAGCATAGCTAAGGGATCGAACAGAAAACATGATTACTTTGATGAAACGGTAAAAATCGCAGGGAACTCTATGATCTCCCAGTTATTCAGTTCCTGACCAGGCGAGCCAACATACACAAATCCGGGACCTTCATCAAGATCATTTTGGATCACGGCCACTTGATCTGGAAACATCACTCTGACGCTCCTGAAGCTCTGGTAGAGGTCACAGATGGGGATTTTCATAGTGTTGAATGCACGCCTGGTATGACGAGTAATCCTCTTCCCTTTCCTCTTTTCTTCTACCCTTTTTTGGTCTTCAGCGGTAGGTTGGTATCCCAGGCCATATCTGTTTTTGTTCTCAGGGAGGCAGACAGGTTGAATTCTTCCTTCCAGTTCTCTTCTGAGCCATTTTCCTGGCCTATATCCTTCCCGTAGCATGGTCTTCGCCACTGCTAATGGTACATTTGGGAAAGACATACTTGTGGCATTGGCTATCTCCAAAGCCTGGAATGATGTCTCGAGGGCTTCCTCGGTTGCCTCTACATAGGGGGTAGTAACTGGCTTACTGACCAGAAGATCCTCCTCTCTAGAAACGATTACCAGTTTGTTATCAACGATGAACTTTAGTTTCTGGTGTAAAGTGGAAGGAACTACCCCTGCTGAATGGATCCATGGCCTCCCCAACAAGCAACTATAGGCGGGCATGATATCCATTACTTGGAAGAGAACTTGAAAAATACGGGGTCCAACTTGTATGGGTAGTTCAATTTCGCCTATGACCTCCCGTCGGGTCCCATCAAAAGCTCTTACTACCATGGAGCTCGGTCTCATGCATGCCCCATCTATGGGCAACTTAGCCAGTGTAGACTTAGGCATCACATTCAAGGATGATCCGTTATCGATGAGCACTTTTGCCATAATATGGTCTTGACATTTCATAGAGATGTGCAGAGCTTTGTTGTGTCTTTTCCCTTCTATCGGCACCTCGTAATCCGTGAAAGTCAGATAGTTACTGGCCACTATATGTCCGACGATACCTTCAAACTTATCAACAGGCAAGTCATGCTTTACGTGTGCCTCACTCAGCACCTTCATCAGTGCGTTCCGATGTGATTCGAAACTTGTCAGCAGAGATAATAAGGAGATCTTGGCGGGGGTATAGTTCAACTGATCCAATACCTGGTAATCGCTATGGCGGATGAATTTTAAGAACTCCTTAGCCTCTTCCTCAACCACAACCTTCTTTGCCTCGCCGGTAATCCCAACCTTCCCAGTTTTAACTTCCCCAGCAGCCTTGTCTTGCTTTGTCTCTGAAGGCGCATATACTCTCCCACTCTGGGTCATTCCGCCTACTCCGGCGATGTTGGTAACCGATGAAGCAGGCACCGGATCAACTATCACAGGATTGGAAACAACTACGTCCGTGTTGTACTTCCAAGGCACGGCGTGGGAGTTGTTATACGGGAATGGAGCAGGTGGCTGGGCCGTAATAGTGGTTCTGGCAGGGGTCTGCGTTAGCGACGCATTTTTACTATAAAATATGACTAGGGGTTTTGGGGCCCGAAGTCCAGTCTGTCCCTGTATCATATTCACATCATCTCCGTGGCGCCTGCAGACTCGTACAGTGTGACTGTCCATAAGCCTTTGGAGGGTTTTTCAAAACCCTTGCTGCTTTGCCGACCGGGCATCATTGAAGTCCTCATCCTATTTGTCCTTTACTAACCCTACCTCAAATATAAAGGAGTGAATTTCCTTTAGAGGCATTTGAATGTCTTCAACATTGGATGTATACTCTACATCTTCCCCGATAGCATTGACCCCAGGCCCCTCATGATTAGGCAAAGGGTTTGTTGTTACATTCGGACTTCCTTCTCGGAAGCTTATCCAATCTGCCTGAATCAGGTCCCTTACCTTATATTTTAAAGCCAGGCAATTTTCAGTAGAATGACCTGGTGCACCCGCATGGTAATCGCACCGGGCATTAGGGTCATACCCCCTGGGATAAGGTGGCTGTAGTGGTCTCAAGGGACAAGGTACTATTAGGGTTTTTTCAATGAGGTGAGGCAAGAGTTCAGTATAGGACATTGGGATGGGATCGAACTGGGGTGGAGCGCGGTCGTTGTTCCTCCTTTGGATATTTGGATTTGGCGGTGGGTTGGCTTGTGGTGTTTGGTGTGGTGTCTGTGGTGGTGCAGGTGGTCGTACAATGGTTGGTCTGAATTACGGTGGATTATGGTTTGGAATGGCTGCCACATACGGGTGTGTCATGCTGGGATATACTGGTGAAAGGCTAACGGGGGTAGGTGGTCCTGCCAGGTTCCTTCTCTGGTTGTGAGAGACTAAGTTGGTCTCCCATTCTCTCCTCCTATTTTCGCCAAGTGCAGGTCTTCTTACAGCTCCTGTCCCAGATAGACTTCAGACTATCTTGCCGGTCCTTAGTCCATTTTCTATTCTTTCTCCAATAGTGACAATATCGGAGAAGTGGGACGAGACACTTCCAATCATCTTTTCATAGAAAGGAGTTTGAAGCGTATCTATGAACATAGTAATCACCTCCTTTTCAGACAGAGGTGGGTCAACCTGTGCCGCCACTTCGCGCCACCTCTGGGCGTACTCCTTGAACGTCTCGTTATCTTTCTTGGTCATGTTCTGCAACTGTCCCCTATCCGGGGCCATGTCCAAGTTATATTTGTATTGTTGCATGAACGAGTCTGCTAGGTCTTTCCAGCAGCGTATACGAGAACGTTCCAAATGATTGTACCATGTCAGGGGAGCCCCAACCAGGCTGTCCTGGAAACAATGAATCAGCAAAGGGTCATTTGACGCATGTAAAGCCATCTTACGGCAGTACATGGTTAGATGATTCTTCGGGCATGTTAACCCTCTGTACTTGTCAAAATCGGGCGTCTTGAATTTGGGAGGGATGACGACATCAGGGATCAGGCAAAGTTCAGCAGCAGTTCCCGTCCCAAATCTGTTTGTCCCTTCCATCTCCCTTAATCGCCTTTCCAAGAATTCCAACCTTTCTTCCTGGGTGGTAGTAACAGCACTTGGACCGGCAGCGGTATGTTGACCAACCTTCCCATATTGTTGGTAGGATGAACCAGGTCAGTGTTTGGTATGAAGGTATCAGGTCTAGCAGTGGTTCGGGGTATATGGATGGTATGAGCAGGCTGTGCTTGGGCTGTTTGCGTTTGGGCGGCTTGAGCATGAGTGGGTGGTGCTTGGGTGGCTTGTGCTTGGGTAGGTAGGTTGTTTGGTTGATTAGTGTTGGGTTGGGCAGTGATGGGAATTTGGTCTTGGTAGCAAGGTTCTTCCTGGAGTGGTGGAAAATACCCGTGTGGTAAACCATACGGAGGAAACGGAATAACATTTCCTTCCTCGTCCACAAAGGTGTGTTGTTGCGTGTCTGCGGGATTTGGTCTCCTTATGCGAATAACGAGGGGAGGCGCGGCGGTCCTGGGGTCAGACCCTGTAGCTGGATCCTGACCATGATGAGAGGTGGGTGGTTGTTGTCGGGCGTCTTCAACCCCTGCAGAAGATCCCCCTTCTGCGACCCTCTTTTCCAAGAGCTTGGCCATCTCGGCCATCTGTTCCTTGACTTGAGCGAGCTTGGCCTTCAAGTTCTCATTTTCTTGCTCTATGTCAGCCATGAGTTTCTTCCTAAGCCTGGTCTCGTAAGGATGTCTACCCGTAATGTCTAAAGGATCACGTCAAGCGGTTAGAGAAATAAAAGGAATAGTTAAAGAAGATAAAACGAACATAAATAGGCATACGCAGGATACAATTCCAAATTTGACACGTATTCCTTAACCTTTCCCCAGAACGTCACGTTCAAAAGTACTTGGTAAAACAGTAGATTGGAAATTAACATGAGACAACTTGCGTAGATGAAAAGAACTTCATAATTTTATTTCTCCAAATGATACAATGTTGCTAGAAAGACTCAGGTTACAAAACTTTAGCCACTCCTAGCTCGGGCAACCATGGCCCTCATTTTATAAAGCTTTTCCTGGCAATAACACAGAAATGATGATATCTCTTTGGGAGTGGACAGGGGGTTAACCATGCCTTCGGCTTGCTTCAGCATTGTGGGAAAATCTTCCAGTACTCCATTGGTTAGATAAGCCAATTTAGCGAAACGGTCCATCCATAAATGAATGACTTCATCCCGTTGAGCTAACTCAGTCCCCAAAACTCGTGTGGCTTCTTGGTAGCGGCGTTCGGCATCAAGGGTTTTCTTCTGTTCAGCATGTATTTCTTGCTCATAAGCTCTCATCGTTTCATCAAGCTATTGCTCCAATTTGTGGACTTGAGTTTGTAGCATTTCTTTTTGCATCAAAGCCTCCTTTCCCTTCTCCTTGGATTGTACCAGCATGTTCTTTAAAACTTGTTTTTTGGCCAATACAGCATCGCTCTGCTGACCCTTCATCTTCAGCTACGAATTGGCCGCCCGAAGGCATTGATCTTGTTTTATTCTGTAATCTTCATCAATCTTTCTCTTTTTTCGTATTTCTTCCATAGCATGTCTTCCTTCGGAGTTCTCTTTCCTATGGAGGGCGTATTCTTGTTGGCATTTCAAGAGGTCTTCTCCCAGTTTTTGATTCCTTGCCTTTAGCTCTTCTACTTGGGCCTTTAGCGATATGGTAACCCTGTCCTCCACAATGCACGGCGGAGGAACTGTGTCCTCAGGTTGGTATGAAGGGCTCTTGAAAGGCAATTTCACGATGGAGACTCTGTTTACCACCCACTCCGAGTATTCAACTCTCACAGCGTGGCTTCGTGATCCTAGTTCTTTGCCCATCCTATGGACCTTCTTCCAGGCATTGGCTATGTCCCGAATAGTGGAGGTGTAATTCCCATTCACATAGTACAGAACGAAAGGAGTAAGTAGTGCTTTGTCCGGCGGCCCAAGTAGAGGATAAGCCAACTGCCGCTTAGCAATAACAGGATTATAATTGATGCAACCTTGTGTCCCCATTAGAGGAACATTTGGATATCCCCCACAGCTATAAATGATGGACTCAACTTCTAGCCATTGAGGACACCACCTCACCTTTTCTGCTGTAAGGCCTACAAGGTGATTAGCCCATTCACGCCCATTCTTTGTTGTCAACTGACACAACTTTAAATCAGAGATGGGACACTCGGCTTTGCATAGTTGATGAAAAGCGTGGGATGTGAGCCACACATATAGAACAGGCAAACAACAAATAATCCTCTTTCCTCCTTGGGTATGGCAGAAATCCAAGGTGCAATAGAGATTGGCCAACACTGCTATGACGGGATTCTCCAGTCTGTGCTTGCGAGCGATGAAGACACCTATAGCATCATAATCTACGTAGTTGTCTAAGTTAGGGAATAAGACAACTCCGTAAATAGTGAGAGCCAAGGTATCAATGAAAGCTTCCCATTCTTCCCTCTCTGCCAGGACATGCATGTGCTACTCCAGAAATTCCCTAGTAAATCCGGGAATCTGGTTTCTGTTCATTTATACTCCTTTTAACGTTTCAGGGTGGACCTTCAAAATACGAGCGACAGAAGTGACTGACGCATGATGGTCCAAATGGCGATAAGGAATCTGTCCTTCCACTGGCATCCCCAATATTTGTTCAAACTCTTCTACGGAGGGTGCCAGTTGAATCTTGAAAACTGAAACATCGGAGGGGTGAGTCATAGAATTGTGCCAGAGCTGTGATGGCTTCTGTTTGGACGTCTACCTCCAAGAGTTTCAGGATCTTCCCATACTTCCTTGTGAAATCATCTTTTGTGTCAAGCTCAGTTTTTTCCCTAGTGCTTGTAAACTGTCAGTATTGACCTTTCTAGCCTTGAGGTGCAATAACTTCTTCAATTCAGTCACCCCTATATCACAATTACTGTGTCCCATGTTAATTTCCATACTGTCTTAGAAATACCAACAAATTCGAAATCGTCCCCTGCGAACATCAAGACAAAGAATGGAATCAGTTATTATCAAGTCCTAAAGATCAGTGTTCCTCCCAGGGATTTGATACAAGTTAAAAAAAATGGGGGGAACATGGATTTCCAAAACTCATGCAAGCTCAAAAGTCGTAGGTTTTCCCAATCGTCATTGCCACTTCAACCAGAGGGAAATGAGGTATAATTTTTTTGTGGATTTTTCCTTTGACGATTAGGAGAACCTACGACTTTAGACTCAGAGATACATGACAAAAAAGAGAGAATCATCTATTCACCCGAAGAATACTTGTGTGTTCCAAAAATTTTCCAAGACTAAGCGAATCTTTGGATGATAGATGATCCCTTTTTAATAACAGGAAAGTGAAAATGACATAAGGTAGAGTAAAGTTTGCCCTTTCGTGGCCTAAGTCAGGTTTTGTTGAAGGTTTTCTCTGGACCCTAGGGCTTGTCTAAAAGTGACTCTTCACACCGGGTGGCTTATACTAGACTTCTAGAAGGTCACTAGAGCCAAGATCCTACCCATGACAGGGACACAACAATGGGGAACCACTAGGTGCGTATGTCACAAGAGGTCGAACTCTAGTTGGGGTTCTCACGAGCACCGGATAGGAAGTACATCCTATACGATTCCGTATACCAACCCCTCCTAGCTTAAGTTTCATTTGGGGCCCGGGTATAGGGCGCCACTCATAAGTGTGTGCGAGTAATTTGTGAGTGTAGTGTGTGAAAGGGCATTCAATACCTTTTTACCTTACCCCATTCTGCACATAGAACAAACACAAAACAAATATACAAAGTCATCTACCCTAGGGTTCAATAATTACAGGAAAGTAATATGGTCCTCTATCCTAGGGTTCAACAGACATGCAAAACAATAGACAATGAAATAGATAACAAGATACAATTAAAACAAGAACAAACATTCACAACAAATTACAAAAAATAAACAAGGGGAAGAAATCCCATCTAACAAAGGCTATATATAAAAATACGCTTTCAACCAAACTGGCCTGACTCTCTTAAGGGTCCCCAGAGGAGTCGCCATCTGTCGCAACCTGGATCGCGACGGCGCGGAGAACAAGAGAGAATGGGTGGAATGAAACAGGGAGTCGCCACCAACGTTTTTATCCATAGGAAAAACACTGGAAAAAACTAAGTTCAGTAAAGCACTGGTTAAAATTGAGATTCAAGTCCGGGAGTCGGTTACGAGTAGGGAAGGTATTAGCACCCTACATCGCCTGTCAGAAACAGTACCAAGATTGAAAGCGTAATATAAATAGCCTTAAACAAAATATGGTTTCTTCCCTTACTTTTATTTTGAAAATGATAGAATGGAGTAGAGAACTGTACAGACATAGAATGTTGAAGCGAGGTCAATGGGACGTTTCGTCCGAATTAAGCTCGACTTCGATATGAGACAGAGAGGGTGAGAGAATGCCAATAAGACGTCTCGTCTAAATTAAACATCCTCGGGTAAAAAGGATAGGGATAGGAAAGAGATAAGCGGGACGTCTTGTCCTAAGTATCCCTTCCCTATGAATTGTAGCGAGGTTTGAACAAAACTAGAGGGAAATCAACAAGACGTCACGTCTAAATTGATTTTCACGAAAACGACAAAAATAACAACACGAAAGAAACGCAAAAAGCAAGGAAATAAATCAGTAAGAGGAAATAAGGAAGATGGGCCTGACAGGAGTTAAAGTCCTGCTCCTATGTATTCTTGAATTATCAAGAAATCAGGGTTACGTAGTTCTGAGTGTTGTTCTTTTAGGAAAAGACTTGGGGGATGATGATGGATGTCATTGAGGTGGGGAGCTCATACAAGGCGAAGTTCTTCGCACGTGTACGAATCCTAAAAAGGTTGTGTAGACGGGAGTGCTCCCGTACGACACCGTTTTTTTTCAAAAAAAAAGATTTTCAAACTAGAAAATATAACATGTGCAAAATTTATTACTTATTATTTATTATTATATGTATTTCTTAAGGAAAAAGGGGTAGAAATATTAACAGTTTAAACTATGCCATGCAGACAGACATAACAAATAAACAGCAAACTGACAGGAAAATAAATGACTGAAAACAAGAGAAATAAGGAACAGAATGGAACCGGTGTGGTGGGCTCAGGACCGATGTGGGAGTCAAGTGCAGCGACGGTGTCGAACCGGTTCTGGACTTACGCTGACAGAAGCAATGGACCGGTATTGGGCTCAAATCCTAAAAATTGAAGGATGTGACCGGTGTTGTTGGAGGTTGATCCGAAGTGAGTAAATGACTGGATGCTGTTGAGAAAGTAATGAAGACTGATAAGGTAGTGGTATGGGAATTGGGGACGGTGTTGGTTCTGTGCGAGGACGGTGTGCGTTCGGGGTAGGGACGGTGAAGGAACAGTGGCTTTGAGTATTGGAAAAACTTCAAGCTTCTTAAAGCTAAGGGGTCTTTTGTGGTGACTAAGGCAGGTCACTGGTTTTAAGTGGGGAGGTCAGTTGAGGATCTTGAGGAATCGGAGAGAAATTGAAGAGAGTCCTCTTGCAAAGAAAGGGAGTCCAAAAAAACCAACCCCTTGAGCTTCCTTGGTTGGGGCATTTATAGGGCTTTGAGGTCATGGGCTGAGGGTTTGGGACAACCAGAATTCCCACTCACCCATACGTGTAGTGGTGTGCAACCCTGGCCACTATCCGTTCGTGGGGAGCAGGGTTTCAGCGGGGTATTTTTTAATTGTCCACCTCCGCCTCCCTGTCTGCCATTTTTAGGGAGTGCGATTCCAGGTCATCACGTATAAACTTCCGACCTCGTCTTTCCGTTGTCAAGTTTGTAACATCGGTCAGCAAAACACCGGTTGGGACGGAATCCCCACTGATCCGATGTGGCCTCTTAAGAACCTGGACCTGTGTCTTCACACCGGTTGAGCCTCTTCAAGGTAGTATCACAGGGGCGGTGTTCTTCCTCCTAGTCCGGATCTACTGCCAGTCCGGTGTGCATGTTTCGATCTGAGATCCCTTGATTTTTACTTGGGCCGGACTGACCTGTTACTTCGTTGCCAGGTGTACGATATCGGTGGTCTGGTGTTACCACTTTTAGGACCTTGGTCCGGTGTTGTTTCAATTTAGGCCAGACCGAAAGAGGTGTTCACAGTGGGTATGAACAAAAAAGGTTAAAAAATAAAACAAATGGTAAACCTACAAAAATACTAGATATAAAAAGGTGTTCACAGTGGGTATGAACAAAATAGTAACTATGAGAGGTTGGAAAACAAATCTCTAAAGGATAAAACACTTCAAGGGGCAAAGAAGGGTCCATAAAGCATAAAAAGGTGCTAGAAGTATATATCATGAAGCATGTAGAGGGGTTGGTAAAGGAGCAAGGCTCTCTTCACATGAAGTTTGGAGGCAAGAAGAGAAGAATGCCTCATGGGATCATCAAGAGTGAGAATCCCTTTACCCTTATGACATGGCCATCACCCAGGAAGGAGCTATAGATCCTACACAACCTTTAGAGTTGCCTTGGATGCTTTCAAGGGCCCTAGGATTAGGTCAAGAGCCAAGAGAGCAAGGGAAGGCCTCCAAGATCATCTAGCTTCTTCCGTTTATATTTTGAGTGGTCCCAAGCCCAAGGAGGAGATCTTGAAGGCCTTTACCTATTTCTCTTATTCTATGGAAGGGTAATGGGCTTGGTGTTGATGTTTGGGCCTCCTTTGGGCCTTTTCTTTAGGCCACACATATTTTATAAATATTTTTCATTCTTTACATTTGTAGTTATATTAGGATTTTATTTTAGGAATTTGTTGGGCTTTACATGTAACATCCCGGATAATTATAGAAAATTTTGTGAAGTGGAAAATGTTAAAAATTGTTTTTAGGAATTTATTGGATATTTTTAAGAATTATTGGTTTAGTATGAAAGGTGTGATTAGAAGAAGAGAGGTTTAATTAAAATCATTAAAGAAATTGTAAAGGAAATGGAGAAGTGACCGGTTGAGCAGGTAATAGGTTGCCATGAGTTTAAGTAAAGGCTTCTCTCTCTCAATCATTCATTTTCGAGAACCTTCTTCTTTTTCTTCATCTGTTTCTCTTCTTCCTTTCCTTCCTCCATTGTGGCGAGCTGCATGATTTAAAGGGAGGTCCCTTTTGCATCAGACCTTGAAATAGTTACATAGCCATGACAGTGATTTCAAGGTGAGTTCTTTGGACCGTTTAAGTTTATTATCTTATCCCTTTCGTTTCTTTTCTGGACCAAATGGTCATGCATGTGGGGGTACTATTCCGATCTCCACTCCTCTTGGCTGTGAGCCTGGAAATGGCCCTTTTACCGGGTGGATGGTGGTGTGACGTTAATGTGTTTCTCGTTCCAGACCCATAGGTGGTGGAACGAACACTGATGGAACGATTAAGGAAGCTAGTACTGGAACGGAGGTGGAACAGTGCAACCAGCAACTGTTAAAGCTCGGAACAGAGGTAAGGGGATGTTCGGGTTATAATTAATTAGAATAGGACATACTGTCCGAGTCGTTGAGATATTTATAAACCGGGTAAGAATTAATGCTGGAAGAAAGTATGTGAATGTGTATGAATGTATGTATGGATGTGCACACCGATCGGTTTGGGATCGTGTGTGTGTGTGTGTGAGTGAAAAAATATCTGATGTTGTTGCTGAATGAAAGCTATGAATGTATGAGTATGCATGTATGTATGTGAACACCGATCAATTTCTGATCATGTGTATGTGACTTGAGAAATAATTGATGCTGTGATATTTGAGATGATGCCGAATGAGTGTAAATGAATGTGTATGGATGGATGTATGTGGACACCGATCGGTTTCTGATCATGTGTGTGTGGCTTGAGCCGATTGAAATTAAAATATTTAATGCTGTGATAATCGGTATTTGCTGGCAATGTGATGAATGGGCTTGACAAGTAGGTCGCCCAGTGGTAATGTGATGAATGGGCTTGACAAGAAGGTCGCCCAGTGGCAATGTGATGAATGGGTTTGACAAGTCGGTCACCCTGTGTTGTGAGCACATGCCAGTTTCTTGTAGTTGCATTAGTCGATTGTTGATAATATGAAATGATTGAGATATGATTATGTGGTATGGGATGGCCGACGGTATATATAGCCCCTCATTTCTGGCTCCCATGGTTTTTGTGCCCAGTTGAGCTACCCAGTGGTCAAGTAGGACCCAGTGGTCGAGGTGGAGAGTCAAGCAGGACTTGGTGAACCAAGCAGGGTTCACGGGGTGTCAAGTAGGACCCCCAGCTGAAGGCCGATCCTTTAGTATCCGGATACTAGGAGTCGATTTTATGTGAGAGTTAGTTGTGACTTGTAATTTGATGAATTGTTAGTTGTGGTGTCATATTTGCCGAGTGCAGTTTGCTATACTTGCCGAGTGGAGTTTGTTATAATTGCCGAATGAGATTTTGATATGTTTACTGAGAATGATTTGATGTATTGCTGAGTGCAATTTGCATTATTACCGAGTGATGTATTGCTGAGTGTAATTTGCTATATTGCTGAATGAGGTTGAATATAAAAGCCGAGTGTGAAGTATTATATTTACTGAGTATGAATTATTGTACGTGCTGAGTAAAATGTCATATTTGCCGAGTATAGATTATTATATTTGCCGGGTGAGATTTGTTGAGTATGATTTTATATTTGCTGAGTGCAATTTATTATATGTGACGAGTGTAAACGGGTATAATTGCCGGGTGTGCTATGTTATATTTACTGAGTGGTAAATTATCATATTTGCTGAATGAGGTTGTTATAATTGCCGAATGAAAATTGAACTAATTGCTGAGTGATGTTATATTCACCGAGTGGTAAATTGGTTATAATTGCTGAACAAAAGTTTAAATCATTGCTGAGCGATTTGATGTAAATGCTGAGTGTAATTTCATATTTTTGCCGAGGGATTGATATATTTTCCGAGTGGAAAATTGTTATATTTGCTGAGTGGAAGTTACTTGCTGAACGTTACTTGTTAGGATGGTCGAAGGAGCACTGTTATATTGCTGAGAGTGAGTTACTATAATGCCGAGTGTTAATGGATATATTGCCGAGTGAGTGTATTGACGAGTGAGTTACTTGCTGAGCGAAATGTGCAGTTTTGAGGATAAAGCAATTGGACGAAGTTTATACTCGTATTTATTCCGTTCTATATTAATTATAATGCTAAACACTCACCCTTGCTGTGGTTTTCAATTTTTAGTAACCAGTGACAAGGAGGAGGTCGGAGCCATGGAGGTGCGCCAAGTGGAGGATTGATGCCAGGGAAGCGAGTGCTTTGAAATGAATTCCGAGTGTAAAATATATATATATATATATATTTTTAGTTTTCTGTGTGATGCCACATGGGTGTGTTAAATTCGAATCGGTATGTTGATTAAAGAGGATATAAATTTTTGATGTTATGTGATTGGAGTTTATTTTGAGTGAACTTGCATTATTGTAGCAAAGTCGATTACCGGGCGAATATTTCCCGAGTGGATTTATTTTATCCGAGCAAGGGCCGATTGATTTGGTGCCCATTATAGCTCAAGAGTACCCCTTATTTCTGAGAGAAGAATAACCGAGAGACTCACTTCCTAGTGGAAATGTTAGAGCGACTCTGAGTGAGCTATGATTGAAACTCCGAGTGAAGAAAGATAAAAGTGCTCCTGAGTGAAGATATGAGTGAATCTTTCCTGAGTGAAGGGAAGTTAAGCTTTTCTGAGTAATGAAAGACCAGTGGTTCTGAGTGGACTTATTTTCCGAGTGATGTCAGATCGAGGAAGCCTTTGTTGAGTGAAGGTTAAGCTGTTTCCGAGCGAGAGATACCCGAGTGCACCTATTTCTGGGTGAAATCCGACTTGTTGGCTTTACTCGTATGTCTTGTGCGCTCAAGTTTAAGAGTAGCACTCGCTCAAGTGAGTCGGCACTCGCTTAAGCGAATCAGGGGCTCGCTCAAGCGATTGACCCTTGACTGTGTTTTCCCTCTTTCACTGTTTCTGAATAACTCTATTTTATTAACGGTTTCAGTCGGTCATTATCTTTAATATGCTTTATTTAAGGATTCATTTCAGTCGGTAATTACTATTTTAAGTAAGATTTCATTATTTTGAATGAATTTAATAAAAGTAAAGATTATTTTATATTAACACCGAGTGGATTTTATTAAAAGCAAAAAATCTACTGTGAAAAATGAGAAAATTGATGAGGGATGTCATATTTGGTATCAGAGCAGTTCTTTCTAGAGCCGAGTGGATGGGTGAACCGAGTGATTATGAGAGTCCTATACTGGACTGTGTTTTGCATTTTATTGCAGTGTACTTGTGGTTGTTTGTGTAGCTTGGCATCATTCCCTTGGCACTCCAGCGGCGTTGTATATGTGTGAGGTAAATATCCGACTCCCTGGTAGAGTATTGGTTAATGGTAAAGTGTTTATTCATTATAGAATTATTTTATGGTCAGGAATTTAGTTCTGAGGGAGGAGACGGTTTCTTCTCGGAATTTTCTAAATTGATGAGTAGGACTGAGTCAGGTCCCACTCTTGATAAATTCCTGAAAAGGAATCCCCCTGCTTAGAGAGGGGGACACGATTACGGTGGGATGTATGTTTGGATAAGGGAAACTGAGTAAGCTTTCAAGTATTCCGAGTGCTCGGAGGAGCATAAAGTACAGTTTATAACTTATCAGTTGGAGAGGCTAGGATATGGTGGTTTCGGACTAAGGTACAGATAAAGACGACGAGTGAGTCGTTAGTGTGGGTGAATTTCCGAGAGTGGTTTCTTGTCAAGTACTTCTCGGATAATTAGAAAATTGCCAAGGAAAAAATGGAAATTGAGGTTGGGACAAGGCTGTGTCAATGGCCGAGCACACTACTGAGTTTGATGAGCTGTGACTTCTATCACTCTTTCTCACTGGGAGGAACCGAGAGTAGTGAGTGTGACAAGTATAAAGCGGGATTGTGAATTACAATTTGCAGTGTGATTATGCCGATTGAGATTCGGGATTACCCAATTCTGGTGGACAAGGATATGCTGACCGAGGAAGAGCAACTACAGAAGACCCTTCAGTCAGAAGATAAAAGGTCGTGAAGGCAAGAGGATTGGGTTTCAAGAAAATGGATCGGTTCTTTCGTGGTGGTAAGTCTTTCACTACGACTTTTTCCTTTTCTGGTCGGATTTCTATTGGCTGACCTGGTAGTCAGTCGGGTAGCCGAGCGTGCTATAGTTGTGGCTGGGCCATATTGTGAAACACTGTCCGACTGGATAAATCGTTGTTTCCAATATGGACAACCGGGACACCTTAGGCCCGATTACCCACAAAGACAGCAACCGAGTGGCCGGGTAACCGAGCCAACACTTTTAGGACTCGGGAACTAATTTTTTGAGAGGAGGATAAATCCTGTGATGAAATGGGAATGGTAAATATGTTGATAGCTATGAGTTTGTTGGAATAATGGAGTTTGACGTTTCATAGAATAAAATAAATGGATGAATACTCTGACATGATTATTCTTAGGAAGGATGAATTCCCTATATGTTTCTACCGGGTCAGAATAACGATTGATATTAGTTGTTTATTCGGGTGTTGAGCGTACTTGATGGATAGTATGAAAATTTTTTAAGTAAAGGAATGAAACTATTGTAGTAAGCTGTTTGGTATCGAGCTTAAGGGGCAAGTGATGGTGCGCTTGTAACGACGAGCAACTAAAGATGTGGGAACATCAGTGGTATAAGTAAATAGAAGGGATTATAAAATAAATCGAAAAGGGAATGGACGAGTAATAGATGATGCAAGATAGCAACGTTGTGATAAAGGTAACCTTCTAGGAGGGGTGAGTCTCCTGTAGAGATTTTATAAGGTGGTTTAAATAAACGTTACCCTATGTTATGTCCAAGTTGTTAGACGATTGATTAACGGATATTGGGAGAAGTTCTGAGTAGGTAATGAAGGATGGTGTAATAATGCCGAATAAGTTGAAGGTAATAGTCGAAGGGTGGTTAGTAATAATTTTCAGTAAGATAATTGATGAGGTGAGAATTCACTCAGAAGAGAATATATTGTGTGAGTGATGGTTGAGTGAGGTATGTATATTGGACTATGGTGTACATGATAAGGAGAAGTAGTGAACGAAGGACGTGGGACGAAGTGATTAAAAAGTAGTTGAATAAGAATAAAGAGAAGTTTTACCAAGTCGTTTGGACTTTGCACTGATATTAGTGTTACGTGTGAATTATACCGGCTGGCCACCATGGGTTCCTTTTAACATTATTTCATTGTGAAGTTGCCAATAGGCATGGGTAAATGGATGATGAGGTAAACAACTTGTATGTCAATCGGTGATGTGGATAGTTGGATTGTATACTCGACTTTCACTCGGATTAACTATGAAGTGTTGAACTACTGAGACTGATCACCTCAGTTGTTGCACTAGTGGTTGAAGTCGTGTGGAGTCGAGGGAACAAATGGGTTTTAGCCAATCTTGGGTGATCGGATTCAGAGAAGAGATGTGTATGATTCGTATGTCTGAAGTCGGTAAATGATTAGAGATGAAGAATAAATAGAACTGAGATTTGGTAACTGACGAATAATGAGTATAGAAAAGTAAATATTGTGACGTGGTAGTCGGTATGAATTATGGCTAGATTTTGGGGAGAAGAGATTACCTATGGTACACTGAGTAGAGAATTTCCGAGTAAATCATGTTGAAGACAAGACCTTTCGGGTGAAGAAAAGCTGATTTCAAAGGAGTACTCAGGCCAAGATATTTCTGAGTAGTGAATTCCTGAGTAGGATACCTCCGAGTGGAGTGCGACACTTTCCGAGTGGATAGTTCCCGAGGAGAGTAAATATCTCAGTGAAAATTCTCGAGGTAAAGAGAAGAGATTGACCAAAGGTAACGATGGAATTTGGAGATTCCGAGACCGAGTGGTGGTGCATGCAAAAGGGTTCTTTGAGCATTCATTCCGGTGTTACCGGGTGAAAAAGGATTCTGGTGGTCAGAAATGAAGAAGACAATAACTTGTAAGGTTGAACACCAGAGACCCCTGGATTGCTTCAACTATCGGAGATTCCGATTTGGAAGTGGGAAAGTAATACTATGGATTTCGTATCCGGGTTACCTCAACCAATCCGAGTGTAAGACAATCTGGGTGATTATAGACCGATTCAAGAGTGCTTACTTCTTGGCTATGAACAGGTTGCCTTGATCTGAGAGAAAATGAAGATGGTCCAAGACCGACAGAAAAGTTTCTATGACAATCGGCATAAACCACTAGAGTTTCAGATGGGTGATTAGGTGTTCCTGAAGGTTTCACCGACTAAAGGCGTAGGTCGGATATTGAAGAGTCACAAGCTTAATCCGAGATACATCGGACCGTATCAAATATTGGAGAGGATCGGTAATGTTGCTTACCGACTGGATCTTCCCCAGTCGTTAACTAATATTCATGTGTTTAATGTGTCACAACTCTGAGCGTATATTCCGAGTGATTCAATAATTGTGCCGAGTGACTCTATCGAATTGAAAGAAGACCTGACGGTGGAAGTTTCACCGATCGGTATTGAGAAGTATCAAACCAAACGGCTAAAGAACAAAGAGGTGCCATTAGTAAAGGTGAAGTGGCAGAATTTGAATGGGGTAATTTATACGTGGGAATTGGAATCGGACATGAGACGAGTGTACCCCAAATCTTTTTCAATCTGTGCAGTGATTTCGGGGACGAAATCCCTTTTTAGGGGGTGGATGTAACATCCCGGATAATTTGTGAAGTGGAAAATGTTAAAAAATGTTTTTAGGAATTTATTGGATATTTTTAAGAATTATTGGTTTAGTATGAAAGGTGTGATTAGAAGAAGAGAGGTTTAATTAAAATCATTAAAGAAATTGTAAAGGAAATGGAGAAGTGACCGGTTGAGCAGGTAATAGGTTGCCATGAGTTTAAGTAAAGGCTTCTCTCTCTCTCAATCATTCATTTTCGAGAACCTTCTTCTTTTTCTTCATCCGTTTCTCTTCTTCCTTTCCTTCCTCCGTTGTGGCGAGCTGCATGATTTGAAGGGAGGTCCCTTTTGCATCAGACCTTGAAATAGTTACATAGCCATGACAGTGATTTCAAGGTGAGTTCTTTGGACCATTTAAGTTTATTATCTTATCCCTTTCGTTTCTTTTCTGGACCAAATGGTCATGCATGTGGGGGTACTGTTCCGATCTCCACTCCTCTTGGCTGTGAGCCTGGAAATGGCCCTTTTACCGGATGGATAGTGGTGAGACGTTAATGTGTTTCTCGTTCTAGACCCATAGGTGGTGGAACGAACACTGATGGAATGATTAAGGAAGCTGGTGCTGGAACGGAGGTGGAACGGTGCACCCAGCAACTGTTAAAGCTTGGAACAGAGGTAAGGGGGGTGTTCGGGTTATAATTAATTAGAATAGGGCATACTGTCCTAGTCGTTGAGATATTTGTAAACCGGGTAAGAATTAATGCTGGAAGAAAGTATGTGAATGTGTATGAATGTATGTATAGATGTGCACACCGATCGGTTTAGGATCATGTGTGTGTGAGTGAAGAAATATCTGATGTTGTTGCTGAGTGAAAGCTGTGAATGCATGAGTATGCATGTATGTATGTGAACACCGATCAGTTTCTGATCATGTGTATGTGACTTGAGAAATAATTGATGCTATGATATTTGAGATGATGCCGAATGAGTGTAAATGAATGTGTATGGATGCATGTATGTGGACACCGATCGGTTTCTGATCATGTATGTGTGGCTTGAGCCGATTGAAATTAAAATATTTAATGCTGTGATAATCGGTATTTGCTGGCAATGTGATGAATGGGCTTGACAAGCAGGTCGCCCAGTGGCAATGTGATGAATGGGTTTGACAAGTCAGTCACCCTGTGTTATGAGCACATGCCAGTTTCTGGTAGTTGCATTTGTTGATTGTTGATAATATAAAATGATTGAGATGTGATTACGTGGTATGGGACGGCCGACGGTATATATAGCCCCTCATTTCCGGCTCCCGTGGTTTTTGTGCCCAGTTGAGCTACCCAGTGGTCAAGTAGGACCCAGTGGTCGAGGTGGAGAGTCAAGCAGGACTCGGTGAACCAAGCAGGGTTCACGGGGTGTCAAGTAGGACCCCTAGCTGAAGACCGATCCTTTAGTATCCGGATACTAGGAGTCGATTTTATGTGAGAGTCAGTTGTGACTTGTAATTTGATGAATTGTTAGTTGTGGTGTCATATTTATCGAGTGCAGTTTGCTATACTTGCCGAGTGGAGTTTGTTATAATTGCCGAATGAGATTTTGATATGTTTACTGAGAATGATTTGATGTATTACTGAGTGCAATTTGCATTATTACCGAGTAATGTATTGCTGAGTGCAATTTGCTATATTGCTGAATGAGGTTAAATATAAATGCCGAGTGTGAAGTATTATATTTACTGAGTATGAATTATTGTACGTACTGAGTAAAATGTCATGTTTGCCGAGTGTAGATTATTATATTTGTTAAGTGAGATTTGTTGTACTTGTAGAATGAGGTTTGCCATATTTGCTGAGTGAGAATTGATGAGTATGATGTTATATTTGCTGAGTGCAATTTATTATATGTGACGAGTGTAAACGGGTATAATTATCGAGTGTGCTATGTTATATTTACTGAGTGGTAAATTATCATATTTACTGAATGAGGTTGTTATAATTGCCGAATGAAAATTGAACTAATTGCTGAGTGATGTTATATTCACCGAGTGGTAAATTTGTTATAATTACTGAACGAAAGTTTAAATCATTGCTGAACGATTTAATGTAATTGCTGAGTGTAATTTCATATTTTTGCCGAGGGATTGATATATTTTCCGAGTGGAAAATTGTTATATTTGCTGAGTGGAAGTTACTTGCTGAACGTTACTTGTTAGGATGGTCGAAGGAGCACTGTTATATTGCTGAGAGTGAGTTACTATAATGCCGAGTGTTAATGGATATATTGCCGAGTGAGTGTATTGACGAGTGAGTTACTTGCTGAGCGAAATATGCAGTTTTGAGGATAAAGCAATCGGACGGAGTTTATACTCGTATTTATTCCATTCTATATTAATTATAATGCTAAACACTCACCCTTGTTGTGGTTTTCAATTTTTAGTAACCAGTGACAAGGAGGAGGTTGGAGCCATGGAGGTGCGCCAAGTGGAGGATTGATGCCAAGGAAGCAAGTGCTTTGAAATGAATTCCGAGTGTAAAATATATATATATATATATATTTAGTTTTCTGTGTGATGCCACATGGGTGTGTTAAATTCGAATCGGTATGTTGATTAAAGAGGATATAAATTTTTGATGTTATGTCATCGGAGTTTATTTTGAGTGAACTTGCATTATTGTAGCAAAGTCGATTACCAGGCGAATATTGCCCGAGTGGATTTATTTTATCCGAGCAAGGGCCGATTGATTTGGTGACCTTTATAGCTTAAGAATACCCCTTGTTTCTGAGAGAAGAATAACCGAGAGACTCACTTCCGAGTGGAAATGTTAGAGCGACTCTGAGTGAGCTATGACTGAAACTCCGAGTGAAGAAAGATAAGAGTGCTCCCGAGTGAAGATATGAGTGAATCTTTCCTGAGTGAAGGGAGGTTAAGCTTTTCTGAGTAATGAAAGACCAGTGGTTCTGAGTGGACTTATTTTCGAGTTATGTCAGATTGAGGGAGCCTTTGTTGAGTGAAGGTTAAGCTGTTTCCGAGCGAGAGATACCCGAGCTCACCTATTTCCGGGTGAAATCCGACTTGTTGGCTTTACTCGTATGTCTTGTGCGCTCAAGTTTAAGAGTAGCACTCGCTCAAGCGAGTCGGCACTCGCTTAAGCGAATCAGGGGCTCGCTCAGGCGATTGACCCTTGACCGTGTTTTCCCTCTTTCGCTATTTCTGAATAACTCTATTTTATTAACGGTTTCAGTCGGTCATTATCTTTAATATGCTTTATTTAAGGATTCATTTCAGTCGGTAATTACTATTTTAAGTAAGATTTCATTATTTTGAATGAATTTAATAAAAGTAAAGATTATTTTATATTAAGACCGAGTGGATTTTATTAAAAGCGAAAAATCTACTGTGAAAAATGAAAAAATTGACGAGGGATGTCACATTACTTAGTCATTAGCTTTGGGTCACTTTTGGGCCTTGTGCGTTGTTGTTTTTGCATTTGGGCTTGTATTAGGCCTTTGTGTGTAGGTTTTAAGATTGGGCCATAGGAATTAATCCAAGGCCCATGATTAGCTAGAGTTGACTGAATTCTTAAAGGGAGTATATAAACTCCTCTCTTTTGTTAATCTCTCATAAGTTGAATGATAAGAATTTTTAGAGTGAGAAACTCCCTCTTATCTCTAGAAAGTAGAAGCTCTAGGCTCCTTTCTCTTGAAGTCTTATCCTTTGGACCCTCTCCTAAAGATGGTGACTAACTCTCCTTATCTCTCTAGGCTCTAGAGAGTGGCGGCAACCACACTCTATACTTTCCTCTTCATCTCCTTCCATTTCTAGTCCAAAACCTCCTTAGATCTAGGATCCTCTTACATTAACTTCCTTCATACTCAAGCCTCCAATGCATTTCGGTTTGGCTTCCTTTGCAAGATTCAAAACCGTGACTTCATCTCAACATTAAAAAGTCTTTTGGATCTAAGAAATTAAGAGGAGAAGATCCTAAATTCAAGGCTAGGAAGTGAAGAATTTCCTACATCAAGTGGTATCATGAGTCTTAACTCTTCTTATTTCTCTTAGATCTGTTTTGGTACTATATTATTCTTGAAAATTTGAGTCCAAATCTAAATTCCTCTTATTCTTTAGATAAATTTTCATATATCATATGCCTAAAAACTTAAAAAAATGTAAAAGTTATGATTACTTGAAGTTTGAGATCTACACCTTTTGGCTTTGAATTTTGAGAAGTTCTTTCACAAAGTTTGTTACTGTATATGACCGAAACTTAACCTCCAAGTTTCATTAAATTTGGAGCAAAAAATATTTTTGGTCAAAAGTTGACTTAAGGTGCCTTCTACTTCAAGTAACATATGTAGCCTTGTGTTTTGTGGTGTTTTCTTTGCATCTTGAGTTGTTTTAGTGTCATTTAATCTTTTAGAAGTGTAAATCCAGATCTGTACTCTTATTATATTGTGTGGAATTTAGTAGCCTATTACAATTTTGATTCCTTGTTTAGGTGTTCCATAGTTTCCTTAAGTGTTGCTTTAGGTGTGGAGCTTGTTTCTTTGGTTTTCTAGAAGTCTTTGTTGTGGTTTTTGCTTGAGTGTTGTGGCTGGAATCTAAAGTGCTTTAAATCATCATTTAAAGTACCTAACAAGCTCCTTGAGTCTTGAGGTTCACCTCTTTTTAAAGTGACTTTTGTGCCTTGATAATTATAGGTTGTTAGTTTTTCCTTTAGGTTGAGTTTTTCTAGTTTAATTTTCTATTTTCCAGCAGCTGTAGCTTAATCTTTGCATGCTGTTAGTGTACTTATTTTGGCGTCTTTTGATGCATAAAAACTTACCTTCCATTGCCTCTTTGTGTTAGAAGATGATGCTTGCCTTACACTTTGTTTAGTTGCCATTTTTTTAACTCTTTTTGTGCACTACTTGTCCATTCGGTTTTACAGCAGTACTTAGCTGTAAAAAAAAGAGAAAAAAGCATATAAAAACAGAGGAGAAAAGTTTAAAAAGTCAAAAAGTTTGTTGTCCACTTATTCATACAATTGTTTAGGCCTTTTCCTTATAAAAAGAGTGAAAAAAAGTGTTGAAAAAACATGATATAGCAAAAAAAGAAAAAATTCCAGCAGCTATATTTGTTCTTGTGCAGTACCTTTTTGAGTTCATTTAGTGCCTAATTGTACATTTGTTTGAGGCAAAAGCATTTGGACAACTATACAAAAGTTTGTGAAAGTTTCAAGCATTCTAGAGTTCTAGTTTGCCTTTTTGTGTGTTACTTTCTTCTTGCATTTAAATTTTAACTTGTCTTTGTTGCATTCTAAGTTTGTCATAATATTTGATACTCTTGTGTGCCTTCTTCCTTTTGTCCATTTGTTGCTTGTCATATTCTAGTTTGTCATATTACTTTCCCCTTGGTTTAGCTTCCTAATTTGCCTTTTCTTGTTTGTCTCTTTGTCTTTAGTTTTGTCATTTGAGTATTTCTCTTACATTGAACTTCTTGACACTAAGGCTTTGTAAGTCATTGCCATTTTGGGTAGCATCTTGAGGGGATTGAGATTTGACCATTAGAATTGATCTAGAGCATTCTATCACTATAGAGAGAAGAGGACCTTGAGTGCAAACACTTGAAAGCTTAGAGTGTAAACACCAATTTTATTTTCTTTCTCTTATATTTTTATGCTAACCATTACTTTGAGTTTCCAAGTCTTTCTCTTATAGCTTGTTGACATCATTGGTGGACTTGAAGATTTTTGGAAGACTCTTGAATTGGAAAGCAAATTTTGTAATAAATTAGGAATTGTTTCTTTTCCATTGTATTTCTTTTCCCTTGTATTTTGGGATTTATATTTTGATACTTTTTTAAGTCCTTGTATTTGGACTTTAGAGACATTGGACTTTGGACTTTAAATTTCTTTTAATTAGTTGATTAGGAGTAATAGCGCTTAGGACTTAGTTTATTCTTTTGCTTCCGACTAGTGTAAGTGTGATTTGATATCCTAGGCCTAGTTTACATTTTTGCACTATTTGACTAGTTTGCTTTAATTGCATTCTAGTTAGCATAAGTACGCTCTTGCATGCTAGGTTTATTTTAATTTTTTTCACAACGACTAGTTCTTGTCTAAAAGCTTTCCTTTCCTTTTCTTGATTGTTTTGTGTGTTAATTTTTCTTTTTAGGTTAAAATTAATTGAGTAAAATGACTAGTATCTCATCACTAGTATTTTTGCATTATAACATGTCTTCATCTAGTGAGAGAGGTAGAGAGCCAACCCCCCCACACATGTGCACTAGGTTAGAAAACCTAAAAAATGGGGAGGGTAGAGAAAGAACCACTAGACATCATAGAAACCGTAGACATAGACAACATGATGACACTAGTGAGATTGATCATAGGAATCATAGACATAGATAAAATGATGATCATAGTGATGATGGACATAGGCATCATAGGAGACATAGTAGAAATCATGAGGAGGGTGGCTTGAGAGAAGTCAAGCTAGAGGTCCTACCCTTCCATGGCAAGAGTGACGTTGAGGCCTATCTTGATTGGGAAATGAGAGTTGAGCAACTCTTCACCTCCCATGAAACAAAAAAAGAGAAAAAGGTTAGGATTGCAACCCTTAGCTTTCAAAACTATGTATTAGTTTGGTGGGCCCAAATCCTAAAGGAAAGAAAAAGAGACCATCTCCCACCCATTGATGAATGGGAAGATCTTAAGGCTTTACTTAGGAAAGGTTATGTACCCTCCTATTATAGGGGTGAACTATTGGCCAAGCTCAATAGACTCACCCAAGGGTCCAAAAATGTGGAGGACTATTATAAAGCCTTGGAGATAGCTATAATTAGGGCTAATGTTGAGGAGGATGAAGAAATCCTCATGCATAGGTTTTTACGTGGCCTTAACTATAACATAATAAAGAGAGTGGAACTTCTACCTTATGTGGACATTGAGGAGTTACTCCATTAATACACAAGAGTATAAGCTCAACTATTGGATGGAGCTTTCTACTACAATAGAGAGTCCAAACCTTTTAGCCCTAGGTGGAAGGGTAAGTAAGACTCCACCCCAAAAGAAGGTAGTTTTAATAAGAAGGGTAAAGAGCATGAAGTGGGCACTTCAACTCCTAGGATCAAAAGTGAGGTTCATAGGGATCACACCCTTACAAGACCTTCTAGAAATAACCCTTCTAGGAATAATAACTTTTCATCCCAACCCAACTCTTCAAGAACAAGTTCAATCAAATGTTTTAAATGTTTAGGAAAAGGTCATATTGCCTCTCAATGCCCAACAAAAAAAGTTATGATTCTAAAAGGCATTAATCACTATTCAAGCTATGAAGAATCATCTTCTTCACACTCTAATAATAGCTCCAATAGTGATTCCTATAAGAGTGAATATGTTTTAGGAGATAAAGGTGAATTGTTTACAATTAGAAGACTTCTAGGAAGTCACATAAGGGATGATGACACTACACAATGAGAGAACATCTTTTACACAAGATGTTACATTAAAGAAAAACTTTGTTCTCTCATTGTGGATAGTGGGAGTTGTGCCAATGTGGCTAGCCAAAGGCTAGTTCACAAACTTGGTTGTCCTTTAATAGATCACCCTAAACTTTATAAACTACAATGGCTTAATAAAAAGGGTGAAATGTTAGTGAAAAAACAAGTTCTTCTTTCTCTTTCTATAGGCACATACCATGATCAAATATGGTGTGATGTGGTTCCTATGGAAGCCACTCATGTGCTATTGGGTCGACCATGGCAATATAATAAAAAGGTCACCCATGAGGGGTTTACTAACATCCTCACCTTTGTGTATAATAATAAAAAGTTTGTCTTGCATCCCTTGTCTCTCAAACAAGTTTTGGAAGACCAACTTCAATTGAAGTTGAAAAGGGATAAGGAGGTTGGGCCCCAAAAACAAAAAAAATAAAAAACCAATAAACCAAAACAATAAGGGTAAAGGGATCCTCTATTGGAAATATGCACTAAAAGCCTATATAGGTTCACATCATTTTGAATAAGTCATTTTTTGTTAAATAGTTTAACAACTTTTACATATCCTTGGAGTAATAGGTCATATGAGAGTTATTCCTAAAATGTCCCTAGTCAAGTATTTACGTGGGGACATGTAAATACATTAGGACTAGTGTGTGAATGTACTGATGATCTGATCTCACAGATCATGGATATAAATGATATCAAGTCTTCACACGGGCACACATTAAGAGTAATGATGTACTGGACAGACCCACCATGAGAACGTTGCATGGATCGTTACATGAATGTCATAAACGATTCTCAATGTGATAATGGTATATGTAGTCCTTTGACCTGAAGTCACTATGATTCCTACATAAGGAGTTTATTGTTTTAATACAAACAAACGTCTTCTGTAATAAGAGGACTATAAAGGTTGTGGTTAGGCAATGTACAAATTATGCAGAGGGATGTGGGTGATGTAGATGGGATTTGTCTCTCCTATGTGACAGGAGTGATATCTATAGGCCACTTGATGGAGTGAGACTAAGGAAATGCATGGCCATGCTAGAAAGAATAAATATTGGATATTTATTCGGATAAAGTCTACTCTGGTATCAAGTAAAATAAATTGGACCGTACAAGGATGACACGACCATGCCTTGGGCCCAATTAGGATATCGTGACAAAAGGAACAAACATATAAAATAATTATCACTTATAGGTTATGTTGTTAATAAACACTAGTGGAAAAAATGGAAATAATCACGGTTAAAAATGGCCTTTATTCACGGTTAAAGAACCGTGGTTGTTGCAGCCGTGGTAGTAGATGAGGGTCTTTAACCACGGTTAACAACCGTGGTAATAAATCATAGCTGACCACGGTTAAGAACAACCGTGAATATAACTTACTATTTATATTCACGGTTATCGAGCACAACCGTGAATATAAGAACTAAAAGGTTTCAGTTACAAACTACTTATATTCACGGTTATGGTAGTAACCGTGGATAAATATAGTCTATATTCACGGTTGTTACCATAACCGTGAATAAATACTGAGGTTTTTTTTTAATATGGTTTCCGTTTTATCGTTTCCCAAACCTGCATTCAGACAACCAGTACAGTATACAGTATGTCACAGCAACACTATATAAAAGGAATGGTATGTATATAACAATTTATTTTCTATATCAATTCATAACAACCTAAAAAATGAAAGTATATACAATTAAGTTGAATATAATCTAATAAAAGTAAACCCTAAATCCTACTGGATACATATATAAAAGAATAAAGATCCTATATCTAGCTTCGCCTAACTTCAATGAAGTGTGAGGCCCATTGCTTTCTAACATCATCTGCAAGTGCCTTTGTGAAATATGATTGGTCCTTAAAGTACTGCAAACAATGCACAAAACAATTAGAACAAAAGCTTTATTTATTACATGAAATTGATGAAATTGGTAGAAAAGTAGTCCAAATGATGAGACTTACATCTGTCTATCCATCTACTAAATGTTGTTGGACAATGGCTAGCATAGTGTGCATGACGAAATAGCCACACTCGTAGGTACCCTTCTGCCTGTAAGACTACAATGGACATATAGTATAGAATAAGTGAATTCGCAACTTAAAAAATATGTATTGAAGATTTGAATGAATACGATTGACTTACTTTTGGGTGCACCCATGCAACTTTTCTTCCGTTGGACTTGTTTCCAATCAGTAGATTGTATCCAACCACCGCCCTACATCAAACAAAACACAAGATAAGTTAGAATCATACAGTTCTAAAAATGATGTAATCGAATTTGTATTTATTTTTTAGGGATTAACTTACCGGTCTACTATATCTTTCAGGTCTTGTGGAACCATCCGATGCAAAGTATCAAAGTACAGAGCAAGATAGTCCTTCGGACAGATCACCACAAGCGTCCAGTGAGCCCTGCAGTTTCCAGTGATAAGTGAGACTTCAAAATGTAAAAATTCATGACAATATTTATGGAATAGTATATTACCCTTTATGATAGGGGCCCATGTATACAGACTTCCTAGACACAAACATCCAATTCTGGATGTATGTCTGGGTGCTCTACGTGGTGTTTCCTTGCTTCTGTGTGAGCGATGGCTCTAAGAAACCATAAGTTCCTTGGAAACCCAAGTCCACACAGAGTTTTGCCAGAAACCTAAACAAGTTAAGACATGGTTAGCGACAAATAACTTGTATAATGAAAAAATTGGACAAAACAAGGATATACTTACAGCTCCCACAATTGAAAGATGGAGCCGTTCAGCATCGACGTCCCCGAAATAATGTCACACATGTCAGAATGTGTAACGTAAACTGGAAAATCACTGGGACGGCCGAACACTAGTGGCTGCCATGGGATCTGAACAGTGTCTTCTCCTTGCTCATACCCGATACGCCATAGCATCCGGATGGGATCCTTGGCCAGGTTTGGCTTCTTCAATGTCTGTTCCTGTTGAACAATTGACAACCATCACATTTTGTACCATAATTGACAATATAACTAAATTAGTTAGTGTTTAGGGTTTTTACCTGTCCAGGGGCAATCACTAGAAGTCTGTTGGGCCACATCAGAAAGTGGCCCACCGCCTGACCAACGGTCTTCACCTCCGGAGTTGCCACTGGCACAGCAGCATCCTCCTCGAGGACGAGCACAACAGAGACCCTTGACATACCATCAGGTAATGTCTGATGGTGAACCACAGGGCCTAAGTTGTATACCATACCAGTGGCAACTGGCTCCTCTGACCCGTCAACGAACAGGTCACATTGACGGGTGTCTGGTGGCTCGACCCCATCATCGTCAGGGTCAGCCACAGCGCATGACCCCTTAGTGCTAACCTTCCGTATCTACATATTTACACATCAAGCAGAAGTTATTCAACAATGAAATAAAGTGATTACAAACAATAAAATCAAGGAAATTAAATAAAGAATCTAACCTGTGGGTCGCTAGTTGGTGTAGTAGTCTCCTGGTGGTGGCTGAGTGAGGCCTTTATCTCCTCCCTGAATCGGGCCATCTCCTGGTGGAGCCTGGATATCTCCTCTTGGTACTCGGCCTTCACAACAGCCACCTTCTGCTCCACCATTTTCTCAAGGGAGGGGGCAGGGTCGGGAGCACCGTAATAGGAGTGGAGGCCTGTGAAATGTGAATGATTAGCCCATAATTGTTTAACAGATAACAAAATGAAAGCATAGAGTTATTTACCACTTACCTACACCTCGACCAACAGCACGCACTCTTCCTGGGTGCTCAGGCCTGCCGATGGCGGTAGTCAAAATATCCTCCCGTCCATGGGCTACGAAAGACCCTTGGGTTGATTGCTTAACCAAGGAATCCTGAAACCAAACAAGTTAGTATTCACTTCGTTCACGTAAACCAAAAAACAGACACTGATACAAAGGGGAATACTTACTATCCGTGAGGCAACCTCCTGAGCTTGTGAGGAAGTGTATTCCCCACTCTTCTTGATCCTAGCCCGCTTCCATTTGTCATGGCGTGTAGGTGGGGAAGGGGGATCCATAATACCAGTGTCAGTCTGACACTGACTTAGCCTCTCCTGTGCCAGCCGCTCTTCCAACCTATGGTAACCCCCACGTGACAGTGTGTGTGGGCAGTCATTTAGCTTCCTAGTCTCCTGGGCTTTCTTTCTGGTCTCCTACAACAAGAAAAAAAAATATTCAGAGTTAGCCGTTTAAATTATACATAGTTTAATCATCTAAAAACCAATGTACCTGAAACTCGACAGAATGTCTAGATGCAACAAAAGCATCCCAGGTCTCCTGATCGATAAAGGGATATTTCTCTCCAGGGAATTTTTCTTGGTCGTCCCTGAATACGTACCTACAATTCAGGTATATTTAAACTAAGGATTGGTACAATTTGGTGAAGCGTTGATTAAGAATTTAAAGTTCAATATACCTCGTGGTAAGTATGGATTTGAACGACCTCCATCGCTCAGCCATAATACCGAGGACCTTCCTCCTCGCTATGTCAGAAGATGGTATGTCAAAAGAATCCTACATGAAAGGAGTTAGTCCATAAAGGAGTCCTTATTAAGAGTTACATGAAATAATACACTAAAATACAACTTAAATAATATCTAAGTTACCAGAACATCACTCCATAGCTGGTTCTTCACCACCTCCTCGACATGATCCCAATCGGGGATAAGGATGGACACCTTCGACCGAGCCACAACCCCCAAATAACTGTTAAACTTCGTGGCATTCGGTCCACTAAATCTACCGGTGTTGACATCCATGTCAACAAGTAGCCTCTCTCCCCGGTGACGCCTAAGTGCAATGTCTAGCATCCGGGTAACACCTCTGCTCCTCCGAGCAGAGGAACCACTGGCCTGTGAGTCAGACCTGGATCGTCCATCCTGGTCAGCCATGAGTATCTGTCCAAACAAGGAAACAAAATTGTAAAATATTTAATATAACATTTAAAACAATGAATAACTAATATAACATGTAATTCAATGAATCACTAACAAGATTAATACCCTATTAAGATGAAATATTTTCCCACAAGCCTTCATGGTGGTCATGATGACTGGCAACTACATCATCTATGTCATATTCCACGATAGATGTTGGAATACGTGTTGTAGTTGATGGAATTTCCATAATATCAAGATTGGGGTCTCCAATGTGTCTACCTTGGATAACAATTGACCACCGTTTGTCAGTTGGGTCAGCAACATAAAAAACTTGCTTCACCTGCGTTGCCATTATGAATGGTTTGTCCTTATGCCCTATCTTGTTGAGGTCCACCAACGTAACTCCTAAATCATCAGTTTTGACACCGTTGTTATTGTCAACCCATTTGCATTTAAACACAGGAACGGTGAAGGGACCGTAATCAACTTCCCATATATCTTCAATCACACCAAAGTAGCATGACTCGGCCATCACAGGGTTGTTGTCCTTTAAAGTTGAGAAATGCAATGACTGAGCCACAACCATCACTCCACTGTTTTGATTTGTACTCTTTTCATCCTGTGTCCTTGTATAAAATGAATAGTTGTTTATGTCATACCCACAAAAGGTGAGGACATCAAAGTTTGGGCCCTGTGCTAGTCGATGTAATGTCGAGGATGCAGATGCATCTTTCAGGACGGTCTTTTGGAACCACTGTATGAAACTCTTGTTGTGTTCATTCAACAACCACTTTTCAGTCATTTTAGGGTTGGTTTTCTTGACTAGCTCCTTGTGTGTGGCTAGATACAGTTGCACGTCGTCCGTGTTGTTTAAAATATACAAGTGTGCCTGAAGGACATCAGCACGTGGCATGCTCTTCATTTTTTTTCCAATCGTTCCTTTCCCATCCAATCTCCCTTCATGACGAGTCGTTGGAATACCAATGCTTGCAGCATGTGACATGTATTCAGTGCAAAACTCAATTGCTTCCTCTGCAATATATCTTTCCATAATTGAAGCTTCGGGACGACGTTGGTTCTTCATATACCCTTTCAATATCTTCATATATCGCTCAACGGGATACATCCACCGTAAGAACACTAGACCACACCAACGGACCTCTCTCACCAAATGGATGATTAAGTGGACCATTATGTCAAAAAAGAGGGCGGGAAATACATTTCAAGCTGACATAATATAAGTGATGCTTCCTGTTCCAACACATCCAATTCACCGGGCACGATTACCTTGCAACATATGGCATTGAAAAACATACACAACCTTGTTATGACATTTCTCACATTTTTAGGAAGAATGTCACGAATGGCGATAGGCAGAAACTGCTGCATCAACATGTGACAATCGTGAGACTTCAACCCAACTAACTTCAAATCTTTCATGGAAACACAAGAGTTAATGTTGGAGCCATAACCAAACGGAACTTTCACACTTCGTAACGATTCACACAGACTTTGCTTTTCTTTTCTGGACAACGTATGACATGCCGGGGGCAAATATGTTCTTTTGCCCTTTGATTGTGGGTGCAAATCCTGATGTATACCCATCAACTCCAAGTCCATACGCGAGTTTAGGCCATCTTTAGTCTTCCCGGGTATGTTTAAGAGTGTACCAACCAAACTGTCACACACATTTTTCTCCACATGCATTACATCAATGCAGTGTCTTACATCAAGCTCCCTCCAATATAGCAGGTCAAAAAACACTGACTTTTTCTTCCAGTTGTTTTGTGTCGGGTGCTGTTTTTCACACTTACCAAACTGCACATTGACGTCTTTCACCTTTTCATATGTCTGGCGACCAGATAGTGGTGGAGGAGCCATTTCAAAGTCTTGGGCACCGTTAAACGACTTCTTCAACCTCCGAAAAGGATGATTCGCTTTAAGAAACCTTCGATGTCGAAGATAAACACTTTTCCTACCATGACGCAACCGCACAGAACTAGTCCCCTCCTCACTACTGGACAAGCTTTATGACCCTTCACGCTGTACCCGGATAAGTTACCATACGCTGGAAAGTCATCGATCGTGCAAAATAGCATGGCACGCAATTTGAATGATTGCTCGGTAAACCCATCAAACACTTCAACCCCGTCTTCCCACAACCTTTTGAGGTCTTCAACCAATGGAGTTAAATATACATCAATGTCGTTCCCCGGTTGTCGTGGACCAGAAATCATCATTGATAACATCACATATTTTCGCTTCATGCACAACCATGGCGGCAAGTTATAAACAAACAACAAAACAGGCCACGAACTATGGTTTGTGCTCAGGTTCCCAAACGGGTTCATTCCGTCTGTGGCTAGTGCAAGCCTAACATTTCTTGGTTCATGGGTAAATTCTGGAAAAATCGTATCCATTTTCTCACATTGCGATCCATCGGCCGGATGCCTAAGTAGTCCATCAACAACCCTCTCATCAGCATGCCATCTCATAAGTTTTGCATTATCTGCATTGGCAAACAGACGCTTTAGTCTTGGAACTATAGGTAGATACCACAACACCTTTGCAGGAGACCCTTTAGTGCATACCTCATCAAAATCCGCCTCTTTCTTCTTATACCGTGACACCCCACACCTAGGACATCGATGCAGCATTTCTAACTCACGCCGGAATAATACACAATCGTTTGGGCATGAATGTATTTTCTCATACTCTAAACCCATAGGACACAACACCTTTTTGGCCTCATAGTTACGATTCGGCAAGCTATTTCCAGCTGGGAGCATTTCTTTCAACAACTTCAGTAAGTCAGTGAAACTTTTATCCGTCCACCCGTTTATGGCCTTCAAATTAAACAATCGCAAAACTGCTGATAACCTCGTGAAATTGACGCAGTTTGGATACAACGGCTGCTCAGAGTCCTCACACTGAGTCGTATATACATGAGCTTTCTTAAAACCTTCTACCCCCACATCACGGATCATATCCTCGAGTCGGTCATCCATGTCGACATCAGTGTCATGCATCGAGCTTCGATTTTCAGTTTGAGAGCTGTTACTTGGCACCACCACATCTTCACCATGCCATATCCAACGCGTATAACTACGCAGAAAACTGTCACACAGTAGATTCTCTCGCACCTCTTCCAAGTCTACCCGACACAGGTCCAAGCATCTCACACAAGGGCAAAAATACTTTCTGTTCACCTCCACTGCATTCCTCGCTACGAATTCTATAAATGATTCAACTCCCCCTCGTACTCTAAACTTAGGCGTGATGCAGTTATCCAACTCCGATCCATGCCAACTGTTTACAAGGTGCTATGATCAACCTCACTTTTTCTTCAAAGGTGGTGGTCCTATACCCATTCAGGATAATAATTATTTTTATACGTTATTCATATATACAGGTTATGAGTTATTCTAAAATTTGATAAAATTTCAGCAGCATTTCGCATTGGTCTCTAAGTACACAAAATGAGAGTGGTCAAATCAAATTCAACCACAACCAAATATGCACCCAGAGAACAACACAAAATGCAAGTTACCAAAATTTTATCAAATTTTAAAATAACTCCTAACTTGTACATACTAACAATGACGTATAAAAAATAATTGTTCATCCCAAACTGTCCAAACAGACAATTCAAGATTCAACACAAACGATGACATTAATTAATTTAATGACCATTTGTGTCGAATCTCAAATGGGAAACTACGGTTCACTCATGCACAGCAACTTTCATACTATGAGCCTATGAGTTTGTGATAAGTGCTTTATAGTACAATAAATTAGATCCAATTTGCTTAGGATTTTAATCATTATGCACTATATTTCCTTTATTTATTGCAATTTTTGCTTTCTTTCCACTCTATTCTACTTGGGTATGTTATTTTACAGGAATTAAGGTAATAAAGGGCCAAAAACAAGAGAAAAATGACCATAAAATGATAAAGAAACAAGAAGAACAAGCCCAAAGTAGAAAGAACTCTCTTTTTATGCTGAATTCCTACTCAAAATGCTGAAATCCGACTCAGAATGTTAAAATCCGACTCAGAAATGCTGAATTCTGACTCAAAATGACCAAATCCGAGTGGGATGACTGAGAAAAGACCAAATCCGAGTGGAATTACTCAGAATAGAGCAAATCCGAGTGGAATACTACACTGTTAAAGCCAAATCCAAGTGGAAAGTTCCCTGTCAAAGCCATTCCGAGTGATAAATGGCTGAGGTTCAATGCTGAAATGGAATGAGTCTCGGTTGGAGGATATTCTGAGTGGAAGCTTCCCCGACTGCGTCCATTCCGAGTGAAAAAGAGGACTGACGTTGAATAGATACTGTCCAAAGCTATTCTCCGAGTGAAAGGCTTGCTGATTGAAGTGAATCCGAGTGGGAGCTTTCTGATTTGCAACCAATCCGAGCAAAAAACTGTTCCGAGTGAATGGATTCCGAGCAGAAGAAGCCACTAAATGAATAAGTACTGAATAAGGAGGAATCCGAGTGGTTTCATTCGAAGAAGAAGGCATTCTTAAGCGGCACAAGACATTTCCGAGTAGAAGTCTTATCAAGCAATGAAAGATCCGACTGGGAATGAATAACACTCGGGCAGACTCTCAAGTTTTACACTAAGCCCGAGTGAGATGTCTCCAAGGAAGACATCCGAGTGAGTTGGGTCAGAAAGATGCATTTCCGAGCAAAGCAAGGCTCGGACATAAGAAGAAATTCAATCAGTCAAATTCCAACCCTTCAAGTGCAAGTTCCTGAGTAAAAGTGAAGGCCATTCCGAGTGATTTGATTGACGACTGAAGTCAATTTCGAGTGGAAATCAACTCGGACTCCCGAATGAAGGTGTGATTTTACCATTTGAATGTGACCGAGTGTATTCCTGAGAAATCCGAGTAAAGTCTCTCTCTGAGTGGTTCAAATTCCATAGACATAGCCGAGTGAAACAGTGAGCAGACTTCCCAATCCTGAGTGAGCCACTTTCCAGGCGGTTCCGAGTCACCTTTTAAACAGTTCCGAGTGAATCACTTTTCACTCGGTTCCGATTCACTCTGCAATCAGTTCCGAATGAACTCCATGAACCTGAGCTGAGTGAATGGTTTCAGTCGGTTCTGAGTCCTTCTGCATTCCATTCCAACTGAATGGCTCAATCAGAAGTTACTCTTCAGTCACTCTTCACTCGTCCTTTCATCCAGCTTCATCACCGATCGGTTCTCCTCTAAACACCGACTCCTTCCGTCTCCTCTTCTTTCAAAACCGACCTACACTCCATCACTCCAACACCGGATCAAATGCACACCGGATCAACTCCAACTCTCCAGCAAACACCATCCCTTCAAACCAATACCGACCGGCTTTCTCCTAAACACCGTCCCATTCCCTCTCTTCTATCCGCTGTCCCTTTCCTCTCCATCACCCACACCGTATTCCTTCCTCACATATCAACACAGCTCTCCACCTCACCTAAGACACCGTCTCCCTTTCTTCTTCTAATCCATACCACACACCGTCCTCTCCTTTCCATCCACAACACCGTCCAGCACTCAGCAAACCACCCTCCAGCAAGCTTTCACTCGGATTTGTGGGAAAATAACATTTTTCCACTCGGAATTTCATCATTCTACACCAATCATCACTAAAATCCAAGCACCGAATTATTGGAAATATTAAAATATGCAAATTGGAAACAAGTTGGCACAGCTGGAACTCACATGCACCGAAAGTTTCTTCCACTTGCAATTTGAACGTGATTTCATAGCTGGAATCTGTTAGGAAATCCCTAAGCATGAGCAGCGGAAAAATTAAAGGGATTCCATAGGATTTGCAAGGTTCCGTGTTTCAAAGCACAAAAAACCAATTTCGAAATTATTTAAGTTACCTCTTGAAGAACTCTGAAGCAGTCGTAGCCTCGTCCTTTAGGAGTCCACACGAGCACTCCCACCAGAATCGCAACACTTGCCAACTGCTAGGTTGACGGCGTGTAGCTCTTGCAACTTTTTGCGAATTTTGTGTCTCACTTGAGTGACCGGCCTATGAGCATCTTATGCTCTATTTATAGGCTTAGGTTTGACCTAATTTGTTCTCTCTAAAAGTGGGCTCCTTACTCATTCCAAATGAGTTAGGCCCAATAGCTTTATTTTAGTCCAACTAAAATAAGACAACATTTTCTGATGGGCTTACTCTATGTGTGTGACCCTATAGGTAAAATACCCGGTCATATTAATAATAAACTATTTTATTATTAATATAAAATAAGAGCGGCATCTAGCAATGCATCATTATGTCCGAATATTATTAACATAACCTATAAGTGATAATTATTTAATACGTTTATTCCTTTTGTCACGATATCCTAATTGGGCCCAAGGCATGGTCGCGTCATCCTTGTACGGCCCAATTTATTTTACTTGATACCGGAGTAGACTGGATCCGAATAAATATCTAATATTTATTCTTTCTAGCATGGCCATGCGTTTTCTTAGTCTTACTCCATCAAGTGGCCTATGGATATCACTCCTGTCACATAGGAGAGACAAATCCCATCTACATCACTCACATCCCTCTGCATAATTTGTTCATTGCCTAATCACAACCTTTATAGTCCTCTTGTTACAGAAGACGTTTAATTGTATTAAAACAATAAACTCCTCATGTAGGAATCGTAGTGACTTCAGGTCGAAGGACTACATATACCATTATCACATTGAGAATCGTTTATGACAATCATGTAACGATCCATGCAACGTTCTCATGGTGGGTCTGTCCAGTACATCATTACTCTTAATGTGTACCCGTGTGAAGACTCGATATCATCTATATCTATGATCTGTGAGATCAGGTCATCAGTACACTCACACACTAGTCTCAGTGTATTTACATGTCCCCATGTAAATACTTAACTAGGGACATTTTAGGAATAATTTTTATATGACCTATTACTCCAAGGATAAATATGTTTAAAACAACTTTAAACTGAAATATTTATTCAATTGATAAGTAGAAAAATGATACAAATGAAAAAGCATAAAGGCTCATAGTGCATACACCAACAATCTCCCACTTGCACTAGAGCCAATCAGACATTTGCCTAATGCCTAATGATCTAGTGTGCCCCTCATGTTTTTGTTGTGTAAGAGGTTTTGTGAGTGGGTCAGCAATATTCTCATCAGTATGCACCTTACATATCTTTACATCTCCTCGGTCAAGGATCTCTCGAATGAGATGAAATCGCCTAAGTATATGCTTGGATCGTTGATGTGATCTAGGTTCCTTAGCTTGTGCGATTGCTCCACTATTATCACAGTAGAGACTTATAGGGTCCACAATGCTAGGAACAATCCCAAGTTCTGTTATGAACTTCTTGATCCATACTGCCTCTTTTGCAGCATTTGAGGCAGCAATATACTCAGACTCTGTAGTAGAATCAGCAACTGTCTCTTGCTTTGAACTCTTCCAGCTTACAGCGCCACCATTTAGACAAAACACGTACCCAGATTGCGATCTTGAGTCATCCTTATCAGTTTGGAAGCTAGCATCAGTGTAACCTTTTACAATGAGCTCTTCTTCCCCTCCATATATCAAGAATGCATCCTTAGTTTTTCTTAAGTACTTCAGGATATTCTTGACAGCAGTCCAGTGACTTTCACCGGGATCAGACTGGTATCTGCTCGTCATGCTTAAAGCGTACGAGACATCTGGTCGGGTACATATCATGGCATACATGATTGATCCAATAGCAGATGCATATGGAATCTTATTCATCCGTTCTCTTTCTTCTTTAGTGGAAGGAGATTGAGCTTTTGATAAGCTTATGCCATGAGCCATAGGCAAAGTTCCTTTCTTGGAATCTTGCATGTTAAACCTTTTTAACACTTTGTCTATGTATGTATTCTGACTTAGGCCAAGAAGTTTTCTTGATCTATCTCTATAGATCTTAATTCCCAACACGTAGGTTGCTTCACCTAAGTCTTTCATAGAAAAACAGCTTCCCAACCAACTCTTCACAGATTGAAGAGTAGGAACGTCATTTCCAATAAGTAGTATGTCATCAACATACAGGACCAGAAAAACAATTGTGCAGTCACTAACCTTCTTGTAGACACAAGGTTCATCCTCATTTTTAGTAAAGCCAAATTGTTTAACAGCTTCATCAAAACGAAGATTCCAGCTTCTGGAAGCTTGCTTAAGTCCATATATAGAACGTTGTAGCTTGCACACCTTCCTGGATGCTTCAGGCTTAACAAAGCCTTCAGGTTGTGTCATGTACACTTCCTCAAGAAGATTTCCATTAAGGAAAGCAGTCTTGACATCCATTTGCCATATCTCATAATCATGGTATGCAGCAATAGCAAGCAGAATCCGAACAGACTTTAGCATAGCAACTGGGGAAAAAGTTTCATCATAGTCTATACCATGTATTTGCTTGAAACCTTTAGCCACCAACCTTGCTTTAAAGGTACTTATATTACCATCCATGTCAGTTTTCTTTTTGAAAACCCACTTGCATCCTATAGGTTTTACCCCTTCAGGTGCATCAACCAAGTTCCAAACTTGATTAGTGTACATGGAGTCCATTTCAGATTCCATGGCTTCTAGCCATTTCTCAGATTCTGAACTTGCAATGGCCTCTTCATAAGATGTTGGCTCATTTTGATCCATTAGGAATACATCTCCTTCCTGAGTTACAAGAAATCCATATCTTTCAGGTTGTTGACGTATTCTACCTGATCTACGCAAGTCTTGTGCTACTGGAGCTGGTGTTATCACAACATTTTGTGGGTCCTGCTCCACTTCCACCATTGGCTCTTCAATGCCTTGTGAGTCTTGAATTTCTTCAAGTTCTACTTTCCTCCCACTGATTCTTGTAGAGATGAATTCCCTTTCTAAGAATACAGCATTCCGAGCAACAAACACTTTGCCCTCAGTAGGATTGTAAAAATAATAACCCTTAGTTTCTTTTGGGTATCCCACAAAAAGACATTTATCTGACTTGGGCCCAAGTTTATCAGAACTTTGGCGTTTAACATAAGCTTCACAGCCCCAAATCTTAAGAAAAGACATACTAGGTCGTTTCCCAGTCCATATCTCATATGGTGTCTTTATGACAGCCTTTGATGGAACACGGTTAAGTGTGAAAGTTGCTGTCAACAAAGCATGTCCCCAGAATGAGTTAGGGAGGTCAGTTTGACTCATCATTGATCGAACCATGTCCAACAAGGTTCTATTTCTCCGCTCAGAAACCCCATTCCATTCTGGTGTTCCAGGGGGAGTAAGTTGAGATATAATCCCACACTCTTTAAGATATTCATCAAACTCTAGGCTCAAATATTCACCACCTCGATCAGATCGAAGTGCTTTAATTGTCTTGCCAAGTTGGTTCTCTACTTCATGTTTAAACTCCTTGAACTTTTCAAAGGATTCTGATTTATGTTTCATGAGAAACACAAATCCATATCTACTGAAATCATCAGTAAAAGTGATGAAGTAACTAAAACCTCCCCTAGCCATTGTCCCTATGGGCCCACATACATCACTATGTATCAAGCCAAGAAGATCACTCGCCCTTTCACCTTTTCCGGTAAAAGGGGTCTTGGTCATCTTCCCTAATAAACAAGATTCACATGTATCTATTGATTCAAAATCAAAAGATTCTAAATATCCATCTTGATGGAGTTTAGAAATGCGTTTCTCATTTATATGTCCTAGGCGACAATGCCAAAGATAAGTTGGGTTTAAATCATTTGTTTTAACCCTTTTAGTATTAATGTTATAGATAGGGGTTTCGAGATCTAGAACATAAAGTCCATTACTCAAATTTGCACAACAATAAAACATGTCTTTTAAATAAACCGAACAACTATTGTTCTTTATTGTAAAGGAAAATCCTTTCTTATCAAGACAAGAAACAGAAATAATGTTTCTCCTTATTGCCGGAACAAAATAACAATTGTCCAATTCAAGGACTAACCCTGAGGGCAAGGATAAAAAATAAGTCCCTACAGCTAATGCAGCAACTCTTGCTCCATTTCCAACGCGTAGGTCTACCTCACCCTTCATCAACTGCCTACTCCTTCTTAGATCCTGCACATTAAGACAAATGTGAGATCCACATCCAGTATCTAATACCCATGATGTTGAAGTTGACATGTTAATTTCTATAACAAAAATACCTGAAGTGGAAGTCTCACTTCCTTTCTTCTTAAGCTCTTCTAGGTACTTTGGACAGTTTCTCTTCCAGTGTCCCTTTTGTCCACAATGGTGACATTTACCTTCCTTAGCCACCCCGCCCACAGGTTTTAAGGCTGATGTACTTGGCTTATCCTTGCCTTTCCAAATCTTCTTGCCATTTCCTACAATACCCTTTCCTTTGCCTTTATACATGCCCTTTCCTTTACCTTTGCCAGAATTGACCATCATTATGGCCTTGCCCTTTCCTTTAGAAATATTGGGCTCAGCAGTCCTCAACATATTGAGTAGCTCTGGCAATGTTTTGTCCAATGCATTCATGTTGTAATTCATGATGACTGGCTTAAAACTGTCAGGTAATGATTTCAAAATGAGATCGGTAGCCAACTTCTGAGGGAAGGGGAATCCTAGCCTAGCTAGATTCTCCAAGTACCCAATCATTTTGAGCACATGAGGTCCTACAGAACCTCCCTCTTCAAGTCTGCAGCTAAATAGGGCTGAAGAAACTTCATATCTTTCTTGGTCAGCTTGACCTTGATATAGTTTCCTTAGGTTTTCGATCATATCGAAAGCCTCCATATGCTCATGTTGCTTCTGAAGCTCAGGAGACATAGTTGCCAGCATAAGGCATTGGACATCTAAAGCGTCATCCTGATGCTTCTTGTAAGCATCCTTGTCAGCTTTAGAGGCATTGTTCGCGGGTGGTTCCGGAATCGGACCTTCCAGGACATACTGCTTTTTCTCTTGTTTGAGGACAATCCTCAAATTTCTATACCAGTCAAGGAAGTTAGAACCAGACAATTTTTCTTTGTCTAGGATTGATCGCAACGAAAGGTTTGAAGGTGTGTTTGACGTCATGGTTATCTAAAACAGAAAATATGTAGTAAGTATCATTTTCAAAACATATTTAAATTATGGTCATTTAAATTAAATATGTCTCCCACTATTTTGATTCAAAACAAAAATACCCTCCACGAATCAGAAAATCCCGTTGGAAGATTTTCTAGTGGGCTAAGATCCATATTTTGCCAAGCGTTAAGTCAGCTTTGGCTGATCACCTAATACTTGGTTATTTAGGTAGGAAACTTTTTCCAATTGTATCTTTATACAACTCTTAGTCATTGGGTTAAGTAACCATTACTTATTATTCATCTTATGAATATTTAGCCCAATGTTTACGCCTCTAAGTTATATTCAATCCAATTGAAAACTTAGTTAAGTTAAAGCCCAATAAAACAGTTTGGATACTACCATTATCCCATCGCGTCTTACTAATATAAATAATAGTGCCCTGCTTTGGCAGACCCACTATTTATTGACATTAGTGTTGACGAGTGTACTTATTGGAAGGCGTTTATAACTTAATATTATTTTGAGGGATTTTAATTTATTTTAAAATTACCGTCTTTGTTAAACGCTTTAACGTAATAAAATTATCCCCAAAACATGCAAACGAAATTGTGAGATGGTTATGGTCTTCCTAGAAAAAAAAAATAAAAAAAAATGAATAAACCTAGAGGAACTATATAGCCAAGGCTTCATGAAGTCCTACTTCTTGAACCCACCATCCTCTTGGAGTCACCACTCCTTGGTTCCTTTCAAAGACAAAAGCGCTTAGAGTCACCACTCTAGTTTTCTTCTAGATCTCTACTTTGTTGCCTCGATCAAGATTACAAGATTTATAAAGAAACTCGCTTTACATACGAGTGAAGGGTTGAGAAAAGAAATACAACAGAATGAAGAGAGGCACAGCACGCAGGCTGTATTTAAATAAAATAACTAAGACCATAACCATTCACCATGCAACGTGTTAATTAATTAATTATAACCCATTTGAAATAATTTTAAAAAAAAATAAATTTTAAACGGGCCATTAAACACGTGGGTCGGTAATAAGGCGCTACGCAGAGAATGTACGGGGGTCCCGCTAAGTACCAAATCTTTCCTAGCCAGAACGTCCCACTGACCATTAACAGCTCTAAAATTTCGGCTAGGGTTTCAACCACTTTGAAACCCTAATTCCTTGTTGCGAACACTTCACAACGCAGCCGTCAAGGCACATGGAGGCAGCGCCGTCTAGGGTTTCAAAACCTAGAATTCAATTTGCGCTAATGCCAACATGCAATGCCTTTCCATGACGGCCGTCTAGGTTTCAACTCTTGAACCCTAGATTAAGGAACGGCCATGGTTTAACACTTAAACCTTATCACTTAACGCCCCATAACATGAACCATTCATGTTCGAAGATCAACTCAATTGATTCAAAGTTTGTACGATGACAATCATATGAGTAAAACACATATCAAAATTGCATAAACTCATACATCATACAAATTTAAACGGCAACAACATACATACTAAAATTAAGAAACTTTATAACATGCATCATATACAATTTATAAAGAATAACTCAAAATTATATGTATCATGCCAAAACAGAGGTCATACCATATACATGATTAATCATTGTAATAATATGCATCATATGCGATAACTCAAAATAGCAACATAATCATGCATGTTTATTTTCGAATCCTAGTTTCACAAAACATTTTCGCAAAACAAAATTGCAAAGCTTTAAACAACGAAACGATTTCGCAAATCATATTTTCCAAAAGCTCTTGCAAACGAAAACATATCATCATAAAATATAAACAAATGCCCAAAACACGGTTTTGCAACCTGGCTCTGATACCACTGTTAGGAAATCCCTAAGCATGAGCAGCGGAAAAATTAAAGGGATTCCATAGGATTTGCAAGGTTCCGTGTTTCAAAGCACAAAAAACCAATTTCGAAATTATTTAGGTTACCTCTTGAAGAACTCCGAAGCAGTCGTAGCCTCGTCCTTTAGGAGTCCACACGAGCACTCCCACCAGAATCGCAACACTTGCCAACTGCTAGGTTGACGGCGTGTAGCTCTTGCAACTTTTTGCGAATTTTGTGTCTCACTTGAGTGACCGGCCTATGAGCATCTTATGCTCTATTTATAGGCTTAGGTTTGACCTAATTTGTTCTCTCTAAAAGTGGGCTCCTTACTCATTCCAAATGAGTTAGGCCCAATAGCTTTATTTTAGTCCAACTAAAATAAGACAACATTTTCTGATGGGCTTACTCTATGTGTGTGACCCTATAGGTAAAATACCCGGTCATATTAATAATAAACTATTTTATTATTAATATAAAATAAGAGCGGCATCTAGCAATGCATCATTATGTCCGAATATTATTAACATAACCTATAAGTGATAATTATTTAATACGTTTATTCCTTTTGTCACGATATCCTAATTGGGCCCAAGGCATGGTCGCGTCATCCTTGTACGGCCCAATTTATTTTACTTGATACCGGAGTAGACTGGATCCGAATAAATATCTAATATTTATTCTTTCTAGCATGGCCATGCGTTTTCTTAGTCTTACTCCATCAAGTGGCCTATGGATATCACTCCTGTCACATAGGAGAGACAAATCCCATCTACATCACTCACATCCCTCTGCATAATTTGTTCATTGCCTAATCACAACCTTTATAGTCCTCTTGTTACAGAAGACGTTTAATTGTATTAAAACAATAAACTCCTCATGTAGGAATCGTAGTGACTTCAGGTCGAAGGACTACATATACCATTATCACATTGAGAATCGTTTATGACAATCATGTAACGATCCATGCAACGTTCTCATGGTGGGTCTGTCCAGTACATCATTACTCTTAATGTGTACCCGTGTGAAGACTCGATATCATCTATATCTATGATCTGTGAGATCAGGTCATCAGTACACTCACACACTAGTCTCAGTGTATTTACATGTCCCCATGTAAATACTTAACTAGGGACATTTTAGGAATAATTTTTATATGACCTATTACTCCAAGGATAAATATGTTTAAAACAACTTTAAACTGAAATATTTATTCAATTGATAAGTAGAAAAATGATACAAATGAAAAAGCATAAAGGCTCATAGTGCATACACCAACAGAATCCTCCATCCATTTGCCTATAAAAGCAGCAGCAACCCATCAACAAAATGGAGGAATCACTTGAAATCAATTCCATCAGCTTCGTTCCAATTCTTCTTTCCTTTCTCCATTCTTTGTTTCCTTTTCCGTTTCTCTTTTCTTTCTTTTCTTTCTTTTTCTTCTTCATTTTTTTTCTTCTCCTTTTCTTTTCTTTTTCTTTCGTTTTATTTCTCTTATTTTCTTTCTCTGTCCCGTTCCCATTTTTTCTTTTACTTTCTTTTTCTTTATTTTATTTTAAGAGTTGTGAATTGTAAAAGTGAGTTATTTAAATTTGTAATTGGTGGAGAAATTATTGCAACAAGGAATTACAGTGGTAAATTATTCTGAGCTTTTGGAGAAACCCGTAAGTCTTTATTTTTACCATGTCTTGTATGTTTTATTTTTCCATTATATATATGAATTTGAATTATTTCATGAGTAGCTAAATTAATTATCTTGGGATAAAGGGGGTATGATAATATTTTATTTTAATGTTATTTTGACTTGGAATTAAATAAATTTCTGTTTTCCATTTAGTTTAAAAAATGCTCAATGCTTTTAGTGATTCCTAACAAGAACCTAAATGATAAAACTGTATACTTGCGGGTATATTAGTAAGTTTAGGTAATAAATAGAATCGAGAGATTTATTTTTACCGGAAAGCTTTGAACTAAACCTAAGATTTTTGAAATGCTTTTTGTGACCTCGGTAAAACCGTGAAAGTAATCAAAATTCTTTTGAGGAAATAAAAAGGGTTTTCATAAAACGATAATGGGCCTTTCTGAGGATTAAGCAGCGCTTTCCATAGGTTAGGTACATTAATAGGATTCCGAGAGGAACATATTAATTAGCTTTTGGAAAATTCGCCTTGGAAAACTTAATTCGATTCTTATTTATGAAAATTTAAAATTCATTAACATAAAATAGAGTCTTAATCCCCCGAAATCCCAAGATATTCTCAACTCTAATTTTTAAGTGTCAAGTAAATTTTATTTTTATTTATTTGTATTCTGTGCAACTTTAATTTGTGCTTTATTTTATAAAAATCTTAAAAATCAATTGTATGGATAATTAAATTTCAATATGCTGGTACTTTGAGCACAGTCCCTGTGGAGAACGATAATCTTTTATATTACGCGACATAACCCATGCGCTTGCGGGCCCTGTCAAGTTTTTGGTGCCGTTGCCGGGGACTGTTGTCCCTCAAATATCGGCAATATTGAAATTTGATTAGATCATACTTGTTAATATTTTTATTGTTATTTTTATTTTTATTTTTATTTTCTTTGTAATTTTGTATTTTGTTCTATATTCTGTGTATCTGTTGTTGTTTTATTTTTGTAATTGTTTATTTTATTTGTCATTTATTTTCTATTTATGCGACGAAGCCGTAGTGTCGATCTAGACTTAGGATTTGACCCTGAGATAGAACGTACCCTTAGAGCTTTGAGAAAATAACAAAAACAACAAAAAGAACAAAAAGAAAAACAAATGGCAGACCAACACAGACCCTTAAGAGATTTTGCCGCTCCAAGCACTAATGGGAGAGGATCTAGCATCCTCAGACCCACAGTGGAGGCTAACAATTTTGAATTGAAGCCTTTACTACATTCAATGGTTCAACAGAGCCAATTCAGAGGATTACCCTCCGAAGATCCAAATCTTCATCTTCAAATCTTTCTTGAATATTGTGACACCCTGAAGATGAACGGAGCCACCAATGATGCCATTCGCTTAAGACTTTTCCCTTTCTCCTTAAGAGATAAAGCAGGAGCGTGGTTATACTCTCTTCCTGAAGGATCCATCACGACTTGGGAATAATTGTCCAGTGCTTTTATCAATAAATGGTACCCAAGGAACAAGACTGATGTGCTGAGAAAACAAATCATCAATTTTTCACAAAAAGATGATGAATCCTTGTATGAAGCCTGGGAAAGATACAGGGAGATGCTAAGAGAATGTCCTCACCATGGGATAGAAAGCTGGTTGACAATCCATATTTTCTATAATGGACTAACTTCCACACAAAAGATCTCTTTAGATGCTGCAGCTGGAGGAGCCTTCATGAGTAAAAATATTGATGAAGCTGAGAATCTGATTGAGGAAATAGCTCAAAACACTCACCAGTGGAACTCTGAGAGAGGACTACCTTCCAAAACACCAGGTAAGTATTCTGTCGATGCTCTTTCCCTACTTTCTGCCAAAGTTGAAGCATTAACATTAAAACTTGATAAAATAGGGTCAACAGGGGCTACTAATATTGTTTGTGAAGTTTGTGGTGTTTCAGGACATGGAGCTACAAACTGCCATTTAGCAATGACCCCTAATCAAGAACAAGAAATGCATCAGGTGGATGCTATTGGAAACTATGGTGGAAATTATCAAGGTAACTACAAACCTCCACAAGGTCCACCTGGCTTCCAAAATAGGCCACCTCAATTCCAAAGTTACTACAACCCTCAACAAGGACCCTACAAATAAAAACTAGAGTCCTTAATGGAGACATTTGTAGCTACTCAACAGAAGCAGAATGATGAATTCTCTGATGCAATAAAGAACTTAGCTTCAAAGGTGGACTCCCTTGCCACCCATAACAAAATATTGGAGACACAAATTGCCCAACAAGCCTCCTACTCTCAAAGAGCACCAGGAACATTTCCTGGGAAACCTGAGGCTGGACCTTCCAACCATGCAATGGCTATCACTCTTAGTTGTGGTACTCAATATGATGGTCCAGTTGGTAAGACTGAAGAGAAAAAGAAATTGGATGAGTCTCCATCTCACCCGATGAATAAGGAAGAAAAACCACAAGAAAAGAAAGAAGAGGTTAAGCCATATCAACCTCCTATTCTATTTCCTCAGCGCCTGGCTAGAGCAAAGTTGGACAAACAATTTGGTAAGTTTCTTGATGTTTTAAAGAAATTGTATGTCAATATTCCCTTCATAGATGTTTTGCAGCAAATGCCTATCTATGCGAAGTTCTTGAAGGATATTTTGTCCAACAAAAGAAAGCTTGAGGAAGATGGAACAGTGGCACTCACTGAAGGGTGCAGCGCTCTAATTCAGAAGAAAATGCCTCCAAAACTTCATGATCCAGGTAGCTTTTCTATTCCTTGTATGATTGGTGGCATAGCTATAGATAGAGCATTGTGTGATTTGGGAGCGAGTGTGAGTTTAATGCCATTATCTGTTGCTGAAAAGTTAGGATTGGGAGAGCCAAAACCTACTAGGATATCTTTACAGTTGGCTGATAGATCTATCAAATATCCTGTAGGAATTTTAGAGGATGTTCCTATTAAGGTAGGAAAATTTTTTATACCTGCTGACTTTGTTGTGCTTGAAATGGACGAAGATTCTTTGATTCCTATTATTTTAGGCAGACCATTTTTAGCAACTGCAGGTACTGTGATCGATGTCAAAAATGGTAAGTTGTCTCTAACTGTTGGAGACCAAAAGGTTGATTTTAATTTGAAAAATGTTTTAGAAAAACCTTTTAATGATGTTTGCTATGGAATTGAAATTGTTGACCAAGTTGTGAAAGATGAAACTCTTCTTAATGACCCACTTGAATCTATTTTTCTGAATAAGTTTGCAGGAACATCAAAAAGCAGTGAAGGTAACATACCACTGAGACATGACACTGAGGTCATGGTGAGCCCAAATGTTAAACTTAAATCTTTACCTTCCATACTAAGGTATGAGTTTCTAGGCCCTAATCGATTCTTGACTGTGGGATAGAGTCTGGCTGAAGACGTTAAACTTAGCACTTGTGGGGAGGTAACCCCATGTCTTTAATAAAATAAAAAAATAAAATAAAATAAATAAATAAATAAATAAAAACAAAAACAAAAACAAAAACAACTATGTCAGATGCTAGTTTGGGGTTACTACAGGTAAGTTTTCTTATACTTTTATCATCCATTTTAACATTGAGGACAATGTCAAATTCTGGTTTGGGGTGGTAGGTAAGAAAACTTAACTGTTTTGTTTTGTTGTGTGATTGTTATATTTTTCATGCATGTGTGTTTTCCTTGTTTGTAATCTTGTAATTTACCATTATTGCATGATAAAGTTACTTTGAACACAAGGCTAAAATATCTAAGGACCCCAAAATTTTGAGTAAAATTTTCAAAATTTGATTGTCTAAATGCCAAATAAATGCTTAAATGAATCTTATGTGATTAAAATTTTTCTTTGAAAAGACTTTCCATGGTTAGACTTGAGCAAAAATGGGTTATTTATCAAACAAATTTTCCAAACCCATATTTTCTTGATTGAGTGAATCTCATAGTCATTAATATTCTAGAACTTGTTTTTCAACCGATTCAAAATGGTTTTTGATTATATGTCTTAGGATGATAAAGGCACAATTAGGTTTTATTCTTAAGCCTCAGAATTTTTGCACAATTTGACCCCTAGTTGCCCTTTTTGAGCCTGAAAGTGAAAATTTTTCTTTGAAACCTTTCATTGACTGATATTCTCTTAAATGGTGAAAAAGTTGGAAATTTAGTAGAGCAAAGAAAGAAAAAAGGACTTAAGAAAAAAATAAGGTATTAAATGCAAAGAAAAGCAAGAAAAAGAAAAAGAAAATCAAAAGATGATATTGAATGAATTCCAAAAAGTCCATAAAAGTTCAAAAATTTGCTCTGTTAAATTTATAATGGTGATTTGAATCATTCATGACTGTTAAAGCCCTTTTGTATTCCATTTTTCTTGAAATTCCTACCTTGACAATACAACCTAAGGCCACGTTACAACCTTTGAAAGACCTTTAGACTTTGATATATTTTCTATCTAAACTGTGGAGTTTCTGGTTTATTAACAAGCTTATGGTAATGTTTTTTTTGACTATGATGATTTGAGAGATACACAAACCTTGAAACACTTGAGTGAAAATTGTGAGAAGAGTATCTCAAGTCTTGACATTGAAATTTGATTCACATAAGAAAAATAAAATTGGCATTTGAATAAATCAGTTTCTCTGTTTTTGGATCCCTTAGTTTATTAAGCTTAGTGTTTTCTATATTTTATCTTGTGAATATGGTGATTGCTTGAGGATAAGCAATGCTTTGGTTTGGGGTATTTTGATAAGTGCTTTATAGTACAATAAATTAGACCCAATTCGCTTAGGATTTTAATCATTATGCACTGTATTTCCTTTATTTATTACGATTTTTGCTTTCTTTCCACTCTATTCTACTTGGGTATGTTATTTTGCAGGAATTAAGGTAATAAAGGGCCAAAAACAAGAGAAAAACGACCATAAAATGATAAAGAAACAAGAAGAACAAGCCCAAAGTAGAAAGAACTCTCTTTTTATACTGAATTCCGACTCAGAATGCTGAAATCCGACTCAGAATGTTAAAATCCGACTCAAAAATGCTAAATTCTGACTCAAAATGACCAAATCCGAGTGGGATGTGTAATATCCCGATTTAATAATTATTTACCGAATGAATCTAAATTGCTAAAATAGTAATTCCAGAAGTAGAAAATCATTTGTTAATTATATTCGGTTTAACTTGAGAAATAGTGACAAATTAAATAAGCTTAATTGGTAAGGGGTGGCTGTTTGCGATTGGTGAGTCCGTCCACGATTTCCCACCCCACTCTCCTCTTCCTCGTGCACGTGCATGCCTTTACATATATATGCCTTGGGTCATTAAAGTTATGCATTTCCTTCAGATCTCTCTTCTTCTCTTCTTCACTCTCCTTCTCCTCTTCTTCTTTTCTACTCACTGTTCCCGTGAGCTTGAGACAGTGGTGGCTGAAGGTCGGAAGTCCTCCCTCCTTACTCGACGAGCCAGTGAGGGTAAGGGTGTGCATTCCCTCTGCATGCAACCCGCCTCCTTCCTTGTTCCCTCATCCCTTCGTCGACTTCCTCTTCTCGCTCGAAACTGCCAAGCCCCAGTGGAGATCTACACTGCGAGGAGCTTCAAGGGGATCGGAGTGTTCACAGCATTGCGATGGAGCCCTTCTAGGGAGTGAGCCGAGAGCGGGACGTCTTGGGCCTCCCCTGCTCTTGCATGCAGATGTTAAGGGTGATTCAGTGTTCCTCTGGAATTTAATGTCACGTTGACCGACTGAGAGCTTCAGTCCAGGTAGGGGGAGTATCTTCTATCTTAAATGCATGGGTTATGAACAGGTTCCAAGTACTGATGCTTGCTATATCCTCACTCTGCTTGCGTGTTGTGTTGCCTGCGAGTGTGTACAGCCCAGTTGCATGACGAGCGAAAGATGAGTGTTGCATATTAGCATCTTCCTTAGAAATACATGCGTTGTTGAGCCTCGTTACCATGGAACCCGATTGCATGTTGTGTTGTGTTGATGAGAATGCTTTATTGAATCTGTGCATGTTCATAGGAATGCATGTGTTGATTAAGTTCTGGTACTGTCATATATTGATTGCATATTGTATCATGATTGATTGGAATGCTTGCATGAGCCTGTCATTCTTCGTATAAATACCTGCGCTGATTAAGTCTTGATGCTGCTGTGAACCGAATGCATGTTAACTTGAAGTTGATGAAAATACTCATAGAAGCTTGATACTGATTGATACTGATTGTATTGGAATCACATGATGTTAATGGAACGATGATGATGATTACATGGGAACTATGTGTGTGAATTAACAGGCGGAGTCCTGATGATATGTATTACCGACTGCATGTGAAAGATGTGTGATTGAATAAGAGGATGTGTGCATGAGTTAAATGCTGTGTGTGGAGTACTGTTAATGTCCAGCATTGATTGCATGAGATGCATGTGCCATTTGAATGCTGATGATGTATGATGCCGATTGCATGATATGCATGTATGGCCGTGTATATGAACTCTGTGTGTGTGTGATGAATCCGCATGTGGCGCATGGGATGCGTTTGTGCTGAGAGCACGTAGTGTGAGACACTACCTTCGGTCATCCAGCGTGTGACGCTGTAAAATCCTTGAGTGGGACTCTGGGTAGCCCTTGAGTGGACTCGGGCTGTCTGTGAACACCGCCGTTGGCGCTGTGAGCGTTGGTGTCACCTGTGGACAAATGATTGGGTACCTGTAAAACGGCCAAGCAGCTGTGAGCTGATTTGATAGCTGAGAGCTATGTGTAAAAAGGCTGAGAGCCTACGTTGCAACGTCTAAACCGATACACACGAATGCGGAACTGAGTGAAATGATATGTGTTTATTGACTGTTGACAATGTTGGAATTGGTTGCGCATGTGAAGTGTTAGTGAGAGGATGAATGTGTATGTCCAAGTGAATTACTCCGTGTGAACCTGCCTTGGATGCTAAGTGAATCCTGTTTTCATGAAAATATATATATATATATATATCAGTGTTATTGAAATGTTAATGTTGTTGAATTGATGCGTGCATAAGGCCGAGTGACAATTGATGGATTCCGATCGGTGAGAGTCTTTCGTATGTCCTTGTTGATTGATGCTGCTCTGACTATAACTGTTGCCATGTATAATTGTGTGTATGTATATATATATTGTCGTATAATTGTGAGGCAACCTGAGTCGGTATCTGTCATTTAAAATTTAAGATGCTCACCCCTGCACCATTTTTCAGTAAGTATGCAGGTTGGATTCTGAAGTGATGATAAGGTCCCAGGTCTGAGTGAAAGGTACTCCGCCCGCAAGTGTTTATTTTGTATGTGTCATGTTCGTCAGTTATAGCCTTGGCCGGCTCGTAATAACAGTGTGGTGTAATGAACATGAATATATATATATATGCGTATAGGTAATTGTGTCATTGTAAACCGAGTGCATGTTCATATATATGTACAGGTATTATGTTGATAACAGGGGAATGAATGACGTATTCCGAGTGCATGATTAGGTACGTTCAATAGGTTGTATCCGATTGAGAATTACCTTGTGTTTGTGTTGGAGGGGCGTTGTGTTGACCTCGCTTAGGCGGTGTCATACCTTGCCCAAGTGGCTAAGATGGTTCGCCCAAGCACGTGGAACCATGTCGAAGCGAGCAGATATCAACGTAATACTCCGCCTATGTACCTCCTTCCTCCGTTGTCGCGTTATTATGTCTCGCTGGGCGGTGTTGGACATCGCCTGAGTGAGCGAACGTAGTGATGTAGTCCGTCCAGGCGTTGTTGTTGTGCCTTGCTGAACTGGACGGCGGTGTAATTACTTCCTCCTTCCGTGGTTGCACTATCATGCTTCGCTCAGGCGGCGTCGGACCTCGTCTGAGCGAGCCAGTTATCTTAGTCTTTGCCCAGGCGCTGTTGTGAGGACTCGCGCTGGAGCGAGTAGTTGTTAGAATGGGATACCGTTCAATTACCTCTCCTCTCCGTCGTGACGCTAATGCAATCCAGACACCGGTGTTGACCCCTGATTTGGGCGTTGTGGTTGAGTCCGCCCAGGCGTTGTCATTAATAGCTGAGTTGGGCGGAATAGGTTCTGGCCCCTCTTCCTCTATAAATTACTCCTGCATATGTATATCTCCCTTCTTCTTCCCTTGCCTGTCCTCCGAAGCTGAACGCCCAGCGTTCTCTGGGAAAGGGTCAGTCCGTAGGAACGAATAGACGCTAATGTAAGTTTTGCTTGAAGAGTTTCGCGTCTGATGTTGCATTGTCACACATCGTTTAGGCGGTGTGAGACAACCGTTGAGCGGGTCACCTCGCCCTGGAGTCCGCCCAGAATAAACATACCCCGCCTAGCCAGGAAGGATGATTCGAACTCCGCCCTTTGTGTTATCCGGTTGCTTTATAGTCGTTGGTTACTTAATTTTGGAAAAATTTTCCCCGTATTGGTTCTTAATTATTTATTAAATTAGGGTGTTACATTTTGGTATCAGAGCAGACCAAAAGGTCCATGGCCAAGGTTTGCCTACTGTTTGTGGGCGGTTAAATATATTATGCCAGTTTGTCCTAGATTGCTTATAATATTCTATTGTACGTGATACCTGTCCAATTATGACTCGGGTGATGATATATGTTATGATTCTCTATTGAAATTGGTATATGCTGACTATGGATGGTGTGGTTGTATGCCTGTGCCTTGTTGGGAATGTGAGTGTGTGATGAATGAATGGTACATGATGTATATGAATTGATGTGTTGTAGTTCCTAGGTTGAAAATCTAGGTGTGTAATAAGTGAGCGAAGGTGAGGTCGGACATATGATAAAATTGGGGTTGCGTCTCAGTGGCGATTGAGGAAACCAAGTGAGTGATGACTAAATGCTAGACCAATAGGAATAATGACCCCTTAAGGATTCTAAATCTGATAGTTTATTAACCTTGTGAGTTGTTGAGCCGAGTAGAACAATTGCGTAGTAGCTCATTGAGGTTTGAATGATTAACATGTGATGTGTTGTGTGTGAGGAGTGTTGGTAGCTGCACTATGACTGCGTAATGATTATACGACTCCGTCCACGAATGCATGCTAATAATTCTATGAATACTGACTGGATACTTGTAAAATAGGAATGTTACCATTACTGCCGAGAGCTATTGTAACGGATGTTTGTAACCTAACATATGAACCCCGCGTAATATATATATATATGTATACCTGATGTAGGTGATTAAGAGTAAACTGCCTCTATGTATTGCTCTATACTCGAAATATAACAATTGTTTGATGATTGAAATATGTGATCTGTGTGTGATTGCTTAGTGATGCATGCAATACCCGGATAGTATGATAGATATTAATTGTGAATCGTTGTGATGATACCCCGTCTGAAAGATATGTATATATATATATGCTAATGAGAATGTCGAGTGGCTTATGCCGTGAGTCGGCAAATAAGAGCTGTGTGTGATCTATAATAAAATGCAGCAAGCATGGAATGTCTTTCAGAGTGGGCAATCAGATGAATGCGAGGGGTATTGAGGATTCTGAGATTAATCCTAAAAGACCTCTGAGCTGGACTCGAGGCCATGCTTGGAGCATGAGCATTGGATGCTTAATGAAAGTCCTTGGGTTGGACTCAAGGCAAATGCCGAGTGCATTGGAATGGGACTCCTGGTGAATAATCGTATGCATCTGATTCGCCGGCTGCATGACTACATGTGTATGAGAGTATTATTATTGAGGGTGACATGATTTGCATGGATTTGAATGATTTGAGTAGTTTCCGACCTGATAATGTTGTATGAATGAAGTCTGACTGAATGAATATACATGTATTGATGTTGTTGCCAAGTGTGATGCAATGTTATAATTGAGAATGCATGTTATAAGTACAATTTCTGATTGAATGACTGTGCGTACACTTATGAGAATAAATGAGCTCAGTGTGAACTATATGAACGTGTGAATATGATATTGTGAATGAAACCCTTAATGTAGTTGGAATTGATTTGGGTAAATCTGATTGGATGGGCGTATGTATATGTCAAGTGCAATGTGTGTTATGATTATGATGTATGCTGTAGTAAACAATGATATAACCATGAATAATTGGTGTGACATCTGATCGAGTGTCTGTATGTACATTAGTGCTGTCGCTGAAGCTCGTGGTGTGTTATAGCATATATGATACTGTGAATTGCCTAATCCTGAGTGAATTGTATGAACCCCAGTGAGTGGTGTTATTATATAACTGAGAGTTGAGAATTTAATCCGAGCCGTGGATTTGTGAGGAATAAGGGTTAGAAGAAGCATTGCCCTAATTTTGTTTTACAGAAGTGATGAATAATTTTCATGATTATTGATACGTGATGTTAGAGTGGGTGTATTACTTATATGTGTGAACTGCCATTAACTACCGCGTGAATTTATATTAGTTGGGTGAAGTCCGGTTCGTGTGAGGTATGCTGCTCTGAGATGACTCTTCCTGCCATAGGTAATGTGGTAGCGTACACGTTGCAGTGACCATGTAATTGTTGTAACCCTATAGGAATGAGACGTCATCCTATAAGTTGGATGCAGCAATTCGTGGGTCAGGCAAGTGAAGCTGTAACTACTTATGGTGATGGTGGGTCTTTCAGGCGGTCCTGAGTGATTATGAGAGTTATATTAAGTGAGTATTATATGGTTATGTATCAGAATGAAGATAGGGAGTTGTTTGACCTTAGTATGTCTGCCTCCGAGTGGATTAGAAGACGTCGAGTACGGATTAGCTACTAAAAAGTTAGTTAATTACTGGGATGAGAAAGGCGGTCAATCTGTCACTGAAATTGTAAGTTTTATAGGATTAACCGAGTGGTATTGTAAGCCTAAAGAGGAAAACAGGATCTTAAACCAAACTAAATTACAAAGTGAGGATTTACTTGGGAAGGAAATTAGTGTATTCGAAGAGTGTAAAAGTGGGGATAATTCCGAGTGAAGTCTTATGAGGAAGCATTGCTGAGTGAGGACTAGAGTGTTCCGAGTATAACCTCATAGAGAGTGCCATTATTAAGTCAAGAGGATAGTATCCGAGCGAAACATTCTGAGTAAGGGGAGATTCGAGTGGTGTCTCAGAGTGAATCACTTCCGTGTAGAATGAAACCATGTGGGATGACTCTACGAAGAAAGATGCCGAGTGTAGAATTCTTAATGCCCTTGTCCAACCAAGTGATCTTCCCAGAGGAAAGTCCTTCTAGACGAAAATGAGACTCCGAGTGTGTGAGTTTAGCCAAAAGCATGGGTAGGAACCTAAGATTTCCACGCCGAGCGTGGTGCCGGTGCGAATTAAACCCTAGCAGATGGCACTGACTGGAGCACATGGAAGCCCTTTTGAGCGTTCATTCTGGTGTAAGGAAGAAATCTTGTGGTCAGAATTTAAAAACCTGAGTGTTTAAACCGAGAGGAATTGGTCAGGAGTGGGTATTTTTGGGGGTCGGTGATGTTGTTTACCTATTAGATTACTCCCAACTAAATGATTAACCCCCCATCGCGTATACATGTGATACAATTTTGGGTTTGTACCCTGCGTGAGTTGTAGTTGTGCCGAATGACTCATTTGAGTCTGGGAAACCGAGGGTGTAAATACACCAGCCGGTGTTGAGAGCACGGGGCCGAGCGGCCAAGTAATTAGGAAGTGCCTGCTAGTAATGAATTAGCTGAGTTAAAATGGAATAAATTATACGTTTTAATTTAAATTCCCAAATATAATAAATCCTCTAATGAAGTTGTAATCAGGTAGGACCTGACTTTTTGTGTTACCGACTGAGAATTGTGGTGCGGTCAGTAAACCGCTTGAGTGGTAAATCTTCTCCGAGTGAAAATTATGGTTCAGTCGGTGACTGCTTGTGGAAACACAGCCGCGTAGTAAGTAAACAGCAATCTTCTGAGTTAGGCATTGTGGTAAGTTACCGATTGAATTTCGAGGACGAAATTCTTTTGAGAGGGGGAAAACTGTAATATCCCGATTTAATAATTATTTACCGAATGAATCTAAATTGCTAAAATAGTAATTCCAGAAGTAGAAAATCATTTGTTAATTATATTCGGTTTAACTTGAGAAATAGTGACAAATTAAATAAGCTTAATTGGTAAGGGGTGGCTGTTTGCGATTGGTGAGTCCGTCCACGATTTCCCACCCCACTCTCCTCTTCCTCCCGCACGTGCATGCCTTTACATATATGTGCCTTGGGTCATTAAAGTTATGCATTTCCTTCAGATCTCTCTTCTTCTCTTCTTCACTCTCCTTCTCCTCTTCTTCTTTTCTACTCGCTGTTCCCGTGAGCTCGAGACAGTGGTGGCTGAAGGTCGGAAGTCCTCCCTCCTTACTTGACGAGCCAGTGAGGGTAAGGGTGTGCATTCCCTCTGCATGCAACCCGCCTCCTTCCTTGTTCCCTCATCCCTTCGTCGACTTCCTCTTCTTGCTCGAAACTGCCAAGCCCCAGTGGAGATCTGCACTATGAGGAGCTTCAAGGGGATCGGAGTGTTCACAGCATTGCGATGGAGCCCTTCTAGGGAGCGAGCCGAGAGCGGGACGTCTTGGGCCTCCCCTGCTCTTGCATGCAGATGTTAAGGGTGATTCAGTGTTCCTCTGGAATTTAATGTCACGTTGACCGACTGAGAGCTTCAGTCCAGGTAGGGGGAGTATCTTCTATCTTAAATGCATGGGTTATGAACAGGTTCCAAGTACTGATGCTTGCTATATCCTCGCTCTGCTTGCGTGTTGTGTTGCCTGCGAGTGTGTACAGCCCAGTTGCATGACGAGCGAAAGATGAGTGTTGCATGTTAGCATCTTCCTTAGAAATGCATGCGTTGTTGAGCCTCGTTACCATGGAACCCAATTGCATGTTGTGTTATGTTGATGAGAATGCTTTATTGAATCTGTGCATGTTCATAGGAATGCATATGTTGATTAAGTTCTGGTACTGTCATATATTGATTGCATATTGTATCATGATTGATTGGAATGCTTGCATGAGCCTGTCATTCTTCGTATAAATACCTGCGCTGATTAAGTCTTGATGCTGCTGTGAACCGAATGCATGTTAACTTGAAGTTGATGAAAATACTCATAGAAGCTTGATACTGATTGATACTGATTGTATTGGAATCACATGATGTTAATGGAACGATGATGATGATTACATGGGAGCTGTGTGTGTGAATTAACAGGCGGAGTCCTGATGATATGTATTACCGACTGCATGTGAAAGATGTGTGATTGAATAAGAGGATGTGTGCATGAGTTAAATGCTGTGTGTGGAGTACTGTTAATGTCCAGCATTGATTGCATGAGATGCATGTGCCATTTGAATGCTGATGATGTATGATGCCGATTGCATGAGATGCGTGTATGGCCGTATATATGAACTCTGTGTGTGTGTGATGAATCTGCGTGTGGCGCATGGGATGCGTTTGTGCTGAGAGCACGTAGTGTGAGACACTACCTTCGGTCATCCAGCGTGTGACGCTGTAAAATCCTTGAGTGGGACTCTGGGTAGCCCTTGAGTGGACTCGGGCTGTCTGTGAACACCGCCGTTGGCGCTGTGAGCATTGGTGTCACCTGTGGACAAACGGTTGGGTACCTGTAAAACGGCCAAGCAGCTGTGAGCTGATTTGATAGCTGAGAGCTATGTGTAAAAAGGCTGAGAGCCTACGTTGCAACGTCTAAACCGATACACACGAATGCGGAACTGAGTGAAATGATATGTGTTTATTGACTGTTGACAATGTTGGAATTTGTTGCGCATGCGAAGTGTTAGTGAGAGGATGAATGTGTATGTCCAAGTGAATTACTCCGTGTGAACCTGCCTTGGATGCTAAGTGAATCCTGTTTTCATGAAAAAATATATATATATCAGTGTTATTGAAATGTTAATGTTGTTGAATTGATGCGTGCATAAGGCCGAGTGACAATTGATGGATTCCGATCGGTGAGAGTCTTTCGTATGTCCTGGTTGATTGATGCTGCTCTGACTATAACTGTTGCCATGTATAATTGTGTGTATGTATATATATATTGTCGTATAATTGTGAGGCAACCTGAGTCGGTATCTGTCATTTAAAATTTAAGATGCTCACCCCTGCACCATTTTTCAGTAAGTATGCAGGTTGGATTCTGAAGTGATGATAAGGTCCCAGGTCCGAGTGAAGGGTACTCCGCCCGCAAGTGTTTATTTTGTATGTGTCATGTTCGTCAGTTATAGCCTTGGCCGGCTCGTAATAACAGTGTGGTGTAATGAACATGAATATATATATATATATATATATGTGTATAGGTAATTGTGTCATTGTAAACCGAGTGCATGTTCATATATATGTACAGGTATTATGTTGATAACAGGGGAATGAATGACGTATTCCGAGTGCATGATTAGGTACGTTCAATAGGTTGTATCCGATTGAGAATTACCTTGTGTTTGTGTTGGAGGGGCGTTGTGTTGACCTCGCTTAGGCGGTGTCATACCTCGCCCAAGTGGCTAAGATGGTTCGCCCAAGCACGTGGAACCATGTCGAAGCGAGCAGATATCAACGTAATACTCCGCCTATGTACCTCCTTCCTCCGTTGTCGCGTTATTATGTCTCGCTAGGCGGTGTTGGACATCGCCTGAGTGAGCGAACGTTGTGATGTAGTCCGTCCAGGCGTTGTTGTTGTGCCTTGCTGAACTGGACGGCGGTGTAATTACTTCCTCCTTCCGTGGTTGCACTATCATGCTTCGCTCAGGCGGCGTCGGACCTCGTCTGAGCGAGCCAGTTATCTTAGTCTTTGCCCAGGCGCTGTTGTGAGGACTCGCGCTGGAGCGAGTAGTTGTTAGAATGGGATACCGTTCAATTACCTCTCCTCTCCGTCGTGACGCTAATGCAATCCAGACACCGGTGTTGACCCCTGATTTGGGCGTTGTGGTTGAGTCCGCCCAGGCGTTGTCATTAATAGCTGAGTTGGGCGGAATAGGTTCTGGCCCCTCTTCCTCCATAAATTACTCCTGCATATGTATATCTCCCTTCTTCTTCCCTTGCCTGTCCTCCGAAGCTGAACGCCCAGCGTTCTCTGAGAAAGGGTCAGTCCGTAGGAACGAATAGACGCTAATGTAAGGTTTGCTTGAAGAGTTTCGCGTCTGATGTTGCATTGTCACATATCGTTTAGGCGGTGTGAGACAACGGTTGAGCGGGTCACCTCGCCCTGGAGTCCGCCCAGAATAAACATACCCCGCCTAGCCAGGAAGGATGATTCGAACTCCGCCCTTTGTGTTATCCGGTTGCTTTATAGTCGTTGGTTACTTAATTTTGGAAAAATTTTCCCCGTATTGGTTCTTAATTATTTATTAAATTAGGGTGTTACAGGATGACTGAGAAAAGACCAAATCCGAGTGGAATTACTCAGAATGGAGCAAATCCGAGTGGAATACTGCACTGTTGAAGCTAAATCCGAGTGGAAAGTTCCCTGTCAAAGCCATTCCGAGTGATAAATGGCTGAGGTTCAATGATGAAATGGAATGAGTCTCGGTTGGAGGATATTCCGAGTGGAAGCTTCCCCGACTGCGTCCATTCCGAGTGAAAAAGAGGACTGACGTTGAATAGATGCTGTCCAAAGCTATTCTCCGAGTGAAAGGCTTGCTGATTGAAGTGAATCTGAGTGGGAGCTTTCTGATTTGCAACCAATCCGAGCAAAAAACTGTTCCGAGTGAATGGATTCCGAGCAGAAGAAGCCACTAAATGAATAAGTACTGAATAAGGAGGAATCCGAGTGGTTTCATTCGAAGAAGAAGGCATTCTCAAGCGGCACAAGACATTTCCGAGTAGAAGTCTTATCAAGCAATGAAAGATCCGACTGGGAATGAATAACACTCGGGCAGACTCTCAAGTTTTACACTAAGCCCGAGTGAGATGTCTCCAAGGAAGACATCCGAGTGAGTTGGGTCAGAAAGATGCATTTCCGAGCAAAGCAAGGCTCGGACATAAGAAGAAATTCAATCAGTCAAATTCCAACCCTTCAAGTGCAAGTTCCTGAGTAAAAGTGAAGGCCATTCCGAGTGATTTGATTGACGACTGAAGTCAATTTTGAGTGGAAATCAACTCGAACTCCCGAATGAAGGTGTGATTTTACCATTTGAATGTGACCGAGTGTATTCCTGAGAAATCCGAGCAAGGTCTCTCTCCGAGTGGTTCAAATTCCATAGACATAGCCGAGTGAAACAGTGAGCAGACTTCCCAATCCTGAGTGAGCCACTTTCCAGGCGGTTCCGAGTCACCTTTTAAACAGTTCCGAGTGAATCACTTTTCACTCGGTTCCGATTCACTCTGCAATCAGTTCCGAATGAACTCCATGAACCTGAGCCGAGTGAATGGTTTCAGTCGGTTCTGAGTCCTTCTGCATTCCATTCCAACTGAATGGCTCAATCAGAAGTTACTCTTCAGTCACTCTTCACTCGTCCTTTCATCCAGCTTCATCACCGATCGGTTCTCCTCTAAACACCGACTCCTTCCGTCTCCTCTCCTTTCAAAACCGACCTACACTCCATCACTCCAACACCGGATCAAATGCACACCGGATCAACTCCAACTCTCCAGCAAACACCATCCCTTCAAACCAACCGTGGATATATATCTCAGGTACTATATAGCCACGGTTGACTTCTCAACCATGAATATATATTGACGTGTACGATGACGGTTATGATGTTAACCGTGGATATATAGTTTCCTCTGATTATAACGTTCATCTTATAATTTCAAAAATGCCACCGCACATGTTTTTATCACTGATCCACTACAACCCGTGAATATATCCCGTTGTTATATCCAATTTTTGCACTAGTGAAATAATATTCGAACATACTGATGCATTGCTAGATGCCGCTCTTATTTTATATTAATAATAAAATAGTTTATTATTAATATAACTGAGTATTTTACCTATAGGGTCACACACATAGAGTAAGCCCATCAGAAAATAGCTTTTTATTTTAGTTGGACTAAAATAAGACTATTGGGCCTAACTCATTTAGAATGAGTAAGGAGCCTACTCTTTAGAGAGAAAATTAGGTCAAACCTAAGCCTATAAATAGAGCATAAGATGCTCATAGGCGGCAACCCTAAAGAGACACAAAAATACATAAAAGTTGCAAAAGCTACACGCCGTCAAACTAGCATTTGGAAGGTGTAGCATTTCTGGTGGGAGTACTCGTGTGGACTCCTAAAGGACGAGGCTACGATTGCTTCGATATTCTTCAAGAGGTAATCCTAAAACGCAATTTTTTTATGTGTTTGTCTTATGCTTTGAAACACGTCACTTTGCAAATCCTATGGGAATCCTTGTATTTCCGCTGCTCATACACTAGGGATTCCTAACAGTGGTATCAGAGCCAGGTTGCAAAACCGTGTTTTGGGCAAACATTTGTTTAAAGAACATGTAAAAATAAAAATAAAATTTCTTTTATGAAAAGGATTGTAAAGGTTGAATCCTTTTGCAAAGGTTGCATCTTTTATTAGATATGTTGTAAATGTTGCATTTTTAATGAGATATTATGTAAAGGTTACATTTTTATGAGATATGTTGCAAAGGTTGCACCTTTTGAAAGCTAATATCAATATATTTTGCTTTATGTATATTGATTTCTTTTCTCAACATTTTAATTAAAGAACATGTTTTTAGGATGTGCTTTTGAACTGTTCTTTACAGGGGGTGTAAAGGTATGATTGTCGAACAATTCAAAATGTACATGAAACGTAAAATCTGGTACAAGGAGGTGCTTATACAGATATGAATACGGAGTGCTCTTGTACGTAGGGCGTGGTATAGTTCACTCTATGGCGGTGTTTCAGTCCGCCTGGATTAGCTTCTTTTGCCTTGACACAATTGGTGGTTGTATCTGCAGTTATTCTCCAACGCTCAAGTCAGTATCTCAGAATACTATTAGACTTAAAAAGCAAATTAGAGAGAATTATGCAAGTTTGAATGTAAGGTTTAGAAATGGGGAGATCCCCTTATACCTTTTTGCTGAGGTTTATATACCTGTTATTGGTGCTCCATTATTGGTAGGACCCGTTCCTTGTTTTCTGGCATAATGCAAGAAAGGTAGTGGGTCCCTATGTCGTTCACGAGCACCATCATTGTAGTGGGCATTTCCACTTGCTTGGAAAGCGTTAATGCTTTATTATTTTATTCATTGTTCCCTTTTATGCGTGACAACGTGATTCCCATTTTTAACCTCTCAAGACAGAGTCAATCTCGTGTCGGGGTTATAAGTATGGGCTCGCTACGCAATATAGGAAATTCAATATTCCGCCTATGGCTTGGCGGAGTAGTATGCATTGGAAATACTTTATGCATGTGTATAAGATATTCAATATTTTCCACCTTGGCGGAGTAATGAGCTTAGGCGGAGTAACATGCCTTGGCGGAGTTTCCTGCCTTGGCGGAGTATTGTGCCCTGGCGGTATATACTCCGTATAAAAGTAACTATAAGGTATTTGAAATGTACTTCTCCTGTTCAAAATGCTGATCTGGCAAAGCATTAAAACCATGCTCTTGGGGGCCGGTGTTGGGACCGGATCAACTTTATTATATGAACATGTTGTATGTTGCAATGGTGATTGTTTTATATGTGTTCTAATTATAAGGCATGTTTTATGTTTATTTAATTAAATTGAAATCAAGGGTTGTATGCAATGACGTCTATATGCTTTCTCTTTTCTAATATGAATTGTTCATGTGAGATTGTGTTTAGAAAGTTTAAGAGTTAAACCCTAGCCGTAATGAAAACTAAGATTCAAAAGTTGAAACCTAGCCGTAATGGTATTTTATTTATTTGTAAATGTTACAAATAAAATATTTGATTTTAATATTATATTTTAAATTCGATTTGTAAAAGTTACAAATCAAATTTTTAATTATTTGTTAAAATTAAAGTTTGTAAGAGTTACAAATTTAAATAATTTATTCTTATTAATTTTAATAGGATTTGTATTGTTTGTGATCCTTTTAAAATTAATGTGATTTGTAAGAGTTACAAATTTAAATAATTTATTCTTATTAATTTTAATAGGATTTACATCATATGTGATCTTTTTAAAATTAATGTGATTTGTAGGAGTTACAAATTGATTCATATTTATTAAATTTAATATGATTTGTAATTGTTACAAATAGAAGATAAGATCTTTATTAAATTTAATAATTTTAAAATCAAATATTTAATCCTTAATAAATTTGATAGGATTTGTAAAAGTTACAAATTAAAGATAAGATCTTTATCAAATTTAATAGGATTCGAAATAAAATATCTTGAACTCTAGAGATAAGGTTTAAAATTTAAACCTTGATCGTTCCTAAAAATTAGGATGATTCATTTCAAATTGTTTAAAATTATAACCGAATATTTTGAGCTGTTAATGGTCAGTGGGACGTTCTGGCTAGGAAAGACTTGGTACTTAAGCGGTCACTCTGGACCCACCTCTCTTTCCTGGGAACTAACCTGATTATAGTACTAAATATTTGGGTTGGAACACCCCTTGACCCTGTCTGTTGAACGGTCAACAGAGCTGTCAAACTTCCTTGCGTAGTTTTCCTTTTATGACATCGCGTGTTTAATTATGTGTTTTGAAATTTATTTTATTTTAAATACAATTGATTACTCTATTAATTGATTAATTAACACGTCTAGCGGTGAATGGTTATGGTCTTAGATTTTTTATTTATTTTTAAATACAGCCTGCGTGTTGTGCTTTACTCTATTCTTAAATTTCTTCTCTCAACCCTTCACTCGTATGTAAAACGAGTTTTCTTTATTACATTGTAATCTTGGAAAAGCCAACAAGGTGGAGACCTAGAAGAAACCTAGAGTGGTGATGGATATGACCTTGAAAGGAACAAAGGAGTGGTGACTCTAGGAGGATGGTGGTTTCAAGAAGTAGGACTTCATGAAGTCAAGACACCATAGTTCCTTTAGGTTTATTTTATTTTATTTTATTTTCTAGGAAGACCATAACCATCTCATAATTTTTGATTGCATGTTTTGGGGTTTTATTTTGCGTTAAAGCGTTTAATGAAAGTTGGTAATGAACAATAAGAAAATTGAAATCCCTCAAGCCCGACAATCATACCTTCCAATAAGTAATAACGTCTAACTTGATATAAATAAAGTGTAGGTCACGTCATAGTTGGGTGCCTTTATTTATGTTTAGTAGGACATGATTGGATAATTGGATTATCCAAGAATTATTAAGTTTTATTCAAATAGACTTTTTTTCAATTGGATTGGAAAAGCCTAAAGGTATGAATAGTCTAAAACGCGTTCTAATAAACAACAGTCACCAATGCTAGTTTCAATAAAGTGTAGGTTCTGCCAAAGCAGGGTGCTTTTATTGATATTAGTAAAGGATGATGGATAATTGGATTATCCAACCATTTGTTATTGGACTTATCTAGGTAACTTTAATCAGATTGAAGAACCTAGAAGCGTTAATATTAAGTTTAAACGCCTTCTAATAAGTAACACTCGTCGAGACTAATGTCAATAAATAGTGGGCCTGCCAAAGCAGGGTGCTATCATTTATATTAGTAAGGCGCGATGGGATAATCGTAATATCCAAATTGTTTTTATTAGGCCTAAACTTAACTAAGTTTTTCAATTGGATTGAAAATAACTTAGAGGCGTAAGGATTGAGCTTAAATTCATAAGATGAATAAGGGTAAAGAGTTACCCACTCAATCATCGAAGAGTTGCATGAGATGCAATTGGAAATGTGTTTCCTACCTAAATAACCAAGGGTTGGGTGATCAGCCAAAGCTGACTCAACATTAGGCCAAATATGGATCTTGGCCCACTAGAAAAATCTTCCAATGAGATTTTTTTATGATTCAGTGAGGGTATTTGTTTTGAATCAAAATAGTGGAAGACAACATATTTATTAATGACCAAAATTTAAATATGTTTTAAATAGAAGTGATAGATTTGCATGTAATTTATTTTAGAATAACCATGATATACCAAATATTGTTTTGTTGCAATCTGTCCTTTGGAAGGACACTTTATCTAAAAAAAATGCCTAGATAGGTATTGAGACTTGAGAATTATCTTCATTAAAGATGAAGCGACAGTGTGTGATGTTTGGCTTATATATCATCTATGGTTGGGTCTTGAATACCCTATGGAGTCTGCATAAACTCTGAGCTATAAAAGGCAATATGAATATATGGGAGATATACAATATGATCGTATACAGACTTTATTAAGGCCAAGTTAGTCTGGAAGTCTATAAGGTGATCAAGAAAGAAAATTGTTTCCAGTTTTAGCCAAAATAAGACATTGAAATAATTTGTCTAAAGAACTTGAAGGAGTTCAAAAGAAAGGGAAGTAAGACTTCAACTACAGGTCATGTTATAGAAGTCAAGTTATTTTACTTCACTAACATTAGTATTAGATACTAGTAGTAGCTCTCAAATTTTGAAAGATCAAGGAAGTAGATCACTTGTTAAGGGTGGAGAAATCTGAATAAAATTGAGCAAAAGTTGCTACAATAAAGATAAGATCTTTACCTATTGGGCTAGTTAGTGAACTAGACATTGTGCATATTATTTCTTGTTAGACAAGAAATGTTTTTCTTATTATAAAATAACTTTATTTCTTCAAATGGAAGTTGATGCACAATTGAGTAATGGATTCCACATCCTAAATCTCAAAACACCCATTTATAACAACTGCCAAAGTAGGTTAAAATAAGTGATTTTGAACCTTACTTACATAGTATTGTCTCCTAAGACAAATGGATAAGAAACACATTTTCTAAATACCATTAATGTGGTTATATGGACTCTTTTTGATTTTGGAATCAATGGAGACATGTAAATCTTATTTATTGGAGAGATAATTGAGACCTCATTCATTTAAAAGATGAGTAATCTATTATCTAATACATAGCGATGTATGTGGGCCTATTGGAACAATAACTAGATATGTTTTTCAATACTTCAACATACTAATTGAAAAGTCAATAAGTATGGATTTATGTAACATAAGTTAGAAAGTCTTTGAAAAGTTCAAAGAATTCATAATGAAGTGAAAAACTAAATTGACAAGACAATTAAAGCTCTTGATTAGATCAAGATAGCAAATAATTTGAGTTATAAGTTTGATAACTATCTAATAGAGTGAGAGATTACCTCTTAACTCATTCCTCATGGAATGCCTTAATAGCATCTCTATGGGGAAAGTCAAACCTTGTTGGACATAGTTTGATTGTTGATTATTATCAAACATCTCTAACTCCTTCAATGTTTCTTTATTAACAAAATTTCCATACTTAACCATGTTCCATCTTAGACTTTCTTAAAGAAACCATATATGATATGGACTAGGAAGAAACCTAGTATATCTTTACTAATAATTTGGAACTATGATGCTTCTATAGAGCATCCAACTCTGACAAGGTCAGATCCAAATTAGATAAATATCTTCTGTGAGATACCCAAAGAAAGCTAAGGGTTATCAATTCTACAATCCATCTGAGAATAAAAGGCTTGTTGCTTAGAATGTTGTATTCTTGAATAAGAGTACATCCCTTAAAGAATCAGCGGGAGGATGGTAGAACTTGAAGAAATTCAAGTATCACAAAGCATTTAAAAGTCAAGGATGGACTTGGAGCAGAAATCACAAAGTGTTGTGAAATCCTTAGCTCCGGTAGCACAAGACTTGTGTAAGATCAAATAGGATATGTCACTAAACCTGAAAGATATGGATATCTTATAAATCAGGAAGAAGGCATATTGCTAAATGAGCAAGCTTCTTATGAAGAGGCCAATGCAAGTTTAGATTCTAAGACATGGCATAAGACCATGGGATTTGAAATGGGTTCCATGTATATTAACAAGGTATGAACCTTGGTTGAAGCACCTAAAGGGTAAAACCTATAGGATGCAAGTGGGTTTTCAAAAGGAAAACTAAACATGGACGGTAATAAAAGTACCTTTAAAAGCAAGATTGACAAAATTCAATTAGCTTAAAAACCATTTAGATCCTGCTTATTGTAGCAGTATACCACCATTATGAGATATGGTAGATAGATGTCAAGATGGAAATCATCTTGAGGATGTGTATGTGACACAACCTAAAGGCCTTTTATGCCTAAAACATCTAGGAAGGTATGTGAACTGCAAATGTTCTATTTATGGACTAAAGCAAGCTTTTAGAAGCTAGAATCTGCATTAAAGAATGAAAATAAATCTTGTGACTATAAAAGGGTTAGTAACTACACAATTATAGTTCTAGTATTACATGCAGAAGACATGCTTCTTCTAGAACTAATAATATTCTCATTCTATAGTCAAGAGTATCCTTAAACACTTAAGAAGGACTAAGGATTTAATCTTGATAAATGGAAGATGAGCTCGTTGTAAAGGTTACATCGATGTCAATTTTTGAGTAATTTGAAAGACTTAAGATTGCAATCAAAATATATGTGTTGTCAAGATGGTTATGATGTATGCTTGAAAGGTTCAAAGCAAGAAACAATCATTGGTTCTACTAACAAATCTAAGTATTTTGCTATGTTAAATTACAAAAGAAGTCAATTTACATTTAATCATTCCAAATGTTTTGTATCCTATGAGTTTCCACTGTGATGACAATGGAACCATAGAACAATATAAGGAAGTGGATTAATTCAAGCATATACTTAAATAGTTCCATCTTTGGAAGATGCGAAAATATACAATGTGCATACCAACAAAATTGTTGGGAACCCACTAGTAAAACCGCTTACGTAGTAAAAGCATAAGGGCACTGTAGACGTTGTTGGGCATTAACCTTATCGGCTCTAAGTGCAAGTGGGAGATTATTGGAAATATGCACTAAAAGCCTATATAGGTTCGCATCATTTTGAATAAGTCATTTTTTGTTAAATAGTTTAACAACTTTTACATATCCTTGGAGTAATAGGTCATATGAGAGTTATTCCTAAAATGTCCCTAGTCAAGTATTTACGTGGGGACATGTAAATACATTAGGACTAGTGTGTGAATGTACTGATGATCTGATCTCACAGATCATGGATATTGTGAACACCTCTTTCGGTCCGGCCTAAATTGTTATAACACTAGACCCGGCCTTAAAGAAACTGGCAACATCGGACAAGGCCTAAGTTAACACCGGACCGATGTCGTGAGGAGTAACAGGCCACTCCGGCCCCAAGGAAAGGGATCAGAACAAAATAGGCACACCGGCTGGTGGTGGACCCGGACTAGGAAAGAGGATACCGCCCCTGTGATTACTTTGAAAGGCTCAACCGGCGTTGGACATTGGAAAAGGTTCCCGAGATGCCACATCGGATCAAAGGAGACTCCGTCCAACCGAAATCTTCGCTAACCGATGTCACAGATCTGACAACGGATGGACGAGGTCGGAAGTTTATGCACGATGATCTGGAATCGCACTCCCCAAAAGTGGCAGACAGGGGGGCGGAAGTGGACAATTAAAAATGCCATACCGAAATCCTGCTCCCCACGAATGGTTAATGGCCAGGTTTGCACACCACTACGCGTATGAGTGAGTGGGAATTCTGGCTGTCCCAAACCCTCAGCCCATGGCCTTAAGGCCCTATAAATGCCCCAGCCGAAGAAGCTACGGGGGCGGACGTTTTTGGGGGAGAGACTCAATTCGCAAAGAAGCTTCTTTTTTCCTCAAAATTCTCTCAAATTTCTTTAAGACCTTCTGAAGATCCTCCTCCGGTGGAAGCCTATAACCTGTCATAATCACCAATATAAACCCCTCAGCTTTGGGAAGCTTGGGAATTCTGAGTACTCAAAGCTGTTGCCCTGTCCATCGCCCCTACCCCGTACTCACGCCGTCTCCACACAGAATCCATCCCGTTCTAGTTCTTCGCTGCCTTGCCCTATTACTGTCTTCATTGCTCTTACACATCGTCTTTGCACCGTACCCAGTAACTCACCTTGGATCAACTTCCCACGACACCGGTTGCGTCCTTCAGTTTTCAAGATTTGGATCTAACTCCGGTCCATTGTTCCTGTCAGCGTGCAAATCTGAAACCGGCCAGACATCGTCACTGTGCTTGACTTCCCCACACCGGTTCCGTGCCCTTCACACCGGTTCCACTCTGTTCTTTATCTCCTTTACTTTTAGTCTTTTACTTTCCCGTGAGTTTGCTATTTGTTGGTTATGATTGTCTGTGTGTCATTTTTTTTATTTTATCCTTTTCCCTAACAAGTACATCTAATAAAATAAGTGATTTTGTAAAAAAAATAGTGTCGTACGGGAGCACTCCCGTCTACACAACCCTTTTAGGATCCGTGCACGTGCGAAGCACTTCGCCTTGTATGGATTCTTCATAAAAATGATCCCCATCAATATCTTCCTAATCTTTTCCTAAAAAAAAACACTTAAAGAACTACGTGACCCTGATTTCTCGAAAGTTCGAGAATACGTAGGAGCGGGAAACAGTTCCTGTCGGACCCACCTTTCTTTATTTAATTTTTAGAGTTTCTTTTTTTTTTGTTTTGTTTTGCCATCAAAAGGAGGAGCGAGATTAATTTGGACGAGACGTCCTGTTAATCTCATTTTTTAATATCTCTTTAAAAAGGCGGAGCGAGATTAATTTGGACGAGACGTCCTGTTAATCTCATTTTTTTTAATATCTCTTTAAAAAGGCGGAGCGGGATTAATTTGGACGAGACGTCCTGTTAATCTCATTTTTTTTAATATCTCTTTAAAAAGGCGGAGCGGGATTAATTTGGACGAGACGTCCTGTTAATCTCATTTTTTTAATATCTCTTTAAAAAGGCGGAGCGAGATTAATTTGGACGAGACGTCCTGTTAATCTCATTTTCTTAATATCTCTTTAAAAAAAGGTGGAGCGAGATTAATTTGGACGAGACGTCCTGTTAATCTCATGTAAATATTTTGTGTTGATCTTTCTTTATATTTTTGTTTATTTTGTCCTTCCGTACATTTTTCTTTTTATGAAGAAGTTAGAATAATTATTGGGTTAATTATAATGCGCGCTATCAAATTGAGGTAACCGTTTTTAACGGACAGTTGTGAGGTGCTAATACCTTCCTCACCTGTAATCAGACTCCCGAATCATGGAATCTCATTTTTATAACCAGTGCTTTAACAAAAGGTTTTTCCACTATTTTATCCTAAAAAAATATTGGTGGCGACTCCCTGTTTATCATTTTAAAACCGTTTCGAGGGTCGGCCGTGCCGCCGCGATCCCGGTCGCGACAGATGGCGACTCCACTGGGGACTTAGAGAGTCAAGCCAGTCAATTTGATAGCGCGTGTTTTAATTTGCATATTAATTATTTAACTTCTTCCTTTATTTTATTCCCTTGTCAATGTTTAGTTTCTATTTTGTTTGTATTCAATTATTTATGTTCTGTAAATATCTGTGTGATCATTGAACCCTAGGGTAGTCGACTTTATTTTGTTGCTCTGTGTTCGTTCTATGTGCAGGGTGAGTAAGGTACGGGTATTAAATGCCTCTTTCACACACTACACTCACAATTTGCACACACTTTTGAGTGGGACCCTATACCCGGGCCCAAATAAAACTTAAGATTAGGGGAGGTTGATAGCGGAGCCATTTGGGATGTACTTCCTGTCTGGTTACCGTGAGAATCTCAGCTAGAGTTCGACTTATTCATGGTGCTCACACTTAGTACACTTCTTACTATTTGTGATCAACATCATGAATAGGATCTTGGCTCTAGTGACCTTTAGAAGTTTTAGAACAAGCCACCTAATGCGAGGTATCACTGATAGATGAACCTTAGAACCATTACGAGACGTCCAGAAAAACCCACCTTAAGGCACGAAGGGGCAAACTTTACTTCTACCTTTTCTCATTCTCACTTTTCCTTCTAATCCAAAATAGAGGATTACTTGCCCGATTAGTGAATTACTTTTTTCAAAAAATGACACTTTTAACTAGTGATTCTTTAAGGGGCAAATAGTTCTTTCTCTTTGTGCACAAGTCTTTGGGATTTGAGTTACAGACGTTTTGAGTCAAAAAAAAAAATCAGAAAAAAATCAATTTTTTATTGACAATGATCAGAAAATCTGTAGCTCTCGTGACCTTTGATTTGTCATAAGTTTTGTCAAATTGAAACTTCCCTGAACACAAAAATATTTTCAAAGTTACTAGGGGAGTATCGATTTGCAAAACACGTCAGTACTAGTGACTGATTTTCTCATTTCTCATGTTCTCGCAGGAAGTTATCAAGAGCTTAGCCAACGCCTCTGAGTGAAAGTATGGAAATTAACATGAGATCGGATAGTTGTGGTACAAATATACCTGAGTTGAAAAAATTACTGCATGTCAAGGCTAGGAAGGTCGATACAACCAGTCTGCAAGCATTAGGCAAGAAATTGGATATGAATCAGAAAATGTTTTTTTTCAAGGAGATATGGGAGGATCCTAAAGTTGCTAGAAGTGGAAGTACAAGTCGAAGCAATTACTGCTTTGATTCAGTTTTATGACCCATCTCTTCGTTGTTTCACTTTCCAAGACTTTCAATTAGCTCCGTCTGTTGAGGAGTTCGAACAGATTCTGGGTATGCCACTAGAGGGACAAATACCTTACCGCCACCTTGGACACCAGGCGAATGTTTTTACCATCGCTGATATCCTAAGGATTAATCCGGAAGTCTTAAGAAGTAAGCAGCTAAATAGAAATCAAGTCCTGGGGTTTGATCGGGAATATTTTGAGAGGCACATGCACTTGCTGGCTGAGAAGGGAGATTGGGAAGCCTTCATGGATACTTTGGCTTTAACCATTTATGGTGTTATCTTGTTCCCCAACATTGACAATTACATAGATTATGATGCCATTGGCGTTTTCCTTGCCCGTAAATTCAAGTCTGAAAATCCCGTCACTGCTATCTTGGCAAATATATATTACACCATGGACTTCTGTTCTACACAAGGTGGGAAAAGAATCATTTGTTGTCTACCTGCTCTGTATGTGTGGCTCACGTCACATGTCTTCCACCAAGTCGGCAAAGTTGAATGTCCTATTTCTGATCTGAAATTATGCCAGTTAGTAACAAAAAACGGGCGTGAATGGGCCAATCACTTGACGGGGCTCACAGCTGACAAAGTAAGGTGGTATCCACAATGGTTGAAGGTTGACACCATTATTCATCATTGTGGAAGCTACCCGAATGTTCCTCTTATGGGTACACAAGGATGCATTAACTACAACCCTGTCATGGCCAAACGGCAGTTAGCTTATCCATTGCTTGGGCCACCTGATGAAGAATCACTCATTCCTTTTGTCCTTCGCTACTCAAAAGGAGATTATACCTCTGCTATTCGGGATATAGCAAATGCGTGGAAGGTGGTCCACAGGCAAGGAAAAGAACTGGGAGCTCGAAGTCATGCCGTGAAGGACGAATACTACCGATGGATCCTGAATAGAGTTTCCATTGTCAAGATGCCTTTCAAAAGTCCCTCCCATCTCACGACGAGAAAACCTGTTCCCTCACCTACTCTTGAAGAGGAGGCCTTGAAAGCCAAGATAGAGGAGTTAATTGTAAAAAATAAGAAGCTAGAGGAAGACTTGCTAAAATCTCAACAAGAATGTGCCCTTCAAAAAAGGGAGAACTCAGAAAGTAAGCGGACCATCAAGGAGATTGGAAAGAAGCGGAAAGTTGAAAGAGATTACTTGAGGAAGCAAAGCCAATGCCTCCGAACAGCTAATACTCAACTGAGGATGAAGAGCAAACAAAGGGATACTATGTTGGCTGACAAGCAACTCTTGAGGGATATGTTGGAAAAAGCCAAAGAGAATGAGCAAATTGCCTTGGTACAAAAAGAGCTCCTACAATTGCAAGTTGGTCAATTAGAGCATCAACTTAACGAGGTGGTAGAAGCTTGCCAGCGAGAGATAAACGGCGAGCGACAGCACGCGATGGATACTGAGCAGGAATGTCGTGAAGCTATCCGTGTTTTGAAAGCTGAAATAACACAACAAGATGAAGTTATTCATTCATGGATGAATCGCTTCGCCCACTTGGCACATTTGGCTAATGGAGTCCTGGAAGACCTCCCACTCCTGCTTAAGCAAGCTGAGGGGATGGTTAACCCTCTTAGTACCCCAAAAGAAATTGTAAATTTCCTTGATTACTGTAAGGAAAGGATTTGTAAAATGAGGGACATGATTGCCCGAGCTAGGAATGGCTGATTTACTTTTCTTGCATAAAAATTGGCAGCAGTAATGTACTTTGAAATTCAGAAAGAAGGATTCTTTTGTCTCCACAACCGTCTCATGTTAATTTCCATTTATCACATACTTATTACTCTTGAATGTGACGTTCTGAGGAATGGTTGGAGGTTACTGGCTGAGTTCCGCGATAACTTTGTACACCATACTGTTTATTTTTCGATTGCCATTTTTATTTGATGCTTTCTTTTTTTTAACAAATCTGTGTTTTCACTTACAATAGACATTACGGGTAAACATCCTTATTCGACTCGACTCCAAACGAGACTCATGGCCGAAGCAGAAATCAGGGATGAAGATTTCAGAAGCGAGTTCAATCAGCTAAAAGAACAAGTAGCCGAGTTAACCAAGCTCCTGGAAAAGAGAATCACAGAAGGGGTTTCCTCTGCGGGTATTGAGAACACCCAACAACAGCCTGCCACTGTACCACTCCCCCTTGGTTCCGACCCAGCAAGAACCCAAGTACCAAACACAACGACACCCCCTGTCACCATTCATGTTGGAAGACCTAACCCTGTCATTGAGACCCAGTCACCTTACGGCCAGTCTTATGCACAGCATACATTTGTCGGCCCTGACGGCAACCCAGTACCTTTTCCACTTTATGGCCTTCCACCAGGATACTATCCCCCGCTCACTAACCAAGACGCCCATGACCAGCAAGCCATGAATCCTCACACTTCATACCCTACCCAGCCAAATATACCATCACTCCACCAAACCCAAAGCACACAAGCTCCTGACCCACAAAATCACCAAACTCAGAATATACAAGCCCCGATGACCCAGCTGACCTACAACACACAAGCCCAAAATACACGAGCTCAGGTGACCCAACCGAGTTATGTTGCACAGGCTATGGCCCAACCCCAAGGTCCTTCACCAAATACAGGCCTAACAAACCAGTCCCATGCTTTGCCTCTGTTCAACCAGCCACTCGGTTATCCATATGGATACGGAACCCCCTATGGGACCAATTTCCAAGATGCAACCCGTATGGTCACAGCTCCTCGAAAGGAAAAGATAGAAATCTTAGAAGAGCGTTTGAGGATGATGGAAGGCTCAGGAGGTTTTGGACTAATAGATGCCTCGGAGCTGTGTTTAGTCACAGATGTTGTCCTCCCACCCAAATTCAAGATGCCAGACTTTGATAAGTACCGGGGAATGACTTGTCCAAAGAATCATCTCACGATGTACTGTCGAAAGATGGCATCTTACTCTTCTAATGACCAACTCTTGATCCACTGCTTCCAGGATAGTCTGGCAGGGGTCGCTCTTACATGGTATGCTCACCTTGATCGGAACTATATCCGTTGTTGGAAGGACCTGGCAGATGCCTTCCTTAGACAATACAAGTATAACATGGATATGGCACCCAACAGGGTTCATTTACAAAACATGATGAAAAAGGACAGTGAAACATTCAAGGAATATGTCCAACGATGGAGAGAGACAGCGGCACAAGTGGATCCCCCATTGTCGGAAAAAGAAATAGTCGCGATGTTTATTGATACGCTCCCATCACCTTTCTACGGCAAGATGATTGGTAGTGTTTCATCCAACTTCTCTGACATTGTGACTATCAGGGAAAGAGTGGAAAGCGGAATACGAACAGGAAAGATCATTCAGGGCTCATCTGGGGCAAGCATGACAAGGAGGCCGGCGCCTGGAAAAAGGGATGGAGAAACTAATTCCATCTCTTCTAATCAAAAGACGCCTTCGCCAAGACCATTCTTTCCTACTATGATTCAAGCTCCCAATCCTTATGTGGCCGCTACCACTCAGGGCCCGACAGCTTATACTCCCCACTTCCGTCCACCCATGGTAAGAGCGCCAGTCCCACAACCCGTGCCATACCATCACCCGCAACAAGTGACTCGACCACCCAATCATAATCAAAACACAAGAAATTCCAACAATGAACGCTCCCCTGTGCAGTTCGATCCAATTCCTATAACATACACCGAACTTTTTCCAATCCTCGTTCAGAAAGGTCTGGTAGCTCCATCCCCTATGAGGCCGTTGCAACCTCCTTACCCAAGGGGATATGACCCAAACGCTCATTGTGATTACCATGCTGGGGCACCAGGGCATTCCATAGAAAATTGCCTGGCTTTGAAGTATAAAGTAAGGGATTTGATCAAAGCCGACTGGATTAACTTTAAGGAAGGTAGCCCAAATGTTGCCACAAATCCCCTGCCCAACCATGGAAATTCAGAGGTCAACGCCTTGGAAAATGATGAGGAGTGCGTTAAGAATGTTGCTGACATAAGAATGCCATTGAGGGTAGTTCATTCCCTTTTGCTTGAAAGAGGATTAATTGAAGGAACCTGGAGTGTGAAACATGATTGCGAATAGACTGCCGAACATCAAGGTTTCTGTGAGGTCCTTCAAAGCCTTATGGACAGTTATATTGTGCAGGTCTGTAAACGCCGTGGAGATGAGGTCAACATGATCGAGGAATAAACAGGGGCACGGGTCCCTAAGCCCTTGATAATTTTTTACACCAGGAACCCCCAAGCAGCTCCTATTTCTGTACAACCAACCATCACTATTCAAGCACCCACCCCGTTTGCGTTTAAAGATTCTCGGGCTGTCCCTTGGAAGTACAACGTAGATGTGATCGTTGCAAGCCCGGCAACAGGTGACCCGTCTCCTTCGTCCGTCACAAATATTGTAGGGGTAGGAGGTATAACCCGAAGTGGAAGAATATACGCCCCTCCAGAGCTGAAGAGGGATCAGGTTACCGGAAATGCCAAGGTGAACAAAGAAGGGGCCAATGGTGAAATCAAAAGGGCCGTGACTGATGAAAAAGCCCATGAATTCTTAAGATTTATTCGCCAGAGCGAATATCAAGTGCTTGACCAACTGACCCATACTCCTGCAAAAATCTCCTTGTTGTCATTGCTGATGAACTCTGAGCGACATCGGAAAACGTTGATGAAGGTCCTAAATAAGGCTCATGTCAGTCATAACATTCCCGTTGATAAGTTTCAGGGAATAGTGGGGCACATTGTTGCAGATAACTATTTGACCTTCACTGATGATGAAATACCAACAGAGGGGATTGGGCACAACAAGGCTCTCCATATCTCCGTGAAATGCCAAGATTACATCTTAGCAAAAGTACTTATTGACAATGGGTCATCCCTCAATGTCATGCCAAAGTCTACATTGGTCAAATTACCATTTGATGGGACTTTTATGAAGCCAAGTGCCACAATAGTACGAGCTTTTGATGGAACTCGGAGGGAGGTTATGGGTGAGATTGAGCTGCCCATACAGGTTGGGCCGTGCACGTTCCAGGTCCTTTTTCAAGTCATGGATATCTCGCCTGCCTATAGTTGTTTATTAGGCAGGCTGTGGATCCATTCTGCTGGAGTGGTGCCCTCTACCCTGCACCAAAAATTAAAATTCATAGTTGACAACAAACTGATAATTGTTTCTAGTGAGGAAGACCTTCTGGTCAGCAAGCCTCTGTCAACCCCTTACGTCGAGGCAGCAGAAGAGGCCCTTGAAACTTCTTTCCAAGCATTAGAGATAGCGAACGCTACCTATGTGGGGGAAGGAGCCACAATGGCAAAAGCTTGCATGCCAAGTGCATCTTTAATGATGGCAAAGATTATGCTGCGTGGAGGGTATGAACCTGGAAGAGGGCTAGGACGTGCTTTGAATGGAGAAATAGAACTAATACGCCTGCTTGATAACAGAAATGGTTTTGGGTTAGGATACCGGCCCACGGCTGCCGACAGAAAAAGGGTAGAGGAAGCGAAGAAAGAAAAAAGGGCTGCTCGTCTTACTGGCAGAGATCCTCGTACTGCAAGAATCCCCATCTGTGATCTCTATCAGAGCTTTCGGAGCGCCGGACTTATGCCTCCAGACCAAGTCGCTGTCATTGAAAAAGACCCTTGTGATAGTACTAATTTTATGATTGCTTGTCCACCAGGCCAAGAACTTCATAATTGGGAGGCCATCGAGCTCCCCACGACTTTGAATGTTTTGCCAAAGTAATTTGTTTATGCTTTAAGTATTTATTCGTCCCTCTGCTCTGCCTAAAGCTTTGGGACCCTTCCATGTAATAAAGGCGAAAGAAACTTGTTTTTATCATTTTCATCAATAAACGCGTATCGTAATTCAAAAAAAAAAAAACTCTTCGTGTACCCCTTATCCTTGTTTTAAGCCCTTCTTTTTACTCGCTTGTTCTTTCTTTTTTATTTGCCATATCACACTAAATTGCAGATCCGAAAGTGACTCCCTTGAGGAAAGTGAGGTCACAACCCCGTTTCCCGACTTCGACCACCCGGTTGACTACGCTAATAAGGAAGGTGAGGAAGATTGTGAACCACCGCCTGAAATGACAAGATTGTTAGAGCAAGAGGATGAAGGGATTCAACCCTACCTAGACATAGTCGAGGTCATTAATTTGGGGAATGAAGAAAATAAGAGGGAAGTCAAGATCGGCACTACCCTAAGCAGAGAACAAAGAGAAGATTTAATCAAGTTGTTAATGGAATTTTGCGATGTCTTTGCCTAGTCTTATCAAGATATGCCTGGGCTCGATGCTAGCATTGTCGAGCATAGACTACCCTTGAAACCTGAATGCCCGCCAATAAAGCAGAAGTTACGCCGAATGAAGCCAGAAATGCTTTTAAAGATCAAAGAGGAGGTTAAGAAGCAATTTGATGCTGGTTTCCTAGCTGTGGCAAAATACCCTCAGTGGGTAGCCAACATTGTCCCTGTCCCTAAAAAGGATGGAAAGGTACGGATGTGTGTGGATTACTGAGACTTGAATAGGGCTAGTCCCAAAGATGATTTTCCCCTACCACAGATCGATGTTTTGGTTGATAACACAGCTCAGCATTCCATTTTCTCCTTCATGGATGGTTTCTCGGGGTATAATCAAATTAAGATGGCACCTGAAGACATGGAGAAGACCACATTTATTACTCTATGGGGTACATTTTGTTATAAGGTGATGTCCTTTGGGTTGAAAAATGCTGGGGCAACTTATCAGAGAGCAATGGTGACTTTTTTCCATGATATGATGCACAAGGAAATAGAAGTCTACGTGGATGACATCATTGCCAAATCTAAAACAGAAGAAGAGCACATTAGCGATCTAAGGAAGCTTTTTGAACGATTGAGAAAGTTCAAGCTAAGATTGAACCCCTCCAAGTGCACGTTCGGTGCAAGGTCGGGCAAGCTGCTAGGATTTATAGTAAGTGAAAGGGGGATAGAGGTTGATCCCGATAAAGTTAAGGCGATTCTTGAGATGCCTCCTCCCCGTACAGAAAGAGAGGTCCGAGGATTTTTGGGAAGGCTCAATTATATCGTCAGATTTATCTCACAATTGACGGCAACTTGTGAACCCATCTTCAAGTTACTCCGCAAGAATCAACCGGGGCGATGGGATGAAAACTGTCAAGCAGCTTTCGAAAAGATTAAGCAGTATCTACAAGAACCACCAATTTTGGTGCCCCCAACCCCAGGAAGGCCACTTATATTGTATCTGACTGTATTGAACGAATCCATGGGTTGTGTGTTGGGACAACACGATGAAACTGGAAGGAAGGAACATGCTATCTACTACTTAAGCAAGAAGTTCACTGATTGTGAACTGAGATACTCTGCTTTAGAGCGGACTTGTTGTGCATTAGCATGGGCCGCTAAGCGCCTGAGGCAGTACATGTTGAATCATACGACTTGGCTAGTTTCTAAAATGGACCCCGTCAAGTACATTTTTGAAAAACCTGCTCTGACTGGAAGGATCGCTCGCTAGCAAGTGTTGTTAACTGAATACGACATAATATATGTCACTCAAAAAGCTATAAGAGGAAGTGCCCTGGCTGATTACATGGCACACCAACCCATCAATGATTATCAGCCGATGCAATTTAACTTTCCAGATGAAGATATCATGGCATTATTCAATGAAGAAGGTGGTCAAAAGGAGAAATGGACCCTGAGATTTGACGGAGCTTCTAATGCATTGGGGCACGGAATTGGTGCTATCTTGATTTCACCCGATAAGGAATTTATCCCTATCTGCGCCAGATTGTGTTTTGACTGTACCAATAATATTGCTGAATATGAGGCATGCTCATTAGGAATCCAAGCAGCGTTGGATGCAAAAGTAAAGTTGTTAGAAGTTTATGGGGACTCTGCTTTGGTTATTCACCAATTGAAAGGCGAGTGGGAGGCTAGGGACAGTAAATTGATTCCTTATTATGATCACATCAAGGAAATGATCAAGGAGTTTGACGAGATCTCTTTTCATCACGTTCTCCGGGATGACAATCAAATGGCTGATGCTTTAGCTACCCTTGCCTCAATGTTCAAAGTAAGTAGTGACTACGATATGCCTCTCATCGAAGTAAAGAAGCATTGTGAGCCTACATACTGTCAAATGATGGAAAAGGAGTCTGATGGGAAACCTTGGTACCATGATGTTAAGAGATATATCCAGAGTCAAGAATACCCCGAGGGTGCTACAAAAAATGATAAGAAGACCCTAAGGCGACTCGCCATGGGTTTTTTCTTAAATAGGGATGTGCTTTACAAAAGAAACTATGACTCTGTCCTTCTTCGTTGTGTTGATGCTGATGAGGCAAACGAAATCATGAAGGATGTTCATGAAGGATCTTTTGGGACTCACGCTAATGGACATGCCATGTCTAGAAAGATTTTGAGGGCTGGTTATTACTGGATGACCATGGAAGCGGATTGCTTCAAGTATGTCCGAAAATGTCATAAATGTCAAATATACGCTGACCATATTCATGCACCCCCGTTATCCCTAAATGTCTTGACGGCTCCATGGCCCTTCTCAATGTGGGGCATGGATGTCATTGGACCCATCGAGCCAAAAGCTTCAAACGGTCATCGTTTCATCTTGGTCGCCATCGACTATTTCACCAAATGGGTAGAAGCAGCTTCATATACCAGTGTAACAAGGAGTATTGTGGTCAAATCATCAAGCGAGAACTGATATGCCGATATGGCCTACCAAGTCAGATCATTACTGACAATGGTACGAATTTGAATAACAAAATGATGAAGGAACTCTGCGAAAGCTTCAAGATTCACCATTACAATTCCTCTCCTTATCGACCTAAAATGAATGGGGCGGTTGAGGCAGCCAATAAGAACATCAAGAAAATAGTGCAGAAAATGGTAGTCACCTACAGAGATTGGAGCGAGATGCTCCCTTTCGCTCTGCATGGGTATCGCACCTCGATTCGAACCTCGACAGGGGCAACCCCTTTCTCCCTTGTATATGGAATGGAAGCAGTTTTGCCTTTTGAAGTAGAAATCCCGTCCCTTCGGGTAATGATGAAAGCAAAATTAGAAGAGGCTGAATGGGTTCAAACTCGACATGACCAATTAAACTTGATTGATGGAAAAAGATTGACTGCCCTCTGTCATGGTCAATTGTATCAGAGGCGTATGAAACGAGCATTCGAGAAGAAAGTACGGCCTCGACAGTTTCAAGAAGGAGACCTGGTGCTCAAGAAAATTTTACCAATTCAAAAGGACAATCGAGGCAAATGGACTCCTAATTATGAAGGACCATATGTTGTGAAGAGGGCTTTTTCTGGAGGAGCCTTAATACTCACTAATATGGATGGCCAGGATTTGTCAATGCCTGTAAACACAGATGCAGTGAAAAAATACTATGCTTAGGGAGGAGATGTCAGAGCAAAACAAAAAAAACAAAAAAAAAACAAAAAAAACAAAAAAAAAACAAAAAAACAAAAAAAAAACAAAAACAAAAAAAAAAGAGGAAGAAAAGAAAATTAATGCTCGCTAAGCTGAAAACCTGAAAAGGCAGCTTAGGCAAAAGTTAGAGTGACCCGGTGAGTCGAAAACCCAAAAAGGGCGGCTCAGGCAAAAGTTAGGGTCGAATTTCTGGCAATGCAAATGATCCTCTGGCTCAAAGAAGTACGAGTCCAAGCTCGTGCACGTGAATCACTGTCGAACTTACCTTTCCAAAAGCAAGGTCGAAGGGTGAACATGAAGTCGTGTTGGGGGGTTAAGGCTCTCATCAGTCTCAGAGATTCACTGGAGGATCCATGAATCTTCCCCGTTTTCATTTGTTCTGGACCTATGTGATCTTATTCATTTCATTTACCTTCTTTATTTTTTTTTCTTTCTCTGTACTTGTTTAACGTGCATGAATAAAGTTCACCCTCTTCGATACGTGTTATGAATTTTGTTGATCTGATAAAAACATGTATTTTAACAAAGTAAAATGGAAGATTGGTAAACATTTAAAGTCGCAAGGGACAAGATGCTCCTGCTACTCAACCTCATCTTAGGTAATCATTGCAGGGACTTGGCCAGGCACGCGCTCCGAAGCTAGGGTCGCCTCATTCGTTCTACTTCGTCCATGAGTTCTCGTAAGAGTCGCGGTTTCACAGGACTTACCCGATTTTGAAACTTATCTTTGCGTTACTTACCATTTTTCTGCAGGTTATCTCACAGATAGTCATGCCAGGCACTAACACCCCAATCAAGCCCTTCAAATCTCTTCCTTGAATCGCCCGAGTTGGCACCTCTCAAAATTCCCTCCTTAAAACGCCAAGGTTGGCACCTTTCAATGTTTTACTCTTTCATCAGGCACCTACAAACTCTCATCCTCAATTACTATAGTCCGTGCCTCTTGAAATATCCTCCCCAGTGGAATCATTTGCCAAAGATGGCACTTCTCTGGATCTCTCTCTCCAATGAATCCTAAACTTTCCATCAAGAGGCAATACCTGAACCACCAAATTCTTCCCCAGTGAAACTACGCCTCCCAAATAAGCTCAACTGGGACATCTTCCCAAACTCCTTTTGTTATAACCATTCTCCAAGAATCCTTCAATCATGTCAAACTGGGGCATCTCCCCAGATTTCTTCCTTCCCAGTCATGAGGCATCTCCCTAGATTCCCCCAAAACTCTTTAGATCATGTCAAACTGGGGGATCTTCCCCAGGTTTTTATCTTTGGTCAACCCAAGGATGGTACCCCATGCTCCTGGGAAGTGAAATGGGACATTACCTAGGGTCTCACTCCGGCAAAAGGAAATGCACCCCAAGCCTCTTCAACCACTCTAACTGGGGCATCATCCCAGATTTTTCTCCCGGCCTTGAGGAAGTACCCCTAAGCCTTCTAATCTTTCCAAAATTGGAGTATTGGTCCCAGACCTTTTCTCTATTTTCAAAAAGCAGTTCCCCGAATCATCCAAGATAGCTTAAATTAAATCATCCCCAGATTTCTTTCCTTTAGAAAACCCATCATGCATCCCCAGTTGACTCTACCTTTTACTTTCTGTCCGCCTATCAAGGCATCCTTTATCTTCCATGCCGCCTATCAAGGCATCCTTTACCTTTCCAGTCGCCTATCGAGGCATCCTTTATCTTCCAGCCGCCTATCAAGGCATCCTTTATTTTCCAGCCGCCTATCAAGGCATCCTTTATCTTTCCAGCCGCCTATCAAGGCATCCTTCTACTTACCAGCCGCCTATCAAGGCATCCTTTATCTTCCAGCCGCCTATCAAGGCATCCTTTATCTTTCCAGCCGCCTATCAAGGCATCCTTTATTTTCCATCCGCCTATCAAGGCATCCTTTATTTTCCAGCCGCCTATCAAGGCATCCTTTATCTTTCCCGCCGCCTATCAAGGCTTCTTTTATCTTCCAGCCGCCTATCAAGGCATCCTTTATTTTCCTGCCGCCTATCAAGGCATCCTTTATCTTTCCAGCCGCCTATCGAGGCATCCTTTATCTTCCAGCCGCCTATCAAGGCATCCTTTATTTTCCTGCCGCCTATCAAGGCATCCTTTATCTTTCCAGCCGCCTATCAAGGCATCCTTCTACTTACCAGCCGCCTATCAAGGCATCCTTTATCTTCCAGCCGCCTATCAAGGCATCCTTTATCTTTCCAGCCGCCTATCAAGGCATCCTTTATTTTCCATCCACCTATCAAGGCATCCTTTATTTTCCAGCCGCCTATCAAGGCATCCTTTATCTTTCCCGCCGCCTATCAAGGCATCCTTTATTTTCCATCCGCCTATCAAGGCATCCTTTATTTTCCAGCCGCCTATCAAGGCATCCTTTATCTTTCCCGCCGCCTATCAAGGCATCCTTTTACTTTCCAGCCGCCTATCAAGGCATCCTTTATTTTCCAGCCGCCTATCAAGGCATCCCTTTTACTTTCCAGCCGCCTATCAAAGCACCCTTTACTTTCCGTTCTACCGGAAGTCAACCCCGATCTTCTCACCTCATGTTGACTGAAAGGCTCAAGTGTCAATCCCTGGGTTTTTCCCCTACATCTGATACTTTGACAAAGGGATTCACGTCTGTGAACACCTATTTCAAGCTCACCAGCAAATGAAAAGAATTTTCAAAAAAAAAAAAAAACGGTGTTGATCCGATATGGGCACTGGTAAGGATTCACCCTATCACGGAATATGGTGATCCCAAAGCTGGTGTCATGGCTCTCAAAGTCAAATAAAGTAGGCCCTATGGTTATAAGAGACGGTGTCCCTATGGCCACACCGGTTACTACTTTTGGGAAGCAACAAACGGTATCTGGAAATCTACCTCGGACCGAATTGGTCTCGGGGATGAAATTACCAAGGCTCAGGTCACACCCATTACACCGGAGATTCGAAAGGTAATTGAGGTTATGGACGGGGTGGTTTTTATTCGAGGTGCCATGCTTTGTAATAGACAATGTTCGAATTGAATTGGCAAAAGAAATGAAGTCCTAATTCCAAGTACAAATTGTTAATCAGACGGTGTTACTTCAAGTTGTTACCCTACGCCGGTCACACGAGAGAAATACTTGGAGATATTTAAAGAATAAGACAAGCAGATATGGAAAATTGCATTGCATTGATGAGGGCACTGAGGCCATTACAAAGTTAAAACTCCGGAGCCCATCCCGAAACAAGGCTAAGGAAAAAAGGGAAGAAAAAAATACTAAGAGTTAGATGCAGGAGAGTCCGGTCTAGCAGAAGCTTTCCTCTCGGATTCTTCCGACACCGTCCTTAGTTCCATGCTTTGGCCTTCGGGGAGAGGCATCGGCTCATAAGGAACATCCTCAGGTTTCGAAGCTTGACCCCGGTCCATAGCATATAAGTGGCCACCATGAAATTCATAGTAGACACCTATGCCATTCAGGTTAAGTTGCACAGCGGAATTCCGGTGTACAACCTGACGAACAGCGGAACTAAAGGCGACATCGGCCAATACCGAAAATTCAGCCATCTGTTCTTCGACTTCCGTCCGTTCCCTTGCCTGCTCCTCTTTCACATCGGCGAGCTTCTCGGATAACTCCTTGTTTTTCTTGTCAACTTCGGCTTTCGCAGCCTTGGCCTCCTCTAGTTCGGTCCGGAGAGCTTGAAGAGCGTCCTCTGAAGCCTTAGCCTTAGCTTCAGCAGCATCTGCCCTCTTAGCAGCCGATGTGTAGGCAGCAGTGAGTTCGAACAGGTCCTCCTTGCTTTTGACCAGTTCCTACTCCTTCTGGGTCAAAGCAGTCTGAGCCTCAACTCTCAAAGCCTCAGCCTTCTTCATCCGATCTACGCATTCCTTGGCCTCGACACTAGAATAGTAAGAGCGGCCCAAAGAGCTGAGGACCCCGGCCGCCTCAACCAAATTGAAAATGGCTGCTTCGGCAGCAGATTGAGCCTCAGGAGCAGGAAGATCGGCTTTGAGCTTGAAGGGGATGTGGACCCGAGCCGGTGTCCCTCCAACATATTCCAGAAAGTCCGAGAGGCGGGAGTTGACAACGATGTCCTCAGGTTGAGACCGGACTGGGGAAATATTTACAGGACCAGCCTCCTCCTCCGTTGGCACCTCTACCTCGGCCACAACCTTTGGAGCCTTCTGTTTTTTCGGCTTGGAGGTTGAGCCGAGGTTGGACTTCCTTTTAGCTAGGACCCTTTCAGCTGGTCCCAAAGTCATTGCCTCAATATTTTCTGCCGGTATGCTCACCATCTTGGCCAGCGTGCGTCGAGGAGTCACCCTGTTCTCCTGTTCAGCAGCGGCGGCGTTCCGAGCTTCAGCAGCCTCCCTCAGTTTCCTGAGGATGTCTATCCGAGCCATCTCGCCTACAAAGAGAAAAACGATGTTAGTACCGGTGTGAATGTATCAGAAATAAATAGATAATAAAAAGGAGGAAAGTAAACAATGTCTACCAAGGTAAGTATCCCGGCCTGACTCCGTCCCCAAAAGCCTCTTGCAGGAGAACTTGGCAATGGCCGAATAACCCTTCAGAGCGTCCAGGACTTTCTTGGACTCAATTGACAAGTTACTCTCGCTGACGATGTAGGCGTTGCTTGTCAGGAGAAAGTGTTCATGAGTCCAACCGGTGTAAAACTTTCTGGAATAATCAGAATTCTCCCAGAACACCGGCCTACCAGCATTGACCTCGACTTTGACGTAGGAGTGTTTGAAACTGACCCCGTCCGTCTTGGCCGATTCGGTGTAACTTTCGAAGTTAACCACCTTTGAGTCGCAGCGGAGGTTGATGAAGCCTAGACCCCTTCCAGAGTTACCCCGGCGCATCACCCTGCAATAAGTGAAAAAGAGGGCCACTGTGGGGACGAAGTGGAAGTACTCCCCAAGTACCTCCAAAGCCCTTACCAAGCCCCAGCCATTGGGATGAAGTTGGCTGGGAGAGCAGTCAAGAAACCGGAGTACCCCCATCTCAAACTCCGTCAATGGGAAACGGACGCCGATCTTGGAGAAGACCATCTCATACATAAAGAGATTCCTTGACCCCGGTTGATGGCAAATCCTGTCCGAGGTTTGGGGGCAGAATACTGTAAAGTCATTTTCATGCTCAACATCGGCATGAACAACGACATCTTCGATGGTGACATCGGCAGCATCTTCAGCATACCGGGAAACAATTGTCTTTGGGTCCTCATGAACCCAGAAATAAGGGTCCCTGGCTTTCTCTGCTAGCCAGTTGATCCGGTGTGCCAAGACATTGGTCTCAACGGTATCAGTGATCACAGCGACGCCGGTAGAGGAATTTTCGGAAGCCATTCGGACGGTATGACGAAGGAAAGGAATACAGCTGTAAAAGTCCACATCATCAGTAAGATATAGATCGGCACTGCTTCCCCTTTCACTAGCAGTGCCAAAGTTAAACGAAGTGTCTGACGATGTGTCAAACCCCTCTGTTTCCCACAAAGGCAATGTAGAGAAACGATGTCCCTATGAGGCGAACCGATGTGAAGCCCTTGAGGTTGCCCCACTTTGGTGACTCAGACCTCAGCTCGAAACTCCACCCGGCTGACGCCGGGATGTAATTGAAGGAGGACCAGACAGGACCTCAATGGAGTCACTACTCGAACCGGTGTCCCCCATGACTTATCTACGAATTAAAATAAAGGAGATAATGGCTACCTGCTGAGGCGATTCGTGCAGTTCTCTTCGTACGAGCCAGGACGTAACACCGGAGCAAAGCTTTAACACCGGAGGAAAACTCTGAACACCGGAGAGGTTGAACGTCGGAGAGACAGCACTTCAGTATCAAGAAAGGAGTGAGTGTGATGGATCCCTGAAGTTTCTTTTATAGGGGGAGGGGGGAAGATCCAGAACCTTCCGCATTCCGGCCCAAGGCCCATTAAAAAGCGGCGACTTTTGGCATTCTGGCCCAATGGCGCAAATTTTGAATTTTGAAAACGGCCAGTTAGCTGACGACACGTGGGATGCTTAGTCACCTCATGACGTGGACCACGTGTAGGACACGTCGGCTGTTTAAATGGCCACATCATTGAGCCCCACACCGGATTTAGATCCTACATCGGTGTTCATATCTTTACTCCCTTTTCACCTTGGAAATTTACATTTCTCTGGTGAAAGAGAGTAAAGAGGGGCATCTGTGAACACCTCTTTCGGTTCGGCCTAAATTGTTATAACACTAGACCCGGCCTTAAAGAAACTGGCAACACCGGACAAGGCCTAAGTTAACACCGGACCGATGTCGTGAGGAGTAACAGGCCACTCTGGCCCCAAGGAAAGGGATCAGAACAAAATAGGCACACCGGCTGGTGGTGGACCCGGACTAGGAAAGAGGATACCGCCCCTGTGATTACTTTGAAAGGCTCAACCGGCGTTGGACATTGGAAAAGGTTCCCGAGATGCCACATCGGATCAAAGGAGACTCCGTCCAACCGAAATCTTCGCTAACCGATGTCACAGATCTGACAACGGATGGACGAGGTCGGAAGTTTATGCACGATGATCTGGAATCGCACTCCCCAAAAGTGGCAGACAGGGGGGCGGAAGTGGACAATTAAAAATGCCATGCCGAAATCCTGCTCCCCACGAACGGTTAATGGCCAGGTTTGCACACCACTACACGTATGAGTGAGTGGGAATTCTGGCTGTCCCAAACCCTCAGCCCATGGCCTTAAGGCCCTATAAATGCCCCAGCCAAAGAAGCTACGGGGGCGGACGTTTTTGGGGGAGAGACTCAATTCGCAAAGAAGCTTCTTTTTTCCTCAAAATTCTCTCAAATTTCTTTAAGACCTTCTGAAGATCCTCCTCCGCTGGAAGCCTATAACCTGTCATAATCACCAATATAAACCCCTCAGCTTTGGGAAGCTTGGGAATTCTGAGTACTCAAAGCTGTTGCCCTGTCCATCGCCCCTACCCCGTACTCACGCCGTCTCCACACAGAATCCATCCCGTTCTAGTTCTTCGCTGCCTTGCCCTATTACTGTCTTCATTGCTCTTACACACCGTCTTTGCACCGTACCCAGTAACTCACCTTGGATCAACTTCCCACGACACCGGTTGCGTCCTTCAGTTTTCAAGATTTGGATCTAACTCCGGTCCATTGTTCCTGTCAGCGTGCAAATCTGAAACCGGCCAGACATCGTCACTGTGCTTGACTTCCCCACACCGGTTCCGTGCCCTTCACACCGGTTCCACTCTGTTCTTTATCTCCTTTACTTTTAGTCTTTTACTTTCCCGTGAGTTTGCTATTTGTTGGTTATGATTGTCTGTGTGTCATTTTTTTTATTTTATCCTTTTCCCTAACAAGTACATCTAATAAAATAAGTGATTTTGTAAAAAAAATAGTGTCGTACGGGAGCACTCCCGTCTACACAACCCTTTTAGGATCCGTGCACGTGCGAAGCACTTCGCCTTGTATGGATTCTTCATAAAAATGATCCCCATCAATATCTTCCTAATCTTTTCCTAAAAAAAAACACTTAAAGAACTACGTGACCCTGATTTCTCGAAAGTTCGAGAATACGTAGGAGCGGGAAACAGTTCCTGTCGGGCCCACCTTTCTTTATTTAATTTTTAGAGTTTCTTTTTTTTTTGTTTTGTTTTGCCATCAAAAGGAGGAGCGAGATTAATTTGGACGAGACGTCCTGTTAATCTCATTTTTTAATATCTCTTTAAAAAGGCGGAGCGAGATTAATTTGGACGAGACGTCCTGTTAATCTCATTTTTTTTAATATCTCTTTAAAAAGGCGGAGCGGGATTAATTTGGACGAGACGTCCTGTTAATCTCATTTTTTTTAATATCTCTTTAAAAAGGCGGAGCGGGATTAATTTGGACGAGACGTCCTGTTAATCTCATTTTTTTAATATCTCTTTAAAAAGGCGGAGCGAGATTAATTTGGACGAGACGTCCTGTTAATCTCATTTTCTTAATATCTCTTTAAAAAAGGTGGAGCGAGATTAATTTGGACGAGACGTCCTGTTAATCTCATGTAAATATTTTGTGTTGATCTTTCTTTATATTTTTGTTTATTTTGTCCTTCCGTACATTTTTCTTTTTATGAAGAAGTTAGAATAATTATTGGGTTAATTATAATGCGCGCTATCAAATTGAGGTAACCGTTTTTAACGGACAGTTGTGAGGTGCTAATACCTTCCTCACCTGTAATCTGACTCCCGAATCATGGAATCTCATTTTTATAACCAGTGCTTTAACAAAAGGTTTTTCCACTATTTTATCCTAAAAAAATATTGGTGGCGACTCCCTGTTTATCATTTTAAAACCGTTTCGAGGGTCGGCCGTGCCGCCGCGATCCCGGTCGCGACAGATGGCGACTCCACTGGGGACTTAGAGAGTCAAGCCAGTCAATTTGATAGCGCGTGTTTTAATTTGCATATTAATTATTTAACTTCTTCCTTTATTTTATTCCCTTGTCAATGTTTAGTTTCTATTTTGTTTGTATTCAATTATTTATGTTCTGTAAATATCTGTGTGATCATTGAACCCTAGGGTAGTCGACTTTATTTTGTTGCTCTGTGTTCGTTCTATGTGCAGGGTGAGTAAGGTACGGGTATTAAATGCCTCTTTCACACACTACACTCACAATTTGCACACACTTTTGAGTGGGACCCTATACCCGGGCCCAAATAAAACTTAAGATTAGGGGAGGTTGATAGCGGAGCCATTTGGGATGTACTTCCTGTCTGGTTACCGTGAGAATCTCAGCTAGAGTTCGACTTATTCATGGTGCTCACACTTAGTACACTTCTTACTATTTGTGATCAACATCATGAATAGGATCTTGGCTCTAGTGACCTTTAGAAGTTTTAGAACAAGCCACCTAATGCGAGGTATCACTGATAGATGAACCTTAGAACCATTACGAGACGTCCAGAAAAACCCACCTTAAGGCACGAAGGGGCAAACTTTACTTCTACCTTTTCTCATTCTCACTTTTCCTTCTAATCCAAAATAGAGGATTACTTGCCCGATTAGTGAATTACTTTTTTCAAAAAATGACACTTTTAACTAGTGATTCTTTAAGGGGCAAATAGTTCTTTCTCTTTGTGCACAAGTCTTTGGGATTTGAGTTACAGACGTTTTGAGTCAAAAAAAAAATCAGAAAAAAATCAATTTTTTATTGACAATGATCAGAAAATCTGTAGCTCTCGTGACCTTTGATTTGTCATAAGTTTTGTCAAATTGAAACTTCCCTGAACACAAAAATATTTTCAAAGTTACTAGGGGAGTATCGATTTGCAAAACACGTCAGTACTAGTGACTGATTTTCTCATTTCTCATGTTCTCGCAGGAAGTTATCAAGAGCTTAGCCAACGCCTCTGAGTGAAAGTATGGAAATTAACATGAGATCGGATAGTTGTGGTACAAATATACCTGAGTTGAAAAAATTACTGCATGTCAAGGCTAGGAAGGTCGATACAACCAGTCTGCAAGCATTAGGCAAGAAATTGGATATGAATCAGAAAATGTTTTTTTTTCAAGGAGATATGGGAGGATCCTAAAGTTGCTAGAAGTGGAAGTACAAGTCGAAGCAATTACTGCTTTGATTCAGTTTTATGACCCACCTCTTCGTTGTTTCACTTTCCAAGACTTTCAATTAGCTCCGTCTGTTGAGGAGTTCGAACAGATTCTGGGTATGCCACTAGAGGGACAAATACCTTACCGCCACCTTGGACACCAGGCGAATGTTTTTACCATCGCTGATATCCTAAGGATTAATCCGGAAGTCTTAAGAAGTAAGCAGCTAAATAGAAATCAAGTCCTGGGGTTTGATCGGGAATATTTTGAGAGGCACATGCACTTGCTGGCTGAGAAGGGAGATTGGGAAGCCTTCATGGATACTTTGGCTTTAACCATTTATGGTGTTATCTTGTTCCCCAACATTGACAATTACATAGATTATGATGCCATTGGCGTTTTCCTTGCCCGTAAATTCAAGTCTGAAAATCCCGTCACTGCTATCTTGGCAAATATATATTACACCATGGACTTCTGTTCTACACAAGGTGGGAAAAGAATCATTTGTTGTCTACCTGCTCTGTATGTGTGGCTCACGTCACATGTCTTCCACCAAGTTGGCAAAGTTGAATGTCCTATTTCTGATCTGAAATTATGCCAGTTAGTAACAAAAAACGGGCGTGAATGGGCCAATCACTTGACGGGGCTCACAGCTGACAAAGTAAGGTGGTATCCACAATGGTTGAAGGTTGACACCATTATTCATCATTGTGGAAGCTACCCGAATGTTCCTCTTATGGGTACACAAGGATGCATTAACTACAACCCTGTCATGGCCAAACGGCAGTTAGCTTATCCATTGCTTGGGCCACCTGATGAAGAATCACTCATTCCTTTTGTCCTTCGCTACTCAAAAGGAGATTATACCTCTGCTATTCGGGATATAGCAAATGCGTGGAAGGTGGTCCACAGGCAAGGAAAAGAACTGGGAGCTCGAAGCCATGCCGTGAAGGACGAATACTACCGATGGATCCTGAATAGAGTTTCCATTGTCAAGATGCCTTTCAAAAGTCCCTCCCATCTCACGACGAGAAAACCTGTTCCCTCACCTACTCTTGAAGAGGAGGCCTTGAAAGCCAAGATAGAGGAGTTAATTGTAAAAAATAAGAAGCTAGAGGAAGACTTGCTAAAATCTCAACAAGAATGTGCCCTTCAAAAAAGGGAGAACTCAGAAAGTAAGCGGACCATCAAGGAGATTGGAAAGAAGCGGAAAGTAGAAAGAGATTACTTGAGGAAGCAAAGCCAATGCCTCCGAACAGCTAATACTCAACTGAGGATGAAGAGCAAACAAAGGGATACTATGTTGGCTGACAAGCAACTCTTGAGGGATATGTTGGAAAAAGCCAAAGAGAATGAGCAAATTGCCTTGGTACAAAAAGAGCTCCTACAATTGCAAGTTGGTCAATTAGAGCATCAACTTAACGAGGTGGTAGAAGCTTGCCAGCGAGAGATAAACGGCGAGCGACAGCACGCGATGGATACTGAGCAGGAATGTCGTGAAGCTATCCGTGTTTTGAAAGCTGAAATAACACAACAAGATGAAGTTATTCATTCATGGATGAATCGCTTCGCCCACTTGGCACATTTGGCTAATGGAGTCCTGGAAGACCTCCCACTCCTGCTTAAGCAAGCTGAGGGGATGGTTAACCCTCTTAGTACCCCAAAAGAAATTGTAAATTTCCTTGATTACTGTAAGGAAAGGATTTGTAAAATGAGGGACATGATTGCCCGAGCTAGGAATGGCTGATTTACTTTTCTTGCATAAAAATTGGCAGCAGTAATGTACTTTGAAATTCAGAAAGAAGGATTCTTTTGTCTCCACAACCGTCTCATGTTAATTTCCATTTATCACATACTTATTACTCTTGAATGTGACGTTCTGAGGAATGGTTGGAGGTTACTGGCTGAGTTCCGCGATAACTTTGTACACCATACTGTTTATTTTTCGATTGCCATTTTTATTTGATGCTTTCTTTTTTTTAACAAATCTGTGTTTTCACTTACAATAGACATTACGGGTAAACATCCTTATTCGACTCGACTCCAAACGAGACTCATGGCCGAAGCAGAAATCAGGGATGAAGATTTCAGAAGCGAGTTCAATCAGCTAAAAGAACAAGTAGCCGAGTTAACCAAGCTCCTGGAAAAGAGAATCACAGAAGGGGTTTCCTCTGCGGGTATTGAGAACACCCAACAACAGCCTGCCACTGTACCACTCCCCCTTGGTTCCGACCCAGCAAGAACCCAAGTACCAAACACAACGACACCCCCTGTCACCATTCATGTTGGAAGACCTAACCCTGTCATTGAGACCCAGTCACCTTACGGCCAGTCTTATGCACAGCATACATTTGTCGGCCCTGACGGCAACCCAGTACCTTTTCCACTTTATGGCCTTCCACCAGGATACTATCCCCCGCTCACTAACCAAGACGCCCATGACCAGCAAGCCATGAATCCTCACACTTCATACCCTACCCAGCCAAATATACCATCACTCCACCAAACCCAAAGCACACAAGCTCCTGACCCACAAAATCACCAAACTCAGAATATACAAGCCCCGATGACCCAGCTGACCTACAACACACAAGCCCAAAATACACGAGCTCAGGTGACCCAACCGAGTTATGTTGCACAGGCTATGGCCCAACCCCAAGGTCCTTCACCAAATACAGGCCTAACAAACCAGTCCCATGCTTTGCCTCCGTTCAACCAGCCACTCGGTTATCCATATGGATACGGAACCCCCTATGGGACCAATTTCCAAGATGCAACCCGTATGGTCACAGCTCCTCGAAAGGAAAAGATAGAAATCTTAGAAGAGCGTTTGAGGATGATGGAAGGCTCAGGAGGTTTTGGACTAATAGATGCCTCGGAGCTGTGTTTAGTCACAGATGTTGTCCTCCCACCCAAATTCAAGATGCCAGACTTTGATAAGTACCGGGGAATGACTTGTCCAAAGAATCATCTCACGATGTACTGTCGAAAGATGGCATCTTACTCTTCTAATGACCAACTCTTGATCCACTGCTTCCAGGATAGTCTGGCAGGGGTCGCTCTTACATGGTATGCTCACCTTGATCGGAACTATATCCGTTGTTGGAAGGACCTGGCAGATGCCTTCCTTAGACAATACAAGTATAACATGGATATGGCACCCAACAGGGTTCATTTACAAAATATGATGAAAAAGGACAGTGAAACATTCAAGGAATATGTCCAACGATGGAGAGAGACAGCGGCACAAGTGGATCCCCCATTGTCGGAAAAAGAAATAGTCGCGATGTTTATTGATACGCTCCCATCACCTTTCTACGGCAAGATGATTGGTAGTGTTTCATCCAACTTCTCTGACATTGTGACTATCGGGGAAAGAGTGGAAAGCGGAATACGAACAGGAAAGATCATTCAGGGCTCATCTGGGGCAAGCATGACAAGGAGGCCGGCGCCTGGAAAAAGGGATGGAGAAACTAATTCCATCTCTTCTAATCAAAAGACGCCTTCGCCAAGACCATTCTTTCCTACTATGATTCAAGCTCCCAATCCTTATGTGGCCGCTACCACTCAGGGCCCGACAGCTTATACTCCCCACTTCCGTCCACCCATGGTAAGAGCGCCAGTCCCACAACCCGTGCCATACCATCACCCGCAACAAGTGACTCGACCACCCAATCATAATCAAAACACAAGAAATTCCAACAATGAACGCTACCCTGTGCAGTTCGATCCAATTCCTATAACATACACCGAACTTTTTCCAATCCTCGTTCAGAAAGGTCTGGTAGCTCTATCCCCTATGAGGCCGTTGCAACCTCCTTACCCAAGGGGATATGACCCAAACGCTCATTGTGATTACCATGCTGGGGCACCAGGGCATTCCACAGAAAATTGCCTGGCTTTGAAGTATAAAGTAAGGGATTTGATCAAAGCCGACTGGATTAACTTTAAGGAAGGTAGCCCAAATGTTGCCACAAATCCCCTGCCCAACCATGGAAATTCAGAGGTCAACGCCTTGGAAAATGATGAGGAGTGCGTTAAGAATGTTGCTGACATAAGAATGCCATTGAGGGTAGTTCATTCCCTTTTGCTTGAAAGAGGATTAATTGAAGGAACCTGGAGTGTGAAACATGATTGCGAACAGACTGCCGAACATCAAGGTTTCTGTGAGGTCCTTCAAAGCCTTATGGACAGTTATATTGTGCAGGTCTGTAAACGCCGTGGAGATGAGGTCAACATGATCGAGGAATAAACAGGGGCACGGGTCCCTAAGCCCTTGATAATTTTTTACACCAGGAACCCCCAAGCAGCTCCTATTTCTGTACAACCAACCATCACTATTCAAGCACCCACCCCATTTGCGTTTAAAGATTCTCGGGCTGTCCCTTGGAAGTACAACGTAGATGTGATCGTTGCAAGCCCGGCAACAGGTGACCCGTCTCCTTCGTCCGTCACAAATATTGTAGGGGTAGGAGGTATAACCCGAAGTGGAAGAATATACGCCCCTCCAGAGCTGAAGAGGGATCAGGTTACCGGAAATGCCAAGGTGAACAAAGAAGGGGCCAATGGTGAAATCAAAAGGGCCGTGACTGATGAAAAAGCCCATGAATTCTTAAGATTTATTCGCCAGAGCGAATATCAAGTGCTTGACCAACTGACCCATACTCCTGCAAAAATCTCCTTGTTGTCATTGCTGATGAACTCTGAGCGACATCGGAAAACGTTGATGAAGGTCCTAAATGAGGCTCATGTCAGTCATAACATTCCTGTTGATAAGTTTCAGGGAATAGTGGGGCACATTGTTGCAGATAACTATTTGACCTTCACTGATGACGAAATACCAACAGAGGGGATTGGGCACAACAAGGCTCTCCATATCTCCGTGAAATGCCAAGATTACATCTTAGCAAAAGTACTTATTGACAATGGGTCATCCCTCAATGTCATGCCAAAGTCTACATTGGCCAAATTACCATTTGATGGGACTTTTATGAAGCCAAGTGCCACAATAGTACGAGCTTTTGATGGAACTCGGAGGGAGGTTATGGGTGAGATTGAGCTGCCCATACAGGTTGGGCCGTGCACGTTCCAGGTCCTTTTTCAAGTCATGGATATCTCGCCTGCCTATAGTTGTTTATTAGGCAGGCTGTGGATCCATTCTGCTGGAGTGGTGCCCTCTACCCTGCACCAAAAATTAAAATTCATAGTTGACAACAAACTGATAATTGTTTCTAGTGAGGAAGACCTTCTGGTCAGCAAGCCTCTGTCAACCCCTTACGTCGAGGCAGCAGAAGAGGCCCTTGAAACTTCTTTCCAAGCATTAGAGATAGCAAACGCTACCTATGTGGGGGAAGGAGCCACAATGGCAAAAGCTTGCATGCCAAGTGCATCTTTAATGATGGCAAAGATTATGCTGCGTGGAGGGTATGAACCTGGAAGAGGGCTAGGACGTGCTTTGAATGGAGAAATAGAACTAATACGCCTGCTTGATAACAGAAATGGTTTTGGGTTAGGATACCGGCCCACGGCTGCCGACAGAAAAAGGGTAGAGGAAGCGAAGAAAGAAAAAAGGGATGCTCGTCTTACTGGCAGAGATCCTCGTACTGCAAGAATCCCCATCTGTGATCTCTATCAGAGCTTTCGGAGCGCCGGACTTATGCCTCCAGACCAAGTCGCTGTCATTGAAAAAGACCCTTGTGATAGTACTAATTTTATGATTGCTTGTCCACCAGGCCAAGAACTTCATAATTGGGAGGCCATCGAGCTCCCCACGACTTTGAATGTTTTGCCAAAGTAATTTGTTTATGCTTTAAGTATTTATTCGTCCCTCTGCTCTGCCTAAAGCTTTGGGACCCTTCCATGTAATAAAGGCGAAAGAAACTTGTTTTTATCATTTTCATCAATAAACGCGTATCGTAATTCAAAAAAAAAAAAACTCTTCGTGTACCCCTTATCCTTGTTTTAAGCCCTTCTTTTTACTCGCTTGTTCTTTCTTTTTTATTTGCCATATCACACTAAATTGCAGATCCAAAAGTGACTCCCTTGAGGAAAGTGAGGTCACAACCCCGTTTCCCGACTTCGACCACCCGGTTGACTACGCTAATAAGGAAGGTGAGGAAGATTGTGAACCACCGCCTGAAATGACAAGATTGTTAGAGCAAGAGGATGAAGGGATTCAACCCTACCTAGACATAGTCGAGGTCATTAATTTGGGGAATGAAGAAAATAAGAGGGAAGTCAAGATCGGCACTACCCTAAGCAGAGAACAAAGAGAAGATTTAATCAAGTTGTTAATGGAATTTTGCGATGTCTTTGCCTAGTCTTATCAAGATATGCCTGGGCTCGATGCTAGCATTGTCGAGCATAGACTACCCTTGAAACCTGAATGCCCGCCAATAAAGCAGAAGTTACGCCGAATGAAGCCAGAAATGCTTTTAAAGATCAAAGAGGAGGTTAAGAAGCAATTTGATGCTGGTTTCCTAGCTGTGGCAAAATACCCTCAGTGGGTAGCCAACATTGTCCCTGTCCCTAAAAAGGATGGAAAGGTACGGATGTGTGTGGATTACTGAGACTTGAATAGGGCTAGTCCCAAAGATGATTTTCCCCTACCACAGATCGATGTTTTGGTTGATAACACAGCTCAGCATTCCATTTTCTCCTTCATGGATGGTTTCTCGGGGTATAATCAAATTAAGATGGCACCTGAAGACATGGAGAAGACCACATTTATTACTCTATGGGGTACATTTTGTTATAAGGTGATGTCCTTTGGGTTGAAAAATGCTGGGGCAACTTATCAGAGAGCAATGGTGACTTTTTTCCATGATATGATGCACAAGGAAATAGAAGTCTACGTGGATGACATCATTGCCAAATCTAAAACAGAAGAAGAGCACATTAGCGATCTAAGGAAGCTTTTTGAACGATTGAGAAAGTTCAAGCTAAGATTGAACCCCTCCAAGTGCACGTTCGGTGCAAGGTCGGGCAAGCTGCTAGGATTTATAGTAAGTGAAAGGGGGATAGAGGTTGATCCCGATAAAGTTAAGGCGATTCTTGAGATGCCTCCTCCCCGTACAGAAAGAGAGGTCCGAGGATTTTTGGGAAGGCTCAATTATATCGTCAGATTTATCTCACAATTGACGGCAACTTGTGAACCCATCTTCAAGTTACTCCGCAAGAATCAACCGGGGCGATGGGATGAAAACTGTTAAGCAGCTTTCGAAAAGATTAAGCAGTATCTACAAGAACCACCAATTTTGGTGCCCCCAACCCCAGGAAGGCCACTTATATTGTATCTGACTGTATTGAACGAATCCATGGGTTGTGTGTTGGGACAACACGATGAAACTGGAAGGAAGGAACATGCTATCTACTACTTAAGCAAGAAGTTCACTGATTGTGAACTGAGATACTCCGCTTTAGAGCGGACTTGTTGTGCATTAGCATGGGCCGCTAAGCGCCTGAGGCAGTACATGTTGAATCATACCACTTGGCTAGTTTCTAAAATGGACCCCGTCAAGTACATTTTTGAAAAACCTGCTCTGACTGGAAGGATCGCTCGCTAGCAAGTGTTGTTAACTGAATACGACATAATATATGTCACTCAAAAAGCTATAAGAGGAAGTGCCCTGGCTGATTACATGGCGCACTAACCCATCAATGATTATCAGCCGATGCAATTTAACTTTCCAGATGAAGATATCATGGCATTATTCAATGAAGAAGGTGGTCAAAAGGAGAAATGGACCCTGAGATTTGACGGAGCTTCTAATGCATTGGGGCACGGAATTGGTGCTATCTTGATTTCACCCGATAAGGAATTTATCCCTATCTGCGCCAGATTGTGTTTTGACTGTACCAATAATATTGCTGAATATGAGGCATGCTCATTAGGAATCCAAGCAGCGTTGGATGCAAAAGTAAAGTTGTTAGAAGTTTATGGGGACTCTGCTTTGGTTATTCACCAATTGAAAGGCGAGTGGGAGGCTAGGGACAGTAAATTGATTCCTTATTATGATCACATCATGGAAATGATCAAGGAGTTTGACGAGATCTCTTTTCATCACGTTCTCCGGGATGACAATCAAATGGCTGATGCTTTAGCTACCCTTGCCTCAATGTTCAAAGTAAGTAGTGACTACGATATGCCTCTCATCGAAGTAAAGAAGCATTGTGAGCCTACATACTGTCAAATGATGGAAAAAGAGTCTGATGGGAAACCTTGGTACCATGATGTTAAGAGATATATCCAGAGTCAAGAATACCCCGAGGGTGCTACAAAAAATGATAAGAAGACCCTAAGGCGACTCGCCATGGGTTTCTTCTTAAATAGGGATGTGCTTTACAAAAGAAACTATGACTCTGTCCTTCTTTGTTGTGTTGATGCTGATGAGGCAAACGAAATCATGAAGGATGTTCATGAAGGATCTTTTGGGACTCACGCTAATGGACATGCCATGTCTAGAAAGATTTTGAGGGCTGGTTATTACTGGATGACCATGGAAGCGGATTGCTTCAAGTATGTCCGAAAATGTCATAAATGTCAAATATACGCTGACCATATTCATGCACCCCCGTTATCCCTAAATGTCTTGACGGCTCCATGGCCCTTCTCAATGTGGGGCATGGATGTCATTGGACCCATCGAGCCAAAAGCTTCAAACGGTCATCGTTTCATCTTGGTCGCCATCGACTATTTCACCAAATGGGTAGAAGCAGCTTCATATACCAGTGTAACAAGGAGTATTGTGGTCAAATCATCAAGCGAGAACTGATATGCCGATATGGCCTACCAAGTCAGATCATTACTGACAATGGTACGAATTTGAATAACAAAATGATGAAGGAACTCTGCGAAAGCTTCAAGATTCACCATTACAATTCCTCTCCTTATCGACCTAAAATGAATGGGGCGGTTGAGGCAGCCAATAAGAACATCAAGAAAATAGTGCAGAAAATGGTAGTCACCTACAGAGATTGGAGCGAGATGCTCCTTTTCGCTCTGCATGGGTATCGCACCTCGATTCGAACCTCGACAGGGGCAACCCCTTTCTCCCTTGTATATGGAATGGAAGCAGTTTTGCCTTTTGAAGTAGAAATCCCGTCCCTTCGGGTAATGATGGAAGCAAAATTAGAAGAGGCTGAATGGGTTCAAACTCGACATGACCAATTAAACTTGATTGATGGAAAAAGATTGACTGCCCTCTGTCATGGTCAATTGTATCAGAGGCGTATGAAACGAGCATTCGAGAAGAAAGTACGGCCTCGACAGTTTCAAGAAGGAGACCTGGTGCTCAAGAAAATTTTACCAATTCAAAAGGACAATCGAGGCAAATGGACTCCTAATTATGAAGGACCATATGTTGTGAAGAGGGCTTTTTCTGGAGGAGCCTTAATACTCACTAATATGGATGGCCAGGATTTGTCAATGCCTGTAAACACAGATGCAGTGAAAAAATACTATGCTTAGGGAGGAGATGTCAGAGCAAAACAAAAAAAACAAAAAAAAACAAAAAAAACAAAAAAAAAACAAAAAAACAAAAAAAAAACAAAAACAAAAAAAAAAGAGGAAGAAAAGAAAATTAATGCTCGCTAAGCTGAAAACCTGAAAAGGCAGCTTAGGCAAAAGTTAGAGTGACCCGGTGAGTCGAAAACCCAAAAAGGGCGGCTCAGGCAAAAGTTAGGGTCGAATTTCTGGCAATGCAAATGATCCTCTGGCTCAAAGAAGTACGAGTCCAAGCTCGTGCACGTGAATCACTGTCGAACTTACCTTTCCAAAAGCAAGGTCGAAGGGTGAACATGAAGTCGTGTTGGGGGGTTAAGGCTCTCATCAGTCTCAGAGATTCACTGGAGGATCCATGAATCTTCCCCGTTTTCATTTGTTCTGGACCTATGTGATCTTATTCATTTCATTTACCTTCTTTATTTTTTTTTCTTTCTCTGTACTTGTTTAACGTGCATGAATAAAGTTCACCCTCTTCGATACGTGTTATGAATTTGGTTGATCTGATAAAAACATGTATTTTAACAAAGTAAAATGGAAGATTGGTAAACATTTAAAGTCGCAAGGGACAAGATGCTCCTGCTACTCAACCTCATCTTAGGTAATCATTGCAGGGACTTGGCCAGGCACGCGCTCCGAAGCTAGGGTCGCCTCATTCGTTCTACTTCGTCCATGAGTTCTCGTAAGAGTCGCGGTTTCACAGGACTTACCCGATTTTGAAACTTATCTTTGCGTTACTTACCATTTTTCTGCAGGTTATCTCACAGATAGTCATGCCAGGCACTAACACCCCAATCAAGCCCTTTAAATCTCTTCCTTGAATCGCCCGAGTTGGCACCTCTCAAAATTCCCTCCTTAAAACGCCAAGGTTGGCACCTTTCAATGTTTTACTCTTTCATCAGGCACCTACAAACTCTCATCCTCAATTACTAAAGTCCGTGCCTCTTGAAATATCCTCCCCAGTGGAATCATTTGCCAAAGATGGCACTTCTCTGGATCTCTCTCTCCAATGAATCCTAAACTTTCCATCAAGAGGCAATACCTGAACCACCAAATTCTTCCCCAGTGAAACTACGCCTCCCAAATAAGCTCAACTGGGACATCTTCCCAAACTCCTTTTGTTATAACCATTCTCCAAGAATCCTTCAATCATGTCAAACTGGGGCATCTCCCCAGATTTCTTCCTTCCCAGTCATGAGGCATCTCCCTAGATTCCCCCAAAACTCTTTAGATCATGTCAAACTGGGGGATCTTCCCCAGGTTTTTATCTTTGGTCAACCCAAGGATGGTACCCCATGCTCCTGGGAAGTGAAATGGGACATTACCTAGGGTCTCACTCCGGCAAAAGGAAATGCACCCCAAGCCTCTTCAACCACTCTAACTGGGGCATCATCCCAGATTTTTCTCCCGGCCTTGAGGAAGTACCCCTAAGCCTTCTAATCTTTCCAAAATTGGAGTATTGGTCCCAGACCTTTTCTCTATTTTCAAAAAGCAGTTCCCCGAATCATCCAAGATAGCTTAAATTAAATCATCCCCAGATTTCTTTCCTTTAGAAAACCCATCATGCATCCCCAGTTGACTCTACCTTTTACTTTCTGTCCGCCTATCAAGGCATCCTTTATCTTCCATGCCGCCTATCAAGGCATCCTTTACCTTTCCAGTCGCCTATCGAGGAATCCTTTATCTTCCAGCCGCCTATCAAGGCATCCTTTATTTTCCAGCCGCCTATCAAGGCATCCTTTATCTTTCCAGCCGCCTATCAAGGCATCCTTCTACTTACCAGCCGCCTATCAAGGCATCCTTTATCTTCCAGCCGCCTATCAAGGCATCCTTTATCTTTCCAGCCGCCTATCAAGGCATCCTTTATTTTCCATCCGCCTATCAAGGCATCCTTTATTTTCCAGCCGCCTATCAAGGCATCCTTTATCTTTCCCGCCGCCTATCAAGGCATCCTTTATCTTCCAGCCGCCTATCAAGGCATCCTTTATTTTCCTGCCGCCTATCAAGGCATCCTTTATCTTTCCAGCCGCCTATCGAGGCATCCTTTATCTTCCAGCCGCCTATCAAGGCATCCTTTATTTTCCTGCCGCCTATCAAGGCATCCTTTATCTTTCCAGCCGCCTATCAAGGCATCCTTCTACTTACCAGCCGCCTATCAAGGCATCCTTTATCTTCCAGCCGCCTATCAAGGCATCCTTTATCTTTCCAGCCGCCTATCAAGGCATCCTTTATTTTCCATCCACCTATCAAGGCATCCTTTATTTTCCAGCCGCCTATCAAGGCATCCTTTATCTTTCCCGCCGCCTATCAAGGCATCCTTTATTTTCCATCCGCCTATCAAGGCATCCTTTATTTTCCAGCCGCCTATCAAGGCATCCTTTATCTTTCCCGCCGCCTATCAAGGCATCCTTTTACTTTCCAGCCGCCTATCAAGGCATCCTTTATTTTCCAGCCGCCTATCAAGGCATCCCTTTTACTTTCCAGCCGCCTATCAAAGCACCCTTTACTTTCCGTTCTACCGGAAGTCAACCCCGATCTTTTCACCTCATGTTGACTGAAAGGCTCAAGTGTCAATCCCTGGGTTTTTCCCCTACATCTGATACTTTGACAAAGGGATTCACGTCTGTGAACACCTATTTCAAGCTCACCAGCAAATGAAAAGAATTTTCAAAAAAAAAAAAAAATGGTGTTGATCCGATATGGGCACTGGTAAGGATTCACCCTATCACGGAATATGGTGATCCCAAAGCTGGTGTCATGGCTCTCAAAGTCAAATAAAGTAGGCCCTATGGTTATAAGAGACGGTGTCCCTATGGCCACACCGGTTACTACTTTTGGGAAGCAACAAACGGTATCTGGAAATCTACCTCGGACCGAATTGGTCTCGGGGATGAAATTACCAAGGCTCAGGTCACACCCATTACACCGGAGATTCGAAAGGTAATTGAGGTTATGGACGGGGTGGTTTTTATTCGAGGTGCCATGCTTTGTAATAGACAATGTTCGAATTGAATTGGCAAAAGAAATGAAGTCCTAATTCCAAGTACAAATTGTTAATCAGACGGTGTTACTTCAAGTTGTTACCCTACGCCGGTCACACGAGAGAAATACTTGGAGATATTTAAAGAATAAGACAAGCAGATATGGAAAATTGCATTGCATTGATGAGGGCACTGAGGCCATTACAAAGTTAAAACTCCGGAGCCCATCCCGAAACAAGGCTAAGGAAAAAAGGGAAGAAAAAAATACTAAGAGTTAGATGCAGGAGAGTCCGGTCTAGCAGAAGCTATCCTCTCGGATTCTTCCGACACCGTCCTTAGTTCCATGCTTTGGCCTTCGGGGAGAGGCATCGGCTCATAAGGAACATCCTCAGGTTCCGAAGCTTGACCCCGGTCCATAGCATATAAGTGGCCACCATGAAATTCATAGTAGACACCTATGCCATTCAGGTTAAGTTGCACAGCGGAATTCCGGTGTACAACCTGACGAACAGCGGAACTAAAGGCGACATCGGCCAATACCGAAAATTCAGCCATCTGTTCTTCGACTTCCGTCCCTTCCCTTGCCTGCTCCTCTTTCACATCGGCGAGCTTCTCGGATAACTCCTTGTTTTTCTTGTCAACTTCGGCTTTCGCAGCCTTGGCCTCCTCTAGTTCGGTCCGGAGAGCTTGAAGAGCGTCCTCTGAAGCCTTAGCCTTAGCTTCAGCAGCATCTGCCCTCTTAGCAGCCGATGTGTAGGCAGCAGTGAGTTTAGACAGGTCCTCCTTGCTTTTGACCAGTTCCTGCTCCTTCTGGGTCAAAGCAGTCTGAGCCTCAACTCTCAAAGCCTCAGCCTTCTTCATCCGATCTACGCATTCCTTGGCCTCAACACCAGAATAGTAAGAGCGGCCCAAAGAGCTGAGGACCCCGGCCGCCTCAACCAAATTGAAAATGGCTGCTTCGGCAGCAGATTGAGCCTCAGGAGCAGGAAGATCGGCTTTGAGCTTGAAGGGGATGTGGACCCGAGCCGGTGTCCCTCCAACATATTCCAGAAAGTCCGAGAGGCGGGAGTTGACAACGATGTCCTCAGGTTGAGACCGGACTGGGGAAATATTTACAGGACCAGCCTCCTCCTCCGTTGGCACCTCTACCTCGGCCACAACCTTTGGAGCCTTCTGTTTTTTCGGCTTGGAGGTTGAGCCGAGGTTGGACTTCCTTTTAGCTAGGACCCTTTCAGCTGGTCCCAAAGTCATTGCCTCAATATTTTCTGCCGGTATGCTCACCATCTTGGCCAGCGTGCGTCGAGGAGTCACCCTGTTCTCCTGTTCAGCAGCGGCGGCGTTCCGAGCTTCAGCAGCCTCCCTCAGTTTCCTGAGGATGTCTATCCGAGCCATCTCGCCTACAAAGAGAAAAACGATGTTAGTACCGGTGTGAATGTATCAGAAATAAATAGATAATAAAAAGGAGGAAAGTAAATAATGTCTACCAAGGTAAGTATCCCGGCCTGACTCCGTCCCCAAAAGCCTCTTGCAGGAGAACTTGGCAATGGCCGAATAACCCTTCAGAGCGTCCAGGACTTTCTTGGACTCAATTGACAAGTTACTCTCGCTGACGATGTAGGCGTTGCTTGTCAGGAGAAAGTGTTCATGAGTCCAACCGGTGTAAAACTTTCTGGAATAATCAGAATTCTCCCAGAACACCGGCCTACCAGCATTGACCTCGACTTTGACGTAGGAGTGTTTGAAACTGACCCCGTCCGTCTTGGCCGATTCGGTGTAACTTTCGAAGTTAACCACCTTTGAGTCGCAGCGGAGGTTGATGAAGCCTAGACCCCTTCCAGAGTTACCCCGGCGCATCACCCTGCAATAAGTGAAAAAGAGGGCCACTGTGGGGACGAAGTGGAAGTACTCCCCAAGTACCTCCAAAGCCCTTACCAAGCCCCAGCCATTGGGATGAAGTTGGCTGGGAGAGCAGTCAAGAAACCGGAGTACCCCCATCTCAAACTCCGTCAATGGGAAACGGACGCCGATCTTGGAGAAGACCATCTCATACATAAAGAGATTCCTTGACCCCGGTTGATGGCAAATCCTGTCCGAGGTTTGGGGGCAGAAAACTGTAAAGTCGTTTTCATGCTCAACATCGGCATGAACAACGACATCTTCGATGGTGACATCGGCAGCATCTTCAGCATACCGGGAAACAATTGTCTTTGGGTCCTTATGAACCCAGAAATAAGGGTCCCTGGCTTTCTCTGCTAGCCAGTTGATCCGGTGTGCCAAGACATTGGTCTCAACGGGATCAGTGATCACAGCGACGCCGGTAGAGGAATTTTCGGAAGCCATTCGGACGGTATGACGAAGGAAAGGAATACAGCTGTAAAAGTCCACATCATCAGTAAGATATAGATCGGCACTGCTTCCCCTTTCACTAGCAGTGCCAAAGTTAAACGAAGTGTCTGACGATGTGTCAAACCCCTCTGTTTCCCACAAAGGCAATGTAGAGAAACGATGTCCCTATGAGGCGAACCGATGTGAAGCCCTTGAGGTTGCCCCACTTTGGTGACTCAGACCTCAGCTCGAAACTCCACCCGGCTGACGCCGGGATGTAATTGAAGGAGGACCAGACAGGACCTCAATGGAGTCACTACTCGAACCGGTGTCCCCCATGACTTATCTACGAATTAAAATAAAGGAGATAATGGCTACCTGCTGAGGCGATTCGTGCAGTTCTCTTCGTACGAGCCAGGACGTAACACCGGAGCAAAGCTTTAACACCGGAGGAAAACTCTGAACACCGGAGAGGTTGAACGTCGGAGAGACAGCACTTCAGTATCAAGAAAGGAGTGAGTGTGATGGATCCCTGAAGTTTCTTTTATAGGGGGAGGGGGGAAGATCCAGAACCTTCCGCATTCCGGCCCAAGGCCCATTAAAAAGCGGCGACTTTTGGCATTCCGGCCCAATGGCGTAAATTTTGAATTTTGAAAACGGCCAGTTAGCTGACGACACGTGGGATGCTTAGTCACCTCATGACGTGGACCACGTGTAGGACACGTCGGCTGTTTAAATGGCCACATCATTGAGCCCCACACCGGATTTAGATCCTACATCGGTGTTCATATCTTTACTCCCTTTTCACCTTGGAAATTTACATTTCTCTGGTGAAAGAGAGTAAAGAGGGGCATCTGTGAACACCTCTTTCGGTTCGGCCTAAATTGTTATAACACTAGACCCGGCCTTAAAGAAACTGGCAACACCGGACAAGGCCTAAGTTAACACCGGACCGATGTCGTGAGGAGTAACAGGCCACTCTGGCCCCAAGGAAAGGGATCAGAACAAAATAGGCACACCGGCTGGTGGTGGACCCGGACTAGGAAAGAGGATACCGCCCCTGTGATTACTTTGAAAGGCTCAACCGGCGTTGGACATTGGAAAAGGTTCCCGAGATGCCACATCGGATCAAAGGAGACTCCGTCCAACCGAAATCTTCGCTAACCGATGTCACAGATCTGACAACGGATGGACGAGGTCGGAAGTTTATGCACGATGATCTGGAATCGCACTCCCCAAAAGTGGCAGACAGGGGGGTGGAAGTGGACAATTAAAAATGCCATGCCGAAATCCTGCTCCCCACGAACGGTTAATGGCCAGGTTTGCACACCACTACACGTATGAGTGAGTGGGAATTCTGGCTGTCCCAAACCCTCAGCCCATGGCCTTAAGGCCCTATAAATGCCCCAGCCAAAGAAGCTACGGGGGCGGACGTTTTTGGGGGAGAGACTCAATTCGCAAAGAAGCTTCTTTTTTCCTCAAAATTCTCTCAAATTTCTTTAAGACCTTCTGAAGATCCTCCTCCGCTGGAAGCCTATAACCTATCATAATCACCAATATAAACCCCTCAGCTTTGGGAAGCTTGGGAATTCTGAGTACTCAAAGCTGTTGCCCTGTCCATCGCCCCTACCCCGTACTCACGCCGTCTCCACACAGAATCCATCCCGTTTTAGTTCTTCGCTGCCTTGCCCTATTACTGTCTTCATTGCTCTTACACACCGTCTTTGCACCGTACCCAGTAACTCACCTTGGATCAACTTCCCACGACACCGGTTGCGTCCTTCAGTTTTCAAGATTTGGATCTAACTCCGGTCCATTGTTCCTGTCAGCGTGCAAATCTGAAACCGGCCAGACATCGTCACTGTGCTTGACTTCCCCACACCGGTTCCGTGCCCTTCACACCGGTTCCACTCTGTTCTTTATCTCCTTTACTTTTAGTCTTTTACTTTCCCGTGAGTTTGCTATTTGTTGGTTATGATTGTCTGTGTGTCATTTTTTTATTTTATCCTTTTCCCTAACAAGTACATCTAATAAAATAAGTGATTTTGTAAAAAAAAATAGTGTCGTACGGGAGCACTCCCATCTACACAACCCTTTTAGGATCCGTGCACGTGCGAAGCACTTCGCCTTGTATGGATTCTTCATAAAAATGATCCCCATCAATATCTTCTTAATCTTTTCCTAAAAAAAAACACTTAAAGAACTACGTGACCCTGATTTCTCGAAAGTTCGAGAATACGTAGGAGCGGGAAACAGTTCCTGTCGGGCCCACCTTTCTTTATTTAATTTTTAGAGTTTCTTTTTTTTTTTGTTTTGTTTTGCCATCAAAAGGAGGAGAGAGATTAATTTGGATGAGACGTCCTGTTAATCTCATTTTTTAATATCTCTTTAAAAAGGCGGAGCGAGATTAATTTGGACGAGACGTCCTGTTAATCTCATTTTTTTTAATATCTCTTTAAAAAGGCGGAGCGGGATTAATTTAGACGAGACGTCCTGTTAATCTCATTTTTTTAATATCTCTTTAAAAAGGCGGAGCGGGATTAATTTAGACGAGACGTCCTGTTAATCTCCTTTTACTAACTAAACATTCATTTGAAGCCATAACATCAATTAGCTCTATGGCCTCTTCTACAGTTTTAGTGATCAATGAACCTCCAGCTGAGGCATCAATTAAGACCCTAGTAGCTGGTCTCACTCCATTATAAAAGATGGTAACTTGTTGCACATCAGGGATCCTATGATGAGGACATTTCCTCAAACTCTCTTTGTACCGATCCCATGCTTCCATCAGAGATTCACCCTCTCTCTACTAGAAACAAGTGATTTCTGTGTGCAACTTGGCATACTTGGAAAGAGGGAAATATTTAATCAGAAATTTTCTCTGTAAATCCTCCCAAGTGGATATACTACCTCTTGGTTGACTCTACAACCAGGCTTTTGCACGGTCCCTTAGAGAAAAAGAAAACAATCTCAATCTTATTGCCTCATCAGGGACACCATTCATTTTCGCTGTATCATAAATTTGGAGGAAGGTTGCTAGATGCAAGTTTGGATCCTCAACCTCACTTCCTCTGAATTGATCATTTCTAACCAACTACAGTAAAACCGGTTTAAGTTCAAAATTATTAGCTATAATTGGAGGACTAAGGATGCTAGATTGCGATCCTTCTTTAGTAGGCCTAGAGTAGTCACCTAGTGTAACTCTCCTCTATTCCATTTCCTCCTGTTTTTTTTGCTTTTTCTCCTTTCTAAGTCTACACTCTAACAAATCAATATCAGGATCAAAGAAGAATGGCTCTCCTCTGTTCCTTGACTGCATGCACTAGATATTAGACACAGAATCAATTTCAATGCTACTGCTATTGCTACACACAAGCTACTGCTATACTAAAAAAATAAGAATTAAACTGCTACTAAATGCAAAAATAAAATTAAATGGTTCAGTCTAGTACCGGTCCAAGGGTTGTTGATATTACTCAACAATGCCCGGCAACGGTCCCATTAAGTTGATGTATAATCTCGGAGGATTATAGTCTTTTGGCAAATGCACCAATCGTTAAATTGGTAATATATTTGATCGTCACACAGAGATTGAGGTAATTACCACAATCTAGGACTAGTACAACCTAACCAAAACACAAGATTATAGAATTCATTTTGTTTATGCTTTTATATTATTTTTATGTTTTTGTATTTTCAGAAACAATATAAGAGATGAAGTGTGATTAATGGAGGATAGGTTAGGATTGCTTCAACTTACAATTTCATTAAGAACATGCAATTAAGGTTCAATTAAGCTTCAGACTCAAGAGGACAATTCACATATGGTTAATCCCTAATTCCTTAAGTGATTAACACTAATTAATAAGCATTAAACCCTAATCCCTTAGGTGTTCAGTGACAGAGAAATCTAATGTGAAATTAGGGGTTGAACCCTAACTATTCACCTAATTACTAGGCCTGAATTAGTTAAGAAGCTAGAAGTTACCTAAGCTTTCAACCATGATTCCTCACTAGTGAAATTCTTCAATTAGGTCTGGATTTGTCAATCCAGCAATGTAGATCCATTTCTCAGCTTGTTCTTCTCATGCTTCAGAAGATAATTTCCTTAATACCAATTCAAGATTCCATTGGAAGCTTCAGTAATCCCAACCGTAGGAGTTTAGCAACCCATGGAAGTGGTTTCAGAAGAAATAACGTGGGAAGCCATGGAAGAGAGAGTTTAGAGAGGGAAAATGCTTAGAGAGTGATTAAAAATCAAAAAATAAGAATTGTATATTGCTATTGTGTGTGTCAGTTACAGAGTATTTGCAAGTATATATAGTTAAGGCAAAAACTAACTAACTAACTCTAATTAATTACAATGAAAACTTCCTAACAATTAAACTAACGAAACTAATTAATTAATTACAAAGGAATGAATAATTATAACACAAAAATTTAATTACTAGGATACAAATATAGTCAGTAACTAATAAAGTAATTAATGATAATTATTATAGCAATTCACGTTGAAGGAAAATAATAAACTGAGCAAACAGAATTCATGCTTAAGCGTGATCCAAGCGCGCTTGAGCGCGACACTTTAAATTCCTTGATGTAGTTGACTTCACGCTTGAGCATGATCGTGTCCGCTTGAGCGTGATGGCTTTAACTTAATGCACTTTGTGACTTCACACTTGAGCGTGATCTTTATTCGCTTGAGCGTGAAGCTTAATCTTGAATGCAGGGTGATCTCTCACTTAAGTGTGAGCCTTGTCCGCTTGAGCGTGATAGCTTTACACTTTACTAGATCTGCGCGTACGTACGCTGGGATTCCAGTGTATGTACGTTGGATGTCCTGCACCTGATCCTACAAAATACAACATATAAATGCCTAGCGTATGTACATTGGCTTTCTAGCGTATGTACGCTAGGTTAATGAATCTCTCAAATAAACATATTTCTTGATGTATTTATCTTTTTAATCATTTTCTTGCATAATTTAAACACATTGGAATTAAATAATTAAAATAAGAAAGAATGATAATTTATTAAATAATAATGCCAAACTCAATATAATTTAATGGATTAAGTTAAATTAAAGATGAATTTATTAAGTCTTTTCAAGACTTATCACTTAACTTTCATCTCCCAATCAAGGTAGGCTTCTACATCACTTTTTCCTTGGAAGGGTAAGACCTCTAACTTGACCTCTCTCAAGCCACCCTCCTCATGAGGCTAATGGTGCCTCCTATGATACCTATCCTTGACCTTATTAGTTTCATCGTTATGTCTATGTTTATTATGCCTACGATGTCTAATGGTTCTTGTTAGGGAATCCCTCTTGAATACGTAGCAAAAAAAACTAGGATTCCCATAGAATTTGCAAAACGCGCGTTTTAAAGTATAAGACAAACATAGATTTATGCATTTTGAGATTACCTCTTGTAGAAAAATTGAAGTAGTCCTAGCCTCGTTCTTTAGGAGACCACATGAGCACTCCACCAGAAACGCTACACCTTTCAAATGCTAGTTTGACGGCGTGTAGCTTTTACAACTTTTGCGTATTTATGTCTTTTTTGGTGAACTGCTTATGAGCATCTTATGCTCTATTTATAGGCTTAGGTTTAACCTAATTTGTTCTCTTTAAAAAGTGGGCTCCTTACTTATTCTGAATGAGTTAAGCCCAATAGCTTTATTTTAGTCTGACTAAAATAAAAACAAAACATTTTCTGATGGGCTTACTCTATGTGTGTGACCCTATAGGTAAAATACTCGGTTATATTAATAATAAACTATTTTATTATTAATATAAAATAGAGCGACATCTAGCAATGCATCATTATGTCTGAATATTATTGACTATCAACATAACCTATAAGTGATAGTTATTTTATATGTTTGTTAATTTTGTCACGATATCCTAATTAGGCCCAAGGCATGGCTGCATTATCCTTGTACAACCCAATTTATTTTACTTGATACCATCCGAATAAATATCTAATATTTATTCTTTCTAGCATGTCCATGTATTTCCTTAGTCTCACTTTATCAAGTGACCTACAGATAACACTCGTGCCACATAGGAGAAATAAATCCCATCTACATCACTAACATCCCTCTGCATAATTTGTTCATTGCTTAATCACAACCTTTATAGTCCTCTTGTTATAGAAGACGTTTGATTGTATTAAAACAATAAACTTCTTATGTAGGAATCTAGTGACTTCAGGTCAAAGGACTACATATACCATTATCACATTGAGAATCATTTATGACATTCATGTAATGATCCATGCAACGTTCTTATAGTGGGTCTGTCTAGTACATCATTATTCTTTATGTGTACCCGTGAGAAGACTTGATATCATCTATATCAATAATCTAGGAGATCAGATCATCAGTACACTCATACGCTAATCTTAATGTATTTACATGTCCCAACGTAAATACTTGACTAGGGACATCTTAGGAATAACTTTCATTTTAGGGTTTAGGGTTGATGGATTATAGATTAGGGTTGAGGGTTTAAGGTTTAGGATTTAGGATCAGGGTTTGGGGTTAGCATTTGGGGTTTAAGCTTTGGGGTTTGGGTTTGGTGTTTAAGGTTTAGAGTTTAGGGTTTAGGGTTTGGGGTTTGGGTTTATGGTTAAAGGCTTTGGTTTAGGGTTTGTGGTTTAGGGTTTATGGTTTGAGGGTTATGGGTTAGGGTTTAGGGTTAGAGTTTGGGGTTAGGGTTGGATATTTTGGTTAAGGGTTTAGGGGCTAGGGTTTAGGGTTTGAGGTTTAAGGTTTGGGGTTTAAGGTGTAGGGTTTGAGGTTTTAGTTTAGGGTTTAAGGTTTGGGGTTTAGTATTTAAGGTCTAGGGTTTGGGGTTAAGGGTTTAGGTTTTAAGGATTAGAGTTTAGGGTTTATTATTTAGGATTTATGGTTTGGGGTTTGGGGTTTGAGGTTTACGGTTTGGTTTAGGGTTTGGGTTTTGGGTTTTGAGGTTTAGGGTTAGGTGCTTTGGTTAAGGGTTTCGGGGTTAGGGCTTATAGGTTAAGGTTTAGGGTTTAAGGTTTGGTTTTTGGGGTTTAGGGTTTGATGATTAGAGTTTGGGTTTATTGTTTAAGGTTTAGGGTTGAGGGATTATGGATTATGGATTAGGGTTTAAGGTTTAAGGTTTGGGGTTTATTGTTTGGGGTTTGGGGTTTAGGGTTTAGGGTTTAAAGTTTGAGGTTTAATCTTTAGGGTTTAGGGTTTAGGTTTAGGGTCTATGGTTTATGGTTTAGGTTTTAGGGTTTATGGTTTATGGTTTATGGTTTAAGGTTTAGGGGTTGGGTTTAGGTTTTGTGGATTGGAGTTTAAGGTTTATTGTTAAAGGTTTAGGGTTTAAGGAATATGGAAGATGGTTTAGGGTTTAGGATTTAGGGTTTGAGGTTTGGGGTTTAGGGTTTAAGCTTTGGGGTTTTAGGTTTGGGGTTTAGGGTTTGGAGTTTGGGGTTAGGGTTTAAGGTTTAGGGTTTGAGGTTTGAGGTTTGAGGTTTAATGTTCAGGGTTTGGGGTTTGAGGTTTGGTTCAAGGTTTGGGTTTGGGTTTAATGTTAGGGTTTAGGGTTTATGGTTTAAGGTTAAGGGTTTAGGGTTTGAGGATTAGAGTTTGGGGTTTATTGTTTAAGGTTTAAAGTTTAGGGATTATGGATTATGGTTTAGGGTTTAAGGTTTATGGTTTAGGTTTAGGGTTTAGGGTTTGAGGTTTAGAGTTTGAGGTTTAGGGTTTGGGGTGGTTTAAGCTTTGGGGTTTGAGGTTTAGTGTTTATGGTTTTTGTTTAGGGTTTAAGGTTTGAGGTTAGGGTTTGGGGTTTGGGGTTTTGGAGTTTAGGGTTTAGGGTTTGAGGTTTGGGTTTTAGTGTTTAGGGTTTGGGGTTTGGGGTTTTGGTTCAAGGTTTAGAGTTTGGGGTTTGTAGTTTAGGGTTTAGGGTTTGAGGTTTGAGGTTTGGTGGTTAGGGTTTGGGGTTTGGGATTTAAGGGTTAGGGTGTGGGGTTTGTGGTTTAGGGGTTAGGGTGTGGGGTTTAGGGTTTAGGGTTGGAGGTTTTGGTTTAGGGTTTGGGGTTTATGGTTTAGGGTTGAGGGTTTAGGGTTTGGGGTGGTTTAAGCTTTGGGGTTTATGGTTTGGGGTTTGGGTTTGTGGTTTGGGGTTTAAGGTTTGAGGTTAAGGTTTATGGTTTAGGGTTTAAGGTTTAGGGTTTAGGGGTTTAAGGTTTAGGGTTTGTGCCTCGCCACCAAACTATGGGTAGCTTCGTGATTCCAAGAATCATTAGGGAACAACAATAATTTCACCGTGCATTGGGCTGCCCTCCCACTGGGCCCGCCTATTAGAACCCCTGACATTCTACATAGATAGCGTATGATATGCCATGGATGCGAATGCCAATCAATGCATTTCTCACACTATGTATTCTATAATGCCACTCTACAATCAACAACTCACCACCAACACTTAGTGGAATTCACTATCCCCAATATTCTCAACCATTACCAATTATCATTGGATTTCATTCACATCAATAGTTAGTGGCAATCATTATTCATCAAATCACATGTCATGGAATGTTCAACATCATTGCAATTAATTCATTCATGGTGTCAATGCCATTCACAACAAGTCACATTATCATGAATCAAATTCAACATCAGAATCATCATCCCAATAACATTCACCACATAATACAATTCATTCTAAATGCATTCCAATCACATGAACATCAAGACAGTCATCCAAGCCAAATTATGACATCATATTTATACATACACATCAATAATGGATAAAATCATGTATTTAAAAATGTTACCCCCTCCTACCTTAAGAGAAGTAGAAATCACCATGGTCCGAAAGTCCCGCTCCGTTGATAAGGTCGTTTCCTACATCACACAATCTACCATACAATTATTTTCTATCCAAATCACCAGGATTCAAATGTTCTTAATTATCTACTTAGTGTTATATACCATTTTAGATCTCAAATCTCATTCATTTCATTTCATCCACCACAACCAGCATGGGTTTGATGCTCATAATCATTCATTATGCATTTTAAGCTATACCCAATTAATGGGTTTCCATATTAATGGCTTTCAATCATTATTATTAACCATCTACCCTCATTAATGGCCATCCACCATCAATGTGACTATCTTACATCATTAATAACATTCTCCCAACATCAATAAATATTCTTCTATTCACATTTTATATTTTCCCTAAATCATAGGGCTAGGGTTTCATTAAAAACCCAACAAGCATCATCAATGCTCATCCACTTCCACCACAATCAATGCCATTTTTGTGTACCCCTCCAAGCCCTCATAAAACTCATATTAAATGCACCCAACCTTAGGGTTTTGCATCATTAATGGCTTCCTAACATCAACCCATACACAAGACACTCTCAAAATAATAATAACCCATAACCTAGGGCTAGAGCTCATGAAAATGTAGAGGAAACTTACCTCAAGCCAAAAGTGAAGAGAGTTCTAAAAGTGATGGAGAAGAAAACAAAAATAGAGGGGGAGGGAAAGAGTATCAAATCCCCATCATCATCTCCTTCATGCTTGATGGAAAACGAAAATGGAATGAGAAGAAATGGCACACCACTTTGGTTAGGTTTGAGAGTAGAAAAAGATGAAGAGGATGAAAGAAGAAGAGAAAAGAGGGAAATGTCTTTGCCTTTTGGAAATGAATCCCATGGAAATGAAGAGAGGAAAATGGGGTTTTAGTTTTAAGAATTAACCCATCACTTAAACTTCTTCGTTAATCAAATAGGATCTCCGTTCAGGCTCAATACTTTACCCAAAAATTATTCTGAATATATATTCGGATCCATAATAATATTCTTAACAGCCCTGACCAACAGTACCTCACTCGGAGATACTTGGTTCGACACTCATATTTTAACCGGGTATTATTTTCAGCTCTTTGAGCCACAATAAATTTTGAATAATCATAAAAATTTCCAATTTAATCATTTCTAAATTTTTGGGATATTAGATAACCCATATATGATTATTTACTAATTATACCTCTCAATTAATCATTTAAATAAATTTTGGGATGTTACAACCACCATTAGACCCTGAGCACAGTAGCTCAGCGACGCCCATAACTGGCGTGTCTACGCCCAGGGTTGCACCATGGACCAGAAAGCTGGCGTGCTTACGCCCCAAACTAGCATAAGTACGTCCAGTTACTGTCCATTAGATCCCCATTCTGTAGCTTTTTATCCAATATTTTTGCCCACTTTGGGACCCTTTTTTACTACGCTATTCAACTTCAACTTGCACAAAATTTTATATGCAACTTACCTATCTTAATATCATTTATGTGACAAAGTTTCAAGCTCAAATTCCATTCTAATCAAAATCTAAGCTATAGGGTAGATTTACACATATTTTGGGCATTTTACAAGATATACCAAAACACAAATTGTCAAGTCTCAGTCCAAATTCTCTAGAGACCTATATTAACGTATGTATAAGTGACTTGTTCCCATAAGTCTCATCCAAGAACTCCTTTCCTAGATCGAGATATACTCTATTGGCAATTTATATCCATTCTAGCTAAACCAAGCATGCCATATTACAGACTAGGTCTAATTGGCCATAACCACTCATACACACAAGTCATACATATACAATATGAGCTATGAATAACCCTTACTCAAGGTCTTAACCATTCCAAGGGAATATGTGAGACCCCCTAATTATAGGGCCTCAATGATAATATTCTAAAAATAAAATGAGGGGTAAATTTTTTATAATTTTAAAATAATTAAAGAATAGAAGAAATCAAGAAATAATAGGTCATATGAGAGTTATTCCTAAAATGTCTCTAGTCAAGTATTTACGTGGGGACATGTAAATACATTAAGACCAGTGTGTGGTGTACTGATGATCTGATCTCACAGATCATGGATATAGATGATATCAAGTTTTCACACGGGTACACATTAAGAGTAATGATGTACTGGACAGACCCACCATGAGAACGTTGCATGGATCGTTACATGAATGTCATAAACGATTCTCAATGTGATAATGGTATATGTAATCCTTTGACCTGAAGTCATTACGATTCCTACATAAGGAGTTTGTTGTTTTAATACAATCAAACGTCTTCTATAACAAGAGGACTATAAAGGTTGTGATTAGGCAATGAATAAATTATGCAGAGGGATGTAAGTACTATAAATGAGATTTGTCTCTCCTATATGACATGTGTGATATTTATAGGCTACTTGATGGAGTGAGCCTAAAGAAATGCATGGCTATGCTAGAAAGAATAAATATTAGATACTTATTCAGATAAAGTCTACACCGGTATCAAGTAAAATAAATTGGGCCATACTAGGATGACACGATCCATGCCTTAGGCCCAATTAGGATATCGTGACAAAAGGAACAACCATATAAAATAATTATCACTTATAGGTTATATTGATATTAAATAATATTCAGACATAATGATGCATTGCTAGATATCGCTCTTATTTTATATTAATAATAAAATAGTTTATTATTAATATGACCGGGTATTTTACCTATAGGGTCACACATATAGAGTAAGCCCATTAGAAAATAACTTATTTTAGTTGGACTAAAATAAAGCTATTGGGCCTAACTCATTTAGAATGAGTAAGGAGCCCACTCTTTAGAGAGAACAAATTAGGTCAAACCTAAGTCTATAAATAGAGCATAAGATGCTCATAGGTGGTTCAACCAAAAAGAGACACAAATACGCAAAAGTTGCAAGAGCTACATGCCATCAAACTGCATTTGGAAGGTGTAGCATTTCTAGTGAGAGTACTTATGTAGACTCCTAAAGGATAAGGCTATGACTGCTTTGATTTTCTTCAAGAGGTAATCCTAAAACGCAATAAGTTTTTTTGTGTTTGTCTTATGCTTTGATACCACTGTTAGGGAATCCCTAGTGCATGAGCAGCGGAAATACAAGGATTCCCATAGGATTTGTAAAGCATCATGATTTAAACCTTGATCATTCCTAAAAAATATGATGATTGTTGAGACTCTAGAGATAAGGTTTAAAAGTTAAACCTTGACTATTCCTATTTTAGGATAATTGTAAGGGTCAAAAGATAAGGTTTAAAAGTTAAACCTTGGCCGTTTCAAAATTTAAGATTTCAAATTGTTTGAAATCATAACTGAATATTTTGAGCTGTTAATGGTCAGTGGGACATTCTAGCTAGGAAGGACTTGGTACTTAAGTGGTCATTCCGGACCCACCTCTGTTTCCTAGGAACTAACCTGATTAGAGTACTAAATTTTTGGGTTGGAACACCCCTTGACCCTGTCTGTTGAACGGTTAACAGAACCGCCAAACTTCTTTGTATAGTTTTCCTTTTATGACCCCACGTGTTTAATTATGTATTTTAAAATTTATTTTATTTTAAATACAATTGATTACTCTATTAATTGATTAATTAACACGTCCAGCGGTGAATGGCCATGGTCTTAGATTTATTTATTTAATTTTAAATACAGCCTGTGTGCTGTGCCTTTCTCTATTCTTAAATTTCTTCTCTCAACCCTTCACTCGTATGTAAAACAAGTTTTCTTTATTACATTGTAATCTTGGAAAAGCCAACAAGTTAGAGACCTAAAAGAAACCTAGAGTGGTGATTCTTGATGGATATGACCTTGAAAGGAACAAAGGAGTGGTGACTCCAGGAGGATGGTGGTTTCAAGAAGTAGGACTTGACGAAGTCAAGACACCATAGTTCCTTTAGGTTTATTTTATTTTATTTTATTTTATTTTATTTTCTAGGAAGACCATAACCATATCACAATTTTGATTGCATGTTTTGGGGTTTTATTTTGCGTTAAAGCGTTTATTGAAAGTCCGTAATGAACGATAAGAAAATTGAAATCCCTCAAGCCCGATAATCATACCTTCCAATAAGTAGTAACGTCTAACTTGATATAGATAAATTGCAGGTCACGTCATAGTTGGGTGCCTTTATTTATGTTTTGTAGGACATGATTAGATAATTGAATTATCCAAATATAACTTATTAAGTTTTATTTAAATAGACATTTTTCAATTAGATTGGAAAAGTCTAAAGGTATGAACAGTCTAAAACGCATTCTAATAAACAACAGTCATCAATGCTAGTTTTAATAAAGTGTAGGTTCTGTCAAAGTAGGGTGCTTTTATTGATATTAGTAAAGGATGATGGATAATTGGATTATCCAACCATTTGTTATTGGACTTATCTAGGTAACTTTACTCAGATTGAAGAACCTAGAAGCGTTAATATTAAGTTTAAACACCTTATAATAAGTAACACTCATCGAGACTAATGTCAATGTTAACCAAGTGGCCTCAATTACTCAAGAGGGGGGTGAATTGAGTATTAAAAATTTTACTTTGAATGCTTTTGAAATTGATTCTTTAGTTACTATATTTATTGAAGATGATAAGCTTAATGGCAAGTGATAACAAATTATGCACAAGTCAAGATAATAAGTACTTAAAAGTTCTAAGTAATAATCAAATTAACCACAAAGCAATTTATGAGACTTTTAGAAAGATTAATAAAAGAGTGTTACTTAAAGTCAAGTTCAACAATGTTAATCAAAATAGTTTGCAACTTAGTATAACATGCACTTAGTCCAAGTTAATGAAACAATGAATCAATCAAGCAACTTAAGTGCACAAATTAAATGAGTTTAGGGAAGAGAGATTTGCAAACCGATATATACGAGTTCCACCACGCCGGTGTACGTCTCGCCTCTAAGCAACCCACTTAGAGGATTTCCACTATTGTAGATTAGAGATACAACTTTGAGCAATTGCAACTTCCTAGTGTCCCGCACTCAAGAATCCAATCCTCACAAGTACAAGGGCACCCCACCCAATCTTTCAATCTTACAATTACAAGGTTGAAACCCCAACCCAAAGATTCTAGTATGTTGGGTGTTTGAGTATACAAGGAAACTCTCTCAATAGAGTGGATATACAAGTTAAAGCTTTCACAAAGTAATAACTCTCAAAGAGAGGATATGCAAATTAAGTACACAATATAATTTCCCCACAAGTTAACTCTCAAAAATAACTTCAAGAAATATGCCAATCAAGAATAAAGAGAGCAAGAAAAAGAGCAAGAGAATGGAGGGGGAAGAAAGCAAATGGTAATGCTTCAAATGCTTGGTGCAAGTTTTGCCTTCAACTTCTTCTCTATTTATAGGCTCCAATGGCATGGGTTATTGCAATATTTAATTCCTTGGGAGCTTGAAAAGTTAGGCATGCTTGTCTTAATTCAAATTGCATTGTATTTCCAATGAGACATATGCATGTGGAGTGGGACAAAGCATGAGTCATTGCCTTGGGCCTTCCAATTTGTGTGAACCGAAGAGGGATTGGAGTCTGCGCATGTTTTTGTTCCTGACAGCCTTCTGAATCGATTCTTATGATATGTGAATCGATTCATGTCATTAAAATAAAGTCAAACTTCAACGTGGGAATCAATTCAAGGGAAGGAAGAATCGATTCATGATGTGAAAAATCACATCCTGGGCTAATTAAACCGTGTGAATCGATTCATTATGAGGGAGGAATCGATTCAAGCCATATTTTTCAACATCCTGCACTTAAAACACGTATGAATCGATTCATTATTGGGACGAATCGATTCATGCACCTGATTGAACATTTTTCATGCTTTGTTGGACCCTTTTCAATACTTAATTGTATATGATTTGTTTCCTTTGATTCTTGGCCCACTTGTTGATCATTTTTACTTGTTTTAGGCCTCTATAAATGCCTTGAATCATCTCTTTGGAATTCATCAATTTTCCATCATCAAACATAATTAATTCGCTTGATAACATCCTTCATTTGTTGTGTCATTATCAAAACCTACATCAACATAAAAATACATTCTCCCCCTTTTTGATGATGACAACAAATGTTCATCTCTTGGGATGTTAGTATCATAATAGTTCAAATTCATAGCATAAATAACTCCCCCTAACACATGCAATTTGATACCAATTATTTAAAGCATATGTTATACATAGAATTGATACCAACTAAGAATATACCAATTGTTAAGAGATCATTGTGTATCATGCAAGATAATATCTTCTCCTTAATCATACAATAGATACCACAAAATAGTTCATCCAATTTTTAGAGCATAGTGGTAAGCAAGCATAATGATTCTAGTATGATATTTTCTCCCTTTATATCTCTCCCCCTTTGTAAAGTACTTTATGCCACTTAGAGTGTATATATATAATCTTTCCCCCTTTGGCATCATCAAAAACTTCCCTTATGATAAAACAATAATCATAGTAATTCTCCCCCTTAATTATGTAATATGTGCCACAAATAATTAAGGCAAATAGTCATACAAGTTTTATGCTGCGAGAAGTAATAGATAAAGATTAACATTATAAATGAGATTTCTCTCCTCCTTTGGCATCATCAAAAACTCAAGAAGTTTAGCAAACATGAAAGGAATGAAAAGTAGGATTAAGATTAAAAACATAGAGTACTAAACAAAAGAAATACTGCAAATTCTAGCTTATGGATTGAAGAATTTGAACTCAGAAAATTTTTGATTGATTTCATTGTATTGAGTGGTCATAGCATCCTTTATTTGGTTGAAGCGGGCATTCATATTATTCTCCAAGCAATCAAAACGTTCATCAAAATGATTTTTGAGCCTTACTAGAAGTTCTTCATTAGATAGAGAAACTTGTGGAATAGGTGATGGTGCTTGTTGTGCTTGTTCCTCTTGCTCAAGAGGTTCCTCATCTTCACCGAAGCTATACTTGGGAGAAAAATGCCATAGGTTATCTTGATGAACCCATCCCATTTTAGTGAGATGTTGACTACCAATTTGCCCTTTTGTGCCAACTAACTCCTTTACTTCATTTGAAAAATCCACTTGAAAATGTCGAAGGAGTTTGATAATCAATACCGCATAGGGAAGGCGGGTTAGCTTTTGTGCATCAATCATGTGTTGTTTTATAAGGGCTATCCAATTTATGTCCTTTTGATGTAACATTGCCCAAATGATAAGCATTTGGCTTTCACTTACTCGTGCATTGTTGCTTTCTTTGGGAAGGAGGATTTTCACCAAGCAATAGTGAAGAAGACGATGCTCAATGTCCATATGACCCACGGTGCTTGAAGAAGAGGAAAGGCTAAGAAAAGTTCTAGCCTCTAAGGGATTATAATTCCATTCAGGAATCGGTTTCCTCCTATTGAAGTTTGCATTGCTAAGTGGAAATCGACCAACAGTGTGAAGGATATGGTCATCAAGAGAGATGGTGACTCCTTTTACTTTGGCTATTAAACGGTTATTGACAATTCGAAGAGTGGAGTAAAAGGCTCTAATAAGTTCAGGATAAATGAAGGGTTCTTGAAGAGTGGTAAATTCAACAAGATTTAATAGTTTAAGATTTTCAAAGAAATCAAACTCATGCTCATAGAATAATTGAAGGTCAAGCCAATGAGGGGGTATAAGAGCTTTTTCAGAGAAATTTTCTAGGTACCTTTGAAGCTCCTTTTGAGTATCAAAAAGTCGAGAAAGATCAAAGATTTGAGGAGCGGAGGACTCAGCAATGTTGGCTCTCCTTTTTCTTCTTGGATTTGAAGAGGATGCCATTGAGTTTTTAGAAGTGATGAAGGAAGAATGTTTAGAGAGGAAGCAAGAGAATTATAAGACAAGAGTGAAGAATGGGTGAAGAAAGTAAGAAGGTGTGCCTGTATTTATAGCAAAAACGTATGAGAGAGGCCAAGAGAACCCATGTGAATCGATTCTTTCCTATTTGAATCGATTCAATTTACTGGAACCATTGAATTTTCCCACTGAACCTTGTGTGAATCGATTCACTCCTAGGATGAATCGATTCAAGCTTTGTATTTTGCGCAATTTTGAAGCTTGAGTCACGTGAGAGGAAATCATGTGCTTGGGGAATCAACTTTTATCCTTTAGCCTTGTTAAATTTTCCTAATTGGCACTTGGAGTTACAAGAATGAGAAGTACAAGGAGTAGCACATGTTTGTTTTTGTTTTGAGTACAAATTTGAATTTTGAATTCAAATTTTGAATTTGAAATTTTTTGAATTCAAATTTAAAGCTTTGAAGTCTCTTATAAAATGATTTATGTTACATAGAGACTCAAGAAGACAATGTATTTACAAAAAAAATTGTATGTATATCACAAAGTAAAGCACTATGTTCAAAGAAATGAAAATTTTATAAAAGAAATAAGTAAAAATCTTTAAGTAAAAGATTTTCAAAAATTATGTTCAAAGTGTAAGAGAACGTGTGATAAAAGATAAGTCAATTTAATCAATTTCCAAAATTCCTAATTCCCTTCTAATATTTATAAATTGTTCTTTTGGAAGGGGTTTTGTAAAAATATCCACCATTTGTTTTGAAGTTTCAACATATTCAAGTACACAATCTCCTTTCAAAACATGGTCTCTTATAAAGTGATGTCTTATTTCAATATGTTTAGTCCTAGAATGCATGACCGGATTTTTAGAGATATTTGTTGCGCTAGTGTTGTCACATTTAATGGGTACTTTGTTTAAAACAACACCAAAATCAAGAAGTTGTTGTCTCATCCAAAGGATTTGAGCACAACAACTACCAGCTGCTACATATTCTGCCTCAGCTGTCGATAAAGCAACACTTACTTGTTTCTTGCTATGCCAAGAAACAAGGGAACTACCAAGTAAATGACATGTTCCACTAGTACTTTTTCTATCAAGTTTACATCCCGCAAAGTCAGAATCAGAATATCCTAAAAGATTACATTCAACGCCTTTGGGATACCATAAACCAACATTTTGAGTACCCACAAGATATTTCAAAATTCTTTTTACGGCAGTGAGATGTGATTCTTTAGGACATGCTTGATATCTAGCACACATGCATACAACAAACATAATATCAGGCCTACTAGCTGTTAAATAGAGTAAGGAACCAATCATACCTCGGTATTTAGTTATTTCAACGTCCTCACCCTTTTCATCTTTGTCTAAGTAGCAAGATGTACTCATGGGTGTAGCTATTTCGTTTGCCTTGTCCATTTCAAACCTTTTGAGTAGTTCTTTACAATACTTTGTTTAACTAATAAACGTTCCTTCATTTGTTTGTTTTATTTGTAATCCAAGGAAGAAGGTGAGTTCTCCCATCATGGACATTTCAAACTCATCTTGCATAATCTTGGCAAACTCTTGACAAAGATTTTCATTAGTAGCACCAAATACTATATCATCAACATAAACTTGTACCAAAAGAATGTCATTATTTTTGTGTTTTATAAATAGTGTAGTATCAAACTTTCCTCTTTCAAAATTATTTTCTAAAAGCAATTTACTAAGTCTTTCATACCAAGCTCTTGGAGCTTGTTTCAAACTGTATAGAGCTTTTCTCAACTTAATGACATGATTTGGAAATTTATGATTTTCAAAATCGGGAGGTTGATCTACATAAACTTCTTCTTGGATAAAGCCATTTAGAAAAGCGCTTTTGACATCCATTTGATAAAGTTTAAAATCCATACAACATGCAAAAGCTAACAGTAATCTAATGGCTTCTGACCTAGCTACGGGAGCATACGTTTCTTCATAATCTATTCCCTCTTCTTGATTATATCCCTTTGTAACTAGTCTAGCTTTGTTTCTTGTTATTATGCCATTTTCATCTAACTTATTTCTAAAAACCCATTTGGTGCCTATTATTAGATGGTCATTGGGTCTTGGCACAAGTTTCCACACTTCATTTCTTTCAAATTGATTCAATTCTTCTTGCTTGGCCAACATCCAATGTTCATCAATAATGGCTTCATTGATATTTTTGGGTTCTATTTGTGATACAAAGGCTAAGTGATTACAAGTATTAAATGTGCGACGAGTACTTACACCTTTTGTTATTTACCTATGACTTTGTCCAAGGGATGGTCTTTTAAGGTGATCCATTGTCATTGTGGTTCCTCATATTATGTTGTACCTCCTTCATTGTTGGCTTCTTCTTTATCATCCAAGTTTATTTCTTGGAAGGTACCTACAAGATCATCAACTTCCTTTCTCGGAGGATTTTGGTTAAGTTCATCAAATTTAACATGTATGGACTCTTCAATTGTACAAGTTCGTTTATTAAAGAGTCGATAAACTTTACTTGTAGATGAATAACCTAAGAAAATTGCTTCATCAGATTTTGCATCAAATTTGCCAAGATTTTCCTTTCCATTGTTCAACATAAAACATTTGCATCCAAATATATGAAAATAGGAAATATTTGGTTTTCTTCCTTTATAAAGCTCGTAGGGGGTTTTCTTTAATATAGGCCTTATCAAACAACGATTCATCACATGGCAAGCGGTATTTACCGCATCGGCCCAGAAATGTTTAGAAATATTGCTTTTATTCAACATAGTTCTTGCAAGCTCCGCTAAAGATCGATTTTTCCTTTCAACTACTCCATTTTGTTGTGGAGTTCTTGGAGCCGAAAAATTATGTTCAATGCCAAATTTTTCGCAAAACTTTTCAAAGGATTGATTTTCAAATTCTCCCCCATGATCCGTTCGAATGGATGCTATTTTCAAATTTTGTTCATTTTGGATGATCTTGGCAAGTTTCTTAAATGCATGATATGCTTCATGTTTATGAGTAAGAAATAATGTCCATATATATCTAGAATAATCATCCACAATCACAAGACCATAACAGTTTCCACCAAAACTTTTGATTTTTGAAGGTCCAAATAAATTCATATGTAAAAGTTGTAAAGGTCTAGTTGTTGAAACAATATTTTTCGCTTGAAAAGAAACCTTTACTTGTTTTCCCTTTTGACAAGCGTCACAAAATTTATTTTCAAATTTCAATTTTGGTAAGCCAATTACAAAATCTTTCGAAACGAGTTTATTTAAATAGTCTATATGAATATGAGCAATTCTTCTATGCCATAGCCATGATTCATCCTCTTTAGTTATGAAGCATTGCACATCATTTGAAGAAAGACAATCAAGATTAATCATATAAATATTATCAACTCTTTGACCAATGAATTTTATTTCCTTATTTAGCTTATTTTCAATTATTCAACCATTTGATTCAAAAACAATTTTATAGCCCTTATCACATAATTGACGAATGCTAAGCAAGTTATGTTTAAGTCCTTCAACATATAAAACATCATTTATAGAAGTGGAAGAGTTTTTACCAATATTTCCGATTCCTAGTATTCTTCCCTTCGTGTTATCACCATATGTAACAAAACCTTTACTTCGTGGAGTAAGTGAAATGAACTTACTTTTATCTCCCGTCATGTGTTTTGAACACCCACTATCCAAATACCAATGGGTGCTATTTGCTTTAAAGCATACCTACAAAACATGTCAAGTTAGAGAACTTGGTACCCATTTTATGTTGGGTCCTTGTAGGTTAGTTTGAGGTACTGTTCCTTTAGGAACCCATACTTTTCTCACAACCTTTGGTCCTAGTTTTCTAACATTACAATTAGATGCATTATGTCCTTTGAAGCCACAATAGTTACATTTCATGAAAGGTGTAGATGATTTACTAGTTGGTACAAAGAAACTTTTGTAATGTTTTTCCTTTTTGTAAGCATGTAATCCTTGATTATATCCTAATCCGGTTTTATTAAACATGCAACGTTGTTTTCCAAGAAGTGCATCTAAATTATCCTTACCATTAGTGAATCTCTCTAAGGTTTTATTTAAGTCTAGAACCTTCTTTTCTAGATCAATGCATTTCTTAGCAAATTCACAAGATTTACTCTTAGAGCCTGCTTGGACATTTTCTAACTCTTCTTTTAAACATTCATTTTCTTTGCAAACTTCCATGAGATGCATTTCTAGAGTATCACTTATTTTTCTAGACAATTTAAGCCTATTAGAGACTTTTGTAAATTTATCATACAAATCTTCAAGGGCATCAAGTAATTCTTCCTTATCTAAGTCATGAAAGTTTACCTCATCTTCTTTATCTTGGTGATTGGCCATGAGACAAAGGTTTGCTTCTTCATTCTCCGATTCATCCGAGCTACTTATCTCATTTTCATCCCATGCGATATATGCTCTTCTCTTTCCTTTTCTATCTTTGGTTTTCTTCTTTAGATTTGGACAATCTATCTTGAAGTGTCCTTCCCGTCCACATTAGGAATGAGTTTCTTACCTTGAGATTTAAAGTTTCTTTGGAATTGTTTGCTCTTCATAAGTTTTCCAAAGCGTTTCATAAATAGGCTTAACTCTTCATCCTCGTCAAGATCACTCTCGGATTCATCTTCAACTATTGAGGTGGCTTTGAGAGCTAGCCCTTTCTTCTTAGAGACTTTTTCTTCTTCCTCCAATTGTTTCAAGTCTTTCAATTCTTGTTCTTGTTCTTGTAGTTTCCCAAACAAAGTGGCAAGAGACATTTCATTTATGTTGGGAGATTGCTTAATGGCCGTAACAAGAGGTTGCCATTCCCTAGTAAGACTTTTTAGAACTTTGTGGATAAGTTCCTTGTTAGTATAAGATTTACCAAGAGTAATAAGATGATTAATAATCAAAGTAAACCTCTTTTGAAGTTCTAAAATAGTTTCATTTGGATTCATTCTAAAGCTTTCGTATTGACTAGTTAAAGTGCTAATCTTAGAATCCTTAACATCACTAGTTCCTTCATGAGTTATTTGAAGGGTATCCCACATTTCCTTAGCAGAATTACATGTAATTATTCTAAAGAACTCATCGGGACCTAAGGCTGAAGTGATAAGATTTTTTGCTTTATAATTATATTGTACTTTCTTCTCTTCCTTACTAGTCCTTTCATCCATAGGTTTTTCAACTTGTTTATCATTAATAGTATGCATAGGTACAAAAGGACCATTTTCAATAGCATTCCATACTTTCAAGTCAATTGATTGCACAAAAATTTTCATTCTTGCTTTCCAAAAAGCGTAGCCCTCACCATTAAAAGTGGGAGGTCGATTTGTAGTACCACCCTCGGGAAACATGTTATATGAGGTTGAGGCCATTTGTTCTCTTGAAGCCGTTAAGCTTGATCTACCAAGAGTCAAGCTCTGATACCACTTGTTAACCAAGTGGCCTCAATTACTCAAGAGGGGGCTGAATTGAGTATTAAAAATTTTACTTTGAATGCTTTTGAAATTGATTCTTTAGTTACCATGTTTATTGAAGATGATAAGCTTAATGGCAAGTGATAACAAATTATGCACAAATCAAGATAATAAGTACTTAAAAGGTCTAAGTAATAATCAAATTAACCACAAAGCAATTTATGAGACTTTTAGAAAGATTAAAAAAAGAGTGTTACTTAAAGTCAAGTTCAACAATGTTAATCAAAATGCCTAGATAGGTATTGAGACTTGAGAATTATCTTCAATAAAATGGAAGCGATAGTGTTTCATGTTTGGCTTATATATCATCTATGGTTAGGTCTTGAATACCCTATGGAGTCTGCATAAACTTCGAGCTATAAAAGGTAATATGAATATATGGGAGATATACGATATGATTGTATACAAACTTTATTAAGGCCGAGTTGGTCTGGAAGTCTAAAAGGTGATCAAGAAAGGAAATTGTTTCCAGTTTTAGCTAAATAAGACATTGAAATAATTTGTCTAAAGAACTTGAAGGAGTTTAAAATAAAGGGAAGTAAGACTTCCACTACAGGTCATGTTATAGAAGTCAAGTTATTTTACTTCACTAACATTAGTATCACATATGACAGGGCCCACAAGCGCACGGGTTATGTCGCGTAATATAAAAGATTATCGTTCTCCACAGGGACTGTGTTCAAAGTACCAGCATATTGAAATTTAATTATCCACACAATTAATTTTTAAGATTTTTATAAAATAAAGCACAAATTAAAGTTGCACAGAATATGAATAAATATAAAAATAAAATTTACTTGACACTAAAAAAAATCAGAGTTGAGAGTATCTTGGGATTTTGGGGGATTAAGACTCTATTTTATATTTAATGAATTTTAACTTTTCATAAATAAGAATCGAATTAAGTTTTCCAAGGCGAATTTTCCAAAAGCTAATTAATATGTTCCTCTCAGAATCCTATTAATGTACCTAACCTATGGAAAGCGCTGCTTAATCCTCAGAAAGGCCCATTATCGTTTTATGAAAATCCTTTTTATTTCCTCAAAAGAATTTTGATTACTTTCACGGTTTTACCGAGGTCACAAAAAGCATTTCAAAAATCTTAGGTTTAGTTCAAAGCTTTCTGGTAAAAATAAATCTCTCGATTCTATTTATTACCTAAATTTACTAATATACCCGTAAGTATACAGTTTTATCATTTAGGTTCTTGTTAGGAATTACTAAAAGCATTAAGCATAATTGAACTAAATGGAAAACAGAAATTTATTTAATTCCAAGTCAAAATAACATTAAAATAAATTATTATCATACCCCCTTTATCCCAAGATAGGGCCATCCAACACCATTCTATCATCCCATAATATCCCATAGCATCCCATTCTCTTCTTTTCTCTCTTGTGCTCGACTTTGAGTACTTCTTTTGTGAGTTATAGTTCTAGAATAGTTTTTTAGATACTTGAGTGTGTTTTGGTGTATTGTGATCGTTGTATCGTGAAGTTCCCATCGTCTTCGTAATGTCAAACTCTGTAAGTGTTGTTTTTACTTTCACCATGTGTAACTAATTTATTTATGTTGGAATTGGTGAACTAATCTATTGAGTATAATGTTATGAATTCGACCTCTGCATGTTTATGATTCAAGTCCATGTTAGTATTTCAACCTTTTATTAATATGAACATCAAACGGGAGAATGATTTTCATGTGCATTGAAACTTGTTTTATTAGTATGAATGTCAAACGGGATAATGATTGTTCATGCCATATTGAAACTTGTTTTGACGAAAGTAAAAAGTTGGAATACCCTTGGTATCTTAATTCTATAGGGGTTGTTAACCATTGTTGTCATAAGGCCAGGTCTTAATGCAAGTTTTTACTAAGAAAGCTCACGAGGGATCGGACTTTACGGTGAATTCTTAGAATTTATATCACGAGGGATCGGTTATAATGATTTTAAGCTGCAATGACATGAAACTTGATGATTAAATATGCATGTCTTGAGTTCCTCATTGTTATTCTAGATTAGGGATCCAATTTCCAACATAATTTGTTTATCTGTGTTTATCTCAAGTATCTTACCTATTCTAGATTGCAACTCAACTTTTTAGATAGATTTTATTTTCTTTTTATCTTATGAACCACTCAATCTTGCTATCCTGTGAATATTGTATAAATTGTATATAAATCATTCTTTTGTCTATAACTTCCTTCACATTTACCATAGTAAATAGAAAATTACTGTTGTTATTATAACATCCTAAGTTTTAGAAAAAAAAAATTTCGTGAATTAATTGGGAAATAACCTGGATCCTTAATAAAACACTCCCATATATGAAGATATGAGAGCTGGTCCCATGGCTAAGAAGAAGGAGAAAAAAAGAAGGCAAGGAATTAAAAACCATTCATACGGAAACACAGATAGCGCCTGAGCGGACCACCACACAGCGTACACTTACTCAAGCGAAGCATGAATCCGCCTGGGCGAGACGCCCAACTCGCCCGAACGATACCGCGACGACCCACATTCGCTGGAGCGAATCCTCCAATCGCTGAAGCGAGGAGTCTCACTCAGCTAATCCCTCACTCGGCATCGACACATCCATACATTTGGTAAACGACTAAGTCCACTCGGAATTCACTCCTAAGGCAACTCGGTATGAGGGGTTCCAACACTCAGGGATCGACTCCCACGCCTACCTTATGTAACATAGTCTTTTATATTTATCCACCAAGGTACATACTAGATTCGCTCGGTAAGTAGGGGACTTTCCACTCGGATTCTATAGACTCTCACTCGGAATATTTCCCGCTCGGGCTTATACACGTTTTCACTCGGAATTAGTTAAGCCTATGTGCTCGGGATTCTTTCCACTAAGTTACTCACCAGGATGTCATTAGAGGAAACTTCCCTAAGAATCCTTCTAAGTGTTTCTCTCTCGGGGAACTCATGTGAGTGAATCTCACTCGAATTTCATACTTGCATTTACTCGGAAATCCTCAGGCCTATATTCATTCGGAGAATAGCAGCTAACTCACTCGGCATACTACAATGTGATCACTCGGATTATAATTATCCTACGCTTAGAGTACATTCCTTTCCAAACCACTCCATTAATTCCTCCTTCAAACAGGGAATCACTCGGGATCTTTTCACTCGGGAGTACAAGCTCTTCCTCACTCGGTTTACATATAATCTTTCACTCGGAATCATTCAGATTCATAACCACCCATAAACACACTAACCTCCTACGCTCGCACGACATACTCATGCTTCCATATTCACTGCTCGGACATCACTCACAGTATAGAAGGATACACAACATGTATATAAATGAAAGCATTCAAATAGTTACAAGAGTTTCATCATGACTTCCGTTACCCGCAGCTGTTCGAGTTCTAACGTAAAGACTAAAACCAAAACATGAGCTGGCCAAGGCTTAACAGGACCTTACACACGGTATATACATATACACACATATTCAAAAGTACTCGGCTGTTTTGTTCTACACTCAGCTCCTTCTTCATCCTTCATTCCGAGAGATGTTCACTGAAAATGTAACCACTGCAGGGGTGAGCTTTCACAGGTAAAATGACAATCAAGGACTCGGTATCAGTGCCAATACACATACTCACTTCATTCAATCGTTTTCAAGTCAATTAAGGTTAGAGAAGCAGAATATTATCTATGGCACACATACAACACATACAAATGTCCACACACTCAGAAATCATTCATAACAGTCAACCCGTGCTATGCGTACTGTTCTAATCAACCTCATATCTACATGCATGCCTGCGGATCCGACTCGAGTGATGACTTCCAGTTATAGTTTCTTTTCTACTGGCCCCTCATCCCTCAACTCTTCCCGTGTGGTACCGGCCTCCCATAGGCGTCTCGAGACTCCTCTCTAGCTCCTACGGCTACCACGAGCCCTCTCGGGATCTAGCCAAGGTCTATAGCTGGAAGTCATTCCCTCGGACTCATGACCTTCCACGGGTCACCCCACTCTTACATATGCAGCTAATGCATTTTCCAGTAAGCACCATCACACAACCGATACTTCCTTCGTAACCATAAGTAGAACAGATTCAACACAACCTTTACATTTATTTTAACAGTTATACCAATACGCACAACAATCGGGCAATCAAGTAATAGCATTTGACAAATCAACTAACGAGCACACATTCATACTTCACATTGTTAACAAAGATGGAACCATGCATTTCATACGTCATTATCAAAGGCTAACAGTCCACATTACCACCATCTTGATTGCATACAACTACTATATAACCACTGTAAAACACACAGAATCCAAAATCAATGATCATGCACAAGATCCTGTCGTCATAAACACATGCATACACTCAAGCAGTACATTCATCCGGTACCGTTCGTGGACCATGCATTTGACATGCAAGCGCCCCCTACCTTCGGAGGGAACCTCAAGAAGCTTTTCTGCTCTCGTTGTTGGATCCGACGCCCTTCTTCCGATTCGTTCAGCCTTCCTTCACCCCGACGTACTCTGTACTCGGTTCTGGAATGAAGCGTTGTTCTTCCTCTGCCTCAACGATCGTTCTTCACCAGTTGGAGGGCTCTGACCTTCTTCCGGCACTGTCGTCGTGAAGAACAAAAACAGGGGAGGAAAAGAAGACAGAGATGAAAAAGAAAAGAGAGAATGAAGTAGTGGGAGAAGTTTTTGCACCCACGGTAATGCAGGGTACGTATATATGTATACGCATGCGAGGGGAAAGAGTGGGATGGGAAAGCGTGAGTCACAGTCCACTCACACCTTCCGCCACTCACAAACAACCATATTCCACCAACTAAGTCCAATCAGTTTGTCACTAACTCACAAGCTACATTGGTTATAATTAACAATTAATTCTTTACTTTGCATTCAGGTTTTTATCGTTTAATTTTCATTCGGTAATTAACTTCGGAATTGGGATGTTACAGTTCTCCCCCACTCAAAAGAATTTTGTCCTCGAAATTCAGTCGGTAACTCACCTTAGTAAACAATTCGGGGTACTGCTGCCTCATAGTGTCTTCGCGTTCCCAGGTACGAGAGGTAGTCTTGCCTTGTTGCCACTCCACTTCGACCAGCTGTACGGTTTTGGTCCTCAAACGCTTCACCGTTCGGTCCACGATTCTGATCGGGTAATCACAGTGGTCAGGTCTTCCTTGACTTCCACTTCATCATCCAGCATTGCGTGGCTGGGGTCATGTAGATACTTCCTTAGTTGAGACACATGAAACACATCATGCAATTGAGATAAGTGAGTTGGTAGTGTTATACGATACGCCACGGAACCGACTCGTTCCAACACCTCATAAGGTCCAATGTATCAAGGGCTTAACTTCCTGCTCTTCAAGGCTCGCCCGACCCCTTTACGCGGTGAAGTCCTTAAAAATACCTTGTCTCCGACTGAAAACTCTAATGGTTTGGTTCACTCGTCATAGTAGCTCTTTTACCTGTCTTGAGATGCCTTCATGTTCTCTCTTATCACTCAGATCTGTTCTGAACTTTGCTTAACAATCTCTGGTCCCAATAGCAGACTCTCACCCGTTTCTGACCAGCAAAGCGGGGTTCGGCACCTTTGACCATACAACGCTTCGTAGGGTGCCATTCCAATGCTGCTGTGATGGCTGTTATTGTACGAAAACTTAATCAAGGGAAGGTACTGCTCCCATTCTCCACCGTGTTCCAACACACACACTCTTAACAAGTCCTCCAGGCTTTGAATCGTTCGCTCGGATTGTTCATCCGATTGGTGGTGATAGGCAGAGCTAAGCCAAAGTTTAGTGCCCATTTCTTGATGCAGGCTGGTCCAAAACCGGGACGTGAATCTAGGATCCCTATCTGATATGATGGAAGTCGGTATACCATGCAGTCAGACGATCTCTTGAATGTAGATCCGTGCTAACCTATGCATTGGATACTTCATGTTCACAGGCAGGAAGTGTGCACTCTTCGTCAGTCGGTCAATAATGACCCAAATTGCATCATGGCCTGCTCGGTTTTTGGGCAACCCCATGACAAAGTCTATAGCAATTGAGTCCCATTTCCACACGGGAATCTCCAGGGGCTGCAACGCACCATACGGCTTTTGGTGCTCGACCTTTGACTTTTGACAGGTGATACACCAAGCCACGTATTCTGCCACATCCTTCTTTAGTCCTGGCCACCAAAACTGTGTTCTCAGGTCATGGTACATCTTCGTGGCTCCCGGGTGGATACTTAACAAGCTCTTGTGCGCCTCATCAAGCACCATTCTCCTCAATTCTCCTCCACCCGACACGTATATTCTGTTTCTTACTCGGAAAACCCCATCCGTTCCCTTGGTCAAGGACAGATCCTTACCTTTGGTCTGAGTCTCCTTCATCTTGGTCAAGTAGGAATCCGACTGCTGCTGCTCGTACACGGATTTCAAGAAGTCATTGGCAATTCTCAGCGTGCCGATCGTCATTTTCTAAGAGAAGGGGGTGTCAACATGCAAGTTCATGTCTCGAAACTGTTCCAATAGTTCTACCTCCTTCACCATCATCACTGCCATATGAAGAGATTTCCGACTCAATGCATCGGCAATAACATTTGCCTTGCCCGGGTGGTACTTTAACTCGAAGTCATAATCCTTTAGAAATTCCATCCATCTCCTCTGCCTCATATTCAGCTCCTTCTGATCGAAGAAGTATTTGAGGTTCTTGTGATCACTGTATACTTTGAATCTGGACCCGAACAAATAATATCTCCAGATTTTTAACGCGAACACCACAGCTGCCAACTCCAAATCGTGGGTCGGATAATGCTGCTCGTGTGGTCTCAATTGCCGAGAGGCATACGCTATCACTCGGTCCTTCTGCATTAGCACGCACCCTAATCCGAGTCCTGATGCATCACAATAAACCACGAAGCTCTCTTGCAAGTCAGGTAATGCCAGCACTGGTGCAGCCGTCAACTTGTTCTTCAGCTCTCGAAAACTTCCCTCACACTCGGGACTCCACACGAAGGGAATGTTTTGCCGAGTCAATTTAGTCAGTGGCAAAGCCAACTTAGAAAAACCCTCAATGAATCTTCTATAATAGCCTGCCAGGCCCATAAAGCTCCTTATCTCCGAGGCCGACTTGGGTCTCTCCCATGTCATTATGGCTGCCACCTTCGAAGGGTCTACCGAGACACCTTGCTTGGAAATCACATGTCCGAGGAAGTGGATCTTATCCATCCAAAATTCGCATTTTGAAAGCTTCGCAAATAACTGCTTCTCCTTTAACACTTGGAGTACCGCTCGAAGGTGTTCTTCATGCTCTTCGGAAGTCTTAGAATAGACTAGGATGTCATCAATGAAAACAACTACGAATCGGTCTAAATAGGGGTGGAATATGCTGTTCATGTAATTCATGAAGACAGTAGGGGCGTTCGTCACACCGAACGGCATCACTACATACTCGTAGTGACAATACCGAGTCCTAAAGGCAGTCTTTGGGATATCCGAGTCCTTCACTCGGATTTGGTGGTATCCCGATCGCAGGTCGATCTTTGACAAGACTGAGGCCCCACGCAGTTGGTCAATTAAGTCATCAATTCTGGGCAGCGGGTAACGATTCTTAATTGTGAGTTTGTTCAGCTATCGGTAGTCTATACAAAGTCTCATGCTGCCATCCTTCTTCTTAACAAGCAGCATAGGTGCGCCCCATGGTGATACACTCGGCCTAATGAATTGCTTTCCGAGTAACTCATCTACTTGCTTCTTCAACTCGGTTAATTCAGTTGGGGACATTCTATAAGGTGCACTGGAGACTGGCTCGGCCCCAGGGATCAAGTCTATAGAGAATTCGACTTCTCTATTGGGAGGGACACTCGGTACGTCTTCAGGGAACACTTCTGGAAATTCACAGACGATCGGGATTTTGTTCACTCGGGTTTTACTCTCACCCTCAGTTAGACAAAGCATCATGAACAGTTGAGGTATACCTTGTGCTGTGTAGTCCTCATGGTGCTGTCTCGGGAAGATTATCCTTCAGTTTCTGCAATCTACTAACACTTCGTTGGCTGAAAGCCAATCTACTCCGAGCACGATATCAAGATCCTTCAAAGGTATGCACACTAAGTCGAAAGTGAAACTCCAATTGCACAACTCAAACGTCACTTTTTTGCACATTGATGAGGTCAGTACCTTAGGACCAGTCGGATTGGCTACTTCCAAAATCCGATCCATTTCCACGGTCGGTAATTTCAAACGTTTTACACAATCATCAGCTATGAAGGAGTGGGTGGCTCTCGAATCAAAAACTACACTAAGTGTGTATCTACCGAGTGAGCACTTACATTGCACTAAGTCATTTGCTTGTGCGACATCCTCTGCGTTGATTGCGTAGACTCTTCCAGCAGCTGGTTGATCGACGTTTCTCCTCCAGTTATTTGGGGCAACCATCATATACCCTCTAGCTCTGTTGTTTTCGCCCCAAGAACTTTGTCCATCATTCTATTGCTCTTCACCTGGAACCCTCCTTGACGCACACTAGCATTTGTTTGACGGAGCTGGGGGCAGTCAGGGCGAATGTGCCCCTTATTCCCGCAGTGAAAACACTTAACATCGGTACCATTGCAACTCTGAGCAAAGTGGTCACCACCACATTTAAAACACTTGCCATACCTGGGTCGTCCACTCATCTGTCTCCCTCGGTCACCACGATCCTGATATCTAGTGAAGGGTTCATTTCTTCCTACGTTTCCTGGCCTCTTGAAACGTGACTGCTGAGGCCTCAAATACTGGTTGGCTCTACTGCTCTGGCCCGAGTGGGCCTTGTCATCTTCCTCGAATATTCTATATTTGTTCACTAATGCAGGAAAACTCCGGATCTCTTGATATCTGCAGGCCCTCTTAATATCCGATCTCAACCCATTTTCAAATTTAAGGCACTTGGAGCTCTCCGTCCCTGGTTGTTGAAAATGTGGGTAGAATAGGCACAATTCTTCGAACCTAGTCGCATACTCTTCCACAGTCATGGAGCCCTGCTTCAACTCCATAAACTCCAACTCCTTCCGACTCCTCACTGTGTCGGGGAAATACTTTTCTAAGAAGCATGTCTTAAAATCATTCCATGTCAGCTGAGCATCATCATCAGGGAATCGGTTTCTGGCTATCTTCTACCAGTTCTCCGCTTCATCCCGCAGCATATACACTGCACATTCCACCTTTTGGGCCTCGGTACAACGAAGACCCCTAAAAATCCTTTCCAGTTCCTGAGTCCATTTAAAAGCTGCCTCCGGGTTACGTCCTCCCTGAAACTCACTCGGCTTCCTCTTCAGGAAGCTGTCCAGCATGTGGCCATCCTCAGCTCGAGTCTGGCCTTGCCTCTTAAACACATCTGCAAAGCGTTAGAATGCTGTGGCTATATCCTCTATGCTTTGGCGATGCGTCATCCCTTATCCTGAAATTAACATTCAAGGATAAGTATACCGAGCCACTCGTTACTATTCGGATTTCAGCCTAATGTTCAATGACTTAGCACATCATGCCATCTCTATATATATATATATATTATACAATCAACAGGACCAGGAGGGGAAACACCCTCCTATCCACAAGCCAATATCAATCAGGTTCAACCAATATCACAACAATATTGACCACTCAGTCAGAAAGCACGCAACCGCTTACACTCGGTAAGCATACCTTGGCCTTGGACCTTTCGGTCTGCTCTGATACCAAAATATAACATCCTAAGTTTTAGAAAAAAAAAATTTCACAAATTAATTGGGAAATAACCTGGATCCTTAATAAAACACTCCCATATATGAAGATGTGAGAGCTGGTCCCATGGCCAAGAAGAAGGAGAAAAAAAGAAGGCAAGGAATTAAAAACCATTCACACGGAAACACAGACAGCGCCTGAGCGGACCACCACACAGCGTACACTTACTCAAGCGAAGCATGAATCCGCCTGGGTGAGACGCCCAACTCGCCCGAGCGATACCGTGACGACGCCTTCCAGCGACCCACATTCGCTGGAGCGAATCCTCCAATCGCTGAAGCGAGGAGTCTCACTCAGCTAATCCTTCACTCGGCATCGACACATCCATACATTTGGTAAACGACTAAGTCCACTCGGAATTCACTCCTAAGGCAACTCGGTATGAGGGGTTCCAACACTCAGGGATCGACTCCCACGCCTACCTTCTGTAACATAGTCTCTTATATTTATCCACCAAGGTATATACTAGATTCGCCCGGTAAGTAGGGGACTTTCCACTCGGATTCTATAGACTCTCACTCGGAATATTTCCCGCTCGGGCTTATACACGTTTTCACTCGGAATTAGTTAATCCTATGCGCTCGGGATTCTTTCCACTAAGTTACTCACCAGGATTTCATTGGAGGAAACTTCCCTAAGAATCCGTCTAAGTGTTTCTCTCTCGGGGAACTCATGTGAGTGAATCTCACTCGAATTTCATACTTGCATTTACTCGGAAATCCTCAGGCCTATATTCATTCGAAGAATAGCAGCTAACTCACTCGGCATACTACAATGTGATCACTCAGATTATAATTATCCTACGCTTAGAGTACATTCCTTTCCAAACCACTCCATTAATTCCTCCTTCAAACGGGGAATCACTCGGGATCTTTTCACTAGGGAGTACAAGCTCTTCCTCACTCGGCTTACATATAATCTTTCACTTGGAATCATTTAGATTCATAACCACCGATAAACAGACTAACCTCCTACGCTCGCACGACATACTCATGCTTTCATATTCACTGCTCGGACATCACTCACAGTATAGAAGGATACACAACATGTATATAAATGAAAACATTCAAATAGTTACAAGAGTTTCATCATGACTTCCGTTACCCGCAGCTGTTCGAGTTCTAACGTAAAGACTAAAACCAAAACATGAGCCGGCCAAGGCTTAACAGGACCTTACACACGGTATATACATATACACATACATATATTCAAAAGCACTCGGCTGTTTTGTTCTACACTCAGCTCCTCCTTCATCCTTCATTCCGAGAGATGTTCACTAAAAATGTAACCACTGCAGGGGTGAGCTTTCACAGGTAAAATGACAATCAAGGACTCGGTATCAGTGCCAATACACATACTCACTTCATTCAATCGTTTTTAAGTCAATTAAGGTTAGAGAAGTAAAATATTATCTATGGCACACATACAACATATACAAATGTCCACACACTCGGAAATCATTCATAACAGTCAACCCGTGCTATGCGTACTGTTCTAATCAACCTCATATCTACATGCATGCCTGCGGATCCGACTCGAGTGATGACTTCCAGTTACAGTTTCCTTTCTACTGGCCCCTCGTCCTTCAACTCTTCCCGTGTGGTACCAGCCTCCCATAGGCGTCTCGAGACTCCTCCCTAGCTCCTACGGCTACCATGAGCCCTCTCGGGATCTAGCCAAGGTCTATAGCTGGAAGTCATTCCCTCGGACTCATGACCTTCCACGGGTCACCCCACTCTTACATATGCAGCTAATGCATTTTCCAGTAAGCACCATCACACAACCGATACTTCCTTCGTAACCATAAGTAGAACAGATTCAACACAACCTTTACATTTATTTTAACAGTTATACCAATACGCACAACAATCGGGCAATCAAGTAATAGCATTTGATAAATCAACTAACGAGCACACATTCATACTTCACAGTGTTAACAAAGATGGAACCATGCATTTCATACATCATTATCAAAGGCTAACAGTCCATATTACCACCATCTTGATTGTATACAACTACTATATAACCACTGTAAAACACACAGAATCCAAAATCAATGATCATGCACAAGATCCTGTCGTCATAAACACATGCATACACTCAAGCAGTACATTCATCCGGTACCATTCATGGACCATGCATTTGACATGCAAGCACCCCCTACCTTCGGAGGGAACCTCAAGAAGCTTTTCTGCTCTCGTTTTTGGATCCGACGCCCTTCTTCCGATTCGTTCAGCCTTCCTTCACCCCGACGTACTCTGTACTCGGTTCTGGAATGAAGCGTTGTTCTTCCTCTGCCTCAACGATCGTTCTTCACCAGTTGGAGGGATCTGACCTTCTTCCGGCACTGTCGTCATGAAGAACAAAAACAGGGGAGGAAAAGAAGATAAAGACGAAGAAGAAAAGAGAGAATGAAGTAGTGGGAGAAGTTTTTGCACCCACGGTAATGCAGGGTACGCATATATGTATACGCATACGAGGGGAAGGAGTGGGATGGGAAAGCGTGAGTCACAGTCCATTCACACCTTCCGCCACTCACAAACAGCCATATTCCACCAACTAAGTCCAATCAGCTTGTCACTAACTCACAAGCTACATTGGTTATGATTAACAATTAATTCTTTACTTTGCATTCAGGTTTTTATCGTTTAATTTTCATTCGGTAATTAACTTCGGAATTGGGATGTTATAGTTATTGGACTTTCAATCACAGTGGAACGATATCTAAATTTTGAAAACTACAAACGATTGGTGCGCTTGCCAATTAACAACCCGGTGGTGGAAACAAACTATTGAGACGCTATCGCCAGGTTAACAGGTATCCTACAAAAAGACATTTATCTGACTTTGGCCCAAGTTTATCAAAACTTTGACGCTTAACATAAGCTTCACAGCCCTAAATCTTAAGAAAAGACATACTAGGTCGTTTCCCAGTCCATATCTCATAAGGTGTCTTTATGATAACCTTTGATGGAACACAGTTAAGTGTGAAAGTTACTGTCAATAAACATGTCCCCAGAATGAGTTAGGGAGGTTAGTTTGACTCATCATTGATCGAACCATGTCCAATAAGGTTCTATTTCTCTGCTCAGAAACCCCATTCCATTCTAGTGTTCCAGGGGGAGTAAGTTGAGATATAATCCCACACTTTTTAAGATATTCATCAAACTCTAGGCTCAAATATTCACCACCTCAATCAGATTGAAGTGCTTTAATTATCTTGCCAAGTTGGTTCTCTACTTCATGTTTAAACTCCTTGAACTTTTCAAAGGATTCTGATATGTTTCATGAGAAACACAAATCCATATCTACTAAAATCATCAGTAAAAGTGATGAAGTAACTATAACTTCCCCTAGCCATTGTCCTTATGGGCCCACATACATCACTATGTATCAAGCCAAGAAGATCACTCGCCCTTTCACCTTTCCCGGTAAATAGGGTCTTAGTCATCTTCCCTAATAAACAAGATTCATATGTATCTATTGATTCAAAATCAAAAGATTCTCAATATCCATCTTGATGAAGTTTAGAAATGTGTTTCTTATTTATATGTCCTAGGAGACAATGCCAAAGATAAGTTAGGTTTAAATCATTTATTTTAACCCTTTTAGTATTAACGTTATAGATAGGGGTTTCGAGATCTAGACCATAAAGTCCATTACTCAAATTTGCATAACAATAAAACATGTCATTTAAATAAATAGAACAACTATTGTTCTTTATTATAAAGGAAAACCCTTTCTTATCAAGACAAGAAACAAAAATAATGTTTCTCCTTATTACCGAAATAAAATAACAATTGTCCAAGTCAAGGACTAACCCTGAGGGAAAGGATAAAAAATAAGTCCCTACAGCTAATACAGCAACTCTTGCTCCATTTCCAATGTGTAGGTCTACCTCGCCCTTCATCAACTGCCTACTCCTTAGATCCTGCACATTAAGACAAATGTGAGATCCACATCCAGTATCTAATACCCATGATGTTAAAGTTGACATGTTAATTTCTATAACAAAAATACCTAAAGTGGAAGTCTCACTTCCCTTCTTCTTAAGCTCTTCTAGGTACTTTGGACAGTTTTTCTTCCAGTGTCCTTTTTATCCGCAATGGTGACATTTACCTTCCTTAGCCACCCCGCCCACAGGTTTTAAGGCTGATGTACTTGGCTTATCCTTGCCTTTCCAAATTTTCTTGCCATTTCCTATAACAGCCTTTCCTTTGCCTTTATACATGCCCTTTCCTTTACCTTTGCTAGAATTGACCATCATTATGGCCTTGCCCTTTCCTTTAGAAATGTTGGGCTCAGCAGTCCTCAACATATTGAGTAGCTTTGGCAATGTTTTGTCTAATGCATTCATGTTATAATTCATGATGACTGGCTTAAAACTGTCAGGTAATGATTTCAAAATGAGATCGGTAGCTAACTTCTGAGGGAAGGGGAATCCTAGCCTAGCTAGATTCCCCAAGTACCCAATCATTTTGAGAACATAAGGTCCTACAGAACCTCCCTCTTTAAGTCTATAGCTAAATAGGGCTGAGGAAACTTCATATCTTTCTTGGTCAGCTTGACCTTGATATAGCTTCCTTAGGTTTTCGATCATATCGGAAGCCTCCATGTGTTCATGTTGCTTCTAAAGCTTAGGAGACATGGTAGCCAACATAAGGCATTGGACATCTAAAACATCATCCTGATTCTTCTTATAAGCATCCTTGTTAGCTTTAGAGGCGTTTGCAGCGGGTGGTTCCGGAACTGGACTTTCCAAGACATACTGCTTTTTCTCTTGTTTGAGGAAAATCCTCAAGTTTCTATACCAATCAAGGAAGTTAGAACCAAACAATTTTTCCTTGTCTAGTATTGATCACAATGAAAGGTTCGAAGGTGTGTTTGACATCATGGTTATCTAAAACAGAAAATATGTAGTAAGTGTCATTTTCAAAACATATTTAAATTATGGTCATTTAAATTAAATGTCTCCCACTATTTTGATTCAAAACAAAATACCCTCCAATAATCAGAAAATCCCATTGGAAGATTTTCTAGTGGGCTAAGATCCATATTTTGCCAAGTGTTAAGTCAGCTTTGGCTAATCACCTAATACTTGGTTATTTAGGTAGGAAACTTTTTCCAATTGTATCTTTATACAACTCTTAGTAATTAGGTTAAGTAACCATTACTGATTATTCATCTTATGAATATTTAGCCTAATGTTTATGCCTCTAAGTTATATTCGATCCAATTGAAAACTTAGTTAAGTTAAAGCCCAATAAAATAGTTTGGATATTACCATTATCCCATCACATCTTACTGATATAAATGATAGTACCCTGCTTTGGCAGACCCACTATTTATTGACATTAGTGTTGACGAGTATACTTATTGGAAGGCGTTTGTAACTTAATATTATTTTCAGGGATTTTAATTTATTTTAAAATTACCATCTTTATTAAACACTTTAACGCAATAAAATTATCCCCAAAGCATGCAAACAAAATTATGAGATAGTTATGGTCTTCCTAGAAGAAAAATAAATAAATAAATAAACCTAGAGGAACTATGTTGCTATGGCTTCATGAAGTCCTACTTCTTGAATCCACCATCCTCTTAGAGTCACCACTCCTTGGTTTTCTTCTAAGTTTCTACTTTGTTGGCCCGATCAAGATTACAGGATTAAAGAGAAACTCGCTTTACATACGAGTGAAGGGTTGAGAAAAGAAATACAACAGAATAGAGAGAGGCACAGCACGCAGGCTGTATTTAAAAATTAGTACTGTAGTCAGGTTGGTTCCCAAGAAAGAGAGGTGGGTCTGATGTGACTACTTAAGCACCAAGTCTTTCCTAGCCAAAACGTCCCTCTAACCATTAACAGCTCTAAAATTTTGGCTAGGGTTTCAACCATTTTGAAACCCTAATTCCTTAATGCGAATGCTTCACAACACAGCCATTAAGGCACATGGAGGCAGCATCGTCTAGGGTTTCAAAACCTAGAATTCAACTTGCGCCAATGCCAACATGCAATGCCTTTCCATGACAGCCGTCTAGGTTTCAACTCTTGAACCCTAGATTAAGGAACGGCCAAGGTTTAACACTTAAACCTTATCACTCAACGCCCCATAACATGAACCATTCATGTTCGAAATCAACTCAATTGATTCATAATTTGTACGATGACCATCATATGAGTAAAAACACATATCAAATACGAAAATTACATAAACTCATACATCATACAAATTTAAATGACAACAACATGCATACTAAAATTGAGAAACTCTATAACATGTATCATATACAATTTATAAAGAATAACTAAAAAACATATGTATCTTGCCAAAAAAGAGGTCATACCATAAATGATTAATCATTGTAATAATATGTATCACATGCGATAACCTAAAATAGCAACATAATCATGCTTGTTCATTTTCGAATCCTAGTTTCACAAAACATTTTCGCAAAACAAAAATGTAAAGCATCAAACAAGAGACGATTTCGTAAATCATATTTTCTAAAAGCTCTTGCAAATGAAAACATATCATCATGAAACACAAACAAATGCCCAAAACACGGTTTTACAACCATGCTCTGATACCACTGTTAGGGAATCCCTAGTACATGAGCGGTGGAAATACAAGGATTCCCATAGGATTTGCAAAGTATCGTGTTTCAAAGCATAAGACAAACACACAAAAATCATTTTTTAGGATTACCTCTTGAAGAACACTGAAACAGTCATAGCCTCGTCCTTTAGGAGTCCACACGAGCACTCCAACCAGAATCCCAACATTTGCCAACTGCTAGTTTGACGGCGTGTAGCTCTTGCAACTTTTACGAATTTATGTCTCTCTTTAATGAATGGCCTATGAGCATCTTATGCTCTATTTATAGGCTTAGGTTTGACCTAATTTGTTCTCTCTAAAGAGTGGGCTCCTTACTCATTCTAAATGAGTTAGGCCTAATAGCTTTATTTCAGTCCAACTAAAATAAAATAAAACATTTTCTGATGGACTTACTCTATTTGTGTGACCCTATAGGTAAAATACCCGGTCATATTAATAATACATTATTTTATTATTAATATAAAATAAGAGCGGCATCCAACAATGCATCATTATGTCTGAATATTATTTAATATCAACATAACCTATAAGTGATAATTATTTTATATGTTTGTTACTCTTGTCAGGATATCCTAATTGGGCCCAAGGCATGGTCGCATCATCCTTGTATGGCCTAATTTATTTTACTTGATACCGGAGTAGACTTGATCCAAATAAATATTTAATATTTATTCTTTCTACCATGGCCATTTGTTTCCTTAGTCTTACTCCATCAAATGGCTTATAGATATCACTCCTGTCACATAGGAGAGACAAATCCCATCTACATCACTTACATCCCTCTGTATAATTTATTCATTGCCTAATCACAACCTTTATAGTCCTCTTGTTACAGAAGACGTTTAATTGTATTAAAACAACAAACTCTTCATGTAGGAATCGTAGTGACTTCAGGTCAAAGGACTACATATACCATTATCACATTGAGAATCGTTTATGACATTCATGTAATGATCCATGCAACGTTCTCATGGTGGTTCTGTCCAGTACATCATTACTCTTAATGTGTACCCATGTGAAGATTTGATATCATCCATATCTATAATCTGTGAGATCAGGTCATCAGTACACTCACACACTAGTCTCAATGTATTTACATGTCCCTATGTAAATACTTAACTAAGGACATTTTAGGAATAGCTTGAAATACGATGCTTTGCAAATCCTATGGAATCCTTGTATTTTCACTGCTCATGCACTAGGGATTCCCTAACAATTAAATCAAGAGTAAACCTTGGACAATCAATCTCATGATCATCAACAAGGAATAACGGAAGTGCGTAATTAATTCATGAAGGGTGAATAGAAATGAGGGAAGGTTTCAAAGTATCCCAATTAGATGTTAAAACGTGTTAATTATATACATATGTTGTTGTATAATAATATCGTGACCAAACAATGCCATTCATACCGCAAAACAGAGGAATATGTGTGAAAATAGGGCCATGAATTGATTCAAGAACCCCATGAATCGATTCAGACACTTCTGGAGTTCTAAACAGTGAAAACAGGATCCTTTGAATCGATTCAAGCTCGTATGAATCGATTCAAACGTTCCTGGACCTCATGAACAGTGGTTCCAGTTAGCTTTGAATTGATTCATTTGAGAGCTTGAATCGATTCAAGCTGTTCTGGATTCAGGAACAGTAAAAATAGTTTGCCTTAAATCAATTCATGTAAAGCTTGAATCAATTCAATACAGCACGGAGGCCATTTTTATGAAGAAAAGACATATTTTTGGACTTCTAACCCCCTAACTTTTTCATATGAGTTCCAATGCCTACCAAATTTTAACACTAGCTTATTCACATCATTTGTGACATGTGGCCACCGGCCGCACTCAAAAATTCCCAAAAACGAGAGATTTATACACATAATTGAATTTCACTCATTTTGAGGTATTTTTGTGCAACTCAAGGACCTATTCTCAATAGAATTGGTCCATTCCAATTTCTACAAGCACATATCATGAATTTAAGTTATTTGAATCATTACATGCCATCAAAATCTCATAAAACTCATTTTGACCCTATTGGTTCCTCAATTATGCATAAACCATGAAAATTCATCATATACTTCATGCCAAAATCATTCATTCAACATTCTAATACCCTACTCACATGCTTATTCATACACAAGACTCATGTGCATTGTTAATAAACATAAACCTCATAACATCAACATTCATCCATTAACATGGCATATGATCCTTCAATTTACAATCAACATCATCCATTGTTAGGGTTATTACTAAAAACTAGCCATTCGAAACATATAGGTCTAATTTTTACACATGACCCATAAATCAATATTCATGACCAATCAATTATCATATACAAAATAAAGATTTACACTTATCAAGCGATTTATAAAAGAAGCTAGTCAAGGCTCACACTTTCTTTCCATATTTACCTCCATCCTAGCTCACCCTCCAAAAGAGTAGGATTTTTATCATACCTACATCAAACTTTAAAATGGAAACTAGGAGGTGAGTAACATATACCAAATGATTCAAAATCATACATTATCATGAAACATATATATATATATATATATATATTTCTCAAGAAACATTATAAGCTTCATTTACACATCATCACATTCAAATTTAACATTATACCCATCCAAATCATTATATTCATAACTCACACATCAAATAATGGCATTCTTAATAAAGGTCATCACATATTCAATGTTAGTACCACAACTTTCTTCCTCTTTATTTAACAATCATCCATCACCACCATGGCCTACCAACTAGGCATATCTCCGGCTATATACAAATGCTCTTATAGCTAATGCATGTGCACAAAGGAATTAATAACAATTGTGGATCCGACTATGGGAAACAATATCATATCAAATATGGGTCATGCATAATTGTGCTACTATGCCCCCATTGTAGTAGTAAAAGTGTACACTTATATCTTAAATTATGCATGCTCAATATTACTCTTTTACTGGTACTAAACCGTTATCGCCCTTTTGTAGCACTAGTCACCCCGTGACTTACGGATCACTTACCTGGCCTTACTTCCCACAAGTGCTACGGGCCTCTCCCAAACACACATTGAGAGAGCTGTGCCCCATCGAACACCGAGGTAACTTACTCAACACAGAGCCGCCCGCCCACTAGGCCTGCCACATAGGGTTCCTCGCCACCAATCTAAGGGCAGCTTCGTGATTCCTAGAATCACTAGGGATCAACAACAATTTACCTGTGCACTGGGTTGCTCTCCTACTGGGTCTGCCTATTGGAACCACTAACATTCCATATAAGCAGCGAATGATATGCCATGGATGCAATGCAATGCAAATCAAATGCATTCTCACACTATGCATCCTAAATGCCACTCCACCATTAACAATTCATCCTTAACACTTTAGTGGAACTCTAGGTTCTCATCATTCTCAACCTTCACCAACATTCATTGGATTTCATACACATACTAGTTAGTGGCAATCATAAATCATTAATTCACATATCATGGGATGTTCAATAACAATGTAATCAATACAATCATGGTTCCACACCCTTACAACAACTCTTATTAATCATGAGTTAATTCAACATCATATTCATCATCCTACAAACATAAGCCACATAACACCATTCACTGTAAATGCATTTTCAATCAAGTAATCATCAATTCATTCATCTAAGCCAATTAGCATAACATAATCATATACACACTTCACTAATGGATGAAATCAAGCATTTAGAGATGTTACCCCTTCCTACCTCAAGGGAAGTAGAAATCAATGCGGTCCGGTGGTCCCGCCTCATCGATAGGGTCGTTTCCTACATTATGCCATATACCACACAATTAATTTTTATTTCAACTTCCAAGATTCAAGTACTCATGTTTCTTTCTTGGTGTTTCATACCATTTTAATTCTCAACCTCATTTATTTCATTCAATCAACCACAACCACTATTGTTTGGTGTCTTCAATCATTATTATGCAATTAAAGCTAAACCCATTCTTGGGTTTCCATATTAATGACTTCCACCAACCATTATCAATCATTCACCATTATTAATGGTTATTAACATCTATCATCAATAATAAATGCACATTACCCATATTTCTCATTTCCCCTAAATTATAAGGTTAGGGTTTCATTAAAAACCTAACAACCATCATTTATGTTCATCATTTTTCCATCATCTTCATGCCATTTTCATGTACCACTCAAGGCCCTCATAAAACTCACATTAAATAAACCCCACCTTAGGGTTTCTCATCATAAATGCCTCCCCCAAAGCAACCCATATGCATTTCCCTCTTAAAAACCATAATAACCCCAAAACCTAGGGCTAGAGCTCAAGAGAAATAGAGAGGAAATCTTACCTCAATCCAAGCAAAGAGCTCCAAGAATAGGAGATAAGGAACGCGAAAATGAGGGGGGAAGAATGAGTTCCAATCACAAGTTTCACCTTCTTGCTTGTTGAGAAGAACAAAAATGAAAAGTGGGAGCAAGGGCACACACCACACTTTGTGGGATTTTTGAAGAAGAAGAACATGATGATAATGATGATGATGATGATGATGATGATGGGAGATGAAGAAGAAAAGTGTTTGCCTTAGAGGGAGAAGGGTCATGTAAAAATAAGAGGGAGGAGAAGAAAGTTGGTGTTTTATTTTAACCCCTCATTAAAATTTTATCATTTTATAACTTACAGGATCTCCGATCGGGCTCAATACTTCATCTAAAAATTATTCTGAATATATATCCAGACTCCTAATAATATTCTTAACAGCCCTGACCAGTAGCACCTCAATCAGATATACTTGGTCCGACACCTATATTTTAATCGGGTATATATTTTTAGCTCATAAAGCCTTAATAATTCATAAGCAACCCCAAAAACCTTACTTTAATTATTTTCAACATTTTCATACATTAATTAATCCTGGGCAATTATTTAATATTTATTCCCAATATTTCATCATTTATATAAAATTAGGGATGTTACAATCCACCCCACCTTAAAAGAAATTTCGTCCCTGAAATTTACCAACCTAATTTGAATATCTCAGGGTGTCGCTTCCGCATATCGTCTTCATGCTCCCATATGGTAGTTACCACATCTACGTGCTTCCAAGATACCTTCACCAAAGGATCAACTTGGTCCGTAATTTCTTGACAGAACTCTCCATAATAGTAGCAGACACCAGAGGAATAGATAAATTCTACCTGATTTCAACATCATCAAGGGCTACCACATGTGTAGGATCATGCACATACTTCCTCAGTTGCGATACATGGAACACATTGTGCAAATTTGATAAATGCGGAGGGAGAGCAATCCTATATGCTAACTCACCAATCCTTTCAAGGATTTCAAACGGTCCAATGAACTTCAGACTTAATTTCTTGCTCTTCAAAGCTCTTCCAACGCCCTTATGTTGGGATACTCTCAAAAACACATAATCGCCAAATTGAAACTTAAGTGGCTTCCGTCGCTTATCATAATAGCTCTTCTGACGATCTTGGGTAATTTTCATCTTTTCTTGTATCATCTTGATTTGTTCATGTCTCCGTAATCAACTCTGGCCCTAAAGCCAAGTTCTCACCAGTTTCAAGCCAACACAGCAAAGTTCTACATTCAGACTATAACACCCTAATTTAATGAATCATAGACGGTTAAAAAAAAAAGAAATTTTATTTTTTGTCCACAAGAAAAAGAAGATCAGAATGCCTCGACACAAAGAAATGAGAGGAGAAGAAGAAGAAGAAAAAAAAGAAGAAGAAGAAGAAGAGAGATAATACCGATCCAGGGAGCTGATAGCGGGAGAAGGGGAAATCACCTAGGCGAACCACGCAGCAACGCGTACTCGCTCAAGCGAAAGCTCCTCTCGGTATTCGCTCATTACACTTGGCATTTCCGCACTCGGATTCCAGCGCCTAATTCACTCGGAATCTATGAGGACTCCTCACTCGGAACAACCTTAGCGCCCTTTTTGTCACTCGGGGTATTTCACCTGGTTTTCACTCGGCAGCCATAATCTTCCTGCTCTAAACATTCTACTAAGTTGAGACTCACTCAGATTCTTTTGTTACCAACCATTTACTACAGTGGGGCCCATTAGAGTCTAAGGTGTCACTCTCCAGTCGGAAAAACCTTCACTCGGCGGATTCTCACTCGGGGTTCGTTGATTATCCTACGCTCGGGAGAAATCCTAGTAGTTGTCACCCGGAAAGCATCTCTAGACTCTCAACTCTGAATCCTAACAACTCGTCGATGGGGGCAGTCTTCTACGATAATTCCTACTCGGAGCTATCTGATTTCACTCACTCAGAACGTCTGAACCTTCCCACTCGGTGACAGAGTCACAAACTCACCCTCTAGATCATAGGTTGGCTTCCTTCATGTTAAGTTATGTTATTTCCTATACACTCGGGGATATGAACGTTCATATACATAAAGATTATCCAGCATTTCACAGCATAAGATAGACATGCAACATGGCATAAACATAGGCATATATATATAGGGTGTGTATCATAATTTTACAACCACACTATCATGTTCCCATTCCAAGGGATTCAACTTTGTTTAAAAGTCTAACAACAAAATACGATCTGGCCAAGGCTTAACTCAAAACACTTTATACAGCATATGCACAGTCGTAAAATTCTATAGTGCATCAGCACTTCACCTAGCATTTCAGCTCCTCCTCCCATCCTCATTACGAGAGATATTCACTGGAAATTGCCACAACAGGGGTGAGTATCTTAAATTTTAAATTATAGATATTGACTCAGGTTACCTCACATTTATACAACAATATATATATATATATATATACGCACAATCATACATGGTAACAATCATAGTCAGGGCAATACCAATCAGCCAGAACACACACAAGATCCTTACCGATCGGAATCCATCAGTTGTCACTCGGCCCTTTACACACATCAACTCAATAATATTAACATACAATAATCGGTAACATGATATTAAGATCCGTGAATTAAAATGCATCTTTTGAACATTTATCAGTCAGATTCCACAATTCTCACTCGGCTATATATACACAACTCTCCAATACATGACATACATTCATAGGACGGAATTTCAATCAGCATTAACAGCATATGCACACGGAATAGTGCACTCGGTCATGTGTATATATATATATATATATCATCTCATTAACACCATCACATGCATAATTAATTCTACACAACATCAGTAGCAATATAAACACAGATTATTCACTCGGTTATATACATTCATCCTTTCAATAACGTTGCCACCTGCATGATCAATTCCAAACAATGTCAACAGTTAATACACACAGAGTAATTCACTCGGTTGTAAACATTCATTATCTCATTAACACCTTCGCATGCTAACCAATTCCAAATAGGCACATAGTATTTCACTCGGTTCTGCATTCGTGTGTATCGGTATAGACGTCGCAACGTAGGCTCTCAGCCTTTTTTTATACATAGCTCTCAGCTATCAAATCAGCTCCCAGCTGCTTGGCCGTTTTACAGGTACCCAACCGTTTGCCCACAGGTGACACCAATGCTCTCAGCGCCAACGGAGGTGTTCACAGGCAGCCCGAGTCCCACTCAAGGGCTACCTTGAGTCCCACTCAAGCATTTTACAGCGTCCCACGCTTAATAACCGATGGTAGTGTCCCATACTACGTGCTCCCAGCAAAACGCATCCCATTCGCCACACGCAGATTCATCACATAACATAGAATTCATGCACACAACCTTCACTCAGTTATACATATTTCGCATGCAGTCGGTAATACACATTTCTAGGATTCCACATATTAATTTAACACACACATACTTCCATGCAGTCATCATCATAGCTCCATTAGCAACACATGAACCCAATGCAATCGGTGTTAATCAATATCAAGCTTCTAACAGCATTCTCTTCAACTCAAGCATAACATGCACTTGGTATACAGCAGTATCAGAACTTACTCAACTCATGCATCCATATGAAGATCAACAGATTCAAACAAGCATTCCAATCAGTACAACATGATATGCATTCGGTATACAACAGTGTCAGGACTTAATCAACGCATGCATCCATATGAATATGAACGGATTCAACAAAGAATTCCAATCAACACAATATAACATGCAATCGGTATACACCAGTGTCATGACTTAATCAACGTATGCATCTTCAAGGACGGTAATAACATGCAACATTCACTCTCACTTATCTTACACTCGGGTACTCCATATGCAAGTACATCATACAACAGGATACAGAATCACTATTATCAATACTCAAAACCCGTTCATAACCCATGCATTTAACATGTAAGGTACTCCCCCTACCAACTACGAGACTCCGAGAGACTTTTCTGCTTGGGTGTTGGTTCTCTTCCTTGCTGCTTCACTCAACGCTTCCACTCGCTTAGCCTTTACTTGAACGCTACTGCCCTCCACGAGTGGTGCAGGGCTGTTTCTGCTTCTGCTTCGACGCTCATCCTCTACTCGTATGAGGGAGCTCTGACTCCTCTACAGCACCGTCACTTGGCTCCCAAAACAGGGAGTGGAACAGAGAGCAGAGAAGGAGAAGAGAAGAAGAAGGAAGAAGAAGAAGAACAAGAGAGAAAGAGAAGAAGGAAAAATAGAGGAATCATAGAGGGAGTTTCGAAGAATGAAAGGCAAGGAACCTTCGACCAATTATAAACACATGCACGAGGGAAGAAATGGTGGGGTGGGGAAATGTGAGGAGGAGTCTGCTCACGTCACCCAGTCCCATCAGCACCCACTAAAGCCAATCACCCTTGATTAATTAAGTTAATGGTAATTAATAAACAAATTCCCCTTCTGAAATTATTATTTTAATGGTTTTATTCACCCGGTACATTATTAAAAATTTAGGATGTTGCAGTTCTCCCCCACTTCAAAAGAATTTTGTCCTCGAAATTCAGTCGGTAACTCACCTTGGTCAAATAACTCGGGGTACTGCTGCCTCATGGCATCCTCGCGCTCCCAGGTATAAGAGGTATACCCGTCCTGCTGCCATTCTACTTCAACCAGTTGCACATTCTTACTCCTTAATCGCTTTACCGATCGGTCCACGATCCTAGTCGGTATAGTTGCAGTGGTCAGATCTTCCTTGATTTCCACCTCATCATCAGGCATTGTGTGAGTAGAATCTGGCAGGTACTTCCTTAGTTGAGACACATGAAACACGTCATGCAATCAAGATAAATGAGTCGGTAATGCTATTTGGTATGTCATAGAGCCGACTCGTTTCAACACCTCATAAGGCCCAATGTATCGAGGGCTCAACTTTTTGCTTTTCAAGGCTTGTCCGACTCCTTTACTCGGTGAAGTCCTTAAAAATACCTTGTCTCCGACTGAAAATTCCAATGGTCTGGTGCGTTTGTCGTGGTAGCTCTTCTACCTATCTTGAGACGCCTTCATCTTTTCTTTTATCACCCGGATCTGCTCTGAAGTTTGCTTCACAACCTCTGGTCCCAATAGCAGACTCTCACCCGTTTCCGACCAGCAAAGCGGGGTCTGGCATCTTCGACCGTACAGTGCTTCGTAGGGTGCCATACCAATACTGTTGTGGTGGCTATTGTTGTACATGAACTCGATCAGGGGAAGGTATTGCTCCCAATCCCTGCCGTGCTCTAACACACACGCCCTTAGTAAGTCCTCTAAGCTCTGGATTGTCCGCTCGGATTGTCCATCAGATTGGGGGTGGTAAGCAGAACTAAGCCAAAGTTTTGTACCAATTTCCTGGTGCAGACTGGTCCAAAACCGGGACGTGAACCTAGGATCCTTATCTGATACGATAGAAGTCGGTATACCATGCAGTCGGACAATTTCGCGAATATAAATCTGAGCTAACTTATACATCGGGTTCTTCATATTCACAGGCAGGAAATGTGCACTCTTCGTTAGTCGGTCAACAATGACCCATATCGCATCATGGCCTGCTCGGTTTTTGGGCAATCCCATGACAAAGTCCATGGCAATTGAGTCCCATTTCCACACGGGAATCTTCAGGGGTTGCAATGCACCATACGGCTTCTGGTGATCCACTTTTGACTTCTGACAAGTGATGTACTGAGCCACATATTCTGCCATGTTCCTTTTTAATCCGGGCCACCAGAACTGGGTTCTCAGGTCATGGTACATCTTCGTGGTACCCGGGTGGATACTTAGCAAGCTCTTGTCGGCTTCATCAAGCACCATTCTCCTCAATTCTCCTCCATCTGGCATGTATATTCTGTTTCTTACTCGGAAGATTCCATCTGATCCCTCTGTCAAGGACAAATCCTTACCTTTGGCCTGAGTCTCCTTCATCTCAGCCAAGTAGGAATCTGACTGCTGTTGCTCGTACACGGATTTCAGGAATTCATTGGCAATCCTCAGCGTGCCGATCGCCATCTTCTGAGAGGAGGGAATGTCAACATGTAAGTTCATGTCTCGGAACTGTTCCAATAGCTCTACCTCCTTCACCATCATCACTGCTACATGAAGGGATTTCCGACTCAACGCGTCGGCAACAACGTTCGCTTTACCCGGATGGTACTTTAGCTCGAAATCATAATCTTTTAAAAATTCCATCCATCTCCTCTGTCTCATGTTCAGTTCCTTTTGGTCGAATAAGTATTTGAGGCTCTTGTGATCACTGTATACTTCAAATCTGGACCCGTACAAGTAATGCCTCCAGATTTTTAATACGAACACCACAGGTGCTAATTCAAGGTCGTGGGTCGGATAATGCTGCTCGTGAGGTCTCAATTGCCGAGAGGCATACGCTATCACCCAGTCTTTCTGCATTAGCACGCATCCTAATCCGAGCCCTGATGCATCACAATAAACCATGAAGCTCTCTTGCAAGTCAGGTAATGCCAGTACTAGAGCAGTCGTCAACTTGTCCTTCAGCTCTCGGAAGCTGTTCTCGCACTCGGGACTCCATACGAAGGGAATGTTTTTCCGAGTCAATTTGGTCAATGGCGAGGCCAACTTAGAAAAACCTTCAATGAATCTTCTATAATAACCTGCCAGGCCCATAAAGCTCCTTATCTCTGAGACCGACTTGGGTCTCTCCCATGCCATTATAGCTGCTACCTTTGAAGGATCCACCGAGACACCTTCCTCGGAAATCACATGTTCGAGGAAATGGATTTTATTCATCCAGAAATCACACTTTGAAAGCTTTGCAAATAGCTGCTTCTCCTTCAACACTTGGAGTACCGCCCGGAGATGCTCTTCATGCTCCTCAGAAGTCTTAGAATAGACTAGGATCTCATCAATGAAAATAACTATAAATCGGTCTAAATACGGGTGGAATATGCTGTTCATGTAATTCATGAAGACAGCAGGGGCGTTTGTTACACCAAACGGCATCACTACATACTCGTAGTGACCATACCGAGTCCTAAAGGCAGTCTTTGGAATATCCGATTCCTTCACTCAGATTTGGTGGTATCCCGATCGCAGGTCGATTTTTGAGAAAATTAAGGCTCCATGCAGTTGGTCAATGAGGTCATCAATTCTGGGCAACGGGTACCGATTCTTAATCGTGAGTTTGTTTAGTTGTCGGTAGTCTATACAAAGCCTCATGCTGCCATCCTTCTTCTTAACAATCAGCACAGGTGCGCCCTAAGGTGATACACCCGGCCTAATGAATTGTTTTCCGAGTAACTCATCTACTTGCTTCTTCAGCTCGGCCAATTCAGTTGGGGACATTCAGTATGGTGCACTGGAGACTGGCTCGGCTCCAGGGATCAGGTCTATAGAGAATTCGACTTCTCTATTGGGAGGGACACTCGGTACGTCTTCAGGAAACACTTCTGGGAATTCACAGACAGTTAGAATTTCGTTCACTTGGGTTTTACTCTCTCCCTCGGTTAGACAAAGCATCATAAACAGTTGGGTTATACCTTGTGCTGTGTCATCCTCATTGTGCTGCCTTGGGAAGATTATCCTTCGGTTTCTGCAATCCACTAACACCTTGTTGGCTGAAAGCCAATTTATTCTGAGCACAATATCAAGATCCTTTAAAGGTATGCACACCAAATCGAAAGTGAAACTCTTATCACACAACACAAATGTCACATCCTTACATATTGACGATGTCAACACTTTAGGGCCAGTCGGATTGGCCACTTCCAAAGTCCGATCCATAAACACAGTCAGTAACTTTAAACGCTTTACACACTCATCAGCTATAAAAGAATGGGTGGCTCCCGAATCGAAAACAACATTAAGTGTATGTCTACCGAGTGAGCACTTACATTGTACCAGGTCATTTGCTTGTGCAGCATCCTCTGCGTTGATAGCGTAGACTCTTCCCACTGCTGGTTGGTCGGTATTCCTCTCTCGGTCATTTGAAGCAAGCATTATGTTTCCTCTGGCTCTGTTGCCTCTGCCGCCCGGTCATTGGTTATCATTCACTCGGTTTCTCCCTTGGAAACTTCCTTGACGTACGCTGGTGTTTGCTTGACGGAGTTGGGGGAAATCAGGGTGGATGTGTCCCCTTTTATTACAATAGAAGCACACCAGTTCACCATTGTTGTCGCAGTCTCTGGCATAATGATTTCATCCGTACTTGATACATTTTCCGTCTCCTACCACTGGTTGTCTTTTAGACTGATTCCGACCCCCAAATCTGGAAAAAGATTTATTTCTACCAACGTTGCTTGGCCTCTTGAAGCGGGATTGCTGGGGCCTCAAAGAATGGTTAGCTCTACTGCTCTGGCCCGAATGGGCCTTGTCATCCTTCTCAAATATCCTACACTTGTTTACCAATGCAGGAAAACTTCGTATCTCTTGGTATCTACAAGCTCTCTTAATATCAGATCTTAGTCCATTCTCAAATTTAAGGCACTTGGAGCTCTCCGTCCCCGGTTGTTGGAAAGGTGGGTAGAATAGGCACAATTCTTCGAATCTGGTCGCATACTCCTCCACAGTCATGGAGCCTTGTTTCAACTCCATAAACTCCAACTCCTTCTGACTCCTTATTGTGTCGGGGAAGTACTTCTCCAAGAAGCATGTCTTGAAATCGTTCCATGTCAGCTGAGCATCATCATCAGGAAATCGGTTTCTGGCTATCTTCCACTAGTTTTCCACCTCGTCTCGCAACATGTACACTACACACTCAACCTTCTGGGCCTCGGTATAGCGAAGACCCCCAAAAATTCTTTCCAGCTCCTGAGTCCACTTAAACGCTGCCTCTGGGTTCCGTCCACCTAGAAATTCACTCGGCTTCCTCTTTAGGAAGCGGTCCAGCACTTGGCCCTCCTCAGCTCGAGGTTGGCCCTGCCTCTCAAACACGTCTGCAAAGCGTTGGAATGTTGTGGCTATAGCCTCCATGCTTTGGCGATGCGTCATTCCTTATCCTGAAATTAACACCCCTTCAAGGATAAGTATACCAAGCCACTTACCAACGATCGGATTTCAGCTTAATGTTCAGTAACTTAGCACATCATATTATTTCTATATGCTACACAATCAATCGGACCAGGAGGGGAACAACCTCCTATCCACAAGTCAATATCAATCAGGTTCAACTAATATCATAATCAGGAAGACCACTCAGTCAGAAAGCACACAACCGCTTACACTCAGTAAGCATACCTTGGCCTTGGACCTTTCGGTCTGCTCTGATACCAAAATATAACACCCTAATTTAATGAATCATAGACGGTTAAAAAAAAAGAAATTTTTTTTTTGTCCACAAGAAAAAGAAGATCAGAATGCCTCGACACAAAGAAATGAGAGGAGGAGAAGAAGAAGAAGAAGAAGAAGAAGAAGAAGAGAGATAATACCGATCCAGGGAGCTGACAGCGGGAGAAGGGGAAATCGCCTAGGCGAACCACGCAGCAACGCGTACTCGCTCAAGCGAAAGCTCCTCTCGGTATTCGCTCATTACACTTGGTATTTTCGCACTCGGATTCCAGTGCCTAATTCACTCGGAATCTATGAGGACTTCTCACTCGGAACAACCTTAGTGCCCTTTTTGTCACTCGAGGTATTTCACCTAGTTTTCACTCGGCAGCCATAATCTTCCTGCTCTAAACATTCTACTAAGTTGAGACTCACTCAGATTCTTTTGTTACCAACCATTTACTACAGTGGGGCCCATTAGAGTCTAAGGTGTCACTCTCCAGTCGGAAAAACCTTCACTCGGCGGATTCTCACTCGGGGTTCGTTGATTATCCTACGCTCGGGAGAAATCCTAGTAGTTGTCACCCGGAAAGCATCTCTAGACTCTCAACTCTGAATCCTAACAACTCGTCGAGGGGACAGTCTTCTACGACAATTCCTACTCAGAGCTATCTGATTTCACTCACTCAGAACGTCTGAACCTTCCCACTCGGTGACAGAGTCACAAACTCACCCTCTAGATCATAGGTTGGCTTCCTTCATGTTAAGTTATGTTATTTCCTACACACTCGGGGATATGAACGTGCATATACATAAAGATTATCCAGGCATTTCACAGCATAAGATAGACATGCAACATGGCATAAACATAGGCATATATATATAGAAGTGTAAATCACAATTTTACAACCACACTATCATGTTCCCATTCCAAGGGATTCAACTCTGTTTAAAAGTCTAACAACAAAATACGAGCCGGCCAAGGCTTAACTCAAAACACTTTATACAGCATATGCATAGTCGTAAAATTCCATAGTGCATCAGCACTTCACCCAGCATTTCAGCTCCTCCTCCCATCCTCATTACGAGAGATATTCACTGGAAATTGCCACAACAGGGGTGAGTATCTTAAATTTTAAATTATAGATATTGACTCAGGTTACCTCACATTTATACAACAATATATATATACGCACAATTATACATGGTAACGATGATAGTCAGGGCAATACCAATCAGCCAGAACACACACAAGATCCTTACCGATCGGAATCCATCAGTTGTCACTCGGCCCTTTACACACATCAACTCAATAATATTAACATACAACAATCGGTAACATGATATTAAGATTCATGAATTAGAATGCATCTTTTGAACATTTATCAGTCAGATTCCACAATTCTCACTCAGCTATATATACACAACTCTCCAATACATGACATACATTCATAGGACGGAATTTCAATCAGCATTAACAACATATGCACACGGAATAGTGCACTCGGTCATGAGTACATATATATATATCATCTCATTAACACCATCACATGCATAATTAATTCTACACAACATCAGTAGCAATATAAACACAGATTATTCACTTGGTTATATACATTCATCCTTTCATTAACGTTACCACCTGCATGATCAATTCCAAACAATGTCAATAGTTAATACACACAGAGTAATTCACTCGGTTCTAAACATTCATTATCTCATTAACACCTTCGCATGCATAACCAATTCCAAACAATATCAACAGTAAATAGGCACATAGTATTTCACTCGGTTCCGCATTCGTGTGTATCGGTATAGACGTTGCAATGTAGGCTCTTAGCCTTTTTTTATACATAGCTCTTAGCTATCAAATCAGCTCCCAGCTACTTGGCTGTTTTACAGGTACCCAACCGTTTGCCAACAGGTGATACCAACGCTCTCAGCGCCAACGGAGGTGTTCACAGGCAGCCCGAGTCCCATTCAAGGGCTACCTTGAGTCCCACTCAAGGATTTTACAGCGTCTCACGCTTAATAATCGATGGTAGTGTCCCACACTACGTGCTCCCAGCACAACGCATCCCATGCGCCACATGCGGATTCATCACATAACATAGAATTCATACACACAACCTTCACTCAGTTATACATATTTCGCATGCAGTCGGTAATACGCATTTCCATGATTCCACATATTAATTTAACACACACATACTTCCATGCAGTCATCATCATAGCTCCATTAGCAACACATGAACCCAATGCAATCGGTGTCAATCAATATCAAGCTTCTAACAGCATTCTCATCAACTCAAGCATAACATGCACTCGGTATACAGCAGTATCAAAACTTACTCAACTCACGCATCCATATGAAGATCAACAGATTCAAACAAGCATTCCAATCAGTACAACATGATATGTATTCGGTATACAACAGTGTCAGGACTTAATCAACATATGCATCCATATGAATATGAACGGATTCAACAAAGCATTCCAATCAACACAATATAACATGCAATCGGTATACACCAGTGTCATGACTTAATCAACGCATGCATCTTCAAGGATGGTAATAACATGCAACATTCACTCTCACTTATCTTACACTCGGGTACTCCATATGCAAGCACATCATACAACAGGATACAGAATCACTATTATCAATACTCAAAACCCGTTCATAACCCATGCATTTAACATGTAAGGTACTCCCCTTACCAACTACGAGACTCCGAGAGACTTTTTTGCTTGGGTGTTGGTTTTCTTCCTTGCTACTTTACTCAACGTTTCCACTCGCTTAGCCTTTACTTGAACGCTACTGCCCTCCACGAGTGGTGCAGGGCTGTTTCTGCTTCTGCTTCAACGCTCGTCCTCTACTCGTATGAGGGAGCTCTAACTCCTCTGCAGCACCGTCACTTGGCTCCCGAAACAGGGAATGGAACAGAGAGCAGAGAAAGAGAAGAGAAGAAGAAGGAAGAAGAAGGAGAACAAGAGAGAAAGAGAAGAAGGAAGAAAAGAGGAATCACAAAGGGAGTTTCGAAGAATGAAAGGCAAGGAACCTTTGACCAATTATAAACATATGCACGAGGGAAGAAATGGTGGGGTGGGGAAATGTGAGGAGCAGTCTGCTCACGTCACCCAGTCCCATCAGCACCCACTAAAGCCAATCACCCTTGATTAATTAAGTTAATGGTAATTAATAAGCAAATTCCTCTTCTGAAATTATTATTTTAATGGTTTTATTCACCCGGTACATTATTAAAAATTTGGGATGTTACACAGACCATACAAAGCTTCATAGGGAGCCATACTAATAGTACTATGATAACTATTATTGTACATAAACTCAATTAATGGTAGGAATCTCTCCCAACAACCCCCATGCTCTAACACACAAGCCCGCAACAAATATTCAAGGCTTTGAATTGTTTGCTCAGATTGTCCATCTGTTTGCAGATGATAAGCCGAACTAAGCTTGAGCTTAGAACCCAGTTCTTTATGCAAGCTTCCCCAAAATCGGGAAGTGAACTGCGGGTCGCCATTCGACGCAATACTCAAAGGCACACCATGTAGCCTAACAATCTCCTTAACATATAATTATGCCAATTTCTCTAAAGGACTCTTCATGTTCATGGGTAAGAAGTGAGCACACTTTGTCAATCTATCAACAATCACCCATATTGCATAATTTCTAGTACGTGTGATAGTATGTTTCTGAGATATTCGGAATGAAGAGTTCAATCAAAGAGAATCAAGTTTGTATAATATGAACTCAATGGAATGAATGTGCCAAGTTTAAACACAGAGGTTGTAGTACAGTATAGATGTCGTTCCACTGAGGAGGTGTAAGAATGAAAATCTTAGTCTTGAATTGATTTGGCAGAAAGTTTTTGGTTGGATTTGTTATGAATGATATTGAATGAGAAACAGTAAATAACAGAGAATAGCACTTGCAAAAGATAACAGTAAATGATGTTGGAAAAATCAGTTTTGTAAAACAGGGATCGGCTTCATCACATCTTCACCTCTGTAAGCTGCATAAGTCTTCATATAAGTAAATCGAAAAGATAAGTTCTACGTCACAATCAAAGTCATTTGTATCGATCCCTCGACTACAAAATTCATAAGAATGATTTTCAAACCGCTAATCACTCAGTCACTTTGGAAATCATTCCAGCATTATCGATCGATTGTTTTGACGTTTATTGCGTTAGACGCCATCCCAGGCTACCTACTCACAACAAGTATTTCTTTCAGATTCTGCTTTCAAAAGTCACTTCCCAGCATACTTGAGAAAACTCAGAACAAGAAAATAGTGATCAAGTATTTTCAGGCATTAAACGCAGAAAGGAATACAGCAACTTATCAAATCTCATTACTAAATGAAAACTTACAGCAGCATTACTTTAGTGTTGAATGGATTACAGCCAATCCCATAAGGGAGATTAGTTACTCATGCCTTGCATTTTCACCATCAAAGGAATGAATACAGAAAATGGAAAGTGTGAATGAAAATACAGAGGATGAATCTGATGTATGATGTATGTCCTGGATGATTTGTTTGCAGCTTAATTTATAGGAGTTTAGGTTCAGCTTCTCTTGCCCACTTGCGTAGAACCCATGCAGCATCTTTCAGAGACTGGTGGAAACAGAAGAAAGTGGGTGAGGTGGCATCGCATCATTGATGAATAAAGAATTAAGAGACCCATGCTGTATGAGTCACGCTTGAGCTTGATGGTCACGCTCAAGCTTGAAAGGCTCTGATGCCTTCTGATTGTCTCACGCTCAAGCTGAATTAACCACGCTCAAACGTGGCCTTCCTTTTGGTGCAGAACATTGCTCACGCTTACTCCTCTTCAGCTGCGCTCAAGCGTGGCCTTATTATCCATCCCTCACGCTCAAGCGTGTAAGGCCTACGCTCAAGCGCCTTTCATGTACCTGGTGACGCTCAAGCTCCATTTATTCACGCTCAAGCGTGCTTCATGCGCAGGGTCACGCTCACGCTCACGCTCAAGCGTCTCATCCCTAGGCTTGAGTGTGAGAGGGGTCCTGATGCCTCTGTTTCCCTTTAAGTCATGTTTAATCCTCGCTTAAGCGTCTAATCTTCACGCTTAAGCGTGAGAGGTGCTTCATGTTTCCCAACTTTCATGCTCAAGCTTGCTTACTTTGTCTTTCCTGCAGCTTTCCACAACATTTCTTTTTATACAATGTTTAGAGGATTCATGCTTACTTCCTTCAATAATTCCTTAATTTAGCTAAAAATCTTTACAAAATTGGTTCAAATGAGTCATGAAATCAATGCTTATTCAACACTTATCAAACTCTCCCCAACCTAGATTTTTGCTTGTCCTCAAGTAAAAAGAAATTTTGGAAAGGGAATCAAGCATTCAAAAATCTGAGTTTCTGTTGCAGACAAAAAGTTTAAAAGACAATAATCTGAGTTGATGTCTAGGCAAATGATACCAATTCCTTAAAATGTAATGCACCATTACCTTGTTCATGAAGCATGTAACCCATTGCTGTAAGAATAGAGAACTCTCATTATTTCTTACCAGGTGTCTGTTTCGCTCATCCATCATTAGAACTGCTCAGTTAACATTGGCCGTCATTTCTAGTAAAACCAAAATTCAAATGAATAGCAAGGATCAAAAGGTCTTTTAAGGATGTAATGAGGCTGGGTTGACAAGAATCTTTGGTTTTTCTTGGTTTCAAAACGCATGTTCAAAGAAGAGCATAAGTGCTTGTGGTTAATTTATTTAACAATTTAGAAGGGTTCTTCTTTGCATTGAAACTTCAGACTTTTCCTTTGTTTTCCTCTAGCTCTTTTATACCTTTTTGGAGAGCTTACTATTCTTCTTTTTGCATCTTCTTCTACTGCCTCCATTTGTTTCATCTCCTTTTGAGAAAAAATATTTTATGCTCTTTTTCAAGATGAACATGCAGGTAGGATAGGATTTTTGCTTTTATGCTTAGCTTAGGGTAGAGAAAAAATTTTGCTTTTATGGCTCAAACATGGGCTATAAAAAAAATCGAATATTTTTATCAGGGTAGCTTTTTGGCTCTCGGCTAACTATGTTTTCAAAATTGCCTTGTCATTTCCTTGCTTATTTCTTAAGAAAAAGGTTTTAATTAGAAAATCAGTCAATGCTAATTTAACAAATTCGAATGAGGCTCTCAAGTGTTTAGATTTCTCACTGCTTACTTCCTTATTCTAACAGAAAAGGGTTCAAGTCATGTAAACAAGCAAAAGTACATGCATTCCAGTTCCTTGGTTCTTAATTAAGTCATTTTGCCTAAAAAAATCAGTGTTGTTGCCTAAAAACATTCTGCTGCTTGGAAACTTTTCTTGTTCAAAAAATAAAATCTTTGGTTGGGGTTTTCAAAAATGTTCAAAGTCTTAATCATCAAAACAGGAAAGCAAACAAGAATAAAATTGCAAGCAGATAATCACAAGCAATCAATAATAATCACAAGCAATTCTAAAGTATGCTGTATTAAAGCTAAAGTAAAGCTGTAAATTGTCAATTGGAAATAAAACTAAATAGCAATTTAAACTTCAAGAAATGAAAAAAATTTTCACTCTTCCTCAGATGAGTCCTCTTCTGTTCCCAGGTCTCTTTCTGGAGGTCCCTGTGTTGAAGTTCCTGGCCTATCCTCCTGTGTAGTCTCACCTCCTCCCACAAAAGGAGGCCTGTCCCCAGGCCAAGCAAGTAGGGCCTCAAACTGGGCAGGTGGCACCCAGGGATTGTGTTGACCTGCAGGAATGCTGTGATAAAGGCCATTGTGAACATGTAACAAACCTCTATGCTGAGCGTTCTGCTGGGCCAGGAGGTGGCTGTTTTGAATTTTCAGGATGTGAATGCCTTGTAAAATCAGATTGGCTTCTGTGCTGAGGGGGGGATGGGCAGGTACAGTGCTGAATGCTTGTGAGGTAGGTGGAGGAGGTACATCAGTTGCAGGAAGTGCTGGGTTACTGCAGTAACGCTCAATGAAGTGTTTGTCTATGGAAGGCCTGATTGGTTTGAGGTCTTGTACCTCAACACCATGAGCTGCACAAAAATCAGTGATAAAGGCAGGAAAACCGAGACTCCCTTTTACCTTTTGACCTGCCTGGGAATACTTCTGGTCAAAAATCACAAACTTGTGGATTTCATCCGATAGTACTTGGGCTAGATCAATAGAGATGTCCTCTCTCAGAATGCAATATAGGAAATAACACCTACTAAAAATCAAATCAGAGACATGAGCGTTAGGTGCTATGTTAGCTAATAAGAAAGAAGTCCAAACTTGAGAAATAGTAGTCATGTCTTTTCTTAAAATTCTCAGTGGTGTCTCTCCTTGTCCCATTTGAAAGTGGTGTCCTGAAACGCATATAGCTGCTTCAAGGTCATTTATGGCAATGAACTGGTTCCTTGCAACCATGGCAGCATATTCGCAGATTTCCCCCTCTCCTAAGGTCATGATGTTCCCCAAGTAAAGATTGATTGTGTCTCTGTCATATGAGAGCCAGGTTCCCCTCACATAAGTTTTTCGTTCTCCCCCTCCATCTTTTGTCCAGGCATTCGCATAGAATTCTCTTACAACTTCAGGGTCATATTTCTCCCTTGGGTAACATACCTTTAACCAATTTCTCCTTCTTATGATCTACAGGAAGGCATCACAGTCTCCCAGGGCCAAGTCTATTTTTCTTTCTGGTATGAATGTCCAATTTGAGATATCTTCATAACGCTTGTCGTTGCCTTTCTTCCTAAATCTTGGAGCATTATCTTGTTCATCTGTGCGTGGTCTTTTGCCTTTATTCCTTCGGGAACTCCTTGCTGGGGAAGTGGTGACAGGGGGGTTTGGTGCAGTTTGCTTGGTTCTGGCCATCTGGAAGGATCCGAAAGTGATAGAGAGAATGGTTTGCAAAAGAAAAGTGTGACTTATGAGATGAGAGTGAAAAGACAATTATTAGAGAAGAAATGGCAGTTACAAAACTTAGAGAGTCAGGAGATTGATGGGCGGTTATGTGAGTGAGAGAGTGGGCAGTTTCAAATTTCTTAATTTATTAGCATCAGGGGGCCGTTTTGCATTTCACGCTTGAGCGCTGGAGTGTCACGCTTGAGCGCAAGAGTGACACGCTTGAGCGCAGTATAACCACGCTTGAGCGTGATATATGCAAGATTGGTACCTGATGCTATTTATTTCCACGCTTTAAGCGTGAATTTCCTTGCTTTAAGCGTGGCAGTTATTGTTGGCTTTAAGAGATCTTCGCTTAAGCGAGAAAGGCCACGCTTAAGCGAAGTCAGGTTTGAAATTTTTGGAACTTCTTTTGTAATGTTACCACGCTTAAAGTTTGATCCTTATGCTTAAGCGTGATCTAAGCAATGGGTGGCTTACCTTGGCTCGCTTAAACGTGACATATGCGAGATTAGGCGTGAGCATACTTGATGCTTGAATTTCCCTTCCTCGCTTTAAGCTCTAAATTTATTCGCTTGAGCGAATTCAAGACAGAACCCACTCTTCCTTGGTCGCTTTAAGCGAATTTTATCACGCTTGAGCATGCATAACTCTGATACTGCCACAGTTTTCTCGCTTAAGCATATGCTATCACGCTTGATCCCTTGAACAGTTCACGCTTGAGCGTGCATAATCAAGCTTAAGCGTGCATGCTTTCTAACAGTGTTTGACACTTGGAATGGGTTGATGAGTGACCTACGATAAAAGAACTTCAATTATGAGACTTGAAAAGGAAAACATGAAAATAAAGTGTGCGTAATGTAAAATCAACAGGATGAAAAGGAAAACATAAAGGATTGGGTTGCCTCCCAATAAGCGCTTGTTTAACGTCATCAGCGTGACGCCTGATAGATTTTTCAATATGTATCATGGAGCAGGTTGGGGAGAGTTTTGAGTTTTTCCACCTTCTTGCCTAAGTCAGGCCTTAACTTTTTTCCATTCAGATTTTCAAGTGCACATTCTGAGTATTTATTTGTTTCATCAATAACAAAGTTGGCTTCTTCTTTCTGCACTCGAATTTTTACTCTTCTGTCATCCACATCTATGATGACTTTGGCTGCTTTCAAGAATGGTCTCCCCAGTATTAGGGGAACTTCAGGATCTTCCTCCATATCTATGACAACAAAATTCTCATGAAATTCAAATTGATCAACTTTGACCTCAATATTTTCAGCAATACCATAAGGGGTTTTTATTGATTGATCTGCCATTTTTAAGGTCATGTTTGTTGACTTTACTGAAAAATCCCCTATACTTTTAAGTGTGGATAATGGCATCAAATTTACACTAGCACCAAGATCTAATAAAGCTTTACTTTTTGAAAGATTTCCAATAATGACAGGAATAGAAAAACTCCCTGGATCTTTGGTGTTATAAGGTACTGCTTCAGAGATGATAGTATCATGTCCATCTTCTTCCTCAGTTATTTCCTCAGTCAGTGTGGTCACAGCCTTGCAATGCTCTATTGGGTTTGTTTCAGTGTTTGCTCCATACTGAGGCTTCTGTTTCTCAGCAATTTGTCAGGCTAGTTGTCCCAATTGTGTTTCCAAGTTCCTAAGCGATGCTTCATTGTTCTTTTGACTTGTTAAAGAAGTTTGTATAAATTTTTCCAAGGTGTCCTCTAATCTAGAAGTTCTCTCCACCAAAGAAGGACCATTATTTTGATATGGTTTATTTGAAGAGCTGGGCTCTTGCTTCCATCCTTGGCCTTGGTTTTGGTTACTTCTCCATTCCTGAAATGGTTGGTTAGAAAAATTTGAATTGAAATTACCAGACCTTCCTTGGTTGTTCATGAAGTATACAGTTGCTTCTTGTGAGCCACAGTTCTCATTGAGATGATCTCCTCCACAAAAGTTACATATTGCAGGCATTTGTTGTTGCCCTGGTTGTGATGATTGTACAGCATGTAATTGTTGTGGAAGATTGGCTATCTTTTTGGTCAATGCTTCTAATTGTTGGGTCAGAATTTTGTTCTGTACTAAAATGGCATCTGTTGTGTTTAAGTCAAGGACTCCTTTCCTTTGAACTTGCTGACGATCATGTTGAGCTTGGTAGTCTGTTGAGGATAAAGCTTCTATTATCCTTGTGGCTTGGTCAGCATCCACTGTCATCATTGTTCCTCCTGCTGCTGCATCTAAAATCATTTTAGTGTCAGCCCTTAAACCACTGTAAAAAATATTAAGCTGTGCAATATCTTCAAGTCCATGGTTTGGGCATTTTCTGAGCAGTGATTTAAAGCGTTCCCATGCCTCACAAAAAGGTTCATCTTGGCCTTGTCTAAATGTTGTAATATCTGATTTGGCCTTGATGAATCTAGATGGAGGAAAGAACCTTTGTAGAAATTTTTCTTCAACTATGTTCCAGCTATTTAAACTTTGATTTGGATGAGATTGTAACCACTCTTTTGCTTTTCCTGCTAAAGAGAAAGGAAATAGTCTTAAATATGCAGCATCAATAACATCTTGGTTAAATCCCATGGTTCCAACCAATTCATAGAATGTGGCCAAGTGAGTATACGGATCTTCACTTGACATTCCAGTAAATTGGTGTGAACTAATCAAACTAAGAAATGCTGGTTTCATTTCTAGTGCTCTGATAGTGTTTGGAATTGCAATGCTTGAGAAATGTCTTGGCCCTTGTTGTAAAGCATAGTCTCCAAGTGTTCTCCTTGGTGGGTTTTGATTGTTGCTGTTGACATCCATTGTATCAGAGGAAGTTTGTCCTACGTGGAAGTTCTGCTTGGCTTTCTTGATTTTCTTGAGGAGCCTGTCTATCTCTGGATCAAATACAAGTTGTTCTTTTGTACCCTGTCCTCTCAAGATCATAAATCAAGTACTCAAAATAGCAAAGTTACTACACAAAAAAAAAATAAAAACAAATTGAAAACAAATTTATTTACACTGTCTTGTCAATTCAATGCTAAAATATTCAAACTTAAATCACCTCCCCGGCTACGGCGCCAAAACTTGATAGTATGTTTCTGAGATATTCGGAATGAAGAGTTCAATGAAAGAGAATCAAGTTTGTATAATATGAACTCAATGGAATGAATGTGCCAAGTTTAAACACAGAGGTTGTAGTACAGTATAGATGTCGTTCCACTGAGGAGGTGTAAGAATGAAAATCTTAGTCTTGAATTGATTTGGCAGAAAGTTTTTGGTTGGATTTGTTATGAATGATATTGAATGAGAAACAGTAAATAACAGAGAATAGCACTTGCAAAAGATAACAGTAAATGATGTTGGAAAAATCAGTTTTGTAAAACAGGGATCGGCTTCATCACATCTTCACCTCTGTAAGCTGCATAAGTCTTCATATAAGTAAATCGAAAAGATAAGTTCTACGTCACAATCAAAGTCATTTGTATCGATCCCTCGACTACAAAATTCATAAGAATGATTTTCAAACCGCTGATCCCTCAGTCACTTTGGAAATCATTCTAGCATTATCGATCAATTGTTTTGACGTTTATTGCGTTAGACGCCATCCCTGGCTACCTACTCACAACAAGTATTTCTTTCAGATTCTGCTTTCAAAAGTCACTTCCCAGCATACTTGAGAAAACTCAGAACAAGAAAATAGTGATCAAGTATTTTCAGGCATTAAACGCAGAAAGGAATACAGCAACTTATCAAATCTCATTACTAAATGAAAACTTACAGCAGCATTACTTTAGTGTTGAATGGATTACAGCCAATCCCATAAGGGAGATTAGTTACTCATGCCTTGCATTTTCACCATCAAAGGAATGAATACAGAAAATGGAAAGTGTGAATGAAAATACAGAGGATGAATCTGATGTATGATGTATGTCCTGGATGATTTGTTTGCAGCTTAATTTATAGGAGTTTAGGTTCAGCTTCTCTTGCCCACTTGCGTAGAACCCATGCAGCATCTTTCAGAGACTGGTGGAAACAGAAGAAAGTGGGTGAGATGGCATCGCATCATTGATGAATAAAGAATTAAGAGACCCATGCTGTGTGAGTCACGCTTGAGCTTGATGGTCACGCTCAAGCGTGAAAGGCTCTGATGCCTTCTGATTGTCTCACGCTCAAGCTGAATTAACCACGCTCAAACGTGGCCTTCCTTTTGGTGCAGAACGTTGCTCACGCTTACTCCTCTTCAGCTGCGCTCAAGCGTGGCCTTATTATCCATCCCTCACGCTCAAGCGTGTAAGGCCTACGCTCAAGCGCCTTTCATGTACCTGGTGACGCTCAAGCTCCATTTATTCATGCTCAAGCGTGCTTCATGCGCAGGGTCATGCTCACGCTCACGCTCAAGCATCTCATCCCCAGGCTTGAGTGTGAGAGGGGTCCTGATGCCTCTGTTTCCCTTTAAGTCATGTTTAATCCTCGCTTAAGCGTCTAATCTTCACGCTTAAGCGTGAGAGGTGCTTCATGTTTCCCAACTTTCATGCTCAAGCTTGCTTACTTTGTCTTTCCTGCAGCTTTCCACAACATTTCTTTTTATACAATGTTTAGAGGATTCATGCTTACTTCCTTCAATAATTCCTTAATTTAGCTAAAAATCTTTACAAAATTGGTTCAAATGAGTCATGAAATCAATGCTTATTTAACACTTATCAACGTGTCTTGGGCAACCCAGAAACAAAGTCCATAGTAATGTTATCCCACTTCTAGACAGGGATATCAAGAGGTCTCAAATAGCCAGATGGTTTCTGATGCTCAACCTTAGCCTTTTGACAAGTAAGGCAAGATGCTACAAAATTTGCCACATCACGCTTCATACCAGGCCATCCAAAATTCTTCTTCAAATCTTGATACATTTTGTGGAACTAGGATGAATGCTCAACAAAATCTTGTTAGCTTCTTCAAGTACCAGTCTTCTTAAATATGAAACATAAATTCGGCCCTTCACACACCAAATACCATCATGACCTTTCGTCAAAAACAAATTCTTCCCATTAGCTTGAGCTTGTTTCATCTCAATCAAATACTCATCCTTCAGTTGTTGCAATTTCATGGTTTCAAGGAACACATTAGCAACCACCAACACCTCAAGAGACATCTTCTTTGGGGTATATAATTCTATAACCACATTCAAGTTTCTAAATTGCTCAATTAGCTCCATCTCTTTCACCATCATTGTGGAAACACGCAATGAATTCCGACTCAAGGCATCGGTAACCACATTTACCTTCCCAAGATGGTATCTCAAATCAAACTCATAATCTTTAAGAAATTCCATCCATCGTCGTTGGTGTATATTGAGCTCCTTCTGATCAAATAGGTATTTAAGACTCTTGTGATCACTAAAGACCATAAACTCCAAGTCGTACAAGTAGTGTCGCCATAACTTCTAAGTAAACACAACCGCCGCCAACTCAAGATCATATGTGGGATAATTAACCTCATACGGTCATAACTGTCTTGACACATAGGCTATCACACGCTCACTTTGCATCAACATGCAACCAAGACCAAGCTTAGAAGCGTTACAGTACACCATAAAATCATCCAACAAATCGGGTAAAGCTAACACTGGAGGAGAGGTGAGTCTAACCTTCAACTCTTGGAAACTTCTCTCACAATCAAGACTCCACACAAATGGTTGATTTTTATGAGTCAATTTTGTCAATGGCAAAGCCAGATGAGATAAACCTTCAATAAATCTCCGGTAATAACCAGTAAGACCACGAAAACTCCTTATTTCGGTCACGGACGTTGGTTTTTCCCAAGCCATCACGGCTTTAATCTTTGATGGATCAAGAGCAACACCATCTTTAGAGATAACATGTCCAAGGAATTAGACCTCGGATAACCAAAATTCAAACTTAGAGAGCTTCGCATACAACTCTTTCTCATTAAGGACATTCAACACAAGACGAAGATGTTCTTCATGTTCTTCATGACTCTTCAAATAGACAAGAGGATCGTGTAAATTTATGAGTCCCATGTCACAATAAACAAAGAGCATGGAGCGCCCTAGAGAAGACGAAACCCTGGAAGGACATGTCCAGAATGTGGCAAGGACATTGGATTATAATGAAGGCATACTAGAGACCCCTGGGACAGAATTAAGAAGCTAAGTCGTAGTACGAGCAGACCCCAGGGATGAAGTTATAAGGCAGTTACGTCAGGAGATACAGGTGCTATGAAGAGAAAATCGAAGTGGTGACCAAAGGAAATCAGAAAATCCTTATCAGCAGGAGAGGTCTCTAACGTACACGTATGATGAGGAAGAGTTTACACATAGGACGGAAGAAATAAGCAGCCAAATGAGGGTGGTGCATCACGATAGAGGGGGAGAATACTGGTTCAAAATCCCATTCACTAGAAGGTTGATGAGTGTCCCAATCCCAAGACACCTCCAAACCCCGTAGCCGCTGTCAATTGGGAAGTACATTGGGGAGTCAGACCCCGGTAGCCACCTGGACGCCTATGTGAACGAGTCTCTATTCCTAGGTGCTGAGAAGGACGTTATATGCAGGATGGTTCCAAGAACGTTATCTGTTGAAGCTTTAGGGTGGTTTAAGAGTTTTCCTAGCGAGTCGATAGATTCTTGGGACGACATGGCCCTGTATTCCTACAATATTTCATGGTGTCCAAAGATGTGCCAAAGACTTCACACACTGGCACAGATTAGATAAGAAGCGGGGGAGAGTTTAAGGGACTTCTTGATGAGGTTCTATAAGGAGGCCACGCTAGTTCCGGGGTTGACAGAAGAAATACAAATGCATATGACGGTGGAAGCTTTACAACCTCGGTCACCTTTTGTGTTATCCTTGGCAAAAGTACCGCCCCAGATGATGGAAGAATTTAGAAGTAAGATAGCAAAGTATGTAGGGAGAGAGATGCACTTGGCGGCTACGAAGTAAAGGAGTACGGAGACAGAAGTGAAGAGAACAAATAAGAAAGAAGTCAGGCTAGAAAGAAGGGGAGTCGGAAGGGACACATTCCCAAGACCGCGAGAAGGAAAGAGTATGAATGTAGTATAATATACCCCGTTGGCCGTACGACCTAGCCAAATCCTACGGCAGATCAGATTGAGAGGGATGATGGTATACGGGTACTTCTGAACTCATCTTTCATCTACAGACATTGGGTTGCTAAAGCCAATAGTTCTGTGTCCGGGCAACAGCCACTTATCTTTGGTTGCAGCTTCGGCTGAAGCCTATGCTTTCAGTTCAGTTCCATTCCTTGGTTCTCTAGTTAATTTCCTGGCCCGCGTCACACCTTAAAAATCTTTGGAAAGTTTCACTTACTTCTCACAGACAACTTCTTACCTGTATTCCTTCTCTTACTAGCCTAGGCTTGGCCTAAAAAATCATGCAAAAATTTAACTGCTTAGTTTTGTCATATTTTTGTGGGCTAACATTCAAATTGGGCTAAAAATTCATCCTTGGACAAAATCTACCCTTTCTCTTAGAGAAATCCAACAAAACTTCAGGGACAACCCTACACTGCCTTTCGAAGCGTGGTGGTAAACAATTACATAAAAATTCAACCACTTGGTTTGGTTATATTTTCGTGGGCTATAACCTTCAAATTTGGATAAAAATTCATCGTTGGAAAAAATCTGCCCCTTCTCTTAGATAAATCCGATAAAACTTCAAGGACAACCCTACACTCCCTTCCGAAGCATGGCCGCAACAAATTATGCAAAAATTTAACCGCTCGGGTTTGTCATATTTTCATGGGCTATGGCCTTTAAATTTGGCTAAAAATTCATCGTTGTAGAAAATCTACCATTTCCCTTAGAGAAATCTGACGAAACGTAAGGGATAACCCTACAATGCCTTTCTAAGCTTGGCTAAAATAAATCACGAAAAAATTGCCTCACTCGGTTTTGTCATATTTTTTTGGGCTATAGCCTTTAAATTTGGCTAAAAATTCATCGTTGGTGAAAATTTTCCCTTCCCATGTAGAAATCTGATGAAACTTCAGGGAACACCCTATAATGCCTTTCTAAGCTTGGCCAAAAACAATTATGAAAAAATTCAACCTCTTGGTTTTGTCATATTTTCGTGGGCTAGCCTTTAAATTTAGCTAAAAATTTATCATTCGTGAAAATCCGCCCCTTCCCTTAGAGAAAGCTGATGAAACTTCAAGGACAACCCTACAATGCCTTTCTAAGCATTGCCATAAAAAATCATAAAACATTCAACCATTTTATTTTGTCATATTTTCGTATAGCCTTAGAACTTAGCTAAAAATTCATCGTTGGACAAAAATTGCCCTTTGTCTTAAAGAAACCCGATGAAACTTCAGGCACAACCCTACAAAACATTTCTAATCTTGGCCATAAAAAATCATGAAAAAATTTAACAGCTTGGTTTTGTCATATTTTCATGGGCTATATAGCCTTGAAATTTGGCTAAACATTCATCGTTGGTGAAAATCTGCCCATTCCCTTGGAGAAATCTGTTGAAACTTCAGGGAAAACCCTACAATGCCTTTCTAAGCCTTTCCGTAAAAAATCATACAAAAATTCAACTGCTCGGTTTGGTCATATTTTTGTGGGCAAAATTGATCGATGGACAAAATCTACCCCTTCTCTTAGAGAAATCTGACAAAATTTTAGGGACAACTGTACAATGCATTTCTAAGCTTGGCCGTAAAAATCATGGAAAAATTCAACCGCTCGGTTTTATCATATTTTCATGGGCTATAGCCTTCAAATTTGGCTAAAAATTTATCATTGGTGAAAATTTATCCCTTCCCTTGGAGAAATCTGATTGAACTTCAAGAAAATTCCTACAATGCCCTTTTATAACACCCCAAACTTCAAATTTGGCTAAAAATTCATTGTTAGAGGAAATCTGTCCTTTTATAACACCCCAAACTTTAAAGAAAACAATTTATTGAATAATGGTAATTAATTATTTATGGTCCAATAATTGTGGGAGAATTAATTTGACATTAGAGGTAAATTATCGGTAAATTAAGATTTACCGGAACCGGGTGATTTAACAGACGATGTGGGACCCACTTGGTCAAATTAGATATTTGATAGGCCAAAGCTGACTCAACACTAGGCCAAATATGGATCTTGGCCCACAACGGGATTTTTATGATTCAATGAGGGTATTTGTTTTGAATCAAAATAGTGGGAGACAACATATTTATTTAATGACCAAAATTTAAAAATGTTTTAAATAGAAGTGATAGATTTGCATGTAATTTGTTTTAGAATGACCATGACAAACCAAAAGGTCAATGAGTATGGATGTATGTGGGGCTATTGGAATAATAACTAGATATGTTTTTCAGCACTTCAACATACTAATTAAAAGGTCAATGAGTATGGATTTATGTAACATAAGTTAGAAAGTCTTTGAAAAGTTCAAAATAAAGTGAAAAACCAAATTTACAAGACAATTAAAGCTCTTGATTAGATCAAAATAGCAAATAATTTGAGCTACAAGTTTGATAACTATCTAATAGAGTGAGAGATTACCTCTTAACTCATTCCTCATGAAATGCCATAATAACATCTCTACGGGGAAAAGTCAAACCTTGTTAGACATAGTTTGATTATTGATTATTATCAAACATCTCTAACTCCTTCAACATTCCTTTATTAACAAAATTTCCACACTTAACCATGTTCCATCTTAGAATTTCTTAAAGAAACCATATATGATATGGACTAGGAAGAAACCTAGTATGTCTTTACTAATAATTTGGAATTCTTTTATAAAGCATCCAACTCTGACAAGGTCAGATCTAAATTGGATAAATGTCTTTTGTGAGATATCCAAAGAAAGCTAAGGGTTATCATTTCTACAATCCATCTAAGAATAAAAGGCTTGTTGCTTAGAATGTTGTATTCTTGAATAAGAGTACATCCCTTAAAGAATCAGTGGGAGAATAGTAGAACTTGAAGAAATTCAAGTATCACAAAGCATTCAAAAGTCAAGGATGGACTTGGAGTAGAAATCACAAAGTGTTGTGACATCCTTAGCTCTGGTAGCACAAGACTTGCGTAAGATCAAATAGGATATGTCACCAAACCTGAAAGATATGGATATCGTATAAATCAGGAAAAAGGCATATTTCTAAATGACCAAGCTTCTTATGAAGAGGCCAATGCAAGTTTAGATTCTAAGACACGGCATAAGACCATGGGATTTGAAATAGGTTCCATGTATATTAACAAGGTATGAACCTTGGTTGATGCACCTAAAGGGTAAAACCTATAGGATGCAAGTGAGTTTTCAAAAGGAAAACTAAATATGGATTGTAATAAGACTACCTTCAAAAGCAAGATTGACAAAATTCAATTAGCTTAAAACCCATTTAGATCCTACTTATTGTAGCAGTATACCACCATTATGAGATATGATAGATAAATGTCAAGATGGAAATCATCTTAAGGATGTGTATATGACATAACCTAAAGGCCTTTTATGCCTGAAAAATCTAGGAAGGTATGTGAACTACAAATGTTCCATTTATGGACTAAAGCAAGCTTTTGGAAGCCAGAATCTTCATTAAAGAATGAAGATAAATCTTATGACTATAAAAGGGTTAGTAACTACATAATTATAGTTTTAATATTACATGTAGAAGATATGCTTCTTCTAGAACTAATATTCTCATTCTATAATTAAGAATATCCTTAAACACTTGAGAAGGATTAAGGATTTGATCTTGATAAATGAAAGATGAGCTCGTTGTAAAGGTTACACTGATGCCAATCTTCTGATTAATATGAAAGACTTAAGATTGCAATCAAAATATATAGTTTGTCAAGATGGTTGCGATGTATGTTTGAAAGGTTCAAAGAAAAAACAGTCCTTTGTTCTACTTGTTAGGGAATCCCTAGTATGTGAGCAGCGGAAATACAAGGATTCCCATAGGATTTGTAAAGCACCGTGTTTCAAAGCATAAGACAAACATACACAAGAAAAACTTCATTTTTTAGGATTACCTCTTGAAGAACACCGAAGCAGTCGTAGCCTCATCCTTTAGGAGTCCACACGAGCACTCCCACCAGAATCGCAACACGTGCCAACTGCTAGTTTGACGGCGTATAGCTCTTGTAACTTTTACGAATTTGTGTCTCTCTTTAGTGAACGGCCTATGAGCATCTTATGCTCTATTTATAGGCTTAGGTTTGACCTAATTTATTCTCTCTAAAGAGTGGGCTCCTTACTCATTCTAAATGAGTTAGGCCCAATAGCTTTATTTTAGCCCAACTAAAATAAAACAAAACATTTTCTGATGGGCTTACTCTATGTATGTGAACCTATAGGTAAAATACCCGGTCATATTAATAATAAATTATTATATTATTAATATAAAATAAGAACGACATCTAGCAATGTATTATTATGTCTAAATATTATTTAATATCAACATAACCTATAAGTGATAATTATTTTATATGTTTGTTCCTTTTGTCACGATATCCTAATTGGGCCCAAGGCATGGTCGCGTCATCCTTGTACGGCCCAATTTATTTTACTTGGTACCGGAGTAGACTTGATCTTAGTAAATATCTAATATTTATTCTTTCTAGCATGGCCATGCATTTCCTTAGTCTTACTCCATCAAGTGGCTTATAGATATCACTCCTGTCACATAGGAGAGACAAATCCCATCTACATCACTCACATCCCTCTACATAATTTGTTCATTGCCTAATCATAACCTTTATAGTCCTCTTGTTATAGAAGACGTTTACTTGTATTAAAACAACAAACTCCGCATGTAGGAATCGTAGTGACTTCAGGTCAAAAGACTATATATACCATTATCACATTGAGAATCGTTTATGACATTCATGTAACGATCCATGCAATGTTCTCATGGTGGGTTTGTCCAGTACATCATTACTCTTAATGTGTACCTGTGTGAAGACTTGATATCATCCATATCTATGATCTGTGAGATTAGGTCATCAGTACACTCACACACTAGTCTCAATGTATTTGCATGTCCCCATGTAAATACTTGACTAAGGACATTTTAGGAATAACTTTCATATGACCTATTACTCCAAGGATAAATATGTTTTAAAACAATTTTAAACTGAAATACTTATTTTATTGATAAACAGAAAAGTGATACAAATGAAAAAGCATAAAAGCTCATAGTGCATACACCAACAATCTCCCACTTCTACTAGTGCCAATCAGACATTTGCCTAATGCCTAATGATCTAGTGTGCCCCTCATGTTTTGTTGTGTAAGAGGTTTTGTGAGTGGGTCAACAATATTCTCATCAATATGCACCTTACATAAGTTTACATCTCCTCAGTCAAGTATCTCTCGAATGAGATGAAATTGCCTAAGTATATGCTTGGATCGTTGATGTGATCTAGGTTCCTTAGCTTGTGTGATTGTGCCACTATTGTCACAGTAGAGACTTATAGGGTCTATAATGCTAGGAACAATCCTAAGTTCTGTTATGAACTTCTTGATCCATACTGCCTCTTTTGCAGCATTTGAGGCAGCAATATACTCAGACTCTGTAGTAGAATCAATAACTGTCTCTTGCTTTGAACTCTTCCAGCTTACAGCGTCACCATTTAGACAAAACATATACCCAAATTACAATCTTGAATCATCCTTATCAGTTTGGAAGCTAACATCAGTGTAACCTTTTATAATGAGCTCTTCTTCCCCTCCATATATCAAGAATGAATCCTTAGTTTTTCTTAAGTACTTTAGGATATTCTTGACAGTAGTCTAGTGACTTTCACCGGGATCAGACTAGTATCTGCTCGTCATGCTTAAAGCGTACGAGACATCTGGTCGGGTACATATCATGGCATACATGATTGATCCAATAGCAGATGCATATGGAATATTATTCATCCATTCTCTCTCTTCTTTAGTGGAAGGAGATTAAGCTTTTGATAAGCTTATGCCATGAGCCATAGGCAAAGTTCCTTTCTTGGAATCTTGCATGTTAAACCTTTTTAACACTTTGTCTATGTATATATTCTGACTTAGGCCAAGAAGTTTTCTTGATCTATCTCTATAGATCTTAATTCCCAACACATAGGTTGCTTCACCTAAGTCTTTCATAGAAAAACAGTTTCCCAACCAACTCTTCATATACTGAAGAGTAGGAATGTTATTTCCAATAAGTAGTATATCATCAACATACAGGACCAGAAAAACAATTGTTCAGTCTATAGGTTTTACCCCTTCAGGTGCATCAACCAAGTGCCAAACTTGATTAATGTACATGGAGTCCATTTCAGATTCCATGGCTTCTAGCCATTTCTTAGATTCTGGACTTGCAATGGCCTCTTCATAAGATGTTGGCTCATTTTGATCCATTAGCAATACGTCTTCTTCCTGAGTTACAAGAAATCTATATCTTTTAGGTTGTTGACGTATTCTACCTGATCCACACAAGTCTTATCTACTGGAGCTGGTGTTATCACAACAATTTGTGGGTCTTGCTCCATTTCCACCATTGGCTCTTCAATGCATTGTGAGTCTTGAATTTTTTCAAGTTCTACTTTCCTCCTACTGATTCTTGTAGAGATGAATTCCCTTTCCAAGAATACAGCATACCGAGTAACAAACACTTTGCCCTCGGTAGGATTGTAAAAATAATAACCCTTAGTTTCTTTTGGGTATTGTTAGTCCTCAAATTTTCAATAAAAGCTTTAATAAAAATTTCATAAAAATTACAAAAATTAGTTTAATTTGTTAGAAAATTAGGATTTAAATTCAATAAATGGATGTTGTTGGAAATAATCTGCCCTTGATCAATTTTCTCTAAGTTTTGCAGTGAAAAAGTTAAGAAATCAAGAAAAAATTACACTGGAGGAGCTGACGCGTAGCCTCACCCCACGCATAGCATCAACAACTATTTTTGATGCTAACGCTACACGTCACAGCCACGTGTAGCGTTAGTGCTGCGTGGTCTCCACGCCCACTTTGGCCAACCACTCCACTTGGACCCAATAATGGGCACCCCACTCAGCATGAAAGGCCAAAACTCGATGGAAACATGTCCACGTAGCCAGGCATGCTCAAATTTAATAATTTGAAGTGGCCATTATCAAGTATTTAATGGAGGCTGAGTCAGGGGTGTGACGCGTCGTGTCACACTGACGCGTAGCGTCACACTGACGTGTAGCGTCAGCACCCTTGCTCAGCCCTATAAATAGGGCCATCCAACACCATTCTATCATCCCATAATATCCCATAGCATCCCATTCTCTTCTTTTCTCTCTTGTGCTCGACTTTGAGTACTTCTTTTGTGAGTTATAGTTCTAGAATAGTTTTTTAGATACTTGAGTGTGTTTTGGTGTATTGTGATCGTTGTATCGTGAAGTTCCCATCGTCTTCGTAATGTCAAACTCTGTAAGTGTTGTTTTTACTTTCACCATGTGTAACTAATTTGTTTATGTTGGAATTGGTGAACTAATCTATTGAGTATAATGTTTTGAATTCGACCTCTACATGTTTATGATTCAAGTCCATGTTAGTATTTCAACCTTTTATTAATATGAACGTCAAACGGGAGAATGATTTTCATGTGCATTGAAACTTGTTTTATTAGTATGAATGTCAAACGGGAGAATGAATGTTCATGCCATATTGAAACTTGTTTTGACGAAAGTAAAAAGTTGGAATACCCTTGGTATCTTAATTCTATAGGGGTTGTTAACCATTGTTGTCATAAGGCCAGGTCTTAATGCAAGTTTTTACTAAGAAAGCTCACGAGGGATCGGACTTTACGGTGAATTCTTAGAATTTATATCACGAGGGATCGGTTATAATGATTTTAAGCTGCAATGACATGAAACTTGATGATTAAATATGCATGTCTTGAGTTCCTCATTGTTATTCTAGATTAGGGATCCAATTTCCAACATAATTTGTTTATCTGTGTTTATCTCAAGTATCTTACCTATTCTAGATTGCAACTCAACTTTTTAGATAGATTTTATTTTCTTTTTATCTTATGAACCACTCAATCATGCTATCCTGTGAATATTGTATAAATTGTATATAAATCATTCTTTTGTCTATAACTTCCTTCATATTTACCATAGTAAATAGAAAATTACTGTTGTTATTATAACATCCTAAGTTTTAGAAAAAAAATTTCATGAATTAATTGGGAAATAACCTGGATCCTTCATAAAACACTCCTATATATGAAGATATAAGAGCTGGTCCCATGGCCAAGAAGAAGGAGAAAAAAAAGAAGGCAAGGAATTAAAAACCATTCACACGGAAACACAGATAGCGCCTGAGCGGACCACCACACAGCGTACACTTACTCAAGCGAAGCATGAATCCGCCTGGGCGAGACGCCCAACTCGCCCGAGCGATACCGCGACGACGCCTTCCAGCAACCCACATTCGCTGGAGCGAATCCTTCAATCACTGAAGCGAGGAGTCTCACTCAGTTAATCCCTCACTCGGCATCGACACATCCATACATTTGGTAAACGACTAAGTCCACTCGGAATTCACTCCTAAAGCAACTCGGTATGAGGGGTTCCAACACTCAGGGATCGACTCCCACGCCTACCTTCTGTAACATAGTCTTTTATATTTATCCACCAAGGTACATACTAGATTCGCTCGGTAAGTAGGGGACTTTCCACTCGGATTCTATAGACTCTCACTCGGAATATTTCCCGCTCGGGCTTATACACGTTTTCACTCGAAATTAGTTAAGCCTATGCGCTCGGGATTCTTTCCACTAAGTTACTCACCAGGATGTCATTGGAGGAAATTTCCCTAAGAATCCGTCTAAGTGTTTCCCTCTCGGGGAACTCATGTGAGTGAATCTCACTCAAATTTCATACTTGCATTTACTCGGAAATCCTCAGGCCTATATTCATTCGGAGAATAGCAGCTAACTCACTCGGCATACTACAATGTGATCACTCGGATTATAATTATCCTACGCTTAGAGTACATTCCTTTCCAAACCACTCCATTAATTCCTCCTTCAAACGGGGAATCACTCGGGATCTTTTCACTCGGGAGTACAAGCTCTTCCTCACTCGGCTTACATATAATCTTTCACTCGGAATCATTCAGATTCATAACCACCCATAAACATACTAACCTCCTACGCTCGCACGACATACTCATGCTTCCATATTCACTACTCGGACATCACTCATAGTATAGAAGGATACACAACATGTATATAAATGAAAGCATTCAAATAGTTACAAGAGTTTCATCATGACTTCCGTTACCCGCTGCTGTTCAAGATCTAACGTAAAGACTAAAACCAAAACATGAGCCGGCCAAGGCTTAACAGGACCTTACACACGGTATATACATATACATATATATTCAAAAGCACTCGGCTGTTTTGTTCTACACTCAGCTCCTTCTTCATCCTTCATTCCGAGAGATGTTCACTGAAAATGTAACCACTGCAGGGGTGAGCTTTCACAGGTAAAATAACAATCAAGGACTCGGTATCAGTGCCAATACACATACTCACTTCATTCAATCTTTTTCAAGTCAATTAAGGTTAGAGAATCAGAATATTATCTATGGCACACATACAACACATACAAATGTCCACACACTCAGAAATCATTCATAACAGTCAACCCGTGCTATGCGTACTGTTCTAATTAACCTCATATCTACATGCATGCCTGCAGATCCGACTCGAGTGATGACTTCCAGTTACAGTTTCTTTTCTACTGGCCCCTCGTCCCTCAACTCTTCCCGTGTGGTACCGGCCTCCCATAGGCGTCTCGAGACTCCTCTCTAGCTCCTACGGCTACCACGAGCCCTCTCGGTATCTAGCCAAGGTCTATAGCTGGAAGTCATTCCCTCAGACTCATGACCTTCCACGGGTCACCCCACTCTTACATATGCAGCTAATGCATTTTCCAGTAAGCACCATCACACAACTGATACTTCCTTCGTAACCATAAGTAGAACAGATTCAACACAACCTTTACATTTATTTTAACAGTTATACCAATACGCACAACAATCGGGCAATCAAGTAATATCATTTGACAAATCAACTAACGAGCACACATTCATACTTCACAGTGTTAACAAAGATGGAACCATGCATTTCATACGTCATTATCAAAGGCTAACAGTCTACATTACCACCATCTTGATTGCATACAACTACTATATAACCACTGTAAAAAACACAGAATCCAAAATCAATGATCATGCACAAGATCCTGTCGTCATAAACACATGCATACACTCAAGCAGTACATTCATCCGGTACCGTTCGTGGACCATGCATTTGACATGCAAGCGCCTCCTACCTTCGGAGGGAACCTCAAGAAGCTTTTCTGCTCTCGTTGTTGGATCTGACGCCCTTCTTCCGATTCGTTCAGCCTTCCTTCACCCCGACGTACTCTGTACTCGGTTCTGGAATGAAGCGTTGTTCTTCCTCTGCCTCAACGATCGTTCTTCACCAGTTGGAGGGCTCTGACCTTCTTCCGGCACTGTCGTCGTGAAGAACAAAAACAGGGGAGGAAAAGAAGATAGAGATGAAGAAGAAAAGAGAGAATGAAGTAGTGGGAGAAGTTTTTGCACCCACGGTAATGCAGGGTACGTATATATGTATACGCATGTGAGGGGAAAGAGTGGGATGGGAAAGCGTGAGTCGCAGTCCACTCACACCTTCCGCCACTCACAAACAGCCATATTCCACCAACTAAGTCCAATCAGTTTGTCACTAACTCACAAGCTACATTGGTTATGATTAACAATTAATTCTTTACTTTGCATTCAGGTTTTTATCGTTTAATTTTCATTCGGTAATTAACTTCGGAATTGGGATGTTACAGTTCTCCCCCACTCAAAAGAATTTCGTCCTCGAAATTCAGTCGGTAACTCACCTTAGTAAACAATTCGGGGTACTGCTGCCTCATAGTGTCTTCGCGTTCCCAGGTACGAGAGGTAGTATTTCCTTGTTGCCACTCCACTTCGACCAGCTGTACATTTTTGGTCCTCAAACGCTTCACCGTTCGGTCCACGATTCTGATCGGTGTAGTCACAGTGGTCAGGTCTTCCTTGACTTCCACTTCATCATCCGACATTGCGTGGCTGGGGTCATGTAGATACTTCCTTAGTTGAGACACATGAAACACGTCATGCAATCGAGATAAGTGAGTCGGTAGTGCTATACGATACGCCACGGAACCGACTCGTTCCAACACCTCATAAGGTCCAATGTATCAAGGGCTTAACTTCCTGCTCTTCAAGGCTCGCCCGACCCCTTTACGCGGTGAAGTCCTTAAAAATACCTTGTCTCCGACTGAAAACTCTAATGGTTTGGTTCACTCATCGTAGTAGCTCTTTTGCCTGTCTTGAGATGCCTTCATCTTCTCTCTTATCACTCAGATCTATTCCGAAGTTTGCTTAACAATCTCTAGTCCCAATAGCAGACTCTCACCCGTTTCTGACCAGCAAAGCGGGGTTCGGCACCTTCGACCATACAACGCTTCGTAGGGTGCCATTCCAATGCTGCTGTGATGGCTGTTATTGTACGTAAACTTAATCAAGGGAAGGTACTGCTCCCATTCTCCACCGTGTTCCAACACACACGCTCTTAACAAGTCCTCCAGGCTTTGAATCGTTCGCTCGGATTGTCCATCCGATTGGGGGTGATAGGCAGAGCTAAGCCAAAGTTTAGTGCCCATTTCTTGATGCAGGCTGGTCCAAAATCGGGACGTGAATCTAGGATCCCTATCTGATATGATGGAAGTCGGTATACCATGCAGTCGGACGATCTCTTGAATGTAGATCCGTGCTAACCTATGCATTGGATACTTCATGTTCACAGGCAGGAAGTGTGCACTTTTCGTCAGTCGGTCAATAATGACCCAAATTGCATCATGGCCTGCTTGGTTTTTGGGCAACCCCATGACAAAGTCTATAGCAATTGAGTCCCATTTCCACACGGGAATCTCCAGGGGCTGCAACGCACCATACGGCTTTTGGTGCTCGACCTTCGACTTTTGACAGGTGATACACCAAGCCACGTATTCTGCCACATCCTTCTTTAGTCCTGGCCACCAGAACTGTGTTCTCAGGTCATGGTACATCTTCGTGGCTCCCGGGTGGATACTTAACAAGCTCTTGTGTGCCTCATCAAGCACCATTCTCCTTAATTCTCCTCCACCCGACACGTATATTCTGTTTCTTACTCGGAAAACCCCATCCATTCCCTTGGTCAAGGACAGATCCTTACCTTTGGTCTGAGTCTCCTTCATCTTGGTCAAGTAGGAATCCGACTGCTGCTGCTCGTACACGGATTTCAAGAAGTCATTAGCAATTCTCAGCGTGCCGATCGTCATTTTCTGAGAGGAGGAGGTGTCAACATACAAGTTCATGTCTCAGAACTGTTCCAATAGTTCTACCTCCTTCACCATCATCACTGCCATATGAAGAGATTTCCGACTCAATGTGTCGGCAACAACATTTGCCTTGCCCGGGTGGTACTTTAACTCGAAGTCATAATCCTTTAGAAATTCCATCCATCTCCTCTGCCTCATATTCAGCTCCTTCTGATCGAACAAGTATTTGAGGCTCTTGTGATCACTGTATACTTCGAATCTGGACCCGAACAAATAATGTCTCCAGATTTTTAACGCGAACACCACAGCTACCAACTCTAAATCGTGGGTCGGATAATGCTGCTCGTGTGGTCTCAATTGCCGAGAGGCATACGCTATCACTCGGTCCTTCTGCATTAGCACGCACCCTAATCCGAGTCTTGATGCATCACAATAAACCACGAAGCTCTCTTGCAAGTCAGGTAATGCCAGCACTGGTGCAGCCGTCAACTTGTTCTTCAGCTCTCGGAAACTTCCCTCACACTCGGGACTCCACATGAAGGGAATGTTTTGCCGAGTCAATTTAGTCAGTGGCAAAGCCAACTTAGAAAAACCCTCAATGAATCTTCTATAATAGCCTGTCAGGCCCATAAAGCTCCTTATCTCTGAGGCCGACTTGGGTCTCTCCCATGTCATTATGGCTGCCACCTTCGAAGGGTCTACCGAGACACCTTGCTCGGAAATCACATGTCCGAGGAAGTGGATCTTATCCATCCAAAATTCGCATTTTGAAAGCTTCACAAATAACTGCTTCTCCTTTAACACTTGGAGTACCGCTCGGAGGTGTTCTTCATGCTCTTCGGAAGTCTTAGAATAGACTAGGATGTCATCAATGAAAACAACTACGAATCGGTCTAAATAGGGGTGGAATATGCTGTTCATGTAATTCATGAAGACAGTAGGGGCGTTCGTCACACCGAACGGCATCACTACATACTTGTAGTGACAATACCGAGTCCTAAAGGCAGTCTTTGGGATATCCGAGTCCTTCACTCGGATTTGGTGGTATCCCGATCGCAGGTCGATCTTTGAGAAGACTGAGGCCCCACGCAGTTGGTCAATTAAGTCATCAATTCTGGGCAGCGGGTAACGATTCTTAATTGTGAGTTTGTTCAGCTGTCGGTAGTCTATACAAAGTCTCATGCTGCCATCCTTCTTCTTAACAAGAAGCACAGGTGCGCCCCATGGTGATACACTCGGCCTAATGAATTGCTTTCCGAGTAACTCATCTACTTGCTTCTTCAACTCGGTTAATTCAGTTGGGGACATTCTATAAGGTGCACTAGAGACTGGCTCGGCCCCAGGGATCAAGTCTATAGAGAATTCGACTTCTCCATTGGGAGGGACACTCGGTATGTCTTCAGGGGACACTTCTGGAAATTCATAGACGATCGGGATTTTGTTCACTCGGGTTTTACTCTCACCCTCAGTTAGACAAAGCATCATGAACAGTTGTTAGCCCGTCGGTTGTAACCGGGCTTTGTGAATTGGCAAGCGCACCAATCGTTTGTAGTTTTCGAAATTTAGATATCGTTCCACTGGGATTGAAAGTCCAATAACAACAGTAATCTTATATTTACTATGGTAAATATGAAGGAAATTATGAACAAAAGAATGATTTATGTACAGTTTATACAATATTCACAAGATAGCATGGTTGAGTGATTCATAGGATAAAAATAAAATAAAATCTATCTAAAAAAGTTGAGTTGTAATCTAGAATAGGTAAGATACTTGAGATAAACACAGATAAACAAATTATGTTGGAAATTGGATCCCTAATCTAGAATAACAATGAGGAACTCAAGACATGCATATTTAATCATCAAGTTTCATGTCATTGCAGCTTAAAATCATTATAACCGATCCCTCGTGATATGAATTCTAAGAATTCACCGTAAAGTCCGATCCCTCGTGAGCTTTCTCAGTAAAAACTTGCATTAAGACCTGGCCTTATGGCAACAATGGTTAACAACCCCTATAGAATTGAGATACCAAGGGTATTCCAACTTTTTACTTTCGTCAAAACAAGTTTCAATACGGCATAAATAATCATTCTCCCATTTGACATTTACACTAATAAAACCAGTTTCGATACACATGAAAATCATTCTCCCGTTTGACGTTCATATTAATAAAAGGTTGAAATACTAACATGGACTTGAATCATAAACATGCAGAGGTCGAATTCACAACATTATACTCAATAGATTAGTTCACCAATTCCAACATAAACAGATTAGTTACACATGGTAAAAGTAAAAACAACACTTACAGAGTTTGACATTACGAAGAAGACGATGGAAACTTCACGTTACAACGATCACAATACACCGAAACACACTCAAGTATCTAGAAAACTATTCTAGAACTACAACTCACAAAAGAAGTACTCAAAGTCGAGCACAAGAGAGAAGAGAAGAGAAGTGTATGGAATGGGATGTGTTGAATGGTGTTGGATGGCCCTATTTATAGGGCTGAGCAAGGGTGCTGACGCTACGCGTCCCTGTGACGCTACGCGTCAGACCCCTGACTCAGCTTCCATTAAGCAGCTGATAATGGCCACTTCAAATAATTAAAATCAATCATGCTTGGCCACTTGGACGTGTTTCCACTGTAATTTGGCCATTTGTGATGAGAGGGGTGGCCCTTGTGCTGAGTGGGGTGCCCATTATTGGGTCCAAGTGGGGTGGTTGGCCAAAGTGGGAGTGGAGACTGCGCAGCACTGACGCTACGCATGGGTTTGATGCGTAGCGTCAGCATCAAAAGTAGCTCTTGATGCTACGCGTGGGGTGAGGCTACGCGTCAGCTCCTCCAGTGTAATTTTCTCTTGATTTCTTAACTTTTTCACTACAAAACTAGAGAAAATTGATCAAGGGCAGATTATTTCCAACAACACTCATTTATTGAATTTAAATCCTAATTTTCTAACAAATTAAACTAATTTTTATAATTTTTATGAAATTTTTATTTTAGATTTTATTGAAAATTTGAGGACTAACAAATACCCCCAACTTGAGACATTGCTCGTCCTCGAGCAAGAGAGAAAAATAAGAAGAATAAAAATTTGAAATCAAATTTTTAAGTTAGTCTGAAAATTTATCACAAAAAATAATTACACAATTTCAACTATTTTGTAATAATCAAAAACTGATATCAAATATAACAAAGGTTCAATGATAAAATTATTTACAATATTCTATTAACAATCACGCAGAATTTCAGGCTTACCTCACAAGTGTTTATCTCTATGCAATTGGTAACCTGTTTCACTCAATCAATCATAAAATCAAACGAATTTAACTTTGTTTGTCATCTAATCAATGGTTATTTATACAGAGTTAATTCGGAAATCACAAGGTCTTTTCACGGGTTGTAATGAGGCTTGGTTTACAAGAATCAATGGTTTTTCTTGGAATTCAAAAACCTGAAATCATAAAAGAGCATTTTACAATCCTTAGGCTTTCTCTTGATCCAAACTCTCATTTATTTTTTTATTGATGAAAAATAAATACCCCCAACTTGATTCTTTTCACTATTTTTGACTTTTCTCTTCCATATTTTCTTTTTGAAAAGAATCAAGTTGCTTATTTTCACTCCCCATTTTTGTGAGAACACTCAAAATATTTTTCATTTATTTCAACTGCTCTTTTAATCAATCAAGTATAGGGAATGGTAAAAACAAATTTAGGCTATAAGGGTACCAAAGAATTTTATTTTAGGCTCAAATGGGCTTGCAAAGGATAAAAGACTTTTTACCAAGGTAAGCTGTTTGGCCCAAGGTTTCGTTTCACCAATAAATGTGCCTTGATCATTTTCCCGAATTCTCTGTACAACAACACACATCAGAGATTAAAGCAAAATCAATTCGAATTGAAAATATGTCGATTAAAACCCTCAAGTGTGTAAAAAGGATCTCTCAACTCACCGGGTTATTTGAAATTTTGCTTGATGGTTAATAAACTTATTGTAATTAAATTTATCAAAATTCCTAAGTTATAAAGAATCAAAAATTGATTTTAACAAAATTGGTTTTATTGTGTAAAAACTCTAAGTGTATAAACTAACTTACTAACGAAAATCTGATTCATTTATTTATTTTTTTTTTTCACATATATATGAAAAACATTAAAAATAACGAGAAAAGAATGGGTTGCCTCCCATTGAGCGCTAGATTTAATGTCTCCAGCCTGACATTCCTGCATTTCAAAGGTCAGTTAAAAGATAACTGGTGGTAATTTTGTTAATTTCACCACCCAAATATAGTTTTAACCTTTGGCCATTTACCATCCAACTTCTTTTGGAAGTTGGATCTTCAATTTCCACTGCTCCATATGGTTTGACTTCTTTAATCAAAAACGGGCCTGACCATTTTGATTTCAATTTTCCAGGAAACAATTTTAATCTTGAATTGAACAATAAAACTTGCTGACCTGGTGTGAAGTGTCTTTTCTTTAACTTTTTATCATGGTAAGCTTTCACCTTACTTTTGTAGCACCTGGATGATTCATAGGCATTGTTCCTCATTTCTTCTAACTCTAGAAGCTGTAGCTTTCTTTTATCTGCTGCTGCATTTTGATCGAAATTGAGGAATTTTAAAGCCCAATATGCTTTATGCTCCATTTCAACTGGGAGGTGACATGATTTTCCATAAACCATCTGAAAAGGAGAAAGACCAATTGGTGTTTTAAATGCAGTTCTGTATGCCCAGAGTGCATCATCAAGTTTTTGTGACCAATCCTTTCTGGAAGATGACACAGTTTTTTCCAGAATCCTTTTCACTTCCCGATTTGAAATCTCTGCTTGCCCATTGGTTTGTGGATGATATGTTGTGGCTACCTTATGCTTTACTCCATAATGTTGTAATACTTTCTGAAGAATTTTATTGCAAAAGTGTGAACCACCATCACTGATTAAAGTTCTTGGTGTCCCAAATCTGCAAAAAATATTTTTCTTCAAGAAATTCACAACAGTTTTAGTATCAGCATTGGGAGTAGATATTGCTTCCACCCACTTTGAAACATAATCTACTGCCAAAAGAATGTATTGATTTGAGTATGAGTTAGGAAAAGGTCCCATGAAGTCAATTCCCCAACAATCAAATACCTCAACTTCTTGTATATTTGTAAGAGGCATTTCTTGCCTTCTTCCAACATTACCTGTTCTTTGGCAGTTATCACAAGATTGAACAAATAAGTGAGCATCTTTAAAAAGAGAGGGCCAGTACAAACCTGATTGGAGAACTTTTGTAGATGTTCTTTCATCATTAAAATGTCCTCCGTATGGTGATTTATGACAATGCCACAACACATCTTTTATTTCCCAGTCAGGCACACAACGTCGTAACAAATTATCCGCTCCAATTTTGAATAAATGAGGGTCATCCCAAACAAAGTATCTAGCATCTCTAAAAAATTTTTTTCTTTGTTGCCAAGTCAAATCATTTGGAAGAACTCCTGCTGCTTTGAAATTGGCCATGTCAGCAAACCATGGCCGCTGTGTTATTTTGAAAAGTTTTTCATCTGGGAATTCTTCCAAAATTTCTCTTTCTTTAACAGTAACCTCATTATTCACTAATCTAGAAAGATGGTCAGCTACCATATTTTCACTACCCTTTTTATCTTTGATTTCAAGATCATATTCTTGAAGGAGCAAAATCCATCTGATCAACCGAGGTTTAGAATCAGGTTTAGTTAAAAGATACTTGATTGCAGCATGATCAGTAAAAATAATTATTTTTGAGCCAATCAAGTAAGATCGAAATTTTTCTAAAGCATACACTATGGCTAGTAATTCTTTTTCAGTAGTTGCATAATTTATTTGATTTTCATTCAAAACTTTACTAGCATAATGTATGACTTTGAAAACTTTCTCGTATCTTTGACCTAAAACTGCTCCAACAGCATAATCACTTGCATCACACATAAGTTCAAAGGGTAGATTCCAATTAGGAGCAACAATTACAGGAGCAGTAACCAATTTTTCTTTCAAGGAATTAAAAGCTTTAAGACATGCTTCATCAAATTTAAATTCAACATCTTTATTTAGAAGGTTTGATAAGGGTTTTGCAATTTTTGAAAAATCTTGAATAAACCTTCTGTAAAATCCAGCATGTCCTAAAAAACTTCTAATACTTTTTACATTCACAGGAGGAGGGAGTTTAGAAATTACCTCTACTTTGGCTTGGTCAACTTCAATGCCTCTAGAAGAAATTTTATGACCAAGTACAATTCCTTCTTTCACCATGAAGTGACATTTCTCCCAATTAAGTACTAAATTTGTCTCAATACACCGCTTCAGTACGGTGTCCAGGTTGGATAGACATGTTTCAAATGAATTTCCAAAAACTGAGAAGTCATCCATGAAAATTTCAATGCTCTTTTCAATTAAATCTGCAAAAATAGCAAACATACATCTTTGAAAAGTAGCAGGTGCATTACATAATCCAAATGGCATTTTTCTGTAAGCAAATATGCCAAAAGGACATGTAAAGGCAGTTTTTTCCTGATCAAGAGGATCAACAGCAATTTGATTATATCCAGAATAACCATCAAGAAAGTAATAATATTCCTGTCCAGATAATCTTTCAAGCATTTGATCCATAAAAGGTAATGGAAAATGATCTTTTCTTGTTGCTTGATTTAATTTTCTATAATCAATACACATTCTCCAACTGGTGACAGTTCTTGTAGGAATTAGTTCATTTTTTTCATTAACAATTACTGTCATACCACCTTTTTTTGGAACAACTTGAACAGGACTTACCCATGTACTATCAGAAATTGGATAGATAATACCTGCTTTCAACAATTTCAAAACCTCTTTTTTGGTTACCTCTTTCAAAGTTGGATTGAGGCGTCTTTGAGGTTGAGCAATAGGCTTGAAATTATCTTCCAACAAGATTTTGTGCATGCAGTATGATGGACTTATACCTTTCAAATCCTCAAGTGTCCACCCAATTGCTTCTTGATTGCTCTTTAATACTTCCACCAGTTTTTCTTCCTCTGTTTCACTCAACAAATTACTAATGATAACTGGTTTCAAATTACCTTCTTTCAAAAAATGTATTTCAGATTGGAAGGCAACACTTTTAATTCAGGTTTCTGGATCTCTTCAGTAGGTGATTCTTGAATTTCTTCAATCTTTCTTGATTCAAAGGAAATTTCTTTCCCGTGATCAAATTCTTCAAGATATCTTTCAATCTGTTTTTCCTCTTCTTCATCCAAAAATTCAACTGAGTTAGTCAATAACTTATTTAATGGGTCAGAAATAATCATACCTTTTGATAAGGAGAGATAAGTTTCATCAAGGACGTCTACTTTGAAACAATCTTGCTTTGGGTTGGGATGTTTCATTGCCTTGAAGACATCAAAATTTACTTCCTCATCATGCACTCTTACTGCTAACTTCCCATTGTCCACATCAATTAGTACTCGAGCAGTTTTCATGAATGGTCTTCCAAGAATTAGAGGAACATCAGCATCCTCTTCCATGTCTAGGATCACAAAATCCACAGGAAAGTAGAACTTGTCAACCTTTACAAGCACATCTTCTACAATCCCATAAGGTCTCTTGATGGATTTATCAGCTAATTGCAGAGTCATCTTTGTCTGCTGTGGATCAAGATCACCGATACGCTTCATCATACTTAGGGGCATTAGATTGATGCTCGCCCCTAAGTCTAATAAAGCTTTACCGATATTTACTCCCCCAATAGAGACAGGAATAGTGAATTTACCAGGATCTTTGGATTTTTCTGGCATCTTGTATTGTAGAATAGCGCTGCAGCTTGCTTCAAGTTCTACAATCTCTTCATCATACTTCCTTTTCTTTGTAAGCAGTTCTTTCATAAACTTAGCATATGTAGGCATCTGTTCTAATGCCTCAGAAAAAGGAATGTTTATGTGTAACTGATTAAAGATTTCAAGGAATCTTTTGTATTCCTTCTCTTTATCTTTTCTTGATGGTGGATGAGGATAGGGTAAATCTTGGATAGGGGGTGTCTGTCCAAGATACTGATTTTTTTGATTTTTTTCTTTCTTTTCTTCACTCTCTTTTTCTTCTTCCTTTTCTTTCTCTTTTTCTTTTTCATTCTCTTCTTCTTTTTCTTTTTCTTGATTCATACCTACAGCCTTACCACTTCTTGTAAAAATAGCCTTACATTGTTCTTTCGCTTTGAATTCTTTGATGTCGGCTACTTCTTTTACTAGCTGGCTTAACTGTTGATCTGATGCTTTACGTGTGACATTGATTGTCTCCATGTATTGCATCAACTGTTGAATACTTTCTTCAGCCTTGGTCAACCTAGCATTGTAATCTCCTTGATTGTTGAAGGGTCTAACATTTTGTTTCCAGCCATAGTTTTGCCTCTCCTGTAAGTAATTGTTATAAAAAGAATTTACAAAAGGATTTAGGGAATTACCTATAGGTAATCTCTGATGAATCAAGGAATTAACTTGTTCTTGCTCATTTCCACAGTAACCACATGGTTGTTCGCCCATACAATACTCACATTATTTTAATTGAGCAGGGAGTTGTGGTGGTATATGGGTAACTTGCAATTTTCCAAGTTGTTTACTCATAGTCTCAATTTGTTGCATCAACAATTTTTGTTGAATTAACACTGTATCGTTTACTCCTTGTTCAACTATACCTTGTTTATTACCTCTTGCTGGTTTAGCTTGATGGTCACTAATGGACATTGATTCCAATATTCCAATAGCTTCCTCCACAGTCTTGTTCATTAAAGAACCACCTGCACAAGCATCTAACATCATTTTGAACTGAGGCAATAAACCATGGTAAACAATTCTTACCTTCTCGGCATCATTCAGGTTGTGGTTTGGGCATTTTCTCAAGAGTGCCTTGAATCGTTCCCATGTTTCTCCTAATGATTCATCATTATTTTGGGAAAAAGAGTGTATGGCTGTCATTGCTTCAAAATATTTTGAAGGAGAGTAAAATCTTTCCAAAAATTTTCTTTCAACATCGGACCAGTTTGCAAAACTACCCGGTGGACAAGATTTAAACCATTCTTTTGCTTTCCCAATCAATGAAAAAGGAAAGAGTCTCATGTAAACAGACTCTTCTTGATTGGGTTCAAAACCAATTGTGCTGCATAACTCATAAAAAACAGTTAAATGTTCATACGGTTCTTCATGATTTAAACCAGCAAATTGGTTGTTTTGAATAATGTTTAAAGTGGCAGGTTTAATTTCCACTGGTAAAACTGGTCCTTGAAACATTCCCGAAACTCGGGGTGGACCATTTATAGCAGCAAACTGTCCCAATGTTCTCCTTTCAGCAGCCATATTTGAATTTTCAAAAATTTTTGAAGTAGAAGAAGAATTAGTTTGTGTTTTAGATTTCAAAGACTTGATTTTCTTTACAAACCTTTCTATCTCAGGATCAAAATAAATTTTACCTGTGGTAGATCGAGTTTGCATACACAAACTAAACAAAGAAAGTTAGTGTAATAATGATAAGAAATAAAAAAAAAAATTATCTAAGGTAAAAAAATATTTACCATGGTAATTAAAATTTTACTGTTTTACTGAAACAATTCAATCCCCGGCAACGGCGCCAGAAAACTTGTTAGCCCGTCGGTTGTAACCGGGCTTTGTGAATTGGCAAGCGCACCAATCGTTTGTAGTTTTCGAAATTTAGATATCGTTCCACTGGGATTGAAAGTCCAATAACAACAGTAATCTTCTATTTACTATGGTAAATATGAAGGAAATTATGAACAAAAGAATGATTTATGTACAGTTTATACAATATTCACAAGATAGCATGGTTGAGTGATTCATAGGATAAAAATAAAATAAAATCTATCTAAAAAAGTTGAGTTGTAATCTAGAATAGGTAAGATACTTGAGATAAACACAGATAAACAAATTATGTTGGAAATTGGATCCCTAATCTAGAATAACAATGAGGAACTCAAGACATGCATATTTAATCATCAAGTTTCATGTCATTGCAGCTTAAAATCATTATAACCGATCCCTCGTGATATAAATTCTAAGAATTCACCGTAAAGTCCGATCCCTCGTGAGCTTTCTCAGTAAAAACTTGCATTAAGACCTGGCCTTATGGCAACAATGGTTAACAACCCCTATAGAATTGAGATACCAAGGGTATTCTAACTTTTTACTTTCGTCAAAACAAGTTTCAATACGGCATAAATAATCATTCTCCCGTTTGACATTTACACTAATAAAACCAGTTTCGATACACATGAAAATTATTCTCCCGTTTGACGTTCATATTAATAAAAGGTTGAAATACTAACATGGACTTGAATCATAAACATGCAGAGGTCGAATTCACAACATTATACTCAATAGATTAGTTCACTAATTCCAACATAAACAGATTAGTTACACATGGTAAAAGTAAAAACAACACTTACAGAGTTTGACATTACGAAGAAGACGATGGAAACTTCACGTTACAACGATCACAATACACCGAAACACACTCAAGTATCTAGAAAACTATTCTAGAACTACAACTCACAAAAGAAGTACTCAAAGTCGAGCACAAGAGAGAAGAGAAGAGAAGTGTATGGAATGGGATGTGTTGAATGGTGTTGGATGGCCCTATTTATAGGGCTGAGCAAGGGTGCTGACGCTACGCGTCCCTGTGACGCTACGCGTCAGACCCCTGACTCAGCTTCCATTAAGCAGCTGATAATGGCCATTTCAAATAATTAAAATCAATCATGCTTGGCCACTTGGACGTGTTTCCACTGTAATTTGGCCATTTGTGATGAGAGGGGTGGCTCTTGTGCTGAGTGGGGTGCCCATTATTGGGTCCAAGTGGGGTGGTTGGCCAAAGTGGGAGTGGAGACTGCGCAGCACTGACGCTACGCGTGGGTTTGATGCGTAGCGTCAGCATCAAAAGTAGCTCTTGATGCTACGCGTGGGGTGAGGCTACGCGTCAGCTCCTCCAGTGTAATTTTCTCTTGATTTCTTAACTTTTTCACTGCAAAACTAGAGAAAATTGATCAAGGGCAGATTATTTCCAACAACACTCATTTATTGAATTTAAATCCTAATTTTCTAACAAATTAAACTAATTTTTATAATTTTTATGAAATTTTTATTTTAGATTTTATTGAAAATTTGAGGACTAACAACAGTTGAGGTATACCTTGTGCTGTGTAGTCCTCATGGTGCTGTCTCAGGAAGATTATCCTTCGGTTTCTGCAATCTACTAACACTTCGTTGGCTGAAAGCCAATCTACTCCGAGCACGATATCAAGATCCTTCAAAGGTATGCACACTATGTCGAAAGTGAAACTCCGATCGCACAACTCAAACGTCACTTTTTTGCACATTGATGAGGTCAGTACCTTAGGACCAGTCGGATTGGCTACTTCCAAAATCCGATCCATTTCCACGGTCGGTAATTTCAAACGTTTTACACAATCATCAGCTATGAAGGAGTGGGTGGCTCTCGAATCAAAAACTACACTAAGTGTGTATCTACCAAGTGAGCACTTACATTGCACTAAGTCATTTGCTTGTGCGACATCCTCTGCATTGATTGCGTAGACTCTTCCAGCAGCTGGTTGATCGATGTTTCTCCTCCAGTTATTTGGGGCAACCATCATATTCCCTCTAGCTCTGTTGTTTCCGCCCCAAGAACTTTGTCCATCATTCTATTGCTCTTCACCTGGAACCCTCCTTGACGCATACTAGCATTTGTTTGATGGAGCTGGGGGCAGTCAAGGCGAATGTGCCCCTTATTCCTGCAGTGAAAACACTTAACATCGGTACCATTGCAACTCTGAGCAAAGTGGTCACCACCACATTTAAAGCACTTGCCATACCTGGGTCGTCCACTCATCTGTCTCCCTCGGTTACCACGATCCTGATATCTAGTGAAGGGTTCATTTCTTCCTACGTTTCCTGGCCTCTTGAAACGTGACTGCTGAGGCCTCAAATACTGGTTGGCTCTGCTGCTCTGGCCCGAGTGGGCCTTGTCATCTTCCTCAAATATTCTATATTTGTTCACTAATGCAGGAAAACTCCGGATCTCTTGATATCTACAGGCCCTCTTAATATCCGATCTCAACCCATTTTCAAATTTAAGGCACTTGGAGCTCTCCGTCCCTGGTTGTTGAAAAGGTGGGTAGAATAGGCACAATTCTTCGAACCTAGTCGCATACTCTTCCACAGTCATGGAGCCCTGCTTCAACTCCATAAACTCCAACTCCTTCCGACTCCTCACTGTGTCGGGGAAATACTTTTCTAAGAAGCATGTCTTAAAATCATTCCATGTCAGCTGAGTATCATCATCAGGGAATCGGTTTCTGGCTATCTTCCACCAGTTCTCCGCTTCATCCCACAACATATACACTGCACATTCCACCTTTTGGGCCTCGGTACAACGAAGACCCCCAAAAATCCTTTCCAGTTCCTGAGTCCATTTAAAAGCTGCCTCCGGGTTACGTCCTCCCTGAAACTCACTCGGCTTCCTCTTCAGGAAGCGGTCCAGCACGTGGCCATCCTCAGCTCGAGTCTGGCCTTGCCTCTTAAACACATCTGCAAAGCGTTAGAATGTTGTGGCTATAGCCTCTATGCTTTGGCGATGCGTCATCCCTTATCCTGAAATTAATATTCAAGGATAAGTATACCGAGCCACTCGTTACTATTCGGATTTCAGCCTAATGTTCAATGACTTAGCACATCATGCCATCTCTATATATATATATATTATACAATCAACAGGACCAGGAGGGGAAACACCCTCCTATCCACAAGCCAATATCAATCAGGTTCAACCAATATCACAACAATATTGACCACTCAGTCAGAAAGCACGCAACCGTTTACACTCGGTAAGCATACCTTGGCCTTGGACCTTTCGGTCCGCTCTGATACCAAAATATAACATCCTAAGTTTTAGAAAAAAAAATTTCATGAATTAATTGGGAAATAACCTGGATCCTTAATAAAACATTCCCATATATGAAGATATGAGAGCTGGTCCCATGGCCAAGAAGAAGGAGAAAAAAAGAAGGCAAGGAATTAAAAACCATTCACACGGAAACACAGACAGCGCCTGAGTGGACCACCACACAACGTACACTTACTCAAGCGAAGCATGAATCCACCTGGGTGAGACGCCCAACTCGCCCGAGTGATATCGTGACGACGCCTTCCAGCGACCCACATTCGCTGGAGCGAATCCTCCATTCGCTGAAGCGAGGAGTCTCACTCAGCTAATCCCTCACTCGGCATCGACACATCCATACATTTGGTAAATGACTAAGTCCACTCGGAATTCACTCCTAAGGCAACTCGATATGAGGGGTTCCAACACTCGGGGATCGACTCCCACGCCTACCTTCTGTAACATAGTCTCTTATATTTATCCACCAAGGTACATACTAGATTCGCCCGGTAAGTAGGGGACTTTCCACTCGGATTCTATAGACTCTCACTCGAAATATTTCCCGCTCGGGCTTATACACATTTTCACTCGGAATTAGTTAATCCTATGCGCTCGGGATTCTTTCCACTAAGTTACTCACCAGGATTTCATTGGAGGAAACTTCCCTAAGAATCCATCTAACTGTTTCTCTCTCGGGGAACTCATGTGAGTGAATCTCACTCGAATTTCATACTTGCATTTACTCGGAAATCCTCAGGCCTATATTCATTCGGAGAATAGCAGCTAACTCACTCGGCATACTACAATGTGATCACTCAGATTATAATTATCCTACGCTTAGAGTACATTCCTTTCCAAACCACTCCATTAATTCCTCCTTCAAACGGGGAATCACTCGGGATCTTTTCACTAGGGAGTACAAGCTCTTCCTCACTCGGCTTACATATAATCTTTCACTTGGAATCATTTAGATTCATAACCACCCATAAACACACTAACCTCCTACGCTCACACGACATACTCATGCTTCCATATTCACTGCTCGGACATCACTCACAGTATAGAAGGATACACAACATGTATATAAATGAAAGCATTCAAATAGTTACAAGAGTTTTATCATGACTTCCGTTACCCGCAGCTGTTCGAGTTCTAACATAAAGACTAAAACCAAAACATGAGCCGGCCAAGGCTTAACAGGACCTTACACACGGTATATACATATACACATATATTCAAAAGCACTCGGCTGTTTTGTTCTACACTCAGCTCCTCCTTCATCCTTCATTCCGAGAGATGTTCACTGAAAATGGAACCACTGCAGGGGTGAGCTTTCACAGGTAAAATGACAATCAAGGACTCGGTATCAGTGCCAATACACATAGTCACTTCATTCAATCATTTTTAAGTCAATTAAGGTTAGAGAAGCAGAATATTATTTATGGCACACATACAACATATACAAATGTCCACACACTCGGAAATCATTCATAACAGTCAACCCGTGCTATGCGTACTGTTCTAATCAACCTCATATCTACATGCATGCCTGCGGATCCGACTCGAGTGATGACTTCCAATTACAGTTTCCTTTCTACTGGCCCCTCGTCCCTCAACTCTTCCCGTGTGGTACCGGCCTCCCATAGGCATCTCAAGACTCCTCTCTAGCTCCTACGGCTACCACGAGCCCTCTCGGGATCTAGCCAAGGTCTATAGCTGGAAGTCATTCCCTCGGACTCATGACCTTCCACGGGTCACCCCACTCTTACATATGCAGCTAATGCATTTTCCAGTAAGCACCATCACACAACCGATACTTTCTACGTAACCATAAGTAGAACAGATTCAACACAACCTTTACATTTATTTTAACAGTTATACCAATACGCACAACAATCGGGCAATCAAGTAATAGCATTTGACAAATCAACTAACGAGCACACATTCATACTTAACAGTGTTAACAAAGATGGAACCATGCATTTCATACATCATTATCAAAGGCTAACAGTCCACATTACCACCATCTTGATTGCATACAACTACTATATAACCACTGTAAAACACACAGAATCCAAAATCAACGATCATGCACAAGATCCTGTCGTCATAAACACATGCATACACTCAAGCAGTACATTCATCCGGTACCGTTCGTGGACCATGCATTTGACATGCAAGCGCCCCTACCTTCGGAGGGAACCTCAAGAAGCTTTTCTGCTCTCGTTGTTGGATCCGACGCCCTTCTTCCGATTCGTTCAGCCTTCCTTCACCCCGACGTACTCTGTACTCGGTTCTGGAATGAAGCGTTGTTCTTCCTCTACCTCAACGATCGTTCTTTACCAGTTAGAGGGGTCTGACCTTCTTCCGGCACTGTCGTCGTGAAGAACAAAAACAGAGGAGGAAAAGAAGATAGAGACGAAGAAGAAAAGAGAGAATGAAGTAGTGGGAGAAGTTTTTGCACCCACGGTAATGCAGGGTACGAATATATGTATACGCATTCGAGGGGAAGGAGTGGGATGGGAAAGCGTGAGTCACAGTCCATTCACACCTTCCGCCACTCACAAACAGCCATATTCCACCAACTAAGTCCAATCAGCTTGTCACTAACTCACAAGCTACATTGGTTATGATTAACAATTAATTCTTTACTTTGCATTTAGGTTTTTATCGTTTAATTTTCATTCGGTAATTAACTTCGGAATTGGGATGTTATAGTTATTGGACTTTCAATCACAGTGGAACGATATCTAAATTTTGAAAACTACAAACAATTGGTGCGCTTGCCAATTAACAACCCGGTGGTGGAAACGAACTATTGAGACGCTATCGCCAGGTTAATAGGTATCCTACAAAAAGACATTTATCTGACTTGGGCCCAAGTTTATCAAAACTTTGACGCTTAACATAAGCTTCACAGCCCTAAATCTTAAGAAAAGACATACTAGGTCGTTTCCCAGTCCATATCTCATAAGGTGTCTTTATGATAACCTTTGATGGAACACAGTTAAGTGTGAAAGTTACTGTCAATAAACATGTCCCCAGAATGAGTTAGGGAGGTTAGTTTGACTCATCATTGATCGAACCATGTCCAATAAGGTTCTATTTCTCTGCTCAGAAACCCCATTCCATTCTAGTGTTCCAGGGGGAGTAAGTTGAGATATAATCCCACACTTTTTAAGATATTCATCAAACTCTAGGCTCAAATATTCACCACCTCGATCAGATTGAAGTGCTTTAATTATCTTGCCAAGTTGGTTCTCTACTTCATGTTTAAACTCCTTGAACTTTTCAAAGGATTCTGATATGTTTCATGAGAAACACAAATCCATATCTACTGAAATCATCAGTAAAAGTGATGAAGTAACTATAACTTCCCCTAGCCATTGTCCTTATGGGCCCACATACATCACTATGTATCAAGCCAAGAAGATCACTCGCCCTTTCACCTTTCCCGGTAAATAGGGTCTTAGTCATCTTCCCTAATAAACAAGATTCATATGTATCTATTGATTCAAAATCAAAAGATTCTCAATATCCATCTTGATGAAGTTTAGAAATGTGTTTCTTATTTATATGTCCTAGGAGACAATGCCAAAGATAAGTTAGGTTTAAATCATTTGTTTTAACCCTTTTAGTATTAACGTTATAGATAGGGGTTTCGAGATCTAGACCATAAAGTCCATTACTCAAATTTGCATAACAATAAAACATGTCATTTAAATAAATAGAACAACTATTGTTCTTTATTATAAAGGAAAACCCTTTCTTATCAAGACAAGAAACAAAAATAATGTTTCTCCTTATTGCCGAAATAAAATAACAATTGTCCAAGTCAAGGACTAACCCTGAGGGAAAGGATAAAAAATAAGTCCCTACAGCTAATACAGCAACTCTTGCTCCATTTCCAATGTGTAGGTCTACCTCGCCCTTCATCAACTGCCTACTCCTTAAATCCTGCACATTAAGACAAATGTGAGATCCACATCCAGTATCTAATACCCATGATGTTGAAGTTGACATGTTAATTTCTATAACAAAAATACCTAAAGTGGAAGTCTCACTTCCCTTCTTCTTAAGCTCTTCTAGGTACTTTGGACAGTTTTTCTTCCAGTGTCCTTTTTATCCGCAATGGTGACATTTACCTTCCTTAGCCACCCCGCCCACAGGTTTTAAGGCTGATGTACTTGGCTTATCCTTGCCTTTCCAAATTTTCTTGCCATTTCCTATAACAGCCTTTCCTTTGCCTTTATACATGCCCTTTCCTTTACCTTTGCTAGAATTGACCATCATTATGGCCTTGCCCTTTCCTTTAGAAATGTTGGGCTCAGCAGTCCTCAACATATTAAGTAGCTTTGGCAATGTTTTGTCTAATGCATTCATGTTATAATTCATGATGACTGGCTTAAAACTGTCAGGTAATGATTTCAAAATGAGATCGGTAGCTAACTTCTGAGGGAAGGGGAATCCTAGCCTAGCTAGATTCCCCAAGTACCCAATCATTTTGAGCACATAAGGTCCTACAGAACCTCCCTCTTTAAGTCTATAGCTAAATAGGGCTGAGGAAACTTCATATCTTTCTTGGTCAGCTTGACCTTGATATAGCTTCCTTAGGTTTTCGATCATATCGAAAGCCTCCATGTGTTCATGTTGCTTCTAAAGCTTAGGAGACATGGTAGCCAACATAAGGCATTGGACATCTAAAACATCATCCTGATGCTTCTTATAAGCATCCTTGTTAGCTTTAGAGGCGTTTGCAGCGGGTGGTTCTGGAACTGGACTTTCCAAGACATACTGCTTTTTCTCTTGTTTGAGGAAAATCCTCAAGTTTCTATACCAGTCAAGGAAGTTAGAACCAAACAATTTTTCCTTGTCTAGTATTGATCACAATGAAAGGTTCGAAGGTGTGTTTGACATCATGGTTATCTAAAACAGAAAATATGTAGTAAGTGTCATTTTCAAAACATATTTAAATTATGGTCATTTAAATTAAATATGTCTCCCACTATTTTGATTCAAAACAAAATACCCTCCAATAATCAGAAAATCCCATTGGAAGATTTTCTAGTGGGCTAAGATCCATATTTTGCCAAGTGTTAAGTCAGCTTTGGCTAATCACCTAATACTTGGTTATTTAGGTAGGAAACTTTTTCCAATTGTATCTTTATACAACTCTTAGTAATTAGGTTAAGTAACCATTACTGATTATTCATCTTATGAATATTTAGCCCAATGTTTATGCCTCTAAGTTATATTCGATCCAATTGAAAACTTAGTTAAGTTAAAGCCCAATAAAATAGTTTGGATATTACCATTATCCCATCGCATCTTACTGATATAAATGATAGTACCCTGCTTTGGTAGACCCACTATTTATTGACATTAGTGTTGACGAGTATACTTATTGGAAGGCGTTTGTAACTTAATATTATTTTCAGGGATTTTAATTTATTTTAAAATTACCATCTTTATTAAACACTTTAACGCAATAAAATTATCCCCAAAGCATGCAAACAAAATTATGAGATAGTTATGGTCTTCCTAGAAGAAAAATAAATAAATAAATAAACCTAGAGGAACTATGTTGCTATGGCTTCATGAAGTCCTACTTCTTGAATCCACCATCCTCTTAGAGTCACCACTCCTTGGTTTTCTTCTAAGTTTCTACTTTGTTGGCCCGATCAAGATTACATGATTAAAGAGAAACTCGCTTTACATACGAGTGAAGGGTTGAGAAAAGAAATACAACAGAATAGAGAGAGGCACAGCACGCAGGCTGTATTTAAAAATTAGTACTGTAGTCAGGTTGGTTCCCAAGAAAGAGAGGTGGGTCTGATGTGACTACTTAAGCACCAAGTCTTTCCTAGCCAAAACGTCCCTCTAACCATTAACAGCTCTAAAATTTTGGCTAGGGTTTCAACCATTTTGAAACCCTAATTCCTTAATGCGAATGCTTCACAACACAGCCATTAAGGCACATGGAGGCAGCATCGTCTAGGGTTTCAAAACCTAGAATTCAACTTGCGCCAATGCCAACATGCAATGCCTTTCCATGACGGCCGTCTAGGTTTCAACTCTTGAACCCTAGATTAAGGAACGGCCAAGGTTTAACACTTAAACCTTATCACTCAACGCCCCATAACATGAACCATTCATGTTCGAAATCAACTCAATTGATTCATAATTTGTACGATGACCATCATATGAGTAAAAACACATATCAAATACGAAAATTACATAAACTCATACATCATACAAATTTAAATGACAACAACATGCATACTAAAATTGAGAAACTCTATAACATGCATCATATACAATTTATAAAGAATAACTAAAAAACATATGTATCTTGCCAAAAAAGAGGTCATACCATAAATGATTAATCATTGTAATAATATGTATCATATGCGATAACCTAAAATAGCAACATAATCATGCTTGTTCATTTTCGAATCCTAGTTTCACAAAACATTTTCGCAAAACAAAAATGTAAAGCATCAAACAAGAGACAATTTCGTAAATCATATTTTTTAAAAGCTCTTGCAAATGAAAACATATCATCATGAAACACAAACAAATGCCCAAAACACGGTTTTACAACTATGCTCTGATACCACTGTTAGGGAATCCCTAGTACATGAGCGGTGGAAATACAAGGATTCCCATAGGATTTGCAAAGCATCGTGTTTTAAAGCATAAGACAAACACACAAAAATCATTTTTTAGGATTACCTCTTGAAGAACACTGAAACAGTCATAGCCTCGTCCTTTAGGAGTCCACACGAGCACTCCAACCAGAATCCAACATTTGCCAACTGCTAGTTTGACGGCGTGTAGCTCTTGCAACTTTTACGAATTTATGTCTTTCTTTAATGAATGGCCTATGAGCATCTTATGCTCTATTTATAGGCTTAAGTTTGACCTAATTTGTTCTCTCTAAAGAGTGGGCTCCTTACTCATTCTAAATGAGTTAGGCCCAATAGCTTTATTTCAGTCCAACTAAAATAAAACAAAACATTTTCTGATGGGCTTACTCTATTTGTGTGACCCTATAGGTAAAATACCCGGTCATATTAATAATACATTATTTTATTATTAATATAAAATAAGAGCGGCATCCAACAATGCATCATTATGTCTAAATATTATTTAATATCAACATAACCTATAAGTGATAATTATTTTATATGTTTGTTACTCTTGTCAGGATATCCTAATTGGGCCCAAGGCATGGTCGCATCATCCTTGTATGGCCTAATTTATTTTACTTGATACCGGAGTAGACTTGATCCAAATAAATATTTAATATTTATTCTTTCTACCATGGCCATACGTTTCCTTAGTCTTACTCCATCAAATGGCTTATAGATATCACTCCTGTCACATAGGAGAGACAAATCCCATCTACATCACTTACATCCCTCTGTATAATTTATTCATTGCCTAATCACAACCTTTATAGTCCTCTTGTTACAGAAGATGTTTAATTGTATTAAAACAACAAACTCTTCATGTAGGAATCGTAGTGACTTCAGGTCAAAGGACTACATATACCATTATCACATTGAGAATCGTTTATGACATTCATGTAATGATCCATGCAACGTTCTCATAGTGGGTCTGTCCAGTACATCATTACTCTTAATGTGTACCCATGTGAAGATTTGATATCATCCATATCTATAATCTGTGAGATCAGGTCATCAGTACACTCACACACTAGTCTCAATGTATTTACATGTCCCTATGTAAATACTTAACTAAGGACATTTTAGGAATAGCTTGAAATACGATGCTTTGTAAATCCTATAGAATCCTTGTATTTTCACTGCTCATGCACTAGGGATTCCCTAACAATTACATCAAGAGTAAACCTTGGACAATCAATCTCATGATCATCAACAAGGAATAACGGAAGTGCGTAATTAATTCATGAAGGGTGAATAGAAATGAGGGAAGGTTTCAAAGTATCCCAATTAGATGTTAAAACGTGTTAATTATATACATATGTTGTTGTATAATAATATCGTGACCAAACAATGCCATTCATACCCCAAAACAGAGGAATATGTGTGAAAATAGGGCCATGAATTGATTCAAGAACCCCATGAATCGATTCAGACACTTCTGGAGTTCTAAACAGTGAAAATAGGACCCTTTGAATCGATTCAAGCTCGTATGAATCGATTCAAACGTTCCTGGACCTCATGAACAGTGGTTCCAGTGAGCTTTGAATTGATTCATTTGAGAGCTTGAATCGATTCAAGCTGTTCTGGATTCAGGAACAGTAAAAATAGTGTGCCTTAAATCAATTCATGTAAAGCTTGAATCAATTCAATACAGCACAGAGGCCATTTTTATGAAGAAAAGACATATTTTTGGACTTCTAACCCCCTAACTTTTTCATATGAGTTCCAATGCCTACCAAATTTTGACACTAGCTTATTCACATCATTTGTGACATGTGGCCACCGGCGGCACTCAAAAATTCCCAAAAATGTGAGATTTATACACATAATTGAATTTCACTCGTTTTGAGGTATTTTTGTGTAACTCAAGGACCTATTCTCAATAGAATTGGTCCATTCCAATTTCTACAAGTCACATATCATGAATTTAAGCTATTTGAATCATTATATGCCATCAAAATCTCATAAAACTCATTTTGACCCTATTGGTTCCTCAATTATGCATAAACCATGAAAATTCATCATATACTTCACGCCAAAATCATTCATTCAACATTCTAATACCCTACTCACATGCTTATTCATACACAAGACTCATGTGCATTGTTAATAAACATAAACCTCATAACATCAACATTCATCCATTAACATGGCATATGATCCTTCAATTTACAATCAACATCATCCATTGTTAGGGTTATTACTAAAAACTAGCCATTCGAAACATATAGGTCTAATTTTTACACATGACCCATAAATCAATATTCATGACCAATCAATTATCATATACAAAATAAAGATCTACACTTATCAAGCGATTTATAAAAGAAGCTAGTCAAGGCTCACACTTTCTTTCCATATTTACCTCCATCCTAGCTCACCCTCCAAAAGAGTAGGATTTTTATCATACCTACATCAAACTTTAAAATGGAAACTAGGAGGTGAGTAACATATACCAAATGATTCAAAATCATACATTATCATGAAACATATATATAAATATATTTCTCAAGAAACATTATAAGCTTCATTTACACATTATCACATTAAAATTTAACATCATACCCATCCAAATCATTATATTCATAACTCACACATCAAATAATGGCATTCTTAATAAAGGTCATCACATATTCAATGTTAGTACCACAACTTTCTTCCTCTTTATTTAACAATCATCCATCACCACCATGGCCTACCAACTAGGCATATCTCCGGCTATATACAAATGCTCTTATAGCTAATGCATGTGCACAAAGGAATTAATAACAATTGCGGATCCGACTATGGGAAACAATATCATATCAAATATGGGTCAAGCATAATTGTGCTACTATGCCCCCATTGTAGTAGTAAAAGTGTACACTTATATCTTAAATTATGCATGCTCAATATTACTCTTTTACTGGTACTAAACCGTTATCGCCCTTTTGTAGCACTAGTCACCCCGTGACTTGCGGATCACTTACCTGGCCTTACTTCCCACAAGTGCTACGGGCCTCTCCCAAACACACATTGAGAGAGCTGTGCCCCATCGAACACCGAGGTAACTTACTCAACACAGAGCCGCCCGCCCACTAGGCCTGCCACATAGGGTTCCTCGCCACCAATCTAAGGGCAGCTTCGTGATTCCTAGAATCACTAGGGATCAACAACAATTTACCTGTGCACTGGGTCGCTCTCCTACTGGGTCTGCCTATTGGAACCACTAACATTCCATATAAGCAGCGAATGATATGCCATGGATGCAATGCAATGCAAATCAAATGCATTCTCACACTATGCATCCTAAATGCCACTCCACCATTAACAATTCATCCTTAACACTTTAGTAGAACTCTAGGTTCTCATCATTCTCAACCTTCAACAACATTCATTGGATTTCATACATATACTAGTTAGTGGCAATCACAAATCATTAATTCACATATCATGGGATGTTCAATAACAATGTAATCAATACAATCATGGTTCCACACCCTTACAACAACTCTTATTAATCATGAGTTAATTCAACATCATATTCATCATCCTACAAACATAAGCCACATAACACCATTCACTCTAAATGCATTTTCAATCAAGTAATCATCAATTCATTCATCTAAGCCAATTAGCATAACATAATCATATACACACTTCACTAATGGATGAAATCAAGCATTTAGAGATGTTACCCCTTCCTACCTCAAGGGAAGTAGAAATCAATACGGTCCGGTGGTCCCGCCTCATCGATAGGGTCGTTTCCTACATTATGCCATATACCACACAATTAATTTTTATTTCAACTTCCAAGATTCAAGTACTCATGTTTCTTTCTTGGTGTTTCATACCATTTCAATTCTCAACCTCATTTATTTCATTCAATCAACCACAACCACTATTGTTTGGTGTCTTCAATCATTATTATGCAATTAAAGCTAAACCCATTCTTGGGTTTCCATATTAATGACTTCCACCAACCATTATCAATCATTCACCATTATTAATGGTTATTAACATCTATCATCAATAATAAATGCACATTACCCATATTTCTCATTTCCCCTAAATTATAAGGTTAGGGTTTCATTAAAAACCTAACAACCATCATTTATGTTCATCATTTTTCCATCATCTTCATGCCATTTTCATGTACCACTCAAGGCCCTCATAAAACTCACATTAAATAAACCCCACCTTAGGGTTTCTCATCATAAATGCCTCCCCCAAAGCAACCCATATGCATTTCCCTTTTAAAAACCATAATAACCCCAAAACCTAGGGCTAGAGCTCAAGAGAAATAGAGAGGAAATCTTACCTCAATCCAAGCAAAGAGCTCCAAGAATAGGAGATAAGGAATGCGAAAATGAGGGGGGAAGAATGAGTTCCAATCACAAGTTTCACCTTCTTGCTTGTTGAGAAGAACAAAAATGAAAAGTGGGAGCAAGGGCACACACCACACTTTGTGGGTTTTTTGAAGAAGAAGAACATGATGATGATGATGATGATGATGATGGGAGATGAAGAAGAAAAGTGTTTGCCTTAGAGGGAGAAGGGTCATGTAAAAATAAGAGGGAGGAGAAGAAAGTTGGTGTTTTATTTTAACCCCTCATTAAAATTTTCTCATTTTATAACTTACAGGATCTCCGATCGGGCTCAATACTTCATCTAAAAATTATTCTGAATATATATCCAGATTCCTAATAATATTCTTAACAGCCCTGACCAGTAGCACCTCAATCAGAGATACTTGGTCCGACACCTATATTTTAATTGGGTATATATTTTTAGCTCATAAAGCCTTAATAATTCATAAGCAACCCCAAAAACCTTACTTTAATTATTTTCAACATTTTCGTACATTAATTAATCCTGGGCAATTATTTAATATTTATTCCTAATATTTCATCATTTATATAAAATTAGGGATGTTACAATCCACCCCACCTTAAAAGAAATTTCGTCCCTGAAATTTACCAACCTAATTTGAATATCTCAGGGTGTCGCTTCCGCATATCGTCTTCATGCTCCCACATGGTAGTTACCACATCTACGTGCTTCCAAGATACCTTCACCAAAAGGATCAACTTGGTCCGTAATTTCTTGACAGAACTCTCCATAATAGTAGCAGACACCGGAGGAATAGATAAATTCTCCCTGATTTCAACATCATCAAGGGCTACCACATGTGTAGGATCATGCACATACTTCCTCAGTTGCGATACATGGAACACATTGTGCAAATTTGATAAATGCGGAGGGAGAGCAATCCTATATGCTAACTCACCAATCCTTTCAAGGATTTCAAACGGTCCAATGAACTTTAGACTTAATTTCTTGCTCTTCAAAGCTCTTCCAACGCCCTTATCTTGGGATACTCTCAAAAACACATAATCGCCAAATTGAAACTTAAGTGGCTTCCGTTGCTTATCATAATAGCTCTTCTGACGATCTTGGGCAATTTTCATCTTTTCTTGTATCATCTTGATTTGTTCATGTCTCCGTAATCAACTCTGGCCCTAAAGCCAAGTTCTCACCAGTTTCAAGCCAACACAGCAAAGTTCTACATTTCAGACTATAACACCCTAATTTAATGAATCATAGACGGTTAAAAAAAAAAGAAATTTTTTTTGTCCACAAGAAAAAGAAGATCAGAATGCCTCGGCACAAAGAAATGAGAGGAGAAGAAGAAGAAGAAGAAGAAGAGAGATAATACCGATCCAGGGAGCTGACAGCGGGAGAAGGGGAAATCGCCTAGGCGAACCACGCAGCAACGCGTACTCGCTCAAGCGAAAGCTCCTCTCGGTATTCGCTCATTACACTCGGTATTTCCGCACTCGGATTCCAGCGCCTAATTCACTCGGAATCTACGAGGACTCCTCACTCGGAACAACCTTAGCGCCCTTTTTGTCACTCGGGGTATTTCACCTGGTTTTCACTCGGCAGCCATAATCTTCCTGCTCTAAACATTCTACTAAGTTGAGACTCACTCAGATTCTTTTGTTACCAACCATTTACTACAGTGGGGCCCATTAGAGTCTAAGGTGTCACTCTCCAGTCGGAAAAACCTTCACTCGGCGGATTCTCACTCGGGGTTCGTTGATTATCCTACGCTCGGGAGAAATCCTAGTAGTTGTCACCCGGAAAGCATCTCTAGACTCTCAACTCCGAATCCTAACAACTCATCAATGGGGGCAGTCGTCTACGACAATTCCTACTCGGAGCTATCTGATTTCACTCACTCAGAACATCTGAACCTTCCCACTCAGTGACAGAGTCACAAACTCACCCTCTAGATCATAGGTTGGCTTCTTTCATGTTAAGTTATGTTATTTCCTACACACTCGGGGATATGAACGCGCATATACATAAAGATTATCCAGGCATTTCACAGCATAAGATAGACATGCAACATGGCATAAACATAGGCATATATATATAGGGTGTGTATCATAATTTTACAACCACACTATCATGTTCCCATTCCAAGGGATTCAACTTTGTTTAAAAGTCTAACAACAAAATACGAGCCGGCCAAGGCTTAACTCAAAACACTTTATACAGCATATGCACAGTCGTAAAATTCCATAGTGCATCAGCACTTTACCTAGCAATTCAGCTCCTCCTCCCATCCTCATTACGAGAGATATTCACTGGAAATTGCCACAACAGGGGTGAGTATCTTAAATTTTAAATTATAGATATTGATTCAGGTTACCTCACATTTATACAACAATATATATATATACGCACAATTATACATGGTAACAATCATAGTCAGGGCAATACCAATCAGCCAGAACACACACAAGATCCTTACCGCTCGGAATCCATCAGTTGTCACTCGGCCCTTTACACACATCAACTCAATAATATTAACATACAACAATCGGTAACATGATATTAAGATCCGTGAATTAGAATGCATCTTTTGAACATTTATCAGTCAGATTCCATAATTCTCACTCGGCTATATATACACAACTCTCCAATACATGACATATATTCATAGGACGGAATTTCAATCAGCATTAACAGCATATGCACACGGAATAGTGCACTCGGTCATGAGTATATATATATATATATATATATATATATATCATCTCATTAACACCATCACATGCATAATTAATTCTACACAACATCAGTAGCAATATAAACACAGATTATTCACTCGGTTATATACATTCATCCTTTCAATAACGTTGCCATCTGCATGATCAATTCCAAACAATGTCAACAGTTAATACACACAGAGTAATTCACTCGGTTGTAAACATTCATTATCTCATTAACACCTTCGCATGCTAACCAATTCCAAACAATATCAACAGTAAATAGGCACATAGTATTTCACTCGGTTCCGTATTTGTGTGTATCGGTATTAGACGTTGCAACGTAGGCTCTCAGCCTTTTTTTTATACATAGCTTTCAGCTATCAAATCAGCTCCCAGCTGCTTGGCCGTTTTACAGGTACCCAACCGTTTACCCACAGGTGACACCAATGCTCTCAGCGCCAACGGAGGTGTTCACAGGCAGCCCGAGTCCCACTCAAGGGCTACCTTGAGTCCCACTCAAGGATTTTACAGCGTCCCACGCTTAATAACCGATGGTAGTGTCCCATACTACGTGCTCCCAGCACAACGCATCCCATGCGCCACACGCGGATTCATCACATAACATAGAATTCATGCACACAACCTTCACTTAGTTATACATATTTCGCATGCAGTCGGTAATACACATTTCTAGGATTCCACATATTAATTTAACACACACATACTTCCATACAGTCATCATCATAGCTCCATTAGCAACACATGAACCCAATACAATCGGTGTCAATCAATATCAAGCTTCTAAAAGCATTCTCTTCAACTCAAGCATAACATGCACTTGGTATACAGCAGTATCAGAACTTACTCAACTCATGCATCTATATGAAGATCAACAGATTCAAACAAGCATTCCAATCAGTACAACATGATATGCATTCGGTATACAACAGTGTCAGGACTTAATCAACGCATGCATCCATATGAATATGAACGGATTCAACAAAGAATTCCAATCAACACAATATAACATGCAATCGGTATACACCAGTGTCATGACTTAATCAACGTATGCATCTTTAAGGACGGTAATAACATGCAACATTCACTCTCACTTATCTCACACTCGGGTACTCCACATGCAAGCACATCATACAACAGGATACAGAATCACTATTATCAATACTCAAAACCCGTTCATAACCCATGCATTTAACATGTAAGGTACTCCCCCTACCAACTACGAGACTCCAAGAGACTTTTCTGCTTGGGTGTTGGTTCTCTTCCTTGCTGCTTCACTCAATGCTTCCACTCGCTTAGCCTTTACTTGAACGCTACTGCCCTCCACGAGTGGTGCAGGGCTGTTTCTGCTTCTGCTTCGACGCTCATCCTCTACTCGTATGAGGGAGCTCTGACTCCTCTACAGCACCGTCACTTGGCTCCCAAAACAGGGAGTGGAACAGAGAGCAGAGAAGGAGAAGAGAAGAAGAAGGAAGAGAAGAAGAACAAGAGAGAAAGAGAAGAAGGAAAAAAAGAGGAATCGTAGAGGGAGTTTCGAAGAATGAAAGGCAAGGAACCTTCGACCAATTATAAACACATGCACGAGGGAAGAAATGGTGGGGTGGGGAAATGTGAGGAGGAGTCTGCTCACGTCACCCAGTCCCATCAGCACCCACTAAAGCCAATCACCCTTGATTAATTAAGTTAATGGTAATTAATAAACAAATTCCCCTTCTGAAATTATTATTTTAATGGTTTTATTCACCCAGTACATTATTAAAAATTTGGGATGTTGCAGTTCTCCCCCACTTCAAAAGAATTTCATCCTCGAAATTCAGTCGGTAACTCACCTTGGTCAAATAACTCGGGGTACTGCTGCCTCATGGCATCCTCGCGCTCCCAGGTATAAGAGGTATACCCGTCCTGCTGCCATTCCACTTCAACCAGTTGCACATTCTTACTCCTTAATCGCTTTACCAATCGGTCCACAATCCTAGTCAGTATAGTTGCAGTGGTCAGATCTTCCTTGATTTCCACCTCATCATCAGGCATTGTGTGAGTAGAATCTGGCAGGTACTTCCTTAGTTGAGACACATGAAACACGTCATGCAATCGCGATAAATGAGTCGGTAATGCTATTTGGTATGTCATAGAGCCGACTCGTTTCAACACCTCATAAGGCCCAATGTATCGAGGGCTCAACTTTCTGCTTTTCAAGGCTTGTCCGACTCCTTTACTCGGTGAAGTCCTTAAAAATACCTTGTCTCCGACTGAAAATTCTAATGGTCTGGTGCGTTTGTCATGGTAGCTCTTCTGCCTATCTTGAGACGCCTTCATCTTTTCTTTTATCACCCGGATCTGCTCTAAAGTTTGCTTCACAACCTCTGGTCCCAATAGCAGACTCTCACCCGTTTCCGACCAGCAAAGCGGGGTCCAGCATCTTCGACCGTACAGTGCTTCGTAGGGTGCCATACCAATACTGTTGTGGTGGCTATTGTTGTACATGAACTCGATCAGGGGAAGGTATTGCTTCCAATCCCTGCCGTGCTCTAACACCCACGCCCTTAGTAACTCCTCTAAGCTCTGGATTGTCCGCTCGGATTGTCCATCAGATTGGGGGTGGTAAGCAGAACTAAGCCAAAGTTTTGTACCAATTTCTTGGTGCAGACTGGTCCAAAATCGGGACGTGAACCTAGGATCCCTATCTGATACGATAGAAGTCGGTATACCATGCAGTCGGACAATTTCGCGAATATAAATCTGAGCTAACTTATGCATCGGGTTCTTCATATTCACAGGCAGGAAATGTGCACTCTTCGTTAGTCGGTCAACAATGACCCATATCGCATCATGGCCTGCTCGGTTTTTGGGCAATCCCATGACAAAGTCTATGGCAATTGAGTCCTATTTCCACACGGGAATCTTCAGGGGTTGTAATGCACCATACGGCTTCTGGTGCTCCACTTTTGACTTCTGACAGGTGATGTACTGGGCCACATATTCTGCCATGTTCCTTTTTAATCCGGGCCACCAGAACTGGGTTCTTAGGTCATGGTACATCTTTGTGGTACCCGGGTGGATACTTAGCAAGCTCTTGTCGGCTTCATCAAGCACCATTCTCCTTAATTCTCCTTCATCCGGCACGTATATTCTGTTTCTTACTCGGAAGATTCCATCTGATCCCTCGGTCAAGGACAAATCCTTACCTTTGGCCCGAGTCTCCTTCATCTCAGCCAAGTAGGAATCTGACTGCTGTTGCTCGTACATGAATTTCAGGAATTCATTGGCAATCCTCAGCGTGCCAATCGCCATCTTCCGAGAGGAGGGAATGTCAACATGTAAGTTCTTGTCTCGGAACTGTTCCAATAGCTCTACCTCATTCACCATCATCACTGCTACATGAAGGGATTTCCGACTCAACACGTCGGCAACAACGTTTGCTTTACCCGGATGGTACTTTAGCTCGAAATCATAATCTTTTAAAAATTCCATCCATCTCCTCTGTCTCATGTTCAGTTCCTTTTGGTCGAATAAGTATTTGAGGCTCTTGTGCTCACTGTATACTTCAAATTTGGACCCGTATAAGTAATGCCTCCAGAATTTTTAATACGAACACCACAGCTGCCAATTCAAGGTCGTGGGTCGGATAATGCTGCTCGTGAGGTCTCAATTGCCGAGAGGCATACACTATCACCCGGTCTTTCTGCATTAGCACGCATCCTAATCCGAGCCCTGATGCATCACAATAAACCATGAAGCTCTCTTGCAAGTCAGGTAATGCCAGTACTGGAGCAGTCGTCAACTTGTCCTTCAGCTCTCGGAAGCTGTTCTCGCACTCGGGACTCCATACGAAGGGAATGTTTTTCCGAGTCAATTTGGTCAGTGGCGAGGCCAACTTAGAAAAACCTTCAATGAATCTTCTATAATAACCTGCCAGGCCCATAAAGCTCCTTATCTCTGAGACCGACTTGGGTCTTTCCCATGCCATTATAGCTGCTACCTTTGAAGGATCCACCGAGACACCTTCCTCGGAAATCACATGTCTGAGGAAATGGATTTTATTCATCCGGAAATCACACTTTGAAAGCTTTGCAAACAACTGCTTCTCCTTCAACACTTGGAGTACCGCCCGGAGATGCTCTTCATGCTCCTCAGAAGTCTTAGAATACAATAGGATGTCATCAATGAAAACAACTATGAATCGGTCTAAATACGGGTGGAATATGCTGTTCATGTAATTCATGAAGACAGCAGGGGCGTTTGTTACACCAAACGGCATCACTACATACTCGTAGTGACCATACCGAGTCCTAAAGGCAGTCTTTGGAATATCCGATTCCTTCACTCAGATTTGGTGGTATCCCGATCGCAGGTCAATTTTTGAGAAAATTAAGGCTCCATGCAGTTGGTCAATGAGGTCATCAATTCTGGGCAACGGGTACCGATTCTTAATCGTGAGTTTGTTTAGCTGTCGGTAGTCTATACAAAGCCTCATGCTGCCATCCTTCTTCTTAACAAGCAGCACAGGTGCGCCCCAAGGTGATACACCCGGCCTAATGAATTGTTTTCCGAGTAACTCATCTACTTGTTTCTTCAGCTCGGCCAATTCAGTTGGGGACATTCGGTATGGTGCACTGGAGACTGGCTCGGCTCCAGGGATCAGGTCTATAGAGAATTCGACTTCTCTATTGGGAGGGACATTCGGTACGTCTTCAGGAAACACTTCTGGGAATTCACAGACAGTTAGAATTTTGTTCACTTGGGTTTTACTCTCTCCCTCGGTTAGACAAAGCATCATAAATAGTTGGGTTATACCTTGTGCTGTGTCATCCTCATTGTGCTGCCTCGGGAAGATTATCCTTCGGTTTCTGCAATCCACTAACACCTTATTGGCTGAAAGCCAATCTATTCTGAGCACAATATCAAGATCCTTTAAAGGTATGCACACCAAATCGAAAGTGAAACTCTTATCACACAACACAAATGTCACATCCTTACATATTGACGATGTCAACACTTTAGGGCCAGTCGGATTGGCCACTTCCAAAGTCCGATCCATAAACACAGTCGGTAACTTTAAACGCTTTACATACTCATCAGCTATAAAAGAATGGGTGGCTCCCGAATCGAAAACAACATTAAGTGTATGTCTACCGAGTGAGCACTTACATTGTACCAGGTCATTTGCTTGTGCAGCATCCTCTGCGTTGATAGCGTAGACTCTTCCCACTGCTGGTTGGTTGGTATTCCTCTCTCGGTCATTTAAAGTAAGCATTATGTTTCCTCTGGCTCTGTTGCCTCTGCCGCCCGGTCATTGGTTATCATTCACTCGGTTTCTCCCTTGGAAACTTCCTTGACGTACGCTGGTGTTTGCTTGACGGAGTTGGGGGCAATCGGGGCGGATGTGTCCCCTTTTATTACAATAGAAGCACACCATTTCACCATTGTTGTCGCAGTCTCGGGCATAATGATTTCATCCGCACTTGATACATTTTCCGTCTCCTACCACTGGTTGTCTTTCAGACTGATTCCGACCCCCAAATCTGGAAAAAGATTTATTTCTACCAACGTTGCTTGGCCTCTTGAAGCGGGATTGCTGGGGCCTCAAAAAATGGTTAGCTCTACTGCTCTGGCCCGAATAGGCCTTGTCATCCTCCTTAAATATCCTACACTTGTTTACCAATGCAGGAAAACTTCGTATCTCTTGGTATCTACAAGCTCTCTTAATATCAGATCTTAGTCCATTCTCAAATTTAAGGCACTTGGAGCTCTCCGTCCCCGGTTGTTGGAAAGGTGGGTAGAATAGGCACAATTCTTCGAATCTGGTCGCATACTCCTCCAGTCATGGAGCCTTGTTTCAACTCCATAAACTCCAACTCCTTCCAACTCCTTATTGTGTTGGGGAAGTACTTCTCCAAGAAGCATGTCTTGAAATCGTTCCATGTCAGCTGAGCATCATCATCAGGAAATCGGTTTCTGGCTATCTTCCACTAGTTTTCCACCTCGTCTCGCAGCATGTACACTACACACTCAACCTTCTGGGCCTCGGTACAGCGAAGACCCCCAAAAATTCTTTCCAGCTCCTGAGTCCACTTAAACGCTGCCTCTGGGTTCTGTCCACCTAGAAATTCACTCGGCTTCCTCTTTAGGAAGCGGTCCAGCACTTGGCCCTCCTCAGCTCGAGGTTGGCCCTGCCTCTCAAACACGTCTGTAAAGCGTTGGAATGTTGTGGCTATAGCCTCCATGCTTTGGCGATGCGTCATTCCTTATCCTGAAATTAACACCCCTTCAAGGATAAGTATACCAATCCACTTACCAACGATCGGATTTCAGCTTAATGTTCAGTAACTTAGCACATCATACTATTTCTATATGCTACACAATCAATCGGACCAGGAGGGGAACAACCTCCTATCCACAAGTCAATATCAATCAGGTTCAACTAATATCACAATCAGGAAGACCACTCGGTCAGAAAGCACACAACCGCTTACACTCGGTAAGCATACCTTGGCCTTGGACCTTTCGGTCCGCTCTGATACCAAAATATAACACCCTAATTTAATGAATCATAGACGGTTAAAAAAAAGAAACTTTTTTTTTGTCCACAAGAAAAAGAAGATCAGAATGCCTCGACACAAAGAAATGAGAGGAGAAGAAGAAGAAGAAGAAGAAGAAGAAGAAGAAGAAGAAGAAGAAAAGAGATAATACCGATCCAGGGAGCTGACAGCGGGAGAAGGGGAAATCGCCTAGGCGAACCACGCAGTAACGCGTACTCGCTCAAGCGAAAGCTCCTCTCGGTATTCGCTCATTACAATCGGCATTTCCGCACTCAGATTCCAGCGCCTAATTCACTCGGAATCTATGAGGACTCCTTACTCGGAACAACCTTAGCGCCCTTTTTGTCACTCGGGGTATTTCACCTGGTTTTCACTCGGCAGCCATAATCTTCCTGCTCTAAACATTCTACTAAGTTGAGACTCACTCAGATTCTTTTGTTACCAACCATTTACTACAGTGGGGCCCATTAGAGTCTAAGGTGTCACTCTCCAGTCGGAAAAACCTTCACTCGGCGGATTCTCACTCGGGGTTCGTTGATTATCCTACGCTCGGGAGAAATCCTAGTAGTTGTCACCCGGAAAGCATCTCTAGACTCTCAACTCCGAATCCTAACAACTCGTCGATGGGGGTAGTCTTCTACGACAATTCCTACTCGGACCTATCTGATTTCACTCACTCAGAACAACTGAACCTTCCCACTCGGTGACAGAGTCACAAACTCACCCTCTAGATCATAGGTTGGCTTCCTTCATGTTAAGTTATGTTATTTCCTACACACTCGGGGATATGAACGCGCATATACATAAAGATTATCCAGGCATTTCACAGCATAAGATAGACATGCAACATGGCATAAACATAGGCATATATATATAGAAGTGTAAATCATAATTTTACAACCACACTATCATGTTCCCATTCCAAGGGATTCAACTCTGTTTAAAAGTCTAACAACAAAATACGAGCCGACCAAGGCTTAACTCAAAACACTTTATACAGCATATGCACAGTCGTAAAATTCTATAGTGCATCAGCACTTCACCCAGCATTTCAGCTCCTTCTCCCATCCTCATTACGACAGATATTCATTGGAAATTGCCACAATAGGGGTGAGTATATTAAATTTTAAATTATAGATATTGACTCAAGTTACCTCACATTTATACAACAATATATATATATATATACGCACAATTATACATGGTAACAATCATAATCAGGGCAATACCAATCAGCCAGAACACACAAAAGATCCTTACCGATCGGAATCCATTAGTTGTCACTCGGCCCTTTACACACATCAACTCAATAATATTAACATACAACAATCGGTAACATGATATTAAGATTTGTGAATTAGAATGCATCTTTTGAACATTTATCAATCAGATTCCACAATTCTCACTCGGCTATATATACACAACTCTCCAATACATGACATACATTCATAGGACGAAATTTCAATCAGCATTAACAACATATGCACACGGAATAGTGCACTCGGTCATGAGTACATATATATATATATCATCTCATTAACACGATCACATGCATAATTAATTCTACACAACATCAGTAGCAATATAAACGCAGATTATTCACTTGGTTATATACATTCATCCTTTCAATAACGTTGCCACCTGTATGATCAATTCCAAACAATGTCAACAGTTAATATACACAGAGTAATTCACTCGGTTGTAAACATTCATTATCTCATTAACACCTTCGCATGCATAACCAATTCCAAACAATATCAACAGTAAATAGGCACATAGTATTTCACTCGGTTCCGCATTCGTGTGTATTGGTATAGACGTTGCAATGTAGGCTCTCAGCCTTTTTTTATACATAGCTCTTAGCTATCAAATCAGCTCCCAGCTGCTTGGCTGTTTTACAGGTACCCAACCGTTTGCCCACAGGTGACACCAACGCTCTCAGCGCCAACGGAGGTGTTCACAGGCAGCCCGAGTCCCACTCAAGGGCTACCTTGAGTCCCACTCAAGGATTTTACAGCGTCTCACGCTTAATAATCGATGGTAGTGTCCCACACTATGTGCTCCCAGCACAACGTATCCCATGCGCCACATGCGGATTCATCACATAACATAGAATTCATGCACACAACCTTCACTCAGTTATACATATTTCGCATGCAGTCGGTAATACGCATTTCCAAGATTCCACATATTAATTTAACACACACATACTTCCATGCAGTCATCATCATAGCTCCATTAGCAACACATGAACCCAATGCAATTGGTGTCAATCAATATCAAGCTTCTAACAGCATTCTCATCAACTCAAGCATAACATGCACTCGGTATACAGCAGTATCAAAACTTACTCAACTCACGCATCCATATGAAGATCAACAGATTCAAACAAGCATTCCAATCAGTACAACATGATATGCATTCGGTATACAACAGTGTCAGGACTTAATCAACGCATGCATCCATATGAATATGAACGGATTCAACAAAGCATTCCAATCAACACAATATAACATGCAATCGGTATACACCAGTGTCATGACTTAATCAACGCATGCATCTACAAGGATGGTAATAACATGCAACATTCACTCTCACTTATCTTACACTCGGGTACTCCATATGCAAGCACATCATACAACAGGATACAGAATCACTATTATCAATACTCAAAACCCGTTCATAACCCATGCATTTAACATGTAAGGTACTCCCCCTACCAACTACGAGACTCCGAGAGACTTTTCTGCTTGGGTGTTGGTTTTCTTCCTTGCTGCTTCACTCAACGTTTCCACTCGCTTAGCCTTTACTTGAACGCTACTGCCCTCCATGAGTGGTGCAGGGCTGTTTCTGCTTCTGCTTCGACGCTCATCCTCTACTCGTATGAGGGAGCTCTAACTCCTCTGCAGCACCGTCACTTGGCTCCCGAAACAGGGAATGGAACAGAGAGCAGAGAAAGAGAAGAGAAGAAGAAGGAAGAAGAAGGAGAACAAGAGAGAAAGAGAAGAAGGAAGAAAAGAGGAATCGCAAAGGGAGTTTCGAAGAATGAAAGGCAAGGAACCTTTGACCAATTATAAACACATGCACGAGGGAAGAAATGGTAGGGTGGGGAAACGTGAGAAGCAGTCTGCTCACGTCACCCAGTCCCATCAGCACCCACTAAAGCCAATCACCCTTGATTAATTAAGTTAATGGTAATTAATAAACAAATTCCCCTTCTGAAATTATTATTTTAATGGTTTTATTCACCCGGTACATTATTAAAAATTTGGGATGTTACACAGACCATACAAAGCTTCATAGGGAGCCATACTAATAGTACTATGATAACTATTATTGTACATAAACTCAATTAATGGTAGGAATCTCTCCCAACAACCCCCATGCTCCAATACACAAGCCCGCAACAAATATTCAAGGCTTTGAATTGTTTGCTCAGATTGTCCATCCGTTTGCAGATGATAAGCCAAACTAAGCTTGAGCTTAGAACCCAGTTCTTTATGCAAGCTTCCCCAAAATCGGGAAGTGAACTACGGGTCGCCATTCGACGCAATACTCAAAGGCACACCATGTAGCCTAACAATCTCCTTAACATATAATTATGCCAATTTCTCTAAAGGACTCTTCATGTTCATGGGTAAGAAGTGAGCACACTTTGTCAATCTATCAACAATCACCCATATTGTATAATTTCTAGTACGTGTCTTGGGCAACCCAGAAACAAAGTCCATAGTAATGTTATCCCACTTCCAGACAAGGATATCAAGAGGTCTCAAATAGCCAGATGGTTTCTGATGCTCAACCTTAGCCTTTTGACAAGTAAGGCAAGATGCTACAAAATTTGCCACATCACGCTTTATACCAGGCCATCCAAAATTCTTCTTCAAATCTTGATACATTTTGTGGAACCAGGATGAATGCTCAACAGAATCTTGTTAGCTTCTTCAAGTACCAGTCTTCTTAAATATAAAACATAAATTCGGCCCTTCACACACCAAATACCATCATGACCTTTCGTCAAAAACAAATTCTTCCCATTAGCTTGAGCTTGTTTCATCTCAATTAAATACTCATCCTTCAGTTGTTGCAATTTCATGGTTTCAAGGAACACATTAGCAACCACCAACACCTCAAGGGACATCTTCTTTGGGGTATATAATTCTATAACCACATTCAAGTTTCTAAATTGCTCAATTAGCTCCATCTCTTTCACCATCATTGTGGAAACACGCAATGAATTCCGACTCAAGGCATCGGTAACCATATTTACCTTCCCAAGATGGTATCTCAAATCAAACTCATAATCTTTAAGAAATTCCATCCATCGTCGTTGGTGTATATTGAGCTCCTTCTGATCAAATAGGTATTTAAGACTCTTGTGATCACTAAAGACCATAAACTCCAAGTCGTACAAGTAGTGTCGCCATAACTTCTAAGTAAACACAACCGCCACCAACTCAAGATCATATATGGGATAATTAACCTCATACGGTCGTAACTGTCTTGACACATAGGCTATCACACGCTCACTTTGCATCAACACGCAACCAAGACCAAGCTTAGAAGCGTTACAGTACACCACAAAATCATCCAACAAATCGGGTAAAGCTAACACTGGAGGAGAGATGAGTCTAACCTTCAACTCTTGGAAACTTCTCTCACAATCAAGACTCCACACAAATGGTTGATTTTTACGAGTCAATTTTGTCAATGGCAAAGCCAGACGAGATAAACCTTCAATAAATCTCCGGTAATAACCAGTAAGACCACAAAAACTCCTTATTTCGGTCACGGACGTTGGTTTTTCCCAAGCCATCACGGCTTTAATCTTTGATGGATCAAGAGCAACACCATCTTTAGAGATAACATGTCCAAGGAATTAGACCTCGGATAACCAAAATTCAAACTTAGAGAGCTTCGCATACAACTCTTTCTCATTAAGGACATTCAACACAAGACGAAGATGTTCTTCATGTTCTTCATGACTCTTCAAATAGACAAGGGGATCATGTAAATTTGTGAGTCCCATGTCACAATAAACAAAGAGCATGGAGTGCCCTAGAGAAGACGAAACCCTGGAAGGACATGTCCAGAATGTGGCAAGGACATTGGATTATAATGAAGGCATACTAGAGACCCCTGGGACAAAATTAAGAAGCTAAGCCGTAGTACGAGCAGACCCCAGGGATGAAGTTATAAGGCGGTTACGTCAGGAGATACAGGTGCTATGAAGAGAAAATCGAAGTGGTGACCAAAGGAAATCAGAAAATCCTTATCAGTAGGAGAGGTTTCTAACGTACACGTATGATGAGGAAGAGTTTACACATAGGACGGAAGAAATAAGCAGCCAAATGAGGGTGATGCATCACGATAGAGGGGGAGAATACTGGTTCAAAATCCCATTCACTAGAAGGTTGATGAGTGTCCCAATCCCAAGACACCTCCAAACCCCGTAGCCGCTGTCAATTGGGAAGTACATTGGGGAGTCAGACCCCGGTAGCCACCTGGACGCCTATGTGAACGAGTCTCTATTCCTAGGTGCTGAGAAGGACGTTATGTGCAGGATGGTTCCAAGAACGTTATCTGTTGAAGCTTTAGGGTGGTTTAAGAGTTTTCCTAGCGAGTCGATAGATTCTTGGGACGACATGGCCCTATATTCCTACAATATTTCATGGTGTCCAAAGATGTGCCAAAGACTTCACACACTGGCACAGATTAGATAAGAAGCGGGGGAGAGTTTAAGGGACTTCTTGATGAGGTTCTATAAGGAGGCCACGCTAGTTTCGGGGTTGACAGAAGAAATACAAATGCATATAACGGTGGAAGCTTTACAACCTCGGTCACCTTTTGTGTTATCCTTGGCAAAAGTACCGCCCCAGATGATGGAAGAATTTAGAAGTAAGATAGCAAAGTATGTAGGGAGAGAGATGCACTTGGCGGCTACGAAGTAAAGGAGTACGGAGATAGAAGTGAAGAGAACAAATAAGAAAGAAGTCAGGCTAGAAAGAAGGGGAGTCGGAAGGGACACATTCCCAAGACCGCGAGAAGGAAAGAGCATGAATGTAGTATAATATACCCCGTTAGCCGTACGACCTAGCCAAATCCTACGGCAGATCAGATTGAGAGGGAGGATGGTATACGGGTACTTCCGAACTCATCTTTCATCTACAGACATTGGGTTACTAAAGCCAATAGTTCTGTGTCCGGGCAACAGCCACTCATCTTTGGTTGCAGCTTCGGCTGAAGCCTATGCTTTCAGTTCAGTTCCATTCCTTGGTTCTCTAGTTAATTTCCTGGCCCGCGTCACACCTTAAAAAGCTTTGGAAAGTTTCACTTACTTCTCACAGACAACTTCTTACCTGTATTCCTTCTCTTACTAGCCTAGGCTTGGCCTAAAAAATCATGCAAAAATTTAACTGCTTAGTTTTGTCATATTTTTGTGGGCTAACATTCAAATTGGGCTAAAAATTCATCCTTGGACAAAATCTACCCTTTCTCTTAGAGAAATCCAACGAAACTTCAGGGACAACCCTACACTGCCTTTCGAAGCGTGGTGGTAAACAATTACATAAAAATTCAACCACTTGGTTTGGTTATATGTTTGTGGGCTATAACCTTCAAATTTGGCTAAAAATTCATCGTTGGAAAAAATCTGCCCCTTCTCTTAGATAAATCTGATAAAACTTCAAGGACAACCGTACACTCCCTTCCGAAGCATGGCCGCAACAAATTATGCAAAAATTTAACCGCTCAGGTTTGTCATATTTTCGTGGGCTATGGCCTTTAAATTTGGCTAAAAATTCATCGTTGTAGAAAATCTACCATTTCCCTTAGAGAAATCTGACGAAACGTAAGGGATAACCCTACAATGCCTTTCTAAGCTTGGCTGTAATAAATCACGAAAAAATCACCTCACTCGGTTTTGTCATATTTTTATGGGCTATAGCCTTTAAATTTGGCTAAAAATTCATCGTTGGTGAAAATTTTCCCCTTCCCATGTAGAAATCTGATGAAACTTCAGGGAACACCCTATAATGCCTTTCTAAGCTTGGCCAAAAACAATTATGAAAAAATTCAACCTCTTGGTTTTGTCATATTTTCGTGGGCTAGCCTTTAAATTTAGCTAAAAATTTATCATTCGTGAAAATCCGCCCCTTCCCTTAGAGAAATCTGATGAAACTTCAAGGACAACCCTACAATGCCTTTCTAAGCATTGCCATAAAAAATCATAAAACATTCAACCATTTTATTTTGTCATATTTTCGTATAGCCTTAGAACTTGGCTAAAAATTCATCGTTGGACAAAAATTGCCCTTTGTCTTAAAGAAACCCGATAAAACTTCAGGCACAACCCTACAAAACATTTCTAATCTTGGCCATAAAAAATCATGAAAAAATTTAACAGCTTGGTTTTGTCATATTTTCATGGGCTATATAGCCTTGAAATTTGGCTAAACATTCATCGTTGGTGAAAATATGCCCATTCCCTTGGAGAAATCTGTTGAAACTTCAGGGAAAACCCTACAATGCCTTTCTAAGCTTTTCCGTAAAAAATCATGCAAAAATTCAACTGCTCGGTTTGGTCATATTTTTGTGGGCAAAATTGATCGATGGACAAAATCTACCCCTTGTCTTAGAGAAATCTGACGAAATTTTAGGGACAACTGTACAATGCATTTCTAAGCTTGGCCGTAAAAAATCATGGAAAAATTCAACCGCTCAGTTTTATCATATTTTCATGGGCTATAGCCTTCAAATTTGGCTAAAAATTTATCATTGGTGAAAATTTATCCCTTCCCTTGGAGAAATCTGATTGAACTTCAAGAAAATTCCTACAATGCCCTTTTATAACACCCCAAACTTCAAATTTGGCTAAAAATTCATTGTTAGAGGAAATCTGTCCTTTTATAACACCCCAAACTTTAAAGAAAACAATTTATTGAATAATGGTAATTAATTATTTATGGTCCAATAATTGTGGGAGAATTAATTTGACATTAGAGGTAAATTATCGGTAAATTAAGATTTACTAGAACCGGGTGATTTAACAGACGATATGGGACCCACTTGGTCAAATTAGATATTTGATAGGCCTAGAATGTCTAGAAAATTATTCTAGTTATGATGATATGGTCAAAATAATCTTTGGTATTAAGGAGATAATTATTTGGACACGGCGTATGATATTAATCGGGGAATATACGAGCCAAAATGGAATTAAAAGAAAATGAAAATTTCCTTTTCCTTCTCCTCACTCAACTGTGTGCATTCTCCTCCTCTAAATTGGTTCTTTTACTCATTGGGTAATAAGATTTAAGGACCATTGAAAAAAGTAGAAAGAAGCATGGTTTTACCCATTAGTTAAGGACCCATTTTGACATTTTTTCCTTCACCTCTCTTCTTCCACCCTGCACTATTCTTCTTCTTCTCTATATTCACTTTTCTCTTCTTCTTCTTCATCCTTCCAACCCCTAAACCAAACCCCACCTTCTCCACCTCCATTTTCTTGCCAAAATCAAAAACTAAGCATGGATTCATGAGGCTTGTATGGCATTGTGGGGCAAATATTTAGTCATCTCCTTCTCCCTCCTTCACCTTTTTTGTTGGGCATGAGTATAGATGTGAGGTAAGGATTTCTTGCCTCCTTGCTATTTTATTTATGGTTTTTAAGTTATTTAAGTTGAAATAGAAAGGATAGAAGTTATGGGTGCTAAAGAAAATGATGAAACCCTAGGTTGAATGGCTTGAAAATATGATTCTTGATTATGGTTTGGTGTTAGAAATGGATGAGGGTTAAAGTTTGCATATGAATTTTATAATGGGTTGAAGTTGTTGTTGGGTAATTTTAGAGAAAACCCTAAGTGTTGATAAATTAAGGATTTTTGTCAAATTAATGGTTTTAGTGATTTTGATGCCTTTGGAATGATTTTATATGAGGAAATGAGCATTTAGAAGTATTGGGATTGATTATTGATGTTGATAAGTTTTTGAGCTAAGTTGATGTTATGTGAATGATGATATGTGCATGTGAAACCCAAACCATAGGATAGATGACCATTGGGAACATTGTGTACTGTTTACATTGGTTGGCACTTTGATGATGATAACATGCTTATGATGATATGTGAAAATGATTGGAATGATTGGTCATAATTGTTAGAGTTATTGAGTTTTAACGAGGTTCCAATCTTAAAGTTGAAAGATATATGTATATGAAGATATATAAGAATTAGAGGAGTTGGTATTAGAGGTTGTTGGATTTTGATGAGGATTTGATGAGGCCTTAGGCCATGATATGTTTTACTTGAAATTTGTTGATTGGTGATGGTTTAAGTGAAGCTAAGATGGCTTATAATGAATTTGAGTGACAATGATGACAATTGGATGATTCACATGATGAGTTGCATGCCTTAAGGATAAGGGATATAATATTATGGTTGTTAGGTTTGGTTAGCCTTTTGAAACCTAGAGAATCTTGGTTTTGGGAAAGGAATTCCCGAAGCCTAACATAAGCGTGTGAATTGGTGTTTAGACAAGTCTAGGACTTGATAATGAGTTTTAAGAAGATGATGCCTTATGATGGCTTTTTAATTTCATGTACAAATATGTGTTTGTTGATAGGATTGTATTCCAGACGATGATGCGGAATAATCAAGGCAATCAGAGCGTTTGGATTGCAATTCTTCTCTCAAGGTAGGAGAGGAGTTTACATTTCAAATAGCATGTGAATAATTGTTAATTATGTATATGTGTGAACTCATGCATTGCCTTGCCATGAACGTATTAAATGTTGAATTGATGATGTGATGAATGATGGCTTGGCCTTGTTGAATGATATGGAAATATATATATATATATATATATATATATATATAATGATAATGAATGATTAGTTGTCCCTTTTGTTGGACATGAATAAATTGATGACATAGAATTATAGATGGATGAATTTTAAAGTGTGGAAATATGTGTGGTTGTGATGAAAAATAGCTTAGAAACCCCCTCACTTAGTTGATGAATTAGAACAAGAGTGGAGAAGTGTAACTTGTTGGAGTAGGCCTAAGGGTATGATTTCATCCATGTATTAGACCAATTATACAAAGGATAGAGTGTGCCATGTGATAATGAGTAAAAAAATTAAGTGATGAATGTGTGATTGTTAACTCGCTCAAGCGAGTTGGGATCTCACTCAAGCGAGAGTCCCATGTATCAAAAGGGTGGCCTCTGGCCTAATCTCGCTTAGGCGAGAAGATGTTTCGCTCAAGCGAGACGCGTACAACATAGAGGGGCGAGCTACTAGACGAATCTCACTCAAGTGGGTGTGGCCACACTTGAGCGAGCGAGATAGAAAAATAGTTCTCGACAGGTCTCGCTTAAGCAAGAGGCGATGCAAGTTGAATCTCGCTTAAGCGAGCGAGCCTAAAATGAGGCACTAGACAATTTTCACTCAAGCAAGCGTGAGTCGCTTGAGCGGGTGTGGGGGGTCTAATATTAAAACTCTACTCGCTGAGGCGAGTAACCTGTTGAGGGGAGCCTCGCTCAAGCGAGCGAGAGTCGAAACGCTGCTCGGAATATTTCACTCACGCGAGAGGGCTCGCCCAAGTGAGCTATGTTGATCTCGCTCAAGTGAAGGTGAATCTCGCTTGAGCGAGTTGCCTAGAATGGAATTTTATTTCATTTCTTTTGTTTTGGGCTTATGTTGGACCCCTTCCTTTATGTTATGAGATGATTAAGGGAATGTATGAGGGGTATATAATGATGATTAAACATGGTGGTGATTGGAATTGATGGATACACTTGGAATGATTTAATCATGGTATATTCACCACCAAGAATATGATATGAAAGAATGATAATGAGAGTTTGATGATGGGGTTGTGAGATACACCCTTGATGATTATAAAACAAATGATGGGATGACTCAATGACATAATATTTGTCATAAGTCAATAAACCAGAAATGACATTGATAATGAATAATGATAGATGATGATGTTGATCACTGTTGACCCGACGGCGACTCAGCGGTTCTTTCCCACCGCCGGACTTTTTGTCAATTGGCAAGCGCACCAATCGTTTGTAGTTTTCAAAATTTAGATATCGTTCCACTGGGATTGAAAGTCCAATAACAACAGTAATTTTCTACTTACTATGGTAAATATGAAGGAAATTATAAACAAAAGAATGATTTATATACAGTTTATACAATATTCACAAGATAGCTTGGTTGAGTGATTCATGAGATAAAAAGAAAATAAAATCTATCTAAAAAGTTGAGTTGCAATCTAGAATAGGTAAGATACTTGAGATAAACACAGATAAACAAATTATGTTGGAAATTGGATCCCTAATCTAGAATAACAATGAGGAACTCAAGACATGCATATTTAATCATCAAGTTTCATGTCATTGCAGCTTAAAATCATTATAACCGATCCCTCGTGATATAAATTCTAAGAATTCACCGTAAAGTCCGATCCCTCATGAGCTTTCTCAGTAAAAACTTGCATTAAGACCTGGCCTTATGGCAACAATGGTTAACAACCCCTATAGAATTGAGATACCAAGGGTATTTCAACTTTTTACTTTCGTCAAAACAAGTTTCAATACGGCATAAATAATCATTCTCCCGTTTGACATTTATACTAATAAAACCAGTTTCGATACACATGAAAATCATTCTCCCGTTTGACGTTCATATTAATAAAAGGTTGAAATACTAACATGGACTTGAATCATAAACATGCAGAGGTCGAATTCACAACATTATACTCAATAGATTAGTTCACTAATTCCAACATAAACAAATTAGTTACACATGGTAAAAGTAAAGACAACACTTACAGAGTTTGACATTACGAAGAAGACGATGGAAACTTCACGATACAACGATCACAATACACCGAAACACACTCAAGTATCTAGAAAACTATTCTAGAACTACAACTCACAAAAGAAAGTACTCAGAGTCGAGTACAAGAGAGAAGAGAAGAGAAGTGTATGGAATGGGATGCTATGAATGGTGTTGGATGGCCCTATTTATAGGGCTGAGCAAGGGTGCTGACGCTACGCGTCCTTGTGACGCTACGCGTCAGACCCCTGACTCAGCCTCCATTAAACACTTGATAATGGCCACTTTCAATAATTAATCTTGATCATGCCTGGCCACTTGGACATGTTTCCACGAGTTTTTGGCCATTTATGCTGATTGGGGTGGCCCTTGGGCTGAGTGGGGTGCCCATTATTGAGTCCAAGTGGAGTGGTTGGCCAAAGTGGAGTGGTTGTTCACGCAGCACTGACGCTACGCGTGGCTGTGATGCGTAGCGTCAGACTCAAAAATAGCAGTTGATGCTACGCGTAGGGTGAGGCTACGCGTCAGATTCTCCAGTGTAATTTTCTCTTGATTTCTTAACTTTTTCACTGCAAAACTAGAGAAAATTGATCAAGGGCAGATTATTTCCAACAACACTCATTTATTGAATTTAAATCCTAATTTTCTAACAAATTAAACTAATTTTTATGATTTTTATGAAATTTTTATTTAAGCTTTTATTGAAAATTTAAGGACTAACAAATACCCCCAACTTGAGACATTGCTCGTCCTCGAGCAAGAGAGAAAAATAAGAATAAAAATTTGAAATCAAATTTTTAAGTTAGTCCGAAAATTTACCACAAAAAATAATTACACAATTTCAACTATTTTGTAATAATCAAAAACTGATATCAAATATAACAAAGATTCAATGATAAAATTGTTTACAATATTCTATTAACAACCAAGCAGAATTTCAGGCTTACCTCACAAGTGTTTATCTCTATGCAATTGGTAACCTGTTTCTCTCAATCAATCATAAAATCAAACGAATTTAACTTTGTTTGTCATCTAATCAATGGTTATTTATACAGAGTTAATTCGGAAATCACGAGGTCTTTTTACAGGTTGTAATGAGGCTTGGTTTACAAGAATCAATGGTTTTTCTTGGAATTCAAAAACCTGAAATCATAAAAGAGCATTTTACAATCCTTAGGCTTTCTCTTGACCCAAACTTCTCATTTTCTTTTATTGATGAAAAATAAATACCCCCAACTTGATTCTTTTCACTATTTTTGACTTTTCTTTTCCATATTTTCTTTTTGAAAAGAATCAAGTTGCTTATTTTCACTCCCCATTTTTGTAAGAACACTCAAAATATTTTTCATTTATTTCAACTGCTCTTTTAATCAATCAAGTATAGGGAATGGTCAAAACAAATTTAAGCTTTAAGGGTACCAAAGAATTTTATTTTAGGCTCAAATTGGCTTGCAAGGGATAAAAGACTTTTTACCAAGGTAAGCTGTTTGGCCCAAGGTTTCATTTCACCAATAAATGTGCCTTGATCATTTTCCCGAATTCTCTGTACAACAACACAAATCACAGATTAAAGCAAAATCAATTCGAATTGAAAATATGTCGATTAAAACCCTCAAGTGTTTAAAAAGATCTCTCAACTCACCGGGTTATTGAAATTTGCTTGATGGTTAATAAACTTATTGTAATTAAATTTATCAAAATTCCTAAGTTATAAAGAATCAAAAATTGATTTTAACAAAATTGGTTTTATTGTGTAAAAACTCTAAGTGTATAAACTAACTTACTAACGAATTTTTTTTTTTATGTAAAACAACCTTAAAAACAAAAAGAAAAGAATGGGTTGCCTCCCATTGAGCGCTAGGTTTAATGTCTCCAGCCAGACATTACCTCTGATTAATCAGGTGGTTTCCCAATATTCTTTGAGGAATCACCTGTCTTTTTCTTCCTTCTTCTTCTTTTCCGATGCCTAATTACCTGTTTTTCATCATTCAAAGCATCGGTTAATTCAAAACAATTTAATTGATTGGGAAGAGATATACCTGGTTTGGTTGAAGGGTAAACTTTTGCCTCATTACTTATCCTGAGGTGTTCATGAGCACTGAAGCTTACTTCTTCTCCATAAACTTTGACTGCAACCATACTTTGATCAACATCTACTTTGATTTTTGCAGTCTTCATGAAAGGTCTTCCTAGGATCAGGGGGATCTCAGTATCTTCCTTCATATCCAGTACCATAAAGTCAACTTTGAAGTGGTACTTGTCAACCTTTACTAACACATCTTCCACAATCCCATAGGGCTTTTTGACAGAGCGATCCGCAAACTGTAATTCTGTCTTTGCCTCTTTCAACTCATATTCACCAATGCGTTTTATTAAATCTAAGGGCATCAAGTTAATGTTAGCCCCTAAATCTAATAGCGCATTCCTGATGTTGATATTTCTGATTGTTACAGGAATGGTGAAACTCCCCGGATCTTTACATTTTTTCGGGGTTATACAGTTTGTTTCTTGCTCTGTATCTCTTTGCATATTTTTTTCTTTTTCATTTTTTTCATTTTTTTCTATTTTTTCACTTTCTTTTTCTTCTTCTTTCTTTTTCTCACTCTTTTCTTTACAATCAATTTTTACAATATCAGAAGAAACAACATTACATTGTTCCCTTGGGTTTTGAGTGTTTGCAGAAAACCCAAAACTCTTTAATTCGGCTATCTCTTTTGCAAGCTGACCCATTTGTATATCTGATGCTTTTCGGGCAGCTTCATTTGTCTCTACAAACTGCAATAACTGTTGAATAGCTTCCTCTATTCTTGTCAACCTTGCATTGTCAGTTTGTTGTTGCTTGAATTGATTGTTAGGAGGTCTGTTGGAAGGTCCAGTGTCCTGTCTCCAGCCAATATTCTGATTTTGCCAACCCTGCAGGTAATTGTTAGGAAAAGAATTTCCATGATTAAAAGGAAAATTACCTAAGGGTGCTCTTTGATGGTTCATGAAATTGGCTTGCTCTTGCTCATTTCCATAGTAACCACATGGTTGTTCTCCCATGCAGTGCGTACATGCTTTAAGTTGAGCAGGGGGTGGTGATGCTACTTGAGCAATTTGAAGTTTTTCCAATTGCTTGCTCATAACTTCAATTTGTTGGGTCAGTAATTTTTGCTGAGCCAACACTGCATCATTTACTCCCAATTCGAGCATTCCTGGCTTCCTTTGCATATTACCTCTTTCATGCTTTGCTTGTCGGTCACTAATAGCCATTGATTCCAATATTTCTATGGCTTCTTCCACAGTCTTGTTCATTAAAGAACCACCTGCACAAGCATCTAACATCATCTTGAACTGAGGCAATAAACCATGGTAAACGATTCTTACCTTTTCGGCATCATTTAGGTTATGGTTTGGGCATTTTCTCAAGAGTGCCTTGAATCGTTCCCATGTCTCTCCTAATGATTCATCATTATTTTGGGAAAAAGAGTGTATGGCTGTCATTGCTTCAAAATATTTTGAAGGAGAATAAAATCTTTCCAAAAATTTTCTTTCAACATCGGACCAGTTTGCAAAACTACCCGGTGGACAAGATTTAAACCATTCTTTTGCTTTCCCAATCAATGAAAAAGGAAAGAGTCTCATGTAAACAGACTCTTCTTGATTGGGTTCAAAACCAATTGTGCTGCATAATTCATAAAAAATAGTTAAATGTTCATATGGTTCTTCATGATTTAAACCAGCAAATTGGTTGTTTTGAATAATATTTAAAGTGGCAGGTTTAATTTCCACTGGTAAAACTGGTCCTTGAAACATTCCCGAAACTCGGGGTGGACCATTTATAGCAGCAAACTGTCCCAATGTTCTCCTTTCAGCAGCCATATTTGAATTTTCAAAAATTTTCGAAGTAGAAGAAGAATTAGTTTGTGTTTTAGATTTCAAAGACTTGATTTTCTTTACAAACTTTTCTATCTCAGGATCAAAATAAATTTTACCTGCGGTAGATCGAGTTTGCATACACAAACTAGACAAAGAAAGTTAGTATAATAATGATAAGAAATAAAAAAAAAATTATCTAAGGTAAAAAAAAATATTTACCACGGTAATTAAAATTTTTACTATTTTACTGAAACAATTCAATCCCCGGCGACGGCGCCAGAAAACTTGTTGACCCGACGGCGACTCAGCGGTTCTTTCCCACCGCCGGACTTTTTGTCAATTGGCAAGCGCACCAATCGTTTGTAGTTTTCAAAATTTAGATATCGTTCCACTGGGATTGAAAGTCCAATAACAACAGTAATTTTCTACTTACTATGACAAATATGAAGGAAATTATAAACAAAAGAATGATTTATATACAGTTTATACAATATTCACAAGATAGCATGGTTGAGTGATTCATGAGATAAAAAGAAAATAAAATCTATCTAAAAAGTTGAGTTGCAATCTAGAATAGGTAAGATACTTGAGATAAACACAGATAAACAAATTATGTTGGAAATTGGATCCCTAATCTAGAATAACAATGAGGAACTCAAGACATGTATATTTAATCATCAAGTTTCATGTCATTGCAGCTTAAAATCATTATAACCGATCCCTCGTGATATAAATTCTAAGAATTCACCGTAAAGTCCGATCCCTCGTGAGCTTTCTCAGTAAAAACTTGCATTAAGACTTGGCCTTATGGCAACAATGGTTAACAACCCCTATAGAATTGAGATACCAAGGGTATTCCAACTTTTTACTTTCGTCAAAACAAGTTTCAATACGGCATAAATAATCATTCTCCCGTTTGACATTTATACTAATAAAACCAATTTCGATAAACATGAAAATCATTCTCCCGTTTGACGTTCATATTAATAAAAGGTTGAAATACTAACATGGACTTGAATCATAAACATGCAGAGGTCGAATTCACAACATTATACTCAATAGATTAGTTCACCAATTCCAACATAAACAAATTAGTTACACATGGTAAAAGTAAAGACAACACTTACAGAGTTTGACATTACGAAGAAGACGATGGAAACTTCACGATACAACGATCACAATACACCGAAACACACTCAAGTATCTAGAAAACTATTCTAGAACTACAACTCACAAAAGAAAGTACTCAAAGTCGAGTACAAGAGAGAAGAGAAGAGAAGTGTATGGAATGGGATGCTATGAATGGTGTTGGATGGCCCTATTTATAGGGCTGAGCAAGGGTGCTGACGCTACGCGTCCTTGTGACACTACGCGTCAGACCCCTGACTCAGCCTCCATTAAACACTTGATAATGGCCACTTTCAATAATTAATCTTGATCATGCCTGGCCACTTGGACATGTTTCCACAAGTTTTTGGCCATTTATGCTGATTGGGGTGGCCCTTGGGCTGAGTGGGGTGCCCATTATTGAGTCCAAGTGGAGTGGTTGGCCAAAGTGGAGTGGTTGTTCACGCAGCACTGACGCTACGCGTGGCTGTGATGCGTAGCGTCAGACTCAAAAATAGCAGTTGATGCTACGCGTAGGGTGAGGCTACGCGTCAGATTCTCCAGTGTAATTTTCTCTTGATTTCTTAACTTTTTCACTGCAAAACTAGAGAAAATTGATCAAGGGCAGATTATTTCCAACAACACTCATTTATTGAATTTAAATCCTAATTTTCTAACAAATTAAACTAATTTTTATGATTTTTATGAAATTTTTATTTAAGCTTTTATTGAAAATTTGAGGACTAACAATCACTCCCTTGGATAAAGGGTGATTGTTATTATTGATGAATTATAGAATACCATTATGTGTGATACAATTATGATCTTTCATGTGTGGTTTGAATTATATTAATGAAATGTTGTGAATGCCACACTAGTTATGAAATGATGCTAATGATAAATGAAATGAAAATCCACTAATTGATTATGTGGTGGTATTGATGAAAGATTAATAAATGTTAGTGATGATTTGTGATGTTTGTGACGCCATTGTGGTTGGTTGCAAGTGTTGACTTGCATGTATAATAAATGATATATTGAGATAAAAATGCCATATATAAAACTTGAAAACAATGGCTAAAACCAACAATGATAAAATCCACTAATGTGTGTATGGTGGTGTTGGTGATTATGATAATGATGATTGATGAGTGGCATTCAGAATGCACAGTGTGCGAAATGCATTTGATTTGCATTGCATTGCATCCATGGCATACCATAGCCGCCGATGTTGGAACGTTAAGGAAGTTCCCTTGGCCGACCCAGTGGGAGGGTGGCTCAGTGCACGAGCATTCTTATTTTCCCTTGTGACTCGGTGTGTAAGTCATGAAGCCGCCCATGTATTGCTACGGGGAGCTACATGTGGCCGACCCTTGTGAGGGGTGGCTCTTGATGAGCATGTGACCTCGGTGGTCCATGGGATCACAGCCGCCATGATATGAGACATGGCCGACCCGTAACACCACATATTGATTATGTTGTTTACCGCGGTCATGGTGAAAATAGCCAGGTATTGCATTATGGGTGATGCGGTTTGGTACCAGTAAAAATATGGTGATTATACATGCATTATAAGATATGTGTACACATTATACTACTGCAATAGGGGCATGGTATGAGATCATGCTTGACCCATAATTTGGTGTTTATTCCCACAGTCGGATTTGCATTTGTTGTCTATTCCATTGTGCATATGCATTAGCTATAAGAGCATTTGCATATAACATAGAGATATGCCAGATGATGATGATGATTGATGAGTGGCATTTAGGATACACAGTGTGAGAAATTCATTTGATTTACATTGTATTGCATCCATGGCATATCACAACCGCCGATGTTGGAATGTTAGGGAAGTTCCCTCGGCCGACCCAGTGGGAGGGTGGCTCAGTGCACGAGCATTCTTATTTTCCCTTGTGACTCGGTGTGTATGTCATGAAGCCGCCCATGTATTGCTATAGGGAGCTACATGTGGCCGACCCTTGTGGGGGGTGGCTCTTGATGAGCAGGTGACCCCAGTGGTCTATGGGATCACAACCGCCATGATATAAGACATGGCCGACCCGTAACACCATATATTGATTATGTTGTTTACCGCAGTCATGGTGAAAATGGCCAGGTCTTGTATTATGGGCGATGCGGTTTGGTACCAGTAAAAATATGGTGATTATGCATGTATTATGAGATATGTGTACACATTATACTACTGCAGTAGGGGCATGGTATGAGATCATGCTTAACCCAAAGTTTGGTGTTTATTCCCATAGTCGGATCTGCATTTGTTGTCTATTCCATTGTGCATATGCATTAGCTATAAGAGCATTTGCATATAGCATGGAGATATGCCAGATGATGATGATGATTGAGATTGTGGTATGGTGTTGATGAGATGGGTAATTGAGTACCTAAAAGACCATATAAAATTAATAAATGATATAATTACCATGAAACAATATTGAATATGAAGATGTAAATATTATGGCCCAATGTAATGAATGGCGTAATTATTTATGACTGATGGTAATGATGTTAGTCTATAGTGGCTTTGAGAAAAGACCGGAATGGTCAATGCTGATGATGTTGGCCCAGTGTGGAGTTGTGATAAATGTGTATATGTTTGCTTTGCTCTGACTTGACTAAAGAATATGAAATGTGTATATAATGTTAATGTAATAATTTTTTATGATCGTTGATGTGTTTAGCAAAGTATACATGATGTTGATATGCATATGCACATAATTTCAATTATATTTATATCGTCATTTGCAATGTATAACTCACTCTCCCATGTGATCTACTTTTTAGTATTTGTGCAGGGATGTCATGGGAAGAGGATATTTTTTAAAAGTAAAGCTTTTGTGAAGGTAAATAGTGGTAACGGAATGCCTTGGTTGGCAGCGTTTGTAATTTAATGAGTTATGTATAAAATGGATATTATGATGTTGTCAATTATAGATGTTGATTATGTAATCATTTTGGGAATGTATAGGATGTTGATTTATTAGTCCTCTAGGTATGTACAAGTATTGGAAATACATAAATTGAGGGTTGAAGTGATATGGTCAATTATAGATTATGAGTATTGGAGATGTATGATGCATGACCATTGAGAAATCTAATAATACTTCAGGAAAAAAGCATAGCCGTAAAAGATCATGTAAAAATTCATTCGTAAGAAATTTGATGAAGCTTCAGGGAGAACCTTTACATCGTGTGTTATAGGTAACAAGCTGCATGTTGCAAGTTGCAGGTAACAGGTAGCAGGTAACAAGTAACAGGTAGCAGGTAACAGGTAACAGGTAACAGGTAACAGGTAGCAGGTAACAGGTAGCAGGTAGCAAGTAGCAGGTAGCAGGTAACAGTAGCAAGTAGTAGGTAGCAGGTTGTAGGTTAGAAGTAGTAGGTAGTAGGAAGCAGGTAGCAGGTAGCAGGTAACAGGTAGCAGGTAACAGGTAACAGGTAACAGGTAACAGGTAACAGGTAACAGGTAACAGGTTGTAGGTAGTAGGCAACATGTAACAAGTAGCTGGTAGCAGGTAGCAAGTAGTAGTTAGTAGGTAGCAGGTAGCAGTTAGTAGTTAGTAGGTAGCAGGTAGCTGGTAGCAGGTAACTGGTAGTAGGTAGCAGGTAGCTGGTAGCAGGTACCAGGTAGCAGGTAGCAGGTAGCTGGTAGCAGGTAACTGGTAGCAGGTAGCTGGTAGCAGGTACCAGGTAGCAGGTAACAGGAAACAGGTAGCAGGTAGCAGGTAGCAGGTTGCAAGTAACAGGTAGTGTAACATCCTAAAAATCAATTAGAGTTAAACCCGGAACAGGGGAAATTTTTCCCAAAATAAATCATGAAGAACTGGGCCAAAAATAAAACAAGAAAAGGGAAGGCAAGGCAATAAAAGCCGACCAATAATTGACACGGCGGAAAGAAGTAGAAGCCAATCAATAGGCGGCCCAGCGGAAATACATAGCTGAAGCGAGGCCCAACTCGCTTGAGCGAAGCCGACCCAAAGCCTTCCATTGAGGACACACTCGCTGGAGCGAGAACTCACTTGCTGAAGCAAGAAGCCACACTCGGCATTCCCATCACTCGGTAACGGGTTTCACTCGGTATTCAGGGGTTCCATTCACTCGGAGTCGACCCCAGCACACAAGCCTCACTCAGCAGCCCATAACTTAGTCTCTTGATTTTATCCACAGAGGCCACGTAATGATCCACTCGGAAAATAGAAGTAATTCCACTCGGAATCTGATAACTTCCCTCACTCGGGTTACTACCCAACCAAACACCACTCGGTGTATTCCAATCACATTCAATCAGAGTGTGCCATACACCTACCACTCAACAAAATCATCATTTCTCTCACTCGGAGAATACATAACCTTTAGATCACTCGGTCGTTACCCATTTACTCGGAATATTGACAGGTTAAGTCACTCGGAAACCCATTCAAGAACTAACTCATCCTTCGAGCGGTATTCCACTCAGAAATTAACTACAAGATCGACCAACCCATTTGGTCTTCCACTCGGAATACATAAAACACTTAGAATATACCCAATCTAATCTATCATAACGACTCTTCCCTCGGAGAGGTTCACTCGGATTTCCACTCGGGTTTATTCATGCCTTTCACCCGGAATTATTCAAGCCTATAATCACTCAGAAAAGGCCACATTATTAAGTCTCATTCGAAAATGGCTCTAAACCTCCTATATTCCTCACGGAATTCATTAACTTAGATTTATTCACACAACATCGTTTACATTCTAATCGGTAGGAAGCATCAAATCAACATAAACACTTATATATATATATATATGACAGGGCCCGCAAGCGCACGGGTTATGTCGCGTAATATAAAAGATTATCGTTCTCCACAGAGACTGTGTTCAAAGTACCAGCATATTGAAATTTAATTATCCACACAATTGATTTTTAAGATTTTTATAAAATAAAGCACAAATTAAAGTTGCACAGAATACTAATATATATAAAAATAAAATTTACTTGACACTTTAAAAATCAGAGTTGAGAATATCTTGGGATTTCGGGAGATTAAGACTCTATTTCATGTTAATGAATTTTAACTTTTCATAAATAAGAATCGAATAAAGTTTTCCAAGGCGAATTTTCCAAAAGCTAATTAATATGTTCCTCTCGGAATCCTATTAATGTACCTAACCTATGGAAAGCGCTGCTTAATCCTCAGAAAGGCCCATTATCGTTTTATGAAAATCCCTTTTATTTCCTCAAAAGAATTTTGATTACTTTCACGGTTTTACCGAGGTCACAAAAAGCATCTCAAAAATCTTAGGTTTAGTTCAAAGCTTTCTGGTAAAAATAAATCTCTCGATTCTATTTATTACCTAAACTTACTAATATACCCGCAAGTATACAGTTTTATCATTTAGGTTCTTGTTAGGAATTACTAAAAGCATTAAGCATAATTGAACTAAATGGAAAACAGAAATTTATTTAATTCAAAGTCAAAATAACATTATCATAAAATATTATCATACCCTCTTCATCCCAAGATAATTGATTTAGCTACTCATGAAATGATTCAAATTCATACACATGATAGAAAAATAAAACATACAAGACATGGTAAAAATAAAGACTTACGGGTTTCTCCAAAAGCTCAAAATAATTTCACCACTGTATTTCCTTGTTGCAATATTCCTCCACCAATTACAAATTGGAACACTCAATTTCACAATCCTCACAGCTCTTACACAAAAATAAAAGAGAGAAAAAGAAAATAAAAAGAGAAAGAAAATAAAACAGAGAAAGAAAACGAAAGAGAAAGAAAAGAAAAGGAATGAAGCTGATGAAGAATGGGATGCCCTCTCTGCTTGGATTGCTTCTCCTTTTATAGGCAAAGGAAGGGAGGAAGCCAACTAAGAAAACGCGTTGCAAGTTGGAAACTTTCGGTGCATGTGATTTCCAGCTGTTCCAGTTGTCTCCAATTTGCGTATTTTTGTTGTTTCCAATAATTCGGCGCATGATTTCACTGATGAATCGATTCCTTCAGTTCATTTTTACCTTTAAAACAGCGTGTGAATCGATTCCTAAATGTGGGAATCGATTCCCAGCATGATGAATCGATTCCTGGCCTTCATGAATCGATTCCTGGCCTTTCAAACATCAATGAATCGATTCCTATAAGGGGGGAATCGATTCCCAACCCTATGAATCGATTCCCAACAGCCTTGAATCGATTCCTAGCTTATGTTTCACATGGGAATCGATTCCTGTAAGGGTGAATCAATTCCTACCCTTTCCTGGAAGTGTTTTCTTGCATTTTTGAGGCGTTTTGGACAGTATAGCTCATGGTTCTTGATTGTTTTCATCCTTTGACACTTTGATCATCTTTTTGGGTTCTTGAATCCATTTTCCATTTATATTCATTCATTCTTAAAATGGATCATCAATAATTCCAAATCTATTAATTTCTGTAAAATAAAAGTACCCGAGTAGAATACAGTGGAAAGAAAGCAAAAATCACAATAAATAAAGGAAATACAGTACATAATGATTAAAATCCTAAGTAAACTAAATCTAATTTATTGTGTTATAAAACACTTATCAAAATACCCCAAACCAAAGCATTGCTTGTCCTCAAGCAATCACCATATTCACAAGATAAAATACAGAAAACACTAAGCTTAATAAACTAAGGAATCCAAAACAGAGAAAAAGATTTATTCAAATGCCAATATTAATTTTCTTATGTGAATCAATTTTCATTATCAAGACAGAGGATACTCTTCTCTCAATTTTCACTCAAAGTGTTTCATGGTTTGTGTATCACTCAGATCATCATAGTCAAAAAATATTACCATAAGCTTGTTAATAAACCAGAAACTCCACAGTTTAGATAGAAAATATGTCAAAGTCTAAAGGTTTTTCAAAGGTTGTAACATGGCCTTGGGTTGTATTGTTAAGGTAGGAATTTCAAGAAAAATGGAATACAAAAGGGCTTTAACAGTCATGAATGATTCAAATCACCATTATAAATTTAACAGAGCAAATTTTTGAACTTTTATGGACTTTTTGGAATTCATTCAATATCATCCTTTTGATTTTTTATTTTTTTTTTGCTTTTCTTTGCATTCAATACATATTTTTCTTAAGTCCTTTTTTCTTTCTTTGCTCTACTAAATTTCCAACTTTTTGTTTTTTACCATTAAGAGAATATCAGTCAATGAAAGGTTTCAAGGAAAAATTTTCGCTTTTAGGCTCAAAAGGGGCAACTAGGGGTCAAATTATACAAAATTCTGAGGTTTAAGAATAAGACCTAATTGTGCCTTTATCATCCTAAGACATATAATCAAAAACCATTTTGAATCGGTTGAAAAACAAGTTCTAGAATATTAATGACTATGAGATTTACTCAATCAAGAAAATATGGGTTTTGAAAATTTGTTTGATAAATAACCCATTTTGGCTCAAGTCTAACCATAGAAAGTCTTTTCAAAGAAAATTTTAATCACACATAAGGTTCATTTAAGCATTTATTTGGCATTTAAACAATCAAATTTTGAAAATTTTACTCAAAATTTTGGGATCCTTAGATACTTTAGCCTTGTGTTTAAAGTAAATTTATCATGCAATCATGGTAAATTACAAGATTACAAACAAAATAAGGAAAACACACATGCATGAATAATATAACAATCACACAACAAAACAAAATAGTTAAGTTTTCTTACCTACCACCCCAAACCAGAATTTGACATTGTCCTCAATGTTAAAATGGATGATAAAGGATAAGAAAACTTACCTGTAGTAACCCCAAACCAGCATCTGACATAGTTGGTTTTTTTTTTTAAACTTAAAATGAAACAACAACTTTTTATAGGGTTACCTCCCTATCAGTGCTAAGTTTTAAGTCTTCAGCCAGACTTCTCACCGTTTGGATTTAATCACCAGGAGTATCAAACAAGTCCATGTCACTTGCTTGTTGTATTGGTTGACCTGTCAGATAGTACTTTACTCTCTGTCCATTTACCCTAAATGTACCAGATTTCTCGCTCCATAGTTCGACAGCTCCGAAGGGAAAGACTTTTGTCACCTTGAATGATCCCGGCCATCGGGATCTCAGTTTACCTGGAAAAAGCTTCAGTCTGGAATTAAACAGTAAAACCATATCACCTGGATTAAATGTTCTCCATTGGATGTGACGATCATGCCATTGTTTGGTTTTTTCTTTATAAATTCTGGTATTTTCGTATGCATCTAGACGGAGTTCTTCAAGCTCATTTAATTCCAACAGTCTTTGTTCACCTGCAGCCTTATGATCAAAGTTAAGAGTTTTAACAGCCCAAAAAGATTTATATTCTAGCTCAACAGGTAAATGACAGGGCTTCCCATATACTAGCTTAAAAGGTGTGGTTCCAATGGGAGTTTTGTATGCGGTTCGATACGCCCATAAGGAATCATCTAACTTAATAGACCAATCCTTACGTGATGTATTCACCACTTTTTGAAGAATATTTTTAATTTCCCGATTGGATACCTCAACTTGTCCACTAGTTTGTGGGTGATAAGGTGTAGCAACCTTATGCCTAACTCCATATTTCTTTAGAAGGGTCTGAAAAGTTTTCTCAATAAAATGAGACCCTCCATCACTTATAACACATTTTGGGACCCCAAACCTTGGAAATATTATTTTCTTGAAAAGTTTAATAACAGTTTTAGCATCAGAATGGGGTGAAGCAATGGCTTCCACCCATTTTGACACATAGTCAACCGCCACTAATATGAACTGATTTCCAAAAGAAGAGGGAAAGGGACCCATAAAATCAACACCCCATACATCAAACAATTCAACTTCTAAAATGGTATTCAAGGGCATTTCTTGTCTCTTACCAATGTTACCTGTTCTTTGGCAAGCATCACAAGTTAGAACATACTTACGTACATCCTTAAAAATATTTGGCCAATAGAACCCAGCTTGCAATATTTTAATGGCTGTTTTAGAGGTGCTCATGTGTCCTCCACAGGAAAGAGAATGGCAATGATCCAAGATAGCATGGACATCATCTTGTGAAACACATCTTCGAATCATACCATCTGCACATTGCTTGAAAAGGAGTGGTTCATCCCAATAATAATGCTTGACATCTGTATAAAACTTTTTCCTTTGCTGAAAGCTAAGATCAGGAGGTAAGATACCACATGCAAGAAAATTTACAAAATCAGCATACCAAGGAACACGTTGGATACTAAGATTCAAGAGTTGTTCATCTGGAAAAGATTCATTAATGGGAATATTATCTGTTTCTTCTTTTTCAGATGTCAACCTAGATAGGTGGTCAGCGACCAAGTTCTCGGTACCCTTCTTGTCCTTAATTTCCAAGTCAAATTCTTGCAATATTAGAATCCACCTAATTAATCTAGGCTTTGCTTCCTTTTTATTCAATAGATACTTAATGGTAGAGTGGTCAGTGTAAACAGTAACATGTGAACCTACCAAATAAGACCTAAATTTATCAAAAGCAAAGACAATAGCTAACAGTTCTTTTTCAGTTGTGGCATAATTTACCTGAGCATCATCTAGTGTCCGGCTGGCATAATGAATTACATGGAGCTTTTTATCCTTTCTTTGCCCCAACACAGCCCCCACTGCGTAATCACTCGCATCGTACATCAGCTCAAATGGGAGTTTCTAATCAGGTGGTTGTACGATGGGGGCCGAGATTAGAGATTGCTTAATCCTGCAAAAAGCTTCCATACAAGATGAATCAAAATTGAAAGGCACATCCTTACCCAGAAGAGTTGTAAGAGGTTTTGTGATCTTGGAGAAATCTTTAATGAACCTACGGTAAAACCTTGCATGTCCAAGAAAACTCTAAATACCTTTCACATTTGTGGGTGGAGGCAATTTTTCAATTACTTCCACTTTAGCCTTATCAACTTCTATACCTCTCTCAGACACCAGGTGTCCAAGAACTATGCCTTCTCTTACCATAAAATGGCATTTTTCCCAATTTAGAACCAAATTGGTTTCTTTACAATGCTGCAAGACTTGGCACAAATTTGTTAAACAATTATCAAAATCCAAACCATGCACTGAAAAATCATCCATAAAGACTTCCATCACATTTTCAATAAGATCAGAAAAAATTGCTTGCATACACCTTTGAAAAGTCGCAGGTGCATTACACAAACTAAAAGGCATACGCCTATAAGCATAAGTCCCATAAGGGCAAGTGAAGGTAGTCTTTTCTTGATCAGATGGATGAATGGGAATTTGATGAAAACCTGAATACCCATCCAAATAACAGAAATAAGAGTGTTTCGCAAGTCTTTCAAGCATCTGATCAATAAAAGGGAGGGGAAAATGATCTTTTTTCGTGGCGCTATTTAACTTCCTATAATCAATGCATATGCGCCAACCAGAGACAATCTTAGTAGGAATCAAGTTATGTTTATCATTTTCAATCATAGTTATTCCCCTCTTTTTAGGCACCACATGGACAGGACTTACCCATTTACTACTATCAACAGGATATATTACTCCAGCATCAAGCAATTTCAAAATTTCCTTTTTAACCACTTCTTGCATTTTAGGATTTAATCTCCTAAGTGGTTCTACTGTGGGCCTACGTTCATCTTCTACAGTAATCCTGTGCATACAAAGAGAAGGGCTAATCCCTTTGATATCATCCATTGTATAACCTATTACCTTTCTATACAACCTAAGTTATTTCAAAAGTTTTTCAGTTTCATATGGATTCAATTCAGCATTGATAATCACAGGATATGTGGAATTAGGACCAAGAAATTCATACCTTAATAAAGCTGGTAAAGGTTTTAATTCCACATTGGGGCTTACCACTTTGTCACATATGACCTCAGTATCATGTGGGGCCTCAGAGCAATCAGATGTTTCTATCGGCTCAATCATGAAAACAGTTTCAAGTGGGTCATTAGGAAGGGTTGCTTCCTTTACCACTTGTTCGACAAAATCCACAGTACAGCAAACATCATTATAAGGTTTTTCTAAAACATTTTTCAAATTAAAATCAACCTTTTGGTCTCCAACAGTTAGAGACAACTTACCATTCTTGACATCAATCACAGCACCTGCAGTTGCTAAAAATGGTCTGCCTAAAATAATAAGAATCAAAGAATCTTCGTCCATTTCAAGCACAACAAAGTCAGCAGGTATAAAAAATTTTCCTATCTTAATAGGAACATCCTCTAAAATTCCTACAGGATATTTTACAGATCTATCAGCCAATTGTAAAGACATCCTAGTAGGTTTTAGTTCACCCAATCCTAACTTTTCAGCAACAGATAATGGCATTAAACTCACACTCGCTCCTAAATCACACAATGCTTTATCTATATTCATGTAAGGAATAGAGAAACTACCTGGATCTTGGAGCTTGGGTGGAAGTTTCTTTTGAATTAGAGCACTGCACTCTTCAGTAAGTGCAACTGTACCATCTTCCTCCAGTCTTCTTTTGTTGGACAGAATGTCCTTTAGGAACTTTGCATATGTGGGCATTTGCTGCAAAGCATCTGTAAAAGGAATATTAATATACAATTTCTTTAAAACATCAAGGAACTTACCAAATTGTTTGTCCAACTTTGCTTTGGCTAAGCGCTGAGGAAATGGAGTGGGAGGTTGATATGGCTTAACCTCCTCCTTCTTTTCTTGTGGTTTCTCTTCTTCAATTACTGGATGAGATGAAGATTCATCTACTTTCTTTTCCTCTTTTGCAGTCTTGTCTACTGGCCCATCGTATTGAGTACCACTCCTAAGAGTGACAGCCATGGTTTGGTTAGATGGTCCAACCTCTGGTTTCCCAGGAAATGTTCCCGGTGCTCTTTGAGAATAGGAGGCTTGTTGGGCAATTTGATTTTCCAGTATTTTGTTGTGAGTGGCAAGAGATTCCACTTTTGAAGCCAAGTTTTTTATTGCATCAGAGAATTCATCATTTTGTTTAAGTTGAGTAGCTACAAATGTCTCCATCAAGGACTCTAGCTTTGATTTTTGTGGAATATAGGTTCCTTGTTGAGGTTTGTAGTTACTTTGGAATTGAGGTGGTCTATTTTGGAAGCCAGGTGGACCTTGTGGAGGTCTGTAGTTACCTTGATAATTTCCACTATAGTTTCCAATAGCATCCACCTGATGCATTTCTTGTTCTTGATTAGGAGTCATTGCTAAATGGCAGTTTGTAGCTCCATGTCCTGAAACACCACAAACTTCACAAACAATGTTAGTAGCACCTGTTGACCCTATTTTATCAAGTTTTAATGTTAATGCTTCAACTTTGGCAAAAAGTAGGGAAAGAGCATCAACAGAATACTTACCTGGTGTTTTAGAAGGTAATCCTCTCTCAGAGTTCCACTGGTGAGTGTTTTGAGCTATTTCCTCAATCAGGTTCTCAGCTTCATCAACATTTTTACTCATGAAGGCTCCTCCAGCTGTAGCATCTAAAGAGATCTTTTGTGTGGAAGTTAGTCCATTATAGAAAATATGGATTGTCAACCACCTTTCTATCCCATGGTGAGGACATTCTCTTAGCAACTCTCTGTATCTTTCCCAGGCTTCATACAAGGATTCATCATCTTTTTGTGAAAAATTGATGATTTGTTTTCTCAGCACATCAGTCTTGTTCCTTGGGTACCATTTATTGATAAAAGCACTGGACAATTGTTCCCAAGTCGTGATGGATCCTTCAGGAAGAGAGTATAACCACGCTCTTGCTTTATCTCTTAAGGAGAAAGGAAAAAGTCTTAAGCGAATGGCATCATTGGTGGCTCCGTTCATCTTCAGGGTGTCACAGTATTCAAGAAAGATTTGAAGATGAAGATTTGGATCTTCGGAGGGTAATCCTCCGAATTGGTTCTGTTGAACCATTGAGAGTAGTGAAGGCTTCAATTCAAAATTGTTAGCCTCCACTGTGGGTCTAAGGATGCTGGATCCTCTTCCATTAGTGCTTGGAGCGGCAAAATCTCTTAAAGGTCTGTGTTGGTCTGCCATTTGTTTTTCTTTTTGTTCTTTTTGTTATTTTTGTTGTTTTCTTAAAGCTCTAAGGGTACGTTCTATCTCAGGGTCAAATCCTAAGTTTAGATCGACACTATGGCTTCGTCGCATAAATAGAAAATAAATGACAAATAAAACAAACAATTACAAAAATAAAACAACAGATACACAGAATATAGAACAAAATACAAAATTACAAAGAAAATAAAAATAAAAATAAAAATAACAATAAAAATATTAACAAATATGATCTAATCGAATTTCAATATTGCCGATATTTGAGGGACAACAGTCCCCGGCAACGGCGCCAAAAACTTGACAGGGCCCGCAAGCGCACGGGTTATGTCGCGTAATATAAAAGATTATCGTTCTCCACAGGGACTGTGTTCAAAGTACCAGCATATTGAAATTTAATTATCCACACAATTGATTTTTAAGATTTTTATAAAATAAAGCACAAATTAAAGTTGCACAGAATACTAATATATATATAAATAAAATTTACTTGACACTTTAAAAATCAGAGTTGAGAATATCTTGGGATTTCAGGGGATTGAGACTCTATTTTATGTTAATGAATTTTAACTTTTCATAAATAAGAATCGAATTAAGTTTTCCAAGGCGAATTTTCCAAAAGCTAATTAATATGTTCCTCTCGGAATCCTATTAATGTACCTAACCTATGGAAAGCGCTGCTTAATCCTCAGAAAGGCCCATTATCGTTTTATGAAAGTCCCTTTTATTTCCTCAAAAGAATTTTGATTACTTTCACAGTTTTACCGAGGTCACAAAAAGCATCTCAAAAATCATAGGTTTAGTTCAAAGCTTTCCAATAAAAATAAATCTCTCGATTCTATTTATTACCTAAACTTACTAATATACCCGCAAGTATACAGTTTTATCATTTAGGTTCTTGTTAGGAATTACTAAAAGCATTAAGCATAATTGAACTAAATGGAAAACAGAAATTTATTTAATTCAAATTCAAAATAACATTATCATAAAATATTATCATACCCTCTTCATCCCAAGATAATTGATTTAGCTACTCATGAAATGATTCAAATTCATACACATGATGGAAAAATAAAACATACAAGACATGGTAAAAATAAAGACTTACGGGTTTCTCCAAAAGCTCAAAATAATTTCACCACTGTATTTCCTTGTTGCAATATTCCTCCACCAATTACAAATTAGAACACTCAATTTCACAATCCTCACAGCTCTTACACAAAAATAAAAGAGAGAAAAAGAAAATAAAAAGAGAAAGAAAATAAAACAGAGAAAGAAAACGAAAGAGAAAGAAAAGAAAAGGAATGAAGCTGATGAAGAATGGGATGCCCTCTCTGCTTGGATTGCTTCTTCTTTTATAGGCGAAGGAAGGGAGGAAGCCAGCTAAGAAAACGCGTTGCAAGTTGGAAACTTTTGATGCATGTGATTTCCAGCTGTTCCAGTTGTCTCTAATTTGCGTATTTTTGTTGTTTCCAATAATTCGGCGCATGATTTCACTGATGAATCGATTCCTTCAGTTCATTTTTACCTTTAAAACAGCGTGTGAATCGATTACTAAAGGTGGGAATCGATTCCCAGCATGATGAATCGATTCCTGGCCTTCATGAATCGATTCCTGGCCTTTCAAACATCAATGAATCGATTCCTATAAGGGGGGAATCGATTCCCAACCCTATGAATCGATTCCCAACAGCCTTGAATCGATTCCTAGCTTATGTTTCACATGGGAATCGATTCCTGTAAGGGTGAATCGATTCCTACCCTTTCCTGGAAGTGTTTTCTTGCATTTTTGAGGCGTTTTGGACAGTATAGCTCATGGTTCTTGATTGTTTTCATCCTTTGACACTTTGATCATCTTTTTGGGTTCTTGAATCCATTTTCCATTTATATTCATTCATTCTTAAAATGGATCATCAATAATTCTAAATCTATTAATTTCTACAAAATAAAAGTACCCGAGTAGAATACAATGGAAAGAAAGCAAAAATCACAATAAATAAAGGAAATACAGTACATAATGATTAAAATCCTAAGTAAACTAAATCTAATTTATTGTGTTATAAAACACTTATCAATATATATATATTTTCATCTATTCCTTCGGAAATTCATATTATGTTATCCCCTCGGACAGATGCTCACGTTCAATCAGCATTTATAAATAATGTCTTTCGCTCAAAATCCACTAGAGTTACCACCACTCAGAAAGAAAAACGCACACATGAGTTACACTCAGATATGGAGTCTCACTACAATCTCACATCACTTGGAAGGGTCCCACATATATATTTTTCACTCACTCAGAATATTACTGATTCACATATTCAGTAAATTCTAATAGATTATTACTCGGAAGGTTTCCAAGTAAGTCCCCTCTCGAAAAATACAACCTAGTTCACTCGGAAAACCCGAGTCTTACCCGCTCGAAAATACTCTAGTCCTTCCACACTCGAAATAGGACCAAGTATCTCATCTCCCACACTAATAACTCTGCACCTTCCTTTTTCTTAAGAGCCATACCAATCCATACACTTGGTCAAATATAAATATATCCCTCTCGAACATTCATCTACAATCATTACTCATAGAATAAGATAAACACCGCAATACATATATATATATATTCATATCTAATAAGTTGTACTCTCAGCCTGAGAGATTTAATTCTCATACATTCAAATAAAAGGTTATACTAGAGCCGGCCAAGGCTATGACGACATCCTTCACACAATATATATTTACATATATATGCCTCCACAGTTTCGATACTCTGTGCACGGAAAAGAGTTCTTCTTTCACTCGCTGTCCCGAGCAACATTCACTGAAATATAGCCACAGTAGAGGAGTGAGCTTACGCATATAAAATGATAATTAATAACTCAGAAATCCTCCAGCCCTCATTATACAATGCAATCATATTGAGTTTATCAACAATATAAACATATACACATTTAATTTCGATCGGTTTTTAGCAATTATTATGTTGCAACATAGGCTCCAAGCCTTTTACTCAGCTCCAAGCTGACCCGGCCGTTTTACTGGTACCAAACCGTTTGCCCTCACACGTAACACAATTGCTCCAAGCAACAACGGAAGTGTTACGGGCAGCCCCGAGTCCAACTCAGGGTCTCTTATCATACTCAACAAGTATTCATTAGCAACACAATAGTATTTCAGTCGGTAAGCCATGTAGTACATACATCTCATATATTCATTATGAAATCCCACCATGTACATGCGAACAATCATATTATATCAACCAACTGTTCCACAATATACACTCGATATATACATACAAAACCAGTACCCCTTTTATGTTTGAATATAACACCTCAACACACATCCCAATCTCATACATTTACGTACATAGTTACCAATAGAACTTAGTTAACACACACACACGATATTCATAAGTTAACATTAAAATATTTCACACAATCATCAAGTTCACAAACCCACACACACGTGATACTTTTATCCTGGGCCCGTTCACAAACCATGTATTTGAGATGTTAAACTCCCCCTACCTCTAGGAGAACTTAGAGCTCTTCGAGTTAGAACGCTTGACTGGTTACTCCTTCACACGAACAGCCCTTGAACCCGGATATCAACTCTGAACCAACTTGGGAAAACCAAAAGTTAACCTCTTCTTCCACAGTTACTCACAGCAATAACCCCACAGTCTTATGTATCTCACACCACAACTTCCTACCGAACACTAACAGTTTTAAACGAGAGATGAAAAGGAAGAAGAAGACAACGAAAGGGAAAAGGAAGAAGAAGAGTCTCCAAGGGATTTCTGAGAGAATGTGAGAATGAGGAAGGTAGAAGGGAAATGAAAGGCCTTCAGTACATATATCCCCCCAGGGCCAACGGAGAATGGGCGTTCCAACGTATAATGATGGCTGCTGCACCATCACGTCACTATCCGTCAGCCATCAGCCATCGCACATTAATTGGAGTGGATCAGAATTATCACTTAGCTGATTTGCAATTTCCCTCAATTACCAATTTAACTTATCCTTAATTAATATTTATTCCTTAATTACCCTTAATCCAAAAATTAGGATGTTACAGGTAGCAGGTTACAGGCAGCAGGTAGCAGGTAACACGTAATAGGTAGTACGTAGCAGGTAGCAGGTTACAAGTAACAGGTAGCAGGTTACAGGTAGCAAGTAACAGATAACAGGTTGCAAGTAGCAGGTTGCAGGTTACAACTTACAGGTTGTAGGTTATAGCTTACAGGTTACAGGTTGTATGTTACAGGTTATAGGTTGCAGGTACTAGTTAGTACCTTCTAATTTGTAAGAGATTTATAGATAATAGATCAACTTCATAGTTAAGGTAACAAGTACCTTGATCCTTTACCAAACCCCAACTGAACTCAGAACCCCAATATTAAGAAAAATCTACCTCTTCCCTTGGAGAAAACTGATCAAACTTTAGGAATAACCTTACAATGTGTTTCTAAGAATGGCCATAAAAAAACATATATAAATTCAACTGCTTGATTTTCTCATATTTTTGTAGGTGCCTTTAAATATGGTTAAAGATTCATCGTAGAAGAAAATCTTCTCCTTCCCTTGGAGAAATATGATGAAAGTTCAGGGACAAGCTTACAATGCCTTTCTAAGCATCAGCGTAAAAAAGCATGCAAAAATTGAACTGCTTGATTTTCTCATAATTTCGTGGGTATATTAGCCTTTAAATTTGGGTAAAAATTCATCGTTAGAGAAAATCTACCCTTCACATAGAGAAATATGATGAAATTTCTAGAACTACCTTACAAAGCCTTTCTAAGCATGGCCATAAAAAATCATGCAAAACAGCTTAATTTTGTCATATATTTATGGGGATTAGCCTTTAAATTTGGCTAAAAATTCATCATTAGAGAAAATCTGCTCCTTCTCTTGGAGAAATCTAATAAAACTTCATGGACAACTTTACAATGCCTTTATAAGTATGTCTACAACAAATCATGCAAAACTTCAATAGCTTGGTTTTGTCATATTTTTGTGGGTTAAGCCTTCAAATTCGGCTAAAAATTCATTATTGTAGAAAATCTACTCCTTTCCTTGGAGAAATCTGATGAAACTTCAGGAACAACCTTACAATGTCTTTCTGAGCATGTCTGTAAAAAAAATGCAAAAATTAAACGGCTTGATTTTCTTATATTTTCTTAGGTGTTAGCTTTTAAGTTTGGCTAAAAATTCATTGTTGGAAAAAACCTGCGCCTTCGCTTGGGAATATGATGAAATCGTATGGACAACCTTACAAAGCCTTTCTAAGCATGGCCGCAAAAAATCATGCAACAATTTAATTACTCGATTTTGTCATATTTTCATGGGCATTAGCTTTCAAATTTGACTAAAAATTTATCTTTGGAGAAAATCTGTTCCTTCTCTTGGAGAAATCTGATGAAACTTCAGGGACAACCTTACAAAGGCTTTCTAAGCTTGGTTGTAAAAAAGCCTGCAAAAATTCCACCACTCAATTTTGTCTTATTTTTATGGGCATTAGCCTTTAAATTTGGCTAAAAAATCATTGTTAGAGAAAATCTACCCATTCCCTTTGAGAAATCTAATGAAACTTTAGGGACAACCTTAAAATCCTTTTCTAATTATTGCTGTAAAAAATAATGACAAAAGTTAACCACTCGAATTTGTCATATTTTTGTGCGTATTAGCCTTTAAATTTTGCTAAAAATCATCGATTAAGAAAATATGCCCCTTACCATGGAGAAATATGATGAAACTTCTAGGCCAACCTTATAAAGTCTTTCTAAGCTTGGACGTAAAAAAGCATACAAAAATTCAGCTGCTCAGTTTTGTTATACTTTCGTGGGCATGAGCCTTTAATTTTTACAAAAATTTTATTGTTGGAGAAAATCTCCCCTAGCCTTGAGAAATCTGATAATACTCAGGAAAAACCTTACAATCACTTTCTAAGCATTACCGCAAAAGATCATGTAAAAATTCATCCGTGAGAAATTTGATGAAGCTTCAGTGAGACCCTTCAGGTAGCAGGTTATAGGTAGCAGGTAGCAGATTGCAAGTAGCAGGTAGCAGCTTGTAGGTAGTAGGTAACATATAGTAGGTAGCAAGTAGTAGGTAGCAAGTAGCAGGTATCAAGTAGTAGGTATCAATAGTAGGTAACAGGTAGCAGGTAGTAGGTTATAGGTTGTAGGTTGCAGGTAGTAGGTAGCAGGTAGTAGGTAGCAGGTTGCAGGTTGCAGGTGTCAGGTAGCAGGTAGTAGGTAGCAGGTTGCAGGTTGCAGGTAGCAGGTAGTAGGTAGTAGGTTGTAAGTAGCAGGTAACAGGTTACAGGTTATAAGTTACAGGTTATAGGTACTAGTGGGTACCTTGTAATTTGTAACAGATATGTGGATAATAGATCAACTTCATAGTTAAGGTAACAAGTACCTTGATCCTTTACCAAACCCCAATCGAATTCGTAACCCTGAGTTTAAGATAAATCTACCTCTTCTTTTGGAGAAAACTAATCAAAGTTTGGGGACAACCTTACAATGCATTTCTAAGAATGACAAAAAAAAATCATGCAAAAATTCACTTTCTTTATTTTGTCATAATTTTCATGAGTATTAGCCTTCAAATTTAACTAAAAATTCATCATTGGAGAAAAAATATAAAACTTTCGGAATACGAAAATTACGTGTTTCTAAGCATTACTGCAAAAAATTATCCAATAATTTGAGCTCCGGCTACCATTTTTCACTTGCTGGGATTTTACACTAAATATCTTTGTTTTAGAAAAATATGCTAATTTTCTTGGAGAAAACTAATAAAACTTTAGGGACAACCTTACAATAACTTGCTAAGCATGGCTACAAAAAATATGTAAAAATTCAACCACTCAGTTGTCATATTTTTATGGCATTATCCTTTAAATTAGACTAAAAATTCATCGATGGAGAAAAATTATAAGACTTTAGGAACAAGAAGATAACGTATTTCAAAGCGTTTTTAAAAAAATCGTACAAAAATTTGAGCTCTAGGTACCATTTTCCATTTCCTAGAATTTTACACTGAATATCTTTGTTTTAGAAAATTCTATCCCTTCTGAGGGAGAAAACTAATTAAACTTTGGAGAATACCTTATAATGACTTTCTAAGCATGGATGCATAAAACATCCAAAAATTCAACCGCTCGGTTTTGTCATCTTTTTCATGGGTATTAGCCTTCAGATTTCACTAAAAGTTCTTTATTGAAGAAAAATTATGAAACTTTGGGAATAAGAAGGTAGTGTGTTTCTATGGTTTGTTGTAAAAAATGATTCAAAAATTTAAGCTCCGAGTACCATTTTCTATTTGTTAGGATTTTACACTAAATATCTTTGTTTTATAAAAATCTACCCCTTCTCTTGGAGAAATCTGATGACACTTAATGGACAACCTTATAATTCCTTTATAAGCATGGTCATAAAATCACTCAGAAAAACAGCTGCTCGGTTTTGACATATTTTAATGGGCTTTATCCTTTAAATTTGGCTAAAAATTCATCATTGGAGAAAATCTACCTTTTCCCTGAAGGATTCTGATGAATCTTTAGGGCCAACATTACAATGCTTTTCTAAACATGGCTGTAAATTATTATGCAAAAATTTAACCGCTCAGTTTGGTCACATTTTCATAGGCATTAGCCTTTAAATTTGGCTAAAAATTCATCATTAAAGAGAATCTTCTTCTTTCCTTGGAAAAATATGATGAAACATCAGGGGAAACCCTACAATGCCTTTGTAAGCATGGCCACAAAAAATCATGCAAAAAATTAACCTTTCGGTTTTGACATATTTTCGTGGGTAATGCCTTCAAATTTGGCTAAAAATTCATCTTTGTAGGAAATGTGCCCACCCCTTGGAGAAATATGATAAAACTTCAGGGGCAATCTAACAATGTCTTTAAAAAGGCATACAAAATATGGCCATAAAATGGCATACAAAAATTCAACCGCTCAAATTTGTCATATTTTTGTGGGCATTAGCCTTTAAATTTGGCTAAAAATATATCTAGAGAAAAAATCTGCCCTCCGCTTACAGAAATCTGGTGAAACTTTAAGGACAACCATAGAAGGCCTTCTAAAGCATGGCTGTAAAATATCATACAAAAAGTTAACTGCACGGTTTTGTCGTATTTAAGTGGAGATTAGCCTTCAAATTTTGCTAAAAATAAATAATTGGAAAATATCTGCCCCTTCTGTTGGAGAAATATAATAAAACTTTAAGGACAACCTTATAAAGCCTTTCTAAGCATGTCTTTAAAAAATTATGTAAAAATTCAACCGCTCAGTTTTGTCATATTTTCATAGGCATAACTTTCAAATTTGGCTAAAGATTCATCATTGGAAAAAAAATTTGCCCCTTCACTTAGAGAAATATGATGAAATTTCAAGGACAACCTTACAAATCCTTTCTAAGCTTGGTCGCAAAAAATATGCAAAAATTCAATTGCTCAATTTTGTCATATTTTCGTAGGCATTAGCCTTCAAATTTGGTTAATAATTCATCATTGGAGAAAATCTGCTCCTTTGTTTGGAGAAATCTGATGAAACTTTAGGGACAATCTTACAAAGCCTTTCTAAGCATGGCCGTAAAAAATAAAGCAAAAAATCAATTGCTTGGTTTTGACATACTTTCGTGGAAATGTCTTCAAATTTGGCTAAAAATTCATCGTTAGAGAAACTTTACTCTTTCCCTTGGCAAAATCTGATGAAACTTCAGGTACAACTTTACAAAGACTTTTTAATCATGCATGTAAAAAAACAAAGTATCTATTCAACCGTTCGATTTTTCCATATTTTCTTAGGTAATTAGCCTTTAATTTTGGTTACAAATTCATCATTATAGAAAATATGCCCCTTTCCTTCGAGAAATCTGATGAAGCTTCAGAGAAAACCTTATAATGTCTTTCTAAGCATGGCCATAAAAAATCATGCAATAATTGAACTACTCAGTTTTGTGATATTTTCATGGGCATTAGCCTTCAAATTTAACTAAAACTTTATCATTGGAGAAAATCTGCTCCTTCCATTGAAGAAATCTGAGGAAACTTCATGGACAACCCTACAATGGCTCTCTAAGCATGGCTATAAAAAATTACACAAAAATTCAATCGCTCAGTTTTGTCAAATTTTCATTTGCTAGTAGTAGCCTTTAATGTTGGCTAAAAATACATCATTAGAGAAAATCTACCTTTTCCCTTGGAGAAATTTGACCAAACTTTAGAGAAAACCCTACAATGCCTTTTTAAGCATGGTCGTAAAAAATTTTGGAAAAATTCAACCACTCAGTTTGTCATTTTTCATGGGCTATAACCTTTAAATTTGGCTAAAAATTCATCGTTGGAGAAAATCTGCCCCTTCCCTTGGAGAATCCCGACAAAACTTCAAGGACAACCCTATAATGTCTTCCTAAGTGTGGCCGTAAAAGATCATGTAAACATTCAACCGCTCTGTTTGCTCATATTTTTGTGGGCAATAGCCTTCAAATTTGGCTAAGAATTCATCGTTGGAGAAAATTTGCCCCTTCCCTTAGAGAAATCCGATGAAATTTCAGCGACAACCCTACAAACCCTTTCTACTTATGGCTGTATAAAATTACACAAAAACTCAACCACTCGGTTTTGTCATATTTTCATAGGCTATATACCCTTCAAATTTGGCTAAAAATTCATCATTGGAGAAAATCTGCCTATTTTCCTTGGAGAAATCTAACGAAACCTCAGGGATAACCCTACAATGTCTTTCTAAACATGGCCATAAAAAATAATGCAAAAGTTAAACCGCTCAGTTTTGTCATATTTTAGTGGGCTATATAGCCTTCAAATTTGGCTAAAAATTCATTATTGGACAAAATCTGCACTTTCTTTTAGAGAAATTTGATGAAACTTTAGGGAAAACCCTACAGTGCCTTTTTAAGCGTGGTCGTAAAAGATTACACAAAAATTAAACTGCTCAGTTTTGTCATATTTTCATGGGCTAGCCTTCAAATTTGACTAAAAATTTATCGTTGGAGAAAATATGTCCCTTGGAGAAATTCAACCAAATGTCAGGGACAACCGTACAATTCCTTTCTAAGCATGGCCATAAAAATTATGCAAAATTTTAACCGCTTGTTTTTTTCAAATTTTGCTGGGCTATAGCCTTCAAATTTGGCTAAAAATTGATCGTTGGAGAAAATCTACCTATCATTTAGGGTTTAGGGATTGGATTTTAGGGTTTGGGGTTAGGGGTTTATGGTTTAGTGTTTGGTGTTTAGGGTTTAGGTTTTAGGGTTTAGGGTTTATGGTTTAGGGTTTAGGGTTTGGGGTTTAGGGCTTGGGGTTTAGGGTTTATGGTTTAGGGTTTGGGGTTTAGGGTTTGGGGTTTAGAATTTAGGGTTTAGGGTTTAGGGTTTAGGGTTTAGGGTTTGGGGTTTAGGGGTTTGGGGTTTGGGGTTATGGGTTTAGGGGTTTAGGGTTTGGGGTTTGGGGTTTAGGGTTTAGGGTTTGGGGTTTGGGGTTTGGGGTTTAGGGTTTGGGGTTTGGGGATTAGGGTTTGGGGTTTAGGGTTTGGGGTTTGGGGTTTGGGTTTGGGGTTTAAGATTTAGGGTTTTGGGTTTGAGGTTTAGGGTTTGGGTTTTGGGTTTAGGATTTAGGGTTTTGGGTTTGGGGTTTGGGGTTTAGGGTTTAAGGTTTACTGGAGTTTACAGGTTTATGGGTCTTTTGGGCATTTACGAATTTAAGGGTCTTTTGGGTTTAGTGTTTAGGTTTAGGGTTTGGGGTTTGGGGTTGAGGGTTTGGGGTTTGGGGTTGAGGGTTGAGGGTTTGGGGATTATGGATTGGGGTTTAGGGTTTGAGGTTTGGGGTTTGGGTTTGGGGTTTAGGATTTAGGGTTTTGGGTTTGGGGTTTAGGGTTTAGGGTTTAAGGTATAGGGTTTATGGTTTACTGGAGTTTACGGGTTTTAGGTGTTTATGAGTTTTTGGTTCTTTAGGGTTTAGGGTTTACCGGAGTTTACGGGCTTTAGGCATTTACGAGTTTATGAATTTTAGGCATTTACGAGTTTGGGTCTTGAAGGTTTAGGGTTTAGGGTTTAGTGTTTTGGGTTTAGGGTTTAGGGTTGAGGCTTTGGGCTTTGGGCTTTAGGGTTTGGGGTCTGGGGTTGGGGGTTTGGGGTTTGGGGTTGGGAGTTTAGGGTTTGGGGTTTGGGGTTTGGGGTTTAGGGTTTAGGTTATGGGATTTCGGGTTTGGGGCTTAGGGTTTAGGGCTTAGGGCTTAGGGTTTGGGGTTTAGAGTTTATAGTTTTGGGCTTAGGGTTTGGGGTTTAGGGTTTAGGGCTTAGAGTTTGGGGTTTAGGGTTTAGGGTTTAGTTTGTGGTTTAGGGGTTAGGGGTTAGGGTTAGGGTTTATGGGTTAGGGGTTAGGGGTTAGGGTTTAGTGGTTAGGGTTAGGGTTTAGTGGTTAGGGTTTAGGGTTTAGTGGTTAGGGGTTAGGGTTAGGGTTTAGGGTTTATGGGTTAGGGTTTAAGGGTTAGGTGTTATGAGTTAAGGTTAGGGTTTAGGGTTTAGGGGTTAGAGGTTAGGGGTTAGGGTTTAGGGGTTAGGGGTTAGGGGTTAGGGTTTAGGGGTTTAAGGTTTAGGGTTTAGGGTTTAGGGTTTATAGTTTAGAGTTTAGGGTTTAGGGTTTAAGGTTTAACGTTTATGGTTTATAGGTTAGGGTTTAGGGTTTAGGGTTTGTGGTTTGATGTTTAGGTTTAAGGTTTGGGGTTTAGGGTTTAGAGTTTAGGGTTTAGGGGTTTTGGTTTGTGGTTTAGGGTTTAGGATATAGGGTTTAGGGTTTAGAATTGGGATTTAGGATTTAGGGTTTAGGGTTTAGGGGTTAGGGGTTAGGGTTTAAGGTTTAAGGTTTGGGGTTTGAAGTTTAGGGTTTAGAATTTGGATTTAGGGTTTAGTGTTTAGGTGTTAGGGGTTTGGTTTTAGGGTTTAGGTGTTAGGGTTTATGGTTTAAGGTTTAGGGTTTAAGGTCTAGTGTTTAGGGTTAAGGGTTTAGCGTTTGGGGTTAAGAGTTTGGGGTTAAGGGTTTGGGGTTTAGGGTTTGGGGTTTAGGGTTTAGGGTTTGGGGTTTATGGTTTAAGGTTTAGGGTTTAGGGTTTAGGGTTTAGGTCTAGGGGTTATGGTTTAGGGTTTAGGTTTTGTGGTTTGAGGTTTAGGGTTTTGGGTTTGGGGGTTGGGGTTTAAAGTTTAGGGTTTAGGGGTTGGGGTTTAGAGTTTAGGGATTAGGGTTTAGGATTTATGGTTTAGGGTTCAGGGTTTAAGGTTTAGAATTAGGATTAAGGGTTTACGGGTTAGGGGTTAGGGGTTAGGGTTTTGGGTTTTGGGTTAGGGTTTAGGGGCTAGGGTTTTAGGGTTAGGGTTAGGGGTTAGGGTTTAAGGGTTAGGATTTAGGCTTAGGGTTTAGGGTTTAGGGTTTAGAGTTTAGGGTTTAGGGTTTAAGGTTTAGGTTTAGGGGTTAGGGGTTAGGGGTTAGGGTTTAGGGTTTTGTGTTTGGGGTTTGTGGTTTGTGGTTTGATGTTTAGGTTTAGGGTTTGGGGTCTAGGGTTTAGAGTTTAGGGTTTGGGGGTTTTGGTTTGTGGTTTAGGGTTTAGTGTTTAGTGTTTAAAATTGGGATTTAGGGTTTAGGGTTTAGGGTTTAGTGGTTAGGGGTTAGGGTTTAGTGTTTAGTGTTTGTGGTTTGAGGTTTAAGGTTTAGGGTTTAGGGTTTAGAATTTGGATTTAGGTTTTAGGGTTTAAGGGTTAAGGGTTAGGGTTTAGTGTTTAGGTTTTAGGGTTTGTGGTTTAAGGTTTAGGGTTTAGGGTTTAGGGGTTAGGGTTTAGGGTTTAGGGTTTATGGTTTGGGGTTAAGGGTTTCTGGTTTAGGGTTTAGGGTTTAGGGTTTAGGGTTGAGGGTTTGGGGTTTACTGTTTAGGGTTTTTTGTTTAGGGTTTAGGGCTTAGGGTTAGTGGTGTAGGTTTTGTGGTTTGAGGTTTATGGTTTAGGGTTTAGGGTTTAGGGTTTAGAATTAGGATTGAGGGTTTAGAATTAGGATTTAGGGTTTAGGGTTTAGTGGTTCGGTGTTAGGGTTTAGGGCTTAGGGTTTGTCGTTTAAAGTTTAGGGTTTAGGGTTGGGGGTTGCAGTTTAGGGGTTTGGGGTTTGGGGTTTAGGGTTTATGGTTGGGGGTTTATGGTTTAGGGGTTTGGGGTTTAGGGTTTGGGGCTTAAGGCTTAGGGTTTATGGCTTAGGGTTTAAGGATTAAGGCTTAGGGCTTAGGGCTTAGGGCTTAGGGCTTAAGGCTTAGGGCTTAGGGTTTGGGGTTTCGGGTTTAGAGTTTAGAGTTGAGGGCTTAGGGTTTGGGGTTTAGGGTTTATGGTTTATGGCTTAGGGCTTGGGGTTTGGGGTTTAGGGTTTAGGGTTTAGGGTTTAAGGTTTGGGGTTTGGTGTTTAGGGGTTAGGGGTCAGGTGTGAACACCTCTTTCGGTCCGATCCTAGTAGAAAGAATTCTGAGAGGACTGGACTTCATCTCTGAATGATCTGCCGAGTGGAATGACTCAGAATGATGATTTCCGTGTGAAAAATGGCTATTTCCGAGTGAAAAATGGCTGTTACCGAGTGAGATATCCGAGTCAGCCGTTACCGAGTGACATTCCGAGTGGGATGTCTCTGACTGACAGTTTCCGAGTAGACTGCTTCCGAGAGGGTTACTTCCGAACAGAGTAAAGACTTCCTTATATCCGAATGATCATTTCTGAGTGGGCTTCAAAAGGAATTACTCTGAACGAAGGAAAGTCTCAGACTGAGTGAGTATCTTTTCGGACAGAGACTCAATTTCCATATGTCCGAATGATCATTTCCGACTGAGACATGGCCGAGTGGTGATGTGATATGATGCATATCTCGCTCAAGCGAGTGGGAATCCCGCTCAAGCGAGAAGGAAAAGTTTTATACCTGATGCATATTCCTTTCCTTCGAGTGAGACATTGCCGAGTGAATTGTATCTGAATGATTGGACTCCGAGTGAAATGAACAGGTTGAGAGAAGCTTTTCTGATTGAAGTGAACAGGCTACTGAATGAAGCTTTTCTGATTGAAGTGAACAGGCTCAGTCCCGAGTGAGCATATTCAAGGGTCAATTGTGGAATGAAACTCTTATGATTCGAAGGTAAAGCCGGATTCCGAGTGAATATATCTAAGTGAATACACGCAGAAGATTGAAGCTGTGTTACAAGTTCTAAGAGGAAAGAAGACCGGCTCCGAATGGTCAGATTCTCAATTTCTCAATTCTGATTGAAGTGTAAAGGATGACTCCAAGTGAAACAATCCCAACATCCGAGCACATCATGATTGAAGTATGAAGCTGACTCCCGAGTGAATATGTCCGAGTCATCAGATTTTCTCAAAGTTCCATTCTGATAAAAACAAGGACGACTCCCCGTTGTGAATCCGAGTGGGTTGAAGCTTATTTCCAAACCGGTTGACAACATTCTGAGTGAATCAATGTGATTCAATCCGAGTGATGAGTTTCCGGGTGAAACTTACTTCACGACTGAATCAATGTGAAGTTAAAGAAAGAATGGTTCTGATCTGCCAGCAACCGAGCAAAATATTTTTGAGATGCCGAGTGAATCAAGCAGAAGGGCAGAATGAAGCTTCAAGAAGAAGGATTGCCGAGCAAAATACCTCCGATTGAAGTAATTCCGAGTGAATGCTTCAAACAGAAACAAGATCTGAGCAAAATACATCCGATTGAAACAATTCCGAGTCACTCACTCTTCAGTCAGCACCGAGTGAAGCCTCTTCAGTCAGCACAGAGCCACTTTTCACCCATTCCCGAGCCACTTTCCACCTATTTCTGGTCCACTTTTAAACCATTTCCGAGTCATACTTAAACCATTTCCTAGCCGTCCTTCAACCATTTCCGAGCTATACTTAAACCATTGCCGAGTCATCCTTTAACCATTTCCGAGTCCTCCTCTTCAGTCGGTTCCGATTGAATGTGTCAACCAGAATTGTTTTGCTCGTCCAGCTCCTCACAGTAATTACACCGTCCAACAAAGCAACACCGAGCAAAGCTTCCACTCGGCCTTCTATAGGAAAGCATTCATTCCTCTCTGAAGGATTCTCACTCGGTTTGTAATAGAAGGATTCTCACTCAGTCTGTTGTAGGAAAAGATTGATTTTCACTCGGACTATAGAGAGCATTCATTCCTCTCAAATTGATCCCCACTCGGCCTGCTATAGAAAGATTCCCACTTGGTTCTTTTATACTTGAAGATCGATTCCCATTCAGTTTTCTATGGGAGAACATTCATTCCTCTCGGAATTGACTCCCACTATGGATGAATACCGACTGAGTGGCTAATCCGAGTCATCCTCTCTCAGATTTCCACCATGCTGATTTGGATTTCCACTATCCAAGTGGATCCTTGAATTATGGGAGGCGGCTCACTACCAGACTAAGGAAAAAATGATAAAGAATTCCCACCAGCCTCCTTTGTCAAGATCCAGGCTGTTTCCAACACACTGTCCAAGTTGATTTCAAGGGGCGGCTGGTAACAAGACAAAGAGGAAATAATAAAAATCCTCACCAATTGGTAGCCAGGCTGTCTCGGGACTGTTCAGGCAATCAACATGCTCATAAAATGTTCTATAAATACTTCAAACAAAGGAGGAGAAGGGATCCGAGGAGGGAGCATTCATTTTCAAAAAAGAGATCCTGGAAGCCTTCATATTAAGGAGGACGAAGAAGCATTAAGGAAGGGAGAGGAAGCTTTTAAAAAACTCCGCTGTCCCTCTCCTTAAATAACCATACGGTCCTCTCTTTTCACTTTAACGTCCCTCTTCCTTTCTCTCTCTCTCTACCTCACCCAATACAATCCCCTTAAACCCGTACACCCCTTCCTTCTCCTCCTACACCGACCCATCGTCTTATCCTCTCAAACCAACAACATCATCCCTCATCCTCACCAACACCGTCCCTCACACCTTACCACACCATCTCTTCACTCCTCTTCTCAAACCGTACCACACAGCCCCCACTCCTCCTTCTCCTTCATATCGTCTAACTCCACACGGTCGTCCTCTCCCCTCAACTCTCCACAACCGTCCCATTTCCTCTTACTCAACACCGTCTCCCTCAAATCCTCTTCACACAGCCCTCACCACACCGTCTCACTCTCCCTTTAAACCAACAGTTCTCCTCCTTCTTCCTCTCTTCACTCGGTCCAGCCCCCCTCAAACTCAATATCATCCCTCATCCTCTCCACACCGTCTTCTACTCTTTCATTACTGCCCTCTCTCTCACTTATTCCTCTTCCTCTTCACATCGTCCTCTTCCTCCTCTCAGTCTGTCCTCCTCTTCCCACACCGTCCCTCTCTTCACCAAAACTGTCCTTCTCTTCCCACACCATCCCTCTCTTCTCCACCAAAACCGTCCCCTTCTCACACCCTCTCCTCTCTCCTTCTCCAATAAACACCAGCCCTCACTCCTCCTTCTCCTCACCCACACCTTCCTAAACCACGCTGTCTCTCTCTCCCTCTCCTTCTCTACCCAACACTGTCAGACCTGCACCTCTCAACACCGTCTCCCTCTCTTCTCCACACCGTTCTCCACAATAACAGCCCCTCAAATCCTTATCACACCGGTCCCACTCTCCTCCCTCATTTTTTAGTACTTGTGTTTATTTATTTTCTATTGATTTAATTGTTGTTCAATGACTTTGTCTTCCTTTTCAATTATCAATTAATATCTATTGATTGATAAATATTAATAAAAATGAGTGCTTCATATATTCTATTCGGACTAGTATAAAAGGTGTAATAATTATTATTATTGTTATTATTATTGCAATTTTTATTACTTTTTATTTATTTATTTATTTATTTAAAAAAAAAGGAGGAGCGAGTTTAATTTGGAGAGACGTCCTGTTAATCTCATTTTTTAAAAAAGGAGGAGCGAGTTTAATTTGGAAGAGACGTCCTGTTAATCTCATTTTTAAAAAAGGTGGAGCGAGTTTAATTTGGATGAGACGTCCTGTTAATCTCATGTAAGTATTCCGTGTTTATTTTTGTTTATTTTTGTATATTTTGTCATCTCGTATATTTTCTTTTCACAAAGAAGTTAAAAAATTATTGGCCTAATTATAATGCGCGCTATCATAATGGGGTAACCGTTTTTATAACGGACAGTTGTGAGGTGCTAATACCTTCCTCACCTGTAATTAGACTCCCGAACGTGGAATTTCATTTTTATAACCAGTGCTTTAACAAAAGGTTTTCCCAGTATTTTATCCTAAAAAATATTGGTGGCAACTCGCTTTTTTTTTTCTTTTTGAAACTTAAATCGTTTTGAGGGTCGGCCGTGCCGCCGCGATCCTGGTCGTGACATCAGGGTTTATGGGTTTGGGATTAGGGTTTAGGGTTTAGGGGTTATGGTTTAGGGTTTATAGGTTAGGGGTTAGGGTTTAGGGTTTAGGGGTTAGGGTTTAGGGGTTATGATTTAGTGTTTAAGGTTTAGGGGTTAGGGTTTAGGGGTTAGGTGTTAGAGGTTAGGGGTTAGGGGTTAGGTTTAGGGGTTAGGGTTAGGGGGTTAGGGGTTAGGGTTTAGGCTTAGGGTTTAGGGTTTAGGTTTTATAGTTTAGAATTTAGGGGTTAGGGTTTAAGGTTTAGGGTTTGGGTTTAGGGTTTATGGTTTAGGGTTTTGGGTTTGGGGTTTGGGGTTTGTGGTTTGATGTTTAGGGTTAGAGTTTGGGGTCTGGGTTTAGAGTTTAGGGTTTGGGGGTTTTGGTTTGTGGTTTAGGGTTTAGGGTTTAGGGTTTAAGGGTTAGGGGTTAGTGTTTAGTGTTTAGGGTTTGTGGTTTGAGGTTTAGGGTTTAGGGTTTATGGGTTAGGGTATAGAATTTGGATTTAGGGTTTAGGGTTTATGGGTTAGAGTTTAGCTTTTAGGGTTTGTGGTTTAAGGTTTAGGGTTTAGGGTTTAGGTTTTGGGGTTTAGGGTTAAGGGTTTAGGGTTTGGGGTTAAAGGTTTTGGGGTTTGGGTTTGGGGTTTGGGGTTTAGGGTTTAGGGTTTGGGGTTTATGGTTTAGGGTTTAGGGTTTTTGGTTTAAGGTTTAGGGTTTAGGGTTAGGGGTTATGGTTTAGGGTTTAGGGTTTGGGGTTTGGGGTTTGGGGTTTAACGTTTAGGGTTTTGGGTTTAGGGGTTAGGGGTTAGGGGTTAGGGTTTTGGGGTTAAGGTTTAGGGGTTAGGGTTTAGGGTTTAGGGGTTAGGGGTTAGGGGTTAAGGTTTAGGGGTTAGGGGTTAGGTGTTATGGCTTAGGGTTTAGGGTTTAGGGGTTTGGAATTAGGGTTTAGGGGTTAGGGGTTTCGGGTTACGGTTTAGGGCTTAGGGTTGAGGGGTTAGGGTTTAGGGTTTAGGCTTGGGGTTTAGGGTTTAGGGTTTAGAGTTTAGGGTTTCATGTTTAAGGTTTAGGGTTTACGGTTTAGGGGTTACGGTTTTGGGTTTGGGGTTTTTGGTTTGATGTTTAGGTTTAGGGTTTGGGGTCTGGGGTTTAGAGATTAGGGTTTGGGGGTTTTTGTTTGTGGTTTAGGGTTTAGGGGTTAGGGTTTAGGGTTTAGAATTGGGATTTAGGGTTTAGGGTTTAGGGGTTAGAGGTTAGGGTTTAGTGTTTAGGGTTTATGGTTTGAGGTTTAGGGGTAAGGTTTACGGTTTAAGGTTTCGAATTTGGATTTAAGGTTTAGGGTTTAAGGGTTTGGGGTTAGGGTTTGGGGTTTAGTGTTTAGGATTTAGGGTTTGTGGTTTAAGGTTTAGGGTTTAGGGTTGAGGGTTTGGTGTTTAGGGTTAAGGGTTTGGGGTTTAGGGTTTAGGGTTTAGGGTTTAGGGTTTTTGGTTTTTGGTTTTTGGTTTAGGGTTTAGGGTTTACGGTTAGGGCTTATGGTTCGGGGTTTAGGGTTTAGGGTTTGGAGTTAGGGGTTAAGGTTTTGGGTTTAGGATTTAGGGTTTGTGGTTGGAGGTTTAGGGTTTAGGATTTGGGTTTTATGTTTAGGGTTTAGGGTTTAGGGTTTAAGGGTTAGGGTTTATGGTTTAGGGTTTATGGTTTAGGGTTAAGGGTTTAGAATTGGGATTTAGGGTTTAGGGTTTAGTGTTTAGGGTTTCTTATTTAAGGTTTAGGGTGTAGGGTTGTTGGTTGGGGGTTTAGGATTGGGGGTTTGGGGTTTGGGGTTTGGGTTTGAGGGTTTAGGGGTTAGGGGTTAGGGGTTAGGGTTTAGGGTTTAGGGTTTAGGTTTAGGGTTTAGGGTTAGGGTTAGGGTTAGGGTTTAGAGTTTAGGGGTTAGGGTTTAGAATTTGGATATAGGGTTTAGGGTTTGTGGGTTAGGGGTTAGGGTTTAGGGTTTAGGGTTTGTGGTTTAAGGTTTTGGGTTAAGGGTTTTGGGTTTTGGGTTAAGGGTTTGGGGTTTTGGGTTTGGGGTTTGGGGTTTAGGGTTTAGGGTTGGGGGTTATGGTTTAGGGTTTGTGGTTTTTGGTGTAGGGTTTAGGGTTTAGGGCTAGGGGTTATGGTTTAGCGTTTAGGTTTTGTGGTTGAGGTTTAGGGTTGAGTGTTTGGGGATTGGGGTTTAGAGTTTAGGGTTTATGGTTTAGGATTTAGTGTTTAGGGTTCATGGTTTAAGGTTTAGAATTAGGATTGAGGGTTTAGGGTTTAGAATTGGGATTTAGGGTTTAGGGTTTAGGGGTTAAGGGTTAGGGTTTAGGGTTTTGGGGTTAGGGGTTAAGGGTTTTAGGGTTTGGTGTTTAGGGTCTATGGTTTAGGGTCTATGGTTTAGGGTTTGGGATCTGGGGTTTGGGGTTTGGGGTTTAGGGTTTGGGGTTTGGGGTTTGGGGTTTAGGGTTTGGGGTTTGGGGTTTAGAATTTAGGGCTTAGGGTTTGGGGTTTGGGGTTTGGGGTTTAGGGTTTAGGGTTTGGGGTTATGGGTTTGGGGTTTTAGGGTTTGGGGTTTGGGTTTCGGTGTTTAGGGTTTGGGGTTTGGGGTTTGGGGTTTAGGCTTGGGGGATTAGGGTTTAGGGTTTGGGGTTTAGGGTTTGAGGTTTAGGGTTTAGGGTTTAGAGTTTAGTGTTTAGTGTTTGGGGTTTGGGGTTTAGTGTTTGGGGTTTGGGGTTGAGGTTTAGGGTTTGGGGTTTGGGGCTTGGGTTTGGGGTTTAAGATTTAGGGTTTTCGGTTTGAGGTTTAGGGTTTGGGTTTGGGGTTAGGGGTTTAGGGTTTAGGGTGTAGGGTTTACTGGAGTTTACGGGTTTTAGGTGTTTACGAGTTTTTGGGTCTTTTGGGTTTAGGGTTTAGGTTTTAGGGTTTAGGGTTTGGGGTTTGGGTTTGGGGTTTAGGATTTAGGGGTTTGGGTTTAGGGTTTGGGGTTTAGGGTTTAGGGTATAGGGTTTAGGGTTTATTAGAGTTTACGAGTTTTAGGCGTATGAGGTTTTGGTTCTTTAGGGTTTAGGGTTTACCGGAGTTTACGGGTTTTAGGCGTTTATGAGTTTACGGGTTTTAGGCGTTTACGAGTTTACGGGTCTTTAGGGTTTAGGGTTTAGGGGTTAGTGTCTAGGGTTTAGGGTTTGGGGTGTGGGCTTTGGGGTTTAGGGTTTGGGGTTTGGGGTTTGGATTTTGGGGTTGGGAGTTTGGGGTTTGGGGTTTGGGGTTTAGGGTTTAGATTTTGGGGTTTAGGGTTTGGGGCTTAGGACTTAGGGTTTAGGGCTTAGGGTTTAGGGCTTAGGGCTTAGGGTTTTAGGGCTCAGGGTTTGGGTTTGAGGCTTAGGGTTTGGGGTTTAGGGTTTGGGGTTTAGGGTTTAGGGTTTAGGGTTCATGGGTTAGGGGTTAGGGTTTAGGGGTTAAGGTTTAGGGGTTAGGGGTTAGGGGTTAGGGGTTAGGGTTTAGGATTAGGGTTTAAGGGTTAAGATTTAGGGGTTAGGGTTAGGGGGTTAGGGTTTAGGGTTTAGGCTTAGGGTTTAGGGTTTGTGGTTTATGGTTTAGAGTTTAGGGTTTAGGCTTTAAAGTTTAGGGTTTAGGGTTTAGGGTTTTAGGTTTAGGGTTTATAGTTTGATGTTTAGGTTTAGGGTTTGGGGTCTGTGGTATAGAGTTTAGGGTTTGGGGGTTTTGGGTTTTGGTTTAGGGTTTAGAATTTGGATTTAGGGTTCAGGGTTTAGGGGTTAGGGGTTAGGGTTTAGTGTTTAGGGTTTGTGGTTTGTGGTTTAGGGTTTAGGGTTTAGGGTTTAGAATTTGGATTTAGGTGTTAGGGTTTAGGGGTTAGGGGTTAGGGTTTAGGGTTTAGGTTTTAGGGTTTGTGGTTTAAGGTTTAAGGTTTAGGGTTTAGGTTTGGTGTTTATGGGTTTTTGGTTTAGGGTTTGGGATTTAGGGTTTAGGGTTTAGGGTTTAAAGTTTAGGTTTTAGGGTTTTTTGGTTTAGGGTTTAGGGCTAGGGGATAGTTTAGGGTTTAGGTTTTGTGGTTTAAGGTTTGAGGTTTAGGGTTTAGGGTTTGGGGATTAGGGTTTAGAGTTTAGGGTTTAGCGTTTAGGATTTAGGGTTTAGGGTTTAGGGTTTAGGGTTTAGAATTAGTATTGAGGGTTTAGGGTTTAGGGTTGGGGGTTTGGGGTTTAGGGTTTTGGGGTTTAGGGTTTGGGGCTTAGGGCTTAGGGTGGCTTATGGTTTAGGGCTTAGGGCTTAGGGCTAGGGCTTAAAGCTTAAGGCTTAGGGCCTAGGGCTAGGGCTTAAAGCTTAGGGCTTAGGGCTTATGGCTTAGGGCTAAGGGCTTAAGGCTTAGGGCTTAGGGTTTAGGGTTTAAGGTTTGGGGTTTGGGGTTTAGGGGTTAAGGGTTAGGGTTTAGGGTTAGCGTTTAGGGTTCATGAGTTAGGGGTTAAGGTTTAGTGGTTAGGGTTTAGGGTTAAGGGTTATGGTTTAGGGTTTAGGGGATAGGGGTTAGGGGTTAGGGGTTAGGGTTTAGGGGTTAGGGTTAGGGGTTATGGTTTAGGGGTTAGGGTTTAGGCTTGGGGTTTAGGGTTTAGGGTTTATGGTTTAGAGTTTAGGGTTTTGGGTTTAAGGTTTAGGGTTTATGCTTTAAGGGTTAGGGTTTAGGGTTTAGGGTTTTGGGTTTGGGGTTTGTGGTTTGATGTTTAGGTTAGGGTTTGGGGTCTGGGGTTTAGAGATTAGGGTTTGGGGGTTTTGGTTTGTGGTTTAGGGTTTAGGGTTTGGAGTTAGGGGTTAAGGTTTCGGGTTTTATGTTTAGGGTTTGTGGCTTGAGGTTTAGGGTTTAGGATTTTGGGTTTATGTTTAGGGTTTAGGGTTTAGGGTTTAAGGGTTAGGGTTTAGTGTTTAGGGTTTATGGTTTGAGGTTTAGGGTTTAGGGTTTAGAATTTGGATTTAGGGGTTAGGGTTTAGGGGTTAGGGGTTTGGGTTTAGGGTTTAGGGTTTAGGGTTTATGGTTTAAGGTTTAGGGTTTAGGGTTTAGGTTTGGTGTTTACAGTTAAGGGTTTAGGGTTTATGGTTATGGGTTTTTGGTTTAGGGTTTGTGGTTTAGGGTTTAGGGTTTAGGGTTTGGGGTTTAAGGTTTAGGTTTTAGGGTTTTTGGCTTAGGGTTTAGGGTTTAGGGCTAGGGGTGATGGTTTAGGGTTTAGGTTTTGTGGTTTGAGGTTTGAGGTTTAGGGTTTAGGGTTTGGGGATTGGGGTTTAGAGTTTAGGGTTTAGCGTTTAGGATTTAGGGTTTAGGGTTCAGGGTTTAGCGTTTAGGATTTAGGGTTTAGGGTTTAGGGTTTAGGGTTTAGAATTAGGATTGAGGGGTTAGGGTTTAGGGTTTAGAATTGGGATTTAGGGTTTAGGGGTTAGTGGTTAGGGGTTAGGGGTTAGGGTTTAGGGTTTGTGGTTTAAAGTTTAGGGTTTGGGGTTTGGGGTTTAGGGTTTGGGGTTTAGGGTTTAGGGTTTAGGGCTTAGGGTTTAAGGCTTATGGTTTAGGGCTTAGGGCTAGGGCTTAAGGCTTAAGGCTTAGGGCTTATGGCTTATGGCTAAGGGCTTAAGGCTTAGGGCTTAGGGTTTGGGGTTTAGAGTTTAGAGTTTAGGGCTTAGGGTTTGGAGTTTAGGGTTTAGGGTTTAGGGCTTAGGGTTTGGGGTTTGGGGTTTAGGGTTTAAGGTTTGGGGTTTGGGGTTTAGGGGTTAAGGCTTAGGGTTTAGGGTTTTGGGGTTAGGGTTTTGGGGTTAGGGTTTAGGGTTTATGGGTTTGGGGTTAGGGGTTAGGGGTTAGGGTTTAGAGTTTAGGGGGTATGGTTTAGGGTTTATGGTTTAGGGGTTAGGGTTTAGTGGTTAGGGGTTAGGGTTTAGGGTGTAGGGTTTATGGGTTAGGGGTTAGGGGTTAGGGGTTAGGGTTTAGGGGTTAGGGGTTAGGGGTTAATGTTTAGGGTTTAGGGTTATGGTTTAGGGCTTAGGGTTTAGGGGTTAGGGGTTAGGGTTTAGGCTTAGGGTTTAGGGTTTAGGGTTTATAGTTTAGAGTTTAGGGTTTTGGGTTTAAGGTTTTGGGTTTACGGTTTAAGGGTTAGGGTTTAGAGTTTAGGGTTTTGGGTTTTGGGTTTGTGGTTTGATGTTTAGGTTTAGGGTTTGGGGTCTGGGGTTTAGAGATTAGGGTTTGGGGGGTTTTGTTTATGGTTTAGGGTTTAGGGTTTAGGGTTTAGGGTTTAGTGTTTAGGGTTTGTGGTTTGAGGTTTAGGGGTAAGGTTTAGGGTTTAAGGTTTAGAATTTGGATTTAGGGTTTAGGGTTTAGGGGTTTGGGGTTAGGGTTTAGGGTTTAGGGTTTAGTGTTTGTGGTTTAAGGTTTAGGGTTTAAGGTTTAGGGTTTGGTGTTTAGGGTTAAGGGTTTGAGGTTTAGGGTTTAGGGTTTAGGGTTTAGGGTTTAGGGTTTAGGGTTTTTGGTTTTTAGTTTAGGGTTTATGGTTTACGGTTAGGGCTTATGGTTCGGGGTTTAGGATTTAGGGTTTGGAGTTAGGGGTTAAGGATTTGGGTTTAGGGTTTATGGTTTGTGGTTTAAGGTTTAGGGTTTAGGATTTGGGGTTTGTGTTTAGGGTTAGGGTTTAAGGGTTAGGGTTTATGGTTTAGGGTTTGTGGTTTAGGGTTTAGGGTTTAGAATTGGGATTTAGGGTTTAGGGTTTAGTGTTTAGGGTTTCTTGTTTGAGGTTTAGGGTGTAGGGTTGTTGGTTGGGGGTTTAGGGGTTGGGTTTTAGGGTTGAGGGTTTTTGGTTTAGTGTTTAGGGTTTAGGGGTTTAGGGTTTAGGGTTTAGGGTTTAGGGTTTAAGGGTTAGGGTTTGTGGTTTAGGGTTTAGGGTTTAGGGTATAGTGTTAGGGTTTAGAATTTATGGTTTAGGGTTTGTAATTTAGGGTTTAGGGATTATGGTTTAGGGTTTATGTATTGGGGTTTGGGGTTTAGGGTTTAGTGTTTAAGGTTTAGAGTTTGGGGTTTGAGATTTAGGGTTTAAGAGTTAGGGTTTTGGATTTAGGGTTTCGGGTTTAGGGTTTATGGTTTGAGGTTTACGGTTTGGGGTTTATGGTTTAGGGTTTAGGTATTACAGTTTTGGGTTTAAGTTTTAGGGTTTAATGTTTAGAGTTTAGGGTTTGTGGTTTAGGGTTTAAGGCTTAGAATTTGATTTAGCATTTAGGGTTTAGGGTTTAGAAATGGGATTTAGGGTTTATGGTTTAGGGTTTATGGTTTGAGGTTTTAGGTTTAGGGTTTAGGGTTTGGTGTTTGGGGTTTAGGGTTTAAGTTTTAGGGTGTAGGGTTTAGGGTTTATGGGTTTAGGGTTTAGGGTTTAGTGTGTGGGATTTAGGGTTTAAGGTTTAGGGTTTGTGGTTGAGGTTTAGGGTTTGGGGTTTGGGGTTAGGGTTTAGAATTAGGATTGAGGGTTTATGGTTTAGGGTTTAGGGTTTAAGAGTTAGGGTTTACAGTTTAGCGTTTAGTGTTTAGGGTTTTGGGTTTAGGGTGTGAGGTTTAGGGTTTAGGGTTTGGGGTTTGGGGTTTTGTGTTTAGGATATAGGGTTTAGGGTTTAGAGTTTATGGTTTATGGTTTTGGGTTGAGGGTTGAGGGTTTGTGGTTTAAGGTTTGGGGTTTAGCGTTTAGGGTTTAGGATTTAGGGTTTAGGGTTAGTGGTTTGGGTATTGGGGATTAGGGTTTAGGGTTTGGGTATTGGGGATTAGGGTTTAGGGTTTGGGGTTATGGGTTAAGGTTTAGTGTTTAGGGTTTAAGGTTTATGGTTTAAGGTTTAGGGTTTAGGGTTTGGGTTTTGGTTTAGGGTTTAAGGTTTAGGGTTTAGGGTTTGGGGGTTAGGGTTAAGGGTTTAGAGTTTGTGATTTAGGGTTTAGTGTTTAGGGCTTAGATTTAGGATTTAGGGTTTAGGGTTTAGGGTTTTGAATTGGGATTTAGGGTTTAGGGTTTAGGGTTTAGGTTTGTTGTTTGAGGTTTGGGGTTTGGGGTTTAGAGTTTAAGGTTTTGGGGTTTAAGGGTTAGGGTTTGTGGTTTTGAGTTTAGGGTTCTAGGTATAGGGTTTAGGGTTTAGCATTTATGGTTTAGGGTTTGGGATTTAGGGTTTAGGGATTATGGTTTAGGGTTTATGTATTAGGGTTTGGGGTTTAGGGTTTAGGGTTTAGTGTTTAGCATTTAGAGTTTGGGTTTGGGGTTTAGGGTTTAAGGGTTAGGGTTTAGGGTTTAGGAGTTAAAGGTTTGGGGTTTAAAGTTTAGGGTTTAGGGTTTGAGGTTTTGGTTTGAGGTTTATGGTTTATGGTTTAGGGTTTATGGTTTAGGGGTTAGGGGTTAGGCTTTATGGTTTACGGTTTAGGGCTTTAGCTTTATGGTTTAGGGTTTGGGGTTAGGGTTTAGGGTTTTGGTTTTAGGGTTTGTTGTTTAAGGTTTAGGGTTTAGGGTTTAGGGTTTAGTGTTTAGGGTTAATGGTTTAGGGTTTGGGGTTAAGTGTTTGGGGCTTGGGGTTTGTGGTTTAGGGTTTAGGGTTTAGGGTTTAGGGTTTAGGGTTAGGGGTTATAGTTTAGGGTTTAGGTTTTGTTGTTTGAGGTTTAAGGTTTAGGGTTTGGTGAATGGGGTTTAGAGTTTAGGGTTTAGTGTTTAGGATTTAGGGTTTAGGGTTCAGGGTTTAGGGTTTAGAATTAGGATTAAGGGTTTAGGGTTTAGGGTTTAGGGTTTAGGGTTTAGAATTGGGATTTAGGGTTTAGGGGTTAGGGTTTAGGGTTTGTGGTTTAAAGTTTAGGGTTTATGGTTTGGGGTGGCGGTTGGGGGTTTAGGGTTTAGGGTTTGGGGTTTATGGTTTATGGATTAGGGGTTAGGGTTTAGGATTTAGGGTATAGATTTAGGGTTTAGGGTGGGGGTTTTAGGGGTTAGGGGTTAGGGTTTGGGGTTTAGTGTTTAAGGTTTGTTGTTTGAGGTTTAGAGTTTAGGGTTTGGGGTTGGGGGTTTAGGGATTTGGGTTTTGGATTTGGGGTTGAGGGTTTAAGGTTTAAGGTTTAGGGTTTAGGGTGTGGGGTTTAGGCTTTAGTGTTTAGGGTTTAGGGGTTAGGGGTTATGGTTTAGGGTTTAAGGTTTGAGTTTAGGGTTTAGTGTTTGGGGTTTAGTGTTTAGGGTTAAGGGTTTAGGGTTTGAGGTTTAGGGTTTAGGGTTTAGGGTTTAGGGTTTATGGTTTAGGGTTTAGGGTTAGGGGTTATGGTTTAGGGTTTAGGGTTAGGGGTTATGGTTTAGGGTTTATAGTTTTTGGTTTAGGGTTTTTGGTTTAGGGTTTAGGGTTAGGGGTTATGGTTTAGGGTTTAGGTTTTGTGGTTTGAGGGTTATGGTTTAGGGTTTGGGGATTGGGGTTTAGATTTTAGGGTATAGGGTTTTTGATTTAGGGTATATGGTTTATGGTTTAGAGTTAGGATTTAGGGTTTAGGGTTTAGAATTGGGTTTTAGGGTTTAGGGTTTAGGGTTTAGAATTGGGATTTAGGGTTTAGGGTTTAGGGTTTAGGGGATAGGGGATATGGTTTAGGGTTTAGGGTGTGGGGTTAGTAATTTAGGGGTAGGTTTAGGGGTTAGGGTTTATGGCTTAGGGTTTATAGTTGGTGTAGAAATCCCGAGTCATTAAATTGATGGTAAAATCTTAGTAAAATGAAATGTGACTCTCGGATTCGCACATATGGCAAGCGCACCAGTCGTTAAAATTGTAGTATATTTGATCGTCTCACAGGGATTGTGGTAAATACCTCAATCTAGGACTAGTACAAGCTGAACCAACAGAAAATACATGAAATTCATTCGGTTTTTATGGTTTTAGTGTTTTATAGTTGTTTTTATATTTTGAGAAACAGAGTTAAGATGAAAAGTGGAAAGTGATTAAAAGAAAACAGGTCAGGATTGCTTCAGCTCACAATTTCCTCAAGAAACATGCAATTCAGTATAATCAAACTTCACAATCTAGAGGACAATCCGCTTGTGGTTATTCCCTAATTCCTTAGGTGAAAAACACTAACTCTTAAGCAATGAACCTTAATTCCTTAAGTGCTCGATTAACCTAAGAATCTAATGCGAAATTGGAGGTTGAACTCTAACTATTCACCTAAATTGATTAGGCCTAAACTAGTTAGAAAGCTGGAAGTTACCTAAGCTTCAGCTATGATTCCTCACTGGTGAAGTTCTTCATCCGTTCTGGATTTGTCAATCCAGCAATTCTGCTCCACTCCTCAGCTTGTTCGCCTCAAGATCTTCGAAGCCGATCTACTTACTCCCAGCTTCAAGGTTCCATTGTTCACCTTCACAATCCCAACCTTAGGGATTTAGAACTCCATAGACTTCAGTTCCATCGAAGGATTGTGGAACGTCATGGAGGAGAGAGTTTAGAGAGATGAAAAATGTAGTGAGAAATTGGAAATGGAAAAATGAAATTGTATTACTTTTCTCTGTGTCTCTACACACGCTACTACTATTCTTGCTACTACCCCCCTTTTTACAGAGTATGTACAACCTATTTATAAGTTTCTACCTAACTAACTTAACTGATACCTTCCGACCACCTCAGCTAACGACTAACACTACTTAATTACATAGTTTACAAAATAACTAACTAATTACAGCTCAGCTCTTAACAGGATCCAGCTCAACCTTAGCTAATGTACAGCTCAGCTCCAGCTAATTGACAGCTCTCTTCTTAAGTTAACTTGAGGTTTCAGTAGTAGAGAAGAAGGAAATGGGAGCGAAACAGTACTGCACCAAGTATGTTGTTGGAGGGAAGGAACGGTATTTAAATTACTGCCTTGATGCTTCAGCTGCTGAGTATTCGCTTGGGCGGATTAAGCTTCGCTTGGTTGAGTCCGGATTAATACTGTAGTGTTTCTTTCTCTCTTGGGCGTTGTGGCAAAACTTGGTCGAGGACGGACTCTTAAAGTTATGCTTAAGTGAGTCCGGATCTTACTAGGACGGATTAAATAATGACTAAGCACATCAGTTTCTTATGTAGCATTCCGTTCTTCTTCTCTTTTATAACCGGTGTCTTGGGAGTTGTCTTCTTAAGTAAGCTTGGGCGGAGTCTTACTTTGGGCGGAGTACTTGCTTTGGGCGGAGTCTTAGACGGAGTACTTGCTTTGGGCGGAGTCTTGGACCCCCGCTTGAGCGGATTTAATTCCCGCTTGGGCGGATTAATTATCAAATCGGTATTCTATAGTTAACACTCGGGTTTTACACGCAGTATTCTGAGCCCTTAGTCTCTTTTGGAGTCAGTGTCTTTGAGGTCTCACTCAGTCGGAATTGAAGAAGTCTCACTCGGATTCATCAAATCTTCGCTCGGCTCTGTAAGATTTTACTCAAAATTTTCTTCTTGTCTCGAGTCCGTCCTGTTCCTGCACCAGTAAATAGCTACTTGCCTAGCATTTATACACTGGCTGCTTAGTAAATTTGTAAATACTTCAAAATTCCTTATTTAATTACAAGTTCAATCGGTTTCTTACATAGATAACATACTTTTGAAATAATTAACTACAATATGAATTCTTATCAAATTATTAAATAATAATAATAAAACTAAACAATACTTAGTAAATTTTGTTAAATAATTAGAGGAATAATTAAGTCTTTTCAAGACTTATCAATGGTATAGGGTTTAGGGTTTGTAATTTGAGGTTTGGGGCTTAGGGTTTAGGGTATAGGGTTTAGGGTTTAGGGTTTGTGGTTTAGGGTTTGGGATTTAGGTTTTAGGTTTTAGGGCTTACGAATTATGGTTTAGGTATTAGGGTTTGGGGATTGGGGTTTTGGGTTTAGTGTTTAGGGATTATGGTTCGGGGTTGGGGGTTTAGGGTTTAGGGTTTAGGGTTTAGGGTTTAAGGGTTAGGGTTTAGGGTTTATGGTTAAGGGTTTAGAATTAGGGTTTAGGGTTTAAGAGTTAGTGGTTTGAATTTAGGGTTTAGGGTTTAGGGTTTGGGGTTTAGGGTTTGGGTGTTGAGGTTTAGGTTTAGGGTTTGGGGTTTAGGGTGTAGGGTTTAGGGTTTGGCGTTTAGGGTTTAGGGTTTTTGGTTTGGGGTTTGGGGTTTAGGGTTTAAGGTTTAGGGTTTAGGGTTTCGGGTAAGGGTTTATTGTTTAGGGTTTAGAATTAGGATTTAGGGTTTAGGGTTTAGGGTTTAAGGTTCAGAATTGGGATTTAGGGTTTAGGGTTTAGGGTTAGGGGTTAGGGTTTGGGGTTTAGGGTTTAGGGTTTAGGGTTTAGGGTTTAGGGTTTAGGGTTTATGGTTTATGGTTTATGGTTTAGGGTTTATGGGTTAGGGTTAGGGGTTATGGTTTAGGGTTTAGGTATTGTGGTTTGAGGTTTAGGGTTTATCGTTTTTGGTTTAGGGTTTTTGGTTTAGGGTTTAGGGTCAGTGGTGATGGTTTAGGGTTTAGGTTTTGTGGTTTAAGGGTTAGGGTTTTTGGTTTGGGGATTAGGGTTTAGAGTTTAGGGTTTAGGGTTTTTGATTTAGGGTATAGGGTTTAGGGTTTAGAGTTGGGTTTTAGGGTTTAGGGTTTAGAATTGGGTTTTAGGGTTTAGGGTTTAGGGTTTAGGGTTTAGGGGATAGGGGATAGGGTTTAGGGTGTGGGGTTTATAATTTAGGGGTAGGTTTAGGGGCTAGGGTTTATGGCTTAAGGTTTATAGTATAGGGTTTAGGGTTTGTGATTTGAGGTTTGGGGCTTAGGGTTTAGGGTATAGGGTATAGGGTTTAGAGTTTGTGGTTTAGGGTTTGGGATTTAGGTTTTAGGGCTTACGATTTATGGTTTAGGTATTAGGGTTTGGGGATTGGGGTTTTGGGTTTAGTGTTTAGGGATTATGGTTCGGGGTTGGGGGTTTAGGGTTTAGGGTTTAGGGTTTAGGGTTTAAGGGTTAGGGTTTAGGGTTTATGGTTAAGGGTTTAGAATTAGGGTTTAGGGTTTAAGAGTTAGTGGTTTGAATTTAGGGTTTAGGGTCTAGGGTTTGGGGTTTAGGGTTTGGGGTTTGAGGTTTAGGTTTAGGGTTTGGGGTTCAGGGTTTAGGGTTTAGGGTTTGGCGTTTAGGGTTTAGGGTTTTTGGGGGGGTTGGGGTTTGGGGTTTAGGGTTTAAGGTTTAGGGTTTAAGGTTTGGGGTAAGGGTTTATTGTTTAGGGTTTAGAATTAGGATTTAGGGTTTAGGGTTTAGGGTTTAAGGTTCAGAATTAGGATTTAGGGTTTAGGGTTTAGGGTTAGGGGTTAGGGTTTAGGGTTTAGGGTTTAGGGTTTAGGGTTTAGGGTTTATGGTTTATGGTTTAGGGTTTAGGGTTTATGGGTTAGGGTTAGGGGTTATGGTTTAGGGTTTAGGTATTGTGGTTTAAGGTTTAGGGTTTATCATTTTTGGTTTAGGGTTTTTGGTTTAGGGTTTAGGGTCAGTGGTGATGGTTTAGGGTTTAGGTTTTGTGGTTTGAGGGTTAGGGTTTTTGGTTTGGGGATTAGGGTTTAGAGTTTAGGGTTTAGGGTTTTTGATTTAGGGTATAGGGTTTAGGGTTTAGAGTTGGGTTTTAGGGTTTAGGGTTTAGAATTGGGTTTTAGGGTTTAGGGTTTACGGTTTAGAATTGGGATTTAGGGTTTAGGTTTTAGGGTTTAGGGTTTAGGGGATAGGGGATAGGGTTTAGGGTTTAGGGTGTGGGGTTTGTAATTTAGGGGTAGGTTTAGGGGCTAGGGTTTATGGCTTAAGGTTTATGGTATAGGGTTTAGGGTTTGTGATTTGAGGTTTGAGGCTTAGGGTTTAGGGTATAGGGTTTAGGGTTTAGGGTTTGTGGTTTAGGGTTTGGGATTTAGGTTTTAGGGCTTACGATTTATGGTTTAGGTATTAGGGTTTGGGGATTGGGGTTTTGGGTTTAGTGTTTAGGGATTATGGTTCGGGGTTGGGGGTTTAGGGTTTAGGGTTTAGGGTTTAAGGGTTAGGGTTTAGGGTTTATGGTTAAGGGTTTAGAATTAGGGTTTAGGGTTTAGGAGTTAGGGGTTTGAATTTAGGGTTTAGGGTTTAGGGTTTGGGGTTTAGGGTTTAGAGTTTAGGGTTTGGTGTTTAAGGTTTAGGGTTTTTGGTTTGAGGTTTAGGGTTTGGGGTTTAGGGTTTAAGGTTTACTGTTTATGGTTTGAGGGTTAGGGTTTGGGGTTTGGGGTAAGGTTTTATTGTTTAGGGTTCAGAATTAGGATTTAGGGTTTAAGGTTTAAGGTTTAGAATTGGGATTTAGGGTTTAGGGGTTAGGGTTAGGGGTTAGGGTTTAGGATTTAGGGTTTAGGTTTTAGGGTTTGTTGTTTAAGGTTTAGGGTTTAGGGTTTGGTGTTTAGGGTTAAGGGTTTGGGGTTACGGGTTTGGGGTTTGGGGTTTAGGGTTTAGGGTTTATGGTTTAGGGTTTAGGGTTTAGGGTTTAGGGTTTGGAGTTTAGGGCTAGGGGTTATGGTTTAGGGTTTAGGTTTTGTGGATTGGGGTTTGGGGTTTGGGGATTGGGGTTTGGGGTTTAGAGTTTAGAGTTTAGGGTTTAGGGATTAGGGTTTAGAGTTTAGGGTTTAGAGTTTAGGATTTAGGGTTTAGGGTTTAGGGTATAGGATTTAGAATTAGGATTGAGGGTTTAGGGTTTAGGGTTTAGAATTGGGATTGAGGGTTTAGGGTTTAGGGGTTAAGGTGTAGGGTTTAGGGTTTAGGGTTTAGAATTAGGGTTTAGGGTTTAGGGTTTAGGGGTTAGAATTGGGATTGAGGGTTTAGGGTTTAGGGGTTAGGGGTTATGGTTTAAGGTTTAGGGTTTGTGGTTTAAAGTTTAGGGTTTATGGTTTATGGTTTAGGGTTAGGGGTTTACAATTTATAGTTTAAGGTTTAGGGTTTGCGGTGTGGGGTTTAGGGTTTAGGTTTTAGGGGTTAGGGGTTAGGGGTTAGGGTTTAAGGTTTCTTGTTTGAGGTTTAGGGTTTAGGGTTTGGGGTTGGGGGTTTAGGGATTTGGGTTTTGGGTTTGGGGTTGAGGGTTTATTGTTTAAGGTTTAGGGTTTAGTGGTTAGGGTTTGTGGTTTAGGGTTTAGGGGTTATGGTTTAGGGTTTGAGGTTTGAGTTTAGGGTTTAGGTTTGGTGTTTAAGGTTAAGGGTTTTGGGTTTGGGGTTAAGGGTTTCGGGTTTAGGGTTTGGGGTTTAGGGTTTAGGGTTTATTTTTTATGGTTTTTTGTTTAGGGTTTTGGGTTTAGGGTTAGGGGTTGTGGTTTAGGGTTTAGGTTTTGTGGTTTGAGGTTTAGGGTTTAGGTTTTGTTGTTTGAGGTTTAGGGTTTAGGGTTTGGGGATTGGAGGTTAGAGTTTAGGGTTTAGGGTTTTGGATTTAGGGTTTAGGGTTTAGGGTTTAGAGTTAGGATTTAGGGTTTAGGGTTTAGAATTTGGATTTAGGGTTTAGGGTTTAGGGTTTAGGGTTAGGGGATTGGGTTTAGGGTTTAGGGTGTGTTGTTCAAGTGGCCTCAATACTCAAGAGGGGGGGTGAATTGAGTTTTAAAACTTTTGATTGGAATACCTTTGAAATTGATTTTTATAACCAAGTTTGTGAGATTATGCAAGTGAGATAGAATGGAGGATAACAAGCAATGCACTACAATGAGAAAATATTGCTGGGGCAATATAGCAAACACTTGGTATGCAGTATATGAAGTATAACAAATTAAGCAAGTTTAAGTGTGTTCTTCTCAATCAATCAACACCAATCAATTAATATGCAGTATATGAAAGTAAAAGAGTAAGGAAGAGAAGCTTGCAAACCGATATAACGAGTTCCACCCAATCCGGTGTACGTCTCGCCTCTAAGCAACCCACTTAGAGGATTTCACTATTGAAGATTTGAGATACAAGCTTTGAGCAATTGCAGCTTCCTAGTGTCCCACACTCAAGAACTCAATCCTCACAAGCAAAGGGCAACCCACCCAATCTCACAATCTCTCAATACCCAAAGGTTGAACCCCAACCTTTGTGACCACTCAACCTAGAGTGAACAACCACTCAACCTAGAGTGAATAACTTGTGTTTGGTGTTTGTTTACAATCAATACACTCTCTCAATAGAGTAGATATACAAATGAAAAGCTCTCCCAAATTCTAACTCTCAAGAGGATATACAAATGTATTTCAAGATACAAGAAATAGGCTTACAAAGCACAAGATAGAGCTAAGGATTTGTTGCTTCTTGGTTTCTTGTTGGTTGCCTCTTGTGCTTGTGTTCTTCTTCCATTTATAGAGCCATGATAGCAGTTGAGGTGTGCCCTAGTTCATCATAGCCGTTGCACTTAGTGGAAATTTGAAGAATGGTGGAGACATGAGCTGGTTTCCCACTTAAATCTGTTTTTCCACTAGCGTAATCGATTACACCCTCGCGTTGTAATCGATTATCTTCAAGTCAGAGACTCACTAATCGATTATTTCACTTCCTCTAATCGATTAGCATCTGTACCTGATGCATTTAATTTGATTTCGCATCTGCCTAATCGATTAGAATGTCTTGCAATCGATTACCTTAAATCCAGTGACTTCCTAATCAATTATATGTCTTCCTTAATCGATTAGATTTCATATCTGATGCCTTTTGTCCCATTTCTGATTGTTGTAATCGATTAGCTTCAAGTGTATAATCGATTACCTTAATTCCAGTGAGTACCTAATCGATTGTTTAGCTTCCCTAATCGATTAGCTTTGATCCTGATGCAATTTCTTCCAAAACAGAAAGCTCCTAATCGATTAGCATAGGTGACCTAATCGATTATCTTCGCTGTTACTCAGTACCTGATTCCATGTCTTTGTTTTTGCATAGGTTTCTTCATGAGTGCTTGTCATTATCAAAATCTTTGCACATCTTTGGACCTGTTAACATATTCAAACACATTCTCCCCCTTTTTGATGATGACAACTATGTTCATCTCTTGAGGGTTGTTAGTTTAAATAATATAGACTTATCTCTAATTTTATCTTTTTGCAAAAACAACTCTGCTACATTTTCTCTTTTTCAAATAGCAGATGACCAATAAAAAATCAGAGTAATCAGCAGCAAATGTCTTATCTCCTTTTATCTCTTATCTATAACTTTCTTATCTATAATTCTCCCCCTATCAAAAGGAATTTTAATAAACAGATATTTTTATCCAAATTTTAAACAAGAGATAAACAAGATGTAAACACATATCAGAGCATATATCAGAGCATCTAACACATTTGAACAAGATATGAACACCTAATATTCTTCTCCCCCTTTGTAATCATCAAAAATAATATGAGGAATGAAGGAGATATAATATGAACTGAGACGAGATAATTTTATTGATGTGAAAATGGGAAATACATAAAGCAAAATTATTCATAATTCAAAAGAGCAATAACAGAAGCACAACTAAACAAAAGCATAACTAAAGATCTAATTATCCGGGTTGAAGAAGCGAATTTCTGCAATTTGGTGAGACAGCTCTTCATATCGCTGCTGCATCATCTCAAAATGTTGTTGCTCGGTCATTGAAAACTCTTGAAGGGAGTTTTCAAGGCGATCGAAGCGGCGGTCAAGATGGGCATAGAGAGATGCAAAGGGGTCAGCTTGTGGTGCAGATGAAGAGGTTGATGGTGCAGCTTGTGGTTGAGGTGGAGGAGGAGGAGCAGCAGGTTCAGCAAAGGGATTGGCTCCATGTTCTCGATCACTCCTGAGAATCCACATTCCAGCAATGCAGACCATGCCCATTTTGTTGAGGTGGGAAGTGCCAATGCAAGCTCTTGGGGGCACTTTCTCAGAGAGTTCCCCTGCCAAATCTACTCCACAGAATTTGAAAATTTTGGTGAGGAGGATACCATAGGGGAGCTTTTGCTGATCCTTCGCATGGCGCATATGAAACTTGATTAACTGAACCCAGTTGATCTCCTTGTGGTTGAGCATTGCCCACATTAGGAGGACATCATCCTCTTCAACCAGAGCATAGTTCCCACCACGGGGAACAATCATCTTGACCAAGAAAAAATGGAGCAGGCGGTTGTTCATGGTCAAGTGGCCTACCAGCTTGTGGTTGCTCATAGGAGGATCTGGTTTCCACAAAGAGCGGCGGGCAGTGATGGGATTAAAACCCCATTCATCCTCAGGTTCGCCTCCATCAAAGTCAACGTTGTTGAGAGGCAGTTTGGAAATTTCCGCAAATTGGGCATTTGATAGTTTGATGGTTGTGTTCTTTACCTTGGATTCAACCATCCCATTTACCAGTCGGAGGTTGCAGTAGAATACCCTCATGAGTTCAGGATAGTATTCTTCTTCTTTGAGGGAGAGGAAGGGGAAGAGGTTGTAGTGGTGGAGGCTTTGGGTGAAGGTTAGGCTTGGGTTGTCAAAAGTGTCGGCAATGGTGTAGTGAGGGGTTATAATCTCCCTTTCAGAAAAGTTCTTCATGAAGTTTTGAAGTTCTCTAGGAGAAGAGAAGAACCTTGAGAAGTCAAGGGGGTTATGAGCTTGAGCAGCAGAGGACCTAGCTCTCTTGACAGTTCTAGAGGTAGACATGGTTGGAAAAGGCAAAGATGAAGAGAGATGAGTGGTAGAGAGTTTTTGAGAGGTTTGAGAGGAAGGAGGTAGTGTGAGATGAGAAGATGAAGGAAGGGGTATTTATAGGTGAGAATTAGGTTTAGGAAGGAGGAAAGATAAAGGTATCGATAAAGGAAAGATAAAGGAAGGAAGGGGTATCGATAGGCGGCTGAAAGATAAAGGATGCCTCGATAGGCCGCTGAAAGATAAAGGATGCCTTGATAGGCGGCTGAAAGATAAAGGATGCCTCGATAGGCGGCTGAAAGATAAAGGATGCCTTGATAGGCAGCTGAAAGATAAAGGATGCCTTGATAGGCGGCTGGAAGATAAAGGATGCCTCGATAGGCAGCTGAAAGATAAAGGATGCCTCGATAGGCAGCTGAAAGATAAAGGATGCCTTGATAGGCAGCTGAAAGATAAAGGATGCCTCGATAGGCGGCTGAAAGATAAAGGATGCCTTGATAGGCGGCTGAAAGATAAAGGATGCCTCGATAGGCGGCTGAAAGATAAAGGATGCCTCGATAGGCGGCTGGAAAATAACGGATGCCTTGATAGGCGGCTGGAAAGATAAAGGATGCCTTGATAGGCGGCTGGAAGATAAAGGATGCCTTGATAGGCGGCTGGAAGATAAAGGATGCCTCGATAGGCGGCTGAAAGATAAAGGATGCCTCGATAGGCGGCTGAAAGATAAAGGATGCCTCGATAGGCGGCTGAAAGATAAAGGATGCCTTGATAGGCGGCTGAAAGATAAAGGATGCCTCGATAGGCAGCTGGAAAGGTAAAGGATGCCTTGATAGGCGGCTGGAAAGATAAAGGATGCCTCGATAGGCGGCTGAAAGATAAAGGATGCAACGATAGGCGGCTGAAAGATAAAGGATGCCTTGATAGGCGGCTGAAAGATAAAGGATGCCTCGATAGGCGGCTGAAAGATAAAGGATGCCTCGATAGGCGGCTGGAAAGGTAAAGGATGCCTTGATAGGCGGCTGGAAAGATAAAGGATGCCTTGATAGGCGGCTGGAAAATAAAGGATGCCTTGATAGGCGGCTGGAAAGGTAAAGGATGCTTTGATAGGCGGCTGAAAGATAAAGGATGCCTCGATAGGCGGCTGAAAGATAAAGGATGCCTCGATAGGCGGCTGAAAGATAAAGGATGCCTCGATAGGCGGCTGAAACATAAAGGATGCCTTGATAGGCGGCTGAAAGATAAAGGATGCCTCGATAGGCGGCTGAAAGATAAAGGATGCCTCGATAGGCGGCTGAAAGATAAAGGATGCCTCGATAGGCGGCTGAAAGATAAAGGATGCCTTGATAGGCGGCTGAAAGATAAAGGATGCCTCGATAGGCGGCTGAAAGATAAAGGATGCCTCGATAGGCGGCTGAAAGATAAAGGATGCCTCGATAGGCGGCTGAAAGATAAAGGATGCCTTGATAGGCGGCTGAAAGATAAAGGATGCCTCGATAGGCGGCTGAAAGATAAAGGATGCCTTGATAGGCGGCTGAAAGATAAAGGATGCCTTGATAGGCGGCTGAAAGATAAAGGATGCCTCGATAGGCGGCTGGAAAGATAAAGGATGCCTTGATAGGCGGCTGGAAAGATAAAGGATGCCTTGATAGGCGGCTGGAAAATAAAGGATGGGGTTAACCCTCAATTGACAGAAAATACAAAGATTGGGGGGAGCTAACAGGACGTCTTGTCCAAATTAACTCACTGGTCCTAAAGGCTCGGGGTGATGCCCCAGTTTGACATGACTAAAAGAATTACTCTTTGACCGAAAGAGAGTGATCCTGGGGAGATGCCCTAATTTGACATGATTGATGGAATCTTGGGGAATTGCTTTCTAAATGAAAGAGGGTGATCCTGGGGTGATGCCCCAGTTTAACATGATTGAAGGAATCTTGGGGAATTGCCTCTTGACTGAAATAGAAGAAATCTAGGGGATATGCCCCAGTTAGGAAGATTGAAGGGATCTCGGGGAACTGCTTTTTGACTGGAAGGAAAAATCTGGGGTCCATTGGGGATGTATAGTGGGCTTACTAAAAGAAAGAAATCTGGGGATGATCCAGTTCAAGCTGTCTTGGATGATTCGGGGAACTGCTCCTTGATCGGAAGGAAAAGAAATGGGGGAAAATCTAGCCGAAGGAGCTAGGGATACTGTCCCTCGAACGGAGGGAAGATTTGGGGTGATACCCCAAATTTTGGAAAGATTAGAAGATTTGGGGATACTACCTTTAGGGGAAGGATATGGGGTGACGCCCCACTTAGGGCGGTTGAAGAAGCTTGGGGGTACGTTCCCTTTTGACGGAGAGAGACCCGAGGTGATGTCCAGCTCAAACTTCCCGGGAGCATGGGGTGCTGCCCTTGGGTTGACAAAAGATAACAACCTGGGGAAGATGCCCCGGTTTGAAATGATCTGAAGAGCTTTGGGGAATCTAGGGAGATGCCCCAGCTTAATTTGTCTGGGAAGTGTAGTTCTACTTGGGGAAGAAATTGAGAGATAGCGACTTTAACAGTTAAGGATGAGACTTTGAAGGCACCTGATGGAAGAAGAAACCTTGAAAGGCGCTGGCTTTGGCGATTATGGTTCCATTGAGGAATGGATGGCAGGCCCGTCGGAGGAAAAAATCTGATGGATGTCCCAGTTTAGGATATTTTAATGAGGGTAACTTCACTGGGGAAAGTGTTTTCCTCTTGGGAAAGGAATACGTGGCCTTTGATCTCTGTGGTTCTGTCGGAAAGGTAATTCTGTTGGGTATAAACAGATTTTCCTAAATCTGACTAGGAGCCCATTTGGTGGTTTTTTTTTTTAAGAAGAATTCTCAGTATGTGTTCCTTTTGGGATGAATGGTAGGTCCACCAGAGGAGAGAAACCTGGGGGATGCCCCAATTTGAGTCGCTTGGGAGTTCAGAGTATTGTCTCTTTAGGGAAGAGAAACCTGGGGAGATGCCCCGGTTAAAGTATGATTGAAAGGATTTTTGGAGAACTGCCCTTTGGCTAAAAGAAGGGAGACCTAAGGTAATGCCCATGTTCAGAAAATTTGCCTGAAGGAATTAGGGGTGCTTCTCCTTGACAGAAAGAGAATAGAGACGTGGGGAGATGCCCTAATTTTGGAAAGATTGGAAGTTTTCAGGTGTACTACCCCTGATCTAAAAGAGAGAAGTCCTGGGGTATGTCCCAGTTTGACAAGATTGAAAGAGTCCTAGGGAAAACTACTCCTTGGCCAGGACAGATGAAATCTAGGGGGATGCCTTAGTTCAAACCTTCAGGACACTACCCCTTGGCCAACAAAAGATCCGGAGGTGAGGAATGACAGACTTGGGAGGTAAAGTCCCAGGTTTGTAAGATTCGGGGGTTAATAGGGCGTCCCGTCTAAATTAACCAGGTTCTAGAATATACCAAGTTGATCTCTTGGAGATGTGACCCCTAACATGCCTCATGAACAAGACAGAAACCTTGAGAGGACGTCGGCTTCGACTACAAGGTATTGATGGACTTCATGGAAATCTCAAAGCAAAATGGAAACTCAGAAAGGTGTCATGTTTGGCCATAGAAGGGTGTTTTGTCCAATGATTTGGGTGGGTTACGAGAAGAAACTCATGGATGACCTACTTCAATGAGTAAAGGCAAGAGTGAGCTTCGGAGACTGATGGACATACACCTGGAAAGTGCCAGTTTTGGCGGTTGAAGCTTGACACATCTACTTATTACAATATCCTGCAAGAAAGGTTAGCGGTGCAAAACAAATTGGAACTTGAAAAGACTTACCGTAAAAACACAATCCTTAGAGATCCGAAGTGACTCATGACTGAAACTGAGCAGATGAAGCAACCCTAGCTTTGGAAACATGTCAGGCCCAGTCTTCATAATGATTGCTTGAGGCGAAATCAAGTAACAGGAACATCTTGTTCTCATGACTTTAAATTTTCATTACCTTTTCATTTTTTTATATATTAAGGGAAAACATATGTATTATCAAATCATGGAAAATCACAATAAATACGTGTCAAAAATAGGTGAGATTGTATTTACAAGTCGAGTAAGTGTGGAAAAAGGGAAACCAAAAAGCAAGTGAAGATGTATGGGAAATATTAATAACTGGGTAGAGTGGGAATGATTTTACAGATCTTCCAGTGAACTGTTGAGAACAAAGCATATCTTAATCCCACATCATGACTCTGAATTCACCACTTGACTCTGCTTCTGAAAAGGTAGTCAGACTATGATTACTTGGCCAAAATCTTGATCCCAATTGATTGCCTGAGCCACCTATTCAGGTTTTCATCTTACTAGGTCGCTCTAACTTTTGCCTAGGCTGCCCTTCCAGGTTTTCAGCCTAGCGAGCTTCTCTCTCCATGTGACGTCTCTCTTTTTTCTTTTTCTTTTTTTTCTTTTTTTTTCTTTTTTTTTAAAGGTTGTGTCCCTCACGACAAAGGTTTAAACTGATTGCCAATGAGCTTATTTGATCTTTCTCAATTTGATCTCATCCTGTGGGGGAGTAGATGTTATTTCAGATGAAAAAAAAAAAAAATTTGCCCCTAACACCATGTATCCAAAGAAACAAAGGCCTGCCCTTTTCAGTACCAATGAGGGGGCTCGTTCCTTGTTCACATTTCATATATTTTTTGTTATCTTTTTCTTTTTGCATTTTTTTCTTTTTTTTTTCTTTTTTTTTCTTTTTTTCTTTTTTTTCCTTTTTTTTCTGTTGTTTTTTTTGAATGACCCCTTTGGTACCTTTGTTATGGTCTAGCTATTTTATCCCCTAACCAATGTGGTAAAGAGAATATGATATTAATGGTATCACAGTAGACCAATCTCTTGGTTACACTGGTGTGGGAATAGTTATACTCCATTAAAGTTGGGGTGTTGATTGCGACACAGATGAAACATTGTTTCTGCCGTGTTCTTAGCTTGGTAACATTTATGCCCCCATATGGAAAAGTGATAATTTGATCTATGAATCAGCTCGCCTTAATTTTACGTAAGGCACCAACCTTGACTTTTTTTTTATATCCTTTTTGTTTTTTTTTGTTTTTGTTTTGTTTTTGTTTTTTTTTGAGAGTATTTCTTGACCATCCACGTTGATCAATGCTAACATTTCTTTGAAGGGTAGATACGCCATTTATGGAATCTGGCACTATCTTCGTTTTGAGCTTGTAACGTCTTTAGTTGTTTGTGAATCTTCTTCATCCTGTGTGCTGACCTTGCCTTTGCGTAGAACTAGGTGACTCTTATCCAAACATCCTACACAATTCGGCCAAAGAACTTTCGTTTTCGCTACCCTTTTCATCAGCGTAATCAACTGAGTGGTCAAAGTTATGAAATGGAATCATGATCTCATTGTTCTCAAAAGGATCATTTTTAGTCCTGTATTTTTTGGTTTTTTTTTGGTAAAATGAGAAAAAGAAATAGATAAAGGGAAAAGGATTCAAGGTGGCAATAAGGAAAGCAAGAAAAGGCATTTTGAAATTTGACACATATTTATTGAGAGAAACTTAAAATGATAAAAACATGTTTTTGCCCTTATTACATAACAATATCCCAAAGCCTTAGGCATAGCGTTTGGGTTGAAACAGAAGTTTAAAGTCATAAGGAACTAAGTGGTCTCCTGGTCATGAACCTTTCCAGTTGGTGTGTGATTCACAAAATCTTGCATGCATCCTCTTTACACCCCTAGTCCCTCTTTATCACACTGACCCCAGAGGTCTCATGGTTAGACCTGGGGTTTATAATTATATCGGGACTCCCTTCCTGGAAATCTAGCCACTTAGCTTTAATCAGATCCCTTACTTTGAATTTCAAGGTATGACAGTCCTCAGTAGAGTGCCCCGAGGCTCCAGCATGGTAATCATATCGGGCATTGGGATTATAGCCTTTGGGGTAAGGAGGAACCACCGGTTTCAGTGGGCAGGGTACTGCAAGGGAATTACGAAAAAGGTGAGGTAGAAGTTCTGTGTAGGTTATGGGAATGGGGTCGAACCGGGCTGGTGTTCGATTATTGATGGGTTTTATTGTGCTTTGGTCTGGATTAGGTGGCTGAGTTTGTACTAGTGGGGGATGATAGGGTTGTGGAAGGGTAGACCTAATAGCAGGCAAATAAGAATGGGAAGGTATTTGAGGGATGTACGGACGAAAGTAGAGTTGGAATGGGAAAAAATTAAAGCCCTGGTTAGGGGTGGTGGTGGCCATGTAAGGCGTAGGGAGATTGGCAGGTTGAAAGGGAGTATGTGTTATTGATCTGGGTTGGGCCCTTTTTTGGTTACGGGCAGTGGAATTAGCATCCCCTTTTCTTTTCCCCTTATCTCCCGATGCAGACATTCTTGTGATAGGAGCCCCAGGCGACTGGGAGGACTGTGAAATATGGGGATTCATCATTTGTAAATCATGATCCTCTTGTTGATTTTGGAATGGGGGAATTTGGTCTTTTGTCAATCCAGGAAGGTGGAGTGGGGTGGTTGGCAAATGTTGATCATTCTTGACACCCGCAGAGGGTTCCTCTTATATGATCTTCTTCTCTAAAAGTCTGGCCATCTCCGCCATTTGCTTCCTTAGCTGGTTAACTTCGTTTCTGAGGTTTTCAATTTCTTGCTCTCTTTCAGCCATGAGTCTCCTTTGAAAGTCTAACAAAGGTGTCTTTCGGTATCAAGTGAAAGAAGAAAAAGAGATGTCAGGTGGAAACAGAAGGAAAGAGGATATCGTGGGAAGCAATCACAGACCTTGACAAACATCCTTTAACCATTCCTTAGAACGTATCGTTCAAAAGTACTAAGTACGGTAAACATGGAAATTAATACGGGATAGTTGTGAAGACAGAAAAGTCCTTCATTCTGAAATGCAATAAGAGCCTCAAGTTTAGCTATTTCTAGCTTGGGGAACCATGATCCGTCTCTTAAAGGTTTGATCCCATATTAATTTCCATATCTTGGTCAAGGGTATTCGTTAAGCTCTGAATAGCCTCCAGTGAGAATAGAAAGAAAGGAGCGAAAGAGCCATTGGGAAACGACGTGCTTTGCAAATCGATACTCCCCTAGTAATTTCTTGAAAACATTTTCGTATTTAGGGGGGGTACAACTTGCTAAAACTTACGTCAAATCAAGGGTTATGTGAGCTACAGATTTTCTGATCATCGACAATACAAAGAAAATTGATTTTTCTTTTGATTTCTTTTCTTTTTATATGTATTTTTTATGATTCAAAAGATCTGTAACTCAAGGCCCAAAGACTTGCACATAAAAAGAACTATTTGCCCATTAAAGGATCACTAGTTAAAAGTATGTCATTTTTTTTGAAAAAAGTAATCCACTAAATGGGCAAGTAATCCTCTATTTTGGATTAGAAGGAAAAGTGAGAATGAGAAAAGGTAGAAGTAAAGTTTGCCCCTTTGTGCCTTAAAGTGGGTTTTTTTCTGGAGGTCTCCTAATGGCTCTAAGGTTCGTCTAACAGTGATATCTCGCATTAGGTGGCTTGTTCTAAAACTTCTAAAGGTCACTAGAGCCAAGATCCTACTCATGATGTTGACCACAAATAGTAGGAAGTATACTAAGTGTGGGCACCATGAATAAGTCGAACTCTAGCTGAGATTCTCACGGTAACCAGACAGGAAGTACATCCCAAATGGCTCCGCTATCAACATCCCCTAATCTTAAGTTTTATTTGGGCCCGGGTATAGGGTCCCACTCAAAAGTGTGTGCAAATTGTGAGTGTAGTGTGTGAAAGAGGCATTCAATACCTGTACCTTACTTACCCTATACATAGAACAAACACAGAGCAACAAAATAAAGTCGACTACCCTAGGGTTCAATGATCACACAGATATCATAAATAATTGAATACAAACAAAACAGAAACTAAACATTGACAAGGGAATAAAATAAAGGAAGAAGTTAAATAATTAATATGCAAATTAAAACATGCGCTATCAAATTGACTGGCTTGACTCTCTAATTCCCCAGTGGAGTCGCCATCTGTAGCGACCGGGATCGCGGCGGCGCGGCCGACCCTCGAAATGGTTTTTAAATAATAAACAGGGAGTCGCCACCAATATTTTTTAGGATAAAATACTGGAAAAACCTTTTGTTAAAGCACTGGTTATAAAAATGAAATTCCATGATTCAGGAGTCTGATTACAGGTGAGGAAGATATTAGCACCTCACAACTGTCCGTTAAAAACGGTTACCTCAATTTGATAGCGCGCATTATAATTAACCCAATAATTATTTTAACTTCTTCATAAAAATAAAAATGTACAGAACGACAAAATAAACAAAGATCAACACAAAATATTTACATGAGATTAACAGGACGTCTCGTCCAAATTAATCTCGCTCCACCTTTTTAAAGAGATATATATAAAAAAAAATATGAGATTAACAGGACGTCTCGTCCAAATTAACCTCGCTCTTCCTTTTTAAAGAGATATTAAAAATATGAGATTAACAGGACGTCTCGTCCAAATTAATCTCGCTCCTCCTTTTGATAGCAAGACAAAAAGGAAACTCTAAAAATTAAATAAAGAAAGGTGGGCCCGACAGGAACTGTTTCCCGCTCCTACGTATTCTCGAGCTTTCGAGAAATCAGGGTCACGTAGTTCTTAAAATGTTTTTTTTTTAGGAATAGATTAGGAAGATATTGATGGGCATCATTCTAGCGAAGAATCCATACAAGGCGAAGTGCTTCGCACGTGCACGGATCCTATAAAGGCTGTGTAGACGGAAGTATTTTCCGTACGACACTGATTAAGAAAAATGAATATATAAAAAATAAAAAAAACTGAGTGGGAGAGGAAAACGAGTGCAAAAAATGAAGAAAACCGAGTGAAGAATAAGAAAACCGAGTGAAAATAAGAAAACCGAGTGAAAAATAAGAAAACCGAGTGAAAATAAAAAAACCGAGTGAAACCATGAAAATCCGAGTGAAAATAGAGAAAACCGAGTGAAACAGTGAAAATCTGAGTGAAACAGTGAAAATCTGATTGAAAATAAGGGGAAACCGAGTGAAACAGTGAAAATCTGAGTGAAAACAGAGAAAACCGAGTGAAACAGTGAAAATCTAAGTGAAAGTAAGGAAAAACAAGTGAAACAGTGAAGATCTGAGTGAAACAGTGAAGATCTGAGTGGAATTAGTGAAAATCTGAGTGAAAATGAGGGAAACCGAGTACAACAGTTAAGATCTGAGTGGAATTAGTGAAAATCTGAGTGAAAATGAGGGAAATCGAGTGCAACAGCGAGAATCCGAGTGGAAAGAGGCTTACCAGGTGAAATATGAGCAGAGAAGAACGATTGGGACAAGAATTGCAAGTCCGAGAGGGAAAAGTGAGCTGGAAGGAGTGCTGTTGAGTGAGAGTGTAGAGGATGTTGGGGTAAAGAGAGTTTGAAAGGTGAGGGGTGAGTGAAGTGAGAGGGAGAGAAGACTAGGCGTGAGAGAGAGAGAGAACAGAGGTTTGGCAGAGTTTTTCCTCGTCTGAAAATGCCTCCCCTCTTCAGCTGCCCTTCCCCTTCTATTTATAGACTGGTTTGAGTGGCAGGCCAACTCAGGCTTCCACTTCCGAGTGGAATGCCAGCTCAGGCCTCCACTCAGAGTGAAGTGGGGGACAACGGCTGGGTGGGAATTTTTAATTCCCTCCACTTCCGCCGCTGTCTGCCAGCCACCTCCGGGATTCCTGGATCCACTTTGGGGTGGAATCCAAGTCAGCATGTGAATCCGAGTGAAGAGAGTGGAAATCCGAGAGAAAAATAGTGTAAATCCGAGTGAAAATGGTGTAATCCGAGTGAGAATGGATCGGATCCACCTTCCAATCAGTATTCATTAACACTGGCAGTCAAATCCGAGTGAGGAGAGTGGAAATCCGAGTAAAATGGTGGAATTCCGAGTGTAAAATGGTGAAATCCGAGTGATTCTCACTCGGATCATCCTCTCAGTAGGCATTCCTCCCCATTGGGAGTCAAATCCGAGTGAAAATGGTGTAAATCCGAGTCAAATCCGAGTGTAAAATGGTGTAAATCCGAGTGAGAATGGCTCGGATCAATCCCTCATTCAGTGTTCAACCACGGTTGGAATCAATTCCAAGTGAGAAAAGGGGTCAGACCTCCTGGATCCGAGTGGAAAAGGTTCATTTTGCAAAAGACCGAGTGAAATCATGTTGATGTGTGACTCGGAACATTCAGACTGGAACAATCAAGTTACTCAAAGAAATTCCAACTGGAACATTCAGTCAGAACCGAGTGAGATATGACTCACTCGGTACCGACTGGAAATTGGCTTGGGAAAGTTGTGAAATATGACACGGAGGGGATTTGGTGTTGGTCAAAATTGACTCGGGAAATAGGACACGGAGCCGATTGAAAATTGAGGAGAATGACTCAGAAGTTGGAATGGCTCGGATCTTGTTTGAAGAAGTAAACTGACTGCATTGCCAGTCAATTCTGACTGGAAGTTGATGGAAATGGGCTCGGGAAAGGTTTGAGGGAGGACTCGGAGGTTGAGTGTAAAGGAGGACTCAGACCGAGTGACCAACGACACGGAACCGACTAAAATGGCTCAGAAGTTGGATTTTTGGTTATTTTCACTCGGAATAGCATTGACAGTGAAGTATTTCACTCGGAACTGACCCATTTTGAGTGATCCCACTCAGATTTGATTATTTTCGAGTCATTCCACTCGGAAATTCTTGATTTTGACTCATTCCACTCGGAAATTCTTGATTTTGACTCATTCCACTCGGAAATTCTTGATTTTGACTCATTCCACTCGGAAATGCTTGATTTTGACTCATTCCACTCGGAAATGCTTCATTTTCACTCGGTTTTTATCATTTCTGAGTAGTTTTATTCGGATTTGCTCCATTCTGAGTAGTTTCACTTGGTTTTGACCATTTCTGAGTCATCTTACTCGGATTTCTCTTTAACAGGGGCATTTTCTACTCGGATTGGATCCTTTTTGAGTAATCTCACTCGGATTTGATCCGTTCTGAGTATTTTCACTCGAACTTGCTAGTTTTTGGGCCATTCCACTCAGATTTCTGTTCAACAGGGGCATTTTCTACTCGGATTTGATCCTTTTTGAGTCATTTCACTCGGATTTGCCTCCAACAGGTCTATATTCCACTCGGAAATGCTTCCATCATAGTCATCTTGCTCGGATCTGACCATTTTTAAGTTATTCTATTCAAATCTGACCATTCTGAAGTATAAAAAGAATCATTCCACTTGGACCGGACCAAAAGAGGTGTTCACACTCCAATTCAGATTCAAAGGGATGAACACTCCATCCAAAACTTGACTCCGCCTAACTGCGAATGTTTAACGGAGTACATAATCAACAAACCCAAGCACTATCGACAAGTTCAAGTAAGTATACTACTTGTAAAAACTATGCTTCATTGAAATTCTTAAGAGGCTACTACGCCTCATTATTGAATTTACTTCATTGAAATTCTTAAGAGGCTACTACGCCTCATTATTGAATTTACTTCAATGAAATCCCTAAGAGGCTACTCCGCCTCATTACGGAATTTACTTCATTGAAATTCTTAAGAGGCTACTACGCCTCATTATTGAATTTACTTCAATGAAATTCCTAAGAGGCTACTCCGCCTCATTACGGAATTTACTTCATTGAAATTCTTAAGAGGCTACTATGCCTCATTATTGAATTTACTTCAATGAAATTCCTAAGAGGCTACTCCGCCTCATTACGGAATTTACTTCATTGAAATTCTTAAGAGGCTACTACGCCTCATTATTGAATTTACTTCATTGAAATTCTTAAGAGGCTACTACGCCTCATTATTGAATTTACTTCAATGAAATTCCTAAGAGGCTACTCCGCCTCATTACGGAATTTACTTCATTGAAATTCTTAAGAGGCTACTACGCCTCATTATTGAATTTACTTCAATGAAATTCCTAAGAGGCTACTCCGCCTCATTACGGAATTTACTTCATTGAAATTCTTAAGAGGCTACTACGCCCCATTATTGAATTTACTTCAATGAAATTCCTAAGAGGCTACTCCGCCTCATTATGGAATTTACTTCATTGAAATTCTTAAGAGGCTACTACGCCTCATTATTGAATTTACTTCAATGAAATTCCTAAGAGGCTACTCCGCCTCATTACGGAATTTACTTCATTGAAATTCTTAAGAGGCTACTACGCCTCATTATTGAATTTACTTTAATGAAATTCCTAAGAGGCTACTCCGCCTCATTACGGAATTTACTTCATTGAAATTCTTAAGAGGCTACTACGCCTCATTATTGAATTTACTTCATTGAAATTCTTAAGAGGCTACGACGCCTCATTATTGAATTTACTTCAATGAAATTCCTAAGAGGCTACTCCGCCTCATTACGGAATTTACTTCATTGAAATTCTTAAGAGGCTAGTACGCCTCATTATTGAATTTACTTCAATGAAATTCCTAAGAGGCTACTCCACCTCATTACGGAATTTACTTCATTGAAATTCTTAAGAGGCTACTACGCCTCATTATTGAATTTACTTCAATGAAATTCCTAAGAGGCTACTCCGCCTCATTACGGAATTTACTTCATTGAAATTCTTAAGAGGCTACTATGCCTCATTATTAAATTTACTTCATTGAAATTCTTAAGAGGCTACTACGCCTCATTATTGAATTTACTTCAATGAAATTCCTAAGAGGCTACTCCGCCTCATTACGGAATTTACTTCATTGAAATTCTTAAGAGGCTACTACGCCTCATTATTGAATTTACTTCAATGAAATTCCTAAGAGGCTACTCCGCCTCATTACGGAATTTACTTCATTGAAATTCTTAAGAGGCTACTACGCCTCATTATTGAATTTACTTCAATGAAATTCCTAAGAGGCTACCCCACCTCATTACTGAATTTTACTTCACCAAATTCCTAAGGAGGTTATTCCGCCTCATTATACTTAGTCGTATTTCATTAAGTCCTCAAATGATTACGCTGCCTTCTTAATATCGTTTTACAAGGCATAAATCCGACGGACTCAGACATTGTTTGTATGAACAAGTATAAATTTACAAAAAATATACTTTATTGAATATTGTCAAAGATTGATAAGGGTCCAGAGCCTATCCTGGAACAAGGCAATATTATTAAAGTATAAAAAACAAAATTAGAGAAGAACTCCGGAGCTAATCCTCAAGGCTCGGGTGGCACTCCTTCTTGGCGGGCGGAGCTGGGCTGACTCTCACTGGGTTTAGACAAACTTTGTGAGGGGGGCAAGTCCGCCAGAACATACTCTGCATTAGGCGCAGGAACATGACCCCCCGAGCAGGCACCATCAATTCACCATTGATAAACTCATAGTAAGGATGAATGCCTGCAATGTTGAGAGCAACGCCTGGGTTACGATGATGGAGTTGGCGAATAGCCATGCTGAAAGCATCATCAATTGCCGCCTCAGCTGCATCTAAAGTCATTTCAACTCCTGATCAAGCCTCTTATTGGTGGCATCTGAAATAGCTTTTTCAGCTTGCAGCTCTTCAACCTGTTTTTCAAGGTTGCTATATGAAGTGGCCGCTACATCCAACTCCGTCGCCCAGGCGTCTTCAGCAAGAGTCTTATCAATTTCAAAGGAAACCAACCTCTGCTGAAGCTCGCTCACACCCTCGCCCAGTTTTTGGTTCTGCTGATTCAGATTTAAAACTTCCTGTTTCAGCAGAACATTGTCAGCCTTCACTCGGGTCAGCTCGCCCACCTCTTCGCCCAGTTTTGTATTTTGATCTCTCAAACCCGAGACTTGCTTTTCCAGAAGGGCCTTGTCAGCTCTGACCCGGGCCAGCTCCTCTTCCAGCTTCTTTATATCAGAGTCGGCGGTGTCAAGATGTTTATCTTTGGCCTTGATCACCTCAGACAGCTGTTCGTTATCATGCTCTAAGCTGCAGATTTTTTCGACAGAATCATGATATGATTCTTGAAACATTGCAGCCTCTGCAGCAACCTCAGCGATACGCGGCATAGAAGCAAGGAAACCATCAATTTCCGCAAGGTGCCACCTTGCAGCAGCAGCGGCGTCTGGAATCTCCTCAAAGTCGATGTCTGGGCAGAGAATGAAGTCCGGATCACGCCTCTCTGACTGGCGGGATCCCACATTTGTGTAATACAAAAAAGGGTTCAGACGAGACCCCGCCGCAGGAAGAGAGACGGATCGCCTGGATGACTCCCCTGGAACATCGATGAGGAAAACTGTTGTTCCTCGAGTAGTCAAGTCCAGGGCAGGACTCTCAGCTTGGCAGACTAGAGAAGCTTGAATTCCCTCCATCTCCTCCCCCACAACATCTTCTTCAGGAACTCCCTCCACACCGCCCAACTCAGCAGTGATAGCCACAGCTGGTGTCTCTGGAATCTCTTCCACATCAATGGCAGCATCAGATGATGCCCCTGCCACTTCCCCAACCTTCTCCTTGCCCTTGGTCTTCCTCTTTTGCAAGGGGTGGGGGTCCACTTCCTCCACCTCAACAGTTTCTGGTTCTTGGCGTTTTTTAGATCGCCTTTCAACCTCAACCGTCGAGGACCCTGCAACACCCTCCAACGTCACTACGTTAGTGGAGGCAGGGAAAGGGAGAGTTTTTGTCAGAGCAGCAGCCAGATTCCTCCTAGGTTGCATATTATTTTCCGCATCAATTTCCTGGCGACTCATGCGAATTTGCTTGATACGCTCCATCCCAGGAAATTCAGCGATCTCTCCTGCAAAATAACATACATAAATACAATTAGAAGCTGCAGGAAACAACAGGAGTAATATTCAAGCAACATTGGAATTGTTAATGATAAAGCATTACTTAAGTATCCCTCAGCATCCCGCCCAAGCAACCTTCGGCATAAAATCTGCTTATGGACGGAGTTGTACTCCTTCAATGTCCGCAGGACTTCCACGGAAGTAGCTGATAGGGCACTCTTTCCTCAACTTCATAAGCTTGTTTGGTTAGGAGGAAGTGCTCATGGGTCCACGCTACTGGGAATTTATCAATTCCCTCCTTACTCCGTCAAAAGACGGACTTGTTCTTCCTGACAGAGACTTTTATAAAGCTCATTCTGAAGTGAAGTCCGCCTTCCGGAGTCAGCAAACGCCTTAAAGTTCACAATCTTTGGCTCCGCCCGAAGAGTTACAAAACCCATACCGCCAGTTCTCGCATTCACCCTCCTCATGATGCGACAGAAAGCAAAGAACAACGCCACAGTAGGCGTAAATTCCAGATGTTTAGGGTGCAGCTGAGAAGGGGTGCAGTCCAGAAATCTGAGTACGCCCATCTGGAACTTATTCAGCGGAAATCGTACCCCCAGCTGGGTAAACAAAATATCGTACATGTATAATGTACGTTCATCTTGAGGACGATGGCATATACGTTCAAACGTCTTCGGCGAACGGACGATGAACCTCCTTTCAAACCTTTCATCCTTCCAGATTGGCACAGACAATTCCATCACCCCACCACTTGTTGTTGCATGACGAGAGGAAGCATCTTTAACATCTTCCTCAACCCAACAATAAGGGTCAGTTTCAAGCATCTTTTCCCAGTCCAACCCATGCAACACAACATTCTGACATTCTGCCATCGTTATCACTTGTATTTGGGAAATACCTCCTGATACAAATGAATGTACAGCATTACTAAAACACTCCACGCTGCTGTAAAATGTTGAATCCCTCCCAGTATAGAAAGCCTCATCTTCACTCTCAATATCCGAAAACATGGGGCGAACAGAAACCCTAGAGCACGACTCTGACTTTTTTCCTCTCATCCTCGTTTCAACAAACACACATATAAAGAAAACAAAACCAACCCAATAACAGTGAAGACAGAAAATAGAGGAACAAGAGAGTTACCTTAAATTTCTAAAGAAGTGAAGAACTGCAACAACAAACAACTCGAAAGAAAGTAGCGTCCCAAAAGCAGTTTCAGCACAAAAACGCAAGGTAGAAGATGAAGCAAAACATTTCCTCTCCCAAGAGTTTACCTATTTATAGGCATGGCTTGGGGGAAATAAGCGAAACCTCAAAAACTTCAAAGATGTGTTTACAGCCATTGGATGAATCTCACTGACGATTCCTTTGATTGTGAAACCGATAGATGAATCTAAGGGCAGGTATTTCCTGGGCCGCATTTTCAAAATCCAAGGCCCATGGTAATAACCTCGAAAACGTATTTCAACTGCCATCCCACGTATTTATGTCCCATCATTGGAATGGCAATCGTTATGAGGGCATACGTGGCAATGAGATATTAAAGCGGCAAAACGTGGTTTCGAGGTGCTTTAATGACAGGCGTGGCAAGTAACGACAAAAGCAATAAATACATGAAAACACTTGTCCGTAAATCCTGAACTAGCAAACACCGCCTAAACCCATGCCTATAAAAGCTAAAAGTGTTATAGCTTATTAAAGTAACTCTGTCAGTCACTATAACAAGCTAGGGGGCATATGATCCGGTCCCAACACCGGTCCCCAAGAGCATAATGCTTTGCCAGATCAGCATTTTAAACAGGAGAAGTACGTCTCAAATACCTTATAATTACTTTTATACGGAGTACATACCGCCATGGCATGTAACCCCGCCAGGTCACGTAACTCCGCCAGGGCACGTTACTCCGCCAAGGCACGTTACTCCGCCAAAGCTTATTACTCCGCCAAAGTGGAAAACATTGAATATCTTATACACATGCATAAAGTATTTCCAATGCATATTACTCCGCGAAGCCATAGGCTCAATACAGGCGGAATATTGAATTTCCCATACTGCGTAGCGAGCCCATACTTGTAACCCCGGCACGAGATTGACTCTGTCTTGAGAGGTTGAAAATGGGAATCACGCTGTCACGCATAAAAGGGAACAATGAATAAAAAAATAAAGCATTAACGCTTTCCAGGCAAGTGGAAACACCCACTACAGTGATGGTGCTCGTGAACGACACTGGGACCCACTACCTTTCTTGCATTATGCCAGAAAACAAGGAACGGGTCCTACCAATAATAGAGCACCAGTAACAGGTATATAAACCTCAGCAAAAAGGTATAAGGGATTCCCCCTCAATTCTGAACCTCACACTTTTACTTGCATAATTCTCTCAGATTTGCTTTCTAAGTCTTACAGTATTTTAGAATACTGACTTGAGTGTCGGAGAATAATTGCAAGTACCACCACCAATTGTGTCAAGGCAAAGGAGGTTACTTCAGGCGGACTGTCACACCGCCCAGAGTGCATTGTATTCTGCCTTAATATATAAGAATACTCCATACTTGCACATATACAAATATCTCCTTGTACCAGATTGACATTACATGTACATTTTGAATTGTTCATCAACCATACCTTCACACCCCCAGTAAAGAACAGTTCACTCTTAATAGAGTTATTACTCTTTCTTGTTCCTCAATTTGTTCATCATACTCTTTAAGAGAGTTTTCTTGTAGAGTTCTTTATCTTTAAAGTGAGATTGATATTCAGAGTGGTGTATCTCTGAGGGTGTTCTTCTTGGATGTGGTGTAGCATCCAAGGGTGATGTTCTTGGATGTGGTGAAGCATCCAAGGGTGATGTGCTTGGGTGTGGTATTGCATCCAAGGCATTTGTGATCGGGGTGTGAGTCCCCATTGTGGTGTAATCAAGGGATTTGATTATAGTGAATTTCCTCAAGGGTGTCTTGAGAAGACTGGACGTAGGCAGTGGTTGGCCGAACCAGTATAAATCTCTGTTTTCACTTCTCTAACCCTTAAACTCTTTATGACTTAAGCATTATTATTCAAATCACATATCATTGCATATTGAGTTTTTAGAGGAGAAATTTATTAGTGAGAAAGTTCCTAACTTACTCAATTCACCCCCCCTCTTGAGTTTCCTAGAGGCCACCTGTGAAACAACCTAATTTAATAAATAAATAAAACCCAAAACAGGGAAAATTTTTCCCAAAAATAGATCGGATTCCACACGCTCAAGGCTGTCGGGGCAAGATAAAATAATTGGGCCAGGAGGGAGTAGAAAACCATGCACAAGTAAGCCCAACGGAAGACACAGTAGCGCTCAAGCGAGCCCACAAAACGTTTACTCGCTCAAGCGAGATCCAACACCGCTTGAGTGAGGCAACCCAAAAACCCTTCATTTCTTCACACTTGCTGGAGCGAATACCTCATTCGCTGAAGCGAGAAACCACACTCGGCATTCAATCACTCGGAATCAGGGGTTCCATTCACTCAGGAAACAACCCCAACATACAAGCCTCCTTCGGAAGCCCATAATTATTTCCTTATTTTTATCCATATAGTTCACACATGTGATCCACTCGAAAATCTATCGGCTATTTCACTCGGTCGAATCACACTCGGATATATCTCACACAGTTCTCACTCGGTATACGTAATCCTTTTCACCCCGAAGACTACTCACTAAGTTAATGTCTTGCCTAAGGATTCTAAGGCTTCGTTCACTCGGAAATACTCTAGTTCCTTTCCACTCGGGGAAGTCCTAATAAGTTCTTACCCGGAAGTTCATAAGTCAGTTTCTACTCGGAATTGTATGACCTATAATTAGTCGGGGAATTCTCCCATCAAATCCCACAAGGTAGGTTCATCAAAAGGGATTTCTCTCAGAAACCTTTTAAGTCTTCTCCACTCGGAAAAGAAGGCCCAATCACTATAGCCTCACTCGGAATCATTAACTTAACATTATTTTTATACATTCAACACTCAGTCGATACCAATACATGTTGTCAAAATATCCATATATATATATAGCCATACGCTCGGAATACTTATCATCTTAACATTATTCATTCACCAATACTTATTATCTGATACAAGTACATGGTATCAAAGTAAACCACATATATATATATATATGAACATGCATTTGGATTCCTATACATATAGAATTATATTCTTTATACAACATTCTTATGAGCGGGCCAAGGCTACAACTGACTAAACATAATATATATATACAATGCATGCACTCAACAGTCTGAGTGCACATCACTCGGACTTGAGTCCTTCATCACATCCCCAGACTGACCTGCACATACTGAAAAATGGTGTAGGGGTGAGCTTTACATATTAAATGACAGTTATTGACTCAGATTTATCACAGAATCCTTAATTAACCAATATTACATCTATCATCAATCAAAACATACACACTGCCATTTAATATAAACAATCACACATCATCCTCTGATCGGGATTCACCCATTTCACTCAGCTATAAAGCTCAACATCCTCAATAACAAAGTATATTCATCCAATCGGATTTCACCCCAACTCTATTCCAGCACTATCAATAATGCTTAACTCTGAGCCTCGCTCAAGGAGTCTGCCTGAGCCCTACTCAAGGACTTAATCATATTCTCACATATTTCATCTGATTGCCGATCGGTATTAGGCGTCCAACGCTATATGCTCCAAGCATTCTAGTGGCCAATCGGATGCATACGGTCTCATTCACCCGGCGTCCAACACTACTGCACTCGGCATTTACCTTGAGTCCAACCCAAGGTCTTTCATCAAGCGTCTCATCTCACGCTTAGTGCCCTAGGCACTACCCCGAGTCCAACCTGAGGTCTTTCCTTATATTCAACACATATTCACTTACATTTAACACATATTCATCCGATTGCCCACTCGGTATTTAGCGTCCAACACTTAGTGCACTCGGCACTTCCAACAATGAACCAGATAACTCAACTCGCATCACATCCACTCGACAATCACCATGCCATCCACTCAGATTATCCTCTACAGCAAGCATCCCATGCTTTCTCGTATAACATTCCACTCAGAATTATCATGACAGTCCCCATCCTATGCACTCAACATGCGCATATTCAATGTCAAGTATTACATGCATTTAATCATACACTCACACATACGGGGATCAGTAAATGACCACACAATGCACTCGGCATTCATATTACAAATAACATGCATCTCATACATTCTAACATAAATATCATCAACAAGCATCATACTTCATATGGACGGTAAATCATACACAACACAAATAATAAATGTCATACATCCGGGCTACTACTCAATAGCATGCAACATCCAGCAAACACAACACAGTGCAATAGTTCCACCCAGAAACCCGTCCATAAACCATGCATTTGAGATGCAAAGCCCCCCTTACCTGGAATGAAGCTACCAGCAGTCACATGGCCACTCGTTCACACAGAACGACTCGGCCCCAGCCCTCAGCAGCACTCTGCTCGGCTTTCAGCCATGGGAGAGCCAACACGGCCTTCAATCGTCCCAGCAACACGTTCAGCCTTGGAGAACTAGCCACTGCTTCCTCTTAAACAGGATAGCCTTCAAGCAGAACTCCGTCCTCATCAAAGATGGAGGACCACCAAGCTCCCAAGCACAATATCATCCTCTCCCACGGCCAATAGAGGACTCCAACACACATCTTCATTCAAGCATCACAGCCTCCAAGGTACATCATCGTCTTCATCAACAGTGGAGAACCATATGCTTTCCAAGCATCATGCATGTCTTCTTCCTCACGAGAGCAGCTCTGCCTCAACATTAGTGGACCATCTTCCACAACCGAGGCACCCATCAATGTTTAAAGCTGAACAGAGGAGGATCCTTAGCTTAGAGACACACAGTACCATGCTGTACACTCAACCACGATGTTCCTCTCCGCATCCCATATCTCACTCGGGCTCTACACAATATGGAGGGGAAGAAGAAGATGAAGAAGACGAAGAGGAAAACAAACAGCGAAGGAGAAGAAGCAGAAGCTTCAGAGAGCTCTAGAGAGAAGGAGGAGCGTTTCTCTTATCAGAACACTCATCCAAGAGAAAATGAATAATGAGAGAAAGAAAACGTGAGCTGAAGCCTTATCATCACACTACCAGCGTCACTCTCCCATTCAATCAACATTCCATCCATATTAATGAAATTCCCATCAACCATCACATCACCATTAAGGCACTCCCATCAGCTTGCCAAAGAGAGAGAACTGAAGTTCTCTAAATCCTGCAAGGGCACAAGGGTCATTTGCTAACTTTAATACTATTATTATTATTCCATAATTAACTTAAATGGGCAATTATTTTCAACCAACCATTAACTTAATCAATCCATAATCCTTAATCCTGAATTTAACCTTAATTGGCAATTAATTAAAAATCAGGATGTTATATTTCTCCCCTCCTTTAAATAATTTCATCCTCGAAATTCAAACACACACATAGCCTCAATGAACCGCTCAGAATATCACTGTCATACCACTATAAGCAATGACACATTTATGCGTCTCAAGTATTCACCCATTGCTTAAATTCTAATTGGTATAATTGGCTTCTGATGACATATCTTTTTATCTCTAATTACTTACTCTGTTTGTCTGTTTTATTTACTGTTAAATCTTAATAAATGTGTTTTAGTGTAATTTGTTAGTAATCTCCATTTATAATTTTTATTTCACTATTTGCTAGTGATCACTATTTTCTTATTTTTACTGTTACTATTGAGTGCTGGATTTTATGATTTCTGTTTTCTTTTACTTTTACTGTTTACTAGTGATTGCTGTTTCCAATTTCTACTGTTTTTGTTTAGTTTGTGTTAATTAGTATGTTTAAAATAAATTAAGCTTTCATCCTAAAATAAAATCTATTGAATTAACTAAGTTTAATTTGATTTGATTTTATTTTATAGGTTATCAAATTATTGGAAGCTTCATGAGTATTTTGTAAATAAATTACTCTCCTCCAAGTACAAATTCACATTAATTACTTTTTCTTGACAAGTATATTAATGTGAAATTGTTAAAGCCTTATCCATGGTTCAAAGAATAACAAAAATGGAACTCTTAAATTCCCAAGTGTGCCAACGTGAATTTTAGTGCTGTTGGGAAAATTATTCACGTTGAAAGCTCTCTAAATGCAAGGTCTTTTGCCAATTTTTGTATAAACAATTGCTATCTCTTTCTCCTACAAATGCACATGGTCAAAAGCTTCCAAGGACCAATAAATTATGAAACTAAAAGAGTCCCCTCATGGCAATTGAGTTCACGGACAGCACCAAAAAGAATGGAGAGCAATTGCTAATATTTTATGCAATATTTGATAACATAATTCCATGTCCCACACTTGGTCCCATGTGCAAAATTTTCTACAAAGAGTGCAGCCCCCTCCTTGTTTCCAACGTGAATTATAAGCTGATGGCCATTCCTTTCAATTATTTTTTTTTATAAAGCTTTGAATGGTCAAAAGAAAAATGGACAAGATTCCAACGTGAATTGGACACAAACAGCATGTATTTTGACAGCAACAGCAGTGAAAATGAACAGCAAAACAGATAAAAACAGCAATAAAAATTGGAGAGCAACACACATTAATTTGGCAGCATGCATACCAAAAAAATTCTGGGCTGTTTTTGCCCATTAAAAGTGCAAAAAGGTGCTGTAAAATTATTAAGTCTTCATGGCAAAAACAATGGAAGGCAAATGTCATGTTCCCTTAGTGCATTAGTTTCCAACGTGAAGAGCTCATGGCAAGGTGATGGGCTGAATGTTTAATGCAAAAATTCAGCTATGGAAATGCTATAAATAGGGACAGCAGCAGAGAGTTCAAAACAGAGAGGAGTCAGAGGAAATTCTGAAGCAGAGTAGCAGTGGACAACAGAAGAATTCGGGAGAACTTCATTCCGGGTTCGGTTTTTATCTTGTTTTAATTATGGAGGGCTAAAACCCTTAGATTGATTTTCTTGAGATTAATGTAATATTATTTTTGAGGTTTTGATTTTCAATACATTTCCTTGTTGTTAGACTCTTCATAATTCTAGCTCGATTATTTAGTGTCTATTCAGTTTAATTAAATTGTATGCTTAATCAATTTAATTAGACAATTAGAATTAAATAAGAAAAATTATATTAAGATAGATTAAGAAATATACATGCTTAATGAATGTTTCAAAATCAATCTTGATAGTTGTGGTTTGCTTAATTCCATAACGTTGAAGTTAGATTATGTATGTAGGCGATGTTCTATGTATGTTCAATAATTCCTAGAAATTAAAATCTTGACTCCTTTTGCTTAATTAGGATGCTTGATTAAAATATTCATTTTTAATTAAATGAAAGTAAAGGAATTACAAATTAAAAGACGCTTAGTTGATTAATTCAAATTGAACTAAGGGATTGACAGTAAGGAAGTGTATAGAAACCTTTTCAAATCCAAGGATAAAATAAATTACAATACTCCAAGAAAATCAATCGCTTGTTAGTTATTTATTTTACATTTATTTTGTATTCGTATATTCTGTTTTAAATTTATTGTGACAACCAAAACTTAAACAAACCCCCCCATTGTATGCTTGTTGAACTTTTATCTGTAAGAAATAAATTTTGTTTGTTAAATTTTAGTTTGTTAAAATTAGTTTAAGACTAGATTTTCCTAAATTTTAGTGTTGATCCTTGAGAGAACGACCTAGGTTGACACCCTAGTACTACATTAATTAGTTTTAATATACTAATTTGACGGGGCCACGACAGCCAACGTCAAATTTTGGCGCCGTTGCCGGGGATCAACGATCTTTAGGAAAATTGTTGTTTTAAATTAATTTTGTTTAATAATTTAAAAAAAAATTAAATTAAAAAAAATATTTTTGTTTGTATGTTTGTTTAATTTTAATTCTTTTGCATGATTTAGGATTTTTATGATATATTGCTCATGATCATGGAATATCTTGTTGTATGCTATGTATGACTAGAAGGACTTTTGGGCATTTATATTCATTTGATCCTAAAATTGATAGAACTTTTCATAGATTAATTAGAGAAGCTACATTTAATAATAATTTTGTTGATATTGATAGTGATAGTATTTCATCTGAATCTGTTGAAAATAATTCTGAAAATTTTTCTGATATGGCTGGACCTCGTGAGAGAACTCTCAGAGAATTAGCTGCTCCCGAATTCACATACGAAAGTTTGTGTATTCAATATCCTGATGAGGATGTTCCTTTTATTCTTAAGATCGGACTTATACACTTGTTGCCTAAGTTTCATGGTCTTGCGGGTGAAGATCCGCACAAACACCTCAAAGAATTCCACATTGTGTGTTCCACAATGAAACCCCAAAACGTTCAAGAAGACCACGTCTATCTTAAAGCGTTTCCTCATTCTTTAGAGGGTGTTGCTAAGGATTGGTTGTACTACCTTGCTCCAAGATCAATCACAAGTTGGAATGACTTAAAGAAAATGTTCTTGGAAAAATTCTTTCCTGCCTCTAGAACAACCGCAATCCGTAAGGATATATCTGGCATTAGGCAACTCTCTGGAGAAAGCCTTTATGAGTATTGGGAGAGATTTAAGAAACTTTGTGCAAGTTGCCCTCACCACCAAATTTCTGAACAACTTCTTCTTCAGTACTTCTATGAAGGTCTGCACCACGTTGATCGCAACATGATAGATGCGACAAGTGGAGGAGCTTTAGGAGATATGACTGCTGCTGAAGCAAGAAACTTGATTGAGAAGATGGCATCTAACTCTCAACAATTTGGTATGAGAAATGATTCTTTCAAACCCATGTTTGATTCTAATTCTAGTTCATCTGGAATTAAATTGGAGAGCAAACTTGATGCTCTCACCACTCTGGTCATACAATTAGCAGTAAATCAAAAATCCATGACTACTAAAATGTGTGGTATCTGTACTTCACTAGAGCACCCCACTGATTGTTGTCCTTCTCTAGAAGAAAAGGATAATAACAATCCCCAAGCCTATGCAGCCAATATCTACCACGATAGACCTCCACCACAACAGCAACAAAACCATGACCTTTCCACCAATAGATATAACCCAGGTTGGAGGAACCATCCAAACTTGAGATGGGGTAACCAACAACAAAATTCCCAACCCCCATTTCAAAACAATGCACCAACCTTTCAAAGACCTACACCTCAACCATCCACAAGTGGACCTTCTTTGGAGGATCTGGTGAAACAAATGGCTGCACAGAACTTGGAGTATCAACAGAGGAATGATGCTACCATCCAGAGTTTAAGTAACCAAATTGGGCAATTGGCTTCATCATTAAGCCAGTTACAATCTCAAAACTCTGACAAATTACCATCTCAACCAGCTGCAAATCCAAGAAATGTGAGTGCAATTCAGTTAAGATCAGGTAAGAACCTTGAAGTACCCATACCCAAGGAACCTGAGAAACAAATAACTGAGCGTTGAGAATAATGTACCCTCTTCAAGCACAAGCAAGTTTGAGATGCAATCACCCCAAATCCCACCTCATATCCCTCTTCCCTTCCCACCCAAAGCAATTCCAAGCAAGAAGATGGAAGAAGTTGACAAAGAAATCTTGGATACTTTTCGAAAAGTAGAAGTGAATATACCTCTTCTTGATGCAATCAAGCAAATACCCAAGTATGCCAAATTTCTGAAAGAACTATGTACTCATAAAAGAAGACTCAAGGGAAATGAAAGAATAAGCATGGGAAGAAATGTATCTACACTGCTTGGTAAGGAAACATCAAATATCCCTGAGAAATGCAAAGATCCAGGTACGTTTTCTATACCCTGTATCATAGGCAATAACAAATTTGAAAATTACATGTTAGATTTAGGAGCTTCAATAAATGTGATGCCTATGTCTGTTTTTAAATCTTTATCTCTTGGAAATTTACAACCTACTGGTGTAGTTATTCAACTAGCCAATAGAAGCACTGCTTACCCTGCTGGAGTTATAGAAGATGTTTTGGTTCAGGTAGAACAACTTGTTTTCCCTGCTGACTTTTTCGTACTTGATATGGAAGAAGGTATGTCTCACATTCCTGTTCCTATCATTTTGGGAAGACCATTTTTGAAAACAGCCCGAACTAAAATAGATGTTCATTCTGGAACTCTCTCTATGGAATTTGGTGACACAAGAGTTCAATTTAATATTCTTGATGCCATGAAATACCCATCTGAAAATCATTCTGTTTTCCAAATTGACATTATTGATGAACTAGTTTTTGAACATTTTTCTAATGTTGATTTGGAATGCATAGATGATTCAAACAAATGTTTTGCATGCAATGATTCTAGAAGTTGTGATATTTATGCTGAAATTGATAAATACATAATTTCTGATTCAGAGTCTTTAGATATACCTGTTAACCATAAGGAGCTGAATGCAGGATTTCAAGAAAATTCTAACAAAATTTTTGAGGTGCAATTAGCAGAATCAAAATCTACCTTGTTAGTTCCATCTGTTTTGCAGGCACCTAAGTTAGAATTGAAACCTCTACCTGAGAACCTTAAGTATGTATACTTAGGGGGTGATGAACAGCTCCCGGTGATAATTTCCACTTCTCTTGATGAAAATCAAGAAGAAAAATTATTGCAGGTTTTAAAAAGGCACAAGAAGGCTATAGGCTGGACATTGGCAGATATTCCTGGAATTAGTCCATCTATGTGCATGCATAGAATATTTCTGGAGGAAAATACTAAAGCAGTAAGACAGCCCCAGAGGAGACTCAACCCTGTAATCCTTGATGTTGTTAAGAAGGAAATTACCAAGCTTTTACAAGCAGGAATCATTTATCCTATCTCTGACAGTGAATGGGTGAGTCCAATTCAAGTGGTTCCTAAGAAAACAGGGATCACAGTTGTGAAGAATGAGAAGAATGAGTTGATCCCAACTAGAGTGCAGAATAGTTGGAGAGTCTGTATTGATTACAGAAGACTTAACCAAGCAACCAAGAAGGACCATTTTCCTTTACCCTTCATTGACCAAATGCTTGAGCGTCTCGCAGGTAAGTCTCACTACTGTTTTCTTGATGGATTCTCTGGATATTTTCAGATTCACATTGCACCTGAGGATCAAGAAAAGACCACATTCACCTGTCCCTTTGGCACATTTGCTTATAGGAGAATGCCATTTGGCCTATGCAATGCTCCTGGAACTTTCCAAAGATGCATGATAAGTATTTTTCATGATTTCATTGAAAATTGCATAGAGGTGTTTATGGATGATTTTACTGTCTATGGATCTTCATTTAATGCATGCCTTGATAGTCTTGATAAAGTTTTAAACAGATGTATTGAAACTAACCTTGTCTTGAACTATGAAAAATGTCATTTTATGGTAAAACAAGGAATAGTTTTAGGGCATGTAATCTCTGAGAAAGGAATTGAGGTAGATCCTGCCAAGGTAGAAGTTATATCACATTTGCCTTACCCCTCTTGTGTTTGAGAGGTTCGTTCTTTTCTTGGTCATGCAGGTTTCTACAGAAGATATATAAAGGATTTCAGCAAGAAGGCTAGGCCGCTATCCAGTTTGCTTCAAAAGGATGTGGCATTTGAATTCGATGAAAAGTGTAAGGAGGCTTTTAATTGCCTCAAGCAAGCATTGACCACTACCCCAATAATCCAAGCACCTGATTGGACAGCCCCATTTGAATTGATGTGTGATGCCTCTAATTATGCATTGGGAGCTGTCCTTGGTCAAAAGATTGACAAGCAACCTAGGGTCATCTACTATGCATCTAAAACTTTAGATGCCGCCCAGGTAAATTACACTACTACTGAAAAAGAGCTCTTGGCCATTGTTTTTGCATTAGATAAGTTCAGGTCTTACCTACTCGGTTCCCGAGTAGTTGTCTTTACTGACCATGCAGCTCTGAAGTACTTATTGAAGAAAGGCGAGTCCAAGCCAAGATTAATTTGTTGGATGCTCTTGCTCCAAGAGTTTGACTTGGAAATTCGTGACAGAAGTGGAACACAAAACCTCGTGGCAGACCATTTAAGCAGAATTGAGAATGCTCCTGATTCGGCACCTATTCGGGACCATTTTCCCGATGAACACCTCATGAGTATTTCTAACTCTTTTGATACACCTTGGTTTGCTAACATTGTAAATTATCTTGTTGCTTCTGTTTTTCCACCATATGCATCTAAAAACCAAATTTCAAAATTAAAAAGTGATGCAAAATATTATATATGGGATGACCCGTATTTATGGAAGTTGTGTAATGATCAGGTGATTCGAAGATGTATTCCAGATTATGAGATAGAATCAGTTCTTCGATTCTGCCATGCTTCACCAATTGGTGGACATTTTGGCCCACAAAGAACAGCAAGGAAGGTGTTAGACTCTGGTTTATACTGGCCCACCATTTTTAAGGATGCATGGAGAATTTGTAACACCTGTGAGAAATGCCAAAGAACTGGAAACGCTATCACATGGCGTCAACAGATGCCTCAGCAACCTATGTTGTTTTGTGAAGTGTTTGATGTTTGGGGCATTGATTTTATGGGTCCATTTCCTCTATCCTTTGGTTTTACTTACATTCTGTTAGCTGTAGATTATGTTTCTAAATGGGTGGAAGCTAAAGCCACCAGAACTAATGATGCTCGAGTTGTTGTAGATTTTGTTAGATCTCAAATCTTTTGCAGGTTTGGCATTCCGAGAGCAATCATTAGTGATCAAGGAACACACTTCTGTAATAGAACCATGCAAGCTATGCTCAGGAAGTATGGGGTTGTTCATAGAGTCTCTACTCCATATCACCCCCAAACCAATGGACAAGCAGAAGTCTCTAACAGAGAAATCAAAAGAATCTTGGAGAAGATAGTACAACCTAACAGAAAAGATTGGAGTAGGAAACTGGATGATGCTCTTTGGGCACATAGAACAGCTTTTAAGGCACCTATAGGAATGTCTCCCTATAGAATTATTTTTGGTAAAGCATGTCATCTTCCAATGGAGATTGAGCATCGTGCTTATTGGGCTATAAAAGCTTGCAACTTAGCACTTGATCAAGCAGATGAAGAAAGGAAATTACAACTGAATGAGCTCGATGAGATCCGTTTGGCAGCCTATGAGAATTCAAAATTATACAAGGAGAAAACAAGGAAATTCCATGATAGCCCAATAGCTAGAAAGGATTTTACTGCTGGACAGAAAGTGCTACTGTTTAATTCCCGGTTGAAATTGATGGCCGAAAAATTGCGCTCCAAATAGGAAGGACCTTTCATTGTTACTAATGTATTTCCCCATGGAGCTGTTGAAATAAAAAGTGAAAACTCCAATAAAAGCTTCAAGGTTAATGGACAACGTTTGAAGCCGTTTCATGAGGATCCTTCACTTGTAGATGTCACAATGGAGGAACATAATTTGGGGGAACCACTTCTTGATCCCCCTTGAGGGAGTTTTTCTTTCCCATCTTTTTACTTTTTCATTATATTGTCTATTTTGTATGCTCTGTCTTACATTAAGGACAATGTATGATTTAAGTGTGGGGGTGGGAATATCCTTGTATGTTGTTGTGTGTTGTTTTCATTGTGTGAATTTGTGATTAATTTTGTGTGACTATTTTTCAAAAAAAAGTAAATAAATAAAAAAAAATTGTGTTTTTGTTTTAAAAGGCATGTTTTATTGGAATTTTAAGATATGCATGAGTAACAGGTAAATTCTCACATGTCTGATATAAGCTTAATGATACGTTATAATTTGAACTGAAGCATTTTTGGTATGTTGAGAATGACATGATAATTGAGAGATGATCATATATGATGGAATTATACCTTGTGAGATTTTTGAGCCTTAAAAAAAAATTTGATGGATCACTTTAAACCATCTTAATTCTTTCATGTGTGATTAATTCTTGAATGTTTACATCCTAATTTTTGTCTTGTTTCTTGATGATACTTGAAACTCATGTGAATGTATTTGAAATGATACAGGCATTTTGTTCAATTGAGCCACTAAGCCATAGAAGCCTACCATGAATAAATTATCCTTTGCTAGCCACTTTGAGCCTATTTAAATATTTCTTTGTTGCAGCTCAAATAAGCCATGGATGAAAAACCAAAAATATACCTACCTTAAGGAATATATTGGAGCTTTGGAATCAAGTCAAAAACAGGCATTCAAATAAGTGTGGGGGTGTACAAAAAAAAAAAAAGAGTTCCAACTCTTGTTTCAAAGTGTTATGCAATCGCATAAGAAAAAAAAATATATTCATGAATGAATAAAAAGAAATATTTTGAAGATTACGACCAAAAGAAATCGGAACACAAAGTGTTATATCCTCATGCTTACCTGTAAAATTATTTTCTCCTTATTCTTTTTGGTACTTGCCATAATCCTAAACATTTTACCATCCATTTTAACCTTGGCCACATTACAACCTTGGAAAGCCCTGTTGATCTATACATGCATTTGTGTTGATTGTGGAATTGAGAAACTTGCCAAATTTTTGGACTGTCTATTTTTCAGGAAATGTTTGAGAGTATACACAAACCCAAAACACTTGAGAGTTGAGAGTATGTCTTGTGAGGTTCTGTCACTTATGATTTTCCCTTCAGTTTGATTTAATTCTCACATGTCTAATTGTTTGGATGATTTTTATGCATATCTTGATGCTTTGTATCTTACATGTTGAAAACTCTTGTTTCTCTGTATATTCCTAAGATTTCATGAAAAGTATGCCAGTTCTGTGTGTTTACTGTATTTAAATGTTTGGATGTTTTCAATAAAGTGTGAAACTTGTTTTTATTCTGATTTTGCCCAGGAGTGCAAAAGAGTAAGTGTGGGGGTATTTGATGACATATCTTTTTATCTCTAATTACTTACTCTGTTTGTCTATTTTATTTACTGTTAAATCTTAATAAATGTGTTTTAGCGTAATTTGTTAGTAATCTCCATTTATAATTTTTATTTCACTATTTGCTAGTGATCACTATTTTCTTATTTTTACTGTTACTATTGAGTGCTGGATTTTATGATTTCTGTTTTCTTTTACTTTTACTGTTTACTAGTGATTGTTGTTTCCAATTTCTACTATTTTTTTTAGTTTGTGTTAATTAGTATGTTTAAAATAAATTAAGCTTTCATCCTAAAATAAAATCTATTGAATTAACTAAGTTTAATTTGATTTTATTTTATTTTACAGGTTATCAAATTATTGGAAGCTTCATGAGTATTTTGCAAATAAATTACTCTCCTCCAAGTACAAATTCACATTAATTACTTTTTCTTGACAAGTATATTAATGTGAAATTGTTAAAGCCTTATCCATGGTTCAAAGAATAACAAAAATGGAACTCTTAAATTCCCAAGTGTGCCAACGTGAATTTTAGTGCTGTTGGGAAAATTATTCACGTTGAAAGCTCTCTAAATGCAAGGTCTTTTGCCAATTTTTTTATAAACAATTGCTATCTCTTTCTCCTACAAGTGCACATGGTCAAAAGCTTCCAAGGACCAATAAATTATGAAACTAAAAGAGTCCCCTCATGGCAATTGAGTTCACGGACAACACCAAAAAGAATGGAGAGCAATTGCTAATATTTTATGCAATATTTGATAACATAATTCCATGTCCCACACTTGGTCCCATGTGCAAAATTTTCTACAAAGAGTGCAGCCCCCCTCCTTGTTTCCAACGTGAATTACAAGCTGATGGCCATTCCTTTCAATTATTCTTTTTTATAAAGCTTTGAATGGTCAAAAGGAAAATGGACAAGATTCCAACGTGAATTGGACACAAACAGCATGTATTTTGACAGCAACAGCAGTGAAAATGAACAGCAAAACAGATAAAAGCAGCAATAAAAATTGGAGAGCAACACACATTAATTTGGCAGCATGCATACCAAAAAAATTCTGGGCTGTTTTTGCCCATTAAAAGTGCAAAAAGGTGCTGTAAAATTATTAAGTATTCATGGCAAAAAGAATGGAAGGCAAATGTCATGTTCCCTTAGTGCATTAGTTTCCAACGTGAAGAGCTCATGGCAAGGTGATGGGCTGAATGTTTAATGCAAAAATTCAGCTATGGAAATGCTATAAATAGGGACAGCAGCAGAGAGTTCAAAACAGAGAGGAGTCAGAGGAAATTCTGAAGCAGAGTAGCAGTGGACAATAGAAGAATTTGGGAGAACTTCATTCCGGGTTCGGTTTTTATCTTGTTTTAATTATGGAGGGCTAAAACCCTTAGATTGATTTTCTTGGAGATTAATGTAATATTATTTTTAAGGTTTTGATTTTCAATACATTTCCTTGTTGTTAGACTCTTCATAATTCTAGCTCGATTATTTAGTGTCTATTCGGTTTAATTAAATTGTATGCTTAATCAATTTAATTAGACAGTTAGAATTAAATAAGAAAAATTATATTAAGATAGATTAAGAAATATACATGCTTAATGAATGTTTCAAAATCAATCTTGATAGTTGTGGTTTGCTTAATTCCATAATGTTGAAGTTAGATTATGTATGTAGGCGATGTTCTATGTATGTTCAATAATTCCTAGAAATTAAAATCTTGACTCCTTTTGCTTAATTAGGATGCTTGATTAAAATATTCATTTTAAATTAAATGAAAGTAAAGGAATTACGAATTAAAAGACGCTTAGTTGATTAATTCAAATTGAACTAAGGGATTGACAGTAAGGAAGTGTATAGAAACCTTTTCAAATCCAAGGATAAAATAAATTACAATACTCCAAGAAAATCAATCGCTTGTTAGTTATTTATTTTACATTTATTTTGTATTCGTATATTCTGTTTTAAATTTATTGTGACAACCAAAACTTAAACAAACCCCCCCATTGTATGCTTGTTGAACTTTTATCTGTAAGAAATAAATTTTGTTTGTTAAATTTTAGTTTGTTAAAATTAGTTTAAGACTAGATTTTCCTAAATTTTAGTGTTGATCCTTGAGAGAACGACCTAGGTTGACACCCTAGTACTACATTAATTAGTTTTAATGTACTAATTTGACGGGGCCACGACAGCCAACGTCAGCTTCCAAAGTGGTTTACCGACCGTTCCACCCAAAACACCGAGACATCACTCTTAACACCTTCCCACTCGGAAGTGTCACCATTGACTCGGAATGACACAACATAATTCTTTCTCCTAGAAAGATTTCACTCAGAATTACATTCCTTTCATTCACTCATCCACATTCTGATACACCACTACTTACTGTCCACTTAGTACAACTCTCATCCATGCTCGGAGCAGCCCGATAGACTCAAACCATCCCATAAGCAGCTACAGTCTCACTTGCCCGACCTATGAACTGCTGCATCCAACTTTTAGGATGATGCCTCATTCCTATAGGGTCACAAAAATTGCATAGAGTTGCTGGAAAAGTGTACACTGCCACAATACCTATGGCATGTTGAGTCACCTCAGAACAACATCCTCGCACCCTTTTCACTTATACCGACCAAACTTACTCAGATAATACTAATCTATATGAAAATTATTGGCAGTTTATACCAATCAATAAGCAACACATCTCCATCCACAACATTATTACGCACCAACTATGGTGCATCACACACTAACAGTTGGCAAATATCAATCGTTATCACTGTAAAATGGTATACTAACAATATATTTCCAGCCTACACAAGGCATACATCCAGCCCTTACACCTATTCTAGTGTAAACCTCATGATAATAATCATCAAGTTCTAGTCACTCTTCATAAAATGGCATATCAACAATCGGTTTTCAGTCCAGACCGAGTAATTGTCTTTTCTTTAATCTTATTCATCACAAAATCATGGTTCAACAGCCTAATAGCCCATAATGCCATCATTTATTACCGGCCATAACTCAGCCTTAAACCAAATAGTTCACTACACTCACTGGGTTATACAGCTCCGGGTTACACTATATTTTTCCATTATCACCATATTCAATACCATAGCATACCCGAAATTCAACATTACCATTCGGTATTTACATTTCCTCTTACAATAATTCAAGCCTCAGAATTTATTACACGATCACTTCACTCGGTCTCAACAATTCATGTCTAATCAACAAGGTCACATGCCTAATGGCCTAACATCCACCAACCATTCACTCAGTTTTCACACATCAGAAACCGAGGCTCTACCCCAATCCAACCTGTATCAGGTTTCACATTTAATCACCCATCACATACCCATATTTTCAACTTAGGAAACTACAACACATCTCTTATACCATAAATCATATACATCATGTATCATATGGGATTCCCGTGCCAGAGAATACAAAACTCATCACCAATAATTGGCACAACCGATCAAATAAATTAGAGATCACCACACTAGGGGATTCCATCATTCTCATCCACTTCATCAACTCAAACATGAGTTCTAATTTGATCAACAAGCATGACTCGGCCATGAATCACTAGCCGGCATACACAAGAACCCAAACCAATTTATACAGTTTCAACTCATAAAGGTCAGCATATAAATATATCCTTCACTTAATCTCTTCTAATCCTCCCAGACTTAGAATAACTTCTAAGCATTTCATGAATATTTGAACCAGGGTAGTAACAATATCTTACCCAAACTCAATACCTCAACAGTAGTACCTCTCACTACTGTCCCCCACAGAAACTCATAGGCGTATAACACCACACTAATCATGCTTGAGCATGCCTCAAATCCAAAAATTACCACAAGCAATGATGACAATTAGTCATATTGCACACAACCATCCACACACAGTAGGCATACCTTGGCCATGGACCTTTTGGTCTGCTCTGATACCAAAATGAAACAACCTAATTTAATAAATAAATAAAACCCAAAACAGGGAAAATTTTTCCCAAAAACTGATCGGATTCCACACGTTCAAGGCTGTCGGGGCAAGATAAAATAATTGGGCCAGGAGGGAGTAGAAAACCATGCACAAGTAAGCCCAGCGGAAGACACAGTAGCGCTCAAGCAAGCCCACAAAATGTTTACTCGCTCAAGCAAGATCCAACACCGCTTGAGCGAGGCAACCCAAAAACCCTCCATTTCTTCACACTCGCTAGAGCGAATACCTCATTTGCTGAAGCGAGAAACCACACTCGGCATTCAATCACTCAGAATCAGGGGTTCCATTCACTCAGGAAACAACCCCAACATACAAGCCTCCTTCGAAAGCCCATAATTATTTCCTTATTTTTATTCGTATAGTTCACACATGTGATCCACTCGGAAATCTATCGGCTATTTCACTCGGTTGAATCACACTCGGATATATCTCACACAGTTCTCACTCGGTATACGTAATCCTTTTCACCCTGAAGACTACTCACTAAGTTAATGTCTTGCCTAAGGATTCTAAGGCTTCGTTCACTCAGAAATACTCTAGTTTCTTTCCACTCGGGGAAGTCCTAATAAGTTCTTACCCAGAAGTTCATAAGTCAGTTTCCACTCGGAATTGTATGACCTATAATTAGTCAGGGAATTCCCCCATCAAATCCCACAAGGGTAGGTTCATCAAAAGGGATTTCTCTCAGAAACTTTTTAAGTCTTCTCCACTCGAAAAGAAGGCCCAATCACTATAGCCTCACTCGGAATCATTAACTTAACATTATTTTTATACATTCAACACTCAGTCGATACCAATACATGTTGTCAAAATATCCACACATATATATATATAGCCATACGCTCGGAACACTTATCATCTTAACATTATTCATTCACCAATACTTATTATCCGATACAAGTACATGGTATCAAAGTAAACCACATATATGAACATGCACTCGGATTCCTATACATATAGAATTGTATTCTTTATACAACATTCTTATGAGCCGGCCAAGGCTAAACTGACTAAACATAATATATATATATACAATGCATGCACTCAACAATCTGAGTGCACGTCACTCGGACTTGAGTCCTTCATCACATCCCCAGATTGACCTGCACATACTGAAAAATAGTGTAGGGGTGAGCTTTACATATTAAATGACAGTTATTGACTCGGATTTATCACAGAATCCTCAATTAAGCAATATTACATCTATCATCAATCAAAACATACACACTGCCATTTAATATAAACAATCACACATCATCCTCCGATCGGGATTCACCCATTTCACTCAGCTATAAAGCTCAACATCCTCAATAACAAAGTATATTCATCCAATCGGATTTCACCCCAACTCTATTCCAGCACTATCAATAATGCTTAACTCCGAGCCTCGCTCAAGGAGTCTACCTGAGCCCTGCTCAAGGACTTAATCATATTCTCACATATTTCATCTGATTGTCGATCGGTATTAGGCGTCCAACGCTATATGCTCCAAGCATTCCAGTAGCGAATCGGATGCATACGGTCTCATTCACCCAGCGTCCAACGCCAATGCACTCGGCATTTGCCTTGAGTCCAACCCAAGGTCTTTCATCAAGCGTCTCATCTCACGCTTAGTGCCCTAGGCACTGCCCCGAGTCCAACCTGAGGTCTTTCCTTATATTCAACACATATTCACTTACATTCAACACATATTCATCCGATTGCCCACTCGGTATTTAGCATCCAACACTTAGTGCACTCGGCACTTCCAACAGTGAACCAGATGACTCAACTCGCATCCCATCCACTCGGTAATCACCATGCCATCCACTCAGATTATCCTCTACAGCAAGCATTCCATGCTTTCTCGTATAACATTCCACTCAGAATTATCATGACAGTCCTCATCCTATGCACTCAGCATACGCATATTCAATGTCAAGCATTACATGCATTTAATCATACACTCACGCATACGGGGATCAGTAAATGACCATACAATGCACTCGGCATTCATATTACAAATAACATGCATCTCATACATTCTAACATAAACATCATCAACAAGCATCATACTTCATATGGACGGTAAATCATACACAACACAAGTAATAAACGTCATACATCCAGGCTACTACTCAACAACATGCAACATCCAGCAAACACAACACAGTGCAATAGTTCCACCCGGAAACCCATCCATAAACCATGCATTTGAGATGCAAAGCCCCCTTACCTGGAATGAAGCTTCCAGCAGTCACATGGCCACTCGTTCACATAGAACGACTCGGCCCCAGTCCTCAGTAGCACTCTGCTCAGCTTTCAGCCATGGGAAAGCCAACACGGCCTTTAATCGTCCCAACAACACGTTTAGCCTTGGAGAACCAGCCACTGCTTCCTCTTAAACAGGACAGCCTTCAAGCAGAACTCTGTCCTCATCAAAGATGGACGACCACCAAGCTCCCAAGCACAACATCATCCTCTCCCACAGCCAATAGAGGACTCCGACACACATCTTCATTCAAGCATCACAGCCTCCAAGGTACATCATCGTCCTCATCAACAGTGGAGAACCACATGCTTTCCAAGCATCATGCATGTCTTCTTCCTCACAAGAGCAGCTCTGCCTCAACATCAATGGACCATCTTCCACAACCGAGGCACCCATCAACGTTTAAAGTTGAACAGAGGAGGATCCTTAGCTTGGAGACATACAGCACCATGCTGTACACTCAACCACACTGTTCCTCTCTGCGTCCCACTTCCCACTCGGGCTCTCTACAGTGTGGAGGGGAAGAAGAAGATGAAGAAAATGAAGAGGAAAATGAACAGCGAAGGAGATGAAGTAGAAGCTTCAGAGAGCTCTAGAGAGAAGGAGGAGTGTTTCTCTCATCAGAACACTCATCCAAGAGAAAATGAATAATGAGTGAAAGAAAACGTGAGCTGAAGCCTTATCATCACACTGCCAGCGTCACTCTCTCATTCAATCAACATTCTATCCACATTAATGAAATTCCCATTAGCCATCACATCACCATTAAGGCACTCCCATCAGCTTCCCAAAGAGAGAGAACCGAAGTTCTCTAAATCCAACAAGGGCATAAAGGTCATTTGCTAACTTTAATACTATTATTATTCCATAATTAACTTAAATGGGCAATTATTTTCAACCAACCATTAACTTAATCAATCCATAATCCTTAATCCTAAATTTAACCTTAATTGGCAATTAATTAAAAATCAGGATGTTACAACCTAGGCTAACAAGTGGTATCAAAGCTAGTATGTTGGAAAAGGTTTAACAACCTCAAGAAGATCCGTGGCCTCTTTCAATCCCATCTTTCCTGAGGGAAACTCCATACATAGACCTCCTGTATTTAACGGAGTAGGATATCAATATTGGAAAACCCGTATGCAAATATTCATAAAAGCTACTGATATAGACATATGGGACTCCATTGAAAATGGTCCATTCATACCAACCAAAGTAGTTGGAGAAGTAACCATGATTAAACCAAGAAGTGAATGGATTGATGCGGATAAAACAAAAGTCCAATATAACCTAAAGGCCAAAAATATAATAACTTCTGCCTTAGGAATGGACGAGTACTTTAGAATATCCACATGCAAAACAGCAAAAAAATGTGGGATACTCTAGAAGTAACTCATGAAGGAACGAGTAAAGTGAAAAGGTCTAGAATAAACACCCTGACTAGGGAGTATGAGTTATTTAGAATGAACAACAATGAAAGCATACAAGACATACAAAAGAGATTCACTCATATAATCAATCATCTTGCATGCTTGGGAAAAACCTTTTTAAATGAAGATTTGATTGATAAAGTATTAAGATGTTTAAATAGGGAATGGCAACCTAAAGTAACTACTATATCAGAATCAAAAGATTTGTCAAGCATGCCCCTTGCAACACTCTTTGGAAAATTACGAGAGCATGAACTCGAGCTTGAAAGATTGAATCAACATGAGGAAAGCAACAAAAAGAAGAAAAGTATTGCTCTAAAAGCATCATCATCAACCATTGAAGAAGATGATGAAGAAGATGATGAAGAAGGTATAAATGATTATAATGACCTTAAATTATTTGTTAAACAATTTAACAGGTTTCTAAAGAAAAAGAAAGGGTAAAGGAAGCCAAACTTCAAGAATTCCTTCAAAAATGATGAATCTAACCAAGGTCCAAAATGCTTTGAATGCGGAAAATATGGACATATGAAAATGGAGTGTCCGACACTAAATAAGAAGTCTGACAAGCAAGAGAAAAAGTACCCCAAAAATAAAAGAAGAGCATATATTGCCTGGGATGAAAATGATCTAAGCTCGTCTGAGGAATCAGACCATGAAGAAATGAATCTCTGCCTGATGGCAAATACTGAAGAGGTAATAGATTCAAACCCTACTTTTGATGAATTGCAAGATGCATTTGAAGATCTTCATAATGAGTATCAAAAGTTAGCTAGAAAAATTTTTAACATTAAAAGCACTAACCTGAGCTTAAAAGAAAACTTATCAAAACTCAATCAAGAACTAGGACAGGTTAAAATAGAAAAGGAAAACTTAGAAACTAAGTATAAGACTGAAACTACTAATAGTCATACATGCTCAACATGTCAAAAGCATATTCTAGAGATAAATGACTTAAAAAATAAATTAGCTAAATTTACTATGGGAAGAGACAACCTAGATATACTCCTTGGAAAACAAAAATGTCATTTTAAAGCAGAACTAGGATCTGATCCTTCCAAAAAGCAAAAGTTATAGAAAAATTTCTTTATTTCACAAAAGACCTCAACTAGCCCATTTGTTAAATTCTCTCATTCTGTGAGAAAAGGTCATAGTGCATCAACATGTCATATAAGGAACAAAGGTTATACTGAGACAAAAATGATTTGGGGTCCTAAGAATATATTATCCACGTCTAACCCACAAGGACCTAAGAAAATTTGGGTACCAAGATCAAATGTTTATAATGGTGCAGGAATTATCATTGATGGGAAGCACTTAAGGATTAACTCTTACCCACAAGAAAAGTCAACACATTTCTTAAAGCATCTATCAATCAACAAGTAACAAAGAGCAATATCAAAATAACGAGTGACATCAAACAACAAGGTGCATCACTCTCTGCTAAAACTTTATGCTCTTATATTCTTTTTGCCATTGACAAATGGGGAGTAATATATGAGAAGCAAAATAAGAGAAAAATCAATCAAACCTTGTCAACTAAACCAAAATTAAGGGGGAGAAAATCTTGTATCTTATATGCTGTTTATTTTTCTTCTCAGGAAATGTTGTCAATATCAAAAAGGGGGAGAATGAAGAACTAAGGTTTTGATATCAACAACATATATGCAAGACATGATTAACAACATGGACGCAAGACTTGAAGATTCAGTATACCATGTCAAGCACAAAAAGAGTCATGAAATCAATGAAATATTGTCATCATCAAAAAGGGGGAGAATGAAGACCATGAAGGATTTTGATAATGACAAGGCCAATGTCAGAGATCAAGAATAAAGATCCAAGACCAAGGCATAATTAAAGTAAGACTCTATAAAAAGAAAGTACGGCCATTAATATAAAAAGGTTTAAATGAAGATCCAAGACCAAGGCATAATTAAAGTAAGACTCTATAAAAACAAAGTACGGCCACTAATATAAAAAGGTTTTAAAATTTCATACATTCTGATGGAATGTAATCGATTACCTCATTAGTGTAATCGATTACAATTAAATGAATTTTAAATTACATGATTTCAAATAAATGTAATTGATTACCTCAGCAATGTAATCGATTACCATGTTTAAGTAATCGATTACCCTCATTACATAATCGATTACAATATGAACGTTATGTTTTAAAACAGTTTTTAAAAGGAAGTAATCGATTACCTCTTTTATGTAATCGATTACAACATGACCAGAAAGCATGAAACATTGCATCCTTTTATGAAAAATCATGTTGAAACATTATAACTTTCCACAAAATATTATTTTATCCAAGAGGTACCTTTCCAATTATTTTAATCAATAATTTCACACCTCTTGAAGGCATTTCTACTCCTATAAATAGGGATGCCCATCATTTGCAAAAACACACAAAATACTTCCAATCTTTTCTTAAGAGCAATAATGGCCATATTCTCTTAATAGAGTTATTACTCTTTCTTGTTCCTCAATTTGTTCATCATACTCTCTAAGAGAGTTTTCTTGTAGAGTTCTTTATCTCTAAAGTGAGATTGATATTCAGAGTGGTGTATCTCTGAGGGTGTTCTTCTTGGATGTTGTGTAGCATCCAAGGGTGATGTTCTTGGATGTGGTGAAGCATCCAAGGGTGATGTGCTTGGGTGTGGTGTAGCATCCAAGGGATTTGATTATAGTGAATTTCCTCAAGGGTGTCTTGAGAAGACTAGACGTAGGCAATGGTTGGCCGAACCAGTATAAATCTCTGTTTTCACTTCTCTAACCTTTAAACTCTTTATGTCTTAAGCATTATTATTCAAATCACATATCATTGCATATTGAGTTTTTAGAGGAGAAATTTATTAGTGAGAAAGTTCCTAACTTACTCAATTCACCCCTCCTCTTGAGTTTCCTAGAGGCCACCTGGGCTAACATTAGGGTTTAGGGTTTAGGGTTTAGGGTTGAGGTTTAGGGTTTGGGGTTTAGGGGTTTAGGGTTTAGGGTTTAGGGTTTGGGGTTTATGATTTATGGTTTAGGGTTTAGGGTTTGTAATTTAGGGTTTATGGGTTTATGGGTTAAGGTTTAAGGTTACGGTTTATGGTTTAGGGTTTATGGTTTAGGGTTAAGGGTTTAGGGTTTAAGGGTTTAACGGTTAGGGTTTGTGGTTTAGGGTTTAGTATTTGGATTTAGGGTTTAGGGTTTAGGGTTTAGGGATTAGGATTTAGGGTTTGTGGTTTAGGGTTTATGATTTAGGGTTTGGGGTTTGGGGTTTAAGGGTTAGGGTTTATGTTTTAGGGTTTGTGGTTTAGGGTTTAGAATTTAGATTTAGGGTTTAGGATTTAGAGTTTGTGATTTAGGGTTTGGGATTTATAGTTTAGGGTTTAGGGTTTAGGGTGTGGGGTTTAGGGTTTAAGGTTTAGGGGTTTAGGTTTGTGGTTGTGGGTTTAGGGGTTAGGGGATATGGTTTAGGATTTACGGTTTTGGGTTTAGGGTTTAGGGTTTAGGGTTCAGGGTTTATGGTTTGTGGTTTAGGGTTTAGGGTTTAGGGTTTGAGGTATAGGGTTTAGGGTTTGTGGTTTAGGGTTTGGGATTTAGGTTTTGGGGTTTACTGTTTAGGGTTTAGGTATTAGGGTTTGGGGTTTAAGGTTTGGGGTTTAGGGTTTAAGGTTTAGGGTTTGGGGTTTGGGGTTTAGGGTTTGATGTTTAGGGTTTGGGGTTTAGGGTTTAGGGTTTAGGGTTTAGGGTTTCGAATTGGGATTGAGGGTTTAGGGTTTAGAATTGAGATTTATGGTTTAGGGGTTAGGGTTTAGGGGTTATTGTTTATGGGTTAGGGTTTGGGGTTTGGGGTTTGGGGTTTAAGGTTTGGGGTTTAGGGTATAGGGTTTAGGGTTTAGGGTTTATGGTTTAGGGTTTAGAATTTGGATTTAGGGTTTAGGATAAAGTTTATGATTTAGGGTTTGGGAGTTAGAGTTTAGGGTTTAGGGTTTAGGGTTTAGGGTGTGGGGTTTAGGGTTTAGGGGTTTAGGTTTATGGTTGTGGGTTTAGGGTTTAGAGGTTAGGGGTTAGGGGATATGGTTTAGGAATTAGGGTTTTGGGTTTAGTTTTTAGGGTTTAGGGTTTAGTATTTAGGGTTTATGGTTTGTGGTTTAGGGTTTATGGTTTGAGATATAGGGTTTAGGGTTTGTGGTTTAGGGTTTGGGATTTAGGTTTTAGGGTTTAGGGTTTAGGGTTTAGGTATTAGGGTTGAGGGTTTGGGGTTTAGGGTTTAATCTTTATGGTTTATGGTTTGGGGTTGAGGGTTTAAGGTTTAAGGTTTAAGGGTTAGGGTTTAGGGTTTAGGGTTTAGAATTTGGATTTAGGGTTTAGGGTTCAGGAGTTAGGGGTTCAGATTTAAGGATTTAGGGTTTGGAGTTTGGGGTTTGAGGTTTAGGTTTAGGGCTTGGGGTTTGGGGTTTGGGGTTTTTGGTTTGTGGTTTAGGGGTTAGGGTTTGGTGTTTAGGGTTTAGAATTGGGGGCTAAGGGTTTGGGGTTAGGGGTTAGGGTTTAGGGTTTATGGTTTAGGGTTGTGGTTTGAGGTTTAGGGTTTGGGGTTGGGGGTTTAGGGTTTACGATGTTGGGTTTGGGGTTTACGATTTATGGTTTAGGGTTTAGGGTTTGGGGTTTATGATTTATGGTTTAAGGTTTAGGGTTTAGGTTTAGTGTGTGGGGTTTAGGGTTTAGGGTTTGTAATTTATAGTTGATGGGTCTATTGGTTAGGGTTTAAGGTTACGGTTTGTTGTTTAGGGTTTAAGGTTTAGGGTTTATGGTTTGGAGTTAGGGGTTTAGGGTTTAAAGGTTTAAGGGTTATGGTTTATGGTTTAGGGTTTAGTATTTAGATTTAGGGTTTAGGGTTTAGGGTTTAGGGATTAGGATTTAGGGTTTTTAGTTTAGTGTTTAGGATTTAGGGTTTGGGGTTTGGGGTTTAGGGTTTAGGGTTGAAGGGTTAGGGTTTAGGGTTTAGGGTTTGTGGTTGAGGATTTAGAATTTGGATTTAGGGTTTAGGGTTTAGGGTTTAGGGTTTAGAGTTTGTGATTTAGGGTTTGGGATTTAGAGTTTATGGTTTAGAGTTTAGGGTGTGGGGTTTAGGGCTTAGGGTTTAGGGACTATTTTCAAAGTACCAACATATTAAAATTTAATTATCCACACAATTGATTTTTAATGTTTTAGTAAAATAAAACAGAAAATAAATTCAGAAATAAAATTTACTAGACACTTAAAAATAGAGTTGAGAGTATCCTGGGATTCTGCGGGATCAAGACATTATTTTATGCTAATAATTTTAACTTATCATAAATAAGAATCAAATTAAGTTTTCCAAGGCAGATTTTTCTTAAGCTGATTAATATGTTCCTCTCAGAATCCTATTAATGTCACGTTCAATCTTTAAGAAAGGCCCATTATCATTTTGTGAAAATCCTTTATTTATTCTCCAAAAGATTTTTGATTACTTTCACGGTTTTACCATGGTCACAAAAAGTATTTCAAAATCTTAGGGTTAGTTCAAAAGCTTTCTAGTAACAATAAATCTTTCAATTTTATTAATTACCCAAACTAACTAATATACCCGCAAGTACACAGTTTTATCACTTAGGTTCTTGTTAGGAATTACTAAGAGCATTGAGCATAATTTGAACTAAATGGAAAATAGAAATTTATTTAATTCAAAGTTAAAACAATATTAACATAAAATATTGTCACTCCCCCATCATCCCAAGATAATTAATTTAGTTACTCATGAAATAATTCAAATTCATACACATGATGGGGGTGACAAATAAAGACTTATGGGTTTCTCCAAAAAGCCCAAAAATACTTTCACCACTGTATTACCTTGTTGCAATATTCTTCCACCATATATAAATTGAAACACTCAATTTTACAATCCTCACAACTCTTATACAAGAAATAAAAGAAAGAAAAGAGAAAAAAATGGAACAGAGAGGAAAACGAAAGAAACAGAAAAGAAAGGAATGAAGTTGATGAAACAAAATAGAATGCCTTCCCTGCTTCAATGCTTCTCCTTTTATAGGCGAGTGAAAGGAGACAGCGAAGGAGACAACGTTCTTAATTTAAGGAGCGAGTGGAAATTTTCGGCGAGAGAATCCCGTAATGCTGTTTCCACTTCATAATTTCCGTATTGTTGTTTCCACTGTTTCCAATGATGAATCGATTCATATAGTTCATTTTTGCCTCTGATTTTGCGCAGGAATCGATTCATTTGAAGGAGGAATCGATTCATTGATGCAGGAATCCATTCATGAAGTGGGGAATCGATTCATTAAAGTGGGAATCGATTCATGGCATTGAGGAATCGATTCATGACATAAAGATAGCTTGGGGAATCGATTCATGGTGGCAGGAATCGATTCATGTAGTGGGGAATCGATTCCTGGGGCATTTTTTTGAAATTCTTGACCAATTTTAACGTGGGAATCGATTCCCAGCATTGGTGAATCGATTCACACCCCTGTTCTTGCTGATTTTTGTGCTTTTGTTGCCCTTTTTCACCATGTAACCTTCGAGGCTTGTTCTTCTTGCTCTTTTGTCATTTGATGGTCATTTTTCTCTTGTTATTGACCCTTGGATTACCTTTGTACTTGTTCCTTAATTTTATTAATTTCTGCAAAATAAAATACCCAAGTAGAATATAGTGGAAAAGCAAAAATCATAAAAATTAAGGAAATACAGTGTACAATGATTAAAATCCTTAACAAATTAAATCTAATTTATTATGTTATAAAATACTTATCAAAATACCCCAAACCAAAACATTGCTTATCCTCAAGCAATTACCATATTCACACGATAAGATACAGAAAACACTTAGCTCAGTAAATTAGGAAACCCAAAACAACGAAATAGATTTATTCAAATGCCAAAAATTAATTTTCTTGTGTGATTTAATTTTCAATGTAAGACATGAGACACTCTTCTCACAATTTCACTCTAAGTGTTTCATGGTTTGTGTATCACTCAAATCATCATAGTCAAAAACATTACCATAAGCTTGTTAATTAACCAGAAACTCCACAATTTAAATAGAAAGTATGTCAAAGTCTAAAGGTCTTTCAAAGGTTGTAATGTGGCCATGGATTGTATTGTCAAGGTAGGAATTTCAAGAAAAATGGAATACAAAAGGGCTTAAACAGTCATGAATGATTCAAATTCAAAAACTAACAGAGCAAATTTTTGAACTTTAATGGACTTTTTGCAATCCATTCAATATCATTCTTTTGATTTTCTTTTCTTTTTCTTGCTTTTCTTTGCATCCCATAACATATTTTTCTTAAGTCCTTTTTGTTTCTTTGCTCCATAAAATTTCCAACTTTTTCACCATTAAGAGAATATTAGTCAATGAAAGGTTTCAAAGAAAAACTTTCACTTTTGGGTTCAAAAGGGGCAACTAGGGGTTAAATTGTGCAAATATTCTGAGGCTTAAGAAATAAGACCCAGTTGTGCCTTTGTCATCCTAAGACATACAATCAAAAACCATTTTGAATCGGTTGAAAAACAAGTTCTAGAATATTAATGACTATGAGATTCATTTCATCAAGAGAATATGGGTTTGAAAATTTATGATAAATTACCCATTTTGGCTCAAGTCTCACTATGGAAAGTATTTTCAAAGAAAATTTTGAATCACATAAAGTTCACTTAAACCAGGATTTGACATTTGTTTTATAACACAACATGGAATAACAAATATAGGGTTACCTCCCTATCAGTGCTAAGTTTTAAGTCTTCAGCCAGACTTCTCACCATTTGGATTTTACTCATCAGGAGCATAAAACAAGTCCAAGTCACTTGCTTGTTGTATTGGTTGACCTGTCAAGTAGTGCTTTATTCTCTGTCCATTTACCCTAAATGTACCAGATTTCTCACTCCATAACTTGACAGCTCCAAAGGGAAAGACCTTTGTTACCTTGAATGGTCCCGACCATCGGGATCTCAGTTTACCTGGAAAAAGCTTCAATCTGGAATTAAACAGTAAAACCATATCACCTGGATTGAATGTTCTCCGTAGAATGTGACGATCATGCCATTGTTTGGTTTTTTCTTTATAAATTCTGGCATTTTCGTATGCTTCTAAACGGAGTTCGTCAAGCTCATTTAATTCCAACAACCTACATTCACCTGCAGCCTTATGATCAAAGTTAAGAGTTTTAACAGCCCAAAAAGACTTATATTCCAGCTCAACAGGTAAATGGCAAGGCTTCCCATAAACTAGCTTAAAAGGTGTGGTTCCAATGGGAGTTTTGTATGCGGTTCTATATGCCTATAAAGAATCATCTAACTTAATAGACCAATCTTTACGTGACATATTAACCACTTTTTGAAGAATGTTTTTAATTTCTTGATTGGATACCTCAACTTGTCCACTAGTTTGTGGGTGATAAGGTGTAGCAACCTTATACCTAACTCCATATTTTTTTAGGAGGGCCTGAAAAGTTTTCTCAATAAAATAAGACCCTCCATCACTTATAGCACATTTCGAGACCCCAAACCTTGGAAATATTATTTTCTTGAAAAGTTTAATAACAGTCTTAGCATCAGAATGGGGTGAAGCAATGGCCTTCACCCATTTTGAAACATAGTTAACTGCCACTAATATGAACTGATTTCCAAAAGAGGAAGGAAAAGGTCCCATAAAATCAACACCCCATACATCAAACAATTCAACTTTTAAAATGGTATTCAATGGCATTTCATGTCTCTTACCAATGTTGCCTATTCTTTGGCAAGCATCACAAGTTAGAACATACTTATGTACATCCATAAAAATATTTGGCCAATAGAATCCAGCTTGCAATATTTTAGCGGTTGTCTTGGAGGTGCTCATGTGCCCTCCACAGGAAAGAGAATGGAAATGGTTCAGGATATCATAGACCTCATCTTGTGGAATACACCTTCAAAATAAACCATCAGCACATTGCTTGAATAGGAGGGGTTCATCCTAATAGTAGTGTTTAACATCTGCAAAAAACTTTTTCCTTTGCTGAAAGCTAAGATCAGGAGGTAAGATACCACATGTAAGAAAATTTACAAAATCAGCATACCAAGGAACACATTGGATACTAAGATTTAAGAGTTGTTCATCCAGAAAAGATTCATTGATGGGAATATTATCTGTTTCTTCTTTTTCAGATGTCAACCTAGACAGGTGGTCAGCGACCAGATTCTCAGTACCCTTCTTATCCTTAATTTCCAAGTCAAATTCTTGCAATATTAGAATCCACCTAATCAGCCTAGGCTTTGCTTCCTTTTTATTCAATAGATACTTAATGGCAGAGTGATCGGTGTAAACAATAACATGTGAACCCACTAAGTAAGATTTAAAAAAGCAAAGACAATGGCTAACAGTTCTTTCTCAGTTGTGGCATAATTTACCTGAGCATCATCCAGCGTCCGGCTAGCATAATGAATTACATGGAGCTTCTTGTCATTCCGTTGCCCAAGCACGGCCCCCACTGCATAATTACTCGCATCGCACATCAACTCAAAAAGGAGTTCCTAATCAGGGGGTTGCACGATGGGGGCAGAGATTAAAGCTTACTTAATCCTATAAAAAGCTTCTATACAAGATGAATCAAAATTTAAAGGCACATCCTTTGCCAGAAGAGTTATAAGAGGCTTTGTGATCTTGGAGAAATCTTTAATGAACCGACGGTAAAATCCTGCATGTCCAAGAAAACTCCGAATACCTTTCACATTTGTAGGTGAGGGAAATTTTTCAATCACTTCCACTTTAGCCTTATCAACCTCTATACCTCTCTCAGCACTAAGTGTCCAAGAACTATGCCTTCTCTTACCATAAAATAGCACTTTTCCCAGTTGAAGACCAGATTGGTCTCTTCACAACGCTGCAAGATTTAGCACAAATTTGTTAAATAGTTATCAAAATCCAAACCATGCACTGAAAAATCATCCATAAAGACTTCCATCATATTTTCAATAAGGTCAGAAAAAATTGCTTGTATACACCTTTGAAAAGTCACAGGTGCATTACACAGACCAAAAGGCATACGCCTATAAGCATAAGTCCCATAAGGGCAAGTGAAGGTAGTCTTTTCTTGATCAGATGAATGAATGAGAATTTGATGAAAACCTGAATACCCATCCAAATAACAGAAATAAGAGTATTTCGCAAGTCTTTCAAGTATCTGATCAATAATAGGGAGAGGAAAATGATCTTTTTTCGTGGCGCTATTTAACTTCCTATAATCAATGCACATGCGCCAACCAGAGACAATCCTAGTAAGAATCAATTTATGTTTATCATTTTCAATCATAGTTATTCCCCCATTTTTAGGCACCACATGAACAGGACTTACCCATTTACTACTATCAACAGGATATATGACTCCAGCATCAAGTAATTTCAAAATTTCCTTTTTAACCACTTCTTGCATTTTTGGATTTAATCTCCTAAGTGGTTCTACTGTGGGCCTACTTTCATCTTCTGCAGTAATCCTGTGCATACAAAGAGAAGGGCTAATCCCTTTGATATCATCCATTGTATAACCTATTACCTTTCTATACAACCTAAATTATTTCAAAAGTTTTTAGTTTCACATGGATTCAATTCAGCATTAACAATCACAGGATATGTGGAATTAGGACCAAGAAACTCATACCTTAATAAAGCTGGTAAAGGTTTTAATTCCACATTGGGGCTTACCAATTTGTCACACATGACCTCAGTATCATGTTTTAGTGGAGCCTCAGAACAATCAGATGTTGCTACAGGCTCAATCATGAAAACAGTTTCAAGTAGGTCCTTAGGAAGGGTTACTTCCTTTACCACTTGTTCAACAAAATCCATACTACAGCAAATATCATTATTAAAAGCTTTTTCTAAAGCATTTTTCAAGTTAAAATCAACCTTTTGGTCTCCAACAGTCAGAGACAACTTACCATTCTTGACATCGATCACAGCACCTGCAGTTGCTAAAAATGGTCGACCTAAAATAATAGGAATCAAAGAATCTTCATCCATTTCTAGCACAACAAAGTCAGCAGGTATAAAAAATTTTCCTACCTTAATAGGAACATCCTCTAAAATTCCTACAGGATATTTGACAGATCTATCCGCCAACTGTAAAGACATCTTAGTAGGTTTAGCTCACCCAATCCTAACTTTTCAGTAACAGATAATGGCATTAAACTCACACTTGCTCCTAAATCACATAATGCTTTATCTATATTCATGTCACTAATCATACAAGGAATAGAGAAACTACCTAGATCTTGGAGCTTGGGTGGAAGCTTCCTTTGAATTAGAGCACTGCACTCTTTAATAAGTGCAACTGTACCATCTTCTTCCAGTCTTCTTTTGTTGGACAAAATGTCCTTTAGGAACTTCGCATATGTGGGCATTTGCTGCAAAGCATCTGTGAAGGGAATATTAATATACAATTTCTTTAAAACATCAAGAAACTTACCAAATTGTTTGTCCAATTTTGCTTTCGCTAAGCGCTGAGGAAATGGAATAGGAGGTTGATATGGCTTAAATTCCTCCTTCTTTTCTTATGGTTTCTCTTCTTCAATCACTGGATGAGATAAAGATTCATCCACTTTCTTTTCATCCTTTGCAGTCTTGCCAACTGGCCTATCATATTGAGTACCACTCCTAAGAGTGACAGCCATGGTTTGGTTGGATGGTCCAGCTTCAGGTTTTCCAGGAAATGTTCCTGGTGCTCTTGTAGAATAAGAAGCTTGTTGGGCAATCTAATTTTCCAATATTTTATTATTGGTGGCAAGAGAATCCACTTTTGAAGCTAAGTTCTTTATTGACTCAGAGAACTCATCATTTTGTTTAAGTTGAGTAGCTACAAATGTCTCCATCAAGGATTCTAGCTTTGATTTTTATGGAATGTAGGGTCCTTGTTAAGATTTGTAGTTACTTTGATTACCTTGGAATGGAGATGGCCTGTTTTGAAAGCCAGGTGGACCTTGTGGAGGTCTGTAGTTACCCTGATAATTTCTACCATAGTTTCCAATAGCATCCACCTGATGCATTTTTTGTTTAGCATTTTGAGTTACTGCAAACTTACACCCTGAGATATTGTGACCTGAAATACCACACAACTCACAAACAATGTTAGTAGCACCTGCTCCTAACTTATCGAATTTAACAGATAATGCCTCAACCATAGCGGTAAGCAAAGAAATAGCATAAACAGAATACTTACTAGGAGTTTTTGAAGGTAAACTCCTTTCAGAAGACCACTGGTAGGTATTTTGAGCAATTTCTTTGATCAGGTTAGTTGCTTCTTCCATATTCTTGCTCATGAAAGCTCCTCCAGCTATAGTATCTAAAGAGATCTTTTGTGTGGAAGTTAGTCCATTATAGAAAATATGAATTGTCAACCACCTCTCTATCCCATGGTGAGGACATTCTCTCAACATCTCTTTGTATCTCTCCCAGGCTTCATATAAGGATTCATTATCTTTTTGTGAAAAATTTATGATTTGTATTCTCAGTACATCGTTCTTGTTCCTTGGTTACCATTTGTTGATAAAAGCACTGGACAATTGTTCCCAAGTCGTGATGGATCCTTCAGGAAGAGAGTATAACCACGCCCTCACTTTATCTCTTAAGGAGAAAGGGAAGAGTCTCAAGTGAATGGCATCATTGGTGGCTCCGTTCATTTTCAGGGTGTCACAGTATTCAAGAAAGATTTGAAGATGAAGATTTGGATCTTCAGAGGGTAATCCTCCGAATTGATTCTGCTAAACCATAGAGAGTAGTGAAGGCTTCAATTCAAAATTGTTAGCTTCCACTGTGGGTCTAAGGATGCTAGACCCTCTTCCATTTGTACTTGGAGCAGCAAAATCTCTTAAGGCTATGTTTTAGTCCGCCATTTGTTTTTCTTTTTCTTGTTTTTCTTGCTTTTGTTGTTTTCTTAAAGCTCTAAAGGTACGTTCTATCTCAGGGTCAAATCCTAAGTTTAGATCGACACTATGGCTTCGTCGTATAAAAAGAAAATAAATGACAAATAAAATAAACAATCACAAAAATAAAACAACAGATACATAGAATAAAGAACAAAATACAAAATAACAAACAGAATAAAATTAGTAATAAAAATACAGAAAAATATTAAAATAAATATACAGAAAAAGAAACAAAAAAACAAATAAAATAAAACTAAAAAAAATGAATATTAACAAGTATGACCTAATCGAATTTCAATATTGTGGATATTTGAGGGACAACAGTCCCCGGCAAAGCGCCAAAAACTTGACAGGGCTCCGCAAGTGTACGGGTTATGTCGAGTAATATAAAAGATATCGTATCCATAGGGACTATGTTCAAAGTACCAGCATATTAAAATTTAATTATCCACACAATTGATTTTTAATGTTTTTGTAAAATAAAATAGAAAATAAATTCAGAAATAAAATTTACTTGACACTTAAAAACAGAGTTGAGAGTATCTTGGGATTCTGGGGGATCAAGACATTATTTTATGCTAATAATTTTAACTTATCATAAATAAGAATCAAATTAAGTTTTCCAATGTAGATTTTCCTTAAGCTGATTAATATGTTCCTCTCGAAATCCTATTAATGTACCTAACGTATGGAGAACCACGTTCAATCCTTAAGAAAGGCCCATTATCATTTTGTGAAAATCCCTTATTTATTCCCCAAAAGATTTTTGATTACTTTCACAGTTTTACCATGGTCATAAAAAGTATTTCAAAATCTTAGGCTTAGTTCAAAAGCTTTCTAGTAACAATAAATCTTTCGATTTTATTAATTACCCAAACTTACTAATATACCCACATGTACACAGTTTTATCACTTAGGTTCTTGTTAGGAATTACTAAGAGCATTGAGCATAATTTGAAGTAAACAGAAAACAAAAATTTATTTAATTCAAAGTTAAAACAATATTACCATAAAATATTGTCACCCCCCATCATCCCAAGATAATTAATTTAGTTACTCATGAAATAATTCAAATTCATACACATGATGGAAGGAAAATAAAACATATAACACATGGTAAAAATAAAGACTTATGGGTTTCTCTAAAAAGCCCAAAAATACTTTCACCACTGTATTACCTTGTTGCAATATTCTTCCACCATATATAAATTGGAACACTCAATTTTACAATCCTCACAACTCTTATACAAGAAATAAAAGAAAAAAAAGAGAAAGAAATGGAACAGAGAGGAAAATGAAAGAAAAAGAAAAGAAAGGAATGAAGTTGATGAATGAAAATAGAATGCCTTCCCTGCTTTAATGCTTCTCCTTTTATAGGCGAGGGAAAGGAGACAGCGAAGGAGACAACGTTCTTAATTTAAGGAGCGAGTGGAAATTTTTGGTGAGAGAATCCCGTAATGCTGTTTCCACTTCATAATTTCTGTATTGCTGTTTCCACTGTTTCCAATGATGAATCGATTCATATAGTTCATTTTTGCCTCTAATTTTATGCAGGAATCGATTTATTTGAAGGAGGAATCGATTCATTGATGCAGGAATCGATTCATGAAGTGGGGAATCGATTCATTGAAGTGTGAATTGATTCATGGTATTGAGGAATCGATTCATGACATAAAAATAGCTTGGGGAATCGATTCATGGTGCAGGAATCGATTCATGTAGTGGGGAATTGATTCCTGGGGCACTTTTTTGCAATTCTTGACCAATTTTAACGTGGGAATCGATTCCCAGCATTGGTGAATCGATTCACACCCTTGTTCTTGCTGATTTTTGTGCTTTTGTTGCCCTTTTTCACCATGTAACCTTCGGGGCTTGTTCTTCTTGCTCTTTTTTCATTTGATGGTCATTTTTCTCTTGTTATTGACCCTTGGATTACCTTTGTACTTATTCCTTAATTTTATTAATTTCTGTAAAATAAAATACCCAAGTAGAATATAGTGGAAAGAAAGCGAAAATCATAAAAATTAAGGAAATACAGTGTACAATAATTAAAATCCTTAACAAACTAAATCTAATTTATTGTGTTATAAAACACTTATCATGGTTCCAAATTCTGAAGGGGCGTAATCGATTACACCTAACGCCGTAATCGATTACGAAAGCATCAGGAGCGTTAACTTGAAAGCACAATCCGTGTGTGCCCCTTTTCACCCAATCCTAATTACTCCTCTAAACCCTATTTTTCACTCCTAAATCCTATAAATACCCTCTCCCTCACACCTCTCATCTCACACCTTAAATCTCTTCTCCTCTAAACCTTCCCAAATTCTCAAAAACCCTTTATTCTCTTCTTCTCCTCTCACAATGTCTTCCTCACGAAATGTCAAGAGAGCTAGGTCCTCTATTGCCCAAACCAATAACCCTCTTGACTTTTCAAGATTTTTCATAAATCCTAAGGATCTCACCAACTTCATAAAGAAATTTTCAGAGAAGGACATCATCTCCCCTCACTTCATCAATGCTGCTATTTTTGACAATCCTAGTTTCACCTTTACCCAATCACTTCACCACTACAACCTCATGCCTTTTCTCACACTCAAAGAAGAATTCTACTATCCTGAACTCATCAGAGTTTTCTTTTGCACTCTCAAATCGGTTGATGGGGTACTTGAGGCTAGAGTCAAAAATGTGACTCTAAGGATTATAAATGAGATACTTGCTGAGATTACCCAACTTCCCCTCTCCAATGCTGAATTGGCTGTTGGCCATCCGGAAGATGAGTGGGACTTCAATGGTGTTGCTACTCGCCAATCATTATGGAAGGCCAACCGTCCTCTTAGTAATCATAAATTGGTAGGCCATCTCACTCTAAACAACTATCTCCTTCACTTCTTTTTGGTCAAACTTCTGGTCCTCCATGGTGGGAACTATGCCCTTGTGGAAGAAGATGATGTACTCTTGATATGGGCTATCCTCAACCAAAAGGAGATCAACTGGATTCAACTCCTTAAGCTTCATATGCTCAAGGCCAAGGAGCAATAAAAACTTCCCTATGCTATCCTCCTCACCAAAATCTTCAAAGCCTATGGTGTTGACATTATTGGGGAACTTCCAGAAAGAGTCTCTGCTTAAGCTTGCATTGGCACTCACCATCTCACCAAGATGGGAATGGTCAATATTGGAGGAAGATGGATCTTTAAGAGCGGTAGGATTCATAGAAGCAGTCCTTTTGAAGAAGATCATCCTGTTAATCCTCCTTCACCTGTTGTTGATCCTACTGCTCCTTAACACAAGGTGAACCATCTGCTTCTGCTGACCCTTTCACCTCCCTCTATGCCTATCTTGATCGGCGTTTTGAAAGGATTAATAATACCCTTCAAGAATTTCAAATGACCGAGCAACAACATTTGAGCTTATAGAGCAGCGATATGAGGAGCTATCCAACAAAATCTATGAAATACACTTCTTTAATCCCAATAATTAGATCTTTCTTGTTTTCTTATGATTGCTTCCAATTCTACATTTTCATTTCTGTATTAAATTTCTGCACTTTCATTATATACCTTTCTCATATAAATGAATGAATTTATCTTTCACTTATCTCTCTCTTTGCTTAATTTGCTTTTGATGATTACAAAGGGGGAGACAAAATTAGTGTTCATTTAATAATAACAATAATAACAAGTGGTTAAATAACAAGTGGTTAACAAATTGGTTATAAGTTCAATTGGTTCTATAATAACAAGTGGTTAACAATTGGTTCTAAAATCAAAACTACAAAGAAAAAATTTATGCATAAACTCCCTAAGAAAGGGGGAGAAAATTTTACCTTAACTAATACCCTCATGAGATGAACATTGTTTGTCATCATCAAAAAGGGGGAGAATGTGTTTGAATAATTGTTTCAGGTTATATGGTGTTGATAATGACAAAGCAATCACTTAAAGAATCATGAACAAGGAGATGAAGTATGAAAATGCAAGATTTATGAGTATGAACATGTGAAGAAAAACTAAGGAAAAAGAGGCAAGCATCAGTCCAAGCATCAGACCTGCAAAAACACGAAGCCTAATCGATTATAGTGGTACTTTAGTGGATTACACAGCTTCTGTCCATCACATAATCAATTAGAACATTAAGCCTAATCGATTGTAAAGGTTCTGTTTGCTATATAATTGATTACACCAAGCTAGCTAATTGATTACACATCTTAGAAATTGAATGAAAAGCATCAGGTATAATTCCTAATTGACTACAAGGCTGCATCAATCGATTACAAAGGTTCTATGTTGTTAATAATCGATTACAAACCAAGTCACAATCAATTACTAAGTCTCTGTTTGTTTAATAATCGATTGCACCTATATCACAATCGATTACCATGTTGCGTAACAGAAATAAATGCATCAGGTATCATCTACAATCGATTACAAGGCATGTACAATCGATTACCCAAGCTCTGTCTCCAAGCTGATCGATTACATGGAAAATCGTAATCGATTACAAGGCCTGTTACACTGAAGAAATTGAAGCATAATCGATTACAGCTCAAGGCATAATCGATTACATTAGTGCCATAATTTGGGGAAAGTGTTTTTAAATGCAAAACCATCTCGTTTCTCCATTACCATTCAAATACCCATGCTGTGCAATGGCTATGAAGACTTTAGGGCTCCTCTCCAAGGCCTATAAATGGAACACTCATTCAAGCTACTCAAGGCATCCAAATCCATCAAAGAGAAATCAATTCTTACGTTTGTGAGTTCTATTTCTTATATAGTTTCAATTTCTAAAACTTTAAGCTTACACTTGTATATCCTCTCTTGTTGAGAGTTATCATTGTTAGAGCCTTTCATTTGCTTATCCACTCTATTAAGAGAGCAAATTGCTTGTAAACACAAACATCAAACACCAAGTTTCACTTTAGGTTGAGAAGTCATAAGGGTTAGGGTTCAACCTTTAGGTATTGAGAGTTTGAGAGATTGGGTAGGTTACCCTTGTGCTAGTGAGGATTGAGTTCTTGAGTGTGGGACACTAGGAAGTTGCAATTGCTCATAGCTTGTATCTCTAAACTTCAATAGTAGAAATCCTTCAAGTGGGTTACTTAAAGGCGAGATGTACATCGGGTTGGTGGAACTCGTTAAATCGGTTTGTAAGCTTCTCTTCCTTACTGTCTTGCATTTACTTATGGCATTTGATTGGTATATTATTTTGGTTGTGATCATATTGCTTGAACTTGATTAATTTGGCTAAGTTAAGTTTCCGCACACCAAGTGTTTGACAACTTGTTATGGCCACCTCTACACATATTTCACCTTAGCACTTGTATTTTACTTGTTGTCTCTTGCATATTATTGTCTTGTGTAAAAAAGGGAATCAAGTTTAAAGGAATTCCAAGTGAAATTTTTTAAACACTCAATTCATCCCCCTCTTGAGTATTGAGGCTACTTGAATAACATGTTTATGGTCTAGGGTGTAGGTATTAGGGTTTGGGGTTTGGGGTCTAGGGTTTAGGGTCTAGGGTTTAGGGTCTAGGGTTTAGGGTTTAGGGCTTAGGGTTTAGGGCTTAGGGTTTAGGGTTGAGGGTTTATGGTTTAGGGTATGGGGTTTAGGGTTTATGATTTAGGGTTTAGTGTTTAGTGTTTAGGGTTTAGGGGTTAGGGTTTGTGGTTTAGGGTTTAGAGTTTAGGGTTTAGGGTGTGTGGTTTGAGGGTTAGGGTTTAGGGTTTAGGCTTTAGGGTTTGTGATTTTGGGTTTAGGATTTAAGGTTAAGGGTTTAGAATTTGGATTTAGAGTTTAGGGTTTATAATTGGGATTTAGGGTTTAGGGGTTAGGGTTTAGGGTTTAAGTTTAGGGTTTATGGTTTGTGGTTTGAGGTTTAGGGTTTAGGTTTGGGGTTTACGGTTTGTGGTTTGAGGTTTAGGGTTTATGGATCGTGGTTTAAGGGTTGAGGGTTTAGGGTTGAGGGTTGAGGGTTGAGGGTTTAGGGTTTAGGGTTTGGGGTTTGGGGTTTGGAGTTTAGGGTTTAAGGGTTATTGTTTATGGTTTAGGGTGTAGGGTGTAGGGTTTAGGGGTTAGTATTTATGATTTAGGGTGTAGGTTTTAGGATTTAGGGTTTGGGGTATAGGGTTTAGGGTTTAGGGTTTGTGGTTTAGTGTTTGGGTTTAGGGTTTAGGAGTTATGGTTTAGTGCTTAGGTATTAGGGTTTGGGGTTTAGGGTTTAGGGTTTAAGGTTTAGGATTTAAGGTTTAGGGGTTAGGGGTTAGGGTTTGTGGTTTATAGTTTAGGGTTTAGGGTTTAGGGTTTAGTATTTATGGTTTAGGGTTTAGGGTTTAGTGTTTGGGGTTTATGGTTTGGGGTTTAGGGTTTGGGGTTTAGGGTTTTAGGTTTAGGGTATGAGGTTTAGGGTTTAGGTTTAGGGTTTAGGGTTTAGGGCTTAGGTTTGGGGTTTACAGTTTGTGGTGTGAGGTTTAGGGGTTGGGGTTTGGGGTTTGGGGTTGAGGGTTTAGGGTTTAGGGTTGAGGGTTTGGTGTTTGGGGTTTAGAGTTTAGGGTTTAGGGGTTAGCATTTATGGTTTAGGGTGTAGGGTGTAGGATTTAGGGTTTGGGGTATAGGGTTTAGGGTTTGTGGTTTAGTGTTTGGGTTTAGGGTTTAGGAGTTATGGTTTAGCATTTAGGTATTAGGGTTTGGGGTTTAGGGGTTAGGGTTTAGGATTTAAGGTTTAGGGTTTAGGGTTTAGGTTTTATGGTTTACAGTTTAGGGTTTAGGGTTTGGGGTTTAGGGTTTAGGGTTTAGTGTTTAGGGTTTAGTGTTTGGGGTTTAGGGTTTGGGGTTTAGGGTTTAGGGTTTAGGCTTTAGGGTGAGGGGTTTAGGGTATGGGGTTTAGGGTTTATGGTTTGGAGTTTAGGGTTTAGGGTTTAGGGTTTAATTTGTAGGGTTTAGGCTTTGTGGTTTGGGGTTTTTGGTTTAGGGTTTAGGGTTTAGGGTTTAGGGTTTATGGGTTATGGTTTATGTGTTAAGGTTGATGTTTTAGGGTTTAAGGGTTTAAGGTTTAGGGGTTAGGAGTTAGGGTTTATGCTTTAGGCTTTAGGGGGTAGGTGTTAGGGTTTAGGGTTTAGGGTTTGTGGTTTAGGGTTTAGGGTTTAGGGTGTGTGGTTTAGGGTTTGGGGTTTAGGGTTTGGGGTTTAGGGTTTATGGTTTAGGGTTTAGGGTATATGGTTTAGGGTTTAAGGTTTAGGGGTTAGGGTTTAGGGTTGTAGGGGTGAGGGTTTAAGGGTTAGAGGTTTAGGGTTTAGGGTTTAGGGTTTAGTGGTTAAGATTTAAGGTTTAGGGTTTAGGGTGTGTAGTTTAGGGGGTTAAGGTTTAGGGGTTAGGGGTTAGGGTTTGTGGTTTTGGGTTTAAGGTTTAGGGGTTAGGGGTTAGGGTTAGGGGTTATGGTTTGAGGTTTGGGTTTAGGGTTTGGGGTTTAGTGTTTGGGGTTTAGGGTCCAGGGTTTAAGGTTTGAGGTTTAAGGTTTGGGATTTAGGGTTTAGGGTATAGATTTTAGCATTAGGGGTTAGGGTTTAAGGTTTATGGTTTAGGGTTAGGGGTTTAGGGTTTGGGGTTTAGGGTTTAGGGTTTAAGGTTTGAGATTTAAGGTTTGGGATTTAGGGTTTAGGGTATAGGGTTTAGCGTTAGTGGTCAGGGGTTAGGCGTTAGAATTTAGAGTTTAGGGTTTAGGGGATTAGGGTTTAGGGTTTGTGGTTTATGGTTTAGGTTTTAGGGTTTAGGGGTTAGGGTTTAGTGGATAAGGGTTAGGGGATAAGGGTTAGGTGTAGGGTTGGGGATTTAGGGTTTGGGGTTTGCCGTTGAGGGTTTAAGCTTATGGTTTGGGGTTTGGGGTTTATGGTTTAGGGTTTATGGTTTAGGTTTTAGGTTTTAGGGGTTAGGGTTAGGGTTTAAGGGTAAGGGTTTAGGGTTTAAGCTTTAGGGTATGGGGTTTAGGCTTTAGGGTATGGGGTTTAAAGTTTAGGGTTTAGTGTTTAGGGTTTAGGGGTTAAGGTTTCAGGTTTAGTGTTAGGGTATAGGGTTTAGGGGTGAGGGTTAAGGGTTTAAAGGTTATGGTTTGTGGTTTTGGGTTTAGAGTTTATGGTTGAGGGTTAGGGTTTAGGGTTTATGGGTTAGGGTGTAGTGTTTAGGGTTTACGGTTTAGGGGTTAAGGATTATGGTTTAGGGTTTAGGGTTTAGGGTTTAGGGTTGAGGGTTTAAGGTTTAGGGTTTGGTGATTAGGGTTTATGGTTTGGGGATTATGGGTTAGGGTTTATGGTCTAGGGTTTGAGGTATAAGGTTTAGGGTTTATGATTTAGGGTTTAAGGTATATGGTTTATGGTTTAGGTATTAGGGTTTGGGGTTAGGGTTTAGGGTTTAGGGTTTAGTGTTTAGAGTTTAGTGTATAGAGGTTAGTGTTTAGGGTTTAGGGTTTATGGGGTTTTGGGTTAGGGGTTAGGGTTTAAGGTTTAGGGTTTATGGTTTGAGGTTTAGGGTTTGGAGTTTAAGGTTTGTGATTTTGGGTTCGGGATTTATGGTTAAGGGTTTAGAATTTGGATTTAGGGTTTAGGGTTTAAGGTTTAGAATTGGGATTTAGGTTTAGGGTTTAGCGGTTAAGGTTTAGGGGTTAATGGTTAGGGTTTAGGGTTTAGGTTTGGGGTTTATGATTTGTGGTTTGAGGTTTAGGGTTTGGGGTTTAGGACTTAGGGTTTGGGGTTGAGGGTTTTAGGGTTTGGGGTTGAGACTTTAGGGTTTAGGGGTTAGCATTTATGGTTTAGGGTGTAGGGTATAGGATTTAGGGTTTGGGATATAGGGTATAGGGTTTAGGGTTTCTGGTTTAGTGTTTGGGTTTAGGGCTTAGGAGTTATAGTTTAGCGCTTAGGTATTAGGGTTTGGGGTTTATGGTTTAGGGGTTAGGGTTTAGGATTTAAGGTTTAGGGGTTAGGGTTTAGGGTTTATGGTTTAGGGTTTACAATTTACGGTTTAGTGTTTAGGGTTTAATGTTTGGGGTTAGGGTTTGTGGTTTATGGTTTAGGGTTTAGGGTGAGGGGTTTAGGGTATGGGGTTTAGGGTTTAGGATTTGGAGTTTAGTGTTTAGGGTTTAGGGTTTAATGTGTAGGGTTTAGGGTTTGGGGATTGGGGTTTTTAGTTTAGGGTTTATGGTTTAGGGTTTAGGGTTTAGGGTTTATGGTTTATGGTTTATGGGTCAAGGTTGATGGTTTAGGGTTTAAGGGTTTAAGGTTTAGGGGTTAGGGGTTAGGGTGTAGGCTTTAGGCTTTAGGGGTTGGGTGTTAGGGTTTAGGGTTTAGGGTTTGTGGTTTAGTATTTAGGGTTTAGGGTGTGGGCTTTAGGGTTTGTGGTTTAGGGTTTAGGGTTTAGGGTTTAGGGTTTGGGGGTTAGGGTTTTGGGTATGGGGTTTAGGGTTTAGGGTTTAGGGGTTAGGGTTGTAGGGTTTAGGGTTTTAGGGGTTAGGGTTCATGGTTTGTTGTTTAGGGTTTGGGGTTTGGGTTTTGGGGTTTAAAGTTTAGAGTTTAGGGTTGGGGGTTAAAATTAATGGTTTAGGTTTCAGTGTTTAAGGTTTGGGGTTTAGGGGTTAGGGGTTAGGGTTTAGTGTTTGGGGCTAAGGCTTTAGGGGTTAGCTTTTAGGGTTTGGGGTTTAGGGTTTAGGGTTTAGGGTTTATGGTTAGGGTTTACGGTTTAAGGTTTAGGGTTCGCGGTTTATTAGTTGGGGTTTGGTGTTTAGGGTTAGCATTTAGGGTTTAGGGTTTCGGGTTTAGGTTTTAGTGTTTAAGGTTTGGGGTTTCGGCTTTAGGCTTTAGGCTTTAGGGTTTTAGGGGTTAGGGTTTAGGGTTCAGGGTATATGGTTTATGGTTTAGGTATTAGGGTTTGGGGTTTAGGGTTTAGGGTTTAGGGTTTAGTGTTTAGGGTTTAGTGTATAGAGGTTAGTGTTTAGGGTTTAGGGTTTACGGGTTTTGGGTTAGGGGTTAGGGTTTAAGGTTTAGGGTTTGTGGTTTGAGGTTTGGGGTTTGGAGTTTAAGGTTTGTGATTTTGGGTTCGGGATTTATGGTTAAGGGTTTAGAATTTGGATTTAGGGTTTAGAGTTTAGGGTTTAGAATTGGGATTTAGGTTTAGGGTTTAGCGGTTAAGGTTTAGGGGTTAGTGGTTAGGGTTTAGGGTTTAGGTTTGGGGTTTACGATTTGTGGTTTGAGGTTTAGAGTTTGGGGTTTAGGACTTAGGGTTTGGGGTTGAGGGTTGAGGGTTTGGGGTTTAGGGTTTAGAGTTTAGGGTTTAGGGGCTAGCGTTTATGGTTTAGGGTGTAGGGTATAGGATTTAGGGTTTGGGGTATAGGGTTTAGGGTTTCTGGTTTAGTGTTTGGGTTTAGGGCTTAGGAGTTATAGTTTAGCGCTTAGGTATTAGGGTTTGGTGTTTGGGGTTTAGGGGTTAGGGTTTAGGATTTAAGGTTTATAGGTTAGGGTTTATGGTTTATGGTTTATGGTTTAGGGTTTAGGGTTTGGGGTTTACGGGTTAGGGTTTAGGGTTTAGGGTTTAATGTTTGGGGTTAGGGTTGTGGTTTAGGGTTTAGGGTTTAGGGTGAGGGGTTTAGGGTATGGGGTTTAGGGTTTAGGATTTGGAGTTTAGTGTTTAGGGTTTAGGGTTTAATGTGTAGGGTTTAGGGTTTGGGGTTTCGGGTTTTCGATTTAGGGTTTATGGTTTAGAGTTTAGGGTTTAGGGTTTATGGGTCAAGGTTGATGGTTTAGGGTTTAAGGGTTTAAGGTTTAGGGGTTAGGGGTTAGGGTGTAGGCTTTAGGCTTTAGGGGTTAGGTGCTAGGGTTTAGGGTTTAGGGTTTGTGGTTTAGTGTTTAGGGTTTAGGGTGTGGGCTTTAGGGTTTGGGGTTTGGGGTTTAGGGTTTAGGGTTTAGGGTTTGAGGTTTAGGGTTTTGGGTATGGGGTTTAGGGGTTAGGGGTTAGGGTTGTAGGGTTTAGGGTTTTAGGGGTTAGGATTCATGGTTTGTTGTTTAGGGTTTGGGGTTTGGGTTTTGGGGTTTAAAGTTTAGAGTTTAGGGTTGGGGGTTAAAATTAATGGTTTAGGTTTCAGTGTTTAGGGTTTGGGGTTTAGGGGTTAGGGGTTAGGGTTTAGTGTCTGGGGCTAAGGCTTTAGGGGTTAGGTTTTAGGGTTTGGGGTTTAGGGTTTAGGGTTTAGGGTTTATGGTTAGGGTTTACGATTTAAGGTTTAGGGTCCGCGGTTTATTAGTTGGGGTTTGGTTTTTAGGGTTAGCGTTTAGGGTTTAGGGTTTGTGGTTTAGGTTTTAGTGTTTAAGGTTTGGGGTTTAGGCTTTAGGCTTTAGGTTTTAGGGTTTTAGGGGTTAGGGTTTAGGGTTTGTGTTTTAGGGTTTAGGGTTACCAGGGCCCGCAAGCACACGGGTTATGTCGCGTGATATAAAAGATTATCGTCTCCATAGGGACTGTGTTCAAAGTACCAGCATATTGAAATTTAATTATCCACACAATTGATTTTTAATGTTTTTGTAAAATAAAACACAAAATAAAGTTGCACAGAATACGAATAAATAAACAAAATTTTCTAGACACTTAAAAATCAGAGTTGAGAGTATCTTGAGATTTCGGGGGATCAAGACTCTATTTTATGTTAATGAATTTTAACTTTTCATAAATAAGAATCGAATTAAGTTTTCCAAGGCGGATTTTCCTTAAGCTAATTAATATGTTCCTCTCGGAATCCTATTAATGTACCTAACTTATAGAGAACAACGTTCAATCCCTAAGAAAGACCCATTATCGTTTTGTGAAAATCCCTTATTGATTCCCCAAAAGATTTTGATTACTTTCACGGTTTTACCGTGGTCACAAAAAGTATTTCAAACCTTAGGCTTAGTTCAAAAACTTCCCAGTAACAATAAATCTCTCGATTCTATTAATTACTTAAACTTACTAATATACCCGCAAGTATACAGTTTTATCACTTAGGTTCTTGTTAGGAATCACTAAGAGCATTGAGCATAATTGGAACTAAATGAAAAACAAAAATTTATTTAAATCAAAGTCAAAATAACATTAACACAAAATATTGTCACACACATGAAATCCCAAGATATTTAATTTAGTTACTCATGAAATAATTCAAATTCATATACATGATGGAAAAAGAAAACATACAAGACATGGTAAAAATAAAGACTTTCGGGTTTCTCCAAAAGCTCAAAATAATTTCACCACTGTATTTTCTTGTTGCAATATTCCTCCACCAATTACAAATTGGAACACTCAATTTCACAATCCTCACAATTGTTACACAACAAATAAAAGAAAGAAAGAAAATAGAACAGAGAGGAAAACGAATGAAAAAGAAAAGAGAGGAATGGAGAATGAATGTTGGATGCTCTCTGCTTGCAACTTCTTCTCCTTTTATAGGCAATGGAAAGGAGGCACCAAATGAAAATGCATGCGTGATTTAAGGAGCAAGTGGAAATTTTCGGTGTATGATTTCCAGCTGTTTCCAAGTTGCGTTTTGCTGTTTCCAAGTTGCGTTTTGCTGTTTCTAATGATTCGGTGCATGATTTGATTGATGAATCGATTCCTTCAGTGTATTTTTCCATCAAAAATAGCGTATGAATCGATTCATGACAAGGGGAATCGATTCCTAGTATCATGAATCGATTCCTACACTTCTTGAATCGATTCCTGGCTTTTCAAACATGAATGAATCGATTCCTATAAGAGGAAATCGATCCCCAGCCCCATGAATCGATTCCCAATGGCCTTGAATTGATTCCTTGATTATGTTTCACATGGGAAATGATTCCTGTAAGGGTGAATCGATTCCTGGCCTTTCCTGGAAGTGTTTCCATGCATTTTTGATGCATTTTGGGCAGTATAGTTCATGGTTCTTGATTGCTTTCATTCTTTGGCACTTTGATCATCTTTTTGTGTTAGGAATCTTGAGTTCTTGAATCCATTTTCCATTTATATTCATTCACTCTTAAAATAGATCTTCAATAATTCCAAATCTATTAATTTCTACAAAATAAAAGTACCCGAGTAGGATAAAGTGGGAAGAAAGCAATAATCATGTAAATTTAAGAAAATACAGTGGGAATGATATAAAATTCTAGTTGAATTAAACCTATATAATGGTGTTCTAAAACACTTATCAAAATACCTCAAACCAAAACATTGCTTGTCCTCAAGCAATCACCATATTCACAAGATAAGATACAGAAAACATTAAGCTTAGTAAACTAAGGAATCCAAAATGGAGAAATAGATTTATTCAAATGCCAGTATTAATTTTCTTATGTGAATCAATTTTCATTGTCAAGACAGAGGATACTCTTCTCTCAATTTTTACTCAAAGTTTTTCATGGTTTGTGTATCACTCCAATCATCATAGTCAAAAATATTACCATAAGCTTGTTGATAAACCAGAAACGCCACAGTTTAGATAGAAAGTATGTCAAAGTCTAAAGGTCTTTCAAAGGTTGTAATATGGCCATGGGTTGTATTGTCAAGGTAGGTATTTCAAGAAAGATGGAATACAAAAGGGCTTAAACAGTCATGAATGATTCAAATCACCATCATAAATTCAGAAACTAACAGAGCAAATTTTTAAACTTTTATGGACTTTTTGTAATTCATTCAATATCATCCTTTTGATTTTCTTTTCTTTTTCTTGTTTTTCTTTGCATCCCATAACATATTTTTCTTAAGTCCTTTTTATTTCTTTGCTCCACTAAATTTCCAACTTTTTTACCATTAAGAGAATATCAGTCAATGAAAGGTTTCAAAGAAAAATTTTCACTTTCAGGCTCAAAAGGGGCAACTAGGGGTCAAATTGTGCAAAAATTCTGAGGCTTAAGAATAAGACCTAATTGCGCCTTTATCATCCTAAGACATACAATCAAAAACCATTTTGAATCGGTTGAAAAACAAGTTCTAGAATATTAATGATTATGAGATTCACTCAATCAAGAAAATATGGGTTTGAAAATTTGTTTGATAAATAACCCATTTTGGCTCAAGTCTAACCATGGAAAGTCTTTTCATAGGAAATTTTAATCACATAAGGTTCATTTAGACATTGATTTGGCATTTAAACAATCAAATTTTGAAAAATTTTACTCAAAATTTTGGGGTCCTTAGATACTTTAGCCTTGTGTTCAAAGTAAATTTATCATGCAATCATGGTAAATTACAAGATTACAAACAAAACAAGGAAAATCATACACATGTAAAATAAAATAACAATCACACAATAAAACAGTTAAGTTTTCTTATCTACCACCCCAAACTAGAATTTGACATTGTCCTCAATGTTAAAATAGATGATAAAAGGATAAGAAAACTTACCTATAGTAACCCCAAACCAGCATTTGACATTGTTGATTTTTTTTTTCAAAGCTCAAAATGAAACAACAACTTTTTATAGGGTTACCTCTCTATCAGTGCTAAGTTTTAAGTCTTCAGCCAGACTTCTCACCATTTGGATTTACTCATCAGGAGCATCAAACAAGTCCAAGTCACTTGCTTGTTGTATTGGTTGACTTGTCAAGTAGTGCTTTACTCTCTGTCCATTTACCCTAAATGTACCAGATTTCTCGCTCTATAGTTCGACAGCTCCAAAGGGAAAGACCTTTGCTACCTTGAATGGTCCCGACCATAGGGATCTCAGTTTACCTGGAAAAAGTTTCATTCTGGAATTAAACAGTAAAACCATATCACCTGGATTAAATGTTCTCCGTAGGATGTGACGGTCATGCCATTGTTTGGTTTTTTCTTTATAAATTTTGGCATTTTCGTATGCATCTAGATGGAGTTCTTCAAGCTCGTTTAATTCCAACAATCTGTGTTCACCTGCAGCTTTATGATCAAAGTTAAGAGTTTTAACAACCCAAAAAGATTTATATTCTCGCTCAACAGGTAAATGGCAGGGCTTCCCATATACTAGCTTAAAAGGTGTGGTTCCAATGGGAGTTTTGTATGCGGTTTGATACGCCCATAAGGAATCATCTAACTTAATAGACCAATCTTTACGTGATGTATTCACCACTTTTTGAAGAATATTTTTAATTTCCCGATTAGATACCTCAACTTGTCCACTAGTTTGTGAGTGATAAGGTGTAGCAACCTTATGCCTAACTCCATATTTTTTTAGGAGGGCCTGAAAAGTTTTCTCAATAAAATGAGACCCTCCATCACTTATAGCATATTTCGAGACCCCAAACCTTGGAAATATTATTTTCTTGAAAAGTTTAATAACAGTCTTAGCATCAGAATGGGGTGAAGCAATGGTCTTCACCCATTTTGACACATAGTTAACTGCCACTAATATGAACTGATTTCCAAAAGAGGAAGGAAAAGGTCCCATAAAATCAACACCCCATACATCAAACAATTCAACTTTTAAAATGGTATTCAATGGCATTTCATGTCTCTTACCAATGTTACCTATTCTTTGGCAAGCATCACAAGTTAGAACATACTTACGTACATCCATAAAAATATTTGGCCAATAGAATCTAGCTTGCAATATTTTAACGGTTGTCTTGGAGGTGCTCATGTGCCCTCCACAGGAAAGAGAATGGTAATGGTTCAGGATATCATGGACCTCATCTTGTGGAACACACCTTCGAATCAAACCATCAACACATGCTTGAATAGGAGGGGTTCATCCCAATAGTAGTGTTTAACATCTGCAAAAAACTTTTTCCTTTGCTGAAAGCTAAGATCAGGAGGTAAGATACCACATGCAAGAAAATTTACAAAATCAGCATACCAAGGAACACGTTGGATACTAAGACTCAAGAGTTGTTCATTCGGAAAAGATTCATTGATGGGAATATTATCTGTTTCTTCTTTTTTGGATGTCAACCTAGATAGCTGGTCAGCAACCAGATTCTCAGTACCCTTCTTATCCTTAATTTCCAAGTCAAATTCTTGCAATATTAGAATCCACCTAATTAACCTAGGCTTTGCTTCCTTTTTATTCAATAGATACTTAATGGCAGAGTGGTCAGTGTAAACAATAACATGTGAACCCACCAAGTAAGATCTAAATTTATCAAAAGCAAAGACAATGGCTAACAGTTCTTTCTCAGTTGTGGCATAATTTACCTGAGCATCATCCAACGTCCAGCTGGCATAATGAATTCCATGTAGCTTCTTGTCCTTTCGTTTCCCAAGCATAGCCCCCACTGCGTAATCGCTCGTATCGCACATCAACTCAAATGGGAGTTCCCAATCAGGGGGTTGCACGATGGGGGCAGAGATTAGAGCTTGCTTGATCCTGTAAAAAGCTTCCATACAAGATGAATCAAAATTGAAAGGCACATCCTTACCCAGAAGAGTTGTAAGAGGCTTTGTGATCTTGGAGAAATCTTTAATGAACCGACGGTAAAACCCTGCATGTCCAAGAAAACTCCAAATACCTTTCACATTTGTAGGTGGGGGTAATTTTTTAATCACTTCCACTTTAGCCTTATCAACTTCTATACCTCTCTCAGACACTAAGTGTCCAAGAACTATGCCTTCTCTTACCATAAAATGGCATTTTTCCCAGTTCAAGACAAGATTGGTTTCTTCACAATGCTGTAAGATTTGGCACAAATTTGTTAAACAGTTATCAAAATCCAAACCATACACTGAAAAATAATCCATAAAGACTTCTATCACATTTTCAATAAGGTCAGAAAAAATTGCTTGCATACACCTTTGAAAAGTCGCAGGTGCATTACACAGACTAAAAGGCATACGCCTATAAGCATAAGTCCCATAAGGGTAAGTGAAGGTAGTCTTTTCTTGATCAGACGGATGAATGGGAATTTGATGAAAACCTGAATACCCATCCAAATAACAGAAATAAGAGTGTTTCGTAAGTCTTTCAAGCATCTGATCAATAAAAGGGAGAGGAAAATGATCATTTTCATAGCGCTATTTAACTTCCTATAATCAATGCATATGCGCCAACCAGAGACAATCCTAGTAGGAATCAAGTTATGTTTATCATTTTCAATCACAGTTATTCCCTCCTTTTTAGGCACCACATGAATAGGACTTACCCATTTACTACTATCAACAGGATATATGACTCCAGCATCAAGCAATTTTAAAATTTCCTTTTTAACCACTTCTTGCATTTTTGGATTTAATCTCCTAAGTGGTTTTACTGTGGGCCTACTTTCATCTTCTACAGTAATCCTGTGCATACAAAGAGAAGGGCAAATCCCTTTGATATCATCCATTGTATAACCTATTACTTTTCTATACAACCTAAGTTGTTTCAAAAGTTTTTCAGTTTCACATGAATTCAATTCAGCATTAACAATCACAGGATATGTGGAATTAGGACCAAGAAACTCATACCTTAATGAAGCTGGTAAAGGTTTTAATTCCACATTGGGGCTTACCACTTTGTCACACATGACCTTAGTATCATGTTTTAGTGGGGCTTCAGAGCAATCAGATGTTCCTGCAGGCTCAATCATAAAAACAGCTTTAAGTGGGTCATTAGAAAGGGTTGCTTCCTTTACCACTTGTTCAACAAAATCCACACTATAGCAAACATCATTATTAAAAGGTTTTTCTAAAGCATTTTTCAAGTTAAAATCAACCTTTTGGTCTCCAACAGTCAGAGACAACTTACCATTCTTGACATCAATCACAGCACCTGCAGTTGCTAAAAATGGTCTGCCTAAAATAATAGGAATCAAAGAATCTTCGTCTATGTCAATCACAACAAAGTCAGCAGGTATAAAAAATTTTCCTACCTTAATAGGAACATCCTCTAAAATTCCTATAGGATATTTGACAGATCTATCAGCCAACTGTAAAGACATCCTAGTAAGTTTTAGCTCACCCAATCCTAAGTTTTCAGTAATAGATAATGGCATTAAACTCACACTTGCTCCTAAATCACATAATGCTTTATCTATATTCATGTCACTAATCATACAAGGAGTAGAGAAACTACCTAGATCTTGGAGCTTGGGTGGAAGCTTCCTTTGAATTAGAGCACTGCACTCTTCAATAAGTGCAACTGTACCATCTTCTTCCAGTCTTCTTTTGTTGGACAAAATGTCCTTTAGGAACTTCGCATATGTGGGCATTTGCTGCAAAGCATCTGTGAAGGGAATATTAATATACAATTTCTTTAAAACATCAAGAAACTTACCAAATTATTTGTCTAATTTTGCTTTAGCTAAGCGCTGAGGAAATGGAATAGGAGGTTGATATGGCTTAACGTCCTCCTTCTTTTCTTGTGGTTTCTTCTCTTCAATCACTGGGTAAGATAAAGATTCATCCACTTTCTTTTCATCCTTTCCAGTCTTGCCAACTAGCCCATCATATTGAGTTCCACTCCTGAGAGTGACAGCCATGGTTTGGTTTGATGGTCCAGCTTCAGGTTTTCCAGGAAATGTTCCTGGTGCTCTTGTATAATAAAAAGCTTGTTGGGTAATCTGATTTTCCAATATTTTATTATGGGTGGCAAGAGAATCCACTTTTAAAGCTAAGTTCTTTATTGCCTTAGAAAATTCATCATTTTGTTTAAGTTGAGTAGCTATAAATGTCTCCATCAAGGATTCTAGCTTTGATTTTTATGGAATATAGGATCCTTGTTGAGGTTTGTAATTACTTTGATTACCTTGGAATGGAGGTGGCCTATTTTGGAAGCCAGGTGGACCTTGTGGAGGTCTATAGTTATTTTGAAAATTTCCACCATAGTTTCCAATAGCATCCACCCGATGCATTTCTTGTTTGATTAAGGGTCATTGTTAAATGGCAGTTTGTAGCTCCATGTCCTGAAACACCACAAACTTCACAAACAATATTAGTAGCACCTGTTGACCCTATTTTATTAAGTTTTAATGTTAATTCTTCAACTTTGGCAGAAAGTAGGGAAAGAGCATCAACAAAGTACTTACCTAGTGTTTTAGCAGGTAATCCTCTCTCAGAGTTCCACTGTTGAGTGTCTTGAGCTATTTCCTCAATCAGGTTTTGAGCTTCATCAATATTTTTACTCATGAAGGCTCCTCCAGCTGTAGTATCTAAAGAGATCTTTTGTGTGGAAGTTAGTCCATTATAAAAAATATGGATTGTCAACCACCTTTCTATCCCATGGTGAGGACATTCTCTTAGCAACTCCTTGTATCTTTCCCGGGCTTCATATAAGGATTCATCATCTTTTTATGAAAAATTATTTGTTTTCTTAATAAATCAGTTTTATTTCTTGGGTACCACTTATTGATGAAAGCACTGGATAGTTGTTCCCAAGTCGTGATGGATCCTTTAGGAAGAGAATATAACCACGTTCTCGCTTTATCTCTTAAGGAGAAAGGGAAGAGTCTCAAGCGAATGGCATCATTGGTGGCTCCATTCATTTTTAAGGTGTCACAGTATTCAAGAAAGATTTGAAGATGAAGATTTGGATCTTCGGAGGGTAATCCTCTGAATTGGTTCTGCTAAACCATAGAGAGTAGTGAAGGCTTCAATTCAAAATTGTTAGCCTCTACTGTGGGTCTAAGGATGCTAGACCCTCTTCCATTTGTACTTGGAGCAGCAAAATCTCTTAAGGCTCTGTTTTGGTACGCCATTTGTTTTTCTTTTTCTTGTTTTTATTGTTTTCTCAAAGCTCTAAGGGTACGTTTTATCTCAGGGTCAAATCCTAAGTTTAGATCGACACAACGACTTTGTCGCATAAAAAGAAAATAAATGACAAATAAAACAAACAATCATAAAAACAATAACAGATACACAGAATAAAGAACAAAATACAAAATAACAACAGAATAAAAATAAAAATACAGAAAAATATAAAAAGAAACAAACAAAACAAATAAAATAAAATAAAAATATTAACAAGTATGATCAAATCGAATTTTAATATTGCCGATATTTGAGGGACAACAGTCCCCGGTAACGGCGCCAAAAACTTGACAGGGCCCGCAAGCGCACGGGTTATGTCGCGTGATACAAAAGATTATCGTCTCCACAGGGACTGTGTTCAAAGTACCAGCATATTCAAATTTAATTATCCACACAATTGATTTTTAATGTTTTTGTAAAATAAAACACAAAATAAAGTTGCACAGAATACGAATAAATAAACAAAATTTTCTAGACACTTCAAAATCAGAGTTGAGAGTATCTTGAGATTTCGGGGGATCAAGACTCTATTTTATGTTAATGAATTTTAACTTTTCATAAATAAGAATCGAATTAAGTTTTCCAAAGCGGATTTTCCTTAAGCTAATTAATATGTTCCTCTCGGAATCCTATTAATGTACCTAACTTATAGAGAACAACGTTCAATCCCTAAGAAAGACCCATTATCGTTTTGTGAAAATCCCTTATTGATTCCCCAAAAGATTTTGATTACTTTCACGGTTTTACCATGGTCACAAAAAGTATTTCAAACCTTAGGCTTAGTTCAAAAACTTCCCAGTAACAATAAATCTCTCGATTCTATTAATTACTTAAACTTACTAATATACCTGCAAGTATACAGTTTTATCACTTAGGTTCTTGTTAGGAATCACTAAGAGCATTGAATGAATCGATTCCTACACTTCTTGAATCGATTCCTGGCTTTTCAAACATGAATGAATCGATTCCTATAAGGGGGGAATCAATCCCCAGCCCCATGAATCGATTCCCAATGGCCTTGAATCGATTTCTTGATTATGTTTCACATGGGAGTTAGGTTTTTAGGGGTTAAAGATTTAGGGTTTAGTGTTTTGTAGTTAGGGTTTAAGGTTAGGGTTTAAGGTTTCGGTTTTGGGGTATGGGGTTTAGGGGTTTGGGTTTAGGGGTTAGGGTTTGTGGTTTTGGGTTTTGGGTTTTGGGTTTTGGGTTTAGGGGTTAGGGGTTAGGGTTTAGAGGTTATGGTTTTGGGGTTTGGGGTTTAGGGTTTAGGGTTTATGGGTTAGGGTTTGGGGTTTGGGGTTCTGGGTTTAAGGTTTGGGGTCTAGGGTTAGGGGTTAGAGTTTTGGGGTTAGGGTTTAGGGTTTATGGTTTATGGTTTAGGTTTTATAGTTTAGGGGTTAGGGGTTTTGGGGTTAGGGTTTAGGGTTTGTGGTTTAGGGTTTAGGATTTAGGGTTTGGGGTTTAGGGTTTTGGGTTTGGGATTTAGGGTTTAGGGGTTAGGCTTTAGGCTTTAGGCTTTAGGCATTTATGGGTTAGGGTTTAGGGTTTGTGTTTTAGGGTTCAGGTTTATGGTTTGGGGTTTTCGGTTTACGGTTTAAGGTTTTACGTTTAGTGTTTTGGGTTTAGGGCTTAGGGTTTAGGGGTTATGTTTTAGGGTTATGGTTTTAGGGGTTAGGGGTTTAGGCTTTAGGCTTTAGGGTTAGGGTTTAGGGTTGGGGATTTAGGGTTTAGGGTTTAGGATTTAGAGTTTTGGATTTAGGGTTTAGGGTTTGGGGTTTGAGGTTTAGGGTTTAGGGTTTAGGCTTTGGGGTTTAGGGTCTAGGGTTTATGGTTTAGGGTTTAGGGTTTAGGGTTTATTGTTTAGTGTGTAGGGTTTAGGGTTTGGGGTTTAGGGTTTAGGTTTATAGTTTAGGGTTTAAGGTTTGGTGTTTAGGGGTTAAGGTTTAGGGTTTGGTGTTTAGGGTTTCAGGTTTAGGGGTTCAGGGTCTAGTGTATATGGTTTAGGGTTTAGGGTTTAGGGCTTGGGGTATAGGGTTTAGGGTTTGTGATTTAGGGTTTGGGATTTAGGTTTTAGGGTTTACGGGTTAGGTATTAGGGTTTGGGGTTTTAGGTTTAGGGTTTAGGGTTTGGGGTTTAGGGTTTGCAATTTAGGGTTTATGGTTTAGGGTTTATCATCTAGGGTTTAGGGTTAACAGGTTAGGGGTTATGGTTTAAGGTTTAGGGTTTGTGTTTTGAGGTTTATGGTTTAGGGTTTGGGGTTTGGGGTTTAGGGTTTGGGGTTTATGTTTTAGGATATAGGGTTTAGGGTCTAGGGTTTAGGTTTTAGGGTTTGTGGTTTAGGGTTTGGGATTTAGGGTTTAGGGTTTAGGGTTTAAGGTTTAAGGGTTATGGTTAAGGGTTTAGGGTTTATGGTTTAGTGTTTAGAATTGGGATTTAGGGTTTAAGGTTTAATGTTTATGGTTTAGAGTTTGTGATTTAGGGTTTGGGATTTAGGGTTTAGGTTTGGGGATGAGAATTGGGATTTAAGGTTTAGGGTTTAGGGTTTATGGTTTAGGGTTTAAGGTTTAGAATTTGGATTTAGGGTTTAGGGTTTAGGGTTTAGAATTGGGATTTAGGGTTTAGGGTTTATGGGTTAGGGTTTAGGGTTTAGTGTTTAGCATTTACAATTTATGGTTTAGGGTTTAGGGTTTAGGCTATGGGGTTTAGGGTTTAGAGTTTAGGGTTTATGGTTTAGGGTTTGGGGTTTGGGGTTTTGGGTTTTGGGTTTTGGGTTTAGGGTCTAGGGTTTAGTGTTTAGGGTTGGGGTTTAGGGTTTATGGTTTAGGGTTTAGGGTTAAGGGTTTAGGCTATGGGGTTTAAGGTTTAGGGTTTAGGGTTTAGAGTTTAGGGTCTAGGGTTTAGGGTTTGTGGTTTAAGGTTTAGGATTTAGGGTTTAGGGTTTAGGGTTTAGGTATTAGGGTTTGGGGTTTGGGGTTTAGTGTTTAGGGTTTAAGGTTTGGGGTTTAGGGTTTAGGGTTTAAGGTTAGGGTTTAGGGTTTAATGTTTGTGATTTAGGGTTTAGGGTTTAGAATTTAGATTTAGGGTTTACGAGTTAGGGGTTCGAATTGAGGGTTCAGGATTTGGGGTTTAGGGTTTGGGGTTTGGGGTTTAGGGTTTATCATTTTTTGGTTTAGGGTTAAGGTTTAGGGTTTAGGGTTTAGGGATTAGGGTTTGGGGTTTGGGGTTTAGGGTTTAGAGTTTAGAATTTGGATTTAGGGTTTACGGTTTATTGTGTATGGGTTTTTGGTTAGGGTTTAGGGTTTGTGGTTTAAGGTTTAGGGTTTAGGGTTTGAGGTTTAGGGTTTAGGGTTTAGAGTTTGGGGTTTATGGTTTAGGGTTTGGGGTTTAGTGTGGGGGGTTTATGGTTTAGGGTTTTGGGGTTAGGGTTTAGGGGTTATATGTTAGAGTTTAGGGTTTTGGGTTTGTGATTTAGGGTTTAGCGTTTATGGTTTGGGGTTTAGGGTTTAGGGAATAGGGTATAGGGTTTACGGTTTATGGTTTAGGGGTTGGGATATAGGTTTTAGGGTCTAGGGTTTAGGTTTTAGGGTTTGTGGTTTAGTGTTTGGGATTTAGGGTTTAGGGTTTAGGGTTTAAGGTTTAAGGGTTATGGTTAAGGGTTTAGGGTTTATGGTTTAGTGTTTAGAATTGGGATTTAGGGTTTAAGGTTTAATGTTTATGGTTTAGAGTTTGTGATTTAGGGTTTGGGATTTAGGGTTTAGGTTTGGGGATGAGAATTGGGATTTAAGGTTTAGGGTTTGTGGTTTAGGGTTTAAGGTTTAGAATTTGGATTTAGGGTTTAGGGTTTAGGGTTTAGAATTAGGATTTAGGGTTTAGGGTTTATGGGTTAGGGTTTAGGGTTTAGTGTTTAGCATTTACAATTTATGGTTTAGCACTAGTGGAAAAAATGGATATAACAACGGGGATATATTCACGGGTAGAAGAGGATCAGTGATAAAAACATGCGCGGTGGCATTTTTGAAATTATAAGGTGAACGTTATAATCAGAGAAAACTATATATCCACGGTTAACATCATAACCGTGAACGTATCCATCAATATATATTCACGGTTGATAAGTCAACCGTGGATATATAGTAATATCGACGGTTGTGTGCACAACCGTGAATATATATTGATGGATACATTCACGGTTATGATGTTAACCGTGGATATATAGTTCAGGTTTTAGGGTTTAATCACTGGGTACTGTATGTCCACGGTTGTTTCTATAACTGTGAATATAAATTTAATATTTATCCACGGTTGGGATAGTAACCGTGGATATATAGTTAACATTTATCCACGGTTGTTTGTTAAACCGTGAATATATGTGTAATATATTCACGGTTTCAAGGGGAACCGTGAATATACATCATTTCTGAAACTTCAAAAGCCGCGCCTTTCATTCTTTTTTCACTTTCTCTTCTTCTTCGCGCTGGTTATCGTCTTCTTCCTTGAGTTTGTTCTTTGCTGTTCGTGTTCACTTGCTTCTTCCTTCTTTCGTTCGTGTCATCTTCGCACCATTTTCAAGTAAGTGCTCCATTACCCTTCTTCTTCGCTCACTGCTGGTGTACTTCGTTATTATGCTCTGCCTTGTTTGTGGAACCTATTTCATTGTCTCTGTCTCTATGTTGTACTAGTGATTAAGTTTGGTTAAGCTTGTTTTATTGTGCCAACATTTCATTGTCTCTGTCTCTATGTTGTCAAACTCTTGAGTTAAGTTTTAAACTCCTACCAGTTTATAATACCTAGAATCGAGTGGACTATTGTGTATATGTTTTTTTAATAAACTAGAATAAACTTGGTAAACTGTTGCACAGTCCCCTGTATAGTCAAACTTGGTAAACTGTAATCGGCAATTGACACTTGCTAGTAATCCCCTGTATAGTGAAATTTTCTGTTTAGTTTTTACTTTTTAATCTTTGGTTGATTCTATGGTTTAGAATCAGTAACATTTGAAAGATTATTTTATAGGACCAAGAAACTGAAATGGATGGCTACAATCTCTTTGCTGTTTTGTTTTGGTATCAGTAATAAAATTCAGGCTCTCCTCCAAAATAAAAATTCATGTTCTTTAAAATCTAGAATTAATTCTTACTTAAAATCTGAACTTAGTTAGACTCAATGCATCTATGTTAAAATAGCTAAAGTTGTTAAAATCTTCCCATTCTAATAACTCTACCATTTTTAGCTGATTTTTTGTTTGACCATTTTTTAAACCAAACTAACAATGTTTTAACAACTTTTTTAATGATCTAAGCTTCGACCAAAAAAAAATATGATCTAAGTTAGATATATCATAAAAGATTTCATTGTAAGTTAGATATATCATATTCTCCATTAGAATAACCAAAGTCATTACCATCAAGTTTTTAATGTTACCTCACACATGATCTATACAATTTAATGTTACATTCTGAATACACAGGGCCTAATAAGGTTCAAGTTAGATATTTTTAAATGGAAAATTTTCACTTCATCATTGTTAACCATTCCCTTGAAAACATTTTCCATTTATGAATTTTGTTTTGTTGAAGTTTAGTTTAAAATTTTGATATTTTATTATTAGATTTTTGAGTTGAGTTGTAATCAAAAGTTACATTTCACCTATATAATGTTATTGCTGTTATTGTTGGTTGCTCGTATATAATGTTATTTCTGTCTATTGCATGCATGTGGTTTTCAATCTTGCAAACTCGTAGGCTCATACTAGTTACTAGTTAACTAGTTAACTAGTATGAAAGTTGTTGTGCATATGAGTGAACCGTAGTTCCCCGTTTGAGATTCGACACAAATGGTCATTAAATCAATTAATGTCATTGTTTGTGTTGAATCTTGAATTGTCCGTTTGGACAGTTTGGGATGAACAATTATTTTTTATACGTCATTGTTAGTATATACAAGTTAGGAGTTATTTTAAAATTTGATAAAATTTCGGTAACTTGTATTTTGTGTTGTTCTCTGGGTGCATATTTGGTTGTGGTTGAATTTGATTTGACCACTCTCATTTTGTGTACTTAGAGACCAATGCGAAATGCTGCCGAAATTTCATCAAATTTTAAACTAAGTCCTAACCTGTATATATGAATGACGTATAAAAATAATTGTCATGCTGAATGGGTATAGGACCACCACCTTTGTATAAAAAGTGAGGTTGATCATAGCACCTTGTAAACAGTTGGTATGGATCGGAGTTGGATTTCTGCGTCACGCCTAAGTCTGGAGTACGAGGGGGGAGTTGAATCATTTATAGAATTCGTAGCGAGGAATGCAGTGGGGGTGAATGGAAAGTATTTTTGCCCTTGTGTTAAATGCTTCAACCTGCGTCGGGTAGACTTGGAAGAGGTGCGAGAACATCTACTGTGTGACGGTTTTCTACGTAGTTATACGCGTTGGATATGGCATGGTGAAGATGTGGTGGTGCCAAGTAACAGCTCTCAGACTAAAAATCGAAGCCCGATGCATGACAACGATGTCGACATGGATGACCGACTCGAGGATATGATCCGTGATGTAGGGGTAGAAGGTTTTAAGAAAGCTCATGTATATACAACTCTGTGTCAGGACTCTGAGCAGCCGTTGTATCCAAACTGCATCAATTTCACGAGGTTATCAGCTGTTTTGCGGTTGTTTAATTTGAAGGCCATAAACGGGTGGACGGATAAAAGTTTCACTGACTTACTGAAGTTGTTGAAAGAAATGCTCCCAGCTGGAAACACCTTGCCGAAAAGTAACTATGAGGCCAAAAAGGTGTTGTGTCCTATGGGTTTGGAGTATGAGAAAATACATGCATGCCCAAATGATTATGTATTATTCCGGGGTGAATTAGAAATGCTGCATCGATGTCCTAGATGTGGGGTGTCACGGTATAAGAAGAAAGAGGCGGATTCTGATGAGGTATGCACTAAAGGGTCTCCTGCAAAGGTGTTGTGGTATCTACCTATAGTTCCAAGACTAAAGCGTCTGTTTGCCAATGCAGATGATGCAAAACTTATGAGATGGCATGCTGATGAGAGGGTTGTTGATGGACTACTTAGGCATCCGGCCGATGGGTCGCAATGGAAGAAAATGGATAGGATTTTTCCAGAATTTGCCAATGAACCAAGAAATGTTAGGCTTGCACTAGCCACAGACGGCATGAACCCGTTTGGTAACCTGAGCACAAACCATAGTTCGTGGCCTTTTTGTTGTTTGTTTGCAACTTGCCGCCATGGTTGTGCATGAAGCGAAAATATGTGATGTTATCAATGATGATTTCTGGTCCACGACAACCAGGGAACGACATTGATGTATATTTAACTCCATTGGTTGAAGACCTCAAAAGGTTGTGGGAAGACGGGGTTGAAGTGTTTGATGGGTTTACCGGGCGATCATTCAAATTGCGTGCCATGTTATTTTGCACAATCAATGACTTTCCAGCGTATGGTAACTTATCTGGGTACAGTGTGAAGGGTCATAAAGCTTGTCCAGTATGTGAGGAGGGGACTAGTTCTGTGCGGTTGCATCATGGCAGGAAAAATGTTTATCTTCGACATCGAAGGTTTCTTAAAACGAATCATCCGTTTCAAAGGTTGAAGAAGTCGTTTAACGGTGCCCAAGATTTTGAAATGGCTCCTCCACCACTATCTGGTCGCCAGGCATATGAAAAGGTGAAGGACGTCAACGTGCAATTTGGTAAGTGTGAAAAACAGCACCCGACACAAAACAACTGGAAGAAAAGGTCAGTGTTTTTTGACCTGCCATATTGGAGGGAGCTTGATGTAAGACACTGCATTGATGTAATGCATGTGGAGAAGAATGTGTGCGACAGTTTAGTTGGTACACTCTTAAACATACCCGGGAAGACTAAAGATGGCCTAAACTCGCGTATGGACTTAGAGTTGATGGGTATACGTCAAGATTTGCATCCACAATCAAAGGGCAAAAGAACATATTTGCCTCCAGCATGTCATACGTTATCAAGAAAAGAAAAGCAAAGTCTGTGTGAATCGTTACGAAGTGTGAAAGTTCCGTCTGGTTATGGCTCCAACATCAAGTCTTGTGTTTCCATGAAAGATTTAAAGTTAATTGGGTTGAAGTCACACGATTGTCACATGTTGATGCAGCAGTTTCTGCCTATCGCCATTCGTGACATTCTTCCTAAAAATGTGAGAAATGTCATAACAAGGTTGTGTATGTTTTTCAATTCCATATGTTGCAAGGTAATCGTGCCCGGCGAATTGGATGTGTTGGAACAGGAAGCATCACTTATATTATGTCAGCTTGAAATGTATTTCCCGCCCTCTTTTTTTGACATAATGGTCCACTTAATCATCCATTTGGTGAGAGAGGTCCGTTGTTGTGGTCCAGTGTTCCTCCATTGGATGTATCCCGTTGAGCGATATATGAAGATATTGAAAGGGTATATGAAGAACCAACGTCGTCCTGAAGCTTCAATTGTGGAAAGATATATTGCAGAGGAAGCAATTGAGTTTTGCACTGAATACATGTCACATGCTGCAAGCATTGGTATTCCAACGACCCGTCATGAAGGGAGATTGGATGGGAAAGGAACGATTGGAAAAAAAGTGAAGAGCATGCCACGTACTGATGTCCTTCAGGCACATTTGTATATTTTAAACAACACGGACGACGTGCAACCGTATCTAGCCACACACAAGGAGCTAGTCAAGAAAAACAACCCTAAAATGACTGAAAAGTGGTTGTTGAATGAACACAACAAGAGTTTCATGCAGTGGTTCCAAAAGACCGTCCTGAAAGATGCATCTGCATCCTCGACATTACATCGACTAGCACAGGGCCCGAACTTTGATGTCCTCACCTTTTGTGGGTATGACATAAACAACTATTCGTTTTATACAAGGACACAGGATGAAAAGAGTACAAATCAAAACAGTGGAGTGATGGTTGTGGCTCAGTCAATGCATTTCTCAACTGCAAAGGACAACAACCCTGTGATGGCGGAGTCATGCTACTTTGGTGTGATTGAAGATATATGGGAAGTTGATTACGGTCCCTTCACCGTTCCTGTGTTTAAATGCAAATGGGTTGACAATAAGAACGGTGTCACAACTGATGATTTAGGAGTTACGTTGGTGGACCTCAACAAGATCGGGCATAAGGAAGAACCATTCATAATGGCAACGCAGGTGAAGCAAGTTTTTTATGTGGCTGACCCAGCTGACAAACGGTGGTCAATTGTTATCCAAGGTAGACACATTGGAGACCCCAATCTTGATATTGTGGACATTCCATCAACTACAACACGTATTCCAACATCTATCGTGGAACATGACATAGATGATGTAGTTGCCAGTCGTCATGACCACCATGAGGGCTTGTGGGAAAATATTTCATCTTAATAGGGTATTAATCTTGTTGGTGATTCATTTCATTACATGTTATATTAGTTATTCGTTGTTTTAAATGTTATATTAAATATTTGACAGTTTTTTTCCTTGTTTGGACAGATACTCATGGCTGACCAGGATGGACGATCCAGGTCCGACTCACAGGCCAGTGGTTCCTCTGCTCGGAAGAGTAGAGGTGTTACCCGGATGCCAGACGTCGCACGTAGGCGTCACCGGGGAGAGAGGCCAGTTGTTGACATGGATGTCAACAGCGGCCGATTTAGTGGACCGCATGCCACGAAGCTTAGCAGTTATCTGGGGGTTGTGGTACGGTCGAAGGTGTCCATCATTATCCCCGACTGGGATAGTGTCGAGGAGGTGGTGAAGAACCAGCTATGGAGTGATGTTCTGGTAACTTATGTATTATTTAAGTTTTATTTTAGTGTATTATTTCATGTAACTCTTAATAAGGACTCCTTTATGGACTAACTCCTTTCATGTAGGATTCTTTTGAGATACCATCTTCCGACATAGCGAGGAGGAAGGTCCTCGGTATCATGGCTGAGCGATGGAGGTCGTTCAAATCCATACTCACCACGAGGTATATTGAACTTTAAATTCTTAATCAACGCTTCACCAAATTATGCCAATCCTTAGTTTAAATGTACCTTTCATTGTAGGTATGTATTCGGGGACGACCAAGGAAAGTTCCCTGGAGAGAAGTATCCATTCATCGATCAGGAGACCTGGGATGCTTTTGTTGCATCTAGACATTCTGCCGAGTTTTAGGTACATTGGTTTTTAGATGATTAAATAATATGTATAATTTATACGGCTAACTGTGAATATTTTTTTTCTTGTTGTAGGAGACCAGAAAGAAAGCCAAGGAGACTAGGAAGCTAAATGACTGCCCACACACACTGTCACGTGGCGGTTACCGTAGGTTGGAGGAGCGGCTGGCACAGGAGAGGCTGAGTCAGTGTCAAACTGACACTGGTATTGTGGATCCCCCTTCCCCACCTGCGCGCCACGACAAATGGAAGCGGGCTAGGATGAAGAAGAGTGGGGAATACACTTCCTCACAGGCTCAGGAGGTTGCCTCACGGATAGTAAGTATTCCCCTTTATATCAGTGTCTGTTTTTCAGTTTACGTGAAGGAAGTGAATACTAACTTGTTTGGTTTCAGGATTCCTTGGTTGAGCAATCAACCCAAGGGTCTTTCGTAGCCCATGGACGGGAGGATATATTGACTACCGCCATTGGCAGGCCAGAGCACCCAGGAAGAGTGCGTGCTATTGGTCGAGGTGTAGGTAAGTGCTAACTAACTCTATGCCTTCATTTTGTTATCTGTTAAACAATTATGGGCTAATCATTCACATTTTACAGGCCTCCGCGCCTATTACGGTGCTCCCGACCCTGCCCCATCCCTTGAGCAAATAGTGGAGCAAAAGGTGGCTGTTGTGAAGGCTGAGTACCAGGAGGAGATATCTAGGCTCCACCAGGAGATGGCCCGATTCAGGGAGGAGATGAAGGCCTCACTCAGCCACCACCAGGAGACTACTACACCAGCCAGCGACCCACAGGTTAGATTCTTTATTTATTTTCCTCAATTTTATTGTTTGTAATCACTTTCATTGTTGAATAACTTCTGCCTGATGTGTAAATATGTAGGTACGGAAGGTTAGCACTAAGGGGTCGTGCACTGCGGCTGACCCTGAGGATGACGGGGTCGAGCCACCAGACACCCGTCAATGTGACCTGTTCATTGACGGGTCGGAGGAGCCAGTTGCCACTGGTATGGTGCACAACTTAGGCCCTGTGGTTCACCATCAGACATTACCTGATGGTATGTCCAGGGTCTCGGTTGTGCTCATCCTTGAGGAGGATGCTGCTGTGCCAGTGGCAACTCAGGAGGTGAAGACCGTCGGTCAGGCGGTGGGCCACTTTCTGATGTGGCCCAACAGACTTCTGGTGATTGCCCCTGGACAGGTAAAAACCCTAAACACTAACTAGCTTTATTTCCTTGTCAATTATGGTACAAAATGTGATGGTTGTCAATTGTTCAACAGGAACAGCCATTGAAGAAGCCAGACCCGGCCAAGGATCCCGTCCGGATGCTATGGCGCATCGGGTATGAGGAAGCTAACGACACTGTTCAGGTCCCATGGCAGCCACTAGTGTTCGGCCATCCCAGTGCTTTTCCAGTTTACGTTACAAGTTCTGACATTTGTGACATTATTACGGGGACGTCGATGCTGAACGGCTCCATCTTGCAGTTGTGGGAGCTGTAAGTATATCCTTGTGTTGTCCAATTTTTTCATTATACAAGTTATTTGTCGCTAACCATGTCTTACCTTGTTTAGGTATCTGGCAAAACTCTCAGTGGACTTGGGTTTCCAAGGAACTTACGGTTTCTTAGAGCCCTCTCTCATACAGAAGCAAGGAAACACCTCGCAGAACACCCAGACATACATCCAGAATTGGATGTTTGAGTCTGAGAAGTCTATATACATGGGCCCCTATCATAAAGGGTAATACTCTATTCCATAATTATTGTTATGATATTTTGCATTTTGAAGTCTCAGTTATCACTCGTAACTGCAGGGCTCACTGGACGCTTCTGGTGATCTGTCCGAAGGACTATCTTGCTCTGTACTTTGATAGTTTGCACAAAACAGCTCCACAAGACCTGAGAGATATAGTAGACCGGTAAGTTCATCCCTAAACAATAACCATAAATTCAATTACATCATTTTTAGAACTATACAATTCTAACTTATCTTATGTTTTGTTTGACGCAGGGCGGTGGTTGGATACAATGTACTGATTGGAAACAAGCACAAAGGAAGAACAGTTGTATGGGTGTACCCAAAAGTAAGTTAATCGTATTCATTCAAATCTTCAGTACATGTTTTTTAAGTTCCGAATTCACTTATTCTATACTATATGTCCATTGTAGTCTTACAGGCAGAAGGGTACCTTTGAGTGTGGCTATTTCGTCATGCACACTATGCTGACCATTGTCCAACATCATTTAGTAGATGGATGGACAGAGGTAATTCTCATCACCGTGTCAATTTCTCCAATTTCATCAATTTCATGTAATAAATAAAGCTTTTGTTCTAATTGTTTTGTGCATTGTTTGCAGTACTTTAATGACCGGTCATATTTCCCAAAGGAACTTGTGGATGATGTTAGAAGGCAATGGGCCTCACACTTCATTGAACTTAGGCAAAGCTAGATATAGGATATTTATTCTTTTATATATGTATGTAGTAGGATTTAGGGTTTACTTTTATTAGATTACATTCAACTTAATTGTATATACTTTCATTTTTTAGGTTGTTATGAATTGATATAGAAAATAAATTGTTATATATATATATACATACGATTCTTTCGGCATAGTGTTGCTGTGGCATACTGTATACTGTACTGGCTTGTCTGAATGCAGGGTTGGGCAACGATAAAACAGAATGCATATTAAAAAAAAAAACCTCAGCATTTATTCACGGTTATGGCAACAACCATGAATAAAGACAAGATTTTTCCACGGTTACTACCATAACCATGGATATAGATACATTTTATCCACGGTTGTCCATCACAACCGTGAATATAAGTAGTTTGTAACTGAAACTAAACCATACTTATATTCACGGTTATGATGGACAACCGTGGATAAAATGTATCTATATCCACGGTTGTCCATCATAACCGTGAATATAAGTATGGTTTAGTTTCAGTTACAAACTACTTATATTCACGGTTTTGATGGACAACCGTGGATAAAATGTATCTATATCCACGGTTATTCTCGATAACCGTGAATATAAATAGTAAGTTATGTTCACAGTTGTTCTTAACCGTGATTAGATGTGATTTATTACCACGGTTGTTAACCGTGGTTAAAGACCATCATCTACTACCACGGCTTCAACAACCACGGTTCTTTAACCGTGAATAAAGGCCTTTTTTAACCGTGATTATATCCTTTTTTTCCACTAGTGTAGGGTTTAGGGTTTAGGCTATGGGGTTTAGGGTTTAGAGTTTAGGGTTTGTGGTTTAGGGTTTGGGGTTTGGGGTTTTGGGTTTTGGGTTTTGGGTTTAGGGTCTAAGGTTTAGTGTTTAGGGTTGGGGTTTAGGGTTTATGGTTTAGGGTTTAGGGTTAAGGCTTTAGGCTATGGGGTTTAAGGTTTAGGGTTTAGGGTTTAGAGTTTAGGGTCTAGGGTTTAGGGTTTGTGGTTTAAGGTTTGGGATTTAGGGTTTAGGGTTTAGGGTTTAGGTATTAGGGTTTGGGGTTTGGGGTTTAGTGTTTAGGGTTTAAGGTTTGGGGTTTAGGGTTTAGGGTTTAAGGTTAGGGTTTAGGGTTTAATGTTTGTGATTTAGGGTTTAGGGTTTAGAATTTAGATTTAGGGTTTACGAGTTAGGGGTTCGAATTGAGGGTTCAGGATTTGGGGTTTAGGGTTTGGGGTTTAGGGTTTATCATTTTTTGGTTTAGGGTTAAGGTTTAGGGTTTAGGGTTTAGGGTTTAGGGTTTGGGGTTTAGGGTTTAGGGTTTAGAATTTGGATTTAGGGTTTACAGTTTATTGTTTATGGGTTTTTGGTTAGGGTTTAGGGTTTGTGGTTTGAGGTTTAGGGTTTAGGGTTTGAGGTTTAGGGTTTAGGGTTTAGAGTTTGGGGTTTATGGTTTAGGGTTTAGGGTGTAGTGTGTGGGGTTTATGGTTTAGGGTTTTGGGGTTAGGGTTTAGGGGTTATGTGTTAGAGTTTAGGGTTTTAGGTTTGTGATTTAGGGTTTAGCGTTTATGGTTTGGGGTTTAGGGTTTAGGGAATAGGGTATAGGGTTTACGGTTTGTGGTTTAGGGGTTGGGATATAGGTTTTAGGGTTTAGGGTTTAGTGTTTAGGTATTAGGGGTTTAGGGTTTAGTGTTTAGGGTTTATGGTTTGGGGTTCGGGGTTTAGGGTTTAAGGGTTTAAGGGTTAGGGTTTATGGTTTATGGTTTGTGGGTTAGGGTTTAGGGGTTAGAATTTGGATTTAGGGTTTAGGGTTTATGGTTCAGGATTTATGGTTTGTGGTTTAGGGTTTAGGATTTAGGGTGAATTGAGTATTTTAAATTTTTGTGTGGAATCCCTTTCAAAACAGTTCTTAGTACACAAATGATGCAATATAAAAGATGTAATAATTATGAAGCACATATCATACTAAAATATTTTGAGTTGAAGAGACAATATTCAAGAATTGATTTTGATAAACAAGACAAGTTATTAGTTTAGGCAATTCTTGAAATACTTGGCATGCAATAATTAATTCCAATATAAATTTAACTCAACCAATTTCTAACAAATTAATTAATTTATCGAGTTACTAACAAGAATATTCTACTCAATTATACAATAATTAAACCTAACAATATTTAAGTCAATTAATTCAAGGATTTAATTTAAGCAATTTTAACATACCAATTTGTTATATATATTTTAGCATGCAATTTGAATTCACAATAATAAAGGAGTTTAAGGGAAGAGAGAATTTGTAAACCGATGTAACGAGTTTCACCACCCTGGTGTACGTCTCGCCTTCAAGCAACCCACTTGAAGGATTTCCATTATTGAAGTTTAGAGATAGAAGCTATGAACAATTACAGCTTCCTAGTGTCCTACACTCAAGAACTCAATTCTCACTAGCACAAGGTCACCCCACCCAATCTCTCAAACTCTCAATACTCAAAGGTTGAACCCCAACCTTTGTGACCACTCAACCTAGAGTGAATACCTTGGTGTTTTTGGTGTTTGGTTTACAAGAATTTTTCTCTTTCACTAGAGTAGATATACAACTTGAAACTCTCACAAAATAATAATAATTCTCATAGAGAGTCTATACAAATTTAAGCTCACTCAAAATATTTTCTCTCTAACTCTTAGCTAATTATTAAAGAGGAATTTGCAAATTAAGGACCAAGAGAGAAATGCAACGTTAAAGAGAAGGAAGAAGAAACAGAGGAAATTGCTTCTCTATTTTGGGACAAATTGAAAGCTTCTTTTCCTCTCCTATTTGTAGCCTCCAGGAGTATGGTGTTGGCAATATAAAATTGTCTCGACGTTGCAAATGGAGCATGGCTTGGGAAGTTAATTAATTCCTTCGATGCAGTGGAGTATGGAGCATGGAGTGCGTGCCTGCTTAGTGTATCGTTATGGTCACTATTAATGCGATGTAAGGCTATCTCTATATGAATTGATTCATCTTTCACTTGAATAGATTCCAAGCGTTATTTTTGGGCTTCTGACAGCGTGTGAATCGATTCCTCAAGGCTGTGAATTGATTCCTCTGTGACTCCATCGGGCATGAATCGATTCCTCTCCATATTGAATCGATTCCTTCGCCTTTTAATATGATTCCCTAGGCTAAATCACGTATGAATCGATTCGCTTTTGGTTTGAATCAATTTCTGCTTTCATTTTTCAAGTTTCTGGACCATAACAACGTGTGAATCGATTCCCCATGGTGTTCTTTATGCCATGAATCGATTCATCTCATTAAAATTACAATTTCCAGCCTCTGTCATCATGTGAATCGATTCATTTCACTATGCCTTGCATAATGAATCGATTCATGCACCTATTGCATGAATTTTGTGCTTTGTTTCACCCCTTTTTGATATGTGATCAATCATGGTTCCATTCCTTTGATCCTTAGGCACTTTGATGATTATTTTTCCCTGTTTTAAATCTCTATAACTTCCTTGAATCATTTCATTGGAATTCATTAATTTTCCATCATTAAACATAATTAATTTTTCCGTGACAGTTTATGTTTGATCTTGATTCTTCATTTGTTGTGTCATTATCAAAACCTACATCAACATATAAATACATTCTCCCCTTTTTTGATGATGACAACAAATGTTGATCTCTCAGGGTGTTAGTCTTATAACAGTTCAATTTCATGGCATAAACGACCCCCCTTACAAATATAATTTGATACCACATGATATACATATAATATCATGCAAGATAATATCTCCCCCCTTAATCATGCAATAGATACCAAAAATAGTTCATTCAATTTTCAGAGCATTGTGGTAGTGTAAGCAAGCATAATAAGCATAATAATATTTTCTCTTTTTAACAACATGCTATTCTTCTCCCCCTTTCTAATGGAAACATGATATCTCTTCACCTTTGGCATCATCAAAAATAAAACAATAATCATAGTAATTCTTAATCCTATCATATTAGTTCTCTCCTTTTTGGCATATATTATATTCTATTCTGTCTACTAATTGTTAGTCCTCAAATTTACAATAAAATCTTTAATAAAAATTTTGTAAAAATAATAAAAATTAGCTTAAATTGTTAGAAAATTAGGTTTTAAATTCAATAAATGGATGTTATTGGAAATAATCTGCCCTTGATCAATTTTCTCTAGTTTTGCAGTGAAAAAGTAAAGATTTTAAAGATCTGGAGAGCTAACGCGTAGCATCAACGCCACGCGTAGCGTGAGGATTTCTGATGCTAACGCTACGCGTCACAGCCATGCGTAGCGTCAAGAGCTACGTGGACACCATTTACAGGTGGTCAAGCACTCAGCCAATGACCCCTCCACTACCCACAAGTGTCCAAGCCGAATTGGGGGACAAGGCACATCTGTCTGGGCATGATTAATTAAAATAATTAAACAATAATGGCCACTTCGAGCTGATTAATGGAGGCTGAGTCAGGGACCTAACGCGTAGCGTCAGGCTGACGCGTAGTGTCAGAACCCTTCCTCAGCCCTATAAATAGGGTCATTCTCCACACTTCTAAGCATCCCATCCTACATTCTGAGTTCTCTTCTTCTCTTATACACTCGTGTTTGAGTGGTTCTTTTGTGAGTTTATAGTTCTAGAATAGTTTTCTAGATACTTGAGAGTGTTGTGTAGTATTATGATCGTTGTACCGTGAAGTTTCCATCACCTTTGTAATGTCAATCCCTGTAAGTTTGGTTTTTACTTTCACCATGTGTAACTAATTTGTTTATGTTGGAATTGGTGAACTAGTCTATTGATTATGATGTTGTGAATTAAATCTCTGCATGTTTATGATTCAAGTGCATGTTAGTATTTCAATCATTTATTAGTATGAATGTCAAACGGGAGAATGATTTTCATGCGTATTGAAACTTGTTTTATTAGTATGAATGTCAAACGGGAGAATGATTATTTATGCTTTATTAAAACTTGATTTAATAAAAGTAAAAGTTGGAATACCCATAATATGCCAATTACTTGGGATAGAATTGGTAATTATTGTTGCCATAAGGCCAGGACTTAATGCAAGTTTTTACTGAGAAAGGTCATGAGGGATCGGACTTTACGGTGAATACTTAGAATTTATATCATGAGGGATCGGTTATAATGACTTTAAGCTGCAATGACATGAACTTGATGATTAAATATGCATGTTTTTAGTTCCTCCATTGTTATTATAGATTAGGAATCCAAATTCCAACATAATTTGTTTATCTGTGCTTTATCCTCAGGTATCTTAGTTATTTTGCAACTAAACTTTTTAGATAAATTGTTATTTTGTTTTTATCACATGAACAACTCAGCTATGCAATCTTGTGAATATTGTATAAAATTGTATATAAATTATTCTTTTATGAATAGGTTTTGATAAATTTACCATAGTATCTAGAAAATTACTGTAATTATTGAACTTTCAATCCCAGTGGAACGATATCTAAATTTTGAAAACTACAAACGATTAGTACGCTTGCCAATTAAAAGACCCAACAGTAAAACAAAGTTAACAAGTTTTTTGCAACATTATAATCAGGTCTAACACTAATCCTTTCACTAATCTCTCCCCTTTTGGCATCATCAGAAAGATTATCATCTTAGTTATAATCTATGCCATCAACATATAAACTCATTTATTTGAATAAAAGAGATTTAGAGCAAGTATTTCATAGGAAGTAGAATTCAAATCAAAGCTCAAAACATGATCAATGATATATACCATTTTATTGCATACCACATGTTAATATCTAGAGTCAATAATCAATCACATAATTCATTAATCAAGTAAGCATATAATTGATTGCTAACTCATTTTTAATCATGTAGTTAATATCACTTTCAAGTAAGCATCACATGATTCTTTTCAATTAAGCACACATATAGTTCTCTTGATTGTTATCATTACTTGCACATTTGTTTAATAAGTCAAATATAAGTAAGCAAGTAATTTCCTCTATTAGGATAGGCAAATAAGCACATAATCATCTCAAATTAGCACATAATCTTCTCCTTTTTGGCATTATCAAAACACGCAAGGATATTCTTCCAAGTAAGCACATAGGAGAATAGAAATAAAATTGTAAGCATAAGTGCCATAGACATAATCATAAAGAGGTGAAATCAAGGATAATTATTAATGTGTATGCTCCCTCTTAAAACTTGTAATTGATACCACTTGTAGAATATACCACTTATTAATGTGTGAAACCTATTTAATCAAGTCTAATACTGCTTGTAGGTCAATTTAATCAAGTCTGTTACCAAATGTTATTAACACATGTAATTGGATACCAATTGTTAAGCTAATTGATACCAAGTGTTCAAGTTTGACACCATTTGTTTACTTCTAAAGAACATGATCTCCTTCTAAATAGATACCACTTGTTGAAATTTCACTTATATCTAGGTATTAGAGCAGAGGTGATATGATTAATACATCTTGTTGACTTACTCATGCAATTGTATAAGAATATATGCCAATATATCTATTTTTCCATATTTTATTATCTCAAATATTCTCTTCTTAACTAGTGCCTATGATGTTACATATAGGTCTAATCAAGCATTTACCTAGGGCACATATGTCTTTTATTTAAAAGCATATGATTGTACAAGAGAGTACATTTGACATAGATCATTTACAACACTTACAGATAAGTCACAGAATCATATCATGGTTATGGTGCAACTATAATGCAAGTTATATATTCATTGTAATCAATTAGTCATAACATATATGTCATACAACTTGTTATCTTAATGTTATTTATAATACCACTTGATGGATTTCCCAATTTAAGCTCTTGATATCACTTATTAACATTTAAGCATTTAGCACAAGATTGTTATCATTCAAGCATACATCATTCTTGATTCAATCAATAATTCTTTTCAAACTTAATGATGCAATACTTTCAAATTTCTTTTCACAATCAAGATTATGCATCATTAAACATACGGCGCAGATAAGAATTATAATGTCAATCAAGATATATACTAATTGCTCAAGCATGGTGTATTAAGGAAGATCATGTCATGCATTATCACATATCATGCATTGTTTCTTATTATTTCATGCATTGTCTCTTAATATACCATAATGCATAGATATTTAACATTAATCTCTTTTGTTCATGCCTATGTCGTTACTAGTCATGAAGTTAAAGTCTAGGCAATCACTTGTTATAACATACATAGAGCATACATACTTTCTTTTAGGCATTATCAAAAACAACATATAATTGCATAAAAACATTTTGCCTAAGATAAACAGCTTTGTAGATCATAGAAATAAGTTATAGAGGCATAACATAGTCCTAACGTAAAGCAACTGTAAAATTTGTCATAATCAATTTGTCATAACATTTTCTTGATATGAAGTTTAATGCCTACTTGTTATGAAAAGATACTTGCTTGTTAGGAAAATTGTAACATCCCAATTTAAAAATTAATTATCGAATGAAATTAAGCCATTAGAATAATAATTGCAAAGTGGAAAAATTACTTGTTAAGTATAATTAACTTGATTAATTTAACTTAAAAAAATAATGGCTGATTAATTGTAATTGAGTGTTAATGGCTGGCTGCTTGTGATTGGTGTGTAGCGTGAGTGGACTGATGTTCACGAACTCCCACCCGACTCTTCTTCTTTTCGTACGCATATATATATGTCTGAGCCACTGTTGTTATGCATTCTCTTCAGAATTCTCTTCGTGACTTCTCTTCTCTTCATTCTCTCTTCTCTTCTTCTTCTTCGCTCTTCTTCTTCTCCCCTGTTCTTTGTCCTCTGTTTCTGGAAACCCACAATGACGGTGCTGCAGAAGATTCATGTGTTTGAATGTGATAACAGGTACAAGGATTTTGATAATGACAAAACACTCTTGAAGAAATTCTTGCAAAAACAAAGACATGGAATCAGACCCAGAAATAGTGCGAAGCTAATCGATTAGGAAGCCCAGTCTAATCGATTAGGGTGATTCTGTTTTTAGAACAACTGTAACAGGACATAAGCTAATCAATTACAGCAATTGAAATAATCGATTAAAGAGCTACTGGAATTACAGTAATCGATTACACACATGACATAATTGATTACCAAAATCAAAAATGGCATTAAAAGCATCAGGTATAAAGGCTAATCGATTAAGGAAATTCATCCAATCGATTAGAAGGCTACTGGAAGTAAGCTAATCGATTACCAGGACTATATAATCGATTACGTAGCTGCGAAGCCAAGTTAAATGCATCAGGTATCATCTCTAATCGATTGCAGGCCAAGATATAATCGATTAGAAGCCCTCTGACTTGAAGCTAATCGATTACACATAAAGGGATAATCGATTACAGCATGATCTAGAATGAAAAATTCAAAGTGTAGTCGATTACAGCTCGAGGCGTAATCGATTACGAAAGTGGGAAAACACATATTAGTGGGAAACCAGCACATGTCTCCACCATTTCCTTCAGACCCCCACTATGTGCAACGACTAGGAAGAAGAAAGGCACTCCTCAAGCTCTCAAATGGCTCTATAAATTCAAGAGGAACTTAAGCACAAAACACACAACTAGAAGCTATCATTCTTCACTTGTTCTTGTGCTTAGTAAGCCATCTTTCTTGTATATTCTGAGTTTAAGTTTGTACATCCTCTCATCTTGAGAGTTAGAATTTGTGCGATCTTTCACTTGTACATCTACTCTATTAAGAGAGTCATTTCCTTGTAAACACTTCATCAAACACAAAGGTTTTCACTCTAGGATTGAGTGGTCACAAAGGTTAGGGTTCAACCTTTGGGTATTGAGAGTTTGAGAGATTGGGTGGGTTACCCTTTGCTAGTGAGGATTGAGTTCTTGAGTGTGGGACACTAGGAAGCTGCAATTGCTCATAGCTTGTATCTCTAAACTTCAATAGTGGAAATCCTCTAAGTGGGTTGCTTAGAGGCGAGACGTATACCAGTGTTGGTGGAACTCGTTATATTGGTTTGCAAGCTCCTCTCCCTTACTCTTTTACTTTCATATACTGCAATTGGTTAATTTGTGTTGATTGATTGTGAATTGCATACTTGAGCTTGTCTAATTTGATATATTTCAAATACTGCCCACCGAGTGTTTGTTAAATTGCTTCAGCTATATTTATCCTTGTGGTGCATTGCATACTATCTTTAACTTGACTTCACTTGCATATTCTTGTAAACTTGGATATAAAAATCAAGTTCAAAGGCATTCCAATCAAAGTTTTTAAAACTCAATTCACCCCCCCTCTTGAGTATTGAGGCCACTTGAACAACAAGTTGTATCAGAGCTTGACTCTTGGTAGATCAAGCTTAACAGCTTTAAGAGACTAGATGGCCTCAAGTTCTCATAACCTTTTTCCCGAGGGTGGTGCTATAAACAGACCTCCCGCTTTCAATGGGGAAGGCTATGCATTTTGGAAAGAAAGAATAAAAATCTTCATTCAATCTATTGATTTGAGAATTTGGAATGCCATTGAAAATGGTCCTTATATACCAATGCATACTATTGATAGTAAAAATGTTGAAAAACCTATGGATGAATGGACCAGTGATGAAGAAAAGAAAGTACAATATGGCTATAAGGCAAAGAATCTCATCACTATGGCATTAGGTCCAGATGAATTTTTTAGAATAATGACTTGTCAATCCGCTAAGGAAATGTGGGATACTCTACAAGTAACTCACGAAGGCACTAGCGATGTGAAGGACTCCAAGATTAGTACCTTGACAAGTCAATATGAAAGTTTTAGAATAAACTCGGGGGAAAACATAGTAGAAATGCAGAAGAGATTTACTCTTATTATTAATCATCTCATTACTCTTGGCAAAGTTTACACTAACAAAGAACTTGTGCATAAAGTTTTAAAAAGTCTTAGCAGGGAATGGCAACCACTTGTCACAGCCATAAAACAATCTCCAAGCATCAATGAGATGTCTCTTACAACACTCTTTGGGAAATTACAAGAGCAAGAGCAAGAACTAAAAGTCTTGAAGCTAGCGGAGGAAGAAGAAAAATCCTCCAAGAAGAAAGGCTTAGCTCTCAAGGCCACCTCTATACATGAAGAAGAATCATGTAGTGATCTTGATGAAGAAGAAGAATTTGGATTGTTTATAAAAAGATTTGGAAAGTTCATGAGAAACAAACGATTCCAAAGGAACTTCAAAACACAAGGTAAGAAATCTACACCTAATGAATCATCTTCCTCACCTAGTTGTTTTGAATGTGGGAAAGAAGGACACTTCAAGGCCGATTACCCAAATCTTAAAAAGAAGGGCAAAGAGAAAAAGGGAAGAAGAAGAGCTTATATCGCGTGGGATGAAAACGAGATAAGTAGCTCGGATGACTCAGAAAATAAAGAGGCAAACCTTTGCCTCATGACAAATCACCAAGAAGAAGATGATGAGGTAAACCTTCATGACCTTGATAAGGAAGAATTACTTAATGCCTTTAATGAATTGTATGAAAAATTTGTGAAAGTCTCTAATAGACTTAAGGTGTCTAGAAAAACTAGTGACACTCTAGAGATGCACCTTATGGAAGTGTTAAAGAGAATTATTATTTAAAAGAAGAACTAGAAAATGTTCAAACATGTTCTAAGAGTAAACCTTGTGATTTTGCTAAGAAATACATTGATCTAGAAAATAAAGTCCTAGATCTAAACAAAACTTTAGAAAGGTTTACAAATGGTAGAGATAATTTGAATGTACTTCTTGGAAACCAAAGATGCATGTTTGACAAAACCGGTTTAGGGTACAATTTCGTTAAAAAGGAAAAGCATTACAAAAACTTCTTTGTACCTCCTATGAAATCATCTTCGCCCTTTATGAAATGCAATCATTGCGGTTTTAAAGGTCATAACTCTTCGAATTGCAATGTTAGAAAATTAGGGCCAAAGGTTATAAGAAAGGTGTGGGTTCCCAAAGGGACATTACCACATGCTAACCTTAAAGGACCCAACTTAAAGTGGGTACCTAGTTCTCTAAACTGATTTTGTTTTGTAGGTATGCTTCAAAGCAAGCAACACCCACTGGTACTTGGATAGTGGCTGTTCAAAGCATATGACGGGAGACATAAGCAAGTTCACATCATTTACTCCTAAAAGAAAATGAAGCGTCACCTATGGAGACAACACCAAAGGAAGGATCCTAGGCATCAGAAATATTGGTAAGAATTCTTCCACATCCATAAGTGACATGTTGTATGTTGAAGGCCTTAAACATAATCTACTTAGCATTAGTCAATTATGTGACAAAGGATATAGAGTTTTGTTTGAATCAAATTGTTGCATAATTTAGCATAAGGTTAATAAGGAAATTAAATTTGTAGGCCAAAGAATCGATAATATTTACATGATTGACATGGATAGTTTGTCCTCAAATGATGTACAATGCTTCATGACTAGAGAGGATGAAACTTGGCTATGGCATAGGAGAATAGCTCATATACATGTAGACCATTTGAACAAACTTGTTTCTAAGGAGTTATTAATTGGTTTACCAAAGCTCAAATTTGAAAACAAATTTTGTGATGCATGTCAAAAGGGGAAACAAGTAAAGGCATCCTTTCAATCTAAAAACATTGTTTCCACACAAAGGCCTTTACAACTTTTGCACATGGATCTTTTTGGACCATCCAAAATCAAGAGCTTTGGTGGTAACTACTATGGTCTAGTAATTGTAGATGACTATTCTAGATATACATGGACCTTGTTTCTTGCTCATAAAAATGAAGCATGTCATGCATTCAAGAAACTTGCAAAGATTATCCAAAATGAGCAAAATTCTAAAATTACATCCATTAGAACCGATCATGGGGGAGAATTTGAAAATCAATCTTTTGAAAAGTTTTGTGAAAAACATGGTATTAATCACAATTTTTCAGCTCCTAGAACTCCACAACAAAATGGAGTAGCTGAAAGGAAAAATAGATCCTTGGTGGAGCTTGCAAGAACCATGTTAAATGAAAACAATATTGCAAAACATTTTTGGGCCGATGCGGTAAACACCGATTGTTATGTTATGAATAGATGTTTAATAAGGCCTATTCTAAAGAAAACCCCCTATGAACTTTACAAGGGCAGAAAACCCAACATTTAACACTTTTATATTTTTGGATGTAAATGTTTTGTGCTCAATAATGGAAAGGATAATCTAGGAAAGTTTGATGCCAAATCTGATGAGGCAATCTTCCTAGGGTACTCTCAATCTAGTAAATCTTATAGAATATTCAACAAACGCATGAATACCATAGAAGAATCCATTCATGTTAAATTTGATGAAAATAGCCATAACCCTCCGAGAAAGGAAGATGTTGATGACCTTGTAGGTACTCTTCAAGAATTGACCTTAGATGACAAGGAAGGAGAAATTAAAGACACAAATGCAGCAAAACATGAGGAACCACAACAATGGATCACTTTGAAGGATCATCCTCTAGACAAAGTCATAGGTGAAATGACAAAAGGTGTAAGTACTCGTAATGCAATTAGAAATACATGCAATCATTTAGCCTTTGTATCGTAAATAGAACCCAAATGCATAAATGAAGCTATTATTGATGAACATTGGATGTTGGCCATGCAAGAAGAGCTAAATCAATTTGAAAGAAATGAAGTTTGGGAGCTTGTGCCAAGACCCAATGATCACCAAATAATAGGAACCAAATGGGTATTTAGGAATAAAATGGATGAAAATGGTATTATTACTAGGAACAAAGCTAGGCTAGTAGCTAAAGGCTATAATCAAGAAGAAGGGATAGACTATGAAGAAACGTATGCTCCCGTAGCTAGATTAGAAGCCATAAAATTACTATTAGCTTTTGCTTGTTGTATGGATTTTAAGCTTTATCAAATGGATGTCAAAAGCGCCTTCTTAAATGGCTATATTCAAGAAGAAGTCTATGTAGATCAACCTCCCGGTTTTGAAAATCACAAATTTCCAAACCATGTTTTTAAATTAAGAAAAGCTTTATATGGTTTGAAACAAGCTCCAAGAGCTTAGTATGAAAGGCTTAGCAAATTTCTTTTAGAAAACAGTTTTGAAAGAGGTAAGGTTGACACTACCCTTTTTATAAAGCGCAAAAATAATGACATTCTTTTGGTACAAGTTTATGTTGATGACATAATATTTGGTGCTACTAATGAAATTCTTTGTAAAGAGTTTACCAAAATCATGCAAGATGAATTTCAAATGTCCATGATGGGAGAACTCACCTTCTTCCTTGGATTACAAATCAAACAAACTAATGAGGGAACGTTCATTAGTCAAACAAAATATTGCAAAGAACTACTCAAAAGGTTTGAAATGGACAAAGCAAATGAAATGGCTACACCCATGAGTACATCTTGCTACCTAGACAAAGATGAGAAGGGTAAGGATGTTGAAATAACTAAATACCGAGGTATGATTGGCTCCTTACTTTACTTAACAGCTAGTAGACCTGATATTATGTTTGCTGTGTGCATGTGTGCTAAATATCAAGCATGTCCTAAAGAATCACATCTCACTGTTGTGAAAAGAATTTTGAAATATCTTATGGGTACTCAAAATGTTGGTTTATGGTATCCCAAAGGCGTTGAATGTATTCTCATAGGATATTCTGATTCTGATTTTGCTGGTTGTAAACTCGATAGAAAGAGTACGAGTGGCACATGTCATTTACTGGGTAGCTCCCTTGTTTCTTGGCATAGCAAGAAGCAAGTAAGTGTTGCTTTATCCACAGCTGAGGCAGAATATGTTGCAGCTGGCAGTTGTTGTGCTCAAATCCTATGGATGAGACAACACCCTAAACCCTAAACCCTAAACCCTAACCCACAAACCCAAAACCCAAAACCATAACCCCTAAACCCTAAACCCGAAACCCAAAACCCTAAACCATAAACCCTAACCCCTAAACCCTAAATCCCACACCCTAAACCCTAAACCCTAAATCATAATTCAAAACCCTAAACCCTAAATCCCAATTCTCAACCCTAAACACTAAACCCTAAATCCCAAACCCTAAATCATAAACTCTTACCCTCAACCCAAACCCCAAACCCTAAACCCTAACCCAAACCCTAAACCCTAAACCCTACACCTTAAACCACAAACCCTAAACCCTAAACCCTAAAACCTAACCCTAAACCCTAAACCCTAAACCCTAAACCTAAAACCCCAAACCCCAAACCCTAATACCTAAACCCTAAACTAGAAACCCTAAACCCTAAAGACTAAACCACAAACCCTAAACCCTAAACCCAAAACCATAAACCATAAACCCCAAACCCCAAACACAAACCCCAAACCCTAAACCCTAAACCCCAAACCCCAAATCCCAAACCCTAAACCCTAAACCTTAAACCATAAACCTTAAACCCTAAACCCTAAACCACAAACCCTAGCCACTAACTCCTAAACCCTAAACCCTAAACCCTAAATCTAAATTCTAAACCCTAAACCCTAAACCCAATCATTAGACCCTAAACCCTACCCCAAACCCTAAACCCTAAACACTAAACCTTAAACCTTAAACCCCAAACTCTAATACCTAAACCCTAAATTCTAATTCCTAAAACCTAAACAGTAAACCCTAAACCCTAAACCACAAACCTTAACCCATAAACCCTAAACCCTAAACCCTAACCCACAAACCCTAAACCCATAAACCCTAAACCCTAAACCCTAACCCACAAACCCTAAACCCTAAACCATAACCCCTAAACCCTAAACCCGAGACCCTAAACCACAAACCCTAACCCCTGAACCCTAACCCCTAAACCTTAAACCCCACACCCTAAACCCTAAACCCTAAATCACAATTCAAAACCCTAAATCCCAATTCTCAACCTAAAACACTAAACCCTAAATCCCAAACCCTAAATCATAAACTCTAAACCCTAAACCCAAACCCCAAACCCTAAACCCTAAACCTTAAACTACAAACTCAAAACCCTAAACCCTAACCCTAACCCTAAACCCTAAACCCTAAACCCCAAACCTTAAACTCTAAACCCTAAACCTAAAACCCCAAACCTCAAACCCTAATACCTAAACCCTAAACCAAAAACCCTAAACCTTAAACCATAAACCCTAAACGCTAAACCCTAAACTCCAAACCCTAAACCCTAAACCTTAAACTCTAAACCCTAAACCACAAACCCTACACCATAAACCTGTAAACCCCAAACCCCAAACCCTAAACCCTAAACCTTAAACCACAAACCGTAAACCGTAAACCCCAAACCCAAACCCTAACCCCTAAACCCTAAACCCTAAACCCTATATCCTAAACCTTAAACCTTAACTCTTAAACCTTAAACCCTAAACCCCAAACCCCAAACCCCAAACCCTAAACCCTAAACACTAAACCCCAAACCCCAACCCCAAAACCCTAATACCTAAACCCTAAACTATAAACCCTAAACCCTGAATCCCAAATTCTAAACCATAAACCCTAAACCTTAAACCATATACCCCAAACCCTAAACCCTAAACCCTAAACCACAACCCTAACCCCTACTCGTAAACCCTAAACCCAAAACCCCAAACCCTAAACCCTAAACCACACATCCTTAACCACAAACCCCAAACCCCAAACCCTAACCCTAAACCTCAAACCATAAACCCTAAACCATAAACTCTAAACCCTAAACCACAAACCCTAAACATTAAACCCTAAACACTAAACCCTAAACCCTAAACCATAAACCCCATACCCTAAACCCTAAACCCTTAACCCCAAACCCTAAACCCTTAACCCCAAACCCTAAACCCTAGACCCTAGACCCCAAACCCTAAACCCCAAACCCTAAACACTAAACCCCAAACCTGAAACCCTAATACCTAAACCCTAGACCATAAACATGTTATTCATGTGGCCTCAATACTCAAGAGGGGGATGAATTGAGTGTTTAAAAAATTTCGCTTGTAATGCCTTTAAACTTGATTCCTTTTTTTACACAAGATAATAATATGCAAGAGATAACAAGTAAAATGCAAGTGCTAAGGTGAAATATGTGTAGAGGTTGCCATAACAAGTTATCAAACACTTGGTGTGCGGAAACTTAACTTAGCCAAATTAATCAAGTTCAAGCAATATGATCACAACCAAAACAATATACCAATCAAATGCAATAAGTAAATGCAAAAGAGTAAGGAAGAGAAGCTTGCAAACCGATTTAACGAGTTCCACCAACCCAGTGTACGTGTCGCCTTTAAGTAACCCACTTGAAGGATTTCCACTATTAAGTTTAGGTGCAATCGATTGTGATATAGGTGCAATCAATTATTAAACAAACAGAGACTTACTAATTGATTCTGACTTGGTTTGTAATCGATGATTAACAACACAGAACCTTTGTAATCGATTGATGCAGCCTTGTAGTCAATTAGGAAACTTACCTAATGCTTTTCATTCAGTTTCTAAGATGTGTAAACGATTAGCTAGCTTGGTGTAATCGATTATATAGCAAACAGAACCTTTACAATCGATTAGGCTTAATGTTCTAATTGATTATGTGATGGACAGAAGATGTGTAATTGACTAAGGTACCACAATAATCGATTAGGCTTCGTGTTTTTACAGGTCTGATGCTTGGACTGATGCTTGCCTCTTTTTCCTTACTATAATCGATTAGGCTTCATGTTTTTGCAGGTCTGATGCTTGGACTGATGCTTGCCTCTTTTTCCTTAGTTTTTCTTTACAGGTTTGTTAGTCCTCAAATTTACAATAAAATCTTTAATAAAAATTTTGTAAAAATAATAAAAATTAGCTTAAATTGTTAGAAAATTAGGTTTGAATTTCAATAAATGGATGTTGTTGGAAATAATCTGCCCTTGATCAATTTTCTCTAGTTTTGCAGTGAAAAAGTAAAGATTTTAAAGATCTGGAGAGCTGACGCGTAGCATCAACGCCACGCGTAGCGTGATGATTTCTGATATTGACGCTACGCGTCACAGCCACGCGTAGCGTCAGGAGCTACATGGACCCCATTTACAGGTGGTCAAGCACTCAGCCAATGACCCCTCCACTACCCACAAGTGTCCAAGCCGAATTAGAGGACAAGGCACATCTGTCTGTGCATGATTAATTATAATAATTAAACAATAATGGCCACTTCAAGCTGATTAATGGAGGCTGAGTCAGGGACCTGACGCGTAGCGTTAGGCTGGCACGTAGCGTCAGAACCCTTCCTCAGCCCTATAAATAGGGCCATTCTCCACACTTCTAAGCATCCTGATAAGTCTTGAAAAGACTTAATTATTTCATCTTTTATTTAACCTAATTCATTAAATACTGTTTAGTTTAGCACTATTATTTATTAAATTATTAATAAATCTTATTTTAATTATTTATTTTAAAAGTGTTTAATTTATGTAAGAAAATGATTAAAAATAATAAATAATTAAGGAAATTTGTTTTATTATAAATTCATTAACCCAACGTACTTACGCTGGACAGCCAGCGTACAAACGCTGGGAATTATTTGTTTGCATGTGTAGGTGCAGTAAAGAACAGTTCACGCTCAAGCTTGAAGGATGCAAGCTCAAGCGAGATTCATGCAAAGTACGTGAAGAAAAAGAAAGAAAAGCGCGATCCCGCTTAAGCGAGCAAACTCACGCTCAAGCGTGACCCCAAAATATCATCCACGCCCAAAGCTTCCACACTCGCGCTCAAGCATGACGCCATCAATGCATTGAATAATTCAACCTTGCTCAAGCGAGAGCCCTTCACGCTCAAGCGTGAAGGTGGTTATTTAAAGCTGATGCTTTCCCTCCAAAAAGTAGCTCTGTTCCGTTACTTTGCCTGCGTTGTATGGCTGCTGTACCTTTGTAATTTAAGTAATGTTTGTAATTATTTATTTATTTCTAATTATGTAATTAGTTTAGTTAGTTTAATTATTAATTAAGGTTTCTTTGTAATTAATTAAGTTAGTTAGTTATTTGCCTATATATATACTTGTACATACTCTCTGTAGTGAAAACGGAGACAGTAGACACAAAATATGATTCATTTTCCCATTTTCAATCTCTCTTTAATTCTTTTCTCTCTCTAAATTCTCTCATCCTTGTCTCTCCACATTCCTTCGACAGAATCCATTTCCATGGGTTTCTAAACCCCTAGGGTTGGGATTGCGAAGGTTTGTAATGAATTCTTGAAAGTGTATTGAGAAAGTCAACTTCTAAATCAAGAGGAGAACAAGCTGAAGAGTGGATCTACTTTGCTGGATTGACAAATCCATATCTGATGAAGACTCTCACCAGTGAGGAATCATGGTTGAGGCTTAGGTAACTTCTCACTTCTTAACTAATTCAGGCCTAGTAATTAGGTGAATAGTTATCAACCCCCAATTTCGCATTAGATTTCTCTGTTAATTGAACACCTAAGGGATTAGGGTTTAATGCTTAGGAATTAGTGTTATTCACCTAAGGAATTAGGGATTAACCATTTGTGGATTGTCCTCTTGAGTCTGAAGATTAGTTGAACCTTAATTGCATGTTTCTTGATGAAATTGTAAGCTGAAGCAATCCTAACCTATCATCCATTAATCACATTTCATCTTTCATACTGTCTCTGCAAATACAAAAACATTAGAAATATAAAATAACAAAAACAGAATAAACTATATCTGTATTGCGTTGGTTTAGCTTGTATCGGTCTAAGATTGAGGTAATTACCACAATCCCTATGGGAACGATCAAATATATTATAAATTTAACAATTGGTGCACTTGCCAAAAGAATAAATCCTCTGAGAATTATGCATCAAGTTAATAGCTCAGGATTTACACACCAAGTTAATGGCGCCGTTACCGGGGATTGTTGAGTAATATCAACAATCCTTGGACCGGTACTAGACTGAACTGTTTAATTTAGTTTTTGCATTTAGTAAGTAGTTTAATTCTTGTTTTTAGTATAGTAGTAGTTTGTTTTTGTGTAGTCGTAGCAATAGCTTTAATATTGTTTGTGTCTAACATTTGGTGTATACAGTCAAGGAACAGAGTAGAGCCTTTCTTCTTTGATCCTGATATTGATTTGTTAGAGCGTAAGCTTAGAAAGGAGAAAAAGCAAAAAGAGCAGAAAGAAATGGAAGAGCAGTATTATCCTGAACTCATTCGAGTTTTCTATTGCAATCTCAAACTTGTAAATGGGATGGTCGAATCAAAGGTCAAAAATGTGACCATAAAGCTCACCAACGCCTAGCTTGCTGAAATTTCTCTGCTGCCACTAAATGATGCTGAGTTTGATGGAGGAGACCCTGAGGATGAATGGGGTTTCAATGCTCTTACTGCCCGTCAATCATTGTGGAAGGCTAATCGCCCCAGGAGCAACCACAAATTGGTAGGACACTTGACCATGAACAACTGCCTCCTACACTTTTTCTTAGTCAAGATGTTGGTTCCCCGTGGTGGGAACTATGCTTTGGTGGAAGAGGATGATGTCCTCTTGATGTGGGCTATGCTGAACCACAAAGAAATCAACTGGGTTCAAATGGTCAAGCTTCACATGCGCCACGCCAAGGACCAACAAAAGCTCCCATACGCTATCCTACTCACCAAAATATTCAAACATTGTGGAGTGGACCTGGCTGGAGAACTCTCAGAGAAGGTGCCTTCAAAAGCATGCATTGGCACTCATCACCTCACTAAGATGGGTCTTGTCTTTCTACACGGAGCATGGTACTCACAGATGGAAGGCTATCATGCCAACATTCCCTCTAAAGCTACTGCTGATGATGAGCCCGTTCCTCCTCCTCCTCCTGCACCTCAAGCCTCTTCATCTGCCCCTGCTGACCCATTTGCATCGCTCTATGCTTACCTTGACCGCCGCTTCGATCGCCTCAAAAATTCCCTTCAAGAATTTTCAATGACCGAGCAACAACATTTTGAGATGATGCAACAGCGTTATGAAGAGCTGTCCCATCAAGTCTCCGAACTTAGATTTTTCAACCCGGATAATTAAATCCATTTTATGCTTTGATCATTATGTTTTCTTAGTTTATGCATCAGTTTTATCATTTCCTTGATTGTACTTTCCCTTAAATTATCATGAATAAAATCTGTCTTTCCATGATTTTAATTACCTTATTATTTTTGATGATTCCAAAGGGGGAGAAGCAATAGTTGTTGTTCATCTGTTCTTCTACTTAAATGATAAACTGTTTTAATTATCTCCAAGGCATTAATTCCTAAAGATAGGGGGAGACTTTTAAGAGATAAGAGATTTACTTGTATAAGTGATAACTTTTAACAGATAAGAGTTTCTTGAAAAGACAAGTGATAATCTGATTTTAGAGATAAGGAAAAATTCAAAAGTTTTTTGCAGATACAAAATTAGAGATAATTGTGGTTTAAACTAACAACCCTCAAGAGATGAACATGGTTGTCATCATCAAAAAGGGGGAGAATGTGTTTGAATGTGATAACAGGTACAAGGATTTTGATAATGACAAAACACTCTTGAAGAAATTCTTGCAAAAACAAAGACATGGAATCAGACCCAGAAATAGTGCGAAGCTAATCGATTAGGAAGCCCAGTCTAATCGATTAGGGTAATTCTGTTTTTAGAACAACTGTAACAGGACATAAGCTAATCGATTACAGCAATTGAAATAATCGATTAAAGAGTTACTGGAATTATAGTAATCAATTACACACATGACATAATCGATTACCAAAATCAAAAATGGCATTAAAAGCATCAGGTATAAAGGCTAATCGATTAAGGAAATTCATCCAATCGATTAGAAGGCTACTAGAAGTAAGCTAATCGATTACCAGGACTATATAATCGATTACGTAGCTGCGAAGCCAAGTTAAATGCATCAGGTATCATCTCTAATCGATTGCAGGCCAAGATATAATCGATTAGAAGCCCTCTGACTTGAAGCTAATCGATTACATATAAAGGGATAATCGATAACAGCACGATCTGGAATGAAAAATTCAAAGTGTAATCGATTACAGCTCGAGGCGTAATCGATTACGAAAGTGGGAAAACACATATTAGTGGGAAACCAGCACATGTCTCCACCATTTCCTTCAGACCCCCACTATGTGCAACGGCTAGGAAGAAAGGCACTCCTCAAGCTCTCAAATGGCTCTATAAATTCAAGAGGAACTTAAGCACAAAACACACAACTAGAAGCTATCATTCTTCACTTGTTCTTGTGCTTAGTAAGCCATCTTTCTTGTATATTCTGAGTTTAAGTTTGTACATCCTCTCATCTTGAGAGTTAGAATTTGTGTGATCTTTCACTTGTACATCTACTCTATTAAGAGAGTCATTTCCTTGTAAACACTTCATCAAACACAAAGGTTTTCACTCTAGGATTGAGTGGTCACAAAGGTTGGGGTTTAACCTTTGGGTATTGAGAGTTTGAGAGATTGGGTGGGTTACCCTTTGCTAGTGAGGATTGAGTTCTTGAGTGTGGGACACTAGGATGCTGTAATTGCTCATAGCTTGTATCTCTAAACTTCAATAGTGGAAATCCTCTAAGTGGGTTGCTTAGAGGCGAGACGTACACCGGTGTTGGTGGAACTCGTTATATTGGTTTGCAAGCTCCTCTCCCTTACTCTTTTACTTTCATATACTGCAATTGGTTGATTCGTGTTGATTGATTGTGAATTGCATACTTGAGCTTGTCTAATTTGATATATTTCAAATACTGTCCACCAAGTGTTTGTTGAATTGCTTCAGCTATATTTATCCTTGTGGTGCATTGCATACTATCTTTAACTTGACTTCACTTGCATATTCTTGTAAACTTGGATATAAAAATCAAGTTCAAAGGCATTCCAATCAAAGTTTTTAAAACTCAATTCACCCCCCTCTTGAGTATTGAGGCCACTTGAACAACAATTTAGAGTCTCCTTCTGTTGGTGAAGGACGATCATCGAAGTAGAAGAAGAACAGCTTCCTATCCCCGAGCCGATTTTAGAGTACAACTGTGTTCGAGGGGGGACTGAACGAGGCAAATAGAGCATCAGACCAAACGTCAGAAAATAGAAGAGCTTATCGAGTCCCTTCAGTAGGTAGGGGGCGCTTGCATGTCAAATGCATGGTTATGGACAGTATCGGATGAACGTGTTGCCTTACATGTGTGCGAATGTGTTATGATGACTGTGTACAATGCATGATTATTAATTCTTGGATATCATATGTGTGATGGTAAAGTCCTATTAATAGTTATACATTATATGCATATGTTCAGGGATTATTGTGCTGGGTTCTGATAGTCAATTACACATAGACGCGTGTGATGTATGTTCCTATTATTGTTAATACCGAGAGGATATGCATGTGTGGTTGTAGGTTGATTTCATTTGGGATGTCATGAACATGAATTATTGATTGTTGTGTATGCTAGTACGATTAATGAATAAATGTAGAAACTATGTTGGATCAGTTATGACTCTAATGGTTACGAGGAATGTGTCGGATAATCGAGGATACTTGCTGATAAAACACATAAGCTCCATGTACAAGAACGGGGTGACCCGTGGAAGGTCAGGAACCCCAAAGAAATGATCTCCAGCTACAGACCCCTGGTTAGATCCTGTGAGAGCTCGTGGTAGCCGAGGGAGCTAGAGTTAAGTCTCGAGACGTCAATGGGAGGCCGGTACCACGCGGGAAGGGCTAATGGACGAGAGGCCAGTAAGGGAACCTGTAACTGAAAATCATTGCCTAAGTCGGATCCGCAGGCATGCATGTAGATGCAATGTTGATTAGGATAGTACGAGTGGTATGACTCAGAGTGATACGAATGAATTCCGAATGAGTTGATGCATGCTTGTGTATGAATGAGAATGAACTTCACGTAATATGTATATGAGTGTATGTTATTGAAACTATCATAGTCTGCATGGTTTAAATTTAAATTGAATGCAACCCGAGTGAACACGAGTGTGTGTACTGATGTTGATGCCGAGTCACTAACTATCATTTTATATGTAAAAGCTCACCCCTGCTGTGACTATATTTTACAGTGAATGTCTCTCGGAATGATGAATGAAGGAGGAGCTGCATGCCGAGTGAGGTGCTTATGCACTATGGGGATATATGTGTATATGTATATACTGTGTATACAGTTTCGTTAAGCCTTAGCCTGCTCATATTTTGGTCTTTGTCTCTTTTATGTCAGAATTTGAACTCTCTCGGGTTGAGAGTATGACGATGTGCCTGTAAATATTCATATACATTCCTATATTTTTCATACTGTATGTTTATTCTATGCTGTGTGTGATGTCTGAGTGATATATATATATATATAAACATACTTTCCGGGCGTGTGAGGTTGGCATGACTATAAGTAAAATAAGGCTAAGTTATTGTTGTGGGAAGCGAGATAGTGACCTCATCCTGAGTAAGGATAGGTTTAGATGCCTCCGAGTGAATGGGATCGTATAATCCCGAGTGGGAATTGATCTGGACACCTTCAGAGTGATAACCTGCTAGGATTTCCCCGAGTGGAGAATAATTAAATATTTCTGAGTGAGAACTTACCGAGGGAATGTTTTCCGATAGAGGAATGACCTAAGACTATAAGTGAACTCCATTATAGTAAACTTATTAGAAGCTAGAAGATCCTTAAGCGAGGCTTGGCTTAGTAAGATAACTTGAGTGAGAAAAATTACATGTGCCGAGTGAAAAACGAGTGAAATACTCCGAGTGGTAAAGGACCGTGAAAGATATTCCGAGTGAAGGTACTCTTAGATTCCGAGTGGAATGGCTATGGGAATCATTTCCCGAGTGGTCAACATTTGTGACCTGAGTGAATGAAAGTAAGGAGTGTGATGTGAACTTCTGAATGAAGCTTGTACGTGTATGGGTAATCCGAATGAATCGAGAGTAAAGACTTTTCCGAGTGAACCAGACTCTGAATCCGAGTGAGGAAATACTGAGTGGAGTTGCTCGCCTCAGCGACTTAGTTTTCGCTCCAGCGAGTGAGAACGAAGGGAAGACCTCTAATTGGTTCCGCTTAAGCTATGCGTACTTCACTCAAGCATGTTAGATTGTCTCACTCGAGCGATGATGAATCTCTCCTGAGCGAGTAGGCGCTGTTGGGTTCGCTCACGTCCTGCATCTCCGCTGTTGCTTTGTGGATGGTTTGTATTCCTTTCCCTTTCTTTCTTGTCCTGATTCTACTCTCCTTAACACTCCACTGGTCATCTTGCCCTTGAATTCCCTTTGATTTTTGGAAAAATTTTCCTGGTCTCGGTTTATTCTTAAATTGAACTTAGGATGTTTTATTTTGGTATCAGAGCAGACCTAAAAGGTCCAAGGCCAAGGTATGCTTACCGAGTGTAAGCGGTTGTGTGCATTATGACCAAACGGTCATCATTATGGTGATATTCTGTAGAACATGGTCGATGTTGAGATATTGATTTGAGGATAGGAGATTATTCCCCTCCTGGTCCGATTAATTATATGATATATAGGAATGGTATAACGTGCTATAGTTATTGAATGTTGGGATGAGATCCGATCGGTAGTGTGTAACTTTGTAAACTTATCCTTGAAGGGGTGTTAATTTCAGGATAAGTAATGACGAATCGTCAAAGCATGGAAGCCATAGCCGCGGTATTCCAACGTTTTGCTGACGTTTTCGAGAGGCAGGGCCAGCCTCGAGCTGAAGATGGCCAAGTGTTGGATCGCTTTCTGAAGAGGAAGCCGACTGAGTTTCAAGGGGGATTTAATCCCGAGGCAGCATACAAGTGGATTCAAGACTTAGAGAGAGTTTTTGGGGGCCTTCACTGTACTGAGGCCCAGAAAATTGAGTGCGCAGTGTACATGCTGCGAGACGAAGCGAAAAATTGGTGGAAATCGCCAAAAACCGACTGACTGACGCGGGCATCCAACTAGTTTGGGAGAATTTTAGAACGTGCTTTCTGGAAAAATATTTCCCCGACACAGTGAGGAGTCGAAAGGAACTGGAATTTATGAAACTGAAACAGGGTTCCATGTCTGTAGAAGAATACGCAGCCAGATTTGAAGAGTTGTGTCTGTTTTATCCGCCCTTCCAACAACCCGAGACTGAGAGTTCTAAATGCCTCAAATTTGAGAACAGACTACGATCGGACATTAAAAGAGCTTGCAGATATCAGGAAATTAGAAGCTTCCCGGTGCTGTGAATAAATGCAGGATTTTCGAAGAAGATGACAAGGCCCACGCGGGCCAGAGCAGTAAGGCAGAACCCTTCTTGAGGCCTCAACAGTCATGCTTCAAGAGATCAGGTAACATTGGAAGAAGTGGACCCTCTGCTAGATATAAAGGTCAGGGTAGTCAAGGGGGACAGATTGGTGGACGTCCAAAATATGGCAAGTGTTTTAAATATGGTGGCGACCACTTTGCTCAGAATTGTGATGGTGGAGGAGATGTCATATGTTTTCATTGCAATGAGAAGGGGCACATTCGCCCCGACTATACTCAATTACGCCAAGCAAACGCCCACGTGCATCATGGAGGCTTCCGAGGGAGAGGCCGTGGAAATGGTGGCCAAGGAACGGGGGGCAGAGGTAATGGAGCCAGAGGAAATATGATGTTTGCTCCAAACAACCGAAAGAGAAATACCGACCAACCGGCTGCTGGGAGAGTATACGCCATCAACGCTGAGGAGGCTACACAAGCGAATGACTTGGTGCAAAGTAAGTGCTTACTTGGTAGATATACACTTAATGTACTTTTTGATTCTGGAGCTACCCATTCTTTTATAGCCGATGAGTGTGTAAGACGTTTAAAGTTACCGACCGTGTATATGGATCGGACTTTGGAAGTAGCCAATCCGACTGGCACTAAGGTGTTGACATCAATGATGTGTAAGGACATAACATTTATGTTGGACGATCGGAGTTTCACCTTCGACTTGGTGTGTGTACCTCTAAAAGATCTCGACATTGTACTTGGCGTAGATTGGCTTTCAGCCAACAAGGTGTTGGTGGACTGTCAAAACTGAAGAGTAATTTTTCTGAGGCAGAGCAATGAGGACTACACGGTACAAGGTATAACTCAGTTGTTTATGATTCTTTGTTTAACTGAGGAAGAGAGTAGAACCCGAGTGAGCGATATTCCGACTGTTTGTGAATTCCCCGAGGTGTTTCCGAAGGATATGCTGGGTGTCCCTCCAACTAGAGAAGTTGAATTCTCTATAGACTTCCTAGAGCCGAGCCAGTCTCCAGTGCACCTTATAGAATGTCCCTATCAGAATTGGCTGAATTGAAAAAGCAAGTGGATGAGTTACTCAGGAAGCAGTTTATTCGACCGAGTGTATCGCCATGGGGTGCACCTGTGTTACTTGTTAAAAAGAAGGATGGCAGCATGAGATTATGCATAGATTACCGACAGCTAAACAAGATCACGATTAAGAACTGATACCCATTGCCCAGAATCGACGATTTGATTGACCAACTGCGTGGTGCTTCAATTTTCTTGAAGATCGATTTACGATCGGGATACCACCAAATCTGGGTGAAGGACTCGGATATTCCAAAAACTGCCTTTAGGACTCGGTATGGCCACTACGAGTATGTAGTGATGCCGTTTGGTGTGACAAACGCCCCTGCTGTATTCATGAATTACATGAACAACATATTCCACCCATATCTAGACCGATTCATAGTTGTTTTTATTGATGATATCCTAATCTATTCTAAGACCCCTGAAGAGCATGAGGAACACCTTCGAGCGGTACTTCAGGTATTAAAGGAGAAGCAGTTGTTTGCAAAACTTTCAAAGTGTGATTTCTGGATGGATAAGATCCACTTCCTCGGACATGTAATTTCCATGGAAGGCGTTTCGGTAGACCCATCAAAGGTGGCAGCTATAATGGCATGGGAGAGACCCAAGTCGGTCTCAGAGATAAGAAGCTTTATGGGCCTAGCTGGCTACTATAGAAGGTTTATTGAAGGTTTTTCTAAGCTTGCTTTGCCACTGACTAAATTGACTCGGAAAAATGTCCCTTTCGTGTGGAGTTCCGAGTGCGAGAGCATTTTCCGAGAGTTAAAAGACAAGTTGACAACCGCTCTAATGTTGGCATTACCAAACTTACAAGAGGGCTTCGTGGTTTATTGTGATGCGTCGGGACTCGGCCTGGGGTGCGTACTGATGCAGAAAGACCGAGTGATAGCTTATGCCTCTCGGTAATTGAGGCCTCACAAACAGCATTATCCGACCCATGACTTGGAATTGGCAACTGTGGTATTCGCATTAAAGATATGGAGGCATTACTTGTACGGTTCTAAATTCGAAGTGTACAGAGACCACAAGAGCCTCAAATATTTATTCGACCAGAAAGAGCTGAACATGAGGCAGAGAAAATGGATGGAATTTTTAAAGGATTATGACTTCGAGCTGAAGTATCATCCGAGTAAAGAGAACGTTGTTGCCGACGCGTTGAGTCATTGGAGCAATTCCGAGACATGAATTTGTATGTTGATGTTCCTTCACCTCAGAAAATAACGCTCGGTACGTTGAAGATTGCGAATGAATTTCTGAAATTGTTATTCGAGCAGCAGAAGTCAAATTCCTACTTGGCTGAGATGAAGAAGACTCAGGCCAAGGGTAAGGACTTGTATTTGACCGAGGGATCGGATGGAATTTTCCAAGTGAAAAACAGAATATATGTGCCGGGTGAAGGAGAATTAAGAAGGATGCTACTTGATGAAGCCCATAAGAGCCTGCTAAGTATCCACCCGGGTACCACAAAGATGTACCACGATCTAAGACTACAATTCTGGTGGCCCAGATTAAAAAGGAATGTAGCGGAATATGTGGCTCGGTGTATTACCTGTCAGAAATCGAAAGTCGAGCACTAGAAGCCGTATGGTGCATTGTAACCCCTGGAGATCCCCGTATGGAAATAGGACTCAATTGCCATGGACTTTGTCATGGGATTGCCAAAAACCCGAGCGGGTCATGATGCGATTTGGGTTATTATTGACCGATTGACGAAAAGTGCACACTTCCTTCCTGTAAACATGAGATACCCATTACACAAGTTGGCCCAGATTTATATTCACAGAATTGTCCGACTGCATGGTGTGCTGACTTCTATCATATCGGATAGGGATCCTAGATTCACGTCTCGGTTTTGGACCAGTCTGCACCAGGAATTAGGTACGAAACTTTGGCTAAGTTCCGCCTACCACCCCCAATGGGATGGACAATCCGAACGAACGATACAAAGTTTAGAAGACTTACTGAGGGCGTGTGTGTTGGAGCATGGTGGGTGCTGGGAGCAGTACCTTCCCTTAATCGAATTCACATACAACAATAGCCACCACAGCAATATTGGTATGGCACCCTACGAAGCACTGTATGGTCAAAAATGCCGAACCCCACTCTGTTGGTTGGAAACGGGTGAAAGTTTGCTATTGGGGCCGAAAATTGTGAAACAAACTTCAGAACAAATCCAAGTAATAAGGGACAAGATGAAGGAGTCTCAGGACAGACAGAAAAGCTACCATGATAAACGAACCAAACCACTGAAATTTTCAGTCGGAGATAGGGTGTTTCTAAAGACTTCACCGAGTAAAGGAGTCGGTTGAGCCTTGAAAAGTGGGAAGTTAAACCCCCGATATATTGGGCTTTACGAAGTATTAGAGCGGATCGGTTCCATGGCATACCGAATAGCATTACCTACCCATCTATCCCGATTGCATAACGTGTTTCATGTGTCTCAACTAAGGAAGTATCTACCCGATTCCACTCACGCAATGCCGGATGATGAAGTGGAGATTAAGGAGGATCTAACCACTGTGACTGTACCGACTAAAATTGTGGACCGATCGGTAAAGCGTTTGAGGAGCAAGGATGTACAACTGGTTGAAGTAGAATGGCAGCAAGACGGGTATATCTCTTATACCTGGGAACGCGAGGATGCCATGAGGCAACAGTACCCCGAGTTGTTTAACCAAGGTGAGTTACCGATTGGATTTCAAGGACGAAATTCTTTTGAGAGTGGGAGAATTGTAACATCCCAATTTAAAAATTAATTACCGAATGAAATTAAGCCATTAAAATAATAATTGCAAAGTGGAAAAATTATTTGTTAAGTATAATTAACTTAATTAATTTAACTTAAGAAAATAATGGCTGATTAATTATAATTGAGTGTTAATGGCTGGCTGCTTGTGATTGGTGTGTAGCATGAGTGGACTGATGTTCACGAACTCCCACCCTACTCTTCTTCTCTTTGTACGCATATATATATGTCCGAGCCACTGTTGTTATGCATTCCCTTCAGAATTCTCTCCGCTACTTCTCTTCTCTTCGTTCTCTCTTCTCTTTTTCTTCTTCACTCTTCTTCTTCTCCCCTGTTCTTTGTCCTTTGTTTCTGGAAACCCATAATGATGGCGCTGCAGAAGATTCAGAGTCTTCTTCTGTTGGTGAAGGACGATCATCGAAGCGGAAGAAGAACAACTTCCTATCCCCAAGCCGATTTCATAGTACAACTATGTTCGAGGGGGGACTAAACGAGGAAAACAGAGCATCAGACCAAACGTCGGAAAACAGAAGAGCTTCTCGAGTCCCTTCAGTAGGTAGGGGGCGCTTGCATGTCAAATGCATGGTTATGGACGGTATCGGATGAACGTGTTGCCTTACATGTGTGCGAAAGTGTTATGATGACTGTGTACAATGCATGATTGTTAATTCTTGGATATCATATGTGTGATGGTAAAGTCCTGTTAATAGTTATACATTATATGCATGTGTTTAGGGATTATTATGCTGGGTTCTGATAGTTAATTACACATAGACACGTGTGATGCATGTTCCTATTATTGTTAATATCGAGAGGATATGCATGTGTGGTTGTTGGTTGATTTCATTTGGGATGTCATGAACATGAACTGTTGATTGCTGTGTATGCTGGTACGATTAACGAATGAATGTAGAAACTATGTTGGATCGGTTATGACTCTAATGGTTACGAGGAATGTGTCGGATAATCGAGGATACTCGCTGATAAAACACATAAGCTGCATGTACAGGAACGGGGTGACCCGTGGAAGGTCAGGAACCCCAAAGAAATGATCTCTAGCTACAGACCCCTGGCTAGATCCTGTGAGAGCTCATGGTAGCCGAGGGAGCTAGAGTTAAGTCTCGAGACGTCAATGGGAGGCCGGTACCACGCGGGAAGGGCTAATGGACGAGAGGCCAATAAGGGAACCTGTAACTGAAAATCATTGCCTAAGTCGGATCCGCAAGCATGCATATAGATGCAATGTGGATTAGGATAGTACGAGTGGTATGACTCAGAGTGATATGAATGAATTCCGAATAAGTTGATGCATGCTTGTGTATGAATGAGAATGAGCTTCACATAATATGTATGTGAGTGTATGTTATTGAAACTATCATAGTCTGCATGGTTTAAATTTAAATTGAATGCACCCTGAGTGAACACGAGTGTGTCTACTGATGTTGATGCCGAGTCACTAACTATCATTTTATATGTAAAAGCTTACCCCTGCTGTGGCTATATTTTACAGTGAATGTCTCTCGGAATGATGAATGAAGGAGGAGCTGCATGCCGAGTGAGGTGCTTATGCACTATAGGGATATATGTGTATATGTATATACTGTGTATAAGGTTTCGTTAAGCCTTGGCCGGCTTGTATTTTGGTCTTTGTCTCTTTTATGTCAGAATTTGAACTCTCTCAGGTTGAGAGTATGACGATGTGCCTGTAAATATTCATATACATTCCTATATTTGTCATACTGTATGTTTATTCTATGCTGTATGTGTGATGTCTGAGTGATATATATATATATAAACGTACTTTCCGGGCGTGTGAGGTTGGCATGACTATAAGTAAAATGGGGCTAAGTTATTGTTGTGGGAAGCGAGATAGTGACCTCATCCTGAGTAAGGATAGGTTTAGATGCCTCCGAGTGAATGGGATCGTATAATCCTGAGTAGGAATTGATCTGGACACCTTCAGAGTGATAACCTGCTAGGATTTCCCCGAGTGGAGAATAATTAAATATTTCCGAGTGAGAACTTGCCGAGGGAATGTTTTCCGATAGAGGAATAACCTAAGACTATAAGTGAACTCCATTATAGTAAACTTATTAGAAGCTAGAAGATCCTTAAGCGAGGCTTGGCTTAGTAAGATAACTTGAGTGAGAAAAATTACATGTGTCGAGGGAAAAATGAGTGAAATACTCCGAGTGGTAAAAGACCGTGAAAGATATTCCGAGTGAAGGTACTCTTAGATTCTGAGTGGAATGGCTATAGGAATCATTTCCCGAGTGGTCAACGTCTGTGACCCAAGTGAATGAAAGTAAGGAGTGTGATGTGAACTTTCGAATGAAGCTTGTACGTGTATGGGTAATCCGAATGAATCGAGAGTAAAGACTTTTCCGAGTAAACCAGACTCTGAATCCGAGTGAGGAAATACCGAGTGGAGTTGCTCGCCTCAGCGACTAAGTGTTCGCTCCAACGAGTGAGAGCGAAGGGAAGGCCTCTAATTGGTTCCGCTTAAGCTATGCGTACTTCGCTCAAGCGTGTTAGATTGTCTCGCTCAAGCGATGATGAATCTCGCCTGAGCGAGTAGGCGCTATTGGGTTCGCTCACGTCCTGTATCTCCGCTGTTGCTTTGTGGATGGTTTGTATTCCTTTCCCTTTCTTTCTTGTCCTGATTCTACTCTCCTTAACACTCCACTACTCATCTTGCCCTTGAATTCCCTTTGATTTTTGGAAAAATTTTCCTGGTCTCGGTTTATTCTCAAATTGAACTTAGGATGTTTTAAAAATAATATGACATATCACTTGTTAAAACAAATTATGCATAAATTATCAGAGCATAGATACCACTTGTACACAATATATCATATCTCTTGTTGATTTCTCCCTATGATTTCTCCCTCTTACTGATTCAAATCATATCTCTTGTTCAATAATTGATACATCATCAAGAATTCATTTTTAATCAAAAATTCATGCATCATTAAGAATTCATACATCATTAAGAGTTCATGCATCATTTAAGACTTCATACATCATTAAGAGTTCATGCATCATTTAATACTTTGAATCTAAGCATCAAGATTTAACATTTCAGTATTTTGATGTTTCAATCCTTCCTAACACACATGGATAGACACATCTTAAGTTTTTCATAGAATTAAACATGTTATCCAAGAAATCATTCATCAAACTTAACACCAATCATTTAAATCATCAATCATCAAAATCAAAATCATAAGGATATGCACATACATCATTGATCGTAAAATTTTAATGAATTAAAGTTTTTCATTTATCCATCTTAAAACTTTACACCTTTCATGCTCAAACTCAAATATTACATATCAGATCAAAGTTAGATCTTCATCAAAATTCATTATGAACAAGTATGGAATTTGGCTTTATAAAATTATTTAGATATTTCTAGAAATTCTCAATAAATGCATAGATGTTTTAACATAATTAAGCATACAAACACATAGCCAACATGATATTTGATCTACTAGAGTAAGGATTCGATCATACCTTGGAATTTTACAATTCCTACGTCCTTATCTTTCTCATTCTTTGTTCTTTGGAGTGACGATTGTGAATCTTGATTCTTTGGTCATTCATCAATGAGAAATTGCCGATTTAAAGTATGCCTACAAAATTTAAAGTTTTATGGTACCCTTTGAGAGTTGGGTCCTTTCTTGTTAGTTTAGGATTTCAAAGTTGTTTTTGGAATCCATACCTTTCTTATACACTTTTGACAAGATTTCTTTATAAAGCAATTAGAAGATTTATGACCATATATTCCACAATAGAAACATGTTGCATCTGAAGAATAAGTCACTTTAAAATTATAATGGTTCCTATTATGTTCTATGTGCTTCCTTTTAAAACAATTAGACATTGAGTTCCCTTTTCTTCCATGGTTTGTACATCTTAGAGTGGATTTAGGTTTTTCCTTGTAGAGTGAAAGGGGATTCTTGTAATGATCTATTATTCTTCTACCAGGTGCATGCTTTTGATTTTCAAGAGGTGCACTTAAATATGTTTGACTATTAGTGAGCTTCCTAAGTGCTTCTTTTAGTCTTTCATTTTTCTTTTCAAGAAGCATACATTTATCAATAAGCATACAATCCTTATTTCCATTACAAGTCCTAGGAGTGACATTTGAAGCTATTAATTCATCATTTTGAACTCTAAGATTTTTATTTTCTATGTGAACATCATGCAATTCATTAAAAGCTTCTAACAACTCATCTTTATCAATTTCACTTTCATCATCACTAGATTCATTTAGAGAAATTACCTCATCATCTTTGGAGTGCTTTGTCATAAGGTAGAGGTTGGTAAATTCTTCTTTCGATTCCATGGTCTCTTCTTTCGGACTTATTTTGAATCCTTCATTTTTGCTAGAAAGAGTACTAATTCTTGCATCTTGATCATCATTAGTATTTCCATAGATTGTTTCAAGAGTTTCCCATATTTCTTTAGCATTGTTACAAGTAATAACTCTAGAAACATCATTAGGTTCTAATGCTAATGTGATAAGTTTATGGGCTTCATACATTCTATATTATCAACCATGTATTTAGGAATAAAAGGACCAAATTGAATAGTATTCCATACCTTGAGGTCATAGGATTGGTCAGAGATTTTCATCCTTTCTTTCCAAATAGTATAGTCTTTGCCATTAAAGATTGGAGGTCTATTTATTGTACCATTTTACGGAAATGCATCATAAGAGGTAAAGGCCATCTTGATCTCCTGCAGCTGTTAAGCCTTGTGGCAAGAGTCAAGCTCTGATACCAATTGTTAGCCAAGGCATCGATACTCAAGAGGGAGGGTGAATTGAGTATTTCAAATTTTTGCATAGAATCCCTTTCAAAACAGTTCTTATTACACAAATGATGCAATATAAAAGATGTAATAATTATGAAGCACATATCATACTAAAATATTTTAAGTTGAAGAGACAATATTCAAGAATTGATTTTGATAAACAAGGCAAGTTATTAGTTTAGGCAATTCTTGAAATACTTGGCATGCAATAATTAATTCCAATATAAATTTAACTCAACCAATTTCTAACAAATTAATTAATTTATCAAGTTACTAACAAGAATATTCTACTCAATTATACAATAATTAAACCCAACAATATTTAAGTCAATTAATTCAAGGATTTAATTTAAGCAATTTTAACATACCAATTTGTTATAAATATTTTAGCATGCAATTTAAATTCACAATAATAAAGGAGTTTAAGGGAAGAGATAATTTGCAAACCGATGTAACGAGTTCCACTACCCCGGTGTACGTCTCGCCTTCAAGCAACCCACTTGAAGGATTTCTACTATTGAAGTTTAGAGATACAAGCTATGAGCAATTGCAGCTTCCTAGTGTCCCACATTCAAGAACTTAATCCTCACTTGCACAAGGTCACCCCACCCAATCTCTCAAACTCTCAATACTCAAAGGTTGAACCCCAACCTTTGTGACCACTCAACCTAGAGTGAATACCTTGGTGTTTTTGGTGTTTGGTTTACAAGAATTTTTCTCTTTCACTAGAGTAGATATATAACTTGAATCTCTCAAAAAATAAAAATAACTATCACAGAGAGGATATATAAATTTAAGCTCACTCAAAATATTTTCTCTCTAACTCTTAGCTAACTATTAAAAAGGAGTTTACAAATTAAGGACCAAGAGAGAAATGCAACGTTAAAGAGGAGGAAGAAGAAATAGAGGAAATTGCTTCTTTGTTTTGTGACGAATTAAAAGCTTCTTTTCTTCTCCTATTTATAACCTCTAAGATTATGGCGTTGGCAATTTAAAACTGTCTCGACGTTGCAAATGGAGCATGGCTTAGCAAGTTAATTAATTCCTTCGACGCAGTGGAGTATGGAACATGGAGCGCATGCTTGCTTAGTTGAATGTTATGGTCACTGTTAATGCGATGCAAGGCTGTCTCTGCATGAATTGATTCATCTTTCACTTGAATAGATTCCTTGTGTTATTTTTGGGCTTCTGATAGCGTGTGAATCGATTCCTCAAGGCTGTGAATTGATTTCTATGTGACTCTGTTAAACCTAGAAAATATAGTGTTGCAGTTACACTGGGATTGAAAGTCCAATAGTTACAGTAATTTTTTAGTTACTATAGTAAATTTATCAAAACTTATACAAAAGAATAATTTATATACAATTTATACAATATTTATAAGATGGCATAATTGAGTTGTTCATGTGATAAAAAGAGAATAACAATCTATCTAAGAAGTGGAGTTGCAATTTTAGAATAATTAAGATACTTGACGATAAAACACAGATAAACAAATTATGTTGGAATTTGGATCCCTAATCTAGAATAATAATGGAGGAACTCAAATCATGCATATTTAATCATCAAGTTCATATTATTGCAGCTTAAAATCATTATAACCGATCCCTCGTGAGCTTTCTCAATAAAAACTTACATTAAGTCCTGGCTTTATGACAACAATAATTACCAATTCTATTCCTAGTAATTGGTATATTAAGGGTATTCCAACTTTTACTTTTATTAAATCAAGTTTTAATAAGGCATGAATAATCATTCTCCCATTTGACATTCACACTAATAAAACAAGTTTCAATACACATGGAAATCATTCTCCCGTTTGACGTTCATATTAATAAAAGATTGAAATACTAACATGAACTTGAATCATAAACATGCAGAGGTCGAATTCACAACATCATACTCAATAGATTAGTTCACCAATTCCAACATAAACAGATTAGTTACACATGGTGAAGGTAAGAACAACACTTACAGTGATTGATATTACAAAGGCGATGGAAACTTCACGATACAACGATCACAATACTACACAATACTCTCAAGTATCTAGAAAACTATTCTAGAACTACAAACTTACAAAAGAAATACTCAAACTCGAGTATATAAGAGAAGAGAAGAGTGAAATACTCAGAATGGGATGCTTAGAAGTGTTGGAAATGGCCCTATTTATAGGGCTGAGGAAGGGTCCTGACGCTACGCGTCAGACTGACGCAACGCGTTAGGTTCCTGACTCAGTCTCCATTAAACGCAGCTTGAAGTGGCCATGATAGAATTATTTAATTAATCATGCAATGCCAATTGGACCTGTCCCCTCTTTCGGCTTGGACATTTATGAAGAGTGGATAGGTCACTAGCTGAGTGCTTGGCCAGCTTGGCTGTGGAGTCCACGTAGCTCTGACGCTACGCGTGGATGTGATGCATAGCGTCAGCATCAAAAGTCTCCATGCTACGCGTGGTGTTGATGCTACGCGTCAGGTTCCTGATCTTCAATTTTCTCTTTAAATTCTTCACTTTTTCACTGCAAAACTAGAGAAAATTGATCAAGGGCAGATTATTTCTAACAACTTCTATTTATTGAATTTAAAACCTAATTTTCTAATAATTTAGACTGATTTTTATTTTTTTATGAAATTTTTATTAAAGATTTTATTGTAAATTTGAGGACTAACAAATACTCCCAACTTGAGACATTGCTCGTCCTCGAGCAAGAGAGAAAAATAAAAAATAAAAATTTGAAATCAAATTTTTTAGTTAGTCTGAGAATTCACCACAAAAAGTAATTTCACAATTTACCATTTTGAAATAATCAATTATAAAAATCTTATGTAACAAAGGTTTATTGATAAAATTCTTTACAATATTTTATTAACAAATCAAGCATAAATTTATGCTTACCTCACAAGTGTTTATCTCTATGCCAAGGGTAGCCTGTTTCACTTTTTCAATCATAAAATCAAACGAATTTCATTTTGATTTTCATTTAATCAATGGTTGATCATATAGAGATATTTTCAAAAATCACAAGGTATTTTCAAAGGTTGTAATGAGGCTTGGCTTCAAGAAATTATGGTTTTTCTCGGAATTCAAAATCCTAAAATCATAAAAGAGCATTTTATAATTTTTAGGTTTTCTCTTGGCCCAAGTCTCAATTCCTTTATTGATGAAAAATAAATACCCCCAACTTGATTCTTTTCACTATTTTTGACTTTTCTTTTTTATATTTTATTTTCTTTTTCTTTGAAAAGAATCAAGTTGCTTATTTTCACTCCCTATTTTTGTAAGAATACTGAAAATATTTTTATATTCCTCAATTGCTCTTTTAATCAATCAAGTATAGGGAATGGTTAAAACTGATATAGGTTAAGGGTACCAAAGAATTTATTTTTCAGGCTCAACATTAGCTTTCAAGGGATAAAATAATTTGACCAAGGTAAGCTGTTTGGCCCAAGGTTTTCTTTTCACCAAAAATGTGCCTTGATCATTTTCTTGAATTCTTTGTACAACAACACAAATCAAAGATTAAAGCAAAATCAATTCGAATAAAGTTATGTCAAATAAATCCTCAAGTGTTTAAAAGATCTCTCAGCTCACCGGGTTATTGAAATTTAGCTTGATAGTTAATAAACTCATTGTAATTGATTTTATCAAAATTCCTAAGTTATAAAAGAATCAATAATTGATTTTACAAAATTAGTTTTATTGTGTAAAAACTTTAAGTGTATAAATTATCTTACTTTCAAAAATTTGATTTACGCAAAAACACACTATGACACAATTTTACGCAAAGATAAAACACACCACATAAAATAAACTATAATATAATATCAAAAAAAAATGAAAATACCAATGTAAATAGAAAACTAAAAGTAAACTAGAATGTATGTAACAGAAATGAGATAACACCAATCAGTCCTCCATTTCATCATCTCCCTCCTCATATGCATTGAAACACCCCTAATTTAATAAATAAATAAAACCCAAAATAGGGGAAATTTTTCCCAAAATAATTCCAGTAGAAGAAGGCAAAGGAAGGCAAGGGAAAAACAAAAACTGACCATAAGGCATACAGCGGAAGTCACAGAAGTGCTCAAGCGAAGGCCAAAAACAGCGTACACTCGCTCAAGCAAGATCCAGCACGCTTGGGCGAGACGGCCCAACTCGCTCAGGCGAAATACCACTCGCTTAGGCGAAGCCAACCTAAAAGCCTTCCATCCAAACATACTCGCTGGGGCGAATGCCTCATTCACTGAAGCGAGAAGCCCCACTCGGTATTTCCCATCACTCGGAATCTGGGGTTCCATTCACTCAGAAACAACCCATCATATCATACTTAGTCATTTATTTTCTATCCTCAAGGGTCTCATATACAATCCACTCGGTAAATGAGGGTTATCCCACTCGGTATCCATAAACCTTCCTCAGTCGGAATACTTCCCAATCAAACACCACTCGGTGTATTTAACTTCAACATAATCGGGAATGTACCACACACCCATCACTCGGCATATATTTACATCTCTGACCCAAAGAACACATAGACCTTCCTTCACTCAGATGGGATCCCCATAATCATACTCCACTTGGAATATTCCAGCCAGATTCACTCGGCATATGATATCTTATTCACTTAGGGAAAACCATTAAGTTAAGTCCCACTCGGACTTGTTCAGATCTTAACCACTCGGGATATAGAATCTCATTCACTCGGATTATACCTGTATCACATACTTAAAATTTATCCCAATCTCAACCATTACAACAACTCTTCCCTCGGAAGAAGTTTACTCGGATTTCCACTCGGGAATATTCAAACCCTTTCCATTCGGGGTTTACCCATGTTTTTCACCCGGTAATATTTAGGCCCATGATCACTCGGGAAATTCTCCCATCAAAGCCTACACAGAATGGGTTCATCAAAGGGAATTTCTCTCAGAATCCATTTAAGTGTTCTTCACTTGGAAAAGAAAGCCAAACATCATAGCCTCACTCGGGATCATTAACTTAACACTATTTCATCCATCAACACTTCTCAAATAATTCAACAACACATTTCAGTTGGTAGGAAGCATCAAATCAACATAAAACACTTATATATGTATATATATTCATACACTCGGAATACTTAGCATCTTAACATTATTCATTCACCAACACCCATTATCCGATACAAGTACATGATTTCAATGTAAATCATATATATAAACATGCACTCGGATTCCTATACATATATATTCGTATTCATTATACATCATTGTTATATGAGCTGGCCAAGGCTTAACACTGCCTAAACATAATATAAATATACAATGCATGCACTCAACAGTCTGAGTGCACATCACTCGGACTTGAGTCCTTCACATCATTTTCAGACCGACCTACACATACTGAAAAATGGTGTAGGGGTGAGCTTTACATATTAAATGACAGTTGCTGACTCGGATTAATCACAGAATCCTCAATTATGCAATAATACATCTATCATCAATCAAACATACACACTGCCATTTAATATAAACAATCACACATCATTCTCCGATCGAGATTCACCTATTTCACTCGGCTATAAGCACAACATCCTCAATAACAATATTTTAATTCATCCAATCGGATTTCACCCCAACTCTATTCTAAGCACCATCAATAATGCTTAACTCCGAGCCTTGCTCAAGGAGTGTACCTGAGCCCTGCTCAAGGAGTTAATTATATCTTCACATGTTTCATCTGATTGCCGATCGGTAATAGGCGTCCAACGCATTCCAGTGACGAATCGGATGCATACAGTCTCATTCACCCAGCGTCCAACGCCAATGCACTCAGTATTTGCCTTGAGTCCAACCTAAGGTCTTTCATCAAGCGTCTCATCTCACGCTTAGTACAATTCATATCGGTTTCCCGCCTCGCAAGGGGTACTCCCGCCTCATGATCGCAACCATGGGCAATCAATCTCAATGGTCCCGTAGGGCCTTTCATTATATTCAACACATATTCACTTACATTTAACATATATTCATCCGATTGCCCACTCGGTATTTAGCGTTCAACATTATATGCACTCCGTATATCCACAGCGAATCAGATGACTCAGCTCACATCACATCCACTCGGCAATCACCATGCCATCCACTCAGATTATTCTCTACAGCAAGCATTACATACTATTTCAAGAGATTCACTCGACACTGACATTTCTAAGCCTCTCATGCCATTTCATATAGAATTCCACTCGGAATTCAATACTAGTAAACATCCCATGCCATTACATTTCACTCGGGATTATCATAACAGTCCCCATCCTTTGCACTCAGCATACGCATAATCGATATCAAGCATCATATGCATATAATCATACCATTACACATATAGGGACCAATAACAAACCACACAAATGCACTCGGCATTGATCATATGCATCTCATACATTCTAACATAAACATCATCAACAAGCATCATGCTTCATATGGATGGAAAATCATACACAACACATCATATAGAGCACCATGGCCACAAATAATACAATATCCGGGCTACTACTCAAACAATATACAACACACATCAAACACAACACAGTGTGACAATTTCACCCGGAAACCCGTCCATAAACCATGCATTTGAGATGCAAAGCCCCCCTTACCTGGAATGAAGCTTCCAGCAATCACATGGCCATTCGTTCACACAGAACGACTCAGTTCCAGCCATCAGCAGCACTCTGCTCGGCCTTCAGCCATGGGAAGAGCCAAACACAGCCTTCAAGGTACATCATCGTCCTCACCCAGCTCAGTGAAGGACTCCTAACATGGTTCTTCACTTGGACAGCCCAGTCCTCGCCAACAGTGAAGAACATCCAGCTTCCAAGCACTCATCCAAGTCTTCTTCCTCACGAGAGCAGCTCTGCCTCCACAGTGGACCATTTTCCACAACCAAGGCAACCACACGCTGCTACAGGCTCCCCAAATCGAGCCTCATACAGCCCCATCAATGGAAGAAGAAGAAAGGACCAACTTAGTCCTCACCAACCATGCTTTATGTAACATAGCCATCAATGCTGTTGGCAGAACAGGGGAGGATCTCAACCACCAAGCCACACAGTACCATGCTGTTCTCTCCACCACGCTGTTCGACTTATGTTTCCACTTCCACTCGGCTTCTACACAGCGTAGAGTGGAAGAAGAAGATGAAGAAGAAGAAGAGAAGACGAACAGCGAGGGAGAGGAAGCAGAAGCTTTAGAGAGTTCTAGAGAGAAGGAGGAGCGTTTCCTCTTCCATCCGAATATACACCAAGCAAAATGAAGAAAGGTGAGAGGGAAACTTGCAACCGAAGCTTATTAATACTGCCAAGCTTCAGCTCTCACTCTCCATCAAAGGTCACATTCTCATTAAATGCAGTCCCATCAGCCATCATTATCCCCTTTTCAGTGTGAATAGAGAGAGAGGGAAAGAGAGGAAACCGAAACCTCCTAAACCACCAAGGGCACCTTGGTCATATGCTAACATTATTATTATTATTATTACCATTATTACTCAACAATTTGCCTAATTGGCAATTAATCTTAATCCACCATTAACTTAACCAGTCCATAACCTTAATCCTGAAAATTTACCACACTCAGTAATTAATTAAAAATTGGGATGTTACATTTCTCCCTTCCTTAAAGTATTTCATCCTCGAAATTCAATCACACGCATAGCCTCAATAAACCGCTCGGCATAACACTATAAGCAATTACACATTTATGCGTCTCAAGTATTCATCCATTGCTTAAATTCCAATCGGTATAATTGGCTTCCAAAGCGGTTTACCGACCGCTGCACACAGAACACCAAGACATCACTAGTTCTTTGGCCACTCGGCCCTATACCTTCAACACCAATCGGTGTACATCCACCATCAGATTCCCCAACTCAAAGGAGTCACTCGGCTCAATTAAGTACCTACACAGAGCATAGGCTCAAAATCGTGTCACATGAGACACATTCTGGGTATTAACCAACCAGTTGGGAAGAATCTAGTCAGTAAACAACATTACCGATTCCCTATAATACTCACTACCGACCGATTCATCTCGGATTAAACCCTCGGATATTCAATATCCGACCACAAAATTTCTTCCTTAAATAATAATATACCTTGACAATACCAAGATGAACACTTAAAAGTTCCCATGTGCTTCCATTAGCACAGTTTGCCTGGATTCATACTCTACAGACACCACGCTCGGTTCTCAAAACCTCATATTTCTAACCATTCATTCAGCTAATTCCATGCCTACACCCAAAGAATGTCACTCAGACCACTCAATCAAAAATACCATTCGGGGTTTAAGGGCAACTTTTCAGCCGGAAAACTTTCCACTTACAAAATTTTCACTCGGCATTCAAGCCTACATCAAATATAAATCTGAGTTCAACTTAGCAACTCCAAACATCAACCCGAACACAAATATGGATAAATCTACCTCTCGGGTATTTACTCTCCCCGAGAGCCAATCACTCGGAAACTTTCCTATTTCAGGCTCTATTTCCCTTCCAAAAATACCCTTCTCATCCAAGAAAAGATTACTCGGTGGAATATCATACGAGTGTTAGGAATTTCACCCACAATACCATTCCACACGGAACCGTTCCACACGGTACCAAATCCACTCGGACGCATCACACTCTGAGGCACACACTCCAAAAGTCACACGACTCGGAAATATTCACGCGAATTTTGCCTAACACCAAAAGTGTCATTCGGGCACAGATCCTAAACTTAGTAATAATTCCCAAAACGATGTTTCACTCGGAACATCATAATTTCACTCAGTAATTCTTTCTCCCAGAAAGATTTCACTCGGAGTCATGTTCCATTTTCTCACACTCGAAATATACAAATCTTTCCCGAGCAACTCTCACCTTACCGATCACCCATCTATTCCAATAACCAATCACTATTTTAACAGCCAATTCATACTCATTAACCTCTGATTCACTCAGAGGTAAACACATCAAGGTTAAACAAACCTTCAACTCTTATTTTGATACACTAACAATTATTTTCCACTCAATACAGTCCTCATTTTTACTCAGAACAGTCCGATAGACTCACCATTACCATAAGCAGCTACAACCTCACCTGCCCGACCTATGAATTGTTGCATCTAACTTATAGGATGACGTCTCATTCCTATAGGGTTACAACAATTACATAGTCACTGCAATGTATACGCTGCCACAATACCTATGGGATGAAGAGTCGTCTCGGAACAACATATCACACACCGACTGTACAACTCAAATATGACTACCCACATGAAAGTTAATGACAATTCATACACATGCATATATAAATACACATCAACATTATCATTATGCACCACCTAGGGCACATCACGCAGCAACAATCATGAAATATCATTTACCATTACTGTAAGACAATATAATGGCAATAAGTTTCCAACCCCACATGACACCACATGAATCCAACACTGTATTCACCTATACTCGCTCGGCATATCAACAATCGGCTTCCAGCCCATACCGAGTAAATATCTCATCCTTGGATCTTATCTATCTTAAAACTATAATCCGACAGCCTATTTATTCTTCATTTTATCACAGGCCATTAATCAATTAAAGTCTAGATGATTCACTAAGCTCCCCATAAGCATACAACTCCGAGTCACAATATGGTTTCAATCTCATAGCAAGTTTCTGCATCAGTAAACCTTTTCACCCATCACTGGCACAACCCACCAGTGGATGTACAATCAGCATCACACGGGTTCTATCATTATCATACTCGACACCAAAGTGCACTCGGATTTCAACCTTACCAGTCACTATCAATCAGGTACCCCATTTATTATTTACAATTCACCTTAAGACTACTTAAGCCTCAACAATTCTTTACATAATCATTTTACTCAACTCATCAATCCATAAGGTCAGTCAGATTATTCGACTCGAAAATTCCAGGGATCACCTATTGCTTCTCGTGAAACATTCCCGCAACATCCAATTATCACCGAGTCAAAACCACCATCGAGTCCAGCTCCACAAAATCTATCAGTATAAAATCATACTAATTCCAATCGGGATTCCCATACCTTATAGGTTACTACTAAACCAATTATTCACTCGGTTTTCACACACCAAAAACCGAGACACAATCCCAATTTAACATATACCTGATTTCACATTTATTCATTCATCACATATTCAAATTTCCAACCTAGAAATCCACAACCAATCAATTACATCATATACCATATAGGATTCACGTGCCAAGGGTATAAAACATCCTTTAAAAATGGCACAACCAATCACATAATTTAAATTCAACCCACTAGGGGATTCCATCATTATCATCCACTTCATCAACTCAAACATGAGTTCTAATCCGATCAACAAGCATGACTCGGCCATGAACCACTAGCATGGCATAATCAAGAACCCGAACCAATTTATACAGTTTTAACTCATAAAGGTCAGCATATAAATATATCCTTCACTTAATCTCTTCTAATCCTCCCAGACTTAGAATAACTTCTAAGCATTTTATGAATATTTGAACCAGGGTAGCATCAAGTCTTCTACCCCCAAATCAACATCACAACAGTAGTATCTCACTACTGTCCCCAACAAACACATAGGCATACAGCCATACAAACCATGCATAAGCATGCGTCAAATCCGATAAAATACTACAAGCAATGATGACAATCGGTCATATTGAACAAAACCGCCCACTAATAGTAGGCATACCTTGGCCATGGACCTTTTGGTCTGCTCTGATACCAGAATGAAACACCCCTAATTTAATAAATAAATAAAACCCAAAACAGGGGAAATTTTTCCCAAAATAATACCAATAGAACCGGGTCCAGTAGAAGAAGGCAAAGGAAGGTAAGGGAAAAATAAAAACCGACTATAAGGCATACAACGGAAGTCACAGAAGCGCTCAAGCGAAGGCCAAAAACAGCGTGCACTCGCTCAAGCGAGATCCAGCACGCTTGGGCAAGACGGCCCAACTCGCTCGGGCGAAATACCACTCGCTTAGGCGAAGCCAACCTAAAAGCCTTCCATCCAAACATACTCACTGGGGCAAATGCCTTATTTGCTGAAGCGAGAAGCACCACTCGGTATTTCCCATCACTCGGAATCTGGGGTTCCATTCACTCAGAAACAACCCATCATATCATACTTAGTCATTTATTTTCTATCCTCAAGGGTCTCATATACAATCCACTCGGTAAATGAGGGTTATCCCACTCGGTATCCATAAACCTTCCTCACTCGGAATACTTCCCAATCAAACACCACTCGGTGTATTTAACTTCAACATAATCGGGAATGTACCATACACCCATCACTCGGCATATATTTACATCTCTCACCCAGAGAACACATAGACCTTCCTTCACCAGATGGGGTCCCCACAATCATACTCTACTTGGAATATTCCAGCCAGATTCACTCGGCATATGATATCTTATTCACTTAGGGAAAACCATTAAGTTAAGTCCCACTCGGACTTGTTTAGATCCTAACCACTCGGGATATAGAATCTCATTCACTCGGATTATACCTGTATCACATACTTAAAATTTATCCCAATCTCAACCATTACAACAACTCTTCCCTCGGAAGAGGTTCACTCAGATTTCCACTCGGGAATATTCAAACCCTTTCCATTCGGGGTTTACCCATGTTTTTCACCCGGTAATATTTAGGCCCATGATCACTCGGGAAATTCTCCCATCAAAGCCTACACAGAATGGGTTCATCAAAGGGAATTTCTCTCAGAATCCATTTAAGTGTTCTTCACTCGGAAAAGAAAGCCAAACATCATAGCCTCACTCGGGATCATTAACTTAACACTATTTCATCTATCAACACTTCTCAAATAATTCAAGAACACATTTCAGTCGGTAGGAAGCATCAAATCAACATAAAACACTTATATATGTATATATATTCATACACTCAGAATACTTAGCATCTTAACATTATTCATTCACCAACACCCATTATCCGATACAAGTACATGATTTCAATGTAAATCATATATATATAAACATGCACTCGGATTCCTATACATATATATTCGTATTCATTATACATCATTGTTATATGAGCCGGCCAAGGCTTAACACTGCCTAAACATAATATAAATATACAATGCATGCACTCAATAGTCTGAGTGCACATCACTTGGACTTGAGTCCTTCACATCATTTCCAGACCGACCTGGACATACTGAAAAATGGTGTAGGGGTGAGCTTTACATATTAAATGACAGTTGCTGACTCGGATTAATCACAGAATCCTCAATTATGCAATAATACATCTATCATCAATCAAACATACACACTGCCATTTAATATAAACAATCACACATCATCCTCCGATCGGGATTCACCCATTTCACTCGGCTATAAGCATAACATCCTCAATAACAATATTTTAATTCATCCAATCGGATTTCACCCCACCTCTATTCTAAGCACCATCAATAATGCTTAACTCCGAGCCTTTCTCAAGGAGTGTGCCTGAGCCCTATTCAAGTATTTAATCATATCTTCACATGTTGCATCTGATTGCCGATCGGTAATAGGCATCTAACGCATTCCAGTGGCGAATCGGATGCATACGGTCTCATTCACCCGGCGTCCAACGCCAATGCACTCGGTATTTGCCTTGAGTCCAACCCAAGGTCTTTCATCAAGCGTCTCATCTCACGCTTAGTACAATTCATATCGGTTTCCCGCCTCGCAAGGGGTACTCCCGCCTCATGATCGCAACCATGGGCAATCAATCTTAATGGTCCCGCAGGGCCTTTCATTATATTCAACACATATTCACTTACATTCAACACATATTCATCCGATTGCCCACTCGGTATTTAGCGTTCAACATTATATGCACTCGGCATATCCACAGCGAATCAGATGACTCAGCTCACATCACATCCACTCGACAATCACCATGCCATCCACTCGGATTATTCTCTACAGCAAGCATTACATGCTATTTCAAGAGATTCACTCGGCACTGACATTTCTAAGTCTCTCATGCCATTTCATATAGAATTCCACTCAGAATTCAACACTAGTAAACATCCCATGCCATCACATATAACATTTCACTCGGGATTATCATAACAGTCCCCATCCTTTGCACTCAGCATACGCATAATCAATATCAAGCATCACATGCATATAATCATACCATTACACACATAGGGACCAATAACAAACCACACAAATGCACTCGGCATTCATCATATGCATCTCATACATTCTAACATAAACATGATCAACAAGCATCATGCTTCATATGGATGGAAAATCATACACAACACATCATATAGACCACCATGGCCACAAATAATACAATATCTGGGCTACTACTCAAACAACATACAACACACATCAAACACAACACAGTGTGACAATTTCACCCGGAAACCCGTCCATAAACCATGCATTTGAGATGTAAAACCCCCTTACCTGGAATGAAGCTTCCAGCAATCACATGGCCCCTCGTTCATACAGAACGACTCAGTTCCAGCCATCAGCAGCACTCTGCTCGGCCTTCAGCCATGGGAAGAGCCAAACACAACCTTCAAGGTACATCATCATCCTCACCCAGCTCAATGAAGGACTCCCAACATGGTTCTTCATTTGGACAGCCCAGTCCTCACCAACAGTGAAGAACATCCAGCTTCCAAGCACCCATCCAAGCCTTCTTCCTTACGAGAGCAGCTCTGCCTCCACAATGGACCATTTTCCACAACCAAGGCAACCACGTGTTGCTACAGGCTCCCCAAACCGAGCCTCATACAGCCCCATCAATGGAAGAAGAAGAAAAGACCAACTTAGTCCTCACCAACCATGCTTCATGTAACACAGCCATCAATGCTGTTGGCAGAACAGGGGAGGATCTTAACCTCCAAGCCACACAGTACCATGCTGTTCTCTCCACCATGCTGTTCCACTTTTGTTCCCACTTCCACTCAGCTTCTACACAACGTAGAGTGGAAGAAGAAGATAAAGAAGAAGAAAAGAAGACGAACAGTGAGGGAGAGGAAGCAGAAGCTTTAGAGACTTCTAGAAAGAAGGAGGAGCGTTTCCTCTTCCATCTGAATATACACCAAGTAAAATGAAGAAAGGTGAGAGGGAAACTTGCAACCGAAGCTTATCAATACTGCCAAGCTTCAGCTCTCACTCTCCATCAAAGGTCACATTCTCATTAAATGCAGTCCCATCAGTCATCATTATCCCCTTTTCAGCGTGAATAAAGAGAGAGGGAAAGAGAGGAAACCGAAACCTCCTAAACCACCAAGGGCACCTTGGTCATATGCTAACATTATTATTATTATTATTATTATTATTATTATTATTATTATTATTATTATTATTATTATTATTATTATTATTATCATTATTACTCAACAATTTGCCTAATTGGCAATTAATCTTAATCCACCATTAACTTAACCAGCCCATAACCTTAATCCTGAAAATTTACCACACTCAGTAATTAATTAAAAATCGGGATGTTACATGCATCACCCTCAGGGTATGTCGGAAGATCACAGGCCAAGCCACATAGGCTGCAAACTCAGCTGGTGTAACATATGGTGCTCCCTCACCCTGAAGTCTGTACTGATAGTATGAATCATAAAGATGCATGTAAGCTCTGTTTATGGCAGCCATCATCTGCATCATATGCTGATGCTCAAGTGTCATCCTGGCAAATCCCTCTATGACAACATCAGCAGGTGGTGGTTAAACTGGTGGTCTCCTCCTCCTCGGTCTGGGCTGAGCCTCCTGCTTCGGTGGTGGAAGCTCGCACTGCTGGACAAAATAATCTCTGTTTATTGAGACCTTGGGGACTCTCCCTGAAGAACTCATAAACTTAGGTGATGGCACAGCAAATCCCTGCCTCCTCAGTAAGGCATATATGATAAGGGGGAATGGAATAGGACGGTTCACCCTATACCCAAGGACATAAAGGTGAATCTGCTCAGATATCAGCTCAACAATATCAATAATATGGCCCTGGAGAATAGAGTAAAGAAGGCAACATTGATCAACTGGGATAGAAGAAAGGTGAGTAATAGGAATGATGTTATGCAGCATGAGATGAGACCACGCTTAAGCTATAAGGGTCAGCTGGGTCTTGAGGAGATTAGATGGAGTCCTCCCAACCTTACTCAGGTTGAAAAAGATTTCATCCTTGCTCAAGAAGTGAGTAACCTGATCTAGGAAGTATCCTAGATCACCATCCTCAGTCGCGATCTTGTTTCTGTTCTCCTTCTAGAAACAAGTATCGCTCTCGGGAGTAGGCTCCCAAGGGTTACCCAGTAAAGTACTAATAGTGTCCCGATCATAAGTGATATGTCGGCCCCTAACCCAACTCGTCCTCTGATATCCAATGTCTGGCGCGTCCTGACTACTCCTGTAGGCATTAGCATAAAATTCCATCACTAATATGGGATCCCCCTCAGTAGGTAGGGAAAACAGGGGTCCCCATCTCCTCCTCTAGACCTCATCCTGTAGCTCAGGATAGTCCCCAGCACTCAGATCCAAGACTCTCTCCCAGATGAGTCTTTGGCCCTTTATCTGATGAAAACGGCCCCATTTTGCATCAGTGCGAAATCTAGTAGGGTCTCTCAGTCCTAGCACCTCCTCTCCCTGAAGATCTGGATCTTCAGAAGTGGTATCAGTGTCTGTGGTCCTTCTTTGTCTCTTGAGAACAGTGGAAGGAATGGATTTCTTAGGTGCCATCTGAAAAAAGAAAAATTTTAAAATCAAACATACATTATACTATTTAAAAAAACATATCAAACATTAAAAAGTTAACAATTATTTTTGGTTTTTATATTTTATACAAAATATACACAATAACAAAATATTTACACAAAAATTTTAAACATACATGTTTTTGGATTTTCTTAAAAATTTTATTAAAAATTTACATAAAATGCAAAATTCACATAAAATCCACAACAAGATAAAAACAACACATTTTTGAATTTTTGTAATTTATAAGAAAAATTAACATGCATATTTTTGGATTTTTACAATTTATCACAAACAAAAATCATCATGCATAAATTTCACAAACATGCAAAATCATACAACATGTATATTTACAAAATTATGCAAATTTATTTTTTTTATTTTTATGCAAGAAAGTATAACAAACATATAATTTAAGAAAATTTATTAATTTAAAAGAAAAATAAACAAACAACAAACAGAAGCATACTGGATAGATTTTTTTAAAAACAGAAAACAAATAATAGAAAATAACACACAAAAATTAACAAAAATAGGAACAGAGGCTGACGCTGCGTGTGGGTGGGACGCTATGCGTCAGCTCTGTTCTTCCCACGCTACGCGTTAGTGGGACGCTACGTGTGGGCTTACAGTTCATCCTCACGCTACGCGTCAGTGGGAAGCTACGCGTGAGGTGCGCAGTTTCAAACACAAAAACAGGGGTTGCACAACAGCAACCCCTCCAAACCACATTTAATCCATTAATTTCTTTACTCTAATAGCAATCAATTCCTAATGGTTCTATAATCCTAATCCTAACCACATGCATTCTAAAAATTGAAATTGAAATTAAACTAAAGGAAGAGGATTTAGAGAACTTACTTGGAATCCTTTGAGCAAATAGGAATGAAGAGGATTGAAGGTTTTTGAGAGAAAAAGGGGTTTAGAAAATTAGGTTTCTGAAAACTAAAGTGAGGCAGAGAGGGAATTTTAGGTTTTAAAACCTAAGATTGGGCCTCTCTGGTTTAGTTTTAAAAACTGAACGTGGGCTCTGACGCTACACGTGGGTGGGACGCTACGCGTCAGGGGGACGCTACGCGTGGGGTTCTGATTTTTAAATGTCAAAATTTAATTTTCACAAACCTTTTCTTTTAAAATTTTAAAACCCTTTTTATTTTCAAAATTAAATTTCTATCTAATTTTATGTAAAAATAAGCTTAAAATAAAGAAAAGAAATAATGGGTTGCCTCCCATTGAGCGCTTGATTTACAGTCTCTAGCTAGACATCCTGCACATCATAAATCAGTTAAATAACAAGTGGTAGTGAGTCTGTTGATTTCACCACCCAAATATGGTTTCAATCTCTGTCTATTAACCATCCAACTTCTTTTGGAAGTCGGATCTTCAATCTCAACTGCTCCATAAGATTTAACTTCCTTGATTACAAAAGGACCTGACCATTTAGATTTCAATTTACCAGGAAACAGTCTTAATCTTAAATTAAACAATAAAACTTGCTGACCTGGTATAAAATGTCTATTTTTAATTTTTTTTATCAATGGTAAGCTTTCACCTTGTTTTTGTAACTTTTAGATGTCTCATAAGCATTGTTTCTCATTTCTTCCAATTCAAATAACTGTAACTTTCTTTTGTCAGCTGCTGTATTTGGATCAAAATTAAGAAATTTTAAAGCCTAATATGCTTTATGTTCCATCTCTACTGGAAGATGACAAGCTTTTCCATAGACCATTTAAAAAAGAGAAAGGCCAATTGGAGTTTTGAATGCAGTTCTGTATGCCCAGAGTGCATCATCAAGCTTTTGTGACCAATCTTTTTTGGAAGAAGACACAGTCTTTTCCAAAATTCTTTTCACTTCTCGATTTGAAATCTCAGCCTGTCCATTGGTTTGTGGATGATATGTTGTGGCCACTTTATGTCTCACTCCATAATGTTGTAACACTTTCTGAAGAACTTTGTTACAAAAATATGATCCTCCATCACTGATCAAAGTTCTTGGTGTTCCAAACCTGTAGAAAATATTTTTCTTCAAGAAATTCACTACAGTTTTGGTGTCAGCATTAGGTGAAGCAATTGCTTCTACCCACTTTGAAACATAATCAACTGCCAAAAGAATGTATTGATTGAATTGAGAATAAGGAAAAGGTCCCATGAAATCAATACCCCAACAATCAAATACCTCAACCTCTTGAATGTTAGTAAGAGGCATTTCTTGTCTTTTGTTAACATTACCTGTTCTTTGACAGTTATCATAAGCTTGAACAAATAAGTGAGAATCTTTAAAAATGGAGGGCCAATACAAACCTAATTCCAAAATTTTTGCAGCAGTTCTTTCTCTATTAAAATGTCCTCCATAAGGTGACTTATGACAATGCCACAACACATCTTTCTTTTCCCAATCAGGTACACAACGATGTAACAAATTATCCACACCAATTTTAAATAGATGAGGGTCATCCCAAACAAAGTATTTTGAATCTTTGAAAATTTTTTTTCTTTGTTGCCAAGTTAGATCATTTGGAAGAATTCCTGCTGCTTTAAAATTGGCCATATCAACAAACCATGGCCGTTTTGTTATTTCAAAAAGTTTTTCATCAGGAAATTCTTCCAAGATGTCTTTTTCTTTGGCAGTGACCTCATCATTCATTAATCTCGAAAAATGGTCAGCGACCATATTTTCACTACCCTTTTTATCCTTGATTTCAAGATCATATTCTTGAAGGAGTAAAATTTATCGGATTAACCGAGGTTTAGAATTAGTTTTGGTCAAAAGGTACTTGATTACAGCATGATTAGTGAAAATAATTATTTTTGATCCAATCAAGTATGATCTAAATTTTTCCAAGGCATACACTATAGCTAGTAATTATTTTTCAGTAGTTGCATAATTTATTTGATTTTCATTTAAAACTTTACTAGCATAGTGTATAACCCTAAAAACTTTTTCATATCTTTGACCTAAAACTGTTCCTACAGCATAATCACTTGCATCACACATAAGTTCAAAGGGTAAATTCCAATTAGGAGCAACAATTACGGGGGCAGAAACCAATTTTTCTTTCAAGGAATTAAAAGCTTTAAGACATGCTTCATCAAACTTGAATTCAACATCTTTATTTAGAAGATTCGTTAAAGGTTTAGCAATTTTTGAAAAATCTTGAATAAATCTTCTATAGAATCCGGTATGTCCTAAAAAATTTCTAATACCTTTCACATTCACAGGGGGTGGGAGTTTAGAGATTACCTCTATTTTGGCTTGGTCTACTTCAATACCTTTAGAGGAAATTTTGTGACCAAGTACAATTCCTTCTTTCACCATAAAGTGACATTTCTCCCAATTGAGCACCAAATGATCTTTTCTTTTTACTTGATTTAGTTTTCTATAATCAATGCACATTCTCTAACTAGTGACAGTTCTTGCTGGGATTAATTCATTTTTATCATTAACGATTAGTGTCATACCACCTTTTTTTGGAACAACTTGTACCGGACTTACCCATGCACTATCAGAAATAGGATAGATAATACCTGCTTTCAGCAATTTCAAAACCTCCTTCTTAGTTACCTCTTTCATGGTTGGATTGAGGCATCTTTGGGGTTGAGCAACAGGTTTAAAATTATCTTCCAGTAAAACCTTATGCATGCAATATGATGGCCTTATACCTTTTAGATCTTCAAGTGTCCATCCAATTGCTTCTTGATTCCTTTTCAATACTTTAACCAGTTTTTCTTCTTCTGTTTCACTTAACAAATTACTAATAATCACTGGTTTTAAATTACCTTCTTTCAAAAAGATATACTTTAAGTTGGAAGGTAGCACTTTCAATTTAGGTCTCTTGATTTCTTCAACAGGTACTTCTTGAATTTCTTGAATTTCTCTTGATTTAGGGAAAATTTCTTTCCCTTGATCAAAATTTTCAAGATATTTATCTACCTGTTTTTCTTCTTCTTCACTCTAAAATTCCACAGAGTTAGTTAATAACTTATTTAAAGAATCAGAGTTTGATATACCTGTAGATATGAAGAAGCAAACTTTGTCGAGAACATCCACCTTAAAACAATCTTGTTTTGGATTTGGGATGTTTTATGGCTTTGAAAACATCAAAGTTTACTTCTTCATCATGAACTCTTACTGCCAGCTTACCATTATCTACATCAATGAGCACTCTAGCAGTCTTCATGAATGGTCTTCCCAGAATTAGGGGAACTTCAACATCTTCTTCCATGTCTAATACCACAAAGTCAACAAGGAAGTAGAACTTGTCAACTTTCACAAGTACATCTTCCACAATACCATAGGGTCTTTTGATTGATCTATCAGCCAATTGCAGAGTCATCTTTGTTCTTTGAGGATCAAGGTCACCAATTCGCTTTATCATACTTAGAGGCATTAGATTAATGCTAGCCCCTAAGTCTAACAAGGCTTTTCCAATGTTCATTCCTCCAATGGAGACAGGAATGGTGGAACTTCCAGGGTCTTTCGACTTTACTGGCATATTATGTTGCAAAATAATGCTGTAACCTGCTTCCAGATCAATAATTTCTTCATCATACCTCCTTTTTTTGGTGAACAATTCTTTCATAAACTTTGCATATGTTGGCATCTGTTCTAATGCCTCATAAAATGGAATGTTTATGTGTAATTGCTTAAAGATTTTAAGGAATCTCTTGTATTCCTTTTCCTTATCCTTCTTTGATGGTGCATGTGGATAAGGTAAATCTTTAACTGGAGGTGTCTGACCCAAATACTGATTTTTTTGTTTTTTAATTTTTGATTTTTTTGTTTTTCTTTTTCATCATTCTTTTCTTCATTTTTTTCTCTTCTTCTTTTTCTTTCTTTTCTTCTTTTTCTTTTTCTTTTTCTTTTTCTTTTTCTTTTTCTTCTTTTTTCTCTTTTTCTTCTTCTTTTTCACTACCACTTCCTACAACTTTACCACTTCTTGTAAAAATAACATTACATTGTTCTCTTAGATTCTGAATGCTTGCAGAAAAGCCAGAGCTTTTCATGTCAACTACTTCTTTTGCTAACTGTCCCAATTGCATGTCCGACGCTTTACGTGCGGCTTCATTTGTTTACATGTATTGAAGAAATTGTTGGATAGATTCTTCTATTCGTGTTAGCCTTGTTGTTTGATTGGCTTGTGGTTGTTGTTTGAATTGATTGTTTGGAGGTCGGTTAGAAGGTCCAACATCTTGTTTCCAGCCAATATTCTGATTCTTCCAACCCTGCTAGTAATTGTTAGGAAAAGAATTACCATGATTGAAAGGAAAATTACCTAAAGGTATTCTTTGATGGTTCAGAAAATTGGCTTGTTCTTGCTCATTTCTCTTAGGGGCACAGTAACCACATGGTTGTTCTCCCATGCAATTTATACATTGTTTTAATTGAGCGAGGGGTGGTGATGTCACTTGAGCAATTTGAAGTTTCTCTAATTGTTTGCTTATTGCTTAAATTTGTTGAGTCAGTAATTTTTGTTGAGCCAATATTGCATCGTTAACCCCCAATTCAAGCATACCTGGCTTTCTTTATATATTACCTCTTTCATATTTTGCTTGTCAGTCACTGATGGACATTGATTCCAATATTTCTATTGCTTTTTCCATAGTTTTGTTCATTAAAGAACCTCCTGCACAAGCATCTAACATCATTTTAAACTGAGGTAACAAACCATGGTAAACGATCCTTACCTTTTCAGCATCATTTAAGTTGTGGTTCGGGCACTTCCTTAAGAGTGCCTTGAATCATTCCCATGTTTCTCCTAATGATTCATCATTGTTTTGTGAAAAAGAATGTATGGCTGTCATTACTTCAAAATATTTTAAAGAAGAATAAAATCTTTCCAAAAAGTTTCTCTCGATATCGGACTAGTTTGCAAAACTACCAGGTGGACAAGATTTAAACCATTCTTTAGCTTTCCCAATCAAAGGAAAAGGAAACAATCTCATGTAAACTGATTCTTCTTGATTGGGTTCAAAACCAATTGTGCTGCATAACTCATAAAAAACAGTTAAATGTTCATAAGGTTCTTCATTATTTAAACCATCAAATTGATTATTTTGAATAATGTTTAAAGTAGCTGGTTTGATTTCTACAGCAGCAATAGGTCCTTGATACATCCCTGAAACATGAGGTGGTCCATTAATAGCAGCAAACTGTCCCAATGTTCTCCTTTCAGCAGCCATGTTAGAATTTTCAAAATTTTTAGATTTTCTCAAAAGAAGATGAAGTTGAAGAAGAAGTTTTTGTTTTTTTAGATTTTAATGATTTGAGTTTCTTTACAAATTTCTCGATCTCAGGATCAAAGAACACCTTTCCTGTAGAAGATTGAGTTGCATAAACACACTAAATAAAGAAATGTTAGTAAAATAATATTAAAATAAATAAATGAATGAATAAATTAAAAAAATTTTACTAAGGTAAATTATTTTTACTACGGCAATTAAAAATTTACTGTTTACTGAATCAATTCAATCCCTGGCGACGGCGCCAGAAAACTTGTTAAACCCAGAAAATATAGTGTTGCAGTTACTTTGTTTTACTGTTGGGTCTATTAATTGGCAAGCGCACCAATCGTTTGTAGTTTTCAAAATTTAGATATCGTTCCACTGGGATTTAAAGTCTAATAGTTACAGTAATTTTTTAGTTACTATAGTAAATTTATCAAAACTTATACAAAAGAATAATTTATATACAATTTATACAATATTTATAAGATGGCATAATTGAGTTGTTCATGTGATAAAAAGAGAATAACAATCTATCTAAGAAGTGGAGTTGCAATTTTAGAATAATTAAGATACTTGAGGATAAAACACAGATAAACAAATTATGTTGGAATTTGGATCCCTAATCTAGAATAATAATGGAGGAACTCAAATCATGCATATTTAATCATCAAGTTCATATTATTGCAGCTTAAAATCATTATAACCGATCCCTCGTGAGCTTTCTCAATAAAAACTTGCATTAAGTCCTAGCTTTATGGCAACAATAATTACCAATTCTATTCTTAGTAATTGGTATATTAAGGGTATTCTAACTTTTACTTTTATTAAATCAAGTTTTAATAAAGCATGAATAATCATTCTCCCATTTGACATTCACACTAATAAAACAAGTTTCAATACACATGAAAATCATTCTCCCATTTGACGTTTATATTAATAAAAGATTGAAATACTAACATGGACTTGAATCATAAACATGCAGAGGTCGAATTCACAACATCATACTCAATAGATTAGTTCACCAATTCCAACATAAACAGATTAGTTACACATGGTAAAGGTAAGAACAACACTTACAGTGATTGACATTACAAAGGCGATGGAAACTTCACGATACAATGATCACAATACTACACAACACTCTCAAGTATCTAGAAAACTATTCTAGAACTACAAACTCACAAAAGAAATACTCAAACTCGAGTATATAAGAGAAGAGAAGAGTGAAATACTCAGAATGGGATGCTTAGAAGTGTTAGAAATGGCCCTATTTATAGGGCTGAGGAAGGGTCCTGACGCTACGCGTTAGACTACCGCGACGCGTTAGGTTCCTGACTCAGCCTCTATTAAACGCAGCTTGAAGTGGCCATGATAGAATTATTTAATTAATCATGCAATGCCAATTGGACCTGTCCCCTCTTTCAGCTTGGACATTTGTGAAGAGTGGATGGGTCACTAGCTGAGTGCTTGGCCAGCTTGGTTGTGGAGTCCAAGTAGCTCTGACGCTACGCGTGGATGTGATGCATAGGGTCAGCATCAAAAGTCTCCATGCTACGTGTGGTGTTGATGCTACGCATCAGGTTCCTGACCTTCAATTTTCTCTTTAAATTCTTCACTTTTTCACTGCAAAAGTAGAAAAAATTGATCAAGGGCAGATTATTTCTAACAACTTCTATTTATTGAATTTAAAACCTAATTTTCTAATAATTTAGACTGATTTTTATTTTTTTATGAAATTTTGATTAAATATTTTATTATAAATTTGAGGACTAACAGACTCCATCAGGCATGAATCGATTCCTCTCTATATTGAATCGATTCCTTCGTTTTTAAACTGACTCCCTGGGACAAATCACGTATGAATCGATTCCCTTTTAGTTTGAATCGATTCCTGCTTTCATTTTTCAAGTTCCTGGACCATAACAATGTGTGAATCGATTCCCCATGGTGTTCTTTATGGCATGAATCGATTCATCTCATTAAAATTGCAATTTCTAGCCTCTATCATTGTGTGAATCGATTCATTTCACTATGCCTTGCATAATGAATTGATTCATGCACCTGTTGCATGAATTTTATGCTTTGTTTCACCCCTTTTTTATATGTAATCAATCATGGTTCTATTCCTTTGATCCTTAGATACTTTGATGATTATTTTTCCTTGTTTGTAATCTCTATAATTGTCTTGAATCATTTCATTGGAATTCATCAATTTTCCATCATCAAACATAATTAATTTGTCTGTGATACTTTATGTTTGATCTTGATTCTCCATTTGTTGTGTCATTATCAAAACCTATATCAACATATAAATACATTTTAGGGTTTACGGTGTGGGGTTTAGAGTTTAGGGTTTAGGGGTTAGGTTTTAGGGTTTAGGGTTTATGGTTTAGGGTTGAGGGTTTAAGGGTTAGGGTTTAGGGTTTAGGGTTTGTGGTTTGTGGTTTAGGGTTTAACGTTTATGGTTAGGGTTTGGGATTTAGGTTTTACAGTTTATGGTTAAGGGTTTAGGTACAAAGGTTTAGGGTTTAGGGTTTAAGGTGTATGGTTTAGGGTTTTAGGTTTAGGTTTTAGGGTTTAAGGGTTAGGGTTTAGGGTTTAAGGTTTAGGAGTTAGGGTTTAGGGTGTAGGGTTTAATGTTTAGGGTTTGGGGTGTGAGGTTTTGGGTTTAGGGTTTGGGTTTGGGCTTTAGGGTCTAGGGTTTGTGATTTAGGGTTTAGGGTTTATGGTTTATGGTTTCGGGTTGAGGGTAAAGGGTTTGTGGTTTAGGGTTTAAGGTTTAGGGTCTAGGGTTTAGGGTTAGGGGTTATGGTTTAGGGTTTAGGTTTTATGGTTTGAGGTTCAGGGTTTAGGGTTTGGGGATTGGGGTTTAGGGTTTAGGATGTAGGGTTTAAGGTCAAGGGTTTAGGGTTTAGAATTTAGGGTTTATGGTTTAGGGTTTGGGATTTAAGGTTTAGGGTTTATGGTTTAGGGTTTAGGTATTAAGGTTTAGGGTTTGAGGTTTAGGGTATAGTGTTTAGCGTTTAGGATTTAGGGTTGGAAGTTTAGGGTTTAAGGGTTAGTGTTTAGGGTTTAGGGTTTGTAGTTTAGGGTTTAGGGTTTAGAATTGGCATTTAGAGTTTAGGGTTTAGAATTAGGATTCAAGGATTTAGATTTAAGGATTTAGGATTTAGGGTTTAGGGTTTGTGGTTTGAGGTTTATGGTTTAGGGTTTGGGGGTTAGGGTGTAGGGTTTAGGGTTAAGAGTTTAGGGTTTAGGGTTAAGGGTTTGTGGTTTAGGGTTGAAGGTTTATGGTCTAGGGATGGGGTTTATGATGTAGGGTTTAGGGTTTGTGGTTTAGGGTTTAGGGTTAGGGGTTATAGGTTAGGGTTTAAGGGTTAGGGTTTAAGGTTTAGGGGTTGTGGTTTATAGTTTAGGGTTTAGGGTTTGGGGTTGAGGGTTTAGGGCTTAGGGTTTAAGGTTTAGGGTTAGGGTTTAGGGTTTAGGGTTTGGAGTTTAGGGTTTGGGATTTAGGGTTTTGGGTTTTGGGGCTAGGTTTAGTGTTAAGGGTTTGTGGTTTAGGGTTTAGGGTTTGTGGTTTAGGTTTTAGGGTTTAGGGTTTAGGGGTGAGGGTTTGTGGTTTAGGGTTTATGGGTTAGGGTTGAGGGTTTGGGGTTTAGGGTTTGTGGTTTATGGTTTATGGTTTGGGGTTTAGGGTTTAAGGTTTAGGGTTTAGGGTTTAGGGTTTGGGGTTTGAGGTTTAGGGGTAAGGGTTTATGGGTTAGGGTTAGGGGTTAAGGTCCAGGGTTTAGGGTTTAGGGTTTTTGGTTTAAGGTTTAGGATTTAGGGTTTGGGGTTTGGGTTTAGGGTTTGGGGGTTAGGGTTTAGAGTTTGTGATTTAAGGTTTGGGATTTAGGGTTTAGTGTTTAGGGTTTAGAATTGGGATTTAGGGTTTATGGTTTAGAATTATGGTTTAGGGTTTAGGGTTTAGGGGTTAGGGGTTAGGGGTTAGGGTGTAGGGTTTAGGGTTTGTTGTTGGAGGTTTAGGGTTTGTGGTTTAGGGTTTAGGGTTTAGGGTGTGGGGTTTAGGGTTTGTGGTTTAAGGTTTAGGGTTTAGGGTGTGGTGTTTAAGGTTTAGTGTTTAGGGTTTAGGGGTTAGGGTTTGTGGTTTAGGGTTTAGGGTTTAGGGTTTAGGGGTTATGGTTAAAGGTTTAGGGTTTGGGTATGGGTTTGGGGTTTGGGGTTTGGGGTTTGGGGTTTAGGGTTTAGGGTTTAAGGTTTTTAGTTTAGGGTTTAGGGTTTAGGGTTAGGGGTTACTGTTTAAAGTTTAGGTTTTGTGGTTTGAGATTTAGGGTTTAGGGTTTGGGGATAGGGGTTTAGAGTTTAGAGTTTAGGGTTTAGGGTTTAGGGTTTACGGGTTAGGGTTTAGGATTTAGGGTTTGTGGTTTAACATTTGGGATTTTGGGTTTAGGGTCTTAGGGGTTTGGGTTTATAACTTAGGGTTTAGGGTTTAGGGTTTAGGGGTTAGGGTTTAGGGTTTAGGGTTTAGAGTTTAGAGTTTAGGGTTTAGGGTTTAGGGTTTATGGTTTAGGGCTAGAATTTGGATTTAGGGATTAGGGTTTAGGGTTTTGAGTTTGTGATTTAGGGTTTTGGATTTATGGTTTAGTGTTTAGGGGTTAGGGTTTGTGGTTTGTGGCTTAGGGTTTATGGTTTAGGCTTTGGGGTATTGGGTTTAGGGTTTGTGGTTTAGGGTTTGGGATTTAGGTTTTAGGGTTTATGGTTTAGGGTTTAGGTATTAGGGGTTTGGCTTTTGGGTTTAAGGTTTAGGGTTTGGGGTTTGGTGTTTAAGGTTAAGGGTTTAAGGTTTGTGGTTTAGGGTTTAGGGTTTAGAATTAGGATTTAGGGTTTAGGATTTAGGAGTTAGGTTTAGGGTTTAGGGTTTAAGGTTTTGGGTTTAAGGTTTGGGATGTGAGGTTTAGGGTTTGGGGATTAGGATTTAGGGTTTAGGGTATGGGGTTTGGGGTTCAGGGTTTATGGTTTATGGTTTATGGTTTCGGGTTGAGGGTTGAAGGTTTGTGGTTTAGTGTTTAGGTTTTATAGTTTGAGGTTTAGGGTTTAGGGTTTTGGAATTAGGGTTTAGAGTTTAGGGATTAGGGTTTAGGATTTAGGTTTTAGGTTTTAGGGTTTAAGGTTTAGGGTTTAGGGTTTGGGGTTTGGGGTTTAAGTGTTAGGGTTTAGGGTATATGGTTTATTGTTTAGGGTTTAGGGTTTAGAATTGGGATTCAGAGTTTAGGGTTAGGGTTTAGAATGTAGGGTTTAGGGTTAAGGGTCTAGGGTTCAGGGTTCAGGGTTTATGGTTTAGGGTTTAGAGTTTAGGGTTTAGGGTTAGGGTTTTAGGATTTAGGGTTTGGGGTTGAGGGTTTATTATTTAGGGTTGAAGGTTTAGGATTTATGGTTTAGGGTGTAGGGTTTAGGGTTTAGGGTTAAGGGTTTAGGGTTTAGGGTTAAGGGTTTAGGGTTAGGGTTTAGGGTTTAAGGGTTTAAGGGTTAGGGTTTAGGGTTTATGGTTTAGGGTTTAGGGTTTAGGGTTTGGGGTTTAGGGTTTAGGGTTTAGGGTGTGGGTTTAAGGTTTATGGTTGTAGGTTTAGGGTTTAGGTTTAAGGGTTTAGGGTTTAGGCTCTAGGGTTTAGGGTTTATGCTTTGAGGTTTAGTGTTTAGGGTTTAGGGTTTAGGGGTTAGGGTTTAGAGTTTATGATTTAGGGTTTAGGTTTTAAGGTTTAGTAAGTAGGGTTTAGAATTGGGATTTAGGGTGTAGGGTTTAGGGTTTAAGGTTTGTTATTTGAGGTTAGGGTTTGGGGTTTAGGGTTTTGGTTTTAGGGGCTAGGGTTTGGTGTTGGGGGTTTAGGGTTTAGGGTTTAGAATTAGGATTTATGGTTTAGGGTTTAGGGTTTAGAATTGGGATTTAGGGTTTAGGGTTTAGGTTTTAGGGCTTAGGGGTTAGGGTTTTATGGTTTATGGTTTAGGGTTTGAGGTTTGAGGTTTAGGGTTTGGTGTTTAGGGTTAAGGATTTAGGTTTTGGGGTTTAGGGTTTGGGGTTTAGGGTGTTGGGTTTAGGGTTTATGGTGTGTTGTTTATGGTTTAGGGTTTAGGGTTTAGGGTTAGTGGTTAAGGTTTAGGGTTTAGGTTTTATGGTTTGAGGTTTAGGGTTTAGGGTTTGGGGATTGGGGTTTAGAGTTTATGGTTTAGGGTTTAGGATTTAGGGTTTAGGGTTTAGGGTTTAGAATTATGATTTAGAGTTTAGGGTTTAGAATTAGGATTTTGGGTTTAGGGTTTAATGTTTAGGGTTTAGTGTTTAGGGTTGGGGTTTTAGGGTTTAGGGTTTGAGGGTTAGGGTTTATGGTTTAAGGTTGAAAGTTGAAAGTTTAGGGTTTAGGGTTTGTGGTTTAGGGTTTAGGGTTTAGGGTTTGGGGTTTGGGGTTTGGGGTTTATAGTTTAGGGTTTAGGTATTATGGCTTAGGGCTTGGGGTTTAGGGTGTAGTGTTTAGGATTTAGTGTTTGGGGTTTGGGGTTTAGGGTTTATGGTTTAAGGTTAGGGGTAAGGTTTAGGGTTTATGGTTCAGGGTTTGTGGTTGAAGGTTTAAGGTTTAGGGTTTAGGGTTTAGGTTTAGGATTCAGGGTTTAGGGTTTAGGGTTTGGGGGTTACGGTTTAGAGTTTGTGATTTAGGGTTTGGGATTTAGGGTTTAGTGTTTAGGGTTTAAGGTTTAGGGTGTGGGTTTTGAGGTTGTGATTTAGGGTTTTGGATTTATGGTTTAGCGTTTAGGGTTTAGGGTGTGGGGTGTAGGGTTTAGGGTTTAGGGTTTAGGGTTTAGGGTTTAGGCTTTGGGGTATATGGTTTAGTGTTTATGGTTTAGGGTTTGGGATTTAGGTTTTAGGGTTTATGGTTTAGGGTTTAGGTAATAGGGTTTTGGCTTTTGGGTTTAAGGTTTAGGGTTTGGGGTTTAGGGTTTAAGGTTTAGGGTTTAAGGTTTGTGGTTTAGGGTTTAGGGTTTAGAATTAGGATTTAGGGTTTAGGATTTAGGAGTTAGGTTTAGGGTTTAGGGTTTAGGGTTTGGGGTTTATGGTTTTGGATGTGAGGTTTAGGGTTTAGGGTTTGGGGTTTTAGATTTAGGGTTTAGGGTATGGGGTTTGGGGTTCAGGGTTTATGGTTTATGGTTTCGAGTTGAGGGTTGAAGGTTTGTGGTTTAGTGTTTAGGTTTTATAGTTTAAGGTTTAGGGTTGAGGGTTTGGGAATTAGGGTTTAGAGTTTAGGGTTTGGGGTTCTTGGTTTAGGGTTTAGGGTTTAGGGTTTAGGGTTTAGAATTTAGGGTTTATGGTTTAGGGTTTAGTGTTTAAGGTTTAGGGTTTAGTGTTTGGGGTTTAGGGTTTAAGTGTTAGGGTTTATGGTATAGGGTTTATGGTTTACGGTTTAGGGTTTAGAATTAGGATTTAGAGTTTAGGGTTTAGGGTTTAGAATGTAGGGTTTAGGGTTCGGGGTTCAGGGTTTATGGTTTAAGGTTTCGAGTTTAGGGTTTGGGGTTGGGGTTTTAGGGTTTAGGGTTTGGGATTAAGGGTTTGTGGTTTAAGGTTTATGGTTTAGGTGTAGGGTTTAGGGTTTAGGGTTAAGGGTTTAGGGTTTAGGGTTTAAGGTTTAGGGTTAGGGTTTAAGGTTTAGGGTTTAAGGGTTAGGGTTTTAGGGTTTGTGGTTTAGGGTTTAGGGTTTAGGGTTTGGGGTTTAAAGTTGAGTGTTTAGGGTTTAGGGTTTAGGGTGTAGGTTTAGGGTTTAGGGTTTCGGGTTTAGGGTTTAGGTTTTAGGGTTTAGGGTTTAGGCTCTAGGGTTTAGGGTTTATGCTTTGAGGTTTAGGGTTTAGGGTTTAAGGTTTAGGGTTTAGGGTTTAGAGTTCATGATTTAGGGTTTGGGTTTTAAGGTTTAGTGATTAGGGTTTAGAATTGGGATTTAGGGTTTAGGGTTTAAGGTTTAAGGTTTGTTATTTAAGGTTAGGGTTTGGGGTTTAGGGTTTAGGTTTTAGGGGCTAGGGTTTGGTGTTGGGGGTTTAGGGTTTTGGGTTTAGAATTGGGATTTAGGGTTTAGGGTTTAGGGTTTAGAATTGGGATTTAGGGTTTAGGGTTTAGGTTTTAGGGGTTAGGGGTTAGGGTTTAGGGTTTAGGGTTTATTGTTTGAGGTTTATGGTTTATTGTTTAGGGTTGAGGGTTGAGGGTTTCGGGTTTAGGGTTTGGGGTTGAGGATTTAGTGTTTAGGGTTTAGTGGTTAGAGTTTGTGGTTTAGGGTTTAGGGTTTAGGGTTTGAGGTTTAGGGTTTGGTGTTTATCGTTAAGGGTCTAGGTTTTGGGGTTTAAGGTTTAGTGGTTAAGGTTTAGGGTTTAGGTTTTATGGTTTGAGGTTTAGGGTTTAGGGTTTTGGGATTGAGGTTTAGAGTTTATGGTTAACGGTTTAGGATTTAGGGTTTAGGGTTTAGGGTTTAGAATTATGATTTAGAGTTTAGGGTTTAGAATTAGGATTTTAGGTTTAGGGCTTAATGTTTGGGGTTTAGGGTTTGGGGTTGGGGTTTTAGGGTTTAGGGTTTGAGGGTGAGGGTTTATGGTTTAAGGTTGAAAGTTTAGGGTTTAGAGTTTAGGGTGTGGGATTTAGGTTTTAGGGTTTAGGGTTTGTGGGTAAGGTTTAGGGTTATGGTTTAGGGTTAGGGTTCGAGTTTAGGATTTAGGGTTTAAGGGTTAAGGTTTAGGGTTTAGGGTTTAGGGTTTAGGGTTTGTGGTTTAGGGTTTACAGTTTCGGGTTTGGGGTAAATGGTTTATGGTTTAGGGTTTAGGGTTTGTGGTTGAAGGTTTAAGGTTTAGGGTTTAGGTTTTGGGTTTAGGATTCAGGGTTTAGGGTTTAGGGTTTGGGGGTTACGGTTTAGAGTTTGCGATTTAGGGTTTGGGATTTAGGGATTAGCGTTTAGGGTTTAGGGTTTAGGGTGTGGGTTTTGAGGTTGTGATTTAGGGTTTTGGATTTATGGTTTAGCGTTTAGGGTTTAGGGTGTGGGGTTTAGGGTTTAGGGTTTAGGGTTTACGCTTTAGGGTATATGGTTTAGGGTTTGTGTTTTAGGGTTTGGGATTTAGGTTTTAGGGTTAATGGTTTAGGGTTTAGGTATTAGGGTTTTGGCTTTTGGGTTTAAGGTTTAGGGTTTGGGGTTTAGGGTTTAAGGTTTAGGGTTTAAGGTTTGTGGTTTAGGGTTTAGGGTTTAGAATTAGGATTTAGGGTTCAGGATTTAGGAGTTAGGTTTAGGGTTTAGGGTTTAGGGTTTGGGGTTTAAGGTTTTGGATGTGAAGCTTAGGGTTTAGGGTTTGAGGTTTAGGGTTTAGGGTTTAGGGTTTGAGGTTTGAGGTTTAGGGTTTGGTGTTCATGGTTTAGGGTTTAGGGTTTAGGGTTTTGGGGTTTAGGGTTTAGGGTTAGTGGTTAAGGTTTAGGGTTTAGGTTTTGTGGTTTGAGGTTTAGGGTTTAGGGTTTTGGGATTGGGGTTTAGAGTTTATGGTTAAGGGTTTAGGATTTAGGTTTTAGGGTTTAGGGTTTAGAATTATGATTTAGAGTTTAGGGTTTAGAATTGGGATTTTAGGTTAAGGGTTTAATGTTTGGGGTTTAGGGTTTAAGGGTTAGGGTTTATGGTATAGGGTTTATGGTTTAGGGTTTAGGGTTTAGAATTAGGATTCAGAGTTTAGGGTTTAGGGTTTAGAATGTAGGGTTTAGGGTTAAGGGTCTAGGGTTCAGGGTTCAGGGTTTATGGTTTAAGGTTTAAAGTTTAGGGTTTGGGGTTAGGGTCTTAGGATTTAGGGTTTGATGTTAAGGGTTTGTGGTTTAGGGTTGAAGGTTTAGGGTTTATGGTTTAGGTGTAGGGTTTAGGGTTTAGGGTTAAGGGTTTAGGGTTTATGGTTTAAGGTTTAGGGTTAGGGTTTAGGGTTTAGGGTTTAAGGGTTAGGGTTTTAGGGTTTTAGGGTTTGTGGTTTTGGGTTTAGGGTTTGGGGTTTGGGGTTTAGGGTTGAGGGTTTATGGTTTAGGGTTTAGGGTTTAGGGTATAGGTTTAGGGTTTAGGGTTTCGAGTTTAGGGTTTAGGTGTGGGGGTTTAGGGTTTAGGCTCTAGGGTTTAGAGTTTATGCTTTGAGGTTTAATGGTTAGGGTTTAGGGTTTAGGGTTTAGGGTTTAGGGTTTAGAGTTCATGATTTATGGTTTGGGTTTTAAGGTTTAGTGATTAGGGTTTAGAATTGGGATTTAGGGTTTAGGGTTTAAGGTTTAAGGTTTGTTATTTGAGGTTAGGGTTTGGGGTTTAGGGTTTAGGTTTTAGGGGCTAGGGTTTGGTGTTGGGGGTTTAGGGTTTTGGGTTTAGAATTGGGATTTAGGGTTTAGGGTTTAGGGTTTAGAATTGGGATTTAGGGTTTAGGGTTTAGGTTTTAGGGGTTAGGGGTTAGGGTTTAGGGTTTAGGGTTTAGGGCTTATTGTTTGAGGTTTATGGTTTATTGTTTAGGGTTGAGGGTTTAGGGTTTTGGGTTTAGGGTTTGGGGTTGAGGATTTAGTGTTTAGGGTTTAGTGGTTAGAGTTTGTGGTTTATGGTTTAGGGTTTAGGGTTTAGGGTTTGAGGTTTAAGGTTTAGGGTTTGGTGTTTATGGTTTAGGGTTTAGGGTTAGGGTTTAGGATTTTGGGGTTTAGGGTTTAGGGTTAGTGGTTAAGGTTTAGGGTTTAGGTTTTATGGTTTGAGGTTTAGGGTTTAGGGTTTTGGGATTGAGGTTTAGAGTTTATGGTTAAGGGTTTAGGATTTAGGGTTTAGGGTTTAGGGTTTAGAATTATGATTTAGAGTTTAGGGTTTAGAATTGGGATTTTAGGTTTAGGGTTTAATGTTTGGGTTTTAGGGTTTAAGGGTTAGTGTTTATGGTATAGGGTTTATGGTTTAGGGTTTAGGGTTTAGAATTAGGATTCAGAGTTTAGGGTTTAGGGTTTAGAATATAGGGTTTAGAGTTAAAGGTCTAGGGTTTAGGGTTCAGGGTTTATGGTTTAAGGTTTAAAGTTTAGGGTTTGGGGTTGGGGTTTTAGGATTTAGGGTTTGGGGTTAAGGGTTTGTGGTTTAGGGTTGAAGGTGTAGGGTTTATGGTTTAGGTGTAGGGTTTAGGGTTTAGGGTTAAGGGTTTAGGGTTTATGGTTTAAGGTTTAGGGTTAGGGTTTAGGGTTTAGGGTTTAAGGGTTAGGGTTTTAGGGTTTGTGGTTTAGGGTTTAGGGTTTGGGGTTTAGGGTTGTGGGTTTAGGGTTTAGGGTTTAGGGTTTAGGGTTTAGGGTGTAGGTTTAGGGTTTATAGTTTCGGGTTTAGGGTTTAGGTTTGAGGGTTTAGGGTTTAGGCTCTAGGGTTTAGGGTTTATGCTTTGAGGTTTAGGGTTTAGGGTTTAGGGTTTAGGGTTTAGGGTTTAGAGTTCATGATATAGGGTTTGGGTTTTAAGGTTTAGTGATTAAGGTTTAGAATTGGGATTTAGGGTTTAGGGTTTAAGGTTTAAGGTTTGTTATTTGAGGTTAGGGTTTGGGGTTTAGGTGTTAGGTTTTAGGGGCTAGGGTTTGGTGTTGGGGGTTTAGGGTTTTAGGTTTAGAATTGGGATTTAGAGTTTAGGGTTTAGAGTTTAGAATTGGGATTTAGGGTTTAGGGTTTAGGTTTTAGGAGTTAGGGGTTAGGGTTTAGGGTTTAGGGTTTAGGGTTTATTGTTTGAGGTTTATGGTTTATTGTTTAGGGTTGAGGGTTTAGGGTTTTGGGTTTAGGGTTTGGGGTTGAGGATTTAGTGTTTAGGGTTTAGTGTTTGGGGTTGGGGTTTTAGGGTTTAGGGTTTGAGGGTGAGGGTTTATGGTTTAAGGTTGAAAGTTTAGGGTTTAGAGTTTAGGGTGTGGGATTTAGGTTTTAGGGTTTAGGGTTTGTGGGTTAAGGTTTAGGGTTATGGTTTAGGGTTAGGGTTCGGGTTTAGGATTTAGGGTTTAAGGGTTAGGGTTTAGGGTTTAGGGTTTAGGGTTTAGGGTTTGTGGTTTAGGGTTTACAGTTTAGGGTTTGGGGTAAAGGGTTTATGGTTTAGGGTTTAGGGTTTGTGGTTGAAGGTTTAAGGTTTAGGGTTTAGGTTTTGGGTTTAGGATTCAGGGTTTAGGGTTTAGGGTTTGGGGGTTACGGTTTAGAGTTTGTGATTTAGGGTTTGGGATTTAGGGATTAGTGTTTAGGGTTTAGGGTTTAGTGTGTGGGTTTTGAGGTTGTGATTTAGGGTTTTGGATTTATGGTTTAGCGTTTAGGGTTTAGGGTGTGGGGTTTAGGGTTTAGGGTTTACGCTTTAGGGTATATGGTTTAGGGTTTGTGGTTTAGGGTTTGGGATTTAGGTTTTATTGTTAATGGTTTAGGGTTTAGGTATTAGGGTTTTGGCTTTTGGGTTTAAGGTTTAGGGTTTGGGGTTTAGGGTTTAGGGTTTAGGGTTTAAGGTTTGTGGTTTAGGGTTTTGGGTTTAGAATTAGGATTTAGGGTTTAGGATTTAGGAGTTAGGTTTAGTGTTTAGGGTTTAGGGTTTGGGGTTTAAGGTTTTGGATGTGAAGTTTAGGGTTTAGGGTTTGAGGTTTAGGGTTTAGGGTTTAGGGTTTGAGGTTTGAGGTTTAGGGTTTGGTGTTCATGGTTTAGGGTTTAGGGTTTAGGGTTTAGGGGTTTGGGGTTTAGGGTTTAGGGTTAGTGGTTAAGGTTTAGGGTTTAGGTTTTATGGTTTGAGGTTTAAGGTTTAGGGTTTTGGGATTGGGGTTTAGAGTTTATGGTTAAGGGTTTAGGATTTAGGTTTTAGGGTTTAGGGTTTAGAATTATGATTTAGAGTTTAGGGTTTAGAATTGGGATTTTAGGTTCAGGGTTTAATGTTTGGGGTTTAGGGTTTAAGGGTTAGGGTTTATGGTATAGGGTTTATGGTTTAGGGTTTTGGGTTTAGAATTAGGATTCAGAGTTTAGGGTTTAAGGTTTAGAATGTAGGGTTTAGGGTTAAGGGTCTAGGGTTCAGGGTTCAGGGTTTATGGTTTAAGGTTTAAAGTTTAGGGTTTGGGGTTAGGGTCTTAGGATTTAGGGTTTGATGTTAAGGGTTTGTGGTTTAGGGTTGAAGGTTTAAGGTTTATGGTTTAGGTGTAAGGTTTAGGGTTTAGGGTTAAGGGTTAAGGGTTTAGGGTTTATGGTTTAAGGTTTAGGGTTAGGGTTTAGGGTTTAGGGTTTAAGGGTTAGGGTTTTAGGGTTTTAGGGTTTGTGGTTTCGGGTTAGGGTTTGGGGTTTGGGGTTTAGGGTTTAGAATTAAGATTTTAGGGTTTGTGGTTTCGGGTTTAGGGTTTGGGGTTTGGGGTTTAGGGTTTAGAATTAGGATTTTAGGTTTAGGGTTTAATGTTTGGGGTTTAGGGTTTAAGGGTTAGGGTTTATGGTATAGGGTTTAGGGTTTAGGGTTTAGGGTTTAGAATTAGGATTCAGAGTTTAGGGTTTAGGGTTTAGAATGTAGGGTTTAGGGTTAAAGGTGTAGGGTTCAGGGTTCAGGGTTTATGGTTTAAGGTTTAAAGTTTAGGGTTTGGGGTTGGGGTTTTAGGATTTAGGGTTTGGGGTTAAGGGTTTGTGGTTTAGGGTTGAAGGTGTAGGGTTTATGGTTTAGGTGTAGGGTTTAGGGTTTAGGGTTAAGGGTTTAGGGTTTATGGTTTAAGGTTTAGGGTTAGGGTTTAGGGTTTAGGGTTTAAAGGTTAGGGTTTTAGGGTTTGTGGTTTAGGGTTTAGGGTTTGGGGTTTAGGGTTGCGGTTTAGGGTTTAGGGTTTAGGGTTTAGGGTTTAGGGTGTAGGTTTAGGGTTTATGGTTTCGGGTTTAGGGTTTAGGTTTGAGGGTTTAGGGTTTAGGCTCTAGGGTTTAGGGTTTATGCTTTGAGGTTTAGTGTTTAGGGTTTAGGGTTTAGGGTTTAGGGTTTAGAGTTCATGATATAGGGTTTGGGTTTTAAGGTTTAGTGATTAGGGTTTAGAATTGGGATTTAGGGTTTAGGGTTTAAGGTTTAAGGTTTGTTATTTGAGGTTAGGGTTTGGGGTTTAGGTGTTAGGTTTTAGGGGCTAGGGTTTGGTGTTGGGGGTTTAGGGTTTTGGGTTTAGAATTGGGATTTAGGGTTTAGGGTTTTGGGTTTAGAATTGGGATTTAGGGTTTAGGGTTTAGGTTTTAGGAGTTAGGGGTAGGGTTTAGGGTTTAGGGTTTAGGGTTTATTGTTTAGGGTTGAGGGTTTAGGGTTTCGGGTTTAGGGTTTGGGGTTGAGGATTTAGTGTTTAGAGTTTAGTGGTTAGAGTTTGTGGTTTATGGTTTAGGGTTTAGGGTTTAGGGTTTGAGGTTTGAGGTTTAGGGTTTGGTTTTTATGGTTAAGGGTTTAGGTTTTGGGGTTTAGGGTTTAGGGTTTAGGGTTTAGGGTGTAGGGTTTAGGGTGTAGGTTTAGGGTTTATGGTTTTGGGTTTAGGGTTTAGGTTTGAGGGTTTAGGGTTTAGGCTCTAGGGTTTAGGGTTTATGCTTTGAGGTTTAGTGTTTAGGGTTTAGGGTTTAGGGTTTAGGGTTTAGGGTTTAGAGTTCGTGATATAGGGTTTGGGTTTTAAGGTTTAGTGATTAGGGTTTAGAATTGGGATTTAGGGTTTAGGGTTTAAGGTTTAAGGTTTGTTATTTGAGGTTAGGGTTTGGGGTTTAGGTGTTAGGTTTTAGGGGCTAGGGTTTGGTGTTGGGGGTTTAGGGTTTTGGGTTTAGAATTGGGATTTAGGGTTTAGGGTTTAGGGTTTAGAATTGGGATTTAGGGTTTAGGGTTTAGGTTTTAGGGGTTAGGGGTTAGGGTTTAGGGTTTAGGGTTTAGGGTTTATTGTTTAAGGTTTATGGTTTAGTGTTTAGGGTTGAGGGTTGAGGGTTTCGGGTTTAGTGTTTGGGGTTGAGGATTTAGTGTTTAGGGTTTAGTGGTTAGAGTTTGTGGTTTATGGTTTAGGGTTTAGGGTTTGAGGTTTGAGGTTTAGGGTTTGGTGTTTATGGTTAAGGGTTTAGGTTTTGGGGTTTAGGGTTTAGGGTTAGTGGTTAAGGTTTAGGGTTTATGTTTTGTGGTTTGAGGTTTAGGGTTTTGGGTTTTGGGATTGGGGTTTAGAGTTTATGGTTAAGGGTTTAGGATTTAGGGTTTAGGGTTTAGGGTTTAGAATTATGATTTAGAGTTTAGGGTTTAGAATTAGGATTTTAGGTTTAGGGCTTAATGTTTGGGGTTTAGGGTTTGGGGTTGGGGTTTTAGGGTTTAGGGTTTGAGGGTGAGGGTTTACGGTTTAGGGTTTAGAGTTTAGGGTGTGGGATTTAGGGTTTAGGGTTTATGGTTTGTGGGTTAGGGTTTAGGGTTATGGTTTAGGGTTAGGGTTCGGGTTTAGGGTTTAGGGTTTAAGGGTTAGGGTTTAGGGTTTATGGTTTAGGGTTTAGGGTTTAGGGTTTGTGGTTTAGGGTTTATAGTTTAGGGTTTGGGGTAAAGGGTTTATGGTTTAGCGTTTAGGGTTTAAGGGTTTGGATTTAGGGTTTGGGGTTTAGGTTTTAGGGTTTAGGGGTTAGGGTTTATGGTTTATGGTTTGTTATTTGAGGTTTAGTGTTAAGGGGTTAGGGTTTGGGGTTTATGGTTTAGGTTTTAGGGGCTAGGGTTTGGTGTTAGTTGTTTAGGGTTTAGGGTTTAGGGTTCGTGGTTTAGGGTTTAAGGTTTAGGGTTTAGGGGTTAGTGGTTTGGGTTTGTGGTTTAGGGTTTAGGGTTTAGGGTTTGGGGTTTAGGGTGTAGGGTTTATAGTTTAGGGTTTAGGTATTAGGGTTTGGGGCTTGGGGTTTAGGGTTTAGGGTTTAAGATTTAGTGTTTGGGGTTTGGGGTTTGGGGTTTATGGTTTAGGGTTAGGGGTTAAGGTTTATGGTTTATGGTTTAGGGTTTGTGGTTGAAGGTTTAAGGTTTAGGGTTTAGGGTCTGGGTTTAGGATTCAAGGTTTAGGGTTTAGGGTTTAGGGTTTAGGTTTTGGGGTTTAGGGTTTAGGGTTTATAGTTTAGGGTTTAGGTATTATGGTTTGGGGCTTGGGGTTTAGGGTTTAGGGTTTAAAATTTAGTGTTTGGGGTTTGGGGTTTATGGTTTATGGTTTAGGGTTAGGGGTTAAGGTTTATGATTTATGGTTTAGGGTTTGTGGTTGAAGGTTTAAGGTTTAGGGTTTAGGGTCTGGGTTTAGGATTCAGGGTTTAGGGTTTAGGGTTTGGGGGTTATGGTTTAGAGTTTGTGATTTAGGGTTTGGGATTTAGGGTTTAGCGTTTAGGGTTTAGGGTTTAGGGTGTGGGGTTTACAGTTTAGGGTTTAGGGTTTAGGGTTTAGGGTTTGTGGCTTAGGGTTAGGGTTTAGGCTTTGGGGTATAGGGTTTAGGGTTTGTGGTTTAGGGTTTAGGATTTAGGTTTTAGGGTTTACAGTTTAGGGTTTAGGTATTAGGGTTTTGGCTTTTGGGTTTAAGGTTTAGGGTTTGGGGTTTAGGGTTTAGGGTTTGTGGTTTAGGGTTTAGAATTAGGATTTATGGTTTAGTATTTAGGAGTTATTTTTAGGGTTTAGGGTTTAGAATTTGGGATGTGAGGTTTAGGGTTTAGGGTTTGGGGTTTGGGGTTTAGGGTTTAGGGTATGGGGTTCAGGTTTATGGTTTATGGTTTCGGGGTGAGGGTTGAAGGTTTATGGTTTAGGGTTTAGGTTTTATAGTTTTAGGTTTAGGGTTTAGCGTTTGGGAATTAGGGTTTAGAGTTTAAGGTTTAGGGTTTAGGGTTTAGGGTTTAGTGTTTAGGGTTTAGAATTTAGGGTTTGTGATTTAGGGTTTGGATTTTAGGGTTTAGTGTTTGAGGTTTAGGGTTTAGTGTTTAGGGTTTAGGGTTTATGGTTTAGGGTTTAAGGGTTAGGGTTTAGGGTATAGTGTTTATGGTTTAGGGTGTAAGGTTTACATTTGGGATTTAGAGTTTAGGGTTTAGGGTTTAGAATGTAGTGTTTAGGGTTAAGGATTTAGGGTTAAGGGTCTAGGGTTCAGGGTTTAGGGTTTGTGGTTTAAGGTTTAGAGTTTAGGGTTTGGGGTTGGGGTTTTAGGGTTTAGGGTTTGGGGTTGAAGGTTTATGGTTTAGGGTTAAAGGTTTAGGGTTTAGGTTTGGGGTTTAGGGTTTAGGGTTTAAGGTTTAAGGTTTAGAGTTAGGGTTTAGGATTTGTGGTTTGAGGTTTAGGGTTTAGGGTTTAGGGTTTAGGGGTTTAGGGTTTAGGGTTTAGAATTGGGGTTTAGGGTTTAGGGTTTTGGGTTTAGAATTGGGATTTAGAGTTTAGGGTTTAGGTTTTAGGAGTTAGGGGTTAGGGTTTAGGGTTTAGGGTTTAGGGTTTATTGTTTGAGGTTTATGGTTTATTGTTTAGGGTTGAGGGTTTAGGGTTTCGGGTTTAGGGTTTGGGGTTGAGGATTTAGTGTTTAAGGTTTAGTGGTTAGAGTTTGTGGTTTATGGTTTAGGGTTTAGGGTTTAGGGTTTGAGGTTTGAGGTTTAGGGTTTGGTTTTTATGGTTAAGGGTTTAGGTTTTGGGGTTTAGGGTTTAGGGTGTAGGGTTTAGGGTGTAGGTTTAGGGTTTATGGTTTCGGGTTTAGGGTTTAGGTTTGAGGGTTTAGGGTTTAGGCTCTAGGGTTTAGGGTTTATGCTTTGAGGTTTAGTGTTTAGGGTTTAGGGTTTAGGGTTTAGGGTTTAGGGTTTAGAATTGGGATTTAGGGTTTAGGGTTTAAGGTTTGTTATTTGAGGTTAGGGTTTGGGGTTTAGGTGTTAGGTTTTAGGGGCTAGGGTTTGGTGTTGGGGGTTTAGGGTTTTGGGTTTAGAATTGGGATTTAGGGTTTAGGGTTTAGGGTTTAGAATTGGGATTTAGGGTTTAGGGTTTAGGTTTTAGGGGTTAGGGGTTAGGGTTTAGGGTTTAGGGTTTAGGGTTTATTGTTTGAGGTTTATGGTTTATTGTTTAGGGTTGAGGGTTGAGGGTTTCGGGTTTAGGGTTTGGGGTTGAGGATTTAGTGTTTAGGGTTTAGTGGTTAGAGTTTGTGGTTTATGGTTTAGGGTTTAGGGTTTAGGGTTTGAGGTTTGAGGTTTAGGGTTTGGTGTTTATGGTTAAGGGTTTAGGTTTTGGGGTTTAGGGTTTAGGGTTAGTGGTTAAGGTTTAGGGTTTATGTTTTGTGGTTTGAGGTTTAGGGTTTTGGGTTTTGGGATTGGGGTTTAGAGTTTATGGTTAAGGGTTTAGGATTTAGGGTTTAGGGTTTAGGGTTTAGAATTATGATTTAGAGTTTAGGGTTTAGAATTAGGATTTTAGGTTTAGGGCTTAATGTTTGGGGTTTAGGGTTTGGGGTTGGGGTTTTAGGGTTTAGGGTTTGAGGGTGAGGGTTTACGGTTTAGGGTTTAGAGTTTAGGGTGTGGGATTTAGGGTTTAGGATTTATGGTTTGTGGGTTAGGGTTTAGGGTTATGGTTTAGGGTTAGGGTTCGGGTTTAGGGTTTAGGGTTTAAGGGTTAGGGTTTAGGGTTTATGGTTTAGGGTTTAGGGTTTAGGGTTTGTGGTTTAGGGTTTATAGTTTAGGGTTTGGGGTAAAGGGTTTATGGTTTAGCGTTTAGGGTTTAAGGGTTCGCATTTAGGGTTTAGGGTTTAGGTTTTAGGGTTTAGGGGTTAGGGTTTATGGTTTATGGTTTGTTATTTGAGGTTTAGTGTTAAGGGGTTAGGGTTTGGGGTTTAGGGTTTAGGTTTTAGGGGCTAGGGTTTGGTGTTGGGGGTTTAGGGGTTAGGGTTTAGGGTTTGTGGTTTAGGGTTTAAGGTTTAGGGTTTAGGGGTTAGTGGTTTGGGTTTATGGTTTAGGGTTTAGGGTTTAGGGTTTGGGGTTTAGGGTGTAGGGTTTATAGTTTAGGGTTTAGGTATTAGGGTTTGGGGCTTGGGGTTTAGGGTTTAGGGTTTAAGATTTAGTGTTTGGGGTTTGGGGTTTGGGGTTTATGGTTTAGGGTTTGGGGTTAAGGTTTATGTATTATGGTTTAGGGTTTGTGGTTGAAGGTTTAAGGTTTAGGGTTTAGGGTCTGGGTTTAGGATTCAAGGTTTAGGGTTTAGGGTTTAGGGTTTAGGTTTTGGGGTTTAGGGTTTAGGGTTTATAGTTTAGGGTTTAGGTATTATGGTTTGGGGCTTGGGGTTTAGGGTTTAGGGTTTAAGATTTAGTGTTTGGGGTTTGGGGTTTAGGGTTTATGGTTTAGGGTTAGGGGTTAAGGTTTATGATTTATGGTTTAGGGTTTGTGGTTGAAGGTTTAAGGTTTAGGGTTTAGGGTCTGGGTTTAGGATTCAGGGTTTAGGGTTTAGGGTTTGGGGGTTATGGTTTAGAGTTTGTGATTTAGGGTTTGGGATTTAGGGTTTAGCGTTTAGGGTTTAGGGTTTAGGGTGTGGGGTTTACAGTTTAGGGTTTAGGGTTTAGGGTTTAGGGTTTGTGGCTTAGGGTTAGGGTTTAGGCTTTGGGGTATAGGGTTTAGGGTTTGTGGTTTAGGGTTTAGGATTTAGGTTTTAGGGTTTACAGTTTAGGGTTTAGGTATTAGGGTTTTGGCTTTTGGGTTTAAGGTTTAGGGTTTGGGGTTTAGGGTTTAGGGTTTAGAATTAGGATTTATGGTTTAGTATTTAGGAGTTATTTTTAGGGTTTAGGGTTTAGAATTTGGGATGTGAGGTTTAGGGTTTAGGGTTTGGGGTTTGGGGTTTAGGGTTTAGGGTATGGGGTTCAGGTTTATGGTTTATGGTTTCGGGGTGAGGGTTGAAGGTTTATGGTTTAGGGTTTAGGTTTTATAGTTTTAGGTTTAGGGTTTAGCGTTTGGGAATTAGGGTTTAGAGTTTAAGGTTTAGGGTTTAGGGTTTAGGGTTTAGTGTTTAGGGTTTAGAATTTAGGGTTTGTGATTTAGGGTTTGGATTTTAGGGTTTAGTGTTTGAGGTTTAGGGTTTAGTGTTTAGGGTTTAGGGTTTATGGTTTAGGGTTTAAGGGTTAGGGTTTAGGGTATAGTGTTTATGGTTTAGGGTGTAAGGTTTACATTTGGGATTTAGAGTTTAGGGTTTAGGGTTTAGAATGTAGTGTTTAGGGTTAAGGATTTAGGGTTAAGGGTCTAGGGTTCAGGGTTTAGGGTTTGTGGTTTAAGGTTTAGAGTTTAGGGTTTGGGGTTGGGGTTTTAGGGTTTAGGGTTTGGGGTTGAAGGTTTATGGTTTAGGGTTAAAGGTTTAGGGTTTAGGTTTGGGGTTTAGGGTTTAGGGTTTAAGGTTTAAGGTTTAGAGTTAGGGTTTAGGATTTGTGGTTTGAGGTTTAGGGTTTAGGGTTTAGGGTTTAGGGGTTTAGGGTTTAGGGTTTAGAATTGGGGTTTAGGGTTTAGGGTTTTGGGTTTAGAATTGGGATTTAGGGTTTAGGGTTTAGGTTTTAGGAGTTAGGGGTTAGGGTTTAGGGTTTAGGGTTTAGGGTTTAGGGTTGAGGGTTTATGGTTTAGGGTTTTTGGTTTAGGGTGTTGGTTTAGGGGTTAGGGTTTAGGGTTTGTGGTTTAGGGTTTAGGGTTTAGGGTTTGGGGTTTAGGGTTGAGGGTTTATGGTTTAGGGTTTTGGGTTTAGGGTGTTGGTTTAGGGTTTAGGGTTTTGGGTTTAGGGTTTAGGTTTGAGGGTTTAGGCTCTAGGGTTTATGCTTTGAGGTTTAGTGTTTAGTGTTTAGGGTTTAGGGTTTAGAGTTTATAATTTAGGGTTTGGGTTTTAAGGTTTAGTGATTAGGGTTTAGAATTGGGATTTAGGGTTTAGGGTTTAAGGTTTAAGGTTTGTTATTTGAGGTTAGGGTTTGGGGTTTAGGGTTTAGGTTTTAGGGGCTAGGGTTTGGTGTTGGGGGTTTAGGGTTTAGGGTTTAGAATACGGATTTAGGGTTTAGGGTTTAGGGTTTAGAATATGGATTTAGGGTTTAGGGTTTAGGTTTTAGGGGTTAGGGGTTTATTGTTTGAGGTTTATGGTTTATTGTTTGGGGTTTAGGGTTTAGGGTTTTGGGTTTAGGGTTTGGGGTTGAGGATTTAGTGTTTAGGGTTTAGTGGTTAGAGTTTGTGGTTGATGGTTTAGGGTTTAGGGTTTAGGGTTTAAGGTTTGAGGTTTGAGGTTTAGGGTTTGGTGTTTATGGTTAAGGGTTTAGGTTTTGGGGTTTAGGGTTTGCGGTTTTGAGTTTAGGGTTAGTGGTTAAGGCTTAGGGTTTAGGTTTTGTGGTTTGAGGTTTAGGGTTTAGGGTTTTGGGATTGGGGTTTAGAGTTTATGGTTTAGGGTTTAGGATTTAGGGTTTAGGGTTTAGGATTTAGGGTTTAGGGTTTAGGGTTTAGAATTATGATTTAGAGTTTAGGGTTTAGAATTGGGATTTTGGGTTTAGGGTTTCATGTTTGGGGTTTAGGGTTTAGGGTTGGGGTTTTAGGGTTTAGGTTTTGAGGGTGAGGGTTTATGGTTTAAGGTTGAAAGTTTAGGGTTTAGGGTTTAGGGTGTGGGATTTAGGGTTTAGGGTTTAGGGTTTGTGGGTTAGGGTTTAGGGTTATGGTTTAGGGTTAGGGTTTAGGGTTTAGGGTTTAATGGGTAAGGTTTAGGGTTTAGGGTTTAGGGTTTAGGGTTTAGGGTTTGTGGTTTAGGGTTCACAGTTTAGGGTTTGGGGTAAAGGGTTTATGTTTTCGGGTTTAGGGCTTAAGGGTTTAGATTTAGGGTTTAGGGTTTAGGTTTTATGTTTTAGGGGTTAGGGTTTATGGTTTATGGTTTGTTATTTGAGGTTTAGTGTTAAGGGGTTAGGGTTTGGGGTTTAGGGTTTAGGTTTTAGGGGCTAGGGTTTGGTGTTGGGGGTTTAGGGGTTAGAATTTAGGTTTGTGGTTTAGGGTTTAAGGTTTAAGGTTTAAGGGTTAGTGGTTAGGGTTTGTGGTTTAGGGTTTAGGGTTTAGGGTTTAGGGTTTAGGGTTTATAGTTTAGGGTTTAGGTATTAGGGTTTGGGGCTTGGGGTTTAAGGTTTAGGGTTTAGGGTTTAGTGTTTGGGGTTTGGGGTTTAGGGTTTATGGTTTAGGGTTATGGGTTAAGGTTTAGGGTTTATGGTTTAGGGTTTGTGGTTGAAGGTTTAAGGTTTAGGGTTTAGGGTTTGGGTTTAGGATTCAGGGTTTAGGGTTTTGGTTTTGAGGGTTATGGTTTAGAGTTTGGGATTTAGGGTTTAGCGTTTAGGGTTTAGGGTTTAGGGTATAGGGTTTATAGTTTAGGGATTAGGGTTTAGGGTTTATGGTTTGTGGCTTAGGGTTTAGGGTTTAGGCTTTCGGGTATAGGGTTTAGGGTTTGTGGTTTAGGGTTTGGGATTTAGGTTTTAGGGTTTATAGTTTAGGGTTTAGGTATTAGGGTTTTGGCCTTTGGGTTTAAGGTTTAGGGTTTGGGGTTTAGGGTTTAGGGTTTGTGGTTTAGGGTTTAGAATTAGAATTTATGGTTTAGTATTTAGGAGTTAGGTTTAGGGTTTAGGGTTTAGAATTTGGGATGTGAGGTTTAGGGTTTAGGGTTTAGGGTTTAGGGTATGGGGTTCAGGTTTATGGTTTATGGTTTCGGGGTGAGGGTTGAATGTTTATGGTTTAGGTTTTAGGTTTTATAGTTTGAGGTTTAGGGTTTAGCGTTTGGGAATTAGGGTTCAGAGTTTAAGGTTTAGGGTTTAGGGTTTAGGGTTTAGGGTTTATTGTTTGTGGCTTAGGGTTTAGGGTTTGGGGTTGAGGATTTAGTGTTTAGGGTTTAGTGGTTAGAGTTTGTGGTTTATGGTTTAGGGTTTAGGGTTTAAGGTTTGAGGTTTGAGGTTTAGGGTTTGGTGTTTAGGGTTAAGGGTTTAGGTTTTGGGGTTTAGGGTTTGGGGTTGAGGGTTTAGCGTTAGTGTTTAGGGTTTAGAATTTAGGGTTTGTGATTTAGGGTTTGGATTTTAGGGTTTAGTGTTTGAGGTTTAGGGTTTAGGGTTTAGGGTTTAGGATTTAGGGTTTAAGGGTTAGGGTTTAGGGTATAGTGTTTATGGTTTAGGGTGTAGGGTTTATATTTGGGATTTAGAGTTTAGGGTTTAGGGTTTAGAATGTAGTGTTTAGGGTTAAGGGTTTAGGGTTAAGGGTCTAGGGTTCTGGGTTTAGGGTTTGTGGTTTAGGGTTTAGGGTTTAGGGTTTAGGGTTTAGGGTTTAAGGGTTAGGGTTTAGGGTATAGTGTTTATGGTTTAGGGTGTAGGGTTTACATTTGTGATTTAGAGTTTAGGGTTTAGGGTTTAGAATGTAGTGTTTAGGGTTAAGGGTTTAGGGTTAAGGGTCTAGGGTTCTGGGTTTAGGGTTTGTGGTTTAAGGTTTAGAGTTTAGGGTTTGGGGTTGGGGTTTTAGGGTTTAGGGTTTGGGGTTGAGGGTTTGTGGTTTAGGGTTGAAGGTTTAGGGTTTAGGGTTTGAGGTTTAGGGTTTAGGGTTTATGGTTTAAGGTTTAGGGTTTGTGGTTTGAGGTTTAGGGTTTGGGGTTTAGGGTTTAGGGTTTAGGGTTTGAGGTTAAGGGTTCGGGGTTTAGGGTTTGGGGTTTAGGGTTTGGGGTGTAGGGTGTAGGGTTTAGGGTTTGGGGTTTAGGGTTTAGGGGTTAGGGTTAGTTGTTATGGTTTAGGGTTTAGGTTTTGTGCTTTGAGGTTTAGGGTTTCGGGTTTGGGGATTGGGGTTTAGAGTTTAGGGTTTAGGGTTTAGGATTTAGGATTTAGGGTTTAGGGTTTAGGATTTGGGGTTTAGGGTTTATGGTTTAGGGTTTAGAATTGGGATTTAGGGTTGAGGGTTTAGGGTTTAGGGTTGGGGTTTTAGGGTTTAGGGTTTAGTGGTGAGGGTTTATGGTTTAGGGTTGATGGTTTAGGGTTTATGGTTTAAGGTTTATGGGATTAAGGGTTAGGGTTAGGGTTTAGGGTTTAAGGGTTTAAGGGTTAGGGTTTAGGCTTTAGGGTTTAGGGTTTAGGGTTTAGGATTTATGGTTTGGGGTTTGGGGTTTACAGTTTAGGGTTCGGGGTAAAGGGTTTATGGTTTAGGGTTTAGGGTTTAGGGTTTAGGGGTTTGGATTTAGGGTTTAGGGTTTAGGTTTTAGGGTTTAAGGGTTTAAGGGTTAGGATTTAGGGTTTAAGGGTTTGTTGTTTGAGGTTTAGTCTGAAGGGGTTAGGGTTTGGGGTTTAGGGTTTAGGTTTTAGGGGCTTGGGTTTGGTGTTGGGGGTTTAAGGTTTAGGGTTTAGGGTTAGGGTTCATTGTTTAGGGTTTAAGGTTTAGGGTTCAGGGTTTAGGGTTTAAGGTTTAGGGATAGGGTTTAGGGTTTGGGGTTTGGGGTTTAGGGTTTGGTGTTTAGGGTTAAGGGTTTAGGGTTTAGGGTTTAGGGTTAGGGTTCATTGTTTAGGGTTTAAAGTTTTGGGTTCAGGGTTTAGGGTTTAAGGTTTAGGGTTAGGGTTTAGGGTTTGGGGTTTGGGGTTTAGGGTTTGGTGTTTAGGGTTAAGGGTTTAGGGTTTAGGGTTTAGGGTTAATGGTTTGGGGTTTAGGGTTTAGGGTTTAGGGTTTAGGGTTTGTGGTTATGGTTTAGGGTTTAGGTTTTATGCTTTAAGATTTAGGGTTTAGGGTTTGTTGATTGGAATTGGAGATTTAGGGTTTAGGGTTTATGGTTTAGGATTTAGGGTTTAGGGTTTTGGGTTTAGGAATTAGGGTTTAGGGTTTAGATTTGTGATTTAGGGTTTAGGGTTTAGAATTGGGATTTTGGGTTTAGGGTTTAGGGTTTGGGGTTTAGGGTTTTGGGTTTAGGAATTAGGGTTTAGGGTTTAGATTTGTGATTTAGGGTTTAGGGTTTAGAATTGGGATTTTGGGTTTAGGGTTTAGGGTTTGGGGTTTAGGGTTTGGGGTTGGGGTTTTAGGGTTTAGGGTTTGGGTGTGAGTGTTTATGGTTTAAGGTTGAAAGTTTAGGGTTTAGGGTTTAGGGTGTGGGATTTAGGGTTTAGGGTTTAGGGTTTATAAGTTAGGAATTAGGGTTAGGTTTTAGGGTTTAGGGTTATGGGTTAGGGTTTAGGGTTTAGGGTTTAGGGTTTAGGGTTTGGGGTTTATAGTTTAGGGTTTGGGGTAAAGGGTTTATGGTTTAGGGTTTAGGGTTTAGAAGTTCGGATTTAGGGTTTAGGGTTTAGGTTTTAGGGTTTAAGGGTTTGTTGTTTGAGGTTTAGTGTGAAGGGGTTAGGGTTTGGGGTTTAGGGTTTAGGTTTTAGGGGCTAGGGTTTGGTGTTAGGGGTTTATGGTTTAGGGTTAGGGTTCATGGTTTAGGGTTTAAGGTTTAGGGTTTAGGGGTTAGTGGTTAGGGTTTATGGTTTAGGGTTTAGGGTTTATGATTTAGGGTTTGGGGTTTTGGGTTTTGGGTTTAGGTATTAGGGTTCGGGGTTTAGGATTTAGTGTTTTGGGTTTGAGGTTTAGGGTTTAGGGTTTATGGTTTAGGGTTAGGGGTAAGGTTTAGGGTTTAGGGTTTGGGGGTTATGGTTTAGAGTTTCTGATTTAGGGTTTGGTATTTAGGGTTTATCGTTTAGGGTTTAGGGTTTAGGGTTTAGTGTATGGGGTTTATAGTTTAGGGTTTAGGGTTTAGGGTTTATGGTTTGTGGCTTAGGGTTTAGGGTTTAGGCTTTAGCGTATAGGGTGTTTTGGAGTTAGGTTTAGGGTTTAGGGTTTAGAATTTGGGATGTGAGGTTTAGGGTTTAGGGTTTAGGGTTTGGGGTTTAGGGTTTAGGGTATGGGGTTCAGGTTTATGGTTTATGGTTTCAGGGTGAGGGTTGAAGGTTTATGGTTTAGGGTTTAGGTTTTATAGTTTGAGGTTTAGGGTTTAGTGTTTGGGAATTAGGGTTTAGAGTTTAAGGTTTAGGGTTTAGGGTTTAGGGTTTAGGGTTTAGGGTTTAGGGTGTAGGGTTTGAGGTTTAGGGTTTAGTGTTTAGAGTTTAGGGTTTTGGGTTTAGGGTTTAAGGGTTAGGGTTTAGGGTGTAGTGTTTATGGTTTAGGGTGTAGGGTTTACATTTGGGATTTAGAGTTTAGGGTTTAGGGTTTAGAATGTAGTGTTTAGGGTTAAGGGTTTAGGGTTAAGGGTCTAGGGTTCTGGGTTTAGGGTTGCTGGTTTAAGGTTTAGAGTTTAGGGTTTGGGGTTGGGGTTTTAGGGTTTATGGTTTAGGGTTTATAATTGGGATTTAGGGTTGAGGGTTTAGGGTTTGGGGTTTAGGGTTTGGGGTTGGGGTTTTAGGGTTTAGGATTTGGGGGTGAGGGTTTATGGTTTAAGGTTGAAAGTTTAGGGTTTAGGGTTTAGGGTGTGGGATTTAGGGTTTAGGGTTTAGGGTTTAGGGTTAGGGTTTAGGGTTTAGTGTTTAAGGGTTAGGGTTTAGGCTTTAGGCTTTAGGGTTTATGGTTTAGGGTTTATGGTTTGGGGTTTGGGGTTTACTGCTTAGGGTTCGGGGTAAAGGGTTTATGGTTTAGGGTTTAGGGTTTAGGGGTTCAGATTTAGGGTTTAGGGTTTAGGTTTTAGGGTTTAAGGGTTAGGATTTAGGGTTTAAGGGTTTGTTGTTTGAGGTTTAGTGTGAAAGGGTTAGGGTTTGGGGTTTAGGGTTTAGGTTTTAGGTTCTAGGGTTTGGTGTTGGGGGTTTAAGGTTTAGGGTTTAGGGTTAGGGTTTGTGGTTTAGGGTTTAAGGTTTAGGGTTTAGGGTTTAGGGTTTAGGGTTTAAGGGTTAGGGTTAGGGTTTGTGGTTTGGGGTTTGGGGTTTAGGGTTTGGTGTTTAGGGTTAAGGGTTTGGGGTTTGGGGTTTATGGTTTAAGGTTTAGGGGTTCAGGTGTTGGGTTTAGGGTTTAGGGTATAAGGTTTAGGGTTTATGGTTTGAGGTTTAGGGTTTAGGGTTTGGGTTAGGGTTTAAGGTTTAGGGTTTAGAACTAGGATTTAGGGTTTAGGGTTTAAGGTTTAGAATTATGGTTAGGGTTTAGGGTTTATGGTTTAGGAGTTAGGGTTTAGGGTTTAGGGTTTAGGGTTTAGGATTTAGGGTGTGAGGTTCAGGGTTTGAGGTTTAGGGTTTAGGGTTTAGGGTTTAGGGTTTAGGGTTTAGGGTTTAGGGGTTCAGGTATTGGGTTTAGGGTATAGGGTTTAAGGTTTATGGTTTGAGGTTTAGGGTTTAGGGTTTGGGTTAGGGTTTAAGGTTTAGGGTTTAGAACTAGGATTTAGGGTTTAGGGTTTAAGGTTTAGAATTATGGTTTAGGATTTAGGGTTTATGGTTTAGCGTTTAGGGTTTAGGGTTTATGGTTTAGGGTTTAGGGTGTGAGGTTCAGGGTTTGGGGTTTGGGGTTTAGTGTTTAGTGTTTAGGGTTTAGGGTTTAGGGTTTAGGATTTAGGGTTTAAGGTATAGCGGTTGGGGTTAGAGGTTAGGGTTTAGGGTTTAGGGCTTAAGGTTTATGGTTTATGGTTTAGGGTTTAGGGTTGGGGTTTATGGTTTAGGGTTTAGGGTTTACCGGTTAAGGGTTAGGGTTTTGGGTTTAGGGTGTGTGGTTTGAGGTTTAGGGTTTAGGGCATTTTGCGACACCCTGATTTTAGAGGGAAAAATTTCACGAATTAATTAAAGCATAACCTGGATCTATAATTAAATCACTCCCATATATGAAGATATGAGAGTCAGGTCCAATGACCATGAAGAAAACAAGCAGCGCAAAGCAGAAAGGCAAAATGCCAATTAAGGAAAAGAAATGCATAATGGAGAGAAGGCAAAGGAAATAAAACCGAGCACAAAGCCCAACGAGAGACACACAGCGCCTGAGCGAACCACAATACAGCGTGCACTCGCTCAAGCAAGATCCAAATCTGCTTGAGCGAGACCGACCAACTCGCTTGGGCGAGCACACATGCGCTTAAGCGAAGCCGACCCCAAGCCTTCCAACACAACACACACTCGCTGGAGCGAAGCCTTCATTCGCTGAAGCGAGAAACCACGCTCGGCCCTTAATCACCTGGGAAACCGAGACATTCATTCACTCGGTAAACTATCAGGTCCAGTCGGAATTCATGCCTAAGTCCTCTCGGGATTTAATATCTTAGCCCACTCAGCATAATGGGGTTCCACCACTCGGGAACTACCCCAACAATTACCTCACTCGGCAACCCATAACTTAGGCTCTCAATTTTTATCCACAGAGTCAACATAAAGATCCACTCGGGAAATGAAGGGTATCTCACTCGGATTCCATAAGCCCTCACGCTCGGATATTATCCAATCAAACCACTCAGTGTAATTCAACCTCGAGTCACTCGGAAAACATCAACCATTAGCACTCGGCATAATAGAACTCCCCTACTCAGAGAGTACATAGAATTCCTCTCAGCCATAAATCACTCGGTTAACACTTATATTTCTCTTCACTCAGGGAAAATCACAACATCAAGTCACACTCGGACTCATTCCATACTTAAACACTCAGACCATATATTACCCTATTTACTCGGAATAGGTTCCCATATTCACTCGGGATACATTCATAATTCATACACTTAGAGTATAACCAATCTGAGTCATTACAACAACACTCCTCTTGGAAGAGAGTCACTCGAATTTCCACTCAGATTACTCAAATCATTCCCCCACTCGGGGTTCACCATATATTCTTCACTCGGAATCCACGCGAGCCATTATCACACAGCAAGAGGCTCACACCTGCGCTACACTCGGATATGGAGTCCCATACATAAGACTCACTCGGAAAAGCAACTAACCCATATATATTCCACTCAGGATTCATCAACTTAGAGACATTCATACAACATCATTTCCTAGTCGGTAGGAAGCATCAAATCAACATAAATCACTTATATATATGTATTCTCTAATTCCAAGTCCGACTACTATTACGGCAATACACTTCCACCGATTCATAACCATGTTATCAACATAACATATATGTATATACACAAGCATATGCTCGGATTCTTATCCTTATACTTTCCATTCACCAACACATTCAATCGGTATGCATATAGTACCAACACTCGAAGTATATATATATTAACATGCACTCGGATCCCAATACATATATTTTATTTTCATGATTATGTTCATCCACTCGGATTCTATACATATATATTTGTATACGTTATACAACATTAATATTATGAGCCGGCAGAGGCTTTAGTACATCAAATGTACTCAGAATATAATATTATATACATAGCCATTATCATAAACACCCAACACTCGGGTTTAAGACCACCACATCATCCAAACTGACCTGCATACACTGAAAAATAGTGTAGGGGTGAGCATTACATATTAAATGACAGATATTGGCTCAGATTAATCATAGAATCCACAACATGCCATAACACACAACATCAATCAGCATATAAACACTGCCATTCAACATGAACAATCACAAGCATCTTCCGATCGGGATTTCACCCATTTCACTCGGCTATAAAGCTCAATTCATTCAGTACAAGTATACTGACTCACTCGGATTTCACTCAACCCTGAGACTATATCAACAATATTCATACTCTGAGCCATGCTCAAGGAGTCTATCCGAGCCCAGCTCCAGGACTTAGCCATATTTCACCATATGTGGTCATCTGATTGCCGATCGGTATAGGAGTCCAACGCATTCCAGTGGCGAATCGGATGCATACGATTTCATTCACTCGGCGTTCCATGCCAATGCACTCGACATTTCATCAAGCGTCTCATTTCACGCTTAGTGCCCCAGGCACTGCCCGAGTCTAACCCGGGTCTTTCATCATTATTCAACATTAGGACCCCATCCTCTTCACTCGGGATTACACCCTTGTGGCACCCCGCAAGGTGTTCATATTCAATAACACAATAACACGTATGCATATAACTTCAACTCATATTCATTCGATTGCCCACTCGGAATCTGCGTTCAACATTATGTGCTCTCAACAATTCAACAACAATCAGATGACTCGGCTTATACCACATCCACTCGGCAATCCTATGCCATCCACTCGGCAATCACTATGTCGTTCACTCGGCAATCACCATACCATTCACTCGGCAATCACTATGCCATTCACTCGGATTATCCTATATTCACTCGGATTTATCCTTTACAGTAAGCATTTCGTGCTTTCCTCTATAAAGCCCACTCGGTATCCATCATAACAGTCCCCATTCATGCATTCAACATACACATATGCATCAATAACATTCACATGCATTCAAATGTACCACACATCCAGGGACAAATAGAGGATCACACATGCACTCCACATCAATATACATGCATCCCAAGCATCATAATATAATCATCATCATAATAACATCATGCATCTCTTGGACGGATAATCAAGCACCATTTAAATAACAAACAAGAATCCGGGTTCAACTTAACAACATACAACATCCAACAAAACATAACACAATACAATAAAGTCACCCGAAAGTCCTTCCATAAACTATACACTTAAGATGCAATAGCTCCCCTTACCTGGATAAAGCTTCCAGGAGTCACATGGCCACTCGGCCCAGCCATAGCAACACCCTGCTTGGCTTCCAACACTAGAAAGAGTCATCAAGACTCAACTCAGTCTTCACCCAGCTCAGTGAAGAACTCCAACGCTGTATCCATCACAAGAACAACATCAAGAGTCAGTCCTCACCAACAGTGGAGGACCACCATGCCTTCATGCACCATCTATGCCTTCCTCTTCACAACAGCAGCACAGCACGGCCTCAACAACAGTGAGCCACTCTTCTCAAACGAGGTACTCACACAAACTGCTTCAGGCTCTCCGAACTGAGCCTCATACAACCCATCACATAGAGGAAGAAAGAGAGGAAGAAGGAGAAGTACCAAAATAGCAAGGTGCAACCCATCTTACAAACACAGCCATAAGCTGTTTCACTCACCAAGCTGTTCCTTACACAGCCACACTCTTCCACTCCGTTCTACACCAAGCATAAGTGGAAGAAGATGATGAAGGAGAAGAGGAAGATGAAGATAAAGGAGACGAAGGAGACGAAGGAGAAGAAGAGTCTCCAGAGAGTTTTTAGAGAGAAGGGAGAGCATTTCTCTCACTCCATAACATGCACCAACGAGGAAGTGAAAAAGGTAAGAGAGAAATGTGCAACCAAAGCCTTATCATCTCAGCTCCATTAGCCATCACATCCCATCCTCATTTAATGCAAGTCCATCAGCATTTAATGCCATTCCCCCAGCAATGATTACTCCCATCCAACTAAGCCATCAACGTGGGGACCACGTGGGAAGGAAGGTAAAGGAGAGAGAGAACCGAGGCCATTAAACCCCCAAAGGCATATATTATTATTATTATTATACAATAAATTGCCTAATTGGTAATTAATCCTTAATAAACCATTAATCCTATCAATCCATATTCCATAATCTGAAATTTTATAATTATTTAAAAATCTGGGATGTTACACTTTTGGTTTATGGTTTATGGTTTAGGGGTTAGGGTTTAGGGTTTAAGGTTTAGGGTTTCAGGTTTAGGGTGTAGGGTTTGGGGTTGGGGGTTTATGGTTTAGGGTTTAGGGTGTGGGGTTGAGGGTTTGTGGTTTAGGGTTTAGGGTTTAGGGTTTAGGGTGTGGGGTTTAGGTTTATGGTTTAGGGTTTAGGGGTTAGGGTTTAAGGTTTGTGGTTTGAGGTTTAGTGTTTGGGTTTGGGGTTTAGGATTTAGGAGTTAGGATTTAGGGTTTGGGGTTTAGGGTTAAGGGTTTGGGGTTTAAGGTTTAGGGTTTAAGGTTTATGGGTTTGGGTTTTGGGTTTTGGGTTTAGGGTTTAGGGTGTAGGGTTTAAGGTTTAGGGTTTATGGTTTGAGGTTTAGGGTTTAGGGTTTGGGTTAGGGTTTAGTGTTTAGAGTTTAGAATTAGGATTTAGGGTTTAGGGTTTAGAATTGGGATTTAGGGTTTAATGTTTAGGGTTTAGGAGTTAGGGTTTACGGTTTAGTGTTTGGGGTTTTGGGTTTAGGGGTGTGAGATTTAGGGTTTAGGGTTTGGGATTTAGTGTTTAGGGTATGGGGTTTGGGGTTTGGGGTTTATGGTTTATGGTTTTGGGTTGGGGGTTGAGGGTTTGTGGTTTAAGGTTTAGGGTTTAGCGTTTAGGGTTTAGGATTTAAGGTTTAGGGTTAAGGGTTGGGTATTGGGGATTTAGGTTTAGGGTTTAGGTTTTATGGTTTGAGGTCTAGGGTTTTGGGGTTAGGGTTTGGGGTTATGGGTTAAGGTTTAGGGTTTAGGGTTTGTGGTTTGAGGTTTACGGTTTAGGATTTGGGGTTTGGGTTTAGGGTTTAAGGTTTGGGGGTTAGGGTTTAGAGTTTGTGATTTAGGGTTTGAGATTTAGGGTTTAGTGTTTAGGGTTTATATTTGGGATTTAGGGTTTAGGGTTTACGGTTTAGAATTGGGATTTTGGGTTTAAGGGTTAGGGTTGAGGGGTTTGTTGTTTGAGGTTTAGGGTGTAGGGTTAGGGGTTGGGGGTTTAGGGTTTATGATTTAGTGTTTAGGGTTTAAGGGTTGGGGTTTGTGGTTTAGGGTTTAGGGTTTAGGGTTTAGGGTTTAGGGTTTAGGGTTTAGGGTTTGTGGTTTAGGGTTTAAGGATTATGGTTTAGGGTTTATGTATTAGGGTTTGGGGTTTAGGGTTTAGGGTTTAGGGTTTAGAGTTTGGGGTTTGGGGTTTCGGTTTTGGGGTTTGGGATTTAGGGTTTAAGGGTTACGATTTACGGTTTAGGAGTTAGGGGTTTGGATTTAAGGTGTAGGGTTTGGGGTTTGGGGTTTGGGATTTGAGGTTTAGGGTTTAGGGTTTAGGGGTTAGGGGTAGGGGTTAGGGTTTATGGTTTAGGGTTTAGGGTTTGAGGTTTGAGGTTTATGGTTTAGGGTTTGGGGATGGGGGTTTATGGTTTAGGGTTTAGGGTTTAGGGGTTAAGGGTTAGGGTTTTGGGTTTTGGGTTTGTGGTTTAAGGTTTATGGTTTAGGGTTTAGGGTTTAGGGGTTAAGGGTTAGGGTTTTGGGTTTTGGGTTTTTGGTTTGAGGTTTAGGGTTTAGGGTTTAGGGTTTATGGTTTAGGGTTTAGGGTTAGGGTTTAGGGATTAGGGTTTAAGGTTTAGGGTTTAGAGTTTGGGTTTGGGGGTTTATGGTTTAGGGTTTAGGGTGTGGGGTTTACGGTTTATGGTTTATTGTTTAGGGTTTAGGGTTTAGGGTTTAGGGTGTGGGGTTTAGGGTTTAGTGTTTAGGGTTTAGGTTTATGGTTTATGGTTTAATGTTTAGGGTTAAGGGGTTAGGGTTTGTGGTTTGAGGTTTGAGGTTTAGGGTTTGAGGTTTAGGATTTAGGATTTAGGGTTTTGGGTTTAGGGTAAAGGGTTTGGGGTTTGGGGTTTGGGGTTTAGGGTTTAGGGGTTTGAGTTTACGGTTTAGGGTTTAGGGTTTAAAGTTTAGGGTTTGTGGTTTGAGGTTTAGGGTTTAAAGTTTAGGGTTAGGGTTTAGTGTTTAGGGTTTAGAATTAGGATATAGGGTTTAGAATTAGGATTCAGGGTTTATGGTTTAGGATTTAGGGTTTAGGGTTTAGTGTTTGGGGTTTTGGGTTTGTGGTTTAGGGTTTAAGGATTATGGTTTAGGGTTTAAGGTTTAGGGTTTAGGGTTTAGGGATTAGGGTTTAAGGTTTAGGGTTTAGGGTTTAGGGGTTAGTGTTTAGGGTTTAGGATTTAGGGTTTTGGGTTGGGGGTTTATGGTTTAGGGTTTAGGGTGTGGGGTTTAGGGTTTACGGTTTAGTGTTTAGGTTTAGGGTTTAAGGTGTGGGGTTTAGGGTTTAGTGTTTAGGGTTTAGGTTTATGGTTTATGGTTTAAGGTTTAGGGTTAAGGGGTTAGGGTTTAGGGTTTGTGGTTTGAGGTTTAGGGTTTGGGGTTTAGGATTTAGGATTTAGGGTTTTGGGTTTAGGGTTAAGGGTTTTGGGTTTAGGGTTTAGGGGTTTGAGTTTATGGTTTAGAGTTTAGGGTTTAGGGTTTAGGGATTAAAGTTTAGGGTTTGTGGTTTGAGGTTAAGGGTTTAAAGTTAGGGTTAGGGTTTAGTGTTTAGGGTTTAGAATTAGGATATAAGGTTTAGAATTAGGATTTAGGGTCTATGGTTTAGGGTTTAGGGTTTAGTGTTTGGGGTTTTGGGTTTTGGGTGTGAGGTTTAGTGTTTAGGGTTTAGGGTTTGGGGTTAGGGTTTAGTGTTTAGGGTTTAGAATTAGGATTTAGGATTTAGGGTTTAGGGTTTAGGGTTTAATGTATGGGGTTTTGGGTTTAGGGTGTGAGGTTTAGGGTTTGGGGTTTGGGGTTTGGGGTTTAATGTTTAGGGTTTGGGGTTTATGGTTTAGGGTTTAGGGTTTAGGTTTAGGTTTAGGGGTTAAGGGTTTGGGTTTTGGGTTTAGGGTTTGTGGTTTGATGTTTAGGGTTTAGGGTTTTTGGTCTATGGTATAGGGTTTAGGGGTTAGAGTTTAGGGTTTAAGCTTTAGGGTTTAAGGTTTAGGGTGTAGGGTTTGGGGTTGGGGGTTTATGGTTTAGGGTTTAGGGTGTGGGGTTGAGGGTTTGCGGTTTAGTGGTTAGGGTTTAGGGTTTAGGGTGTGGGGTTTAGAGTTTAGGGTTTAGGGTTTAGGGTTTAGGTTTAGGGTTTAGGGTTTAGGGTATAGGTTTGGGGTTTAGGATTTAGGATTTAGGGTTTGGTGTTTAGGGTTTAGGGTTTGTGGTTTGAGGTTTAGTGTTAAGGTTTGGGGTTTAGGATTTAGGAGTTAGGGTTTCGGGTTTAGGGTTAAGGGTTTAGGGTTTAGGGTTTAAGGTTTAAGGTTTAGGGGTTTGGGTTTTGTGTTTAGGGTTTAGGGTTTAGGGTTTAGGGTTTAGGGTTTAAGGTTTAGGGTTTAGGGTTTAGGGTTAGGGTTTAGTGTTTAGGGTTTAGAATTAGGAATTAGGGTTTAGGGTTTAGAATTAGGATTTAGGGTTTAGGGTTTAGGGTTTAGGAGTTACGATTTAGGGTTTAGGGTTTAGTATTTAGGGTTTTGGGTTTAGGGTGTGAGGTTTAGGGTTTAGGGTTTAGTGTTTAGGGTATGTGGTTTGGGGTTTAGGGTTTATGGTTTATGGTTTTGGGTTGAGGGTTAAGCGTTCAGGGAGGTTTAGGGTTTAGCGTTCAGGGTTTAGGACTTAGAGTTTAGGGTTAGGGGTTTAGGTATTGGGGATTAGGGTTTAGGGTTTAGGTTTTGTGGTTTGAGGTTTAGGGTTTTGGGGTTACGGGTTAAGGTTTAGGGTTTATGGTTTGTGGTTTGAGGTTTAGGGTTTAGGATTTGGGGTTTGGGTTTAGGGTTTAAGGTTTAGGGTTTAGGGTTTAGGGGTTAGGGTTGAGGGTATAGAGTTTATGATTTAGGGTTTGAGATTTAGGGTTTAGTGTTTAGGGTTTAGATTTGGGATTTAGGGTTTAGGGTTTACGGTTTAGAATTGGGATTTAGGGTTTAGTGTTTGTTGTTTGAGGTTTAGGGTGTAGGGTTTGGGTTGGGGGGTTGGGGGTTTAGGGTTTGGGGTTTAGGGTTTAGTTTTTAGGGTTTAAGGGTTGTGGTTTGTGGTTTAGGGTTTAGGGTTGATGGTTTAGGGTATATGGTTTAGGGTTTATGGTTTAGGGTTTAGGGATTATGGTTTAGGGTTTATGTATTAGGGTTTGGGGTTTAGGGTTTATGGTTTAGGGTTTAGAGTTTAGGGTTTGGGGATTAGGGTTTAAGGGTTGGGGTTTAGGGTTTAGGAGTTAGGGGGTTGGATTTTGGGTGTAGGGTTTGGGGTTTAGGGTTTATGGTTTGAGGTTTATGGTTTAGGGTTTAGGGTTTAGGGTTTAGGGGTTGGGGTTAGGAGTTAGGGTTTATGGTTTAGGGTTTAGGGTTTGGAGTTTATCATTTAGGGGTTGGGGTTGGGTTTTTATGGTTTAGGGTTTAGGGTTGAGGGGCTATGGGTTAGGGTTTTGGGTTTTGGGTTTGTGGTTTGACGTTTAAGGTTTATAGTTTAGGGGTTAGGGGTTAGGGTTTAGGGTTTAGGGATAGGGTTTAAGGTTTAGGGTTTGGGGTTTGGGATTGGGAGTTTATGGTTTAGGATTTATGGTGTGGGGTTTAGGGTTTGCAGTTTAGTGTTTAGGGTTTAGGGTTTATGGTGTGGGGTTTAGGGTTTAGGGTTTAGGGTTTAGGTTTATGGTTTATGGTTTAAGGTTTAGGGTTAAGGGGTTAGGGTTTAGGGTTTGTGGTTTGAGGTTTAGGGTTTAGGATTTAGGATTTAAGATTTATGGTTTTGGGTTTAGGGTTAAGGGTTTGGGGTTTGGGGTTTAGGGTTTAGGGGTTCTAGTTTATGGTTTAGGGTTTATGGTTTAGGGTTTAGTGTTTAAGGTTTAGGTTTAGTGTTTAAGGTTTAGGGTTTAAAGTTTGGGGTTAGGGTTTAGTGTTTAGGTTTAGAATTAGGATGTAGGGTTTAGGGTTTAGGGTTTGGGGTTTAGGGTGTGAGGTTTAGGGTTTAGGGTTTAGGGTTTAGGGTTTGGAGTTTAAGGTTTAAGGTTTAGTGTTTATGATTTTAGGTTTTGGGTTTAGGGTTTGGGGTTAGGGTTTAGTGTTTAGGGTTTAGAATTAGGATTTTGGGTTTAGGGTTTAGGGTTTAATGTATGGGGTTTTGGGTTTAGGGTGTGAGGTTTAGGGTTTGGGGTTTAGTGTTTAGGGTTTAGAATTAGGATTTAGGGTTTAGGGTTTATGGTTTAGGGTTTAGGGTTTAGGAGTTAGAATTAGGATTTAGGGTTTAGGGTTTTAGGGTTTAGGGGTTTGGGTTTAGGGTTTAGGGTTTAGGGTTTGTAGTTTTAGGTTTAGGGTTTAGGATTTAGGGTTTGAGGTTTAGGGTTTGGAGTTAGGGTTTGGAGTTTAGAGTTTGTGATTTAGGGTTTGGGATTTAGGGTTTAGTGTTTAGGGTTTAAGGTTTAGAATTAGGATTTAGGGTTTAGGGTTTAGGGTTTAGGGCTTGTTGTTTGAGGTTTAGGGTTTAGGGTTTGGGGTTAGGGTTTTAGGGTTTAAAGTTTGCGGTTTGGGGTTGAGGGTTTGTGGTTTAGGGTTTAGGTTTAAGGTTTAGGGTGTGGGGTTTAGGGTTTAGGGGTTAGGGTTTGTGGTTTAGGGGGTTTAGTGTTTATGGTTAGGGTTTAGGGTTTGTGGTTTGAGGTTTATGGTTTATGGTTTAGGGTTTAGGGTTTAGGGTTTATGGTTTAGGGGTTAGGGTTTGTGGTTTAGGGTTTAGGGTTTGTGGTTTAGGGTTTGGGATTTAGGGTTTAGGGATTATGGTTTAGGGTTTAGGTAATAGGGTTTGGGGTTTGGGGTTTAGTGTTTAGTGTTTAGGGTTTAGAGTTTGGGGTTTGGGGTTTGGGGTTTAGGGTTTAAGGGTTAGGATTTATGGTTTAGGGTTTAGAGTTTAGAGTTTGTGGTTTAATGTTTAGGGTTTAGGGTTTAGGAGTTAGGGGTTAGGGTTTAGAGTTTAGGGTTTAGGTTTTAGGGTTCAGGGTTTGTTGTTTGAGGTTTAGGGTGTAGGGTTTGGGGTTAGGGGTTTAGGGTTTAGTGTTTAGGGTTTAAGGGTTAGGGTTGGGGTTTGGGGTTTATGGTTTAGGGTTTAGGATTTGTGGTTTAGGGTTTGGGATTTATGGTTTAGGGATTATTGTTTAGGGTTTATGTATTAGGGTTTAGGGTTTAGGGTTTAGGGTTTAGTGTTTAGGGTTTAGAGTTTGGGGTTTGGGGTTTAGGGTTTAAGGGTTTTGGTTTAGGGTTTAGGAGTTAGGGGTTTGGATTTGGGGTTTAGGGTTTAGGGTTTAGGGTTTAGGGTTGAGGTTTAGGGTTTAGGGTTTGGGCTGTAGGGTTTAGTGTTTAGGGTATGGGGTTTGAGGTTTAGGGTTTATGGTTTATGGTTTTGGGTTGAGGGCTTGTGGTTTAGGGTTTAGGGTTTAGCGTTTAGCGTTTAGGGTTTAGGGTTAGGGGTTAGGGGTTTGGGTTTAGGGTTTAGGGTTTAGGGTTTAGGGGTTTGGGTTTAGGGTTTACGGCCATAACTGGCGTGTCTACGCCCATAGCTGGCGTGTCTATGCCCAGGGCTGTACCATGGACCAGAAAGCTGGCGTGCTTACGCCCAAAACTAGCATAAGTACGTCCAGTTACTGTCCATTAGTTCCTCATTCTATAGCTTTTATCCAATATTTTGCCAACTTTGGGAACCTTTTTTACTACGCTATTCAACTTCAACTTGCTCAAAATTTTATATGCAACTTACCTACCCTAATATCGTTCATGTGACAAAGTTTCAAGCTCAAATTCCATCCTAATCAAAATCTAAGCTATAGGGTAGATTTACACATATTTTGGGCATTTTACAAGATATACCAAAACACAAATTGTCAAGTCTCAGTCTAAATTCTCTAGAGACCTATATTAACGTATGTATAAGTGACTTGTTCCCACAAGTCTCATCCAAGAACTCCTTTCCTAGATCAAGATATACTCTATTGGCAATTTATATCATTCTAGGTAAACCAAGCATGCCGTATTGCAGACTAGGCCTAATTGGCCATAACCACTCATACACACAAGTCATACATATACAATATGAGCTATGAATAACCCTTACTCAAGGTCTTAACCATTCCAAGGGAATACGTGAGACCCCCCAATTATAGGGCCTCAATGATAATATTCTAAAAATAAAACGAGGGTAAATTTTTTATGATTTAAAAATAATTAAAGAATAGAAGAAATCGAGAAATAATAGGTCATATGAGAGTTATTCCTAAAATGTCTCTAGTCAAGTATTCACGTGGGGATATGTAAATACATTAAGACTAGTGTGTGGTGTACTGATGATCTGATCTCACAGATCATGTACGGGTACACATTAAGAGTAATGATGTACTGGACAGACCCACCATGAGAATGTTGCACGGATCGTTACGTGAATGTCATAAACGATTCTCAATGTGATAATGGTATATGTAATCCTTTGACCTGAAGTCATTACGATTCCTACATAAGGAGTTTGTTGTTTTAATACAATCAAACATCTTCTGTAACAAGAGGACTATAAAGGTTGTGATTAGGCAATGAACAAATTATGCAGAGGGATATGTGTAACACCCTCGGTTAGATAAGACAAACCCTTCTATAGGATCATCCCATTTAACTGAGAGGTCACAAGTTTTCATAAAAAGTGAATTTTTTTTTTATTTTTTTTTATATAAAAAGATGGCAGATCAATGGAAGCAAATAGTGATTATATCACATAGTCATTCACAAAACTTACAAATAATTGTACTCATAACAGAATGGGGCACGCAGGCACCCTTAAACATTATACAGTCATCCGGTGTCTGATTATTAATAATAAATATTCTATCTTTAATGATCGTTCTCAGTGGGTTCAGCATATTGCTGTTCTTCACACTCGGGTTCTTAATACAATCAAACATCTTCTGTAACAAGAGGACTATAAAGGTTGTGATTAGGCAATGAACAAATTATGCAGAGGGATATGTGTAACACCCTCGGTTAGATAAGACAAACCCTTCTATAGGATCATCCCATTTAACTGAGAGGTCACAAGTTTTCATAAAAAGTGAATTTTTTTTTTATTTTTTTTTATATAAAAAGATGGCAGATCAATGGAAGCAAATAGTGATTATATCACATAGTCATTCACAAAACTTACAAATAATTGTACTCATAACAGAATGGGGCACGCAGGCACCCTTAAACATTATACAGTCATCCGGTGTCTGATTATTAATAATAAATATTCTATCTTTAATGATCGTTCTCAGTGGGTTCAGCATATTGCTGTTCTTCACACTCGGGTTCTTGATTTTCTAATTCCTCTGAAAATTGTCAACAGTAAGGGTGAGTATAACCCAAGACCCTGATTGGTTAATCCAGTGCGGACATAATCCAGTTAACAAATAATATCACATAATTCATACAATTAGCATATTTATAACAATCAAGCATGTTGTCATGGAATGCATGGGTTGAATTTATTATGATTTATCTTTGGTTATGTCTCATGATGCATGTGGGCCCAATAAATTCATCATTATCATCCTTTCATTCTTTGGAATTCATCCTGCTCAAGTTGTTTCTTGGGCACAACGTTTCCATTCTAGAGCGATTGGAGCTCACCAAGTCCCCTTTCTTTTATCATATGGTACGAATGAACTCACAGGTTCTCATCATTATATATATCATTTCATCTTGGGACTTGGCTCTTCACGATCATAGATACATCCCGTCATTTAGTCGAAGTACTCCAGAATTGCATCGTCTCACCCGGCTATCAGGCGCGACTCTGATGCCATTGGCTTGTCGTTCCAGATGTACTCCCAAGATTCTTCTACTGAGATCGAACGTGAATGTCCTCCAGCGTACCAGGTGTATGCTCTAGTTTTTTTTCTTCAAAAATATTTTCATGATGCGAAATGCATTATTTTTATCATTAGATCCCTGGGTATCTTATGTGTTTCCAGTCTCATCATATTATTTCCAAGCTCTTTGAATTCCATCAATTATTTAAACATTGTAAGATATTCGTTTATTATTTTAGAAATATATCTATTATATCTTGGTTAAAATTATATTCTTCATAAAGAGTAAAATAATATATTCTTTATGTAATTACTCATAATTAAGACGTTAACAATGTTAATAACAATAAAACTAACAATAGCAATAACAATATTAAGATTGATAATAATTAGAATAATAATAATAATAATAGAATAAGAATGATAATAATAATTATAACTTCCCAATAGTTTAAAAAAACGTTTAAGAATAGTTTCTAAATGAAAATCCAAGCGAAAAACACTAAAAACATAGTTTTCCGAGTGAAACAAGGGTAAATCCGAGTGAAATAAGTATAATTCCGAGTGGAATCATACTGAGAAGGGTTTTCCAAATGATCTGGCTAAAAATCCGAGTGAAATTACACTGGAAAGCTGTTTTCCGACTGAAACAAGTTTGGGTCCGAGTGAAAATGAACTGGAAGGCTGTTTTCCGACTGAAACAGGTTTGATTCCGAGTGAAAATGAGTTTTCCGCATGAATTAACTATGAATCCGAGTGAAATAAAACTGAGCAGAGTTTACTAAATGAAATTAATATGTTTTCCGAGTGAAACAGAAACTGAGAAGTATTTTCTTAATGAAATAACTTAAGTTCTGAGTGAAATAAATTTCTGAGTGAACTAAAATATAATTTCCGAGTGGAATCAGTAAGAAAGAGTTTCATGAGTGAAATGTTGGTGAAACCGAGTAAAAATGAATTTCTGAGTGTAATAAAATACGATTCCGAGTGACATCAGTCTCAAAGGAGTTTTCTGAGTGAATTCAATATAAGTTCCGAGTGAAACATGAGTTTACCGAGTGAAATTAGTTGAAAAGGGTTCTGTCTGAATAAGACACATACGAGTAAAATAAATCCGAGTAAGATAATCCTGATTCCGAGTGGAATCAGGTTGGGAAAGGTCTTCTGGGTGAATTAACTTTATATACCGAGTTACATCAAACTGAAAGGAGTTCTCTTAGTGAAAATAACTGTTTACTGAGTAAAATAAATTGTTTTCCAAGTGAAATCACTGAAAAGAGTTGTCTGGGTAAAACTAACTATTTTCTGAGTGAAATATGATGTTTTCCGAGTGAAATCAACTGGGAAGATGCTGACCGTGTGAAAGTAAACCAGGAAAAGTTATCCGAGTGCAATAAGGTTGTTTACCGAGTGAAGAATTGTTCTATCAGAATGAAATACATTCAGTTAAGGTTGAATCCGATTAAAACTAAGCAAAACCGAGTTGTTATAGATGTAAAACCGGTCGGATTAACATAAAATAGAACCTGTTATCATTAAATCTATCTTCTATTCATAATTTTTTACTGGAAATCACACGGTACCCATGATTCTTAGTATTTTCAGTCCAATACAGTACATATCATTTCACAATTCATCACTGATTATATGCATTTAATAACAAATATATATATATATATATATATATATATAAATACAAATAATAACAATTAAGGCATTTAATTCACACAACACTGAATCTGTCCTGGAAAGGTGAGGAACAAGTTCCTTAACCCTTTCCCACAGAGCACCCAAGAATATACCCCCTTACCTTAATGGAGTTCCTGGAGAAGAAGAAAAGGTTCCCTTCCACTATCCTGCACGAATTCCGAGTGAAACAGAAGAGAAAAGAGAGAGAATGTAACTTGTAGGAAGAAGAATGATGGAGGTGTGTTTCGTGTGTGTGTTCTCTAAGAGTCCTTGCGTTGGTTTAAATAAGGAGAGAGTAAGTGGAAAACTAAATGGGGAACAGCTTTTGTGAGTGGGCTGCTAGTGGAGTGTTAATGGAGTGGCAGTGGAGATTTAAATAAGGAGATATGCTGAGTCAGTGCCCATTTCTGGCCGCCCACTAGCTATAATGCGCATGATTGAATTAAAATAATCATTAAAAGACAAAATTGAAGTCAATACGCACAACTGACACTGAATACCGAGTGAAACTTCCACTCGGTTAATCACTATGCCGACTGGAATTCTTCTTCCGAGTCAACAAATACAAGGCTCGCTTGAGCGAGTCTTCAAGTCCTCGCTCGGAATTCCTTTGAAACCGACTCAGGTACTCGGTTTTCTCACTCGGTAATATCTGTCCAGACCGAGTCCTCTCTTTCTCAGAGTTTTCACTCGGAAATCCGAGTCTTCATTCACTTGGTTCACTCGGTTTAGGCCAACTTCTTCAACTATATTTCCAAATTAAGGTTTATTTAAGCCATTACCTCTCGGAACAAGACCTACACGTACGACTCTCACTCGGTTTTGGTCCAGTAGAGTATATCTCACTCGGAATTGGCTCAGCCTCTTACATTTCTCTCGGAATGGGTTCCCTTTACCATTTTTCACTCGGTTTCTTAAGCAAATACATACGAAACCATTCAGAATCCTTCCCAATTGATTCCACAGCATATTCTAGTTGGTAGGAAGCATCAAATCAACATAAACATAAGTATATATATACATTCTTTCACTCGGAATACTTCAATCGGAGGAGTTTCCTTCGGAAAAGAAGCATTTGGCACGGTTTGACTCGGAAACGAGTCATTCCAGGGTGTTTTGACTCGGAATTTCACCCAGAAGTGGTTTTCTTGAACACACTTCACTCAGAATTACCTCTCAGGTCAGGATTCCACTCGGTGGTAGCCCTCTCAGTCATGTTTTACTCGGAAAACGTAACGTTACACTCGGAATTTCATTCCTTCACTCGGAATTTCATTCCTTCACTCGGAATTTCATTTCTTCACTCGGAATTCCTCTCTGTTACTCGGAACAGAGTCCTTTTCACTCGGTTTTTGCATAATCTCACTAATGATCCATATAAATTCCATTATTATGCACAAAAATGACATTTCTGAGATACCACAGACCATCAACAGGGTATATATTGACTTATTCTTACTTACAAACCTTCCAAAATTCAAAAATTACAAGGGTAACACTGTTTCTAAAAACAGGGATGTTACAATATGAGTGCTATAAATGAGATTTGTCTCTCCTATATGACATGAGTGATATTTATAGGCCACCTGATGGAGTGAGACTAAGGAAATGCATAGCTATGCTAGAAAGAATAAATATTAGATACTTATTCAGATAAAGTCTACTCCGGTATCAAGTAAAATAAATTGGGCCGTACAAAGATGACACGATCCATGCCTTGGGCCCAATTAGGATATCGTGACAAAAGGAACAAACATATAAAATAATTATCACTTATAGGTTATATTGATATTAAATAATATTCAGACATAATGATGCATTGCTAGTTATAACTCTTATTTTATATTAATAATAAAATAGTTTATTATTAATATTGCCGAGTATTTTACCTATAGGGTCACACATATACAGTAAGCCCATCAGAAAATAACTTATTTTAGTTGGACTAAAATAAAGTTATTAGGCCTAACTTATTTGGAATGAGTAAGGAGCCCACTCTTTAGAGAGAACAAATTAGGTCAAACCTAAGTCTATAAATAGAGCATAAGATGCTCATAGGTGGTTCAACCAAAAAGAGACACAAATACGCAAAAGTTGCAAGAGCTACACGCCGTCAAATTGGCATTTGGAAGGTTTAGCATTTCTGGTGAGAGTACTCGTGTAGACTCCTAAAGGACAAGGCTATGACTGCTTCGATTTTCTTTAAGAGGTAATCCTAAAACGCAATAAGTTTTTTTGTGTTTGTCTTATGCTTTGATACCATTGTTAGGGAATCCCTAGTGCATGAGCAGCGGAAATACAAGGATTCCCATAGGATTTATAAAGCATCATGATTTAAACCTTGATTGTTCCTAAAAAATAGGATGATTGTTGAGACTCTAGAGATAAGGTTTAAAAGTTAAACCTTGACTATTCCTATTTTAGGATAATTGTAAGGGTCAAAAGATAAGGTTTAAAAGTTAAACCTTGGCCGTTTCAAAATTTAAGATTTCAAATTGTTTGAAATCATAACTGAATATTTTAAGCTGTTAATGGTTAGTAAGACGTTCTAGCTAGGAAAGACTTGGTACTTAAGTGGTCATTCCGGACCCACCTCTGTTTCCTGGGAACTAACCTGATTACAATAGTAAATTTTTGGGTTGGAACACCCCTTGACCTTGTCTGTTGAACGGTCAACAGAACTGCCAAACTTCTTTGTGTAGTTTTCATTTTATGACCCCACATGTTTAATTATGTATTTTAAAATTTATTTTATTTTAAATACAATTGATTATTCTATTAATTGATTAATTAACACGTCCAGCGGTGAATGGTTGTGGTCTTAGATTTATTTATTTAATTTTAAATACAGCCTGCGTGCTGTACCTTTCTCTTTTCTTCAATTTCTTCTCTCAACCCTTCACTCATATGTAAAACAAGTTTTCTTTATTACATTGTAATCTTGGAAAAGCCAACAAGGTGGAGACCTAAAAGAAACCTATAGTGGTGATTCTTGATGGATATGACCTTGAAAGGAACAAAGGAGTGGTGACTCCAGGAGGATGGTGGTTTCAAGAAGTAGGACTTCACGAAGTCAAGACACCATAGTTCTTTTAGGTTTATTTTATTTTATTTTATTTTATTTTATTTTCTAGGAAGACCATAACCATATCATAATTTTGATTGCATATTTTGGGGTTTTATTTTACGTTAAAGCGTTTATTGAAAGTCGGTAATGAACGATAAGAAAATTGAAATCTCTCAAGCCCGATAATCATACCTTCCAATAAGTAGTAACATCTAACTTGATATAGATAAAGTGTAGGTCACGTCATAGTTGGGTGCCTTTATTTATGTTTTGTAGGACATGATTAGATAATTGGATTATCCAAATATAACTTATTAAGTTTTATTCAAATAGACATTTTTCAATTAAATTAGAAAAGTCTAAAGGTATGAACAATCTAAAACACGTTCTAATAAACAACAGTCATCAATGCTAGTTTCAATAAAGTGTAGGTTCTGTCAAAGTAGGGTGCTTTTATTGATATTAGTAAAGGATGATGGATAATTGGATTATCCAACCATTTGTTATTGGACTTATTTAGGTAACTTTACTAAGATTGAAGAACCTAGAAGCGTTAATATTAAGTTTAAATGCCTTCTAATAAGTAACACTCGTCGAGACTAATATCAATAAATAGTGGGCCTGCCAAAGCAGGGTGCTATCATTTATACTAGTAAGGTGTGATAGGATAATTGTAATATCCAAATTGTTTTTATTAGGCCTAAACTTAACTAAGTTTTTCAATTGGATTGAAAATAACTTAGAGGCGTAAGAATTGAGCTTAAATTCATAAGATGAATAAGGGTAAAGAGTTAACCACTCAATCATCCAAGAGTTGCATGAGATTCAATTGGGAATGTGTTTCCTACCTAAATAACCAAGGGTTGGGCGATCAGCCAAAGCTGACTCAACACTAGGCCAAATATGGATCTTGGCCCACAACGGGATTTTTTATGATTCAATGAGGGTATTTGTTTTGAATCAAAATAGTGGGAGACAACATATTTATTTAATGACCAAAATTTAAATATGTTTTAAATAGAAGTGATAGATTTGCATGTAATTTGTTTTAGAATAACCATGACAAACCAAATATTGTTTTGTTGCAATCTGTCCTTTGGAGGGACACTTTATCCGGAAAAATGCCTAGATAGGTATTGAGACTTGAGAATTATGTTCAATAAAATGGAAGCGATAGTGTGTCATGTTTGGCTTATATATCATCTATGGTTAGGTCTTGAATACCCTATGAAGTTTGCATTACCTCCAAGCTATAAAAGGAAATATGAATATATGAGAGATATATGATATGATCGTATACAGACTTTATTAAGGTCGAGTTGGTCTAGAAGTCTAAAAGGTGATCAAGAAAGGAAATTGTTTCCAGTTTTAGCTAAATAAGACATTGAAATAATTTGTCTAAAGAACTTGAAGGAGTTTAAAAGAAAGGGAAGTAAGACTTCCACTACAGGTCATGTTATAGAAGTCAAGTTATTTTACTTCACTAACATTAGTATCAGATACTAGTAGTAGATCTCAAATTTTGAAAGATCAAGGAAGTAGATCACTTGCTAAGGGTGGAGAAATTTGTGTAAAATTAAGCAAAAGTTGCTATAATAAAGATAAGATCTTTACCTATTGGGCTAGTTAATGAACTAGACATTATGCATATTGTTTCTTGTTGGACAAGAAATGTTTTTTAATATAAAATAACTTTATTTATTCAAAAGGATGTTGATGCACAATTGAGTAATGGATTCCACATCCTAAATCTCAAAACACCCATCTATAACAACTGTCAAAGTAGGTTAAAATAAGTGATTTTGAACCTTACTTACATGGTATTGTCTCCTAAGGCAAATGAATAAGAAACACATTTCTAAATACCATTAATGTGGTTATATGGACTCTTTTGATTTTGGAATCAATTGAGACATGTAAATCTTATTTATTAGAGAGATAATTGAGACCTTATTCATTGAAAAGATGAGTAATCTATTATCTAATACATGACGATGTATGTGGGGCTATTGAAACAATAACTAGATACGTTTTTCAACACTTCAACATACTAATTAAAAGGTCAATGAGTATGGATTTATGTAACATAAGTTAGAAAGTCTTTGAAAAGTTTAAAATGAAGTGAAAAACCAAATTTGCAAGACAATTAAAGCTCTTGATTAGATCAAAATAGCAAATAATTTGAGCTACAAGTTTGATAACTATCTAATAAAGTGAGAGATTACCTCTTAACTCATTCCTCATGGAATGCCATAATAACATCTCTATAGGGAAAATTCAAACCTTGTTAGACATAGTTTGATTATTGATTATTATCAAACATCTCTAACTCCTTCAATGTTCCTTTATTAACAAAATTTCCACACTTAACCATGTTCCATCTTAGACTTTCTTAAAGAAACCATATATGATATGGACTAGGAAGAAACCTAGTATGTCTTTACTAAAAATTTGGAATGCTTCTATAAAGCATCCAACTCTGACAAGGTCAAATCCAAATTGGATAAATGTCTTTTATAAGATATCCAAAGAAAGCTAAGGGTTATCATTTCTACTATCCATCTGAGAATAAAAGGCTTGTTGCTTAGAATGTTGTATTCTTGAATAAGAGTACATCCCTTAAAGAATCAGTGGGAGGATAGTAGAACTTGAAGAAATTCAAGTATCACAAAGCATTCAAAAGTCAAGGATGGACTTGGAGTAGAAATCACAAAGTGTTGTGACATCCTTAGCTCCGGTAGCACAAGACTTGCGTAAGATCAAATAGGATATGTCACCAAACCTGAAAGATATGGATATCTTATAAATCAGGAAAAAGGCATATTGCTAAATGACCAAGCTTCTTATAAAGAGGCCAATGCAAGTTTAGATTCTAAGACATGGCATAAGACCATGGGATTTGAAATGGGTTCCATGTATATTAACAAGGTATGAACCTTGGTTGATGCACCTAAAGGGTAAAACCTATAGGATGCAAGTGGGTTTTCAAAAGGAAAACTAAACATGGATGGTAATAAGACTAGCTTCAAAAGCAAGATTGACAAAATTCAATTAGCTTAAAACCCATTTAGATCCTACTTATTGTAGTAGTATACTGATAAGTGTTATTTCACATTGATTTAATACTTTAATTAAACCCATTTTGGAAAGAATTTAACTAGATTAGTGAGTAATAAATCATGATTTTGTTATTGTGTAAACACAATCTTGATTTATCAAAACATTGAAGAAAGGTACCAAAAGCATGGAAGAAACCAAGAAGACTCAGCATCAGAACTTATGCGCTTAAGCGAAAGATGAAACGCTTGGGCGAAGGCACCTCACGCTTGAGCGTGAGCTCAAGTGCACTTAAGCGCAGCCCTGTTGAATGATTAAAGAAGCACACTGAGCGTGGTTTAAACACAACTGCAAGGAAGATCTCACGATTAAGCGTGAGCACGAGCTCGCTTAAGCATGACCTTAGCCATCAATGGTGCGCTTGAAGCGTGGATTTATTCAGCTGAGCGTATAATAAATGAAGAATCAGGAACCCCTCATGCTCAAGCGTGGGAATAAGTCGCTTGAGCGTGAGATCGAGCGTGCTTAGGTGTGGAGCAAGCGTGAGTTGGACAGGAAGGCCACGCTTAAGTGTGGCTGAAGTGGTTTAAGCGTGAAACAATTAATGAGTATCAGGACCCTTCACGCTTGAGCGTGACCATCAAGCTCAAGCATGATTCATGCAGCATGGGACCTCTAATTTTTTATTCACCAATGATGCAATGCCAACTCACCCACTTTCTTGTGTTTTTGAATGGCTTTGAAAGATGCTTCATAGGCTCTATGCAAGTAGGCAAGGGACGCTGGAGCATAACCTCTATAAATCAAGCAGAGAACAATATCAAGAGGATCAAGTTGGATCATAGAGATCATCTTCTTCATTTTATCAAATACTTTTCCTGCATTTTTCACTCTGTATTTATTGCAAAATCTTCTTAGGTGAAAATGCAAAGCATGAGTAGCTAATTTTCTTATGGGATTGGTTGTAATCCATTCAATCCTGAAGTAACGCTGCTTTAAGTTGTTATGTCTGTAATGAGATTTGATAAGCTTCTATATTTCCTTCTGCGTTTAATGCCTGAAAGTACTTGACCACTATTTTTTTCGTTTTAAGTTTTCTCAAGTATGCTGGGAAGTGACTTTTGAAAGCAGATTTGAATGAAATACTTGTTGTGAGTAGGTAGCCAGGGATGGCATCTAACGCAATAAACGTCAAAACAATCGATCGATAATGTTGGGATGATTTCAAAGTGACTAAGGGATCAGCTGTTTGAAATCATTCTTATGAATTTTATAGTCGAGGGATCGATGCAAATGACTTTGATTGTGACGTAGAAATTATCTTTTCAAGTTACTTATATAAGAACTTAGGCAACTTACAGAAGGTGAGATGTGATGAAACCAATCCCTGTTTTACAAAACTGATTTCTCTCAAAAACCATTCACTGTTGTCTTTTGCAAATTTTACTTTCTGTTATTTATATTTTTTTATCAACATCATTCACAACAAACTAAAACAAAATCTTCTGTCAACTCAATTCAAAACTAAGATTTTCATGCTAACACCTCCTTAGTGGAACGACATCTATACTATATTACAACCTCTGTGTTTAAACTTGGCACAACCATTCCATTGAGTTCATATTATACAAACTTGATTCTCTTTCCTTGAACTCTTCATTCTTTTGTATGAACCATAATAAAAAAACAGCTTATCAAGTTTTGGCGCCGCAGCCGGGGAGGTGATTTAAGTTTGAACATTTTAGCATTAAATTGACAAGACAGTGTACATAAAATTGTTTTCAATTTCTTTTATGTGGTAACTTAGCTATTTTAAGTACTTGATTTATGATCTTGAGAGGACAGGGTACAAAAGAACAATTTGCATTTGATCCAGAGATAGACAAGTTCCTCAAGAAAATCAAGAAAGCCAAGCAGAACTTCAACGTAGGACAAACTTCCTCTGAAACAATGGATGTCAACAGCAACAATCAAAACCCACCAAGAAGAACACTTGGAGATTACACTCTGCAACAAGGACCTAGACACTACTCAAGCATTGCTATACTAAATACAATCAGGGCTATAGAAATGAAACCTGCCTTCCTTAGTTTAATTAGTTCCCACCAATTTCATGGAATGTCCAGTGAAGATCCATACACTTACTTGGCCACATTCTATGAATTAGTACGAACAATGGGCTTTGAACAGGAAGTAATTGAAGCAGTATATCTAAGATTGTTTCCTTTTTCTCTTACAGGTAAAGCTAAAGAATGGCTCCAGTCGCACTCAAATCAAAGCCTGAACAATTGGGACACAGTGGAAGAGAAGTTCCTACACAGATTTTTCCCACCATCTAGATTTATCAAGGCTAAGTCAGATATTACAACATTTAAACAAAGCCATGATGAACCCTTTTGTGAGGCATGGGAACGTTTCAAATCTCTCCTAAGAAGATGTCCAAACCATGGCTTAGAAGATATTGCTCAATTAAATATCTTTTACAATGGACTTAAAGCAGACACCAAAATGATACTGGATGCAGCAGCTGGAGGCACTATGATGACAGTGGATGCAAAGCAAGCTACAAGAATCATTGAAGCATTATCATCCACCGATTACCAAGCTCAGCATGATAGAACACAAGTCCAAAAGAAGGGAATGTTGGAACTCAATACAACAGATGCCATTTTAGCTTAAAATAAAATTTTGACACAACAATTGAAGCTCTGACACAGCAAATGGCAAAACTCCCTCAACAACTACATGTTGTACAATCCTCTGTAGGCAACCAACAAGCACAAATGAGATGTGATTTTTATGGAGGAGAACATCAGAATGGACACTGTCAAGGAGAGCAAGGAGACCAATCCATCCTTTATATGAATAACCAAGGTAAGTAGGGTAACTTTAATAACATTACTTATTCTAATAACTTTTCACAGGGATGGAGAAATAATCAAAATGGTGGATGGAAGCAAGAGGCAAGCACTTCCAACAGACAACAACCTTATCAATAAGGTCCCTCTTTGACAGAAAGAACATCAAAACTAGAGGACACTCTAGAAAAATTCATGCAGGTCTCAATCACCAATCAGAAAAACACTGATGCTTCAATAAGAAACCTGGAGACTCAAGTGGGGTAATTGGCTCGTCAAATTGCAGAACATAATAACTCTCAATTTAGAGCCAATACCCACCTAAATTCGAAGGAGCAATGCAAAGCAATCACAACAAGAAGTGGGAAGGTCATGGGACAACAAGAAGAGGGTGATAAGGTGGAAGAAAAAGTGGAAAAAAATTATGAAAAAGAAACAAAGGAGGAAGTTAGTGAAAAGAAAAATAAAAAGAATGATGATGTACATATGAAGGATGATGAAGTTGAAAAAGAAAAAAAGAAAGAAATAAAAGAAGGAAAGAAGAAGGTAGACGACCCAGCACCACAGCTGAAAAGTTTATCGTATCCAAAGAACCCTTCAAAAATAGACAAGGAGAGGCAATTTGCAAGATTTATGGATATCTTCAAAAGGTTGCAAATTAACATACCTTTTGTGGAAGCCATGGAGCAAATGCCAACTTACGCAAAGTTCATGAAGGAGCTGTTAACAAAAAAGAAAAGATTTTCTGAAGAAACAGTGGAACTCGTCACAGGATGTAGTGCCATCATTCAAAAAGCACTGCCATAAAAAACAAAAGACCAAGGGAGTTTCATAATCCCAGTAATTATTGGTACTTTACCAGTAGGAAAAGCACTCTTAGACTTGGTAGCAAGCATTAACCTAATGCCTCTCTCAATGGTGAAAAGAATTGGAGATCTTGAGGTAAAACCAACACGGATGACTCTCCAACTTGCTGATCGATCCATGAAGTTTCCATATGGCATAGCTGAGGATGTGCTGGTAAGAGTTGACAAGTTCGTATTCCCTATAGATTTTGTCATAATGGATATTGAAGAAGATGGAGAAGTGCCTCTTATTCTGGGAAGGCCCTTAATGAAAACCGCAAAAGTGATTATTGACGTGGACGATGAAAAGCTAAAAGTAAGAGTGCATGATGAGGAAGTAAACTTCAATGTGTTTGATGCAATGAAGTATCCAAAGGAAAAGCAACAGTGCTTCAAAATTGACATTGAAGAAAAGGCCATTAGAGAACAATCCAGTGAATGGCTCAACAAAGATCCACTGGGTGAGCTAAACGCTGAAGCGATGGGAACAATGGACGAAGATGGGGAAAACTCGAAGGAGGACAAGCATACCATTCAAAAAGAAATTCATTATGAGAAGTTGCCAGAGAAGGCAAAAGAAGTGGTCCTACCAAAAGTAGAGTTAAAAGCCTTACCTCCACATTTGAAATATGTTTTTCTTGATGATAACCAAAAACCTGTTATTATTAATAGGCAATTGACAGGAACAGAGGAAAGGCAATTGATTCAAGTATTAAAAGAGCACTCAATAGCAATTGGATGGAGACTAGAAGATTTAAAGGGAATAAGCCCAGCCTACTATATGCATCACATTTACGTGGAACAAGAATTTAAACCAATTGCTCAGCCACAAAGACACTTGAATCCAACCATGAAGGAAGTAGTAAGAGAGGAGGTAATTAAATTACTAGAAGCTGGTATAATTTACCCAATTTCTAATAGCTCTTGGGTAAGCCCTATGCAGTTTGTTCCAAAGAAATGAGGAATCACTGTCATACAAAATGACAAAAATGAATTGATCCCTATAAGAACAGTCATAGGATGGAGAATGTGCATCGACTACAGGAAACTGAACACTGCAACTAGGAAAGATCATTTTCCTCTACCTTTCATGGATCAAATGCTGGAAAGACTAGTAGGGCAAGCATATTATTGCTTTCTGGATGGTTACTCAGGCTACAACCAGATAGCAGTTGCACCAAAAGATCAAGAGAAAACAACATTCACATGTCCTTTTGGGGTGTTTGCTTACAGAAAAATGCCCTTTGGGTTATGTAATGCTCCTGCAACATTTCAAAGATGTATGCTAGCCATCTTCTCAGATTTGGTAGAGAAATATATCGAAGTCTTCATGGACGACTTCTCTATTTTTGGTCCATCATTCGATCAATGTTTGAAAAATTTGAGCATAGTACTGAAGAGATGTGTAGAAACCAATTTAGTTTTAAATTGGGAAAATGCCACATCATGGTCACCGAAGGCATTGTGCTAGGACATCAAATCTCCAAACGAGGCATTGAAGTAGACAAAGCAAAAGTAGAAGTAATTGAGAAACTACCACCACCAGGGAACGTGAAAGGAGTAAGAAGCTTCTTGGGCCATGTAGGATTCTATTGAAGATTCATCAAGGACTTCTCAAAAATTGCAAATCCTTTGAGTAATCTCTTAAACAAAGATAATCCTTTTGTTTTTGATGATTCTTATTTACATGCATTTGAAACTTTAAAACATAGACTAACCTGTGCACCTATAATAGTTGCTCTTGATTAGGAATTAGACTTTGAAATGATGTGTGATGCCAGTGATTATGCTATTGGGGCCGTATTAGGACAGAGAAAGGCAAAAGTTTTTCATGTTATACACTATGCTAGCAAAGTTTTGAACCCTGCACAAATAAATTATGCAACAATAGAAAAAGAACTCTTAGCAATAGTGGATGGCCTGGAAAAATTTAGACCTTATCTGATTGGTTCCAAAATCACTATTTTTACTGACCATGCTGCTATTAAATATCTGCTGAATAAACCTAATTCTAAGACCAGGCTAATTAGATGGATATTGCTAATGCAAGAATTCAACCTAGTAGTCAAAGACAAAAAGGGCAGCGAAAATTTTATTGCAGATCACTTGTCCCGCCTTGTTAATCAGGAAGTCACATTGCTTCAACCAGAAGTGAAGGAAGAATTTCCTGATGAAAAGCTGTTGATGATGAAAGTAAGGCCATGGTTTGCAGACATGGCAAACTTTAAGGCTGCTAGAGTGTTGCCTGATGATCTTTCATGGCAACAGAAGAAAAAGTTTTTAAAGGATGCAAAACAATTCATATAGGATGATCCTTACCTGTTTAAACTTGGATCAGACCATATTCTGAGGAGATGTGTGTCCTAAGAAGAAGCTAACAGCATCTTATGGCACTGCCACAACTCACCATATGGAGGACACTTTAATGGGGAAAGGACAGCAACTAAAATCCTCCAATCAGGTTTTTATTTGCCCTTATTGTTTAAAGATGCTAATGTTTTTGTGCAGCATTGTGATGCATGCCAGAGGACAGGGAGCATATCAAGAAGACACGAGATGCGATTAACTACCATCCTGGAAATAGAAGTCTTCGATTGTTGGGGCATAGATTTTGTTGGGCCACTGCCAACTTCATTTTCAAATGAGTACATTATTATGGCAGTGGATTATGTCTCAAAGTGGGTAGAAGCCATGGCATGTATTAAAGCTGATGCCAAGACCGTTATCAAATTTCTGAAGAAACACATTTTCACCAGGTTTGGTACACCAAGAGTAATTATAAGTGACAGGGGTTCTCATTTCTGCAACACTCAACTCCAGCGATGTCTCGAACATTATGGAGTTAAGCACAAAGTAACATCCCCTTACCATCCTCAAGCCAATGGCCAAGTAGAAGTATCCAACAGAGAAATTAAGAGGATACTAGAGAAGACAATTAGTCAAAGTAGAAAGGATTGGTCGTTGAAGCTGGATGACGCTTTATGGGCCTATAGAACAACTTACAAGGCACCAACTGGATTTTTACCTTATCAGTTGGTATATGGAAAAAATTGCCATCTTCCAGTTAAAGTTGAACATAAAGCGTTTTGGGCAATGAAAGCCCTCAACTATGACCCAAGGGCATCAGCTAAAGAAAGAAAAATTCAGATGCATAAGTTAGAGGAATGGAGGAATCATGCTTCTGACTCATCAAGGATTTATAAAGAGAAAATGAAGGCTTACCATGTAACACCCTAGATTTCTAAATACGTGATAATCCCGAAAACAGGAAAAATTTTCATAAAATTGATCACTGTCCGATCAGTATAAAAAGGAAGAAGGCAAGGAAATAAAAGAGCATTCACACATATAGCAATCAGTGGAAGGAATAAGCTGGAACCGACCCATTAGGTTCAGTGAAACACATTAGCGCCTGGGCGGAATCCACCATCAAGCCATTCGCTAAAGCGAGGTCCAACACCAACGTGTACTCGCTTCAGCGCGAACCCACACGCTTGGGCGAAACAGCTCTAGTCGCTCAGGCGAGGCACGATCCGCTTAAGCGATGCCAACACAAAAGCCTTCCCAACCACGCATTCGCTGGAGCGGATCCTTCGTTCGCTGAAGCGAGAAGCCTCACACGGCAAATTCATCACTCGGCATCGGGGCATCCATACACTCGGTAACCGACTGATTTCACTCGAAAGTTCAATCCTAAGTCCATTCGGAACTCCATAACTTAGCTGTCCAATTTTATCCATAAGGCCACACTTATACTCTACTCGGGTTACCGATGCCTTACACTTAAGGTCCAATTCACTCTAAACCACCATTCGAACTCCTCTCTCAGAAGGGAATCATTCGGGTTATCACTCGGGAAGGACCAACTCTCCCTCACTCGGGATTTACTCCTAAGGCAACTCGGTATGAGGGGTTCCAGCACTCGGGAATCGACTCCCACGCCTACCTTCTATAACATAGTCTCTTATGTTTAACCACCAAGGTACATACTAGATTCGCCCGGTAAGTAGGGGACTTTCCACTCGGACTCTATAAACTCTCACTCGGAATATTTCCCATTCGGAGTTTATACGTGTTTTCACTCGGAATCAGTTAAGCCTATACGCTTGAGATTCTTTCCACTAAGTTACTCACCAGGATGTCATTGGAGGAAACTTCCCTAAGAATCCGTCTAAGTGTTTCTCTCTCGGGAACTCATATGAATGAATCTCACTCGAATTTCATACTTACATTTTCTCGAAAATCCTCAGGCCTATATTCGTTCGAGAATAGCAGCTAACTCACTCGGCACACTACGGTTTGATCACTTGGATTATAATTACCCTACGCTTATAAGACATACTCATGCATTCATATTCACCGTTCGGACATCACTTACAGTATAGAGAACACAACATATATATAAATGAAAGCATTCAAATAATTACAAGAGTTTCGTCATGACTTATGTTACCCGAAGCTGTTCAAGTTCTAACGTAAAGACCAAGACCAAAACATGAGCCGGCCAAGGCTTAACGAGACCTTATACATAGTATATACATATACACACATATTCCATGGTACTCGACTGCTCTGCTCTACACTCGGCTCCTCCTTCATTCTTCATTCCGAGAGATATTCACTGAAAATATAGCCACTGCAGGGGTGAGCTTTTACATGTAAAATGATAATCAAAGACTCGGTATCAGTGTTAGTACACGCACCTACTTTCATTCAATCTTTCTCAGGTTAACTAAGTTCATGTAATGTAAGATAACGTCTATAACATACATGCTACATATAGTTCATCTCCACACACACACACATGCATCCATGCACTCGGGAATCATACACACCCCCCACACATGCTATGTGCACTACCACAATTAACCTCATATCTATATGCATGCCTGCGGATCCGACTCGGATAATGACTTTCAGTTACGGTTTCCCTTCGTCTGGCCCCTCATCCTACAGCTCTTACCAGGTGGTACCGGCCTCCCATGGGCGTCTCGAGACTCTTCTCTAGCTCCTACGGCTACCACGAGCACTATCAGGATCTAGCCAAGGTCTGTAGCTGGAAGTCATTCCCTCGGGGTTCATGACCCTCCATAGATCACCCCACTCTTGCACATGCAGCTAATGCATTTACCAGTACGTATCATCGCACCACCGATACCTCCGTCGTATCCATTAAGTAAGAACAGATTCAACACAGCCTTTATTTTTGTTTTATTAGTCATACCAATGCATACAACAATCGGCAATCAAAATAATATCATCGGGCAGTTCAACTAACAAGCACACACTCATAGTCTCACAGAGATAAGAGGGATAGAACCATGCATTTCATTCGTCATTATCAATTACTAATAGATTATGTCACCACCATCTAGATTACATGCGATCACTGCATACCTACTGTAAAACACACACAAAATCCAGACTCATGCATAAGATCTAGTCGTCATACACACATGCACACACACTCATGCAGTACATTCCTCCGGTACCGTTCGTGGACCATGCATTCGACATGCAAGCGCCCCCTTCCTACAGAAGAACCTCAAGAAACTTTTCTGCTCTCGTCGTTGGGTCTGATGCCCTTCTCCTGGTTCGTTCAGTCTCCCTTGGCTCCGTCGTATCCTGCGCTTAGTTCTGGGATAGAGCGTGGTCCTTCCTCCAGTACTGTCGTCACGATCTCCAGGAGCGAAGAGCAAGACAGGGAGAAAAGAAGATGGAGACGAAGAGGGAAAAAGAGAGAATGAAGTGATGGAGGAAAAAGAATCTGAAGGAACAGTGAGTGTTTGTGACCATAGGCTTACGTTCATATATATATTCGCACGAGGAAGAGAAGAGTGGGGTGGGAGAGCGTGAGCCCAGCAGCCACGCGCACTCCGCCCCATCACCTGGCCATCACCATCCTTTATATTTAATTAGTTTATTGTTTTCTGATTCTTAGGGTAGTTGGGCTGCTAAATTCCTCAAATCATTTTAATGGCTTAAATCCACTTGATAGTTATATACAATTAACGGTTGTTTTCTATTTGAAATCGAGTCTTGATGGTTTATTTTTCATTCGGCATTTAGCTTCAAAACTGGGATGTTACAGTTCTCCCCCACTCGAAAAGAATTTCGTCCTCAAAATTCAGTAGGTAACCTGTGCGAAATTCAGTCGGTACTCACCTGAGCAAACAACTCGGGGTATGGCTGTCTCATGGTGTCTTCGCGCTCCCAGGTACAAGAGGTAGTCTTGCCTTGCTGCCACTCTACTTCGACTAGTTGTACGTTCTTGCTCCTCAACTTCTTTACCGATCGGCCCACGATTCTGATCGGTATAGTCATAGTGGTCAGGTCTTCCTTGATTTCTACTTCATCATCAGGCATTGCATGGCTAGGATCATGTAGATACTTCCTTAATTGAGACACATGAAATACGTTGTGCAATCGGGACAAGTGGGTCGGTAATGCTATTCGGTATGCCACGGTGCCGACTCCTTCTAACACCTCATAAGGTCCAATGTATCGAGGGCTTAACTTTCCACTTTTTAAAGCTCGTCCGACTCCTTTACTCGAAGAAGTCTTCAAAAACACTCTGTCTCCGACTGAAAACTCCAATGGTAGCTCTTTTGTCAATCCTGAGACGCCTTTATCCTATTCCTTATCACTCGGATCTGCTCTGATGTCTGCCTTACAATGTCTGGTCCCAATAGCAGACTCTCACCTGTTTCCGACCAGCAGAGTGGGGTTCGGCATCTTCGTCCATATAGTGCCTCGTAGGGTGCCATGCCAATGCTGTGATGATGGCTGTTATTGTATGTAAACTCGGTCAAGGGAAGGTACTGTTCCCAATCCCCACCGTGTTCTAACACACACGCCCTTAATAAGTCTTCTAAACTTTGAATCGTCCGCTCGGATTGTCCATCCGATTGGGGGTGGTAGGCAGAACTTAGCCAAAGTTTCGTCCCCAATTCCTGGTGCATGCTGGTCCAAAACCGGGACGTGAACCTAGGATCCTTATCTGATACGATAGAAGTGGGTATACCATGCAGTCGGACAATCTCATGAATGTAAATCCGAGCCAATTTATGCAACGGGTACTTCATATTTACAGGTAGGAAGTGTGCACTCTTCGTCAGTCGGTCAACAATGACCCAAATCGCATCATGGCCCGCTCGGTTTTTGGGTAATCCCATGATAAAATCCATAGCAATTGAGTCCCATTTCCACACGGGAATCTCCAGGGGCTGCATTGCACCGTACGGTTTCTGGTGTTCCATTTTTGATTTTTGACAAGTAATACACCGAGCCACGTATTCTGCTACATCCTTCTTTAGTCCGGGCCACCAGAACTATTTCTTCAGGTCATGGTACATCTTCGTGGTACCCGGGTGAATACTGAGTGGGCTTTTGTGGGCTTCATCAAGCACCATTCTCCTTAACTCTCCTCCACTCGGTATGTATATTCTATTTTTCACTCGGAAAATCCCGTCTGATCCTTCGGTCAAGGACAAATCCTTTTCTTTAGCCTGCGTCTCCTTCATTTCAGCCAAGTAGGAATCAGTCTGCTGTTGTTCGTACACGGATTTCAAGAAATCATTGGCGATTCTCAGCGTACTGATTGTCATTTTCCAAGAGGAGGGGGTGTCAAAATGTAAGTTCAGGTCTCGGAACCGTTCCAACAACTCCACTTCTCTCACCATCATTGCTGCTATGTGGAGGGATTTCTGACTCAATGCGTCGGCCACAACATTTGCCTTACCCGGATGGTATTTTAGCTCGAAATCGTAATCTTTTAAAAACTCTATCCATCTTCTCTGCCTCATGTTCAGCTCTTTTTGGTCGAATAGGTATTTGAGGCTTTTGTGATCACTGTATACTTCGAATCTGGACCCGTACAAGTAATGCCTCCAAATTTTCAATGCGAAAACCACTGCTGCCAACTCCAAGTCATGGGTCGGGTAATGCTGTTCGTGAGGTCTCAGTTGCCGAGAGGCATATGCTATCACTCGGTCTCTCTGCATGAGTACACATCCTAATCCGAGTCCTGACGCGTCACAGTAAACCACGAAGCTCTCTTGTAAATCGGGTAATGCCAGCACTGGAGCAGTCGTCAACTTGTTCTTTAGCTCTCGGAAGCTGCTCTCGCACTCGGGACTCCACACGAAGGGAATGTTTTTCCGAGTCAATTTAGTTAGTGGTAACGCCAGTTTAGAAAAACCTTCGATGAACCTTCTATAATAACCTGCCAAGCCCATAAAACTCCTTATCTCTGAGACCGACCTGGGCTTCTCCCATGCCATTACAGCTGTTACCTTCGAAGGGTCCACCGAGACACCTCGCTCAGAAATCACATGTCCGAGGAAGTGAATCTCATCCATCCAGAATTCGCACTTTGAAAGCTTCGTAAACAACTGTTTCTCCTTCAACACTTGAAGTACCGCTTGGAGATGTCCTTCATGCTCCTCGGAAGTCTTAGAATAGACTAAGATGTCATCGATGAAAACAACTACGAACCGGTCTAAATAGGAGTGGAATATGCTGTTCATGCAATTCATGAAGACAGCAGGGGCGTTTGTTACGCCGAACGGCATCACCATATACTCGTAGTGGCCATACCGAGTCCTAAAGGCAGTTTTAGGAATGTCCGAGTCCTTCACTCGGATTTGGTGATATCCCGATCGTAGGTCGATTTTTGAGAAGACTGAGGCTCCACGCAGTTGGTCAATTAAATCATCAATTCTGGGCAATGGGTATCGATTCTTAATTGTGAGTTTGTTAAGCTGTCGGTAATCTATGCAAAGTCTCATGCTGCTATTCTTCTTCTTAACAAGCAGTACAGGTCCGCCCCATGGTGATACACTCGGTCTAATGAACTGTTTTCCGAGTAACTCATCCACTTGCTTCTTCAACTCGGCTAATTCAGTTGAGGACATTCTATAGGGTGCACTGGAGACTGGCTCGGCTCCAGGGATCAAGTCTATAGAGAATTCGACTTCTCTATTGGGAGGGACACTCGGTACGTCTTCAGGGAACACTTCTGGGAATTCACAGACAATCGAAATTTTGTTCACTCGGGTTTTACTCTCACCCTCGGTTAGACAAAGCATCATAAGCAGTTGGGTTATACCTGGTGCCGTGTCATCCTCATTGTGCTGTCTCGAAAAGATTATCCTTCGGTTTCTGCAATCTACTAACACTTTATTGGCTGAAAGCCAATCTATTCCGAGCACGATGTCAAGACCCTTTAGAGGCATGCAAACCAGATCGAAGGTGAAACTCCGATCATACAATACAAACGTTACATCCTTGCACATTGACGATGTTAACACATTAGTGCCAGTCGGGCTGGCCACTTCCAAAGTCTGATTCATAGACACAGTCGGTAACTTCAAACGTTTTACACACTCATCAGCTATAAAAGAATGGGTGGCTCCCGAATCGAAAACAACATTAAGTGTATTCATACCGAGTGAGCACTTACATTGTACTAGGTCGTTTGCTGGTGCAACATCCTCTGCGTGGATGGTGTAGATCCTTCCTGCTGCTGGTTGGTCGGTATTCCTCTCTCGGTTGTTTGGGGCACGCATCACGTTTCCTCTGGCTCCGTTGCCCCTACCACCAGGTCGTTGGTTATCATTCACTCGGTCTCTCTCTTGGAATCCTCCTTGACGTACACTTGTGTGCGATTGGCAGAGTTGGGGGTAGTCAGGGCGAACGTGCCCCTTCTCCCCGCAGTGATAACATTTAACATTTGCACCATTGCAATCCTTAGCAAAGTGGTCACCATCGCATTTAAAGCATCTGCCATGTCTTGGTCGTCCACTCATCTGTCCCCCTTGGCCACTACGATCCTGGTATTTAGTAAAGGGTCCTGTTCTCCCCATATTACCTGGCCTCTTGAAGCGTGACTGTTGAGGCCTCAGATACTGGTTGGTTCTGTTGTTCTGGTCCGAGTGGGCCTTGTCATCTTCTTCAAATATTCTACATTTATTTACCAATGCAGGGAAACTCCGTATCTCTTGGTATCTACAGGCTCTCTTGATATCTGATCTTAATCCGTTCTCAAACTTAAGACACTTGGAGCTCTCCGTCCCAGGTTGTTGGAAGGGTGGGTAGAATAGGCACAATTCCTCGAATCTTGTCGCGTATTCTTCCACAGTCATGGAGCCCTGCTTTAACTCCATGAACTCCAGCTCCTTCCGACTCCTCACTGTGTCGGGGAAGTACTTTTCTAAGAAGCATATCTTAAAATCGTTCCACGTCAATTGAGTATCATCCTCAGGGAATCGGCTTCTGGCTATCTTCCACCAGTTCTCCGCCTCATCTCGTAGTATATACACTACACATTCCACCTTTTGGGCCTCGGTACAACGAAGACCCCCAAAAATCCTCTCCAACACCCGAGTCCATTTGAACGCTGCCTCAGGGTTCCGCCCTCCTAGAAATTCACTCGGCTTCCTCTTCAAGAAGCGGTCCAGCACTTGGCCCTCCTCAGCTCAAGGTTGGCCCTGTCTCTCAAACACGTCTGTAAAGCGTTGGAATGCTGTGGCTATAGCTTCCATGCTTTGGCGATGCGTCATCCCTTATCCTGAAATCAACATTCAAGGATAAGTATACCCAGCCACTTACTACCAATCGGTTTTCAGTCTAATATTCATTAGCTTAGCACATTATGTATTCTCGTATGTTACACAATCAGTCGGATCAGGAGGAGTAACCTCCTACCCATAATTCAATGTCAGAGTATCAATCAGGTTCAATTCACATCACAACAATTATGACCACTCAGTCAGGAATCACACAACCGCTTACACTCAGTAAGCTTACCTTGGCCTTGGACCTTTCGGTCTGCTCTGATACCAAAATGTACCACCCTAGATTTCTAAATACGTGATAATCCTGAAAACAGGAAAAATTTTCACAAAATTGATCACTGTCCGATCGGTATAAAAAGGAAGAAGGCAAGGAAATAAAAGAGCATTCACACATATAGCAATCAGTGGAAGGAATAAGCTGGAACCGACCCATTAGGTTCAGTGAAACACATTAGCGCCTGGGCGGAATCCACCATCAAGCCATTCGCTCAAGCGAGGTCCAACACCAACGTCTACTCGCTTCAGCGCGAACCCACACGCTTGGGCGAAACAGCTCTAGTCGTTCAGGCGAGGCACGATCCGCTTAAGCGATGCCAACACATAAGCCTTCCCAACCATGCATTCGCTAGAGCGGATCCTTCGTTCGCTGAAGTGAGAAGCCTCACACGGCAAATTCATCACTCGGCATCGGGGCATCCATACACTCGGTAACCGACTGATTTCACTCGGAAGTTCAATCCTAAGTCCATTCGAAACTCCATAACTTAGCTGTCCAATTTTAACCATAAGGCCATACTTATACTCTACTCGGGTTACCGATGCCTTACACTTAAGGTCCAATTCACTCTAAACCACCATTCGAACTCCTCTCTCAGAACGGAATCATTCGGGTTATCACTCGGGAAGGACCAACTCTCCCTCACTCGGGATTTACTCCTAAGGCAACTCGGTATGAGGGGTTCCAGCACTCGGGAATCGACTCCCACGCCTACCTTCTATAACATAGTCTCTTATGTTTAACCACCAAGGTACATACTAGATTCGCCTGAGAAGTAGGGGACTTTCTACTCGGACTCTATAAACTCTCACTCGGAATATTTCCCATTCGGAGTTTATACGCGTTTTCACTCAGAATCAGTTAAGCCTATACGCTTGAGATTCTTTCCACTAAGTTACTCACCAGGATGTCATTGGAGGAAACTTCCCTAAGAATCCGTCTAAGTGTTTCTCTCTCGGGAACTCATATGAATGAATCTCACTCGAATTTCATACTTACATTTACTCGGAAATCCTCAGGCCTATATTCGTTCGAGAATAGCAGCTAACTCACTCGGCACACTACGGTTTGATCACTCGGATTATAATTACCCTACGCTTATAAGACATACTCATGCATTCATATTCACCGTTCGGACATCAATTACAGTATAGAGAACACAACATATATATAAATGAAAGCATTCAAATAATTACAAGAGTTTCGTCATGACTTATGTTACCCGAAGCTGTTCAAGTTCTAACGTAAAGACCAAGACCAAAACATGAGCCGGCCAAGGCTTAACGAGACCTTATACACAGTATATACATATACACACATATTCCATGGTACTCGACTGCTCTGCTCTACACTCGGCTCCTCCTTCATTCTTCTTTCCGAGAGATATTCACTAAAAATATAGCCACTACAGGGGTGAGCTTTTACATGTAAAATGATAATCAAAGACTCGGTATCAGTGTTAGTACACGCACCTACTTTCATTCAATCTTTCTCAGGTTAACTAAGTTCATGTAATGTAAGATAACGTCTATAACATACATGCTACATATAGTTCATCTCCACACACACACACATGCATCCATGCACTCGGGAATCATACACACACCCCACACATGCTATGTGCACTACCACAATTAACCTCATATCTATATGCATGCCTGCGGATCCGATTCGGATAATGACTTTCAGTTACGGTTTCCCTTTGTCTGGCCCCTCATCCTACAGCTCTTACCAGGTGGTACCGGCCTCCCATGGGCGTCTCGAGACTCTTCTCTAGCTCCTACGGCTACCACGAGCACTATCAGGATCTAGCCAAGGTCTGTAGCTGGAAGTCATTCCCTCGGGGTTCATGACCCTCCATGGATCACCCCACTCTTGCACATGCAGCTAATGCATTTACCAGTACGTATCATCGCACCACCGATACCTCCCTCGTATCCATTAAGTAAGAACAGATTCAACACAACCTTTATTTTTGTTTTATCAGTCATACCAATGCATACAACAATCGACAATCAAAATAATATCATCGGGCAGTTCAACTAACAAGCACACACTCATAGTCTCACAGAGATAAGAGGGATAGAACCATGCATTTCATTCGTCATTATCAATTACTAACAGACTATGTCACCACCATCTAGATTACATGCGATCACTGCATACCCACTGTAAAACACACACAGAATCCAGAATCATGCATAAGATCTAGTCGTCATACACACATGCACACACACTCATGCAGTACATTCCTCCGGTACTGTTCGTGGACCATGCATTCGACATGTAAGCGCCCCCTACCTACAGAAGAACCTCAAGAAACTTTTCTACTCTCGTCGTTGGGTCTGATGCCCTTCTCCTGGTTCGTTCAGTCTCCCTTGGCTCCGTCGTATCCTGCGCTTGGTTCTGGGATGGAGCGTGGTCCTTCCTCCAGTACTGTCGTCACGATCTCCAGGAGCGAAGAGCAAGACAAGGAGAAAAGAAGATGGAGACGAAGAGGGAAAAAGAGAGAATGAAGTGATGGAGGAAAAATAATCTGAAGGAACAGTGAGTGTTTGTGACCATAGGCTTACGTTCATATATATATTCGCACGAGGAAGAGAAGAGTGGGGTGGGAGAGCGTGAGCCCAGCAGCCACGCGCACTCCGCCCCATCACTTGGCCATCACCATCCTTTATATTTAATTAGTTTATTGTTTTCTGATTCTCAGGGTAGTTGTGCTGCTAAATTCCTCAAATCATTTTAATCATTTTAATGGCTTAAATCCACTTGATAGTTATATACAATTAACGGTTGTTTTCTATTTGAAATCGAGTCTTGATGGTTTATTTTTCATTTGGCATTTAGCTTCAAAACTGGGATGTTACATACCATGATAGGCACATCATGAAGAAAAGTTTTCACCAGGGATAATCGGTGCTCCTTTTTAATTCAAGGATGAAACTATTCCCAGGAAAACTCAAATCTAAATGGTCAGGACCATTTGTTGTGAAAGAGGTGAAATCTTATGGGGCTGTTGAATTACAGGACCCTAAGTCTGAAAGAACCTGGGTTATAAATGGACAAAGACTGAAGCTTTACTTAGGAGGAGAGGTGGAAAAGGTCACCACCATTATTCAACTGAAGGATCCATGATCAAACTCAGGCGTCGAGCTAAAGACGATAAACAAGCGCTCATTGGGAGGCAACCCAATCTTTTATGTTTTCTTTTCATGTTAACTTTTACTTCAAAAATTATTGAAGTTCTTGTATTTTGTAGATCACTCATCCATTTCAACTAATGGCAAATATGAAGGGAACTTAAACTTAATTAATCATGCTTGGACTGGACTTATTCAAAAATCAAGCGTGAAAAGATACGCTTAAGCGAGGAAAGAAAGAGAGGAGAGAAAAAGCACCAGGGGATCACCACGCTGAAGCGTGAAGGCTCTCGCTCAAGCAAGATAAGGTAAGGCACTTAGACTATGTTTCACGCTCAAGCGCCCTAACGACGCTTAAAAGCGTGGCAAAGCTGTTAAGGGGAATATCAAACTTTCAAACTTGATCACGCTCAAGCGTGACACTTTAAGCGAGACAGACCTTTTCAATATTTTTAAGAGCCACGCTCAAAGCTGATTACCTGCGCTCAAGCGAGAATCATTTCACCACTAAAAAAAATCTGTTAGCGACGGAAAGAATTGGTCGCTAATCAATGCAAAAACCGTCGCTAATAGGACTAGCGACGGTATTTCAGACGGCGAAACAACCGTCGCTAAAACCTTCGTCGAAGATAGATCAGCGACCATAGAGACACCGTCGCTAAATTACCGACGGCATAACACCGTTGCTAAGATGGTCTCTGCTTCACTGATCTCAGCCGTCCCTAACCGACCATGTTCAGCGACGACTAGTACCCTGTCGCTACTAATAGACATATAGCGACGCCCTTACCCCGTCGCTATAAGTATTATGTAGCGACCACCTTTATCCGTCGCTATGTGTAGCCAAACAGCGACCAGCTACGACTGTCGCTATAGTATACATACAGCGACCAATTATAGCCGTCGCTAGTAGTAGCCTTATAGCGACCACGGTATCCATCGCTATGGCTAGCCATACAGCGACTATTGCTCTCCGTCGCTATTAGTCTTTATATAGCGACCACCTCTGTCCGTCGCTAATGGGATTTTTTATTTTTTTTAAAATTATTTAAATATATATAGGTTTTGTTAATTTAACTTTAAAAATGTTCATTAATATTTTGTATTGGGTGATAAAATTTTATAATTAAATTTGAATAATTTTTTAAAAATATTTAATTATTATTAAAAACAAAATAATGGATTAAATTTATTTATCAAATAGGTTGAATTATTAATGATAATCACAATAAGGTGTTTTTCTTTGAATTTAATTACCAATAAATATTGACATAATAAATGAAGAATGACAAAATAAATACTGAATAGAATATAATATAAAAACTATAAATGAAATATACAATGTGTATACATAATAAAAATACAATCATGGGGATGGGGGATCCTGTGGTGGTGGTGGGGGCGCCTGGGAAGTGGGGGGAGGTAGTCTCGCCATCAACTACATCAGTAGCTCCTGCTGCTGAGCAAGTTATCGATGAGTCTCGGTGTTCTGCTCCTCGGCCTGTTGTCGGTCCGCCTCGGCCCGCTCCTACAAAAGCTACCTCTGACGTCGCTCCTCCTGTAGCTCGTCGTTTAGGTTTTCAATTATCTGAACCACCTCAGTCGGAAGACTAGACGAAGAGGAAGAGGAAGGGGTCTTCCCCTTTTTCGCCAGCTGTGTGCCTATGCCACCCAATCCAAAGACCCTCCCTTTCTTGTTCACACCGCCAACAGCCTCCATATAGATGGCGTTGACGTCAGAACAAGACAGGGTGGGAGGAACCTCCCCTTCAGGAGTCGAAGCCACCAGGTCCGCCTCCTTCTCGGCCCTCCTGGCCTGATACGCCTCCTGTAAATTAAAAAACACTGATAGGATTAGTAAGCTAATTTGTAAATTATAAGCATGTGTGAGTTAAAAGTAAATACCGCTAGATCTATAGTCTTCTGGTTTACCCATGCACCGGCTTTGTTCTTCTTGGTCATTTGCATGACCTCAAACAAAGAAGGCTCCCGGTGCTCCCTCAGCTCCTGTGATGGACAAAAAACATTTAGATTATTATTTGTAAACATGTCAGACGAATTATAATAGAAATGTTTAACATAAATATACTTATAAATCTTTTCTTGTGCTCGAGGGTTGAAATGCTACCCCTAGTGTAAATTGAGGCTGCAGCATCAGCGGCTCTGTTTGCCCTGTTCCGAGCACTCGCCTGCTGGAACGGGACAGTGCCCCACTTCTGGACCATCCCGTCCCAATGGTCCTCCGGGATCCAACAAGGGCGCTCACCCTTGTCCCTCACCTTCCAAAGGGTACTCTTGATGATTTTGGAGGTCTTTGTGGCAGAAACCTTCCTAATCTCATCAATCATACCCTCTGCCCACTGGTAATCATGCTGTAAAATGAAATGAGAAATCAAAATTAATAAGAGGTCTATTTTACAAATCAAATCACAAAAAATTGATGTGGTAACTTACTGAGAAGGTGTCAAACCACCTATCTTGGACAACCTTCCCAGCATCTATCCAAGATATATATGGACCATCCCACTGGGCCTTTAAAACCTTAGTAATCGCTTTAGTAGTGTGACTACTATCAACAAAGCTGTAATGACAACAATTATATCAGGAGTATAACAACAGACAATCTAGGGAGACTCCCAAAATTCCGACAGAGTCTCCCCTATAAATATAACATTTCCAAGTTTAAATAGTTACCCTGTTACAAACAAAAGAGTTCCCAGTACAATTCAATCTATACAAGTACTAATTAAAGTAACATACAATAAACCAACAAGTCTTTCCACTAAAGTTTAATATAAAGTACCGTACAAATAACATAAAAGTATTTGAGTTTTAGTCACTTACTCGTCTCCGGCTGGCACAGGTACCAACATGGGCAGAGGGGATGCCGGAAGTGGGGTGGCCTGATGGCCATGGTCCTCCAAGCCACCAACTCCAGGAGTCTGCTCTGGGGTGGTCAGCTGTGGGGGTGATGGGGTGGTCAGCTGTGGTGGTGATGGAGTGGTCTGCTGTAGTGGTGATGGAGTGATCCGCTGTGGTGGTGATGGAGTGGTCTGCTGTAGTGGTGATGGAGTGGTCCGCTATGGTAGTGATGGAGCGGTCTCCTGCCCTGGGGTGGGAGTCCCCAGACGGGATGCCGGGGTCCTGGACCCACCACCCCTACTGAAGGGCAGTCGACGTCCCGTCATCTGTGGATAAAATCATGAAAAGAAAGGTTAGTCTCAAGATATATATATAAACCTATGTATATATGTTTAACAACTACATACTCTGTATCTGTTTCAGTTTCAAATTCCCCCTCAGTTTCAGTGTCACTGTGGTTATCTGTTTGAACAACTTCATCAGTATCCAAATCAGCTCTAGACTATTTTGATCGAGAGACAAGGTCTTTGTCAATGTGTTCACCCCCCGTACTGGCGAGTGTCTCATCCATTATGACTGGATCAATGTTGAACAATGAATTGGCATCGTTGAGCTCGTGTGGTGCAAGCTGATAAGCGTCATCGACCTCCTCAGAGACATTGTCAGTGATCTGACTTCATGCCTTGGCCTTGATTACTGCATACCAGTCCCGATGTCCTCCTGGGAAGTCAGTGTAATAAACCTGCTCAGCTTGTTGGGTAAAAATAAAGGGATCAAACCCTTTATATCTACCATTCTTCTTGACCTCAACTAAGCCGTAGTTGTTGTCAACCTTTGTTCCAACATCGATTGTGTTGTCGAACCAATCACATTTGAATAGAACAATATCTCTTCTTAGTCGTCCAGAGAACGAAACTTCAATAATCTCTGTCAGCACTCCATCAAAGTCTTCTTCCAACTGTCCGGCGGTGCCTCTAACATAAACCTCGTAGTTATGGGTACGCATCCCTTCACTCCATTGAAGAATATTAAACTTGTAGCCATTTACGTAGTAAATAGGCCATTTTTTAACAGTTTTCACCGGCCCCCAAGAAAGGGCTTGGAGTAAAGAATCTTCAATATGGTTGTTAGGGTCTTGTATCTATGTACAACATAACAAATAGGTCATCGTTAGATACCGGGAGTTAGAGGCAAAGATAAAAAAACACTCGGTATATGGGTCTTACGAGTTGTGCGAACCAACCAACGAACTTGGATGACACCTCACTATGAATTTGGTCATCAGTTAAATCATTTTGCTTAAGTTTTAGCATATCTGTATATAAGCTATTCAAAGGAAACAAATTTAGATACTATAAAAGCTACGTTTAGAATGTAACATATAACTTTTATGACTTACTCAAGAAAGGGTTCCACTTCTGGGCAATTTAGAAGAATGTACAAGTGAGCCGCCTTCCGATCTTTCTCATCAATGTAACATTTTATGAGCTTGCCCCCCGGATGACCAGGATAGTTGAAAATCGATATTTGTTCATCAAACCCTGTGCGGGTGGCTACCCGAAGATTGCAGGGAATTCTACTCATTCTAGTTTCTATCTCTGTTGGAAAATAGAAAGAAGCAAAGGTTGTTATTTCTTTAACTAAGTATGCCTCACAAATTGATGCTTCAACGCAGGCTTTGTTCGACACTTTATCTTTTAAAGAGCGTAAGAATCTTCAACATCATTAACAAATGTTAAGTTAGAAAATACTATTATAAGAAGTGTTTGCAAGGAAATTAAAGAGTTTTGGCGTTCACCTTTCAAATGGATACATCCAACGATACTGCATCGGGCCACCAACCAAGGCCTCGTACGGTAGATGGATAGGCAAATGCTCCATCGAGTCAAAAAAACTTGGTGGGAAAATCTGCTCCAACTTATAAATCAATACCGGGATAGTTTCTTCCATCTTCACAAGTTTCTCCACAGTTAACGAAGTAGCCGTCAACTCCTTAAAGAAGTGACTCAACTCCACAAACGGTTTCCAAATAGGCTTCGGTAAGGCATGAAACGCGTACGGGAGTAGTTGTTGCATAAACACATGGCAATCATGACTTTTCATGCCAAACACCTTGCCCTCTTTCACGTCGAAACATCTACTCAAGTTAGAAGCGTATCCGTCAGGCAGGGTCAACCCATTCATCCAAATACACATAGCAATCTGTTGTGGTCTAGTTAAAGCATATTTTGCATGGGGTTTAAACATTCTTCCACATCCCGCATCCCTCAATTCCAACTCCTTCCTAGAACACCAAATCAGAAGGTCTAGACGTCTCTTCTCGTTGTCCTTTGTTCTCTTTTTAATTTCCATAACTGTGTCAAAAATATTCATGAAAACATTACGTTCAGTGTGCATGACATCAATGTTGTGTCTTAACAACAAGTCTTTCCAATATGGCAAATCCCACAAGACACTCTGCTTCACCCAGTGGTGTTCCTTACCATAACCTGCAAACTCCTTAACACTCTTGTCCCAGATGTAAGGATACTCTTCGACCCTCTGCCAAACCCGTGCACCAGATAACCTACGGGGTGGAGGTTTATTAACAACCTTGTTCTTCTTAAAAGCAGTTTTGTTTCTCCTAAACAGGTGATCCAACGGTAGAAACTTTCTATGACAGTCAAAGAAACTTGTCTTACCACTAACAGGGAGTGATTCCCCCCGGTATGTTCCATGCATACAGGGCAAGCAAGCTTCCCAGATGTTGACCATCCAGAAAGCATACCATAGGCCGGGAAGTCATTAATAGTCCACATCAAAATAACACGCATCATAAAATTGTTCTTCAAAGATGCGTCGTATGTCATTACCCCGACATCCCATAATTGTGATAACTCTTCAACCAACGATTGTAAAAACACGTCTATGTTCGCCTTTGGATTTTTGGGTCCTGGAACCAGTATAGATAGAAACATGACCTCCCTCTTCATACACATATCAGGAGGCAGATTGTATGGGGTCAGTATGACTGGCCAACAAGAGTAAGCTCTTCCGTGTTGACCGAACGGGTTAAACCCATCAGTGCATAAGCCAAGTCTTACGTTGCGCGGCTCGCCAAAAAAGTCCGGATATAGCTCATCCAAACACTTCCATGCTTTCCCGTCGGAAGGATGGAAAAGAAACCCTTCTTGTGTTCGGTTCAGAGCATGCCAATACATGTGTTTTGCCGTGGACAATGAGGTATACAGGCGTTGAAGATGCGGTGTTACAGGGAAGTACCACATTTTCTTCACTAGTGGAAAAAAAGGATATAATCACGGTTAAAAAAGGCCTTTATTCACGGTTAAAGAACCGTGGTTGTTGCAGCCGTGGTAGTAGATGATGGTCTTTAACCACGGTTAACAACCGTGATAATAAATCACATCTAACCACGGTTAAGAACAACTGTGAATATAACTTACTATCTATATCCACGGTTATGGTAGTAACCGTGGATAAATATTGTCTTTATTCACGGTTGTTGCCATAACCGTGAATAAATACTGAGGTTTTTTTTTTAATATGGATTCTGTTTTATCATTTCCCAACCCTGCATTCAGACAAACCAGTACAGTATACAGTATGCCACAGCAATACTATGCCGAAAGAATGGTATGTATATATATAACAATTTATTTTCTATATCAATTCATAACAACATAAAAAATGAAAGTATATACAATTAAGTTGAATGTAATCTAATAAAAGTAAACCCTAAATCCTACTAGATACATATATAAAAGAATAAAGATCCTATATCTAGCTTTGCTTAAGTTCAATGAAGTGTGAGGCCCATTGCCTTCTAACATCATCCACAAGTTCCTTTGGGAAAAATGACCAGTCATTAAAGTACTGCAAACAATGCACAAAACAATTAGAACAAAAGCTTTATTTATTACATGAAATTGATGAAATTGGAGAAATTGACACGGTGATGAGAATTACCTCTGTCCATCCATCTACTAAATGATGTTGGACAATGGTCAGCATAGTATGCATGACGAAATAGCCACACTCAAAGGAACCCTTCTGCCTGTAAGACTACAATGGACATATAGTATAGAATAAGTGAATTCGGAACTTAAAAAATATGTACTGAAGATTTGAATGAATACGATTGACTTACTTTTGGGTACACCCATACAACTGTTTTTCCTTTGGGCTTGTTTCCAATCAGTACATTGTATCCAACCACCGCCCTGCGTCAAACAAAACACAAGATAAGTTAGAATTGTATAGTTCTAAAAATGATGTAATCGAATTTGTGGTTATTATTTAGGGATAAACTTACCGGTCTACTATATCTTTCAGGTCTTGTGAAGCTGTCCGATGCAAACTATCAAAGTACAGAGCAAGATAGTCCTTCGGACAGATCACCAGAAGCGTCCAGTGAGCCCTGCAGTTACGAGTGATAAGTGAGACTTCAAAATGCAAAATATCATGACAATAATTATGGAATAGAGTATTACCCTTTATGATAGGGGCCCATGTATATAGACTTCCCAGACTCAAACATCCAATTCTGGATGTATGTCTGGGTGTTCTGTGAGCTGTTTCCTTGCCTCTGTATGAGAGAGGGCTCTAAGAAACCGTAAGTTCCTTGGAAACCCAAGTCCACACAGAGTTTTGTGATAAGGTGTTTCTTAGATATTAGGAAATGAAGAGTTCATTGAAAGAGAATCAAGTTTGTATAATATGAACTCAATGGAATGAATGTGCCAAGTTTAAACACAGAGATTGTAGTACAGCATAGATGTCGTTCCACTGAGGAGGTGTGAGAATGAAAATCTTAGGCTTGAATTGATTTGGCTGAATGGTTTGGTTTTTGTTTTGTTATAAATGATGTTGATCAAGAAGACAGTAAATAACAGAGAGTAAAAGTTGCAAAAGATAACAGTGAATGGTGTTGAAAAATCAGTTTTGTAAAACACGGATTGGCTTCATCACATCTTCACCTCTGTAAGCTGCATAAGTTTTCATATAAGTAAATCAAAAAGATAAGTTCTACGTCACAATCAAAGTCATTTGTATTGATCCCTCGACTACAAAATTCATAAGAATGATTTTCAAACCGCTGATCCCTCAGTCACTTTGAAATCATCCCAGCATTATCGATCGATTGTTTTGACGTTTATTGCGTTAGATGCCATCCCTGGCTACCTACTCACAATAAGTATTTGCTTCAGGTTCTGCTTTCAAAAGTCACTTCCCAGCATACTTGAGAAAACTCAGAACAAGAAAATAGTGATCAAGTATTTTCAGGCATTAAACGCAGAAAGAAATACAGCAACTTATCAAATCTCGTTACTAAATAAAAACTTACAACAACATCACTTCAGTGTTGAATGGATTACAGCCAATCCCATAAGGGAGTTTTAGCTACTCATGCCTTGCATTTTCACTATCAACAGAGTGAATACATAAAATAATGGAAAGTATGAATGAAATACAGAGGATGAATCTCATGATGGATATCTATTTGCAGCTTGATTTATAGGAGTTATGGTTCAGCTTCCCTTGCCCACTTGCGTAGAACCCATGCAGCATCTTTCAGAGACTTGTAGAAACACAAGAAAGTGGGTGAGTTGGCATCGCACCATTGGTGAATATTAAATTGAAAAATTCCATACTGCATGAGTCACGCTTAAGCTTAGTAGTCACGCTCAAGCGTGAAGGTCCTGGTACTCATTATTTGCCTTCACGCTTACTCCACCTCAGCTACGCTCAAGTGTGGCTTCCTTTCCTTCTCACGCTTGCTCCTCGCTTACCCTCGCTCAGGCGCACTCGGGCTCACGCTTGAGCGCCTCCCTATCTCGCTCAAGCGTTAGGAGGTTCTTGATCCTTCGCTTCAAGCTGAATTAACCACGCTTAAGCGTGGCCTTCCAATTCAGTATACTAGTTTCCACGCTTGATTCACGCTTAATTCCTTTCAGCCACGCTCAAGCGCTCTCGTGTTCACGCTTGAGCGTCCCCTTCTCACGCTCAAGCGTGGGGGGGTCTGATGCTACTTGCTGTCCTTCAATCCATGCTCAGGGTTACGCTTGTTCCTCACTTGGGCGCTCTTGGGCTCACGCTCAAGCGACTCATTCCCACGCTTGAGCGTGAGAGGATCCTGAAGCTTCTTTGTTTTCTTTAATTCTTCAACAAGGTTGCGCTTAAGCGTGCTCGAGGTCAAGCTTAAGCGTGAGGTTCTGATGATGCTGAATCCTCTTGATTTCTTTCAAGCTTTTGGAACCTTTCTTCAATAATTTTCAGAGCAAGCTTAGTTACTTAACACATTATTTATAATCAAAATCATGCTCAATTATTTATCAATCTAGTTGAGTTATTCAGAAAATAGGTCCAATTGAGTCATGAATTTAATTATAAAATAAGCACTTATCATTTTGCCAGAAACCTAAACAAGTTAAGACATGGTTAGCGACAAATAACTTGTATAATGAAAAAATTGGACAAAACAAGGATATACTTACAGCTCCCACAACTGAAAGATGGAGCCGTTCAGCATCGACGTCCCCGTAATAATGTCACAAATGTCAGAATTTGTAACGTAAACTGGAAAAGCACTGGGACGGCCGAACACTAGTGGCTGCCATGGGACCTGAACAGTGTCGTCTCCTTGCTCATACCCGATGCGCCATAGCATCCGGATGGGATCCTTGGCCGGGTCTGGCTTCTTCAATGGCTGTTCCTGTTGAACAATTGACAACCATCACATTTTGTACCATAATTGACAAGGAAATAAAGCTAGTTAGTGTTTAGGGTTTTTACCTGTCCAGGGGCAATCACCAGAAGTCTGTTGGGCCACATCAGAAAATGGCCCACCGCCTGACCGACGGTCTTCACCTCTTGAGTTGCCACTGGCACAGCAGCATCCTCCTCGAGGACGAGCACAACCGAGACCCTGGACATACCATCAGGTAATGTCTGATGGTGAACCACAGGGCCTAAGTTGTGCACCATACCAGTGGCAACTGGCTCCTCTGACCCGTCAATGAACATTGACGGGTGTCTGGTGGCTGGACCCCGTCATCCTCAGGGTCAGCTACAGCGCACGACCCCTTAGTGCTAACCTTTCGTACCTACATATTTACACATCAAGCAAAAGTTATTCAACAATGAAATAAAGTGATTACAAACAATAAAATTGAGGAAATTAAATAAAGAACCTAACCGGTGGGTCGCTAGCTGGTGCAGTAGTCTCCTGGCGGTGGCTGAGTGAGGCCTTCATCTCCTCCCTGAATCGAGCTATCTCCTGGTGGAGCCTAGATATCTCCTCCTGGTACTCAACCTTCACAACAGCCACCTTCTGCTCCACCATTTGCTTAAGGGATGGGGCAGGGTCGGGAGCACCGTAATAGGGGCGGAGGCCTGTGAAATGTGAATGATTAGCCCATAATTGTTTAACAGATAACAAAATGAAAGCATAGAGTTATTTAGCACTTACCTACACCTCGACCAACAGCACACACTCTTCCTGGGTGCTCTGGCCTGCCGATGGCGGTAGTCAAAATATCCTCCCGTCCATGGGCTACGAAAGACCCTTGGGTTGATTGCTCAACCAAGGAATCCTGAAACCAAACAAGTTAGTATTCACTTCCTTCACGTAAACTGAAAAACAGACACTGATATAAAGGGGAATACTTACTATCCGTGAGGCAACCTCCTGAGCCTATGAGGAAGTGTATTCCCCACTCTTCTTGATCCTAGCCCGCTTCCATTTATCGTGGCGTACAGGTAGGGAAGGGGGATCCACAATGCCAGTGTCAGCCTGACACTGACTCAGCCTCTCCTGTGCCAGCCGCTCCTCCAACCTACGGTAACCCCCACGTGACAGTGTGTGTGGGCAGTCATTTAGCTTCCTAGTCTCCTGGGCTTTCTTTCTGGTCTCCTACAACAAGAAAAAAAATATTCACAGTTAGCCGTATAAATTATACATATTATTTAATCATCTAAAAACCAATGTACCTGAAACTCGGCAGAATGTCTAGATGCAACAAAAGCATCCCAGGTCTCCTGATCGATGAATGGATACTTCTCTCCAGGGAACTTTCCTTGGTCGTCCCCGAATACATACCTACAATGAAAGGTACATTTAAACTAAGGATTGGTACAATTTGGTGAAGCGTTGATTAAGATTTTAAAGTTCAATATACCTCGTGGTGAGTATGGATTTGAACGACCTCCATCGCTCAGCCATGATTCCGAGGACCTTCCTCCTCGCTATGTCGGAAGATGGTATGTCAAAAGAATCCTACATGAAAGGAGTTAGTCCATAAAGGAGTCCTTATTAAGAGTTACATGAAATAATACACTAAAATAAAACTTAAATAATATTCACAGTTACCAGAACATCACTCCATAGCTGGTTCTTCACCACCTCCTCGACACTATCCCAGTCAGGGATAATGATGGACACCTTCGACCGTACCACAACCCCCAGATAACTGCTAAAATTCGTGGCATGCGGTCCACTGAATCTACCGGTGTTGACATCCATGTCAACAACTGGCCTCTCTCCCCGGTGACGCCTACGTGCGACGTCTGGCATCCGGGTAACACCTCTACTCTTCCGAGCAGAGGAACCACTGGCCTGTGAGTCGGACCTGGATCGTCCATCCTGGTCAGCCATGAGTATCTGTCCAAACAAGGAAAAAAACTGTCAAATATTTAATATAACATTTAAAACAACGAATAAGTAATATAACATGTAATTCAATGAATCACCAACAAGATTAATACCCTATTAAGATGAAATATTTTCCCACAAGCCCTCATGGTGGTCATGACGACTGGCAACTACATCATCTATGTCATGTTCCACGATAGATGTTGGAATACGTGTTGTAGTTGATGGAATATCCACAACATCAAGATTGGGGTCTCCAATGTGTCTACCTTGGATAACAATTAACCACCGTTTGTCAGCTGGGTCAGCCACATAAAAAACTTGCTTCACCTGCGTTGCCATTATGAATGGTTCTTTCTTATGCCCTATCTTGTTGAGGTCCACCAACGTAACTCCTAAATCATCAGTTGTGACACCGTTCTTATTGTCAACCCATTTGCATTTAAACACAGGAACGGTGAAGGGACCGTAATCAACTTCCCATATATCTTCAATCACACCAAAGTAGCATGACTCCGCCATCACAGGGCTGTTGTCCTTTGCAGTTGAGAAATGCATTGACTGAGCCACAACCATCACTCCACTATTTTGATTTGTAGTTTTTTCATCCTGTGTCCTTGTATAAAATGAATAGTTGTTTATGTCATACCCACAAAAGGTGAGGACATCAAAGTTCGGGCCCTGTGCTAGTCGATGTAATGTCAAGGATGCAGATGCATCTTTCAGGACGGTCTTTTGGAACCACTGCATGAAACTCTTGTTGTGTTCATTCAACAACCACTTTTCAGTCATTTTAGGGTTGGTTTTGTTGACTAGCTCCTTGTGTGTGGCTAGATACGGTTGCACGTCGTCCGTGTTGTTTAAAATATACAAGTGTGCCTGAAGGACATCAGCACGAGGCATGCTCTTCACTTTTTTCCAATCGCTCCTTTCCCATCCAATCTCCCTTCATGACGGGTCGTTGGAATACCAATGCTTGCAGCATGTGACATGTATTCAGTGTAAAACTCAATTGCTTCCTCTGCAATATATCTTTCCACAATTGAAGCTTCGGGACGACGTTGGTTCTTCATATACCCTTTCAATATCTTCATATATCGCTCAACGGGATACATCCAATGGAGGAACACTAGACCACAACAACGGACCTCTCTCACCAAATGGATGATTAAGTGGACCATTATGTCAAAAAAAGAGGGTGGGAAATACATTTCAAGCTGACATAATATAAGTGATGCTTCCTGTTCCAACACATCCAATTCGCCGGGCACGATTACCTTGCAACATATGGAATTGAAAAACATACACAACCTTGTTATGACATTTCTCACATTTTTAGGAAGAATGTCACGAATGGCGATAGGCAGAAACTGCTGCATCAACATGTGACAATCATGAGACTTCAACCCAATTAACTTCAAATCTTTCATGGAAACACAAGACTTGATGTTGGAGCCATAACCAGACGGAACTTTCACACTTCGTAATGATTTACACAGACTTTGCTTTTCTTTTCTGGATAACGTATGACATGCTGGAGGCAAATATGTTCTTTTGCCCTTTGATTGTGGATGCAAATCCTGACGTATACCCATCAACTCTAAGTCCATACGTGACTTTAGGCCATCCTTAGTCTTCCCGAGTATGTTTAAGAGTGTACCAACTAAACTATCGCACACATTCTTCTCCACATGCATTACATCAATGCAGTGTCTTACATCAAGCTCCCTCCAATATGGCAGGTCAAAAAACACTGACCTTTTCTTCCAGTTGTTTTGTGTCGGGTGCTATTTTTCACACTTACCAAATTGCACGTTGACGTCCTTCACCTTTTCATATGCCTGGCGACCAGATAGTGGTGGAGGAGCCATTTCAAAATCTTGGGCACCGTTAAACGACTTCTTCAACCTTCGAAACGGATGATTCGCTTTAAGAAACCTTCGATGTCGAAGATAAACATTTTTCCTGCCATGATGCAAAATAACATGGCACGCAATTTGAATGATCGCCCGGTAAACCCATCAAACACTTCAACCCCGTCTTCCCACAACCTTTTGAGGTCTTCAACCAATGGAGTTAAATATACATCAATGTCGTTCCTCGGTTGTCGTGGACCAGAAATCATCATTGATAACATCACATATTTTCGCTTCATGCACAACCATAGCGGCAAGTTGTAAACAAACAACAAAACAGGCCACGAACTATGGTTTGTGCTCAGGTTCCCAAACGGGTTCATGCCGTCTGTGGCTAGTGCAAGCCTAACATTTCTTGGTTCATTGGCAAATTCTGGAAAAATCCTATCCATTTTCTTCCATTGCGACCCATCGGCCAGATGCCTAAGTAGTCCATCAACAACCCTCTCATCAGCATGCCATCTCATAAGTTTTGCATCATCTGCATTGGCAAACAGATGCTTTAGTCTTGGAACTATAGGTAGATACCACAACACCTTTGCTGGAGACCCTTTAGTGCATACCTCATCAGAATCCGCCTCTTTCTTCTTATACCGTGACACCCCACATCTAGGACATCGATGCAGCATTTCTAACTCACCCCGGAATAATACACAATCATTTGGGCATGCATGTATTTTCTCATACTCCAAACCCATAGGACACAACACCTTTTTGGCCTTATAGTTACTTTTCGGCAAGGTGTTTCCAGCTGGGAGCATTTCTTTCAACAACTTCAGTAAGTCAGTGAAACTTTTATCCGTCCACCCGTTTATGGCCTTCAAATTAAACAACCGCAAAACGGCTGATAACCTCGTGAAATTGAGGCAGTTTGGATACAACGGCTGCTCAGAGTCCTGACACAGAGTTGTATATACATGAGCTTTCTTAAAACCTTCTACCCCTACATCACGGATCATATCCTCGAGTCGGTCATCCATATCGACATCGTTGTCATGCATCGAGCTTCGATTTTTAGTCTGAGAGCTGTTACTTGGCACCACCACATCTTCACCATGCCATATCCAACGCGTATAACTACGTAGAAAACCGTCACACAGTAGATGTTCTCGCACCTCTTCCAAGTCTACCCGACGCAGGTTGAAGCATTTAACACAAGGGCAAAAATACTTTCCATTCACCCCCACTGCATTCCTCGCTACGAATTCTATAAATGATTCAACTCCCCCCTCGTACTCCAGACTTAGGCGTGACGCAGAAATCCAACTCCGATCCATACCAACTGTTTACAAGGTGCTATGATCAACCTCACTTTTTATACAAAGGTGGTGGTCCTATACCCATTCAGCATGACAATTATTTTTATACCTCATTCATATATACAGGTTAGGACTTATTTTAAAATTTGATGAAATTTTGGCAGCATTTCGCATTGGTCTCTAAGTACACAAAATGAGAGTGGTCAAATCAAATTCAACCACAACCAAATATGCACCCAGAGAACAACACAAAATACAAGTTACTGAAATTTTATCAAATTTTAAAATAACTCCTAACTTGTACATACTAACAATGACGTATAAAAAATAATTGTTCATCCCAAACTGTCCAAACGGACAATTCAAGATTCAACACAAACGATGACATTAATTGATTTAATGACCATTTGTGTCGAATCTCTACGGTTCACTCATATGCACAACAACTTTCATACTAGTTAACAACCACACACATACAACAGCAGTAAACATAACATATAAGAGTAACCAACAATAACAGAAATAAAATGGATAATAATTTAGTTAACTTTTTTCCTAAAATAGTATGATGTTTTTAATTTATGTTATCTTGAAGTAGAAGTATGGTGTTGGAGTATGGATTATGGATTATGGATTATGATGTTGGTTTATAATGCAAGTTCAAACTTTAGAATTTTTTTAGTAATTAATATGATATTTTTAAATTCTATTATTTTCAAGTAGAACTATGGTGTTAGATGATGGATTATGGATTATGAGAATTTTTAGATTTGAACTTTTATTTTATGGATTACGGCTTATGGACATGGTGTTGAATTTAGTTAAATTCTACTTAAGAAGAACAATATAAGTTTTAGGAGAAAAGTAATCTCAACCATTTAGAACTTTTCAATTTAGGGAGTACATTTTAACCAAAAGAGGTATCTTATAATATTTCTAAAGTTCATACAACAATGGCCACACCATGCCCAATCTGTTGGTTCCTTAAGCTCTATAGCCTTGCAATGGTGGAAGTTGCAATTGGAAATAAAATAACCACCCAGGAGCAAAATGGACCTTGCACCACAAACGAAAGCTGATGGGGAAATGGGGTTGGCTAAAGGGAGCTATGGACCACCGCCACAGAAACGTCGTTGGAGGATGCTGAACGGAGGTTGGTGAACATGGTTGCTGGAGCCAAACAGAAATGGTGGAAAACATAGTTGCTGAATGGAGTTAGGGTCCGTTTGGTTAAAATTTGGAGTAAGGTTTAAACAAACAGGCATATAACCATTTCTAAGATTTGGTTAAAATGGTTAAAATTATGGTAATTTTCTAAGAAATGCATATAACCATACAGGCACAAACAGAGTTTAAACAGAGTTTATAACTTAAGCTGTAATGATAATTTGGTTTTATTGAGATAGTTTTAGAATAAATGAAAAATAGAAGAGTACTTAGAATAGCAGCAATTGGACAATGCTGGTTGTTGAAACGCCCATTTCGTTGTTGGTTTGGTTACATACCTAAGTTCAAATAATAGTTTAGTTTTTTTTTTTTAATACATCGTATTTAAATTCAAGTTGCAAGATACATTGCCTCCCTGCACGTTGAACTTCAAAGCTTAGTGGACACCAACTATTAGTTAGAGGGGTTGTACAACTTTGCAACATGCCAACAAATCAAAGGGGAATGCTTTCATGTAAAATAAATATTAATGCAGTCTACTTGTGATTTCCAATGCAAGTTTAATAAGTTACTCTTACTCTTTTTAATTTCTTATCCTGCACAAAAGTTACACAAATTAGATAAATTCTAGTTAAAAAATCCTGGAACTTCAAAGCTTAAATGCTTCTTGGTGATTTGATTAATCTATTGATTTAGCCTTAACTTAATCCTGACTCAGAACCCTTCTCTCTTGTATTTCCCTTTCACCTCCCCACATCCATCACTACTATCTTAACCCAATTTTCCATGGTTTCTGCAAAACCGTAAGGCCTTCCCCCCTTTCAAGACCATGTATTTGTTCCATTACAACCAGACAAATAAATACACAGAATATAGTATGATGAACTGAAAGATTAAATACATAACTGATTTTTTTCATAATATAAAACAGAAATTAAAAATTTCAGCAGATGAAAATAAAAACAGAGGAAGGGAAACTGTTTTCAGGAAAATGGAAAAACTATTCAGCATCACAGTTTAACAACATAGGCATCACAGTTTAATAAACTGTTCTGGTTGTATGCATAACAACTAAGTAATTATACATACAACCAGAACAGAATAGAACAGGCACATTATATATACAACCAACAAAGCAGAGACAGAAACCCCTTTCAACAGTCCACAAAACCCATATAACGCATCAACATAACTTAAAATAGATTTACCTCAAACAGGGACCAACAAAAACAGTGACTAGTAAAAATAGGGACGACCTACAGGATAATGCAACAAGCAACGAGCACAATGGGATAAGCAACGAGCAACGAGCATAATGGGATAAGCCAACGAGCATACTGGAACAATGGGATAAGCAACGAGCACACTGGGATAAATGGAGAAGATGAGAAATAGTTCAAACGAAGAAAGAGAAAATAAAAAAGAAAAAAATAGGGATGACTTACCTGACAGAAACGATGAAAGAAAAAGACCAAAGGAGGTAGAGAACTTGTGTAAATACAAGAGCAATAGGGCAAAGAAAGGTGGAGGAAGCAAAGAAAGACTAGCGCGAAAGAAGCAGAAGAAGCAAAAAGCTGAAAGGCGCGGCTTTTGAAGTTTCAGAAAGGATGTATATTCACGGTTCCCCCTCACAACCGTGAATATATTACACATATATTCACGGTTTAACAAACAACCGTGGATAAATGTTAACTATATATCCACGGTTACGATACCAACCGTGGATAAATATTAAATCTATATTCACGGTTATAGAAACAACCGTGGACATAGAGTACCCAGTGATTAAACCCTAAAACCTGAACTATATATCCACGGTTGGAAATACAACCGTGAATATTGACATCTATATATATCCATGGTTAACATCATAACCGTGAACGTACCCATCAATATATATTCACGGTTGTGATTAAAACCGTCGATATATATTTCAGGTACTATATATCCACGGTTGACTCCTCAACCGTGAATATATATTTATGGTTACATTCACGGTTATGATGGTAACCGTGGATATATAGTTTTCTCTGATTAAAACGTTCACCTTATAATTTCAAAAATGCCACCGCGCATGTTTTTATCACTGATCCTCTTCTACCCGTGAATATATCCCCGTTGTTATATCCATTTTTTCCACTAGTGCTTCCTGGCCGTCCGGGTTACCTTCCCTCTCCTTTTAATGGTTTTGTAGCGTTCCTCATTACAATGTAGATATTTTATGACACTCTTATCTGCAAATTCATTTCTGAACAGCATACATCCGCCAACACAACACTCTATCTTCACACAACCCAACCCCAAGTTTGCCACTTATTTCTTAGCATGGTACAGGTTTATTGGTATTCGATGATTACTAGGCATAATGGAACCCATCAGATTGACCATCCTATTAAAACAACCTCCAGAGAGATTATAATCTGCCTTTAGGCTTAAAACAGCTAGGGAGGCGGATAACTCAGTGTGACTGTTGCACCCGTCCCACAATGGAGTTTGAGCCGCTGCTAACAAATCATAAAATCTCTTTACCTCTAGATTAGGATCCTCCTCTACATTGTCAGAGTCTTTATGACCTGCTTGGTCATCATGTTCCAGCATACGCCCAGTGGAGGGTCCAACATGATCCATCACCATTTGTTCTATGTTGTTGTATGTATCCCTGTTTCCTCCAACCTCGTAGTAAGACTATTGCACGGTTACGTCTGATGGTCTTCGCGGTAACTGCTCACCATGGTTGTACCAGCAGTGGTATGTTTCCATGAACCCTTTCTCAGTTAGGTGGCATGTAACATCCCAATTTTAAAGGTAAATACCGAATAAAAAATAAACTATTAAGGTTTGATTTCAAAGTGAGAGGTTAATTGACAATCATAATCGGATTAACATAAGGAATAATGACAAGTTAATTAAGGCTTAATTGGTGAAAGATGGCTGTTTGTGATTGGCGAGTGATAAGTGTTGAATAAGCATTGATTTCATGACTCATTTAAACCAATTTTGTAAAGACTTTAAGCTAAATTAAGGAATTATTGAAGGAAGTGAGCATGAATCTTTTAAGCATTGCATAAAAAGAAATGTTGTGAAAAGTTGCAGGAAAGACAAAGTAAGCAAGCTTGAGCATGAAAGTTGGAGAACATAAACACCTCTCACGCTTAAGTGTGAATACTAGACGCTTAAGCAAGGATTAAGCATACTTAAAGGAGACAGAGGCATCAGGACCCCTCTCACGCTCAAGCGTGGGGATGAGACGCTTGAGCGTGAGCTCGAGAGCGCCCAAGCGAAGACCAAGCGTAAGCGTGAGCGTGGCCCTGCACATGAAGCACGCTTGAGCGTGACTAAATGGAGCTTGAGCGTAACCAGGCACATGGAGGGCGCTTGAGCGTAAGCTTTACACGCCTGAGCGTGAGGGATGGATAATAAGGCCACGCTTGAGCGTAGCTGAGGAGGGATAAGTGTTCTGCACCATAAGGAAGGCCACGCTTGAGCGTGGTTAATTCAGCTTGAGCGAGAGACCATCAAACAGCATCAGAACCCTTCACGCTTGAGCGTGACCATCAAGCTCAAGCGTGACTCCTGCAGTATGGGATTTTCCAATTTAATATTCACCAATGATGCGATGCCAACTCACCCAACTTCTTGTGTTTCTGCAAGTCTCTGAAAGATGCTGCATGGGTTCTACGCAAGTAGAAAAGGGAAGCTGAACCTTGACTCCTATAAATCAAGCTGCAAACAACATATCCAGCAGATTCATCCCCTGTATTTTCCCTCACAATCCAACCTTTTCCATTATCTTTTGTATTTATATTTTGAAGGTGAAAATGCAAAGCATGAGTAACTAAACTCCCTTATGGGATTGGCTGTAATCCATTCAACACTGAAGTAATGCTGTCGTAAGTTTTTATTTAGTAATGAGATTTGATAAGTTTCTGTATTTCCTTCTGCGTTTAATGCCTGAAAGTACTTGATCACTATTTTCTTGTTTTAAGTTTTCTCAAGTATGCTGGGAAGTGACTTTTGAAAGCAGATCTGAAAGAAATACTTGTTGTGAGTAGGTAGCCAGGGATGGCGTCTAACGCAACAAACGTCAAAACAATCGATCGATAATGCTGGGATGATTTCAAAGTGACTGAGGGATCAGCGGTTTGAAATCATTCTTATGAATTTTGTAGTTGAGGGATCAATACAAATGACTTTGATTGTGACGTAGAAATTATCTTTTTGATTTACTTATATAAAAACTTATGCAGCTTACAGAAGGTGAAGATGTGATGAAGCCAATCCCTGTTTCACAAAACTGATTTCTCCAAAACCAATTACGATTATCTTTTACAACTTTTACTCTCTGTTATTTACTGTCTTCTTGATCAACATCATTTATAACAAAACAAATACCAAACCATTCTGCCAAATCAATTCAAGACTAAGATTTTCATTCTCACACCTCCTCAGTGGAACGACATCTATGCTATACTACAATCTCTGTGTTTAAACTTGGCACATCCATTCCATTGAGTTCATATTATACAAACTTGATTCTCTTTCAATGAACTCTTCATTCCAATATCTCAGAAACATATTATCAAGTTTTGGCGCCGTTGCCGGGGAGGTGATTTAAGTTTGAATATTTTAGCATTGAATTGACAAGACAGTGTACATAAATTTGTTTGCAATTTGTTTTTATTTTTGTTAGTAACCTTGCTACTTTGAGTTCTTGATTTATGATCTTGAGAGGACAGGGTACAAAAGAACAACTTGCATTTGATCCTGAGATAGACAGGTTCCTCAAGAAAATCAAGAAAGCCAAGCAGAACTTCCACGTAGGACAAACTTCCTCTGTTACAATGGATGACAACAGCAATAATCAAAATCCACCAAGGAGAACACTTGGAGATTACACATTGCAACAAGGACCTAGACACTACTCAAGCATTGCTATACCAAATACAATCAGGGCTATAGAAATGAAACCTGCTTTCCTTAGTTTAATTAGTTCCCATCAATTCCCTGGAATGTCCAGTGAAGATCCTTACACTCACTTGGCCACATTCTATGAATTAGTAGGAACAATGGGCTTTGAACAGGAAGTAATTGAGGCAGCATATCTAAGATTGTTTCCTTTTTCTCTTGCAGGAAAAGCTAAAGAATGGCTCCAGTCGCACCCAAATCAAAGCTTGAACAGCTGGGAGACAGTGGAGGAAAAATTCCTACACAGATTCTTCCCACCATCCAGATTTATCAAGGCTAAATCAGATATCACAACATTTAAACAAAGCCATGATGAACCCTTTTGCGAAGCATGGGAACGTTTCAAATCTCTCCTCAGAAAGTGCCCAAACCATGGACTTGAAGATATTGCCCAATTAAATATCTTTTACAGTGGTTTAAAGGCTGACACTAAAATGATTTTAGATGTAGCAGCTGGAGGAACAATGATGACAGTGGATGCTGACCAAGCCACAAGGATAATAGAAGCTTTATCCTCAACAGACTACCAAGCTCAACATGATCGTCAGCAAGTTCAAAGGAAAGGAGTCCTTGACTTAAACACCACAGATGCCATTTTAGTACAGAACAAAATTCTGACCCAACAATTAGAAGCATTGACCAAAAAGATAGCCAATCTTCCACAACAATTACATGTTGTACAATCATCACAACCAGGGCAACAACAAATGCCTGCAATATGTAACTTTTGTGGAGGAGATCATCTCAATGAGAACTGTGGCTCACAAGAAGCAACTGTATACTTCATGAACAACCAAGGAAGGTCTGGTAATTTCAATTCAAATTTTTCTAACCAACCATTTCAGGGATGGAGAAGTAACCAAAACCAAGGCCAAGGATGGAAGCAAGAGCCCACCTCTTCTAAACCATATCAAAATAATGGTCCTTCTTTGGTGGAGAGAACTTCTAGATTAGAGGAAACCTTGGAAAAATTTATGCAAACTTCTTTAGCAAGTCAAAAGAACAATGAGGCATCACTTAGGAACTTGGAAACACAATTGGGACAACTAGCCCGACAACTTGCTGAGAAACAGAAGCCTCAGTATGGAGCAAACACTGAAACAAACCCAATAGAGCATTGCAAGGCTGTGACCACACTGACTGAGGAAATAACCGAGGAAGAAGATGGACATGATACTATCATCTCTGAAGCAGTACCTCATAACACTAAAGATCCAGGGAGTTTTTCTATTCCTGTTACTATTGGAAATCTTTCAAAAAGTAAAGCTTTATTAGATCTTGGTGCTAGTGTAAATTTGATGCCATTATCCACACTTAAAAGTATAGGGGATTTTTCAGTAAAGCCAATAAACATGACTTTAAAAATAGCAGATCAATCAATAAAAACCCCTTATGGTATTGCTGAAAATGTTAAGGTCAAAGTTAATCAATTTGAATTTCATGGGAATTTTGTTGTCATAGATATGGAGGAAGATCCTGAAGTTCCTCTAATACTGGGGAGACCATTCTTGAAAGCAGCCAAAGTCATCATAGATGTGGATGATAGAAAAGTAAAAATTCGAGTGCAAAAAGAACAAGCTGATTTTGCTATTAAAGGTGCACTTGAAAAACAGAATGGAAGAAAGCCAAGGCCTGACTTAGGCAAGGAGGTGGAAAAACTCAACACTCTCATCCACCAGCTCCATGATCCATATTGAAAAATCTATCAGGCGTCAAGCTAATGACGTTAAACAAAGCGCTTATTGGGAGGCAACCCAATCCTTTATGTTTTCCTTTTCATCCTGTTGATTTTACATTGCGCACACTTCATTTTCATGTTTTCCTTTTAAAGTCTCATAATTGAAGTTCTTTTATCGTAGGTCACTCATCAACCCATTCCAAGTGTCAAACACTGATAGAAAGCATGCACCCTTAAGCTTGATTATGCACGCTTAAGCGTGAACTGTTCAAGGGATCAAGCGTGATAGCATATGCTTAAGTGAGAAAACTGTGGCAGTATCAGAGTTATGCATGCTCAAGCGTGATAACATTCGCTTAAAGCGACCAAGGAAGAGTGGGTTCTATCTTGAATTCGCTCAAGCGAATAAATTTAGAGCTTAAAGCGAGGAAGGGAAATTCAAGCATCAGGTATGCTCACGCCTAATCTCGCATATGTCACAATTAAGCAAGCCAAGGTAAGCCACCCATTGCTTAGATCACGCTTAAGCATAAGGATCAAACTTCAAGCGTGGAAACATTACAAAAGAAGTTCCAAAAATTTCAAACCCGACTTCGCTTAAGCGTGGCCTTTCTCGCTTAAGCGAAGATCTCTTAAAGCCAACAATAACTGCCACGCTTAAAGCAAGGAAATTCACGCTTAAAGCGTGGAAATAAATAGCATCAGGTACCAATCAGGTACCAATCTTGCATATATCACGCTCAAGCGAAGCCATTTTTCTCATCTCACGCTTAAACGTGAAATTTCCAAGTCTAAGCGTCCCCACCTGATGCTGTTTTTAAATTTTGAAAAGGGGCCATTATTTCAGATTTTGTAACCGCACCTCATGTTAACTCCCCATGTACTCTCATTCCCTTCTCTCTATGAGTTTTTATTGAGCATTACAACTACATTACATTTCTCAATTCACTCATGGTGCAATATGTTTTTCTTCTACATTGAGCTTTCTCATTGGAAGCAAGTTTGCAGCCCATATTGCTTGGCCTGGGGACAGGCCTTCTTTCTTAGGAGGGGTGAGACTTCATAGGCTGGACCAGGACCCTCCTCAAAAGGGCCTTCAGTAAGGGAACAGGAGACAAAGGATGACTCTTCTGAGGATGAGTGATGAGTTTACTGCTTTAGTTTTTAATTACTTTAGTTTACTTTGAGTTGGTTTTCTTACTACAGCATATTTTGAAATTTTTTTAAATTTTCATGCTTTTGGTTGATTGTTTTGATGCAAAGTCACATGTTTAACACAAAAAAAAAAAGTTTTGAAAAACCCAACCAGGATTTACAACTTTTGTTTCAAGAAAAAATTCTGAGTTAGCAATTATTTTGAGGCAATAACATTAGTTTTGAGAAGGAAAATTAACTGATTTAAGACCATGAAAATGAAGGAAATGAACCATTAAAATTTGTTTGCATGCTTGAAACCCTTTTAGAATATGGAAGTATGCCTTATAAACCGGTGAGAAGGGAGAAATTTAAACACTGAGAGTCTCATTAGAATTTGCTAAGTTTGCATTGCCTAATTTTCTGATTAATAATATTTTTCATAAGAAATTAAGCAAGGAAAGGATAAAGGCAATTTTGCAAATAAAATATCCCAGAGCCAAAAAGCTACCCTAAAGTATGCCCTATTCCTTGGTAGCCCACTTTTGAGCAAAAATTTTATTCTATAAAAACACCCTAACCCAAGCATGAGAAATAAAAATCCTACCTTATCAGCATGCTTAAATTTGATAAGAGCATAAAATAGTTTTGACCAAAAGAGTCATGAAAGAAACAGAGGAAGAAAAAGAAAATGCTAAAAATAGTAAGTTCTCCAGAGATTCAAACAGAATTAGAGAACTAGAAAAAGAAAAAGAAAGAATTCTGTAGCTCAAAAAGGAAGAAACCTCATAAACTTTGAAAAGTTTCATAATTTATGCTCTTCCTTATGCATGCATTTTGAACTCAAAGAAAAACCAAGAATTCTTGTTTAGCCCAGCCTCATTACAACCTTAAAAGACCTTTTTGATCCTTGCTGCTCTTATGATTTGATTTTGATTGGAAATGACTGGCAATGTTAATTAGGCAGTTCTTATGATGAATGTACGACACACCTGGTGAGAAATAATGAGAAGTTCCTTATTCTTAATTGGTTACTTGCCTTGTGAAAAATTGAATGGTGCATTGTAATTCAAAGGATTGGTATTAAGGATGTTATTTGCCTTAAGTTAAATTGAGATTATTGTCTGTTAAAATTTTGTCTATACAGAAGCTAATTTTGCTGAAATGCTTGATTCCCTTTCCAAACTTCTTTTTACTTGAGGACAAGCAAAAATCTAGGTTGGGGAGAGTTTGATAAGTGTTGAATAAACATTGATTTCATGACTCATTTGAACCAATTTTGTAAAGACTTTAAGCTAAATTAAGGAATTATTGAAGGAAGTGAGCATGAATCTTTTAAGCATTGCATAAAAAGAAATGTTGTGAAAAGTTGCAGGAAAGACAAAGTAAGCAAGCTTGAGCATGAAAGTTGGAGAACATAAACACCTCTCACGCTTAAGCGTGAATACTAGACGCTTAAGCAAGGATTAAGCATACTTAAAGGAGACAGAGGCATCAGGACCCCTCTCACGCTCAAGCGTGGGGATGAGATGCTTGAGCATGAGCTCGAGAGCGCCCAAGCGAAGACCAAGCGTAAGCGTGAGCGTGGCCCTGCACATGAAGCACGCTTGAGCGTGACTAAATGGAGCTTGAGCGTGACCAGGCACATGGAGGGCGCTTGAGCGTAAGCTTTACACGCCTGAGCGTGAGGGATGGATAATAAGGCCACGCTTGAGCGTAGCTGAGGAGGGATAAGTGTTCTGCACCATAAGGAAGGCCACGCTTGAGCGTGGTTAATTCAGCTTGAGCGAGAGACCATCAAACAGCATCAGAACCCTTCACGCTTGAGCGTGACCATCAAGCTCAAGCGTGACTCCTGCAGTATGGGATTTTCCAATTTAATATTCACCAATGATGCGATGCCAACTCACCCAACTTCTTGTGTTTCTGCAAGTCTCTGAAAGATGCTGCATGGGTTCTACGCAAGTGGAAAAGGGAAGCTAAACCTTGACTCCTATAAATCAAGCTGCAAACAACATATCCAGCAGATTCATCCCCTGTATTTTCCCTCACAATCCAACCTTTTCCATTATCTTTTGTATTTATATTTTGAGGGTGAAAATGCAAAGCATGAGTAACTAAACTCCCTTATGGGATTGGCTGTAATCCATTCAACACTGAAGTAATGCTGTCGTAAGTTTTTATTTAGTAATGAGATTTGATAAGTTTCTGTATTTCCTTCTACGTTTAATGCCTGAAAGTACTTGATCACTATTTTCTTGTTTTAAGTTTTCTCAAGTATGCTGGGAAGTGACTTTTGAAAGTAGATCTGAAAGAAATACTTGTTGTGAGTAGGTAGCCAGGGATGGCGTCTAACGCAACAAACGTCAAAATAATCGATCGATAATGCTGGGATGATTTCAAAGTGACTGAGGGATCAGCGGTTTGAAATCATTCTTATGAATTTTGTAGTTGAGGGATCAATACAAATGACTTTGATTGTGACGTAGAAATTATCTTTTTGATTTACTTATATAAAAACTTATGCAGCTTACAGAAGGTGAAGATGTGATGAAGCCAATCCCTGTTTCACAAAACTGATTTCTCCAAAACCAATTACTATTATCTTTTGCAACTTTTACTCTCTGTTATTTACTGTCTTCTTGATCAACATCATTTATAACAAAACAAATACCAAACCATTCTGCCAAATCAATTCAAGACTAAGATTTTCATTCTCACACCTCCTCAGTGGAACGACATCTATGCTATACTACAATCTCTGTGTTTAAACTTGGCACATCCATTCCATTGAGTTCATATTATACAAACTTGATTCTCTTTCAATGAACTCTTCATTCCAATATCTCAGAAACATATTATCAGCGAGTTACGTGAGTGGGCTGTGACTCACGTTTTCCCATCCCACTTCCTTCTCTTCGCATGCACATATACCCTGTATCACCGTGGATACTCATCCTTCTTCCTACTACTTCATCCTCTCTTTTCTTCTTTTTCATTTTCATCTTCCTTTCCCTTCCCCTGTTTTGCCTTTCGTTTCTGGAAATCGCAACGACGGTGCTGAAGGAAGGTCAGAGTCCCCTCCAACTGGTGGAAGACGATCCCTGAAGCAGAGGAAGAACAACTTCTCATCCTTGAGCCGATTGTAGAGTACGACGGTGCGAAGGGGATCTGGACCAGTCAGATAGAGCGTCAAACCAAACATTAAGAGTAGGAGAGCTTCTGGAGTTCCTTCTGTAGGTAGGGGGCGCTTGCATGTCAAATGCATGGTCCACGAACGGTACCGGATGAGTGTATTGCTTTAAGTGTGTGCATGTGTTTGTGACGATTGAATATTATGTATGATTGTTGATTCTGGATCCTGTGTGTAGGATAGTAGTGATATAATAATTGCATGTAATCAAGATGATGGTAATGTAGCCTGTTAGCCTTGTTATAGACGAATGAGATGCATGGTCCTATCTCTGTTAACACTGTGAGAACATGAAAGTGTGATTGTTAGTTGATTTGTCAGACGTTATTACCTTGATTGTCCAATTGCTGTGCATGTTGGTGTGGCTGGCAAAGTAAACGTAAAGACTGTGTTGAATCTGTTTCTATTACGATGGTTGCGAAGGAGGTATCAGTTGAGTAATGATGCTTGCTGGTAAACGCATTAGCTGCATGTGTAAGAATGGGGTGACCCGTGGAAGGTCTAGAGCCCTGAGGGAATGGCTTCCAGCTACAGACCTTGGCTAGATCCTGTGGGAGCTCGTGGTAGCCGTGGGAGCTAGAGATGAGTCTCGAGACGTCAATGGGAGACCGGTACCACACGGGAAGAGCTGATGGATGAGCGGCCAATAAGGAGGAAACTGTAACTGAAAGTCATTACTCAAGTCGGATCCGCAGGCATGCATGTAGATATGATGTTGATTAAGATAGTACGCATAACACGTGTTGAGTGTTATGAATGATTTCCGAGTGTGTGGATGCATGTGTACGTGTGAATGAAGATGCACTTTATGTAGTATGTATGTTATAGATATTATTCTGATTTGCATGGTCTTAGTTTAACCAAATGCAACTGAGTGAAAGTAACTATGCGTACTGATACTGATATCGAGTCTTTGATTGACATTTTACATGCAAAAGCTCACCCCTGCAGTGGCTACATTTTCAGTGAACATCTCTCAGAATGAAGGGTGAAGGAGGAGCTGGGTGCAGAACAAGCAACCGAGTGCTATTGAATATATGTGTATATGTATATACTATGTGTAAGGTCCTGTTAAGCATTGGCCGGCTCATATTTTGATTTTGTCCTTACGTTAGAACTTGAACATTTTCGGGTGAACAATGTCATGATGATACTTTTATAATTATTCAAGTACCTCTCTATGTATTTATACTGTGTGATTATTTTATGTTGTAGGTAATGCCCGAGTGATAGGTATAGATGTGTGGGTATACTTTCGAGCATATGAGATCAGTGTGACTATGGGTAGGAGTGTAGCTAGGTTGTGGATCGAGGAAAAGCGAGATAGTGAGTCATTTTGAGTGATGAGGAGTTGAACAGCCGAATGATTGTGGTCGTATAGTTTGGAGGAGGAGTTGGGTTGAATAAAGTGAGTGGTAATTGTAAGGTCCCCTGAGTAAAGATTGCTTAATGATTTCCAAGGGAGAAGCCGTCGAAGTGAAGGTTTTTCGACTAGAATGTGTTGTATATTAGTGACTCGTAGCTGGGCCTTTCCATGTGGGGATTTCCGGAAAAGGATTCTGAGAGAAACCCCCCTTCATAAATTTTGAGTAAATCGTATATATATATAATCCAGGTGACCAAAGGATGATATTCCAAGTGGATAGGATTAGGTTAGGTCCGAGAGAATGTAAAATGGGTGAAATAACCGAGTAATCCTAGGAGTAAATCCCGTGTGAGCTAAATCAATACCGGGTGAACGATTGTCTCAATCCGAGTAAGCTGAGAGTAGACCCTTCCCGAGTGAACCATACGCTAAAATCTGAGTGGAGTGACTGGATACCGAGTGTAGCTTCGCTTCAGCAAGTGTTGTGTGGATTGGAGAACCTGAGTAGAATCACCTGAGCGTAGTTCGCTTCGCTTGAGCGAATGTGCTAGGTGCCATTGGATTCGCCTAAGCATTCCCTTCGTTCACGATGCATGAGCTCCTTTCCTTATCTTCCTCCCCCTCCTTCTCCTTGCTGTGCTCGGTTTTGTTAATCTGGACAGAGTATGCACGGTTTGCCAACCTTATTTTTTTTTGAAAAATTCCCCTTTAATTTCATTTATTTAATTAGAAATTAGGGTGTTACATTTTGGTATCAGAGCAGACCGAAAGGTCCAAGGCCAAGGTATGCTTGCCGAGTATGAGCGGTTGTGTGCATTATGATCGAATGGTCATTATTATTGTGATATTGTTGAACTTGAATGATACTGATATTGATTTATGGATAGGAGGTTGCTTCCTCCTGATCCGACTGATTGTGTAACATATAGAGATGGCATAATGTGCTAAGTTACTGAATATTAGGCTGAGATACAATCCGTGGTAAGTGGCTCGGTATACTTATCCTTGAGGGGTGTTAATTTCAGGATAAGGGATGACGCATCGCCAAAGCATGGAGGCTATAGCCACAGCATTCCAACGCTTTGCAGACGTGTTTGAGAGGCAGGGCCAGACTCGAGCTAAGGATGGCCACGTGCTGGACCGCTTCCTGAAGAGGAAGCCGAGTGAATTTCCGGGAGGACGTAACCCAAAGGCAGCTTTTAAATGGACTCAGGAACTAGAGAGGATTTTTAGGGGTCTTCGCTGTACCGAGGCCCAAAAGGTCGAATGTGCGGTGTATATGCTGCAAGACGAGGCGGAAAACTAGTGGAAGATAGCTAGAAACCAATTTTTGGATGATGATGCTCAACTGACCTGGAACGATTTCAAGACATGCTTCTTAGAGAAGTACTTCCCCGACACAGTAAGGAGTCGGAAGGAGTTGGAGTTTATGAAGTTGAAGCAGGGCTCCATGACTGTGGAAGAGTACGCGACTAGGTTCGAAGAGTTGTGCCTATTCTACCCACCTTTCCAACAACCAGGGACGGAGAGCTCCAAGTGCCTTAAATTTGAAAATGGATTGAGATCAGATATTAAGAGGGCCTGCAGATATCAAGAGATCAGGAGTTTTCCTGCATTGGTGAACAAATGTAGAATATTTAACGAAGATGACAAGCCCCACTTGGGCCAGAGCAGTAGAGCCAACCATTACTTAAAGCCTCAGCAGCCACGTTTCAAGAGGCTAGGAAACGTGGGAAGAAATGGACCCTTTACCAGATATCAAGAACGCAGTAACCAAGGGAGACAGATGAGTGGACGACCAAAATATGGCAAGTGTTTTAAATATGGTGGTGACCACTTTGCTCAGAATTGCAATAGTAAAGATGTCAAGTGCTTTCATTGCCAGGAGAAGGGGCACATTCGCCCCGACTGCCCCCAACTCCGCCAAGCAAACCCCAATGCACGTCATGGAGGTTTCCAAGAGAGGAACCGAGGGAACGACAACCAAGGACCGAGTGGCAGAGGCAGCAGAGCCAGAGGGAATATGATGTTGGCCTCAAATAATCGGAAGAGAGGCACCGATCAAGCAACTGCTGGAAGAGTATACGCCATCAACGCTAAGAATGCTGTACAAGCAAATGACTTGGTACAATGTAAGTGCTCACTCGGTAGTCATACACTTAACGTTGTTTTCGATTCGGGAGCTACCCATTCTTTTATAGCTAATGAGTGTGTAAAGCAATTAAAGTTATCGACTGTGTTTATGGATCGGACCTTGGAGGTGGCCAATCCTACTGGCGCCAAGGTGTTGACATCATCGATGTGCAAGGATGTAACATTTGTGTTGTGTGATCGAAGTTTCACTTTCGATTTGGTGTGCATACCTTTAAAGGATCTTAACATTGTGCTCGGAATAGATTGGCTTTCAGCCAACAAGGTGTTAGTGGATTGTAGAAACCGAAGGGTAATCTTTCCGAGATGACACAATGAGGACTACACGGCACCAGGTATGGTTCGACTGTTTACGATGCTTTGCTTAACCGAGGGTGAGAGTAAAGCCCGAGTGAACGAAATTATGATTGTCTGTGAATTTCCAGAAGTGTTTCCCGAGGACATACCTAGTGTCCCTCCTAATAGAGAAGTTGAATTCTCTATAGACCTGATCCCTGGAGCCGAGCCAGTCTCCAGTGCGCCTTATAGAATGTCCCCAACTGAATTGGCCGAGTTGAAGAAGCAAGTAGACGAGTTACTCGGAAAACAATTCATTAGACCGAGTGTATAACTATGGGGCGCACCTGTGCTACTTGTTAAGAAGAAGGATGGCAGCATGAGACTTTGTATAGATTACCGACAGCTAAATAAACTCACGATTAAGAACTGATACCCACTGCCCAGAATTGATGATCTGATTGACCAGCTGCGTGGAGCCACAATCTTCTCAAAAATCGATCTACGATCAGGATACCACCAAATCCGAGTGAAGGACTCGGATATCCCAAAGACTGCCTTTAGGACTCGGTATGGTCACTACGAGTATGTAGTGATGTCGTTCGGTGTAACAAACGCCCCTACAGTCTTCATGAATTACATGAACAACATATTCTACCCATATTTAGACCAATTCGTAGTTGTTTTCATTGATGACATCCTAGTCTATTCTAAGACTTCCGAGGCGCATGAAGAACATCTCCGAGCGGTACTCCAAGTCTTGAAGGCGAAACAGTTGTTTGCAAAGCTTTCCAAGTGCGAATTCTGGATGGATAAGATCCACTTCCTCGGACATGTGATTTCCGAGGGAGGTGTCTCGGTGGATCCTTCAAAGGTGGCAGCTATAATGGCATGGGAGAGACCCAAGTCGGTCTCGGAGATAAGGAGCTTTATGGGCCTGGCAGGTTATTATAGAAGGTTCATTGAGGGTTTTTCCAAGTTGGCGTTGCCACTGACTAAATTGACTCGGAAAAACATTCCCTTTGTATGGAGTTCCGAGTGCGAGAGTAGCTTCCGAGAATTGAAGGACAAGTTGACGACTGCTCCAGTGTTGGCATTACCTGACTTGCAAGAGAGCTTCGTGGTTTATTGTGATGCATCAGGACTCGGATTGGGATGCGTGTTAATGTAGAAAGACCGAGTGATAGCGTATGCCTCTCGGCAATTGAGACCTCACGAGCAGCATTATCCGACCCACGACTTGGAATTGGCAGCTATGGTGTTCGCGTTAAAAATCTAGAGGCATTATTTGTTCGGGTCCAGATTTGAAGTATTCAGTGACCACAAGAGCCTCAAATACTTATTTAACCAGAAGGAGCTGAACATGAGGCAGAGGAGATGGATGGAATTTTTAAAAGATTATGATTTCGAGCTAAGGTACCATCCGGGTAAAGCAAACGTTGTGGCCGACGCGTTGAGTCGGAAATCCCTTCATATAGCAACGATGATGGTGAAGGAAATGGAATTATTGGAACAGTTCTGAGACATGAACTTACATATTGACATCCCTTCCTCTCGGAAAATAACGATCGGTACGCTAAGGATTACCAATGAATTCCTGAAATCCGTGTGCGAGCAACAACAGTCAGATTCCTACTTGGCTAGGATGAAGGAGACTCAGGCCAAAGGTAAGGATTTGTCCTTGACCGAAGGATCAGATGGAATCTTCCGAGTAAGAAACAGAATATACGTGCCGGGTGAAGGAGAATTGAGAAGAATGGTGCTTGATAAAGCTCATAAGAGCTTGCTAAGTATCCACCCGGGTACCACAAAGATGTATCATGACCTAAGAACACAGTTCTGGTGGCCCGGACTAAAGAGGGATGTGGCAGAGTACGTGGCTCGGTGTATTACCTGTCAGAAGTCAAAAGTGGAGCACCAGAAGCCGTATGGTGCATTGCAACCCCTGGAGATTCCCGTGTGGAAATGGGACTCCATTGCCATGGACTTTGTCTTGGGATTGCCCAAAAATTGAGCGAGCCATGATGCGATATGGGTCATTGTTGACTGATTAACAAAGAGTGCACACTTCCTACCTGTGAACATGAAGTACCCGTTGCATAAGTTAGCACGGATTTACATCCAAGAAATTGTCCGACTGCATGGAGTGCCAACTTCTATCGTATCGGATAGGGATCCTAGGTTCACATCCCAGTTTTGGACCAGCCTGCACCAGGAAATAGGCACGAAGCTTTGGCTAAGTTCCGCTTACCACCCTCAATCGGATGGACAATCCGAGCGAATGATTCGAAGCCTGGAGGACTTGCTAAGGGCGTGTGTGTTAGAACACGGTGGAAACTGGGAGCAGTACCTCCCCTTGATTGAGTTTACATACAATAACAGCCATCACAATAGTATCGGTATGGCACCCTACGAAGCACTATATGGACGAAGATGCCGGACCCCACTTTGTTGGTCAAAAATGGGTGAGAGTCTACTGTTGGGACCAGAAATTGTAAAGCAAACATCAGAACAGATCCGAGTGATAAGGGAACGGATGAAGGCGTCTCAGGATAGGCAAAAGAGCTACCATGACAAACGAACCAAACCATTAGAGTTTTCAGTCGGAGACAGAGTGTTTTTGAAGACTTCTCCGAGTAAAGGAGTCGGGCGAGCCTTGAAAGGTGGAAAGTTGAGCCCCCGATACATTGGACCTTATGAGGTGTTGGGACGAGTCGGCTCTATGGCATACCGTATAGCACTACCGACTCACTTATCCCGATTGCACAACGTATTTCATGTGTCCCAACTGAGGAAGTATCTACATGACCCCAACCACACAATGCCTGATGATGAAGTGGAAATCAAGGAAGACCTGACCACTATGACTATACCGATTAGAATCGTGGACCGATCGGTAAAGCATTTAAGGAGCAAGGACGTACAACTGGTTGAAGTAGAGTGGCAGCAAGGCAGGACTACCTCTTGTACCTGGGAACGCGAAGATGCCATGAGACAGCAGTACCCGAGTTGTTCCAACCAGGGTGAGTGACCGACTGAATTTCGAGGACGAAATTCTTTTGAGAGGGGGAGAACTGTAACATCCCAATTTTAAAGGTAAATGCTGAATGAAAAATAAACTATTAAGGTTTGATTTCAAAGTGAGAGGTTAATTGACAATCATAATCGGATTAACTTAAGGAATAATGACAAGTTAATTAAGGCTTAATTGGTGAAAGATAGCTGTTTATGATTGGCGAGTTACGTGAGTGGGCTACGACTCACGTTTTCCCATCCCACTTCCTTCTCTTCGCATGGACATATACCCTGTATCATTGTGGATACTCATCCTTCTTCCCACTACTTCATCCTCTCTTTTCTTCTTCTTCGTTTTCATCTTCCTTTCCCTTCCCCTGTTTTGCCTTTCGTTTCTGGAAATCACAACGACGGTGCTGAAGGAAGGTCAGAGTCCCCTCCAACTGGTGGAAGATGATCCCTGAAGCAGAGGAAGAACAAATTCTCATCCCCGAGCCGATTGCAGAGTACGGCGGTGCAAAGGGGATCTGGACGAGTCGGATAGAGCGTCAAACCAAACGTTGAGAGTAGGAGAGCTTCTGGAGTTCCTTCTGTAGGTAGGGGGCGCTTGCATGTCAAATGCATGGTCCACGAACGGTACCAGATGAGTGTATTGCTTTAAGTGTGTGCATGTGTTTGTGACGATTGAATATTATGTATGATTGTTGATTCTGGATCCTGTGTGTAGGATAGTAGTGATACAATAATTGCATGTAATCAAGATGGTGGTAATGTAGCCTGTTAGCCTTGTTATAGACGAATGAGATGCATGGTCCTATCTCTGTTAACACTGTGAGAACATGAAAGTGTGATTGTTAGTTGATTTGTCAGACGTTATTACCTTGATTGTCCGATTGCTGTGCATGTTGGTGTGGCTGGCAAAGTAAACGTAAGGACTGTGTTGAATCTGTTTCTATTATGATGGTTGCGAAGGAGGTATCAGTTGAGTAATGATGCTTGCTGGTAAACGCATTAGCTGCATGTGTAAGAATGGGGTGACCCGTGGAAGGTCTAGAGCCCCGAGGGAATGGCTTCCAGCTACAGACCTTGGCTAGATGCTGTGGGAGCTCGTGGTAGCCGTGGGAGCCAGAGATGAGTCTCGAGACATCAATGGGAGACCGGTACCACACAGGAAGAGCTGATGGACGAGCGACCAATAAGGAGGAAACTGTAACTGAAAGTCATTACTCAAGTCAGATCCACAGGCATGCATGTAGATATGATGTTGATTAAGATAGTACGCATAGCACGTGTTGAGTGTTATGAATGATTTCCGAGTGTGTGGATGCATGTGTACGTGTGAATGAAGATGCACTTTATGTAGTATGTATGTTATAGATATTATTTTGATTTGTATGGTCTTAGTTTAACCAAATGCAACTGAGTGAAAGTAAGTGTGCGTACTGACACTGATACCGAGTCTTTGATTGACATTTTACATGCAAAAGCTCACCCCTGCAGTGGCTACATTTTCAGTGAACATCTCTCGGAATGAAGGGTGAAGGAGGAGCTGGGTGCAGAACAAGCAACCGAGTGCTATTGAATATATGTGTATATGTATATACTATGTGTAAGGTCCTGTTAAGCCTTGGCCGGCTCATATTTTGATTTTGTCCTTACGTTAGAACTTGAACATTTTTGGGTGAACAATGTCATGATGATAGTTTTGTAATTATTCAAGTACCTCTCTATGTATTTATACTGTGTGATTATTTTATGCTGTAGGTAATGCCCGAGTGATAGGTATAGATGTATGGGTATACTTTCGAGCATATGAGATCAGTGTGACTATGGGTAGGAGTGTAGCTAGGTTATGGATCGAGGAAAAGCGAGATAGTGAGTCATTCTGAGTGATGAGGAGTTGAACAACCGAATGATTGTGGTCGTATAGTTTGGAGGAGGAGTTGGGTTGAATAAAGTGAGTGGTAATTGTAAGGTCCCCTGAGTAAAGATTGCTTAATGATTTCCGAGGGAGAAGCCGTCGAAGTGAAGGTTTTCCGACTAGAATGTGTTGTATGTCAGTGACTCGTAGCTGGGCCTTTCCATGTGGGGATTGCCTGAAAAGGATTCTGAGAGAAACCCCCCTTCATAAATTTTGAGTAAATCGTATATATATATAATCCGGGTGACCAAAGGATGATATTCCGAGTGGATAGGATTAGGTTAGGTCCGAGAGAATGTAAAATAGGTGAAATAACCGAGTAATCCTAGGAGCAAATCCCGTGTGAGCTAAATCAATACCGGGTGAACGATTGTCTCAATCCGAGTAAGCTAAGAGTAGACCCTTCCCGAGTGAACCATACGCTAAAATCTGAGTGGAGTGACTGGATACCGAGTGTAGCTTCGCTTCAGCGAGTGTTGTGTGGATTGGAGAACCTGAGTAGAATCGCCTAAGCGTAGTTCGCTTCGCTTGAGCGAATGTGCTAGGTGCCATTGGATTCGCCTAAAGGTTCCCTTCGTTCATGATGCATGAGCTCCTTTCCTAATCTTCCTCCCCCTCCTTCTCCTTGTTGTGCTTGGTTTTGTTAATCTGGACAGAGTATGCACGGTTTGCCAACCTTATTTTTTTTTGAAAAATTCCCCTTTAATTTCATTTATTTAATTAGAAATTAGGGTGTTACATGGCACATGGCATCATCCGCGTATTCAAAACTCATGCAATTGCACCTGGAGCACGGACAACGAATCTTCTGAGTCGCTTCAAGTCCAGGAGTGTTTGCCGTAGCGAACGGAATGAACTCCAATAGCCCCATCATAAACTCCTCAGTCACTCGCCGACTGCGATCTAGTCGGTTGTACATCCATCGCCGATTTGCCGGTACCTCCATTTACAATATCTAACAAGCACGATTTCTGTTACTTTACATTTTCAAAATTTTATTTGACTATCGGTTGTGAATCACTCTATCTCTTTGATGTTGCAAATTGGTGCGGCCCTATCCCATTCGGGATGAATATGCAACCATTCGGGATGAGTACACAGAGATACGTATGGTATAAAACACCGCACGCAGTCATGCACCCTGGGGACAATACGAAACACCATAACCGAAATTTCAAATGAACATTCAACGTCTCAAGATAGACCATATACAACATTGATGGGTTACGCCCTACTGGTTACAAATTCATACCAAACTGTCTAACCGGGACAATTCAAGATCCAACACAACACAGTACATCAGTCGGTTGTTTTGAAAATTGAACGGGAATCTAATGGGTACACACACGACTAAACCCTACATTATTAAAGTTGAGTTTCATTTTTTAAGTTCCCTAAGAAAGCGAGCCTGCCAAAATTTTGGCAGAGTCTCCCCTGTAAACTAGACATTTCCCAAAATTAGAAACGGCCTGTTACATACAGAAAACTTCCCAGTATAGATAATTATATATGCTACACATTGTATGTGATATTGAGAGGTATTAAGTCCTAAATCATGTTATCAACACACAAAACCAATGCCTAATGAGCTCTGCTCTCCACTAACAAACAACATTACACATGCATAAAAAATCATGTTATCAGCACACAAAACCAATTCCTAATAAGCTCTGCTCTCCACTAACAAACAACATTACACATGCATAAAACATTATGTTATCAGCACACAAAACCAATTCCTAATGAGCTCTGCTCTCCACTAACAAACAACATTACACATGTATAAAACACATTATAAACACATCAAAACCAATTCCTAATGAGCTTTGCTCTCTACTAACAAACAACAATTGACATGCATACACATATCAAGAAAGTCAGCGTTAGGGGATTACCTAGGGAAAAAGTCAGCAATGAATATGAAGCTGAAGAGAGACGATCAGAGACCACGCGTGATGTGTGTTACTCTGCATGACAAACCAAGAAGTTGTTAGACAGTTACAAGTATCAAGGAAACTAAACAAAGAGAGACACACAAAGCAAACTATCTAGCAATATAGAATTTTCTATTTTTCAAAATAATTGAAGTGCCAACTTTCATTCAGTTAAAAAAAAATAGTGAATCTTATCTAGCAATCTAGAATTTTCTGAATTTGTAGATTCCAAGACTTGGTGGATTTTTGCCAACTTATTGCAATACTTGGTACAGGTTTAAAGAGAAAAATATATACTCTTATTATCTATTAGCCCATACATAGTAGGACTAATGGTCAGAAATAATTTAAGAGAGATTACCAATATGCTACAAATTAGGAGAAAATATAATCCATAATAAGAACAGAGAAAAATAAGGGATAAAAAGTAGTCCACCTGAATGCATTTGATTCAGTGTGTTAATTTTTTCCCCAACAGATTTTCTTAAATGTACTAATTAATTCATAGCCAACTTCAAAACACCCGCTTCAAGTTGGTGCATAGATATGTATCCAGTTGGTCACAAACCCTTCTTCTATGTGTCATTCAACTGGTCCTCCTCTAACAGCTATAGATAGGTCCTTATGGGGTCAAGAAAGCCACTTTTCTCATAAGCTAGAGCTTGACAATAATAATAATAACAATGCAAGTGCTTTTGATGGTTTTGGTGATTCTTCTGGAGGTTCAACAACATACAAGTTTGTTTGGCCTAATAATATTACACAAGAAGTAAGTTTCATTGATCAGATTTTAGCAAATGAAGAGGCTGTAAAGAATTAGACACAACAAATCCTCACATTATGCCTGAAAGAAGGTGTGCATGTTTTAGGGAAGAATGCCAAAGGAGTGGTACCACAATGTATGGTGTCGGAGAGAGCACGCTTTCAAACACAATATGGCTTCGACAGAGGAACACAGAGGGAGGGAAATAGAAGGAGAGAGATCCAGAGAGAGGGGGGAAGGAGATGGGGATGGAGTGCTATCGAAGAGAGCACAGTGTGGGAGAGAGCTCTAGAGAGAGAGGGGGGAGATGGGGATAAAGTGCTGTTGGAGAGAGCACTATATGGGAAAGAGCACACTGTTGAAGACAATACACACAGGGGAAAGGAAATGGAGGGAGAGAGGAAGGGAGGGGGACAAGAACAAAGAGAAGGGTTAGGGCAATGAGTAGGCCAAATGATTTGGGAAACAGTAGGGGTGAGCAAGTACCGGGTTGGATTAGATTTCACACAAAAAATAATCCGATCTGATCAAATTTTATTAGATTGGATTTGTAGAACAACATTAGCATTTTAAAAACCAGCAACATTTTAAAAACCAGCATTAGCATTTTAAAAACCAACAGCATTCTTATTTTCATAAAAAACCCAACAGCATTCTTAACAATCTACAACAGCATTAGCATTTTAAAAACCAGCAATATTCTTATATTCATAAACAATTTCTTAATTTTATCCCCTAACATAATATTTTCCTATTCTTAAGACTATTCTATCCATTATACCAAGATAGCAGAAAGCAAGATACTAAACATTGCAATGATGAGAAAATAATTTATACTATACACAGATGCAATACAAATATTCAACAAAGTTCAATGTACCAGCCAAAGTTGTAAAATAAAAGAGTTTAAAATAATTGTAACTACAATGTAGAAACAAAATACATGTATAAAGACTTACCTAAATGAGGGGGTGGAGAAGGGTAACAAGAAAGAAACAAAAATCCTATGCCTAAGATACAAAAATGTCATCCAAAAGTATTAAAATCAGTCACCAACAACAAAGTAAAGTATGAATGCATGATTGAAGCACTAATAGCACTGATTTTTTTATATAAAAACTAAAGAAACAGTAACAATATAAAATTAGAATGAAAATAAGTAAGTTAAGCAATGTAAAGTTAATGATTCAATTGATTAAGGGTATGTTACTTAAAATACTTGTTGAAATAAGACAAAAATAAGTAATGAGAACCGTGAGCTTGTTTCATAAGCTCTTCCATATAAACCATTTTTCTTCAATCTCCTTAGCATTTTATACTAGATTTTCTTTTAAGATTTTAATAGGATTCTAGTTGAAGCATTTGCTTGGTTTTATTCAACAAGTGGTCAAGCAAAGACACTCATGTTAGTCCAAATTAACTCAGACCAGAAGACATTTTCTGAGTCTTTGAGCACTTTAAAGTTTGCTGAAAGGGTTTCTGGAGCTGAGTTAGGTACCTTAAAAAGTAGCAAAGATGGTAGATATATCAAAGATTTAATGGAGCAGGTGCTTAACTTGACTAGGATGGTTATATTCTTTAAACGTAAAAATTTTGTTAGCTCCAGGTTATGACAAATTATGCATTGGAAAGCAGGACACAAATATGAATGTGTTGAAAGGGTGAATACAACAAATCAAGAAACAAGACCTGCTAAGCCTCTCAATGAGGATAAAATGATATTCTACAATCACCAAAAACTTCAATATTAATGTTGTGACTAAGAAATATAATCTAAATAAGACACTGAAATTTGTTATGAAATCTAGTAAATTAAAGGTCCCTTTTTAATTGTAGTAACATAAGTAGCTGATATTTCAGTATTGGCTTTAATTTAATATAGGAAGAAATAGACCATGAGCCGACAAAGGATCAAGTAACATACCTGCAGGAAGAACTAGTAAAGTCCAAGTAAAGATGTTAACAATTGTTAGTTATTTTTAATTTATGGCTTCGTTTGCTTAAATAGTCTTTAAGTAAATATGTAGTTTATTGCCAGGGAGGAGATTGAATTGCTACAATCAAATTAATACATTTAAATACAAAAAATTAATTTTATAAAATTAAACTACACATAGAAAAAACTAAACAATACATTCAAACTAAACTACAAATCATTTTAAAATCAAACTAACCTTATCAATTCATACATACATCAACAAACAAAAACTATAAATCAAATTAAACTACACAACAAAATTACTGTTTTTATACATTTTTAGTTTTTAACAAAATAATTTTAAGGTGCACCCTAAAAAAAGGATCACCCATACACCTACATCATGCACCATTAACAAAAAATTATAGTGGACCTAGACAATGATGGAACACCCATTAACCTTCATCCCTAACCCAAACACAGCAACCCCTAACGCCCTAAGCCCATCACCGACCACCCTAAACCACCCATACCTCTCCCCACATCCACTAGTCACCACCTGAAACGCCCTCCCCATGGCCTCACCAACCTTAAACTGATTAACCCTTCCCCATACCTAAACCCACCACCCTCCCCACACATACCACCCACCACCCACCTCCCAACCTAAAACCCTCTCAATAACCATACCTCTCTCCATGGCCTAACTAACCCCAACTCATGACCCCTCTCCATACCCACCACCCGTAACCCAACCCAGACATCCCACCCGTAACCCCCTTCCTCACCCAACCTATACCTGAAATCCAGAAATCTAGAGACCAGCAATAGAAACCATAAAACCAGGACCCGTAGTCAGAATCCCACAAACCCAGATACCAAAAACAAAGGTCACAAACCCACAGAGCAGAAAATCAGAGATGCAAAGGTAGTGGAATATTACCTGCGATGGAGGGAAGAGAGCCTCAAAAGGTCAAAGCTTCCAACGGAGGTTCAAACGGAGGACACGTTGAGGACTCAGAGAGGGTAGAGATAGATGGTGGTTCGTAAGCGGGAGACGGTGGTTCGGTGGTTTGGAGCTTCAGACGGAGGACTCAAAGATGGGGAGGGATACAGAGGGAGGGTAAGATTGTCAGAGTCTGAGGGAGGGAGAGAGATGAGGGAGAGAGGGAACTTTGTCTTAGGGCAAATGATTGGGAAAATGGGATAGCCCCGAAATAAATTTTACACATAGCGACGGTAAAAACCCTTTGCTATTAAGGTCACTAAAAGGTAAAATTAATAACATAGCGACGGATAAGGACATCTGTCACTAATATACCAAAACTAGCGATGACTACATCCGTCGCTCACTTTAGAAATCCCTCCAAAATTTTGAAACCCTTCAGGAACCTTAGCGACAGTAAAACGGCGTCGCTGAACAATAGCGACGACTCTACCTGCCGTCACTACCTTGTGGTCTGATAGTCTGATAGCGACGGTAAGCCTGAGTCGCTAATGTCTCCAAAGACATAGCGACGATAAGATCACCATCGCTAAAAGTTGGCTCATATATACGTTGGAGGGAAACCAAAAAAATGGAGGGAAATAAATGTAGCGACTGCATCAGTGACGGGGTACAATTTAGCGACGATATTAGTGACGGGTCTTTACCAATTTCAGCGATGGGGTATTGTTGGTCACTGATTTGGTCACTATTTTTCATATTCAAGGTACCTTTCATGTTGCGGTCGCTAATTTGGTCACTAGTTAGCGACGACATATGGCGGTCGCTAAAAGAGTGTAGCTATTAGTTGTTTTTCTAATAGTGTTTAGGATATTAGGTATTGATCACGCTCAAGTGTGATACCCCCAGCTTAAGCGTGAATTATTTAAAAAGTATCAGGGGTCCTTCCACAAGTAACCACGCTCAAGCGTGACATATACACGCTTAAGCGAGACCCATTTAATTTGATTCGCTTAAGCGAATAACTACACGCTTAAGCGAGGAGATTTAAAATTGCATCAGGTCTCAAAACTTTCATGCATGCTTAAGCGAAGGACTTAAGCTTGCAAGCGTGGCTTCACTGCAAAGAAACTCTCAAACAAATGCCACGATCACGCTTAAGCGTGATATACCCACGCTTAAGCGAGGATTTTGAAAAACTGCCCCTGACGCTAATAAAAGACCTCCTGGTAACTCCTCATTGTGTAACTCCTCATCTCTACTTCTGTAACCGCCCCCCAACTTAACTCCCACAACCTATTCAAAATCCCCATTCAAGTTCCCTTAAGGCACCTAACAAGTTCTCACCTTTGCATTTGCTATTTTTTTAAAAGCTTTTTCATTTTCTTGCATCAACCATTTCCACGGAAGAAAGGTATGTTCCCCTATCCTTCTTATCTTTTGATTATTCCTCTTCTTTTCCCACAATGAAGTAGTTTGAAATGTGGTTTTATTAGATATGCTTGCATGTTCCTTATCTTGCATGCTTCTGTAATCCAAAGATATAGTGTACTTGGCAGTGGTAAATTAAACTTAGACTGTTCAATTGATAAAAGCATGATGAGCACTTTCTTTGTTTTTAAGAATGCACACAAACTATCTGATAAAAGTACCAAATGCCATGCTATGTATTCTACCAATAACTACTAAGAATATTTGGTATAAAGTATTCTTCCTTCATGTTTAGCCTTAGGATTAAAATGCTCTGCTATTTTGTTGAGAGGATTAATTACTTGTCATGATCAAACTATATTCCTCCTCTTGACGTGTGATTGCAAATGGCAAGAACTAAACAGGTTGCACCTAATTCTCCTCCAACCACTTCCCCACCAAGGTCGTCAAGAAGAAATAAAGGGAAACGACCACACTTAGAAGACCCAACCTCTGGACAAAAATTCAAGGACAAAGAGTGAAGAAAGAGATATGAAGACATTCAGAACTGGACATTTATTCCTGAATGAAAAGTGGATTCGGGACTAGGAGAATGTGACGCCTTTTTAGATGTTATCAAAAGAAGGAACTGGCTAAAAAATCTATTACCCAAGAGAAAAATTTGACCCAGAGCTTGTGAGAGAATTTTATGCCAATGCATGGCCAAGAGGAGGGGCAGAAGATCGAAGAACATATGTGAGATGAGACGCCCCAAACCCCCATATAAAAATAAGGGAAAATTTTTCGCGTCTTTGAAAATAATAATAATAACAATGAATTAAATAATTAGAGTGGTGAAGTATTTTTCACCAATCCCCTGGATCTATAATAACCATTCCCATATATGAAGATATGAGAAGGTATCAGAGTACGCAATACCTGCCTAAACAATACCGTTTCGATCACCGAATAGTATAATCGATTATTCCTTATTTGATCAAGGATACTTCAATTGATTTCTAAAATTAGGACAAATATATGAATATTTAGTCTTAGAATTTAATGGGACATGTCACAAATATCACCTATTAGTCCCAAATTGAAAGTCATAAAAAGTTGAGTTTTAAACCCTCTTAAACTTGAATTTTTCAACGCATTGGGTTCGGTATTTTATGCCTCATGAGAGTTTGAAAACTCCAATTGAGGTAAGACCAATTTTCACACCTCCGTGACTTAATTATCTACAACTTTCATGCAGAAGTCGGAGGCCAAAAATGTCATTAAGATGCCCAAACAGCTCAAAAACAGCAAAGAGCGCTTATCAGGCAATCCTGTTGTGGCTAATCGATTAGGCCAAGCACCTAATCGATTACACATGACTCAGAATGCTTGTAATCGATTACGAATACATATTTAATCGATTACACACGTCCCAGAATGCCTCTAATCGATTAGGAACCCATTGTAATCGATTACGCATGCCAGAATGCAGAAATTATGCAGAAAATGCATAATTTTGGAACTTCTAACCCCCCTAACTTTTTCATATCAACTCCAAACGTCCCCAAATTTTAACACCAACTAAAATACACTATTTGTGACGTGTGGCCACCGGCCTCACTCAAAAATTCTCAAAAATGAGAAAATTATGCAAATAAATGCGTTTTGTCCATTCTTGAGCCTTTTTGAGCAACATAGGGGTCTATTCTCAATGAAATTGACCCGCTCCAGTTTCTACAAGTCACAAATCATGTATTTAAGCTATTGGAACCATCACACACTATCCAAAACTCATAAAACTCATTTTGACCCTAATGGTTCCTTGCTCATGCATGAAAACAACTATACAATGTCTCCAACACACATCCTAAAGGCTATAATTCCTGATTCTCAACATCCATTCATCAAATTCCACATCATCAAACATCACAATGGTATTATACCTTACAAAAGGGCATTAACGAAAATGAGCCATACACTCAAGATCTCATTTTCCTACATGACCCCAAAAACATCATTTACCATATCAAGATTACAAAATTGGGCATATATGCACCATGTACCATACAAAACAAAAACACGCCGGCCAAGGCTTACACATTCCTATCCATATTTTACCTCCTTCATACTCAGCCTCCAAAAGCTGTAGGATTTAAGCCATACCTACATCAACTTTAAAAATGGCAACGGGGAGGTGAGTAACATAATCCAAATGAATTAAAGTCATACATTATGATGATATACATGTATACTTGCACAAATATCATTCATTTTACCACATCATACATTATACACAATACATCTTATAATCACAAGTATACATTCATCATAACAATCATTTGGATTGCCATACACACACATAAGGTTAGTATTTCACTCTTTCCCTCATCAATTCTCATTTATCCGTTGCCACCATGGGCTTTCAACTAGGCATATCTCCAGCTATATGCAAATGCTCTTAAAGCTAATGCATATGCACAAGAATTTCTCATCAAAACAATACGGATCCGACTGTGGGAAAATATATCATTAAATCAATTATGGGACAAGCATAGGTGTGCTACTATGCCCCTACTGCAGTAGAAAAAATTGTGTACACATATATCTCAATTCATGCATGCTTACATTCTCATAATTCTACTGGTACCAAACCGCTATCGCCCATTTGTAGCACTAGTCACCCTGTGACTTGCGGATCAACATCGTGGCCTCAACTACCACAAGTGCTACGGGCCCCTCCCGAACACACATCGAGAGAGCCGTGTCCAGTCGGACACCGAGGTAAACTTGCTCACCATAGAGCCGCCCGCCTACTGGGCCCGCCACATAGGGTGCCTCGTCACCAAACTATGGACAGCTTCGTGACTCATACACCGAGTCACAGGGGAAAATCATAATACGCTCGTGCACTGAGCCGCCCTCCCACTGGGCCCGCCTAGTGGAACCCCCTAATATTCCACATAGACAGCTATGATATGCCATGGATGCAATGCAAATGCAAATCAAGTGCATCCTTACACTATGCATCCTAGATGCCACTCCACATTCAATCATTCATCACCACCACTTGGTGGATTTCAATATTCTCATTATTCTCATCCAATCTCAATTCTCTTTTGAACTCATTCACATCAATAGTTAGTGGCATACACATTCAATAAATCATACACACAATTTGGGATATTCACATCACAATATTATCCCAACATGATGACACATAATAATCATCATTCTAAATGCATTCAAATCATATCATTATCACATCATCCATTCAACAATCATCAACATATTCATATATATACACATTTTCACATCACCAATGGATGAAATCATGCATTTAGAAAAGTTACCCCCTCCTACCTCAAGTGAAGTAGTGATCAACGCGGTTTGATGGTCCCGCTTCGTCAATGGGGTCACTTCCTACATCACAATACATTATACAATCAACTTTCTACTTATCCATTAAGACTCAATACTTATACATATATCAATAACTTGATGTTTACTTTATTTTAACTCTTAAAACTCTTTTATTCCATTTTATCCACCATAACCACCATGGGTTAGGTGCTACCATTTATTATTATGCATTCAACAACCAAACCCTTTCATGGGTTTCTCCATTATTAACTTCCACCAACAAAATATCATCACCAATGACTCTTAAACATCATATCTCACATTTATCATCAACAATTAATACTCATCAACTTCTATTATGCATTTCCCCCAAATTCATGAAGTTAGGGTTTCATAAAATTTCCAACAACCTTCATAAATATTCTTCTCCTTCCAACAATAAATACACCCACTTCATTACTTCACAAAGAAACCTTACTTTCATAAAATCCACATTAAACCCTTGCATTAATTACTCTCCTCAAGAACATCCATTTACATGTATAGCTCCCAAAACACATAATACCACATACTCTTAACCAAAATCTTAGCAAAAATATGGGTATACTTACCTCAAAACCCAAAAACGAAAATGGGTTCACTAGAGGGAGAGAAAGCTGCGAAAATGAGGAAGAGGAGGAGGAAAAACAGCAGCTCCACAACCTCCTTCAAGCTCCCCCAACAAAAATAAGGAGAAATTGTGGAAGATGAAGTTAAATTGATAGGGTTTAGAAGAAGAAGAGGAAGGAAAATGGAGAAGATGATGAAGAGAAGAAGAAGAAGTGTAAGTGCCTAATTCCATCAGCAAACTCACGTGAATAAGCAAGGGAAAAAATAGAATTTCCAATTTATTTTTAATCCAACTCATTAAAACTTCATCGTTTTATAACTAACAGGTTCTCCGTTCGGACTCAAAACATCATCTAAAAATTATTCCGAATACATATTCGGATTCCCAATAATATTCTCAATAGCCCTGACCAATATCATCTCATTCCGAGATACTTGGTTCGACACCCATATTTCAACCGGGCTTAATTTCAGCTCAACCGGTCTCTAAAAATTACCAAAAATTCCCAAAATCTTAATTTAATTATTCTCAATAGTTTGGGATGTTAAATACTCCATATACCAATTTCTAATATTTATTCTGGTAATTAATTCTCTCATTTTAAAATTTGGGATGTTACAATCCACCCCACCAAATAGAAAATTTCATCCCTGAAATTTCACATACCGGATTCAAATGCGTCAGGATACTGTTCTCTGATATCGTCTTCACGTTCCCATGTGATCGTTTCTACATTTCCATGTTTCCAAGCGACCTCCACCAAAGGTACCAACTTGTTCCGTAATTTCTTCACGGAATGTCCGACAATGCGAACAGAAACAGGAGAAATAGATAGATCATCTCGCACCTCAATCTCGTCCATAGGGATCACGTGTAGAGGATCATAAACATATTTCCTCAACTGCGATACGTGAAACATGTGGTGTAGATTAGCAAGATGCGGAGGGAGTGCTATCCGATAAGCAACCTCACCAATCCGCTCCAACACCTCATAAGGTCCGATAAATCTAGGGCTCAACTTCCCACTCTTCAACGCCCTTCCAATGCCTTTATCACGCGAGACCTTCAAAAACACATGGTCACCCACTTGAAACTCAAGGGGTTTATGCCTCTTGTCATAATAACTCTTCTGCCTATCTTGAGCAATCTTCATATTTTCTTGTATCTTTTTAATTTGCTCAGTAGTCTCCTGGATAATCTCCGGCCCTAAAGCCAAGTTTTCACCAACTTCAAGCCAACATAAGGGAGTTCTACACTTCCTTCCATACAACGCCTCATAAGGTGCCATACCAATACTGGAATGGAAACTGTTATTGTATGTAAACTCGATCAATGGGAGGAATCTCTCCCAACATCCACCGTGCTCAAGAACACAGGCTCTCAACAAATCCTCCAAGCTTTGTATAGTTCTCTCTGATTGCCCATCGGTTTGAGGGTGATAAGCGGAACTAAGCTTCAACTTAGAACCCAACTCATCATGCAAACGCCCCCAAAACTGAGAAGTAAAACGAGGATCACGGTCGGATATAATACTGGACAGAACACCGTGCAGCCTAACAATCTCCTTGATGTATATTTGTGCCAATTTCTCCAAAGGACTCTTCATATTTATAGGTAAAAAGTGAGCATATTTTGTCAATCTATCAACAATCACCCATATAGCATCATTTCCAGCACGAGTTCTGGGTAGTCCCGAAACAAAATCCATGGCTATACTATCCCATTTCCAAACAGGGATTTCCAACGGTCTCAAATAACCAGCTGGTCTCTGATGTTCGACCTTAGCCTTTTGACACACAAGGCAAGATGCCACAAAATTCGCCACATCACGTTTCATGCCGGGCCACCAGAAATTCTTCTTCAAGTCTTGATACATCTTAGTGGAACCAGGATGAATACTCAATATGCTTTTGTGAGCTTCCTCAAGTATACATTTTCTCACCTCACCACTTGAGGGAACATAAATTCGGCCTTTAACACGCCAAATACCATCTTGACCTTCTACTAAGAACAAGTTTTTCCCTTTTTCTTGGGCCTTCTTCATCTCAATCAAATACTCATCATTAAGTTGTTGCGCCTTCACATATTCAAGAAACTCATTAGTAACTTTCAACATCTTCAACACCATTATTTTGGGAGTGTAAGTCTCCACGCCCACATTCAAATCTCTAAATTGTTCTATCAACTCCATTTCCTTTGCCATCATCATGGAGACATGCAATGACTTCCGGCTCAAAGCATCAGCAACCACATTTGCCTTACCGGGGTGATACTTCAATTCAAACTCATAGTCTTTTAAGAACTCCATCCACCGCCTTTGGCGCATATTCAACTCCTTCTGGTCAAACAAGTACTTAAGACTCTTATGATCACTAAAGACCACAAACTTGGAGCCATACAAGTAGTTGATAAGTGTTTTATAACACAATAAATTAGATTTAGTTTACTTAGGATTTTAATCATTATGCACTGTATTTCCTTTATTTATTGTGATTTTTGCTTTCTTTCCACTGTATTCTACTCGGGTACTTTTATTTTGCAGAAATTAATAGATTTGGAATTATTGATGATCCATTTTAAGAATGAATGAATATAAATGGAAAATGGATTCAAGAACCCAAAAAGATGATCAAAGTGGCAAAGGATGAAAATAATCAAGAACCATGAGCTATACTGTCCAAAACGCCTCAAAAATGCAAGAAAACACTTCCAGGAAAGGGTAGGAATCGATTCACCCTTACAGGAATCGATTCCCATGTGAAACATAAGCTAGGAATCGATTCAAGGCTGTTGGGAATCGATTCATAGGGCTGGGAATCGATTCCCCCCTTATAGGAATCGATTCATTGAGGTTTGGAAGGCTGGGAATCGATTCATGAAGGCCAGGAATCGATTCATCATGCTGGGAATCGATTCCCACCTTTAGGAATCGATTCGCACGCTGTTTTGAAGGCAAAAATCAACTGGAGGAATCGATTCATCAGTGAAATCATGCGCCGAATTATTGGAAACAACAAAAATACGCAAATTGAAGACAACTGGAACAGCTGGAAATCACATGCACCGAAAGTTTCCAACTTGCAACGCGTTTTCTTAGCTGGCTTCCTCCCTTCCTTCGCCTATAAAAAGAGAAGCAATCCAAGCAGAGAAGGCATCCAGATCCAAATCCCATTCTTCATCAGCTTCATTCCTTTCTTTCTCTTTCGTTTTCTTTCTCTGTTTTATTTTCTTTCTCTTTTTATTTTCTTTTTCTTTCTTTTATTTTGTGTAAGAGTTGTGAGGATTGTGAAATTGAGTGTTCCAATTTGTAATTGGTGGAGGAATATTGCAACAAGGAAATACAGTGGTAAATTATTCTGAGCCTTTGGAGAAACCCGTAAGTCTTTATTTTTTTACCATGTTTTGTATGTTTTATTTTTCCATCATGTGTATGAATTTGAATCCTTTCATGAGTAGCTAAATTAATTATCTTGGGATGAAGGGGGTATGATAATATTTTATTTTAATGTTATTTTAACTTGGAATTAAATAAATTTCTGTTTTCCATTTAGTTCAATTATGCTTAATGCTTTTAGTAATTCCTAACAAGAACCTAAATGATAAAACTGTATACTTACGGGTATATTAGTAAATTTAGGTAATAAATAGAATCGAGAGATTTATTTTTACCAGAAAGCTTTGAACTAAACCTAAGATTTTTGAAATGCTTTATGTGACCTCGGTAAAACCGTGAAAGTAATCAAAATTCTTTTGAGGAAATAAAAGGGATTTTCATAAAACGATAATGGGCCTTTCTGAGGATTAAGCAGCGCTTTCCATAGGTTAGGTACATTAATAGGATTCCGAGAGGAACATATTAATTAGCTTTTGGAAAATTCGCCTTGGAAAACTTAATTCGATTCTTATTTATGAAAAGTTAAAATTCATTAAACATAAAATAGAGTCGTAATCCCCCAAAATCCCAAGATACTCTCAACTCTGATTTTTTAGTGTCAAGTAAATTTTATTTTTATTTTTATTCATATTCTGTGCAACTTTAATTTGTGCTTTATTTTATAAAAACCTTAAAAATTAATTGTGTGGATAATTAAATTTCAATATGCTGGTACTTTGAACACAGTCCCTGTGGAGAACGATAATCTTTTATATTACGCGACATAACCCGTGCGCTTGCGGGCCCTGTCAGTAGTGTCGCCACAACTTCAATGCAAACACCACTGCCGCCAATTCAAGATCATGTGTGGGATAATTAACCTCATGCGGTCGCAACTGCCTCGACGCATAGGCTATCACACGCTCCTTTTGCATCAACACACATCCAAGACCAAGCTTAGATGCATCGCAATATACCACAAATTCATCCGTCAAATCGGGCAATGCCAACACTGGTGCGGTAGTAAGCCTTAACTTCAACTCTTGGAAACTTTCCTCACATTCATGGGTCCACACGAAAGATTGGTTCTTCCGAGTCAACTTTGTTAGTGGTAACGCCAAACGGTAAAACCCTTCAATGAATCTCCGATAGTAACCGGCAAGACCAAGAAAACTTCTTATCTCCGTCACCGACGTTGGTCTTTCCCAAGCCATCACAGCTTCAACTTTGGATCTATCCACAGCAACTCCATCATTTGAAATAACATGTCCAAGGAATTGGACCTCAGATAGCCAAAATTCACACTTAGAGAGCTTCGCATACAATTCCTTCTCGCGAAGGATGGTCAACACCAAACGAAGATGTCTTTCATGCTCTTCCTGACTCTTGGAGTACACCAAAATGTCATCAATAAACACTACGATGAATTGGTCCAGATATTCATGGAAGATGCGATTCATGTAGCTCATAAAAATCGCAGGGGCATTCGTCACCCCAAATGGCATCACCACGTACTCATAATGTCCATACCGCGTTCGGAAAGCAGTCTTCGGAATATCTTCGGCCTTCACCCGAATTTGGTGATATCCGGAACGCAAATCAATCTTTGAAAACACAACAGCACCCTTCAATTGATCCAACAGATCATCAATGCGTGGAAGAGGATATTTATTCTTAATGGTTAGTTTATTGAGCTGACGATAATCAATGCACAATCTCATACTACCATCCTTCTTCTTCACCAACAACACAGGAGCACCCCAAGGAGACACACTTGGGCGAATGAACTCCCGTTCAAGTAATTCTTCTACTTGCTTCTTCAACTCAATTAACTCCATAGGAGACATCCTATAAGGAGCTCGAGAAATAGGTTCCGCACCCGGAATAAGATCGATAGAAAATTCCACTTCTCGTGGAGGAGGTAATCCGGGAATCTCTTCCGGAAACACATCGGAAAATTCTGAAACAATAGGAATTCCACCAGATTGGGACGCACCATTCCCATCAACCAAGCAGAACATCATGAGAAGTTGAGAGATACCTCGCACATCAAAGCCTTCAGTGTTAGAGATTGGGAAAATCACCGTCTTTCTATGACAATCCACCAAAACCTTGTTGGCGGACAACCAATCCATGCCTAGAATAACATCCAAATCTTTCATAGGTAAACACACGAAGGATACAACAAATTTTCTACCCTCCAAGTCCACCTCGACATTTTCACATCGAGTCACCGATCTTAAACAAGCACCAGTCGGTGTAGTTACCAATATTGAACCTTTCATCATACTCACAGGCACTCGCAGGCGCCTCACACAATCTTCAGAAATAAAAGAGTGCGTAGCACCCGAATCAAATATTACATTAACAACATTACCATGTATCTGACACTCACTTTGGACAAGATCCTCAGCTTGTGCTGCTTCTTCACCGGTCACGGCAAAGACTCTTCCAGCCATTTGTTGATTAGCACCACGATTTGGGCCATTTCGACCACCATGAGCATTACCTCGGCCGTTTCCATTACCACGACCGTTACCACCATTCCGGTTACCAAATCTTCCACCATTACCGTTTCCACGACCACGGCCTCTAAAAGCACCATAGCCTCCACGGTTTGCATTATCACGTGGCACAGCATCTGTAGCATTCAAAGGACAATCAGGGCGGATGTGCCCCGGTTGGTTACACCTGTAGCACACCACTGTTTCTTCATGATTGCAATCTCTAGCCAAATGATTTCCACCACATTTGAAACAACGAAGTCCTTGGCCATCACCTCGGCCACCAACGGCACCATGCCTTCCGCCACCTCGTCCACCTCTGAAAGAAGAGGACCCACGTACAAATCGTCTGTTGTTCTTAAAGTTGCCTTTCTTCTTGAAGCTAGAAGATTGGCCCTTCAACTTGTAATCATGCCCCGAGTAATTCCTTGGAGCAATATCATTCTCTTCGAAGATTCTACACTTATCCACAAGAGTAGGAAAATTCCTAATCTCTTGGTGACAAATCGCCTTTTTAATCTCTTGGCGTAGTCCATTTTCAAACTTAACACATTTTGAAACTTCAGTGCCCTCTTGCTGAAAGGGAGGATAAAACACACATAGCTCTTCAAATTTCATAGCATACTCTTCAACCGACATGCCACCTTGCTTGAGTTCCATGAATTCAAGCTCTTTCTTGTTTTTATAACTTGCAGGAAAATATTTCTTAAGAAACTCAGCTTTGAAATTCTCCCAAGTCAAAGGAGTGTGGGCAGTAATCATACGCCCACGGGTAAGGATCCACCAAGATTCGGCCTCATTCCGAACCATGAACACCGCATATTCCACCTTCTGGGCTTCGGTGCATTCCATACTAGCGAATATCCGTTCTAAGTCACGGATCCAGACATGAGCATCTTCTGGCTTATATCCTCCATGAAATTCAGAAGGCTTCCGCTTAAGAAATTGGTCAAGACCTTGATTCGGTTGACCAATAGGTTGTTGTTGCTGTGCAAGTATGTCGGCAAAGCGATTGAAGGCCTCAATCACAGCGATTGTATCAGGATTGCGCCTATACGCCATCACTCAATCTATATACAACAACATGAACATAATTAGAAACTTGAAGTTTCTTCACCCAATGTGTATACATATCATTTATCATTAACTTCCTTAACACAAGTATCATCATAATGCATTTCATAATTAGAAGGTAAATATGAGAAAGGAATTGCCTGGCCGGGCTTAACAACAATCATGTAATGATCTCATTTCAATGATAACCATCATAATCCACCCACATAATTTACAAATCAATCAGCCACAAACAATAAACACATGGACAACATCATTTATAATCGTATCAAGAGCAATGAACGCTCTGATACCAGGTTGAGACGCCCCAAACCCCCATATAAAAATAAGGGAAAATTTTTCGCGTCTTTGAAAATAATAATAATAACAATGAATTAAATAATTAGAGTGGTGAAGTATTTTTCACCAATCCCCTGGATCTATAATAACCATTCCCATAAATGAAGATATGAGAAGGTATCAGAGTACGCAACACCTGCCTAAACAATACCGTTTCGATCACCGAATAGTATAATCGATTATTCCTTATTTGATCAAGGATACTTCAATTGATTTCTAAAATTAGGACAAATATATGAATATTTAGTCTTAGAATTTAATGGGACATGTCACAAATATCACCTATTAGTCCCAAATTGAAAGTCATAAAAAGTTGAGTTTTAAACCCTCTTAAACTTGAATTTTTCAACGCATTGGGTTTGGTATTTTATGCCTCATGAGAGTTTGAAAACTCCAATTGAGGTAAGACCAATTTTCACACCTCCGTGACTTAATTATCTACAACTTTCATGCAGAAGTCGGAGGCCAAAAATGTCATTAAGATGCCCAAACGGCTCAAAAACAGCAAAGAGCGCTTATCGGGCAATCCTGTTGTGGCTAATCGATTAGGCCAAGCACCTAATCGATTACACATGACTCAGAATGCTTGTAATCGATTACGAATACATATTTAATCGATTACACACGTCCCAGAATGACTCTAATCAATTAGGAACCCATTGTAATCGATTACGCATGCCAGAATGCAGAAATTATGCAGAAAATGCATAATTTTGGAACTTCTAACCCCCCTAACTTTTTCATATCAACTCCAAACGTCCCCAAATTTTAACACCAACTAAAATACACTATTTGTGACGTGTGGCCACCGGCCTCACTCAAAAATTCTCAAAAATGAGAAAATTATGCAAATAAATGCGTTTTGTCCATTCTTGAGCCTTTTTGAGCAACATAGGGGTCTATTCTCAATGAAATTGACCCGCTCCAGTTTCTACAAGTCACAAATCATGTATTTAAGCTGTTGGAACCATCACACACTATCCAAAACTCATAAAACTCATTTTGACCCTAATGGTTCCTTGCTCATGCATGAAAACAACTATACAATGTCTCCAACACACATCCTAAAGGCTATAATTCCTGATTCTCAACATCCATTCATCAAATTCCACATCATCAAACATCACAATGGTATTATACCTTACAAAAGGGCATTAACGAAAATGAGCCATACACTCAAGATCTCATTTTCCTACATGACCCCAAAAACATCATTTACCATATCAAGATTACAAAATTGGGCATATATGCACCATGTACCATACAAAACAAAAACACGCCGGCCAAGGCTTACACATTCCTATCCATATTTTACCTCCTTCATACTCAGCCTCCAAAAGCTGTAGGATTTAAGCCATACCTACATCAACTTTAAAAATGGCAACGGGGAGGTGAGTAACATAATCCAAATGAATTAAAGTCATACATTATGATGATATACATGTATACTTGCACAAATATCATTCATTTTACCACATCATACATTATACACAATACATCTTATAATCACAAGTATACATTCATCATAACAATCATTTGGATTGCCATACACACACATAAGGTTAGTATTTCACTCTTTCCCTCATCAATTCTCATTTATCCGTTGCCACCATGGGCTTTCAACTAGGCATATCTCCAGCTATATGCAAATGCTCTTAAAGCTAATGCATATGCACAAGAATTTCTCATCAAAACAATGCGGATCCGACTGTGGGAAAATATATCATTAAATCAATTATGGGACAAGCATAGGTGTGCTACTATGCCCCTACTGCAGTAGAAAAAATTGTGTACACATATATCTCAATTCATGCATGCTTACATTCTCATAATTTTACTGGTACCAAACCGCTATCGCCCATTTGTAGCACTAGTCACCCTGTGACTTGCGGATCAACATCGTGGCCTCAACTACCACAAGTGCTACGGGCCCCTCCCGAACACACATCGAGAGAGCCGTGTCCAGTCGGACACCGAGGTAAACTTGCTCACCATAGAGCCGCCCGCCTACTGGGCCCGCCACATAGGGTGCCTCGTCACCAAACTATGGACAGCTTCGTGACTCATACACCGAGTCACAGGGGAAAATCATAATACGCTCGTGCACTGAGCCGCCCTCCCACTGGGCCCGCCTAGTGGAACCCCCTAATATTCCACATAGACAGCTATGATATGCCATGGATGCAATGCAAATGCAAATCAAGTGCATCCTTACACTATGCATCCTAGATGCCACTCCACATTCAATCATTCATCACCACCACTTGGTGGATTTCAATATTCTCATTATTCTCATCCAATCTCAATTCTCTTTTGAACTCATTCACATCAATAGTTAGTGGCATACACATTCAATAAATCATACACACAATTTGGGATATTCACATCACAATATTATCCCAACATGATGCCACATAATAATCATCATTCTAAATGCATTCAAATCATATCATTATCACATCATCCATTCAACAATCATCAACATATTCATATATATACACATTTTCATATCACCAATGGATGAAATCATGCATTTAGAAAAGTTACCCCCTCCTACCTCAAGTGAAGTAGTGATCAACGCGGTTTGATGGTCCCGCTTCGTCAATGGGGTCACTTCCTACATCACAATACATTATACAATCAACTTTCTACTTATCCATTAAGACTCAATACTTATACATATATCAATAACTTGATGTTTACTTTATTTTAACTCTTAAAACTCTTTTATTCCATTTTATCCACCATAACCACCATGGGTTAGGTGCTACCATTTATTATTATGCATTCAACAACCAAACCCTTTCATGGGTTTCTCCATTATTAACTTCCACCAACAAAATATCATCACCAATGACTCTTAAACATCATATCTCACATTTATCATCAACAATTAATACTCATCAACTTCTATTATGCATTTCCCCCAAATTCATGAAGTTAGGGTTTCATAAAATTTCCAACAACCTTCATAAATATTTTTCTCCTTCCAACAATAAATACACCCACTTCATTACTTCACAAAGAAACCTTACTTTCATAAAATCCACATTAAACCCTTGCATTAATTACTCTCCTCAAGAACATCCATTTACATGTATAGCTCCCAAAACACATAATACCACATACTCTTAACCAAAATCTTAGCAAAAATATGGGTATACTTACCTCAAAACCCAAAAACGAAAATGGGTTCACTAGAGGGAGAGAAAGCTGCGAAAATGAGGAAGAGGAGGAGGAAAAACAGCAGCTCCACAACCTCCTTCAAGCTCCCCCAACAAAAATAAGGAGAAATTGTGGAAGATGAAGTTAAATTGATAGGGTTTAGAAGAAGAAGAGGAAGGAAAATGGAGAAGATGATGAAGAGAAGAAGAAGAAGTGTAAGTGCCTAATTCCATCAGCAAACTCACGTGAATAAGCAAGGGAAAAAATAGAATTTCCAATTTATTTTTAATCCAACTCATTAAAACTTCATCGTTTTATAACTAACAGGTTCTCCGTTCGGACTCAAAACATCATCTAAAAATTATTCCGAATACATATTCGGATTCCCAATAATATTCTCAATAGCCCTGACCAATATCATCTCATTCCGAGATACTTGGTTCGACACCCATATTTCATCCGGGCTTAATTTCAGCTCAACCGGTCTCTAAAAATTACCAAAAATTCCCAAAATCTTAATTTAATTATTCTCAATAGTTTGGGATGTTAAATACTCCATATACCAATTTCTAATATTTATTCTGGTAATTAATTCTCTCATTTTAAAATTTGGGATGTTACATGAGAGGCCATTGGCTCTCTTATGGAAGGGACGAAATCAACTTTTACTTGGGCAGCATCATGGAACTAGGAGAGGGAGAAATTTGTGACTATGCTGCCATGGTTTCAAGAAACCAAATAATTGCCATCAATGATCTTGAAGCTGCTATATGTAGTCCAGGTCGTCACTTTCAAATGGGGCAAGGGGAGAACCCACTGTGAGTTCTAAGAAAAGACATGACTACAACTTCTCAAGTATGGACTTCTTTCATGCTTGCCAACATTGCACCCAATGCACATGTTTCTGATCTTATCTTTAGCAGGTGTTATTTATTATATTGCATTTTACAAAATAACATCTCAGTTGATCTAGCATAGATAGTCTATGATGAAATTCATAAATTTGTAAAAGCTGATCAAAAATACTCACAGGCAGGGCAAAAGGTTAAAGGAAGTTTAGGCTTCCCTGCTTTTATTATTGACTTTTGTGCAGCACATGGGATTGAGGTACAAGATCTCAAACCTATCAGGCCATCCACTTCATCGAGCGATATTGCAGCACACAAGAAGCCTAGCAAGAGCCACAGCCAGAACCTACTCCTCATCCTCTCAGCATAGAAACAGCCATGATTTTACAGGGCATCCACCTCTTGAAGATCCAAATTAGTCACCTTCTGGCACAGTAAAATACTGATCATAGAGGTTTGATGCATATTCATAATGGCCTATATCACAGCATCCTTGCAAGACAACCCAATCCCTGGATGCAACCTGCCCAATTTAAAGCCCTCAATGCTTGGCCTGGGGATAGGCCTCCTTTGGTAGGAAGGGGTGAGACTGCACAAGAGAGGCCAGGACCTTCTTCACAAGGACCTCCAGAAAGAGACCAGGAAGTAGAAGATGATTCCTTTGAGGATGAGTGATGAATCTAAATGCTTTAGTTTTTAATTGCATCAATCAGCTACTTCAATTTTCTTTTCTGATTGACATTAGTTTTACTTTGAATTTTTTTTTACTACAGCATGTTTTGGAATTGTTTGTGATTTTGGGTTATGTTTGTTTTTTATATGAAGTTACATGTTTGAAAACAACATCCTTGAAAAACCCAACCAAGAGTTAACTTTTTGAACAAGAAAAGATTCTAAGTAGCAAAATATTTTTAGGCAGTAACACTGATTTTTAAAAAAGCAAAATGACTGAATTAAGAACCAAGGAATTGGAATGAATGTACTTTTGATTGTTTACATGCTTGAACCCTTTTCTGTTAGAACAAGGAAGTAAGCCTTATATCCTGGTGAGAAGTGAGAAACTTAAACACTGAGAGTCTCATGAGAATTTATCAAATAGCATTGCCTAATTTTCTGATTAACATTTTATAAGAAAGTAAGCAAGGAAATGATAAGGGCAATTTTGAAAATGAAATAACCCAAAGCCAAAAAGCTACCCTTTAAATATATCCTAATTTTTGTAGCCCATTTTTGAGCCAAAAATTGTATTCAAACACCCTAACCTAAGAATGAGAAATAAAATCTTACCTTATCAGCATGCTTAAAAATTTTGATTATAGCATAAAACACTTTTCCTAAAGGGTGATAAAAGAAATTAAGGCTGAAAAAGATAGTAAAGTTCTCCAAAACTTTAAACAAAAATAGAGAACTAGAAAAAGAGAAACAAAGAATTCTGTAGCACAAAGGAAGAAGCCACATAAAAGTTTGAAAAATCTCAAAACATGTGCTCTTCTTCATGCATGCATTTTGAATCCAAGAAAAACCAAGAATTCTTGATAGCCCAGCCCCATTACAACCATGAAAAGACCTTTTTGATCCTTACTTATCTTATGAATTGATTTTGATTGGAAATGACCGGCAATGTTAATTAGGCATTTCTCATGATGAATGTGCAACACACACCTGGTGAGAAATAATGAGAGTTCCTTATTCTTACAGCAATTGGTTACTTGCTTTGTGAACAAATTAATGGTGCATTACATTTCAAAGAATTGGTATTAAGGAGATTATTTGCCTGAGTATAAACTGAGACTATTGTCTTTTAAGATTTTGTCTGCAATTGAATCTGGTCTTATTGAATGCTTGATGTCTTTTCCAAACTTTATTTTACTTGAGGACAAGCAAAAATCTAGGTTGGGGAGAGTTTGATAAGTGTTATTTCATATTGATTTAATACTTCAATTAAACCCATTTTGGAAAGAATTTAACTAGATTAGTGAGTAATAAATCATGATTTTGTTATTGTGTAAACACAAGCTTGATTTATCAAAAAATTGAAGAAAGGTACCAAAAGCATGGAAGAAACCAAGAAGACTCAGCATCAGAACTTATGCGCTTAAGCGAAAGATGAAACGCTTGGGCGAAGGCACCTTACGCTTGAGCGTGAGCTCAAGCGCGCTTAAGCACAACCCTGTTGAATGATTAAAGAAGCACACTGAGCATGGTTTAAACACAACTGCAAGGAAGATCTCACACTTGAGCGTGAGCACGAGCTCGCTTAAACGTGACCTTAGCCATCAATGGTGCACATGAAGCGTGGATTTATTCAGCTGAGCGTATAATAAATGAAGAATCAGAACCCCCTCACGCTCAAGCGTGGGAATAAGTCACTTGAGCATGAGATCGAGCGCGCTTAAGTGTGGAGCAAGCGTGAGTTAGACAGGAAGGCCACGCTTAAGCGTGGCTGAAGTGGTTTAAGCATGAAACAATTAATGAGTATCAGGACCCTTCACGCTTGAGCGTGACCATCAAGCTCAAGCGTGATTCATGTAGCATGGGACCTCTAATTTTTTATTCACCAATGATGCGATGCCAACTCACCCACTTTCTTATGTTTCTGAATGGCTCTAAAAGATGCTTCATGGGTTCTATGTAAGTAGGCAAGGGAAGCTGGAGCATAACCTCTATAAATCAAGCAGAGAACAATATCAAGAGGATCAAGTTGGATCGTAGAGATCATCTTCTTCATTTTATCAAATACTTTTCCTGTATTTTTCACTCTGTATTTATTGCAAAATCTTCTTAGGTGAAAATACAAAGCATGAGTAGCTAATTTTCTTATGGGATTGGTTGTAATCCATTCAATCCTGAAGTAACATTGCTTTAAGTTGTTATGTGTGTAATGAGATGTGATAAGCTTCTGTATTTCCTTCTGCGTTTAATGCCTGAAAGTACTTGACCACTATTTTTTTTGTTTTAAGTTTTCTCAAGTATGCTGGGAAGTGACTTTTGAAAGCAGATCTGAATGAAATACTTGTTGTGAGTAGGTAGCCAGGGATGGCATCTAACACAATAAACGTCAAAACAATCGATCGATAATGCTGGGATGATTTCAAAGTGACTGAGGGATCAACAGTTTGAAATCATTCTTATGAATTTTGTAGTCGAGGGATCGATGCAAATGACTTTGATTATGACGTAGAAATTATATTTCAAGTTACTTACATAAGAACTTAGGCAACTTACAGAAGGTGAGATATGATGAAACCAATCCCTGTTTTACAAAACTGATTTCTCTCAAAAACCATTCACTGTTGTCTTTTGCAAATTTTACTTTTTGTTATTTATATTTTTTTTATCAACATCATTCACAACAAACTAAAACAAAATCTTCTGTCAACTCAATTCAAAACTAAGATTTTCATGCTAACACCTCCTCAGTGGAACGACATCTATACTATATTACAACCTCTGTGTTTAAACTTAGCATAACCATTCCATTGAGTTCATATTATACAAACTTGATTCTCTTTCCTTGAACTCTTCATTCTTTTGTATGAGCCATAATAAAAAATAGCTTATCATATACCACCATTATGAGATATGATAGATAGATGTCAAGATGGAAATCATCTTAAGGATGTGTATATGACACAACCTAAAGGTAGGAAGGTATGTGAATTGCAAATGTTCTATTTATGGACTAAAGCAAGCTTTTGGAAGCTAGAATCTTCATTAAAGAATGAAGATAAATCTTATGACTATAAAAGGGTTAGTAACTACACAATTATAGTTTTAATATTACATGTAGAAGACATGCTTCTTCTAGAACTAATATTCTCATTCTATAATTAAGAATATCCTTAAACACTTGAGAAGGACTAAGGATTTGATCTTGATAAATGAAAGATGAGCTCGTTGTAAAGGTTACACTGATGCCAATCTTCTGATTAATATGAAAGACTTAAGATTGCAATCAAAATATATAGCTTGTCAAGATGGTTGCGATGTATGCTTGAAAGGTTCAAAGAAGAAACAGTCGTTAGTTCTACTTGATAGGGGATCCTTAGTACATGAGCAGTGGAAATACAAGGATTTCCACAAGATTTGCAAAGCACCGTGTTTCAAAGCATAAGACAAACACACACAAAAAAACTTCATTTTTTAGGATTACCTCATTAAGAACACCGAAGCATTTGTAGCCTCATCCTTTAGGAGTCCACACGAGCACTCCCACCAGAATCGCAACACTTGCCAACTGCTAGTTTGACGGCATGTAGCTCTTGCAACTTTTGTGAATTTGTGTCTCTCTTTAGTGAACGGCCTATGAGAATCTTATGCTCTATTTATAGGCTTAGGTTTGACCTAATTTGTTCTCTCTAAAGAGTGGTCTCCTTACTCATTCTAAATGAGTTAGGCCTAATAGCTTTATTTTAGCCCAACTAAAATAAAACAAAATATTTTCTGATGGACTTACTCTATGTGTGTGAACCTATAGGTAAAATACACGGTCATATTAATAATAAATTATTTTATTATTAATATAAAATAAGAGTGGCATCTAGCAATGCATTATTATGTCCAAATATTATTTAATATCAACATAACCTATAAGTGATAATTATTTTATATGTTTGTTCCTTTTGTCACGATATCCTAATTGGGCCCAAGGCATGGTCGCGTCATCCTTGTACGGCCCAATTTATTTTACTTGGTACCAGAGTAGACTTGATCTTAATAAATATCTAATATTTATTCTTTCTAGCATAGCCATGCATTTCCTTAGTCTTACTCCATCAAGTGGCTTATAGATATCACTCCTGTCACATAGGAGAGAAAAATCCCATCTACATCACTCACATCCTTATGCATAATTTATTCATTGCCTAATCACAACCTTTACAGTCCTCTTGTTACAGAAGACGTTTAATTGTATTAAAACAATAAACTCCTCATGTAGGAATCGTAGTGACTTCAGGTCAAAGGACTATATATGCCATTATCACATTGAGAATCGTTTATGACATTCATGTAACGATCCATGCAACGTTCTCATAGTGGGTTTGTCCAGTACATCATTACTCTTAATGTGTACCCGTGTGAAGACATGATATCATCCATATCTATGATCTAGGTCATCAGTATACTCATACACTAGTCTCAATGTATTTACATGTCTCCATGTAAATACTTGACTAGGGACATTTTAGGAATAACTTTCATATGACCTATTACTCTAAGGATAAATACGTTTTAAAATAATTTTAAACTGAAATACTTATTTTATTGATAAGCAGAAAAATAATACAAATGAAAAAGCATAAAAGCTCATAGTGCATACACCAACAATCTCCCACTTCCACTAGTGCCAATCAGATATTTGCCTAATGCCTAATGATCTAGTGTTCCCCTCATGTTTTTGTTGTGTAAGAGGTTTTGTGAGTGGGTCAACAATATTCTCATCAATATGTACCTTATATATCTTTACATCTCCTCGGTCAAGTATCTCTCGAATGAGATGAAATTGCCTAAGTATATGCTTGGATCGTTGATGTGATCTAGGTTACTTAACTTGTGCGATTGTGCCACTATTGTCACAGTAGAGACTTATAGGGTCTACAATGCTAGGAACAATCCCAAGTTCTGTTATGAACTTCTTGATCCATACTACCTCTTTTGCAGTATTTGAGGCAGCAATATACTGTCTCTTGCTTTGAACTCTTCCAGCTTACAGTGCCACCATTTAGACAAAACACGTACCCAGATTGCGATATTGAGTCATCCTTATCAGTTTGGAAGCTAGCATCAGTGTAACCTTTTATAAAGACCTCTTCTTCCCCTCCATATATCAAGAATGAATCCTTAGTTTTTCTTAAATACTTCAGGATATTCTTGACAGTAGTCCAGTGACTTTTACTGGGATCAGACTGGTATCTGCTCGTCATGCTTAAAGCGTACGAGACATCTGGTCGGGTACATATCATGGCATACATGATTGATCCAATAGCAGATGCATATAGAATATTATTCATCCGTTCTCTCTTTTCTTTAGTGGAAGGAGATTAAGCTTTTGATAAGCTTATGCCATGAGCCATACGCAAAGTTCCTTTCTTCGAATCTTGCATGTTAAACCTTTTTAACACTTTGTGTATGTATGTATTCTGATTTAGGCCAAGAAGTTTTCTTAATCTATCTCTATAGATCTTAATTCCCAACACGTAGGTTGCTTCACCTAAGTCTTACATAGAAAAATAGTTTCCCAACCAACTCTTCATAGACTGAAGAGTACGAATGTCATTTCCAATAAGTAATATGTCATCAACATACAGGACCAGAAAAACAATTATGCAGTCACTAACTTTCTTGTAGACACAAGGTTCATCCTTATTTTTAGTAAAGCCAAATTATTTAACAGCTTCATCAAAATGAAGATTCCAGCTTCTGGAAGCTTGCTTAAGTCCATATATGGAACGTTGTACTTTGTACACCTTCCTGGATGCTTTAGGCTTAACAAAGCCTTTGGGTTGTGCCATGTACACTTCCTCAAGAAGATTTACATTAAGGAAAGAAGTCTTGACATCCATTTGCCATATCTCATAATCATGGTATGTAGCAATAGCAAGCAGAATCCAAACAGACTTTAGCATAGCAACTGGGGAAAAAGTTTCATCATAGTCTATACCATGTATTTGCTTGAAACCTTTAGCCACTAACCTTGCTTTAAAGGTACTTATATTACCATCCATGTCAGTTTTTTTTTTGAAAACCTACTTACATCCTATAGGTCTTACCCCTTCAGGTTCATCAACAAAGTGCAAACTTGATTAGTGTACATGGAGTCAATTTCAGATTCCATGGCTTCTAGCCATTTCTTAGATTTTGGACTTGTAATGGCCTCTTCATAAGATGTTGGCTCATTTTGATCCATTAGCAATATGTCTCCTTCCTGAGTTACAAGAAATCTATATCTTTTAGGTTGTTGACGTATTCTACCTGATCCACGCAAGTCTTATCTACTGGAGCTGGTGTTATCACAACAATTTGTGGGTCTTGCTCCATTTCCACCATTGGCTCTTCAATGCCTTGTGAGTCTTGAATTTCTTCAAGTTCTACTTTCCTCCTACTGATTCTTGTAGAGATGAATTCCCTTTCTAAGAATACAGCATTCCGAGTAACAAACACTTTGCCCTCGGTAGGATTGTAAAAATAATAACCCTTAGTTTCTTTTGGGTATCCTACAAAAAGACATTTATTTGACTTAGGCCCAAGTTTATCAGAACTTTGATGCTTAACATAAGCTTCACAGCCCCAAATCTTAAGAAAAGACATACTAGGTCGTTTCCCAGTCCATATCTCATAAGGTGTCTTTATGACAGCCTTTGATGGAACACAGTTAAGTGTGAAAGTTGTTGTCAATAAAGCATGTCCCCAGAATGAGTTAGGGAGGTAATTTTGACTCATCATTGATCGAACCATGTCCAATGAGGTTCTATTTCTCTGCTCAGAAACCCCATTCCATTCTGGTTTTCCAGGGGGAGTAAGTTGTGATATAATCCCACACTCTTTAAGATATTCATCAAACTCTAGGCTCAAATATTCACCACCTTGATCAGATTGAAGTACTTTCATTGTCTTGCCAAGTTGGTTCTCTACTTCATGTTTAAACTCCTTGAACTTTTCAAAGGATTCTGATTTATGTTTCATGAGAAACATAAATCCATATCTACTGAAATCATCAGTAAAAGTGATGAAGTAACTAAAACTTCCCCTAGCCATTGTCCTTATGGACCCACATACATCACTATGTATTAAGCCAAGAAGATCACTCTCCCTTTCACCTTTCCCGGTAAATGAGGTCGTAGTCATCTTCCCTAATAAACAAGATTCACATGTATCTATTGATTCAAAATCAAAAGATTCTAAATATCCATCATCTAGAACATAAAGTCCATTACTCAAATTTGCATAACAATAAAACATGTCATTTAAATAAACAGAACAACTATTGTTCTTTATTATAAAGGAAAACCCTTTCTATCGAGACAAGAAACAGAAATAATGTTTCTCCTTATTGCCGGAACAAAATAACAATTGTCCAAGTCAAGGACTAACCCTGAGGGAAAGGATAAAAAATAAGTCCCTACAACTAATGCAGCAACTCTTGCTCCATTTCCAATGTGTAGGTCTACCTCGCCCTTCATCAACTGCCTACTCCTTAGATCCTGCACATTAAGATAAATGTGAGATCCACATCCAGTATCTAATACCCATGATGTTGAAGTTGACATGTTAATTTCTATAACAAAAATACCTAAAGTGGAAGTCTCACTTCCTTTCTTCTAAGCTCTTCTAGGTACTTTGGGCAGTTTCTCTTCCAGTGTCCTTTTTGTCCGCAATGGTGACATTTGCCTTCCTTAGCCACCCCGCCCACAAGTTTTAAGGCTGATGTACTTGGCTTATCCTTGCCTTTCCAAATTTTCTTGCCATTTCCTATACCAGCCTTTCCTTTGCCTTTATACATGCCATTTCCTTTACTTTTGCCAGAATTGACCATCATTATGGCCTTGCCCTTTCCTTTAGAAATATTAGGATCAGCAGTCCTCAACATATTGAGTAGCTCTGGCAATGTTTTTCCAATGCATTCATGTTATAATTCATGATGACTGGCTTAAAACTGTCAGGTAATGATTTTAAAATGAGATCGGTAGCTAACTTCTGACGGAAGGGGAATCCTAGCCTAGCTAGATTCCCCAAGTGTGACGCCCCAAAAATAGGGGTAAATTTTTCGCGATTTAAGGAGAAAATAATTTAGGAAAAGAAAGCATTGCGAAATAAATTTTTAACAAGTAACCCTGGATCTTTTAAAGAAAACCTATCCCATATATGAAGATATGAGAAGGTATATAAATTTAAAACAAGAGTTCTCTTTAGACTACCAATTACATAATCTTCAACAAGAAATAGTTGAAATATACGTTAATTCAAGAAATATAAGTGATTATGAAAAGTGGTTCAAGGATACTTCAATTGACTTCTAAAATTAGGATAAATATATATATGTTTAGTCTTAGAATTGGTGGAACATGTCACAAATATTGCCTATTAGTCCTAATTTGAAAGTCATAAGAAAATTGGTTCTAAAACCCCTTTAAACTTGAATTTTTCAATGTAGTAGGTTTGGTATTTTTCACCTAATGAGAGTTAGAAAACTCCAATTAAGGTGAGATCAATTCTCACACCTGTGTAACATAATTATCTATAACTTTTGTGAAGCACTCGGAGGCCAAAAATGTCATTAAGATCCCTAAACGGCCCAAAAACAGCAAAGAACGCTTATCGGGCAATCATGTCGTAGCTAATTGATTACAAATGACTCAGAAGGCCTGTAATCGATTACGAATACCTTTGTAATCGATTACACATGAAACAGAATGCCTGTAATCGATTAGGAACACCTTTGTGATCGATTACGCATACCAGAATGCAGAAATTATGCAGAAAATGCATAATTTTGGGACTTCTAACCCCCTTAACTTTTTCATATCAACTTCAAATGCTATCAAATTTTGACATCAACTAAATTACACCATTTGTGACGCGTGGCCACTGGTCTCACTCAAAAATTCCTAAAAACGAGGGAGATATGCGCATAAGTACATTTTACTCATTTTAAGGCACTTTTATGCAACTCAAAGGTCTTTTCTCTATAAAATTAGGTCATTCCACTTCCCACAAGTCACAATTAATATGTTTAAGTTAATGGAATTATCACAACACCTCAAAACCTCATAATTCAAAATATGCCCCTACTAGTTCCTTGCTTATGCATGAAAATCATGGAAATCTTCAACTATACAACACATAAATTCATCATTCTTAATTCTCATCATTTGTTCACCAAATTGAGTCAAGTTCAACCATTCGTCATTCAAACAAGTATCTATATAATACATTCATTATAGCTATATGCATTACAAAGATCCATATAAAGCCACAAACTCAAAACAATTGCCGGCCAAGACATTCTTTACCATAATAGGCTATCTTCACACCTCTTCTTCACTCAACACCTCCATGTGCAGCCTTACAACAAAGGTGCTAAAAAAAATATACCACAGGGAGAGTGAGTATACTTTCTCAATGATGAAAATCTAACATTTATGATAATATATACATGAATACAATGTAAACATCATCTGTAAAAACTTTAATCCACACTAAATCATCAAGTATCAATTTACTAAACATAATCATATATATATCCTTTTTAATTCACAAGAAACAAATCGTCCACTAACCCATTCACAGTTGGTTTCAAAAGTAAGTTCCATTTATCCTTCACACAATTCACTCAACAGGATATCATTCTATGTCATGTTCTTATGGCTAACACACATGCTAGTGTTTAAATGCATATGCACAGATCTGATTATTATTTCAACAGAGATCTCATTCACTTAAATTAACATCATCACTCCGGGATATACCCTTCGTGGCACCCTGCAAGGTGATATATTCATCAATCATATCATCATCATCACTCCGGGATATATACCCTTTGTGGCACCCCGCAAGGTGATACATTCATCAATCATATCATTATCATCACTCCGGGATATATACCCTTTGTGGCACCCCGCAAGGTGATATATTCATCAATCATATCATTATCATCACTCCGGGATATATACCCTTTGTGGCACCCCGCAAGTGATAAGTGCTTTATAATACAATAAATTAGGTCTAAATTGCTTAAGATTTTAGTCATTATCCACTGTATTTCCTTTATTTATTGCGATTTTTGCTTTCTTTCCACTCTAGTCTACTTGGGTATGTTATTTTGCAGGAATTAAAGTAATAAAGGGTCAAAAACAAGAGAAAAACGACCATAAAATGATAAAGAAACAAGAAGAACAAGCCCAAAGTAGAAGGAACTCTCTTTTTATATTGAATTCCGACTCAGAATGTTAAAATCCGACTCAGAAATGCAGAATTCTGACTCAAAGTGACCAAATCCGAGTGGGATGACTGAGAAAGGACCAAATCCGTGTAGAATTACTCAGAATGGAGCAATTTCGAGTGGAATACTACACTGTTGAAGGTAAATCCGATTGGAATGGCTCAGAATGGAGCCTTTCCGAGTGGAACGATTCAGAATGGAGCATTGCCGAGTGGAATACTTCACTGTTGGAGCCAAATTCGAGTGGAAAGTTCCCTGTCAAAGCCATTCCGAGTGATAAATGGCTGACTCGAGTGAAGGATCAATGCTAAAAAGGAATAAGTCTTGGTTTTAGGAAAATCCGATTGGAAGCTGTCCGAATGCAACAATTCCGAGTGAAAAAAAAAGAACTGAGCTTTAATAAATGCTACCCAAAGGTATTTTCCGAGTGAAAGGATTGCTGATTGAAGTGAATCCGAGTGAGAATTTACTGATTGAAGTAAATCCGAGTGAAGAATGCTGACTGAAGTAGGTCTGACCAAAGAACAAGTGCTTTTCTGGGCAAAAAGCTGATTCCGAGTGAATTGATTCCGAGCAGAAGGAATGCCATTGAATGAATAAATGCTGACTAAGGAGAATCCGAGTGATTTCATTCGGAGAACAAGGCATTTCTGAGTGGTGTCTTAATCGAACAAGGTGAAATCCGACCAGGAGTGAATCACACTCAGACTGACTTTTAAGTTTCGCATTAAATCCGAGTGAAAAGTCTCCAAGGAAGACATCCGAGTGAGCTAAGGCAGAAAGCTGCACTTCCGAGCAAAACAAGGCTCGGACATAAACTTCTACCAGCCAGCTTCCAGAGTCCTTCAAGTGCAAGTTCTGAGTGAAAAATAAGAAGGCACTTCCGAGTGAATTCCAAAGTAAAGTTTTAACCGAGTGGTTCAAATTTAGAGACAGCCGAGTGAAAATGATTAGGAACCGATTGAATCTGAGCCGAGTGAGTCTTCAATGAACTCCATGAACCTGAGCCGAGTGAATGGTTTCAGTCGGTTCCAAGTCCTTCTGCAGTCAATTTCGACTGAATGGAAGTTGTTTTTTAGTCAATCTTCACTCGTCCTTTCATCCAGCAAACACCGGCCACAATCAACAACACTCCTCTCCACACCGTCCCCTCTCCTTTCAAAACCGACCGACACTCCACAACTCCGAACAACGGATCACTCTACACCGTCCTCAAGCCACAACACCGTCTCATTCCCTATCCGCTGTCCCTTTCTTCTTCTAAACACACACCGTCCTCTCCTTTCTATCCACAACACCGCCCAGACTCCTCTCCAACCAACACCGCCCAACCGTCCTCACTTCTCAACACCGTCTCATTCCCTCTTCTATCCGCTGTCCCTTTTCTCCTTTCCATCCTCCACACCGCCCAGACTCCTCTCCTACCAACACCGGCTCCATCCACCACATCATCCAGCAACTCCACTGTCCCTCATACCACCATACCTGTCACATATAAACCAACAACGCCCAACAAACCAATACCGAACAGCAAGCTTTCATTCGATCTTGTGGAATTCCAGCACCTTTCCACTTAGAATTTGACCAACTGAATAAAATCCAAGCACCGAATTATTGGAAATATTAAAATATGCAAATTGGAAACAAATTGGCACAGCTGGAACTCACATGCACCGAAAGTTTCTTCCACTTGCAAATTGAACGCGTTTTCATAGCTGGAATCCTCCATCCATTTGCCTATAAAAGCAGCAGCAACCCATCAGCAAAAACACAATCTCTTCCCATCAATTACCATCAGATTCATTTTCCTTTCTTCGTTACTTTCTCTCTTTTTCTCTTTAGTTTTCTTCTTTTCCATTTTTCTTTCTCTGTTCGTTTTTCTTCTCTTTCTTTTTTATTTTTATTTCTTTCTTTTATTTTGTAAGAGTGCGAGGGCTGTAAAAGTGAGAATTTAAATTTGTAATTGGTGGAGAAATTATTGCAATAAGGAATTACAGTGGTAAATTATTCTGAGCTTTTGGATAAACCCGTAAGTCTTTATTTTTACCATGTCTTGTATGTTTTATTTTTCCATTATTTACATAAATTTGACTTATTTCATGAGTAGCTAAATTAATTATCTTGGGATAAAAGGGGGTATGATAATATTTTATTTTAATGTTATTTTGACTTGGAATTAAATAAATTTCTGTTTTCCATTTAGTTCAATTATGTTTAATGTTTTTAGTGATTCCTAACAAGAACCTAAATGATAAAACTGTATACTTGCGGGTATATTAGTAAGTTTAGGTAATAAATAGAATCGAGAGATTTATTTTTACCGGAAAGCTTTGAACTAAACCTAAGATTTTTGAGATGCTTTTTGTGACCTCGGTAAAAACGTGAAAGTAATCAAAATTCTTTTGAGGAAATAAAAGGGATTTTCATAAAATGATAATGGGCCTTTCTGAGGATTAAGCAGCGCTTTCCATAGGTTAGGTACATTAATAGGATTCCGAGAGGAACGTATTAATTAGCTTTTGGAAAATTCACCTTGGAAAACTTAATTCGATTCTTATTTATGAAAAGTTAAAATTCATTAACATAAAATAGAGTCTTAATCCCCCGAAATCCCAAGATATTCTCAACTCTGATTTTTAAGTGTCAAGTAAATTTTATTTTTATATTTATTCGTATTCTGTGCAATTTTAATTTTGCTTTATTTTATAAAAATCTTAAAAATCAATTGTGTGGATAATTAAATTTCAATATGCTGGTACTTTGAACACAGTCCCTGTGGAGAACGATAATCTTTTATATTACGCGACATAACCCGTGCGCTTGCGGGCCCTGTCAAGTTTTTGGCGCCGTTGCCAGGGACTGTTGTCCCTGAAATATCGGCAATATTGAAATTCGATTAGATCATACTTGTTAATATTTTTATTATTATTTTTATTTTTATTTTTATTTTGGTTGTAATTTTGTATTTTGTTCTTTATTTTGTGTATCTGTTGTTGTTTTATTTTGTGATAATTTGTTTTAGTTGTCATTTATTTTATGCGACGAAGCCGTAGTGTCGATCTAAACTTAGGATTTGACCCTGAGATAGAACGTACCCTTAGAGCTTTAAGAAAACAACAAAAACAACAAAAAGAACAAAAAGAAAAACAAATGGCAGACCAACACAGACCTTTAAGAGATTTTACCGCTCCAAGCACTAATGGAAGAGGATCCAGCATCCTCAGACCCACAGTGGAGGCTAACAATTTTGAATTGAAGCCTTCACTACTCTCAATGGTTCAACAGAACTAATTCGGAGGATTACCCTCCGAAGATCCAAATCTTCACCTTCAAATCTTTCTTGAATACTGTGACACCCTGAAGATGAACGGAGCCACCAATGATGCCATTCGCTTAAGACTTTTCCCTTTCTCCTTAAGAGATAAAGCGAGAGCGTGGTTATACTCTCTTCCTGAAGGATCCATCACGACTTGGGAACAATTGTCCAGTGCTTTTATCAATAAATGGTACCCAAGGAACAAGACTGATGTGCTGAGAAAACAAATCATCAATTTTTCACAAAAAATTGATGAATCCTTGTATGAAGCCTGGGAAAGATACAGAGAGTTGCTAAGAGAATGTCCTCACCATGGGATAGAAAGGTGGTTGACAATCCATATTTTCTATAATGGACTAACTTCCACACAAAAGATCTCTTTAGATGCTGCAGCTGGAGGAGCCTTCATGAGTAAAAATGTTGATGAAGCTGAGAACCTGATCGAGGAAATAGCTCAAAATACTCACCAATGGAACTCTGAGAGAGGATTACCTTCTAAAACACCAGGTAAGTACTCTGTTGATGCTCTTTCCCTACTTTCGGCCAAAGTTGAAGCATTAACATTAAAACTTGATAAAATAGGGTCAACAGGTGCTACTAATATTATTTGTGAAGTTTGTGGTGTTTCAGGACATGGAGCTACAAACTGCCATTTAGTAATGACCCCTAATCAAGAACAAGAAATGCATCAGGTGGATGCTATTGGAAACTATGGTGGAAATTATCAAGGTAACTACAGACCTCTACAAGGTCCACCTGGCTTCCAAAATAGGCCACCTCAATTCCAAAGTAACTACAAACCTCAACAAGGAACCTATATTCCATAAAAATCAAAGCTAGAATCCTTGATGGAGACATTTGTAGCTACTCAACTTAAACAAAATGATGAATTCTCTGATGCAATAAAAAACTTGGCTTTAAAAGTGGACTCTCTTGCCACTCACAACAAAATACTGGAAAATCAAATTGCCCAACAAGCCTCCTATTCTCAAAGAGCACCAGGAACATTTCCTGGGAAACTAGAGGCTGGACCATCTAACCAAACCATGGCTGTCACTCTTAGGAGTGGTACTCAATACGATGGGCCAGTAGACAAGACTGCAAAAGAGGAAAAGAAAGTAGATGAATCTTCATCTCATCCAGTAATTGAAGAAGAGAAACCACAAGAAAAGAAGGAGGAAGTTAAGCCATATCAACCTCCCATTCCATTTCCTCAGCGCTTAGCCAAAGCAAAGTTGGACAAACAATTTGGTAAGTTCCTTGATGTTTTAAAGAAATTGTATATTAATATTCCCTTTATAGATGCTTTGCAGCAAATGCCCACATATGCAAAGTTCCTGAAGGACATTTTGTCCAACAAAAGAAGACTGGAGGAAGATGGTACAGTTGCACTTACTGAAGAGTGCAATGCTCTAATTCAAAAGAAACTTCCACCCAAGCTCCAAGATCTAGGTAGTTTCTCTATTCCTTGCATGATTGGTGATATGAATATAGATAAAGCATTGTGTGATTTAGGAGCAAGTATGAGTTTAATGCCATTATCTATTGCTGAAAAATTAGGATTGGGTGAGTTAAAACCTACTAGGATGTCTTTACAATTGGCTGATAGATCTGTAAAATATCCTGTAGGAATTTTAGAGGATGTTCCTATTAAGATAGGAAAATTTTTTATACCTGCTGACTTTGTTGTGCTTGAAATGGACGAAGATTCTTTGATTCCTATTATTTTAGGCAGACCATTTTTAATAACTGCAGGTGCTGTGATCGATGTCAAGAATGGTAAGTTGTCTTTGACTGTTGGAGACCAAAAGGTTGACTTCAACTTGAAAAATGTTTTAGAAAAACCTTATAATGATGTTTGCTGTACTGTGGATTTTGTCGAACAAGTGGTAAAGGAAGCAACCCTTCCTAATGACCCACTTGAAACTGTTTTCATGATTGAGCTGACAAAAACATCTGATTGCTCTGAGGCCCCACATGATACTGAGGTCATGTGCGACAAAGTGGTAAGCCCCAATGTGGAATTAAAACCTTTACCAGCTTCTTTAAGGTATGAGTTTCTTGGCCCTAATTCTACATATCCTGTGATTATTAATGCTGAATTGAATCCATCTGAAACTGAAAAACTTTTGAAACAACTTAGGTTGTATAGAAAGGTAATAGGTTATACAATGGATGATATCAAAGGGATTAGCCCTTCTCTTTGTATGCACAGGATTACTGTAGAAGATGAAAGTAGGCCCACAATAGAACCACTTAGGAGATTAAATCCTAAAATGCAAGAAGTGGTTAAAAAGGAAATTTTGAAATTGCTTGATGCTGGAGTCATATATCCTGTTGATAGTAGTAAATGGGTAAGTCCTGTCCATGTGGTGCCTAAAAAGGGGGAATAACTGTGATTGAAAATGATAAACATAACTTGATTTCTACTAGGATTGTCTCTGGTTGGCGCATGTGCATTGATTATAGGAAGTTAAATAGCGCCACGAAAAAAGATCATTTTCCCCTCCCTTTTATTGATCAGATGCTTGAAAGACTTGCGAAACACTCTTATTTCTGTTATTTGGATGGGTATTCAGGTTTTCATCAAATTCCCATTCATCCATCTGATCAAGAAAAGACTACCTTCACTTGCCCTTATGGGACTTATGCTTACAGACGTATGCCTTTTGGTTTATGTAATGCACCTGCGACTTTTCAAAGGTGTATGCAAGCAATTTTTTCTGATCTTATTGAAAATGTGATGGAAGTCTTTATGGATGATTTTTCAGTGCATGGTTTGGATTTTGATAACTGTTTAACAAATTTGTGCCAAGTCTTGCAGCGTTGTGAAGAAACCAATTTGGTTCTAAATTGGGGAAAATGCCATTTTATGGTAAGAGAAGGCATAGTTCTTGGACACCTGGTGTCTGAAAGAGGTATAGAAGTTGATAAGGCTAAAGTGGAAGTAATTGAAAAATTGCCTCCACCCACAAATGTGAAAGGTATTTGGAGTTTTCTTGGACATGCAGGGTTTTACCGTAGGTTCATTAAAGATTTCTCCAAGATCACAAAACCTCTTACAACTCTTCTGGGTAAGGATATGCCTTTCAATTTTGATTCATCTTGTATGGAAGCTTTTTGCAGGATTAAGCAAGCTCTAATCTCGGCCCCCATCGTACAACCACCTGATTGGAAACTCCCGTTTGAGCTGATGTGCGATGCGAGTGATTACGCAGTGGGGGCTGTGTTGGGGCAAAGAAAGGATAAAAAGCTCCATGTAATTCATTATGTCAGCCGGACGCTAGATGATGCTCAGGTAAATTATGCCACAACTGAAAAAGAACTGTTAGCTATTGTCTTTGCTTTTGATAAATTTAGGTCTTATTTGGTAGGTTCACATGTTACTGTTTACACTGACCACTCTGCCATTAAGTATCTATTGAATAAAAAGGAAGCAAAGCCTAGATTAATTAGGTGGATTCTAATATTGCAAGATTTGACTTGGAAATTAAGGACAAGAAGGGTACTGAGAACTTGGTCGCTGACCACCTATCTAGGTTGACATCTGAAAAAGAAGAAACAGATAATATTCCCATCAATGAATCTTTTCCAGATGAGCAACTCTTGAATCTTAGTATCCAACGTGTTCCTTGGTATGCTGATTTTGTAAATTTTCTTGCATGTGGTATCTTACCTCCTGATCTTAGCTTTCAGTAAAGGAAAAAGTTTTATGCAGATGTCAAGCATTATTATTGGGATGAACCACTCCTTTTCAAGCAATGTGCAGATGGTATGATTCGGAGATGTGTTTCACAAGATGATGTCCATGCTATCTTGGATCATTGCCATTCTCTTTCCTGTGGAGGACACATGAGCACCTCTAAAACAGCCGCTAAAGTATTGCAAGCTGGGTTCTATTGGCCAAATATTTTTAAGGATGTACGTAAGTATGTTCTAACTTGTGATGCTTGCCAGAGAACAGGTAACATTGGTAAGAGACAAGAAATGCCAATGAATACAATTTTAGAAGTTGAACTGTTTGATGTATGGGGTGTTGATTTTATGGGACCTTTTCCTTCCTCTTTTGGAAATCAGTTCATATTAGTGGCGGTTGACTATGTGTCAAAATGGGTGGAAGCCATTGCTTCACCCCATTCTGATGCTAAAACTGTTATTAAACTTTTCAAGAAAATAATATTTCCAAGGTTTGGGGTCCCAAAATGTGTTATAAGTGATGGAGGGTCTCATTTTATTGAGAAAACTTTTCAGACCCTTCTAAAGAAATATGGAGTTAGGCATAAGGTTGCTACACCTTATCACCCACAAACTAGTGGACAAGTTGAGGTATCCAATCGGGAAATTAAAAATATTCTTTAAAAAGTGGTGAATACATCACGTAAGGATTGGTCTATTAAGTTAGATGATTCCTTATGGGCGTATCGAACCGCATACAAAACTCCCATTGGAACCACACCTTTTAAGCTAGTATATGGGAAGCCCTGTCATTTACCTGTTAAGCTAGAATATAAATCTTTTTGGGCTGTTAAAACTCTTAACTTTGATCATAAGGCTGCAGGTGAACAAAGATTGTTGGAATTAAATGAGCTTGAAGAACTCCGTCTAGATGCATACGAAAATGCCAGAATTTATAAAGAAAAAACCAAACAATGGCATGATCGTCACATCCAACGGAGAACATTTAATCCAGGTGATATGGTTTTACTGTTTAATTCCAGATTGAAGCTTTTTCCAGGTAAACTGAGATCCCGATGGTCGGGACCATTCAAGGTGACAAAAGTCTTTCCCTTCGGAGCTGTCGAACTATGGAGCGAGAAATCTGGTACATTTAGGGTAAATGGACAGAGAGTAAAACACTATCTGACAGGTCAACCAATACAACAAGCAAGTGACTTGGACTTGTTTAATGCTCCTGATGAGTAAATCCAAACGGTAAGAAGTCTGGCTGAAGACTTAAAACTTAGCACTGATAGGGAGGTAACCCTATAAAAAGTTGTTGTTTCATTTTATTTTTTTAAAAAAAAAAACCAACTATGTCAGATGCTGGTTTGGGGTTACTACAGGTAAGTTTTCTTATCCTTTATCATCCATTTTAACATTGAGGACAATGTCAAATTCTGGTTTGGGGTGCTAGGTAAGAAAACTTAACTGTTTTGTTTTGTTGTGTGATTGTTATATTATTCATGCATGTGTGTTTTCCTTATTTTGTTTGTAATCTTGTAATTTACCATGATTGCATGATAAATTTACTTTGAACACAAGGCTAAAGTATCTAAGGATCCTAAAATTTTGAGTAAAATTTTTCAAATTTGATTGTTTAAATGCCAAATAAATGCTTAAATGAACCTTGTGTGTGATTAAAATTTTCTTTGAAAAGACTTTCCATGGTTAGACTTGAGCCAAAATGGGTTATTTATCAAAAAAAATTTCAAAACCCATATTTTCTTGATTGAGTGAATCTCATAGTCATTAATATTCTAGAACTTGTTTTTCAACTGATTCAAAATGGTTTTTGATTATATGTCTTAGGATGATAAAGGCACAATTAGGTCTTATTCTTAAGCCTTAGAATTTTGTATAATTTGACCCCTAGTTGCTCCTTTTGAGCCTAAAAGCGAAAATTTTTCATTGAAACCTTTCATTGACTGATCTTCTCTTATTGGTGAAAAAGTTGGAAATTTAGTGGAGCAAAGAAATAAAAAAAGGACTTAAGAAAAATATGGTATTGAATGCAAAGAAAAGCAAGAAAAAGAAAAAGAAAATCAAAAGGATGATATTGAATGAATTCCAAAAAATCCATAAAAGTTCAAAAATTTGCTCTGTTAAATTTATAATGGTGATTTGAATCATTCATGACTGTTAAAGCCCTTTTGTATTCCATTTTTTTGAAATTCCTACCTTGACAATACAACCCAAGGCCACGTTACAACCTTTGAAAGACCTTTAGACTTTGACATATTTTCTATCTAAACTGTGGAGTTTCTGGTTTATTAACAAGCTTATGGTAATATTTTTTGACTATGATGATTTGAGAGATACACAAACCTTGAAACACTTGAGTGAAAATTGTGAGAAGAGTATCTCAAGTCTTGACATTGAAAATTGATTCACATAAGAAAAATAAAACTGGCATTTGAATAAATCTGTTTCTCTGTTTTGGATTCCTTAGTTTATTAAGTTTAGTGTTTTCTGTATTTTATCTTGTGAATATGGTGATTGCTTGAGGACAAGCAATGTTTTGGTTTGGGGTATTTTGATAAGTGCTTTATAATACAATAAATTAGGTCTAAATTGCTTAAGATTTTAGTCATTATCCACTGTATTTCCTTTATTTATTGCGATTTTTGCTTTCTTTCCACTCTAGTCTACTTGGGTATGTTATTTTGCAGGAATTAAGGTAATAAAGGGTCAAAAACAAGAGAAAAACGACCATAAAATGATAAAGAAACAAGAAGAACAAGCCCAAAGTAGAAAGAACTCTCTTTTTATGTTGAATTCCGACTTAGAATGTTAAAATCCGACTCAAAAATGCTGAATTCTGACTCAAAATGACCAAATCCGAGTGGGATGACTGAGAAAGGACCAAATCCGAGTAGAATTACTCAGAATGGAGCAATTCCGAGTGGAATACTACACTGTTGAAGGTAAATCCGATTGGAATGGCTCAGAATGGAGCCTTTCCGAGTGGAACGATTCAAAATGGAGCATTGCCGAGTGGAATACTTCACTGTTGGAGCCAAATTCGAGTGGAAAGTTCCCTGTCAAAGCCATTCCGAGTGATAAATGGCTGACTCGAGTGAAGGATCAATGCTAAAAAAGAATAAGTCTCGGTTTTAGGAAAATCTGATTGGAAGCTGTCCGAATGCAACAATTCCGAGTGAAAAAAAAAGAACTGAGCTTTAATAAATGCTACCCAAAGGTATTTTCCGAGTGAAAGGATTACTGATTGAAGTGAATCCGAGTGGGAATTTACTAATTGAAGTAAATCCGAGTGAAGAATGCTGACTGAAGCAGGTCTAACCAAAGAACAAGTGCTTTTCTGGGCAAAAAGCTAATTCCGAGTGAATTGATTCCGAGCAGAAGGAATGCCATTGAATGAATAAATGCTGACTAAGGAGAATCTGAGTGATTTCATTCGGAGAACAAGGCATTTCCGAGTGGTGTCTTAATCGGACAAGGTGAAATCCGACCAGGAGTGAATCACACTCGGACTGACTTTTAAGTTTCGCATTAAATCCGAGTGAAAAGTCTCCAAGGAAGATATCCGAGTGAGCTAAGGCAGAAAGCTGCACTTCTGAGCAAAACAAGGCTCGGACATAAACTTCTACCACCCAGCTTCCAGAGTCCTTCAAGTACAAGTTCTGAGTGAAAAATAAGAAGGCACTTCCGAGTGAATTCCAAAGCAAAGCTTTAACCGAGTGGTTCAAATTTAGAGACAGCCGAGTGAAAATGATTAGGAACCGATTAAATCTGAGTTGAGTGAGTCTTCAATGAACTCCATGAACCTGAGCCGAGTGAATGGTTTCAGTCGGTTCCAAGTTCTTCTGCAGTCAATTCCGACTGAATGAAAGTTGCTCTTCAGTCGATCTTCACTCGTCCTTTCATCCAGCAAACACCGGCCACAATCAACAACACTCCTCTCCACACCGTCCCCTCTCCTTTCAAAACCGACCTATACTCCACAACTCCAAACAACGGATCACTCTACACCGTCCTCAAGCCACAACACCGTCCCATTCCCTATCCGCTGTCCCTTTCTTCTTCTAATCCATCACTCTACACCGTCCTCAAGCCATAACACCGTCCCATTCCCTATCCGCTGTCCCTTTCTTCTTCTAAACACACACCGTCCTCTCCTTTCCATCCACAACACCGCCCAGACTCTTCTCTAACCAACACCGCCCAACCGTCCTCACTTCTCAACACCGTCTTATTCCCTCTTCTATCCGCTGTCCCTTTTCTCCTTTCCATCATCCACACCGCCCAGACTCCTCTCCTACCAACACCGGCTCCATCCACCACATCGTCCAGCAACTCTACTGTCCCTCATACCACCATACCTGCCACATATAAACCAACAACGCCCAACAAACCAATACCGAACAGCAAGCTTTCATTCGATCTTGTGGAATTCTAGCACCTTTCCACTCAGAATTTGACCAACTGAATAAAATCCAAGCACCGAATTATTGGAAATATTAAAATATGCAAATTGGAAACAAATTTGCACAGCTGGAACTCACATGCACCGAAAGTTTCTTCCACTTGCAAATTGAACGCGTTTTCATAGCTGGAATCCTCCATCCATTTGCCTATAAAAGCAGCAGCAACCCATCAGCAAAAACACAATCTCTTCCCATCAATTACCATCAGATTCATTTTCCTTTCTTCGTTACTTTCTCTCTTTTTCTCTTTAGTTTTCTTCTTTTCCATTTTTCTTTCTCTGTTCGTTTTTCTTCTCTTTCTTTTTATTTTCATTTCTTTCTTTTATTTTGTAAGAGTGTGAGGGCTGTAAAAGTGAGAATTTAAATTTGTAATTGGTGGAGAAATTATTGCAACAAGGAATTACAGTGGTAAATTATTCTGAGCTTTTGGAGAAACCCGTAAGTCTTTATTTTTACCATGTCTTGTATGTTTTATTTTTCCATTATTTACATAAATTTAAATTATTTCATGAGTAGCTAAATTAATTATCTTGGGATAAAAGGGGGTATGATAATATTTTATTTTAATGTTATTTTGACTTGGAATTAAATAAATTTCTGTTTTCCATTTAGTTCAATTATGTTTAATGCTTTTAGTGATTCCTAACAAGAACCTAAATGATAAAACTGTATACTTGCGGGTATATTAGTAAGTTTAGGTAATAAATAGAATCGAGAGATTTATTTTTACCGGAAAGCTTTGAACTAAACCTAAGATTTTTGAGATGCTTTTTGTGACCTCGGTAAAACCGTGAAAGTAATCAAAATTCTTTTGAGGAAATAAAAGGGATTTTCATAAAATGATAATGGGCCTTTCTGAGGATTAAGCAGCGCTTTCCATAGGTTAGGTACATTAATAGGATTCCGAGAGGAACGTATTAATTAGCTTTTGGAAAATTCGCCTTGGAAAACTTAATTCGATTCTTATTTATGAAAAGTTAAAATTCATTAACATAAAATAGAGTCTTAATCCCCCGAAATCCTAAGATATTCTCAACTCTGATTTTTAAGTGTCAAGTAAATTTTATTTTTATATTTATTCGTATTCTGTGCAATTTTAATTTGTGCTTTATTTTATAAAAATCTTAAAAATTAATTGTGTGGATAATTAAATTTCAATATGCTGGTACTTTGAACACAGTCCCTGTAGAGAACGATAATCTTTTATATTACGCGACATAACCCGTGCGCTTGCGGGCCCTGTCAAGTTTTTGGCGCCGTTGCTGGGGACTGTTGTCCCTCAAATATCGGCAATATTGAAATTCGATTAGATCATACTTGTTAATATTTTTATTGTTATTTTTCTTTTTATTTTTATTTTGGTTGTAATTTTGTATTTTGTTCTTTATTTTGTGTATCTGTTGTTGTTTTATTTTGTGATAATTTGTTTTAGTTGTCATTTATTTTATGCGACGAAGCCGTAGTGTCGATCTAAACTTAGGATTTGACCCTGAGATAGAACGTACCCTTAGAGCTTTAAGAAAATAACAAAAACAACAAAAAGAACAAAAAGAAAAACAAATGGCAGACCAACACAGACCTTTAAGAGATTTTGCTGCTCCAAGCACTAATAGAAGAGGATCCAGTATCCTCAGACCCACAGTGGAGGCTAACAATTTTGAATTGAAGCCTTCACTACTCTCAATGGTTCAACAGAACCAATTCGGAGGATTACCCTCCGAAGATCCAAATCTTCACCTTCAAATCTTTCTTGAATACTGTGACACCCTGAAGATGAACGGAGCCACCAATGATGCCATTCGCTTAAGACTTTTCCCTTTCTCCTTAAGAGATAAAGCGAGAGCGTGGTTATACTCTCTTCCTGAAGGATCCATCACGACTTGGGAACAATTGCCCAGTGCTATATATTCATCAATCATATCATTATCATCACTCCGGGATATATACCCTTTGTGGCACCCCGCAAGGTGATATATTCATCAATCATATCATTATCATCACTCCGGGATATATACCCTTTGTGGCACCCCGCAAGGTGATATATTTATCAATCATACCATCATCATCACTCCGGGATATGCCCTTCGTGGCACCCCGCAAGGTGATATATTCATCAATTATAGGGTAAAATATACACATGGTCCCTTACGTTTATCTAAAGTCTCAGTTTGGTCCCATTTATGTTTTTTGTCCCAGTTTGGTCCTATACGTTTATAAAACGCATCAAACTTTTCTCCTCTGTTAACACCGTTAGAAATTTGGACGGAAATGTGATGTGGCACTTTGAGTGACACGTGTCATGATTTGGTTGGTGACACGTGTCACAATCTGATGGGCTGAGTGATTTAGGTTGAAAATTAAAAACATTTTTCCTTCCATGGGACTTGAACTTGGCACCTTTAAGTGACAAAAGAGATTGCTTTACCACTAGGCCAAGGTGTACCTTTGTTATAAGATGATGGTTTTTTATTTATAAAACATACACTTAAGTTAATTATATGTTAAAAATGTAATTTAATTTTTTAAAATATATTTTAAAAAATATATTTAAAATATTTATCAATAACTATTAACGTATTACTAATATATTTTTAAATAAATGATATAATATATTAATATTATTTATTATTAATATAAATTATTGTAAATATAATTTTTAATGATACTTTAAAATATATATTTTAAAGAATACTTATTATTATTAAATAATTTTAAAATGTATTATAAAATAATATATTTAAATATTATTAAATATTATGTTAATAATAATTTATATTAATAAATATTATTTATTATTAATATAAATTATTGTAAATATAATTTTTCATGATATATTAAAATATATATTTTAAATAATACTTATTATTATTAAATAATTTTAAAATGTATTATAAAATAATATATTTAAATATTATTAAATATTATGTTAATAATAATTTATATTAATACTATTTATAGTATAATTTATTTAATAATATATTTTTAATAATAAATATTATTAAATATTTAAAAATTTATTTTTAAAATGTTAGATTAATATTTAATAATTTTTTAAGAAGGATTTTATTAATAATATATTTAATAAATTTATTTATTATAACTAATAATATTATACATATAATTAACTTAAGTGTATGTTTTATAAATAAAAAACAATCATCTTATTACAAAGATACACCTTGGCCTAGTGGTAAAGCAACCTTTTTTGTCACTTAAAGGTGCTAAGTTCAAGTCCCATGGAAGGCAAAATGTTTTTAATTTTCAACCTAAACCACTCAGCCCATCAGATTGTGACACGTGTCACCAACCAAATCGTGACACGTGTCACTCAAAGTGCCACATCACATTTTCGTCCAAATTTCTAACGGTGTTAACAGAGGGGAAAAGTTTGATGCGTTTTATAAACGTATAGGACCAAACTGGGACAAAAAACATAAATGGGACCAAACTGAGACTTTGGATAAACGTAGGGGACCATGTGTATATTTTACCCTCAATTATATCATCATCATCACTCTGGGATATACCCTTCATGGCACCCCGCAAGGTGATATATTTATCAATATCATAACATAATCATCACATGATATACTATTCTTAGCCTCAAAAGGTCTCAATCCACAATCAATCATTTTAGGCACCAAGTTCAAATCCATATCACAAACACATGATATTACTTTCATTCAAGTAGACATGCCACATTACATCATCATATACATTATCAACATACATGTTCTCATACATTTAGAAAATATACCCCCTCTCCTACCTCAAGAGAAGTAGACCTCTGGGGTTGATGTTCCCGCTTCGTAAGCGTTATCAAGTCCTACACCACTTGTTATAGGACCATATCAATTAATCATTCAAAAGCCATTTCAATATACACATACATAACTATGTACACATGATTCTTATCATGTGGAAACTATTTATCAATTTCATTCATTTGCCTAATTAGGCTTCGGGAATTCCTTCCCTTAAATCATAATCCATTATTACCAAGAGCTACAACCTAATTGTTAGGTTATCCCATCTATTAAGCTTTCACCAACACCTTGGTGAATTTCCCACCTATTATGACCTCAAGTCAACATCATCATCATTAAATGTCTCTACCTCATCATTTATCATATTTCCTTCATCAATAAGTGTTAATCCCACTTATATTACTCATTTCCCCCAATTTTCATAAGTTAGGGTTTTGTAAAAACCCACCTATATCATAATTGCACTTCCTCACTCATCATCTTTTAACCCCATCTTCACATACTTCATTTATTACTTATAAATATCCATATTCATTTCACCCACACCCTAGGGTTCATGCATTTGATGCTTTCCTCTCACCACCCACAAAACATTTAATACACCTCCAACCCACAACTACAAATTCCCTAAATTCCATGCATAAGAGAGTGACAAAGAGCTTACCTTGCTCCAAAACGAAAAATAGCAGTTGAGAGGGAGGATGAGGATGACAAAAATGAAGAGAAAGGAGGGAGTAGTTTCAAGCATTCATGGTCTCCTCCTTGTTCACTAAAGAAAACGAAAATTTTGAGAGGAAGGTACCACTTAATCTAGGTTTTTCTTTTGGGGAAGAAGAAGATGAGTAATGAAAAAGAAGAAGAAGAAGAAGAAGAAGAAGAAGAAGAAGAAGAAGAAAGGGAATGTGTCTACGTGAGAGAAGAAGAAGTCACGGGAATGAGAGTGAAAAATGGTGAGATTATGTTTTAATCTTTTCCTTCTCACTTAAATTCCTTCATTTTTAAATAAACAGGCTCTTAGTCCGGGCTTAATACATACTCTAAAATTATTCCGAATACATATTCAGATTCCCAATAATATTATCTACAGTCCTGACCAACGACATCTCAATCGGAGATACTTGGTCCGACACCCATATTTTATCCGGGTCAGTTTTCAACTTGTCCGGTCATAATAATTCACTAACAGTCTCTGAAAATCTTAATTAAATTATTTCTAGCATTTTGGGATATTAATCAACCCCCATCTAATTATTAAATATTCATTTCTTAATATAACTTCTATTTTTGAAAAATTCGGGGTGTGACACCAAGTACCCAATCATTTTGAGCACATGAGGTCCTATAGAACCTCCCTCTTTAAGTCTATAGCTAAATAGGGTTGAGGAAACTTCATATCTTTCTTGGTCAGCTTGACCTTGATATAGCTTCCTTAGGTTTTCGATCATATCGGAAGCCTCCATATGCTCATGTTGCTTCTAAAGCTTAGGAGACATGGTAGCCAACATAAGGCATTGGACATCTAAAACATCATCCCGATGCTTCTTATAAGCATCCTTGTTAGCTTTAGAGGTGTTTGCAGCGGGTGGTTCCGAAACTGGACTTTCCAAGACATACTGCTTTTTCTCTTGTTTGAGGAAAATCCTCAAGTTTTTATACTAGTCAAGGAAGTTAGAACCAAATAATTTTTCCTTGTCTAGGATTGATCACAACGAAAGGTTCGAAGGTGTGTTTGACGTCATGGTTATCTAAAATAGAAAATATGTGGTAAGTATCATTTTCAAAACATATTTAAATTATGGTCATTTAAATTAAATATGTCTTTGACTATTTTGATTCAAAACAAAATACCCTCCAATAATCAAAATCCTTTGGAAGATTTTCAAGTGGGCTAAGATCCATATTTTGCCAAGTGTTAAGTCAGCTTTGGCTGATCACCTAATACTTGGTTATTTAGGTAGGAATCTTTTTCCAATTGTATCTTTATACAACTCTTAGTAATTAGGTTAAGTAACCATTACTGATTATTCATCTTATGAATATTTAGCCCAATGTTTATGCCTCTAAGTTATATTTGATCCAATTGAAAACTAAGTTAAGTTAAAGCCCAATAAAATAGTTTGGATATTACCATTATCCCATCGTATCTTACTAATATAAATGATAGTACCCTGCTTTAGCAGACCCACTTTTTATTGACATTAGTGTTAACGAGTATACTTATTGGAAGGCGTTTGTAACTTAATATTATTTTGAGGGATTTTAATTTATTTTAAAATTACCATCTTTGTTAAACGCTTTTATGCAATAAAATTATCCCCAAAGCATGCAAACAAAATTGTGAGATGGTTATGGTCTTCCTAGAAGAAAAATAAATAAATAAATAAACCTAGAGGAACTATGTTGCTATGGCTTCATGAAGTCCTACTTCTTGAATCCACCATCCTCTTAGAGTCACCACTCCTTGGTTTTCTTCTAAGTCTCTACTTTGTTGGCCCGATCAAGATTACATGATTAAAGAGAAACTCGCTTTACATACGAGTGAAGGGTTGAGAAAAGAAATACAACAGAATAGAGAGAGGCATAGCACGCAGGCTGTATTTAAATAAAATAACTAAGACCATAACCATTCACCATGCAACGTGTTAATTAATTGATTATAACCCATTTAAAATCATTAAAAGAGTAATTAATTTTTAAAATGGGAAATTAAACACATGGGGTCGGTAATAAGGCGCTACGTAGAGAATGTGCGGGGGTCAAGGGGGGCCGCCCCTTGCGGGGTGCGGCGTAGTGCCTCGACCCAAAAAATTAGTACTGTAGTCAGGTTGGTTCCCAAGAAAGAGAGGTAGGTCTGATATGACTGCTTAAGTACCAAGTCTTTCCTAGCCAGAACGTCCCTCTAACCATTAACAGCTCTAAAATTTCGGCTAGGGTTTCAACCATTTTGAAACCCTAATTCCTTAATGCGAATGCTTCACAACACAGCCGTTAAGGCACATGGAGGCAGCATCGTCTAGGGTTTCAAAACCTAGAATTCAACTTGCGCCAATGCCAACATGCAATGCCTTTCCATGATAGCCGTCTAGGTTTCAACTCTTGAACCCTAGTTTAAGGAACGGCCAAGGTTTAACACTTAAACCTTATCACTCAACGCCCCATAACATGAACCATTCATGTTCAAAATCAACTCAATTGATTCATAATTTGTACGAAGACCATCATATGAGTAAAAATACATATCAAATATGAAAATTGCATAAACTCATACATCATACAAATTTAAATGGATACAACATGCATACTAAAACTGAGAAACTCTATAACATGCATCATATACAATTTATAAAGAATAACTCAAAAACATATGTATCTTGCCAAAACAGAGGTCATACCATAAATGATTAATCATTGTAATAATATGTATCACATGCGATAACCCAAAATAGCAACATAATAATGCTTGTTCATTTTTGAATCATAGTTTCACAAAACATTTTCACAAAACAAAAATGCAAAGCATCAAACAAGAGACGATTTCGTAAATCATATTTTCTAAAAGCTCTTGCAAATGAAAACATATCATCATGAAACACAAACAAATGTCCAAAACACGGTTTTGCAACCATGCTCTGATACCACTATTAGGGAATCCCTAGTACATGACCGGCAGAAAAATAAGGATTCCCATAGGATTTACAAAGAATCGTGTTTCAAAGCATAAGACAAACACACAAAAAAAATCATTTTTTAGGATTACCTCTTGAAGAACACTAAAGCAGTCATAGCCTCATCCTTTAGGAGTCCACACGAGCACTCCCACCAGAATCACAATATTTGCCAACTGCTAGTTTGACGACGTGTAGCTCTTGCAACTTTTACGAATTTGTGTCTCCCTTTAATGAACGGCCTATGAGCATCTTATGCTCTATTTTTCAGTTTGACCTAATTTGTTCTCTCTAAAGAGTGGACTCCTTACTCATTCTAAATGAGTTAGGCTCAATAGCTTTATTTTAGTCCAACTAAAATAAAACAAAACATTTTCTGATGGGCTTACTCTATGTGTGTGACCCTATAGGTAAAATACCGGGTCATATTAATAATACATTATTTTATTATTAATATAAAATAAGAGTGGCATCTAGCAATGCATTATTATGTCTGAATATTATTTAATATCAACATAACCCATAAGTGATAATTATTTTATATGTTTGTTTCTTTTGTCACGATATCCTAATTGGGCCCAAGGCATGGTCGCGTCATCCTTGTATGGCCTAATTTATTTTACTTGATACCGGAGTAGACTTGATCCAAATAAATATTTAATATTTATTCTTTCTAGCATGGCCATGCGTTTCCTTAGTTTTACTCCATCAAATGGCCTATAGATATCACTCCTGCCATATAGGAGAGACAAATCTCATCTACATCACTTACATCCCTCTGCATAATTTGTTCATTGCTTAATCACAACCTTTATAGTCCTCTTATTACAGAAGATGTTTAATTGTATTAAAACAACAAACTCTTCATGTAGGAATCGTAGTGACTTCAGGTTAAAGGACTACATATACCATTATCACATTGAGAATCGTTTATGACATTCATGTAATGATCCATGCAACGTTCTCATAGTGGGTCTGTCCAGTACATCATTACTCTTAATGTGTACCCGTGTAAAGATTTGATATCATCCATATCTATGATCTGTGAGATCAGGTCATCAGTATACTCACACACTAGTCTCAATGTATTTACATGTCCCTGTGTAAATACTTGACTAGGGACATTTTAGGAATAGCTTGAAATGCAATGCTTTGCAAATCCTATAGGAATCCTTGTATTTCCACTGCTAATGCACTAGGGATTCCCTAACAATTAAATCAAGAGTGATCCTTGGACAATCGATCTCATGATTGTCAACAAGGAATAGCGGAAGTGCGCAATTAATTCATGAAGGGTGAATAGAAATGAGGGAAGGTTTCAAAGTATCCCAATTAGATGTTAAAACCTGTTAATTATATGCATATGTTGTTGTATAATAACTTCATGACCAAACAATGCCAATCATACCCCAAAACAGGGGAATATGTGTGAAAATAGGGCCATGAATCGATTCAAGAACCCCATGAATTGATTCAGACACTTCTGGAGTTCTAAACAGTGAAAACAAGACCCTTTGAATCGATTCAAGCTCGTATAAATCGATTCAAACATTCCTGGACGTCATGAATAGTGGTTCCAGTGAGCTTTGAATTGATTCATTCAAGAGATTGAATCGATTCAAGTTGTTCTGGATTCAGGAACAGTAAAAACAGTGTGCCTTGAATCGATTCATGTAAAGCTTGAATCAATTCAATACAGCACAGAGGCCATTTTTATGTAGAAAATTCATATTTTTAGACTTCTAGCCCCCTAACTTTTCATATGAGTTCCAATGCCTACCAAATTTTGACACTAGCTTATTCACATCATTTATGGCGTGTGGCCACCGGCCGCACTCAAAAATTCCCAAAAACGAGAGAGTTATACGCATAATTGAATTTCACTCATTTTGAGGTATTTTTGTGCAACTCAAGGACCTATTCTCAATAAAATTGGTCCATTCTAATTTCTACAAGTCACATATCATGAATTTAAGCTATTGGAATCATTACATGCCATCAAAATCTCATAAAACTCATTTTGACCGTATTGGTTCCTCAATTATGCATAAACCATGAAAATTCATCATATACTTCATGCCAAAACCATTCATTCAACATTCTAATACCCTACTTACATGCTTATTCATACACAAGACTCATGTGCATTGTTAATAAACATAAACCTCATAACATCAACATTCACCCATTAACATGGCATATGATCCTTCAATTTACAATCAACATCATCCATTGTTAGGGTCATTACTAAAAACTAGCCATTCAAAACATATAGGTCTAATTTTTACACATGACCCATAAATCAATATTCATGACCAATCAATTATCATATACAAAATAAAGATCTACACTTATCAAGCAATTTACAAAAGAAGCTAGTCAAGGCTCACACTTTCTTTCCATATTTACCTTCATCCTAGCTCACCCTCCAAAAGAGTAAGATTTTCATCATACCTACATCAAACTTTAAAATAGAAACTAGGAGGTGAGTAACATATACCAAATGATTCAAAATCATACATTATGATGAAACATATACATATATTTCTCAAGAAACATTATAAGCTTCATTTACACATCATCACATTCAAATTTAACATCATACCCATCCAAATCATTATATTCATAACTCACACATCAAATCATGGCATTCTTAATAAAGGTCATCACATATTCAATGTTAGTACCATAACTTTCTTTCACTTTATTTAACAATCATCCATCACCATAATGGGCTACCAACTAGGCATATCTCTGGCTATATGCAAATGATCTTATAGCTAATGCATATGCACAAAGGAATTAATAACAATTGTGGATCTGACTATGGAAAATAATATCATATCAAATATGGGTCAAGCATAGGTGTGCTACTATGCCCCCACTGTAGTAGTAAAAGTGTACACTTATATCTCAAATTATGTATGCTCAATATTACTCTTTTACTGGTACTAAACCGTTATTGCCCTTTTGTAGCACTAGTCACCCCGTGACTTGCGGACCACTTACCTAGCCTTACTTGCCACAAGTGCTACGGGCCTCTCCTAAACACACATTGAGAGAGTCGTGCCCTGTCGGACACTGAGGTAACTTACTTGACTCAGAGCCACCCGCCCACTTGGCCTGCCATATAGGGTGCCTCGCCACCAATCTAAGGGCAGCTTCATGATTCCTAGAATCACTAGCGATCAACAACAATTTACCCGTGCACTGGGTCGCTCTCCTACTGGGCCTGCCTATTGGAACCACTAACATTCCATATAAGCAACGAATGATACAAATCAAATGCATTCTCACACTATGCATCCTAAATGCCACTCCACCATCAACAATTCATCCTCAACACTTTAGTGGAACTCTAGGTTCTCATGATTCTCAACCTTCACCAGCATTTATTGGATTTCATACATATACTAGTTAGTGGCAATCATAAATCATTAATTCACATATCATGGGATGTTCAATAACAATGTAATCAATACAATCATGGTTCCAAACCCTTACAACAACTCTCATTAATCATGAGTTAATTCAACATCATATTCATCATCCCACAAACATAAGCCACATAACACCATTCACTCTAAATGCATTTTCAATCAAGTAATCATCAATTCATTCATCCAAGCTAATTAGCATAACATAATCATATACACACATCACTAATGGATGAAATCAAGCATTTAGAGATGTTACCCCCTCCTACCTCAAGGGAAGTAGAAATCAACGTGGTCCGATGGTCCCGCCTCGTCGATAGGGTCGTTTCTTACATTATGCCATATACCACACAATTAATTTTTATTTCAACTTCCAAGATTCAAGTTATGTTTATTTCTTGGTGTTTTATACTATTTCAATTCTCAACCTCATTTATTTCATTCAATCAACCACAACCACTATTGTTTGGTGTCTTCACTCATTATTATGCAATTAAAGCTAAACCCATTCTTGGGTTTCCACATTAATGGCTTCCACCAAACATTATCAATCATTCACCATTATTAATTATTATTACCCATCCCAAATAACATCTATCATCAATAATAAATGCACATTACCCATATTTCTTATTTCCCCTAAATTATAAGGTTAGGGTTTCATTAAAAACCTAACAACCATCATTTATGTTCATCATTTTTCCATCATCTTCATGCCATTTTCGTGTACCACTCAAGGCCCTCATAAAACTCACATTAAATAAACCCCACCTTAGGGTTTTTCATCATAAATGCCTCCCCCAAAGCAACCCACATGCATTTCCCTCTCAAAAACCATAATAACCCCAAAACCTAGGGCTAGAGCTCAAGAGAAATAGAGAGGAAATCTTACCTCAATCCAAGCAAAGAGCTCCAAGAATGGGAGATAAGGAATGCGAAAATGAAGGGTAAGAAGGAGTTCCAATCATAAGTTTCACCTTCTTGCTTGTTGAGAAGAACAAAAATGGAAAGTGGGAGCAAAGGCACACCCCACACTTTGTGGATTTTTTGAAGAAGAAGAAGAAGATGATGATGATGATGGGAGATGAAGAGATGAAGAAGAAAAGTGTTTGCCTTAGAGGGAAAAGGGTCACGTAAAAATAAGAGGGAGGAGAAGAGAGTTGGTGTTTTATTTTAACCCCTCATTAAAATTTTCTCGTTTTATAACTTACAGGATCTCCGTTCGGGCATAATACTTCATCTAAAAATTATTCTGAATACATATCCGGACTCCCAATAATATTCTTAATAGCCCTGACCAGTAGCACCTCAATCAGAGATACTTCGTCTGACACCTATATTTTAATCGGGTATATATTTTTAGCTCATAAAGCCTTAATAATTCATAAGCAACCCCCCAAAACCTTACTTTAATTATTTTCAACATTTTGGTACATTAATTAATCCTGGGCAATTATTTAATATTTATTCCCAATATTTCATCATTTATATAAAATTAGGGATGTTACAATCCACCCCACCTTAAAAGAAATTTCGTTTTACCAACCTAATTCGAATATCTCAGGGTGTCGCTTCCACATATCATCCTCACGCTCCCACGTGGTAGTTACCATATCTACGTGCTTCCAAGATACCTTCACCAAAAGGATCAACTTGGTCCGTAATTTCTTGGCAGAACTCTCCACAATAGTAGCGGACACTAGAGGAATAAATAAATTCTCGCTGATTTCAACATCATCAAGGGCAACCACATGTGTAGGATCATGCACATACTTCCTCAGTTGCGATACATGGAACACATTGTGCAAATTTGATAAATACAGAGGGAGAGCAATCCTATATGCTAACTCACCAATCCTTTCGAGGATTTCAAACGGTCCAATGAACTTCAGACTTAATTTCTTGCTCTTCAAAGCTCTTCCAACGCCCTTATCTTGGGATACTCTCAAAAACACATGATCGCTAACTTGAAACTCAAGTGGCTTTCGTCGCTTATCATAATAGCTCTTCTGACGATCTTGGGCAATTTTCATCTTTTATTATATCATCTTGATTTGTTCATTTGTCTCTGTAATCAACTCCGACCCTAAAGCCAAGTTCTCACCAGTTTCAAGCCAAACACAACGGAGTTCTACATTTCAGACCATACAAAGCTTCATAGGGAGCCATACTAATAGTACTATGATAAATATTATTGTACGTGAACTCAATCAATGGCGGGAATCTCTCCCAACAACCCCTATGCTCCAACACACAAGCCCGCAACAAATATTCAAGGCTTTAAATTGTTTGCTCAGATTGTCCATCTATTTGTAGATGATAAGTCAAACTAAGCTTGAGCTTAGAACCCAGTTCTTTATACGAGCTTCCCCAAAATCGGGAAGTGAACCGCGGGTCGCCATTCGACGCAATACTCGAAGGCACACCATGTAGCCTAACAATCACCTTAACATATAATTATGCCAATTTCTCTAAAGGACTCTTGATGTTCATAGGTAAGAAGTGAGCACACTTCGTTAATCTATCAACAATCACCGATATTGCATCATTTATAGTACGTGTCTTGGGCAACCCAGAAACAAAGTCTATAGCAATGTCATCCCACTTCTAGACAGGGATATCAAGAGGTCTCAAATAGCCAGATGGTTTCTGATGCTCAACCTTAGCCTTTTGACAAGTAGGGCAAGATGCTACAAAATTCGCCACATCACGCTTCATACCAGGCCATTAAAAATTCTTCTTCAAATCTTGATACATTTTGTAGAACCAGGATGAATGCTCAACAGACTTTTGTTAGCTTCTTTAAGTACCAGTCTTTTCAAATATGAAACATAAATTTGGCCCTTTACACACCAAATACCATCATGACCTTTCGTCAAAAACAAATTCTTCCCATTAGCTTGAGCTTCTTTCATCTCAATCAAATACTCATCCTTCAGTTGTTGCAATTTCATGGTTTCAAGGAACACATTAGCAACCGCCAACACCTCAAGGGACATCTTCTTTGGGGTATATAATTCTGCACCTACATTCAAGTTTCTAAATTGCTCAATTAGCTCCATCTCTTTCACCATCATTACAGAAACATGGAACGACTTCTGACTCAAGGCATCGGTAACCATATTTGCCTTCCCGAGATGGTATCTCAAATCAAACTCATAATCTTTAAGAAATTCCATCCATCATTGTTGGCATACATTGAGCTCCTTCTGATCAAATAGGTATTTAAGACTCTTGTGATCACTAAAGACCATAAACTCTGAGTCGTACAAGTAGTATCGCGATAACTTCAAAGTAAACACAACCGCCACCAACTCAAGATCATGTGTGGGATAATTAACCTCATGCGGCAACAACTGTCTTGACGCATAGGCTATCACACGCTCACTTTGCATCAACACGCAACCAAGACCAAGCTTAGAAGCGTCACGGTACACCACAAAATCATCCAACAAATCGGGTAAAGCCAACACTGGAGGAGAGGTGAGTCTAACCTTCAACTCTTGGAAACTTCTCTCACAATCAAGACTCAACACAAATGGTTAATTTTTATGAGTCAATTTTGTCAATGGCAAAGCCAGACGAGAGAAACCCTCAATAAATCTCTGGTAATAACCAGTAAGACTAAGAAAACTCCTTATTTCGGTCACGGGTGTTGGTCTTTCCCAAGCCATCACGGCTTCAATCTTTGATGGATCAAGAGCAACACCATCTTTAGAGATGACATGTCCAAGGAATTAGACCTCGAATAACCAAAATTCATACTTAGAGAGCTTCACATATAACTCTTTCTCATGAAGGACATTCAACACAAGACAAAGATGTTCTTCATGTTCTTCATGACTCTTCGAATAGACAAGGGGATCACGTAAATTTGTGAGTCCCATGTCACAATAAACAAAGAGCATGGAGCGCCCTAGAGGAGACAAAACCCTGGAAGGACATATCCAGAATGTGGCAAAGACATTGGATTATAATGAAGGCATAGTGGAGACCCCTGGGACGGAATTAAGAAGCTAAGCCATAGTACGCGCAGACCCCAGGGATGAAGTTATAAGGCAGTTGCGTCAGGAGATACAGGTGCTATAAAGAGAAAATCGAAGTGGTGACCAAAGGCAACCAGAAAATCCTTATCAGCAGGAGAGGTCTCTAATGTACACGTATGATGAGGAAGAGTCTACGCATAGGACGGAAGAAATAAGCAACCAAAGAAGGGCGGTGCATCATGATAGAGGGGGAGAATATTGGTTCAAAATCCCATTCACTAGAAGGTTGATGAGTGTCCCAATCCCAAGACACCTCCAAACCCCGCAGCCGCTGTCAATTGGGAAGTACATTGGGGAGTTAGACCCCGGTAGCCACCTAGATGCCTATGTGAATGAGTCTCTATTCCTAGGTGCTGAGGAGGACGTTATGTGCAAGATGGTTCCAAGAACGTTATCTGTTGAAGCTTTGGGGTGGTTTAAGAGTTTGCCTAGTGGGTTGATAGATTCTTGGGATGATATGGGCCTGTATTCCATAATATTTCATGGTGTCTAGAGATATGCCAAAGACTTCACACACTGGCGCAGATTAGATAAGAAGCGGGGGAAAGTTTAAGGGATTTCTTGAAGAGGTTCTATAAGGAGGCCGCGCTAGTTCCGGGGTTGACAAAAGAAATACAAATACACATCACGGTGGAAGCTTTACAACCTTGGTCACCTTTTGTGCTATCCTTGGCAAAAAGACCACCCCAGATGATGGAAGAATTTAGAAGCAAGACAGCAAAGTATGTAGGGAGAGAGATGCACTTGGCGGCTGCGAAGTAAAGGAGTGCGGAGACAGAAGTGAGGAGAACAAATAAAAAAGAAGTCAGGCTAAAAAGAAGGGGAGCCGGAAGGGACACATTCCCAAGACCGCGAGAAGGAAAGAGCATGAACATAGTACAATATACCCCGTTGGCCGTACGACCTAGCCAAATCCTACGGGAGATCGGATTGAGAGGGATGATGGTATACGGGTACTTCCGAACTCGTCTTTCATCTACAGACATTAGGTCGCTAAATCCAATAGTTCGATGTCTGGGCAACAGCCACTCATCTTTGGTTGCAGCTTCGGCTGAAGCCTATGCTTTCAGTTCAGTTCCATTCCTTGGTTCTCTGGTTGATTGCCTAGCCCGCGTTACACCTTAAAAAGCTTTGGAACGGCAGTTTCACTTACTTCTCACGGACAACTTCTTACCTGTATTCCTTCTCCTACTAGCCTAGGCTTGGCCTAAAAAATCATGCAAAAATTTAACTGCTTAGTTTTGTCATATTTTTATGGGCTAACCTTCAAATTGGGCTAAAAATTCATCCTTGGACAAAATCTACCCTTTCTCTTAGAGAAATCCAATGAAACTTCAAGGACAACCCTACACTTCCTTTCAAAGCGTGGTGGTAAACAATTACGTAAAAGTTTAACCACTTGGTTTGGTTATATTTTCGTGGGCTATAGCCTTCAAATTTGGCTAAAAATTCATCGTTGGAAAAAATCTGCCCCTTCTCTTAGAGAAATCCGACGAAACTTCAAGGACAACCCTATATTCCCTTCCGAAGCATGGCCGTAACAAATTATGCAAAAATTTAACCGCTTGGGTTTATCATATTTTCGTGGGCTATAGCCTTTAAATTTGGCTAAAAATTCATCGTTGTAGAAAATCTACCATTTCCCTTAGAGAAATCTGACGAAAGGTAAGGGATATCCCTACAATGCCTTTCTAAGGTTGGCCGTAACAAATCATGGAAAAATCACCTCACTCGGTTTTGTCATATTTTTATAGGCTATAACCTTCAAATTTGACTAAAAATTCATCGTTGGTGAAAATTTTCCCCTTCCCATGTAAAAATCTGATAAAACTTCAGGGAACACCCTACAATGCCTTTCTAAGCTTAGCCAAAAATAATTATGCAAAAATTCAACCACTTGGTTTTGTCATATTTTCATGGGCTAGCCTTTAAATTTATCTAAAAATTCATCGTTAGTGAAAATCTGCCCTTTCCCTTGGAGAAATCTGATGAAACTTCAAGGACAACCCTACAATGCCTTTCTAAGCATTGCCATAAAAAATCATAAAACATTCAACCATTTTGTTTTGTCATATTTTCGTATAGCCTTAGAACTTAGCTAAAAATTCATCATTGGACAAAAATTGCCCTTTGTCTTAAAGAAATCCAACTGATGCTAAAATCCCGAGTCATCAAATTGGTGTGAAAATCTTTGTTTAAAAATTGTGACTCTCAGATTTATACCGTGGCAAGCGCACCAGTCGTTAAATTGTAATATATTGATTGTCTCACAGGGATTGCGGTAAATACTTCAATCTCAGACTAGTACAAGCTGAACCAACAAAAGACGTAGGAATTTCATTTGGTTTTTGGTTGTTTTAGTGTTTAATAGTTGTTTTTGTATTTCCAGAAATAGAGTTAAAATGAAATGTGAAAGGTGATTAATAGAAAACAGGTCAGGATTGCTTCGGTTCACAAATTCATCAAAAAACATGCAATTAAAGTATAATCAAACTTCATAATCCATAGGACAATCCGCTTGTGGCTATTCCCTAATTCCTTAGGTGAAAAACACTAATCCTTAAGCATCGAACCTTAATTCCTTAAGTGCTCAATTAACCTAAGAATCTAATGCGAAATTAGAGGTTGAACTCTAGCTATTCACCTAAATTGATTAGGCCTGAACTAGTTAGAAAGCTGGAAGTTACCTAAGCTTCAACCATGATTCCTCACTAGCGAAGTTCTTCATCAGTTCTGGATTTGTCAATCCAGCGATTTGGATCCACTCCCCAGCTTGTTTGCCTCAGGATCTAGCAGTTGATTTCCTCGCTCACAGCTTCAAGACTCCATTGCTAACCTTCGCAATCCCAACCTTAGGGATTTAGAACTCCATTGACTTCGGTTCCATCGAAGGATTGTGGAACGTCATGGAGGAGAGGATTTAGAGAGAGAAAATGCGTAGTGAGATGTTCGAAGTTGTGAATGAATTATGTTCTATGTATTCTATGTGAATCTGTCTCTGTCTCTTATAGAATATGTACAAACATATATATAGGCATCTACCTACTAACTAACTTAACTGATAACTTAGAAAACTTAAGTTAACGACTAAACTAACTAGCTACATAATTTACATAATAAGCAACTAATTACAGCTCAGATCTTAGCAAGTTACAGCTCATCCTTAGCTAATCACAGCACAGCACCAACTAATAACAGCTTACTACTTAAATTAGTAAGGTGCAGCAGTAGGAGAGAAGGCAGCAGGAAACAACACTGGTGCCGAGTGGATTCTGGAGGGAACAATCGCTGTTTTAAATATCAGCCTTTTCGCTTGAGCAAACTGGGTTCTCGCTTGGGCGAACTTGAGATATGTACTGCAGTGTTACTTTCTCGCTTAAGCGTTATGGATAAGCTTGGGCGAAGGAATGATGTTTTGAGGTCACGCTTGAGCGTAAGCTTGCTTGCTTGAGCGAACTTTGACCCTCGCTTGAGCGAATTTTACTCTCACTAGAGTGAATTGATTATTCAATCGGCTCTATGAAATTGACACTCGGGTTCTTCTTTTTATTTCAATCGGTTCCCTGTTCTATTTTAGAGTCGGTATCTTAGAAGTCTTTCAAGTCAGATTTTCATTAATTCCTCCTAGTCAACCTTTTGAGAAGTCTTTTCAGTCGGCCTCTTTGAAGTCTCGGTCAGTTTGGGCTCTTGAACTCTTTTTAGTCGGATTTGTGAAATATCACTCGGATTTTCCAAATCTCACTCGGCTTTTTCCTTTCAGCTTCAGCAATTCTTTTCCTGCACAAATAAACAACTAATTTGCCCAGCGTTTGTATGCTGGCTGGTTAATGGAATTACAAATAATCATAAACTCTTAATTAATTAATGTTTTTAACCATTTTCTTACATAAATAAAACACTTTTGAAATAATTAAATAAATTATAAATTGTTAGTAATTAGTTAAATAATAAGGCAAAACTAATCACTAAATGATGAATTAGGTCAAATAAAAGGCAGAATAATTAAGTCTTTTCAAGACTTATTACATCCCCAAACTTAAAACTTGCTTGTCCTCAAGCAACTATTCAGATTATTTAACTAACAAGCTGTTATTTAACACAATCAACCTTTCCTTAACTTAGTTCATGCTATAATTATTGAATACCGACCATGCTTTCTTTTCACAATTTCTAAAAGTATAATAACTTACACCTCCTTTGGGAGACAAGCTGCTGATGCTTTCCTCACTGGTCGGTGTTTAACTCTTCTCTCGGTGTATAGGGTAAATAGAATGCACTCATCACCTGCATACTTGTTAGATAAACATAGGCTTGTAACAGTTCTAAACGTCATGCCATATGCCATCACAATCAGATCAGTAAGGGCTTTTTAAGCTTATAATGGGGCTGGGCTATAGGCTCAATTATTGTTTTTCGAGTGAATGTCGGGTTACAAGATGTGTCCGCTGATGCCTTGACTCAATTTTTAACTTAACTGCCTCTACTTAGCAAGCTCCATTATTTTCCGAGTGAATGCTAACTTAATAACTTACGGTGCTTTGTACCTTCTTTTTCCTTCAGTCCTTCAGACTTTTCCTTTTCTTTCTTCTTTTCCATCTTTTTCCTTGCTGATTTTTTCCTTTTTCTTCCCAGTTTTTCTATTTTTCTATTTTCCCTTCATTTCTCTATTTATTCATCTAGAACCAAGGTCGGAGTGTGTCCTTAATTGATGCTAGGCACACTCTTCATCCCCAAACTTAGAACTTGCTAGTCCCTAGCAATAAGTAAGACTGAGCAACTCATCAGTAGAACATCCAAGGGTTAATCAGTCAATTTTTTCGAGATAAAAAGGCTTGTAACGTTAGGTGAATAAATAGAATAAAAGGGTCTCAGACTCAAACATAATTTTTAGGTCAAAGGATAATTAAATATATTAGGAAGGCTACTTTTTGGCCCTGGCTAAATTAACAAAGAAGGCCTTCATCATTTCCAATTGGCTGGCATACAATCAATTAGCAAGTACTGAAGCAAATTCTGTCTCACTAACTAGCATGCAGGTTCACTCGGAAAAGGATAAAACAGGCTCAAAAGCTACGAATATAATAGTTAATTAGCCAGTCATGTCCCCAAACTTAATGTAAGATCATACATTCAGATTGCTAACTAGCATGCCGAGTAAACATTTAATTAATGATGAAAAATAGTTATGGGTAGAGATCATGAGTTAAAGAAAACCGATCAGTTAATTTATCCGACTAAGCTTAAGAATTAGCAAACTTTAAATTATTAAGATGGATTTGAAATTAAACAATAAGCATATTTTAGCAATTAATAAGTCAGAATATCACTTAAGGAGTGAGTTAGAAAAATACTTCCCTTTTTACCTGAATGGTTGTAAATGGGAAACACGTGGTTGGATTGGGATGCATGAATTTACTGATACAACCGAAAAACAGAATAAAATAAACAATTTTAACTAAGAAAGAAAATTTCAATACTACTAAAATAAAAGCGAATTCATTATTCAGGAAACAGTTAAAATAATGTCACGTTAATTACATAAAAACATCATAATAACACGTAGCAACAACTCAAGCATCCTGATCTTCATTCTCTTTGTCCTGTTGGGAAGATGGTGGGGAATCAGCTGCTCGGGATACATCCTCTGAGGGAATTGTGAATCCAATGAAAGCCAACCATGCATCTCTGTTAGGCAGAGCTCCCATTTCTACTGTGTGTTCTACCCTCAATTTCGTGGCAATCTTCCTGAGCATGAGATCGTGGTTCAAGACCCGATCATAAATTCCAAGTTGCATATTCTTCATGACCTGCAATTCCTACAACACTATAGAAATGTCAGAAGAAGAAGAACCGGCTCCTGCAGATTGCCTGGGACATTCGGTCTCTCTGGTTTTAAACTTTATATCATAGTTTTCAGCAGCCTTAACACTTTCAACTTCTAGCGATTCGTTCTTCTCAACTGCAGGGGATGCATTCCTCTGAACCAAAAGAGATGCATTCCTTTCAGCTTGACTTTGACTGGGTGCATGTTCAGAAGAATCAGATATACTTATGGTTGCTACTTCCTTTTCGTTATCTGTTTGCTTTCTTCTCACACTTCCTTCTGCAAAATTTGGTCTAGGTTTTTGCAGGAGTCTCTGTGATCTTCTTTTCATGGTTAATGTTAAAAGAATGTTGATAAACAACCTAAATGAAAAATAAGTACCAAAATCCAAAAGAAACACAACAAACCAAAAATGTGAGGTGCATGGCTATGAACAGTGGAAGAATATTAACAAAGAAGCAAGAAAATACTAAGTGTAACATCCCGATTTTTAATTTAATTACCGATTGAGACTAAGCCATTAATTAAGGGTTAACTGCAGAATTGGGATTAATGAATAATTAAACTAATTGCTGATTGGTTAGAAAATGATTGAATAAATAATAATAATAATAATAATAATAATGCCAGGCGAAAGGACGCATGTGCCCCTAGGAGTATAAGACAACCTCAGCTCTCTTTTTCCTTCATTAATTCACGCTGGTCAGCTCCTCTGTGCGTGCGTCTGGTCTCCTCCTCCCCTGTTTTCTCTTCTTCCCTCTCAATCACGTTGAACAGTGAGAGAGTCGAGAGCTTCTGGAGGAACATCAATGCGGCTCTGTCCCACTCCCTGTCCTCTTCTTCCCCCTCCTTCTTCTTCCACTTAAAGCTGTTAGTGTCTCAATTGGAAGGCTGTGCTGGGAAGTGCCTTGGAGCCGTGGAGGAGACGAACCCGTTGGAGGAAAGAACAACTCTGACCCATGATCAACGCTGAGTTCAAAGGCTGGTGGAGAAGGAGTAACAGAAGGGTGATCGGTCAGCACTGCAACACGAGGAGTCTCCGAACCCCGACAGCAGGTAGGGGGCACTTTGCATATCAAGTGTATGGCTTATGACCGGGTCCTGGGTGCTTGCTTTAATGTGATACGTTGTGTGAAATATGTAGATCGATGTGTTGTGATTGAGCGATTGTGCATGCAACTCCAGGATGGGGGTATCTGTGAGTGGTTGAAGGTTGTGTAACTCCGTTCTTGAGTGCTTGTTAATGTAACACCCTAATTTTTAATAAATAATAAATCCAAAAATAGGAAAAAAAATTTTCACAAATCAACCACTGGTCAAACGGCATAGAAAAAGAAGGGAGAAGGCAAGGGAAATAAAAGAGCATTCACACTTATAGCAGTCAGCGAAAGGACAAGGCTGGAACCGACCCATTCGGTTCAGCAAAACACATCAACGCCTAGGTGAAATCCATGACAACTCTGACTCAGTCAAGCGAGGTTCAACGCCGCCTGAGCAAGAGGTGACAGTGCAACAATGTAAAAGGAGATCCTCAAGCGAAGCTCAACACCAGCCTTTACTCGCTTCAGCGTAATCCCACATGCTTGGGCGAAACAGCTCCATTCGCTCGGGCGAGGCACGATCCGCTTAAGCGATGCCAACACAAAGGCCTCTCCAAACACACACTCGCTGGAGCTAAGTCTAATTCGCTGGGGCGAACACAGGTACAAGGTAATTTCTTAATCGGATATGGACAAAGGTTCACTCGGCAAATCCTCACGCTCGTACTTCACTCGGGAAATCAGGTAGTTAAGTCCCACTTGGACTTATTCGAAAACCCAACCACTCAGAATACCAATCCTCACTCGGACTTTACATCTTTCATTCGGATTACCAATACCTTACACTTAGGATTCAATCCACTCTAAACCACTATTCGAACTCCTCTCTCAGAAGGGAATCACTCGAGGTTTTCACTCGGGAAATACAAACTCTTCCTCACTCGGGGTTTATTTATGATTTTTGCTTGGAGTCACATAACATATTCACTCGGAAAAGCCACCCAGAAATCTTCACTCAGAACCACTAACTTAACATAATTTCACTCCTCAATGGCCCTTGAGTCATTTAGCAACATTTCCCAGTCGGAAAACGCATCAAATCAGTACGAAGCACATACATATGAATACATGATCACAGAAACATAAATCTGCTAACAAATCCAGTCTACCGACCCATAGACATGTAACCACACACTCGGAATACCCATTATCTTGATATTATGCATTTACCAATACTTATGAATACCATACAAGTGACACCATGACTATTCAATCTTTATAAGTGAATATATTTAATCGTCGTTTTACATAAGAGCCGGCCAAGGCTACACGGACAAAACATAATAATGCAATACAAGTGCTCAACAGTCGGAGTGCACCACACTCGGACTTGAAACCCTATCATCATTTCCGAGTACGACCTGCACACTGAAAAATGGTGTAGGGGTGAGCATCTTAGATATTAAATGATAGATACCGACTCAGGCTGTCCCACAATCAAACAGCAAAATACATATCCACGCAATTAGACATAGCAACGAGTAAGGTCAAGCATTATCAATCAACCAAGACACACATGGAACACTTACCGATCGAAATTCGTCAGTTGCCACTCGGCCAGGTGCACATACACAGCCAATAACATTAGTATAACAGCAATCAACAACATGATATTACCAACGAATCAGAACGCACGTATTCAACACTTTCCGGTCGGAATCTAACAGTTCTCACTCGGCTATACACGCATGACATTTCAATGACATTAACACATATTCATGGAGCAAACTTCAATTAGCATCAATTGCGTATACACACAGAATACTCTCTCGGTTATATCCATTCATCATCTCCTTAACATCATCACACGCATAGTCAAATTTCAGTCAGCATCAGCAATACATATATACAGAGTATTTCACTCGGATATACACATTCATCCTTTCATTAACACTATCACATGCATAATCAATTCCAAACAATATCAATTAGTCAATACACACATAGCATTTCACTCGATTATAAACATACATCATCTCACTAACACCTTCGCATGCACAACCAATTCCAAACATTGTCAACAGTTAATAAGCACATATTATTTCACTCGGTTCCGCATTCATGTGTATCGGTTTAGACGTTGCAACGTAGGCTCTCAGCCTTTTTATACATAGCTCTCAGCTATCAAATCAGCTCCCAGCTACTTAGCCGTTTTACAGGTACCCAACCGTGTGCCCACAGGTGACACCAGCGCTCTCAGCGCCAACAGAGGTGTTCACAGGCAGCCCGAGTCCCACTCAAGGGCTACCTTGAGGCCCACTCAAGGATTTCATAGCGTCCCACGCTTTAAAAACCGATGGTAGTGTCCCACACTATGTGCTCTCAGCACAAACACATCCCATGCGCCACACGCGGATTCATCACACACACAGAGTTCATATACACAGCCATACATGTATCTCATGCAATCGGCATCATACATCATCAGCATTCAAACGGAACATGCATCTCATGCAATCAATGCTGGACATTAACAGTACTCAAGAACACATGCATCTCATGCAGTCGGTGTTACACATTCTCAGAACTCAATAGAATATGCATCTCATGTAATCAGTGCTAGGCATTAACAGTATTCCATAACACATGCATCTCATGCAGTCGACATTATACATCATCAGCATTCAATAATACACACATCTCACGTGACTAGTATAACACATCAACAGGACTCAAACAACATACATGCAATCGGTATTAAGCAATATCAGGACTTAGACAACACATGCAATTGGTATGGTACATTATCAGATTCACTGAGTCATATTCTATCACATGCAGTCAGCATTCTAAGCTCATAGCAACTTGCAGGTCATGTAAAACACACGGTAATCGTCAACATCACTACAACACATTCCTTTCATACAATCGTTCAACACTCACAGGCCATCATCATGCAACACTCATCTTTCACTCGTCATGCAACACAACACACAATCAGAACACGGAAATAGCAAGCATCAACACTCGGAACCTGTTCATAACCCATGCATTTAAGATAGAAGATACCCCCTAGCTGGACTGAAGCTTTCAGTCGGTCAACATGACGTTCAGTTCCAGAGGAACACTGAATCACTCTTAGCATATCTGCATGCAAGAGCAGGGGAGGCCCAAGACGTCCAGCTCTCGGCTCGCTCCCTGGAATGGCTCCATCACAATGCTGTGAACACTTCGACCCCCTTGAAGCTCCTCGCAGTGCAGATCTCCACTAGGACTTGGCAGCTTTAAGCAAGGAGAGGAAGGAGTAGGGAAGCCGACGAAGGAATGAAGGAACAAGGAAGGAGACGTGTTGCATGCAGAGGGAATGCACACCCTCATCCTCACAGGTTCGTCGAGTAAGGGAGGAGGACCTCAATCCTCAGCCACCATTGCTGCGAGCTCACAGAAACAAAGCACAGAGGAGGAAGAAGAAGATCGAAGAGGAAAAGAAGAAGAAGAAGAAGAAGAAGAAGAAGAAGAAGAAGAAGAAGAAGAAGAAGAAGAAGAAGAAGAAGAAGAAGAAGAGAAAACGGGGGAAAAAGGAGTCTGCAGGGAAGAATGGATGATAGTACCCATATATGCATGTACGGAGAGAAGGAAGAGTGGGGTGGGAAAGCGTGCACAACAGCAGCCCCCCACACACGTCACACACACCATCACATCTAATCAGTCATTGACAACCAATCACCATTAATCAACCTTTCATTTCTTAACTTAATTAATTAAACCAATTATAATTAATAAATAATTCTCCCCACACTTATCAATTTATTATTTTAATGATTCATTTCATTCGGTAATAATTATTAAATTGGGATGTTACAGTTTTCCCCCTCTCAAGAGAATTTCGTCCTCGAAATTCAATCGGTAATTTACCTTAAATACATAACTCAGAAGATTGCTGACTCAATCATGCACACGACTGTGCTTCCACAAGCATTCACCGATCGGATCACAATATCACTCGGCAGAGATTCACCACTCAGGCGGTTTACTGATCGCACCATAATTCCAGTCAGTCAGACACAAAGGTCAGGTCCCACCTAATTACCACCTCATCGCAGAGTCTAATATATTGGGAAATTCAATCTCTAAAACGTACAATTTACCTCATTTTAACTTAGCCCATTCATCAAAGCAGTGGCACTTCCAATCTCTTGGCCGCTCGGCCATATACTCTCAACACCTTCAGCATATTCACACCATCGGTTTTCTTGACTCGGACGAGTTACTCGGCACAATAATGAAATCGCATAAAGCATAGGCTCGACATTGTGTCATGGGGACACATCCTTAGAGGTTATTCAACCAGTTGGGAAAAATTTAGTCGATAAACAACACCACTGACTCCCAAAATACTCACTTCCGACCGATTTCTCTTGGACCAAACCCTCAGTTTTCAAAACCTGACCACAAAATCTCTCTCTTACACCAAAGGGAACACTCAAGGAATTTCCATGCATTTTAATTAACGCAATTTACTCGGATTAACTTCGCATATGCACTACACTAAATTCTGAAATCTTAGATTTCCTACCCATGCTTCTGGCTAATTCCATGCTTTCGTCCTGAGAGTTCACTCGATCCTCTTACACCGACATCACTCGGGGTTGAGGGTAATTCTCACTCGGAAATTCTTTCACTTACCAGAAATTCACTCACAACCCGAGTCTACCTTGAAACCAAACCTGAGTTCAAGCTCAATAGTCCCAATTATTGACCTGAGTACGCCTTCAATTAAATTCTTCACTCGGATATCTACTTCCTCTCGGAGTCCTCTTCACTCGGAAACTTGCACACTCTGAGTTCCATTTTCTGACCAGGAGGACTTTTCTCCCGGAAGATCACTTGGTTGGGCATCCCACGGTTATTAGGAATTCTACACTCGCTATCTTACTAGTCAGAATCATTCCGCACGATGCCATTCCACTCGGAAGTGATACACTCTAAGTCACGTTACTCGAATTCCTGCTCTACTCAGAATGTTACGCTCGGACACTGTTCCCTTAACTTGATACTTATCCTCCTTATGAGGTTCTACTCGGAACACCATAAATTTTCACTCAGCAGATCTTTCTCACAAGGACTTCACCCGGAATCGTTTCCACCGTTACACACTCGGAATATACTAATCCCTTCCCAAGCAAGTCCTCACCTTGCAATTTAGTTTGGCTTCAATCCTGGTTTCCTCATTAGGCTTACAGTATCACTCGGTTAACTTTTCAAAACTCCAATTTTAGTGACAGATTGATCACCCTTCTTATTCCAATACCAATCGTCCTTTTAGTAGCCAATCTGTACCCAGTAACCTCTAATCCTCTCGGAAGCAGACACGCCAAGGTCAAATAAACCCTCTTTCTTCATTTTGATAAACAATCGCATAACACTCATTTAATATAACTCTCATTATCACTCGGAAATGTCTGAAAGACTCACCATCACCATAAGTAGTTACAGCTTCACCTGCCCGACTCATGAATTGCTGCATCCAACTTATAGGATGACGTCTCATTCCTATAGGGTTACAACAATTACATGGTCACTGCAACGTGTACGCTGCCACATAACCCATGGCAGGAAGAGTCATCTCAGAGCAGCATGCCTCACACGGACCAGACTTCACCCAACTAATACAAATTCACACGGTAGTTAATGGCAGTTCATACCCATAAGTAATACACCCACATCAACATCACGCATCACATAGGGTACATCACGTATCAATAATCATGAAAATTATTCATCACTTCTGTAAAACAGAATTAAGGCAATATTTCCTCTAAACCTTATTCCTCACAAAACCATGGCTCGGATTAAATTCTTAACTCTCAGTTATATATTAACATCACTCACTCGGGTTCATACAATTCACTCAGGATTAAGCAATTCATAATCACATATGCTATTATAACATACCACGAACTTCAGCAACAGCACTAATGTATATACAGACACTCAGTCGGATTTCATACCAATTATTCATGGCTATAATATTGTCCACTACATCATGCACCATAACCACTAAGTCACATTGCACTTGGTAATAGCATCAACATATACATACGCCCATCCAATCAGATTTACCCAAATCAATTCCAACTACATTAAGGGTTTCATTCACAATATCATATTCACACATTCACATAGTTCACACTGAGCTCATTTATTCTCATAAGTGTACACACAGTCATTCAATCAGAAATTATACTATAACATACATTCTCAATTATAACATTGCATCACACTTGGCAACAGCATCAATACATGTACATTCATTCAGTCAGACCTCATTCATACAACATCATCAAGTCGGAAACTACTCAAATCATTCAAATCCATGCAAATTATGTCAGCCTCAATAATAATACTCTTATACACATGTATTCATGCAGTCGGCGAATCAGATGCGTACGATTATTCACCAGGAGTCCCACTCCAATGCACTCAGCATTTGCCTTGAGTCCAACCCAAGGACTTTCATTAAGCATCCAATGCTCATGCTCCAAGCATGGCCTCGAGTCCCACTCGGAGGTCTTTTAGGATTAATCTCAGAATCCTCAATACCCCACGCATTCATCTGATTGCCCACTCTGAAAAACGTTCAATGCTGCTGCATTTCATTATAGATCACACACAGCTCTTATTTGCTGACTCACAGCATAAGCCACTCGACATTCTCATTAGCATATATATATATCACATCTTTCAGACGGGGTATCATCACAACGATTCACAATTAATATCTATCACAATGTCCGGGTGTTGCATGCATCTATAATTAATCACACACAGATCACGTATTTCAATCATCAAACAACGGTCATGTTTCAATTATAGAGCAATACATAAAAGCAGTTCACCCTCAATCACCTATATATATATATATATATATATATATATATATATTACGCAAGGTTCATGTGCTAGGTTACAAACATAATAATGACACCATGACACCATAACTATTCAATCTTTATAAGTGAATATATTTAATCGTCGTTTTACATAAGAGCCAGCCAAGGCTACACGGACCAAACATAATAATGCAATACAAGTGCTCAACAGTCGGAGTGCACCACACTCGGACTTGAAACCCTATCATCATTTCCGAGTACGACCTGCACATTGAAAAATAGTGTAGGGGTGAGCATCTTAGATATTAAATGATAGATACCGACTCAGGCTGTCCCACAATCAAATAGCAAATTACATATCCACGCAATTAGACATAGCAACGAGTAAGGTCAAGCATTATCAATCAACCAAGACACATATGGAACACTTACCGATCGGAATTCGTCAGTTGCCACTCGGCCAGGTGCACATACATAGCCAATAACATTAGTATAACAACAATCAACAACATGATATTACCAGCGAATCAGAACGCACGTATTCAACACTTTCTGGTCGGAATCTAACAGTTCTCACTCGGCTATACACGCATGACATTTCAATGACATTAACACATATTCATGGAGCAAACTATAATTAGCATCAGTTGCGTACACACACAGAATACTCTCTCGGTTATATCCATTCATCATCTCCTTAACATCATCACACACATAGTCAAATTTCAGTCAGCATCAGCAATACATATATACAGAGTATTTCACTCGGATATACATACTTATCCTTTCATTAACACTATCACATGCATAATCAATTCCAAACAATATCAATCAGTCAATACACACAGAGCATTTCACTCGGTTATAAACATACATCATCTCACTAACACCTTCGCATGCATAACCAATTCCAAACATTGTCAACAGTTAATAAGCACATATTATTTCACTCGGTTCCGTATTCGTGTGTATCGGTTTAGACGTTGCAACGTAGGCTCTCAGCCTTTTTATACATAGCTCTCAGCTATCAAATCAGCTCCTAGCTGCTTGGCCGTTTTACAGGTACCCAACCGTTTGCCCACAGGTGACACCAGCGCTCTCAGCGCCAACGGAGGTGTTCACAAGCAGCCCGAGTCCCACTCAAGGGCTACCTTGAGTCCCACTCAAGGATTTCATAGCGTTCTACGCTTTAAAAACTGATGGTAGTGTCCCACACTATGTGCTCTCAGCACAAACGCATCCCATGCGCCACACGCGGATTCATCACACACACAGAGTTCATATACACAGCCATACATGCATCTCATGCAATCGGCATCATACATCATCAGCATTCAAACGGCACATGCATCTCATGCAATCAATGCTGGACATTAACAGTACTCAACAACACACACATCTCATGCAGTCGATGTTACACATTCTCAGAACTCAATAGCATATGCATCTCATGTAATCAGTGCTAGGCATTAACAGTATTCCACAACACATGCATCTCATGCAGTCGGCATTATACATCATCAGCATTCAATAATACACGCATCTCACGTGACTGGTATAACACATCAACAGGACTCAAACAACATACATGCAATCGGCATTAAGCAATGTCAGGACTCAGACAACACATGCAATCGGTATGGTACATTATCAGATTCACTAAGTCATATTCTATCACATGCAGTCAGCATTCTAAGCTCATAGCAACTTGCAGGTCATGTAAAACACACGGTAATCGTCAATATCACTACAACACATTCCTTTCATACAATCGTTCAACACTCATAGGCCATCATCATGCAACACTCATCTTTTACTCATCATGCAACAGAACACACAATCAGAACACGGAAATAGCAAGCATCAACACTCGGAACCTGTTCATAACCCATGCATTTAAGATAGAAGATACCCCCTACCTGGACTGAAGCTTTCAGTCGGTCAACACGACGTTCAGTTCCAGAGGAACACTGAATCACTCTTAGCATATCTGTATGCAAGAGCAGGGGAGGCCCAAGACGCCCAGCTCTCGGCTCGCTCCCTGGAATGACTCCATCACAATGCTGTGAACACTCCGACCCCCTTGAAGCTCCTCACAGTGCAGATCTCCACTGGGACTTGGCAGCTTCGAGCAAGGAGAGGAAGGAGGAGGGAAGCCAACGAAGGAATAAAGGAACAAGGAAGGAGACGTGTTGCATGTAGAGGGAATGCATACCCTCATCCTCACGGGTTCGTCGAGTAAGGGAGGAGGACCCCAATCCTCAGCCACCATTGCTGCGAGCTCACGGAAACAGAGCGCAGAGGAGGAAGAAGAAGATCAAAGAGGAAAAGAAGAAGAAGAAGAAGAAGAAGAAGAAGAAGAAGAAGAAGAGAAAACGGGGGAAAGAGGAGTCTGCTGGGAAGAATGGATGATAGTACCCATATATGCATGTACGAAGAGAAGGAAGAGTGGGGTGGGAAAGCGTGCACAACAGCAGCCCCCCACACACGTCACACACACCATCACATCTAATCAGTCATTGACAACCAATCACCATTAATCAACCTTTCATTTCTTAACTTAATTAATTAAACTAATTATAATTAATAAATAATTCTCCCCACACTTATCAATTTATTATTTTAATGATTCATTTCATTCGGTAATAATTATTAAATTGGGATGTTACAGTTAATATTTCTGTGATGCATGTTGTTGAAACATGAGACTGTTGAGTGAATACGTGTGTGCGTTACCATTATTCCCGAATGCATGAGATGTGAATTGATACATGAATCCCATTTTGAATGTTGTGTTGAAATGCATGCTGACTCTGTTAAAAAATGTCGAGTGGATGTGCTGTAATGTGGTTACCTAGGTTTGCTTGTTGTGAGTTATTATGATAGATACATGTGATGCTGTAATGGAAATGTGGGATTCCGAATGAATCTGAATGCTGTGTGGGGGATCGGTTGTGACTCATTGATGGCTGTGTGAGACGCGTCTGGTAAGCTTGGATGCTTGTTGTGGAATTGCATGAGATTGCATATATGGGATGACTCCCTGATTCCTGACCAGTTCCATGAGGACCCGTGGTAGCCGATAGAGCTAGAGCTGGGTCTCGAGACGTCACGGGGTGACCGGTGCCACACGGAAAGGGCTAGTGGACGGGGGGTCGGAAAGGCATCTGGAGTCGTATAAGATGATTTTCAGTCAGATTCCTGGCTAGTTCCATGAGGACCCGTGGCAGCCGATGGAGCTGGAGCTGGGTCTCAAGACGTCACGGGGTGACCGGTGCCACACGGAAAGGGCTAGTGGACGAGGGGCCGGGAAGGAATCTGCACTGAAATCACTGTTTAAGTCGGATCCGCATGGATGAGTGTATGAACATTGTTATTAAGATTATTATGATTTGTATGGATTAAATGATTTGAGTGAATCCCGACTGGATGATGTCGTATGAGTGAATTCTGACTGAATGAATATGCATGTATTGATGTTGTTGCTGAGTGTAGAGTGATGCTATGATTGAGAATGTATGTTATTGTGCGAATTCTGATTGGATGACGTGGTCTGACTCTTATATTAATTGGCAATATATATATATATATCGTTATGGATTGAACCCGGTAAATTATATAATTGAAGATTGAGGTAAAATCCAAGTCAATAGCTGTCATTTTATATGTAAAAGCTCACCCCTACAATATTTTCAGTGTGTGCAGGTTAGACTCTGAAGTGATGATAAGGTCTCAGGACCGAGTGAGGTGCACTCTGACCGTTGAGTGCTTATTTTGTATTCGTCATGTTTCGTCAGTTGTAGCCTTGGCCGGCTCATGATAATAGTGTTGTGTAACGAATATGAATATATATATATATAAGTAATCTGAGCTATTGTGACCCGAGTACATGTTTTTTATACGTATATAGTTCACGTTAATAGCTTGTGCTTGCATCGGATAACAGGTGCTGAGGAATGAATGTTGTTAAGGTAATGGGTATTCCGAGTGCATGATTATGTATGTACATATATGTTGTATGCGGGTGATTTGTGTCAGGGTAGACTGAGAGGTGTTGATGGATGGGATATTGCTCAGTTAATGATTTTTCGAGTAGACGTAATTGGGGAAGTCAATCTTGAGTGGGGCTGCACATGGCTATGCCTTCTTGTTCGAGTGATGATACTTCAATGGATTCTAAGTAAAATATCTTGGATGAACCTATACTGTATAAGATCTAATGGGAGAATCCCCGAGTGATATTGAGAGCGGTCATTACCGAGTGAAAAATATAAGTGAAACCCGAGTGAGGAAGAGTTGTATTCCCGAGTGAAAACCTCGAGTGACCCTCTCCCGAGAGAAGAGTCAGTGTAGTGGTTTAAAGAGGAATGAACTCTAAGCGTATGATATCTAAACCTGAGTAAACCTGGCTGTGACATACCGAGCGATAAATGATTGTGGGACCCCTTCTAAGTGAAGAAGGGTCTACGTGTTCTCCGAGTGAGAAGTGTAAATATGCCGAGTGAGGAATGAGTAAGGGAATTCCGACTGTACCCAAGTTTGATGTATACCGAGTGGGATAACCCACGTTTCCCGAGTAGATTATGGCGTGGCCTTGTGTATAAAGACATAAGGGGCTAAGTTATAGGAAGTAAGTGTACTATGGTTATCTCTGAGCGATTGAGACCCCCTGACTCCGAGTGAATGGATGTTGTGATACCGAGCGATGGGAATTACCGAGTGTGTTGCTCGCCTCAGCGACTAAGGTGTTCGCTCCAGTGAGTGGGTGTTGCTGGAAGGCTCTCGTTTTGATTTCGCTTGAGCACTGTTGCTCTTCCGCTCGGTTGTTTCTAATCGGTTCCTTTCACTGCTTTCCTTTCCCCTTCTCCTGGTCTCTCAGTTTAGTTTTTCCCTTCTTTGGTCAGCTTTTTGCCTCTCTGCCCTTACGCCGTTTGCTAATCACTCCAGCCATTATTTTGGGTCGGATTATGAGTGTTTGGCCTGCTTTTATTTTACTTCCTTGCCTTCTTTCCTTCTCTTCTTGGACCCGGTATCATTGGTTTATTTTTGGGAAAATTTTCCCTGTTTTGGGTCTTATCTATTTATCAAATTAGGGTGTTACACTAAGCATGTACTTAGAAGTGAACGAAATAAGTGAAATAAGTGGAAAAATAGTACCTTTCTTAGAAATCAGAAAGTGCCTTTTCGTCTTCAACCTAAGTTTCAGCATAGGTACTTAGGGTTTGGAAGCTGAAAGGTTTTTATACTGTTGAAGTTACTATCCAAGAAATGCATAAGTATGCTCCAGCTTTATTTATTACTTTATTATTATTATAATATAATATATATATATATATATATATATATATATATATTTTTGACACTCTTACTCGGCTCACATACTGAATAGGTGGAAGATCGAGTGAGAGTGGGAAGAGATACCGAGTGGATTCACGAAAGATGAGTGACAGTGATGAAGAAGATGAGTGAATGAACAAACGATGAAAAGGAATGAACGAATGAAAGCAATAAGTAAATGAATGAGTGAGCGGAAGAATAAATGAGTGAAAGAACGAGTGAAAGAATGGATGAATGAAGTAGAGTGCAGGAGAGATGAGTGAACAACTGCATTAGGATGTGAGTGGACAAAAAAATGAGTGGGAGAAAGAACAATGAAAGTAAGACCGAGTGAAAGAAAGAATATGGAGAAATAAAGGACAATTGGAAGAGTGTATAGAAGAACGAGTGGAAGAATGAATAAGTGGGAGATTGATAGAGTGAATAAAGGACGAATGAATTAAAGTGAATGAATGAATGAAAACCGAGCGATCGAATGGGAGACAATGAATGGAAGAATGCAAAGGAAGAGACCGAGTGAATGAGTGAAAAGAGTGAAAAGAAAATGACCGAGTGAATATGGAGAAAGATACCGAGTGATAAAGGACGAATGGAAAAGGACGAGCAGAAGAGTAAGCAAAACAATGAGTGCGGAGAAGGAATGAGTAAATAGAAAAACCGATGAATAAAAGACGAACGGAAAAATGAGAGCAAAGCTGAGTGAATGAAACAACAAGTGGAAGAACGAATGGATAAAAGATAGAATACGGTAATGAAAGACTGAAGGACAGGTGAGGAATGAAAAAGAATGACCGAGTGGAAGAAAGACGAGTAGATTGAGGGTGGATGAAAAAGAAAAAGACAGAGAGGTTTTTGAGAAAACCACGAAAGAATTTAGGTGGAACGAAACAACGAGTAAATGAATACCGAGTGGATTATACAGGGTAAAAATAAAAAACGAATGAATGAACAACGAGTGGTCGGAAAATGGAAAAACGAGTGAAAGAAAATGAAAGCATGACTGACTGACCGAGCGAATAAACATGAGTGAAAGACAGAACAAGAAGGAAATAAACTGAGTAAATGAAAATACTGAGTGGATGAAAAAGAAAAACTGAAGACCGAGTGAATACAAGACTGACAAGAAAATATACTGAGTGAATAGGAGACTAATGGATACAAAATTGACTGTGATGAGTGAGGAATCCGAGTGATAAAAGGCTGACTGAAATAAATCACCCTTCATCACCTGACCCGCTTATTAAATCAACGATCAGAAATCATTTATTAAAGTCTCCCTTTTTATTCAAGAATGACGAGTGAAGTTCAGTCGGGAAAAAGGGTTAAGAATGAGTAACAGTTATCTGAGTATACTATTCTCGCTCAAGCTCAGTAAACTTTCACTTAAGAACGAAGCAATCAACAGCAGCTTCTTGCCTAAGCTATAAGTGCTTCGCCTGAGCAAAATGAAAGAATCAAACTCGGACTTCCTTCTTCAAAACTTCACAAATTTTATTCAAACTTTATACACTAAAAATTTTTTAGTTTTCTTTTCATTAAAAACACTCAGAACGTAGGGCTGCCTCCCTAGAGCGCTTCTTTAAGGTCACTAGCTTGACCTTATGGCATCTAAGAAGATGCTTGCAGTAACAAGGAGGTTTTCTGCCTATCAAACTCTCCTCCAAAGTAGAGTTTGAGTCGCTGGCCGTTTATCTTAAAAATTCGATCGGTAGTCGGGTCTTTCAGCTTAACTGCACTATGAGGAAAAACCTCATTTACAGTAAAAGGCCCCAACCACTTTGATCTAAGCTTTCTAGGGAAGAGTCTCAGTCGGGAATTGAATAACAAAACCTGATCACCCTTTTTAAACTCCTTCTTATTAATCCACTTATCGTGCCACTTCTTTGTTTTCTCCTTATAAATGGAGGCACTTTGATAAGCGTTAAGTCGGAACTCCTCTAGTTCATGGAGTTTCAAAACTCTTTCCTCCTGGGATTGGTCACAATCCATGTTTAATAACTTTGTGGCCCACCACGCCTTGTGTTCCAACTCTACAGGGAGATGGCAAGCCTTACCGTAAACTAATTGATACGGGGACATGCCAATCGGAGTTTTGAAGGCTGTTCTGTAGGCCCATAATGCATCATCTAATTTTACCGACCAATCTTTCCTAGATTTCCCGACCACTTTCTCTAAGATTCTCTTGATTTCTCTATTTGACAGCTCAACTTGTCCACAAGTTTGTGGATGGTAAGGAGTGGATATCTTATGTAAAACCTCATAGTGACGCAGGGCTTTTTCCATTATTTTATTACGAAAATGTGAACCCCCATCACTAATAAGTACTCTCGGAACTCCAAACCTATAGAAAATATTCTTTTTAATGAACCTAAGCACCACATGTACATCATTGGTTCTGGTCGGAATTGCCTCCACCCATTTGGAGACATAGTCTACAGCAACAAGTATAAATTCATTGGAGAATGACTTTGGAAATGGTCCCATAAAGTCGATACCCCAGACGTCAAATAAGTCCACAATTAAAATGTTTGTCAAAGGCATGCCAGCTTTAGTAGAGAGACCTCCGCTCCTTTGACATTTATCACACCTTTTGACATACACTTTAGCATCTTGAAAGATAGTTGGCCAATAAAAGCCACTCTGTAAAACCTTTGCTGCTGTACGGGAGGAACCATGATGACCTCCATAATAGGAGTCATGGCAATGCCACAAGAGCCTTTCTTGCTCGGATTCAGGCACACATCGCCTGATTACTCTATCTACTCCTATTTTATACAGAAATGGATCATCCCAAAGGAAGTTTTTTTCTATCATGAAAGAATTTTTTCTTCATTTGGGATGTCCAGCCATCAGGCACCACCGAGGCACTTTTGAAGTTGGCCATATCAGCATACCATGGCCCGGTGATAATTGCCATCAACCTCTCATCTGGAAATTCTTCTTTTATTAAAACAGAATTCGATTCACCTTCCAGACGAGACAATTGATCGGCAACTGAGTTCTCTACTCCCTTTTTGTCTCGTATTTCTAAGTCAAACTCCTGGAGTAACAGAACCCACCTGATCAGTCTCGGCTTAGATTCTTTCTTAGCTAGTAAGTACTTGATTACCGAGTGATCTGTATATACAATGACCTTGGCCCCAATCAAGTAAGCACGAAATTTATCAAATGCATACACCACAGCAAGCATTTCTTTTTCAGTAGTGGTGTAATGTATTCGATTTTCGTTCAACACTTTACTAGCATAATAAATTACATGAGTTAATTTTCCTATTTTCTGACCCAGCACAGCTCCGATTGTAAAGTCACTTGCATCACATATTAATTCAAACGGTAAAGACCAATCGGGTGCTGCAAGGATCAGAGCTGAAGTCAAACTTTGTTTTAATTTTTCAAAAGCCTTGACACATTTTTCATTAAACACAAACACATGATCTTTTACAAGCAAGTCGGTCAAAGGCTTAGCTATTTTTGAAAAATCTTTTATGAACCTTCTGTAGAAGCCAGTACATCCTAGAAAACTTCTCACTCCTTTCACGTTGATCGGAGGAGGAAGTTTTTCAATGATTTCAATCTTGGCTCGGTCTACTTGAATGCCCTCAGCAGAGATTTTATGGCCAAGGACTATCCCTCCCTTAACCATAAAATGGCATTTTTCCCAATTAAGAACGAGGTTAGTCTCTTGGCATCTCACCAGCACCTTAGATAGGTTGTTGAGGCATGAATCAAAATTACTACCAAAGACAGAGAAATCGTCCATGAATACTTCAATGAATTCCTCCACCATGTCCCCAAAGATTGCCAGCATACACCTTTGAAAGGTTGCTGGAGCGTTGCACAAACTGAATGGCATGTGCCTATAGGCAAAAATTCCGTATGGACAGGTGAAAGCTGTCTTCTCCTGATCTTTTGGGTCAACCATAATTTGGTTATAACCCGAGTAACCATCAAGGAAGTAGTAGTATTCATGACCCGATAGTCTCTCAAGTATCTAGTCAACAAACGGCAAGGGAAAGTGGTCTTTCCGAGTGACGTCATTCAACCTTCTATAGTCTATACACATTCTCCATCCCGTGGTCGGTCTAGTAGCTATGACTTCACCTTTTTCATTTTTAACAGTTGTCATTCCTCCTTTCTTGGGCACCACTTGGACCGGACTGATCCAAGCGCTGTCTGAGATAGGATAAATGATTCCTACATCAAGAAGCTTGACCACCTCTTTCCTGACTGCCTCTTTAATTATTGGGTTCAATCTGTGTTGTGGCTGTACTACAGGGGAATAATCATCCTCCATCAGAATTTTATGCATACAAAATGATGGACTGATTCCCTTCAAGTCAGAAATATTTCAGCCAATCGCAGATTCATGTGCCTTTAAAACCCCTATTAATTTGTCCACATCCTCTTCTTTTAAGTCAGCATTAATAATGACAGGATGTGTTTTGTCCTCTCTCAGGAAAACATATTTTAGATGAGAAGGCAAAGGTTTTAAATCATATTTTTCTTTAGAAACTTCCTTTCCTTTCTCAACTTCAGTAATTTTCAAATCATTTTTCTTTTCTTTTTCAAAATCACCTACTTCTAATACTTCCAGTAGGTTCAGTATCTCCGAGTGAAAGTCATTTAACTCCTCAGTCTCAGAGTCAAAGTCATCCTCCAAAAAGGTTCGTAAGGCCTCTTCCTCAGTTTTTAAAAGCATTGGAGTCTGGTAACTTTTAATCTCTTCAATCATTAAACAATCCATCCTTTCAGTCGGATGTTTCATGGAATTGAAGACATTAAAGGTTACCTGCTCCTCCTGAACTCTCAGCATGAGTTCATCCTTTTCTACATCAATCAATGCTCTGCCTGTAGCTAGGAAGGGTCTACCTAAGATTAAAGGAATCTCTCGGTCAGCCTCCATATCCAACACTATGAAATTTGTTGGGAAGATAAATTTGTCTACTTTAACCAGCAAGTCTTCCAGCATCCCTTGGGGATATTTAATGGACCTGTCAGCCAACTACAAAGACATACGAGTCGGTTGTAGGTCATTAATTCCCAGTTTTTTCATCAAAGATAGAGGCATTAGATTTATACTGGCTCCTAGGTCACAAAGAGCACTTCCTACATGAATATCCCTAATTGCACATGGTATTGTAAAAGATCCAGGATCCTCTAGCTTTTGAGGAAGTTTCTTTTGAATGATTGCACTGCACTCTTGAGTGAGAGCAATCATTTCATCCCCCTTAAGCTTTCTTTTCTTAAACAATAGCTCTTTCAAAAATTTTGCATAAGAAGGCATCTCTTGCAATGCCTCGGCAAAAGGGATATTTATGTGAAGTTTCTTGAATACATCTAAGAACCTAGCAAACTTCTGCTCTTCTATATGCTTTTTAAACCTGTGTGGAAATAGAGCATTCCTCAGTTTTTCAGGAGTCAGCTTAGAAGCTTCCTCCAGAATTAGATCAACCTTTTTCTTTTTCTTTTGATGGACTTTATTTTCTTTTTCTTTTTCTGTTTCATTTTCATTTTCAGCTTCATTATTGTCCTGCTCGGTTTCCTACACTATTTCTTTTTCTGAGCTTATTTCCTGACTCGGAGATGGAGAAATAATTTTTCCACTCCTAGTGATTATAGCCTTGCAATGTTCCCTCGGATTTACCTCGGTATCTCCAGGGAAATTGCCTGCTTGCCTCTCAGCTAATTGCTTAGAAAGCTATCCAACTTGATTTTCTAAATTTCTTATGGACGCTTCCTGATTTTTGAAACTGGCCTGAGTGGCCCGGATGAACTGAGAAAGTACATTCTCAAGTTCTGATTTTTCTTTAACAGAGGGTTGAGAGGGTTGTTGTGGTCTATTTGTGGGTTGATTTTGTGGGATGTTCTGATTCAAATGTGGACCTTTCTGCCAGGAAAAATTAGGGTGACTCCTATAATTAGGATTAAAGGAATTAGAAGGATAATTCCTTTGATATTGTTGCTTCCCCATATAGTTCACTTTCTCGGAAGGCACATTTGGATCGCACATTCCATTCTCATGGTCTCCACCACAAAAGTCACAATTTATCATAGAAACTTGACTCGGCTTTTGGAGTTCTGAAATCTGTATGCTTAGTTTCTCCAAAGCCTGAGTCATCAGTTTACTCTGAGCCAGATAAGCATCTTGTGCTTCTAGTTCTAATATCCCTCTCCTAGGGACTTGGCTCATTTCACTAATCAGACATTCATTAGAAGCCATAACGTCAATTAGCTCTATGGCCTCTTCTACAGTTTTAGTTGTTAATGAACCTCCAGCTGAGGCATCAATCAGGACCCTGGTAGCTGGCCTGACACCATTATAGAAAATAGTCACCTGTTGCATTTCAGAAATCTGATGATGAGGACATCTCCTCAAACTCTCTTTATACCGATCCCATGCTTCCATCAAAGACTCACCTTCTCTTTGTTGGAAACACGTGATTTCATTGTGAAACTTTGCATATTTAGAGGGAGGAAAGTATTTAATCAAAAATTTTCTTTGCAAGTCCTCCCAGGTGGAAATACTGCCTCTCGGTTGACTCTGCAACCAGGCTTTTGCTCGGTCCCTTAGAGAAAATGGAAACGATCTCAGTCGGATTGTCTTATCAGGGACTCTGTTCATTTTTACTGTATCACAAATTTGGAGGAAGGTTACTAGATGCAAATTTGGATCCTCAACCTCACTTCCTCCGAACTGTTCATTTCTTACCAACTGCAGTAAAGCTGGTTTAAGTTTAAAATTATTTGCTGAAATTGGTGGCCTAAGGATGCTAGATTACGATCCTTCTTCAGTCGGCCTGGAGTAGTCACCTAATGTAACTCTCCTCTGTTCTATTTCTTTTTGTTCTTTTTTCTTTTTCTCTTTTCTTAGTTTACGTTCTAACAAGTCGATGTCAGGATCAAAGAAGAAAGGCTCTCCTCTGCTCCTTGACTGCATACAACAAATGTCAAACAAAAGGACGATTCACAGCTACGACTACAGCTACACGAAAATAACAAACTACTACTAATAAAAACAAGATTCATACTACGTATTAAATGCAAACAAAAGTAAAACGGTTCAGTCTAGTACCGGTCCAAGGATTGTTGATATTACTCAACAATCCCCGGCAACGGCGCCATTAACTTGATGCTAAAATCCAGAGTCATCAAATTGGTGTGAAAATCTTTGTTTAAAAATTGTGACTCTCAGATTTATATCGTGGCAAGCGCACCGGTCATTAAATTGTAATATATTGATCGTCTCACAGGGATTGCGGTAAATACCTCAATCTCAGACTAGTACAAGCTGAACCAACAAAAGACGTAGGAATTTCATTTGGTTTTTGGTTGTTTTAGTGTTTTATAGTTGTTTTTGTATTTCCAGAAACAGAGTTAAAATGAAATGTGAAAGGTGATTAATAGAAAACAGGTCAGGATTGCTTCAGTTCACAAATTCATCAAGAAACATGCAATTAAAGTATAATCAAACTTCATAATCCAGAGGACAATCTGCTTGTGGTTATTCCCTAATTCCTTAGGTGAAAAACACTAATCCTTAAGCATCGAACCTTAATTCCTTAAGTGCTCAATTAACCTAAGAATCTAATGTGAAATTGGAGGTTGAACTCTAACTATTCACCTAAATTGATTAGGCCTGAACTAGTTAGAAAGCTGGAAGTTACCTAAGCTTCAACCATGATTCCTCACTAGTGAAGTTCTTCATCAGTTCTGGATTTGTCAATTTAGCGATTTGGATCCACTCCTCAGCTTGTTTGCCTCAGGATCTAGCAGTTGATTTCCTCGCTCACAGCTTCAAGACTCCATTGCTAACCTTCGCAATCCCAACCTTAGGGATTTAGAACTCCATTGACTTCGGTTCCATTGAAGGATTATGGAACGTCATGAAGGAGAGGATTTAGAGAGAGAAAATACGTAGTGAGATGTTCGAAGTTATGAATGAATTATGTTTTATGTATTCTATGTGAATCTGTCTCTGTCTCTTACAGAATATGTACAAACATATATATAGGCATCCACCTACTAACTAACTTAACTGATAACTTAGAAAACTTAAGTTAACGACTAAACTAACTAGCTACATAATTTACATAATAAGCAACTAATTACAGCTCAGATCTTAGCAAGTTACAGCTCATCCTTAGCTAATCACAGCACAGCACCAACTAATAACAGCTCACTACTTAAATTACTAAGGTGCAGCAGTAGGAGAGAAGGCAGCAGGAAACAACACTGGTGCCGAGTGGATTCTGGAGGGAACAATCGTTGTTTTAAATATCAGCCTTTTCGCTTGAGCAAACTAGGTTCTCGCTTGGGCGAACTTGAGATATGTACTGCAGTGTTACTTTCTCGCTTAAGCGTTATGGATAAGCTTGGGCGAAGGAATGATGTTTTGAGGTCACGCTTGAGCGTAAGCTTGCTTGCTTGAGCGAACTTTGACCCTCGCTTGAGCGAATTTTACTCTCACTAGAGCGAATTGATTATTCAATCGGCTCTATGAAATTGACACTCGGGTTCTTCTTTTTATTTCAATCGGTTCCCTATTCTATTTTGGAGTCGGTATCTTGGAAGTCTTTCAAGTCGGATTTTCATTAATTCCTCCCAGTCAACCTTTTGAGAAGTCTTTTCAGTCGGCCTCTTTGAAGTCTTGGTCAGTTTGGGCTCTTAAACTCTTTTCAGTCGGATTTGTGAAATATCACTCGGATTTTCCAAATCTCACTCGGCTTTTTCCTTTCAGCTTGAGCAATTCTTTTCCTGCACCAATAAACAACTAATTTGCCCAGCGTTTGTATGCTGGCTGCTTAATGGAATTACAAATAATCATAAACTCTTAATTAATTAATATTTTTAACCATTTTCTTACATAAATAAAACACTTTTGAAATAATTAAATATATTATAAATTGTTAGCAATTAGTTAAATAATAAGGCTAAACTAATCACTAAATGATGAATTAAGTCAAATAAAAGGCAGAATAATTAAGTCTTTTCAAGACTTATCAACAACCCTACAAAACATTTCTAATCTTGGCCGTAAAAAATCATGAATAAATTCAACAGCTTGGTTTTGTCATATTTTCGTGGGCTATATAGCCTTGAAATTTGGCTAAAAACTCATCGTTAATGAAAATCTGCCCATTCCCTTGGAGAAATCTGTTGAAACTTTGGGGGAAATCCTACAATGCCTTTTTAAGCTTTTCCATAAAAAATCATTCAAAAATTCAACTGCTCGGTTTGGTCATATTTTTGTGGGCAAAATTGATCAATGGACAAAATCTGCCCCTTCTCTTAGAGAAATCTGACGAAACTTCAGGGATAACTGTACAATGCATTTCCAAGCTTGGTCGTAAAAAATCATGGAAAAATTCAACCGCTCAGTTTTATCATATTTTTATGGGCTATAGCCTTCAAATTTGGCTAAAAATTTAACGTTGGTGAAAATCTGTCCCTTCCCTTGGAGAAATCCGATTGAACTTTAAGAAAATTCCTAAAATGCCCTATTATATTCAACCATTCGGTTTTGTCATATTTTCGTGGTCTATAGCCTTTAAATTTGGGTAAAAATTCATCATTGGAGAAAATCTACCCCTTCCCTTAAAGAAATCTAATGAAACCTTAGGGAAAACCCTACAATGGCTTTCTAAGCTTGGCTATAAAAAATAATGGAAAAATTTAACCGCTCGATTGTGTCATGTTTTCGTGGGCTATAGCCTTCAAATTTGGCTAAAAATTCATCGTTAGAGAAAATCTGTCCTTTTATAACACCCCAAACTTTAAAGAAAACAATTTATTGAATAATGGTAATTAATTATTTATGGTCCAATAATTGTGGGAAAATTAATTTAACATTAAAGGTGAATTATCGGTAAATTAAGATTTACCAAAATCAGGTGATTTAACAGATAATATGGGACCTACTTGGTCAAATTAGATATTTGATGGGCCTAGAATGTCTAGAAAATTATTCTGGTTATGATGATATGGTCAAAATAATTTTTGGTATTAAGGAGATAATTATTTGGACATGGCGTATGTTATTAATCGGGGAATATATGAGCCAAAATGGAATTAAAAGAAAATGAAAATTTCATTTTCCCTCTCCTCACTCAACCGTGTGTATTCTCCTCCTCTAAATTGGTTCTTTTACTCATTGGGTAATAAGATTTAAGGACCATTGGAAAAAGTAGAAAGAAGAATGGTTTTACCCATTGGTTAAGGACCCATTTTGACACTTTTTCCTTCACCTCTCTTCTTCCACCATGCACTATTCTTCTTTTTCTCTATATTCACTTTTCTCTTCTTCTTCTTCTTCATCCTTCCAACCCCTAAACCAAACCCCACCTTCTCCACCTCTATTTTCTTGCCAAAATCAAAAACTAAGCATGGATTCATGAGGCTTATATGGCATTGTGGGGTAAATATTTGGTCATCTCCTTCTCCCTCCTTAACCATTTTTGTTGGGCATGAGTATGGATGTGAGGTAAGGATTTCTTGCCTCCTTGCTATTTTATGTATGGTTTTTAAGTTATTTAAGTTGAAATAGAAAGGATAGAAGTTATGGGTGCTAAAGAAAATGATGAAACCCTAGGTTGAATGGCTTGAAAATATAATTCTTGATTATGGTTTGGTGTTAGAAATGGATGAGGGTTAAGGTTTGCATATGAATTTTATAATGGGTTGAAGTTGTTGTTAGGTGATTTTAGAGAAAACCCTAAGTGTTGATAAATTAGGGATTTTTGTCAAATTAATGGTTTTAGTGATTTTGATGCCTTTGGAATGATTTTATATGACGAAATAAGCATTTAGAAGTATTGGGATTGATTATTGATGTTGATAAGTTTTTGAGCTGAGTTGATGTTATGTGGATGATGATATGTGCATGTGAAACCCAAACCATAGGATAGATGACCATTGAGAACATTGTGTGCTATTTACATTGGTTGTCACTTTGATGATGATAACATGCTTATGATGATATATGAAAATGATTGGAATGATTGGTCATAATTGTTAGAGTTATTGAGTTTTGACGAGGTTCCATTCTTAAAGTTGAAATATATATGTATATGAAGATATATGAGAATTAGAGGAGTTGGTATTAGAGGTTGTTAGATTTTGATGAGGATTTGATGAGGCCTTAGGCCATGATATGTGTTACTTGAAATTTATTGATTGGTGATGGTTTAAGTGAAGCTAAGATGGCTTATAATGAATTTGAGTGACAGTGATGACAATTGGATGATTCACATGATGAGTTGGATGCCTTAAGGATAAGGGATATAATATTGTGGTTGTTAGGTTTGGTTAGCCTTTTGAAACCTAGAGAATCTTGGTTTTGGGAAAGGAATTCCCGAAACCTTACATAAGCGTGTGAATTGGGGTTTAGACAAGTCTAGGACTTGATAATGAGTTTTAAGAAGATGATGCTTTATGATGGCTTTTTAATTTCATGTACAAATATGTGTTTGTTGATAGGATTGTATTCTAGACGATGATACAGAATAATCGAGGCAATCAGAGCGTTTGGATTGCGATTCTTCTCTCGTGGTAGAAGAGGAGTTTACATTTCAAATTGCATGAGTGAATAAATGTTAATTATGTATATGTGTGAACTCATGCATTGCCTTGCCATGAATATATTAAATGTTGAATTGATGATGTGATGAATGATGGCTTGGCCTTGTTGAATGATATGGAAATATATATATATATATATATATATGTAATGATAATGAATGATTAGTTGTCCCTTTTGTTGGACATGAATAAATTGACGATAGAATTATAGATGGATGAATTTCCTAAAGTGTGGAAATATGTTTATGATGATTATGCCCAGAGATATATGTGGTTATGATGAAAAATAGCTTAGAAACGCCCTCACTTAGTTGATGAATTAGAACAAGAGTGGAGAAGTATAACTTGTTAGAGTATGCCTAAGGGTGTGATTTCATCCATGTATTAGACCAATTATACAAAGGATAGAGTGTGCCATATGATAATGAGTAAAAAAATTAAGTGATGAGTGTGTGATTGTTAACTCGCTCAAGCGAGTTGGGATCTTGCTAAAGCGAGAGTCCCATGTATCAAAGGGGTGGCCTCTGGCCCAATCTCGCTTAGGCGAGAAGATGTTTCACTCAAGCGAGACGCGTACAACATAGAGGGGCGAGCTACTAGACGAATCTCGCTCAAGCGGGTGTGGCCACGCTTGAGGGAGCGAGATAGAAAAATGGTTCTGGACAGATCTCACTTAAGTGAGAGGTGATGCAAGTTGAATCTCGCTCAAGCGAGCGAGCCTAAAATGAGGTACTGGACAATTTTCGCTCAAGCAAGCGTGAGTCGCTTGAGCGGGCATGGGGGTCTAATATTAAAACTTTACTCGCTCAGGCGAGTGACCTGTTGAGGGGAGCCTCGCACAAGTGAGCAAGCATGGAAACGCTGCTGGGAATATTTCGCTCACGCGAGAGGGCTTGCCCAAGCGAACTATGTTGATCTCGCTCAAGTGAAGGTGAATCTCGCTTGAGCGAGTTGCCCAGAATGGAATTTTATTTCATTTCTTTTGTTTCGGGCTTATGTTGGACCCTTTCCTTTATGTTATGAGATGATTAAGGGAATGTATGAGGGGTATATAATGATGATTAAACATGGTGGTGATTGGAATTGATGGATACACTTGGAATGATTTAATCATGGTATATTCACCACCAAGAATATGATATAAAAGAATGATAATGAGAGTTTGATAATGGGGTTGTGAGATACTCCCTTGGATGATTATAAAACCAATGATGGGATGACTCAATGACATAATATTTGTCATAAGTCAATAAATCAGAAATGACATTGATAATGAATAATGATAGATGATGATGTTGATCACTCCCTTGGATAAAGGGTGATTGATATTATTGATGAATTATAGAATATTATTATGTGTGATACAATTGTGATCTTTCATCTGTGGTTTGAATTATATTAATGAAATGTTGTGAATGCCACACTAGTTATGAAATGATGCTAATGATAAATGAAATGAAAATCCACTAAATGATTATGTGGTGGTATTGATGAAAGATTAATGAATGTTAGTGATGATTTGTGATGTTTGTGACGCCATTGTGGTTGGTTGCAAGTGTTGACTTGCATGTATAATAAATGATATATTAAGATAAAAATGCCACATATAAAACTTGAAAACAATGGCTAAAACCAACAATGATAAAATCCACTGATGTATGTATGGTGGTATTGGTGATTATGATAATGATGATTGATGAGTGGCATTTAGGATGCACAGTGTGAGAAATGCATTTGATTTGCATTGCATTGCATCCATGGCATATCATAGCCGCCGATGTTGGAACGTTAAAAAAGTTCCCTCGGCCGACCCAGTGGGAGGGTGGCTTAGTGCACAAGCATTCTTATTTTCCCTTGTGACTCGGTGTGTATATCATGAAGTCGCCCATGTATTGCTACGGGGAGCTACATGTGGCCGACCCTTGTGGGGGGTGGCTCTTGATGAGTGTAACATCCCAATTTTTTTTAATAATGTACCGGGTGAATAAAGCCATTAAAATAATAATTTCAGAAGTGGGAATTTGTTTATTAATTACCATTAACTTAATTAATCAAAGGGTGTGCTGATTAAAAGGGGTGATTAGCTGTAGTAGGTGCTGATGGGACTGGGTGACGTGACTAGACTGCTCCTCACATTTTCCCACCCCACCATTCCTTTCCCTCATGCATATGTTTATAATTGGACGATGGCCTTCCTTGCCATTCGTTCTTCAGAATTCCCTATGAGTTTCTTCTTCTTCTTCTCTTCTCCTTCTCTGCTCTCTGTTCCATTCCCTGTTGCGGAAGCCAAGTGACAGTGCTGCAGAGGAGTCAGAGCTCCCTCATACGGGTAGAGGACGAGCGTCGAAGCAGAAGCAGAAACAGCCTCTGCACCACACATGGAGGACAGTAGCATTCAAGTAAAGGCTAAGCGAGTGGAAGCGTTGAGTGAAGCAGCAAGGAAGAGAACCAACAACAAAGCAGAAAAGTCTCTCGGAGTCTCGTAGTTGGTAGGGGGAGTACCTTACATGTTAAATGCATGGGTTAGGAACAGGTTTCGAGTATTGATAATGGTGGTTCTATATCCTGTTGTATGATATGCTTGCATGTGGAATACCCGAGTGTGAGATAAGTGAGAGTGAATGTTGCATGTTATTATCGTCCTTGAAGATGCATGCGTTGTTTGAGTTCTGATACCACAGAACCCGATTGCATGTTATGTTGTGTTGATTGGAATGCTTTGTTGAATCTGTTCATGTTCATATGGATGCATGCGTTGGTTAAGTCCTGACACTGTTGTATACCGATTGCATGTTATGTTGTGTTGACTGGAATGCTTGTTTGAGCCTGTTGATCTTCATATGGATGCATGCGTTGATTAAGCTCTGACACTGCTGTATACCGAGTGCATGTTATGCTTGAGATGATGAGAATGCTTATAGAAGTTTGATATTAATTGACACTGATTGTATTGGACTCATATGTTGCTATTGGAGCTATGATGATGATTTCATGGAAGTATGTGTGTGTTAAATTAATATGTGGAGTCCTGAAAACGCGTATTACCGACTGCATGTGAAATATGTATAACTGAATGAAAGGTTGTGTGCATGAATTCTATATTGTGTGATGAATCCGCGTGTAGCGCATGGGATGCGTTGTGCTGGAAGCACGTAGTGTGGGACACTACCATCGGTTATTAAGCGTGGGACGCTATAAAATCCTTGAGTGGGACTCAAGGTAGCCCTCGAGTGGGACTCGGGCTGCCTGTGAACACCTCCATTGGCGCTGAGAGCATTGGTGTCACCTGTGGGCAAACGGTTGGGTACCTGTAAAATGGCCAAGCAGCTGGGAGCTGAAATGATAGCCGAGAGCTATGTACAAAAGGCTGAGAGCCTATGTTGCAACGTTAGAACTGATTACACACAAATGCGGAACCGAATGAATAATCTGTATATATATATATTCCTACTGATGCTGTGAGGAATTAACTATGCATGTGATGATGCTAGTAAGACGACGTATACTCATGACTGAGTGCATTATTCCGTGTGCATGTGCTGTTAATGTTGATTGAGATCTACTCTATAAATGTATGTTATATTGTTGAAGAGCTATTAATATATGACTGAGTGAGAATTTTGTACCCTGATTGATAAATGTTCTATAGATGCGTTCTGATTCATGGTCCTTAATATCGTGTCATGGATTGTTGTATGTTAATATTATTGAGTTGATGTGTGTAAAGAGCCGAGCGACAACTGGGGGATTCCGATCGGTAAGGATCTTGTGTGTGTTCTGGATTGATCAGTAAAACACTGACCTTTATTGTTGCCACGTATGATTGTGTGTATGTATTTATATATAGTTGTATAAATATGAGGCAACCTGAGTCAGCATCTATCATTTAAAATTTAAGATACTCACCCCTGCTGTGGCAATTTTTCAGTGAATATCTCTCGAAATGAGGATTGGAGAAGGAGCTAAAATGCCGGGTGAAGTGCTGATGCACTATGGAATTTTATGACTGTGCATATGCTGTATATAGTGTTTTGAGTTAAGCCTTGGCCGGCTTGTGTTTTGTTGTTAGTCTTTTAAACAGAGTTGAATCCCTTGGGATGGGAACATGATATTGTGGTTGTAAAATTATGATATACACTTCTATATATATATATGCCTATGTTATGCCATGCTGCATGTCAATCTTATTATGTATGATGCCTGGGTAATCTATATATATATATATATATATATATATATGTACGCATTCATATTCCAGAATGTGTAAGAAATGACATAACTTAACATGAAGGAAGCCATCCTATGGTTTAGAGGGCGAGTTTATGATTCTGTCACCGGGTGGGGGAGGTTCAGACGTTCTGAGTGAGTGAAATCAAATAGCTCCGAGTAGGGATTGACGTAGAAGACTGCCCCCAACGACGAGCTGTTAGGATTCGGAGTTGAGAGTCTAGATATGCTTCCGAGTGACAACTGCTAGGAATCCTCCCGAGCGTAGAATAATCAATGATCCCCGAGTGAGAAATTGCTGAGTGATGATTTTCCCGACTAGAGAGTGACACCTTAGACTCTAGGGGACCCTACTGTAGTAAACTGTTAGTAACGAAAGAATCTGAGTGAGTCTTAACTTAGTAGAATATTGAGAGTCAGAAGATTATGGTTACCGAGTGAAAACTAAGTGAAATACCCCGAGTGACAAAAAGGACGTGAAGATTACTCTGAGTGAGGAGTCCTCCTAGATCCCGAGTGAATGATAGTGGGGACCACTTTCGTATTATTCGCGTATGTGTTTTGATTGATGAAACCGTAGAATAAGTTGCATTGTCCGAGTAGACTGAGGTTGGATCCTTCCGAGTGAATCAGGCGCTGGAACCCGAGTGCGGAAATACCGAGTGAAATGAACGAATACCGAGTGAAGTTTTCGCTTAAGCGTGTACGCGTTGCTATGTGACCTGCCTACGCGATTTCTCCCTTCTTCCGCTGTTAGTTTCTTGAATTTCTTTTGTTCTCCTATTCTTCTTCTCCTCTCATTTCTTATACCGTGGTATTCTGGTTTTAATTATAAAAAATTTTCCCTGGTTTTCTTGTCTATGATTTGTTTAAATTAGGGTGTTACATTTTGGTATCAGAGCGGACCGAAAGGTCCAAGGCCGAGGAATGCTTAGTGAGTGTGAGCGGTTGTGTGCTTTCTGACTGAGTGGTCATCATGATTGAACCTGATTGATATTGACTTGTGGATAGGAGGTTGTTTCCCTCCTGCTCTGATTGATTGTGTAGCATATAGAAATAGTATGATGTGCTAAGTTACTGAACATTAGGCTGAAATCCGATCGGTAGCAAGTAGCTTGGTATACTTATCCTTGAAGGGTGTAATTTCAGGATAAGGGATGACGCATCACCAAAGCATGGAGGCTATAGCCACGACATTCCAACGCTTTGTAGACGTGTTTGAGAGGCAGGGCCAGCCTCGAGCTGAGGAGGGCCAAGTGCTGGACCGCTTCCTGAAGAGGAAGCCGAGTGAATTTCTAGGAGGACGGAACCCTGAGGCAGCGTTTAAGTGGACTCAGGAGCTGGAAAGGATTTTTGGGGGTCTTCACTGTACCGAGGCCCAGAAGGTAGATTATACAGTGTACATGCTGCGAGACAAGGCAGAAAACTGGTGAAAGATAGCCAGAAACCGATTCCCTGATGATGATGCTCAGCTGACATGGAATGATTTCAAGACATGCTTCTTGGAGAAGTACTTCCCCGACATAGTAAGGAGTCGGAAGGAGTTGCAGTTTATGGAGTTGAAACAAGGCTCCATGACTGTGGAGGAGTATGCGACCAGATTCGAAGAGTTGTGCCTATTCTACCCACTTTTCCAACAACCGGGGACGGAGAGTTCCAAGTGCCTTAAATTTGAGAATGGATTGAGATCTTATGTTAAGAGAGCCTGTAGGTACCAAGAAATACGGAGTTTTCCTGCACTGGTGAATAAGTGTAGGATATTTGAGGAGGATGACAAGGCCCATTCGGGCTAGAGCAGTCGAGCTAACCATTCTTTGAGGCCCCAGCAATCCCGCTTCAAGAGGCCAGGCAACGTTGGTAGAAACAAATCTTTTTCCACCAGATTTGGGGGTCAGAATCAGTCTGAAAGACGACCAGTTATAGGAGACGGAAAATGTTTCAAGTGTGGAGGAAATCATTATGCCCGAGACTGTAACAACAATGGTGAAATGGTATGCTTCCATTGCAATAAAAGGGGACACATTCGCCCCGATTGCCCCCAACTCCGTCAAGCAAACACCAATGTACGACAAGGAAGTTTCCAAGAGAGAAACTAAGTGAATGATAACCAACGACCGGGTGGCAGAGGCAACAGAGCCAGAGGAAACATAATGCTTGCTCCAAATAACCGAGAGAGGAATACCGACCAACCAGCAGTGGGAAGAGTCTACGCCATCAACGCAGAGGATGCTGCACAAGCAAATGACCTGGTATAATGTAAGTGCTCACTCGGTAGATATACGCTTAATGTTGTTTTTGATTCGGGAGCCACCCATTCTTTTATAGCTGATGAGTGTGTAAAGCAATTAAAGTTACCGACTGTGTTTATGGATCAGACTTTGGAAGTAGCCAATCCGACTGGCGCTAAGGTGTTGACATCATCAATGTGCAAGGATGTAACATTTGTGTTGTGTGATCAAAGTTTCACTTTCGATTTGGTGTACATACCCTTAAAGAACCTTGACATTGTGCTCGGAATAGATTGGCTTTCAGCCAACAAGGTGTTAGTGGATCGCAGAAACCGAAGGATAATCTTCCCAGGGCAGCACCATGAAGACGACATGGCACAAGGTGTAGCTCAACTGTTTATAATGCTTTGTCTAACCGAGGGTGAGAGTGAACGAAATTCCAACTGTCTGTGAATTCCCAGAGGTGTTTCCTGAAGACGTACCGAGTGTCCCTCCCAATAGAGAAGTTGAATTCTCTATAGACCTGATCCCTGGAGCCGAGCCAGTCTCTAGTGCACCATATAGAATGTCCCCAACTGAATTGGCCGAGCTGAAGAAGCAAGTAGATGAGTTACTCGGAAAACAATTCATTAGGCCGAGTGTATCACCTTGGGGCGCACCTGTACTGCTTGTTAAGAAGAAGGATGGCGGCATGAGGCTTTGTATAGACTATCGGCAGCTAAATAAACTCATAATTAAGAATCGTTACCCGTTGCCTAGAATTGATGACCTTATTGACCAACTGCGTGGAGCCTTAATTTTCTTAAAAATCGACTTACAATCGGGATACCACCAAATCTGAGTGAAGGAATCAGATATCCTAAAGACTGCCTTTAGGACTTAGTATGGTCACTACGAGTATGTAGTGATGCCGTTTGGTGTAACAAACGCCCCTGCTGCCTTCATGAATTACATGAACAGCATATTCCACCCGTATTTAGATCGATTCGTAATTGTTTTCATTGATGACATCCTAGTCTATTCTAAGACTTCTGAGGAGCATGAAGAACATCTCCGAGCGGTACTCTAAGTGTTGAGGGAGAAGCAGCTATTTGCAAAGCTTTCAAAGTGTGATTTTTGGATGGATAAAATCCATTTCCTCGGACACGTGATTTCTGAGGAAGGTGTCTCGGTGGACTCTTCGAAGGTGGCAGCTGTAATAGCATGGGAGAGACCCAAGTCAGTCTCAGAGATAAGGAGCTTTATGGGCCTAGCAGGCTATTATAGAAGATTCATTGAGGGTTTTTCTAAGTTGGCTTTGCCACTGACTAAATTGACTCGGAAAAACATTCCCTTCGTGTGGAGTCCCGAGTGCGAGAGCAGTTTCCGAGAGCTAAAGGATAAGTTGACGACTGCTCCAGTACTGGCATTACCTAACTTGCAAGAGAGCTTCGTGGTTTATTGTGATGCATCAGGACTCGGATTAGGATGCGTGCTAATGCAGAAAGACTGAGTGATAGCGTACGCCTCTCGGTAATTGAGACCTCACGAGCAGCATTATCCGACCCACAACTTGGAATTGGCTGCTGTGGTGTTCGCATTAAAAATATGGAGGCATTATTTGTTCGGGTCCAGATTTGAAGTATACAGTGATCACAAGAGCCTCAAGTACTTATTCGACCAAATGGAACTGAACATGAGGTAGAGGAGATGGATGGAATTTTTAAAAGATTATGATTTCAAGCTAAAGTACCATCCGGGTAAGGCAAACGTTGTTGCCGACGCGTTGAGTCGAAAGTCCCTTTATGTAGCAGTGATGATGGTGAGGGAGGTAGAGCTATTGGAACAGTTCCAAGACATGAACTTACATGTTGATATCCCCTCCTCTCGGAAAATGACGATCGGTACGCTGAGGATTACTAATGAATTCCTGAAATCCGTGTACGAGCAACAGCAGTCAGATTCCTACTTGGCTGAGATGAAGAAGACTCAGGCCAAAGGCAAGGATTTGTCCTTGACCGAGGGATCAGATGGAATCTTCCGAGTAAGAAATAGAATATACGTGCTGGGTGGGGAAGAATTGAGAAGAATGGTGCTTGATGAAGCATACAAGAGCTTGCTGAGTATCCACCCGGGTGCCACGAAAATGTACCATGACCTAAGAACCCAGTTCTGGTGGCCCGGATTAAAGAGGAACATGGCAGAATATGTGGCTCGGTGCATCACCTGTCAGAAGTCAAAAGTGGAGCACCAGAAGCCGTATAGTGCATTGCAACCCCTGGAGATTCCCATGTGGAAATGGGACTCAATTGCCATGGACTTTGTCATGGGATTGCCCAAAAACCGAGCGGGCCATGATGCGATATGGGTCATTGTTGACCGACTAACGAAGAGTGCACACTTTCTACCTGTGAACATGAAGTACCCGATGCATAAGTTAGCTCATATCTATATTCGCGAAATTGTCCGACTGCATAGTATACCGACTTCTATCGTATCAGATAGGGATCCTAGGTTCACGTCCCGGTTTTGGACCAGTCTGCACCAGGAAATAGGTACGAAACTTTGGCTTAGTTCTGCTTACCACCCCCAATCTGATGGACAATCCGAGCGGACAATCCAGAGCTTAGAGGACTTGCTAAGGGCGTGTGTACTAGAGCACGGTGGGGATTGGGAGCAGTACCTTCCCCTGGTTGAGTTTACGTACAATAACAGCCATCACAATAGTATTGGTATGGCACCCTACGAAGCACTGTATGGTCGAAGATGTCGAACCCCGCTTTGTTTGTCAGAATCGGGTGAGAGTCTGCTATTGGGACCAGAAATTGTGAAGCAGACTTCAGAGCAGATCCGGGTGATAAGAGAAAAGTTGAAGGCGTCCCAAGATAGGCAGAAGAGCTACCATGACAAACGCACCAGACCAGTGGAATTTTCAGTCGGAGACAAGGTATTTTTAAGGACTTCACTGAGTAAAGGAGTCGGGCAAGCCTTGAAGAGCAGAAAGTTAAGCCCTCGATACATTGGGCCTTATGAGGTGTTGAAACGAGTTGGCTCCATGGCATACCAAATAACATTACCGACTCATTTATCTTGATTGCATGACGTGTTTCATGTGTCTTAACTAAGGAAGTACCTGCCAGATTCTACTCACACAATGCCTGATGATGAGGTGGAAATCAAGGAAGACCTGACCACTGCAACTATACCGACTAGGATCGTGGACCGATCGGTAAAGCGATTAAGGAGCAAGAATGTGCAACTGGTTGAAGTGGAATGGCAGCAGGACAGGTATACCTCTTATACCTGGGAGCGCGAGGATGCCATGAGGCAGCAGTACCCCGAGTTGTTTGACCAAGGTGAGTTACCGACTGAATTTCGAGGACGAAATTCTTTTGAAGTGGGGGAGAACTATAACATCCCAAATTTTTTAATAATGTACCGGGTGAATAAATCCATTAAAATAATAATTTTAGAAGTGGGAATTTGTTTATTAATTACCATTAACTTAATTAATCAAAGGGTGTGCTGATTAAAAGAGGCAATTAGCTGTAGCAGGTGCTGATGGGACTGGGTGACGTGAGCAGACTACTCCTCATATTTTCCCACCCCACCATTCCTTTCCCTCATGCATATGTTTATAATTGGATGATGGCCTTCCTTGCCATTCGTTCTTCAGAATTCCCTACGAGTTTCTTCTTCTTCTTCTCTTCTTCTTCTCTACTCTCTGTTCCATTCCCTGTTGCGGAAGCCAAGTGACGGTGCGGCAAAGGAGTCAGAGCTCCCTCATACGGGTAGAGGACGAGCATCGAAGCAGAAGCAGAAACAGCCTCTGCACCACACGTGGAGGACAGTAGCATTCAAGTAAAGGCTAAGCGAGTGGAAGCGTTGAGTGAAGTAGCAAGGAAGAGAACCAACACCAAAGCAGAAAAGTCTCTCAGAGTCTCGTAGTTGGTTGGGGGAGTACCTTACATGTTAAATGCATGGGTTAGGAACAGGTTTTTAGTGTTGATAATGGTGGTTCTATATCCTGTTGTATGATATGCTTGCATGTGGAATACCCGAGTGTGAGATAAGTGAGAGTGAATGTTGCATATAATTATCGTCCTTGAAGATGCATGCGTTGTTTGAGTTCCGATACGACAGAACCCGATTGCATGTTATGTTGTGTTGATTGGAATGCTTTGTTGAATCTGTTCATGTTCATATGGATGCCTGCATTGGTTAAGTCCTGACACTGTTGTATACCGATTGCATGTTATGTTGTGTTGACTGGAATGCTTGTTTGAGCCTGTTGATCTTCATATGGATGCATGCGTTGATTAAGCTCTGACACTGCTGTATACCGAGTGCATGTTATGCTTGAGATGATGAGAATGCTTATAGAAGTTTGATATTAATTGACACTGATTGCATTGGACTCATATGTTGCTATTGGAGCTATGATGATGATTTCATGGAAGTATGTGTGTGTTAAATTAATATGTGGAGTCCTGAAAACACGTATTACCGACTGCATGTGAAATATGTATAACTGAATGAAAGGTTGTGTGCATGAATTCTATATTGTGTGATGAATCCACGTGTGGCGCATGGGATGCGTTGTGTAGTGTGGGACACTACCATCGGTTATTAAGCGTGGGACGCTGTAAAATCCTTGAGTGGGACTCAAGGTAGCCCTCGAGTGGGACTCGGGCTGCCTGTGAACACCTCCGTTGGCGCTAAGAGCGTTGGTGTCACCTGTGGGCAAACGGTTAGGTACCTGTAAAATGGCCAAGCAGCTGGGAGCTGAAATGATAGCCGAGAGCTATGTACAAAAGGCTGAGAGCCTACGTTGCAACGTCAGAACCGATTACACACGAATGCGGAACCGAGTGAATAATTTGTATATATATATATATATTCCTACTGATGCTGTGAGGAATTAATTATGTATGTGATGATGCTAGTAAGACGACGTATACTCATGACTGAGTGCATTATTCCATGTGCATGTGTTGTTAATGCTGATTGAGATCTACTCTATAAATGTATGTTATGTTGTTGAAGAGCTGTGAATATATGACCGAGTGAGAATTTTGTACCCTGATTGATAAATGTTCTATAGATGCGTTCTGATTCATGGTCCTTAATATCATGTCACGGATTATTGTATGTTAATATTATTGAGTTGATGTGTGTAAAGAGCCGAGCGACAACTGGGGAATTCCGATCGGTAAGTATCTTGTGTGTGTTCTGGATTGATCAGTAAAACTCTGACCTTTATTGTTGCCACATATGATTGTGTGTATGTATTTATATATAGTTGTATAAATATGAGGCAACCTGAGTCAGCATCTATCATTTAAAATTTAAGATACTCACCCCTGCTGTGGTAATTTTTCAGTGAATATCTCTCGAAATGAGGATTGGAGAAGGAACTAAAATATCGGGCGATGTGCTGATGCACTATGGAATTTTATGACTGTGCATATGCTGTATATAGTGTTTTGAGTTAAGCCTTGGTTGGCTCGTGTTTTGTTGTTAGTCTTTTAAACAGAGTTGAATCCCTTGGGATGGGAACATGATATTGTGGTTGTAAAATTGTGATATACACTTCTATATATATATATATATGCCTATGTTATGCCATGTTGCATGTCAATCTTATTATGTATGATGCCTGGGTAATCTATATATATATGTATGCATTCATATTCCCGAATGTGTAGGAAATGACATAACTTAACATGACGGAAGCCAACCTATGGTTTAGAGGGTGAGTTTATGATTCTGTCATCGGGTGGGGGAGGTTCAGACGTTCTGAGTGAGTGAAATCAAATAGCTCCGAGTAGGGATTGACGTAGAAGACTGCCCCTAACGATGAGCTGTTAGGATTCGGAGTTGAGAGTCTAGATATGCTTCCGAGTGACAACTGCTAGGAATCCTCCCGAGTGTAGAATAATCAATGATCCCCGAGTGATAAATTGCTGAGTGATGATTTTCCCGACTGGAGAGTGACACCTTAGACTCTTGGGGACCCTACTGTAGTAAACTGTTAGTAACGAAAGAATCTGAGTGAGTCTTAACTTAGTAGAATATTGAGAGTCGGAAGATTATGGTTACCGAGTGAAAACTAAGTAAAATACCCCGAGTGACAAAAAGGACATGAAGATTACTCTGAGTGAGGAGTCCTCCTAGATCCCGAGTGAATGATAGTGGGGACCAATTCTGTATTATTCGTGTATGTGTTTTGATTGATGAAACGTAGAATAAGTTGCATTGTCTGAGTCGACTGAGGTTGGATCCTTCCGACTGAATCAGGCGCTGGAACCTGAGTGCGGAAATGCCGAGTGAAATGAACGAATACCGAGTGAAGTTTTCGCTTAAGCGTGTGCGCGTTGCTATGTGACCTGCCTACGCGATTTCTCCCTTCTTCCGCTGTTAGTTTCTTGAATTTCTTTTGTTCTCCTATTCTTCTTCTCCTCTCATTTCTTATACCATGGTATTCTGGTTTTAATTGTGAAAAATTTTCCCTGGTTTTCTTGTCTATGATTTGTTTAAATTAGAGTGTTACAATGAGCATGTGACCCCGGTGGTCCATGGGATCACAGCCGTCATGATATGAGACATGGCCGACCCGCAACACCATATATTGATTATGTTGTTTACCACGGTCATGGTGAAAATGGCCAGGTATTGCATTATGGGTGATACGGTTTGGTAGCAGTAAAAATATGGTGATTATGCATGCATTATGAGATACGTGTACACATTATACTACTGCAGTAGGGGCATGGTATGAGATCATGCTTGACCCATAATTTGGTGTTTATTCCCACAGTCGGATTCGTATTTGTTGTCTATTCCATTATGCATATGCATTAGCTATAAGAGCATTTGCATATAGCATGGAGATATGCCAGATGATGATGATGATTGTGTTAGGAAATCCCTAAGCATGAGCAGCGGAAAAATTAAAGGGATTCCATAGGATTTGCAAGGTTCCGTGTTTCAAAGCACAAAAAACCAATTTCGAAATTATTTAGGTTACCTCTTGAAGAACTCCGAAGCAGTCGTAGCCTCGTCCTTTAGGAGTCCACACGAGCACTCCCACCAGAATCGCAACACTTGCCAACTGCTAGGTTGACGGCGTGTAGCTCTTGCAACTTTTTGCGAATTTTGTGTCTCACTTGAGTGAACGGCCTATGAGCATCTTATGCTCTATTTATAGGCTTAGGTTTGACCTAATTTGTTCTCTCTAAAAGTGGGCTCCTTACTCATTCCAAATGAGTTAGGCCCAATAGCTTTATTTTAGTCCAACTAAAATAAGACAACATTTTCTGATGGGCTTACTCTATGTGTGTGACCCTATAGGTAAAATACCCGGTCATATTAATAATAAACTATTTTATTATTAATATAAAATAAGAGCGGCATCTAGCAATGCATCATTATGTCCGAATATTATTAACATAACCTATAAGTGATAATTATTTAATACGTTTATTCCTTTTGTCACGATATCCTAATTGGGCCCAAGGCATGGTCGCGTCATCCTTGTACGGCCCAATTTATTTTACTTGATACCGGAGTAGACTGGATCCGAATAAATATCTAATATTTATTCTTTCTAGCATGGCCATGCGTTTTCTTAGTCTTACTCCATCAAGTGGCCTATGGATATCACTCCTGTCACATAGGAGAGACAAATCCCATCTACATCACTCACATCCCTCTGCATAATTTGTTCATTGCCTAATCACAACCTTTATAGTCCTCTTGTTACAGAAGACGTTTAATTGTATTAAAACAATAAACTCCTCATGTAGGAATCGTAGTGACTTCAGGTCGAAGGACTACATATACCATTATCACATTGAGAATCGTTTATGACAATCATGTAACGATCCATGCAACGTTCTCATGGTGGGTCTGTCCAGTACATCATTACTCTTAATGTGTACCCGTGTGAAGACTCGATATCATCTATATCTATGATCTGTGAGATCAGGTCATCAGTACACTCACACACTAGTCTCAGTGTATTTACATGTCCCCATGTAAATACTTAACTAGGGACATTTTAGGAATAATTTTTATATGACCTATTACTCCAAGGATAAATATGTTTAAAACAACTTTAAACTGAAATATTTATTCAATTGATAAGTAGAAAAATGATACAAATGAAAAAGCATAAAGGCTCATAGTGCATACACCAACAATCTCCCACTTGCACTAGAGCCAATCAGACATTTGCCTAATGCCTAATGATCTAGTGTGCCCCTCATGTTTTTGTTGTGTAAGAGGTTTTGTGAGTGGGTCAGCAATATTCTCATCAGTATGCACCTTACATATCTTTACATCTCCTCGGTCAAGGATCTCTCGAATGAGATGAAATCGCCTAAGTATATGCTTGGATCGTTGATGTGATCTAGGTTCCTTAGCTTGTGCGATTGCTCCACTATTATCACAGTAGAGACTTATAGGGTCCACAATGCTAGGAATAATCCCAAGTTCTGTTATGAACTTCTTGATCCATACTGCCTCTTTTGCAGCATTTGAGGCAGCAATATACTCAGACTCTGTAGTAGAATCAGCAACTGTCTCTTGCTTTGAACTCTTCCAGCTTACAGCGCCACCATTTAGACAAAACACGTACCCAGATTGCGATCTTGAGTCATCCTTATCAGTTTGGAAGCTAGCATCAGTGTAACCTTTTACAATGAGCTCTTCTTCCCCTCCATATATCAAGAATGCATCCTTAGTTTTTCTTAAGTACTTCAGGATATTCTTGACAGCAGTCCAGTGACTTTCACCGGGATCAGACTGGTATCTGCTCGTCATGCTTAAAGCGTACGAGACATCTGGTCGGGTACATATCATGGCATACATGATTGATCCAATAGCAGATGCATATGGAATCTTATTCATCCGTTCTCTTTCTTCTTTAGTGGAAGGAGATTGAGCTTTTGATAAGCTTATGCCATGAGCCATAGGCAAAGTTCCTTTCTTGGAATCTTGCATGTTAAACCTTTTTAACACTTTGTCTATGTATGTATTCTGACTTAGGCCAAGAAGTTTTCTTGATCTATCTCTATAGATCTTAATTCCCAACACGTAGGTTGCTTCACCTAAGTCTTTCATAGAAAAACAGCTTCCCAACCAACTCTTCACAGATTGAAGAGTAGGAACGTCATTTCCAATAAGTAGTATGTCATCAACATACAGGACCAGAAAAACAATTGTGCAGTCACTAACCTTCTTGTAGACACAAGGTTCATCCTCATTTTTAGTAAAGCCAAATTGTTTAATAGCTTCATCAAAACGAAGATTCCAGCTTCTGGAAGCTTGCTTAAGTCCATATATAGAACGTTGTAGCTTGCACACCTTCCTGGATGCTTCAGGCTTAACAAAGCCTTCAGGTTGTGTCATGTACACTTCCTCAAGAAGATTTCCATTAAGGAAAGCAGTCTTGACATCCATTTGCCATATCTCATAATCATGGTATGCAGCAATAGCAAGCAGAATCCGAACAGACTTTAGCATAGCAACTGGGGAAAAAGTTTCATCATAGTCTATACCATGTATTTGCTTGAAACCTTTAGCCACCAACCTTGCTTTAAAGGTACTTATATTACCATCCATGTCAGTTTTCTTTTTGAAAACCCACTTGCATCCTATAGGTTTTACCCCTTCAGGTGCATCAACCAAGTTTCCAAACTTGATTAGTGTACATGGAGTCCATTTCAGATTCCATGGCTTCTAGCCATTTCTCAGATTCTGAACTTGCAATGGCCTCTTCATAAGATGTTGGCTCATTTTGATCCATTAGGAATACATCTCCTTCCTGAGTTACAAGAAATCCATATCTTTCAGGTTGTTGACGTATTCTACCTGATCTACGCAAGTCTTGTGCTACTGGAGCTGGTGTTATCACAACATTTTGTGGGTCCTGCTCCACTTCCACCATTGGCTCTTCAATGCCTTGTGAGTCTTGAATTTCTTCAAGTTCTACTTTCCTCCCACTGATTCTTGTAGAGATGAATTCCCTTTCTAAGAATACAGCATTCCGAGCAACAAACACTTTGCCCTCAGTAGGATTGTAAAAATAATAACCCTTAGTTTCTTTTGGGTATCCCACAAAAAGACATTTATCTGACTTGGGCCCAAGTTTATCAGAACTTTGGCGTTTAACATAAGCTTCACAGCCCCAAATCTTAAGAAAAGACATACTAGGTCGTTTCCCAGTCCATATCTCATATGGTGTCTTTATGACAGCCTTTGATGGAACACGGTTAAGTGTGAAAGTTGCTGTCAACAAAGCATGTCCCCAGAATGAGTTAGGGAGGTCAGTTTGACTCATCATTGATCGAACCATGTCCAACAAGGTTCTATTTCTCCGCTCAGAAACCCCATTCCATTCTGGTGTTCCAGGGGGAGTAAGTTGAGATATAATCCCACACTCTTTAAGATATTCATCAAACTCTAGGCTCAAATATTCACCACCTCGATCAGATCGAAGTGCTTTAATTGTCTTGCCAAGTTGGTTCTCTACTTCATGTTTAAACTCCTTGAACTTTTCAAAGGATTCTGATTTATGTTTCATGAGAAACACAAATCCATATCTACTAAAATCATCAGTAAAAGTGATGAAGTAACTAAAACCTCCCCTAGCCATTGTCCCTATGGGCCCACATACATCACTATGTATCAAGCCAAGAAGATCACTCGCCCTTTCACCTTTTCCGGTAAAAGGGGTCTTGGTCATCTTCCCTAATAAACAAGATTCACATGTATCTATTGATTCAAAATCAAAAGATTCTAAATATCCATCTTGATGGAGTTTAGAAATGCGTTTCTCATTTATATGTCCTAGGCGACAATGCCAAAGATAAGTTGGGTTTAAATCATTTGTTTTAACCCTTTTAGTATTAATGTTATAGATAGGGGTTTCGAGATCTAGAACATAAAGTCCATTACTCAAATTTGCACAACAATAAAACATGTCTTTTAAATAAACTGAACAACTATTGTTCTTTATTGTAAAGGAAAATCCTTTCTTATCAAGACAAGAAACAGAAATAATGTTTCTCCTTATTGCCGGAACAAAATAACAATTGTCCAATTCAAGGACTAACCCTGAGGGCAAGGATAAAAAATAAGTCCCTACAGCTAATGCAGCAACTCTTGCTCCATTTCCAACGCGTAGGTCTACCTCGCCCTTCATCAACTGCCTACTCCTTCTTAGATCCTGCACATTAAGACAAATGTGAGATCCACATCCAGTATCTAATACCCATGATGTTGAAGTTGACATGTTAATTTCTATAACAAAAATACCTGAAGTGGAAGTCTCACTTCCCTTCTTCTTAAGCTCTTCTAGGTACTTTGGACAGTTTCTCTTCCAGTGTCCCTTTTGTCCACAATGGTGACATTTACCTTCCTTAGCCACCCCGCCCACAGGTTTTAAGGCTGATGTACTTGGCTTATCCTTGCCTTTCCAAATCTTCTTGCCATTTCCTACAATACCCTTTCCTTTGCCTTTATACATGCCCTTTCCTTTACCTTTGCCAGAATTGACCATCATTATGGCCTTGCCCTTTCCTTTAGAAATATTGGGCTCAGCAGTCCTCAACATATTGAGTAGCTCTGGCAATGTTTTGTCCAATGCATTCATGTTGTAATTCATGATGACTGGCTTAAAACTGTCAGGTAATGATTTCAAAATGAGATCGGTAGCCAACTTCTGAGGGAAGGGGAATCCTAGCCTAGCTAGATTCTCCAAGTACCCAATCATTTTGAGCACATGAGGTCCTACAGAACCTCCCTCTTCAAGTCTGCAGCTAAATAGGGCTGAAGAAACTTCATATCTTTCTTGGTCAGCTTGACCTTGATATAGTTTCCTTAGGTTTTCGATCATATCGAAAGCCTCCATATGCTCATGTTGCTTCTGAAGCTCAGGAGACATAGTTGCCAGCATAAGGCATTGGACATCTAAAGCGTCATCCTGATGCTTCTTGTAAGCATCCTTGTCAGCTTTAGAGGCATTGTTCGCGGGTGGTTCCGGAATCGGACCTTCCAGGACATACTGCTTTTTCTCTTGTTTGAGGACAATCCTCAAATTTCTATACCAGTCAAGGAAGTTAGAACCAGACAATTTTTCTTTGTCTAGGATTGATCGCAACGAAAGGTTTGAAGGTGTGTTTGACGTCATGGTTATCTAAAACAGAAAATATGTAGTAAGTATCATTTTCAAAACATATTTAAATTATGGTCATTTAAATTAAATATGTCTCCCACTATTTTGATTCAAAACAAAAATACCCTCCACGAATCAGAAAATCCCGTTGGAAGATTTTCTAGTGGGCTAAGATCCATATTTTGCCAAGCGTTAAGTCAGCTTTGGCTGATCACCTAATACTTGGTTATTTAGGTAGGAAACTTTTTCCAATTGTATCTTTATACAACTCTTAGTCATTGGGTTAAGTAACCATTACTTATTATTCATCTTATGAATATTTAGCCCAATGTTTACGCCTCTAAGTTATATTCAATCCAATTGAAAACTTAGTTAAGTTAAAGCCCAATAAAACAGTTTGGATACTACCATTATCCCATCGCGTCTTACTAATATAAATAATAGTGCCCTGCTTTGGCAGACCCACTATTTATTGACATTAGTGTTGACGAGTGTACTTATTGGAAGGCGTTTATAACTTAATATTATTTTGAGGGATTTTAATTTATTTTAAAATTACCGTCTTTGTTAAACGCTTTAACGTAATAAAATTATCCCCAAAACATGCAAACGAAATTGTGAGATGGTTATGGTCTTCCTAGAAGAAAAAAAAAAATAAAAAAAAATGAATAAACCTAGAGGAACTATATAGCCAAGGCTTCATGAAGTCCTACTTCTTGAACCCACCATCCTCTTGGAGTCACCACTCCTTGGTTCCTTTCAAAGACAAAAGCGCTTAGAGTCACCACTCTAGTTTTCTTCTAGATCTCTACTTTGTTGCCTCGATCAAGATTACAAGATTTTTAAAGAAACTCGCTTTACATACGAGTGAAGGGTTGAGAAAAGAAATACAACAGAATGAAGAGAGGCACAGCACGCAGGCTGTATTTAAATAAAATAACTAAGACCATAACCATTCACCATGCAACGTGTTAATTAATTAATTATAACCCATTTGAAATAATTTTAAAAAAAATAAATTTTAAACGGGCCATTAAACACGTGGGTCGGTAATAAGGCGTAAAGGGGGGGCCGCCCCTTGCGGGGTGCGGGGCAGCGCCCCGGCCCAAAATTTTAGTACTGTAGTCAGGTTGGTTCCAAGGAAAGAGAGGTGGGTCCGGTGTGACCGCTTAAGTACCAAATCTTTCCTAGCCAGAACGTCCCACTGACCATTAACAGCTCTAAAATTTCGGCTAGGGTTTCAACCACTTTGAAACCCTAATTCCTTGTTGCGAACACTTCACAACGCAGCCGTCAAGGCACATGGAGGCAGCGCCGTCTAGGGTTTCAAAACCTAGAATTCAATTTGCGCTAATGCCAACATGCAATGCCTTTCCATGACGGCCGTCTAGGTTTCAACTCTTGAACCCTAGATTAAGGAACGGCCATGGTTTAACACTTAAACCTTATCACTTAACGCCCCATAACATGAACCATTCATGTTCGAAGATCAACTCAATTGATTCAAAGTTTGTACGATGACAATCATATGAGTAAAACACATATCAAAATTGCATAAACTCATACATCATACAAATTTAAACGGCAACAACATACATACTAAAATTAAGAAACTTTATAACATGCATCATATACAATTTATAAAGAATAACTCAAAATTATATGTATCATGCCAAAACAGAGGTCATACCATATACATGATTAATCATTGTAATAATATGCATCATATGCGATAACTCAAAATAGCAACATAATCATGCATGTTTATTTTCGAATCCTAGTTTCACAAAACATTTTTCGCAAAACAAAATTGCAAAGTTTTAAACAACGAAACGATTTCGCAAATCATATTTTCCAAAAGCTCTTGCAAACGAAAACATATCATCATAAATTATAAACAAATGCCCAAAACACGGTTTTGCAACCTAGGCTCTGATACCACTGTTAGGAAATCCCTAAGCATGAGCAGCGGAAAAATTAAAGGGATTCCATAGGATTTGCAAGGTTCCGTGTTTCAAAGCACAAAAAACCAATTTCGAAATTATTTAGGTTACCTCTTGAAGAACTCCGAAGCAGTCGTAGCCTCGTCCTTTAGGAGTCCACACGAGCACTCCCACCAGAATCGCAACACTTGCCAACTGCTAGGTTGACGGCGTGTAGCTCTTGCAACTTTTTGCGAATTTTGTGTCTCACTTGAGTGAACGGCCTATGAGCATCTTATGCTCTATTTATAGGCTTAGGTTTGACCTAATTTGTTCTCTCTAAAAGTGGGCTCCTTACTCATTCCAAATGAGTTAGGCCCAATAGCTTTATTTTAGTCCAACTAAAATAAGACAACATTTTCTGATGGGCTTACTCTATGTGTGTGACCCTATAGGTAAAATACCCGGTCATATTAATAATAAACTATTTTATTATTAATATAAAATAAGAGCGGCATCTAGCAATGCATCATTATGTCCGAATATTATTAACATAACCTATAAGTGATAATTATTTAATACGTTTATTCCTTTTGTCACGATATCCTAATTGGGCCCAAGGCATGGTCGCGTCATCCTTGTACGGCCCAATTTATTTTACTTGATACCGGAGTAGACTGGATCCGAATAAATATCTAATATTTATTCTTTCTAGCATGGCCATGCGTTTTCTTAGTCTTACTCCATCAAGTGGCCTATGGATATCACTCCTGTCACATAGGAGAGACAAATCCCATCTACATCACTCACATCCCTCTGCATAATTTGTTCATTGCCTAATCACAACCTTTATAGTCCTCTTGTTACAGAAGACGTTTAATTGTATTAAAACAATAAACTCCTCATGTAGGAATCGTAGTGACTTCAGGTCGAAGGACTACATATACCATTATCACATTGAGAATCGTTTATGACAATCATGTAACGATCCATGCAACGTTCTCATGGTGGGTCTGTCCAGTACATCATTACTCTTAATGTGTACCCGTGTGAAGACTCGATATCATCTATATCTATGATCTGTGAGATCAGGTCATCAGTACACTCACACACTAGTCTCAGTGTATTTACATGTCCCCATGTAAATACTTAACTAGGGACATTTTAGGAATAATTTTTATATGACCTATTACTCCAAGGATAAATATGTTTAAAACAACTTTAAACTGAAATATTTATTCAATTGATAAGTAGAAAAATGATACAAATGAAAAAGCATAAAGGCTCATAGTGCATACACCAACAGATTGATGAGTGGCATTTAGGATGCACAGTGTGAGAAATGCATTTGATTTGCATTGCATTGTATCCATGGTATATCACAGCCACTGATGTTGGAACGTTAGGGAAGTTCCCTCGGCCGACCCAGTGGGAGTGTGGTTCAGTGCACGAGCATTCTTATTTTCCCTTGTGACTCGGTGTGTATCTCATGAAGCCGCCCATGTATTGCTACGGGGAGCTACATGTGGCCGACCCTTGTCGGGGTGGCTCTTGATGAGCAGGTGACCCCAATGGTCTATGGGATCACAGCCGCCATGATATAAGACATGGCCGACCCGTAACACCATATATTAATTATGTTGTTTACTGCGGTCATGGTGAAAATGGCCAGGTGTTACATTATGGGCGATGCGATTTGGTACCAGTAAAAATATGGTGATTATGCATGTATTATGAGATATGTGTACACATTATACTACTGCAGTAGGGGCATGGTATGAGATCATGCTTGACCCATAGTTTGATGTTTATTCCCACAGTCGGATCTGTATTTGTTGTCTATTCCATTGTACATATGCATTAGCTATAAGAGCATTTACATATAGCATGGAGATATGCCAGATGATGATGATGATTAAGATTGTGGTATGGTGTTGATAAGATGGGTAATTGAGTACCTAAAAAACCACATAAAATTAATAAATGATATAATTACCATGAAACAATATTGAATATAACAATGTAAATGTTATGGCCCAATGTAATGAAGGGCGTAATTATTTATGACTGACGGTAATGATGTTAGTCCATAGTGGCTTTGAGAAAAGACCGGAATGGTCAATGCTGATGATGTTGGCCTAGTGTGGCGTTGTGATAGATATGTATATGCTTGCTTTTCTCTGACTTGACTAAAGAATATGAAATATGTATATGATGTTAATGTAATAATTTTTTATGATTGTTGGTGTATTTAGCAAAGTATACATGATGTTGATATGCATATGCACATAATTTCAATTGTATTCATATCGTCATTTGCAATGTATAACTCACTCTCCCATGTGGTCTACTTTTTAGTATTTGTGCAGGGATGTCATGGGAAGAGGATATTTTTTAAAAGTAAAGCGTTTATGAAGGTAAATAGTGGTAACGGAATGCCTTGGTCGGCAGCGTTTGTAATTTAATGAGTTGTGTATAAAATGGATATTATGATGTTGTCAATTATAGATGTTGATTACGTAATCATTTTAGGAATGTATAGGATGTTGATTTATTAGTCCTCTAGGTATGTACAAGTATTAGAAATACATAAATCGAGGGTTGAAGTGATATGGTCAATTATAGATTATGAGTATTGGAGATGTATGATGCATGACCATTGAGAAATCTGATAATACTTCAGGAAAAAAGCATAGCCTTAAAAGATCATGTAAAAATTCATCTGCAAGAAATTTGATGAAGCTTCATGGAGAACCTTTACATTGTGGGTTGTAGGTAACAGGCTGCATGTTGCAAGTTGCAGGTAACAGGTAGCAGGTAACAAGTAACAGGTAACAGGTAACAGGTAACAGGTAACAGGTAACAGGTAACAGGTAACAGGTAGCAGGTAACAGGTAGCAGGTAACAAGTAGCAGGTAGCAGGTAACAAGTAGCAAGTAGTAGGTAGTAGGTTGCAAGTAGCAGGTAGCAGGAAGTAGGTAGCAGGTAACAGGTAACAGGTAGTAGGTAGCAGGTAGCAGGTAGTAGGTAACATATAACAAGTAGCTGGTAGCAGGTAGTAGGTAGTAGGTAGCTGATAGCAAGTAGCTGGTAGCAGGTTGCAGGTAGCAGGTAGCAGGTTGCAGGTAGCAGGTAGCAGGTAGCAGATTGCAGGTAGCAGGTAGCAGGTAGCAGGTAGCAGGTAGCAGGTAGCAGGTAGTAGGTAACAGGTAGCAGATAGCAGGTTACAAGTAGCAGGTAGCAGGTTACAGGTAGCAGGTAGCAGGTTACAGGTAGCAAGTAACAGATAACAGGTTACAAGTAGCAGGTTACAAGTTACAACTTATAGGTTGTAGGTTACAACTTATAGGTTACAGGTTGTATGTTGTAGGTTATAGGTTGTAGGTACTAGTTGGTACCTTCTAATTTGTAAGAGATTTATAGATAATAGATCAACTTCATAGTTAAGGTAACAAGTACCTTGATCCTTTACCAAACCCCAATTGAACTCGGAACCCCAATATTAAGAAAAATCTACCTCTTCCCTTGGAGAAAACTGATCAAACTTTGGGAACAACCTTACAATGTGTTTCGAAGAATGGACGTAAAAAAGCATATATAAATTCAACCGCTTGATTTTCTCATATTTTTGTAGGTGCCTTTAAATATGGTTAAAGATTCATCGTTGGAGAAAATCTTCTCCTTCCCTTGGAGAAATATGATGAAAGTTCAGGGACAACCTTACAATGCCGTTCTAAGCATCGCCATAAAAAAGCATGCAAAAATTGAACTGCTCGATTTTCTCATAATTTCGTGGGTATATTAGCCTTTAAATTTGGGTAAAAATTCATCGTTAGAGAAAATCTACCATTCGCTTGGAGAAATATGATGAAATTTCTAGAACTACCTTACAAAGCCTTTCTAAGCATGGCCGTAAAAAATTATGCAAACATTTAACAGCTTAATTTTGTCATATATTTATAGGGATTAGCCTTTATGTTTGGCTAAAAATTAATCGTTAGAGAAAATCTGCTCCTTCTCTTGGAGAAATCTAATGAAACTTCATGGATAACTTTACAATGCCTTTATAAGCATGGCCACAACAAATCATGCAAAACTTCAATAGCTTGGTTTTGTCATGTTTCAATTTCATGGCATAAACGACCCCCCTTACAAATATAATTTGATACCACATGATATACATATAATATCATGCAAGATAATATCTCCCCCTTAATCATGCAATAGATACCAAAAATAGTTCATTTAATTTTCAGAGCATTGTGGTAGTGTAAGCAAGCATAATAAGCATAATAATATTTTCTCTTTTTAACAACATGCTATTCTTCTCCCCTTTTCTAATGGAAACATGATATCTCTTCCCCTTTGGCATCATCAAAAATAAAACAATAATCATAGTAATTTTTAATCCTATCATATTAGTTCTCTCATTTTTGGCATATATTATATTGTATTCTCTCTACTAATTTTAGTTTTCAAATTTACAATAAAATCTTTAATAAAAATTTTGTAAAAATAATAAAAATTAGCTTAAATTGTTAGAAAATTAGGTTTTAAATTCAATAAATGGATGTTGTTGAAAATAATCTGTCCTTGATCAATTTTCTCTAGTTTTGCAGTGAAAAAGTAAAGATTTTAAAGATCTGGAGAGCTAACGCGTAGCATCAACGCCACGCATAGCGTGGGGATTTCTGATGCTAACGCTACGCACCACAGCCATGCGTAGCGTCAGGAGCTACGTGGGCACCATTTACAGGTGGTCAAGCACTCAGCCAATGACCCCTCCACTACCCACAAGTGTCCAAGCCGAATTGGGGGACAAGGCATATATGTCTGGGTATGATTAATTAAAATAATTAAACAATAATGGCCACTTCGAGCTGATTAATGGAGGCTGAGTCAGGGACCTGGCGCGTAGCGTCAGAACCCTTCCTCAGCCCTATAAATAGGGTCATTCTTCACACTTCTAAGCATCCTATCCTACATTTTGAGTTCACTTCTTCTCTTATACACTCATGTTTGAGTGGTTCTTTTGTGAGTTTGTAGTTCTAGAATAGTTTTCTAGATACTTGAGAGTGTTGTGTAGTATTATGATCGTTGTACCATGAAGTTTCCATCGCCTTTGTAATGTCAATCACTGTAAGTTTAGTTTTTACTTTCACCATGTGTAACTAATTTATTTATGTTGGAATTGGTGAACTAGTCTATTGATTATGATGTTGTGAATTAAATCTCTGCATGTTTATGATTCAAGTGCATGTTAGTATTTCAATCATTTATTAGTATGAATGTCAAACGGAAGAATGATTTTCATGCGTATTGAAACTTGTTTTATTAGTATGAATGTCAAACGGGAGAATGATTATTTATGCTTTATTAAAACTTGATTTAATAAAAGTAAAAGTTGAAATACCCTTAATATGCCAATTACTTGGGATAGAATTGTTAATTATTGTTGCCATAAGGCCAGGACTTAATGCAAGTTTTTACTGAGAAAGGTCATGAGGGATTGGACTTTACGGTGAATACTTAGAATTTATATCATGAGGGTTATAATGACTTTAAGCTGCAATGACATGAACTTGATGATTAAATATGCATGTTTTTAGTTCCTCCATTGTTATTATAGATTAGGAATCCAAATTCTAACATAATTTGTTTATCTGTGTTGTATCCTCAAGTATCTTAGTTATTTTGCAACTCAACTTTTTAGATAAATTATTATTTTCTTTTTATCACATGAACAACTCAGCTATGCAATCTTGTGAATATTGTATAAAATTGTATATAAATTATTCTTTTGTGAATAGGTTTTGATAAATTTACCATAGTAACTAGAAAATTACTGTAATTATTGAACTTTCAATCCCAGTGGAACGATATCTAAATTTTGAAAACTACAAACGATTGGTATGCTTGCCAATTAAAAGACCCAACAGTAAAACAAAGTTAACAAGTTTTCTGCAACATTATAATCGGGTCTAACACTAATCCTTCCACTAATCTCTCCCCTTTTGGCATCATCAAAAAATTATCATCTTAGTTATAATCTATGCCATCAACATATAAACTCATTTATTTGAATAAAAGAGATTTAGAGCAAGTATTTCATAGGAAGTAGAATTCAAATCAAAGCTCAAAACATGATCAACGATATATACCATTTTATTGCATACCACATGTTAATATCTAGAGTCAATAATCAATCACATAATTCATTCATCAAGTAAGCATATAATTGATTACTAACTCATTTTTAATCATGTAGTTAATGTCACTTTCAAGTAAGCATCACATGATTCTTTTCAATTAAGCACACATATAGTTCTCTTGATTGTTATCATTACTTGCACATTTGTTTAATAAGTCAAATATAAGTAAGCAAGTAATTTCCTCCATTATGATAGGCAAATAAGCATATAATCATCTCAAATTAGCACATAATCTTCTCCTTTTTGGCATTATCAAAACACATGCAAGGATATTCTTCCAAGTAAGCACATAGGAGAATAGAAATAAAATTGTAAGCATAAGTTCCATAGACATAATCATAAAGAGGTGAAATCAAGGATAATCATTCATGTGTACGCTCCCCCTTAAAACTTGTAATTGATACCACTTGTAGAATATACCACTTATTAATGTGTGAAACCTATTTAATCAAGTCTAATACCGCTTATAGGTCAATTTAATCAAGTCTGATACCAAATGTTAATAACACATGTAATTGGATACGAATTGTTAAGCTAATTGATAAGAAGTGTTCAAGTTTGACACCATTTGTTTACTTCTTAAGCACATGATCTCCTTCTTACTAGATACCACTTGTTGAAATTTCACTTATATCTAGGTATCAGAGCAGAGGTGATATGATTAATACATCTTGTTGACTTACTCATGCAATTATATAACAATATATGTCAATATATCTATTTTTCCATATTTTATTATCTCAAATATTCTCTTCTTAACTAGTGCCTATGATGTTACATATAGGTCTAGTCAAACATTTACCTAGGGCACATATGTCTTTTATTTAAAAGCATGTGATTGTACAAGAGAATACATTTGACATAGATCATTTTCAACACTTAAAGATAAGTCACAGAATCATATCATGGTTATGGTGCAACTGTAATGCAAGTTATATATTCATTGTAATCAATTAAACATAACATATATGTCATACCACTTGTTATCTTGATGCTATTTATGATACCACTTGATGGATTTCCCAATTTAAGCTCTTGATATCACTTATTAACATTTAAGCATTTAGCACAAGATTGTTATCATTCAAGCATACATCATTCTTGATTCAATCAATAATTCTTTTCAAACTTAATGATGCAACACTTTTAAATTTCTTTTCACAATCAAGATTATGCATCATTAAATATACGGCGCAGATAAGAATTATAATGTCAATCAAGATATATACTAATTGCTCAAGCATGGTGTATCAAGGAAGATCATGTCATGCATTATCACATATCATGCATTGTTTCTTATCATTTCATGCATTGTCTCTTAATATACCATAATGCATAGATATTTAACATTAATCTCTTTTGTTCATGCCTATGTCGTTACTAGTCATGAAGTTAAAGTCTAGGCAATCACTTGTTATAACATACATAGAGCATACATACTTTCTTTTAGAAATTATCAAAAACAACATATAATTGCATAGAAACATTTTGCCTAAGATAGACAGCTTTGTAGATCATAGAAATAAGTTATAGAGGCATAATATAATCCTAACTTAAAGTAACTATAAAATTTGTCATAATCAATTTGTCATAACATTTTCTTGATATGAAGTTTAATGGCTACTTGTTATGAAAAGATACTTGCTTGTTAGGAAAATTATATGACATATCACTTGTTAAAACAAATTATGCATAAATTATCAGAGCATAGATACCACTTGTACACAATATATCATATCTCTTGTTGATTTCTCCCTATGATTTCTCCCTCTTACTGATTCAAATCATATCTCTTGTTCAATAATCGATACATCATCAAGAATTCATTTTTAATCAAAAATTCATGCATCATTAAGAATTCATACATCATTAAGACTTCATGCATCATTTAAGACTTCATACATCATTAAGAGTTCATGCATCATTTAACACTTTGAATCTAAGCATCAAGATTTAATATTTCAGTATTTTGATGTTTCAATCCTTCCTAACACACATGGATAGACACATCTTAAGTTTTTCATAGAATTAAACATGTTATCCAAGAAATCATTCATCAAACTTAACACCAATCATTTAAATCATCAATCATCAAAATCAAAAGGATATGCACATACATCATTGATCGTAAAATTTTAATGAATTAAAGTTTTTTAATTTATCCATCTTAAAACTTTACACCTTTCATGCTCAAACTCAAATATCACATATCAGATCAAAGTTAGATCTTCATCAAAATTCATTATGAACAAGTATGGAATTTGGCTTTATAAAATTATTTAGATATTTCTCGAAATTCTCAATAAATGCATAGATGTCTTAACATAATTAAGCATATAAACATATATCCAACATGATATTTGATCTACTAGAGTAAGGATTCGATGATACCTTGGAATTTTACAATTCCTACGTCCTTATCTTTCTCATTCTTTGTTCTTTGGAGTGAAGATTGTGAATCTTGATTCTTTGGTCATTCATCAATGAGAAATTGCCGATTTAAAGTATGCCTACAAAATTTAAAGTTTTATGGTACCCTTCGAGAGTTGGGTCCTTTCTTGTTAGTTTAGGATTTCAAAGTTGTTTTTAGAATCCATACCTTTCTATGCACTTTTGACAAGATTTCTTTATAAAGCAATTAGAAGACTTATGACCATATATTCCATAATAGAAATATGTTGCATCTGAAGAATAAGTCACTTTAAAATTATAATGGTTCCTATCATGTTCTATGTGCTTCCTTTTAAAATAATTAGACATTGAGTTCCCTTTTCTTCCATGGTTTGTACATCTTAGAGTGGATTTAGGTTTTTTCTTGTAGAGTGCAAGGGGATTCTTGTAATGATCTATTATTCTTCTACCAAGTGTATGCTTTTGATTTTCAAGAGGTGCACTTAGATATGTTTGACTATTAGTGAGCTTCCTAAGTGCTTCTTTTAGTCTTTCATTTTCCTTTTCAAGAAGTATACATTTATCAATAAGCATACAATCCTTATTTCCATTACAAGTCCTAGGAGTGACATTTGAAGCTATTAATTCATCATTTTGAACTCTAAGATTTTTCTTTTCTATGTGAACATCATGCAATTCATTAAAAGCTTCTAACAACTCATCTTTATCAATTTCACTTTCATCATCACTAGATTCATTTAGAGAAATTACCTCATCATCTTTGGAGTGCTTTGTCATAAGGCAGAGGTTGGTAAATTCTTCTTTTGATTCCATGGTCTCTTCTTCTGGACTTATTTTGAATCCTTCATTTTTGCTAGAAAGAGTACTAATTCTTGCATCTTGATCATCATTAGTATTTCCATAGATTGTTTCAAGAGTTTCCCATATTTCTTTAGCATTGTTACAAGTAATAACTCTAGAAACATCATTAGGTTCTAATGCTAATGTGATAAGAATTTTAGCTCTTAGATTAAATTGTACCTTTCTTTCTTCTTCCTTAGTCCATAAGTTTATGGGCTTCATACATTCTATATTATCAACCATGTATTTAGGAATGAAAGGACCAAATTGAATAGTATTCCATACCTTGAGGTCATAGGATTGGTCAGAGATTTTCATCCTTTCTTTCCAAATAGTATAGTCTTTGCCATTGAAGATTGGAGGTCTATTTATTGTACCATTTTACGGAAATGCATCATAAGAGGTAGAGGCCATCTTGATCTCCTGCAACTGTTAAGCCTTGTGGCAAGAGTCAAGCTCTGATACCAATTGTTAGCCAAGGCCTCGATACTCAAGAGGGAGGGTGAATTGAGTATTTCAAATTTTTGCATGGAATCCCTTTCAAAATAGTTCTTAGTACACAAATGATGCAATATAAAAGATGTAATAATTATGAAGCACATATCATACTAAAATATTTTGAATTGAAGAGACAATATTCAAGAATTGATTTTGATAAACAAGGCAAGTTATTAGTTTAGGCAATTCTTGAAATACTTGGCATGCAATAATTAATTCCAATATAAATTTGATCTGTTCTTTACTGGGGGTGTAAAAGTATGGTTGATGAACAATTCAAAATGTACATGTAATGTCAATCTGGTACAAGGAGATATTTGTATATATGCAAGTACGAAGTATCCTTGTATACTGGGGGGGAATACAATGCACTCTGGGCGGTGTGGCAGTCCGCCTGAGTAACCTCCTTTGCCTTGACACAATTGGTGGTGGTACCTGCAATTATTCTCCGACGCTCAAGTCAGTATTCTGAAATACTGTAAGACTTAGAAAGCAAATCTGAGAGAATTATGCAAGTAAAAGTGTAAGGTTCAGAATTGAGGGGGGATCCCTTATACCTTTTTGCTGAGGTTTATATACCTGTTACTGGTGCTCCATTATTGGTAGGACCCGTTCCTTGTTTTCTGGCATAAGGCAAGAAAGGTAGTGGGTCCCAGTGTCGTTCACGAGCACAATCACTGTAGTGGGTGTTTCCACTTGCCTAGAAAGCGTTAATGCTTTATTATTTTATTCATTGTTCCCTTTTATGCGTGACAGCGTGATTCCCATTTTCAACCTCTCAAGACAGAGTCAATCTCGTGCCGGGGTTACAAGTATGGGCTCGCTATGCAGTATGGGAAATTCAATATTCCGCCTGTATTAAGCCTATGGCTTGGCGGAGTAATATGCATTGGAAATACTTTATGCATGTGTATAAGATATTCAATGTTTTCCACCTTGGCGGAGTAATAAGCTTTGGCGGAGTAACGTGCCTTGGCGGAGTAACGTGACTTGGCGGGTTACATGCCATGGCGGTATGTACTCCTTATAAAAGTAATTATAAGGTATTTGAGACGTACTTCTCCTGTTCAAAATGCTGATCTGGCAAAGCATTAAAACCATGCTCTTGGGGACCGGTGTTGGGTCCGGATCATATGCCCCCTAGCTTGTTATAGTGACTGGCGGAGTCACTTTAATAAGCTATAACACTTAGCCTTTATAGGCATGGGTTTAGGCGGTGTTTGCTAGTTCAGGATTTACGGACAAGTGTTTTCATGCATTTATTGCTTTTGTCATTACTTGCCACGCCTGTCATTAAAGCACCTCGAAACCACGTTTTGCCGCTTCAATATCTCATTGCCACGTATGCCCTCGTAACGATTGCCATTCCAATGATGGGACATAAATGCGTGGGATGGCAGTTGAAATACGTTTTCGAGGTTATTACCATGGGCCTTGGATTTTGAAAATACGGCCCAGGAAATACCTGCCCTTAGATTCATCTATCGGTTTCAGAATCAAAGGAATCATCAGTGATATTCATCCAATGGCTGTAAACACGTCTTTGAAGTTTTTTGGGGTTTCGCTTATTTCCCCCCAAGCCATGCCTATAAATAGGTAAACTCTTAGGAGAGGAAATGTTTTGCTTCATCTTCTACCTTGCGTTTTTGTGCCGAAACTGCTTTTGGGATGCTACTTTCTTTCGAGTTGTTTGTTGTTGCAGTTCTTCACTTCTTCAGAAATTTAAGGTAACTCTCTGGTTCCTCTGTTTTCTGTCTTCACTGTTATTGGGTTGGTTTTGTTTTCTTTATATGTGTGTTTGTTGAAACGAGGATGAGAGGAAGAAAGTCAGAGTCGTGCTCTAGGGTTTCTGTTCACCCCATGTTTTCGGATATTGAGAGTGAAGATGAGGCTTTCTATACTGGGAGGGATTCAACATTTTACAGCAGCGTGGAGTGTTTTAGTAATGTTGTACATTCGTTTGTATCAGGAGGTATTTCCCAAATACAAGTGATAACGATGGCAGAATGTCAGAATGTTGTGTTGCATGGGTTGGACTGGGAAAAGATGCTTGAAACTGACCCTTATTGTTGGGTTGAGGAAGATGTTAAAGATGCTTCCTCTCGTCATGCAACAACAAGTGGTGGGATGATGGAGTTGTCTGTGCCAATTTGGAAGGATGAAAGGTTTGAAAGGAGGTTCATCGTCCGTTCGCTGAAGACGTTTGAACGTATATGCCATCGTCCTCAAGATGAACGTACATTATACATGTACGATATTTTGTTTACCCAGCTGGGGGTACGATTTCCGCTGAATAAGTTCCAGATGGGCGTACTCAGATTTCTGGACTGCGCCCCTTCTCAACTGCACCCTAATGGTTGGGGGATAGTTCGCAGCTTTGAAGTGTTGGCTAAACATCAGGAATTTACACCTACTGTGGCGTTGTTCTTTGCTTTCTGTAGCATCATGAGGAGGGTGAATGCGAGAACTGGCGGTATGGGTTTTGTAACTCTTCGGGCGGAGCCGAAGATTGTGAACTTTAAGGCGTTTGCTGACTCCGCCAAGGAAGGCGGACTTCACTTCAGAATGAGCTTTGTAAAAGTCTCTGTCAGGAAGAACAAGTCCGTCTTTTGGCGGAGTAAGGAGGGAATTGATAAATTCCCAGTGGCGTGGACCCACGAGCACTTCCTCCTAACCAAACAAGCTTATGAAGTTGAGGAGAGTGCCCTATCAGCTACTTCCGTGGAAGTCCTTCGGACATTGAAGGAGTACAACTCCGTCCATAAGCAGATTTTATGCCGAAGGCTGCTTGGGCGGGATGCTGAGGGATACTTAAGTAATGCTTTATCATTAACAATTCCAATGTTGCTTGAATACTACTCCTGTTGTTTCCTGCAGCTTCTAATTGTATTTATGTATGTTATTTTGCAGGAGAGATCGCTAAATTTCTTGGGATGGAGCGTATCAAGCAAATTCGCATGAGTCGCCAGGAAATTGATGCGGAAAATAATGTGCAGCCTAGGAGGAATCTGGCTGCTGCTCTAACAAAAACTCTCCCTTTCCCTGCCTCCACTAACGTAGTGATGTTGGAGGGTGTTGCAGGGTCCTCGACGGTTGAGGTTGAAAGGCGGTCTAAAAAACGCCAAGAACCAGAAACTGTTGAGGTGGAGGAAGTGGACCCCCACCCCTTGCAAAAGAGGAAGACCAAGGGCAAGGAGAAGGTTGGGGAAGTGGCAGGGGCATCATCTGATGCTGCCATTGATGTGGAAGAGATTCCAGAGACACCAGCTGTGGCTATTACTGCTGAGTTGGGCGGTGTGGAGGGAGTTCCTGAAGAAGATGTTGTGGGGGAGGAGATGGAGGGAATTCAAGCTTCTCTAGTCTGCCAAGCTGAGAGTCCTGGCCTGGACTTGACTACTCGAGGAACAATAGCTTTCTTCATCGACGTTCCAGGGGAGTCATCCAGGCGATCCGTCTCTCTTCCTGCTGCAAGGTGGCACCTTGCGGAAATTGATGGTTTCCTTGCTTCTATGCCACGTATCGCTGAGGTTGCTGCGGAGGCTGCAATGTTTCAAGAATCATATCATGATTCTGTCAAAAAAATCCGCAGCTTAGAGCATGATAACGAACAGCTATCGGAGGTGATCAAGGCCAAAGATAAACATCTTGACACCGCCGACTCTGATATAAAGAAGCTGGAAGAGGAGCTGGCCCGGGTCAGAGCTGACAAGGCCCTTCTGGAAAAGCAAGTCTCGGGTTTGAGAGATCAAAATACAAAACTGGGCGAAGAGGTGGGCGAGCTGACCCGAGTGAAGGCTGACAATGTTCTGCTGAAACAGGAAGTTTCAAATCTGAATCAACAGAACCAAAAACTGGGCGAGGGTGTGAGCGAGCTTCAGCAGAGGTTGGTTTCCTTTGAAATTGATAAGACTCTTGCTGAAGACGCCTGGGCGATGGAGTTGGATGTAGCGGCCACTTCATATAGCAACCTTGAAAAACAGGTTGAAGAGCTGCAAGCTGAAAAAGCTATTTCAGATGCCACCAATAAGAGGCTTGATCAGGAGTTGAAAATGACTTTGGATGCAGCTGAGGCGGCAATTGATGATGCTTTCAGCATGGATATTCGCCAACTCCGTCATCGTAACCCAGGCGTTGCTCTCAACATTGCAGGCATTCATCCTTACTATGAGTTTATCAATGGTGAATTGATGGTGCCTGCTCGGGGGGGGTCATGTTCCTGCGCCTAATGCAGAGTATGTTCTGGTGGACTTGCCCCCCTCATAAAGTTTGTCTAAACCAAGTGAGAGTCAGCCCAGCTCCGCCTGCCAAGAAGGAGTGCCACCCGAGCCTTGACTATCAGCTCCGGAGTTCTTTTCGCAAATTTTGTTTTGTTTTTGTTTTGTTTTTTTTTTGCATTTAAATAATATTGCCTTGTTCCACGATAGGCTCTGGACCCTTATCAATCTTTGACAATATTCAATAAAGTATATTTTCTGTAAATTTATACTTGTTCATATAAACGATGTCTGAGTCCGTCGGATTTATGCCTTGTAAAACGATATTGAGAAGGTAGCGTAATCATTTGAGGACTTAATGAAATATGACTAAGTATAATGAGGCGGAATAACCTTTTTAGGAATTTGGTGAAGTAAAATTCAGTAATGAGGCGGGGTAGCCTCTTAGGAATTTCATTGAAGTAAATTCAATAATGAGGCGGAATAGCCTCTTAAGAATTTCATTGAAGTAAATTCTGCAAGGAGGCGGAGTAGCCTCTTGAGAATTTCAATGAAGTAAATTCAATAATGAGGCGTAGTAGCCTCTTAGGAATTTCATTGAAGTAAATTCAATAATGAGGCGGAGTAGCCTCTTAGGAATTTCAATGAAGTAAATTCAATAATGAGGCGTAGTAGCCTCTTAGGAATTTCATTAAAGTAAATTCAATAATGAGGCGGAGTAGCCTCTTAGGAATTTCAATGAAGTAAATTCCGTAATGAGGCGGAGTAGCCTCTTAGGAATTTCATTGAAGTAAATTCAATAATGAGGCGGAGTAGCCTCTTAGGAATTTTAATGAAGTAAATTCCATAATGAGGCGGAGTAGCCTTTTAGGAATTTCATTGAAGTAAATTCAATAATGAGGCGTAGTAGCCTCTTAGGAATTTCATTGAAGTAAATTCAATAATGAGGCGGAGTAGCCTCTTAGGAATTTCATTGAAGAAATTCAATAATGAGGCGGAGTACCCTCTTAGGAATTTCAATGAAGCACAGTTTTTACAAGTAGTATACTTACTTGAACTTGTCGATAGTGCGTGGGTTTGTTGATTATGTACTCCGTTAAACATTCGCAGTTAGGCAGAGTCAAGTTTTGGATGGAGCGTTCATCCCTGATCATGTGAAAATTGTTGAATCCAGGGTTGGTATGGTGCAGCATATAGCTGTGACACCAATCCTTTCCGCAGGAATTTTGCTGGACCTTAGGGTCGATATGGTGCAGCATATAGCTGTGACACCAATTCTTTCCACAGGAAGTCTGCTGGACCTTGGGGGCGGTATGATGCAGCATATAGCTGTGACACCAATCCTTTCCACAGGAAGCCTGCAGGACCTTGGGGTCGGTATGGTGCAGCATATAGCTGTGACACCAATCCTTTCCCCCCAAGGAGTTTTTTGGACCTTAGGGTCGGTATGGTGCAGCATATAGCTGTGACACTAATCCTTTCCCCCCAAGGAGTTTTTTTGGACCTTAGGGTCGGTATGGTGCAGCATATAGCTGTGACACCAATCCTTTCCCCCCAAGGAGTTTTTTGACTCCGTTTGTGAAGCTTTGTTGCATGTTGGATGATCTTTATGGAATAAAGAGTTATGCCATTATGCTTCAATTGTTGGAGCCGGTGTCTTATCTGCATGGGAACAAGTTCTGCCATGGATAATTAACTGAAAGTTAGAATGAAGACTGAATGTAGGAAGGCATTTTATTAATGATGGAACTACATAAGGAGCTGAGTTGGGATATGTCTCATCAGAACCTTTTCAAGGAAAGCACAGTTGGAAAAAACCTTGAGTTAGGAAGAAAAGAACATACCATGTTACCCAACTAGCTGTAATATATGCGTAAATTTAAAATGTTCCATTTATTCCTGACCAGAGTGCCATCTAAGTTTTCTAGGCGGTATGTGCCTTTGCCCAGAATTTCGACGACTCGGTATGGACCTTCCCATGTTGGTGCCAATTTGCCTTGGTGTGCAAATTTGTTACCGATATTGGCCCTTCTCAAGACTAAATCTCCTTCTTTGAAACGGCGTTCAAAAACACGTGTGTTATACCGTTTGGCGGCCTTTGCTTTAACAGCTTGGTCTCTCACAAAGGTTTCCTCTCTCAACTCCGCCAAGACCTCGAGTTCATGGGCGAGGTTCTGTTGATTGGCTTCTTCGTTGAAATGGAGGACTCAAGCTGATGGGGCTGCCAATTCAACAGGAATAACAGCCTCGACCCCATATGTCAGCCGATATGGAGATTCATTTGTTGTGGAGTGAGGGGTTGTTCTATATGCCCATAGAACGTGGCATAATTGATTTGCCCAATCTCCCTTTGCTTCACCAAGGCGTTTCTTAAGGCCTTTCAAGATTTCTCTGTTGGCAACTTCAGCTTGGCCATTGGTTTGAGGGTGTTCCACAAAAGAGAAAATCTGCGTAATGTTGAGATTTTCCAGGAGTTCAGTGAACTTACGATCTATGAATTGGGTGCCATTATCAGTGACTATGCGTCCAGGGACTCCGAAATGTGCAATGATATTTTCATATACAAATCTGCGAGTCCTGGCTGATGTAATATGCACCACTGCCTCTGCTTCAATCCATTTGGTGAAGTAATCAACACCAACTATCAAGTATTTGATACCGCCGGGCGCAGTTGGGAATGGACCCAAGATATCCATGCCCCATTGATAGAAAGGCCAAGGCGTTATTGATGATGACATTTCTTCCGCTGGAGTATGGTGGAGATTTGTGAATCGTTGCATTGATCGCACTTTTGAACATACGAGGCGGAGTCATGCTTCAGGGTGGGCCACCAGTACCCCGCCCTGAGTATTTTCCGTATAAGGCTACGTGCCCCTGGATGGTGTCCACATTGCCCTTCATGGACTTCTTCTAACACAGCTTGCACCTCATTTTCGTTTATGCATATTAAGTAAGGAACAGAGATTCCTCGGCGGTATAACTGTCCGTCTAGGAGTGTATAGTAAGGTGCTTCCTTCTTTAGTTTCCGTTGCTCAAGATCATCTGTGGGTAATTGTCCATTAACAAGGTAATGAACTATTGGTGCTACCCAGGAATTGTCATCAAAAGAGCGGCTTTTAATCATACACGCTGAGGAAGGAAAGGAAATGCTTGGCTCTGCCAAGGTACTTTATACAACCGTAGTTGTGCATCCTGCCTTCTTTGTGCTAGCCAACCTGGAGAGGATATCAGCACGTGTATTTTCTTCACGGGGTACATGCTTGAAAGTGACTTCATCGAAGCGCTGCTTTAACTTATTGACGCAGTCTAGATATTGTTGTAGCAGAGGCTCTTTAGCCTGATACTCACCAAGAATTTGTGAGATTACTAATTGAGAATCACTGCATAGGGTGACAGTTCTGGCCCCAATATCTTGTGCTACTCTGAGTCCGGCCAAGCAGGCTTCATACTCCGCCTGATTGTTAGACGTAGTGAAGGTAAAGTGCAATGAAATTTCAAGGTGTACCCCGTCATCACTTTCCACAACAATTCCTGCTCCACATCCTTTGCTATTGGAAGACCCATCTACGTATACCGTCCAGTGTGAGTGATCTGTATCTGGGCTAGAACCTGTTAACTCAACTACGAAATCTGCTAGGACTTGTGCCTTGATAGCAGTTCTTGGTTCATAGGAAATGTCAAATTTAGAGAGTTCTACGGCCTATTTGATCATTCTTCCAGCTAGGTCTGGTTTGAACAGTATAGTACGGAGTGGCAAGTCTGTGCGAATCAGGATAGGATGGGCATGGAAGTATGGTCTTAGGCGTCGTGAAGCCCAAACAACTGTAAGTGCTGCCTTTTCAATCTTCTGATAACGACACTCTGCACCATGCAATGTTTTACCAGTGAAATACACCGGTCGTTGGCCTTCAGTCGTTTCCTTGACCAGAGCTACTGCCAAAGCTTCATCTGAAACAGACAAATAGACAATGAGTTGCTCACCTGGGCTTGGTTTTACCAGGATTGGAGGGCTAGCCAAGACATTTTTCAAGCTTTGGAAAGCTGCCTCTTGCTCTGGGCCCCAACTGAATTTTTTGTCTTTTTTCAACATTTTGTACAAGGGAAGAGAGCGATGAGCCATTTTTGGCATGAATCGTGCTAGAGCAGCGATTTTGCCATTGAGGGATTGTACCTCTCTCAATGTTTTGGGGCTCTGCAACTCTTGGATTACGCAACATTTATCAGGATTAGCCTCAATACCTCTTTGTGTTAGCATGAAACCCAGAAATCTGCCCCCAGGGACAGCAAATGTACACTTTAATGGGTTGAGTCTCATGTCGTATTGTTGTAGGCGTTGAAAAATGAGGCGTAGATCTTCAACATGATCTCCTCCTTCCGGGGTCTTGGCAATAATATCATCAATATACACTTCTACCAGCTTTGTGTGCATACCCTTAAAAACTTTGTTGATCATACGCTGGTAGGTTGCCCCAGCGTTCTTTAACCCAAATGGCATGACGTTGTAGCAAAAAGACTCCTTTGTCATTAACAAATGCTGTCTTCTCTTGATCATCCTCACACATTGGAATTTGGTTGTACCCGGAGTAAGCATCTATAAAAGATAGATACTTGTATCCAGAGCAATCGTCAACCAATCTGTCAATGTTGGGGAGAGGGTATGGATCCTTGGGACAACATTTATTTAAGTCAACGTAGTCTATGCACATACGCCACTTGCCATTGGCCTTCTGTACCATGACCACGATAGAGAGCCAGGAGGAGTAACAGAGTTCCCTGATGAACCCCGCCTTGAGAAGCTCCTCTGTTTGTTCACAAGCAGCTTTTTGCTTAGTAGGACCCATATGTCGTTTCTTTTGTGCTACTGGCTTAGTTTCAGGATACACCGCCAGGCGGTGACAACAAAAGTTGGGATCCATGCCAGGCATGTCTGCAGCAGTCCAAGCGAAGATTTCTTTATACTCATGGAGAAGTGCAATTAGTCTTTCCTCCATGTTAGCCTCAAGCTTGTCATTGATGTTTGTAATCTGTTCTGGGGTGCTACCCAAAACAATAGACTTGGATCCGCCATCAGGAGTTGGTTTCAAAGGGTTCAGTGGGTCTATAGAAGACTCCGCCCTGGGGTCGAGATCCACCAAATTGACGGACGCCGCCGCACTGCCCCCTTCATTCAACTTTCTTTTCTTAGACACGGCTTCTAGCTTTACCATGTTAAGACTCAAGTTGTAGCAATAGCGAGCCATTTCTTGGTCACCCCTCACAGATGAGACTTGATTATCTTTGTCAATGAACTTGATTAACAAGTGGGGAGTTGAAACGATGGCTTCCATGGCATTCAGGGTAGGCCGCCCAATGATGCCATTATAGGGAGACTTCACATCAATGACAAGAATCCTGGATTTCACAGTCCTTGCTCCAGGTTCGCCATCAAAGGTAATTCTCGTATCTAAGTAGCCTTTAGTGGGTTGTTTAGCACCATTGAAGGCTGTAAGGTCCTGTGTATATGGCTGCAAATCTGCATCAGTTAGTCCCATACGTTTAAAACAGTCATAAAAGATAACATCGCAGGAACTTCCCTGATCAATTAGGATGCGTTTTACATCCATATTAACGATTACTGCAATAATCACTACTGCATCATCACCTTCAGGAATAGTAGGGCCAAAATCATCGTCCGTGAAGGTTATAGGTGGAGTCTGGACCCCGTTTCTGAATGGGCGATATTCTTTGCTCTTGCCTTGCACAGACAAGATCATGCGATGATGATTTTTCCTGGCGGAGTTTGAGGGTTCGCCCCCGGCAAAGCCTCCAGCTATCATGTCTACAACCTGCCTTTTGCCCCTCAATTTGGGTTCTGGGCTTGGTTCTCTTTGGGCAGACTCCAGAACAATGCCCTTTTGTTTTTCTGTTGCCGCCGTGCGTTTAGGCTCCCGAGTATTATCAGGATCAGGAGAACGATCACAAGATCTTTTCTCAAACCTCTCTGGCTCATCATGAGATTTACCCTTAAACAAATAATGTTTCAGCTTGCCTTCACGAATAAGCACCTCAATGGTGTTTTTGAGTTGCTTGCACTCCTCCGTGGTATGGCCAACTGATTCGTGGAACTCACAATATTTCTTTGGGTTCCCACCTTGTCTGATTTGAGGTGGACGTTGAATCCCATAGACGTTAAGGGTAGTCCATCCTATTTCACACAAGATTTGTTCATATGTCGTGTTCAGAGGTGCATAATGAGCAAAATTGAACACTCGTTTATCTTGCTGTTTGAAGGATTAGTTCCCTGCTTTGTCTTTCTGAGGGAACTTATCATTCCTGGATGATTTTTCCTTCACTTTGTCATGGTGTGGAGCTGAAGGAGGTGGCTTAATGCGAGATGCAGTGGCTTCCAAGTGCATCTCAATACCTACGTACTTAGATGCCTTTCTGCGAAACTCCTCCATGGTGGATGGAGGTCCTTTTGCCAATGACAAAGCAAAGGGTGATTTCGGTTGCATGGCTTCGATGAGGATATGCAATTGAATTGCTTCCGTCAAGTCAGGGACCATGGCCGCCTCTTTGTAAAATCTCTTCAGGAAATCTTTTAGAGACTCCTTATCACCTTGTTTGATCTGAGCCAAGGTGTGGGAGGTTCTAGGCGTATCCCTAGAGATTACAAAGTGACTGCCAAAAGCTGTAGCCAAGTCCTCCCATGAATCAATAGAACCTGAAGGTAAACTCTTGAACCAGCTAAGAGCTTCACCTGTAAGGGTCCTGGGGAACATTCTGCACATGACATCTTCTTCTGCACCTAAGAACATAGCCTCGTAGATGTAAGCATCTAAATGCTTAGAAGGATCTGTTTCCCCAGTGTATTTTCCTATAGAAATGGGTTGCATAGTTTGCAAATGTCTGGGAACATGCGCGTTCATGAGTCTTTTGGAAAATGGGATACTCATCTTGTATCCTGAGGGGGATGCGTTTGAAACTGCTCTTCTCCCCTCATGATGTTAAGCATTTGCCAGTGGGAGGCTTCGTTGCTCTTCCATGTAAGTAGGGATGCGAGAGTAATTTGGAGTACTCGATTCCTCCTATGCATGCGATTCATGGCGAGGCTGGTTTGCAGGGCTCGCTTTCTCGTGCATAGGATTTGCCTTCTCATGATGAAGCTCTGCAATTTCTTCTTTCAGCATTCTGATCATGTCATCTCTCGGATCTGGAGAGTCAACATGCGTTACCTTTTTGTGAGCGTCGTTGTCAAAGTTGAGACGTCTAGGATTGCGTGGAGGAGAATCCTCTGTCTGCATTTCTGGTCCTGGTCTTTCCATTAATGATGAATGTAATGGGGATTGCTCAAGGATTGTGGGATTACCAATTTTACAGGTCCCACCAGGCGTGCCAATGATCTGTTCTTTACTGGGGGTGTAAAAGTATGGTTGATGAACAATTCAAAATGTACATGTAATGTCAATCTGGTACAAGGAGATATTTGTATATATGCAAGTACGGATTATCCTTGTATACTGGGGGGGAATACAATGCACTCTGGGCGGTGTGGCAGTCCGCCTGAGTAACCTTCTTTGCCTTGACACAATTGGTGGTGGTACCTGCAATTATTCTCCGACGCTCAAGTCAGTATTCTGAAATACTGTAAGACTTAGAAAGCAAATCTGAGAGAATTATGCAAGTAAAAGTGTAAGGTTCAGAATTGAGGGGGGATCCCTTATACCTTTTTGCTGAGGTTTATATACCTGTTACTGGTGCTCCATTATTGGTAGGACCCGTTCCTTGTTTTCTGGCATAAGGCAAGAAAGGTAGTGGGTCCCAGTGTCGTTCACGAGCACAATCACTGTAGTAGGTGTTTCCACTTGCCTGGAAAGCGTTAATGCTTTATTATTTTATTCATTGTTCCCTTTTATGCGTGACAGCGTGATTCCCATTTTCAACCTCTCAAGACAGAGTCAATCTCGTGTCGGGGTTACAAGTATGGGCTCGCTACGCAGTATGGGAAATTCAATATTCTGCCTGTATTAAGCCTATGGCTTGGCGGAGTAATATGCATTGGAAATACTTTATGCATGTGTATAAGATATTCAATTTTTCCCACCTTGGCGAAGTAATAAGCTTTGGCGGAGTAACGTGCCTTGGCGGAGTAACGTGACCTGGTGGGGTTACATGCCATGGCGGTATGTACTCCTTATAAAAGTAATTATAAGGTATTTGAGACGTACTTCTCCTGTTCAAAATGCTGATCTGGCAAAGCATTAAAACCATGCTCTTAGGGACCGGTGTTGGGTCCGGATCAAAATTTAACTTAACCAATTTCTAATAAATTAATTAATTTATCGAGTTACTAACAAGAATATTCTACTTAATTATACAATAATTAAACCCAACAATATTTAAGTCAATTAATTCAAGGATTTAATTTAAGCAATTTTAACATACTAATTTGTTATAAATATTTTAGCATGCAATTTAAATTCACAATAATAAAGGAGTTTAAGGGAAAAGAGAATTTGCAAACCGATGTAACGAGTTCCACTACCCCGGTGTACGTCTCGCCTTCAAGCAACCCACTTGAAGGATTTCCACTATTGAAGTTTAGAGATACAAGCTATGAGCAATTGCAGCTTCCTAGTGTCCCACATTTAAGAACTTAATCCTCACTTGCACAAGGTCACCCCACCCAATCTCTCAAACTCTCAATACTCAAAGGTTGAACCCCAACCTTTGTGACCACTCAACCTAGAGTGAATACCTTGGTGTTTTTGGTGTTTGGTTTACAAGAATTTTTCTCTTTCACTAGAGTAAATATACAACTTGAAGCTCTCACAAAATAATAATAACTATCACAGAGAGGATATACAAATTTAAGCTCACTCAAAATATTTTCTCTCTAACTCTTAGCTAACTATTAAAGAGGAATTTGCAAATTAAGGACCAAGAGAGAAATACAACGTTAAAGAGGAGGAAGAAGAAATAGAGGAAATTGCTTCTTTGTTTTGTGATGAATTGAAAGCTTATTTTCCTCTCCTATTTATAATCTCTAAGAGTATGGCATTGGCAATTTAAAATTGTCTCGACGTTGCAAATGGAGCATGGCTTAGCAAGTTAATTAATTTCTTTGACGCAGTGGAGTATGGAACATGGAGCGCATGCCTACTTAGTTGAATGTTATGGTCATTGTTAATGCAATGCAAGGCTGTCTCTGCATGAATTGATTCATCTTTCACTTGAATAGATTCCTTGTGTTATTTTTAGGCTTCTGACAGCGTGTGAATTGATTCCTCAAGGCTGTGAATTAATTTCTATGTGACTCTGTTAAACCTAGAAAATATAGTGTTGCAGTTACTTTGTTTTACTGTTGGGTCTATTAATTGCCAAGCGAACCAATCGTTTGTAGTTTTCAAAATTTAGATATCGTTCCACTGGGATTGAAAGTCCAATATTTATAGTAATTTTTTAGTTACTATAGTAAATTTATCAAAACTTATACAAAAGAATAATTTATATATAATTTATACAATATTTATAACATGGCATAATTGAGTTGTTCATGTGATAAAAAGAGAATAACAATCTATCTAAGAAGTGGAGTTGTAATTTTAGAATAATTAAGATACTTGAGGATAAAACACAGATAAACAAATTATGTTGGAATTTGGATCCCTAATCTAGAATAATAATGGAGGAACTCAAATCATGCATATTTAATCATCAAGTTCATATTATTGCAGCTTAAAATCATTATAACCGATCCCTCGTGAGCTTTCTCAATAAAAACTTGCATTAAGTCCTGGCTTTATGGCAACAATAATTACCAATTCTATTCCTAGTAATTGGTATATTAAGGGTATTCCAACTTTTACTTTTATTAAATCAAGTTTTAATAAGGCATGAATAATCATTCTCCCATTTGACATTCACACTAATAAAACAAGTTTCAATACACATGAAAATCATTCTCCCGTTTGACGTTCATATTAATAAAAGATTGAAATACTAACATGGACTTGAATCATAAACATGCAGAGGTCGAATTCACAACATCATACTCAATAGATTATTTCACCAATTCTAACATAAACAGATTAGTTACACATGGTGAAGGTAAGAACAACACTTACAGTGATTGACATTACAAAGGCGATAAAAACTTCATGATACAACGATCACAATACTACACAACACTCTCAAGTATCTAGAAAACTATTCTAGAACTATAAACTCACAAAAGAAATACTCAAACTCGAGTATATAAGAGAAGAAAAGAGTGAAATACTCAAAATGGGATGCTTAGAAGTGTTGGAAATGGCCCTATTTATAAGGCTGAGGAAGGGTCCTGACGCTACGCGTCAGACTGACGCAACGCGTTAGGTTCCTGACTCAGCCTCATTAGATACAGCTTGAAGTGGCCATGATAGAATTATTTAATTAATCATTTAATGCCAATTGGACCTGTCCCCTCTTTCAGCTTGGACATTTGTGAAGAGTGGATGGGTCACTAGCTGAGTACTTGGCCAACTTGGCTGTGGAGTCTACGTAGCTCTGACGCTACGCGTGGATGTGATGCGTAGCGTCAGCATTAAAAGTCTCCACGCTACGCATGGTGTTGATGCTACGCGTCAGGTTCTTGATCTTTAATTTTCTCTTTAAATTCTTCACTTTTTCACTACAAAACTAGAGAAAATTGATCAAGGGCAGATTATTTCTGACAACTTCTATTTATTGAATTTAAAACCTAATTTTCTAATAATTTAGACTGATTTTTATTTTTTTATAAAATTTTGATTAAAGATTTTATTGTAAATTTGAGGACTAACAGACTTCATCAGGCATGAATCGATTCCTCTCCATATTGAATCGATTCCTTTGTTTTTAAACTGATTCCCTGGGACAAATCACGTATGAATCGATTCCCTTTTAGTTTGAATCGATTCCTGCTTTCATTTTTCAAGTTCCTGGACCATAACAATGTGTGAATCGATTCCCCATGGTGTTCTTTATGGCATGAATCGATTCATCTCATTAAAATTACAATTTCTAGCCTCTATCATTATGTGAATCAATTTGTTTCATTATGCCTTGCATAATGAATCGATTCATGCACCTGTTGCATGAATTTTATGCTTTGTTTCACCCCTTTTTTATATGTAATCAATCATGGTTCCATTCCTTTGATCCTTAGACACTTTGATGATTATTTTTCCTTGTTTGTAATCTCTATAGTTGCCTTGAATCATTTTATTGGAATTCATCAATTTTCCATCATCAAATATAATTAATTTGTTTGTGATACTTTATGTTTGATCTTGATTCTCCATTTGTTATGTCATTATCAAAACCTACATCAACATATAAATACATTTTAGGGTTTAGGGTGTGGGGTTTAGAGTTTAGGGTTTAGGGTTTAGGGGTTAGGGTTTAGGGTTTAGGGTTTATGGTTTAGGGTTTATGGTTTAGGGTTTAAGGTTTAGGGTTTAGGGTTAGGGTTTAGGGTTTAGGGTTTATGGTTTATGGTTTAGGGTTTAACGTTTATGGTTTAGGGTTTGGGATTTAGGTTTTATAGTTTACGGTTAAGGGTTTAGGTATGAGGGTTTAGGGTTTAGGGTTTAAGGTGTAGGGTTTAGGGTTTTATGTTTAGGTTTTAGGGTTTAAGGGTTAGGGTTTAGGGTTTAGGGCTTAGAATTAGCATTTTGGGTTTAGGGTTTAGGGCTTAGGGTTTAGGAGTTAGGGTTTAGGGTTTGGGGTTTAGGGTTTGGGTGTGAGGTTTTGGGCTTTAGGGTCTAGGGTTTGTGGTTTAGGGTTTAGGGTTTATGGTTTATGGTTTCGGGTTAAGGGTTAAGGGTTTGTGGTTTAGGGTTTAGGGTTTAGGGTTTAGGGTTAGGGGTTGTGGTTTAGGGTTTAGGTTTTGTGGTTTGAGGTTCAGGGTTTAGGGTTTGGGGATTGGGGTTTAGGGTTTAGGATGTAGGGTTTAGGTTTAGAATGTAGGGTTTGTGGTTTAGGGTTTGGGATTTAAGGTTTAGGGTTTATGGTTTAGGGTTTAGGTATTAAGGTTTACGGTTTGAGGTTTAGGGTATAGTGTTTAGCGTTTAGGATTTGGGGTTGGAAGTTTAGGGTTTAAGGGTTAGGGTTTAGGGTTTAGGGTTTGTAGTTTAGGGTTTAGGGTTTGTAGTTTAGGGTTTAGGGTTTAGAATTAGCATTTAGAGTTTAGGGTTTAGAATTAGGATTCAAGGATTTAGGGTTAAGGATTGGGGATTTAGGGTTTAGGGTTTGTGGTTTGAGGTTTAGGGTTTAGGGTTTGGGGTTAGGGTTAGGGTTTAGGGTTTAGAGTTTAGGGTTTGTGGTTTAGGGTTGAAGGTATGGGGTTTACGGTGCAGGGTTTAGGGCTTATGGTTTAGGGTTTAGGGTTAGGGTTTAAGGGTTAGGGTTTAAGGTTTAGGGTTTGTGGTTTATAGTTTAGGGTTTAGGGTTTGGGGTTGAGGGTTTAGGGTTTAAGGGTTAGGGTTAGGGTTTAGGGTTTAGGGTTTAGGGTTTAAGGTTTGTGGTTTGAGGTTTAGGGTTAAGGGTTAAGGGTTTGGGGTTTGGGGTTTTGGGGCTAGGGTTTAATGTTAAGGGTTTGTGGTTTAGGGTTTAGGGTTTGTGGTTTTGGTTTTAGGGTTTAGGGTTTAGGGGTGAGGGTTTGTGGTTTAGGGTTTAGGGGTTCGGGATGAGGGTTTGGGGTTTAGGGTTTGGGGTTTAGGGTTTAGGGTTTATGGTTTAGGGTTTAGGGTTTAGGGTTTGGGGTTTGAGGGTTAGGTTAAGGGTTTATGGGTTAAGGTTAGGGGTTAAGGTTCAGGGTTTAGGGTTTAGGGTTTGTGGTTTGAGGTTCAGGATTTAGGGTTTGGGGTTTGGGTTTAGGGTTTAAGGTTTAGGGTTTGGGGGTTTGGGTTTAGAGTTTGTGATTTAAGGTTTGGGATTTAGGGTTTAGTGTTTAGGGTTTAGAATTAGGATTTAGGGTTTATGGTTTAGAATTGGGGTTTAGGGTTTAGGGTTTAGGGGTTAGGGGTTAGGGTGTAGGGTTTGTTGTTAGAGGTTCAGGGTTTGTGGTTCAGGGTTTAGGGTTTTGGGTTTGGGGTTTAGGGTTTGGGGTTTAGGGTTTGGGGTTTGGGGTTTAGGGTTTGGGGTTTAGGGTTTAGGGTTTAGGGTGTGGGGTTTAAGGTTTAATGTTTAGGGTTTAGGGGTTAGGGTTTGTGGTTTAGGGTTTAGGGTTTAGGGTTTAGGGGTTATGGTATAGGGTTTGTGGTTTATGGTTTAAGGTTTACAGTTTGGCGTGTAGGGTTAAATGTTTAGGGTTTGGGGTTAAGGGTTTGGGGTTTGGGGTTAAGGGTTTGGGGTTAAGGGTTTAGGGTTTGGGGTTTGGGGTTTGGGGTTTAGGGTTTAGGGTTTAGGGTTTAGGGTTTAGGGTTTAGGGTTTATGGTTTTTGGTTTAGGGTTTAGGGTTTAGGGTTAGGGGTTATTGTTTAGAGTTTAGGTTTTGGGGTTTAGGGTTTGGGTTTATAATTTAGGGTTTAGGGGTTAGGGGTTAGGGTTTGTGGTTTAGAGTTTAGAGTTTAGGGTTTAGGGTTTAGGGTTTATGGTTTAGGGCTTAGAATTTGGATTTAGGGTTTAAGGTTTAGGGTTTAGGGTTTAGTGTTTTAAGTTTTTGATTTAGGGTTGTGGATTTAGGGTTTAGTGTTTAGGGTTTAGGGTGTGGGGTTTAGGGTTTAGGGTTTAGGGTTTGTGGTTTGTTGCTTAGGGTTCAGGGTTTAGGCTTTGGGGTATAGGGTTTAGGGTTTGTGGTTTAGGGTTTAGGATTTAGGCTTTAGGGTTTATGGTTTAGGGTTTAGGTATTAGGGTTTAGGCTTTTGGGTCTAAGGTTTAGGGTTTGGGGTTTAGGGTTTAAGGTTTAGGGTTTAGGGTTTGTGGTTTAGGGTTTAGGGTTTAGAATTAGGATTTAGGGTTTAGGATTTAGGAGTTAGGTTTAGGGTTTAGGGTTTGGGGTTTAAGGTTTGGGATGTGAGGTTTAGGGTTTAGAGTTTAGGGTATGGGGTTTGGGGTTCAGGGTTTATGGTTTATGGTTTCGGGTTGAGGGTTGAAGGTTTGTGGTGTAATGTTTAGGTTTTATAGTTTGAGGTTTAGGGTTTAGGGTTTAGGAATTAGGGATTAGAGTTTAGGGTTTAGGGTTTAGGATTTAGGATTTAGGATTTAGGGTTTAGGGTTTAGGGTTTAGAATTTATGGTTTTTGGTTTAGGGTTTGGATTTTAGGGTGTAGTGTTTAAGGTTTAGGGTTTAGTGTTTAGGGTTTAGGGTTTGGGGTTTAGGGTTTAAGGGTTAGTGTTTAGGGTTAGGGTTTATGGTTTATGGTTTAGAGTTTAGAATTGGGATTCAGATTTTAGGGTTTAGGGTTTTGAATGTAGGGTTTAGGGTTAAGGGTCTAGGGTTCAGGGTTCAGGGTTTATGGTTTAAGGTTTAGAGTTTAGGGTTTCAGGTTGGGGTTTTAGGATTTAGGGTTTGGGGTTGAGGGTTTATGGTTTAGGGTTGAAGGTTTAGGGTTTATGGTTTAGCATGTAGGGTGTAGGGTTTAGGGTTTAGGGTTTATGGTTTAAGGTTTAGGGTTAGGGTTTGTGGTTTGTGGGTTTATGGTTTAGGGTTTAGGGTTTAAGGGTTTAAGGGTTAGGGTTTAGGGTTTATGGTTTAGGGTTTATGGTTTAGGGTTTAGGGTTAAGGGTTTATGGTTTAGGGTTTAGGGTTTAGGGTTAAGGGTTTAGGGTTTAGGGTTTAGGGTATAGGTTTAGGGTTTAGGGTTTAGGGTTTTGGGTTTAGGGTTTAGGTTTGGGGGTTTAGGGTTTAGGCTCTAGGGTTTAGGGTTTATGCTTTGAGGTTTCGTGTTTAGGGTTTAGGGGTTAGGGGTTAGGGTTTAGAGTTTATGAGTTAGGGTTTGGGTTTTAAGGTTTAGTGATTAGGGTTTAGAATTGGGATTTAGGGTTTAGTGTTTAGGGTTTTAAGTTTGTGATTTAGGGTATTGGATTTAGGGTTTAGGGTTAGGGTTTAGGGTATGGGGTTTAGGGTTTAGGGTTAGGGTTTGTGGTTTATGGCTTAGGGTTTAGGTTTAAGGCTTTGGGGTATAAGGTTTAGGGTTTGTGGTTTAGGGTTTGGGATTTAGGTTTTAGGGTTTACGATTTAGGGTTTAGGTATTAGGGTTTTGGCTTTTGGGTCTAAGGTTTAAGGTTTTGGGTTTAGGGTTTATAGTTTAGGGTTTAGGGTTTGTGGTTTAGGGTTTAGGGTTTAGAATTAGGATTTAGGGTTTAGGATTTAGGAGTTAGGTTTATAGTTTAGGGTTTGGGGTTTAAGGTTTGGGATGTGAGATTTAGGGTTTAGGGTTTAGGGTTTGGGATTTAGGGTTTAGGGTATGGGGTTTGGGGCTCAGGGTTTATGGTTTATGGTTTCGGGTTGAAGGTTTGTGGTTTAGTGTTTAGGTTTTATAGTTTGAGGCTTAGGGTTTAGGGTTTAGGAATTAGGGATTAGAGTTTAGGGTTTAGGGTTTAGGATTTAGGATTTAGGATTTATGGTTTATGGTTTAGGGTTTAGGGTTTAGAATTTAGGGTTTATGGTTTAGGGTTTGGATTTTAGGGTTTAGTGTTTATGGTTTAGGGTTTAGTGTTTAGGATTTAGGGTTTGAGGTTTAAGGTTTAGAGTTTAGGGTTTGTGGTTGGGGTTTTAGGATTTAGGGTTTGGTGTTAAGGGTTTGGGGTTTAGGGTTGAAGGTTTAGGGTTTAGGGTTTAGGGTTTAGGGTTTAGGGTTTAGGTGTAAGGGTTTAGGGTTTATGGTTTAAGGTTTAGGGTTTGGGTTTAGGGGTTAGGGTTTAAGGGTTAGGGTTTAGGGTTTGTGGTTTAGGGTTTAGGGTTTAGGGTTTGGGGTTTAGGGTTTAGGGTTTAGGGTGTAGGTTTAGGGTTTAGGGTTTCAGGTTTAGGGTTTAGGTTTAAGGGTTTAGGGTTTAGGCTTTAGGGTTTAGGGTTTATGCTTTGAGGTTTAGTGTTTAGGGTTTAGGGTTTAGGATTTATGGTTTAGGGTTTAGGGTTTAGGGCTTCATGATTAGGGTTTAGAATTGGGATTTAGGGTTTAGGGTTTAGGGTTTAAGGTTTGTTATTTAAGGTTAGGGTTTGGGGTTTAGGGTTTCAGTTTTAGGGGCTAGAGTTTGGTGTTGGGGGTTTTGGGTTTTGGGTTTAGAATTGGGATTTAGGGTTTAGGGTTTAGGGTTTAGAATTGTGATTTAGGGTTTAGGGTTTAGGTTTTAGGGGTTGTGGGTTAGGGTTGTGGGTTTAGGTTTTTGGGTTTGTTGTTTGAGGTTTATGGTTTATTGTTCGGGGTTGAGGGTTTAGGGTTTCAGGTTTAGGGTTTGGGGTTGAGGATTTAGTGTTTAGGGTTTAGTGGTTAGAGTTTGTGGTTTATGGTTTAGGGTTTAGGGTTTAGGGTTTGAGGTTTGAGGTTTAGGGTTTGGTGTTTAGGGTTAAGGGTTTAGGTTTTGGGGTTTAGGGTTTAGGGTTTAGGGTTTGGGGTTTAGGGTTTATGGTTTGGGGTTTGGGGTTTATGGTTTAGGGTTTAGGGTTAGTGGTTAAGATTTAGGGTTTAGGTTTTGTTGTTTGAGGTTTAGGGTTTAGGGTTCAAGGGTTTAGGGTTTGGGGTTTAGGGTTTAGGGTTTGGGGTTTAGGGTTTAGGGTTAGTGGTTAAGGTTTAGAGTTCAATTTTTATGGTTTGAGGTTTAGGGTTTAGGGTTTGGGGATTAGGGTTTAGAGTTTATGGTTTAGGGTTTAGGATTTAGGGTTTAGGGTTTCGAGTTTAGAATTGTGATTTAGAGTTTAGGGTTTAGAATTAGGATTTTGGGTTTAGGGTTTAGAGTTTGAGGGTGAGGGTTTATGGTTTAAGGTTGAAAGTTTAGGGTTTAGGGTTTAGGGTGTGGGATATAAGGTTTAGGGTTTAGGGTTTGTGGGTTAGGGTTTAGGGTTAGGGTTTAGGGTTAGGTTTAGGGTCTAGGCTTTAGGGTTTAAAGGTTAGGGTTTATGGTTTAGGGTTTGGGGTTTATGGTTTAGGGTTTGAGGTTTAGGGTTTGGGGTTTAGGGTTTACAGTTTAGGGTTTGGGGTAAAGGGTTTATGGTTTAGGGTTTAGGGTTTAGGGGTTCAGATTTAGGGTTTAGGGTTTAGGGTTTAGGGTTTAGGGTTTAGGGGTTAGGGTTTATGGTTTATGGTTTGTTATTTGAGGTTTAGTGTTAAGGGGTTAGGGTTTGGGGTTTATGGTTTAGGTTTTAGGGTCTAGGGTTTAGTGTTGGGGGTTTAGGGTTTAGGGTTTAGGGTTCGTGGTTTAGGGTTTAAGGTTTAGGGTTTAGGGTTTAAGGGTTAGTGGTTAGGGTTAGTGGTTTAGGGTTTAAGGTTTAGGGTTTAGGGTTTATGGTTTAGGGTTTATGGTGTAGGGTTTATGTATTAGGGTTTGGGGCTTAGGGTTTAGGGTTTAGGGTTTAGGATTTAGTGTTTAGGGTTTGGGGTTTGGGGTTTAGGGTTTATGGTTTAGGGTTAGGGGTTAAGGTTTAGGGTTTATGGTTTTGGGTTTGTGGTTGAAGGTTTAAGGTTTAGGGTTTAGGGTCTGGGTTTAGGGTTCCGGGTTTAGGGTTTAGGGCTTGGGGCTTATGGTTTAGAGTTTGTGATTTAGGGTTTGGGATTTAGGGTTTAGCGTTTAGGGTATGGGGTTTACGGTTTAGCGTTTAGGGTTTAGGGTTTGTGGTTTGTGGCTAAGGGTTTAGGGTTTAGGCTTTGGGGTATAGGGTTTAAGGTTTGTGGTTTAGGGTTTAGGATATAGGTTTTAGGGTTTATAGTTTAGGGTTTAGGTATTAGGGTTTTGGCTTTTGGGTTTAATGTTTAGGGTTTAGGGTTTAGGGTTTAGGGTTTATGGTTTAGGGTTTAGAATTAGGATTTAGGGTTTAGGATTTAGGAGTTAAGTTTAGGGTTAAGGGTTTGGGGTTTAGGGTTTGGGATGTGAAGTTTAGGGTTTAGGGTTTAGGGTTTGTGGTTTGTTGCTTAGGGTTTAGGGTTTAGGCTTTGGGGTATAGGGTTTAGGGTTTGTGGTTTAGGGTTTGGGATTTAGGCTTTAGGGTTTATGGTTTAGGGTTTAGGTATTATTGTTTTGGCTTTTGGGTCTAAGGTTTAGGGTTTAGGGTTTAGGGTTGAAGGTTTAGGGTTTAGGGTTTGTGGTTTAGGGTTTAGGGTTTAGAATTAGGATTTAGGGTTTAGGATTTAGGAGTTAGGTTTAGGGTTTGGGGTTTGGGGTTTAAGGTTTGGGATGTGAGGTTTAGGGTTTAGAGTTTAGGGTTTAGGATTTAGGGTTTAGGGTATGGGGTTTGGGGTTCAGGGTTTATGGTTTGTGGTTTCGGGTTGAGGGTTGAAGGTTTGTGGTGTAGTGTTTAGGTTTTATAGTTTGAGGTTTAGGGTTTAGGGTTTGGGAATTAGGGATTAGAGTTTAGGGTTTAGGGTTTAGGGTTTAGGATTTAGGGTTTAGGGTTTAGGGTTTAGAATTTAGGGTTTTTGGTTTAGGGTTTGGATTTTAGGGTGTAGTGTTTAAGGTTTAGGGTTTAGTGTTTAGGGTTTAGGGTTTGGGGTTTAGGGTTTAAAGGTTAGGGTTTAGGGTTAGGGTTTATGGTTTATGGTTTAGAGTTTAGAATTGGGATTCAGATTTTAGGGTTTAGGGTTTTGAATGTAGGGTTTAGGGTTAAGGGTCTAGGGCTCAGGGTTCAGGGTTTGTGGTTTAAGGTTTAGAGTTTAGGGTTTCGGGTTGGGGTTTTAGGATTTAGGGTTTGGGGTTGAGGCTTTATGGTTTAGGGTTGAAGGTTTAGGGTTTATGGTTTAGGGTGTAGGGTGTAGGGTTTAGGGTGTAGGGTTTATGGTTTAAGGTTTAGGGTTAGGGTTTGTGGTTTGTGGGTTTGTGGTTTAGGGTTTAGGGTTTGAGGGCGAGGGTTTATGGTTTAAGGTTGAAAGTTTAGGGTTTAGGGTTTAGGGTGTGGGATGTAGGGTTTATAGTTTAGGGTTTGTGGGGTAGGGTTTAGGGTTAGGGTTTAGGGTTAGGTTTAGGGTTTAGGGTTTAGGGTTTAAAGGTTAGGGTTTATGGTTTAGGGTTTGGGGTTTATGGTTTAGGGTTTGAGGTTTAGGGTTTGGGGTTTAGGGTTTACAGTTTAGGGTTTGGGGTAAAAGGTTTATGGTTTAGGGTTTAGGGTTTAGGGGTTCTGATTTAGGGTTTAGGGTTTAGGGTTTAGGGTTTAGGGGTTAGGGTTTATGGTTTATGGTTTGTTATTTGAGGTTTAGTGTTAAGGGGTTAGGGTTTGGGGTTTATGGTTTAGGTTTTAGGGTCTAGGGTTTGGTGTTGGGGGTTTAGGGTTTAGGGTTCGTGGTTTAGGGTTTAAGGTTTAGGGTTTAAGGGTTAGTGGTTAGGGTTAGTGGTTTAGGGTTTAAGGTTTAGGGTTTAGGGTTTAGGGTTTAGGGTTTATGGTGTAGGGTTTATGTATTAGGGTTTGGGGCTTGGGGTTTAGGGTTTAGGGTTTAGGATTTAGTGTTCAGGGTTTGGGGTTTGGAGTTTAGGGTTTATGGTTTAGGGTTAGGGGTTAAGGTTTAGGGTTTATGGTTTTGGGTTTGTGGTTGAAGGTTTAAGGTTTAAGGTTTAGGGTCTGGGTTTAGGGTTCAGGGTTTAGGGTTTAGGGTTTGGGGGTTATGGTTTAGAGTTTGTGATTTAGGGTTTGGGATTTAGGGTTTAGCGTTTAGGGTATGGGGTTTACGGTTTAGCGTTTAGGGTTTAGGGTTTGTGGTTTATGGCTAAGGGTTTAGGGTTTAGGCTTTGGGGTATAGGGTTTAAGGTTTATGGTTTAGGGTTTAGGATATAGGTTTTAGGGTTTGTAGTTTAGGGTTTAGGTATTAGGGTTTTGGCTTTTGGGTTTAATGTTTAGGGTTTGGGGTTTAGGGTTTAGGGTTTATGGTTTAGGGTTTAGAATTAGGATTTAGGGTTTAGGATTTAGGAGTTAAGTTTAGGGTTTAAGGTTTGGGATGTGAGGTTTAGGGTTTAGGGTTTAGGGTTTATGGTTTGTTGCTTAGGGTTTAGGGTTTAGGCTTTGGGGTATAGGGTTTAGGGTTTGTGTTTTAGGGTTTGGGATTTAGGCTTTAGGGTTTATGGTTTAGGGTTTAGGTATTAGGGTTTTGGCTTTTGGGTCTAAGGTTTAGGGTTTGGGGTTTAGGGTTGAAGGTTTAGGGTTTAGGGTTTGTGGTTTAGGGTTTAGGGTTTAGAATTAGGATTTAGGGTTTAGGATTTAGGAGTTAGGTTTAGGGTTTGGGGTTTGGGGTTTAAGGTTTGGGATGTAAGGTTTAGGGTTTAGAGTTTAGGGTTTAGGATTTAGGGTTTAGGGTATGGGGTTTGGGGTTCAGGGTTTATGGTTTGTGGTTTCGGGTTGAGGGTTGAAGGTTTGTGGTGTAGTGTTTAGGTTTTATAGTTTGAGGTTTAGGGTTTAGGGTTTGGGAATTAGGGATTAGAGTTTAGGGTTTAGGGTTTAGGGTTTAGGATTTAGGATTTAGGGTTTAGGGTTTAGGGTTTAGAATTTAGAGTTTTTGGTTTAGGGTTTGGGGTTTGGGGTTTATGGTTTAGGGTTTAGGGTTAGTGGTTAAGGTTTAGGGTTTAGGTTTTGTTGTTTGAGGTTTAGGGTTTAGGGTTCAAGGGTTTAGGGTTTGGGGTTTAGGGTTTAGGGTTTAGGGTTTAGGGTTTGGGGTTTAGGGTTTAGGGTTAGTGGTTAAGGTTTAGAGTTCAATTTTTATGGTTTGAGGTTTAGGGTTTAGGGTTTAGGGATTGGGGTTTAGAGTTTATGGTTTAGGGTTTAGGATTTAGGGTTTAGGGTTTCGAGTTTAGAATTGTGATTTAGAGTTTAGGGTTTAGAATTAGGATTTTGGGTTTAGGGTTTAGGGTTTGAGGGTGAGGGTTTATGGTTTAAGGTTGAAAGTTTAGGGTTTAGGGTTTAGGGTGTGGGATATAGGGTTTATGGTTTTGGGTTTGTGGGTTAGGGTTTAGGGTTAGGTTTAGGGTTTAGGCTTTAGGGTTTAAAGGTTAGGGTTTATGGTTTAGGGTTTGGGGTTTATGGTTTAGGGTTTGAGGTTTAGGGTTTGGGGTTTAGGGTTTATAGTTTAGGGTTTGGGGTAAAGGGTTTATGGTTTAGGGTTTAGGGTTTAGGGGTTCAGATTTAGGGTTTAGGGTTTAGGGTTTAGGGTTTAAGGGTTAGGGTTTATGGTTTATGGTTTGTTATTTGAGGTTTAGTGTTAAGGGGTTAGGGTTTGGGGTTTATGGTTTAGGTTTTAGGGTCTAGGGTTTAGTGTTGGGGGTTTAGGGTTTAGGGTTTAGGGTTCGTGGTTTAGGGTTTAAGGTTTAGGGTTTAAGGGTTAGTGGTTATGGTTAGTGGTTTAGGGTTTAAGGTTTAGGGTTTAGGGTTTATTGTTTAGGGTTTATGGTGTAGGGTTTATGTATTAGGGTTTGGGGCTTGGGGTTTAGGGTTTAGGGTTTAGGATTTAGTGTTTAGGGTTGGGGGTTTGGGGTTTAGGGTTTATGGTTTAGGGTTAGGGGTTAAGGTTTAGGGTTTATGGTTTTGGGTTTGTGGTTGAAGGTTTAAGGTTTAGGGTTTAGGGTCTGGGTTTAGGGTTCAGGGTTTAGGGTTTAGGGTTTGGGGGTTATGGTTTAGAGTTTGTGATTTAGGGTTTGGGATTTAGGGTTTAGCGTTTAGGGTATGGGGTTTACGGTTTAGCGTTTAGGGTTTAGGGTTTGTGGTTTGTGGCTAAGGGTTTAGGGTTTAGGCTTTGGGGTATAGGGTTTAAGGTTTGTGGTTTAGGGTTTAGGATATAGGTTTTAGGGTTTATAGTTTAGGGTTTAGGTATTAGGGTTTTGGCTTTTGGGTTTAATGTTTAGGGTTTGGGGTTTAGGGTTTAGGGTTTATGGTTTAGGGTTTAGAATTAGGATTTAGGGTTTAGGATTTAGGAGTTAAGTTTAGGGTTTAGGGTTTGGGGTTTAGGGTTTAGGATGTGAAGTTTAGGGTTTAGGGTTTAGGGTTTGTGGTTTGTTGCTTAGGGTTTAGGGTTTAGGCTTTGGGGTTTAGGGTTTAGGGTTTGTGGTTTAGGGTTTGGGATTTAGGCTTTAGGGCTTATGGTTTAGGGTTTAGGTATTATTGTTTTGGCTTTTGGGTCTAAGGTTTAGGGTTTGGGGTTTAGGGTTTGTGGTTTAGGGTTTAGGGTTTAGAATTAGGATTTAGGGTTTAGGATTTAGGAGTTAGGTTTAGGGTTTGGGGTTTGGGGTTTAAGGTTTGGGATGTGAGGTTTAGGGTTTAGAGTTTAGGGTTTAGGATTTAGGGTTTAGGGTATGGGGTTTAGGGTTCAGGGTTTATGGTTTGTGGTTTCGGGTTGAGGGTTGAAGGTTTGTGGTGTAGTGTTTAGGTTTTATAGTTTGAGGTTTAGGGTTTAGGGTTTAGGAATTAGGGATTAGAGTTTAGGGTTTAGGGTTTAGGGTTTAGGATTTAGGGTTTAGGGTTTAGGGTTTAGAATTTAGGGTTTTTGGTTTAGGGTTTGGATTTTAGGGTGTAGTGTTGAAGGTTTAGGGTTTAGTGTTTAGGGTTTAGGGTTTGGGGTTTAGGGTTTAAAGGTTAGGGTTTAGGGTTAGGGTTTATGGTTTATGGTTTAGAGTTTAGAATTAGGATTCAAATTTTAGGGTTTAGGGTTTTGAATGTAGGGTTTAGGGTTAAGGGTCTAGGGTTCAGGGTTCAGGGTTTGTGGTTTAAGGTTTAGAGTTTAGGGTTTCGGGTTGGGGTTTTAGGATTTAGGGTTTGGGGTTGAGGGTTTATGGTTTAGGGTTGAAGGTTTAGGGTTTATGGTTTAGGGTTTATGGTTTAGGGTGTAGGGTTTAGGGTTTAGGGTATAGGGTTTATGGTTTAAGGTTTAGGGTTAGGGTTTGTGGTTTGTGGGTTTGTGGGTTAGGGTTTAGGGTTTAAGGGTTTAAGGGTTAGGGTTTAGGGTTTAGGGTTTAGGGTTTAGGGTTTGGGGGTTAGGGTTAAGGGTTTATGGTTTAGGGTTTAGGGTGTAGGTTTAGGGTTTCGGGTTTCGGGTTTAGGGTTTAGGTTTGAGGGTTTAGGGTTTAGGCTCCAGGGTTTAGGGTTTATGCTTTGAGGTTTAGTGTTTAGGGTTTAGGGATTAAGGTTTAGAGTTTATGAGTTAGGGTTTGGGTTTTAAGGTTTAGTAATTAGGGTTTAGAATTAGGATTTAGGGTTTAGTGTTTAGGGTTTTAAGTTTGTGATTTAGGATTTTGGATTTAGGGTTTAGCTTTAGGGTTTAGGGTATGGGGTTTAGGGTTTAGGGTTTAGGGTTTGTGGTTTGTGGCTTAGGGTTTAGGGTTTAGGCTTTGGGGTATAGGGTTTAGGGTTTGTGGTTTAGGGTTTGGGATTTAGGTTTTAGGGTTTATGATTTAGGGTTCTGGTATTAGGGTTTTGGCTTTTGGGTCTAAGGTTTAAGGTTTGGGGTTTAGGGTTTAAGGTTTAGGGTTTAGGGTTTGTGGTTTAGGGTTTAGGGTTTAGAATTAGGATTTAGGGCTTAGGATTTAGGAGTTAGGTTTAGGGTTTAGGGTTTGGGGTTTAAGGTTTGGGATGTGAGATTTAGGGTTTAGGGTTTAGGGTTTGGGATTTAGGGTTTAGGGTATGGGGTTTGGGGCTCAGGGTTTATGGTTTATGGTTTTGGGTTGAGGGTTGAACGTTTGTGGTTTAGTGTTTAGGTTTTATAGTTTGAGGTTTAGGGTTTAGGGTTTGGGAATTAGGGATTAGAGTTTAGGGTTTAGGGTTTAGGATTTAGGATTTAGGATTTATGGTTTAGGGTTTAGGGTTTAGGGTTTAGAATTAAGGGTTTATGGTTTAGGGTTTGGATTTTAGGGTTTAGTGTTTAAGGTTTAGGGTTTAGTGTTTAGGATTTAGGGTTTGAGGTTTAAGATTTAGAGTTTAGGGTTTGGGGTTGGGTTTTAGGATTTAGGGTTTGGGGTTTAGGGTTGAAGGTTTATGGTTTAAGGTTTAGGGTGTAGGGTTTAGGGTTTAGCGGTAAGGGTGTAGGGTTTATGGTTTAAGGTTTAGGGTTTGGGTTTAGGGTTTAGGGTTTAAGGGTTAGGGTTTAGGGTTTGTGGTTAGGGTTTAGGGTTTAGGGTTTGGGGGTTAGGGTTTAGGGTGTAGGTTTAGTGTTTAGGGTTTCAGGTTTAGGGTTTAGGTTTGAGGGTTTAGGGTTTAGGCTCTAGGGTTTAGGGTTTATGATTTGAGGTTTAGTGTTTAGGGTTCAGGGTTTAAGGTTTAGAGTTTATGATTTAGGGTTTGGGTTTTAAGGTTTAGTGATTAGGGTTTAGAATTGGGATTTAGGGTTTAGGGTTTAGGGTTTAAGGTTTGTTATTTGAGGTTAGGGTTTGGGGTTTAGGGTTTCAGTTTTAGGGGCTAGAGTTTGGTGTTGGGGGTTTTAGGTTTTGGGTTTAGAATTGGGATTTAGGGTTTAGGGTTTAGGATTTAGGGTTTAGAATTGTGATTTAGGTTTTAGGGTTTAGGTTTTAGGGGTTGTGGGTTAGGGTTTTGGGTTTAGGTTTTAGGGTTTGTTGTTTGAGGTTTATGGTTTATTGTTTGGGGTTGAGGGTTTAGGGTTTCGGGTTTAGGGTTTGGGGTTGAGGATTTAGTGTTTAGGGTTTAGTGGTTAGAGTTTGTGGTTTATGGTTTAGGGTTTAGGGTTTAGGGTTTGAGGTTTGAGGTTTAGGGTTTGGTGTTTAGGGTTAAGGGTTTAGGTTTTGGGGTTTAGGGTTTAGGGTTTGGGGTTTAGGGTTTATGGTTTGGGGTTTGGGGTTTGGGGTTTAGGGTTTAGGGTTAGTGGTTAAGGTTTAGGGTTTAGGTTTTGTGGTTTGAGGTTTAGGGTTTAGGGTTCAAGGGTTTAGGGTTTGGGGTTTAGGGTTTAGGGTTTGGGGTTTAGGGCTTGGGGTTTGGGGTTTAGGGTTTGGGGTTTAGGGTTTAGGGTTAGTGGTTAAGGTTTAGAGTTCAATTTTTGTGGTTTGAGGTTTAGGGTTTAGGGTTTAGGGTTTAGGGTTTAGGATTTAGGGTTTAAGGTTTCGGGATTAGAATTGTGATTTAGAGTTTAGGGTTTAGAATTGTGATTTTGGGTTTAGGGTTTAGGGTTTGAGGGTGAGGGTTTATGGTTTAAGGTTGAAAGTTTAGGGTTTAGGGTTTAGGGTGTGGGATGTAGAGTTTATGGTTTAGGGTTTGTGGGTTAGGGTTTAGGGTTAGGGTTTAGGGTTAGGTTTAGGGTTTAGGTTTTATGGTTTAAAGATTAGGGTTTATGGTTTAGGGTTTAGGGTTTAGGGTTTATGGTTTAGGGTTTGGGGTTTAGGGTTTACAGTTTAGGGTTTGGGGTAAAGGGTTTATGGTTTAGGGTTTAGGGGTTCAGATTTAGGGTTTAGGGTTTAGGGTTTAGGGTTTAGGGTTTAGGGTTTAGGGGTTAGGGTTTATGGTTTATGGTTTGTTATTTGAGGTTTAGTGTTAAGGGGTTAGGGTTTGGGGTTTATGGTTTAGGTTTTAGGGTCTAGGGTTTAGTGTTGGGGGTTTAGGGTTTAGGGTTTAGGGTTCGTGGTTTAGGGTTTAAGGTTTAGGGTTTAGGGTTTAAGGGTTAGTGGTTAGGGTTAGTGGTTTAGGGTTTAAGGTTTAGGGTTTAGGGTTTAGGGTTTATAGTGTAGGGTTTATGTATTAGGGTTTGGGGCTTGGGGTTTAGGGTTTAGGGTTTCGGATTTAGTGTTTGGTGTTTGGGGTTTGGTGTTCAGGGTTTATGGTTTAGGGTTAGGGGTTATGGTTTAGGGTTTATGGTTTTGGGTTTGTGGTTGAAGGTTTAAGGTTTAGGGTTTAGGGTCTGGGTTTAGGGTTTAGGGTTTAGGGTTTAGGGTTTGGGGGTTATGGTTTAGAGTTTGTGATTTAGGGTTTGGGATTTAGGGTTTAGCATTTAGGGTGTGGGGTTTACGGTTTAGCGTTTAGGGTTTAGAGTTTGTGGTTTGTGGCTAAGGGTTTAGGGTTTAGGCTTTGGGGTATAGGGTTTAGGGTTTGTGGTTTAGGGTTTGGGATTTAGGTTTTAGGGTTTATAGTTTAGGGTTTAGGTATTAGGGTTTTGACTTTTGGGTTTAATGTTTAGGGTTTGGGGTTTAAGGTTTAAGGTTTGTGGTTTAGGGTTTAGAATTAGGATTTAGGGTTTAGGATTTATGAGTTAGGTTTAGGGTTTAGGGTTTGGGGTTTAGGGTTTGGGATGTGAGGTTTAGGGTTTAGGGTTTGGGGTTTGGGTTTTAGGGTTTAGGGTGTGGGGTTTCGGGTTCAGGGCTTATGGTTTATGGTCTCGGGGTGAGGGTTGAAGGTTTATGGTTTAGGGTTTAGGATTTATAGTTTGAGGTTTCGGGTTTAGCGTTTGGGAATTAGGGTTTAGAGTTTAAGGTTTAGGGTTTATGATTTAGAGTTTAGGGTTTAGGGTTTAGAATTTAGGGTTTGTGATTTAGGGTTTTGATTTTAGGGTTTAGTGTTTGAGGTTTATGGTTTAGTGTTTAGGGTTTAGGGGTTTAGGGGTTAAGGGTTAGGGTTTAGGGTATAGGGTTTATGGGTTAGGGTTTAGGGTTTACATTTGGGATTTAGAGTTTAGGGTTTAGGGTTTAGAATGTAGTGTTTAGGGTTAAGGGTCTAGGGTTAAGGGTCTAGGGTTTAGGGTTTAGGGTTTGTGGTTTAAGGTTTAGAGTTTAGGGTTTCAGGTTGGGGTTTTAGGGTTTAGGGTTTAGGGTTTGGGGTTGAGTGTTTAGGGTTTAGGGTTGAAGGTATAGGGTTTAGGGTTTAGGGTTTAGGGTTTAGGGTTTAAGGTTTAGGGTTAGGGTTTAAGGTTTGTGGCTTGAGGTTTAGGGTTTGGTGTTTAGGGTTAAGGGTTTAAGGTTTGGGGTTAAGGGTTTGGGGTTTAGGGTTTGGGGTTTAGGGTTTAGGGTTTAAGGTTAGTTGTTATGGTTTAGGGTTTAGGTTTTGTGCTTTGAGGTTTAGGGTTTAGGGTTTGGGGATTGAGGTTTAGGGTTTAGGGTTTAGGGTTTAGGATTTAGGATTTAGGGTTTAGGGTTTAGGATTTAGGGTTTAGGGTTTAGGGTTTAGATTTGTGATTTAGGGTTTAGGGTTTAGAATTGGGGTTTTGGGGGTTTAGGGTTTAGGGTATGGGGTTTAGGGTTTGGGGTTGGGGTTTTAGGGTTTAGGGTTTGGGGGTGAGGGTTTATGGTTTAAGGTTGAAAGTTTAGGGTTTAGGGTTTAGGGTGTGGGATGTAGGGTTTGTGGGTTAGGGTTTGTGGGTTAGGGTTTAGGGTTAGGGTTTAGGGTTAGGTTTAGGGTTTAGGTTTTATGGTTTAAAGGTTAGGGTTTATGGTTTAGGGTTTGGGGTTTAGGGTTTATGGTTTAGGGTTTTGGGTTTTGGGTTTACAGTTTAGGGTTTGGGATAAAGGGTTTAGGGTTTAGGGTTTAGGGGTTTAGATTTAGGGTTTAGGGTTTAGGTTTTAGGGTTTAGGGGTTAGGGTTTATGGTTTATGGTTTGTTATTTGAGGTTTAGTGTTAAAGGGTTAGGGTTTGGGTTTATGGTTTAGGTTTTAGGGTCTAGGGTTTGGTGTTGGGGGTTTAGGGTTTAGGGTTTAGGGTTTGTGGTTTAGGGTTTAAGGGTTAGTGGTTAGGGTTAGTGGTTTAGGGTTTAAGGTTTAGGGTTTAGGGTTTAGGGTTTATAGTATAGGGTTTATGTATTAGGGTTTGGGGCTTGGGGTTTAGGGTTTAGGGTTTCGGATTTAGTGTTTGGTGTTTGGGGTTTGGTGTTCAGGGTTTATGGTTTAGGGTTAGGGGTTAAGGTTTAGGGTTTATGGTTTTGGGTTTGTGGTTGAAGGTTTAAGGTTTAGGGTTTAGGGTCTGGGTTTAGGGTTTAGGGTTTAGGGTTTAGGGTTTGGGGGTTATGGTTTAGAGTTTATGATTTAGGGTTTGGGATTTAGGGTTTAGCGTTTAGGGTGTGGGGTTTATGGTTTAGTGTTTAGGGTTTAGGGTTTGTGGTTTGTGGCTAAGGGTTTAGGGTTTAGGCTTTGGGGTATAGGGTTTAGGGTTTGTGGTTTAGGGTTTGGGATTTAGGTTTTAGGGTTTATAGTTTAGGGTTTAGGTATTAGGGTTTTGGCTTTTGGGTTTAATGTTTAGGGTTTGGGGTTTAGGGTTTAGGGTTTGGGGTTTAGGGTTTAGGGTTTATGGTTTAGGGTTTAGGATTTATGAGTTAGGTTTAGGGTTTAGGGTTTAGGGTTTAGGGTTTGGGATGTGAGGTTTAGGGTTTAGGGTTTGGGGTTTGGGGTTTAGGGTTTAGGGTATGGGGTTTGGGGTTCAGGGCTTATGGTTTATGGTTTCGGGGTGAGGGTTGAAGGTTTATGGTTTAGGGTTTAGGATTTATAGTTTGAGGTTTCGGGTTTAGCGTTTGGGAATTAGGGTTTAGAGTTTAAGGTTTAGGGTTTATGATTTAGGGTTTAGGGTTTAGGGTTTAGAATTTAGGGTTTGTGATTTAGGGTTTGGATTTTAGGGTTTAGTGTTTAAGGTTTATGGTTTAGTGTTTAGGGTTTAGGGTTTAGGGTTTAGGGGTTAAGGGTTAGGGTTTAGGGTATAGGGTTTATGGTTTAGGGTTTAGGGTATAGGGTTTATGGTTTAGGGTTTAGGGTTTACATTTGGGATTTAGAGTTTAGGGTTTAGGGTTTAGAATGTAGTGTTTAGGGTTAAGGGTCTAGGGTTAAGGGTCTAGGGTTCAAGGTTTAGGGTTTGTGGTTTAAGGTTTAGAGTTCAGGGTTTTAGGTTGGGGTTTTAGGGTTTAGGGTTTAGGGTTTGGTGTTGAGGGTTTAGGGTTTAGGGTTGAAGGTATAGGGTTTATGGTTTAGGGTTTAGGGTTTAGGGTTTAAGGTTTAGGGTTAGGGTTTAAGGTTTGTGGCTTGAGGTTTAGGGTTTGGTGTTTAGGGTTAAGGGTTTAAGGTTTGGGGTTAAGGGTTTGGGGTTTAGGGTTTGGGGTTTAGGGTTTAGGGTTTAAGGTTAGTTGTTATGGTTTAGGGTTTAGGTTTTGTGCTTTGAGGTTTAGGGTTTAGGGTTTGGGGATTGAGGTTTAGAGTTTAGGGTTTAGGGTTTAGGATTTAGGATTTAGGGTTTAGGGTTTAGGATTTAGGGTTTAGGGTTTAGGGTTTAGATTTATGATTTAGGGTTTAGGGTTTAGAATTAGGGTTTTGGGGGTTTAGGGTTTAGGGTATGGGGTTTAGGGTTTAGGGTTGGGGTTTTAGGGTTTAGGGTTTGGGGGTGAGGGTTTATGGTTTAAGGTTGAAAGTTTAGGGTTTAGGGTTTAGGGTGTGGGATTTATGGTTTAGTGTTTTTGGGTTAGGGTTTAGGGTTAGGGTTAGGGTTTAGGGTTTAAGGGTTAGTGTTTAGGGTTTATGGTTTAGGGTTTGGGGTTTGGGGTTTGGGGTTTAAAGTTTAGGGTTTGGTGTAAAGGGTTTATGGTTTAGGGTTTAGGGTTTAGGGGTTCGGATTTATGGTTAGGGTTTAGGTTTTAGGGTTGAAGGGTTAGGGTTTAGGGTTTAAGGGTTTGTTTAGGGTTTAGGGTTTAGGGTTTAAGGGTTTAGGGTTTAGGGTTTAGGTTTTAGGGGTTAGGGTTCGGTGTTGGGGGTGTAGGGTTTAGTGTTTAGGGTTAGGGTTCATGGTTTAAGGTTTAAGGTTTAGGGTTTAGGGGTTAGTGGTTAGGGTTTATGGTTTAGGGTTTAGGGTTTATGATTTAGGGTTTGGGGTTTAGGGTTTAGGGTTTATAGTTTAGGGTTTAAGTATTAGGGTTCGTGGTTTAGGATTTAGTGTTTGGGGTTTGGGGTTTAGGGTTTATGGTTTAGGGTTAGGGGTAAGGTTTAGGGTTTAGGGTTTAGGGTTTGTGGTTGGAGGTTTAAGGTTTTTGGTTTAGGGCCTGGGTTTAGGGTTTAGGGTTTAGGGTTTAGGGTTTGGGGGTTATGGTTTAGAGTTTATGATTTAGGGTTTGGGATTTAGGGTTTAGCCTTTAGGTTTTAGGGGTTAGGGTTTAGGGTTTAAGGTTTGTTGTTTGAGGTTTAGGGTTTAGGGTTTGGGGTTGGGAGTTTTGGGTTTTGTGTTTTGGGTTTGCAGTTGAGGGTTTTTGTTTAAGGTTTAGGGTTTAGGGTGTGGGGTTTAGGGTTTAGTGTGTGGGGTTTAGGCTTTAGGGTTTGTGGTTTAGGGGTTAGGGGTTATGGTTTAGGGTTTAGGGTTTGTGGTTTAAGGTTTAGGGTTTAGGGTTTATGGTTTGGTGTTTAGTGTTAAGGGCTTAGGGTTTGGGGTTAAGGCTTTCGGGTTTAGGGTTTGGGGTTTAGGGTGTTTAGTTTAGGGTTTGGGGTTTAGGGCTAGGGGTTATGGTTTAGGGTTTAGGTTTTGTGTTTGAGGTTTAGGGTTTAGGGTTTGGGGATTGGGGTTTAGAGTTTAGGGTTTAGGGTTTAGGAGTTAGGGTTTATGGTTTAGGGTTTAGAATTGGGATTAAGGGAGGGTTTAGGGTAGGGGTTAGGGTTTAGGGTTTAGGTTTAAGATTTGCGGTTTAAAGTTTAGAGGTTGGGGTTTAGGGTTGGGGGTTGGGGGTTGGGGGTTTAGGGTTTTGGGTTTATGGTTTATGGTTTAGGGTTTAGGGTGTGGGGTTTAGGGTTTAGGTTTACGGTTTAGGGTTTAGGGTTTGTAATTTACGGTTAGGTTTAGGGGTTAGGGTTTACATGTTAGGGTTTAATGTTTAGGGTTTATGGTTTAGGGTTTGTGATTTGGGGTTTAGGATTTAGGGTTCAGGGAATAGGATTTAGGGTTTAGTGTTTAGGGTTTAGGATTTAGGTTTTAGGGTTTACAGTTTAGGGTTTAGGTATTAGGGTTTAGGGTTTAGGGTTTAGGGTTTAGTGTTTAGGGTATATAGTTTGGGGTTCGGGGTTTAGGGTTTTGGGTTTAAGGGTTAGGGATTAGGGTTTTTGGTTTGGGGTTTAGGGTTTTTGGTTTGGGGTTTAAGGTTTGTGGTTTACGGTTTAAGGTTTAGGGTTTATGGTTTGGGGTTGGGGCTTTCGGGTTTAAGGGTTTAAGGGATAGGGTTTGTGGTTTAGGGTTTAGGGTTTAGTTTTTGGATTTAGGGTTTAGGGTTTAAGGTTTAGGGATTAGGATCTAAGGTTTGTGGTTTAGGGTTTAGGATTTAGGGTTTAGTGTTTGGGGTTTAGGGTTTGGGGTTTAGGGGTTAGGGTTTGGGGTTTAGGTTTTATAGTTTGAGGTTTAGTGTTTAGCATTTTGGAATTAGGGTTCAAAGTTTAAGGTTTAGGGTTTAGGGTTTAGGGTTTAGAATTTAGGGTTTGTGATTTAGGGTTTGGATTTTAGGGTTTAGTGTTTGAGGTTTATGGTTTAGGGTTTAGGGTTTAGGGTTTAAGGGTTAGGGTTTAGGGTTTAGGGTTTGTCGCAACCTGGATCGCGACGGCGCGGTAAGGAAGAGAAACTAGTATGAATGAAACAGGGAGTCGCCACCAACATTTTTATCCATAGGAAAAACATTGGAAAAAAACTAAGTTCAGTAAAGCACTGGTTTAAAAAATGAGATTCAAGTTCGGGAGTCGGTTACGAGTAGGGAAGGTATTAGCACCCTACGTCGCCTGTCGGAAACAGTACCAGGATTGAAAGCGCACAACATAAATAGCCTTACAAAAGATGTTTTATTTCTTCCCTTTTATTGTTGTACTTTGCATAAAAACAGAAGGAAATGGAAGGAACAAACTGAACAAACATGGAGTGTAGGTCAACAGGACGTCGCATCCAAATTAACCTCGGCTTTGATATAAAAACAGAGAAAGGGAGGGATGCTAACAAGACGTCGCGTCTAAACTAGTCATCCTTTAATCACATATGGGGTTAGAAACGGGAAAGGGATAAACGGGACGTCTCGTCCCAAGTATCTCATTCCTTATGGGAAAATCAACAAGACGTCACGTCTAAATTGATTTTCATGGGGATTTGATCAAGATACGGGGTCAAAGATGGGAAGGGGATAAGCGGGATGTCTCGACCCAAGTATCCCATTCCTTATGGGAAAATCAACAAGACGTCACATCTAAATTGATTTTCATGGGGATTTGATCAAGATACGGGGTCAAAGATGGGAAGGGGATAAGCGGGACGTCTCGTCCCAAGTATCCCGTTCCTTATGGGAAAATCAACAAGACGTCACGTCTAAATTGATTTTCATGGGATTGATAAAGGGCGGTTACAAAGGAAACGTAAAGAAAATAAAATAGGAATGAAATGGGAAAGGTGGGGATAAAAAAAAAGATTGGGCCCGACAGGATTTAAAGTCCTGCTCCTATGTATTCTTGAGTTACCAAGAAATCAGGGTTACGTAGTTCTTTGGTGATGTTTTTTTTAGGAAGAGGCTAAAAGATTAATGGTGGATGATGTTTTTTTCTGGCTAGACTGAACGTGAAACACTTGTTTTTTGTTATTTATTTATTACGAACCTAGGAAGGGGTAAAAAAGAAAAGAAAAGAAAATAACAGAAATTTATTTAAGTGGAAAAATGGAAAAACCGAGTAAAAATGGAGAAAACTGAGTGAAAAATGAAAATACCGAGTGAAAAATTAAAATACCGAGTGAAAGTTGGGAGACCGAGTGATGGAGCAGGAGAGCTGGACTCCGGTGTGACGAGAGAACAGGATGCTGACAGGGCCCGCAAGCGCACGGGTTATGTCGCGTAATATAAAAGATTATCGTTCTCCACAGGGACTGTGTTCAAAGTACCAGCATATTGAAATTTAATTATCCACACAATTAATTTTTAAGGTTTTTATAAAATAAAGCACAAATTAAAGTTGCATAGAATATAAATAAAATAAAATTTACTTGACACTTAAAAAATCAGAGTTGAGAATATCTTGGGATTTCGGGGGATTAAGACTCTATTTTATGTTTAATGAATTTTAACTTTTCATAAATAAGAATCGAATTAAGTTTTCCAAGGTGAATTTTCCAAAAGCTAATTAATATGTTCCTCTCGGAATCCTATTAATGTACCTAACCTATGGAAAGCGCTGCTTAATCCTCAGAAAGGCCCATTATCGTTTTATGAAAATCCCTTTTATTTCCTCAAAAGAATTTTGATTACTTTCACAGTTTTACCGAGGTCACAAAAAAGCATTTCAAAAATCTTAGGTTTAGTTCAAAGCTTTCCGGTAAAAATAAATCTCTCGATTCTATTTATTACCTAAACTTACTAATATACCCGTAAGTATACAGTTTTAACATTTAGGTTCTTGTTAGGAATTACTAAAAGCATTAAGCATAATTGAACTAAATGGAAAACAGAAATTTATTTAATTTAAAGTCAAAATAACATTATCATAAAATATTATCATACCCCCTTTTCATCCCAAGATAATTAATTTAGCTACTCATGAAATAATTCAAATTCATATAAATAATGGAAAAATAAAACATACAAGACATGGTAAAAAATAAAGACTTACGGGTTTCTCCAAAAGCTCAGAATAATTTACCACTATATTTCCTTGTTGCAATATTCCTCCACCAATTACAAATTGGAACACATCAATTTTATAATCCTCACAACTCTTACACAAAATAAAAGAAAGAAAAAGAAAATAAAAAGAGAAAGAAACGAAACAGAGAAGAAAACGAAGGAAAAGAAAAGAAAGGAACAAAGTGAATGAATGAGAACTGGATGCCTTCTCTGCTTGGATTGCTTCTCCTTTTATAGGTGAAGGAAGGGAGGAAGCCAGCTAAGAAAACGCGTTGCAAGTTGGAAACTTTCGGTGCATGTGATTTCCAGCTGTTCCAGTTGTCTCCAATTTGCATATTTTTGTTGTTTCCAATAATTCGGCGCATGATTTCACTGATGAATCGATTCCTCCAGTTGATTTTTGCCTTCAAAACAGCGTGTGAATCGATTCCTAAAGGTGGGAATCGATTCCCAGCATGATGAATCGATTCCTGGCCTTCATGAATCGATTCCTGCCCTTTTAATCCTCAATGAATTGATTCCTATAAGGGGGGAATCGATTCCCAGCCCTATGAATCGATTCCCAACAGCCTTGAATCGATTCCTGGCTTATGTTTCACATGGGAATCGATTCCTGTAAGGGTGAATCGATTCCTACCCTTTCCTGGAAGTGTTTTCTTGCATTTTTGAGGCATTTTGGACAGTATAGCTCATGGTTCTTGATTGCTTTCATCCTTTGGCACTTTGATCATCTTTTTGGGTTCTTGAATCCATTTTCCATTTATATTCATTCATTCTTAAAATGGATCATCAATAATTCCAAATCTATTAATTTCTGCAAAATAAAAGTACCCGAGTAGAATACAGTGGAAAGAAAGCAAAAATCACAATAAATAAAGGAAATACAGTGCATAATGATTAAAATCCTAAGTAAACTAAATCTAATTTATTGTGTTATAAAACACTTATTAGATGCTGAACAGTGAGGTGTGAAGGGATGATGTGCTGGACGGTGTGAAGGATTTATGAGGAACTTGGGCAGTGTTGGAGGGAGAGAGGGGTGTTGGACAGTATGGAGAGGGGCTGTACCGAGTGAAGAGAGGGACGGTGTTGGTGAGGAGAGGGAAGGGTGCTGGTGAGGAGAGGGAAGAGTACTGGTAAGTGAAGAGAGAGATGGTGTTGGTGAGGAGAGGGAAGGGTGTTGGTGAGTGAAGAGAGGGACAGAGTTTCTTCTCCCAATGAATGCTTCAGGACCCTTCAAAATTCCCAACCCTTGTGCATTTATAGGGGTTTCTAAGTGCTAGGCCAGCTCAGGCTTCCACTCTGAGTGGAGGCAGCCTGGTAGTGGGGGACAACGGCTGGTGGAGATTTTTAATTTCTCCACTTTCGCCCCCTGTCTGCCACCCCCAGGATTCCTGGATCCACTTGGGTGGTGGAATCCAAGTCAGCACGGGTGAACAGGGGGAGTATGGGTCGGTTTTCTGCTTCTGACTCGGATTTAGTGCCTCAGTCGGTATTGATAAGTGCTTTTTAATACAATAAAATAGATTTAGTTTGCTTAGAATTTAGTCATTATCCACTGTATTTCCTTTTATTTATTGCGATTTTTACTTTCTTTCCACTCTATTCTACTTGGGTATGTTATTTTGCAGGAATTAAGGAAATAAAGGGTCAAAAACAAGAGAAAACCGACCTACTCCACAAACTCCGTCCTCAATCCAGAACACCGCCCAGACTTTTCCCCAACCAACACCGCCCAAGTTCCTAATCCATGACACCGCCCAAGCTCCTAATCCATGACACCGCCTAGATTCTTCACCCAACCAGACTCCTCTCCTTTCCATCAACAACACCGTCCCATTCCCTATCCGCTGTCCCTTTCTTCTAATCCAAGCCTCAACACCGCCTAACCGTCCTCACCTCTCAACACCGCCCAACCGTCCTCACCTCACACACCACCCAACCGTCCTCACCTCTCAACACCGCCCAACCGTCCTCACCTCACACACCACCCAACTTCCCAACACCGTCTCCCTTTCTTCTTCTAATACACAACTCCGCCCAGACTCTCAAATCACAACACCGCCCAAACTCTTAAACCACAACACCGTCCAGCAGTACTCTCCACACCGCCCAGACTATCTTCACAGGCCCAACACCAGATCAATTGAACACCGCCCAGCAACACTGGCTCCATCCACCACAACGTCCAGCAACTCCACTGTCCCTCATATCACCATACCTGCCACATACAAACCAACAACGCCCAGCAACTAATACCAAACAGCAAGCTTTCACTCGGTCTTGTGGAATTCCAGTACTTTTCCATTCAGAATTTGCCCAGCTGAATAAATCCAAGCACCGAATTATTGGAAATATTAAAATAATGCAATTTGGGACAGTTGGAAGTCACATGCACCGAAAGTTTCTCCCACTTGCAAATTTTAACGTGTTTCCTTAGCTGGATTCATTCATCCATTCGCCTATAAAAAGGAGAGCAATCAGGAATCACTACAATTAATTACCATCAGATTTCTTTTCTTTTCTTCATTACTTTCTCTCCTTTTCTCTTTAGTTTTCTTCTTTTCCATTTTTTCTTCTCTGTTCGTTTTCCTTCTCTTTCTTTTTATTTTCTTTTCTTTCTTTTATTTTGTAAGAGTGTGAGGGCTGTAAAAGTGAGATTTTAAATTTGTAATTGGTGGAGAATACTGCAACAAGGAAATTCAGTGGTAAATTATTTTGAGCTTTTGGAGAAACCCGTAAGTCTTTATTTTTACCATGTCTTGTATGTTTTATTTTTCCATTATTTACATGAATTTAAATTATTTCATGAGTAGCTAAATTAATTATCTTGGGATAAAAGGGGTATGATAATATTTTATTTTAATGTTATTTTGACTTGGAATTAAATAAATTTCTGTTTTCCATTTAGTTCAATTATGCTTAATGCTTTTAGTAATTCCCAACAAGAACCTAAATGATAAAACTGTATACTTACGGGTATATTAGTAAGTTTAGGTAATAAATAGAATCGAGAGATTTATTTTTACCGGAAAGCTTTTAACTAAACCTAAGATTTTTGAAATGCTTTTTGTGACCTCGGTAAAACCGTGAAAGTAATCAAAATTCTTTTGAGGAAATAAAAGGGATTTTCATAAAACGATAATGGGCCTTTCTGAGGATTAAGCAGCGCTTTCCATAGGTTAGGTACATTAATAGGATTCCGAAAGGAACATATTAATTAGCTTTTGGAAAATTCGCCTTGGAAAACTTAATTCGATTCTTATTTATGAAAAGTTAAAATTCATTAAACATAAAATAGAGTCTTAATCCCCTGAAATCCCAAGATACTCTCAACTCTGATTTTTTTTTTAGTGTCAAGTAAATTTTATTTTTATTCGTATTCTGTGCAACTTTAATTTGTGCTTTATTTTATAAAAACCTTAAAAACTAATTGTGTGGATAATTAAATTTCAATATGCTGGTACTTTGAACACAGTCCCTGTGGAGAACGATAATCTTTTATATTACGCGACATAACCCGTGCGCTTGCGGGCCCTGTCAAGTTTTTGGCGCCGTTGCCGGGGACTGTTGTCCCTCAAATATCGGCAATATTGAAATTCGATTAGATCATACTTGTTAATATTTTTATTTTTAGTTTGTTTTATTTCTAGTTATTTATTTTTATTTTTATTTTCAAAGATCACCTTTGATCTTGGTCTATTATGGAATTCTTAACAGGTGCTACTGACCTTTATTGTTGTATTTGTGGTGATTCAGGACATGCTGCTATAAGTTGCTATTTTGCAATATCCTTAAACCACCATGAACAAGAATTTCATCAGTTGGATGCTATTGGGAACTATAACCATAGCAGTGATTTTAGAAGCTTACCAGTATTCCAAAAGTATCCTCCACAAAAATCCAAACTTGAAATACTGATGGAAAATTTTGTGAGCACCCAAGAAAAACAAAATGAAGAGTTCTCAAATGCCATAAAAACCTTAGCTTCAAAGGTGGATTCTCTAGCCACTCATAACAAAATTTTGGAAAATCAAATTGTCCAACAGACCTCTTTTTCTATAAGAACATCAGAAACATTTCCTGTAAAACCTGAGGTGGAACCATCTAACCACACCATGGACATCACTCTTGGGAGTGATACTCATTATGATGATCCGGTTGGCATAACTAAAGAAGAAGCTAAGGAAGAGAAGAAATTTGATGAGTCTCTATCTCATCCAATAATTGAGGAGAGCAACACACTGATCCAAAAGAAGGTACTGCCCAAGCTTCAGGATCCAGGTATTCTAGAGGTTATTCCTATCAAGGTAGGAAAATTTTACATACCTGTTAACTTTGCTATGCTTGAAATAGATTTTATTAACCAAGTGGTAAAGAAAGAGGCAATCCAAAACCTCCCTCTTGATCCACTTGAATCTGTTTTATCTTATGACTTTTCAGGCATTTCAAAAATACACTTCTGTGATTTTTTGGCTAAAAGAGAACTAATCCCTAAAGTGGAATTCAGACCACTAAAACCTGTGTTCAGGTATGAATTGTATAGTTGAAGCAGGTTCAGAAAAGTCTGGCTGAAGACTTAAAACTTAGCACTTGTGGGGAGGTAACCTCATGTCTTTAATAAATAAATAAAAAAAAACAAAAAAAAAACAAAAAACAAAAAACCAACTATGTCAGATGCTGGTTTGGGGTTACTACAGGTAAGTTTTCTTATCCTTTATCATCCATTTTAACATTGCGGACAATGTCAAATTCTGGTTTGGGGTGGTAGGTAAGAAAACTTAACTGTTTTGTTGTGTGATTGTTATATTATTCATGCATGTGTGTTTTCCTTATTTTGTTTGTAATCTTGTAATTTACCATGATTGCATGATAAATTTACTTTGAACACAAGGCTAAAGTATCTAAGGACCCCAAAATTTTGAGTAAAATTTTCAAAATTTGATTGTTTAAATGCCAAATAAATGCTTAAATGAACCTTATGTGATTAAAATTTTTTTTGAAAAAGACTTTCCATGGTTAGACTTGAGCCAAAATGGGTTATTTATCAAACAAAATTTTCAAAACCCATATCTTCTTGATTGAGTGAATCTCATAGTCATTAATATTCTAGAACTTGTTTTTCAACCAATTCAAAATGGTTTTTGATTATATGTCTTAGAATGATAAAGGCACAATTAGGTCTTATTCTTAAGCCTCAGAATTTTGCATAATTTGACCCCTAGTTGTCCCTTTTGAGCCTGAAAGTGAAAATTTTTCTTTGAAACCTTTCATTGACTAATATCCTCTATAATGGTGAAAAAGTTGGAAATTTAGTGGAGCAAAAAAATAAAAAAAAAGGACTTAAGAAAAATATGTATTGAAGGCAAAGAAAAGCAAGAAAAAGAAAAAGAAAATCAAAAGGATGATATTGAATGAATTCCAAAAAGTCCATAAAAGTTCAAAAATTTGCTCTGTTAAAATTATAATGGTAATTTGAATTATTCATGATGTTAAAGCCCTTTTGTATTCCATTTTTCCTGAAATTCCTACCTTGACAATACAACCCAAGGCCACATTACAACCTTTGAAAGACCTTTAGACTTTGACATATTTTCTATTTAAACTGTGGAGTTTCTGGTTTATTAACAAGCTTATGGTAGTATTTTTTTAACTATGATGATTTGAGAGAAACACAAACCTTGAAACACTTGAGTGAAAATTGTGAGAAGAGTATCTCAAGTCTTGACATTGAAATTTGATTCACATAAGTAAATAAAAATTGGCATTTGAATAAATCTGTTTCTCTATTTTGGATTCCTTAGTTTATTAAGTTTAGTGTTTTCTGTATTTTATCTTGTGAATATGGTGATTGCTTGAGGACAAGCAATGTTTTGGTTTGGGGTATTATGATAAGTGCTTTTTAATACAATAAAATAGATTTAGTTTGCTTAGAATTTAGTCATTATCCACTGTATTTCCTTTTATTTATTGCGATTTTTACTTTCTTTCCACTCTATTCTACTTGGGTATGTTATTTTGCAGGAATTAAGGAAATAAAGGGTCAAAAACAAGAGAAAACTGACCTACTCCACAAACTCCGTCCTTAATCCAGAACACCGCCCAGACTTTTCCCCAACCAACACCGCCCAAGTTCCTAATCCATGACACCGCCCAAGCTCCTAATCCATGACACCGCCTAGATTCTTCACCCAACCAGACTCCTCTCCTTTCCATCAACAACACCGTCCCATTCCCTATCCGCTGTCCCTTTCTTCTAATCCAAGCCTCAACACCGCCCAACCGTCCTCACCTCACACACCGCCCAACTTCCCAACACCGTCTCCCTTTCTTCTTCTAATACACAACTCCGCCCAGACTCTCAAATCACAACACCGCCCAGACTCTTAAACCACAACACCGTCCAGCAGTACTCTCCACACCGCCCAGACTATCTTCACAGGCCCAACACTAGATCAATTGAACACCGCCCAGCAACACCGGCTCCATCCACCACAACGTCCAGCAACTCCATTGTCCCTCATATCACCATACCTGCCACATACAAACCAACAACGCCCAGCAACTAATACCAAACAGCAAGCTTTCACTCGGTCTTGTGGAATTCCAGTACTTTTCCATTCAGAATTTGCCCAGCTGAATAAATCCAAGCACCGAATTATTGGAAATATTAAAATAATGCAATTTGGGACAGTTGGAAGTCACATGCACCGAAAGTTTCTCCCACTTGCAAATTTTAACGCGTTTCCTTAGCTGGATTCATTCATCCATTCGCCTATAAAAAGGAGAGCAATCAGGAATCACTACAATTAATTACCATCAGATTTCTTTTCTTTTCTTCGTTACTTTCTCTCCTTTTCTCTTTAGTTTTCTTCTTTTCCATTTTTTCTTCTCTGTTCGTTTTCCTTCTCTTTCTTTTTATTTTCTTTTCTTTCTTTTATTTTGTAAGAGTGTGAGGGCTGTAAAAGTGAGATTTTAAATTTGTAATTGGTGGAGAATACTGCAACAAGGAAATTCACTAGTAAATTATTTTGAGCTTTTGGAGAAACCCGTAAGTCTTTATTTTTACCATGTCTTGTATGTTTTATTTTTCCATTATTTACATGAATTTAAATTATTTCATGAGTAGCTAAATTAATTATCTTGGGATAAAAGGGGTATGATAATATTTTATTTTAATGTTATTTTGACTTGGAATTAAATAAATTTCTGTTTTCCATTTAGTTCAATTATGCTTAATGCTTTTAGTAATTCCCAACAAGAACCTAAATGATAAAACTGTATACTTACGGGTATATTAGTAAGTTTAGGTAATAAATAGAATCGAGAGATTTATTTTTACCGGAAAGCTTTTAACTAAACCTAAGATTTTTGAAATGCTTTTTGTGACCTCGGTAAAACCGTGAAAGTAATCAAAATTCTTTTGAGGAAATAAAAGGGATTTTCATAAAACGATAATGGGCCTTTCTGAGGATTAAGCAGCGCTTTCCATAGGTTAGGTACATTAATAGGATTCCGAAAGGAACATATTAATTAGCTTTTGGAAAATTCGCCTTGGAAAACTTAATTCGATTCTTATTTATGAAAAGTTAAAATTCATTAAACATAAAATAGAGTCTTAATCCCCTGAAATCCCAAGATACTCTCAACTCTGATTTTTTTTTTTTTAGTGTCAAGTTAATTTTATTTTTATTCGTATTCTGTGCAACTTTAATTTGTGCTTTATTTTATAAAAACCTTAAAAACTAATTGTGTGGATAATTAAATTTCAATATGCTGGTACTTTGAACACAGTCCCTGTGGAAAACGATAATCTTTTATATTACGCGACATAACCCGTGCGCTTGCGGGCCCTGTCAGGTATACACCCATAGTGGGAAATAATCTGAGTGGAAAAGGTGCCTTTTAAGCACAAGACCGAGTGGAAAATATGCAAAAAACCAAGTGAAAGCTTTGCTTAGTTTTGCTTGTTGGTCAGTGTGAGGTTGCTGTAAGGAGCTGGGACGAGCAAAACAACTCAGGTTGACACATTCAACCGGAATCGAGTGAAGAATGACTTGGAACCGACTCGGAAATGGTTGGAGGATAACTCGGAAATGGGTAAAATATGACTCGGAAATAGGCAAAAGGCTGACTCGGAATTGGGTGAAAGGTGACTCGGAATTGGGTGAAGGCTAACTCGGAATTGGGTGAAAATGGCTCGGAATTGACTGAGAAGGGTGACTCGGAATTGTGTAAAAAATGGCTCGGAAATGGGTAAAAATGGCTCGAAAATTGAGTGAAAGGATTCACTCGGTGCTGACTAAGAGCGACTCACTCGATGTGGATTGAGAGAGGACTCACTCGGTATCAGAAGTGTTTTGATCGGATTTTGTCTATGCAAGAAGCATTCACTCGGAATTTGCTTCAGTCGGAGGTGTCTTGCTCGGATCTTATCTCTGGTTGGCTTTGTTTTAAAAATATGACCACTCGGTGCATTCACTCGGAGTTGGCTTTGTTTTCAATCAGAACTTAGAACTGGGATATTTTCACTCGGAAACGAACTTCTTTCCATTCAGATATTGGAATTTGACAATTTTGACAACTCAGATTTCTCTCCAACTGAGTGATACTCACTCAGATCTTGTTACTGCTTCAGTATTGACTCGAAACTGACCTTGGGAGTCGGTCTAATCTTCCAATCAGAATGGAACTTGGACTTTTTCACTCGGAAACGGCCTTCTTCTCACTCAGAAATTGGAAACTTGGACATTTCCACTCGGAAACGGCCTTCTTCTCACTCAGAAATTGAATTTTGACAATTTGACAACTCAGATTTCTCTCCAATTGAGGGATACTCACTCGGATCTTGTTACTGCTTCAGTATTGACTCGGAACTGACCTTAATCGGAGGTGCTCTACTCGGATCTTGTCACTTCTTGAAGCATTGACTCAGAATTTCTGTGCCCAGGAAAAGACACATATCCCCAAATCAGACTTACTGCTCCAATCGGTAATCCTTCACTCAGTATTTGTTCACAATCGGTCCCTTTGACTCGGATGGTTAATCAATCCCTCGGAATCCTTCACTTGGACAAGTCTTGGTAGGATTCAGGGCTCAGGAGTAGTTCATTTGCCCATCAGAACTTGGATATATTTACTCGGAGGTGCTCTCTTTTCTATCAGAACTTGCCACCTTTTCTCTCAGAATTTGGCACTTAATGTATTTGCATGTGATAACAGGTTTTGATAATGACAATGGAAACAAGCAATGGGAAGTCTTCAAAGAATCAAAAACAATTAGAGATATCATATAAAAGAAGAAAATGATCTCACAAAGGTTCAAGAGATGAAGAAACCAATGAATCAAACAAAAGGAAAGCAACCATGCATCATTAGATTCAAATGGATGACCAACAGGCATGAGAAAATGTCAAAATGAAGAGACTGAATCGATTCAAGCACGAGTGAATCGATTCACAGCCCTGGAAGTCATAAAAATGAGAAACAGAATGGGTTGAATCGATTCACCATGACCCTGAATCGATTCACAGCCCTGGAAGTCACTAAGATTGCAAACAGTATGTCCTGAATCGATTCACAAGGACCCTGAATCGATTCACACGATGCTGACAGACCAGGAACCCAAAACAGAATGCTCTGAATCGATTCAAACAAGGCTCGAATTGATTCATTCGACTCTGGAACTCCAAAATGCATAAAACAGAATACTCTGAATCGATTCAAGGATCTACGAATCGATTCACATAGTGGGAAACACCATTAAATAGACCGACTTAAGTAGAAAACAAGCACTCAAATCCCACTATACGCAGAGACATGATTTGCAACGGCTAGAAGCTCAAGAATGGCTATAAATGGAGTATTAATTCAAGCAAGAAAAAAAAAGAGAGAAAAAGGCACAAAATAAGGCATTAACATTCTTCTTCTAAGAGTCTTCTAATTCATTTTTCTCTTGTATATTCTGCAACTCTAGTTTCTAAACTTGCATACATCTAAGAGTTGTTAGATTGTGAGCTTAAATTTGCATATTCTCTCTTGTTGAGAGTTAGAAGTTGTGAGAGCTTTTCATTTGTATATCTGCTCTATTGAGAGAGTGTATTGATTGTAAACAAACACACAAGTTGTTCACTCTAGGTTGAGTGGTTGTTCACTCTAGGTTGAGTGGTTACAAAGGTTAAGGATTCAATCTTTGGGATATTGTGAGACTGAGAGATTGGGTGGGTTGCCCTTGTACTTGTGAGGATTGGGTTCTTGAGTGTGGGACACTAGGAAGCCGCAATTGCTCAAAGTTGTATCTCTAGTCTACAATAGTGGAAAATCCTCTAAGTGGGCTGCTTAGAGGCGAGACGTACACCGGATTGGGTGGAACTCGTTATATCGGTTTGCAAGCTTCTTTTCCTTACTCTTTTACTTTCATTTACTGCATATTTGTTGATTGGTATTGATTGGTTGAGAAGAGCTCACTTGAACTTGCTTAATTTGTTATACCTCTAATATTGCACACCAAGTGTTTGATAAATTGCTTTAGCAATATTTCTCATTGTAGTGCATTGCTTGTTATCCTCCATTCTATTTCACTTGCATAATCTCACAATCTTGGTTATAAAAATCAATTTCAAAGGTATTCCAATCAAAAATTTTAAAACTCAATTCACCCCCCCTCTTGAGTATTGAGGCCACTTGAACAACAAGTGGTATCAGAGCTTGACTCTTGGTAGATCAAGCTTAACAGCTTCAAGAGATTAAATGGCCTCAAGTTCTCAAAATGTTTTTCCAGAGGGTGGTGCGATAAATAGACCTCCCGCTTTCAATGGGGAAGGGTATGCCTTTTGGAAAGAGAGAATGAAAATCTTCATTCAATCAATTGACTTGAGAATATGGAATACCATTGAAAATGGTCCTTATATACCAATGCATACTATAGATAGCAAGAATGTTGAAAAACCTATAGATGAATGGACAAGCGAGGAAGAAAAGAAAGTCCAATATGGCTACAAGGCCAAAAATCTCATTACTATGTCTTTAGGTCAAGATGAATTTTTTAGGATAATGACATGCCAAACTGCTAAAGAAATGTGGGATACTCTTCAAGTAACCCATGAAGGTACTAATGATGTAAAGGACTCCAAAATTAGTACCTTGACTAGCCAATATGAATGCTTTAGGATAAATTCAGGAGAATCTATTGTAGATATGCAGAAAAGGTTTACACTTATTATCAACCATCTTATTACTCTTGGCAAAGTATATACTAACAAAGAGCTTGTGCACAAAATTTTGAAAAGTCTTAGCAGGGAATGGCAACCTCTTGTCACAGCAATAAAACAATCTCCTAGCATCAATGAAATGTCTCTTGCAACACTCTTTGGAAAATTGCAAGAACAAGAGCAAGAACTTAAAGCATTGAAGCTAGCCGAGGAAGAGGAGAAATCCACCAAAAAGAAAGGGCTAGCCCTCAAAGCCACCTCCATGCATGAAGAAGAATCATGCAGTGACTTAGATGAAGAAGAAGAGTTTGGGCTATTCGTAAAAAGATTTGGAAGATTCATGAAGAACAAAAAGTTCCAAAAGAACTTTAAGCCCCAAGGTAAGAAACCTACCTCTAATGAAACTTCCTCTTCACCAAGTTGTTTTGAATGTGGCAAGGAAGGGCACTTCAAAGCCGATTGTCCAAACCTCAAAAAGAAGGGCAAGGACAAACAAAGAAGAAGAAGAGCCTATATTGCTTGGGATGAGAATGATGTGAGCAGCTCCGACGACTCGGAAGATGAGCAAGCCAATCTTTGCTTAATGGCAAATCATCAAGAAGAAGATAATGAGGTAAATCTTCTTGACTTAGATAAAAATGAGCTGTTAGATGCATTTGAAGAATTATATGATAAATTTACAAAAATCTCTAGTAAACTCAAAGCATCTAGGAAAACTAGTGATACCCTTGAATTGCATCTCATGGAAGTATGTAAAGAAAATGAGAGCTTAAAAGAAGAACTAGAGAAAGTTCAAACATGCTCTAAGGATAAACCATGTGATTTTGCAAAAAGGTGCATTGTATTAGAAACCAAGGTTGAAGACCTAAATAGGACACTAGAGAAATTCACAAATGGAAGAGATAATTTGAATATCCTACTTGGGCAACAAAAATGCATGTTTAGTAAAACCGGTTTAGGATATGACCAAGAACATAGTAACCATAAAATGGAGAAACACTATGAAAGTTTCTTTGCACCACCAAGCAAATCCTTCTCACCATTTATGAAATGCAATCATTGTGGTTCCAAAGGACATAGTGCTTATAAATGCAGTGTTAGAAAACTAGGACCAAAAGTCTTAAGAAAGGTGTGGGTTCCCAAAGGAACATTCCCCCAAGCTAACCTAAAAGGACCCAACATAAAATGGGTACCTAGTTCTCTAAAATGATTTTATTTTATAGGTATGCTTCAAGGCGAGCAACACCCATTGGTACTTGGATAGTGGGTGTTCAAAGCATATGACGGGAGACATAAACAAATTTACTTCATTCACTCCCAAAAGGAAAGGAAGTGTTACCTACGGAGACAACACTAAAGGAAGAATCCTAGGCGTTGGAAATATTGGTAAAAATTCTTCCACCTCCATAAGTGACGTATTGTATGTTGAAGGCCTCAAACATAATCTACTTAGCATAAGTCAATTATGTGACAAAGGGTATAGAGTTTTATTTGAATCAAATTGTTTCATAATTGAGCATAATACTAATAAGGAAATTAAGTTTGTAGGTCAAAGAATTGATAATATTTACATGATTGATATGGATAGTTTGTCTACAAATGATGAATAATGCTTCATTTCAAAAGAGGATGAAACATGGCTATGGCATAGAAGAATAGCTCATATACATGTAGACCACTTGAACAAACTTGTTTCTAAAGATTTAGTAATTGGTCTACCAAAGCTTAAATTTGAAAATAGATTTTGTGATGCATGTCAAAAGGGAAAACAAGTAAAGGCATCTTTTCAATCCAAAAACATTATTTCTACTCAAAGGCCTTTACAACTTTTGCCCATGGACTTATTTGGACCATCCAAAATCAAAAGCTTTGGAGGGAATTACTATGGTCTAGTTATAGTAGATGACTATTCAAGATATACATGGACATTGTTTCTTGCTCATAAAAATGAAGCATATCATGCATTCAAGAAACTTGCAAAGATTATCCAAAATGAGCAAAATTCAAAAATTGCATCCATTAGAACCGATCATGGGGGAGAATTTGAAAATCAATCCTTTGAAAAGTTTTGTGAAAAGCATGGTATTAATCATAACTTTTCAGCTCCTAGAACTCCACAACAAAATGGAGTAGTTGAAAGAAAGAATAGATCCTTAGTGGAGCTTGCTAGAACCATGCTAAATGAAAACAATATTGCAAAACATTTTTGGGCCGATGCGGTAAACACCGCGTGTTATGTTATGAATAGATGTTTGATAAGGCCTATTTTAAAGAAAACCCAACATTGCATACTTTCATATTTTTGGATGTAAATGTTTTGTGCTCAACAATGGAAAGGATAATCTAGGAAAGTTTGATGCAAAATCTGATGAGGCAATATTCCTAGGATATTCTCAATCAAGTAAATCTTATAGAATTTTCAACAAACAAACACATACCATTGAGGAATCTATTCATGTCAAATTTGATGAAAATAGCCATAACCCTTTGAGAAAGGAAGATGTTGATGATCTTGTAGGTACCTTCCAAGAAATGAACTTGCAAGACAAAGAAGAAGAAGTCAACAATGATGGAGGTGCAGCACAAATTGAGAGACAACAAGAATGGGTAACTTTGAAGGATCATCCATTAGACAAAGTCATAGGTGAAATGACTCAAGGTGTAAGTACTAGAAATGCTATTAGAAATACTTGTAATCACCTAGCATTTGTATCACAAATAGAACCCAAGAACATAGATGAGGCTATTATTGATGAACATTGGATGTTGGCCATGCAAGAAGAACTAAATCAATTTGAAAGAAATGAAGTTTGGGAGCTTGTGCCAAGACCCAATGATCACCAAATAATAGGAACCAAATGGGTTTTTAGGAATAAATTGGATGAAAATGGCATAATAACTAGAAACAAAGCTAGGCTAGTTGCTAAAGGATATAATCAAGAAGAAGGCATTGATTATGAAGAAACGTATGCACCCGTAGCTAGATTAGAAGCAATTAGACTACTATTAGCTTTCGCATGCTGTAGAGATTTCAAATTGTACCAAATGGATGTTAAAAGTGCTTTCTTGAATGGATACATTCAAGAGGAAGTATATGTTGATCAACCTCCAGGTTTTGAAAACCATCAATTTCTAAATCATGTTTTCAAATTAAAGAAAGCTCTGTATGGTTTGAAACAAGCTCCAAGAGCTTGGTACGAAAGGTTAAGCAAATTTCTTTTAGAAAATCATTTTGAAAGAGGGAAGGTTGATACAACTTTATTTATAAAGCACAATAAGAATAACATACTATTGGTACAAATTTATGTTGATGATATAATTTTTGGTGCCACTAATAATTCAATGTGCAAAGAGTTTGCCAAGCTAATGCAGGAAGAATTTGAAATGTCCATGATGGGGGAACTCACTTTCTTCCTTGGACTACAAATCAAGCAAACCAATGAAGGCACATTCATAAACCAATCTAAGTACTGCAAAGAACTACTCAGAAAATTCAATATGGATAAAGCAAATGATATAGCCACACCCATGGGCACTTCATGCTATTTGGACAAGGATGAGAAAGGTAAGGATGTTGAACTCACAAAATACAGAGGTATGATTGGATCCTTACTTTACTTAACCGCTAGTAGACCGGATATCATGTTTGCTGTGTGTATGTGTGCTAGATACCAAGCTTGTCCTAAGGAATCTCATCTCACTGCAGTAAAAAGGATAATGAAATATCTAGTTGGGACTCAAGATGTTGGTTTATGGTACCCCAAAGGGGCTGAATGTACTTTAGTTGGTTACTCTGATTCGGACTTTGCAGGTTGTAAGCTTGATAGGAAAAGTACTAGCGGAACATGTCACTTACTTGGTAGTTCTCTTGTTTCTTGGCATAGCAAGAAACAAGTAAGTGTTGCGCTATCAACAGCTGAGGCAGAATATGTTGCAGCTGGTAGTTGCTGTGCTCAAATCCTTTGGATGAGACAACAACTTCTAGATTTTGGAGTTATATTAAACCATGTGCCTCTTAAATGCGATAATACTAGTGCCATTAACATCTCCAAGAATCCAGTAATGCACTCTAGAACCAAGCACATTGAGATTAGGCATCACTTTATTAGAGATCATGTGTTGAAAGGGGATTGTGTACTTGAACATGTAGAAACCTCTAGGCAACTAGCGGATATCTTCATAAAACCTTTGGCTAGAGAATAATTTATTTACATTAGAAGAGAATTAGGCATTCTTGATATGACAAATTGTGTTTGATTGATCTCTTAATATTATGTATTGATTGCTTGATAACTTCTATTAATTAGTAATGAAGAAAAAGATCCCCATGAAAACGTTGGTTTAATAATCCTATATGAAAATCCTCATGCCTTGAATATATTGGAATGGAAAGAAATGAATTTTGGAGTGAAACAACCCTTCGAATCGATTCAGCACCCCCTCGAATCGATTCAAAGACCTGTTGGTTCAAAAATCCTCAAAACAGCATCGTTCGAATCGATTCACACTCCCCTTGAATCGATTCAAACACCTGATGGTCCATATTCCCTCAAACAGAGAGGTTTGAATCGATTCACAGCATCCTCGAATCGATTCACGCACCTGACCCTTCCATTTCTCTCAAATCAGTAACGCTCGAATCGATTCACCCATCCTTCGAATCGATTCACGCGTCAGTTACTGCATATTCACGCTGATTCAAGTCTCTAAATCACACACTTACTCATTTCACTCTTCCACTATCTCCCACTCTCTCTTCTCAAACCTCTCAACTTCTAATCTCCTCAACTTCTTCTCCAAACCTTCCATTCAAATCCTTCATCTTCCATGGCTTCCTCCTCTCAACCTCGCAAGAAGCAACATGCAAACACTGCTGCAGCCTCCATGCCTCAACACTCTGATTTATCTAGATTATTCACTACCCAAAATGATCTTGAACGGTACCAATCTTCATTCTCTGAGAAACATCTCATTTCTCCTCATTGGCTTGATCTCCCATTCTTTGAAGCATCTGGACTTCCTCTACTCACCACCTTACATCAACAAGAGCTAGTTGGCTTCATGGCTCTTGAGGAAGTAGCAATCTACCCCGAACTGATTCGTGTATTCTACTCCACTTTACGCCTTCAAGATGCTCGCTATATTGCCCGAGTGAAAGGTAAGACTATCATTCTTGATAATGAGGTAATGAATCAAGTTGGCTTACTCCCTCTTAGCAACGCTTCCTTCCATGGCAAAGAACCTCCTCTTGCATAGAATTATAATCCATTGGAGGCAAGAGCTTTCTTTAATCTTGCAGGTCCCTCGAGCACGGTTGGCACCTTAAGTCTCCATCACCGCCTCTTGCACTTTGTCCTTGTCAAAATTCTCCTCCCCTCCGGTGGAAATTATGCAAGGCTAAATGAGGCCCAAATCTTGCTGCTCTGGGCAATTGTCAATGAGAAAGACATAAATTGGATTAACTTGGTTAGGCATCACATGATTGAAGCCCAAAATCTCGCTCATCTTCCATATGCCATACTCATTACCAAATTGCTCCACCATTTTAAAGTGGACTTGAAAAATGAAATCAAGGAAGTGGTCGGTCCCAAAGCACCAATAGGCAAATCTCATCTCACCAAGATGAATATTGTGGAATACCATGGCAGGTGGCAATTTCTTAGACGTCCCCATCACGAAGTTGAAGATGATGCCCCTCCTCTTCCTCCACCCGCTCCTACTGATGATCTTTTCACAAGACTCACTGCCTACCTGGACCAGCGCCTCAACTCCATGGAAGCAAACATCCACGCTCGACTGGACAGGATTGAAGCAAACATGGAAGAGCAATACACGGAGCTTGCCACCCAGATATCCAGCATCCACTTCCCACATCCATGATTGATCTTTACTTTTCTTTCTTTCTATTTCACATTCAGACTTGGTTGTTTACTTTGGTTTCTATTTTGGTCACTTATTTGCACAATTATCTCGTCTTAGTTTATTACTTTGCTATGTCGGTTGAACAATTATCTCATTTGGTTAATTATTTTGGTTTATCTCAACTGCATTGCCTGCAATTATTACTCGATTTACTGCATACTCCCAACTTTTGTTTTTGATAATGACAAAGGGGGAGAGATAGAGAGATAGAGAGATACACGTGCGATACATGTGCGATATGATATATGTGCGATATATGTGAATGTGATAATGTGATACATGTGCGACATTATTTCAACGATTGAGATAATTTGATGGTTTTATTGAAAAACAAAGGGGGAGACCTATTTTCTTAAAAGAAATAACTGCTTAAAACAGAGACATTAGTTTTCATAACTTGTTATTGGCTAATAAACACCCCAAGAGATGGCCATTGGTTGTCATCATCAAAAAGGGGGAGAATGTATTTGCATGTGATAACAGGTTTTGATAATGACAATGGAAACAAGCAATGGGAAGTCTTCAAAGAATCAAAAACAATTAGAGATATCATATAAAAGAAGAAAATGATCTCACAAAGGTTCAAGAGATGAAGAAACCAATGAATCAAACAAAAGGAAAGCAACCATGCATCATTAGATTCAAATGGATGACCAACAGGCATGAGAAAATGTCAAAATGAAGAGCCTGAATCGATTCAAGCACGAGTGAATCGATTCACAGCCCTGGAAGTCATAAAAATGAGAAACAGAATGGGTTGAATCGATTCACCATGACCCTGAATCGATGCACAACCCTGGAAGTCACTAAGATTGCAAACAGTATGTCCTGAATCGATTCACAAGGACCCTGAATCGATTCACACGATGCTGACAGACCAGGAACCCAAAATAGAATGCTCTGAATCGATTCAAACAAGGCTCGAATCGATTCATTCGACTCTGGAACTCCAAAATGCATAAAACAGAATACTCTGAATCGATTCAAGGATCTACGAATCGATTTACATAGTGGGAAACACCACTAAATAGACAGACTTAAGTGGAAAACAAGCACTCAAATCCCATTATACGTAGAGATATGATTTGCAACGGCTAGAAGCTCAAGAATGGCTATAAATGGAGTATTAATTCAAGCAAGAAAAAAAAAGAGAGAAAAAGGCACAAAACAAGGCATTAACATTCTTCTTCTAAGAGTCTTCTAATTCATTTTTCTCTTGTATATTCTGCAACTCTAGTTTCTAAACTTGCATACATCTAAGAGTTGTTAGATTGTGAGCTTAAATTTGCATATTCTCTCTTGTTGAGAGTTAGAAGTTGTGAGAGCTTTTCATTTGTATATCTGCTCTATTGAGAGAGTGTATTGATTGTAAACAAACACACAAGTTGTTCACTCTAGGTTGAGTGGTTGTTTACTCTAGGTTGAGTGGTTACAAAGGTTGAGGATTCAATCTTTGGGATATTGTGAGACTGAGAGATTGGGTGGGTTGCCCTTGTACTTGTGAGGATTGGGTTCTTGAGTGTGGGACACTAGGAAGCCGCAATTGCTCAAAGTTGTATCTCTAGTCTACAATAGTGGAAAATCCTCTAAGTGGGCTGCTTAGAGGCGAGACGTACACCGGATTGGGTGGAACTCGTTATATCGGTTTGCAAGCTTCTCTTCCTTACTCTTTTACTTTCATTTACTGCATATTTGTTGATTGGTATTGATTGGTTGAGAAGAGCTCACTTGAACTTGCTTAATTTGTTATACCTCTAATATTGCACACCAAGTGTTTGATAAATTGCTTCAGCAATATTTCTCATTGTAGTGCATTACTTGTTATCCTCCATTCTATTTCACTTGCATAATCTCACAATCTTGGTTATAAAAATCAATTTCAAAGGTATTCCAATCAAAAATTTTAAAACTCAATTCACCCCCCCTCTTGAGTATTGAGGCCACTTGAACAACACTTAAGAATATAACCACTCGGATATATTCACTTCGAGTCATTCTACTCGGATTTGATCAATTCAGAGTCATTCCACTCGGATTTACCTTCGACAGGGTAATATTCCACTCAGCAATGCTTCAATCAGAGTCATCCTGCTCGGACTTGATCATTTTTGAATCATTCCACTCAGATTTTTGTCCAACAGGGCTATATTTCACTTGGAAATGCTTCAATCAGAGTCATCCTGCTCGGACTTGATCATTTTTGAGTCATTCCACTCGGATTTTTACCATTCTGATTCAAAATTCAGTATAAAAGAAGATTCGTTCCACTTGGACCGGACCAAAAGAGGTGTTCACAGATGCCCCTCTTTACTTCTTTTTCACAAAAGAAACACGAAGCTTCTGTGTTTCTGAAGCGAAAAGGAAGTAAAGATATGAACACCGATGTAGGGGCCAAGTGGGACCTCTTGATCGGTATGGCGTCTGACGGTGCTGGCAATCACGAGTCAATGTGACCTTTTTTTCTTTAAAGACGAGCATTTCGCACTTCTGTCTCTCTCTTTTCTTTTTTCTTTTTTTTGTTGTTTTTTGTTTTTGTTTTTTTTGGTTTTTTTTGTTTTTTTTTGGTTTTTTTTTTGTTTTTTTTGTGTTTTTTTTGTGTTCTGAATCGAACGGAAAAATTGTCTTTCAATTAACAGAGGTGAGAAAATTGGGGTTGACCCCCGGTAGACTGCAAGGTAGAGGTTGCCTTGTTAGGCGAATGGGAAAGTAAAGGGTGCCCGAATAGGCGATTGGAAAGTAAAGGGTGCCTGAATAGGCGAATGGAAAGTAAAGGGTGCCTGAATAGGCGAATGGAAAGTAAAGGGTGTCTTAATAGGCGAATGGAGAGTAAAGGGTGTCTTAATAGGCGAATGGAGAGTAAAGGGTGCCTGAATAGGCGAATGAAAGTAAAGGGTGCCTGAATAGGCGAATGGAAAGTAAAGGGTGGGGTGCCTGAATACGCGACTGGAAAGTAAAGGGTGCCTGAATAGGCGAATGGAAAGTAAAGGGTGCCTGACTAGGCGACTAGAAAGTAAAGGGTGCCTGAATAGGCGAATGGAAAGTAAAGGGTGCCTGAATAGGCGAATGGAAACTAAAGGGTGCCTGAATAGGAGAATGGAAAGTAAAGGGTGCCTGAATAGGCGAATAGAAAGTAAAGGGTGCCTGAATAGGCGAATGCAAAGTAAAGGGTGCCTGAATAGGCGAATGGAAAGTAAAAGGTGCCTGAATAGGTGAATGGAAAGTAAAGGGTGCCTGAATAGGCGAATGGAAAGTAAAGGGTACCTGAATAGGCGAATTGAAAGTAAAGGGTACCTGAATAGGTGAATGGAAAGTAAAGGGTGCCTGAAAAGGCGAATGGAAAGTAAAGGGTGCCTGAATAGGCGAATGGAAAGTAAAGGGTGCCTGAATAGGCGACTGGAAGGTAAAAGGGTGCCTGAATAGGCGACTGGAAGGTAAAAGGGGGCCTAAATAGGCGACTGGAAAGTAAAGGGTGCCTGAATAAGCGACTGGAAGGTAAAAGGGGGCCTGAATAGGCAACTGGAAAGTAAAAGGTGCCTGAATAGGCGACTGGAAGGTAAAAAGGGGCCTGAATAGGCGACTGGAAAGTAAAGGGTGCCTGAATAGGCGACTTGAAGGTAAAAGGGGGCTTGAATAGGCAACTGGAAAGTAAAGGGTACCTGAATAGGTGACTGGAAGGTAAAAGGGGGCCTGAATAGGCATCTGGAAAGTAAAGGGTGCCTGAATAGGCGACTGGAAAGTAAAGGGTGCCTGAATAGGCGACTGGAAAGTAAAGGGTGCCTGAATAGGCGACTGGAAGGTAAAGGGTGCCTGAATAGGCGACTGGAAAGTAAAGGGTGCCTGAATAGGCGAATGGAAAGTAAAGGGTGCCTGAATAGGCGATTGGAAGGTAAAAGGGTGCCTGAATATGCGACTGGAAGGTAAAAGGGGGCCTGAATAGGTGACTGGAAAGTAAAGGGTGCCTGAATAGGCGACTGAAAGGTAAAAGGGGGCCTGAATAGGCGACTAAAAAGTAAAGGATGCCTGAATAGGCGACTGGAAAGTAAAGGGTGCCTGAATAGGCGACTGGAAAGTAAAGGGTGCCTGAATAGGCGACTGGAAGGTAAAGGGTGCCTGAATAGGCGAATGAAAAGTAAAGGGTGCCTGAATAGGCGAATGGAAATGTAGAGGTTGGAGGAGCTAACAGGACGTCTCGTCCAAATTAACTCACTGGACTTAAAGGCTCTTGGCGATGCCCCAGTTTTACATGACTGAAGGTTCTTGGGGAATTTCCCCTTGAATGAAAAAGAGTGATCCTAGGGTGATGCCCCAGTTTGACATGATTTGAAGGAACCTTGGGGAACTACCCCTTGACTGGAACAGAAGAAATCTAGGGAGATGCCCCAATTTGACATGGTTTGAAGGAACCTTGGGGAACTACCCCTTGACTGGAACAGAAGAAAGCTGGGGAGATGCCCCAGTTTGAGATGATTTGAAAGAGCCTTGGGGAACTACCCCTTGACTGGAACAGAAGAAATCTGGGGAGATGCCCCAGTTTGAGATGATTTGAAAAAGCCTTGGGGAACTACCCCTTGACTGGAACAGAAGAAATCTGGGGAGATGCCCCAGTTTGACATGGTTTGAAGGAACCTTGGGGAACTACCCCTTGACTAGAAAAGAAGAAATCTGGGGAGATGCCCCAGTTTGAGATGATTTGAAAGAGCCTTAGGGAACTACCCCTTGACTGGAATAGAAGAAATCTGGGGAGATGCCCCAGTTTGACATGGTTTGAAGGAACCTTGGGGAACTACCCCTTGACTGGAACAAAAGAAATCTGGGGAGATACCCTAGTTCGAGTTGTTTAGGAAGGATTTGGTGATTCGGGGTACTGTTTCCTTGGATGAAGGAGAAGGAACCTGGGGTGATGCCCCAATTTGAACTATCTGTCTCGAAACCTTGGGGAGCTGCCCCTTGAGTGAGAAGAAATGATCCTGGGGTGATGCCCCAGTTTGATTTGTTTGGGAAGTGTAGTTCCACTGGAGAAGGATTGATGGCTTAGGGCATTGCCCCTTGATTGGGAAAGGGGAATCTGGGGTCCACCTGGTATGTGTGGATTCACTGAGAGAAATATGTTGGGCCCTTTGGGGAGAGTTCTTCTAAGCCTGATTAGAAAATGTTCTTACTAGTGGGAGAAGATGATCTAAATTGTAGTCTCACTGGGGAGAGTTTGGTGATTCTACCAGGGGAAAGTTTTGCTGGAAACTATCCTTGGGCTTGGGAAGGAGATACGCTTGACTGTCAGAATGTATTAGGTAGAATCCTTGGAAGGGGGTTTGAAAAAGTGTCTGCTTTGGCAGTTGAGGAAAAGACTTTGAGAAGTGCTAACTTTGGCGATCTAAGGAAGGAGTTCTGAGAAGTGCTAACTTTGGCGGTTGAAGAAGAGATTTTGAAAAATTCCAACTTTGGCGATTTGGGGAAAGAATTCTGAGAAGTGCCAACTTTGGCGATTAAGGAGAAGACTTTGAAAGGTGCCAGCTTTGGCGATTTGAGGAAGGAGTTCTGAGAAGTGCCAACTTTGGCGATTAAGGAGAAGACTTTGAGAATTGCCAACTTTGGCGACTTGAGGAAGGAGTTCTGAGAAGTGACAACTTTGGCGATTAAGGAGAAGACTTGAAGATTCTAGTTTGCCAGCTGCGATTCCATTGAGGAAAAGGACTTGATTGAGGCGTCAGTGCTTGACATGACTGTCCATTGTAATAACCTGCAGAAAAAAGGGTAAGTAGTGCAAAGATACATTCAAAAACTGGGTAGGTCCTATGAAACCGCGGCCCTTAGGATAACTCATGGACAGAGGAGAATCCAAGAGGCAATCATAGCTTTGAAGCGCGTGCCTGGCTGAGTCTTTGTGATGATTGTCTAAGACGAGGTCAAGTAGTAGGAGCGTCTTGTCCCTTACGACTTTAAATGTTCACCATTCTTTCATTTTATTTTTATAAAAACACAATGTTTTATCAGATCAATGCAATTCGTAACACATATCAAAAAAGGATAAATTTTATTCATGTATGTCAAATAGAATACAGAGAATGGACAACGGGAAAATAGATGGGATGAAATAAAGTTATATAGGACAGGTCAAGGCCAAGAGAAATAGGGGAGGTTCAAGGATCCTCTAGTGAATTCTTGAGACTAGTGAGAACCTTAATCCCACGTCACGATCTCAAGCACATCGTTCAACTTTGCCTTTTGAGAGGGTAGTTTGACCACGGTCCACATGCCCCAGTTTACACGTTTTCCACTGGAAACTTTAGTTACTTTGCCGAAATCTTGACCCTAATTTTTACCTGAGCCACCTTTTCATGTTTTTGACTCACCGTGTTGCTCTAACTTTTGCCTAGGCCACCTTTTCAGGTTTTCAGCCTAGTGAGCTTTTCATATGTTTTTCTCTTCTTGTTCATTCTTGGCTGCATCCTTTACAGTAAAAGGTTGAAACTGATTACACTCCAGTTGAGTCTGCCCAGCCTTTTGAAATTTAGTTTGATCCTTTGGGGAACTGATGTCACTTCAAATAGGAGACTTCACTCCTATGCCATGTACCCAAGGAAATATTGGTGAGTCTTTTGGCATCAATGAGAGGGAATTACTTTTGAATCATCATTTTGGCCTTTATTTTCTTTTTCTTTTTCATTTTTTTCATTTTCCATTTCTTTTTGTTTGCCTTCTTTTTTTGTTTTTTTTGTTTTTTTTGTTTTTTTTAATCCCCTTAATGACGTAACAACTCAATCTGACAGACTATTTCCTTGGCTACATAGGCATGAGGAATGGCGCACTCTCTAGGGTTAAGGTGTTGATGATGACAAGAATGCAAGTTCTTGGTCTGACGACATTTGTTCCCCTTATACAGAAAATGACAGCTTGCTCGAGGATCTGGACGTAACCAGCTTGCCCCACTTAGCACGTGCATTGGACTTCAAGCTTGATTCTATTTTTTCATTTTTTCATTCTTTTTTTTTTCGAATTTTTGGCAAAGTCTCCCTTGATTGTATCTGTATTTATAGGCATCAGCAATTTGCCCCCATCTATGTTGATGACTGTTGAATTTCCTTAAATGACTGGCCTACCACTTGTCCAATTCGGGACTTGGCCATGTTGTCATTCCATAGATTCCTTCCACGTCCTGAAACAAAATTACTAATGCCTTCTGATAGATTGCCCCCGTGATTCCTTCAGTTGTTCTTGACTTAGGGGTATTCTTTAACCTCTTGTTCTAAAAATCTTGTTAACTTGTACGATGGCTCACAGGTTTCCCTTACCTTCTTCGTCGGCATAGTCGACTGGGTAATCGAAATCGTGAAGCGTGATTGTGATTTCACTAGTCTCAAGAGGATCATTTTTGGATCTGCAATTTAGTGTGTTATGGTAAAATAAAGAAGAGAAAGGAAAAGCAAGTTAAAGAGAATGAGTCAAAAGTAAGGATAAAGGGATGAGAATTTCGATACGCATTTATTGATTGACTGGTAAAATAAGTTTTTTTCGCCCTTATTACATGAAAAATCCCAAAGCCTTAGGCATAGCAGAGGGATAAACAAGACTTTGAAGCAATGGCAAATTATTTTGGTGAATCATTTAAAACCGAAGGAGTTCGACAGCCTCCCTATTACTGAGCTCTTGGTCCAGCGGGCAAGCGATCACCAAATCAGTATTATTATCGAAACCATCTTCAATATCGGCCACCACGGCATTAACTTCTGAACCTCCATGATTGGGCAGGGGATTTGTGGTCACGTTAGGGCTTCCTTCCCGAAAATTAATCCAGTCAGCTTTGATCAAATCTCTTACTTTATATTTCAAAGCCATGCAATTTTCTGTAGAATGCCCTGGTGCCCCAGCATGGTAATCACAATGAGCGTTTGGGTCATACCCCCTTGGGTAAGGAGGTTGCAACGACCTCATGGGGCATGGAGCTACCAGACCCTTTTGAACGAGGGTTAGTAAAAGTTCGGTATATGTTATGGGAATTGGATCGAACTGCACAGGGGTGCACTCATTGTTGGGGTTTCTCGTATTCTGATTATGATCAGGTGGTCGAATCGCTTGTTGCGGATGATTGTATGGCATGGGTTGTGGCATTGGTGCTCTTACCATAGGCGGACGGAAGTGGAGATTATAAGCTGTCGGGCCCTGAGCGGCAGTGGCCACATAAGGATTGGGAGCTTGAATCATGGTAGGGGAAAATGGTCTTGGTGGAGCCGTCTTTTGATTAGAAGAGATGGCATTAGTTTCTCCATCCCTTCTCCCAGGCGCTGATTTTCTTGTCATGCTTACCCTAGATGGGCCCTGAGTGATCTTTCCTGTTCGTATTCCGCTCTCCACCCTTTCCCTAATAGTCATAATGTCGAAGAAGTTGGATGAAACACTACCAATCATCTTGCCATAGAAAGGTGATGGGAGCGTGTCGATAAACATCGCGACTATCTCTTTTTCCGACAATAGGGGGTCTACTTACGCCGCTGTCTCTCTCCATCGCTGGGCATACTCCTTAAACGTTTCACTGTCCCTCTTCACCATGTTCTGTAATTAAACCCTGTTAGGTGCCATATCCATATTATACTTGTATTGCCTAAGGAAGGCATCTGCTAGGTCCTTCCAACAACGAATATGGTTCCGTTCAAGGTGAGCATACCATGTAAGAGCGGCCCCCGCCAGACTATCTTGGAAGCAGTGGATCAACAATTGGTCGTTAGAAGAATAAGATGCCATCTTTCGACAGTACATCGTGAGATGGTTCTTTGGACAAGTCATTCCCTGATATTTGTCAAAGTCTGGCATCTTGAATTTGGGCGGGAGGACAACATCTGTGACTAGGCATAGCTCAGGAGCATCTATTAGTCCAAAACCTCCTGCGCCTTCTATCATTCTCAAACGCTCCTCTAAGATTTCTATCTTTTCCTTTTGGGGAGCTGCAACCGTGCTACGACCGGCTACTGGGTTCATCATGCGGGTTGTATCTTGGAGATTGGTCATATAGGGGGTTGCGTATCCGTATGGATAGTCAAGTGGCTGGTTGAAAGGAGGCAACGTATGGGACTGGTTCATTAGACCTGTATTCAGTGAGGGACCTTGGGGTTGGGCCATAGCTTGTACGACATAAGTCGGCTGGATCATCTGGGCTCGTGTGTTTTGGGCTTGTGTATTGTAGGTTGGCTGGGCCATCGGGGCTTGTGTGTTTTGGGTTTGGTAGGTTTGTGGGTCATGGGCCTGTGTGTTTTGGGTTTGGTAGGCTTGTGGGTCATGGGCCTGTGTGTTTTGGGTTTGGTAGGCTTGTGGGTCATGGGCTTGCGTGTCTTGGGTTTGGTGGAGTGGTGGCATGTTTGGCTGGGTAGGGTATGAAGCGTGAGGATTTATCGCTTGCTGGTCGTGGGCGTCTTGCTGGTTAGCGAGTGGGGGATAGTACCCCGGTGGTAGACCATAAAGTGGAAAAGGTATTGGGTTGCCGTCAGGACCGACAAATGTATGTTGTTGTGCATAAGACTGACCGTAAGGTGGCTGGGCCTCCATGGCAGGGTTAGGTCTTCCGACATGAATGGTGAGAGGGGGTGTCGTTATGTTAGGGAGTTGGGTTTTTGCTGGGTCAGCACCAAGGAGGGGTGGTGCGGTGGCAGGCTGCTATTGGGCGTCCTCAATACCTGCAGAGGAGCCTCCTTCTGTGAGTTTCTTTTCTAAAAGTTTAGTTAACTCCGCCACTCGCTCTTTCAACTGATCGAACTCGGTTCTAAAGTCTCCGTCAACAGCTTCTGCCTCAGCCATGAGTTTCCTTTGGAGCTGGGTCTGGTAAGGATGCCTACCCGTGACGCCTGTGTCTCTTTTTAAAAAAAAAATGTTAGGTGGAAATAGAAAGAAGGAGAATGTCATGCGAAGCAATTACAGGCTTTGGCGAGTATCCTTTGACTATTCCTTAGAACTTATCATTCAAAAGTACTAGGTATGGTAAACATGAAAATTAATATGGGATAATTGTGAGGACAGAAGAAATCTTTCATCCTGAGGCGGAAGCCTCAAGCTCAAACATTTTCTTCGGGCAGTTACAGCCCTCATTTCTTAAGTTCAATCCCATGTTAATCTCCATAGATACTCAAAGGGTATTCGTTATGTTCTGAATAGCCTTCCACGAAAATGAGGATAAAGAGAAGAAATTAGTTGATGTCATGTTTTGGAACCGGTACTTCCCCATTGATTTAACATAAAGCAATTCTTCTTGGGGAAACAACGATTACCAAGGGTCCAAGTCGCAATAGTCAAAAAAAATTTTAATCGTCATCAACCCCCCTGCTGGAGCGGAAATAAAGTTATATTTTTTTTGACAATTAGGAAAATCTATGACTCAGGACTCAGAGGTACACGACCAAAAGAGGATTATCTATTCATCTGAAGAATACTGTGTGTTCCAAAACGAGTCATTATTTCAAAAACTCAGTAAATCTGTGGGTGGTAGATAATTCATTTTTTTGGATAAAAGGGAAAGCAAAAAATGACGTAAGGTAAAGTAAAGTTTGCCCTTTTCTGGCCTAGGTAGGGTTTTGTTGAAAGTCTTTTCTAGGCCCTATGGCTTGTCTAAAAGTGACTCTCCACACCGGGTGGTTTCCACTAGAAATCTAGAAGGTCACCAGAGCCAAGATCCTAACCATGACAGGGACGCAAACAGTGGGGAATCCAGTAGGTGCGTATATCATGAGAGGTCGAACTCTGGTTGAGGTTCTCACGAACACCGGATAGGAAGTACATCCCATACGATTCCGTTACCAACCTCTCCTAACTTAAGCTTCATTTGGGGCCCGGGTATAGGGCGCCACTCATAGGTGTGTGCAAGTAATTATGAGTGTAGTGTGTGGAAGGGCAGTCCATACCTTTTACCTTACCCCATTCTGCACAAAGAACAAACACAGAACAAATATACAAAGTCGTCTACCCTAGGGTTCAATGATTACAGAAAAGTAACATGGTCTTCTACCCTAGGGTTCGACAAACATGTAAAACATAGACAACGAAACAAATAACAAGACACAATTAAAACAAGAACAAATATTCATAACAATCAACAGAAAATAAAACAAGGGGAAGAAATCCGAGATAACAAAGGCTATATAAAAAGAACATGCGCTTTCAATCAAACTGGCCTGACTCTCTTAAGTGCCCCCAGCGGAGTCGCCATCTGTCGCAACCTGGATCGCGACGGCGCGGCGAGGAAGAAAAACTAGTATGAATGAAACAGGGAGTCGCCACTAACGTTTTTATCCATAGGAAAAACATTGGAAAAAAACTAAGTTCAGTAAAGCACTGGTTTAAAAAATGAGATTCAAGTTCGGGAGTTGGTTACGAGTAGGGAAGGTATTAGCACCCTACGTCGCCTGTCGGAAATAGTACCAAGATTGAAAGCGCACAACATAAATAGCCTTACAAAAGATGTTTTATTTCTTCCCTTTTATTGTTGTACTTTGCATAAAAATAGAAGGAAATGGAAGGAACAAACTGAACAAACGTGGAGTGTAGGTCAACAGGATGTCGCGTCCAAATTAACCTCAGCTTTGATATAAAAACAGAGAAAGGGAGGGATGCTAATAAGACGTCGCGTCTAAATTAGTCATCCTTTAATCACATATGGGGTTAGAAACGGGAAAGGGATAAACGGGACGTCTCGTCCCAAGTATCTCGTTCCTTATGAGAAAATCAATAAGACATCACGTCTAAATTGATTTTCATGGGGATTTGATCAAGATACGGGGTCAAAGATGAGAAGGGGATAAGCGGGACATCTCATCCTAAGTATCCCGTTCCTTATGGGAAAATCAACAAGACGTCACGTCTAAATTGATTTTCATGGGGATTTGATCAAGATACGGGGTTAAAGATGGGAAGGGGATAAGCGGGACGTCTCGTCCCAAGTATCCCGTTCCTTATGGGAAAATCAACAAAACGTCACCTCTAAATTGATTTTCATGGGATTGATAAAGGGCGATTACAAAGGAAACGTAAAGAAAATAAAATAGGAGTGAAATGGGAAAGGTGGGGATAAAAAAAAAGATTGGGCCCGACAGGATTTAAAGTCCTACTCCTACGTATTCTTGAGTTACCAAGAAATCAGCGTTACGTAGTTCTTTGGTGATTTTTTTTTAGGAAGAGGCTAAAAGATTAATGGTGGATGATGTTTTTTTCTGGCTAGTCTGAACGTGAAACACTTGTTTTTTGTTATTTATTTATTACGAACCTAGGAAGGGGGAAAAAGAAAAGAAAAGAAAATAACAGAAATTTATTTAAGTGGAAAAATGGAAAAACCGAGTAAAAATGGAGAAAACCGAGTGAAAAATGAAAATACCGAGTGAAAAATGAAAATATCGAGTGAAAAATTAAAATACCGAGCAAAAATTAAAATACCGAGTGAAAGTTGGGAGACCGAGTGATGGAGCAGGAGAGCTGGACTCCGGTGTGACGAGAGAACAGGATGCTGAATAGTGAGGTGTGAAGGGATGATGTGCTGGACGGTGTGAAGGATTTATGAGGAACTTGGGCAGTGTTGGAGGGAGAGAGAAGGGTGCTGGATAGTATGGAGAGGGGCTATACTGAGTGAAGAGAGGGACGGTGTTGGTGAGGAGAGGGAAGGGTGCTGGTGAGGAGAGGGAAGAGTGCTGGTGAGTGAAGAGAGGGACGGTATTGGTGAGGAGAGGGAGGGGTGTTGGTGAGTGAAGAGAGGGATAGAGTTTCTTCTCCCAATGAATGCTTTAGGACACTTCAAAATTCCCAACCCTTGTGCATTTATAGGGGTTTCTGAGTGCTAGGCCGGCTCAGGCTTCCACTCTGAGTGGAGGCAGCCTGGTAGTGAGGGACAGCGGCTGGTGGAGATTTTTAATTTCTCCACTTCCGCCCCCTGTCTGCCACCCCCAGGATTCCTGGATCCACTTGGGTGGTGGAATCCAAGTCAACATGGGCGAACAGGGGGAGTAGGGGTCGGTTTTCTACTTCTGACTCGGATTTAGTGCCTCAGTCGGTATACACCCATAGTGGGAACAATCTGAGCGGAAAAGGTGCCTTTTAAGCACAAGACCGAGTGGAAAATGTGCAAAAAACCGAGTGAAAGCTTTGCTTAGTTTTGCTTGTTGGTCGGTGTAAGGTTGCTGTGAAGAGCTGGGACGAGCAAAACAACTCAGGTTGACATATTCAACCAGAACTGAGTGAAGAATGACTTGGAACCGACTCGGAAATGGTTGGAGGATAACTCGGAAATAGGTGAAATGTGACTCAGAAATGGGCAAAAGGCTGACTTAGAATTGGGTGAAAGGTGACTCGGAATTGGGTGAAGTCTGACTCGGAATTGGGTGAAAATGGCTCAGAATTAACTGAGAAGGGTGACTCGGAATTGTGTAAAAAAATGGCTCAGAAATGGGTAAAAATGGCTCAAAAATTGAGTGAAAGGATTCACTCGGTGCTGACTAAGAGTGACTCACTCGGTATGGATTGAGAGAGGACTCACTCGGTATCAGAAGTATTTTGATCGGATTTTGTCTATGCAAGAAGCATTCACTCGAAATTTGCTTCAGTCGGTGGTGTCTTGCTCGGATCTTATCTCTGGTTGGCTTTGTTTTAAAAATATGACCACTCGGTGCATTCAATCGGAGTTGGCTTTGTTTTCAATCAGAACTTAGAACTAGGATATTTTCACTCGAAAACGAACTTCTTTCCATTCAAAAATTGGAATTTGACAATTTTGACCACTCAGATTTCTCTCCAACTGAGTGATACTCACTCGGATCTTATTACTACTTCAGTATTGACTCGGAACTGACCTTGGGAGTCGGTCTAATCTTCCAATTAGAATGGAACTTGGACTTTTTCACTCAGAAACGGCCTTCTTCTCACTCAGAAATTAGAAACTTGGATATTTCCACTCGGAAACGGCCTTCTTCTCACTCAGAAATTGAATTTTGACAATTTGACAACTCGAATTTCTCTCCAATTGAGGGATACTCACTCGGATCTTGTTACTGCTTTAGTATTGACTCGGAACTGACCTTAATCGAAGGTGCTCTGCTTGGATCTTGTCACTTCTTGAAGCATTGACTCAGAATTTCTATGCCCAGGAAAAGACACCTGTCCCCAAATCAGACTTGCTGCTCCAATCGGTAATCCTTCACTCGGTATTTGTTCACAATCGGTCCCTTTGACTCGGATGGTCAATCAATCCCTCGGAATCCTTCACTTGGACAAGTCTTGGTCAGATTCAAGGCTCAGGAGTAGTTCATTTGCGTATCGAAAATTGGATATATTCACTCAGAGGTGCTCTCTTTTCTATCAGAACTTGCCACCTTTGCTCTCAGAATTTGGCACTTGAGAATATGACCACTCGGATATATTCACTTCGAGTCATTCTACTCGGATTTGATCAATTCAGAGTCATTCCACTCGGATTTACCTTCGACAGGGTAATATTCCACTCGGCAATGCTTTACTTCGAGTAATTCTACTTAGATTTGATCAATTTTGAGTCATTCCACTCGGATTTTTGTCCAACAGGGCTATATTTCACTCGAAAATGCTTTAATCAGAGTCATCTTGCTCGGACTTGATCATTTTTGAGTCATTCCACTCGGATTTTTGTCCAACAGGGCTATATTTCACTCGGAAATGCTTCAATCAGAGTCATCCTGCTCGGACTTTATCATTTTTGAGTTATTCCACTCGGATTTTTACCATTCTGATTCAAAATTTAGTATAAAAGAAGATTCGTTCCACTTGGACCGAACTAAAAGAGGTGTTCACAGGGTTTATGGTTTAGGGTTTAGGGTTTACATTTGGGATTTAGAGTTTAGGGTTTAGGGTTTAGAATATAGTGTTTAGGGTTAAGGGTTTAGGGTTAAGGGTCTAAGGTTCAGGGTTTAGGGTTTGTGGTTTAAGGTTTAGAGTTTAGGGTTTGTGGTTGGGGTTTTAGGGTTTAGGGTTTGGGGTTGAGGGTTTATGGTTTAGGGTTGAAGGTTTAGGGTTTAATGTTTAGGGTTTAGGGTTTAGGGTTTAGGGTTTATGGTTTAAGGTTTAGGGCTAGGGTTTAGGGTTTGTGGCTTGAGGTTTAGGGTTTGGTCTTTAGGGTTAAAGGTTTAAGGTTTGGGGTTAAGGGTTTGGGGTTTGGGGTTTGGGGTTTAGGGTTTAGGGTTTAAGGTTTAGGGTTAGTTGTTATGGTTTAGGGTTTAGGTTTTATACTTTGAGATTTAGGGTTTAGGGTTTGGGGATTGGGGTTTAGAGTTTAGGGTTTAGGGTTTAGGGTTTATGATTTAGGGTTTAGGGTTTAGGATTTAGGGTTTAGGGTTTAGGGTTTAGATTTGTGATTTAGGGTTTAGGGTTTAGAATTGGGATTTTGGGTTTAGGGTTTAGGGTTTAGGCTTTAGGGTTTGGGGTTGGGGTTTTAGGGTTTAGGGTTTGGGGGTGAGGGTTTATGGTTTAAGGTTGAAAGTTTAGGGTTTAGGGTTTAGGGTGTGGGATTTATGGTTTAGGGTTTTGGGTTAGGGTTTAGGGTTAGGGTTAGGGTTTACGGTTTACGGTTTAAGGGTTAGGGTTTAGGGTTTAGATTTTAGGGTTTGGGGTTTGGGGTTTATAGTTTAGGGTTTGGGGTAAAGGGTTTATAGTTTAGGGTTTAGGGTTTAGGGGTTTGGATTTAGGGTTAAGGTTTAGGTTTTAGGGTTTAAGGGTTAGGGTTTAGGGTTTAAGGGTTTATTATTTGAGGTTTAGTGTTAAGGGGTTAGGGTTTGGGGTTTAGGGTTTAGGGTTTAGGGGTTAGGGTTTGGTGTTGGGGGTGTAGGGTTTAGGGTTTAGGGTTAGGGTTCATGGTTTAAGGTTTAAGGTTTTGGGTTTAGGGGTTAGTGGTTAGGGTTTATGGTTTAGGGTTTAGGGTTTATGATTTAGGGTTTGAGGTTTAGGGTTTAGGGTTTATAGTTTAGGGTTTAGGTATTAGGGTTTGGGGTTTAGGATTTAGTGTTTGGGGTTTGGGGTTTAGGGTTTATGGTTTAGGGTTAGGGGTAAGGTGTAGGGTTTAGGGTTTAGTGTTTGTGGTTGGAGGTTTAAGGTTTTGGGTTTAGGGCCTGGGTTTAGGGTTTGGGGTTATGGTTTAGAGTTTGCGATTTAGGGTTTGGGATTTAGGGTTTAGTCTTTAGGTTTTAGGGGTTAGGGTTGTGGGTTTAAGGTTTGTTATTTGAGGTTTAGGGTTTAGGGTTTGGGGTTGAGAGTTTTGGGTTTTGTGTTTTGGGTTTAGAGTTGAAGGTTTGTGGTTTAAGGTTTAGGGTTTAGGGTGTGGGGTTTAGGCTTTAGTGTTTAGGGTTTAGGGGTTAGGGGTTGTGGTTTAGGGGTTAGGGGTTATGGTTTAGGGTTTGTGGTTTAAGGTTTAGGGTTTAGGGTTTAAGGTTTGGTGTTTAGCGTTAAGGGTTTAGGGTTTGGGGTTAAGGTTTTCGGGTTTAGGGTTTGGGGTTTAGGGTGTTTAGTTTAGGGTTTGGGGTTTAGGGTTAGGGGTTATGGTTTAGGGTTTAGGTTTTGTGTTTGAGGTTTAGGGTTTAGGGTTTAGGGATTGGGGTTTAGAGTTTAGGGTTTAGGGTTTAGGAGTTAGGGTTTATGGTTTAGGGTTTAGAATTAGGATAATGGGAGGGTTTAGGGTAGGGGTTAGTGTTTTGGGTTTAGGTTTAAGATTTGCGGTTTAAAGTTTAGAGTTTGGGCTTTAGGGTTTGGGGTTGGGGGTTTAGGGTTTAGGGTTTAGGGTTTGGTGTTTATGGTTTATGGTTTAGGGTTTAAGGTGTAGGGTTTAGGGGTTAGGGTTATGGTTTAGGGTTTAGGGTTTGTAATTTACGATTAGGTTTAGGGGTTAGGGTTTACGGGTTAGGGTTTAGTGTTTAGGGTTTAGGGTTTAGGGTTTAGGGTTTGTGATTTGGGGTTTAGGATTTAGGGTTTAGGGGATAGGGTTTAGGGTTTGGGGTTTAGGGTTTGGGATTTAGGTTTTAGGGTTTACAGTTTAGGGTTTAGGTATTAGGGTTTGGGGTTTGGGGTTCAGGGTTTAGGGTTTAGGGTATATAGTTTAGGGTTTGGGGTTTAGGGTTTAGGGTTTAAGGGTTAGGGATTAGGGTTTTTGGTTTGGGGTTTAGGCTTTTTGGTTTGGGGTTTAAGGTTTGTGGTTTACGGTTTAAGGTTTAGGGTTTATGGTTTAGGGTTGGGGGTTTAGGGTTTAAGGCTTTAAGGGTTAGGGTTTGTGGTTTAGGGTTTAGGGTTTAGTTTTTGGATTTAGGCTTTAGGGTTTAAGGTTTAGGGATTAGGATCTAAGGTTTGTAGTTTAGGGTTTAGGATTTAGGGTTTAGTGTTTGGGGTTTGGGGTTTGGTGTTTAGGGTTTAGGGTTTAGGGTTTAGGGTTTAGGGTTTAAGGTTTAGGGTTTGGGGTTTGAGGTTGAGGGTTGAGGGTTTAGGGTTTAAGGGTTAGGATTCATGGGTTAGGGTTTGTTGTTTGAGGTTTAGGGTGTAGGTTTTAGGGTTTAGGGTTTTGGGTTGAGGGTTTGTTGTTTAGTGTTTAGGGTTTAGGGTTTAGGGTGTGGGTTTTAAGGTTTAAGGTTTAGTGTTAGGGTTTATGGTTAAGGGTTTAGGATTTAAGGTATAGGGTTTATGGTTTTGGGTTGAGGATTTAGGGTTTAAGGATTATGGTTTAGGGTTTAGTGTTTAGGGTTTAGAGTTTGGGGTTTGAGGTTTTGGGTTTAAGTTATAGGGTTTGTGGTTTATGGTTTGGGATTTAGGGTTTAGGGATTATGGTTTACGATTTAGTGTTTAGAGTTTAGAGTTTGTGCTTTGGGGTTTAGGGTTTAGTGTTTAGGGTTTAAGGGTTAGGGTTTAGGGTTTAGGAGTTAGGGGTTTGGATTATAGGTTTAGGGTTTGGGGTTTGGGGTTTATAGTTTGAGGTTTAGGATTTAGGGTTTAGGGTTTATGGTTTAGGGTTTAGGTATTATGGTTTAGGGTTTGAGGTTTAGGGTTTAGTGTTTAAGGTTTAAGGTTTGTGGTTTAGGGTTTAGGGTTTAGGGTTTAGAAATAGGATTTAGTATTTAGGGTTTAAGGTTTAGAATTGGGATTCAGGGTTTAGGGTTTACGGTTTAAGGTTTAGGGTTTAGGTTTTAGGGTTTGGCGTTAGGGGTTTAGGGTTTAAGGTTTAGGGTGTGGGGTTGAGGGTTTGTGGGTTTAGGGTTTAGGGTTTAGTATGGAGGGTTTAGGGTTTAAGGTTTAGAGTTTGTGGTTTGAGGTTTAGGGTTTATGGTTTGAGGTTAGGGTTTAGGGTTTAGAATTAGGATTTAAGGTTTAGGGTTTAGGAGTTAGGGTTTAGGGTTTAAGGTTTAGTGTTTGGGGTTTTGTGTTTAGGGGGTGAGGTTTAGGGTTTAGGGTTTGGGGTTTAGGGTTTAATGTTTAGGGTATGGGGTTTGGGGTTTAGGGTTTATGGTTTATGGTTTTGGGTTGAGGGTTGAGGGTTTGTGGTTTAAGGTTTAGGGTTTAGCGTTTAGGGTTTAGGATTTAGGGTTTAGGGTTAGGGGTTTGGGTATTGGGGATTAGGGTTTAGGGTTTAGGTTTTATGGTTTGAGGTTTAGGGTTTAGAGTTAGGGTTTGGGGTTATGGGTTAAGGTTTAGGGTTTAGGGTTTGTGGTTTGACATTTAGGGTTTAGGATTTGGGGTTTGGGTTGAGGGTTTAGGGTTTAGGTTTTACGGGTTAGGGTTGAGGGTTTAGAGTTTGTGATTTAGGGTTTGAGATTTAGGGTTTAGTGTTTAGGGTTTAGATTTAGGATTTAGGGTTTAGGGTTTAGAATTAGGATTTAGGGTTTGTGGTTTAGGGTTTAGGGTTTAGGGTTTGTTGTTTGTTGTTTGAGGTTTAGGGTGTAGGGTTTGGGGTTGGGGTTGGGGGTTTAGGGTTTAGGGTTTAGGGTTTAGTGTTTAGGGTTTAAGGGTTGGGGTTCATGGTTTAGGGTGTAGGGTTTAGGGTTTAGGGTATAGGGTTTATGGTTTAGGGTTTAAGGATTATGGTTTAGGGTTTATGTATTAGGGTTTGGGGTTTGGGGTTTAGTGTTTAGAGTTTAGAGTTTGGGGTTTGGGGTTTAGGTTTTAGGGTTTGGGATTTGGGGTTTAAGGGTTAGGGTTTAGGGTTTAGGAGTTAGGGGTTTGGATTTAGGGTGTAGGGTTTTGGGTTTAGGGTTTGGGGTTGGAGGTTTAGGGTTTAAGGGATAGGGTTAGGGGTTTGAGATTTGAGGTGTATGGTTTAGGGTTTGGGGTTTAAGGTTTGAGGTTTAGGGTTTAATGTTTAGGGTTTAAGGTTTGTGGTTTAGGGTTTAGGGTTTAGGGTTTAGAAATAGGATTTAGTATTTAGGGTTTAAGGTTTAGAATTGGGATTCAGGATTTAGGGCCATGGTTTGAGGTTTAGGGTTTAGGGTTTGAGGTTTGGGGTTAGGGGTTTAGGGTTTAAGGTTTAGGGTGTGGGGTTGAGGGTTTGTGGGTTTAGGGTTTAGGGTTTAGTGTGGGGGGTTTAGGGTTTAAGGTTTAGAGTTTGTGGTTTGAGGTTTAGGGTTTGAGGTTAGGGTTTAGGGTTTAGAATTGGGATTTAAGGTTTAGGGTTTAGGGTTTAGGAGTTAGGGTTTAGGGTTTAAGGTTTAGTGTTTGGGGTTTTGTGTTTAGGGTGTGAGGTTTAGGGTTTAGGGTTTGGGGTTTAGGGTTTAATGTTTAGGGTATGAGGTTTGGGGTTTAGGGTTTATGGTTTATGGTTTTGGGTTGAGGGTTGAGGGTTTATGGTTTAAGGTTTAGGGTTTAGCGTTTAGGGTTTAGGATTTAGGGTTTAGGGTTAGAGGTTTGGGTATTGGGGATTAGGGTTTAGGGTTTAGGTTTTATGGTTTGAGGTTTAGGGTTTATGGTTAGGGTTTGGGGTTATGGGTTAAGGTTTAGGGTTTAGGGTTTGTGGTTTGATGTTTAGGGTTTAGGATTTGGGGTTTGGGTTGAGGGTTTAGGGTTTAGGTTTTACGGGTTAGGGTTGAGGGTTTAGAGTTTGTGATTTAGGGTTTGAGATTTAGGGTTTAGTGTTTAGGGTTTAGATTTGGGATTTAGGGTTTAGGGTTTAGAATTGGGATTTAGGGTTTAGGGTTTAGGGTTTAGGGTTTGATGTTTGAGGTTTAGGGTGTAGGGTTTGGCGTTGGGGTTGGGGGTTTAGGGTTTAGGGTTTAGGGTTTAGGGTTTAGTGTTTAGGGTTTAAGGGTTGGGGTTCGTGGTTTAGGGTTTAGGGTTTATGGTTTAGGGTATATGGTTTGTGGTTTAGGGTTTAAGGATTATGGTTTAGGGTTTATGTATTAGGGTTTGGGGTTTAGGGTTTAGTGTTTAGGGTTTAGAGTTTGGGGTTTAGGTTTTAGGTTTTGGGGTTTGGGATTTGGGATTTGGGGTTTAAGGGTTAGGGTTTAGGGTTTAGGAGTTAGGGGTTTGGATTTAGGGTGTAGGGTTTGGGGTTTAGGGTTTGGGGTTTGAGGTTTAGGGTTTAAGGGATAGGGTTAGGGGTTTGAGGTTTGAGGTTTATGGTTTAGGGTTTGGGGTTTGAGGTTTGAGGTTTAAGGTTTAGGGTTTGGGGTTGGGGGTTTATGGTTTTAGGTTTAGGGTTTAAGGGTTAACGGTTATGGTTTTAGGTTTTGGGTTTGTGGTTTGTGGTTTGAGGTTTAGGGTTTAGGGTTTAGGATTTAGGGGTTAAGGGTTAAGGTTTTGGGTTTCGGGTTTGTGGTTTGAGGTTTAGGGTTTAGGGATTAGGGTTTAAGGTTTAGGGTTTAGGGTTTAGGGGTTAGGGTTTATGGTTTAGGGATTAGGGTTTAAGGTTTAAGGTTTAGGGTTTGGGTTTGGGGGTTTATGGTTTAGGGTTTAGGGTGTGGGGTTTAGGGTTTGTGGTTTATTGTTTAGGGTTTAGGGTTTAGGGTGTGGGGTTTAGGGTTTAGTGTTTAGGGTTTAGGTTTATGGTTTATGGTTTAAGGTTTAGGGTTAAGGGGTTAGGGTTTATGGTTTGAGGTTTGAGGTTTAGGGTTTGGGGTTTAGGATTTAGGATTTAGGGTTTTGGGTTTAAGGTAAAGGGTTTGGGGTTTGGGGTTTAGGGTTTGGGGTTTAGGGGTTTGAGTTTACGGGTTAGGGTTTAGGGTTTAAGGTTTAAAGTTTAGGGTTTGTGGTTTGAGGTTTAGGGTTTAAAGTTTAGGGTTAGGGTTTAGTGTTTAGGGTTTAGAATTTGGATATAGGGTTTAGAATTAGGATTTAGGGTTTAGGGTTTAGGGTTTAAAGTTTGGGGTTTTAGGTTTAGGGTGTGAGGTTTAGTGTTTAGGGTTTAGGGTTTGGGGTTTGGGTTTAGTGTTTAGGGTTTAGAATTAGGATTTAGGGTTCAGGGTTTAGGGTTTGATGTATGGGGTTGTGGGTTTAGGGTGTGAGGTTTAGGGTTTGGGGTTTGGGTTTGTTGTTTGAGGTTTAGGGTGTAAGGTTGGGGGTCGGGGGTTGGGGGTTTAGGGTTTAGGGTTTGGGGTTTATGGTTTAATGTTTAGGGTTTAAGGGTTGGGGTTTGTGGTTTAGGGTTGAGGGTTGAGGGTTTAGGGTATAGGGTATAGGGTTTAGGGTTTGTGGTTTAGGGTTTAAGGATTATGGTTTAGGGTTTATGTATTAGGGTTTGGGGTTTAGGGTTTAGTGTTTAGGGTTTAGAGTTTGGTGTTTGGGGTTTAGGTTTTGGGTTTTAGGGTTTGGGGTTTAAGGGTTAAGGTTTATGGTTTAAGAGTTAGGGGTTTGGATTTAGGGTGTAGGGTTTAGGGTTTAGGGTTTGTGGTTTGAGGTTTAGGGTTTAGGGGTCGGGGTTAGGGGTTAGGGTTTATGGTTTAGGGTTTAGGGTTTGAGGTTTGAGGTTTATGGTTTAGGGTTTGGTGTGGGGTTTTTGGTTAGGGTTAAGGTTTAAGGGTTAGGGTTTTGGGTTTTAGGTTTGTGGTTTAGGGTTTAGGGTTTAGGGTTTAGGGTTTATGGGTTAGGGTTTAGGGATTAGGGATTAGGGTTTAAGGTTTAGGGTTTACGGTTTAGGGGTTAGTGTTTAGGGTTTAGGGATTAGGGATTAAGGTTTAGGGTTTAGGGTTTGGGGTTAGGGGTTTATGGTTTAGGGTGTGGGGTTTAGGGTTTGTGGTTTAGTGTTTAGGGTTTAGGGTTTAGGGTGTGGGGTTTAGGGTTTAGTGTTTAGGGTTTAGGTTTATGGTTTATGGTTTAAGGTTTAGGGTTAAGGGGTTAGGGTTTAGGGTTTATGGTTTGAGGTTTAGGGTTTGAGGTTTAGTATTTAGGATTTAGGGTTTTGGGTTTGGGGTTTGGGGTTTGGGGTTTAGGGTTTAGGGGTTTGAGTTTACGGTTTAGGGTTTAGGGTTTAGGGTTTAGGGATTAAAGTTTAGGGTTTGTGGTTTGAGGTTTAGGGTTTAAAGTTTAGGGTTAGGGTTTAGAATTAGGATATAGGGTTTAGAATTAGGATTTAGGGTTTATGGTTTAGGGTTTAGGGTTTAGGGTTTAGTGTTTGGGGTTTTGGGTTTTGGGTGTGAGGTTTAGTGTTTAGGGTTTAGGGTTTGGAGTTTAGGGTTTAAGGTTTAGTGTTTGTGATTTGAGGTTTAGGGTTTAGGGTTTGGGGTTAGGGTTTAGCGTTTAAGGTTTAGAATTAGGATTTAGTGTTTAGGGTTTAGGGTTTAATGTATGGGGTTTTGGGTTTAGGGTGTGAGGTTAAGGGTTTTGGGTTTGGGCTTTGGGCTTTAGTGTGTAGGGTTTAGGATTTAGGGTTTATGGTTTAGGGTTTAGGTTTAGGTTTAGTGGTTAAGGGTTTGGTTTTTAGGTTTAGGGTTTGTGGTTTGATGTTTAGGGTTTAGGGTTTATGGTATAGGGTTTAGGTGTTAGGGTTTAGGGTTTAAGGTTTAGGGTTTAAGGTTTAAGGTGTAGGGTTTGGGGTTGGGGGTTTATGGTTTAAGGTTTAGGGTGTAGGGTTGATGGTTTACGGTTTAATGGTTAGGGTTTAGTTTTTAGGGTGTGGGGTTTAGAGTTTAGGGTTTAGGGTTTAGGGTTTAGGTTTAGGGTTTAGGGTTTAGGGTTTAGGTTTGGGGTTTAGGATTTAGGATTTAAGGTTTTGGGTTTAAGGTTTAGGGTTTGGGGTTTAGGGTTTAGGGTTTGTGGTTTGGGGTTTAGTGTTTGGGTTTGGGGTTTAGGTTTTAGGATTTTGGGTTTCGGGTTTAGGGTTAAGGGTTTGGGGTTTAGGGTTTAAGGTTTAGGGGTTTGGGTTTTGGGTTTAGGGTTTAGGGTTGAGGGTTTAGGGTTTATGGTTTGAGGTTTAGGGTTTAGGGTTTGGGGTTAGGGTTTAGTGTTTAAGGTTTAGAATTAGGATTTACGGTTTAGGGTTTAGAATTGGGATTTAGGGTTTAAGGTTTAGGGTTATGAGTTATGGTTTAGGGTTTAGGGTTTAATATGTAGGGTTTTGGGTTTAGGTTGTGAGGTTTAGGGTTTAGGGTTTGGGGTTTAGTGTTTAGGGTATGGGGTTTGGGGTTTAGGGTTTATGGTTTATGGTTTTAGGTTGAGGGTTGAGGGTTTGGGGTTTAAGGTTTAGGGTTTAGCGTTTAGGGTTTAGGATTTAGGGTTTAGGGTTAGGGGTTTGGGTATTAGGGATTAGGGTTTAGGGTTTATGTTTTGTGGTTTGAGGTTTAGGGTTTAGGGTTAGGGTTTGGGGTTATGGGTTAAGGTTTAGGGTTTAGGGTTTGTGGTTTGACATTTAGGGTTTAGGATTTGGGGTTTGGGTTGAGGGTTTAGGGTTTAGGTTTTACGGGTTAGGGTTGAGGGTTTAGAGTTTGTGATTTAGGGTTTGAGATTTAGGGTTTAGTGTTTAGGGTTTAGATTGGGGATTTAGGGTTTAGGGTTTAGAATTGGGATTTAGGGTTTGGGGTTTAGGGTTTAGGGTTTGTTGTTTGAGGTTTAGGGTGTAGGGTTTGGGGTTGGGGTTGGGGGTTTAGGGTTTAGGGTTTAGGGTTTGGGGTTTAGTGTTTAGGGTTTAAGGGTTAGGGTTTGTGGTTTAGGGTTTAGGGTTTATGGTGTAGGGTATATGGTTTGTGGTTTAGGGTTTAAGGATTATGGTTTAGGGTTTATGTATTAGGGTTTGGGGTTTAGGGTTTAGTGTTTAGGGTTTAGAGTTTGGGGTTTGGGGTTTAGGTTTTGGGGTTTGGGATTTGGGGTTTAAGGGTTAGGGTTTAGGGTTTAGGAGTTAGGGGTTTGGATTTAGGGTGTAGGGTTTGTGGTTTAGGGTTTGGGGTTTGAGGTTTAGGGTTTAATGGATAGGGTTAGGGGTTTGAGGTTTGAGGTTTATGGTTTAGGGTTTGGGGTTTAAGGTTTGAGGTTTAAGGTTTAGGGTTTGGGGTTGGGGGTTTATGGTTTAAGGTTTAGGGTTTAAGGGTTAACGGTTAGGGTTTTAGGTTTTGGGTTTGTGGTTTGAGGTTTAAGGTTTAGGGTTTAGGATTTAGGGGTTAAGGGTTAGGGTTTTGGGTTTTGGGTTTGAGGTTTGAGGTTTGAGGTTTAGGGTTTAGGGATTAGGGTTTAAGGTTTAGGGTTTAGGGTTTAGGGGTTAGGGTTTATGGTTTAGGGATTAGGGTTTAAGGTTTAAGGTTTAGGGTTTGGGTTTGGGGGTTTATGGTTTAGGGTTTAGGGTGTGGGGTTTAGGGTTTAGGGTTTAGGGTTTAGGTTTATGGTTTATGGTTTAAGGTTTAGGGTTAAGGGGTTAGGGTTTGTGGTTTGAGGTTTGAGGTTTAGGGTTTGAGGTTTAGGATTTAGGATTTAGGGTTTCGGGTTTAAGGTAAAGGGTTTGGGGTTTGGGGTTTAGGGTTTGGGGTTTAGGGGTTTGAGTTTACGGTTTAGGGTTTAGGGTTTAGGGTTTAAAGTTTAGGGTTAGTGGTTTGAGGTTTAGGGTTTAAAGTTTAGGGTTAGGGTTTAGTGTTTAGGGTTTAGAATTTGGATATAGGGTTTAGAATTAGGATTTAGGGTTTAGGGTTTAGGGTTTAGTGTTTGGGGTTTTAGGTTTAGGGTGTGAGGTTTAGTGTTTAGGGTTTAGGGTTTGGAGTTTAGGGTTTAAGGTTTAGTGTTTGTGATTTGAGGTTTAGGGTTTAGGGTTTGGGGTTTGGGTTTAGTGTTTAGGGTTTAGAATTAGGATTTAGGGTTTAGGGTTTAGGGTTTAATGTATGGGGTTGTGGGTTTAGGGTGTGAGGTTTAGGGTTTGGGGTTTGGGGTTTGTTGTTTGAGGTTTAGGGTGTAGGGTTGGGGGTTGGGGGTTGGGGGTTTAGGGTTTAGGGTTTGGGGTTTATGGTTTAGTGTTTAGTGTTTAAGGGTTGGGGTTTATGGTTTAGGGTTGAGGGTTGAGGGTTTAGGGTATAGGGTATAGGGTTTAGGGTTTGTGGTTTAGGGTTTAAGGATTATGGTTTAGGGTTTATGTATTAGGGTTTGGGGTTTAGGGTTTAGTGTTTAGGGTTTAGAGTTTGGTGTTTGGGGTTTAGGTTTTGGGTTTTGGGGTTTGGGGTTTAAGGGTTAAGGTTTAGGGTTTAGGAGTTAGGGGTTTGGATTTAGGGTGTAGGGTGTAGGGTTTAGGGTTTGTGCTTTGAGGTTTAGGGTTTAGGGGTCAGGGTTAGGGGTTAGGGTTTATGGTTTAGGGTTTAGGGTTTGAGGTTTGAGGTTTATGGTTTAGGGTTTGGTGTGGGGTTTTTGATTAGGGTTAAGGGTTAAGGGTTAGGGTTTTGGGTTTTAGGTTTGTGGTTTGAGGTTTAGCGTTTAGGGTTTAGGGTTTATGGTTTAGGGTTTATGGGTTAGGGTTTAGGGTTTAGGGATTAGGGTTTAAGGTTTAGGGTTTACGGTTTAGGGGTTAGTGTTTAGGGTTTAGGGATTATGGATTAAGGTTTAGGGTTTAGGGTTTAGGGTTTAGGGTTTATGGTTTAGGGTTTAGGGTTTAGGGTTTAGGGTTTAGGGTTTAGGGTTTGGATTTAGGGTGTAGGGTTTTGGGTTTAGGGTTTGTGGTTTGAGGTTTAGGGTTTAGGGGTCGGGGTTAGGGGTTAGGGTTTATGGTTTAGGGTTTAGGGTTTGAGGTTTGAGGTTTATGGTTTAGGGTTTGGTGTGGGGTTTTTGGTTAGGGTTAAGGGTTAAGGGTTAGGGTTTTGGGTTTTAGGTTTGTGGTTTGAGGTTTAGCGTTTGGGGTTTAGGTTTATGGTTTAGGGTTTATGGGTTAGGGTTTAGGGTTTAGGGATTAGGGTTTAAGGTTTAGGGTTTACGGTTTAGGGGTTAGTGTTTAGGGTTTAGGGATTAGGGATTAAGGTTTAGGGTTTAGGGTTAGGGGTTGGGGGGTTATGGTTTAGGGTTTAGGGTGTGGGGTTTAGGGTTTATGGTTTAGTGTTTAGGGTTTAGGGTTTAGGGTGTGGGGTTTAGGGTTTAGTGTTTAGGGTTTAGGTTTATGGTTTATGGTTTAAGGTTTAGGGTTAAGGGGTTTGGGTTTAGGGTTTATGGTTTGAGGTTTTGGGTTTGAAGTTTAGTATTTAGGATTTAGGGTTTTGGGTTTGGGGTTTGGGGTTTGGGGTTTAGGGTTTAGGGGTTTGAGTTTATGGTTTAGGGTTTAGGGTTTAGGGTTTAGGGATTAAAGTTTAGGGTTTGTGGTTTGAGGTTTAGGGTTTAAAGTTTAGGGTTAGGGTTTAGAATTAGGATTTAGGGTTTATGGTTTAGGGTTTAGGGTTTAGGGTTTAGGGTTTAGTGTTTAGGGTTTTGGGTTTTGGGTGTGAGGTTTAGTGTTTAGGGTTTAGGGTTGGAGTTTAGGGTTTAAGGTTTAGTGTTTGTGATTTGAGGTTTAGGGTTTAGGGTTTGGGGTTAGGGTTTAGCGTTTAAGGTTTAGAATTAGGATTTAGGGTTTAGGGTTTAGGGTTTAATGTATGGGGTTTTGGGTGTAGGGTGTTGACATGGCCCGCAAGCGCACGGGTTATGTCGCGTAATATAAAAGATTATCGTTCTCCACAGGGACTGTGTTCAAAGTACCAGCATATTGAAATTTAATTATCCACACAATTAGTTTTTAAGGTTTTTATAAAATAAAGCACAAATTAAAGTTGCACAGAATACGAATAAAAATAAAATTTACTTGACACTTAAAAATCAGAGTTGAGAATATCTTGGGATTTCGGGGGATTAAGACTCTATTTTATGTTTAATGAATTTTAACTTTTCATAAATAAGAATCAATTTAAGTTTTCCAAGGCGAATTTTCCAAAAGCTAATTAATATGTTCCTCTCGGAATCCTATTAATGTACCTAACCTATGGAAAGCGCTGCTTAATCCTCAGAAAGGCCCATTATCGTTTTATGAAAATCCCTTTTATTTCCTCAAAAGAATTTTGATTACTTTCACGGTTTTACCGAGGTCACAAAAAGCATTTCAAAAATCTTAGGTTTAGTTCAAAGCTTTCTGGTAAAAATAAATCTCTCGATTCTATTTATTACCTAAACTTACTAATATACCCGTAAGTATACAGTTTTATCATTTAGGTTCTTGTTAGGAATTACTAAAAGCATTAAGCATAATTGAACTAAATGGAAAACAGAAATTTATTTAATTCCAAGTCAAAATAACATTAAAATAAAATATTATCATACCCTCTTCATCCCAAGATAATTAATTTAGCTACTCATGAAATAATTCAAATTCATATAAATAATGGAAAAATAAAACATACAAGACATGGTAAAAAATAAAGACTTACGGGTTTCTCCAAAAGCTCAGAATAATTTACCACTGTATTTCCTTGTTGCAATATTCCTCCACCAATTACAAATTGGAACACTCAATTTCACAATCCTCACAACTCTTACACAAAATAAAAGAAAGAAAAAGAAAATAAAAAGAGAAAGAAAATAAAATAGAGAAAGAAAACGAAAGAGAAAGAAAAGAAAAGGAATGAAGCTGATAAAGAATGGATTTGGATCTGGATGCCTTCTCTGCTTGGATTGCTTCTCCTTTTATAGGCGAAGGAAGGGAGGAAGCCAGCTAAGAAAACGCGTTGCAAGTTGGAAACTTTCGGTGCATGTGATTTCCAGCTGTTCCAGTTGTCTCCAATTTGCGTATTTTTGTTGTTTCCAATAATTCGGCGCATGATTTCACTGATGAATCGATTCCTCCAGTTGATTTTTGCCTTCAAAACAGCGTGTGAATCGATTCCTAAAGGTGGGAATCGATTCCCAGCATGATGAATTGATTCCTGGCCTTCATGAATCGATTCCCAGCCTTCCAAACCTCAATGAATCGATTCCTATAAGGGGGAATCGATTCCCAGCCCTATGAATCAATTCCCAACAGCCTTGAATCGATTCCTGGCTTATGTTTCACATGGGAATCGATTCCTGTAAGGGTGAATCGATTCCTACCCTTTCCTGGAAGTGTTTTCTTGCATTTTTGAGGCATTTTGGACAGTATAGCTCATGGTTCTTGATTGCTTTCATCCTTTGGCACTTTGATCATCTTTTTAGGTTCTTGAATCCATTTTTCATTTATATTCATTCATTCTTAAAATGGATCATCAATAATTCCAAATCTATTAATTTCTGCAAAATAAAAGTACCCGAGTAGAATGCAGTGGAAAGAAAGCAAAAATCACAATAAATAAAGGAAATACAGTGCATAATGATTAAAATCCTAAGTAAACTAAATCTAATTTATTATGTTATAAAACACTTATCAAAATACCCCAAACCAAAGCATTGCTTGTCCTCAAGCAATCACCATATTCACAAGATAAAATACAGAAAACACTAAGCTTAATAAACTAAGGAATCCAAAACAGAGAAAAAGATTTATTCAAATGCCAATATTAATTTTCTTATGTGAATCAATTTTCATTATCAAGACAGAGGATATTCTTCTCTCAATTTTCACTCAAAGTGTTTCATGGTTTGTGTATCACTCAGATCATCATAGTTAAAAAATATTACCATAAGCTTGTTAATAAACCAGAAACTCCACAGTTTAGATAGAAAATATGTCAAAGTCTAAAGGTCTTTAAAAGGTTGTAATGTGGCCTTGGGTTGTTAAGGTAGGATTTTCAAGAAAAATGGAATACAAAAGGGCTTTAACAGTCATGAATGATTCAAATCACCATTATAAATTTAACAGAGCAAATTTTTGAACTTTTATGGACTTTTTAGAATTCATTCAATATCATCCTTTTGATTTTCTTTTTCTTTTTCTTGCTTTTCTTTGCATTCAATACATATTTTTCTTAAGTCCTTTTTTATTTCTTTGCTCCACTAAATTTCCAACTTTTTCACCATTTAAGAGAATATTAGTCAATGAAAGGTTTCAAAGAAACAATTTTCGCTTTTAGGCTCAAAAGGGACAACTAGGGGTCAAATTATGCAAAATTCTGAGGCTTAAGAATAAGACCTAATTGTGCCTTTATCATCCTAAGACATATAATCAAAAACCATTTTGAATCGGTTGAAAAACAAGTTCTAGAATATTAATGACTATGAGATTCACTCAATCAAGAAGATATGGGTTTTGAAAATTTGTTTGATAAACAACCCATTTTGGCTCAAGTCTAACCATGGAAAGTCTTTTCAAAGAAAATTTTAATCACATAAGGTTCATTTAAGCATTTATTTGGCATTTAAACAATCAAATTTTGAAAATTTTACTCAAAATTTTGGGATCCTTAGATACTTTAGCCTTGTATTCAAAGTAACTTTATCATGCAATCATGGCAAATTACAAGATTACAAACAAAATAAAGTAAACACACATGCATAGTAAAATGACAATCACACAACGTAAACAAAACAGTTAAGTTTTCTTACCTACCACCCCAAACCAGAATTTGACATTGTCCTCAATGTTAAAATGGATGATAACAGGATAAGAAAACTTACCTGTAATAACCCCAAACCAGCATCTGACATAGTTGGTTTTTTTTTTTTTTAGAATAAAAGCTTAAAATAAAACAACAACTTTTTATAGGGTTACCTCCCTATCAGTGCTAAGTTTTAAGTCTTCAGCCAGACTTCTCACCGTTTGGATTTACTCATCAGGAGCATCAAACAAGTCTAAGTCACTTGCTTGTTGTATTGGTTGACCGGTGAAGTAATGCTTTACTCTTTGTCCATTTACTCTAAATGTACCAGATTTCTCGCTCCATAGTTCGACAGCTCCAAAGGGAAAGACTTTTGTCACCTTGAATGGTCCCGACCATCGGGATCTCAGTTTACCTGGAAAAAGCTTTAGTCTGGAATTAAACAGTAAAACCATATCACCTGGATTAAATGTTCTCCGTTGGATGTGACGATCATGCCATTGTTTGGTTTTTTCTTTATAAATTCTGGCATTTTCGTATGCATCTAGACGGAGTTCTTCAAGCTCATTTAATTCCAACAATCTTTGTTCACCTGCAGCCTTATGATCAAAGTTAAGAGTTTTAACAGCCCAAAAAGATTTATATTCTAGCTCAACAGGTAAATGACAGGGCTTCCCATATACTAGCTTAAAAGGTGTGGTTCCAATGGGAGTTTTGTATGCGGTCCGATACGCCCATAAGGAATCATCTAACTTAATAGACCAATCCTTACGTGATGTATTCACCACTTTTTGAAGAATATTTTTAATTTCCCGATTGGATACCTCAACTTGTCCACTAGTTTGTGGGTGATAAGGTGTAGCAACCTTATGCTTAACTCCATATTTCTTTAGAAGGGTCTGAAAAGTTTTCTCAATAAAATGAGACCCTCCATCACTTATAACACATTTTGGGACCCCAAACCTTGGAAATATTATTTTCTTGAAAAGTTTAATAACAGTCTTAGCATCAGAATGAGGTGAAGCAATGGCTTTCACCCATTTTGACACATAGTCAACTGCCACTAATATGAACTGATTTCCAAAAGAAGAGGGAAAGGGACCCATAAAATCAACACCCCATACATCAAACAGTTCAACTTCTAAAATTGTATTCAATGGCATTTCTTGTCTCTTACCAATGTTACCTGTTCTCTGGCAAGTATCACAAGTTAGAACATACTTACGTACATCCTTAAAAATATTTGGCCAATAGAACCCAGCTTGCAATATTTTAGCAGCTGTCTTGGAGGTGCTCATGTGCCCTCCACAGGAAAGAGAATGGCAATGATCCAAGATAGCATGGACATCATCTTGTGAAACACATCTCCGAATCATACCATCTGCACATTGCTTGAAAAGGAGTGGTTCATCCCAATAATAATGCTTGACATCTGCATAAAACTTTTTCCTTTGCTGAAAGCTAAGATCAGGAGGTAAGATACCACATGCAAGAAAATTTACAAAATCAGCATACCAAGGAACACGTTGGATACTAAGGTTCAAGAGTTGTTCATCTGGAAAAGATTCATTGATGGGAATACTATCTGTTTCTTCTTTTTCAGATGTCAACCTAGATAAGTGGTCAGCGACCAAGTTCTCGGTACCCTTCTTGTCCTTAATTTCCAAGTCAAATTCTTGCAATATTAGAATCCACCTAATTAATCTAGGCTTTGCTTCCTTTTTATTCAATAGATACTTAATGGCAGAGTGGTCAGTGTAAACAGTAACATGTGATCCTACCAAATAAGACCTAAATTTATCAAAAGCAAAGACAATAGCTAACAGTTCTTTTTCAGTTGTGGCATAATTTACCTGAGCATCATCTAGCGTCCGGCTGGCATAATGAATTACATGGAGCTTTTTATCCTTTCTTTGCCCCAACACAGCTCCTACTGCGTAATCACTCGCATCGCACATCAGCTCAAATGGGAATTTCCAATCAGGTGGTTGTACAACGGGGGCAGAGATTAGAGCTTGCTTAATCCTGCAAAAAGCTTCCATACAAGATGAATCAAAATTGAAAGGCACATCCTTACCCAGAAGAGTTGTAAGAGGCTTTGTGATCTTGGAGAAATCTTTAATGAACCTACGGTAAAACCCTGCATGTCCAAGAAAACTCCGAATACCTTTCACATTCGTGGGTGGAGGTAATTTTTCAATTACTTCTACTTTAGCCTTATCAACTTCTATACCTCTTTCAGACACTAGGTGTCCAAGAACTATGCCTTCTCTTACCATAAAATGGCATTTTTCCCAATTTAGAACCAAATTGGTTTCTTCACAACGCTGCAAGACTTGGCACAAATTTCTTAAACAATTATCAAAATCCAAACCATGCACTGAAAAATCATCCATAAAGACTTCCATCACATTTTCAATAAGATCAGAAAAAATTGCTTGCATACACCTTTGAAAAGTCGCAGGTGCATTACATAAACCAAAAGGCATACGTCTGTAAGCATAAGTCCCATAAGGGCAAGTGAAGGTAGTCTTTTCTTGATCAGATGGATGAATGGGAATTTGATGAAAACCTGAATACCCATCCAAATAACAGAAATAAGAGTGTTTCGCAAGTCTTTCAAGCATCTGATCAATAAAAGGGAGGGGAAAATGATCTTTTTTCGTGGCGCTATTTAACTTCCTATAATCAATGCACATGCGCCAACCAGAGACAATCCTAGTAGGAATCAAGTTATGTTTATCATTTTCAATCACAGTTATTCCCCCCTTTTTAGGCACCACATGGACAGGACTTACCCATTTACTACTATCAACAGGATATATTACTCCAGCATCAAGCAATTTCAAAATTTCCTTTTTAACCACTTCTTGCATTTTAGGATTTAATCTCCTAAGTGGTTCTACTGTGGGCTTACTTTCATCTTCTACAGTAATCCTGTGCATACAAAGAGAAGGGCTAATCCCTTTGATATCATCCATTGTATAACCTATTACCTTTCTATACAACCTAAGTTGTTTCAAAAGTTTTTCAGTTTCAGATGGGTTCAATTCAGCATTGATAATCACAGGATATGTGGAATTAGGACCAAGAAATTCATACCTTAATGAAGCTGGTAAAGGTTTTAATTCCACATTGGGGCTTACCACTTTGTCACACATGACCTCAGTATCATGTGGGGCCTCAGAGCAATCAGATGTTTCTGTCGGCTCAATCATGAAAATAGTTTCAAGTGGGTCATTAGGAAGGGTTGCTTCCTTTACCACTTGTTCGACAAAATCCACAGTACAGCAAACATCATTATAAGGTTTTTCTAAAACATTTTTCAAGTTGAAATCAACTTTTTGGTCTCCAACAGTTAGAGACAACTTACCATTCTTGACATCAATCACAGCACCTGCAGTTGCTAAAAATGGTCTGCCTAAAATAATAGGAATCAAAGAATCTTCGTCCATTTCAAGCATAACAAAGTCAGCAGGTATAAAAAATTTTCCTATCTTAATAGGAACATCCTCTAAAATTCCTACGGGATATTTTACAGATCTATCAGCCAATTGTAAAGACATCCTAGTAGGTTTTAGTTCACCCAATCCTAACTTTTCAGCAACAGATAATGGCATTAAACTCACACTCGCTCCTAAATCACACAATGCTTTATCTATATTCATGTCACCAATCATGCAAGGAATAGAGAAACTACCTGGATCTTGGAGCTTGGGTGGAAGTTTCTTTTGAATTAAAGCACTGCACTCTTCAGTAAGTGCGACTGTACCATCTTCCTCCAGCCTTCTTTTGTTGGACAGAATGTCCTTCAAGAACTTTGCATATGTAGGCATTTGCTGCAAAGCATCTGTAAAAGGAATATTAATATACAATTTCTTTAAAACATCAAGGAACTTACCAAATTGTTTGTCCAACTTTGCTTTGGCTAAGCGCTGAGGAAATGGAATGGGAGGTTGATATGGCTTAACTTCCTCCTTCTTTTCTTGTGGTTTCTCTTCTTCAATTACTGGATGAGATGAAGATTCATCGACTTTCTTTTCCTCCTTTGCTGTCTTGTCAACTGGCCCATCATATTGAGTACCACTCCTAAGAGTGACAGCCATGGTTTGGTTGGATGGTCCAGCCTCTGGTTTTCCAGGAAATGTTCCTGGTGCTCTTTGAGAATAGGAGGCTTGTTGGGCAATTTGATTTTCCAGTATTTTGTTGTGAGTGGCAAGAGAGTCCACTTTTGAAGCCAAGTTTTTTATTGCATCAGAGAATTCATCATTTTGTTTAAGTTGAGTAGCTACAAATGTTTCCATCAAGGATTCTAGATTTGATTTTTGTGGAATATAGGTTCCTTGTTGAGGTTTGTAGTTACTTTGGAATTGAGGTGGCCTATTTTGGAAGCCAGGTGGACCTTGTGGAGGTCTGTAGTTACCTTGATAGTTTCCACCATAGTTTCCAATAGCATCCACCTGATGCATTTCTTGTTCTTGATTAGGGGTCATTGCTAAATGACAGTTTGTAGCTCCATGTCCTGAAACACCACAAACTTCACAAACAATATTAGTAGCACCTGTTGACCCTATTTTATCAAGTTTTAATGTTAATGCTTCAACTTTGGCAGAAAGTAAGGAAAGAGCATCAACAGAGTACTTACCTGGTGTTTTAGAAGGTAATCCTCTCTCAGAGTTCCATTGGTGAGTGTTTTGAGCTATTTCCTCGATCAGGTTCTCAGCTTCATCAACATTTTTACTCATGAAGGCTCCTCCAGCTGCAGCATCTAAAGAGATCTTTTGTGTGGAAGTTAGTCCATTATAGAAAATATGGATTGTCAACCACCTTTCTATCCCATGGTGAGGACATTCTCTTAGCAATTCTCTGTATCTTTCCCAGGCTTCATACAAGGATTCATCATCTTTTTGTGAAAAATTGATGATTTGTTTTCTCAGCACATCAGTCTTATTCCTTGGGTACCATTTATTGATAAAAGCACTGGACAATTGTTCCCAAGTTGTGATGGATCCTTCAGGAAGAGAGTATAACCACGCTCTTGCTTTATCTCTTAAGGAGAAAGGGAAAAGTCTTAAGCGAATGGCATCATTGGTGGCTCCGTTCATCTTCAGGGTGTCACAGTATTCAAGAAAGATTTGAAGGTGAAGGTTTGGATCTTCAGAGGGTAAACCTCCAAATTGGTTCTGTTGAACCATTGAGAGTAGTGAAGGCTTCAATTCAAAATTGTTAGCCTCCACTGTGGGTCTAAGGATGCTGGATCCTCTACCATTAGTGCTTGGAGCGGCAAAATCTCTTAAGGGTCTGTGTTGGTCTGCCATTTGTTTTTCTTTTTGTTCTTTTTGTTGTTTTCTCAAAGCTCTAAGGGTACGTTCTATCTCAGGGTCAAATCCTAAGTTTAGATCGACACTACGGCTTCGTCGCATAAATAGAAAATAAATGACAAATAAAACAAACAATTACAAAAATAAAACAGATGCACAGAATATAGAACAGAATACAAAATTACAAAAAATAAAAATAAAAATAACAATAAAAATATTAACAAGTATGATCTAATCGAATTTCAATATTGCCGATATTTGAGGGACAACAGTCCCCGGCAACGGCGCCAAAAACTTGACAGGGCCCGCAAGCGCACGGGTTATGTCGCGTAATATAAAAGATTATCGTTCTCCACAGGGACTGTGTTCAAAGTACCAGCATATTGAAATTTAATTATCCACACAATTAGTTTTTAAGGTTTTTATAAAATAAAGCACAAATTAAAGTTGCACAGAATACGAATAAAAATAAAATTTACTTGACACTTAAAAATCAGAGTTGAGAATATCTTGGGATTTCGGGGGATTAAGACTCTATTTTATGTTTAATGAATTTTAACTTTTCATAAATAAGAATCAATTTAAGTTTTCCAAGGCGAATTTTCCAAAAGCTAATTAATATGTTCCTCTCGGAATCCTATTAATGTACCTAACCTATGGAAAGCGCTGCTTAATCCTCAGAAAGGCCCATTATCGTTTTATGAAAATCCCTTTTATTTCCTCAAAAGAATTTTGATTACTTTCACGGTTTTACCGAGGTCACAAAAAGCATTTCAAAAATCTTAGGTTTAGTTCAAAGCTTTCTGGTAAAAATAAATCTCTCGATTCTATTTATTACCTAAACTTACTAATATACCCGTAAGTATACAGTTTTATCATTTAGGTTCTTGTTAGGAATTACTAAAAGCATTAAGCATAATTGAACTAAATGGAAAACAGAAATTTATTTAATTCCAAGTCAAAATAACATTAAAATAAAATATTATCATACCCTCTTCATCCCAAGATAATTAATTTAGCTACTCATGAAATAATTCAAATTCATATAAATAATGGAAAAATAAAACATACAAGACATGGTAAAAAATAAAGACTTACGGGTTTCTCCAAAAGCTCAGAATAATTTACCACTGTATTTCCTTGTTGCAATATTCCTCCACCAATTACAAATTGGAACACTCAATTTCACAATCCTCACAACTCTTACACAAAATAAAAGAAAGAAAAAGAAAATAAAAAGAGAAAGAAAATAAAACAGAGAAAGAAAACGAAAGAGAAAGAAAAGAAAAGGAATGAAGCTGATAAAGAATGGATTTGGATCTGGATGCCTTCTCTGCTTGGATTGCTTCTCCTTTTATAGGCGAAGGAAGGGAGGAAGCCAGCTAAGAAAACGCGTTGCAAGTTGGAAACTTTCGGTGCATGTGATTTCCAGCTGTTCCAGTTGTCTCCAATTTGCGTATTTTTGTTGTTTCCAATAATTCGGCGCATGATTTCACTGATGAATCGATTCCTCCAGTTGATTTTTGCCTTCAAAACAGCGTGTGAATCGATTCCTAAAGGTGGGAATCGATTCCCAGCATGATGAATTGATTCCTGGCCTTCATGAATCGATTCCCAGCCTTCCAAACCTCAATGAATCGATTCCTATAAGGGGGAATCGATTCCCAGCCCTATGAATCGATTCCCAACAACCTTGAATCGATTCCTGGCTTATGTTTCACATGGGAATCGATTCCTGTAAGGGTGAATCGATTCCTACCCTTTCCTGGAAGTGTTTTCTTGCATTTTTGAGGCATTTTGGACAGTATAGCTCATGGTTCTTGATTGTTTTCATCCTTTGGCACTTTGATCATCTTTTTGGGTTCTTGAATCCATTTTTCATTTATATTCATTCATTCTTAAAATGGATCATCAATAATTCCAAATCTATTAATTTCTGCAAAATAAAAGTACCCGAGTAGAATACAGTGGAAAGAAAGCAAAAATCACAATAAATAAAGGAAATACAGTGCATAATGATTAAAATCCTAAGTAAACTAAATCTAATTTATTATGTTATAAAACACTTATCAGGTGTGAGGTTTTGGGTTTGGGGTTTGGGCTTTAGTGTTTAGGGTTTAGTATTTAGGGTTTATGGTTTAGGGTTTAGGTTTAGGTTTAGTGGTTAAGGGTTTGGTTTTTGGGTTTAGGGTTTGTGGTTTGATGTTTAGGGTTTAGGGTTTGATGTGGATCTTGTTGAGGACCGGTAAGGGCTGATTTCTAGATGATTTGAACGTCTGCCACAAAAAGGGAGAAGACACACCAAACGTACACAATACAAGGTAAATGGTGAAATCTAGAGTGAAGATTGAATTGAGAAAGTTATGGTTGCTATAAGGACCAGAAATTCATTTGCAACTTGACCAAGATTGTTAGGATTTAGATTCCATGAAAGTTTGAAGGTTCAAGCTAACTCATTCACACGTGATTTTCAATTGCTCACTTTAATGGAAGATAACGCAATAACATGTCAACTAACGCAACTTGGCAATTGAACTAAGGTTCCTTGATTTTTTTTGTTTTAATTCTTTTAGAGTTCAGAATTCTTTTTAAAATTCAATGGAAAGACAAGGGTAGAATAAAAACAAAAACGCATGAAATAAAATGATAAAGATGGACAGCATCACACCTCCATAATGGACTAGCATTCATACACAAGTGTCACACTAGTGCATGGCTAATCAACCTTGCTTCACACAAGGACCAAGAGCATCACACTCACCACTAAGTTTACAAAACTTAGAAAAATTCATTAATCAACTTTTGTCCATTTTTCTCACCTCCATTCAGTTTTGTATAACTTGGCTAAACAAGACAAAAGACACACTACTCCACTACCTAAAAACAAGGGTAACCGCCCACCACTAAGTCTTAGTGGGACAATGCTGAAATATAGTTGCAAAAACTGAAACTTACAAAGAAAAAAGAAATAAAGAAAAATGGGTCTAGGTAGGATTTGAACACAGGTCATTCAAGTCCTACACTACCCTATTCTTGAGGCTAGGCCATTTGTGCTAGGCCCTCTGTTGTTCATCCTTCCACATGATCAAATGAGTAAGTTTGGATGTCCTTTGTGGCTCCTTGGTTATGTCTTCTAGGAGGGTGAAAATTAGCCTTTGTAAGGTGGCTTTGGTCTTCTTGGCCTTGGATCTTGTCATTGGCCCTCCTATTCATTGAAGTGCCCCTGATTGGTAAGGGGTGTCGTCATCATTCCCTCCCTCTTGAACAGGATTTGTCCTCAAATCTGGGTCTTCTTCACCTGTATCAAACAAGGATAAATCAGCCACATTAAAAGTAGAAGACACATTATACTCACCTGGCATTTGGATCTTATAGGCATTGTCATTGATCCTCTCCAATACTTGGAATGGACCATCTCCTCTTGGAAGCAACTTGGATTTCCTTTGTTCAGGAAACCTCTCCTTTCTCATGTGTACCCACACCCAATCTCCAGGTTGGAAGATCACCTTCCTCCTACCTTTGTTGGCTTGCTTAGCATAGCTCTCATTCTTCTTGATGATCTGGGCTTTAACCTGCTCATGCAGCTTCCTCACAAAATCTGCTTTAGCCTGTCCTTTATAATGCTTAAACACAGAAATGTTAGGTACAGGTAATAAATCAAGTGGAGATAAAGGATTAAACCCATACACAACCTCAAATGGAGAGCAATTAGTTGTGGAATGGACAGCACGGTTATAAGCAAACTCAATATGGGGTAGGCAAGCCTCCCAACGTTTCAAATTTTGCTTCAGTACTGCTCTAAGCATAGCACCTAATGTCCTATTGACCACCTCAGTTTGACCATCAGTTTGGGGGTGACAAGTAGTAGAAAACAATAACTTAGTTCCTAATCTTCCCCACAAACTCCTCCAAAAGTGACTCAAAAACTTAGAGTCCCTATCACTTACAATACTCCTAGGCATGCCATGTATCCTAATGATCTCCCTAAAGACTAGTTCAGCTACATGGCTTGCATCATTGACCTTTTTGCATGGAAGAAAATGAGCCATCTTAGAAAACCTATCCACCACAACTAGTATAGCATCTCGGCCAGCACTTGACTTGGGCAAACCAAGCACAAAATCCATGGACAAATCTACCCAAGGGTGTTTAGGAACAGGTAGGGGAGTGTATAAACCTTGGGGGAGTACTTTAGACTTAGCTTGTTTACACTCAATGCATGACTCACAATGCTTAGCTATATCTTTTTTCATGTTAACCCAATAGAAATGTTCATGCAAGATATCATAAGTCTTATGCACTCCAAAATGACCCATTAAACCCCCCTATGTGCTTCCCTCACTAAAAGCTCTCTAATGGAAGATTGGGGAATACATAACCTATTCTCTCTAAACAAGAACCCATCAAACCTATAATACTCATCCTTAGGCACCTTTTCACATTCCTTATACTTCTGGCCGAACTCACTATCCTCTTCATACAGCCCCTTTAGAACTTCTAACCCAAGCAATTTGGTCTCTACCATAGAAATAAGGGCATACCTCCTAGACAAGGCATCGGCAACTACATTCCCCTTCCCTTTCTTGTACTTAATGACATATGGGAATTGTTCTAGGAACTCAACCCACTTGGCATGTCTCTTATTAAGTTTGCCTTGACCCTTAAGATACTTGAGAGACTCATGGTCACTATGGATAACAAACTCCTTGGGGAAAAGGTAGTGCTGCCAAGTTTTGAGGGTCCTCACTAAGGCATAGAGTTCTTTGTCATAGGTAGAGTAATTCAAGGCTGCCCCACTTAGTTTTTCACTAAAGTAAGCTATGGGATGGCCTTCTTGGAGCAAAACAGCCCCTATACCTATGCCAGAAGCATCACACTCTATCTCAAAAGACTTGGAAAAATTGGGCAATGCTAGAATGGGTGCACTAACTAGTCTTTGCTTAAGGGTTTGGAAAGCTTTCTCTTGTTTTTTCCCCCACTTAAAGCTCACATTCTTCTTCACTAACTCATTTAGTGGGGCTGCCAAGGTGCTAAAATCCCTCATAAAACGCCTATAAAAACTAGCTAGGCCATGAAAGCTCCTAATCTCACTCACAGTCTTTGGTGTTGGCCATTCTTGGATGGCCTTCACTTTTTCTTGGTCTACCTCTACCCCTTTAGAACTCACTACAAAGCCTAAAAACACCACATGATCTTGGCAAAACGTGCATTTTTCAAGATTGGCATACAATTGCTCTCGCCTCAAAGTAGATAACACAGAATGCAAATGATGAACATGCAAGTCTAAATCAGCACTATACACAAGTATGTCATCAAAATACACTACCACAAAGTGTCCTATAAATTCTTTAAGAACATGATTCATCAACCTCATGAATGTACTTGGTGCATTAGTTAATCCAAAAGGCATAACCAGCCACTCATACAAGCCAAATTTGGTTTTAAAAGCAGTTTTCCATTCATCCCCTTCTCTAATCCTAATTTGGTTATATCCACTTTTTAAATCAATTTTGGAAAAGAACTTTGCACCATGCAATTCATCAAGTAAATCATCAAGCCTAGGAATGGGATGCCTATACTTAATAGTAATGCTATTCACACTCCTACAGTCACTACACATGCGCCACGATCCATCTTTCTTAGGCACTAAAATTACAGGCACAGCATAAGGAGAGATAGAATCTCTTACCCAACCTTTATCTAAGAGAGCTTCCACTTGCCTTTGTATTTCCTTGGTCTCCTCAGGGTTGCTCCTATAGGCTGGCCGGTTTGGAATGGTGGCTCCAGGTATCAGATCCACCTGATGTTCTATCCCTCTCAAAGGTGGCAATCCACTGGGTAGGTCTGAAGGAAAAACATCCTTGAATTCCTGCAAAAGAGAAGAAATAGGAGAAGGCAATGAAGAAAAACAAATGGGATTAGTATTAAGAATAGGCTTGCAAACCAGCACGTAGAGTGGCTGCCTTGCAAGCAACACTTTCCTCACTTCTCTTTCTTTTGCTATCTCTCTCTCATTCTTTTTCCTCTCTTTTTCACTCTTTTCTCTTCCTTTTATTTTTCCCCTCTTTTCTTCACTCTCCTTTCTCTCTTTCTCCTCTTTCAAGCTCTCGGTCACACTTAATCCCTCACTCTCATGATCTTTTTTTTCTCTCATAATTTTCTCTCTCAATCTCAACTGATCATGACACACCTCCTGTGGGCTTAAAGGTTTAAGTACCACCTTCTTTCCTTGATGGGTGAATGATATTTTGTTGGAGAAACCATCATGGATAGTCTTGTGGTCATGCTGCCACGGCCTCCCCAACAACAAATGACATGCCTCCATAGGCACCACATCACACAAGATCACATCTGAATAAGTTCCAATGACTATAGGCACCTCCACCTGCTGCCTCACCCTTATTTCTCCATCATCACTTAGCCATTGTAACCTATAAGGTCTAGGGTGGGGTTTGGTAGGGAGATTCAACTTGGATACCATCCTAGTACTAGCCACATTAGCACAACTCCCACTATCCACAATCACCATGCAAAGTTGTCCCTGTACAGCACATCTAATGTGGAAAATGTTGTCCCTTTGGCTTTGGTCTAAGGGTTCTATATGGGATCCTAACAACCTCCTAACCATTAACAATCCCCCCTCATTCACTTCTGGTTCTACACCCTCTCCCTCCTCACTCTCATACTCCTCAGGTGTATCAGACTCACTAGACAATTCACCATCCTCCCTTATCACTACCGTCCTCTTTGTAGGGCATTCATAGGCATAATGCCCCTTACCTTGGCACTTGAAGCATGTAATGTCCCTAGTCCTCTTAGGGATTGGTTCCTTACCCTTAGAAGTATTATGATCAGCCTCCTTAGTGGCCTTAACATCCAAGGCCGAGCTACCTACTACCTTGGCCGAATAGGGTGCTGCCCCAAAGCCCTCCCTCTTGGCTTTGTCCTTCCACCCAGATGTGGGGGTAGGGGCAATTCTCCTTGTAGCTCCCTTCCTTTTGAGTTGCCTTTCTACTTGAAGGGCCTTATGCACAAGGTCATCCATCTCAATGAATTCCTGCAACTCTACAACATCACGAATATCAGTAGATAAACCAGCTAAGAAACTAGCCATAGTTACCTCAGGATCCTCTTCTAAATTGGCTTGGAGCATTAGCATCTCCATCTCCTTGTGGTATTCCTCCACACTCCGACTCCCTTGAGTGAGTCTTTGAAGTTTAAACTTCAAATCTCTCTCATAGGAGGCAGGCACATACCTCTTCCTCATTAATCTCCTCAAGTCTGCCCAAGTACTCACTGGTGGCTCTCCATCTCTTTGCCTCTCCCTCTGAAGTTTATGCCACCATACCAAGGCATAGTATGAGAACTCAGCGGCTGCCAATCTCACCTTTTGCTCCTCCTCAAACTCTCCACAAGCATATACGTTTTCGATCTTAAGCTCCCAATTCAAGTATGCCTCCAGATCATTTTTGCCTGCAAAAGAAGGAATGTTTAGTTTTATCCCTTGAAGGGGATTGCTCCACTGTTCCCTAGTCCTCCTATCTTCTTCATGTCTTGGCATCCTTCCTCCATGCCTCCTTGGACTTCTCCTTTCATTCTATAACTGGTCAATTCTCTCATGTATTTCATCAGTGGCTTGTCGGAATAGCCTCTCAAGATGTTGAGTTAGAGCTTGCATTTGAAATGGATTAAGGCCTCCTTGTTCACCCTGTTCTGCCATCACTAAAAACACTTATACAAGGTGAAAAAACAATTATAACAACTGCTGTTTGGACCTCACAAATAATTTTTCTCAAGTGTTTCACTCAAATTTTGGCTTTTTCTAGTAATGTAATTTTCACTCTAGCCTTTTACCACTCTTGATGCTATTTAATCCTTGAGAGTCACAAGTATAGTTCAGCCCACACACAAATGCTCCACCTAATGCAATATGCTAATAATGGCAAATAGAGATATGATCCTATCACTAGAAGCCAACAAAACAAGACACCAAAAAGGACACACAAACAATTACTAGAATTGGACTACAAATAAAGACAAAAACATACAAAACTCAAGCACTTAGGATACGTTTTTGGGACACTATGGCAGCAAGCAAGAACACGAATTGCAGCAAGCATGGACAAACAAACAATTATAAATTGAGATACTCAAATTCAGAAATCAAATTAAAAGGCTAAAACACACAAACTAGACAAGAATTTGACAAGAAACAAGAAGGAAAAACAAAACAAGAACTCACCTAGACACTAACAAGAAGGTCACGGTTTTGAGACTCAACATGGCAGCAATCAAATTCAAATTTTGCAAAGATTGGACAGCAAACAACATCAATTTAGGTCATACATATTCAGATTTCAATTCTGGAATTTTTTTGGAAAATTAGGGTGTGCAATTTGGGGAAAATTTTTCTAGCCACCATAACATGAAATTAATGCTTGGCTTCTTTTCTTTCACAACCCCAACCCTTAATTTAGATGTTCAGAAATTGAAAAATAACCTAAAGGCAAAGGAATTTCGAATTACCTTTTTGGGTGCTGTCCAAGAAATTTCAAGCCCTTGACTCCAAGAGCTTTGATACCAAATGATGTGGATCTTGTTGAGGATCGGCAAGGGCTGATTTCTAGATGATTTGAACGGCTACCACAAAAAGGGAGAAGACACACCAAACGTACACAATACAAGGTAAATGGTGAAATCTAGAGTGAAGATTGAATTGAGAAAGTTATGGTTGCTATAAGGACCAGAAATTCATTTGCAACTTGACCAAGATTGTTAGGATTTAGATTCCATGAAAGATTGAAGGTTCAAGCTAACTCATTCACACGTGATTTTCAATTGCTCACTTTAATGGAAGATAACGCAATAACATGTCAACTAACGCAACTTGGCAATTGAACTAAGGTTCCTTGATTTTTTTTGTTTTAATTCTTTTAGAGTTCAGAATTCTTTTTAAAATTCAATGGAAAGACAAGGGTAGAATAAAAACAAAAACGCATGAAATAAAATGATAAAGATGGACAGCATCACACCTCCATAATGGACTAGTATTCATACACAAGTGTCACACTAGTGCATGCCTAATCAACCTTGCTTCACACAAGGACCAAGAGCATCACACTCACCACTAAGTTTACAAAACTTAGAAAAATTCATTAATCAACTTTTGTCCATTTTTCTCACCTCCATTCAGTTTTGTATAACTTGGCTAAACAAGACAAAAGACACACTACTCCACTACCTAAAAACAAGGGTAACCGCCCACCACTAAGTCTTAGTGGGACAATGCTGAAATATAGTTGCAAAAACTGAAACTTACAAAGGAAAAAGAAATAAAGAAAAATGGGTCTAGGTAGGATTTGAACACAGGTCATTCAAGTCCTACACTACCCTATTCTTGAGGCTAGGCCATTTGTGCTAGGCCCTCTGTTGTTCATCCTTCCACATGATCAAATGAGTAAGTTTGGATGCCCTTTGTGGCTCCTTAGTTATGTCTTCTAGGAGGGTGAGAATTAGCCTTTGTAAGGTGGCTTTGGTCTTCTTGGCCTTGGATCTTGTCATTGGCCCTCCTATTCCTTGAAGTGCCCCTGATTGGTAAGGGGTGTCCTCATCAGGGTTTATGGTATAGGGTTTAGGAGTTAGGGTTTAGGGTTTAAGGTTTAGGGTGTTGGGTTTGGGGTTGGGGGTTTATGGTTTAAGGTTTAGGGTGTAGGGTTGAGGGTTTGCGGTTTAATGGTTAGGGTTTAGTTTTTAGGGTATGGGGTTTAGAGTTTAGGGTTTAGGGTTTAAGGTTTAGGTTTAGGGTTTAGGGTTTAGGGTTTAGGTTTGGGGTTTAGGATTTAGGATTTAAGGTTTTGGGTTTAAGGTTTAGGGTTTGGGGTTTAGGGTTTAGGGTTTGTGGTTTGAGGTTAAGTGTTTGGGTTTGGGGTTTAGGATTTAGGATTTTGGGTTTCGGGTTTAGGGTTAAGGGTTTGGGGTTTAGGGTTTAAGGTTTAGGGGTTTGGGTTTTGGGTTTAGGGTTTAGGGTTGAGGGTTTAGGGTTTATGGTTTGAGGTTTAGGGTTTAGGGTTTCGGGTTAGGGTTTAGAGTTTAAGGTTTAGAATTAGGATTTAGGGTTTAGGGTTTAGAATTGGGATTTAGGGTTTAAGGTTTAGGGTTATGAGTTATGGTTTAGGTTTAGGGTTTAATATGTAGGGTTTTGGATTTAGGGTGTGAGGTTTAGGGTTTAAGGTTTGGGGTTTAGTGTTTAGGGTATGGGGTTTGGGGTTTAGGGTTTAGGGTTTATGGTTTTGGGTTGAGGGTTGAGGGTTTGTGGTTTAAGGTTTAGGGTTTAGTGTTCAGGGTTTAGGATTTAGGATTTAAGGTTAGGGGTTTGGGTATTGGGGATTAGGGTTTAGGGTGAAGGTTTTATGGTTTGAGGTTTAGGGTTTTGGGGTTAGGGTTTGGGGTTAGGGGTTAAGGTTTAGGGTTTATGGTTTGTGGTTTGAGGTTTAGGGTTTAGGATTTGGGGTTTGGGTTTAGGGTTTAGGGTTTAGGGTTTAGGGTTTGGGGGTTAGGGTTGAGGGTTTAGAGTTTATGATGTAGGGTTTGAGATTTAAGGTTTAGTGTTTAGGGTTTAGATTTGGGATTTAGGGTTTAGGGTTTACGGTTTAGAATTGGGATTTAGGGTTTAGGGTTTGTTTTTTGAGGTTTAGGGTGTAGGGTTTGGATTAGGGGGTTGGGGGTTTAGGGTTTGGGGTTTATGGTTTAGTGCTTAGGGTTTAAGGGTTGTGGTTTGTGGTTTAGGGTTTAGGGTTGAGGGTTTAGGGTATAGGGTTTAGGGTTTGTGGTTTAGGGTTTAGGGATTATGGTTTAGGGTTTATGTATTAGGGTTTGGGGTTTAGGGTTTGGGGTTTAGGAGTTAGGGTTTAGGGTTTAGGAGTTAGGGGTTTGGATTTTGGGTGTAGGGTTTGGGGTTTAGGGTTTATGGTTTGGGGTTTATGGTTTAGGGTTTAGGGTTTAGGGTTTAGGGGTTGGGGGGTAGGGGTTAGGGTTTATGGTTTAGGGTTTAGGGTTTAAGGTTTATGGTTTAGGGGTTGGGGTAGGGGGTTTAGGGTTTAGGGTTTAGGGGTTAAGGGTTAGGGTTTTGGGTTTCGGGTTTATGGTTTGAGGTTTAAGGTTGATGGTTTAGGGTTTAGGGTTTAGGGTTTAGGGTTTAGGGTTTGGGGTTGGGGGTTTAGGGTTTAGGGTTTATGGTGTGGGGTTTAGGGTTTAGTGTTTAGGGTTTAGGGTTTATGGGTGGGGTTTAGGGTTTAGGTTTATGGTTTAAGGTTTAAGGTTAAGTGGTTAGGGTTTAGGGTTTGTGGTTTGAGGTTTAGGGTTTGGGGTTTAGGATTTAGGATTTAGGGTTTATGGTTTAGGGTTAAGGGTTTGGGGTTTTGGGTTTGGGGTTTAGGGTTTAGGTGTTTGAGTTTACGATTTAGGGTTTAGGGTTTAGAGTTTAGGGTTTAAGGTTTAGGGTTTGTAGTTTGAGGTTTAGGGTTTAAAGTTTGGGTTAGGGTTTAGTGTTTAGGGTTTAGAATTAGGATTTAGGGTTTATGGTTTAGGGTGTAGGGTGTAGGGTTTAGGGTTTGTGGTTTGGGGTTTAATGTGTGAGGTTTAGGGTTTAGGGTTTAGGGTTTGGAGTTTAAGGTTTAAGGTTTAGTGTTTATGATTTGAGGTTTCAGGTTTAGGGTTTGGGGTTAGGGTTTAGTTTTTAGGGTTTAGAATTAGGATTTAGGGTTTAATGTATGGGGTTTTGGGTTTAGGGTGTGAGGTTTAGGGTTTGGGGTTTGGGGTTTGGGCTTTAGTGTTTAGGGTTTAGTATTTAGGGTTTATGGTTTAGGGTTGAGGGTTGAGGGTTTGTGGTTTAAGGTTTAGGGTTTAGCTTTCAGGGTTTAGGATTTAGGATTTAAGGTTACGGGTTTGGGTATTGGGGATTAGGGTTTAGGGTAAAGGTTTTATGGTTTGCGGTTTAGGGTTTTGGGGTTAGGGTTTGGGGTTAGGGGTTAAGGTTTAGGGTTTATGGTTTGTGGTTTGAGGTTTATGGTTTAGGATTTGGGGTTTGGGTTTAGGGTTTAGGGTTTAGGGTTTAGGGTTTGGGGGTTAGGGTTGAAGGTTTAGAGTTTATGATGTAGGGTTTGAGATTTAGGGTTTAGTGTTTAGGGTTTAGATTTGGGATTTAGGGTTTAGGGTTTACGGTTTAGAATTGGGATTTAGGGTTTAGGGTTTGTTGTTTGAGGTTTAGGGTGTAGGGTTTGGATTGGGGGGTTAGGGGTTGAGGGTTTGGGGTTTATGGTTTAGTGCTTAGGGTTTAAGGGTTGTGGTTTGTGGTTTAGGGTTTAGGGTTTAGGGTTTAGGGTATAGGGTTTAGGGTTTGTGGTTTAGGGTTTAGGGATTATGGTTTAGGGTTTATGTATTAGGGTTTGGGGTTTAGGGTTTGGGGTTTAAGGTTTGGGGTGTAGGGTTTGGATTGGGGGGTTGGGGGTTTAGGGTTTGGGGTTTATGGTTTAGTGCTTAGGGTTTAAGGGTTGTGGTTTGTGGTTTAGGGTTTAGGGTTGAGGGTTTAGGGTATAGGGTTTAGGGTTTGTGGTTTAGGGTTTAGGGATTATGGTTTAGGGTTTATGTATTAGGGTTTGGGGTTTAGGGTTTGGGGTTTAGGAGTTAGGGTTTAGGGTTTAGGAGTTAGGGGTTTGGATTTTGGGTGTAGGGTTTGGGGTTTAGGGTTTATGGTTTGGGGTTTATGGTTTAGGGTTTAGGGTTTAGGGTTTAGGGGTTGGGGGTTAGGGGTTAGGGTTTATGGTTTAGGGTTTAGGGTTTAAGGTTTATGGTTTAGGGGTTGGGGTAGGGGGTTTAGGGTTTAGGGTTTAGGGGTTAAGGGTTAGGGTTTTGGGTTTCGGTTTTATGGTTTGAGGTTTAAGGTTGATGGTTTAGGGTTTAGGGGTTAGGGTTTAGGGTTTAGGGTTTAGGGTTTGGGGTTTGGGGTTGGGGGTTTAGGGTTTAGGGTTTATGGTGTGGGGTTTAGGGTTTAGTGTTTAGGGTTTAGGGTTTATGGGTGGGGTTTAGGGTTTAGGTTTATGGTTTAAGGTTTAAGGTTAAGTGGTTAGGGTTTAGGGTTTGTGGTTTGAGGTTTAGGGTTTGGGGTTTAGGATTTAGGATTTAGGGTTTATGGTTTAGGGTTAAGGGTTTGGGGTTTTGGGTTTGGGGTTTAGGGTGTAGGTGTTTGAGTTTACGATTTAGGGTTTAGGGTTTAGAGTTTAGGGTTTAAGGTTTAGGTTTTGTAGTTTGAGGTTTAGGGTTTAAAGTTTGGGTTAGGGTTTAGTGTCTAGGGTTTAGAATTAGGATTTAGGGTTTATGGTTTAGGGTGTAGGGTGTAGGGTTTAGGGTTTGTGGTTTGGGGTTTAATGTGTGAGGTTTAGGGTTTAGGGTTGAGGGTTTGGAGTTTAAGGTTTAAGGTTTAGTGTTTATGATTTGAGGTTTCAGGTTTAGGGTTTGGGGTTAGGGTTTAGTTTTTAGGGTTTAGAATTAGGATTTAGGGTTTAATGTATGGGGTTTTGGGTTTAGGGTGTGAGGTTTAGGGTTTGGGGTTTGGGGTTTGGGCTTTAGTGTTTAGGGTTTAGTATTTAGGGTTTATGGTTTAGGGTTGAGGGTTGAGGGTTTGTGGTTTAAGGTTTAGGGTTTAGCTTTCAGGGTTTAGGATTTAGGATTTAAGGTTAGGGGTTTGGGTATTGGAGATTAGGGTTTAGGGTAAAGGTTTTATGGTTTGCGGTTTAGGGTTTTGGGGTTAGGGTTTGGGGTTAGGGGTTAAGGTTTAGGGTTTATGGTTTGTGGTTTGAGGTTTATGGTTTAGGATTTGGGGTTTGGGTTTAGGGTTTAGGGTTTAGGGTTTAGGGTTTGGGGGTTAGGGTTGAAGGTTTAGAGTTTATGATGTAGGGTTTGAGATTTAGGGTTTAGTGTTTAGGGTTTAGATTTGGGATTTAGGGTTTAGGGTTTACGGTTTAGAATTGGGATTTAGGGTTTAGGGTTTGTTGTTTGAGGTTTAGGGTGTAGGGTTTGGATTGGGGGGTTGGGGGTTGAGGGTTTGGGGTTTATGGTTTAGTGCTTAGGGTTTAAGGGTTGTGGTTTGTGGTTTAGGGTTTAGGGTTTAGGGTTTAGGGTATAGGGTTTAGGGTTTGTGGTTTAGGGTTTAGGGATTATGGTTTAGGGTTTATGTATTAGGGTTTGGGGTTTAGGGTTTGGGGTTTAAGGTTTGGGGTGTAGGGTTTGGATTGGGGGGTTGGGGGTTTAGGGTTTGGGGTTTATGGTTTAGTGCTTAGGGTTTAAGGGTTGTGGTTTGTGGTTTAGGGTTGAGGGTTGAGGGTTTAGGGTATAGGGTTTAGGGTTTGTGGTTTAGGGTTTAGGGATTATGGTTTAGGGTTTATGTATTAGGGTTTGGGGTTTAGGGTTTGGGGTTTAAGAGTTAGGGTTTAGGGTTTAGGAGTTAGGGGTTTGGATTTTGGGTGCAGGGTTTGGGGTTTAGGGTTTATGGTTTGGGGTTTATGGTTTAGGGTTTAGGGTTTAGGGGTGGGGTTAGGGGTTAGGGTTTATGGTTTATGGTTTAGGGTTTGAGGTTTATGGTTTAGGGGTTGGGGTAGGGGGTTTAGGGTTTAGGGTTTAGGGGTTAAGGGTTAGGGTTTTGGGTTTCGGGTTTGTGGTTTGAGGTTTAAGGTTTATGGTTTAGGGTTTAGGGGTTAGGCTTTAGGGTTTAGGGTTTGGGGTTTGGGGTTGGGGGTTTATGGTTTAGGGTTTATGGTGTGGGGTTTAGGGTTTGTGGTTTAGTGTTTAGGGTTTAGGGTTTATGGTGTGGGGTTTAAGGTTTAGGTTTATGGTTTAAGGTTTAAGGTTAAGTGGTTAGGGTTTAGGGTTTGTGGTTTGAGGTTTAGGGTTTGGGGTTTAGGATTTAGGATTTAGGGTTTATGGTTTAGGGTTAAGGGTTTAGGGTTTTGGGTTTGGGGTTTAGGGTTTAGGTGTTTGAGTTTATGATTTAGGGTTTAGGGTTTAGAGTTTAGGGTTTAAGGTTTAGGGTTTGTAGTTTGAGGTTTAGGGTTTAAATATTGGGTTAGGGTTTAGTGTTTAGGGTTTAGAATTAGGATTTAGGGTTTATCGTTTAGGGTGTAGGGTTTTGGGTTTAGGGTTTGTGGTTTGGGATTTAATGTGTGAGGTTTAGGGTTTAGGGTTTAGGGTTTGAAGTTTAAGGTTTAAGGTTTAGTGTTTGTGATTTGAGGTTTCGGGTTTAGGGTTTGGGGTTAGGGTTTAGGGTTTAGGGTTTAGAATTAGGATTTAGGGTTTAATGTATGGGGTTTTGGGTTTAGGGTGTGAGGTTTAGGGTTTAGGGTTTAGGGTTTAGTGTTTAGTGTTTAGGGTTTAGGGTTTAGGTTTAGGGGTCAAGGGTTAGGGTTTTGGGTTTAGTGTTTACGGTTTGATGTTTAGGGTTTAGGGTTTTTTGTTTCTGGTATAGGGTTTAGGGGTTAGGGTTTAGGGTTTAAGGTTTATGGTTTAAGGTTTAGGGTGTAGGGTTTGGGGTTGGGGGTTTACGGTTTAGGGTGTGGGGTTGAGGGTTTGTGGTTTATTGTTTAGGGTTTAGGGTTTAGGGTATGGGGTTTAGGGTTTAGGTTTATGGTTTAGGGTTTAGGGTTTAGGGGCTAGGATTTAGGGTTTGTTGTTTGAGGTTTAGGGTTTAGGTTTAGGGTTTAGGATTTAGGATTTAGGATTTAGGGTTTCGGGTTTAGGGTTAAGGGTTTGGGGTTTAGGGTTTAGGGTTTAGGGTTTAAGGTTTAGGGGTTTGGGTTTAGGGTTTAGGGTTTAGGGTTTAAGGTTTAGGGTTTGTGGTTTGAGGTTTAGGGTTTAGGGTTTGGGGTTAAGGTTTAGTGTTTAGGGTTTAAAATTAGGATTTAGGGTTTATGGTTTAGAGTTTAGGGTTTAGGGTTTAGGGTTTAGGGTTTTAGGATTTAGGGGTTTTGGGTTTAGGGTTTTGGGTTTTGGGTTTCTAGTTTGAGGTTTACGGTTTAGGATTTAGGGTTTGGGGTTTAGGGTTTGGAGTTAGGGTTTAGAGTTTAGAGTTTGTGATTTAGGGTTTGGGATTTAGGGTTTAGTGTTTAGGGTTTAGGGTTTAGAATTAGGATTTAGGGTTTAAGGTTTAGGGTTTAGGGCTTGTTGTTTGAGGTTTAGGGTTTAGGGTTTGGGGTTGGGGTTTTAGGGTTTAAAGTTTATGGTTTGGGGTTGAGGGTTTGTGGTTTAGGGTTTAGGTTTAAGGTTTAGGGTGTGGGGTTTAGGGTTTAGGGTTTAGTGTTTAGGGTTTAGGGGTTAGGGTTTGTGGTTTTCGGGGGTTTAGGGTTTAGGGGTTAGGGTTTAGGGTTTGTGGTTTGAGGTTTATGGTTTGAGGTTTAGGGTTTTGGGTTTAGGGTTTAGGGTTTAGGGGTTAGGGTTTGTGGTTTAGGGGTTAGGGTTTGTGGTTTAGGGTTCAGGGTTTGTGGTTTAGGGTTTGGGATTTAGGGTTTAGGGATTGTGGTTTAGGGTTTAGGTATTAGGGTTTGGGGTTTGGGGTTCAGTGTTTAGTGTTTAGGGTTTAGAGTTTGGGGTTTGGGGTTTTGGGTTTAAGGGTTATGATTTAGGGTTTAGGAGTTAGGGGTTAGGATTTAGGGTTTAGGGTTTAGAGTTTGTGGTTTAATGTTTAGGGTTTAGGGTTTAGGAGTTAGGGGTTAGGGTTTAGAGTTTAGGGTTTAAGGTTTAGGGTTTAGGGTTTGTTGTTTGAGGTTTAGGGTGTAGGGTTTGGGGTTGGGGGTTTATGGTTTAGTGTTTAGGGTTTAAGGGTTAGGGTTTGGGGTTTTGGGTTTTGCTTTTATGGTTTAGGGTTTAGGATTTGTGGTTTAGGTTTTGGGATTTATGGTTTAGGGATTATTGTTTAGGGTTTTGATAAGTGCTTTTTAATACAATAAAATAGATCTAGTTTGCTTAGGATTTTTAATCATAATGCACTGTATTTCCTTTATTTATTACGATTTTCGATTTCTTTCCACTCTAGTCTACTTGGGTATGTTATTTTGCAGGAATTAAGGTAATAAAGGGTCAAAAACAAGAGAAAAACGACCATAAAATGATAAAGAAACAAGAAGAACAAGCCCAAAGTAGAAAGAACTCTCTTTTTATGCTGAATTCTGACTCAGAATGCTGAAATCCGACTCAGAATGTTAAAATCCAACTCAGAAATGCTGAATTCCGACTCAAAATGACCAAATCCGAGTGGGATGACTGAGAAAGAACCAAATCCGAGTAGAATTACTCAGAATGGAGCAAATCCGAGTGGAATACTGCACTGTTGAAGGTAAATCCAAATGGAATGGCTCAGAATGGAGCCTTTCCGAGTGGAACGATTCAGAATGGAGTATTGCCGAGTGAAATACTTCACTGTTGGAGCCAAATCCGAGTGGAAAGTTCCCTGTCAAAGCCATTCCGAGTGATAAATGGCTGAGGTTCAATGCTGAAATGGAATGCGTCTCGGTTGGAGGAGATTCCGAGTGGGAACTTCCCCGACTGCGTCCATTCCGAGTGAAAAAAAAAGAGACTGACCTCCAATAAATATGTCCAAAGCTATTCTCCGAGTGAAAGGCTTGCTGATTGAAGTGAATCCGAGTGCGAGCTTTCTGATTGCAACTAATCCGAGTGGTCTCACTCAGAGAAAATGGCATTCTCAAGCAGAACAAAGCATTTCCGAGTAATTCTTAGCAAGGAAGGAAAAATCCGACCGGAAATGAATCACACTCGGGCAGACTCTCAAGTTTCACACTGAGCCCGAGTGAGAAGTCTCCAAGGAAAGCACATCCGAGTGAGTTGGGTCAGAAAGATGCATTTCCGAGCAAAGCAAGGCTCAGACATAAGAAGAAATTCAATCAGTCAAATTCCAACCCTTCAAGTGCAAGTTCCTGAGTAAAAGTGAATGTATCCAAATGAATGTGACCGAGTGAATTCCAAAGCAAAGCTTTAACCGAGTGGTTCAAATTTAGAGACAGCCGAGTGAAAATGATTGGGAACCGATTGAATCTAAGCCGAGTGAGTCTTCAATCAGTTCCGAAAGAACTCCATGAACCTGAGCCGAGTGAATGGTTTCAGTCGGATCCGATTCCCTCTTCAGTCAATTCCGAGTAACACAAGCAAATCCGAGCAAGGTTTCTCCGAGTGAAACAGTGAAAAAGAGAACCTCTCGCTTGAGCGAACCTTTATCCGCTTGAGCGAGACGGTTACCTTCAACAAACGCTTAAGCAAGAAACTCTCGCTCAAGCGAAACCGACCGGTTTTCTTAAATACCGACCCGTCAACTCAACACCGAGTGAAGATTTCACTCAGTTTTATGTACGAACAGTACCATTTTCACTCGGTTTTGAGCACAGAAGGCACCCTTTCACTCGGATTTTGCAGAAAAGATGAAAACCGACCCACTTTTCCATTCGGAATTTGCCCAGCTGAATAAATCCAAGCACCGAATTATTGGAAATATTAAAATAATGCAAATTGGCACAGCTGGAACTCACATGCACCGAAAGTTTCCTCCCACTTGCAATCACAACGCGTTTCTTAGCTGGATCCCCCCTTTCCATCGCCTATAAAAGGAGAAGAAGTTGCAAGCATCCAGCATCAATCATCACTTGCATCAATTCCATCAGCTTCGTTCCAATTCCTCCTTCCTTTCTCTTCGTTTTTCGTTTCTCTTTTCTTTCTTTTCTTTCTTTTTTATTTCTCTTATTTTCTTTCTCTGTCCCGTTCCCATTTTTTCTTTACTTTCTTTTTCTTTATTTTATTTTAAGAGTTGTGAGGGCTGTAAAAGTGAGTATTTAAATTTGTAATTGGTGGAGAAATATTGCATCAAGGAAATACAGTGGTAAATTATTCTGAGCTTTTGGAGAAACCCGTAAGTTTTTATTTTTACCATGTCTTGTATGTTTTATTTTTCCATTATTTATATGAATTTGAATTATTTCATGAGTAGCTAAATTAATTATCTTGGGATAAAGGAGGTATGATAATATTTTATTGTTAATATTATTTTGACTTAGAATTAAATAAATTTCTGTTTTCCATTTAGTTCAATTATACTTAATGCTTTTAGTAATTCCTAACAAGAACCTAAATGATAAAACTGTATACTTACGGGTATATTAGTAAGTTTAGGTAATAAATAGAATCGAGAGATTTATTTTTACCAGAAAGCTTTGAACTAAACCCAAGATTTTTGAAATGTTTTTTGTGACCTCGGTAAAACCGTGAAAGTAATCAAAATTCTTTCGAGGAAATAAAAGGGATTTTCATAAAACGATAATGGGCCTTTCTGAGGATTAAGCAACGCTTTCCATAGGTTAGGTACATTAATAGGATTCTGAGAGGAACATATTAATTAGCTTTTGGAAAATTCGCCTTGGAAAACTTAATTCGATTCTTATTTATGAAAAGTTAAAATTCATTAACATAAAATAGAGTCTTAATCCCCCGAAATCCCAAGATATTCTCAACTCTGATTTTTAAGTGTCAAGTAAATTTTATTTTTATATTTATTCGTATTCTGTGCAATTTTAATTTGTGCTTTATTTTATAAAAATCTTAAAAATCAATTGTGTGGATAATTAAATTTTAATATGCCGGTACTTTGAACACAGTCCCTGTGGAGAACGATAATCTTTTATATTACACGACATAACCCGTGCGCTTGCGGGCCCTGTCAGGTTTATGTATTAGGGTTTAGGGTTTAGGGTTTAGGGTTTAGGGTTTAGTGTTTAGTGTTTAGGGTTTAGAGTTTGAGGTTTGGGGTTTAGGGTTTAAGGGTTAGGGTTTAGGGTTTAGGAGTTAGGGGTTTGGATTCTGGGTTTAGGGTTTAGGGTTTAGGGTTTGGGGTTTAGGGTTTAGTGTTTAGGGTTTGGGGTTTGTGGTTTAGGGTTTATGGTTTATGGTTTTGGGTTGAGGGTTTGTGGTTTAGGGTTTAGGGTTTAGCGTTTAGGGTTTAGGGTTTAGGGTTAGGGGTTTGGGTTTAGGGTTTAGGGGTTAGGGCTTAGAGGTTAGGGTTTAGGGTTTACGGCCATAACTGGCGTGTCTACGCCCTTAGCTGGCGTGTCTACGCCCAGGGCTGCACCATGGACCAGAAAGCTGGCGTGCTTACGCCCAAAACTAGCATAAGTACGTCCAATTACTGTCCATTAGATCCTTATTCTGTAGCTTTTATCCAATATTTTTCCAACTTTGGGACCCTTTTTTTACTACGCTATTCAACTTCAACTTGTACAAAATTTTATATGCAACTTACCTACCCTAATATCGTTCATGTGACAAAGTTTCAAGCTCAAATTCCATCCTAATCAAAATCTAAGCTATAGGGTAGATTTACACATATTTTGGGCATTTTACAAGATATACCAAAACACAAATTGTCAAGTCTCAGTCCAAATTCTCTAGAGACCTATATTAACGTATGTATAAGTGACTTGTTCCCACAAGTCTCATCCAAGAACTCCTTTCCTAGATCAAGATATACTCTATTGGCAATTTATATCATTCTAGCTAAACCAAGCATGCCGTATTGCAGACTAGGCCTAATTGGCCATAACCACTCATACACACAAGTCATACATATACGATATGAGCTATGAATAACCCTTACTCAAGGTCTTAACCATTCCAAGGGAATACGTGTGACCCCCCAATTATAGGGCCTCAATGATAATATTCTAAAAATAAAACGAGGTAAATTTTTTATGATTTAAAAATAATTAAAGAATAGAAGAAATCGAGAAATAATAGGTCATATGAGAGTTATTCCTAAAATGTCTCTAGTCAAGTATTTACGTGGGGACATGTAAATACATTAAGACTAGTGTGTGGTGTACTGATGATCTGATCTCACAGATCATGGATATAGATGATATCAAGTCTTCACACGGGTACACATTAAGAGTAATGATGTACTGGACAGACCCACTATGAGAACGTTGCATGGATCGTTACATGAATATCATAAACGATTCTCAATGTGATAATGGTATATGTAGTCCTTTGACCTAAAGTCATTACGATTCCTACATAAGGAGTTTGTTGTTTTAATACAATCAAACATCTTCTGTAATAAGAGGACTATAAAGGTTGTGATTGGGCAATGAACAAATTATGCAGAGGGATATGAGTGCTGTAAATGAGATTTGTCTCTCCTATATGACATGAGTGATATTTATAGGCCACCTGATGGAGTGAGACTAAGGAAATGCATGGCTATGCTAGAAAGAATAAATATTAGATACTAATTCAGATAAAGTCTACTCCGGTATCAAGTAAAATAAATTAGGCCGTACAAGGATGACACGATCCATGCCTTGGTCCCAATTAGGATATCATGACAAAAGGAACAAACATATAAAATAATTATCACTTATAGGTTATATTGATATTAAATAATATTCAGACATAATGATGCATTGCTAGTTATCGCTCTTATTTTATATTAATAATAAAATAGTTTATTATTAATATTACCGAGTATTTTACCTATAGGGTCACACATATAGAGTAAGCCCATCAGAAAATAACTTATTTTAGTTGGACTAAAATAAAGTTATTAGGCCTAACTCATTTAGAATGAGTAAGGAACCCACTCTTTAGAGAGAATAAATTAGGTCAAACCTAAGTCTATAAATAGAGAATAAGATGCTCATAGATGGTTCAACCAAAAAGAGACACAAATACGCAGAAGTTACAAGAGCTACACGCCGTCAAACTGGCATTTGGAAGGTTTAGCATTTCTGGTGAGAGCACTCGTGTAGACTCCTAAAGGACAAGGCTATGACTGCTTCGATTTTCTTCAAGAGGTAATCCTAAAATGCAATAAGTTTTTTTGTGTTTGTCTTATGCTTTGATACCATTGTTAGGGAATCCCTAGTGCATGAGCAGCGGAAATACAAGGATTCCTATAGGATTTACAAAGCATCATGATTTAAACCTTGATTGTTCCTAAAAAATAGGATGGTTGTTGAGACTCTAGAGATAAGGTTTAAAAGTTAAACCATGACTATTCCTATTTTAGGATAATTGTAAGGGTCAAAAGATAAGGTTTAAAAGTTAAACCTTGGCCGTTTCAAAATTTAAGATTTCAAATTGTTTGAAATCATAACTGAATATTTTGAGCTGTTAATGGTCAGTGAGACGTTCTAGCTAGGAAAGACTTGGTACTTAAGTGGTCATTCCGGACCCACCTCTGTTTCCTGGGAACTAACCTGTTTACAATACTAAATTTTTGGGTTGGAACACCCCTTGACCCTATCTGTTGAACGGTTAACAGAACCGCCAAACTTCTTTGTGTAGTTTTCATTTTATGACCCCACATGTTTAATTATGTATTTTAAAATTTATTTTATTTTAAATACAATTAATTACTCTATTAATTGATTAATTAACACGTCCAATAGTGAATGGTTGTGGTCTTAGATTTATTTATTTAATTTTAAATATAGCCTGCGTGTTGTGTCTTTCTCTTTTCTTCAATTTCTTCTCTCAACCCTTCACTCGTATGTAAAACAAGTTTTCTTTATTACATTGTAATCTTGGAAAAGCCAACAAGGTGGAGACCTAAAAGAAACCTAGAGTGGTGATTCTTGATGGATATGACCTTGAAAGGAACAAAGGAGTGGTGACTCCAGGAGGATGGTGGTTTCAAGAAGTAGGACTTCACGAAGTCAAGACACCATAGTTCCTTTAGGTTTATTTTATTTTATTTTATTTTATTTTCTAGGAAGACCATAACCATATCATAATTTTGATTGCATGTTTTGGGGTTTTATTTTGTGTTAAAGCGTTTATTGAAAGTCGGTAATGAACGATAAGAAAATTAAAATCCCTCAAGTCCGATAATCATACCTTCCAATAAGTAGTAACATCTAACTTGATATAGATAAAGTGCAGGTCACGTCTTAGTTGGGTACCTTTATTTATGTTTTGTAGGACATGATTAGATAATTGGATTATCCAAATATAACTTATTAAGTTTTATTCAAATAGACATTTTTCAATTAGATTAGAAAACTCTAAAGGTATGAACAATCTAAAACGCGTTCTAATAAGCAACAATCATCAATGCTAGTTTTAATAAAGTGTAGGTTCTATCAAAGTAGGGTGCTTTTATTGATATTAGTAAAGGATGATGGATAATTGGATTATCCAACCATTTGTTATTGGACTTATCTAGGTAACTTTACTCAGATTGAAGAACCTAGAAGCGTTAATATTAAGTTTAAATGCCTTATAATAAGTAACACTCATCGAGACTAATATCAATAAATAGTGGGCCTGCCAAAGCAGGGTGCTATCATTTATACTAGTAAGGCGCGATGGGATAATTGTAATATCCAAATTGTTTTTATTAGGCCTAAACTTAACTAAGTTTTTCAATTGGATTGAAAATAACTTAGAGGCGTAAGAATTGAGCTTAAATTCATAAGATGAATAAGGGTAAAGAGTTAACCACTCAATCATCCAAGAGTTGCATGAGATTCAATTGGAAATGCGTTTCCTACCTAAATAACCAAGGGTTGGGTGATCAGCCAAAGCTGACTCAACACTAGGCTAAATATGGATCTTGGCCCACAACAGGATTTTTTATGATTCAATGAGGGTATTTGTTTTGAATCAAAATAGTGGGAGACAACATATTTATTTAATGACCAAAATTTAAATATGTTTTAAATAGAAGTGATAGATTTGCATGTAATTTGTTTTAGAATAACCATGACAAACCAAATATTGTTTTGTTGCAATCTGTCCTTTGGAGGGACACTTTATCCCGAAAAATGCCTAGATAGGTATTGAGACTTCCACTACAGGTCATCTTCAATAAAATGGAAGTGATAGTGTGTCATGTTTGGCTTATATATCATCTATGGTTAGGTCTTGAATACCCTATGGAGTTTGCATAAACTCCGAGCTATAAAAGGCAATATGAATATATGGGAGATATATGATATGATCGTATACAGACTTTATTAAGGTCGAGTTGGTCTAGAAGTCTAAAAGGTGATCAAGAAAGGAAATTGTTTCCAGTTTTAGCTAAATAAGACATTGAAATAATTTGTCTAAAGAACTTGAAGGAGTTTAAAAGAAAGGGAAGTAAGACTTCCACTACAGGTCATGTTATAGAAGTCAAGTTATTTTACTTCACTAACATTAGTATCAGATACTAGTAGTAGATCTCAAATTTTGAAAGATCAAGGAAGTAGATCACTTGCTAAGGGTGGAGAAATTTGTGTAAAATTGAACAAAAGTTGCTATAATAAAGATAAAATCTTTACCTGTTGGGCTAGTTAGTGAACTAGACATTGTGCATATTGTTTCTTGTTGGACAAGAAATGTTTTTTAATATAAAATAACTTTATTTCTTCAAAAGGATGTTGATGCACAATTGAGTAATGGATTCTACATCCTAAATCTCAAAACACCCATCTATAACAACTGTCAAAGTAGGTTAAAATAAGTGATTTTGAACCTTACTTACATGGTATTGTCTCCTAAGGCAAATGAATAAGAAACATATATCTAAATACCATTAATGTGGTTATATGGACTCTTTTGATTTTGGAATCAATTGAGACATGTAAATCTTATTTATTAGAGAGATAATTGAGACCTTATTCATTGAAAAGATGAGTAATCTATTATCTAATACATGACGATGTATGTTGGGCTATTGGAACAATAACTAGATACGTTTTTCAACACTTCAACATACTAATTAAAAGGTAAATGAGTATGGATTTATGTAACATAAGTTAGAAAGTCTTTGAAAAGTTCAAAATAAAGTGAAAAACCAAATTTGCAAGACAATTAAAGCTCTTGATTAGATCAAAATAGCAAATAATTTGAGCTACAAGTTTGATAACTATCTAATAAAGTGAGAGATTACCTCTTAACTCATTCCTCATAGAATGCCATAATAACATCTCTATGGGGAAAAGTCAAACCTTGTTAGACAAGTTTGATTATTGATTATTATCAAACATCTCTAACTCCTTCAACGTTCCTTTATTAACAAAATTTCCACACTTAACCATGTTCTATCTTAGACTTTCTTAAATAAACCATATATGATATGGACTAGGAAGAAACCTAGTATGTCTTTACTAATAATTTGGAATGCTTCTATAAAGCATCCAACTCTGACAAGGTCAGATCCAAATTGGATAAATGTCTTTTGTGAGATATCCAAAGAAAGCTAAGGGTTATCATTTCTACAATTCATCTGAGAATAAAAGGCTTGTTGCTTAGAATGTTGTATTCTTGAATAAGAGTACATCCCTTAAAGAATCAGTGGGAGGATAGTAGAACTTGAAGAAATTCAAGTATCACAAAGCATTCAAAAGTCAAGGATGGACTTAGAGTAGAAATCACAAAGTGTTGTGACATCCTTAGCTCCGGTAGCACAAGACTTGCGTAAGATCAAATAGGATATGTCACCAAACCTGAAAGATATGGATATCTTATAAATTAGGTAAAAGGCATATTGCTAGATGACTAAGCTTCTTATGAAGAGGCCAATGCAAGTTTAGATTCTAAGACATGGCATAAGACCATGGGATTTGAAATGGGTTCCATGTATATTAACAAGGTATGAACCTTGGTTGATACACCTAAAGGGTAAAACCTATAGGATGCAATTGGGTTTTCAAAAGGAAAACTAAACATGGATGGTAATAAGACTAGCTTCAAAAGCAAGATTGACAAAATTCAATTAGCTTAAAACCCATTTAGATCCTACTTATTGTAGTAGTATACTGATAAGTGTTATTTCATATTAATTTAATACTTCAATTAAACCCATTTTAGAAAGAATTTAACTAGATTAGTGAGTAATAAATCATGATTTTGTTATTGTGTAAACACAATCTTGATATATCAAAACATTGAAGAAAGGTACCAAAAGCATGGAAGAAACCAAGAAGACTCAGCATCAGAACTTATGCGCTTAAGCGAAAGATGAAACGCTTAGGCGAAGGCACCTCACGCTTAAGCGTGAGCTCAAGCGCGCTTAAGCGCAGCCCTGTTGAATGATTAAAGAAGCACACTGAGCATGGTTTAAACACAACTGCAAGGAAGATCTCATGCTTGAGCGTGAGCACGAGCTCTCTCAAGCGTGACCTTAGCCATCAATGGTGCGCTTGAAGCGCGGATTTATTCAGCTGAACGTATAATAAATGAAGAATCAGGACCCCCTCATGCTCAAGCTTGGGAATAAGTCGCTTGAGCGTGAGATCGAGCACGCTTAAGCATGGAGCAAGCGTGAGTTGGACAGGAAGGCCACGCTTAAGCGTGGCTGAAGTGGTTTAAGCATGAAACAATTAATGAGTATCAGGACCCTTCACGCTTGAGCGTGACCATCAAGCTCAAGCATGATTCATGCAGCATGGGACCTCTAATTTTTTATTCACCAATGATGCGATGCCAACTCACCCACTTTCTTGTGTTTCTGAATGGCTTTGAAAGATGTTTCATGGGCTCTATGCAAGTAGGGAAGGGAAGCTGGAGCATAACCTCTATAAATCAAGTAGAGAACAATATCAAGAGGATCATGTTGGATCGTAGAGATCATCTTCTTCATTTTATCAAATACTTTTCCTGCATTTTTCAGTATGTATTTATTGCAAAATCTTCTTAGGTGAAAATGCAAAGCATGAGTAGCTAATTTTCTTATGGGATTGGTTGTAATCCATTCAATCCTGAAGTAACGCTGCTTTAAGTTGTTATGTGTGTAATGAGATTTGATAAGCTTCTATATTTCCTTCTGCGTTTAATGCCTGAAAGTATTTAACCACTATTTTCTTGTTTTAAGTTTTGTCAAGTATGCTAGGAAGTGACTTTTGAAAGCAGATCTGAATGAAATACTTGTTGTGAGTAGGTAGCCAGGGATGGCATGCAACGCAATAAACGTCAAAACAATCGATCGATAATGCTGGGATGATTTCAAAGTGACTGAAGGATCAACGGTTTGAAATCATTCTTATGAATTTTGTAGTCGAGGGATCGATGCAAATGACTTTGATTGTGACGTAGAAATTATCTTTTCAAGTTACTTATATAAGAACTTAGGCAACTTACAGAAGGTGAGATGTGATGAAACCAATCCCTGTTTTACAAAACTGATTTCTCTCAAAAACCATTCACTATTGTCTTTTGCAAATTTTACTTTCTGTTATTTATATTTTTTTTTATCAACATCATTCACAACAAACTAAAACAAAATCTTCTGTCAACTTAATTCAAAACTAAGATTTTCATGCTAACACCTCCTTAGTGGAACAACATCTATACTATATTACAACCTCTGTGTTTAAACTTGGCATAACCATTCCATTGAGTTCATATTATACAAACTTGATTCTCTTTCCTTGAACTCTTCATTCTTTTGTATGAACCATAATAAAAAACAGCTTATCATATACCACCATTATGAGATATGATAGATAGATGTCAAGATGGAAATCATCTTAAGGATGTGTATATGACACAACCTAAAGGCCTTTTATGCCTGAAACATCTAGGAAGGTATGTGAATTACAAATGTTCCATTTATGGACTAAAGCAAGCTTTTGGAAGCTAAAATCTTCATTAAAGAATGAAGATAAATCTTATGACTATAAAAGTGTTAGTAACTACACAATTATAGTTTTAATATTACATGTAGAAGACATGCTTCTTCTAGAACTAATATTCTTATTCTATAATTAAGAATATCCTTAAACACTTGAGAATGACTAAGGATTTGATCTTGATAAAGGAAAGATGAGCTCGTTGTAAAGGTTACACTGATGCCAATCTTCTAATTAATATGAAAGACTTAAGATTGCAATCAAAATATATAGCTTGTCAAGATGGTTGCGATGTATGCTTGAAAGGTTCAAAGAAGAAACAGTCGTTAGTTCTACTTGTTAGGGAATCCTTAGTACATGAGCAGCGGAAATACAAGGATTCCCACAAGATTTGCAAAGCACCGTGTTTCAAAGCATAATACAAACACACACAAAAAAAACTTCATTTTTTAGGATTACCTCATTAAGAACACCGAAGCAGTCGTAGCCTCATCCTTTAGGAGTCCACACGAGCACTCCCACCAGAATTGCAACACTTGCCAACTGCTAGTTTGACGGCGTGTAGCTCTTGCAACTTTTACGAATTTGTGTCTCTCTTTAGTGAACGACCTATGAGAATCTTATGCTCTATTTATAGGCTTAGGTTTGACCTAATTTGTTCTCTCTAAAGAGTGGGCTCCTTACTCATTCTAAATGAGTTAGGCCCAATAGCTTTATTTTAGCCCAACTAAAATAAAACAAAACATTTTCTGATGGACTTACTCTATGTGTGTGAACCTATAGGTAAAATACCCAGTCATATTAATAATAAATTATTTTATTATTAATATAAAATAAGAGCGGCATCTAGCAATGCATTATTATGTCCAAATATTATTTAATATCAACATAACCTATAAGTGATAATTATTTTATATGTTTGTTCCTTTTGTCACGATATCCTAATTGGGCCCAAGCCATGGTCGCGTCATCCTTGTACGGCCCAATTTATTTTACTTGGTACCGGATTAGACTCGATCTTAATAAATATCTAATATTTATTCTTTCTAGCATAGCCATGCATTTCCTTAGTCTTACTCCATCAAGTGGCTTATAGATATCACTCCTGTCACATAGGAGAGACAAATCCCATCTACATCACTCATATCCCTCTGCATAATTTTTCATTGCCTAATCACAACCTTTATAGTCCTCTTGTTACAGAAGACGTTTAATTGTATTAAAACAACAAACTCCTCATGTAGGAATCGTAGTGACTTCAGGTCAAAGGACTATATATACCATTATCACATTGAGAATCATTTATGACATTCATGTAACGATCCATGCAATGTGCTCATGGTGGGTTTGTCTAGTACATCATTACTCTTAATGTGTACCCGTGTGAAAACATGATATCATCCATATCTATTATCTGTGAGATCAGGTCATCAGTACACTCACACACTAGTCTCAATGTATTTACATGTCTCCATGTAAACCGCTTAATTTTCTCATATTTTCTTGGGTATTAGCTTTTAAGTTTGGCTAAAAATTCATTGTTGGAAAAAACCTGCGCCTTCGCTTGGGAATATGATGAAATCGTATGGAGAACCTTACAAATCCTTTCTAAGCATGGCCGCAAAAAATCATGCAACAATTCAATTACTCGATTTTGTCATATTTTCATGGGCATTAACTTTTAAATTTGACTAAAAATTTATCTTTGGAGAAAATCTGTTCCTTCTCTTAGAGAAATCTTATGAAACTTCAAGGACAACCTTACAAAGGCTTTCTAAGCTTGGTTGCAAAAAATCCTGCAAAAATTCCACCACTCAATTTTGTCTTATTTTTGGGGGCATTAGCCTTTAAATTTGGCTAAAAATTCATTGTTGGAGAAAATCTACCCATTCCCTTTGAGAAATCTAATGAAACTTTAGGGACTACCTTAAAATCCTTTTCTAATTATTGTCGTAAAAAATAATGACAAAATTCAACCACTCGAATTTGTCATATTTTCGTGCATATTAGCCTTTAAATTTTGCTACAAATCATCGATTAAGAAAATATGCCCCTTACCATGGAGAAATATGATGAAACTTCTAGGACAACCTTACAAAGTCTTTCTACACTTGGACGTAAAAAAACATGCAAAAATTCAGCTGCTCAGGTTTTGTTATACTTTCATAGCCTTTAATTTTTGCAAGTATGTTATTGTTGGAGAAAATCTCCCCTGGCCTTTAGAAATCTGATAATACTCAGGAAAAACCTTACAATCACTTTCTAAGCATTGCCGTAAAAGATCATGTAAAAATTCATCCGTGAGAAATTTGATGAAGCTTTAGTGAGACCCTTTAGGTAGCAGGTTGTAGGTAGCAGGTAGCAGGTAGTAGATTGCAAGTAGCAGGTAGCAGCTTACAGGTAGTAGTTAACACATAGTAGGTAGCAGGTATCAAGTAGTAGGTATAAATAGTAGGTAACAGGTAGTAGGTAGCAGGTTGCAGGTTGTAGGTTGCAGGTAGTAGGTAGTAGGTAGTAGGTTACAGGTTGTAGGTGACAGGTAGTAGGTAGTAGGTAGCAGGTTGCAAGTTGCAGGTAGCAGGTAGCAGGTAGTAGGTAGCAGGTTGCAAGTAGCAGGTAACAGGTTACAGGTTATAGGTTACAGGTTATAGGTACTAGTGGGTACCTTGTAATTTGTAACAGATATGTGGATAATAGATCAACTTCATAGTTAAGGTAACAAGTACCTTGATCCTTTACCAAACCCCAATCGAACTTGGAACCCCGAGTTTAAGAAAAATCTACCTCTTCTCTTGGAGAAAACTAATCAAAGTTTGGGGTCAACCTTACAATGCCTTTCTAAGAATGATAAAAAAAATATGCAAAAATTCACTTTCTTTATTTTGTCATTTTTCATGAGCAATTAGCCTTCAAATTTAACTAAAAATCCATCATTGGAGAAAATTTATAAAACTTTAGGAATAAGAAAATTACGTGTTTCTAAGCATTACTGTAAAAAATTATCCAAAAATTTGTACCATTTTCCACTTGTTGGGATTTTACACTAAATATCTTTGTTTTAGAAAAATATGCTAATTTTCTTGGAGAAATCTAATAAAACTTTAGGGACAACCTTACAATAACTTGCTAAGCATGGCTACAAAAAATCAGGTAAAAATTCATCCGCTCAGTTGTCATATTTTTTTATGGCATTATCCTTTAAATTTGACTAAAAATTCATCGATGGAGAAAAATTATGAGACTTTGGAAACAAGAAGATAACGTATTTCAAAGCGTTTCTAAAAAAATCATACCAAAATTTGGCTCCAGGTACCATTTTCCATTTCCTAGAATTTTACAGTGAATATCTTTGTTTTAGAAAATTCTATCCCTTCTGAGGGAGAAAACTAATTAAACTTTGGAGAATACCTTACAACGACTTTCTAAACATGGATGCATAAAACATCCTAAAATTCAACCGCTCGGTTTTATCATCTTTTTCATGCGTATTAGCCTTCAGATTTCACTAAAAGTTCTTTATTGAAGAAAAATTATGAAACTTTGGGAATAAGAAGGTAGCGTGTTTTTATGGATTGTTGTAAAAAATGATCCAAAAATTTGAGCTCCGGGTACCATTTTCTATTTGTTAGGATTTTACACTGAATATCTTTGTTTTATAAAAATCTACCCCTTCTCTTGGAGAAATCTAATGACACTTAATGGACAACCTTACAATTCCTTTATAAGCATAGTCATAAAATCACATAGAAAAACAACTGCTCGGTTTTGACATATTTTAATGGGCTTTATCCTTTAAATTTGGCTAAAATTTCATCATTGGAGAAAATCTTCCTTTTCCCTGAAGGATTCTGATGAATCTTTAGGGCCAACATTACAATGCTTTTCTAAATATGGCCGTAAATTATCATGCAAAAATTTAATCGCTCAGTTTGGTCATATTTTCATGGGCATTAGCCTTCAAATTTGGCTAAAAATTCATCATTAAAGAGAATCTGCCTCTTCCCTTAGAAAGATATGATGAAATATTAGGGGTAACCCTACAATGCCTTTGTAAGCATGGCCACAAAAAATCATGTGAAAAATTAACCTTTCAGCTTTGACATATTTTCGTGGGTAATGCCTTCAAATTTGGCTAAAAATTCATCTTTATAGGAAATGTGCCAACCCCTTGGAGAAGTATGATAAAACTTCAGGGGCAATCTAACAATGTCTTTAAAAAGGCATACAAAATATGGCCGTAAAATGGCATACAAAAATTCACCCGCTCAAATTTATGATATTTTCATGGACATTAGCCTTTAAATTTGGCTAAAAAATATATCTAGAGAGAAAATCTACCCTTCGCTTAGAGAAATCTGGTGAAACTTTAAGGACAACCATACAAGGCCTTCTAAAGCATGGTTGTAAAATATTATGCAAAAAGTCAACCGCACGATTTTGTCATATTTATGTGGAGATTAGCCTTCAAATTTTGCTAAAAATAGATAATTAGAAAATATCTGCCCCTTCCGTTGGAGAAATCTAATAAAACTTTAAGGACAACCTTATAAAGCCTTTCTAAGCATGTTTTTAAAAAATCATGTAAAAATTCAACCGCTCGGTTCAAATTTGGCTAAAGATTCATCATTGGAAAAAATTTGCCCCTTCGCTTAGAGAAGTACGATGAAATTTCAAGGACAACCTTAGAAATCCTTTCTAAGCTTGGTCGTAAAAAATCATGCAAAAATCAAATTGCTCAATTTTATCATATTTTCGTAGGCATGCCTTCAAATTTGGCTAATAATTCATCGTTGGAGAAAATCTACTCCTTCCTTTGGAGAAATCTGATGACACTTCAGGGACAATCTTACAAAGCCTTTCTAAGCATGGTCGTAAAAAATAAAGCAAAAAATCAACTGCTCGGTTTTGACATACTTTCATGAAAATGTCTTCAAATTTGGCTAAAAATTCATCGTTAGAGAAAATTCACTCTTTCCCTTGCCAAAATCTGATGAAACTTCAGTACAACTTTACAAAGACTTTTTAATCATGCATGTAAAAAAACAATGTATATATTCAACCGCTCGATTTTGTCATATTTTCTTAGGTAATTAGCCTTCAATTTTGGCTACAAATTCATCATTATAGAAAATATGTCCTTTTCCTTGAAGAAATCTGATGAAGCTTCAGAGAAAACCTTATAAAGTCTTTCTAAGCATGGCCACAAAAAATCATGCAATAATTGAACTACTCGGTTTTGTCATATTTTCATGGGCATTAGCCTTCAAATTTGACTAAAACTTTATCGTTGGAGAAAATCTGCTCCTTCCATTGAAGAAATCTGAGGAAACTTCATGGACAACCATACAATGCCTTTCTAAGTGTGGCTATAAAAAATTACATAAAATTTTCATCGCTCAGTTTTGTCAAATTTTCATGGGCTTGTAGCCTTTAATGTTGGCTAAAAATACATCGTTAGAGAAAATCTGCCTTTTCCCTTAGAGAAATCTGACCAAACTTCAGAGACAACCCTATAATGCCTTTCTAAGCATGGCCATAAAAAATTTTGGAAAAATTCAACCACTTAGCTTGTCATTTTTCATGGGCTATATAGCCTTCAAATTTGGCTAAAAATTCATCGTTGGAGAAAATTTGCCCCTTCCCTTGGAGAATCCCGACGAAACTTCAAGGAAAACCCTATAATGCCTTTCTAAGTGTGGCTGTAAAGAATCATGTAAACATTCAACCACTCGGTTTGGTCATATTTTTATGGGCAATAACCTTCAAATTTGGCTAAGAATTCATTGTTGGAGAAAATTTGCCCCTTCCCTTAGAGAAATCTGATGAAACATTAGGGATAACCCTACAAACCCTTTCTAAGTATGGCCATATAAAATTACACAAAAACTCAACCACTCAATTTTGTTATATTTTCGTAGGCTATAGCCTTTAAATTTGGCTAAAAATTCATCATTGGAGAAAATCTGCCCATTTTCCTTGGACAAATCTAACGAAACTTCAAGGACAACCCTATAATGTCTTTCTAAGCGTGGTCATAAAAAATAATGCAAATGTTAAATCGCTCGGTTTTGTCATATTTTAGTGGGCTATATAGCCTTCAAATTTGGCTAAAAATTCATTGTTGGATAAATTCTGCCCCTTCTCTTAGAGAAATTTGATGAAACTTCAGAGAAAATCCTACAGTACCTTTTTAAGCATGGTCATAAAAGATTACACAAAAATTAAACTGCTCAATTTTGTCATATTTTTATGGGCTGCATAGCCTTCAAATTTGGCTAAAAATTTATCGTTGGAGAAAATTTATCCCTTGGAGAAATTCAACGAAACTTCAGGGACAACCGTACAATTCCTTTCTAAGCATGGCCATAAAAAATTACGTAAAATTTCAACCGCTCGGTTGTTATATTTTGTTGGGCTATAGCCTTTAAATTTGGCTTAAAATTGATCGTTAGAGAAAATCTGCCTATAGTTTAGGGTTTTGGGTTTTGGGTTTTGGGTTTGGATTTTAGGGTTTGGGGTTAGGAGTTTAGGGTTTAGGGTTTGGTGTTTAGGGTTTAGGGTTTTGGGTTTGTGGTTTATGGTTTAGGGTTTAGGGTTTAGGGTTTAGGGTTTAGGGTTTGTGGTTTATGGTTTAAGGTTTATGGTTTAGGGTTTGGGGTATGAGGTTTAGGGTTTAGGGATTAGGGTTTAGGGTTTGGGGTTTAGGGTTTGGGATTTAGGGTTTAGGGTTTAGGGTTTAGGGTTTAGGGTTTATGGTTTAGGGTATAGGGTTTGGGGTTTAGGGTTTAGGGTTTGGGGTTTGGGGTTTGGGTTTTGGGGTTTAGGGTTTGGTGTTTATGGTTTAGGGTTTATGTTTTAGGGTTTAGGGTTTGCGGTTTGGGGTTTAGTGTTTAGGGTTTGAGGTTTGGGGTTTGGGGTTTGAGGTTAGGGGTTCAGGGTTTGGGGTTTAGGGTTTGGGGTTTAGGGTTAGGGGTTTAGGGTTTAGGGTTTAGGGTTTGGGGTATAGGGTTTGGGGTTTAGGGTTTGGGGTTTGGGATTTAGGGTTTGGGGTTTGGGGGTTTAAGGTTTATGGTTTGGGGTTTAGGATTTAGGGTTTAGGGTTTGTTGTTTGGTGTTTATGGTTTTGGGTTTAGGGTTTGGGGTTTGGGGTTTGAGGTTTAGGGTTTGGGGTTTGGGGTTTGGGGTATGGGGTTTGGGGTTTGGGGTTAATGTTTAGGGTTTAGGGTTTGGGGTTTAGGGGTTGGGGTTTAGGGGTTAGGGGTTAGGGTTTAGGGTTTGGGGTTTAGGGGTTTAAGGTTTGGGGTTTGGGGTTTAGGTAACAAGTAGTAGGTAATAGGTAGCACGTAGTAGGTAATAGGTAACAGGTAACAAGTAGCAAGCAGCAGCTTACAAGTAGCAGGAAGTAGGTTATAGGTTGTAGATAGTAGGTAACATGTAACAGGTAGCAGGTAACAGGTAGAAGTCAGCAGGTAGCAGGTAGCAGGTAGTAGGTAATAGGTAACAGGTAGTAGGTAGACGGTAGTAGGTAGCAGGTAGCAAGTAACAGGTGCAGGAAACAGGTAGCAGCTAGCAGGTAGCATGTAGTAGGTAGCAGGTAGCAGGTTGCAAGTAGCAGGTAGCAGGTCACAGGTAGCAGGTAACACGTAACAGGTAGTACATAGCAAGTAGCACGTAGCAGGTTACAGGTAGCAGGTAACAAGTTACAAGTAGCAGGTAGCAGGTTACAGGTAGAAAGTAACAGGTAACAGGTTGCAAGTAGCAGGTTGCAGGTTATAACTTACAAGTTACAGGTTGTAGGTTGCAGGTTATAGGTTACAGGTACTAGTTGGTACCTTCTAATTTGTAACAGATTTATAGATAATAGATCAACTTCATAGTTAAGGTAACAAGTACCTTGATCCTTTACCAAAACCCCAATTGAACTCGGAACCCCAATATTAAGTAAAATCTACCTCTTCCCTTAGAGAAAACTGATCAAAGTTTGGGAACAACCTTACAATGTGTTTCTAAGAATGTCCGTAAAAAACCATACATAAATTCAACCGCTTGCTTTTCTCATATTTTTGTAGGTGCCTTTGAATATGGTTAAATATTCATTGTTGGAGAAAATCTTCTCCTTCCCTTGGAGAAATATGATGAAAGTTCAGGGACAACCTTACAATGCCTTTCTAAGCATCATCGCAAAAAAGCATACAAAAATTGAACCGCTCGATTTTCTCATAATTTCGTGGGTATATTAGCCTTTAAATTTGGGTAAAAATTCATCGTTAGAGAAAATCTCCCCTTCGCTTGGAGAAATATGATGAAATTTCTAGAACCACCTTACAAAGCCTTTCTAAGCCTGGCCGTAAAAAATCATGCAAAAATTTAACAGCTCAATGTTGTCATATATTTATGGGCATTAGCCTTCAAATTTGGCTAAAAGTTCATCATTAGAAAAAATCTGCTCCTTCTTTTGGAAAAATCTGATGAAACTTCATGGAGAACTTTACAATGCCTTTATAAGAATGGCCACAACAAATCATGCAAAACTTCAATAGCTTGGTTTTGTCATATTTTTATGGGTATTAGCCTTCAAATTTGGCTAAAAATTCATTAATGTTGAAAATCTGCTCCTTTCCTTGGAGAAATTTGATGAAACTTCAAGGAAAACCTTACAATGTCTTTCTAAGCATGTGTGTAAAAAAAAAAAGAAAAAATTAAACCGCTTGATTTTCTCATATTTTCTTGGGTATTAGCTTTTAAGTTTGGCTAAAAATTCATTGTTGTAAAAAACCTACGCCTTCGCTTGGGAATATGATGAAATTGGAGGGACAACCTTACAAAGCATTTCTAAGCATGGCCGCAAAAAATCATGTAACAATTCAACTACTCGATTTTGTCATATTTTCATGGGCATTAGCTATCAAATTTGACTAAAAATTTATCTTTAGAGAAAATCTGCTCCTTCTCTTGGAGAAATCTGATGAAACTACAGGGACAACCTTATAAAGGCTTTCTAAGCTTGGTTACAAAAAAGCCTGCAAAAATTCCACCACTCGATTTTGTCTTATTTTTGTGGGTATTAGCCTTTAAATTTGACTAAAAATTCATTGTTGGAGAAAATCTACCCATTCCCTTTGAGAAATCTAATGAAACTTTAGTGACAACCTTAAAATTCTTTTCTAATTATTACCGTAAAAAATAATGACAAAATTCAACCACTCGAATTTGTCATATTTTCGTGCCTATTAGCCTTTAAATTTGGCTAAAAATCATCGATCAAGAAAATATGCCCCTTACCATGGAGAAATATGATGAAACTTCTAGGACAACCTTACAAAGTCTTTCTAAGCTTGGACGTAAAAAAGCATGTAAAAATTCAGCCGCTCGATTTTGTTATACTTTCGTGGGTATGAGCCTTTAATTTTATCTAAAATTTTATTCTTGGAGAAAATCTCCCCTTAGCCTTGAGAAATCTGATAATACTCAGGAAAAACCTTACAATCACTTTCTAAGCATTGTCGCAAAAGATCATGTAAAAATTCATCCGTGAGAAATTTGATTAAGCTTCAGTGAGACCCTTCAAGTAGCAGGTTGTAGGTAGCAGGTAGTAGGTAGTAGGTTGCAAGTAGCAGGTAGCAGGTAGCAGCTTGTAGGTAGTAGGTAACACATAGCAAGTAACAGGTAACAGGTAGTAGGTAGCAGGTAGCAGGTATCAAGTAGCAGGTATCAAGTAACAGGTAACAGGTAGCAGGTACCAGGTTGTAGGTTGCAGGTAGGAGGTAGTAGGTAGCAGGTAATAGGTAGCAGGTTACAGGTTACAGGTAGCAGGTAGTAGGTAGCAGGTAACAGGTAGCAGGTAGCAGGTAGTAAGTAGCAGGTTACGGGTTATAGCTTACAGGTTGTGGGTACTAGTGGGTACCTTGTAATTTGTAACAGATATGTGGATAATAGATCAATTTCATAGTTAAGGTAACAAGTACCTTGATCCTTTACAAAACCCCAATCGAACTCGAAACCCCGAGTTTAAGAAAAATCTACCTCTTCTCTTGGAGAAAACTAATCAAAGTTTGGGGACAACCTTACAATGCTTTTCTAAGAATGGCCAAAAAAAATCTTGCAAAAATTCCCTTTCTTTATTTTGTCATATTTTCATGAGTATTAGCCTTCAAATTTAACTAAAAATCCATCATTGGAGAAAAATTATAAAACTTTAGGAATAAGAAAATTGCGTGTTTCTAGGCATTACTGCAAAAAATGATCCAAAAATTCGAGCTTCGGCTACCATTTTCCACTTGCTGGGATGTTGCACTAAATATCTTTGTTTTAGAAAAATATGCTAACCATGGCTACAACCTTTAGGGACAACCTTACAATAACTTGCTAAGCATGGCTACAAAAAATTATGTAAAAATTCAACTGCTCAATTGTCATATTTGTTATGACATTAGCCTTTAAATTTGACTAAAAATTCATCATTGGAGAAAAATTATGAGACTTTGGGAACAAGAAGATAACGTATTTCTATGGATTGTTGTAAAAAATGATCCAAAAATTTGAGCTCCGGGTACCATTTTCTATTTGTTAGGATTTTACACTGAATATCTTTGTTTTATAAAAATCTACCCTTTCTCTTGGAGAAATCTAATGACACTTAATGGACAACCTTACAATTCCTTTATAAGCATGGTCATAAAATCACACAGAAAAATAACTGCTCGGTTTTGACATATTTTAATGGGCTTTATCCTTTAAATTTGGCTAAAAATTCATCATTGGAGAAGATCTTCCTTTTCCCTGAAGGATTCTGATGAATCTTTAGGGCCAACATTACAATACTTTTCTAAACATGGCCGTAAATTATCATGCAAAAATTTAACCGCTTAGTTTGGTCACATTTTCATGGGCATTAGCCTTCAAATTTGGCAAAAAATTCATCATTAAAGAGAATCTACCTCTTCCTTTGGAAAAATATGATGAAACATCAGGGGCAACCTTACAATGCCTTTGTAAGCATGGCCACAAAAAATCCTGTGAAAAATTAATCTTTCAGTTTTGACATATTTTCGTGGGTAATGCCTTTAAATTTGGCTGAAAATTCATCTTTATAGGAAATGTGCCAACCCCTTGGAGAAGTATGATAAAACTTCAGGGGCAATCTAACAATGTCTTTAAAAAGGCATATAAAATATGGCCGTAAAATGGAATACAAAAATTCAATCACTCAAATTTGTCATATTTTCATGGACATTAGCCTTTAAATTTGGCTAAAAAATATATCTAGAGAGAAAATCTACCCTCCGCTTAGAGAAATCTGGTGAAACTTTAAGGACAACCATATGAGGCCTTCTAAAGCATGATTGTAAAATATTATGCAAAAAGTCAACCGTACAATTTTGTCGTATTTATGTGGAGATTAGCCTTCAAATTTTGCTAAAAATAAATAATTAGAAAATATCTGCCCCTTCCGTTGGAGAAATCTAATAAAACTTTAAGGACAACCTTATAAAGCCTTTCTAAGCATGTTTTTAAAAAATCATGTAAAACTTCAACTGCTCGGTTTTGTCATATTTTCATAGGCATTAGCTTTCAAATTTGGGTAAAGATTCATCATTGGAAAAAATTCGCCCCTTCGCTTAGAGAAGTACGATGAAATTTCAAGGACAACCTTAGAAATCCTTTCTTAGCTTGGTCGTAAAAAATCATGCAAAAATCTAATTGCTCAATTTTATCATATTTCCGTAGGCATGCCTTCAAATTTGGCTAATAATTCATCGTTGGAGAAAATCTACTCCTTCCTTTGGAGAAATCTGATGACACTTCAGGGACAATCTTACAAAGCCTTTCTAAGCATGGCCGTAAAAAATAAAGCAAAAAATCAACTGCTCGGTTTTGACATACTTTCGTGGAAATGTCTTCAAATTTGGCTAAAAATTCATCGTTAGAGAAAATTCACTCTTTCCCTTGGCAAAATCTGAAGAAACTTCAGTACAACTTTACAAAGACTTTTTAATCATGCATGTAAAAAAAATAATGTATATATTCAACCGCTCGATTTTGTCATATTTTCTTAGGTAATTAGCCTTCAATTTTGGCTACAAATTTATCATTATAGAAAATATGTTCTTTTCCTTCAAGAAATCTGATGAAGCTTCAGAGAAAACCTTATAATCTCTTTCTAAGCATGGCCACAAAAAACCATGCACTAGTTGAACTACTCGGTTTTGTCATATTTTCATGGGCATTAGCCTTCAAATTTAACTAAAAATTTATCGTTGGAAAAAATCTGCTCCTTTCATTGAAGAAATTTGAGGAAACTTCATGGATAACCCTACAATGCCTTTCTAAGCGTGGCTATAAAAAATTACACAAAAATTCAATCGCTCAGTTTTGTCAAATTTTCATGGGCTTGTAGCCTTTAATATTGGCTAAAAATACATCGTTAGAGAAAATCTGCCTTTTCCTTTGGAGAAATCTGACCAAACTTCAGAGAAAACCCTATAATGCCTTTCGAAGCATGGCCGTAAAAAATTTTGGAAAAATTCAACCACTCGGTTTGTCATTTTTCATGGGCTATAGCCTTTAAATTTGGCTAAAAATTCATCATTGGAGAAAATCTACCCCTTCCCTTTGAGAATCCCGACAAAACTTCAAGGACAACCCTATAATGCCTTTCTAAGTGTGGCCATAAAAAATCATGTAAACATTCAACCGCTTAGTTTGCTCATATTTTTGTGGGCAATAGCCTTCAAATTTGGCTAAGAATTCATTGTTGGAGAAAATTTGCCCCTTCCCTTAGAGAAATCTGACGAAATTTCAACGACAACCCTACAAACCCTTTCTACCTATAGCCGTATAAAATTACACAAAAACTCAACCGCTCGGTTTTGTCATATTTTCGTAGGCTATATACCCTTCAAATTTGGCTAAAAATTCATCATTGTAGAAAATCTGCCTATTTCCCTTGGAGAAATCTAACGAAAATTCAGGGACAACCCTACAATGTCTTTCTAAGCGTGGCCGTAAAAGATAATGCAAAAGTTAAATCGCTTAGTTTTGTCATATTTTAGTGGGCTATATAGCCTTCAAATTTGGCTAAAAATTCATTGTTCGACAAAATCTTCCCTTTCTATTAGAGGAATTTGATGAAACTTCAGGGAAAACCCTACAGTGGCTTTGTGGCTTTTTAAGCGTGGTCGTAACAGATTACACAAAAATTAAACTGCTCAGTTTTGTCATATTTTCATGGGCTATATAGCCTTCAAATTTGACTAAAAATTTATCTTGGAGAAAATCTGTCCCTTGGAGAAATTTGACTAAACCTCAGGGACAACTATATAATTCCTTTCTAAGCATGGCCGTAAAAAATTACACAATTACTGGGCTATAGCCTTCAAATTTGGCTAAAAATTTATCGTTGGAGAAAATCTGCCTATCTTTTAGGGTTTAGGGTTTGGATTTTAGGGCTTGGGGTTAGGGGTTTGGGGTTTAGGGCTTGGTGTTTAGGGTTTAGCGTCTATGGTTTATGGTTTGGGGTTTAAGATTTAGGGTTTAGGGTTTGGGGTTTGGGGTTTGGGGTTTAGGGTTTAGGGTTTGGGTTTTGGTGTTTGGGGTCTGGGGTCTGGGGTTTAGGGTTTGGGGTTTGGGGTTTAGGGTTTGGGGTTTGGGGTTTGAGGTTTGGGGTTTGGGGTTTAGGGTTTAGGGTTTAGGGTTTGGGGTTTGGGGTTTAGGGTTTGGGGTTTAGGGTTTAGGGTTTGGGGTTTGAGGTTTAGGGGTTTGGGGTTTGGGGCTTATGGGTTTGGGGTTTGGGGTTTAGGGGTTTGGGGTTTGGGGTTTGGGTTTTAGGGTTTAGGGTTTAGGGTTTTGGGGTTTAGGGTTTAAGGTTTAGGGTTTGGGGTTTAGGGTTTAGGGTTTGGGGTTTGGGGTTTGGGGTTTAGGGTTTAGGGTTTGGGGTTTGGGGTTTGGGGTTTGGGTTTGGGGTTTAGGATTTAGGGTTTTGGGTTTGTGGTTTAGGGTTTGGGTTTGTGGTTAAGGATTTAGGGTTTGGGGTTTGGGGTTTGGGGTTTGGGGTTTAGGGTTTAGGGTTTATGGTTTATGGTTTAGGGTTTACTAGGGCTTACGGGTTTTAAGCGTTTACGAGTCTTTAGGATTAGGGTTTAGTGTTTAGGGTTTAGGGTTTGTGGTTTGGGGTTTGGGGTTTGGGGTTTGGGGTTTTGGGTTTGGGGTTTAGGGTTTAGGGTTTAGGGTTTAGGGTTTGGGGTTTGGGGTTTGGGTTTGGGGTTTAGGATTTAGGGTTTTAGGTTTGTGGTTTAGGGTTTGGGTTTATGGTTTAGGATTTAGGGTTTAGGTTTTGGGGTTTGGGGTTTAAGGTTCATGGTTTAGAGTTTACCAGGTCTTACAGGTTTTAAGCGTTTACGAGTTTACGGGTCTTTAGGGTTTAGGGTTTAGGGTTTAGGGTTTAGGGTTTGGGGTTTGAGGTTTAGGGTTTGGGGTTTAGGGTTTGGGTTTAGGGTTTGGGGTTTAGGGTTTGTCGTTTAGGGTTTGGGGTTTGAGGTATAGGGTTTGGGGTTTAGGGTTTAGGGTTTAGGGTTTAGGGTTTAGGGTTTGGGGTTTGGGGTTTGGGGTTTGAGGTTTGAGGTTTGAGGTTTTGGGTTTGGGGTTTAGGGTTTGGGGTTTAGGGTTTGTTGTTAGGGTTTAGGGTTTGGGGTTTGGGGTTTGAGGTATAGGGTTTGGGGTTTAGGGTTTGGGGTTTAGGGTTTGGGGTTTGGGGTTTGGGGTTGTGGGCTTAGGGTTTGTGGTTTGGGGTTTGGGGTTTGGGGTTTGGGTTTGGGGTTTAGGGTTTAGGGTTTTAGTTTTGGGGTTTAGGGTCAGGGTTTACTAGAGTTTACGGGTTTTAGGTGTTTACGAGTTTACAGGTTTTTAAGGTTTAGGGTTTAGGGTTTAGAGTTTAGGGTTTATCGGAGTTTACAGGTTTTAGGTGTTTACGAGTTTATGGGTCTTTAGGTGTAGGGTTTAGGGTTTAGGGTTTGGGTTGGGGGTTTAGGGTTTGGGGTTTGGGGTTTAGGGTTTGGGGTTTAGGGTTTAGGGTTTGGGGTTAAGGGTTTATGGCTTAGCGTTTAGGGCTTAGGGCTTAAGGCTTAGGGTTTTGGGCTTAGGGTTTTGGGCTTAGCAGGTATCAAGTAGCAGGTAACAGGTAGTAGGTACCAGGTTGCAGGTTGCAGGTAGTAGGTAGCAGGTAACAAGTAGCAGGTAGCAGGTATTAGGTAGCAAGTGAGAGGTAGCCCGTAGCAGGTACTAGGTAGCAGGTGGCAAGTAGCAGGTAGCAAGTTACAGGTTATAGGTTACAAGTTGTAGGTACTAGTGGGTACCTTGTAATTTGTAACAAATATATGGATAATAGATCAACTTCATAGTTGAGGTAACAAGTACCTTGATCCTTTAGCAAACCCCAATCGAACTCCAAACCCCAAGTTTAAGAAAAATCTACCTCTTCTCTTGGAGAAAACTAATTAAAGTTTGGGGACAACCTTACAATGCCTTTCTAAGAATGGCCCAAAAAAATCATGCAAAAATTCACTTTCTTTATTTTGTCATATTTTTCACGAGTATTAGCCTTCAAATTTAACTAAAAATCCATCATTGGAGAAAAATTATAAAACTTTAGGAATAAGAAAATTGCGTGTTTCTAAGCATTACTGCAAAAAATGATACAAAAATTCGAGCTTCCGCTACCATTTTCCACTTGCTGGGATTTTACACTAAATATCTTTGTTTTAAAAAAATATGCTAAGCGTGGCTACAACCTTTAGGGACAACCTTACAATAACTTGCTAACCATGCCTATAAAAAATCATGTAAAAATTCAACCGCTCAGTTGTCATATTTGTTATGCCATTAGCCTTTAAATTTGACTAAAAATTTATCATTGGAGAAAAATTATGAGACTTTGGGAATAAGAAGATAACGTATTTCAAAGCGTTTCTAAAAATTAAACTTTCAATTTTGACATATTTTCGTGGGTAATGCCTTCAAATTTGGCTAAAAAGTCATCTTTGTAGGAAATATGCCAACCCCTTGGAGAAATATGATAAAACTTCAGGGGCCGTAAAATAGGGTTTAGGGTTTAGTGTTTAGGGTTTAAGGTTTAAGCTTTGGGGTTTAGGCTTTGGGCTTTGGGGTTTGGGGTTTAGGGTTTGGGGTTTGGGGTTTGGGGTTTAGGGTTTGGTGTTTAGGGTTTAGGGTTTAGGGTTTGGGGTTTAGGGCTTAGGGTTTATGGTTTATAGTGTAGGGTTTAGGGTTTAGGGTTTACGGTGTGGGGTTTAGGGTTTACGGTTTATGGTTTAGGTTTTAGGGCTTAGGGCTTAGGGGTTAGGGTTTAGGTTTAAGGTTTGTTGTTTGAGGTTTAGGGTTTAGGGTTTGGGGTTAGGGGTTTTGGGTTTTGGGTTTTGGGTTTGGGGTTGAGGGTTTATGGTTTAAGGTTTAGGGTTTAGGGTGTGGGGTTTAGGCTTGGGTGGTTAGGGATTGTGGTTTAGGGTTTAGGGGTTAGGGTTTAGGGTTTGAGGTTTGAGGTTTGAGGTTTAGGGTTTGAGGTTTAAGGTTTAGGGTTTAGGGTTTAGGGTTTGGGGTTTGGGGTATAGGGTTTAGGGTTTAAGGTTTGGGGTTTGGGGTTTGGGTTTGGGGTTTAGGATTTAGGGTTTTGGGTTTGTGGTTTAGGGTTTGGGTTTGTGGTTTAGGATTTAGGGTTTAGGGTTTGGGGTTTGGGGTTTAGGGTTTAGGGTTTAGGGTTTGGGGTTTAGGGTTTAGGGTTTAGGGTTCATGGTTTAGAGTTTACTAGGGCTTATGGGTTTTAAGTGCTTATGAGTTTACGGGACTTTAGGGTTTAGGGTTTGGGGTTTGGGGTTTAGGGTTTGGGTTTAGGGTTTGGGTTTAGGGTTTGGGGTTTAGGGTTTGTCGTTTAGGGTTTAGGGTTTGGGGTTTAGGGTTTGAGGTATATGGTTTGGGGTTTAGGGTTTAGGGTTTAGGATTTAGGGTATAGGTTTTAGGGTTTGGGGTTTGAAGTTTGAGGTTTAGGGTTTGGGTTTAGGGTTTGGGGATTAGGGTTTTTTGTTTAGGGTTTAGGGTTTGGGGTTTGGGGTTTGAGGTATAACGTTTGGGGTTTAGGGTTTGGGGTTTAGGGTTTGGGGTTTGGGGTTTGGGGTTTAGGTTTGGGGTTTACGGTTTACGGTTTTGGTTTTGCGGTTTAGGGTTTAGGGTCAGGGTTTACTAGAGTTTACGGGTTTTAGGCGTTTACGAGTTCACAGGTCTTTAAGGTTTAGGGTTTAGGGTTTACCGGAGTTTATAGGTTTTAGGTGTTTACGAGTTTATGGGTCTTTAGGTGTAAGGTTTAGGGTTTAGGGTTTGGTGTTTGGGGTTTAGGGTTTAGGGTTTGGGTTGGGGGTTTGGGGTTTGGGGTTTATGGTTTAGGGTTTGGGGTTTAGGGTTAAGGGTTTAGGGCTTAGCGTTTAGGGCTTAGGGCTTAAGGCTTAGGGTTTTGGGCTTAGCAGGTATCAAGTAGTAGGTAACAGATAGCAGGTACCAGGTTGTAGGTTGCAAGTAGTAGGTAGCAGGTAGCAAGTAGTAGGTAGCAGGTAGCAGGTAGCAGGTTGCAAGTTGCAGGTAGCAGGTATTAGGTAGCAAGTTGCAGGTAGCAGGTAGCAGGTAGTAGGTAGCAGGTTGCAAGTAGCAGGTAGCAAGTTATAGGTTATAGGTTACAAGTTGTAGGTACTAGTGGGTACCTTGTAATTTGTAACAAATATATGGATAATAGATCAACTTCATAGTTGAGGTAACAAGTACCTTGATCCTTTAGCAAACCCCAATCGAACTCCGAACCCCAAGTTTAAGAAAAATCTACCTCTTCTCTTAGAGAAAACTAATTAAAGTTTGGGGATAACCTTACAATTCCTTTCTAAGAATGGCCCAAAAAAATCATGCAAAAATTCACTTTCTTTATTTTGTCATATTTTTCACGAGTATTAGCCTTCAAATTTAACTAAAAATCCATCATTGGAGAAAAATTATAAAACTTTAGGAATAAGAAAATTGCGTGTTTCTAAGCATTATTGTAAAAAATGATCCAAAAATTCGAGCTTCCGCTACCATTTTCCACTTGCTGGATTTTACACTAAATATCTTTGTTTTAGAAAAATATGCTAAGCGTGGTGATAGGTGTTTTGTTTGCATGATTTTAGTGGCTTTTTATTTAGTTTTTCTAGGTCATTTGTGTTATCTTATCCCTAATTCCAAGTATTTTTTCTTTCATTCCGCATTTGTTACTCGGGTGTTTCAAGTTTTTGCAGGAATAACTTGTTTACAGGTACATACATTTCAAACGAGAAGCATTCGAGGAAGCATTGGATAAATGGAAGGGTTTCAAGCCATCAAAAAGTAGCAACGTGAAGTCCAGAGAAACCCACTGGCAGTGGGTTTTTCCCACTGCCAGTGGATCTTGCTGCCCTGTGACAAAAACATGCACAAATTGGGGTCTAGAGAAACCCACTGGCCGTGGGTTTTTCCCACTGGCCGTGGGTTTTTCCCACTGGCCGTGGGTTCCTCTATTTGAATATTCAAAAATGCAAAAATTGGACCTCCAGTACGATCCACTGGCCGTGGGTTTTTCCCACTGCGAGTGGGTTTTTGCACGCACAGTAGTTTCTTTATTTTAGGGAGCAGTTTCTGGGGTTTTATATGGACAGTTTTAAAAGAATTAAACACACAGACATTTTGGGACAGTTTTAGAGAGAAAAAGAGAGAGTTTCACTTGGGGATTATTGAAGAAATCGAGACCATAGGCGTTGAAGAACATCCTTGGGCAGATTTCGGAAGGATTCGTAAGCACAAGTGAGAGCTTTTGCTTTGTGTTCTTTGCTTTCTTCTTAGGTTTTCTCTTTCTCTATAATTTCTGAATATGATTCCATCAATGGGCTGTAGTGAATTGAGCATGTGTAACTAAACGTTATCTTGGGATTAGGGTGTGACAATGCTTATGTATTGAACTTCTTTTGAATGTTTCTGTTTATTAATTCATTGCCTCTATTCAATTTCCATGAACGCATAATGCTTTTGAACACCTAGAGATAGGATCAATTGAAATTAAACTCTAAGAGAATCGACAGATTAATTAGTTGTTTGAACGTATGAAATTGAACTTAGAATCATAGGTCACGAAAGTGGGTATAACGATTCGAGGTTTAATAGGATTTCACCGTTCTTAACAAGTTCACATAATAAATCGAACGCGGTTCTTTATTATTTAGGCACATTAATGTTACTCTGAGAAGAGGGCTTAATTAAATTCGGAAATCCAACCTTAGAGCGTGAATTAATAAATAGAAAGGTCTTAGGAAAATTAAATACATGGCATGATCATATACCAAATCCCAAGAGTTTCACCATCATTTGTTCTATTTCAATCTCAGAATTAATTTAGTTCTTTCAGATAGCATTCCTTCTTAACTTTTGCTTTTCTTAATCTTCTGAATTACAAACCTAATTTCACAATTTTCTAGATAATTGAACCACTGTGAAAACTTGTACTTGGGAACAATCTCTGTGGGATGATAACTTTTTATTACGCGATACCTCGTGCACTTGCGGGCCTATCAAGTTTTTGGCGCCGTTGCCGGGGATTGTCCCCCAATATTGGTTAAACGGTGTTTTGATTAGACTAAATTTTTATTTTTTGTCTGCATAATTTTTCTGTTTTTCTTTAGTTCTTATTTTTTCTGCAGAATTACGTTTTGGTATTTGTTGTTAGAGGTTTTTACAGGTTTATATATGAGAAGGAGTCATAGCCTTGAGCACATTTTCGATCCAGAGATTGAAAGGACCCTCCGTAAGATCAGAGCACTTCGGAAGCATCTTGAACAGGAAAAGCACCAAGCTTCAAGTTCAGCTACCGACAAACACATGGCAAACCAGGACAACAGAGCGCTTCGTGATTTTGCAGCGCCCAATACAATGGGTAGGAGGTCTAGCATCACAAGACCCAACATTGAGGCGAATAATTTTGAGTTGAAGCCATTCTTGCTCTCGATGGTTCAACATAATCAATTTGGTGGATTACTATCTGAGGATCCCAACTTATACTTGTAGATATTCCTTGAGTATTGTGACACGCTCAAGGTGAATGGGGTCTCAAGTGACGTAATCAGGCTTAGGCTTTTCCCATTCTCATTAAGGGATAAGGCTAGAGCTCGGTTGTACGCTCTCCCAGAAGCGTCAATCACTACTTGGGAGCAACTGTCCCTCGCCTTCCTTAACAAATATTACCCCAGGAGCAAAACTGACCAGTTGAGGAAGCTGATTATCACCTTCAACCAGAGGGAAGACGAGACCTTGTACGAAGCCTAGGAAAGGTACAAGGAAATGCTCCGGGAATGCCTACATCATGGCATTGAACGTTGGTTGACCGTTCACATTTTTTACAATGGGTTGTCTCTGAACCAGAAGGTGACCTTGGACGCCGCAGCTGGTGGTGCCTTTATGGGTAAAAACATGGAGGAAGGTTATAACCTCATTGAGGAGGTTACCCAAAATACCTATCAGTGGTCGTCAGAACGGAATATGCCAACGAAAACTCCAGGTAAGTACATTGTTGATGCTCTTTCTTTATTAACTGCTAAAGTAGAAGCTTTATCCGTTAAGATTGATAAGTTCAATAAAGTAGGAGCAGGTGCTACTAAAGCTGTTTGTGAGTTATGTGGTGTTTCAGGGCATAATATTTCAGGATGCCAACTTGAAGTGAATCAGCATGCCGAGCCAGAAATGCATCAGGTGGATGCAATTGGAAACTATAGTGGGAACTATGGAAACAATTTCAGACCACTTGGATCACCGGGTTTCCAAAGCAGGCCACCCCAGTTTCAAAATCAGCAAGGTAGCTACAGACCACAAGGACCTTACACTCCACAGAAATCCAAATTGGAATCCTTGATGGAAACCTTTGTAGCTACCCAATTAAAGTAGAATGATGATTTCTCTGACGCCATCAAAAACTTAGCCTCAAAGGTGGACAACTTGGCCACCCACAACAAGATACTGGAGACCCAGATTGCTCAACAGGCATCATCTTCTCAAAGAGTGCCAGGAACATTTCCTGGAAAGCCCGAAGCAGGACCATCGAACCACACAATGGCTATCACTCTTAGGAGTGGTAAAAAATATAAAGGTCCAGTAAACAAGGAAGAGGAGGAGGCTAACCAAGAAAAGAAAGCGGATGAACCTCATTCTCATCCTATGGTGGAGGAAGAGAAACAAACTGAAAAGAAGGGGGAGGTGAAGCCTTACCAACCTCTAGTGTCGTTTCCTCAACGCTTGGCCAAGGCCAAGTTAGATAGACAATTTGGTAAGTTCCTTGAGGTCCTTAAAAAATTGTATATAAATATCCCCTTCACAGATGCTTTGCAGCAAATGCCGACCTATGCGAAGTTCTTGAAGGATATTTTGTCAAATAAGCGGAAACTGGAGGACGATAGTACCATTGCACTTACTGAAGAGTGCAGCGTACTGATCCAGAAGAAGCTACCACCCAAGCTTCAGGATCCAGGTAGTTTTTCTATTCCTTGTGTGATTGGTAATGTGGCTATTGATAGAGCACTATGTGACTTAGGGGCTAGTGTTAGTCTTATGTCATTATCTATTTCTGAGAAATTAGGACTAGGAGAGCTAAAACCTACTAGGATGTCTTTACAACTTGCTGATAGGTCTGTTAAATACCCTGTTGGCATTTTAGAAGATGTTCCAATCAAAGTAGGAAAATTTTTTATACCTGCCGATTTTGTGGTTCTTGAAATGGATGAGGATTCGATGATCCCCATTATCTTAGGCAGGCCATTTTTGGTAACCGCGGGTGCGGTTATAGATGTCAAGAATGGGAGGTTGTCTCTGACTGTGGGAGACCAAAAGGTTGATTTTAACTTGCAAAATGTTTTAAAAAAACCTTTTAAGGATGATGTATGCTGTGTTAGGGATTGTATTGACCAAGTGGTGAAGGAAGAAACCCTTCCTGATGAACCACTTGAATCTGTATTTTTGATTGAGCCTGTAGGTACATCAAGTAGCTCTGAAGGAGAAGCCCAGCCAAAGCATGATACTGAGGTCATGCAAGATAAAGTGGTGGGTAACAAATTAGAATTGAAGCCTTTACCGGCTTCATTGAGGTATGAATTCCTTGGCCCAAACTCTACCTATCCTGTGATTGTAAATGCTGAACTGACTGCTGTGGAAACCGAAAAACTACTGAAACATCTTAGGTTGTATAGGAAGGTTATTGGTTATACCATGGATGACATTAAGGGGATTAGCCCTTCATTTTGCATGCATAGGATTACTGTGGAGGATGAGAGTAGGCCAACAGTAGAACCACTTAGGAGACTAAATCCTAAAATGCAAGAAGTGGTTAAAAAAAGATTTTGAAGTTGTTGGATGCGGGCGTCATTTATCCCATTGCTAGTAGCAAGTGGGTTAGCCCAGTTCATGTGGTTCCAAAAAAGGGGGGGATGACTGTTGTGCAAAATGATAAATAGTAATTGATTTCTACTAGGTTAGTTTCTGGGTGGCGCATGTGTATAGATTACAGAAAACTAAATAGCGCTACTAAGAAAGATCATTTCCCTCTCCCTTTCATTGATCAGATGCTTGAGAGGCTTGTTAAGTACTCCTATTTTTGTTATCTGGATGGGTATTCTGGTTTTCATCAAATCCCCATTCACCCATCTGATCAAGAGAAAACAACCTTCACTTGCCCGTATGGGACTTATGCTTATAGGCGTATGCCATTTGGCCTGTGTAATGCACCCGCGACTTTTCAAAGGTGTATGCAGGCCATATTCTCTTATTTGATTGAAAATGTGATGGAAGTTTTCATGGATGACTTTTCTGTGCATGGTTTGAACTTTGATAATTGTTTGACCAATTTGTGCCAAGTTTTACAGTGCTGTGAAGAGACTAACTTGGTCTTAAATTGGGGAAAATGCCACTTCATGGTAAGGGAGGGCATAGTCCTTGGACACCTGGTGTCTGAAAGAGGAATTGAAGTCGATAAAGCCAAGGTGGAGGTGATTGAGAAATTGCCCCCACCAACTAATGTGAAAGGTATTCGAAGCTTTCTTGGACATGTCGGGTTTTACCGGAGGTTCATTAAAGACTTCAGCAAGATCACAAAGCCTCTGACTAACCTTTTGGGTAAGGATGTACCATTTGTTTTTGATTCTTCATGTCTTGAGGCTTTCTGCAGGATAAAGCAGGAGTTAATTTCCGCACCCATAGTACAACCTCCCGATTGGGAACTCCTATTCGAACTTATGTGTGATGCTAGTGATCATGCAGTGGGGGCTATACTTGGGCAGCGAAAGGATAAGAAGCTGCATGTGATCCACTATGCCAGCCGTACACTTCATGACGCACAGGTAAACTTTGCTACCACCGAAAAGGAATTGTTAGCTATAGTTTTTGCTTTTGATAAATTTAGATCGTACTTGGTAGGCTCACATGTTATTGTATATACTGACCATTCTGCCATCAAGTACCTTTTAAATAAGAAAGAAGCAAAACCTAGGCTCATTAGGTGGATTTTGATTTTACAAGAATTTGACTTAGAAATCAAAGATAAAAAAGGTACTGAGAACCTTGTTGCAGACTACTTATCTAGGTTGTCATCTGAAAAAGATGAGATGGGTGATGTTGTTCCCATCAATGAGTTTTTTTCTGGATGAACAATTACTTAGCTTAAGTGTCCAACAAGTGCCTTGGTACGCGGATTTTGTCAATTTTCTTGCATGTGGCATTGTACCCCCTGACCTTGGTTTTCAGCAGAAAAAGAAGTTTTTTGCAGATATCAGGCACTTTTATTGGGATGAGCCCCTTTTATTCAAGTAGTGTGCAGATGGTCTGATTAGGAATTGTGTTCCCAAGACTGAAGCTCGAGCCATCCTGGATCACTACCATTCCCTTTCCTGTGGAGGCCATATGAGTACTTCTAAGACAGCCTCAAAGGTGTTGCAAGCAGGCTTCTATTGGCCACATATTTTCAAGGATATGCGTAAGTATGTCCTCACTTGTGATGCATGCCAAAGGGCCGGTAATATTGGTAAGAGGCATGAAATGCCACTTAATAGTATTCTTAAGGTTGAATTATTTGATGTATGGGGTGTTGATTTCATGGGACCTTTCCCCCGTCGTTTGGAAATCAATTTATTCTGGTTGCAGTTGACTATGTATCCAAATGGGTAGAAGCCATTGCTTCGCCTCATTCGGATGCTAAGACTGTAATTAAACTTTTTAGAAAGATAATTTTTCCAAGGTTTGGGGTCCCCAAATGTATAATTAGTGATGGAGGGTCTCACTTTATTGAAAAAACTTTTCAGACCCTCTTGAAAAAATACAGAGTGAGACATAAGGTTGCTACACCTTATCACCCTCAAACTAGTGGCCAAGTTGAGGTTTCTAATAGGGAGATTAAAAACATTCTTCAGAAGGTGGTTAATACTTCCTGTAAGGATTGGTCTATTAAATTAGACGATTCCTTATGGGCGTATCGAACCGCTTACAAAACTCCCATTGGAACCACACCTTTTAAACTAGTTTATGGGAAACTGTGTCATTTACCTGTTGAATTGGAATATAAGTCATTTTGGGCTATAAAAATGCTTAACTTTGATATGAAGCTTGCAGGTGAACACAGGTTGCTGGAGTTGAACGAGCTTGAGGAGCTCCGGTTGAATGCTTATGAAAATGCCAAGATCTACAAGGAAAAAACTAAAAAATGGCATGATCGTCACATCCTCAGGAGATCCTTTAACCCTGGTGATATGGTGTTACTTTTCAACTCCCGATTGAAGCTATTCCCTGGTAAATTGAGGTCCCGGTGGTCGGGACCATTTCAGGTAACTAAGGTATATCCTTTTGGAGCTATTGAGTTATGGAGCGATAAGTCTGGTTCATTTAAAGTAAATGGACAAAGGCTTAAGCACTACTTGATAGGAGAACCCATCCAACAAGCAAGTGCTTTGGACTTGCTTGATGGAGTGGATTCTTGATTCTAAAGAATGCCAAGCGTCCGGCTGAAGACATTAAACTTAGCACTTATGGGGAGGTAACCCCCATTTATCATTCTTTAAACATTTTTCTTGTAGTATGTATGTATATAAAAAAAAAGAAGAAGAAGAAAGTTTGTTTGTTTATTTCATTTATAAGTCCAATGTAAATTGTTGCATGTTCATTGTTTGTTAATTTTGCATTGCATGGGTTTTGTTTTGTTTTGTACATATTTCTTATGATTGAAGGCAACATGTGTTTCCATGGGATAAGATGAATCTAGTAAAGGTAAGTCATGGTGCATATTCAAGGAAATTTTGATTGAAAAATAGTGAGATCCACTGCCAGTGGGTTTTTCCTACTGCCAGTGGACTCCTCTGGCATGGAAAGGCTGTTAAAATTGATTTTGAAAAGTCCCCCAGGCAGTAAACTCCACTGGCCATGGATTTTTCCCACTGCCAGTGGGTTTCCATAAGGTTCCACGTGCAGAATTTAAACAAATTTTTGGGGTGTCGCAACCTGGATCGCGACGGCGCGGCGAAAAAGAAAAGAATGGGTGGAATGAAACAGGGAGTCGCCACCAACGTTTTTATTCATAGGAAAAACATTGGAAAAAACTAGGTTCAGTAAAGCACTGGTTAAAAATTGAGATTCAAGTTCGGGAGTCGGTTACGAGTAGGGAAGGTATTAGCACCCTACATCGCCTGTCCAAGACAGTACCAAGATTGAAAGCACAATATAAATAGCCTTAAATAAGACATGGTTTCTTCCCTTTTACTTTTATTTTGAAAATGATAGAGTGGAGTAGAGAACTGTACAGACATAGAATGTTGAAGTGAGGTCAATGGGACGTTTCGTCCGAATTAAGCTCGACTTCGATATGAGACAGAGAGGGTGAGAGAATGCTAATAAGACGTCACGTCTAAATTAACATCCTCGGGTAAAAAGGATAGGGATAGGAAAGAGATAAGCGGGACGTCTTGTCCTAAGTATCCCTTCCCTATGAATTGTAGCGAGGTTTGAACAAAACCAGGGGGAAATCAACAAGACGTCACGTCTAAATTGATTTTTCACGGAAACAAAAAAAAGTAACAACACGAAAGAAACACAAAAAGCAAGGAAATAAATCAGTAAAAGGAAATAAGAAAGGTGGGCCCGACAGGAGTTAAAGTCCTGCTCCTACGTATTCTTGAATTATCAAGAAATCAGGGTTACATAGTTCTGAGTTTTTCTTTTAAAAGATTGGGAAAATATTGGTGGGTATCATTTTGGTAAGGAACCCATACAAGACGAAGTTCTTCGCACGTGTACGGATCCTATAAAGATTGTGTAGACGGAAGTATTTTCCGTACGACACTGACTAAAAATGATTTGTTTCTTTTTTTTTTTGAATTTATCTAGATTTCAAAGAAAACACAAGAGACGTTTATTTCTTTTTCATTATTATTACAAAGTAAAAAGAAATTTAACTGAATGAACTTTAGGAAAGTAAACAAGTCCAAAAAATACAAACTCATCAGATGAACGTTTAAAAAAAAAACAAAAGGAAAGAACACAGAACAGAACTGGTGGTGAGGTTGTTAAGGGAACAGCTTACAGATGTTGACCGGTGTGGATTCTGCTGGTGTGGATATGGGGTTGAAGGACCGAACAGTGGTGAGGAAATTCAGGAAATGTTGGGAAGATATATCGGGTTTAGGAGGCTGGGACGGTGTGGTGTTCAAGGAGTATGGAGATGAATTGGGATGTGTTGGGATGGTATAGTTTAGGGAGTATTGGGGCGGTGTGGATTGGGAGGTGTTGGGACGGTATGGTTTTGGGGGTATTGGGGCGGTGTGGACTGGGAGGTATTGGGGCGGTGTGGACTGGGAGGTATTGGGGTGGTGTGGATTGGGAGGTATTGGGGCGGTATGGTTTTGGGGGTATTGGGGCGGTATGGATTGGGAGGTATTGGGGCGGTATGGTTTTGGGGGTATTGGGGCGGTATGGATTGGGAGGTATTGGGGCGGTGTGGTTTTGGGAGGTATTGGGGCGGTGTGGATTGGGAGGTATTGGGGCGGTATGGTTTTGGGGGTATTGGGGCGGTATGGTGTTTAGGAGTGAACTAGGACAGAACTGTGTGAAGGGAATGAATTCTTTAAGACTCTTAAAGCGAAATTTAGAAGTTTCCCCTCTTTCCAGCTCTGGACCGTGCCAAGAACTTACCAGCCAGCCCCTTGAAAATGCCACCCCCGTAGCTTCTTTGGCTGGGGTATTTATAAGGCTTAAAGGTATGGGTTGAGTGTTTGGGACAACCAGAGTTCCCACTCACCCATACGCATAGTGGTGCAACCCTGGCCACTATCTGTTTGTGGGGAGCAGGGTTTCAGTGGGGTATTTTTAATTGTCCACTTTCGCCTCCCTGTCTGCCATTCTTGGGGAGTGCGATTCCAGGTCATCATGCACAAATTTCTGACCTCGCCCATCTGTTGTCAAATTTGTGACATCGGTTAGCAAAGACATCGGTTGGACGGAGTCTCCATTGATCCGTTGGGGTGTTCTCAAGAACCTTTACCTATGTCTTCACACCGGTTGAGTCTTTCAATGTAATCACAGGGGCGATGTTCTCCCTCCTAGTCCGGATCTACTACCAGCCGGTGTGCCTATTTTTGATCTGAGATTCCTTTCCTTAGGGCCGGACTGGCCTGTTACTCCTTTGTCAAGCGCACGACATTGGTCCGGTGTTAATTTGGGCCTTGTCCAGTGTTGCCAGTTTTAAGGCCGGGTCCGGTGTTATAACAATTTAGGCCGGACTGAAAGAGGTGTTCACAGGGGCAATGTTCTCCCTCCTAGTCCGGATCTACTATCAGCCGGTGTGCCTATTTTTGACCTGAGTCCGCCCACGAGATCGTCGTTTCTTACTTGGGCCGGACTCACTCGTCTTTTTGTTGTCAGATCCGCGACATCGGCCATTAAGGGACTCCAAACAACTGGTCCGGTGTTCCCCCCTTTTGGAATTTAGACCGGTTATATTTCCATTTGGGACCGGTGTCTTTTCCATTTGGGTCGGACCGAAATAGGTGTTCACAGATGCCCCTCTTTACTCCTTTTTCACAAGAGAAATACGGAATCTTCGTATTTCCGAGGTGAAAAGGGAGTAAAGACATGAACACTGATGTAGGGGATAAATGGGACCCATCAACCGGACATCGTCCTTGCAAAGTATAGAACCTCGGATTAGTGCATCATGACCACCCCGCCCTTAACTTTTGTTCCCTTTTGAATGGCCGGTGTATTGTGCATGACATCGGCCTTAGCAACTTGAACCCTGGATCCAATTCTATCCGAGGTAGGTTTCATGATACCGTTTGTTACGCCCCAAAGTAGTAACCGGTGTAACCACTGGGACACCGTCCCTTGTGACCTAATTCACGGTACCTAGTTTACTCGATTTGAGGGTCATGACACCGCCCTTTAGACTACCACCCATGTCTTGGAATAGAGAGAACCTCATCCACCTAGTGTCAACATCGGACCTTTTTTTTTTTTTTTTTTTAGAAATAGACGAACAAAAAGTAAAGGGTGCCTGAAAAGGCGAACTGGAAAATGAAGGAGGCCTGAATAGGCAAACAGAAAAGAAAAAGAATGCCTGAATAGGCAAATGAAAAATAAAGGATGCCTGGATAGGCGGACGGAAAGTAAAGGATGCCTGAATAGGCGGACAGAAAGTAAATGAATGCCTGAATAGGCAAATGAGAAGTAAAAGGATGCCTGAATAGGCGGACAAACAGTAAAGGGATGCCTGAATAGGCGGACAAACAGTAAAGGGATGCCTGAATAGGCGGACAAACAGTAAAGGGATGCCTGAATAGGCGAACAAACAGTAAAGGGGTGCCTGAATAGGTGGACAAAAAGTAAAGAGGTGCCTGAATAGGCGAGCAGAAAGTAAATGGTGCCTGAATAGGCGGACTAAAAGTAAAAGACGCCTGAATAGGCGGATGAAAAGTAAAGGGATGCCTGAATAGGCAAACAGAAAGTAAAGAGTGCCTGAATAGGCGAACTGAAAGTAAAGGATGCCTGAATAGGCGGACAGGAAAGGAAAGGAATGCCTGAATAGGCGAATGAAAAATAAAGGATGCCTGAATAGGCAAACGAAAAGTAAATGGCCTGAATAGGCGACTGGAAGGTAAATGGATGCCTGAATAGGCGGACAGAAAATGAAGGATGCCTTGATAGGCGGCTGGAAGATAAAGGATGCCTTGATAGGCGGCTGGGAAATAAAGGATGCCTTGATAGGCTGCTGGAAGATAAAGGATGCCTTGATAGGCGGCTGGAAAATAAAGGATGCCTTGATAGGCGGCTGGAAAATAAAGGATGCCTTGATAGGCGGCTGGGAAATAAAGGATGCCTTGATAGGCGGCTGGAAGCTAAAGTGTGGGATTGACCCTCGGTCGATGGCAAATACGGAGATTGGGGGAGCTAACAGGACGTCTCGTCCGAATTAACTCACTGTTGGCAGGAAATGTAAAGGTTGGGGAGCTAACGGGACGTCTCGTCCGAATTAACTCACTGGACCTAAAGGCTCGGGGTGATGCCCCAGTTTGACATGATTGAAGGTCCTTGGGGAATTGCCCCTTGACTGGAACAGAAGAAACCTGGGGAGATGCCCCAGTTTGAGATGATTTAAAGGAATCTTGGGGAATTGTCCCTAGACTAAAATAGAAGAAATCTGGGGGAGATGCCCCAGTTAGGAAGATTGAAGGAATCTCAGGGTACTGCTTCTTGACTAGAATAGAAGAAATCTGGGGAGATGCCCCAGTTTGAGATGTTTTGAAGAAAATGTAGTTCCATTGGGGAAGAATTTGGGTGATTTGAGATACTGCTCTTTGATGGAGAATGTAAAGTTTGGGATTCATTTGAGGAAGAGATCTTGAGAAGCGCCAACTTTGGCGATTGATTTCACTAGGGATGAGAATTTGAGAGGTGCTGATTTTGGAGTTGAGTGGGAGTCTTTGAAGATTGCCAACTTTGGCGAAAGAGGTTTAGAACGGTGCCTGCTTTGGAGATTGAAGATGAGACTTTGAGAAGTGTCAACTTTGGCGATCTAAGGATAGAGTTCCGAGAAGTGCCAACTTTGGCGAAGAAGGTTCCACTGGGGGATGAGAATTTGAGAGATGTTGACTTTGGAGTTGAGCGAGAGACTTTAAAGATGCCTGCTTAGGCGATGGAAGAAGAAAACATTAAAAGGTGTCAACTTTGGCGATTTAGGGAAGGAGTTCTGAGGCAATTCGAGGAGGGGACTTGAAGGACTTGATTGAGGTGTTAATGCCTGGCATGACTGTCTGTGAGATAACCTACATAAAAATGGTAAGTAGTGCAAAGATAAGTTCAAAAACCGGGTAGGTCCTGTGAAACCGCGGCCCTTAGGACAACTCATGGACAGAGGAGAATGCAAGAGGCGATCATAGCTTTGAAGCGCATGTCTGGCTGAGTCTTCATGATGATTGTCTAAGACGAGGTCGAGTAGTGGGAGCGTCTCGTTCCTCACGACTTTAAATGTTCACCCTTCTTTCATTTTATTTTTATAAAAAACACAATGTTTTATCAGATCAATGCAATTTATAACACGTATCGAAAAAGGATGAACTTTATTCATGTATGTCAAACAATATACAGAGAATGGACAATAGGGAAAACAGATGGGATGAAATGAAGTCACATAGGACAGGTCAAGGCCAGAAAGTTCAAGGATCCTCCAGTGAATTCCTGAGACTAGTGAGAACCTTAATCCTGCGTCACGACCTCAAGTACATCGTTCAACTCTACCTTTGAGAGGGTAGTTCGACCATGGTCCACATGCCCCCAGTTTATGCATTTTGCATGGGAAATTTTACTTACTCTGCCGAAATCTTGACCCTAATTTTACCTGAGCCACCTTTTCAGGTTTTCGACTCACTGGGTTGCTCTAACTTTTGCCTAGGCCGCCCTTTCAGGTTTTCAACCTAGCAAGCTTTTTTCTTGTGTTTTTCTCTTCTTTTTATTTTTGGCTGCTTCCTTTACAGTAAAAGGTTGAAACTGATCACACTCCAGCCGAGTCTGCCTAACCTTTTCCAAATTTAGTTTGGATCCTTTGGGGAACTGATGTCATCTTAAATAGGAGACTCTACTCCTATGCCATGTACCCAAGGAAATATTGGTGAGTCTTTTGCCATCAATGAGAGAATTACTCTGAGTCATCATTTTGGCCCTTTTTTTCTTTTTTCTTTTCTTTTTTTTTTGATTTCATTTTTTGGATTTTTCATTTTTTTTTCATTTTTTTGTTTGCCACCCTTTTTTGTTTTTTATGCCCTTGATGATGCAATAACTCAATCTGATAGACTATTTCCTTGGTTACATGAGCATGAGGAATAGCGTACCTTTTGAGGTGTTGATGATGATAAGAATACAAGTTCTTGGTCTAGTGACATTTATTCCCCCAATACAGAAAATGACAGCTTGCTTGATGATCTGGACGTAACCAGCTTTCCCTGCTTGGTATGTGCATTGGACTTCGAGCTTGGCTCTATTTTTTTCATTTTTTTGTATTATTTGTTTTTTTTGTTCTTTTTTTTTTATTTTTGTTTTTGTTTTTGTTTTTGTTTTTGTTTTTGTTTTTTTTTTTTGGCAAAGTCTTCCTCAGTTGTGTCTACATTTATAGACATAAGCGATTTCCCCCCTATTCAACTATTGAGGTTTCCTTAAATGACTAGCCTACCACTTGTCCAATTCGGGACTTGCCCATATTGTTATTCTATGCCTTCTGATAGGTTGCCCCCGTGATTCCTTCAATTGTTCTTGACTTAGGGGTATACCCATATTGATCCTCTTGTTCTAACAATCTTGTAAACTTGGATAGTGGCTCGTAGGTTCCCCTACCTCCTTCATCAGCACAATCGACCGGGTAGTTGAGGTCGTAAAACAGGATTGTGATTTCATTAGTCTCAAGAGGATCTTTTTTGGATCTGTAATTTTAGCGCTTTGTGGCAAGAAATAAAAAATGGAGAGGAAAAAAAAGAACAAACAAATAAAGACAATGGATGAAAGCAAGGATAAAGGAATGAGAAAAATCTTTTTAGAATTTCGATACACATTTATTGATTGACTGGTAAAACAAGTTTTTTCGCCTTTATTACATGGAAAGTCCCAAAGCCTTAGGTATAGCAGAGGGATAAACAAAACACTAAGGCAAATGATAAATTAATTTGGTGAACCATTTTAAAATCGTGGGGAATTTGACAGCTTCCCAGTCATTGAGCTCTCGGCCCGGCGGGCAAGCGGCCACCCAAATCAGCATTATCATCAAAAACCATTTCCAACCTCTGTCACCACGGCATTAACTCCCGAACCTTCGTGATTAGGCAGGGGATTTACGGTCACATTAGGGCTTCCTTCTTGAAAACTAATCCACTCGGCTTTGATCAAATCTCTCACTTTATATTTCAAAGCCATACAATTTTCTGTGGAGTGCCCTGGCGCCCCTGCATGGTAATCACAATGAGCATTCGGGTCATACCCCCTTGGGTAAGGAGGTTGCAACGGCCTCATGGGGCATGGAGCTATCATTCCCCTCTCAACGAGGACTGGAAAAAGTTTCGCATATGTTATGGGAATTGGATCGAACTGCGCAGGGGCGCGCTCGTTGTTGGGATTCCTTGGGTTCTGATTATAGTTGGGTGGTCGAGCTACTTACTGCGGGTGATGGTATGGCATGGGTTGCGGTATTGGAGCTCTTACTATAGGTGGGCGGAAGTGAGGAGTATGAGCTATCGGGCCATAAGTAGCTGCGGCCATATAAGGATTGGGAGCTTGAATCATGGTAGGAGTGAATGGTCTCGGCAGAACCGTCTTTTGATTAGAAGAGATGGAATTAGTTTCTCCGTCCCTTCTCCCAGGTGCCGGCTTCCTCATCATGTTTGCCCCAGATGAACCCTGAGTGATCTTACCCGTTCGTATTCCACTCTCCACTCTTTCCCCAATAGTCACGATGTCAGAGAAATTGGCTGAAACACTACCAATCATCTTGCCGTAGAAAGGTGATGGGAGTGTGTCGATAAACATTGCGACTATTTCTTTTTCCAACAATGGGGGATCAACTTGCGCCGCTGTTTCTCTCCATCGTTGGGCACACTCCTTAAACGTTTCATTGTCCCTCTTCACCATATTTTGTAAATGAACCCTGTTGGGTGCCATATCCATGTTATACTTGTATTGTCTAAGGAAGGCATCAGCCAGGTCCTTCCAACAATGGATATGGTTCCGATCAAGGTGAGCATACCATGTAAAAGCAGCTCCTGCTAGACTATCTTGGAAGCAGTGGATCAATAGTTGGTCATTAGAAGAGTAAGATGCCATCTTTCGACAGTACATCGTGAGATGATTCTTAGGACAAGTCATTCCCCGATACTTGTCAAAGTCTGGCATCTTGAATTTGGGTGGGAGAACAACATCTGTGACTAAACATAGCTCCGAAGCATCTATTAGTCCAAAACCTTCGGCGCCTTCCATCATTCTTAAACGCTCTTCTAAGATCTCTATCCTTTCCTTTCGAGGAGCCACGACCGCGCGGGCTGTTTCTTGGAGGTTGGTCCCATAGGGGGTTTCGTATCCATACGGATAGCCGAATGACTGGTTGTACGGAGGCAACACATGGGACTGGTTTACTAGGCCTGTATTTGGTGAGGGACCTTGAGGATGGGCCACAGCATAAGTCGGCTGGGTTATCTGGGCTTGTGTATTTTGGGCTTGGGCGTTGGAGGTTGGCTGGGCCATCGGGGCTTGTGTGTTTTGGATTTGGTGGGTTTGTGGGTCATGGACCTGTGTGTTTTGGGCCTGGTGAGCTTGTAGGTCATGGGTTTGCGTGTTTTGGGTTTGGTGGAGTGGTGGCATGTTTGGTTGTGTGGGGTATGAAGCATGAGGATTTACCGCTTGCTGGTTGTGGGCGTCTTGTTGGTTGGCGAGCGGGGGATAGTACCCCGGGGGTAGGCCATAAAGTGGAAAAGGTACTGGGTTGCCGTCTAGACCAACAAATGTATGTTGTGCGTAAGACTGGCCGTAAGATGGCTGGGCCTCAATGGCAGGGTTCGGTCTCCCGACATGAATAGTGAGAGGGGGTGTCATTGTGTTAGGGAGTTGGGTTCTTGCTGGGTCAGAACCAAGGGGAGGTGGCGCGGTGGCATGCTGCTGTTGGGCATCCTCAATACCCGCAGAGGAGCCTCCTTTGGTAAGTTTCTTTTCTAAGAGTTTAGTTAACTCCGCGACTCGCTCTTTCAGCTGATCGAACTCGGTTCTAAAGTTTCCTTCAACAGCTTCTGCCTCAGCCATGAGTTTCTTTTGGAGTCGGGTCTGGTAAGGATGCCCACCCGTGACGTTGGTGTCTTTTTTTTTGTTTTTTTTTTTAAAAAAAAGAAGAAAAAATGTTAGGTGGAAATAGAAAGAAGGAAAATGTTATGGGAAACAATCACAGACTTTGGCAAGTATCCTTTGACCATGCCTTAGAACTTATCATTCAAAAGTACTAGGTATGGTAATCATAGAAATTAATATGGGATAATTGTGAAGACAGAAGAAATCTTTCATCCTGAGGCGAGAGCCTCTAGCTCAGACATCTTCTTTGGGCAATTACAGTCCTTATTTTTTTAAGTTTAATCCCATGTCAATTTCCATAGATACTCAAAGGGTACACGACCAAAAGAGGATTATCTATTCGCCCGAAGAATACTGTGTATTTCAAAACGAGTCATTATTCCAATAACTCAATAAATCTGCGGGTGGTAGATAATCCATTTTCTTGGATAAAAGGGGAAAGCAAAAATGATGTAAGGTAAAGTAAAGTTTGCCCTTTTGTGGCCTAGGTCGGGTTTTGTTGAAAGTTTTCTCTAGGCCCTATTGTAACGTCCTAAATTATTTTTACATTTATTTTTATTCAAACGATTACATTTTACAATAAATTTTTCCTTTTCCTTGAAAATTTATCGATATTTAGAGAAAAACAATTTAATATGAACACAACGGATGAGAGAAAGGAAATCAGGGCGTCTCGCTTACGCGAGGCCCCTACTCGTCTAAGCGAGATTCCGGACTCTCACTTAGACGAGGTGCTATTCGTTGAACGAACACCTTTCACACATCGGAATATACAAACATACAACCGGTCTCACAAAACTTCACTCTAAAAATGGTTCTGTGAACCCAAAGAGTTACCATGAAAACAAATGCAAATAACAGTGATATATTTTAAAATATAGTTTTACATATGATCCGGTCTTAATTAAACACAACAGTAATTATAATAAGAAGTATTTTTATACACAAATAATACTCTATAAAGAGTCACTCAAATTCATCCGGACCCTCACACCGTTCTCCCCCTTGGCCCAGCTCCACGGCTTCTTCCCCCTCCCTGCCTCTGGTTACTAAAAAAAAATATGCAAGGGTGAGTGTTTGGCATAATAATTAATTTAGAACGGATCTTAACAAATACACATGCATATCTATACATACACATCAAGCATTACCCATAAATAAACATACCGAAACATAGAGTATTTCATGCAGTAACTGTATTAAACCAACTACACAATCCCATCACATTCATCACATTCATTACATGCATCACGATCACAACTGACTCTTATATGATCTGACTCCTAGTATCCGGATACTAAAGGATTGGCCTTCAGCTGGGGGTCCTACTTGACACCCCGTGAACCCTGCTTGGTTCACTGAGTCCTGCTTGACTCTCCACCTCGACCACTGGGTCCTACTTGACCACTGGGTAGCTCAACTGGGCACGAAAACCACGGGAGCCGGAAATGAGGGGCTATCATATACCGTCGGCCATCCCATACCACATAATCATTCAACAATTAACCTTTTATAATGATATCAATTTTCTTATCCCTCGGGTAGCCTGCTTGCTAACCCGGAGTCGCATAACACTGATCATTTCACATTAGATATCAATTTTCTCATCCTTCGGGTAGCCTGCTTGCTAACCCGGAGTCGCATAACACTGATTACGTCAATATTAAATATTTCAAGATCATGCATGATAACTCAACCACACACCCAATTCTCAACTCATTAATGTACACTATCACACATGCACATGTATAAACACACACCACGTTTAGTAACATTTTCCTTAACCCGTTTACGCAACCCAAGGACCTGAATTAGAAGCGAGTCCTATTCTAATTAATTATAACCCGAACACCCCCCTTACTCTAATTCCACGCTTTGATGATCTGTTCTTTGTGTCGATTCTTTCCTCCGAGCACTGGTTTCACAGTCTCAACTCCTTCACTCAGTCTTCCGCTGTTTAGCCTACTACCTACGAATCATAAAGTATAGCTTATCACCTCCACACCCCTAGTTCATGGACAACATCTGGACTCACACTCACCAGAGGAGTGGAGAACAGCCACGAATATAGCCATGCATGGCCCTTAACAGCTAAAGAATAAAAGAAATAAGGGAATCATAATTGGAACGGATCAGTAGACTCACCTTGAAGTCTCGATCACAGGAATGGGGTTAAATTGAAGTTCAGACAGAAATGGAGTCTCACTCCAGTGCATGCAGATCAGCGTTAAGAGAGAAGAGAAAAACAGAAGAGAAGGAACAAACTGATAGCAAAGGTAACTTGTGAATAATCCAGAGGGAAGGAAGAGAATCTTCTTATATATATATGGCTCATGGCAAGATCGTCTTTTCATTTATTTTATTTGTATTCTTACTAAATTTAATCAATTTCACTATTTTAAAATATTGCATAGTTATCAAATCAATTACACGTGTCTATCCCCCCAACGTCTAAGTAGTCACAATCCTCAAATAATTCGCAAGAGTATAGGCCCGATACAAATATCGGCCCCGCCGTCCTAACTTAATGTTTATACCTCGGAAATCCGAGCTACAACCTGAAAGGTCGGATATATCATCCGCTCTCGACTCTTTGTCACACACACCCGTTGTTTCAGTTAGTATGAGGTTGATCCGGGCTACGACACCGTGTGAGGCGCTCTCCTCACAATGGTTGGACTAGACCGCCTAGCCCTGCCCGCTCTTCCTTACTCATCCGATCTTCAGCTCTGCCTGTCCGCGCTTCTGAGACCGATCTCGACACCTGCTCAAACAGAATAAATACTAAATAGAATTTCTAAACATTCACTAACATTTCCCATTCCATAATTTTCATTAAAACATCAGGGATGTTACACTCACCCCCCCTAAAAGGAGATTTCGTCCCCAAAATCAGTGTCCCGGTTGAAAAAGATGAGGGTACATCCGCCTCATATCGGATTCTAACTCCCAAGTGTAGTTCATCCAATGTAAATTCTGCCACTTCACCTTCACCAGCGGTACCTCCTTGTTCCTTAAACGTTTGGTTTGGTGCTCTTCAATGCTAACCGGTACAGCCTCCACTGTCAGGTTTTTCTTCACTTTAATGGAATCACTCGGTACAATCATTGTATCACACAGAATGTAGGCTCGAAGTTGTGATACGTGGAACACGTTGTGGATGTTAGTCAATGATTGGGGAAGATCCAGCCGATATGCGACTTCACCAATCCGCTCTAGTATTTGGTATGGTCCAATATACTTCGGATTAAGCTTTTGACTCTTCAAAATTCGACCTACACCCTTGGTTGGTGAAATTCTTAGGAACACCCAATCACCCACTTGGAATTCAAGGGGTCTATGCCGATTGTCATAATAGCTCTTTTGCCGGTCTTAAGCAATTTTTATCTTCTCTCGGATTAAAGTGATTTGTTCGTTCATCTCTTGAATCATCTCAGGCCCCAGATGAAGGGCATTGCCGTTCTCATTCCAACATAATGGGGTACGACATTTCCGACCATAAAGAGCTTCGTATGGAGCCATCCCAATGCTGCTATGGTAACTGTTATTATATGCAAATTCCACCAAGGGCAAGTATTTCTCCCATGATCCGCCCTGCTCCAGCACACATGCTCTTAACATATCTTCAAGAGTCTGTATAGTCCGTTCTGATTGACCATCGGTTTGGGGATGGTAAGCCGAACTCAATTTAAGCTCAGTACCCAATTATTGTTGCAAACTCCCCTAAAACCTTGAAGTAAATCGGGGATCCCGATCGGAGATAATGCTTGAGGGCACACCATGCAGTCGTACGACCTTAGCAATGTACAACTTAGCTAATCGATCTAACGACCACTTCATATTTATTGCCAGGAAATGCGCACATTTAGTTAGTCGATCAACAATTACCCAAATCGTGTTGTATCCGGTTTGAGTACGAGGTAGTCCGGACACGAAGTCCATGGTGATACTTTGCCACTTCCAGATCGGAATTTCTGGAGGTTGAAGCAAACCTGGAGGTCGTTGGTGCTCAACCTTGCACTTCTGGCATATTATACAGGATTTTACATACTCGATTATTGCCTTCTTCATGTTTGGCCACCAGAATTCCTTCTTTAAGTCATGATACATTTTCGTCACTCCTGGATGTATACTCAGAGAGCTCTTGTGTGCTTCTGTTAACACCGCCTGCCTGAAGCCTCCATGTGCAGGCACCACAACTCGATTCCTGAATCTCCATACGCCATCCTCACCTCGAGTTATCTCCTTATTTTTACCTTGGGCCTGACTGTCGATCAACTTTAGTAACTCTTCATCGTCTTTCTGCGCGGCCATTACAGACTCCAGAAATTCATTGGAGATTTTTAACATTCCAATCGTCATTCGTTTTGGCGCACTCATGACCACTCCAATATTCATATCCCTAAAGCTTTCTAGCAATTCTTGTTCTCTGCCCATTAAGTAAGCCACGTGTAATACCTTCCTGCTTAGTGCATCTACCACAACATTTGCTTTGCCCGGGTGATACTTCAAGTCGAAGTCATAATCTTTCAAATACTCCATCCATCTCCTCTGTCTCATATTTAGCTCCTTTTAATCAAATAAATACTTTAAACTCTTGTGGTCGCTGAATACTAAAAAGCGAGCTCCATACAGGTAATGGCGCTAAATCTTCAGTGCGTACACTACTGCTGCGAGTTCCAGGTCATGGGTCGGGTAATTCTCCTCATGTGGCCTCAATTGTCTTGAAGCATAGGCAATTGCTCGATCTGATTGCATCAACACACACCTCAATCCAAATTTGGATGTATCACAATATACTTCAAATTCTTTGGTCACATCGGGCAGTGTAAGCATGGGCGCAGTAGTTAAACACTGCTTCAAAGTTTGGAAACTTAATTCACATTTCTCCGACCACACGAAAGAGTTTCCTTTCCTTGTAAATCGAGTCAGAGGGAGTGCTATCCGAGAAAATCCTTCAATGAAGCGTCGATAGTATCCAGCTAATCCAAGGAAACTCCGGATTTCAGTTACTGACTTCGGTGTTTCCCAAGTCATAACCGCCTCAGTTTTTGTCGGATCAACTGAGACTCCCTCCTGGGAAATCACATGCCCCAAGAATTGTACACTACTCTTCCAGAACTCACACTTAGATAATTTAGCGTACAACTTCTTCTCGCGGAGTGCTTGTAAAACAAGTCGAAGATGTTGAGCATGCTCCTCGTCCGACCTCGAGTATACCAAAATATCATCAATGAATACAACCACAAACTGATCCAAGTACGGTTGAAAGGTCCGATTCATATAATCCATAAAAATGGCAGGAGCGTTTGTCACTCCAAAGGGCATTACTACGTACTCGAAGTGCCCATAACGAGTCCGGAATGCTGTCTTTGGGATATCCTCTGACCCCACTCGGATTTGGTGGTATCCCGACCTCAAGTCAATCTTAGAGAACACAGCGGCGCCTCGCAACTGGTCCAGTAAATCATCAATCCGGGGTAGTGGATATTTATTTTTGATGGTCAGTTTGTTCAGCTGTCGGTAATCAATGCACATTCGCATACTACCGTCCTTCTTCTTTACCAATAACACCGGAGCGCCCCAAGGTGAGGCACTAGATCGGATAAAGCCCTTTTCTAGTAATTCGTTCACTTGTTTCTTCACTTTGGTTAATTCCACCGAAGACATTCTATATGGCGCTCGGGACACCGGTTCTGCCCCGGGAATCAAGTTGATAGAGAAATCAATCTCTCGACTGGGAGGTAGCTCCGGAATTTCTTCCGGAAAAATGTCAGGAAATTCACAAACAATCGGAATATCACCTAGCAGGAGGTTATGTCGACCCTCCGAAGCGAATAAAACAACATACATGGTTAGGACATCGCTCACCCCGTTCTTCACATCAAGTTCCTGGGAGAAAACAATATTCTTCCGATAACAGTCGACCAACACATGATTAGCAGCAAGCCAATCAAGACCTAGAATAACGTCTAAGTCCTTCAATGGCATACAGATAAGATTTACTCGAAAAGTACGGTCTTCGATTTGCATCGGTAGTTCCCTACACACTGTAGTTACACGGAAGGTAGAACCAGTTGGAGTGGAAACAATAAGAGCGTTCTCCATTAAACTGATTGGCAGACCAAGCCGTCGCACACAGCTTTCTGAAATAAAGGAATGGGTGGCACCTGAATCATAAATCACATCAACCAGATAACCACAGATGAGGCACTTACCCTGCACCAGATTGTCGTTCCTCGTAGCTTCTGAAGCATCAAACGCAAATACATGCCCAGTCATGGCGTTCTGGGCACCGCTAGATTGGGCGTCATATCTCCCCGCTTGTGGGTTCCCTCTACCAGCTCCATTCCGACCTCCTCTCATGAAGTTGGAACCCCGGTTCCCAGAAGAGTTAGTTCGGTTATCCGTCCTGCCCTGCTGCTGCCTCTGAGGGCAATCGGGCCTAAGGTGCCCTGGTCGTCCGCACTGGAAGCACACAATCTGATTAGCTTGGCAATGTTTGGTAATGTGTCCTTCTTGACCACAGTTGTAGCATGTACGATTCCCAGGGGATTACCCGATCGACCAGTGGAACCACGGCCAGAGGAGGATGAGGAGGTAGCAGAAGACTTGCCGCCCCGAAAGAATTGACCCATCCTCTTGAAGCTGAATCCTTTTGCCTTCAATGGCTTTTTATCTCTTGGCTGAGACATCCTTTGCAACTGCACTTCTTCTGTCAGCCTTGCTTTGTTCACCAAGGTCGGATAGTCCTTGATCTCCATCGGTACGATTACACTACGGAGCTCAATCCGTAGTCCAGCTTCGTATTTGGCACATTTGCTGCCTTCAGTCCCTTCTAACGAGAAAGGGTGGTAAAAATCACACAGCTCATCAAACTTGCTGGTGTACTCAGCTACAGACATCCGGTCTTGCTCTAACTTCAGGAATTCCATTTCTTTCCGGATTTTGTAGTTGTCTGGGAAGTATTTAACAAGGAACCTCCTTCGAAAATTTGCCCATACCAACGGCTCATTAGTTGCGTTCATCTGCACCTTCATACGGGACCACCATACTCTAGCCTCATCTTTCAATTAATATGTGGCAAATAAAACCTTTTGCTCCTCAGAACACTTAAAATATTCAAAAACTTGCTCGATATCCCTAATCCAGATATATGCCCTATCGTAGTCGTGTCCCCCCTTGTAAGTCGGAGGATTCCTTTTCAGGAATTTATCCCGGTCCTACTCATCAGCTGAGTAAATCTAGAGAAGAAATCATCTTCTCCCCCAGAACTAGTCTCTCCGGCCATTGTAATTCTACAATGAGCAAACACATCACCATTAATAACCAAGATTAGTCAGGGGATTGTAAACTTACCTTATATTCATAGAATACTACGCCAGTGGAGTGCCAAGGGAACGGTGCCAGACCACACGTAATCTCAACACAACAAAATACAATCAACTTTCATAAATTATCACAATCATTAGATCGGCCCATACACCGGCTCTAAAAAGAACCGCTCTGATACCAAGTGTAACGTCCTAAATTATTTTTACATTTATTTTTATTCAAACGATTACATTTTACAATAAATTTTTCCTTTTCCTTGAAAATTTATCGATATTTAGAGAAAAACAATTTAATATGAACACAACAGATGAGAGAAAGGAAATCAGGGCGTCTCGCTTACGCGAGGCCCCTACTCGTCTAAGCGAGATTCCAGACTCTCATTTAGACGAGGTGCTGTTCGTTGAACGAACACCTTTCGCACATCGGAATATACAAACATACAACCGGTCTCACAAAACTTCACTCTAAAAATGGTTCTGTGAACCCAAAGAGTTACCATGAAAACAAATACAAATAACAGTGATATATTTTAAAATATAGTTTTACATATGATCCGGTCTTAATTAAACACAACAGTAATTATAATAAGAAGTATTTTTATACACAAATAATACTCTATAAAGAGTCACTCAAATTCATCTGGACCCTGGCACCGTTCTCCCCCTTGGCCCAGCTCCACGGCTTCTTCCCCCTCCCTGCCTCTGGTTACTAAAAAAAAATATGCAAGGGTGAGTGTTTGGCATAATAATTAATTTAGAACGGATCTTAACAAATACACATGCATATCTATACATACACATCAAGCATTACCCATAAATAAACATACCGAAACATAGAGTATTTCATGCAGTAACTGTATTAAACCAACTACACAATCCCATCACATTCATCACATTCATTACATGCATCACGATCACAACTGACTCTCATATGATCTGACTCCTAGTATCCGGATACTAAAGGATTGGCCTTCAGCTGGGGGTCCTACTTGACACCCCGTGAACCCTGCTTGGTTCACTGAGTCCTGCTTGACTCTCCACCTCGACCACTGGGTCCTACTTGACCACTGGGTAGCTCAACTGGGCACGAAAACCACGGGAGCTGGAAATGAGGGGCTATCATATACCGTCGGCCATCCCATACCACATAATCATTCAACAATTTACCTTTCATAATGATATCAATTTTCTCATCCCTCGGGTAGCCTGCTTGCTAACCCGGAGTCGCATAACACTGATTACGTCAATATTAAATATTTCAAGATCATGCATGATAACTCAACCACACACCCAATTCTCAACTCATCAATGTACACTATCACACATGCACAAGTATAAACACACACCACGTTTAGTAACATTTTCCTTAACCCGTTTACGCAACCCAAGGACCTGAATTAGAAGCGAGTCCTATTCTAATTAATTATAACCCGAACACCCCCCTTACTCTGATTCCATGCTTTGATGATCTGTTCTTTGTGTCGATTCTTTCCTCCGAGCACTGGTTTCGCAGTCTCAACTCCTTCACTCAATCTTCCGCTGTTTAGCCTACTACCTATGAATCATAAAGTATAGCTCATCACCTCCACGCCCATAATTCATGGACAACATCTGGACTCACACTCACCAGAGGAGTGGAGAACAGCCACGAATATAGCCATGCATGGCCCTTAACAGCTAAAGAATAAAAGAAATAAGGGAATCATAATTAGAACGGATCAGTAGACTCACCTTGAAGTCTCGATCACAGGAATGAGGTTAAATTGAAGTTCAGACACAAATGGAGTCTCACTCCAGTGCATACAGATCAGCGTTAAGAGAGAAGAGAAAAACGGAAGAGAAGGAACAAACTGATAGCAAAGGTAACTTGTGAATAATCCAGAGGGAAGGAAGAGAATCTTCTTATATATATATGGCTCATGGCAAGATCGTCTTTTCCTTTATTTTATTTGTATTCTTACTAAATTTAATCAATTTCACTATTTTAAAATATTGCATAGTTATCAAATCAATTACATGTGTCTATCCCCCCAACGTCTAAGTAGTCACAATCCTCAAATAATTCGCAAGAGTATAGGCCCGATATAAATATCGGCCCCGCCGTCCTAACTTAATGTTTATACCTCGGAAATCCGAGCTACAACCTGAGAGGTCAGATATATCATCCGCTCTCGACTCTTTGTCACACACACCCGTTGTTTCAGTTAGTATGAGGTTGATCCGGGCTACGACACCGTGTGAGGCGCTCTCCTCACAACGGTTGGACCAGACCGCCTAGCCCTGCCCGCTCTTCCTTACTCATCCGATCTTCAGCTTTGCCTGTCCGCGCTTCTGAGACAGATCTCGACACTGGCTCAAACATAATAAATACTAAATAGAATTTCTAAACATTCACTAACATTTCCTATTCCATAATTTTCATTAAAACATCAGGGATGTTACACCTATGGTTTGTCTAAAAGTGACTCTTCACACCAGGTGGCTTATTCTAGACTTCTAGAAGGTCACCAGAGCCAAGATCCTACCCATGACAGGGACGCAACAGTGGGGAACCACTAGGTGCGTATATCATGAGAGGTCGAACTCTGGTTGAGGTTCTCACGAACACTGGATAGGAAGTACATCCCATACGATTCCGTTACCAACCTCTCCTAACTTAAGCTTCATTTGGGGCCCGGGTATAGGGCGCCACTAATAAGTGTGTGCGAGTAATTTGTGAGTGTAGTGTGTGGAAGGGCAGTCCATACCTTTTACCTTACCCCATTCTGCACAAAGAACAAACACAGAACAAATATACAAAGTCGTCTACCCTAGATTTCAATAATTACGGGAAAGTAACATGGTCCTCCACCCTAGGGTTCAACAAGCATGCAAACATAGATAATGAAACAAATAACAAGATACGATTAAAACAAGAACAAACTTTCACAACAATTAACAGAAAATAAAATAAGAGGGAAGAAATCCAAGCTTAAAAAGGCTATATAAAAAGAACATGCGCTTTCAAACAAACTGGCCTGACTCTCTTAAGTGTCCCCAGTGGAGTCGCCATCTGTCGCAACCTGGATCGCGACGGCGTGGAGAAAAAGAAAAGAATGGGTGGAATGAAACAGGGAGTCGCCACCAACGTTTTTATTCATAGGAAAAACATTGGAAAAAACTAGGTTCAGTAAAGCACTGGTTAAAAATTGAGATTCAAGTTCGGGAGTCGGTTACGAGTAGGGAAGGTATTAGCACCCTACATCGGCTGTCCAAGACAGTACCAAGATTGAAAGCACAATATAAATAGCCTTAAATAAGACATGGTTTCTTCCCTTTTACTTTTATTTTGAAAATGATAGAGTGGAGTAGAGAACTGTACAGACATAGAATGTTGAAGCGAGGTCAATGGGACGTTTCATCCGAATTAAGCTCGACTTCGATATGAGACAGAGAGGGTGAGAGAATGCTAATAAGACGTCACGTCTAAATTAACATCCTCGGGTAAAAAGGATAGGGATAGGAAAGAGATAAGCGGGACGTCTTGTCCTAAGTATCCCTTCCCTATGAATTGTAGCGAGGTTTGAACAAAACCAAGGGAAATCAACAAGACGTCACGTCTTAATTGATTTTTCATGGAAACAAAAAAAAGTAACAACACGAAAGAAACACAAAAAGCAAGGAAATAAATCAGTAAAAGGAAATAAGAAAGGTGGGCCCGACAGGAGTTAAAGTCCTGCTCCTACGTATTCTTGAATTATCAAGAAATCAGGGTTACGTAGTTCTGAGTTTTTCTTTTAAAAGATTGGGAAAATATTGGTGGGTATCATTTTGGTAAGGAACCCATACAAGACGAAGTTTTTCGCACGTGTACGGATCCTATAGAGATTGTGTAGACGGAAGTATTTTCCGTACGACACTGACTAAAAATGATTTATTTCTTTTTTTTTTGACTTTATCTAGATTTCAAAGAAAACACAAGAGACGTTTATTTCTTTTTCATTATTATTACAAAGTAAAAAGAAATTTAACTGAATGAACTTTAGGAAAGTAAACAAGTCCAAAAAATACAAACTCAGCAGATGAACGTTTAAAAAAAAATGAAAAGAAAGAATATAGAACAAAACTGGTGGTGAGGTTGTTGAGGGAACAGCTTACAGATGTTGACCGGTGTGGATTCTGTTGGTGTGGATATGGGGTTGAAGGACCGAACAGTGGTGAGGAAATTCAGGAAATGTTGGGAAGATATATCGGGTTTAGGAGGCTGGGACGGTGTGGTGTTCAAGGAGTATAGAGATGAATTGGGATGTGTTGGGACGGTATAGTTTAGGGAGTATTGGGGCGGTGTGGATTGGGAGGTGTTGGGACGGTATGGTTTTGGGGGTATTGGGGCGGTGTGGACTGGGAGGTATTGGGGCGGTGTGGACTGGGAGGTATTGGGGCGGTGTGGACTGGGAGGTATTGGGGCGGTATGGTTTTGGGAGGTATTGGGGCGGTATGGTTTTGGGGGTATTAGGGCGGTATGGATTGGGAGGTATTGGGGCGGTATGGTTTTGGGGGTATTGGGGCGGTATGGATTGGGAGGTATTGGGGCGGTGTGGTTTTGGGAGGTATTGGGGCGGTGTGGATTGGGAGGTATTGGGGCGGTATGGTTTTGGGGGTATTGGGGCGGTATGGTGTTTAGGAGTAAACTAGGACAGAACTGTGTGAAGGGAATGAATTCCTTAAGACTCTTAAAGCGAAATTTAGAAGTTTCCCCTCTTTTCAGCTCTAGACCGTGCCAAGAACTTACCAGCCAGCCCCTTGAAAATGCCACCCCCGTAGCTTCTTTGGCTGGGGTATTTATAAGGCTTAAAGGTATGGGTTGAGTGTTTGGGACAACCAGAGTTCCCACTCACCCATACGCATAGTGGTGCAACCCTGGCCACTATCTGTTTGTGGGGAGCAGGGTTTCAGTGGGGTATTTTTAATTGTCCACTTTCGCCTCCCTGTCTGCCATTCTTGGGGAGTGCGATTCCAGGTCATCATGCACAAATTTCTGACCTCGCCCATCTGTTGTCAAATTTGTGACATCGGTTAGCAAAGACATCGGTTGGACGGAGTCTCCATTGATCCGTTGGGGTGTTCTCAAGAACCTTTACCTATGTCTTCACACCGGTTAAGTCTTTCAATGTAATCACAGGGGCGATGTTCTCCCTCCTAGTCCGGATCTACTACCAGCCGGTGTGCCTATTTTTGATATGAGATTCCTTTCCTTAGGGCCGGACTGGCCTGTTACTCCTTTGTCAAGCGCACGACATTGGTCCGGTGTTAATTTGGGCCTTGTCCGGTGTTGCCAGTTTTAAGGCCGGGTCCGGTGTTATAACAATTTAGGCCGGACTGAAAGAGGTGTTCACAGGGGCAATGTTCTCCCTCCTAGTCCGGATCTACTATCAGCTGGTGTGCCTATTTTTGACCTGAGTCCGCCCACGAGATCGTCGTTTCTTACTTGGGCCGGACTCACTCGTCTTTTTGTTGTTAGATCCGCGAAATCGGCCATTAAGGGACTCCAAACAACTGGTCCGGTGTTCCCCCCTTTTGGAATTTGGACCGGTTATATTTCCATTTGGGACTGGTGTCTTTTCCATTTGGGTCGGACCGAAATAGGTGTTCACATGGGGGCTGGACTTGTGGGTTCCATGGGTCGTGGGTTTTTCCCACTGGCCGTGGGAACCCATCAGACCCAGCATGGTAAATACGAAATTTTTGGGGGGCTGGACCAGTGGGTTCCACGGGCCGTGGGAACCCATCAGGTTACGCGAGAAGAAAAATTTGATTTTGGGGGACTTGGGCAGAGGGTTCCACGGGCCGTGGGTTTTCCCACTGGCCGTGGGAACCCATCAGGTTTTATAAAAATGGCTCTTTTTATTTCAAACAACCCCACCTGTGTTTTTTTCCACTCAACGCATATCCTCTTGTGTGCTTCCTACTCCTTACTCTCTTTTCAAATATTGGTACAACTAAATTGCAATTAAAAACCCCATCCTTCATTATTCTTCCTCACATTACTTGTTTCAAATTTTATGCAAGTAAGTGTGATCTTATCATGTTTTAGTTTGGGGTTTTCCTTTGAAGTTCCTTGGGTTCTTTTCTTTTACCATAACTTTGATTGTTAAGTGATATCATTGTATGAAAAAGGTTTCTATATGCTTATGCTTGATTGTTATAGTGGCTAATTAGAATGGGTATTCTTCAAAAAAATCATCTTCATGCTTCATTATCCATTCTAGTTCTTCATTTGGGTTAAAACCCCTTTGATGTTTCCTCCATGATTTTGAATCCTTTTCATATAAGTGATTACTTGGTGCTTGCTTAGTTATGGATTAAAGTTGTTGTTCAAATTTGGTGACCCTTAGCATCTTCATTCATGGTTTTCTTAGTGTTACACTTGTTGCATACCAAGTGTTTGAATAAATGTCTAAACCAGAATTTTTGCTACTTGGTTGCATATTAATGTGTTTTGTGGTGACTTTCTTGGTGTCAAGCTTGTTGCCCACCAAGTGTTTGACAAATTTCCCAAACCAATCTTTTGTTTTTCCTTGTATATATTTTGATCCTTTTTGGGTTTTCCTATGCTTACCCATCCTGCCAATATCATGTTGTTGATTAAATTGACATCTATTGTGCAGAAATTTGAATTGGAATTTTAGGTGCCCAAAACCATGTCTTCGGGACGAACCAAGAATGTCTGCAAAAAGAGAAAAAACAAAGGTACGTCATCTAACTATTCTAGTATAGATAGTATTGAATGTACCTCTGATGAACAAAAGATGCGTTTATCTTCCTTGACCTCTAGGGAAATTATCCCCTCTAGGTTCTTTTGCAAGAAATCTTTATTGGAACTTGGGTTATATGATGACACCTTTAGATTGTGCAAGAATATAGGGTGGGAAGATTTTATTGAATTATATGAGCCTTGTTATGAACGCACCACATTAGAGTTTCTGAGTTCCATTGATATTAAGCCTTGTGATAATAAGTCGAATTGGGAAATTACCTTTAGGCTTAATAACAATACCTATAGGATGGATTTAGCTGAAATAGATACCATTTACGGTTTTCCTTCTGTCCCTGGAGATGGTCTTGATAAAGTAAACACTACACGTATCCCTAGGGATTTTAAGGCAAAATATTTCTGGTCTACCCTCTCTAAATCTAGGGATGATTATGACCCATCTTCTACTAAAGCCTCACTCATGCATCACCCTGTTTTTAGATACCTACAGAGATTTATGGCTCGGTCTATTTTTGGTCGATATGATAGTCCCAGAACTATTAGGGCCGCTAAACTTTATTTTCTGTATGCCATGATCAATAACATCCTGGTCCACTCTACAAAATGGCTTTTTAGCCAATTCGCCAGGGTAGGCAGAGCCACTACTGGAAAAATTGTTATTGCTGGTTATATTAATCCTCTTGCTAGGTATGTTGGGGTAGATTTACAGGAGGATAATTTACTTTGCCAACCCAAGCGGGTTGATATTGATGAGATGGTTCATATGGGTATGCTTGTATTAGAACATGAAATTCACTGTTTTGTTATTCCCGAATTTACTGTACCTCACCCCTTGCCTGACCCTCGATTTACTAGCCTGGAGGGCAAGACTTCCTTTCTGTTTTCAGGTACTGATGAGCGGGATGACTCCCTCTTGGACACAGAGATGCCTCTTCCTAAAGACCCTGCAGCTGGCCCGTCTCGATCCTCTTCCGATTCTGGATTTTCTATGGAAGGGATGTATTCCTTGTTGCAAGGAATATCTACAGAGCAGCCCGGCAAGGGAAAAAGATAGATGACATGGCCAAGTGCGTGGATGATATGTATTCTTGGCATCTCCAGCAGGAGTATTTTCCCCCTCCTTCCCCATGAAAGGTATGTTCATCACGATAAGTTTCATTGTACTGTGCTTTCCCTCTACTGACCAGTGAGGACACTGCTCCTTTTTAGTTTGGGGTTGTAGGTATAAGGAAACTTATTCTTCTGAGCCTTTGTATTTTGTATTTTGTGATTTCTCTGCATCTTTCTCTTGGGTTTCATTTGAACATGCTAGGTTATAGTTTCTTTTTCATTTGCTTTGAATGACTATGCCTGTCTGTACCCCCCATCTAGGAATGTTTATTTACTTGTGATTATTGTTGCCATTAATTGTATCAGTTTTGAGTGAGGAAATTGATTGTTGAGGAATCCAAATAAAAAAATATTTAAATTAAAAACTTTTGATTGATGTTGATGATTGCACTGATTGTCTGGAGGTACTATGCTTTATGATATTGTGTTTTCTCTGACTGGGTCTATTTCACCTGCCATGTATTATGAGAGTTTTTGAGCCAAAATGGGGTAGCTTTTAAACATAAATATTTAGAAAACCCCTGTTTTCTTCTATTTGAGTGTGTCATACATTTAAAGCGCTCTAGAACTTGGCTTGCGACCAATTCAAAATGGTTGATGATTACTTGTTATGGAATGAAAAAGGCAGTAGGTTTTGTTCTCTAGCCTCTGAATTTTGAAAGTTATAACATACAATTAGTTGCCCCTTATTGAGTTTAAACTGTTTGTTTATTGTTGAAATCCTTTGGTATTGGTTTGATAAAATACTGAGAAAATGACATAAATTTAAGGATGGCAGCTAGAATGAAAATGGCTAAGAGAAAACAGTTGGGTTTTAGTTGGGAAACAAAAATAAACAAGATGAATTTGTGTTTCCAACTAAAGGAAAATTGTTGGAAAAACAAAGAAAAGGATGAAAAGCAATATAAGAAAGGAGTCAAGTTTAAAAAAGAAAACAACAAGGACTTCTTTGAGATTTTTAAAAGTTTCTGGTCTGCCTTTCAAAAGTTAATCATTCTCAGTGTTTCATTGAGTGATAGCCCTTTGAATTTCCTTTTCCTTGACATCTATTCCCCGAACCCATGGCCCCATTACAACCAAATAAAAGACCTTTTGACTATAACTTGTTTTCTAAATAACTGTAGAGAGTAAGGTCGTTTGCCAAGCCTATGGTAGTGTCTTAAAATGCTATGATTTGAGTGATAATCATACACAAGCTTAAAACACCTGGAGAGGAATGAAAGGATGTGTGTCTATAGCCTAGCTTTGTGAACATGGCATGAATAATTGTGTGGTTTCCTCTTGTGATAATCTTACAATCATATGTTGATAATTTTTCCAATTGGGTTCCTCAAGATATTCTGAATTCATATCTCTATTGATCATATTTGTGGCAATGATGATTGCTTGGGGACAAGCAATATTCTAGTTTGGGGTGTTTTGATAGGTGTTTTGTTTGCATGATTTTAGTGGCTTTTTAGTTAGTTTTTCTATGTCATTTGTGATATCTTATCCCTAATTCCAAGTATTTTTTCTTTCATTCCGTATTTGTTACTCGGGTGTTTCAAGTTTTTGCAGGAATAGCTTGTTTACAGGTACATACATTTCAAACGAGAAGCATTCGAGGAAGTATTGGATAAATGGAAGGGTTTCAAGCCATCAAAAAGCAGCAACGTGAAGTCCAGAGAAACCCACTGGCAGTGGGAAAAACCCACTGCCAGCGGATCTTGCTGCCCTGTGACAAAAAAATGCACAAATTGGGGTCCAGAGAAACCCACTGGCCGTGGGTTTTTCCCACTGGCCGTGGGTTCCTCTGTTTAAATGTTCAAAAATGCAAAAATTGGACCTCTAGTACGACCCACTGGCCGTGGGTTTTTCCCACTGCCAGTGGGTTTTTGCACGCACAGCAGTTTCTTTATTTTAGGGAGCAGTTTCTGGGGTTTTATATGGATAGTTTTAAAAGAATTAAACACACAGACATTTTAGGACAGTTTTAGAGAGAAAAAGAGAGAGTTTCACTTGGGGATTATTGAAGAAATCGAGACCATAGGCGTTGAAGAACATCCTTGGGCGGATTTCGGAAGGATTCATAAGCACAAGTGAGAGCTTTTGCTTTGTGTTCTTTGCTTTCTTCTTAGGTTTTCTCTTTCTCTGTAATTTCTGAATATGATTCCATCAATGGGCTGTAGTGAATTGAGCATGTGTAACTAAACGTTATCTTGGGATTAGGATGTGACAATGCTTATGTATTGAACTTCTTTTGAATGTTTCTGTTTATTAATTCATTGCTTCTATTCAATTTCCATGAACGCGTAATGCTTTTGAACACCTAGAGATAGGATCAATTGAAATTAAACTCTAAGAGAATCGAAAGATTAATTAGTTGTTTGAACGCATGAAATTGAACTTAGAATCACAGGTCACGAAAGTGGGTATGACGATTCGAGGTTTAATAGGATTTCACCGTTCTTAACAAGTTCACTTAATAAATCAAACGCGGTTCTTTATTATTTAGGCACATTAATGTTACTCTGAGAAGAGGGCTTAATTAAATTCAGAAATCCAACCTTAGAGCGTGAATTAATAAATAGAAAGGTCTTAAGAAAATTAAATACATGGCATGATCATATACCAAATCCCAAGAGTTTCACCATCATTTGTTCTATTTCAATCTCAGAATTAATTTAGTTCTTTCAGATAGCATTCCTTCGTAACTTTTGCTTTTCTTAATCTTCTGAATTACAAACCTAATTTCATAATTTTCTAGATAATTGAACCACTGTGAAAACTTGTACTTGGGAACAATCTCTTTGGGATGATAACTTTTTATTACGCGATACCTCATGCACTTGCGGGCCTATCATGTGGCTACAACCTTTAGGGACAACCTTACAATAACTTGCTAACCATGCCTATAAAAAATCATGTAAAAATTCAACCGCTCAGTTGTCATATTTGTTATGCTATTAGCCTTTAAATTTGACTAAAAATTTATCATTGGAGAAAAATTATGAGACTTTGGGAATAAGAAGATAACGTATTTCAAAGCGTTTCTAAAAATTAACCTTTCGGTTTTGACATATTTTCGTGGGTAATGCCTTCAAATTTGGCTAAAAAGTCATCTTTGTAGGAAATATGCAACCCCTTGGAGAAATATGATAAAACTTCAGGGGCCGTAAAATAAGGTTTAGGGTTTAGTGTTTAGGGTTTAAGGTTTAAGCTTTGGGGTTTGGGCTTTGGGCTTTGGGGTTTGGGGTTTAGGGTTTGGGGTTTGGGGTTTGGGGTTTAGGGTTTGGGGTTTGGGGTTTGGGGTTTAGGGTTTGGGGTTTGGGGTTTAGGGTTTAGGGTTTGGGGTTTAGGGCTTAGGGTTTAGGGCTTAGGGCTTAGGGATTATGGTTTACAGTGTGGGGTTTAGGGTTTAGGGTTTACAGTGTGGGGTTTAGGGTTTACGGTTTACGGTTTAGGTTTTAGGGGTTAGGGCTTAGGGGTTAGGGTTTAGGGTTTAAGGTTTGTTGTTTGAGGTTTAGGGTTTAGGGTTTGGGGTTAGGGGTTTTGGGTTTTGGGTTTTGGGTGTGGGGTTGAGGGTTTATGGTTTAAGGTTTAGGGTTTAGGGTGTGGGGTTTAGGCTTTAATGGTTAGGGATTGTGGTTTAGGGGTTAGGGGTTAGGGTTTAGGGTTTGAGGTTTGAGGTTTAGGGTTTAGGGTTTAGGTTTGGTGTTTAGGGTTAAGGGTTTAAGGTTTGGGGTTAAGGGTTTCGGGTTTAGGGTTTGGGGTGTATGGTTTAGGGTTTAGGGTTTGTGGTTTTTGGTTTAGGGTTTAGGGTTTAGGGTTTAGGGTTAGGGGTTATGGTTTAGGGTTTAGGTTTTATGGTTTGAGGTTTATGGTTTAGGGTTTATGGTTTAGGGTTAGGGTTTAGGGTTAAGGTTTTGTGGTTAGAGGTTTAGGGTTTAGTGTTTAGGGATTGGGGTTTAAAGTTTAGGGTTTAGGGTTTTGGATTTAGGATTTAGGGTTAAGGGTTTAGAGTTGGGATTTAGGGTTTAGGGTTTAGGGTTTAGAATTGGGATTTAGGGTTTAGGGTTTAGGGTGTGGGGTTTAGGGTTTAGGGTTTAGGGTGTGGGGTTTAGGGTTTAGGGTTTATGGTTTAGGGGTTAGGGTTTGTGATTTAGGGGTAGGTTTAGGGGTTATGGGTTAGGGTTTAGGGTTTAGGGTTTGGGGTTAAGAGTTTCAGGTTTAGGGTTTGGGGTCTAGGGTGTAGGGTTTAGGGTTTTTGGATTAGGATTTAGGGTTTAGAGTTAGGGGTTATGGTTTAGGGTTTAGGTTTTGTGGTTTGAGGTTTAGGGTTTAGGGTTTGGGGTTTAGAGTTTAGGGTTTAGGGTTTAGGATTTAGGATTTAGGATTTAGGGTTTAGGGTTTAGGGTTTAGAATTAGGATTGAGGGTTTAGGGTTTAAGGTTAAAAATTAGGATTTAGGGTTTAGGGTTTAGGGTTTAGGGTTTGTGGTTTAAATTTTATGGTTTAGTGTTTAGGGTTGGGGGTTGAGGGTTTAGGGTTTAAGGTTTGGGGTTTATGGTTTATGGTTTATCGTTTAGGGTTTAGGGTTTAGGGTGTGAGGTTTAGGGTTTAGGGTTTTGGGTTTTGGGTTTAGGGTTCAGGGTTTGTAATTTAGGGTTAGGTTTAGGGGTTAGGGTTTATGGGTTAGGGTTTAGTGTTTAGGGTTTAGTGTTTAGGGTTTAGGGTTTAGGGTTTGGGGTTTAGGGTTTAGTGTTTAGGGTTTGTGGTTTAGCGTTTAGGATTTAGGTTTTAGGATTTACGGTTTTGGGTTTAGGTATTAAGGTTTGGGGTTTGGGGTTTAGGGTTTATGGTTCGGGGTTGGGTGTTTAAGGTTTAGGGTTTAGGGTTTAAGGGTTAGGGTTTAGGGTTTAGGGTTTAGAATTTGGATTTAGGGTTTAGGGTTTATGGTTTAGGGTTTAGGAGTTAGGGTTTGGATTTAGGGTTTAGGGTTTGGGGTTTAGGGTTTATGGTTTAGGGTTTGGGGTTTAGGGTTTGGGGTTTGGGTTTTAGGGTTAGGGTTTAGGGTTAAGGGTTTTGGGTTTGGGTTTGGGGTTTAAGATTTAGGGTTTTGGGTTTGAGGTTTAGGGTTTGGGTTTGGGGTTTAGGATTTAGGGTTTTGGGTTTGGGGTTTGGGGTTTGGGTTTTAAGGTTTAGGGTTTAACTGAGTTTACACGTTTTAGGCGTTTACGAGTTTACGGGTCTGTTGGGTTTAGGGTTTAGGGTTTAGTGTTTAGGGTTTAGTGTTTAGTGTTTAGGGTTTAGGGTTTGGGGTTTGGGGTTTACGGTTTAGGGTTTGGGGTTTACGGTTTAGTGTTTAGTGGGATGGCACCGAGTGGAATCTATGAAGTGTTTGCCCAAAAGTATTCTGGACAAGCTTCACTCGTGAGAAAATGAAAAGGAAGTCGGTTTTTGAAATAAATTACCGAGTGAGAAAAGACTCGGTCTGGAATGATTTAACCGAGTGAAAAACTGATTGAGATGACGCGGACTTAAGTGATGTTGCCGAGTGAAAGACTGATTGAGAGTTGACTCGGTTTTGGAATATATTGCCGAGTGAAAAACTGAGTGAAGAATGACTCGGTTTAGAATCAATTATGCTGCGTGAAAACCGAGTAAGAGGAGTCGGTTTGGATTAATTCTGGTGAGTGGAAACCGAATAGATGACGGGTCGGTCTTGGATCGAAAACCGAGTGATGGGATGAAGGTTCAATCACTACTGCCTAGTCTTTTCCTTTCTGACTGATTGAACAACGCTGGAACTCCAAGTAAAAGCAACTACCAAGCGAGGCTTGTGTGTCTCGCTCAAGCGAGTCGGTATTCGCTTGAGCGAAACTCCCCCTGACAGTGCAGTGTATGACACTCGCTCAAGTGAGTTAGGATTTCGCTTAAGCGAGAGGGACTCGGATTTCCTTTTCTTTGCACTATTGGCAGTTTCCAGTCGGTTTAGATGCTGACCGAGTAGAATTTCAGTCGGCATACAGTGGCAGAATTAAAGTTTTGACACCAATTTTGTCCTCTTATGCATATTTTAATATATCTACTTCAATCATGCACACTCTAGCATATAGGCGGCCAGAAATAGACAATAATATAGCTTACTTTCTTATCTAAACCTCCATTATTTCCACAATCAACCCACTAACAGCCCACTAAAAATCCACTCACGAGAAAGTTGTTCCCCACTTGTCTTTGCATTATTAACACCATCTCTTGTTAAGACCGGTACTCTTAGAACAAGTAAGTTAGTAAATTTTCTCCCTTTCAATTCCTCTTCTCCATCAAGACACCTTCGAGCTGAAGCTAGGACAGTAAGGAGGACTTTACCAATCAGCCAAAGATCTTCAATCCAAGTAAGAGGGGATAGGGTTGTGAATAATTATGAAATGGGTAGAATTGTACGTTGTTCTAGGATTCCAGTATTATTTTCGTATATTGTTGCTCCGTTTTGAAGCTGAAAAAGTGTGCATTTGATTCTAACTTCTTCATCAAAGTTGTAGAACTTTTCGTTATGTGAATTTTGAGACCTCAACCGGCTGAATTCGATGTGTATAGTATGAGTTATAGCCAAAATACTATCGCATGTCCGTTTGAAATACATATCTTATGTTTTGTGTATATATTAATATTCTGGGAATTATACATGCATAATTAGCCTTTGATGTCTTCACAAAAGTTATATATATTTATGTTGAGGATCTATAGAAAGTGGTTTCAAGTTAAAAGGATAATTGTAGCTCTAGTTATGCCTAAAATACTGAAGTATGTTCAAGCTGAAAATCTGTTAACATGAAATATGAATTTTAATTTTAAAACTGGGAATTTTGTGGTTAGAATTAATGTTTGGTGTCTTCATAAAAGTTTTAGATATTTGTGTTATAGTAATTTAGAACTAGTCCCATGCCAAAATTATTTTTTTAGCTCCAGAAACGTTGAAAATACTAACATATGTACATTTTGAAAACTCTCTTTGAGGTAGTTTTGTATTCTGTGGATAAGTGGTGCTTCTGTTTGGAATTTGAAATTATGGTCTTCATAAAAGTTGTAGATAATTCTATGATGGAACTACAAAAAGTGGAATCACTATAAAAAGATTTGATTTGCTCATGTTATGGTTGTTCTACTAATATATGTTACTGTTGAAAAATTCTAAAATTTACTCATAATGGCTTTTATGGATGAAAATGATATTTTCCATATGAGTAATGATTTATTATTGAATTATTGAGAAACTATGGATTATTATGAATGTTATTGAGTGTCCTATACATGACATACAGTATGTATATCTTTGTCATGAATGATTATGAATGACTAAATTATTGTATACATGAATGCCTTGTGGTTTATTGAGATATGTTGTTGAAACATTAAATCCATGATTCTGAAAATTATTATATGTGATGTGTCCTTTGAGGACTTGTGGTTTTCCAAGTGGTTTTGGAAATATGGGTATCATGGTATGTTAAATGATAAAGAGAATTAAAGGCATTCATGCATCATAAGCATTTGGATGCACCATGGAATTTAGGGGTTCCATGATTGCCTACCCTGGTGGGGGGTTACTCTACAATAAGTTAAAGCCCTATTTATACAGGAACCATGGGGGTGTAGGGATCCATGGTTGTGCAAATTCCTACTGGTATACTTATTTTCACGAGAACCATGGGAGTGCAGGGATCCATGGTTATGCAAAATTCGTACTTATATATATATATATTTTCGCAGGAGCCATGAGGGTGTAGGGATTCATGGTTATGCAAATTCCTACTGATGTCTCTATGAGACTTTTTACTGCAGTATTCCCACCAAACCAAATGGATCCAGCATGACATCATTTGACCAATTAAAGACTTATTAAATATAAATGAACTTGTTTGGCATATTCATCATATCATTATGTCTTGTTGATTGTGTTTGTGCAATTTTATTTATTTTATACTTATTCTATATTCTGTCTCACTCTTACATTAATTTTTATAGTGAATGCTACACAGAATGAAGTGTGATGCCATGAATGAAGCTTATGTGAATTATTGCTTGGAATTTGACTTTATTTTAATTTAATGGGTTGTAATAATATAATGTATCATGTACTGTTATTTTTCTAAATCGTTTCCGCTATATAAATGTTTCATGACTTTAATCATTCACGACTAGTATGCATGATAATATTCCGTATTTATCAACTTTTACGTGAACTCAGAATTTAAATCATGAATTTCAAAATGAACTTTTTAATCGTGAAAAAAAATTATTCCAAAATTATGGGGCGTTACATTGGTGGTATCAGAGCATTTTCAAAAATTCAGGACCAATTGCTATGACATGTATTGATTCTTGATATACTATGTGAATTGTTTGATTACTTGTTTGAAAATATGTTAAGTGTGTGCTATATGACTTGTGCCTAACTGATAAATTATAAAATGATTTATTTGATTACTGCTTGATAATATGATAAATGTGTTATACAATTTATTGCTTAACTGATAAACTGTAGAATACTTATAGTTATGTTATAATATGATATATTTTCCCTTAGAATTAGTATAAACCAAACTACAAATGTAGGATGACAAGAAACAATAACAACGATATGGTAGCTACTTTCAACCGCTTGGCTGAAGCCATAGAAAGACAAAATCAACCGAGAAGTACTGGAGGACTTCACGGGTTAAATCACTTCCTAAAAAGGAAGCCATCACAATTCAAAGGAGGCTATAATCCAGAAGGAGCGTATCTATGGGTCAAGGAAATGGAACGCATCTTTCGAGCCTTGCCCTGCACAGAATGCGAAAAGGTGGAGTATGCCACCTATATGATGGTTGAAGAAGCCGAAAACTTGTGGGTCCATGCCAGAATTCATATGATTGGGACTGACAAACCTTTGGACTGGGTCAACTTCAAAGACTGTTTCCTAGAGAAATATTTTCCAGCGAGTGTGAAAAGCCGAAAAGAGCTGGAATTTATGGAGCTGAAACAAGGCTCAATGTCTGTTGGTGAGTATGCTGCAAAATTTGAAGAATTATCTCTCTTTTACCCTCCTTTTCAACAGGCTGGTGCTGAAGCCTCAAAATGTGTCAAATTCGAGAACGGGCTGAATCTTGAAATCAAAGAGGCTATCGGATATCAAGAAATTTGGAGTTTTCCCATTCTGATCAATAAATGCCAAATTTTTGAAGAAAATCACCAAGCCAGACTGGCACAAGAAAAGGCCAATAGACAACTGAGACCTCATCAGTTGCTTTTAAAAGGAAAGGACCTTTCTATCCAAATTGTTTCAAGGGAGGATCATCGTCATCTTCTCAGAGACGCAACAATCATATGGATATCAAATGTCATAATTGCGGAGGTAATCACCATATACGTGATTACAACAAACCCCTAGGAGATGTCCCTTGCTTTCGTTGTAATCAGAAAGGTCACATCAGTCCAAATTGTCCACAGAACCGTCAAAACAACAACAGTAACACTATGAATAATCAAAGAGGCTCTAATTATCAGAGAAGCCGTGAAGGAAACACGCGTGCTGTTCAACCTCCAAGACAGAACAGGGAGTCAACAGACCAGAGGTTACAACCAACAACAGGAAGAGTCTTTGCCATCAGCGATTCAGAGGCAGACCAAGCAGATGACCTCGTGCAATGTAAGTGTGAGATCAATGGTACTATTTTATCTGTGTTATTTGATTCTAGTGCTACATATTCTTTTATTTCTAATGAGTGTGTTAGACGTCTTCAATTACCTATGAAGCCTATGATATATGACCTGATTGTTTCCACTCCCACCGTACACAACTTAGGACTACTAAGGTGTGTAACGATTGTTCTGTGCTCATAGAAGGTAGAAACTTTCTTGTCGATCTTGTTTGTTTACCTTTGAAGGATCTGGAAGTAATCCCAGGGATGAACTGGTTATCGGCAAATCGAGTCTTGGTAGACTGTCATAACAAGACCGTGATATTTTCATCAGAAGAAAATCTTATTTCTGACAACCTCAAGATCTTTGCCTTACAAGGTGAAATTCAATTATTTGCCTTGTTTACTCTTTCCAAAGGAGATGGTGAATCTAAAGCAATCGAGATGCCAGTTGTTTCTGAATTCCCTGAAGTATTTCCCGAGGATGTCTCAAGTTTACCTCCAGAACATGAGATAGAATTCTCAATTGACTTAATTCTAGAAGCAGAACCAGTATCTAAGGCCCCATATCATATGTCACCTATTGAACTGGCAGAACTGAAGAAGCAAATTGAAGAGTTATTGGAGAAGCATTTCATCAGGCCTAGTGTGTCACCATGGGGAGCGCTAGTATTCCTCGTTAATAAGAAAGATGGAAGCGTGAGATTATATGTAGATTATCGTTAGTTGAACAAATTGACGGTGAAGAATAAATATCCTTTGCCCAGAATTAATGATCTGATAGATCAATTGAGAGGTGCTACAGTATTTTCTAAAATTGATCTACGATCAGGTTATCATCAGATTCATGTCAAGTCTGAGGACATTCCAAAGATGGCCTTTAGAACAAGCTATGGTCATTACGAGTATCTTGTGATGCCCTTCGGAGTAACCAATGCCCCAGCTGTATTCATTGATTACATGAATCGAGTGTTTCATTCATACTTGGATTAGTTTGTTATTATTTTCATTGATGACATTCTGATTTATTCTAAGACATAGGAGGAGCATGAAAAACATCTTCGAGTGGTATTGCAGATCCTGAAAGAGAAGCAGTTGTATGCTAAGTTGTCTAAATATGAATTCTGGTTGGAAGAGGTAAAGTTCCTAGGCCATGTAATCTCAAGCAAAGGAGTGTCTGTGGATCCTTCTAAAATAGAAGCTGTAACAAACTGGGAGAGACCTACTTCAGTCACTGAGATACGAAGCTTCCTAGGGTTAGCTGGTTATTATCGGAGATTCATTGAGGGGTTTTCTTGAATTGCCCTACCAATGACTCGTCTAACCCAGAAGAATCAACCTTTTGCTTGGACTCCAGAATGTGAGAAAAGTTTCCAGGAACTAAAAACGAAGCTTACGTCTGCTCCAATTCTAACTTTGCCTAATCCACAAGAAGACTTTGTGGTTTATTGTGATGCTTCTAAGATGGGCTTGGGTTGTGTTTTGATGCAGCAACGAAAGGTGGTTGCCTATGCTTCTAGACAGTTGAGACCACATGAAATGAACTACTCGACGCATGATCTAGAATTGGCAGTGGTGGTATTTGCTTTGAAAATCTGGAGACACCATTTGTATGGAGTCAAGTTTGAAGTGTTCAGTGACCACAAGAGCTTAAAGTATTTGTTCGACCAAAAGGAATTGAACATAAGGCAGCGAAGATGGATAAAGTTTCTTAAAGATTATGATTTTGATTTAAAGTACCATCCAGGAAAAGCAAATGTGGTAGCAGATGCACTTAGTAGGAAATCCATTCATATGGCATCTTTAATTTTAAAAGAGATGGAAATGATAGAACAGTTCAGAGATATAAACTTGGGTGTGGAGATGAAATCTTCAAGAAGTATGACCTTGGGAACTTTGAAGATAACCAATGATTTTCTAAAGCTGATAGGTGAAAGGCAGACAGAGGACTTGCAATTACAGGAGTTGAGAGAGATGCAGGCGAATAGAAAGGATATGGAATTACAAGAAAGATCAGATGGAATTTGGAGGATTAGAAATAGAATTTTTGTACCAGATGATGTTGATCTGAGAAGGATAATCCTAGAAGAAGTGCATAAAAGTATGTTGAGCATTCATCCTGGATCAACTAAGATGTATCAAGATCTGAAGAAAAGCTTTTGGTGGCCAAGGATGAAGAAAGAAATAGTTGAATATGTGTCTTCATGTCTGGTGTGTCAAAAAGCCAAGGTGGAACATCAGAAGCCATCTGGTGAACTACAACCATTGGAGATTCCTGTCTGGAAATGGGATGATATTTAAATGGACTTTGTGTCAGGATTACCAAGAACACGTTCAAGAAATGATGCAATCTGGGTTATTATAGACAGATTGACAAAGTCTGCTCACTTTCTCCCAATGAATATGAAAAATTCTCTACAAAAGTTGGCACAATTATATGTGAAAGAGATCGTGAGACTTCATGGTGTACCATCCAGTATTGTGTCAGATAGAGATCCGAGGTTCACTTCCCGATTCTGGGGAAGCTTGCATCAGGAGTTGGGTTTGAGACTTCGATTAAGTTTAGCTTATCATCCCCAAACAGATGGACAGTCAGAGCGTACAATACAAAGTTTGGAAGACTTACTGCGATCTTGTGTGCTTGAACATGGTGGTAGTTGGGAGCAGTTTCTTCCACTGATTGAATTCACGTATAATAATAGCTATCATAGCAGTATTGGTATGGCTCCATTTGAAGCATTGTATGGTAGAAAGTATCGAACGCCCCTTTGTTGGTTAGAAACTGGTGAAAGTTCGGCGTTAGGACCTGAAATTATGCAACAGACTACTGAACAAATAGAAATAATCAGAGAAAAGATGAAGGCATCCCAAGATAGACAAAAGCACTATTACGATAAGAGGAGGAAACCACTTGAATTCCAAGTTGGTGATTATGTATTTTTAAAGGTTTCACCTCACAAGGGGATTGGCTGAGCATTAAAGAGTAAGAAGTTAAGTCCAAGGTTCATTGGACCATATGAAATTCTAAAGAGGATTGGCCCAGTGGATTATCAGATTGCACTTCCTCCTCACCTTGCAAATTTGCACAATGTGTTCCATGTATCACAATTGAGGAAGTATGTACAAGACCCCACTCATGCGATTGCTACTGATGATGTTGAAGTTAGAGAAAATCTGACCATCCCTACAGAACCCACACAGATCATAGAAAGGTCGATTAAACACCTAAGAAACAAGAATGTACCATTAGTGAAGGTTGCATGGAAACAAGGAAATGATGTAACTCTGACTTGGGAGCGTGAAGATGCTATGAGGACGTAATACCAAAAATTGTTTCACTGAGGAGTGCGTTATGTTAAATTTCGAGGACGAAATTTTTATTAGGGTGGGAGAAATGTAATATCCTGTTTTTAATAATAGTCCTATTTTGTAAATTATGAAGTATGGAAGGTCTGTAAGTGATAATCAATGAATAAAACACCCAGTGGATGGTTTGTAATACTTCAAAAATTCTATTTTTGGACATAATCATGGAATTTATATAAACCTTTAGAGATATTATTCTTTTTCTGAGTGAAACATGCCTTAGAAAGGACTGTCCGAGTGAAAAGGGACTCTGTTCCGAGTGAAAGAGAAAAATTCTGAGTGAAGGTAGAAATTCCGAGTGAAGGTTGTGTTTTCCGAGTGGAACATGGCCGAGAGGGTTTCTTCCAAGTGGAGTCCTTGTCTCAGAGGCACTTATGAGTGAAGTGGGACTGATAGAACCACTCCTGGGTGAAAGAATCCGAGTGACTCACCTTGGAGTGATTCACTGCCGAGTCAAATACCTTCAAATGACTCATTTCCGAGTCAATTATCTCTGAATGACTCATTTTTGAGTCAAACACCTCAGAAAGACTCATTTCCGAGTCAAGTATTTTCCAATGACTCGTTTCTGAGTCAATCATTGTCAAACGTTTCATTTCTGAATGAAAGTTCACATAGTGCCTCATTTCTGAGAGAAGTACAAAGGAAAATTCATTTCCGAGTAAAGAAATTCCGAGAGGGTTATCTCAGAGTTGAGTGTAACTCTGCCGAATGAAAGATCTCCGAGTGTGACTCTGAGTGGGATGGCACCGAGTGGAATCTATGAAGTTTTTGCCCAGAAGTATTCTGGACTAGCTTCATTCGTGAGAAAATGAAAAGGAAGTCGATTTTTGAAATAAATTACCGAGTGAGAAAAGACTCGGTCTGGAATGATTTAACCGAGTGAAAAACTGATTGAGATGACTCGGACTTGAGTGATGTTGCCGAGTGAAAGACTGATTGAGAGTTGACTCGGTTTTGGAATATATTGCCGAGTGAAAAACTGAGTGAAGAATGACTCGGTTTGGAATCAATTGTGCCGCGTGAAAACTGAGTAAGAGGAGTCGGTTTGGATTAATTCTACTGAGTGGAAACCGAATAGATGACGGGTTGGTCTTGGATCGAAAACCGAGTGATGGGATGAAGGTTCAATCACTACTGCCCAGTCTTTTCCTTTTTGACTGATTGAACAACGCTGGAACTCCAAGTAAAAGCAACTACCAAGCGAGGCTTGTGTGTCTCTCTCAAGCGAGTCGGTATTTGCTTGAGCGAAACTCCCCCTGACAGTGCAGTGTATGACACTCGCTCAAGCGAGTGAGGATTTCGCTTAAGCGAGAGGGACTCGGATTTCCTTTTCTTTGCACTACTGGCAGTTTCCAGTCGTTTTAGATGCTGACCGAGTAGAATTTCAGTTGGCATACAGTGGCAGAATTAAAGGTTTGACACCAATTTTGTCCTCATGCATTTTTAATATATCTACTTCAATCATGCATACTCTAGCATATAGGCGGCCAGAAATGGACAATAATATAGCTTACTTTCTTATCTAAACCTCAATTATTTCCACAATCAACCCACTAACAGCCCACTAAAAATCCACTCACGAGAAAGTTGTTCCCCACTTGTCTTTGCATTATTAACACCACCCCTTGTTAAGACCGGTACTCTTAGAACAAGTAAGTTAGTGAATTTTCTCCCTTTCAATTCCTCTTCTCCATCAAGACACCTTCGAGCTGAAGCTAGGACAGTAAGGAGGACTTTTCCAATCAGCCAAAGATCTTCAATCCAAGTAAGAGGGGATAAGGTTGTGAATAATTATGAAATGGGTAGAATTGTATGCTATTCTAGGATTCCAATATTATTTTCGTATCTTGTTGCTCAGTTTTGAAGCTGAAAACGTGTGAATTTGATTCTGACTTCTTCACCAAATTGTAGAACTTTTTGTTATGTGAATTTTGAGACATGAACCGACTGAATTGGATGTGTATAGCATGAGTTATAGCCAAAATACTACAGCATGTCCGTTTGAAATACATATCTTATGTTTTGTGTATATATTAACATTCTGGGAATTATACATGCATAATTAGCCTTTGATGTCTTCACTAACGTTGTAGATATTTATGTTGAGGATCTATAGAAAGTGGTTTCAAGTTAAAAGGATAATTGTATCTCTAGTTATGCCTAAAATAATGAAGTATGTTCAAGCTGAAAATCTGTTAACATGAAATACGAATTTTATTTTTAAAACTGGGAATTTTATGGTGAGAATTAGTGTTTGGTGTCTTCATGAAAGTTTTAGATATGTTTGTTATGAGTAATTTAGAAGTGGTCCCATGCCAAAATTATTTTTGTAGCTCCAGAAACGTTGAAAATACTAACATATGTACATCTTGAAAACTCTCTTTGAGGTAGTTTTGTATTCTGTGGATAAGTGGTGTTTTTGTTTGGAATTTGAAATTATGGTCTTCATGAAAGTTATAGATAATTCTATTATGGAACTACAGAAAGTGGAATCACTTAAAAAGGATTTGTTTTGCTCATGTTATGGTTGTTCTACTAACATATGTTGCTGTTGAAAAATTCTGAAATTTACTCATAATGGCTTTTATGGATGAAAATCATATTTTCCATATGAGTAATGATTTATTATTGAATTATTGAGAAACTATGGATTATTATGGATGTTATTGAGTGTCCTATACATGACATACAGTATGTATATCTTTGTCATGAATGATTATGAATTTAGGGATCCATGGTTGTACAAATTCCTACTGGTATACTTATTTTCGTGAGAACCATGGGAGTGTAGGGATCCATGGTTATGCAAAATTCCTACTTATATATATATATTTTCGCAGGAGCCATGAGGGTGTAGGGATTCATGGTTATACAAATTCCTACTGATGTCTCTATGAGACTTTTTACTACAGTATTCCCACCAAACCAAATGGATCCAGCATGACATCATTTCACCAATTAAAGACTTATTAAATATAAATGAACTTGTTTGTGCAATTTTATTTATTTTATACTTATTCTATATTCTGTCTCACTCTTACATTAATTTTTACAGTGAATGCTACACAGAATGAAGAGTGATGCCATGAATAAAGCTTATGTGAATTATTGCTTGGAATTTGACTTTATTTTAATTTAATGGGTTATAATAATATAATGTATCATGTACTGTTATTTTTCTAAATCTTTTCCACCATATAAATGTCTCATGACTTTAATCATTCACGACTAGTATGCATGATAATATTCCACATTTATCAACTTTTACATGAACTCAGAATTTAAATCACGAATTTCAAAATGTACTCTTTAATCGCGAAAAAAAAATTTATTCCAAAATTATGGGGCGTCACAGTTTGGGGTTTGGGGTTGGGAGTTTGGGGTTTAGGGTTTCGGGTTTAAGGTTTAGGGTTTGGGGTTTAGGGTTTAGGGCTTAGGGTTTAGGGTTTACGGTGTGGGGTTTAGGGTTTAGGGTTTATGGTGTGGGGTTTAGCGTTTAGGGTTTAGGGTTTAGGGTTTAGGTTTTAGGCTTTAGGGTTTAGGGGTTAGGGGTTAGGGTTTAGGGTTTAGGGTTTTAGGTTTGTTGTTTGAGGTTTAGGGTTTAGGGTTTGTGGTTAGGGGTTTTAGGTTTTGGGTTTAGGGTTTAGGGTGTGGGGTTTAGGCTTTAATGGTTAGGGTTTATGGTTTAGGGTTTACGGTTTAGGGTTTAAGGGTTATGGTTTAGGGTTTGAGGTTTGAGGTTTAGGGTTTAGGGTTTAGGATTTAGGGTTTAGGGTTTGGTGTTTGGGGTTAAAGGTTTAGGGTTTGGGGTTAATGGATTCAGGTTTAGGGTTTGGGGTTTAGGGTTTAGGGTTTGTGGTTTTTTGGGGTTATGGTTAGGGGTTATGGGTTAGGGTTTAGGTTTTTTGGTTTGAGGTTGATGGTTTAGGGTTTATGGTTTAGGGTTTTTGGTTTAGGGTTACGGTTTAGGGTTAGGGGTTATGGTTTAGGGTTAAGGTTTTGTGGTTTGAGGTTTAGGGTTTAGTGTTTGGGGATTGGGGTTTAGAGTTTAGGGTTTAGGGTTTTGGATTTTGGGTTTAGGGTTTAGGGTTAAGGGTTTAGAGTTGGGTTTAGGGTTTTGTGTTTGGGGATTGAGGTTTAGAGTTTAGGGTTTAGGGTTTTGGATTTAGGGTATAGGGTTTAGGGTTAAGGGTTTAGAGTTGGGATTTAGGGTTTAGGGTGTAGGTTTTGTATTTGAATGTTGATGTAGGTTTTGATAATGACACAACAAATGAAGAAGTATCAAAGATATTATCAAGCAATCATTTATGTTTGATGTGGAAATTAAAATGGTTGATGTTTAATTTTGATGATCAATCAAGGACTTATGTTAAAGGCATTTAAGGATAAGTTAATTAAGTGAAAAATGATCATCAAAGTGCCTAAGGACCAAGAGAACAAAAGCCATATGCAAATACATGTCAAAGAGTGAAACAAAGTGACAAAATTGGAGTATCAGGCAGTTGAATCGATTCAAACAGCAAAGCATAGCCACATGAATCGATTCCTACGAATGAAATGCTCCAGGAAGTGATTTTTAATAGCTTGAATCGATTCCCTTAATGGTTGAATCGATTCACACGGTTTTGCAAGTGCCCAGGATGTGTTTTTCAATGCATGAATCGATTCCTTCCTACCTTGAATCGATTCACACGTTTTAATTTGCCCAGTAACTTCATTTTTATGATATGAATCGATTCTTTTCTCAAGGTTAATCATATGAATCGATTCTTGTTGCTGTCAGAAGCTAAAACACACGCTGGAATCATTCAAAATTCAAAAGGAAACATTGTGCCCTTCGGTTGAATCAATTTGGAAGACCCAAGGCAATGCTCCATGCTTTGTCCCTCTCCACATGCATATGTCTCATTGGAAATACATTCAAGACAAGCATGCCTAACAAGTTAAACCTCCAAGGAATTAAATATTGCAAAAACTCATGCCATTGGGGTCTATAAATAGAGAAGAAGAAGGAGGCCAAACACACACCTTCAAGAGATGCATTTCCTCTGAATTTCTTCTTCATCTTATTCTACTTTCTCTCTATAATTTACATATTGGCATATCCTCTTAGTGAGTAACTTAAGAGTTAGAGGGAAGAATTTTTAAGTGAGCTAAAACTTGTATATCCTCTCTTTGAGAGTTAATTTGTGTGTGAGCTTTAAATTGTATATCCACTCTAGTGAGAGAGTTTGCTTGTACATTTAAACACCAAACATCTTAGAAGCTTTGGGTTGGGGTTCAACCTTGTAATTGTGAGATTGAGAGATTGGGTGGAGTGCCCTTGTACTTGTGAGGATTGGATTCTTGAGTGTGGGACACTAGGAAGTCGCAATTGCTCAAAGTGTATCTCTAATCTACAATAGTGGAAATCCTCTAAGTGGGTTGCTTAGAGGCGAGACGTACACCGGCGTGGTGGAACTCGTTACATTGGTTTGCAAAGCTTCTCTTCCCTTAAACTCATTTATTTTGAGAACTTAACTTGCATGCTAAAACATCTTCATTAACTTGGTGTGGTTAAATCCTTGAATAAATTGTCTCAAATATTGTTGAACTTAAACATTGTATTTTTGAGTTAAATAACCTTGTTAACAACTTGATTAAATCTATTGGACATTATCTAGTTAATCTTAAATTGGAGTTAAGTGTTGAATACTAAGTATCCCAAGAATTGAATAAACCAATAGTGGGTCTTATTTATTAAAATCAATTCTTGAACATAGCATCTTTAACTCAATACTTTAATATGATATGTGTTTCATAATTGTCTCATCTCTTGCATTGTATTATTTGTGTATCACTAACCGTTTTGAAGGGGTTTCCACGCGAAAATTTGAAATACTCAATTCACCCCCCCCTCTTGAGTATCGAGGCCTTGGCTAACAAGTGGTATCAGAGCTTGACTCTTGGAAGATCAAGCTTAACGGCTTCAAGAGATCAAGATGGCCTCTACTTCTTATGATACACTTCCAATAAATAGACCACCAATCTTCAATGGTAAGGACTATGTCATTTGGAAAGAAAGGATGAAAATCTTCATCCAAGCCTATGATATCAAGGTATGGAATGCTATTCAATGTGGTCCTTTTATTCCTAAATACATAGTTAATAATATAGAATGTATGAAGCCCATGAACTTATGGACTAAGGAAGAAGAAAGGAAAGTACAATTTAATCTAAGAGCTAAAATCATTATCACATTAGCATTAGAATCTAATGACGTTGCTAGAATTAATATGTGTGATAATGCTAAAGAAATGTGGGAGACTCTTGGAACAATCTATGGAAATACTAATGTTGATAAAGATGCAAGGATTAGTTCCGTTTCTTGTCAAGATGGAGAGCTCAAAATAAGTCAAGGAGAAGAGTTCAACAAACCGAGAGAAGAAATTACATGCCTAATGACAAAGCACTCCCAAGATGATGAGGTATGTTCATTAAATGCTTTTGGTGAAAATCATGATGAAAATGAAATTGATAAAAATGAATTGTTAGAAGCTTTTGAGGAATTGCATGAAAAGTTTATTTTACTATCAAAGAAATATGCATGCTCAAAACAAAACATCTTGAAACTTGAAAGACAATTACATGATTCTCACATAGAAAAAGAAACTCTTAAAATTCAAAATGGTAAATTAGTTGCTTCAATTATCCCTCCAAGGACTTATAATGATAGTAAGGATTGTATGCTTATTGAAAAATGTATGCTTCTTGAAAATGAAAATAGAGAACTAAAAGAAGCACTCAAGAAGCTCACAAGTAGTCAAAAGAATTTAAGTGCATCTCTTAAAAATCAAAAGCATACAAGGAAAATAAGTCACTACAAGAATCCCTTAGTGCTCTATAAAGAAAAATCTAAATCTATTCTTAGATATACTAATCATGAAAGAAAAAGGAACTCTATGACAAATAGTTTTAAAAGGAAGCACATAGAACACAATAGGAACCATTGCAATCATACTATAAATTACTCTTTGAATGCAACTTGCGCTTATTGTGAAATATATGATCATATACCTTCAAATTGTTTTATAAAGAAATCACGTCAAAAATGCATGAGAAAAGTATGGATTCCTAAAACAATTTTTGAAATCCCAAACTAACAAAGAAGGACCCAACTCTCAAAGGGTACCATGAAACTTGATACTTTGTAGGCTTATTCTAAATCGGCAATCTCTCATTGACGAATGAAGAATCAAGACTCATAACCTACACTTCAAAGAACAAAGGATGAAAAAGACAAGGACACACATCTTGCAAATTTCAAAGGTACAATTGGATCCTTAACTCATTTGAACAAATGACATGGTTGTCATGATTAGTTGATTATGAATTTGATTGATAACTTGTCAAAGTTTGTTTAAAAGTGATATCCTATAAAATCAAATTCCATACTTGTTCACAATAAAATTTTGATTTGATATTTATGTTTGAACAAGAAAGGTGTGAAATCTTGAAAGGGATTACCCTTATGTTTTTTTTTTGATGATCTATATGAATGGTGATAAGGTTGATAAATGACTACTTTGATGACATGTCTTAGCACTATGAAAAACTTGATTAAAGTTGTTTGCATGCATATATGTTAAGAAAAATCTAATTATTGAAACAACAAATCTTAGTTGTTGTATGATGGACTCTAAATGATGCATGAGATCTTGATTGAACATGAATACTTGATGATGCATCATTCATTAAACAAGAGATATGTGCCTAAACTAGTGGTATCTAAATGACTAAACTTCATCAATTGAAAGGATGAGAACATGGGACATACATTGTTTGATATGAAGTTTGTTGATAATTCTCAAGTGGGTAAATATTTTATAAAAACAAAACTTCATACTTATTGATATATGCTTGAAAGGTATGACAAAATTTTTGGTATCAAAGTACTTAAATTGGCAAATCTATCTAGATACTTCACAAATAACATCAAGGTAGTTATCTTGCTTCTACACTTCTAAGTGTTTACTTGAAAGGATATTCTTGTATGTTTTGATAATACCAAATGAAGAAATGTTTTTGTGTATCTATTTTCCTTTAACATTTACTTGCCTTATCAACAAATAAGCAAGTAGAACCATAAATATACATATACATATATGTAGTATGAAATAAAGGATATTATTTACATACTTATTACCCTTAAGTTCTTACTTAGTATCTCTTAATTCAATATTTTTGGTTTCAACAAAATCATTGGCAATTTGATAAACTCCTTACAAAATTTGTATTACATAAAGTTTGTCTAGTTTTATTTCTTGATCAATGATTCTTTAAATCTCCATGTAGCATTATTTGGATCATTTTATAAAAAGACTTGATTTCAAATTTCTAAATTCAAAATTTGAATTCAAAATTTCAAATTCAAAATTTGAATTCAAAATTCAAACTTGCATAAAATGACAAAGGCATGTGCTACTCTTTCCCATGAATCCATCTTTGATAAGGCTAAATGACAAAAGTTGATTCCCAAAGTGCATGATTCCTTCACGTGACATTAAAGCTTCAAATTTGCGCAAAATACAAGGCTTGAATCGATTCATCCTAGGAGTGAATCGATTCATACGAGAGTCAGTAAGCAAAATCATGTGTAACAGCGAAATGAATCGATTCACTTGGGAAAGAATCGATTCACACGGATTCTGTTGGCACTTCTCTCACTTTTTTGCTATAAATTCAAGTCACCTCTTTTCACTTTCTTCACCCATTCTTCACTTATAGTTCCCTTGCCTTCTTTCTAAACACTTGAACACTTCTCCTTCATCATTTCTAAAAATCCAGTGGCATCTATTAAAAGAAGGTGATCATGTGCTTTAGTAATAAACAAATGGTATCAAACTTTATCAAATTGACTTCACATGTTAATAAGTGCTATATGTTTTTACAAGTGATATCAATTACAATAGTAAGGGGGAGCACACATATGAATAATGATTATCCTCGATTTCACCTCCTTATAATTATGATTATGGTACCTATGCTTACAATCTTGTTTCTATATGCTTAATTGGAAAATTATTCTTATGCATTTAGCAATGCCAAAAAGGGAGACGGACATAAAGGAATTAGGAATTTTAGAAATTGCTTAAATGGGCTTATCTTTTGTCACATTCACTTACACTTTGAACAAAATTTTTTTTTTTTTGAAATCTTGAAGATTTTTACTTATTTCCTTCATAAAGTTTTCATTACTTTGAACATAGTGCTTTACTTTGTGATATACATACAAGTTTTTTTTAAGGTAAATACATACTCACACTTTCAATAATGTATGCATATATCTCTAAGTGGTATATATTTTTTTTTTATATCAAAGAGGAGAAAATTATGTGCTTATTTGACATAATATGTGAGAATCATGTGACGCTTACCATACTTAAAAGTGATATTAATTACATGATTGAAAATGAGTTAGCAATCTATTATATGTTGGCTTGACAAATGAATTATGTGATTGACTATTGACTCTAGATGCAACAAAATGATATACATCATTGATCATGTTATGAGCCTTGAGTTGAAATCCTTTTCATGAAATACTTGCTCTAAATCTCTCTAAATACACGAGTATAGATGTTGGTGGCATAGAATATAATTAAGATGATGATCTTTTTGATGATGCCAAAGGGGGAGAGATTAGTGAAAGGATTAGTAAAAAGGATAAAATGTTATTTATGCCAAAAAGAGGAGAATTATAAAGAGAGAAAATATCAAGATAGAACATGTAATATTTCTTATATTCTTTAATCATGTTCTCTTTTTTAAATTGCTTCCAAAAGGTTCATGTGTGTTGGTTGAAATCTCATGAGTATTTGTTCATCTTTATCTATCACTTCTCTTAAATTTTTATGGTTATTATTTGTGGCACAAATTACATTTCTTTAAGTGATATATGTTACATTGTCATCTCACTTCAAATGTATGCATCTACCTTAAGTTGTATATGTTTATAAGGAAATCTTTTTGATGATGCCAAAGGGGGAGAGAAATACATATTCCTTAAGGGGGAGAGATATATCTATAAGAAAGGGGAAGAATTTATAAAAATATCTTGTAAAAGGTAAGAGATATTTAAAGTATTGTATGATTAAAGGGAGATGACTAAGAACGAGAGAACATATATTAAGGGGGAGAAACCATATATTAAGGGGGAGAGACCTTTGTTTCTTAAATACTTTCTTGATTTCTTGTGTCTATGATTTCATCAACATGTGGTATCAAATTGTATATGAAAGGGGGAGTCTTTATTGCAATATATATGAATTGTTATGATACTAACACCCCAAGAGACAAACATTTGTTGTCATCATCAAAAAGGGGGAGAATGTATTTGAATGTTGATGTAGGTTTTGATAATGACACAACAAATGAAGAAGTATCAAAGATATTATCAAGCAATCATTTATGTTTGATGTGGAAATTAAAATGGTTGATGTTTAATTTTGATGATCAATCAAGGACTTATGTTAAAGGCATTTAAGGATAAGTTAATTAAGTGAAAAATGATCATCAAAGTGCCTAAGGACCAAGAGAACAAAAGCCATATGCAAATACATGTCAAAGAGTGAAACAAAGTGACAAAATTGGAGTATCAGGCAGTTGAATCGATTCAAACAGCAAAGCATAGCCACATGAATCGATTCCTACGAATGAAATGCTCCAGGAAGTGATTTTTAATAGCTTGAATCGATTCCCTTAATGGTTGAATCGATTCACACGGTTTTGCAAGTGCCCAGGATGTGTTTTTCAATGCATGAATCGATTCCTTCCTACCTTGAATCGATTCACACGTTTTAATTTGCCCAGTAACTTCATTTTTATGATATGAATCGATTCTTTTCTCAAGGTTAATCATATGAATCGATTCTTGTTGCTGTCAGAAGCTAAAACACACGCTGGAATCATTCAAAATTCAAAAGGAAACATTGTGCCCTTCGGTTGAATCAATTTGGAAGACCCAAGGCAATGCTCCATGCTTTGTCCCTCTCCACATGCATATGTCTCATTGGAAATACATTCAAGACAAGCATGCCTAACAAGTTAAACCTCCAAGGAATTAAATATTGCAAAAACTCATGCCATTGGGGTCTATAAATAGAGAAGAAGAAGGAGGCCAAACACACACCTTCAAGAGATGCATTTCCTCTGAATTTCTTCTTCATCTTATTCTACTTTCTCTCTATAATTTACATATTGGCATATCCTCTTAGTGAGTAACTTAAGAGTTAGAGGGAAGAATTTTTAAGTGAGCTAAAACTTGTATATCCTCTCTTTGAGAGTTAATTTGTGTGTGAGCTTTAAATTGTATATCCACTCTAGTGAGAGAGTTTGCTTGTACATTTAAACACCAAACATCTTAGAAGCTTTGGGTTGGGGTTCAACCTTGTAATTGTGAGATTGAGAGATTGGGTGGAGTGCCCTTGTACTTGTGAGGATTGGATTCTTGAGTGTGGGACACTAGGAAGTCGCAATTGCTCAAAGTGTATCTCTAATCTACAATAGTGGAAATCCTCTAAGTGGGTTGCTTAGAGGCGAGACGTACACCGGCGTGGTGGAACTCGTTACATCGGTTTGCAAAGCTTCTCTTCCCTTAAACTCATTTATTTTGAGAACTTAACTTGCATGCTAAAACATCTTCATTAACTTGGTGTGGTTAAATCCTTGAATAAATTGTCTCAAATATTGTTGAACTTAAACATTGTATTTTTGAGTTAAATAACCTTGTTAACAACTTGATTAAATCTATTGGACATTATCTAGTTAATCTTAAATTGGAGTTAAGTGTTGAATACTAAGTATCCCAAGAATTGAATAAACCAATAGTGGGTCTTATTTATTAAAATCAATTCTTGAACATAGCATCTTTAACTCAATACTTTAATATGATATGTGTTTCATAATTGTCTCATCTCTTGCATTGTATTATTTGTGTATCACTAACCGTTTTGAAGGGGTTTCCACGCGAAAATTTGAAATACTCAATTCACCCCCCCCTCTTGAGTATCGAGGCCTTGGCTAACAGGTTTAGAATTGGGATTTAGGGTTTAGGGTTTATGGTTTAGGGTTAGGGGATAGGGTTTAGGGTTTGTAATTTAGGGGTATGTTTAAAGGTTAGGGTTTGGGGTTTAGGGTTTAAGGTTTGGGGTTTGGGGTTTGGGGTTTGGGGGTTAGGGTTAAGGGTTTAGGGTTTAGGGTTTGGGGTTTAGGGTTAGGGGTTAAGGGTTAGGGGTTAAGGGTTTCGGGTTTAGGGTTTGGGGTTTATGGTTTAGGGTTTAGGGTTTTTGGTTTAGGATTTAGGGTTTAGGGTTTAGGGTTTAGGTTTTGTGGTTTGAGGTTTTGGGTTTAGTGTTTGGGGATTGGGGTTTAGAGTTTAGGATTTAGGATTTAGGATTTATGGTTTAAGGTTTAGGGTTTAGAATTGGGATTGAGGGTTTAGGGTTTAGGGTTTAGGGTTAAAAATTGGGATTTAGGGTTTAGGCTTTAGGGGTTAGGGGTTAGAGTTTAGGGTTTAGGGTTTGTGGTTTAAAGTTTAGGGTTTAGTGTTTAGGGTTTGGGGTTGAGGGTTTAGGGTTAAGGGTTTAGGGTTTGGGGTTTAGGGTTTAGGGTGTGGGGGTTAGGGTTAGGTTTAGGGGTTAGGGTTTACAGGTTAGGGTTTAGGGTTAGGGTTTGTGTTTGGGGTTTAGGGTTTAGGGTTTGGGGTATAATGTTTAGGGTTTGTGGTTTAGGGTTTAGGATTTAGGTTTTAGGGTTTACAGTTTAGGGTTTAGGTATTAAGGTTTGGGGTTTGGGGTTTAGGGTTTATGGTTCGGGATTGGGTGTTTGGGTTTAGGGTTTAAGGTGTAAGGGTTAGGGTTTATGGTTTATGGTTTAGGGTTTAGGGTTTGGAATTTGGATTTAGGGTTTAGGGTTATGGTTTAGGGTTTAGGAGTTAGAAGTTAGGGTTTATGGTTTATGGTTTATGGTTTAGGAGTTAGGGGTTTGGATTTAGGGTTTAGGGTTTGGGGTTTGGGGTTTGTGGTTTAAGGTTTAGGTTTAGGGTTTAGGGTTTGGGGTTTAGGGTTTAGGGTTTGTGGTTTAGGGTTTGGTGTTTATGGTTTAGGGTTTAGAATTGGGGTGTATGGTTTACGGTTATGGGTTAGGGTTTAGGGTTTAGGGTTTAGGGTTTGGGGTTTACAGTTTATGGTTTAGGGTTTAGGGTTTAGTGTTTATTGTGTTGGGTTTAGGGTTTAATGGTTAGGGTTTATAATTTAGGGTTTAAGGGTTTAAGGGTTTAAGGGTTAGGGTTTGTGGTTTAGGGTTTAGGGTTTAGTATTTAGATTTAGGGTTTAGGGTTTAGGGTTAGGATTTAAGGTTTGTGGTTTAGGGTTTAGGATTTAGGGTTTAGGGTTTTCGTTTTGAGGTTTGGGGTTTAGGGTTTAAGGGTTAGTGTTTAGGATTTAGGGTTTGTGGTTTAGGGTTTAGGGCTTAGAATTTGGATTTAGGGTTTAGGGTTTATGGTTTATGGTTTAGAGTTTGTGATTTAGGGTTTGGGATTTAGGGTTTAGGGTTTAGGGTGTGGGGTTTAGGGTTTAGGGTTTAGGGGTTTGGGTTTGTGGTTGTGGGTTTAGGGTTTAGGGGTTAGGGGTTAGGTGATAGAGTTTAGGGTTTATGGTTTGTGGGTTAGGGTTTATGGTTTAGGGTTTGAGGTATAGGGTTTAGGGTTTATGGTTTTGGGTTGGCGATTTAGGTTTTAGGGTTTATGGTTTAGGGTTTAGGTATTAGGGTTTTGGGTTTGGGGTTGAGGGTTTAAGGTTTAGGGTTTGGGGTTTGGGGATTAGGGTTTAAGGTTTAGGGTTTTGGATTTAGGGTTTAGGGTTTAGGGTTTAAGGCTTAGCGTTCATGGTTTAGGGTTTGTGGTTTAGAGTTAAGGTTTAGAGTTAAGGTTTAGTGTTTAGGGTTTAGGGTTGAATATGTTGGGTTTAAGGTTTAGGGTTTAGAATTGGGATTTAGGGTTTAGGGTTTAGGGTTTGTTGTTTGAGGTTTAGGGTGTAGGGTTTGGGGTTGGGGTTTTAAGGTTTAGGGTTTGGGGTTTAGGGTTTAAGGTGTGCGGTTTAGGGTTTAGGGTATAATGTTTAGGGTTTAAGGTTAGGGATTTGTGGTTTAGGGTTTAGGGTTTAGAATTGGGATTTAGGGTGTAGGGTTTGTTGTTTGAGGTTTAGGGTGTAGGGAATAGGGTTGGGGTTTTAGGGTTTAGGGTTTAGGGTTTGTGGTTGAGGGTTTGTGGTTTAGTGTTTAGGGTTTAGGGTTTAGGTTGTGGGGTTTAGGGTTTAGGGTTTAGGGTTTAGGGTTTAAGGTTTAGGGTTTAGGGATTATGGTTTGGGGTTTATGTATTAGGGTTTGGGGTTTGGGGTTTAGTGTTTAGGGTTTAGAGTTTGGGGTTTAGGGTTTAGGGTTTAAGGGCTAGGGTTTAGAGTTTATGAGTTAGGAATTTGGATTTAGGGTTTAGGGTTTGGGTCTAGTGTTTTTGGTTTGAGGTTTAGGGTTTAGGGTTTATGGTTTATGGTTTAGGTATTAGGGTTTAGGGTTTGAGGTTTAGGGTTTAGGGTTTAGGGTTTAGGGTTTAAGGTTTAGGGTTGGGATTTAGGGTTTAGGGTGTAGGTTTAGAATTAGGATTTAGGGTTTAGGGGTTATGGTTTAGGGTTAGGGGATAGGGTTTAGGGTTTGTAATTTAGGGGTATGTTTAAGGGTTAGGGTTTGGGGTTTAGGGTTTAAGGTTTGGGGTTTGGGGTTTGGGGGTTAGGATTAAGGGTTTAGGGTTTAGGGTTTGGGGTTTAGGGTTAGGGGTTAAGGGTTAGGGGTTAAGGGTTTTAGGTTTAGGGTTTGGGGTTTAGGGTTTTTGGTTTAGGATTTATGGTTTAGGGTTAGGGGTTAGGGTTTAGGGTTTAGGGTTTAGGGTTTATGGTTTGAGGTTTAGGGTTTAGGGTTTGGGGATTGGGGTTTAGAGTTTAGGGTTTAGGGTTTAGGATTTAGGATTTAGGATTTAGGGTTTAAGGTTTAGGGTTTAGAATTGGGATTGAGGGTTTAGGGTTTAGGGTTTAGGGTTAAAAATTGGGATTTAGGGTTTAGGCTTTAGGGTTAAGGGTTAGAGTTTAGGGTTTAGGGTTTGTGGTTTAAAGTTTGGGTTTACTGTTTAGGGTTTGGGGTTGAGGGTTTAGGGTTAAGGGTTTAGGGTTTGGGTTTATGGTTCATGGTTTATGGTTTAGGGTTTAGGGTTTAGGGTGTGGGGTTTAGGGTTTAGGGTTTTGGGCTTTGGGCTTTGGGCTTTGGGTTTAGGGTTTAGGGTTTATAATTTAGGGTTAGGTTTAGGGGTTAGGGTTTATGGGTGAGGGTTTATGGGTTTAGGGTTTAGTGTTTAGGGTTTATGTTTGGGGTTTAGGGTTTAGGGTTTGGGGTATAATGTTTAGGTTAGGGTTTATGATTTAGGGTTTAGGGTGTGGGGTTTAGGGTTTAGGGGTTTGGGTTTGTGGTTGTGGGTTTAGGGTTTAGGGGTTAGGGGTTAGGTGATAGGGTTTAGGGTTTATGGTTTGTGGGTTAGGGTTTATGGTTTAGGGTTTGAGGTATAAGGTTTAGGGTTTATGGTTTTGGGTTGGCGATTTAGGTTTTAGGGTTTATGGTTTAGGGTTTAGGTATTAGGGTTTGGGGTTTGGGGTTGAGGGTTTAAGGTTTAGGGTTTGGGGTTTGGGGATTAGGGTTTAAGGTTTAGGGTTTTGGATTTAGGGTTTAGGGTTTATGGTTTAAGGCTTAGTGTTCATGGTTTAGGGTTTGTGGTTTAGGGTTAGGGTTTGGGGTTTGTGGTTTGAGGTTTAGGTTTAGGGTTTGGGGTTTGGGTTTAGGGTTTTTGGTTTGTGGTTTAGGGTTTGGTATTTATGGTTTAGGGTTTAGAATTGGGGTGTATGGTTTACGGTTATGGGTTAGGGTTTAGGGTTTAGGGTTTGGGGTTTACGGTTTACGGTTTAGGGTTTAGGGTTTAGTGTTTATTGTGTTGGGTTTAGGGTTTAATGGTTAGGGTTTGTAATTTAGGGTTTAGGGTTTATGGGTTTATAGGCTAGGGTTTAGGGGTTATAGTTTGTGGTTTAGGGTTTAAGGTTTAGGGTTTATGGTTTGGGGTGAGGGTTTAAGGGTTTAACGGTTTAAGGGTTAGGGTTTGTGGTTTAGGGTTTAGGGTTTAGTATTTAGATTTAGGGTTTAGGGTTTAGGGTTAGGATTTAGGGTTTATGGTTTATGGTTTAAGATTTAGGGTTTAGGGTTTTCATTTTGGGGTTTGGGGTTTAGGGTTTAAGGGTTAGTGTTTAGGATTTAGGGTTTGTGGTTTAGGGTTTAGGGCTTAGAATTTGGATTTAGGGTTTAGGGTTTATGGTTTTTGGTTTAGAGTTTGTGATTTAGGGTTTGGGATTTAGGGTTTAGGGTTTAGGGTGTGGGGTTTAGGGTTTAGGGTTTAGGGGTTTGGGTTTGTGGTTGTGGGTTTAGGGTTTAGGGGTTAGGGGTTAGGTGATAGAGTTTAGGGTTTGTGGTTTGTGGGTTAGGGTTTATGGTTTAGGGTTTGAGGTATAGGGTTTAGGGTTTATGGTTTTGGGTTGGCGATTTAGGTTTTAGGGTTTATGGTTTAGGGTTTAGGTATTAGGGTTTGGGGTTTGGGGTTGAGGGTTTAAGGTTTAGGGTTTGGGGTTTGGGGATTAGGGTTTAAGGTTTAGGGTTTTGGATTTAGGGTTTAGGGTTTAGGGTTTAAGGCTTAGCGTTCATGGTTTAGGGTTTGTGGTTTAGAGTTAAGGTTTAGAGTTAAGGTTTAGTGTTTAGGGTTTAGGGTTTAGGGTTGAATGTGTGGGGTTTAAGGTTTAGGGTTTAGAATTGGGATTTAGGGTTTAGGGTTTAGGGTTTGTTGTTTGAGGTTTAGGGTGTAGGGTTTGGGGTTGGGGTTTTAAGGTTTAGGGTTTGGGGTTTAGGGTTTAGGGTGTGTGGTTGAGGGTTTAGGGTTTAGGGTTTAGGGTTTAAGGGTTAGGGATTTGTGGTTTAGGGTTTAGGGTTTAGAATTGGGATTTAGGGTGTAGGGTTTGTTGTTTGAGGTTTAGGGTGTAGGGAATAGGGTTGGGGTTTTAGGGTTTAGGGTTTAGGGTTTGGGGTTGAGGGTTTGTGGTTTAGTGTTTAGGGTTTAGGGTTTAGGGTGTGGGGTTTAGGGTTTAGGGTTTAGTGTTTAGGGTTTAAGGTTTAGGGTTTAGGGATTATGGTTTGGGGTTTATGTATTAGGGTTTCGGGTTTAGGGCTTAGGGTTTAGTGTTTAGGGTTTAGAGTTTGGGGTTTGGGGTTTGGGGTTTAAGGGCTAGGGTTTAGAGTTTATGAGTTAGGAATTTGGATTTAGGGTTTAGGGTTTGGGTCTAGTGTTTGTGGTTTGAGGTTTAGGGTTTAGGGTTTAGGGTTTATGGTTTATGGTTTAGGTATTAGGGTTTAGGGTTTGAGGTTTAGGGTTTAGTGTTTAGGGTTTAGGTTTTATGGTTTAGAATTGGGATTTAGCATTTAGGGTTTAGAGTTTAGAATTGGGATTCAGGGTTTAGGGTTTAGGGTTTATGGTTTGAGGTTTAGGGTTTGGGTTTGGGGTTTAGGATTTAAGGTTTAGGGTAGGGAGTTGAGGGTTTGTGGGTTTATGGCTTGGGGTTTAGGGTTTAGCGTGTAGGGTTTAGGGTTGAAGGTTTAGGGTTTGTGGTTTAAGGTTTAGTGTTTAGGGTTTGGGGTTAGGGTTTAGTGTTTTGGGTTTAGAATTAGGATTTAGGGTTTAGGGTTTAGGGTTTAGAATTATGTTTTAGGGTTTATGGGTTAGGGTTTAGGTTTAGGAGTTAGGCTTTAGGGTTTAGGGTTTAGTGTTTAAGGTTTGGGGTTTAGTGTTTAGGGTATGGGGTTTGGGGTTTAAGGTTTATTGTTGATGGTTTTGGGTTGAGGGTTGAGGGTTTATGGTTTAAGGTTTGGGGTTTAGCGTTTAGGGTTTAGGATTTAGGGTTTAGGGTTAGGGGTTTGGTTATTGTGGATTAGGGTTTAAGGTTTAGGGCTTGTGGTTAGGGGTTAAGGTTTAGGGTTTAGGGTTTAGGATTTGTGGTTTGAGGTTTAGGATTTAGGATTTGGGGTTTGGGTTTAGGGTTTAGGGTTTAAAGGTTAGGGTTCGTGGTTTAGGGTTTAGGGTTTAGGGTTTAGGGTTTCGGGTTTAGGGTTTAGGGTTTGTGGTTTAAAGTTTAGGGTTTAGGGTTTAGGGTTGGAGGTTAGGGGTTAAAGGTTTAGGGTGTAGGGTTTGGGGTTAATGGTTTACCGTTTAGGGTTTAGGGTTTAGGGTTTACGCTATGGGGTTTAGGGTTTAGGGTTTAGGGTTTAGGGTTTAGGTTTTAGGGGTTAGGGGTTATTGGTTAGGGTTAGGGTTTGGGGTTTAAGGTTTGTTGTTTGAGGTTTAGGGTTTAGGGTTTGGGGTTAGGGTTTGGGGTGAGGGTTTGTGGTTTAAGGTTTTGGGTTTTGGGTGTGGGGTTTAGGTGTTTCAGGTTTAATGGTTAAGGTTTGTGGTTTAGAGTTTAGGGTTTAGGGTTTAGGGGTTATTGTTTAGGGTTTATGGTTTGTGGTTTAGGATTTAGGGTTTAGGGTTTGGTGTTTAGCGTTAAGGATTTACGGTTTGGGGTTAAGGGTTTCAGGATTAGGGTTTGGGGTTTGGGGTTTGGGGTTTATGGTTTAAAGTTTAGGGTTGAGGGTTAGGGGTTAGAGGTTTAGGGTTTAGGGATTGGGGTTTATGGTTTATGGTTTAGGGTTTAGGGTTTAGGGTTAGGGTTTGGGGTTTAGGGTTTGTGGTTTAAGGTTTATGGTTTAGGGTGTGGGGTTTAGGCTTTAGTGTTTAAGGTTTAGTGGTTAGGGTTTGTGGTTTAGGGTTTAGGGGTTATGGTTTAGGGTTTAGGGTTTAGGGTTTAGAATTAGGATGAAGGGTTTATGGTTTAGAATTGGGATTGAAGGTTTAGGGTTTAGGGGTTAGGGTTTACCGTTTAGGGTTTGTGGTTTAAAGTTTAGGGTTTATTGTTGGGGGTCGGGGTTTAGGGGTTAAGGTTTTGGGTTTAGGGTTTAGGGTTTATGGTTTAGGGTTTAGGGTTTAGGGTTTAAGGTTTACGTGTGGGGTTTAGGGTGTAGGGTTTAGGGTGGGGGTTAGGGTTTAGGGGTTTTGGGTTTAGGGTTTGGGGGTTATGGTTTAGGGTTTAAGGTTTAGGGTTTAGGGTTTACGTGTATGGTTTAGGGTTTAGGGTTTATGGATTAGGGTTTAGGGTTTAGGGGTTAGGGGTTAGGGTTAGGGTTTAGGGTTTAAGGTTTATTGTTTGAGGTTTAGGGTTTAGGGTTTAGGGATGGGGGTTTAGGGTTTAGGGTTGGGGGTTTGGGGTTAAGTGTTTATGGTTTAAGGTATAGGGTTTAGGGTGTGGGGTTTAGGCTTTAGTGTTTAAGGTTTAGTGGTTAGGGTTTATGGTTTAGGGTTGGGGGTTATGGTTTAGGGTTTGTGGTTTGAGGTTTAGGGTTTAGGGTTTAGGGTTTGCTGTTTAGGGTTAAGGATTTAGGGTTTGGGGTTAAGGGTTTCAGAATTAAGGTTTGGGGTTTGGGGTTTAGGGGTTATGGTTTAAGGTTTGTGGTTTCTGGTTTAGGGTTTAGGGTTTGAGGTTCAGAATTTGGATGGAGGGTTTAGGGTTTAGAATTGGGATTTAGGGTTTAGGGTTTAGGGTTTAGGGGTTAGGGTTTAGGGTTTGTGTTTAAAGTTTAGGGTTTAGGGTTTAATGTTTAGGGTTTAGGGTTTGGGGTTTGGGGTTTAGGGTTTAGGGTTTAGGGTTTACGTGTGGGGTTTAGGGTGTAGGGTTTAGGGTGGGGGGTCAGGGTTTTGGGGGTTAGGGTTTAGGTTTTAGGGTTTAGGGTTTGGGGTTTATGGTTTACAGTTTAAGGTTTAGGGTTTATGGTTTATATGTGTGGTTTAGGGTTTAGGTTTTAGGGGTTAGGGGTTAGGGTGTGAACACCTATTTCAGTCCGATTGATATCCACGAGTAAAAAGAATACAAGAAAAATAAATAAATAAATAAAATAATAATAATAAATAAAAAAAATAAAAATGAGATGATGACTCGGAAATGATCATTTCCGAGTGAAGGGACTCGGAAATGATTATTTCCGAGTGAGACATGGTCCCTGGCCTGTTTTCGCCCAAGCGGATGATGGTTCGCTCAAGCGAGACATGTTACACCCGGGCGAGATTGAAACATGATGCGTATTCCTTTCCTTCGAATGATGAAATCCGAGTAGAATTACTCAGAATGGAGCAAATCTGAGTGGAAGCTGTCCCATTGCAATCATTCCGAGCCAAATTCCAATTTCTGAGTAGAAAGAAGGCAGTTTCCGAGTGACAAACGTCCAATTTCCAAGTTCTGACTGAAAAGCAGGCAGATTCCGAGTGAAGATATTCAAATTCCAATTTCTGAGTGGAAAATAGGCAGGATCCGAGTAGATATGTCAAAGTTTCCAAATTCTGAGTAATAAGAAGGCGGTTTCCGAGTGGATATGTCAAAGTTTCCAAGTTTCGAGTGATAATAAGGCGGTTTCCGAGTGGTTGTCCAAGTTCTAAATTCTGAGTGAAGAATAAGACCAATTTCGAATGCAAATGGCCGAATTCCATTCTAATTGGAAGATGAGGATGACTCCCAGATATCCGAGTGGATTGATGCATATATGGAACGATTCTGAGAGAATGAAAGCCTCCAATTGATGATTGATGATTGGTGATTGAAACCGAGTAAAAATAAGGCCGACTCAGAATGAAAGCCATTTCTGATTGAGAAGGAAGGAATGGTTGACGAGTGAAAGAAATTCCGAGTGAGAAGCCAGTCAGAGCTGAGTGCCAAATTCCGAGTGAAAAGCCAATCGGATTTCCGAGGGAAGAAAGAGTCTACTAAATGACTCGAAAGCCAGTCGGATTCCCGAGGGAAGAAGGAGTCTACCGAGTGATGTTCTTCAGTCAGCACCGAGTCAGCACCGAGTGATGCTTTTCCAGTCTGCACCGAGTCATTCCCTTCCATTTTTAGTCAGCTCCGAGCCATTCTTTTACCATTACCAAGCCATTCTCTTACCCATAACCGAGCCACTCATTTAACCATTCCCGAGCCCCCATTTCTACCAATTTCCGAGCCATATTTAAACCTTACCCGAGCCCCCCAACATCACTGAGCTCATTTTCACCAAACCCGAATCACCAATTTTCACCCAAATCTGACTCACAATTCTCACTCGGATTCCGAGTCATCCTTTACTCATCTCCGAGTCAATTTTTACCAAGTTCTGAGTCATCATTCTCACCTAATTCTGAGTTATTTCTTAATCAGTTCTGAGTCAATCTTCGATCGGTTTTTGACTGACACTTTTCAGTCAGTTCTTGGTCAGTGTTCAATCATTTCTGACTCACTTTTTACCAATTCCGTGTCATCCCTCATCAAGCCAATTCCGAGTGACACTTTTCACCCGTTCCCGAGTCATCTTTCACCATTTCCGAGACCCTTTCCACTCAACTTCCGAGTCACTTTTTACCCATTTCTGAGTGACTTCTCACTCAATTCCGAGTCATCTTCACCCAATTCTGAGTCATTATTCAACCATTTTAGTCGGTTCCAAGTCACTTTTTACTCGGTTCCGATTGAATGTTTCACACCAGCCTCACACCGAGCAAAACCTCGACTCGGCCTTCCATAGGAGGGCTCCTCCCAGAAGAATTCTCACTCGGGAAGGAGTATTTTCACTCGGCTTTCTATGGGAAATGCTTCATTCCACTCGGAATTGACTCCCAATGTGGATGAATACTGACTGAGAGGCTGATCCGAGTTATTTTCACTCGGAATTCTACCATTCTCACTCGGATTTCCATCACTTTCTCTCGGATTTTCACCGTGCTGACTTGGATTTCCACTATCCAAGTGGATCCTTGAATTACGGGAGGTGGCCCACAACAAGACAAGGAGGAAAATGATAAAGAATTGCCACCAGCCTCCATTCTCCTTAATTGTCAAAGATCCAGGCTGTTTCCAACACACTATCCAAGTTGTTTGACAATCTCATGGGGCGGTTGGCAACAAGACAATGAGGAAATAATAAAAAATCCTCACCAATTGGTAGCCAGGCTGTCTCGGGTCTATTCAGGCAATCAACATGCTCCTCAAATGTTCTATAAATACTACAAACAAAGGAAGAAGAAAGGATCCTGGAAGCATTCACTTGAGAGAGTCTGAAACAAATTTTTTTGTCCCCTCACCCACCTTTCAACCGTCCTTCTCCTCTCCCATACAGTCCCCCCTTCATCCAAACACCGTCCTCTCTCCTCACAGTCCCCACAATCCTCTCACCTTCTCCCTCACAGACCCTCCAAACACCGTCCTCTCTCCTCACAGTCCCCACAATCCTCACACCTTCTCCCTCACTGACCCTCCAAACACCGTCCTCTCTCCTCACAGCCCCCACAATCCTCACACTGTCTCCCTCACAACCGTCCCTCTACACCGTCCCTCTCTCCCTCACCTCACTCTATCTCCCTCACAACTGTCCCTCTATACTGTCCCTCTCTCCCTCACCTCACCCCGTATCCCTCACAGCCCCCTCTACACCATCCCTCTCTTCCTCACCTCACTCCGTCTTCCTCACAGCCCCCTTTACACTGTCCCTATCTCTCTCACCCCCCTCCGTCTTCCTCCTTACCCCTCACCACTATCTCCTCCCTCTCTACACCTCACAGCTCCCTTTCACTATCCCATTCCCCTCACTCCACGCTCACTCTTCCTTTCCCTTCCTCCTTTAAACACTCAACCGTCCTTCCCTTCAAACGCCCATCCGAACTCACCAACAAACTCCCACACCGTCCTCTCTTCACCTCTCCCAACCATACAGCCCTCTAAACCTCAACACCGTCCCTTCCTCCTCAAAAATCACTACAGTCCAGCCCCTTAAATCCCTTTAACACCGTCCCGTCCTCACACACCATACTGTCCAGCCCACTAAGTTCCTCATCAACACCGTCCCCCTCCTTCAACCGTCCCTCTCTCTTACACACCATCCAACTCCTTTCTCACCACACTGGTCTCACTCTCATTTTTAATACTTGTATTTATTTTATTTTCTGTTAAATTAATTACTATTTGATGACTATGTTATTAATTAATTTCTGTTAATTAATAAATATTAATAAAAATGAATGTTTCACACTTTCTAGTTGGACTGGCATAAAGGTTGTAATTATTATTATTGTCGTTATTATTATTATTGTAATTTTTATTATATTTCTTAAAAAAGGCGGAGCAAGATTAATTTGGACGAGATGTCCTGTTAATCTTATTTTTATTTTTTCTTTAAAAAATGGTGGAGCGAGATTAATTTGGATGACACGTCCTGTTAATCTCTTATAAATATTCTGTGTTGATTTTTGTTTATTTTTGTTTACTCTGTCGTCCCGTACATTTTTCTTTTCACGAAGAAGTTAAAATAATTATTAGGCTAATTATAATACGCGCTATCAAATTGAGGTAACCGTTTTTTTATATAACGGACAGCTATGAGGTGCTAATACCTTCCTCACCTGTAATTAGACTCCCGAATCTGGAATCTCATTTTTGACCAATGCTTTAATTAAAGGTTTTCCCGGTATTTTATCCTAAAAAATATTGGTGGCGACTCCCTGTTTATTTTTTTAAAAAGGTTTTTGAGGGTCGGCCATGCCGCCGCGATCCCGGTCGCGACAGATGGCGACTCCACTGGGGACTTAGAGAGTCAAGCCAATCAATTTGATAGTGCATGTTTTAATTAGCATATTAATTATTTGACTTCTTCCTTTATTTTATTTAGTCTCTGTTTTATTTGTATCCTATCTTTTATGTTCTGTAAATATCTGTGTGATCATTGAACCCTAGGGTAGTCGACTTTATTTTGTTGCTCTGTGTTTGTTCTATGTGCAGGATAAGTAAGGTACAGGTATTGAATGCCTCTTTCACACACTACACTCACAATTTGCACACACTTTTGAGTGGGACCCTATACCCGGGCCCAAATAAAACTTAAGATTAGGGGAGATTGATAGCGGAGCCATTTGGGATGTACTTCCTGTCTGGTTACCGTGAGAATCTCAGCTAGAGTTCGACTTATTTATGGTGCCCACACTTAGTGGACTTCCTACTATTTGTGGTCAACATCATGAGTAGGATCTTGGCTCTAGTGACCTTTAGAAATTTTAGAATAAGCCACCTAATGTGAGACATCACTGATAAACAAACCTTAGAACCATTAGGAGACCTTCAAAAAAACCTGACTTAAGGCACAAAGGGGCAAACTTTACTTATACCTTTTCTCATTCTCGTTTTCTCTTCTGATCCAAATTAAGGGACCACTTGCCTGTTTAGTGGATTACTTTTTCAAAAAAAAAATGACCTACTTTTAACCAGTGATCCTCTAATGGGCAAGTGGTCCTTTCCTTTTATATTTGTTTAAGTCTTAGGATCTTGAGTTATGAATTTTCTGAATCAAAAAAAAAGAAAAAAACAAAAAAAAAGAAAAAAAAAGAAAATCAAAAGAAAAAAGGAAAAAATTTACAAAATATACAAAAAAATAGAAAATCATTTTTATTAACAATGATCAGAAAATTCATAGCTCACATGATCCTTGATTTATTGCAAGTTTTGACAAATCGTAACTTCCCAAAATCTAAAAATGTTTTCAAGAAAGTTACTAGGGGAGTATCAATTTACAAAGCATGTCAGTGACTGATTTTTCTTTTCTTTATGTCCTTACAGGAAGCTATCAAGAGCTTAGCCAGTATCTTTGAGTGAAATATGGAAATTAACATGAGATCAGATAGTTGTGGTAAAAATGTACCCGAGTTGAAAAGATTACTGCATGTTAAGGCTAGGAAAGTCGATACAACCAGTTTACAAGCATTAGGGAAGAAACTGGACATAAATCAGAAAATGGTTTTCTCAAGGAAATATGGAAAGGTCCTAAAGTTGCTAGAAGTGGAGGTACAAGTCGAGGCAATTACTGCTTTGATTCAGTTCTATGACCTACCTCTCCGTTGTTTTACCTTCCGGGACTTCCAATTAGCTCCGTCGGTTAAGGAGTTTGAATAAATTCTGGGGATGCCATTAGAAGGACAAATGCCTTACCGTCATCTTGGACGTCAAGCGAATATTGTTACCATTGCTAATGTCCTAAAGATTCACCCGGAAGTGTTAAGGAGTGCACAACTAAATAGAAATCAGATCCTGGGATTTGACCGAGAATACTTTGAGAAGCACATGCACTTGCTAGCTGAGAAAGAAGATTGGGAAACTTTTATGGATACCTTGGCTCTCACCATTTATGGTGTTATCTTATTCCCTAATATTGATAATTACGTGGACTACGATGCTATTGGCGTTTTCCTTGCCCGTAAGTTCAAGTCTGAAAATCCTGTCACTGCTATCTTGGCAAATACGTACTGTACCATGGACTTCTGCTATACGTAAGGCGGAAAGAGAATCATTTGCTGTTTACCTGCTCTATATGTGTGGTGTAACACCCTCGGTTAGATAAGACAACCCATTCTATAGGATCATCCTATTTAACTGAGAGGTCACAAGTTTTCATAAAAAGTGAATTTTTTTTTTCTTATGGGATGGCAGATCAGTGGAAGCAAATAGTATATAATTCACATAGTCATTCACAAACTGTAAATAATTGTACTCTTAACAGAATGGGGCATGCAGGCACCCTTAATATCTATACAGTCATCCATGGTCTTATTAATCAACTACGGATATCCTACTTTTAATGAGCATTCTCAGTGGGTTCAGCATATTGCTGTTCTTCATACTCGGGTTCTTGATTTCCTAATTCCTCTGAAAATTGTCAACAGTAAGGGTGAGTATAACCCAAGACCCTGATGGTTAATCCGGTGCGGACATAATCCAGTTAACATACAATATCATATAAATCATACAATTAGTATATTCACAATTATAACAATCAAGCATGTTGTCATGGAATGCATTAGTTGAATTTATTATGATTTATCTTTGGTTAAGTCTCATGATGCATGTGGGCCCAATAAATCATTTCTTCATCTCATTTTTGGAATATCTCTATTCCAATTTTCTAAAGCGATCAGGGTCTGCCCAAGTTCCATATGGTACAAATGAACTCATTGGTTCTTATCATTGATTTAAATATTTTTGGAACTTGGATCCCTACGATCATAGTTACACTCTGTCATTTAGTCAAAGTACACTAGAATTGCATCGTCTCACCCGGCTATCAGGCGCGACTCTGATGCCATTGGGTTGTCGTTCCAGTTGTACTCCCAAGATCCTCATTGGGGATCGAACGTGAATGTCCTCCAGCGTACCAGGTGTATGCTCTAGAAATTTTCTTCTTCAAAATATTTTCATGATGCGAAATGCATTCTTTTCATCTTTTGATTTCTTAGGTATCTATGTGTTTCCAGTCTTATCATACATCCTCATAAGTTCTTGAATCTCATCAATTATTAAAACGTTGTAAGATATTTGTTCTTATTCCAGAAAATATATCAGATATATCTTGGTTAAAAATTATATTTTTTATAAGAGTAAAATAATACATTCTTTATGTAATTACTCATAATTAAAACATTAATAATGTCAATAACAATAAAGCTAAACTTCCCAATAATTTAAAGAGGATTAAAGAATAGTTTCTAAATGAAAATCCAAGCGAAAAACATTAAAAATAGAGTTTTCCGAGAGAGACAAGGTTAATTCCGAGTGAAATAAGTATGATTCCGAGTGGAATCATACTGAGAAGAGCTTTCTAAACGATCTGGCTAAAAATCCGAGTGAAATTGCACTGGAAAGCTGTTTTCCGACTGAAACAGGTCTGATTCCGAGTGAAAATGTTGATAACTAAGCTTTCTGAATAAAATAAGTTTAATACCGAGTGCAATCAATAAGATTCCGAGTGAAATAAGTAGGATTCCAAGTAAAATCAGGCTGAAGTGAGTTTCTGAATAAAGTAAACATAAACCCGAGTGAAATTAGACTAAAAGTTCTCTCAGTGAAGTTAAAAATGTTTCCCTAGTTAAAAGTGTTTGAACAAAAGGTTTCTAGTAAAATACATATGATTTCCGAGTGAAAAATCATTCTGCTGAATAAAATACCTTCGAGTAAAGTAAATCCGAGTGAAATAATCCTGATTCCGAGTGGAATCAGGTTGATAAGAGTTTTTCTGAGTGAATTAACTATATATTCTGAGTGAAATTAAACTGAAAGGAGTTCTTTGAGTGAAAATAACTATTTGCTGAGTAAAATAAATTATTTTCCGAATAAAATCACTGAATGAGTTTTCTGAATGAAAATAAAATGTTTTCTGAGTGAAATATTTCATAGTGGAGGGTTTTCCAAATTATTTAAACTATGATTCTGAGTTAAAATATCCTATATGAATGATCCGTTCGGTTATTGTGATTCAAACATTTACTTCAAAATCTGTTTGAAGTATTATAGATAATCAGGTCATTTTGAGCTTCTTAATTCATTGAATCCGACTTCTCTTTCATAATTTCTCACTGGAATCCACATAGACACCCCTGATCCTTAGTATTTTCACAATCCAATATAGATTATATCTTTCACAATTCAACATCGAACATATCATTTAATCATCAGGATGAACAATAATTAACACAGGCAGTTAATCATATATATATATAAAACAATATATAACAAATAAGGCATTTAATTCATAACAAACCAAATCTGTCCTGGAAAAGTGAGGACCAAAGGTACCTTAACCCTTTCCTTTTCACTCAGACTTCCCTAGAATACCCGAGAATATACCCCCTTACCTTAGTGGAGTTCTTGGGGAAGAAGAAGAGGTTCCCTTTCACTGTCCTGCACCAATTCCGAGTAAAACAGAAGAGGAACTTGAGAGAGAGAAAGAAGTTGGTGCTGGTACGTAAGAGAAAGAGAGAAGAAGGAAGAGAGTTTCTAGTAAATTCTAAGGTTTCTGAACTTAGAATCAGAGTAGCATTGATTAATAAAGAGGAGACAAGTGGAGACATCACTTTCTCGTGAGTGGAAGTTAATGGAGACTTTCTGTATTTCCTAGTCAGCTTTGCATGAGAGAAAAGGGATATATATTAAGATATATAAAGGTGAGTGAAGTGGTGCAACTTTTGACTCATTTCCCTGTCAGCTTTGCATTGATTGAGAGGATATATAATAAAATATATAAAGGTATTTTGTCTGGAGTGAAAAGTGCCTGCACGTGAAGAGAAAGGGATAGAACTGACTGCGCTTGAGCGCAGTATGCTCGGTTGAGCGTGGTTCCTTCATACTGTGTCAGCAAGGCAAAATTCCACCTCGCTCAAGCGAAATCCGACTCGCTTGAGCGAGTGATAAGTGTTGAATAAGCATTGATTTCATGACTTATTTGAACCAATTTTGTAAAGACTTTAAGCTAAATTAAGGAATTATTGAAGGAAGTGAGCATGAATCTTTTAAGCATTGCATAAAAAGAAATGTTGTGAAAAGTTGCAGGAAAGACAAAGTAAGCAAGCTTGAGCATGAAAGTTGGAGAACATAAACACCTCTCACGCTTAAGCGTGAATACTAGACGCTTAAGCAAGGATTAAGCATACTTAAAGGAGACAGAGGCATCAGGACCCCTCTCACGCTCAAGCGTGGGGATGAGACGCTTGAGCGTGAGCTCGAGAGCGCCCAAGCGAAGACCAAGCGTAAGCGTGAGCGTGTCCCTGCACATGAAGCACGCTTGAGCGTGACTAAATAGAGCTTGAGCGTGACCAGGCACATGGAGGGTGCTTGAGCGTAAGCTTTACACGCCTGAGCGTGAGGGATGGATAATAAGGCCACGCTTGAGCGTAGCTGAGGAGGGATAAGTGTTCTGCACCATAAGGAAGGCCACGCTTGAGCGTGGTTAATTCAGCTTGAGCGAGAGACCATCAAACAGCATCAGAACCCTTCACGCTTGAGCGTGACCATCAAGCTCAAGCGTGACTCCTGCAGTATGGGATTTTCCAATTTAATATTCACCAATGATGCGATGCCAACTCACCTAACTTCTTGTGTTTCTGCAAGTCTCTAAAAGATGCTGCATGGGTTCTACGTAAGTGGAAAAGGGAAGCTGAACCTTGACTCCTATAAATCAAGTTGCAAACAACATATCCAGCATCTCATCCCCTGTATTCCATTCACAATCCAAACTTTCCATTATTTTCTGTATTCATTCTTTTGATGGTGAAAATGCAAAGCATGAGTAGCTAAATCTCCCTTATGGGATTGGCTGTAATCCATTCAACACTGAAGTAATGTTGTCGTAAGTTTTTATTTAGTAATGAGATTTGATAAGTTTTTGTATTTCCTTCTGCGTTTAATGCCTGAAAGTACTTGATCACTATTTTCTTGTTTTAAGTTTTCTCAAGTATGCTGGGAAGTGACTTTTGAAAGCAGATCTGAAAGAAATACTTGTTGTGAGTAGGTAGCCAGGGATGGCGTCTAACGCAACAAACGTCAAAACAATCGATCGATAATGCTGGGATGATTTCAAAGTGACTGAGGGATCAGCGGTTTGAAATCATTCTTATGAATTTTGTAGTTGAGGGATCAATACAAATGACTTTGATTGTGACGTAGAAATTATCTTTTTGATTTACTTATATAAAAACTTATGCAGCTTACAGAAGGTGAAGATGTGATGAAGTCAATCCCTGTTTCACAAAACTGATTTCTCCAAAACCAATTACTATTATCTTTTGCAACTTTTACTCTCTGTTATTTACTGTCTTCTTGATCAACATCATTTATAACAAAACAAATACCAAACCATTCTGCCAAATCAATTCAAGACTAAGATTTTCATTCTCACACCTCCTCAGTGGAACGACATCTATGCTATACTACAATCTCTGTGTTTAAACTTGGCACATCTATTCCATTGAGTTCATATTATACAAACTTGATTCTCTTTCAATGAACTCTGCATTTCCTAATATCTAAGAAACACCTTATCAGCGAGTCATCCAGTCTTCGCTTGGGCGAAGTGAAGATACTGAGCGAAAGGAGTGATTTTGCATCAGGGGCCCTTCTCGCTCAAGCGAAATCCGACTTGCTTGAGCGAGTCAGCCAATCCTCACTCGGCATTCCCATGAAACCGACTCATCTTTCCCATCATTCACTTGGTAATTCACCCCCACACCGACTCCTAATTTGCTTGGCCTTTCACTCGGTATTATATCCTAAATTCGGGTCATTTCTGATGGTTCTTACTCGGTTAAATCATTCCAAGCCTAGTCCTTTCTCACTCGGTAATGTACTTCAAAAACTGACTCCCTTACATTTCTTTCCTATCTTTCTTCTACTCGAAATTTTCATTCCAAATCTGAATCTCTACACACACTGTTCCACTCGGTAAAACTCATCCACTTACTCGGAATACTACTTCCCATACCACTCGGTGTATTTAACTTCAACACAATCGGGAATGTACTTCACATTCATCACTCGGCATAGACTTACATTTCTCACTCGGAGAATACACTTTCCTTCCCTTAGAAGTTTACTCAGTTCCATACTTCCACTCAGGAAAGTCACACGTAAGATCCACTTAGAAATAAGGGTTTTCTCACTCGGTTTCTGTTACTTGGCTAAATGTTTTAACCGACTTGCCTTGCTCGGTTTGCTACTTGCTCTAATATTCAAAACTGATACTCAGAGTTCCACATGGCAGAGTTTACTCATCTCTCACTCGGAAGTGTTTCTTCTAGAACCCGACTCTTTCCTAATTAGTCAATCACTCGGAATTATTCAAACTCTAATCACTTAGAATATATTCCAATAACAACTCATACCTTAGAAAGGAATCAATCGGATTTACCACTCAGGAATACCCAAACTTTACTCACTCGGTTTACTCATATTTCTCTCTCGGTTTTAACCAAATTCTTCAACTACAATTCCAATCAGAGCCTATTAAGGCCCTCACTTCTCGGAAAAGACTTACACATACAAGTCTCACTCGGAATTGGTCCAATAGAGTATATCTCACTCGAAAGAGGAGTCATACTCATAGACTCACTCGGAAATAGCCCTGCTTACTGCAATTCACTCGGAATGGGCTTCCTCTTACCATTTTCCACTCGGTATTTATTCACTTAACATTATTCATTCATCACCACTCATATTCAAGCCAAGTAATGCCTTAACCATACAATATATATATATAACCACTCGGAATCCTTAACTTAATCACTATTTCATCCATCAATACTTCCCAAATAATTTTGACAACACATTTCAGTCGGTAGGAAGAATCAAATCAACATAAAACACTTAAATGTATTCATTCACTTGGTATATATATATATATATATATATATATATATATCATACACTTAGAATATATTTCCAATCCAAACCATTATAACAACTCTTCCCTCAGAAGAGGTTCACTCGGATTTTACCATTCAGGAGCATTTAAGTCCTTCCCACTCATTTTTCACTCGGATACTCATCTCTTAGGTATAAATACACTATCCTTCCTCAAAATGTGTTTCAATCGGAATCCTTTAAGGTCTTTATCACTCAGAAAAAGAGTCATAAACGTAGCCTCACCCAATAATGGCTCTAAACCTTATATATTCTACTTGGATTGGGCTCCCATTTCTATATTCCACTCGAAATTCCATATTTCAGGGAGGTTTTGCTCAGAAATGGAAGTACTTGGCAAGGTTTGACTCAGAAACAAAGAATCAAAGGTGTTTTGACTCGGAATTTTCACCTAGAAGTGGTTTTCTTGAACACGCTTCACTCCAAATGTCTCCGAGGCCAAAATTCCACTCGGTAGTATCCCTCTCAGTCATGTTTTACTCGGTCAACATAACTTTGCACTCGGAATTTCATCCTTCACTCAGAATCTCTAATCCTTCACTCGGAATTTCATTCTTTCACTCGGATCAGAGCCTTTCTCACTCGGAATTTGAATAATTTCTCTAATGGTCTATATAAATTCCATAATTATACCCAAAAATAGAATTTTTTGGAGTATTACTGACCCTCTACAGGGTATTTACTCACTTATTCTTACTTACTAACCTTCCATACTTCAAAATTTACCGAATAAGACTGCTACTAAAAATAGGGATGTTACATGTGGCTTACATCGCATGTCTTCAATCAAGTCAGCAAAGTTGAATGTCCTGTCTTAGATCTGAAATTATGTCAGTTAGTAGCGAAGAATGGGCGCGAATGGGCCAATCACCTGGTAGGGCTCACAGCTGATAAAGTAAGGTGGTATCCGCAATGGCTGAAGGTTGACACCATAATTCACCATTGTGGAAACTACCCGAATGTTCCTCTCATGGGCACTCAGGGATGTATTAATTACAACCCTGTCATAGCCAAACGTCAGCTAGCCTATCCCTTACTTGGGTCACCCGATGGAGAATCCCTTACTTCTTTCATCGTTTATTTCTCAGAGGGAGATTGTACATCTGTCATTCGGGATATAGCAAATGCATGGAAGAAAGTCCACAGACAAGGGAAAGAACTGGGAACTTGAAGCCACGCCGTGAAGGAAGAATACTACCAATGGGTCTTAAACAGAGTTTCCATTGTCAAGCTACCTTTCAAGAATCCCTCCTATCTCCTGACAAGCACACATGTTACCTCTCCTACCCTTGAAGAGGAGGCAATGAGAGCCAAAATAAAAGAGCTAACTGCCAAAAACAAGGAGTTAGAAAAAGACTTGCTGATATCTCAACAAGAATGTGCCCTTCAGAAAAGGGAGAATTTAGAGAGCAAGCAAACCATCAAGAAGATTGGAAAAAAGAGAAAAATCAAAAAGGACTACCTGAGGAAACAAAGACAATGCCTCCGAACGGCTAACACTCAACTAAAAGTGAAGAACAAGCAAAGAGATACCATGTTGACTGATAAGCAGCTTCTAAGGGACATGTTGGCAAAAGCTAAAGAACGCGAGCAAAATGTCTTGGTGCAAAAAGAGCTTCTGCAATTGCAAGTTAGCCGATTAGAGCATCAGCTTGATGAGGTGGTAGAAGCTTGCCAGCATGAGATAAATGGCGAGCGATGGTGCGCGATGAATGCTGAATGAGAATGTAGTAAAGCTATCCGTGTTCTGAAAGATGAACTAACACAGCAAAATGAAGATATTCATTCATGGATGAATCGCTTCGCCCACTTGGCATATTTGGCTAATGGAGCTTTGGAAGACCTCCCACTCCTACTCAAGCAAGCTGAGGGAATGGTTAATCCTTTTAACACCCCAAGAGAAATTGTGACTTTCCTTGATTACTGTAGAGAAAGGATTTGTAAAATGAGGGCCATGATTACCCGAGCTAGGAATGGCTGATTTAATTTTTCTGCATAAAGAATAGACTAGCAGCGGTAATGTATTATTAGAATTCAGAAAGAGGGTTTCTCTTATTTCCATAACTATCTCATGTTAATTTCCACTTATCACTTTTGAACGAAGTACTAAAAGAGTCGAAGGATACTGGCCGAGTTTCGCGATCGCTTCACATACCATTTGTTGTTTTTCTTTTAACTGCTTTTTACTGCTTTTAACAATTTCTTGTTGACTTCTCAGACATAACGGGTAGACATCCTTACACGACTAGGCTTAATACAAGACCCATGGCTGAAATAGAACAAGAAAATGAGAACTTGAGAGCTGAAGTCAATCAATTGAAAGAGCAAATGGCTGAAATGGCCAAGCTTCTTGAAAGGAGAGTCATAGAAGGGGATTCTTCAGCAGGTGTTGAAAACGCCAGACAACAACCATCCGCTCCCCAACACACTCAGGGTCCTACTGGAGAACCAAGTTCAAACCCTGTTCCGCCTCTTCTAACTATTCACGTTAGGAAATCAAACCCTGCTGACACCCAGCAAACCATCTATATAGATGAGGAAGGTAATGCCATACCCTTTCCCCCATATGGGTTGCCACCTGGCTATTTCCCACCACTTTAAGAAGAGCCTGATTATCAGGAAACCATCCTTCATACAGCTCAACAAAATGTCCCACCCGTCCAGGATCCCCAAACGATTCCAATCCATACACAAGCCACGCAACCACAAGCTACTCAAGCAACAGCCAGACCCCACATCTCAATGCCTAATGCAAACCCGGCACATGTCGACCAACCAGTTAGGGGTACTAGTCATCATGTCGCTGTAGGTCCAAGTGCTGCTGCTGCTACCCAGGAGGGAAGGTTAGAGTTCCTGGAAAGGTGGTTAAAAGAAATGGAAAGAACGAATTGGTTTGGAATGGGTAGTGTTGCACAACTCTGTCTGATTCCTGATGTTGTCATTCCCCCCAAATTCAAAATGCCAGAGTTTGACAAATATCAGGGGCTAACCTGTCCAAAGAACCATCTTACCATATACTGCCGGAAGATGGCCTCTCATGCTTCCAATGACCCTCTGCTCATTCATTGTTTCCAGGATAGTTTGGCGGGAGCACCTTTGACCTGGTACAACCACCTTGAACGATCTCGTATACGCTGTTGGGAAGATCTGGCAGATGCTTTCATGCAACAGTATAAGTATAATTTGGATATGGCACCAGATAGAGTACAGTTGTAAAACATGACCAAGAAAGATAATGAGACGTTTAAAGAATATGCCCAATGGTGGCGAGAAGTAGCAGCGCAAGTCGATCCACCTCTATCAGAAAAGGAGGTGATTTCTACATTTATTGATACACTCCAGTCACCTTTCTACGACAAGATGATTGGAAGCATTTCCTCCCATTTCTCCGACATCGTCACTATCAGAGAAAGAATAGAGAATGGCTTGAGAACTGGGAAGATTACTCGTAGCCCACCTGGGGTTGGAGCAGCAAGAAAACCTTCACTTGGAGAAGGTAAAAGAAGAGAGGGATAGACTAACCTGGTCTCTCACAACCAAAGAAGGAACCAGCTCAGACCACCTACTCCCGTCACCTTTCCGTCAACTTACCATAATGCGCCACACCCATATGTGGCTGCAATTCCAAATTCGAACCCACCACATTTCCGACCACGAGTTATGCGACCACCTGTACCATCACAAGCACCGTATCAACAACCACAAATGAACCCACCGAATCCAAACCTGAGGAGACAGAATAATGACCGCACTCAGGTGCAATTTGATCCAATTCCCATGACCTACACCGAGCTTCTCCCCCACCTTATTGAAAACACATTGGTGGCACCTTGCCCTCTAAAACCGCTTCAACCACCTTATCCCAGAGGGTATGATCCAAATGCTCGGTGTGATTACCACGCCGGTGCACCAGGACATTCCATTGAGAACTGCCTGGCGCTTAAATTTAAGGTAAGGGATTTAATCAGAGCAGATTGGATAAGCTTCAAAGAGGGAAGCCCGAATGTGACCACCAATCCTCTGCCTAACCATGGGAGGCCAGGTGTTAACACTGTGGAAAAAGATGAGGAATGTATTTCCAAAGTTGAAGACATCCAAATGCCATTGAAAACAATTCACTCCCATATGCTTAAGATGGGATTAATAGAAGGATCATAGGATGTAGAGTGCAATGACTTCCAGTCCGCAAAGCGAAAGGACTTCCAAAAAACCCTTCAAGGACTTATGGACAGTCATGTCATAGAAGTTTACCGGCATCGTGAAGACGGAATAAATATGATACAAGAACAAGGCCGAGTTCGAGCCCCAAAGCCTCTAGTCATATTTTACAACAAAAATGCACCTGTGGCTTCAACTCCTGTTAAAACTGTCATCACGGTAAACGCTCCAACCCCGTTCCCTTACAAGGATTCACGAGCTGTGCCATGGAAGTATGGCACTGATGTGATTGTTACTAGTTCTGAGGCAGTTGAGCCTACGCCATCATCCCCTGTCACGAATATTGCTGGAATTGGGGGTGTCACCCGAAATGGAAGAGTATATGCTCCCCCAGAATCTAAACTTGACAAGGTTACAGGGGATGTTAGACCTGGGAAGGAAGAATCCTCTGGTGAAGCAAAGAAGGCTGTAACTGAAGAGGAGGCCCAAGAATTTCTAAGATTCATTCGCCATAGTGACTACCAGGTGTTGGACCAACTGAACCACACCCCGGCAAAAATTTCTCTGTTGTCCTTGCTAATGAGCTCCGAACCACACCGGAACACTCTGATGAAGGTTTTGAGTGAGGCACATGTGAAACATGATTTGCCAGTAGATAAGTTTGAAGGCATAGTAGGACACATTGTGGCCAATAACTACCTAACATTTACGGATGATGAGACACCGGTAGAAGGAAGAGGGCACAATAAAGCCCTTTATATCTCCGTAAAATGCCAAGATCATATCATGGCGAAGGTGTTGGTTGATAATGGGTCGTCCTTGAATGTAATACCAATCTACGTTGGCAAAGTTGCCTTTTGACGGGACCTATATGAGACCCAGTTCCATGGTAGTCTGGGCTTTTGACGGAACTCGCCGGGAGGTTATGGGAGAAATTGAACTGCCTATACAAGTTGGGCCATGTACCTTTCAAATCTTTTTTCAAGTCATGGATATTATGCCCGCTTACAGTTGTTTGCTGGGATGGCCATGGATCCATTCGGCTGGGGTAGTTCCCTCCACTCTACACCAGAAATTGAAATTCATCATCGACAACAAGTTGGTGATTGTCTCTGGAGAAGAGGACTTGTTGGTCAGCAAACCTGCCAACACCCCATACATTGAAGCGACTGAGGAAGCCCTCGAAACCTCATTTCAAGCTTTAGAGGTGGCCAATGCAACAAGCATTACAAAGATATCCTTCCCTAACGTGCCTATGATGGTTGCAAAGACAATGTTGAGAGAAGGATATAAGCTGGGAAAAGGGTTAGGTCGAAAATTGGAAGAAAGAACCCAACCTATATGCCTTCCAGAAAACAAGGACAGATACGGTCTGGGATACAAGCCTACAGCAGCTGATAGAAAAAGGGTAGGAGAAGAAAGAAGGGAGAGAAGGATTGCTCGCCTTACTGGTCAAGAGTACGACACTGCTAGAATCCCTATCTATGATCTCTATCAAAGCTTCAGGAGCGCCGGGATTATATATCCGGGTCAAGTGGCTATGGTTGGAGACGGACCCTGCTATGATGTGGAATTAGTGCATGCTTGCTTACCCGGTCAAGAACTGGACAACTGGGAAGTCATGGAGTTCCCCATAACTATCAATCCTCAGTCAAAGTAATTGTTGTTTTCAAAACTTGTCGATCCTTTTGCTATGCCTAAGGCTTTGGGATCTATTTTGTAATAAAGGCAAAAAACTTGCTTGTTTGTTGAATTAAACGAATGCAATCTAATTTCTTACCTTTGTTTAAATTCCTTTCTCTTAAACCTTTCATTTGCTTGTCTTTCTTTATTTTCATTATAATATAACCCAAATGCAGATCTGAAAGTGATTCCTCTGAGAGTAATAAGAACTCGGTTCTATTTCATGACTCTGATAATCCGAATGATTACGCCTATGAGGAGAGTGAGGAAGACTTTGAACCTTCACCCGAATTAACGAGATTAATGGAACTGGAAGATAAAGAAATTCAACCTCATCAGGAAAAGATTGAGACCATTAACCTGGGAGATAAAGGGGAAAATAAAGAAGTCAAGATAGGCATCCTCTTGAGCGAACAACGGCAGAGTGAATTGATTAAATTACTCTGGGAATTTCGAGTCATTTTTGCATGGTCGTATCAAGATATGCCGGGTCTGGATAATAACATTATGGAACATAAGTTGCCTTTAAAGCCAGAATATCCGCCGATCAAGCAAAAGTTATGACGAATGAAACCAGAAATGCTTCTTAAGATCAAAGAAGAAGTCAAAAAACAATTCGATGCTGGTTTCTTAGCCGTAGCTAAGTATCCACAATGGGTAGCCAACATAGTTCCCGTTCCAAAGAAAGATGGGAGGGTAAGAATGTGTGTGGACTACCGAGACTTGAATCGGGCGAGTCCTAAGGATGATTTTCCTTTACCTCAGATTGACGTATTGGTTGATAACACAGCTCAGCATTCTATCTTCTCATTTATGGATGGATTTTTGGGATATAACTAGATCAAGATGGCACCAGAAGATATGGAAAAGACCACATTCATCACTCTGTGGGGCACCTTTTGCTACAAAGTAATGTCCTTCGGATTGAAGAATGCAGGAGCCACCTATCAAAGGGCAATGGTGACCCTCTTCCACGACATGATGCACAAGGAAATAGAAGTCTATGTGGATGACATAATTGCCAAGTCCAGGTCTGAGGAGGAGGACATTGCTGACCTGAGAAAACTTTTTGAAAGGTTGAGGAAATTCAAGCTTAGATTGAATCCCGCCAAGTGCACTTTTGGCGCAAGATCCGGAAAATTGTTAGGATTCATTGTGAATGAGAGAGGGATAGAAGTTGATCCTGACAAAGTCAAGGCAATTCTGGAAATGCCTCCTCTTCGTACTGAAAAAGAAGTCCGAGGATTCTTGGGAAGATTAAATTATATCGCCCGATTCATTTCCCAAATGACAGCAACCTGTGTGCCGATTTTCAAATTGCTTCGCAAGAACTAGCCTGGGCAGTGGAATGAAGATTGCCAGATTACATTTGAAAAGATAAAGCAGTATTTACTAGAGCCACCAGTCTTGGTGCCACCTGTTCATGGGAGACCACTAATTCTATACCTGACCGTGCTGAATGAATCCATGGGATGTGTATTAGGTCAACATGATGAGATTGGGAGGAAGGAATGTGCCATCTACTACTTGAGCAAGAGATTTACCGAATATGAGATGAGGTATTCATCTCTTGAAAGAACATGTTGTGCATTGGCCTGGGCTGCCCGTCGCTTACGGCAATACATGCTTAATCATACTACTTGGTTGGTGTCTAAGATGGATCCCATCAAGTATATCCTTGAAAAACCTGCTTTGACTGGAAGGATTACCCGTTGGCAAGTGTTACTGACGGAATATGACATAACATATGTCACCCAAAAGGCAATAAAAGGGAGTGCGCTAGCAGATTACTTAGCACACCAACCTATTGAAGCTTACCAACCAATGCGGCATGATTTCCCAGATGAGGATATCTTGGCTCTTTCCAAAGAAGAAGATGATCTGGAAGCCAGGTGGATCATGAGATTCGATGGGGCGTCCAACGTGCTGGGACATGGAATTGGGGTTATTCTGATCTTGCCTGGTAAAGAATTCATCCCTATTTGCGCCCGGTTGTGTTTTGACTGCACCAATAATGTTGCGGAATATAAAGCATGTTCTCTAGGAATACAAGCGGCTCTAAACGTGGGAATAACAGTTCTGGAAGTTTATGGAGATTCTACTTTGGTTATCCATCAACTAAAGGATGAGTGGGAAACTAGGGACAGTAAACTAGTTCCCTATCATGCTCACATCAAGGATATGATCAAAAGATTCGATGAAGTTACCTTCTATCATGTTCCACGGGAAGACAACCAAATGGCAGATGCTTTAGCCACCCTAGCCGCTATGTTCAAAGTCAGCAGTGATTACAAAGTGCCACTCATTGAGGTAAAGAAATGACAAGAACCTACCCATTGCCAGGTCATAGAAGAAGAGCCAGATGGCAAGCCTTGGTATCATGACATCAAAAGATACCTCCAATGCCAAGAATACCCTGAAGGCATCACGGATAATGACAAACAAACTTTGAGAAGGCTAGCTATGGGATATCTGTTGAGTGGTAACGTGCTGTACAAGAGGAATTATGATTCCGTTCTCCTCCGGTGTGTTGATACCGTCGAGGCAAATCAGATCATGAAAGATATCCACGAAGGATCTTTCAGAACTCATACGAATGGACATGCTATGTCAAGAAAAATCCTGAGAGCCGAATATTATTGGATGACTATGGAAGCAGACTGTTTTGCTTACGTACGGAAGTGTCATAAATGCCAGATTTATGCTGATCACATTCATGCACCGCCTTCATCCCTAAATGTCTTGTTAGCACCATGGCCCTTTTCAATGTGGGGTATGGATGTAATTGGGCCTATTGAACCAAAAGCCTCATATGGTCATCGTTTCATCCTAGTTGCCATCGATTATTTCACCAAGTGGGTAGAGGCAGCTTCGTACACCAATGTGACGAAAAACGTTATGGTCAAATTCGTCAAGCGTGAGCTGATATGCCGGTACAGCCTACCAAACCAAATCATCACGGACAATGGTACAAATTTAAACAACAAAATGATGAAGGAGCTTTGTGAGAACTTTAAAATCTCCCACCACAACTCCTCTCCATACCATCTGAAAATGAATGGAGCAGTTGAGGCAGCCAACAAAAATATCAAGAAGATAGTGCAAAAGATGGTAGTAACCTACAAAGACTGGCATAAAATGCTCCCTTTCGTGCTGCACGGATACCGAACCTCAGTGCGAACTTCAACTGGGGCAACACCATTTTCTTTGGTCTATGGAATGGAAGCTGTATTGCCATTTGAAGTGGAAATTCCATCCCTTAGGGTGATCATGGAAGCCAAACTGGAAGAAGCTGAATGGGTCCAGACCAAAAATATGATCAATTAAATCTGATTGATGGGAAGAGGTTAACCGCTCTCTGCCAGGGACAATTATATCAAAGACGTATGAAGCGGGCATACGAAAAGAAAGTGCGCCCCCGGCAGTTCCAAGAAGGTGATTTGGTCCTCAAGAAGATTTTGCCAATTCAAAAGGACGTCTGAGGGAAATGGACACCTAATTACGAAGGACCATATGTTATAAAGAAGGCTTTCTCTGGAGGAGCCCTCATACTCACCAACATGGATGGAGACGACCTGCCAATGCCTGTAAATGCCGATGCAGTGAAGAAATACTTTGCATAAAAAAAAATAAAAAAAAACAAACAACAAAACAAAACAAAACAAAAAAGAGAAGGAGGAAGAAGAAAAGCTCGCTAGGATGAAAACCTGAAAAGGTGACCTAGGCAAAAGTTAGAGCAGCAAGGTGAGCCGAAAACCTGAAAAGGCGGTTCCACAAACTCGATTCTGCAACATAAACCCTTCAAGCCAAAGACAAAGGAGGTCAAAGTGGGTATTAGGGTCGTTGTCAAATTACACCCTCAGAAGAAAAATCAGAAGATGAACACGAAGTCATGATAAAGGGTCAGGTTTCTTATTGCTCTCAGAAGATCACTAGAGGATATATGAACCTTCCCCTTTCCACTTGCCTTCCATTCTCTATATCTTATCACATCTCCGTGCTTAATATTATTTTCATCTCTATTGTACACACCTGATGTTTATAAATAAAAGTCTCCCTTCTTCTTACATGTGTTCATAACTAAATTTTATGAATAAACAAGTTTTTGCCTAAAAGAAATTTTGAAATTGGGAAACGACAGAGCATACAGTTATGGGGAACGAAATGCATCCTAGCGCCAGAATTCGCTTGGTATAAGCATAGATATCTCTGCTAAATACGCTCGCCAAAAGTTAGAGGATGTTTTTATTTCATCTATAAGTTATCTTAAAAAGCCAGTCGCCAGGGAAGATTTACCTGTAAGTCTTTTTATACTAACTCACTTTTTTGTCAAAGGGACACCAAATCCATCATCCAAAAGCAGGTATTCGCCAAAGTTTTCTCTCAGCAAGACCTATTGTTTGTACTTCAGTAGAACATAGACTGAAGATCTCTCCTGAGGAAAACCGCAAAATAGACTCAGCTCCCTCAACCAGGATATTTCTTTGATCAGGTTTAAGAGGACTTATCCTTCCCCAGTAAATTCACTAGTACTAAACTAGTACCTATCATGCTCTTCTCACTAAAAAGCTCAAACTGGGGCATCTCCCCAGATCTCTCTTCCAAAATGGGGCATCTCCCCAAATCTCTCTTTCAAACTGGGGCATCTCCCTAGATCTCTCTTTCAAACTGGGGCATCTCCCCAGATATCTCTTTCAAACTGGGGCATCTCCCCAGATATCTCTTCCAAACTGGGGCATTTCCCCAGATATCTCTTTCAAACTGGGGCATCTCCCCAGATCTCTCTTTCAAACTGGGGCATCTCCCCAGATCACTTTTTCCAAAATTGGGGCATCACCCCAAAGCTCTAGATCCTGGTTAATTCAGACGGGACATCCTGTTAACCCCTAGATCGCTCTTCCAGTAAAAGGGCAATACCCCCAAGATTCTTTCAAACCATCTCAAACTGGGGCATCACCCCAGATTTATTCTCTCTCAGTCAAAGGTTTCAGTCATGTCAACCGAGAGGCAACACCCTCACCTTTTACTTTTCCTGTCAACCGAGAGGCAACACCCTCACCTTTTACTTTTCCTGTCAACCGAGAGGCAACACCCTCACCTTTTACTTTTTTAGTCAACCGAGAGGCAACACCCTCACCTTTTACTTTTCTTGTCAACCGAGAGGCAACACCCTCACCTTTTACTTTTCCTGTCGACCGAGAGGCAACACCCTCACCTTTTACTTTTTCAGTCAACCGAGAGGCAACACCCTCACCTTTTACTTTTCTTGTCAACCGAGAGGCAACAGCCTCACCTTTCACTTTTCTTGTCAACTGAGAGGCAACACCCTCACCTTTTACTTTTCCTGTCAACCGAGAAGCAACACCCTCACCTTTTACTTTTCCAGTCAACCGAGAGGCAGCACCCTCACCTTTTACTTTTCCTGTCAGTTCCTGGGTTTTCCCTCTCATCTGGTATTATTGGTTATTTCGACAATGATGTTCATGTCTTTACTCCTTTTCCATTTCAAAAGCAAGAAGAAACTTCATGCTTTTCTCATAAAAAAGAAGTAAAGAGGGGCATCTGTGAACACCTATTTCAGTCCGATTGATATCCACGAGTAAAAAGAATACAAGAAAAAAAATAAAAAATAAATAAAAATAATAATAATAAATGATGATGATGACTCAGAAATGATCATTTCCGAGTGAAGGGACTGGGAAATGATCATTTCCGAGTGAGACATGGTCCCTGGCCTGTTTTCGCCTAAGCGGATGATGGTTCGCTCAAGCGAGACATGTCACACCCGGGCGAGATTGAAACCTGATGCGTATTCCTTTCCTTCGAATGATGAAATCCGAGTGGAATTACTCAGAATGGAGCAAATCCGAGTGGAAGCTGTCCCACTGCAATCATTCCGAGCCAAATTCCAATTTCTGAGTGGAAAGAAGGCAGTTTCTGAGTGACAAACGTCCAATTTCCAAGTTCTAACTGAAAAGCAGGCAGATTCCGAGTGAAAATGTTCAAATTCCAATTTCTGAGTGGAAAATAGGCAGGATCCGAGTAGATATGTCAAAGTTTCCAAATTCTGAGTAATAAGAAGGCGGTTTCCGAGTGGATATGTCAAAGTTTCCAAGTTTCGAGTGATAATAAGGCGGTTTCCGAGTGGTTGTCCAAGTTCTAAATTCTGAGTGAGGAATAAGACCAATTCCGAATGCAAATGGCCAAATTCCATTCTAATTGGAAGATGAGGACGACTCCCAGATATCCGAGTGGATTGATGCACATATGGAACGATTCTGAGAGAATGAAAGCCTCTAATTGATGATTGATGATTGGTGATTGAAACCGAGTAAAAATAAGGCCGACTCAGAATGAAAGCCATTTCTGATTGGAAAGGAAGGAATGGTTGACGAGTAAAAGAAATTCCAAGTGAGAAGCCAGTCGGAGCTGAGTACCAAATTCCGAGTGAAAAGCCAATCGGATTTTCGAGGGAAGAAAGAGTCTACTGAATGACTTGAAAGCCAGTCGGATTCCCGAGGGAAGAAGGAGTCTACCGAGTGATTTTCTTCAGTCAGCACCGAGTCAGCACCGAGTGATGCTTTTCCAGTCTGCATCGAGTCATTCCCTTCCATTTTTAGTCGGCTCCGAGCCATTCTTTTACCATTACCGAGCCATTCTCTTACCCATAACCGAGCCACTCATTTAACCATTCCCGAGCCCCCATTTCTACCAATTTCCGAGCCATATTTAAACCTTACCCGAGCCCCCCAACATCACCGAGCTCATTTTCACTAAACCCGAATCACCAATTTTCACCCAAATCTGACTCACAATTCTCACTCGAATTCCGAGTCATCCTTTACTCATCTCCGAGTCAATTTTTACCAAGTTCTGAGTCATCATTCTCACCTAATTCTGAGTTATTTTTTAATCAATTCTGAGTCAATCTTCGATCGTATTTTGACTGACACTTTTCAATCAGTTCTTGGTCAGTGTTCAATCATTTTTGATCACTTTTTACCAATTCTGTGTCATCCCTCATCAAGCCAATTCTGAGTGACACTTTTCACCCGTTCCCGAGTCATCTTTCACCCATTTCCGAGACCCTTTCCACTCAACTTCCGAGTCACTTTTTACCCATTTCCGAGTGACTTCTCACTCAATTCCGAGTCGTCTCCACCCAATTCTGAGTCATTATTCAACCATTTCAGTCGGTTCCAAGTCACTTTTTACTCGGTTCCGATTGAATGTTTCACACCAGCCTCACACCGAGAAAAACCTCTACTCGGCCTTCCATAGGAGGGCTCCTCCTAGAAGAATTCTTACTCGGGAAGGAGTATTTTCACTCAGCTTTCTATGGGAAATGCTTTATTCCACTCGAAATTGACTCCCAATGTGGATGAATACTGACTGAGAGGCTGATCTGAGTCATTTTTACTCGGAATTCTACCATTCTCACTCGGATTTCCATCACTTTCTCTCAGATTTTCACCATGCTGACTTGGATTTCCACTATCCAAGTGGATCCTTGAATTACGGGAGGTGGCCCACAACAAGACAAGGAGGAAAATGATAAAGAATTGCCACCAGCCTCCATTCTCCTTAATTGTCAAAGATCCAGGCTATTTCCAACACACTATCCAAGTTGTTTGACAATCTCGTAGGGCGGTTGGCAACAAGACAATGAGGAAATAATAAAAAATCCTCACCAATTGGCAGCCAGGCTGTCTCGGGTCTGTTCAGGCAATCAACATGCTCCTCAAATGTTCTATAAATACTACAAACGAAGGAAGAAGAAAGGATCCTGGAAGCATTCACTTGAGAGAGTCTAAAACAAATTTTTTTGTCCCCTCACCTACCTTTCAACCGTCCTTCTCCTCTCCCATACAGCCCTCCTTCATCCAAACACCGTCCTCTCTCCTCACAATCCCCACAATCCTCTCACCTTCTCCCTCACAGACCCTCCAAACACCGTCCTCTCTCCTCACAGTCCCCACAATCCTTACACCTTCTCCCTCACAGACCCTCTAAACACCGTCCTCTCTCCTCACAGTCCCCACAATCCTCACACCGTCTCCCTCACAGCCCCCTCTACACCGTCCCTCTCTCCCTCACCTCACTCCGTCTCCCTCACAACCGTCCTTCTACACCGTCCCTCTCTCCCTCACCTCACTCTGTCTCCCTCACAACCGTCCCTCTATACTGTCCCTCTCCCCCTCACCTCACCCCGTATCCCTCACAGCCCCATCTACACCATCCTTCTCTCCCTCACCTCACTCCGTCTCCCTCACAGCCCCCTTTACACCGTCCCTCTCTCTCTCTCACCCCCCTTCGTCTTCCTCCTTACCCCTCACCACTATCTCCTCCCTCTCTACACCTCACAGCTCCCTTTCACTATCCCATTCCCCTCACTCCACGCTCACTCTTCCTTTCCCTTCCTCCTTCAAACACTCAACCGTCCTTCCCTTCAAACGCCCATCCGAACTCACCAACAAACTCCCACACCGTCCTCTCTTCACCTCTCCCAACCATATAGCCCTCTAAACCTCAACACCGTCCCTTCCTCCTCAAAAATCACTACAATCCAGCCCCTTAAATCCCCTTAACACCGTCCCGTCCTCACACACCATACTGTCCAGCCCACTAAGTTCCTCATCAACACTGTCACCCTCCTTCAACCGTCCCTCTCTCTTATACACCATCCAACTCCTTTCTCACCACACCGGTCTCACTCTCATTTTTAATACTTGTATTTATTTTATTTTCTGTTAAATTAATTACTGTTTTATGACTATGTTATTAATTAATTTCTGTTAATTAATAAATATTAATAAAAATGAATGTTTCACATTTTCTAGTTGGACTGGCATAAAGGTTGTAATTATTATTATTGTCGTTATTATTATTATTGTAATTTTTATTATATTTCTTAAAAAAGGCAGAGCAAGATTAATTTGGATGAGACGTCCTGTTAATCTTATTTTTATTTTTTCTTTAAAAAATGGTGGAGCGAGATTAATTTGGATGAGACATCCTGTTAATCTCTTATAAATATTCTGTGTTGATTTTTGTTTATTTTTGTTTACTCTGTCGTCCCGTACATTTTTTCTTTTCACGAAGAAGTTAAAATAATTATTAGGCTAATTATAATGCGCGCTATCAAATTGAGGTAACCGTTTTTTTATATAACGGATAGCTGTGAGGTGCTAATACCTTCCTCACTTGTAATTAGACTCCCGAATCTGGAATCTCATTTTTTACGAATGCTTTAATTAAAGGTTTTCCCGGTATTTTATCCTAAAAAATATTGGTGGTGACTCCCTGTTTATTTTTTTAAAAATGTTTTTGAGGGTCGGCCGTGCCGCCGCGATCCCGGTCGTGACATAGGGGTAGGGTTTAGGGTTTAAGGTTTGTTGGTTGAGGTTTAGGGTTTAGGGTTTGGGATTAAGTGTTTATGGTTTAAGGTATAGGGTTTAGGGTGTGGGGTTTAGGCTTTAGTGTTTAAGGTTTAGTGGTTAGGGTTTATGGTTTAGGGTTTGGGGGTTATGGTTCAGGGTTTGTGGTTTGAGGTTTAGGGTTTAGGGTTTAGGGTTTACTATTTAGGGTTAAGGATTTAGGGTTTGGGGTTAAGGGTTTCAGGATTAGGGTTTGGGGGTTAGGGTTTATGGTTTAGGATTTAGGGTTAGGGGTTATTGTTTAGGGTTTAGGTTTTGTTGTTTGAGGTTTAGGGTTTAGGGTTTGGGGATTGGGGTTTAGAGTTTAGGGTTTAGAGTTTTGGATTTAGGGTTTGGGGTTTAGGGTTTAGAGTTAGGATTTAAGGTTAGGGTTTAGGGTTTTGAATTAGGATTTAGGGTTTAGGGTTTAGGGGTTAGGGGTTAGTGTTTAGGGTTTAAGGTCTAGTGTTTATGGTTTAAAGTTTAGGGTTAGGGTTTGGGGTTGAGGGTTTAGGGTTTAGGGTTTAGGGTATGGGGTTTAGGGTTTAGGGTTTAGGGTTAGGGTTTATAATTTAAGGGTAAGTTTTGGGGTTATGGTTTATGGGCTAGAGTTTATGGGTTAGGGTTTAGGGTTTAGTGTTTAGGGTTTAGGGTTGAGGGTTTATGGTTTGGGGTTGAGGATTTAGGTTTTAGGGATTACGTTTTTGGCTTAGGTATGAGGGTTTAGGGTTTGGGGTTTAGGGTTAGTGTTTAGGATTTATGGTTTGGGGTTAGGGGTTTAGGGTTTATGGTTTAAGGGTTAGGGTTTATGGTTTATGGTTTAGGGTTTAGAATTAGGGTTTAGGGTTTAGGAGTTAGGGTTCGAATTTAGGGTTTAGGGTTTGGGGCTTGGGGTTTATGGTTTGAGGTTTAGGTTTAGGGTTTGGGGTTTGGGGTTTAGACTTGAAGGTTTAGGGTCTAGAATTAGGATTTATAGTTTAGGGTTTAGGGTTTGGGGGTTAGGGGTCAGGGTTTAGGGTTTAGGGTTTAGAATTGGGATTTAGGGTTTAGGTTTAGGGGTTAGGGTGTAGGGTTAGGGTTTAGGGTTTGTTGGTTATGGTTTAGGGTTTAGGGTTTAGGGTTAGGGTTAGGGTTTAGGGTGTGGGGTTTAGGGTTTAGTGTTTAGTGATTAGGGTTTAAGGGTTATGGTTTAGGGTTTAGGGTTTAGGGTTTAGGGTTTAGGGTTTAGGGTTTAGGGTTTAGGATTTAGTGTTTAGGGTTTAAGGGTTAGGGTTTATGGTTTAGGGTTTAGGGTTTAGGGTTTTGGGTTTAGAGTTAAGGGTTTGGGGTTTAGGGATTTGGGTGTAGGGTTTAGCGTTTAGGGGTTAAGGGTTAGGGTTTAGGGTTTAGGGTTTATGGTTTAAGGTTTAGGGTTTAGGGTTTAGGGCTTAGGGGTGATGGTTTGGTGTTGAGGTTTTAGGGTTTAGGGTTTAGGGGTTTAGGGTTTAGGGGTTTGGGTTTAGTGTTTAGGGCTTAGGGTTTAGGGGTTAAGGGTTATGGTTTAGGGTTTAGGGTTTATGGGTTGGGGTTAGGGTTTGGGGTTAGGGTTTAGAGTTTAGAGTTTGTGATTTAGGGCTTGGGATTTAGGGTGTATTGTTTAGGGTTTAGAATTAGGATTTGAGGTATAGGGTTTAGGGTTTAGAAATTGCATTTAGGGTTTAGCGTTTAGGGTTTAAGGTTTAGGTTTATCGTTTAAAGTTTAAGGTTTAGGGTTTGGGGTTGGGGTTTTAGGTTTTAGAGTTTACGGTTTGGGGTTTAGGGTTTGTGGGTTAGGGTTTAGGTTTAAGGTTTAGGGTATGTGGTTTAGGGGTTAGGGTTCATGGTTTAGGGTTTAGGGTTTAAGGTTTAGGGTTTGGGGTTTGGGGTTTAGTGTTTTTGGTTTGTGGTTTATGGGTTTAGAGTTTAGGGTTTAAGGTTTAGGGTTTAGGGTTTGTGGTTTGAGGTTTAGGGTTTAGGGTTTAGGGTTTGTAGTTTAGGGTTATGGGTTATGGGGTTTAGGGTTTAGGGTTAGGGGTTATGATGAATGGTTTAGGTTTTATGGTTTGAGGTTTAGGGTTTAGGGTTTAGGATTCAGGGTTTAGGCTTTAGAATTGGGATTGAGGGTTTAGGGTTTAGAATGGGGATTTAGGGTTTAGGGTTTAGGGTGTAGAATTAGGATGAAGGGGTTAGGGTTCAGAAATATGGATTTAGGGTTTAGGGGTTAGGGATAGGGTTTAGGGTTTGTGGTTTAAAGTTTAGGGTTTAGGGTTTAGGGTTGTGGTTAGGCGTTAGGAGTTTAGGGTTTAGGGTTTAGGGTTTAGGGTTTGGGGTTTATGGTTTAGGTTTAGGGTTTAGGGTTTACATGTGGGGTTTAGGGTTTAGGATTTAGGGTTTAGGTTTTAGGGGTTAGGGGTTAGGGTTAGGGTTTAGGGTTTAAGGTTTGTTGTTTGAGGTTTAGGGTTTAGGGTTGGGGTTTGGGGGTTTAGGGTTTAGGGTTTGGGGTTGAGTGTTTATGGTTTATGGTCTAGAGTTTGGGGTGTGGGGTTTAGGCTTTAGTGTTTAACGTTTAGTGGTTAGGGTTTATTTGGGTTTAGGGTTTAGCGGTTATGGTTTAGGGTTTGTGGTTTAAGGTTTAGGGTTTAGGGTTTGGTGTTTAGGGTTAAGGATTTAGGGTTTGAGGTTAAGGGTTTTGGGATTAGGGTTTGGGGTTTAGGGTTTAGGGTTTAGGGTTTAGGGTTTTTGGTTTAGGGTTTAGGGTGTATGGTTTAGGGTTATGGGTTATTGTTTAGGGTTTAGGTTTTGTTGTTTGAGGTTTAGGGTTTAGGGTTTAGGGATTGGGGTTTAGAGTTTAGGGTTTAGGGTTTCAGATTTAGGGTTTAGGGTTTAGGGTTTAGAGTTTAGTGTTAGGATTTAAAGTTTAGGGTTTAAGGTTTAGAATTGGGATTTAGGGTTTAGGGTTTAGGGTTTATGGGTTATGGGTTAGGGTTTAGGGTTTAGGGTTTGTGGTTTAAAGTTTTGGGTTAGAGTTTAGGGTTGGGGATGTAGGGTTTAAGGTTTACGGTTTATGTTTTAGGGTGTGAGGTTTATGGTTTAGGGTTTAGGGTTTAAGGTTTAGGGGTTAGGGTTTGTAATTTAAGGGTAGGTTTAGGGGTTATGGTTTATGGGTTAGGGTTTATGGGTTATGGTTTAGGGTTTAGGGTTTGGGTATTGGGGATAAGGGTTTATGATTTAGGGTTTGGGTTAGGGGTTAAGGTTTAGGGTTTAGGGTTTAGGGTTTAGGGGTTAGGTTTTAGGGTTTGGGGTTCGAGGTTAGGGGTTAGAGTTTTAGGGTTTAGGGTTTGGGGTTTATGGTTTATTGTTTAGGGTTTAAGGTTTAGGGGTTAGGGGTTAGGGTTTAGGGTTTAGGGTTTAGGGTTTATGTTTTAGGGGTTAGGGGTTATGGGTTAGGGTTAGGGTTTGGGGTTTAAGGTTTGTTGTTTGAGGTTTAGGGTTTAGGGTTTAGGGTTAGGGTTTGCGGTTGAGGGTTTGTGGTTTCAGGTTTAGGGTTTTAGGTGTGGGGTTTAGGCTTTAGTGTTTTAGGTTTAGTGGTTAGGGTTTGTGGTTTATAGTTTAGGGTTTAGGGGTTATGGTTTAGGGTTTATGGTTTACGGTTTAGGGTTTAGGGTTTAGGGTTTGGTGCTTAGCGTTAAGCATTTAGGGTTTGGCGTTTAGGGTTTCAGGATTAGGGTTTGGGGTTTAGGGTTTATGGTTTATGGTTTAAAGTTTAGGGTTTAGGGTTTAGGGTTGGGGGTTAGGGGTTAGAGGTTTAGGGGTTAGGGTTTATGGTTTACGGTTTAGGGTTTAGGGTTTAGGGGTTAGGGGTTACGGTTTAGGGATTATGCTATGGAGTTGAGGGTTTAGGGTTTAGGGTTTAAGGTTTGTTGTTTGAGGTTTAGGGTTTAGGGTTTGGGGTTTTGGGTTTGTGGTTTTAGGTTTATGGTTTAAGGTGTGGGGTTTAGGCTTTAGTGTTTAAGGTTTAGTGGTTAGGGTTTGTGGTTTAGGGTTTAGGGGTTATGGTTTAGGGTTTGTGGTTTGTGGTTTAGGGTTTAGGGTTTAGGGTTTAGAATTGGGATGGAGGGTTTTGGGTTTATAATTAGGATTTAGGGTTTATGGTTTAGGGGTTAGGGTTTAGGGTTTAGGGTTTGTGCTTTAAAGTTTAGGGTTTAGGGTTGGGGGTTAGGGTTTAGGGGTTTAGGGTTTAGGGTTTAGGGTTTGGGCTTTATGGTTTAGGGTTAGGGTTTAGGGTTTAAGGTTTATGTGTGGGGTTTAGGGTGTAGGGTTTAGGGTAGGGGTCAGGGTTTAGGGGTTTAGGGTTTAGGGTTAGGGTTTGGGGGTTTTGGTTTAGGGTTTAAGGTTTAGGGTTTAGGGTTTACGTGTATGGTTTAGGGTTTAGGGTTTACGGATTAGGGTTTAGGTTTTAGGGGTTAGGGTTTAAGGTTTTGGGTTTAGGGATTTGGGTTTATGGTTTAGGGTTTAGGGTTTACGTGTAGGGTTTAGGGTGTAGGGTTTAGGGTGGGGGGTCAAGGTTTAGGGGTTTAGGGTTTAGTGTTTGGGGTTTATGGGTTAGGGTTTAAGGTTAGGGTTTAGGGTTTATGTGTAGTTCAGGGTTTATGGTTTACGGATTAGGGTTTAGGTTTTAGGGTTTAGGGGTTAGGGTTAGGGTTTAAGGTTTAAGGTTTGTTGTTTGAAGTTTAGGGTTTAGGGTTTGGGGTTGAGGGTTTAGGGTTTTGGGTTTAGGGTTTAGAGTTTAGTGTTTATGGTTTAAGGTATAGGGTTTAGGGTGTGGGGTTTAGGCTTTTGTGTTTAAGGTTTAGTGGTTAGGGTTTGTGGTTTAGGGTTTAGGGTTTGGGGGTTATGGTTCAGGGTTTGTGGTTTGAGGTTTAGGGTTTAGGGTTTAGGGTTTGTTGTTTAGGGTTTGGGGTTTAGGGTTTGGGGTTTAGGGTTAGGGTTTAGGGTTTAGGGTTTAGGGTTTATGGTTTAGGGTTTTTGGTTTAGGGTTTATGGTTTAGGGTTTAGGGTTAGGGGTTATTGTATTGGGTTTAGGTTTTGTTGTTTGAGGTTTATGGTTTAGGGTTTGGGGATTAGGGTTTAGAGTTTAGGATTTAGGGTTTTGGATTTAGGGTTTGGGGTTTAGGGTTTAGTGTTTAGAGTTGGGATTTAAGGTTTAGGGTTTAGGGTTTTGAATTAGGATTTAGGGTTTAGGGTTTAGGGTTTATGGGTTAGGGGTTAGGGTTTAGGGTTTAAGGTTTAAGGTTTGTGGTTTAAACTTTAGGGTTAGGGTTTGGGGTTGGGGGTTTAGGGTTTACAATTTATGGTTTAGGGTGTGGGGTTTAGGGTTTAGGGTTTAGGGTTAGGGTTTATAATTTAAGGGTAGGTTTAGGGGTTATGGTTTATGGGTAGGGTTTATGGGTTAGGGTTTAGGGTTTAGGGTTTAGGGTTTATGGTTTAGGGTTGATGATTTAGGTTTTAGGGTTTATGTTTTTGGTTTAGGTATTAGGGTTTGCGGTTTGGGGTTTAGGGTTAGTGTTTAGGGTTTATGGTTTGAGGTTAGGGGTTTAGGGTTTAGGGTTTAAGGGTTAGGGTTTATGGTTGATGGTTTAGGGTTTAGAATTAGGGTTTAGGGTTTAGGAGTTAGAGGTTTGAATTTAGGGTTTAGGGTTTGGGGCTTGGGGTTTGTGGTTTGAGTTTTAGGTTTAGGGTTTGGGGTTTGGGGTTTAGAGTTTAGGGTTTAGGGTCTAGAATTTGGATTTAGGGTTTAGGGTTTAGGGTTTAGGGGTTAGGGGTCAGGGTTTAGGGTTTAGGGTTTGTAGTTTGAGGTTTAGGATTTAGGGTTTAGAATTAGGATTTAGGGTTTAGGGTTTAGGGGTTAGGGTTTAGGGTTTATGGGTTATGGTTTAGGGTTTGGTGTTTAGGGTTAGGGTTTAGGGTGTGGGGTTTAGGGTTTAGTGTTTAGTGTTAAGGGTTTAAGGGTTATGGTTTAGGGTTAGGGTTTAGGGTTTAGGGTTTAGGATTTAGGGTTTATGGTTAAGTGTTTAGGGTTAGGGTTTTTGGTTTAGGGTTTAGGGTTTAGGGTTTTGGGTTTAGGTTTAAGGGTTTGGGGTTTGGGGTTTAGGGTTTAGGGTTTAGGGTTTTGGGTTTAGGTTTAAGGGTTTGGGGTTTGGGGTTTAGGGATTTGGGTGTAGGGCTTAGCGTTTAGGGGTTAAGGGTTAGGGTTTAGGGTTTAGGGTTTGTGGTTTGAGGTTTAGGGTTTAGGGTTTAGGATTTATGGGTGATGGTTTGGTGTTGAGGGTTTAGGGTTTAGGGTTTTAGGGTTTAGGGGTTTGGGTTTAGGGTTTAGGGCTTAGGGTTTAGGGGTTTAGGGTTATGGTTTAGGGTTGGGGTTTGTGGTTTGGGGTTAGGGTTTTGAGTTTAGAGTTTGCGATTTAGGGCTTGGGATTTAGGGTGTAGTGTTTAGGGCTTAGAATTAGGATTTGTGGTTTAGGGTTTAGGGTTTAGAATTAGGATTTAGGGTTTAGGGTTTAGGGTTTAAGGGTTAGGTTTGTCGTTTAAAGTTTAAGGTTTAGGGTTTGGGCTTGGGGTTTTAGTGTTTAGAGTTTACGGTTTGGGGTTTAGGGTTTGTAGGTTAGGGTTTAGGATTAAGGTTTAGGGGTTAGGGTTTAGGGTTTAGGGTTTAGGGTTTAGGGTTTAAGGTTTAGGGTTTGCGGTTTGGGTTTTGTGATTTAGTGTTTAGGTTTAGGGTTTGGAATTTGGGGTTTAGAGTTTAGGGTTTGGGGTTAGGGGTTTAGGGTTTTTAGTTTGTGGTTTATGGGTTTAGAGTTTAGGGTTTAGGGTTTAGGGTTTGAGGTTTAGGGTTTTGGGTTTTGGGTTTGTAGTTTAGGGTTAGGGGTTATAGGGTTTAGGGTTTAGGGTTAGGGATTATGATTTAGGGTTTAGGTTTTGTGGTTTTAGGTTTAGGGTTTAGGGTTTGGGGATTTAGGATTGAGGGTTTAGGATTTAGGATTGAGGGTTTAGGCTTTAGAATTGGGATTGAGGGTTTAGGGTTTAGAATTGGTATTTAGGGTTTAGGGTTTAGGGGTTAGAATTAGGATGAAGGGTTTAGGGTTTAGAATTAGGATTTAGGGTTTAGGGGTTAAGGGTTAGGGGTCAGGGGTTAGGGGTTAGGGTTTAGTGTTTAGGGTTTGTGGTTTAAAGTTTAGGGTTTAGGATTTAGGGTTGGGGGTAGACGTTAGGAGTTTAGGGTTTAGGGTTTAGGGTTTATGTGTGGGGTTTAGGGTTTAGGATTTAGGGTTTAGGTTTTAGGGGTTAGGGGTTAGGGGTTAGGGTTTAGGGTTTAAGGTTTATTGTTTGAGGTTTAGGGTTTAGGGTTTGGGGTTGTGGATTTAGGGTTTAGGGTTTAGGGTTTGGGGTTGGGTGTTTATGGTTTATGGTTTAGAGTTTAGGGTGTGGGCTTTAGGCTTTAGTGTTTAACGTTTAGTGGTTAGGGGTTGTGGTTTAGGGTTTAGGGTTTAGTGGTTATGGTTTAGGGTTTGTGGCTTGAGGTTTAGGGTTTAGGGTTTAGGGTTTGGTGTTTAGGGTTAAGGATTTAGGGTTTGGGGTTAAGGGTTTTGGGATTAGGGGTTGGGGTTTGGGGTTTGGGGTTTATGGTTTAGGGTTTTGGTTTAGGTTTAGGGTGTAGGGTTTAGGGTTAGGGTTTATTGTTTAGGGTTTAGGTTTTGTTGTTTGAGGTTTAGGGTTTAGGGTTTAGGGTTTGGGGATTGGGGTTTAGAGTTTAGGGTTTAGGGTTTCGAATTTAGGGTTTGGGGTTTAGGGTTTAGAGTTTAGAGTTGGGATTTAAGGTTTAGGGTTTAGGGTTTAGAATTGGGATTTATGGTTTAGGGTTTAGGGTTTAGGGGTTATGGGTTAGGGTTTAGGGTTTAAAGTTTGTGGTTTAAAGTTTTGGGTTAGGGTTTGGGGTTGGGGATTTAGGGTTTAAGGTTTACGGTTTATGGTTTAGGATGTGAGGTTTAGGGTTTAGGGTTTAGGGTTTAAGGTTTAGGGGTTAGGGTTTGTAATTTAAGGGTAGGTTTATGGGTTATTGTGTATGGGTTAGGGTTTATGGGTTAGGGTTTAGGGTTTGGGGTTTGGGTATTGGGGATAAGGGTTTAGGATTTAGGGTTTGGGTTAGGGGTTAAGGTTTAGGGTTTAGGGTTTAGGGTTTGTGGTTTAAGGTGTAGGGTTTAGGATTTGGGGTTTAGGTTTAGGGTTTAGGGTTTAGGAGTTAGGGTTGAGGGTTTAGAGTTTGTGATTTAGGGTTTAGTGTTTAGGGTTTAGATTTGGGATTTAGGGTTTAGGGTTTAGGGTTTAGAATTGGGATTTAAGGTTTAGGGTTTAAGGTTTATGGTTTGTTGTTTGAGGTTTAGGGTATAGGGTTTGGGGTTGGGGGTTAGGGGTTTAGGGTTTGGTGTTTAGGGTTTAGTGTTTAGGGTTTAAGGGTTAGGGTTTATGGTTTAGGGTTTTGGGTTTATGTTTAGGGTTTAGGGTTTAGGTTTTATGGTGTAGGGTTTGGGATTTAGGGTTTAGGGATTATGGTTTAGGGTTTATGTATTAGGGTTTGGGGTTTGGGGTTTAAGGGTTAGGGTTTAGGGTTTAGGAGTTAGGGGTTTTGATGGGCTTAGGGTTTAGGGTATAGGGTTTAGGGTTTAGGGTTTATGGTTTAGGGTTTAGGGTTTAAGGGTTAGGGGTTTAGGGTTTGGGGTTGGGGGTTGATGCTTTAGGGTTTAGGGTTTGAGGTTTGGGGTTGATGGTTTAGGGTTTACCGTTTAGGGGTTAAAGGTTAGGGTTTTGGGTTTAGCGTTTGTGGTTTGAGGTTTACGGTGTAGGGTTTAGGGTTTAGGGGTTAGCGTTTAGGGTTTAGGGGTTGGCTTTTAGGGTTTAGTGTGTAGGGTTTAGGGTTTAGGGGTTAGTGTTTGTAATTTAGGCTTTAGGGTTTATGGGTTAGCGTTTAGGGTTACGGTTTGTGGTTTAGTGTTTAAGGTTTAGGGTTTATGGGTTGGGGTTGGGGGTTTATGGTTTAAGGGTTTAAGGGTTAGGGTTTGTGGTTTAGGGTTTAGTATTTGGATTAAGTTTTTAAGTTTTAAGGATTAGGATTTAGGGTTTGTGGTTTAGGGTTTAGGATTTAGGGTTTAGGGTTTGGAGTTTGGGGTTTGGGGTTTGGGGTTTAGGGTTTAATGGTTAGGGTTTAGGGTTTAGGGTTTAGAATTTGGATTTAGGGTTTAGGGTTTAGGGTTTAGGGTTTAGGGTTTAGAGTTTATGATTTAGGGTTTGGGATTTATGGTTTAGGGTTTAGGGTTTAGGGTTTAGAGTTTGGGGTTTGGGGTTTGGGGTCTAAGGGTTAGGGTTTAGGGTTTAGGAGTTAGGGGTTAGGATTTAGGGGTTAGGGTTTAGGGTTTAGGGCTTGTGGTTTGAGGTTTAGGGTTTAGGGTTTAGGAGTTAGGGGATAGGGTTTAGACTTTAAGGTTTAGGGTTTAGGGTTTAGGATTTGTTGTTTGAGGTTTAGGGTGTAGGGTTTTGGGTTGGTGGTTTAGGGTTTAGAGTTTAGGGTTTGGGGTTTGGGGTTTAGGGTTTAGTGTTTAGGGTTTAAGGGTTAGGGTTTGTGGTATATGGTTTAGGGTTTAAGGTTTAGGATTTGTGGTTTAGGGTTTGGGATTTAGGGTTTAGGGATTATGGTTTGGGGTTTATGTATCAGGGTTTGGGGTTGGGGGTTTAGGGTTTAGAGTTTAGGGTTTGGGGTTTGGGATTTGGGGTTTATGGTTTAAGGGATATGGTTTAGGGTTTAGGAGTTAGGGGTTTGGATTTAGGGTTTAGGGTATGGGGATTAAGGTTTGGTGTTTGAGGTTTAGGGTTTAGGGTTTAGGGTTTATGGTTTAGGGGTTAGGGGTTAGGGTTTATGGTTTGAGGTTTATGGTTTAGGGTTAGGGGTTAGGGGTTTATGGTTTAGGGTTTAGGGTTTAGGGGTGAAGGGTTAGGGTTTGAGTTTAGGGTTTATGGTTTGAGGTTTGGGGTTTAGGGTTTAGGGATCAGGGTTTATGGTTTATGGTTTATGGTTTAGGGTTTATGGTTTAGGGATCAGGGTTTATGGTTTATGGTTTAAGGTTTAGGGTTTAGGGGTTAGGGTTAGGGCTTCAGGGTTTAGGGTTTAGGGTGTGGGGTTGAGTGTTTGCGGTTTAGTGTTTAGAGTTTAGGGTTTAAGGTGTGGGGTTTAGGGTTTAGGTTTATGGTTTAGGGGTTAGGGTTTAGGGTTTATGGTTTGAGGTTTATGGTTTAGGGCTTGGGGTTGGGGGTTTATGGTTTAGGGTTTAGGGTTTAGGGGTTAAGGGATAGGGTTTTGGGTTTAGGGTTTATGGTTTGAGGTTTAGGGTTTAGGGATTAGGGTTTATGGTTTATGGTTTAGGGTTTAGGATTTAGGGATTAGGGTTTAGGGTTTAGGGTTTAGGGTTTAGGGTTTAGGGTTTGGGGTTTAGGGTTTATGGTTTAGTGTTTAGGGTTTAAGGTTTAAGGTGTGGGGTTTAGGGTTTAGGTTTATGGTTTAGGGTTTAGGTTTAGGGGTTAGGGGTTAGGGGTTAGGGTTTATGGGGTTGGGGGTTTATGGTTTAGGCTTTAGGGTTTAGGGGTTAACGGTTAGGGTTTTGGGTTTAGGGTTTGTGATTTAAGGTTTACGGTGTAGGGTTTAGGGTTTATGGTTAAGGGGTTAGGGTTTGTAATTTAGGGTATAGGGTTTATGGGTTAGGGTTTAGGGTTACAGTTTGTGGTTTATGGTTTAAGGTTTAGGGTTTATGGGTTGGGGTTGAGGGTTTAGGGTTTAAGGGTTAAGGGTTAGGGTTTGTGGTTTAGGGTTTAGTATTTGGATTTAGGGTCTAGGGTTTATGAATTAGGATTTAGGGTTTATGGTTTAGGGTTTAGGATTTAGGGTTTAGGATTTAGGATTTAGGGTTTAGGGTTTGGGGTTTGGGGTTTAGGGTTAGGGTTTAAGGGTTAGGGTTTAGGGTTTAGGGTTTTTGGTTTAGGGTTTAGAATTTGGATTTAGGGTTTTGGGTTTAGGGCTTAGAGTTTTTGATTTAGGGTTTGGGATTTATGGTTTAGGGTTTACAGTTTAGGGTTTAGTGTTTAGGGTTTAGAGTTGGGGGTTTGGGTTTGGGGTCTAAGGGTTAGGGTTTAGGGTTTAGGAGTTAGGGGTTAGGATTTAGGGGTTAGGGTTTAGGGTTAGGGTTTGTGGTTTGAGGTTTATGGTGTAGGGTTTAGGATTTGTTGTTTAAGGTTTAGGGTGTAGGGTTTTGGGTTGGGGGTTTAGAGTTTAGAGTTTAGGGTTTGTGGGTTAGGGTTTAAGGTTTATGGTTTAAGGGTTAGGGTTTGTGGTATAGGGTTTAGGTTTTAGGGTTTACGGTATAGTGTTTAGCGTTTAGGATTTGTGGTTTAGGGTTTGGGATTTATGATTTGGGGATTATAGTTTAGGGTTTATGTATTAGGATTTGGGGTTTGGGGTTTAGAGTTTGGGGGTTGGGGTTTAGGGTTTAGGGTTTAAGGGTTAGGGTTTAGGGTTTAGGAGTTAGGGGTTTGGATTTAGGGTTTACCATTTGGGGTTTAAGGTTTGTGGTTTGACGTTTAGGGTTTAGGGTTTATGGTTTATGGTTTAGGATTTAGGGGTTAGGGGTTAGGGTTTGTGGTTTAGGGTTTGTATTGGGGGTTTATGGTTTATGGTTTAGGGTTTAGGGTTTAGGGGTTAAGGGTTAGGGTTTTGGGTTTAGGGTTTATGGTTTGAGGTTTAGGGTTTAGGGTTTAAGGGTTAGGTTTTATGGTTTATGGTTTAGGGTTTAGGGTTTAGAGGTGGGGTTTAGGGTTTAGGGTTTAAGGTTTAGGGTTTAGGGTTTGAGGTGAGGGCTTTATGGTTTAGGGTTAGGGTTTAGGGTTTGAGGTGAGGGCTTTATGGTTTAGGGTTTAGGGTTTAGGGTGTGGGGCTGAGTGTTTACGCTTTAGTGTTTAGGGTTTAGGGTTTAAGGTATGGGGGTTAGGGTTTAGGGCTTAGGTTTATGGTTTAGGGTTTAGGGTTTAGGGGTTAGGCTTTAGGGTTTGTGGTTTGAGGTTTAGGGTTTGGGTTTGGTGTTTAGGATTTAGGATTTAGGATTTAGGGTTTTAGGTTTAGGGTTTAGGGTTAAGGGTTTAAGGTTTAGGGTTTAGGGTTTGAGATTATGGCTTTATGGTTTAGGGTTTAGGGTGCTGGTTGAGGGTTTACGGTTTAGTGTATAGGGTTTAGGGTTTAGGGTGTGGTGTTTAGGGTTTAGGGTTTAGGATTTAGGGTTTAGGGTTTGAGGTTTATGGGTTAGGGTTTAAGGGTTAAGTTTTATGGTTTAGGGTTTAGGGTTTAGGGTTTAGGGTTTAGGGTTTAAGGTTTAGGGTTTAGGGTTTGAGGTTAGGGCTTTATGGTTTAGGGTTTAGGGTGTGGGGTTGAGTGTTTACGGTTTAGTGTTTAGGGTTTAGGGTTTAAGGTATGGGGTTTAGGGTTTAGAGCTTAGGTTTATGGTTTAGGGTTTAGGGGTTAGGCTTTAGGGTTTGTGGTTTGGGGTTTAGGATTTAGGATTTAGGGTTTTAGGTTTCGGGTTTAGGGTTTAGGGTTTAGGGTTAAGGGTTAAGGGTTTAAGGTTTATGGTTTAAGGTTTGGGATTATGGTTTTATGGTTTAGGGTTTAGGGTGCTGGGTTGAGGGGTTGTGGTTTAGTGTTTAGGGTTTAGGGTTTAGGGTGCGGTGTTCAGGGTTTAGGTTTTAGGATTTAGGGTTTAGGGTTTAGGGTTTAGGGGTTAGTGTTTAGGGTTTAGGGTTTGGGGTTTGGGGTTTAGGGTTTTAGGTTTGGGGTTTAGGTTTAGGGTTTAGGGTGTGGGGTTGAGTGTTTACGCTTTAGTGTTTAGGGTTTAGGGTTTAAGGTATGGGGTTTAGGGTTTAGGGCTTAGGCTTAGGCTTAGGTTTAGGGTTTAGGATTTAGGGGTTAGGCTTTAGGGTTTGTGGTTTGAGGTTTAGGGTTTGGGCTTGGGGTTTAGGATTTAGGATTTAGGATTTAGGGTTTTAGGTTTAGGGTTTAGGGTTTAGGGTTTAGGGTTTAGGGTTTAAGGTTTAGGGTTTAGGGTTTGGGATTGTGGCTTTATGGTTTAGGGTTTAGGGTGCTGGGTTGAGGGTTTGCGGTTTAGTGTATAGGGTTTAGGGTTTAAGGTGTGGTGTTCAGGGTTTAGGGTTTAGGATTTAGGGTTTAGGGTTTGGGGTTTATGGGTTAGGGTTTAAGGGTTAGGTTTTATGGTTTAGGGTTTAGAGTTTAGGTTTTAGGGTTTAGGGTTTAAGGTTTAGGGTTTAGGGTTGGGGTTAGGGCTTTATGGTTTAGGGTTTATGGTTTAGGGTTTGGGGTTTGGGGTTTGGGGTTTTAGGTTTAGGGTTTAGGTTTAGGGTTTAGGGTTTAGGGTGTGGGGTTGAGTGTTTACGCTTTAGTGTTTAGGGTTTAGGGTTTAAGGTATGGGGTTTAGGGTTTAGGGCTTAGGCTTAGGTTTAGGGTTTAGGGTTTAGGGGTTAGGCTTTAGGGTTTGTGGTTTGAGGTTTAGGGTTTGGGTTTGGGGTTTAGGATTTAGGATTTAGGATTTAGGGTTTCAGGTTTAGGGTTTAGGGTTTAGGGTTTAAGGTTTAGGGTTTAGGGTTTGGGATTGTGGCTTTATGGTTTAAGGTTTAGGGTGCTGGGTTGAGGGTTTGCGATTTACTGTATAGGGTTTAGGGTTTAGGGTGCAGTGTTCAGGGTTTAGGGTTTAGGATTTAGGGTTTAGGGTTTAGGGTTTATGGGTTAGGGTTTAAGGGTTAAGTTTTATGGTTTAGGGTTTAAGGTTTAGGGTTGAGGGTTTAGGGTTTAAGGTTTAGGGTTTAGGGTTGGGGTTAGGGCTTTATGGTTTAGGGTTTAGGGTGTGGGGTTGAGTGTTTATGGTTTAGTGTTTAGGGTTTAGGGTTTAAGGTATGAGGTTTAGGGTTTAGGGCTTAGGTTTATGGTTTAGGGTTTAGGGTTTAGGGGTTAGGCTTTAGGGTTTGTGGTTTGGGGTTTAGGATTTAGGATTTAGGGTTTTAGGTTCAGGGTTTAGGGTTTAGGGTTTAGGGTTTAGGGTTAAGGGTTTAAGGTTTATGGTTTAGGGTTTGGGATTATGGTTTTATGGTTTAGGGTTTAGGGTGCTGGGTTGAGGGTTTGTGGTTTAGTGTTTAGGGTTTAGGGTTTAGGGTGCGGTGTTCAGGGTTTAGGGTTTAGGGTTTAGGGTTTAGGGTTTGGGGTTTAGGGGTTAGTGTTTAGGGTTTGGGGTTTAGGGTTTAGGGTTGTAGGTTTGGGGTTTAGGTTTTGGGGTTTGGGGTTTGGGGTTTAGGGGTTAGGGTTTGTGGTTTATGGTTTAGTGTTTGTGGTTTATGGTTTAGTGTTTGTGGTTTAGGGTTTGGGATTTAGGATTTAGGGTTTCGGGTTTAGGGTTAAGGGTTTAAGGTTTAGGGTTTGGGATTGGGGCTTTATGGTTTAGGGTTTAGGGTGTAGGGTTTAGGGTTTGTAGTTTAGTGTTTATGGTTTAGGGTTTAGGGTACGGTGTTTAGGGTTTAGGGTTAGGATTTAGGGTTTAGGTTTTGGGGTTTAGGGGTTAGTATTTAGGGTTTGGGGTTTGGGGTTTAGGGTTTGAGGTTTGGGGTTTAGGTTTTGGGGTTTGGGGTATAGGGTTTTGGGGTTAGGGTTTGTGGTTTATGGTTTAGGGTTTGTGGTTTAGGGTTTGGGATTTAGGGTTTAGTGACTATGGTTTAGGGTTTAGGTATTAGGGTTTGGGGTTTGTTGTTTAGTATTGAGGGTTTAGAGTTTGGGGTTTGGGGTTTAGGGTTTAGGGCTTAAGGGTTAGGGTTTAGGGTTTTGGAGTTAAGGGTTATGATTTAGGGTTTAGGGTTTGGGTTTTAGGGTTTATGGTATGAGGGTTAGGGTTTAGGGTTTAAGGTTTAAGGGTTAGGGGTTAGGGTTTAGAGTTTAGTGTTAGGGTTTAAGGTTTAGGGTTTAGGGTTTGGGGTTGGGGGTGTATGGTTTAGGGTTTAGGGTGTGGGGTAGAGGATTTACGGTTTAGGGTTTAGGGTTTAGGGTGTGAGGTTTAGGGTTTAGTGTTTAGGTTTAGGGGTTAGGGTCTAGGGTTTGTGGTTTAAGGTTTAGGGTGTGGGGTTTGGGGTTTATGATTTAGGGTTTCGGGTTTAGGGTTGAGGGTTTAGGGTTTAGGGTTTAGGGTTTAGAGTTTAGGGTTTAGAGTTTAGGGATTTAGGTTTAGGGTTTAGGGGTTAAGGGTTAAGGTTTAGGGTTTTGGGTTTGTGGTTTGAGGTTTAGGGTTTAGGGTTTAGGGTTTGGGGTTTGGGGTTTAGCGTTTAAGGTTTGTGGTTTAGGGTTTGGGCTTTTGGGTTTAGGGTTTTGTGTTTGAATAATTGTTTTAGGTTATATGGTTTTGATAATGACAAAGCAATCAATTGAAGAATCATGAACAAGGAGATGAAGTATGAAAATGCAAGATTTATGAGTATGAACCTGTGAAGAAAAACTAAGGAAAAAGAGGCAAGCATCAGACCTGTAAAAACACGAAGCCTAATCGATTACAGTTGTACCTCGGTCGATTACACAGCTTTTGTCCATCACATAATCGATTAGAACATTAAGCCTAATCGATTGTAAAGGTTCTGTTTGTAATATAGTCGATTACACCAAGCTAGCTAATCGATTACACATCTGAGAAACTGAATGAAAAGCAACATGTATAATTCCTAATCGACTACAAAGCTACATCAATCGATTACAAAGGTTCTGTGTTGTTAATAATCGATTACAAACCAAGTCATAATCGATTAGCAAGTCTGTGTTTGTTTAATAATCGATTGCATCTATATCATAATCGATTGCACCTATATCACAATCGATTACCATGTTGCGTAACAGAAATAAATGCATAAGGTATCATCTACAATCGATTACCCAAGCTCTGTCTCCAAGTTGATCGATTTCATGGAAAATCGTAATCGATTACAAGGCCTGTTACACTGCAGAAATCGAAGCATAATCGATTACAGCTCGAGGCGTAATCGATTACACTAGTGCCAGAATTTGGGGAAAGTGTTTTTAAATGCAAAACCAGCTCGTTTCTCCATACCATTCGAATGCCCATGCTGTGCAACGGCTATGAAGACTTTAGGGCTCCTCTCCAAGGCCTATAAATGGAACACTCATTCACGCTACTCAAGGCATCCAAATCCATCAAAGGGAAATCAATTCTTGAGTTTATGAGTTCTATTTCTAGTATAGTTTCAATTTCTGAAACTTTGAGCTTATACTTGTACATCCTCTCTTGTTAAGAGTTATCATTGTTAGAGCCTTTCATTTGCTTATCCACTCTATTAAGAGAGTAAATTGCTTGTAAACACAAACATCAAACACCAAGTTTCACTCTAGGTTGAGTTGTCACAAAGTTGGGGTTCAACCTTTGGGTATTGAGAGTTTGAGAGATTGGGTAGGTTGCCCTTATGCTAGTGAGGATTGAGTTCTTGAGTGTGGGACACTAGGAAGCTGCAATTGCACATAGCTTGTATCTCTAAACTTCAATAGTGGAAATCTTTCAAGTGGGTTACTTAAAGGCGAGACGTACACCGGGTTGGTGGAACTCGTTAAATCGGTTTGTAAGCTTCTCTTCCTTACTCTCTTGCATTTACTGATTGCATTTGATTGGTATATTGTTTTGGTTGTGATCATATTGCTTGAACTTGATTAATTTGGCTAAGTTAAGTTTCCACACCCCAAGTGTTTGATAACTTGTTAAGGCTACCTCTACACATATTTCGCCTTAGCACTTGCATTTTACTTGTTGTCTCTTGCATTTTATTGTCTTGTGTAAAAAAGGGAATCAAGTTTAAAGGCATTCCAAGTGAAATTTTTTAAACACTCAATTCACCCCCCCTCTTGAGTATTGAGGCCACTTGAATAACAAGAGGTATCAGAGCTTGACTCTTGGTGGATCAAGCTTAACAGCTTCAAGAGAACAAATGGCCTCAAATTCTCTAAACCTTTTTCCTGAGGGTGGTGCAACAAATAGACCTCCTGCTTTCAATGGGGAAGGCTATGCATTTTGGAAAAAAAGAATAAAAATTTTTGTACAATCAATTGACCTAAAAGTTTGGAATGCAATTGAAAATGGTCCCTTCATACCAATGCATGTTGTAGATGGTAAACAAGTTGAGAAACTCATGGATGATTAGAGTAGTGAAGAGGAAAAGAAAGTCCAATACAATTACCAAGCTAAAAATCTCATCACCCTTGCTCTAGGTCCAGATGAGTTCTTTAAAGTTGTAACTTGTAAAACCGCTAAGGAAATGTGGGACACTCTCCAAGTTACTCATGAAGGAACTAGTGATGTAAAAGATTCTAAAATTAGCACATTCACTAGTCAATATGAGAGTTTTAAGATGAACTCGGGAGAAACCATTGTTGAATTGCAAAAGAGATTTATTTTAATTATCAATCACCTTATTACTCTTGGCAAGACTTACACTAACAAAAAGCTCATTCATAAAGTTTTAAAAAGCCTTACTAGGGAGAGGCAACCTCTTATCACAGCTATCAAACAATTACCCAATATAAATGATATGTCTCTTGCTACATTATTTGGTAAGTTACAAGAGCAGGAACAAGAGTTGAAAGATTTAAAGATGGCGGAAGAGGAAGAAAAATCTTCCAAGAAAAAGGGACTAGCTCTCAAGGCCACTTCTATCAATGAAGATGAATCTGATAGTGAGCTTGATGAAGAAGAAGAGTTTGGACTATTTGTGAAGCGTTTCGGGAAATTCATGAGAAACAAACGCTTCCAAAGAAGTTTTAAACCTCAAGGTAAGAAACCTATTTCCAAAGATAATTCATCCTTACCCAATTGTTTTGAATGTGGAAAGGAAGGGCACTTCAAAGTAGATTGTCCAAATCTCAAGAAGAAAAGTAAAGAGAAAGGAGGAGGAAGAAGAACATACATCGCTTGGGATGAAAATGATGTGAGTAGCTCAGATGAATCGGAAAGTGAAGAAGCAAATCTTTGCTTAATGGCCAACCACTATGAAGAAGAGGATGAGGTAAATCATCATGAACTTGACAAAGATGATTTGTATGATGCTTTTGAAGAATTGTATGACAAATTTGTTAAAATCTCAAACAAGTATAAACTATCTAGGAAAACCATTGATACTCTAGAAATGCATCTCATGGAGCTTAGTAAAGAAAATAAAAGCTTAAAAGAAAAAGTAGCTAATGCTCAAACATGCTCTAAGATCAAACCATGTGAATTTGCTATAAAATGTGACACTCTTGAAAAGGAAGTTTTAGACTTAAATAAAACTATTGAAAAATTCACAAATGGTAGAGATAATCTAGATGCATTACTTGGAAAACAAAGATGCATGTTTGACAAAATCGGATTAGGATATAATCCCACTAAAAAGGAAAAGCATTATAAGAATTTCTTTGTGCCACCTAGAAAATCTTCATCACCTTTTACTAAATGCAATCATTGTGGTGCTAAGGGTCATAATGCTTCAAATTGCCATATTAGAAAATTTGGACCAAAAGTAGTAAGAAAGGTGTGGGTTCCCAAAGGAACATTACCACAAGCTAACCAAAAAGGACCCAACATAAAATGGGTACCAAGTTCTCTAAACTAATTTTGTTTTGTAGGTATGTTTCAAGGCAAGCAACACCCATTACCTAGATAGTGGGTGTTCAAAGCACATGATAGGTGATATAAGCAAGTTCACATCATTCACACCCAAAAGAAAAGGAAGGATCACCTATGGGGATAATACCAAAGGAAGAATTCTTGGCATTGGAAAAATTGGTAAAAATTCTTCCACTTCAATTAATGATGTATTATATGTAGAAGGACTCAAACACAATTTGCTTAGTATAAGTCAATTATGTGACAAAGTATATAGAGTAATATTTGAATCAAATGGTTGTATAATTGAAAATAAATAAAATAAAGAGGTAAAGTTTGTTGGTCAAAGAGTTGATAATATTTACATGATTGATGTTGATTACTTGTCCTCAAATGATGTACAATGCTTTATGACTAAAGAGGGTGAATCATGGCTATGGCATAGAAGAATAGCTCATATACATATAGACCATCTAAATAAACTTGTCTCTAAGAATTAGTGATTGGTTTGCCAAAGCTAAAATTTAAAAATAAATTTTGTGATGCATGTCAAAAGGGAAAACAAATAAAGGCATTATTTCAAGCTAAAAATGTTGTTTCAACTCAAAGGCCTTTACAACTTTTGCACATGGACTTGTTTGGACCCTCTAAGGTCAAGAGCTTTGGTGGCAATTATTATGGTCTAGTGATTGTGGATGACTATTCTAGATATACATAGACATTGTTTCTTACTCATAAAAATGAAGCATATCATGCATTCAAGAAGCTAGCCAAGGTTATCCAAAATGAACAAAACTCAAAGATTGCATCCATTAGAATCGATCGTGGGGGAGAATTTCAAAATCAATCATTTGAAAAATTTTGTGAAAAACATGGTATTGAACATAATTTTTTAGCTCCTAGAACTCCACAACAAAATGGAGTGGTTGAAAGAAAAAATAGATCTTTAGTGGAGCTTGCTAGAACCATGTTGAATGAAAACAATATTGCTAAGCATTTTTGGGCCAATGCAGTAAACACCGCTTGTCATGTCATGAATCGATGTTTAATAAGGCCAATATTGAAGAAAACCCCCTATGAGCTTTACAAAGGTAGAAAACCAAATATTTCCTATTTTCATGTATTTGGATGCAAATTCTTTATGCTTAACAATGGAAAGGATACTCTAGGAAAGTTTGATGCAAAATTTGATGAGGCAATCTTTCTTGGATATTCATCATCTAGTAAAACTTATCATGTCTTTAACAAACAAACTAATACCATTGAAGAGTCCATTCATGTGAAATTTGATGAAAATAGCCATAACTCCCCGAGAAAGAAAGATGTTGATGATCTTGTAGGTACCCTCCAAGAATTGAACTTGAATGATAAAGAAGAAGGTAACCAAGAAGAAGATACAACCCAAAGTGAGGAACTCCAACAAAAGGAATGGATCATATCAAAACACCATCCCATGGACAACATAATAGGTGATTTCAGTAAAGGTCTAAGTACTCGATGCTCATTTAATACTTGCAACCACTTAGCATTTGTTTCTCAAATTGAACCTAAAACCATTGATGAAGCTATTATTGATGAACATTGGATGTTAGCCATACAAGAAGAACTAAACCAATTTGAAAGAAATGAAGTTTAGGAATTAGTGCCAAGACCCAATGACCATCAAGTAATATGAACTAAATGGGTATTTAGAAACAATCTTGATGAAAATGGAATAATAACTAGAAACATAGCTAGGCTAGTAGCTAAGGGATACAATCAAGAAGAAGGAATTGACTATGAAGAAACGTATGCTCCCGTAGCTAGATTAGAAGCCATTAGATTATTATTGGCATTTACATGTTGTAAGGACTTTAATTTGTATCAAATGGATGTCAAAAGTGCCTTCTTGAATGGTTATATTCAAGAAGAAGTATATGTTGATCAACCTCCTGGTTTTGAAAACTATCAATTTCCAAATCATGTTTTTAAACTAAGAAAAGCTTTGTATAGTTTAAAACAAGCTCCAAGAGCTTGGTATGAAAGATTGAGTAAATCTCTTTTGGAAAACAATTTTGAAAGAGGAAAGGTTGATACAACATTATTCATAAAGCACAAAAAGAAAGACATACTTTTGGTACAAGTATATATGGATGATATCATATTTGGTGCCACTAATGAATCACTTTGCAAAGAGTTTGCTAAGATAATGCAGGATGAATTTGAGATGTCCATGATGGGTGAACTCATATTTTTCCTTGGACTGCAAATCAAGCAAATAAGAGAAGGAACATTCATTAGCCAATCCAAATATTACAAAGAGTTGCTCAAGAAGTTCAACATGGATAAGGAAAACGAGATTGCTACACCTATGAGCACATCATGCTACTTAGACAAAGATGAGAAAGGTAAAGATATGGAAATTACCAAATATCGAGGTATGATTAGATCTTTACTCTATCTCACTACAAGTAGACCAGATATAATGTTTGTAGTTTTTATGTGTGCAAGATATCAAGCATGTCCAAAAGAATCTCACTTAAGTGCTATAAAACAGATAATGAAATATCTTGTTGGAACTCTAAATGTAGGTCTTTGGTATCCTAAAGGTGTTGAATATACTCTTATAGGATATTCTGATGCTGATTTTGCTGGCTGTAAACTTGATTGGAAAAGCACCAGTGGTACATGTCATTTTATTGGTAGTTCTCTTATTTCTTGGCATAGCAAGAAACAAGTAAGTGTTGCATTATCAACAGCTGAGGCAGAATATGTTGCAGCTGGAAGTTGCTGTGTTAAAATCGTTTGGATGAGGTAATAACTTCTTGACTTTAGTGTTATATTAGACCATGTACCTCTTAAATGTGACAATACTAGTGCCATTAATATTTCAAAGAATCCTGTCATGCACTCAAGGACCAAACATATAGAGATAAGACACCATTTCATTAGAGATCATGTGTTAAAGGGTGATTATGTGCTTGAACATGTTGAAACCTCTAAGCAATTAGCTGATATATTCACAAAACCTCTTGCAAAGGAATAATTCATTAATATAAGAAGAGAGTTAGGTATATTAGACATTTCCAATTGTGTTTAATATTAATTGATATTGATGGCTCCTTAACTTACAATGTGTTTGATGAGTGAATAATGTTTGATTGATGAAATAAGCATGTTCTATTCCATGTAAATTAAGCCATTGATGCCTTTGATTAAAAAACATGTGTTTTAAGCATTTCTGGGCTGTCCTAATCGATTACATGGCCTCATCTAATCGATTAGCAGCTTTCTGTCTTGACGATAATCGATTAGATAGCTACATATAGTCGATTAGTGAGTCTCTGTGTTATAACTAATTGATTAGTGTCTTTACCAAATTGATTAGTGACGTTTTGTCTTCCAAATAATCGATTATCCACTCTTCTTAATCGATTGCAAAGTTTTTATTTTTAACACAATCGATTATAACTGGGAATAATCGATTAGAAAGCCTGTCGTTCCAAATTCTGAAGGGGTGTAATCGATTACACCTAACGCCGTAATCGATTACGAAAGCATCAGGAGCGTTAATTTGAAAGCATAATCCGTGTGTGCCCTTTTTCACCCAATCCTAATCACTCCTCTAAATCCTATTTTTTCACTCATAAATCCTATAAATACCCCCTCCCTCACACCTCTCATCTCACACCTCAAATCTTTTCTCCTCTAAACCTTCCTAAATTCTCAAAAACCCTTCATTCTCTTCTTCTCCTCTCATAATGTCTTCCTCAAGAAATGTCAAGAGAGCTAGGTCCTCCATTGCCTAAACCAATAACCCTTTTGACTTTTCAAGATTTTTCACAAATCCTAGGGATCTCACCAACTTCATAAAGAAATTTTCAGAGAAGGACATCATCTCCCCTCACTTCATCAATGCTGTTATTTTTGACAATCCTAGTTTCACCTTCACCCAATCACTTCACCACTACAACCTTATGCCTTTTATCATACTCAAAGAAGAATTCTACTATCCTGAACTCATGAGAGTTTTCTTTTGCACTCTCAAATCGGTTGAGGGGTACTTGAGGCTAGAGTCAAAAATGTGACTCTAAGGATTACAAATGAGCAACTTGCTGAGATTACCCAACTTCCCCTCTCCAATGCTGAATTTACTGGTGGCCATCTTGAAGATGAGTGGGACTTCAATGGTATTGCTGCTCGCCAATCATTGTGGAAGGCCAACCGTTCTCTTAGTAATCATAAATTGGTAGGCCATCTCACTTTAAACAATTGTCTCCTTCACTTCTTTTTGGTCAAACTTCTGGTCCTCCATGGTGGGAACTATACCCTTATGGAAGAAGATGATGTACTCTTAATGTGGGCTATCCTCAACCAAAAGGAGATCAACTGGATTCAACTCCTCAAGCTTCATATGCTCAAGGCCAAGGAGCAATAAAAACTTCCCTATGCTATCCTCCTCACCAAAATCTTCAAAGCCTATGGTGCTGACATTGTTGGGGAACTTCCAGAAAAAGTCTCTACTCAAGCTTGCATTGGCACTCACTATCTCACCAACATGGGAATGGTCAATGTTGGAGGAAGATGGATCTTTAAGAGCGATACGATTCATAGAAGCAGTCCTTTTGAAGAAGATCATCCTATTAATCCTCCTTCACCTGTTGCTGATCTTACTACTCCCGTAACACAAGGTAAACCATCTACTCCTGCTGACCCTTTCACCTTCCTCTATGCCTATCTTGATCGGTATTTTGAAAGGATTAATAATACCCTTCAAGAATTTCAAATGACTGAGCAACAACATTTGAGCTTATAAAGCAGCGATATGAGGAGCTCTCCAACAAAATCTCTGAAATACACTTCTTTAATCCCAATAATTAGATCTTTCTTGTTTTGTTATGATTGCTTCCAATTCTGTATTTTCATTTCTGCATTAAATTTCTGCACTTTTATTATATACCTTTCTCTTATAAATGAATGAAGTTATCTTTCACTTATCTAGCTCCTTGCTTAATTTGCTTTTGATAATTACGAAAGGGGAGACAAAATTAGTGTTCATTTAATAATAAGAATAATAACAAGTGGTTAAATAACAAGTGGTTAATAAATTGGTTCTAAGTTTAATTGGTTCTACAATAACAAGTGGTTAACAATTGGTTCTAAAATCAAAACTACAAAGAAACAATTTATGCATAAACTCCCTAAGAAAGGGGGAGAAAATTTTACCTTGACTAACACCCTCATGAGATGAACATTGTTTGTCATCATCAAAAAGGAGGAGAATGTGTTTGAATAATTGTTTCAGGTTATATGGTGTTGATAATGACAAAGCAATCACTTGAAGAATCATGAACAAGGAGATGAAGTATGAAAATGTAAGATTTATGAGTATGAACCTATGACGAAAAACTAAGGAAAAAGAGGCAAGCATCAGTCCAAGCATCAGACCTGTAAAAACACAAAACCTAATCGATTATAGTGGTACTTTAGTCAATTACACAACTTCTGTCCATCATATAATCAATTAAAACATTAAGCCTAATTGATTGTAAAGGTTTTGTTTGCTATATAATCAATTACACCAAGCTAGCTAATCGATTATACATCTTAGAAACTGAATGAAAAGCATCAAGTATAATTCCTAATCGACTACAAGGCTGCATCAATCGATTACAAAGGCTCTGTGTTATTAATAATCGATTACAAACCAAGTCACAATCAATTAGCAAGTCTCTGTTTGTTTAATAATCGATTGCACCTATATCACAATCGATTACCATGTTGCATAACAAAAATAAATGCATCAGGTATCATCTACAATCGATTACAAGGCATATACAATTGATTACCCAAGCTCTATCTACAAGATGATAGATTACATGGAAAATCATAATCAATTACAAGGCCTGTTACACTGAAGAAATTGAAGCACAATCGAATACAGCTCGAGGCATAATCGATTACACTAGTGCCAGAATTTGGGGAAAGTAGTTTTAAATGCAAAACCAACTCATTTCTCCATTACAATTCGAATGCCCATGTTGTGCAACGGCTATGAAGACTTTAGGGCTCCTCTCCAAGGCCTATAAATGGAACACTCATTCAAGCTACTCAAGGCATCCAAATCCATCAAAGAGAAATCAATTCTTGAGTTTGAGTTCTTTTTCTAGTATAGTTTCAATTTCTGAAACTTTGAGCTTATACTTGTACATCCTCTCTTGTTAAGAGTTATCATTGTTAGAGCCTTTCATTTGCTTATCCACTCTATTAAGAGAGTAAATTGCTTGTAAACACAAACATCAAACACCAAGTTTCACTCTAGGTTGAGTGGTCACAAAGTTGGGGTTTAACCTTTGGGTATTGAGAGTTTGAGAGATTGGGTGGGTTACCCTTGTGCTAGTGAGGATTGAGTTCTTGAGTATGGGATACTAGGAAGCTGCAATTGCTCATAGCTTGTATATCTAAACTTTAATAGTGGAAATCCTTCAAGTGGGTTACTTAAAGGCGAGACATACACTAGGTTGGTGGAACTTGTTAAATCGGTTTGCAAGCTTCTCTTCCTTACTCTCTTGCATTTACTTATTGCATTTGAGTGGTATATTGTTTTGGTTGTGATCATATTGCTTGAACTTGATTAATTTGGCTAAGTTAAATTTCCGCACACCAAGTGTTTGATAACTTGTTATGGCCACCTCTACATATATTTCACCTTAGCACTTGCATTTTACTTGTTGTCTCTTGTATTTTATTGTCTTGTGTAAAAAAGGAATCAAGTTTAAAGGCATTCCAAGCGAAATTTTTTAAACACTTAATTCATCCCCCTCTTGAGTATTGAGGCTGCTTGAATAACATGTTAATGGTCTAGGGTTTAGGTATTAGGGTTTGGGGTTTAGGGTTTAGTGTTTAGAGTTTAGGGTTTAGGGTTTAGGGTTTAGGGTTTAGGGATAAGGTTTTATAGTTTAGGGTTTAGGGTTTAGGGTATGTGGTTTAGGGTTTAGGGTTTAGTATTTAGGGTTTAGGGGTTAGGGTTTGTGGTTTAGGGTTTATACTTTATGGTTTAGGGTTTGTGGTTTGAGGTTTAGGGTTTAGGGTTTAGGGTTTGGGGTTTAGGGTTTGTGATTTTGGGTTTGGGATTTACGGTTAAGGGTTTAGAATTTGGATTTAGGGTTTAGGGTTTAGGTTTTTTAATTGGGATTTAGGGTTTATGGTTTAGGGTTTAGGGTTTAGGTTTGGGGGTTAAAGTTTGTGGTTTGAGGTTTAGGGTTTACGGTTTGAGGTTTGAGGTTTAGGGTTTAGGGTTTAGGGTTGAGGGTTTAGGGTTAAGGTTTTGGGGTTGAGGGTTTGGAGTTGAAGGTTTAGCGTTTAGGGTTAAGGGTTTAGCGTTTAGGGTTAAGGGTTTAGGGTTGAAGGTTTGGAGTTTAGGGTTTAGGGGTTATCGTTTGTGGTTTAGGGTATAGGGTTTAGGATTTAGGGTTTGGGGTATAGGGTATAGGGTTTAGGGTTTGTGGTTTAGTGTGTGGGTTTAGGGTTTAGGGTTTAGGATTTAAGGTTTAGGGGTTAGGGTTTAGGGTTTGTGGTTAATGGTTTAGGGTTTAGGGTTTGGGGTTTAGTATTTATGGTTTAGTGTTTGGGGTTTAGGGTTTGGGGTTTATGGTTTAGGGATTTAGGTGTAGGGTTTAGGGTTTAGGGTTTAGTGTTTAGGGTCTAGGGTTTAGGGTTTATGGTTTAGGGTTTAGAGTTTAGGGTTTAGGGTTTAGGGTTTGAGGTTTGGGGTTTTGGGTTTAAGGTTTATGGTTGAGGGTTTAGGATTTATGGGTTAGGGTTTATGGGTCAAGGTTGATGGTTTAGGGTTTAAGGGTTTAAGGTTAAAGGTTTATGGGTCAGGGTTTAGGGTATAGGTTTTAGAGGTTAGGGGTTAGGGTTTATGCTTTGTGGTTTAGGGTTTAGGGTTTAGGGTGTATGGTTTAGGGTTTAGTGTTTGGGGTTTAAGGTTTAGGGTGAAGGGTTAAGGGTTTAGGTTTTAGGGTATGAGGTGTAGGGTTTAGGATTTAGTGTTTAGGGTTTATGGGTTAGGGTTATGGTTTAGGGTTTAGAGTTTAGGGTTTAGGGTTTGTGGTTTAAAGTTTAGGGTTTAGGGTTTAGGGTTTAGGGTTTAGGGTTAAGGGTTTGGGGTTGAGGGTTTGGAGTTTAGGTTTTAGAGTTTAGGGTTTAGGGGTTATCGTTTGTGGTTTAGGGTATAGGGTTTTGGATTTAGGGTTTGGGGTATAGGGTATAGGGTTTAGGGTTTGTGGTTTAGTGTTTGGGTTTAGGGTTTAGGAGTTATTGTTTAGCGCTTAGGTATTAGGGTTTGGGGTTTAGGGTTTAGGGTTTAGGGTTTAGGATTTAAGGTTTAGGGGTTAGGGTTTAGGGTTTAGGGTTTAGGGGTTGGGGTTTAGCATTTATGGTTTAGTGTTTAGGGTTTAGTGTTTTGGGTTTAGGGTTCGGGGTTTAGGGTTTAGGGTTTAGGGTGTAGGGTTTAGGGTTTACGGATTAGGTATTAGGGTTTAGGGTTTTGTGTTTATGGTTTAGGGTTTAGGGTTTGGGGTTTTGGGTTTTGGGTTTAAGGTTTATGGTTTAGGGTTTAGGATTTATGGGTTAGGGTTTATGGGTCAAGGTTGATGGTTTAGGGTTTAAGGGTTTAAGTTTAAGGGTTTATAGGTCAGGTTTAGGGTATAGGTTTTAGAGGTTAGGGGTTAGGGTTTAGGGTTTATGCTTTATGGTTTAGGGTTTAGTGTTTAGGGTTTAGGGTTTAGTGTTTAGTGTTTGGGGTTTAAGGTTTAGTGTTAAGGGTTTAGGGTTTAGGTTTTAAAGTATGAGGTGTAGGGTTTAGGGTTTAGTGTTTAGGGTTTATGGGTTAGGGTTATGGTTTAGGGTTTAAAGTTTAGGGTTTAGGGTTTATGGTTTAAGGTTTAGGGTTTAAGGTTTGGGGTTTGGGGTTTAGGCTTTGTGATTTTGGGTTTGGGATTTACGGTTAAGGGTTTAGAATTTGGATTTAGGGTTTAGGGTTTAGGGTTTATAATTAGGATTTAGGGTTTAAGGTTAGGGTTTAGTGTTTAGGGGTTAGGGTTTAGGGTTTGGGGTTTTGGTTTGGGGTTTACGATTTATGGTTTGAGGTTTAGGGTTTAGGTTTGGGGTTTACGGTTTTTGGTTTGATGTTTAGGGTTTAGGGTTTGGGGTTTGGGGTTGAGGGTTGAGGGTTTAGGGTTTAGGGTTTAGGGTTTAGGGTTTAGTGTTTAGAGTTTAGGGTTTAGGGGTTAGTGTTTGTGGTTTAGGGTGTAGTGTTCAGGATTTAGGGTTTGGGGTATAGAGTATAGGGTTTAGTGTTTCTGGTTTAGTGTTTGGGTTTAGGGTTTAGGAGTGATGGTTTAGCGCTTAGGCATTAGGGTTTGGAGTTTGGGGTTTAGGGTTTAGGATTTATGGTTTAGGGGTTAGGGTTTAGGGTTTGTTGTTTATGGTTTAGGGTTTAGGTTTTGGGGTTTAGCGTTTACGATTTAGTGTTTAGGGTTTAGTGTTTGGGGTTTAGGGTTTGGGGTTTAGGGGTTAGGAATGAGGGTTTAGGGTTTATGGTTTAGGGTTTAGGGTTTAGGGTTTACGGTGTATGGTTTAGGGTTTGGGGTTTGGGGTTTAGGGTTTATTGTGTAGGGTTTAGGGTTTGGGGTTTTGGGTTTGGGGTTGATAGTTTATGTTTTAGGGTTCAGGGTTTAGGGTTTAGGGTTTAGGGTTTAGGGTTTAGGGTTTAGGGTTTGTGGTTTAGGGTTTAGAGTTTAGGGTTTAGAGTTTAGGGTTCAGGGTTTATGGTTTGGGGTTTGGGGTTTGGGGTTTAGGGTTTATGATTTGGGGTTTGGGATTTAAGGTTAAGGGTTTATAATTGGGATTTATGGTTTAGGGTTTAGGGGTTCGGGTTTAGGGGTTAGGGGTTAGGGTTTAGGGTTTAGGTTTTGGATTTATGGTTTGTGGTTTGAGGTTTAGGGTTTAGGTTTGGGGTTTACGGTTTGTGATTTGAGGTTTAGGGTTTACGGTTTGAGGTTTGAGGTTTAGGGTTTAGGGTTTAGGGTTTAGGGTTTAGGGTTAAGAGTTTAGGGTTGAGGGTTTGGAGTTTAGGGTTTAGAGTTTAGGGTTTAGGGGTTATCGTTTGTGGTTTAGGGTATATTGTTTAGGATTTAGGGTTTGGGGTATAGTGTTTAGTGTTTAGGGTTTGTGGTTTAGTGTTTGGGTTTAGGGTTTAGGAGTTATGGTTTAGTGCTTAGGTATTAGGGTTTGGGGTTTGGGCTTTAGGATTTAGGGTTTAGGATTTAAGGTTTAGGGGTTAGGGTTTAGGGTTTGTGGTTAATGGTTTAGGGTTTAGGGTTTGGGGTTTAGCATTAATGGTTTAGTGTTTAGGGTTTAGTGTTTGGGGTTTAGGGTTTGGGGTTTAGGGTTTAGGGTTTAGGGTGTAGGTTTATGGTGTAGGGTTTAGGGTTTAGGGTCTAGGGTTTAGGGTTAAGGGTTTAGGGTTTAGAGTTTAGGGTTTAGGGTTTAGGGTTTAGGGTTTGAGGTTTGGGGTTTGGGGTTTAAGGTTTATGGTTTAGGGTTTAGGATTTATTGGTTAGGGTTTATGGGTCAAGGTTGATGGTTTAGGGTTTAAGGGTTTAAGGTTAAGGGTTTACGGGTCAGGGTTTAGGGTATAGGTTTTAGAGGTTAGGGGTTAGGGTTTAGGGTTTATGCTTTGTGGTTTAGGGTTTAGGGTTTAGGGTGTATGGTTTAGGGTTTAGTGTTTGGGGTTTAAGGTTTAGGGTTAAGGGTTTAAGGTTTAGGTTTTAGGGTATGAGGTGTAGGGTTTAAGGTTTAGTGTTTAGGGTTTATGGGGTAAGGTTATGGTTTATGGTTTAGAGTTTAGGGTTTAGGGTTTGTGGTTTAAGGTTTAGGGTTTGGGGTTTGGGGTTTAGGGTTTAGGGTTTAGGGTTTAGGGTTAAGGGTTTAGGGTTGAAGGTTTGGAGTTTAGGGTTTAGAGTTTAGGGTTTAGGGGTTATCATTTGTGGTTTTGGGTATAGGGTTTAGGATTTAGGGTTTGGGGTATAGGGTATAGGGTTTAGGGTTTGTGGTTTAGTGTTTGGGGTTAGGGTGTAGGAGTTATGGTTTAGCGCTTAGGTATTAGGGTTTAGGGTTTGAGGTTTAGGGTTTAGGGTTTAGGATTTAAAGTTTAGGGGTTAGGGTTTAGGGTTTGTGGTTAATGGTTTAGGTTTAGGGTTTGGGGTGTAGCATTTATGGTTTAGTGTTTAGGGTTGGGGTTTAGGGTTTAGGGTTTAGGGTGTAGGGTGTAGGGTTTAGGGTTTAGGGTTTAGGGTCTAGGGCCTAGGGTCTAGGGTTTAGTGTTTAGGATTTAGAGTTTAGGGTTTAGGGTTTAGGGTTTGGGGTTTGAGGTTTGGGGTTTTGGGTTTAAGGTTTATGGTTTAGGGTTTAGGATTTATGGGTTAGGGTTTATGGGTCAAGGTTGATGGTTTAGGGTTTAAGGGTTTAAGTTTAAGGGTTTACGGGTCAGGGTTTAGGGTATAGGTTTTAGAGGTTAGGGTTTAGGGTTTAGGGTTTATGGTTTAGGGTTTAGGGTTTAGGGTTTAGGGTTTAGGGTTTAGTGTTTGGGGTTTAAGGTTTAGGGTTAAGGGTTTAGGGTTTAGGTTTTAGGGTATAAGGTGTAGGGTTTAGGTTTTAGTGTTTAGGGTTTTTGGGTTAGGGTTATGGTTTAGGGTTTAGAGTTTAGCGATTAGGGTTTTTGGTTTAAGGTTTAGGGTTTAAGGTTTGGGTTTGGGGTTTAGGATTTGTGATTTTGGGTTTGAGATTTAAGGTTAAGGGTTTAGAATTTGGATTTAGGGTTTATGGTTTAGGGTTTATAATTGGGATTTAGGGTTTAAGGTTAGGGGTTAGCGTTTAGGGGTTAGGGGTTAGGGTTTAGGGTTTTGGTTTGGGGTTTACGATTTGTGGTTTGAGGTTTAGGGTTTAGGGTTTACGATTTTTGGTTTGAGGTTTAGTTTTTAGCGTTTGGGGTTTGGGGTTGAGGGTTGAGGGTTTGGGGTTAAGGGTTTGGGGTTTAGGGTTTAGTGGTTGGGGTTTAGGGTTTGGGGTTTAGGGTTTAGGATTTAGGATCTAGGGTTTAGGGTTAAGGGTTTAGGGTTTAGAGTTTAGGGTTTAGGGTTTAGGGTTTGGGGTTTGAGGTTTGGGGTTTGGGGTTTAAGGTTTATGGTTTAGGGTTTAGGATTTATTGGTTAGGGTTTATGGGTCAAGGTTGATGGTTTAGGGTTTAAGGGTTTAAGGTTAAGGGTTTACGGGTCAGGGTTTAGGTATAGGTTTTAGGGGTTAGGGGTTAGGGGTTAGGGTTTAGGGTTTAGGGTGTATGGTTTAGGGTTTAGTGTTTGGGGTTTAAGGTTTAGGGTTAAGGGTTTAGGGTTTAGTTTTTAGGGTATGAGGTGTAGGGTTTAGGGTTTAGTGTTTAGGGTTTATGGGGTAGGGTTATGGTTTATGGTTTAGAGTTTAGGGTTTAGGGTTTGTGGTTTAAGCTTTAGGGTTTAGGGTTTAGGGTTTAGGGTTTAGGGTTTAGCGTTTAGGGTTAAGGGTTTAGGGTTGAAGGTTTGGAGTTTAGGGTTTAGGGGTTATCGTTTGTGGTTTAGGGTATAGGGTTTAGGATTTAGGGTTTGGGGTATAGGGTATAGGGTTTAGGGTTTGTGGTTTAGTGTTTGGGTTTAGGGTGTAGGAGTTATGGTTTAGGGCTTAGGTATTGGGGTTTAGGGTTTAGGGTTTAGGGTTTGGGATTTAAAGTTTAGGGGTGAGGGTTTAGGGTTTGTGGTTAATGGTTTAGGTTTAGGGTTTGGGGTTTAGCATTTATGGTTTAGTGTTTAGGGTTTGGGGTTTAGGGTTTAGGGTTTAGGGTTTAGGGTTTAGGGTTTAGGGTTTAGGGTCTAGTGTCTAGGGTCTAGGGTTTAGGGTTTATGATTTAGAGTTTAGGGTTTAGGGTTTAGGGTTTGGGGTTTTGGGTTTAAGGTTTATGATTTAGGTTTTAGGATTTATGGGTTAGGGTTTATGGGTCATGGTTTATGGTTTGGGGTTTAAGGGTTTAAGTTGAAGGGTTTACAGGTCAGGGTTTAGGGTATAGGTTTTAGAGGTTAGGGGTTAGGGTTTAGGGTTTAGGGTTTAGGGTTTAGTGTTTGGGGTTTAACATTTAGGGTTAAGGGTTTAGGGTTTAGGTTTTAGGGTATGAGGTGTAGGGTTTAGGGTTTAGTGTTTAGGGTTTATGGGTTAGGGTTATGGTTTAGGGTTTAGAGTTAGCGTTTAGGGTTTGTGGTTTAAGGTTTAGGGTTTAAGGTTTGGGGTTTGGGGTTTAGGCTTTGTGATTTTGGGTTTGATATTTAAGGTTAAGGGTTTAGAATTTGGATTTAGGGTTTAGGGTTTAGGGTTTATAATTGGGATTTAGGGTTTAAGGTTAGGGGTTAGCGTTTAGGGGTCAGGGGTTAGGGTTTAGGGTTTTGGTTTGGGGTTTACGATTTGTGGTTTGAGGTTTAGGGTTTAGGGTTTAGGTTTGGGGTTTACGATTTTTGGTTTGAGGTTTAGGGTTTAGGGTTTGGGGTTTGGGGTTGAGGGTTGAGGGTTTGGGGTTTAGGGTTTAGGGTTGAGGGTTTAGGGTTTGTGGTTTAGGGTTTAGATTTTAGGGTTTAGGGGTTAGCATTTGTGGTTTAGGGTGTAGTGTTCAGGATGTAGGGTTTGGGGTATAGGGTATAGGGTTAGTGTTTCTAGTTTAGTGTTTGGGTTTAGGGTTTAGGAGTGATGGTTTAGCGCTTAGGTATTAGGGTTTGGGGTTTGGGGTTTAGGGTTTAGGGTTTAGGATTTATAGTTTAGGGGTTAGGGTTTAGGGTTTGTTGTTTATGGTTTAGGGTTTAGGTTTTGGGGTTTAGCGTTTACGATTTATTGTTTAGGGTTTAGTGTTTGGGGTTTAGGGTTTGGGGTTTAGGGGTTAGGAATGAGGGTTTAGGGTTTATGGTTTATGGTTTAGGGTTTAAGGTTTACGGTGTATGGTTTAGGGTTTATGGTTTGGGGTTTGGGGTTTAGGGTTTAGTGTGTAGGGTTTAGGGTTTGGAGTTTAAGGTTTGGGGTTGATAGTTTATGTTTTAGGGTTTAGGGTTTAGGGTTTAGTGTTTAGGGTTTAGGGGTTAGGGTTTATGGTTTAGGGTTTAGAGTTTAGGGTTTAGAGTTTAGGGTTTAGGGTTTGGGGTTTGGGGTTTGGGGTTTGGGGTTTAGGGTTTATGATTTGGGGTTTGGGATTTAAGGTTAAGGGTTTATAATTGGGATTTATGGTTTAGGGTTTAGGGGTTAGGGTTTAGGGGTTAGGGGTTAGGGTTTAGGGTTTAGGTTTTAGATTTATGGTTTGTGGTTTGAGGTTTAGGGTTTAGGTTTGGGGTTTACGGCTTGTGGTTTGAGGTTTAGGGTATAGGGTTTAGGGTTTGGGGTTGAGGGTTTAGTGTTTGGGGTTGAGGGTTGTGGGTTTAGGGTTTAGGGTTTAGGGTTTGGGGTTTAGGGGTTAGAGTTTAGGGTTTAGGGTGTAGGGTTTAGGATTTAGGGTTTGGGGTTTAGGGTTTGGGGTTTGAGGTTTGGGGTTTTGGGTTTAAGGTTTATGGTTCAGGGTTTAGGATTTATGTGTTAGGGTTTATAGGTCAAGGTTGATGGTTTTGGGTTTAAGGGTTTAAGTTTAAGGGTTTACGGATCAGGGTTTAGGGTATAGGTTTTAGAGGTTAGGGGTTAGGGTTTAGGGTTTATGGTTTAGGGTTTAGGGTTTAGGGTTTAGGGTTTAGGGTTTTGGTTTGGGGTTTACGATTTGTGGTTTGAGGTTTAGGGTTTAGGGTTTAGGTTTAGGGTTTACGATTTTTGGTTTGAGGTTTAGTTTTTAGCGTTTGGGGTTTGGGGTTGAGGGTTGAGGGTTTGGGGTTGAGGGTTTGGGGTTTAGGGTTTAGTGGTTGGGGGTTAGGGTTTGGGGTTTAGGGTTTAGGATTTAGGATCTAGGGTTTAGGGTTAAGGGTTTAGGGTTTAGAGTTTAGGGTTTAGGGTTTAGGGTTTGGGGTTTGAGGTTTGGGGTTTGGGGTTTAAGGTTTATGGTTTAGGGTTTAGGATTTATTGGTTAGGGTTTATGGGTCAAGGTTGATGGTTTAGGGTTTAAGGGTTTAAGGTTAAGGGTTTACAGGTCAGGGTTTAGGGTATAGGTTTTAGGGGTTAGGGGTTAGGGGTTAGGGTTTAGGGTTTAGGGTTTAGGGTGTATGGTTTAGGGTTTAGTGTTTGGGGTTTAAGGTTTAGGGTTAAGGGTTTAGGGTTTAGTTTTTAGGGTATGAGGTGTAGGGTTTAGGGTTTAGTGTTTAGGGTTTATGGGGTAGGGTTATGGTTTATGGTTTAGAGTTTAGGGTTTAGGGTTTATGGTTTAAGCTTTAGGGTTTAGGGTTTAGGGTTTAGGGTTTAGGGTTTACCGTTTAGGGTTAAGGGTTTAGGGTTGAAGGTTTGGAGTTTAGGGTTTAGGGGTTATCATTTGTGGTTTAGGGTATAGGGTTTAGGATTTAGGGTTTGGGGTATAGGGTATAGGGTTTAGGGTTTGTGGTTTAGTGTTTGGGTTTAGGGTGTAGGAGTTATGGTTTAGGGCTTAGGTATTGGGGTTTAGGGTTTAGGGTTTAGGGTTTACGATTTAAAGTTTAGGGGTGAGGGTTTAGGGTTTGTGGTTAATGGTTTAGGTTTAGGGTTTGGGGTTTAGCATTTATGGTTTAGTGTTTAGGGTTTGGGGTTTAGGGTTTAGGGTTTAGGGTTTAGGGTTTAGGGTTTAGGGTCTAGTGTCTAGGGTCTAGGGTTTAGGGTTTAGGATTTAGAGTTTAGGGTTTAGGGTTTAGGGTTTGGGGTTTTGGGTTTAAGGTTTATGATTTAGGTTTTAGGATTTATGGGTTAGGGTTTATGGGTCAAGGTTCATGGTTTAGGGTTTAAGGGTTTAAGTTGAAGGGTTTACAGGTCAGGGTTTAGGGTATAGGTTTTAGAGGTTAGGGGTTAGGGTTTAGGCTTTAGGGTTTAGGGTTTAGTGTTTGGGGTTTAACATTTAGGGTTAAGGGTTTAGGGTTTAGGTTTTAGGGTATGAGGTGTAGGGTTTAGGGTTTAGTGTTTAGGGTTTATGGGTTAAGGTTATGGTTTAGGGTTTAGAGTTAGCGTTTAGGGTTTGTGGTTTAAGGTTTAGGGTTTAAGGTTTGGGGTTTGGGGTTTAGGGTGTAGGTTTATGGTGTAGGGTTTAGGGTTTAGGGTCTAGGGTTTAGGTTTAAGGGTTTAGGGTTTAGAGTTTAGGGTTTAGGGTTTAGGGTTTGGGGTTTGAGGTTTGGGGTTTGGGGTTTAAGGTTTATGGTTTAGGGTTTAGGATTTATTGGTTAGGGTTTATGGGTCAAGGTTGATGGTTTAGGGTTTAAGGGTTTAAGGTTAAGGGTTTACGGGTCAGGGTTTAGGGTATAGGTTTTAGAGGTTAGGGGTTAGGGTTTAGGGTTTATGCTTTGTGGTTTAGGGTTTAGGGTTTAGGGTGTATGGTTTAGGGTTTAGTGTTTAGGGTTTAAAGTTTAGGGTTAAGGGTTTAAGGTTTAGGTTTTAGGGTATGAGGTGTAGGGTTTAAGGTTTAGTGTTTAGGGTTTATGGGGTAAGGTTATGGTTTATGGTTTAGAGTTTAGGGTTTAGGGTTTGTGGTTTAAGGTTTAGGGTTTGGGGTTTAGGGTTTAGGGTTTAGGGTTTAGGGTTTAGGGTTTAGGGTTAAGGGTTAAGGGTTTAGGGTTGAAGGTTTGGAGTTTAGGGTTTAGAGTTTAGGGTTTAGGGGTTATCATTTGTGGTTTTGGGTATAGGGTTTAGGATTTAGGGTTTGGGGTATAGGGTATAGGGTTTAGGGTTTGTGGTTTAGTGTTTGGGGTTAGGGTGTAGGAGTTATGGTTTAGCGCTTAGGTATTAGGGTTTAGGGTTTGGGGTTTAGGGTTTAGGGTTTAGGATTTAAAGTTTAGGGGTTAGGGTTTAGGGTTTGTGGTTAATGGTTTAGGTTTAGGGTTTGGGGTGTAGCATTTATGGTTTAGTGTTTAGGGTTGGGGTTTAGGGTTTAGGGTTTAGGGTGTAGGGTGTAGGGTTTAGGGTTTAGGGTTTAGGGTCTAGGGCCTAGGGTCTAGGGTTTAGTGTTTAGGATTTAGAGTTTAGGGTTTAGGGTTTAGGGTTTGGGGTTTGAGGTTTAGGGTTTTGGGTTTAAGGTTTATGGTTTAGGGTTTAGGATTTATGGGTTAGGGTTTATGGGTTAAGGTTGATGGTTTAGGGTTTAAGGGTTTAAGTTTAAGGGTTTACGGGTCAGGGTTTAGGGTATAGGTTTTAGAGGTTAGGGGTTAGGGTTTAGGGTTTATGGTTTAGGGTTTAGGGTTTAGGGTTTAGGGTTTAGTGTTTGGGGTTTAAGGTTTAGGGTTAAGGGTTTAGGGTTTAGGTTTTAGGGTATAAGGTGTAGGGTTTAGGTTTTAGTGTTTAGGGTTTTTGGGTTAGGGTTATGGTTTAGGGTTTAGAGTTTAGCGATTAGGGTTTTTGGTTTAAGGTTTAGGGTTTAAGGTTTGGGTTTGGGGTTTAGGATTTGTGATTTTGGGTTTGAGATTTAAGGTTAAGGGTTTAGAATTTGGATTTAGGGTTTATGGTTTAGGGTTTATAATTGGGATTTAGGGTTTAAGGTTAGGGGTTAGCGTTTAGGGGTTAGGGGTTAGGGTTTAGGGTTTTGGTTTGGGGTTTACGATTTGTGGTTTGAGGTTTAGGGTTTAGGGTTTACGATTTTTGGTTTGAGGTTTAGTTTTTAGCGTTTGGGGTTTGGGGTTGAGGTTGAGGGTTTGGGGTTAAGGGTTTGGGGTTTAGGGTTTAGTGGTTGGGGTTTAGGGTTTGGGGTTTAGGGTTTAGGATTTAGGATCTAGGGTTTAGGGTTAAGGGTTTAGGGTTTAGGGTTTAGGGTTTGGGGTTTGAGGTTTGGGGTTTGGGGTTTAAGGTTTATGGTTTAGGGTTTAGGATTTATTGGTTAGGGTTTATGGGTCAAGGTTGATGGTTTAGGGTTTAAGGGTTTAAGGTTAAGGGTTTACGGGTCAGGGTTTAGGTATAGGTTTTAGGGGTTAGGGGTTAGGGTTTAGGGTTTAGGGTTTAGGGTGTATGATTTAGGGTTTAGTGTTTGGGGTTTAAGGTTTAGGGTTAAGGGTTTAGGGTTTAGTTTTTAGGGTATGAGGTGTAGGGTTTAGGGTTTAGTGTTTAGGGTTTATGGGGTAGGGTTATGGTTTATGGTTTAGAGTTTAGGGTTTAGGGTTTGTGGTTTAAGCTTTAGGGTTTAGGGTTTAGGGTTTAGGGTTTAGCGTTTAGGGTTAAGGGTTTAGGGTTGAAGGTTTGGAGTTTAGGGTTTAGGGGTTATCGTTTGTGGTTTAGGGTATAGGGTTTAGGATTTAGGGTTTGGGGTATAGGGTATAGGGTTTAGGGTTTGTGGTTTAGTGTTTGGGTTTAGGGTGTAGGAGTTATGGTTTAGGGCTTAGGTATTGGGGTTTAGGGTTTAGGGTTTAGGGTTTGGGATTTAAAGTTTAGGGGTGAGGGTTTAGGGTTTGTGGTTAATGGTTTAGGTTTAGGGTTTGGGGTTTAGCATTTATGGTTTAGTGTGTAGGGTTTGGGGTTTAGGGTTTAGGGTTTAGGGTTTAGGGTTTAGGGTCTAGTGTCTAGGGTCTAGGGTTTAGGGTTTAGGATTTAGAGTTTAGGGTTTAGGGTTTAGGGTTTGGGGTTTTGGGTTTAAGGTTTATGATTTAGGTTTTAGGATTTATGGGTTAGGGTTTATGGGTCAAGGTTCATGGTTTAGGGTTTAAGGGTTTAAGTTGAAGGGTTTACAGGTCAGGGTTTAGGGTATAGGTTTTAGAGGTTAGGGGTTAGGGTTTAGGGTTTAGGGTTTAGGGTTTAGTGTTTGGGGTTTAACATTTAGGGTTAAGGGTTAAGGGTTTAGGTTTTAGGGTATGAGGTGTAGGGTTTAGGGTTTAGTGTTTAGGGTTTATGGGTTAGGGTTATGGTTTAGGGTTTAGAGTTAGCGTTTAGGGTTTGTGGTTTAAGGTTTAGGGTTTAAGGTTTGGGGTTTGGGGTTTAGGCTTTGTGATTTCGGGTTTGATATTTAAGGTTAAGGGTTTAGAATTTGGATTTAGGGTTTAGGGTTTAGGGTTTATAATTGGGATTTAGGGTTTAAGGTTAGGGGTTAGCGTTTAGGGGTCAGGGGTTAGGGTTTAGGGTTTTGGTTTGGGGTTTACGATTTGTGGTTTGAGGTTTAGGGTTTAGGGTTTAGGTTTGGGGTTTACGATTTTTGGTTTGAGGTTTAGGGTTTAGGGTTTGGGGTTTGGGGTTGAGGGTTGAGGGTTTGGGGTTTAGGGTTTAGGGTTGAGGGTTTAGGGTTTGTGGTTTAGGGTTTAGATTTTAGGGTTTAGGGGTTAGCATTTGTGGTTTAGGGTGTAGTGTTCAGGATGTAGGGTTTGGGGTATAGGGTATAGGGTTAGTGTTTCTAGTTTAGTGTTTGGGTTTAGGGTTTAGGAGTGATAGTTTAGCGCTTAGGTATTAGGGTTTGGGGTTTGGGTTTTAGGGTTTAGGGTTTAGGATTTATAGTTTAGGGGTTAGGGTTTAGGGTTTGTTGTTTATGGTTTAGGGTTTAGGTTTTGGGGTTTAGCGTTTACGATTTATTGTTTAGGGTTTAGTGTTTGGGGTTTAGGGTTTGGGGTTTAGGGGTTAGGAATGAGGGTTTAGGGTTTATGGTTTATGGTTTAGGGTTTAAGGTTTACGGTGTATGGTTTAGGGTTTATGGTTTGGGGTTTGGGGTTTAGGGTTTAGTGTGTAGGGTTTAGGGTTTGGAGTTTAAGGTTTGGGGTTGATAGTTTATGTTTTAGGGTTTAGGGTTTAGGGTTTAGGGTTTAGTGTTTAGGGTTAGGGTTTAGGGTTTAGGGTTTAGGGTTTAGAGTTTAGGGTTTAGAGTTTAGGGTTTAGGGTTTGGGGTTTGGGGTTTGGGGTTTGGGGTTTGGGGTTTATGATTTGGGGTTTGGGATTTAAGGTTAAGGGTTTATAATTGGGATTTATGGTTTAGGGTTTAGGGGTTAGGGGTTAGGGGTTAGGGGTTAGGGTTTAGGGTTTAGGTGTTAGATTTATGGTTTGTGGTTTAAGGTTTAGGGTTTAGGTTTGGGGTTTACGGCTTGTGGTTTGAGGTTTAGGGTATAGGGTTTAGGGTTTGGGGTTGAGGGTTTAGTGTTTGGGGTTGAGGGTTGTGGGTTTAGGGTTTAGGGTTTGGGGTTTAGGGGTTAGAGTTTAGGGTTTAGGGTGTAGGGTTTAGGATTTAGGGTTTGGGGTTTAGGGTTTGGGGTTTGAGGTTTGGGGTTTTGGGTTTAAGGTTTATGGTTCAGGGTTTAGGATTTATGTGTTAGGGTTTATAGGTCAAGGTTGATGGTTTTGGGTTTAAGGGTTTAAGTTTAAGGGTTTACGGATCAGGGTTTAGGGTATAGGTTTTAGAGGTTAGGGGTTAGGGTTTAGGGTTTATGGTTTAGGGTTTAGGGTTTAGGGTTTAGGGCTTTGGTTTGGGGTTTACGATTTGTGGTTTGAGGTTTAGGGTTTAGGGTTTAGGTTTAGGGTTTACGATTTTTGGTTTGAGGTTTAGTTTTTAGCGTTTGGGGTTTGGGGTTGAGGGTTGAGGGTTTGGGGTTGAGGGTTTGGGGTTTAGGGTTTAGTGGTTGGGGGTTAGGGTTTGGGGTTTAGGGTTTAGGATTTAGGATCTAGGGTTTAGGGTTAAGGGTTTAGGGTTTAGAGTTTAGGGTTTAGGGTTTAGGGTTTGGGGTTTGAGGTTTGGGGTTTGGGGTTTAAGGTTTATGGTTTAGGGTTTAGGATTTATTGGTTAGGGTTTATGGGTCAAGGTTGATGGTTTAGGGTTTAGGATTTATTGGTTAGGGTTTATGGGTCAAGGTTGATGGTTTAGGGTTTAAGGGTTTAAGGTTAAGGGTTTACGGGTCAGGGTTTAGGGTATAGGTTTTAGGGGTTAGGGGTTAGGGGTTAGGGTTGATAAGTGTTTTAAAACACTATTTTTTACTGTTTAATTTATTCAAAATAAAATGTTTACTGTATCATATTTTTTAAAAATCTTCATAATTTTTGTTTTCTTTTACTGTTTCTGTTTAAATGTTATGTTTTGTTTGAATTGATTTAAAATAGAATGTTTAAAAAGTATTTTTTATAGAATTGGAATAATGCTAAAATTTAGTTCTTTAAAATTGTTAAAAGAACTTAAATCATAAATTCCATTTTTATAAAAATTAAATTTTGACTATTCTATTTAAATTAATTAAATGAATTATTTTTCTAAATTGATCCACACCTTTAATTCACGTTAATTGCTCCAAAAGAAAGGTGCTATGTGCTAGATTTTTTTTTCAAATAAAACTACCTTCCATTTTAAACTCTCATGGATAAAGAAATGGTGCCTAATATTTTAATGAAACCAAACTCCCATTCTCTCAAAACTTTCACGTGAAAAGCTTACTAAAAGGAGACCCATGTACTTAACTTTTTTCTAATGCAAAAGTATAGCTGATGGCCATCCTTTTAATTTTTTATTCATTTGTGTAGAACTTTGAATGGTCAAAGAATGTTCACATATGTTCCCTTGCATATTTTATTGCAGCTCACAAATGTAAACCAACTTGAAATGGCTTCTTCTTTCACTCTATATTGCTTCACGTGGAGTACTTACCAAAGGGGACCCATATGCTTGAAATGTTGAATAGTCAAAAAGCAAAAGCAAGAGAAAATGGGCACACTAAAACGTTAAGATGGCTGTTGGAATTTCTGGACAGCAAACAGCAAGCAAAACAACAAGAAAATAATAGCAAACAGCAAAAGGAATTGGACAGCATTTGACATAAATTGGGTACCCATTTTTTTTAATTGCCAATGAAAAAGCTGCAGCAAAACAGGAAAAATGGGACAGAAAACAAACAGCCTTTCAACGTGAAGCAAGGTCCATGTCCCAATTTTATTTTATTTTTTTTTGTTTTAAAGCAACAAAAGCCATTCCTTTGTCAAATAATTCCCACGGTCAATTATTTTAATCAAACCCATTGTCCATTGTCTCAATAAACTCACGGCAATGTGGGAAATTATTGGGCATTTTCAATTGCAAAAGTGAAAGCATTTAGCATGGGTGCCACGGAATTAAAGAAAAAGGCAAGTGAAAATCAAGTATAAAGGAGAAGGAAGGTACAAAAGAGGAAGGGAGAGCGGAGGCACAAGAAATTTGGAGGAGTTAGTGAAAAATACAGAGAATAGTAAAAATACAGAGAGGGCAGAAAAACACAGCAGGAAACAGAGGAATGATATCAGCAGTTTGTGACAGAAACCGGTGACTTTTCCTCTTTATTTTGTAATGTATTCTATGCTTAATTTCACTCTCTGTATGGATATTATTTTCTGTATGAGTAACTAAATTTTTATCTTGGGATGTAGGGGTGTGATAATATTTTGTGTTAATGTTATTTTGACTTTGAATTAAATAAATTTCTGTTTTCCATTTAGTTCAAATTATGTTCAATGCTTTTAGTGATTCCTAACAAGAACCTAAATGATAAAACTGTGTACTTACGGGTATATTAGTAAGTTTAGGTAATAAATAAAATCGAGAGATTTATTTTTACCGGAAAGCTTTGAACTAAACCCAAGATTTTTGAGATGCTTTTTGTGACCTCGGTAAAACCGTGAAAGTAATCAAAATTCTTTTGAGGAAATTAAAAAGGGATTTTCATAAAATGATAATGGGCCTTTCTGAGGATTAAGCAGCGCTTTCCATAGGTTAGGTACATTAATAGGATTCCGAGAGGAACATATTAATTGGCTTTTGGAAAATTCGCCTTGGAAAACTTAATTTGATTTTTGTTTATGAAAAGTTAAAATTGTTAACGTAAAATAGTATCTCAAACCCCCGGAATCCCAAGATACTCTCAACTCTGTTTTTCACCCACGGTAAATTTTTATTTTTACTGTAAGGTAAAAAAAAATTTTACTGTTAATTTTTATTTTTCACAAATACCAAAAATTGAAAGAGAATTGTGTGGATAATCAAATTTTGATATGCCGGTACTTTGAAAACAGTCCCTGTGGAGAACGATAATCTTTTATATTACGCGACATAACCCGTGCGCTTGCGGGCCCTGTCAAGTTTTTGGCGCCGTTGCCGGGGACTGTTGTCCCTCAAATATCGGCAGTATTGAAATTCGATTAGATCATACTTGTTAATATTTCTTTTTATTTTTATTTTGTTTTATTTGTTTGATTTATTTCTTTTTGTATATTTGTTTGTTTTTAGTGTTTATTTTATTTGGTTATTTTGTATTTTGTATTCTGTTCCTTTTTCTTTTACTGTTACTATTTTTGAATTTCTAATTAATTGTTCTGTTATTTTATTTTGTTCTTAAAATTTTGTTATTCTATTTTACTTTACTGTTGTATATTTAGTGTGATATTTTTCTTGATATTGTTCTGTTCTTTGTATTTGTTTATTATTGTTTTCTTTTTCTTTTATGTTATTTGTTTCATTTATTTCTTTTTCTGTATTTTTATATTTTTCTGATTTTTATTGTTTATTTTATTCTGTTTGTAATCTTGTATTTTGTTTATTATTTTGCGTATCTGTTGCTGTTTTATTTTTTATTTTTTTTGTGATTATTTGTTTTATTTGTCATTTATTTTCTTTTTATGCGACGAAGCCGTAGTGTCGATCTAAACTTAGGATTTGACCCTGAGATAGAACGTACCCTTAGAGCTTTAAGAAAACAACAAAAACAACAAAAACAAGAAAAAGAAAAACAAATGGCAGACCAAAACAGAGCCTTAAGAGATTTTGCTGCTCCAAGTACAAACGGAAGAGGATCTAGCATCCTTAGACCCACAGTGGAGGCTAACAATTTTGAATTGAAGCCTTCACTACTCTCTATGGTTCAGCAGAACCAATTCGGAGGATTACCCTCCGAAGATCCAAATCTTCATCTTCAAATCTTTCTTGAATACTGTGACACCTTGAAAATGAATGGAGCCACCAATGATGCCATTCGCTTGAGACTTTTCCCTTTCTCCTTAAGAGATAAAGCGAGGGCGTGGTTATACTCTCTTCCTGAAGGATCCATCACAACTTGGGAACAACTATCCAGTGCTTTCATCAATAAATGGTACCCAAGAAATAAGACTGATCTGTTAAGAAAACAAATAATTAATTTTGCACAAAAAGATGATGAATCCTTGTATGAAGCCTGGGAGAGATACAAGGAGATGCTGAGAGAATGTCCTCACCATGGGATAGAGAGGTGGTTGACAGTCCATATTTTCTATAATGGACTAACTTCCACGCAAAAGATCTCTTTGGATGCTGCAGCTGGAGGAGCCTTCATGAGCAAAAACGTGGATGAAGCCCAGAACCTGATTGAGGAGATAGCCCAAAACACCCACCAGTGGAATTCTGAGAGAGGATTACCTGCTAAAACACCAGGTAAGTACTCTGTTGATGCTTTTTCCCTACTTTCTGCTAAAGTAGAAGCATTAACATTAAAACTGGATAAAATCGGGTCAACAAGTGCTACTAATGTTGTTTGTGAAGTCTGCGGTATTTCAGGGCATGGAGCTACAAACTGCCATTTAATGACCCTTAATCAAGAACCTGAAATGCATCAAGTAGATGCTATTGGAAACTATGGTGGAAATTATCAGAATAACTACAGACCTCCACAAGGTCCACCTGGCTTCCAAAACAGGCCATTCCAAGGTAATCAGAGTAACTACAACCCTCAACAAGGACCCTACATTCCACAGAAATCAAAACTAGAGTCCTTAATGGAGACATTTGTAGCTACTCAACAGAAGCAGAATGATGAGTTCTCCAATGCAATAAAGACCTTAGCTTCAAAAGTGGACTCTCTTGCCACTCATAACAAAATACTGGAGAATCAAATTGCCCAACAAGCCTCCTACTCTCAAAGAGCGCCAGGAACATTTCCTGGGAAACCTGAGGCTGGACCTTCCAACCATGCAATGGCTATCACTCTTAGGAGTGGTACTCAATATGATGGTCTAGTTGGTAAGGCTGAAGAGAAAAAGAAAGTAGATGAGTCTCCATCTCATCTAGTGATTAAAGAAGAGAAACCACAAGAAAAGAAAGAAGAGGTTAAGCCATATCAACCTCCTATTCCATTTCCTCAGCGCCTGGCTAGAGCAAAGTTGGACAAACAATTTGGTAAGTTTCTTGATGTTTTAAAGAAATTGTATGTCAATATTCCCTTCATAGATGCTTTGCAGCAAATGCCTATCTATGCGAAGTTCTTGAAGGATATTTTGTCCAACAAAAGAAAGCTGGAAGAAGACGGTACAGTTGCACTTACTGAAGAGTGTAGTGCTTTAATTCAAAAGAAACTTCCACCCAAGCTCCAGGATCCAGGTAGTTTCTCTATCCCATGTATGATTGGTAACATGACAATAGATAGGGCATTATGTGATTTAGGAGCCAGTGTTAGTTTAATGCCTTTATCTATTTTTGAAAAATTAGATTTGGGTAAATTGAAACCTACTAGGATATCTTTGCAATTGGCTGATAGATCTATCAAATATCCTGTAGGAATTTTAGAGGATGTTCCTATTAAGATAGGAAAATTTTTTATACCTGCTGACTTTGTTGTGCTAGAAATGGATGAGGATTCTTTGATACCTATTATTTTAGGTCGACCATTTTTAGCAACTGCAGGTGCTGTGATCGATGTCAAGAATGGTAAGTTGTCTCTAACTGTTGGAGACCAAAAAGTTGAATTTAATTTGCAAGATGTCATGAAAAAACCATTAACTGATGATAAATGCTATAAAGTGAATTTTGTTGACCAAGTGGTAAAGAAAGAGGAAGTTCAAAACCTCCTTCATGATCCACTTGAATCTCCTTTATCTGATGATTTTTCAGGCACTTCGCAAATAGACACTGTTGATTCCTTAGCTGAAAAGGAACTGGTTCCCAAGGTAGAACTCAAACCATCACTTGTGTTCAGGTATGAGTTGTACAGCTGAAGCAGGTTCAGAAAAGTCTGGCTGAAGACTTAAAATTTAGCACTGATAGGGAGGTAACCCTATAAAAATTTGTTGTTTTATTTTGAATTTAAAGTAAAAAAAAAAAAAAAAAGAAAAAAAAAAAAGAAAAGAAAACAAAAACTAAGCCAAATCCCGGTTTGGGGTTACTCCAGGTAAGTTTTCTTTACCTTTTATCATCCATTTTAACATTGAGGACAATGTCAAATTCTGGTTTGGGGTGGTAGGTAAGAAAACTTAACTGTTTTATTTACATTGTGTGATTGTTATTTTATTTTGCATGTGTGTTTTCCTTATTTTGTTTGTAATCTTGTAATTTACCATGATTGCATGATAAATTAACTTTAAACACAAAGCTAAAGTATCTACGGACCCTAAAATTTTGAGTAAAATTTTTCAAAAATTGATTGTTTAAATGCCAAATCAATGTCTAAATGAACCTTATGTGATTAAAATTTTCTTTGAAAGGACTTTCCATGGTGAGACTTGAGCCAAAATGGGTTATCTATCAAACAAATTTTCAAAACCCATATTTTCTTGATTGAGTGAATCTCGTAGTAATTAATATTCTAGAACTTGTTTTTCAACCGATTCAAAATGGTTTTTAATTGTATGTCTTAGGATGATAAAGGCACAATTAGGTCTCATTCTTAAGCCTCAGAATGTTTGCATAATTTGACCCCTAGTTGCCTCTTTTGAGCCTGGAAGTGAAAAATTTTTCTTTGAAACTTTTCATTGACTGATATTCTCTTAACGGTGAACAAGTTGGAAATCTAGTGGAGCAAAGAAATAAAAAGGACTTAAGAAAAATATGTATGGAATGTAAACAAAAGCAAGAAAAAGAAAATCAAAAGGATGATATTGAATGAATTACAAAAAGTCCATAAAAATTCAAAAATTTGCTCTGTTAGTTTCTGAAATTATGATGGAAGTTTGAATCATTCATGACTGTTTAAGCCCTTTTGTACTCCATTTTTCTTGAAATTCCTACCATGAAAATACGACCATGGCCCCGTTACAACCCTTTGAAAGACCTTTAGACTTTGACATGCTTTCTATCTAAACTGTGGAGTTTCTGGTTGATCAACAAGCTTATGGTAATATTTTCGACTATGATAATTTGAGTGATACACAAACCATGAAACAGTTAGAGTGAAATTGTGAGGAGAGTGTCTCAAGTCCTGACATTGAAAATTGACTCACATAAGAAAATTAATCTTGGCATTTGAATAAATCTATTTCTCTGTTTCGGATTCCTTAGTTTACTGAGCTTAGTGTTTTCTGTTTCTTATCGTGTGAATATGGTGATTGCTTGAGGACAAGCAATGTTTTGGTTTGGGGTATTTTGATAAGTGTTTTAAAACACTATTTTTTACTGTTTAATTTATTCAAAATAAAATGTTTACTGTATCATATTTTTTAAAAATCTTCATAATTTTTGTTTTCTTTTACTGTTTCTGTTTAAATGTTATGTTTTGTTTGAATTGATTTAAAATAGAATGTTTAAAAAGTATTTTTTATAGAATTGGAATAATGCTAAAATTTAGTTCTTTAAAATTGTTAAAAGAACTTAAATCATAAATTCCATTTTTATAAAAATTAAATTTTGAATATTCTATTTAAATTAATTAAATGAATTATTTTTCTAAATTGATCCACACCTTTAATTCACGTTAATTGCTCCAAAAGAAAGGTGCTATGTGCTAGATTTTTTTTTCAAATAAAACTACCTTCCATTTTAAACTCTCATGGACAAAGAAATGGTGCCTAATATTTTAATGAAACCAAACTCCCATTCTCTCAAAACTTTCACGTGAAAAGCTTACTAAAAGGAGACCCATGTACTTAACTTTTTTCTAATGCAAAAGTATAGCTGATGGCCATCCTTTTAATTTTTTATTCATTTGTGTAGAACTTTGAATGGTCAAAGAATGTTCACATATGTTCCCTTGCATATTTTATTGCAGCTCACAAATGTAAACCAACTTGAAATGGCTTCTTCTTTCACTCTATATTGCTTCACGTGGAGTACTTACCAAAGGGGACCCATATGCTTGAAATGTTGAATAGTCAAAAAGCAAAAGCAAGAGAAAATGGGCACACTAAAACGTTAAGATGGCTGTTGGAATTTCTGGACAGCAAACAGCAAGCAAAACAACAAGAAAATAATAGCAAACAGCAAAAGGAATTGGACAGCATTTGACATAAATTGGGTACCCATTTTTTTTAATTGCCAATGAAAAAGCTGCAGCAAAACAGGAAAAATGGGACAGAAAACAAACAGCCTTTCAACGTGAAGCAAGGTCCATGTCCCAATTTTATTTTATTTTTTTTTGTTTTAAAGCAACAAAAGCCATTCCTTTGTCAAATAATTCCCACGGTCAATTATTTTAATCAAACCCATTGTCCATTGTCTCAATAAACTCACGGCAATGTGGGAAATTATTGGGCATTTTCAATTGCAAAAGTGAAAGCATTTAGCATGGGTGCCACGGAATTAAAGAAAAAGGCAAGTGAAAATCAAGTATAAAGGAGAAGGAAGGTACAAAAGAGGAAGGGAGAGCGGAGGCACAAGAAATTTGGAGGAGTTAGTGAAAAATACAGAGAATAGTAAAAATACAGAGAGGGCAGAAAAACACAGCAGGAAACAGAGGAATGATATCAGCAGTTTGTGACAGAAACCGGTGACTTTTCCTCTTTATTTTGTAATGTATTCTATGCTTAATTTCACTCTCTGTATGGATATTATTTTCTGTATGAGTAACTAAATTTTTATCTTGGGATGTAGGGGTGTGATAATATTTTGTGTTAATGTTATTTTGACTTTGAATTAAATAAATTTCTGTTTTCCATTTAGTTCAAATTATGTTCAATGCTTTTAGTGATTCCTAACAAGAACCTAAATGATAAAACTGTGTACTTACGGGTATATTAGTAAGTTTAGGTAATAAATAGAATCGAGAGATTTATTTTTACCGGAAAGCTTTGAACTAAACCCAAGATTTTTGAGATGCTTTTTGTGACCTCGGTAAAACCGTGAAAGTAATCAAAATTCTTTTGAGGAAATTAAAAAGGGATTTTCATAAAATGATAATGGGCCTTTCTGAGGATTAAGCAGCGCTTTCCATAGGTTAGGTACATTAATAGGATTCCGAGAGGAACATATTAATTGGCTTTTGGAAAATTCGCCTTGGAAAACTTAATTTGATTTTTGTTTATGAAAAGTTAAAATTGTTAACGTAAAATAGTATCTCAAACCCCCGGAATCCCAAGATACTCTCAACTCTGTTTTTCACCCACGGTAAATTTTTATTTTTACTGTAAGGTAAAAAAAAATTTTACTGTTAATTTTTATTTTTCACAAATACCAAAAATTGAAAGAGAATTGTGTGGATAATCAAATTTTGATATGCCGGTACTTTGAAAACAGTCCCTGTGGAGAACGATAATCTTTTATATTACGCGACATAACCCGTGCGCTTGCGGGCCCTGTCAAGGGTTTAGGGTTTAGGGTTTAGGGTGTATGGTTTAGGGTTTAGTGTTTGGGGTTTAAGGTTTAGGGTTAAGGGTTTAGGGTTTAGTTTTTAGGGTATGAGGTGTAGGGTTTAGGGTTTAGTGTTTAGGGTTTATGGGGTAGGGTTATGGTTTATGGTTTAGAGTTTAGGGTTTAGGGTTTGTGGTTTAAGCTTTAGGGTTTAGGGTTTAGGGTTTAGGGTTTAGGGTTTAGCATTTAGGGTTAAGGGTTTAGGGTTGAAGGTTTGGAGTTTAGGGTTTAGGGGTTATCATTTGTGGTTTAGGGTATAGGGTTTAGGATTTAGGGTTTGGGGTATAGGGTATAGGGTTTAGGGTTTGTGGTTTAATGTTTGGGTTTAGGGTGTAGGAGTTATGGTTTAGGGCTTAGGTATTGGGGTTTAGGGTTTAGGGTTTAGGGTTTAGGATTTAAAGTTTAGGGGTGAGGGTTTAGGGTTTGTGGTTAATGGTTTAGGTTTAGGGTTTGGGGTTTAGCATTTATGGTTTAGTGTGTAGGGTTTGGGGTTTAGGGTTTAGGGTTTAGGGTTTAGGGTTTAGGGTTTAGGGTCTAGTGTCTAGGGTCTAGGGTTTAGGGTTTAGGATTTAGAGTTTAGGGTTTAGGGTTTAGGGTTTGGGGTTTTGGGTTTAAGGTTTATGATTTAGGTTTTAGGATTTATGGGTTAGGGTTTATGGGTCAAGGTTCATGGTTTAGGGTTTAAGGGTTTAAGTTGAAGGGTTTACAGGTCAGGGTTTAGGGTATAGGTTTTAGAGGTTAGGGGTTAGGGTTTAGGGTTTAGGGTTTAGGGTTTAGTGTTTGGGGTTTAACATTTAGGGTTAAGGGTTAAGGGTTTAGGTTTTAGGGTATGAGGTGTAGGGTTTAGGGTTTAGTGTTTAGGGTTTATGGGTTAGGGTTATGGTTTAGGGTTTAGAGTTAGCGTTTAGGGTTTGTGGTTTAAGGTTTAGGGTTTAAGGTTTGGGGTTTGGGGTTTAGGCTTTGTGATTTCGGGTTTGATATTTAAGGTTAAGGGTTTAGAATTTGGATTTAGGGTTTAGGGTTTAGGGTTTATAATTGGGATTTAGGGTTTAAGGTTAGGGGTTAGCGTTTAGGGGTCAGGGGTTAGGGTTTAGGGTTTTGGTTTGGGGTTTACGATTTGTGGTTTGAGGTTTAGGGTTTAGGGTTTAGGTTTGGGGTTTACGATTTTTGGTTTGAGGTTTAGGGTTTAGGGTTTGGGGTTTGGGGTTGAGGGTTGAGGGTTTGGGGTTTAGGGTTTAGGGTTGAGGGTTTAGGGTTTGTGGTTTAGGGTTTAGATTTTAGGGTTTAGGGGTTAGCATTTGTGGTTTAGGGTGTAGTGTTCAGGATGTAGGGTTTGGGGTATAGGGTATAGGGTTAGTGTTTCTAGTTTAGTGTTTGGGTTTAGGGTTTAGGAGTGATAGTTTAGCGCTTAGGTATTAGGGTTTGGGGTTTGGGTTTTAGGGTTTAGGGTTTAGGATTTATAGTTTAGGGGTTAGGGTTTAGGGTTTGTTGTTTATGGTTTAGGGTTTAGGTTTTGGGGTTTAGCGTTTACGATTTATTGTTTAGGGTTTAGTGTTTGGGGTTTAGGGTTTGGGGTTTAGGGGTTAGGAATGAGGGTTTAGGGTTTATGGTTTATGGTTTAGGGTTTAAGGTTTACGGTGTATGGTTTAGGGTTTATGGTTTGGGGTTTGGGGTTTAGGGTTTAGTGTGTAGGGTTTAGGGTTTGGAGTTTAAGGTTTGGGGTTGATAGTTTATGTTTTAGGGTTTAGGGTTTAGGGTTTAGGGTTTAGTGTTTAGGGTTAGGGTTTAGGGTTTAGGGTTTAGGGTTTAGAGTTTAGGGTTTAGAGTTTAGGGTTTAGGGTTTGGGGTTTGGGGTTTGGGGTTTGGGGTTTGGGGTTTATGATTTGGGGTTTGGGATTTAAGGTTAAGGGTTTATAATTGGGATTTATGGTTTAGGGTTTAGGGGTTAGGGTTTAGGGGTTAGGGGTTAGGGTTTAGGGTTTAGGTGTTAGATTTATGGTTTGTGGTTTAAGGTTTAGGGTTTAGGTTTGGGGTTTACGGCTTGTGGTTTGAGGTTTAGGGTATAGGGTTTAGGGTTTGGGGTTGAGGGTTTAGTGTTTGGGGTTGAGGGTTGTGGGTTTAGGGTTTAGGGTTTGGGGTTTAGGGGTTAGAGTTTAGGGTTTAGGGTGTAGGGTTTAGGATTTAGGGTTTGGGGTTTAGGGTTTGGGGTTTGAGGTTTGGGGTTTTGGGTTTAAGGTTTATGGTTCAGGGTTTAGGATTTATGTGTTAGGGTTTATAGGTCAAGGTTGATGGTTTTGGGTTTAAGGGTTTAAGTTTAAGGGTTTACGGATCAGGGTTTAGGGTATAGGTTTTAGAGGTTAGGGGTTAGGGTTTAGGGTTTATGGTTTAGGGTTTAGGGTTTAGGGTTTAGGGTTTAGGGTTTAGGGTTTTGGTTTGGGGTTTATGATTTGTGGTTTGAGGTTTAGGGTTTAGGGTTTAGGTTTAGGGTTTACGATTTTTGGTTTGAGGTTTAGTTTTTAGCGTTTGGGGTTTGGGGTTGAGGGTTGAGGGTTTGGGGTTGAATGTTTGGGGTTTAGGGTTTAGTGGTTGGGGGTTAGGGTTTGGGGTTTAGGGTTTAGGATTTAGGATCTAGGGTTTAGGGTTAAGGGTTTAGGGTTTAGAGTTTAGGGTTTAGGGTTTAGGGTTTGGGGTTTGAGGTTTGGGGTTTGGGGTTTAAGGTTTATGGTTTAGGGTTTAGGATTTATTGGTTAGGGTTTATGGGTCAAGGTTGATGGTTTAGGGTTTAGGATTTATTGGTTAGGGTTTATGGGTCAAGGTTGATGGTTTAGGGTTTAAGGGTTTAAGGTTAAGGGTTTACGGGTCAGGGTTTAGGGTATAGGTTTTAGGGGTTAGGGGTTAGGGGTTAGGGTTTAGGGTTTAGGGTTTAGGGTGTATGGTTTAGGGTTTAGTGTTTGGGGTTTAAGGTTTAGGGTTAAGGGTTTAGGGTTTAGTTTTTAGGGTATGAGGTGTAGGGTTTAGGGTTTAGTGTTTAGGGTTTATGGGGTAGGGTTATGGTTTATGGTTTAGAGTTTAGGGTTTAGGGTTTGTGGTTTAAGCTTTAGGGTTTAGGGTTTAGGGTTTAGGGTTTAGGGTTTAGCATTTAGGGTTAAGGGTTTAGGGTTGAAGGTTTGGAGTTTAGGGTTTAGGGGTTATCATTTGTGGTTTAGGGTATAGGGTTTAGGATTTAGGGTTTGGGGTATAGGGTATAGGGTTTAGGGTTTGTGGTTTAATGTTTGGGTTTAGGGTGTAGGAGTTATGGTTTAGGGCTTAGGTATTGGGGTTTAGGGTTTAGGGTTTAGGGTTTAGGATTTAAAGTTTAGGGGTGAGGGTTTAGGGTTTGTGGTTAATGGTTTTGGTTTAGGGTTTGGGGTTTAGCATTTATGGTTTAGTGTTTAGGGTTTGGGGTTTGGGGTTTAGGGTTTAGGGTTTAGGGTCTAGTGTCTAGGGTCTAGGGTTTAGGGTTTAGGATTTAGAGTTTAGGGTTTAGGGTTTAGGGTTTGGGGTTTTGGGTTTAAGGTTTATGATTTAGGTTTTAGGATTTATGGGTTAGGGTTTATGGGTCAAGGTTCATGGTTTAGGGTTTAAGGGTTTAAGTTGAAGGGTTTACAGGTCAGGGTTTAGGGTATAGGTTTTAGAGGTTAGGGGTTAGGGTTTAGGGTTTAGGGTTTAAGGTTTAGTGTTTAGGGTTTAACATTTAGGGTTAAGGGTTTAGGGTTTAGGTTTTAGGGTATGAGGTGTAGGGTTTAGGGTTTAGTGTTTAGGGTTTATGGGTTAGGGTTATGGTTTAGGGTTTAGAGTTAGCGTTTAGGGTTTGTGGTTTAAGGTTTAGGGTTTAAGGTTTGGGGTTTGGGGTTTAGGCTTTGTGATTTCGGGTTTGATATTTAAGGTTAAGGGTTTAGAATTTGGATTTAGGGTTTAGGGTTTGGGGTTTATAATTGGGATTTAGGGTTTAAGGTTAGGGGTTAGCGTTTAGGGGTCAGGGGTTAGGGTTTAGGGTTTTGGTTTGGGGTTTACGATTTGTGGTTTCAGGTTTAGGGTTTAGGGTTTAGGTTTGGGGTTTACGATTTTTGGTTTGAGGTTTAGGGTTTAGGGTTTGGGGTTTGGGGTTGAGGGTTGAGGGTTTGGGGTTTAGGGTTTAGGGTTGAGGGTTTAGGGTTTGTGGTTTAGGGTTTAGATTTTAGGGTTTAGGTGTTAGCATTTGTGGTTTAGGGTGTAGTGTTCAGGATGTAGGGTTTGGGGTATAGGGTATAGGGTTAGTGTTTCTAGTTTAGTGTTTGGGTTTAGGGTTTAGGAGTGATGGTTTATCGCTTAGGTATTAGGGTTTGGGGTTTGGGGTTTAGGGTTAGGGTTTAGGGTTTGTTGTTTATGGTTTAGGGTTTAGGTTTTGGGGTTTAGCGTTTACGATTTATTGTTTAGGGTTTAGTGTTTGGGGTTTAGGGTTTGGGGTTTAGGGGTTAGGAATGAGGGTTTAGGGTTTATGGTTTATGGTTTAGGGTTTAAGGTTTACGGTGTATGGTTTAGGGTTTATGGTTTGGGGTTTGGGGTTTAGGGTTTAGTGTGTAGGGTTTAGGGTTTGGAGTTTAAGGTTTGGGGTTGATAGTTTATGTTTTAGGGTTTAGGGTTTAGGGTTTAGGGTTTAGGGGTTAGGGTTTATGGTTTAGGGTTTAGAGTTTAGGGTTTAGAGTTTAGGGTTTAGGGTTTGGGGTTTGGGGTTTGGGGTTTGGGGTTTAGGGTTTATGATTTGGGGTTTGGGATTTAAGGTTAAGGGTTTATAATTGGGATTTATGGTTTAGGGTTTAGGGGTTAGGGGTTAGGGTTTAGGGTTTAGGTTTTAGATTTATGGTTTGTGGTTTGAGGTTTAGGGTTTAGGTTTGGGGTTTACGGCTTGTGGTTTGAGGATTAGGGTATAGGGTTTGGGGTTTGGGGTTGAGGGTTTAGTGTTTGGGGTTGAGGGTTGTGGGTTTAGGGTTTAGGGTTTAGGGTTTGGGGTTTAGGGGTTAGAGTTTAGGGTTTAGGGTGTAGGGTTTAGGATTTAGGGTTTGGGGTTTAGGGTTTAGGGTTTGTGGTTTAGTGTTTGGGTTTAAGGTTTAGGAGTTATTGTTTAGCGCTTAGGTATTAGGGTTTAGGATTTAGGGTTTAGGGTTTAGGATTTAAGATTTAAGGTTTATGGGTTAGGGTTTAGGGTTTATGGTTTATGGTTTAGGGTTTAGGGTTTAGGGTTTAGCGTTTAAGGTTTAGTGTTTAGGGTTTAGTGTTTGGGGTTTAGGTTTTGGGGTTTAGGTTTTGGGGTTTAGGGTGTGGGGTTTAGGGTTTAGTGTTTAGAGTTTATGGTTTACAGTTTAGAGTTTAGTGTGTAGGGTTTGGGGTTTGGGGTTTTGGGTTTAGGGTTTATGGTTTATGGTTTGGGATTTATAGGTTAGGGTTGATGGGTCAAGGTTGATGGTTTAAGGTTTAAGGGTTTAATGTTTATGGTTTAGGGGTTAGGGTTTAGGCTTTAGGTTTTAGGTGTTGGTGTATGCACTATGAGCCTTTATGCTTTTTCATTTGTATCATTTTTCTACTTATCAATTGAATAAATATTTCAGTTTAAAGTTGTTTTAAACATATTTATCCTTGGAGTAATAGGTCATATAAAAATTATTCCTAAAATGTCCCTAGTTAAGTATTTACATGGGGACATGTAAATACACTGAGACTAGTGTGTGAGTGTACTGATGACCTGATCTCACAGATCATAGATATAGATGATATCGAGTCTTCACACGGGTACACATTAAGAGTAATGATGTACTGGACAGACCCACCATGAGAACGTTGCATGGATCGTTACATGATTGTCATAAACGATTCTCAATGTGATAATGGTATATGTAGTCCTTCGACCTGAAGTCACTACGATTCCTACATGAGGAGTTTATTGTTTTAATACAATTAAACGTCTTCTGTAACAAGAGGACTATAAAGGTTGTGATTAGGCAATGAACAAATTATGCAGAGGGATGTGAGTGATGTAGATGGGATTTGTCTCTCCTATGTGACAGGAGTGATATCCATAGGCCACTTGATGGAGTAAGACTAAGAAAACGCATGGCCATGCTAGAAAGAATAAATATTAGATATTTATTCGGATCCAGTCTACTCCGGTATCAAGTAAAATAAATTGGGCCGTACAAGGATGACGCGACCATGCCTTGGGCCCAATTAGGATATCGTGACAAAAGGAATAAACGTATTAAATAATTATCACTTATAGGTTATGTTAATAATATTCGGACATAATGATGCATTGCTAGATGCCGCTCTTATTTTATATTAATAATAAAATAGTTTATTATTAATATGACCGGGTATTTTACCTATAGGGTCACACACATAGAGTAAGCCCATCAGAAAATGTTGTCTTATTTTAGTTGGACTAAAATAAAGCTATTGGGCCTAACTCATTTGGAATGAGTAAGGAGCCCACTTTTAGAGAGAACAAATTAGGTCAAACCTAAGCCTATAAATAGAGCATAAGATGCTCATAGGCCGTTCACTCAAGTGAGACACAAAATTCGCAAAAAGTTGCAAGAGCTACACGCCGTCAACCTAGCAGTTGGCAAGTGTTGCGATTCTGGTGGGAGTGCTCGTGTGGACTCCTAAAGGACGAGGCTACGACTGCTTCGGAGTTCTTCAAGAGGTAACCTAAATAATTTCGAAATTGGTTTTTTTGTGCTTTGAAACACGGAACCTTGCAAATCCTATGGAATCCCTTTAATTTTTCCGCTGCTCATGCTTAGGGATTTCCTAACAGTGGTATCAGAGCCTAGGTTGCAAAACCGTGTTTTGGGCATTTGTTTATATTTTATGATGATATGTTTTCGTTTGCAAGAGCTTTTGGAAAATATGATTTGCGAAATCGTTTCGTTGTTTAAAGCTTTGCAATTTTGTTTTGCGAAAATGTTTTGTGAAACTAGGATTCGAAAATAAACATGCATGATTATGTTGCTATTTTGAGTTATCGCATATGATGCATATTATTACAATGATTAATCATGTATATGGTATGACCTCTGTTTTGGCATGATACATATAATTTTGAGTTATTCTTTATAAATTGTATATGATGCATGTTATAAAGTTTCTTAATTTTAGTATGTATGTTGTTGCCGTTTAAATTTGTATGATGTATGAGTTTATGCAATTTTGATATGTGTTTTACTCATATGATTGTCATCGTACAAACTTTGAATCAATTGAGTTGATCTTCGAACATGAATGGTTCATGTTATGGGGCGTTAAGTGATAAGGTTTAAGTGTTAAACCATGGCCGTTCCTTAATCTAGGGTTCAAGAGTTGAAACCTAGACGGCCGTCATGGAAAGGCATTGCATGTTGGCATTAGCGCAAATTGAATTCTAGGTTTTGAAACCCTAGACGGCGCTGCCTCCAAAGCGAGTTTCTTTAAAAATCTTGTAATCTTGATCGAGGCAACAAAGTAGAGATCTAGAAGAAAACTAGAGTGGTGACTCTAAGCGCTTTTGTCTTTGAAAGGAACCAAGGAGTGGTGACTCCAAGAGGATGGTGGGTTCAAGAAGTAGGACTTCATGAAGCCTTGGCTATATAGTTCCTCTAGGTTTATTCATTTTTTTTTTATTATTTTTTTTTCTAGGAAGACCATAACCATCTCACAATTTCGTTTGCATGTTTTGGGGATAATTTTATTACGTTAAAGCGTTTAACAAAGACGGTAATTTTAAAATAAATTAAAATCCCTCAAAATAATATTAAGTTATAAACGCCTTCCAATAAGTACACTCGTCAACACTAATGTCAATAAATAGTGGGTCTGCCAAAGCAGGGCACTATTATTTATATTAGTAAGACGCGATGGGATAATGGTAGTATCCAAACTGTTTTATTGGGCTTTAACTTAACTAAGTTTTCAATTGGATTGAATATAACTTAGAGGCGTAAACATTGGGCTAAATATTCATAAGATGAATAATAAGTAATGGTTACTTAACCCAATGACTAAGAGTTGTATAAAGATACAATTGGAAAAAGTTTCCTACCTAAATAACCAAGTATTAGGTGATCAGCCAAAGCTGACTTAACGCTTGGCAAAATATGGATCTTAGCCCACTAGAAAATCTTCCAACGGGATTTTCTGATTCGTGGAGGGTATTTTTGTTTTGAATCAAAATAGTGGGAGACATATTTAATTTAAATGACCATAATTTAAATATGTTTTGAAAATGATACTTACTACATATTTTCTGTTTTAGATAACCATGACGTCAAACACACCTTCAAACCTTTCGTTGCGATCAATCCTAGACAAAGAAAAATTGTCTGGTTCTAACTTCCTTGACTGGTATAGAAATTTGAGGATTGTCCTCAAACAAGAGAAAAAGCAGTATGTCCTGGAAGGTCCGATTCCGGAACCACCCGCGAACAATGCCTCTAAAGCTGACAAGGATGCTTACAAGAAGCATCAGGATGACGCTTTAGATGTCCAATGCCTTATGCTGGCAACTATGTCTCCTGAGCTTCAGAAGCAACATGAGCATATGGAGGCTTTCGATATGATCGAAAACCTAAGGAAACTATATCAAGGTCAAGCTGACCAAGAAAGATATGAAGTTTCTTCAGCCCTATTTAGCTGCAGACTTGAAGAGGGAGGTTCTGTAGGACCTCATGTGCTCAAAATGATTGGGTACTTGGAGAATCTAGCTAGGCTAGGATTCCCCTTCCCTCAGAAGTTGGCTACCGATCTCATTTTGAAATCATTACCTGACAGTTTTAAGCCAGTCATCATGAATTACAACATGAATGCATTGGACAAAACATTGCCAGAGCTACTCAATATGTTGAGGACTGCTGAGCCCAATATTTCTAAAGGAAAGGGCAAGGCCATAATGATGGTCAATTCTGGCAAAGGTAAAGGAAAGGGCATGTATAAAGGCAAAGGAAAGGGTATTGTAGGAAATGGCAAGAAGATTTGGAAAGGCAAGGATAAGCCAAGTACATCAGCCTTAAAACCTGTGGGCGGGGTGGCTAAGGAAGGTAAATGTCACCATTGTGGACAAAAGGGACACTGGAAGAGAAACTGTCCAAAGTACCTAGAAGAGCTTAAGAAGAAAGGAAGTGAGACTTCCACTTCAGGTATTTTTGTTATAGAAATTAACATGTCAACTTCAACATCATGGGTATTAGATACTGGATGTGGATCTCACATTTGTCTTAATGTGCAGGATCTAAGAAGGAGTAGGCAGTTGATGAAGGGTGAGGTAGACCTACGCGTTGGAAATGGAGCAAGAGTTGCTGCATTAGCTGTAGGGACTTATTTTTTATCCTTGCCCTCAGGGTTAGTCCTTGAATTGGACAATTGTTATTTTGTTCCGGCAATAAGGAGAAACATTATTTCTGTTTCTTGTCTTGATAAGAAAGGATTTTCCTTTACAATAAAGAACAATAGTTGTTCGGTTTATTTAAAAGACATGTTTTATTGTTGTGCAAATTTGAGTAATGGACTTTATGTTCTAGATCTCGAAACCCCTATCTATAACATTAATACTAAAAGGGTTAAAACAAATGATTTAAACCCAACTTATCTTTGGCATTGTCGCCTAGGACATATAAATGAGAAACGCATTTCTAAACTCCATCAAGATGGATATTTAGAATCTTTTGATTTTGAATCAATAGATACATGTGAATCTTGTTTATTAGGGAAGATGACCAAGACCCCTTTTACCGGAAAAGGTGAAAGGGCGAGTGATCTTCTTGGCTTGATACATAGTGATGTATGTGGGCCCATAGGGACAATGGCTAGGGGAGGTTTTAGTTACTTCATCACTTTTACTGATGATTTCAGTAGATATGGATTTGTGTTTCTCATGAAACATAAATCAGAATCCTTTGAAAAGTTCAAGGAGTTTAAACATGAAGTAGAGAACCAACTTGGCAAGACAATTAAAGCACTTCGATCTGATCGAGGTGGTGAATATTTGAGCCTAGAGTTTGATGAATATCTTAAAGAGTGTGGGATTATATCTCAACTTACTCCCCCTGGAACACCAGAATGGAATGGGGTTTCTGAGCGGAGAAATAGAACCTTGTTGGACATGGTTCGATCAATGATGAGTCAAACTGACCTCCCTAACTCATTCTGGGGACATGCTTTGTTGACAGCAACTTTCACACTTAACCGTGTTCCATCAAAGGCTGTCATAAAGACACCATATGAGATATGGACTGGGAAACGACCTAGTATGTCTTTTCTTAAGATTTGGGGCTGTGAAGCTTATGTTAAACGCCAAAGTTCTGATAAACTTGGGCCCAAGTCAGATAAATGTCTTTTTGTGGGATACCCAAAAGAAACTAAGGGTTATTATTTTTACAATCCTACTGAGGGCAAAGTGTTTGTTGCTCGGAATGCTGTATTCTTAGAAAGGGAATTCATCTCTACAAGAATCAGTGGGAGGAAAGTAGAACTTGAAGAAATTCAAGACTCACAAGGCATTGAAGAGCCAATGGTGGAAGTGGAGCAGGACCCACAAAATGTTGTGATAACACCAGCTCCAGTAGCACAAGACTTGCGTAGATCAGGTAGAATACGTCAACAACCTGAAAGATATGGATTTCTTGTAACTCAGGAAGGAGATGTATTCCTAATGGATCAAAATGAGCCAACATCTTATGAAGAGGCCATTGCAAGTTCAGAATCTGAGAAATGGCTAGAAGCCATGGAATCTGAAATGGACTCCATGTACACTAATCAAGTTTGGAACTTGGTTGATGCACCTGAAGGGGTAAAACCTATAGGATGCAAGTGGGTTTTCAAAAAGAAAACTGACATGGATGGTAATATAAGTACCTTTAAAGCAAGGTTGGTGGCTAAAGGTTTCAAGCAAATACATGGTATAGACTATGATGAAACTTTTTCCCCAGTTGCTATGCTAAAGTCTGTTCGGATTCTGCTTGCTATTGCTGCATACCATGATTATGAGATATGGCAAATGGATGTCAAGACTGCTTTCCTTAATGGAAATCTTCTTGAGGAAGTGTACATGACACAACCTGAAGGCTTTGTTAAGCCTGAAGCATCCAGGAAGGTGTGCAAGCTACAACGTTCTATATATGGACTTAAGCAAGCTTCCAGAAGCTGGAATCTTCGTTTTGATGAAGCTATTAAACAATTTGGCTTTACTAAAAATGAGGATGAACCTTGTGTCTACAAGAAGGTTAGTGACTGCACAATTGTTTTTCTGGTCCTGTATGTTGATGACATACTACTTATTGGAAATGACGTTCCTACTCTTCAATCTGTGAAGAGTTGGTTGGGAAGCTGTTTTTCTATGAAAGACTTAGGTGAAGCAACCTACGTGTTGGGAATTAAGATCTATAGAGATAGATCAAGAAAACTTCTTGGCCTAAGTCAGAATACATACATAGACAAAGTGTTAAAAAGGTTTAACATGCAAGATTCCAAGAAAGGAACTTTGCCTATGGCTCATGGCATAAGCTTATCAAAAGCTCAATCTCCTTCCACTAAAGAAGAAAGAGAACGGATGAATAAGATTCCATATGCATCTGCTATTGGATCAATCATGTATGCCATGATATGTACCCGACCAGATGTCTCGTACGCTTTAAGCATGACGAGCAGATACCAGTCTGATCCCGGTGAAAGTCACTGGACTGCTGTCAAGAATATCCTGAAGTACTTAAGAAAAACTAAGGATGCATTCTTGATATATGGAGGGGAAGAAGAGCTCATTGTAAAAGGTTACACTGATGCTAGCTTCCAAACTGATAAGGATGACTCAAGATCGCAATCTGGGTACGTGTTTTGTCTAAATGGTGGCGCTGTAAGCTGGAAGAGTTCAAAGCAAGAGACAGTTGCTGATTCTACTACAGAGTCTGAGTATATTGCTGCCTCAAATGCTGCAAAAGAGGCAGTATGGATCAAGAAGTTCATAACAGAACTTGGGATTGTTCCTAGCATTGTGGACCCTATAAGTCTCTACTGTGATAATAGTGGAGCAATCGCACAAGCTAAGGAACCTAGATCACATCAACGATCCAAGCATATACTTAGGCGATTTCATCTCATTCGAGAGATCCTTGACCGAGGAGATGTAAAGATATGTAAGGTGCATACTGATGAGAATATTGCTGACCCACTCACAAAACCTCTTACACAACAAAAACATGAGGGGCACACTAGATCATTAGGCATTAGGCAAATGTCTGATTGGCTCTAGTGCAAGTGGGAGATTGTTGGTGTATGCACTATGAGCCTTTATGCTTTTTCATTTGTATCATTTTTCTACTTATCAATTGAATAAATATTTCAGTTTAAAGTTGTTTTAAACATATTTATCCTTGGAGTAATAGGTCATATAAAAATTATTCCTAAAATGTCCCTAGTTAAGTATTTACATGGGGACATGTAAATACACTGAGACTAGTGTGTGAGTGTACTGATGACCTGATCTCACAGATCATAGATATAGATGATATCGAGTCTTCACACGGGTACACATTAAGAGTAATGATGTACTGGACAGACCCACCATGAGAACGTTGCATGGATCGTTACATGATTGTCATAAACGATTCTCAATGTGATAATGGTATATGTAGTCCTTCGACCTGAAGTCACTACGATTCCTACATGAGGAGTTTATTGTTTTAATACAATTAAACGTCTTCTGTAACAAGAGGACTATAAAGGTTGTGATTAGGCAATGAACAAATTATGCAGAGGGATGTGAGTGATGTAGATGGGATTTGTCTCTCCTATGTGACAGGAGTGATATCCATAGGCCACTTGATGGAGTAAGACTAAGAAAACGCATGGCCATGCTAGAAAGAATAAATATTAGATATTTATTCGGATCCAGTCTACTCCGGTATCAAGTAAAATAAATTGGGCCGTACAAGGATGACGCGACCATGCCTTGGGCCCAATTAGGATATCGTGACAAAAGGAATAAACGTATTAAATAATTATCACTTATAGGTTATGTTAATAATATTCGGACATAATGATGCATTGCTAGATGCCGCTCTTATTTTATATTAATAATAAAATAGTTTATTATTAATATGACCGGGTATTTTACCTATAGGGTCACACACATAGAGTAAGCCCATCAGAAAATGTTGTCTTATTTTAGTTGGACTAAAATAAAGCTATTGGGCCTAACTCATTTGGAATGAGTAAGGAGCCCACTTTTAGAGAGAACAAATTAGGTCAAACCTAAGCCTATAAATAGAGCATAAGATGCTCATAGGCCGTTCACTCAAGTGAGACACAAAATTCGCAAAAAGTTGCAAGAGCTACACGCCGTCAACCTAGCAGTTGGCAAGTGTTGCGATTCTGGTGGGAGTGCTCGTGTGGACTCCTAAAGGACGAGGCTACGACTGCTTCGGAGTTCTTCAAGAGGTAACCTAAATAATTTCGAAATTGGTTTTTTTGTGCTTTGAAACACGGAACCTTGCAAATCCTATGGAATCCCTTTAATTTTTCCGCTGCTCATGCTTAGGGATTTCCTAACATTAGGGGTTAGGGGTTAGGGTTTAGGGTTTGTGGTTTAGGGTTTAGGGTTTATGGTGTATGGTTTAGGGTTTGGGGTTTAGGGTTTAGTGTGTAGGTTTTAGGGTTTCAGGTTTAGGGTTTGGGTGTGAGGGTTTATGGTTTATGGTTTATGGTTTAGGGTTTAGGGTATATGGTTTAGGGTTTATAGTTTACGGGTTAGGGTTTAGGGTTGTAGAGGTTAAGGTTTTAGGGGTTAGAGGTTTAGGGTTTAGGGTGTGCGGTTCAGGGGTTATGGTTTAGGGGTTTAGCGGTTAGGGTTTATGGTTTTGGGTTTAGGGTTTAAGGTTTAGTGGTTAGGGGTTAGGGTTAGGGGTTAGGGTTATAGGTTATGGTTTGGGGTTTGGGGTTTAGGGTTTGGGGTTTAATGTTTTGGGTTTAGGGTTCAGGGTTTAAGGTTTGAGGTTTAAGGTTTGGAATTTAGGGTTTAAGGTATAGAGTTTAGTGTTATGGGTTAGGGTTTAAGGTTTATGGTTTAGGGTTTGGGGTTTAGGGTTTAGGGTTTAAGGTCTGAGATTTAAGGTTTGGGATTTAGGGTTTAGGGTATAGGGTTTAGAGTTAGTGGTTAGTGGTTAGGGGTTAGGGGTTAGAATTTAGGGTTTAGGGGTTAGGGGTTAGGGTTTAGGGTTTGTGGTTTATGGTTTAGGTTTTAGGGTTTAGGGTGTTAGGGTTTAGAGGATAAGGGTTAGGGGATAGGGGTTAGGGTTTAGGTTGGGGATTTAGGGTTTGGGGTTTGGCGTTGAGGGTTTAGGGCTTATGGTTTGGGGTTTCGGGTTTGGGGTTGATGTTTTAGGGTTTAGGGGTTAGGGTTAGGGTTTAAGGGTAAGGGTTTAGGGTTTAGGGTTTAGGGTATAGGTTTTAGATGAGGGGGTTTAGAGTATAGGGCTTAGTGTTTAGGGTTTAGGGGTTAGGGTTTATGGTTTAGCATTAGGGTATATGGTTTAAGGGCGAGGGTTTAGGGTTAGGGTTTATTGTTTGGGGGTTAGGGTTTAGGGTTTGTGGGTAAGGGTGGGTTTAGGGTTTAGGGTTTAGCGGTTAGGGTTTGTGATTTAGGGTTTAGGGTTTAGGGTTTTGGTGATTACGGTTTAGGGTTTAGGGATTAGGGGTTAGGGTTTGTTGTTTATGGTTTGAGGTATATTGTTTATGGTTTCTGGTTTAGGGTTTGTGATGTAGGGTTTAGGGTGTATGGTTTAGGGTTTAGGTATTAGGGTTTGTGGTCTGGGGTTTATGGTTTAGGTTTTAGGGTTTAGGGTATAGAGGTTAGGGTTTATGGTTTAGGGTTTATGGGTTTAGGGTTAGGGGTTAGGGTTTAGGGTTTTGTGTTTCGGGTTGATGGTTTGAGGTTTAGGGTATAGGGTTTGGGGTTTAGGGTTTGGGATTTTGGGTTTGGGATTTATGGTTAAGGGTTTAGAATTTGGTTTAGGGTTTAGGGTTTAGAATTGGGATTTAGGGTTTAGGGTGTAGGGGTTGGGGTTTAGGGTTTAGGTTTGGGGTTTATGGTTTATGGTTTGAGGTTTAGGGTTTGGGGTTTGGGTTTGGGTTTAGGGTTTAGGGTTAGGGGTTTAGGGTTTGGTGTATAGGGTTTAGGTTATAGGGTTTGGGTTTAGGGTATAGGGTTTGAGGTATAGGGTTTAGGGTTTGTGGTTTAGGGTTTAGGTTTTAGGTTTTAGGGTTTACTATTTAGGGTTTAGGTATTAGGGGTTAGGGTTTGGGATTGAGGGTATAGGGTTTAGGGTATAGGGTTTAGGTTTAGGGTTTATGGTTTAGGGTATAGGGTTTAGACTTTAAGGTATTGGGTTTGGGGTATAGGGTTTAGGGTTTGGGATTTAGGTTTTAGGGTTTACGGTTTAGGGTTTAGGTATTAGGGTTTAGGATTTGGGATTTAGGGTTTAGTGTTTAGGGTTTATGGTTTTGGGTTCGGGGTTTAGGGTCTAAGGTTGAAGGGTTAGGGTTTAGGGTTTTGGGTTTAAAATTGGGATTTAGGGTTTAGGGTTTAGAATTGGGATTTAGGGTTTAGGGTTTATTATTTAGGTTTGGGTTTTGGGTTTAGGGTTTTGTGTTTAGGGTTTGTTGTTTAAAGTTTAGGGTTTGGGGTTGGGGTTTAGGGTTCAGGGTTTGGGGTTTAGAATTGGGATTTAGGTTTTATGGTTTATTATTTAGGGTTAGGGTTTAGGGTTTAGGGTTTGTGGTTTAAAGTTTAGGGTTTGGGGTTAGGGGTTAGGGGTTTATGGTTTAGGGATTGGGGTTTGGGGTTTATGGTTTATGGTGTAGGGTTTATGGGTTGGGTTATAGGGTTTACGATTTACGGTTTATGGTTTATGGTTTGGGGTTTATGGTTTAGGGTTTGGGGTTTAGGGTTTAGGGTTTATGGTTTATTGTTTCAGGTTTAGGGTTTATGGGTTGTGGTTTAGGGGTTAGGGTTTAGGGTTTGGGGTTTGGGGTTTAGGGTTTAAGGGTTAGGGGTTATGGTTGAGGGTTTAGGGTTTGGGGTTTAAGGTTTGGGTTTAGGGTTTGGGGTTGAGGCCTTAGGGTTTAGGGTTTATGGTTTGTGGTTGAGGGTTTGTGGTTTAGGGTTTAAGGTTTGGGGTTAGGGTTTGGGGTTTAGGGTCTAGGGTTTAGGGTTTAAGGTTTAGGGTTTAGGGTTTAGAATTTAGGGTTTAGGGTTTATGAGTTAGGGTTTGGGGTTTAGGGTTTAGGGTTTGGGGTATTGGGTTTAGGGTGTAGGGTTTAGGGTTTAGGGTTTGGGATTTAGGGTTTATGGTTTACGGGTTAGGTATTAGTGTTTAGGGTTTGAGGTTTAGGGTTTAGCGTTTGGGGTTTAGGGTTTGCGGTTTGGTGTTTGGGGTTTGGGGTTTAAGGTTTATCATTTAGGGTTTAGTGTTTATGGTTTAAGGTTAATGGGTTAGGGATTATGGTTTATGGTTTAGGGTTTATGTTTTGAGGTTTAGGGTTTAGGGTTTGGGGTTTAGGGTTTGGGGTTTAAGGTTTAGGGTTCAGTGTCTAGGGTTTAGGTTTAAGGGTTTGTGGTTTGGGGTTTGGGATTTAGGGTTTATGGTTTAGGGTTTGGGTTTTAGGGTTTAAGGTTTATGGGTTATGGTTAAGGGTTTAGGGTTTAGGGTTTATGGTTTAGAGTTTGAGATTTAGGGTTTGGGATTTAGGGTTTAGGTTTAGGGATGAGAATTGGGATTTAAGGTTAGGGTTTAGGGTTTGTGGTTTAGGGTTTAAGGTTTAGAATTTGGATTTAGGGTTTAGGGTTTACGGTTTAGAATTGGGATTTAGGGTTTAGGGTTTATGGGTTAGGGTTTAAGGTTTAGGGTTTAGGGTTTATGGTTTATGGTTTAGGGTTTAGGCCTGGGGTTTAGGGTTTAGTGTTTAGGGTTTATGGGTTAGGGTTTGTAATTTAGGGTTAGTGTTTAAGGGTTACGCTTTATGGTTTAGGGTTTAGGGTTTGGGGTTTGGGGTTTAGGGTTTAGGGTTGGGGTATAGGGTATAGGGTTTAGTGTTTCTGGTTTAGTGTTTGGGTTTAGGGTTTAGGAGTGATGGTTTAGCACTTAGGTATTAGGGTTTGGGGTTTGGGGTTTAGGGTTTAGGGTTTAGGATTTATGGTTTAAAGGTTAGGGTTTAGGGTTTATGGTTTGTGGTTTAGGGTTTAGGGTTTGGGGTTTAGCGTTTATGGTTTAGTGTTTAGGGTTTAGGGTTTGGTTTTTAGGTTTTGGGGTTTTGGGTTTAGGGTGTGGGGTTTAGGGTTTAGTGTTTAGAGTTTAATGTTTACAGTTTAGAGTTTAGTGTGTAGGGTTTGGGGTTTGGGGTTTAGGGTTTATGGTTTAGGGTTTAGGATTTATAGGTTAGGGTTTATGGGTCAAGGTTGATGGTTTAGGGTTTAATGGTTTAATGTTTATGGTTTAGGGGTTAGGGTTTAGGCTTTAGGCTTTAGGGTTTAGGGTTTGTGGTTTAGGGTTTATGGTTTATGGTGTATAGTTTAGGGTTTGGGGTTTGGGGTTTGGGGTTCAGGGTTTAGTGTGTATGGTTTAGGGTTTGGGGTTTAGGGTTTGGGTTTGAGGGTTTATGGTTTATGGTTTATGGTTTAGGGTATATGGTTTAGGGTTTAGGGTTTAGGGTTTAGGGTTTAGAATTTGGATTTAGGGTTTAGGGTTTAGGGTTTAGAATTTGGATTTAGGGTTTAGGGTTTATGGGTTATGGTTTAAGGTTTAGGGTTGGGTTTAGGGTTTACGGTTTATGGTTTATGGTTTAGGGTTTAGGGTTTAGGCCTGGGGTTTATGGTTTAGGGTTTAGGGTTTATGGGTTAGGGTTTAAGGGTTAGGTTGTGTGGTTTAGGGTTTAGAGTTTGGGGTTTGGGGTTTATGGTTTAGGGTTGGGGTATAGGGTTTATGGTTTAGGGTTTGTGGTTTAGGGTTTGGTATTTAGGGTATAGGGTTTACGGTTTTGGTATTAGGGTTTGGGTTTGGGTTTGGGGTTTAGTGTTTAGGGTTTAGGATTTGGGGTGTAGGGTTTAGGGCTTAAGGGTTAGGGTTTGGGGTTTAATGTTTGTGATTGATGGTTTAGGGTTTAGGAGTTAAGGGTTTGAATTTAGGGTTTAGGGTTTCAGGTTTAGGGTTTATGGTTTGGGGTTTAGGGTTTATCTTTTTTGGTTTAGGGTTAAGGTTTAGGGTTTAGGGTTTGGGGTTTAGGGTTTAGAATTTGGATTTAGCATTTACGGTTTATTGTTTAGGGGTTATTGGTAAGGGTTTAGGGTTTAGGGTTTAGGGTTTGTGGTTTGAGGTCTAGGGTTTAGGGTTTGGGGTTTGGGGTTTACGGTTTATGGTTAAGGTTTAGGGTTTAGGGTTTAGTGTGTGGGGTTTATGGTTTATGGTTTAGGGTTTAGGGGTTAGGGTTTAGGGGTTATTGGTTAGGGTTTAGGGTTTAAGGTTTGTGATTTAGGGTTTAAGGTTTTGGTTTGGGGTTTAGGGTTTGGGGTATGTGGTATAGGGTTTAGGGTTTGTGGTTTAGGGTTTGGGATTTAGGTTTTAGGGTTTACGGTTTAGTGTTTAGGTATTAGGGGGTTAGGGTTTAGGGTTTAGGGTTTATGGTTCAGGGTTGAGGGTTTAGGGTTTTTGAGTTTAAGGGTTTAAGGGTTAGGGTTTATGGTTTATGGTTTGTGGTTTAGGGTTTAGGGTTTAGAATTTGGATTTAGGGTTTAGGGTTTAGGGTTTAGGATTTATGGTTTGTGGTTTAGGATTTAGGATGAATTGAGTATTTTAAATTTTTACGCAGAATCCCTTTCAAAACAGTTCTTAGTACACAAATCATGCAATATAAAAGATGTAATAATTATGAAGCACATATCATACTAAAATATTTTGAGTTGAAGAGACAATATTTAAGAATTGATTTTGATAAACAAGACAAGTTATTAGTTTAGGCAATTCTTGAAATACTTGGCATGCAATAATTAATTCCAATATAAATTTAACTTAACCAATTTCTAACAAATTAATTAATTTACCAAGTTATTAACAATAACATTCTACTCAATTATACAATAATTAAACCCAACAATATTTAAGTCAATTAATTCAAGGATTTAATTTAAGCAATTTTAACATACCAATTTGTTATAAATATTTTAGCATACAATTTAAATTCACAATAATAAAGGAGTTTAAGGGAAGAGAGAATTTGCAAACCGATGTAACGAGTTCCACCACCCCGGTGTATGTCTTGCCTTCAAGCAACCCACTTGAAGGATTTCCACTGTTGAAGTTTAGAGATACAAGCTATGAGCAATTGCAGCTTCCTAGTGTCCCACACTCAAGAACTCAATCCTCACTAGCACAAGGTCACCCCACCCAATCTCTTAAACTCTCAATACTTAAAGGTTGAACCCCAACCTTTGTGACCACTCAACCTAGAGTGAATACCTTGGTGTTTTTGGTGTTTGGTTTACAAGAATATTTCTCTTTCACTAGAGTAGATATACAACTTGAAACTCTCACAAAATAATAATAACTCTCACAGAGAGGATACAAATTTAAGCTCACTCAAAATATTTTCCCTCTAACTCTTAGCTAACTATTAAAGAGGAATTTGCAAATTAAGGACCAAGAGAGAAATGTAACGTTAAATAGAAGGAAGAAGAAACAGAGGAAATTGCTTCTCTGTTTTGGGACAAATTGAAAGCTTCTTTTCCTCTCCTATTTATAGCCTCCCGGAGTATAGCGTTGGCAATTTAAAATTGTCTCGACGTTGCAAATGGAGCATGGCTTGGCAAGTTAATTAATTCCTTCGATGTGGTGGAGTATGGAGCATGGAGTCCATGCCTGCTTAGTGGATCGTTATGGTCACTGTTAATGTGATGCAAGGCTGTCTCTGTATGAATTGATTCATCTTTCACTTGAATAGATTCCCAGCATTATTTTTGGGCTTCTGACAACGTGTGAATCGATTCCTCAAGGCCGTGAATCAATTCCTCTGTGACTCCGTTAGGCATGAATCGATTCCTCTCCATATTGAATCGATTCCTTCACTTTTTAAACTGATTCCCTGGGCCAAATCACGTATGAATCCATTCGCTTTTGGTAATCGATTTCTGCTTTCATTTTTCAAGTTTCTGGACCATAACAACATGTGAATCGATTCCCCATGGTGTTGTTTATGCCATGAATCGATTCATCTCATTAAAATTGTAATTTCCAGCCTCTGTCATCGTGTGAATCGATTCATTTCACTATGCCTTGCATAATGAATCGATTCATGCACCTGTTGATTGAATTTTGTGCTTTGTTTCACCCATTTTTGATATGTGATCAATCATGGTTCCATTCCTTTGATCCTTAGGCACTTTGATGATTATTTTTCCCTGTTTTAAATCTCTATAATTGCCTTGAATCATTTCATTGGAATTCATCAATTTTCCATCATTAAACATAATTAATTTGTCCGTGATAGTTTATGTTTGATCTTGATTCTTCATTTGTTGTATCATTATCAAAACCTACATCAACATATAAATACATTCTCCCCCTTTTTGATGATGACAACAAATGTTCATCTCTCAGGGTGTTAGTCTTATAATAGTTCAATTTCATGGCATAAATGACCCCCCTTACAAATATAATTTGATACCATATGTTATACATATAATATCATGAAAGATAATATCTCCCCCTTAATCATGCAATAGATACCAAAAATAGTTCATTCAATTTTCAGAGCATTGTGGTAGTGTAAGCAAGCATAATAAGCATAATAATATTTTCTCTTTTTAACAACATGCTATTCTTCTCCCCCTTTCTAATGAAAACATGATATCTCTTCCCCTTTGGCATCATCAAAAATAAATCAACAATCATAGTAATTCTCAACCCTATCATATTAGTTCTCTCCTTTTTGGCATATATGATATTCTATTCTCTCTACTAATCCTTTCACTAATCTCTCCCCTTTTGGCATCATCAAAAAGATTATCATCTTAGTTATAATCTATGCCATCAACATATAAACTCATTTATTTGAATAAGAGAGATTTAGAGCAAGTATTTCATAGGAAGTAGAATTCAAATCAAAGCTCAAAACATGATCAACGATATATACCATTTTATTGCATACCACATGTTAATATCTAGAGTCAATAATCAATCACATAATTCATTCATCAAGTAAGCATATAATTGATTTCTAACTCATTTTTAATCATGTAGTTAATGTCACTTTCAAGTAAGCATCACATGATTCTTTTCAATTAAGCACACATATAGTTCTTTTGATTGTTATCATTACTTGTACATTTGTTTAATAAGTCAAATATAAGTAAGCAAGTAATTTCCTCCATTATGATAGGCAAATAAGCACATAATCATCTCAAATTAGCACATAATCTTCTCATTTTTGGCATTATCAAAACACGCAAGGATATTCTTCCAAGTAAGCACATAGGAGAATAGAAATAAAATTGTAAGCATAAGTGCCATAGACATAATCATAGAGAGGTGAAATCAAGGATAATTATTCATGTGTATGCTCCCCCTTAAAACTTGTAATTGATACCACTTGTAGAATATACCACTTATCAATGTGTGAAACCTATTTAATCAAGTCTAATACCGCTTGTAGGTCAATTTAATTAAGTCTGATACTAAATGTTATTAACATAAGTAATTGGATACGAATTGTTAAGCTAATTGATACCAAGTGTTCAAGTTTGACACCATTTGTTTACTTCTTAAGCACATGATCTCTTTCTTAATAGATACCACTTGTTGAAATTTCACTTATATCTAGGTATCAGAGCAAAGGTGATATGATTAATACATCTTGTTGACTTACTCATGCAATTGTATAAGAATATATGCCAATATATCTATTTTTCCATATTTTATTATCTCAAATATTCTCTTCTTAACTAGTGCCTATGATGTTATATATAGGTCTAGTCAAGCATTTACCTAGGGCACATATGTCTTTTATTTAAAAGTATGTGATTGTACAAGAGAATACATTTGACATTGATCATTTATAACACTTAAAGATAAGTCACAGAATCATATCATGGTTATGGTGCAGCTATAATGCAAGTTATATATTCATTGTAATCAATTAGTCATAACGTATATGTCATACCACTTGTTATCTTGATGTTATTTATGATACCACTTGATGGATTTCCCAATTTAAGCTCTTGATATCACTTATTAACATTTAAGCATTTAGCACAAGATTGTTATCATTCAAGCATACATCATTCTTGATTCAATCAATAATTCTTTTCAAACTTAATGATGCAATACTTTCAAATTTCTTTTCACAGTCAAGATTATGCATCATTAAACATACGACGCAGATAAGAAGTATAATGTCAATCAAGATATATACTAATTGCTCAAGCATGGTGTATTAAGGAAGATCATGTCATGCATTATCACATATCATGCATTGTTTCTTATCATTTCATGCATTGTCTCTTAATATACCATAATGCATAGATATTTAACATTAATCTCTTTTGTTCATGCCTATGTCGTTACTAGTCATGAAGTTAAAGTCTAGGCAATCACTTGTTATAACATACATAGAGCATATATACTTTCTTTTAGGCAGTATCAAAAACAACATATAATTGCATAGAAATATTTTGCTTAAGATAGACAGCTTTGTAGATCATAGAAATAAGTTATAGAGGCATAACATAGTCCTAACTTAAAGCAACTGTAAAATTTGTCATAATCAATTTGTCATAACATTTTCTTGATATGAAGTTTAATGCCTACTTGTTATGAAAAGATACTTTCTTGTTAGGAAAATTATATGACATATCACTTGTTAAAACAAATTATGCATAAATTATTAGAGCATAGATACCACTTGTACACAATATATGTATTTATCATCAAAGCATAGTGGCAAGTATATAATCAAGATTATGTCCCTATGATTTCTCCCTCTTACTAATTCAAATCATATCTCGTGTTCAATAATTGATACATCATTAAGAATTCATTTCTAATCAAAAATTCATGCATCATTAAGAATTCTTACATCATTAAGAGTTCATGCATCATTTAAGACTTCATACATCATTAAGAATTCATGTATCATTTAATACTTTGAATCTAAGCATCAAGATTTAACATTTTAGTATTTTGATGTTTCAATCCTTCCTAACACACATGGATAGACACATCTTAAGTTTTTCATAGAATCAAACATGTTATCTAAGAAATCATTCATCAAACTTAACACCAATCATTTAAATCATCAATCATCAAAATCAAAATCATAAGGATATGCACACACATCATTGATCGTAAAATTTTAATGAATTAAAGTTTTTCATTTATCCATCTTAAAACTTTACACCTTTCATGCTAAAACTGAAATATCACATATCAGATCAAAGTTAGATCTTCACATATCAAAATTCATTATGAACATGTATGGAATTTGGCTTTATAAAATTATTTAGATATTTCTAGAAATTCTCAATAAATGCATAGATGTTTTAACATAATTAAGCATACAAACACATTGCCAACATGATATTTGATCTACTAGAGTAAGGATTCGATCATACCTTGGAATTTTACAATTCCTACGTCCTTATCTTTCTCATTCTTTGTTCTTTGGAGTAAAGATTGTGAATCTTGATTCTTTTGTCATTCGTCAATAAGAAATTGCCGATTTAAAGTATGCCTACAAAATTTAAAATTTTATGGTACCCTTTGAGAGTTGCATCCTTTCTTGTTAGTTTAGGATTTCAAAGTTGTTTACGGAATCCATACCTTTTTTATGCACTTTTGACAAGATTTCTTTATAAAGCAATTAGAAGATATATGACCATATATTCCATAATAGAAACATGTTGCATCCGAAGAATAAGTCACTTTAAAATTATAATGGTTCCTATTATGTTTTATGTGCTTCCTTTTAAAACAATTAGACATTGAGTTCCCTTTTCTTCCATGGTTTGTACATCTTAGAGTGGATTTAGGTTTTTCCTTGTAGAGTGCAAGGGGATTCTTGTAATTATCTATTATTCTTCTACCAAGTGTATGCTTTTGATTTTCAAGAGGTGTACTTAGATATGTTTGACTATTAGTGAGCTTCCTAAGTGCTTCTTTTAGTCTTTCATTTTCCTTTTCAAGAAGCATACATTTATCAATAAGCATACAATCCTTATTTCCATTACAAGTCCTAGGAGTGACATTTGAAGCTATTAATTCATCATTTTGAACTCTAATATTTTTATTTTCTATGTGAACATCATGTAATTCATTAAAAGCTTCTAACAACTCATCTTTATCAATTTTACTTTCATCATCACTAGATTCATTTAGAGAACTTACCTCATCATCTTTGGAGTGCTTTGTCATAAGGCAGAGGTTGGTAAATTCTTCTTTCGATTCCATGGTCTCTTCTTTCAGACTTATTTTGAATCCTTCATTTTTGCTAGAAAGAGTACTAATTCTTGCATATTGATCATCATTAGTATTTCCATAGATTGTTTCAAGAGTTTCCCATATTTCTTTAGCATTGTTACAAGTAATAACTCTAGAAACATCATTAGGTTCTAATGCTAATGTGATAAGAATTTTAGCTCTTAGATTACATTGTACCTTTCTTTCTTCTTCCTTAGTCCATAAGTTTATGGGCTTCATACATTCTATAATATCAACCATGTATTTAGGAATAAAAGGACCAAATTGAAGAGTATTCCATACCTTGAGGTCATAGGATTGGACAAAGATTTTCATCCCTTCTTTCCAAATAGCATAGTCTTTGCCATTGAAGATTGGAGGTCTATTTATTATACCATTTTACAGAAATGCATCATAAGAAGTAGAGGCCATCTTGATCTCCTGCAGCTGTTAAGCCTTGTGGCAAGCGTTAAGCTCTGATACCAATTGTTAGCCAAGGCCTTGATACTCAAGAGGGGGGTGAATTGAGTATTTCAAATTTTTTCATGGAATCCCTTTCAAAATAGTTCTTAGTACACAAATGATGCAATATAAAAGATGTAATAATTATGAAGCACATATCATACTAAAATATTTTGACTTGAAGAGACAATATTCAAGAATTGATTTTGATAAACAAGGCAAGTTATTAGTTTAGAAAATTCTTGAAATACTTGGCATGCAATAATTAATTCCAATATAAATTTAACTTAACCAATTTCTAACAAATTAATTAATTTACCAAGTTATTAACAATAATATTCTACTCAATTATATAATAATTAAACCCAATAATATTTAAGTCAATTAATTCAAGGATTTAATTTAAGCAATTTTAACTACCAATTTGTTATAAATATTTTAGCATGCAATTTAAATTCACAATAATAAAGGAGTTTAAGGGAAGAGAGAATTTGCAAACCGATATAACGAGTTCCACTACCCCGGTGTACATCTCACCTTCAAGCAACCCACTTGAAGGATTTCCACTATTGAAGTTTAGAGATACAAGCTATGAGCAATTGCAGCTTCCTAGTGTCCCACACTCAAGAACTCAATCCTCACTAGCACAAGGTCACCCCACCCAATCTCTCAAACTCTCAATACTCAAAGGTTGAACCCCAACCTTTGTGACCACTCAACCTAGAGTGAATACCTTGGTGTTTTTGGTGTTTGCTTTACGAGAATTTTTCTCTTTCACTAGAGTAGATATACAACTTGAAGCTCTCACAAAATAATAATAACTCTCATAGAGAGGATATACAAATTTAAGCTCACTCAAAATATTTTCTCTCTAACTCTTAGCTAACTATTAAAGAGGAATTTGTAAATTAAGGACCAAGAGAGAAATGCAACGTTAAAGAGGAGGAAGAAGAAACAGAGGAAATTGCTGTGTTTGAATATGCTTTCAGTTTAAATTATTTTGATAATGACAAAAGATATTGAAGAATCAAGCAAAAATGTTCAAAGTACAATGAAAAATAGAATCAGACTTTCAAATTCACGCAGCATAATCAATTACAAGACTCCAACTAATTGATTATAGGTGTTTTGTTCAAGACCTAATCGATTGCAACATCAAGCCTAATCGATTACACAAGTTCTGTTTATAAGATAATCGATTACACTCATTAGCACAATCGATTACCAAGTTGAACATTTAAATTAAGAGCATCAGGTATACTCCCTAATCGATTGCAAGTATGCAACAATTGATTACCAAGACTCTGGAATGTTACCAATCGATTACAATACCAAATCTAATTGATTGCATGAAGGTATAATCAATTAGCATGCTACGAAACACAATTAAATGCATCAGGTGCCACTCACAATCGATTACAATGCACTGCATAATCGATTAGCAAGTCTTTGTTTCCAATCTAATCGATTACACAATAAGGTATAATCGATTACCAACTAAATTGCACTGAAGATTTCAAAGCGCAATCGATTACAGCTCGAAGCATAATCGATTACCATCGTGCCAGAAATTAGGGAAAAGTGTTTTAAGTGGAAAACCAGCTTATTTCTCCATTCCAACTCAAGCACCCATGCTGTGCAATGGCTCTGAAGAATCTAGGGCTCTTTTCCAAGGTCTATAAATGCAAGACTTCTTCAAGCTACTCAAGGCAACAATCCAATCCATCAAAGGGAAATTAAATTTTGAGTCTTGTGAGTTCTATTTCTTTGTTTAGTTTCATTTTTCTGAAACTTAGAGCTTATATTTGTAAATCCTCTCTAGTAAGAGTTAGAATTTGTGAGAGCTTTTATTTGTATATCAACTCTATTGAGAGAGTACATTACGTGTAAACACAAACATCAAACACTAAAGTTCACTTTAGGTTGAGTGGGTACAAAGGTTGGGGTTCAACCTTTGGGAATATTGAGAGATTGTGAGATTGGGTGGATTACCCTTGCGATTGTGAGAATTGGGTTCTTGAGTATAGAACACTAGGAGACAATTGCTCAAAGCTTATATCTCAAATCTTTAATAGTGGAATCCTTCAAGTGGGTTGCTTCAAGGCGAGACATACACCGGGTTGGTGGAACTCATTAAATTGGTTTGCTAGCTCTTCTCCCTTATCTTCTTGTATTTACATATTGCATCTGGCTGGATTGTTAATATTGATTGCATCTTTACTCTTAAACTTGCTTGAATAACTAGCTTTAAAGTGCTGCATACTAAGTGTTTGATAAATTTCCTTAATAACATTTACCCTTTGTTTGCATTGTTTTTTCCATTATACTCACTATCTCTTGCACCAACACTTAACTTGTGAAAAAGGAACAAATTTCAAAGGCATTTCAAGAAAAGTTTTAATACTCAATTTACCCCCTCTTGAGTATTGAGGCCACCTTATTAACAATTGCTTCTTTGTTTTGGGACAAATTAAAAGCTTCTTTTCCTCTCCTATTTATAACCTCCAGGAGTATGGCGTTGGCAATTTAAAATTGTCTCGACGTTGCAAATGGAGCATGGCTTAGCAAGTTAATTAATTCCTTCGATGCAGTGGAGTATGGAACATGGAGCGCGTGCCTGCTTAGTTGAACGTTATGGTCACTGTTAATGCGATGTAAGGTTGTCTCTGCATGAATTGATTCATCTTTCACTTGAATAGATTCCCAGTGTTATTTTTGGGCTTCTGACAGCGTGTGAATCGATTCCTCAAGGCTGTGAATTGATTTCTCTGTGACTCCATCAGGCATGAAGATTCCTCTCCACATTGAATCGATTCCTTCACTTTTAAACTGATTCCATAGGACAAATCACGTATGAATCGATTCCCTTTTAGTTTGAATTGATTCCTGCTTTCATTTTTCAAGTTCCTGGACCATAACAACGTGTGAATCGATTCCCCATGGTGTTCTTTATGGCATGAATTGATTCATCTCATTAAAATTGCAATTTCTAGCCTCTATCATTGTGTGAATCAATTCATTTCACTATGCCTTACATAATGAATTGATTCATGCACCTGTTGTATGAATTTTAAGCTTTGTTTCACCCCTTTTTAATATATGATCAATCATGGTTCCATTCCTTTGATCCTTAGACACTTTGATGATTATTTTTCCCTGTTTTAAATCTCTATAATTGCCTTGAATCATTTCATTGGAATTCATCAATTTTCCATCATCAAACATAATTAATTTATCTGTGATACTTTAGGTTTGATCTTAATTCTTCATTAGTTGAGTCATTATCAAAACCTATATCAACATATAAATACATTTTAGGGTTTAGGGTGTGGGGTTTAGAGTTTAGGGTTTAGGGGTTAGGGTTTGTGGTTGTGGGTTTAGGGTTTAAGGGTTAGGGGTTAGGGTTTAGGGTTTAGGTTTATAGTTTAGGGTTTAGGGTTAGGGGTTTGATAAGTGCTTTATAACACAATAAAATAGATCTAGTTGCTTAGGATGTTAATCATTATGCACTGTATTTCCTTTATTTACTAAGATTTTTGCTTTCTTTCTACTTTATTCTACTTGGGTATGTTATTTTGCAGGAATTAAGGTAATAAAGGGTCAAAAACAAGAGAAAAACGACCATAAAATGATAAAGAAACAAGAAGAACAAGCCCAAAGTAGAAAGAACTCTCTTTTTATGCTGAATTCTGACTCAGAATGCTGAAATCCGACTTAGAATGTTAAAATCCGACTCAGAAATGCTGAATTCTGACTCAAAATGACCAAATCCGAGTGGGATGACTGAGAAAGGACCAAATCCTAGTGGAATTACTCAGAATGGAGCAAATCCGAGTGGAATACTGCACTGTTGAAGGTAAATCCGAGTGGAATGGCTCAGAATGGAGCCTTTCCGAGTGGAATGACTCAGAATGGAGCATTGCCGAGTGGAATACTTCACTGTTGGAGCCAAATCCGAGTGGAAAGTTCCCTGTCAAAGCCATTCCGAGTGATAAATGGCTGAGGTTCAATGCTGAAATGGAAAGAGTCTCGGTTGGAGGAGATTCCGAGTGAAAGCTTCCCCGACTACGTCCATTCTGAGTGAATAAAGGGGACTGACGTTGAATAGATGCTGTCCAAAGCTATTCTCCGAGTGAAAGGCTTGCTGATTGAAGTGAATCCGAGTGGGAGCTTTCTGATTTGCAACTAATCCAAGCAAAAAGCTGTTCCGAGTGAATGGATTCCGAGCAGAAGAAGCCATTGAACGAATAAGTGCTGAATAAGGAGGAATCCGAGTGGTTTCATTCGGAGAAGAAGGCATTCTCAAACGGCACAAGACATTTCCGAGTCGAAGTCTTATCAAGCAATGAAAGATCCGACTGGGAATGAATAACACTCGGGCAGACTCTCAAGTTTTACACTAAGCCCGAGTGAGATGTCTCCAAGGAAGACTTCCGAGTGAGTTGGGCTATATTTTCGAGCAAAGCAAGGCTCGGACATGAGAGGAAATTCAATCAGCCAGATTCGAGTAAAGACAACCGACAGGGTTGATTGACGACTGAAGGCCATTCCAAGTAAAAAGCAAGAAGGCACTTCCGAGTGTATCATTTCAAGGAATGAAAGCCGACTGAAATATTTCAAAGCAAATCCGAGTGAATGTATCCAAATGAATGTGACCGAGTGAATTCTAAAGCAAAGCTTTAACCGAGTGGTTCAAATTCAGAGACAGCCGAGTGAAAATGATTGGGAACCGATTGAATCTGAGCCGAGTGAGTCTTCAATCAGTTCTGAATGAACTCCATGAACCTGAGCCGAGTGAATGGTTTCAGTCGGATCCGAGTCCCTCTTAGTCAATTCCAAGCAACACAAGCAAATCTGAGCAAGGTTTCTCCGAGTGAAACAGTGAAAGAGAACCTCTCGCTTGAGTGAACCTTTATCCGCTTGAGCGAGACAGTTTCCTTCAACAAACGCTTAAGCGAGAAACTCTCGCTCAAGCGAAACCGACCGGTTTTCTTAAATACCGACCCCTCAACTCAACACCGAGTGAAGATTTCACTCGGTTTTATGTACGAACAGTACCATTTTGACTTGGTTTTGAGCACAAAAGACACCCTTTCACTCGGATGTTGCAGAAAAGATGAAAACCGACCCATTTTTCCACTCGGAATTTGCCCAGCTGAATAAATCCAAGCACTGAATTATTGGAAATATTAAAATAATGCAAATTGGCACAGCTGGAACTCACATGCACCGAAAGTTTCCTCCCACTTGCAATTACAACGCGTTTCTTAGCTGGATCCCCCCTTTCCATCACCTATAAAAGGAGAAGAAGTTGCAAGCATCCAACAAGAATCATCTCTTCCCATCAATTACCATCAGCTTTGTTCCAATTCTTCTTTCCTTTCTCTTTTCTTTGTTTCTTTTTCCGTTTCCCTTCTCTTTCTTTTCTTTCTTTTTCTTCTTCATTTTTCTTCTCCTTTTCTTTTCTTTTTCTTTCGTTTTATTTCTTTTATTGTCTTTCTCTGTCCCGTTCCCATTTTTTTCTTTTACTTTCTTTTTCTTTATTTTATTTTAAGAGTTGTGAATTGTAAAAGTGAGTTATTTAAATTTGTAATTGGTGGAGAATATTGCAACAAGGAATTACAGTGGTAAATTATTCTGAGCTTTTGGAGAAAGCCGTAAGTCTTTATTTTTTACCATGTCTTGTATGTTTTATTTTTCCATTATATATATGAATTTGAATTATTTCATGAGTAGCTAAATTAATTATCTTGGGATAAAAGGGGTATGATAATATTTTATTTTAATGTTATTTTGACTTGGAATTAAATAAATTTCTGTTTTTCATTTAGTTCAATTATGCTTAATGCTTTTTTGTAATTCCTAACAAGAACCTAAATGATAAAACTGTATACTTACGGGTATATTAGTAAGTTTAGGTAATAAATAGAATCGAGAGATTTATTTTTACTGGAAAGCTTTGAACTAAACCTAAGATTTTTGAAATGCTTTTTGTGACCTTGGTAAAACCGTGAAAGTAATCAAAATTCTTTTGAGGAAATAAAAGGGGTTTTCATAAAACGATAATGGGCCTTTCTGAGGATTAAGCAGCGCTTTCCATAGGTTAGGTACATTAATAGGATTCCGAGAGGAACATATTAATTAGCTTTTGGAAAATTCACCTTGGAAAACTTAATTCGATTCTTATTTATGAAAAGTTAAAATTCATTAACATAAAATAGAGTCTTAATCCCCCGAAATCCCAAGATATTCTCAACTCTGATTTTTAAGTGTCAAGTAAATTTTATTTTTATATTTATTCGTATTCTGTGCAACTTTAATTTGTGCTTTATTTTATAAAAATCTTAAAAATCAAATGTGTGGATAATTAAATTTCAATATTCTGGTACTTTGAACACAGTCCCTGTGGAGAACAATAATCTTTTATATTACACGACATAACCCGTGCGCTTGCGGGTCCTGTCAGGGTTAGGGTTTAGGGTTTAGGGTTTGTGGTTTAGGGTTTAAGGTTTAAGGTTTAGGGTTTGGGATTCAGGTTTTACAGTTTATGGTAAAGGGTTTAGGTATGAGGGTTTAGGTATGAGGGTTTAGGGTTTAGGGTTTAAGGTTTAGGGTTTAAGGTGTAGGGTTTAGGGTTTTAGGTTTAGGTTTTGGGGTTTAAGGGTTAGGGTTTAGGGTTTAGGGTTTAGAATTGGGATTTAGGGTTTAGGATTTATGGTTTAGGGTTTAGGAGTCTAGGGTTTAGGGTTTAGGAGTTAGGGTTTAGGGTTTAAGGTTTGGGGTGTGAGGTTTCAGGTTTAGGGTTTAGGGTTTGGGCTTTAAGGTCTAGGGTTTGTGGTTTAGGGTTCAAGGTTTATGTTTTATGGTTTTGGGTTGAGGGTTAAGGGTTTATGGTTTAGGGTTTATGGTTTGGGGTTATGGTTTAGGGTTTAGGTTTTATGGTTTGAGGTTTAGGTTTTAGGGTTTGGGGATTAGGGTTTAAAGTTTAGGGTTTAGGATTTAGGGTTTAGGGTCTAGGGTTTAGGGTTTAGAATTTAGGGTTTGTGGTTTAGGGTTTGGGATTTAAGGTTTAGGGTTTATGGTTTAGGGTTTATGTATTAAGGTTTAGGGTTTAAGGTTTAGGGTATAGTGTGTAGCGTTTAGGATTTGGGGTTTGAAGTTTAGGGTTTAAGGGTTAGGGTTTGTGGTTTAGGGTTTAGGGTTGAAGGTTTAGGGTTTCAGGTATGGGGTTTAGGGTATGGGGTTTAGGGTTTAGGGTTTATGGTTTAGGGTTAGGGTTTATGGGTTAGGGTTTAAGGGTTAGGGTTAGGGTTTACAGTTTAGGGTTTAGGGTTTAGGGTTCGGGGTTGAGGGTTAAGGGTTGAGGGTTTAAGGTTTAAGGTTAGGGTTTAGGGTTTAGGGTTTAAGGCTTGTGGTTTGAGGTTTAGGGTTAAGGGTTTAAGGTTTAGGGTTTAGGGGATAGGAGGTAGGGTTTAGTGTTGAGGGTTTGTGGTTTAAGGTTTAGGGTTTATGGTTTAGGTTTTAGGGTTTAGGGTTTAGGGGTGAGGGTTTGTGGTTTAGGGGTTAGGGGTTAGGGTTTAGGGTTTGGGGTTTAGGTTTTGGAGTTTATGGTTTAGGGTTTGGGGTTTAGGGTTTGTGGTTTCAGGTTCAGGTTAAGGGTTTATGGGTTAGGGTTAGGGGTTAAGTTTCAGGGTTTGTGGTTTGAGGTTCAGGGTTTAGGGTTTAGGGTTTGGGTTTGGGGTTTAGGGTTTAGGGTTTGGGGGTTAGGGTTTAGAGTTTGGGAGTTTGGGTTTGGGATTTAGGGTTTAGTATTTACGGTTTAGAATTGGGATTTAGGGATTAGATTTAAGAATTGGGTTTAAGGGTTTAGGATTTAGGGTTTGTTATTGGAGGTTTAAGGTTTAGGGTTTGGGGTTTGGGGTTTACGGTTTGGGGTTTAGGGTTTGTGGTTTAAGGTTTAGGGTGTGGGGTTTAGGGTTTAGTGTTTAGTGTTTAGGGGTTAGGGTTTGTGGTTTAGGGTTTAGGGTTTGGGTTTAGGGGTTATGGTATAGGGTTTGTCGTTTGTGGTTTAGGGTTTACAGTTTGGGGTGTAGGGTTAAGGGTTTAGCGTTTGGGGTTAAGGGTTTGGGGTTTAAGGTGGGGGGTGTGGGGTTTGGGGTTTAGGGTTTATTTTTAGGGTTTAGGGTTTATGTTTGGGGTTCAGGGTTTAGGGTTAGGGGTATTATTTAGGGCTTAGGTTTTGTGGTTTGAGGTTTAGGGTTTAGGGTTTGTGGTTAGGGGTTTAGAGTTTAGAGTTTAGGGTTTAAGGTTTAGGGTTTAGGGGTTAGGTTTAGGATTTAGGGTTTATGGTTTAGCGTTTGGGATTTAGGGTTTAGGGATTTAGGGGTTTGGGTTATAATTTAGGGTTTTGGGTTTAGGGTTTAGGGGTTAGGATTTTTGGTTTAGGGTTTATAGTTTAGAGTTTAGGGTTAGGGTTTTGGGTTTGTGGTTTGGGGTTTAGGGTTTAGGGTTTAGGGTTTGGGGTATAAGGTTTACAGTTTAGGGTTTGTGGTTTAGGGTTTAGTGTTTAGGGTTTAGGGTTAAGGGTTTAGGGTTTAGGGTCTAGGGTTTAGGGTCTAGGGTTTAGGGTTTGTAGTTTAGGGTTTAGGGTTTAGAATTTGGATTAGGGTTTAGGGTTTAGAATTTGGGTTTAGGGTTTAGGGTTTAGAGTAGGGATTTAGGGTTTAGTGTTTAGAATTAGGATTTAGGATTTAGGGTTTTGGTGTTAGGGGTTAGGGGTTAGGGTTTATGGTTTAGGGTTTAGGGTTTGTTGTTAGAATTCTAAGGTTTGGGATTTGGGGTTGGGAGTTTAGGGTTTAGGGTTTAGGGTTTGGGGTTGAGGTCTAGGATTCGTGGTTTGGGGTTTAAAAATTAGGGTTTAGGGTTTAGGGTTTAGGGCTTAGAATTTGGATTTAGGGTTTAGGGTTTAAGGTTTAGGGTTTAGAGTTTTTGATTTAAGGTTTGGGATTTAGGTTTTAGTGATTAGGGTTTATGGTTTAGGGTGTGGGGTTTAGGGTTTAGGGTTTAGAATTGGGATTTAGGGTTTAGGGTTTAGGATTTAGGAGTTAGGTTTAGGGTTTAGGGTTTGGGGTGTGAGGTTTAGGGTTTAGGGATTGGGGTTTGAGTTTTTGGGTTTAGGGTATGGGGTTTAGGTTTTAGGGTTTTTGGTTTTTGGTTTTGGGTTGAAGGTTAGGGTTTGTGGTTTAGGGATTAGGTTTTATGGTTTGAGGTTTAGGGTTTAGGGTTTGGGGATTGAGGTTTAGGGTTTAGGGTTTAGGGTTTGGGGTTTAGGGTTTAGGGTTTAGAATTTAGGGTTTGTGGTTTAGGGTTTGGAATTTTAGGTTTACGGTTTATGGTTTAGGGTTGAGGTATTAAAGTTTAGGGTTTAGGGTTTAGGGTTTAGGGTTTAGGGTTTAGGGTTTTTGGATTAGGGTTTAGGGTTTAGAATTGGGATTTAGAGTTTAGGGTTTAGGGTTTAGAATTGGGATTCAGGAATTTAGGGTTTGGGGCTAATGGTCTAGGGTTTAGGGTTTAAGGTTTTTAGGTTTAGGGTTTAGGGTTTAGGGTTTAAGGTTTGGGGTTTAGGTTTTGGGGTTTGTGGTTTAGGGTTTAGGGTTTGGGTTTAGGGGTTATGGTATAGGGTTTGTGGTTTGTGGTTTAGGGTTTACAGTTTGGCGTGTAGGGTTAAGGGTTTAGGGTTTGGGGTTTAAGGTGGGGGTGTGGGGTTTGGGGTTTAGGGTTTATTTTTAGGGTTTAGGGTTTATGTTTGGGGTTTAGGGTTTAGGGTTAGGGGTATTGTTTAGGGCTTAGGTTTTGTGGTTTGAGGTTTAGGGTTTAGGGTTTGTGGATAGGGGTTTAGGGTTTAGAATTGGGATTTAGGGTTTAGGGTTTAGGATTTAGGAGTTAGGTTTAGGGTTTAGGGTTTGGGGTGTGAGGTTTAGGGTTTAGGGATTGGGGTTTGAGTTTTTGGGTTTAGGGTATGGGGTTTAGGTTTTAGGGTTTTTGGTTTTTGGTTTTGGGTTGAAGGTTAGGGTTTGTGGTTTAGGGATTAGGTTTTATGGTTTGAGGTTTAGGGTTTAGGGTTTGGGGATTGAGGTTTAGGGTTTAGGGTTTAGGGTGTGGGGTTTAGGGTTTAGGGTTTAGAATTTAGGGTTTGTGGTTTAGGGTTTGGAATTTTAGGTTTATGGTTTATGGTTTAGGGTTGAGGTATTAAAGTTTAGGGTTTAGGGTTTAGTGTTTAGGGTTTAGGGTTTAGGGTTTTTGGATTAGGGTTTAGGGTTTAGAATTGGGATTTAGAGTTTAGGGTTTAGGGTTTAGAATTGGGATTCAGGAATTTAGGGTTTGGGGCTAATGGTCTAGGGTTTAGGGTTTAAGGTTTTTGGGTTTAGGGTTTAGGGTTTAGGGTTTAAGGTTTGGGGTTTAGGTTTTGGGGTTTGTGGTTTAGGGTTTAGGGTTTATGGTTTGGCGTTTAGGTGTTGGGGTTTGGGGTTTAGGGTTTAGGGTTTGTGGTTTGAGGTTCAGGGTTAAGGGTTTATGGGTTAGGGTTAGGGGTTATGTTTCAGGGTTTGTGGTTTGGGGTTCAGGGTTTAGGGTTTGGGGTTTGGGTGTAGGGTTTAGGGTTTAGGGTTTAGGGTTTAGGGTTTGGAGTTAGGGTTTGGGGTTAGGGTTTAGAGTTAAGGTTTGGGATTTAGGGTTTAGTATTTACGATTTAGAATTAGGATTTAGGGTTTAGGGTTAAGAATTGGGTTTAAGGGTTTAGGGTTTGTTATTGGAAGTTTAGGGTTTAGGGTTTAGGGTTTGGGGTTTAGGGTTTATGGTTTAAGGTTTAGGGTTTAGGGTGTGGGGTTTAGGGGTTAGTGTTTAGTGTTTAGGGATTAGGGTTTGTGGTTTAGGGTTTAGGGTTTAGGGTTTAAGGGTTATGGTATAGGGTTTGTGGTTTGTGGGTTAGGGTTTACAGTTTGGGGTGTAGGGTGTAGGGTTTGGGGTTTAAGGTGTTGGGTATGGGGTTTGGGGTTTAGGGTTTATTTTTAGGGTTTAGGGTTTATGTTTAGGGTTTAGGGTTTAGGGTTAGGGGTTATTGTTTAGGGCTTAGGTTTTGTGGTTTGAGGTTTAGGGTTTAGGGTTTGTGGATAGAGGTTTAGAGTTTAGAGTTTAGGGTTTAAGGTTTAGGGTTTAGGGGTTAGGGTTTAGGGTTTAGGGTTTGTGGTTTAGCGTTTGGGATTTAGGGTTTAGGGTTTTAGGGGTTTGGGTTATAATTTAGGGTTTTGGGTTTAGGGCTTAGGGGTTAGGATTTCTGGTTTAGGGTCTAGAGTTTAGAGTTTAGGGTTAGGGTTTTGGGTTTGTGGTTTGGGGTTTAGGGTTTAGGGTTTAGGGTTTGGGGTATAAGGTTTACAGTTTAGGGTTTGTGGTTTAGGGTTTAGGGTTTAGGGTTTAGGGTTAAGGGTTTATAGTTTATGGTTTAGGGTTTGTAGTTTAGGGTTTAGAATTTGGATTAGGGTTTAGGGTTTAGAATTTGGATTTAGGGTGTAGGGTTTAGGGTTTAGAATAGGGATTTAGGGTTTAGGGTTTAGAATTGGGATTTAGGATTTAGGGTTTTGGTGTTAAGGGTTAGGGGTTAGGGTTTATGGTTTAGGGTTTAGGGTTTTTGTTAGAATTCTAAGGTTTGGGATTTGGGGTTTGGAGTTTAGGGTTTAGGGTTTAGGGTTTGGGGTTGAGGTTTAGGATTCGTGGTTTGGGGTTTGGAGTTTGGGGTTTAAAAATTAGGGTTTAGGGTTTAGGGTTTGTGGTTTAGGGCTTAGAATTTAGATTTAGGTTTTAGGGTTTAAGGTTTAGGGTTTATAGTTTTTGATTTAAGGTTTGGGATTTAGGGTTTATCGATTAGGGTTTATGGTTTAGGGTGTGGGGTTTAGGGTTTAGGGTTTAGGGTTTAACATTTAGGGTTTAGGGTTCAGGGTTTAGGGTTTAGAATTGGGATTTAGGGTTTAGGTTTTAGGAGTTAGGAGTTAGGTTTAGGGTTTAGGGTTTGGGGTTTGAGTTTTTGGGTTTAGGGTATGGGGTTTAGGATTTAAGGTTTTTGGTTTTTGGTTTTGGGTTGGAGGTTAGGGTTTGTGGTTTAGGGATTAGGTTTTATGGTTTGAGGTTTAGGGTTTAGGGTTTGGGGATTGAGGTTTAGAGTTTGGGGTTTAGGGTTTAGGATTTAGGGTTTAGGGTTTAGGGTTTAGGGTTTAGAATTTAGGGTTTGTGGTTTAGGGTTTGGAATTTTGGGTTTACGGTTTGTGGTTTAGGGTTGAGGTATTAAAGTTTAGGGTTTGAGGTTTAGGGTTTAGTGTTTAGGGTTTAAGGTTTAGGGTTTAGGGTTTAGGGTTTAGGGTTAGGGTTTATGGTTTATGGTTTAGGGTTTTTGGATTATGGTTTAGGGTTTTTGGATTATGGTTTAGGGTTTAGAATTGGGATTTAAAGTTTAGGGTTTAGGGTTTAGAATTTGGATTTAGGAATTTAGGGTTTTGGGTTAAGGGTCTAGGGTTTAGGGTTTAGGGTTTAGAGTTTGAGGTTTAGGGTTTGGGGTTGGGGTTTTGGGGTTTAGGGTTTGGGGTTGAGGGTTTGTGGTTGAAGGTTTAAGGTTTAGGGTTTACGGTATGAGGTTTAGGGTTTGTGGTTTAAGTTTTAGGGTCAGGGTTAGGGTGTAGGGTTTAGGGTTTAAAGGTTAGGGTTTAGGGTTTGTGGTTTAGGGTTAAGGGTTTAGGGTTTGGGGTTTGGGTTTATGATTTAGGGTTTAGGGTTTGGGGTTTAGGGTTTATGGTTTAGGGTTTAGGGTTTAGGGTTTGAGGTTTAATGTTAAGGGTTTAGGGTTTAAGGTTTAGGGGCTAGGGTTTGGTGTTGAGGGTTTTTGGTTTAGTGTTTAGGGTTTATGGTTCATGGTTTAGGGTTTAGGGTTTAGGGTTTAGGGGGTTAGGAGTTAGGGTTTGTGGTTAAGTGTTTAGGGTTTGTGGTTGAGGGTTTGGGGTTTATGGGTAAGGGTTTAGGTAGTAGGGTTTGGGGTTTAGGGTTAGTGTTCAGGGTTTAGGGTTTAGGGGTTAGGGTTTAGAGTTTGTGATTTAGGGTGTGGGATTTAAGGTTTAGTGTTTAGAGATTAGCATTGGGATTTAGGGTTTAGGGTTTTGGGTTTAGAATTTGGATTTAGGGTTTAGGGTTTAGTTTTAGGGGTTAGGGGTTAGGGTTTAGGGTTTAGGGTTTGTTGTTTGAGGTTTATGGTGTAGGGTTTGGGGTTGGGGGTTTAGGGTTTCAAGTTTGTGTTTGAATGTGATTACAAGTTCAAGGATTTTGATAATGACAAAGCACACTTGAAGAATTCCTTACAAAAACAAAGATATGGAATCAGACCCAGAAAAACTGTGCAGCTAATCGATTAGGGAGTCTCAGCTAATCGATTAGGCAGCTTCTGTTTTGGAACAACTGCATCAGGACAATAAGCTAATCGATTACAACATTTTAGACAATCGATTACAGAGCTACTGGAACTACAATAATCGATTACATACATAGTTTTATCGATTACCAAAACCAAAAATGGCATTAAAGGTATCAGGTATAAAAGCTAATCGATTAAGAGAATTCAGCCAATCGATTAGAAGGCTACTGGAATTAATCTAATCGATTACTAAGACTATATAATCGATTACGAAGCTGCGAAGCTAAATTCAATGCATCAGGTATCATTGCTAATCGATTACAAGGCAAAGTTCAATTGATTACCAAGCTTCTGACTTGAAGCTAATCGATTAGGCAATGGGAACTAATCGATTACATAGCGAACAGAGATAAAAAAAATTCAAAGTTTAATCGATTACAGCTTAAGGCATAATCGATTACGATAGTGGGAAAACACATATTAGTGGGAAACCAGCACATTTCTCCACCATTCCTTCAGACACCCACTACACGCAACGGCTAGGAAGACCAAGGCACTCACCAAGCTCTGAAATGAGTCTATAAATGCAAGAGGAACTCAAGCACAAAATATAGAACAAGAAGCTATCAATCTTTACTTACTCTTGTACTTAGTAAGCCCTTATTCTTGTATTTTTTGAGATTTCATTTGCATATTCTCTCTTCTTGAGAGTTATAGATTTGAGAGAACTTTCACTTGCACATCTACTCTATTTAGAGAGTTACTTGCTTGTAAACACTACATCAAAACACCAAAGTTTACTCTAGGTTGAGTGGCTACAAAGGTTGGGGTTCAACCTTTAGGATATTGTGAGATCGAGAGATTGGGTGGGTTGCCCTTATACTTGTGAGGATTGGGTTCTTGAGTGTGGGACACTAGGAAGCCGCAATTACTCAAAGTTGTATCTCTAGTCTACAATAGTGGAAAATCCTCTAAGTGGGTTGCTTAGAGGCGAGACATACACCGGATTGGTGGAACTCGTTAAATCGGTTTGCAAGCTCTTCTCCCTTACTCTTTTACTTTCATATACTGCACTTAATTGGCTTGTGTTGATTGATTGTGGCTTGCATACTTGAACTTGTTTAAATTGGTAAATCGTGAAGACTGCACACCAAGTGTTTGTTTAATTGTCTCAGCTATATTTTACCTTTGTTTTGCATTGCATATTTCACTAGACTTGATTTCACTTGCATAATCTTGTAAATTTGTATATAAGAATCAAGTTCAAAGGTATTCTAACTAAAAGTTTTAAAAACTCAATTCACCCCCCTCTTGAGTATTGAGTGTTAGGAAATCCCTAAGCATGAGCAGCGGAAAAATTAAAGGGATTCCATAGGATTTGCAAGGTTCCGTGTTTCAAAGCACAAAAAACCAATTTCGAAATTATTTAGGTTACCTCTTGAAGAACTCCGAAGCAGTCGTAGCCTCGTCCTTTAGGAGTCCACACGAGCACTCCCACCAGAATCGCAACACTTGCCAACTGCTAGGTTGACGGCGTGTAGCTCTTGCAACTTTTTGCGAATTTTGTGTCTCACTTGAGTGACCGGCCTATGAGCATCTTATGCTCTATTTATAGGCTTAGGTTTGACCTAATTTGTTCTCTCTAAAAGTGGGCTCCTTACTCATTCCAAATGAGTTAGGCCCAATAGCTTTATTTTAGTCCAACTAAAATAAGACAACATTTTCTGATGGGCTTACTCTATGTGTGTGACCCTATAGGTAAAATACCCGGTCATATTAATAATAAACTATTTTATTATTAATATAAAATAAGAGCGGCATCTAGCAATGCATCATTATGTCCGAATATTATTAACATAACCTATAAGTGATAATTATTTAATACGTTTATTCCTTTTGTCACGATATCCTAATTGGGCCCAAGGCATGGTCGCGTCATCCTTGTACGGCCCAATTTATTTTACTTGATACCGGAGTAGACTGGATCCGAATAAATATCTAATATTTATTCTTTCTAGCATGGCCATGCGTTTTCTTAGTCTTACTCCATCAAGTGGCCTATGGATATCACTCCTGTCACATAGGAGAGACAAATCCCATCTACATCACTCACATCCCTCTGCATAATTTGTTCATTGCCTAATCACAACCTTTATAGTCCTCTTGTTACAGAAGACGTTTAATTGTATTAAAACAATAAACTCCTCATGTAGGAATCGTAGTGACTTCAGGTCGAAGGACTACATATACCATTATCACATTGAGAATCGTTTATGACAATCATGTAACGATCCATGCAACGTTCTCATGGTGGGTCTGTCCAGTACATCATTACTCTTAATGTGTACCCGTGTGAAGACTCGATATCATCTATATCTATGATCTGTGAGATCAGGTCATCAGTACACTCACACACTAGTCTCAGTGTATTTACATGTCCCCATGTAAATACTTAACTAGGGACATTTTAGGAATAATTTTTATATGACCTATTACTCCAAGGATAAATATGTTTAAAACAACTTTAAACTGAAATATTTATTCAATTGATAAGTAGAAAAATGATACAAATGAAAAAGCATAAAGGCTCATAGTGCATACACCAACATTGAGACCACTTGAATAATAAGGTTTAGGGTTTAGGGTTGAGGATTTATGGTTTCAGGTTTAGGGTTTAGGGTTTAGGGGTTAGGGTATGGGGTTTAGGTTTAGTGTTTAGAGTTTAGTGGTTAGGGTTTATGGTTTAGGGTTAAGGGTTTAGGGTTTATGGTTTGGGGTTGGCGGTTTAGGCTTTAAGGGTTTAAGGGTTAGGGTTTGTGGTTTAGGGTTTAGGGTTTAGTATTTGGATTTAGGGTTTAGGGTTTAGGCTTTAGGGTTTAGGATTTAGGTTTTGTGGTTTAGGGTTTAGGATTCAGGGTTTAGGGTTTAGGGTTTAGGGTTTAAAAGTTAGGATTAGGGTTTAGGGTTTGTGGTTTAGGGCTTAGAATTTGGATTTAGGGTTTAGGGTTTAGGGTTTAGAGTTTAGAGTTTGTCATTTAGGGTTTGGGATTTAGGGTTTAGCGTTTAGGGTTTAGGGTGTGGGGTTTAGGGTTTAAGGTTTAGTGTTTAGTGTTTCGGGGTTTGGGTTTGTGGTTATGGGTTTAGGGTTTAGGGGTTAGGGGTAGGGTTTAGGGTTTAGGGGTTAGGGTTTAGGGTTTATGGTTTAGGGTTTAGGTTTTATGGTTTGTGGATTAGGGTTTAGGGTTTAGGCTTTGGGGTATAGGGTTTAGGGTTTATGGTTTAGGGTTTGAGATTTAGGTTTTAGGGTTTATGATTTAGGGTTTAGGTATTAGGGTTTGGGGTTTAGGGTTTAAGGTTTAGGATTTAGGGTTTAGGGTTTAGGGTTCAAGGTTTAGGGTTTAATGATTAGGGTTTAGGGTTTATGGTTTAGGGTTTAGGGTTTAGAATTTGGATTTAGGGTTTAGGGTTTAGGGTTTAGGAGTTAGGTTTAGGGTTTAGGGTTTGTGGTTTAGGGTTTGGTTTGAGGTTTAGGGTTTGGGGTTTGGGGTTTGGGGTTTAGGGTTTAGGGTATGGGGTTTGGCGTTCAGGGTTATGGTTTATGCTTTCAGGTTGAGGGTTGAGGGTTTAGTTTTTATGGTTTGAGGTTAAGGGTTTAGGGTTTAGGGATTGGGGTTTAGAGTTTAGGGTTTAGGGTTTAGGGTTTAGGATTTAGGGTTCAGGGTTTAGGGTTTAGGGTTTATGGTTTAGAATTTAGGGTTAGTGGTTTAGGGTTTAAAATTTAGGGTTTAGTGTTTGGGATTTGGGGTTTAAGTATTAGGGTTTAGGATTTAGGGTTATGGTTTAGGGTTTAGGATTTAGAATTGGGATTTAGAGTTTAGCCTTTAGAAATGGGATTCAGGGATTTAGGGTTTAGGGTTAAGGGTCTAGGGTTCATGGTTTCAGGTTTGTGGTTTGAGATTAAGGTTTAGGGTTCGGGTTGGGGTTTTAGGGTTTAGGGTTTGGGGTTGATGGTTTGTGGTTTAGGGTTGAAGGTTTTGGGTTTAGGGTTTAGGGTATGGGGTTAGGTTTAGGTTTAGGGTTTGTGGTTTAAGGTTTAGGGTTAGGGTTTACGGTTTGGGGTTTAAGGGTTAGGGTTTAGGGTTTAGGGTTTGTGGTTTAGGGTTTAGGGTTTAAGGTTTGGGGTTTAAGGTTTATGATTTAGGGTTTAAGGTTTGGGGTTGAGGGTTGAGGGTTTAGGGTTTAAGGTTTCTTGTTTAGGGTTTAGGGTTTAGGGTTTATGGTTTAGGGTTTAGGGTTTGTGTGTTAGGGTTTATGGTTTAGGCTTTATGGTTTGAGGTTTAGTGTTGAGGGTTTAGTGTTTGGGGTATAGGGTTTAGGGGCTAGGGTTTGGTGTTGAGGGTTTGTGGTTTAGGGTTTAGGGTTTAGGGTTCATGGTTTAGGGTTAGGGAGGGATTAGGGTTAGGGTTTATGGTTTAGGGTTTAGGGTTTATGGTTTAGGGTTTGGGGTTTAGGGTTTAGGGTTTAGGGTTAAGGGTTTAGGTATTAGGGTTTAGGGTTTAGGGTGTAGTGTTTAGGGTTTAGGGGTTAGGGTTTAGAGTTTATGATTTAGGGTTTTGGATTTTAGGTTTAGTGTTTAGGGTTTAGAATTAGGATTTAGGGTTTAGGGTTATGGGTTTAGAATTGGGATTTAGGGTTTTGTGATTAGGTTTTAGGGGTTAGGGGTTAGGGGTTAGGGGTTAGGGGTTAGGGTTTAGGGTTTGTTGTTTAAGGTGTATGGTTTAGGGTTTGGGGTTGGGGGTTTAGGGTTTTGGGTTTTAGGTTTTGGGTTTAGGTTTAGGGTTTAATTTTTTGGGTTTAGGGATTAGGTTTTAGGGGTTAGGGGTTAGGGTTAGGGTTTGTACTTTGAGGTTTAGTGTTTAGGATTTAGGGTTTAGGGGAATGGTTTAGAGTTTGGGATTTAGGGTTTGGGATTTAAGCTTTAGTGTTTAGGGTTTAGTATTGGGATTTAGGGTTTAGGGTTTTGGGTTTAGAATATGGATTAGGGTTTAGGGTTTAGGTTTTAGGGGTTAGGTGTTTGGGGTTAGGGTTTAGGGTTTAGGGTTTAGGGTTTGTTTTTTGAGGTTTACGGTTTAGGGTTTAGGGTTAGGGGTTTAAGGTTTCGGGTTTAGGGTTTGGGGTTGAGGGTTTGTGGTTTAGGGTTTAGGGTTTAGGGTTCAGGGTGTGTGGTTTAGGGTTTAGTGTTAGAGTTTAGTGGTTAGGGTTTATGGTTTATGGTTTAGGTTTTATGGTTTAGGGTTTAGGGTTTGTGGTTTGAGGTTTATGGTTTAAGGTTTAGGGTTTGGTGTTTAGGGTTAAGGGTTTAGGATTTGGGGTTAAGGGTTTTGGGTTTAGGGTTTGGAGTTTAGGGTTTATGGGTTGGGGTTTAGGGTTTAGGTTTAATGTGAGGGGTATGGTTTAGGTTTTATGGTTTAAGGTTTAGGGTTTAGGGTTTGGGGATTGTGGTTTAGAGTTGAGGGTTTAGGGGTTAGGATTTAGGGTTTAGTGTGTAGGGTTTAGGGTTTAAAATTAGGATTTAGGGTTTAGGGTTTAGGATTTAGAATTGGGATTTAGGGTTTGGGGTTGGGGTTTTAGGGTTTAGGGTTTAGGGGTGAGGCTTTATGGTTTAAGGTTTAAAGTTTTGGGTTTAGGGTGTGGGATTTAGGGTTTAGGGTTTAGGGGTTAGGGTTTATGGTTTAGGGTTTAGGGTTCATGGTTTAGGGTTTAGGGGTTAGGGTTTATGGTTTAGGGTTTAGGGTTCATGGTTTAGTGTTTAGGGTTTATGGTTGAGGGTTTGGGTTTTGGGGTTTAGAGTTTATGGTTAAGGGTTTAGGGTTTAGGGTTTAGAGTTTAGAGTTTTTCATTTAGGGTTTGGGATTTAGGGTTTAGTGTTTAGGGTTTAGGGTGTGGGGTTTAGGGTTTAAGGTTTAGTGTTTAGTGTTTCGGGGTTTTGGTTTGTGGTTGTGGGTTTAGGGTTTAGGGGTTAGGGGTTAGGGTTGAGGGTTGAGGGTTTAGGGTTTGTGGTTTAACATTTAGGTTTTATGGTTTGTGGCTTAGGGTTTAGGGTTTAGGCTTTGGGGTATAGGGTTTAGGGTTTATGGTTTAGGGTTTGAGATTTAGGTTTCAGGGTTTACGGTTTAGGGTTTAGGTATTAGGGTTTGGGGTTTAGGGTTTAAGGTTTAGGATTTAGGGTTTAGGGTTTAGGGTTCAAGGTTTATGGTTTAATGATTAGGGTTTAGCGTTTAGGCTTTATGGTTTAGGGTTTAGGGTTTAGAATTGGGATTTAGGGTTTAGGGTTTAGGATTTAGGAGTTAGGTTTAGGGTTTATGGTTATAGTTTAGGGTTTGGTTTGAGGTTTAGGGTTTAGGGTTTGGGGTTTGGGGTTTAGGGTTTAGGGTATAGGGTTTGGGGTTCAGGGTTTATGGTTTATGCTTTCAGGTTGAGGGTTGAGGGTTTGTGGTTTAGGGTTTAGGTTTTATGGTTTGAGGTTTAGGGTTTAGGGTTTAGGGTTGGGGTTTAGAGTTTAGGGTTTAGGGTTTAGGGTTTAGGGTTTAGGATTTAGGGTTTAGGGTTTATGGTTTAGAATTTAGGGTTAATGGTTTAGGGTTTAAAATTTAGGGTTTAGTGTTTGAGGTTTAGGGTTTAGTGTTTAGGGTTTAGGGTTTGGGATTTGGGGTTTAAGTGTTAGGGTTTAGGATTTAGGGTTGTGGTTTAGGGTTTAGGGTTTAGAATTGGGATTTAGAGTTTAGCGTTTAGGGTTTAGAATTGGGATTCAGGGTTAAGGGTCTAGGGTTCATGGTTTAGGGTTTATGGTTTGAGTTTAAGGTTTAGGGTTCGGGGTGGGGGTTTTAGGATTTAGGGGTTGGGGTTGATGGTTTGTGGTTTAGGGTTGAAGGTTTAGGGTTTAGGGTTTAGGGTGTGGGGTTTAGGGTTTAGGATTTATGGTTTAAGGTTTAGGGTTACGGTTTAGGGTTTAGTGTTTAAGGGTTAGGGTTTAGGGTTAAGGGTTTAGGGTTTAGGGTTTAGGGTTTGGGGTTTAAGGTTTATGATTTAGGGTTTAAGGTTTGGGGTTGAGGGTTTAGGGTTTAGGGTTTAAGGTTTCTGGTTTAGGGTTTAGGGTTTAGGGTTTATGTGTTAGGGTTTTGGGGTTTAGGCTTTATGGTTTTGATAAGTCTTGAAAAGACTTAATTATTTCACCTATTTATTTAACATTATTCAGTAATTATTGGTTAGTTTGTTAGTATTATTTAATAATTTGATAACAATTCGTATTTTAGTTATGAATTTCAAAAGTACTTCATTTATGTAAGAAAACGATTGAAAATATTAATTAGTGATAAGTGTTTTATAACACAATATTTTTATTTTTAGTTTATTTTATTTCTAGTTATTTATTTTTATTTTTATTTTCAAAGATCACCCTTGATCTTGGTCTGTTATGGAATTCTTAACAGGTGCTACTGACCTTTATTGTTGTATTTGTGGTGATTCAGGACATGCTGCTATAAATTGCTATTTTGCAATATCCTTAAACCACCATGAACAAAAATTTCATCAGTTGGATGCTATTGGGAATTATAACCATAGCAGTGATTTTAGAAGCTTACCAGTATTCCAAAACTATCCTCCACAAAAATCCAAACTTGAAATACTGATGGAAAATTTTGTAAGCACCCAAGAAAAACGAAATGAAGAGTTCTCAAATGCCATAAAAACCTTAGCTTCAAAGGTGGACTCTCTGGCCACCCATAACAAAATTTTGGAAAATCAAATTGTCCAACAGACCTCTTTTTCTATAAGAACACCAGAAACATTTCCTGTAAAACCTGAGGTAGGACCATCTAACCACACCATGGACATCACTCTTAGGAGTGATACTCATTATGATGATCCGGTTGGCATAACTAAAGAAGAAGCTAAGGAAGAGAAGAAATTTGATGAGTCTCTATCTCATCCGATAATTGAGGAGAGCAGTACACTGATCCAAAAGAAGGTACTGCCCAAGCTTCAGAATTCAGGTATTCTTATCTACCACCCCAAACCAAGGTATTCAGAATTCAGGTATTCTAGAGGTTATTCCTATCAAGGTAGGAAAATTTTACATACCTCTTAACTTTGTTATGCTTGAAATAGATTTTATTGACAAAGTGGTAAAGAAAGAGGCAATCCAAAACCTCCCTCTTGATCCACTTAAATCTGTTTTATCTTATGACTTTTCAGGCATTTCAAAAATACACTTCTGTGATTTTTTGGCTAAAAGAGAACTGATCCCTAAGGTAGAATTCAGACCATTAAAACCTGTGTTCAGGTATGAATTGTATAGCTGAAGTTGGTTCAGAAAAGTCTGGCTGAAGACTTAAAACTTAGCACTTGTGGGGAGGTAACCCCATGTCTTTAATATAAAAAAAACAAAAAAACAAAAAAAAAACAAAAAAAAACAAAAAAAAAATATTTCAACTATGTCAGATGCTGGTTTGGGGTTACTCCAGGTAAGTTTTCTTATCTTTTTATCATCCATTTTAACATTGAGGACAATGTCAAATTCTGGTTTGGGGTGGTAGATAAGAAAACTTAACTGTTTTGTTTGCTTTGTATGATTGTTATATTTATGCATGTGTGTTTTCCTTATTTTGTTTGTAATCTTGTAAATTACCATGATTGCATGATAAATTTACTTTGAACACAAGGCTAAAGTATCTAAGGACCCCAAAATTTTGAGTAAAATTTTCAAAATTTAATTGTTTAAATGCCAAATAAATGCTTAAATGAACCTTATGTGATTAAAATTTTCTTTGAAAAGACTTTCCATGGTTAGACTTGAGCCAAAATGGGTTATTTATCAAACAAATTTTCAAAACCCATATTTTTTTGATTGAGTGAATCTCATAGTCATTAATATTCTAGAACTTGTTTTTCAACCGATTCAAAATGGTTTTTGATTATATGTCTTAGGATGAAAAAGGCACAATTAGGTCTTATTCTTAAGCCTCAGAATTTTGTATAATTTGACCCCTAGTTGCCCCTTTTGAACCTAAAAGCGAAAATTTTTCCTTGAAACCTTTCATTGACTAATATTCTCTTAAATGGTGAAAAAGTTGGAAATTTAGTGGAGCAAAGAAATAAAAAGGACTTAAGAAAAATATGGTATTGGATGCAAAGAAAAGCAAGAAAAATAAAAAGAAAATCAAAAGGATGATATTGAATGAATTCTAAAAAGTCCATAAAAGTTCAAAAATTTGCTCTGTTAAATTTATAATGGTGATTTGAATCATTCATGACTCTTAAAGCCCTTTTGTATTCCATTTTTCTTGAAATTCCTACCTTAACAACCCAAGGCCACATTACAACCTTTGAAAGACCTTTAGACTTTGACATATTTTCTATCTAAACTGTGGAGTTTCTGGTTTATTAACAAGCTTATGGTAATATTTTTTGACTATGATGATCTGAGTGATACACAAACCATGAAACACTTTGAGTGAAAATTGAGAGAAGAGTATCCTCTGTCTTGATAATGAAAATTGATTCACATAAGAAAATTAATATTGGCATTTGAATAAATCTTTTTCTCTGTTTTGGATTCCTTAGTTTATTAAGCTTAGTGTTTTCTGTATTTTATCTTGTGAATATGGTGATTGCTTGAGGACAAGCAATGCTTTGGTTTGGGGTATTTTGATAAGTGTTTTATAACACAATAAATTAGATTTAGTTTACTTAGGATTTTAATCATTATGCACTGTATTTCCTTTATTTATTGTGATTTTTGCTTTCTTTCCACTGTATTCTACTCGGGTACTTTTATTTTGCAGAAATTAATAGATTTGGAATTATTGATGATCCATTTTAAGAATGAATGAATATAAATGGAAAATGGATTCAAGAACCCAAAAAGATGATCAAAGTGCCAAAGGATGAAAGCAATCAAGAACCATGAGCTATACTGTCCAAAATGCCTCAAAAATGCAAGAAAACACTTCCAGGAAAGGGTAGGAATTGATTCACCCTTACAGGAATCGATTCCCATGTGAAACATAAGCCAGGAATCGATTCAAGGCTGTTGGGAATCGATTCATAGGGCTGGGAATCGATTCCCCCCTTATAGGAATCGATTCATTGAGGATTAAAAGGGCAGGAATCGATTCATGAAGGCCAGGAATCGATTCATCATGCTGGGAATCGATTCCCACCTTTAGGAATCGATTCACACGCTGTTTTGAAGGCAAAAATCAACTGGAGAAATCGATTCATCAGTGAAATCATGCGCCGAATTATTGGAAACAACAAAAATACGCAAATTGAAGACAACTGGAACAGCTGGAAATCACATGCACCGAAAGTTTCTAACTTGCAACGCGTTTTCTTAGCTGGCTTCCTCTCTTCCTTCGCCTATAAAAGGAGAAGCAATCCAAGCAGAGAAGGGCATCCAGTTCTCATTCATTCACTTTGTTCCTTTCTTTTCTTTTCCTTCGTTTTCTTCTCTGTTTCGTTTCTTTCTCTTTTTATTTTCTTTTTCTTTCTTTTATTTTGTGTAAGAGTTGTGAGGATTATAAAATTGATGTGTTCCAATTTGTAATTGGTGGAGGAATATTGCAACAAGGAAATACAGTGGTAAATTATTCTGAGCTTTTGGAGAAACCCGTAAGTCTTTATTTTTAACCATGTCTTGTATGTTTTATTTTTCCATTATTTATATGAATTTGAATTATTTCATGAGTAGCTAAATTAATTATCTTGGGATGAAAAAGGGGTATGATAATATTTTATGATAATGTTATTTTGACTTTGAATTAAATAAATTTCTGTTTTCCATTTAGTTCAATTATGCTTAATGCTTTTAGTAATTCCTAACAAGAACCTAAATGTTAAAACAGTATACTTACGGGTATATTAGTAAGTTTAGGTAATAAATAGAATCGAGAGATTTATTTTTACCAGAAAGCTTTGAACTAAACCTAAGATTTTTGAAATGCTTTTTTGTGACCTCGGTAAAACCGTGAAAGTAATCAAAATTCTTTTGAGGAAATAAAAGGGATTTTCATAAAACGATAATGGGCCTTTCTGAGGATTAAGCAGCGCTTTCCATAGGTTAGGTACATTAATAGGATTCCGAGAGGAACATATTAATTAGCTTTTGGAAAATTCGCCTTGGAAAACTTAATTCGATTCTTATTTATGAAAAGTTAAAATTCATTAAACATAAAATAGAGTCTTAATCCCCCGAAATCCCAAGATATTCTCAACTCTGATTTTTTAAGTGTCAAGTAAATTTTATTTTATTTATATTCTATGCAACTTTAATTTGTGCTTTATTTTATAAAAACCTTAAAAATTAATTGTGTGGATAATTAAATTTCAATATGCTGGTACTTTGAACACAGTCCCTGTGGAGAACGATAATCTTTTATATTACGCGACATAACCCGTGCGCTTGCGGGCCCTGTCAAGTTTTTGGCGCCGTTGCCGGGGACTGTTGTCCCTCAAATATCGGCAATATTGAAATTCGATTAGATCATACTTGTTAATATTTTTATTTTTAGTTTATTTTATTTCTAGTTATTTATTTTTATTTTTATTTTCAAAGATCACCCTTGATCTTGGTCTGTTATGGAATTCTTAACAGGTGCTACTGACCTTTATTGTTGTATTTGTGGTGATTCAGGACATGCTGCTATAAATTGCTATTTTGCAATATCCTTAAACCACCATGAACAAAAATTTCATCAGTTGGATGCTATTGGGAATTATAACCATAGCAGTGATTTTAGAAGCTTACCAGTATTCCAAAACTATCCTCCACAAAAATCCAAACTTGAAATACTGATGGAAAATTTTGTAAGCACCCAAGAAAAACGAAATGAAGAGTTCTCAAATGCCATAAAAACCTTAGCTTCAAAGGTGGACTCTCTGGCCACCCATAACAAAATTTTGGAAAATCAAATTGTCCAACAGACCTCTTTTTCTATAAGAACACCAGAAACATTTCCTGTAAAACCTGAGGTAGGACCATCTAACCACACCATGGACATCACTCTTAGGAGTGATACTCATTATGATGATCCGGTTGGCATAACTAAAGAAGAAGCTAAGGAAGAGAAGAAATTTGATGAGTCTCTATCTCATCCGATAATTGAGGAGAGCAGTACACTGATCCAAAAGAAGGTACTGCCCAAGCTTCAGAATTCAGGTATTCTTATCTACCACCCCAAACCAAGGTATTCAGAATTCAGGTATTCTAGAGGTTATTCCTATCAAGGTAGGAAAATTTTACATACCTCTTAACTTTGTTATGCTTGAAATAGATTTTATTGACAAAGTGGTAAAGAAAGAGGCAATCCAAAACCTCCCTCTTGATCCACTTAAATCTGTTTTATCTTATGACTTTTCAGGCATTTCAAAAATACACTTCTGTGATTTTTTGGCTAAAAGAGAACTGATCCCTAAGGTAGAATTCAGACCATTAAAACCTGTGTTCAGGTATGAATTGTATAGCTGAAGTTGGTTCAGAAAAGTCTGGCTGAAGACTTAAAACTTAGCACTTGTGGGGAGGTAACCCCATGTCTTTAATATAAAAAAAACAAAAAAACAAAAAAAAAACAAAAAAAAAATATTTCAACTATGTCAGATGCTGGTTTGGGGTTACTCCAGGTAAGTTTTCTTATCTTTTTATCATCCATTTTAACATTGAGGACAATGTCAAATTCTGGTTTGGGGTGGTAGATAAGAAAACTTAACTGTTTTGTTTGCTTTGTATGATTGTTATATTTATGCATGTGTGTTTTCCTTATTTTGTTTGTAATCTTGTAAATTACCATGATTGCATGATAAATTTACTTTGAACACAAGGCTAAAGTATCTAAGGACCCCAAAATTTTGAGTAAAATTTTCAAAATTTAATTGTTTAAATGCCAAATAAATGCTTAAATGAACCTTTTGTGATTAAAATTTTCTTTGAAAAGACTTTCCATGGTTAGACTTGAGCCAAAATGGGTTATTTATCAAACAAATTTTCAAAACCCATATTTTTTTGATTGAGTGAATCTCATAGTCATTAATATTCTAGAACTTGTTTTTCAACCGATTCAAAATGGTTTTTGATTATATGTCTTAGGATGAAAAAGGCACAATTAGGTCTTATTCTTAAGCCTCAGAATTTTGTATAATTTGACCCCTAGTTGCCCCTTTTGAACCTAAAAGCGAAAATTTTTCCTTGAAACCTTTCATTGACTAATATTCTCTTAAATGGTGAAAAAGTTGGAAATTTAGTGGAGCAAAGAAATAAAAAGGACTTAAGAAAAATATGGTATTGGATGCAAAGAAAAGCAAGAAAAATAAAAAGAAAATCAAAAGGATGATATTGAATGAATTCTAAAAAGTCCATAAAAGTTCAAAAATTTGCTCTGTTAAATTTATAATGGTGATTTGAATCATTCATGACTCTTAAAGCCCTTTTGTATTCCATTTTTCTTGAAATTCCTACCTTAACAACCCAAGGCCACATTACAACCTTTGAAAGACCTTTAGACTTTGACATATTTTCTATCTAAACTGTGGAGTTTCTGGTTTATTAACAAGCTTATGGTAATATTTTTTGACTATGATGATCTGAGTGATACACAAACCATGAAACACTTTGAGTGAAAATTGAGAGAAGAGTATCCTCTGTCTTGATAATGAAAATTGATTCACATAAGAAAATTAATATTGGCATTTGAATAAATCTTTTTCTCTGTTTTGGATTCCTTAGTTTATTAAGCTTAGTGTTTTCTGTATTTTATCTTGTGAATATGGTGATTGCTTGAGGACAAGCAATGCTTTGGTTTGGGGTATTTTGATAAGTGTTTTATAACACAATAAATTAGATTTAGTTTACTTAGGATTTTAATCATTATGCACTGTATTTCCTTTATTTATTGTGATTTTTGCTTTCTTTCCACTGTATTCTACTCGGGTACTTTTATTTTGCAGAAATTAATAGATTTGGAATTATTGATGATCCATTTTAAGAATGAATGAATATAAATGGAAAATGGATTCAAGAACCCAAAAAGATGATCAAAGTGCCAAAGGATGAAAGCAATCAAGAACCATGAGCTATACTGTCCAAAATGCCTCAAAAATGCAAGAAAACACTTCCAGGAAAGGGTAGGAATCGATTCACCCTTACAGGAATCGATTCCCATGTGAAACATAAGCCAGGAATCGATTCAAGGCTGTTGGGAATCGATTCATAGGGCTGGGAATCGATTCCCCCCTTATAGGAATCGATTCATTGAGGATTAAAAGGGCAGGAATCGATTCATGAAGGCCAGGAATCGATTCATCATGCTGGGAATCGATTCCCACCTTTAGGAATCGATTCACACGCTGTTTTGAAGGCAAAAATCAACTGGAGAAATCGATTCATCAGTGAAATCATGCGCCGAATTATTGGAAACAACAAAAATACGCAAATTGAAGACAACTGGAACAGCTGGAAATCACATGCACCGAAAGTTTCTAACTTGCAACGCGTTTTCTTAGCTGGCTTCCTCTCTTCCTTCGCCTATAAAAGGAGAAGCAATCCAAGCAGAGAAGGGCATCCAGTTCTCATTCATTCACTTTGTTCCTTTCTTTTCTTTTCCTTCGTTTTCTTCTCTGTTTCGTTTCTTTCTCTTTTTATTTTCTTTTTCTTTCTTTTATTTTGTGTAAGAGTTGTGAGGATTATAAAATTGATGTGTTCCAATTTGTAATTGGTGGAGGAATATTGCAACAAGGAAATACAGTGGTAAATTATTCTGAGCTTTTGGAGAAACCCGTAAGTCTTTATTTTTTACCATGTCTTGTATGTTTTATTTTTCCATTATTTATATGAATTTGAATTATTTCATGAGTAGCTAAATTAATTATCTTGGGATGAAAAGGGGGTATGATAATATTTTATGATAATGTTATTTTGACTTTGAATTAAATAAATTTTTATTTTCCATTTAGTTCAATTATGCTTAATGCTTTTAGTAATTCCTAACAAGAACCTAAATGTTAAAACTGTATACTTACGGGTATATTAGTAAGTTTAGGTAATAAATAGAATCGAGAGATTTATTTTTACCAGAAAGCTTTGAACTAAACCTAAGATTTTTGAAATGCTTTTTTGTGACCTCGGTAAAACCGTGAAAGTAATCAAAATTCTTTTGAGGAAATAAAAGGGATTTTCATAAAACGATAATGGGCCTTTCTGAGGATTAAGCAGCGCTTTCCATAGGTTAGGTACATTAATAGGATTCCGAGAGGAACATATTAATTAGCTTTTGGAAAATTCGCCTTGGAAAACTTAATTCGATTCTTATTTATGAAAAGTTAAAATTCATTAAACATAAAATAGAGTCTTAATCCCCCGAAATCCCAAGATATTCTCAACTCTGATTTTTTAAGTGTCAAGTAAATTTTATTTTATTTATATTCTATGCAACTTTAATTTGTGCTTTATTTTATAAAAACCTTAAAAATTAATTGTGTGGATAATTAAATTTCAATATGCTGGTACTTTGAACACAGTCCCTGTGGAGAACGATAATCTTTTATATTACGCGACATAACCCGTGCGCTTGCGGGCCCTGTCAAGTTTTTGGCGCCGTTGCCGGGGACTGTTGTCCCTCAAATATCGGCAATATTGAAATTCGATTAGATCATACTTGTTAATATTTTTATTTTTAGTTTATTTTATTTCTAGTTATTTATTTTTATTTTTATTTTCAAAGATCACCCTTGATCTTGGTCTGTTATGGAATTCTTAACAGGTGCTACTGACCTTTATTGTTGTATTTGTGGTGATTCAGGACATGCTGCTATAAATTGCTATTTTGCAATATCCTTAAACCACCATGAACAAAAATTTCATCAGTTGGATGCTATTGGGAATTATAACCATAGCAGTGATTTTAGAAGCTTACCAGTATTCCAAAACTATCCTCCACAAAAATCCAAACTTGAAATACTGATGGAAAATTTTGTAAGCACCCAAGAAAAACGAAATGAAGAGTTCTCAAATGCCATAAAAACCTTAGCTTCAAAGGTGGACTCTCTGGCCACCCATAACAAAATTTTGGAAAATCAAATTGTCCAACAGACCTCTTTTTCTATAAGAACACCAGAAACATTTCCTGTAAAACCTGAGGTAGGACCATCTAACCACACCATGGACATCACTCTTAGGAGTGATACTCATTATGATGATCCGGTTGGCATAACTAAAGAAGAAGCTAAGGAAGAGAAGAAATTTGATGAGTCTCTATCTCATCCGATAATTGAGGAGAGCAGTACACTAATCCAAAAGAAGGTACTGCCCAAGCTTCAGAATTCAGGTATTCTTATCTACCACCCCAAACCAAGGTATTCAGAATTCAGGTATTCTAGAGGTTATTCCTATCAAGGTAGGAAAATTTTACATACCTCTTAACTTTGTTATGCTTGAAATAGATTTTATTGACAAAGTGGTAAAGAAAGAGGCAATCCAAAACCTCCCTCTTGATCCACTTGAATCTGTTTTATCTTATGACTTTTCAGGCATTTCAAAAATACACTTCTGTGATTTTTTGGCTAAAAGAGAACTGATCCCTAAGGTAGAATTCAGACCATTAAAACCTGTGTTCAGGTATGAATTGTATAGCTGAAGTTGGTTTAGAAAAGTCTGGCTGAAGACTTAAAACTTAGCACTTGTGGGGAGGTAACCCCATGTCTTTAATATAAAAAAAACAAAAAAACAAAAAAAAACAAAAAAAAAACAAAAAAAAAATATTTCAACTATGTCAGATGCTGGTTTGGGGTTACTCCAGGTAAGTTTTCTTATCTTTTTATCATCCATTTTAACATTGAGGACAATGTCAAATTCTAGTTTGGGGTGGTAGATAAGAAAACTTAACTGTTTTGTTTGCTTTGTATGATTGTTATATTTATGCATGTGTGTTTTCCTTATTTTGTTTGTAATCTTGTAAATTACCATGATTGCATGATAAATTTACTTTGAACACAAGGCTAAAGTATCTAAGGACCCCAAAATTTTGAGTAAAATTTTCAAAATTTAATTGTTTAAATGCCAAATAAATGCTTAAATGAACCTTATGTGATTAAAATTTTCTTTGAAAAGACTTTCCATGGTTAGACTTGAGCCAAAATGGGTTATTTATCAAACAAATTTTCAAAACCCATATTTTTTTGATTGAGTGAATCTCATAGTCATTAATATTCTAGAACTTGTTTTTCAACCGATTCAAAATGGTTTTTGATTATATGTCTTAGGATGAAAAAGGCACAATTAGGTCTTATTCTTAAGCCTCAGAATTTTGTATAATTTGACCCCTAGTTGCCCCTTTTGAACCTAAAAGCGAAAATTTTTCCTTGAAACCTTTCATTGACTAATATTCTCTTAAATGGTGAAAAAGTTGGAAATTTAGTGGAGCAAAGAAATAAAAAGGACTTAAGAAAAATATGGTATTGGATGCAAAGAAAAGCAAGAAAAATAAAAAGAAAATTGAAGACAACAAAAATACGCAAATTGAAGACAACTGGAACAGCTGGAAATCACATGCATCGAAAGTTTCCAACTTGCAACGCGTTTTCTTAGCTGGCTTCCTCCCTTCCTTCGCCTATAAAAGGAGAAGCAATCCAAGCAGAGAAGGGCATCCAGTTCTCATTCATTCACTTTGTTCCTTTCTTTTCTTTTCCTTCGTTTTCTTCTCTGTTTCGTTTCTTTCTCTTTTTATTTTCTTTTTCTTTCTTTTATTTTGTGTAAGAGTTGTGAGGATTATAAAATTGATGTGTTCCAATTTGTAATTGGTGGAGGAATATTGCAACAAGGAAATACAGTGGTAAATTATTCTGAGCTTTTGGAGAAACCCGTAAGTCTTTATTTTTTACCATGTCTTGTATGTTTTATTTTTCCATTATTTATATGAATTTGAATTATTTCATGAGTAGCTAAATTAATTATCTTGGGATGAAAAGGGGGTATGATAATATTTTATGATAATGTTATTTTGACTTTGAATTAAATAAATTTTTATTTTCCATTTAGTTCAATTATGCTTAATGCTTTTAGTAATTCCTAACAAGAACCTAAATGTTAAAACTGTATACTTACGGGTATATTAGTAAGTTTAGGTAATAAATAGAATCGAGAGATTTATTTTTACCAGAAAGCTTTGAACTAAACCTAAGATTTTTGAAATGCTTTTTTGTGACCTCGGTAAAACCGTGAAAGTAATCAAAATTCTTTTGAGGAAATAAAAGGGATTTTCATAAAACGATAATGGGCCTTTCTGAGGATTAAGCAGCGCTTTCCATAGGTTAGGTACATTAATAGGATTCCGAGAGGAACATATTAATTAGCTTTTGGAAAATTCGCCTTGGAAAACTTAATTCGATTCTTATTTATGAAAAGTTAAAATTCATTAAACATAAAATAGAGTCTTAATCCCCCGAAATCCCAAGATATTCTCAACTCTGATTTTTTAAGTGTCAAGTAAATTTTATTTTATTTATATTCTATGCAACTTTAATTTGTGCTTTATTTTATAAAAACCTTAAAAATTAATTGTGTGGATAATTAAATTTCAATATGCTGGTACTTTGAACACAGTCCCTGTGGAGAACGATAATCTTTTATATTACGCGACATAACCCGTGCGCTTGCGGACCCTGTCAATTAGTTAAGGAATTTTGAAGTGTTTATAAATTCACTAAGCAGCCAGCGTATAAATGCTAGGCAATTAGCTGTTTAATAGTGCAGGAATAGGGCGTACTCGAGAAAAGAAGACAAATCGGAGTGAAAATTACAAAAAGCCGAGCAAGAATTTACAGAGCCGAGTGAGAATTCGTAAATCCGACTGAAGGAAGTTCACAAGACCGACTGGGCGAGACTTCAAAGGGTTGACCGAAAAGAATTAACGAAAAGCTGACTGCAAAGATTTCCAAGATACTGACTCCAAAAGAGAACAAGGAACCGATTGAAAATAAAAGGAAAAACCCGAGCGTCCATTTCAGAAATGCTGATTGAAAAGATAATTCGCTTAAGTGATAGTTTAGTTCGCTCGGGCGAGGGTCAAAGTTCGCTCAAGCAAAGCAAGCCTACGCTCAAGCGTGACCTCAAAACATCACCTTTCGCCTAAGCTACTCTATCACGCCTGAGCGAGAAAGCCATTCTGCATTACATATTTTCAATTCGCCCGAGCTCGCCCAAGCGAGAGTTAATCAGCTGAAGCGAAAACCCAGCAGCTGAAACAAAAAAGTAGTAACTTAAACCCTGTTTCTTCCCTCCAACAACATACACCTGGTGCAGTACTGTTTCCGCTTCCATTGCCTTCTTCTCCACTGCTGCAACCTTAGTAACTTAAGTAGTGAACTGTCAATTAGCTGGTGCTGCGCTATAAATTAGCTAAGGCTGAGCTGGATCCTGTTAAGAGCTGAGCTGTAATTAGTTGGTTACTCTGTAAACTGTGTAACTAGTAGTTTAGTCGTTAACTTAAGCTTTCTAAGTTATTAGTAAAAGTTAGTTAAGTTAGGTAGAAACATATATATAGGTTGAACATATTATGTAAAAAGAGGACACACGCATACACAGATACAAAAAAATAACAGAACGGAGAACATTCATTACACACTTCGAACATCTCACTACACATCTTTCTCTCTCTAATCCTCTCCTCCATGACGTTCCACAATCCTTCGATGGAACCGAAGTCAATGGAGTTCTAAATCCCTAAGGCTGGGATTGCGAAGGTTAGTAATGGAGTCTTGAAGCTGTGAGCAAGTAGATCGACTTCTAAGATCCTGAGGCAAACAAGCTGAAGAGTGGAGCAGAATCGCTGGGTTGACAAATCCAGAATTGATGAAGAACTTCACCAGTGAGGAATCATGGCTGAAGCTTAGGTAACTTCCAGCTTTCTAACTAGTTCAGGCCTAATCAATTTAGGTGAATAGTTAGAGTTCAACCTCCAATTTCGCATTAGATTCTTAGGTTAATCGAGCACTTTAGGAATTAAGGTTTATTGCTTAAGGATTAGTGTTTTTCACCTAAGGAATTAGGGAATAACCACAAGCGGATTGTCCTCTAGATTGTGAAGTTCGATTATACTTAATTGCTTGTTTCTTGAGGAAATTGTGAGCCGAAGCAATCCTGACCTGCTTTCTTTTAATCACTTTTCATATTCATCTTAACTCTATTTTTGAAAATACCAAAAACAACTAGAAAACATTAAAATCATAAAAACCGAAAGAACTACCTATATTTCATGTTGGTTCAGCTTGTACTAGTCCTAGATTGAGGTACTTACCACAATCCCTGTGGGACGATCAAATACACTACAATTTTAACGACTGGTGCGCTTGCCAAAGTGTAAATCCGAGAGTCACATTTTGTTTTACTAAGATTTTCATATCAAATTAATGACTCGGGATTTTAGCATCAAGTTAATGGCGCCATTGCCAGGGATTGTTGAGTAATATCAATAATCCTTGGACCGGTACTAGACTGAACCATTTTACTTTTGTTTGCATTTAATACGTAGTTTCAATTTTGTTTTTAGTAAAAGTAGTTTGTCAATTTCGTATAGATTTAGTCGTAGCTGTGAATTGTTCTTTTGTTTGACATTTGTTGTATGCAGTCAAGGAGCAGAGGAGAACCTTTCTTCTTTGATCCTGACATAGACTTGTTAGAACATAGATTAAGAAAAGAGAAAAAGCAAAAAGAAGAAAAAGAAATGGAACAGAGGAGAGTTACACTAGGTGACTACTCCAGGCCGACTGAAGAAAGATCGCAATCTAGCATCCTTAGGCCACCAATTTCAGCAAATAATTTCAAACTAAAACCAGCTTTACTACAGTTGGTAAGAAATGAACAGTTCGGAGGAAGTGAGGTTGAGGATCCAAATTTGCATCTAGCAACCTTCCTCCAAATCTTTGACACGGTAAAAATGAATGGAGTCCCTAACGAGGCAATCCGACTGAGATTGTTTCCGTTTTCAGTGAGGGACCGAGCAAAAGCCTGGTTGCAGAGTCAACCGAGAGGCAGTATTTCAACTTGGGAGGACTTGCAACGAAAATTCTTGATTAAATATTTTCCTCCCTCTAAATATGCAAAGTTACGCAATGAAATTATATGTTTCCAACAAAGAGAAGGTGAGTCTTTGATAGAAGCATGGGATCGGTATAAAGAAAGTTTGAGGAGATGTCCTCATCATTACATTTCTGATGTGCAACAGGTGACTATTTTCTATAATGGTGTCAGGCCAGCTACCAGGGTCCTGATTGATGCCTCAGCTGGAGGTTCATTAACAACAAAAACTATAGAAGAAGCCATAGAGCTGATTGACGTTATGGCTTCTAATGAATGCTTGATTAGTGAGAGAAGCCAAGTCCCTAAGAGAGGGATATTAGAATTAGAAGCACAAGATGCTTATCTGGCTCAGAGTAAACTGATGACTCAGGCTTTGGAGAAACTAAGCATATAAATTTCAAAACTCTAAAAGCCGAGTCAAGTTTCTATGATCAGTTGTGACTTTTGTGGTGGAGATCATGAGAATGGATTGTGTGATCCAAATGTGCCTTCCGAGCAAGTGAAGTATATGGGGGATCAACAGTATCAAAGGAATTATCCTTCTAATTCCTTTAATCCTAATTACAGGAATCACCCCAATTTTTCCTGGCAGCAAGGTCCACATCTGAATCAGAACATCCCACCAAGTCAACCCACAAATAGACCACAACAACCTTCTCACCCCCCTGTCAAAGAAAAATCTAAACTTGAGAATGTACTTTCTCATTTTATCCAGGCCACTCAGGCCAGTTTTAAGAATCAGGAAGCGTCCATCAAAAATCTAGAAAATCAAGTCGGACAGCTTTCTAAACAATTAGCAGAGAGGCAAGTAGGTAATTTCCCTGGAGATACCGAGGTAAATCCAAGGGAACATTGCAAGGCCATAATTACTAGGAGTGGAAAAATTATTTCTCCATCTCCGAGTCAGGAAATAAGTTCAGAAAAAGAAAAAGGAAAAGAACTAATACAAGAAACCGAGCAGGATAATAATAAAGTAGAAAATAAAAATGAAACAGAAAAAGAAAAAGAAAATAAAGTCCATCAAAAGAAGAAGAAAAAGGTTGATCTGATTTTGGAGGAAGCTTACTCCTGAAAAACTGAGGAATGCTCCATTTCCACACAGGTTTAAAAAATAAATAGAGGAGCAGAAGTTTGCTAGGTTCCTAAAGGTTTTCAAGAAACTTCACATCAATATCCCTTTTACCGAGGCATTGCAGGAGATGCCTTCTTATGCAAAATTTTTGAAAGAATTATTATCTAAGAAGAGGAAGCTTAAGGGGGATGAAATGATTAATCTCACTCAAGAGTATAGTGCAATCATTCAAAAGAAACTTCCCCAAAAGCTAGAGGATCCTGGATCTTTTACAATACCGTGTGCAATTGGGGATATTCATGTAGGAAGTGCTCTTTGTGATCTAGGAGCCAGTATAAACCTGATGCCTCTATCTTTGATGAAAAACTGGGAGTTAATGACTTGCAACCGACTCGCATGTCCTTGCAGTTGGCTGACAGGTCCATTAAATATCCCCAAGGGATGCTGGAAGACTTGTTAGTGAAAGTAGATATATTTATCTTTCCAGCAGACTTCATAGTGTTGGATATGGAAGCTGACCGAGAGATCCCTTTAATCTTAGGTAGACCCTTCCTAGCTACTGGCAGAGCATTAATTGGTGTAGAAAAAGGTGAACTCATGTTGAGAGTTTAGGAGGAGCAGGTAACATTCAATGTCTTCAATTCCATGAAACATCCGACTGAAAGGATGGATTGTTTAATGGTTGAAAAGATTAAAAGCTACCATACTCTAATGCTTTTAAGAACTGAGGAAGAGGCTCTACGAACTTTTTTTGAGGATGACTTTGACTCCGAGACTGAGGAGTTAAATGACTCAGAAATATTGAGCCTACTGGAAGTATTAGAAGTAGGTGATTTTGAAAAAGAAAAGAAAAATAATTTGAAAAGTGCTGAAGTTGAGAAAGGAAAGGAATTTTCTGAAGAAAAATGTGATTTAAAACCTTTACCTTCTCATCTGAAATATGTTTTCCTGAGAGAAAACGACACTCATCCTGTCATTATTAATGCCGACTTAAAAGAAGAGGATGTGAATAAACTAATTGGGGTATTAAAGGCTCATGAATCTGCGATTGGCTGGAATATTTCTGACTTGAAGGGAATCAGTCCATCATTTTGTATGCATAAAATTCTGATGGAGGATGACTATTCCCCTGTAGTACAGCCACAACGCAGACTGAACCCCATTATGAAGGAAGCGGTAAGGAAGGAAGTGGTCAAGCTCCTAGATGCAGGAATCATTTATCCTATCTCGGATAGCACTTGGATCAGCCCGGTCCAAGTGGTGCCCAAGAAAGGAGGAATGACGACTGTAAGAAATGACCAAGGTGAAGTTATTGCCACCCGGCCCACAATAGGCTGGAGGATGTGTATTGATTACAGAAGGCTGAATGACTTCACTCGGAAAGACCATTTCCCCCTGCCATTTGTTGACCAAATGCTCGAGAGGTTATCAGGGCATGAGTACTATTGTTTTCTTGATGGGTACTCGGGTTATAACCAAATTGTGGTTGACCCAAAAGACCAAGAAAAGACTGCATTCACTTGTCCTTATGGAATTTTTACATATAGGCACATGCCGTTCGGGCTGTGCAACGCTCTAGCAACCTTTCAAAGGTGCATGCTGGCAATTTTTGGGGATATGGTGGAAAAATTCATTGAAGTGTTTATGGATGACTTCTCGGTATTTGGGAGTAATTTTGATTCATGCCTCAACAACCTATCTAAAGTGCTGGTGAGATGCCAAGAAACTAACCTCGTCCTTAATTGGGAAAAATGCCATTTTATGGTTAAGGAAGGGATAGTCCTTGGCCACAAAATCTCTGCTGAGGGCATTCAAGTGGACCGAGCCAAGATTGAAATTATTGAAAAACTTCCTCCTCCAATCAATGTGAAAGGAGTGAGAAGTTTTCTAGGATGTGCTGGCTTTTATAGAAGGTTCATTAAAGATTTTTCAAAAATAGCTAAGCCTCTGACTGACTTGTGAAAGACCATGTATTTGCGTTTAATGAAAACTGTGTCAAGGCTTTTGAAAAATTGAAACAAAGTCTGATTTCAGCTCCGATCCTTGCAGCACCTGATTGGTCTTTACTGTTTGAATTAATGTGTGATGCAAGTGACTTCGCAGTCAGAGCTGTACTGGGTCAGAAAGTAGGAAAATTGACTCATGTAATTTATTATGCTAGTAAGGTGTTGAACAAAAATCAAATACATTACACCACTACTGAAAAAGAAATGCTTGCTGTGGTGTATGCATTTGATAAATTTCATGCTTACTTGATTGGGGCCAAGGTTATTGTATATACAGACCACTCGGCAATCAAGTATTTACTAGCTAAGAAAGAGTCTAAACCGAGACTGATCAGGTGGGTTCTGTTACTCCAGGAATTTGATTTAGAAATACGAGATAAAAAGGGAGTAGAGAACTTAGTTACCGACCAACTGTCTCGTCTGGAAGGTGAGTCGGATTCTATCTTAATAAAAGAAGAATTTCCAGACGAGAAGTTGATGGCAATTATCACCGGGCCATGGTATGCTAATATGGCCAACTTTAAAAGTGCCTCGGTGGTACCTGATGGTTGGACATCCCAAATGAGAAAAAAATTCTTTTATGATAGTAAAAACTTCCTTTGGAATGATCCATTTCTGTTTAAAATAGAAGTAGATGGATTGATCAGGCGGTGTGTGCCTGAATCCGAGCAAGAAGGCTCTTGTGGCATTGCCACGACTCCTATTATGGAGGTCATCATGGTGCCTCCCGCACAGCAGCAAAAATCTTACAGAGTGGCTTTTATTGGCCAACTATCTTTCAAGATGCTAAAGAATATGTCAAAAGGTGTGATAAATGTCAAAGGAGTGGAGGTCTCTCTACTAAAGCTGGCATGCCGTTGACAAACATTCTAATTGTGGAATTATTTGACGTTTGGGGTATCGACTTTATGGGACCCTTTCCTAAGTCGTTCTCCAACGAATATATACTTGTTGCTGTAGACTATGTCTCCAAATGGGTGGAGGCAATTCCGACCAGAACCAATGATGCACAGGTGGTGCTTAGGTTCATCAAGAAGAATATTTTCTCTAGGTTTCGAGTTCCGAGAGTAATTATTAGTGATGGGGGTTCACATTTTTGCAATAAGATAATGGAAAAAGCCCTGCGTCACTATGAGGTGTTACATAAGATATCGACTCCTTACCATCCACAAACTTGTGGACAAGTCGAGCTGTCAAATAGAGAAATCAAAAGAATCTTAGAGAAAGTGGTCGAAAAATCTAGAAAAGATTGGTCGGTAAAATTAGATGATGCATTGTGGGCTTACCGAACAGCTTTCAAAACTCCGATTGGCATGTCCCCATATCAATTAGTATACGGTAAGGCTTGTCATCTCCCTGTGGAGTTGGAACACAAGGCGTGGTAGGCCACAAAGCTATTAAACATGGACTGTGACCAATCTCAGGAGGAAAGAGTTTTGAAACTCCATGAATTAGAGGAGTTCCGACTCAACGCTTATCAAAGTGCCTCCATCTATAAGGAGAAAACAAAGAAATGGCACGATAAGCGAATTAATAAGAAAGAGTTTCAGAAAGGTGATCGGGTTTTATTATTCAATTCCCGACTGAGACTCTTCCCTGGAAAACTCAGATCCAAGTGGTCGGGGCCTTTTACTGTAAATGAGGTTTTCCCTCATGGTGCAGTCGAACTGAAAGACCCGACTACTGATCGGATTTTTAAGGTAAATGGCCAGCGACTCAAACTCTACTTTGGAGGAGAGTTTGATAGGCAGAAAACCTCCCTGTTACTACAGGCATCTTCTTAGATGCAATAAGGTCAAGCTAGTGACCTTAAAGAAGCGCTCTAGGGAGGCAGCCCTATGTTCCGATTGTTTTGTTTTGAACTTTGAATTGGAATTAATAAAAAGAAAAACTAAAAAAATTTAGTATAAAAAAAAAAGTTTGTGAAGTTGAAGAAGGAAATCCGAGCTTGATTCTTCTATTTTCGTTTAGGCGAAGCACTTGTAGCTTAGGCGAGACACTGTTGATTGTTGTTTCACACTTAAGCGAAAATTTACTGGGTTTGAGTAAAAATAGTACACTCGGATAACTGTTACTTATTCTTAACCCTTCTTCCCGACTGAACTTCACTCGTCATTTTTCAATAAAATTCCAATTTCTGATGCGAATAAAAGGAAGACTTTGAAGGATTTCTGATCGTTGATGTAATGAATGGGTCAGATGGTGAAAGACGACTTATTTCAGTTGGCTTTTTATCATTCGGATTCCTCACTCATCACAATCAGTATTGTATCCATTAGTCTCCTATTCACGCGGTCTTTCGGTTTTTCATTCATCCACTCAGCTATCTCTCTTTCTCTTGGCTGACCTTTATCACTCGACATTTCTTTCATGCGTCTCTTTTTGTAATTCCTTTTTCATTCACTCAATGTCTTATTAGAGTATTCGGTTTCTTCCACTCGGTACTCCGTTCACTCGGATCCTTCCGTAGTCGTTCATTTTTCACTCATCTTTCTTACTCTGTCACTTCATTTTATTCTGACTTTTGTTTTTCACCTCATATTCTTTTCATTCGGTTCTTCATCCACTTGGTATAACTTATATTCATTTATTCCACTCAGCCTTCATTCACCCAGTCAATCTTTCACTCGTCTTTCATTTACTCATTCTTCATTCACTCAGTATTCTTTCCATTCAGTATATCATTCACTCGTTTTACATTCACTTATTTTACCATTTGTCGACCACTCGTTGTTTCATTCCACTTATTTTCTTCCTCAGTTTTCTCATGTTGTATTTTCCTTCTTTATTTACTCGTTTTTCATTCGTGATTGTCACATTCGTATTTCCAGTACCCAGTTTCCTGTGATTTAGTTTTTTTTCATTCACCCGGTGTTCGCATCACTCGGTTTTTCATCCTTTCAGTCTCATTCAAATTCTCTTATTTCTTTGACCGATTCCTTTCTTGATGTTATTCATTCGGTAGTTTGTTATTCATTTTTCCATTTTCCACTGGCTTGTGCATTTATTCATCTCCTTCATCCAGTCAGTATACCCTTTACTCATCTCCACTCAGAATATTCTCAGTCATTTTCCTATTCATTCTTTTATCTACTCGTTTTTCTCACCCACCCTCAATCCACTCGTTCCTCAATACACTCGGACGCCATTCCACTTGTTGTTTCATTCCTTCAGCTTTACTCTCAATTTTCCGTTCGTCTGTTATTCATCGGTTCTTCCATTTACTCATTCCTTCTCTGCACTCGTTGTTTTGTTTACTCTTCCACTCGTTCTTCATTTCTCAGATCTCTATCACTCGGTATCTTTCTCCATACTCACTCGGTCATTATCGTTTCACTCTTTTCACTCATTTACGCAATCTCTTCTTTTACAATCTTCCATTCTTTGTATCTTATTCATTTACTCGGTATTCCTTCATTCATTCATACTTCCATTCGTTTTTTCTACCATCCACTTTTCTATTCACTCGTATTTCACTATAGTGGTTCACTCGTCTCTCATACGCTCTATTTCACTCATTCATTCTTTCACTCATTCATTTACTTATAGTTTTCATTCGCTCATTCTGTCTTATCGTTTGTTCATTTATTCATCTTCCATTCTCTTGTGTCCACTTGGCATCACATTGGTATCATCCCACTCTTACTCGATCTTCTAACTATCTAGTATATGAGTATATTAAAAAAAGAAAAAAAATATATAATAAATAATAATATATATTATAATAATAAAGTAATAATTAAAGCTGGAACACATTTACGCGTTTCTTGGAAAATGAATTCAACAATATCAAAAAAAACCTTTCAGCTTCCAAACCCTAAGTACCTATGCTGAACTTGGGCTGAAGACGAAAAGACATTTTCTAGTTTCTAAGAAAGGTATCATCTTTCCACTTCTTTCACTTATTTCGTGCACTTGTAAGCTCGTGTTTATTATCTTCTTGTTTCATTGTCATTATTTTCCACTATTCATAGGCCATGCATCTCACAGTTTTGGTTTGCTGTCTTTCTGTTGGATTTTTGTTTTTATTTTTGTTTATTTAGGTTGGTTATCATCATTCTTTTAACATTAATCATGAAAAGAAGATCACAACGACTTCTGCAAAAACCTAGACCAAATTTTGCAGAAGGAAGTGTACGAAGAAAACAAATAGATAACGAAAGAGAAGTGGCAACCATCACTATATCTGATTCATCTGCACATGTACCCAGTCAAAGTCAGGGTCAAAGGGATGTATCTCCTCTGGTTCAAAGGAATGTATCCCCTGCGAGGGAGGAAAATGAATTACCAGAAGTTGAAAGTGTTAAGGCTGTTGAAAACTGTGCTATGAAGTTTAAAGCCACAGAGCCAGAACGTCCCAGGCAATCTGTAGGAGCTGGTTCTTCTTCTTCTGACATTCTTATGGTGTTACAGGAATTACAGGTCATAAAGAAGATGCAACTTAGAATTTATGATCAGGTCTTGAACCACGATCTGATGCTCAGAAAGATTGCCACGAAACTAAGGGTTGAACATACAACAGAAATGGGAGCCCCACCTGATAGAGATGCATGGTTAGCTTCCATTGGATTCGCAATTCCCTCCCAGCAGGACAAAGACGATGAAGATTAGGATGTTTAAGCAGTTGTTCCACATTTTTATGATGTTTCCTATGTAATTAATTTGACATTATTGTAACTGCTTTCTGAATAGTGAACTTGCTTCTATTTTCATTATGTAATGAATATTTTATTTCCTTGTTAAATTTGTTGTTTTTCATTTTTTTTATGTATTGGTAAAATCCACGAGTCCCAATCCGACTACGCGTTTCCCATCCACAGCCACTCAGGTAAAAAGGGAAGTATCTTTCCGACTTATTCTTTAATTAATATTCTGAATTATAAATTGCAAAATTATGTTTATTGTTTTTTTCACTCCATCTTAATAATTTAAAAGTTGCTGATTCGTTAAGCTTTGTCGGATAAATTAATTGATCAGTTTTGTTTAACTCATCATATCTGACCCTAACGATTTTTCATCATTAATTAAATTGTTTATTCGGCATGCTAGTTAGCAACCTGAATGTATGATCTTACATTAAGTTTGGAGACATGACTGGCTAATTAACTATTATATTCGGAGCTTTTGAGCCTGTTTTATCCTTTTCCGAGTGAGCTTGCATGCTAGTTAGTGAGACAGAATTTGCTTCAGTGCTTGCTAATTGTTGTATGTCAACCAATCGGAAATGATGAAGGCCTTCTTTGTTAATTCAGCCAGGGCCAAAAAGTAACCATCCTAATTTTATTAATCATCCTTTGACCCAATAATTATAATTGAGCCTGAGACCCTTTTATTCGTTTTAAATACCTAACGTTACAAGCCTAATTATCCAAGAAAAACCCGACTAGAGTACCCTGGATATTACATTGGTGAATTACTCGGTTTTTGCTTATTGCTAGGGACTAGCAATTTCTAAGTTTGGGGATGAAGAGTGTGCCTAACAGTAATTAAGGACACACTCTAACCTTAATTATGGATAAATATGTAGAAAAATAAAAGGAAGAAAGGCAAAGCTGAGAGAAAAAAATGAATAAAGTCAGAAAAGAAAAAGAGGTGCAAAGCACCACAAGAAAAAAAATTCGATCGGAAAAAATGGAAAGAAAAGAAAGAAAGAAAAGGAAAAGTCTGAAGGACTAAAAGAAAAAGAAGGTGCAAAACAGCACGAGTTATTAAGTAGCATTCAGTCGAAAAAGTTAAGAGAGTTGTTAGTAGAGGCAATTAAGTCAGAATTGAGGCAAGGCATCAGTGGATACATCTTATAACCTATCTATGACTCGGAAAAACAATAATTGAGCCTGTAGCCCAGCCCCATTATAAGCTTAAAAAGCCCTTACTGATCTGATTGTGTTGGCATATGGCATGACGTGTAGAACTATTGCAAGCCTGTGTTTATCTAACAAGTATGCAGGTGCTGAGTGCATTCTATTCACCTTACACACCAAGAGAAGAGTTAAACACCGACCAGTGAGGAAAGCATCAACAGCTTGTCTTCAAAAGGAGGTGTAAGTTTTTATACTTTTAGAATTTGCAAGAAGAAGGCATGATTGGTATGCAATAATTATAGTATGAACTAAGTTAAGGAAAGGTTGAGTGTGTTGATCAAATGCTGTAGTTAATAAGTCTGAATATTTGCTTGAGGACAAGCAAGTTTTAAGTTTGGGGATGTGATAAGTCTTGAAAAGACTTAATTATTTCACCTATTTATTTAACATTATTCAGTAATTATTGGTTAGTTTGTTAGTATTACTTAATAATTTGATAACAATTCGTATTTTAGTTATGAATTTCAAAAGTACTTCATTTATGTAAGAAAACGATTGAAAATATTAATTAGTTAAGGAATTTTGAAGTGTTTATAAATTCACTAAGCAGCCAGCGTATAAATGCTAGGCAATTAGCTGTTTAATAGTGCAGGAACAGGGCATACTCGAGAAAAGAAGACAAATCCGAGTAAAAATTACAAAAAGCTGAGCAAGAATTTACAGAGCCGAGTGAGAATTCGTAAATCCAACTGAAGGAAGTTCACAAGACCGACTGGGCGAGACTTCAAAGGGTTGACCGAAAAGAATTAACGAAAAGCTGACTGCAAAGATTTCCAAGATACCGACTCCAAAAGAGAATAAGGAACCGATTGAAAATAAAAGGAAGAACCCGAGCGTCCATTTCAGAAATGCTGATTGAAAAGATAATTCGCTTAAGCGATAGTTTAGTTCGCTCGGGCGAGGGTCAAAGTTCGCTCAAGCAAAGCAAGCCTACGCTCAAGCGTGACCTCAAAACATCACCTTTCGCCTAAGCTACTCTATCACGCTTGAGCGAGAAAGCCATTCTGCATTACATATTTTCAATTCGCCTGAGCTCGCCCAAGCGAGAGTTAATCAGCTTAAGCGAAAACCCAGCAGCTGAAGCGAAAAAGCAGTAACTTATACCCTGTTTCTTCCCTCCAACAACATACACTTAGTGCAGTACTGTTTCCGCTTCCATTGCCTTCTTCTCCACTGCTGCAACCTTAGTAACTTAAGTAGTGAACTATCAATTAGCTAGTGCTGTGCTGTAAACTAGCTAAGGCTGAGCTGGATCCTGTTAAGAGCTGAGCTGTAATTAGTTGGTTACTCTGTAAACTGTGTAACTAGTAGTTTAGTCGTTAACTTAAGTTTTCTAAGTTATTAGTAAAAGTTAGTTAAGTTAGGTAGAAACATATATAGGTTGAACATATTATGTAAAAAGAGGACACACGCATACACAGATACAAAAAAATAACAGAACGGAGAACATTCATTACACACTTTGAACATCTCACTACACATCTTTCTCTCTCTAATCCTCTCCTCCATGACGTTCCACAATCCTTCGATGGAACCGAAGTCAATGGAGTTCTAAACCCTAAGGCTGGGATTGCAAAGGTTAGCAATGGAGTCTTGAAGCTGTGAGCAAGTAGATCGACTTCTAAGATCCTGAGGCAAACAAGCTGAGGAGTGGAGCAGAATCGCTGGGTTGACAAATCCAGAATTGATGAAGAACTTCACCAGTGAGGAATCATGGCTGAAGCTTAGGTAACTTCCAGCTTTCTAACTAGTTCAGGCCTAATCAATTTAGGTGAATAGTTAGAGTTCAACCTCCAATTTCGTATTAGATTCTTAGGTTAAACGAGCACTTAAGGAATTAAGGTTCATTGCTTAAGGATTAGTGTTTTTCACCTAAGGAATTAGGGAATAACCACAAGCGGATTGTCCTCTAGATTGTGAAGTTTGATTATACTTAATTGCTTGTTTCTTGAGAAAATTGTGAGCCGAAGCAATCCTGACCTGCTTTCTTTTAATCACTTTTCATATTCATCTTAACTCTGTTTCTGAAAATACTAAAAACAACTAGAAAACATTAAAATCATAAAAGCTGAATGAACTACCTGTATTTCGTGTTGGTTCAGCTTGTACTAGTCCTAGATTGAGGTACTTACCACAATCCCTGTGGGATGATCAAATACACTACAATTTTAACGACTGGTGCGCTTGCCAAAGTGTAAATCCGAGAGTCACATTTTGTTTTACTAAGATTTTCATATCAAATTAATGACTCAGGATTTTAGCATCAGGTTTGAGGTTTAGTGTTAAGGGTTTAGGGTTTGGGGTTTAGGGGCTAGGGTTTGGTGTTGAGGGTTTGTGGTTTAGGGTTTAGGGTTTAGGGTTCATGGTTTATGGTTCATGGTTTAGGGTTAGGGAGGGGTTAGGGTTAGTGTTTGTGGTTTATGGTTTAGGGTTTATAGTTTAGGGTTTGGGGTTTAGGGTTTATGGTTAAAGGTTTAGGTATTAGGGTTTAGGGTTTAGGGTATAGTGTTTAGGGTTTACAGGTTAGGGTTTAGAGTTTGTGATTTAGGGTTTGGGATTTAAGGTTTAGTGTTTAGGGTTTAGAATTAGGATTTAGGGTTTAGGGTTATGGGTTTAGAATTGGGATTTAGGGTTTTGGGTTTAGGTTTTAGGGGTTAGGGGTTATGGGTTAGGGTTTAGGGTTTAGGGTTTAGGGTTTGTTGTTTAAGGTTTATGGTTTAGGGTTTGGGTTGGGGGTTTCGGGTTTTAGGTTTAGGGTTTAGGGTTTAGGGTTTAGGTTTAGGGTTTAATGTTTTGGGTTTAGGGGTTAGGGTTAGGGTTAGGGTTTGTACTTTGAGGTTTAGTGTTTAGGATTTAGGGTTTAGGGGTAAGGGTTTAGAGTTTATAATTTAGGGTTTCGGATTTAAGGTTTAGTGTTTATGGTTTAGAATTTGGATTTAGGGTTTAAGGTTTTGGGTTTAGAATTGGGATTAGGATTTAGGGGTTAGTTTTAGGGGTTAGGTTTTTGGGGTTAGGGTTTAGGGTTTAGGGTTTAGGGTTTGTTGTTTGAGATTTATGGTTTAGGGTTTAGGGTTAGGGGTTTAAGGTTTCGGGTTTAAGGTTTGGGGTTGAGGGTTTGTGGTTTAGGGTTTAGGGTTTAGGGTTTAGGGTTTAGGGTGTGGGGTTTAGGGTTTAGCGTTTAGAGTTTAGTGGTTAGGGTTTATGGTTTATGGTTTAGGTTTTATAGTTTAGGGTTTAGGGTTTGTGGTTTGAGGTTTATGGTTTAAGGTTTAGGGTTTGGTGTTTAGGGTTAAGGGTTTAGGATTTGGGGTTAAGGGTTTCGAGTTTAGGGTTTGGGGTTTAGGGTTTATGGGTTGGGGTTTAGGGTTTAGGGTTAATGTGAGGGGTTATGGTTTAGGTTTTATGGTTGGAGGTTTAAGGTTTAGGGTTTGGGGATTGTGGTTTAGAGTTTAGGGTTTAGGGGTTAAGATTTAGGGTTGAGGGTTTAAGGTTTAGAATTGGGATTTAGGGTTTAGGGTTTAGGGTTTAGAATTAGGATTTAGGGTTTGGGGTTGGGGTTTTAGGGTTTAGGGTTTAGGGGTGAGGCTTTATGGTTTAAGGTTGAAAGTTTCAGTTTTAGGGTTTAGGGTGTGGGATTTAGGGTTTAGGGTTTAGGGGTTAGGGTTTATGGTTTAGGGTTTAGGGTTCATGGTTTAGGGTTTAGGGTTTGGGGTTTAGGGGATTAGGGGTTAGGGTTTGTGGTTTAGTGTTTAGGGTTTATGGTTGAGGGTTTAGGTTTTGGGGTTTAGGGTTTATGGTTAACGGTTTAGGGTTTAGAGTTTAGACTTTGTCATTTAGGGTTTGGGATTTAGGGTTTAGTGTTTTGGGTTTAGGGTGTGGGGTTTAGGGTTTGGGATTTAAGGTTTAGTGTTTAGGGTTTAGAATTGGGATTTAGTGTTTAGGGTTTTGGGTTTAGAATTGGGATTTAGGGTTTAGGGTTTAGTTTTATGGGTTAGGGGTTAGGGTTTAAGGTTTAGGGTTTAGGGTTTAGGGTTTTGGGTTTGTTGTTTGAGGTTTGTGGTGTAGGGTGTGGGGTTAGGGGTTTAGGGTGTCGGGTTTAGGGTTTAGGGTTGAGGATTTGTGGTTTAAGGTTTAGGGTTTAGGGTATGTGGTGTAGGTTTAGTGTTTAGGGTTTAATGGTTAGGGTTTATGGTTTAAGGTTTAGGGTTTAGGGTTTATGGTTTGGGGTTGGGGGTTTAGGCTTTAAGGGTTTAAGGGTTAGGGTTTGTGGTTTAGGGTTTAGTATTTGGATTTAGGGTTTAGGGTTTTTGGCTTTAGGGTTTAGGATTTAGGTTTTATAGTTTAGGGTTTAGGATTTGGGGTTTGGGGTTTAGGGTTTAGGGTTTATAAGTTAGGTTTTAGGGTTTAGGGTTTAGGGTTTAGGGTTTAGAAATTGTGATTTAGGGTTTGGGATTTATTGTTTAGCGTTTAGGGTTTAGGGTGTGGGGTTTAGGGTTTAAGGTTTAGTGTTTAGGGTTTCAGGGTTTGGGTTTGTGGTTGTGGGTTTAGGGTTTAGGGTTTAGGGTTTAGGGGTTAGGGTTTAGGGTTTATGGTTTGTGGTTTGTGGCTTAGGGTTTAGGGTTTAGCCTTTGGGGTATAGGGTTTAGGGTTTATGGTTTAGGGTTTGAGATTTAGGTTTTAGGGTTTACTGTTTAGGGTTTAGGTATTAGGGTTTGGGGTTTAGGGTTTAAGGTTTAGGGTTTGGGGTTTAGGGTTCAAGGTTTAGGGTTTAGGGTTTAGGGTTTAGAATTGGGATTTAGGGTTTAGGGTTTAGGGTTTAGGATTTAGGAGTTAGGTTTAGGGTTTAGGGTTTATAGTTTAGGGTTTGGTTTGAGGTTTAGGGTTTAGGGTTTGGGGTTTGGGGTTTAGGGTTTGGGGTTTGGGGTTCAGGGTTTATGGTTTATGCTTTCGGGTTGAGGGTTGAGGGTTTGTGGTTTAAGGTTTAGGTTTTATGGATTGAGGTTAAGGGTTTAGGGTTTATGGATTGGGGTTTAGAGTGTAGGGCTTAGGGTTTAGGGTTTAGGATTTAGGGTTTAGGGTTTAGGGTGTAGAATTTAGGGTTTGTGGTTTAGGGTTAAGAAATTAGGGTTTAGTGTTTGAGGTTTAGGGTTTAGTGTTTAGGGTTTAGGGTTTGGGATTTGGGGTTTAAGCGTTAGGGTTTAGGATTTAGGGTTGTGGCTTAGGGTTTAGGGTTTAGAATTGGGATTCAGGGAGGGTTAAGGGTCTAGCATTCAGGGTTTATGTAACACCCTGAATTTTTAAAATAGGAAGATAAATTAGGAAAAATAAATGTTGGATAATTAACTTTGGGCTAAGAAATATCCCAAAATTCTTGAAATGAATTAAACAAGGTTTTTCGAAACTATTGGTGAATTATGGTGGTCAGATGAGCTGAAAACTGACCCGGATAAAATATAGGTGTTGGACCAAGTATCTCCGATTGAGATGTCGTTGGTCAGGGCCGTAGACAATGTTATTGGGATTCTGAATTTATATTCGGAATAATTTTTAGAATATGTTTTGGGCCCGAACGGCGAACCTGTTTGTTAAAAAACGGAAAAGTTAATGAAGAATTAATAATTTAAATGCTAAATTCCTATTTTTCCCATTCAAAAGGCGGTTGCATTTTCTTCTCCACGTGAAGATGCTTTTCTTCTTATCTCCTTCTTCTTCTCTTCTTCTTCATTATTCCTCTTCATTTTTCTCTTGAACTTCAAATTAAAAAGAAATACATCTTCCTCCTCCATTCTTAACCTTCAAGAGACTTCAAGGAAGCTTGGAGACTAAACTATTTTCTCCTCCTTACTCCTCAAATTCGTGTGAACTCCCTCATCTTTTGTAAACTCACTCTTTTCTTTCATTGAGGTAAGATTATGATCATTTTCCATGTACATAAGTATATAGTTGAAGTTTTGGTGTTAGAACACAATAAAAGTATGAGTAATGTTGAGGAAGTTTAAAAGTGGAAATCTAAAGATAAGTTGACATAAATACAAGCTTATGAATGATTAATGAGGTAGTTATAACTATGGTGAGAAAAGAAGGAGGTATATGAGCATTTATGAAGGTTGGTGGGTTGGTGAAAACCTTAAATTTGAATCCTAGGAGGAGAGGTAGGATATTGAAGGATATTGCAATTAATGAAGAAATTAGCATTTGTTGATGGGAAGAATGATATAAATGATGTGGTAGACACATTAAATGATGATAATGTTAACTTGAAGTTATAATAGGTGGAAACTCACCAAGGTGTTGGTGGAGACCTACTAGGTGAAATAACCTAATAATTGGGTTGTAGCCTTTGATACTAAGGGATTGTAATTTAAGGAAAGGAATTCCCGAAGCCTAAGTAGGCAAATGAATGAATTTGGTAAATAGTTTTCACATGATAAGAATCATGTGTACACCTATGTATATGTATATTGAATTGGTATTTGAATAAATAATTGATGTGGCCCTATAAATGATTGGTGTAGGGCTTGGCAATATTGGTGAAGCAGGAACGTCAACCCCAGAGGTCTACTTCTCTTGAGGTAGGAGAGGGGTGTATTTTCTAAATGCATGAAAATTGTGATGATAATGTATGTATTAATGTAGTATGACATGTTTGTGTGGATAAAGGTGATATTATGTGTATGTGAAGTGAATTGTGTATGATAATGTGAATTTAGTGTTTATATGATGAAGCCTAAGTGAGGCTATGGATGGCTTATTATGTGTGATACATGATTGAGTTCATATGAAGATTGATTCTTGTGTATGAGATTGGTGGAAAATTGTGTGGTTGAAAATGAATATACCCTAGATGAAAGGGTAGGATAATCTAAATGAGCTTGAGGCATGCATGAGTATTTTGTATACATGGCATGACATGCATATCATGATGATGTTGATAAGTGGTTGCGATCACTTGATGATGGAAATGAAAAAGGGCTTGCGAGTTCCTATGATTATTAGACCGGTGGTTGTGATCACCTGGTGTTGAAATGAAAGCCCTGTGGGACCAATGAGATTGAATGCCCATGGTTGCGATCATGAGGCGGGAGTACCCCTTGCGAGGAGGGAAACCTATGTGAAATATTGAACGTGGTTGCGATCACGAGAAAGCACCTTGTGAGGTTGCTAGAGGGAGTACCCCTTGCGAGGCGGGAAACCATTGAGAATAAGTATATGATATGGTGGTTGTGATCATCCGAGGAAATGAAGTCGGATTCGTGCATATGCATTTTCATGACATTAGCATGTGCATTAATTTGAAAGCATGGTATAGTGTGATACCTTGATGATGAGATATGAATGGAACTCCCTTTTTAATTACTAAATTGTGATGGTGAATCGATTGATATAATTCTGAGAGAATCAGGGAATAATTGTATTGAAATGGAAAATTGTTGATTGATTGATTGGTATTAAATAAACTCCTCTTGGGAGGGAGATAGTTGTATTGCATTCATGCATATATTGTTCTATTTATTGGATTTTCGTCATTGAGAAAGTATACTCACTCTCCCTGTGGTATATCTTTTTAGCTCCTGTGTTGTAGGTATTGCTTGGAGCTGTTGAGGAGGAGAAGTGTGAAGAAGGCCCCTTTTTGGTAAAGAATGCCTTGGCCGGCAATATTTTGGTTTACATAGATATGTAGAATAGATGTAATGTATATAGTACAATGTATGTTGGTATAGTGTGGATTTAGAATGGATAATTGTATGAATAATGAGTTTGGGAGGTCATGGAGGAAAATGAGATCTTTTGTCTATGACTCATTTTCAATCATGACCCTATGAATGAATGAGTGATGAAACTCTCCATATCTTGATGAATGAATGAAGTTTATATGTGGAATGTTAGATTTGTGAAATGGAAGAGTTAGTGAGTTAATTCATACAATAGATGAATTGTAATGGAAATTTACAAGAATGATTCATTAGGACAAGTTCTAAATGTGTAATATGATATATATGAAGTGTTGAAATTAGGTAAATTTGATTAGAATGAGTTTTGGTGTAGAGAGTTGGGTGATTTCTGCATTTCCCCTGTTTTTTTGGTCAAACTCGCTCAGGCGAGAGGGCTTCTCGCTCAAGCGAGAATGCCCCTGTATCAATTTTTGGATTCTGGATGATTCTCGCTTAGGCGAGAATGGGACTCGTTCAAGCGAGATCGCCCTAGCATCAGTGTTGGGCCATTATTCCATATTCGCTCAAGCGGTTGTGCAAGTCGCTCAAGCGAAATTACATTAGAATCAAAGTTTGGACCTTGGTTGGTGTTCGCTCAGGCGAGCTGAGGATTCGCCCAAGCGAGAGGGTTTTGGTCTCAGGTTTTGCTCTCGGGTTTATCAGGAAATTGCTCTTGGGAGTAATCTCGCTTAGGCGGGGATGGTGTCGCCCGAGCGAGTGAGCGTGGAAGGGGTTCTGGGCGTTTTTCGCCTTACGCTCGCTGGCTTCGCCCAAGCAAGAATTGCAATGCTCGCTCAAGTGAGTTGGGGTTCGCTTGAGCGAAGTGACCTCTGAATCTTCATTTACTTCTTTCGCTCAGCATTTTATGTTTCGCCCAAGCGTGCTATGCAAAGCTCGCTTAAGCGAATTGGGATTTCGCTTGAGCGAGGGGGACCTGATTCTCCCAAAAAGCTTTAAATATATTATTTTCCTTTTTCTTCATATTAATCCATGATTCTATCCTGCTTTATGAACACTTTGGGATAATCTTGGCTTCTTAATTTCAACTGAGTGATCTCTTAAAAATTTAACTCCATAATATTGTTTTACTAAAGATACTTCCGCTATTATTAATTATGGATTTCTTAAGAGTTAATTTCTTTAACTTACCTTCTCATATCTTTATATATGAGATAGGTCTCTGATAGATCCAGGGTAATTGTTAAATGGCTTCACCACTCACATGTTTCATAGATTAATAATAATAAAATCGTGAAAAATTTACCCCTATTTTTGGGATGTCACAGTTTAGGGTTTGTGGTTTGAGTTTAAGGTTTAGGGTTCGAGGTTGGGGTTTTAGGGTTTAGGGTTTGGGGTTGGTGGTTTGTGGTTTAGGGTTGAAGGTTTAGGGTTTAGGGTTTAGGGTGTAGGGTGTAGGGTTTAGGGTTTAGGGTTTATTGTTTAAGGTTTAGGGTTAGGGTTTAGGGTTTAGAGTTTAAGGGGTAGGGTTAGGGTTTAGGGTTTGTGGTTTAGGGTTTAGGGTTTAGGGTTTAGGGTTTGTGGTTTGGGGTTTATGATTTAGGGTTTAAGGTTTGGGGTTGAGGGTTTAGGGTTTAGGGTTTAAGGTTTTTGGTTTAGGGTTTATGGTTTAGGGTTTAGGGTTTATGGTTTGTGGTTTGAGGTTTAGTGTTAAGGGTTTAGGGTTTGGGGTTTAGGGTTTAGGGGTTAGGGTTTGGTGTTGAGGGTTTGTGGTTTAGGGTTTAGGGTTTAGGGTTCATGATTTAAGGTTTAGGGGTTAGGGAGGGGTTATGGTTTATGGTTTAGGGTTTGTGGTTTAGGGTTTGTGGTTTAGGGTTTAGGGTTTATGGTTAAGGGTTTAGGTATTAGAGTTTAGGGTTTAGGGTGTAGTGTTTAGGGTTTAGGGGTTACGGTTTAGAGTTTGTGATTTAGGGTTTGGGATTTAAGGTTTAGTGTTTAGGGTTTAGAATTAGGATTTTGGGTTTAGGGTTATGGGTTTAGAATTGGGATTTAGGGTTTTGGGTTTAGGTTTTAGGGGTTAGGGGTTAGGGTTTAGGGTTTAGGGTTTATTGTTTAAGGTTTATAGTTTAGGGTTTTGGGTTTAGGGTTTAGGGTTTAGTGTTTAGGTTAAGGGTTTAATGTTTCAGGTTTAGGGATTAGGTTTTAGGGGTTAGGTTTAGGGTTTGTACTTTGAGGTTTAGTGTTTAGGATTTAGGGTTTAGGGGTAAGGGTTTAGAGTTTATGATTTAGGGTTTGGGATTTAAGGTTTAGTGTTTAAGGTTGAGAATTACGATTTAGGGTATTGGGTTTTGGGTTTAGAATTGGGATTAGGGTTTAGGGTTTAGGTTTTAGGGGTTTGGGGTTTGGGGTTATGGTTTAGGGTGTAGGGTTTAGGGTTTGTTGTTTGAGGTTTATGGTTTAAGGTTTATGGTTAGGGTTTAGGGTTTAGGGATTAAGGGTTAGGGTTAGGGTTTAGGGTTTGTGGTTAAGGGTTTAAGGTTTAGGGTTTGGGGTTTAGGGTTTATGATTTAGGGTTTAAGGTTTGGGGTTGAGGGTTTAGGGTTTAGGGTTTAAGGTTTCTGCTTTAGGGTTTATGGTTTAGGGTTTAGGGTTTATAGTTTGTGGTTCGAGGTTTAGTGTTAAGGGTTTAGGGTTTGGGGTTTAGGGTTTAGGGGTTAGGGTTTGGTGTTAAGGGTTTGTGGTTTAGGGTTTAGGGTTCATGGTTTAAGGTTTAGGGGTTAGGGAGGGGTTAGGGTTTGTGGTTTAGGGTGTGGGGTTTAGGGTTTAGGGTTTATGGTTAAGGGTTTAGGTATTAGGGTTTGGGTTTAGGGTGTAGTGTTTAGGGTTTAGGGGTTAGGGTTTAGAGTTTGGGATTTAGGGTTTGGGATTTAAGGTTTATTGTTTAGGGTTTAGAGTTAGGATTTAGGGTTTAGGGTTATGGGTTTAGAATTGGGATTTAGGGTTTTGGGTTTAGGTTTTAGGGGTTAGGGGTTAGGGGTTAGGGTTTAGGGTTTAGGTTTTGTTGTTTAAGGTTTATAGTTTAGGGTTTTGGGTTTAGGGTTTAGGGTTTAGTGTTTAGGTTAAGGATTTAATGTTTCGGGTTTAGGGATTACCTTTTAAGGGTTAGGGGTTAGGGTTAGGGTTTTTACTTTGAGGTTTAGTGTTTAGGATTTAGGGTTTAGGGGTAAGGGTTTAGAGTTTATGATTTAGGGTTTGGGATTTAAGGTTTAGTGTTTAGGGTTTAGAATTGGGATTTAGGGTTTAGGGTTTTGGGTTTAGAATTGGGATTAGGGTTTAGGGTTTAGGTTTTAGGGGTTAGGGGTTAGGGGTTAGGGTTTAGGGTGTAGGGTTTAGGGTTTGTTGTTTGAGGTGTATGGTTTAGGGTTTAGGGTTGGGGGTTTAGGGTTTAGGGTTTCGGGTTGAGGGTTTGGGGTTGAGGGTTTGTGGTTTAAGGTTTAGGGTTTAGGGTTTAGGGTTTAGGGTTCAGGGTGTGGGGTTTAGGGTTTAGTGTTTAGAGTTTAATGGTTAGGGTTTATGGTTTATGGTTTAGGTTTTATGGTTTAGGGTTTAGGGTTTGTGGTTTAAGGTTCATGGTTTAAGGTTTAGGGTTTGGTGTTTAGGGTGAAGGGTTTAGGATTTGGGGTTAAGGGTTTTGGGTTTAGGGTTTGGGGTTTAGGGTTTATGGGTTAGGGTTTAGGGTTTAGGGTTTAGGGTTAATGTGAGGGGTTATGGTTTAGGTTTAGGTTTTATGGTTTGAGGTTTAGGGTTTAGGGTTTAGGGATTATGGTTTAGACTTTAGGGTTTAGGGGTTAGGATTTAGGGTTTAGGGTTTAGAATTGGGATTTAGGGTTTAGGGTTTAGGATTTAGAATTGGGATTTAGGGTTTAGGGTTGGGGTTTTAGGGTTTAGGGTTTAGGGGTGAGGCTTTATGGTTTAAGGTTGAAAGTTTTAGGTTTAGGGTTTATGGTATGGGATTTAGGTTTTAGGGTTTATGGTTTTGTGTTTAGGGTTTATGGTTTAGGGTTTAGGGTTTGGGGTTTAGGGGTTTAGGGGTTAGGGTTTTGGTTTAGTGTTTAGGGTTTTTGGTTTAGGGTTTGGATTTTGGGGTTTAGGGTTTATGGTTAAGGGTTTAGGTATTAGGGTTTGGGGTTTAGGGTTAGTGTTCAGGGTTTAGGGTTTAGGGGTTAGGGTTTAGAGTTTATGATTTAGGGGTTAGGATTTAAGGTTTAGTGTTTAGGGTTTAGAATTAGGATTTAGGGTTTAGGGTTTTGGGTTTAGAATTGGGATTCAGGGGTAGGGTTTAGTTTTAGGGGTTAGGGGTTAGGGTTTAGGGTTTAGGGTTTAGGGTTTGTTGTTTAAGGTTTATGGTGTATGGTATGGGGTTGGGGGTTTAGGGTGTCGGGTTTAGGGTTTGGGGTTTAGCATTTGTGGTTTAAGGTTTAAGGTTTAGGGTTTAGGGTTTAGGGTATGTGGTTTAGGTTTAGTCTTTAGGATTTAGTGGTTAGAGTTTATGGTTTAGGGTTTAGGGTTTAGGGTTTATGATTTGGGGTTGGGGGTTTGGGCTTTAAGGGTTTAAGGGTTAGGGTTTGTGGTTTAGGGTTTAGGGTTTAGTATTTAGATTTAGGGTTTAGGGTTTTGGCTTTAGGGTTTAGGATTTAGGTTTTGTGGTTTAGAGTTTAGGATTCAGGGTTTGGGGTTTGGGGTTTAGGGTTTAAAAGTTAGGGTTTAGGGTTTGTGGTTTAGGGGTTAGATTTTGGATTTAGGGTTTAGTGTTTAGGGTGTAGAGTTTAGAGTTTGTCATTTAGGGTTTGGGATTTTGGGTTTAGTGTTTAGGGTTAAGGGTACGGGGTTTAGGGTTTAGTGTTTAGGGTTTTGGGGTTTGGGTTTGTGGTTGTGGGTTTAGGGTTTAGGGGTTAAGAGTTAGGGGTTAGGGGTTAGTGTTTAGGGTTTGTGGTTTAGGGTTTAGGGTTTAGGGTTTGTGGTTCGTGGTTTGTGGGTTAGGGTTTAGGGTTTAGTCTTTGGGGTATAGTGTTTAGGGTTTGTGGTTTAGGGTTTGAGATTTAGGTTTTAGGGTTTATGGTTTAGGGTTTATGTATTAGGGTTTTGGGTTTGGGGTTTAAGGTTTAGGGTTTGGGGTTTAGGGTTTAGGGTTTAGGGTTTATGGTTTAGGATTTAGGGTTTTGAATTGGGATTTAGGGTTTAGGGTTTAGGATATATGTGTTAGGTTTAGGGTTTTGGGTTTGTGGTTTAGGGTTTGGGTGTGAGGTTTAGGGTTTGGGGTTTGGGGTTTGGGGTTCAGGGTTTATGGTTTAGGCTTTTGGGTTGAGGGTTGAGGGTTTGTGGTTTAGGGTTTAGGTTTTATGGTTTGAGGTTTAGGGTTTTGGGTTTTGGGATTGGAGTTTAGAGTTTAGGGTTTAGGGTTTAGGGTTTAGGGTTTAGGGTTTTTGGTTTAGAATTTAGGGTTTGTGGTTTAGGGTTTAGAATTTAGGGTTTAGTGTTTTAGGTTTAGGGTTTAGTGTTTAGGGTTTAGGGTTTGGGGTTTGGGGTTTAAGCGTTAAGGTTTAGGATTTAGGGTTATGGTTTAGGGTTTAGGGTTTAGAATTGGGATTTAGAGTTTAGTGTTTAGGGTTTAGAATTGGGATTCAGGGATTTAGGGTTTAGGGTTAAGGGTCTAGTGTTTAGGATTTAGGGTTTAGGGGCAAGGGTTTAGAGTTTGTGATTTAGGGTTTGGGATTTAAGGTTTAGTGTTTAGGGTTTAGAATTGGGATTTAAGGTTTAGGGTTTTGGGTTTAGAATTGGGATTAGGGTTTAGGGTTTAGGTTTTAGGGGTTAGGGGTTTGGGGTTAGGGTTTAGGGTGTAGGGTTTAGGGTTTGTTGTTTGAGGTGTATGGTTTAGGGTTTAGGGTTGGGGGTTTAGGGTTTCAGGTTTAGGGTTTGGGGTTGAGGGTTTGTGGTTTAGGGTTTAGGGTTTAGGGTGTGGGTTTAGGGTTTAGTGTTTAGAGTTTAATGGTTAGGGTTTATGGTTTATGGTTTAGGTTTTATGGTTTAGGGTTTAGGGTTTGTGGTTTGAGGTTTATGGTTTAAGGTTTAGGGTTTGGTGGGTGAAGGGTTTAGGATTTGGGGTTAAGGGTTTAGGGTTTAGGGTTTGGGGTTTAGGGTTTATGGGTTAGGGTTTAGGGTTTAGGGTTAATGTGAGGGGTTATGGTTTAGGTTTAGGTTTTATGGTTTGAGGTTTAGGGTTTAGGGTTTGGGGATTGTGGTTTAGACTTTAGGGTTTAGGGGTTAGGATTTAGGGTTTAGGGTTTATGGTTTAGAATTGGGATTTAGGGTTTAGGGTTTAGGATTTAGAATTGGGATTTAGGGTTTGGGGTTGGGGTTTTAGGGTTTAGGGTTTAGGGGTGAGGCTTTATGGTTTAAGGTTGAAAGTTTTAGGTTTAGGGTTTATGGTGTGGGGTTTAGGGGTTAGGGTTTATGGTTTAGTGTTTAGGGTTTATGGTTTAGGGTTAGGGTTTGGGGTTTAGGGTTAGGGTTTGGGGTTTAGTGTTTAGGGTTTATGGTTTAGGGTTTGGATTTTAGGGTTTAGGGTTTATGGTTAAGGGTTTAGGTATTAGGGTTTGGGGTTTAGGTTAGTGTTTAGGGTTTAGGGTTTAGGGTTTATTGTTTAGGGTTTAGGGTTTAGGGTTTGTTGTTAAAAGTTTATGGTGTATGGTATGGGGTTGGGGGTTTAGGGTGTCGGGTTTAGGGTTTGGGGTTTAGGATTTGTGGTTTAAGGTTTAAGGTTTAGGGTTTAGGGTTTAGGGTATGGGGTTTAGGTTTAGTGTTTAGGATTTAGTGGTTAGAGTTTATGGTTTAGGGTTTAGGGTTTAGGGTTTATGGTTTGGGGTTGGGGGTTTGGGCTTTAAGGGTTTAAGGGTTAGGGTTTGTGGTTTAGGGTTTAGGGTTTAGTATTTGGATTTAGGGTTTAGGGTTTTGGCTTTAGGGTTTAGGATTTAGGTTTTGTGGTTTAAAGTTTAGGATTCGGGGTTTGGGGTTTGGGGTTTAGGGTTTAAAAGTTAGGGTTTAGGGTTTGTGGTTAGGGCTTAGATTTTGGATTTTGGGTTTAGGGTTTAGGGTTTAGAGTTTAGAGTTTGTCATTTAGGGTTTGGGATTTAGGGTTTAGTATTTAGGGTTTAGGGTACGAGGTTTAGGGTTTAGTGCTTAGGGTTTTGGGGTTTGGGTTTGTGGTTGTGGGTTTAGGGTTTAGGGGTTAAGGGTTAGGGGTTAGGGGTTAGTGTTTAGGGTTTGTGGTTTAGGGTTTAGGGTTTAGGGTTTGTGGTTTATGGGTTAGGGTTAGGTTTTAGTCTTTGGGCTATAATGTTTAGGGTTTGTGGTTTAGGGTTTGAGATTTAGGTTTTAGGGTTTATGGTTTAGGGTTTATGTAGTAGGGTTTTGGGTTTGAGGTTTAAGGTTTAGGGTTTGGGGTTTAGGTTTAGGGTTTAGGGTTTAGGGTTTAATGATTAGGGTTTAGGGTTTATGGTTTATGGTTTAGGATTTAGGGTTTAGAATTGGGATTTAGGGTTTAGGGTTTAGGATATATGTGTTAGGTTTAGGGTTTAGGGTTTGTGGTTTAGGGTTTGGGTATAAGGTTTAGGGTTTGGGGTTTGGGGTTTTGGTTTTGGGTATGGGGTTTGGGGTTTGGGGTTCAGGGTTTATGGTTTAGGCTTTTGGGTTGAGGGTTAAGGGTTTGTGGTTTAGGGTTTAGGTTTTATGGTTTGAGGTTTAGGGTTTTAGGTTTTGGGATTGGAGTTTAGAGTTTAGGTTTAGGGTTTAGGGTTTAGGGTGTTTGGTTTAAAATTTAGGGTTTGTGGTTTAGGGTTTAGAATTTAGGGTTTCGTGTTTCAGGTTGAGGGTTTAGTGTATAGGGTTTAGGGTTTAGGGTTTGGGGTTTAAGGGTTAAGGTTTAGGATCTAGGGTTATGGTTTAGGGTTTAGAATTGGGATTTAGAGTTTAGTGTTTAGGGTTTAGAATTAGGATTCAGGGATTTAGGGTTTAGGGTTAAGGGACTAGGGTTCAGGGTTTAGGGTTTGTGGTTTGAGTTTAGGGTTTAGGGTTCGGGGTTTGGGTTTTAAGGTTTAGTGTTTGGGGTTGAGGGTTTCTGGTTTAGGTTGAAGGTTTAGGGTTTAGGGTTTGGGGTTTGGGGTTTAGGGTTTAGGGTTTAGGGTTTGTGGTTTAAGGTTTAAGGTTAGGGTTTAGGGTTTAGGGTTTAAGGGTTAGGGTTTAGGGTTTAGGGTTTAGGGTTTAGGGTTTAGGGTTTATGGTTTAGGGTTTGGGGTTTAGGGTGTAGGGTTTAGGGTTTGTGGTTTGAGGTTTAATGTTAGGGGTTTAGGGTTTGGGTTTTATGGTTTAGGGGCTAGGGTTTGGTGCTGAGGGTTTATGGTTTAGGGTTTAGGGTTTAGGGGTTAGGGATGGGTTAGTGGTTAGGGTTTGCGGTTTAGGGTTTAAGGTTTATGGTTTAGGGTTTGGGGTTTGGGGTTTAGGGTTTATGGTTAAGGGTTTAGGTATTAGGGTTTGGTGTTTAGGGTTTAGTGTTTAGGGTTTAGGGGTTAGGGTTTAGAGTTTATGATTTAGGGTTTGGGATTTAAGGTTTAATGTTTAGGGTTTAGAATTGGGATTTAGGGTTTAGGGTTATGGGTTTAGAATTTGGATTTAAGGTTTAGGGTTTAGGGTTTAGGGGCTAGGGGTTAGGGGTTAGGGGTTAGGGGTTAGGGTTTAGGGTTTGTTTTTTGAGGTTTATGGTTTAGGGTTTGGGGGTGGGTGTTTAGGGTTTAGGGTTTAGGGTTTAGGGTGTGGGGTTTAGGGTTGTGTTTAGGGTTTAGTGGTTAAGGTTTGTGGTTAAGGGATTAGGGTTTAGGGTTTATGGTTTGGGGTTGGGGGTTTAGGGTTTAAGGGTTTAAGGGTTAGGGTTTGTGGTTTAGGGTTTAGTATTTGGATTTAGGGTTTTGGGTTTAGGGTTTAGGATTTAGGGTTTGTGGTTTAGGGTTTAGGATTCGGGGTTTGGGGTTTGGGGTTTAGGGTTTAAAAGTTAGGGTTTAAAATTTATAGTTTAGAGTTTATGATTTTGGGTTTGGGATTTAGGGTTTAGGGTTTAGGGTGTCGAGTTTAGGGTTTAGGGGTCAGGGGTTAGGGTTTAGGATTTAGGGTTTGGGGTTTGGCGGTTAGGTTTATGGTTATGGGTTTAGGGTTTAAGGTTTAGGGTTTAAGGTTATGGGTTAGGGTTTAGGGTTTAGGGTTTGTGGTTTGTGGCTTAGGGTTTAGGGTTTAGGGTTTAGGGTTTAGGGTTTAGGGTTTGTGGTTTAAGGTTTGGGATTTAGGTTTTAGGGTTTACGGTTTAGGGTTTAGGTATTAGGGTTTTGGGTTTTGGGTTTAAGGTTTAGGGTTTGGGGTTTGGGGTTTAGGGTTTGGGGTTTGGGGTTTAGGGTTTAGGGTTTATTGTTTAATGATTAGGGTTTAGGGTTTAGGGTTTGGGGTTTAGGGTTTAAGGGTTAGAAATGGAATTTAGGGTTTAGGGCTTAGGATTTAGGAGTTAGGTTTAGGGTTTAGGGTTTGGGGTTTAAGGTTTGGGATGTGAGGTTTAGGGTTTAGGGTTTGGGGTTTGGGGTTTGGGGTTTGGGGTTTAGTGTATAGGGTTTGGGGTTTGGGGTTTAGTGTATAGGGTTTGGGGTTCAGGGTTTATGGTTTATGGTTTTGGGTTGAGGGTTGAAGGTTTGTGGTTTAGGGTTTAGGTTTTATGGTTTGTGGTTTAGGGTTTAGGGTTTTAAAATTGGGGTTTAGTGTTTAGGGTTTAGGGTTTAGGATTTAGGGTTTAGGGTTTAGGGTTTAGAATTTAGGGGTTGTGGTTTAGGGTTTGGATTTTAGGGTTTAGGGTTTAGGGTTTAGGGTTTAGGGTTTAGGGTTTATGGTTTAGGGTTAGGGTTTAGGATTTAGGGTTTGTGGTTTAGGGTTTAGGGTTTAGAATTCAGATTTAAAGTTTAGGGTTTAGGGCTTAGGATTGGGATTTAGGGATTTAGGGTTTAGGGTTAACGGTCTAGGGTTCAGGATTTAGGCTTTCTGGTTTAAGGTTTAGAGTTTAGGGTTTGGGGTTGGGGTTTAGGGTTTAGGGTTTGGGGTTGATGGTTTGTGGTTTAGGGTTAAAGGTTTAGGGTTTAGGGTTTAGGGTTCAGGGTTTATGGTTTAAGGTTTAGGATTAGGGTTTAGGGTTTAGTGTTTAAGGGTTAGGGTTTAGGATTTGTGCTTTAGGGTTAAGGGTTTAGGGTTTAGGGTTGAGGGTTTAGGGTTTAGGGTTTAGTGTTTGGGGATAAGGGTTTATGGTTTAGGGTTTAGGGTTTAGGTTTAGGGTTTAATGTTTCGGGTTTAGGGATTAGGTTTTATGGTTTAGGGGTTAGGGTTAGGGTTTGTACTTTGAGGTTTAGTGTTTAGGATTTAGGGTTTACGAGTAAGGGTTTAGAGTTTGTGATTTAGTGTTTGGGATTTAAGGCTTAGTGTGTAGGATTTAGAATTGGGATTTAGGGTTTAGGGTTTTGGGTTTAGAATTGGGATTAGGGTTTAGGGTTTAGGTTTTAGGGGTTACGGGTTTAGGGTTTAGGGTTAGGGTTTAGGGTTTGTTGTTTGAGGTTTATGGTTTAGGGTTTAGGGTTAGGGGTTTAGGGTTTGGAGTTTAGGGTTTGGGGTTTAGGGTTTGGGGTTTAGGGTGTGGGGTTTAGGGTTTAGTGTTTAGAGTTTAGGGGTTACGATTTGTGGTTTGTGGTTTAGGGTTTATGGTTTAGGGTTTAGGGTTTCTGGTTTGAGGTTTATGGTTTAGGGTGTAGGGTTTGGTGTTTAGGGTTAAGGGTTTAGGATTTGGGGTTAAGGGTCTTGGGTTTAGGGTCTGGGGTTTAGGGTTTAGGGTTTAGGGTTTAGGGTTTAGGGTGAGGGGTTATAGTTTAGGTTTAGGTTTTATGGTTTGAGGTTTATGGTTTAGGGTTTGGGGATTGTGGTTTAGAGGTTATGATTTAGGGTTTGGGATTTAAGGTTTAGTGTTTAGGGTTTAGAAATGGGATTTAGCGTTTAGGGTTATGGGTTTAGAATTGGGATTTAGGGTTTAGGGTTTAGGTTTTTGGGGTTAGGGGTTAGGGTTTAGGGTTTAGGGTTTCTTATTTGAGGTTTATGGTTTAGGGTTTGGGGTTGGGGGTGTAGGGTTTTAGGTTTAGGGTTTAGGGTGTGGGGTTTAGGGTTGTGTTTAGGGTTTAGTGGTTAAGGTTTGTGATTTAGGGTTTAGGGTTTAGGGTTTATGGTTTTGGGTTAGGGGTTTAGGGTTTAAGGGTTTAAGGGTTAGGGTTTATGGTTTAGGGTTTAGTATTTGGATTTAGGGTTTAGGGTTTAGGGTTTAGGATTTATGGTTTGTGGTTTAGGGTTTAGGGTTTTGAAATTGGGGTTTAGTGTTTAGGGTTTTGGGTTTAGGATTTAGGGTGTGGAGTTTAAGGTTTAGGGTTTGGGGTGAGGGGTTATGGTTTAGGTTTAGGTTTTATGGTTTGAGGTTTAGGGTTTAGGGTTTGGGGATTGTGGTTTAGAGGTTAGGGTTTAGGGTTTAGAGTTTAGAATTAGGATTTAGGGTTTAGCGTTTAGGGTTTAGAATTGGGATTTAGGGTTTGGGGTTAGGGTTTTAGGGTTTAGGGTTTAGGGTTGAGGCTTTATGGTTTAAGGTTGAAAGTTTTAGGTTTAGGGTTTAGGGTGTGGGATTTAGGATTTAGGGTTTGGGGTTTAGGGTTCATGGTTTAGGGTTTAGGGTTTGGGGTTTAGGGGGTTAGGGGTTAGGGTTTGTGGCTTAGTGTTTAGGGTTAGTGGTTTAGGGTTTAGTGTTTAGGGTTTAGGGTTTAGGGTTTAGGGGTTAGGGTTTAGAGTTTGTGATTTAGGGTTTAGGATTTAAGGTTTAGTGCTTAGGGTTTTGAATGGGGATTTAGGGTTTAGGGCTTTGGGTTTAGAATTGGGATTTAGGGTTTAGGGTTTAGTTTTAGTGGTTAGGGATTAGGGTTTAGGGTTTTGGGTTTTGGGTTTGTTGTTTGAGGTTTATGGTGTAGGATATGGGGTTGGGGGTTTAGGGTTTCGGGTGTAGGGTTTAGGGTTAAGGATTTGTGGTTTAAGGTTTAGGGTTTAGGGTTGAGGGTTTAGGGTATGGGGTTTAGGTTTAGTGTTTAGGGTTTAGTGGTTAGGGTTTATGGTTTAGGGTTTAGGGTTTAGGGTTTAGGGTTTGGGGTTGGGGGTTTAGGATTTAAGGGTTTAAGGGTTAGGGTTTGTGGTTTAGGGTTTAGGGTTTAGTATTTGGATTTAGGGTTTAGGCTTTAGGCTTTAGGGTTTAGGATTTAGGTTTTATGGTTTAGAGTTTAGGATTCAGGGTTTGGGGTTTAGGGTTTAAAAGTTAGGGTTTAGGGTTTAGGGTTTGTGGTTTAGGGCTTAGAATTTGGATTTAGGGTTTAGGGTTTAGGGTTTAGAGTTTAGAGTTTGTGATTTAGGGTTTGGGATTTAGGGTTTAGTGTTTAGGGTTTAGGGTGTGGGATTTAGGGTTTAGGGTTTTGGGGTTTGGCTTTGTGGTTGTGGGTTTAAGGTTTAGGGGTTAGGGGTTAGGGTTTAGGGTTTAGGGTTTATGGTTTAGGGTTTAGGGTTTAGGGTTTATGGTTTGTGGCTTAGGGTTTAGGGTTTAAGCTTTGGGGTATAGGGTTTAGGGTTTAGGGTTTGTGGTTTAGGGTTTAAGATTTAGGGTTTGGGGTTTGGGGTTTGGGGTTTAGGGATTAGTGTTTGGGTTTGGGGTTTAGGGTTTATGGTTTATGGTTTCGGGTTGAGGGTTGAAGGTTTGTGGTTTAGGGTTTAGGTTTTATGGTTTGTGGTTTAGGGTTTAGGTTTTTGAAATTAGGGTTTAGTGTTTAGGGTTTTGGGTTTAGGATTTAGGATTTGGGGTTTAGGGTTTAGGGTTTGGGGTGAGGGGTTATGGTTTAGGTTTAGGTTTTATGGTTTGAGGTTTAGGGTTTAGGGTTTGGGGATTGTGGTTTATAGGTTAGGGTTTAAGGTTTAGGGTTTAGAAATGGGATTTAGGGTTTGGGGTTGGGGTTTTAGGGTTTAGGGTTTAGGGTTGAGGCTTTATGGTTTAAGGTTGAAAGTTTTAGGTTTAGGGTTTAGGGTGTGGGGTTTAGGGTTTAGGGTTTAGGGTTTAGGGTTCATGTTTTAGGGTTTAGGGTTTGGGGTTTAGGGGGTTAGGGGTTAGGGTTTGTGGTTTAGTGTTTAGGGTTAGTGGTTTAGGGTTTGGGGTTTGGGGTTTAGGGTTTATGGTTAAAGGTTTAGGTATTAGGGTTTGGGGTTTTGGGTTTTGGGTTTAGGGGTTAGGGTTTAGAGTTTATGATTTAGGGTTTAGGATTTAAGGTTTAGTGTTTAGGGTTTTGAATTGGGATTTAGGGTTTAGGGTGCTGGGTTTAGAATTGGGATTTAGGGTTTAGGGTTTAGTTTTAGCGGTTAGGGGTTAGGGTTTAGGGTTTAGGGTTTAGGGTTTGGGGTTTGGGGTTTAGGGTTTATGGTTAAGGGTTTAGGTATTAGGGTTTAGGGTTTTGGGTTTTGGGTTTAGGGGTTAGGGTTTAGAGTTTGTGATTTAGGGTTTAGGATTTAAGGTTTAGTGTTTAGGGTTTAGAATTGGGATTTAGGGTTTAGGGTGTTGGGTTTAGAATTGGTGTTTAGGGTTTAGGGTTTAGTTTTAGTGGTTAGGGGTTAGGGTTTAGGGTTTAGTGTTTTGGGCTTGTTGTTTGAGGTTTATGGTGTAGGATATGGGGTTGGGGGTTTAGGGTTTCAGGTGTAGGGTTTAGGGTTGAGGATTTATGGTTTAAGGTTTAGGGTTTAGGGTTAAGGATTTAGGGTATGGGGTTTAGGTTTTAATGTTTAGGGTTTAGTGGTTAGGGTTTAGGGTTTAGGGTTTAGGGTTTAGGGTTTAGGGTTTGGGGTTGGGGTTTAGGATTTAAGGGTTTAAGGGTTAGGGTTTGTGGTTTAGGGTTTAGGGTTTAGTATTTGGATTTAGGGTTTAGGGTTTAGGCTTTAGGGTTTAGTAGGTTTAGTATTAAGGTTTTGTGGTTTAGAGTTTAGGATTCGGGGTTTGGGGTTTAGGGTTTAAAAGTTAGGGTTTAGGGTTTAGGGTTTGTGGTTTAGGGTGTAGAATTTGGATTTAGGGTTTATGGTTTAGGGTTTAGAGTTTAGAGTTTGTGATTTAGGGTTTGGGATTTAGGGTTTAGCGTTTAGGGTTTAGGGTGTGGGATTTAAGGTTTAGGGTTTAGTGTTTAGGGTTTTGGGGTTTGGCTTTGTGGTTGTGGGTTTAAGGTTTAGGGGTTAGGGGTTAGGGGTTTGGGTTTAGGGTTGTTGGTTTAGGGTTTAGGGTTTGTGGTTTGTGGCTAAGGGTTTAGGGTTTAGGCTTTGGGATATAGGGTTTAGGGTTTGTGGTTTAGGGTTGAAGGTTAGGGTTTAGGGTTTGGGGTTTAGGGTTTGGGGTTTAAGGTTTAGGGTTTAGGGTTTAAGGGTTAGGGTTTAGGGTTTAGGGTTTAGGGTTTAAGGTTTATGGTTTAGGGTTTATGATTTAGGGTTTGGGGTTGAGGGTTTAGGGTTTAGGGTTTAGGGTTGAGGGTTGAGGGTTTATGGTTTAGGGTTTATGGTTTAGGTGTTAGGGTTTATGGGTTTAGGGTTTGTGGTTTGATGTTTAGTTTTAAGGGTTTAAGGTTTGGGGTTTAGGGTTTAGGGTTCATGTTTTAGGTTTTAGGGGTTAGGGAGGGGTTAGGGGTTAGTGTTTGTGGTTTAGTGTTTAGGGTTTATGGTTTATGGTTTGGGGTTTAGGGTTTAGGGTTTAGGTATTAGGGTTTGGGGTTTAGGGTTTAGGTATTATGGTTTAGGGGTTAGGGTTTAGAGTTTGTGATTTAGGGTTTGGGATTTAAGGTTTAGTGTTTAGGGTTTAGAATTAGGATTTAGGGTTTAGGGTTATGGGTTTAGAATTGGGATTTAGGGCTTAGGGTTTAGGGTTTAGGGTTTAGGGGTTAGGGGTTAGGGTTTATTGTTTGAGGTTTATGGTTTAGGGTTTGGGGTTGGGGGTGTAGGGTTTTGGGTTTAGAGTTTAGGGTATGGGGTTTAGGGTTGTGTTTAGGGTTTAGTGGTTAAGGTTTGTGGTTTAGGGTTTAGGGTTTAGGGTTTATGGTTTGGGGTTAGGGGTTTAGGGTTTAAGGGTTTAAAGGTTAGGGTTTGTGGTTTAGGGTTTAGTATTTGGATTTAGGGTTTAGGGTTTAGGGTTTAGGATTTAGGGTTTATGGTTTAGGGTTTAGGATTCGGGTTTTGGGGTTTAGGGTTTATGGTTTAAAAGTTAGGGTTTAGGGTTTAGATTTTGTAATTTAGGGTTTGGGATTTAGGGTTTAGGGTTTAGGGTTTATGGTTTATGGTTTAAGGTGTGGGGTTTAGGGTTTAGGGGTCAGGGGTTAGGGTTTAGGATTTGGGGTTTGGGGGTTAGGTTTGTGGTTGTGGGTTTAGGGTTTAGGGGTCAAGGGTTAGGGTTTAGGGTTTAGGGTTATGGGTTAGGGTTTAGGGTTTGTGGTTTGTGGGTTAGGGTTTGGGGTATAGGGTTTATGGTTTGTGGTTTAGGGTTTGGGATTTAGGTTTTAGGGTTTACGGTGTAGGGTTTAGGTATTAGGGTTTTGGGTTTGTGGTTTAAGGTTTAGGGTTTGGGGTTTGGGGTTTATGGTTTAATAATCAGGGTTTAGGGTTTAGGGTTTGGGGTGTAGGGTTTAGGGTTTAGAAATGGAATTGAGGGTTTAGCGCTTAGGATTTAAGAGTTAGGTTTAGGGTTTAGGGTTTGGGGTTTGGGGTTTGGGGTTTAGTGTATGGGGTTTGGGGTTCAGGGTTTATGGTTTATTGTTTTGGGTTGAGGGTTGAAGGTTTGTGGTTTAGGGTTTAGGTTTTATGGTTTGTGGTTTAGGGTTTAGGGTTTTGAAATTGGGGTTTAGTGTTTAGGGTTTAGGATTTAGGGTTTAGAGTTTACGGTTTAGGGCTTAGGGTTTAGAATTTAGGGGTTCTGGTTTAGGGTGTGGATTTTAGGGTTTAGGGTTTAGGGTTTAGGGTTTAGTGTTTAGGGTTTGGGGTTTGGGGTTTATGGTTTAAGGTTAGGGTTTAGGGTTTGGGATTTATGGTTTAGGGTTAGGCTTTAGGGTTTAGGGTTTATGGTTTAGGGTTTAGAATTGGGATTTAGAGTTTAGGGTTTAGGGTTTAGAATTGGGATTTAGGGATTTAGGGTTTAGGGTTAAGGGTCTAGGGTTAAGGGTTTAGGGTTTGTGGTTCAAGGTTTAGAGTTTAGGGTTTGGGGTTGGGGTTTTAGGGTTTAGGGTTTGGGGTTGAGGGCTTGTGGTTTAGGGTTGAAGGTTTAGGGTTTAGGGCTTAAGGTTTAGGGTTTAGGGTTTAAGGTTTAGGGTTAGGGTTAGGGTTTAGTGTTTAGGGGTTAGGATTTGGGGTTTAGGGTTTAGGGTTTAGGGTTGAGGGTTTAGGTTTAGGGTTTAATGTTTTGGGTTTTGGGTTTAGGGTTTAGGGGTTAGGGGTTAGGGTCTAGGGTTTGTACTTTGAGGTTTACTGTTTAGGGTTTAAGGTTTAGGGGTAAGGTTTAGCGTTTGTGATTTAGGGTTTGGGATTTAAGGTTTAGTGTTTAGGGTTTAGAATTGGGATTTGGGGTTTAGGGTTTTGGGTTTACAATTGGGATTTAGGGTTTAGGGTTTAGGTTGTAGGGGTTTAGGATTTGGGGTTAGGGTTTTGGGTTTAGGGTTTAGGGTTTGTTGTTTGAGGTTTATAGTTTAGGGTTTAGGGTCGGGGGTTTAGGGTTTCGGGTTTAGGGTTTAGGGTTGAGGGTTTGTGGTTTAGGGTTTAGGGTTTATGGTTTAGGGTGTGGGGTTTAGGGTTTAGTGTTTAGAGTTATTGGTTAGGGTTTATGGTTTATGGTTTAGGGTTTAGGGATTAGTGTTTAAGGTTTGTGGTTTGAGGTTTATGGTTTAGGGTTAGGGTTTGGTGTTTAGGGTTAAGGGATTCGGATTTAGGGTTAAGGGTTTGGGGTTTGGGGTTTGGGGTTTGGGGTTTATGGTTTAGGGTTTAAGGTGAGGGGTTATGGTTTAGGTTTAGTTTTTATGGTTTGAGGTTTGGGGTTTAGGGTTTGGGGATTGGGGTTTAGAGTTTAAGGTTTAGGATTTAGGGTTTAGTGTTTAGGGTTTAGAATTGGGATTTAGGGTTTAGGGTTTAGAATTGGGATTTGGGGTTTGAGGTTGGGGTTTTAGGGTTTGGGGTTTAGGGGGAGGCTTTATGGTTTAAGGTTGAAAGTTTCGGGTTTAAGGTTTAGGGTGTGGGATATAGGGTTTAGGGTTTAGGGTTTATGGTTTAGGGTTTAGGGTTCATGGTTTAGGGTTTGGGGTTTATGGGGTTAGGGGTTAGGGTTTGTGGTTTAGTGTTTAGGGTTTTTGGCTTAGGGTTTAGGGTTTAGGGTTTAGCCAAGTCGGGCTCGTATTTAGCACATTTGCTGCCCTCAGTCCCTTCTAGCGAAAAAGGATGGTAAAAATCACACAGCTCGTCAAACTTACTGGTGTACTCGGCTACAGACTGCCGGCCCTGCTCCAACTTCAGGAATTCTATTTCCTTCCGGATTTTGTAGTTATCCGAGAAGTACTTAACAAGGAATCTCCTTCGAAAATTTGCCCATACTAGCGGCTCATTTGTCACGTTCATCTGTACCTTCATCCGAGACCACCATACTCTAGCCTCGTCCTTTAACTGATAGGTAACAAACAAAACTTTTTGCTCTTCTGAGCACTCGAAGTATTCAAAGACCTGCTCTATGTCCCTGATCCAAATGTATGCCCCGTCATAATCGTGTCCTCCCTTATAAGCCGGGGGATTCCTTTTCAGGAATTTATCCAGAGTAGGACCAGACTCGGTCCTACTCATCAACTGGGTAAACTTGGAGAAGAAATCGTCTCCTCCACCGGAACTGGTTCCTTCGGTCATATTGTAATTCTACAATGAGCGAACACATCACCATTAATAACCAATGCCACCCAGGGAGTCGGAAATTTACCTCACACACATAAAATGCCACGCCGATGGAGTGCCAAGGGAACGATGCCAAGCTGCATAAGCAAAACACAACACAGTTGAATACAACCAGTCCTCACAGGATTCATACGATCACTAGATTGATCCAAGCACCCGGCTCTAGAAAGAACCGTTCTGATACCAACTGTAACATCCTAGGTCATTTTACATATATTTATATTCATCTGATTAATTTTTACAATAAATTTTCACGTTTAAAAATAATTAATCAAGTCTCGATTCAAAATGCTATTTATTTTTCAATACACGTATTTAAGGAAATAAACAGTAACAATTTAATTAATTAAATAAAGTAAGAAAAAGAAATTTAGTTAAAGTAAGTAAGAAGAGAAATATGAAGCCAAAGCCCATTCGCTTGAGCGAAGCCGGATTCGCTTGAGCGAGGTCAAAAGTCTTCACTGAAGCGAAGCCAAATCCGCTTGAGCGAGAGACACACTTCTTTCCTAAGTGAGGCAGCTAAACGCTTGAGCAAATGCCACATCTAGAGACTGGGCGAACAAAACGCACACGCAGACCCACATGGGGTTTCACTCGGCAAAATGTTTCACTTGGCTCAAGGGTTTCACTCGGGAAACGCTCAACTTCCATTTACTCGGACATTCCTCACTCGACTCTTTACTACCCTTCACTCAGAAAATTTCGCTCGGTCCCAACTCTTTCGTCAATAATTTAACCTCCACCACTCGGTTATAGTTTCTCCTGATGTCCTCACTCGATGAATACCCTATTCTTACTATCTTCAGAAGGAACTCAGACTTCCACTCAAACACCTCCAAATTCTCTTCACTCGGAACTCTCTCCCAACTAATCCCACTCGGACATATCGACCTTCCACCCAGAAGGGGATCTCCTGGTTATCCATCACTCGGATAAGGGTGGAAATTTCACCTAGTGGTGAAACAAACATTAAACTGACGGCCCTCGCTCAGCCAGGGATGAATCGACTCGGACAAGCCTCGCTCGGGAAAATCCTGCCACGGCAAACACATGAAAATACAAACTAAGCACAACCTAATGTCAGTTCACACCAGATTTAATTTGAGTCAGCATACAGGTAACATTACACGCTCGGAAAAATTCCCTATACATAATTATATTAGACAGCCAGTCAAAATCACTCGGGCCTTGGCATCGATCTCCCCCTTGGCGCGGCTCCATGGCTCCGGCTTCCTCCCTGTCACTGGTTACTAAATTGAAAACAGCAGCAAGGGTGAGTGTTTCGCATCATAACTAATAAAGAACAAAATCAACAAGTTATAAATATAAATAAGCTCCGTCCAGCTGCATTCTCATGACTTTACAAATCACACTCGGCCAATATGACAAACTCCACTCGGAAACATAACATAGGTCACCCGGTAATATTAACAATTTTACTCGGCAAATGTAACAAATGTCACTCAGCAATTATGCACATCACAACCTGAACTGTTCTTTACAGGGGGTGTAAAGGTATGATTGTCGAACAATTCAAAATGTACATGAAACGTAAAATCTGGTACAAGGAGGTGCTTATACAGATACGAATACGGAGTGCTCTTGTACGTTGGGCGTGGTATAGTTCACTCTATGGCGGTGTTTCAGTCCGCCTGGATTAGCTTCTTTTGCCTTGACACAATTGGTGGTTGTACCTGCAGTTATTCTCCGACGCTCAAATCGGTATCTCAGAATACTATTAGACTTAGAAAGCAAATCAGAGAGAATTATGCAAGTTTGAATGTAAGGTTCAGAAATGGGGAGATCCCCTTATACCTTTTTGCTGAGGTTTATATACCTGTTATTGGTGCTCCATTATTGGTAGGACCCATTCCTTGTTTTCTGGCATAATGCAAGAAAGGTAGTGGGTCCCTGTGTCGTTCACGAGCACCATCACTGTAGTGGGCATTTCCACTTGCTTGGAAAGCGTTAATGCTTTATTATTTTATTCATTGTTCCCTTTTATGCGTGACAGCGTGATTCCCATTTTCAACCTCTCAAGACAGAGTCAATCTCGTGTCGGGGTTATAAGTATGGGCTCGCTACGCAATATAGGAAATTCAATATTCCGCCTATGGCTTGGCGGAGTATTATGCATTGGAAATACTTTATGCATGTGTATAAGATATTCAATATTTTCCACCTTGGCGGAGTAATGAGCGTAGGCGGAGTAACATGCCTTGGCGGAGTTACATGCCTTTGCGGAGTTTTCATGCCTTGGCGGAGTTTCCTGCCTTGGTGGAGTTACATGTCTTGGCGGAGTTACATGCTTTGGCAGAGTTACATGCCTTGGCGGAGTAACGTGCCATGGCGGTATGTACTCCGTATAAAAGTAATTATAAGGTATTTGAAACGTACTTCTCCTGTTCAAAATGCTGATCTGGCAAAGCATTAAAACCATGCTCTTGGGGGCCGGTGTTGGGACCGGATCATCTTCCCCCTAGCTTGTTATAGTGACTGGCGGAGTCGCTTTAATAAGCTATAACACTTTTAGCTTTTATAGGCATGGGTTTAGGCCGTGTTTTCTAGTTCCGAATTTGTGGACAAGTATCTTCATGCATTTATTGCTTTTGTCATTACTTGCCACGCTCGTCATTAAAGCGTCTCGAAACTGCGTTTTGCCGCTTCAATCTTTCATTGCCACGTATGCCCTCGTAACGATTGCCATTCCAATGATGGGACATAAATGCGTGGGATGGCATTTGAGATATGTTTTCGAGGTTATTACCATGGGCCTTGGATTTTGAAAATACGGCCCAGGAAATTCCTGCCTTAAGATTTATCTATCGGTTTTAGAATTAAAGGAATCATCAGTGAGATTCATCCAACGGCCATAAGCGCGTTTCTGATGTTTTTGGTGTTTCGCTTATTTCCCCCTAAGCCATGCCTATAAATAGGTAAACTCTTAGGAGGGGAAATGTTTTGCTTCATCTTCTTCTCTACGCTTTCGTGTTAAAACTGCCTTGTTAACGCTACTTTCTTGCGAGTCGTTTGTTGTTGCCAGTTCACCTTCTTCAGAAATTTTAAGGTAACTTTCTTCTTCCTCTGTTCTCTGTCTTTGGTGTTATTGGGTTGGTTATGTTTTCTTTATATGTGTGTTTGTTGAAACGAGGATGAGAGGAAAAGAATCAGAGTCGTGCTCTAGGGTTTCTGTTCATCCTATGTTTTCGGATATTGAGAGTGAAGATGAGGGCTTCTATACTGGGAGGGATTCAACTTTTTACAGCAGCGTAGAGTGTTTTAGTAATTCTGTACATTCGTTTATAGCAGGAGGTACTCCTCAAATACGTGTTAACAATGGCAGAATGCCAGAATGTTATGCTGCATGGGTTAGATTGGACAAAAATGCTTGAGACCGATCCCTATTGTTGGGTCGAAGAGGACGTTAAAGAAGCTTCTTCACGCCATGCAACAACAAGTGGTGGGGTGATGGAGTTATCTGTGCCTGTTTGGAAAGATGAGAAATATGAGAGGAGGTTCATCGTCCGTTCACCCAAGACGTTTGAACGTATTTGTCATCGTCCTCAGGATGGGCGTACTTTATATATGTACGATATTTTGTTTACCCAGTTGGGGGTGCGTTTTCCGCTTAATAAATTCCAGATGGGCGTACTCAGATTCCTGGATTGCCCCTTCTCAGCTGCACCCTAATGGTTGGGGGATAGTCCGCAACTTTGAAGTGTTGGCTGAACATCTGGAGTTTACGCCTACTGTGGCGTTGTTCTTTGCTTTTTGTCACATCATGAGGAGGGTGAATGCGAGAACTGGCGGTATGGGTTTTGTAACTCTTCGGGCGGAGCCGAAGATTGTGAACTTTAAGGCGTTTGCTGACTCCGCCAAGGAAGGCGGACTTCACTTCAGAATGAGCTTTGTAAAAGTCTCTGTCAGGAAGAACAAGTTCGTCTTCTGGCGGAGTAAGGAGGGAATCGATAAATTCCCAGTAGCGTGGACCCACGAGCACTTCCTCCTAACCAAACAAGCTTATGAAGTTGAGGAGAGTGCCCTATCAGCTACTTCCGTGGAAGTCCTTCGGACATTGAAGGAGTACAACTCCGTCCATAAGCAAATTTTATGCCGAAGGCTGCTTGGGCGGGATGCTGAGGGATACTTAAGTAATGCTTTATCATTAACAATTCCAATGTTGCTTGAATATTACTCCTGTTGTTTCCTGCAGCTACTAATCGTATTTATGTATGTTATTTTGCAGGAGAGATCGCTGAATTTCCTGGGATGGAGCGTATCAAGCAAATTCACATGAGTCGCCAGGAAATTGATGCGGAAAATAATGTGCAGCCTAGGAGGAATCTGGCTGCTGCTCTGACAAAGACTCTCCCTTTCCCTGCGTCCACTAACGTAGTGACGTTGGAGGGTGGTGCAGGGTCCTCGACAGTTGAGGTTGAAAGGCGATCTAAAAAACGCCAAGAGCCAGAAGCTGTTGAGGTGGAGGAAGTGGACCCCCAACCCTTGCTAAAGAGGAAAAACAAGGGCAAGGAGAAGATAGGGGAAGGGGCATCATCTGATGCTCCTATTGAAGTGGAAGAGACTCCGGAGGTACCAGCTACGAGTGTCACTGCTGAAGTGGGCGGTGTTGAGGACGCCCTTGAAGAAGATGTTGTGGAGAAGGAGGTGGAGGGAATTCAAGTTTCTCCACTCCACCAAGCTGAGAGTCCTGCCCTGGACTTGACTACTCGAGGAACAACAGTTTTCCTCATCGACGTTCCAGGGGAGTCATCCAGGCAATCCGTCTCTCTTCCTGCGGCGGGGTCTCGTCTGAACCCTTTTTTGCATTACATAAATGTGGGATCTCGTTAGTCAGAGAGGCGTGATCCAGACTTCATTCTCCGCCCAGACATCGACTTTGAGGAGATTCCAGACGCCGCTGCTGCTGCAAGGTGGCACCTTGCGGAAATTGATGGTTTCCTTGCTTCTATGTCGCGTATCGCTGAGGTTGCTACGAAGGCTGTAATGTTTCAAGAATCATATCATGATTCTGTCGAAAAAATCCGCAGCTTAGAGCATGACAATGAAATGTTGTCGGAGGTGATCAAGGCTAAAGATAAACACCTTGACACCGCCAACTCTGATATAAAGAAGCTTGAGGAGGAGCTGGCTCGGGTTAAGGCTGACAAGGCCCTGCTGGAAAAGCAAGTCTTGGACTTGAAAGGGCAAAATGCAAAACTGGGCGAAGAGGTGGGCGAGCTGACCCAGGTGAAGGCTGACAATGTTTAGCTGAAACAACAAGTTTTAAATCTGAATCAGCAAAACCAAAAACTGGGCGAGGGTGTGAGCGAACTTCAGCAGAGGTTGGTTTCCTTTGAAATTAATAAGGCTCTTGCTGAAGACGCCTGGGCGGCGGAGTTGGATGTAGCGGCCACTTCATATAGCAACCTTGAAAAATAGGTTGAAGAGCTGCATGCTGAAAAAGCCATTTCAGATGCCACCAATAAGAGGCTTGATCAGGAGTTGAAAATGACTTTGGATGCAGCTGAGGCAGCAATTGATGATGCTTTCAGCATGGCTATTCACCAACTCCGTCATCGTAACCCAGGCGTTGCTCTCAACATTGCAGGCATTAATCCTTACTATGAGTTTATCAATGGTGAATTGATGGTGCCTGCTCGGGGGGGTCATGTTCCTGCGCCTAATGCAGAGTATGTTCTGGCGGACTTGCCCCCTCACAAAGTTTGTCTAAACCCAGTGAGAGTCAGCCCAGCTCCGCCCGCCAAGAAGGAGTGCCACCTGAGCCTTGAGGATTAGCTCCGGAGTTCTTTTTAAATTTTGTTTTTTATACTTTAATGATATTGCCTTGTTCCAGGATAGGCTCTGGACCCTTATCAATCTTTGACAATATTCAATAAAGTATATTTTCTGTAAATTTATACTTGTTCATATAAATGACGTCTGAGTCCGTAGGATTTGTGCCTTGTAGAAAGTTATTAATAAGGCGGAGTAATCGTTTGAGGACTTAATGAAATATGACTAAGTATAACGAGGCGGAATAACCTTTTGTGAATGTGATGAAGTAAAATTTAGTAATGAGGCGGAGTAGCCTCTTAGGAATTTCAATGAAGTAAATTCTGTAACGAGGCGGAGTAGCCTCTTGAGAATTTCAATGAAGCAAATTCTGTAACGAGGCGGAGTAGCCTCTGAAGAATTTCAATGAAGTGAATTTTGTAACGAGGCGGAGTAGCCTCTTGAGAATTTCAATGAAGTAAATTCTGTAACGAGACGGAGTAGCCTCTGAAGAATTTCAATGAAGTGAATTCTGTAACGAGGTGGAGTAGCCTCTTGAGAATTTCAATGAAGTAAATTCTGTGACGAGGCAGAGTAGCCTCTGAAGGATTTCAATGAAGTAAATTCTTTAACGAGGCAGAGTAGCCTCTGAAGAATTTCAATGAAGTGAATTCTGTAACGAGGCGGAGTAGCCTCTTGAGAATTTCAATGAAGTAAATTCTATAACGAGGCGGAGTAGCCTCTGAAGAATTTCAATGAAGTGAATTCTGTAACGAGGCGGAGTAGCCTCTTGAGAATTTCAATGAAGTAAATTCTATAACGAGGCGGAGTAGCCTCTGAAGAATTTCAATGAAGTGAATTCTGTAACGAGGCGGAGTAGCCTCTTAAGAATTTAAATGCAGCACAGTTTTTACAAGTATTGTACTTACTTGAACTTGTTGATAGTGCTTGAGTTTGTTGATTATGTACTCCGTAAAACATTGACAGTTAGGCGGAGTCAAGTTTTGGATGGAGCGTTCATCCCTTTGAATTTGAATGGGAGTGTATCTCCTGATCAAGTGAAAATTGTTGAATCCAGGGTTGGTATGGTGCAGCATAAGCTGTGACACCAATCCTTTTCGCAGGAATTTTACTGGACTTTGGGGTCGGTATGGTGCAGCATATAGCTGTGACACCAATTCTTTCCACAGGAAGTCTGCTGGACCTTGGGGTCGGTATGGTGCAGCATATAGCTGTGACACCAATCCTTTCCACAGGAAGCCTGCAGGACCTTGGGGTCGGTATGGTGCAGCATATAGCTGTGACACCAATCCTTTCCACAGGAAGCCTGCAGGACCTTGGGGTCGGTATGGTGCAGCATATAGCTGTGACACCAATCCTTTCCCCCCAAGGAGTTTTTTGGACCTTAGGGTCGGTATGGTGCAGCATATAGCTGTGACACCAATCCTTTCCCCCCAAGGAGTTTTTTGGACCTTTGGGTCGGTATGGTGCAGCATATAGCTGTGACACCAATCCTTCCCCCCCAAGGAGTTTTTTGGACCTTAGGGTCGGTATGGTGCAGCATATAGCTGTGACACCAATCCTTTCCCCCCAAGGAGTTTTTTGGACCTTAGGGTCGGTATGGTGCAGCATATAGCTGTGACACCAATCCTTTCCCCCTAAGGAGTTTTTTGACTCCGTTTGTGAAGCTTTGTTGCATGTTGGATGATCTTTATGGAATAAAGAGTTATGCCATTATGCTTCAATTGTTGGAGCCGGTGTCTTATCTGTATGGGAACAAGTTCTGCCATGGATAATTAACTGAAAGTTAGAATGAAGACTGAATGTAGGAAGGCATTTTATTAATGATGGAACTACATAAGGAGCTGAGTTGGGATATGTCTCATCAGAACCTTTTCAAGGAAAGCACAGCTGGAAAAAACCTTGAGTTAGGAAGAAAAGAACATACCATGTTACCCAACTAGCTGTAATATATGCGTAAATTTAAAATGTTCCATTTATTCCTGACCGGAGTGCCATCTAAGTTTTCTAGGCGGTATGTGCCTTTACCCAGAATTTCGACGACTCGGTATGGACCTTCCCATGTTGGTGCCAATTTGCCTTGGTGTGCAAATTTGTTACCGATATTGGCCCTTCTCAAGACCCAATCTCCTTCTTTGAAACGGCGTTCAAAAACACGTGTGTTATACCGTTTGGCGGCCTTTGCTTTAACAGCTTGGTCCCTCACAAAGGCTTCCTCTCTCAACTCCGCCAAGACCTCGAGTTCATGGGTGAGGTTCTGTTGATTGGCTTCTTCATTGAAATGGAGGACTCGAGCTGATGGGGCTGCCAATTCAATGGGAATAACAGCCTCGACTCCATATGTCAGCCGATATGGAGATTCATTTGTGGTGGAGTGAGGGGTTGTTCTATATGCCCATAGAACGTGGCATAATTGATTTGCCCAATCTCCCTTTGCTTCACCAAGGCGTTTCTTAAGGCCTTTCAAGATTTCTCTGTTGGTAACTTCAGCTTGGCCATTGGTTTGAGGGTGTTCCACAGAAGAGAAAATCTGCGTAATGCTGAGATTTTCCAGGAGTTCAGTGAACTTACGATCTGTGAATTGGGTGCCATTATCAGTGACTATGCGTCCAGGGACTCCGAAACGTGCAATGATATTTTCATATACGAATCTGCGAGTCCTGGCTGATGTAATATGCACCACTGCCTCTGCTTCAATCCATTTGGTGAAGTAATCAACACCAACTATCAAGTATTTGATACCGCTGGGCGCAGTTGGGAATGGACCCAAGATATCCATGCCCCATTGATAGAAAGGCCAAGGCGTTATTGATGATGACATTTCTTCCGCCGGAGTATAGTGGAGATTTGCGAATCGTTGACATTGATCGCACTTTTGAACATACGAGGCGGAGTCATGCTTCAGAGTGGGCCACCAGTACCCCGCCCTGAGTATTTTTCGCATAAAACTACGTGCCCCTGGATGGTGTCCACATTGCCCTTCATGGACTTCTTCTAATACAGCTTGCACCTCATTTTCGTTTATACATATCAAGTAAGGAACAGAAATTCCTCGGCGGTATAACTGTCCGTCTAGGAGTGTATAGTAAGGTGCTTCTTTCTTTAGTTTTTGTCACTCAAGATCATCCGTGGGTAATTGTCCATTAACAAGGTAACGAACTATCGGTGCTACCCAGGAATTGTCATCAAAAGAGCGGCTTTTAATCATATACGCTGAGGAAGGAAAGGAAATGCTTGGCTCCGCCAAGGTACTTTGTACAACCGTAATTGTGCATCCTGCCTTCTTTGTGCTAGCCAACCTGGAGAGGATATCAGCACGTGTATTTTCTTCACGGGGTACATGCTTGAAAGTGACTTCATCGAAGCGCTGCTTTAACTCATTGACGCAGTCTAGATATTGTTGTAGCAGAGGTTCTTTAGCCTGATACTCACCAAGAATTTGTGAGATTACTAATTGAGAATCACTGTATAGGGTGACAGTTTTGGCCCCAATATCTTGTGCTGCTCTGAGTCCGGCCAAGCACGCTTCATACTTCGCCTGATTGTTAGACGTAGTGAAGGTAAAGTGCAGTGAAATTTCAAGGTGTACCCCGTCATCACTTTCCACAACAATTCCTGCTCCACATCCTTTGCTATTGGAAGACCCATCTACGTATACCGTCCAGTGTGAATGATCTGCATCTGGGCTAGAACCTGTTAACTCAACTATGAAATCTGCTAGGACTTGTGCCTTGATAGCAGTTCTTGGTTCGTAGGATATGTCAAATTCAGAGAGTTCTACGGCCCATTTTATCATTCTTCCAGCTAGGTCTGGTTTGAACAGTATAGTACGGAGTGGCAAGTCTGTGCGAATCAAGATAGGATGGGCATGGAAGTATGGTCTTAGGCGTCGTGAGGCCTAAACAACTGCAAGTGCTGCCTTTTCAATCTTCTGATAACGGCACTCTGCATCATGCTATGTTTTACTAGTGAAGTACACCGGTCGTTGGCCCTCAACTGTTTCCTTGACCAGAGCCACTACCAAAGCTTCATCTGAAACAGACAAATAAACAATGAGTTGCTCACCTGGGCTTGGTTTTACCAGGATTGGAGGGCTGGCCAAGACATTTTTCAAGCTTTGGAAAGCCGCCTCTTGCTCTGGGCCCCAACTGAATTTCTTGTCTTTTTTCAACATTTTGTATAAGGGGAGGGAGCGATGAGCCATCTTTGGCATGAATCGTGCTAGAGCAGTGATTTTGCCATTGAGGGATTGTACCTCTTTCAATGTCTTGGGGCTCTGCAGCTCTTGAATTACGCGACATTTATCCGGATTAGCCTCTATACCTCTTTGTGTTAACATGAAACCCAAAAATCTGCCCCTAGGGACAGCAAATGTACACTTTAATGGGTTGAGTCTCATGTCGTATTGTTGTAGGCGTTGAAAAATGAGGCGTAAATCTTCAACATGGTCTCCTCCTTCAGGAATCTTGGCAATAATATCATCAATATAAACTTCTACCAGCTTTGTGTGCATACCCTCAAAAACTTTGTTGATCATGCGCTGGTAGGTTGCCTCGGCATTCTTTAACCCAAATGGCATGACGTTGTAGCAAAAGACTCCTTTATCATTAACAAATGTTGTTTTTTCTTGATCATCCTCACACATTGGAATTTGGTTGTAACCGGAGTAAGCATCCATGAAAGATAGATACTTGTATCCTGAAGAATCATCAACCAACCTGTCAATGTTGGGGAGAGGATATGGATCCTTGGGATAACATTTATTCAAATCAACGTAGTCTATGCACATACGCCACTTGCCATTGGCTTTCTGTACCATGACCACGTTGGACAACCAGGAGGAGTAACGGAGTTCCCTGATGAACCCCGCCTTAAGGAGTTCCTCTGTTTGTTCGCAAGCAGCTTTTTGCTTAGCAGGACCCATACGCCATTTCTTTTGCGTTACTGGCTTAGTTTCAGGATACACCGCCAGGCGGTGACAACAAAAGTTGGGATCCATACCAGGCATGTCTGCAGCGGTCCAAGCGAAGATTTCTTTATACTCATGGAGAAGTGCAATTAGTTTTGCCTCCATGTTAGCCTCAAGCTTGTCATTGATGTTTGTAGTTTGTTCCGGGGTGCCACCCAAAACAATAGACTTGGAACCACCGTCAGGAGTTGGTTTCAAAGGGTTCAGTGGGTCTACAGAAGATTCCGCCCTAGGGTCAAGATCCACCAAATTGACGGACGCCGCCGCACTGCTACCTTCATTCAACTTTCTTTTCTTAGATATGGTTTCAAGCTTCACCATGTTAAGACTCAAATTGTAGCAATAGCGAGCCATTTCTTGGTCACCCCTTACAGATGAGACTTGGTTATCTTTGTCAATGAACTTGATTAACAAGTGGGGGGTTGAGACGATGGCTTCCATGGCATTCAGGGTAGGCCGCCCAATGATGCCATTGTACGGAGATTTCACATCGATGACAAGGATCCTGGATTTCACAGTCCTTGCTCCAGGTTCGCCATCAAAAGTAATCCTTGTGTCCAAGTAGCCTTTGGTGGGCTGTTTGGCACCATTAAAGGCTGTAAGGTCCTGCGTATATGGCTGTAAATCTGCATCAGTCAGTCCCATGCGTTTAAAACAGTCATAAAAGATAACGTTGCAGGAACTTCCCTGATCAATTAGGATGCGTTTTACATCCATATTTGCGATTACCGCAATAATTACCACTGCGTCATCTCCTTCAGGAATAGTAGGGCCAAAATCGTCGTCTGTGAATGTTATAGGCGGAGTTTGAACCCCGTTCCTGAATGGGCGATATTCTTTACTCTTGCCTTACACAGACAAGATCATACGATGATGATTTTTCCTGGCGGTGTTTGAGGGTCCGCCTCCGGCGAAGCCTCCAGCAATCATATCTACCACCTACCTTTTGCCCCGCGATCTGGGTTCAGGGCTTGGCTCTCTTTGGACGGACTCCAGAACAACACTCTTTTGTTTTTCTGTTGCCGCTGTGTGTTTTGGCTCTCGAGTGTTATCAGGATCAGGAGAACGGTCATGAGATCTTTTCTCAAACTTCTCTGGCTCATCATGAGATTTACCCTTAAACAGATAATGTTTCAGCTTGCCCTCACGAATAAGCACCTCAATGGTGTTTTTGAGTTGCTTGCACTCCTCCGTGGTATGGCCAACTGATTCGTGGAACTCACAATATTTCTTTGGGTTCCCACCGCGTCTGATTGGAGGTGGACGTTGAATCCCATAAACGTTGAGGGTAGTCCATCCTATTTCACACAAGATTTGTTCATATGTCGTGTTCAGGGGTGCATAATGAGCAAAATTGAACACACGTCTATCTTGTTGTTTGAAGGGTTGGTTCCCTGCTTTGTCTTTCTGAGGGAACTTATCATTCCTGGATGATTTTTCCTTTTCTTTGTCATGGTGTGGAGTTGCAATGGGTGGTTTACTGCAAGACGCAGTGGCTTCCAAGTGCATCTCAATACCCACATACTTGGATGCTTTTCTGCGAAATTCCTCCATGGTGGATGGAGGTCCTTTTGCCAATGACAAAGCAAAGGGTGATTTCAGTTGCATGGCTTCGATGAGGATATGCAATTGAATTGCTTCTGTCAGGTCAGGGACCATGGCTGCCTCTTTATAAAATCTCTTAAGGAAATCCTTTAGTGACTCTTTGTCACCTTGCTTGATCTGAGCCAAGGTATGGGAGGTTCTAGGCATATCCCTAGAGATTACAAAGTGGTTGCCAAAAGCTGTGGCTAGGTCCTCCTATGAATCGATGGAACCTGAAGGTAAACTCTTGAACCAGCTAAGAGCTTCACCTGTAAGGGTCCTGGGGAACATTCTGCACATGACATCTTCTTCTGCACCTAAGAACATAGCCTCATAGATGTAAGCATCTAAATGCTTAGAAGGATCTATTTCCCCAGTGTATTTTCCTATGGAAATGGGTTGCATAGTTTATAAATGTCTGGGAACATGCGCATTCATGAGTCTTTTGGAAAATTGGATACTCATCTTGTATCCTGAGGGGGATGCGTTTGAAACTGCTCTTCTCCCCTCATGATGTTGAGCATTTGCCAGTGGGAGGCTTCGTTGCTCTTCCATGTAAGTAGGGATGCGAGAGTAATTTGGAGTACTCGATTCCTCCTGTGCATGCGATTTATGGCAAGGCTGGTTTGCAGGGCCCGCTCTCTCGTGCATAGGATTTGCCTTCTCACGACGAAGCTCTGTAATTTCTTCTTTCAGCATTCTGATCATGTTATCTCTCGGATCTGGAGAGTCAACATGTGTTGCCTTTTTGTGAGCATCGTTGTCAAAGTTGAGACGTCTAGGATTGCGTGGAGGAGAATCCTTTGTCTGCATTTCTGGTCCTGGTCTTTCCATTAATGATGAATGTAATGGGGATTGCTCAAGGATTGTGGGATAACCAATTTTACAGGTCCCACCGGGTGTGCCAATGAACTGTTCTTTACAGGGGGTGTAAAGGTATGATTGTCGAACAATTCAAAATGTACATGAAACGTAAAATCTGGTACAAGGAGGTGCTTATACAGATACGAATACGGAGTGCTCTTGTACGCTGGGCGTGGTATAGTTCACTCTATGGCGGTGTTTCAGTCCGCCTGGATTAGCTTCTTTTGCCTTGACACAATTAGTGGTTGTACCTGCAGTTATTCTCCGACGCTCAAGTCAGTATCTCAGAATACTATTAGACTTAGAAAGCAAATCAGAGAGAATTATGCAAGTTTGAATGTAAGGTTCAGAAATGGGGAGATCCCCTTATACCTTTTTGCTGAGGTTTATATACCTGTTATTGGTGCTCCATTATTGGTAGGACCCATTCCTTGTTTTCTGGCATAATGCAAGAAAGGTAGTGGGTCCTTGTGTCGTTCACGAGCACCATCACTGTAGTGGGCATTTCCACTTGCTTGGAAAGCGTTAATGCTTTATTATTTTATTCATTGTTCCCTTTTATGTGTGACAGCGTGATTCCCATTTTCAACCTCTCAAGACAGAGTCAATCTCGTGCCGGGGTTATAAGTATGGGCTCGCTACGCAATATAGGAAATTCAATATTCCGCCTATGGCTTGGCGGAGTATTATGCATTGGAAATACTTTATGCATGTGTATAAGATATTCAATATTTTCCACCTTGGCGGAGTAATGAGCGTAGGCGGAGTAACATGCCTTGGCGGAGTTACATGCCTTTGCGGAGTTTTCATGCCTTGGCGGAGTTTCCTGCCTTGGCGGAGTTACATGTCTTGGCGGAGTTACATACTTTGGCAGAGTTACATGCCTTGGCGGAGTAACGTGCCATGGCGGTATGTACTCCGTATAAAAGTAATTATAAGGTATTTGAAACGTACTTCTCCTGTTCAAAATGCTGATCTGGCAAAGCATTAAAACCATGCTCTTGGGGGCCGGTGTTGGGACCGGATCACAACCAATAATTCATCAATTATCATAACTGACTCTCAGATAAAATTTAACACCTAGTATCCGGATACTAAAAGGATCAACCTTCAGCTGGGAGTCCGACTTGACATCCCATGAACCCGACTTGGTTCACCAAGCCCTACTTGGCTCCCCTTTCAACCACTGGTCAAAGACCTCTAGGTAGCTTAACTGGGTCCGACTTGACTCCTGAAGCCAAAACAGGGTAATTCATACCGTTGGTCGTCCTCCACCACATAATCACATTCTATCACATAAACATAAACATATCATTCTGATTACCACTTGCAACTGTCAGAAACTGACCAGTGCTCATAGCGTCGGGCGACCGACTCATCAAGCCCTTCAATATAACATACTAATTATCTCAAGCATTACACATTTCATGCCATTGCAAGGTATACATACATATATCCACACACAAATGATCCACATTCTCTCAGCATTAAATATATCAAGCTCATGACAAGGTTAACTCCACCACACACCCGATCTTTAGCTGATCGATATGTACGGTCACACATGCACAACATAGGTACACCACAATATTCGAGAACACTTTCTTACCTTACTCGTACTGTTCAATGACTCGGATAGGAAACAGATCCTATTCTAATTAATCATGACCCGAACACCCCCTTACCTCAATTCCATGCGTCGATGATCTGCTCTCGGTGTCGGTCCCTTCCTCTGAGTACTGGATTCGTAGTCTCAGCTCCATCACTCAGCCTTCCGCTATCTAATCTACCACCTACGGGTCAGAATGCAAAACCTATTAACTCAACCCCTCAGCTCTTAGGCCACATTTAAGCTCATACTCACCTAAGGAGTGGAGAACAGGCTCGAATACAGCCATGCATGGCCCTTGGCTAGCAGAGAAACAAAAGGGATAAGGAGCCACAAATAAAACAGATCAGTGGACTCACCTTGAGGCCATGATCACAGGAATAGGTTCGATTGAAGCTTTCACACGAACGGAGTCCTCCTTTGGTACATGCAATTCAGCAACGAGAGGAGAGAAAACGAAGGAGGAGGGGAACAGACTAAGAAGAAGAAGTGATTTATGAATAATGGAGAGAGAATTTCCTTTTTATATAAAGTTCAAGGGCAAAACAACCTTTTCCCCTATTTCATTTACATTCTCTTTAAAAGTTTTTAATCAATTTCTTCTCATTGGATTCTTTTATAAATTCCGACCCACTATGCTTATTTACTTTCTCTATGTTTAATTATTTGTAACTGCCTGTTACTTCATAAGAGCGTCGACCCGAGCTGGATACTGTCCAACCGGTGTCCAAGCGTAGTGTCCACACCTCAGCAATCTGAGCTATCTCTTGAGAGGTCGGACACTTCATCCGTCCTCACCTCTTTGTTATGCATATCCGTTTGCCTCAACCATCCAAGAGGTCGATCCGGATTATGATTCCGAGCTAGGCATTCTCCTCACACCGGTTAATCCAAGACCACTCCAGGCATACCAGATAAGCGTCAATCACAGGACAGCACGTCTTTGGCCGTTCTTCCCAGCACAACCGATCTCCAACACCGTTTGGTCCTCACGATTGAGACCGGCCCAACATTAGATTCCTTGACCTCATTTTAGGCAGATTAAATATTAAATAAATCTCTAAAACATTTGCTAATATTTTCCACTTTCCATAATTTTTATTAAAATACCAGGAATGTTACATCCACCCCCCTTAAAAGGGGATTTCGTCCCTGAAATCAGTGTTCCGATTGAAAAAGATGGGGGTACATCCTCCTCATATCCGATTCTAATTCCCAAGTGTAGTTTATCCAATTCAAATTCTGCCATTTCACCTTCACCAACAGCACCTTTTTACTTCTTAACCGTTTCGTTTGATACTCCTCGATACCGATCGGTATAGCTTCCACCGTCAGGTTTTCTTTCAATTCAATGGAGTCACTTGGTACAATCATTGTGTCACACGGAATGTAGGCGCGAAGCTGAGATACGTGAAACACGTTGTGGATGTTAGTCAATGACTAGGGAAAATCTAGTCGGTAAGCAACTTCACCGATCCGCTCCAGTATTTGGTAGGGTCCAATGTATTTCAGATTAAGCTTTTGGCTCTTCAAAATCCGGCCTACACCTTTAGTCAGTGAAATGCTCAAGAATACCCAATCGCTCACTTGAAACTCAAGCGGCCTATGCCGATTGTCGTAATAGCTCTTTTGTCGGTCTTGGGCAATTTTTATCTTCTCCCGGATTAAAGTAACTTGTTCGTTCATCTCTTGAATCAGCTCGGGGCCCAGATGAATGGCATTGCCATTCTCATTCTAACATAACAGAGTACGACATTTCCGACCGTAAAGGGCTTCATAGGGACCCATCCCAATACTGCTATGATAACTGTTATTATATGCAAACTCTACCAAAGGCAAGTATTTCTCCCATGATCCACCCTGCTCTAACACACATGCTCTCAGCATATCCTCGAGAGTCTGTATTGTCCGTTCCAACTGGCCATCGGTCTGGGGATGGTACGCCGAGCTCAGCCTGAGTTCAGTACCCAATTCTTGTTGCAAGCTTCCCCAAAATCTTGAAGTAAATCGGGGATCCCGATCAGAAATAATGCTTGAGGGTACACCGTGCAGTCGTACAATCTCAGCAACATACAACTTAGCCAATTAGTCCAGCGACCATTTCATATTCATCGCCAGGAAGTGGGCACTCTTGGTCAATCGGTCAACAATTACCCAAATCGCGTTGCACCCGGTTCGAGTGCGAGGTAGCCCGGATACGAAGTCCATGGTGATGCTTTCCCACTTCTAGATCAGAATTTCTAGGGACTGAAGCAAACCTGGGGGTCGTTGATGTTCGAATTTGCACTTTTGACATATCACACAGGACCTCACGTATTAGGTTATTGCCTTCTTCATGCCCGGCCACCAGAATTCCTTCTTCAAGTCATGATACATTTTTGTCACACCAGGATGAATACTCAGGGAGCTTCTGTGTGCCTCAGCTAGCATAGCTTACCTGAAATCTCCATTTGTAAGCACCACCACTCAGTCCCGGAATCTCCATATTCCATTATTACCCCGAATCAACCCCATATCCTTGCCTCGGGCCTGAGTGTCAATCAACTTCAGCAACTCCTCATCATCTTTCTGAGCAGCAACAATAGACTACAGAAATTCATTGGAGATCTTCAACATTCCGACCATCATTCAGTTTGGAGCGTCCATAACAACTCCAATATTCAGATCCCTAAAGCTCTCCAACAAGTCCTGCTCTCTGCCCATCAAATAAGCCGCGTGCAACACCTTCCTGCTCAGTGCATCGGCAACAATATTCACCTTACCCGGGTGGTACCTCAAATCAAAGTCATAATCTTTCAAGTACTCCACCCATCTTCTCTGCCTCATGTTTAGCTCTTTTTGATCGAATAAATATTTCAAGCTTTTGTGGTCACTGAACACCACAAAACGGGATCCATAAAGGTAATGACGCCAAATTTTTAATGCATATACTACTGCTGCCAATTCTAGATCATGGGTCGGATAATTCGATTCGTGGGGCCTCAATTGCCTGGAAGCATAGGCAATCACCCAGTCGGATTGCATCAGCATCCCAAACCGAACTTGGATGCATCACAATACACCACAAACTCCCGTGTTACCTCAGGCAATGCAAGCACTGGGGCAGTCATCAAACATCGTTTGAGAGTCTGAAAACTCAGCTCGCACTTTTCCGACCACACAAAAGGACTTTCTTTCCTTGTCAACCGAGTCAGAGGAAGTGCTATCCGAGAGAACCCTTCAATGAAGCGTTGATAGTATCCAGCTAATCCGAGGAAACTTCTAATTTCTGTTACTGACCTCGGCCTCTCCCAAGCCATAACCGCCTCAATTTTTGTCGGATCAACTGAGACGCCCTCTCGGGAAATTACATATCCTAAGAATTGCACACTACTTTCCCACAAATCACACTTGGATAGTTTAGCATACAAATTCTTCTCTCGGAGTATCCGCAGAACGGTCTGAAGGTGTTGAGCATACTCTTCAATCGACCTCGAATATACCAGGATGTCATCGATGAATACCACCACAAACTGGTCCAAGTATGGTTGAAAAATCCGATTCATATAGTCCATGAAGATGGCGGGGGCATTCGTCACTCCAAAGGGCATTACACTGTACTCGAAGTGCCCATACCGAGTCCGAAAAGCTATCTTCAGAATATCTTCCGACTTCACTCAGATTTGGTGGTATCCCGACCTTAAGTCAATTTTAGAAAACACAACAGCGCCCCTCAGTTGGTCCAGCAAGTCATCAATCCGAGGCAATGGATATTTATTTTTAATCGTCAACTTATTCAGTTGTCGGTAGTCGATGCACATTCGCATGCTACCGTCCTTCTTCTTTACCAGTAACACCGGAGCGCCCCATAGTGAAGCACTCGGTCGGATAAAGCCTTTTTCCATCATTTCATTTACTTGTTTCTTTACCTCGGCCAATTCCACCGAAGAAATTCTATATGGCGCTCGGGACACAGGCTCTGCCCCAGGAATTAGGTCAATAGAGAAATCAATCTCCCTACTGGGAGGCAACTCTGGAATTTCTTCCAGGAAAATGTCAAGGAATTCACAAACAATTGGAATATCACTCGGTAGAAGGTTATACTGACCCTCCGAAGCAAATAAAATAATATACGTGGCTGAGACATTAATCACCACATCCTTTGTGTCAAGTTCCTGAGAGAAAACAATACTCTTTCGATAGTAGTCGACCATCACATGATTAGCAACTAGCCAATCGAGACCTAGAATAACATCTAAGTTCCTCAGCGGCATACAGATAAAGTTCACTCGGAAAGTACGGTCTTCAATTTGCATCAGCATATCTCTACACACGGTGGTCGCACGAAAAGTGGAACCGGTTAGAGTGGAAACAATAAGGGCGTTCTCCATTAAACCGATCGGTAAACCAAGCCGTCGCACACAGCTCTTGGAAATAAATGAATGGGTCACGCCCGAAACATAAATTACATCAACAAGATAGCCACAGATGAGGCACTTACCTTGCACAAAGTTGTCATTTCTCATGGCTTCTGAGGCATCTAACGCGAATACCCGCCCGGTCATAGCATTCTGGGCACCACTGGACTGGGCATCAGATCTTCCCAATTATTGACCTCCCCGACCAGCACCCTGTCTGCCTCCTCTCTGAAAATTGGCACCCCGAATCCCAAAAGGGTTGGTTCGGTTACCTTGCCTGCTCTGCTGTTGCCTCTGTGGGCAATCGGGCCTGAGGTGCCCCGGCTGTCCACACTGAAAGCATACAATCTGATTGGCTAGACAGTGTTTTGAAATGTGGCCCTCCTGGACACAATTATAGCACGCACGGCTACCAGAGAGATTACCCGATCGGCCAGTAGAGCCCCGACCGAAAGAAGATGAAGAAGTAGCAGAAGACTTGCCACCCCAAAAGAATTGGCCCATCTTCTTGAAGCTGAAGCCCTTTGCTTTCAGTGGCTTCTTGTCTCTCGGCTAAGACGTCCTTTGTAACTGCATCTCTTCGGTCAGTCTAGCTTTGTTCACCAGGGTTGGGTAGTCCCAAATCTCCATAGGTACAACTACACTACGGAGTTCAATCCGTAATCCAGCCTCGTATTTAGCACACTTACTGCCCTCAGTCCTTTCCAGCGAAAAAGGATGGTAAAAATCACACAGCTCGTCAAACGTGCTGGTGTACTCAGCTACAGACAGCTGGCCCTACTCCAACTTTAGGAATTCCATTTCCTTCCGAATTTTGTAGTTATCCGGGAAGTACTTAACAAGGAATCTCCTTCAAAAATTTGCCCATACTAGTGGCTCATTTACCGCGTTCATCTGTACCTTCATCCGAGACCACCATACTCTAGCCTCGTCCTTTAACTGATAGGTAGCAAACAAAACTTTTTGCTCTTCCGAGCACTCAAAGTATTCAAAGACCTGCTCTATGTCCCTGATCCAAATGTATGCCCCGTCATAATCGTGTCCTCCCTTATAAGCCAGGGGATTCCTTTTCAGGAATTTATCCAGAGTGGGACCAGACTCGGTCCTACTCATCAACTGGGTAAACTTGGAGAAAAAATCGTCTCCTCCACCGGAACTGGTTCCTTCGGTCATATTGTAATTCTACAATGAGCGAACATATCACCATTAATAACCAATGCCACCCAGGGAGTCAGAAATTTACCTAACACACATAAAATGCCACGCCGATGGAGTACCAAGGGAACGATGCCAAGCTGCATAAGCAAAACACAACACAGTTGAATACAACCAGTCCTCACAGGATTCATACGATCACTAGATTGACCCATGTACCCGGCTCTAGAAAGAACCGCTCTGATACCAACTGTAACATCCTAGGTCATTTTACATATATTTATATTCATCTAATTAATTTTTATAATAAATTTTCGCGTTTAAAAATAATTAATCAAGTCCCGATTCAAAATGCTATTTATTTTTCAATACACGTATTTAAGGAAATAAACAGTAACAATTTAATTAATTAAATAAAGTAAGAAAAAGGAATTTAGTTAAAGTAAGTAAGAAGAGAAATATGAAGCCAAAGCCCATTCGCTTGAGCGAAGCCGGATTCGCTTGAGCGAGATCAGAAGTCTTCACTGAAGCGAAGCCAAATCTGCTTGAGCGAGAGACACACTTCTTTCCTAAGTGAAGTAGCAAAATGCTTGAGTGAATGCCACATCTAGAGACTGGGCAAACAAAACACACACACGGACCCACATGGGGTTTCACTCGGCAATATGTTTCACTCGCCTCAAGGGTTTCACTCAGGAAACACTCAACTTCCATTTACTCAGACATTCCTCACTCGACTCTTTACTACCCTTCTGTGAACACCTATTTCAGTCTGGTCGATCCACAAGTAAAAAAAATACAAGTAAAAAAAGAAAAGAAGAAAGAAAAAAAAAGTACAAGTAAAAAAAATACAAGTAAAAAAGAAGAAAAAAAAAACTAATTCGGAAATGATCATTTCCTAGTGAAGGGACTCGGAATGATCGTTTCCGAGTAAGACATGGTCCCTGGCCTATTTTCGCCCAAGCGGGTGATGGTTCGCTCAAGCGAGGCATGTCACGCCCGAGCGAGATTGATACCTGATGCATATTCTTTTCCTTCGAATGATGAAATCCGAGTGGAATTACACAGAAATGACCAAAACCGAGTGGAATTACTCAGAATGGAGCGAATCCGAGTGGAATACTTCACTGTTGGTGGAAATCCGAGTGGAAACTTCCCTATCAAAGCCATTCTGAGTGAAAAGTTGTTGATCTTGAGGAAATATGTCCCTATTAGAAGTAAATCCGAGTGGAAGCTGTCCCACTGCAATCATTCCGAGTCCAATTTCCAAGTTCTGACCAAAAAGCAGGCAGATTCCGAGTGAAAATGCCAAGTTTCCAAATTCTGAGTAAGAATAAGGCCAATTCCGAGTGAAAACAAGGCCAATTCCGAGTCAGATTACCAAATTTGAATTTCTGAGTAAGAAATATACAATTCTGAGTGAAAATAAGGTCGGTTCCAAGTAAAATGTCTGAGATCCAAATTCTGAGTGGAAGGAAGACCGACTCCGAGTGCGTTGAAAAGGCTGAGAAAAGCTTTTCTGATTGAAAAGAACAGGTTGATTCCCGGGCAAGCATATCCGAGTGGTCAGATTCTTAATTTCTCAATTCTGATTGAGGTGTAAAGGATGACACCGAGTGCTGCAGTATAAAGCCAATTCCGAGCATATCGTGATTGAAATATGAAGCCAATTCCGAGTGAAGTTGTCCGAGTCATCAGATTTTCCTAAAGTATCGAGGACGACTCCCTTTTGTGAATCTGAGAGGGTTGAAGTTCATTTCCAAACCGGCTGACAATATTCTGACTGAATAAGTGTAAAGTTAAAGAAAGAATGGCTTCAAGCAGAAGGATTTCCGAACAAGATTTCTCCGAGTGCTGATTGAACCATTCCAATGAAGGAAGATATGAAGCTATACCGATTGAAGAATCTTCAATCAACGCCGAGTGAAGAATCTTCAATCAACACCGAGTGATGCCTCTTCAGTCAGAACTGAGTAAAGTATTCTTTTTCCGAGCTGTCCTTAGACCATTTCCGAGTCGTCTTTTAAGCCATTTCCAATTCCGAATCATTATTCAACCATTCCGAGTCGTACTCCGACCATTTCAGTCGGTTCCGAGTCATTCGTCACTCGGTTTTTTGTATAAACAGCTTCATTTCACTCGGTCTTGTGAACAGAATTCACGTTTTCCACTCGGATTTTGTAGAGAAGGTAAAATCCGACCCATATTCCCACTGAGTGCCCTTGCTGACTTGGATTTCCACTATCCAAGTGGATCTTTGACTTGTGAGGGGCGGCTGACAAAGTGACAAAGGAAAGGCCCACTAGCTACCGACCCCTATAGCTGCCTAGGTGCAAGCTGTGTCCACCAACTCCATCCAGGCTGGCCAAGTGGGGCGGCTGACAAGGAAAAATAATAAAAAAGGACCACTTGCCTCTGCTGGTGGGCGTCCAGGACCTCTATAAATAGAGAGGATCCTGGAGCCTTCAAAAAAAAAAATTTTTGGAAGGGAAAAAGGAACACCAGCGATCCCTCTCTTTTCCTTTCACTGTCTGAAACCCCTCACAATCCTTCACTCTCCTCTGTCCCTCTCAAACCGAACCACACACACACACACCTTACAACCCCTCCAAACCAAACACATACCTCACACCCCCCTCCAATCCGTCCTCACTCCTCTCTCCAATCCGTCCTCACTCCTCTCACTCAACCGTCCTCACTCCTCTCTCCAACCGTCCTCAATCGTTCACCTCCTTTCAACCACACCGCCCCCTTTTCCCTCTAAACACCGCCCTCCTCAAACTCCTCAACACCGTCCTCACTCCTCTCTCCAACCGTCCTCAATCCTTCACCTCCTTCCAACCACACCGCCCCTTTTTCCCTCTAAACACCGCCCTCCTCAAACTCCTCAACACCGCCCCTTTTCCCTCTAAACACCGCCCTCCTCATTTTTCTCCACTACCCCCTTATCTTAAAATGCTATCCCACTCCCTTACTCACCCAACCGTTCTCCTCTCAACCAACCAGCACCCTTCATCCTCTCCAACACCGTCCTCCTTTGAAAACCAACCAGCACCCTTAAAATCCTCTCCACACCGACCTTTTTCTTCAACCCCAACACCGTCCTCCTTCTCCTTCTAAACATATCCAAACTCTTCTCAACCCCCCTACTGTTTTCTCACTCGGTCAGCATACTCTTCCACTCGGTGTCCAACCTTCACTCGGCATTCTACCTTTTCACTCGGTATTCCACATTTTCACTCAGTTTTTACATTTTCACTCGGTTTTTTTTTCCATTTTCACTCAGTTTTTTCACCATTTTACTCGGATTTCCTTTTTTCACTCGGATTTCCATATTTTCACCCGGTATTCCATTTTCCCACTTAAATAAATAGCTGTTATTTTCTTTCCTTTTCTTTTTTTTAGCCCTTTCTAGGTTTGTAATAAATATGTAACAAAAAATAAGTACTTTATACATTCTATTCGGACTAGAATAAAGTTGGTAATGATTATTATTATTCTCATTATTATTGCAATTTTTTATTAAAAATGGTGGAGCGAGATTAATTTGGACGAGACGTCCTGTTAATCTCATGTAAATATTCCGTGCTTATTTTTGTTTATTCTTTGTATAACTTGTCATCTCGTATATTTTCCTTTCATGAAAAAGTAAAAATAATTATTAGACTAATTATAATGTGCGTTATCATATTGAGGTAACCGTTTTTATAACGGACAGTTGTGAGGTGCTAATACCTTCCTCACCTGTAATCAGACTCCCAAACATGGAATTTCATTTTTATAACCAGTGCTTTAACAAAGGTTTTCCCGGTATTTTATCCTAAAAAATATTGGTGGCGACTCCCTGTTTATATATTAAAGATCGTTTTGAGGGTCGGCCGTGCCGCCGCGATCCCGGTCGCGACAGATGGCGACTCCACTGGGGATTTAGAGAGTCAAGCCAGTCAATTTGATAGCGCATATTTTAATTAGCATATTAATTATTTAACTTCTTCCTTTATTTTATTTTTTGTCAATGTTTGTATATAGTTTCTGTTTTGTTTGTATTTTATCATTTATATGTCTGTGTGATTATTGAACCCTAGGTTAGACAACTTTGTATATTTGTTCTGTGTTTGTTCTTTGTGCAGAATGGGGTAAGGTAAAAGGTATTGAATGCCCTTCCACACACTACACTCACATTTACTTGCACACACCTATGAGTGGCGCCCTATACCCGGGCCCCAAATGAAGCTTAAGTTAGGAGGGGTTGGTAACGGAATCGTATGGGATGTACTTCCTATCCGGTGTTCGTGAGAACCTCAACCAGAGTTTGACCTCTCATGATATACGCACTTAGTGGATTCCCCACTGTTTGCGTCCCTGTCATGAGTAGGATCTTGGCTCTGGTGACCTTCTAGATGTCTAGTATAAGCTACCCGGTATGGAGAATCACTTTTAGACAAGCCATAGGTCCTAGAAAAGACTTTCAACAAAACCCAACCTAGGCCACAAAAGGGCAGACTTTATTTTACATTATGTCATTTTCATTCTCCCTTTTAAATCCAAATGAATGAATTATCTATCCATTGAGGGTACTCTATTTCAAAAATAGTGATTCATTTCCAAAACACCCAGTACACTCTAAGTGGATAGATAATTCTCTTTTGATCATGTACCTCCAAGTCCTGAGTTGTAGATTTTCATGCTCGTCAAAACAAGAAAATCAAAAGGAACAATTTTGGATCCCTTTAACTGGGGCATCAATGACGATTAAGAAAATCTATGGCTTCTGTAACTTAGACTCGCATGAGTTTTGGAAATCAATGTTTCCCAAAAAAAAACAAAAAAAAAAACAAAAACAAAAAAAAATAAAAAAACAAAACAAAAACAAAAACAAAAACAAAAACATTTTTTACATCACATCTTTGGGAAAACATGAATTTCAAAACATAACAATAACTGATTCCTTTTCTTTGTTTCAATATTCGTAGGAAACAATTCAGAAATTGGCAGTATCTCTGAGCAAGTATGGAAATTAACATGAAACATGACAATTATGGTACAGATGTGACAGAGTTGAAGAAAATATTACATCTCAAAGCTAAGAAAGTTGATACAGTTAGTCTACAAGCACTGGGGAAAAGATTAAGTATGACTCAAAAGATGGCCCTTACCAGGAAATATGGGAAGGTCTTAAGACTATTAGAGGTGGAAGTCCAAACCGAAGCAATTACAGCCTTGGCACAATTTTGTGACCCACCCCTCCGCTGTTTCACATTTAGAGATTTTCAATTGGCTCCGTCAATAGAAGAATTTGAACAGATATTGGGGATACAAGTGGAAGGGCAAATTCCCTATCGCCATCTTGACCATCACGCAACAACCGCTTCAATCGCCCGTGTTTTGAAAATCTCTCTCGAGGCATTGAGGAATGTGCAAATGAACAGAAATCAAGTTCCCGGGTTTACCCGAGAATTTCTTGAAAAGCACATGCAGATCCTGGCCGATAAAGAGGAATGGGAGGATTTCATGGATACTTTAGCCCTCACTATTTACGGGGTTGTCTTGTTCCCTAATTTAGACAACTATGTGGATTATGAGGCTATTGCTGTTTTCCTGGCTCGTAAGCACCGACTCGAGAATCCAGTCACAGCCATTTTGGCTAATGTGTATTGCACCATGGATTTCTGCCACACACAAGGGGGAAAGAGGATCATTTGTTGTTTACCCGTTTTATATGTATGGCTCATATCTCATGTCTTCCATCAAATATGTAAAGCCGAGTGTCCGGTTTCTGATTTGAAATTGTGTCAATTGGCCGTGAAGAGTGGGCGTGAATGGGCTAATCACCTCGTAAGACTTACAGCTGAAAAAGTCAGGTGGTATCCTTAATGGTTAATGGTTGAGTCAATCATCTATAGTTGCGGAGGATATCCGAATGTTCCTCTTATGGGCACGCAGGGATGCATCAATTACAACCCTGTTATTACAAAGCGTCAGTTGGCTTATCCTCTACTCGGGCCACCGAACGAAAAACTGCTCACTCCTTTTGTTTTGTACTATGCAAAAGGGAATTGCACATCCGTTGTTTGGGATATAGCCAATACGTGGAAGAAGATCCATAGAATGGGAAAAGAATTAGGGGCACGAACCCATGCTGTAGGGGCCGAATATTTTGAATGGGTCCTAAATAGGGCCTCCATTGTAAAACTGCCCTTCAAAAGCCCTTCATATCAATTCGTGAATAATTTCCCTCCGCCAGTCATCATGGAAGACACGGTCACCATGGCTCTGAAAGCGCAAATAGAAGAGTTGACAACGAAGAATCAAAAGCTAGAAGAAGACCTTTTGAAATGTCAACAAGAGTGCTCCCTTCAGAGGAAGGAGAATTCCGAAGGGAAACATGCTATGGATGAAATACGAAAGAAGAGGAAGATTGATGAAGACTACAGGGTGAAACAGGACCATTGCCTTCGTGCAGCTAATTCCCAGCTTAAAACAAAAGGCCAACAGAGTGACGCCATATTGGCCGAAAAACAAGTCCTGAAAAACATGCTGACACTATCCAAAGAAAAAGAAAAAGAGACCTCGGTGAAAAAGGAAATGTTGTAGGCTCAGGTCCACAAATTGGAGCAACAGCTTGATGAAACAATGAGGGCTTATGAACAAGAAATGCATGATGAACACAAAAAAACCTGTGATGCTGAGCAACGCTGCCAAAATGCCACACGAGCTCTTAGGACTGAGTTAGCTCAACGGGACGAGATTGTTCATTTATGGATGGACCGTTTCGCCAAGTTGGCATACATAGCTAATGGAATCTTGGAGGATTTTCCCTCAATGTTGAAGCAGGCCGAAGGCATGGTCAATCCTTTATCCACCCCAAAAGAGATATCATCCTTTCTAAATTATTGCCAGGAAAGACTTTGTAAAATGAGGGACATGATTGCTCTGGCCGGGGATGGTTAAAATGTTGTAATCAAATCTTTCGAGCAATATTGTACCTTTACAAAAGAATGGAATGATGAATAAATCTGCTTTCACAATTGTTTCATGTTAATTTCCACTTTACTGCTTTACCTAGTACTTTTGAACGGGACGTTCTGAGGAACGGTCGGAGAATACGGGCTAAATTTAGAATCGCATCCTGCGTAACATCATTTGCTTTTCTTTTCCTTTATCTATTTACTTTTATTTTCCTAACAAAATATTGTGGTTTCCAGACATAACGGGTAGACATCCTTACGCGACTAGGCTTAATACAAGACTCATGGCTGAAATAGAACAAGAAAATGAGAGCTTGAGAGCCGAAGTCAATTAGTTGAAAGAACAGATGGCTGAGATGGCCAAGCTTCTTGAAAGGAGAGTCACAGAAGGGGATTCTTCAGCAGGTGCTGAAAATACCAGACAACGACCATCCGCTCCCCAACACACTCAGGGTCCTATGGGAGAGCCAAGTTCAAACCCTGTTCCGCCTCCTCTAACTATTCACGTTAGGAAATCAAACCCTGCTGACACCCAGCAAACCATCTATATAGATGAGGAAGGTAATGCCATACCCTTTCCCCCATATGGATTGCCACCTGGCTATTTCCCGCCACTTCAAGAAGAGCCTGATTATCAGGAAGCAATCCTTCATACGGCTCAACAAAACGTCCCACCCATCCGGGATACCCAAACGATTCCAATCCATACACAAGCCGCGCAACCACAAGCTACTCAAGCAACAGCTAGACCCCACATCTCAATGCCTAATACAAACCCGGCACATGTCGACCAACCAGTTAGGGGTACTAGTCATCATGTCACTGCAGAACTAAATGCTGCTGCTGCTACCCAGGAGGGAAGATTAGAGGTCCTGGAAAGGCGATTTAGAGAAATGGAAAGAACGAACAGGTTTGGAATGGGCAGTGCTACACAACTCTATCTGATTCCTGATGTTGTCATTCCCCCCAAATTCAAAATGCCAGAATTTGACAAATATCGGGGGCTAACCTGTCCGAAGAACCATCTTACCATGTACTGTCGGAAGATGGCCTCTCACGCTTCCAATGACCCTCTGCTCATTCATTGTTTCCAGGATAGCTTGGCGGGAGCACCTCTGACCTGGTACAATCACCTTGAACGATCTCATATATGTTGTTGGGAAGATATAGCAGATGCTTTCATGCAACAGTACAAGTATAATCTGGATATGGCGCCAGATAGAGTACAATTGCAAAATATGACTAAAAAGGATAGCGAGACGTTTAAAGAGTACGCCCAACGGTGGCGAGAAGTAGCAGCGCAGGTTGACCCACCTCTATCAGAGAAGGAGGTAATTTCTACATTTATTGATACACTCCAGTCACCCTTCTACAATAAGATGATTGGAAGCATTTCCTCCTATTTCTCTGACATCGTCACTATCGGAGAAAGAATAGAGAATGGCCTGAGGACTGGGAAAATTACTCGTGGCCCACCTGGGATTGGAACAGTAAGAAAACCTTCACTTGGAGAAGGTAAAAGAAGAGAGGGAGAGACTAACCTGGTCTCTCACAACTAAAGAAGGAACCAGCTCAGACCACCTACTCCCGTCACCTTTCCATCAACTTACCATAATGCGCCACACCCATATGTGGCTGCAATTCCAAATTCGAACCCACCACATTTCCGACCACCAGTTATGCGACCACCTGCACCACCATAAGCACCATATCAGCCACAACAAATGAACTCACCGAATCTAAATCTGAGGAGACAAAATAATGACCGCACGCAAGTGCAATTTGATCCAATTTCCATGACCTACACCGAGCTTCTCCCCCATCTTATTGAAAACACATTGGTGGCACCTTGCCCTCTAAAACCGCTTCAACCACCTTATCCCAGAGGGTATAACCCAAATGAACGGTGTGATTACCATGCTGGTGCACCGGGACATTCCACCGAGAATTTCCTGGCACTGAAGTTTAAGGTAAGAGATTTAATCAGAGCTGATTGGATAAGCTTCAAGGAAGGAAGCCCGAATGGGACCACCAATCCCCTGCCTAACCATGGGAGATCAGGTGTTAACGCTGTGGAAAGAGATGAGGAATGTATTTCCAAGGTTCAGGACATCCAAATGCCGATGGAAATGATTCATTCCCATATGCTTAAGATGGGTTTGATAGAAGGATCATGGGATAAAGAGTGCAATGACCTCCAGTCCGCCAAGCGAAGGGACTTCCAAAAAACCCTTCAGGGACTTATGGACAGTCATGTCATAGAAGTTTGCCGGCAGCATGAAGGCAGAATAAATATGATACAAGATCAAAGCCGAGTTCGAGCTGCTAAGGCTATTATCACGGTGAATGCACCAACCCCGTTCCCTTATAAGGATTCACGAGCTGTGCCATGGAAGTATGGCACTGAAGTGGTTGTTACTAGTTCTGAGGTAGTTGAACCTACACCATCATCCCCTATCAAGAATATTGCTGGAATTGGGGGTGTCACCCGAAGTGGAAGAGTATATGCTCCCCTAGAACCAAAACTTGACAAAGCTACAAGGGATGTTAGACCTGGGAAAGGAGAATCTTCAAGTGAGGCAAAAAAGGCTATAACTGAAAAGGAGGCCCAAGAATTTCTAAGATTCATTCGCCATAGTGACTACCAGGTGTTGGACCAACTGAACCACACCCCGGCAAAAATTTCTCTATTGTCCTTGCTAATGAGCTCTGAACCACACCAGAACACTCTAATGAAGGTTTTGAGTGAGGCACATGTAAAACATGATTTGCCGGTAGATAAGTTTGAAGGCATAGTGGGACATATTGTGGCCAACAACTATCTAACTTTTACGGATGATGAGACACCAGTAGAAGGAAGAGGGCACAATAAAGCCCTTCATATCTCCGTAAAATGTCAAGATCATATCATGGCGAAGGTGCTTGTTGACAATGGATCATCCCTGAATGTAATGCCAAAATCTACATTGGCAAAGTTGCCTTTTGATGGGACCCATATGAGATCCAGCTCCATGGTAGTCCGGGCTTTTGACGGAACTCGCCGAGAAGTTATGGGAGAAATTGAACTGCCTATACAAGTTAGCCCATGCACCTTTTAAATCCTTTTTCAAGTCATGGATATTACACCCGTATACAGTTGTTTGCTAGGACGGCCGTGGATCCATTCGGCTGGGGTAGTCCCTTCCACTCTGCATCAAAAGTTGAAATTCATCATTGACAATAAGTTGGTGATTGTCTCTGGAGAAGAGGACTTGTTGGTTAGCAAACCTGCCAATACCCCTTACATTGAAGCGACCGAAGAAGCCCTCGAAACCTCATTTCAGGCTTTAGAGGTAGCCAATGCAACGAGCATTACAAAGACATCCTTTCCAAACGTGCCTCTGATGGTTGCAAAGACAATGTTGAGAGAAGGATACAAGCTGGGGAAAGGTTTAGGACGAGAATTAGAAGGAAGAACCCAACCTATATGCCTCCTAGAGAACAAGGATAGATATGGGCTGGGATACAAGCCTACAGCAGCTGATAGAAAAAGGGTAGGAGAAGAAAGAAGAGGGAGAAGGATGGCTCACCTTACCGGTCAAGCGTTCGACACTGCTAGAATCCCTATCTGTGACCTCTTTCAAAGCTTCAGGAGCGCTGGGATTATATATCCAGGTCAGGTAACTATGATTGGAGACAGGCCCAGCTGTAATGTGGAATTGGTGCATGCTTGTTCAACCGATCAAGAACTAGACAACTGGGAAACCATGGAGTTCCCCATAACTATCAATCCTCAGTCAAAGTAATTGTTGTTTTCAAAACTTGTCGATCCCTTTGCTATGCCTAAGGCTTTGGGATTTATTTTGTAATAAAGGCAAAAACTTGCTTGTTTATTAAATTAAATGAATGCAGTCCAATTTCATACCTCATCTTTGTTCAATCTCTTTCTTTTAAACCTTCCATTTGTTTGCTATTCTTTGTTTTCATTCATTATAATATAACGCCAAATGCAGATCTGAAAGAGATTCTTCTGAGGGTAATGAGAACTCGGTTCTATTTCATGACTTTGATAATCCAAGCAATTACGCCTATGAGGAGAATGAGGAAGACTTTGAACCTTCACCTGAATTGATGAGATTAATAGAACAGGAAGATAAGGAAATTCAACCTCATCAGGAAAAGATTGAGACCATTAACCTGGAAGATGAAAAGGAAAATAAAGAAGTCAAGATAGGCACCCTCTTGAGCGAACAACGTCAGAGCGAATTGATTAAACTGCTCCGAGAATTTCAAGACATTTTTGCATGGTCGTATCAGGATATGCCGGGTCTGGATAATAACATTGTGGAACACAAGTTGCCTTTAAAGCCGGAATGTCCACCGATCAAGCAAAAGTTGCGACGAATGAAACCAGAAATGCTTCTTAAGATCAAAGAAGAAGTCAAAAAACAATTCGATGCTGGTTTCTTAGCCATAGCTAAGTATCCGCAATGGGTAGCCAACATAGTCCCCGTTCCAAAGAAAGATGAGAAAGTAAGAATGTGTGTGGACTATCGAGACTTGAATCGGGCGAGTCCTAAGGATGATTTTCCTTTACCTCAGATTGACGTACTGGTTGATAACACAGCTCAGTATTCCATCTTCTCATTCATGGATGGATTTTTGGGATATAACCAGATCAAGATGGCACCAGAAGACATGGAAAAGACCATGTTCATCACTCTGTGGGGCACCTTTTGTTATAAAGTAATGTCCTTTGGATTGAAGAATGCAGGAGCCACCTATCAAAGGGCAATGGTGACTCTCTTCCACGACATGATGCACAAGGAAATAAAAGTCTATGTGGATGACATAATTGCCAAGTCCAGGTTTGAGGAGGAGCATATTGCCAACTTGAGAAAACTTTTCGAAAGGTTGAGGAAATTCAAACTTAGATTGAATCCCGCCAAGTGCACTTTTGGCGCAAGATCCGGAAAATTGTTAGGATTCATTGTGAATGAGAGAGGGATAGAAGTTGATCCTGACAAAGTCAAGGCAATTCTGGAAATGCCTTCTCCTCGTACTGAAAAAGAAGTCCGAGGATTCTTGGGAAGATTGAATTACATCACCCGATTTATTTCCCAAATGACAGCAACCTGTGAGCCGATTTTCAAATTGCTCCGTAAGAACCAGTCTAGACAGTGGAATGATGATTGCCAGATTGCATTTGAAAAGATAAAGCAGTACTTATTAGAGCCACCAGTCTTGGTGCCACCCGTTCATGGGAGACCACTAATCCTATACCTGACTGTGTTGAATGAATCCATGGGGTGCGTATTAGGTCAACATGATGAGACCGGGAGGAAGGAATGCGCCATCTACTACTTGAGCAAGAGATTTACTGAATGCGAGATGAGGTATTCATCTCTTGAAAGAACATGTTGTGCATTGGCCTGGGCTGCCCGGCGCTTACGGCAATACATGCTTAATCATACTACTTGGCTGGTGTCTAAGATGGATCCCATCAAGTATATCTTTGAAAAACCTGCTTTGACTGGGAGGATTGCCCGTTGGCAAGTGTTACTGACAGAATACGACATAACATATGTCACCCAAAAGGCAATTAAAGGGAGTGCGCTAGCAGATTACTTGACACACCAACCCATAGAGGCTTATCAACCAATGCGGCATGATTTCCCAGATGAGGATATTTTGGCCCTTTTCAAAGAAGAAGATGTCTGGAAACCAGATGGATCATGAGGTTCGATGGAGCATCCAATGCACTAGGACATGGAATTGGAGTTATCCTGATCTCACCTGATAAGGAATTCATCCCTATTTGCGCTCGGTTATGTTTTGACTGCACCAATAATATTACAGAATATGAAGCATGTTCTCTAGGAATGCAAGCGGCTCTAAACGTGGGAATAAAGATCCTGGAAGTTTATGGAGATTCTGCTTTGGTTATCCATCAACTAAAGGATGAGTGGGAAACTAGGGACAGTAAACTAGTTCCCTGTCATGCTCACATCAAGGAGATGATTAAAAGATTCAATGAAGTTACTTTCCATCATGTTCCACGGGAAGACAACCAGATGGCAGATGCTTTAGCCACCTTAGCCGCTATGTTTGAAGTCAGCAGTGACTATGAAGTGCCTCTCATTGAGGTAAAGAAACGACAAGAACCTCCCCATTGCCAGGCCATAGAAGAAGAGCCAGATGGCAAACCTTGGTATCATGACATCAAGAGATACCTCCAATGCCAGGAATACCCTGAGGGCATCACGGATAATGACAAACGAACTTTGAGAAGGCTAGCCATGGGATATCTGTTGAGTGGTAATGTGCTGTACAAGAGGAATTATGATTCCATTCTCCTCCGGTGTTTTGATACCGTCGAGGCAAATCAGATCATGAAAGATATCCACGAAGGATCTTTTGGAACTCATACGAATGGACATGCTATGTCAAGAAAAATCCTGAGAGCCGGATATTATTGGATGACTATGGAAGCAGACTGTTTTGCTTACGTACGGAAGTGTCATAAATGTCAGATTTATGCTGATCACATTCATGCACCGCCTTCATCCCTAAATGTCTTGTCAGCACCATGGCCCTTTTCAATGTGGGGTATGGATGTAATTGGGCCTATTGAACCAAAAGCCTCAAATGGTCATCGTTTCATTCTAGTTGCCATCGATTATTTCACCAAGTGGGTAGAGGCTGCTTCATACACCAATGTGACGAAAAACATTATGGTCAAATTCATCAAGCGTGAGCTGATATGCCGATATGGCCTACCAAACCAAATCATCACGGACAATGGTACAAATTTAAACAACAAAATGATGAAGGAGCTTTGCGAGAGCTTTAAAATCTCCCACCACAACTTCTCTCCATACCGTCTGAAAATGAATGGGGCAGTGGAGGCAGCCAACAAAAATATCAAGAAGATAGTACAGAAGATGGTAGTAACTTACAAAGACTGGCATGAAATGCTCCCTTTTGCACTGCACGGATATCGAACCTCGGTGCGAACTTCAACTGGGGCAACACCATTTTCTTTGGTCTATGGAATGGAAGTTGTATTGCCATTTGAAGTGGAAATTCCATCCCTTAGGGTGATCATGGAAGCCAAACTGGAAGAAGCTGAATGGGTCCAGACCAAATATGATCAATTAAATCTGATTGACGGGAAGAGGTTAACCGCTCTCTGCCAAGGACAGTTATATCAAAGACGTATGAAGCGGGGATATGAAAAGAAAGTGCGCCCCCGACAGTTCCAAGAAGGTGATTTGGTCCTCAACAAGATTTTGCCAATTCAAAAGGACGTCCGAGAGAAATGGACACCTAATTACGAAGGACCATATGTTGTAAAGAAGGCTTTCTACGGAGGAGCCCTCATACTCACCAACATGGACAGAGATGACCTGCCAATGCCTGTAAATGCCGATGCAGTAAAGAAATACTTTGCATAAAAAAAAACAACAACAAAACAAAACAAAACAAAAAAGAGAAGGAGGAAGAAGAAAAGCTCGCTAGGATGAAAACCTGAAAAGGCAACCTAGGCAAAAGTTAGAGCAGCAAGGTGAGCCGAAAACCTGAAAAGGCGGTTCCACAAACTCGATTCTGCAACATAAACCCTTCAAGCCAAAGACAAAGGAGGTCAAAACGGGTATCAGGGTCATTATCAAATTACGCCCTCAGAAGCAAAATCAGAGGACGAACACAAAGTCGTGATAAAGGGTCAAGTTTCTCATTGCTCTCGGATGATCACTAGAGGATATATGAGCCTTCCCATTTCCACTTGCCTTCCATTCTCTATATCTTATCACATTTCCGTGCTTAATATTATTTTCATCTCTATTGTACATACCTGATGTTTATAAATAAAAGTCTCCTTTCTTCTTACATGTGTTCATAACTAAATTTTATGAATAAACAAGTTTTTGCCTAAAAGAAATTTTGAAATTGGAAACGACAGATCGTACAGTTATGGGGAACGAAATGCATCCTAGCGCCAGAATTCGCTTGGTATAAGCATAGCAATCTCTGTTAAATACGCTCGCCAAAAATTAGAGGATGTCTTTATTTCATTCATGAGTTATCTTAAAAAGCCAGTCGCCAGGGAAGATTTACCTGTAAGTCTTTCTATACTAACTCACTTTTTTGTCAACAGGACACCAAATCCATCATCCAGAAGTAGGTATTCGCCAAAGTTTTCTCTCAGCAAGACCTATTATTCATACTTTAGTAGAACATAGACTGAAGATCTCTCCTGAGGAAAACCGCAAAATGGACTCAACTCTCTCAACCAGGATATTTCTTTGATCAGGCTCAAGAGGACTTATCCTTCCCCAGTGAATTCACCAGTACCAAACTAGTACCTATCATGCTCCTCTCACTAAAAAGGCTCAGACTGGGGCATCTCCCCAGATCTCTCTTCCAAACTGGGGCATCTCCCCAGATCTCTCTTTCAAACTGGGGCATCTCCCCAGATCTTTCTTTCAAACTGGGGCATCACCCCAAAACTTCAGATCCTGGTTAATTTGGACGGGACGTCCTGTTAACCCCCAGACCATTTTTCCAAAATTGGGGCATCACCCCAAAGCTTCAGATCCTGGTTAATTTGGACGGGACGTCCTGTTAACCCCCAGATCACTTTTCTTAAAAACTGGGGTATCACCCCAGGACTCTTCCTTTCAAACAAAGGGCAATACCCTAGATTTATTCAGTCAAAGGCTTCAGTCATGGCAAGCCGGGGTATCACCCCGAGCTTTTAGGTACAGAGAGCTAATTCGGATGAGACGTCCTGTTAGCTCCCCCAATTTTTACTTTCCAATCAGCCGAGAGGCAACACCCTCACCTTTTACTTTTCCGGTTAATCGAGAGGCAACACCCTCACCTTTTACTTTTCCTGTCAACCGAGAGGCAACACCCTCACCTTTTACTTTTCCTGTCAACCGAGAGGCAACACCCTCGCCCTTTTTCCTTCCTATCGCCGATCAAATGGCAACCCTTTTACCTTCCTGTAGGCAACACCCTCACCTTTTACTTTCCCAGTCAACCGAGAGGCAACACCCTCACCTTTTACTTTTCTTGTCAGTTCCTAGGTTTTCCCATCATCTGATACTTTGACAATGGTGTTCACGTCTTTACTCCCTTTCCATTTCAAAAAGCAAGAAGAAACTTCATGCTCTTCTCATGGAAAAGAAGTAAAAAGGGGCATCTGTGAACACCTATTTCAGTCCAGTCGATCCACAAGTAAAAAAAGAAAAGAAGAAAGAAAAAAAAGTACAAGTAAAAAAAATACAAGTAAAAAAGAAGAAAAAAAAACTGACTCGGAAATGATCATTTCCGAGTGAAGGGACTCGGAATGATCATTTTCGAGTAAGACATGGTCCCTGGCCTGTTTTCGCCCAAGCGGGTGATGGTTCGCTCAAGCGAGACATGTCACGCCCGAGCGAGATTGATACCTGATGCATATTCCTTTCCTTCAAATGATGAAATCCGAGTGGAATTACACAAAAATGACCAAAACCAAGTGGAATTATTAGAATGGAGCGAATCCGAGTGGAATACTTCACTGTTGGTGGAAATCCGAGTGGAAACTTCCCTATCAAAGCCATTCCGAGTGAAAAGTTGTTGATCTTGAGGAAATATGTCCCTATTAGAAGTAAATCCAAGTGGAAGCTGTCCCACTGCAATCATTCCGAGTCCAATTTCCAAGTTCTGACCAAAAAGCAGGCAGATTCCGAGTGAAAATGCCAAGTTTCTAAATTCTGAGTAAGAATAAGGCCAATTCCAAGTGAAAACAAGGCCAATTCCGAGTCAGATTACCAAATTTGAATTTCTGAGTAAGAAATATACAATTCTGAGTGCAAATAAGGTCGGTTCCGAGTGAAATGTCTGAGATCCAAATTCTGAGTGGAGGGAAGACCGACTCCGAGTGCGTTAAAAAGGCTGAGAAAAGCTTTTCTAATTGAAGAGAACAGGTTGATTCCTGGGCAAGCATATCCGAGTGGTCAGATTCTCAATTTCTCAATTCTGATTGAGGTGTAAAGGATGACACCGAGTGCTGCAGTATGAAGCCAATTCCGAGCATATCGTGATTGAAATATGAAGCCAATTCCGAGTGAAGTTGTCCGAGTCATCAGATTTTCCTAAAGTATCGAGGACGACTCCCCTTTGTGAATCTGAGAGGGTTGAAGTTCATTTCCAAACCGGCTGACAATATTCCGACTGAATAAGTGTAAAGTTAAAGAAAGAATGGCTTCAAGCAGAAGGATTGCTGAACAAGATTTCTCCGAGTGTTGATTGAACCATTCCAATGAAGAAAGATATGAAGCTATACCGATTGAAGAATCTTCAATCAACGCCGAGTGAAGAATCTTCAATCAACACCGAGTGATGCCTCTTCATTCAGAACCGAGTAAAGTATTCTTTTACTGAGCTGTCCTTAGACCATTTCTGAGTCGTCTTTTAAGCCATTTCCAATTCCGAATCATTATTCAACCATTCCGAGTCGTACTCCGACCATTTCAGTCGGTTCCGAGTCATTCGTCACTCGGTTTTTTGTATAAACAGCTTCATTTCACTCGGTCTTGTGAACAGAATTCACGTTTTCCACTCGAATTTTGTAGAGAAGGTAAAATCCGACCCATATTCCCACCGAGTGCCCTTGCTGACTTGGATTTCCACTATCCAAGTGGATCTTTGACTTGTGAGGGGCGGCTGACAAAGTGACAAAGGAAAGGCCCACTAGCTGCCGACCCCTATAGCTGCCTAGGTGCAAGCTGTGTCCACCAACTCCATCCAGGCTGGCCAAGTGGGGCGGCTGACAAGGAAAAATAATAAAAAAGGACCACTTGCCTCTGCTGGTGGGTGTCCAGGACCTCTATAAATAGAGAGGATCCTGGAGCCTTCAAAAAAAAAAATTTGGAAGGGAAAAAGGAACACCAGTGATCCCTTTCTTTTCCTTTCACTGTCTGAAACCCCTCACAATCCTTCACTCTCCTCTTTCCCTCTCAAACCGAACCACACACACACATACCTCACAACCCCTCCAAACCAAACACATACCTCACACCCCCCTCCAATCCGTCCTCACTCCTCTCTCCAACCGTCCTTAATCCTTCACCTCCTTTCAACCACACCGCCCCCTTTTCCCTCTAAACACCACCCTCCTCAAACTCCTCAACACCGTCCTCACTCCTCTCTCCAACCGTTCTCAATCCTTCACCTCCTTCCAACCACACCGCCCCTTTTTCCCTCTAAACACCGCCCTCCTCAAACTCCTCAACACCGCCCCTTTTCCCTCTAAACACCGCCCTCCTCATTTTTCTCCACTACCCCCTTATCTTAAAACGCTATCCCACTACCTTACTCACCCAACCGTTCTCCTCTCAACCAACCAGCACCCTTCATCCTCTCCAACACCGTCCTCCTTTGAAAACCAACCAGCACCCATAAAATCCTCTCCACACCGACCTCTTCCTTCAACCCCAACACCGTCCTCCTTCTCCTTCTAAACATATCCAAACTCTTCTCAACCCCCCTACTGTTTTCTCACTCGGTCAGCACACTCTTCCACTCGGTGTCCAACCTTCACTCGGCATTCTACCTTTTCACTCGGTATTCCACATTTTCACTCGGTTTTTACATTTTCACTCGGTTTTGTTCCATTTTCACTCGGTTTTTTCACCATTTTACTCGGATTTCCGTTTTTCACTCGGATTTCCATATTTTCACCCGGTATTCCATTTTCCCACTTAAATAAATAGCTGTTATTTTCTTTCCTTTTCTTTTTTTAGCCCTTTCTAGGTTTGTAATAAATATGTAACAAAAAATAAGTACTTCATACATTCTATTCGGACTAGAATAAAGTTGGTAATGATTATAATTATTCTCATTATTATTGCAATTTTTTATTAAAAATGGTGGAGCGAGATTAATTTGGACGAGACGTCCTGTTAATCTCATGTAAATATTCTGTGCTTATTTTTGTTTATTCTTTGTATAACTTGTCATCTCGTATATTTTCCTTTCATGAAGAAGTAAAAATAATTATTAGACTAATTATAATGTGCGTTATCATATTGAGGTAACCGTTTTTATAACAGACAGTTGTGAGGTGCTAATACCTCCCTCACCTGTAATCAGACTCCCGAACATGGAATTTCATTTTTATAACCAGTGCTTTAACAAAGGTTTTCCCGGTATTTTATCCTAAAAAATATTGGTGGCGACTCCCTGTTTATATATAAAAGATCGTTTTGAGGGTCGGCCGTGCCGCCTCGATCCCGGTCGCGATACCTTCACTCAGAAAATTTTGCTCGGTCCCAACTCTCTCGTTGATAATTTAACCTCCACCACTCGGTTATAGTTTCTCCTGATGTCCTCACTCGGTGAATACCCTATTCTTACTATCTTCAAAAGGAACTCAGACTTCCACTCGGACACCTCCAAATTCTCTTCACTCGGAACTCTCTCCCAACCAATCCCACTCAGACATATCGACCTTCCACCCAGAAGGGGATCTCCTGGTTATCTATCACTCAGATAAGGGTGGAAATTTCACCTAGTGGTGAAACAAACATTAAACTGACGGCCCTCGCTCAGCCAGGGATGAATCGACTCGGACAAGCCTCGCTCGGGAAAATCCTGCCACGGCAAACACATGAAAATACAAACTAAGCACAACCCAATGTCAGTTCACACCAGATTTAATTTGAGTCAGCATACAGGTAACATTACACGCTCGGAAAAATTCCCTATACATAATTATATTAGACAGCTACTCAAAATCACTCGGGCCTTGGCATCGATCTCCCCCTTGGCACGGCTTCATGGCTCCGACTTCCTCCCTGTCACTAGTTACTAAATTGAAAACAACAGCAAGGGTGAGTGTTTGGCATCATAACTAATATAGAACAAAATCAACAAGTTATAAATATAAATAAGCTCCGTCCAGCCGCATTCTGATGACTTTACAAATCACACTCGGCCAATATGACAAACTCCACTTGGAAACATAACATAGGTCACCCGGCAATATTAACAATTTTACTCGGCAAATGTAACAAATGTCACTCAGCAATTATGCATATCACAACCAATAATTCATCAATTATCACAACTGACTCTCAAGTAAAATTTGACACTTAGTATCCGGATACTAAAAGGATCGACCTTCAGCTGGGAGTCCGACTTGACATCCCGTGAACCCGACTTGGTTCACCGAGCCCGACTTGGCTCCCCTTTCAACCACTGGGTCAAAGACCTCTAGGTAGCTTAACTGGGTCTGACTTGACCACTGAAGCCAAAATAGGATAATTCATACCGTTGGTCGTCCTCCACCACATAATCACATTCTATCACATAAACATAAACATATCATTCTGATTACCACTTGCAACTGTCAGAAACTGACCAGTTCTAACAGCGTAGGGCGACCGACTCGTCAAGCCCTTCAATATAACATACTGATTATCTCAAGCATTACGTATTTCATGCAATTGCAAGGTATACATACATACATCCACACACAAATGATCCACATTCTCTCAACATTAAATATATCAAGCTCATGACAAGGTTAACTTCACCACACACCCGATCTTCAGCTGATCGATATGTACGGTCACATATGCACAACATAGGTACACCACAATATTCTAGAACACTTTCTTACCTTACTCGTACTGTTCAATGACTCGGATAGAAAACAGATCCTATTCTAATTAATCATGACCCAAACGCCCCCTTACCCCGATTCCACGTGTCGATGATCTGCTATCGGTGTCGGTCCCTTCCTCTGAGTACTGGATTCGTAGTCTCAGCTCCGTCACTCAGCCTTCCGCTGTCTAATCTACCACCTACGGGTACGAATGCAAAACCCATTAACTCAACCCCTTAGCTCTTAGGCCACATTTGAGCTCATACTCACCTAAGGAGTGGAGAACAGGCTCGAATACAGCCATGCATGGCCCTTGGCTACCAGAGAAACGAAAGGGATAAGGAGCCATAAATAAAACGGATCAGTGGACTCACCATGAGGCCACGATCATAGGAATGAGGTTCGATTGAAGCTTTCACACGAATGGAGTCCTCCTTTGGTACATGCAACTCAGCAACGAGAGGAGAGAAAATGAAGGAGGAGGGGAACAGACTAAGAAGAAGAAGTGATTTATGAATAATGGAGAGAGAATTTCCTTTTTATATAAAGTTCAAGGGCAACACAGCCTTTTCCCCTATTTCATTTGCATTCTCTTTAAAAGTTTTTAATCAATTTCTTCTCATTGGATTCTTTTATAAATTCTGACCCACTATGCTTATTTACTTTCTCTATGTTTAATTATTTGTAACTGCCTGTTACTTCGTAAGAGCGTCGACCCGAGCTGGATACCGTCCAACCGGTGTCCAAGCGTAGTGTCCACACCTCAGCAATCTGAGCTATCTCTTGAGAGGTCAGACACTTCATCCGTCCTCACCTCTTTGTTATGCATATCCATTTGCCTTAACCATCCAAGAGGTCGATCCGGATTATGATTCCGAGCTAGGCATTCTCCTCACACCGGTTAATCCAAGACCACTCCAGGCATACCGGATGAGCGTTAGTTACAGGACAACACGTCTTTGGCCGTTCTTCCCAGCACAACCGACTCCAACACCGTTTGGTCCTCACGATTGAGACCAGCCCAACACTGGATTCCTTGACCTCGTTTTAGGCAGATTAAATATTAAATAAATCTCTAAAACATTTGCTAATATTTTCCACTTTCCATAATTTTTATTAAAATACCAGGAATGTTACATCCACCCCCCTAAAAGGGGATTTCGTCCCCGAAATCAGTGTTTTGATTGAAAAAGATGGGGGTACATCCTCCTCATATCCGATTCTAATTCCCAAGTGTAGTTTATCCAATTCAAATTCTGCCATTTCACCTTCACCAACGGCACCTCTTTGCTTCTTAACTGTTTCGTTTGATACTCCTCGATACCGATCGGTATAGCTTCCACCGTCAGGTTTTCTTTCAATTCAATGGAGTCACTTGGTACAATCATTGTGTCACACGGAATGTAGGCACGAAGCTGAGATACGTGAAACACGTTGTGGATGTTAGTCAACGACTGGGGAAGATCCAGTCGGTAAGCAACTTCACCGATCCGCTCCAGTATTTGGTAGGGTCCAATGTATTTCGGATTAAGCTTTTGGCTCTTCAAAATCCGGCCTACACCTTTAGTCGGTGAAATCCTCAAGAACACCCAATCGCTCACTTGAAACTCAAGCGGCCTATGCCGATTGTCGTAATAGCTCTTCTGTCGGTCTTGGGCAATTTTTATCTTCTCCCAGATTAAAGCAACTTGTTCGTTCATCTCTTGAATCAGCTCGGGCCCCAGATGAATGGCATCGCCATTCTCATTCCAACATAATGAAGTACGACATTTCCGATCGTAAAGGGCTTCATAGGGACCCATCCCAATGCTGCTATGATAACTGTTATTATATGCAAACTCTACCAAAGGCAAGTATTTCTCCCATGATCCGCCCTGCTCTAACACACATGCTCTCAGCATATCCTCGAGAGTCTGTATTGTCCGTTCCGACTGGCCATCGGTCTGGGGATGGTACGCCGAGCTCAGCCTAAGCTCAGTACCCAGTTCTTGTTGCAAGCTTCCCCAAAATCTTGAAGTAAATCAGGGATCTCGATCAGAAATAATGCTTGAGGGTACACCGTGCAGTCGTACAATCTCATATTCATCACCAAGAAGTGGGCACTCTTGGTCAATCGGTCAACAATTACCCAAATCGCGTTGCACCCGGTTCGAGTGTGAGGTAGCCCGGATACGAAGTCCATGGTGATGCTTTCCCACTTCCAGATCAGAATTTCTGGGGGCTGCAGCAAACCTGGGGGTCCTTGATGTTCGACTTTACACTTTTGACATATCACACAGGACCTCACGTATTCGGTTATTGCCTTCTTCATGCCCGGCCACCAGAATTCCTTCTTCAAGTCATGATACATTTTCATCACACCGGGATGAATACTCAGGGAGCTTCTGTGTGCCTCAGCTAGCACAGCTTGCCTGAAATCTCCATTTGTAGGCACTACCACTCAGTCCCGGAATCTCCATATTCTATCATTACCCCGAATCAACCCCATATCCTTGCCTCGGGCCTGAGTGTCAATCAACTTCAGCAACTCCTTATCATCTTTCTGAGCAGTAACAATAGACTCCAGAAATTCGTTGGAGATCTTCAACATTCCGACCATTATTTGGTTTGGAGCGTCCATAACAACTCCAATATTCAGATCCCTAAAGCTCTCCACTAATTCCTGCTCTCTGCCCATCAAATAAGCCGCGTATAACACCTTCTTGCTCAGTGCATCGGCAACAATATTCGCCTTACCTGGGTGGTACCTCAAATCGAAGTCATAATCTTTCAAGTACTCCACCCATCTTCTCTGCCCTATGTGTTAGCTCTTTTTGATCGAATAAATATTTCAAGCTTTTGTGGTCATTGAACACCATAAAACGGGATCCATAAAGGTAATGACGCCAAATTTTTAATGCATATACTACTGCTGCCAATTCCAGATCATGGGTCAGATAACTCGACTCGTGGGGCCTCAATTGCCTGGAAGCATAGGCAATCACCCGGTCGGATTGCATCAGTATGCATCCCAAACCGAACTTGGATGCATCAGAATACACCACAAACTCCCGTGTTACATCAGGCAATGCAAGCACCGGGGCAGTCGTCAAACATCGTTTAAGAGTCTGAAAACTCAGCTCACACTTTTCCGACCATACAAAAGGACTTTCTTTCCTTGTCAACCGAGTCAGAGGAAGTGCTATCCGAGAGAACCCTTCAATGAAGCGTCGATAGTATCCAGCTAATCCGAGGAAACTTCTAATTTCTGTTACTGACCTCGGCCTCTCCCAAGCCATAACCGCCTCAATTTTTGTCGGATCAACCGAGACGCCCTCTCAGAAAATTACATGTCCTAAGAATTGCACACTACTTTCCCAGAAATCACACTTGGATAGTTTAGCATACAACTTCTTCTCTCAGAGTATCCGTAGAACGGTCTGAAGGTGTTGAGCATGCTTTTCAATCGACCTCGAATATACCAGGATGTCATTGATGAATACCACTACAAACTAGTCCAAGTATGGTTGAAAAATCTGATTCATATAGTCCATGAAGATGGCAGGGGCATTCGTCACTCCAAAGGGCATTACAATGTACCTGAAGTGCCCATACCGAGTCTGAAACGCTGTCTTCAGAATATCTTCTGACTTTACTCAGATCTGGTGGTATCCTGACCTTAAGTCAATTTTAGAAAACACAACAGCGCCCCTCAGTTGGTCCAGCAAGTCATCAATCTGAGGCAAGGGATATTTATTTTTAATCGTCAACTTATTCAGCTGTCGGTAGTCGATGCACATTCGCATGCTACCGTCCTTCTTCTTTACCAGTAACACCAGAGCGCCCCATGGTGAGGCACTCGGTCGGATAAAGCCTTTTTCCAGCAGTTCATTTACTTGTTTCTTTACCTCTGCCAATTCCATCGAAGACATTCTATATGGCGCTCGGGACACAGGCTCTGCCCTGGGAATTAGGTCAATAGAGAAATCAATCTCCCTACTGGGAGGCAACTCCAGAATTTCTTCCAGGAAAACATCAGGGAATTCGTAAACAATTGGAATATCACTCGGCAGAAGGTTATACCGACCCTCCGAAGCAAATAAAATAACATACGTGGCTGAGACATTAATCACCACATCCTTTGCATCAAGTTCCTGAGAGAAAACAATACTCTTTCGATAGTAGTCGACCATCACATGATTAGCAGCTAGCCAATCGAGACCTAGAATAACATCTAAGTTCCTCAGCGGTATATAGATGAAGTTCACTCGGAAAGTATGGTCTTCAATTTGCATCGGTATATCTCTACACACGGTGGTCGCACGAAAAGTGGAACCGATTAGAGTGGAAACAATAAGGGCGTTCTCCATTAAACCGATCGGCAACCCAAGCCGTCGCACACAACTCTCAGAAATAAATGAATGGGTCGCGCTCGAATCATAAATTACATCAATAAGATAGCCACAGATGAGGTACTTACCCTGCACCAAGTTGTCATTTCTCATGGCTTCTGAGGCATCAAACGCGAATACCAACCCAGTCATAGCATTCTGGGCACCACTGGACTGGGCATCAGATCTTCCCAATAGTTGACCTCCCCAACCAGCACCCTGTCTGCCTCCTCTCTAAAAATTGGCACCCCGAGTCCCAGAAGGGTTGGTTCGGTTACCTTGCCTGCTCTGCTGCTGCCTCTGTGGGCAATCGGGCATGAGGTGCCCCAGCTGTCCATACTGAAAGCATACAATCTGATTGGCTGGACAGTGTTTTGAAATGTGGCCCTCCTGGCCATAATTGTAGCACGCACGGCTACCAGAGAGATTACCCGATCGGCCAGTAGAGCCCCGACCGGAAGAAGATGAAGAAGTAGCAGAAGACTTACCGCCCCGAAAGAATTGGCCCATCTTCTTGAAGCTGAAGCCCTTTGCTTTCAGTGGCTTCTTGTCTCTCGGCTGAGACGTCCTTTGTAACTACACCTCTTCGGCAGTCTAGCTTTGTTCACTAGGGTCGGGTAGTCCCGAATCTCCATAGGTACAACTACACTACGGAGTTCAATCCGTAATCCAGCCTCGTATTTAGCACACTTGCTACCCTCAGTCCCTTCCAACGAAAAAAGATGGTAAAAATCACACAGCTCGTCAAACTTGCTGGTGTACTTGGCTACAGACAGCCGGGCCTGCTCTAACTTCAGGAATTCCATTTCCTTCCAGATTTTGTAGTTATCTGTGAAGTACTTAACAAGCAATCTCCTTCGAAAATTTACCCATACTAGCAGCTCATTTGCCGCATTCATCTGTACCTTCATCCGAGACCACCATACTCTAGCCTCGTCCTTTAACTGATAGGTAGCAAACAAAACTTTTTGCTCTTCCGAGCACTCGAAGTATTCAAAACCTGCTCTATGTCCCTGATCCAAATGTATGTGTCGCGACTTGGATCGCGGCGGCACGGCCGACCCTCAAAACGATCTTCGTTCGAAAAGAAAAAAATAGGGAGTCGCCACCAATATTTTTTAGGATAAAATACTGGAAAAATCTTTCGTTAAAGCACTGGTTATAAAAAATAAAATTCCAAATTCGGGAGTCTGATTACAGGTGAGGAAGGTATTAGCACCTCCCAACTGTCCGTTATAAAAACGGTTACCTCAATATGATAGCGCGCATTATAATTAGCCCAATAATTATTTTAACTTCTTCATGAAAAGAAAATATACGAGATGACAAAATATACAATAAACACGGAATATTTACATGAGATTAACAGGACGTCTCATCCAAATTAAACTCGCTCCACCTTTCCAAAAATGAGATTAACAGGACGTCTCGTCCAAATTAAACTCGCTCCACCTTTTTAAGAAAACAAATAAAATGTATGAAGCACTCATTCTTGTTAATATTTAACGTGGGTCTCGGTGGGGATTAATTCAAAAATTAATTAACAATTAAAAGGAAATAGATTCATCAATTAACAGTTAATTAATTTTGGTGGAAAAATAAATGATAACAAGCACTAATAATGAAGGAACAAATTTTTGATAAGGGAATAATCCAATCAACGAAAATTAATTACTTATTAAAAAGGAAACAATTCCATTGAACAACAATTAATTTTAACAAGAAAAGAAATAAATAATATAAGCATAAAAAATAAGGATCAGATAGGGACCAATATAACGAGAGGAACTAGACAGTGTGACAAGAGAAAGAGAACTGAACGGTGTGGTGTGGATTTAGGGGGGCTGGACGGTGTTGGGGATTTAAGGAGGAGTTGGACAGCGTTGTGGTTTAGGAAGGGTCGGTGCTGGAAAGTTGAGGAGCAGGTCGGTTTTGGGGAGGAGAAGGATGGTGTTGCGGAGCAGGTCGGTTTTGGAAGAGAACGGATGGGAAGGGTGTTGGGACGGTGTTTGAGAGGTTTGAGGGACGGTGTGGAGAAGAGAGAGGGACTGTACGGTTGGAAGGAGGACAGAGTAGAGAAGAGAGAGAGGGGGACAGCGATTGGGAGGAGTGAGTGAGGACGGTATTGGTGGGTGCAGGAGAAAGGAGAGGGAAGGAGAGGGGATACGGTGCTGGGCTAAGAGGAGAGGGACAGGGAGAAGGACGGAGTGGTGTAGGAGGAGAGGGACGGTATTGGTGAATTTAGGGGCTGTATGGTTTTAGGAAAGGGACGGACAGTGGAGAAAATAAGGGTATTGGGTGGAGAAGGAGGACAGTGTTTTTGGAGAGAGGTGAAAGCTTCCTCGTTCTTTTCTCTTTAATGCTTCTTCGTGTCCCTCAAGTGAAAGCTTCTGAATCCATTTCTTCTTTTTCGTTGGGGTATTTATAGGAGTCCCTAAGTGTGCATGATTGCTTGGACAACCTGGCTCTTTGACAACCGAATGGAGGCTGGTGGCAAAATTTTATTATTTCTTCCTTTGTCTTGTTGCCAGCCGCCCTTTGAAATTCAAGCATCCACTTGAATGGTGTGTTGGAAATAGCCTGGATCTTAACAAAGAAGGCTGGTGGGAATTCTTTAGCATTTTCTTCCTTCGTCTGGTAGTGAGCCGCCTCCCTTAATTCAAGGATCCACTTGGATAGTGGAAATCCAAGTCAGCATGGTTGAAATCCGAGAGAAAATGATGGAAATCTGAGAGAGCATGGTAGAATTCCAAGTGAAAATGACTCGGATTTGCCTCTCAGTCAGTATTCATCCATAGTTAGAGTCAATTCCGAGTGGAATGAAGGTTTTCCAATAGAAAACCGAGTGAAAGTAGTCCTTTCCGAGTGAGAATTCTTCTGGGAGGAGCTCTCCTATGGAAGGCCGAGTGGAAGTTTTGCTCGGTATTGGGTCGTTGTGAGGAGAATCCGAGTGAAAAAGTGTGCAATTGGATTGAGGGGACAAACAAGGCAATTCTGATTGGAACAATCAATCAGACCGAGTGAAAATTGACTCAGAACCGATTGAAGAGGACTCGATGTTGATTGAAAAGTGTCACTTGGTTCTGACTTAAAATTGGCTCGGGAATGGGTGAAAGGATAGCTCGGATTTGAGTGAGAGTACTCACTCGGGAGTGGGTGAAAAAGGAATGACTCAGAACTGACTGAAGATTCTTCACTCGGTGCTGACTAGAGATTCTTCACTTAGTGCTGACCTTGGAGATTCTTCACTCGGCAATCAGCTGCTCGGTGCACTCACTTGGGAGTCGTCTTTAGAAAGATTTCACACAGATTTTCCTTTCTTCAGTCTAATCGGATACATTTATTCAGAAATCCTTTCATTCAATCGTTGTCTCTCGGAAACCGATTGAAGATTGACAATGAAACTGATTGAAGAATGGCTCAGTCGACAAATATTCATTCAGAGTTGTCATTCAGATTTGTCACTCGGAGTTGACCTTCTTTGCAATCAGGGCTTGGAAACTTTTACATTTTCACTCGGAATCGGTTTTCTTCCCATCAAAATCTGACTACTCAGATATACTCACAATCAGACTTCTATTCCAATCGGAATCTGACCACCCAGATTCACTGAGAGTCGAACTTCACACTTCAATCAGAAGGTTTCAATCAACATTTCTCCTTCAGATGTGCTTACTCGGATTAGATGCAATCAGAAAGCAATCCTTCTCAGCATTCATCCTCCAACAGAGTCAGTTATTCATCACTCGAAATGGCTCTGACAGGGAGTCATTCCACTCCTATTCACCTTCATCAGTGAAGCATTCCACTCGAAACTGACTCATTCTGACTAATTCTACTCGGATTTGATCCTTTTTGAGTCATTCCACTCTGATTCACTCCAACAGGAGCATATTCCACTCGGATTTGATCCATTCTGAGTCATTTCACTCGGATTTGATCATTCCCTAAGTCATTTCACTCGGATTTATCCCAAAAGGGCAATATTTCACTCGAAAATGCTTCAATCTGAGTCATCCTGTTCGGATTTGATCATTTTTGAACCATTCTACTCGGATTTATCTCCAAAAGGGCTATATTTTACTTGAAAATGCTTCAATCTGAGTCATCCTGCTTGATCTGATTATTTTTAAGCCATTCTACTCGGATTTGACCATTCTGAGTCGGAATTCAGTATAAAAAAAAGATTTGTTCCACTTGGACCGGACCAAAAGAGGTGTTCACAGATGCCCCTCTTTACTTCTTTTTCACAAAAGAAACACGAAGCTTCTTTGTTTTTGAAATGAAAAGGAAGTAAAGATATGAACATCGATGTAGGGGGCCAAGTGGGACCTCTTGATCGGTATGGCGACTGATGGTGTGGGCAATCACGAGTCAGTGTGACCTCTTTTTCTTAAAAACGAGCATTTTCCACTTCTGTTTCTCTTCTTCTCTCCTCTCTCTTTTTTCTTTTTTTCCTCTTTCTTTTTTTTCCTTTTTTTTTCTTTTTTTTTGCTTTTTTTTCTTTTTTTTTTTGAACTTTGAATTGACCGGGAAAAATTGTCTTCAAATGAACAGGAAGTGAGAAGATCAGGGTTGACCCCTGGTAGGCTGGAAAGGAAAAGTTGCCTTGATAGGCTGGAAATGAAAGGGATGCCTGAATAGGTGGACGGAAAGTAAAGGGTGCCTGAATAGGCGAACGTAAAGTAAAAGGTGCCTGAATAGGCGGACGAAAAGTAAAGGGTGCCTGAATAGGCGGACGGAGAGTAAAGGGTGCCTAAATAGGCGGACGGAAAGTAAAGGGTGCCTGAATAGGCGGACGGAAAGTAAAGGGTGCCTGAATAGGCTGACGGAAAGTAAAGGGTGCCTGAATAGGCGGACGGAAAGTAAAGGGTGCCTGAATAGGCGGACGGAAAGTAAAGGGTGCCTAAATAGGCGGATGTAAAGTAAAGGGTGCCTGAATAGGCGGACGGAAAGTAAAGGGTGCCTGAATAGGCGGACAGAAAGTAAAGGGTGCCTGAATAGGCGGACGGAAAGTAAAGGGTGCCTGAATAGGCGGACGGAAAGTAAAGGGTGCCTGAATAGGCGGACGTAAACTAAAGTGTGCCTGAATAGGCGATTGGAAAGAAAAGGATGCCTGAATAGGCGAATAGAAACTAAAGTGTGCCTAAATAGGCGATTGGAAATGCAGAGATTGGAGGAGCTAATAGGACGTCTCGTCCAAATTAACTCACTGGACTTAAAGGCTCTTGGCGATGCCTCAGTTTGACATGACTGAAGGAATCTTGGGGAATTGCCTCCTTGAATGAAAGAGAGTGAACCTGGGGTGATGCCCCAGTTTGACATGACTAAAGGTTCTTGGGGAATTGCCCCTTGACTGGAACAGAAGAAAACTGGGGAGATGCCCCAGTTTGACATGGTTTGAAGGAACCTTGGGGAACTACCCCTTAACTGGAACAGAAGAAATCTAGGGAGATGCCCCAGTTTGAGGTGATTTGAAGGTTGTTGGGGAACTACCCCTTGAATGAACAAAAGAAATCTAGGGAGATGCCCCAATTTGAGTTGTTTAGGAAATGTATTTCTACTAGGGAAGGATTGATGGTTCGGGGTGCCACCTCTTTGGGTAAAAGAGAATGAACCTAGGGGTGATGCCCTAGTTTGATTTGTCTAGGAAGTGTAGTTCCATTAGAGAAGGATTGATGGCTCGAGCATCGCCCCTTGATTGGGAAGGGAAAATCTGGGGTCCACCTGGTATGTTTGGATTCACTGAGAGAAATATGTTGGGGCCCCTTGGGGAGAGTTCTTCTAAGCCTGATTAGAAAAGTGTTCTTATCAGGGCGAGAAGATGATCTGAATTGTAGGCTTACTGGGGAGAGTTTGGTGACTCTGCTGGGGAAGAGAATTTTGCTAGAAACTATCCTTGGGCTTGGGAAGGGAATACGCTTGACTGTTGGAACGTGTCAGGTAGATTCCTTGGAAGGGAATTTAAAAAAGTGTCAGCTTTGGCGATTGAGGAGAAGACTTCAAGGAGTGCCAACTTTGGCCAAAGAGTTCTGAGAAGTGCCAACTTTGGCGGTTTAAGAAGAGATTTCTGAGGAGTGTCAGCTTTGTAATTGAGGAGAAGACTTCAAGAAGTGCCAACTTTGGCAATCTAGGGAGGGGACTTTGAGAATTGCCAATTTTGACGATTAAGGAGAAGACTTTGAGAATTACCAACTTTGGCGATGGAGGAAAGAATTTTGAGGAGTGCCGACTTTAGCGATGAGGAAGGAACTTAAAGGACTTGATTGAGGTGTCAACACTTGACATGACTGTCTATTGTAATAACCTACAGAAAAAAGTTAGTAATGCAAAGTAAAATTCAAAAACTGGGTAGGTCCTGTGAAACCGCGACCCTTAGGATAACTCATGGATAGAGGAGATTGAAAGAGGCGATCATAGCTTTGAAGCACGTGCCTGGCTGAGTCTTCATGATGATTGTCTAAGACGAGGTCGAGTAATGGGAGCGTCTTGTTCCTTACGACTTTAAATGTTCATCATTCTTTCATTTTACTTTTATAAAAACACAATGTTTTATCAGATCAATGCAACTCATAACACGTATCGAAAAAGGATAAATTTATTCATGTATGTCAAACAGAACATAGAGAATGGACAATGGGGAAAATAGATGGGATGGAATGAAGTTACATAGGACAGGTCAAGGTCAGGGGAAACAGGGAAGGTTCAAGGATCCTCCAGTGAATTCCTGAGACTAGTGAGAATCTCAATCCCACGTCATGACCTCAAGTACATCGTCCACATGCCCCAGTTTATATTGGAAACTTTAGTTACTCTGCCGAAATCTTGACCCTAATTTTTACCTGAGCCGCCTTTTCAGGTTTTCGACTCACCGGATTGCTCTAACTTTTGCCTAGGCCGCCCTTTCAGGTTTTTAGCCTAGCGAGCTTTTCTTCCTTTATAATGTGTTTTTTCTTTCTTGTTTATTTTTGGCTATATCCTTTACAGTAAAAAGGTTGAAACTGATCACACTCCAGTTGAGTCTGCCTATCCTTTTCCAAATTTAGTTTGATCCTTTGGGAAACTTATGTTACTTTAAATAGGAGACTCTACTCCTATGCCATGTATCCAAGGAAATATTGGTGAGTCTTTTGGCATCGATGAGAGGGAATTACTTTGAATCATCATTTTGGCCTTTGTTATTTTTTTCTCTTTTTTCATTTTCTGAATTTTTTCTTTTTCATTTTTGATTTTTTTTGCCCCTTTTTTTGTTTTGTTTCATTTTTTTTATCCCCTTGATGATACAATGACTCAATCTGATAGACTATTTCCTTGGTTACATGAGCATGAGGAATAGCGTACCTTTTAAGGTTGAGGTGTTGATGATGACAAGAATGCAAGTTCTTGGTCTAGTGACATTCATCCTCCTCATACAGAAAATGACAGCTTGCTCGATGATCTGGACATAACCAGCTTACCCCATTTGGCACATGCATTTGGACTCCAACCTTGATTCTATTTTTTATTTTTCATTTTTTTTGTATTATATTTTATTGGCAAAGTCTTCCTCAATTGTATCTACATTTATAGGCATAAGCAATTTACCCTTATCTATGTTGGTGACTGTTGAAGTTTCTTTAAGCGACTGGTCTGCCTCCGTTCAATTCGGAATTTGGCCTTGTTGTCATTCACATAGATTCCTGCCACGTCTTGAAACAAAATACTAATGCCTTTTGATAGATTTCCTCCGTGATTCCTTCAGTTGTTCTTGACTTAGGGGTATTCTTTAACCTCTTGTTCTAACAATCTTGTTAACTTGTGCGGTGGCTCACAGGTTTCCCTACCTTCTTCGTCGGCATAGTCAACTGGGTGATCGAAATCGTGAAGCGTGATTGTGATTTCACTAGTCTCAAGAGGATCGTTTTTGGATCTGCAATTTAGTGTGTTATGGCAAAAAGAAGAGAAAAGAAAAGCAAGTTAAAGAGAATGAGTCAAAAGCAAGGATAAAGGGATGAGAATTTTTTTTGAATTTCGATACGCATTTATTGATTGACTGGTAAAATAAGTTTTTTTTTGCCCTTATTACATGAAAAATCCCACAGCCTTAGGCATAGCAGAGGGATAAACAAGACTTTGAGGCAATAGCAAATTATTTTGGTGAATCATTTAAAATCGAAGGGAGTTCGACAGCCTCCTAGTTACTGAGTTCTTGGCCCGGCGGGCAAGCGATCACTAAATCAGTATTATCATCAAAACCATCTTCAATATCAGCCACCACGGCATTAACTTCTGAACCTCCATGATTGGGCAGGGGATTTGTGGTCACGTTAGGGCTTCCTTCCCGAAAATTAATCCAGTTAGCTTTGATCAAATCTCTCACTTTATATTTCAAAGCCATGCAATTTTTTGTAGAATGCCCTGGTGCCCCAGCATGGTAATCACAATGAGCGTTTGGGTCATACCCCCTTGGGTAAGGAGGTTGCAACGGCCTCATGTGGCATGGAGCTACTAGACCCTTTTGAACGAGGATTGGTAAAAGTTCGGTATATGTTATGGGAATTGGATCGAACTGCACAGGGGTGCGCTCATTGTTGGGGTTTCTCGTATTCTGATTATGATCAGGTGGTCGAATCGCTTGTTGCGGATGATTGTATGGCATGGGTTACGGCATTGGCGCTCTTACCATGGGTGGACGAAAGTGGGGAGTATAAGCTGTCGGGCCCTGAGTGGCAGCGGCCACATAAGGATTGGGAGCTTGAATCATGGTAGGGGCGAATGATCTCGGCAGGGCCGTCTTTTGATTAGAAGAGATGGAATTAGTTTCTCCATCCCTTCTCCCAGGCGCTGGCTTTCTTGTCATGTTTGTCCCAGATGAGCCCTGAGTGATCTTTCCCGTTCGTATTCTGCTCTCCACCCTTTCTCCAATAGTCACGATGTCGGAGAAGTTAGATGAAACACTACCAATCATCTTGCCATAGAAAGGTGATGGGAGTGTGTCGATAAACATTGTGACTATCTCTTTTTCTGACAATGGGGGGTCCACTTACGCTGCTGTCTCTCTCCAGCGTTGGGCATATTCTTTAAACATTTCATTGTCCCTTTTCACCATATTCTGTAACTGGACCCTATTGGGTGCCATATCCATGTTATACTTGTATTGTCTAAGGAAGGCATCTGCCAGGTCCTTCCAACAACGAATATGGTTCCGCTCAAGGTGAGCATACCAGGTAAGAGTGGCCCCCGTCAGACTATCTTGGAAGCAGTGGATCAATAACTGGTCGTTAGAAGAGTAAGATACCATCTTTCGAGAGTACATCGTGAGACGGTTCTTTGGACAAGTCATTCCCCGATACTTGTCAAAGTCTGGCATCTTAAATTTGGGCAGGAGGACAACATCTATGACTAGGCATAGTTCAGAAGCATCTATCAATCCGAAACCTCCAGCGCCTTCCATCATTCTCAAACGCTCCTCTAGGATTTCTATCTTTTCCTTTTGGGGAGCTGCAACCATGCTATGACCGCCTACCGGGTTCATCATGCGGGTTGTATCTTGGAGATTAGTCATATAAGGAGTTGTGTATCCGTATGGATAGCCGAGTGGTTAGTTGAACGGAGGCAACGTATGGGACTGGTTCATTAGGCCTGTATTTAGTGAGGGACCTTGGGGTTGGGCCATAGTTTGTATGGCATAAGTCGGCTGGGTCATCTGGGCTCGTGTATTTTGGGCTTGGTAGGTTTGTGGGTCATGGGTTTGTGTGTTTTGGGTTTGGTAGGCTTGCGGGTCATGGGCTTGCGTGTTCTGGGTTTAGTGAAGTGGTGGCATATTTGGCTGGGTGGGGTATGAAGCGTGAGGATTCATTGCTTGCTGGTCTTGGGTGTCTTGTTGGTTAGCAAGCGAGGGATAGTACCCCGGTGGTAGGCCATAAAGTGGAAAAGGTACTGGGTTGCCGTCAGGACCAACAAATGTATGCTGTTGTGCATAAGACTGGCCGTAGGGTGGCTGGACCTCAATGGCAGGGTTAGGTCTTCCAACATGAATAGTGAGAGGGGGTGTCGTTGTGTTAGGTAGTTGGGTTCTTGCTGGGTCAGAACCAATGGGGGGTGGTACGGTGGCAGGCTGCTGTTAGGCATCCTCAATACCTGCAGAAAAGCCTCCTTCTGTGAGTTTCTTTTCTAAAAGTTTAGTTAACTCCGTCACTCGCTCTTTCAGCTGATCGAACTCAGTCCTAAAGTCTCCCTCAACAACTTCTGCCTTAGCCATGAGTTTCCTTTGAAGTCGGGTCTGGTAAGGATGCCTACCCGTGATGTCTATGTTTCTTTTTTTTTTTAAAAGAAAAAGCAAAGACATGTTAGGTGGAGATAGAAAGAAAGAGAATGTCATGGGAAGCAATCACAGGCTTTGGCGAATATCCTTTGACCATTCCTTAGAACTTATCGTTCAAAAGTACTAGGTATACTAAACATGGAAATTAATACGGGATAGTTGTGAAGACAGAAAAATCCTTCATTCTGAAATGCAATAGGAGCTTTAAGTTCAGCTATTTCTAGCTCAGGTAACCATGACCCTTCTCTTAAAGGTTTGATCCCACGTTAATTTCCACATCTTGCTCAAAGGTATTCGTTAAGCCCTAAATAGCTTCCGGTGAGAATAGAAAGAAAGGAGAGAAAGAGCCGTCAGGAAACGACGTACTTTGCAAATCGATATTCCCCTAGTAACTTTCCTGAAAACATTTTTGCATTTAGGGGGGTTATGATTTGACAAAACTTGTGTCAAGTCAAGGATCATGTGAGTTATGGATTTTCCGATCATCGTCAATACAAAAAGAATTGATTTTTTTTGTTTTATATATATATATATACATATATATATATTTTTTATTATTCGAAACATCCGTAACTCAGGATCCAAAGACTTGTGCATAAAAAGAAAACTACTTGCCCGTTAAAGGATCACTAGTTAAAAGTATGTCATTTTTTGGAAAAAGCAATCCACTAAACGGGCAAGCGGTCCCTTAATTTTGGATGAGAAGAGAGAGAATGAGAAAAGGTAGAAGTAAAGTTTTCCCCTTTGTGCCTTAAGTCTGGTTTTTCTGGAAGTCTCCTAATGGTTCTAATGTTTTTCTATCAGTGATACCTCGCATTAGGTGGCTTATTCTAAACTTTCTAAAGGTCACTAGAGTCAAGATCCTACTCATGATGTTGACCACAAATAGTAGGAACTCTACTAGGTGTGGGCACCATGAATAAGTCAAACTCTAGCTGAGATTCTCATGGTAACCAGACAGGAAGTACATCCCAAATGGCTCCGCTACCAACCTCCCCTAATCTTAAGTTTTATTTGGGCCTGGGTATAGGGTCCCACTCAAAAGTGTGTACAAATTGTGAGTGTAGTGTATGAAAGAGGCATCCAATACATGACCTTACTCATCCTGCATATAGAACAAACACAGAGCAACAAAATAAAGTCGTCTAACCTAGGGTTCAATGATCACACAGATATTAACAGAACATAAATGATAGAATACAAATAAAACAGGAACCAAAGAAAAATAAAATAAAGGAAGAAGTCAAATAATTAATATGCTAATTAAAACATGCGCTATCAAATTGACTGGCTTGACTCTCTAAGTCCCCAGTGGAGTCGCCATCTGTCGTGACGTGGATCGCGGCGGCACGGCCGACCCTCAAAATGATCTTCGTTCGAAAAGAAAAAAACAGGGAGTCGCCACCAATATTTTTTAGGATAAAATACTGGAAAAACCTTTCGTTAAAGCACTGGTTATAAAAAATGAAATTCCAAATTCGGGAGTCTGATTACAGGTGAGGAAGGTATTAGCACCTCACAACTGTCTGTTATAAAAATGGTTACCTCAATATGATAGCGCGCATTATAATTAGCCCAATAATTATTTTAACTTCTTCATGAAAAGAAAATATACGAGATGACAAAATATACAATAAACACAGAATATTTACATGAGATTAACATGACGTCTCGTCCAAATTAAACTCGCTCCACCTTTCCAAAAATGAGATTAACAGGACGTCTCGTCCAAATTAAACTCGCTCCACCTTTTTAAGAAAACAAATAAAATGTATGAAGCACTCATTCTTATTAATATTTAACGTGAGTCTCGGTGGGGATTAATTTAAAAATTAATTAATAATTAAAAGGAAATGGATTCATCAATTAACAGTTAATTAATTTTGGCGAAAAAATAAATAATAAGAAGCACTAATAATGAAAGAATAGATTTTTGATAAGGGAATAATCCGATCAACAAAAATTAATTACTTATTGAAAAGGAAACAATTCCATCGAACAGCAATTAATTTTAACAAGAAAAGAAATAAATAATACAAGCATAAAAAATGAGGGTCAGATAGGGACCAGTATAACGAGAGGAACTGGACAGTGTGACAAGAGAAAGAGAACTGAACGGTGTGGTATGGATTTAAGGGGGCTGGACGGTGTTAGGGATTTAAGGAGGAGCTGGACAGCGTTGTGGTTTAGGAAGGGTCGGTGCTGGAAAGTTGAGGAGTAGGTCGGTTTTGGGGAGGAGAAGGACGGTGTTGCGGAGCAGGTCGGTTTTGGAAGAGATCGGATGGGAAGGGTGCTGGGATGGTGTTTGAGATGTTTGAGGGACAGTGTGGAGAAGAGAGAGGGGTTGTACGGTTGGAAGAAGGACGGAGTGGAGAAGAGAGAGAGGGGGACAGCGATTGTGAGGAGTGAGTGAGGACGGTGTTGGTGGGTGCAAAAGAAAGGAGAGGGAAGGAGAGGGGATACGGTGCTGGGCTAAGAGGAGAGGGACAGGGAGAAGGACGGAGTGGTGTAGGAGGAGAGGGACAGTATTGGTGAATTTAGGGGCTGTATGGTTTTAGGAGAGGGACAGACAGTGGAGAAAATGAGGGTATTGGGTGGAGAAAGAGGACAGTGTTTTTGGAGAGAGGTGAAAGCTTCCTCGTTCTTTTCTCTTTAATGCTTCTTCGTGTCCCTCAAGTGAAAGCTTCTGAATCCCTTTCTTCTTTTTCGTTGGGGTATTTATAGGAGTCCCCAAGTGTGCATGATTGCTTGGACAGCATGGCTCTTTGACAACCGAATGGAGGCTGGTGGGAAAATTTTATTATTTCTTCCTTTGTCTTGTTGCCAGCCGCCCTTTGAAATTCAAGCATCCACTTGAATGGTGTGTTGGAAACAGCCTAAATCTTAACAAAGGAGGCTGGTGGGAATTCTTTAGCATTTTCTTCCTTCGTCTGGTAGTGAGCCGCCTCCTTTAATTCAAGGATCCACTTGGATAGTGGAAATCCAAGTCAGCATGGTTGAAATTCGAGAAAATGATGGAAATCTGAGAGAGCATGGTAGAATTCCGAGTGAAAATGACTCGGATTAGCCTCTCAGTCAGTATTCATCCATAGTTGGAGTCAATTCCGAGTGGAATGAAGGTTTTCCAATAGAAAACTGAGTGAAAATAGTCCTTTCCGAGTGAGAATTCTTCTGGGAGGAGCTCTCCTATGGAAGGCCGAGTGGAAGTTTTGCTCGGTATTGGGTCACTGTGAGGAGAATCCGAGTGAAAAAGTATGCAATTGGATTAAGGGGACAAACATGGAAATTCTGATTAGAACAATCAATCAGACCGAGTGAAAATTGACTCAGAACCGATTGAAGAGGACTCAGTGCTGATTGAAAAGTATCACTCAGAATTGGTGAAAAGCGTCTCAGAATTAGTGAAAATGGGGGCTCGGAATTGGTTTGAGGAGGGATGACACGGAATTGGTTTGAAGAGGGCTGACTGACTGAAGTGTCACTCGGTTCTGACTGAAAATTGGCTCGGGAATTGGTGAAAGAATAGCTTGGATTTGAGTGAGAGTACTCACTTGGGAGTGGGTGAGAAAGGAATGACTCGGAACCGACTGAAGATTCTTCACTCGGTGCTGACTGGAGATTCTTCACTTAGTGCTGACCTTGGAGATTCTTCACTCGGTAATCAGCTGCTTGGTGCACTCACTTGGGAGTCGTCTTCAGAAGGATTTCACACAGATTTTCCTTTCTTCAGTCCAATCGGACACATTTATTCAGAAATCCTTTCATTCAGTCATTGTCACTCGGAAACCGATTGAAGATTGACAATAGAAATCCTTTCATTCAGTCATTGTCACTCGGAAACCGATTGAAGATTGACAATGAAACTGATTGAAGAATGGCTCAGTCGGCAAATATTCATTCGGAGTTGTCACTCGAAGTTGACCTTCTTTGCAATCAGGGCTTGGAAACTTTTACATTTTCACTCGGAATCGGTTTTCTTCCCATCAAAATCTGACTACCCAGATATACTCACAATCGGACTTCTATTCTAATCAGAATCTGACCACCCAGATTCACTAAAAGTCAGACTTCACACTTCAATCAGAAGGTTTCAATCAACATTTCTCCTTCGGATGTGCTTACTCGGATTAGATGCAATCAGAAAGCAATCCTTCTCAGCATTCATCCTCCAACAGAGTCAGCTATTCATCACTCGGAATGGCTCTGACAGGGAGTCATTCCACTCCTATTCACCTTCATCAGTGAAGCATTCTACTCGGAACTGACTCATTCTGAGTAATTCTACTCGGATTTGATCCTTTTTGAGTCATTCCACTCTGATTCACTCCAACAGGAGCATATTCCACTCGGATTTGATCCATTCTGAGTCATTTCACTCGGATTTGATCATTCCTTAAGTCATTTCACTCGGATTTTGTAACATCCCAAATTTTAATAATGTACCGAGTGAATAAGCCATTAGAGTAATAATTTCAGAAGGGGGAATTAGCTTATTAAGTACTATTAATTTAATTAATCAAAGGGTGTGCTGATTTAAAGGGAGGATTGACCTTAGTGGGTGCTGATGGGACTGGGTGACATGAGCAGACTGCTCCTCACGTTTTCCCACCCCACTATTCCTTCCCTCATGCATGTGTTTATAAGTGGACGATGGTTCTCTTTGCCATTCGTTCTTCAGAGTTCCCTGTGAGTTCCTTCTTCTTCTTTCTTCTTCTTATCTTCTCCTTCTCTGCTCTCTGTTTCATTCCCTGTTTTGGAAGCCGAGTGACGGTGCTGCAGAGGAGTCAGAGCTCCCTCACACGAGTAGAAGACGAGCGTCGAAGCAGAAGCAGAAACAACCCTGCACCACTCGTGGAGGGCAGTAGCATTCAAGTAAAGGCTGTAACATCCCAGATTTTTAAATAATTATAAAATTTAGATTAAGGTTATGGATTGATGGGATTAATGTTTAATCAATGGATTAATTGCCAATTGGGTAAATTATTGAGTGATAATAATTTTAATAATAATAATAATATATGCCTTTGGTGGTTAATGGGCCGGTTCTCTCCTTCTCCCTCTTCCTTGGTCCATGTGGAGTGTATTAAATGCTGGAGGGGAGGGGGTAATGATTAAAAAGGACTAGCATTAAATGCAGATGGGATTGCATTAATGAAGATGGAATATTGATTGAAATGGGAGCAGACGCTGGCTGTATAGAGATAAGTCTTCAGCTTCACGTTTTCTCTCCTCATCCTCTCCATTTTGCTTGGTGTATGTTCTTATGAGTGAGAGAAATACTCCTCCTTCTCTCTAGAGTTCATTAAAGCTTCTGCTTCATCTTCCTCTTCTCCTTCATCTTCTTCTTCCACTCATGCTTGGTGTAGAACCGAGTGGAAGAGTGTGGCTGTGTAAGGAACAGCATGGTGTTGTGCGTGGAGGCAGGGTTCAAGATCCCTCTTTTATCCTCCTGGTTGTGCTTCTTCTTCCTCTTCTTGTTCCTCCATATGATAGGTTAGATGGGGCTCTGTTGGGAGCCTACAGCAGTTTGTGTGGGTGCCTCGTTTGAGAAGAGTGGCTCACTGTTGTTGAGGCCGTGCTATGCTGCTGTTGTGAAGAGGAAGGCATAGATGGTGCATGCAAGCTTGGTTGTCCTCCACTGATGGTGAGGACTAGCTCACGGTGCTGTGGGAAGTATAGAACAGCTTCATGTTGTGCTGGGAGGTTTCTCCACTGACTCGATAGCTTGAAGGCTTGAGTGGAGATAGCGTTTGGGACCTCTACTGGGCCGAGTGAGGTCTGTGGTGCCTTGGAGGCTTGGCATGATGTGCTTGGTAGCTGATCTGCTTTGAGGGAAGCCATGTTGGCTCTTCCTACGTTAAAAGCCAAGCAGGGTGCTGCTGTGGCTGGACCGAGTGGTCCTGTGACTCCTGGAAGCTTCATCCAGGTAAGGGGGGCTTTGCATCTCAAATGCATGGCTTATGGACAGATTTCCGGGTGGCATGATTGCATTATGTTGTGTTTGATGTGTATTGTGTGCTGTTGTTGAGTTGAACCCGGATGTATGATTATTTATTATTGCATGGTGCATGTTTATCTGTCCAAGAGATGTATGATGATATTTGTGATGATGTGAGTTAATGCATGAGATGCATGTGCTTGTATTATGTATGCTGAGTGCATTGTATGGCCATTCATGAGTTCCCGTATGTAATTATGTATTCAAAAGGGCATGTGATTTTTGTTATTGAATTTGTGTGTGATAAATGAATGAATGGGGACTGTGATGATGAATGCTAAGTGAAATATTGGCATGGGATGATTAATAGAGTTGATTTCCGAGTGGGATAGTATGGTGAGAACTGGTCTTTATGTTGAGGCTTATGGTTATTCCGAGTATGTAGGCTTGATCTTCTTCCGAGTGAGGCTATGTGTGTAGCCTTTTCCGAATGGAAAACATGGGTTATCCCCGAGTGGGGAATGGTTTATGTATTCCGAGTGGGAACCTGAGGGAATCCCTTCCAAGGGAAGAGTGGTTGTGATAACCTAGATTGGGGATATATTCTAAGTATGGGATGAGTCTGAGTGGGACTTGACTTATTGGTTTCCCTGAGTGGTTAAGTATTTCATATGTCCGAGTGAATTACTTGGGTAATTCCTCTGAGTGTGGAGGAGTTTGGATAATTCCGAGTGGAATTATTTAAGGAATTTATTTCTCAATGATGAATGTTAAGGTGTTCTCCGAGTGAGAATAGGCATGAATGCCGAGTGTGAGGCCGAATGAGTATTGGTCGGCAATGATATTAGTTACCGAATGAAATACCACTCAGAGAATGAGTTGGTTTATGAATAGGATACAGAGTGATGAGTGTGAAGTACATTCCCGAATGAATTGTGGAGAAATACACCGAGTGGTGTTTGGTTGGGTATTAACCCGAGTAAGGGGTCTTATGGAATCCGAGTGAGATACCCCTCATTTCCCCGAGTGGATCATTGTGTGGCCTCTGTGGTTAGAATTGAATGACTAAGTTATGAGCTGCTGAGTAGGGCATGTGTGTTGGAGTTGATGCCGAGTGAAACCCTTTACCGAGTGATGGGAATGCCGATTGTGGCTTCTCGCTCCAGCGATTTAAGGATTCGCTCCAGCGAGTGTGGTTCTGAGGGAAGGTTTTTGTTATGTTTTCGCCTAAGCGAATGGGCTTTCGCCCGAGCGAGTTTTGCTGCTTCGCCCAAGCGGAGTTGGATCTCGCTTGAGCGAGTGCACGCTGTATTGTGGTTCGCTCAGGCGCTGTCGGTGCTTCCGTGTGAATGGTTTTAATTCCTTTGCCTTCCCTGTCTTTTCTTCTTGGCCATGGGGCCAGCTCTCTTATCTTCATATAAGGGAGTGTTTTTATTATGGATCCAGGTTATGCTTTAATTAATTCACGAAATTTTCCCTCTAAAATCAGGGTGTCACAAAGGCTAAGCGAGTGGGAGCGTTGAGTGAAGCAGCGAAGAAGGGAACCAACACCCAAGCAGAAAAGTCTCTCGGAATCTCGTAGTTGGTAGGGGGAGTACCTTACATGTTAAATGCATGGGTTATGAATGGGTTCCGAGTGTTGAAGTGATACTTCTGTATCCTGTTGTATAATAATGCCTGCATGTGGAGTAACCGAGTGTGAGACAAGTGAGAGTGAGTGTTGCATGTTATTATCGTCCTTGAAGATGCATGCGTTGTTTGAATTCTGATACCCTATAACCCGATTGCATGTTATTTTGTGTTAACTAGAATGCTCGTTGAATCCGTTCATGTTCGTATGCATGCATGTGTTGACTGAGTCTTGACACTATTGTATACTGATTGCATATTATGTTATACTGATTTGAAATGTTTGTTGGAACCTGTTGATCTTCATATGGATGCCTGTGTTGAGTAAGTTCTGATACTGCTGTGTACCGAGTGCATGTTATGCTTGAGTTGATAAGAACGCTGATAGAAGCTTGATATTGATTGACACCGATTGCATTGAACTTATATGTTGTTAATAGAGCTATGATGATGATTGCATGGAAGTATGTGTGTGTTAAATAAATACATGGAATCCTGGAATTGCGTATTACCGACTGCATGTGAAATATGTATAACTGAGTGAAGGTTGTGTGCATGAATACTATGTTGTGTGATGAATCCGCGTGTGGCGCATAGGATGCGTTGTGCTAAGAGCACGTAGTGTGGGACACTACCATCGGTTATAAAGCGTGGGATGCTATGAAATCCTTGAGTGGGACTCGGGCTGCCTGTGATCACCTCCGTTGGCGCTGAGAGCGTTGGTGTCACCTGTGGGCAAACGGTTGGGTACCTGTAAAACGGCCAAGTAGCTGGGAGCTGATTTGATAGCTGAGAGTTAGGTATAAAAAGGGCTGAGAGCCTACGTTGCAACGTCTAAACCGATACACACGAATGTGGAACCGAGTGAAATGCTATGTGCCTAGTAACTGTTGATATTGTTTGAAATTGGTTATGCATGCGAAGGTGTTAATAAGATGGTGAATGTATATAACTGAGTGAATATCCTGTGTTTATATTGCTATAGATGTTGTGTAGAATTAACTATGCTTGTGACGGTGTTAGTAAGATGATATATATATGTCCCCATGACCGAGTGTACTATTCCGTGTGTATATGCTGTTAATGCTGATTGAAATCTATTCCATGAATGTATGTTATGTATTGGAGAGTTGTATATATATATATATATCTGAGTGAGGATTGTGGATTCAGATTGGTAAGGATCTTGTGTGTGTTCTGGCTGATTGGCATTGCCCCGACTATAATTATTGCCATGTATAACTGTGTGTATATATATTGTTGTATAAAGGTGAGGCAACCTGAGTCAGTATCTATCATTTAAAATTTAAGATGCTCACCCCTGCTGTGGCAAATTTTCAGTGAACATCTCTCGTAATAAGGAGTGGAGGAGGAGCTGAAACACCGGGTGAAGTGCTGCTGCACTATGAGATATCAAGACTGTGCATATGCTGTATATAGTGTTTTGAGTTAAGCCTTGGCCGGCTCGTGTTTTGTTGTTAGCCTTTAAATCAGAATTGAATTCCTTGGATCAGAAACATGACTTCTTGGTTGTAAAATCACTATATATACTTCTATATATATATGCCACATTGCATGTCTATCTCATGTTGTGAAATGTCTGGGTGATCTATATATATATATGTGCGTTCATATCTCCGATTGTGTAGGAAATAACATGACCCAGCGTGAAGAAAGCCAATTCATGGTCTAGAAGGTGAGTTTACGATTTTGTAACCGAGTGGGAGAGGTTTAGATGTTTGGAGTGAGTGAAAATCAGATAGCTCTGAGTAGGGAGTGACGTAGAGGACTGCCCCAACGACTAACTGCTAGGAGCCCTCTCGAGCATAGAATAGTCAATAATTCCCGAGTGAGAATTGCTGAGTGGTGGTTTTCCCGAATGGAGAGTGACACCATGACTGTAGAGGACCCCACTGTGGTGAACTATTGGTAATAAAGGAATTTGAGTGAGTCTTAGCTTAGTGGGAAGCTTAGGGTAGGAAGGTGATGGTTACCGAGTGAAAACTAGGCGAGATATCCCGAGTGACAAAAGGGGCGCGAAGGTTGTCCCGAGTGAAAGGGTTCCCATATATTTCGAGTGAGAGCCAGCGAGGACCATTCCCGTATTATTCGTGTATGTATTCTGATTGTTGAAGCTGTGGAATAAATTACGTGTCCGAGTGAATTGAGATCGAATTCTTCCGAGTGAATTAGGCACTGGAATCCGAGTGCGGAAATGCCGAGTGAAATGAGCAGATACCGAGAGAAGCCTTCGCTTGAGCGGGTATGCGTAGCTGCGTGGTTCGCTTAAGCGATTTCCCCTTCTTCCGTTGTCATCTCCTCTGAATCGGTTTTATCTCTCCTGATCTCCTTTCCTTTCATTTTCTTGTGCCAAGGCATTCTGATATTCCTTTAATTGTGAAAAATTTCCCTGATTTTCTTGCTTATGATTTGTTTAATTTAGGGTGTTACAGATTTATCCCAAAAGGGCAATATTTCACTCGGAAATGCTTCAATCTGAGTCATCCTGTTCGGATTTGATCATTTTTGAACCATTCTACTCGGATTCATCTCCAACAGGGCTATATTTTACTCGAAAATGCTTCAATCTGAGTCAGCCTGCTCAGATCTGATTATTTTTGAGCCATTCTACTCGGATTTGACCATTCTGAGTCGGAATTCAGTATAAAAAAAATATTCGTTCCACTTGGACCGGACCAAAAGAGGTGTTCACAGTATGCCCCGTCATAATCGTGTCCTCCCTTATAAGCCGGGTGGATTCCTTTTCAGGAATTTATCCAGAGTGGGACCAGACTCGGTCCTACTCATCAACTGGGTAAACTTGGAGAAGAAATCGTCTCCTCCACCGGAACTGGTTCCTTCAGTCATATTGTAATTCTACAATGAGCGAACACATCACCATTAATAACCAATGCCACCCAGGGAGTCGGAAATTTACCTCACACACATAAAATGCCACGCCGATGGAGTGCCAAGGGAACGATGCCAAGCTGCATAAGCAAAACACAACACAGTTGAATACAACCAGTCCTCACAGGATTCATACGATCACTAGATTGACCCATGCACCCGGCTCTAGAAAGAACCGCTCTGATACCAACTGTAACATCCTAGGTCATTTTACATATATTTATATTCATCTGATTAATTTTTACAATAAATTTTTGCGTTTAAAAATAATTAATCAAGTCCCGATTCAAAATGCTATTTATTTTTCAATACACGTATTTAAGGAAATAAACAGTGACAATTTAATTAATTAAATAAAGCAAGAAAAAGGAATTTAGTTAAAGTAAGTAAGAAGAGAAATATGAAGCCAAAGCCCATTCGCTTGAGCGAAGCCGGATTCGCTTGAGCGAGATCAGAAGTCTTCACTGAAGCGAAGCCAAATCCGCTTGAGCGAGAGACACACTTCTTTCCTAAGCGAGGCAGTGAAACGCTTGAGCGAATGCCACATCTAGAGACTGGGCGAACAAAACACTTACGCGGACCCACATGGGGTTTCACTCAGCAAAATGTTTCACTTGCCTCAAGGGTTTCACTCGGGAAATGCTCAACTTCCATTTACTCGGACATTCCTTACTCGACTCTTTACTACCCTTCACTCAGAAAATTTCGCTCGGTCCCAACTCTCTCGTCGATAATTTAACCTCCATCACTCGGTTATAGTTTCTCCTGATGTCCTCACTCGGTGAATACCCTATTCTTACTATCTTCAGAAGGAACTCAGACTTCCACTCGGACACCTCTAAATTCTCTTCACTCAGAACTCTCTCCCAACTAATCCCACTCAAATATATCGATCTTCCACCCAGAAGGGGATCTCCTGGTTATCCATTACTCGGATAAGGGTGGAAATTTCACCTAATGGTGAAACAAACATTAAACTGACGGCCCTCGCTCAGCCAGGGATGAATCGACTTGGACAAGCCTCGCTCGGGAAAATCCTGCCACGGCAAACACATGAAAATACAAACTAAGCACAACTCAATGTCAGTTCACACCAGATTTAATTTGAGTCAGCATACAGGTAATATTACACGCTCGGAAAAATTCCCTATACATAATTATATTAGACAGCTACTCAAAATCACTCGGGCCTTGGCATCGATCTCCCTCTTGGCACGGCTCCATGGCTCCGGCTTCCTCCCTGTCACTGGTTTCTAAATTGAAAATAGCAGCAAGGGTGAGTGTTTGGCATCATAACTAATATAGAACAAAATCAACAAGTTATAAATATGTATAAGCTCCATCTAGCCGCATTCTCATGACTTTACAAATCACACTCGGCCAATATAACAAACTCCACCCGGAAACATAACATAGGTCACCCGGCAATATTAATAATTTTACTCGACAAATGTAATAAATGTCACTCAGCAATTATGCATATCACAACCAATAATTCATCAATTATCACAACTGACACTTAGATAAAATTTGACACCTAGTATCCGGATACTAAAAGATCCGACCTTCAGCTGGGAGTCCGACTTGACATCCTGTGAACCCGACTTGGTTCACCGAGCCCGACTTGGCTCCCCTTTCAACCACTGGGTCAAAGACCTCTGGGTAGCTTAACTGGGTCTGACTTGACCACTGAAGCCAAAATAGGGTAATTTATACCGTTGGTCGTCCTCCACCACATAATCACATTCTATCACATAAACATAAACATATCATTCTGATTACCACTTACAACTGTCAGAAACTGACCAGTGCTCACAGCGTAGGGCGACCGACTCGTCAAGCCCTTCAATATAACATACTGATTATCTCAAGCATTACGTATTTCATGCCATTGCAAGGTATACATACATACATCCACACACAAATGATCCACATTCTCTCAGCATTAAATATATCAAGCTCATGACAAGGTTAACTCCACCACACACCCGATCTTCAGCTGATCGATATGTACGGTCACACATGCACAACATAGGTACACCACAATATTCGAGAACATTTTCTTACCTTACTCGTACTGTTCAATGACTCAAATAGGAAACAGATCCTATTCTAATTAATCATGACCCGAACACCCCTTACCTCGATTCCATGAGTCGATGATCTGCTCTCGGTGTCAGTCCTTTCCTCTGAGTACTAGATTCGTAGTCTCAGCTCTGTCACTCAGCCTTCTGCTGTCTAATCTACCACCTACGGGTCAGAATACAAAACCCATTAACTCAACCCCTCAGCTCTTAGGCCATATTTGAGCTCATACTCACCTAAGGAGTGGAGAATAGGCTCGAATACAGCCATGCATGGCCCTTGGCTACCAGAGAAACGAAAGGGATAAGGAGCCACAAATAAAACAGATCATTGGACTCACCTTGAGTCCACGATCATAGGAATGAGGTTCGATTGAAGCTTTCACATGAACGGAGTCCTCCTTTGGTACATGCAATTTAGCAACAAGAGGAGAGAAAATGAAGGAGGAGGGGAACAGACTAAGAAGAAGAAGTGATTTATGAATAATGGAGAAAGAATTTCCTTTTTATATAAAGTTCATGGGCAAAACAGCCTTTTCCCCTATTTCATTTGCATTCTCTTTAAAAGTTTTTAATCAATTTCTTCTCATTGGATTCTTTTATAAATTCCAACCCACTATGCTTATTTACTTTCTCTATGTTTAATTATCTGTAACTGCCTGTTACTTCGTAAGAGCGTCGACCCGAGCTGGATACCGTCCAACCAGTGTCCAAGCGTAATGTCCACACCTCAACAATCCGAGCTATCTCTTAAGAGGTCAGACACTTCATCTGTCCTTATCTCTTTGTTATGCATATCCGTTTGCCTCAACCATCCAAGAGTTCGATCTGGATTATGATTCCGAACTAGGCATTCTCCTCACATCGGTTAATCCAAGACCACTTAGGCACACCGGATGAGCGTCAGTCATAGGACAACGCGTCTTTGGCTGTTCTTTCCAGCACAACTAATCTCCAACACCGTTTGGTCCTCACGATTGAGACCAGCCCAACACTGGATTCCTTGACCTCGTTTTAGGCAGATTAAATATTAAATAAATCTCTAAAACATTTACTAATATTTTCCATTTTCCATAATTTTTATTAAAATACTAGGAATGTTACATTTTAGGGTTTAGGCTTTGGGGTATAGGGCTTAGGGTTTGTGGTTTAGGGTTTGAGATTTAGGTTTTAGGGTTTACGGTTTAGTGCTTAGGTATTAGGGTTTAGGGATTACGGCTTGAGGTTTAGGGTTTGGGATTTAGGGTTTATGGTTTAGGGTTTAGGGTTTAATGATTAAGGTTTAGGGGTTAGGGTTTATGGTTTAGGGTTTACGGTTTAGAATTGGGATTTAGGGTTTAGGGTTTAGGATTTAGGAGTTAGGTTTAGGGTTTGGGGTTTAGGGTTTAGGGTTTGGGTGTGAGGTTTAGGGTTTAGGGTTTGGGGTTTGGGGTTTGGGGTTTAGGGTATGGGGTTTGGGGTTTAGGGTTTATGGTTTATGCTTTCGGGTTGAGGGTTGAGGGTTTGTGGTTTAGGGTTTAGGTTTTATGGTTTGAGGTTTATGGTTTAAGGTTTTGGGATTGGAGTTTAGAGTTTAGGGTTTAGGGTTAGGGTTTAGGGTTTAGGGTTTATGGTTTAGAATTTAGGGTTTAGTGTTTGAGGTTTAGGGTTTAGTGTTTAGGGTTTAGGGTGTGGGGCTTGGGGTTTAAGCGTTAGGGTTTAGGGTTGTGGTTTAGGGTTTAGGGTTTACAATTGGGATATAAGTTTAATGTTTAGGGTTTAGAATTGGGATTCAGGGATTTAGGGTTTAGTTTTAAGGGTCTAGGGTTTAGGGTTTAGGGTTTGTGGTTTGAGTTTATGGTTTAGGGTTTGGGGTTAGGGTTTTAGGGTTTAGGGTTTGGGGTTAAGGGTTTGTGGTTTAGGGTTGAAGGGTTAGGGTTTAGGGTTTAGGGTGTGGGGTTTAGGGTTTAGTGTTAGGGTTTATGGTTAAGGTTTAGGGTTAGGGTTTAGGGTTTAAGGGTTTAAGGGTTAGGGTTTAGGGTTTGGGGTTTGGGTTTATGGTTTAGGGTTTAGGGTTTGGTGTTTAGGGTTTATGATTTAGGGTTTAGGGTTTGGGGTTTAGGCTTTAGGGTTTAGGGTTTCTTGTTTAGGGTTTATGGTTTAGGTTTTAGGGTTATGGGTTAGGGTTTAGGCTTTAGGGTTTAGGGTGAGGGGTTATGGTTTAGGTTTAGGTTTTATGGTTTGAGGTTTAGGGTTTAGGGTTTGGGGATTGGGGTTTAGAGTTTAGGGTTATAGGTTTTGAATTTAGGGTTTAGGGTTTAGGGTTTAGAGTGGGATTTAGGGTTTAGGGTTTAGGGTTTAGAATTGGGATTTAGGGTTTAGGGTTTAGGGGTTAGGGGTTAGGGTTTAGTGTTTATGGTTTAAAGTTTAGTGTTTAGGGTTTGGGGTTGGGGGTTTAAGGGTTAGGGTTTATGGTTTATGGTTTAGGTTTTAAGGTTTAGGGTTTAGTGTGTGGGGTTTACGGTTTAGGGGTTAGGGTTTGTAATTTAGGGGTAGGTTTATGTGTTAGTGTTTATGGGTTAGGGTTTATGGTTTAAAGTTTAGGGTTTTTGGTTTGGGATTTAGGGTTTGGGGTTTAGAGTATGGGGTTTAGGGTTTAGGGTTTGTGGTTTAGGGTTTGGGATTTAGGTTATAGGGTTTTGGGTTTATGGTTTAGGTATTAGGGTTTGAGGTTTAGGGTTAAGTGTTTAGGGTTTATGGTTCGGGGTGGGGGTTTAGGGTTTAGGGTTTAAGGGATAGGGTTTAGGGTTTATGGTTTAGGATTTAGAATTAGGGTTTAGGGTTTAAGGTTTAGGAGTTAGGGTTTTGAATTTAGGGTTTAGTGTTTAGGGTTTGGGGTTTGTCGTTTGAGGTTTAGGTTTAGGATTTGGGGTTTGGGGTTTGGGGTTTGGGGTTTAGAGTTTAGGGTTTAGAAATGGGATTTAGGATTTAGGGTTTAGGGGTTAGGGTTTAGAATTTAGGGTTTATGGTTTAAGGTTTAGGGTTTAGGGTTTAGGGTTTAGGGTTTTGAATTGGGATTTAAGATTTAGGGTTTAGGGGCTAGGGTTTAGGGTTTAGGGTTTGTGGTTTAAGGTTTAGGGTTTAGGGTTTAAGGATTGGTGTTTAGTGTTAAGGGTTTAGGGTTTGGGGTTAAGGGTTTTGCGTTTAGGGTTTGGGGTTTGGGCTTTAGGGTTTGGGGTTTAGGGTGTTTGGTTTAGGGTTAGGGGTTATGGTTTAGGGTTTAGGTTTTGTGGTTTAAGGTTTAGGGTTTAGGGTTTGGGGATTATGGTTTAGAGTTTAGGGTTTAGGGTTTAGGATTTTGGGTTTAGGGTTTAGGGTTTAGAATTGGGATTGAGGGTTTAGGGTTTAGGGTTTAGAATTAGGATTTAGGGTTTAGGGTAAGGGGTAGGGTTTAGGGTTTAGGGTTTGTGGTTTAAAGTTTAGGGTTTAGGGTTTCGAGTTGGCGGTTAGGGGTTTAGGGTTTAGGGTTTGGGGTTTACGGTTTATGGTTTAGGGTTTAGGGTTTGGGGTGTGGGGTTTAGGGTTTAGGTGTTAGGGTTTGTAATTTAGGGTTAGGTTTAGGGGTTAGGGTTTACGGTTTAGGGTTTAGTGCTTAGGGTTTAGGTTTATGATTTAGGGTTTAGGGTTTATGGTTTAGGGTTTGTGATTTGGGGTTTAGGGTTTAGGGTTTGAGGTATAGGGTTTAGGGTTTAGGGTTTGTAGTTTAGGGTTTGGGATTTAGGTTTTAGGGTTTAGGTTTAGGGTTTATGGTTTGGGGTTTAGGGTTTAGGGTTTAGGGTTTATCATTGGGGTTTATGGGTTAGGGGTTAGGGGTTAGGGTTTAGGGTTTAGTGTTTAGGGTTTGTGGTTTAAGGTTTAGGGGTTAGGGTTTGTGGTTTGAGGTTTAGGGTTTAGGGTTTAGGGTTGGGTGTTTAGGGTTTAGTATGTAGGGTTTAGGGTTTAGGGTTTAGGGGTTAGGGTTTGTAATTTAGGGTTTTGTGTTTATAGGTTTATGGGCTAGGGTTTAGGGGTTAGGGTTTGTGGTTCATGGTTTAAGGTTTAGGGTTTATGGTTTGGGGTTGGGGGTTTAGGGTTTAAGGGTTTAAGGGTTAGGATTTGTGGTTTAGGGTTTAGGGTTTAGTATTTGGATTTAGGGTTTAGGGTTTAGGGTTTAGGGTTTGTGGTTTTGGGTTTAGGATTTAGGGTTTGGGGTTTGGGGTTTAGGGATTGGGGTTCAGGGGTTGGGGTTTAGGGTTTAGGGTTTGTGGTTTAGGGTTTAGGGTATAAAATTTGTATTTAGGGTTTACGGTTTATGGCTTAGAGTTTGTGATTCAGGGTTTGGGATTTAGGGTTTAGTATTTAGGGTTTAGGGTTTAGGGTTTAGGGTGTGGGGTTTAGGGTTTAGGGTTTAGAGTTTATAGGTTTGGGTTTGTGGTTGTGGGTTTAGGGGTTAGGGGTTTGGGGTTTGGGGTTTGGGGATAGGTTTAGGATTTAGGGTTTGTGGTTTAGAGTTTAGGGTTTAGGGTTTAAGGTTTTTGGTTTGTGGTTTAAGGTTTTGGGTTTTGGGTTTGAGGTATATGGTTTAGGGTTTGTGGTTTGGGATTTGGGGTTTAGTGTTTAGGGTTTAAGGTTTGGGGTTTGGGGTTTCGGGGTTAGGGTTTGATGTTTAGGGTTTAAGAGTTAGGGTTCATGGTTTAGGGTTTATGGTTTAGAGTTAAGGATTTAGAATTGGGATTTAGGGTTTAGGGTTTAGGGTTTAGGGTTTATTGTTTGAGGTTTTAGGTAAAGGGTTTGGGGTTGGGGGTTTAGGGTTTAAGGTTTGGGGTTAAGGGTTTGTGGTTTAGTGTTTAGGGTGTGGGGTTTAAGGTTTAGGGTTTAGTGTTTAGGGTTTAGTGTTTAGGGTTTAGAAGTTAGGGTTTAGGGTTTAGGGTTTAATGTTTGGGGTTTTGGGTTTAGGGTTTAATGTTTTGGGTTTTAGGTTTAATGTTTGGGGTTTAGGGTTTAGGGTTCAGGGTTTGGGGTTTGGGTTTAGTGTTTAGGGTATGGGGTTTGGGGTTTAGGGTTTATGGTTTATGGTTTTGGGTTGAGGGTTAAGGGTTTGTGGTTTAAGGTTTAGTGTTTAGAGTTTAGGGTTTAGGATTTAGGGTTTAGGGTTAGGGGTTTGGGTATTGGGGATAAGGGTTTAGGGTTTAGGTTTTGTGGTTTAAGGTTTAAGGTTTTGGGGTTAGGGTTTGGGGGTTAGGGTTGAGGGTTTAGAGTTTGTGATTTAGGGTTTGAGATTTAGGGTTTAGCGTTTAGGGTTTAGAGTTGGGATTTAGGGTTTAGGGTTTAGGGTTTAGGGTTTAGAATTATGGTTTAGGGTTTAGGGTTTGGGGTTAAGGTTTAGTGTTTAGGGTTTAGAATTAGGATTTAGGGTTTAGGGGTTAAAATTAAGATTTAGGGTTCAGGGTTTAGGAGTTAGGGTTTAGGGTTTAATGTTTAGGGTTTTGGGTTTAGGGTGTGAGGTTTACGGTTTGGGGTTTGGGGTTTAGTGTTTAGGGTTTAGGGTTTAGGGTTTAGGGTTTAGGGGTTGGGGTTAGGGTTTAGGGTTTATGGTTTAGGGTTTAGGGTTTGAGGTTTATGGTTTAGTGTTTGTGGTTGGGGGTTTATGGTTTAGGGTTTAGGGTTTAGGGTTTAGGGGTTAATGGTTAGGGTTTTGGTTTTTGGGTTTGTGGTTTGAGGTTTAGGGTTTAGGGTTTTTGGTTTAGGGTTTAGGGGTTAAGGGTTAGGGGTTAGGGTTTAAGGTTTAGGGTTTGGGGTTTGGGGTTAGGGTTTTGGGTTAGGGTTTGTTGTTTGAGGTTTAGGGTTTAGGGTTTAGGGTTTGGGGTTTGGGGTTTGGGGTTTGGGGTTTGGGGTTTAGGGTTTAGGGTTTAGTGTTTGGGGTTTTAGGTTTAGGGGTTAGGATTTACGGTTTGGGGTTTAGGGTTTAGGGTTTAGGGTTTAGGAGTTAGGGTTTAGGATTTAGTGTTTGGGGTTTTGGGTTTAGGGTATGAGGTTTAGGGTTTAGGATTTTGGGTTTTGGGTTTAGTGTTTAGGGTATGGGGTTTGGGGTTTGGGATTTATGGTTTATGGTTTTGGGTTGAGGGTTGAGTGTTTAGGGTTTAGGATTTATGGTTTTAGGGTTGAGGGTTTGTGGTTTAGGGTTTAGGGTTTAGGGTTTAAGGTTTAGGATTTACGGTTTAGGGTTAGGTGTTTGGGGTTTAGGGTTAATTGTTTGGGGTTTAGGTTTTAGGGTTTAGGGTTTATGGTTTAGGTATTAGGGTTTGGGGTTTGGGGTTTAGTGTTTAGGGTTTATGGTTCGGGGGTGGGGGTTTAGGGTTTAGGGTTTAAGGGTTATGGTTTAGGGTTTATGGTTTAGGGTTTAGAATTAGGGTTTAGGGTTTAGGAGTTAGAGGTTCGAATTTAGTGTTTAGTGTTTAGGGTTTGGGGTTTATGGTTTGAGGTTTAGGTTTAGGATTTGGGGTATGGGGTTTGGGTTTGGGGTTTTTGGTTTGTGGTTCAGGGTTTAGGGTTTAAAATTAGGATTTAGGGTTTAGGGTTTTGGGGTTAGGGTTTAGAATTTAGGGTTTGTGGTTTGAGGTTTAGGGTTTAGGGTTTAAGGATTGGTGTTTAGCTTTAAGGGTTTAGGGTTTGGGGTTAATGGTTTAGGGTTTAGGGTTTGGGGTTTAGGCTTTAGGGTTTGGGGTTTAGGGTTTAGGGTTTGTTATTTGAGGTTGGGGGTTTAGTGTTTAGGGTTTAGGGTTTAAGGGTTAGGGTTTTTGGTTTAGGGTTTTGGGTTTAGGGTTTAAGGTTTAGGATTTATGGTTTAGGTTTGGGATTTAGGGTTTAGGGATTATGGTTTAGGGTTTATGTATTAGGGTTAGGGTTTAGGGTTTGGTGTTTAGGGTTTAGAGTCTGGGGTTTATGGTTTAAGGGTTATGGTTTAGGGTTAGGAGTTAGGGGTTTGGATTTAGGGTTTAGGGTTTCGGGTTTAGGGTTTCTAGTTTGAGATATAGGGTTTGGGGTTTAGGGTTTAGGGGTTAGGGGTTAGGGTTTATGGTTTAGGGTTTAAGGTTTGAGGTTTATGGTTTAGGGTTTGGGGTTTATGGTTTATGGTTTAGGGTTGATGGTTTAGGGTTTAGGGGTTAAGGGTTAGGGTTTAGGGGTTAGTATTTGAGGTTTGAGGTTTAGGGTTTAGGGATTAGGGTTTATGGGTTAGGGTTTAGGGTTTAGTGTTTAGGGTTTAAGGTTTAGGGTTTAGGGTTTGGGGTAAGGGCTTTATGGTTTAGGGTTTAGGGTGTGGGGTTGAGGGTTAGCGTTTAGTGTTTAGGGTTTAGAATTAGGATTTAGGGTTTATGGTTTAGGGTTTAGGTTTTAGGAGTTAGGGTTTAGGGTTTAGGATTTAATGTTTATGGTTTGGGTTTATGGTGTGAGGTTTAGGGTTTAGGTTTTAGGGTTTGCGGTTTGGGGTTTAAGGTTTAGTGTTTGTGTTTTAATGTTTAGTGTTTAGGGTTTGGGGTTAGGGTTTAGTGCTTAGGGTTTAAAATTAGGATTTAGGGTTTAGGGTTTAGGATTTAGAATTGGGATTTAGTGTTTAGGGTTTAGAAGTTAGGGTTTAGGGTTTAGTGTTTGGGGTTTTGGGTTTAGGGTGTTAGGTTTAGGGTTTAGGGGTTAGGGTTTAGGGTTTAGTATTTAGTGTATGAGGTTAGGGTTTAGGGTTTATGGTTTATGGTTTTGGGTTTAGGGTTGTGGGTTTGTGGTTTAGGGTTTAGGGTTTAGTGTTTAGGGGTTTGGGTATTGGGGATTAGGGTTTAGGGTTTAGGTTTTGTGGTTTGAGGTTTAGGGTTTAGGGTTTAAGGTTTGGTGTTAGGTGTTAAGGTTTAGGGTTTGTGGTCTGAGGTTTAGGGTTTAGGATTTGGGGTTTGGGTTTAGGGTTTAGTGTTTAGGGTTTAAGGTTTGGGGTTTAGGGTTTAGGGTTTAAGGGTTTGGGTTTGTGGTTTAGGGTTTAGGGTTTAGGGTTTAGGGTTTAGGGTTTATGGTTTAGGGTTTAACGGTTCGGGTTTAGGGTTTAAGGTTTAGGGTTTAGGGGTTTGGGTTATGGGTTAGGGTTTAGGGTTGAGGTTTAGGGGTTAGGGGTTAGGGTTTGTTGTTTGAGGTTTAGGGTTTAGGGTTTAGGGTGGAGGTTTTAGGGTTTAGGGTTTAGGGTGTAGGATTTAGGGTTTATGGTTTAGGGTTTAGGGTTTAGGGTTTAAGGGTTAGGGTTTGTGGTTTAGGGTTTAGGGTTTAGGGTGTTGGGTTTAGGGTTTAGGTTTATGGTTTAGGGTTTAGGGTTTAGGGGTTAAGGTTTAGGGTTTATAGTTTGAGGTTTAGGGTTTGGTTTAGGGTTCAGGATTTAGGATTTAGGATTAAGGGTTTTGGGTTTAGGGGTAAGGGTTTAAGGTTTAGGTTTAGGGTTTAGGGTTTAGGGTGTAGGGGTTAGGGTTTAGGGTTTGTGGTTTGAGGTTTAGGGTTTGGGTTTGGGGTTTAGGATTTAGGATTTAGGGTTAAGGGTTTGGCGTGCGAGGTTTAGGGTTTAGGGGTTTGGTTTTAGGGTTTAGGGTTTAGGGTTTAGGGGTTAGGGGTTAGGGGTTAGGGTTTAGGGTTTGTGGTTTGAGGTTTAGGGTTTGTAGGTGAGGGTTTGGTGTTGAGGGTTTAGGGTTTAGGGTTTTAAGGTTTAGGGGTTCGGGTTATGGGTTTTGGGTTTAGGGGTTAAGGGTTATGGTTTAGGGTTTATGGTTTGAGGTTTAGGGTGTAGGGTTTGTGGTTTAGGGTTTGGGGTTAGGGTTTAGAGTTTAGAGTTTATGATTTAGGGTTTGGGATTTAGGGTTTAGTGTTTAGGGTTTAGAATTAGGATTTAGGGTTTAGGGTTTAGAATTACGATTTAGGGTTAGGGTTTAGGGTTTAGGTTTTGTTGTTTGAGGTTTAGGGTTTAGGGTTTGGGGTTAGGGTTTTAGGGTTTAGAGTTTATGGTTTAGGGTTGAGGGTTTGTGGTTTAGGGTTTAAGGTTTAATGTGTGGGTTTAGGGTTTAGGGTTTAATGTTTAGGGTTTAGGGGTTAGGGTTTGTGGTTTAGGGTGTAGGGTGTAGGGGTTAGGGTTTAGGGTTTATGGTTTTGGGTTTAGGGTTTGGGGTTTGGGGTTTAGGGTTTAGGGTTTAGGGTTTAGGGTTTAGGGTTTAGGGGTTAGGGGTTAGGGGTTAGGGTTTAGGGTGTTGGGTTTAGGGTTTAGGGTTTAGGTTTATGGTTTAGGGTTTAAGGGTTAGGGTTAGGGTTTAGGGTTTATAGTTTGAGGTTTAGGGTTAGGGTTTGGGGTTCTGGATTTAGGATTTAGGATTAAGGGTTTTGAGTTTAGGGGTAAGGGTTTAAGGTTTAGGGTTTAGGGTGTAGGGGTTAGGGTTTAGGGTTTGTGGTTTGAGGTTTAGGGTTAGGGTTTGGGGTTTAGGATTTAGGATTTAGGGTTTAGGGTTTAGCGTGTGAGTTTTAGGGTTTAGGGGTTCGGTTTTAGGGTTTAGGGTTTAGGGTTTAGGGGTTAGGGGTTAGGGGTTAGTGTTTAGGGTTTAGGGTTTGTGTTTTGAGGTTTAGGGTTTGTGGGTGAGGGTTTGGTGTTGAGAATTTAGGGTTTAGGGTTTTAAGGTTTAGGTGTTCGGGTTATGGCTTTAGAGTTTAGGGTTAAGGGTTATGGTTTAGGGTTTAGGGTTTATGGTTTGAGGTTTATGGTGTAGGGTTTGAGGTTTAGGGTTTGGGGTTAGGGTTTAGAGTTTAGAGTTTATGATTTAGGGTTTGGGATTTAGGGTTTAGTGTTTAGGGTTTAGAATCAGGATTTAGGGTTTAGAATTAGGATTTAGGGTTAGGGTTTAGGGTTTAGGTTTTGTTGTTTGAGGTTTAGGGTTTAGGGTTTGGGGTTGGGGTTTTATGGTTGAGGGTTTGTGGTTTAGGGTTTAAGGTTTAGGGTGTGGGGTTTAGGGTTTAGGGTTTAATGTTTAGGGTTTAGGGGTTAGGGTTTAGGGTTTATGGTTTGGGGTTTAGGGTTTGGGGTTTGGGGTTTGTGGTTTAGGGTTTAGGGTTTAGGGTTAAGGGTTTAGGGTGTAGGGTTTAGGGTTTAGGGTTTAGGGGTTAGGGGTTAGGGTTTGTGGGTTAAGGTTTAGGGTTTGTGGTTTAGGATTTGGGATTTAGGGTTTAGGGATTATGGTTTAGGGTTTAGGTATTACGGTTTAGGGTTTAGGGTTTAGGGTTTAGTGTTTAGGGTTTAGAGTTTGGGGTTTGGGGTTTAGGGTTCAGGGTTTAAGGGTTAGGATTTAGGGTTTAGGAGTTAGGGGTTAGGGTTTAGGGTTTATGGTTTGGGTTTTAAGGTTTATGGTTTGAGGTTTAGGGTTTAGGGTTTTGGGGTTAAGGGTTAGGGTTTAGGGTTTAGGGTTTGAGGTTTAGGGTTTAGGGTTTCGGGTTGGGGGTTTATGGTTTATGGTTTAAGGTGTGGGGTTGAGGGTTTGTAGTTTAGGGTTTAGGGTTTAGGGTTTAGGTTTTATGGTTTAGGGGTTAGGGGTTAGGGTTTAGGGTTTATGGTTTGAGGTTTAGGGTTTGGGGGTTAGGGTTTAGGGTTTATGATTTAGGGTTTGGGGTTTAGGGTTGAGGGTTTGGGGTTTTGGGTTTAAGGTTTAGGGTTTAGGGATTTAGGTTTAGGGTTTAGGGTTTATGGGTTAGGGGTTAGGGTTTATGGTTTTAGGTTTGTGGTTGAGGTTTAAGGTTTAGGGTTTGGGGGTGAGGGTTTAGGATTTGGTGTTGAGGGTTTGTGGTGTAGGGTTTAGGGTTTGGGGTTTGGGGTTTAGCGTTTTAGGTTGGTGGTTTAGGGTTTGGGATTTTGGGTTTAGTGTTTTATGTTTGAATAATTGTTTCAGGTTATATGGTTTTGATAATGACAAAGCAATCACTTGAAGAATCATGAACAAGGAGATAAAGTATGAAAATGCAAGATTTATGAGTATGAACCTGTGAAGAAAAACTAAGTAAAAAGTGGCAAGCATCAGTCCAAGCCTCAGACCTGCAAAAACACGAAGCCTAATCGATTACAGTGGTACCTTAGTCGATTACACAGCTTTTGTCCATCACATAATCGATTAGAACATTAAGCCTAATCGATTGTAAAGATTCCGTTTGTTATATAGTCGATTACACCAAGCTAGCTAATCGATTACACATCTGAGAAACTGAATGAAAAGCATCAGGTATAATTCCTAATCGACTACAAGGCTGCATCAATCGATTACAAAGGTTCTGTGTTGTTAATAATCGATTACAAATCAAGTCACAATCGATTAGCAAGTCTCTGTTTGTTTAATAATCGATTGCACCTATATCATAATCGATTGCACCTATATCACAATCGATTACCATGTTGTGTAATAGAAATAAATGCATAATGTATCATCTACAATCGATTACAAGGCATGTACAATCGATTACCCAAGCTCTGTCTCCAAGCTGATCGATCACATAGAAAATCGTAATCGATTACAAAGCCTGTTACACTGAAGAAATCGAAGCATAATCGTTTACAGCTCGAGGCGTAATGGATTACCCTAGTGTCATGATTTGGGGAAAGTAGTTTTAAATGCAAAACCAACTCATTTCTCCATTACCATTCGAATACCCATGCTGTGCAACGGCTATGAAGACTTTAGGGCTCCTCTCCAAGGCCTGTAAATGGAACACTCATTCAAGCTACTCAAGGCATCCAAATCCATCAAAGAGAAATCAATTCTTGAGTTTGTGAGTTCTATTTCTTCTATAGTTTTAATTTCTGAAACTTTGAGTTTATACTTGTATCTCTTGTTGAGCGTTATCATTGTTAGAGCCTTTCATTTGCTTATCCACTCCATTAAGAAAGTAAATTGCTTGTAAACACAAACATCCAACACCAAGTTTCACTCTAGGTTGAGTGGTCACAAAGGTTGGGGTTCAACCTTTGGGTATTGAGAGTTTGAGGGATTGGGACCTGGCAGATGCCTTCCTTAGACAATACAAGTATAACATGGATATGGCACCTAACAGGGTTCAGTTACAGAATATGTTGAAAAGGGACAGTGAAACGTTTAAGGAATATGCCCAACGGTGGAGAGAGACAGCGGCACAAGTGGACCCCCCATTATCAGAAAAAAAGATAGTCGCAATGTTTATCGACACACTCCCATCACCTTTCTATGGCAAGATGATTGGTAGTGTTTCATCCAACTTCTTCGACATCATGACTATTGGGGAAAGGGTGGAGAGTGAAATACGAACGGGAAAGATCACTCAGGGCCCATCTGGGGCAAGCACGGCAAGAAAGCCAGGGCCTGGGAGAAGGGATGGAGAAACTAATTCCATCTCTTCTAATCAAAAGACGGCTCCGCCGAGACCATTCACCCCTACCATGATTCAAGCTCCCAATCTTTATATGGCCGCTGCCACTTATGGCCTGATAGCTTATACTCCCCACTTCCGTTCACCCATGGTAAGAGCGCCAACACTGTAACCCATGCCATACCATCACCCGCAGCAAGTGACTCGACCACCCAATCTTAACCAGAACATAAGGAATCCCAACAATGAGCGCACCCCTGTGTAGTTTGATCCAATTCCCATAATATATACCGAACTTTTTCTAATCCTCATTCAAAAAGGTCTGGTAGCTCCATCCCCCATGAGGCCATTGCAACCTCCTTACCCAAGGGGGTATGACCCAAACGCTCATTATGATTACCACACTAGGGCACCAGGGCATTCCACAGAAAATTGCCTGGCTTTGAAATATAAAGTGAGAGATTTGATCAAAGCCGACTAGATTAATTTTCAGGAAGGAAGCCCTAACGTGACCATAAATCCCCTACCTAATCATGAAGGTTTAGAAGTTAATGCCGTGGTGGCCGATATTGAAGATGGTTTTAGTGATAATGCTGATTTGGTGATCGCTTGCCCGCCAGGCCAAGAGCTCAGTAGCTGGGAGGCTGTCGAACTCCTTACGATTTTAAATGATTTACCAAAGTAATTTGTCATTACCTCAAAGTCTTGTTTATCCCTCTGCTATGCCTAAGGCTTTGGGACTTTTCATGTAATAAGGGTGAAAAAAAAAACTTGTTTTACCAGTCAATCAATAAATGCGTATCGAAATTCAAAAATTTTTCTCATCCCTTTATCCTTGCTTTGATTCATTTTCTTTACTTGCTTGTTCCTCTTTGTAGATCCAAAAATGATCCTCTTGAGACTAATGAAATCACAATCCAGCTTCACGATTTTGATCACCCAGTTGACTATGCCGACGAAGAAGGTAGGGAAACCTGTGAGCTACCACTCAAGTTAACAAGATTGTTAGAACAAGAGGTTAAAGAGTTTTATCCCTTTTAAGAGGCGGTTAAGATTGTCAAATGGAGAGAAGAAAAGATCAAGATGGGTATACCCCTGAGTCAAGAATAACTGAAGGAATCCATTAAGTTATTAATGTCCTTTAGTTTAAGAAAACACGAGGCAATCTATCAGAAGGCATTAGTAATTTTGTTTCAGGACGTGATAGGAATCTATGTGAATGACAACATGGCCAAGTCCCGAATTGGACAGAGGCAGACCAGTTATTTAAGGAAGCTTCAACAGTCACCAACATATATGGGGACAAATTGCTGATGCCTATAAATGTAGACACAATTGAGGGAGACTTTGCCAAAAAAAATAGAAAAAAACAAAAAAAACAAAAAAACAAAACAACAAAAAAATGAAAAAAAATGAAAAAACAGAATCAAGCTTAGAGTCCAATGCACGTGCCAAATGGGGCAAGCTGGTTACGTCCAGATCATCGACCAAGCTGTCATTTTCTGTATAAGGGGAATGAGTGTCGTTAGGCCAAGAATTTGCATTCTTGTCGTCATCAACGCCTCAACCCTAAAGAGTACGTCATTCTTCATGCCTATGTAGCCAAGGAAATAGTCTGTCAGATTGAGTCATTGCTTCATTAAGGGGATTAAAAAAACAAAAAAAGAGAGCAAACAGAAAATATAAAAATAAAAAAAAGAAAAGAAAAGAAAAAGAAAAAGAAAAAGAAAATAAAGGCCAAAATGATGACTCAAAGTAATTCCCTCTCATCGATGCCAAAGGCTCACCAATATTTCCTTGGGTACATGGCATAGGAGTAGAGTCTCCTATTTGAAGTGACATCAGTTCCCTAAAGGATCAAACTAAATTTGGAAAGGCTGGGCAGACTCAACTGGAGTGTAATCAGTTTCAACCTTTTACTGTAAAGGATGCAGCCAAAAATAAACAAGAAAGGAAAAACACATTATAAAGAAAGAGAAAAGCTCGCTAGGCTAAAAACCTGAAGGGGCAGCCTAGGCAAAAGTTAGAGCAACCCGGTGAGTCGAAAACCTAAAAAGGCGGCTCAGGTAAAAATTAGGGCCAAGATTTCGGCAAAGTAACTAAAGTTTCCAATGCAAAATGTGCAAGTCCAAACTGGGGCATGTGGACCATGGTCAAACTACCCTTTCAAAGGCAAAATTGGACGATGTACTTGAGATCGTGACGTAGGATTAAGGTTCTCACTAGTCTCAGGAATTCACTGGAGGATCTTTGAACCTTCCCTGTTTCCCCTGGCCTTGACCTGTCCTACGTGACTTCATTTCATCCCCTCTATTTTCCCGTTGTCCATTCTCTGTATTCTGTTTGACATACGTGAATAAAATTTATCCCTCTTTTTCGATATGTGTTATGAATTGCATTGATTTGATAAAACATTATGTTTTTATAAAAGTAAAATGAAAGAATGGTGAACATTTAAAGTCGTAAGGAACAAGACGCTCCCACTACTCGACCTCGTCTTAGGCAATCATCACGAAGACTCAGCCAGGCACGCGTTTCAAAGCTATGATCGCCTCTTTCATTCTCCTCTATCCATGAGTTATCCTAAGGGTCGTGGTTTCTCAAGGCCTACCCAGTTTTTGAATTTATCTTTGCACTACTTACCCTTTTTTCTGCAAGTTATTACAACAGGCAGTCATGTCAAGTATTGACACCTCAATCAAGTCCTTCAAGTCCCTTCCTCGAACCGCTAAAGTTGGCACTCCTCAGAATCCTTTCCTCAAATCGCCAAAGTTGGCACTCCTCAGAATTCTTTCCCCAAACCGCCAAAGTTGGCATTTTTCAAAATCTCTTCCTCCATCGCCAAAGGTGGCAAATTCTCAGAGTCTTCTCCTTAATCGTCAAAGTTGGCATTTTTCAAAATCTCTTCTTCAATCGCCAAAGTTGGCACTCCTCAGAATCTTTTCCTTAAATTGCCAAAGTTGGCACTCCTCAGAATCCTTTCTCAACCTGCCGAAGTTGGCGCTTCTCAGAATTCTTTCCCTAAATTGCCAAAGTTGGCATTTTTAAAAATCTCTTCTTCAACCTCCAATATTGGCACTTCTCAGAACACCTTCCCTAAATTGCCAAAATTTTCACTTCTTGAAGTCTTCTCCTTAACTGTCAAAGCTGATATTTTTTGAACTCCCTTCCAAGGAATCTACCTGATACATTCTGACAATCAAACGTGACCCTTCCCAAGCCTAAGGATAGTTTCCAGCAAAATTCTCTCCCAACAGAATCACCTCTCTCTAGAGAGCCTACAATTTAGATCATCTTTTCCCATAATAAGAACACTTTTCTAGTCAGGCTTAGAGGAACCCTCCCCAAAGGGGCCCAACACACTTCTCTCAGTGAATCCACACATACCAGGTGGACCCTAGATTTTCCCATCCCCAATCAAGGGGGCAATGCCCCGAGCCATCAATCCTTCTCTAGTGGAACTACACTTCCCAAACAAATTAAACTGGGGCATCACCCCAGGTTCATTCTCTTTCACCCAAAGAGACAGTACCCCGAATCACTAAATCCTTCCCCAGTAGAATTACACTTCCTAAACAACTCAAACTGGGGCATCTCCCCAGATTTCTTTTGTTCCAGTCAAGGGGCAGTTCCCCAAGATTCCTTCAAAACCATCTCAAACTGGGGCATCTCCCCAGATTTCCTTTGTTCTAGTCAAGGGGCAGTTCCCCAAGATTCCTTCAAACCATGTCAAACTGGGGCATCTCCCCAGATTTCTTTTGTTCTAGTCAAGGGGCAGTTCCCCAAGATTCCTTCAAACCATCTCAAACTGGGGCGTCACCCCAGATCTATTCTCTTTCTGTCAAAGGGGGTGATTCCCCAAGATTCCTTCAAATCATGTCAAACTGGGGCATCACCCAGGTTCACTCTCTTTCAGTCAAGGGGAAGTTCCCCAAGATTTCTTCAAATCATGTCAAACTGGGGCATCACCCCAGGTTTATTCTCTTTAAGTCAAGGGGCAGTTCCCCAAGGTTCCTTCAAATTATGTCAAACTGGGGTATCACCCCAGGTTTATTCTCCTTCAGTCAAGGGGCAGTTCCCCCAGGTTCATTCTATTTCATTCAAGGAGCAATTCCCCAAGAACCTTCAGTCATGTCAAACCAGGGCATCACCCCGAACCTTTAGGTCCAGTGAGTTAATTCGGACGAGACGTCCTGTTAGCTCCCCCACCCTTTACTTTCCATTCACCTATGAAGGCACCCTTTACTTTCTAATCGCCTATGAAGGCACCCTTTACTTTCCATTCGCCTGTGCAGGCACCCTGTAACATCCCAGTTTTGAAACTAAATGCCGAATGAAGAATAAACCATTAAGACTTGATTTCAACTAGAAAATAACTGTTAATTATATTTAAGCCATTAAAAAATATAAAAAAAAATGGTGGTGGTCAGGGGATGGGGTGGAGTGCGCGTGGCTGCTGAGCTCACACTCTCCCATCCCACTCTTCTCTTACTTGTGCGCACATACATATATAAAAACGTAAGCCTATGGTTAAGGACACGCTCACTATCCCTTCAGACTCCTTCCTCCGTCACTTCATCCTTTGCTTTTCTCTCTTCGTCTTCATCCTCCTTCTTCCTCTATCTTACTCTTTGCTCCTGGGGATCTTGATTGTAGCACTGGAGAACGGACCACACTCCATCCCAGAATCAGGCGCAGGATACGACAAAGCCAAGAAAGACCGAACGAACCAGGAGAAAGACATCGGACCCAACGACAAGAACGGAAAGATTTCTGAGGTTCTTCTAAAAGGTAGGGGGCGCTTGCATGTCGAATGCATGGTCTACGAACGGTACCGGATGAACGTACTGCTGAGTGTGGGTGTGTGTGTGTGCATGTATTCATAATCATTAAAACTGATGCATGACTTAAGATTCTGATAGTGATTTCATGGGGATGGTGTAGCCTGTTAGTGGATGATGATGATGAATGATATGCATGGATCTATTTTCTTGTCACTATGGAAATTATATATGTGCATGCTCTTAAATGGTTTGTTCAGTGTTGCTAGTCTGATGACCGATTGTAACATGCGTTGGTGTGATTGACTGAATGATTACGAGTAGTCCGCTTTTGCTTAATGACTACGGAGAAGGTGTTCGTGGCGAGATGATGGGTATTAATGAATGTGTTAGTTGCATGAGTGAGAGTGGGGCGACCCATAGAAGGTCAAGAACCCCAAGGGAACGACTTCCAGTTACCAACCCTGGCTAGATCCCGATAGTGCTCGTGGTAGCCGTAGGAGCTAGAGAGGAGAGTCTCGAGATGCCGTGGGAGGCCGGTGCCACCTGGTAAGAGCTGAGGGACGAGGGGCCAGAAGAAAAGGGGACCGTAACTGAGAGTCTTTACCCGAGTCGGATCCGCAGGCATGCATATAGATATAAGGCCGATTGTGGTGATGTATAAATCTATGTATGTATATGTGTATGATTTTGAATGCATGAATGTATATGTGCGTAGGAACTCCGAGTGCATGAATATATGTATGGATGTGGAAATAAACTCTGTGTATTATGTGTGGCATGAATGTTGTTTGGACTGTATGAGCTTGGTTATTTGAGAAAGGTTGAATGATGGCAGGAGTGTGTACTGACGCTGATACCGAGTCTGTGAGTATCATTTTATATATAAAAGCTCACCCCTGCAGTGGCCATTTTTTAGTGAATGTCTCTCGAGATGAGGATCAGAAGCAGAGCTGGAACGCTGAGCGAAGTGTTAATGCATTTGGAAGGCTTAATTAAGGCGATGTTAGATTAAGCCCTGACTGGTTCATACCGGATGTTAGTGTTTTGGGATAAATAGAACCTTATGGACAAGGAGAAATCCGATTTTGTGTTGTAAATATTGACATACGCTCTTATATATATATGGATGTATGGTTTTATGTGTGACATGCTATGTGCTACCTTGTTTCATAATTGTGCTTTAATGGATACGCAGGGACAGCATGATTGAGCAGGCTATAGCCAAGTCTGAGTGAATTATGAATTGTCTTTAGGAAGACTTATGTCGGATACGTTTGGGCGGAGTCGTACCCCGCCCGAAGTATGGGGGCAATTCGCCCAAGCGTGAGGACTCGCACTGGAGCGAGTAGTTGTTAAAATGGGACACCATTCAATTACTTCTCCTCTCCGTCGTGATGCCAATGCAATCCAGACACCGGTGTTGACCCCTGATTTGGGCGTTGTGGTTGAGTCCGCCCAGGCGTTGTCATAATTAGTTGAGTTGGGCGGGATAAGTTCAGGCTCCTCCTTCCTCCACAACCTACTACCGCATATGTACACTGTAACTTTCCGTTTTCCCGAGTGGAGTGCGAGCGTGAGGATTTACCAAGTGAACCCTTGTCCATATCCGATTGAGAAATTACCTTGTGTTTGTGTTGGAGGGGCGTTGTGCTGATCTCGCTTAGGCGGTGTCATACCTCACCCAAGTAACTAGGACGGTTCGCCCAAGCGCATGGAACCATGCTGAAGCAAGCAGATATCAACGTGAGACTCCGCCTTGTACCTCCTCCTCCGTTGTCGTATTATTATGTCTCGCTGGGTGGTGTTGGACATCGCCTGAGTGAGTGAACGTTGTGATGTAGTCCGTCCAGGCATTGTTGTGCCTTGCCGAATTGGACGGCGGTGTAATCACTTCCTCTTTCCTTCACAAACTACTCCTGCATATGTATATCTCCCTTCTTCTTCCCTTACCTGTCCTCTGAAGCTGAACGCCCAGCGTTCTCTGAGAAAGGATAAGCCCGTAGGAACGAATAGACGCTAATGTAAGGTTTACTTGAAGAGTTCACGTCTGATGTTGCATTGCCACACATCATTTAGGCGGTGTGAGACAACGGTTGAGCGGGTCACCTTCGCCCTGGAGCCCGCCCAGGACAAACATACCCCGCCTAGCCAAGTAGGATGATTCGAACTCCGCCCTTCTACCGAGTGCTATACGTGTGAATGTATTAACTGTTAACCAAGTGGCCTCAATTACTCAAGAGGGGGGGTGAATTGAGTATTAAAAATTTTCTTTGGAATGCTCTTGAAATTGATTCTTTTGTCACTATGTATACTTAAGATAATAAATTAGATAACAAGAAGCAACAAGTTATACACAAGACAAACTAATAACAACTTTAAAGAGTTTGAACAATGAATCAATTAAGTTACAAAGCAATTTATGGGACTTTAGAAAGATTGATTCAAAAGAAATGCTTAAGTCCAAGTTTAACAAAGTTATTAAAAAAAAAAAAAGGTTTCAACTTAATGTATCATGCACTTAGTCAAATTAATAAAGCAAGGAATTTAAGCAAACAAATTAAGTGCACAAATTAAATGAGTTAAGGGAAGAAAGATTTGCAAACCGATGTATACGAGTTCCACCACGCCGGTGTACGTCTCGCCTCTAAGCAACCCACTTAGAGGATTTCCACTATTGTAGATTAGAGATACACTTTGAGCAATTGCAACTTCCTAGTGTCCCACACTCAAGAAATCAATCCTCACAAGTACAAGGGCACCCCACCCAATCTCTCAATCTCACAATTACAAGGTTGAAACCCAACCCAAAGCTTCTATGAAGTTTAGTGTTTAAGTGTACAAGGAAACTCTCTCACTAGAGTGGATATACAAGTTTAAAGCTTACACAAGATAGTAACTCTCAAAGAGAGGATATGCAAGTTAAGTACACAAATATAATCTTCCCACAAATTAACTCTCAAAAATAATCTCAAGAAATATGCCAATCAAGAATAAAGAGAGTAAGTAGAAGAGCAAGAGAATGGAGGAGGAAGAAAGCAAATGGAAATGCTTCAAATGCTTGGTGCAAGTTTTGCCTTCAACTCCTTCTCTATTTATAGGCAAGGGCACATGTAATTTGTCCAATTTTTAATTCCTCAGAAACATAAATCCACAAAACATTCCATGTTTTGTGTTCCTTGTTTCCATGCACAACTTTCCTGACCTTGATTCTTGCTATTTATGTCTCCAATGCTCCTTGATTCAATGAATACATGTTTCCATGTTTCTTGCAACTTTGTCAGCATTCAAAATTCGAAATTCAAATTTTGAACTAAATAAATCTATTCATGTGAAATATGAATTGATTTATTTATGAAAATTTGAAGATTCTGGGCAATTTGGAACGTATGAATATATTTGACTCGTTTTAGCCCTCTTTGATATTTGTTCAATCATGGCTCCAATTCTTTGATCCTTAGGCACTTTGATAAATTTATTTCACCGAATTTGAGCTTCTTAAAATGCCTTTATCAAATTTAGACATCAACCATTTTAAATGCCACATCAAACATAATTAATTCGTCCTTAATCATTTATGTTTGATCCTTCATTTGTTGTGTCATTATCAAAACCTACATCAACATAAAAATACATTCTCCCCCTTTTTGATGATGACAACAAATGTTTATCTCTTGGGATGTTAGTATCACAATAATTCAAATATATTGCAAGAATGACTTGCCCTATCACATACAATTTGATACCATTATGTTTATGAATTTAAAGGCACAAGTTATCAAGAGAATATTTAATATAAAAGGTCTCTCCCCCTTAATACGGTCTCTCCCCCTTAATACAGTCTCTCCCTCTTAATCATCTCCCCTTTAATCATTCAACACTTTAAAGATCTCTCACCTTTTACAAGATATTTTTATGCCATTTAGATAGTGTATATCTTCTCCCCCTTTCTTATATATATCTCTCCCCCTTAAGAAATATGTATTTCTCTCCCCCTTTGGCATCATCAAAAAGATTTCCTTATAAACATATACAACTTAAAGGTAGATGCATACATTTTGAAGTAAGATGACAATGCAACATACATTATGAAATCATTCAAAGCATATAGGCACATAATGTCTCATGGGAATCGATTCATCTAGCTATTTTTACGCGATTTTGAAGAATCATGTTACTAGATGGTTGTGAAGTGAGGGATTCATACAAGGATTTGGATTTAGCAAGTTGCCAATGATTTTGTTGCACAAGAAGGTCAAGAAAATCAAAGGTCATTTGCCATTTATTTTTGAGAACCACGTTGTATATAGGAGATTATCTTTGTGTCAAAATATGTTTAAAATATATGGGGACTCCACGGGGTCTTTAAATAACACAAGAGATTTGTAGAGCATTAAGTTGATTATTGGAAGTGTGAGTATAAATTTTCTTTACAAATTTGTATGTATATCACAAAGTAAGGTATTATGTTCAAGGAAATGAAAATTTTATGAAAAAGATGAGTTGGAAATCTTCAAGTTAAAGATTTGCAAAATTTTGTTCAAAGAGTAAGAAAGTGTGATAAAATAAATCAATTAGGAAATTTCCAAAATTCCTAACTCCCTTCTAATATTTATAAATTGGTCTTTTGGAAGGGGTTTTGTAAAAATGTCCGCCAATTGTTTTGAAGTTTCAACATATTCAAGTACACAATCTCCTTTCAAAACATGGTCTCTTATGAAGTGATGTCTTATTTCAATGTGTTTGGTCCTAGAATGCATGACCGGATTCTTAGATATATTTATTGCACTAGTGTTATCACATTTAATGGGGACTTTTTCCAAGGAAATACCAAAATCAAGAAGTTGTTGTCTCATCCAAAGAATTTGAGCACAACAACTACCGGCTGCTACATATTCTGCCTCAGCCGTTGACAATGCAACACTTGCTTGTTTCTTGCTATGCCAAGAAACAAGGGAACTACCAAGTAGATGACATGTGCCACTAGTACTTTTTCTATCAAGCTTACAACCCGCAAAGTCGGAATCGGAATATCCTAAAAGATTACATTCAACGCCTTTGGGATACCATAAACCAACATTTTGAGTACCCACAAGATATTTCAAAATTCTTTTTACAGCGGTGAGATGTGATTCTTTAGGACAAGCTTGATATCTAGCACACATGCATACGGCAAACATAATATCGGGTCTACTAGAAGTTAAATAAAGTAAGGATCCTATCATTCCTCGATACTTAGTTATTTCAACGTCCTTACCCTTTTCATCTTTATCTAGATAGCAAGATGTGCTCATTGGTGTTGCTATTTCATTTGCCTTATCCATTTCAAAACGTTTAAGTAATTCTTTACAATATTTTGTTTGACTAATAAAAGTTCCTTCATTTGTTTGTTTGATTTGTAATCCTAAGAAAAAGGTAAGTTCTCCCATCATGGACATTTCAAATTCTTTTTGCATGAATTTAGCAAACTCTTGACAAAGGCTTTCATTTGTAGCACCAAAAATTATGTCATCAACATAAACTTGTACCAAAAGAATGTCATGATTTTTACGCCTTATAAATAGTGTAGTGTCAACCTTTCCTCTTTCGAAATTATTTTCTAAAAGAAATTTACTGAGTCTTTCATACCAAGCTCTTGGAGCTTGTTTCAAACCGTATAAGGCTTTTCTCAATTTAAAAACATGTTTTGGAAATTTATGATTTTCAAAACCGGGAGGTTGATCTACATAAACTTCTTCTTGAATATAGCCATTTAAAAAAGCGCTTTTGACATCCATTTGATAAAGTTTAAAATCCATACAACAAGCAAAAGCTAATAATAATCTAATGGCTTCTAACCTAGCTACGGGAGCATACGTTTCTTCATAGTCTATTCCTTCTTCTTGATTATACCCCTTAGCAACTAGCCTAGCTTTGTTTCTAGTTATTATTCCATTTTCATCTAGTTTGTTCCTAAAAACCCATTTGGTGCCTATTATTTGATGGTCATTGGGTCTTGGCACAAGTTCCCAAACTTCATTTCTTTCAAATTGGTTTAATTCTTCTTGCATGGCCAACATCCAATGTTCATCAATAATGGCTTCATCAATATTTTTGGGTTCAATTTGAGATACAAAGGCTAAGTGATTGCATGCATTCCTAATAGCATTTCGAGTGCTTACCCCTTTGGTGATTTCTCCAATAATTTTGTCCAAGGGATGGTCCTTTAAGGTTATCCAATCTTGTTGATTGTCAAGTTGTGTTGCACCTTCTTCATTATTGGCTTCTTCTTTGTCTTCCAAGTTCATTTCTTGGAAGGTACCTACAAGATCATCAACTTCCTTTCTCGGAGGATTTTGGTTAAGTTCATCAAATTTAACATGTATGGACTCTTCAATTGTAAAGGTTCGTTTGTTAAAGAGTCTATATGCTTTACTAGTAGATGAATAACCTAGAAAAATTGCTTCATCAGATTTTGCATCAAATTTGCCAAGATTTTCCTTTCCATTGTTTAAGACAAAGCATTTGCATCCAAAAATGTGAAAGTAAGAAATATTTGGTTTACGTCCTTTGTAAAGTTCATAGGGGGTTTTCTTTAGTATAGGCCTTATTAAGCAACGATTCATAACATGACAAGCGGTGTTCACCGCATCGGCCCAAAAATGTTTTGAAATATTTGCTTCATTCAACATAGTTCTTGCAAGCTCCGCTAAAGATCGATTTTTCCTTTCAACTACTCCATTTTGTTGTGGAGTTCTTGGAGCCGAAAAATTATGTTCAATGCCAAACTTTTCACAAAATTTTTCAAAAGATTGGTTTTCAAATTCTCCCCCATGATCCGTTCGAATGGATGCTATTTTTAAATTTTGTTCATTTTGGATGACCTTGGCAAGTTTCTTAAATGCTTGATATGCTTCATGTTTATGAGTAAGAAACAATGTCCATGTATATCTAGAGTAATCATCCACAATCACAAGACCATAATGGTTTCCACCAAAACTTTTGATTTTCGAAGGTCCAAATAAATCCATATGTAAAAGTTGTAAAGGCCTTGTTGTTGAAACAATATTTTTTGCTTGAAAAGAAGCCTTTACTTGTTTTCCTTTTTGACAAGCGTCACAAAATTTATTTTCAAATTTTAATTTTGGTAAACCAATAACTAAATCTTTTGAAACAAGTTTATTTAAATGGTCTACATGAATGTGAGCGATTCTTCTATGCCATAGCCATGATTCATCCTCTTTAGTTATGAAACATTGTACATCATTTGAAGCAAGGCAATCTAGATTAATCATGTAAATGTTATCTACTCTTTGACCAACAAACTTTATCTCCTTGTTTAGTTTATTTTCAATTATGCAACCATTTGATTCAAAAACAATTTTGTAGCCCTTATCACATAATTGACTAATACTAAGCAAGTTGTGTTTTAGACCTTCAACATATAACACATCATTTATAGAGGTGGAAGAATTTTTACCAACATTTCCGATTCCGAGTATTCTTCCCTTTGTGTTATCTCCATAAGTAACAAATCCTTTATTTCGTGGAGTAAGTGATATAAACTTACTCTTATCTCCCGTCATATGTTTGGAACACCCACTATCCAAGTACCAATGGGTGTTACTTGCCTTAAAGCATACCTACAAAACAATTTAAGTTAGAGAGCTTGGTACCCATTTTATGTTGGGTCCTTGTAGGTTAGTTTGTGAAAAAGTTCCTTTAGGAACCCATACTTTTCTCACCACTTTTGGTCCTAATCTTCTAACTTTGCAATTATAAGAGTTATGACCTTTAAGACCACAATGATTACATTTTATAAAAGGTGAGGAGAATTTGCTTGGAGGTACAAAGAAATTTTTGTAGTGTTTTTCCATTTTGTGATTGCTATGTTCTTGATCATATCCCAAGCCGGTTTTACTAAACATGCATTTTTGTTGCCCAAGTAGGATATTCAAATTATCTCTTCCATTAGTGAACTTTTCTAGTGTCCTATTTAGGTCTACAACCTTGGTTTCTAATATAATGCATCTTCTTGCAAAATCACATGGTTTAACCTTAGAGCATGCTTGATTGTTTCTATCATTTGTAAGTTTTTCAAGAGTTTTATTCAAGTCCAAAACCTTAGTTTCTAGCATATCACATTTCTTTGAAAACTCACAAGGTTTGGTCCTAGAACATGATTGAACATTTGCTAACTCTTCTTTTAAGGATTCATTTTCTTTGCACACTTCCATGAGATGCATTTCTAGAGTATTACTAGTTTTTCTTGATAACTTAAGCTTATTAGAGACTTTGGTGAAGTTATCATACAAATCATCAAGAATATCAAGTAATTCATCCTTTCCTAAGTCATGAAAGTTTACCTCATTTTCTTCATCTTGGTGATTGGCCATGAGGCAAAGATTTGCTTCTTCATTTTCGGATTCATCCGAACTACTCACCTCATTTTCATCCCATGCTATGTATGCTCTTCTTCTTTCCTTTCTTTCTTTGTTCTTCTTTTTTAGATTTGGACAATCCACTTTGAAATGTCCTTCCTTTCCACATTCAAAACAAGTTGGTGAAGTAGAATTTTCTTTAGGTATAGATTTCTTACCTTGTGATTTGAAGTTCCTTTGAAAGCGTTTGTTCTTCATGAGCTTTCCAAACCTTTTTACAAATAGGCTTAACTCTTCATCTTCGTCAAGATCACTCTCGGTTTCATCTTCAACAATTGAAGTAGCTTTGAGAGCTAGTCCTTTCTTTTTGGAGACTTTCTCTTCTTCTTCCGCCATCTTTAATTCTTTTAGCTCTTGTTCTTGTTCTTGCAACTTACCAAATAGTGTAGCAAGAGACATTTCATTGATAGTAGGTGATTGTTTGATGGCCGTGACTAATGGTTGCCATTCCCTATTAAGACTTTTCAAGACTTTGTGAATAAGCTCTTTATTAGTATAAGTCTTTCCAAGTGTAATGAGTTGATTTATAATGAGTGTAAAACGTTTTTGCATATCAACAATAGATTCATTGGTATTTAGCCTAAAGCACTCATATTGACTAGTTAATGTACTAATCTTAGAGTCTTTAACATCATTTGTACCTTCATGGGTTACTTGTAAAGTATCCCACATCTCTTTAGCCGTTTCACATGTTATTACTCTAAAGAATTCATCGGGACCTAAGGCCGAAGTAATAAGATTTTTTGCCTTATAACCATATTGCACTTTCTTTTCTTCTTCACTAGACCAAATGTCCATAGGCTTTTCAACTTGTTTATTATCCACAATATGCATAGGTATAAAGGGACCATTTTCAATAGCATTCCACACTCTTAAATCTATTGATTATACAAAAATTTTCATTCTTGCTTTCCAAAAAGCATAACCCTCACCATTAAAAGCGGGAGGTCGGTTTGTAGCACCACCCTCGGGAAACATGTTATATGAGGTTGAGGCCATTTGTTCTCTTGAAGCCGTTAAGCTTGATTTTCCAAGAGTCAAGCTCTGATACCACTTGTTAACCAAGTGGCCTCAATTACTCAAGAGGGGGGGTGAATTGAGTATTAAAAATTTTCTTTGGAATGCTCTTGAAATTGATTCTTTTGTCACTATGTATACTTAAGATAATAAATTAGATAACAAGAAGCAACAAGTTATACACAAGACAAACTAATAACAACTTTAAAGAGTTTGAACAATGAATCAATTAAGTTACAAAGCAATTTATGGGACTTTAGAAAGATTGATTCAAAAGAAATGCTTAAGTCCAAGTTTAACAAAGTTATTAAAAAAAAAAAAAGGTTTCAACTTAATGTATCATGCACTTAGTCAAATTAATAAAGCAAGGAATTTAAGCAAACAAATTAAGTGCACAAATTAAATGAGTTAAGGGAAGAAAGATTTGCAAACCGATGTATACGAGTTCCACCACGCCGGTGTACGTCTCGCCTCTAAGCAACCCACTTAGAGGATTTCCACTATTGTAGATTAGAGATACACTTTGAGCAATTGCAACTTCCTAGTGTCCCACACTCAAGAAATCAATCCTCACAAGTACAAGGGCACCCCACCCAATCTCTCAATCTCACAATTACAAGGTTGAAACCCAACCCAAAGCTTCTATGAAGTTTAGTGTTTAAGTGTACAAGGAAACTCTCTCACTAGAGTGGATATACAAGTTTAAAGCTTACACAAGATAGTAACTCTCAAAGAGAGGATATGCAAGTTAAGTACACAAATATAATCTTCCCACAAATTAACTCTCAAAAATAATCTCAAGAAATATGCCAATCAAGAATAAAGAGAGTAAGTAGAAGAGCAAGAGAATGGAGGAGGAAGAAAGCAAATGGAAATGCTTCAAATGCTTGGTGCAAGTTTTGCCTTCAACTCCTTCTCTATTTATAGGCAAGGGCACATGTAATTTGTCCAATTTTTAATTCCTCAGAAACATAAATCCACAAAACATTCCATGTTTTGTGTTCCTTGTTTCCATGCACAACTTTCTTGACCTTGATTCTTGCTATTTATGTCTCCAATGCTCCTTGATTCAATGAATACATGTTTCCATGTTTCTTGCAACTTTGTCAGCATTCAAAATTCGAAATTCAAATTTTGAACTAAATAAATCTATTCATGTGAAATATGAATTGATTTATTTATGAAAATTTGAAGATTCTGGGCAATTTGGAACGTATGAATATATTTGACTCGTTTTAGCCCTCTTTGATATTTGTTCAATCATGGCTCCAATTCTTTGATCCTTAGGCACTTTGATAAATTTATTTCACCGAATTTGAGCTTCTTAAAATGCCTTTATCAAATTTAGACATCAACCATTTTAAATGCCACATCAAACATAATTAATTCGTCCTTAATCATTTATGTTTGATCCTTCATTTGTTGTGTCATTATCAAAACCTACATCAACATAAAAATACATTAACATCTTTACCTTATCTATTTCCTCCTATTGAGTGACCAGTGTTACTCGAAGGAACGCTTTCCTTGTGGAATTCCCTCCATCCGCTGCTGCATTACCATACTCCGCCTGGACGGTGTCAGACCCCGTCCGAGGAAGCAAACGGTGTTGTGTAATCCGCCCATTGTTGGTGTGTTACGATAAACCCAATGAGCTGGTCCCAGTCTTAGCTTCTCTGTAGGTTGCTATATGCGTATGAATGCTCTTCATTCTTCCCTTGCCTGCTTCCTTCTATATCGAATAATACGTGCCTGTTTTTGTGAAAAATTTTCTCATATTTTTGGAATTTTTAGTCGCAAGTAAATAAGGTATTACATTTTGGTATCAGAGTGGACCAAAAGGTCCAAGGCCAAGGTATGCTTACCGAATGTAAGCGGTTGTGTGTGTCTCTTTTTTTTGATTGAATGGTTGAAATTGTTCTGATACTAGTTGAACTTGATTGATGTTGACTTGAGGACAAGAGGTTGTTTTCCCCTGGTCCGATTGTGTGTATAACCTAGACGAATGATATAATGTGCTAAGCTATTAATTGTTGGACTAATAACCCGATCGGTACTAAGTGGCTCCGTATACTTATCCTTAAATGTCGATTTCAGGATAAGGAATGACGCATCGTCAAAGTATGGAGGCTATAGCCACAGCATTCCAACGCTTTGCGGATGTGTTTGAAAGGCAGGGCCAGACTCGACCTGAGGATGGCCACAAGCTGGACCGCTTCCTGAAGAGGAAGCCGAGTGAGTTTCAGGGAGGGCGTAATCCGGAGGCAGCTTTCAAATGGACTCAGGAACTAGAGAGGATTTTTGGGGGTCTTCACTGTATTGAGACCCAGAAGGTGGAATGTGCAGTGTATATGCTGCGAGATGAAGCGGAGAACTGGTGGAAAATAGCCAGAAGCCGATTCCCCGAAGATGATAATCAACTGACGTGGAATGATTTCAAGACCTGCTTCTTAGGGAAATACTTTCCCGACACAGTGAGGAGTCGAAAAGAGCTGGAGTTTATGGAGTTAAAACAGGGCTCCATGACTGTGGAAGAATACGCGACCAGATTCGAGGAATTGTGCCTATTCTATCCACCCTTCCAGCAGCCTGGGACGGAGAACTCCAAGTGTCTTAAGTTTGAGAACGGATTGAGATCGGATATCAAGAGGGCCTGCAGATACCATGAGATACGGAGTTTCCCTGCATTAGTGAACAAATGTAGAATATTCGAAGAGGATGACAGGGCCCATTCGGGCCAGTGCAGCAGAGCCAACCAGCACCTAAGGCCTCAGCAGTCACGTTTCAAGAGGCCAGGGAACGTGAGGAGGAATGAACCCTTCACTAGATATCAGAGTCATAGTGACCGAGGGAGACAGATGAGTGGACGACCAAGATATGGCGGATGCTTTAAATGCGGCGGTGACCACTTTGCTAAGGATTGCAATGATACAAATGTTAAATGCTACCACTGCGGAGAGAAGGGACACGTTCATCCTGACTGCCCCCAACTCCGCCAAACAGACGCCAATGTACGTCAAGGAGGATCTCAAGATAGAACCCGAGTGAATGATAACCAACGACCTGGTGGCAGAGGCAACGGAACCAGAGGAAACATGATGCGTGCTCTGAACAGCCAAGGGAGGAATACCAGTCCGCCAGCAGCAGGAAGAATCTACACCATCAACGCAGAAGATGTTGCACCAGCAAACGACCTAGTACAATGTAAGTGCTCACTCGGTAAGAATACACTTAACGTTGTTTTTGATTCGGGAGCCACCCATTCTTTTATAGCTGATGAGTGTGTAGAGCGTCTGAAGTTACCGACTGCACCTATGAATCGGATTTTAGAAGTAACCAGCCCGACTGGCACTAACGTGTTCACATCATCAGTGTGCAAGGACGTAGTGTTTGTGTTGTATGATCGGAGTTTCACCTTTGATCTGATTTGCATGCCTTTAAAGGGTCTTGATATCGTGCTTGGGATAGATTGGCTTTCTGCCAATAAGGTATTAGTAGATTGTAGAAACCGAGAGATAGTTTTTCCGAGACAGCCCACTGAGAACGACACGGCACCAGGTATAACCCAACTATTTATGATGCTTTGTCTAACCAAAGATGAGAGTGAGACCCTAGTGAACGAAATTCCAGTTGTCTGCGAATTCCCAGAAGTGTTCCCTGAAGACGTTCCGAGTGTGCCTCCCAATAGAGAAGTCGAATTCTCTATAGACTTGATCCCTGGAGCCGAGCCGGTCTCCAGCGCACCCTATAGAATGTCCTCAACTGAGTTGGCTGAGTTGAAGAAACAAGTGGATGAGTTACTCGAAAAGCAGTTCATTAGACCGAGCGTGTCACCATAGGGCGCACCTGTGCTACTTGTTAAGAAGAAGGATGGCAGCATGAGACTTTGTATAGATTACCGACAGCTAAACAAACTCACAATCAAGAATCGGTACCCACTGCCTAGAATTGATGATTTAATTGACCAGCTGCGTGGAGCCTCAATCTTCTCGAAAATTGATCTACGATCGGGGTATCACTGATAAGTGCTTTAGAACACTATTTTTCACTGTTTAAATTGTTTACATTTTCTGTTGTTACTGTATTATTTCCTCCGATTTTCATGATTTCCGCTTTAAATTCACTATCATTGTCCAAGTATCATATTTTCCCAAATTTCATGGTTTCTATTTTCTTTTTACTGTTTTTGTTCAAGTGTTGTGTTTTGTATGAATTAATCTAAAATGGAACGTTTAAAAAGTATTTTTTTTAGAGGTGGAATAATTATGGATTAGTGCTAAAATTTAGTATTTCAAAATTTTCAAGAACTTAAATCATAATTCCACTTCTATAAAAATTAATTTTTAAAACATCCCATTTAAATTAATTTGTTTGTGTCTTTAAATGAAAAATAAACTTGAGTCACTTCCTCTTTTAGCTTTCACGTTAAGTGCCTTCAAAATGGTCCATTTGTGTAGATTTTTTTAAAAGGCAACAAATCATCTCCTTTCACCCAAAAGTCACACGGTCAAAATTAGAAGAAAAGAGAACCATGTGCTGATTTTTTTTTTTTTATGGAACAAACAGCAAACAACAACAGCAAAATGGCTCACGGTTTTGACAATTCAAAGGCAAGAAATTTGCAATTTTTTAATCAAGGCACCATGGTCCATTATGCAAAGTTATTCTTCATAATTTCAAGAAGATACCCCACCATGTTTTTCAAAGGAAACAAGCCTCCAAAATTGCAAGAGATGCTTAGTTACAACCACCCCATTATGCAAGGCTTTTTGTTTAAAAAATTCAGCAATGATTTTCCAATTGGCAAAGCACTCTCACGGTTTTGTAGTGCAGAATTTGGAGTCCATTTGCTTACATTAAAGTGAAGAAAAATCAGCCAAGAAACAGCCCCCCCTTGCCAACGTGAAACCATGCTGAAATTGGGACAACAATGACAAAAAGCAAACAGCAATGGATTTGACAAAAAGCTGACAGCAAAACAGCAAAAGAGCAAAACAACAAAGCACTTAAAATTCAGCTCATGAATTTGTAACAATGATACATGACCATGATGCTCCCTTGGTGCAAAATTCCAGCGTGAAAGGTACAAGAAAATGGGTCACTATGCTTGAATTATGCATTTATGATGTGGATTTCCATAGGCTGAATTTTTAAGAGCAAAAAAATCAACCATGAAGATGGCTATAAAAAAAACGTACAGCAGCAAAGCAAAGGAGGTCAGTTTTTGCAGTGAGAAGAGGACAGTAGCAGAGAGAATTTTGTGCAGAGAGTGAGTCAGAAAATTAAACAAAAGAAAAACAGTGTGCGTGTAGTGTGGAATTTTATTTCTTTGTATTGTATTTTTATTTTGTGAAATAAGAATTGAGAGGACAGTGAAATTGAGCGGTTAAATTTGTATACGGTGGAGGGATCCGGAACAAAGATTTACGGTGGAAAATTTACTGGGCTTTTGGAGAAACCCGTAAGTTTTATTTACCATGAATTGTATGTTGTATTTCCTTTTCATTATATGTATGAATTTATACCGTATCATGTGTAACTAAATTTTTATCTTGGGAAAACGGGGGTACGATAATATTTTACGTTGATGTTATTTTGACTTAAAAGTAAATAAATTTCTGTTTTCCATTTAGTTCAAATTTTACTTAATGCTTTTAGTGATTCCTAACAAGAACCTAAATGATAAAACTGTATACTTGCAGGTATATTAGTAAGTTTATGTAATAAATAGAATCGAGAGATTTATTTTTACCGGAAAGCTTTGAACTAAACCTAAGATTTTTGAGATGCTTTTTGTGACCTCGGTAAAACTGTGAAAGTAATCAAAATTCTTTTGAGGAAGTAAAAACGGGATTTTCATAAAACGATAATGGGCCTTTCTTAGGATTAAGCAGCGCTTTCTGTAAGTTAGGTACATTAATAGGAATCCGAGAGGAAAATATTAATTGGCTTTTGGAAAATTCGCCTTGGAAAACTTAATTTGATTTTTGTTTATAAAAAGTTGAAATTGTCAACGTAGAATAATATCTTAAACCCCCGGAATCCCAAGATACTCTCTACTCTGTTTTTCACCCACGGTAAATTTTTATTTTTACTGTAAGGTAAAAAAATTTTTACTGTTAATTTTTATTTTTCACAAATACCAAAAATTGAAAATCAATTGTGTGGATAATTAAATTTTGATATGCCGGTACTTTGAAAACAGTCCCTGTGGAGAACGATAATCTTTTATATTACGCGACATAACCCGTGCGCTTGCGGGCCCTGTCAATCACCAAATCCGAGTGAAGGACTCGGACATTCCTAAACTGCCTTTAGGACTCGGTATGGTCACTACGAGTATGTAGTGATGCCGTTCGGTGTGACCAACGCCCCTGCTGTTTTCATGAATTACATGAACAGCATATTCCACTCCTTCTTAGATCGGTTTGTTGTTGTCTTCATTGATGACATCCTAGTTTATTCTAAGACATTTGAGGAGCATGAAGGATATCTCCGAGCGGTACTCCAAGTGTTGAAGGAGAAACAATTGTTTGCAAAGCTTTCGAAGTGCGAATTCTGGATGAATGAGATCCACTTCCTCGGGCATGTGATTTCTGAGCGAGGCGTCTCGGTGGATCCTGCAAAGATAGCCGCTGTAATAGCATGGGAGAGGCCCAGATCGGTCTCGGAAATAAGAAGTTTTATGGGCTTGGCCGGTTATTATAGGAGGTTCATCGAAGGTTTTTCAAAACTGGCATTACCCCTGACTAAATTGACTCGGAAAAACGTTCCTTTCGTGTGGAGTCCTGAGTGTGAGAACAGCTTTCGAAAGCTGAAGAATAAGTTGATGACTGCTCCGGTGTTGGCATTACCTGAGTTACGAGAAAGCTTCGTGGTCTATTGTGACGCGTCAGGACTCGGATTTGGGTGTGTACTCATGCAGAAAGACCAAGTGATAGCATATGCCTCTCGACAATTGAGACCTCACGAGCAGCATTACCCGACCCATGACTTGGAGCTGGCAGCAGTGGTTTTTGCATTGAAAATCTGGAGGCATTACTTGTACGGGTCCAAATTTGAAGTGTACAGCGATCATAAGAGCCTCAAATACCTATTCGACCAAAAGGAGCTGAACATGAGGCAGAGGAGATGGATTGAGTTTTTAAAGGACTACGATTTTGAGTTAAAATACCACCCGGGTAAGGCAAATGTCGTGGCCGACGCATTGAGTCGGAAATCCCTCCACATGGTAGCCATGATGGCAAAAGAAGTTGAGTTGTTGGAGCGGTTCCGAGACATGAACTTACATGTTGACACCCCTTCCTCTCAGAAAATGACAATCGGTACGTTGAGGATTGCCAATGAATTCTTAAAATCCGTGTACGAGCAGCAACAGGCGGACTCTTACCTAGCTGAAATGAAGGAAATTCAAGCCAAAGGAAAGGACTTATCCTTGGCCGAGGGGTCAGATGGGATCTTCCGGGTGAGAGACAGAATATACATACCGAGTGGAGGAAGATTGAGAAGAATGGTGCTTGACGAAGCCCACAAAAGCCTACTCAGCATTCACCCAGGAACCACGAAAATGTACCACGACTTGAGGAGGCAGTTCTAGTGGCCCGGACTAAAGAAGGATGTGGCTGAATACGTGGCCCGGTGTATCACTTGTCAGAAATTGAAGGTAGAGCACCAAAAACCGTACGGTGCAATGCAGCCTCTAGAGATCCCCGTGTGGAAATGGGACTCGATTGCGATGGATTTTATCATGGGATTACCCAAAAACCGAGCGGGCCATGATGCCATTTGGGTCATTGTTGACCGATTGACGAAGAGTGCACACTTCTTACCTGTAAATATGAAGTACCCATTGCATAAGTTGGCTCGGATTTACATTCAAGAAGTTATCCGACTGCATGGCATACCTACTTCCATCGTATCAGATAGGGACCCTAGGTTTACGTCCCGGTTTTGGACCAGCATGCATCAAGAATTGGGGACGAAGCTTTGGCTTAGTTCTGCCTACCACCCCCAATCGGATGGACAATCCGAGCGAACAATTCAGAGTCTAGAAGATTTATTGAGAGCGTGTGTGTTAGAGCACGGTGGGGACTAGGAGCAGTACCTTCCCTTGATCGAGTTTACGTACAACAACAGCCATCATCACAGCATTGGCATGGCACCTTACGAGGCATTATATGGGCGCAGATGCCGAACCCCACTCTGCTGGTCGGAAACGGGTGAAAGTCTACTATTGGGACCAGACATCGTGAAGCAAACCACAGAGCAGATCCGAGTGATACAGGAAAGGATGAAAGCATCACAAGACAGGCAAAAGAGCTACCATGACAAGCGCATCAAGCCATTGGAATTTTCAGTCGGAGATCGAGTGTTTCTGAGAACCTCTCTGAGTAAAGGAGTTGGACGAGCCTTAAAAAGTGGGAAGTTAAGCCCTCGATACATTGGACCTTTTGAGGTGTTAGAACGGATCGGCCCCGTAGCATACCGCATCGCATTACCAACTTACTTGTCCCGATTGCACAACGTATTTCACGTGTCTCAACTAAGGAAGTATTTGCACGACCCCAGCCACACGATGCCTGACGACGAGGTAGAGATCAAAGAAGATCTAACCACTGTGACTACACCGGTTGGAATTGTAAACCGATCGGTAAAACGCTTGAGGAACAAAAATATAAAGCTGGTTAAAGTGGAGTGGCAGCAAGGCAAGACTATCTCTTGTACCTGGGAACGCGAAGATACCATGCGACAGCAGTACCCCGAGTTGTTTACCTAGGTGAGTACCGACTGAATTTCGGGGACGAAATTCTTTTTCAGTGGGGGAGAACTGTAACATCCCAGTTTTGAAACTAAATGCCGAATGAAGAATAAACCATTAAGACTTGATTTCAACTAGAAAATAACTGTTAATTATATTTAAGCCATTAAAAAATATAAAAAAAAAATGGTGGTGGTCAGGGGATGGGGTGGAGTGCGCGTGGCTGCTGAGCTCACACTCTCCCATCCCACTCTTCTCTTACTTGTGCGCACATACATATATAAAAACATAAGCCTATGGTTAAGGACACGCTCACTATCCCTTCAGACTCCTTCCTCCGTCACTTCATCCTCTGCTTTTCTCTCTTCGTCTCCATCCTCCTTCTTCCTCTATCTTACTCTTCGCTCCTGGGGATCTTGATTGCAGCACTGGAGAACGGACCACACTCCATCCCAGAATCAGGCGCAGGATACGACAAAGCCAAGAAAGACCGAACGAACCAGGAGAAAGACATCGGACCCAACGACAAGAACGAAAAGATTTCTGAGGTTCTTCTAAAAGGTAGGGGGCGCTTGTATGTCGAATGCATGGTCTACGAACGGTACCGGATGAACGTACTGCTGAGTGTAGGTGTGTGTGTGTGCATGTATTCATAATCATTAAAACTGATGCATGACTTAAGATTCTGATAGTGATTTCATGGGGATGGTGTAGCCTGTTAGTGGATGATGATGATGAATGATATGCATGGATCTATTTTCTTGTCACTATGGAAATTATATATGTGCATGCTCTTAAATGGTTTGTTCAGTGTTGCTAGTCTGATGACCGATTGTAACATGCGTTGGTGTGATTGACTGAATGATTACGAGTAGTCCGCTTTTGCTTAATGACTACGGAGAAGGTGTTCGTGGCGAGATGCTGGGTATTAATGAATGTGTTAGTTGCATGAGTGAGAGTGGGGCGACCCATAGAAGGTCAAGAACCCCAAGGGAACGACTTCCAGTTACCAACCCTGGCTAGATCCCGATAGTGCTCGTGGTAGCCGTAGGAGCTAGAGAGGAGAGTCTCGAGATGCCGTGGGAGGCCGGTGCCACCTGGTAAGAGCTGAGGGACGAGGGGCCAGAAGAAAAGGGGACCGTAACTGAGAGTCTTTACCCGAGTCGGATCCGCAGGCATGCATATAGATATAAGGCCGATTGTGGTGATGTATAAATCTATGTATGTATATGTGTATGATTTTGAATGCATGAATGTATATGTGCGTAGGAACTCCGAGTGCATGAATATATGTATGGATGTGGAAATAAACTCTGTGTATTATGTGTGGCATGAATGTTGTTTGGACTGTATGAGCTTGGTTATTTGAGAAAGGTTGAATGATGGCAGGAGTGTGTACTGACGCTGATACCGAGTCTGTGAGTATCATTTTATATGTAAAAGCTCACCCCTGCAGTGGCCATTTTTCAGTGAATGTCTCTCGAGATGAGGATCAGAAGCAGAGCTGGAACGCTGAGCGAAGTGTTGATGCATTTGGAAGGCTTAATTAAGGCGATGTTAGATTAAGCCCTGACTGGTTCATACCGGATGTTAGTGTTTTGGGATAAATAGAACCTTATGGACAAGGAGAAATCCGATTTTGTGTTGTAAATATTGACATACGCTCTTATATATATATGGATGTATGGTTTTGTGTGTGACATGCTATGTGCTACCTTGTTTCATAATTGTGCTTTAATGGATACGCAGGGACAGCATGATTGAGCAGGCTATAGCCAAGTCTGAGTGAATTATGAATTGTCTTTAGGAAGACTTATGTCAGATACGTTTGGGCGGAGTCGTACCCCGCCCAAAGTATGGGGGCAATTCGCCCAAGCGTGAGGACTCGCGCTGGAGCGAGTAGTTGTTAAAATGGGACACCATTCAATTACCTCTCCTCTCCGTCGTGATGCCAATGCAATCCAGACACCGGTGTTGACCCCTGATTTGGGCGTTGTGGTTGAGTCCGCCCAGGCGTTGTCATAATTAGTTGAGTTGGGCGGGATAAGTTCAGGCTCCTCCTTCCTCCATAACCTACTACCGCATATGTACACTGTAACTTTCCGTTTTCCCGAGTGGAGTGCGAGCGTGAGGATTTACCAAGTGAACTCTTGTCCATATCCGATTGAGAAATTACCTTGTGTTTGTGTTGGAGGGGCGTTGTGCTGATCTCGCTTAGGCGGTGTCATACCTCGCCCAAGTAACTAGGACGGTTCGCCCAAGCGCGTGGAACCATGCTGAAGCAAGCAGATATCAACGTGAGACTCCGCCTTGTACCTCCCTCCTCCGTTGTCGTATTATTATGTCTCGCTGGGCGGTGTTGGACATCGCCTGAGTGAGTGAACGTTGTGATGTAGTCCGTCCAGGCGTTGTTGTGCCTTGCCGAACTGGACGACGGTGTAATCACTTCCTCTTTCCTTCACAAACTACTCCTGCATATGTATATCTCCCTTCTTCTTCCCTTACCTGTCCTCTGAAGCTGAACGCCCAGCGTTCTCTGAGAAAGGATCAGCCCGTAGGAACGAATAGACGCTAATGTAAGGTTTACTTGAAGAGTTCACGTCTGATGTTGCATTGCCACACATCGTTTAGGCGGTGTGAGACAACGGTTGAGCGGGTCACCTTCGCCCTGGAGCCCGCCCAGGACAAACATACCCCGCCAAGCCAAGTAGGATGATTCGAACTCCGCCCTTCTACCGAGTGCTATGCGTGTGAATGTATTAACATCTTTCCCTTATCTATTTCCTCCTATTGAGTGACCAGTGTTACTCGAAGGAAAGCTTTCCTTGTGGAATTCCCTCCATCCGCTGCTGCATTACCATACTCCGCCTGGACGGTGTCAGACCCCGTCCGAGGAAGCAAACGGTGTTGTGTAATCCGCCCATTGTTGGTGTGTTACGATAAACCCAATGAGCCGGTCCCAGTCTTAGCTTCTCTATAGGTTGCTATATGCGTATGAATGCTCTTCATTCTTCCCTTGCCCGCTTCCTTCTATATCGAATAATACGTGCCTGTTTTTGTGAAAAATTTTCTCATATTTTTGGAATTTTTAGTCGCAAGTAAATAAGGTGTTACACACCCTTTACTTTCCAGTCGCCTATGTAGGCACCCTTTCCTTTCCAGTCGCCTATGCAGGCACCCTTTCCTTTCCAGTCGCCTATGCAGGCACCCTTTCCTTTCCAGTCGCCTATGCAGGCACCCTTTACTTTCCAGTCACCTATGCAGGCACCCTTTACTTTCCAGTCGCCTATGCAGGCACCCTTTACTTTCCAGTCGCCTATGCAGGCACCCTTTACTTTCCAGTCGCCTATGTAGGCACCCTTTACTTTCCATTCGCCTATGTAGGCGCCCTTTACTTTCTAGTCGCCTATGCAGGCACCCTTTACTTTCCAGTCGCCTATGCAGGCACCTTTTACTTTCTATTCACCTATGAAGGCACCCTTTACTTTCCATTTGCCTATGAAGGCACCCTTTACTTTCTAGTCGCCTATGCAGGCACCTTTACTTTCCATTCGCCTATGCAGGCACTCTTTACTTTCTAGTCGCCTATGAACGCAACCTTTACCTTCCAGTTTACCGGGGGTCAACCCTGATCTTCTCACCTCCTGTTAACTGAAAGACAATTTTTCCCGGTCCATTCTGAACAAAAAAAAAAAAAAAAACAAAAAAAACAAAAAACAAACAAAAAAAAATAAACAAAACAAAAAAAAAGAAGAAGAAGAAGAAAAAGAAAAAGAGAGAGATAGATATGGAAAATGCTCATCTTTAAAGAGGAAAAGGTCACAACAACTTAAGATTGCCAACACCATCAGATGCCATACCGATCAAGAGGACCCAGCTGACCCCTACATCGGTGTTCATATCTTTACTTCCTTTTCACTTCAAAAAATACGGAAAGCTTCGTGTTTCTCTTGTGAAAAAGAAGTAAAAAGGGGCATCTGTGAACACCTCTTTCGGTCCGACCCAAGTGGAAAGGATCTCCGAGAGAGGACTGAGCTTTAATTCTAACTAATCATTCTGGCTGTAAGATTTCTGAGTGGAAAATGGATATTTCCGAGTGAAAAATGGCTGTTATCGAGTGATATATCCGAGTCAGCCATTTTCGAGTGACATTTTCGAGTGAGATGTCTTCGACTGACAGTTTCCGAGTGGACTGCTTCCGAACAAAGCAAAGACTTCCTTATGTCCGAATGATCATTTTTGAGTAGGCTTCAAAAGGAATTACTCTGAACAAAGGAAAGGCTCAGACTGAGTGAGTATCTTTTCGAACAGAGACTCAAGTTCCATATATCTGAATGATCATTTCCGAGCGAGATGTCTCCGAGTGGAGCATTTTCGAATGGTTTGAGACCAAGGGAAATACCTCTCAAGCAAAGATACATCCGAGTTGTGAATTCCAGATTGAAGCCTTTCAGGAGAAGATACATCCGAGTGTTGAGTTCCCGACTGAACTACCTCTGAGTGGAGACTCTGACTTTGAATGAATGCTTTTTCTGGGCAGAGATATTTCTGAGTGAATCACCTCTGAGTGAATTGATTCTAAACGAGGCTCAACTACGAGTGAAATCTTTAGACAAATATATCGGAGTAGGTTGTCTCCGAGTGAGATATTCCCAAATAGGCTGATTGATGATTGAGGAAACTCCGAGTGAGAAGCAAGTCAGACTTCCGAGTGAATGTGTCCGAATGAATGTGTCCGAGTGGATCACTTCAAGGGGTGAAGGAAGGGTCGACTGAATTACTCCCAAGCGATATGTCCGAGCAAGGTTTCTCTGAGTAGTTCAATTCCAGAGACATAGTCGAGTGAAACATTTTGAGGGTGCCGATTGAATCATTTGAATGAAAACTTCCTAATCCTGAGTGGGTCACATGTGATAGGAGGGCTTGAACCTATGCCGAATGAGTGACTTTTCAATCGGTTCCAAGTCAGTCTTTAATCAGTTTCGAGTGATTCACTTTTCAATCGGTTCCGAATCACTCTTCAATCAGTTTCGAGTGATTCACTTTTCAATCGGTTCCAAATCACTCTTTAATTAGTTCCAACTGAATCACTCTTCAATCGGTTCCAAATCACTCTTCAATCAGTTCCGAGTGAATCACTCTTCAATCGGTTTTGAATCACTCTTCAATCGGTTCCGAGTGAACCATTTTTCAATCGGTTTTGAAGGAATGTTTCAATCGGTTCTGAGTCACTCTTCAATCAGTTTCGAGTGAATCACTTTTCAATCAGTTTCGAATGAATGTTTCAATCAGTTCCGAATGAATGTTTCAATCGGTTCCGATTGAATGTTTCAATCAGAGTTGCTTTGCTCGTCCAGCTCGAATTGCTTCAAACAGAAACAAGTTCCGAGCAAAGCTTTGACTCGGTTTTTGTGTATAAAATGTACCTGTTCCGCTTGGATTAATCCCCGCTGAGGATGGATGCTGGCTGAGGCACTAATCTGAGTCATAAGAGAACACCGGCTCCATATTTCCACTATTCATCCATGTTGACTTAGATTCCACCACCCAAGTGGATCCATGAATCCTGGAAATGGCAGACAGGGGACGGAAGTGGAGAAATTAAAAATTCCCCACCAGCTACTGTCCCCTCACTACCTGTTAGTGGTTAGGCTGTCTCCACTCTGAGTGGAAGCTTGTGCTGTCCAAGCACTCGGCAGCCTCTATAAGTACCCTATCTGAAGATGCATAAGGGGTTGGATTTTCTAGGGTTGAATTTTGGAGGGATCCTGAAGCCTTCAGTAGAGAGAATCCTGAAGTTTTAAAGAGAAAAAAATAGAGTCTTAAAAACTCACACCACTCCGTCCTTCTCCTCTAATTCAGTCCTCCTCCTGTAAAATCCACCATACAGCCCCCTAAAACTCACCAACACCGTCCCTCTCCCTTCAACACACCATACAGCCCCTCACTCCTTAAACCCACACTGTCCGTCCTCCTCCTCTCATTCACATCAACACCGTCCCTCTCTCCACACTGTCTGTCCTCCTCTTCCCACACCCTTCTCACTCTCTCCTAACCCACGTTGTCCGTCCCTCTCTCCTCTCCACACTGTCCGTCCTCCTCTTCCCACACCGTTCTCACTCTCCCCTAACCCACACTGTCCACCCTCTACCTCTCAAACACCGCCCCTTTCCTCCCAAAAACTACACTGTTACTCTCTTTCTCCACACCGTTCTTCTCTCTCCCTGTACCGTCCCTCTCCTAAACTCCACACTGTCCTGCTCCTAAAATCCCCACCATATCGTCCAGCACCTTAAATCCTTCACACACCGTCCAGCTCCTGTCTCACCACACCGGTCCCACTCTGCCCCTCATTTTTAACGCTTGTATTTATTTATTTTCTGTTGAATTAATTGCTGTTCGTGACTTTGTTTCTTTTTCAATTAGTGATTAATTTCTGTTGATTGAATTAATCTCCACTAGGATTCATAATAAATATTAACAAGAATGAGTGCTTCATGCATTTTGTTTGTACTGGCCTAAAAATTATAATTATCATTTTTATTTTTATTATTATTGTTATTTTATTTTTTTCTTTTAAAAATCAGTGTCGTACGGGTGTACTCTCGTCTACACAATCTCCATAGAACTAGTACACGTGTGAAGAACTTCGCCTTGTATGAGTTCTTTTCAAAAAAAACATCATTCACCATTAATTTCTTAGTCCTTTCCTAAAAAAAATATCATAAAGAACTATGTAACCCTAATTTCTTGGTAACTCAAGAATACATAGGAGCAGGACTTTAAATCTTGTTGGGCCCACCTTTCCCATTTTATTCCTATTTTTACTTTCTTTATTTTTCCTTTGTAACTTCATTTTTATCTACTTCCATGAAAAATCAATTTAGACGTGACGTCTTGTTGATTTTCCCTTATTTCCATTAGGCCATCACCACAAGAAATGGGCCCATTTCTAACCCTGTATCTTGATTAAATTCCATGAAAATCAATTTAGACATGACGTCTTGTTGATTTTCCCCTATTTCTGGTAGGCCATCACCACAAGGAACGGGATACTTGGGATGAGACGTCCCGTTTATCCCCTTCCCGTTTCTAACCCCGTATTTTGATTAACGGATGACTAATTTAGATGCGACATCTTGTTAGTATCCTTCCCTTTTCATGTTTTATACCAAAGCCAAGGTTAATTTGGACGCGACGTCCTGTTGACCTATACTCTATGTCTGTTCAGTTTGTTTCTTCTATTTTTACACAAACTACAACAATAAAAGGGGAGAAATATAACATCTTGTGTAAGGCTATTTATGTTGCGCATTTTCAATCTTGGTACTGTTTTTGACAGGCGATATAGGGTGCTAATACCTTCCCTACTCGTAACCGACTCCCGAACTTGAATCTCATTTTTTAAACCAGTGCTTTACTGAACTTAGTTTTTTCCCAATGTTTTTTCCTATAGATAAAAACGTTGGTGGCGACTCCCTGTCTTCGTTTGTTTGTTCCATTTTATTACAAGAGGGTCGGCCACGCTGTCGCGATCTAGGTGGCGACAGTAAACAAGCTAAAAATCTCATCACCCTTGCTCTAGGTCCGGATGAGTTCTTTGTGTTTGAATATGTATACAGGTTCAAGGATGTTCAAAGATTTTGATAATGACAAAACACTCTTGAAGAAACCTATGCAAAAACAAAGATATGGAATCAGGTGCTAAGTAACAGCGAAGATAATCGATTATGTCACTTATGCTAATCGATTAGGAGCTTTCTGTTTTGGAAGAAACTGCATCAGGATTGAAGCTAATCGATTATGGGAATGAATATAATCGATTATGAAGTCACTGGAATTAAGATAATCAATTACACACTTGAAATAATCAATTATGAACTCACTGGAATTAACATAATCGATTATACATTTGAAGTTAATCGATTACAATGATCAAAATTGGGATTAAATGTATCAGGTATAATATCTAATCGATTAAGGAAGCTATACAATCGATTAGTAAGCCACTGGAATTGAGGTAATCGACTACAAGACATGCTAATCGATTAGGAAGCTGCAAAATCAAATTAAATGCATCAGGTATTGATGCTAATCGATTACAGGAATTGAAATAATCGATTAGTGGCTCTCTGACTTGAAGCTAATCGATTACAACGCGAGGGTGTAATCGATTACGCTAGTGGAAAAACACATTTAAGTGGGAAACCAGCTCATGTCTCCACCATTCTTCAAATTTCCACTAAGTGCAATGGCTATGAAGAACGAAAGGCACACCTCAACAGCTATTTTGGCTCTATAAATTGAAGAGGAACACAAGCACAAAAAATAATAAGAAGCTACAAATCCTTTACTCTATTTTGTGCCTTGTAAGCCCTATTTCTTGTATCTTGAAATACATTTGTATATCCTCTCATCTTGAGAGTTAGAATTGGTTAGAGCTTTCATTTGTGTATCTACTCTATTAAGAGAGTGTATTGATTGTAAACACAACACCAAACACAAGGGATTCACTCTAGGTTGAGTGGTTGTTCACTCTAGGTTGAGTGGTCATAAAGGTTGGGGTTCAACCTTTGGGGTTGCCCTCTGCTTGTGAGAATTGAGTTCTTGAGTGTGGGACACTAGGAAGCTGCAATTGCTCAAAGCCTGTATCTCAAATCTTCAATAGTGAAATCCTCTAAGTGGGTTGCTTAGAGGCGAGACGTACACCGGATTGGGTGGAACTCGTTATATCGGTTTGCAAGCTTCTCTTCCTTACTCCTTACTTTCATATACTGCTTGCTAATTGATTGTTGTTGATTGTTTGTGAAGAGCACACTTGAACTTGCTTAATTTGTTACTCTTCAAATACTGCCCACCAGGTGTTTGGGAAATTGCTTCAGCAATACTTCTCATTATTGTGCTTTGCATATTATCCTCTTCTTAATTTCACTTGCATATTCTCATTAACTTGGTTATAAAAATCAATTTCAAAGGCATTCCAACCAAAAGTTTTAAAACTCAATTCACCCCCCCTCTTGAGTATTGAGGCCACTTGAACAACATTCTTTAGAGTTGTAACTTGTAAAACCGCTAAGGAAATGCGGGACACTCTCCAAGTCACTCATGAGGGAACTAATGATGTAAAAGATTCTAAAATTAGCACACTCACTAGTCAATATGAGAGTTTTAGGATGAACTCGGGAGAAATCATTGTTGAATTGCAAAAGAGATTTACTTTAATTATCAATCACCTTATTACTCTTGGCAAGACTTATACTAACAAAGAGCTTATTCATAAAGTTTTAAAAAGCCTTACTAGGGAGTGGCAACCTTTTGTCACAACTATCAAACAATCACCCAATATAAATGATATGTCTCTTGCTACATTATTTGGTAAGTTACAAGAGTAGGAACAAGAGTTGAAAGATTTAAAGATGGCAGAAAAGGAAGAAAAATCTTCCAAGAAAAAGGGACTAGCTCTCAAGGCCACTTCTATCAATGAAGATGAATCCGGTAGTGAGCTTGATGAAGAAGAGTTTGGACTATTTGTGAAACATTTTGGGAAATTCATAAGAAACAAACGCTTCCAAAGAAGTTTCAAACCTCAAGGTAAGAAACCTATTTTCAAAGAAAATTCCTCCTCACCTAATTGTTTTGAATGTGGCAAGGAAGGGCATTTTAAAGTAGATTGTCCAAACCTCAAGAAGAAAAGTAAAGAGAAAGGAGGAAGAAGAAGAACATACATCGCTTGGGACGAAAATGATGTGAGTAGCTCGGATGAATCGGAAAGTGAAGAAGCAAATCTTTGCTTAATGGCCAACCACTATGAAGAAGAGGATGAGGTAAATCATCATAAACTTGACAAAGATGAATTGTATGATGCTTTTGAAGAATTGTATGACAAATTTATTAAAATCTAAAACAAGTATAAACTATCTAGGAAAACCATTGACACTCTAGAAATGCATCTCATGGAGCTTAGTAAAGAAAATGAAAGCTTGAAAGAAAAAGTAGCTAATGCTCAAACATGCTCTAAGATCAAACCATGTGAATTTGCTATAAAATGTGACACTCTTGAAAAGGAAGTTTTAGACTAAAATAAACTATTGAAAAATTCATAAATGGTAAAGATAATCTAGATGCATTACTTAGAAAACAAAGATGCATGTTTGACAAAACCGGATTAGGATATAATCCCACTAAAAAGGAAAAGCATTATAAGAATTTCTTTGTGCCACCTAGAAAATCTTCATCACCATTTACTAAATGCAATCTGTAACATCCTAAAATTAATTAGAGTTAAATCCGGGGCAGGAGAAGCTTCTCCCCAAAATAAATCATGAAGAACTGGGCCAGAAATAAGACATGAAATGGAAGGCAAGGCAATGAAAAGCCGACCACCATGCATCACGGCGGGAAGAAAAAAAAACAGCCAATCGTCAGCACAGCGGAAAAACATAGCTGAAGCGAGGCCCAATTCGCTTGAGCGAAGCCGACCTAGAAGCCTTCCCAACAACACACACTCGCTGGAACGAATCCTTCATTCGCTGAAGCGAGGAGCCACACTCGGCTAACCCAACACTCGGGATATTACCCAATCAACACCACTCGGTATATTTCAACCCCGAGTCACTCGAAAAACATCAACCATTTAGCACTCGGCATATTAAAACTCCCTTAATCAGAGAATACCATTAAGTTAAGTCCCATTCAGACTCTCTCAGATTTTACTCGCTCGGGTTATACGGATATATATATATATATATATCGTACACTTCGAATACGTTCCAATCTAAGCCAATACAACAGCTCTTCCCTCGGAAGAGGTTCACTTGGATTTCCACTCGGAATGTTCAATTCATTCCCCACTCGGGGCTCACCATAAATTTTTCACTCAGAAAAAGGCCACCCAGTGAATCTCACTCGGAAAATGGATCTAAACCTCTTATATTCCTCTCGAGACCCATTAACTTAGACGTATTCACACAACATCATTTATATTCCAGTAGTAAGAAGCATCAAATCAACATAAACACACACATATATATATATTCATCTATTCATTTGGAATTCATATTATGTTATTCCCTCGGACAGATGCTCACCTTTCAATCGACATATATAAATAATGTCTTTTACTCAGAATCCACTAGAGCTACCACCACTCAGAAAAAGGCTCACACATGAGTTACACTCGGATATGGAGTCTCACCACAATCTCGCATCTCTTGGAAGGGTCCCACATATATATTTTTCACTCGGCATATTAGACCTCTCATACCTTAGGAACTCTCCGCAAGTTCAAGTCTCGCTTAAGGGTTTCGTAGCTTCACTCACTCAGAATATTCCAGATTCTCATGCTCGGTAAATTCTAATAGATTATGACTCGGAAGGTTTCCAAGTAAATCCCCTCTCAGAATATACGACCTAGTTCACTCGGAAAACCTGAGTCTTACCCACTCGGAAATACTCTGGTCCTTCCACACTTAAAATAGGGCCAAATATCTCGTCTTCCACACCAATAACTCAGCACATTCTTTTTTTTAAGAGCCATACCAACTCATACACTTGGTCAAATATAAATATACACCTCTCGAACGTTCATCTACAATCATTACTCACAAAATAATATAAACACATCAATATATTTATATATATATAATGAGTTGTACTCTCAACCTGAGAGGTTCAATTCTCATACATTTAAACAAAAGATTATACTAGAGCTGGCCAAGGCTATGGCAACATCCTTCACACAATATATATATATATATATATACATATGTATGCCTCCACAGTTCTGATACTTTGCGCACAGAAATCAGTTCTACCACTAAGTATATCTATATACACAGTGCTATTCAATCGGGATTCATTTAACTAGTACAAGCTATATCAATCATATCAATCCCACGCATACATATGCAATCATATTAAGCTCATCAACAGTGTAAACATATACACATTCAATTCCAATCGATTTTTAGCAATTATTATGTTGCAACATAGGCTCCAAGCCTTTTATTCAGCTCCAAGCTGATCTGGCCGTTTTACTGGTACCAAACCGTTTGCCCTCACACATAACACAATTGCTCCAAGCAACAACGGAAGTGTTACGGGCAGCCCCGAGTCCAACTCGGTAAGCTTGCCTTGAGTCTAACCCAAGGTCTTCAAGCGTCCAACGCTTAGTGCACTCGGCACTGCCCCAAGTCCAACCCAGGGTCTTGTATCATATCCCACAAGTATTCATTAGCAACACAGTAGTATTTCAGTCGGTAAAGCCATGCAGTACATACATCTCATATATTCACTATGAAATCCCACCATGTACATGCATACAATCATAATATGTCAACCAACTGTTCCATAATATACACTCGGTATATACATACATAACCAGTACCCTTTTATATTTGAATATAACATCCCCACATACATCCCAATCTCATACATTTACGTACAAAGTTACCAACAGGACCTAGCTAACACACACACGCACACGGTATTCATAAGTTATCATTAAAATATTTCACACAATCATCAAGTTCACTAACACACACACACACGTGATACTTTTATCCTGGGCTGGTTCACAAACCATGCATTCGAGATGTTAAACTCCCTCTACCTCTAGGAGAACTTAGAGCTCTTCGAGTTAAAACGCTTGACTAGTTACTCCTTCACACGAGCAGTCCTTGAACCCAGATGTCAACTCTGAACCAACTTGGGAAAAACCAAGAGTTAACCTCTTCTTCAACAGTTACTCTCAACAAACAACCCCACAGTCTTATGTATCTCACACTACAACTTCCTACCGAACACTAACAGTTTTGAACGAGAGATAAAAGGAAGAAGAAGGCAACAAAAGGAAGAGGAAGAAGAAGAGTCTCCAAGAGATTTCTGAGAAAATGAGAGAATGAGAAAGGTAGAAGAAAAATGAAAGGCCCTTCAGCATATATACCCCTAATGACCAATAGAGAATGGGTGTTCTGATGTGGATCTTGATGAGGACCGGCAAGGGCTGACTTCTTGATGATGAATGGCTGCCACAAAGAAAGGAAGAAGACACACACAAATATACACAATACAAAGACCGTGGGGAAATCTAGAGTGGGGATTGAATTGAGAATGTACGTTTGCTGTAAGGGTCAGAATTTCTACTTCAACTTGTCCTTGGTTGTTCAGATTCTAGGAAAGATTTAAGGATCAAATCTTTGCCTCATTTTCATGTGAATTTAGTGGTTCACTTTACAAGAAGTTAACGCAATTAACATGTCATTAACGCAGCTTGGCAATTGAACTAAGGGTCCTTGATTTTTCTTTTGATGTTTTAATTTTTTTTAGAGTTTAGAATTTTGTTTTAGATTCAATTTGGAAGACAAGGTAGAAGAAACAAAACACAGGAATAAAAAGATGGAAAGCATCACACCTCCATAATGGACTAGCATTCATACACAAGTATCACACTAATGCATGGCTAATCAACCTTGCTTCACACAAGGACCAAGAGCATCACACTCACCACTAAGTTTACAAAACTTAGAAAAATTCATTAATTCAACTTCTGTCCTTTTTTTCTCACCTCCATTCAGTTTTGTATAACTTGGCTAAACAAGACAAAAGACACACTACTCCACTACCTAAAAACAAGGGTAACCGCCTACCACTAAGTCTTAGTGGGACAATGCTGAAATATAGTTGCAAAAATTGAAACTTATAAAGGAAAAAGAAATAAAGAAAAATGGGTCTAGGTAGGATTTGAACACAGGTCATTCAAGTCCTACACTACCCTATTCTTGAGGCTAGGCCATTTGTGCTAGGCCCTCTGTTGTTCATCCTTCCACATGATCAAATGAGTAAGCTTGGATGTCCTTTGTGGCTCCTTGGTTATGTCTTCTAGGAGGGTGAGAATTAGCCTTTGTAAGGTGGCTTTGGTCTTCTTGGCCTTGGATCTTGTCATTGGCCCTCCTATTCCTTGAAGTGCCCCTGATTGGTAATGGGTGTCCTCATCATTCTCTCCCTCTTGAACAGGATTTGTCCTCAAATCTGGGTCTTCTTCACCTGTATCAAACAAGGAAAAATCAGCCACATTAAAAGTAGAAGACACATTATACTCACCTGGCATTTGGATCTTATAGGCATTGTCATTGATCCTCTCCAATACTTGGAATGGACCATCTCCTCTTGGAAGCAACTTGGATTTCCTTTGTTCAGGAAACCTCTCCTTTCTCATGTGTACCCACACCCAATCTCCAGGTTGGAAGATCACCTGCCTCCTACCTTTGTTGGCTTGCTTAGCATAGCTCTCATTCTTCTTGATGATCTGGACTTTAACCTGCTTTAGCCTATCCTTCATAATGCTTAAACACAGAAATGTTAGGTACAAGTAATAAATCAAGTAGAGATAAAGGATTAAACCCATACACAACCTCAAATGGAGAGAAATTAGTTGTGGAATGGACAGCACGATTATAAGCAAACTCAATATGGGGTAGGCAAGCCTCCCAACGTTTCAAATTTTGCTTCAGTACTGCTCTAAGCATAGCACCTAATATCCTATTGACCACCTCAGTTTGACCATCAGTTTGGGGGTGACAAGTAGTAGAAAACAATAACTTAGTTCCTAATCTTCCCCACAAACTTCTCTAAAAGTGACTCAAAAACTTAGAGTCCCTATCACTTACAATACTCCTAGGCATGCCATGTATCCTAATGATCTCCCTAAAGACTAGTTCAGCTACATGGCTTGCATCATTGACCTTTTTGCATGGAATAAAATGAGCCATCTTAGAAAACCTATCCACCACAACTAGTATAGCATCTCGGCCAGCACTTGACTTGGGCAAACCAAGCACAAAATCCATGGATAAATCTACCCAAGGGTGTTCAGGAACAGGTAAGGGAGTGTATAAACCTTGGGGGAGTACTTTAGACTTAGCTTGTTTACACTCAATGCGTGACTCACAATGCTTAGCTACATCCTTTTTCATGTTAACCCAATAGAAATGTTCATGCAAGATATCATAATTCTTATGCACTCCAAAATGACCCATTAAACCCCCCCTATGTGCTTCCCTCACTAAAAGCTCTCTAATGGAAGATTGGGGAATACATAACCTATTCTCTCTAAACAAGAACCCATCAAACCTATAATACTCATCCTTAGGCACTTTTTCACATTCCCTATACTTCTGGCCGAACTCACTATCCTCTTCATACAGCCCCTTTAGAACTTCTTACCCAAGCAATTTGGTCTCTACCATAGAAATAAGGGCATACCTCCTAGACAAGGCATCAGTAACTACATTCCCCTTCCCTTTCTTGTACTTAATGACATATGGGAATTGTTCTAGGAACTCAACCCACTTGGCATGTCTCTTATTAAGTTTGCCTTGACCCTTAAGATACTTGAGAGACTCATGGTCATTATGGATAACAAACTCCTTGGGGAAAAGGTAGTGCTGCCAAGTTTTGAGGGTCCTCACTAAGGCATAGAGTTCTTTATCATAGGTAGAGTAATTCAAGGCTGCCCCACTTAGTTTTTCACTAAAGTAAGCTATGGGATGGCCTTCTTGGAGCAAAACAGCCCCTATACCTATGCCAAAAGCATCACACTCTATCTCAAAAGACTTGGAAAAATTGGGCAATGCTAGAATGGGTGCACTAACTAGTCTTTGCTTAAGGGTTTGGAAAGCTTTCTCTTGTTTTTCCCCCCACTTAAAGCTCACATTCTTCTTCACTAACTCATTTAGTGGGGCTGCCAAGGTGCTAAAATCCCTCACAAAATGCCTATAAAAATTAGCTAGGCCATGAAAGCTCCTAATCTCACTCACAGTCTTTGGTGTTGGCCATTCTTGGATGGCCTTCACTTTTTCTTGGTCTACCTCTACCCCTTTAGAACTCACTACAAAGCCTAAAAACACCACATGATCTTGGCAAAATATGCATTTTTCAAGATTGGCATACAATTGCTCTCGCCTCAAAGTAGATAACACAGAATGCAAATGATGAACATGCAAGTCTAAATCAGAACTATACACAAGTATGTCATCAAAATACACTACCACAAAGTGTCCTATAAATTCTTTAAGAACATGATTCATCAACCTCATGAATGTACTTGGTGCATTAGTTAATCCAAAAGGCATAACCAGCCACTCATACAAGCCAAATTTGGTTTTAAAAGTAGTTTTCCATTCATCCCCTTCTCTAATCCTAATTTGGTTGTATCCACTTTTTAAATCAATTTTGGAAAAGAACTTTGCACCATGCAATTCATCAAGTAAATCATCAACCCTAGGAATGGGATGCCTATACTTAATAGTAATGCTATTCACACTCCTACAGTCACTACACATGCGCCACGATCCATCTTTCTTAGGCACTAAAATTACAGGCACAGCACAAGGAGAGATAGAATCTCTTACCCAACCTTTATCTAAGAGAGCTTCCACTTGCCTTTGTATTTCCTTGGTCTCCTCAGGGTTGCTCCTATAGGCTGGCCGGTTTGGAATGGTGGCTCCAGGTATCAGATCCACTTGATGTTCTATCCCTCTCAATGGTGGCAACCCACTAGGTAGATCTGAAGGGAAAACATCCTTGAATTCCTGCAAAAGAGAATAAATAGGAGAAGGCAAAGAAGAAAAACAAATAGGATTAGTATTCAGAATAGGCTTGCAAACCAGCATGTAGAGTGGCTGCCTTGCAAGCAACACTTTCCTTACTTCTCTTTCTTTTGCTATCTCTCTTTCATTCTTTTTTCTCTCTTTTTCACTCTTTTCACTTCCTTTTATTTTTCCCCTCTTTTCTTCACTCATTTTTCTCTCTTTCTCCTTTTTCAAGCTCTCAGTCATACTTAATCCCTCACCCCCATGATCTTTTTTTTCTCTCATAATTTTCTATCTCAATCTCAACTGATCATGACACACCTCCTGTGGGCTTAAAGGTTTAAGTACCACCTTCTTTCCTTGATGGGTGAATGATATTTTGTTGGAGAAACCATCATGGATAGTCTTGTGGTCATGCTGCCATGACCTTCCCAACAACAAATGACTTGCCTCTATAGGCACCACATCACACAAGATCACATCTGAATAAGTTCCAATGACTATAGGCACCTTCACCTGCTGCCTCACCCTTATTTCTCCATCATCACTTAGCCATTGTAACCTATAAGATCTAGGGTGGGGTTTGGTAGAGAGATTCAACTTGGATACCATCCTAGTACTAGCCACATTAGCACAACTCCCACTATCCACAATCACCATGTAAAGTTGTCCCTGTACAGCACACCTGGTGTGGAAAATGTTGTCCCTTTGGCTTTGGTCTAAGGGTTCTATATGGGATCCTAACAACTTCTTAACCATTAACAATCCCCCCTCATTCACTTCTGGTTCTACACCCTCTCCCTCCTCACTCTCATACTCCTCAGGTGTATCAGACTCACTAGACAATTCACCATCCTCCCTTATCACTACTGTCCTCTTTGTAGGGCATTCATAGGCATAATGCCCCTTACCTTGGCACTTGAAGCATGTAATGTCCCTAGTCCTCTTAGGGATTGGTTCCTTCCCCTTAGAAGCATTATGATCAGCCTCCTTAATGGCCTTAACATCCAAGGCCGAGCTACCTGCTGCCTTGGCTGAATAGGGTACTGCCCCAAAGCCCTCCCTCTTGGCTTTGTCCTTCCACCCAGACGTGGGAGTAGGGGCAATTCTCCTTGTAGCTCCCTTCCTTTTGAGTTGCCTTTCTACTTGAAGGGCCTTATGCACAAGGTCATCCATCTCAATGAATTCCTGCAACTCCACAACATCACGAATATCAGTAGACAAACCAGCTAAAAATCTAGCCATAGTTACCTCAGGATCCTCTTCTAGTTGGCTTGGAGCACCAGCATCTTCATCTCCTTGTGGTACTCCTCCACATTCCGACTCCCTTGAGTGAGTCTTTGAAGTTTAAACTTCAAATCCCTCTTATAGGAGGCAGGCATATACCTCTTCCTCATCAGTCTCCTCAAGTCTGCCCAAGTACTCACTGGTGGCTCTCCATCTCTTTGCCTCTCCCTCTGAAGTTTATGCCACCATACCAAGGCATAGTGTGAGAACTCAGCGGCTGCCAATCTCACCTTTTGCTCCTCCTCAAACTCTCCACAAGCATATACATTTTCTAACTTAAGCTCCCAATTCAAGTATGCCTCCGGATCATTTTTGCCTACAAAAGAAGGAATGTTTAGTTTTATCCCTTGAAGGGGATTGCTCCACTGTTCCCTAGTTCTCCTATCTTCTTCATGTCTTGGCATCCTTCCTCCATGCCTCCTTGGACTTCTCCTTACTTCCCTATCATTCTCTAACTGGTCAATTCTCTCATGTATTTCGTCAGTGGCTTGTCGGAATAACATCTCAAGATGTTGAGTTAGAGCTTGCATTTGAAATGGATTAAGGCCTCCTTGTTCACCCTGTTCTGCCATCACTAAAAACACTTATACAAGCTGAGAAACAATTATAACAACTGCTATTTGGACCTCACAAATAATTTCTCTCAAGTGTTTCACTCAAATTTTGGCTTTTTCTAGTAATGTAATTTTCACTCTAGCCTTTTACCACTCTTGATGCTATTCAATCCTTGAGAGTCACAAGTACAGTTCATCCCACACACAAATGCTCTAACTAATGCAATATGCTAATAATGGCAAACAAAGATATGATCCTATCACTAGAGGCCAAAAAAAAACAAGACACCAAAAAGGACACACAAACAGTACTAGAATTAGACTACAAACAAAGACAAAAACATACAAGACTCAAACACTTAGGATAGTTTTTAGGACACTATGGCAGCAAGCAAGAACACGAATTGCAGCAAGCATGGACAGACAAACAATTATAAATTGAGATACTCAAATTCAGAAATCAAATTAAGAGGTTAAAACACACAAACTAGACAAGAATTTGACAAGAAATAAGAAAGAAAAACAAAACAAGAACTCACCTAGACACTAGCAAGAAGGTCACGGTTTTGAGACTCAACATGGAACCAATCAAATTCAAATTTTGCAAGATTGGACAGCAAAACAACATCAATTTAGGTCATACATATTCAGATTTCAATTCTGGAATTTTCTTGGAAAATTAGGGTTTGCAATTTGGGGAAAATTTTTCTAGCCACCATAACATGAAATTAATGCTTGGTTTCTTTTCTTTCACAAACCCCAACCCTCAATTTAGATGTTTAGAAATTGAAAAATGACCTAGAGGGAAAGGAATTTTGAATTACCTTTTTGGGTGCTGTCCAAGAAATTTCAAGCCCTTGACTCCAAGAGCTTTGATACCAAATGATGTGGATCTTGATGAGGACCGACAAGGGCTGACTTCTTGATGATGAATGGCTGCCACAAAGAAAGGAAGAAGACACACACAAACATACATAATACAAAGACAGTGGGGAAATCTAGAGTGGGGATTGAATTGAGAATGTACGTTTGCTGTAAGGGTCAGAATTTCTACTTCAACTTGTCCTTGGTTGTTCAGATTCTAGGAAAGATTTAAGGATCAAATCTTTGCCTCATTTTCACGTGAATTTAGTGGTTCACTTTACAGGAAGTTAACGCAATTAACATGTCATTAACGCAGCTTGGCAATTAAACTAAGGGTCCTTGATTTTTCTTTTGATGTTTTAATTTTTTTTAGAGTTTAGAATTTTATTTTAGATTCAATTTGGAAGACAAGGTAGAAGAAACAAAACACAGGAATAAAAAGATGGAAAGCATCACACCTCCATAATGGACTAGCATTCATACACAAGTATCACACTAATGCATGGCTAATCAACCTTGCTTCACACAAGGACCAAGAGCATCACACTCACCACTAAGTTTACAAAACTTAGAAAAATTCATTAATTCAACTTCTGCCCTTTTTTTCTCACCTCCATTCAGTTTTGTATAACTTGGCTAAACAAGACAAAAGACACACTACTCCACTATCTAAAAACAAGGGTAACCGCCCACCACTAAGTCTTAGTGGGACAATGCTGAAATATAGTTGCAAAAACCGAAACTTACAAAGGAAAAAGAAATAAAGAAAAATGGGTCTAGGTAGGATTTGAACACAGGTCATTCAAGTCCTACACTACCCTATTCTTGAGGCTAGGCCATTTGTGCTAGGCCCTCTGTTGTTCATCCTTCCACATGATCAAATGAGTAAGCTTGGATGTCCTTTGTGGCTCCTTGGTTATGTCTTCTAGGAGGGTGAGAATTAGCCTTTGTAAGGTGGCTTTGGTCTTCTTGGCCTTGGATCTTGTCATTGGCCCTCCTATTCCTTGAAGTTCCCCTGATTGGTAAGGGGTGTCCTCATCATGTTCCAACGTGTAATGATGGCTGCTGCACCATCACATCACTAACCGTCAGCCATCAGCCATCGTGCATTAATTGGAGTTGATCAGAGTTATCACTTAATGCTAGGCAATTAGCTGTCTAATGGTGCAGGAACAGGGCGTACTTGAGAAAAGAAGACAAATCTGAGTGAAAATTACAAAAGCTGAGCGAGATTTGGAAAATCCGAGTGAAACTTCTCAATTCCGACTGAAAAGAGTCCAAAGACCGACTGAGTGAGACTTCAAAGACACTGACTCCAAAAGAGAACAAGGACTCGGAATATTGCATGAAGAACCTGAGCGCCAACTGCAGAATACCGATTGAATAATCAACTCGCTCAAGCGGGAGTTAAATTCGCTCAAGCGAAAGCCAAAAATTAGCTCAAGCGTGACCCCAAAACATCACCTTTCACCCAAGCTTCGCCATAACGCTTAAGCGACCAAGCAACACTGTAGTACAATTCCCGAACTCGCCCAAGCGAGAGTTTAATCCGCTCAAGCGAAAACTCAGCAGCTGAAGCATAAAGGTAGTAATTTAAACACTGTTCCTTCCCTCCAACAACACACTTGGTGCAGTACTGTCCCGCTTCCAGTGCCTTCCTCTCTACTACTGCAACCTTAAGTAACTTACAAAGTGAGCTGTCAATTAGCTGGTGCTGAGTTGTACATTAGCTAATGATGAACTGGAATCTGCTACGAGCTGAGCTGTGATTAGTTAATTATTCTGTAATTATTCAATTAGTTAGTTTAGTTTAATTAAGAACTCAGTTTTCAGATATTAGCTAAGTTAGTTAGTTTAGTTAGATGCCTATATATATTCATGTACATACTCTGTAAAAAAAAGACAGAACAGCGTACAACATAATACACTTCATTTTTCTATTTCCAATCTCTCACTACATTTTCATCTCTCTAAATTCTCCCATCCATGTCTCTCTGTATTCCTTCGATGAATCCAACGTCGATGGAGTTCTAATCCCCTAAGGTTGCGATTGTGAAGGTCAGCAATGGAATCTTGAAGCTGTGAGCAAGTAGATCGATTTCGAAGATCCTGAGGCGAACAAGCTGAGGAGTGGAGCAGCATCGCTGGATTGACAAATCCAGAATTGATGAAGAACTTCACCAGTGAGGAATCATGGCTGAAGCTTAGGTAACTTCCAGCTTTCTAACTAGTTCAGGCCTAATCAATTTAGGTGAATAGTTAGAGTTCAAACCTCCAATTTCGCATTAGATTCTTAGGTTAATCGAGCACTTAAGGAATTAAGGTTCATTGCTTAAGGATTAGTGTTTTTCACCTAAGGAATTAGGGAATAACCACCAGTGGATTGTCCTCTAGATTGTGAAGTTCGATTATTCTTATTTGTATGTTTCTTGAGGAAATTGTGAGCCGAAGCAATCCTGACCTGTTTTCTATTAATCACTTTCCACATTTCACTTTAACTCTGTTTCTGGAAATACAAAAACAACTATAAAACACTAAAACCATAAAAACCGAATGAACTTCATGTATTGTCTGTTGGTTCAGCTTGTACTAGTCCTAGATTGAGGTACTTACCATAATCCCTGTGGGACGATCAAATACACTACAATTTTAACGATTGGTGCGCTTGCCAAAGTGTAAATTCGAGAGTCACATTTTATTTTACTAAGATTTTTGCACCAAATTAATGGCTCGGGATTTCAGCATCAAGTTAATGGCGCCGTTGCCGGGGATTGTTGAGTAATATCAACAATCCTTGGACCGGTACTAGACTGAACCATTTGCTTTTGTTTCTGTTTGCAGTCAATACGTATTTTTTTTAGTAGTTATTGTTTTGTGTAGTCGTAGCTGTGAGTTGCTTTGTTGTGTAAACAATTGTTGTATGCAGTCAAGGAGCAGAGGAGAGCCTTTCTTCTTTGATCCTGACATCGATTTGTTAGAACGTAAACTGAGAAAAGAGAAAAAGCAAAAAGAACAACAGGAAATGGAACAGAGGAGAGTTACACTAGGTGACTACTCCAGACCGACTGAAGAAGGATCGCAGGCTAGCATCCTTAGGCCACCAATTGCAGCTAACAATTTTGAACTTAAACCAGCTTTAGTGCAGCTGGTAAGAAATGAACAATTCAGAGGAAGTGAGGTTGAGGATCCAAATTTGCATTTAGCAACCTTCCTCCAAATCTGTGATACAGTAAAAATGAATGGGGTCTCTGATGAAGCAATTCGACTAAGGTTGTTTCCATTTTCTCTAAGGGACCGAGCAAAAGCCTGGTTGCAGAGTCAACCGAGAGGCAGCATTTCCACCTGGGAGGATTTGCAAAGGAAATTTTTGATTAAATACTTCCCTCCTTCTAAATATGCAAAGCTGCGCAATGAAATCACATGTTTCCAGCAAAGAGAAGGTGAGTCCTTAATGGAAGCATGGGATCGGTATAAAGAAAGCCTGAGGAGATGTCCTCATCATCAGATTTCTGATGTACAGCAGGTGACTATTTTCTATAATGGTGTCAGGCCAGCTACCAGAGTCTTGATTGATGCCTCGGCTGGAGGCTCATTAACAACTAAAACTGTAGAAGAAGCTATAGAGCTGATTGATGTGATGGCTTCTAATGAATGTCTGATTAGTGAGAGGAACCAAGTCCCTAGGAGAGGAATATTAGAATTAGAATCACAAGATGCTTATCTAGCTCAGAGCAAACTAATGACTCAGGCTTTGGAAAAACTAAGCATTCAGATTTCAGAACTCCAAAAGCCGAGTCAAGTTTCTATGATTAGTTGTGACTTTTGTGGTGGAGACCATGAAAATGGAATGTGTGATCCAGTTGTGCCTTCCGAGCAAGTGAATTATATGGGGCAGCAACAGTATCAAAGGAATTATCCTTTTGATTTCCTCCTGATGAGGTCGAATCTCTTTATCCTCTTGTTCCAACAATCTTGTCAGTTCAGGCGAGGGTCCAAAGTCTTCCTCACTTTCCTCATACGCACAATCATTTGGATAATCAGAGCCATGAAATAAAACCAAGTTCTCATCGTTCTCAGGGAGATTATTTTTGGATCTGCATTTGGGTTATATTATAACAAGTGAAAAAAAACAAGCAAGTGAAAGGTTTAAGAGACAGAGATTGCACAAAGATGAGGTAATGAGACTGAAATGTATTCATTAATTTTAAAACAAACAAGTTTTTCCCTTATTACAAAATGGGTCCCGAAGCCTTGGGCATAGCAAAGGGACCACCAAGTTATGAAATAACAGTGATTACTCTGACAAAACGTTAATGGTTGTAGGGAATTCCATGACTTCCAAGTTGCTCAGTTCTCGATCCGGGTGGCAAGCATACACCAAATCTGCATTGTGGTTAGGCTCGCTTTCGACCATGGCAACCTGATCCGGGTATATCATTCCAGCGCTCCTGAAGCTCTGATAGAGGTCACAGAAGGGGATTCTTGTAGCCTCGAATTCTTGTCCGGTAAGGCAAGCCACCCGCTTTCCTCTTTTCTCTTCTTCGACCCTTCTTCTATCTACCGTAGTGGGCTTGTACCCCAGGCCATATCTATTTTTGTTCTCTGGGAGATACACCGGTTGGACTTTCCCTTCCAATTCGTGTCCTAATCCCTTTCCAAGCTTATACCCATCCCGTAACATGTTTCTTGCCACCGCTAGAGGTATATTGGGGAAGGATGTCTTCATAATGCTCGTCGCATTGGCTATCTCTAGGGCCTGAAATGAAGTTTCAAGGGCTTCCTCGGCGGCTTCAATGTATGGGGTAGAGACGAGTTTGCTAACCAGAAGGTCCTCCTCTCCAGAGACGATCACCAATTTGTTATCGATGATGAATTTTAACTTCTGATGCAGTATGGAAGGGACCACCCCAGCTAAGTGGATCCACGGCCGTCTTAGCAGACAACTGTAGGCTGGCGTGATATCCATAACCTAAAAGAGCACCTGGAAGGTACAGGGTCCAACTTGTATCGGCAATTCAATCTCCCCCATGACCTCTCGGCGAGTTCCATCAAAAGCCCGCACAACCATGGAGCTAGGTCTCATGTATGTCCCATCAAAGGGTAGTTTTGCCAATGTGGATTTCGGCATCACATTCAGGAAAGATCCGTTATCCATAAGTACTTTTGCCAGGATATAATCCTGACACTTCACAGAAATATAAAGGGCTTTGTTGTGCCCTCTTCCTTCAGTGGGTTCCTCATCATCTGTGAAGATTAAGTAGTTGTTGGCAACAATATGCCCCACTATGCCCCCGAACTGATCAACGGGTAAGTCATGCTTAACATGGGCCTCGCTCAAAACTTTCATTAATATGTCTCGATGCGGTTCTGAATTCATCAATAGGGACAACAAGGATATTTTAGCCGGAGTATGATTCAACTGGTCAAGCACTTGGTACTCACTGTGGCGGATGAACTTGAGAAATTCCTAGGCTTCTTCCTCAATTACAGCCCTTTTCGTCTTGCCAGCAGTTACTTCTTTCTCGGTTTTTACCTCTCCAGCCGTTTTGTCCTATTTAGGCTCAGGCGGCGTATATATCCTCCTACTCTGGGTTATTCTTCCAACTCCGGCGATATTTGTGATAGAGGAGGATGGCGCGGGGTCGACTGCCCCCGGGTTGGTGACGACCACATCTGTATCATACCTCAATGGCACGGCATGGGAACTTTTGAAAGGGAACAGAGCGGGTGCTTGTCCAGTGATGACAGTCTTAGCAGGAGCTGGAGCTGCCGATGTACTCTTATTATAGAATATGACCAGGGGCTTCGGGGCCCGCACCCCTATTTGCCCTTGTATCATATTTACCCCATTCCCGTGATGTCTGTAAACTTCTAGGATATGATTGTCCATAAGCTCCTGAAGAGTTTTCCAAAAGCTCTGTCGCTTCACTGACTGGTCGTCATCATACTCTTCGTCCCATGCGTCCTCTATCAACCCCATTTCAAGCATATAGGAGTGTATCATCTTCAAAGGCATTCTGATATTGTCAACCCTAGAATTATGTTCTTCATCCCTCCCTATAGCATTGACTCCTGGTCCCCCATAGTTGGGCAGGGGATTGGTTGTTATATTCGGGCTCCCTTCTCTGAAACTTATCCAATCGGCCTTGATTAAGTCTCGTACCTTGAACTTCAATGCCAGGTAATTTTCGGTGGAATGCCCTGGCACACTGGCATGGTAGTCACACCATGCGTTCGGGTCATATCCCTGAGGATAAGGTGGTTGAAGTGGTTTCAGAGGGCAAGGAACCACCATTATGTTTTCAAGGAGATAGGGAAGAAGCTCAGTGTAAGTCATAAGTATTGGGTCAAACTCCGGTTGGGCGCGGTCATTGTTTTGTCTCCTAGGGTTTGGATTAGGCAGGTTCATTTGTGGTGTCTGGTATGGTGTTTGTGGTGGTGCGGGAGGTCACATAATGAGTGGTCGAAAGTGTGTTGGGTTTGGATTTGGGATTGCAGCCACGTATGGTTGTGGTCCGTTATGGTATGCCGATGGAAAGGTGACGGGGGTGAATGGCCTGGGCTGGTTTCTTCCTTGTTTATGGGAGACCAAGTTGGTTTCCCCTTCCTTTCTCCTACCCTCTCCGGGCATAGGTTTTCTTGCTACCCCGGCCCCAGATGGACCCCGGATGATCTTCCCAGTTCGTAGGCCATTCTCTATCCTTTCTCCGATAGTGACAATATCAGAGAAATATGCTGAAACGCTCCCTATCATTCTATCATAGAAGGGTGATTGGAGCGTATCAATGAACATGGAAATTACCTCTTTTTCTGATAGAGGCGGATCTACTTGAGCTGCTACCTCACGCCAGCATTGGGCGTAGTCTTTAAACGTCTCATTGTCTTTTTTGGTCATCTTCTGCAACTGTACTCTATCTGGCGCTATATCTAGATTGTACTTGTACTGTTGCATGAAAGCATCTGCCAAATCCTCCCAACAACATATACGAGATCATTCAAGATGATTGTACCAAGTCAGAGGTGCTCCAACCAAACTATCCTGGAAACAATGGATGAGCAGAGGGTTATTAGAAGCGTGTGAAGCCATCTTCCGGCAGTACATGGTAAGATGGTTCTTCGGACAGGTTAGCCCTCGATACTTATCAAATTCAGGCATTTTGAATTTGGAAGGGATAACAACGTCAGGAATCAGACAGAGTTGGGCAGCACTGCCCATTCCAAACCGGTTCGTTCTTTCCATTTCTCTTAATCGCCTTTCCAGGAACTCTATCCTTCCCTCCTGTGTAGCGGCAGTAGCACCTGGACCTGCAGCGACATGATGACTAGTACTCCTAATTGGCTGGTTAACATATACCGGGTTTGCATTCGGTATTGAGGTGTGGGGTCCGGCTGTTGCTTGGGCAGCTTGTGGTTGCGTGGCTTGGGTATGAACGGCCTGCGTAAGGATCAGAATTGGTTGAGGGTCTCGGACGGGCGGGACATTTGGCTGAGCAATATGCAGGATCGCCTCTTGATAATCAGGCTCTTCTTAGAGCGGTGGGAAATAGCCCTGTGGCAGCCCGTATTGCGGAAAAGGTATGATTGGTCTCCTAACATGAACTGTTAGTGGAGGCGCAACAGGGTTTGCGCTTGGCCCTTCAGCAGGACCCTGAGTGTGTCGGGGAGTGGGCGGCCTTTGCCTAGCGTCTTTAATTCCGGCCGAAGAATCCCCCTCTGTGACTCTCCTTTGAAGTAGCTTGGCCATCTCGGCCATTTGTTCTTTCAACTGACTAATATCAGCTCTGAGACTCTCATTCTCTTGCTCTACTTCGGCCATGAGTTTCTTCCTTAACCGAGTCGTATAAGGATGTTTACCCGTAATGTCTGGGAACCACAACATTTTGTTAGGAAAGAAAAAGAAAACAGATAAAGACTATGGTAAAAGAAGAAAGAAAAAAACAAACGAGGTACGTAGGATGCGATTCTGAATTTGGCATGTATTCTCCGACCGTTCCTCAGAACGTCGCGTTCAAAAGTACTAGGTAAAACAGTAAGGCGGAAATTAACATGAAACAGCTATGAAGGCAAATTAATTCATCATTCCATTCATCCGTAAAGGTACAATGTTACTTGAAAGATACGATTACAATATTCAGCCATTCCTGGCCTAGGCAATCATGGCTCTCATTTTGCAAAGTCTTTCTTGACAATAGTTCAGAAATGACGATATCTCCTTTGGGGTGGATAGGGGATTGACCATGCCTTCGGCCTACTTCAACATTGAGGGAAAATCTTCCAAGATTCCATTGGATAGGTATGTCAACTTAGCGAAACGGTCCATCCATAAATGAATGACTTCATCCTGTTGAGCTAACTCAGTCCCCAAAACTCGTGTGGCTTCTTGGCAGCATCGTTCAGCATCAAGGGCTTTCTTCTGTTTAGTATGTATTTCTTGCTCATAGGCCCTCATTGTTTTATCAAGCTGCTGCTCCAATTTGTGGACCCGGGTTTGCAGCATTTCTTTTCGCACCAAGGTCTCCTTTTCTTTCTCTTTGGATTGTGCCAGCATGTTTTTCAGGACTTATTTTTCGGCCAATATGGCATCGCTCTGTTGGCCTTTCATTTTCAATTGTGAATTGGCTGCACGAAGGCATTGGTCTTGTTTTACCCAGTAGTCTTCGTCAATTTTCCTCTTCTTCTGCATTTCATCCATTGCATGCTTTCCTTCGGAATTCTCCTTCTTCTGAAGGGCACACTCTTGTTGGCATTTCAAAAGGTCTTCCTCTAGCTTTTGATTCTTTGCTATCAACTCTTCTATTTGTGCCTTCAGAGCCATGGTGGCTTTGTCCTCCATGATGAGTGGTGGAGGGAAATTATTCACAGATTGGTATGAAGGACTTCTGAAGGGCAGTTTTATAATGGAAACCCTGTTTAAGACCCATTCAAAGTATTCAGCCCCTACAACATGGCTTCGTGCTCCTAATTCTTTTCCCATTCTATGGACCTTCTTCCATGCATTGGCTATGTCCCGAACAGCGGATGTGTAATTCCCTTTCACATAGTATAAAACGAAGGGAGTGAGCAGTTCTTCATTTGGTGGCCCAAGTAAAGGATAAGCCAACTGACACTTTGCAATAATAGGGTTGTAATTGATGCATCCCTATGTGCCCATGAGAGGAACATTCGGGTAATCTCCATAGCTGTAAATGACCGACTCAACCACTAGCCATTGAGGGTACCACCTGACCTTTTCAGCTGTAAGGCTTACTAGGTGATTAGCCCATTCACGCCCACTTTTCACGGTCAGCTCACACAATTTTAGATCAGAAACTGGACACTCAGCTTTATATATCAGATGGAAGATATGAGATGTGAGCCATACGTACAAAGCAGGTAAACAACAAATGATCCTCTTTCCTACTTGCGTGTGGCAGAAATCCATGGCACAATACACATTAGCCAACATGGCTGTAACGGGATTCTCGAGCCGATGCTTACGAGCTAGGAAGATAGCAACTTCATCATAATCCACATAATTGTCTAAATTAGGGAACAAGACAACCCCGTAAATAATGAGGGCTAAAGTATCCATGAAATCCTCCCATTCCTCCTTATCAGCCAGGATCTGCATGTGCTTCTCAAGAAATTCTCGAGTGAACCCGGGAACTTGATTTCTATTCATTTGCATATTCCTTAATGCCTTGGGAGAGATTCTCAGAACATGGGCGATTGAAGCGATTGTTGCATGATGGTCAAGGTGGCGATAGGGAATCTGCCCTTCCACTTGTAACCCTAATATCTGCTCAAACTCTTCTATTGACGGAGCCAGCTGAAAATCTCTAAACGTAAAACAGCAGAGGGTGGGTCATAAAACTGTGCCAAAGCTGTAATTGCTTCGGTTTGGACTTCCACCTCTAGCAGTTTTAAGATTTTCCCATATCTTCTGGCGAAGGCCATCTTTTGTGTCAGACTCAATTTCTTCCCCAGTGCCTGTAGACTAACTGTATCAACCTTCTTGGCTTTAAGATATAGTATTTTCTTCAACTCTGTCACATCTGTACCATAATTGTCATGTTTCATGTTAATTTCCATACTTGCTCAGAGATACTGCCAACTTCTGAATCGCTTCCTACAAATCACCAAGATAAAAAAAAGAATTAGTTATTATTACATTTTGAAATCCATGTTTCCCCAAAGATCTGATGTAAAGTGAAATATTTTTTGGGAAACATCGATTTCCAAAACTCATGTAAGCCTAAGCTGTCAAAAATCATGGGTTTTCTTAATCGTCATTGATGCCCCGGTTGAAAGGACACAAAAAAAATCATTTTGGTTTTTTTTCGACGATTAGGAAAACTCACGACTAGGGACTCAGAGGCACATGATCAAAAAAGGGATTATCTATTCACCCGAAGAATACTGTGTGTTCCAAAATGAGTCATTATTTCAAAAATTAAGCAAGCCTGTGGGTGGTAGATAATTCATTTTTTTTTTATAAAAGGGAAAGTGAAAATGACATAAGGTAAAGTAAAGATTGCCCTTTTGTAGCCTAGGTCGGGTTTTGTTGAAAGTCTTTTCTAGGCCCTATAGCTTGTCTAAAAGTGACTCTCCACACTGGGTGGCTTCTGCTAGACATCTAGAAGGTCACCAAATCCAAGATCCTACCCATGACAGGGGCGCAAACAGTGGGGAATCCACTAGGTGCGTATATCATGAGAGGTCGAACTCTAGTTGAGGTTCTCACGAACACCGGATAGGAAGTACATCCCATACGATTCCGTTACCAACTCCTCCTAACTAAAGCTTCATTTGGGGCCTGGGTATAGGGCGCCGCTCATAGGTGTGTGCAAGTAATTGTGAGTGTAGTGTGTGGAAGGGCATTCAATACCTTTTACCTTACCCTATTCTATACAAAAAACAAACACAGAACAAATATACAAAGTCGTCTACCCTAGGGTTCAATGATTACAGAAAAGTAACATGGTCCTCTACCCTAGGGTTCAACAAACATGCAAAACATAGACAACGAAACAAATGACAAGATACAATTAAAACACAAACGAACATTCACAACAATTAACAGAAAGTAAAACAAGGGGAAGAAATCCAAGCTAACAAAGGCTATATAAAAAAAATGCGCTTTCAATCAAACTGGCCTGACTCTCTTAAGTGTCCCCAGTGGAGTCGCCATCTGTCGCGACCAAGATTGCGACGGCGCGGCAAGAAAGAAAACTAGTATGCAACAGGGAGTCGCCACCAATGTTTTTATCCATAGGAAAAAAATTGGAAAAAAAAACTAAGTTCAGTAAAGCACTGGTTTAAAAAAATGAGATTCAAGTTCAGGAGTCGGTTACGAGTAGGGAAGGTATTAGCACCCTACATCGCCTGTTAAAAACAGTACCAAGATTGAAAATGCACAACATAAATAGCCTTACAAAAGATGTTATATTTCTCCCCTTTTATTGTTATACTTTGTGTAAAAAAAAAGCAGAAGGAACAAACTGAACAGACATGGAGTGTAGGTCAACAGGACGTCGCGTCCAAATTAACCTTGGCTTTGGTATAAATCAGGAAAAGGGAAGGATACTAACAAGGCGTTGCATCTAAATTAGTCATCCTTTAATCAAAACACAGGGTTAGAAACGGGAAGGGGATAAACGGGATGTCTCGTCCCAAGTATCCCGTTCCTTATGGTGATGGCCTACCAGAAATAAGGGAAGATCAACAAGACATCACGTCTAAATTGATTTTCATGGAATTTAATCAAAATGCGGGGTTAGAAATGGGAAGGGGATAAACGGGATGTCTCGTCCCAAGTATCCCGTTCCTTATGGTGATGGCCTACCAGAAATAAGGGAAGATCAACAAGACATCACGTCTAAATTGATTTTCATGGAATTTAATCAAAATGCGGGGTTAGAAATGGGAAGGGGATAAGCGGGACGTCTCGTCCCAAGTATCCCGTTCCTTATGGGATGACCTACCAAAGATAGGAGAAAATCAACAAGACGTCATGTCTAAATTGATTTTGATGGAAGTGGATAGAAAGGGAGTTGCAAAGGAAAAATAAAGAAAATAAAAATAGGAATAAAATGGAAAAGGTGGGCCCGACAAGATTTAAAGTCCTGCTCCTACATATTCTTGGATGACCAAGAAATCATGGTTACGTAGTTCTTTAAATGTTTTTTTTAGGAAATGGATGCACAAAATTTTCTTCTTTTTAAGTAAAACTCAAAAGTAAAGGACAAAAAAAAGAAGACAGAAAAGAGGGAGGGTAGCAGAAGCTACAAGAGAGAAAGAGAAACAGTAAGTTCAGAAAAGATAGTGAAAATGAGTGAAAACCGAGTGGGAGAAGAGAAAACCGAGTGAGAAAAAGGAAAATCGAGTGAGGACAAGGAAAACCGAGTGAGAAAAAGGAAAACCGAGTGAGGACGAGGAAAACCGAGTAGAAAAAGGAAAACCAAGTGAGGACGAGGAAAACCGAGTGGAAAAAGGAAAACCGAGTGAGGACGAGGAAAACCGAGTGGAAAAAGGAAAGCCGAGTGAGAAAAAGGAAAACCGAGTGAGGAAAGGAAACGTACCAGAGTGTTCTCCTTTCTGAGAGGATGTGTGGGTGAGGGGGACGGTGCTGTTGGGAAGGTGCTGTCGGGAAGATGCTGTTGGGAAGATGCTGTTGGGACGGTGTCAAGGATTAGAGGTGCTGGACGGTTATGGAGAGGATTAGGAGGGGGATGGTGCTGTTGGGGTTTAAAGGAGAGGGCTGGACGGTATGGTGTTTAAAGGAGAGGGCTGGACGGTGTGGTGTTTAAGGAGAGGGCTGGACGGTGTGGTGTTTAAGGAGAGGGATGGACGGTATGGGATTTGGGTGGTGCTGGGACGGTTTTAGAGGGAAAGAGGAGAGGGAGAGTACGGTGAGAGAGAGAAAGAGGAAGAGAATGGATGGAAAGGAGAGGAATGGTGTTGGTTTGAGGAGAGGACAGCGCTGTTTAGGGGCTGTACCCGAAGTGAAGGAGAGACAGTGTTTAGTACAGGGAAGGTGTGGTGAGGGTGCTGGGTAGTGTAGTGAGACAAAGGGGTTTTGAAATTGGAGAGAATAAAGGCAGAGTTTTTGGTTCCGGGGTGAAAAAATCCAACCACTTAAGCCTCCTCAGCCAGGGCATTTATAGGGGTCCGAGACATGGGCTGAGTGTTTGGGACAGCCTAAGTTTCCACTCACCCAGGTGCGTAGTGGTGCTGTCCTGGCCACTACCTGTTTGTGGGGGACAACGGCTGGTGGGAAATTCTTTATTTTCTCCACTTTCGCCCCCTGTCCACCACGTCCAGGATTCATGGATCCACTTGGGCAGTGGGAATCCAAGTCAGCATGGTGGAAATACGGAGTCAGCATTTCCCTTCTGACTCGGTTTAGCGCCTCAGTCGGTATACACCCATAGTGGGAAACAATCCGAGTAGAAAGAGATGCTTTTTGTGCACAAGAGCGAGTGGAAAAGGTCCCTTTTGTACACAAGACCGAGTGAAAGTCGATCAGTGTTGAGGTTGTGAAGAGAGCTGGATGAATGATTGAAACATTCAATCAGAACCGAGCAAATAGTAACTCGGAACCGATTTAAAAGGAATTCACTCGGTACTGAATAAGAAGCAGCTCGGAACTGACTGAAGAGGGACTTGGTACCGACTGAAAAGTGGCTCACTCAGGTGCTGACTGAAATATGACTCAGAACCGGTTGAAGAAGACTCGATGCTGGCTGAAGAATGATTCATTCGGTATCCACCCTCATACACATACGCAGAAGACCGAGTGGAATTAATCTCTTTCACTCGGTGTGGGATTGAATTCGCAGCTTATTGACTCGGAAATGGTTTTTCAAGAAACAGTACTCAGGACTTTTGTTGCTTTCACTCGGTGGCACTTCTGTTTAAAGTATTCACTCAGTCTCTTTGCTTGATTCAGTCAGGAGCGTCTGGAAGTCCTTTTTTAATTGACCTAATTGGAACTTCAGAAGTATTCTACTCAATCGTACCGTCTGAAGTGTGGCTTGGAATCTGGCTGAAGAGGACTCGGAAGCTAGCTGAAAGGTGACTCGGAAGAAATTCAAACGATTCAATCGGCACTAATTGAAACGATCCAATCGGCATTTCCTAAAATTTTTCACTCAACTATTTCTCAAGGATTGAATTACTCGGAAAAACTTGTTCGGATTTCCTTGGGAGTCATTCGGTAGACTCTTTCTTCAGTCAGAAATCCGATGGGCTTTTCACTCAGAATTTCCTTCAGCCGTCAATCCTTCCTTCCATTTGAAAATCTGACCATTACTTCCTTTCCAATCAGAAATAGCTTTCATTCGGTAATCGGCTTATTCGGTGCACTCACTCGTCCTTACTTTCAATCAGGAATGGCTTTCACTCGGCGATCAGCTTGTTCGGTGCACTCACTTGGGAGTCATCTTCAGAATGGTTTTCTTCGGATGCACTTACTTAGAAGTTCATCACAGGTCCGAGCCTTGCTTGGCTCGGAAATACAGCTCTCTTCTCCAACTCACTCGGAGTCGGCCTCATGCTCTAATCAGAATTTACATCTCAGCTTCAACAATCCTCTGGGTGCAACCACTCAGAGCTGACCTTCCTTTAAATCAGAATATCTTCCATTGTCAACCTTTCCCTCGGATTCATTTAGGATTCGGCCTTTACACTTCAATTAGAAGGGTGCTCACTCGGGTATTGGGATTGAAATTTACGAATCGGCCCAGAAGAGACTCATTCCTGGTCGAACAACAGTCCCTGAGACAGTCCACTTGGGAGTCCAACACTCGGAGACAGTTTTTCCTAGAAAAACACTTATTCCCCAATCAGATTCATTTCAATCAGCATTTCTTCACTCAGATTAGTTGCAATCAGAAAGCTCCCCCTCGGATTCACTTCAATCAGCAATCTTTTCCAGCATTGATCCTCCAACAGAGTTAGCCATTTATCACTCGGAATGGCTACGACAGGGAACCTTCCACTCAGATTCACCTTCATCAGTGAAGTATTCCACTCGGTAACGTCTCCAGCTAAGACCCCCACTCGGAAATGATCGTTTTGAGTCCTCTCACTCGGAAATGATCATTTCCGACTTAGAGATTTTTTTTATTTTTTATTATTATTTTTTATTTTTATTTTTTTATTTTTTTTGAGGAACTCTTTTCACTTATGGATATCAATCAGAGCCTAAGATAGTGATGAAAATTCCCCATTTTTGGTGAAAATTGACCGGACCAAAATAGGTGTTCACAGTAATCAATTTTCCATAACATATATGTCATACCACTTGTTATCTTGATCCTATGTATGATACCACTTGATGGTTTTGCCAATTTAAGCTCTTGATATCAATTTATTAACATTTAAGCATTTTAGCATTCAAGCATACATCATTCTTTATTCAATTGTTCAATAATTCTTTTCAAACTCAATGATGCATATTTTCAAATTTCTTTTCACCGTCAAGATCATGCATCATTAAACATACAACGCAGATAAGAATTACAATGTCAATCAAGATAGATACCAATTGCTCAAGCATGGTGTATTAAAGAAGATCATGTCATGCATTATCACATATCATGCATTGTTTCTTATCATTTCCTGCATCCTCTCTTAATATGCCATGATGCATATCATGATAATCATGTATTGTCACTTAACATATTCTCTTGTTCATAACAATTTCTTGATATGAAGTACAATGCCACTTGTTATTGAAAGATACTTGCTTGTTAGGAAAGTTATATGACATACTACTTGTTAAAACAAATTATGCATAAATTATCAAGGCATAGATACCACTTGTACACAATATATGTATTTATCATCAAGGCATAGTGGCAAGTAATAACAAGTATAAGCATAATCAAGAATATTGCCCCATGATTTCTTACTTTTACTAAATTGATACCATTTTGTTAAAAGAAAGTAACTCGCCATTTAGATACCAATAGTTAAAGCAAGATGCTTGTTACTTAGATACTACTAGTTAAACAATATATCTCTTGTTTAATAAATGATGCATCATCAAGAATTCATAAAAATTCATGCATCATCAAGATATGTTATCAAGGATTCATACATAATACATACATCATCAAAGAATTCATACATCATCAAGAATTCATACATCATTTAAGACTTTGAATCTAAGATTTAAAATTCCAGCATTTTGATGTTTCAATCCTTCCTAACACACATGGATAGGTACAAATAATCATAATCTAAAGTTTTTCATGGAATTAAACATGTTATTCAAGTAATCATTCATCAACCTTATCACCAATCATCAAAAATTATAAGGATATGCACATACATCATTGATCCTAAGATTTTAATGAATTTAAGGGTTTTTATTTTTTTATTTATTCATCCATCTCAAAACTTAACACCTTTCATGCTTAAACTCACATATCAAATCAAAGTTAGATCTTCACACATCAAAATTCATTATGAACAAGTATGGAATTTGGCTTTATAAAATTATTTAGATATTTCTAGAAATTCTTAATAAACTATCAGCCAAGTGCATAGATGTTTTAACATAATTAAGCATACAAACACATAGCAAACATGATGTTTGATCTACTAGAAGTGAGGATTCGATCATACCTTGGAATTTTATAATTCCTACGTCCTTATCTTTCTTATTCTTTGTTCTTTTGGAGTGAAGATTGTGAATCTTGATTCTTTGGTCATTCGCCTATGAGAAATTGCCGATTTAAAGTATGCCTACAAAATTTACAGTTTTATGGTACCCTTTGAGAGTTGGGTCATTTCTTGTTAGTTTAGGATTTCAAAGTTGTTTTTGGAATCCATACCTTTCTTATGCACTTTTGACGAGATTTCTTTATAAAACAATTAGAAGATATATGATCATATATTCCACAATAGAAACATGTTGCATCCAAAGAATAAGTCATAGTATGATTGTAATGGTTCCTTTTATATTCTATGTGCCTTCTCTTAGAACAGTTAGATATTGTATGACCCTTGCTTTCATGGTTTGCACATCTTAAAGTGGATTTAGGTTTTTCCTTGTAGAGTGCAAGGGGATTCTTATAATGATCTATTATTCTTCTACCAAGTGTATGCTTTTGATTTTCAAGAAGTGCACTTAAATTCTTTTGACTACTTGTAAGCTTCTTAAGTGCTTCTTTTAGTTCTTTATTCTCTTTTTCAAGAAGCATACATTTATCAATTAGCATACATTCCTTATCTCCATTACAAGTCCTAGGAGTTTAATTCATCATTTTGAATTCTAAGGTTTTCCTTTTCTATGTAAACATCATGCAATTTATTTTCAAGTTTCAAAATGGTTTGTTTTGAGCATGCATATCTCTTTGAAAGTAAAATAAACTTTTCATGCAATTCATCAAAAGCTTCTAACAATTCATCTTTATCAATTTCACTTTCATCATCACTAGATTCGTTTAGAGAACTTACCTCATCATCTTTGGAGTGCTTTGTCATAAGGCAGAGGTTGGTAAATTCTTCTTTCAATTCATCGACCTCTTCTTCCATACTTATTTTGAATCCTTCATTTTTGCTAGAAAGAGTACAAATTCTTGCATCTTGATCATCATTAGTATTTCCATAAATTGTTTCAAGAGTTTCCCACATTTCTTTAGCATTGTTTCAAGTAATAACTCTAGAAACATCATTTGGTCCTAATGCTAATGTGATAAGTATTTTAGCTCTTAGATTAAATTATACCTTTCTTTCTTCTTCCTTAGTCCATAAGTTCATGGACTTCATACATTCTATATTATCAACAATGTATTTGGGAATGAAAGGACCAAATTGAATAGCATTCCATACCTTGAGGTCATAGGACTGGACAAAGATTTTCATCCTTTCTTTCCAAATAGCATAGCCTTTTTCATTGAAGATTGGAGGTCTATTTATTGTACCATTTTGCAGAAATGCATCATATGAAGTGGAGTCCATCTTGATCTCCTGCAGCTGTTAAGCCTTATGGCAAGAGTCAAGTTCTGATACCAATTGTTAGCCAAGGCCTCGATACTCAAGGGGGGGTGAATTAAGTATTTCAAATTTTTGAACGGAATCCCTTTCAAAATAGTTCTTAGTCCACAAATGATACAATATAAAAGATGTAATAATTATGAAGCACATATCATACTAAAATATTTTGAGTTGAAGAGACAATATTCAAGATATGATTTTGATAAAAAAAAGGCAAGTTATTAGTTTAGGCAATTCTTGAAATACTTGGCATGCAATAATTAATTCTAATATAAATTTAACTTAACCAATTTCTAACAAATTAATTAAGCATAATTAATTTACCAAGTTATTAACAATGATATTCTACTCACTTATACAATAGTTAAATCCAACAATATTTAAGTCAATTAATTCAAGGATTTAATTTAAGCAATTTTACCAAACCAATTAGATATAAATATTTTAGCATGCAAATTAAATTCTCAATAATAAAGGAGTTTAAGGGAAGAGAGAATTTGCAAACCGATATAATGAGTTCCACCACCCCGGTGTACGTCTCGCCTTCAAGCAACCGACTTAAAGGATTTCCACTATTGAGAATTTGAGATTACAAGGTTTGAGCAATTGTCTCCTAGTGTCCCACACTCAAGAACCCAATCCTCACAAGCAACGGGCAACCCACCCAATCCCACAATCTCTCAATAACCCAAAGGTTGAACCCCAACCTTTGTGACCACTCAACCTAGAGTGAATACCTTGGTGTTTTGGTGTTTGGTTTTAAGAATTTTTCTCTCTCATTAGAGTAGATGTATAACTTGAAGCTCTCACAAAATAATAATAACTCTTATAGAGAGGATATACAAATTTAAGCTCACTCAAAATATTTTTCTCTCTAACTCTTAACTAACTCTTAAAGAGGAATTTACAAATTAAAGGACTAAGAGAGAAATTGCAATGTGAGGGAGGAAAAGATAATCAGAGGAAATGCTTCTCTGATGCTTAATGGTACATTTTGCAAGCTTGGTCTCTTCTTCTATTTATAGGCATCCTTGGGCATGGAGTTTGTAATAAAAAATTGTCTCCTAATGCTTGCAAGTGGAGCAAAGGAGCGTCTGTTCCCTTTGTGAATAATGGGCAATGCAGTTGTTAATCCGTAATGCATTGATAATATGATACGTAGCTGTCTCTAATGTTCCAGAACCAATTGTACTAGATGAATTGATTCATCTTCAATTTGAATGGATTCCCAGCGAGTATTTTCACCTTCTAAACTCAATAAATTGATTCCCTCGTGTATTCAACAGCCATGAATCGATTCCTCCACTTTGTGAATCGATTCCCAATGCTTACAAAAGGTAATGAATCGATTCTTCTTGCTTTGAATCAATTCCCTTATGATTCCACTAGGTCTGAATCGATTCCTCACCATATTGAATTAATTCCTTTGTTTTTGAGCTGATTCCCTGGGCTGAAACATGTATGAATCGATTCCCTATAGTGCTCTTTGTGCATGAATCGATTCATCTTATTGAATTTTCCAATTCCTGCCCCAATCAACGTATGAATCGATTCATATGGCCATTGGTTGCTGTATGAATCGATTCGTGTAGCTGATACATGAATTCTGCCACTTACCCTGTTTGATATTTGTTCAATCGTGGCTCCAATCCTTTTATCCTTAGGCACTTTGATGATTATTTTTCACCTATTTTAAATATCTATAAATACCTTGAATCATTTCTTTGGAGTTCATCAATTTTGGATTATAATTAATTTTTCTGTGATAATTGATGTTTGATCTTTGATTCATCATTTGTTGTGTCATTATCAAAACCTATATCAACATATAAATACAGGAAGTCCTTGCATGTGCCAGCCATGATGGTCAAGGAATTTGAATTGATTGAGGAGTTTCGAAATTTAAATGTTGGGACCAAAATTCAATCTCCCAGGAAGCTATGTTTTGCTACCTTAAAGATATGCAATGAGTTCTTAGAGCTAGTAAAGGAAAAACAAGGAGATGATGAATACTTATAGGAGATGAGGAGATCTCAAGGCGATGGGAAAAATCTATTCCTTGTTGAGGATGTTAATGGCTTATGGCGAGTGAAAGGTCATGTGTACGTGCCTTTATTCGGAGATTTGAGACACACGGTGCTTGAGGAAGCACACAAAAGCATTTTTAGCATTCACCCTGGTGCGACCAAGATGTACCAAGATGTGAAAAAGAATTTTTGGTGGCCCAGAATGAAACGTGATATTGCCAATTTGTAGCTTCCTACCTTACTTGTCAGAAGGAGAAGGTAGAGCATCAGAGAACTTCAGGTACTTTGAGACCACTTAATATCCCCGTTTGGAAGTGGGATGTAATTATTATGGACTTTGTGTCCGGACTACTAAGGACAAGGTCTACATGTGATGGAATCTGGATGATTGTGTATCGTTTGACGAAGAATGCACATTTTCTACCGATCAGTATGAAGAGTTCCTTGCAGGATTTGCCATCAAGTATTGTCTCTAATCGTGACCCCCGATTTACTTCCTGATTTTGGGGAAGCTTACATGAAGCGATGGGTTTAAAATTGAAACTAAGCTCGAAGTACCATCCTCAGACTGATGGACAATCTGAGAAGACTATTCAAAGTCTTGAGGACTTATTGCGTGCTTGTGTTTTGGAGCACGGTGGTTCGTGGGAGAAATATTTGCCTCTGATCGAATTCACCTACAATAACAGTTTTCACTCTAGTATTGGCATGGTACCATATAAGGCGTTATATGGAAGGAAGTGTTGAACCCCTTTATGTTGGCTTGAAGTCGGTGAGAATTTGGCCTTAGGGCCTGAGATTGTTGAGGAAACTACTAAACAGATTAAGATGATCAGAGAGAAGATGAAAATCGCTCAAGACCGACAGAAGAGCTTTTATGACAATAGGAGGAAGCCACTTGAATTTTAGGTAAACGATCATGTGTTCTTACAAGTCTCAGTGATAAAGGTATTAGGAGAGCTTTGAAGAGTAGAAAATTGAGCCCTAAATTCATCAAACCTTATGAGATCTTGGAGCGGATTAGAGATGTCGCTTATCGGATTGCGCTCCCTCCATATCTTGCCAACCTACATAATGTGTTCCATGTGTCGCAATTAAGGAAATATATTCACGATCCTTTGCATGTGATCTCTATTGATGATGTTGATGTGCGGGATGACTTGTCCGTTCCTCCCGTTTTGGTTTGTATCGTCGAGTATTCCATGAAGAGTTTACGGAATAAAATGGTACCTCTGGTGAAGGTAGTGTGGAAGCATGGGAACATGGAGACACTCACCTGGGAGCGTGAGGATGATATCCGTGAGCGGTACCCTCACGCATTTGAATCCGGTATGTCAAATTTCGGGGATGAAATTTCTTTAACGTGGGTGGATTGTAACACCCTAAATTTTAAAATAGAGAATAAATTAAGAAAATAAATATTGAATAATTGAATGTGAACTATTTAATATCCTAAAATATTAGAAATAATTTAATTGAGATTTACAGAGACTGTTAGTGATTTATTGAGATCGGATAAGCAGGAAACTAACCTGGATAAAATATGGGTGTCAGAACAAGTATCTCTGATTGAGATGCCGTTGGTCAGGGCTGTAGATAATATTACTGGGAGTCTGGATGTGTATTTGGAATAATTTTTAGAATAAGTATTAAGCCCGAATGAAGAGCCTATTTGTTTAAAAATGGAAGAGTTTAATAAAGATTAAAAATTTTAAAAAATAAAACCTCACTTTTTCACTCTCATTTTCGTTCAAGTGCTGAACCATTTTGGCAAAATACTCCTTTCTTCTTCTACTTTTATCTTCTTCATCTCCTTTCCCTCTCTAACCCTAAGCCAAGGTACTACCCTCCATTCTCCCTCTCATTTTTGTTTCGTAAAGGCTTGGAGAAGGCTTGGAGCTTGAAGTTCTTCTCCCTTCTTCTCCTTAATTTTGTGTGGCCCTTTCCTCTTTTGAGAACTTCTCCATTTCTTCACTTGAGGTAAGGTTTTAGCCATTTTTCAAGAATATGAACCTTTAGTTATGTGTCCTCAATGTTAAGAGAGCATTTAATGCATGTGGGTCATTAGGAGAAGCTTTAAATGTGGAAACCCTAAGGTGGGTGTCATAAATACAAGCTTTAAATGGTATTAAAGAGGTAGATGCATTTATGGTTTGAAGGAGATGAGAATGTATGATTATTTTGAATGTTGATGGGCTTTGGTGAAACCCTAACATTACAAATTAGGGGAAATATGATGTATGGGTAGATGGGTATTAATTAATGGTAAGAATGTCATTAATGTTGGAGTATAATCATAAATGATGATTTGTGATGGTAGTTGGAAACCATAAATGAAAACCCACTTGGAATGAGTTAAATGTAAGGTTGGTAAGTGGGGTAACCTAACTAATTAGGTTATTGCCTTGATGATAATGAATAGTGATTTGAGGGAAGGAATTCCCGAAGCCTAATTAGGCAAATGAATAAAGCTTATAAATAAATTACCACATCATGAAGAGTCATGTCCATATAATATATCTATTAAGAATGATGCTTGAATGGATGATTGATGTGGCCTTATAATTGATTGGTGTAGGACTTGATAACGATTGTGAGGCAGGAACATTGAACCCGAAAGTCTACTTCTCTTGAGGTAGGAGAAGGGTGTATTTTCTAAATGCATGAGATCTAGTATATTGATAATGTATGTATTGATGTAATATAGTATATTTTCTTGAATAGGTGTAGTAACATGTGTGTATAATGTAAAATTGAGTAAGGTTCTTGTAATGGTTGATTGTGGATTAAAACCTTGATGAGGTTGTGAGTGGTATAATGTGTGATGACATGTTGTGGATTCTATGTGCGGTTGGATGAATACTTGATATCCTTAGCCATAATGATTCTTGAATACTATGACCAGAATGTATATCTATGTTTGATTATATGGAATTGACATTGTAATTGAGTATGAGTTTACCCTAGATGTGAGGGTGAGATAATCCATATAAGGTTAAGGCATGCATGAGCATTTTTGTATACATAGCATGGCATGATATTATCATGATGTTGATAAGTGGTTGCGATCACTTAAAGTTGGAATATAAAGGGCTTATGAGTTCCTGTGATTATTGGACCAGTGGTTGTGATCACCTAGTATTTGAAATGAAAGGCCCTGCGGGACCATTGAGACTGAATGCCCATGGTTACGATCATGAGACGGGAGTACCCCTTGCGAGGCGGGAAACCATTATGAATTATTGAACGTGGTTGTGATCAAGAGAAAGCACCTTGCGAGGTTGCTAGAGGGAGTACCCCTTATAAGGTGGGAAACCAATAAGAATAAATGAATGAATGATTTTGGTGGTTGCGATCACCTGATGGAATGAAATCAGAACCGTGCATATGCATCCTTAAACACCAGCATGTGCATTAGCCATAGAAGCATGACATAGTGTGATATCCTGTTGAGGAGATTGTGTGAGGAGTATATGGGGCTCCCTTTGATTACTAACTGTAATTATGACATCAGTTGGTGTGACTTGTGAATTTTGATGGATATATGTGTTTAAGGAATTTGATGAATGATTGATTTTGTGTTGATTGAACTCCCTTTTTAGGAAAAGATGTTTATCTTGCATTTATATATATATATATATATATTATCAAAATTGTTAGATTTTCATCATTGAGAAATTATACTCACTCTCCATGTGGTATATCTTTTAGCCCTTGTGTTGTAGGATTGCCCGTGGAGCACTTATGCGGAAGAATGGTGTGAAGGAAGTCTACTTTGGGGTAAAGAATGCCTTGGCCGATATTCCTTTTGTAAAACAATAGATATATGTATATGCTCATTTTATTTCGTGAATATTAGTATGTATTCTTTTAAAGGTCACTTGTGAAAATTGGATCTTATATGTTTTGAAAGACTAATTTTTGGGTAGTGACCTTAATATTGTTTGATGTTGATAAGATATATTTATTTAGCTTACCATATTGAGGAATGAATATTAATTATGAAGTTTCTTGGCCAATTGATGGCAATAGTATGCATGATGTTTGAATGATTGATTAATTTGTGAAGGTTGCATTTGGAGTTCATGCATAATTGAGGAATCATTTGGGTCAAAATGAGTTTTACAAGTTTTGGATAGTGTGTAGTGGTTTCAATAGCTTAAATACATGATTTGCGACTTATAGAAACTAGAACGGGTCAATTCCATTAAGAATAGACCCCTAAGTTACTCAAAAAGGCTCAGGAATGGACTAAACGCATTTATTTGTATAAGTTTCTCATTTTTTAGAATTTTTGAGTGAGACCGGTGGCCACACGTCACAAATAATATATTTTAGCTTGTGTCAAATTTTAATGGCCATTGGATTTGATTTGAACGAGTTAGGATGATTAGAAGATGGAATCTGGTTGATTTTCTACATAAAATACAGCAGGGGATAGTTTTGAATCGATTCAACTATGCCCATGAATTGATTCACTAAGTTCTAGAATTACTATTAATTTTGGCAGTAGGCTTTGAATCGATTCACCCCATACCCATGAATCGATTCATTTCTTTCTATTTTTACTGTTCCTGGCATCCCAAATTCGTGTGAATCGATTCACCAATTGGAGGGAATCGATTCATCCCTCTGAGTCATATAATCTTGTACATTAAAACGCATGAATCGATTCAATTGTGGGGGAATCGATTCATTCATTAAAAATTAGAATTTTGGCACAACAGAATCGTATGAATCGATTCACTCAAATGGAGGAATCGATTCATGGTATTGTATTGATTCATGGGAAATTGCATAGTTTTGAATGATGTTGGACTTCAAATGAATCTTTTACCCTTCCATATTTACTTCATACACTTCTTTGATGTAAATTCATATCCTTACAAGGATTCTTACTAACTTTACCTAATTAATCAATTGTATTGCATTTATGAACACTGTACCACTTATGATTTTTTCTTCTGCTATCTTTAATTGAGAACTTATTTAAGAGTCATCCTCGTTTCGCCTTCTTATATCTTCATATATGAGACAGGTTCTCATAGATCCAGGGTGTCGAATTGAAAGCTTTACCACTCATTTCTTCATTAAATAATGATTTTAAATCGTGAAAAATTTCCTCGTACTTTTTGGCGTCTCATTTAGCGTTTAGGGTTTGTGGTTTAGGGTTTGGGATTTAGGGTTTAGGGTTTAAGGTTTATGGTTTAAGGTTTAGGTGTTAAAGTTTTGGGTTTAAGGTTTAGGGTTTAGGGTTTAGGGTTTAGGGTTTGGGGTTTACGATTTACGGTTTAGGGTTAGGGGTTAGGGTTTAGGGCTTAGGGTTTAGGGTTAGGGGTTAGGGTTTAGGGTTTAGGGTTTAGAGTTTGTGATTTAGGGTTAAGGATTTTAGGTTTAGTGTTTAGGGTTTAGAATTGGGATTTAGGGTTTAGGGTTTAGGGTTTAGGGCTTAGAATTGGGATTTAGGGTTTAGGGTTTAGGGTGTGGGGTTTAGGGGTTAGGGGTTATGGTTTAGGGGTTAGGGTTTATGGTTTAGGGTTTAGGGTTTAGGGTTTAGGGTTTAGGGGTTATGGTTTAAGGTTTAGGGTTTAGGGTTTATGGGTTAGGGTTTGTGGTTTAGGGTTTAGGGTTTATGGGTTAGGGTTTGTGGTTTAGTGTTTAGGGTTTAGGATTTAGGGTTTAGGGGTTATGGTTTAGGGTTTAGGGTTTGGGATTTAGGTTTTATGGTTTACGGTTTAGGGTTTAGGTAATAGGGTTTGGGGTTTGGGGTTTTGATAAGTCTTGAAAAGACTTAATTTTTCTACCTTTTATTTGACTTAATTCATCATATAGTGATTAGTTTAGCCTTATTATTTAATTAATTGCTAATAATTTATAATTTATTTAATTATTTTAAAAGTGTTTTATTTATGTAAGAAAATGGTTAAAAACATTAATTAATTAAGAGTTTATGATTATTTGTAATTCCATTAAGCAGCCAGCATACAAACGCTGGGCAAAGTAGTTGTTTATTGGTGCAGGAAAAGAATTGCTCAAGCTGAAAGGAAAAAGCCGAGTGAGATTTGGAAAATCCGAGTGATATTTCACAAATCCGACTGAAAAGAGTCCAAGAGCCCAAACTGACCGAGACTTCAAAGAGGCCGACTGAAAAGACTTCTCAAAAGGTTGACTGGAAGGAATTAATCAAAATCCGACTTAAAAGATTTCTAAAAGATATCGACTCCAAAATAGAACACGGAACCGATTGAAATAAAAAGAAGAACCCGAGCATCAATTTCATAGAGCTGATTGAATAATCAATTTGCTCTAGCGAGAGTAAAATTCGCTCAAGTGAGGGTCAAAGTTCGCTCAAGCAAGCAAGCTTACGCTCAAGCGTGACCTCAAAACATGATTCCCTCGCCCAAGCTTATCCATAACGCTTAAGCGAGAAGGCAATACTGTAGTACATATCTCAAGTTCGCCCAAGCGAGAACCCAGTTCGCTCAAGCGAAAAGGCTGATATTTAAAATAGTGATTGTTCCCTCCAAAATCCGCTCGACACCGATGTTGTTTCCTGCTACCTTCTCTTCTACTTCTGCACCTTAGTAATGAAGTAGTGAGCTGTTATTAGTTGGTGCTGTGCTGTGATTAGCTAAGGATGAGCTGTAACTTGTTAAGATCTGAGCTGTAATTAGTTAATTATTCTGTAAATTATGTAGTTAGTTAGTTTAGTCGTTAACTTAAGTTTTCTAAGTTATTAGTTAAGTTAGTTAGTTAGGTAGATGCCTATATATATGTTTGTACATATGCTATAAAAAAAGAGAGACAGATTCACATAAAATACATAGAACACAATTCATTCAAAACTTCAAACATCTCACTACTTCATTTTCTCTCTCTAAATCCTCTCCTCCATGACGTTCCACAATCCTTCGATGGAACCGAAGTCAATGGAGTTCTAAATCCCTAAGGTTGGGATTGTGAAGGTTAGCAATGGAGTCTTGAAGCTATGAGCGAGGAAATCAACTTCTAGATCCTGAGGCGAACAAGCTAAGGAGTGGATCTGAATTGCTGGATTGACAAATCCAGAACTGATGAAGAACTTCACCAGTGAGGAATCATGGTTGAAGCTTAGGTAACTTCCAGCTTTCTAACTAGTTTGGGCCTAATCAATTTAGGTGAATAGTTAGAGTTCAACCTCCAATTTCGCATTAGATTCTTAGGTTAATTGAGCACTTAAGGAATTAAGGTTCGATGCTTAAGGATTAGTGTTTTTCACCTAAGGAATTAGGGAATAACCACAAGCGGATTGTCCTCTGGATTATGAAGTTTTGATGATACTTCAATTGCATGTTTCTTGAGGAAATTGTGAACTGAAGCAATCCTGACCTCTTTTCTTTTAATCACCTTTCACATTTCATTTTAACTCTGTTTCTGGAAATACAAAAATAACTATAAAACATTAAAACAATCAAAAATTGAATGAACTTTCTGCGTCTTGTGTTGGTTCAGCTTGTACTAGTCTGAGATTGAGGTATTTACCGTAATCCCTATGAGACGATCAATATATTACAATTTAACGACTGGTGCGCTTGCCAAGATATAAATCTGAGAGTCATAATTTTTAAACAAAGATTTTCACACCAATTTGATGACTTAGGATTTTAGCATCAGGTTTAAGGTTTAGTGTTTAGGGCTTAGGGTTTGGGGTGGGGTTTAGGGTTTAGGGTTTAATGGTTGGGGTTTAGTGTTTAGGGTTTATAGTTTAGGGTTTAGGGTTTAGAATTGGGATTTAGGGTTTACGGTTTAGGGTTTAGGGTTTAGGAGTTAGGGGTTAGGGTTTGGGGTTTGTGGTTTGAGGCTTAGGGTTTAGGGTTTAGGGTTTGGGGTTTATGGTTTTGGGTTTAGGGTTTAAGGTATCGGGTTTAGAGTTTATGGTTTAGTGTTTAGTGTTTAGGGTTTAGTTTTAGGGTTTAGGGGTTAGGGTTTGTGGTTTAGGGTTTAGAGTTTAGGGTTAAGGGTTTGTGGTTTGAGGTTTAGGGTTTATGGTTGGGGGTTTAGGGTTTAGGGTTTATGGTTTTAGGTTTGGGGTTAAGGGTTTATGGTTTAGGGTTTAGGTGTTAGCATTTGGGGTTTGGGGTTTTGTGTTTAAGGTTTATGGTTAGGGTTAGGGTTTAGGGTTTAGGCTTTAGGGTTTGGAGCATATGGTTTATGGTTTAGGGTTTATGGTTTAGGGTATGGGATTTAGGGTTTAGGGTTTAGTTATTAGGGGTTAGGGTTTTAGGGTTCGGGTTTAGTGTTTAGGGTTTAGGGTTTGGGGTTTAGGGTTTAGGGTTTAGTGTTTAAGGGTTAGGGTTTAGGGTTTGTGGTTTAGGGTTTAGGGTTTAGAATTGGGATTAGGGTTTAAGGTTTATGGTTTAGGGTTTAGGAGTTAGGGGTTAGTGTTTAGGGTTTGGGTTTGAGGTTTAGGGTTTGTGGTTTGAGGTTTAGGGTTTGGGATTTGGGGTTTAGGGTTTATGGTTTATGGTTTTAGGTTTAGGGTTTAGGGTTTGTGGGTTTGGGTTTAGAGATTAGGGTTTAGGGTTTGTGGTTTAAGGTTTAGGGTTTTGGGTTTAGGGTTAGGGTTTAGGGTTTAGGGTTATAGGTTATGGTTTAGGGTTAAGGTTTTGTGGTTTAAGGTTTAAGGTTTAGGGCTTGGGTTTTGGGGTTTGGGGTTTAGTGTTTAGGGTTAAGAATTGGGATTTAGGGTTTTGAATTGCAATTTAGGGTTTAGGGTTTAGGGTGTGTGATTTAGGGTTTAGGGGTTAGGTTTTAAGGGTTATGGTTTGTGGTTTAGGGTTTAGGGTTTAGGGTTTAGGGGTTATGGTTTTAGGTTTTGGGTTTGTGGGTTAGGGTTTATGGTTTAGGGTTTAGGGGTTAGGGTTTGTTGTTTAGGGTTTTGGGTTTAGGGTTTAGGGTTTGAGGTATAGGTTTAGTGTTTATTGTTTAGGGTTTGGGATTTAGGTTTTAGGGTTTACAGTTTAGGGTTTATGTATTAGAGTTTAGGGTTTAGGGTTTAAGGTTTAGTTTTTAGGGTTTAGGGTTAGGGATAGGGCTTAGGGTTTAGGGTCTAATGGTTGGGGTTTAGGGTTTAGGGTTTTGAATTACGATTTAGGGTTTAGGGTTTAGGGTGTGTGATTTAGGGTTTAGGGGTTAGGGTTTAGGGGTTAGGGTTTGTGGTTTAGGGTTTAGGGTTTAGGGTTTAGGGGTTATGGTTTTAGGTTTTTGGTTTGTAGGTTAGGGTTTATGGTTTAGGGTTTAGGGGTTAGGGTTTGTGGTTTAGGGTTTAGGGTTTAGGGGTTAGGGGTTATGGTTTTAGGTTTTCAGTTTGTAGGTTAGGGTTTATGGTTTAGGGTTTAGGGGTTAGGGTTTGTGGTTTAGGGTTTAGGGTTTAGGGTTTGAGGTATAGTGTTTAGGGTTTATTGTTTAGGGTTTGGGATTTAGGTTTTAGGGTTTATAGTTTAGGGTTTAGGTATTAGAGTTTGGGGTTTAGGGTTTATGGTTTAGTGTTTAGGGTTTAGGATTTGGGATAGGGTTTAGGGTTTAGGGTCTAATGGATGGGGTTTAGGGTTTAGGGTTTAGGAGTTAGTGGTTAGGGTTTGTGGTTTGGGGTTTAGGGTTTAAGGTTTGTGGTTTTAGGTTTAGGGTTTAGGGTTTGGGGTTTAGGGTTTGGGGTTTAGGGTTTAGGGTTTGTGGTTTGGGGTTTGGGGTTTGTGTTTGGGGTATGGGGTTTATGGTTTATGGTTTCGTGTTTAGGCTTTAGGGTTTGTGGTTTAGGCTTTAGGCTTTAGGGTTTAGGGTTTCTAGTTTAGGGTTTAGGTATTAGGGTTTGGGTTTTAGGGTTTTAGGTTTAGGGTTTATGGTTTAGGGTTTGGGGTTTAGGGTTAGGTTTTAGGGTTTAGGGTTTGTGGTTTAAGGTTTAGGGTTTAGGGTTTAGGGTGTAGGGTTTAGGGTTTGGGGTTTGGGTTTAGGGTTTAGAGTTTATGATTTAGGGTTTGGGATTTAGGGTTTAGTGTTTAGGGTTGAGAATTGGGATTTAGGGTTTAGGGTTAGGGTTTTGAATTACGATTTACGGTTTAAGGTTTAGGTTGTGCGATTTAGGGTTTAGGGGTTAGGTTTAATGGTTTAGGGTTTTGGGTTTAGGGTTTAGGATTTAGGGGTTAGGGTTTTAGGTTTTAGGTTTATGGGTTAGGGTTTAGGGTTTAGGGTTTAGGTATTAGGGGTTGGGGTTTCAGTGTTCGGGTTTAGTGTTTAGGGTTTAGGGTTTGGGGTTTAGGTTTGGGGTTTAGGGTTTAAGGGTTAGGGTTTAGGGTTTAGGGTTTAGAATTGGGATTAAGGTTTAAGGTTTATGGTTTAGGGTTTAGGAGTTAGGGGTTAGTGTTTAGGGTTTGGGTTTGAGGTTTAGGGTTTGTGGTTTGAGGTTTAGGGTTTGGGATTTGGGGTTTAGGGTTTAGGGTTTATGGTTTATGGTTTTGGGTTTAGGGTTTAGAGTTTGTGGTTTTGGGTTTAGAGATTAGGGTTTAGGGTTTGCGGTTTAAGGTTTAGGGTTTTGGGTTTAGGGTTTAGGGTTATAGGTTATGGTTTAGGGTTAAGGTTTTGTGGTTTAAGGTTTAAGGTTTAGGGTTTGGGTTTTGGGGTTTGGGGTTTAGTGTTTAGGGTTGAGAATTGGGATTTAGGGTTTTGAATTACGATTTAGGGTTTAGGGTTTAGGGTGTGTGATTTAGGGCTTATGGGTTAGGTTTTAGGGGTTAGGGTTTGTGGTTTAGGGTTTAGGGTTTAGGTTTTAGGGTTTAGGGGTTATGGTTTTAGGTTTTTGGTTTATGGGTTAGGGTTTACAGTTTAGGGTTTAGGGGTTAGGGTTTGTGGTTTAGGGTGTAGGGTTTAGGGTTTGAGGTATAGTGTTTAGGGTTTATTGTTTAGGGTTTGGGATTTAGGTTTTATGGTTTACAGTTTAGGGTTTAGGTATTAGAGTTTGGGGTTTAGGGTTTAAGATTTAGTGTTTAGGGTTTAGGGTTTGGGATAGGGTGTAGGGTTTGGGGTCTAATGGTTGGGGTTTAGGGTTTAGGGTTTAGAGAATAAATTAAGAAAATGAATATTGAATAATTGAATGTAAACTATTTAATATCCTAAAATATTAGAAATAATTTAATTGAGATTTACAGAGACTGTTAGTGATTTATTGAGATCGGATAAGCAGGAAACTAACCTGGATAAAATATGGGTGTCGGACCAAGTATCTCTGATTGAGATGCCGTTGGTCAGGGCTGTAGATAATATTACTGGGAGTCTGGATGTGTATTTGGAATAATTTTTAGAATAAGTATTAAGCCCGAATGGAGAGCCTATTTGTTTAAAAATGGAAGAGTTTAATGAAGATTAAAAATTTTAAAAAATAAAACCTCACTTTTTCACTCTCATTTTCGTTCAAGTGCTGAACCATTTTGGCAAAACACTCCTTTCTTCTTCTACTTTTATCTTCTTCATCTCCTTTCCCTCTCTAACCCTAAGCCAAGGTACTACCCTTCATTCTCCCTCTTATTTTTGTTTCGTAAAGGCTTGGAGAAGGCTTGGAGCTTGAAGTTCTTCTCCCTTCTTCTCCTTAATTTTTTGTGGCCCTTTCCTCTTTTGAGAACTTCTCTATTTCTTCACTTGAGGTAAGGTTTTAGCCATTTTTCAAGAATATGAACCTTTAGTTATGTGTCCTCAATGTTAAGAGAGCATTTAATGCATGTGGGTCATTAGGAGAAGCTTTAAATGTGGAAACCCTAAGGTGGGTGTCATAAATACAAGCTTTAAATGGTATTAAAGAGGTAGATGCATTTATGGTTTGAAGGAGATGAGAATGTATGATTATTTTGAATGTTGATGGGCTTTGGTGAAACCCTAACATTACAAATTAGGGGAAATATGATGTATGGGTAGATGGGTATTAATTAATGATAAGAATGTCATTAATGTTGGAGTATAATCATAAATGATGATTGGTGATGGTAGTTGGAAACCATAAATGAAAACCCACTTGGAATGAGTTAAATGTAAGGTTGGTAAGTGGAGTAACCTAACTAATTAGGTTATTGCCTTGATGATAATGAATAGTGATTTGAGGGAAGGAATTCCCGAAGCCTAATTAGGCAAATGAATAAAGCTTATAAATAAATTACCACATGATGAAGAGTCATGTCCATATAATGTATCTATTAAGAATGATGCTTGAATGGATGATTGATGTGGCCTTATAATTGATTGGTGTAGGACTTGATAACGATTGTGAGGCAGGAACATTGAACCCGAAAGTCTACTTCTCTTGAGGTAGGAGAAGGGTGTATTTTCTAAATGCATGAGATCTAGTATATTGATAATGTATGTATTGATGTAATATAGTATATTTTCTTGAATAGGTGTAGTAACATGTGTGTATAATGTAAAATTGAGTAAGGTTCTTGTAATGGTTGATTGTGGATTAAAACCTTGATGAGGTTGTGAGTGGTATAATGTGTGATGACATGTTGTGGATTCCATGTGTGGTTGGATGAATACTTGATATCCTTAGCCATAATGATTCTTGAATACTATGACCAGAATGTATATCTATGTTTGATTATATGGAATTGACATTGTAATTGAGTATGAGTTTACCCTAGATGTGAGGGTGAGATAATCCATATAAGGTTGAGGCATGCATGAGCATTTTTGCATACATAGCATGGCATGATATTATCATGATGTTGATAAGTGGTTGCGATCACTTAAAGTTGGAATATAAAGGGCTTGTGAGTTCCTGTGATTATTGGACCAGTGGTTGTGATCACCTAGTATTTGAAATGAAAGGCCCTGCGGGACCATTGAGACTGAATGCCCATGGTTGCGATCATGAGGCGGGAGTACCCCTTGCGAGGCGGGAAACCATTATGAATTATTAAACGTGGTTGTGATCACGAGAAAGCACCTTGCGAGGTTGCTAGAGGGAGTACCCCTTATAAGGTGGGAAACCAATAAGAATAAATGAATGAGTGATTTTGGTGGTTGCGATCACCTGATGGAATGAAATCAGATCCGTGTATATGCATCCTTAAACACCAGCATGTGCATTAGCCATAGAAGCATGACATAGTGTGATATCCTGTTGAGGAGATTGTGTGAGGAGTATATGGGGCTCCCTTTGATTACTAACTGTAATTATGACATCAGTTGGTGTGACTTGTGAATTTTGATGGATATATGTGTTTAAGGAATTTGATGAATGATTGATTTTGTGTTGATTGAACTCCCTTTTTAGGAAAAGATGTTTATCTTGCATTTATATATATATATATTATCAAAATTGTTAGATTTTCATAATTGAGAAATTATACTCACTCTCCATATGGTATATCTTTTAGCCCTTGTGTTGTAGGATTGCCCGTGGAGCACTTATGCGGAAGAATGGTGTGAAGGAAGTCTACTTTGGGGTAAAGAATGCCTTGGCCGATATTCCTTTTGTAAAACAATAGATATATGTATATGCTCATTTTATTTCGTGAATATTAGTATGTATTCTTTTAAAGGTCACTTGTGAAAATTGGATCTTATATGTTTTGAAAGACCAATTTTTGGGTAGTGACCTTAATATTGTTTGATGTTGATAAGATATATTTATTTAGCTTACCATATTGAGGAATGAATATTAATTATGAAGTTTCTTGGCCAATTGATGGCAATAGTGTGCATGATGTTTGAATGATTGATTAATTTGTGAAGGTTGCATATGGAGTTCATGCATAATTGAGGAATCATTTGGGTCAAAATGAGTTTTACAAGTTTTGGATAGTGTGTAGTGGTTTCAATAGCTTAAATACATGATTTGTGACTTATAGAAACTAGAACGGGTCAATTCCATTAAGAATAGACCCCTAAGTTACTCAAAAAGGCTCAGGAATGGACTAAACACATTTATTTGTATAAGTTTCTCATTTTTGAGAATTTTTGAGTGAGACTGGTGGCCACACGTCACAAATAATATATTTTAGCTTATGTCAAATTTTAATGGCCATTGGATTTGATTTGAACGAGTTAGGATGATTAGAAGATGGAATCTGGTTGATTTTCTGCATAAAATACAGCAGGGGATAGTTTTGAATCGATTCAACTATGCCCATGAATTGATTCACTAAGTTCTAGAATTACTATTAATTTTGGCAGTAGGCTTTGAATCGATTCACCCCATACCCATGAATCGATTCATTTCTTTCTGTTTTTACTGTTCCTGGCATCCCAAATTCGTGTGAATCGATTCACCAATTGGAGGGAATCGATTCATCCCTCTGAGTCATATAATCTTGTACATTAAAACGCATGAATCAATTCAATTGTGGGGGAATCGATTCATTCATTAAAAATTAGAATTTTGGCACAACAGAATCGTATGAATCGATTCACTCAAATGGAGGAATCGATTCATGGTATTGTATTGATTCATGGGAAATTGCATAGTTTTGAATGATGTTGGACTTCAAATGAATCTTTTACCCTTCCATATTTACTTCATACACTTCTTTGATGTAAATTCATATCCTTACAAGGATTCTTACTAACTTTACCTAATTAATCAATTGCATTGCATTTATGAACACTGTACCACTTATGATTTTTTCTTCTGCTATCTTTAATTGAGAACTTATTTAAGAGTCATCCTCGTTTCGCCTTCTTATATCTTCATATATGAGACAGGTTCTCATAGATCCAGGGTGTCGAATTGAAAGCTTCACCACTCATTTCTTCATTAAATAATGATTTTAAATCGTGAAAAATTTCCTCGTACTTTTTGGCGTCTCATTTAGCGTTTAGGGTTTGTGGTTTAGGGTTTGGGATTTAGGGTTTAGGGTTTAAGGTTTATGGTTTAGGGTTTAGGTGTTAAAGTTTTGGGTTTAAGGTTTAGGGTTTAGGGTTTAGGGTTTAGGGTTTGGGGTTTACGATTAACGGTTTAGGGTTAGGGGTTAGGGTTTAGGGCTTAGGGTTTAGGGTTAGGGGTTAGGGTTTAGGGTTTAGGGTTTAGAGTTTGTGATTTATGGTTAAGGATTTTAGGTTTAGTGTTTAGGGTTTAGAATTGGGATTTAGGGTTTAGGGTTTAGGGCTTAGAATTGGGATTTAGGGTTTAGGGTTTAGGGTGTGGGGTTTAGGGGTTAGGGGTTATGGTTTAGGGGTTAGGGTTTATGGTTTAGGGTTTAGGGTTTAGGGTTTAGGGGTTATGGTTTAAGGTTTAGGGTTTAGGGTTTATCGGTTAGGGTTTGTGGTTTAGGGTTTAGGGTTTATAGGTAGGGTTTGTGGTTTAGGGTTTATGGTTTAGGATTTAGGGTTTAGGGGTTATGGTTTAGGGTTTAGGGTTTGGGATTTAGGTTTTATGGTTTACGGTTTAGGGTTTAGGTAATAGGGTTTGGGGTTTGGGGTTTTGATAAGTCTTGAAAAGACTTAATTATTCTGCCTTTTATTTGACTTAATTCATCATATAGTGATTAGTTTAGCCTTATTATTTAATTAATTGCTAATAATTTATAATTTATTTAATTATTTCAAAAGTGTTTTATTTATGTAAGAAAATGGTTAAAAACATTAATTAATTAAGAGTTTATGATTATTTGTAATTCCATTAAGCAGCCAGCATACAAACGCTGGGCAAATTAGTTGTTTATTGGTGCAGGAAAAGAATTGCTCAAGCTAAAAGGAAAAAGCCGAGCGAGATTTGGAAAATCTGAGTGATATTTCACAAATCCGACTGAAAAGTGTCCAAAAGCCAAACTGACCGAGACTTCAAAGAGGCCGACTGAAAAGACTTCTCAAAAGGTTGACTGGAAGGAATTAATCAAAATCTGACTTAAAAGATTTCTAAAAGATACCGACTCCAAAATAGAACAGGGAACCGATTGAAATAAAAAGAAGAACCCGAGCATCAATTTCATAGAGCTGATTGAATAATAAATTCGATCTAACGAGAGTAAAATTCGCTCAAGCGAGGGTCAAAGTTCGCTCAAGCAAGCAAGCTTACGCTCAAGCGTGACCTCAAAACATGATTCCCTCGCCCAAGCTTATCCATAACGCTTAAGCGAGAAGGCAATACTGTAGTACATATCTCAAGTTCGCCCAAACGAGAACCCAGTTCGCTCAAGCGAAAAGGCTGATATTTAAAACAGTGATTGTTCCCTCCAGAATCCGCTCGACACCGATGTTGTTTCCTGCTGCCTTCTCTCCTACTTCTGCACCTTAGTAATGAAGTAGTGAGCTGTTATTAGTTGGTGTTGTGCTGTGATTAGCTAAGGATGAGCTGTAACTTGTTAAGATCCGAGCTGTAATTAGTTAATTATTCTGTAAATTATGTAGTTAGTTAGTTTAGTCGTTAACTTAAGTTTTCTAAGTTATTAGTTAAGTTAGTTAGTTAGGTAGATGCCTATATATATGTTTGTACATATTCTATAAAAAAAGAGAGACAGATTCACATAGAATACATAGAACACAATTTATTCAAAACTTTAAACATCTCACTACTTCATTTTCTCTCTCTAAATCCTCTCCTCCATGACGTTCCATAATCCTTCGATGGAACCGAAGTCAATGGAGTTCTAAATCCCTAAGGTTGGGATTGTGAAGGTTAGCAATGGAGTCTTGAAGCTGTGAGCGAGGAAATCAACTTCTAGATCCTGAGGCGAACAAGCTGAGGAGTGGATCTGAATTGCTGGATTGACAAATCCAGAACTGATGAAGAACTTCACCAGTGAGGAATCATGGTTGAAGCTTAGGTAACTTCCAGCTTTCTAACTAGTTCAGGCCTAATCAATTTAGGTGAATAGTTAGAGTTCAACCTCTAATTTCGCATTAGATTCTTAGGTTAATTGAGCACTTAAGGAATTAAGGTTCGATGCTTAAGGATTAGTGTTTTTCACCTAAGGAATTAGGGAATAACCACAAGCGGATTGTCCTCTGGATTATGAAGTTTGATGATACTTCAATTGCATGTTTCTTGAGGAAATTGTGAACTGAAGCAATCCTGACCTCTTTTCTTTTAATCACCTTTCATATTTCATTTTAACTCTGTTTCTGGAAATACAAAAACAACTATAAAACATTAAAACAATCAAAAACCGAATGAACTTTCTGCGTCTTGTGTTGGTTCAGCTTGTACTAGTCTGAGATTTAGGTATTTACCGTAATCCCTATGAGACGATCAATATATTACAATTTAACGACTGGTGCGCTTGCCAAGATATAAATCTGAGAGTCACAATTTTTAAATAAAGATTTTCACACCAATTTGATGACTTAGGATTTTAGCATCAGGTTTAAGGTTTAGTGTTTAGCGCTTAGGGTTTGGGGTGGGGTTTAGGGTTTAGGGTTTAATGGTTGGGGTTTAGTGTTTAGGGTTTATAGTTTAGGGTTTAGGGTTTAGAATTGGGATTTAGGGTTTATGGTTTAGGGTTTAGGGTTTAGGAGTTAGGGGTTAGGGTTTGGGGTTTGTGGTTTGAGGCTTAGGGTTTAGGGTTTAGGGTTTGGGGTTTATGGTTTTGGGTTTAGGGTTTAGGGTATCGGGTTTAGAGTTTATGGTTTAGTGTTTAGTGTTTAGGGTTTAGTTTTAGGGTTTAGGGGTTAGGGTTTGTGGTTTAGGGTTTAGAGTTTAGGGTTAAGGGTTTATGGTTTGAGGTTTAGGGTTTATGGTTGGGGGTTTAGGGTTTAGGGTTGATGGTTTTAGGTTTGGGGTTAAGGGTTTATGGTTTAGGGTTTAGGTGTTAGCATTTGGGGTTTGGGGTTTTGTGTTTAAGGTTTATGGTTAGGGTTAGGGTTTAGGATTCAGGCTTTAGGGTTTGGAGCATATGGTTTATGGTTTAGGGTTTATGGTTTAGGGTATGGGATTTAGGGTTTAGGGTTTAGGTATTAGGGGTTAGGGTTTCAGGGTTTGGGTTTAGTGTTTAGGGTTTAGGGTTTGGGGTTTAGGGTTTAGGGTTTAGGGTTTAGGGTTTAAGGGTTAGGGTTTAGGGTTTGTGGTTTAGGGTTTAGGGTTTAGAATTGGGATTAGGGTTTAAGGTTATGGTTTAGGGTTTAGGAGTTAGGGGTTAGTGTTTAGGGTTTGGGTTTGAGGTTTAGGGTTTGTGGTTTGAGGTTTAGGGTTTGGGATTTGGGGTTTAGGGTTTATGGTTTATGGTTTATGGTTTTGGGTTTAGGGTTTAGGGTTTGTGGTTTTGGGTTTAGAGATTAGGGTTTAGGGTTTGTGGTTTAAGGTTTAGGGTTTTGGGTTTAGGGTGAGGGTTTAGGGTTTAGGGTTATAGGTTATGGTTTAGGGTTAAGGTTTTGTGGTTTAAGGTTTAAGGTTTAGGGCTTGGGTTTTGGGGTTTGGGGTTTAGTGTTTAGGGTTGAGAATTGGGTTTAGGGTTTAAGGTTTAGGGTTTTGAGTTGTGATTTAGGGTTTAAGGTTTAGGGTGTGTGATTTAGGGTTTAGGGGTTAGGTTTTAGGGGTTAGGGTTTGTTGTTTAGGGTTTTGGGTTTAGGGTTTAGGGTTTGAGGTATAAGGTTTAGCTTTTATTGTTTAGGGTTTGGGATTTAGGTTTTAGGGTTTACAGTTTAGGGTTTAGGTATTATAGTTTGGAGTTTAGGGTTTAAGGTTTAGTGTTTAGGGTTTAGGATTTGGGATAGGGTTTAGGGTTTAGGGTCTAATGGTTGGGGTTTAGGGTTTAAGGTTTAGAATTAAGGCTTTAGGGTTTAGGGTCTAGGGTTTAGGAGTTAGCGGTTAGGGTTTAAGGTTTAGGGTTTAAGGTTTGTGGTTTTAGGTTTAGGGTTTAGGGTTTAGGGTTTAGGGTTTGGGTTTAGGGTTAGGGTTTGGGGTTTGGGGTTTGGGGTTCATGTTTGGGGTATGGGGTTTATGGTTTATGGTTTCGGGTTTAGGCTTTAGGGTTTGTGGTTTAGGCTTTAGTGTTTAGGGTTTAGGGTTTCTAGTTTAAGGTTTAGGTATTAGGGTTTGGGTTTTGGGGTTTTAGGTTTAGGGTTTGGGGTTTAGGGTTAGGGTTTAGGGTTGAGGGTTTAGGGTTTATGGTTTAAGGTTTAAGGTTTAGGGTTTAGGGTGTAGGGTGTAGGGTGTAAGGTTTAGGGTTTGGGGTTTGGGTTTAGGGTTTAGAGTTTATGGTTTAGGGTTTAGGGTTTAGGGTTTGGGGTTGAGAATTAGGATTTAGGGTTTAAGGTTTAGGGTTTTGAATTACGATTTACGGTTTAGGGTTTAGGTTGTGCGATTTAGGGTGTAGGGGTTAGGGTTTAGGGGTTAGGGTTTGTGGTTTAGGGTTTAGGGTTTAGGGTTTAGGTTTTGGGTTTGTGGGTTAGGGTTTAGGGTTTAGGATTTAGGGGTTAGGGTTAGTGGTTTAGGGTTTAGGGTTTAGGGTTTGAGGTATAGGGTTTAGGGTTTAGGGTTTAGGGTTTGGGATTTAGGTTTTAGGGTTTACAGTTTAGGGTTTAGGTATTAGAGTTTAGGGTTTAGGGTTTAAGGTTTAGTGTTTAGGGTTTAGGGTTTGGGATAGGGTTTAGGGTTTAGGTTCTAATGGTTGGGGTTTAGGGTTTAGGGTTTAGAATTTAGGGTTTAGGGTTTAGGGTTTAGGGTTTAGGGTTTAGGAGTTAGTGGTTAGGGTTTGGGGTTTGTGGTTTAGGGTTAAGGGTTTGTGGTTTGAGGTTAGGGTTTGGGGTTTGGGGTTTATGGTTTATGGCTTCGGGTTTAGGCTTTGGGGTTTAGGGTTTAAGGTTAAGGGTTTAGGGTTTAGGGTTTAGGGTTTAGGGTTTAGGGTTTAGGGTTTAGGGTTTGGAGTTTAGGGTTTAGTGTTTAGGGTTTATGGTTTAGGGTTTAGGTATTAGGGTTTAGGGTTTTGGGTTTTGGGTTTGGGTTTTAGGGTTTAGGTTTAGGGTTTAGGGTTTAGGGTTTACGATTTGTGTTTAAGGTTTAGGGTTTAGGGTTTGGTTGAGGGTATAGGGTTTTGGGTTTTGGGTTTAGGGTTTAGGGTTTAGAGTTTCTGATTTAGGGTTTGGGATTTAGGGTTTAGTGTTTAGGGTTAAGAATTGGGATTTATGGTTTAGAGTTTAGGGTTTTGAATTATGATTTAGGGTTTAGGGTTTAGGGTATGGGGTTTAGGGTTTAGGGTTTGTGGTTTAGGATTTTGTGTTTAGGGTTTAGGGTTTAGGGGTTATGGTTTAGGTTTTAGGGTTTGTGGGTTAGGGTTTCGGGTTTAGGGGTTAGGGTTTGTGGTGTGGGGTTTAAGGTTTATGGTTTGAGGTATAGGGTTTAGTGTTTGGGATTTAGGTTTTAGGGTTTACAATTTAGGGTTTAGCTATTAGAGTTTAGGGTTTAGGGTTTAAGGTTTAGTGTTTAAGGTTTGGGGCAGGGTTTAGGGTTTAGGGTCTATTGGTTGGGGTTTAGGGTTTAGGGTTTAGAATTTAGATTTAAGGTTTAGGCTTTAGGGTTTAGGGTCTAGGGTTTAGGGTTTGTAGTTTAGGGTTTTGGGTTTAGGGTTTAGGGTTTAGGGGTTAGGGTTTTAGGTTTTGGGTTTATGGGTTAGGGTTTAGGGTTTAGGATTTAGGGGTTAGGGTTTATGGTTTAGGGTTTAGGGTTTAGGGTTTCAGGTATAGGGATTAGGGGTTATGGTTTAGGGTTTGGGATTTAGGTTTTAGGGTTTACAGTTTAGGGTTTAGGTATTAGAGTTTGGGGTTTAGGGTTTAAGGTTTAGTGTTAAGGGTTTAGGGTTTGGGATAGGGTGTAGGGTTTAGGGTCTAATGGTTGGGGTTTAGGGTTTAGGGTTTAGAATTTAGATTTAGGGTTTAGGGTTTAGGAGTTAGTGGTTAGGGTTTGGGGTTTGGGGTTTGGGGTTTAGGGTTAAGGGTTTATGGTTTGAGGTTAGGGTTTGGGGTTTGGGGTTTGGGGTTTGGGGTTTATGGTTTATGGCTTCGGGTTTAGGGTTTGGGGTTTGGGGTTAAGGCTTTAGGGTTTAGGGTTTATGGTTTAGGGTTTAGGGTTTGGAGTTTAGGGTTTAGCGTTTAGGGTTTATGGTTTAGGGTTTAGGTATTAGGGTTTTGGGTTTTGGGTTTTGGGTTAGGGTTTAGGGTTAGGGTTTTAGGGTTTAGGTTTAGGGTTTAAGGTTTAGGGTTTAGGGTTTGTTGTTTAAGGTTTAGGGTTTAGGGTTTGGTTGAGGGTGTAGGGTTTAGGGTTTAGGGTTTGGGGTTTGGGTTTAGGGTTTAGAGTTTATGATTTAGGGCTTGGGATTTAGGGTTTAGTGTTTAGGGTTGAGAATTGGGATTTAGGATTTAGAGTTTAGGGTTTTGAATTGTGATTTAGGGTTTAGGGTTTAGGGTATGGGGTTTAGGGTTTAGGGTTTGTGGTTTAGGATTTCAGGTTTAGGGTTTAGGTTATGGTTTAGTGTTTAGGGTTTGTGGGTTAGGGTTTAGGGTTTAGGGGTTAGGGTTTGTGGTGTGGGGTTTAAGGTTTATGGTTTGAAGTATAGGGTTTAGTGTTTGGGATTTAGGTTTTAGGGTTTACAATTTAGGGTTTAGGTATTAGAGTTTGGGGTTTAGGGTTTAAGGTTTAATGTTTAAGGTTTGGGCAGGGTTTAGGGTTTGGGGTCTAATGGTTGGGGTTTAGGGTTTAGAATTCAGATTTAGGGTTTAGGGTTTAGGAGTTAGTGGTTAGGGTTTGTGGTTTGGGGTTTAGGGTTTAGGGTTTAGGAGTTAGTGGTTAGGGTTTGGGGTTTAGGGTTTAGGGTTTAAGGTTTATGGTTTGATGTTTATGGTTTAGGGTTTGGGGTTTAGGGTTTAGGGTTTAGGGTTTAGGGTTTAGGGTTTGGGGTTTGGGGTTTGGGGTTTAGATTTTTTGGTTTAGGGTTTAGGGTTTATGGTATGGGGTTTGGGGTTTGGGATTTTGGTTTTAGCGTTTAGGGTTTAGGGGTTAGGGGTTAGGGTTAGGGGTTTAGAGTGTCGTGACCGGGATCGCGGCGGATTGGCCGACCCTCAAAAACGTTTCTAAAAAAAATAAACAGGGAGTCGCCACCAATATTTTTTAGGATAAAATACCGGGAAAACCTTTAATCAAAGCATTGGTCAAAAAATGAGATTACAGATTCGGGAGTCTAATTACAGGTGAGGAAGGTATTAGCACCTCACAGCTGTCCATTATAAAAAAACGGTTACCTCAATTTGATAGCGCGCATTATAATTAGCCTAATAATTATTTTAACTTCTTCGTGAAAAGAAAAATGTACGGGACGACAGAATAAACAAAAATAAACAAAAATCAACACAGAATATTTATAAGAGATTAACAGGACGTCTCATCCAAATTAATCTCGCTTCACCATTTTTTAAAGAAAAATAAAAATAAGATTAACAGGACGTCTCGTCCAAATTAATCTTGCTCCACCCTTTTTTAAGAAATATAATAAAAATTACAATAATAATAATAATAACGACAATAATAATAATTACAACCTTTATGCTAGTCCAAATAGAAAGTATGAAACATTCATTTCTATTAATATTTATTAATTAACAGAAATTAATTAATAACATAGTCATCAAACAATAATTAATTTAACAGAAAATAAAATAAATACAAGTATTAAAAATGAGAGTGAGACCGGTGTGGTGAGAAAGGAGTTGGATGGTGTGTAAAAGAGAGGGACGGTTGAAGGAGGGGGACAGTGTTGATGAGGAACTTAGTGGGCAGGACAGTATGGTGTGTGAGGAAGGGACGGTGTTAAGGGGATTTAAGGGGCTGGACTGTAGTGATTTTTGAGGAGGAAGGGACGATGTTGAGGTTTAGAGGGCTGTATGGTTGGGAGAGGTGAAGAGGGGACGGTGTGGGAGTTTGTTGGTGAGTTCGGATGGGCGTTTGAAGGGAAGGACGGTTGAGTGTTTGAAGGAGGAAGGGAAAGGAAGAGTGAGCGTGGAGTGAGGGGAATGGGATAGTGAAAGGGAGCTGTGGGGTGTAGAGAGGGAGGAGACAGTGGTGAGGGGTAATGAGGAAGATGGAGTGAGGTGAGGGAGAGAGGGACGGTGTAAAGGGGGCTGTGAGGGAGACGGAGTGAGGTGAGGGAGAGGGGGACGGTGTAGAGGGGGCTGTGAGAGAGACGGAGTGAGGTGAGGGAAAGAGGGACGGTGTAGAGGGGCTGTAAGGGAGACAGATTGAGGTGAGGGAGAGAGGGACGGTGTAGAGGGACTGTGAGGGAGAAGGTGTGAGGATTGTGGGGACTGTGAGGAGAAAGGACGGTGTTTGGAGGGTGAAGACGGTGTTGGGAGAGAGGTGAGTGAGGATGGTGTGTGGAGGGACGGTGTTTTAGATGAAGGGGGGCTGTATGGGAGAGGAGAAGGACGGTTGAAAGGTGGGTGAGGGGACAAAAAAAAATTTGTTTCAGACTCTCTCAAGTGAATGCTTCCAGGATCCCTTCTTCTTCCTTCGTTTGCAGTATTTATAAAACATTTGAGGAGCATGTTGATTGCCTGAACAGACCCGAGACAGCCTGGCTGCCAGTTGGTGAGGATTTTTTATTATTTCCTCATTGTCTTGTTGCCAACCGCCCCACGAGATTGTCAAACAACTTGGATAGTGTGTTGGAAACAGCCTGGATCTTTGACAATTAAGGAGAATGGAGGCTGGTGGCAATTCTTTATCATTTTCCTCCTTGTCTTGTTGTGGGCCACCTCCCGTAATTCAAGGATCCACTTGGATAGTGGAAATCCAAGTCAGCACGGTGAAAATCCGAGAGAAAGTGATGGAAATCCAAGTGAGAATGGTAGAATTCCGAGTGAAAATGACTCGGATCAGCCTCTCAGTCAGTATTCATCCACATTGGGAGTCAATTCCGAGTGAATGAAGCATTTCCCATAGAAAGCCGAGTGAAAATACTCCTTCCCGAGTGAGAATTCTTCTGGGAGGAGCCCTCCTATGGAAGGCCGAGTAGAGGTTTTGCTCGGTGTGAGGCTGGTGTGAAACATTCAATCGGAACCGAGTAACAAGTGACTTGGAACCGACTGAAATGGTTGAATAATGACTTTGAATTTGGTGGAGATGACTCGTCACTCGGAAATGGGTAAAAGATGACTCGGGAACTGTTGAAAAATGTCACTCGGAATTGGCTTGATGAGGGATGACACGGAATTGGTAAAAAGTGAGTTAGAAATGATTGAAGACTGACCAAGAACTGACTGAAAAGTGTCAGTCAAAAACCGATCGAAGATTGACTCAGAACTGATTAAAAATGACTCAGAATTAGGTGAGAATGATGACTCGGAACTTGGTAAAAATTGACTCGGAGATGAGTAAAGGATGACTCGGAATCCGAGTGAGAATTGTGAGTCAGATTTGGGTGAAAATTGGTGATTCGGGTTTGGTGAAAATGAGCTCGGTGATGTTGGGGGGCTCGGGTAAGGTTTAAATATACTCTTCCACTTCGGGTGACAACCCCAATTCTAGCAATATTCATGACAGGGGATGATGGCGTAGGCTCAACTGCCTCAGAACTAGTAACAACCACATTAGTGCCATACTTCCACGGCACAGCTCGTGAATCCTTGTAAGGAAACGGGGTTGGCGTGTTTACCGTGATGACAGTTTTAGTAGGAGTCGAAACCACTGGTGCATTTTTGTTGTAAAATATGACTAGAGGCTTTGGGGCTCGAACTCGGCCTTGTTCTTGTATCATATTTATTCCATCTTCACGATGCCGATAAACTTCTATGACATGACTTTCCATAAGTCCTTGAAGGGTTTTTTGGAAGTCCTTTCGCTTTGCGGACTGGAAGTCATTGCACTCTACATCCCATGATCCTTCTATTAATCCCATCTTAAGCATATGGGAGTGAATTGTTTTCAATGGCATTTGGATGTCTTCAACTTTGGAAATACATTCCTTATCTTTTTCCACAGCGTTAACACCTGGCCTCCCATGGTTAGGTAGAGGATTGGTGGTCACATTCGGGCTTCCCTCTTTGAAGCTTATCCAATCTGCTCTGATTAAATCCCTTACCTTAAATTTAAGCGCCAGACAGTTCTCAGTGGAATGTCCTAGTGCACCGGCGTGGTAATCACGCCGAGCATTTGGATCATACCCTCTGGGATAAGGTGGTTGAAGCGGTTTTAGAGGGCAAGGTGCCACCAATGTGTTTTCAATAAGGTGGGGGAGAAGCTCGGTGTAGGTCATGGGAATTGGATCAAATTGCACCTGAGTGCGGTCATTATTCTGTCTCCTCAGGTTTGGATTCGGTGGGTTCATTTGTGGTTGTTGATACGGTGCTTGTGGTGGTACAGGTGGTCGCATAACTGGTGGTCGGAAATGTGGTGGGTTCGAATTTGGAATTGCAGCCACATATGGGTGTGGCGCATTATGGTAAGTTGACGGAAAGGTGACGGAAGTAGGTGGTCTGAGCTGGTTCCTTCTTTGGTTGTGAGAGACCAGGTTAGTCTCTCCCTCTCTTCTTTTACCTTCTCCAAGTGAAGGTTTTCTTGCTGCTCCAACCCCAGGTGGGCTACGAGTAATCTTCCCAGTTCTCAAGTCATTCTCTATTCTTTCTCCGATAGTGATGATGTCGGAGAAATGGGAGGAAATGCTTCCAATTATCTTGTCGTAGAAAGGTGACTGGAGTGTATCAATAAATGTAGAAATCACCTCCTTTTCTGATAGAGGTGGGTCGACTTGCGCTGCTACTTCTCGCCACCGTTGGGCATATTCTTTAAACGTCTCGTTATCTTTCTTGGTCATGTTTTGCAACTGTACTCTATCTGGCGCCATATCCAAATTATACTTGTACTATTGCATGAAAGCATCTGCCAGATCTTCCCAACAGCGTATACGAGATCGTTCAAGGTGGTTGTACCAGGTCAGAGGTGCTCCCGCCAAACTATCCTGGAAACAATGAATGAGCAGAGGGTCATTGGAAGCATGAGAGGCCATCTTCCGGCAGTACATGGTAAGATGGTTCTTTGGACAGGTTAGCCCCCGATATTTGTCAAACTCTGGCATTTTGAATTTGGGGGGAATGACAACATCAGGAATCAGACAGAGTTATGCAGCACTACCCATTCCAAACCGGTTCATTTTTTCCATTTCTTTTAGATGCCTTTCCAGGAACTCTAACCTTCCTTCCTGGGTAGCAGCAGCAGCACTTAGACCTGCAGCAACATGATGACTAGTACCCCTAACTGGTTGGTCGACATGTGCCGGGTTTGCATTAGGCATTGAGATGTGGGGTCTGGCTGTTGCTTGAGTAGCTTGTGGTTGCGTGGCTTGTGTATGGATTGGAATCGTTTGGGGATCCTGGACGGGTGGGACGTTTTGTTGAGCCGTATGAAGGATGGTTTCCTAATAATCAGGCTCTTCTTGAAGTGGTGGGAAATAGTCAGGTGGCAACCTATATGGGGGAAAGGGTATGGCATTACCTTCCTCATCTATATAGATGGTTTGCTGGGTGTCAGCAGGGCTTGATTTCCTAACGTGAATTGTTAGAGGGGGCGGAACAGGGTTTGAACTTGGCTCTCCAGTAGGACCCTGAGTGTGTTGGGGAGCGGATGGTCGTCGTCTGGCGTTTTCAACACCTGCTGAAGAATCCCCTTCTGTGACTCTCCTTTCAAGAAGCTTGGCCATTTCAGCCATTTGCTCTTTCAATTAATTGACTTTAGCTCTCAAGTTCTCATTTTCTTGTTCTATTTCAGCCATGAGTCTTGTATTAAGCCTAGTCGCGTAAGGATGTCTACCCGTTATGTCTGAGAAGTCAACAAGAAATTGTTAAAAGCAGTAAAAAGCAGTTAAAAGAAAAACAACAAATGGTATGTGAAGCGATCGCGGAACTCGGCCAGTATCCTTCGACTCTTTCAGTACTTCGTTCAAAAGTGATAAGTGGAAATTAACATGAGATAGTTATGGAAATAAGAGAAACCCTCTTTCTGAGTTGTAATAATACATTTCCGCTGCTAGTCTATTCTTTATGCAGAAAAAATAAATCAGCCATTCCTAGCTCGGGCAATCATGACCCTCATTTTACAAATCCTTTCTCTACAGTAATCAAGGAAAGTCACAATTTCTCTTGGGGTGTTAAAAGGATTAACCATTCCCTCAGCTTGCTTGAGTAGGAGTGAGAGGTCTTCCAAAGCTCCATTAGCCAAATATACCAAGTGGGCGAAGCGATTCATCCATGAATGAATATCTTTATTTTGCTGTGTTAGTTCATCTTTCAGAACACGGATAGCTTCACTACATTCTCGTTCAGCATTCATCGCACGCCATCGCTCGCCATTTATCTCATGCTGGCAAGCTTCTACCACCTCATCAAGCTGATGCTCTAATCGGCTAACTTGCAATTGCAGAAGCTCTTTTTGCACCAAGACATTTTGCTCGCGTTCTTTAGCTTTTGCCAACATGTCCCTTAGAAGCTGCTTATCAGTCAACATGGTATCTCTTTACTTGTTCTTCGCTTTCATTTGAGTATTAGCCGTTCGGAGGCATTGGCTTTGTTTCCTCAGGTAGTCCCTTTTGATTTTTCTCTTTTTTCCAATCTTCTTGATGGTTTGCTTGCTCTCTAAATTCTCCCTTTTCTAAAGGGCACATTCTTGTTGAGATATCAGCAAGTCTTTTTCTAACTCCTTGTTTTTGGCGGTTAGCTCTTTTATTTTGGCACTCATTGCCTCCTTTTCAAGGGTAGGAGAGGTAGCATGTGTGCTTGTCGGGAGATAGGAGGGATTTTTGAAAGGTAGCTTGACAATGGAAACTCTGTTTAAGACCCATTGGTAGTATTCTTCCTTCACGGCGTGGCTTCGAGTTCCCAGTTCTTTCCCTTGTCTGTGGACTTTCTTCCATGCATTTGCTACATCCCGAATGACAGATGTACAATCTCCCTCTGAGAAATAAACGATGAAAGAAGTAAGGGATTCTCCATCAGGTGACCCAAGTAAGGGATAGGCTAGCTGACGTTTGGCTATGACAGGGTTGTAATTAATACATCCCTGAGTGCCCATGAGAGGAACATTCGGGTAGTTTCCATAATGGTGAATTATGGTGTCAACCTTCAGCCATTGCGGATACCACCTTACTTTATCAGCTGTGAGCCCTACCAGGTGATTGGCCCATTCACGCCCATTCTTCGCTACTAACTGACATAATTTCAGATTTGAGACAGGACATTCAACTTTGCTGACTTGATGGAAGACATGCGATGTAAGCCACACATATAGAGCAAGTAAACAACAAATGATTCTCTTTCCGCCTTGCGTATAGCAGAAGTCCATGGTACAGTACGTATTTGCCAGATAGCAGTGACAGGATTTTCAGACTTGAACTTACGGGCAAGGAAAATGCCAATAGCATCGTAGTCCACGTAATTATCAATATTAGGGAATAAGATAACACCATAAATGGTGAGAGCCAAGGTATCCATAAAAGTTTCCCAATCTCCTTTCTCAGCTAGCAAGTGCATGTGCTTCTCAAAGTATTCTCGGTCAAATCCCAGGATCTGATTTCTATTCAGTTGTGCACTCCTTAACACTTTCGGGTGAATCTTTAGGACATTAGCAATGGTAACAATATTCGCTTGACATCCAAGATGACGGTAAGGCATTTGTCCTTCTAATGGCATCCCCAGAATTTGCTCAAACTCCTCAACCGATGGAGCTAATTGGAAGTCCCGGAAGGTGAAACAACGGAGAGGTGGGTCATAGAACTGAATTAAAGCAGTAATTGCCTCGACTTGTACCTCCACTTCTAGCAACTTTAGGACCTTCCCATATTTCCTTGAGAAAACCATTTTCTGATTTATGTCCAGTTTCTTCCCTAATGCTTGTAAACTGGTTGTATCGACTTTCCTAGCCTTAACATGCAGTAATCTTTTCAACTCGGGTACATTTTTACCACAACTATCTGATCTCATGTTAATTTCCATATTTCACTCAAAGATACTGGCTAAGCTCTTGATAGCTTCCTGTAAGGACATAAAGAAAAGAAAAATCAGTCACTGACATGCTTTGCAAATTGATACTCCCCTAGTAACTTTCTTGAAAACATTTTTAGATTTAGGGAAGTTACGATTTGTCAAAAATTGCAATAAATCAAGGATCATGTAAGCTATGAATTTTCTGATCATTGTTAATAAAAAATGATTTTCTATTTTTTTGTATATTTTGTAAATTTTTTCCTTTTTTTTATTTTGTTTTATTTTGTTTTATTTTGTTTTTTTTGTTTTTTTATTCAGAAAATTCATAACTCAAGATCCTAAGACTTAAGCAAATATAAAAGAAAAGGACCACTTTGCCCATTAAAGGATCACTGGTTAAAAGTAGGTCTTTTTCTTTGAAAAAGTAATCCACTAAACAGGCAAGTGGTCCCTTAATTTGGATCAGAAGAGAAAACGAGAATGAGAAAAGGTATAAGTAAAGTTTGCCCCTTTGTGCCTTAAGTCAGGTTTTTTTGAAGGTCTCCTAATGGTTCTAAGGTTTGTTTATCAGTGATGTCTCACATTAGGTGGCTTATTCTAAAATTTCTAAAGGTCACTAGAGCCAAGATCCTACTCATGATGTTGACCATAAATAGTAGGAAGTCCACTATGTGTGGGCACCATAAATAAGTCGAACTCTAGCTGAGATTCTCACGGTAACCAGATAGGAAGTACATCCCAAATGGCTCCGCTATCAATCTCCCCTAATCTTAAGTTTTATTTGGACCCGGGTATAGGGTCCCACTCAAAAGTGTGTGCAAATTGTGAGTGTAGTGTGTGAAAGAGGCATTCAATACCTGTACCTTACTCATCCTACACATAGAACAAACACAGAGCAAATAAATAAAGTCGACTACCCTAGGGTTCAATGATCACACAAATATTTACAGAACATAAAAGATAGGATACAAATAAAATAAAGACCAAATAAAATAAAGGAAGAAGTCAAATAATTAATATGCTAATTAAAATATGCGCTATCAAATTGACTGGCTTGACTCTCTAGATCCCCAGCGGAGTCGCCATCTGTCGCGACCGGGATCATGGCGGCACGGCCGACCCTCAAAAACGTTTTTTTAAAAAATAAACAGGGAGTCGCCACCAATATTTTTTAGGATAAAATACCGGGAAAACCTTTAATCAAAGCATTGGTCAAAAAATGAGATTCCAGATTCGGGAGTCTAATTACAGGTGAGGAAGGTATTAGCACCTCACAGCTGTTCATTATAAAAAAATGGTTACCTTAATTTGATAGCGCGCATTATAATTAGCCTAATAATTATTTTAACTTCTTCGTGAAAAGAAAAATGTACGGGACGACAGAATAAACAAAAATAAACAAAAATCAACACAGAATATTTATAAGAGATTAACAGGACGTCTCATCCAAATTAATCTCGCTCCACCATTTTTTAAAGAAAAATAAAAATAAGATTAACAGGACGTCTCGTCCAAATTAATCTTGCTCCGCCCTTTTTTAAGAAATATAATAAAAATTACAATAATAATAATAATAACGACAATAATAATAATTACAACCTTTATGCTAGTCCAAATAGAAAGTATGAAACATTCATTTCTATTAATATTTATTAATTAACAAAAATTAATTAATAACATAGTCAACAAACAATAATTAATTTAACAGAAAATAAAATAAATACAAGTATTAAAAATGAGAGTGAGACCGGTGTGGTGAGAAAGGAGTTGGATGGTGTGTAAAAGAGAGGGACGGTTGAAGGAGGGGGACGATGTTGATGAGGAACTTAATGGGCTGGACAGTATGGTGTGTGAGGAAGGGACGGTGTTAAGGGGATTTAAGGGGTTCGACTGTAGTGATTTTTGAGGAGGAAGGGATGGTGTTGAGGTTTAGAGGGCTGTATGGTTAGGAGAGGTGAAGAGGGGACGATGTGGGAGTTTGTTGGTGAGTTCGGATGGGCGTTTGAAGGGAAGGACGGTTGAGTGTTTGAAGGAGGAAGGGAAAGGAAGAGTGAGCGTGGAGTGAGGGGAATGGGATAGTGAAAGGGAGCTGTGAGGTGTAGAGAGGGAGGAGACAGTGGTAAGGGGTAAGGAGGAAGACGGAGTGAGGTGAGGGAGAGAGGGACGGTGTAAAGGGGGCTGTAAGGGAGACAGAGTGAGGTGAGGGAGAGAGGGACGGTGTAGAGGGGACTGTGAGAGAGACAGAGTGAGGTGAGGGAGAGAGGGATGGTGTAGAGGGGGCTGTGAGGGAGAAGGTGTGAGGATTGTGGGGATTGTGAGGAGAGAGGACGGTGTTTGGAGGGTGAAGACGGTGTTGGGAGAGAGGTGAGTGAAGACGGTGTGTGGAGGGACGGTGTTTCAGATGAAGGGGGCTGTATGGGAGAGGAGAAGGACGGTTGAAAGGTGGGTGAGGGGACAAAAAAAAATTATTTCAGACTCTCTCAAGTGAATGCTTCCAGGATCCCTTCTTCTTCCTTCATTTGCAGTATTTATAGAACATTTGAGGAGCATGTTGATTGCCTGAACAGACCCGAGACACCCTGGCTGCCAATTGGTGAGGATTTTTTATTATTTCCTCATTGTCTTGTTGCCAACCGCCCCACGAGATTGTCAAACAACTTGGATAGTGTGTTGGAAACAGCCTGGATCTTTGACAATTAAGGAGAATGGAGGCTGGTGGCAATTCTTTATCATTTTCCTCCTTGTCTTGTTGTGGGCCACCTCCCGTAATTCAAGGATCCACTTGGATAGTGGAAATCCAAGTCAGCACGGTGAAAATCTGAGAGAAAGTGATGGAAATCCAAGTGAGAATGGTAGAATTCCGAGTGAAAATGACTCGGATCAGCCTCTCAGTCAGTATTCATCCATATTGGGAGTCAATTCCGAGTGAAATGAAGCATTTCCCATAGAAAGCCGAGTGAAAATACTCCTTCCCGAGTGAGAATTCTTCTGGGAGGAGCCCTCCTATGGAAGGCCGAGTAGAGGTTTTGCTCGGTGTGAGGCTGGTGTGAAACATTCAATCGGAACCGAGTAACAAGTGACTTGGAACCGACTAAAATGGTTGAATAATGACTCAGAATTGGGTGGAGATGACTCGTCACTCGAAAATGGGTAAAAGATGACTCGGGAACGGGTGAAAAGTGTCACTCAGAATTGGCTTGATGAGGGATGACACAGAATTAGTAAAAAGTGAGTCAGAAATGATTGAAGACTGACCAAGAACTGACTGAAAAGTGTCAGTCAAAAACCGATCGAAGATTGACTCAGAACTGATTAAAAATGACTCAGAATTAGGTGAGAATGATGACTCGGAACTTGGTAAAAATTGACTCGGAGATGAGTAAAGGATGACTCGGAATCCGAGTGAGAATTGTGAGTCAGATTTGGGTGAAAATTGGTGATTTGGGTTTGGTGACAATGAGCTCGGTGATGTTAAGGGGCTCGGGTAAGGTTTAAATATGGCTCGGAAATTGGTAGAAATGGGGCCTCAGGAATGGTTAAATGAGTGGCTCGGTTATGGGTAAGAGAATGGCTCGGTAATGGTAAAAGAATAGCTCGGAGCCGACTGAAAATGGAAGGGAATGACTCGGTGTAGACTGGAAAAGCATCACTCGGTGCTGACTGAAGAACATCACTTGGTAGACTCCTTCTTCCCTCGGAATCCGACTGGCTTTTGAGTCATTCAGTAGACCCTTTCTTCCCTCGAAAATCTGATTGGCTTTTCACTCAAAATTTGGCACTCAGCTCCGACTGGCTTCTCACTCAGAATTTCTTTCACTCGTCAACCATTCCTTCCTTTCCAATCAGAAATGGCTTTCATTCTGAGTCGGCCTTATTTTTACTCTGCAAGCATTCATTCGGTCTTTCTGCGGGCATCAGTCTTCTCTTAGAATCATTCCATATGTGCATCAATCCACTCGGATATCTGGGAGTCGTCCTTATTTTTACTCGGTTACCAAGAGGTCAGAACTATTCTTTCTTTGACTTCACATTGACAGTCGTGAAGTAAGTTTCACTCGGAAGCTCATCACTCGAATTTTCTTCAAAAATGACAGAACTTCACTACTTGAAGGATTTACTCGGAACTAACTTTGGGAGTCGGTCTCATCTTCCAATCAGAATGGAAGTTGGACATTTGCACTCGGAATTGGTCTTATTCATCATTCAGAATTTAGAACTCGGAAACCACCTTATTATCACTCAAAACTTGGAAACCTTGACATATCCACTCAGAAACTGCCTTCTTATTACTCAGAACTTGGAAACTTTGACATATCCACTCGGATCCTGCCTATTTTCCACTCAGAAATTGGAATTTGAACATTTTCACTCAGAATCTGCCTGATTTTCAGTCAGAACTTAGAAATTGGATGTTTGTCACTCGGAAACTGCCTTCTTTCCACTCAGAAGTTGGAATTTGACTATTTTTCACTCGGATCTGGCCTTCTTTCCACTCAGAATTTGGAATTTGGCTCGGAATGATTGCAGTGGCACAGCTTCCACTCTGATTTGCTCCATTCTGAGTAATTCCACTCGGATTTCATCAATCTCGCCCGGGCGTGACATGTCTCGCTTGAGTGAAAACAGGCCAGGGACCATGTCTCACTCAAAAATGATCATTTCCGAGTCATCATCATCATTTTTTTTTCTTTTTTTCTTTTTTTTCTTTTCTTTTTACTTGTATTCTTTTCTTTTCTTCTTTTCTTTTTTTTTTGCTTGTATTCTTTTTACTCGTGGATATCAATCAGACTGAAATAGGTGTTCACATAGAGTTAAGGGTTTGTGGTTTAAGTTTTAGGGTTTAGGGTTCGGGGTTTGGGGTTTGGGGTTTGGGTTTTGGGTTTTGGGTTTAGGGTTTTAGGTTTATGGTTGAATGTTTATGGTTTAGGGTTTAGGTTTTAGGGTTTGGAGTTTGGGGTTTATGGTTTAGGGTTTAGGGTTTAGGGTGTAGGGGTTAGGGTTTGTGGTTTAGGGTTTAGGGGTTATGGTTTAGGGTTTGGGGTTTATGGTTTAGGGTTTAGGGTTTAGGGTTTAGTGTTTAGGTTTAAGCGTTTAGGGTTTATGGTTTAGGGTTTGGGGTTTGGGGTTTAGGGGTTAGGGTTTAGGTTTTGTGGTTGAAGGTTTAGGGTTTAGACTTTGGGTTTAGGGTTTAGGGTTTGTGGTTTAGGGTTTAGTGTGTAGGGTTTTGGGTTTAGGGTTTTGGGTATGGGGTTTTGGGTTTAGGGTTTAGGGTTTAGGGTTTAAGGTTAGGGTTTATGGTTTGGGGTTTAGGGTTTACGGTTTATGGTTTAGGGTTTAGGATTTGGGGTTTAGCGTTGGGTTTTGGGTTTAGGGTTTAGGGTTGAGGGTTTGTGGTTGAGGGTATGTGGCTTAAGGTTTAGGCTGTAGGTTTAGGGTTTGGGGTTTGGGGTTTAAGGTTTAGGGTTTAGGGGTTAGGGGTTAGGGTTTGTGTTTAGGATTTATGGGTTATGGTTTAGGGTTTAAGGTTTATGTGTTAGGGTTTAAGGTTTAGGGTTTAGGGTTAGGTTTAGAGTTTAGGGTTTAGGGTTTAGGTTTTAGGGTTTAGGGTTTAAGGTTTAGGGTTTAGGATTTGGGTTTAGGGTTTAGGGTTTAGGGTTTAGGGTTTAGGCTTTAGGCTTTACGCTTTAGGGTTTAGGGTTTGTGTTTAGGTTTAGGGTTTGTGGTTTAGGGTTTGGGGGTTATGGTTTAGGGTTTGGGGTTTAAAGATTGGAGTTTAGGGGTTGAGGTTTAAGGTTTAGGGTTTGTGGTTTAAGGTTTAGGGTTTAGGATTTTGGGTTAGTGGTTTAAGGCTTAGTGTTTAGACTTTGGGTTTAAGGTTTAGGGTTTAGGGTTTAGGGTTTGTGGTTTAGGGTTTAGTGTGTAGGGTTTTGTGTTCATGGTTTGGGGTATGGGGTTTAGGGTTTAGGGTTTAGGGTTTATGGTTTAAGGTTTAGGGTTTATGGTTTGGGGTTTAGGTTTTAAGGTTTATGGTTTAGGGTTTGGGATTTGGGGTTTAGCGTTTGGGTTTTGGGTTTTAGGTTTACGGTTAAGGGTTTGTGGTTGAGGGTTTGTGGCTTAAGGTTTAGGCTGTGGGTTTAGGGTTTGGGGTTTGGGGTTTAGGGTTTTGGGTTTAAGAGTTAAGGTTCAGGGTTTAGGATATAGAGTTTAAGGGTTAGGGTTTAGGGGTTGGGGTTTAGGGTTTACGGTTTGTGGTTTGAGGTTTAGGGTTTAGGGTTTGGGGTTTGGGGTTTACAGGTTTAGGGTGTAGGGTTTGTGGTTTAGGATTTAGGGTTTAAGGTTTAGGGTTTAAGGTTTAGGGTTTCTGGTTTAAGGTTTAGGTATTAGGGTTTGGGGTTTTTGGTTTAGGGTTTAGGGTTGAAGGTTTGGGGTTTGGGGTTTAGGGTTTAGGGTTAGAGTTTAGGGTTTAGGGTTTAGGGTTTGTAGTTTAAGGTTTAGGGTTTAGGGTTTAGTTTAGGGTGTAGGGTTTAGGGTTTAGGGTTTGGGGTTTGGGTTTAGGGTTTAGAGTTTATAATTTAGGGTTTGGGATTTAGGGTTTAGTGTTTAGGGTTGAGAATTGGGATTTAGGGTTTAGGGTTTATGGTTTTGAATTGTGATTTAGGGTTTAGGGTTTAGGGTGTGGGGTTTAGGGTTTAGGGGTTAGGGTTTAGGGGTTAGGGTTTATGGTTTAGGGTTTTGGGTTAGGGTTTATGCTTTAGGGGTTATGGTTTAGGGTTTAGGATTTATGGATTAGGGTTTAGGGTTTAAGGTTTATTGTTTAGTGGTTAGGGTTTGTAGTTTACGGTTTAGGGTTTAGGGTTTAAGGTATAAGGTTTAGGGTTTGTGGTTTAGGGTTTGGGATTTAGGTTTTAGGCTTTACAGTTTAGGGTTTAGGTATTAGAGTTAGGGGTTTAGGGTTTAAGGTTTAGTGTTTAGGGTGTAGGGTTTGGGGTAGGGTTTAGGGTTTAGGGTTTAGAATTCAGATTTAGGGTTTAGGGTTTAGGGTTTAGGAGTTAGTGGTTAGGGTTTGTGGTTTGGGGTTTAGAGTTTAAGGTTTGTGGTTTGAGGTTTAGGGTTTAGGGTTTGCGGTTTGGGGTTTGGGGTTTAAGGTTTAGGGTTTGCGGTTTGGGGTTTGTGTTTGGGGTATGGGGTTTATGGTTTATGGTTTTGGGTTTAGGGTTTAGGGTTTGTGGTTTAGGCTTTAGGGTTTAGGGTTTAGGGTTTAGGTATTAGGGTTTTGGTTTTAGGGTTTTAGGTTTAGGGTTTAGGGTTTAGGGTTTGGGGTTTAGGGTTAGGGTTTAGGGTTTAGGGTTTAGGGTTTGGGGTTTAAGGTTTAAGGTTTAGGGTTTAGGGTGTAGGGTGTAGGGTTTAGGGTTTGGGGTTTGGGTTTAGGGTTTAGAGTTTATGATTTAGGGTTTGGGATTTAAGGTTTAGTGTTTAGGGTTGAGAATTGGGATTTAGGGTTTAGGGTTTAGGGTTTTGAATTGTGATTTACGGTTTAGGGTTTAGGTTATGTGATTTAGGGTTTAGGGGTTAGGGTTTAGGGTTAAGGGTTTGTGGTTTAGGGTTTAGGGTTTAGGTGTTAGGGTTTTGGGTTTATGGGTTAGGGTTTAGAGGTTAGGGTTTATGGTTTAGGGGTTAGGGTTTATGGTTTAGGGTTTAGGGTTTAGGGTTTATGGTATAGGGTTAGGGTTTATAGTTTAGGGTTTATCTATTAGAGTTTGGGGTTTAGGGTTTAAGGTTTAGTGTTTAGGGTTTAGGGTTTGGGATAGGGTTTAGGGTTTAGGGTCTAATGGTTGGGGTTTAGGGTTTAGGGTTTAGAATTTAGATTTAGGGTTTAGGATTTAGGAGTTAGTGGTTAGGGTTTGTGGTTTGGGGTTTAGGGTTAAGGGTTTGTGGTTTGAGGTTTAGGGTTTAGGGTTTGGGGTTTGGGGTTTGGGGTTTGGGGTTTATGGTTTATGGCTTCGGGTTTAGGGTTTAGGGTTTGTGGTTTAGGGTTTATGGTTTAGGGTTTAGGGTTTAGGGTTTGGAGTTTAGGGTTTAGTGTTTAGGGTTTAGGGTTTGGGGTTTAGGTATTAGGGTTTAGGGTTTGGGGTTTTAGGTTTAGGGTTTAGGGTTTAGGGTTTGGGTTTTAGGGTTTAGGTTTAGGGTTTAAGGTTCAGGGTTTAGGGTTTAGGGTTTGTTGTTTAAGGTTTAGGGTTTAGGGTTTGGTTGAGGGTATAGGGTGTAGGGTTTAGGGTTTGGGGTTTGGGTTTAGGGTTTAGAGTTTATGATTTAGGGTTTGGGATTTAGGGTTTAGTGTTTAGTATTGAGAATTGGGATTTAGGGTTTAGAGTTTAGGGTTTTGAATTTTGATTTAGGGTTTAGGGTTTAAGGTGTGTGGTTTAGGGTTTAGGGTTTGTGGTTTAGGGTTTCGGGTTTATGGTTTAGGGTTTAGGGGTTATGGGTTAGGGTTAAGGGTTTAGGGGTTAGAGTTTGTGGTTTAGGGTTAAGGTTTATGGTTTGAGGTATAGGGTTTAGTGTTTGGGATTTAGGTTTTAGGGTTTACAATTTAGGGTTTAGGTATTAGAGTTTGGGGTTTAGGGTTTAAGGTTTAGTGTTTAAGGTTTGGGGCAGGGTTTAGGGTTTGGGGTCTAATGGTTGGGTTTAGGGTTTAGGGTTTAGAATTCAGATTTAGGGTTTAGGGTTTAGGAGTTAGTGGTTAGGGTTTATGGTTTGGGGTTTAAGGTTTAAGGTGTGTGGTTTGATGTTTAGGGTTAGGGTTAGGGTTTTTGGGTTTAGGGTCTAGGGTTTAGGGTTTAGGGTTTAGGGTTTGGGGTTTGGGGTTTAGATTTTTTGGTTTAGGGTTTAGGGTTTATGGTTTAGGGTTTAGGATTTTGGTTTTAGCGTTTAGGGTTTAGGGGTTAGGGTTTGGGGTTTAGAGTTAAGGGTTTGTGGTTTACGTTTTAGGGTTTAGGGTTTGAGGTTTAGGGTTTAGGGTTTGGGGTTTGGGTTTTAAGTTTAGGGTTTAGGGTTTAGGGTTTAGGGTTGGACTCGAGGCAGTGCCGAGTGCACTATAAAAAGACCCTGGGTGGGACTTGGGGTAGTGCCTAGTGCACTAAGCATTGGACGCTTAAAGACCTTGGGTTGGACTCAAGGCAAGCCTACCGGGTTGGACTCGGGGCTGCCCGTAACTTTTTCGTTGTTGCTTGGAGTGACTGTGTTACATGTGAGGGCAAACAGTTTGGTACCTGTAAAACGGCCGAATCAGCTTGGAGCTGAGAAAAGGCTTGGAGCCTATGTTGCAACAATAAAAATTAATAATAATGGACCAGATCCGGGTGAATTGATGTGTGCACACTTATGATTGTCATTGAGCTCAATGTGAATTGTATGAATATATGGAATGTTATTTGGAATAACATGATTGATATAGTCTTGAATGACTTGAGTGGAATCCGATTGGATAATGCATGTATATTGATGTTATGGCCGAGTGCAATATGATGTTGTGGCCGAGTGCAATATGATGTTGTGGTGATACATGCTGTGGTGAATAATCCTGATTGGAATATATGTATGTTGATGCTGTTGCCGAGTGCAAGATAATAATATGCTTATGATATATGTTGGGGTGAATGTAGGGAATTATATAACCCTAATTGAGTTGAATGAATTCTGATAGGATGTTGTGTGAATATTCATATTGAATGACTGAGTTATTGTTGATTGAGATATGTTATTGTATGGTTGAGGATTCTAAGGTTAATCCGAGTCAATAACTGTCATTTAATATGTAAAAGCTCACCCCTACAATATTTTTTAGTATATGCAGGTCGGACTGGGAATGAGGAGATGCCCTCAAGTCCGAGTGTTGGGCACTTAGATTGTTGGAGTGCGTATTGTATTTATATATTGTAAATAAATATGTTAAAGCCTTGGCCGGCTCTCTTGTAATCTGAACGGATTTAATTATATGGGTTAACTATGAGAATTATGGACATGTATACATTATATATATATATATATATATATTACATTGTTTTGATGTTACTCGAATTGTTCATTATGTGGTACTGAGAGAATGATGTTAAGTTAATGAATTCCAAGTGGAATCTTATTGGGAGAGCCATTGCCGAGTGAGGCTATTGCCTGTGTGGCCTTTTTCGAGCGATAAAGGCATATGATGATTCCAGGTAACACCCCTGATTTTCTGTACTCGAATCCCGATGTGATCATCATAATTAATAAAAATGCGAGTAAATTTTTCACGTTTGAAAACATTTCTGAGACACTACCATGATCACATCAGGACCCAATTCACAGAAAACCAAAGAGTGAGATTATATAACCTAAAGCTGGATCGATAGATAAATTGCCCATAACGGTATACGAAAATAATAGAGTTTATAGCGGAAGAATATGTATACCGGGCACACGCCTAGTCCCATATATGAAGATATGAGAAAAGGCTAGGTAAGCATGCAATGACATATTATAAGCCTAATAGACAACCATCATCATTTTACATAATTACATGAGCATGCAAAGCCTAAGATATAATTATATGTATACGTAATTACATTCCTATATATTCGGGAATCTTCTCCCGACTATCACAATCATTAATGAACGTCACTCAATTTCAATCCTTCTAATATACATCAAATCATCTCTTACATACTATATCTACATCTCCCAATTTCATAATTCCAAAGGATTATTCCATACATATTCTATTTCATTAAAACATCTATGTCATCATAAACAATTGATACATTATACAAAAACCCATAAATGATGCCGGCCAAGGCACTTCCTTTACCACTAATTACCTTCACCCAAGCTTTAATTAAAATCCAAACTCATCCCATGGCAACCTGCATCACAAGGCTAAAAAGGAGACCACATGGGAGAGTGAGTTATATATTCAAAATGACGATTAATGTATATATTGTGATCATGTGTATATGCATACAAACATCATGTGTGCTTTGCTATCAAAACATCAAATTATCATTCATTCATTATCTCATTATCACAATAGGCATACTAGCCTCATGAATCACAATTTATATTATAAATAGACACAACATATGCACACTCACGAACACTATCACGTTGCCACTTATCAACAAGGGCATTCTCAATCATTAACATCATCTTTTCATTTTATCTTTTATTCAGTACCTCCTCGCAAGGGGTTTCTCAATACTCGTGGTCATCCTATTTCAAATATACAATAAATTTAATTCCATATCAATGGGTGATCGCAACCACCATAATCGAACATTCATAACCATAATGGGTGATCGCAACCACCATAATCAATCTTTCATAATCATAATAGGTGATCGCAACCACCATAATCAAACATTCATAATCATTGGTTTCCCGCCTCGCAAGGGGTACTCCCTAAAGCAGCCTCGCAAGGAGCTTTCTCGTGATCGCAACCACGTTCAACAATTCACATAGGTTTCCCGCCTCGCAAGGGGTACTCCCGCCTCATGATCGCAACCATGGGCATCATAGGTGCTCGCAAGCCCTTTATCATATCAAATACCAAGTGATCGCAACCACTGGTTCATCATCATATAATGGTCCCCGCAGGGCCTTTCACATTTCACAATCCAGGTGATCGCAACCACCGGCACAATATCATATCATCATCACTCAGGGCTATGCCCTTCGTGGCACCCCGCAAGGTGATTCAATTCACAATAATTCAATAACAATAGGATCACGTCCTCTTCATTCTGGGATATACCCTTCGTGGCACCCCGCAAGGTGGTATATTTCAACATTATTCAATAACAATAGGACAACGTCCTCTTCACCCTTCGTGGCACCCCGCAAGGTGATATTCTTCACAATAATTATCACAATACCATCATCACTCAGGGATACACCCCTGGTGGCACCCCGCAAGGTGATATACTCAACATTATGATCAACATCATCTTCACTCCAGGGTTTACCTATCGTGGCACCCCACAAGGTGATATATTCACATTATTCAACAACAACAGGACAACGTCCTCTTCACTCAGGGATTTACCCTTCATGGCACCCCGCAAGGTGGTTTATCCAATAATAATGCATACCAGTGCCATGCTATGCCATGAATGCAACAATGCAATAATGCATGTGCCCAACAACCTCGCAAGGATATCTCACCCTCTCAATTAGGGATAAATCGTATATTTAATCTTTTTATCATTGGCACATAAGAAATCATAAGGCCCCTCAAGGCACAACATTCATAACCACATCAAACCACGCATGGTAATTAAAATCAAATCAAGCATCATGGCATTTATCCACGCATGGAAAACAACAAGGTATTTCAAAAGTATATGTTTAGAAAATCATCATTGCCACCATTTCAAATCCATTGATTTATACACTCGTGGCCATTCAATTTTCCTCTCATTGGTTTTATTATCACACAAGGTGTGTCATATAACCACATCATTTACTTTTTATTATGATTCATAATACATCAATAGTGGTGAGGCACACATGTATTCATAACATAGTATAGGCATACACGTACCTCTCTAAGGCCTTAAGCCATTCCTCAATCACCACTAAGACACGCCACACATGGACCCCTAATGAAATCGCTTGTTGTTACATAATAAAAGGGGTTTTAGGCAACAATAAGCCCATGATAAATTTTAGCACTAAGGCATGAGGAAATCTCATTTTTAGTCTTAAAAATAGTGGGACATGTCACAAATATCACCTATTAGTCCCAATTTGGCCACCATAAAAAGTTGGGTTCAAAACCCCCTTAAACTTGAATTTTTCAACGTAATAGGTTCGGTATTTTTCGCCTAATGAGAGTTAGAAAACTCCAATTAATGTTAGACCAATTCTCACACCTCCGTAACACAATTATCTACAACTTTCATGAAGAACTCGGAGGCTAAAAATGTCATTAAGGTGCCCAAACGGGCCAAAAACAGCAAAGAAAACAGACCAGTTGGAAAAATAGCACAACAGTGGCCATAACAGGGCTCTGAATCGATTCAGACTCGTGTGAATCGATTCAAGCGTCCTAAAATCTCAAAATTTGACAGACAGAGGGCCTTGAATCGATTCAAACTCGCATGAATCGATTCAAACACCCCTGGAGCCCAAAACAATGAAAACAGCACCTCTTGAATCGATTCAAAGGGTCTTGAATCGATTCAAGACAGCCCTGCTGCTGTTTTTATGCAGAACAACACCAAAATCTCAACTTCCAATCACCCAATCTCATTCAATTCAAATCCAATGACCTTCAAAATTTGTCACAAGCTAAAATATATTATTTATGACGTATGGCCATCGGCCTCACTCAGAAATTCTCAAAATTGAGGGACTTATGCACATAATTGTGTTTTACCCGATTTAAAATGTTTTTGGGGACCTCAAGAGTCAATTCTCAATGGAATTGGCCCATTCCAATTTCTACAAGTCATAAACTACACATAGAAGCTATTGGGACTAACCCAAGCAATCAAAATCACATAAATCTCTATTTGACTCTATGAGTTCCTCAATTATGCATAAACCTCAAACTTATCACCAATACCATCACAATGGCTATCACATTCTATGCCAATCATCTACATAAATTCTCAGTTCACAAAACATATACCTCATCCCCTCAAGGATGGTTCATTAACATGTACATATTTCAACCCCTCATGGGTTATTCATCATCATATATACACATACATTATCATCAATAGCCAACAATATGCCATTCATATCATTTCACTATAAACATGGCAAGGCAAGCATGAGTATCAAGCCATACAATAATCATCAATTATATAACTCATGCAATTTGAATGTAAACTCCTCTCCTACCTCGAGGGAAGAGCCGAAATCCGAATGCATGCTCCGAAAGCTCCGCCACATAGTCCGGAACACAATCTACACAACATACATATGCATTCATACAATTAATAAGCCATCTCAAGGCATTCCTTATAATTCTAAACATTTGCTAGCTTATCATAAAGCCCAACATCAAGTCCTAGACTTGCCAAAACACCAATTCATACCATTGTGTTAGGCTTCGGGAATTCCTTTCCCAAAACCAAGATTCTCTAAATCTCAAAGGGCTAACTATACCCAACAACATCAACATTACCTCCCTTATCCATAATACATCCTATCATCATATAAATCATCCATTTGCCATCATTGTCACTCAAATTCATTATAAGCCTCTTAGCTTCAGTCAAAGCCATCAACAATTCACAAAATTCAAGTGACACACCTTATGGTCTAAGGCCTCATTAAATCCTCATCTTAACTTATCTATTCATCATCAATGGTTATCCACCACCATCATCATCATTATCATCATCATAGTTGCCAATACTCAAGGGTTCAACTCCTCTAATCGTATACACACTCACATGCACTCATCACCCAATCCTCAAGAATCAACACCAATCTTTCAAACATTCATCTCCTCATATAAAATCGTTCTAAGACATCAAAATCATCAAAATCACCTATTTAGCCAACACCCCCAATTTACCATACTTAGGGTTTCCCCTAAAATTTCCCATCAACAATCAACAATCATCTATTTCAACCATTTATATACATTCATAGGTTAACAACAATGCATCCCACTCATCATCAACAATAACACTAAATCTCCAAGGGTTAATCAACCTAGGGTTTGGTTCCTCAAGCTATTTTCTATCAAAATAACACCCAATCATCCATCATAATACTTAAATAGACTCAAAACTATAAACAAGAGCCATGGGTGTTCAAGATCTTACCTCTTTCTCCAAGCTTAAGTTCCAAAATGAAAATAAGGGAAAAGGAAGAAGAAAAGAGCCAAGCTTGCTTCTATGTCCATTAATCCTTCATGAATCTTGGGTTGGAAGTTGATTTTTGTAAGAAAAGTGAAGGGGAGGAGGTGAACGGTCATGGGTGTGAAAAAGGAAGAGAAAATGAAAAATGAAGGGAGAGTAGAAGTGGAGAGGAAACCAACGAAGAAATAAGGAAGGGAGGAGAGAGGAGAAATTAAAATGCACCCCTTATTCATTAAAAGCTTTCCGTTTTATAATAAACAGGACCTTCATTCGGGCTCAATACTATATCCAAAATTATTCCGAAGACACATTCGGATTCCCCATAATATTCTTAACAGCCCTGACCAACGGCATCTCAATCGGAGATACTTGGTTCGACACCCATATTCTAACTGGGTATAATTTTAACTCCTTAAATCTCAATAATTTATAAATATCCTCAATAAATCTCAATTTCATCATTCCAATATTTTTGGGACACAAATCAACTCACATTCAATCATTTATTATTTATTCTCGTCAATTATTCCTTTTATAAAATTCGGGATGTTACACAGTCCATATATTACCGAGTGAAATGTATGTGTAAACCCCGAGTGGGAAAGGGTTTGAATATTCCTGAGTGGGAAATCCCGAGTGAACCTCTTCCGAGGAAAGAGTAATTGTGATGGTTCTGAGTGGCTAAGTATTGAATAAGTCCGAGTGTGACTTAACTTGGTGAATTCCTCCTAGTGGGAATGGGATAATGTATTACCCGAGTGATGAATGGTTAATATGTGACCAAGTGATTTATAGCCGAGAGATTATGTGATCTCCGAGTGTGGAAGATCAAATTATACCGAGTGCAGAATGGATGTGGTATCCCGAGTGAATTGTGGTTGAAATATACCGAGTGATATTGGACTGGGGAAATACTCCGGGTGAGGAAAGCTTGTGGACTCCGAGTGGAGTATCCGAGGGAATCATTCCCGAGTGAAATACGCCCGTGTGTGTTATAATTGTAATTTGGCTAAGTATGAATTTACCGGGTGAATCATATATGTGGGGGTCGTTACCGAGTGGACGTGGTCCCAAATCCGAGTGACGGAATTTACTGAGTGTGGGTGTTCGCTTCAGCAAATAAGGTATTCGCTCCAGTGAGTGTGAATGGAAGGAAGGCTTCTGGTTGATTTTGCTTAAGCGAATGGGTTCTTCGCCCAAGCGAGATAGGTTGTCTCGCTCAAGCGGATTTGGGTCTCGCTTGAGCGAGTGAACACTGTATTGGGCTCGCTCAAGCGCTGTGTTTCGCTGGGCTGCCTCGTAATTGGTTTTATTTTCCCTTCCTTTGGTCGGTATTTGCTTTTCCTTGCCTTTATGCTATTTTTATTTTACCTGGCTGCATGGTGAATTTTGGAAAAAAATTTTCCTGGTCTCTCAGTTTTGGGTTAATTATGTCGGGTTGTTTCATTTTGGTATCAAATCATTCTTAAAAGAATTAAGGATGTTTCATTTGGGGTTTAGGTTTTAGGGTTTATGGTTTAGGGGTTAAAGGTTAGGGTTTATGGTTTAAGGTTTAGGGTTTATGGTTTTGGGTTTTGGGTTTTAGGTTTAGGGTTTTGGGTTTAGGGTTTGTGGGTTAGGGGTTGGGGTTTTGGTTTAGGGGTATGCTTTAGGGTTTGTGGTTTAAGGTTTGGGGTTTATGGTGTGGGGTTTGGGGTTTAGGGTTTAGGGTTGATGGTTTGGGGTTTGGGTTTGGGGTTTGGGATTTAAGTTTTAGTATTTAGGGTTTAGGGTTTAGGGGTTAGGGGTTAGGGGTGAGTGTTTAGGGTTAAGGGTTAAGAGTTTAGGGTTTGTGGGTTAGGGTTTGGTGTATAAGGTTTAGGGGTTAGGGTTTGTGGTTTAGGGGTTAGGGTTTAGGGTTTAGGGTTTAGGGTTTGGGGTTTGGTTTAGGGTTTAGGGTTTAAGGTTTAGGGTTTGGGGTTTGGGGTTTGGTTTCAATGTTTAAGGTTTAGGGTTTATGGTTTAGTGTTTAGGGTTTAAGGTTTATGGTTTAGGGTTAAAGGGTTAGGGTTTTAGGGTTTAGGGTTTGGGGTTTAGGGTTTAGGGTTTGGGGTTTGGTTTTAATGTTTAAGGTTTAGGGTTTATGGTTTAGTGTTTAGGGTTTAAGGATTATGGGTTAGGGTTAAGGGGTTAGGGTTTTAGGGTTGGGGGTTGGGGGTTTAGGGTTTAGGGTTTGGGGTTTGGGGTTTAGGGTTTAGGGTTTGGGGTTTAGGGGTTAGGGTTTAGGAGTTAGGGTTTGTGTTTTAGGGTTTAGGGTATGTTTTAGAGTTTAGGGTTTAGGGTTTAGGGTTTAGGGTTTGATTTAGGGTTTAGGGTTTAAGGTTTAGGGTTTAATGTTTAGATTTTGGGGTTTAGGGTTTGGGGTTTGGGGTTTAGGGTTTAGGGTTTATGGTTTGTTATTTAGGGTTTAGGGTTTGGGGTTTGGGGAATGGGTTTAGGGTTTAGGGTTTAGGGTTTAGGGCTGAGGGCTTGTGGTTTTGGGTTTAGGGTTTAGGGTTTGGGGTTGGGGTTTAGGGTTTGGGGTTTGTGGTTTAGGGTTTGGGGTGTAAAGATTGGGGTTTAGTGGTTAAGGTTTAAGGTTTATAGTTTGTGGTTTAAAGTTTAGGGTTTAGTATTTGTGGTTTGGGTTTATGGTTTAGGGTTTAGGGTTTGGGGTAGAGGGTTAGTGGTTTTGGGTTTAGGGTAGAGGGTTAGTGGTTTTGGGTTTAGGTTTTATGGTTTTGGGTTAGGGTTTGGGGTTAGGATTTATGGTTTGGGTTTAAAGTTTAAGGTTTAGAAGTTAGGGTTTAGGACTTGGGGTTTAGGGCTTAGGGTTTGGGTTTAGGGTTTAGGAGTTATGGTTTAGGGCTTGGGGTTTAGGGTTTAAGGTTTAGGGTTTAGGGTTTAGGGTTTAAGGTTTAGGGTTTAGGGTTTAGGTTTAGGGTTTACTGTTTAAGGTTTGGAGCTGAGGGTTTGTGGTTTTGGGTTTAGGGTTTAACGTTTGGGGTTTGGGGTTTAGGGTTTGTGGTTTGTGGTTTAGGGTTTGGGGTTTAAAGATTGGGGTTTAGGGGTTGAGGTTTAAGGTTTAGGGTTTGTGATTTATGGTTTAGGGTTTAAGGTTTGTGGTTTGGGTTTAGGGTTTAGGGTTTGGGGTTTGGGGTAGAGGGTTTATGGTTTTGGGTTTAGGGTTTATAGCTTAGGGTTTAGGGTTTGGGGTTAGGGCTTAGGGTTTGTAGTTTGGGTTTAGGGTTTAAGGTTTAGAAGTAAGGGTTCAGGGCTTGGGGTTTAGGGTTTGGGTTTTAGGGTTTAGGATTTAGGAGTTAGGGTTTACAGCTTGGGGTTTTAGGTTTAGGGTTTGGATTTTATCATTTAGGGTTTATGGTTTAGGGTTTAGGGATTAGGTTTTGTGGTTTGGGGTTTAAGGTTTAGGGTTTATGGTTTGGGGTTTGGTTTAAGGTTTAGGGTTTGGGGTTTGGGGTTTGGTTTTAATGTTTAACGTTTAAGGTTGATGGTTTAGTGTTTAGGGTTTAAGGTTTAGGGTTTAGGGTTAAGGGTTAGGGTTTTAGGGTTTTGGGTTTGGGGTTTGGGGTTTAGGGTTTATGGTTTGGGGTTTGGGGTTTGGGGTTTAGGGGTTAGGTTTGTGGTTTAGGGTTTAGGTGTTAGGGTTTAGGGTTTGGGTTTTAGGGTTTATAGTTTAAGGTTTGTGGTCTAGGGTTTATTGTTTGGGGTTTAGGGTTTAGTGTTTAGGGTTTGGGGTTTGGTTTAGGGTTTAGGGTTTAGGGTTTAGGTTATGTAGTTTTGGGTTTAGTTTTAAAGTTTAATGTTTAGGTTTAGAGTTTGGCGTTATGGGTTTAGTGTTTAGGTTTTAGGTTTAGGGTTTTAAGATTTGGGGTTTAGGGTTTAGGGTTTAATGTTTAGATTTTGGGTTTTGGATTTAGAATTTAGGGTTTAGGGTTTGGGGTTTAGGGTTTGGGTTTTAGGGTTTAGGGTTTATGGTGAAGGTTTAGGGTTTAGGGTTAAGGTTTAGGGTCTAGGGTTTGTTATTTAGGGTTTAGGGTTTGGGGTTTGGAGTTAGGGTTTAGTGTTTAAGGTTTGGGGCTAAGGGTTTGTGGTTTTGGGTTTTGGGTTTAGGGTTTGGGGTTAGGGTTTAGGGTTTGGGGTTTGTGGTTTAGGGTTTGGGGTTTAAAGATTGGGGTTTAGTGGTTGAGGTTTAAGGTTTATGGTTTGGGGTTAAAGGTTTATGGTTTAGGGTTTGTGGTTTGGGTTTAGGGTTTGGGGTTTGGGGCACAGGGTTAGTGGTTTTATGTTTAGGGTTTATGGTTTAGGGTTTAGGGTTTGGGGTTAGGGGTTAGGGTTTGTGGTTTGGGTTTATGGTTTAAGGTTTAGAAGTTAGGGTTTAGGGCTTGGGGTTTAAGGTTTAGGGTTTGGGTTAGGGTTTAGGGTTTGGGTTTTAGGGTTTAGGGTTTGTGGTTTAGGGTTTTACGTTTAGGGTTTAGGGATTAGGGTTTACGGTTTAGGGTTTCGGGTTTGGGGTTTATGGTTTGGGGTTTGGGGTTTGGTTTAGGGTTTAGGGTTTAAGGTTTAGGGTTTGGGGTTTGGTTTCAATGTTTAAGGTTTAGGGTTTATGGTTTAGTGTTTAGGGTTTAAGGTTTAAGGTTTAGGGTTAAGGGGTTAGGGTTTTAGGGTTTAGGGTTTTAGGTTTGGGGTTGAGGGTTTAGGGTTTGGGGTTTATGTTTTAGGGTTTGGGGTTTGGGGTTTGGGGTTTAAGGGTTAGGGTTATGGTTTAGGGTTTAGGAGTTAGGGTTTAAGGTTTGGGTTTAAGGGTTTATGATTTAGGGTTTGTGGTTTAGGGTTTATCGTTTGGGGTTTAAGGATTAGGGTTTGTGGTTTAGGGTTTAGGGTTTAGGGTTTGGGGTTTGATTTAGGGTTTAGGGTTTTGGGTTTAGGTTTTACGGTTTTGGGTTTGGTTTTAAAGTTTAAGGTTTAGGGTTTAGGGTTTTGGGTTTAGGGGTTAGGGTTTTAGGGTTTATCGGTTAGGGTTTTAGTGGTTAGGGGTGTAGTGTTTAGAGTTTGGGGTTAAGGTTTGGGGTTTAGGGTTTAGGGTTTAGAGGTTTAGGGTTTAGGGTTTAAGGTTTAGGGTTTAAGGTTTAGGGTTTACGGTTTAGGGTTTGGGGTTTAGGGTTTAGGTTTTAAGGTTTAGTGTGTGGGGTTTGGGGTTAAGGTTTAGGGTGTGTGGTTTAGGGTTTAGGGTTTAAGGTTTAGGGTTTGTGGTTTAGGGTTTGGCGTTTGAGGTTTAGGGATTGGGGTTTATTGTGTATGGTTTAGGGTTTAGGGTTTAGGGTTAGGTTTAGGGTTTGGGGTTCATGATTTAGGGTTTGAGCTTTAGGGTTTAGGGTTTTGGGTGTTAGGTTTTGGGGTTAGGGTTTAGGGTTTAGGGTTTAGGGTTTATGGTTAGGGGTTTAAAGTTTGTGGTTTAGGGGTTAGGGTTTATGGTTTAAGGTTTAGGATTTAGGGTTTAGGATTTAGGGTTTAGGGTTCAGGGTTTAGGGTTTGGGTTTTAGAGGTTAGGGTTTAGGGTTTGTGGTTTAGGTTTTGACATTTAAAGTTTTGGGATTAGGGTTTGTGGTTTAGGGTTTATGGTTTGGGGTTTGGGGTTTAGGTTTGGGGTTTAAGGTTTGGGGTTTAGGGTTTTAGGTTTTAGGGGTTTACGGGTTAGAGTTTAGGAGATAAGGGTCTAGTGTTTAGGGATTAATGTTTAGGGTTTTTTGTTTAGGGTTTAGGGTTTGATATTTAGGGTTTTGTGTTTTGGGGTTAGGGGTTAGGGTTTATGATTTAGGATTTAGGGTTATGGGTTTAGGGTTATAGGTTTAGGGTTTAGGGTTTAGTGTTTAGGGTTTAGGGTTTGGGGTTAAGGGTTAGGGTTTAGGGTTTAGAGTTATAGGGTTTAGAGTTTAGTGTTTAGGGTTTAGGGTTTAGGGTTTAGGGTTTGGGGTTTGGTTTTAATGTTTAAGGTTTAGGGTTTATGGTTTAGTGTTTAGGGTTTATGGTTTAGGGTTTAGGGTTTAGGGTTTAGGGTTAGGGGTTAGGAGCTAGGGTTTGTGTTTTAGGGTTTAGGGTATGTTTTAGAGTTTAGGGTTTAGGGTTTAGGGTTTAGGGTTTGATTTAGGGTTTTGGGTTTAGAGTTTAGGGTTTAATGTTTAGATTTTGGGGTTTAGGGTTTGTGGTTTAGTGTTGAGGGTTTAAGGTTTAGGGTTTAGAGTTTGTTATTTAGGATTTAGGTTTGGGGTTTGGGGAATGGGTTTAGGGTTTAGTGTTTAGGGTTTTGGGCTGAGGGCTTATGGTTTTGGGTTTGGGGTTGGGGTTTAGGGTTTAGGGTTTATGGTTTAGGGTTTGGGGTGTAAAGATTGGGGTTTAGTGGTTAAAGTTTAAGGTTTATGGTTTGTGGTTTAAGGTTTAGGGTTTAGTTGTGGTTTGGGTTTAGGGTTTAGGGTTTAGGGTTTGGGGTAAAGGGTTAGTGGTTTTGGGTTTAGGGTAGAGGGTTAGTGGTTTTGGGTTTAGGGTTTAGGGTTTAGGATTTAGGGTTTATGGTTTTGGGTTAGGGTTTGGGGTTAGGGGTTAGGATTTGTGGTTTGGGTTTAAGGTTTAAGGTTTAGAAGTTAGGGTTAAGGACTTGGGGTTTAGGGTTTAGGGTTTGGGTTTAGGGTTTAGGAGTTATGGTTTAGGGCTTGGGGTTTAGGGTTTAAGGTTTAGGGTTTAGGGTTTAGGGTTTAAGGTTTAGGGTTTGGGGTTTAGGTTTAGGATTTAGGGTTTAGAGTTTAGGTTTTAAGGTTTAGGGTTTAGGGTTTAGGGTTTAGGGTTTGGGGTTTAGGGTTTAGGTTTTAAGGTTTAGTGTGTGGGGTTTGGGGTTAAGGTTTAGGGTGTGGGGTTTAGGGTTTAGGGTTTAAGGTTTAGGGTTTGTGGTTTAGGGTTTGGCGTTCGAGGTTTAGGGATTAGGGTTTATTGTGTATGGTTTAGGGTTTAGGGTTTAGGGTTAGGTTTAGGGTTTGGGGCTCATGATTTAGGGTTTGAGCTTTAGGGTTTAGGGTTTTGGGTGTTAGGTTTTGGGGTTAGGGTTTAGGGTTTGGGGTTTAGGGTTTATGGTTAGGGGTTTAAAGTTTGTGGTTTAGGGGTTAGGGTTTATGGTTTAAGGTTTAGGATTTAGGGTTTAGGGTTTATGGTTTAGGGTTTAGGGTTTGGGGTTTGGGGCACAGGGTTAGTGGTTTTATGTTTAGGGTTTATGGTTTAGGGTTTAGGGTTTGGGGTTAGGGGTTAGGGTTTGTGGTTTGGGTTTATGGTTTAAGGTTTAGAAGTTAGGGTTTAGGGCTTGGGGTTTAAGGTTTAGGGTTTGGGTTAGGGTTTAGGGTTTGGGTTTTAGGGTTTAGGGTTTGTGGTTTAGGGTTTTACGTTTAGGGTTTATGGATTAGGGTTTACGGTTTAGGGTTTTGGGTTTGGGGTTTATGGTTTGGGGTTTGGGGTTTGGTTTAGGGTTTAGGGGTTAAGGTTTAGGGTTTGGGGTTTGGTTTCAATGTTTAAGGTTTAGGGTTTATGGTTTAGTGTTTAGGGTTTAAGGTTTAAGGTTTAGGGTTAAGGGGTTAGGGTTTTAGGGTTAAGGGTTTTAGGTTTGGGGTTGAGGGTTTAGGGTTTGGGGTTTATGTTTTAGGGTTTGGGGTTTGGGGTTTGGGGTTTAAGGGTTAGGGTTATGGTTTAGGGTTTATGAGTTAGGGTTTAAGGTTTGGGTTTTAGGGTTTATGATTTAGGGTTTGTGGTTTAAGGTTTATCATTTGGGGTTTAGGGATTAGGGTTTGGGGTTTAGGGTTTAGGGTTTAGGGTTTGGGGTTTGATTTAGGGTTAAGGGTTTAGGGTTTAGGTTTTACGGTTTTAGGTTTGGTTTTAAAGTTTAAGGTTTAGGGTTTAGGGTTTTGGGTTTAGGGGTTAGGGTTTTAGGGTTTATCGGTTAGGGTTTTAGTGGTTAGGGGTTTAGGGTTTAGAGTTTGGGGTTAATGTTTGGGGTTTAGGGTTTAGGGTTTAGAGGTTTAGGGTTTAGGGTTTAGGGTTTAGGGTTTAGGGTTTAGGGTTTAGGGTTTAGGGTTTAGGGTTTAGGGTTTGGGTTTAGGGTTTAGGAGTTAGGGTTTAGTGTGTGGGGTTTGGGGTTAAGGTTTAGGGTGTGGGGTTTAGGGTTTAGGGTTTAAGGTTTATGGTTTGTGGTTTAGGGTTTGGCGTTTGAGGTTTAGGGATTAGGGTTTATTGTGTATGGTTTAGGGTTAGGTTTAGGGTTTAGGGCTCATGATTTAGGGTTTGAGCTTTAGGGTTTAGGGTTTTGGGTGTTAGGTTTTGGGGTTAGGGTTTAGGGTTTGGGGTTTAGGGTTTATGGTTAGGGGTTTAAAGTTTGTGGTTTAGGGGTTAGGGTTTATGGTTTAAGGTTTAGGATTTAGGGTTTAGGGTTTATGGTTTAGGGTTTAGGGTTTAGGGTTTGGGTTTTAGAGGTTAGGGTTTAGGGTCTGTGGTTCAGGTTTTGACATTTAAAGTTTTGGGATTAGGGTTTGTGGTTTAGGGTTTATGGTTTGGGGTTTGGGGTTTAGGTTTGGGGTTTAAGGTTTGGGGTTTAGGGTTTTAGGTTTTAGGGGTTTACGGGTTAGAGTTTAGGAGATAAAGGTCTAGTGTTTAGGGATTAATGTTTAGGGTTTTTTGTTTAGGGTTTAGGGTTTGGAATTTAGGGTTTTGTGTGTTTGGGGTTAGGGGTTAGGGTTTGTGATTTAGGATTTAGGGTTATGGGTTTAGGGTTATAGGTTTAGGGTTTAGGGTTTAGTGTTTAGGGTTTAGGGTTAAGGGTTAAGGGTTAGGGTTTAGGGTTTAGAGTTTAGTGTTTAGGGTTTAGGGTTTAGGGTTTGGGGTTTAGGGTTTAGGGTTTGGGGTTTGGTTTCAATGTTTAAGGATTAGGGTTTAGGGTTTAGTGTTTAGGGTTTATGGTTTAGGGTTTAGGGTTTATGGTTTAGGGTTTAGGAGTTAGGGTTTGTGTTTTAGGGTTTAGGGTATGTTTTAGAGTTTAGGGTTTAGGGTTTGATTTAGGGTTTAGGGTTTAGAGTTTAGGGTTTAATGTTTAGATTTTGGGGTTTAGGGTTTGGGGTTTAGGGTTTAGGGTTTAAGGTTTAGGGTTTAGAGTTTGTTATTTAGGATTTAGGTTTTGGGGTTTGGGGAATGGGTTTAGGGTTTAGTGTTTAGGGTTTGGGGCTGAGGGCTTATGGTTTTGGGTTTAGGGTTTAGGGTTTGGGGTTGGGGTTTAGGGTTTAGGGTTTATGGTTTAGGGTTTGGGGTGTAAAGATTAGGGTTTAGTGGTTAAAGTTTAAGGTTTATGGGTTAGGGTTTTGGGTTTTGGGTTTAGGGGTTAGGGTTTTAGGGTTTATCGGTGAGGGTTTTAGTGGTTAGGGGTTTAGGGTTTAGAGTTTGGGGTTAAGGTTTGGGGTTTAGGGTTTAAGGTTTAAGGTTTAGAGGTTTAGGGTTTATGGTTTAGGGTTTAGGGTTTAGGGTTTAGGTTTTAAGGTTTAGTGTGTGAGGTTTGGGGTTAAGGTTTAGGGTGTGGGGTTTAGGGTGTAGGGTTTAAGGTTTAGGGTTTGTGGTTCAGGGTTTTGCGTTTGAGGTTTAGGGATTAGGGTTTATTGTGTATGGTTTAGGGTTTAGGGTTTAGGGTTAGGTTTAGGGTTTGGGGTTCATGATTTAGGGTTTGTGCTTTAGGGTTTAGGGTTTTGGGTGTTAGGTTTTGGGGTTAAGGTTTAGGGTTTGGGGTTTAGGGTTTATGGTTAGGGGTTTAAAGTTTGTGGTTTAGGGGTTAGGGTTTATGGTTTAAGGTTTAGGATTTAGGGTTTAGGGTTTATGGTTTAGGGTTTAGGGTTTAGGGTTTGGGTTTTAGAGGTTAGGGTTTAGGGTCTGTGGTTCAGGTTTTGACATTTAAAGTTTTGGGATTAGGGTTTGTGGTTTAGGGTTTATGGTTTGGGGTTTGCGGTTTAGGTTTGGGGTTTAAGGTTTGGGGTTTAGGGTTTTAGGTTTTAAGGGTTTACGGGTTAGAGTTTAGGAGATAAGGGTTTAGTGTTTAGGGATTAATGTTTAGGGTTTTTTGTTTAGGGTTTAGGGTTTGGTATTTAGGGTTTTGTGTTTTGGGGTTAGGGGTTAGGGTTTTTGATTTAGGATTTAGGGTTATGGGTTTAGGGTTATAGGTTTAGGGTTTAGGGTTTAGGGTTTAGGGTTTGGGGTTAAGGGTTAGGGTTTAGGGTTTAGAGTTATAGGGTTTAGAGTTTAGTGTTTAGGGTTTAGGGTTTAGGGTTTGGGGTTTAGGGTTTGGGGTTTGGAATTTGGTTTCAATGTTTAAGGTTTAGGGTTTATGGTTTAGTGTTTAGGGTATAAGGTTTATGGTTTAGGGTTAAGGGGTTAGGGTTTTAGGGTTTAGGGTTGGGGGTTTAGGGTTTGGGGTTTGGGGTTTGGGGTTTTGGGTTTGGGGTTTAGGGGTTAGGGTTTAGGAGTTAGGGTTTGTGTTTTAGGGTTTAGGGTATGTTTTAGAGTTTAGGGTTTAGGGTTTAGGGTTTAGGGTTTGATTTAGGGTTTAGGGTTTAGGGTTTAATGTTTAGGATTTGGGGTTTAGGGTTTAGGGTTTAGGGTTTAGGGTTTAGGGTTTGTTATTTAGGGTTTAGGGTTTGGAGTTTGGGGAATGGGTTTAGGGTTTAGTGTTTAGGGTTTGGGGCTGAGGGCTTATGGTTTTGGGTTTAGGGTTTAGGGTTTGGGGTTGGGGTTTAGGGTTTGGGGTTTGTGGTTTAGGGTTTGGGGTGTAAAGATTGGGGTTTAGTGGTTAAGGTTTAAGGTTTATGGTTTGCGGTTTAAGGTTTAGGGTTTAGTATTTGTGGTTTGGGTTTAGGGTTTAGGGTTTGGGGTAGAGGGTTAGTGGTTTTGGGTTTAGGGTAGAGGGTTAGTGGTTTTGGGTTTAGGGTTTATGGTTTTGGGTTAGGTTTTGGGGTTAGGGGTTTGGATTTGTGGTTTGGGTTTAAGGTTTAAGGTTTAGAAGTTAGGGTTTAGGACTTGGGGTTTAGGGTTTAGGGTTTGGGTTTAGGGTTTAGGAGTTATGGTTTAGGGCTTGGGGTTTAGGGTTTAAGGTTTAGGGTTTAGGGTTTAGGGTTTAAGGTTTAGGGTTTGGGGTTTAGGTTTAGGGTTTAGTGTTTAAGGTTTGGGGTTGAGGGTTTGTGGTTTTGGGTTTAGGGTTTAAGGTTTGGGGTTTGGGGTTTAAGGTTTGTGGTTTGTGGTTTAGGGTTTGGGGTTTGGTATTTAGGGTTTTTTGTTTAGGGTTTAGGGTTTGGTATTTAGGGTTTTGTGTTTTGGGGTTAGGGGTTAGGGTTTTTGATTTAGGATTTAGGGTTATGGGTTTAGGGTTATAGGTTTAGGGTTTAGGGTTTAGGGTTTAGGGTTTGGGGTTAAGGGTTAGGGTTTAGGGTTTAGAGTTATAGGGTTTAGAGTTTAGTGTTTAGGGTTTAGGGTTTAGGGTTTGGGGTTTAGGGTTTGGGGTTTGGAATTTGGTTTCAATGTTTAAGGTTTAGGGTTTATGGTTTAGTGTTTAGGGTATAAGGTTTATGGTTTAGGGTTAAGGGGTTAGGGTTTTAGGGTTTAGGGTTGGGGGTTTAGGGTTTGGGGTTTGGGGTTTGGGGTTTGGGGTTTGGGGTTTAGGGGTTAGGGTTTAGGAGTTAGGGTTTGTGTTTTAGGGTTTAGGGTATGTTTTAGAGTTTAGGGTTTAGGGTTTAGGGTTTAGGGTTTGATTTAGGGTTTAGGGTTTAGGGTTTAATGTTTAGGATTTGGGGTTTAGGGTTTAGGGTTTAGGGTTTAGGGTTTAGGGTTTGTTATTTAGGGTTTAGGGTTTGGAGTTTGGGGAATGGGTTTAGGGTTTAGTGTTTAGGGTTTGGGGCTGAGGGCTTATGGTTTTGGGTTTAGGGTTTAGGGTTTGGGGTTGGGGTTTAGGGTTTGGGGTTTGTGGTTTAGGGTTTGGGGTGTAAAGATTGGGGTTTAGTGGTTAAGGTTTAAGGTTTATGGTTTGTGGTTTAAGGTTTAGGGTTTAGTATTTGTGGTTTGGGTTTAGGGTTTAGGGTTTGGGGTAGAGGGTTAGTGGTTTTGGGTTTAGGGTAGAGGGTTAGTGGTTTTGGGTTTAGGGTTTATGGTTTTGGGTTAGGGTTTGGGGTTAGGGGTTTGGATTTGTGGTTTGGGTTTAAGGTTTAAGGTTTAGAAGTTAGGGTTTAGGACTTGGGGTTTAGGGTTTAGGGTTTGGGTTTAGGGTTTAGGAGTTATGGTTTAGGGCTTGGGGTTTAGGGTTTAAGGTTTAGGGTTTAGGGTTTAGGGTTTAAGGTTTAGGGTTTGGGGTTTAGGTTTAGGGTTTAGTGTTTAAGGTTTGGGGTTGAGGGTTTGTGGTTTTGGGTTTAGGGTTTAAGGTTTGGGGTTTGGGGTTTAAGGTTTGTGGTTTGTGGTTTAGGGTTTGGGGTTTAAAGATAGGGGTTTAGGGTTGAGGTTTAAGGTTTAGGGTTTGTGATTTATGGTTTAGGGTTTAAGGTTTATGGTTTGGGTTTAGGGTTTAGGGTTTGGGGTTTGGGGTAGAGGGTTTATGGTTTTGGGTTTAGGGTTTATAGTTTAGGGTTTAGGGTTTGGGGTTAGGGCTTAGGGTTTGTAGTTTGGGTTTAGGGTTTAAGGTTTAGAAGTAAGGGTTCAGGGCTTGGGGTTTAGGGTTTGGGTTTTAGGGTTTAGGGTTTAGGAGTTAGGGTTTATAGCTTAGGGTTTTAGGTTTAGGGTTTGGATTTTATCATTTAGGGTTTGTGGGTTAGGGTTTAGGGATTAGGGTTTGTGGTTTGGGGTTTAGGGTTTGGGGTTTATGGTTTGGGGTTTGGGGTTTGGGGTTTGGTTTAAGGTTTAGGGTTTGGGGTTTGGGGTTTGGGGTTTGGTTTCAATGTTTAACGTTTAGGGTTGATGGTTTAGTGTTTAGGGTTTAAGGTTTAGGGTTTAGGGTTAAGGGTTAGGGTTTTATGGTTTTGGGTTTGGGGTTTGGGGTTTAGGGTTTATGGTTTGGGGTTTGGGGTTTAGGGTTTAGGGGTTAGGTTTGTGGTTTATGGTTTAGGTGTTAGGGTTTATAGTTTAGGGTTTGTGGTCTAGGGTTTATTGTTTGGGGTTTAGGGTTTAGTGTTTAGGGTTTGGGGTTTGGTTTAGGGTTTAGGGTTTAGGGTTTAGGTTATGCAGTTTTGGGTTTGGTTTTAAAGTTTAATGTTTAGGGTTTAGAGTTTGGCGTTATGGGTTTGGTGTTTAGGTTTTAGGTTTAGGGTTTTAAGATTTGGGGTTTAGGGTTTAGGGTTTAATGTTTAGATTTTGGGTTTTGGATTTAGAATTTAGGGTTTAGGGTTTGGGGTTTAGGGTTTGGGTTTTAGGGTTTAGGGTTTATGGTTAAGGTTTAGGGTTTAGGGTTAAGGTTTAGGGTTTAGGGTTTGTTATTTAGGGTTTAGGGTTTGGGGTTTGGATTGAGGGTTTAGTGTTTAAGGTTTGGGGCTGAGGGTTTGGGGTTTTGGGTTTAGGGTTTAGGGTTTGGGGTTAGGGTTTAGGGTTTGGGGTTTGTGGTTTAGGGTTTGGGGTTTAAAGATTGGGGTTTAGTGGTTGAGGTTTAAGGTTTATGGTTTGGGGTTTAAGGTTTTTGGTTTAGGGTTTATGGTTTGGGTTTAGGAATTGGGGTTTGGGGCACAGGGTTAGTGGTTTTATGTTTAGGGTTTATGGTTTAGGGTTTAGGGTTTGGGGTTAGGGGTTAGGGTTTGTGGTTTGGGTTTATGGTTTAAGGTTTAGAAGTTAGGGTTTAGGGCTTGGGGTTTAAGGTTTAGGGTTTGGGTTATGGTTTAGGGTTAGGGTTTTAGGGTTTAGGGTTTGTGGTTTAGGGTTTTACGTTTAGGGTTTATGGATTAGGGTTTACGGTTTAGGGTTTTAGGTTTGGGGTTTATGGTTTGGGGTTTGGGGTTTGGTTTAGGGTTTAGGGTTTAAGGTTTAGGGTTTGGGGTTTGGTTTCAATGTTTAAGGTTTAGGGTTTATGGTTTAGTGTTTAGGGTTTAAGGTTTAAGGTTTAGGGTTAAGGGGTTTGGGTTTTAGGGTTAAGGGTTTTTGGTTGGGGGTTTGGGGTTTAGGGTTTGGTGTTTATGTTTTAGGGTTTGGGGTTTGGGGTTTGGGGTTAAGGGTTAGGGTTATGGTTTAGGGTTTAGGAGTTAGGGTTTAAGGTTTGGGTTTTAGGGTTTACGATTTAGGGTTTGTGGTTTAGGGTTTATCGTTTGGGGTTTAGGGATTAGGGTTTGTGGTTTAGGGTTTAGGGTTTAGGGTTTGGGGTTTGATTTAGGGTTTAGGGTTTAGGGTTTAGGTTTTACGGTTTTGGGTTTGGTTTTAAAGTTTAAGGTTTAGGGTTTAGGGTTTTGGGTTTAGGGGATAGGGTTTTAGGGTTTATTGGTTAGGGTTTTAGTGGTTAGGGGTTTAGGGTTTAGAGTTTGGGGTTAAGGTTTGGGGTTTAGGGTTTAGGGTTTAGGGTTTGGGGTTTTGGGTTTAGGTTTTAAGGTTTAGTGTGTGGGGTTTGGGGTTAAGGTTTAGGGTGTGGGGTTTAGGGTTTAGGGTTTAAGGTTTAGGGTTTGTGGTTTAGGGTTTGGCGTTTGAGGTTTAGGGATTAGGGTTTATTGTGTATGGTTTAGGGTTTAGGGTTTAGGGTTAGGTTTAGGGTTTGGGGCTCATGATTTAGGTTTGAGCTTTAGGGTTTAGGGTTTTGGGTGTTAGGTTTTAGGGTTAGGGTTTAGGGTTTGGGGTTTAGGGTTATGGTTAGGGGTTTAAGGTTTAGGGTTTAGGGTTTAGGGTTTATGGTTTATGGTTTAGGGTTTAGGGTTTGGGTTTTAGAGGTTAGGGTTTAGGGTCTGTGGTTCAGGTTTTGACATTTAAAGTTTCGAGATTAGGGTTTGTGGTTTAGGGTTTATGGTTTGGGGTTTGGGGTTTAGGTTTGGGGTTTAAGGTTTGGGGTTTAGGGTTTTAGGTTTTAGGGGTTTACGGGTTAGAGTTTAGGAGATAAGGGTCTAGTGTTTAGGGATTAATGTTTAGGGTTTTTTGTTTAGGGTTTAGGGTTTGGTATTTAGGGTTTTGTGTTTTGGGGTTAGGGGTTAGGGTTTGTGATTTAGGATTTAGGGTTATGGGTTTAGGGTTATAGGTTTAGGGTTTAGGGTTTAGTGTTTAGGGTTTAAGGTTTGGGGTTAAGGGTTAGGGTTTAGGGTTTAGAGTTATAGGGTTTAGAGTTTAGTATTTAGGGTTTAGGGTTTAGGGTTTGGGGTTTAGGGTTTAGGGTTTGGGGTTTGGTTTCAATGTTTAAGGTTTAGGGTTTATGGTTTAGTGTTTAGGGTTTATGGTTTAGGGTTTAGGGTTTAGGGTTTAGGGTTTAGGGTTTAGGGTTTAGGGTTTAGGAGTTAGGGTTTGTGTTTAGGGTTTTGGGTATGTTTTAGAGTTTAGGGTTTAGGGTTTAGGGTTTAGGGTTTAGAGTTTAGGGTTTAATGTTTAGATTTTGGGGTTTAGGGTTTGGGGTTTAGTGTTTAGGGTTTAAGGTTTAGGGTTTAGAGTTTGTTATTTAGGATTTAGGTTTTGGGGTTTGGGGAATGGGTTTAGGGTTTAGGGTTTAGGGTTTGGGGCTGAGGGCTTATGGTTTTGGGTTTAGGGTTTAGGGTTTGGGGTTGGGGTTTAGGGTTTAGGGTTTATGGTTTAGGGTTTGGGGTGTAAAGATTGGGGTTTAGTGGTTAAAGTTTAAGGTTTATGGTTTAGGGTTTAGGGTTTTGGGTTTAGGGGTTAGGGTTTTAGGGTTTATCGGTTAGGGTTTTAGTGGTTAGGGGTTTAGGGTTTAGAGTTTGGGGTTAAGGTTTGGGGTTTAGGGTTTAGGGTTTAGGGTTTTGGGTTTTGGGTTTTGGGTTTTGGGTTTAGGGTTTAGGGTTTGGGGTTTAGGGTTTAGGTTTTAAGGTTTAGTGTGTGGGGTTTGGGGTTAAGGTTTAGGGTGTGGGGTTTAGGGTTTAGGGTTTAAGGTTTAGGGTTTGTGGTTTAGGGTTTGGCATTTGAGGTTTAGAGATTAGGGTTTATTGTGTATGGTTTAGGGTTTAGGGTTTAAGGTTAGGTTTAGGGTTTGGGGCTCATGATTTAGGGTTTGAGCTTTAGGGTATAGGGTTTTGGGTGTTAGGTTTTAGGGTTAGGGTTTAGGGTTTGGGGTTTAGGGTTTATGGTTAGGGGTTTAAGGTTTAGGGTTTAGGGTTTATGGTTTATGGTTTAGGGTTTAGGGTTTGGGTTTTAGAGGTTAGGGTTTAGGGTCTGTGGTTCAGGTTTTGATATTTAAAGTTTCGAGATTAGGGTTTGTGGTTTAGGGTTTATGGTTTGGGGTTTGGGGTTTAGGTTTGGGGTTTAAGGTTTGGGGTTTAGGGTTTTAGGTTTTAGGGGTTTACGGGTTAGAGTTTAGGAGATAAGGGTCTAGTGTTTAGGGATTAATGTTTAGGGTTTTTTGTTTAGGGTTTAGGGTTTGGTATTTAGGGTTTTGTGTTTTGGGGTTAGGGGTTAGGGTTTGTGATTTAGGATTTAGGGTTATGGGTTTAGGGTTATAGGTTTAGGGTTTAGGGTTTAGTGTTTAGGGTTTAGGGTTTGGGGTTAAGGGTTAGGGTTTAGGGTTTAGAGTTATAGGGTTTAGAGTTTAGGGTTTAGGGTTTAGGGTTTAGGGTTTGGGGTTTAGGGTTTGGGGTTTGGTTTCAATGTTTAAGGTTTAGGGTTTATGGTTTAGTGTTTATGTTTTATGGTTTAGGGTTTAGGGTTTAGGGTTTAGGGTTTAGGGTTTAGGGTTTAGGAGTTAGGGTTTGTGTTTAGGGTTTTGGGTATGTTTTAGAGTTTAGGGTTTAGGGTTTAGGGTTTAGGGTTTAGAATTTAGGGTTTAATGTTTAGATTGTTGGGTTTAGGGTTTGGGGTTTAGTGTTTAGGGTTTAAGGTTTAGGGTTTAGAGTTTGTTATTTAGGATTTAGGTTTTGGGGTTTGGGGAATGGGTTTAGGGTTTAGTGTTTAGGGTTTGGGGCTGAGGGCTTATGGTTTTGGGTTTAGGGTTTAGGGTTTGGGGTTGGGGTTTAGGGTTTAGGGTTTATGGTTTAGGGTTTGGGGTGTAAAGATTGGGGTTTAGTGGTTAAAGTTTAAGGTTTATGGTTTAGGGTTTTGGGTTTTGGGTTTAAGGGTTAGGGTTTTAGGGTTTATGGGTTAGGGTTTTAGTGGTTAGGGGTTTAGGGTTTAGAGTTTGTGTTTAAGGTTTGGGGTTTAGGGTTTAGGGTTTAGGGTTTAGAGGTTTAGGGTTTAGGGTTTAGGGTTTAGGGTTTAGGTTTTAAGGTTTAGTGTGTGGGGTTTGGGGTTAAGGTTTAGGGTGTGGGGTTTAGGGTTTAGGGTTTAAGGTTTAGGGTTTGTGGTTTAGGGTTTGGCGTTTGAGGTTTAGGGATTAGGGTTTATTGTGTATGGTTTAGGGTTTAGGGTTTAGGGTTAGGTTTAGGGTTTGGGGTTCATGATTTAGGGTTTGTGCTTTAGGGTTTTGGGTGTTAGGTTTTAGGGTTAAGGTTTAGGGTTTGGGGTTTAGGGTTTATAGTTAGGGGTTTAAAGTTTGTGGTTTAGGGGTTAGGGTTTATGGTTTAAGGTTTAGGATTTAGGGTTTAGGGTTTATGGTTTAGGGTTAGGGTTTAGGGTTTGGGTTTTAGAGGTTAGGGTTTAGGGTCTGTGGTTCAGGTTTTGACATTTAAAGTTTTAGGATTAGGGTTTGTGGTTTAGGGTTTATGGTTTGGGGTTTGGGGTTTAGGTTTGGGGTTTAAGGTTTGTGGTTTAGGGTTTTAGGTTTTAAGGGTTTACGGGTTAGAGTTTAGGAGATAAGGGTTTAGTGTTTAGGGATTAATGTTTAGGGTTTTTTGTTTAGGGTTTAGGGTTTGGTATTTAGGGTTTTGTGTGTTTGGGGTTAGGGGTTAGGGTTTGTGATTTAGGATTTAGGGTTATGGGTTTAGGGTTATAGGTTTAGTGTTTAGTGTTTAGGGTTTAGGGTTTGGGGTTAAGGGTTAGGGTTTAGGGTTTAAAGTTATAGGGTTTAGAGTTTAGTGTTTAGGGTTTAGGGTTTAGGGTTTGGGGTTTAGGGTTTGGGGTTTGGAGTTTGGTTTCAATGTTTAAGGTTTAGGGTTTATGGTTTAGGGTTTAAGGTTTAAGGTTTATGGTTTAGGGTTAAGGGGTTAGGGTTTTAGGGTTTAGGGTTGGGGGTTTAGGGTTTGGGGTTTGGGGTTTGGGGTTTTGGGTTTGGGGTTTAGGGGTTAGGGTTTAGGAGTTAGGGTTTGTGTTTTAGGGTTTAGGGTATGTTTTAGAGTTTAGGGTTTAGGGTTTAGGGTTTAGGGTTTGATTTAGGGTTTAGGGTTTAGGGTTTAATGTTTAGATTTTAGGGTTTAGGGTTTGGGGTTTAGGGTTTAGGGTTTAGGGTTTAGGGTTTGTTATTTAGGGTTTAGGGTTTGGGGTTTGGGGAATGGGTTTAGGGTTTAGTGTTTAGGGTTTGGGGCTGAGGGCTTGTGGTTTTGGGTTTAGGGTTTAGGGTTTGGGGTTGGGGTTTAGGGTTTGGGGTTTGTGGTTTAGGGTTTAGGGCGTAAAGATTGGGGTTTAGTGGTTAAGGTTTAAGGTTTATGGTTTGTGGTTTAAGGTTTAGGGTTTAGTATTTGTGGTTTGGGTTTAGGGTTTAGGGTTTAGGGTTTGGGGTAGAGGGTTAGTGGTTTTGGGTTTAGGGTAGAGGGTTAGTGGTTTTGGGTTTAGGGTTTATGGTTTTGGGTTAGGGTTTGGGGTTAGGGGTTAGGATTTGTGGTTTGGGTTTAAGGTTTAAGGTTTAGAAGTTAGGGTTTAGGACTTGGGGTTTAGGGTTTAGGGTTTGGGTTTAGGGTTTAGGAGTTATGGTTTAGGGCTTGGGGTTTAGGGTTTAAGGTTTAGGGTTTAGGGTTTAGGGTTTAAGGTTTAGGGTTTGGGGTTTAGGTTTAGGGTTTAGTGTTTAGAGTTTAGGGTTTAGGGGTTTAAGGTTTAGGGTTTGTGATTTATGGTTTAGGGTTTAAGGTTTATGGTTTGGGTTTAGGGTTTAGGGTTTGGGGTTTGGGGTAGAGGGTTTATGGTTTTGGGTTTAGGGTTTATAGTTTAGGGTTTAGGGTTTGGGGTTAGGGCTTAGGGTTTGTAGTTTGGGTTTAGGGTTTAAGGTTTAGAAGTAAGGGTTTAGGGCTTGGGGTTTAGGGTTTGGGTTTTAGGGTTTAGGATTTAGGAGTTAGGGTTTACAGCTTGGGGTTTTAGGTTTAGGGTTTGGATTTTATCATTTAGGGTTTGTGGTTTAGGGTTTAGGGATTAGGGTTTGTGGTTTGGGGTTTAGGGTTTGGGGTTTATGGTTTGGGGTTTGGGGTTTGGTTTAAGGTTTAGGGTTCGGGGTTTGGGGTTTGGGGTTTGGTTTCAATGTTTAACGTTTAGGGTTGAGGGTTTAGTGTTTAGGGTTTAAGGTTTAGGGTTTAGGGTTAAGGGTTAGGGTTTTAGGGTTTGGGGTTTGGGGTTTGGGGTTTAGGGTTTATGGTTTGGGGTTTGGGGTTTAGGGTTTAGGGGTTAGGTTTGTGGTTTATGGTTTAGGTGTTAGGGTTTAGGGTTTGGGTTTTAGGGTTTATAGTTTAGGGTTTGTGGTCTAGGGTTTATTATTTGGGTTTAGGGTTTAGTGTTTAGGGTTTGGGGTTTGGTTTAGGGTTTAGGGTTTAGGGTTTAGGTTATGCAGTTTTGGGTTTGGTTTTAAAGTTTAATGTTTAGGGTTTAGAGTTTGGCGTTATGGGTTTGGTGTTTAGGTTTTAGGTTTAGGGTTTTAAGATTTGGGGTTTAGGGTTTAGGGTTTAATGTTTAGATTTTGGGTTTTGGATTTAGAATTTAGGGTTTAGGGTTTGGGGTTTAGGGTTTGGGTTTAAGGGTTTAGGGTTTATGGTTAAGGTTTAGGGTTTAGGGTTAAGGTTTAGGGTTTAGGGTTTTTTATTTAGGGTTTAGGGTTTGGGGTTTGGATTTAGGGTTTAGTGTTTAAGGTTTGGGGCTGAGGGTTTGGGGTTTTGGGTTTATGGTTTAGGGTTTGGGGTTAGGGTTTAGGGTTTGGGGTTTGTGGTTTAGGGTTTGGGGTTTAAAGATTGGGGTTTAGTGGTTGAGGTTTAAGGTTTATGGTTTGGGGTTTAAGGTTTTTGGTTTAGGGTTTATGGTTTGGGTTTAGGGTTTGGGGTTTGGGGCACAGGGTTAGTGGTTTTATGTTTAGGGTTTATGGTTTAGGGTTTAGGGTTTGGGGTTAGGGGTTAGGGTTTATGGTTTGGGTTTATGGTTTAAGGTTTAGAAGTTAGGGTTTAGGGCTTGGGGTTTAAGGTTTAGGGTTTGGGTTAAGGTTTAGGGTTTGGGTTTTAGGGTTTAGGGTTTGTGGTTTAGGGTTTTACGTTTAGGGTTTATGGATTAGGGTTTACGGTTTAGGGTTTTGGGTTTGGGGTTTATGGTTTGGGGTTTGGGGTTTGGTTTAGGGTTTAGGGTTTAAGGTTTAGGGTTTGGGGTTTGGTTTCAATGTTTAAGGTTTAGGGTTTATGGTTTAGTGTTTAGGGCTTAAGGTTTTAGGGTTTGGGGTTTGATTTAGGGTTTAGGGTTTAGGGTTTAGGTTTTACGGTTTGGGTTTAGTTTTAAAGTTTAAGGTTTAGGGTTTTGGGTTTTGGGTTTAGGGGTTAGGGTTTTAGGGTTTATCGGTTAGGGTTTTAGTGGTTAGGGGTTTAGGGTTTAGAGTTTGAGGTTAAGGTTTGGGGTTTAGGGTTTAGGGTTTAGGGTTTAGGGTTTAGGGTTTTGGGTTTAGGGTTTAGGGTTTAGGGTTTAGGGTTTAGGGTTTAGGGTTTAGGGTTTAGGTTTTAAGGTTTAGTGTGTGGGGTTTGGGGTTAAGGTTTAGGGTGTGGGGTTTAGGGTTTAGGGTTTAAGGTTTAGGGTTTGGCGTTTAAGGTTTAGGGATTAGGGTTTATTGTGTATGGTTTAGAGTTTAGGGTTTAGGGTTAGGTTTAGGGTTTGGGGCTCATGATTTAGGGTTTGAGCTTTAGGGTTTAGGGTTTTGGGTGTTACGTTTTAGGGTTAGGGTTTAGGGTTTGGGGTTTAGGGTTTATGGTTAGGGGTTTAAAGTTTGTGGTTTAGGGGTTAGGGTTTATGGTTTAAGGTTTAGGATTTAGGGTTTATGGTTTAGGGTTTAAGGTTTAGGGTTTGGGTTTTAGAGGTTAGGGTTTAGGGTCTGTGGTTCAGGTTTTGACATTTAAATTTTCAGGATTAGGGTTTGTGGTTTAGGGTTTATGGTTTGGGGTTTGGGGTTTAGGTTTGGGGTTTACGGTTTGGGGTTTAGGGTTTTAGGTTTTAGGGGTTTACGGGTTAGAGTTTAGGATATAAGGGTCTAGTGTTTAGGGATTAATATTTAGGGTTTTTTGTTTAGGGTTTAGGGTTTGGTATTTAGGGTTTTGTGTTTTGGGGTTAGGGGTAGGGTTTGTGATTTAGGATTTAGGGTTATGGGTTTAGGGTTATAGGTTTAGGGTTTAGGGTTTAGTGTTTAGGGTTTAGGGTTTGGGGTTAAGGGTTAGGGTTTAGGGTTTAGGGTTTGGGGTTTAGGGTTTAGGGTTTGGGGTTTGGTTTCAATGTTTAAAGGTTAGGGTTTATGGTTTAGTGTTTAGGGTTTATGGTTTAGGGTTTAGGGTTTAGGGTTTAGGGTTTACGAGTTAGGGTTTGTGTTTTAGGGTTTAGGGTATGTTTTAGAGTTTAGGGTTTAGGGTTTAGGGTTTAGGGTTTAGAGTTTAGGGTTTAATGTTTAGATTTTGGGGTTTAGGGTTTGGGGTTTAGTGTTTAGGGTTTAAGGTTTAGGGTTTAGAGTTTGTTATTTAGGATTTAGGTTTTGGGGTTTGGGGAATGGGTTTAGGGTTTAGTGTTTAGGGTTTGGGGCTGAGGGCTTATGGTTTTGGGTTTAGGGTTTAGGGTTTGGGGTTGGGGTTTAGGGTTTAGGGTTTATGGTTTAGGGTTTGGGGTGTAAAGATTGGGGTTTAGTGGTTAAAGTTTAAGGTTTATGGTTTGTGGTTTAAGGTTTAGGGTTTAGTATTTGTGGTTTGGGTTTAGGGTTTAGGGTTTAGGGTTTTGGGTAGAGGGTTAGTGGTTTTGGGTTTAGGGTAGAGGGTTAGTGGTTTTGGGTTTAGGGTTTATGGTTTTGGGTTAGGGTTTGGGGTTAGGGGTTAGGATTTGTGGTTTGGGTTTAAGGTTTAAGGTTTAGAAGTTTGGGTTTAGGACTTGGGGTGTAGGGTTTAGGGTTTGGGTTTAGGGTTTAGGAGTTATGGTTTAGGGCTTGGGGTTTAGGGTTTAAGGTTTAGGGTTTAGGGTTTAGGGTTTAAGGTTTAGGGTTTGGGGTTTAGGTTTAGGGTTTAGTGTTTAAGGTTTGGGGCTGAGGGTTTGTGGTTTTGGGTTTAGGGTTTAAGGTTTCGGTTTTGGGGTTTAGGGTTTGTGGTTTTTGGTTTAGGGTTTGGGGTTTAAAGATTGGGGTTTAGGGGTTGAGGTTTAAGGTTTAGGGTTTGTGATTTATGGTTTAGGGTTTAAGGTTTGTGGTTTGGGTTTAGGGTTTAGGGTTTAGGGTTTAGGGTTGGGGTTTGGGTTAGAGGGTTTGTGGTTTTGGGTTTAGGGTTTATAGTTTAGGGTTTAGGGTTTAGGGTTAGGGCTTAGGGTTTGTAGTTTGGGTTTAGGGTTTAAGGTTTAGAAGTAAGGGTTCAGGGCTTGGGGTTTAGGGTTTAGGGTTTGAGTTTTAGGGTTTAGGGTTTAGGTGTTAAGGTTTACGGCTTGGGGTTTCAGGTTTAGGGTTTGGATTTTAGTGTTTAGGGTTTGTGGTTTAGGGTTTAGGGATTAGGATTTGTGGTTTGGGGTTTATGGTTTAGGGTTTGGGGTTTGGTTTAAGGTTTAGGGTTTGGGGTTTGGGGTTTGGTTTCAATGTTTAACGTTTAGGGTTGATGGTTTAGTGTTTAGGGTTTAAGGTTTAGGGTTTAGGGTTAAGGGGTTAGGGTTTTAGGGTTTTGGGTTTGGGGTTTGGGGTTTAGGGTTTATGGTTTGGGGTTTGGGGTTTAGGGTTTAGGGGTTAGGTTTGTGGTTTAGGGTTTAGGTCTTAGGGTTTAGGGTTTGGGTTTTAGGGTTTATAGTTTAGGGTTTGTGGTCTAGGGTTTATCGTTTGGGGTTTAGGGTTTAGTGTTTAGGGTTTGGGGTTTGGTTAAGGGTTTAGGGTTTAGGGTTTAGGTTATACAGTTTTAGGTTTGGTTTTAAAGTTTAATGTTTAGGGTTTAGAGTTTGGGGTTATGGGTTTGGTGTTTAGGTTTTAGGTTTAGGGTTTTAAGATTTAGGGTTTAGGGTTTTGGGGTTTAATGTTTAGATTTTAGGTTTTGGATTTAGAATTTAGGGTTTAGGGTTTGGGGTTTAGGGTTTGGGGTTTAGGGTTTAGGGTTTATGGTTAAGGTTTAGGGTTTGTTATTTAGCGTTTAGGGTTTGGGGTTTGGATTTAGGGTTTAGTGTTTAAGGTTTGGGGCTGAGGGTTTATGGTTTTGGGTTTAGGGTTTAGGGTTTGGGGTTGGGGTTTAGGGTTTAGGGTTTAGGGTTTGGGGTTAGGGGTTAGGGTTTGTGGTTTGGGTTTATGGTTTAAGGTTTAGAAGTTAGGGTTTAGGGCTTGGGGTTTAAGGTTTAGGGTTTAGAATAGGGTTTAGGATTTGGGTTTTAGGGTTTAGGGTTTGTGGTTTAGGGTTTAGGGTTTAGGGTTTCGGGTTTGGGGTTATGGTTTGGGGTTTGGGGTTTGGTTTAGGGTTTTGGGTTTAAGGTTTAATGTTTGGGGTTTGGTTTCAATGTTTAAGGTTTAGGGTTTATGGTTTAGTGTTTAGGGTTTAAGGTTTAAGGTTTAGGGTTAAGAGGTTATGGTTTTAGGGTTTAGGGTTTTAGGTTTGGGGTTGAGGGTTTAGGGTTTGGGGTTTATGTTTTAGGGTTTAGGGTTTGTGGTTTAGGGTTTAAGGGTTAGGGTTATGGTTTAGGGTTCAGGAGTTAGGGTTTAAGGTTTGGGTTTAAGGGTTTACGATTTAGGGTTTGTGGTTTAGGGTTTATTGTTTGGGGTTTATGGATTAGGGTTTATGGTTTAGGGTTTAGGGTTTAGGGTTTGGGGTTTGATTTAGGGTTTAGGGTTTAGGGTTTAGGGTTAGGGTTTAGGAGCTAGGGTTTGTGTTTTAGGGTTTAGGGTATGTTTTAGAGTTTAGGGTTTAGGGTTTAGGGTTTAGGGTTTGATTTAGGGTTTTGGGTTTAGAGTTTAGGGTTTAATGTTTAGATTTTGGGGTTTAGGGTTTGTGGTTTAGTGTTGAGGGTTTAAGGTTTAGGGTTTAGAGTTTGTTATTTAGGATTTAGGTTTGGGGTTTGGGGAATGGGTTTAGGGTTTAGTGTTTAGGGTTTTGGGCTGAGGGCTTATGGTTTTGGGTTTGGGGTTGGGGTTTAGGGTTTAGGGTTTATGGTTTAGGGTTTGGGGTGTAAAGATTGGGGTTTAGTGGTTAAAGTTTAAGGTTTATGGTTTGTGGTTTAAGGTTTAGGGTTTAGTTGTGGTTTGGGTTTAGGGTTTAGGGTTTAGGGTTTGGGGTAAAGGGTTAGTGGTTTTGGGTTTAGGGTAGAGGGTTAGTGGTTTTGGGTTTAGGGTTTAGGGTTTAGGATTTAGGGTTTATGGTTTTGGGTTAGGGTTTGGGGTTAGGGGTTAGGATTTGTGGTTTGGGTTTAAGGTTTAAGGTTTAGAAGTTAGGGTTAAGGACTTGGGGTTTAGGGTTTAGGGTTTGGGTTTAGGGTTTAGGAGTTATGGTTTACGGCTTGGGGTTTAGGGTTTAAGGTTTAGGGTTTAGGGTTTAGGGTTTAAGGTTTAGGGTTTGGGGTTTAGGTTTAGGGTTTAGGGTTTAGAGTTTAGGGTTTAAGGTTTAGGGTTTAGGGTTTAGGGTTTAGGGTTTGGGGTTTAGGGTTTAGGTTTTAAGGTTTAGTGTGTGGGGTTTGGGGTTAAGGTTTAGGGTGTGGGGTTTAGGGTTTAGGGTTTAAGGTTTAGGGTTTGTGGTTTAGGGTTTGGCGTTCGAGGTTTAGGGATTAGGGTTTATTGTGTATGGTTTAGGGTTTAGGGTTTAGGGTTAGGTTTAGGGTTTGGGGCTCATGATTTAGGGTTTGAGCTTTAGGGTTTAGGGTTTTGGGTGTTAGGTTTTGGGGTTAGGGTTTAGGGTTTGGGGTTTAGGGTTTATGGTTAGGGGTTTAAAGTTTGTGGTTTAGGGGTTAGGGTTTATGGTTTAAGGTTTAGGATTTAGGGTTTAGGGTTTATGGTTTAGGGTTTAGGGTTTGGGGTTTGGGGCACAGGGTTAGTGGTTTTATGTTTAGGGTTTATGGTTTAGGGTTTAGGGTTTGGGGTTAGGGGTTAGGGTTTGTGGTTTGGGTTTATGGTTTAAGGTTTAGAAGTTAGGGTTTAGGGCTTGGGGTTTAAGGTTTAGGGTTTGGGTTAGGGTTTAGGGTTTGGGTTTTAGGGTTTAGGGTTTGTGGTTTAGGGTTTTACGTTTAGGGTTTATGGATTAGGGTTTACGGTTTAGGGTTTTGGGTTTGGGGTTTATGGTTTGGGGTTTGGGGTTTGGTTTAGGGTTTAGGGTTTAAGGTTTAGGGTTTGGGGTTTGGTTTCAATGTTTAAGGTTTAGGGTTTATGGTTTAGTGTTTAGGGTTTAAGGTTTAAGGTTTAGGGTTAAGGGGTTAGGGTTTTAGGGTTAAGGGTTTTAGGTTTGGGGTTGAGGGTTTAGGGTTTGGGGTTTATGTTTTAGGGTTTGGGGTTTGGGGTTTGGGGTTTAAGGGTTAGAGTTATGGTTTAGGGTTTATGAGTTAGGGTTTAAGGTTTGGGTTTTAGGGTTTACGATTTAGGGTTTGTGGTTTAAGGTTTATCGTTTGGGGTTTAGGGATTAGGGTTTGGGGTTTAGGGTTTAGGGTTTTGGGTTTGGGGTTTGATTTAGGGTTAAGGGTTTAGGGTTTAGGTTTTACAGTTTTAGGTTTGGTTTTAAAGTTTAAGGTTTAGGGTTTAGGGTTTTGGGTTTAGGGGTTAGGGTTTTAGGGTTTATCGGTTAGGGTTTTAGTGGTTAGGGGTTTAGGGTTTAGAGTTTGGGGTTAAGGTTTGGGGTTTAGGGTTTAGGGTTTAGAGGTTTAGGGTTTAGGGTTTAGGGTTTAGGGTTTAGGGTTTAGGGTTTAGGGTTTAGGGTTTGGGTTTAGGGTTTAGGAGTTAGGGTTTAGTGTGTGGGGTTTGGGGTTAAGGTTTAGGGTGTGGGGTTTAGGGTTTAGGGTTTAAGGTTTATGGTTTGTGGTTTAGGGTTTGGCGTTTGAGGTTTAGGGATTAGGGTTTATTGTGTATGGTTTAGGGTTAGGTTTAGGGTTTGGGGCTCATGATTTAGGGTTTGAGCTTTAGGGTTTAGGGTTTTGGGTGTTAGGTTTTGGGGTTAGGGTTTAGGGTTTGGGGTTTAGGGTTTATGGTTAGGGGTTTAAAGTTTATGGTTTAGGGGTTAGGGTTTATGGTTTAAGGTTTAGGATTTAGGGTTTAGGGTTTATGGTTTAGGGTTAGGGTTTAGGGTTTGGGTTTTAGAGGTTAGGGTTTAGGGTCTGTGGTTCAGGTTTTGACATTTAAAGTTTTGGGATTAGGGTTTGTGGTTTAGGGTTTATGGTTTGGGGTTTGGGGTTTAGGTTTGGGGTTTAAGGTTTGGGGTTTAGGGTTTTAGGTTTTAGGGGTTTACGGGTTAGAGTTTAGGAGATAAAGGTCTAGTGTTTAGGGATTAATGTTTAGGGTTTTTTGTTTAGGGTTTAGGGTTTGAAATTTAGGGTTTTGTGTTTTGGGGTTAGGGGTTAGGGTTTGTGATTTAGGATTTAGGGTTATGGGTTTAGGGTTATAGGTTTAGGGTTTAGGGTTTAGTGTTTAGGGTTTAGGGTTTGGGGTTAAGGGTTAGGGTTTAGGGTTTAGAGTTTAGTGTTTAGGGTTTAGGGTTTGGGGTTTAGGGTTTAGGGTTTGGGGTTTGGTTTCAATGTTTAAGGTTTAGGGTTTAGGGTTTAGTGTTTAGGGTTTATGGTTTAGGGTTTAGGATTTAGGGTTTAGGGTTTATGGTTTAGGGTTTAGGAGTTAGGGTTTGTGTTTTAGGGTTTAGGGTATGTTTTAGAGTTTAGGGTTTAGGGTTTGATTTAGGGTTTAGGGTTTATAGTTTAGGGTTTAATGTTTAGATTTTGGGGTTTAGGGTTTGGGGTTTAGGGTTTAGGGTTTAAGGTTTAGGGTTTAGAGTTTGTTATTTAGGATTTAGGTTTTGGGGTTTGGGGAATGGGTTTAGGGTTTAGTGTTTAGGGTTTGGGGCTGAGGGCTTATGGTTTTGGGTTTAGGGTTTAGGGTTTGGGGTTGGGGTTTAGAGTTTAGGGTTTATGGTTTAGGGTTTGGGGTGTAAAGATTAGGGTTTAGTGGTTAAAGTTTAAGGTTTATGGTTTAGGGTTTAGGGTTTTGGGTTTAGGGGTTAGGGTTTTAGGGTTTATCGGTGAGGGTTTTAGTGGTTAGGGGTTTAGGGTTTAGAGTTTGGGGTTAAGGTTTGGGGTTTAGGGTTTAGGGTTTAGGGTTTTGGGTTTTGGGTTTTGGGTTTAGGGTTTAGGGTTTAGGGTTTGGGGTTTAGGGTTTAGGTTTTAAGGTTTAGTGTGTGGGGTTTGGGGTTAAGGTTTAGGGTGTGGGGTTTAGGGTTTAGGGTTTAAGGTTTAGGGTTTGTGGTTTAGGGTTTGGCATTTGAGGTTTAGGGATTAGGGTTTATTGTGTATGGTTTAGGGTTTAGGGTTTAAGGTTAGGTTTAGGGTTTGGGGCTCATGATTTAGGGTTTGAGCTTTAGGGTATAGGGTTTTGGGTGTTAGGTTTTAGGGTTAGGGTTTAGGGTTTGGGGTTTAGGGTTTATGGTTAGGGGTTTAAGGTTTAGGGTTTAGGGTTTATGGTTTATGGTTTAGGGTTTAGGGTTTGGGTTTTAGAGGTTAGGGTTTAGGGTCTGTGGTTCAGGTTTTGATATTTAAAGTTTCGAGATTAGGGTTTGTGGTTTAGGGTTTATGGTTTGGGGTTTGGGGTTTAGGTTTGGGGTTTAAGGTTTGGGGTTTAGGGTTTTAGGTTTTAGGGGTTTACGGGTTAAAGTTTAGGAGATAAGGGTCTAGTGTTTAGGGATTAATGTTTAGGGTTTTTTGTTTAGGGTTTAGGGTTTGGTATTTAGGGTTTTGTGTTTTGGGGTTAGGGGTTAGGGTTTGTGATTTAGGATTTAGGGTTATGGGTTTAGGGTTATAGGTTTAGGGTTTAGGGTTTAGTGTTTAGGGTTTAGGGTTTGGGGTTAAGGGTTAGGGTTTAGGGTTTAGAGTTATAGGGTTTAGAGTTTAGTGTTTAGGGTTTAGGGTTTAGGGTTTGTGGTTTAGGGTTTGGGGTTTGGTTTCAATGTTTAAGGTTTAGGGTTTATGGTTTAGTGTTTATGTTTTATGGTTTAGGGTTTAGGGTTTAGGGTTTAGGGTTTAGGGTTTAGGAGTTAGGGTTTGTGTTTAGGGTTTTGGTATGTTTTAGAGTTTAGGGTTTAGGGTTTAGGGTTTAGGGTTTAGAGTTTAGGGTTTAATGTTTAGATTTTGGGGTTTAGGGTTTGGGGTTTAGTGTTTAGGGTTTAAGGTTTAGGGTTTAGAGTTTGTTATTTAGGGTTTAGGTTTTGGGGTTTGGGGAATGGGTTTAGGGTTTAGTGTTTAGGGTTTGGGGCTGAGGGCTTATGGTTTTGGGTTTAGGGTTTAGGGTTTGGGGTTGGGGTTTAGGGTTTATGGTTTAGGGTTTGGGGTGTAAAGATTGGGGTTTAGTGGTTAAAGTTTAAGGTTTATGGTTTAGGGTTTTGGGTTTTGGGTTTAAGGGTTAGGGTTTTAGGGTTTATGGGTTAGGGTTTTAGTGGTTAGGGGTTTAGGGTTTAGAGTTTGGGTTTAAGGTTTGGGGTTTAGGGTTTAGGGTTTAGGGTTTAGAGGTTTAGGGTTTAGGGTTTAGGGTTTAGGGTTTAGGTTTTAAGGTTTAGTGTGTGGGGTTTGGGGTTAAGGTTTAGGGTGTGGGGTTTAGGGTTTAGGGTTTAAGGTTTAGGGTTTGTGGTTTAGGGTTTGGCGTTTGAGGTTTATGGATTAGGGTTTATTGTGTATGGTTTAGGGTTTAGGGTTTAGGGTTAGGTTTAGGGTTTGGGGTTCATGATTTAGGGTTTGTGCTTTAGGGTTTAGGGTTTTGGGTGTTAGGTTTTAGGGTTAAGGTTTAGGGTTTGGGGTTTAGGGTTTATAGTTAGGGGTTTAAAGTTTGTGGTTTAGGGGTTAGGGTTTATGGTTTAAGGTTTAGGATTTAGGGTTTAGGGTTTATGGTTTAGGGTTTAGGGTTTAGGGTTTGGGTTTTAGAGGTTAGGGTTTAGGGTCTGTGGTTCAGGTTTTGACATTTAAAGTTTCGGGATTAGGGTTTGTGGTTTAGGTTTTATGGTTTGGGGTTTGGGGTTTAGGTTTGGGGTTTAAGGTTTGTGGTTTAGGGTTTTAGGTTTTAAGGGTTTACGGGTTAGAGTTTAGGAGATAAGGGTTTAGTGTTTAGGGATTAATGTTTAGGGTTTTTTGTTTAGGGTTTAGGGTTTGGTATTTAGGGTTTTGTGTGTTTGGGGTTAGGGGTTAGGGTTTGTGATTTAGGATTTAGGGTTATGGGTTTAGGGTTATAGGTTTAGTGTTTAGTGTTTAGGGTTTAGGGTTTGGGGTTAAGGGTTAGGGTTTAGGGTTTAGAGTTATAGGGTTTAGAGTTTAGTGTTTAGGGTTTAGGGTTTAGGGTTTGGGGTTTAGGGTTTGGGGTTTGGAGTTTGGTTTCAATGTTTAAGGTTTAGGGTTTATGGTTTAGGGTTTAAGGTTTAAGGTTTATGGTTTAGGGTTAAAGGGTTAGGGTTTTAGGGTTTAGGGTTGGGGGTTTAGGGTTTGGGGTTTGGGGTTTGGGGTTTTGGGTTTGGGGTTTAGGGGTTAGGGTTTAGGAGTTAGGGTTTGTGTTTTAGGGTTTAGGGTATGTTTTAGAGTTTATGGTTTAAGGTTTAGGGTTTAGGGTTTGATTTAGGGTTTAGGGTTTAATGTTTAGATTTTAGGGTTTAGGGTTTGGGGTTTAGGGTTTAGGGTTTAGGGTTTAGGGTTTAGGGTTTGTTATTTAGGGTTTAGGGTTTGGGGTTTGGGGAATGGGTTTAGGGTTTAGTGTTTAGGGTTTGGGGCTGAGGGCTTGTGGTTTTGGGTTTAGGGTTTAGGGTTTGGGGTTGGGGTTTAGGGTTTGGGGTTTGGGGTTTAGGGTTTGGGGCGTAAAGATTGGGGTTTAGTGGTTAAGGTTTAAGGTTTATGGTTTGTGGTTTAAGGTTTAGGGTTTAGTATTTGTGGTTTGGGTTTAGGGTTTAGGGTTTAGGGTTTGGGGTAGAGGGTTAGTGGTTTTGGGTTTAGGGTAGAGGGTTAGTGGTTTTGGGTTTAGGGTTTATGGTTTTGGGTTAGGGTTTGGGGTTAGGGGTTAGGATTTGTGGTTTGGGTTTAAGGTTTAAGGTTTAGAAGTTAGGGTTTAGGACTTGGGGTTTAGGGTTTAGGGTTTGGGTTTAGGGTTTAGGAGTTATGGTTTAGGGCTTGGGGTTTAGGGTTTAAGGTTTAGGGTTTAGGGTTTAGGGTTTAAGGTTTAGGGTTTGGGGTTTAGGTTTAGGGTTTAGTGTTTAGAGTTTAGGGTTTAGGGGTTTAAGGTTTAGGGTTTGTGATTTATGGTTTAGGGTTTAAGGTTTGTGGTTTGGGTTTAGGGTTTAGGGTTTGGGGTTTGGGGTAGAGGGTTTATGGTTTTGGGTTTAGGGTTTATAGTTTAGGGTTTAGGGTTTGGGGTTAGGGCTTAGGGTTTGTAGTTTGGGTTTAGGGTTTAAGGTTTAGAAGTAAGGGTTCAGGGCTTGGGGTTTAGGGTTTGGGTTTTAGGGTTTAGGGTTTAGGAGTTAGGGTTTACAGCTTGGGGTTTCAGGTTTAGGGTTTGGATTTTATCATTTAGGGTTTGTGGTTTAGGGTTTAGGGATTAGGGTTTGTGGTTTAGGGTTTAGGGTTTGGGGTTTATGGTTTGGGGTTTGGGGTTTGGTTTAAGGTTTAGGGTTCGGGGTTTGGGGTTTGGGGTTTGGTTTTAATGTTTAACGTTTAGGGTTGATGGTTTAGTGTTTAGGGTTTAAGGTTTAGGGTTTAGGGTTAAGGGTTAGGGTTTTAGGGTTTGGGGTTTGGGGTTTGGGGTTTAGGGTTTATGGTTTGGGGTTTGGGGTTTAGGGTTTAGGGGTTAGGTTTGTGGTTTATGGTTTAGGTGTTAGGGTTTAGGGTTTGGGGCACAGGGTTAGTGGTTTTATGTTTAGGGTTTATGGTTTAGGGTTTAGGGTTTGGGGTTAGGGGTTAGGGTTTATGGTTTGGGTTTATGGTTTAAGGTTTAGAAGTTAGGGTTTAGGGCTTGGGGTTTAAGGTTTAGGGTTTGGGTTAAGGTTTAGGGTTTGGGTTTTAGGGTTTAGGGTTTGTGGTTTAGGGTTTTACGTTTAGGGTTTATGGATTAGGGTTTACGGTTTAGGGTTTTGGGTTTGGGGTTTATGGTTTGGGGTTTGGGGTTTGGTTTAGGGTTTAGGGTTTAAGGTTTAGGGTTTGGGGTTTGGTTTCAATGTTTAAGGTTTAGGGTTTATGGTTTAGTGTTTAGGGCTTAAGGTTTTAGGGTTTGGGGTTTGATTTAGGGTTTAGGGTTTAGGGTTTAGGTTTTACGGTTTGGGTTTGGTTTTAAAGTTTAAGGTTTAGGGTTTAGGGTTTTGGGTTTAGGGGTTAGGGTTTTAGGGTTTATCGGTTAGGGTTTTAGTGGTTAGGGGTTTAGGGTTTAGAGTTTGAGGTTAAGGTTTGGGGTTTAGGGTTTAGGGTTTAGGGTTTAGGGTTTAGGGTTTTGGGTTTTTGGTTTAGGGTTTAGGGTTTAGGGTTTAGGGTTTGGGGTTTAGGGTTTAGGTTTTAAGGTTTAGTGTGTGGGGTTTGGGGTTAAGGTTTAGGGTGTGGGGTTTAGGGTTTAGGGTTTAGAGTTCAGGGTTTAATGTTTAGATTTTGGGGTTTAGGGTTTGGGGTTTAGTGTTTAGGGTTTAAGGTTTAGGGTTTAGAGTTTGTTATTTAGGGTTTAGGTTTTGGGGTTTGGGGAATGGGTTTAGGGTTTAGTGTTTAGGGTTTGGGGCTGAGGGCTTATGGTTTAGGGTTTAGGGTTTAGGGTTTGGGGTTGGGGTTTAGGGTTTAGGGTTTATGGTTTAGGGTTTGGGGTGTAAAGATTGGGGTTTAGTGGTTAAAGTTTAAGGTTTATGGTTTAGGGTTTTGGGTTTTGGGTTTAAGGGTTAGGGTTTTAGGGTTTATGGGTTAGGGTTTTAGTGGTTAGGGGTTTAGGGTTTAGAGTTTGGGTTTAAGGTTTGGGGTTTAGGGTTTAGGGTTTAGGGTTTAGAGGTTTAGGGTTTAGGGTTTAGGGTTTAGGGTTTAGGTTTTAAGGTTTAGTGTGTGGGGTTTGGGGTTAAGGTTTAGGGTGTGGGGTTTAGGGTTTAGGGTTTAAGGTTTAGGGTTTGTGGTTTAGGGTTTGGCGTTTGAGGTTTATGGATTAGGGTTTATTGTGTATGGTTTAGGGTTTAGGGTTTAGGGTTAGGTTTAGGGTTTGGGGTTCATGATTTAGGGTTTGTGCTTTAGGGTTTAGGGTTTTGGGTGTTAGGTTTTAGGGTTAAGGTTTAGGGTTTGGGGTTTAGGGTTTATAGTTAGGGGTTTAAAGTTTATGGTTTAGGGGTTAGGGTTTATGGTTTAAGGTTTAAGATTTAGGGTTTAGGGTTTATGGTTTAGGGTTTAGGGTTTAGGGTTTGGGTTTTAGAGGTTAGGGTTTAGGGTCTGTGGTTCAGGTTTTGACATTTAAAGTTTCGGGATTAGGGTTTGTGGTTTAGGTTTTATGGTTTGGGGTTTGGGGTTTAGGTTTGGGGTTTAAGGTTTGTGGTTTAGGGTTTTAGGTTTTAAGGGTTTACGGGTTAGAGTTTAGGAGATAAGGGTTTAGTGTTTAGGGATTAATGTTTAGGGTTTTTTGTTTAGGGTTTAGGGTTTGGTATTTAGGGTTTTGTGTGTTTGGGGTTAGGGGTTAGGGTTTGTGATTTAGGATTTAGGGTTATGGGTTTAGGGTTATAGGTTTAGTGTTTAGTGTTTAGGGTTTAGGGTTTGGGGTTAAGGGTTAGGGTTTAGGGTTTAGAGTTATAGGGTTTAGAGTTTAGTGTTTAGGGTTTAGGGTTTAGGGTTTGGGGTTTAGGGTTTGGGGTTTGGAGTTTGGTTTCAATGTTTAAGGTTTAGGGTTTATGGTTTAGGGTTTAAGGTTTAAGGTTTATGGTTTAGGGTTAAGGGGTTAGGGTTTTAGGGTTTAGGGTTGGGGGTTTAGGGTTTGGGGTTTGGGGTTTGGGGTTTTGGGTTTGGGGTTTAGGGGTTAGGGTTTAGGAGTTAGGGTTTGTGTTTTAGGGTTTAGGGTATGTTTTAGAGTTTAGGGTTTAAGGTTTAGGGTTTAGGGTTTGATTTAGGGTTTAGGGTTTAGGGTTTAATGTTTAGATTTTAGGGTTTAGGGTTTAGGGTTTAGGGTTTAGGGTTTAGGGTTTGTTATTTAGGGTTTAGGGTTTGGGGTTTGGGGAATGGGTTTAGGGTTTAGTGTTTAGGGTTTGGGGCTGAGGGCTTGTGGTTTTGGGTTTAGGGTTTAGGGTTTGGGGTTGGGGTTTAGGGTTTGGGGTTTGGGGTTTAGGGTTTGGGGCGTAAAGATTGGGGTTTAGTGGTTAAGGTTTAAGGTTTATGGTTTGTGGTTTAAGGTTTAGGGTTTAGTATTTGTGGTTTGGGTTTAGGGTTTAGGGTTTAGGGTTTGGGGTAGAGGGTTAGTGGTTTTGGGTTTAGGGTAGAGGGTTAGTGGTTTTGGGTTTAGGGTTTATGGTTTTGGGTTAGGGTTTGGGGTTAGGGGTTAGGATTTGTGGTTTGGGTTTAAGGTTTAAGGTTTAGAAGTTAGGGTTTAGGACTTGGGGTTTAGGGTTTAGGGTTTGGGTTTAGGGTTTAGGAGTTATGGTTTAGGGCTTGGGGTTTAGGGTTTAAGGTTTAGGGTTTAGGGTTTAGGGTTTAAGGTTTAGGGTTTGGGGTTTAGGTTTAGGGTTTAGTGTTTAGAGTTTAGGGTTTAGGGGTTTAAGGTTTAGGGTTTGTGATTTATGGTTTAGGGTTTAAGGTTTGTGGTTTGGGTTTAGGGTTTAGGGTTTGGGGTTTGGGGTAGAGGGTTTATGGTTTTGGGTTTAGGGTTTATAGTTTAGGGTTTAGGGTTTGGGGTTAGGGCTTAGGGTTTGTAGTTTGGGTTTAGGGTTTAAGGTTTAGAAGTAAGGGTTCAGGGCTTGGGGTTTAGGGTTTGGGTTTTAGGGTTTAGGGTTTAGGAGTTAGGGTTTACAGCTTGGGGTTTCAGGTTTAGGGTTTGGATTTTATCATTTAGGGTTTGTGGTTTAGGGTTTAGGGATTAGGGTTTGTGGTTTGGGGTTTAGGGTTTGGGGTTTATGGTTTGGGGTTTGGGGTTTGGTTTAAGGTTTAGGGTTCGGGGTTTGGGGTTTGGGGTTTGGTTTTAATGTTTAACGTTTAGGGTTGATGGTTTAGTGTTTAGGGTTTAAGGTTTAGGGTTTAGGGTTAAGGGTTAGGGTTTTAGGGTTTGGGGTTTGGGGTTTGGGGTTTAGGGTTTATGGTTTGGGGTTTGGGGTTTAGGGGTTAGGGGTTAGGTTTGTGGTTTATGGTTTAGGTGTTAGGGTTTAGGGTTTGGGGCACAGGGTTAGTGGTTTTATGTTTAGGGTTTATGGTTTAGGGTTTAGGGTTTGGGGTTAGGGGTTAGGGTTTATGGTTTGGGTTTATGGTTTAAGGTTTAGAAGTTAGGGTTTAGGGCTTGGGGTTTAAGGTTTAGGGTTTGGGTTAAGGTTTAGGGTTTGGGTTTTAGGGTTTAGGGTTTGTGGTTTAGGGTTTTACGTTTAGGGTTTATGGATTAGGGTTTACGGTTTAGGGTTTTGGGTTTGGGGTTTATGGTTTGGGGTTTGGGGTTTGGTTTAGGGTTTAGGGTTTAAGGTTTAGGGTTTGGGGTTTGGTTTCAATGTTTAAGGTTTAGGGTTTATGGTTTAGTGTTTAGGGCTTAAGGTTTTAGGGTTTGGGGTTTGATTTAGGGTTTAGGGTTTAGGGTTTAGGTTTTACGGTTTGGGTTTGGTTTTAAAGTTTAAGGTTTAGGGTTTAGGGTTTTGGGTTTAGGGGTTAGGGTTTTAGGGTTTATCGGTTAGGGTTTTAGTGGTTAGGGGTTTAGGGTTTAGAGTTTGAGGTTAAGGTTTGGGGTTTAGGGTTTAGGGTTTAGGGTTTAGGGTTTAGGGTTTTGGGTTTTTGGTTTAGGGTTTAGGGTTTAGGGTTTAGGGTTTGGGGTTTAGGGTTTAGGTTTTAAGGTTTAGTGTGTGGGGTTTGGGGTTAAGGTTTAGGGTGTGGGGTTTAGGGTTTAGGGTTTAAGGTTTAGGGTTTGTGGTTTAGGGTTTGGCGTTTAAGGTTTAGGGATTAGGGTTTATTGTGTATGGTTTAGAGTTTAGGGTTTAGGGTTAGGTTTAGGGTTTGGGGCTCATGATTTAGGGTTTGAGCTTTAGGGTTTAGGGTTTTGGGTGTTACGTTTTAGGGTTAGGGTTTAGGGTTTGGGGTTTAGGGTTTATGGTTAGGGGTTTAAAGTTTGTGGTTTAGGGGTTAGGGTTTATGGTTTAAGGTTTAGGATTTAGGGTTTATGGTTTAGGGTTTAAGGTTTAGGGTTTGGGTTTTAGAGGTTAGGGTTTAGGGTCTGTGGTTCAGGTTTTGACATTTAAATTTTCGGGATTAGGGTTTGTGGTTTAGGGTTTATGGTTTGGGGTTTGGGGTTTAGGTTTGGGGTTTAAGGTTTGGGGTTTAGGGTTTTAGGTTTTAGGGGTTTACGGGTTAGAGTTTAGGATATAAGGGTCTAGTGTTTAGGGATTAATATTTAGGGTTTTTTGTTTAGGGTTTAGGGTTTGGTATTTAGGGTTTTGTGTTTTGGGGTTAGGGGTTAGGGTTTGTGATTTAGGATTTAGGGTTATGGGTTTAGGGTTATAGGTTTAGGGTTTAGGGTTTAGTGTTTAGGGTTTAGGGTTTGGGGTTAAGGGTTAGGGTTTAGGGTTTAGAGTTATAGGGTTTAGAGTTTAGTGTTTAGTGTTTAGGGTTTAGGGTTTGGGGTTTAGGGTTTAGGGTTTGGGGTTTGGTTTTAATGTTTAAAGGTTAGGGTTTATGGTTTAGTGTTTAGGGTTTATGGTTTAGGGTTTAGGGTTTAGGGTTTAGGGTTTAGGGTTTAGGAGTTAGGGTTTGTGTTTTAGGGTTTAGGGTATGTTTTAGAGTTTAGGGTTTAGGGTTTAGGGTTTAGGGTTTAGAGTTTAGGGTTTAATGTTTAGATTTTGGGGTTTAGGGTTTGGGATTTAGTGTTTAGGGTTTAAGGTTTAGGGTTTAGAGTTTGTTATTTAGGGTTTAGGTTTTAGGGTTTGGGGAATGGGTTTAGGGTTTAGTGTTTAGGGTTTGGGGCTGAGGGCTTATGGTTTTGGGTTTAGGGTTTAGGGTTTGGGGTTGGGGTTTAGGGTTTAGGGTTTATGGTTTAGGCTTTGGGGTGTAAAGATTGGGGTTTAGTGGTTAAAGTTTAAGGTTTATGGTTTGTGGTTTAAGGTTTAGGGTTTAGTATTTGTGGTTTGGGTTTAGGGTTTAGGGTTTTGGGTTTTGGGTAGAGGGTTAGTGGTTTTGGGTTTAGGGTAGAGGGTTAGTGGTTTTGGGTTTAGGGTTTATGGTTTTGGGTTAGGGTTTGGGGTTAGGGGTTAGGATTTGTGTTTTGGGTTTAAGGTTTAAGGTTTAGAAGTTTGGGTTTAGGACTTGGGGTGTAGGGTTTAGGGTTTGGGTTTAGGGTTTAGGAGTTATGGTTTAGGGCTTGGGGTTTAGGGTTTAAGGTTTAGGGTTTAGGGTTTAGGGTTTAAGGTTTAGGGTTTGGGGTTTAGGTTTAGGGTTTAGTGTTTAAGGTTTGGGGCTGAGGGTTTGTGGTTTTGGGTTTAGGGTTTAAGGTTTCGGTTTTGGGGTTTAGGGTTTGTGGTTTTTGGTTTAGGGTTTGGGGTTTAAAGATTGGGGTTTAGGGGTTGAGGTTTAAGGTTTAGGGTTTGTGATTTATGGTTTAGGGTTTAAGGTTTGTGGTTTGGGTTTAGGGTTTAGGGTTTAGGGTTTAGGGTTGGGGTTTGGGTTAGAGGGTTTGTGGTTTTGGGTTTAGGGTTTATAGTTTAGGGTTTAGGGTTTAGGGTTAGGGCTTAGGGTTTGTAGTTTGGGTTTAGGGTTTAAGGTTTAGAAGTAAGGGTTCAGGGCTTAGGGTTTAGGGTTTAGGGTTTGAGTTTTAGGGTTTAGGGTTTAGGTGTTAAGGTTTACGGTTTGGGGTTTTAGGTTTAGGGTTTGGATTTCAGTGTTTAGGGTTTGTGGTTTAGGGTTTAGGGATTAGGATTTGTGGTTTGGGGTTTATGGTTTAGGGTTTGGGGTTTGGTTTAAGGTTTAGGGTTTGGGGTTTGGGGTTTGGTTTCAATGTTTAACGTTTAGGGTTGATGGTTTAGTGTTTAGGGTTTAAGGTTTAGGGTTTAGGGTTAAGGGGTTAGGGTTTTAGGGTTTTGGGTTTGGGGTTTGGGGTTTAGGGTTTATGGTTTGGGGTTTGGGGTTTGGGGTTTAGGGTTTAGGGGTTAGGTTTGTGGTTTAGGGTTTAGGTCTTAGGGTTTAGGGTTTGGGTTTTAGGGTTTATAGTTTAGGGTTTGTGGTCTAGGGTTTATCGTTTGGGGTTTAGGGTTTAGTGTTTAGGGTTTGGGGTTTGGTTTAGGGTTTAGGGTTTAGGGTTTAGGTTATACAGTTTTAGGTTTGGTTTTAAAATTTAATGTTTAGGGTTTAGAGTTTGGGGTTATGGGTTTGGTGTTTAGGTTTTAGGTTTAGTGTTTTAAGATTTAGGGTTTAGGGTTTTGGGGTTTAATGTTTAGATTTTAGGTTTTGGATTTAGAATTTAGGGTTTAGGGTTTGGGGTTTAGGGTTTGGGGTTTAGGGTTTATGGTTTATGGTTAAGGTTTAGGGTTTAGGGTTTGTTATTTAGCGTTTAGGGTTTGGGGTTTGGATTTAGGGTTTAGTGTTTAAGGTTTGGGGCTGAGGGTTTATGGTTTAGGGTTTAGGGTTTAGGGTTTGGGGTTGGGGTTTAGGGTTTAGGGTTTAGGGTTTGGGGTTAGGGGTTAGGGTTTGTGGTTTGGGTTTATGGTTTAAGGTTTAGAAGTTAGGGTTTAGGGCTTGTGGTTTAAGGTTTAGGGTTTAGAATAGGGTTTAGGATTTGGGTTTTAGGGTTTAGGGTTTGTGGTTTAGGGTTTAGGGTTTAGGGTTTCGGGTTTGGGGTTATGGTTTGGGGTTTGGGGTTTGGTTTAGGGTTTTGGGTTTAAGGTTTAGTGTTTGGGGTTTGGTTTCAATGTTTAAGGTTTAGGGTTTATGGTTTAGTGTTTAGGGTTTAAGGTTTAAGGTTTAGGGTTAAGAGGTTATGGTTTTAGGGTTTAGGGTTTTAGGTTTGGGGTTGAGGGTTTAGGGTTTGGGGTTTATGTTTTAGGGTTTAGGGTTTGGGGTTTGGGGTTTAAGGGTTAGGGTTATGGTTTAGGGTTCAGGAGTTTGGGTTTAAGGTTTGGGTTTTAGGGTTTACGATTTAGGGTTTGTGGTTTAGGGTTTATTGTTTGGGGTTTATGGATTAGGGTTTATGGTTTAGGGTTTAGGGTTTAGGGTTTGGGGTTTGATTTAGGGTTTAGGGTTTAGGGTTTAGGTTTTGCGGTTTGGGGTTTGGTTTTAAAGTTTAAGGTTTAGGGTTTAGGGTTTAGGGTTTAGGGGTTAGGGTTTTAGGGTTTATCAGTTAGGGTTTTAGTGGTTAGGGGTTTAGGGTTTAGAGTTTGGGGTTAAGGTTTGGGGTTTGGGGTTTAGGGTTTAGAGGTTTAGGGTTTAGGGTTTAGGGTTTGGTGTTTAGGGTTTAGGGTTTAAGGTTTAGTGTGTGGGGTTTGGGGTTAAGGTTTAGGGTTTGGGGTTTAGGGTTTAGGGTTTAAGGTTTAGGGTTTGTAGTTTAGGGTTGGGCGTTTAAGGTTTAGGGATTAGGGTTTATCGTGTATGGTTTAGGGTTTAGGGTTTAGGGTTAGGTTTAGGGTTTGGGGTTCATAATTTAGGGTTTGAGCTTTAGGGTTTAGGGTTTTGGGTGTTGGGTTTAGGGTTTAGGGTTTGGGGTTTAGGGTTTAGGGTTAGGGGTTTAGGGTTTAGGGTTTAGGGTTTAGGATTTAGGGTTTAGGGTTTGGGGTTTAGGGTTTAGGGTTTAGGGTTTAGGGTTTGGGTTTTAGAGGTTAGGGTTTAGGGTCTGTGGTTCAGGTTTTGACATTTAAAGTTTCAGGATTAAAGTTTGTGGTTTAGGGTTTATGGTTTGGGGTTTGGGGTTTAGGTTTGGGGTTTAAGGTTTGGGGTTTAGGGTTTTAGGTTTTAGGGGTTTACGGGTTAGAGTTTAGGAGATAAGGGTTTAGTGTTTAGGGATTAATGTTTAGGGTTATACTATCTTAATACTGTGAACCTAAAATTGAAGTATACGAGGCTGTATTAATCGGGGATACATGACAGAAATCTTGCGCTATAAACGCATAAGAAGGTAAAGAATACATGTGTTGAGCTACTAAAGAAGTAATAACCCCCAAAGAGGCTAGAGCAAGACCTAATTGAAAATGAATTGAATTATTGATTGTGTCATAAAGACCTTTATGTCCACGCCCCAATCTACCCCCCGGAGGAATATGCGCTTCTAAAAGATCTTTTATACTGTGCCCAATCCCAAAGTTAGTTCTATACATATGACCCGCTATCAAGAAAAGAATTGCAATAGCTAAATGATGATGTGCAATATCGGTTAGCCATAAACTTTGGGTTTGCGGATGGAATCCCCCAAGAAGTGTTAGAATGGCAGTTCCTGCCCCTTTGGAGGTACCAAATAAATGACTATTAGAATCGGGGTTTTGAGCATAAAGATTCCACTTTTTTGTTTAGGGTTTAGGGTTTGGTATTTTGGGTTTTATGTTTTGGGGTTAGGGGTTAGGGTTTATGATTTAGGATTTAGGGTTATGGGTTTAGGGTTTAGGGTTTAGGGTTTAGGGTTTAGGGTTTGGGGTTAAGGGTTAGGGTTTAGGGTTTAGAGTTATAGGGTTTAGAGTTTAGTGTTTAGGGTTTATGGTTTGTGGTTTAGGGTTTGGGGTTTGGGGTTTGGTTTTATAGTTTAAGGTTTAGGGTTATGGTTTAGGGTTTAGGGTTTTGGGTTTATGGGTTAATGTTTTAGGGTTTTAAGGGTTAGGATTTTAGTGGTTAGGGGTTTAGTGTTAGGGGTTTAGGGGGTTAAGGTTTAAGGTTTTTGGTTTAGGGTTTGGCATTTATGGTTTAGGGATTAAGGTTTAGGGTTTGGGGTTTATGGTTTAGGGTTTAGCGTTTGGGGTTCAAGGTTTAGGGTTTTGGGTTTTAGGGGTTTAGGGTTTAGGGTTTGTTATTTAAGGTTTATGGTTTTGGGTTTTGGGGTTAGGGTTTAGGGTTTAGGGTTTGGGGTTTAAGGTTTATGGTTTAGGGTTTATGGTTTGGGGTATAGGTTTAGGGTTTGAGACTCAGGGTTCAGGGGTTAGGGTTTTGTTTTTAGGGTTTGGGGTTTAGGGTTTAGGGTTTGGTGTTTGGGGTCTAGAGTTTAGGGTTTGGGTTTGGGTTTAGGGTTGTTTAGGCTTTGTGGTTTAGGGTTGATGGTTTTGGGTTTGGATCTTGGGATTTAGGGTTTAGTGTTTAGTGTTTAGGGTTTAGGGTTTAGTGGTTAGGGGTTAGGGGTTAGGGTTTTTGGTTTAAGGTTTAGGGTTTAGGGTTTGGGGTTTGGGTTTAAGGTTTAGTGTTTGGGGCTATGGGTTTGTGGTTTTAGGTTTAAGGTTTAGAGTTTACGGTTTAGGGTTTGGGGTTTAGGGTTTGGCGTTTAAAGTTTGGGGTTTAGGGGTTATGGTTTATGGTTTAAGGTTTAGGAGTTAGGATTTAGGGTTTGGGGTTTAAGGTTTAAGGTTTGGGTTTTAGGGTTTTAGGGTTTAGGGTTTAGGGTTTGGGGTTTTGGTTTAGGGTGTAGGGTTTAGGGTTTAGGGTTTAGGGTTTTGGGGGTTTAGGGTTTAGGGTTTGTTATTTAGGGTTAAGGGTTTGGGGTTTTAGGGTTAGTGTTTAGGGTTTAGGCTTTGGGGTTTAAGGTTTAAGGTTTATGGTTTAGGTTTTAGGGTTTAATATGTATGGTTTGGGGTATAGGTTTAGGGTTTGGGGTTCAGGGTTTAGGGGTTAGGGTTTAGTTTTTAGGGTTTGGGGTTTGGGGTTTAGGCTTTATGTTTGGGGTTTAAGGTTTAGGGTTTGGGTTTGGGGTTTAGGGTTAACGGTTAACGGTTTAGGCTTTTTGATTTAGGGTTTATGGTTTGGGGTTTGGGGGTTGGGATTTAGGGTTTAGTGTTTAGTGTTTAGTGTTTAGGGTTTAGTGGTTAGGGTTTAGCGGTTAGGATTTTTGGTTTAAGGTTTAGGGTTTAGGGGTTGGGGTTGGGGTTTAAGGTTTAGTGTTTGGGGCTATGGGTTTGTGGTTTTGGGTTTAAGGTTTAGGGTTTGGGGTTTGGGGTTTAGGGTTTAGGGTTTAAAGTTTAGGGTTTTTGGGCTAGGGTTTATGGTTTAGGGTTTAGGTGTTAGGGTTTAGGGTTAGGGGTTTAAGGGTTAGGGGTTGGGTTTTAGGGTTTAAGGTTTAGGGTTTGTGGTCTAGGGTTTGGTGTTTGGGGCTTAGGGATTAGGGTTTATGGTTTACAGTTTGGGATTTAGGGTTTGGGTTTAGGGTTTAGGTTTGGGGTTTAGTGTTTAGGTTTGGGGTTTAGGGGTTAGGGTTTAGGAGATAAGGTTTAGTGTTTAGGGAATAAGGATTAGGGTTTTTCATTTAGGGTTTAGGGTTTAGGGTTTTAGGTTTTGGCGTTAGGGGTTAGGGTTTAAGGGTTAGGGTTTGTGGTTTAGGATTTAGGGTTTTGGATTTAACGTTTAAAGTTTAGGGTTTAGGGGTTAGGGTTTGGTGTTTAGGGTTTAGGGTTTAGGGTTAGGGTTTATGGTTTAGGGTTATAGGGTTTATGGTTTAGGGTTTGTGGTTATAGTTTAGGGTTTGGGGTTTGGGGTTTGAATTTAAAGTTTAGGGTTCAGGGTTTAGGGTTTAGGGTTTAAGGGTTAATATTTTAGGGTTTTAGGTGTTAGGGTTTTAGTGGTTAGGGGTTTATCGTTAGGGGTTTATGGTTTAGGGTTTAGAGTTTAGGGTTACGGGTTTGGGGTTTAGGTTTTAGGGTTTAAGGTTTTCAGATTTGGGGTTTAGGGTTTAAGGTTTATGGTGTAGGGTTTAATTTTTAGAGTTTGGGTTTTGGATTTAGAGTTTAGGGTTTGGTGTTTAGTGGTTGGGGTTTAGTATTTTGGGTTTAGGGTTTAGGGTTTAGGGGTTTAGGGTTTAGGGTTTAGGGTTAATGTTTAGTGTTTAGGGTTTATGGTTTAGGGTTTAGGGTTTGTTATCTAGGGGTTAGGGTTTAGGGTATTGGGGTTAGGGTTTTGGGTTTGGGGTTTAGGGTTTGTGGTTCAGGGTTGGTGTTTGAGGTTTAGGGATTAGGGTTTGGGGTTTAAGGTTTAGGATTTAGGGTTTGGTTTAGGGTTTAGGGTTTGGGTTTTAGAGTTTGGTTTTAAAGTTTAAGGTTTAGGGTTTATGGTTTAATGTTTAGGGTTTAGGGGTTAGGGTTTTAGGGTTTTATGGGTTAGGGTTTAGTAGTTAGGAGTTTAGGGTTTAGGGTTTAGAGTTTGGGGTTAAGGTTTGGGGTTTAGGGTTTAGAGATTTAGGGTTTAGGGTTTGGGGTTTAGAGATTTAGGGTTTATGGTTTGGGGTTTAGGGTTTAAGGTTTAGTGTTTGGGGTTTGGGATTTAGGTTTAGGGTTTGGGGTTTGGGGTTTGGGGTTTAGGGTTTAGGGTTTGTGGTTTAGGGTTTTTGGTTTTAGGGGTTTAGGGTTTAGGGTTTAGGGGTTAATATGTAGTGTTTAGGCTTTAGGGTTTAGGGTTTTGGGATCTGGGGTTAGGGTTTAGGGTTTGGGGTTTAGGGTTTAAGGTTTAAGGTTTAGGGTTTATGGTTTGGGGTGGTTTAGGGTTTGGGGTATAGGGTTAGGGGTTAGTTTTTAAGGTTTAGGGTTGGGGTTTAGGGTTTAGGGTTTGGGTTGGGGTTAAGGGTTAAGGGTTTAGGGTTTAGGCGTTGTTGTTTAGGGTTTACGGTTTAGTGTTGGCATTTAGGGTTTAGGGTTTAGTGTTTAGTGTTTAGGGTTTAGGGGTTAGTGTTTTTGTTTTAAGGTTTAGGGTTTAGGGTTTGGTGTTTGGGTATAGGGTTTAGTGTTTGGGGCTGAGGGTTTGTGGATTTGGGTTTAAGGTTTAGGGTTTGGGGTTTAAAGTTTGGGGTTTAGGGGTTAGAGTTTGTGGTTTAGGGTTTAGGAGTTAGGGTTTAGGGTTTGAGGTTTAGGGTTTATGGTTTGGGTTTTAGGGTTTGGGGTTTAAGGTTTGTGGTTTAGGGTTTGGCGTTTGGGGTTTAGGGATTAGGGTTTGTGGTTTAGGGTTTAGGGTTGGGGTTGAAGGTTTGGGGTTTGGGGTTTGGGGTTTGGGGTTGAGGGTTTGGGGTTTGGGGTTTGGGGTTTAAGGTTTGGGGTTTAGGTTTTAGGGTTTTCGGGGTTTAGGGGTTAGGGTTTAGGAGATAAGGTTTAGTGTTTACGGATTACGGTTTATGATTTTTCGTTTAGGGTTTAGGGTTTGGCGTTTAGGGTTTTGGGTTTTGGGGTTAGGGGTTAGGGTTAGGGGTTTAGGATTTAGGGTTATGGGTTTAGGGTTATGGGTTTAATGTTTTAGGTTTAGGGTTTAGTGTTTAGGGTTTGGTGCTTAGGGTTTAGGGTTTTGGGTGAAGGGTTTAGGGTTTAGTGTTTAGGGTTTAGGGTTTAGGGTTTAGGGTTTAGGGTTTAGGGTTTGGGGTTTGGGGTTTGGTTTTAAAGTTTAAGGTTTAGGGTTTATGGTTTAGGGTTTAGGGTTAGAGGTTAATATTTTAGGGTTTTATGGGTTAGGGTTTTAGTGGTTACAGGTTTAGCGTTAGAGGTTTAGGGTTTAGGGTTTAGAGTTTGGGGTTACAGGTTTTGGGTTTAGGTTTTAGGGTTTAGGGTTTTAAGATTTGGGATTTAAGGTTTATGGTTTAGGATTTCATGTTTAGAGTTTGGGTTTTGGATTTTGAGTTTAGGGTTTAGAGTTTAGGGTTTAGGGTTTGGGTTTAGGGTTTAGGGTTTAGGGTTAAGCTTTAGGGTTTAGGTTTAGGGTTTGTGGTTTAAGGTTTAGGATTTAGGGTTTATGGTTTGGGTTTAGGGTTTAGGGTTTAGGATTTAGGGCAAAAGGTTTATGGTTTTGGGTTTAGGGTTTATGGTATGGGGTTTAGGGTTTGGGCTTTGGGCTTTGGTGTTTAAGGGTTAGCATTTGTGGTTCAGGGTTTAGGAGTTAGGGTTTAGGGCTTAGGGTTTAGGTTTTAGGTTTTAGGGCTTAGGGTTTGTGGTTTAGGGTTTAGGGTTTAGGGGTTAGGGATTAGGGTTTGTGGTTTAGGGTTTAGGGGTTTAGGGTTTAAGGTTTAAGGGGTAATGTTTAGTGTTTAGGGTTTATGGTTTAGGGTTTAGGGTTTGTTATTTAGGGTTTAGGATTTAGGGTTTTGCGGTTAGGGTTAAGGGTTTAGGGTTTAGGGTTTAGGGTTTGGGGTTTAGGGTTTGTGGTTCAGGGTTTGGTGTTTGGGGTTTAGGGATTAAGGTTTGGGGTTTAAGGTTTAGGGTTTAGTTTAGGGTTTAGGGTTTGGGTTTTAGGGTTTGGTTTTAAAGTTTAAGGTTTAGGGTTTATGGTTTAGTGTTTAGGGTTTAGGGTTTAGGGTTTTAGGGTTTTATGGGTTAGGTTTTAGTAGTTAGGAGTTTAGGGTTTAGGGTTTAGAGTTTGGGGTTAAGGTTTGGGGTTAGGGTTTAGAGATTTAGGGTTTAGGGTTTAGGGTTTAGAGATTTAGGGTTTAGGGTTTGGTGTTTAGGGTTTAAGGTTTAGTGTTTGGGGTTTGGGATTTAGGTTTAGGGTTTGGGGTTTGGGTTTAGGGTTTATGGTTTATGGTTTAGGGTTCGGTGTTTAAGGTTTAGGGATTAGTGTTTAGTGTTTACGGTTTAGGGTTTAGGGTTTACGGTTTACGGTTTGGGGTTTAGGTTTAGGGTTTAGGGTTTGGGGTTCAAGGTTTGGGGTTTTTGGTTTTAGGGGTTTAGGGTTTAGGGTTTAGGGGTTAATGTGTAGTGTTTAGGCTTTAGGCTTTAGGGTTTGGGGTTTAGGGTTTAGGGTTTAAGGTTTAGGGTTTATGGTTTGGGGTGGTTTAGGGTTTGGGGTATAGGGCTAGGGGTTAGGGTTTAGTTTTTAGGGTTTAGGGTTGGGGTTTGGGGTTTAGGGTTTAGGGTTTGGGTTTGGGTTAAGGGTTAAGGGTTTAGGGTTTGGGTGTTGTTGTTTAGGGTTTATGGTTTAGGGTTGGCATTTAGGGTTTAGGGTTTAGTGTTTAGTGTTTAAGGTTTAGGGGTTAGTGTTTGTGTTTTAAGGTTTAGGGTTTAGGGTTTGGCGTTTGGGTATAGGGTTTAGTGTTTGGGGCTGAGGGTTTGTGGATTTGGGTTTAAGGTTTAGGGTTTGGGGTTTAAAGTTTGGGGTTTAGGGGTTAGAGTTTGTGGTTTAGTGTTTAGGAGTTAGGGTTTAGGGTTTGAGGTTTAGGGTTTATTATTTGGGTTTTAGGGTTTGGGGTTTAAGGTTTGTGGTTCAGGGTTTGGCGTTTGGGGGTTTAGGGATTAGGTTTGTTGTTTAGGGTTTAGGGTTTGGGGTTGAAGGTTTGGGGTTTGGGGTTTGGGGTTTGGGGTTTGGGTTTTGGGGTTTAAGGTTTGGGGTTTAGGGGTTTTAGGGGTTTAGGGGTTAGGGTTTAAGAGATAAGGTTTAGTGTTTACGGATTACGGTTTACGATTTTTTGTTTAGGGTTTAGGGTTTGGTGTTTAGGGTTTTGGGTTTTGGGGTTAGGGGTTAGGGTTAGGGGTTTAGGATTTAGGGTTATGGGTTTAGGGTTATGGGTTTAAGGTTTTAGGTTTAGGGTTTAGTGTTTAGGGTTTGGTGCTTACGGTTTAGGGTTTAGGGTGAAGGGTTTAGTGTTTAGTGTTTAGGGTTTAGGGTTATAGGGTTTAGGGTTTAGGGTTTAGGGTTTATGGTTTAGGGTTTGGGGTTTGGGGTTTGGTTTTAATGTTTAAGGTTCAGGGTTTATGGTTTAGGGTTTAGGGTTTAGGGTTAGAGGTTATTATTTTAGGGTTTTATGGGTTAGGGTTTTAGTGGTTACGGGTTTAGCGTTAGAGGTTTAGGGTTTAGGGTTTAGAGTTTGGGGTTACGGGTTTTGGGTTTAGGTTTTAGGGTTTAGGGTTTTAAGATTTGGGGTTTAAGGTTTATGGTTTAGGATTTCATGTTTAGAGTTTGGGTTTTGGATTTTGAGTTTAGGGTTTAGAGTTTAGGGTTTAGGGTTTGGGGTTTAGGGTTTAGGGTTTAGGGTTAAGATTTAGGGTTTAGGTTTAGGGTTTGTGGTTTAAGGTTTAGGATTTTGGGTTTGTGGTTTGGGTTTAGGGTTTAGGGTTTAGGATTTAGGGCAAAAGGTTTGTGGTTTTGGGTTTAGGGTTTATGGTATGGGGTTTAGGGTTTTGGCTTTGGGCTTTGGGGTTTAAGGGTTAGGGTTTGTGGTTCTGGGTTTAGGAGTTAGGGATTAGGGCTTAGGGTTTAGGTTTTACGTTTTAGGGCTTAGGGTTTGTGGTTTTGGGTTTGGTGTTTAGGGTTTAGGGATTAGGGTTTGTGGTTTAGGGTTTAGGGTTTAGGGTTTAGGGTTTGGGGTTTGTGGTTTGTGGTTTAGGGTTTAGGGTTTGGGGTTTAGGGTTTGGGGTTTGTGGTTTAGGGTTTGAGATTGGGGTTTAGGGTTAATGGTTAAGGGTTTAGGGTTTGTGGTTTAGGGTTTGGGGTTTGGGGTTAGGCGTTTTGGATTTAAGGTTTAGTGTTTAAGGTTTAGGGTTTAGGGTTTAGTGTTTAGGGTTAGGAGTTAGGGTTTGTGGTTTAAGGTTTAGGGTTTAAGGTTTTGGGTTTGGGTTTATGGTTTCAGTTAAGTGTTTGTGGTTTTAGGGTTTAGAGTTTAAGAGTTAGGGTTTAGGTCTTGGGGTTTTAGGTTTAGGGTTTGGGTTTTAGGATTTAGGGTTTGTGGTTTAGGGTTTAGCATTTAGGGTTTATGGATTAAGGTTTGTGGTGTAGGGTTTAGGGTTTGGGGTTTATGGTTTGGGGTTTAGGGTTTGGTTTAGGGTTTAGGGTTTAAGGTTTAGGGTTTGGGGTTTGGGGTTTGGTTTCAATGTTTAAGGTTTAGGGTTTATGGTGTAGTGTTTAGGGTTTAAGGTTTAGGGTTAAGGGTTAAGGGGTTAGGGTTTTACGGTTTAGGGTTTGGGGTTTGGGGTTTATGGTTTGGGGTTTGAGGTTTGGGGTTTGGGGTTTAGGGGTTAGGGTTAGGGGTTAGGGTTTAGGAGTTAGGGTTTAGGGTTTGGGTTTTAGGGTTTATGGTTTAGGGTTTGTGGTCTAGGGTTTTTCGTTTGGGGTTTAGGGTTTAGTGTTTAGGGTTTGGCGTTTGATTTAGGGTTTAGGATTTAGGGTTTAGGTTTTGTGATTTTGGGTTTGGTTTTAAAGTTTAAGGTTTAGGTTTAGTGTTTAGGGGTTAACGTTTTACGGTTTTAGGGGTTAAGGTTTTAGTTGTTAGGGGTTTAGCAATAGGGGTTTAGGGTTTAGAGTTTGGGGTTATGGGTTTGGTGTTTAGGTTTTAGGGTTTAGGGTTTTAAGATTTAGGGTTTAGGGTTTAGGGTTTAGGGTTTAATGTTTAGATTTTGGGGTTTAGGGTTTGGGGTTTAGGGTTTAGGGTTTAAGGTTAAGGTTTAGGGTTTGTTATTTAGGGTTTAGGGTTTGGGTTTTGGGGATTGGGTTTAGGGTTTAGTGTTTAAGGTTTGGGGCTGAGGGTTTGTGGTTTTGGGTTTAGAGTTTAGGGTTTGTGGTTGGGGTTTAGGGTTTGGGGTTTGTGGTTTAAGGTTTGGGGTTTGTGGTTTAGGGTTTGGGGTTTTAAGATTGGGGTTTAGTGGTTGAGGTTTAAGGTTTATGGTTTGTGGTTTATGGTTTACGGTTTAGTATTTGTGGTTTGGGTTTAGGGTTTAGGGTTTAGGGTTTGGGGTAGAGGGTTAGTGGTTTTGGGTTTAGGGTTTAGGGTTTAGGGTTTAGGGTTTGGGGTTAGGGGTTAGGGTTTGTGGTTTGGGTTTAGGGTTTAAATTTAGAAGTTAGGTTTTAGGACTTGGGTTTAGGGTTTAAGGTTTGGGTTTTAGGGTTTAGGGTTTAGGAATTAGGGTTTAGGGCTGGGGTTTAGGGTGTAGGGTTTAGGTTTTAGGGTTTATGGTTTATGGTTTCGGGTTTGGCGTTTAGGGTTTAAGGATTAGGGTTTGTGGTTTAGGGTTTAGGGTTTGGGGTTTATGGTTTGGGGTTTGGGGTTTGGTTTAGTGTTTAGGGTTTAAGGTTTAGGGTTTAAGGTTTGGTTTCAATGTTTTAGGTTTAGGGTTTATGGTTTAGTGTTTAGGGTTTATGGTTTAGTGTTTAGGGTTAAGGGGTTAGGGTTTTAGGGTTTAGGGTTTGGGGTTTGGGGTTTGGGGTTGATGGGTTTAGGGTTTGGGGTTTAGGTTTTGGGGCTTGGGGTTTAGGGTTTGGGGTATGGGTTAAGGTTGTGGGTTGTGGGTTAGGGTTTAGGACTTAGGGTTTAAGGTTTGAGTTTTAGGGTTTATGGTTTAGGGTTTGTGGTTTAGGGTTTGTGGTTTAGGGTTTGGCGTTTGAGGTTTAGGGATTAGGGTTTAGGGTTTAGGGTTTGGGGTTTAGGTTTAAGGTTTAGGGTTTGGGGTTCAGGATTTAAGGTTTGGGGTTTAGGGTTTTAGGTTTATGGTTTAGGGTTTAGGGTTTAGGGTTTGGGGTTTAGGGTTTAGGGTTTAAGGGTTAGGGTTTGTGGTTTAAGGTTTATGAGTTAGGGTTTAGGGTTTCGGGTTTGGGGTTTAAGGTTTAGGGTTTGGGTTTTAGAGGCTAGAGTTTAGGGTTTGTGGTTGAGGTTTTGACATTTAAAGTTTCTTGATTAGGGTTTGTGGTTTAGGGTTTATGGTTAGGGGTTTGGGGTTTAGGTTTGGGGGTTAAGGTTTGGGGTTTGGGGTTTAGGGTTTTAGGTTTTAGGGGTTTACGGGTTAGAGTTTAGGAGATAAGGTTTAGTGTTTAGGGAGTAAGGTTTACGGTTTTTCGTTTCGGGTTTAGTGTTTGGCATTTAAGGTTTTGGGTTTGGGGGTTAGGGGTTAGGGTTTGGGATTTAGGATTTAGGGTTATGGGTTTCGGGTTATGGGTTTAAGGTTTATGGTTTAAGGTTTAGGGTTTGGTGTTTAGGGTTTAAGGTTTGGAGTTAAGGGTTTAGGGCTTAGGGGTTAGGGTTAAGGTTTAGGGTTTAGGGTTTGTTATTTAGGGTTTAGGGTTTGGGGTTTGGCTTTAGGGTTTAGTGTTTAAGGTTTGGGCCTAGGGTTTGTAGTTTTGGGTTTAGGGTTTAAGGTTTGGGGTTTGGGGTTTAGGGTTTGTGGTTTGTGGTTTAGGGTTTGGGGTTTAAAGATTGGGGTTTAGTGGTTGAGGTTTAAGGTTTAGGGTTTGTGATTTAAGGTTTAGGGTTTAGTGTTTGTGGTTTGGGTTTAGGGTTTAGGGTTTGGGGTTTGGGGTAGAGGGTTAGTGGTTTTGGGTTTATAGTTTAGGGTTTAGGGTTTGGGGTTAGGGGTCAGGATTGAAGGTTTAGAAGTAGGGGTTTAGGGCTCGGGGTTTAGGGTTTAGGGTTTGGGTTTTAGACTTTAGGGTTTAGGAGTTAAGGTTTAGGGTTTAGGGTTTCAGGTTTAGGGTTTGGAGTTTAGCGTTTAGGGTTTGTGGTTTAGGGATTAGGGTTTAGGGTTTATGGTTTGGGTTTTGGGTTTGGTTTACGGTTTAGGGTTTAAGGTTTAGGGTTTGGGGTTTGGGGTTTGGTTTCAATGATTAAGGTTTAGGGTTTATGGTTTAGTGTTTAGGGGTAAGGTTTAGGGTTTAGGGTTAAGGGGTTAGGGTTTTAGGGTTTAGGGTTTAAGGTTTGGGGTTTATGGTTTATGGTTTGGGGTTTGGGGTTTAGGGTTTGCGGTTTGGGGTTAGGGGTTTGGGGTTTAGGGGTTAGGGTTGTGGTTTAGGGTTTAGGTGTTAGGGTTTAGGGTTTGGGTTTTAGGGTTTATAGTTTAGGGTTTATGGTCTAGGGTTTGTCGTTTGGGTTTCGGGTTTAGTGTTTGGGGTTTAGGGTTTGATTTAGGGTTTAGGGTTTATGGTTTAGGTTTTGCGATTTTGGGTTTGGTTTTAAAGTTTAAGGTTTAGGGTTTAGGGTTTAGAGTTTGGGGTTATGGGTTTGGTGTTTAGGTTTTAGGGTTTAGGGTTTTAAGAGTTGGGGTTTAGTGTAACATCCCCGTTTTAAAATTTAATGCTGATTGAAGAATAAACCACTAAGATTTGATTTTTTTTTTTTAACTAAGAACTAACTGTTAATTGCATTTAACTATTTAGGATTTAGCCATTAAAATATTCAAGATGGTGATGGTCAGGGGATGGGGTAGAGTGCACGTGACTGCTGGGCACGCACTCTCCCATCCCACTCTTCTTTTACTGTGCGCATGCACATATATATATATATAAGCGTGAGCCCTTGGCGGAAAAAACACACTTGCCATTTCTTCAGACTCCCTTCTCCGTCACTTCATTCTCTACTTCCTTTCTTCTTCTTCTTCTATCTTACTCGTCGCTCCTGAAGATCTTGGTTGCAGTACTGGAGATCGGACCACGCTTCATCCCAGATTCAGGCACAGGATACGACAGAGCCGAGGAAGACCGGACGAACCAGGAGAAGGACGTCGGACCCAACAACAAGAACAGAAAGGTTTCTGAGGTTCTTCTAAAGGTAGGGGGCGCTTGCATGTCGAATGCATGGTCTAAGAACGGTACCGGATGAACATGCTGCTGAGCGTGGGTGTGTGTGTGCATGTATTTATAATCATTAGAACTGATGCTGTGTATGTGTGCATGTATTCACAATTACTAAAACTGATGCATGATTTTAGATTCTGATAGTGATCTTCGTGGCGATGATGTAGCTTGCTCGTGGATGATAATGATGGATCTATTTTGTTGTCACTATGAAATGTATGTATGTGCATGTTCTTAATTGGATTGTCCAATGTTGTTAGTCTGATGACCGATTGTAACATGCACTGGTGTGACTGATTGAATTAATGACGACTGTAAGGTGTTCATGGCGCGATGATGTATAATAATGAATGTGTTAGTTGCATGAGTAAAAGTGGGGTGACCCATGGAAGGTCAAGAACCCCAAGGGAAACGACTTCCAGTTACCAACCCTGGCTAGATCCCAATAGAGCTCGTGGTAGCCGTTGGAGCTAGAGAAGAGAGTCTCGAGACGCCGTGGGGAGGCCGGTGCCACCTGGTAAGAGCTGAGGGACGAGGGGCCAAAAGAAAAAGGGGGCCGTAACTGAGAGTCTTTACCCGAGTCGGATCCGCAGGCTTGCATATAGAAATAAGGCTGATTGTGGTGATGTATAAATCTATGTATGTGCATGTGTATGATTTCGAATGCATGAATATATATATATTTGGATGTGGAATAAACTATGTGTATTATGTGCGTTATGAATGTCGTTTGAACTGTATGAACTTGGTTACTTGAGAAAGGTTGAATGATAGCAGGAGCGTGTTCTAACGCTGATACCGAGTCTGTGAGTATCATTATACATGTAAAAGCTCACCCCTGCAGTGGCCATTTTCAGTGAATGTCTCTCGTGAGGAGGATCAGAAGCAGAGCTGGAATGCTGGGCGGAGTGCTGATGCATTTGGAAGGTTTAATTAAGGCATTGTTAGATTAAGCCCGGACTGGCTAATACCGGATGATAATGTTTTGGGGATGAATAGAATTTTACGGGCAAGGAGAAGTCCGATTTTGTATTGTAAATATTGACATACACTTTTATGTATATATGGATGTATGGTTTTGGTGTGTATGATGCTATGTGCTGCCTTGTTTCATGATTGTGCTTTAATGGATACGCAGGGACGGTATGATCGAGCAGGTTATAGCCAAGTCTGAGTGAATCGAGAATTGTCTTAGGAAAAATTTATGTCGGATACGTTGGGCGGAGTCGTACCCCGCCCGAAGTATGGGAGCAATTCGCCCAGGCGTGAGGATTCGCGCTGAGGCGATGTAGTTATTAGAATGAGACCCCGGTGTTGACTCCTGATCTGGGCGTGATGGTTGAGTCCGCCCAGGCGTTGTCATAATTAGTTGAGTTGGGCAGAATAGGTTCAGACTCCTCCTTTCTCCACAACATACTATCGTATATGTACCCTGTAACTTCTCGTTTTTCTGAGTAAAATGCGAGTGTGAGGATTTACTTAGTGAACCCTTGTCCATACCCGATGGAGGAAATCACCTTGGGGTTGCGTTAAAGAGGCGTCATGTAGATTTCGTTTAGGCGGTGTCATACCTCGCATAAGTAACTAGGACAGTCCACCCAAGATAAATATACCCCGTCTAGCCAAGTAGGATGATTCTAACTTCGCCTTTCCACCAAATGCTACGCGTGTAAATGTGTCAACATACTTCCCTTATCTATTTCCTCCTGTTGAGTAACCAGCATTACTCGAAGGGAAGCCTCGTTGTGAAATCTCCTCTATCCGCTGCTGCATTACCATACTCCGCCTGGACGGCGTCAGACCCCGTCTGAACGAATAACGGTGTTGTGCAATCCGTCCTAGTGTTGGTACGTTAAGAGAAACCCTTTGAGCCGGCCCCAGTTTTAGCTTCTCTGTGGGTTGCTATATGTGAGTGAATGCTCCTCGTTTCTTCCCTGCCTGCTCCCCTCTATATCAAATGTTGCTTGACTGTTTTGTGAAAAATTTTCTCATATCTTTGGAATTATTAGTTGTAAATGATTAGGGTGTTACATTTTGGTATCAGAGCGGACCGAAAAGTCCAAGGCCAAAGTATGCTTACCAAGTGTAAGCAGTGGTGTGTGTGTCTTTCTGCTTGAATGGTTGAAAATTGTTCTGATGATAGTTGAACCTGATTGATGATTGTCTTAGGGACAAGGGGTTGTTTTCCCCCTGGTCCGATTGTGTGTATGACTTAGGCGAATGACATAATGTGCTAAGCTATTAATTGTTGGACTAATAATTAGATTGGTAGTAAGTGGCTCCGTATACTTATCCTTAAACGTCAATTTCAGGATAAGGAATGGCGCATCGTCAAAGTATGGAGGCTATAGCCACAGCATTCCAACGCTTTGCTGATGTGTTTGAAAGGCACGGCCAAACTCAACCTGAGGATGGCCATGTGCTGGACCGCTTCCTGAAGAGGAAGCCGAGTGAATTCTTAGGAGGACGGAACCCTGAGGCGGCGTTCAAGTGGACTCAGGAATTAGAGAGAATTTTTAGGGGCCTTCGCTGTACCGAAGCCCAGAAGGTGGAGTGCGCAGTGTATATGCTGCGAGATGAAGCGGAGAATTGGTGGAAAATAGCCAGGAGCCGATTTCCCGAAGATGACAATCAACTGACGTGGAACGATTTCAAGGCCTGCTTCCTAGACAAATACTTTCCCGACACAGTGAGGAGTCGGAAAGAGCTGGAGTTTATGGAGTTAAAACAGGGCTCCATGACTGTGGAAGAATACGCGACCAGATTTGAAGAATTGTGCCTATTCTATCCGCCCTTCCAGCAGCCAGGAACGGAGCACTCCAAGTGTCTTAAGTTTGAGAACGGACTGAGATCGGATATTAAGAGGGCCTGCAGATACCATGAAATCCAGAGTTTCCCTGCCTTAGTGAACAAATGTCGAATATTTGAAGAGGATGACAAGGCCCATTCGGGCCAGTGCAGCAGAGCTAACCAGCACCTGAGGCCTCAGCAATCACGTTTCAAGAGGCCAGGGAACGTGAGGAGGAATGAACCCTTCACCAGATATCAGAACCATGATGACCGAGGGAGACAGATGAGTGGACGACCAAGGTATGGCGGATGCTTTAAATGCGGCGGTGATCATTTTGCTAAGGAATGCAATGATACAAATGTTAAATGCTACCACTGCGGAGAGAAAGGACACGTTCGCCCGGACTGCCCCCAACTCCGCCAGGCAAACACCAATGTGCGTCAAGGAGGATTTCAAGATCGAACCAGAGTGAATGATAACCAACGACCTGGTGGCAGAGGCAACGGAACCAGAGGAAATATGATGCGTACCCCGAACAGCCGAGAAAGGAACACCGGCCCAACAGCGACAGGAAGGATCTACACCATCAATGCAGAGGATGTTGCACCGGCAAACGATCTAGTACAATGTAAGTGCTCACTTGGAACGAATATGCTTAATGTTGTTTTCGATTCGGGAGCAACCCATTCTTTTATAGCTGATGAGTGCGTGAAACGGTTGAAGCTACCAACTGTGTCTATGAACCGGACTTTAGAAGTGGCCAGCCCCACTGGCCCTAGTGTATTCACATCGTCAATATGTAAAAATATAGCGTTTGAGCTGTATGATCGGAGTTTCATCTTCGATCTGATTTGCATGCCCTTAAAGGGTCTTGATATTGTGCTTGGAATAGATTGGCTTTCGGCCAATAAGGTATTAGTAGATTGTAGAAACCGAGAGATAGTTTTCCCAAAACAACCCACTGAAGATGGCACGGCACTAGGTATAACCCAACTATTTATGATGCTTTGTCTAACCAAAGATGAGAATGAGCCCCTAATGAACGAAATTCCGGTTGTCTGCGAGTTCCCGGAAGTGTTCCCAGAAGACGTCCCGAGTGTGCCTCCCAATAGAGAAGTTGAATTCTCTATAGACTTGATCCCTGGAGCCGAACCGGTCTCCAGTGCACCCTACAGAATGTCCTCAACTGAATTGGTAGAGTTGAAGAAACAAGTGGATGAGTTACTTGAGAAGCAGTTCATTAGACCAAGTGTGTCACCATGGGGCGCACCTGTGCTACTTGTTAAGAAGAAGGATGGCAGCATGAGGCTTTGTATAGATTACCGACAGCTTAACAAGCTCACAATCAAGAATCGATACCCACTGCCTAGAATTGATGATTTAATTGACCAGCTGCGTGGAGCCTCAGTCTTCTCGAAAATCGACTTACGATCGGGATATCACCAAATCCGAGTGAAGGACTCGGACATTCCTAAAACTGCCTTTAGGACTAGGTATGGCCACTATGAGTATGTAGTGATGCCGTTCGGTGTGACAAACGCCCCTGCTGTTTTCATGAATTACATGAACAACATATTCCACTCCTTCTTAGATCGGTTTGTCGTTGTCTTCATCGATGATATTCTAGTTTATTCTAAGACATCTGAGAAGCATGAAGGACATCTCAGGACGGTACTCCAAGTGTTGAAGGAGAAGCAATTGTTTGCAAAGCTTTCAAAGTGCGAATTTTGGATGGATGAGATCCACTTCCTCGGGCATGTGATCTCCAAGCGAGGCGTCTCGGTGGATCCTGCGAAGGTAGCTGCTGTAATGGCATGGGAGAGGCCCAGGTCGATCTCGGAAATAAGGAGTTTTATGGGCTTGGCAGGTTATTATAGAAGGTTCATCGAAGGTTTTTCTAAGTTGGCATTACCCCTGACTAAATTGACTCGGAAGAACGTTCCTTTTGTGTGGAGTCCGGAGTGTGAGAACAGCTTCCAAGAACTGAAGAATAAGTTGACAACTGCTCCGGTGTTGGCATTACCTGAGTTACGAGAAAGCTTCGTGGTCTATTGTGACGCGTCCGGACTCGGATTAGGATGTGTACTCATGCAGAAGGATCGAGTGATAGCATATGCCTCTCGACAATTGAGACCCCACGAACAGCATTATCCGACCCATGACTTGGAGTTGGCAGCAGTAGTTTTTGCATTGAAAATCTGGAGGCATTACTTGTACGGATCCAAATTTGAGATATACAGCGATCATAAGAGCCTCAAATACCTATTCGACCAAAAGGAGCTGAACATGAGGCAGAGAAGATGGATTGAGTTTTTGAAGGACTATGATTTCGAGTTGAAATACCACCCAGGTAAGGCAAATGTCGTAGCAGACGCGTTGAGTCGGAAATCCCTCCACATAGCAGCCATGATGGCAAAAGAAGTTGAGTTGTTGGAGCGGTTCCGAGACATGAACTTGCATGTTGACGCCCCTTCCTCTCAGAAGATGACAATTGGTACGTTGAGGATTGCCAACGAATTCTTAAAATCCGTGTACGAACAGCAAAAGGCGGACTCTTACCTAGCTGAAATGAAGGAAATTCAAGCCAAAGGAAAGGATTTATCCTTGACAGAGGGCTCAGATGGAATCTTCCGGGTGAGGAACAGAATATATATACCAAGTGAAGGAAGATTGAGAAGAATGGTGCTTGATGAAGCCCACAAAAGCCTACTCAGCATTCACCCAGGAACCACAAAAATGTACCACGACTTGAGAAGACAGTTCTGGTGGCCCGGACTAAAGAAGGATGTGGCGGAGTACGTGACCCGGTGTATGACTTGTCAGAAATCGAAGGTAGAGCACCAAAAACCGTACGGTGCAATGCAGCCTCTAGAGATCCCCGTCTGGAAATGGGACTCAATTGCGATGGATTTTATCATGGGATTACCCAAAAACCGAGCGGGCCATGATGCCATTTGGGTCATTGTTGACAGATTGACGAAGAGTGCACACTTCTTACCTGTAAATATGAGGTACCCATTGCATAAGTTGGCTCGAATCTACATTCAAGAAGTTATCCGATTGCATGGCATACCTACTTCCATCGTATCGGATAGGGACCCTAGGTTTACGTCCAGATTTTGGACCAGCATGCATCAAGAATTGGGGACGAAGCTTTGGCTTAGTTCTGCCTACCACCCCCAATCGGATGGACAATCCGAGCGAACAATTCAGAGCCTAGAAGACTTATTGAGAGCGTGTGTGTTAGAGTACGGTGGGGACTGGGAGCAGTACCTTCCCTTGATCGAGTTTACGTACAACAACAGCCATCATCACAGCATTGGCATGGCACCTTACGAGGCATTATATGGGCGTAGATGCCGAACCCCACTCTGTTGGTCGGAAGCGGGTGAAAGTCTATTACTGGGACCAGACATCGTGAAGCAAACCACAGAACAGATCCGAGTAATAAGGGAGAAGATGAAAGCATCACAAGACAGGCAGAAGAGCTACCATGACAAACGCATCAAGCCATTGGAATTTCAAGTCGGAGATCGAGTATTTCTGAGAACCTCTCCGAGTAAAGGAGTTGGACGAGCCTTAAAAAGTGGAAAGTTAAGCCCTCGCTACATCGGACCTTATGAGGTATTAGAACGGATTGGCCCCGTGGCATACCGCCTCGCGTTGCCAACTCACTTATCCCGATTGCACAACGTATTTCACGTGTCTCAACTAAGGAAGTATTTGCATGATCCCAGCCACACGATGCCTGACGACGAGGTAGAAATTAAGGAAGACCTAACTACTATGACTACACCGGTTGGAATCGTGGATCAATCGGTAAAACGCTTAAGAAATAAGAACGTAAGGCTAGTTAAAGTGGAGTGGCAGCAAGGCAAGACCACCTCCTATACATGGGAAAGAGAAGACGCCATGCGACAGCAGTACCCCGAATTGTTTACCTAGGTAAGTACCGACTGAATTTCGGGGACGAAATTCTTTTCAGTGGGGGAGAACTATAACATCCCCGTTTTAAAATTTAATGCTGATTGAAGAATAAACCACTAAGATTTGATTTTTTTTTTTTAACTAAGAACTAACTGTTAATTGCATTTAACTATTTAGGATTTAGCCATTAAAATATTCAAGATGGTGATGGTCAGGGGATGGGGTAGAGTGCACGTGACTGCTGGGCACGCACTCTCCCATCCCACTCTTCTTTTACTGTGCGCATGCACATATATATATATATAAGCGTGAGCCCTTGGCGGAAAAAACACACTTGCCATTTCTTCAGACTCCCTTCTCCGTCACTTCATTCTCTACTTCCTTTCTTCTTCTTCTTCTATCTTACTCGTCGCTCCTGAAGATCTTGGTTGCAGTACTGGAGATCGGACCACGCTTCATCCCAGATTCAGGCACAGGATACGACAGAGCCGAGGAAGACCGGACGAACCAGGAGAAGGACGTCGGACCCAACAACAAGAACAGAAAGGTTTCTGAGGTTCTTCTAAAGGTAGGGGGCGCTTGCATGTCGAATGCATGGTCTAAGAACGGTACCGGATGAACATGCTGCTGAGCGTGGGTGTGTGTGTGCATGTATTTATAATCATTAGAACTGATGCTGTGTATGTGTGCATGTATTCACAATTACTAAAACTGATGCATGATTTTAGATTCTGATAGTGATCTTCGTGGCGATGATGTAGCTTGCTCGTGGATGATAATGATGGATCTATTTTGTTGTCACTATGAAATGTATGTATGTGCATGTTCTTAATTGGATTGTCCAATGTTGTTAGTCTGATGACCGATTGTAACATGCACTGGTGTGACTGATTGAATTAATGACGACTGTAAGGTGTTCATGGCGCGATGATGTATAATAATGAATGTGTTAGTTGCATGAGTAAAAGTGGGGTGACCCATGGAAGGTCAAGAACCCCAAGGGAAACGACTTCCAGTTACCAACCCTGGCTAGATCCCAATAGAGCTCGTGGTAGCCGTTGGAGCTAGAGAAGAGAGTCTCGAGACGCCGTGGGGAGGCCGGTGCCACCTGGTAAGAGCTGAGGGACGAGGGGCCAAAAGAAAAAGGGGGCCGTAACTGAGAGTCTTTACCCGAGTCGGATCCGCAGGCTTGCATATAGAAATAAGGCTGATTGTGGTGATGTATAAATCTATGTATGTGCATGTGTATGATTTCGAATGCATGAATATATATATATTTGGATGTGGAATAAACTATGTGTATTATGTGCGTTATGAATGTCGTTTGAACTGTATGAACTTGGTTACTTGAGAAAGGTTGAATGATAGCAGGAGCGTGTTCTAACGCTGATACCGAGTCTGTGAGTATCATTATACATGTAAAAGCTCACCCCTGCAGTGGCCATTTTCAGTGAATGTCTCTCGTGAGGAGGATCAGAAGCAGAGCTGGAATGCTGGGCGGAGTGCTGATGCATTTGGAAGGTTTAATTAAGGCATTGTTAGATTAAGCCCGGACTGGCTAATACCGGATGATAATGTTTTGGGGATGAATAGAATTTTACGGGCAAGGAGAAGTCCGATTTTGTATTGTAAATATTGACATACACTTTTATGTATATATGGATGTATGGTTTTGGTGTGTATGATGCTATGTGCTGCCTTGTTTCATGATTGTGCTTTAATGGATACGCAGGGACGGTATGATCGAGCAGGTTATAGCCAAGTCTGAGTGAATCGAGAATTGTCTTAGGAAAAATTTATGTCGGATACGTTGGGCGGAGTCGTACCCCGCCCGAAGTATGGGAGCAATTCGCCCAGGCGTGAGGATTCGCGCTGAGGCGATGTAGTTATTAGAATGAGACCCCGGTGTTGACTCCTGATCTGGGCGTGATGGTTGAGTCCGCCCAGGCGTTGTCATAATTAGTTGAGTTGGGCAGAATAGGTTCAGACTCCTCCTTTCTCCACAACATACTATCGTATATGTACCCTGTAACTTCTCGTTTTTCTGAGTAAAATGCGAGTGTGAGGATTTACTTAGTGAACCCTTGTCCATACCCGATGGAGGAAATCACCTTGGGGTTGCGTTAAAGAGGCGTCATGTAGATTTCGTTTAGGCGGTGTCATACCTCGCATAAGTAACTAGGACAGTCCACCCAAGATAAATATACCCCGTCTAGCCAAGTAGGATGATTCTAACTTCGCCTTTCCACCAAATGCTACGCGTGTAAATGTGTCAACATACTTCCCTTATCTATTTCCTCCTGTTGAGTAACCAGCATTACTCGAAGGGAAGCCTCGTTGTGAAATCTCCTCTATCCGCTGCTGCATTACCATACTCCGCCTGGACGGCGTCAGACCCTGTCTGAACGAATAACGGTGTTGTGCAATCCGTCCTAGTGTTGGTACGTTAAGAGAAACCCTTTGAGCCGACCCCAGTTTTAGCTTCTCTGTGGGTTGCTATATGTGAGTGAATGCTCCTCGTTTCTTCCCTGCCTGCTCCCCTCTATATCAAATGTTGCTTGACTGTTTTGTGAAAAATTTTCTCATATCTTTGGAATTATTAGTTGTAAATGATTAGGGTGTTACATTTAGGGTTTAGGGTTTAGGGTTTAATGTTTAGATTTTGGGATTTAGATTTAGAATTTAGGGTTTAGGGTTTGGGGTTTGGGGTTTGGGGTTTAATGTTTAGGGTTTATGGTTTAGGGTTTAGGGTTAAGGTTTAGGGTTTAGGGTTTAGGGTTTGTTATTTAGGGTTTACGGTTTAGTGTTTAAGGTTTGGGGCTGAGGGTTTGGGGTTTTGGGTTTAGGGTTTAGGGTTTAGGGTTTGGGGTTTGGGTTTAGGGTTTGGGGTTTGGGGTTTAGGTTTTGGGGTTTAATGATTGGGGTTTAGTGGTTGAGGTTTAAGGTTTATGGTTTGTGGTTTAAGGTTTATGGTTTAGGGTTTGTGGTTTGGGTTTAAGGTTTAGGGTTTGGGGCAGAGGGTTTGTGGTTTTGGGTTTAGGGTTTAGGGTTTGGGGTTAGGGTTTGTGGTTTGGGTTTTTGGTTTAAGGTTTAGAAGTTAGGGTGTAGGGCTTGGGGTTTAAGGTTTAGGGTGTGGGTTTAGGGTTTGGGTTTGGGTTTTAGGGTTTAGGGTTTGTGGTTTAGGGTTTTATGTTTAGGGTTTAGGGATTAGGGTTTGTGGTTTAGGGTTTAGGGTTTGGGGTTTATGATTTGGGGTTTGGGGTTTGGTTTAGGGTTTAGGGTTTAAGGTTTAGGGTTTGGGGTTTGGTTTTAATGTTTAAGGTTTAGGGTTTATGGTTTAGTGTTTAAGGTTTAGGGTTTAAGGTTTAGGGGTTAGGGTTTTAGGGGTTAGGGTTTTGGGTTTAGGGTTGAGGGTTTAGGGTTTGAGGTTTAGGGTTTAGGGTTTAGGGTTTGGGGTTTGGGGTTTGGGGTTTATGGGTTAAGGTTGTGGTTTAGGGTTTTGGAGTTAGGGTTTAAGGTTTGGGTTTTAGGGTTTATGGTTTAGGGTTTGTGGCTCAGGGTTTGTTGTTCGGGTTTTAGGGATTAGGTTTGTGGGTTAGGGTTAAGGGTTTAGGGTTTGGGGTTTGATTTAGGGTTTAGGGTTTAGGTTTGCAGTTTGGTGTTTGGTTTTAAAGTTTAAGGTTTAGAGTTTATGGTTTAGGTTTTAGGGGTTAGGGTTTTAGGGTTTATCGGTTAGGGTTTTAGTGGTTAGGGGTTTAGGGTTCAGAGTTTAGGGTTTAGGGTTTAGTGTTTAGAGGTTTAGGGTTTAGGGTTTAGGGTTTAGGGTTTGGGGTTTAGGGTTTAGGGTTTAAGGTTTAGTGTGTGGGGTTGGGGTTAAGGTTTAGGGTTTAGGGTTTAGGGTTTAGGGTTTAACGTTTAGGGTTTGTGGTTTAGGGTTTGGTGTTTGAGGTTTAGGGATTAGGGATTAGGGTTTAGGGTTAGGTTTAGGGTTTGGGGTTCATGATTTAGGGTTTAGGGTTTAGGGTTTTAGGTTTTGGGTTTTGGGTTTGGGGTTTAGGGTTTGGGGTTTAGGGTTTAAGGTTTAGGGTTTGGGTTTTAGAGGTTAGGGTTTAGGGTCTGTGGGTCAGGTTTTGACATTTAAAGTTTCGGGATTAGGGTTTGTGGTTTAGGGTTTATGGTTTGGGGTTTGGGGTTTAGGTTTGGGGTTGAAGGTTTGGGGTTTAGGGTTTTAGGGTTTAGGGATTAGGATTTAGGGTTTGTGGTTTGTGGTTTAGGGTTTGGGGTTTGGGGTTTGGTTTTATAGTTTAAGGTTCAGGGTTTATGGTTTAGGGTTTAGGGTTTAGGGTTTATGGGTTAATGTTTTAGGGTTTTAGGGGTTAGGATTTTAGTGGTTAGGGGTTTAGTGTTAGGAGTTTAGGGTTTAGGGTTTAGAGTGTGGGGTTACGGGTTTGGGGTTTAGGGTTTTGTGTTTGGGGTTTGGGGTTTAGAGTTTAAGGTTTAGGGTTTGGCATTCAGGGTTTAGGGTTAAGGTTTAGGGTTTAGGGTTTAGGGTTTAGGGTTTAGGGTTTTGGTTTAGGGTTTGGGTCAAGGTTTAGGGTGTTGGGTTTTAGGGGTTTATGGTGTAGGGTTTGTTATTTAAGGTTTAGGGTTTTGGGGTTTTGGGGTTAGGTTTAGGGTTTTGGGGTTGGGGTTTAAGGTTTAAGGTTTAGGATTTAGGTGTAACACCCTAATTTTTAATAAATAATAAATCCAAAAACAGGAAAAAAATTTTTTCACAAATCAACCACTGGTCAAACGACATAGAAAAAAGAAGGGAGAAGGCAAGGGAAATAAAAGAGCATTCACACTTATAGCAGTCAGCGGAAGGACATGGCTGGGACCGACCCATTCGGTTCAGCGAAACACATCAGCGCCTGGGCGAAATCCATGACAACTCTGACTCGGTCAAGCGAGGTTCAACGCCGCCTGAGCAAGAGGTGACAATGCAACAGTGGAAAAGGAGATCCTCAAGCGAAGCTCAACACCAGCCTCTACTCGCTTCAGCGTAATCCCACATGCTTGGGCGAAACAGCTCCATTCGCTCAGGCGAGGCACGATCCGCTTAAGCGATGCCAACACAAAGGCCTCTCCAAACACACACTCGCTGGAGCTAAGTCTAATTCGCTGGGGCGAACACAGGTACAAGGTAATTTCTCAATCGGATATGGTCAAAGGTTCACTCGGCAAATCCTCACGCTCGCACTTCACTCGGGAAATCAGGTAGTTAAGTCCCACTCGGACTTATTCGAAAACCCAACCACTCGGAATACCAATCCTCACTCGGATTACCAATACCTTACACTTAGGATTCAATCCACTCTAAACCACTATTCGAACTCCTCTCTCAGAAGGGAATCACTCAAGGTTTTCACTCGGGAAGTACAAACTCTTCCTCACTCGGGGTTTATTTATGATTTTCGCTCGGAGTCACATAACATATTCACTCGGAAAAGCCACCCAGAAATCTTCACTCAGAACCACTAACTTAACATAATTTCACTCCTCAACGGCCCTCGAGTCATTTTGCAACATTTCCCAGTCGGAAAACGCATCAAATCAGTACGAAGCACATACATATGAATACATGATCACAGAAACATAAATCTGCTAACAAATCCAGTCTACCGACCCATAGACATGTAACCACACACTTGGAATACCCATTATCTTGATATTATGCATTTACCAATACTTACGAATACCATACAAGTGACACCATGACTATTCAATCTTTATAAGTGAATATATTTAATCGTCGTTTTACATAAGAGCCGGCCAAGGCTACACGGACAAAACATAATAATGCAATACAAGTGCTCAACAGTCGGAGTGCACCACACTCGGACTTGAAACCCTATCATCATTTCCGAGTACGACCTGCACACTGAAAAATGGTGTAGGGGTGAGCATCTTAGATATTAAATGATAGATACCGACTCAGGCTGTCCCACAATCAAACAGCAAAATACATATCCACGCAATTAGACATAGCAACGAGTAAGGTCAAGCATTATCAATCAACCAAGACACACATGGAACACTTACCGATCAGAATTCGTCAGTTGCCACTCAGCCAGGTGCACATACACAGCCAATAACATTAGTATAACAGCAATCAACAACATGATATTACCAACGAATCAGAACGCACGTATTCAACACTTTCCGGTCAGAATCTAACAGTTCTCACTTGGCTATACACGCATGACATTTCAATGACATTAACACATGTTCATGGAGCAAACTTCAATTAGCATCAGTTGCGTATACACACAGAATACTCTCTCGGTTATATCCATTCATCATCTCCTTAACATCATCACACGCATAGTCAAATTTCAGTCAGCATCAACAATACATATATATAGAGTATTTCACTCGGATATACACATTCATCCTTTCATTAACACTATCACATGCATAATCAATTCCAAACAATATCAATCAGTCAATACACATAGAGCATTTCACTCGGTTATAAACATACATCATCTCACTAACACCTTCGCATGCACAACCAATTCCAAACATTGTCAACAGTTAATAAGCACATATTATTTCACTCGGTTCCGCATTCGTGTGTATCGGTTTAGACGTTGCAACGTAGGCTCTCAGCCTTTTTATACATAGCTCTCAGCTATCAAATCAGCTCCCAGCTGCTTGGCCGTTTTACAGGTACCCAACCGTTTGCCCACAGGTGACACCAGCGCTCTCAGCGCCCACGGAGGTGTTCATAGGCAGCCCGAGTCCCACTCAAGGGCTACCTTGAGTCCCACTCAAGGATTTCATAGCGTCCCACGCTTTAAAAACCGATGGTAGTGTCCCACACTACGTGCTCTCAGCACAAACGCATCCCATGCGCCACACGCGGATTCATCACACACACAGAGTTCATATACACAGCCATACATGCATCTCATGCAATCGGCATCATACATCATCAGCATTCAAACGGCACATGCATCTCATGCAATCAATGCTGGACATTAACAGTACTCAACAACACATGCATCTCATGCAGTCGGTGTTACACATTCTCAGAACTCAATAGCATATGCATCTCATGTAATCAGTGCTAGGCATTAACAGTATTCCATAACACATGCATCTCATGCAGTCGGCATTATACATCATCAGCATTCAACAATACACGCATCTCACGTGACTGGTATAACACATCAACAGGACTCAAACAACATACATGCAATCGGCATTAAGCAATGTCAGGACTCAGACAACACGTGTAATCGGTATGGTACATTATCAGATTCACTGAGTCATATTCTATCACATGCAGTCAGCATTCTAAGCTCATAGCAACTTGCAGGTCATGTAAAACACACGGTAATCGTCAACATCACTACAACACATTCCTTTCATACAATCGTTCAACACTCAAAGGCCATCATCATGCAACACTCATTTTTCACTCGTCATGTAACACAACACACAATCAGAACACGGAAATAGCAAGCATCAACACTCGAAACCTGTTCATAACCCATGCATTTAAGATAGAAGATACTCCCCTACCTGGACTGAAGCTTTCAGTCGGTCAACACGACGTTCAGTTCCAGAGGAACACTGAATCACTCTTAGCATATCTGCATGCAAGAGCAGGGGAGGCCCAAGATGTCCAGCTCTCGGCTCGCTCCCTGGAATGGCTCTATCACAATGCTGTGAACACTCCGACCCCCTTGAAGCTCCTCGTAGTGCAGATCTCCACTGGGACTTGGCAGCTTCGAGCAAGGAGAGGAAGGAGGAGGGAAGCCGACGAAGGAATGAAGGAACAAGGAAGGAGACGTGTTGCATGCAGAGGGAATGCACACCCTCATCCTCACGGGTCCGTCGAGTAAGGGAGGAGGACCCCAATCCTCAACCACCATTACTGCGAGCTCACGGAAACAGAGCGTAGAGGAGGAAGAAAAAGATCGAAGAGAAAAAGAAGAAGAAGAAGAAGAAGAAGAAGAAGAAGAAGAAGAAGAAGAAGAAGAAGAAGAAGAAGAAGAAGAAGAAGAAGAAGAAGAAGAAGAAGAAGAAGAAGAAGAAGAAGAAGAAGAAGAAGAAGAAGAAGAAGAAGAAGAAGAAGAAGAAGAAGAAGAAGAAGAAGAAGAAGAAGAAGAAGAAGAAGAAGAAGAAGAAGAAGAAGAAGAAGAAGAAGAAGAAGAAGAAGAAGAAGATGAAGAAGAAGAAGAAGAAGAAGAAGAAGAAGAAGAAGAGAAAACGGGGGAAAGAGGAGTCTGCAGGGAAGAATAGATGATAGCACCCATATATGCATGTACGAAGAGAAGGAAGAGTGGGGTGGGAAAGCGTGCACAGCAGCAGCCCCCCACACGCGTCACACACACCATCACATCTAATTAGTCATTGACAACCAATCACCATTAATCAACCTTTCATTTCTTAACTTAATTAATTAAACCAATTATAATTAATAAATAATTCTCCCCACACTTATCAATTTATTATTTTAATGATTCATTTCATTCGGTAATAATTATTAAATTGGGATGTTACAGTTTTCCCCCTCTCAAGAGAATTTCGTCCTCGAAATTCAATCGGTAATTTACCTTACATACATAACTCAGAAGATTGCTGACTCAATCACGCACACGACTGTGCTTCCACAAGCATTCATCGATCGGATCACAATATCACTCGGCAGAGATTCACCACTCAAGCGGTTTACTAATCACACCATAATTCCAGTCAGTAAGACACAAAGGTCAGGTCCCACCTGATTACCACCTCATCGCAGAGTCTAATATATTGGGAAATTCAATCTCTAAAACGTACAATTTACCTCATTTTAACTTAGCCCATTCATCAAAGCAGTGGCACTTCCAATCTCTTGGCCGCTCGGCGATATACTCTCAACACCTTCGGCATATTCACACCATCGGTTTTCTTGACTCGGATGAGTTACTCGGCACAATAATGAAATCGCATAAAGCATAGGCTCGACATTGTGTCATGGGGACACATCCTTAGAGGTTATTCAACTAGTTGGGAAAAATTTAGTCGATAAACAACACCACCGACTCCCAAAATACTCACTTCTGACCGATTTCTCTCGGACCAAACCCTCGGTTTTCAAAACCTGACCATAAAATCTCTCTCTTACACCAAAGGGAACACTCAAGGAATTTCCATGCGTTTTAATTAACGCAATTTACTCGGATTAACTTCGCATATGCACTACACTAAATTCTGAAATCTTAGATTTCCTACCCATGCTTCCGGCTAATTCCATGCTTTCGTCCTGAGAGTTTACTCGGTCCTCTTACACCGACATCACTCGGGGTTGAGGGTAATTCTCACTCGGAAATTCTTCCACTTACCAGAAATTCACTCGCAACCCGAGTCTACCTTGAAACCAAACCTGAGTTCAAGCTCAATAGTCCCAATTACTGACCTGAGTATGCCTTCAATTAAATTCTTCACTCGGATATCTACTTCCTCTCGGAGCCCTCTTCACTCGGAAACTTGCACACTCTGAGTTCCATTTTCTGACCAGGAGGACTTTTCTCCTGGAAGATCACTTGGTTGGGCATCCCACGGTTATTAGGAATTCTATACTCGCTATCTTACTAGTCAGAATCATTCCGCACGATGCCATTCCACTCGGAAGTGATACACTCCGAGTCACGTTACTCGAATTCCTGCTCTACTCAGAATGTTACGCTCGGACACTGTTCCCTTAACTTGATACTTATCCTCCCTATGAGGTTCTACTCGGAACACCATAAATTTTCACTCAGCAGATCTTTCTCACAAGGACTTCACCCGGAATCGTCTCCACCGTTACACACTCAGAATATACTAATCCCTTCCCAAGCAAGTCCTCACCTTGCAATTTAGTTTGGCTCCAATCCTGGTTTCCTCATTAGGCTTACAGTATCACTCGGTTAACTTTTCAAAACTCCAATTTCAGTGACAGTTTGATCACCCTTCTTATTCCAATACCAATCGTCCTTTTAGTAGCCAATCCGTACCCAGTAACCTCTAATCCTCTCGGAAGCAGACACGCCAAGGTCAAATAAACCCTCTTTCTTCATTTTGATAAACAATCGCATAACACTCATTTAATATAACTCTCATTATCACTCGGAAATGTCTGAAAGACTCACCATCACCATAAGTAGTTACAGCTTCACCTGCCCGACTCATGAATTGCTGCATCCAACTTATAGGATGACGTCTCATTCCTATAAGGTTACAACAATTACATGGTCACTGCAACGTGTACGCTGCCACGTTACCCATGGCAGGAAGAGTCATCTCAGAGCAGCATGCCTCACACGGACCAGACTTCACCCAACTAATACAAATTCACACGGTAGTTAATGGCAGTTCACACCCATAAGTAATACACCCACATCAACATCACGCATCACATAGGGTACATCATGTATCAATAATCATGAAAATTATTCATCACTTCTGTAAAACAGAATTAAGGCAATATTTCCTCTAAACCTTATTCCTCACAAAACCATGGCTCGGAATAAATTCTTAACTCTCAGTTATATAATAACATCACTCACTCGGGTTCATACAATTCACTTAGGATTAAGCAATTCACAATCACATATGCTATTATAACACACCACGAACTTCAGTAACAGCACTAATGTACATACAGACACTCAGTCGGATTTCATACCAATTATTCATGGCTATAATATTGTCCACTACATCATGCACCATAACCACTACGTCACATTGCACTTGGTAATAGCATCGACATATACATACGCCCATCCAATCAGATTTACCCAAATCAATTCTAACTACATTAAGGGTTTCATTCACAATATCATATTCACACATTCACATAGTTCACACTGAGCTCATTTATTCTCATAAGTGTACACACAGTCATTCAATCAGAAATTGTACTATAACATACATTCTCAATTATAACATTGCATCACACTTGGCAACAGCATCAATACATGTACATTTATTCAGTCAGACCTCATTCATACAACATCATCAAGTCGAAAACTACTCAAATCATTCAAATCCATGCAAATCATGTCAGCCTCAATAATAATACTCTTATACACATGTATTCATGCAGTCGGCGAATCAGATACATACGATTATTCACCAGGAGTCCCACTCCAATGCACTCGGCATTTGCCTTGAGTCCAACCCAAGGACTTTCATTAAGCATCCAATGCTCATGCTCCAAGCATGGCCTCGAGTCCCACTCGGAGGTCTTTTAGGATTAATCTCAGAATCCTCAATACCCCACGCATTCATCTGATTACCCACTCTGAAAAACGTTCAATGCTGCTGTATTTCATTATAGATCACACACAACTCTTATTTGTTGACTCACAGCATAAGCCACTCGACATTCTCATTAGCATATATATATCACATCTTTCAGACGGGGTATCATCACAATGATTCACAATTAATATCTATCACAATGTCCGGGTGTTGCATGCATCCATAATTAATCACACACAGATCACGTATTTCAATCATCAAACAACGGTCATGTTTCAATTATAGAGCAATACATAAAAGCAGTTCACCCTCAATCACCTATATTATATATATATATATATTACGCAGGGTTCATGTGCTAGGTTACAAAACATCCATCACAAATAGCACTCGACAGTAATGGTAACATTCCTATTTACAAGTATTCAGTCAGTATTTGCAGAATTATTAACATACATTTGTGGACGGAGTCATACAATCACTAAACAGTTTACAATACCACAATCCAGGAGTCGCATGCACCATTACGCAATCATAGTACAGCTACCAACACATCTCACACATAACACATCACATGATAATCATTCAAGCCTCAATGAGCTACTACGCAATTGTTCTACTCGGCTCAACAACTCGCAAGGTTAATAAACTATCAGATTTAGAATCCCTAAGGGGTCATTATTTATCTAGTATCCCATGATGGGTACCTCACAATATTCAAATATTGTTATAAGGTCTAGTACCATTCACTCGATTTTTCCACACACCAAACCAAGACAGTATCCAGGTCAAACAGATGTTCTATTTCACATTCATTCGTTCCTGGTCATGCCTAATCAACTGGGTCACTATTCCTATTGGTCCAGCATCTAGCCATCACTCACTTGGTTTCCTTAATCGCCACTGAGACGCAACCCCAATTTTAACATATATCTGACCTCACCTTCACTCACTTATTACACCTAGATTTTCAACCTAGGAACTACAACCCATCCCTTATACGGCAAATCACATACATCATGTACCATTCATTCATCACACATTCAAATTCCTCAATAAGGCATAGGCATACAACCACACCATTCATAGTCAACATATACCAAATCCGATAGAAGTTCATAAGCACATATCATCACCTGAGTCATAATTGAACAGGTATCAACATACAATAGAATATCATAAGCAACTAGGACAAGCTGGCATAATATACTCAACCGCCCATAAACAGTAGGCAAACCTTGGCCATGGACCTTTTGGTCTGCTCTGATACCAAAATGTAACACCCTAATTTTTAATAAATAATAAATCCAAAAACAGGAAAAAAAATTTTCACAAATCAACCACTGGTCAAATGGTATAGAAAAAAGAAGGGAGAAGGCAAGGGAAATAAAAGAGCATTCACACTTATAGCAGTCAGCGGAAGGACAAGGCTGGGACCGACCCATTCGGTTCAGCGAAACACATCAGCGCCTGGGCGAAATCCATGACAACTCTGACTCAGTCAAGCGAGGTTCAACGCCGCCTGAGCAAGAGGTGACAATGCAACAGTGGAAAAGGAGATCCTCAAGCGAAGCTCAACACCAGCCTCTACTCGCTTCAGCGTAATCCCACATGCTTGGGCGAAACAGCTCCATTCGCTCGGGCGAGGCACGATCCGCTTAAGCGATGCCAACACAAAGGCCTCTCCAAACACACACTCGCTGGAGCTAAGTCTAATTCGCTGGGGCGAACACAGGTACAAGGTAATTTCTCAATCGGATATGGATAAAGGTTCACTCGGCAAATCCTCACGCTCGCACTTCACTCAGGAAATCAGGTAGTTAAGTCCCATTCGGACTTATTCGAAAACCCAACCACTCGGAATACCAATCCTCACTCGGACTTTACATCTTTCATTCGGATTACCAATACCTTACACTTAGGATTCAATCCACTCTAAACAACTATTCGAACTCCTCTCTCAGAAGGGAATCACTCAAGGTTTTCACTCGGGAAATACAAACTCTTCCTCACTCGGGGTTTATTTATGATTTTCGCTCAGAGTCACATAACATATTAACTCGGAAAAGCCACCCAGAAATCTTCACTCAGAACCACTAACTTAATATAATTTCACTCCTCAACAGCCCTTGAGTCATTTAGCAACATTTCCCAATCAGAAAACGCATCAAATCAGTACGAAGCGCATACATATGAATACATGATCACAGAAACATAAATCTGCTAACAAATCCAGTCTACCGACCCATAGACATGTAACCACACACTCGGAATACCCATTATCTTGATATTATGCATTTACCAATACTTACGAATACCATACAAGTGACACCATGACTATTCAATCTTTATAAGTGAATATATTTAATCGTCATTTTACATAAGAGCCGGCCAAGGCTACACGGACAAAACATAATAATGCAATACAAGTGCTCAACAGTCGGAGTGCACCACACTCGGACTTGAAACCCTATCATCATTTTCGAGTACGACCTGTACACTGAAAAATGGTGTAGGGGTGAGCATCTTAGATATTAAATGATAGATACCGACTCAGGCTGTCCCATAATCAAACAGCAAAATACATATCCACGCAATTAGACATAGCAACGAGTAAGGTCAAGCATTATCAATCAACCAAGACACACATGGAACACTTACCGATCAGAATTCGTCAGTTGCCACTCAGCCAGGTGCACATACACAGCCAATAACATTAGTATAACAACAATCAATAACATGATATTACCAACGAATCAGAACATACGTATTCAACACTTTCCGGTCGGAATCTAATAGTTCTCACTCGGCTATACACGCATGACATTTCAATGACATTAACATATATTCATGGAGCAAACTTCAATTAGCATCAGTTGCGTATACACACAGAATACTCTCTCGGTTATATCCATTCATCATCTCCTTAACATCATCACACGCATAGTCAAATTTCAGTCAGTATCAGCAATACATATATACAGAGTATTTCACTCGGATATACACATTCATCCTTTCATTAACACTATCACATACATAATCAATTCCAAACAATATCAATCAGTCAATACACATAGATCATTTCACTCGGTTATAAACATACATCATCTCACTAACATCTTCGTATGCACAACCAATTCCAAACATTGTCAACAGTTAATAAACACATATTATTTCACTCGGTTCCACATTCGTGTGTATCGGTTTAGATGTTGCAACTTAGGCTCTCAGCCTTTTTATACATAGCTCTCAGCTATCAAATCAGCTCCCAGCTGCTTGGCCGTTTTACAGGTACCCAACCGTTTGCCCACAGGTGACACCAGCGCTCTCAGCGCCAACGGAGGTGTTCACAGGCAGCCTGAGTCCCACTCAAGGGCTACCTTGAGTCCCACTCAAGGATTTCATAGCGTCCCACGCTTTAAAAACCGATGGTAGTGTCCCACACTACGTGCTCTCAGCATAAACGTATCCCATGCGCCATATGCGGATTCATCACACACACAGAGTTCATATACACAGCCATACATGCATCTCATGCAATCGGCATCATACATCATCAGCATTCAAATGGCACATGCATCTCATGCAATCAATGCTGGACATTAACAGTACTCAACAACACATGCATCTCATGCAGTCGGTGTTACATATTCTCAGAACTCAATAGCATATGCATCTCATGTAATCAGTGCTAGGCATTAATAGTATTCCACAACACATGCATCTCATGTAGTCGGCATTATACATCATCAGCATTCAACAATACACGCATCTCACGTGACTGGTATAACACATCAACAGGACTCAAACAACATACATGCAATCGGCATTAAGTAATGTCAGGACTCAGACAACACATGTAATCGGTATGGTACATTATCAGATTCACTGAGTCATATTCTATCACATGCAGTCAGCATTCTAAGCTCATAGCAACTTACAGGTCATGTAAAACACACGGTAATCGTCAACATCACTACAACATATTCCTTTCATACAATTGTTCAACACTCACAGGCCATCATCATGCAACACTTATCTTTCACTCGTCATGCAACACAACACACAATCAGAACATGGAAATAGCAAGCATCAACACTCGGAACCTGTTCATAACCCATGCATTTAAGATAGAAGATACCCCCCTACCTGGACTGAAGCTTTCAGTCGGTTAACATGACGTTCAGTTCCAGAGGAACACTGAATCACTCTTAGCATATCTGCATGCAAGAGCAGGGGAGGCCCAAGACGTCCAGCTCTCGGCTCGCTCCCTGGAATAGCTCCATCACAATGCTCTGAACACTCCGACCCCCTTAAAGCTCCTCGCAGTGCAGATCTCCACTGGGACTTGGCAGCTTCGAGCAAGGAGAGGAAGGAGGAGGGAAGCCGATGAAGGAATGAAGGAACAAGGAAGGCGACGTGTTGCATGCAGAGGGAATGCACACCCTCATCCTCACGGGTTCATCGAGTAAGGGAGGAGGACCCCAATCCTCAGCTACCATTGCTGTGAGCTCACGGAAACAGAGCGCAGAGGAGGAAGAAGAAGATCGAAGAGGAAAAGAATAAGAAGAAGAAGAAGAAGAAGAAGAAGAAGAAGAAGAGAAAACGGGGGAAAGAGGAGTCTGCAGGGAAGAATGGATGGTAGTACCCATATATGCATGTACGAAGAGAAGGAAGAGTGGGGTGGGAAAGCGTGCACAACAACAGCCCCCCACACGCGTCACACACACCATCACATCTAATCAGTCATTAACAACCAATCACCATTAATCAACCTTTCATTTCTTAACTTAATTAATTAAACCAATTATAATTAATAAATAATTCTCCCCACACTTATCAATTTATTATTTTAATGATTCATTTCATTCGGTAATAATTATTAAATTGGGATGTTACATTAGGGTTTATGGTTTAGGGTTTATGGTTTAGGGTATAGGTTTAGGGTTTGGGGCTTAGGGTTTAGGGGTTAGGGTTTAGTTTTTAGGGTTTGGGGTTTGGGGTTAAGGGTTTGGTGTTTACGGTTTAGAGTTTAAGGTTTGGGTTTGGGGTTTAGGGTTAAGGGTTAATTGTTTAGGCTTTATGGTTTAGGGTTTATGGTTGGGTTTGGGGCTTGGGATTTAGGGTTTAGTGTTTAGTGTTTAGTGTTTAGGGTTTAGTGGTTAGGGGTTAGGGGTTAGGGTTTTTGGTTTAAGGTTTAGGGTTTAGGGTTTGGGGTTTGGGTTTAGGGTTTAGTGTTTGGGGCTATGGGTTTATGGTTTTAGGTTTAAGGTTTAGGGTTTAGGGTTTAGGGTTTGGGGTTTGGGGTTTAAAGATTGGGGTTTAGGGGTTGAGGTTTAAGGTTTAGGGTTTATGATGTAAGGTTTAGGGTTTAGGGTTTGTGGTTTGGGTTTAGGGTTTAGGGTTTAGGGTTTGGGGAAGAGGGTTAGTGGTTTTGGGTTTAGGGTTTATAGTTTAGGGTTTAGGGTTTGGGGTTAGGGGTCAGGGTTTGTGGTTTGGGTTTAGGGTTTAAGGTTTAGAAGTAAGGGTTTAGCGCTCGGGGTTACGGTTTAGGGTTTGGGTTTTAGGCTTTAGGGTTTAGGAGTTAGGGTTTAGGGCTTGGGGTTTCAGGTTTAGGGTTTAGAGTTTAGCGTTTAGGGTTTATGGTTTAGGGATTAGTGTTTGGGGTTTAGGGTTTAGGGTTTAGGGTTTATGGTTTGGGGTTTGGGGTTTGGTTTAGGGTTTAGGGTTTAAGGTTTAGGGTTTGGGGTTTGGGGTTTGGTTTCAATGATTATGGTTTAGGGTTTATGGTTTAGTGTTTAGGGGTAAGGTTTAGGGTTTAGGGTTAAGGGGTTAGGGTTTTAGGGTTTAGGGTTTAGGGTTTGGGGTTTGGGGTTTATGGTTTATGGTTTGGGGTTTGGGGTTTAGGGTTTGTGGTTTGGGGTTAGGGGTTTGGGGTTTAGGGGTTAGGGTTGTGGTTTAGGGTTTAGGTGTTAGGGTTTAGGGTTTAGGTTTTAGGGTTTACAATTTAGGGTTTATGGTCTAGGGTTTGTCGTTTGGGGTTTCGGGTTTAGTGTTTAGGGTTTGGGGTTTGATTTAGGGTTTAGGGTTTAGGGTTTAGGTTTTGCGGTTTTGGGTTTGGTTTTAAAGTTTAAGGTTTAGGGTTTAGGGTTTAGAGTTTGGGGTTATGGGTTTGGTGTTTAGGTTTAGGGTTTAGGGTTTTAAGATTTGGGGTTTAGGGTTTAGGGTTTAGGGTTTAATGTTTAGATTTTGGGTTTTAGATTTAGAATTTAGGGTTTAGGGTTTGGGGTTTAGGGTTTGGGGTTTAGTGTTTAGGGTTTATGGTTTAGGGTTTAGGGTTAAGGTTTAGGGTTTAGGGTTTAGGGTTTGTTATTTAGGGTTAGGGTTTAGGGTTTGGGTTTAGGGTTTAGTATTTAAGGTTTGGGGTTGAGGGTTTATGGTTTTGGGTTTAAGGTTTAGGGTTTGGGGTTTGGGTTTAGGGTTTGGGGTTTGACGTTTAGGGTTTGGGGTTTGGGTTTAGGGTTTAGGGTTTATGGTTTAAAGATTGGGGTTTAGTGGTTGAGGTTTAAGGTTTTTGGTTTTTGGTTTAAGGTTTATGGTTTAGGGTTTGTGGTTTGGGTTTAGGATTTAGGGTTTAGGGTTTAGGGTTTGGGGTTAGGGGTTAGGGTTTATGGTTTGGGTTTATAGTTTAACTTTTAGAAGTTAGGGTTTAGGGCTTGGGGTTTAGGGTTTAGGGTTTGGGTTTTATGGTTTAGGGTTTGTGGTTTAGGGTTTTGTGTTTAGGGTTTAGGGATTAGGGTTTGTGGTTTAAGGTTTAGGGTTTGGGGTTTATGGTGTGGGGTTTGGGGTTTGGTTTAGGGTTTAGGGTTTAAGGTTTAGGGTTTGGGGTTTGGTTTCAATGTTTAAGGTTTAGGGTTTATGGTTTAGGGTTTAGGGTTTAAGGTTTAAGGTTTTGGGGTTATGGCTTTATTGGTTAGGGTTTGGGGTTAGGGGTTAGGGGTTAAGGGTTTAGTTTTTAGGGTTTGGGGTTTGGGGTTAAGGGTTTGGTGTTTACAGTTTAGAGTTTAGGGTTTGGGTTTGGGGTTTAGGGTTAAGGGTTAATTGTTTAGGATTTGTGGTTTAGGGTTTATGGTTTTGGGTTTGGGGCTTGGGATTTAGGGTTTAGTGTTTAGTGTTTAGGGTTTAGGGTTTAGTGGTTAGGGGTTAGGGGTTAGGGTTTTTGGTTTAAGGTTTAGGGTTTAGGGTTTGGGGTTTGGGTTTAGGGTTTAGTGTTTGGGGGCTATGGGTTTGCGGTTTTATGTTTAAGGTTTAGGGTTTAGGGTTTGGGCTTTGGGGTTTAAAGATTGGGGTTTAGGGGTTGAGGTTTAAGGTTTAGGGTTTGTGATTTAAGGTTTAGCGTTTAGGGTTTGTGGTTTGGGTTTAGGGTTTAGGGTTTAGGGTTTAGGGTTTGGGGCAGAGGGTTAGTGGTTTTGGGTTTAGGGTTTATAGTTTAGGGTTTACGGTTTGGGGTTAGGGGTCAGGGTTTGTGGTTTGGGTTTAGGGTTTAAGGTTTAAAAGTAAGGGTTTAGGGCTCAGGGTTTAGGGCTCAGGGTTTAGGGTTTAGGGTTTGGGTTTTAGGGTTTAGGGTTTAGGAGTTAAGGTTTAGGGCTTCGGGTTTCAGGTTTAGGGTTTGGAGTTTCACGTTTAGGGTTTATGGTTTAGGGATTAGGGTTTGGGGTTTAGGGTTTAGGGTTTATGGTTTATGGTTTGGGGTTTGGGGGTTTGGTTTAGGGTTTAGGGTTTAGGGTTTAGGGTTTGGGGTTTGGGGTTTGGTTTTAATGATTAAAGTTTAGGGTTTATGGTTTAGTGTTTAGGGGTAATGTTTAGGGTTTAGGGTTAAGGGGTTAGGGTTGTTTAGGGTTTATGGTTTGGGGTTTGGGGTTTAGGGTTAGGGGTTTGGGGATTAGGGATTAGGGTTATGGTTTAAGGTTTAAGTGTTAGGGTTTAGGGTTTGGGTTTTAGGGTTTACAATTTAGGGTTTATGGTCTAGGGTTTGTCGTTTGGGGTTTCAGGTTTAGTGTTTAGGTTTTGGGGTTTGATTTAGGGTTTAGGGTTTGGGGTTTAGGTTTTATGGTTTTGGGTTTGGTTTTAAAGTTTAAGGTTTAGGGTTTAGGGTTTAGAGTTTGGGGTTATAGGTTTGGTGTTTAGGTTTAAGGGTTTAGGATTTTAAGATTTGGGGTTTAGGGTTTATGGTTTAGGGTTTAATGTTTAGATTTTGGGTTTTAGATTTAGAATTTAGGGTTTAGGGTTTGGGGTTTAGTGTTTAGGGTTTAGGGTTAAGGTTTAGGGTTTAGGGTTTAGGGTTTGTTATTTATGGTTTGGGTTTAGGGTTTAGTGTTTAAGGTTTGGGGCTAAGGGTTTGTGGTTTTGGGTTTAAGGTTTAGGGTTTGGGGTTTGGGTTTAGAGTTTGGGGTTTGGGGTTTAGGGTTTGGGGTTTAAAGATTGGGGTTTAGTGGTTGAGGTTTAAGGTTTATGGTTTGTGGTTTAAGGTTTATGGTTTAGGGTTTGTGGTTTGGGTTTAGGGTTTATGGTTTAGGGTTTGGGGTTAGGGGTTAGGGTTTGTGGTTTGGGTTTATGGATTAAGGTTTAGAAGTTAGGGTTTAGGGCTTGGGGTTTAAGGTTTAGGGTTTGGGTTTAGGGTTTAGGGTTTGGGTTTTAGGGTTTAGGGTTTGTGGTTTAGGGTTTACAATTTAGGGTTTATGGTCTAGGGTTTGTCGTTTGGGGTTTCAGGTTTAGTGTTTAGGGTTTGGGGTTTGATTTAGGGTTTAGTGTTTGGGGTTTAGGTTTTATGGTTTTGGGTTTGGTTTTAAAGTTTAAGGTTTAGGGTTTAGGGTTTAGGGTTTAGGGTTTAAGATTTAAGGTTTAGGGGTTAGGGTTTTATTGGTTAGGGTTTTGGGTTTGGGGTTGAGGGTTTAGGGTTTGAGGTTTAGGTTTTAGGGTTTAGGGTTTGGGCTTTGGGGTTTAAGGGTTAGGGTTGTGGTTTAGGGTTTAGGAGTTAGGGTTTAAGGTTTGGGTTTTAGGGTTTACAGTTTAGGGTTTGTGGCTTAGGGTTTGTCGTTTGGGTTTTAGGGATTAGTGTTTATGGGTTAGGGTTTAGGGTTTTGGGTTTTGGGTTTGATTTAGGGTTTAGGGTTTAGGGTTTAGGTTTTGCGGTTTGGGGTTTTGTTTTAAAGTTTAAGGTTTAGGGTTTAGGGTTTAGGGGTTAGGGTTTATCGGTTAGGGTTTTAGGGGTTAGGGGTTTAGGGTTCAGAGTTTGGGGTTTAGGGTTTAGGGTTTAGAGGTTTTGGGTTAAGGGTTTAGGGTTTAGGGTTTAGGGTTTGGGGTTTAGGGTTTAGGGTTTAAGGTTTAGTGTGTGGGGTTTGGGGTTAAGGTTTAGGGTTTGGGGTTTAGGGTTTAAGGTTTACGGTTTGTGGTTTAGGGTTTGGCGTTTGAGGTTTAGGGATTAGGGTTTATCATTAGGGTTTAGGGTTTAGGGTTTTGGGTTTTGGGTTTAGGGTTAGGTTTAGGGTTTGGGGTTCAGGATTTAGGGTTTAGGGTTTGGGGTTTAGGGTTTAGGGTTTAGGGTTTAGGTTTGGGGTTTAGGGTTTAGGGTTAGAGGTTTAAAGTTTGTGGTTTAGTGGTTAGGGTTTGTGGTTTAAGGTTTAAGAGTTAGGGTTTAGGGTTTAGGGTTTAGGGTTTAGGGTTTGGGTTTTAGAGATTAGGGTTTAGGGTCTGTGGTTCAGGTTTTGACATTTAAAGTTTCAGGATTAGGGTTTGTGGTTTAGGGTTTATGGTTTGGGGTTTGGGGTTTAGGTTTGGGGTTTAAGGTTTGGGGTTTAGGGTTTTAGGTTTTAGGGGTTTACGGGTTAGAGTTTAGAAGATAAGGTTTAGTGTTTAGGGATTAAGGTTTAGGGTTTTTCGTTTAGGGTTTAGGGTTTGGCATTTAGGGTTTTGGGTTTTGGGGTTAGGGGTTAGGGTTTGTGATTTAGGATTTAGGGTTATGGGTTTATGGTTATGGGTTTAGGGTTATATGTTTAAGGTTTATGGTTTAGGGTTTAGGATTTAGGGTTTAGGGTTTTATGTTTAGGGTTTAGGGTTTGGGGTTAAGGGTTTAGGGTTTAGGGTTATAGGGTTTAGGGTTTAGGGTCTAGGGTTTGTGGTTTGTGGTTTAGGGTTTGGGGTTTGGGGTTTGGTTTTATAGTTTAAGGTTCAGGGTTTAGGGTTTAGGGTTTAGGGTTTAGGGTTTATGGGTTAATGTTTTAGAGTTTTAAGGGTTAGGATTTTAGTGGTTAGGGGTTTAGTGTTAGGAGTTTAGGGTTTAGGGTTTAGAGTGTGGGGTTACGGGTTTGGGGTTTAGGTTTTAGGGTTTAGGGTTTTGTGTTTGGGGTTTGGGGTTTAGGGCTTAAGGTTTAGGGTTTTTGGTTTAGGGTTTGGCATTCAGGGTTTAGGGATTAGGGTTTAGGGTTTAGGTTTTAGGGTTTAGGGTTTAGGGTTTAGGGTTTGGGGTTTTGGTTTAGGGTTTTGGGTCAAGGTTTAGGGTTTAGGGTTTTAAGGGTTTAGGGTTTAGGGTTTGTTATTTAAGGTTTAGGGTTTTGGGGGTTTGGGGTTAGGTTTAGGGTTTAGAGGTTGGGGTTTAAGGTTTAAGGTTTAAGGTTTAGGGTTTATGGTTTAGGGTTTATGTTTTGGGGTATAGGTTTAGGGTTTGGGGCTTAGGGTTTAAGGGTTAGGGTTTAGTTTTTAGGGTTTGGGGTTAAGGGTTTGGTGTTTAGGGTTTAGAGTTTAGGGTTTGGGTTTGGGGTTTAGGGTTAAGGGTTAATTGTTTATGCTTTGTGGTTTAAGGTTTATGGTTTTGGGTTTGGGGCTTAGGATTTAGGGTTTAGTGTTTAGTGTTTAGGGTTTAGGGTTTAGTGGTGATGAGGACACCCCCCACCAATCAAGGTCACTTCAAGGAATAGGAGGGCCAATGACAAGATTCAAGGCTAAGAAGACCAAAGCCACCTTACAGTGGCTAATTCTCACCCTCCTAGAAGACATAACCAAGGAGCCACAAAGGACATCCAAGCTTACTCATTTGATCATGTGGAAGGATGAACAACAGAGGGCTTAGCACAAATGGCCTAGCCTTAAGAATAGGGTAGTGTAGGAGTTGAATGACCTGTGTTCAAATCCTACCTAGACCCATTTTTCTTTATTTCTTTTTCTTTTGTAATTTTCAGTTTTTGCAACTATATTTCAGCATTGTCCCACTAAGACTTAGTGGTGGGCGGTTACCCTTGTTTTTAGGTAGTGGAGTAGTGTGTCTTTTGTCTAGTTTAGCCAAGTTATACAAAACCGAATCAAGGGAAGAAAAAGGACAGAAGTTGATTAATGATTTTTTTTTCTAAGTTTTGTAAACTTAGTGGTGAGTGTGATGCTCTTGGTCCTTGTGTGAAGCAAGGTTGATTAGCCATGCATTAGTGCGATACTTGTGTATGAATGCTAGTCCATTATGGAGGTGTGATGCTGTCCATCTTTTTATCTTTTATTTCTTGCGTTTTGTTTCTTCTACCTTGTCTTCCAAATTGAATCTAAAACAAAATTCTGAACTCAAAAAAAAAATTAAACATCAAAAGAAAAATCAAGGAACCTTAGTTCAATTGCCAAGCTGCGTTAAGGTCATGTTCTTGCGTTAACTTCCATTAAAGTGTGAACTGAAATTCACGTGAGAATGAAGCCAGTTTTTGATCCTTGAATCTCTCATGGAATCTAAACAATCAAGGATAAGTTGAATTAGAATTTCTGACCCTTACAAAACGTAACTTTCTCACTTCAATCTCCACTCTAGATTTTCCCATTTATCTATGTATCGTGTTATGTTTATATGTATTTCTTCCCTTTTTGTGCAGTCCTTCTTCATCTAGAAATCAGCCCTTGCCGGTCCTCAACAAGATCCACATCATTTGGTATCAAAGCTCTTGGAGTTAAGGGCTTGAAATTTCTTGGACAGCACCCAAAAAGGTATTTTGAATTCCATCATCTTCCATTGATCAATTCTGATTCTAAATGCCTAAAATTGACAATTAAGGTTGTAAAAAGAAAGGAAAATTGTCAAAAAAAAACCATACCCTAAATGTTTGAATTTTGTATGTCTTTTTTTTTGTTTGTAGTCCAATTCTAGTACTGTTTGTGTGTCCTTTTTGGTGTCTTGTTTTTGTTGGCCTCTAGTGATAGGATCATATCTCTATTTGCCATTATTAGCATTTTGCATTAGGTAGAGCATTTGTGTGTGGGCTGAACTGTACTTGTGACTCTTAAGGATTGAATAGCATCAAGAGTGGTAAAAGGCTAGAGTGAAAATTACATTACTAGAAAAAGCCAAAATTTGAGTGAAACACTTGAGAGAAATTATTTGTGAGGTCTAAATAGCAGTTGTTATAATTGTTTTTCACCTTGTATAAGTGATTTTAGTGATGGCAGAACAGGGTGAACAAGGGGGACTTAATCCATTTCAAATGCAAGCTCTAACTCAACATCTTGAGAGGCTATTCCGACAAGCCACTGACGAAATACATGAGAGAATTGACCAGTTAGAGAATGAAAGGAGAAGTCCAAGGAGGCATGGAGGAAGGATGCCAAGACATGAAGAAGATAGAAGGACTAGGGAGCAGTGAAGCAATCCCCTTCAAGGGATAAAACTAAACATTCTTTCTTTTGCAAGAAAAAAATGATCCGGAGGCATATTTGAGTTGGGAGCTTAAGTTAGAAAATACATATGCTTGTGGAGAGTTTGAGGAGGAGCAAAAGGTGAGATTTGTAACACCCCTGATTTCCTGTACTCGAATCTCGATGTGATCGTCATAAATAATATAAATGTGAGTAAATTTTTCACGTTCCAAACTAAGTTCAGCATCACACCGAAACTCGAATCACAGAAAAACCAAAGTGTACAATTTTAATACATTAAACCTGGATCTATAATTAGTTCGCCCATAAAGGTATACAAAAATAATAGAGTATACAGCGGAAGAATGTGTATACCGGGCACACGCCCAGTCCCATATATGACGATATGAGAAAAGGCTAGGCTAGCAGGCAATGACATAATTATAAGCCTATTAAACAACCACCTCTTACACAATTACATATATTTATTCATCATCCATCTATTCAAGGGATTATCTTGTACATACTTAAAATCTCTAAATCATCTATATCATCATACACAATTTATTCATTACACATGAATTCATAAATGATGCCGGCCAAGGCACTTCCTCTACCACTATTTACCTTCACCCAAGTTTGATCTTTAAATCCGAATTTGTCCCATGGTAACCTGCATCACAATACTAAAAAGGAGACCACATGGGAGAGTGAGTTATACATTCAAAATGACGAATAATATATATATTGTGATCATGTGTATATGCAAACAAACATCATGTGTGCTTTACTATCAAAACATTAAATTATCATTCAGTCATTATCTCACTATCACAATAGCATACCAGCCTCATGAATCGTAATTCATATCATAATAAGCACAACATATACATAATCACTAACACTGTCACTTTGCCACTTATCAACAAGAGCATTCACAATCATTATCCTTATCAATTCGTTATATCTTTAATCAATACTTCCTCGCAAGGGGTTTCCCAACACTCGTGGTCATCCCATTTCAAATACATATGCAACGGATCCGATTTCATATCACAGGTGATCGCAACCACCATAATCAATCAATCATAATCATTGGTTTCCCGCCTCGCAAGGGGTACTCCCTATAGCATCCTCGCAAGGAGCTTTCTGGTGATCGCAACCACGTTTAACAATCCTCATAGGTTTCCTGCCTCGCAAGGGGTACTCCCGCCTCATGATCACAACCATGGGCATCATAGGTGCTCGCAAGCCCTTTATCATATCAAATACCAAGTGATCGCAACCACTGGCTCATCATCATACAATGGTGCCCGCAGGGCCTTTCACATTCCATAATCAGGTGATCGCAACCACCATTACCATATCATATCATCATCACATTAGTTTCCCACCTCGCAAGGGGTACTCCCTTCATAGAATCCCGCAGGATCTTTCATCATTGTGATCGCAACCACATAATATCAATGCTATGCCATGCCATGAATGCAAAATGCAACAATGCATATGCTCAATAACAACCTCACAGGATATCTCACCCTCTCAGTTAGGGGTATATTATATATTTTAGTTTTAACATTAATGGCATATAAATATTCACAAGGCCCCTCAAGGCACATCATTCAAATAATTGGCATTCAATGGCCACAAACACCACTCATAACAATCCACACATGAATATCAAAGGCATAGCACACATAATAATATCAATCCACACATAAAATCATTCGAGGCATATTCACCATTCATATATTTGGCAATCATCGTTGCCTTACACACATACAAGTCAACTACTTGTATCCACCGCTAGAATGTCATAATATTTCATTTTATCTATCAATATCCTTATATATATTCATTGGGGGATTTCCAACCCAACACAAGAGTATCATAATAATTTTCCATATTTATCAAGTTGCCATTCCAACAATTCAATACATATACATGGCTATGCAAGCATGAGTATCAATCACATACACAATCTCTATTAAATTTACTCATGCAATTTGAATGTTAACTCCTCTCCTACCTTAAGGGAAGAGCCGAACCATTCCAATGCTCCAAGAGCTCCTTTGCACCCTTCGGAATACGATCTACATATTATACATATACACTCATACAATTAATAAGCCATTACAAGGCATTCCTCATAGTTTTAGACATTTTCTAGCTTATCATCAAGTCTTAGACTTGTTAAATACTAAGTTATATAATTGTGTTAGGCTTCGGGAATTCCTTTCCCAAGGTCAAGATCCTTTAGATCATAAATGCCAACTAACCAAACAACTGCTACCAATACTTATTAATCACCATCAATAGCCATCTTCCATCATTAATATCCTTCCCCAATGTCATTAAACATACATTTTACTCTCCTTTCACACTTCCCCCAATTTATTAAAGTTAGGGTTTTACCAAAACCCATCAACATCATAATTGCTCATTTATTTTCCACCCATCCAAATATTAATTCATGTATCTCCATAATAACCCACTATTAAAGTCATAATAACAACACCCTACCTAGGGTTTCCTCACTTTAAAGCTCTCCCAATAACCTATATGCCATAAACACTCCCACAAATACATAGGACCCAACATCTAGGGCATAAAACTTATAAAGAATGGTGGAGAACTTACCTCACCCAAGAGCCAACATTGGGCTTCCCATAAAGGGAGAAATCCTTACGGAAATAGAGTGGGAGAAAGGGAGGAGTTCCAGCATAAGCTTCTCCTTCAAGCATCCATAAAATGAAAATGGTGAAGGAGGAGAAGACACTCCACACGGCTTGGGTTTTTGGAGAGAAGAAAAGAGGATATGGAGAACAGCATAAAGAAGACGAGGAAGAATAATGAAGAAAGGAGGGGAAGAAGTGACGTGAAAGGTAGAAAGAAAGTGAGAGTTTTTGTCTTAATAATTGTTTCCCTTTAAAATATCTCACTATTACCTCATAATTAAAAATGGCAGTCCAATAATCCATCACGCCATGTTATATTTACTTTAATATCCTTTTATATCCTTAGAACCAAGTAAAAGAAGGGTCCACATAGTTAAACCGAGAGAAAAGGGAAGACACACGCAAACAGGGTGTCACTCGCTCAAGCGAAACCCACATTCGCTTGAGCGAGACAACTCTATCTCGCATAAGCCTCTCCATTCGCACAGGCGAAGTAACCCCAGTACCTGTTTCCACACTCACTCGCCTGAGCGAGGTATTAATTCGCTTAAGCGAATCCAACCAGAAATCATCTTTCCCAGCACTCAGGTTTCTGTTGGCAGGATTCCTTAAAACCGACCCAATATTAATTCGATTTTCACTCGGCAAACTTCAACTAAATCCGAGTCATCTCACACTTGGCTTCCCACTTGACATAACAATCTAAACCGATCCATTTCCCATTCAACCAAGACATTTTTGGCCGACTCATACTCATATAGTCTCTCACTCGGTAATTTCAATCCAATCCGAGTCATCTCAATCAACCCTTCACTCAGTAATTTCTCTAAAACTGACCCATCACTTATTGGGTCTTCCACTCAGTAAATGAGGGGCATCCCACTCGGAATCCCAAATCCTTCCTCACTCAGAATATTTGCTTGTCAACACCACTCTGTGTATCACAACTATAAGTCACTCGAAATGTATTCCACATTCACCACTCGGTATATTTCCACATTTCTCACTCAGAGAATACGCAGACCTTCCTTCACTCAGAAGGGGTCTCCACAATCATACTCCACTCGGAATATTCCAGCCAGATTCACTCGGCATATGATATCTTACTCACTCGGGGAATTCATTAAGTCTCACCCGGACTAGTTCAGATCCTAACCACTCGGAGTATATAGTCTTATTCACTCGGATTATATATATATTTCCTACACTTAGGATACAGTCCAATCTAAACCATTACAACAACTCTCCCTTGGAAGAGGATCACTCGGAATTCCACTCGGGAATATCTAAACCCATCCCACTCAGGGTTTACTCATGCTTTTTCACCCGGGAAAAGGCCACACAAGGATTACTCGGGAAATTCTCCCATCTAATCCTACACCGAATGGGTTCATCAATGGCAATTCTCTAAAAATCCATTTAAGTATTCTCCACTCGGAAAAGAAGGACAAACATCATAGCCTCACTCGGAATTGGATCCAAGCCTCCTATATTTCTCTCGGAATTCATTAACTTAGAATTATTCACCCAACATCATTCATATCCCAGTCGGTAAGAAGCATCAAATCAACATAAATCCCTTATGTATATATGTATATTCTCATAAATACAAACCTGTCCACAAATCCAATCTACCGACCCACATATATAATCATACACTCGGAATGCTTATTGCTTTCACACTCACTCAAGATTCTACTCGGATAAACAATTCAAAGGCTGACTTCCTTTATTTTTCCCATGAGTGAAGTCATTCCAAAATACTTCTGGACAACACACCCCACTCGGTGCCATTTCCACTCGGAATTACACTCACAGAGAGACTTCCCTCGGAATGAGTTACCTTGAACTCGGATACTTCCACTCGGAACACAACTGCTCAGAATTTCACACAGAAAGCCTCTCACTCAGAATTTTATCTACTCCCTCACTCGGAGGGTTCTGCCTTGACAAGGCCACTCGAAATTTCACTCGAAAATTCATAACATCACAGAATTATTTTCTAAGATTCTTACTCAAGGGAAATCTCATTCAAAATCCCACATACTCACTATATACTTACCACACTCGGTCTAGTATAACTGTACCAGTCACACCTGAGTAAGCATCACCCAGTATTCATACTTCCACTTTTGCTCAAGCTACTCACATTCGCTTGGGCGAAGAAAGATCCAGTGACCAATTCCTTACTGGCTCGCTCAAGCTGATCCCTCACTCGCTTGGGCGAATGCCATTTCTCAGACCCTTCGCTTGGGCGAGACTCCATTCGCTTGAGCGAATTTCCTCCAGAGAGCAAACACTGATACTGCGAATCCCTTCCAGAGAGCAACACTGATACATAGGCAATTTCGCTTGAGCAAAATTAACCTTCGCCTGAGCAAAAATTGCCCAGAAACCATAAGGCCAACACAGGGAATCCTCGCCTGGGCGAGATCCCTTCTCGCTCGGGCGAGACTATCAACACAGAGGCAGGAAACACAGATTTTACACAGTCCAACTTATGAAACTTCATCATAAGCCAATTTAATCATATCCATGCTATCATATACATCATATAAGACATATATAACTTGTTCCTAAGCATTCTCACTCAGAATTCCTCATTATAAATCAAATTGGATTTATTCCACATATTCTCACCCATCTTCCTCAATAAGCATCAACTATTTGCCATTCATATTAATTATTCATTTTTATAAAATTCGGGGTGTTACAAGATTGGCAACTGCTGAGTTCTCACACTATGCCTTGGTATGGTGGCATAAACTTCAGAGGGAGAGGCAAAGAGATGGAGAGCCACTAGTGAGTACTTGGGCAGACTTGAGGAGATTGATGAGGAAAAGGTATGTGCCTGCCTTCTATGAGAGAGATTTAAAGTTTAAACTTCAAAGACTCACTCAAGGGAGTCGGAGTGTGGAGGAGTACCACAAGGAGATGGAGATGCTAATGCTCCAAGCCAATCTAGAAGAGGATCCTGAGGTAACTATGGCTAGATTTTTAGCTGGTTTGTCTACTGATATTTGTGATGTTGTAGAGTTGCAGGAATTCATTGAGATGGATGACCTTGTGCATAAGGCCCTTCAAGTAGAAAGGCAACTCAAAAGGAAGGGAGCTACAAGGAGAATTGCCCCTACTCCCACATCTGGGTGGAAGGACAAAGCCAAGAGGGAGGGCTTTGGGGCAGCACCCTATTCGGCCAAGGCAGCAGGTAGCTCGGCCTTGGATGTTAAGGCCACTAAGGAGGCTGATCATAATGCTTCTAAGGGTAAGGAACCAATCCCTAAGAGGACTAGGGACATTACATGCTTCAAGTGCCAAGGTAAGGGGCATTATGCCTATGAATGCCCTACAAAGAGGACAGTAGTGATAAGGGAGGATGGTGAATTATCTAGTGAGTCTGATACACCTGAGGAGTATGAGAGTGAGGAGGGAGAGGGTGTAGAACCAGAAGTGAATGAGGGGGGATTGTTAATGGTTAGGAGGTTGTTAGGATCCCACATAGAACCCTTAGACCAAAGCCAAAGGGATAACATTTTCCACACTAGGTGTGCTGTACATGGACAACTTTGCATGGTGATTGTGGATAGCGGGAGTTGTGCCAATGTGGCTAGTACTAGGATGGTATCCAAGTTGAATCTCCCTACCAAACCCCACCCTAGACCTTATAGGTTACAATGGCTAAGTGATGATGGAGAAATAAGGGTGAGGCAGCAGGTGGAGGTGCCTATAGTTATTGGAACCTATTCGGATGTGATCTTGTGTGATGTGGTGCCTATGGAGGCATGTCATTTGTTGTTGGGAAGGCCGTGACAGCATGACCACAAGACTATCCATGATGGTTTCTCCAACAAAATATCATTCACCCATCAAGGAAAGAAGGTGGTACTTAAACCTTTAAGCCTACAGGAGGTGTGTCATGATCAATTGAGATTGAGAGAGAAAATTATGAGAGAAAAAAGATCATGAGGGTGAGGGATTAAGTGTGACTGAGAGCTTGAAAGAGGAGAAAGAGAGAAAAAAGAGTGAAGAAAAGAGGGGAAAAATAAAAGGAAGAAAAAAGAGTGAAAAAGAGAGGAAAAAGAATAAGAGAGAGATAGCAAAAGAAAGAGAAGTGAGGAAAGTGTTGCTTGTAAGGCAGCCACTCTACGTGCTGGTTTGTAAGCCTATTCTAAATACTAATCCCATTTGTTTTTCTTCTTTGCCTTCTCCTATTTCTTCTCTTTTACAGGAATTCAAGGATGTTTTCCCTTCAGATCTACCTAGTGGGTTGCCACAATTGAGAGGGATAGAACATCAGGTGGATCTGATACCTAGAGCCACCATTCCAAACCGGCCAGCCTATAGGAGCAACCCTGAGGAGACCAAGGAAATACAAAGGCAAGTGGAAGCTCTCCTAGATAAAGGTTGGGTAAGAGACTCTATCTCTCCTTGTGTTGTTCCTGTGATCCTAGTACCTAAGAAAGATGGAACTTGACGCATGTGTAGTGACTGTAGGAGTGTGAATAGCATTACCATTAAGTATAGGCTTCCCATTCCTAGGCTTGATGATCTACTTGATGAATTGCATGGTGCAAAATTCTTTTCCAAAATTGATTTAAAAAGTGGATACAACCAAATTAGGATTTGAGAAGGTGATGAGTGGAAAACTGCTTTTAAAACCAAATTTGGCTAGTATGAATGGCTGGTTATGCCTTTTGGGTTAACTAATGCACCTATTACATTCATGAGGTTGATGAATCATGTTCTTAGAGAATTTATAGGACACTTTGTGGTAGTGTATTTTGATGACATACTGGTGTATAGTGCTGATTTAGATTTGCATGTTCATCATTTGTATTCTGTGTTGGCTACTTTGAGGCATGAGCAATTATATGCTAATATTGAAAAATGCATATTTTGTCAAGATCATGTGGTGTTTCTAGGCTTTGTGGTGAGTTCTAAAGGGGTAGAGGTAGACCAAGAAAAAGTGAAGGCCATCCAAGAATGGCCAACACCAAAAACCGTGAGTGAAATTAGGAGCTTTCATGGTCTAGCTAGTTTTTATAGGCATTTTGTGAGAGATTTTAGCACGGTGGCAGCCCCATTAAATGAGTTGGTGAAGAAGAATGTGAGCTTTAAGTGGGGGGAAAAACAAGAGAGAGCTTTCCAAACCCTTAAGCAAAGACTAGTTAGTGCACCCATTCTAGCATTGCCTAATTTTTCCAAGTCTTTTGAAATAGAATATGATGCTTCTGGCATAGGTATAGGGGCTGTTTTGCTTCAAGAGGGCTACCCTATAGCTTATTTTAGTGAAAAACTAAGTGGGGCCGCCTTGAATTATTCCACCTATGACAAGGAACTCTATGCTTTAGTGAGAACCCTCAAAACATGGCAACACTATCTTTTCCCTAAGGAGTTTGTTATCCATAGTGACCATGAGTCTCTTAAGTATCTTAGAGGTCAAGGTAAGCTTAATAAGAGACATGTAAAATGGGTTGAGTTCTTAGAACAATTCCCATATGTCATTAAGTATAAGAAAGGGAAGGGAAATGTAGTTGCTGATGCATTGTTTAGGAGATATGCATTGATTTCTATGGTTGAGACCAAACTGCTTGGGTTGGAAATTTTAAAGGGGCTGTATGATGGTGATAATGAGTTCGGCCAGAAGTATAGGGAGTGTGAAAGGGTGCCTAAGGATGAGTATTATAGGTTTGAGGGGTTCTTATTCAGAAAGAATAGGTTATGTGTTCCCCAATCTTCCATTAGAGAGCTTTTAGTGAGGGAAGCACATAGAGGGGGTTTGATGGGTCATTTTGGGGTGCATAAGACTTATGAGATCTTGCATGAGCATTTTTATTGGGTTAACATGAAAAAGGATGTAGCTAAACATTGTGAGGCATGCATTGAGTGTAAGCAAGCTAAGTCTAAAGTGCTCCCCCAAGGTTTGTACACTCCCCTCCCTGTTCCTGAACACCCTTGGGTAGATTTATCCATGGATTTTGTGCTTGGATTACCCAAGTCCAGTGCTGGCCGAGATGCTATATTGGTAGTGGTGGATAGGTTTTCTAAAATGGCTCACTTTATTCCATGCAAAAAAGTCAATGATGCTAGCCATGTAGCTGAATTAGTCTTTAGAGAAATCATTAGGATCCATGGCATGCCTAGAAGTATTGTGAGTGATAGGGACTCTAAGTTTCTGAGTCACTTCTGGAGGAGTTTGTGGGGTAGATTAGGAACTAAGTTATTGTTTTCTACTACTTGTCACCCCCAAACTGATGGTCAAACTGAGGTGGTCAATAGGACACTAGGTGCTATGCTTAGAGCGGTATTGAAGCAAAATTTGAAGCGTTGGGAGGCTTGCCTACCCCATATTGAGTTTCCTTATAACCGTGCCGTCCATTCCACAACTAATTGCTCTCCATTTGAGGTTGTGTATGGGTTTAATCCTTTATCTCCGCTTGATTTATTACCTGTACCTAAAATTTCTGTGTTTAAGCATTATGACGGACAGGCTAAAGCAGATTTTGTAAGGAAGCTGCATGAGCAGGTTAAAGCCCAAATCATCAAGAAGAATGAGAGCTATGCTAAGCAAGCCAACAAAGGTAGGAGGAAGGTGATCTTCCAACCTAGAGATTGGGTGTGGGTATATATGAGGAAGGAGAGGTTTCCTGAACAAAGGAAATCCAAGTTGCTTCCAAGACGAGATGGTCTATTCCAAGTATTGGAGAGGATCAATGACAATGCCTATAAGATCCAAATGCCAGGTGAGTATAATGTGTCTTCTACTTTTAATATGGCTGATTTGTCTTTGTTTGATACAGGTAAAGAAGACCCATATTTGAGGACAAATCCTGTTCAAGAAGGAGGGAATGATGAGGACACCCCCCACCAATCAGGGGCAATTTAAGGAATAGGAGGGCCAATGACAAGATCCAAGGCCAAGAAGACCAAAGCCACCTTACAAAGGCTAATTCTCACCCTCCTAGAAGACATAACCAAGGAGCCATAAAGGACATCCAAGCTTACTCATTTGATCATGTGGAAGGATAAACAGCAGAGGGCCTAGCACAAATGGCCTAGCCTCAAGAATAGGGTAGTGTAGGAGTTGAATGACCTGTGTTCAAATCCTACCTAGACCCATTTTTCTTTATTTCTTTTTCTTTTGTAATTTTTGGTTTTTGCAACTATATTTCAGCATTGTCCCACTAAGACTTAGTGGTGGGCGGTTACCCTTGTTTTTAGGTAGTGGAGTAGTGTGTCTTTTGTCTAGTTTAGCCAAGTTATACAAAACTGAATCAAGGGAGGAAAAAGGACAAAAGTTGATTAATGAATTTTTTTTCTAAGTTTTGTAAACTTAGTGGTGAGTGTGATGCTCTTGGTCCTTGTGTGAAGCAAGGTTGATTAGCCATGCATTAGTGTGATACTTGTGTATGAATACTAGTCCATTATGGATGTGTGATGCTATCCATCTTTTTATCTTTTATTTATTACGTTTTGTTTCTTCTACCTTGTCTTCCAAATTGAATCTAAAAACAAAATTCTGAACTCAAAAAAAAAATTAAACATCAAAAGAAAAATCAAGGAACCTTAGTTCAATTGCCAAGTTGCGTTAAGGTCATGCTCTTGCGTTAACTTCCATTAAAGTGTGAACTGAAATTCACGTGAGAATGAAGCCAGTTTTTGATCCTTGAATCTCTCATGGAATCTAAACAATCAAGGATAAGTTGAATTAGAATTTCTGACCCTTGCAAAACGTAACTTTCTCACTTCAATCTCCACTCTAGATTTTCCCATTTATCTATGTATCGTGTTATATTTGTGTGTATTTCTTCCCTTTTTATGCAGTCTTTCTTCATCTAGAAATCAGCCCTTGCCGATCCTCAATAAGATCCACATCAAGTGGTTAGGGGTTAGGGGTTAGGGTTTTTGGTTTAAGGTTTAAGGTTTAGGGTTTGGGGTTTGGGTTTAGGGTTTAGTGTTTGGGGCTATGGGTTTATGGTTTTAGGTTTAAGGTTTAGGGTTTAGGGTTTGGGGTTTGGGGTTTAATGTTTGGGGTTTAGGGGTTGGGGTTTATGGTTTAAGGTTTAGGAGTTAGGGTTTAGGGTTTGGGGTTTAAGGTTTAGGGTTTGGGTTTTAGGGTTTAGGGTTTAGGGTTTGGGGTTTTGGTTTAGTGTATGGGGTTCAGGGTTTAGGGTTTTGGGTTTTGGGGGTTTAGGGTTTAGGGTTTGTTATTTAGGGTTGAGGGTTTTGGGGTTTTGAGGTTAGGGTTTAAGGTTTAGGGTTTGGGGTTTAAGGTTTAAGGTTTAGGGTTTAGGTTTTAGGGTTTAGGGTTTATGGTTTGAGGTATAGGTTTAGGGTTTGGGGTTTAGGGGTTAGGGTTTAGTTTTTAGGGTTTGGGGTTTGGGGTTTAGGGTTTGTGTTTAGGGTTTAGGGTTTAGGGTTTGGGGTTTAGGGTTTAGGGTTAACGGTTTAGGCTTTTTGATTCAGGGTTTATGGTTTGGGGTTTGGGGGTTGGGATTTAGGGTTTAGTGTTTAGTGTTTAGGGTTTAGGGTTTAGTGGTTAGGGTTTATGGGTTAGGATTTTTGGTTTAAGGTTTAGGGTTTAGGGGTTGGGGTTTGGGTTTAGGGTTTAGTGTTTGGGGCTTGGGGTTTAGGGTTTAGGGTTTAAAGTTTGGGGTTTATAGGTTAGGGCTTATGGTTTAGGGTTTAGGAGTTAGGGTTTAGGGTTTAAGGGTTAGGGGTTAGGTTTTAGGGTTTAAGGTTTAGGGTTTGTGGTCCAGGGTTTGGTGTTTGGGGCTTAGGGATTAGGGTTTATGGTTTAGGGTTTGGGGTTTAGGGTTTGGGTTTAGGGTTTAGGTTTGGGGTTTAGGGTTTGGGGCTTCGGGTTTTAGGTTTTAGGGGTTTATGGGTTAGGGTTTAGGAGATAAGGTTTAGTGTTTAGGGAATAAGGATTAGGGTTTTTTGTTTAGGGTTTTGGGTTTTGGGTTTTAGGTTTTGGTGTTAGGGGTTAGGGTTTAAGGGTTAGGGTTTGGGGTTTATGATTTAGGTGTTTGGGTTTAACATTAAGGTTTAGGGTTTAGGGGTTAGGGTTTGATGTTTAGGGTTCAGGGTTTGGGGTTTAGGGTTTAGGGTATAGGGTTTAAGGTTTAGGGTTTAGGGTTTGTGGTTATGGTTTAGGGTTTTGGGTTTGGGGTTTGGTTTTAAAGTTTAGGGTTCAGGGTTTATGGTTTAGGGTTTAGGGGTTAACGTTTTAGGGTTTTTAGGGGTTAGGGTTTTAGTGGTTAGGGGTTTACCGTTAAGGGTTTATGGTTTAGGGTTTAGAGTTTGGGGTTAAGGGTTTGGGGTTTAGGTTTTAGGGTTTAAGGTTTTAAAATTTGGGGTTTAGTGTTTATGGTTTAGGGTTTAATGTTTAGAGTTTGGGTTTTGGATTTAGAGTTTAGGGTTTGGGGTTTAGTGGTTGGGGTTTAGTGTTTAGGGTTTAGGGTTTAGGGTTTAGGGGTTTAGGGTTTAGGGTTTTAGGGGTAATGTTTAGTGTTTAGGGTTTATGGTTTAGGGTTTAGGGTTTGTTATCTAGGGTTTAGGGTTTGTTATCTAGGGTTTAGGGTTTTGGGTTTTGGGGTTAGGATTAAGGGTTTAGGGTTGTGGGTTTGGGGTTTAAGGTTTAGGGTTTAGGGTTTAGGGTTTAGGGTTTGTGTTTCAAGGTTTGGCGTCTGGGGTTTAGGGACTAAGGTTTGGGGTTTAAGGTTTAGGGTTTAGGGTTTAGGGTTTGGTTTAGGGTTTAGAGTTTAGGTTTTAGGGTTTGGTTTTAAAGTTTAAGGTTTAGGGTTTATGGTTTAGTGTTTAGGGTTTAGGGGTTAGGGTTTTAGGGTTTTATGGTTTAGGGTTTTAGTAGTTAGGAGTTTACGGTTTAGGGTTTAGAGTTTGGGGTTAAGTTTTAGGGTTTAGGGTTTAGAGGTTTAGGGTTTAGGGTTTGGGGTTTAGATGTTTAGGGTTTAGGGTTTGGGGTTTAGGGTTTAAGGTTTAGTGTTTGGGGTTTGGGGTTTAGGTTTAGGGTTTGGGGTTTTATTTAGGGTTTAGGGTTTAAGGTTTAGGTTTTGTGGTTTTGGGTTTGGTTTTAAAGTTTAAGGTTTAGGGTTTAGGGTTCAGGGTTTAGGGTTTATAGTTTGGGGTTTTAAGTTTAGGGTTCAGGGTTTAGGGTTCGGGGTTTGGGTTTTATGGTTTAGGGTTTAGGGTTTATTGTTTAGGGTTTAGAGTTTAGGGTTTAGGGTTTAAGGGGTTCGGGTTTATGGTTTAGTGTTTAGGGTTTAGGGTTTAGGGTTTAGGGTTTGGGGTTTAGGGTATAGGGTTTAAGGTATTAGTGGTTAGTGTCTAGGGTTAGGGGTTAGGGTTTGTGGTTTAGGGTTTATGATTTAAGGTTTAAGGTTTAGAGTTTAAGGTTTAGGGTTTATGTTTTAGGGTGTAGGGTTTGGGTTTAGGTTTTAGGGTTTGGGGTTAGGGTTAATGGTGTAGGATTTAGGGTTTAGGATTTTAGGGTTTGGGGTTTAGGGTTTAGGGTTTGGGGTTTAGGTTTTAGGTTTTAGGGTTTAGGGTTATGGGGTTAGGGTTTATGGTTTGTGGTTTAGGCTTTAGGGTTTATGATTTAGGGTTTGTGGTTTAGGGTTTACGGTTATTGGGTTAGGGTTTGTGGTTTAGGGTTTAGGCTTAGGGTTTAGGTTTAGGGTTAGGGTTTAGGGTTTATGGTTTAAGGTTTAGGGTTTAGGGTTGGGGTTTAATGTGTAGGGTTTGGGGTTTAGGGTTTATAGTTAAGGGTTTAGAGTTTGGTGTTTTGGGTTTAGTGTTTGGGGTTTGGGGTTCAGGTTTAGGGTTTGTGGTTCAGGGTTTAGGACTTATGGGGTTAGGGTTTATGGTTTAGGATTTAGGGTTAGGGTTTAAGGTTAAGGTTCAGGGTTTAGGGTGTAGGGTTTAAGGTTTAGGTTTTAGGGTGTAGGGTTTAAGGTTTGGGGTTTAGTGTTTAGGGTTTAGGGTTTGGGGTTTAGGGTTTAGTGTTTAGGGTTGAGGGTTTAGAGTTTGGTGTTTTGGGTTTAGGGTTTAGTGTTTGGGGTTTGGGGTTTAGGTTTAGGGTTTGTGGTTTAGGGGTTAGGGTTAGGGTTTTAGGGTTTATGGTTTGTGGTGTAGGGTTTGTGGTGTAGGGTTTGTGGTTTGGGGTTTAGGGATTAGTGTTTAGGGTTTGTGGTTTAGGGTTTGTAGTCCTCAAATTTACTATTATTTTCATAATAAAAAGTGTGTTTATTTTAAATAAAATTATTTTAATTATAATAAATTTATATTTTTAATTCAATAAATAGATGTTATTGGAAATAATCTGTCCTTGATCAATTTTCTCTGGTTTTGCATTGAAAAATTAAAGAAAATCAAGAGAAAATTGAAGAACTGGAAAGTTGACGTGTAACATCAACACCACGCGTAGCCTGGGAAATTTTGATGCTCACGCTACGTGTCACATCCACACGTAGCGTCAGAGCTACGTGGGCTCTATTTCTAGGTGGACAAGCACTTAGTCAAAAGGCCAAATAATGGTCCATCCAATCAAGCAAAATGCCAAGCTGAAATAGGAGACATGGGAACCATTGTCTGGGCATTATTGGATTTAATTAATCTTAATCATGGCCACTTAATCACGTGTTTAATGGTGGCTAAGTCAGGAACCTGACGCTACGCGGTAGGACCCTTCCTCAGCCCTATAAATAGGGCCATTCTCCACACTTCCGAGGCATCCCATATGAGAATTCAGAGCTTCTTTTCTCTCCTTTCACTCGAGTTTGAGTGTTCTTTTGTGAGTTTGTAAGGTTAGAGTGATTTCTAGATACTTGAGAGTGTTGTGTAGTATTGTGAGCTCTTGTATCGTGAAGTGTTTCCAAGTCCTCGTAATGTCAAACTCTGTAAGTGTTGTTTTTACGTTTACCATGTGTAACTAAATTGTTTATGTTGGAATTTGGTGAATCAATCTATTATATAATGTTGTAATTATGACCTCTGCATATTTATGATTCAAGTACATGTCAGTATTTTAATCTTTTATTAGTCTGAACGTCAAACGGGAGAATGATTTTCATGCGTATTGAAACTTGTTTTATTGGTGTGAATGTCAAACGGGAGAATGATTATTCATGTCGTATTAAAATCTATTTTAATGAATGTAAAAGTTGAAATACCCTTAATATGCCAATTACTAGGAATAGAGTTGGTGATTATTGTTGCCATAAGGCCAATACTTAATGTAAGTTTTTACTGAGGAAGCTCACGAGGGATCGGACTTTACGGTGACTATGCAATAACATGAACTTGATGATTAAATATGTATGTTTGTAATTATTTCATTATATTTTAGTGCGAGGATCCTAATTCCAACATAATTTGTCAATCTGTGTTTTTACTTCAAGTATCTGAATTCTTCTAAATTATATCTCAACTTTCTAGATAGATTTTATCTTTATCATCTTTTTACCTTATGAACAAATCAATCATCAACTCTTCTGAATATTGTATAAATTGTTTATAAAGCATTCTTTTGTGAATAAGTTTTGATAAATTTACTATAGTAAACAAGAATTACTGTGAATTACTGGAACTTTCAATCTCAGTGGAATGATATCTAAATTTGAAAACTAAAAATGATTGGTGTGCTTGCTAATTAAAGACCTAAGAGTATTTCGGGTTTAACAAGTTTTTTGACGCCGCTGTCGGGGATTGAAATGATTCAGTAAAACAGTAAATTTTTAATTACCGTGGTAAAATATTTTTTTTACCTTAGTTAAATTTTCAATTTTATATTCATTCATTTATTTATTTTTTTAACATTGTTACACTAACTTTCTGTATTTAGTTTGTTTATGCAAACTCGATCTTTTGCAGGGAAAGTGTTCTTTGATCCTGAGATTGAGAAGTTTGTAAAGAAACTCAAAGCTTTAAAATCTAAAAAAACAAAAACTTATTCTTCTTCTACTCCATCTTCCTTTGAAAAATTTAAAAATTCAAATATGGCTGTTGAACAAAGAAGAACATTGGGACAGTTTGCTGCTATCAATGGACCACCCCGTGTTTCAGGGATGTACCAAGGACCTATTGCTGCTGTAGAAATTAAACCAGCTACTCTAAACATTATTCAAAATAATCAATTTGCTGGTTTTGAATAATGAGGAACCATATGAACATTTAACTATTTTTTATGAGTTATGCAGCACAATTGGTTTCGAACCCAATCAAGAAGAATCTGTTTACATGAAATTGTTCCATTTTTCTTTGATTGGGAAAGCTAAAGAATGATTTAAATCTTGTCCACCCAGTAGTTTTGTAAGCTGGTCCGATGTTGAAACAAAATTTTTGGAAAGATTTTATTCACCTTCAAAATATTTTGAAGCGATGACAACCATACATTCTTTTTCACAAAATCATGATGAATCACTTGGTGAAGCATGGGAAAGATTCAAAGCGCTTCTTAGGAAATGTCCAAACCATAATTTGGATGATGCTAGGAAGGTAAGAATATCATGGTTTATTACCTCAGTTCAAGATGATGTTAGATGCACGTACAGGTGGTTCTTTAATGAACAAAACCGTTGAAGAGGCAATATCAATCATGGAGTCTATGTCAACCAGTGACCGTCAAGCCAAGCATGAAAGAGGTAGTACATCAAGGAAACCAGGTATGCTTGAGTTGGGAGTAAATGATGTAGTTTTAGCTCAGCAAAAATTGCTAACACAACAAATGGAGGCAATGAGCAAACAATTGAAAAAACTTTAAATTGCTCAAGTATCATCACCACCACTCGCTTAATTGAAACAATGTATGCATTGCATGGACGAACAACCATATGGTTACTGTGCCCTTGATGGAAATGATCAAGAACAAGCCAATTTCCTGATTCACCAAAGAATACCTTTAGGTACTTTTCCTATCAATCTTGGTAATTCTTTTCCTAACAATTACCCGCAGGGTTGGCAGAATCAGAATCTTGGCTGGAAACAAGATGTTGGACCTTCCAACAGACCTCCTAACAATCAATTCAAACAACAACAACCACAATCTGATCAAACAACAAGGCTAACTAGGATAGAGGAATCTATCCAACAATTGCTATAATATATGTAAACAAATGAAGCCGCACGTAAAACGTCGGATATGCAATTGGGATAGTTAGCAAAAGAAGTAGCCGATATGAAAAGCTCTGGTTTTTCTACAAATACTCAAAATCCAAGAGAACAATGTAAGGCTATTTTTACAAGAAGTGGAAAAGTTGTAGGAAATGATTATAAAGAAAAAGAAAAAGAAGAAGAGAAAAAAGAAGAAAAAGAAAAAATGAAAATGAGAATAAAGAAAAAAAATGAAGAAAATGATAAAAAAGAAAAACAAAAAAATCAAAAAAATATAAAACAAAAAAATCAGTATTTGGGCCAGACACCTCCAGTTAAGGATCTACCCTATCCACATGCACCATCAAAGAAGGATAAGGAAAAGGAATACAAAAGATTCCTTGAATTCTTCAAGGAATTACACATAAACATCCTATTTTCTGAGGCATTGGTACAGATGCCAACATATGCAAAGTTTATGAAAGAATTGCTTACCAAAAAGAGGAGGTATAATAAGGAAATTATTGAACTTGAAGCAGGTTGCAGTGCTATTTTATAATATAACATTCTAGAAAAGTCAAAAGACCCTGGAAGTTTCACTATTCTTGTCTCCATTGGGGGTGTAAATATTGGGAAAGCCTTGTTAGACTTAGGGGCTATCATTAATCTAATGCCTCTAAGTATGATGAAGTGAATTGGTGATCTTGATTTCCAGAGAACAAAAAATGACTTTACAATTGGCCGATAGATCAATCAAGAGACCCTACGGTATTGTGGAAGATGTACTTGTAAAAGTTGACAAGTTCTACTTCCCTGTTGACTTTATGGTTTTAGACATGGAAAAGGATGCTGAAGTCCCCCTGATCCTGGGAAGACCATTTATAAAGACTGCTAGGGTACTCATTGATGTGGATAATGGGAAACTAGTAGTAAGAGTACATGATGAAGAGGTGAACTTTGATGTTTTCGAAGCCATGAAATATCCCAACTAAAAACAAGACTATTTTAAGGTGGATATTCTTGACGAAGTTTGCCTTTCCATATCCAAAGGTATGTCAATTTCTGACCCTCTAAATAAGTTATTAACTAACTATGTGGAATGATTAAGTGAAGAAGAAGAAAAATAGGTAGACAAGTATCTTGAAGACCTTGATCAAGGGAAAGAAATTTCCCCTAAATCAAGAAAAATTGAAGAAATTCAAGAAGTACCTATTGAAGAAATCCAGAGGCCTGAATTAAAAGTGCTACCTTCTAACCTAAAGTATATGTTTTTGAAAGAAGTTAATCTAAAACCTATAATTATTAGTAATTTGTTAAGTGAAATAAAAGAAGAAAAATTGGAAGAAGTGTTGAAAAGAAATCAAGAAGCGATCAGATGGACTCTTGAAGATCTGAAAGGTATAAGTCCATCATATTGCATGCATAAAATTTTATTGGAGGATGATTTTAAACCTGTTGCTCAACCTTAAAGGTGCCTCAATCCAACCATGAAAGAGGTAACCAAGAAGGAGGTTTTGAAATTGCTGAAAGCAGGTATTATCTATCCCATTTCTGATAGTGGATGGGTAAGTCCTGTACAAGTTGTTCCAAAAAAAGATGGTATAACAGTAATTGTTAATGATAAAATGAACTAATCTCAACAAGAATTGTCACCAGTTGGAGAATGTGTATTGATTATAGAAAATTAAATCAAGTAATAAGAAAAGATAATTTTCCACTCCCTTTTATGGATCAAATGCTTGAAAGATTGTCTGGACAGGCTTACTATTGTTTTCTTGATGGATATTCTAGATATAATCAAATTGTTGTTGACCCTCTTGATTAGGAAAAGACTACTTTTATATATCCTTTTGGCATATTTGCTTATAGGAAGTTGCCACTCAGATTATGCAATGCACCTGCTACTTTTCAGAGATGCATGTTTGTTATTTTTACAGATCTAATTAAAAAGAGCATTGAGATTTTCATGGATGATTTCTCAGTCTTTGAGAATTCATTTGAATCATGTCTAACCAACTTGGTCACCGTACTAAGGTGGTGTATTGAAACAAATTTGGTGCTAAAATTGGGAGAAATGTCACTTCATGGTGAAAGAAGGAATTGTACTCGGTCACAAAATTTCTTCTAAAGGTATTGAAGTAGACCAAGCCATGATTGAGGTAATCTCTAAACTCCCACCCCCTGTAAATATAAAATGTATTAGAAGTTTTTTAGGACATGCTAGATTCTATAGAAGGTTTATTCAAGATTTTTCAAGAATTGCTAAACCTTTAACAAATCTTCTAAATAAAGATGTTGAATTCAAGTTTGATGAAGCATGTCTTAAAGCTTTTAATTCCTTGAAAGAAAAATTGGTTTCTGCCCCTGTAATTGTTGCTCCTAATTGGAACTTACCCTTTGAACTTATGTGCGATGCAAGTGATTATGCTGTGGGAGCAGTTTTAGGTCAAAGATATGAAAAAGTTTTTAGGGTTATACACTATGCTAGTAAAGTTTTAAATGAAAATCAAATAAATTATACAACTACTAAAAAAGAATTACTAGCCATAGTGTATGTCTTAGAAAAATTTAGATCATACTTGATTGGATCAAAAATAATTATTTTTACTGATCATGTTGTAATCAAGTACCTTTTGACCAAAACTGATTCTAAACCTTGGTTAATCCGATGGATTCTGCTCCTTCAAGAATATGATCTTGAAATCAAAGATAAAAAGGGTAGTAAAAATATGGTCGCTGATCATCTTTCTAGATTAATGAATGATGAGGTTACTGCCAAAGAAATAGACATCTTGGAAGAATTTCCTGATGAAAAACTCTTTGAAATAACAAAACAGCCATGGTTTGCTGATATGGCCAATTTTAAAGCATTAGGAATTCTTCCAAATGATTTAACATGGCAACAAAGAAAGAAATTTTTTAAAGATGCAAAATACTTTGTTTGGGATGACCTTCATCTATTCAAAATTGGTGTGGATAATTTGTTATGTCGTTGTGTACTTGATTTGGAAAAGAAAGATGTGTTGTGGCATTGTCATAAATCACCTTATGGAGGATATTTTAATGGTGAGAGAACTGCTGCAAAAATTCTTTAATCAGGTTTGTATTGGCCCTCCATTTTTAAAGATTCTCACTCATTTATGCAAGCTTGTGATAACTGCCAAAGAACAGGTAATGTTAATAGGAGACGAGAAATGCCTCTCATAAATATTCAAGAGGTTGAGGTATTTGATTGTTGGGGTATTGATTTCAAGGGACCCTTTCCTTACTCTCAATTTAATCAATATATCTTTTTGGCAGTTGATTATGTTTCAAAATGGGTAGAAGCAATCGCTTTACCTAATGCTGACATCAAAGCTGTAGTGAATTTCTTAAAGAAAAAATTTTCTGCAGGTTTGGAACACCAAGAACTTTAATTAATGATGGAGGATCACATTTTTGTAACAAAGTTCTTTAGAAGATGTTACAACATTATAGAGTGAAACATAAAGTGGCCACAACATATCATCCACAAACCAATGAACAGGCTGAAATTTCAAATCGTAAAGTAAAGTTGGAAAAGACTATGTCTTCCTCTAGAAAAGATTGGTCACAAAAGCTTGATGATGCACTTTGGGCATACAGAACTGCATTTAAGACTCCTATTGGCCTTTCTCCTTTCCAAATGATCTATGTAAAAGCTTGTCATCTTCTAGTAGAAATGGAACATAAAGCATACTGGGCCTTAAGATTCCTCACCTTTGATCCAAACATGGCAGCCGACAAAAGAAAGTTGTAGTTACTTGAGTTTGAGGAAATGAGAAATAATGCTTATTAGTCATCCAGAAGTTACAAAAATAAGGTGAAAGCTTACTATGACAAGAAAATTAAAAATAGATACTTCACACGAGGTCAACAAGTTTTATTGTTTAATTCAAGATTAAGATCGTTTCCTGGTAAATTGAAATCTTAGTGGTCAGGTCCATTTGTAATTAAGGAAGTTAAATCTTATGGAGCAGTTGAAATTGAAGATCCAACTTCAAAAAGAAGTTAGATGGTTAATAGGCAAAGATTGAAACCATATCTGGGTGGTGAGATCGATAGACTCACTACCATTTGTTATTTAACTAATTTGTGATGTGTAGGATGTCAAGCTAGAGACAGTAAATCAAGCGCTTAATGGGAGATAACCCATTATTTCTTTTCATTGTTAATTTATTGTAATTAAAAAAAATTAAAAATATTTGTTTTATAGAATTTAATTTTAACTATATTTTTAATAAAAAAGGTTTTTAAAACTGAAAGAAAAAGGTTTTTAAGAATTAAAATTTTAAACAGAACCCCACACGTAGCGTCCCACTGACACGTAGCGTGGAGGTAAAAATTTCAACCTGACGCTTAGCATCCCAGCCATGCGTAGCGTCAGGGCCCACGTTCAGTTTTTAAAACTGAACCAGACTCAAGTCCATAACTTTTAAAACCTATTTTTGCCTCCCTCTGCATTCACTTCTCAGAAACCCTATTTTTCCAAAACCCTCTTTTTTCTCAACCCTCCAATCCTCTTTATTCCTACATTCTATTAAGGAATCCAAGTAAGTACTCTAATCCTTTTCTCTTTAATTTTTAATTTCAATTTCTAGAAATGGATGCGGATAGGATTAGGATAGAAGACCACTGGGATTTATTGTTGTTAGAGTAGGGATCTGAATGGATTGTTTGAGGTTTGGAAGGGGTTGTTATTGCGCAACCCCAATTTTGCAATTTCTGTTCTACGAGCCCACGCGTAGCGTCTCCCTTACGCGTAGCGTGGGCAAAACAAGGCTGACGCCCTGTTTTTAATTTTTTAATTTTTTGTGTTTTATTTCATGTTTAATGTATATATTGTTTTCTGTTTTATTTTTAAAAATAAAAATTCTGCCCTGTTTATTTTTGTTTGTTTGTTTGTTTTTATTTTAAAATTAATAAAATTTCTTAGTTTATATTGTTTGTTATACTTTCTTGTATAAAAATTTAATAATTTTTTTATTTATTTGAAAAATTAAAAAAAAAATGGATAAGTGTTGTGTGAATTTGTATGTTGTATTGTATACTAAAAATCTAAAAATATGCATGTTTAATTTTTGTTTTGTATAATTTATTGTGTTAAAATTATAAAATTCAAAAAAATGTTGTTTTTATGCTTTGTTAATAGTCTGTTGTAATTAATATTTTCTGTTGTGTGAATTTTGTTTAAATTTTGCATGAGTTTTATTTTTTATGTTAAAATATAAAAATCAAAAATATGTATGACTTAGTTTAAAATAGTGTGATGTGTGTTTGATTTTTGTAAATTTTTTCTACAGATGGCACCAAAGAAGTATATTCCTATCATTGGTACCAAGAGACTGAGGAGGACCACAGATATTGATACCACCTCTGAAGATCCTGATCTTCAAGGTGAGGAGCATTTGGGACCCCGAGATCCTACCAGATTCAGGACCGACGCCAAGTGGGCAAGATTCCATCAGATCAAGGGCTAGAGACTCCTTGATCTTAGTGTTGGAGATTATCCTAAGCTGTAGGATGAGATATAGAGGAGGAGATGGGGACCCTTCTTTTCTCTACCTACTGAGGAGGATCCTATCCTGGTTATGGAGTTTTATGCTAATGCTTATAGGACACGCCAGGACTCACCGAACATCAGCCAGCAAAGGACGAGCTTGGTGAGGGGTCGATACATCACTTATGATACGGACACTATTAGTACCATACTGGGTAATCCTTGGGAGCCTACTCCCGAAAGTGACACTTGTTTCTGGAAGGAAAACAGAAACAAGGTTCCACTGAGGATGGTGATCTAGGATACTTCCTGGATCAGGTTGTTCATTTTTTAGCAAAGATGGAATCTTCTTTAACCTTAGTAAGGTTGGAGAACTCCATCGAACCTCCTTAAGACCTAGCTAACCCCTATAGCTCAGGCATGGATGTACCTTATACTTCATAACATCACTCTTGTTACCCACTTTTCTTCTCTTCCAGTGGATCGCTGTTGCCTTCTCTACTCCATTCTTCAGGGCAACACCAGTGATATTGCTGAGCTTATATCTGAGTAGATTCACCTTTATGCCCTTGGGTATAAGGTGAATCACCCTGTTCCTTTCCCTCTCATCATTTCTGCCTTACTGAGGAGGCAAGGAGTTATTATGTCATCACCAGAGTTTACTAGTTCTTCAGGGAGAGTCCCCAAGGTCTCCGTAAACAGAGGTTACTTTGTTCATTAGTGCGAGCTTCCACCTTTAGAGCAGGAGGCTCATCCTAGACCGAGACGTAGGAGACCAGCCCATCCACCATCTACTGATGCTATCATTGAGGGATTCACTAAGATGAGCATAGAGCATCAGCATATGATGCAGATGATGGCTGTTTCTCATCGTGCTTATGTTCATTTACATGATGCATTTTATCAGTATAGGATACAGGGAGAGGGAGCACCATTCATGACTCCAGCTGACTTTGCAGCCAATATGGCTTGGCCTGGTGATTTGCCCACATACCCTGAGGCTGGTGGACCGTCTAGAGCACATGTTGATACTGAGGGTGATGCTGATGAGGAGGGAGATGATGAGGATGACCACATGGAGAACTGATGATGTTATCTTATATTTTCTGCACTTTATTCATTTTTTGTACATTCTATTTAGTTTTGATATTTGGTATATTTTGATTTTTGGGATTATATTATGGTTTATTTTTATTTGTTGGTTTGATTTTTATTTTGTATGATTTTATTTTCTTTATTTTTATGAAAAAATGCATTCTAAAAAATTTATGCGTTTAAAGTTTTGAACAATAAGCTAATTCTAAAATGAAAAATCTTTTTATAACTAAGGCATTTAGGTAAAACTGATTACAATGAGCTTATCAATTATTAAGCTAATTTTGAAAACCCAGTGAGCTAAGAGATCTTTAAACACTTGAGGGTTTCGACATAACTTCTTTCAAATTAATTTTGCTTAATTCTTTGACTTGTGTTGTTGTATAGAGGATCCAAGAGCATGATCAAGGCAAATTCTTTGGTAAACACAAAAAACTAGGGCCAAAAAGCCTACCATGGTAAAAATATATTTATCCTTTGATAGCCAATTTTGAGCCTTAAAATAGTTTCCTGGGTACCCTTAACTCTTAATTAATCTTTACCATTCCCTTAACTTGATTGAATGAAAAAGCATAAAATAAAAGAAAAATTATTTTGAGTGTTCTTACAAAAATGGGGAGTGAAAATTAACAACTTGATTCTTTCAAAAATATCAAAATTGTGCATATAAATGAAAAATGAAAAGAGATATATGCAAATCAAAAATAGTTAAAAGAATCAAGATGGGGGTATTTATCATCAAAAGGGAAGTAAGAATTTTGGGTTAAGAAAAGTACCCTAAAAAGAAATTATAAAATGCTCTTTTATTATTTCAAGTGTTTGGAATCCAAGAAAAACCATAATTTCTTGTAACCCAAGCCTCATTACAACCCTTAAAAAGACCTTGTGACTCTTGTGTGACTCTGTATAAATGACCATTGACAAGATAAAAAACAAAATTAAATTTGTTTGATTTTATGATTGATTGAGATTGACAGGTTCCTTTTGATAGAGATAAACACTTATGAGGTAAGCCTTGAAATAAGCTTGATTTATTGGTATGACATTGTAAAAATTTTATCTTTAAGCCTTAGTTACATAAGATTCCTCATTTTTATTGGTAAAATTGTAAATCACTTTTTGCAGTAAATTTTCAGACTTAACTTTATTTGGATTTTCCTTTCTTTTTCTCGAGGGCGAGCAAGGTCTTAAGTTGGGGGTATTTGTTAGTCCTCAAATTTACTGTTATTTTCATGATAAAAAGTGTGTTTATTTTAAATAAAATTAGTTTAAATTATAATAAATTTATGTTTTTATTTCAATAAATGGATGTTATTAAAAATAATCTACGTTGATCAATTTTCTCTAGTTTTGCAATAAAAAATTAAAGAAAATCAAGAGAAAATTGAAGAACTGGAAAGCTGATACGTAGCATCAACACCACGTGTAACGTGGGAAATTTTGATACTGAGGGTTAGGGTTTAGGGTTTGAGGGGTTAGGGTTTAGGGTTTGGGGTTTGGGGTTAGGGTTTAGGGTTTAAGGTTTTTTGTTTGGGGTATAGGTTTAGGGCTTAGGGTTTAAGGTTTAGGGTCTACGTTTAGGGTTTGGGGTTCAGGGTTTAGGGTTTAGGGTTTGTGGTTTAGGGTTTGGTGTTTAGGGTTTTAGGGATTAGGGATTAGGGTTTAAGGTTTTTAGGTTAGGGTTTAGGGTTTAGGGTTTGGGGTTTGGGTTTATGGTTTAGGGTTTAGGGTTTAGGGTTTTTGGTTTTAAGGGTTTAGGGTTTAGGGTTTTGGGGTTAGGGATTTGGGGTTAGGGTTTTGGGTTAGGGGTTTAAGGTTTAGGGTTTAGGGTTTAGGGTTTAGGGTTTTTTGTTTGGGGTATAGGTTTAGGGTTGGTGCTTAGGGTATAGGGGTTAGGGTTTAGGGTTTAGGGTGTGGGGTTTAGGGTTTAGGGTTTGGTGTTTGGGGTTTAGGGTTTAGTGTTTGTGTTTGGGGTTTAGGGTTAAGGGTTTAGGGTTTGTGGTGTAGGGTTTATGGTTTGGGGATTGGGGTTTGGGATTTAGGGTTTAGGGTTTAGGGCTTAGGTTTTAGGGTTTAGGATCTGTGGTTTAAGGTTTAGAGTTTATAGTTTACGGTTTAGGGTGTGGGGTTTGGGGTTTAGGGTTGAGGGTTAAGGGTTTGGGGTATGGGGTTGAGGGTTTGAGGTTTGGGGTTTAGGGTTTAGTGTTTGGGGTTTCATGTTTAGGTTTACGGTTTGGGGTTCAGGGTTTAGGGGTTAGGGTTTAGGCTTTATGATTTGTGGTTTAAGTTTTGGAGTTTAGGGTTTAGGGACTAGGTTTAGGTTTTAAGGTTTGGCGTTTAGGGTTTAGGGATTAGGGTTTGGGGTTTAGGTTTTCGGTTTTTGGTTTTAGGTTTTAGGGTTCTAGGGTTTAGGGTTTAGGGGTTAAAGTTAAATGTTAAGGGTTTAGGGTTTGTCGTTTAGGGTTTAGGGTTTAGGGTTTGGGGTTTAGGGTTTGGAGTTTAGGATTTAGGGTTTAGGGTTTAGGGTTTAGGGTTTATGGTTTGGGGTTGAGGGTTTAGGGTTTAGGGTTTAGTGTTTGGGGTTTGGGGTTTAGGTTTAGGGTGTGGGGTTTAGGGGTTAGGGTTTGGGGTTTAAGGTTTGTGGTTGAGGGTTTTTGTGTTTAGGGGTTAGGGTTTGGGGTTTGGGGTTAGGGTTAATGATTTAGGGTTTATGGTTTGGGATTTAGGGTTCAGTGTTTAGGGTTTAGGGTTTAGGGTTTAGGGGTTAGGTTTTAGGTTTAGGGTTTATGGTTTAAGGTTTGGGGTTAGGTTTAGGGTTTGGGTTTAGGGTTAAGGTTTATGGTTTTTGGTTTGGGGTTTGGGGTTTTCGGGTTTGGGGTTTGGGGTTTGGGGTTTGGGGTTTGTTGTTTAGGGTTTAGGAGTTAGGTTTAGGGTTTGGGGTTTAGGGTTTAGGGTTTGGGTTTAGGGTTTAGGGTTTAGGGTTTATAGTTTAACGATCGGTGTTTGAGGTTTAGGGTTTAGGGTTTAGGGTTTAGGGTTTAGGGTTTGGGTTTTAGGGTTTGAGGTTTGGGGTTTGGTTTAGGGTTTGGGGTTTGGGGTTTTGGTTTAAAGTTTAAGGTTTAAGATTTATGGTTTAGTGTTTAGGGTTTAGGGGTTAGGGGTTAGGGTTTTAGGGTTTTAATGGTTAGGGGTTTAGCGTTAGGGGTTTAGGGTTTAGGGTTTAGGGTTTTGAGTTTGGGGTTAAGTGTTTGGGGCTGACGGTTTAGTGTTTAGGGTTTGGGGTTTGGGGTTTTGGGTTTGGGGTTTAGGTTTAGGGTTTGGGGTTCAGTGTTTAGGGTTTATGGTTTTGGGTATGTGGTTTAGGGATTGGTGTTTGGGTTTTAGGGATTAGGGTTTAGGGATTAAGGTTTGTGGTTTAGGGTTTAGGGTTTAAGGTTTGAGGTTTAGGTTTAGGGTTTAGGGTTTGGGGTTTTGTGTTTAGGGTTTTGGGTTTTAAGGGTTCAAGGTTTAAGGTTTAGGGTTTAGGGGTTATGGTTTAGTGTTTAGTGTTTAGGGTTTAGGGTTTGTCGTTTAGGGTTTAGGGTTTAGGGTTTTGGGGTTAAGGGTTTGTGTTTAGGGTTTAGTGTTTGGGGTTTAGGGTTTAGGCTTTAGGGTTTATGGTTTATGGTTTGGGGTATAGGTGTAGGGTTTGGTGCTTAGGGTATAGGTGTTAGGCTGTATGGTTTAGGGTGTGGTGTTTAGGGTTAGGTTTGGTGTTTGGGGTTTAGGGTTTAGGGTTTGTGTTTGGGATTTAGGGTTAAGGGTTTGGGGATTGGGGTTTAGGGTTTATGGTTTAGTGTTTGTGGTGTAGGTTTTATGGTTTGGGGATTGGGCTTTGGGATTTAGGGTTTAGGGTTTAGGGCTTAGGGTTTAGGGTTTAGGGTCTGTGGTTTAAGGTTTAGAGTTTAGGGTTTAGAGTTTAGTGTTTGGGGTTTAGGGTTTAGGGTTGAGGGTTTGGGGTTTGGGATTGAGGGTTTGGGGTTTGGGGTTTAGGTTTAGGGTTTGGAGTTTAGGTTTAGGGTTTGGGGTTTAGGTTTAGGGTTTGGGGTTTAGGGTTTAGGGTTTGTGGTTTAAGGTTTGGTGTTTAAGGTTTAGGGTTTAGGGTTTGTGGTTTAAGGTTTGGCGTTTAGGGTTTAGGGATTAGGGTTTAGGTTTTAGGATTTGTGGTTTAGAGTTTAGGCTTTAGGGGTTGCGGTTTAGGTTTAGGGTTTAGGGTTTAGGATTCAGGGTTTTGGGTTTTGGGTTTTAGGGGTCTAGGGTTTTTGGTTTAGTGTGTAGGGTTTAGGGCTTAAGGTTTAGTGTTAAGGGTTTAGGGTTTGTTGTTTAGGGTTTAGGGTTTAGGGTTTAGGGGTTAGGATTTAAGGTTTGGGATTTGGGGTTTTGGGTTTAGGGTTTAGGGTTTATGGTTTGGGGTTTAGGGTTTAGGGTTTAGGCTTTAGGGTTTAGGGTTAGTGTTTAGTGTTTGGGGTTTAGGATTAGGGGTTGGGGTTTGGGGTTTAGGGATTAAGGTTAGGGTTTAGGGTTTAGTGTTTTGGGTTTGTGGTTTAGGTTTAGGGTTTGGGGTTTGGGGTTTAGGGTTTGGGTTTGGGGTTTAGGGTTTGGGTTTTAGGGTTTAGGGTTTAGGGTTTGGGGTTTGGGGTTTTGGGTTTGTGCTTTGGGGTTTGGGGTTTAGGGTTTAGGGTTTATGGTTTGGGGTTGAGGGTTAAGGGTTTAAGGTTTAGGGTTTAGGGTTTAGTGTTTGGGGTTTAGTGTTTGAGGTTGAGGGTTTGGGGTTTGGGATTGAGGGTTTAGGGTTTGGGGTTTAGGGTTTAGTGTTTGGGGCTTGGGGTTTAGGTTTAGGGTTTGTGAATCAGGGTTTGGGGGTTAGGGTTTAGGGTTTGTGGTTTAGAGTTTAGGGTTTAGGGTTTGCGGTTTAGGTTTAGGGTTTAAGGTTTAGGGTTTAGGGTTTTGGGTATTGGGTTTTAGGGGTCTAGGGTTTAGGGTTTAGGGGTAAGGTTTAGTGTTAAGGGTTTAGGGTTTGTCGTTTAGAGTTTAGGGTTTAGGGTTTGGGGTTTAGGGTTTGGGATTTGGGGTTTAGGGTTTAGGGTTTAGGTTTTATGGTTTGGGGTTTAAGGTTTAGGGTTTAGGGTTTAGGGTTTAGGGTTTGAGGTTTAGTTTTAGGGGTTGGGGTTTAGGATTTAGGGGTTAAGGTTTGGGGTTTATGGATTAAGGTTTGGGTTTTAGGGTTTAGGGTTTAGGGTTGGGGGTTTTGGGTTTGGGATTTGGGGTTTAGGGTTTATGGTTTAGGGTTTGGGGTTTAGGTTTAGGGTTTAGGGTTCAGGCTTTTGGGTTTTGGGTGTTAGGGGTCTAGGGTTTTGGGTTTAGGGGTTAGGGTTTAGTGTTAAAAGTTTAGGGTTTGTTATTTAGGGTTTAGGGTTTAGGGTTTAGGTTTTGAGGTTTAGGGTTTAGGGTTTAGGGTTTGGTGTTTGGGGTTTAGGTTTAGGGTTTGGGGTTTGGGGTTAGGGATTAGGGTTTGGGGTTTAAGGTTTGGGTTTTAGGGTTTAGGGTTTAGGGTTTGGGGTTTAGGGTTTAGGGTTCTAGGGTTTAGGATTTATGGTTTAGGGTTTAGGGTTTATGGTTTGGGGTTGAGGGTTAAGGGTTTAAGGTTTAGGGTTTAGGGTTTAGTGTTGGGGGTTTGGGGTTTAGGTTTAGGGTTTTGGGTTTAGGGGTTAGGGTTTGGGGTTTAGGGTTTGGGGTTTGGGGTTTGGGGTTTATGGTTAGTGGTTTAGGGTTTATGGTTTGGGGTTTGGGGTTTGGGATTTAGGGTTTGGTGTTTAGGGTTAAGGGTTTAGGGGTTAGGGGTTAGGTTTTGGGTTTTGGGTTTATGGTTTAGGGTTTAGGGTGTGGGTTTAGGGTTTAGGGTTTAGGTTTAGGGCTAGGGTTTATGGTGTTGGGTTTAGGGTTTAGGGTTTGGAGTTTGGGATTGGGGGTTTGAGGTTTGGGGTTTAAGGGTTAGGGTTTGTGGTTTAGGGTTTAGGAGTTAGGGTTTAGGGTTTGGGTTTAAGGTTGAGGGTTTCTATTTTAGGGTTTAGGGTTTAGCGTTTGTGGTTTAGGGATTGGCGTTTGAGGTTTAAGGATTAGGGTTTATGGTTTATGGTTTAGTGTTTAGGGTTTAGAGTTTGGGGTTAAGTGTTTAGGGCTTAGGGTTTAGGGGTTAGGGTTTAAGGGTTTTGGGTTTTGGGGTTTGGTTTAGGGTTTGGGGTTTGTGGTTTGGTTTTAAAGTTTAAGGTTTAGGGTTTATGGTTTAGTGTTTGGGGTTTAAGGTTTAGGGGTTAGGGTTTTAGTGTTAGGGTTTAGGGGTTAGGGTTTAGAGTTTGGGGTTAAGTGTTTGGGGCTTACGGTTTAGGGTTTAGGGTTTGGGGTTTTGGGTTTGGGGTTTAGGTTTAGGGTTTGGGGTTTAGGGTTGAGGGTTTATGGTTTAGGGTTTGTGGTTTAGGGTTTGGTGTTTGGGTCATAGGGATTAGGGTTTAGTGTTTAAGGTTTGGGGTTTAGGGTTTAGGGTTTAGGGTTTGTGTTATTCAAGTGGCCTCAATACTCAAGAGGGGGTGTGAATTGAGTTTTTAAAACTTTGCTTGGAATGCCTTTGAACTTAGTTCTTTTATCACAAGTTTAGAAATTATGCAAGTGAAGTTAAGTATAATGCAAAAGACAATGCAAAATAAGAGATAGATATAGCTGAGACAATTTATCAAACACTTGGTATGCAATGTTCAAAGTTAACTAAATCAAGCAAACTCAAGTATCCAAATCACAATCAATCAATCCAAATCAATTAAGTGCAGTATATAAATGTAAAAGAGTAAGGGAGAAGAGCTTTCAAACTAATTTAACGAGTTCCACCAACCCCGGTGTACATCTCGCCTTCAAGCAACCCACTTGAAGAATTTCCACTATTAAAGTTTAGAGATTACAAGCTATGAGCAATTGCAGCTTCCTAGTGTCCCACACTCAAGAACTCAATCCTCACTAGCACAAGGGTAACCCACCCAATCTCTCAAACTCTCAATACCCAAAGGTTGAACCCCAACCTCTATGACCACTCAACCTAGAGTGAAAACCTTTGTGTTTAGTGTAGTGTTTACAAGCAAGTAACTCTCTTAATAGAGTGGATAAGCAAATGATAGCTCACACAAATTCTAACTCTAAACAAGAGAGGATATACAAATGAAATCTCAGAATATACAAGAGTGATAACACACTAAGCACAAGAAAGAAATGAAGGATTGATTGCCTCTTGTAGTTATTTTTTTTGTGCTTGAGTTCCTCTTGCATTTATAGAGCCATTTCAGAGCTTGGTGAAGTCCCTAGCCATTGTAAGTTAGTGGGCATCTGAGAAGTGATGGAAATGTGAGCTGGTTTCCCACTAAAAAGTGTTTTTCCACTATCGTAATCGATTACTCATCGAGCTGTAATCGATTACACTTAGAATTTTTCAGTCCAGTTCGTGCTGTAATCGATTAGCCCTTTCTGTGTAATCGATTAGTTTCAAGTCAGAATGCTTATAATCGATTAGCCCTTTCTGTGTAATCGATTAGTTTCAAGTCAGAATGCTTGTAATCGATTAGATCTTGGCCTGTAATGGATTAGCTATAACCCCTGATGCATTTAATTCAGTTCTTGATCTTGGTAATCGATTAGCACACATGTGTAATCGATTATTGTCGTTCCAGTAGCTTGGTAATCGATTTGCTGAAGTCCTGTAATCGATTAGCATGTATTCCTGATACATTTAATTCAATTTTTGATATTGGTAATCGATTAGCATGTTGGTGTAATCGATTAGTTTCAAGTTAGAAGCTCTGTAATCGATTGCCTGAGGTCTTGCAATCGATTGTATGTGAAACAGAAGCTATCTAATCGATTAGCTTATACTTCCTAATCGATTAGCTACGTAGTTTTTCTGGGTATGATTCTAAGTCTTTGTTTTTGCAAGAATTTCTTCAAGAGTCCTTTGTCATTATCAAAATCCTTGAACCTGTAGTCATATTCAAACACAGTTTGGGGTTTAGGTTTGGGGTTTAGGGTTTAGGGTTTGGGGTTGAGGGTTTTGGGTTTTGGGTTTTAAGGGTTTAGGGTATAGGGGTTAAGGTTTAGTATTTAGGGTTTATCATTTAGGGTTTAGGGTTTAGGGTTTTGGGGTAGGGATTTGGGATTATGGTTTGGGGTTTAGGGTTTAGGGTTTTATGTTTAGGGTTTTTTGTTTGGGGTATAGGTTTAGGGTTCGGTCCTTAGGGTATAGGAGTTAGGGTGTGGGGTTAAGGGTTTGGTGTTTGGGGTTTAGGGTTTAGGGTTTATGTTTGGGGTTTAGGGTTAAGGGTTTAGTGTTTGTGGTGTAGGGTTTATGGTTTGGGGATTGGGGTTTGGGATTTAGGGTTTAGGGTTTAGGGCTTAGGGTTTAGGTTTTAAGGTCTGTGGTTTAAGGTTTAGAGTTTAGGGTTTAGGGTTTAGGCTTTGGGGTATAGGGTTGAGGGTTTGGGGTTGAGGGTTTGGGGTTTGGGGTTTAGGGTTTGGGGTTTAGGGGTTAGGGGTTAGGGTTTGTGGTTTAAGGTTTGGCGTTAAGGGTTTAGGGATTAGGGTTTAGGTTTTAGGGTTTGTGGTTTAGAGTTTAGGGTTTAGGGTTTGGGGTTTAGGATTAGGGTTTAGGGTTTAGGGTTTTAGGGGTCTAGGGTTTAGGGTTTATGGGTTAGGAGTTAAGGTTTAGTGTTAAGGGTTTAGGGTTTGTTGTTTAGTGTTTAGGGTTTAGGGTTTGGGGTTTACGGTTTGGTGTTTGGGATTTAGGGTTTAGGGTTTAGGTTTTAGGGTTTAGGTTTTAGTGTTTTGGGTTTGGGGTTTAGGTTTAGGGTTTGGGGTTTTGGGTTTAGGGGTTAGTGTTTGGGGTTTAGGGTTTAGGGTTTGGTGTTTAGGGTTTAGGGTTTGGGGTTTGGGGTTTGGGATTTAGGGTTCAGTGTTCAGTGTTTAGTGTTTAGGGTTTAGGGGTTAGGTTTTGGGTTTAGGGTTTATTGTTTAGGGTTTGGGGTTTGGGTTTAGGGTTTAAGGTTTGGGTTTAGGGTTTAGGGTTTGAGTGTAGGGTTAGGGTTTGGGGTTTGGGGTTTGGGGTTTGGGGTTTGGGGTTTAGGGGTTAGGGTTTATGGGTTAGGGTTTAGGAGTTAGGGTTTAGGGATTAGGGTTTAGGGTTTAGGGTTTGGGGTTTAGGGATTGGCGTTTGATGTTTAGGGATTAGGGTTTGTGGTTTAGGGTTTAGGGTTTGGGTTTTAGGGTTAGAGGTTTGGGGTTTGGTTTAGGGTTTGGGGTTTGGGGTTTGGTTTTAAAGTTTTAAAGTTTAAGGCTTAAGGTTTATGGTTTAGTGTTTAGGGTTTAGGGTTTAGGGGTTAGGGGTTAGGGTTTTAGGGTTTTAGTGGTTAGGGGTTTAGTGTTAGGGTTTAGGGTTTAGAGTTTAGGGTTAAGTGTTTGGGGCTTATGGGTTTGGGTTTAGGGTTTGGGGTTTGGGGTTTGGGGTTTAGGGTTTAGGGTTTTGGGTTAAGGTTTAAGGTTTGGGGTTTAGGGTTTGGGGTTTAGGGTTTGTGGTTTAGGGTTTAGTGTTTGGGTTTTAGGGATTAGGGTTTAGGGTTTAAGGTTTGTGGTTTAGGGTTTAGGGTTTAGGGTTTAGGGTCTGTGGTTTAAGGTTTGGCGTTTAGGGTTTAGGGATTAGGGTTTGTGGTTTAGAGTTATGGGTTTAAGATTTGGGTTTTATGTTTAGAGTTTAGGGTTTAGGGTTTTTGTTTTAGGGGTCTAGGGGTCTAGGGTTTAGGGGTTAAGGTTTAGTGTTAAGGGTTTAGGGGGTGTCGTTTAGGGTTTAGGGTTTAGGGTTTGGGGTTTAGGGTTTATGGTTTGGGATTTGGGGTTTAGGGTTAAGGGTTTTAGGGTTTAGGGTTTATGGTTTTAGGGTTGAGGGTTTAGGTTTAGGGTTTAGGGTTTAGGGTTTAGTGTTTGGGGTTTGCGGTTTAGGTTTAGGGTTAGGGGTTTAGAGTTTAGGGGTTAAGGTTTAGTGTTTAGGGTTTAGGTTTTAGGGTTTGTCATTTTGGGTTTAGTGTTTAGGGTTTATGGTTTTGGGGTTAGGGGTTTGGGTTTAGGGTTTAAGGTTTGGGGTTTTGGGTTTTGTGTTTTGGGTTTAGGGTTTTTTGTTTGGGGTATAGGTTTAGGGTTTGGTGCTCAGGGTATAGGGGTTAGGGTTTACGGTGTGGGGTTTAGGGTTAAGGGTTTGGTATTTGGGGTTTAGGGTTTAGGGTTTGTGTTTAGGGTTTACGGTTAAGGGTTTAGTGTTTGTGGTGTAGGGTTTATGGTTTGGGGATTGGGGTTAGGGATTTAGGGTTTAGGGTTTAGGGTTTAGGGCTTAGGGTTTAAAGTCTATGGGTTAAGTTTAGAGTTTAGGGTTTAGGGTTTAGGGGTTGGGGTTTAGGGTTTAGGGATTAGGGTTTAGGTTTTAGGGTTTGTGGCTTAGAGTTTAGGGTTTAGGGTTTGAGGTTTAGGATTAGGGTTTAGGGTTTAGGGTTTTAGGGGTCTAGGGTTTAGGGTTTATGGTTTAGGGGTTAAGGTTTAGTGTTAAGGGTTTAGGGTTTATTGTTTAGTGTTTAGGGTTTAGGGTTTGGGGTTTAGGGTTTGGTGTTGGGGCTTTAGGGTTTAGGGTTTAGGTTTTAGGGTTTAGGTTTTAGTGTTTTGGGTTTGGGGTTTAGGTTTAGGGTTTCGGGTTTCAGGTTTAGGGGTTAGGGTTTAGGGTTTAGGGTTTAGGGTTTAGGGTTTGTGTTTAGGGTTTAGGGTTTGGGGTTTGGGGTTTGGGATTTAGGGTTCAGTGTTCAGTGTTTAGAGTTTAGGGTATAGGGGTTAGGTTTTGGGTTTAGGGTTTATGGTTTAGGGTTCGGGGTTTTGGTTTAGGGTTTAAGGTTTGGGTTTAGGGTTTGGGTGTAGGGTTAGGGTTTGTGGTTTTGGGTTTAGGGTTTGGAGTTTGGGGTTTGGGGTTTGGGGTTTGAGGTTTAGGGGTTAGGGTTTGTGGGTTAGGGTTTAGGAGTTAGGGTTTAGGGATTGGGGTTTAGGGTTTAGGGTTTGGGGTTTAGGGATTGGCATTTGATGTTTAGGGATTAGGGTTTGTGGTTTATGGTTTAGGGTTTGGGTTTTAGGGTTTGAGGTTTGGGGTTTGGTTTAGGGTTTGGGGTTTGGGGTTTGGTTTTAAAGTTTTAAAGTTTAAGGTTTAAGGTTTATGGTTTAGTGTTTAGGGTTTAGGGTTTAGGGGTTAGGGGTTAGGCTTTTAGGGTTTTAGTGGTTAGGGATTTAGTGTTAGGGTTTAGGGTTTAGAGTTTAGGGTTAAGTGTTTGGGGCTTACGGTTTTGTGTTTAGGGCTTGGGGTTTGGGGTTTAGGATTTAGGGTTTTGGGTTTAGGGTTTTGGGTTAAGGTTTAAGGTTTGGGGTTTATGGTTTAGGGTCTAGGGTTTGTGGTTTAGGGTTTGGTGTTTGGGTTTTAGGGATTATGGTTTAGGGTTTAAGGTTTGTGGTTTAGGGTTTATGGTTTAGGGTTTGGGATTAGGGTTTAGGTTTTGAGGTTTAGGGTTTAGGGTTTAGGGTTTGGTGTTTGGGGTTTAGGTTTAGGGTTTGGGGTTTGGGGTTAGGGATTAGGGTTTGGGGTTTAAGGTTTGGGTTTTAGGGTTTAGGGTTTAGGGTTTGGGGTTTAGGGTTTAGGGTTCTAGGGTTTAGGATTTATGGTTTAGGGTTTAGGGTTTATGGTTTGGGGTTGAGGGTTAAGGGTTTAAGGTTTAGGGTTTAGGGTTTAGTGTTGGGGGTTTGGGGTTTAGGTTTAGGGTTTTGGGTTTAGGGGTTAGGGTTTGGGGTTTAGGGTTTGGGGTTTGGGGTTTGGGGTTTATGGTTAGTGGTTTAGGGTTTATGGTTTGGGGTTTGGGGTTTGGGATTTAGGGTTTGGTGTTTAGGGTTAAGGGTTTAGGGGTTAGGGGTTAGGTTTTGGGTTTTGGGTTTATGGTTTAGGGTTTAGGGTGTGGGTTTAGGGTTTAGGGTTTAGGTTTAGGGCTAGGGTTTATGGTGTTGGGTTTAGGGTTTAGGGTTTGGAGTTTGGGATTGGGGGTTTGAGGTTTGGGGTTTAAGGGTTAGGGTTTGTGGTTTAGGGTTTAGGAGTTAGGGTTTAGGGTTTGGGTTTAAGGTTGAGGGTTTCTATTTTAGGGTTTAGGGTTTAGCGTTTGTGGTTTAGGGATTGGCGTTTGAGGTTTAAGGATTAGGGTTTATGGTTTATGGTTTAGTGTTTAGGGTTTAGAGTTTGGGGTTAAGTGTTTAGGGCTTAGGGTTTAGGGGTTAGGGTTTAAGGGTTTTGGGTTTTGGGGTTTGGTTTAGGGTTTGGGGTTTGTGGTTTGGTTTTAAAGTTTAAGGTTTAGGGTTTATGGTTTAGTGTTTGGGGTTTAAGGTTTAGGGGTTAGGGTTTTAGTGTTAGGGTTTAGGGGTTAGGGTTTAGAGTTTGGGGTTAAGTGTTTGGGGCTTACGGTTTAGGGTTTAGGGTTTGGGGTTTTGGGTTTGGGGTTTAGGTTTAGGGTTTGGGGTTTAGGGTTGAGGGTTTAGGGTTTAGGGTTTGTGGTTTAGGGTTTGGTGTTTGGGTCATAGGGATTAGGGTTTAGTGTTTAAGGTTTGGGGTTTAGGGTTTAGGGTTTAGGGTTTGTGTTATTCAAGTGGCCTCAATACTCAAGAGGGGGTGTGAATTGAGTTTTTAAAACTTTGCTTGGAATGCCTTTGAACTTAGTTCTTTTATCACAAGTTTAGAAATTATGCAAGTGAAGTTAAGTATAATGCAAAAGACAATGCAAAATAAGAGATAGATATAGCTGAGACAATTTATCAAACACTTGGTATGCAATGTTCAAAGTTAACTAAATCAAGCAAACTCAAGTATCCAAATCACAATCAATCAATCCAAATCAATTAAGTGCAGTATATAAATGTAAAAGAGTAAGGGAGAAGAGCTTTCAAACTAATTTAACGAGTTCCACCAACCCCGGTGTACATCTCGCCTTCAAGCAACCCACTTGAAGAATTTCCACTATTAAAGTTTAGAGATTACAAGCTATGAGCAATTGCAGCTTCCTAGTGTCCCACACTCAAGAACTCAATCCTCACTAGCACAAGGGTAACCCACCCAATCTCTCAAACTCTCAATACCCAAAGGTTGAACCCCAACCTCTATGACCACTCAACCTAGAGTGAAAACCTTTGTGTTTAGTGTAGTGTTTACAAGCAAGTAACTCTCTTAATAGAGTGGATAAGCAAATGATAGCTCACACAAATTCTAACTCTAAACAAGAGAGGATATACAAATGAAATCTCAGAATATACAAGAGTGATAACACACTAAGCACAAGAAAGAAATGAAGGATTGATTGCCTCTTGTAGTTATTTTTTTTGTGCTTGAGTTCCTCTTGCATTTATAGAGCCATTTCAGAGCTTGGTGAAGTCCCTAGCCATTGTAAGTTAGTGGGCATCTGAGAAGTGATGGAAATGTGAGCTGGTTTCCCACTAAAAAGTGTTTTTCCACTATCGTAATCGATTACTCATCGAGCTGTAATCGATTACACTTAGAATTTTTCAGTCCAGTTCGTGCTGTAATCGATTAGCCCTTTCTGTGTAATCGATTAGTTTCAAGTCAGAATGCTTATAATCGATTAGCCCTTTCTGTGTAATCGATTAGTTTCAAGTCAGAATGCTTGTAATCGATTAGATCTTGGCCTGTAATGGATTAGCTATAACCCCTGATGCATTTAATTCAGTTCTTGATCTTGGTAATCGATTAGCACACATGTGTAATCGATTATTGTCGTTCCAGTAGCTTGGTAATCGATTTGCTGAAGTCCTGTAATCGATTAGCATGTATTCCTGATACATTTAATTCAATTTTTGATATTGGTAATCGATTAGCATGTTGGTGTAATCGATTAGTTTCAAGTTAGAAGCTCTGTAATCGATTGCCTGAGGTCTTACAATCGATTGTATGTGAAACAGAAGCTATCTAATCGATTAGCTTATACTTCCTAATCGATTAGCTACGTAGTTTTTCTGGGTATGATTCTAAGTCTTTGTTTTTGCAAGAATTTCTTCAAGAGTCCTTTGTCATTATCAAAATCCTTGAACCTGTAGTCATATTCAAACACAGTTTGGGGTTTAGGTTTGGGGTTTAGGGTTTAGGGTTTGGGGTTGAGGGTTTTGGGTTTTGGGTTTTAAGGGTTTAGGGTATAGGGGTTAAGGTTTAGTATTTAGGGTTTATCATTTAGGGTTTAGGGTTTAGGGTTTTGGGGTAGGGATTTGGGATTATGGTTTGGGGTTTAGGGTTTAGGGTTTTATGTTTAGGGTTTTTTGTTTGGGGTATAGGTTTAGGGTTCGGTCCTTAGGGTATAGGAGTTAGGGTGTGGGGTTAAGGGTTTGGTGTTTGGGGTTTAGGGTTTAGGGTTTATGTTTGGGGTTTAGGGTTAAGGGTTTAGTGTTTGTGGTGTAGGGTTTATGGTTTGGGGATTGGGGTTTGGGATTTAGGGTTTAGGGTTTAGGGCTTAGGGTTTAGGTTTTAAGGTCTGTGGTTTAAGGTTTAGAGTTTAGGGTTTAGGGTTTAGGCTTTGGGGTATAGGGTTGAGGGTTTGGGGTTGAGGGTTTGGGGTTTGGGGTTTAGGGTTTGGGGTTTAGGGGTTAGGGGTTAGGGTTTGTGGTTTAAGGTTTGGCGTTAAGGGTTTAGGGATTAGGGTTTAGGTTTTAGGGTTTGTGGTTTAGAGTTTAGGGTTTAGGGTTTGGGGTTTAGGATTAGGGTTTAGGGTTTAGGGTTTTAGGGGTCTAGGGTTTAGGGTTTATGGGTTAGGAGTTAAGGTTTAGTGTTAAGGGTTTAGGGTTTGTTGTTTAGTGTTTAGGGTTTAGGGTTTGGGGTTTACGGTTTGGTGTTTGGGATTTAGGGTTTAGGGTTTAGGTTTTAGGGTTTAGGTTTTAGTGTTTTGGGTTTGGGGTTTAGGTTTAGGGTTTGGGGTTTTGGGTTTAGGGGTTAGTGTTTGGGGTTTAGGGTTTAGGGTTTGGTGTTTAGGGTTTAGGGTTTGGGGTTTGGGGTTTGGGATTTAGGGTTCAGTGTTCAGTGTTTAGTGTTTAGGGTTTAGGGGTTAGGTTTTGGGTTTAGGGTTTATTGTTTAGGGTTTGGGGTTTGGGTTTAGGGTTTAAGGTTTGGGTTTAGGGTTTAGGGTTTGAGTGTAGGGTTAGGGTTTGGGGTTTGGGGTTTGGGGTTTGGGGTTTGGGGTTTAGGGGTTAGGGTTTATGGGTTAGGGTTTAGGAGTTAGGGTTTAGGGATTGGGGTTTAGGGTTTAGGGTTTGGGGTTTAGGGATTGGCGTTTGATGTTTAGGGATTAGGGTTTGTGGTTTAGGGTTTAGGGTTTGGGTTTTAGGGTTAGAGGTTTGGGGTTTGGTTTAGGGTTTGGGGTTTGGGGTTTGGTTTTAAAGTTTTAAAGTTTAAGGCTTAAGGTTTATGGTTTAGTGTTTAGGGTTTAGGGTTTAGGGGTTAGGGGTTAGGGTTTTAGGGTTTTAGTGGTTAGGGGTTTAGTGTTAGGGTTTAGGGTTTAGAGTTTAGGGTTAAGTGTTTGGGGCTTATGGGTTTGGGTTTAGGGTTTGGGGTTTGGGGTTTGGGGTTTAGGGTTTAGGGTTTTGGGTTAAGGTTTAAGGTTTGGGGTTTAGGGTTTGGGGTTTAGGGTTTGTGGTTTAGGGTTTAGTGTTTGGGTTTTAGGGATTAGGGTTTAGGGTTTAAGGTTTGTGGTTTAGGGTTTAGGGTTTAGGGTTTAGGGTCTGTGGTTTAAGGTTTGGCGTTTAGGGTTTAGGGATTAGGGTTTGTGGTTTAGAGTTATGGGTTTAAGATTTGGGTTTTATGTTTAGAGTTTAGGGTTTAGGGTTTTTGTTTTAGGGGTCTAGGGGTCTAGGGTTTAGGGGTTAAGGTTTAGTGTTAAGGGTTTAGGGGGTGTCGTTTAGGGTTTAGGGTTTAGGGTTTGGGGTTTAGGGTTTATGGTTTGGGATTTGGGGTTTAGGGTTAAGGGTTTTAGGGTTTAGGGTTTATGGTTTTAGGGTTGAGGGTTTAGGTTTAGGGTTTAGGGTTTAGGGTTTAGTGTTTGGGGTTTGCGGTTTAGGTTTAGGGTTAGGGGTTTAGAGTTTAGGGGTTAAGGTTTAGTGTTTAGGGTTTAGGTTTTAGGGTTTGTCATTTTGGGTTTAGTGTTTAGGGTTTATGGTTTTGGGGTTAGGGGTTTGGGTTTAGGGTTTAAGGTTTGGGGTTTTGGGTTTTGTGTTTTGGGTTTAGGGTTTTTTGTTTGGGGTATAGGTTTAGGGTTTGGTGCTCAGGGTATAGGGGTTAGGGTTTACGGTGTGGGGTTTAGGGTTAAGGGTTTGGTATTTGGGGTTTAGGGTTTAGGGTTTGTGTTTAGGGTTTACGGTTAAGGGTTTAGTGTTTGTGGTGTAGGGTTTATGGTTTGGGGATTGGGGTTAGGGATTTAGGGTTTAGGGTTTAGGGTTTAGGGCTTAGGGTTTAAAGTCTATGGGTTAAGTTTAGAGTTTAGGGTTTAGGGTTTAGGGGTTGGGGTTTAGGGTTTAGGGATTAGGGTTTAGGTTTTAGGGTTTGTGGCTTAGAGTTTAGGGTTTAGGGTTTGAGGTTTAGGATTAGGGTTTAGGGTTTAGGGTTTTAGGGGTCTAGGGTTTAGGGTTTATGGTTTAGGGGTTAAGGTTTAGTGTTAAGGGTTTAGGGTTTATTGTTTAGTGTTTAGGGTTTAGGGTTTGGGGTTTAGGGTTTGGTGTTGGGGCTTTAGGGTTTAGGGTTTAGGTTTTAGGGTTTAGGTTTTAGTGTTTTGGGTTTGGGGTTTAGGTTTAGGGTTTCGGGTTTCAGGTTTAGGGGTTAGGGTTTAGGGTTTAGGGTTTAGGGTTTAGGGTTTGTGTTTAGGGTTTAGGGTTTGGGGTTTGGGGTTTGGGATTTAGGGTTCAGTGTTCAGTGTTTAGAGTTTAGGGTATAGGGGTTAGGTTTTGGGTTTAGGGTTTATGGTTTAGGGTTCGGGGTTTTGGTTTAGGGTTTAAGGTTTGGGTTTAGGGTTTGGGTGTAGGGTTAGGGTTTGTGGTTTTGGGTTTAGGGTTTGGAGTTTGGGGTTTGGGGTTTGGGGTTTGAGGTTTAGGGGTTAGGGTTTGTGGGTTAGGGTTTAGGAGTTAGGGTTTAGGGATTGGGGTTTAGGGTTTAGGGTTTGGGGTTTAGGGATTGGCATTTGATGTTTAGGGATTAGGGTTTGTGGTTTATGGTTTAGGGTTTGGGTTTTAGGGTTTGAGGTTTGGGGTTTGGTTTAGGGTTTGGGGTTTGGGGTTTGGTTTTAAAGTTTTAAAGTTTAAGGTTTAAGGTTTATGGTTTAGTGTTTAGGGTTTAGGGTTTAGGGGTTAGGGGTTAGGCTTTTAGGGTTTTAGTGGTTAGGGATTTAGTGTTAGGGTTTAGGGTTTAGAGTTTAGGGTTAAGTGTTTGGGGCTTACGGTTTTGTGTTTAGGGCTTGGGGTTTGGGGTTTAGGATTTAGGGTTTTGGGTTTAGGGTTTTGGGTTAAGGTTTAAGGTTTGGGGTTTATGGTTTAGGGTCTAGGGTTTGTGGTTTAGGGTTTGGTGTTTGGGTTTTAGGGATTATGGTTTAGGGTTTAAGGTTTGTGGTTTAGGGTTTATGGTTTAGGGTTTGGGATTTAGGTTTAGGGTTTAGGGTTTGGGATTTAGGGTTTAGGGTTTAAAGTGTTTAGGGTATAGTGGTTAAGGTTTAGTATTTAGGGGTTTGTCTTTTAGGGTTTTGGGTTTTGGGGTTAGGGGTTTGGGTTTAGGGTTTTGGGTTTTGGGTTTTTTGTTTGGGGTATAAGTTTAGGGTTTGGTGCTCAGGGTATAGGGGTTAGGGTTGAGGGTTTGGGGTTAAGGTTTAGGGTTTAGTATTTGGGGTTTAGGGTTTAGGGTTTGTGTTTGGGGTTTAGGGTTAAGGGTTTAGCGTTTGTGGTGTAGGCTTTATGGTTTAGGGATGAGGGTTAGGGATTTAGAGTTTAGGGTTTAGGTCTTAGGGTTTAGGGTCTGTGGTTTAAGGTTTAGAGTTTAGGGTTTAGGTTTAGAGGTTGGGGTTTAGGGTTTAGGGTTTAGGGTTTGTGGTCTGGGGTTTAGGGTTTAGTGTTTGGGGTTTGGGGTTTAGGCTTAGGGTTTATGGTTCAGGGTTTAGGGGTTAGGGGTTAGGGTTTAGGGTTTGTGGTTTAAGGTTTGGCATTTAGGGTTTAGGGATTAGGGTTTATGGTTTAGAGTTATGGGTTTAGGATTTGGGTTTTATGTTTAGGGTTTAGGGTTTAGGGTTTTGGTTTTAGGGGTCTAGAGGTCTAGGGTTTAGTGTTTAGGGTTTAGGGGTTAAGGTTTAGTGTTAAGGGTTTAGGGGGTGTCATTTAGGGTTTAGGGTTTATGGTTTGGGATTTAGGGTTTAGGGTTTATGGTTTTAGGGTTGAGGGTTTAGGGTTTATGGTTTATGGTTTTAGGGTTGAGGGTTTAGGTTTAGGGTTTAGGGTTTAGGGTTTAGTGTTTGGGGTTTGCAGTTTAGGTTTAGGGTTTGGGGTTTAGAGTTTAGGGGTTAAGGTTTAGTGTTTAGGGTTTAGGTTTTAGGGTTTGTCGTTTAGGGTTTAATGTTTAGGGTTTATGATTTTAGGGTTAGGGGTTTGGGTTTAGGGTTTAAGGTTTTGGGTTTTGGGTTTTGGGTTTGGGGTTTAGGGTTTTTTGTTTGGTGTATAGGTTTAGGGTTTGGTGCTCAGGGTATAGGGGTTAGGGTTTACGGTGTGGGGTTTAGGGTTAAGGGTTTTGTATTTGGGGTTTAGGGTTTAGGGTTTGTGTTTGGGGTTTATGGTTAAGGGTTTAGCATTTGTGGTGTAGGGTTTATGGTTTGGGGATTGGGGTTAGGGATTTAGGGTTTAGGGTTTAGGGCTTAGGGTTTAAAGTCTGTGGTTTAAGTTTTAGAGTTTAGGGTTTAGGGTTTAGGGGTTGGGGTTTAGGGTTTATGGTTTAGGGTTGAGGGTTTGGGGTTTGGGGTTGAGGGTTTGGGGTTTGGGGTTTAGGGTTTGGTGTTTGGGGTTTGGGGTTTAGGCTTAGGGTTTGGCGTTTAGGATTTAGGGGTTAGGGTTTAGGGTTTAGGGTTTATGGTTTGTGGTTTAGGGTTTGGTGTTTAGGGTTTAGGGATTAGGGTTTGTGGTTTAGAGTTATGGGTTTAGGATTTGGGGTTTAGGTTTAGGGTTTAGGGTTTAGGGTTTTAGGTTTAGGGGTCTAGGCTTTAGGGTTTAGGGTTTAGGTGTTAAGGTTTAGTTTTAAGGGTTTAGGGGTGTCGTTTAGGGTTTATGGTTTGGGGTTTGTGGTTTAGGGTTTATGGTTTGGGATTTGGGGTTTAGGGTTTAGGGTTTAGAATTTATGGTTTTAGGGTTAAGGGTTTAGGGTTTAGTGTTTGGGGTTTGCGGTTTAGGTTTAGGGTTTGGGATTTAGAGTTTAGGGGTTAAGGTTTATTGTTTAGGGTTTAGGTTTTAAGGTTTGTCGTTTAGGGTTTAGGGTTTTAGGTTTTGGGGTTAAGGGTTTGTGTTTAGGGTTTGGGGTTTAGGGTTTTGGGTTTTGGGTTTTGGGTTTAAGGTTTTTGTTTGGGTTATAGCTTTAAGGCTTGGTGCTCAGGGTATAGGGGTTAGGGTTAGGGTGTGGGGTTTATGGTTTATGGTTTGGTGTTTGGGGTTTAGGGTTTAGGGTTTGTGTTAGGGGTTTAGGGTTAAGGGTTTAACGTTTGTGGTGTAGGGTTTATGGTATGGGGATTGGGGTTTGGGATTTAGGGTTTAGGGTTTAGGGTTTAGGGCTGAGGGCTTAGGGTCTGTGGTTTAAGGTTAAGAGTTTTGGGTTTAGTGTTTAGGGTTTGGGGTTAGGGTTTAAGGTTTGGGGTTGAGGGTTTAGGGTTTGGGGTTGAGGGTTTGGGGTTTAGGGTTTAGGGTTATTGTTTGGGGTTTGGGGTTTAGGTTTAGGTTTTGGGGTGTAGGGTTTAGGGGTTAGGGGTTAGGGTTTAGGGTTTGTGGTTTAAGTTTGGCGTTTAGGGTTTAGGGAATGGGGTTTAGGGTTTAGGGTTTAGGGTTTAGGGTTTAGGATTTGGGTTTTAGGAGTTTAGGGTTTAGGGTTTAGTGTTAAGGGTTTAGGGTTTGTTGTTTAGGGTTTATGGTTTGGGGTTTAGGTTTGGGATTTGGGGTTTATGGGTTAGGGTTTATGGGTTTAGGGTTTTGGGGTTGGGGTTTCGGGTTTAGGTGTTAGGGTTTGGGGTTTAGGGTTTGGTGTTTGGGGTTTGGGGTTTGGGGTTTGGGATTTAGGGTTCAGTGTTCAGTGTTTAGAGTTGAGGGTTTAGGGGTTAGGTTTTGGGTTTAGGGTTTATAGTTTAAGGTTTGGGGTTTGGGTTTAGGGTTTAAGGTTTGGGTTTAGGGTTTAGGGTTTGGGTTTAGGGTTAGGGTTTGTGGTTTTGGGTTTAGGGTTTGGGGTTTGGGGTTTGGGGTTTAGGGGTTAGGGTTTGTGGGTTAGGGTTTAGGAGTTAGGGTTTAAGGTTTGGGGTTTAGGGTTTGGGGTTTGGGTTTTAGGGTTTAGGGTTTAGGGTATGGGGTTTAGGGTTTAGGGTTTGGTATTTAGGGTTTAGGGTTTGTGTTTGGGGTTTAGGGTTAAGGGTTTAGCATTTGTGGTGTAGGGTTTATGGTTTGGGGATTGGGGTTAGGGATTTAGAGTTTAGGGTTTAGGTCTTAGGGTTTAGGGTCTGTGGTTTAAGGTTTGGAGTTTAGGGTTTAGGGTTTAGGGGTTGGGGTTTTGGGTTTGGGGTTGAGGGTTTGTGGTTTGGGGTTTAAGGTTTAGTGTTTGGGGTTTGGGGTTTAGGCTTAGGGTTTGGGGTTCAGGGTTTAGGGGTTAGGATTTAGGGTTTAGGGTTTATGGTTTAAGGTTTGGCGTTTAGGGTTTAGGGATTAGGGTTTGTGGTTTAGAGTTATGGGTTTAGGATTTGGGTTTTAGGTTTAGGGTTTAAGGTTTAGGGTTTTTGTTTTGGGGGTCTAGGGTTTAGTGTTTAGGGTTTAGGGGTTAAGGTTTAGTGTTAAGGGTTTAGAGGGTGTCGTTTAGGGTTTAGGGTTTGGGGTTTGGGTTTTATGGTTTGGGATTTGGGGTTTAGGGTTGAGGGTTTAGGGTTTAGGGTTTATGGTTTTAGGGTTTAGGGTTTAGGTTTAGGGTTTAGGGTTTAGGGTTTAGTGTTTGGGGTTTGTGGTTTAGGTTTAGGGTTTGGGGTTTAGAGTTTAGGGGTTAAGGTTTAGTGTTTAGTGTTTAGGTTTTAGGGTTTGTCATTTAGGGTTTAGGGTTTTGGGGTTAGGGGTTTGGGTTTAGGGTTTAAGGTTTGGGGTTTTGGGTTTTGGGTTTTGGGTTTAGGGTTTTTTGTTTGGGGTATCGGTTTAGGGTTTGGTGCTCAGGGTATAGGGGTTAGGGTTTAGTGTATGGGGTTTAGGGTTTAGGGTTTGGTATTTGGGGTTTAGGGTTTAGGGTTTATGTTTGAGGTTTAAGGTTAAGGGTTTAGCGTTTATGGTGTAGGGTTTATGGTTTAGGGATTAGTGTTAAGGATTTAGGATTTAGGGTTTAGGGCTTAGGGTTTAAAGTCTGTGGTTTAAGGTTTAGATTTTAGGGTTTAGGGTTTAGGGGTTGGGGTTTAGAGTTTAGAGTTTAGGGTTTAGGGGTTGGGGTTGGGGGTTTGGGGTTGAGGGTTTGGTGTTTGGGGTTTAGGGTTTAGTGTTTGGGGTTTAGGGTTTAGGCTTAGGGTTTGGGGTTTAGGATTTAGGGGTTAGGGTTTAGGGTTTAGGGTTTGAGGTTTAATGTTTGGTGTTTAGGGTTTAGGGATTAGGGTTTATGGTTTAGAGTTATGGGTTTAGGATTTGGGGTTTAGGTTTAGGGTTTAGGGTTTATGGTTCAGGGTTTAGGGTTTAGGGTTTAGGGGTCTAGGGTTTAGTTTTTAGGGTTTAGGTGTTAAGGTTTAGTTTTAAGGGTTTAGGGGGTGTCGCTTATGGTTTAGGGTTTGGGGTTTGGGGTTTAGGGTTTATGGTTTGGGATTTGGGGTGTAGGGTTTAGGGTTTAGGGTTTAGGGTTTAGTGTTTGGGGTTTGCGGTTTAGGTTTAGGGTTTTGGATTTAGGCTTTAGTGGTTAAGGTGTAGTGTTTAGGGTTTAGGTTTTAAGGGTTGTCATTTAGGGTTTAGGGTTTAATGTTTTGGGTTTAGGGTTTTGGGGTTAAGGGTTTGTGTTTAGGGTTTCGGGTATAGGGTTTAGGGTTTTGGGTTTAGGGTTTTGGGTTTTTGTTTGGGTTATAGGTTTAAGGCTTGGTGGTCAGGGTATAGGGGTTAGGGTTCGGGTATGGGGTTTACGGTTTATGGTTTGGGGTTTGGGGTTTAGGGTTTAGGGTTTGTGTTTGGGGTTTAGGGTTAAGGGTTTAACGTTTGTGGTGTAGGGCTTATGGTTTGGGGTTTGGGGTTTGGGATTTAGGGTTTAGGGTTTAGGTTTTAGGGCTTAGGGTTTAGGGTTTAGGGTCTATGGTTTTAGGTTAAGAGTTTAGGGTTTAGGGTTTGGGGTTAAGGTTTAGGGTTTGGGGTTGAGGGTTTGGGGTTTGGGGTTTAGGGTTACTGTTTAGGGTTTGGGGTTTAGGTTTAGGTTTTGGGGTTTAGGGTTTAGGGGTTAGGGTTTATGGTTTTTGGTTTAAGTTTGGTGTTTAGGGTTTAGGGAATAGGGTTTAGGGTTTAGGGTTTGGGGTTTAGGTTTAGGGTTTTGGGTTTAGGGTTTTGGGTTTTAGGAGTTTAGGGTTTAGGGTTTAGTGTTAAGGGTTTAGGGTTTGTCGTTTAGGGTTTAGGGTTTGGGGTTTAGGGTTTGGGATTTGGGGGTTATGGGTTAGGGTTTATGGGTTAGGTTTATAGTTTTAGGGTTATGGGTTTAGGGTTTAGGGTTTAGTGTTTGGGGTTTTGGGTTTAGGTTTAGGGTTTGGGGTTTAGGGGTTAGGGGTTAGGGTTTGGTGTTTAGGATTTAGGGTTTGGGGTTTGGGGTTTGGTGTTTAGGGTTAATGGTTTATGGTTTATGGTTTAGGGTTTATGGTTTGGGGTTTGTGTTAGGGATTTAGGGTTCAGTGTTTAGGGTTTAGAGTTTAGGGTTTTGGGGTTAGGTTTTGGGTTTAGGGTTATAGTTTAGGGTTTGGGGTTTGGGTTTAGGTTTTAAGGTTTGGGTTAAGGGTTAGGGTTTATGGTTTTGGGTTTAGGGTTTAGGGTTTGGAGTTTGGGGTTTGAGGTTTGGGGTTTGGGGTTTAGGGGTTAGGGTTTGTGGTTTAGGGTTTAGGGTTTAGGAGTTAGGGTTTAGGGTTTGGGGTTTGGGCTTTAGGGTTTAGGGTTTACGGTTTGTGGTTTAGGGATTGGCGTTTGAGGTTTAGGGATTAGGGTTTGTGGTTTAGGGTTTAGGGTTTAGGGTTTGGGTTTTAGGGTTTTGGGGGTTAGGGTTTGGTTTAGGGTTTGGGTTTGGTTTTAAAGTTTAAGGTTTAGGGTTTATTGTTTAGTGTTTAGGGTTTTGGGTTTAGGGGTTAGGGGTTAGGGTTTTAGGGTTTTAGTGGTTAGGGGTTTAGCATTAGGGGTTTAGAGTTTAGATTTTAGAGTTTGGGTTTAAGTGTTTGGGGCTTAGGGTTTAGGGTATAGGGTTTGGGGTTTGGGGTTTAGGATTTTGGGTTTGGGGTTTAGGTTTAGGGTTTAGGGTTTAGGGTTTATGGTTTAGGGTTTGTGGTTTAGGGTTTGGTGTTTGGATTTTAGGGATTGGGGTTTAGGGTTTAAGGTTTGTGATTTAGGGTTTAGGGTTTAGGGTTTAAGGTGTGGGGTTCAGGGTTTAGAGTTTTGGGTTTTAAGGGTTTAGGGTTTAAGGTTTAGGGTTTAGGGGTTAAGGTTTAATGTTTAGGGTTTGGGGTTTAGGATTTAGGGTTTTAAGGTTAAAGGTGTAGGATTTAGGGTTTGTGGTTTATGGTTTATAGTTTGGGGTTTGGGTTTAACGGTTAGGTTTAGGGTTTAGGATTTATGGTTTAATGTTTAGGGTTTAGGGTTTAGGGTTTAGGGGTTAGGGGTTAGGGTTTTAGGGTTCTAGGGATAGGGTTTTAGTGGTTAGTGGTTTAGCTTATTGGTTTAGGGTTTAGGGTTTAGAGGTTGGGGTTTGGGGTTTAGGGTTTAGGGTTTTAGGATTTAGGCTTTAGGGTTTAGGGTTTATGGTTTAGGGTTCAATGTTTGGGGTTTGGGGTTTGGATTTAAGAGGTATAGGGTTTAGGGTTTAGGGTTTGGGGTTTAGGGTTTGGGGTTTAGTGTTTTAGGTTTATGGTTTAGGGGTTATGGGTTAGGGTTTAGGGGTTAGGGGTTAGGGTTTTAGGGTTTTGGGTTTAGGGTTTTAAGGTTAAAGGTGTAGGATTTAGGGTTTGTGGTTTATGGTTTATAGTTTGGGGTTTGGGTTTAACGTTTAGGTTTAGGGTTTAGGATTTATGGTTTAATGTTTAGGGTTTAGGGTTTAGGGTTTAAGGTTTAGGGTTTAGGGGTTAGGGGTTAGGGTTTTAGGGATAGGGTTTTAGTGGTTAGTGGTTTAGCTTATTGGTTTAGGGTTTAGGGTTTAGAGGTTGGGGTTTAGGGTTTGGGGTTTAGGGTTTAGGGTTTTAGGATTTAGGCTTTAGGGATTAGGGTTTGTGGTTTAGGGTTCAATGTTTGAGGTTTGGGGTTTGGATTTAAGAGGTATAGGGTTTAGGGTTTAGGGTTTGGGGTTTAGGGTTTGGGGTTTAATGTTTAGGGTTTATGGTTTATGGGTTATGGGTTAGGGTTTAGGGGTTAGGGGTTAGGGTTTTAGGGTTTAGTGGTTAATGTTTTAGCGGTAGGGTTTAGGGTTTAGGGGTTAGGCGTTAAGGTTTAGGGTTGTTGGTTTAGGGTTTAAGGTTTAGGATTTAGGATTTAAGGTTTATGGTTTGCGGTTTAGAGTTTAGGGTTTAGGGTTTAGGGTTTGGGGTTTAGGTTTTATGGTTAGGGTTTAGGGTTTATTATTTAGGATTTAGAGTTTAGGGTTTAGGGTTTAAGGGGTTAGGGTTTATGGTTTAGGGTTTAGGGTTTGGAGTTTGGGTTTAGGGTTTAGGGTATTAGGGGTTAGGGTTTAGGGGTTGGGGTTAATGGTTTATGTTTTGGGGTTTCGGTTTAGGATTTAGGGTTTAAGGTTTATGGTTTAGCGTTTAGGGTTTAGGGTTTAGGGTTTAGGGTTTATGGTTTGTGGTATAGGATTTAGGGTTTGGGGTTTAGGGTTTGTGGTTTAGGGTTTAGGGTTTATGGTTTAGGGTTTAAGGTTTAAGGTTTGGGTTTAGGTTTTAAGGTTTAAGGTTTAGGGTTTAGGGTTTTTGGTTTATGGTTTATGGTTTATGGTTTGGGGTTTGGGGTTTGGGTTTAACATTTAGGTTTAGGGTTTAGGGTTTATGGTTTAGTGTTTAGGGTTTAGGGTTCAGGGTTTAAGGTTTAGGGGTTAGGGGTTAGGGGTTAGGGTTTTAGGGTTTTAGGGGATAGGGTTTTAGTGGTTTGGGGTTTAGCTCATTGATTTAGGTTTTAGGGTTTAGAGGTTGCGGTTTGGGGTTTAGGGTTTAGGGTTTAGGGTTTAGGGTTTTAGGATTTAGGGTTTAGGGTTTAGGGTTTGTGGTTTATGGTTTATGGTTTGGGGTTTGGGTTTAATGTTTAGGTTTAGGGTTTAGGGTTTAGTGTTTAGTGTTTAGGGTTTAGGGTTCAACATTTAAGGTTTAGGGTTTAGGGTTAGGGGTTAGGGTTTTAGGGGATAAGGTTTAGTGGTTAGGGGTTTAGCTCATTGGTTTAGGGTTTAGGATTTAGAGGTTGGGGTTTGGGATTTAGGGTTAGGGTTTTAGGATTTAGGGTTTAGGGTTTAGGGTTTGTGTTTATGGTTTATGGTTTGGGGTTTGGGGTTTGGGTTTAATGTTTAGGTTTAAGGTTTATGGTTTAGTGTTTAGGGTTTAGGGTTCAGCGTTTAAGCTTTAGGGTTTAGGGGTTAGGGGTTAGGGTTTTAGGGGATAGGGTTTTAATGGTTAGGGGTTTAGCTTATTGGTTTACGGTTTATGGTTTAGAGGTTAGGGTTTGGGGTTTATGGTTTAGGGTTTAGGGTTTTATGATTTAGGGTTTGGGGTTTAGGGTTTGTGGTTTATGGTTTATTGTTTGGGGTTTGGGTTTAACATTTAGGTTTAGGGTTTAGGGTTTATGGTTTAGTGTTTAGGGTTTAGGGTTCAGGGTTTAAGGTTTAGGGGTTAGGGGTTTAGGGTTAGGGTTTTAGGGTTTTAGGGGATAGGGTTTTAGTGGTTTGGGGTTTAGCTCATTGGTTTAATGTTTAGGGTTTAGAGGTTGTGATTTGGGGTTTAGGGTTTAGGGTTTAGGGTTTTAGGATTTAGGGTTTAGGGTTTAGGGTTTGTGGTTTATGGTTTATGGTTTGGGGTTTAGGTTTAATGTTTAGATTTAGGGTTTAGGGTTTATGGTTTAGTGTTTAGGGTTTAGGGTTCAACATTTAAGGTTTAGGGTTTAGGGGTTAGGGGTTAGGGTTTTAGGGGATAGGGTTTTAGTGGTTAGGGGTTTAGCTCATTGGTTTAGGGTTTAGGGTTTAGAGGTTGGGGTTTGGGATTTAGGGTTAGGGTTTTAGGATTTAGGGTTTAGGGTTTAGGGTTTGTGTTTATGGTTTATGGTTTGGGGTTTGGGGTTTGGGTTTAATGTTTAGGTTTAAGGTTTATGGTTTAGTGTTTAGGGTTTAGGGTTCAGCGTTTAAGGTTTAGGGTTTACGGGTTAGGGGTTAGGGTTTTAGGGGATAGGGTTTTAGTGGTTAGGGGTTTAGCTTATTGGTTTAGGGTTTATGGTTTAGAGGTTAGGGTTTGGGGTTTATGGTTTAGGGGTTAGGGTTTTTTGATTTAGGGTTTAGGGTTTGTGGTTTAGGGTTTAATGTTTGGGGTTTGGGGTTTGGATTTTGTGTTTGAATATGTGTTTGAGGTTGTATAGTCTTGATAATGACAAAGAAGTCAAAAAGCAATTGAAGAATCATGACAAAGAGTTTAAGTATTCATAAAAGGAACACATACAAAGAGAAAACAGAGATGACAGCATCAAACCTGTAAAAATACGAAGCCTAATCGATTACAGGACCTCATATGATCGATTACTGAAGTTCTGTCAAACACCTAATCGATTATCTCATAAACACTAATCAATTATGAAGCTTCTGTTTGTCATTTAATCGATTGTACCAAGAAGGCTAATCGATTACCAAGCTGAGAAAATGAATTAAAAGCATCAGGTGCATCTTCTAATCAACTACAAGCATGACACAATCGATTACCGGTGTTCTGTAAGGCCACTAATCAATTACAATTAAAGAACTAATCGACTACAGAGTTTCTGTTTGTCCAATAATCAAATCGATTGCACATGAGTCATAATCAATTACCATGCTGTGTAACACAATTAAATGCATCAGGTGCCACTCACAATCGATTACAAGGTAAAGAACAATCGATTAGCAAGGTTCTGTCTCTTAGCTAATCGATTACATGGGAAAGGCTAATCGATTACCTGGCAAATTACACTGAAGAATTCAAAGTGTAATCGACTACAGCTCGAGGCCTAATCGATTACACTAGTGCCAGAATTTGGGGAAAGCATTTTTAAGTGGGAAACCAGCTCACTTCTCCATTGTTACTCTAATGCCCATACTATGTAACGGCTCTGAAGACTTTAGGGCACCTCTCCAAGGCCTATAAAGGCAAGACTCATTCAAGCTACTCCATGTATCCAAATCCATCAAAGGGAAATCAAATCTTGAGTCTTGTGAGTTCTATTTCTTTGTAGTTTCAATTTCTGAAACTTAGAGCTTATATTTGTAAATCTTCTCTTGTGAGAGTTTAGAAATTGTGAGAGCTTTCATTTGTTTATCTACTCTATTGAGAGAGTTTATTGATTGTAAAACCAAACACCAAAACACCAAGATTATTCACTCTAGGTTGAGTGGTCACAAAGATTGGGGTTCAACCTTTGGGTATTAAGAGTTTGAGAGATTGGGTAGGTTGCCCTTGTGCTAGTGAGGATTGAGTTCTTGAGTGTGGGACACTAGGAAGCTGTAATTGCTCATAGCTTGTATCTCTAAACTTCAATAGTGGAAATCCTTCAAGTGGGTTGCTTGAAGGTGAGACGTACACCGGGTTGGTGGAACTCGTTAAATTGGTTTGCAAGCTTCTCTTCCCTACACTCTTGCATTTACATATTGCTTTTGGCTTGATTATTGTTGTTGATTGTGAAAGCCCCTCTTATATTTGCTTGAACAACTTGTGTTAAAGTGTTTCACACCAAGTGTTTGATATATTGCCTAAGTGACATTTGCACATTGTTTTACATTGATTCTTGCACTACACTTGCTATCTATTGCATACAAGTATATTTTGTGAAAGAGGAATCAATTTCAAAGGCATTCTAAAGAAAAGTTTTTAACACTCAATTCACCCCCCCTTGAGTATTGAGGCCACTTGAACAACAAGTGGTATCAGAGCTTGACTCTTGGTAGATCAAGCTTAACAGCTTTAAGAGAACAATGGCCTCTAATTCTCTAAATCTTTTTCCTGAGGGTGGTGCCACAAATAGGCCTCCTGCTTTCAATGGGGAAGGCTATGCTTTTTGGAAAGAAAGGATGAAAATTTTTGTACAATCTATTGACCTTAAAGTTTGGAATGCAATTGAAAATGGTCTTTTCATACCCATGCATATTGTAGATGGTAAACAAGTAGAAAAATTGATGGATGATTGGACTAGCGAAGAAGAAAAGAAAGTAGAATATAACTATAAAGCCAAAAATCTAATCACCTTGGCTTTAGCCCCTGATGAATTCTTTAGAGTAGTTACATGTAAATCCGCCAAGTATATATGGGATACCTTACAAATAACCCATGAAGGTACAAGTGATGTTAAAGACTCTAAGATTATTACCTCAACTAGTCAGTATGAAAGCTTCAGATTAAATTCTAGAGAAACAATTGTTGATATGCAAAAGAGGTTCACCCTTATTATAAATCATCTCATTACTCTTGGCAAGACTTACAACAACAAAGAACTTATTCATAAAGTGTTAAAAAGTCTAACCAGAGAATGGCAACCTCTTGTCACCGCCATCAAACAATCTCCAAGCCTCAATGAAATGTGTCTTGCTACACTATTCAGTAAGTTACAAGAACAGGAGCAAGAGTTGAAAAAATTGAAGATGGTGGAAGAGGAAGAAAAGTCTTCCAAGAAGAAAGGTCTAGCTCTCAAGGCCACTTCTATCAATGAAGAAGAATCCAGCAGTGAGCTTGATGAAGAAGAAGAGTTTGGACTGTTTCTGAAGCACTTCAGAAAATTTATGAGAAACAAACACTTCCAAAAGAGCTTCAAACCTCAAGGTAAGAAACCAATCTCTAATGAAAATTCTTCCTCACCAAATTGCTTTGAGTGTGGCAAGGAAGGGCACTTCAAGGTGGATTGTCCAAATCTCAAGAAGAAGAACAAAGAGAAAAGAGGAAGAAGAAGAACTTACATTGCTTGGGATGAAAACGAGATAAGTAGCTCAGACGAATCCGAAAATGAGTAAGCCAACCTATGCCTCATGGCAAATCATCAAGATGAAGATGATGAGGTATGCTTCTGACAGGGCCCGCAAGCGCACGGGTTATGTCGCGTAATATAAAAGATTATCATTCTCCACAGGGACTGTGTTCAAAGTATCGGCATATTAAAATTTAATTATCCACACAATTGATTTTTAAGGTTTTTGTAAAATAAAACATAATTTAAAAATCTAAATTTAGAAACAAAATTCACTTGACACTAAAAAAAATCAGAGTTGAGAGTATCTTGGGATTTCGGGGGATTAAGACTCTATTTTATGTTAATGAATTTTAACTTTTCATAAATAAGAATCAAATTAAGTTTTCCAAGGCGAATTTTCCAAAAGCTAATTAATATGTTCCTCTCGGAATCCTATTAATGTACCTAACCTATGGAAAGCGCTGCTTAATCCTCAGAAAGGCCCATTATCGTTTTATGAAAATCTCTTTTATTTCCTCAAAAGAATTTTGATTACTTTCACGGTTTTACTGAGGTCACAAAAAGTATCTCAAAAATCTTGGGTTTAGTTCAAAGCTTTCCGGTAAAAATAAATCTCTCGATTCTATTTATTACCTAAACTTACTAATATACCCGCAAGTATACAGTTTTATCATTTAGGTTCTTGTTAGGAATTACTAAAAGCATTGAGCATAATTGAACTAAATGGAAAACAGAAATTTATTTAATTCCAAGTCAAAATAACATTAAAATAAAATATTATCATACCCGCTTTATCCCAAGATAATTAATTTAGCTACTCATGAAATAATTCAAATTCATATATATAATAGAAAAATAAAACATACAAGACATGGTAAAAAATAAAGACTTACGGGTTTCTCCAAAAGCTCAGAATAATTTACCACTGTAATTCCTTGTTGCAATAATTTCTCCACCAATTACAAATTTAAATTCTCACTTTTACAATTCATAACTCTTAAAATAAAATAAAGAAAAAGAAAGAAAATAAAAGAGAAATGGGACAGAGAAAGAAAAACGAAAAAGAGAAAGAGAAGAGAAAGAAAACAAAAACGAAGAAAAGAAAGAAAGAAAAGAAACGGAAAGAGAAAGGAAAGAAAAATGGAACGAAGCTGATGGTATTGATGCAAGTGATGCCCTCCCTTTTATAGGCGAATGGATGAATGAATCCAGCTAAGAAAACGTGTTAAAATTGCAAGTGGAAGAAACTTTCGGTGCATGTGAGTTCCAACTGTGCCAACTTGTTTCCAATTTGCATATTTTAATATTTCCAATAAATCGGTGCTTGGATTTAGTGATGATTGGTGCAGATGGACAAATTTTGAGTGGAAAAGTGTTGTTTTCCCCATAATTCCGAGTGAAAGCTTGCTGGAGGGTGGTTTGCTGAGTGCTGAACGGTGTTGGTTGGAGAGAAGAGTCTGGGCGGTGTGAAGTTGGTATTGGACGGTATGGAGAGAGGTGTTGTGTTGGAACGGAAAGGGAGAGGGAATGGAATGGTGTTCGGGATTGAGGACGGTGTTGTGGAGTGTAGGTTGGTTTTGAAAGGAGAGGGGACGGTGTTGTGGCTTGAGGGACAGTGGAGTTGCTGGACGGTGTGGGCTGGACGGTATGGAATTGATGGAAAGGAAAGGGACAGCGGATAGAAGAGATGGAAGGAATCGGTGTTGATAGAGGTAGTGATCCAGTGTTGCATTGTGAAGAATTGGATCGGTTTTCACCTTCTCTCTAGAATCCGAGTGGAAAAGAGGCCTTTTGTGCAAAAGACCGAGTAAAAAGGTGACTTTGGACACAAATCCGAGTGAAAGCCAGTCAGTGTTGTTGGGGGGTGGGTGTTTGGAGGAGAACCGATCGGTGATGAAGCTGGATGAAAGGACGAGTGAAGAGTGACTGAAGAGTAACTCTGATTGAGCCATTCAGTCGGAATTGACTGCAGAAGGACTCAGAACCGACTGAAACCATTCACTCAGCTCAGGTTCATAGAGTTCATTCGGAACTGATTGAAGACTTACTCAGGATCAAAATTTATTCAATCGGTTCCTAAACTGTCTCACTCGGCTGTCTCTGAATTTGAACTACTCGGTTAAAGCTTCGCTCGGATTTTGCTTTGGATTCATTTGGACACATTCACTTGGAAATGCCTTCTTGCTTCTCACTCGGAATGGCCTTTACTTTCATTCAGAAACGAGTCTGGAATCTGGCTGATTGAATTTCTTCTCATGTTCGAGCCTTGCTTTGCTCGGAAATGCATCTTTCTGACCCAACTCACTCGGATGTGCTTTCCTTGGAGACTTCTCACTCGGGCTCAGTGTGATTCATTTCCGGTCGGATTTTTCCTTCCTTGCTAAGAATTACTCGGAAATGCTTTGTTCTACTTGAGAATGTCTATTTCTCCGAATGAAACCACTCGGAAACCCCCTTATTCAACAGTTGCTCTTTCAGTGGCTTCTTCTGCTCGGACAACAGTTTTGACCACTCGAGAGTTTTCCAATCGGAGGCAGTTTGGCACAGAAAAATAGTTCAGACTTGTTTCAATCAGCATTCTTCACTCGGATTATTTGCAATCAGCAATCCTTTCACTCGGATTATAGCTTTGGACACATTTATTGGAGGTCAGTCCCCCTTTTTTCACTCGGAATGTACGCAGTCGGGGAAGCTTCCACTCGGAATCACCTCCAACCAAGACTTATTCTTTTTTCAGCATTGAACCTCCAACAGAGTCAGCCATTTATCACTCGGAATGGCTTTGACAGGGAACATTTCACTCGGATTTTCCTTCAACAGTGCAGTATTCCACTCGGCAATGCTCTACTCTGAGTCTTTCCACTCGGATTTGGTCATTTCTGAGTTATCCCACTCGGATTTGGCCATTTTGAGTCGGATTTCAGTGCTCTAAATTGGATTACAGCTTTCTGAGTCAGATTTCAGCTTTAAAAAGAGAATTTTTTCCACTTTGGGCTTGTTCTTCTTGTTTCTTTATCATTTTATGGTCGTTTTTCTCTTGTTTTTGACCCTTTATTACCTTAATTCCTGCAAAATAACATACCCAAGTAGAATAGAGTGGAAAGAAAGCAAAAATCTCAATAAATAAAGGAAATACAGTGCATAATGATTAAAATCCTAAGCAAACTAGATCTATTTTATTGTGTTATAAAGCACTTATCAAAATACCCCAAAGTAAAGCATTGCTTGTCCTCAAGCAATCACCATATTCACAAGATAAAATACAGAAAACTCTAAGCTTAATAAACTAAGGAATCCGAAATAAAGAAAAAGATTTATTCAAATGCCAATTTTAATTTACTTATGTGAATCAATTTTCGATGTCAAGACTTGAGATACTCTTCTCATAATTTTCACTCAAGTGTTTCAAGGTTTGTGTATCTCTCAAATCATCATAGTCAAAAAATATTACCATAAGCTTGTTAATAAAGCAGAAACTCCACAGTTTAGATAGAAAATATGTCAAAGTCTAAAGGTCTTTCAAAGGTTGTAACGTGGCCTTGGGTTGTATTAAGGTAGGAATTTCAAGAAAAATGGAATACAAAAGGGCTTTAACAGTCATGAATGATTCAAATTATCATCATAAATTTAACAGAGCAAATTTTTGAATTTTTATGGACTTTTTTGGAATTCATTTAATATCATCCTTTTGATTTATTTTTTTTTATTTTTTCTTTTTCTTTTTCTTGTTTTTCTTTACATTCAATACATATTTTTCTTAAGTCCTTTTTTATTTCTTTGCTCCACTAAATTTCCAACTTTTTCACCATTAAGAGAATATCAGTCAATGAAAGGCTTTCAAGGAAAAATTTTTGCTTTTAGCCTCAAAAGGGGCAACTAGGGGTCAAATTATACAAAATTCTGATGCTTAAGAATAAGACTTAATTGTGCCTTTATCATCCTAAGACATATAATCAAAAACCATTTTAATCGGTTAAAAAACAAGTTCTAGAATATTAATGACTATGAGATTCAATCAAGAAAATATGGGTTTTGAAAATTTGTTTGATAAACAACCCATTTTGGCTCAAGTCTAACCATGAAAAGTCTTTTCAAAGAAAATTTTAATCACATACGGTTCATTTAAGCATTGATTTGGCATTTAAACAATCAAATTTTGAAAATTTTACTCAAAATTTTGGGATCCTTAGATACTTTAGCCTTGTGTTCAAAGTGAATTTATCATGCAATCATGGTAATTTACAAGATTACAAACAAAATAAGGAAAATACACATGCAAAATAAAATAACAATCACACAACGAAACAAAACAGTTAAGTTTTCTTACCTACCACCCCAAACCAGAATTTGACATTGTCCTCAATGTTAAAATGGATGATAAAAGTATAAGAAAACTTACCTGTAGTAACCCCAAACCAGCATCTGACATAGTTGAAATATTTTTTTATTTTTATTTTTTTGTTTTTTTGTTTTATTTTTTATTTTATTTTTTTGTTTTTTTGGTTTTTTTTTCAAATTTATTAAAGACATGGGTTACCTCCCCACAAGTGCTAAGTTTTAAGTCTTCAGCCAGACTTTTCTGAACCAGCTTCAGCTATACAATTCATACCTGAACACAGGTTTTAATGGTCTGAATTCTACCTTAGGGATCAGTTCTCTTTTAGCCAAAAAATCATAGAAGTGTGTTTTTGAAATGCCTGAAAAGTCATAAGATAAAACAGATTCAAGTGGATCAAAAGGGAGGTTTTGGATTGCCTCTTTCTCTACCACTTGGTCAATAAAATCTATTTCAAGCACAGCAAAGTTAACAGGTATGTAAAAATTTCTTACCTTGATAGGAATAACCTCTAGAATACCTGGATTTTGAAGCTTGGGCAGTACCTTCTTTTGGATCAGTGTACTGCTCTCCTCAATTATGGGACGAGATAGAGACTCATCAAATTTCTTCTCTTTCTTAGCTTCTTCTTTAGTTATGCCAACCGGATCATCATAATGAGTACCACTCCTAAGAGTGATATCCATTGTGTGGTTAGATGGTTCCACCTCAGGTTTTACAGGAAATGTTTCTGGTGTTCTCATAGATGAAGAGGTTTGTTAGACAATTTGATTTTCAAAAATTTTGTTATGGGTGGCCAGAGAGTCCACCTTTGAAGCTAAGGTTTTTATGGCATTTGAGAACTCTTCATTTTGTTTTTCTTGGGTGCTTACAAAATTTTCCATCAGTATTTCAAGTTTGGATTTTTGTGGAGGATAGTTTTGGAATACTGGTAAGCTTCTAAAATCACTGTTATGGTTATAATTCCCAATAGCATCCAACTGATGAAATTTTTGTTCATGGTGGTTTAAGGATATTGCAAAATAACAATTTATAGCAGCATGTCCTGAATCACCACAAATACAACAATAAAGGTCAGTAGCACCTGTTAAGAATTCCATAACAGACCAAGATCAAGGGTGATCTTTGAAAATAAAAATAAAAATAAATAACTAGAAATAAAACAAACTAAAAATAAAAATATTAACAAGTATGATCTAATCGAATTTCAATATTGCCGATATTTGAGGGACAACAGTCCCCGGCAACGGCGCCAAAAACTTGACAGGGCCCGCAAGCGCACGGGTTATGTCGCGTAATATAAAAGATTATCGTTTTCCACAGGGACTGTGTTCAAAGTATCGGCATATTAAAATTTAATTATCCACAGAATTGATTTTTAAGGTTTTTGTAAAATAAAACATAATTTAAAAATCTAAATTTAGAAACAAAATTTACTTGACACTAAAAAAAATCAGAGTTGAGAGTATCTTGGGATTTCGGGGGATTAAGACTCTATTTTATGTTAATGAATTTTAACCTTTAATAAATAAGAATCAAATTAAGTTTTCCAAGGCGAATTTTCCAAAAGCTAATTAATATGTTCCTCTCGGAATCCTATTAATGTACCTAACCTATGGAAAGCGCTGCTTAATCCTCAGAAAGGCCCATTATCGTTTTATGAAAATCTCTTTTATTTCCTCAAAAGAATTTTGATTACTTTCACGGTTTTACCGAAGTCACAAAAAGCATCTCAAAAATCTTGGGTTTAGTTCAAAGCTTTCCGGTAAAAATAAATCTCTCGATTCTATTTATTACCTAAACTTACTAATATACCTGTAAGTATACAGTTTTATCATTTAGGTTCTTGTTAGGAATTACTAAAAGCATTGAGCATAATTGAACTAAATGGAAAACAGAAATTTATTTAATTCCAAGTCAAAATAACATTAAAATAAAATATTATCATACCCCCTTTATCCCAAGATAATTAATTTAGCTACTCATGAAATAATTCAAATTCATATATATAATAGAAAAATAAAACATACAAGACATGGTAAAAAATAAAGACTTACGGGTTTCTCCAAAAGCTCAGAATAATTTACCACTGTAATTCCTTGTTGCAATAATTTCTCCACCAATTACAAATTTAAATTCTTACTTTTACAATTCACAACTCTTAAAATAAAATAAAGAAAAAGAAAGAAAATAAAAGAGAAATGGGACAGAGAAAGAAAAACGAAAAAGAGAAAGAGAAGAGAAAGAAAACAAAAACGAAGAAAAGAAAGAAAGAAAAGAAACGGAAAGAGAAAGGAAAGAAAAATGGAACGAAGCTGATGGTATTGATGCAAGTGATGCCCTCCCTTTTATAGGCGAATGGATGAATGAATCCAGCTAAGAAAACGCGTTAAAATTGCAAGTGGAAGAAACTTTCGGTGCATGTGAGTTTCAGCTGTGCCAACTTGTTTCCAATTTGCATATTTTAATATTTCCAATAATTCGGTGCTTGGATTTAGTGATGATTGGTGCAGATGGAGAAATTCCGAGTGGAAAAGTGTTGTTTTCCCCATAATTCTGAGTGAAAGCTTGCTGGAGGGTAGTTTGCTGAGTGCTGGACGGTGTTGGTTGGAGAGAAGAGTCTGGGCGGTGTGAAGTTGGTATTGGACAGTATGGAGAGAGGTGTTGTGTTGGAACGGAAAGGGAGAAGGAATGGAACAGTGTTCGGGATTGAGGACGGTGTTGTGGAGTGTAGGTCGGTTTTGAAAAGAGAGGGGACGGTGTTGTGGCTTGAGGGACAGTTGAGTTGCTAGACGGTGTGGGTTGGACGGTATGGAATTGATGGAAAGGAAAGGGACAGCGGATAGAAGAGATGGAAGGAGTCGGTGTTGATAGAGGTAGTGATCCGGTGATGCATTGTGAAGAATTGGGTCGGTATTCACCTTCTCTCTAGAATCCGAGTGGAAAAGAGGCCTTTTGTGCAAAAGACCGAGTGAAAAGGTGACTTTGGACACAAATCCGAGTGAAAGCCAGTCAGTGTTGTTGGGGGGTCGGTGTTTGGAGGAGAACTGATCGGTGATGAAGCTGGACGAAAGGACGAGTGAAGAGTGATTAAAGAGTAACTCTAATTGAGCCATTCAGTCGGAATTAACTGTAGAAGGACTCAAAACCGACTGAAACTATTCACTCAGCTCAGGTTCATGGAGTTCATTCGGAACTGATTGAAGACTCACTCAGGATCAGAATTTATTCAATCGATTCCCAAACTGTCTCACTCGGCTGTCTCTGAATTTGAACTACTCGGTTAAAGCTTCGCTCGGATTTTGCTTTGGATTCATTTGGACACATTCACTTGGAAATGCCTTCTTGCTTCTCACTCGGAATGGCCTTTACTTTCATTCAGAAACGAGTCTGGAATCTGGCTGATTGAATTTCTTCTCATGTCCGAGCCTTGCTTTGCTCGGAAATGCATCTTTCTGACCCAACTCACTCGGATGTGCTTTCCTTAGAGACTTCTCACTCGGGCTCAGTGTGATTCATTTCCGGTCGGATTTTTCCTTCCTTACTAAGAATTACTCGGAAATGCTTTGTTCTGCTTGAGAATGTCCATTTCTCCGAATGAAACCACTCAGAAACCCCCTTATTCAACAGTTGCTCTTTCAGTGGCTTCTTCTGTTTAGACAACAGTTTTGACCACTCGGGAGTTTTCCAATCGGAGGCAGTTTGGAACAGAAAAATAGTTCAGACTTGTTTCAATCAGCATTCTTCACTCGGATTATTTGAAATCAGCAATCCTTTCACTCGGATTATAGCTTTGGACATATTTATTGGAGGTCAGTCCCCTTTTTTCACTCGGAATGTACGCAGTCGGGGAAGCTTCCACTCGGAATCACCTCCAACCGAGACTTATTCTTTTTTCAGCATTGAACCTCCAATAGAGTCAGCCATTTATCACTCGGAATGGCTTTGACAGGGAACATTTCACTCGGATTTTCCTCCAACAGTGCAGTATTCCACCCGCAATGCTCTACTCTGAGTCTTTCCACTCAGATTTGGTCATTTCTGAGTTATCCCACTCGGATTTGGCCATTTTGAGTCAGTTTTCAGCGTTCTGAGTCAGATTACAGCTTTTTGAGTCGGATTTCAGCTTTAAAAAGAGAATTCTTTCCACTTTGGGCTTGTTCTTCTTGTTTCTTTATCATTTTATGGTCATTTTTCTCTTGTTTTTGACCCTTTATTACCTTAATTCCTGCAAAATAACATACCCAAGTAGAATAGAGTGGAAAGAAAGCAAAAATCTCAATAAATAAAGGAAATACAGTGCATAATGATTAAAATCCTAAGCAAACTAGATCTATTTTATTGTGTTATAAAGCACTTATCAGCTTCAAAGCAAGCAACACCCATTGGTACTTGGATAGTGGGTGTTCAAAGCACATGACGGTAGATATGAGCAAATTCATAACTTTCACTCCCAAAAGAAAAGGAAGCATCACTTATGGGGATAATACCAAAGGAAGAATACTTGGTATTGGAAACATTGGTAAAAACTCCTCTACTTCAATTAGTGATGTATTATATATTGAAGGACTCAAACATAACTTGCTTAGCATAAGTCAATTATGTGATAAAGGATATAAAGTACTATTTGAATCTAATTATTGCATAATTGAAAATAAGTTAAACAAGGAAGTTAAGTTTGTTGGTAAAAGAATTAATAATATTTACATGATTGATGTTGATAGTTTGTCTTCAAATGATGCACAATGCTTCATGACTAGAGAGGATGAATCATGGTTATGACATAGAAGAATAGCACATATACATGTAGACCATCTAAACAAACTTGTTTCTAAGAATTAGTAATTGGTTTGTCAAAGCTCAAATTTGAAAATAAATTTTGTGATGCATGTCAAAAGGGAAAACAAGTAAAGGCATCTTTTCAAGCTAAAAATGTTATTTCTACTCAAAGGCCTTTACAACTTTTGTACATGGATCTATTTGGACCTTCCAAAATCAAAAGCTTTGGTGGTAATTACTATGGTCTAGTAATTGTAGATGACTATTCAAGATATAGATGGACCTTGTTTCTTGCTCATAAAAATGAAGCATATCATGCATTTAAGAAACTAGCCAAGGTTATCCAAAATGAACAAAATTCAAAGCTTGCTGTTAACCCGGCGATAGCGTCTCAACAGTTCGTTTCCACCACTGGGTTGTTAATTGGCAAGCGCACCAATCGTTTGTAGTTTTCAAAATTTAGATATCGTTCCACTGGGATTGAAAGTCCAATAACAATAGTAATTTTCTATTTACTATGGTAAATGTGAAGGAAGTTATAGACAAAAGAATGATTTATATACAATTTATACAATATTCACAGGATAGCATGATTGAGTGGTTCATAAGATAAAAAGAAAATAAAATCTATCTAAAAAGTTGAGTTGCAATCTAGAATAGGTAAGATACTTGAGATAAACACAGATAAACAAATTATGTTGGAAATTGGATCCCTAATCTAGAATAACAATGAGGAACTCAAGACATGCATATTTAATCATCAAGTTTCATGTCATTGCAGCTTAAAATCATTATAACCGATCTCTCGTGATATAAATTCTAAGAATTCACCGTAAAGTCCGATCCCTCGTGAGCTTTCTTAGTAAAAACTTGCATTAAGAGCTGGCCTTATGGCAACAATGGTTAACAACCCCTATAGAATTGAGATACCAAGGGTATTTCAACTTTTTACTTTCGTCAAAAAAAGTTTCAATACGGCATGAACAATCATTCTCCCGTTTGACATTCATACTAATAAAACAAGTTTCAATACACATGAAAATCATTCTCCCATTTGACGTTCATATTAATAAAAGGTTGAAATACTAACATGGACTTGAATCATAAACATGCAGAGGTCGAATTCATAACATTATACTCAATAGATTAGTTCACCAATTCCAACATAAACAAATTAGTTACACATGGTGAAAGTAAAAACAACACTTATAGAGTTTGACATTACGAAGACGATGGGAACTTCATGATACAACGATCACAATACACCAAAACACACTCAAGTATCTAGAAAACTATTCTAGAACTACAACTCACAAAATAAGTATTCAAAGTCGAGCACAAGAGAGAAAAGAAGAGAATGAGATGCTATGGGATGTGATAAAATGGTGTTGGATGGCCCTATTTATAGGGCTAAGCAAGGGTGCTGACGCTATGCGTCAGTGTGACACTATGCGTCACACCCCTGACTCAGCCTCCATTAAATACTTGATAATAGCCACTTCAAATTATTAAATTTGATCATGCCTGGCCACATGGACATGTTTCCACCGAGTTTTGGCCTTTCATGCTGAGTGGGGTGCCCATTGGTGCTGAGTGGAGTGCCCATTATTGGGTCCAAGTGGAGTGGTTGGCCAAAGTGGAGGTGGAGACCACGCAGCACTGACGCTACGCGTGGCTGTGACGCATAGCGTCAGCATCAAAAATAGCTGTTGATGCTACGCGTGGGGTGAGGCTACGCGTCAGCTCCTCCAGTGTAATTTTCTCTTGATTTCTTAACTTTTTCACTGCAAAACTTAGAGAAAATTGATCAAGGGCAGATTATTTCCAACAACATCCATTTATTGAATTTAAATCCTAATTTTCTAACAAATTAAACTAATTTTTGTAATTTTTATAAAATTTTTATTAAAGCTTTTATTGAAAATTTGAGGACTAACACTTGCATCCATAAGAACCGATTATAGGGGAGAATTTGAAAACCAATCATTTGAAAAGTTTTGTGAAAAACATGGTATTGAACATAATTTTTCAGCTCCTAGAACTCCACAACAAAATGGAGTGGTTGAAAGGAAAATAGATCTTTGGTGAAGCTTGCAAGAACCATGTTAAATGAAAATAACATTGCGAAATATTTTTGGGCCGATGCGGTAAATACCGCTTGTCACATGATGAATAGATGTTTGATTAGGCCTATTCTAAAGAAAACCCCCTATGAACTTTACAAAGGAAGAAAACCAAACATTTCCTACTTTCATATATTTGGATGCAAATGCTTTGTACTTAACAATGGAAAGGATAATCTAGGAAAGTTTTATGCTAAAGCTGATGAGGCAATCTTTCTTGGATATTCATCATCAAGTAAATCTTATCGAGTATTTAACAAACAAACAAATACTATTGAAGAATCAATTCATGTGAAATTTGATGAAAATAGCCATAACTCCCTGAGAAAGGAAGATTTTGATGATATTGTAGATACTCTCCAAGAATTGAACTTGAATGACAAAGAGGAAAAAGACAACAAAGAAGGAGACACAACACAAGGTGTGGAAGTTCAACAAAAGGAATAGATCACCTCAAAAGACCATCCATTGGACAACATTATAGGTGATATCACTAAAGGTGTAAGTACCCGACGCTCTTTCAATGCTTGTAATCATCTAGCGTTTGTATCTCAAATTGAACCTAAGACCATTGATGAAGCTATTATTGATGAACATTGGATGTTGGCCATGCAAGAGGAGCTAAATCAATTTGAAAGAAATGAAGTTTGGGAATTAGTGCCAAGAGCCAATGATCACCAAATAATAGGTACTAAATGGGTTTTTAGAAATAAACTTGATGAAAATGGTATAATCATTAGAAACAAGGCTAGACTAGTAGCTAAAGGATACAATCAAGAAGAAGGCATAGATTATGAAGAAATATATGCACTCGTAGCTAGGTTAGAAGCCATTAGATTATTATTAGCCTTTGCATGTTGTAAAGACTTTAAATTGCACCAAATGGATGTCAAGAGTGCTTTCTTAAATGGATACACTCAAGAAGAGGTATATGTTGATCAACCTCCTGGTTTTGAAAACTATCAACTTCTAAATCATGTTTTCAAACTAAGAAAAGCATTATATAGTTTAAAACAAGCTCCAAGAGCTTGGTATGAAAGATTGAGCAAATTTCTTTTAAAAAAAAATTTGAAAGAGGAAAGGTTGATACAACATTATTCATTAAGCATAAGAAGAATGACATACTATTGGTGCAAGTATATGTAGATGATATGATTTTTGGTGCTACTAATGAATCACTTTGCAAGGAGATTGCTAGGTTAATATAGGATGAATTTGAAATGTCCATGATGGGAGAACTTACATTCTTCCTTGGGCTACAAATTAAGCAAACCAAAGAAGGTACATTCATTAGTCAATCCAAATATTACAAGGAGTTGCTTAAGAAATTCAACATGGACAAGGCAAATGAAATTGCCACACCTATGGGCACTTCATGTTATTTGGATAAGGATGAGAAAGGTAAGGATGTAGAACTTACAAAGTATAGAGATATGATTCGATCTTTACTTTACTTAACTACTAGTAGACCAAATATCATGTTTGTTGTTTGTATGTGTGCAAGATACCAAGCATGCCCAAAAGAATCACACCTTACTGTTGTAAAAAGAATAATGAAATACTTGGTTGGAACTCAAGATATTGGTTTATGGTACCCCAAAGGGGTTGAATGCACTCTTGTTGGATATTCTGATTCTGATTTTGCAGGATGTAAACTTGATAGAAAAAGTACTAGTGGTACTTGTCACTTGCTTGGTAGTTCTCTTGTATCTTGGCATAGCAAGAAATAAGTAAGTGTTGCATTATCCACAGCTGAGGCAGAATATGTTGCAGCTGGTAGTTGTTGTGCTCAAATTCTTTGGATGAGACAACAACTTCTAGACTTTGGTGTTATGTTAGACCATGTGCCTCTCAAATGTGATAACACAAGTGCCATTAATATTTCTAAGAATCCTGTGATGCATTCTAGAACCAAACATATTAAGATTAGACACCATTTCATTAGGGATCATGTTTTAAAGGGTGATTGTGTGCTTGAACATGTTAAAACCTCTAAGAAATTAACTGATATCTTTACAAAACCACTTGCAAAAGACCAATTCATACACATAAGAAGAGAGTTAGGAATATTAGACATTTTAAATTGTGTTTGAATATTGATTGATGTTGATGATTCTTTGAGTTACAATGTGTTTGTTAAGTGAAAATTGGTTGATTAATGAAATAAGCATATTCTATTCCATGAAAATTGAGCTCTCGTTGCTTTTTGATTAAGAACATGTGTTTTAAGCATTTCTGGGCTGTCATAATCGATTAGTTAGCTTCCTCCAATCGATTAGAATCGTTCTTTCCTTTCCATAATCGATTAGATCACTTTAACTAATCGATTAGAGAGTCTATGTGTTCCATATAATCGATTAGAATACATGCCAAATCGATTAGAGACGCTCTGCCTTCCAGCTAATCGATTACATACTGTCGTGACTGGGATCGCGGCGGCACGGTCGGCCCTCAAAAATGAGATAGATCAGAGCAAGGAGTCACCACCAATATTTTTATCCATAAGAAAAACATTGGAAAAAACTTTTAACAAAGCACTGGTTAAAATGTGGGATTCAAGTTCAGGAGTCGGTTACGAGTAGGGAAGGTATTAGCACCGTACATCGCCTATTAAAAACAGTACCAAGATTGAAAACACGCAGTATAAGTAGCCTCTAAAAAAAACTATTTTATTTCTCCCTTTTTTTTTCTTGCGACGAAGGGAACAGAATGGACTAACGAAAATGATCAGAGCAAGGTTAACAGGACGTCTCGTCCAAATTAGCCTCGATTTTGATGGTGAAAACACCAAGAAGGTGAAGGACGCTAACAAGACCTCTCATCTAAGTTAATCGTCCTTTCAACATGACATAAGGTCAGGAAAAGAAATGGGTTAGCAGGACATCCCGTCCAAATCAACCGTAGCCTTTTAATGGGGATATGTGTATAAAAGCAAGAAAGAATACTAACAGGACGTCCCGTCCAAATTAACCATTCTCTTATCAAGGCACTGAGTTGAGAATAAATAGGGTAAACAGGACGTCTCGTCCAAATTAACCCGATCTTTGTGAAAAAAAAACAGTCGAGGTCAAGACAAAATGGAAGAAAATCAACAAGATGTCACGTCTAAATTGATTTTATGCAACGATTGGAGTGAAATTAATTTTTTAAAAGGGAGAATGAGAAGGGAAAAGAAGTAGGCCCGACAGGAGTTAAGTCCTGCTCCTACGTATTCTCGAGTTTTTGAGAAATCAGGGTCACGTAGTTCTTAATGAGAGATGTTGTAGATGAAGCTAGAGACTTAGTGACAGGTGAAATTCATGGAAAAGGGGCATACAAGGCAAAGTTCTCCGTACGTGTATGGACTTCAGGAATAGTGTAGGCAGAAGTACTTCCGCACGACACTGGCTAAAACAACATTTACATTGATCAAAATAAACACGAGAAAAATGCTTGTTTTTTTATTATTATCAGGAGACAGGATAAAAGTGAATTTTAATAGCAGAATAAATTTAACCAAGGGAATAAATTAAACAGAAATGACAGACTTGACAAAAGAGCAAATAATGTAAAACTAACTAATAAAATGAACTAAAAGAGAGATAAAAGTAGAGAGAATTACAACCGGTGTGGGGATACTGAACAGGAGCCGGTTCTTGAGTATAAGCCAGTGTGGGAATATTGAAAAGGACCCGATCCTTGAGTATGAGCCGATGTGGGCTAGAACAACTGCAGTCGAAATGATTGAATGATTACGAGAGCTGGTGTGGAGCTTAGGGGAGAGACGGTATAGGGTTTAATGGAGAATCAGATTACAGTGGGGAACCGGTGTGGGATTGAAATAAGGAGTTTTGGTGAGGTTCTGGATGGAGTCGAGGCAATAGGGGAGAATCTTACTCCAGGGTAAAGGCCGATATCCTAGTGACTAGATTCAGAACCTCGGGGCCATTGCTTTTCTCAAGAAAGAACCAAGAGTCGGAGTAATTATCTGAAGGACTTGGAGTTTCGAACACCAGATCAATTTCTTAGGATTCAGGGGTTTAAAATTGCGGACCCTCGTGCCTCTTCAGCTGAGGCATTTATAGAGCCCCTCTGGAGCCTGAGTGTCTGGACAGCTCAAGCTTCCACTCACCCATACGCATAGTGGTGACAGCCTGGCCACTAACAGTTATAGGGGACAGTGGCTGGTGGTGGGTTTTTTTTTGTTTAATTTTTTATTCACTGTCTGCCACTCCCATGATTCAAGGATCGACTTGGGTGGTGCGATTCCAAGTCACAACATGGGCAACCAGACTCTTCAAACGGCGTCACGTGGATCCAGTGTTGGGTTTATGAAAACACTTCCCACCTCAGATAATAACGGACACCAGTCTCTAAATGGAGTCCAGATGGTGTCCTTTCCATTGGCCACATCGGTATCTCTCTGTCCCGGACCGGTGTTCCACTTGTTTTGTACATTGGATGTTGTCTCCTTCCCAAGCCAGTGTCTGACGATGTTTCACTTTATTTTGACATCAGACGGTGTTAAGGACGATTTTGAGTTCATTTAATTAATATCGGTGTTCTCAGAGACTGGCCGGACCGAAATAGGTGTTCACAGATGCCCCTCTTTACTTTTTTTTCACAAGAAAAACATGAATGAAGCTTCTTCATGTTTTTGAAGCAAAAAGGAAGTAAAGAGTGAACACCGATGTCAAAATCAAGTAATTATCGCCCAATGGACCCCTATGATATGACGATGTACGAAGAAATTTAGGCCGATGTGAATTTTTGGATGGACGGTGTTCTTCAACAATTTCAGTGGTCCTTTACACCATCTTATTTGTCATGTTGATTTTGAGTTTTCACGCCTTTCCTCTGGAATGTGGAATGTCGCAATGAATGGGCCTATTTTCATGGGCTTGGGCCGGAATACGGAACTTTCTGGAATCGACCCCCCACTCCCTATAAAAGCAGGCACAGGGCTCAATCGTTTTCACTTGCTTTTCATTCTGAAACTTTGCTGCTCTGAACGTTCGAATCTTCTGGTGTCCACATAACATTCTGGCTTGCACTAAAAGAACAACTCGCATCGTCTCAGCAGGTACCTCCATACCTTCCATCTCTTTTTTCATTCTTAGATAAGGTATGGGGGACACCGGTTCAAGTAGTGACTCTGTCAAGGTCCTGTCCGGACCTCCTTCAATCACATCCCGGCGTCAGTCGGGAAGAGTCACGAGTTGGGGTTAGCGTTGCCACCGTGAAGCTATCTCTGGGTTTCGCACCGGCCAACTGTTTCAGGACCTACTCGTTTCTCAACATTGCCATTGTGGGAAACGAGGGAATTAGACATATCGTCTGGATCCCACACATCATCCTCTTTTAACTTGGGCTCTAGTGAGCCTGACAGCAGTGCCGATCTATATTTATCTGACGATGTGGCTTTTTACAGTTGTATACCACTTTTACGCCACACCGTCCACATGGCTTCTTCTAGAAACTCTTCCACCTGTGTCCCCATCGTCACAACCAATGCCATTGAGACCAATGTTATAGCACACCAGATCGATTGGCTTACTGAGAAGGCCAAGGACCCTTACTTCTGGATTCATGAAGATCCTAGAAACATCATCTCCTGCTACGCTGAGGATGCTACCGATGTCACTATCGAGGATGTCATCGTTCACTTCGGCGAGGAGCACGAAGATGACTTCACCATTTTTTGCCTATCGACCTCAGATCGGATTTGCCACCAGCCGTTGTCTAGATATATTTTCATGTACGAGATGCTATTTTCTAGGATCGGCATCTGTTTCCCTCTCACGGAGTTCAAAATGGGAGTACTCCAGTTCTTGGATTGCTCTCCCAGCCAGCTCCACCCCAACGGCTGGGGTTTGTTGAAATCTTTGGAGGTACTGGGGGAGTACTTCCACTTCATCCCCACTGTCGCTCTCTTCTTCACCTCTGTAGGGTAATGTGCCGGGGCAACGCAGGTGGCGGCCTTGGCTTTATCAACCTCCGGTGTGACGCCAAGGTGGTGAACTTTGAGAGCTACACTCTTATGTCAAGATCGAGGTTAATGCAGGAAGACCGGTGTTCTGGGAGAATTCAGAGTTTTCCAGGAAATTCTACACCGGCTGGACTCACGAGCACTTCCTCTTGACCAGTAATGCTTACTCCGTCAGTGAGAGTGTCTTGTCAATCGAGTCCAAGAAGGTGTTAGACGCTCTAAAGGGGTACTCCGTCCTTGCCAAAATTTCCTGCAAAAACCTTCTCCGGGTGAAGTCCCACCAGGATACCTACTTAGGTAGATTTTTATCTTTTTTATATTTTTACATTTTTTTATTATTATATTTTTTATACATTGTCTTTTTCCGGTGTTAACAACAGCTTCTTCTTTTTTTCAGGCGAAATGGCTCGGATCGACATTTTAAAGAAACTCTAGGAACAAGATGTTAGCCAAGGCCTCGATACTCAAGGGGGGTGAATTGAGTATTTCAAATTTTCTCGCGGAATCCCTTTCAAGACGGTTAGTAGTACACAAATGATGCAAAGTAAAAGAGATAATTATGAAGCATATATCATACTAAGATAATTTGAGTTGAAGATACAATATTCAAGAATTGATTTTGATAAATAAGACAAGTTATTAGTTTAAGCAATTCTTGAAATACTTAGCATGCAATAATTAATTCAATAAAAGTTTAACTTAAACAATTTCTAATAAATTAATTATGCATGAATAATTTACCAAGTTATTAACAATATTATTCAACTCCCTTATACAATAATAAAATCCAATAATATTTAAGTCAATTAATTCAAGGATTTAACTTTTAGCAATTTACCAAATAAATTAAACATAAATATTTTGGCATGCAAATTAAATTCACAATGATAAAAGAGTTTAAGGGAAGAGAGAATTTGCAAACCGATATAACGAGTTCCACCACCCCGGTGTACGTCTCGCCTTCAAGCAACCCACTTGAAGGATTTCCACTATTAGAGATTAGAGATACAACTTTGAGCAACTACGACTTCCTAGTCTCCCACACTCAAGAATCCAATCCTCACAAGTACAAGAGGGCACCCCACCCAATCTGTCAATCTCACAATTACAAGGTTGAACCCTCAACCCAAACCTCTAAGGGATTTTGGTGTTTTAATGGTTACAATGATAACTCTCTCACTAGAGTAGATTTATAACTTAAAGCTCTCAAAAATAATAACTCTCAAAGAGAGGATATACAAATTTAAGCTCACTCAAAATATTTTCTCTCTAACTCTTAAATAAACTATCAAGAGGAATATGCCAATTTATGAAACAAAGAGAGAATGCAACGAGAGGGAGGAAGAGACAATCAGATGAAATGTTTCTCTGATTGTTTGGTGCGTTTGAAGCCTTCAAGTTCCTCTCTATTTATAGGCCTCCTTGGGCATGGATCCGTTGCCATCAAATGCATAATAAATTCCCAATTTCATTATGGAGTATGGCTGGACAATTTAATTTAATTCTCCAATGTAGTGTTGCATGAAACATGGAGCTTGTGTCTTGTGTAGTGCGATTTTAGGTTGTCCAGCATTCATCTTTGATTTCAAACTGAATGAATCTATTCATTCTTTAAATGAATCAATTCATTTAGTGTTATCTGTGTAATTTTAGACACTGCCAGACGTATGAATCGATTCGTGTTAGGATTGAATCGATTCATTTGATAAAAATCACATACTGGCACATCATCACGTGTGAATCGATTCAACAAGGTGAGGGAATCGATTCATGTTATAAAATTCATATCCTGGGCATTTGTAAAACGAGTGAATCGATTCATAGAAACTAAAGAATCAATTCATGCTTGAATTTTGAACTTCCTGGGCCAAGAAATACGTGTGAATCGATTCACACATAGAGGAAATCGATTCATGCTATGCAAAATTCAATTCTGGGCCTTTCTTCATGTGGGAATCGATTCATGTGGCCTTGTGCTGCTTCATGAATCGATTCATGCACCTGTTGCATGAATTCTTGCACTTTGTTTTACCCTTTTTAATATTTGATGAGTCATGGCTTCAATCCTTTAATCCTTAGGCACTTTGATGATTGTATTTTACTTGTTTTAGACCTCTATAAGTACCTTGAATCATTTCATTGGAGTTCATCAAATTTCCATCATCAAACATAACTATTTTGTTTGACAACATCCTCAATATCTCTTCATTTGTTGTGTCATTATCAAAACTACATCAACATATAAATACATTCTCCCCTTTTTTGATGATGACAACAAATGTTCATCTCGCGGGGTGTTAGTTTCATAACCGTTCAAATTCATGGCATAAACAACTCCCCCTAACACATATAATTTGATACCAATTGTTAAACATATGTCATGCATCTAACTGATACCAATTGTTGAAAGATATACCAATTTTTTTAAAAAAATCATAATGTATCATGCAAGATAATATCTCCTCCTTAATTATACAATAGATACCACAAAATAGTTCATCGAATGTTTTAGAGCATAGTGGTAAGCAAGCATAATGATTCTAGCATGATATTTCTCCTTTTATATCTCTCCCCCTTTGTAAGATACTTTATGCCACTTGGAATTATACATTTTTCTCCCCCTTTGGCATCATCAAAAACTTTCTAATAATTATAGTAATTCTCCTATTTTTGGCATAAATAGCATTTTATTCTTTTTACTAATCCTTTCACTAATCTCTCCCTCTTTGGCATCATCAAAAAGATCATCATCTTAATTATATTCTATGCCATCAACATATAAGCTCATATATTTGAATAAGAGAGATTAAGTATTTCATGAGAAGGATTTTAAATCAAAGCTCATAACATGATCAAAGATATATACCATTTTATTGCATATCACATGTTTATATCTAGAGTCAATATTCAACCACATAATTCATTCATCAAGTCAACATATAATTGATTGCTAACTCATTTTCAATCATGTAATTAATATCACTTTCAAGTATGGTAAGCGTCACATGATTCTTTCTAATTAAGTACACACAGCATTACTTGCACATTTGTGAATAAGTTAAATATAAGTAAGCAAGTAATTTCCTTAATTAGGATAGACAAATAAGCACATAATCATTTCAAATAAGCACATAGTTTTCTCCCTTTTAGTATTATCAAATGCACAAGGATATTCTTCCAAGTAAGCATATAGTAGAATAGAATTGTAAGCATAAACATATTCATAAAGAGGTGAAATCAAGGATAATCATTCATGTGTATGCTCCCCCTTACTATTGTAATTGATATCACTTATAAAAACACATACCACTTATTATCATGTGAAACCAATTACCCAATTAAATCAAGTCTAATACCACTTGTGAGTCAACACCAAAAGTTATTAACACATGTAATTGGATACCAATTGTTAAGCTAATTGATATAATTGTTAGGCTATTTGATACCAAGTGTTCATGTTAGCCTATTTAAATAAGTTTGATACCATTTGTTTATTTCTTAAGCATATAATCACCTTCTTTTAATAGAAACCACTTATTCAACCAATAGGAATCACAAATAAATACCACTTAAAAGTTAGATACCAATTGTATATAAAACTCACTAGTTAATCATTTAAGTAATATTACTTGATGCATTTCTAGGTATCAAAGCAGTAACATAGAAGGTTTTTCAACAATGTACACTTAAGTGTAAGTATCAGAGCAATGGTGGAATGATTAATACAACTTGTTGACTTACTCATGCATTTGTATTATAACATATGCCAATATATCTATCCTTTTTCATATGACCTTTTTGTCAAATATGTAAGAGAAAGCATTTTGCATAAATAATCAACACATATAGACACATCACAAAAGCATATCATGGTATCGTGTGTAAGTCATATATTTATTGCCATAACATATATGTCATACCACTTTTTATTATACTTTATACAACGCATAGTGGTAAGATAAACACTAATTTCAACATAGACAATGATAATCTATCTTAATCAACATCATTTATTTCTTATTCATTGTCTATACCATTTGTTACTAGTATCTAGGCATGATATTACTTGATAGATTTGCCAATTTAAGCTCTTGATATCAATTATGAACATTTAAGCACATTATCACAAGATTGTTGACATTCAAGCATACATCATTTTTCATAATGTTGTTAAAAAAATTCTTTTTAATCTCAATGATACATATTTTTCAAATTTCTTTTCACAGTCAAGATCATGCATCATCAAACACATAGTGTAAATATCAATCAAGATAGATGCCAATTTGCTCAAGCATGGTGTATCAAGGAAGATCATGTCATGTAATATAATACGTTGTCTCTTAATATATCATGTATTGTCACATATCATGAATTGTCATTAACATGTCATCAAAATCATGCATTGTCATTTAACGTATTTTATGATATTATTAGACATAAAATTAAGGTCTAGACACTCACTTATTATAACATACATAGAGCATACATTTTACCTTAGGGCATTATCAAAACCAACATATAATTGCATAGAAACATTTTGCCTAAGATAGACATCTTTGTAGAAACATAGGGATAAGTCATAGAATCATAACATAGTCCTAACTTAAAGCAGCCAAAAAAAAATTGTCATAATCAACTTGTCATAACTTTCTCTTGATATGAAGTTCAATGCCACTTGTTACGAAAAGATACTTAATTGTTAAGAAAATTATATGACATACTACTTTATAAATTATCAAAGCATAGATACCACTTGTACACACAATATATGTATTTATTATCAAAGCACAATGGCAAGTGTATAAGCAAGATTATGTCCCCATGATCTCTTCCTCTTACTAATTCAATTGATACCATTTTGTTAAAGAAAGGTGTTTGTCACTTAGATACCACTAGTTAAACAAAATCTCTTGTTCAATAAATGATACATCATCAAGAATTCATATTTAATCAAAAAATTCATGCATCATTTAAGAATTCATATGCTATGAAGGATTCATTATGCATACACCATCCAAGAATTTATATATCAAGAGTTCATGCATATTTTAAGACTTTGAATCTAAACATCAAGATTTAACATTTCAACATTTTGATGTTTCAATCCTTCCTAACACATGGATAGGTACATCTCAAGTTTTTCATAGAATCAAAACATGTTAAACATTTATCAAACTTATTATCAATCATTTAAATCAAAGTCATGCACATACATCATTGATCCTAAGATTTTAATGATTTTAAGGGGTTCTAAAGTTATTCATTTATCTATCTCAAAGTTTTATGGCATTCATGCTCCAAATCAAGTATTATATATCAACTCAAAGTTAGATCACAAAAATTCATTATGAACAAGTATGGAATTATTTAGACATTTCTAAAAATTCTTAATAAACTATCAAACAAGTCCATAGATATTTCAACATAGTTAAGCATACATAATATTTGATCAACTAGAGTAAGAGTTGAACGTACCTTGGAGTTTTACGAATCCTATATCCTTATCATTCTTTGTTCTTTGGAGTGAAGACTATGAATCTTGATTCTTTGGTCATTCATTAATGAGAGATTGCCGATTTAAAGTATGCCTACAATTTAAAGTTTGATGGTACCCTTTGAGAGTTGGGTCCTTCCTTGTTAGTTTAGGATTTCAAAGTTATTTTTGGAATCCATACCTTTCTTATGCTCTTTTGACAAGATTTCTTTATAAAGTAATTAGAAGATATATGACCATATATTCCACGATAAAAACATGTTGCATCCAATGAATAAGTCATGGTATGATTGTAATGGTTCCTTTTATATTCTTTCTTTTTAAAACAATTTAACAATGAGTTTCCTTTTCTTTCATGGTTTGTGCATCTTAGAATGGGTTTAGATTTTTCCTTGTAGGGTACAAGAGGTTTCTTGTAATGACATATTTTCCTTCTATCAAGTGTATGCTTTTGATCTTCAAGAGGTGCACTTACATTCTTTTGACTACTTGTAAGTTTACTAAGTACTTCTTTTAGTTCTTTATTCTCATTTTCAAGAAGTATACATTTATCAATAAGCATACAATCATTATTTCTATTACAAGTCCTAGGAGATACATTTGAAGCTACTAATTCATCATTTTGAATTCTAAGATTTTCCTTTTCAATGTGAACATTATACAATTCATTTTCAAGCTTCAAAATGGTTTGTTTTGAGCATGCATATTTCTTTGATAACAAAACAAATTTTTCATGCAATTCTTCAAAAGCTTCTAGCAATTCATCTTTATCAAATTCACTTTTATCATCACTAGATTCGTTTAGAGAACTTACCTCATCATCTTCAGAGTGCTTTGTTATAAGGCAGAGGTTGGTAAATTCCACTTTCGATTCCATGGTCTCTTCTTCCGAATCTATTTTGAATTCTTCCTATTTACTAGAGAGAGTACTAATTCTTGCATCTTGATCATCATTAGTATTTCCATAAATTGTTTCAAGAGTTTCCCATATTTCTTTAGCATTGTTACAAGTAATAACTCTAGAAACATCATTAGGTTCTAATGCTAATGTGATAAGAATTTTAGCTCTTAAATTGAATTGTACCTTTCTTTCTTCTTCTTTAGTCCATAAGTTCATGGGTTTCATACATTCTATATTATCAACAATGTATTTGGGAATGAAAGGACCAAATTGAATAGCATTCCATACCTTGAGGTCATAGGATTGGACAAAGATTTTCATCCTTTCTTTCTAAATAGCATAGTCCTTACCATTGAAGATTGGTGGTCTATTTAATGTGCCATTTTGCGAAAATGCATCATAAGAGGTAGAGGCCATCTTGATCTCCTGCAGCTGTTAAGCCTTGTGGCAAGAGTCAAGCTCTGATACCACTTGTTAGCCAAGGCCTCGATACTCAAGAGAGAGGGTGAATTGAGTATTTCAAATTTTCTCGCGGAATCCCTTTCAAGACGGTTAGTAGTACACAAATGATGCAAAGTAAAAGAGATAATTATGAAGCACATATCATACTAAGATAATTTGAGTTCAAGATACAATATTCAAAAATTGATTTTGATAAATAAGACAAGTTATTAGTTTAAGCAATTCTTGAAATACTTAGCATGCAATAATTAATTCAATAAAAGTTTAACGTAAACAATTTCTAATAAATTAATTATGCATGAATAATTTACCAAGTTATTAACAATATTATTCAACTCCCTTATACAATAATTAAATCCAATAATATTTAAGTCAATTAATTCAAGGATTTAACTTTTAGCAATTTACCAAATAAATTAAACATAAATATTTTGGCATGCAAATTAAATTCACAATGATAAAAGAGTTTAAGGGAAGAGAGAATTTGCAAACCGATATAACGAGTTCCACCACCCCGGTGTACGTCTCGCCTTCAAGTAACCCACTTGAAGGATTTCCACTATTAGAGATTAGAGATACAACTTTGAGCAACTGCGACTTTCTAGTGTCCCACACTCAAGAATCCAATCCTCACAAGTACAAGAGGGCACCCTACCCAATCTCTCAATCTCACAATTACAAGGTTGAACCCTCAACCCAAACCTCTAAGGGATTTTGGTGTTTTAATGGTTACAATGATAACTCTCTCACTAGAGTAGATTTACAACTTGAAGTTCTCAAAAATAATAACTCTCAAAGAGAGGATATACAAATTTAAGCTCACTCAAAATATTTTCTCTCTAACTCTTAAATAAACTATCAAGAGGAATATGCCAATTTATGAAACAAAGAGAGAATGCAACGAGAGGGAGGAAGAGACAATCAGAGGAAATGCTTTTCTGATGGTTTGCTGCGTTTGAAGCCTTCAAGTTCCTCTCTATTTATAGGCGTCCTTGGGCATGGATCCGTTGCCATTAAATGCATAATAAATTCCCAATTGCATTGTGGAGTATGGCTGGACAATTTAATTTAATTCTCCAATGTAGTGTTGCATGAAACATGGAGCTTGTGTCTTACGCAGTGCGATTCCAGGTTGTCCAACGTTCATCTTTGATTTCAAACTGAATGAATCTATTCATTCTTTAAATGAATCAATTCATTTAGTGTTATTTGTGCAATTTTAGACACTACCAGGCGTATGAATCGATTCGTGTTAGGATTGAATCGATTCATTTGATAAAAATCACATACTGGGCACATCATCACGCGTGAATCGATTCAACAAGGTGAGGGAATTGATTCATGTTATAAAATTCATATCCTGGGCATTTGCAAAATGAGTGAATCGATTCATGGAAACTAAAGAATCGATTCATGCTTGAATTTTGAACTTCCTGGGCCAAGAAATACGTGTGAATCAATTCACACATAGAGGGAATCGATTCATGCTATGCAAAATTCAATTCTGGGTCTTTCTTCACATGGGAATCGATTCATGTGGCCTTGTGCTGCTTCATGAATCAATTCATGCACCTGTTGCATGAATTCTTGCACTTTGTTTTACCTTTTTTAATATTTGATGAGTCATGGCTTCAATCCTTTGATCCTTAGGCACTTTGATGATTGTATTTTACTTGTTTTAGACCTCTATAAGTACCTTGAATCATTTCGTTGGAGTTCATCAAATTTCCATCATCAAACATAATTATTTTGTTTGACAACATCCTCAATATCTCTTCATTTATTGTGTCATTATCAAAACCTATATCAACATATAAATACACAAGCCGAAGCCAGAAATGCTGCTACTGTCGATGTGGATAAAAAGGTGACTCCGAGGCGCACAACAGCCAAAGTGGTTAGCATCCCAGATGACAAGGTTAGGAATCTGGCCTTGGGTCCAGCTGAAGGGGCTCCAAATAAAAAGCACGACCACACCGGTCAAAGTTTTAAGGCAAAAACGCATAAGGCCCAAAGAGCTGAGGCCGGGGTAGAGGTCCAGCATGAAGAGGAGGTGGCTGCTGATGATAATGCCCTGGACCGTGTGTTTAAATGTGTAAACAGGTTCAAGAATTTGATAATGACACTCTTGAAGAAATCCTTGCAAAAACAAAGACATGGAATCAGACCCGGAAATACAGCGAACATAATTGATTAGGAAGACCAGGCTAATCGATTAGGGTCATTCTGTTTTGGAAGCAATTGCATCAGGACACAAGCTAATCGATTACAGCAATTGAGATAATCGATTAAAGAGCTACTAGAGTTAAGCTAATCGACTACAAACATTACATAATCGATTACCAATATCAAAAATGGCATTAAAGGCATCAGGTATAATGGCTAATCGATTGAGGGAATTTATCCAATCGATTAGAAGGCTACTGGATTTAAGCTAATCGATTACTATACAAAATAATCAATTACAAAGCTGCGAAGCCAAATTAAATGCATCAGGTATAGTTGCTAATCGATTGCAGGCCAATATGTAATTGATTAGATGCCCTCTGTCTTGAAGATAATTGATTATAGCTCGAGGATGTAATCGATTACGATAGTGGGAAAACACTTTTAAGTGGGAAACCAACACATATCTCCACCATTTTTCAGAACCCCACTATGTGCAACGGCTAGGAAGAAGAAAGGCACTCCTCAAGCTTTCAAATGACTCTATAAATTGAAGAGGAACTCAAGCACAAAAGACACACCAAGAAGCTACAATTCCTTTGCTCACTCTTGTGCTTTGTAAGCTCTATTCTTGTATATCTTGAGATTTCATTTGTATATCCTCTCTTCTTGAGAGATTAGAAATTGTGTGAGCTATCATTTGCTTATCCACTCTATTAAGAGAGTCATTTCCTTGTAAACACTTCAACAAACACAAAAGATTTTCACTCTAGGTTGAGTGGTCACAAAGGTTGGGGTTCAACCTTTGGGTATTGAGAGTTTGAGAGATTGGGTGGGTTGCCCTTGTGCTAGTGAGGATTGAGTTCTTGAGTGTGGGACACTAGGAAGCTGCAATTGCTCACAGCTTGTATCTCTAAACTTCAATAGTGGAAATCCTCTAAGTGGGTTGCTTAGAGACGAGATGTACACCGGTGTTGGTGGAACTCGTTATATCGGTTTGCAAGCTCCTCTTCCTTACTCTTTTACTTTCAATTGGTTAATTGGTGTTGATTGATTGTGAATTGCATACTTAAGCTTATCAAATTTATTATATTTCAAATACTGCCCACCAAGTGTTTGTTAAATTGCTTCAGCAATATTTATCCTTGTGGTGCATTCCATACTATCTTTAACTTGATTTCACTTGCATATTCTTATAAACTTGGATATAAAAATCAAGTTCAAAGGCATTCCAATTAAAAGTTTTAAAACTCAATTCACCCCCCCTCTTGAGTATTGAGGCCACTTGAACAACAAGTGGTATCAGAGCTTGACTCTTATTAAATAAAGCTTAACAGCTTCAAGAGACTAGATGGCCTCAAGTTCTCATAACATTTTTCCCGAGGGTGGTGCTATAAATAGACCTCCCGCTTTCAATGGGGAAGGCTATGCATTTTGGAAAGAAAGAATGAAAATCTTCATTCAATCCATTGATTTGGGAATTTGGAATGCCATTGAAAATGGTCCTTATATACCAATGCATACTGTTGATAGTAAGAATGTGGAAAAGCCTATAGATGAATGGACCAGTGATGAAGAAAAGAAAGTACAATATGGCTATAAGGCAAAGAATCTAATCACTATGGCATTAGGTCAAGATGAATTCTTTAGAATAATGACTTGTCAAACCGCTAAGGAAATGTGGGATACTCTACAAGTAACTCACGAAGGTATTAACGATGTGAAGGACTCCAAGATTAGTACCTTGACAAGTCAATATGAAAGCTTTAGAATAAACTCAGGAGAAACCATTGTAGATATGCATAAAAAATTTACTCTTATTATTAATCATCTCATTACTCTTGGCAAAGTTTACACTAACAAAGAACTTGTGCATAAAGTTTTAAAAAGTCTTAGCAGGGAATGGCAACCACTTGTCACAGCCATAAAACAATCTCCAAGCATCAATGAGATGTCTCTTGTAACACTCTTTGGAAAATTACAAGAGCAAGAGCAAGAACTAAAAGCATTGAAGCTAGCGGAGGAAGAAGAAAAATCATCCAAAAAGAAAGGCTTAGCACTCAAAGCCACCTCTATACATGAAGAAGAATCATGCAGTGACATGGATGAAGAAGAGGAATTTGGGCTGTTTGTAAAACGATTCGGAAGATTCATGAAGAATAAAAGATTCTAAAAGAACTTCAAGCCCCAAGGTAAGAAGCCAACTTCAAATGAAATTTCTTCTTCACCTAGTTGTTTCGAATGTGGCAAGGAAGGGCACTTCAAGGCCGATTGCCCAAATCTTAAAAAGAAGGGCAAGGATAAACGAGGAAGAAGAAGAGCTTACATTGCTTGGGATGAGAACGATGTAAGTAGCTCCGACGATTCGGAAAATGAGGAAGCAAATCTTTGCTTAATGGCCAATCACCAAGAAGAAGATAATGAGGTAAACCTTCTTGACTTAGATAAGAATGAACTACTAGATGCTTTTGAGGAGTTATATGATAAATTTATAAAAGTGTCTAATAGGCTTAAGTCATCTAGGAAAACTAGTGACACCCTTGAAATGCATCTTATGGAGGTATGTAAAGAAAATGAAAGCTTAAAAGAAGAATTAGAGAATGTTCAAGCATGTTCTAAGGATAAACCATGTGACTTTGCAAAAAGATGCGTGATGTTAGAAACAAAGGTTGTAGATCTAAATAAGACATTAGAAAAGTTCACTAATGGATGAGACAATTTGAATATCTTGCTTGGACAACAAAGATGCATGTTTAATAAAACTGGGCTAGGATATATTCAAGAAAATAGCAATCACAAAAGGGAAAAACACTATAAAAATTTCTTTGTACCACCAAGCAAATCATCTTCACCTTTTATGAAATGTCATCATTGCGGTTTTAAAGGTCATAACTCTTCAAATTGCAATGTTAGAAAATTAGGGCCAAAGGTTATGAAAAAGGTGTGGGTTCCCAAAGGAACATTACCACAAGCTAACCTAAAAGGACCCAACATAAAATGGGTACCTAGTTCTCTAAACTAATCTTGTTTTGTAGGTATGCTTCAAGGCAAGCAACACCCATTGGTACTTGGATAGTAGGTGTTCAAAGCATATGACGGGAGACATAAGCAAGTTTACATCATTCACTCCCAAGAGAAAAGGAAGTGTCACCTACGGAGACAACACCAAAGGAAGAATCCTAGGCATCGGAAATATTGGTAAGAATTCTTCCACATCAATAAGTGACGTGTTGTATGTTGAAGGCCTCAAACATAATCTACTTAGCATAAGTCAATTATGTGACAAAGGATATAGAGTTTTATTTGAATCCAATTGTTGTATAATTGAGAATAAGCTAAACAAAGAGGTCAAATTTGTTAGAAAAAGGATTGATAACATTTACATGATTGATGTGGATAGTTTGTCTACAAATGATGAAAAATGCTTCATTTCAAAAGAGGATGAAACTTGGCTATGGCATAGGAGAATAGCTCATATACATGTAGGCCATTTGAACAAACTTGTTTCCAAAGAATTAGTAATTGGATTACCAAAGCTTAAATTTGAAAATAGATTTTGTGATGCATGTCAAAAGGGAAAATAAGTAAAGGCATCTTTTCAATCCAAAAATATTGTTTCCACACAAAGGCCTTTACAACTTTTGCACATGGACTTATTTGGACCATCCAAAATCAAAAGCTTTGGAGGTAATTACTATCGTCTAGTTATTGTAGATGACTATTCTAGATATACATGGACATTGTTTCTTGCTCATAAAAATGAAGCATATCATGCATTCAAAAAACTTGCAAAGATTATCCAAAATGAGCAAAATTCTAAAATTACATCCATTAGAACCGATCATGGGAGAGAATTTGAAAATCAATCTTTTGAAAAGTTTTGCGAAAAACATGGTATTAATCACAATTTTTCAGCTCCTAGAACTCCATAACAAAATGGAGTAGTTGAAAGGAAAAATAGATCCTTGGTGGAGCTTGCAAGAACCATGTTAAATGAAAACCATATTGCAAAACACTTTTGGGCCGATGCGGTAAACACCGCTTGTTATGTAATGAATAGATGTTTAATAAGGCCTATTCTAAAGAAAACCCCCTATGAACTTTACAAGGGTAGAAAACCCAACATTTCACACTTTCATATTTTTGGATGTAAATGTTTTGTGCTCAATAATGGAAAGGATAATCTAGGAAAGTTTGATGCCAAATCTGATGAGGCAATCTTCCTAGGGTACTCTCAATTTAGTAAATCTTATCGAATCTTCAACAAACAAACAAACACCATTGAAGAGTCTATTCATGTTAAATTTGATGAAAATAGCCATAACCCTCCGAGAAAGAAAGATGTTGATGATCTTATAGGTACTCTTCAAGAATTGACCTTAGATGACAAGGAAGGAGAAATCAAAGACACAAATGAAGCCAAACATGAGGAACCACAACAATGGATCACTTTGAAGGATCATCCTCTAGACAAAGTCATAGGTGAAATGACTCAAGGTGTAAGTACTAGAAATGCTATTAGAAATACTTGTAATCACCTAGCATTTGTATCACAAATAGAACCCAAGAACATAAATGAGGCTATTATTGATGAACATTGGATGTTGGCCATGCAAGAAGAGCTAAATCAATTTGAAAGAAATGAAGTTTGGGAGCTCGTGCCAAGACCCAATGATCACCAAATAATAGGAACCAAATGGGTTTTTAAGAATAAACTGGATGAAAATGGTATAATTACTAGAAACAAAGCTAGGCTAGTAGCTAAAGGCTATAATCAAGAAGAAGGCATTGATTATGAAGAGACGTATGCACCCGTAGCTAGATTAGAAGCAATTAGACTACTATTAGCCTTCGCATGCTGTAGGGACTTCAAATTGTACCAAATGGATGTTAAAAGTGCTTTCTTGAATGGATACATTCAAGAGAAAGTATATGTTGATCAACCTCCAGGTTTTGAAAACTATCAATTTCCAAATCATGTTTTCAAATTAAAGAAAGCTTTGTATGGTTTGAAACAAGCTCCAAGAGCTTGGTACGAAAGGTTGAGCAAATTTCTTTTAGAAAATCATTTTGAAAGAGGGAAGGTTGATACAACTTTATTCATAAAGCACAAAAAGAATAATATACTATTGGTACAAGTTTATGTTGATGATATAATATTTGGTGCCACTAATGATTCAATGTGCAAGGAGTTTGCTAAGCTAATGCAGGAAGAATTTGAAATGTCCATGATGGGGGAACTCACTTTCTTCCTCGGACTACAAATCAAGCAAACCAATGAAGGCACATTCATAAATCAATCCAAGTACTGCAAAGAACTACTCAGAAAATTCAATATGGATAAAGCAAATGATATAGCCATACCCATGGGCACTTCATGCTATTTGGACAAGGATGAGAAAGGTAAGGATGTTGAACTCACAAAATACAGAGGTATGATAGGATCCTTACTTTACTTAACTGCTAGTAGACCGGATATCATGTTTGCTGTGTGTATGTATGCTAGATACCAGGCTTGTCCTAAGGAATCATATCTCACTGCAGTAAAAAGGATAATGAAATATTTAGTTGGGACTCAAAATGTTGGTTTATGGTACCCCAAAGGGGCTGAATGTATTTTAGTTGGTTACTCTGATTCAGACTTTGCAGGATGTAAACTTGACAGAAAAAGCACTAGCGGAACATATCACTTGCTTGGTAGTTCTTTTGTTTCTTGGCATAGCAAGAAACAAGTAAGTGTTGCGCTATCAACAGCTGAGGCAGAATATGTTGCAGCTGGTAGTTGTTGTGCTCAAATCCTTTGGATGAGACAACAACTTCTAGACTTTAGAGTTGTATTGAACCATGTGCTTCTTAAGTGTGATAATACTAGTGCTATCAATATCTCAAAAAATCCTGTAATGCATTCTAGGACTAAACATATTGAGATTAGGCATCATTTTATTAGAGACCATGTATTAAAAAGAGACTGTGTAATTGAGCATGTTAAAACTTCTAGGCAACTAGCAGATATTTTCACCAAACCTTTAGCTAGGGAGTAATTCATCCACATTAGAAGAGAATTAGGAATTCTTGACATGACCAATTGTGTTTGAATGATGAAGTATTTTGATAAAAGCACTATTGTATAGCATATTTGTATGAATTTTGTATTATCTGTGGCATGATTCTTTAAGACTGCAAACTTCCTTTGAGAAAAATGCATAAAAGTGAATTTTTGACCCATATAATCGATTACTCAGCTCCTCATAATCGATTAACACGTTTTTGTTTTGTTGATAATCGATTACCCTTTGATATCTAATCGATTACAATGCTTCTGTTTTAATCTAATCGATTACTTTCTAATCCATAATCGATTACACAGCCTTTGTTTCAGGTATAAAACGTTTCATCTTCTCACTAATCGATTACCATACTGTTTCAATCGATTAGGACGATTTTGTTTCTTCACTAATCAATTATTCTATTTCAATAATCGATTACACACTGCTCGAAACCCTTCAAATTCCCCAGAAACAGTGAGCTAATCGATTACCCATGTCTCGTAATCGATTAGCATCGGTACTGCAGAGTCAAAACGCATGTTTCCAAGGTCTGCTCGAATTCCCCACTCTCTTAACTCACCTCACTCCTTCCTAAACCTAATTTCTATCTATAAATACCCCTCTCTTCACCCTCTCAACTCACACTACCTCCTTCCTCTTTCTCATTCTCAAAAGTTCCCAAGAACTCTTCTCCTCTCCTCATCTTTTTCTACATTCCTTGTCAATGGCTTCCTCCCACACAGTTAAACGAGCAAGGTCCTCCATGGCTCAGGCCAACAACCCCCTTGACTTCTCAAGGTTCTTTTCCTCCCCTAGAGACCTCCAACACTTTGTTAAAAATTTTTCTGAGAAAGAAATCATGACTCCCTACTTCACCATTGCGGAAACCTTTGATAACTATAGCCTCACCTTCACCCAATGCCTCCACCACTACAACCTTTTTCCCTTCCTCACCCTCAAGGAAGAAGAATATTATCCTGAACTCATCAGGGTGTTCTACTGCAATCTCAAACTGGTGAATGGGATGGTCGAATCCAAAGTGAAAAACATGACCATCAAGCTCACCAACGCCCAATTTGCAGAAATCTCTATGCTGCCGCTCAACAATGCAGATTTTGATGGAGGAGAACCAGAAGATGAATGGGGCTTCAATGCTCTAACTGCTCGTCGATCATTGTGGAAGGCTGCTCGCCCTAGGAGCAACCACAAATTGGTAGGACATTTGACCATGAACAACCGTCTCCTACACTTTTTCTTGGTCAAAATGATAGTTCCTCGTGGTGGGAACTATGCCTTGGTGGAAGAGGATAATGTCCTCTTGATGTGGGCGATGTTGAACCACAAGGAAATTAACTGGGTTCAATTGGTCAAGTTTCACATGCGCCACGCAAAAGACCAACAAAAACTTCCATATGGTATTCTCCTTACCAAAATTTTCAAATATTGTGGAGTAGACTTGGCTGGAGAATTATCAGAAAAAGTGCCTCCAAGAGCTTACATTGGCACCCATCACCTCACTAAGATGGGTCTTGTTTTTCTACACGGAGCATGGTACTCACGAATGGAAGGCATTCATGCCAACATTCCCTTTGAAGTTCCTACTGATGATGAGCCCGTTCCTCCTCCTCCTCCTACACCTCAAGCCTCTTCATCCGCTCCTGCTGACCCCTTTGCATCACTCTATGCTCATCTTGACCACCGCTTCGATCGCCTCGAAAACTCCCTTCAAGAGTTCTCAATGACCAAGCAGCAACATTTTGAAATGATGCAACAGCGTTATGAAGAGCTGTCCCATCAAATTTTTGAACTTCGTTTCTTTAATCCGGATAATTAGATCCATTTTTCATGTTTTGGTTTAAGTTGTTTCATTTTTCTTATGCAATTTCCTTCATGTAATTTCCTTCCATTTTCATTGAATAAAAATAAAATAAAAATAAAATTTTGTCTTCCCTTATATGCCATATTTGCCTTATTATTATTTTTGATGATTCCAAAGGGGGAGAAGAATTCATTGTTCATATCTTGTTAAATCTGAAATAGATTGCCAAATAATTAATATTTTGTAAAGAGATTAATAAATTCCAAAAGATAGGGGGAGACTTAGGAGTTTTTTTAGTTGCTTCAAAGCTGTAAGGGATAACCTTTTAAAGAGATAAAGCTGTAGAGGATAACTGCTAAGAGATAAGAGATAATGATATTGTTATGAGATAAAATGCTGAATGTGATTAAGAGATAATGCAGCAGATATGTTTCTGCAAGAGATAAAATTAGAGATAAGTCTTTTTGTTTAAAACTAACAACCCTCAAGAGATGAACATACTTGTCATCATCAAAAAGGGGGAGAATATGTTTGAATGTGTAAACAGGTTCAAGAATTTTGATAATGACACTCTTGAAGAAATCCTTGCAAAAACAAAGACATGGAATCAGACCCGGAAATACAGCGAAGATAATCGATTAGGAAGACCAGGCTAATCGATTAGGGTCATTCTGTTTTGGAAGCAATTGCATCAGGACACAAGCTAATCGATTACAGCAATTAAGATAATCGATTAAAGAGCTACTAGAGTTAAGCTAATCGACTATAAACATTACACAATCAATTACCAATATCAAAAATGGCATTAAAGGCATCAGGTATAATGGCTAATCGATTGAGGGAATTTATCCAATCGATTAGAAGGCTACTGGATTTAAGCTAATCGATTACTATACAAAATAATCGATTACAAAGCTGCGAAGCCAAATTAAATGCATCAGGTATAGTTGCTAATCGATTGCAGGCCAATATGTAATTGATTAGATGCCCTCTGTCTTGAAGATAATCGATTACAGCTCGAGGGTGTAATCGATTACGATAGTGGGAAAACACTTTTAAGTGGGAAACCAGCACATATCTCCACCATTTTTCAGAACCCCACTATGTGCAACGGCTAGGAAGAAGAAAGGCACTCCTCAAGCTTTCAAATGGCTATATAAATTGAAGAGGAACTCAAGCACAAAAGACACACCAAGAAGCTACAATTCCTTTGCTCACTCTTGTGCTTTGTAAGCTCTATTCTTGTATATCTTGAGATTTCATTTGTATATCCTCTCTTCTTGAGAGATTAGAAATTGTGTGAGCTATCATTTGCTTATCCACTCTATTAAGAGAGTCATTTCCTTGTAAACACTTCAACAAACACAAAAAGATTTTCACTCTAGGTTGAGTGGTCACAAAGGTTGGGGTTCAACCTTTGGGTATTGAGAGTTTAAGAGATTGGGTGGGTTGCCCTTGTGCTAGTGAGGATTGAGTTCTTGAGTGTGGGACACTAGGAAGCTGCAATTGCTCACAGCTTGTATCTCTAAACTTCAATAGTGGAAATCCTCTAAGTGGGTTGGTTAGAGGTGAGACGTACACCGGTGTTGGTGGAACTCGTTATATCGGTTTGCAAGCTCCTCTTCCTTACTCTTTTACTTTCAATTGGTTAATTGGTGTTGATTGATTGTGAATTGCATACTTAAGCTTGTCAAATTTGTTATATTTCAAATACTGCCCACCAAGTGTTTGTTAAATTACTTCAGCAATATTTATCCTTGTGGTGCATTCCATACTATCTTTAACTTGATTTCACTTACATATTCTTATAAACTTGGATATAAAAATCAAGTTCAAAGGCATTCCAATCAAAAGTTTTAAAACTCAATTCACCCCCCTCTTGAGTATTGAGGCCACTTGAACAACAGACCGGACTCAGCCAGCCGATGAGAACACCCCCTACTGTAACTCCAGCATTTCGGAGTTTTTGCAATGCATCGGGGAGACACCGCCACGCGTCCAAATCCCTTTCAATCTAAAAGACGATCTTCCTACTCCCGAGACGAGGTGTACTATCAAGGGAGCCATCTTCAACTTGATCGAGGTGGCCGGGGTCCTTCAATCTTTGGGTAAATCCTATTACTCTAGTCTCGAGGCTAAACAATGCCTAGACCGGATGAAAGAGGTAGAAGCCCTAAGAGTGGAGGCTTAGACTGCTTTGGCTAAGAGCCAGGAAGATTTGGCTAAAATCACTACGGCATATACAACTCAGTTGCTGAGAGGGCGAATAAGGCTGAGGCTAAGCACAAGGCTTCGGAGGATGCCCTCAAAGCTCTTCAGGCTAAGATACACGAAGCCTTGGCTGGACGGACCGAGGTGGAGAAGAAGAATGAGGAGCTGGCAGCCGAGGTTGCCACTGTGAAGGAGGCCCAAGTCCAAGAACGGCAAGAAAGGGAGGAGGAGATGGCTGAATTCTTAGAATTAGCCGATGTCACCTTTAGCTCTGTCGTTCGTCAAGTTATACACCAAAATTCCGCTGTGCAACTCAATTTGAACGGTATAGGTGTCTACTATGAGTTTCATGGTGGGCACCTGTATGCTATAGACCGGGGTCAGGTAATGGAACCTGAGGATGTTCCTTATGAACCTCTGCCTCTTCCCGAAGGCCAAAGTATGAAGTTGACGACGATGTTAGAAGATTCTGAGAGGACAGCTACTTTTGAACAAGGCTCTCCCACCGTCGGTGTATAAATTAGTTTTTTTTTTGTGCCTTGTTCCGGGATAGGCTCCGGAGTTTATGTTTTGTAAGGTCGTAGTTCCCCCTTTTAATGGAATAACTTTTTATACTCCTTTGTTTCTTCCCAACTTCTTAACTCCTTAATTTTTGCAAGTTATTGGACCTTTAACCAATGTATAACTGATGAAAGCTTGAAACAACACTGTCCACACAACATCGTCTAATCAATTGAACTTTTGGACGCTGTAACAACAATAATATCATTTTTGGCTTTCTCACATCGTCCATCGAAACCAAGGGAATCGAACTCTTAGACGAAGTAAGGATAATAACACCGTTTTCATCTTTTCACATCATCCATTGAAACCATTTACCCAAAGGAATCGAACTCTTGGACGAAGTAAGAATAATAACATCGTTTTCACCTTTTCACATCGTCCACCGAAACCATTTAACCAACCAAGAGAATCAAACTCTTGGATGAAGTAAAGATAATAACACCATTTTCATCTTTTCACATCATCCATCAAAATCATTTACCAAGTTAAACTGAACCCCTTTTTAGCTTCATCCGGTGTGGAACTAACTGACAACACCGATCTTTATCCTAGCCTAGCCTTGGATTTGGACTTCTGCTTTGCTATAATATTGGTATGGCCTCGTCGGTTTGGAATGAAACGCTCTGAACCGATGTCAACACCGGATCCTTGAAAGCTTCTTTTTTTGGAAAAAGAATTGTGGTAATGTCCTAGTTTCAGCAGGAAACGGTTAATCGAGTATCGTCCTTTTGGCTAATAGGAAAGTAATGGTCGAGGTTGTTGCCTCTTAGTTAACAGAAGAGTAAAGATTGAGGGTGTTGCCTCTTGGTTGATAGAAAAGTTTGAGGGTGTTGCCTCTCGGTTGATAAAAAAGTAAAGGGTTAAGGGTGTTGCCTCTCGGTTGACAAAAAAGTAAAAGGGTTGAGGGTGTTACCTCTCGGTTGACAGAAAAGTAAAGGGTTGATGGTGTTGCCTCTCGGTTGACAGGAAAGTAAAGTTTGAAGGTGTTGTCTCTCGGTTGACAGAAAAGTAAAGGTTGAGGGCATTGCCTCTCGGTTGACAGGAAAGTAAAGGTTGAAGGTGTTGCCTCTCGGTTGACAGAAAAGTAAAGGTTGAGGGTGTTGCCTCTCGGTTGACAGGAAAGTAAAGGTTGAGGGTGTTGCCTCTCGGTTAACAGGAAAGTAAAGGTTGAGGGTGTTGCCTCTCGGTAGAAAAGAAAGTAAAGGGTTGAGGGTGTTGCCTCTCGGTTCATAGAAAATTAAAGGTTGAGGGTGTTGCCTCTCGGTTGACAGGAAAGTAAAAGGTTGAGGGTGTTTTCTCTTAATGTGTGTTCCCCTTGGGATGAGTAAAGAGCTTTGGTGGACACCTGCTTCTGGATCATGGATCCTGGCCACGCCTTAAGAGGAAAGTCAGTAGTACAAAACAAATTGAGAATTTCAGGTAAAACTCCTTGGGGGTTGGCTTTAAAACAATTCATGGACGAAACAGAAATAACTTCTGACTTTGGTGAGCATGTCTAGCGGGGTTGGATACAATTGTCTGAAGCAAGGTTTAGCGCTGGGATGCATTTCGTTCCCCACAACTTTATGTTCCGTCATTTTCATTTTCATAAATTTCTTAGAAAAAACTTGTTTATTTATAAGACTTAGTCATGAACACGTGCAGAAAGAAGGGTAGATTTTATTTATGAATATCAGGCCTGTGCAGTGGTAATGAAAGTAATGTATAATAAACAGATGTAACAAGGCATAAAGAATTAAAGATGAGTGGAAAAGGGAAGGCTCATGAATCCTCTAACGATGTCCTGAGAGCAACGAGAACCCTAATCCTCTCTCACGACTTCATGTTCATCTTCTGATTTTTGCTTCTGAGGATGTAATTTGATAATGACTCATATGCCCTGGTTGGGTTTTGACTTTTAGGTTTTGATTTTGTCCGAGCCGCCCGTTTAGGTTTTTGACTCACCAAGTAGCTCTAACTTTTGACTAGGCCGCCTTTTTCCGGTTTTCAGCCTAGCGAGTTTTTTTTATGCAAAGTATTTCTTCAACGCATCTGTGTTTATAGGCATAGGCAGATCCTCTCCATCCGTATTGGTGAGAGTCAAAGCTCCTCTGGAGTAAGCCCTTTTCACAACATAGGGACCCTTATAGATAGGCATCCACTTGCCGCGCTCATCTTTGTGGATTGGTAAAATCTTTTTGAGGACCAATTCTCCTTCTTTGAAATGTCATGGTTGTACTTTCTTCTGGTACGCCCGCTTCACGAGTTTTTGATACAACTATCCATGGCAGAGAGCGGTTAGCCTTTTCCCATCTATTAGGTTCAATTGGTCATACTTGGCTTGGATCCACTCAGCTTCCTCTAGCCTGGTTTCCATGATTACCCTAAGGGAGGGGATCTCTACTTCAAAAGGCAGCACTGCTTCGATTCTGTAGACCAAGGAGAATGGTGTTGCCCCAGTCGAAGTTCGTACCGATGTCCGGTATCTATGCAAAGCGAAGGGAAGCATTTCATTCCAATCTTTGTAAGTTACCACAATCTTTTGCACTATCTTTTTGATGTTTTTGTTAGCCGCCTCAACTGCTCCATTCATTTTTGGCCGATAAGGAGAGGAATTGTGGTGAGAGATTCTGAAGCTTTCGCAGAGTTCTTTCATCATCTTGTTGTTTAAATTCATACCATTGTCAGTAATAATTTGGCTTGGTAGGCCGTACCGGCATATCAGTTCACGCTTGACAAATTCGACCACAACATTCTTTGTTACATTGGCGTATGAAGCTGCCTCTACCCACTTGGTGAAATAATCGATGGCGACTAAAATGAAACAATGACCATTCAAGGCTTTTGGCTCAATGGGTAAAATAACGCCCATACCCCACATTGAAAAGGACCACAGTACTGATAAGATGTTTAAGGACGAAGGAGGTGCATGAATGTGATCGGCATACACTTGACATTTATAACACCTCCGGGCATAAGCAAAGCAATCTGTTTCCATGGTCATCCAATAATACCCAGCCCTCAAAATCTTCCTTGACATGGCATGTCCGTTTGTGTGGGTTCCAAAAGATCCTTCATGGACGTCTCTCATGATTTGATTTGCCTCGACGATGTCAACACAACGGAGGAGGACGGAATCATAATTTCTTTTGTACAGTACGTTGCCACTTAAAATATAACCCATAGCAAGCCTTCTCAAGCTTTGTTTGTCATTATTGGTGATGCCTTCAGGGTATTCTTGGTATTGGAGATACCTTTTAATGTCATGATACTAAGGCTTGCCATCTGGTTCCTTTTCTATGACCTGGCAATATGCAGGTTCTTATCGGTTTTTCACCTCGATGAGGGCACCTAGTATTCACTGCTGGCTTTGAACATCACAACTAAGGTGGCCAAGGCGTCTGCCATTTGGTTATCATCCCGCGGAATATAATGGAAGGTAACTTCATCAAACTCTTTGATCATCTCTTTAATGTAAGCGTGATTGCTGTCTCTAGATTCCCATTTATCTTTTAATTGATGGATGACCAAAGTAGAGTCTCCATAAACTCCCAGGGTCTTTATCCCTGTGTCCAGAGCCGCTTTTATTCCTAAAGAACAAGCCTCATACTCGGCAATATTGTTGGTACAATCAAAACACAGTCAAGCACAAATGGGGATGAATTCCTTGTTAGGTGAAATTAGGATGACCCCAATTCCATGTCCTAGTGCATTAGAAGCTTCATCAAATCCCATGATCCACCTATTTCTTTGACCATCATCTTCTTTAAAAAGAGCTAAAATATCTTCATCCAGAAAGTCATGTTGCATAGGTTGGTAACTACTTACGGGCTGATGTGCCAAGTGATCGGCTAGCGTACTTCCTTTTATGGCCTTTTGGGTGACATATGTTATATCATATTCTGTTAGAAGTACTTGCCAACGAGTGATTCTTCCGGTCAAAGCTGGCTTTTCAAATATGTACTTAATGGGATCCATCTTAGACACCAGCCATGTAGTGCGACTGATAAGTCTTGAAAAGACTTAATTATTTCACCTTTTATTTAACATAATTCATTAATTATTGTTTAGTTTGGCGTCATTATTTAATAATTAGTTAACAATTCATATTTTATTTATTTATTTTAAAAGTGCTTTATTTATGTAAGAAAATGATTAAAAACATTGAATAGTTAAGAGTTTATGATTATTTATAATTTCACTGAGCAGCCAGCGTACAAATGCTAGGCAATTATGTGTTTATTGGTGCAGGAACAGGTTACATTCAAGCTGAGAAGGAAAATCCGAGTGAAATTCCAAAAAGCGGAGTGAGATTTCATAAATCCGAGTGAAACTCCAAAAGTCCGACTGGGAAATGCTTCAAGACACCGACTGGAAAAGGGAATAGAATACCGTATGAAGAACCCGAGCGAGACTTTAAAAGCACCGATTGAAAAATACGTCAACTTCAGAATGCTGATTTAATAATCCATAACGCTTAAGTGAGCAAACTCACGCTCAAGCGTGACTCTAAAATATCACTCTCGCCAAAGCTTCTCCATCACGCTTAAGCAAAGAAGCGATACTGATACTGCAGTGCATATTTTGAGCTCGCTCAAGCGAGAGTCTTTCGCGCTCAAGTGAGAGTCCTTCACGCTCAAGCGTGAAGGCAAGTTATTTAAACACCGACTGTTCCCTCCAAAGAGACACTCGGCACCAGTGCTGTTCCTACTGCCTTCTCTCTTACTTTTGTACCTTTGTAATTTATGTGTTGAGCTGTTATTAGTTAATGCTGAACTGTAATTAGCTAATGCTGAACTATAATTTGTTAAGAGCTGAGCTGTAATTAGTTAGTTATTCCGTAATTATGTAATTAGTTAGTTAGTTTAATTATTAACTTAGCTTTCCTAGTGATTAGTTAAGTTCGTTAGTTAGGTAGATGCCTATATATATACTTGTACGTACTCTGAAACAGAGAACAGAGTACATAGAATACAATTCATTTTCCATTTCCAACATCTCTCTAATTCCTTTCGCTCTCTAAACTCTCTCATCCATGTCTTTCCAACTTCCTTCGATGGAACCAATGTCGATGGATTTCTAAATTCCTAAGGTTGGGATTGCGAAGGTTTGCGATGGAATCTTGAAGGTGTATTGAGGAAGTTGACTTCTAGATCCTGAGAAGAACGAGCTGAGGAGTGGATCTGCTTTGCTGGATTGACAAATCCAGATCTGATGAAGAACTTCACTAGTGAGGAATCATGGTTGAAGCTTAGGTAACTTCCAGCTTTCTAATTAATTCAGGCCTAACAATTAGGTGAATCGTTAGAGTTCAACCTCCAATTTCGCATTAGATTCGTATGTTAATTGAGCACTTAAGGGATTAAGGTTTGATGCATAGGAATTAGCATTTTTCACCTAAGGAATTAGGGAATAACCACTTGTGGATTGTCCTCTTGATGTTTGAAGCTTGATTGAATCTCACTTGCATATTCTTGATGAAGTTGTAAACTGAAGCAATCCTAACCTATCTTTTATCAATCGTATTTCATCCTTAACACTGTCTCTGAAAAATATAAAAACTTAGAAAGTATAAAATCAACAAAAACCGAATGAATCTTTTGATCATTGTGTTGGATCAGCTTGTATCTGTCCAAGATTGAGGTACTTACCACAATCCCTGTGGGACGATCAAATATAATACAATTTTAATGACTGGTGCGCTTGCCAAAGAATAAATCCTCTGAGAATTACGCACCAAGTTAATGACTCAGAGATTTAGCATCAAGTTAATGGCGCCGTTGCCGAGGATTGTTGAGTAATACCAACAATCCTTGGACCGGTACTAGACTGAACCATTTTTTTTAGTTTTTGTACATGTTAGTAGTTAGTAAATTTCATTGTAAGAGTAGGATTTGTTAAATCTTGCTTGAATTGTTGTTCATAGTTACTATTGTTTCGATTTTAGTTGTTTAGTGGTAGCACTAACCATTGCAGTAGCCTTGTTTATAGTCAGTTGTTGCATTTATGTTTTTTTTAGTTCCTTTGGAAAGTGAAAAGTTGCAGGTGATGGATCTTGATGACACCTTAGCAGAGTTTCTTCAATATTCACAAACATTATGCATGAACCATGTAGAGGAGGTATAACCAATTGAGGAGGAGCCATCGAAGTTAGAAAGGAGTTTAATTCAATTTATAAAAGTCACTCAAACCGGCCTCCAAAATTTTGATAATTCAATCATGAATATTCAAAAGCAAGTGGATTTTATTGCAAAGTAGTTAGCTGAAGAGCAAAGAAATACAAAGGTTGTACGAAGAGAAGACCAATATGATGATACATGGGATGATGACGTTGGTCTAGCTGAAGAAATTAAGTTTGGGGAAGAAGAGGACAAGCTAGAAAACATTGAAATGGATGAACTTGAACTTGAAGTTGATGTAGAAACAAAAGAAGAAAAAGAAAATAAGGAAGTTCAGGGATATTTGATAGAAGAAGAGTCAATTGAAGAATGTGAAGAAGAAAGTGATATGGATTATACTTCATAAATGGAAGATGATAGTATATTTAGTGAATCATTCTTTGATGATTGGAATAAAGAAGATTGGTCTAAAGAAGAACAAGAGTAAGAGTTGTCATTGAATAATTTCTTTGATGATGCAAGTGTTGTAGGAGTGAAAATTGAACAAATGACAACAGAAGCCATTGAGGAACCTGAAAATCAATTAGACATTATTGTTGAGCAAGAAGTGATAGAAGAGGTTGAGGTCTCAGCTGAGATGGAAACCATCTCTTGGCAACACAATAGTGATACTGAATTTTTGTTGGAGCCAAGTGTGAACACAGGGAAAGAAGTAGAAGTTCATGCACAAGAAGAGTTAACATGTGTAGATGTTGAGAATATAAAAGAAGAAGAAATTCAGCCATGTTATGAGAAGCGTTTGCTAGTGGTGACTATTGCACCTATGGAAATCAAAAGGAAACGTGAATCATCAAGTCAAGAAGAACATTGCTTGTGGCATAAAAAGAAGAAGACTAACACAAAACAGAAAGAGAAAAAGAGTGAAGAAACGAAAAAGAAGAAAAAGCAGAAAGTTTGGAAAAATAAAGATTGGAGGAAAGTTATGTTGAGCATTAGCCTCAAACATAACAAGGAAAAACAAGGAGTAAAAAGACCAAGAGTGTATGGTCATAAGAAATGGGATCCTAGAGGATGATCTTATGTTTGTTTTTCTTGTACATAAATAAAATAGTGAGAGAGATTTAAAAGAAAAAAAGAAGAAGAAAAAAAAAGAAGAAGAAGAAGAAGAAAAAGAAGAAGAGAGAGGAATTAAGCGTGAATGGTGTCTAATGCCAATTCCTTTTGTTCGCTCAAGCGAATTCAATGTGAGCTTAAGCGAATGCATTCATTTCTCTCATTTTGCTCGAGTGAAACACGTTGCGCTTAAGCGAATTTAATACAGAAGGCAAATTACTAAAGATTTGTCTGCTCGCTCAAGCGAAACCAATTGAGCTCAGGCGAGAAGCTTCTGCTGTTGTTTCACGCTTGAGCAAAAGTTTAATTAGCTTGAGCGAGAGTGGCATACTCGGGCCACTGATATTCATTCTTAACCCTTTTCCCGACTGAACTTCACTCTTTACTCTTCAATAAACTCTTTAATAATTTTGATGTTGGATAAAAAGTGAGACTTTAATAAACAATTTCTGATCGTTGATTTAATGAACGGGTCAGATGATGAAGGGTGACCTGTCTTAGTCGGCCCTTTTATCACTCGGTCTCTCATTTCATTCACTCGGTCAGTCATTCAATTTTCCATTTGTCTCTCCCTCTTTCACTTATGTGTCATTTGTTCTGTCGGTTTCTTCGTCTGATCCCTGTCTCATCCCTTCCACTCGGTCACGCTTCCATTCGTTCCCTCATACACTTTCATTGTCCCTCGATCCATCATCCAGTTGATTCTTCCACTCGTTCTTTCATACACTCTTCCAATCGTCATTTATTTTACTCGTGTGTTCCTCCACTCGTTCTTTCTTTCACTCGTCCTTAATTTCATTCGTTCTTTCTCCCACTCGCTTTTTTGTTCACTACTATCTCACTGCAGTTGTTCACTCATCCATTCATTGTCACACTCGTCTCTCATGCACTTTACTTTATTCCATTCATTTGTTCACTCGTTCTATGATCCACTCGGTATTCATTCACTCAGTATCCTTTTCATTCAGTGTTTCATTCACTCATTCTCTCAATCTACATGATTTCTATTCCGTTCCTTCACCCATCTCTCTGTAATTTTCTCATTCATTCCTTTTTCATCCACTCGGTGTTCCCATAGTCTCTCGTACGATTCTGTCATTTTTTTTATTCGCCCGATCCTGTTCTCGATTTTGTCCACTCGGTGTCTCATTCATTTGTTTTTCCTGCAGTTTTTTTTATTTACTCAGTTTTTCATTCGATCACTTGTCTCCTTCCATTTGTTCTTCCACTCGCTCTTGCATTTACTCATCTCCTTCATCCGATCGGTATACCTTTCACTCATCTTATTCACTCGGAATATTATCCATTCGTTCTTCCATTCGTTCTTTCATCCACTGGTCTTTTTCATCCACCCTCATTTTTACTCATTCTCTCATTCACTTGGTCACTCTTTCTTTTTCATTCCTTACCTGTCATTCAGTCTTTCATTGTCGCACTCTATCTTTTATCCATTTGTTCTTCCACTCGTTGTTTCATTCACTCGGCTTTTCTCTTACTTTTCCGTTCGTTTTTTTTATTCACCGGTTCTACCATTTACTCAGTCCTTCTCTGCACTCGTTGTTTCTTTTACTCTATCTACTCGTTTTTTTTATTATTCACTCAGTTTCTTACTCGTTCACTCGTCACTCATCCACTCGGTATCTCTTCCACTCATTCTTTCATCCACTCTTTCACTCTTCCAATCGTCAATTATTTCACTCGTTTTTTTTATTATCCACCCGTCCCTCATCCACTCGTTCCTTTCGTGGTGCATAACTTCTGTTGTGTTGCGGCTTGAGCGCATACTCTCACGCTTTGAGCGTGACCACTTGTACCTGAAAGAAAAGAATCCACGCTTGACCCCTCGCTGACCACGCTTTGGTAGATGAGTCCTACGCTTAAGCGCCTCAAGCTCTCGCTTTAGCGCGATCGAGAAGAAAGGATTTACTGTTTATTTTTTCGCTTAAGCGTGCTACTGGGGGCTTGAGCGTGAGTGCCAATATTGAAGACCGCTAATACTGTTGTTTGGCGCTTGAGCGAATAATGATCCGCTTGAGCAAATTTTATACCTGATGCTTTATGTATGATTTAAATTGGGCGTTGGAGCGCCAATATTTCAGCGTACTTATGCGTATCTCTCAGGTAGTGGGTTGAGCATTTTGTTTTCCACTCAGTCTCTGTTTATGTTAGGATGTTTCTGTGTAATGACTTTATTTAAATATTTTCTTGAACAATGAATTCCCTTTCTTTCAGTTGTAATAGAACCTTATATATTTGATAAATTGTTTGTTATTATTTCTTTTCTCAATTGTATTGTTAAATCCATGCATGCCATTCCAAACAAGTGCTTTCCATGCACTGCCAGTCAGGTAAAAGGGAAGTATTCTAATTTTCTGACTCATTCTTTAAAAACCTATGTTAACTGTGTTTAATTTAAAATCCATCTTAAATATTTAATTCTTGCTGATTCTCAGGCTTTATTCGGATAAATGAATTAATTGGCATTGTTTGACTCATGATCCCTGTCCATAACTATTTTTCATTAATTGTTTACTCAGCATGCTAGTTAGCAATCTGAATGTATGACCTTACATTAAGTTTGGGGACATGAATGGCTGATTAACTGTTATATTTGTAGCTTTTGAGCCTCTATTACTCTTTTCCGAGTGAACCTGCATGTTAGTTAGTGAGACAGAATTTGCTTCAGTGCTTGCTAATTGGTTTTATGTCTGCCTATCGGAAATGATGAAGTTCTTCTTTGTTAAAATAGCCAGGGCCAAAAATTAGCCATCCTAATATTATTAAATTATCCTTTAACCCAATAATTATGTTTGAGCCTGAGACCCTTTTATTCTGTTTATTCACCTAATGTTACAAGCTTAAATATCTAAGAAAAACCGATTGAATTTACCCCTGGATGTTCCACTAATGAATTGCTCAATCTTACTTATTGCTAGGGACTAGCAAGTTCTAAGTTTGGGGATGAAGAGTGTGCCTAACATCAATTAAGGACACACTCCGACCTTGGTTATAGATGAATAACTAGAGAAATGAAGGGAGAAATAGAAAAGCCGAGAAGAAAAATGAAAAAAATCAGCAAGGAAAAAAGGTGCAAAGCACCACAAGAAAAAAAATTTTTTGATCAGAAAAAGATGGAAGGAAAGAAAGAAAAGAAAAAGTCCAGAGGGCTGAAAGAAAAAGAAGGTGCAAAGCACCGCAAGTTATTAAGTTATCATTCACTCGGAAAATAATAGAGCTTGCTAAGTAGAGGTAATTAAGTTAAAATTGAGTCAAGGCATCAGTGGATACATCTTGTAACCCGTCACTGACTCGGAAAAAAAATAATAGAGCCTATAGCCCAGCCCCATTATAAGCTTAAAAAGCCCTTACTGATTCGATTGTGCTGGCATATGTCATGATGTTTAGAAGTGTTGCAAGCCTATGTTTATCTAACAAGTATGCAGGTGATGAGTGCATTCTATTTACCCTATACACTGAGAGAAGAGTGAAACACCGACCCAGTGAGGAAGGTATCACCATCTTGTCTCCCAAAGGAGGTGTAAGTTATTATATTTTCAGAAATTGCGAAAAGAAAGCATGGTCGGTATTCAATAATTATAGTATGAATTAAGTTAAGGAAAGGTTGATTGTTTTGAATAACAGCTTATTAGTTAATTAATCTGAGTATTTGCTTGAGGACAAGCAAGTCTTAAGTTTGGGGATGTGATAAGTCTTGAAAAGACTTAATTATTTCGCCTTTTATTTAACATAATTCATTAATTATTGTTTAGTTTGGCGTCATTATTTAATAATTAGTTAACAATTCGTATTTTATTTATTTATTTTAAAAGTGCTTTATTTATGTAAGAAAATGATTAAAAACATTGAATAGTTAAGAGTTTATGATTATTTATAATTTCACTGAGCAGCCAGCATACAAATGCTAGGCAATTATGTGTTTATTGGTGCAGGAACAGGTTGCATTCAAGCTGAGAAGGAAAATCCGAGTGAAATTCCAAAAAGCCGAGTGAGATTTCACAAATCTGAGTGAAACTCCAAAAGTTCGACTGGGAAATGCTTCAAGACACCGACTGAAAAAGGGAATAGAATACCGTATGAAGAACCCGAGCGAGACTTTAAAAGCACCGATTGAAAAATACGTCAACTTCAGAATGCTGATTGAATAATCCATAACGCTCAAGCGAGCAAACTCACGCTCAAGCGTGACTCTAAAATATCACTCTCGCCCAAGCTTCTCCATCACGCTTAAGCTAGGAAGCGATACTGCAGTGCATATTTCGAGCTCGCTCAAGCGAGAGTCTTTCACGCTCAAGCGAGAGTCCTTCACGCTCAAGCGTGAAGGCAAGTTATTTAAACACCGACTATTCCCTCCAAAGAGACACTCGGCACCAGTGTTGTTCCTACTGCCTTCTCTCTTACTTTTATACCTTTGTAATTTAAGTGCTGAGCTGTTATTAGTGAATGTTGAACTGTAATTAGCTAATGCTGAATTGTAATTTGTTAAGAGCTGAGCTGTAATTAGTTAGTTATTCTGTAATTATGTAATTAGTTAGTTAGTTTAATTATTAACTTAGCTTTCCTAGTGATTAGTTAAGTTCGTTAGTTAGGTAGATGCCTATATATATACTTGTACATACTCTGAAACAGAGAACAGAGTACATAGAATGCAATTCATTTTCCATTTCCAACATCTCTCTAATTCCTTTCGCTCTCTAAACTCTCTCATCCATGTCTTTCCAACTTCCTTCGATAGAACCAATGTCGATGGATTTCTAAATTCCTAAGGTTGGGATTGCGAAGGTTTGCGATGGAATCTTGAAGGTGTATTGAGGAAGTTGACTTCTAGATCCTGAGGAGAACAAGCTGAGGAGTGGATCTGCTTTGCTGGATTGACAAATCCAGATCTGATGAAGAACTTCACTAGTGAGGAATCATGGTTGAAGCTTAGGTAACTTCCAGCTTTCTAACTAATTCAGGCCTAGCAATTAGGTGAATATTTAGAGTTCAACCTCCAATTTCACATTAGATTCGTATGTTAATTGAGCACTTAAGGGATTAAGGTTTGATGCATAGGAATTAGCGTTTTTCACCTAAGGAATTAGGGAATAACCACTTGCGGATTGTCCTCTTGATGTTTGAAGCTTGATTGAATCTCACTTGCATATTCTTGATGAAGTTGTAAACTGAAGCAATCCTAACCTATCTTTTATCAATCGTATTTCATCCTTAACACTGTCTCTGAAAAATATAAAAACTTAGAAAGTATAAAATCAACAAAAACCGAATGAATCTTTTGATCATTGTGTTGGTTCAGCTTGTATCTGTCCAAGATTGAGGTACTTACCACAATCCCTGTGGGACGATCAAATATAATACAATTTTAATGACTGGTGCGCTTGCCAAAGAATAAATCCTCTGAGAATTACACACCAAGTTAATGACTCAGAGATTTAGCATCAGCGACCGAGCATATATTGCTGTAAGCGCCGGGCAGCCCAAGCCAATACACAGCATGTTTTTTCGAGGAAAGAGTATCTTATCTCGCATTCGGTGAATTTCTTGCTTAGGTAATAAATGGCGCACTCCTTCTTCCCAGTCTCGTCATGTTGACCTAATACGCATCCCATGGATTCGTTCAGCACGGTCAAATATAAGATCAGTGGTCTCCCAGGAATGGATGGCACCAAGATTAGCGACTCTAACAAGTATTGCTTTATCTTTTCGAATGCTGTTTGGTAATCTTCATTCCATTTCTCAGGTTGGTTCTTGCGAAGTAACTTGAAAATCGGCTCACAGGTTACTGTCATTTGGGAAATGAATCGGGCGATATAGTTCAACCTTCCTAGGAACCCTCAGACTTTTTTCTCTGTGTAAGGGGGTGGCATTTCCAGGATTGCCTTGAGCTTGTCAGGATCGACCTCTATCCCTCTTTTGCTTACAATGAACCCCAATAGTTTGCCAGATCTCACACCAAAGGTGCACTTGGCAGGATTCAATCTAAGCTTAAACTTCCTCAGTCGCTCGAAGAGCTTCCTCAGATCAGTAATGTGTCCTTCTTCCAACCTTGACTTAGGAATGATATCATCCACGTAAACTTCTATCCCTTTGTGCATCATGTCATGGAAAAGAGTTACCATTGCCCTTTGATAGGTTGCCCTCGCATTTTTCAATCCAAAAGACATCACTTTTGTAGCAAAAGGTGCCCCAAAGAGTGACAAACATAGTCTTCTCCATATCCTCAGGTGCCATCTTATCTGGTTATAACCCAAAAATCCATCCATGAAATAAAAGATAGAGTGTTGAGCCGTATTATCGACTAGTATATCAATCTGTGGTAGGGAAAAGTCATCTTTAGGGCTGGCCCGATTCAAGTCTTGATAGTCCATGCACATCCTTACTTTCTCATCTTTCTTCAGAACGAGAACTATGTTTGCCACCCATTGAGGATATTTAGCCACAGCTAGGAAACCGGCATCAAATTGCTTCTTAACTTCGTCTTTGATTCTAAGGAGTATTTCTGGCTTCATTCGTCGCAGCTTCTGTTTGATCGGTGGACATTCTGGCTTTAAAGGCAACTTGTGTTCCACAATGCTGTTATCCAACCCTGGCATATCTTGGTATGACCATGCAAAAATATTTCGAAACTCCTTGAGCAGCTTAATCAGTTCTTCTCGTCGCTCTTTGCTTAGGAAAGTACTAATCTTGACCTCCTTAACCTCCCCTTCATCCCCCAGGTTAATGGTTTCAACCTTTTCCTGATGGGGTTGAATTTCTTTATCCTTCTGCTCTAGTAACCTTGTTAACTCGGGTGAAGGTTCAAAGTTTTCCTTACTTTCCTCGTCGGCGTAATCGTTTGGATAATCAGAATCGTGAAACAAAACCAAGTTCTCGCTGCTCTCAGGGGAAACGTTTTCAGATCTGCATTTGGTTGTATTATAGCGAATGAAAAAGAAAACAAGCAAGTGAAAGGTTTAAGAAAAAAGGAATCAAGCAAAGACGAGATATTGGAATCAGACAGTGTCATTAAATCAAACAAGTAAACAAGTTTTTTTTTGCCTTTATTACAAAAGAGATCCCAAAGCGTTAGGCATAGCAGAAGGACCAACAAGTCATGAAATAATATGATTACTTTGACAAAACATTCATAGTCATAGGGAACTCTATGATTTCCCAGTTATCCAGCTCCTGATCCGGTGAATCAACATACACAAACTCCGTACTATGGCTAGGTTCATTGTAACACCCTAATTTTTAATTAAATAAATAAAATCAACAGGGAAGTTTTCCAAATTTTTAAAGTTAATAAACCGTACATAATCTGTTTAATTAACAACCGGGTCCAACGAGGAAGGAAGGGAAGGAGACAAGGAAGGAATTCATGCACAACGAAGGAAGAAAACGCTTAAGCGAACCCAATGGCACCAGGTGCACTAGCTCAAGCGAGAGCTAACTACGCTCGGGCAATTCTACTCAAGATCTCCAGTACGCACTACACTTGCTGAAGCGATGCTACACTCGGCATCCTGACATTCCACTCGGTTTCTAGCGTATGGTTCACTCGGTAAATCATCACGCTCGTGCTTCACTCGGGAAGGTTCATTTCCTAATCCACTCGGACTAACCTTAATACCCGCCAGTTTTACCCTGATAGCATATCACACTCTGCTGCTCCACTCGATCGGATTATATACGTATACGTATTAGCAATCCGAAAATGATTCCCCAAGCCGCTCACTCAAAATCTATGAAGACTTCTCACTCGGGATAACTTTCAAGCCCATCACGCCACTCAGGTATTCTACTCACTTTTCACTCGGCAACCATAATATTTCCTACGCTAATTTTTCTACTAAGTCAAGACTCACTCGGGTTCTCTAGCTACTTACTAATTTGTTACAATAAATCCACTTAGAGTCTTAGGCATCATTCCCCAGTCGGTGAACTCTTACTCGGCGGATTCTCACTCGGAATCGTTGATCATCCTCTCCTCAAAAAACCTCACAATCATCACTCACAGGATTCGCACCAACACCTACTCCAGACTATGTGACCTCGATCACTCGGACAATTAAACCTCTCATCTCTCGGAATGACTTGTCATCTCGCTTTTCCCTAACAACAACTTAGCTCCACTTCTACCCATAGTCATACTGACTTCCTATGCTGGGAAAGTATACTTACACATCCATGTTTATTGCTCGGACATCGCCTACAACATAGAATAAACACACAATATATATATATATATATAAAGAAGTATTTTAAATAGTTACAACGCTTTAACATGTTCCTTCTACCCGAAAGTGTTCAAGTTCTGATATAAAGGATAAAGTCAAAATACGAGCCGGCCAAGGCTTAACAAGACCTTATACACAGTATGTACATATACACATATATTCCATAGCGCTCGGTTTCTCTGCTCCGCACTCGGCTCCTCCTTCATCTTTCATTCTGAGAGATATTCACTAAAAATGTAGCCACAGTAGGGGTGAGCTTTTCATAGAAAATGACAGCCAAGGACTCGGTATCAGTGTCAGTATGCACACTTACGTTCACTCGGTCGCATTCAAATTAAGGAAGGACATGCAAATTAGAATAATATCAATAACATACTTTCACATACACACTACATAAAGTTCGTCTTTATTCACACATGCACATGCATCCACACACTCAGAATTCATTCATAACACCCAACACATGCCACGCGTACTATCCTACTCCACATCATATCTACATGCATGCCTGCGGATCTGACTTGAGTAATGACTTTCAGTTATAGTTCCCCCCTTACTGGCCTCTTGTCCATCAGCTATTCCCGCGTGGTACCGGCCTCCAATTGGCGTCTCAAGACTCCTCTCTAGCTCCTACGGCTACCACGAGCTCTCTCAGGATCTAGCCAAGGTCTGTAGCTGGAAGTCATTCCCTCGGGGCTCATGACCTTCCACGGGTCACCCCATTCCTACATATGCAACTTATGCGTTTAACCAGCAAGCAACATCACTCAATTGATACCTCCCTCATAGTCATCAAGGTAGAAGCATATTCAACACGGTCTCTATTTTTACTTTGTCAATCACACCAACATGCACTGTGATCGAACAATCAAGGTAATAACATCGGACGAATCAACTAACAGTCACGCATTCATATTCTCACAGTATTAATAGAGGTAAAACCATGCATCTCACTCGGCTATATCAGAAAGGCTAACAGACTACATTACCACTATCTTGTTTATATGCAATTATTATCTAACTACTTATCATACACATGGAATCCAAGATCAACAATCATGCATAATATACAATCGTGACAGACACATGCATACACTTAAAGCAGTACATTCATCTGGTACCGTTCGTGGACCATGCATTTGACATGCAAGCGCCCCCTACCTACTGAAGGAATTCAAGAAGCTCTTCTGCTCTCCGACGTTTGGTCTGACTTCCTTTCTGACTCGTCCAGCCCCCTTTTCGCACCGTCGTGCCCTGCAATCGGCTCAGGAATGGAGAGTTGTTCTTTCTCTACTTTAGTGATCATCCTTCACCAGTCGGAGGGGCTATGACCTTTCTCCAGTACCGTCGTCGTGGTCCCCAGTGATGAAGAATAAAAACAGGGGAAGAGAAGAGGACGAAGACGAAGAAGAAGAAAAGAGAGAACGAAGCAGTAAGGAAGAATGAATATCACAGTGATACAGGGTATGTATATCCATGCGAAGAGAAGGAAGTGGGATGGGAAAACGTGAATCGCAGTCCACTCACGTAACTCACTAATCGCAAGCAGCCATCTTTTACCAACTAAATTAATTTGTCATTATTCCTTAAATTAAATTGATTATAATTAGCAATTATCTTCCCACCTTGAAATCAAGGTCTTAATGGTTTATTTCATTCGGTATTTAACTTCAAAATTGGGATGTTACAGTTCTCCCCCTCTCAAAAGAATTTCGTCCTCGAAATTCAGTCGGTCACTTACCTTGGTTAAACAGCTCGGGGTACTGCTGCCTCATGGTGTCTTCACGTTCCCAGGTATAAGAGGTAGTCCCGCCTTGCTGCCATTCTACTTCAACCAGTTGTACGTCCTTGCTCCTCAAACGCTTTACCGATCGGTCCATGATTCTAATCGGTATAGTTACAGTGGTCAGGTCTTCCTTGATTTCCACTTCATCATCAGGCATTGTGTGGTTGGGATCATATAGATATCTCCTTAGTTGAGACACGTGAAACATGTTATGCAATCGGGATAAGTGAGTCGGTAATACGATCCGGTACGCCATGGAGCTGACTCGCTCCAACACCTCATAGGGCCCAATGTATCGGGGGCTCAACTTTCCACCTTTCAAGGCTCGCCCGACTCCTTTACTCGGTGAAGTCTTCAAAAACACTTTGTCTCCGACTGAAAACTCTAATGGTTTGGTTCGTTTGTCATGGCAGCTCTTCTGCCTATCCTGAGACGCCTTCATTCTTTCCCTTATCACTCGGATCTGTTTTGACGTTTGCCTTACAATTTCTGGTCCCAATAGCAGACTCTCACCTGTTTCTGACCAGCAGAGTGGGGTTCGGCATCTTTGACCATAAAGTGATTCATAGGGTGCCATACCGATACTGTTGTGGTGACTATTGTTGTATGTAAACTCGATCAGGGGAAGGTACTGCTCCCAATTTCCACCGTGGTCCAGCACACATGCCCTTAGCAAGTCCTCCAGACTTTGAATAGTTCCTTTGGATTGTCCATCCGATTGGGGGTGGTAAGCGGAACTTAGCCAAAGCTTCGTACCCAATTCCTGGTGCAGGCTGGTCGAAAACCGGGACGTGAACCTAGGATCCCTATCCGATACGATAGAAGTCGGTATACCATGCAGTCGGACAATCTCGTGAATGTAAATCCGAGCTAACTTATGCAACGAGTACTTCATGTTCACAGGTAGGAAGTGTGCACTCTTCATCAGTCGGTCAACAATGACCCAAATCGCATCGTGGCCCGCTCGATTTTTTGGTAATCCCATGACAAGGTCCATGGAAATCGAGTCCTATTTCCACACGGGAATCTCCAGGGGTTGCAATGCACCATACGGCTTCTGGTGCTCGACTTTCAATTTCTGACAGGTAATACACCGGGCCACGTATTCCGCCACATTCCTTTTTAATTCAGGCCACCAGAATTGTGTTCTTAGATCCTGGTACATCTTTGTGGTACCTGGGTGAATACTGAGTAGGCTCTTGTGGGCTTCATCAAGCACCATTCTCCTTAGTTCTCCCTCACCCGATACATATATTCTGTTTTTCACTCAGAAGACTCCATCCGATCCCTTGGTCAAGGACAAATCCTTACCCTTGGCCTGCGTCTCCCTCATCTCAGCCAAGTAGGAATCTGACTGCTGTTGCTCGCACATGGATTTTAGAAATTCATTGGCAATCCTCAGCGTACCGATTCTCATTTTCTGAGAGGAGGGGATGTCAACATGTAGGTTCATGTCTCAGAACTGTTCCAATAACTCTGCTTCCCTTACCATCATCGCTGCTATATGAAGGGATTTCCGACTCAACGCGTCGGCAACGACGTTTGCCTTACCTGGATGGTACTTTAGCTCGAAATCATAATCTTTTAAAAATTCCATCCATCTCCTCTGTCTCATATTCAGCTCCTTTTGGTCGAATAAATATTTGAGGCTCTTGTGGTCACTGTATACTTCAAATCTGGAGCCGAACAAATAATGCCTCCAGATTTTCAATGCGAAGACTACGGCTGCCAGCTCCAAGTCATGGGTCGGGTAATGCTATTCGTGAGGTCTTAACTGCCGAGAGGCATACGCTATCACTCGGTCTTTCTGCATTAGCACGCATCCTAATCCGAGTCCTGATGCATCGCAATAAACCACGAAGCTCTCTTGCAAGTCAAGTAATGCCAACACTGGAGCAGTCGTCAACTTGTCCTTCAGCTCTCAAAAACTGCTCTCGCACTCGGAACTCCATACGAAGGGAATATTTTTCTGAGTCAATTTAGTCAGGGGCAAAGCCAACTTAGAAAAACCTTCAATGAATCTTCTATAATAACCAACCAGGCCCATAAAGCTCCTTATCTCCGAGACCGACTTGGGTCTCTCCCACGCCATTATAGCTGCCACTTTCGAAGGGTCCACCGAGACACCTTCTTCGGAAATCACATGTTGGAGGAAGTGGATCTTATCCATCCAGAAATCGCACTTTGAAAGCTTTGCAAACAACTGCTTCTCCTTCAACACTTGAAGTACCGCTCGGAGGTGTTCTTCATGCTCCTCAGGAGTCTTAGAATAGACTAGGATATCATCAATGAAAACGACAACAAATTGGTCTAGATATAGGTGGAATATGCTGTTCATATAATTCATAAAGACAGCAGGGGTGTTTGTCACACCGAACGACATCACTATATACTCGTAGTGACCATACCGAGTTCTAAAGGCAGTCTTTAGAATATTCGAGTCCTTCACCCAGATTTGGTGGTATCCCGATCGTAGGTCGATTTTCGAGAAGACCGAGGCTCCACGTAGTTGGTCAATTAGATCATCAATTCTGGGCAATGGGTATCGATTCTTAATTGTGAGTTTGTTTTGCTGTCGGTAATCTATATATAGTCTCATGCTGCCATCCTTCTTCTTAACAAGCAGCACTGGTGCGCCCCATGGTGATACACTCGGTCTAATGAATTGTTTTCTGAGTAACTCATCTACCTGCTTCTTCAACTTGGCCAATTCAGTTGGGGACATTCTATAAGGTGCACTGGAGACCGGTTCGGCTCCAGGAATCAAGTCTATAGAGAATTCGACTTCTCTAGTGGGAGGGACACTCGGTACATCCTCAGGAAACACCTCTGGGAATTCACAGACAGTCAGAATTTTGTCTACTTGGGCTTTACTCTCACCCTCAGTTAAACAAAGCATCATAAACAGTTGAGCTATACCTTGTGCCGTGTAGCCCTCATTGTGTTGCCTCGGGAAGATTACCCTTCGGTTTCTACAATCCACTAACACCTTGTTGGCTGAAAGCCAATCCATGCCGAGTACGATATCAAGGTCCTTCAAAGGCACGCATACAAGATCGAAGGTAAAACTCCGATTGTCCAACACAAACGTTACGTCCTTACACATCATTGATGTCAGCACCTTAGGGCCAGTCGGGTTGGTTACTTCCAAAATCCGATCCATATCCACAGTCGGTAATCGCAATCGTCTCACACACTCATCAGCTACGAAGGAGTGGGTGGCTCCAGAATCAAAAATCACATTAAGTGTATATTTACCGAGTAGGAACTTACTTTGTACTAAGTCGTTGCCTGCGCAGCTTCCTCAGCACCGATGGCATAGACCCTTCCAGCCGCGGGATGGTCGGTGTTTCTCCTCCTGTTATTTAGGGCAAACATCATATTTCCTCTGGCTCTGTTGCCTCCGCCCCCCGAGCGTTGACCAACGTTCCTACTGCTCCTCACCTGGAATCCTCCCTGACGCACATTGGCATTTGTTTGACGGAGTTGGGGGCAGTCAGGGTGAGTGTGCCCTTCTCCTGGCAATGGAAACACTTGACATTTGCACCATCACAATTCTGAGCGAAGTGGTCGCCACCACATTTAAAACACCCACCATATTTTGGTCGTCTACTCCTCTATCTCCCTCGGTCACTGCGATCTTGATATCTAGTAAAGGGTCCATTTCTTCCCATGTTACCTGGCCTCTTGAAGCGTGGCTGTTGAGGCCTCAAGGAGGGACCTGCTCTACTGTTCTGGCCTGAGTGGGCCTTGTCATCTTCTTCGAATATTCTACACTTATTCACCAATGCAGGAAAACTTCTGATCTCTTGATATCTGTAGGCTCTCTTAACATCTGACCTCAATCCATTCTCGAATTTGAGGCATTTGGAGCTCTCAGTCCCGGGTTATTGGAAGGGTGGGTAGAATAGACACAATTCTTCGAATCTAGTCGCATACTCTTCCACAGTCATGGAACCCTGTTTCAACTCCATAAACTCCAACTCCTTCCGACTCCTTACGGTGTCGGGGAAGTACTTCTCTAAGAAGCATGTCTTGAAGTTGTTCCAGGTCAGCTGAGTATCATCGTCAGGAAATCGGTTTCTAGCTATCCTCCACCAGTTCTCCGCCTCGTCTCATAGCATATACACTGCGCATTCTACCTTCTGGGCCTTGGTACAGCAAAGACCCCCAAAAATCCTTTCCAGCTCTTGAGTCCATTTAAAAGCTACCTCCAGGTTATGTCCTTTTTGAAATTCACTCGGCTTCCTCTTCAGGAAGCGGTCCAGCACTTGGCCATCCTCAGCTCGAGGCTGGCCCTGCCTCTCAAACACGTCCGCAAAGCGTTGGAATGCTGTGGCTATAGCCTCCATGCTTTGGCGATGCGTCATCCCTTATCCTGAAATTAACACTCCTTCAAGGATAAGTACACCAAGCCACTTACTACCGACCGTATCTCAGCCTAATATTCAGTAACTTAGCACATTATGCCTTCTTTATATGTTACACAATTAGTCGGATCAGGAGGGACAACCTCCTATCCATAAATCAATATCACAGTATCAATCAGGTTCAACAAATATCACAATAACGATAACCATTCGATCATAATACACACAACCGTTCACACTCGGCAAGCATACCTTGGCCTTGGACCTTTCGGTCTGCTTTGATACCAAAATGTAACACCCTAATTTTTAATTAAATAAATAAAATCAACAGGGAAGTTTTCCAAATTTTTAAAGTTAATAAACCGTACTTAATCTGTTCAATTAACAACCGGGTCCAACGAGGAAGGAAGGGAAGGAGACAAGGAAGGAATTCATGCACAGCGAAGGAAGAAAACGCTTAAGCAAACCCAATGGCACCAGATGCACTCGCTCAAGCGAGAGCTAACTACGCTCGAGCGATTCTACTCAAGATCTCCAGTTTGTACTACACTTGCTGAAGCGATGCTACACTCGGCATCCTGACATTCCACTCAGTTTCTAGCGTATGGTTCACTCGGTAAATCATCACGCTCGTTCTTCACTCGGGAAGGTTCACTTCCTAATCCACTCGGACTAACCTTAATACCCGCCAGTTTCACCCTGACAACATATCACACTCCGCTGCTCCACTCGATTGGATTATATACGTATACGTATTAGCAATCCGAAAATGATTCCCCAAGCTGCTCACTCGGAATCTATGAAGACTTCTCACTCGGGATAACTTTCAAGTCCATCACGCCACTCGGGTATTCTACTCACTTTTCACTCGGCAACCATAATATTTCCTACACTAATTTTTCTACTAAGTCAAGACTCACTCGGGTTCTCTAGCTACTTACTAATTTGTTACAATAAATCCACTTAGAGTCTTAGGCGTCATTCCCCAGTCGGTGAACTCTTACTCGGGGGATTCTCACTCGGAATCGTTGATCATCCTCTCCTCAGAAAACCTCACAATCATCACTCATAGGATTCGCACCAACACCTACTCCAGACTATGCGACCTCGATCACTCGGACAATTCAACCTCTCATCTCTCAGAATGACTTGTCATCTCGCTTTTCCCCAACAACAACTTAGCTCTACTTTTACCCATAGTCATACTGACTTCCTATGCTGGGAAAGTATACTTACACATCCATGTTTATTGTTCGGACATTGCCTACAACATAGAATAAACACACAATATATATATAAAGAATATTTTAAATAGTTACAATGCTTTAACATGTTCCTTCTACCCGAAAGTGTTCAAGTTCTGATATAAAGGCTAAAGTCAAAATACGAGCCGGCCAAGGCTTAACAAGACCTTATACACAGTATATACATATACACATATATTCCATAGTGCTCGGTTTCTCTGCTCCGCATTCGGCTCCTCCTTCATCTTTCATTCCGAGAGATATTCACTAAAAATATAGCCATAGTAGGGGTGAGCTTTTCATAGAAAATGACAGCCAAGGACTCGGTATCAGTGTCAGTATGCACACTTACATTCACTCAGTCGCATTCAGATTAAGTAAGGCCATGCAAATTAGAATAATATCAATAACATACACTCACATACATACTACATAAAGTTCATCTTTATTCACACATGCACATGCATCCACACACTCGGAATTCATTCATAACACCCAACACATGCCACGCGTACTATCCTACTCTACATCATATCTACATGCATGCCTGCGGATCCGACTTGAGTAATAACTTTCAGTTACAGTTCCCCCCTTACTGGCCTCTCGTCCATCAGCTCTTCCCGCGTGGTACCGGCCTCCCATTGGCATCTCGAGACTCCTCTCTAGCTCCTACAGCTACCACGAGCTCTCTCAGGATCTTGCCAAGGTCTGTAGCTGGAAGTCATTCCCTCGGGGCTCATGACCTTCCACGGGTCACCCCATTCCTACATATGCAACTTATGCGTTTAACCAGCAAGCAACATCACTCAACTGATACCTCCCTCGTAGTCATCAAGTAGAAGCATATTCAACACGGTCTCTATTTTTACTTTATCAATCACACCAACATGCACAGTGATCGAACAATCAAGGTAATAACATCGGAGGAATCAACTAACAGTCACACATTCATATTCTCACAATATTAACAGAGGTAAAACCATGCATCTCACTCGGCTATATCAGAAAGGCTAACAGACTACATTACCACTATCTTGTTTACATGCAATTATTATCTAACTACTTATCATACACATGGAATCCAAGATCAACAATCATGCATAATATACAATCGTGACAGACACATGCATACACTTAAAGCAGTACATTCATCTGGTACCATTCGTGGACCATGCATTTGACATGCAAGTGCCCCCTACCTACTGAAGGAATTCAAGAAGCTCTTCTGCTCTCCGACGTTTGGTCTGACGCCTTTTCTGACTCGTCCAGCCCCCTTTTTGCACCGTCGTGCCCTACAATCGGCTCGAGAATGAAGAGTTGTTCTTTCTCTGCTTTAGTGATCGTCCTTCACCAGTCGGAGGGGCTATGACCTTTCTCCAGTACCGTCGTCGTGGTCCCTAGTGATGAAGAATAAAAACAGGGGAAGAGAAGAGGACGAAGACGAAGAAAAAGAAAAGAGAGAACGAAGCAGTAAGGAAGAATGAATATCATGGTGATACAAGGTATGTATATGCATGCGAAGAGAAGGAAGTGGGATGGGAAAATGTGAATCGCAGTCCACTCACGTAACTTACCAATCGCAAGCAGCCATCTTTTACCAACTAAATTAATTTGTCATTATTCCTTAAATTAAATTGATTATAATTAACAATTATCTTCCCACCTTGAAATCAAGGTCTGAATGGTTTATTTCATTCGGTATTTAACTTAAAAATTTGGATGTTACATTCATCTTCAATCATGGTCACTTAATCTGGATGCATTATCCCTGTGCTCCGGAAGCTCTGATAGAGGTCACAAATGAGGGTTCTCACGATGTTGAATTCCTTACTAGTGAGGCGAGCCATCCTTCTTTCCTTTCTTTCCTCCCCGACCCTCTTTCTATCAGTTGCCATAGGTTTGTATCCCAGGCCATATCTGTGCTTGTTCTCTGGGAGGCACACAGGTTGGACCCTCCCTTCCAATTCACGCCCCAGTCCTTTTCCTGGCTTGTATCCTTCCTGTAACATTGTTCTTGCCACTGCTAAAGGTATATTTGGGAAGGATGTTCTTGCAATGCTTGTCGCATTAGCTATTTCCAAAGCCTGGAATGAAGTCTCGAGGGCTTCCTCGGCTGCTTTAATGTACGGGGTTGTGACAGGCTTGCTGACTAAAAGGTCCTCTTCCCTGGAAACAATCACTAGTTTGTTGTCGATGATGAATTTCAACTTCTGATACAGCGTGGAAGGGACTACCCTAGCTGAATGGATCCACGGTCGTCCTAGCAAACAACTATAGGCGGGCGTAATATCCATGACTTGGAAGAGAACTTGAAAGGTGCATAGTCCAACCTGTATCGGTAACTCAATCTCTCCCATGACCTCTCGTCGAGTCCCATCGAAAGCCCGTACCACCATAGAACTAGGCCTTATATATGTCCCATCGAACGGTAACTTTGCCAACGTGGACTTTGGCATTATATTTAGGGATGATCCATTATCGATAAGTACCTTTGCCAAGATATGATCTTGACACTTTACAGAAATATGAAAGGCTTTGTTGTGCCCTGTTCCCTCGGTGGGTATTTTGTCATCCGTAAAGGTCAAGTAATTATTAGCAACAATGTGTCCCACTATACCTCCAAATTTATCGACAGGTAAGTCATGCTTAACATAGGCCTCGCTTAAAACTTTCATCAATGTATTCTGATGTGGTTCGGAATTCATCAACAGGGACAACATGGAAATTTTGGCCGGGGTATGGTTTAATTGATCCAGCACTTGATATTCGCTGTGGCGAATGAACTTTAAAAATTCCTGGGCTTCTTCCTCAGTCACAGCCTTTCTTGTTTCGCCAGTGGTCCCTTCCTTCCCGAATTTGATATCTCCCGTAGTTTTATCGTGTTTTGATTCTGGAGGCGCGTATAGCCTCCCACCCCGGGTCATTCCTCGAATCTCGACAATATTTGTAACAGAAGAGGATGGCACAGAGTCAACTATGACGGGGTTGGTGACAACCATATCCGTACCGTATTTTCATGGCACAACATGAGAATCCTTGAAAGAGAACGGAGTAGGTGCTTGTACTGAGATGATAGTTTTGGCAGGAGTTGGGGCCGCCGGTGTGTTTTTGTTGTAGAATATGACCAGGGGCTTTGGAGCCTGTACCCCAGCCTGTTCTTATACCATGTTTATTTTGCCTCCACGGCGTCTACAGATCTCCACAGTGTAGTTGTGTATTAGCTCTTGGAGGGCTCTTTGGAAGCCTCGTCGCCCCATAGATTGTTCATCATTATACTCTTCACCCCATGACCCTCTTATCAGTCCCTTTTCCAGTAGAAGGGAGTGAATCACTTCCAAAGGAATTTTTATGTCCTTAACCATTGAAATATATTCTTCTTCTTCCCCAACAACATTAACCCCTGACCCTCCGTGGTTGGGCAAAGGGTTTGTTGTCGCACTTGGTTTCCCCTCTCAAAAACTTATCCAATCGGCTCTGATCAGATCCCTTACCTTAAACTTCAAAGTCAGGAAATTTTCTGTGGAATGCCCTGATGCGCCAGCATTGTAATCACGCCTTACGTTCGGGTCATATCCTCTTGGGTAAGATGACTGAAGTGGCCTCAAAGGACAGGGAACCACTAATGTATTTTTGATAAGATAAGGGAGAAGCTTGCTATAGGTCATAGGAATGGGATCAAATTGAATTTAGGTGCATTCATTGTTCTGTCTCCTCGGGTTTGGGTTTGGCGGATGATTTATGTGCGGCGGTTGGTAAGGTGCTTGGGGTGATTGGTATGGTGCTTGTGGCGGGGTTGGTGGTCGGATAACAGGTGGTCGGAAGTGGGGTGGATTTGGATTCTGAATTGCAGCCACATATGGGTGTGGTGCGTTAGGATAGGCTGGTGGAAAGGCGATAGGGGTAGCGGTATTGACTGGTTTCTCTTCTGGTTATAAGAGATCGAGTTAGTTTCTCCATCTCTTCTCCTGCCCTCTCCGAGTGTTGGCTTCTTTGTCGTCCCTGCCCCAGATGGGCCTCGGGTAATCTTTCCAGTTCGCAGACCATTCTCTATTCTTTCTCCAATAGTGACAATATCGAAGAAATAAGACGAAACGCTCCCAATCATCCTATCATAAAAAGGCAACTGGAGTGTGTCGATAAACATAGAAACCACTTCTTTTTCAGACAAGGGAGAGTCAACTTGTGCCGCTACTTCACGCCAATGCTGGGCGTACTCTTTGAAAGTCTCATTATCTTTCTTTGTCATATTTTGCAATTGTACTCTATCAGGTGCCAAGTCTAGATTGTACTTGTACTATTGCATGAAAGCATCTGCCAGATCTTTCTAGCAGCGTATACGAGACCGCTCAAGATGGTTATACCAAGTAAGGGCCACTCTAGACAGGCTGTCCTGGAAGCAATGAATCAACCGAGGGTCATTGGAAGCATGTGATGCTATCTTCTGACAATACATGGTAAGATGATTCTTTGGGCAGGTTAACCCTACGTATTTATCGAATTCCAGCATTTTGAACTTGGGAGGGATGACGACATCGGGAATTAAGCAGAGTTCTACAGCATTTCCCATCCCGAATCCTTCCATTCCTTCCATGGCTCTTAACCTTCTTTCCAAGATTTCTATCCTTCCTTCTTGGGTAACAGCAGCAGCACTTGGATCAGTGGTGACGTGATGACTCGTATACTCGAATGGCTGGTGGACGTGTGTCGGGTGGGTGTTTAATAAGGTAGTGTGAGGTCTGGTAGTAACTTGGGTCATGTAGACAGGTTGGGTTGACTGTGTTTGGGTGGCTTGTGTTTGAACTTGAGCCGTTTAAAATTCCCGGATGGGTGGAATGTTTGGTTGAGTGGTGTGAGGAATCAGCTACTGGTAGTTAGGCTCTTCTTGGAGCGGGGGAAAATACCCTGGTGGCAAGCCATACAATGGAAAGGGTATAGCATTACCCTCTACATCCACAAAGGTATGCTGCTGGATATCAGCAGGGTTTGGTCTCCTTACACGAACAGTAAGGGGAGGCGTTGTCGGGTTAGGATTTGGTTCTCCAGATAGACCCTGAGGGTATCGTGGGGTAGGAGGCTGTTGCCTGGCGTCTTCAACTCCCGTAGAAGAACCCCCTTCCATGACCCTCTTCTCTAGAAGCTTGGCCATCTCGCGGCCATTTGTTCCTTCAACTTACTAAGTTTGGCTCTCAAACTCTCGTTTTCTTATTCTATTTCAGCCATGAGTTTCTTTCTGAGCCTAGTCCCATAGGGGTGCTTACCCGTAATGTCTAAAGGAACATATAGATTTGTTAGAAAAATAAAAAAAGTTAAGGGAAACGATAAAACAAAGATAGAAAGATATGCACAGGACGCAATTCTGAATTCAGCGTGTATCCTCTGATCGTTCCTCAAAACGTCGCGTTTAAAAGTACTAGGTAAAGCAGTAAGGCGGAAATTAACATGAGACAATTGTGAAGGCAAAATAGTTCATTATTCCATACTTCCAAGAAGACCCAATGTTGCTAGAAAGGTTCAAATTACAACACTTCAGCCGTTCCTGGCTTGGGCGATCATAGCCCTCATTTTACAAATTCTTTCTTGACAATAATTCAAAAATAATGAAATCTCTTTTGGGGTAGAGAGAGGATTAACCATTCCTTCGGCCTGCTTTAGCATTGATAGAAGATCTTCTAGGACTTCATTGGCTAAGTATGCAGGATGGCGAAGCGATTCATCCATGAATGAATGACTTCGTCTTGCCGAGCCAGTTCAACTTCTAAAAGACGTGTGGCCTTCTGGCAATGTTGCTCAACATCAATGGCATTTTGTCGTTCATCATTTATCTCCCGTTCATAGGCTCTCATTACTTCATCAAGCTGTTGCTCCAATTTATGGACCTGGGATTGTAGCAGCTCTTTTTGTACCAAAGTCTCCTTTTCTCTTTCTTTGGATTGTAGCAGCAAGTCTTTTAGAAACTGCTTTTCAGCCAGAATGGCGTCACTTTGTTGGCCCTTCATTTTCAGTTAAGATTGGCCGCACGAAGGCACTAATCTTGTTTCGTCCAGTAGTCTTCTTCAATCTTCCATTTTTTCCGCATCTCATCCATAGCTTGCCTTCCTTCTAAGTTTTATTTCTTTTGAAGAGCACATTCTTGTTGACACCTCAAAAGGTCTTCTTCTAGCTTTTGATTCTTAGTCGTCAACTCGTCTATCTGAGCCTTTAAAGCCTGGGTGGCTTTGTCCTCTATGATGGGTGGTGGAGCGAGAATGCTTGTAGACCGATATGAGGGACTTCTAAAGGGTAATTTTACGATGGAAACCTTGTTTAAGACCCATTCATGGTATTCTGCCCCCACAGCGTGGCTTCGCGCTCGTAAGTCCCTTCCCCTCTTGTGGACTTTCTTCCACGTATTGGCTATGTCCCGAATGGCAGATGTATAGTGTCCTTTCGCTTAATACAAAACAAAAGGAGTGAGCAGCTTTTCATTTGGTGGCCCAAGCAAAGGATAGGCCAACTGCCGCTTGGCTATGGTAGGATTATAGTTGATGCACCCTATCGTGCAAATAAGAGGAACATTAGGATAGCTTCCATAATGATGAATGATTAAATTGACCTCTAGCCATTGAGGATACCATCTGACTTTCTCAGTTGTAAGACCCACAAGATAATTAGCCCATTCACGCCCATTCTTTATTACCAACTGACACAATTTCAGATCAGAAACTGGACACTCGACCTTGCATATTTGATGGAAGGCGTAATATGTAAGCCGCACATACAAAACAGGTAAGCAGCAAATGATCCTCTTCCCCCCTTACGTGTGATAGAAATCCATTGTGTAGTGCACATTGGCCAATACAGCCGTGACGGGATTCTCAAACCTATGTTTACGAGCCAGGAAGACTGCGATGGCATCATAGTCCACGTAGTTATCTAGATTAGGGAACAAGACAACCCCGTAGATAGTAAGGGCTAAGGTGTCCATGAAGGCCTCCCACTTTTCTTTATCTGCCAGGATCTGCATGTGTTTCTTAAGAAATTCTCGAGTGAACCCAGGAATTTGATTTCTATTCATCTGTACATTCCTCAATGTCTTAGGATAGATTCTTAAAACATGGGCGACCGAAGCGATAGTTACATGATGATCGAGATGGCGGTAGGGAATTTGCTCCTCCAAAGGTATCCCCGGTATCTGTTCAAATTCTTCTATGGACGGGGCCAACTGAAAGTCCCTAAAGGTAAAACATCTGAGGGGTGGGTCATAGAACTATGCTAAGGCTGTGATCGCCTCAGTTTGTACTTCAACTTCTAAGAGCTTTAAAATCTTCCCATACTTTCTTGTAAACGCCATCTTTTGGGTCAGGTTTAATCTCTTCCCTATTACTTGTAGACTACGAGTATCAATCTTCTTGGCCTTAAGATGTAATATTTTCCTCAATTCTGTCACATCTGTACCATAATTGTCATGTCCCATGTTAATTTCCATACTTGCTCAGAGATACTGCTAAATTCCGAATAGTTTCCTGCAAACATCAAGACAAAGAAGAGGAATCAGTCATGTTTTGAAACCGGTACTTCCCCATTAATTCAATGCAAAGAAATTTTACTTGGGGAAGCAGCGATTACTAAAACTCATGCGAGTCCAAGTCTAAAGGGTCATTGGTTTTCTAATCGTCATTGATGCCCCAGTTGGAGGGCAACAAAATTATTTTTATTTTTATTTTTTTTTACGACTAGGAAGATCTATGACTCAGGACTTAGAAGTACACTATGAAAAAGGGATCATCCACCCGCCCGAAGATTACTGAGTGTTTCAAAAAAATGAGCCATTATTTCAAAATAAAGCAATCCTTCGACGGGTTGGCAATTCATTCGTTTGGATTAAAAGGGAAAGTGAAAATGACGTAAGGTAAAGTAAAGTCTACCCTTTGGTGGCCTAGGTCGGGTTTTTCTGAAAGTCTTTTCTAGGCCCTACGGCTTGTCTAAGAGTGACTCCTCACATTGGGTGGCTTGCACTAGACTTCTAGAAGGTTATTAGAGCCAAGATCCTACTCATGATATGGTCGCAACAGTAGGGAATCTACTAGGTGCGTACATCATGAAAGGTCAAACTCTAGTTGAGGTTCTTACGATCACCAGATGGGAAGTACATCCCAAACGACACCACTACCAACCTCCCCTAACTTAAGCTTGATTTGGGGCCCGGGTATAGGGCGCCATTCATAAGTGTGTGCAAAAATGTGAGTGTAGTGTGTGAAAGCACATTCAATACCTTTTTACCTTACCTCATTCTGCACAAAGAACAAACACAGGACAAAAATACAAAGTCGTCTACCCTAGGGTTCAATAATCACAGAAAAAACACATTGTCACTTACCTTAGGGTTCAATAATCATGCAAAAATTGACAACAAAATAAATAACGATATGTGATTGAAATAAGAACAAACACTTACAATGCTAACAGAAAAATAAAACAAAGGGAGAAATCAAAGCAAACAAAGGCTATATAAAAAAGAAAACACGCGCTTTCAACCAAACTGGCCTGGCTCTCTTATTATCCCCAGCGGAGTCGCCATCTGTCGCGACCGGGATCGCGGCGGCACGGCCGACCCTCAAAAATGAGATAGATCAAAGCAGGGAGTCGCCACCAACATTTTTATCCACAAGAAAAATATTGGAAAAAACTTTTAACACAACACTGGTTAAAATGTGAGATTCAAGTTCGGGAGTCAGTTACGAGTAGGGAAGGTATTAGCACCCTACATCGCCTGTTAAAAACAGTACCAAGATTGAAAACACGCAGCATAAGTAGCCTCTAAAAAAACTATTTTATTTCTCCCTTTTTTTTTCTTGCGGCGAAGGGGACAGAACGGACTAACGAAAATGATCAGAGTAAGGTTAACAGGACGTCTCATCCAAATTAGCCTTGATTTTGATGGTGAAAACACCAAGAAGGTGAAGGACGCTAACAAGACCTCTCATCTAAGTTAATCATCCTTTCAACATGACATAAGGTCAGGAAAAGAAATGGGTTAGCAGGACGTCCCTTCCAAATCAACCTTGGCCTTTTAATGGGGATATGTGTATGAAAGCAGTAAAGAATACTAACAGGACGTCCCGTCCAAATTAACCATTCTCTTATCAAGGCGCTGAGTTGAGAATAAAGGGGGTAAATAGGACGTCTTGTCCAAATTAACCCGATCTTTATGAAAAAAAACAGACGAGGTCAAGACAAAATGGAATAAAATCAACAAGACGTCGCGTCTAAATTGATTTTATGCAATGATTAGAGTGAAATTAATTTTTTAAAATGGAGAATTATAACACTCCTGATTTTCTGTACTCAAATCCCAATGTGATCGACATAATTAATAAAAATGCGAATAAATTTTTCATGTTTGAAAATATTTCCAAGACACCACCATGACCACATCAAAACCCAAATCACATAAAACCCAAGAGTGAGATTAAATAACCTAAAGCTGGATCGATAGATAAATTGCCCATAATGGTATACGAAAATAATGGAGTTTACAGCGGAAGAATATGTATACCAGGCACACGCCTAGTCCCATATATGACGATATGAGAAAAGGCTCGACAAAGCATACAATGGCATATCATAAGCCTAATAGACAACCATCATCATTTTACATAATTACATAAGCATGCAATGCCTAAGATATAACTAATTTTATATACATTCGGGAATATACTCCTGACTATCTGAAACATCAATGAATATCATTCAATTTTAATCCTTCTAATACATATCAAATCATCTCTCATATTCTACATATATATTCACCATCCACAATTCAAAGGATTATCTTATACATACTCAAAATCTCTAAATCAACTATATCATCATATATAATTTAGTCATTACACAAGAATCCATAAATGATGCTGGCCAAGGCACTTCCTCTACCGCTATTTACCTTCACCCAAGCTTTAATTAAAATCCGAACTCATCCCATGGCAACCTGCATCACAATGTTAAAAAAGAGACCATATGGGAGAGTGAGTTATACATTCAAAATGACGAATAATATATATATATATATTATGATCATGTGTATATGCATACAAACATCATGTGTGCTTTGCTATCAAAACATCAAATTATCATTCATTCATTATCTCATTATCATAATAGGCATACAAGCCTTATGAATCGCAATTCATATCATAAATAAGCACCAGAACATACATAATCATATACACAATCACCTGCCACTTATCAACAAGGGGATTCATAATCTTTATCATCATTATTCCATTAAGGTTTCACTCAATACCTCCTCACAAGGGGTTTCTCATCACTCGTGGTCATCCCATCTCAAATGCCATGGTCTTAAGGCTAATGCATATGTCAACTATTTAATGCATATGCAACGGATCTGATTTTCAAATTCAACAATAATCACAATCACTTAAATTATCATCATCACTCCAGGATACACCCTTCGTGGCACCCCGCAAGATGATTTATTCAACAACAATAGGACAACGTCCTCTTCACTCCAGGATATACCCTTCGTGGCACCCCGCAAGGTGATTCACTTCACAATAATTATCACAATACCATCATCACTCGAGGATACACCCCTCGTGGCACCCCGCAAGGTGATATATTCAACAATAATTACGATAACACCGTCTTCACTCCGGGATATACCCTTCGTGGCACCCCGCAAGGTGATTCTTTAATATTAATTCAATAACAATAGGACAACGTCCTCTTCACTCCGGGATATACCCTTTGTGGCACCCCGCAAGGTGATATATTCAACAATAATAGTATATATCAATGCCATGCTATGCCATGAATGCAACAATGCAATAATGCATGTGCCCAATAACCTCGCAAGGATAGCTCACCCTCTCAATTAGGGGTATTTTAATTTGGCATTTCAATAATCATACATAATCATTTTTAAAGCACTTCAAGGCATATCATTCAAATAATTGGCATCCAATGGCCACAACCATCATTCATAACAATCCACACATGGATATCAAAAGGCATAGCAAACAATCATAATATCAAGCCATACATGTATCAACAAGGTGTTCTCGGAATATATATATAGCAACCCTCATTGCCTCACACACATACAAGTCAAGTACTTGTATCAACCACAAGGGTGTCATAATATTTCTCATTTTTCATCAATGCCATTATACATTCATTTAGTGGTTTTCAACCCATCATAATTATCATCTCCGATTTATTCGGTTATTAACATACACCTTGCTATTCAATCATTCCCATGAAGGGTTCATAATCACACAAGGCAAAGGAAGAAGGCCCAATGCCATCAGAACCAAGAAAGAAGGGTCAATATAATCAAAACCGAGAGAAAAGAAGGGAAACAAATACTAACAGTGTTCCCTCGCTCAAGCAAGGCACACATTCGCTTGAGCAAGACAGCCCATCTTGCTTGAGCGCCTCAGCTCGCTCGGGTAAAATCAAGCCAGTATCTAATTTCCAGGTTGCTCGCTTGGGCGAAGCACTACACACCCAGCCACTCGCCCGGGCGAAATTACTCCAGTAACCATTTCCACACTCGCTCGCTTGAGCGAGGAATCCATTCGCTTAAGCGGAATCCGACCAGAGGTCGTCCTTCCCAACTCTCGGTTTTTCACTCAGGGAAGTTATTCCAGAACCGATTCCTCTCATTCGGTCCTTCACTCGGCAATTTACATTAAAACTGACTCATCTGGCTTGGTTTTCTACTCGCCAAAATCAATCAAAGCCGACTCGTCTCTCACTTGGCATTTCACTCGGCAAATTGTTCCAAATCCGAGTCATCTCTTAATTAGTCTTTCACTCGGTAATTTCATTCTAAATTCGAGTCAACTCTTAACCAGCCTTTCACTCGGCAATTGCATTCCACATCCGACTCATCTCCTGATCGGTCATTCACTCAGCAATTACTCTAAAATCGACCTATCACTCGATTGATCCTCACTCGGTTAAATCATTCCAGACCGACCCCACACTCGCTCGATCTTTCACTCGGCTAGACAACTCCAAGACCGACTATCACTCGATCGGTTTTCCATTCGGTAAACTTATTACAAAGCTGACTCCTTTTTCTTTCATTCGAGCAAGGCTTCCTAGCACTAAGTCCTTCACTCGGGTGGATTTATTCCAAAGTACTTTTGGGCAAACTCACACCGTATACCCCCAATCGGTGGATCCCTCGGAATCACACACTCGGGGGCACTCCACTCGGAACGAGTTACTTTGAACTCGGAAATTTCCACTCGGAACTCCACTACTCGGAATATCCTACAAGGAGACCTCTCAATCTGGATTGTCCACTTCCATATTCGGAAGGTCCTGTCTCGGACATAGTTCACTCGAAATTTCACTCAGAAATTCACTACATCATAGAATTATTTTCTAAGGTTCCCACTCAAGTGAATTTCGTCCAGAAACCCACTTACTCACCATACACTCGTCACACCCAGTCAAAAACACAACCATACCAGTCACTCACTTGAGTGGGCACCATCCCAGTATCAGACTTCCCACTTTCGCTCAAGCCACCCATACACACTTAGGCGAAAAAGGTCCAGTGACAATTCCTCTCTATCTCGCTTGAGCGAAAACCTCACCGCCTGGGCGAAATTGGTCCAGAGACCATTATACCAATACAGGGTATCCTCGCCTGAGCTAGATCCCTTCTCGCTTGAGCGAGACTATCAGTACCTAGTCAAAAAATGAAAGTTCTTACAGTTAACACATGAAATCACATCCAGGACCAATATACTCACTTCCGACACGTCATATATATAACAGGTGAGGCATATACAACTTATTCTAAGCATTCTTACTCGAAAATCTTAATTATAAGCCAAATTTGGACTTATCCAACATTTCATACACATCATAACAGTCATACACAACCTGTTCACACATTCATACTTATAAATCTTCATTCCCAACTTATTAATAATGTAAGATTCGAATTCATCATCAACAGATATACAAATATTCATACATTGCCACAATAATTTCACATATATCACATTATTCCCAATCGTTATTAACTTGCCATTCATAGTACCTCAATAAATACATGGCAAGGCAAGCATAAGTGTCCATCACATACATCAATCACTATTGATTTACTCATGCAATTTGAATGTTAACTCCTCTCCTACCTCGAGGGAAGAGCCGAAACGGTTCCAATGCTCCGAAAGCTCCTTCGTATCACCCGGAGTACGATCTACATACCATATGCAGGTATATTCACATAATTAATAACCATCATGATTTTAATCACTTGCTAGCTTATCATAAAGCTCAACCCCAAGTCCTAGACTTGCTAAACACTAAGTTATGTAATTGTGTTAGGCTTCGGGAATTCCTTTCCTAAAGTCAAGATCCTCTAGATCTTATGGACCAATCAAACCCAACAACATCATCATTACCTCATCCATTCCATAACGCAATCCCATATTACATCAATCCTTCAAACATCATCATTATCATCGTCTATTATCATACCTAATGATACCCATTAATCACCACAAATGGTTCTATATCATTTTAAGCAACATTTAATCTTAAACATCATCCATTCGCTTTTAATTTAACCTCTTAATTTACAACATATCCATTTTCCCAAATTCAAAAGGCTAGGGTTTTTATCAAAACCCAACAACTATTACCAATACTCATTAATCACCACTAATGGCCATTTTTTTTTCATCATTAATATCATTCTCCAATATCATTAAACTTACATTCTACATACATTTCACATTTTCCCCAATTTACTAAAGTTAGGGTTTCACTAAAAACCCATCAACATCATAAATGCTCATTTATTTTCCATTCATCCAAGTATTAATTCTATGCATCTATAACAACTCACCATTAATTCCATAATAACAACACCCCACCTTAGGGTTTTCCACATTAATGCTCTCTCAATAACCCATATGCCATAAATACTCCCCCAAGCCATAAAACTCATAATAATGATATTAACTTCATCAAAGATGGTGAGAAGAGCTTACCTCACCATAAAACGAAAATAGAACCAAATGAGGGGGGAGGCTCAACGAAATTGGAGAAGTGAGGAAGAGTATCAACATCCAATGGTTTCCTTTAAGCTTCCAAAGGATGAAAATGGTGGAGGAGAAGAAGGCTCCACATGGTTTTGGTTTTTGGAGAGAAGAAAAGAGGAAATGGAGAAGGGAAATAAGAGAAAAAGAAGAAGAAATGTCATTTCCCAAATGAGGGCAAGAGCCCAACGAAAATAAGAAGAGAATAATAGGCTTTTGGTTTTAATTTTTAATTCTCCATCAAAATTTCATCATTTTAAAATAAACAGGCTCACAGTTTGGGCTCAATAATAATTCCAAAAATTATTCTGAATATAGATTCGGATTCCCAATAATATTCTTAATAGCCCTGACCAGCGGCATCTCAATCGTAGATACTTGGTCCGACTCCCATATTCTATTCGGGTATAATTTCATCTCACATAAGCTCAATAAATTATAAATATCCATAATAAATCCCAATTTAATCATTCCAATATTTTTGGGACACAAATCCACTCATATACATTTATTTACTATTTATTCTCATTATTTATTCATTTTTATAAAATTCGGGGTGTTACAAGAATGAGAAGGAAAAAGAAGTGGGCCGGACAGGAGTTATGTCCTGCTCCTACGTATTCTCGAGTTTTCGAGAAATCAGGGTCACGTAGTTCTTAATGAGAGATGTTGTAGATGAAGCTAGAGACTTAGTGACGGGTGAAATTCATCGAAAAGGAGCATACAAGGCGAAGTTCTCCGCACGTGTATGGACTTCAGGAATAGTGTAGGCAGAAGTACTTCCGCACGACACTGGCTAAAACAACTTTTACATTGATCAAAATAAACACGAGAAAAATGCTTGGTTTTTTTTATTATTATCAAGAGACAAGATAAAAGTGAATTTTAACAACAGAATAAATTTAACCAAGGGAATAAATTAAACAGAAATGACAGACTTGACAAAAGAGCAAATAATGTAAAACTAACTAATAAAATGAACTAAAAGAGAGATAAAAGTGGAGAGAATTACAACCGGTGTGGGGATACTGAACAGGAGCCGGTTCTTGAGTATAAGCCGGTGTGGGAATATTGAAAAGGAGTCGGTACTTGAGTATGAGCCGATGTGGCTAGAACAACTACAGTCGAAATGATTGAATGATTATGAGAGCCGGTGTGGAGCTTAGGGGAGAGACGGTATAGGGTTTAATGGAGAATTAGATTACAGTCGGGAACCAGTGTGGGATTGAAATAAGGAGTTTTGGTGAGGTTCTGGACGGAGTCGAGGCAATAGGGGAGAATCTTACTCTAGGGTAAAGACCGATAGCCTAGTGACTGGATTTAGAAACTCGGGGCCATTGCTTTTCTTAAGAAAAAACCAAGAGTCAGAGTAATTATCTGAAGGACTTGGAGTTTCGAACACCGGATCAATTTCTTAGGATTCAGGGGTTTAAAATTGTAGACCCTCGTGCCTCTTCAGCTGAGGCATTTATAGAGCCCCTCTGGAGCCTGAGTGCCTGGATAGCTCAAGCTTCCACTCACCCATACGTGTAGTGGTGATAGCCTGGCCACTAACAGTTGTAGGGGACAGTGGCTGGTGGTGGGTTTTTTATTGTTTAATTTTTTATTCACTGTCTGCCATTCCCAAGATTCAAGGATCGACTTGGGTGGTTCGATTCCAAGTCACAACATGGGCAATCGGACTCTTCAAACGGCGTCACATGGATCCGGTGTTGGGTTTATGAAAACACTTCCCACCTCCGATAATAACGGACACCGGTCTCTGAATGGAGTCCAGATGGTCTCCTTTCCATTGGCCACATCGGTATCTCTCTGTCCTGGACCGGTGTTCCACTTGTTTTGTACATTGGATGTTGTCTCTTTCCCAAGCCGGTGTCTGACGATGTTTCACTTCATTTTGATATCAGACGGTGTTAAGGATGATTTTGAGTTCGTTTAATTACTACCGGTGTTCTCAGAGACTGGACGGACCGAAATAGGTGTTCACACATACTTCTCTTAATCGATTTCCAAGGTTATGTTTTTAATGCAATCGATTACCCACCTGGCCCAATCGATTAGAACACCTGATGATTCAAATTCTGAAAGGGTGTAATCGATTACGAGTAACCCCATAATTGATTATGCGCATATCAGAGGGGTGATTTAATGCAGAATTCGTGTGTTAATATTTGGCCCAATCCACACTCACCCTTTTAAACCCTATTTCTCATTTCAAAACCCTATAAGTACCCCCTCCTTCACCTCTTCTACCTCACACCTCCAATACTTCTCTTTCCTCCAATCTTTCTCAAGATTCCCAAAGACCTCTCAACCTTCTTCATCTTTTCTTCTTAACTCATAATGTCCTCCTCTAGGAATGTGAAAAGAGCTAGGTCCTCACTTGCCCAAACTAATAACCCCCTTGATTTTTCAAGGTTCTTCACCAATCCTAGAGACCTCCAAAACTTCATCCAAAAATTCTCTGAAAAGGATATCATCTCCCCTCACTACATCAATGCTGAGATTTTTGACTATCCTAGCTTCACCTTCACTCACTCCCTTCACCACTACAATCTCTTTCCTTTCCTCACTCTCAAAGAGGAGGTATACTACCCGAAACTCATGCGAGTCTTTTTCTGTAATTTAAGGCTTGTTGATGGGCTACTTGAGGCTAGAGTCAAGAATGTGACTCTAAGGATCACAAATGCCCAACTTGCGGAAATTACCCAACTTCCCATCTCCGATGCTGAATTTGCTGGTGGAAATCCCGAGGATGAATGGGATTTCAATGCCATCACTGCTCGCGAATCCCTTTGGAAAGCTGACAGTTCCTGAAGCAATCACAAATTGGTAGGCCATCTTACTATCAATAACTGCCTCCTTCACTTTTTCTTGGTTAAGCTCTTGGTCCCTAGTGGTGGAAATTATGCCTAAACTCCTTAAGAAAGGGGGAGAAAACTTTATTTGGACTAACACCCTCATGAGATAAACATTGTTTGTCATCATCAAAAGGGGGAGAATGTTTTTGAATATATGTTTCAGGTTGTATAGTTTTGATAATGACAAAGAGGTCAAAAAGCAATTGAAGAATCATGGCAAAGCGTTCAAGTATTCATAAAAAGAACATATACAAAGACAAAAACAGAGAAGACAACATCAGACCTACAAAAACACGAAGCCTAATTGATTACAAGACCTCATATAATCGATTACTGAAGTTCTGTCAAACACCTAATCAATTACCTCATAAACACTAATCGATTACGAAGCTTCTATTTGTCACTTAATCGATTGCACCAAGGAGGCCAATCGATTACCAAGCTTAGAAAATGAATTAAAAGCATCAGGTGCATCTTCTAATCGACTACAAGGATGACACAATTGATTACTAATGTTCTGTAAGGCCATTAATCGATTATAATTAAAGAACTAATCGACTACAGAGTTTCTGTTTGTCCAATAATCGATTGCATATGAGTCATAATCGATTACCATGCTGTGTAACATAATTAAATGCATCAGGTGCCACTCACAATCGATTGGTAAAGAATAATCGATTAGCAAGGTTCTGTCTCTTAGCTAATAGATTACATGGGAAAGGCTAATCAATTACCTGACAAATTACATTGAAGAATTCAAAGTGTAATCGATTACAGTTCGAGGCCTAATCGATTACACTAGTGCCAGAATTTGGGGAAAGCATTTTTAAGTGGGAAACCAGTTCACTTATCTATTGTTACTCTAATGCCCATACTGTGTAATGGTTCTGAAGACTTTAGGGCACCTCTCCAAGGCCCATAAATGCAAGACTCATTCAAGCTACTCCATGTATCCAAATCCATCAAAGGGAAATCAAATCTTGAGTCTTATGAGTTCTATTTCTTTGTAGTTTCAATTTCTGAAACTTAGAGCTTATATTTGTAAATCCTCTCTTGTGAGAGTTTAGAAATTGTGAGAGCTTTCATTTGTTTATCTACTCTATTGAGAGAGTTTATTGATTGTAAAACCAAACACCAAAACACCAAGATTATTTACTCTAGGTTGAATGGTCATAAAGGTTGGGGTTCAACCTTTGGGTATTAAGAGTTTGAGAGATTGGGTGGGTTGCCCTTATACTAGTGAGGATTGAGTTCTTGAGTGTGGGACACTACGAAGCTGTAATTTCTTATAGCTTGTATCTCTAAACTTCAATAGTGGAAATCCTCAAGTGGGTTGCTTGAAGGTGAGATGTACACCGGGTTTGCAAGCTTCTCTTCCCTACTCTCTTGCATTTACATATTGCTTTTGGCTTGATTATTGTTGTTGATTATGAAAGCCCCTCTTATATTTGCTTGAACAACTTGTGTTAAAGTGTTGCACAACAAGTGTTTGATATATTGCCTAAGTGACATTTTTATATTGTTTTACATTGATTCTTGTACTACACTTGCTATCTATTGTATACAAGTATATTTTGTAAAAGAGGAATCAATTTCAAAGGCATTCTAAACAAAAGTTTTTAACATTCAATTCACCCCCCTCTTGAGTATTGAGGCCACTTGAACAACATATTTAAAGTTTAGGGTTTAGGGTTTAGGGTTTGGGGTTTAATGTTTAGGGTTTAGGGTTTAGGGTTTATTGTTTAGGGGTTATGGGTTAGGGTTTATGGGTCAGGGGTTAGGATTTTAGGGTTTAGTGGTTAAGGTGTTAGTGTTAGGGGTTAGGCGTTAAGGTTTAGGGTTATTGGTTTAGGGTTTAAGGTTTAGGATTTAGGATTTAAGGTTTATGGTTTATGGTTTGGAGTTTAGGGTTTAGGGTTTAGGTTTTAGGGTTTGGGGTTTAGGTTTTATGGTTTAGGGTTTATTATTTAGGGTTTAGAGTTTAGGGTTTAGGGTTTGTAGTTTAAGGTTTAGGGTTTGGGGTTTGGGGTTTAGGGTTTATGGTATTAGGGGTTAGGGGTTAGGGTTTAGGGGTTACAGTTTATGGTTTCGGGTTTAAGGTAAGGGTTTCAGGTTTAGAGTTTAGGGTTTAAGGTTTATGTTTTAGGGTTATGGTTTGGGGTTTAGTGTTTGGGAATTGGGGTTTAGGTTTAGGCCTTAGAGGTTTAGGGGTTAGGGGTTAGGGTTAGGGTTTAGGGTTTAGGGTTTAGGGTTTAGGGTTTATGGGTTAATGTTTATGGTTAGGGTTTGGGGTTTGGGGTTTAGGATTTAGGATTTAGGGTTTAGGGTTTGTGATTTAGGGTTTAGTGTTTAGGGTTTGGGGTTTGTGGTTTAGGGTTTATAGTTTAGGGTATATGGATTGGGGTTTAGGGTTTAGGGTTTATGGTTTACAGTTTAGGGTCTGTGGTTTACAGATTAGGGTTTGGGTTTAGGGTTTAGGGTTTAGGGTTAGGGTTTGAGGGTTTAAGGGTTTGTGGTTTAGGGTTTAGGGTTTTAGGGTTTATGGTTTAGGGTTTGGGGTTTGGGGTTTATAGTTTAGGGTTTGGGATTTGGGTTTTGTTTTAAGGTTTAGGGTTTAGGGTTTAGGGGGTTAGGGGTTTAGGTTTTATGGTTTTAGAGGCTAGGGTTTAGTATTAAGGGTTTAGGGTTTAGGGTTTATAGTTTGGGGTTAAGGGTTTGGGGTTTGGGGTTTTAGGATTTGGTGTTTAGGGTTTATGGTTTAGGGTTTAGGGTTTGTGGTTTGAATTTAGAGTGTAGGGTTTAGGGTGTAGGGTTTGTGGTTTAGGGTTTAGGGGTTTAGGGTTAGAGGTTAGGGTTTTAGGGGTTATTGGTTTAGGGTTTAAGGTTTAGGATTTAGGATTTAAGGTTTATGGTTTATGGTTTGGAGTTTAGGGTTTAGGGTTTAGGTTTTAGGGTTTGGGGTTTAGGTTTTATGGTTTAGGGTTTATTATTTAGGGTTTAGAGTTTAGGGTTTAGGGTTTGTAGTTTAAGGTTTAGGGTTTGGGGTTTGGGGTTTAGGGTTTATGGTATTAGGGGTTAGGGGTTAGGGTTTAGGGGTTACAGTTTATGGTTTCGGGTTTAAGGTAAGGGTTTCAGGTTTAGAGTTTAGGGTTTAAGGTTTATGTTTTAGGGTTATGGTTTGGGGTTTAGTGTTTGGGAATTGGGGTTTAGGTTTAGGCCTTAGAGGTTTAGGGGTTAGGGTTTAGGGTTAGGGTTTAGGGTTTAGGGTTTAGGGTTTATGGGTTAATGTTTATGGTTAGGGTTTGGGGTTTGGGGTTTAGGATTTAGGATTTAGGGTTTAGGGTTTGTGATTTAGGGTTTAGTGTTTAGGGTTTGGGGTTTGTGGTTTAGGGTTTATAGTTTAGGGTATATGGATTGGGGTTTAGGGTTTAGGGTTTATGGTTTACAGTTTAGGGTCTGTGGTTTACAGATTAGGGTTTAGGTTTAGGGTTTAGAGTTCAGGGTTAGGGTTTGAGGGTTTAAGGGTTTGTGGTTTAGGGTTTAGGGTTTTAGGGTTTATGGTTTAGGGTTTGGGTTTTGGGGTTTATAGTTTAGGGTTTGGGATTTGGGTTTTGTTTTAAGGTTTAGGGTTTAGGGTTTAGGGGGTTAGGGGTTTGGGTTTTATGGTTTTAGAGGCTAGGGTTTAGTATTTAGGGTTTAGGGTTTAGGGTTTATAGTTTGGGGTTTAAGGTTTGGGGTTTAGGGTTTTAGGATTTGGTGTTTAGGATTTACGGTTTAGGGTTTAGGGTTTGTGGTTTGAATTTAGAGTGTAGGGTTTAGGGTGTAGGGTTTGTGGCTTAGGGTTTAGGGGTTTAGGGTTAGAGGTTAGGGTTTTAGGGGTTTAGGGTTTTAAGGTTTAGGGTTTATGGTTTAGGGTTTGAGGTGTGTGGTTTTGGGTTTAGGGTTTGGGTTTAGGGTTTAAAGTTTACAGTTTAGGGGTTAGGGTTTTAGGTGTTTAGGGGTTAGGGTTTTAGTTGTTAAGGGGTTAGCGGTAGGGGTTTAGGGTTTAGGGTTTAGAGTTTGGGGTTAAGGATTCGAGGTTTGAGGGTTAGGGTTTAGGGTTTAAGGTTTTAAGACTTAGGGTTAGGGTTTAGGGTTTGTGGTTTAGGGTTTAATATTTAGGGTTAAGGTTTTGGATTTAGAGTTTAGAGTTTGGGGTTTAGGGTTTGAGGTTTAGTGTTTAGTGTTTAGGGTTTAGGGGTTAAGGTTTAGTGTTTAGGGTTTAGGGTTTGTCATTTAGGGTTTATGATTTAAGGTTTGGTGTTTAGGGTTTTGGGTTTTGGGGTTAGGGTTTGGGTTTGGGGTTTAGGGTTTAGGGTTTAGGGTTTGGGCTTTAAAGTTTTGGGGTTAGGGTTTGGGTTTAGGGTTTGAGGTTTAGGGTTTAGGGTTTAGTGTTGGGGTTTGGGGTTTAGGTTTATGGTTTAGGGTTTAGAGTTTAGGGTTTAGGGATTAGGGTTTATGGTATAGGGTTTGGTGTTTGGGGTTTAGGGTTTAGGGTTTAGGGTTTAGTATTTGTGGTTTAGGGTTTATGGTTTAGAGTTTAGGGTTTAGGTTTAGGGTTTTGGGTTTGGGGTTTAGGGTTAAGGTTTTGGGTTTTATGGGTTTAGGGTTTAGGGTTTAGGGTTTAGGGGTTAAGGTTTAGTGTTTTGTGTTTAGGGTTTAAGGTTTGTCATTTAGGGTTTAAGGTTTAGGGTTTAGGGTTTATGGTTTGGGGTATAGGTTTAACATTTGGTGCTTAGGGTTTAGGGGTTAGGGGTTAGGGTTTAAGGTTTAGGGTTTCATGTCTAGGGTTTAGGGTTTAGGGTTTAGGGTTTAGGGTTTTGGGTTTTGGGTTTGGTTTAGGGTTTAGTGTTTAGGGTTTAGGGTTTAGGGGTTAAGGTTTAATGTTTAATGTTTAGGGTTTAGGGTTTGTTGTTTAGGGTTTAGGGTTTAGGGTTTGGCGTTTAGGGTTTAGGGTTTAGGGGTTAGGGTGTGGGGTTTAGGATTTATGATTTAGGGTTTAGGGTTTTGGGTTTAAGGTTTAAGGTTTAGGATTTAGGGTTTAGGGTTTGGGGTTTAGGGTTTAGGGTTAGGGTTTAGGTTTAGGGTTTAGGGTTTAGGGTTATATGGTTTAAGGTTTATGGTTTAGGGTTTATGGTTTATGGTTTATGGTTTAGGGTATGGGGTTTGGGGTTTGGTTTTAAAGTTTAGGGTTTAAGGTTTATGGTTTAGGGTCTAGGGTGTGGGGTTTAAGGTTTAGGGTTTAGGGGTTAGGGTTTTAGTATTTAAGGGTTTAGTGTTAGTGGTGTAGGGTTTAGGGTTTAGAGTTTGGGGTTAAGTGTTTGGGGTTTAGGGTTTAGGGTTTTAAGATTTGAGGTGTAGTGTTTAGGTTTTGTGGTTTAGGGTATAATGTTTAGGGTTTGGGTTTTGAATTTAGAGTTTAGGGTTTAGGGTTTGGGGGTTTAGGGTTTGGTGGTTAGTGTTTGGGTTTAGGATTTGGGGTTTAGGGTTTATGGTTTTTGGTTTTAGAGGTTTAAGGTTTAGGGTTTAGGGTTTAGGGTTTAGGAGTTAAGGTTTAGTGTTTAGGGTTTAGGGTTTATTATTTAGGGTTTAGGGTTTAGAGTTTGGGGTTTAGGGTTTAGGGTTTTGGGGATATGGGGTAGGGTTAGGGTTTAGAGTTTGGGGTGTAAGGTTTATGGTTTAGGGTTTAGGGTTTTAAGGTTTAGGGTTAGGGTTTAGGTTTGGGTTTTGGGGTGTGGGGTTTAGGGTTTAGGTTTAGTTTTTAGTATTTTGGGCTTAGGTGTAGGGTTTGGGGTTCAGGATTTAGGGTTTAGGGTTTAAGAGGTAGGCTTTAGGCTTTAGGGTTTAGGAGTTAGGTTTTAGTGTTTAGGGTTTAGGGTTTGTGGGTTAGGGTTTAGGGTTTAGGATTTAGGATTTAGGGTTTGTGGTTTAGGGTTTAGGTTATATGGTTTGGGGTATCGGCTTTGGGGTTTAGTGTTTAGGGGTTGTGGTTTAGGGTTCAGGGTTTGTGGTTTAGGGATTAGGGTTTGGGGTTTGGGGTTAGAGTTTAGGGTGTAGGGTTTGGGGTTGAGTGTTTGTGGTTTAGGGTTTATGGTTTAGGGTTTAAGGTTTTAGGTTTAGGGTTTGTGGTTTTGGGTTTTGGGTTTTGTTTTAAGGTTTAGGGTCTAGGCTTTAGGGTTTATGGTTTAGTGTTTAGTGTTTAGGGTTTAGGGGTTAGGATTTTGGGTTTGGGGTTTAGGATTTGGTTTAGGGTTAAGGGTTTAGGGGTTAAGGTTTAATGTTTAGTGTTTATGGTTCAGGGTTTAAGGTTTAGGGTTTAAGGTTTTAGGGTTTAGGGTTGTGGTGTTAGGGGTTAGGGTTTAAGGGTTAGGGTTAGGGGTTTATGATTTATGATTTAGGGTTTAGGGTTTGGGGTTTAAGGTTTAAGGTTTAGGGTTTAGGGTTTAGGGTTTAGGGTTTAGTTTTTAGGGTTTAGGGTTTGGGGTGTGTGGTTTTAGGTTTGGGGTTTAAGTTTATTGTTTTAGGGTTTATGGTGTAGGGTTTGGGGTTTGTGGTTTATAGTTTAGGGTTTGGGATTTGGGTTTTGTTTTAAGGTTTAGGGTTTAGGGTTTAGGGGTTATGGGTTTGGGTTTTATGGTTTTAGAGGTTAGGGTTTAGTGTTAGGGGTTTAGGGTTTAGGGTTTATAGTTTGGGGTTAAGGGTTTGGGGTTTAGGGTTTTAGGATTTGTTGTTTAGGGTTTATGGCCTAGGGTTTAGGGTTTGTGGTTTGAATTTAGAGTGTAGGGTTTAGGGTCTAGGGTTTGGGGTTTAGGGTTTAGGGGTTCGGGTTTAGGGGTTAGGGTTTTAGGGGTTTAGGGTTTTAAGGTTTAGGGTTTATGGTTTAGGGTTTGGGGTGTGTGGTTTTGGGTTTAGGGTTTGAAGTTTACGGTTTAGGGGTTAGGGTTTTAGGTGTTTAGGGGTTAGGGTTTTAGTAGTTAGGGGGTTAGTGTTAGGGGTTTAGGGTTTAGGGTTTAGAGTTTGGGGTTAAGGATTTGAGGTTTAAGGTTTAGGGTTTAGGGTTTATGGTTTTAAGACTTGGGGTTAGGGTTTAGGGTTTGTGGTTTAGGGTTTAATATTTGGGGTTAAGGTTTTGGATTTAGAGTTTAGGGTTTGGGATTTAGGGTTTGGGGTTTAGGGTTTAGGGTTTAGGGTTTAGGGTTTAGGGTTTAGGGTTTGGGGTTTAGGGTTTAGGGTTTAGGGTTTAGTTTTTAGGGTTTAGGGTTTGGGGTGTGTGGTTTTGGGTTTGGGGTTTAAGTTTATGGTTTTAGGGTTTATGGTGTAGGGTTTGGGGTTTGTGGTTTATAGTTTAGGGTTTGGGATTTGGGTTTTGTTTTAAGGTTTAGGGTTTAGGGTTTAGGGGTTATGGGTTTGGGTTTTATGGTTTTAGAGGTTAGGGTTTAGTGTTAGGGGTTTAGGGTTTAGGGTTTATAGTTTGGGGTTAAAGGTTTAGGGTTTAGGGGTTTAGGATTTGTTGTTTAGGGTTTATGGTTTAGGGTTTAGGGTTTGTGGTTTGAATTTAGAGTATAGGGTTTAGGGTTTATGGTTTGGGGTTTAGGGTTTAGGGGTTCGGGGTTAGGGGTTAGGGTTTTAGGGGTTTAGGGTTTTAAGGTTTAAGGTTTATGGTTTAGGGTTTGGGGTGTGTGGTTTTGGGTTTAGGGTTTGAAGTTTACGGTTTAGGGGTTAGGGTTTTAGGTGTTTAGGGGTTAGGGGTTAGGGTTTTAGTAGTTAGGGGGTTAGTGTTAGGGGTTTAGGGTTTAGGGTTTAGAGTTTGGGGTTAAGGATTTGAGGTTTAAGGTTTAGGGTTTAGGGTTTATGGTTTTAAGACTTGGGGTTAGGGTTTAGGGTTTGGGTTTTGGGTTTAATATTTTGGGTTAAGGTTTTGGATTTAGAGTTTAGGGTTTGGGATTTAGGGTTTGGGGTTTAGTGTTTAGGGTTTAGGGTTTGTCATTTAGGGTTTAGGATTTAAGGTTTGGTGTTTAGGTTTTGGGTTTTGGGGTTAGGGTTTAGGGTTTAGGGTTTGGGGTTTAAAGTTTTGGGGTTAGGGTTTGGGGTTTGGGGTTTGAGGTTTAGAGTTTAGGGTTTAGTGTTGGGGTTTGGGGTTTAGGTTTAGGGTTTGGGGTTTGGAGTTAGGGTTTAAGGATTAGGGTTTATGGTGTAGGGTTTGGTGTTTGGGGTTTAGGGATTAGGGTTTAGGGTTTAGTATTTGTGGTTTAGGGTTTATGGTTTAGAGTTTAGGGTTTAGGTTTAGGGTTTTGGGTTTGGGGTTTAGGGTTTAGGTTTTGGGTTTTATGGGTTTAGGGTTTATGGTTTAGGGTTTAGGGGTTAAGGTTTAGTGTTTTGTGTTTAGGGTTTAGGGTTTGTCATTTAGGGTTTAAGGTTTAGGGTTTAGGGTTTATGGTTTGGGGTATAGGGTTTGGGGTATAGGGTTTAGGGTTTAGGGTTTAGGGTTTAGGGTTTGAGGTTTAGGGTTTAGGGTTTGTTATTTAGGGTTTAGGATTTAGAGTTTGGGGTTTTGGGTTTAGGGTTTTGGGGTTATGGGGTAGGGTTAGGGTTTAGAGTTTGGGGTGTAAGGTTTGGGGTTTAGTGTTTGGGGTTTGGGGTTTAGGATTTAAGGTTTGGTGTTTAGGTTTTGGGTTTTGGGGTTAGGGTTTAAGGTTTAGGGTTTGGGGTTTAAAGTTTTGGGGTTAGGGTTTGGGTTTTGGGGTTTGAGGTTTAGGGTTTAGGGTTTAGTTTTGGGGTTTGGGGTTTAGGTTTAGGGTTTAGGGTTTAGAGTTTAGGGTTTAGGGATTAGGGTTTATGGTATAGGGTTTGGTGTTTGGGGTTTAGGGATTAAGGTTTAGGGTTTAACATTTGTGGTTTAGGGTTTATGGTTTAGAGTTCGGGGTTTAGGTTTAGGGTTTTGGGTTTGGGGTTTAGGGTTTAGGTTTAGGGTTTAGGGGTTAAGGTTTAGTGTTTTGTGTTTAGGGTTTAGGGTTTAGGGTTTGTCATTTAGGGTTTAAGGTTTAGGGTTTAGGGTTTAGGTTAAATGGTCTGGGGTATAGGCTTTGGGGTTTAGTGTTTAGGGGTTGTGGTTTAGGGATTAGGGTTTGGGGTTTGGGGTTAGAGTTTAGGGTTTAGGGTTTGGGGTTAAGTGTTTGTGGTTTAGGGTTTAGGGTTTAGGGTTTTAGGTTTAGGGTTTGTGGTTTAGGGTTTAGGGTTTTGGGTTTTGGGTTTTGTTTTAAGGTTTAGGGTCTAGGCTTTAGGGTTTATGGTTTAGTGTTTTGTGTTTAGGATTTGGTTTAGGGTTTAGGGTTTAGGGTTTAAGGTTTAATGTTTAGTGTTTATGGTTCAGGGTTTAAGGTTTAGGGTTTAGGGTATAGGGTTTGGTATTTAGGGTTTAGGGTTTTGGGGTTAGGGGTTAGGGTTTAAGGGTTAGGGTTAGGGGTTTATGATTTATGATTTAGGGTTTAGGGTTTGGGGTTTAAGGTTTAAGGTTTAGGGTTTAGGGTTTAGTTTTTATGGTTTAGGGTTTGAGATTAAAGCTTTAGGGTTTAGGGTTTAGTGTTTAGGGTTTAGGGTTATATGGTGTGAGGTTTAGGGTTTAGGGTTTAGGGTTTAGGGTTTATGGTTTATGGTTTGGGGTTTGGGGTTTGGTCTTAAAGTTTAGGGTTTAGGGTTTATGTTTTAGGGTCTTGGGTTAAGGGTTATGGTTTAGGGTTTACGGTTTAGGGGTTAGGGTTTTAGTAGTTAGGGGTTAAGTGTTAGGGGTGTAGGGTTTATGGTTTAGAGTTTGGGGTTAAGGGTTTGGGGTTTAGGGTTTAGGGTTTAGGGTTTTAAGATTTAAGGTTTAGGATTTGTCATTTATGGTTTGTCATTTAGGGTTTAGGGTTTAGGATTTAGGGTTTGTCATTTAGGGTTTAGGGTTTGTCGTTTATGGTTTGTCATTTTGGGTTTTGGGTTCAGGATTTAGGGTTTAGGGTTTATGGGTTGGGGTATGGGTTTAGGGTTTGGGGCCCAGGGTTTAGGCGTTAGGGGTTCATGTTTAGGGTTTAGGGTTTAGGGTTTAGGGTTTAAGGTTTGGGGTTTCGGGTTTCAGGTTTTTGGTTTGGTTTAGGGTTTAGGGTTTAGGGGTTAAGGTTTAATGTTTAGTGTTTAGGGTTTATGGTTTGTCATTTAGGGTTTAGGGTTTATGGTTTGGCGTTTAGGGTTTAGGGTTTAGGGGTTAGGGTGTGGGGTTTAGGATTTATGATTTAGGGTTTAGGGTTTGGGGGTTAAGGTTTAAGGTTGAAGGTTTAAGGTGTAGGGTTTGTGGTTTAAGGTTTGGGGTTTAGGGTTTGGGGTTTAGGGTTTGGGTTTAGGATGTAGGATTTAGGGTTTGTGGTTTGCGGTTTAGGGTTCAGGGTTTATGGTTTGGGGTATAGGCTTTGGGGTTTAGTGTTTAGGGGTTGTGGTTTAGGGTTCAGGGTTTAAGGTTTTGGGTTTAGGGTTTAAGGTTTTGGGTTCAGGGTTTAAGGTTCGGTGTTTAGGGTTTAGGGATTAGGGTTTAGGAATAGGGTTTGGGTTTAGGGTTTAGGGTTTGGGGTTTAGGGTTTAGGGTTATGTGGTTTGTGGTTTATGGTTTATGGTTTATGGTTTAGGGTGTGGGGTTTGGGTTTTGGTTTTAAAGTTTAGGGTTTAGGGTTTATGGTGTAGGGTCTAGGGTGTGGGGTTTAAGGTTTAGGGTTTAGGGGTTACAGTTTTAGAGGTTAGGGTTTTAGAAGTAAGGGTTAAGGTTTAATGTTTAGTGTTTATGGTTTAGGGTTTAAGGTTTAGGGTTTAGGGTTTAGGGTTTGGCATTTAGGGTTTAGGGTTTTGGGGTTAGGGGTTAAGGTTTAAGGGTTAGGGTTAGGGGTTTATAATTTATGATTTAGGGTTTAGGGTTTGGGTTTAAGGTTTAAGGTTTAGGGTTTAGTTTTTACTGTTTAGGGTTTGAGATTAAAGCTTTAGGGTTTAGGGTTTAGGGTTATATGGTGTGAGGTTTAGGGTTTAGGGTTTATGGTTTATGGTTTATGGTTTGGGGTTTGGGGTTTGGTTTTAAAGTTTAGGGTTTAGGGTTTATGGTTTAGGGTCTTGGGTTAAGGGTTATGGTTTAGGGTTTACGGTTTAGGGGTTAGGGTTTTAGTGGTTAGGGGTTAAGCGTTAGGGGTGTAGGGTTTATGGTTTAGAGTTTGGGGTTAAGGGTTTGGGGTTTAGGGTTTAGGGTTTAGGGTTTTAAGATTTAAGGTTCAGGATTTGTCATTTATGGTTTGTCATTTAGGGTTTAAGGTTTAGGATTTAGGGTTTGTCATTTAGGGTTTAGGGTTTGTCGTTTATGGTTTGTCATTTTGGGTTTTGGGTTCAGGATTTAGGGTTTAGGGTTTATGGGTTGGGGTATGGGTTTAGGGTTTGGGGCCCAGGGTTTAGGCGTTAGGGGTTCAGGTTTAGGGTTTAGGGCTTAGGGTTTAAGGTTTGGGGTTTTGGGTTTCAGGTTTTTGGTTTGGTTTAGGGTTTAGGGTTTAGGGTTTAGGGGTTAAGGTTTAATGTTTAGTGTTTAGGGTTTAGGGTTTGTCATTTAGGGTTTAGGGTTTAGGGTTTGGCGTTTATGGTTTAGGGTTTAGGGGTTAGGGTGTGGGGTTTAGGATTTATGATTTAGGGTTTTGGGTTTTGGGTTTAAGGTTTTAGGTTTAGGGTCTAGGGTTTGGTGTTTAGGGTTTAGGGTTTAGGGTTTAGGAATAGGGTTTAGGTTTAGGGTTTAGGGTTTGGGGTTTAGGGTTTAGGGTTATATGGTTTGTGGTTTATGGTTTATGGTTTATGGTTTAGGGTGTGGGGTTTGGGTTTTGGTTTTAAAGTTTAGGGTTTAGGGTTTATGGTTTAGGGTCTAGGGTGTGGGGTTTAAGGTTTAGGGTTTAGGGGTTACAGTTTTAGGGGTTAGGGTTTTAGAAGTTAAGGGTTAAGGTTTAATGTTTAGTGTTTATGGTTTAGGGTTTAAGGTTTAGGGTTTAGGGTTTAGGGTTTAGGGTTTGGCATTTAGGGTTTAGGGTTTCGGGGTTAGGGGTTAAGGTTTAAGGGTTAGGGTTAGGGGTTTATGATTTATGATTTAGGGTTTAGGGTTTGGGGTTTAAGGTTTAAGGTTTAGGGTTTAGTTTTTACGGTTTAGGGTTTGAGATTAAAGCTTTAGGGTTTAAGGTTTAGGGTTATATGGTGTGAGGTTTAGGGTTTATGGTTTATGGTTTATGGTTTATGGTTTGGGGTTTGGTTTTAAAGTTTAGGGTTTAGGGTTTATGGTTTAGGGTCTTGGGTTAAGGGTTATGGTTTAGGGTTTATGGTTTAGGGTTTAGGGTTTAGGGTTTTGGGTTTTGGGTTTAGGGTTTGGCATTTAGGGTTTAGGGTTTTGGGGTTAGGGATTAAGGTTTAAGGGTTAGGGTTAGGGGTTTATGATTTATGATTTAGGGTTTAGGGTTTGGGGTTTAAGGTTTAAGGTTTAGGGTTTAGTTTTTACGGTTTAGGGTTTGAGATTAAAGCTTTAGGGTTTAGGGTTTAGGGTTATATGGTGTGAGGTTTAGGGTTTAAGGTTTATGGTTTATGGTTTATGGTTTGGGGTTTGGGGTTTGGTTTTAAAGTTTAGGGTTTAGGGTTTATGGTTTAGGGTCTTGGGTTAAGGGTTATGGTTTAGGGTTTACGGTTTAGGGGTTAGGGTTTCAGTGGTTAGGGGTTAAGCGTTAGGGGTGTAGGGTTTATGGTTTAGAGTTTGGGGTTAAGGGTTTGGGGTTTAGGGTTTAGGGTTTAGGGTTTTAAGATTTAAGGTTTAGGATTTGTCATTTATGGTTTGTCATTTAGGGTTTAGGGTTTAGGATTTAGGGTTTGTCATTTAGGGTTTTGGGTTTGTCATTTATGGTTTGTCATTTTGGGTTTTGGGTTCTGGATTTAGGGTTTAGGGTTTATGGTTTGGGGTATGGGTTTAGGGTTTGGGGCCAAGGGTTTAGGGGTTAGGGGTTCAGGTTTAGGGTTTAGGGTTTAGGGTTTAAGGTTTGGGGTTTCGGGTTTCAGGTTTTTGGTTTGGTTTAGGGTTTAGGGGTTAAGGTTTAATGTTTAGTGTTTAGGGTTTAGGGTTTGTCATTTAGGGTTTAGGGTTTAGGGTTTGGCGTTTATGGTTTAGGGTTTAGGGGTTAGGGTGTGGGGTTTAGGATTTATGATTTAGGGTTTTGGGTTTTGGGTTTAAGGTTTTAGGTTTAAGGTTTAGGGTTCGATGTTTAGGGTTTAGGGTTTAGGGTTTAGGAATAGGGTTTAGGTTTAGGGTTTAGGGTTTGGGGTTTAGGGTTTAGGGTTATGTGGTTTGTGGTTTATGGTTTATGGTTTATGGTTTAGGGTGTCGGGTTTGGGTTTTGGTTTTAAAGTTTAGGGTTTAGGGTTTATGGTTTAGGGTCTAGGGTGTGGGGTTTAAGGTTTAGGGTTTAGGGGTTACAGTTTTAGGGGTTAGGGTTTTAGAAGTTAAGGGTTAAGGTTTAATGTTTAGTGTTTATGGTTTAGGGTTTAAGGTTTAGGGTTTAGGGTTTAGGGTTTGGCATTTAGGGTTTAGGGTTTTGGGGTTGGGGGTTAAGGTTTAAGGGTTAGGGTTAGGGGTTTATGATTTATGATTTAGGGTTTAGGGTTTGGGGTTTAAGGTTTAAGGTTTAGGGTTTAGTTTTTATGGTTTAGGGTTTGAGATTAAAGCTTTAGGGTTTAAGGTTTAGGGTTATATGGTGTGAGGTTTAGGGTTTATGGTTTATGGTTTATGGTTTATGGTTTGGGGTTTGGGGTTTGGTTTTAAAGTTTAGGGTTTAGGGTTTATGGTTTAGGGTCTTGGGTTAAGGGTTATGGTTTAGGGTTTACGGTTTAGGGGTTAGGGTTTTAGTAGTTAGGGGTTAAGCGTTAGGGGTGTAGGGTTTATGGTTTAGAGTTTGGGGTTAAGGGTTTGGGGTTTAGGGTTTAGGTTTAGGGTTTTAAGATTTAAGGTTTAGGATTTGTCATTTATGGTTTTTTATTTAGGGTTTCGGGTTTAGGATTTAGGGTTTGTCATTTATGGTTTAGGGTTTGTCGTTTATGGTTTGTCATTTTGGGTTTTGGGTTCAGGATTTAGGGTTTAGGGTTTATGGTTTGGGGTATAGGTTTAAGGTTTGGGGCCCAGGGTTTAGGGGTTAGGGGTTCAGGTTTAGGGTTTAGGGTTTAGGGTTTAGGGTTTAAGGTTTGGGGTTTTGGGTTTCAGGTTTTTGGTTTGGTTTAGGGTTTAGGGTTTAGGGTTTAGGGGTTAAGGTTTAATGTTTAGTGTTTAGGGTTTAGGGTTTGTCATTTAGGGTTTAGGGTTTAGGGTTTGGCGTTTATGGTTTAGGGTTTAGGGGTTAGGGTGTGGGGTTTAGGATTTATGATTTAGGGTTTTGGGTTTTGGGTTTAAGGTTTTAGGTTTAGGGTTTAGGGTTTGGTGTTTAGGGTTTAGGGTTTAGGGTTTAGGAATAGGGTTTAGTTTAAGGTTTAGGGTTTAGTTTTTATGGTTTAGGGTTTGAGATTAAAGTTTAGGGTTTAGGGTTTAGGGTTATATAGTGTGAGGTTTAGGGTTTAGGGTTTATGGTTTATGGTTTATGGTTTGGGGTTTGGGGTTTGGTTTTGAAGTTTAGGGTTTAGAGTTTATGGTTTAGGGTCTTGGGTTAAGGGTTTTGGTTTAGGGTTTACGGTTTAGGGGTTAGGGTTTTAGTAGTTAGGGGTTAAGTGTTAGGGGTGTAGGGTTTATGGTTTAGAGTTTGGGGTTAAGAGTTTGGGGTTTAGGGTTTAGGGTTTAGGGTTTTAAGATTTAAGGTTTAGGATTTGTCATTTATGGTTTGTCATTTAGGGTTTAGGGTTTAGGATTTAGGGTTTGTCATTTAGGGTTTAGGGTTTGTCGTTTATGGTTTGTCATTTTGGGTTTTGGGTTCAAGATTTAGGGTTTAGGGTTTATGGTTTGGGGTATAGGTTTAGGGTTTGGGGCCCAGGGTTTAGGGGTTAGGGGTTCAGGTTTAGGGTTTAGGGTTTAAGCTTTAGGGTTTAGGGTTTGGGGTTTCAGGTTTCAGGGTTTATGGTTTAGGGTTTAGGGTTTAGGGGTTAAGGTTTAATGTTTAGTGTTTAGGGTTTAGGGTTTGTCATTTAGGGTTTAGGGTTTAGGGTTTGGCATTTAGGGTTTAGGGTTTAGGGGTTAGGGTGTGGGGTTTAGGATTTATGATTTAGGGTTTAGGGTTTGGGGGTTAAGGTTTAAGGTTTAGGGTTTAGGGTTTGTGGTTTAAGGTTTGGGGTTTAGGGTTTGGGGTTTAGGGTTTGGGCTTAGGATGTAGGATTTAGGGTTTGTGGTTTGTAGTTTAGGGTTCAGGGTTTATGGTTTGGGGTATAGGCTTTGGGGTTTAGTGTTAGGGGTTGTGGTTTAGGGTTCAGGGTTTATGGTTTAAGGATTAGGGTTTGGGGTTTGGGGTTAGAGTTTAGGGTTTAGGGTTTGGGGTTGAGTGTTTGTGGTCTAGGGTTTATGGTTAAGGGTTAGGGTCTTAGGTTTAGAGTTTAGGATTTCTGGTTTAGGGTTTTGGGTTTTGGGTTTGGTTTTAAGGTTTAGGGTCTAGGGTTTAGGGTTTATGGTTTAGTGTTTAGGGTTTAGGGTTTAGGGGTTAGGGTTTCGGGTTTAGGGTTTAGGATTTGGTTTAGGGTTTAGGGTTTAGGGGTTAAGGTTTATGTTTAATGTTTAAGGTTTAGGGTTTAAGGTTTAGGGTTTGGCATTTAGGGTTTAGGGTTTTTGGGTTAGGGATTAGGGTTTAAGGGTTAGGGTTAGGGGTTTAGGATTTATGATTTAGGGTTTAGGGTTTGGGGTTTAATGTTTAAGGTTTAGGGTTTAGGGTTTGGTTTTTAGGGTTTAGGGTTTGGGATTAAAGTTTTAGGGTTCAGGGTTTAGGTTTTAGGGTTATATGGTTTGAGGTTTAGGGTTTAGGGTTTAGGGTTTATGGTTTATGGTTTATGGTTTAGGGTTTGGGGTTTAGGGTTTGGTTTTAAAGTTTAGGGTTTAAAGCTTATGGTTTAGGGTAAAGGGTTAAGGGTTTGGGGTGTTGGGTTTACAGTTTAGGGGTTAGGGTTTTAGTGGTTAGGGATTAAGCGTTAGGGGTGTAGGGTTTATGGTTTAGAGTTTGGGGTTAAGGGTTTGGGGTTTACAGTTTAGGGTTTAGGGTTTTAAGATTAGAGGTTTAGGGTTTGTCATTTATGGTTTGTCGTTTAGGGTTTAGGGTTTAGGATTTAGGGTTTGTCATTTGTCATTTATGGTTTGTCGTTTTGGGTTTTAGGTTTTGGGTTCAGGATTTAGGGTTTTAGATTAGGGTTTAGAGTTTTGGGGTTAGGGGTTAGGGGTTAGGGTTTTAGCTTTTGGGTTTAGTGTTTGGGGTTTAAGGATTAGTGTTTAGGGTTTAGGATTTGGGGTTGAGGGTTTGGGGTTTGGGGATTCGGGTTTAGGATTTAGTGTTTGGTGTTTGGGGTTTAGGTTTAGGGCTTGGGGTTTAAGGGTTAGGGATGAGTGTTTAGGGTTTGGGGTTTGTGGGTTAGGGTTTGGGGTTTAAGGTTTAGGGTTAAGGATTTAGGGTTTGGGGTTGAGGGTTTGGGGTTTGGGGTTTGGGGTTTAGTGTTTGGGGCTTCCAGTTTAGGTTTAGGGTTTGTGGTTCACGGTTTAGGGGTTAGCGTTTAGGGTTTAGGGTTTAGGGTTTGTGGTTAGGGGTTTAGGGTTAGGGTTTAGGGTTTAGGGTTTGGGGTTTGGGGTTTAGGGTTTAGGGTTTAGGGTTAATGGTTAGGGTTTAGGGTTTAGGGTTTAGGGTTTAGGGTTTAGGGTTTAGGGTTTAGTGTTTAGGTTTTGTGGTTTAAGGTTTAGGGTTTAAGGTTTGTAGTTTAGGTTTATGGGTTTAGGGTTTAGGGTTGAGGATCTGTGGTTTTAGGTTTAGGGTTTAGGGTTTGGGGTTTAGGGTTTTGGGGGTGGGGTTTAAGGGTTAGGGTTTAGGGTTTAGGCCTTAGGTTTTTGTGTTTAGGGTTTAGGGTTTGTGGTTCAGGGTTTGGCGTTTAGGGTTTGTGGTTCAGGGTTTGGCGTTTAGGGTTTAGGGTTTGGGGTTTGGTTTAGGGTTTATGGTTTAGATTTTGGGGTTTGGGGTTTAGTTTTAAAGTTTAAGGTTTAGGTTTATGTTTTAGTATTTAGGGTTAGGGTTTAGCTTTTAGGGTTTAGGGTTTAGGGGTAAGGGTTTTAGGGTTTTATGGCTTAGGGTTTTAGTGGTTAGGGGTTTAGTGTTAGGGGTTTAGGGTTTAGGGTTTAGGGTTTGGGGTTTAGGATTTAGGATTTAGGGTTTGTGGTTTGCGGTTTAGGGTTTAGGGTTTATGGTTTGGGGTATAGGCTTTGGGGTTTAGTGTTTAGGGGTTGTGGTTTAGGGTTAAGGGTTTGTGGTTTAGGGATTAGGGTTTGGGGTTAGAGTTTAGGGTTTAGGGTTTGGGGTTGAGTGTTTGTGGTTTAGGGTTTAGGGTTTTGGGTTTTGGGTTTAGGGTTTAGGGTTTAGGGTTTATGGTTTAGGGTTTTGGGATTAGTGTTTAGGGTTTAGGGTATAGGCTTTGGGGTTTAGTGTTTAAGGGTTGTGGTTTAGGGTTCAGGGTTTATGGTTTAAGGATTAGGGTTTGGGGTTTGGGGTTAGAGTTTAGGGTTTAGGGTTTGGGGTTGAGTGTTTGTGGTCTAGGGTTTATGGTTTAGGGTTTAGGGTTTTAGGTTTAGAGTTTAGGATTTCTGCTTTAGGGTTTTGGGTTTTGGGTTTGGTTTTAAGGTTTAGGGTCTAGGGTTTAGGGTTTATGGTTTAGTGTTTAGGGTTTAGGGTTTAAGGGTTAGGGTTTCGGGTTTGGGGTTTAGGATTTGGTTTAGGGTTTAGGGTTTAGGGTTTAAGGTTTAGGGGTTAAGGTTTATGTTTAATGGTTAAGGTTTAGGGTTTAAGGTTTAGGGTTTGGCATTTAGGGTTTAGGGTTTTTGGGTTAGGGATTAGGGTTTAAGGGTTAGGGTTAGGGGTTTAGGATTTATGATTTAGGGTTTAGGGTTTGGGGTTTAAGGTTTAGGTTTTAGGGTTTAGGGTTTGGTTTTTAGGGTTTAGGGTTTGGGATTAAAGTTTTAGGGTTCAGGGTTTAGGTTTTAGGGTTATATGGTTTGAGGTTTAGGGTTTAGGGTTTAGGGTTTATGGTTTATGGTTTATGGTTTAGGGTTTGGGGTTTAGGGTTTGGTTTTAAAGTTTAGGGTTTAAAGCTTATGGGTTAGGGTAAAGGGTTAAGGGTTTGGGGTGTTGGGTTTACAGTTTAGGGGTTAGGGTTTTAGTGGTTAGGGATTAAGCGTTAGGGGTGTAGGGTTTATGGTTTAGAGTTTGGGGTTAAGGGTTTGGGGTTTACAGTTTAGGGTTTAGGGTTTTAAGATTTGAGGTTTAGGGTTTGTCATTTATGGTTTGTCGTTTAGGGTTTAGGGTTTAGGATTTAGGGTTTGTCATTTGTCGTTTATGGTTTGTCGTTTTGGGTTTTAGGTTTTGGGTTCAGGATTTAGGGTTTTAGGTTAGGGTTTAGAGTTTTGGGGTTAGGGGTTAGGGGTTAGGGTTTTAGGTTTTGGGTTTAGGGTTTGGGGTTTAAGGATTAGTGTTTAGGGTTTAGGATTTGGGGTTGAGGGTTTGGGGTTTGGGGATTCGGGTTTAGGATTTAGTGTTTGGTGTTTGGGGTTTAGGTTTAGGGCTTGGGGTTCAAGGGTTAGGGATGAGTGTTTAGGGTTTGGGGTTTATGGGTTTGGGTTTGGGGTTTAAGGTTTAGGGTTAAGGATTTAGGGTTTGGGGTTGAGGGTTTGGGGTTTGGGGTTTGGGGTTTAGTGTTTGGGGCTTCCAGTTTAGGTTTAGGGTTTGTGGTTCACGGTTTAGGGGTTAGCGTTTAGGGTTTAGGGTTTATGGTTTACGGTTTGGGGTTTAGGGTTTGTGGTTAGGGGTTTAGGGTTAGGGTTTAGGGTTAGGGTTTGGGGTTTAGGGTTTAGGGTTTAGGGTTAATGTTTAGGGTTTAGGGTTTAGGGTTTAGGGTTTAGTGTTTAGGTTTTGTGGTTTAAGGTTTAGGGTTTAGGGTTTGTAGTTTAGGTTTATGGGTTTAGGGTTTAGGGTTGAGGATCTGTGATTTTAGGTTTAGGGTTTAGGGTTTGGGTTTGGGGTTTAGGGTTTTGGGGGTGGGGTTTAAGGGTTAGGGTTTAGGGTTTAGGCCTTAGGTTTTTGTGTTTAGGGTTTAGGGTTTGTGGTTCAGGGTTTGGCATTTAGGGTTTGGGATTAGGGTTTAGGGTTTATGGTTTAGGGTTTGGGGTTTGGTTTAGGGTTTATGGTTTAGATTTTGGGGTTTGGGGTTTAGTTTTAAAGTTTAAGGTTTAGGTTTATGTTTTAGTATTTAGGGTTAGGGTTTAGCTTTTAGGGTTTAGGGTTTAGGGGTAAGGGTTTTAGGGTTTTATGGCTTAGGGTTTTAGTGGTTAGGGGTTTAGTGTTAGGGGTTTAGGGTTTAGGGTTTAGGGTTTGGGGTTTAGGATTTAGGATTTAGGGTTTGTGGTTTGCCGTTTAGGGTTTAGGGTTTATGGTTTGGGGTATAGGCTTTGGGGTTTAGTGTTTAGGGGTTGTGGTTTAGGGTTCAGGGTTTGTGGTTTAGGGATTAGGGTTTGGGGTTAGAGTTTAGGGTTTAGGATTTGGGGTTGAGTCTTTGTGGTTTAGGGTTTAGGGTTTTGGGTTTTGGGTTTTGGGTTTAGGGTTTATGGTTTATGGTTTAGGGTTTTGGGTTGGGTTTTAAGGGTTAGGGTCAAGGGTTTAGGGTTTATGGTTTAATGTTTAGGTTTTGGGGTTTAAGGTTTAAGGTTTAGGGCTTAGGGTTTAGGGTTTGGTTTTTAGGGTTTAGGGTTTAGGGTTTAGGGTTATATGGTTTGAGGTTTAAGGTTTATGGTTTATGGTTTATGGTTTGGGGTTTGGGGTTTGGTTTTAAAGTTTAGGGTTTAAGGTTTATGGTTTAGGGTCTAGGGTTAAGGGTTTAGGGTGTAGGGTTTACAGTTTAAGGGTTAGGGTTTTAGTGGTTAGGGGTTAAGCGTTAGGGGTGTAAGATTTATGGTTTATAGTTTGGGGTTAAGGGTTTGTGGTTTGGGGTTTAGGGTTTAGGGTTTTAAGATTTGAGGTTTAGGGTTTGTCGTTTATGGTTTATCGTTTAGGGTTTAGGGTTTAGGATTTAGGGTTTGTCATTTGTCGTTTATGCTTTGTCATTTAGGGTTTTGGGTTTTGGGTTTGATGATTGGTTTTGATATATTGGAATAAAGAGTTCAATGAAAGAGAATCAAGTTTGTATAATATGAACTCAATGTAATGCTTGTGCAAAGTTTAAACACAGAAGTTGTAATATAGTATAGTTGTCGTTCCACTGGGGAGGTATTAGCATGAAAATCTTAGCTTTGAATTGAGTTGACAGAAGGTTTTGTTCTGGATTGGTATAAATGTTGCTAATTGAAAAAGTAGTAAATAACAGAGAGTGAAATTTTTGCAAAAGATAACAGTGAATGGTTTTTGAGAGAAATCAATTTGGTAAAACAGGGATTGGCTTCATCATATCTTCACCTTCTGTAAGCTGCATAAGTTTTTATATAAGTAAATCGAAAAGATAATTTCTATGTCACAATCACAGTCATTTGTATCGATCCCTCGACTACAAAATTCATAAGAATGATTTCAAACCGCTGATCCCTCAGTCACTTTGAAATCATCCCAGCATTATCGATCGATTGTTTTGACGTTTATTGCGTTAGATGCCATCCCTGGCTACCTACTCACAATAAGTATTTCTTTCAGTTCTGCTCTCAAAAGTCACTTCCCAGCATACTTGAGAAAACTTAAAACAAGAAAATAGTGATCAAGTACTTTCAGGCATTAAACGCAGAAGGAAATACAGAAACTTATCAAATCTCATTACTAAATAAAAACTTACAACAGCATTACTTCAGTGTTGAATGGATTACAGCCAATCCCATAAGGGAGTTTAGTTACTCATGCTTTGCATTTTCACCTTCAAAATATGAATACAGAAAATAATGGAAAAGTTTGGATTGTGAATGAGATACAGGAGATTGAATCTGATGTTGTTTACAGCTTGATTTATAGAGGTTATGCTCTAGCTTCCCATGCCCACTTGCGTAGAACCCATGCAGCATCTTTCAGAGACTTGTAGAAACACAAGAAAGTGGGTGAGTTGGTATCGCATCATTGGTGAATAAAGAATTAAGAGACCCATGCTGTATGAGTCACGCTTGAGCTTGATAGTCACGCTCAAGCGTGAAGGGTCCTGATACTCATTAAACGCTTGAGCTTGATAGTCACGCTCAAGCGTGAAGGGTCCTGATACTCATTAAATGTTTTACGCTTAAACCACTGCAGCCACGCTCAAGCGTGGCCTTCCTTGTCCAACTCACGCTTGATTCATGCTGGTTCCTCGCTTAGGCTTTCATTTTTATCATTCCACGCTTAAGCGCCTAGTGTTCACGCTCAAGCGTGAAAGGTCCTGATGCTCTCCAACTTGTTCAAGCTCAAGCTTGCTTGTTCAAGCTTAAGCTTGGTTGTTCAAGCTTAAGCTTGCTGTCTTCAAATGCTCCCGATCATGCTTAAGCTTGCTCTTTCACGCTTAAGCTTGCCCTTTCACGCTTAAGCTTGCCCTTCCACGCTTAAGCTTGCCTGCTCAAGCTTAAGCTTGCTCTTTCACGCTTAAGCTTGCCTGCTCAAGCTTAATCTTGATCTTTCACGCTTAAGCTTGCCTACTCAAGCTTAAGCTTGCCTTGCTTTCATGTTGAATTTCTTGCAACTTTCCAAGAGTTTTAACACAATATTTCTTTTATACACCTATCCATCACTACTTAAAAGATTCATGCTCACTTCCTTTAATAATTCATCAATTTAGCTCAAGTCTTTACAAAATTAGTTCAAATAAGTCATGAAATCAATGCTTAATCAACACTTATCAAACTCTCCCCAACCTAGATTTTTGCTTGTCCTCAAGCAAAAGAACTTTGGATTTAATCTTTCATGAGGATTCAGTTGTAAACAACATTTTTAAGACAGTAATCATAGTTAAACTTCTTTTAGGCAAATAACATCCTTAATACCTATTTCTTTGAAATGCAATGCACCAATGAATCTTTCACCAGGCAAGTAACCACTTGCTGTAAGAATAAGGAGCTTCTCATTAATTCTCTCCAGGTGCCTGTTTCACTCATCCATCATTAGAACTGCTCAGTTAACATTGCCCGTCATTTCTAGTAAAACCAAAATTCAAATGAACAGCAAGGATCAAAAGGTCTTTTAAGGTTGTAATGAGGCTGGGTTAACAAGAATTTTTGGTTTTTCTTGGATTTCAAATCGCATGTACAAAGAAGAGCGTAAGTACTTTTTAGTTAATTTATTTAACAATTTAGAAGGCTTCTTCTTTGAATTTAAACTTTAGTATTTTCGTTTGTTTTCCTCCAGCTCTTTTATACATTTTTAGAGAGCTTACTATTTTTTTTTCTGCATTTTCTTTTTCTGCCTCCATTTGTTTCATCACTTTTTGAAAAAAAAATATTTTATGCTCTTTTTCAAGATGAACATGCAAGTAAGGTAGGACTTTTGCTTTTATGCTTAGCTCAGGGTAGAAGAAAAATTTTTTTTTTATGGCTCAAAATAGGCTACCAAAGAATAGGATATTTTTATCAGGGAAGCTTTTTAGCTCTCGGCTAACTGTGTTTTTCAAAATTGCCTTATCATTTCCTTGCTTATTTCTTAAGAAAAAGGTTAATTAGAAAATCAGTCAATGCCAATTTTAGCAGATTCAAATAAGGCTCTCAGTGTTTAATTGCTCACTTCTCACCAGGTTTATAGGCCTACTCCAATACTCTAACAGAAAAAGGTTCAAGTATGTAAACAGATTCACCAGCTTATTTTATTTTCATGGTTCTCAAATCAGCTATTTGCCATTTCAAAATAATTTTACTGTCTTAAAATTTGTTACTCAGAATCTTTTCTTGTTCCAAAAATGGTTCTTGGTTGGGTTTTCAAAAAATGTTTTCAGCTTCAAGCATATATTCATTCAATCATAACACATAACCCTAATGATATGCAAAAAAAATTCAAACCAGAAGATATAAATCAAACTACTGTAGAGAATTCAAACCAAAACATGTTAGTAAAGCAAGCAATAAAAATTTAAAAATTAAAAAATTACAAAGCAATAAAAAGTGAAAAACTCATCACTCATCAGCTTCTTCTGTGTCTTCCTCTCACTGGAGGTACCTGTGATGAAGGTACTGGTCCAGCCTGTGAGGTGCCACTCCCCCCTAAGAAAGAAGGCCTGTCCCCAGGCCAAGCAATATGGGCTGCAAACTTGCTTCCAATGAGAAAGCTCAATGTAGAAGAAAACATACTGCACCATGAGTGAATTGAGAAATGTAATACAGTTATAATGCTCAATAAAAACTCATAGAGAGAACGGAATGGGAGTACGTGAGGAGTTAACATGAGGTGCGGTTACAGAATCTGAAATAATGGCCCCTTTTCAAAATTTGAAAACAGCATCAGGTGGCAGTTTTTTAAACTGCTCGCTCAAGCGTGGAGACATCACGCTTAAGCGTGTTTGTTTACTGAGGCCAATATTGGGCTTCGCTTGAGTGCTCCAGACACGCTTGAGCGTGATATATGCAAGATTGGTACCTGATGCTATTTATTTCCATGCTTTAAGCGTGAATTTCCTTGCTTTAAGCGTGGCAGTTATTGTTGGCTTTAAAAGATCTTCGCTTAAGCGAGAAAGGCCACGCTTAAGCGAAGTCGGGTTTGAAATTTTTGGAACTTTTTTGTAACGTTGCCACGCTTGAAGTGTGATCCTTATGCTTAAGCGTGGGTAATTACACTTGAGCGCGGTAGGGGTGGCTTTCTTGCATACGAACCATTACCAAGTGAGGCGCTTGAGCCTGGATGATTCACGCTTAAGCGTGACTGAGATTTAGAAGTAGCGCTTAAGCGCTCTATCACTCGCTTGAGCGTGTATGCTACTGATAAAGAGAAAAAGTCCCACGCTTGAGCGTATCAATGTGCGCTTGGGCGAGCTTACCCCCTGATACTTATTTCTTCTTTCGCTTAAGTCTTGACATTATTCGCTTAAGTGAACTTAATGGAGCATTTGGAATGGAAGTCTCCCGCTTAAGTGGGGAAATCCACGCTTGAGCGTGGTGTTTGTCCTTTGTCCTTTCTCTTTGAAACTTAGCATTTGAAGTTTTGAACGATGAGGTGAGTTATCCTAAAAATCAAAAGTATGAAAACATAACACACAGATTATTAAATTGACATTAACAAAATAAGAAAAGAAAATGTAAAAGATTGGGTTGCCTCCCAATAAGCGCTTGTTTATCGTCTTTAGCTTGACGCCTGATAGATTTTTCAATATGGGTCATGGAGCTGGTGGATGAGAGTGTTGAGTTTTTCCACCTCCTTTCCTAAGTCAGGCTTTGACTTTCTTTGAATCTGTTTTTCAAGTGCACCTTCAATAGCAAAATCAGCTTCTTCTTTTTGCACTCGAATTTTTACTTTTCTGTCATCCACATCTATGATGACTTTGGCCGCTTTCAAGAATGGTCTCCCCAGTATTAGAGGGACTTCAGAATCTTCCTCCATATCTATGACAACAAAGTTCTCATGAAATTCAAATTTATCAACTTTGACCTCAACATTTTCAGCAATACCATAAGGGGTTTTTATTGATTGATCTGCCATTTTTAAAGTCATGTTTGTTGGCTTTACTGAAAAATCCCTTATACTTTTAAGTGTGGATAATGGCATCAAATTTACACTAGCACCAAGATCTAATAAAGCTTTACTTTTTGAAAGATTTCCAATAGTGACAGGAATAGAAAAACTCCCTGGATCTTTGGTGTTATGAGGTATTGCTTCAGAGATGATAGCATCATGTCCATCTTCTTCCTCAGTTATTTCCTCAGTCAGTGTGGTCATAGCCTTGCAATGCTCTATTGGGTTTGTTTCAGTGTTTGCTCCATACTGAGTCTTCTGTTTCTCAGCAAGTTGTCGGGCTAGTTGTCCCAATTGTGTTTCCAAATTCCTGAGTGATGCCTCATTGTTCTTTTGACTTGCTAAAGAAGTTTGCATAAATTTTTCCAAGGTGTCCTCTAATCTAGAAGTTCTCTCCACCAAAGAAGGACCATTATTTTGATATGGTTTATTTGAAGAGCTGGGCTCTTGCTTCCATCCTTAGCCTTGGTTTTGGTTACTTCTCCATCCCTGAAATGGTTGGTTAGAAAAATTTGAATTGAAATTACCAGACCTTCCTTGGTTGTTCATGAAGTATACAGTTGCTTCTTGTGAGCCACAATTCTCATTGAGATGATCTCCTCCACAAAAGTTACATGTTGCAGGCATTTGTTGTTGCCCTAGTTGTGATGATTATACTACATGTAATTGTTGTGGAAGATTGGATATCTTTTTGGTCAATGCTTCTAATTGTTGGGTCAGAATTTTATTCTGCGCTAAAATGGCATCTGTGGTGTTTAAGTCAAGGACTCCTTTCCTTTGAACTTGCTGACGATCATGTTGAGCTTGGTAGTCTGTTGAGGATAAAGCTTCTATTATCCTTGTGGCTTGGTCAACATCCACTGTCATCATTGTTCCTCCTGCTGCTGTATCTAAAATCATTTTAGTGTCAGCCCTTAAACCACTATAAAAAATATTAAGCTGTGCAATATCTTCAAGTCCATGGTTTGGGCATTTTCTGAGTAGTGATTTAAAGCGTTCCCATGCCTCACAAAAAGGTTCATCTTGGCCTTGTCTAAATGTTGTAATATCTGATTTGGCCTTGATGAATCTAGATGAAGGGAAGAACCTTTGTAGAAATTTTTCTTCAACTATGTTCCAACTATTCAAACTTTGATTTGGATGAGATTGTAACCACTCCTTTGCTTTTCCTGCTAAAGAGAAAGGAAATAGTCTTAAATATGCAGCATCAATAACATCTTGGTTAAATCCCATGGTTCCAACCAATTCATAGAATGTGGCTAAGTAAGTATACGGATCTTCACTTGACATTCCAGTAAATTGGTGTGAACTAATCAAACTAAGAAATGCTGGTTTCATTTCTAGTGCTCTGACAATGTTTGGAACTGCAATGCTTGAGAAATGTCTTGGCCCTTGTTGTAAAGCATAGTCTCCAAGTGTTCTCCTTGGTGGGTTTTGATTGTTACTGTTGACATCCATTGTATCAGAGGAAGTTTGTCCTACATGGAGGTTCTGCTTGGCTTTCTTGATTTTCTTGAGGAACCTGTCTATCTCTGGATCAAATGCAAGTTGTTCTTTTGTACCCTGTCCTCTCAAGATCATAAATCAAGTACTCAAAATAGCAAAGTTACTTACACAAGAAAAATAAAAACAAATTGAAAACAAATTTATTTACACTGTCTTGTCAATTCAATGCTAAATATTCAAACTTAAATGATTTCAAACCGCTGATCCCTCAGTCATTTTGAAATCATCCCAGCATTATCGATCGATTGTTTTGACGTTTATTGCGTTAGACGCCATCCCTGGCTACCTACTCACAATAAGTATTTCTTTCAGTTCTGCTCTCAAAAGTCACTTCCCAGCATACTTGAGAAAACTTAAAACAAGAAAATAGTGATCAAGTACTTTCAGGCATTAAACGCAGAAGGAAATACAGAAACTTATCAAATCTCATTACTAAATAAAAACTTACAACAGCATTACTTCAGTGTTGAATGGATTACAGCCAATCCCATAAGGGAGTTTAGTTACTCATGCTTTGCATTTTTACCTTCAAAATATGAATACAGAAAATAATGGAAAAGTTTGGATTGTGAATGAGATACAGGAGATTGAATCTGATGTTGTTTGCAGCTTGATTTATAGAGGTTATGCTCTAGCTTCCCATGCCCACTTGCGTAGAACCCATGCAACATCTTTCAGAGACTTGTAGAAACACAAGAAAGTGGGTGAGTTGGCATCGCATCATTGGTGAATAAAGAATTAAGAGACCCATGCTGTATGAGTCACACTTGAGCTTGATAGTCACGCTCAAGCGTGAAGGGTCCTGATACTCATTAAATGCTTGAGCTTGATAGTCACGCTCAAGCGTGAAGGGTCCTGATACTCATTAAATGTTTTACGCTTAAACCACTGCAGCCACGCTCAAGCGCGGCCTTCCTTGTCCAACTCACGCTTGCCCACGCTTGATTCATGCTGGTTCCTCGCTTAGGCTTTCATTTTTATCATTCCACGCTTAAGCGCCTAGTGTTCACGCTCAAGCGTGAGAGGTCCTGATGCTCTCCAACTTGTTCAAGCTCAAGCTTGCTTGTTCAAGCTTAAGCTTGGTTGTTCAAGCTTAAGCTTGCTGTCTTCAAATGCTCCTGATCATGCTTAAGCTTGCTCTTCCACGCTTAAGCTTGCCCTTTCACGCTTAAGCTTGCCCTTCCACGCTTAAGCTTGCCTGCTCAAGCTTAAGCTTGCTCTTTCACGCTTAAGCTTGCCTGCTCAAGCTTAAGCTTGATCTTTCACGCTTAAGCTTGCCTGCTCAAGCTTAAGCTAGCCTTGCTTTCCTGTTGAATTTCCTGTAACTTTCCAAGAGTTTTAACACAATATTTCTTTTATACACCTATCCATCACTACTTAAAAGATTCATGCTCACTTCCTTTAATAATTCATCAATTTAGCTCAAGTCTTTACAAAATTAGTTCAAATAAGTCATGAAATCAATGCTTAATCAATACTTATCAGGGTTTAGGATTTAGGGTTTTAGGTTAGGGTTTAGAGTTTTGGGGTTAGGGGTTAGGGGTTAGGGTTTTAGGTTTAGGGTTTGGGGTTTAGGGTTTAAGGTTTAGTGTTTAGGGTTTAGGATTTGGGGTTGAGGGTTTGGGGTTTGGGGATTAGGGTTTAGGATTTAGTGTTTGGTGTTTGGGGTTTAGGTTTAGGGCTTGGGGTTCAGGGTTTAGGGGTTAGGGTTTAGGGTTTGGGGTTTAGGGTTTAGGGTTTGGGGTTTGGGGTTTAGGGTTTAGGGTTTAGGGTTTGGGGTTTAGGGTTTCGGGTTTGGGGTTAATGGTTTAGGGTTTAGGGTTTAGGGTTTAGGGTTTATGGTTTAAGGTTTAGGGGTTAGGGGTTAGGGTTTAGTGTTTAGGTTGTGGTTTAAGTTTTAGGGTTTAGGGTTTGTAGTTTAGGTTTAGGGTTTAGGGATTAGGGCTGAGGGTCTGTGGTTTTAGGTTTAGGGTTTGGGGTTTGGGGTTTGGGGTTTAAGGTTTAGGGTTTTGGGGGTAGGGTTTAGGGGTTAGGGTTTAGGGCTTGGGTTTTTGTGGTTAGGGTTTAGGGTTTGTGTTTCAGGGTTTGGTGTTTGGGGTTTGGGATTAGGGTTTAGGGTTTAGGGTTTAATGTTTGGGGTTTAGGGTTTAGGGTTTAGGGTTTAATGTTTAGGGTTTGGAGTTTGGGTTTAGTGTTTGGGGTTTAGGGTTTAGGGTTTTTGGTTTAAGGTTTGGCGTTTGGGGTTTAGGGATTAGGGTTTAGGGTTTAAGGTTTAGGGTTTAAGGTTTAGGGTTTAGGTTTATGATTTAGGGTTTGGGGTTTAATGTTTTGGGTTTTAGGGTTTTAGGTTTTATGGTTTGTTATTTAGGGTTTTGGGTTTTGGGGTTATGGTTTAGGGTTTAGGGTTTGGGGTTAAGGGTTTAGGGTTTAGGGTTTGGGCTTTAAGGTTTAAGGTTTAGGGTTTAAGGTTTATGGTTTAGGGTTTATGGTTTGGGGTATAGGTTTAGGGTTTAGTGTTCAGTGTTTAGGGTTTAGCGTTTAGTGGTTAGGGTTTAGGGGTTAGGCTTTATGGTTTAGGGTTTAGGGTTTAGGATTTGGGATTTAGGGTTTAGGGTTTAGGGTTTAGGGTTTGGGGTTAGGGGTTTAAGGTTAATGGTTTAGGGTTTGAGGTTTGGGGTTTAGGGTTAATGGTTAATGGTTTAGGGTTTAGGGTTTAGGGTTTATGGTTTATGGTTTAGGGTTTAGGGGTTAGGGGTTAGGGTTTAGTGTTTAGGTTGTGGTTTAAGGTTTAGGGTTTAAGGTTTGTAGTTTAGGTTTAGGGTTTAGGGTTTGGGGCTGAGGGTCTATGGTTTTAGGTTTAGGGTTTAGGGTTTGGGGTTTGAGGTTTGGGGTTTAGGGTTTTGGGGTGAGGTTTAGGGGTTAGGGTTTGGGTTTTGTGGTTAGGGTTTAGGGTTTGTGTTTCAGGGTTTGGCGTTTGGGGTTTGGGATTAGGGTTTATGGTTTAGGGTTTAGGGTTTATGTTTTAGTGTTTAGGGTTAGGGGTTAATTATTAGGGGTTTAAGGTTTAGGGTTTAGGGTTTGGGGTTTGGGGTTTAGGTTTTAGGGTTTAGGGTTTTAAGATTGGGGGTTTAGGGTTTAGGGTTTAGGGCTTAATGTTTAGAGTTTGGGTTTTGGATTTAGAGTTTAGGGTTTAGGGTTTAGGGTTTAGGGTTTGGGGTTTTGTATTTAGGGTTTAGGGTTTAGGGTTTGTGGTTTGGGTTTAGGGTTTAGGGTTAGGGTTAGGGTTAGGGTTAGGGGTTAGGGGTTAGGGTTTGTGGTTTAGGGTTTAAGAGTTAGGGTTTAGGGTTTGGGTTTTAGGGTTTACGGTTTAGGGTTTGTGGTTTAGGGTTTGTCATTTAGGGTTTTGGGATTAGGGTTTATGTATTATGGTTTAGGGTTTAGGGTTTGAGGTTTGATTTAGGGTTTAGGGTTTAGGTTTTGCGGTTCGGGTTTGGTTTTAAAGTTTAAGGTTTAGGGTTTAGGGTTTAGGGTTTAGGGTTTAGGGTTTATCGTTTAGGGGTTAGGGTTTTAGAGTTTATGGGTTAGGGTTTTAGTGGTTATGGGTTTAGGGTTTAGAGTTTAGGGTGAAGGTTTGGGTTTCAGATTTAGGGTTTAGAGGTTTGGGGTTTATGGTTTAGCGTTAAGGGTTTGGGGTTTGGGGTTTAGGGTTTAGGGTTTAGTGTGTGGGGTTTGGGGTTTAGGGTTTATGGTTTAGGGTTTAGGGGTTAGGGGTTAGGGTTTAGTGTTTAGGTTGTGGTTTAAGGTTTAGGGTTTAGGGTTTGTAGTTTAGGTTTAGGGTTTAGGGATTGGGGCTGAGGGTCTGTGGTTTTAGGTTTCGGGTTTGGGGTTTGGGGTTTGGGGTTTAAGGTTTAGGGTTTTGGGGGTAGGGTTTAGGGGTTAGGGTTTAGGGCTTAGGTTTTTGTGGTTAGGGTTTAGGGTTTGTGTTTCAGGGTTTGGCGTTTGGGGTTTGGGATTAGGGTTTAGGGTTTAGGGTTTAATATTTGGGGTTTAGGGTTTAGGGTTTAGGGTTTAATGTTTAGGGTTTGGAGTTTGGGTTTAGTGTTTGGGGTTTAGGGTTTAGGGTTTTTGGTTTAAGGTTTAGCGTTTAGGGTTTAGGGATTAGGGTTTAGGGTTTAGGGTTTAGGGTTTAAGGTTTAGGGTTTAGGTTTATGATTTAGGGTTTGGGGTTTAAGGTTTTGGGTTTTAGGGTTTTAGGGTTTATGGTTTGTTATTTAGGGTTTTGGGTTTTGGGTTTTGGGGTTATGGTTTAGGGTTTAGGGTTTGGGGTTAAGGGTTTAGGGTTTAGAGTTTGGGCTTTAAGGTTTAAGGTTTAGGGTTTAAGGTTTATGGTTTAGGGTTTATGGTTTGGGGTATAGGTTTAGGGTTTAGTGTTTAGTGTTTAGGGTTTAGGGTTTAGTGGTTAGGGTTTAGGGGTTAGGCTTTATGGTTTAGGGTTTAGGGTTTAGGATTTAGGATTTAGGGTTTAGGGTTTAGGGTTTAGGGTTTGGGGTTAGGGGTTTAGGGTTATGGGTTTGGGGTTTGAGGTTTGGGGTTTAGGGTTAATGGTTAATGGTTTAGGGTTTAGGGTTTAGGGTTTATGGTTTAGGGTTTAGGGTTTAGGGGTTAGGGGTTAGGGTTTAGTGTTTAGGTTGTGGTTTAAGGTTTAGGGTTTAAGGTTTATAGTTTAGGTTTAGGGTTTAGGGTTTGGGGCTGAGGGTCTATGGTTTTAGGTTTAGGGTTTAGGGTTTGGGGTTTGAGGTTTGGGGTTTAGGGTTTTGGGGTGGGGTTTAGGGGTTAGGGTTTGGGTTTTTATGGTTAGGGTTTAGGGTTTGTGTTTCAGGGTTTGGCGTTTAGGGTTTGGGAATAGGGTTTATGGTTTAGGGTTTAGGGTTTAGGGTTTGGGGTTTGGTTTTAAAGTTTAAGGTTTAGGGTTTATGTTTTAGTGTTTAGGGTTAGGGGTTAATCGTTAGGGGTTTAAGGTTTAGGGTTTAGGGTTTGGGGTTTGGGGTTTAGGTTTTAGGGTTTAGGGTTTTAAGATTGGGGGTTTAGGGTTTAGGGTTTAGGGCTTAATGTTTAGAGTTTGGGTTTTGGATTTAGAGTTTAGGGTTTAGGGTTTAGGGTTTAGGGTTTGGGTTTAGTATTTAGGGTTTAGGGTTTAGGGTTTATGGTTTGGGTTTAGGGTTTTGGGTTAGGGTTAGGGTTAGGGTTAGGGGTTAGGGGCTAGGGTTTGTGGTTTAGGGTTTAAGAGTTAGGGTTTAGGGTTTGGGTTTTAGGTTTTACGGTTTAGGGTTTGTGGTTTAGGGTTTGTCATTTAGGGTTTTGGGATTTGGGTTTATGTTTTATGGTTTAGGGTTTAGGGTTTGAGGTTTGATTTAGGGTTTAGGGTTTAGGTTTTGCGGTTCGGGTTTGGTTTTAAAGTTTAAGGTTTAGGGTGTAGGGTTTAGGGTTTAGGGTTTAGGGTTTAGGTTTTATCGTTTAGGGGTTAGGGTTTTAGAGTTTATGGGTTAGGGTTTTAGTGGTTATGGGTTTAGGGTTTAGAGTTTAGGGTGAAGGTTTGGGTTTCGGATTTAGGGTTTAGAGGTTTGGGGTTTAGGGTTTGGGGTTTAGGGTTTAGCGTTAAGGGTTTGGGGTTTGGGGTTTAGGGTTTAGGGTTTAGTGTGTGGGGTTTGGGGTTTAGGTTTAGGGTTTGGGGTTTAGGGTTTAGGGTTTAGGGTTTAGGGTTTGTGGTTTAAGGTTTGGCGTTTGAGGTTTAGGGATTATGGTTTATGGTTTATGGTTTACGGTTTAGGGTTTGGGGTTTAGGTTTTGGTTTTAGGGTTTGGGGTTCAGGATTTAGGGTTTTGGGTATTAGGGGTTTAAGGTTTAGTGTTTAGGGTTTAGGGGTTAATTTTTAGTGTTTAGGGTTTAGGGTTTGTTATCTAGGGTTTAGGGTTTTGGGTTTTGGGGTTAGGGGTTAGGGTTTGTGGTTTATGGTTCACGGTTTATGGTTTAGGGTTTGGGGTTTGGGTTTAGGGTTTAGTGTTTGGGTTTGGGGTTTAGGGTTTGGGGTTTAAAGTTTACTGTTTAGGGGTTAGGGTTTGTGGTTTAGGGTTTAGGAGTTAGGGTTTAGGGTATGGGGTTTAGGGTTTAGGGTTTGGCATTTGGGGTTAGGGATTAGGTTTGTGGTGTAGGGTTTAGGGTTTGGGGTTTAGGGTTTAGGTTTGGGTTTTAGGTTTGGGGTTTAGGGTTAGGGGTTTAGGTTTTTAGGTTTTAGGGGTTTAGGGGTTAGGGTTTACTAGATAAGGTTTAGTGTTATGGGATTACGGTTTAGGGTTTTTTGTTTAGGGTTAAGGGTTTTGGGTCTTGGGTTTTGGGGTTAGGGGTTAGGGTTTAGAGGTTAGGGTTTAGGGTTTTGGATTTAGGGTTATGGGTTTTGGGGTTAGGGGTTAGGGTTTAGGGGTTAGGGGTTAGGGTTTAGGGGTTAGTGGTTAGGGGTTAGGGGTTAGGGTTTAGTTTTTAGGGTGTGGGGCTTAGGGATTAGGGCTTGGTGTTTGGGGTTTAGGGTTTAGGGTTTAGGGTTAAGGGTTTAGGCTCTGTTGTTTATGGTTTAGGGTTTGAGGTTTGGGGTTTGGTTTTAAAGTTTAGGTTTAGGGTTTATGGTTTAGGGTTTAGGGTTTAGGGCTTAACGTTTTAGGGTTTTAGGGGTTAGGGGTTTAGTGGTTAGGGGTTTAGTGTTAGGGGTTTAGGGTTTAGGGTTTAGAGTTTGGGGTCATGGGTTTGGGGTTTAGGTTTTAGGGTTTAGGGTTTTAAGATTAGGGTTTAGGGTTTAGGGTTTAGGGTTTAATATTTAGAGTTTGGGTTTTGGATTTATAGTTTAGTGTTTAGTGTTTAAGGTTTAGGGTTTGGGGTTTAGTATTTACGGTTTAGGGTTTAGGGTTGGGGTTTAGGGTTTGGGGTTTAGGGTTTGGGGTTTAAAGATTGGGGTTTAGGGGTTGAGGTTAAAGGTTAAGGGTTTGTGGTTTAAGGTTTAGGGTTTAGGGTTTATGGTTTGGGTTTAGGGTTTAGGGTTTAGGGATTGGGGTTTAGGGATTGGGGTTTAGGGTTTAGGGGTTAAGCTTTTTGGTTTAGGGTTTAGGAGTTAGAGTTTAGGGTTTGGGTTTTAGGGTTTAAAGTTTAGGGTTTAGGGTTTGGGGTTCAGGATTTAGGGTTTGGGTTTTAGGGGTTTAAGGTTTAGGGTTTAGGGTTTATGGGTTAATTTTTAGTGTTTAGGGTTTATGGTTTAGGGTTTTGGGGTTAGGGTTTATGGGTTTATGGGTTAGGGTTTAGTTTTTAGGGTTTGGGGTTTGGGGTTTAGGGTTTAGTGTTTAGGATTAAGGGTTAAGGGTTTAGGCTTTGTTGTTTATGGTCAATGGTCTGGGGTTTGGCGGTTGGGATTTAGGGTCTAATGTTTAGTGTTTAGGGTTTAGTGATTATGGTTTAGGGGTTAGGGTTTGTGGTTTAAGGTTTAAGGTTTATGGTTTAGGGTTTGGGGTTTTAGTTTAGGGTTTAGGGTTTAGGGTTTGGGGTTTAGGGTTTAGGGTTTAAAGTTTAGTATTTAGAGGTTAGGGTTTGTGGTTTAGGGTTTAGGAGTTAGGGTTTAGGGTTTAGGGTTTAGGGTTTGGGGTTTAGGGTTTAGGGTTTGGCGTTTGGGATTAGGGTTTGGGGTTTAGGTTTTGGGTTTGGGTTTTAGGTTTGGGATTTAGGGTTAGGGGTTTAGGGTTTTAGGTTTTAGGGGTTTAGGGGTTAGGGTTTAGGAGATAAGGTTTAGTGTTAAGGGATTACGCTTTAGGGTTTAGGATATAAGGTTTATTGTTAAGGGATTACGCTTTAGGGTTTTTCGTTTAGGGTTTTAGGTTTTGGGGTTAGGGGTTAGGGGTTAGGGGTTAGGGTTTAGGGTTTTGGATTTAGGGTTATGGGTTTTGGGGTTAGGGGTTAGAGTTTAGGGTTTAGGATTTAGTTTTTAGGGTTTAGGGTTTAGGATATAGGGTTTGGTGTTTGGGGTTTAGGGTTTAGTGTTTAGGGTTTAGGCTTTGTTGTTTATGGTTTGGGGTTTGGGGGTTGGGGGTTGGTTTTAAAGTTTAGGGTTTAGGGTTTATGGTTTAGGGTTTAGGGTTTAATGTTTTAGGGTTTTAGGGGTTAGGGGTTTAGTGGTAGGGGTTTAGCGTTAGGGGTTTAGTGTTTAGGGTTTAGAGTTTGGGGTTATGGGTTTGGGGTTTAGGTTTTAGGGTTTAGGGTTTTAAGATTAGGGGTTTAGGGTTTAGGGTTTAGTGTTTAATGTTTAGAGTTTGGGTTTTAGATTTAGAGTTTAGGGTTTAGTGTTTAGGGTTATGGGTTTAGTGTTTAGGGTTTAGGGTTATGGTTTAGGGTTTAGGGTTTGGGGTTTAGGGTTTGGGGTTTAAAGATTGGGGTTTAGGGGTTAAGGTTAAAGGTTTAAGGTTTGTGGTTTAAGGTTTAGGGTTTAGGGTTTGTGGTTTGGGTTTAGGGTTTAAGGTTTAGGGTTTAGGGTTTGGGGTTTATGGTTTGGGGTTTAGGGTTTATGGTTTAGGGTTTAGGATTTTGGGTTTTAGGGTTTGGGTTTTAAGGTTTACGGTTTAGGGTTTGGGGTTCAGGATTTAGGGTTTTGGGTTTTAGGGGTTTAAGGTTTAGGGTTTAGGGTTTAGGGGTTAATTTTTAGTGTTTAGGGTTTAGGGTTTGTTATTTAGGGTTTTGGGTTTTGGGTTTTGGGTTTTGGGGTTAGGGGTTAGGGTTTAGGGGTTAGGGGTTAGTTTTTAGGGTTTGGGGTTTGGGGTTTAGGGTTTAGGGTTTAGGATTCAGGGTTAAGGGTTTAGGCTTTGTTATTTAGGGTTTATGGTTTGGGGTTTGGCGGTTGGGATTTAGGGTCTAATGTTTAGTGTTTAGGGTTTAGGGTTTAGTGATTATGGTGTAGGGGTTAGGGTTTGTGGTTTAAGGTTTAAGGTTTATGGTTTAGGGTTTCGGGTTTGGGTTTAGGGTTTAGTGTTTGGGGTTTAGGGTTTGGGGTTTAAAGTTTAGGGTTTAGGGGATAGGGTTTGTGGTTTAGGGTTTAGGAGTTAGGGTTTAGGGTTTGGGGTTTAGGGTTTAGGGTTTAGGGTTTAGGGTTAAGGATTAGGGTTTGTGGTTTAGGGTTTAGGGTTTGGGGTTTAGGGTTTGGGTTTTAGGTTTTAGGTTTGGGGTTTAGGGTTAGGGGTTTAGGGTTTTAGGTTTTAGGGGTTTAGGGGTTTGGGTTTAGGAGATAAGGTTTAGTGTTAAGCGATTATGGTTTAGGGTTTTTCATTTAGGGTTTTAGGTTTTGGGTTTTAGGTTTTGGGGGGGTTAGGGGTTAGGGTTTTGGGTTTTGGAATTAGGTTTTGTGTTTTGGGGTTAGGGGTTAGGGTTTGGGGGTTAGGGTTTAGTTTTTAGGGTTTGGGGTTTAGGGTTTAGGGTTTGGTGTTTGGGGTTTAGGGTTTAGGGTTTAGGGTTAAGGGTTAAGGGTTTAGGCTTAGTTGTTTATGGTTTGGGGTTTGGGGTTTAGGGTTTGGTTTTAAAGTTTAGGGTTCAGGGTTTAGGGTTTACGGTTTAGGGTTTAGGGTTTAGGGCTTAACGTTTTAGGGTTTTAGGGATTAGGGGTTTAGTGGTTAGGGGTTTAGGGTTTAGGGTTTAGAGTTTAGGGTTATGGGTTTGGGGTTTAGGTTTTAGGGTTTTAAGATTAGGGGTTTAGGGGTTGAGGTTAATGGTTTAGGGTTTGTGGTTTAAGGTTTAGGGTTTAGGGTTTGTGGTTTGGGTTTAATGTTTAAGGTTTAGGGTTTAGGGTTTGGGGTTTATGGTTTGGGGTTTAGGGTTTGTGGTTTAGGGTTTGTGGTTTACGGTTTAGGAGTTTGGATTTTAGGGTTTGGGTTTTAGGGTTTATGGTTTAGGGTTTGGGGTTTAGGATTTAGGGTTTTGGGTTTGAGGGGTTTAAGGTTTAGGCTTTAGGGTTTAGGGGTTAATTTTTAGTGTTTAGGGTTTAGGGTTTGTTATTTAGGGTTTTGGGTTTTAGGATTTGGGGTTATAGGTTAGGGTTTAGGGGTTAGGGTTTAGTTTTTAGGGTTTGGGGTTTGGGGTTTAGGGTTTAGGGTTTAGGCTTTGTTGTTTAGGGTTTATGGTTTGGGGTTTGGTGGCTGGGATTTAGGGTCTAATGTTTAGTGTTTAGGGTTTAGGGTTTAGTGATTATGGTGTAGGGGTTAGGGTTTATGGTTTAAGGTTTAAGGTTTATGGTTTTGGGTTTTGGGTTTGGGTTTAGGGTTTAGTGTTTGGGGTTTGGGGTTTATGGTTTGGGGTTTAAAGTTTAGGGTTTAGGGGATAGGGTTTGTGGTTTAGGGTTTAGGAGTTAGGGTTTAGGGTTTGGGGGTTTGGGTTTTGGTTTTAGGTTTTAGGGTTTGGTGTTTGGGGTTAAGGATTAGGGTTTATAGTTTAGGGTTTAGGGTTTGGGTTTGGGTTTTAGGTTTGTGGTTTAGGGTCAGGGGTTTAGGGTTTTAGGTTTTAGGGGTTTAGGGGTTAGGGTTTAGGAGATAAGGTTTAGTGTTAAGTGATTACGGTTTAGGGTTTTTCATTTAGGGTTTTGGGTTTTGGGTTTTAGGTTTTGGTGTTAGGGCTTAGGGGTTAGGGTTTTGGATTTAGGGTTATGGGTTTTTGGTTAGGGGTTAGGGTTTAGGGGTTAGGGTTTAGTTTTTTAGGGTTTGGGGTTTAGGGTTTAGGGTTAAGGGTTAAGGGTTAAGGCTTCGTTGTTTATGGTTTGGGGTTTGGGGTTTGGTTTTAAAGTTTAGGGTTTACGGTTTACAGTTTAGGGTTTAGGGTTTAGGGCTTAATGTTTTAGGGTTTTAGGGGTTAGTGATTTAGTGGTTAGGGGTTTAGGGTTTAGGGTTTAGAGTTTAGGGTTATGGGTTTGGGGTTTAGGTTTTAGGGTTTTAAGATTGGGGGTTTAGGGGTTGAGTTTAAAGGTTTAGGGTTTGTGGTTTAAGGTTTAGTGTTTAGGGTTTGTGGTTTGGGTTTAGGGTTTAATGTTTAGGGTTTAGGGTTTGGGGTTTATGGTTTGGGGTTTAGGGTTTGTGGTTTAGGGTTTGTGGTTTAGGGTTTAGGAGTTTGGGTTTTAGGGTTTGGGTTTAGGGTTTACGGTTTAAGGTTTGGGGTTCAGGATTTAGGGTTTTGGGTTTTAGGGGTTGAAGGTTTAGGGTTTAGGGTTTAGGGGTTAATTTTTAGTGTTTAGGGTTTAGAGTTTGTTATTTAGGGTTTTGGGTTTTAGGTTTTGGGGTTATGGGTTAGGGTTTTGGGGTTAGGGTTTAGTTTTTAGGGTTTGGTGTTTAGGGTTTAGGTTTAGGATTAAGGGTTTAGGGTTTAGGCTTTGTTGTTTAGGGTTTATGGTTTGGGGTTTGGCGGTTGGGATTTAGGGTCTAATGTTTAGTGTTTAGGGTTTAGGGTTTAGTAATTATGGTGTAGGGGTTAGAGTTTGTGGTTTAAGGTTTAAGGTTTATGGTTTAGGGTTTCGGGTTTGGGTTTAGGGTTTAGTGTTTGGGGTTTGGGGTTTAGGGTTTGGGGTTTAAAGTTTAGGGTTTAGGGGATAGGGTTTGTGGTTTAGGGTTTAGGAGTTAGGGTTTAGGGTTTAGGGTTTTGGGTTTTGGGTTTAGGTTTTAGGGTTTGGCATTTGGGGTTAAGGATTAGGGTTTGTAGTTTAGGGTTTAGGGTTTGGGGTTTAGGGTTTGGGTTTGGGTTTTAGGTTTAGGGTTTAGGGTTAGGGGTTTAGGGTTTTAGGTTTTAGGGGTTTAGGGGTTAGGGTTTAGGAGATAAGGTTTAGTGTTAAGCGATTACGGTTTAGGGTTTTTGATTTAGGGTTTTAGGTTTTGGGTTTTAGGTTTTGGGGTTAGGGGTTAGAGTTTAGGGGTTAGGGTTTAGGGTTTTGGATTTAGGGTTATGGGTTTTGGGTTAGGGGTTAGGGTTTAGGGATTAGGGTTTAGTTTTTAGGGTTTGGGGTTTAGGGTTTAGGGTTAAGGGTTAAGGGTTTAGGCTTCGTTGTTTATGGTTTGGGGTTTGGGGTTTGGTTTTAAAGTTTTGGGTTTACGGTTTATGGTTTAGGGTTTAGGGTTTAGGGCTTAACGTTTTAGGGTTTTAGGGGTTAGGGGTTTAGTGGTTAGGGGTTTAGGGTTTAGGGTTTAGAGTTTAGAGTTTAGGGTTATGGGTTTGGGGTTTAGGTTTTAGGGTTTTAAGATTGGCGGTTTAGGGTTTAGGGTTTAATGTTTAGAGTTTGGGTTTTGGATTTAGAGTTTAGGGTTTAGTGTTTAGGGTTTAGGGTTTATGGTTTAGGGTTTAGGGTTAAGGTTTAGGGTTTGGGGTTTGGGGTTTAAAGATTGGGGTTTAGTGGTTGAGGTTAAAGGTTTAGGGTTTGTGGTTTAAGGTTTAGGGTTTAGGGTTTGTGGTTTAAGTTTAGGGTTTAGGGTTTAGGGTTTAGTGTTTTGGGTTTAGGGGTTAGGGGTTAGGGTTTGTGGTTTAGGGTTTATGAGTTAGGGTTTAGGGTTTAGGTTTTAAGGTTTACGGTTTAGGGTTTGTGTCCAGGGTTTGTCGTTGGGGGTTTAGGGATTAGGGTTGGTGTTTTATGGTTTAGGTTAGGGTTTAAGGTTTGATTTAGGGTTTAGGGTTTAGGTTTTGTGATTCGGGTTTGGTTTTAATATTTAAGGTTTAGGGTTTAGGGTTTAGGGCTTAGGGTTTAGAGTTTAGGGTTTAGGGGTTAGGATTTTAGAGTTTATGGGTTAGGGTTTATGGTTTAGGGTTTATGGTTTAGGGTTTAGCGTTAGGGTTTAGGGTTTATGGTTTAGGGTTTATGGTTTAGGGTTTAGGGTTTAGGGTTTAGGGTTGTTGGTTTGGGGTTTGGGGTTTGGTTTAGGGTTTAGAGTTTAAGGTTTAGGGTTTGGAGCTGGGGTTTGGTTTTAAATTTTTAGGTTTAGGGTTTATGGTTTAGTGTTTAGGGTTTAAGGTTTAGAGTTTAGGGTTTAGGGGTTAGGGGTTAGGGTTTTAGTGGTTAGGGGTTTAGTGTTAGGAGTTTTGGGTTTCGAGTTGGGGGTTAAGGGTTTAGGGGTTAGGGTTTATGGGTTTGGGGTTTAGGGTTTAGGGTTTGGGGTTTGGGGTTTGGGGTTTGGGATTAGGGTTTAGGGTTCAGGGTTCAGGGTTTAGGGTTTAGGGTTTGGTGTTGGTGGTTTAGGGATTAGGGTTTAGGGTTTAGTGTTTGTGGTTTAGGGTTAGGGTTAGGGGTTTAGTTTAAGGTTTAGGGTTTAGGGTTCAAGGTTTAGGGTTTAGGGTTTTAGGGGTTTAGGGTTTAGCGTTTGGGGTTTATGGGTTAAGGTTTAGTATGTAGGGTTTAGGGTATAGGGTTTGTCGTTTAGGGTTTCAGGGTTTAGGGTTTAGGGTTTAGGGTTTAGGGTTTAGGGTTTAGGGTTTAGGGCTTGGTGTTTGGGGTTTAGGGATTGAGTTTGGGGTTTAGGGTTAAGGGTTAAGGGTTTAGGGTTTGGGGTTTGTGGTTTATGGTTTGGGGTTTGGGGTTTAGTATTTAAGGTATAATGTTTAAGGTTTAGGGTTTAGGATTTAGGGTTTAGGGTTAGGAGTTAGGGTTTATGGTTTAAGGTTTAGGGTTTAAGGTTTGGGGTTTGGGTTTACGGTTTAGGTTGAGTGTTTGTGGTTTTAGGTTTTGGGTTTAGGGTTTGGGGTTTGGGTTTATAGTTTGGGTTGAGGGTTTGTGGTTTAGGGTTTAGGGTTTAGGGTTTGGGGTTTCGGGTTTGGGGTTTGGGGTTTTTTGTTTAGGGTTTAGGGGTTAAGGTTTGTAGTTCAGGGTTTAGGAGTTAGGGATTAGGGTTTGTGGTTTAGGGTTTAAGGTTTGAGTTTTAGGTTTAGGGTTTGTGGTTCAGGGTTTGGCATTTGGGGTTTAGGGATTAGGGTTTGTGGTATAGGGTTTAGGGTTTAGGGTTTAGGGTTTAGGTTTGGGTTTAGGGTTTGGAGTTTTGGGTTTTGGGTTTAGGGATTAGGGGTTAAGGATTAGTGTTAGGGTTTAAGGTTTAGGGTTTGGTGTTTAGGGTTTAGGGTTTGCCGTTTAGGGTTTTAGGTTTTAGGGTTATGGGTTAGGGTTTATGGTTTAAGGTTTAGGAATTAGGGTTTGGGGTTTAAGGTTTAGGGTTTAGGGTTTATCGTTTAGGGTTTGGTTTAGGGTTTAGGGGTTGGGGTTAAGGGTTTAGGGTTTAGGGTTTGTCAATTAGTGTTTAGGGTTTAGGGTTTGGTGTTTAGGGTTTTGGGTTTTGGATTTTGTTGTTAGGGTTTGGGTTTAGGATTTAGGAATTAGGGGTTAGGGTTTGGGGTTTAGGATTAGGAATTAGGGTTTGTGGTTTAAGGTTTAAGGGTTAGGGTTTAGGGTTATAGGGTTTAGTGTTTAGGGTTTAGGGGTTGGGGTTAAGGGTTTAGGGTTTAGGGTTATAGGGTTGAAGGTTTAGGGTTTAGGGTTTGTGGTCTATGGTTTAGGGTTTGGGGTTTGAGGTTTGGTTGTAAAATTTAAGGTTTTAGGGTTTATGGTTTAGTGTTTAGGGTTTAGGGTTTAGGGTTTATGGGTTAAGGTTTTAGGGTTTAGGGGTTAGGTTTTAGTGGTTAGGGGTTTAGTGTTTGGGGTTTAGGGTTTATGGTTTAGAATTTGGGGTTAAGGGTTTGGGGTTTAGGTTTTAGGGTTTAGGGTTTAGGGTTTTAAGATTTGGGGTTTAGGGTTTAGGGTTTGTGGTTTTGGGTTTAATGTTTAGGGTTTGGGTTTTGGATTTAGAGTTTAGGGTTTAGGGTTGACAGTTTAGGGGTTAAGGTTTAGGGTTTAGGGTTTAGGGTTTAGGTTTAGGTGTTTAGGGTTAGGGTTAGGGTTTAGGGTTTGGGGTTTAAGGTTTAGCATTTGGGGTTTGGGGTTATTGTTTAGGGTTTAGGGTTTATGGTTTAGGGTTTGGGGATTAGGGTTTACATTTTAGGGTTTAGGTCTTTGGGTTTATGGTTTAGGTTTAGGGTTTTGAGATTAGGGTTTAGGGTTTAGGAGTTAGGCTTTAGGGTTTAGGGTTTAAGGTTTATAGTTTAGGGTTTAGGGTTTATGGTTTAGGGTTTAGGGTTTGTGGTTTGTGGTCTAGGGTTAAGGTTTATGGTTTGGGGTATAGGGTTTGGGGTTTAGGGTTTAGAAGTTATGGTTTAGGGTTCAGGGTTTATGGTTTACAGATTAGGGTTTGTGGTTTAGGTTTAGAGTTTAGGGTTTAGGGTTGAGGGTTAAGGGTTTGCTGTTTAGGGTTTAGGGTTTTAAGGGTTAAGGTTTAGGGTTTGTGGTTGATGGTTTAGGGTTTGGGGTTTGGGGTTTAGGGTTTAAGGTTTTTGGTTTAGTGTTTAGGGTTTAGGGTTTAGAGTTTTAGTGGTTAGGGGTTTAGCGTTAGGGGTTTAGGGTTTAGAGTTTAGGGTTAAGGGTTTGGGGTTTTAGGATTTGGGGTTAAGGATTAAGGGTTTAGGGTTTGTGGTTTAGGGGTTAATGTTTAGGGTTTTGCGTTTGGGGTTTGGATTTAGAGTTTAGGGTTTGGTGTTTGGTGTTTAGGGTTTAAAGTTTCATGTTTAAGGTTTAGGGTTTAGGGTTTATGGATTATGGGTCAGAGTTTAAGGTTTAGGGTTAAGGTTTTAGGGGTTAAGGTTTTAGTGGTTAGCTTTTAGTGTTAAGGTTTAGAGTTTAGGGGTTAGGGTTTAAGCTTTAGGGTATTTGGTTTAAGGTTTAGTGTTTAGGGTTTATAGTTTGGGGTTTGGAGTATAGGGTTTAGGGTTTAGGGTTTAGGGTTTAGGGTTTAGGGTTAAGGTTTAGGGTTTGGGGTTTGGGGTTTAAAGATTGGGGTTTAGTGGTTGAGGTTAAAGGTTTAGGGTTTGTGGTTTAAGGTTTAGGGTTTAGGGTTTATGGTTTAAGTTTAGGGTTTAGGGTTTAGGGTTTAGTGTTTGGGGTTTAGGGGTTAGGGGTTAGTGGTTTAGGGTTTAGGAGTTAGGGTTTAGGGTTTAGGTTTTAAGGTTTACGGTTTAGGGTTTGTGTCCAGGGTTTGTCGTTTGGGGTTTAGGGATTAGGGTTTGTGTTTTATGGTTTAGGTTAGGGTTTAAGGTTTGATTTAGGGTTTAGGGTTTAGGTTTTCCGGTCGGGGTTGGTTTTAATATTTAAGGTTTAGGGTTTAGGGCTTAGGGTTTAGAGTTTAGGGTTTAGGGGTTAGGATTTTAGAGTTTATGGGTTAGGGTTTTAGTGGTTATGGGCTTAGGGTTTAGAGTTTGGGGTTAAGGTTTGGGTTTAGGGTTTAGGGTTTAGAGGTTTAGGGTTTAGGGTTTGGGGTTTAAGGTTTAGGGTTAAGGGTTTGGGGTTTGGGGTTTAAGGTTTAGGATTTAGGGTTTAGTGTGTGGGGTTTGGGGTTTAGGTTTAGGGTTTGGGGTTTAGGGTTTAGGGTTTAAGGTTTAGGGTTTGTGGTTTAGGGTTTGGCGTTTGAGGTTTAGGGATTAGGGTTTATGGTTTATGGTTTAGGGTTTAGGGTATGGGGTTTAGGTTTAGGGTTTAGGGTTTGGGGTTCAGGATTTAGGGTTTTGGGTTTTAGGGGTTTAAGGGTTAGGGTTTAGGGTTTAGTGGTTAATATTTAGTGTTTAGGGTTTACGGTTTGTTATTTAGGGTTTTGGGTTTTGGGTTTTGGGTTTAGAGGTTAGGGTTTAGGGGTTAGGGTTTGGGGTTTGGGGTTTAGGGTTTAGGGTTTAGGGTTTAGGGTTAAGGGTTTAGGCTTTGTTTTTTAGGGTTTATGGTTTGGGGTTTGGCGGTTGGGATTTAGGGTCTAATGTTTAGTGTTTAGGGTTTAGGGTTTAGTGATTATAGTTTAGGGGTTAGGGTTTGTGGTTTAAGGTTTAAGGTTTATGGTTTAGGGGTTGGGATTTGTGTTTAGGGTTTAGTGTTTGGGGTTTAGGGTTTGGGGTTTGGGTTTTAAGGTTTGGTGTTTAGGCAGTAGGGTTTGTGGTTTAGGGTTTAGGAGTTAGGGTTTAGTGTTTGGAGTTTAGGGTTTGAGGTTTAGGGTTTTAGGTTTTAGGGGTTTAGGGGTTAGTGTTTAGGAGATAAGGTTTAGTGTTTAGGGATTGAGGTTTAGGGTTTTTTGTTTAGGGTTTAGGGCTTAGGGTTTTGGGTTTTGGTGTTAGGGGTTAGGGTTTAGGGGTTAGGGTTTTGGGTTTTGGATTTAGGGTTATGGGTTTTGGGGTTAGGGGTTAGGGGTTAGGGGTTAGGGTTTAGTTTTTAGGGTTTGGGGTTTGGGGTTTAGGGTTTGGTGTTTGGGGTTTAGGGTTTAGGGTTTAGGGTTAAGGGTTAAGGGTTTATGCTTTGTTGTTTATGGTTTAGGGTTTGGGGTTTAGTTTTAAAGTTTAGGGTTTAGGGTTTATGGGTTAGGGTTTAGGGTTTAGGGGTTAACTTTTTAGGGTTTTAGGGGTTAGGGTTTTAGTGGTTAGGGGTGTAGTGTTAGGGGTTTAGGGTTTAGGGTTTAGAGTTTGGGGTTATGGGTTTGGGGTTTAGGGTTTAGGGTTTAGGGTTTATGGTTTAGGGTTTATGGTTTAGGGTTTAGGGTTGTTGGTTTGGGGTTTGGGGTTTGGTTTACGGTTTAGAGTTTAAGGTTTAGGGTTTAAAGCTGGGGTTTGGTTTTAAATTTTTAGGTTTAGGGTTTATGGTTTAGTGTTTAGGGTTTAAGGTTTAGAGTTTAGGGTTTAGGGGTTAAGGGTTAGGGTTTTAGTGGTTAGGGGTTTAGTGTTAGGAGTTTTAGGTTTTGAGTTTGGGGTTAAGGGTTTAGGGGTTAGGGTTTATGGGTTTTGGGTTTAGGGTTTAGGGTTTGGGGTTTGGGGTTTGGGGTTTGGGATTAGGGTTTAGGGTTTAGGGTTTAGGGTTTAGGGTTTGGTGTTGGTGGTTTAGGGATTAGGGTTTAGGGTTTAGTGTTTGTGGTTTAGGGTTAGGGTTAGGGGTTTAGGTTAAGGTTTAGGGTTTAGGGTTCAAGGTTTAGGGTTTAGGGTTTTAGGGGTTTAGGGTTTAGCGTTTGGGGTTTATGGGTTAAGGTTTAGTATGTAGGGTTTAGGGTATAGGGTTTGTCGTTTAGGGTTTCAGGGTTAGGGTTTAGGGTTTAGGGTTTAGGGTTTAGGGTTTAGGGTTTAGGGTTTAGGGCTTGGTGTTCGGGGTTTAGGGATTGAGTTTGGGGTTTAGGGTTAAGGGTTAAGGGTTTAGGGTTTGGGGTTTGGGGTTTATGGTTTGGGGTTTGGGGTTTAGTATTTAGGTATAATGTTTAAGGTTTAGGGTTTAGGATTTAGGGTTTAGGGTTAGGAGTTAGGGTTTATGGTTTAAGGTTTAGGGTTTAAGGTTTGGGGTTTGGGTTTACGGTTTAGGTTGAGTGTTTGTGGTTTTAGGTTTTGGGTTTAAGGTTTAGGGTTTAAGGTTTGGGGTTTGGGTTTATAGTTTGGGTTGAGGGTTTGGGGTTTAGGGTTTGGGGTTTAGGGTTTGGGGTTTGGGGTTTTTTGTTTAGGGTTTAGGGGTTAAGGTTTGTAGTTCAGGGTTTAGGAGTGATGGATTAGGGTTTGTGGTTTAGGGTTTAAGGTTTGAGTTTTAGGTTTAGGGTTTGTGGTTTAGGGTTTGGCATTTGGGGTTTAGGGATTAGGGTTTGTGGTATAGGGTTTAGGGTTTGAGGTTTAGGGTTTAGGTTTGGGTTTAGGGTTTGGAGTTTTGGGTTTTGGGTTTAGGGATTAGGGGTTAAGGATTAGTGTTTAGGGTTTAAGGTTTAGGGTTTGGCGTTTAGGGTTTAGGGTTTGCCGTTTAGGGTTTTAGGTTTTAGGGTTATAGGTTAGGGTTTATGGTTTAAGGTTTAGGAATTAGGGTTTGGTGTTTAAGGTTTAGGGTTTAGGGTTTATCGTTTAGGGTTTGGTGTTTAGGGTTTAGGGGTTGGGGTTAAGGGTTTAGGGTTTAGGGTTTGTTAATTAGTGTTTAGGGTTTAGGGTTTGGTGTTTAGGGTTTTAGGTTTTGGGTTTTGGGGTTAGGGTTTAGGGTTTAGGATTTAGGAATTAGGGGTTAGGGTTTGGGGTTTGGGGTTTGGGGTTTATGGTTTAGGGTTTAGGGTTAAGGGTTAAGGGTTTAGGCTTTGTTTTTTAGGGTTTATGGTTTGGGGTTTGGCGGTTGGGATTTAGGGTCTAATGTTTAGTGTTTAGGGTTTAGGGTTTAGTGATTATGGTTTAGGGGTTAGGGTTTGTGGTTTAAGGTTTAAGGTTTATGGTTTAGGGGTTGGGATTTGTGTTTAGGGTTTAGTGTTTGGGGTTTAGGGTTTGGGGTTTAGGGTTTAAAGTTTGGTGTTTAGGGGGTAGGGTTTGTGGTTTAGGGTTTATGAGTTAGGGTTTAGTGTTTGGAGTTTAGGGTTTGAGGTTTAGGGTTTTAGGTTTTAGGTTTTAGGGGTTTAGGGGTTAGTGTTTAGGAGATAAGGTTTAGTGTTTAGGGATTGAGGTTTAAGGTTTTTCGTTTAGGGTTTAGGGTTTTGGGTTTTGGGTTTTGGTGTTAGGGGTTTAGGGTTTAGAGTTTGGGGTTATGGGTTTAGGGTTTAGGGTTTTAAGATTTGGGGTTTATGGTTTAGGGTTTATGGTTTAGGGTTTAGGGTTTAGGGTTTAGGGTTGTTGGTTTGGGGTTTGGGTTTGGTTTAGGGTTTAGAGTTTAAGGTTTAGGGTTTGGAGCTGGGGTTTGGTTTTAAATTTTTAGGTTTAGGGTTTATGGTTTAGTGTTTAGGGTTTAAGGTTTAGAGTTTAGGGTTTAGGGGTTAGGGGTTACTGTTTTAGTGGTTAGGGGTTTAGTGTTAGGAGTTTTGGGTTTTGAGTTTGGGGTTAAGGGTTTAGGGGTTAGGGTTTATGGGTTTGGGGTTTAGGGTTTAGGGTTTGGGGTTTGGGGTTTGGGGTTTGGGATTAGGGTTTAGGGTTCAGGGTTCAGGGTTTAGGGTTTAGGGTTTGGTGTTGGTGGTTTAGGGATTAGGGTTTAGGGTTTAGTGTTTGTGGTTTAGGGTTAGGGTTAGGGGTTTAGGTTAAGGTTTAGGGTTTAGGGTTCAAGGTTTAGGGTTTAGGGTTTTAGGGGTTTAGGGTTTAGCGTTTGGGGTTTATGGGTTAAGGTTTAGTATGTAGGGTTTAGGGTATATGGTTTGTCGTTTAGGGTTTCAGGGTTAGGGTTTAGGGTTTAGGGTTTAGGGTTTAGGGTTTAGGGCTTGGTGTTTGGGGTTTAGGGATTGAGTTTGGGGTTTAGGGTTAAGGGTTTAGAGTTTGGGGTTTGTGGTTTATGGTTTGGGGTTTGGGGTTTAGTATTTAAGGTATAATGTTTAAGGTTTAGGGTTTAGGATTTAGGGTTTAGGGTTAGGAGTTAGGGTTTATGGTTTAAGGTTTAGGGTTTAAGGTTTGGGGTTTGGGTTTACGGTTTAGGTTGAGTGTTTGTGGTTTTAGGTTTTGGGTTTAAGGTTTAGGGTTTAAGGTTTGGGGTTTTGGTTTATAGTTTGGGTTGAGGGTTTGTGGTTTAGAGTTTGGGGTTTAGGGTTTGGGGTTTGGGGTTTGGGGTTTGGGGTTTTTTGTTTAGGGTTTAGGGGTTAAGGTTTGTAGTTCAGGGTTTAGGAGTTAGGGATTAGGGTTTGTGGTTTAGGGTTTAAGGTTTGAGTTTTAGGTTTAGGGTTTGTGGTTGAGGGTTTGGCATTTGGGGTTTAGGGATTAGGGTTTGTAGTATAGGGTTTAGGGTTTGGGGTTTAGGGTTTAGGTTTGGGTTTAGGGTTTGGAGTTTTGGGTTTTGGGTTTAGGGATTAGGGGTTAAGGATTAGTGTTTAGGGTTTAAGGTTTAGGGTTTGGCGTTTAGGGTTTAGGGTTTGCCGTTTAGGGTTTTAGGTTTTAGGGTTATGGGTTAGGGTTTATGGTTTAAGGTTTAGGAATTAGGGTTTGGTGTTTAAGGTTTAGGGTTTAGGGTTTATTGTTTAGGGTTTGGTGTTTAGGGTTTAGGGGTGGGGGTTAAGGGTTTAGGGTTTAGGGTTTGTCAATTAGTGTTTAGGGTTTAGGGTTTGGTGTTTAGGGTTTAGGGTTTTGGGTTTTAGGGTTAGGGTTTGGGGTTTAGGATTTAGGAATTAGGGGTTAGGGTTTGGGGTTTAGGATTAGGAATTAGGGTTTGTGGTTTAAGGTTTAAGGGTTAGGGTTTAGGGTTATAGGGTTTAGTGTTTAGGGTTTAGGGGTTGTGGTTAAGGGTTTAGGGTTTAGGGTTATAGGGTTGAAGGTTTAGGGTTTAGGGTTTGTGGTTTGTGGTTTATGGTTTAGGGTTTGGTGTTTGAGGTTTGGTTGTAAAATTTAAGGTTTTAGGGTTTATGGTTTAGTGTTTAGGGTTTAGGGTGTAGGGTTATGGGTTAAGGTTTTAGGGTTTAGGGGTTAGGTTTTAGTGGTTAGGGGTTTAGTGTTTGGGGTTTAGGGTTTATGGTTTAGAATTTGGGGTTAAGAGTTTGGGGTTTAGGTTTTAGGGTTTAGGGTTTAGGGTTTTAAGATTTGGGGTTTAGGGTTTAGGGTTTGTGGTTTTGGGTTTAATGTTTAGGGTTTGGGTTTTGGATTTAGAGTTTAGGGTTTAGGGTTGACAGTTTAGGGGTTAAGGTTTAGGGTTTAGGGTTTAGGGTTTAGGGTTTAGGTTTAGGGGTTTAGGGGTTTAGGGTTAGGGTTAGGGTTAGGGTTTAGGGTTTAGGGTTTAAGGTTTAGCATTTGGGGTTTGGGGTTATGGTTTAGGGTTTAGGGTTTATGGTTTAGGGTTTGGGGATTGGGGTTTACATTTTAGGGTTTAGGTCTTTGGGTTTATGGTTTAGGTTTAGGGTTTTGAGATCAGGGTTTAGGGTTTAGGAGTTAGGCTTTAGGGTTTAAGGTTTATAGTTTAGGGTTTATGGTTTATGGTTTAGGGTTTAGGGTTTGTGGTTTGCGGTCTAGGGTTAAGGTTTATGGTTTGGGGTATAGGGTTTGGGGTTTAGGGTTTAGAAGTTATGGTTTAGGGTTTAGGGTTTGTGGTTTACAGATTAGGGTTTATGGTTTAGGTTTAGAGTTTAGGGTTTAGGGTTGAGGGTTAAGGGTTTATGGTTTAGGGTTTAGGGTTTTAGGGGTTAAGGTTTAGGGTTTGTGGTTGATGGTTTAGGGTTTGGGGTTTGGGGTTTAGGGTTTAAGGTTTTTGGTTTAGAGTTTAGGGTTTAGGGTTTAGAGTTTTAGTGGTTAGGGGTTTAGCGTTAGGGGTTTAGGGTTTAGAGTTTAGGGTTAAGGGTTTGGGGTTTTAGGATTTGGGGTTAAGGATTAAGGGTTTAGGGTTTGTGGTTTAGGGGTTAATGTTTAGGGTTTTGCGTTTGGGGTTTGGATTTAGAGTTTAGGGTTTGGTGTTTGGTGTTTAGGGTTTAAAGTTTCATGTTTAAGGTTTAGGGTTTAGGGTTTATGGATTATGGGTCAGAGTTTAAGGTTTAGGGTTAAGGTTTTAGGGGTTAAGGTTTTAGTGGTTAACTTTTAGTGTTAAGGTTTATAGTTTAGGGGTTAGGGTTTAAGCTTTAGGGTATTTGTTTTAAGGTTTAGGGTTTAGGGTTTATAGTTTGGGGTTTGGAGTATAGGGTTTAGGGTTTAGGGTTTGGGGTTTAGGTTTTATGGTTTATGGTTTATTGTTTAGGGTTTAGGGTTTAAGGGGTTTAGGTTTGTGGTTTAGTATTTAGGGTTTAGGGTTTGAGGTTTAAGGTATAGGGTTTAGGGTTTAAGGTATTAGTGGGTAAGATCTAGGGTTTAAGGGTTAAGGTTTGGGGTTTAGGGTTTATGTTTTAGGGTGTAGGGTTTGGGTTTAGGTTTTAGGGTTTGGGGGTTAGGGTTAAGGGTGTAGGATTTAGGGTTTAGGGTTTAGGGTTTAGGGTCTTGGGTTTAGGGTTTTGGGTTTTGGGTTTTGGGTTTATGGGGTTAGGGTTCTTGGTTTGTTGTTTAGGGTTTAGGGTTAGGGCTTAGGGTTTAGGATTTAGGGTTTGTGGTTTAGGGTTTATGGTTTACGGGGTTAGGGTTTGTGGTTTAGGGTTTAGGGTTAACGTTTAGGGTTAAGGTTTAAGGTTTATGGTTTAGGGTTTAGGGTTTGGGGTTTAGGGTTTAAGGTTTAGGGTTGATGGTTTAGAGTTTGGTGTTTTGGGTTTAGGGTTTAGTGTTTAGGGTTTGGGGTTTAGGTTTAGGGTTTTATGGTTTAGGGTTTAGGGTTTAGGGTTTAGGGTTTAGGGTTTAGGGTTTAGGGTTTGGGGTTTAAGGTTTGGGGTTTAGTGTTTAGGGTTTGGGGTTTGGGTCTTTGGGTTGAAGGTTTAGAGTTTGGTATTTTGGGTTTAGGGTTTAGTGTTTGGGGTTTGGGGTTTAGGTTTAGGGTTTGTGGTTCAGGGTTTAGGGGTTAGGGTTTGGGTTTTGGGGTTTATGGTTTGTGGTGTAGGGTTGGGGTTTGGGGTTTAGGGATTTGGGTTTAGGGTTTGTGGTTTTGGGTTTGTTGGTCCTCAAATTTACTATTATTTTCATAATAAAAAGTGTGTTTATTTTAAATAAAATTAGTTTAAATTATAATAAATTTATGTTCTTAATTCAATAAATGGATGTTATTGGAAATAATCTGCCTTGATCAATTTTCTCTAGTTTTGCAATGAAAAATTAAAGAAAATCAAGAGAAAATTGAAGAACTGGAAAGCTGACGTGTAGCATCAACACCACGTGTAGCATGGGAAATTTTGATGTTGACGCTACGTGTCACATCCACGGGTAGCGTCAGAGCTACGTGGGTTCCTTTTCCAGGTGGACAAGCAATCAGTCAAATAATGGTCAATCCAATCAAGCAAAATGCCAAGCCGAATTGGGAGACATGTGGAACCATTGTCTAGGCATTATTGGATTTAATTAATCTTAATCATGGCCACTTAATCACGTGTTTAATGGTGGCTAACTCAGGAACCTGACGCTACGCGGTAGGACCCTTCCTCAGTCCTATAAATAGGGCCATTCTCCACACTTCCGAAGCATCCCATCTGAGAATTCAGAGCTTCTTTTCTCTCCTTTCACTCGAGTTTGAGTGTTCTTTTGTGAGTTTGTAAGGTTAGAGTGATTTCTAGATACTTGAGAGTGTTGTGTAGTATTGTGAGCTCTTATATCGTGAAGTGTTTCCAAGTCCTCGTAATGTCAAACTCTGTAAGTGTTGTTTTTACGTTTACCATGTGTAACTAACTTGTTTATGTTGGAATTTGGTGAATCAATCTATTATATGATGTTTGTAATTATGACCTTTGCATATTTATGATTCAAGGACATGTTAGTATTTTAATCTTTTATTAGTGTGAACGTCAAACAGGAGAATGATTTTCATGCGTTTTGAAACTTGTTTTATTAGTGTGAATGTCAAACGGGAGAATGATTATTCATGTCGCATTAAAATCTATTTTAATGAAAGTAAAAGTTGAAATACCCTTAATATGCCAATTACTAGGAATAGAGTTGGTGATTATTGTTGTCATAAGGCGAGTACTTAATGCAAGCTTTTACTGAGAAAGCTCACGAGGGATCGGACTTTACGGTGACTACTTAGAATTTATATCACGAGGGATCGGTTATAATGATTTTAAGCTGCAATAACATGAACTTGATGATTAAATATGTATGTTTGTAATTATTTGATTATATTTTAGTGCGAGGATCCTAATTCCAACATAATTTGTCAATCTGTGTTTTTACCTCAAGTATCTAAATTCTTCTGAATTACATCTCAACTTTCTAGATAGATTTTATGTTTATCATCTTTTTACCTCATGAACAAATCAATCGTCAACTCTTGTGAATATTGTATAAATTGTTTATAAAGCATTCTTTTGTGAATAAGTTTTGATAAATTTACCATAGTAAATAAGAATTACTGTGAATTACTAGAACTTTCAATCTCAGTGGAATGATATCTAAATTTGAAAATTACAAACGATTGGTGCGCTTGCTAATTAAAGACCCAAGAGTATTTCGGGTTTAACAAGTTTTTTGACGCCGCTGTCATGGATTGAAATGATTCAGTAAAACAGTAAACAGTAAATTTTTAATTACCGTGGTAAAATATTTTTTTACCTTAGTTAAATTTTCAATTTTATATTCATTCATTTATTCATTTTTTTAACATTGTTACACTAACTTTCTGTATTTAGTTTGTTTATGCATACTCGATCTTCTGCAGGGAAAATGTTCTTTGATCCTGAGATTGAGAAGTTTGTAAAGAAACTCAAAGCTTTAAAATCTAAAAAAACAAAAACTTATTCTTTTTCTCCTCCATCTTCTTTTAAGAAATTTGAAAATTCAAATATGGATGCTGAACAAAGAAGAACATTGGGACAGTTTGCTGCTATCAATGGACCACCTCCTGTTTCAGGGATGTACCAAAGACCTATTGCTGCTGTAGAAATTAAACCAGCTACTCTAAACATTATTCAAAATAATCAATTTGCTGGTTTTGAATAATGAGGAACCATATGAACATTTAACTATTTTTTATGAGTTATGCAACACAATTGGTTTCGAACCCAATCAAGAAGAATCTGTTTACATGAAATTGTTCCCTTTTTCTTTGATTGGGAAAGCTAAAGAATGATTTAAATCTTGTCCATCCAGTAGTTTTATAAACTGGTCCGATGTTGAAACAAAATTTTTGGAAAGATTTTATTCACCTTCAAAATATTTTGAAGCGATGACAACCATACATTCTTTTTCAGAAAATCATGATGAATCACTTGGCGAAGCATGGGAAAGATTCAAAGCGCTTCTTAGGAAATGTCCAAACCATAATTTGGATGATGCTAGGAAGGTAAGAATAGTTTATCATGGTTTATTACCTCAGTTCAAGATGATGTTAGATGCATGTACAGGCGGTTCTTTAATGAACAAAACCGTTGAAGAGGCAATATCAATCCTGGAGTCTATGTCAACCAGTGACCGTCAAGCCAAGTATGAAAGAGGTAGTACATCAAGGAAACCAGGTATGCTTGAGTTGGGAGTAAATGATGCACTTTTACTTCAGCAAAAATTGCTAACACAACAAATGGAGGCAATGAGCAAACAATTGGAAAAACTTCAAATTGCTGAAGTATCATCATCACCACCCGCTTAATTGAAACAATGTATGCATTGCATGGGCGAACAACCATATGGTTACTGTGCCCCTGATGGAAATGATCAAGAATAAGCCAATTTCCTGATTCACCAAAGAATACCTTTAGGTACTTTTCCTATCAATCTTGGTAATTCTTTTCCTAACAATTACCCGCAGGGTTGGCAGAATTAGAATCTTGGCTGGAAACAAGATGTTGGACCTTCCAATAGACCTCCTAACAATCAATTCAAACAACAACAACCAAAATCTGATCAAACAGCAAGGCTAACTAGGATAGAGGAATCTATCCAACAATTGCTATAATATATGCAAATAAATGAAGCCGCACGTAAAACGTCGGATATGCAATTAGGACAGTTAGCAAAAGAAGTAGCCGATATGAAAAGCTCTGGTTTTTCTGCAAATACTCAAAATCCAAGAGAATAATGTAAGGCTATTTTTACAAGAAGTGGAAAAGTTGTAGGAAATGATTGTAAAGAAAAAGAAAAAGAAGAAGAGAAAAAAGAAGAAAAAGAAAAAAAATGAAAAAGAGAATAAAGAAAAAAATGAAGAAAATGATGAAAAAGAAAAACAAAAGATCAAAAAAATATAAAACAAAAAAATTAGTATTTGGGTCAGATACCTCTAGTTAAGGATCTACCTTATCCACATGCACCATCAAAGAAGGATAAGGAAAAGGAATTCAAAAGATTCCTTGAAATCTTCAAGCAATTACACATAAACATCCTATTTTCTGAGGCATTGGTACAGATGCCAACATATGCAAAGTTTATGAAAGAATTGCTTACCAAAAAGAGGAGGTATAATAAGGAAATTATTGAACTTGAAGCAGGTTGCAGTGCTATTTTGTAATGTAACATTCCAGAAAAGTTGAAAGACCCTGGAAGTTTCACCATTCTTGTCTCCATTGGGGGTGTAAATATTAGGAAAGCCTTGTTAGACTTAGGGGCTAGCATTAATCTAATGCCTCTAAGTATAATGAAGTGAATTGGTGATCTTGATCTCCAGAGAACAAAAATGACTTTACAATTGGCCGATAGATCAATCAAGAGACCGTACGGTATTGTGGAAGATGTACTTGTAAAAGTTGACAAGTTCTACTTCCCTGTTGACTTTGTGGTTTTAGACATGGAAAAGGATGCTCAAGTCCCCCTGATCCTGGGAAGACCATTTATGAAGACTGCTAGGGTACTCATTGATGTGGATAATGGGAAACTAGCAGTAAGAGTACATGATGAAGAGGTGAACTTTGATGTTTTCAAAGCCATAAAATATCCCAACTCAAAACAAGACTATTTTAAGGTGGATGTTCTCGACGAAGTTTTCCTTTCCATATCTAAAGGTATGTTAATTTCGGACCCTCTAAATAAGTTATTAACTAACTATGTGGAATGTTTGAGTGAAGAAGAAGAAAAACAGGTAGACAAGTATCTTGAAGACCTTGATCAAGGGAAAGAAATTTCCCCTAAATCAAGAAAAATTGAAGAAATTCAAGAAGTACCTATTGAAGAAATCCAGAGGCCTGAATTAAAAGTGCTACCTTCCAACCTAAAGTATATCTTTTTGAAAGAAGGTAATCTAAAACCTATAATTATTAGTAATTTGTTAAGTGAAACAGAAGAAGAAAAATTGGTAGAAGTGTTGAAAAGAAATCAAGAAGCAATCGGATGGACTCTTGAAGATCTGAAAGGTATAAGTCAATCATACTACATGCATAAAATTTTATTGGAGGATGATTTTAAACCTGTTGCTCAACCTCAAAGGTGCCTCAATCCAACCATGAAAGAGGTAACCAAGAAGGAGGTTTTGAAATTGCTGAAAGCAGGTATTATCTATCCCATTTCTGATAGTGGATGGGTAAGTCTTGTACAAGTTGTTCCAAAAAAAGGTGGTATGACAGTAATTGTTAATGACAAAATAAATTAATCCCAACAAGAACTGTCACCAGTTGGAGAATATGTATTGATTATAGAAAATTAAATCAAGTAATAAGAAAAGATCATTTTCCACTCTATTTTATGGATCAAATGCTTGAAAGATTATCTGGACAGGCTTACTATTGTTTTCTTGATGGATATTATGGATATAATCAAATTGCTGTTGACCCTCTTGATAAGGAAATGACTACTTTTACATGTCCTTTTGGCATATTTGCTTATAGGAAGTTGCCACTCAGATTATGCAATGCACCTGCTACTTTTCAGAGATGCATGTTTGCTATTTTTACAGATCTAATTAAAAAGAGCATTGAGATTTTCATGGATGATTTCTCAGTCTTTGGGAATTCATTTGAATTATGTCTAACCAACTTGGACACCGTACTAAGGCGGTGTATTGAAACAAATTTGGTGCTAAAATTGGGAGAAATGTCACTTCATGGTGAAAGAAGGAATTGTACTCGGTCATAGAATTTTTTCTAAAGGTATTGAAGTAGACCAAGCCATGATTGAGGTAATCTCTAAACTCCCACCCCCTGTAAATATAAAATGTATTAGAAGTTTTTTAGGACATACTAGATTCTATAGAAGGTTTATTCAAGATTTTTCAAGAATTGCTAAACCTTTAACAAATCTTCTAAATAAAGATGTTGAATTCAAGTTTGATGAAGCATGTCTTAAAGCTTTTAATTCCTTGAAAGAAAAGTTGGTTTCTGCCCCTGTAATTGTTGCTCCTAATTGGAACTTACCCTTTGAACTTATGTATGATGCAAGTGATTATGCTGTGGGAGTAGTTTTAGGTCAAAGATATGAAAAAGTTTTTAGGGTTATACACTATGCTAGTAAAGTTTTAAATGAAAATCAAATAAATTATGCAACTACTAAAAAAGAATTACTAGCCATAGTGTATGCCTTAGAAAAATTTAGATCATACTTGATTGGATCAAAAATAATTATTTTTACTGATCATGTTGTAATCAAGTACCTTTTGACCAAAACTGATTCTAAACCTTGGTTAATCCGATGGATTCTGCTCCTTCAAGAATATGATCTTGAAATCAAAGATAAAAAGGGTAGTAAAAATATGGTCGCTGATCATCTTTCTAGATTAATGAATGATGAGGTTACTGCCAAAGAAATAGACATCTTGGAAGAATTTCCTGATGAAAAACTCTTTGAAATAACAAAACAGCCATGGTTTGCTGATATGGCCAATTTTAAAGCAGTAGGAATTCTTCCAAATGATTTAACATGGCAACAAAGAAAGAAATTTTTTAAAGATGCAAAATACTTTGTTTGGGATGACCCTCATCTATTCAAAATTGGTGTGGATAATTTGTTATGTCGTTGTGTACTTGATTTGGAAAAGAAAGATGTGTTGTGGCATTGTCACAAATCACCTTATGGAGGATATTTTAATGGTAAGAGAACTGCTGCAAAAATTCTTCAATTAGGTTTGTATTGGCCCTCTATTTTTAAAGATTCTCACTCATTTATGCAAGCTTGTGATAACTGCCAAAGAACAGGTAATGTTAATAGGAGACGAGAAATGTCTCTCACAAATATTCAAGAGGTTGAGGTATTTGATTATTGGGGTATTGATTTCATGGGACCCTTTCCTTACTCTCAATTTAATCAATATATCCTTTTGGCAGTTGATTATGTTTCAAAATGGGTAGAAGGAATCGTTTCACCTAATGCTGACACCAAAACTGTAGTGACTTTCTTAAAGAAAAACATTTTCTGCAGGTTTAGAACACCAAGAATTTTGATTAGTGATGCAGACATTTTTGTAACAAAGTTCTTTAGAAGGTGTTACAACATTATAGAGTGAAACATAAAGTGGCCACAATATATCATCCACAAACCAATGAACAGGCTGAAATTTCAAATTGTGAAGTAAAGAGAATTTTGGAAAAGACTGTGTCTTCCTCCAGAAAAGATTGGTCACAAAAGCTTTATTATGCATTTTGGGCATACAGAACTGCATTTAAGACTCCTATTGGCCTTTCTCCTTTCCAAATGGTCTATGGAAAAGCTTGTCATTTTCCAGTAGAGATGGAACATAAAGCATACTGGGCCTTAAGATTCCTCAACTTTGATCCAAATGCGGTAGCCGACAAAAGAAAGTTGTAGTTACTTGAGTTGGAGGAAATGAGAAACAATGCTTATGAGTCATCCAGAAGTTACAAAAATAAGGTGAAAGCTTACCATGACAAGAAAATTAAAAATAGATACTTCACACCAGGTCAGCAAGTTTTATTGTTTAATTCAAGATTAAGACTGTTTCCTGGTAAATTGAAATCTTAGTGGTCAGGTCCATTTGTAATTAAGCAAGTTAAATCTTATGAAGCAGTTGAAATTGAAGATCCAACTTCCAAAAGAAGTTAGATGGTTAATGGGCAAAGATTGAAACCATATCTGGGTGGTGAGATCGATAGACTCACTACCATTTGTTATTTAACTGATTTGTGATTTGCAGGATGTCAAGCTAGAGACAATAAATTAAGCACTTAATGGGAGACAACCCATTATTTCTTTTCATTGTTAATTTATTGTAATTAAAAAAATTAAAAATGTTTATTTTATAGAATTTAATTTTAACTATATTTTTAATAAAAAAGGTTTTTAAAACTGAAAGAAAAAGGTTTTTAAGAATTAAAATGTTAAACAGAACCCCACGCGTAACGTCCCACTGACGCGTAGCGTAGAGGTAAAAATTTCAACCTAACGCGTAGCGTCCCAGCCACGCGTAGCGTCAGGGCCCACGTTCAGTTTTTAAAACTGAACTAGAGAGAGGCTCAAGTCCATAACTTTTAAAACCTATTTTTGCCTCCCTCTGCATTCACTTCTCAGAAACCCTATTTTTCCAAAACCCTATTTTTTCTCAACCCTCCAATCCTCTTTATTCCTACATTCTATCAAGGAATCCAAGTAAGTACTCTAATCCTTTTCTCTTTAATTTTTAATTTCAATTTCTAGAAATGGATGTAGATAGGATTAGGATAGAAGACCACTGGGATTTATTGTTGTTAGAGTAGGGATCTAAATGGATTGTTTGAGGTTTGGAAGGGGTTGTTACTACGCAACCCCAATTTTACAATTTCTGTTCTGCGAGCCCACGCGTAGCGTCTCCTTGTCGCGTAGTGTGGGCAAAACAAGGCTGACATAGCGTCAGCCCCTATTTTTAATTTTTTTAATTTTTGTGTTTTATTTCATGTTTAATGTATATATTATTTTCTGTTTTATTTTAAAAAATAAAAATTCTGCCCCGTTTATTTTTGTTTGTTTGTTTGTTTTTCTTTTAAAATTAATAAAATTTCTTAGTTTATATTGTTTGTTATACTTTCTTGTATAAAAATTTAATAATTTTTTTATTTATTTGAAAAATTTTAAAAAATTGTATAAGTGTTGTGTGAATTTGTATGTTGTATTGTATACTAAAAATCCAAAAATATGCATGTTTAATTTTTGTTTTGTATAATTTATTGTGTTAAAATTATAAAATTCAAAAAAATGTTGTTTTTATCTTTGTTAATAGTCTGTTGTAATTAATATTTTCTGTTGTGTGAATTTTGTTTAAATTTTGCATGAGTTTTATTTTTATGTTAAAGTATAAAAAAATATGTTTGATTTAGTTTAAAATTGTGTGATGTGTGTTTGATTTTTGTAAATTTTCTTCTACAGATGGCACCAAAGAAGTATATTCCCATCATTGGTCCCAAGAGACTGAGGAGGACCACAGATACTGATACCAGCTCTGAAGATCCTGATCTTCAAGGTGAGGAGCAGTTGGGACCCCGAGATCCTACCAGATTCAGGACCAACGCCAAGTGGACGAGACTCCATCAGATCAAGGGCCAGAGACCCCTTGATCTCAGTGTTGGAGATTATCCTAAGCTGCGGGATGAGATACAGAGGAGGAGATGGGGACCCCTATTTTCTGGAAGTGACACTTGTTTCTAGAAGGAAAACAGAAACAAGGTTCCACTAAGGATGGTGATCTAGGATAATTCCTGGATCAGGTTGCTTATTTTTTAAGCAAAGATGGAATCTTCTTTAACTTTAGTAAGGTTGGAGAACTCCATCGAACCTCCTTAAGACCCAGCTGACCCCTATAGCTCAGGCATGGATGTACCTTATGCTTCATAACATCACTCTTGTTACCCACTTTTCTTCTCTTCCAGTGGATCGCTGTTGCCTTCTCTACTCCATTCTTCAAGGCCACACCAGTGATATTGCTAAGCTTATATCTGAGTAGATTCACCTTTATGCCCTTGGGTATAAGGTGAATCACCCTGTTCCTTTCCCTCTCATCATTTCTGCCTTACTGAGGAGGCAAGGAGTTATTATGTCATCACCAGAGTTTACTAGTTCTTCAGGGAGAGTCCCCAAGGTCTCAGTAAACAGAGGTTACTTTGTTCATTAGTGCGAGCTTCCACCTTTAGAGCAGGAGGCTCAGCCTAGACCGAGACGTAGGAGACCAGCCCATCCACCATCTACTGATGCTATCATTGAGTAGATTCACCTTTATGCCCTTGGGTATAAGGTGAATCACCCTGTTCCTTTCCCTCTCATCATTTCTGCCTTACTGAGGAGGCAAGGAGTTATTATGTCATCACCAGAGTTTACTAGTTCTTCAGGGAGAGTCCCTAAGGTCTCAGTAAACAGAGGTTACTTTGTTCATTAGTGCGAGCTTCCACCTTTAGAGCAGGAGGCTCAGCCTAGACCGAGACGTAGGAGACCAGCCCATCCACCATCTACTGATGCTATCATTGAGGGATTCACTAAGATAAGCATAGAGCATCAGCATATAATGCAGATGATGGCTGTTTCTCATCGTGCTTATGTTCATTTACATGATGCATTTTATCAGTACAGGATACAGGGAGAGGGAGCACCATTCATGACTCCAGCTGACTTTGCAGCCAATGTGGCTTGGCCTAGTGATTTGCCCACATACCCTGAGGCTGGTGGACCGTCTAGAGCACATGTTGATACTGAGGGTGATGCTGATGAGGAGGGAGATGATGAGGATGACCACATGGAGAACTGATGATGTTATCTTATATTTTCTGCACTTTATTCATTTTTTGTACATTCTATTTAGTTTTGATATTTGGTATATTTTGATTTTTGGGATTATATTATGGTTTATTTTTATTTGTTGGTTTGATTTTTATTTTGTATGATTTTATTTTCTTTATTTTTATGAAAAAATGCATTCTAAAAAATTTATGCGTTTAAAGTTTTGAACAATAAGCTAATTCTAAAATGAAAAATCTTTTTATAACTAAGGCATTTAGGTAAAACTGATTACAATGAGCTTATCAATTATTAAGCTAATTTCGAAAACCCAGTGAGTTAAGAGATCTTTAAACACTTGAGGGTTTCGACATAACTTCTTTCAAATTAATTTTGCTTAATTCTTTGACTTGTGTTGTTGTATAGAGGATCCAAGAGCATGATCAAGGCAAATTCTTTGGTAAACACAAGAAACTAGGGCCAAAAAGCCTACCATGGTAAAAATATATTTATCCTTTGATAGCCAATTTTGAGCCTTAAAATAGTTTCCTGGGTACCCTTAACTCTTAATTAATCTTTACCATTCCCTTAACTTGATTGAATGAAAGAGCATAAAATAAAAGAAAAATTATTTTGAGTGTTCTTACAAAAATGGGGAGTGAAAATTAACAACTTGATTCTTTCAAAAATATCAAAATTGTGCATATAAATGAAAAATGAAAAGAGATATACGCAAATCAAAAATAGTGAAAAGAATCAAAATGAGGGTATTTATCATCAAAAGGGAAGTAAGAATTTTTGGGTCAAGAAAAGCACCCTAAAAAGAAATTGTGAAATGCTCTTTTATTATTTCAGGTGTTTGGAATCCAAGAAAAACCATAATTTCTTGTAACCCAAGCCTCATTACAACCCTTAAAGAGACCTTGTGACTTTTGTGTGACTCTGTATAAATGACCACTAACAAGATAAAAATCAAAATTGAATTTGTTTGATTTTATGATTGATTGAGATTGACAGGTTCCTTTTGATAGAGATAAACACTTATGAGGTAAGCCTTGAAATAAGCTTGATTTATTGGTATGACATTGTAAAAAATTTATCTTTAAGCCTTAGTTACATAAGATTCCTCATTTTTTTTGGTAAAATTGTAAATCACTTTTTGTAGTAAATTTTCAGTCTTAACTTTATTTTGATTTTCCTTTCTTTTGCTCGAGGGCGAGCAAGGTCTTAAGTTGGGGGTATTTGTTAGTCCTCAAATTTACTGTTATTTTCATAATAAAAAGTGTGTTTATTTTAAATAAAATTAGTTTAAATTATAATAAATTTATGTTTTTATTTCAATAAATGGATGTTATTGGAAATAATCTGTGTTGATCAATTTTCTCTAGTTTTGCAGTGAAAAATTAAAGAAAATCAAGAGAAAATTAAAGAACTAGAGAGCTGACACATAACATCAACACCACGCATAGCATAGGAAATTTTGATGCTGAGGGTTAGGGTTTAGGGTTTGGGGGGTTAGGGTTTAGGGGTTAGGGTTTGGGGTTAGGTTTAGGGTTTAGGATTTAAGGTTTAGGGTTTAGGGTTTCAGGTGTTTTGTTTGGGGTATAGGTTTAGGGTTTGGGGCTCAAGGTTTACTGTTTAGGGTTTGGGGTCTAGGTTTAGGGTTTAGGGTTTGGGGTTTAGGGATTACGGTTTAGGGTTTAGGGTTTATGGTTTAGGGTTTGGTGTTTAGGGTTTAGGGATTAGGGTTTAGGGTTTAAGGTTTGTGGTTTAAGGTTTAAGGTTTAGGGTTTGGGGTTTAGGGTTTTGGGTTTTGGGTTTTAAGGGTTCAGGGTTTAGGGTTTAGGGGTGAAGGTTTAGTGTTTAGGGTTTAGAGTTTAGGGTTTGGGATTAGGGGTATGGGTTTAGGGTTTGGGGTTTTGGGTTTTGGGTTGGTTTTCTGGGTATAGGTTAGGGTTTAGGGTGTGGGGTGTAGGGTTTAGGGTTTATGTTTGGGGTTTTGGGTTAAGGGTTTAGCGTTTGTGGTGTAGGGTTTATGGTTTGGGGATTGGGGTTTGGGATTTAGGGTTTAGGGCTTAAGGTTTAGGGTTTAGGATCTGTGGTTTAAGGTTTAGAGTTTAGGGTTTAGGGTTTAAGGTTAGGGTTTAGGGTTTGGGGTTTAGGGTTTGGGGTTGAGGGTTTGGGGTTTGGGGTTTGGGGTTTAGTGTTTGGGGTTTGGTGTTTAGGTTTAGGGTTTGGGGTTTAGGGTTTAGGGGTTAAGGTTTAGGGTTTAGGGTTTGTGGTTTAAGGTTTGGCATTTAGGGTTTAGGGTTTAGGGTTTAGGTTTTAGGGTTTGTGTTTTAGAGTTTAGGGTTTAGGGTTTGGGGTTTAGGTTTTGGGTTTTGGGTTTTGGGTTTTAGGGGTCTAGAGTGTAGGGTTTAGGGTTTAGGGTTTAGGGTTTAGGGGTTAAGGTTTATTGTTAAGGCTTTAGGGTTTGTCATTTAAGGTTTAGGTTTTAGGGTTTGGGGTTTAGGGTTTGGGCTTTGGGATTTGGGGTTTAGGGTTTAGGGTTTAGGGTTTAAGGTTTATGGTTTGGGTTTAGGGTTTAGGGTTTAAGGTTTAGTGTTTAGTGTTTAGGGTTTGGGGTTTAGGTTTAGGGTTTGGGGTTTAGGGTTTGGGGTTTAGGGTTTGGGGTTTAGGGTTTAGGGTTTAGGGTTTGGGGTTTAGGGTTTATGGTTAATGGTTTAGGGTTTGGGGTTTGGGGTTTGGGATTTAAGGTTCAGTGTTTAGGGTTTTGGGTTTAGGGGTTAGGTTTTGGGTTTAGAATTTATGGTTTAGGGTTTGGGGTTTGGGTTTAGGGTTTAGGATTTGGGTTTAGGGTTAGGGTTTGTGATTTTATGTTTAGGATTTTGGGTTTGGGGTTTGGGGTTTAGGGTTTAGGGTTTAGGGGTTAGGGTTTATGGTTTAGGGTTTAGGAGTTAAGGTTTGGGGTTTGGGGTTTAGGGTTTGGGTTTTAGGGTTTAGGGTTTTGGGTTAGGGATTGGCGTTTGAGGTTTAAGGATTAGGGTTTGTGGTTTAGGGTTTATGGGTTAGGGTTTAGGGTTTGGGTTTTAGGCTTTGGGGTTTGGGGTTTGGTTTAGGGTTTGGGGTTTGGTTTTAAAGTTTAAGGTTTTGGGTTTATGGTTTAGTGTTTAGGGTTTAGGGGTTAGGGTTTATGGTTTTAGGGTTGTAGTGGTTAGGGTTTAGCATTAGGGGTTTAGGGTTTAGGGTTTAGAGTTTGGGGTTAAGTGTTTGGGGCTTACGGTTTAGGTTGTAGGGTTTGGGGTTTGGGGTTTGGGGTTTAGTGTTTAGTGTTTAGGGTTTTGGGTTTTGGGTTTGGGGTTTAGGTGTAGGGTTTGGGGTTTGGGGTTTATGGTTTAGGGTTTGTGGTTTAGGGTTTTGTGTTTGTGGTTTAGGGTTTGGGGTTTGGGGTTTATGGTTTAGGTTGAAGGTTTGTGTTTTAGGGTTTAGGGTTTAGGGTTTGGGGTTTATGTTTAGGGTTTTGGGTTTGGGGTTCATGGTTTTGGGTTTTGGGTTTTAAGGGTTTAGGGTTTAGGGTTTAGGGGGTAAGGTTTAATGTTTAGGGTTTAGGGTTTAGGGTTTGTCATTTAGGGTTTAGGGTTTTAGGTTTTAGGGTTAGGGGTTTGGGTTTAGGGTTTAAAATTTGGGGTTTTGGGTTTTGGGTTTAGGGTTTTGGGTTTATGGTTTGGGATATCGGTTTAGGGTTTGGTGCTTAGGGTATAGGGGTTAGGGTTTATGGTTTAGGGTGTGGGGTTTAGGTTTTAGGGTTTGGTGTTTGGGGTTTAGGGTTTAGGGTTTGTGTTTGGGGTTTAGGGTTAAGGGATTGGGGATTGGGGTTTAGGGTTTATGGTTTAGTGTTTGTGGTGTAGGGTTTATGGTTTTGTGATTGGGGTTTGGGATTTAAGGTTTAGGGTTTAGGGTTTAGGGCTAAGGGTTAGGGTTTAGGCTATGTGGTTTAAGGTTTAGAGTTTAGGGTTTATGGTTTAGTGTTTGGGTTTAGGGTTTAGTGTTTGGGGTGGAGGGTTTGGGGTTTAGGGTTGAGGGTTTAGGGTTTGGGGTTTAGGGTTTTATGCTTGGGGTTTGAGGTTTAGGTTTAGGGTTTGGGGTTTAAGGTTTATGGGTTAGGGTTTAGGGTTTAGGGTTTATGGTTTAAGGTTTGGTGTTTAGGGTTTAGGGTTTAGGGTTTGTGGTTTAAGGTTTTAGGGTTTGGGGTTTAGAGTTTAGGGGTTAGGGTTTGGGGTTTAGGTTTAGGGTTTAGGGTTTAGGGTTTAGGGTTTTGGGTTTTAGGGGTCTAGGGTTTTGGGTTTAGGGTTTAGGGTTTGGGGTTTAGGTTTAAGGTTTTGGGTTTTGGGTTTTAGGGGTCTAGAGTGTAGGGTTTAGGGTTTAGGGTTTAGGGTTTAGGGGTTAAGGGTTTAGGGTTTAGGGTGTAGGGTTTAGCATTTGGGGTTTGGGGTTTAGGTGTAGGGTTTAGGGTTTAGTGTTTAGGGGTTAGGGTTTGGGGTTTAGGGATTAGGGTTATAGGTTTATGGTTTGGGGTTGAGTGTGTAGGGTTTAGGGTTTTGGGTTTTGGGTTTTTAGTGTTTGGGGTTTGGGGTTTAGGTTTAGGGTTTGGGGTTTAGGATTTAGTGGTTAGGGTTTGGGGTTTGGGGTTTAGAGTTTAGGGTTTAGAGTTTGGTTATTAGGGTTTAGGGTTTGGGGTTTGGGGTTTAGGGTTAATGGTTTAGGGTTTATGGTTTGAGGTTTGGGGTTTAGGATTTAGGGTTTGGTGTTTAGGGTTTTGGGTTTAGGGGTTAGGGGTTAGGTTTTGGGTTTAGGGTTTATGGTTTAGGGTTTAGGGTTAGGGTTTAGGGTTTGGGTTTAGGGTTAGGGTTAGGGTTTGGGGTTGAGGGTTTAGGCTTTAGGGTTTATGGTTTAGGGTTTAGCATTTGGGGTTTGGGGTTTAGGTTTAGGGTTTGGGGTTAGGTGTCTAGGGGTTAGGGTTTGTGGTTTAGGGATTAGGGTTATGGGTTTATGGTTTGGCTTTTAGGGTTTTGGGTTTAGGGTTTAGGGTTTTGGGTTTAGGGTATAGGGTTTGGGATTTAGGGTTTAGGGTTTAGGGTTTATGGTTTATGGTTTGGGGTTGAGGGTTGAGGGTTTAGGGTTTAGGGTTTAGGGTTTTTAGTGTTTGGGGTTTGGGGTTTAGGTTTAGGGTTTAGGGTTTAGGATTTAGTGGTTAGGGTTTGGGGTTTAGGGTTTAGGCTTTTGGGTTTGGGTTTGGGGTTAGGGTTTGTGATTTTATGTTTAGGATTTTGGGTTTGGGGTTTGGGGTTTAGGGTTTAGGGTTAGGGTTTATGGTTTAGGGTTTAGGAGTTAAGGTTTAGGGTTTGGGGTGTAGGGTTTAGGGTTTTGGGTTAGGGATTGGTGTTTGAGGTTTAAGGATTAGGGTTTGTGGTTTAGGGTTTAGGGTTTAGGGTTTAGGGTTTGGGTTTTAGGCTTTAGGGTTTGGGGTTTGGTTTAGGGTTTGGGTTTTGGGGTTTGGTTTTAAGGTTTAAGGTTTAGGGTTTATGGTTTAGTGTTTAGGGTTTAGGGGTTAAGGGTTATGGTTTTAGGGTTTTAGTGGTTAGGGGTTTAGCATTAGGGGTTTAGGGTTTAGGGTTTAGAGTTTGGGGTTAAGTGTTTGTGGCTTATGGTTTAGGTTGTAGGGTTTGGGGTTTGGGGTTTGGGGTTTAGGGTTTAGGGTTTGGGGTTTAGGTTTAGGGTTTAAGGTTTAGGGTTGATGGTTTAGGGTTTGTGGTTTAGGGTTTTGTGTTTGGGTTTTAGGGATTAGGGTTTAGGGTTTAAGGTTTGTGTTTTAGGGTTTAGGGTTTAGGGTTTGGGGTTTAGGTTTAGGGTTTTGGGTTTGGGGTTCATGGTTTTGGGTTTAGGGTTTTAAGGGTTTAGGGTTTAGGGTTTAGGGGGTAAGGTTTAATGTTTGGGATTTAGGGTTTAGGGTTTGGCATTTAGGGTTTAGGGTTTAGGGTTTTAGGTTTTGGGGTTAGGGGTTTGGGTTTAGGGTTTAAGGTTTGGGGTTTTAGGTTTTGAGTTTAGGGTTTAGGGTTTATGGTTTGGGGTATAGGTTTAGGGTTTGGTGCTTAGGGTATAGGGGTTAGGGTTGATGGTTTAGGGTGGGGGGTTTAGGTTTTAGGGTTTAGTGTTTGGGGTTTAGGGTTTAGGGTTTGTGTTTGGTTTAGGGTTAAGGGTTTAGGGATTGGGGTTTAGGGTTTATGGTTTAGTGTTTGTGGTGTAGGGTTTATGGTTTTGTGATTGGGGTTTGGGATTTAGGGTTTAGGGTTTAGGGTTTAGGGCTTAGGGTTAGGGTTTAGGCTGTATAGTTTAAGGTTTAGAGTTTAGGGTTTAGGGTTTGGTGTTTGGTTTTAGGGTTTGGTGTTTGGGGTGGAGGGTTTGGGGTTTAGGGTTTGAGGGTTTAGGGTTTGGGGTTTAGGGTTTTAGGCTTGGGGTTTGGGGTTTAGGTTTAAGGTTTGGGGTTTAAGGTTTAGGGGTTAGGGTTTAGGGTTTAGGGTTTATGGTTTAAGGTTTGGTATTTAGGGTTTAGGGTTTAGGGTTTATGGTTTAAGGTTTGGTGTTTAGAGTTTAGGGATTAGGGTTTATGTTTTAGGGTTTGGGGTTTAGAGTTTAGGGTTTAGGGTTTGGGGTTTAGGTTTAGGGTTTAGGGTTTAGGGTTCAGGGTTTTGGTTTTTAGGGGTCTAGGGTTTATGGTTTAGGGTTTAGGGGTTAAGGTTTAGTGTTAAGGGTTTAGTGTTTGTCATTTAGGGTTTAGGGTTTAGGGTTTGGGGTTTGGGGTTTGGGGTTTGGGATTTGGGGTTTAGGGTTTAGTGTTTAGGATTTTTGGTTTGGGGTTGAGGATTTAGGCTTTAGGGTTTATGGTGTAGGGTTTAGCATTTGGGGTTTGGGGTCTAGGTTTAGGGTTTGGGGTTTAGTGTTTAGGGGTTAGGGTTTGGGGTTTAGGGATTAGGGTTATGAGTTTATGGTTTGGCTTTTAGGGTTTTGGGTTTAGGGTTTAGGGTTTATGGTTTAGGGTTTGGGGTTTGGGATTTGGGGTTTAGGGTTTAGGGTTTATGGTTTGGGGTTGAGGGTTGAGGGTTGAGGGTTTTGGGTTTTGGGTTTTTAGTGTTTGGGGTTTGGGGTTTAGGTTTAAGGTTTGGGGTTTAGGATTTAGTGGTTAGGGTTTGGGGTTTAGGGTTTAGAGTTTAGGGTTTAGGGTTTGGTTATTAGGGTTAAGGGTTTGGTGTTTGGGGTTTAGGGTTAATGGTTTAGGGTTTATGGTTTGAGGTTTATGGGTTAGGTTTTGGGTTTTGGGTTTATGGTTTAGGGTTTAGGGTTTGGGTTTAGGGTTAATGGTTTAGGGTTTATGGTCTAAGGTTTAGGGGTTAGGTTTTGGGTTTAGGGTTTAGGGTTTAGGGTTTAGGGTTTAGGGTTTGGGTTTAGGGTTAGGGATTATGGTTTTAGGTTTAGGGTTTAAGGTTTGGAGTTTGGGGTTTGGGGTTTTGGGTTTCTGGTTTAGGGGTTAGGGTTGTTGGTTTAGGGTTTAGGAGTTAGGGTTAGGGTTTGGGATTTAGGGTTTAGGGTTTGGGTTTTTGGGTTTAGGGTTTAGGCTTTAAGGTTTAGGGATTGGTGTTTGAGGTTTAGGGATTAGGGTTTGTGGTTTAGGGTTTAGGGTTTAGGTTTTAGGGTTTTGGGGTTTTGGGTTTGGTTTAGGGTTTGGGGTTTATGGTTTGGGGTTTAGGGTTTAGGGTTTAGGGTTTAGGGTTTAGGGTTTATGTTTTAGAGTTTAGGGTTTAGGGTTTAGGGTTTGGGGTTTAGGTTTAAGGTTTTGGGTTTTGGGTTTTAGGGGTCTAGAGTGTAGGGTTTAGGGTTTAGGGTTTAGGGGTTAAGGGTTTAGGGTTTATGGTGTAGGGTTTAGTATTTGGGGTTTGGGGTTTAGGTGTAGGGTTTAGGGTTTAGTATTTAGGGGTTAGGGTTTGTGGTTTAGGGATTAGGGCTATGGATTTATGGTTTGGCTTTTAGGGTTTTGGGTTTAGGGTTTAGGGTTTAGGGTTTAGGATTAGGGGTTTAGGGTTTAGGGTTTATGGTTTGGGGTTGAGGGTTGAGGGTTTTGGGTTTTAGGTTTTTAGTGTTTGGGGTTTGGGGTTTAGGTTTAGGGTTTGGGGTTTAGGATTTAGTGGTTAGGGTTTGGGGTTTAGGGTTTAGAGTTTAGGGTTTAGAGTTTGGTTATTAGGGTTTAGGGTTTGGGGTTTGGGGTTTAGGGTTAATGGTTTATGGTTTATGGTTTGAGGTTTGGGGTTTGGGATTTAGGGTTTGGTGTTTAGGGTTTTGGGTTTAGGGTTTAGGGGTTAGGTTTAGGGTTTAGGGTTTAGGGTTTAGGGTTTAGGGTTTAGGGTTTAGGGTTTGGGTTTAGGGTTAGGGATTATGGTTTTAGGTTTAAGGTTTAAGGTTTGGAGTTTGGGGTTTCGGGTTTCGGGTTTCTGGTTTAGGGGTTAGGGTGTTGGTTTAGGGTTTAGGAGTTAGGGTTTAGGGTTTGGGATTTAGGGTTTAGGGTTTGGGTTTTTGGGGTTAGGGTTTAGGCTTTAAGGTTTAGGGATTGGTGTTTGAGGTTTAGGGATTAGGGTTTGTGGTTTAGGGTTTAGGGTTTAGGTTTTAGGGTTTTGGGGTTTGGGGTTTGCTTTAAGGTTTGGGGTTTATGGTTTGGTGTTTAGGGTTTAGGGATTAGGGTTTAGTGTTTAGGGTTTGTGTTTTAGAGTTTAGGGTTTAGGGTTTGGGGTTTAGGTTTAAGGTTTTGGGTTTTGGGTTTAGGGGTCTAGAGTGTAGGGTTTAGGGTTTAGGGTTTAGGGTTTAGGGGTTAAGGTTTATTGTTAAGGCTTTAGGGTTTGTCGTTTAAGGTTTAGGTTTTAGGGTTTTTGGTTTAGGGTTTGGGCTTTAGGATTTACGGTTTAGGGTTTATGGTTTAGGGTTTAGGGTTTAAGGTTTATGGTTTGGGTTTAGGGTTTAGGGTTTAAGGTTTAGTGTTTAGTGTTTGGGGTTTGGGGTTTAGGTTTAGGGTTTGGGGTTTGGGGTTTAGGGTTTGGGGTTTAGGGTTTAGGGTTTGTGGTTTAGGGTTTAGGGTTTAGGTTTTAGGGTTTTGGGGTTAGGGGTTTGGTTTAGGGTTTGGGGTTTATGGTTTGGTGTTTAGGGTTTAGGGATTAGGGTTTAGGGTTTAGGGTTTGTGTTTTAGAGTTTAGGGTTTAGGGTTTAGGGTTTAGGGTTTTGGTTTAAGGTTTTGGGTTTTGGGTTTTAGGGGTCTAGAGTGTAGGGTTTAGGGTTTAGGGTTTAGGGTTTAGGGGTTAAGGGTTTAGGGTTTATGGTGTAGGGTTTAGCATTTGGGGTTTGGGGTTTAGGTGTAGGGTTTAGGGTTTAGTATTTAGGGGTTAGGGTTTGGGGTTTAGGGATTAGGGCTATGGGTTTATGGTTTGGCTTTTAGGGTTTTGGGTTTAGGGTTTAGGGTTTAGGGTTTAGGATTTGGGGTTTAGGGTTTAGGGTTTATGGTTTGGGGTTTAGGGTTGAGGGTTTTGGGTTTTGGGTTTTGGGTTTTTAGTGTTTGGGGTTTGGGGTTTAGGTTTAGGGTTTGGGGTTTAGGATTTAGTGGTTAGGGTTTAGGGTTTAGGGTTTAGAGTTTAGGGTTTAGAGTTTGGTTATTAGGGTTTAGGGTTTGGGGTTTGGGGTTTAGGGTTAATGGTTTAGGGTTTATGGTTTGAGGTTTGGGGGTCAGGATTTAGGGTTTGGTGTTTAGGGTTTTGGGTTTAGGGTTTAGGGGTTAGGTTTTGGGTTTAGGGTTTATGGTTTAGGGTTTAGGGTTTGGGTTTAGGGTTTGGGTTTAGGGTTAGGGATTATGGTTTTAGGTTTAGGGTTAAAGGTTTGGAGTTTGGGGTTTCGGGTTTCGGGTTTCTGGTTTAGGGGTTAGGGTTGTTGGTTTAGGGTTTAGGAGTTAGGAGTTAGGGTTTGGGATTTAGGGTTTAGGGTTTGGTTTTTTGGGTTTAGGGTTTAGGCTTTAAGGTTTAGGGATTGGTGTTTGAGGTTTAGGGATTAGGGTTTGTGGTTTAGGGTTTAGGGTTTAGGTTTTAGGGTTTTGGGTTTTGGGGTTTGGTTTAAGGTTTGGGGTTTATGGTTTGGTGTTTAGGGTTTAGGGATTAGGGTTTAGGGTTTAGGGTTTGTGTTTTAGAGTTTAGGGTTTAGGGTTTGGGGTTTAGGTTTAAGGTTTTAGGTTTTGGGTTTTAGGGGTCTAGAGTGTAGGGTTTAGGGTTTAGGGTTTAGGGGTTAAGGTTTATTATTAAGGCTTTAGGGTTTGTCGTTTAAGGTTTAGGTTTTAGGGTTTAGGGTTTAGGGTTTGGGCTTTGGGATTTGTGGTTTAGGGTTTAGGGTTTAGGGTTTAGGGTTTAAGGTTTATGGTTTGGGTTTAGGGTTTAGGGTTTAAGGTTTAGTGTTTAGTGTTTGGGGTTTGGGGTTTAGGTTTAGGGTTTGGGGTTTGGGGTTTAGGGTTTAGGGTTTAGGGTTTAGGGTTTAGGGTTTGGGGTTTAGGGTTTAGGGTTTATGGTTTAGGGTTTGTGGTTTGGGGTTTGGGGTTTGGGATTTAAGGTTCAGTGTTTAGGGTTTAGGGGTTAGGGGTTAGGTTTTGGGTTTAGGATTTATGGTTTAGGGTTTGGGGTTTGGGTTTAGGGTTTAGGGTTTGGGTTTAGGGTTAGGGTTTGTGATTTTATGTTTAGGATGTTGGGTTTGGGGTTTGGGGTTTAGGGTTTAGGGTTTAGGGGTTAGGGTTTATGGTTTAGGGTTTAGGAGTTATGGTTTAGGGTTTGGGGTTTAGGGTTTAGGGTTTGGGTTTTAGGGTTTTGGGTTTTGGGTTAGGGATTGGCGTTTGATATAACACCCCTGATTTTCTGTACTCGAATCCCGATGTGATCGACATAATTAATAAAAATTACGAATAAATTTTTCGCGTTTGAAAATATTTCTAAGACATCATCATGACCACATCATGACCCAAATCACAGAAAAACCAGAGAGTTAGATTATAAAACCTAAAGCTGGATCGATAAATAAATTGCCCATAACGGTATACGAAAATAATAGAGTTTACAGCGGAAGAAGAATATGTATACCGGGCACACGCCTAGTCCCATATATGACGATATGAGAAAAGGCTCGGCAAAACACGCAATGACATATCGTAAGCCTAATAGACATCCATCATCCTTTTACATAATTATATAAGCATGTAATGCCTAAGATATAATTACATATACATAAATATATTCATCTACATTCGGGGATCTTCTCCCGACTATCACAACCATCAATTAACATCATTCAATTTCAATCCTTCTAATACACATCAAATCATCTCTTACATTCTATATATATATATATATATATATATATATAATTCATCAATTCAATGGAGTAACTTATACATACTCAAAATCTCTAAATCATCTATACAATCATATACAATTTATTCATTACACAAGAATCCATAAATGATGCCTGCCAAGGCACTTCCATTACCACTATTTACCTTCACCCAAGCTTTAATTGAAATCCGAACTCACCCCATGGTAACCTGCATCACAATGCTAAAAAGGAGACCACATGGGAGAGTGAGTTATACATTCAAAATGACGAATAATATATATATATATTGTGATCATGTGTATATGCATACAACGTCATGTGTGCTCTGGTATCAAAATATTAAATTATCATTCATTCATTACCTCATTATCACAATAGGCATACAAGCCTCATGAATCGCAATTCATATCATAAATAAGCACAAGCACATACATAATCATATACACAATCACCAGCCACTTATCAACAAGGGCATTCATATTCATTATCATCATTAATCGTAAACAGTCACACCCTTCATCACATTGGGCCGTAAATACAGATCGTCATATTCACATCATTTCGTTTATTCATATATTCTCTTACTTTTATGTGGTCTTCCATTATATTAACTTCTCATCTCATCAACACCAATACCATCATCTCAATCATCATCAATCATCATCATATTCTGGCATATCTCCATGCTATATGCAAATGCTCTTATGGCTAATGCATATGCACAATGGAATAATCAACAACAAATGCGGATCCGACTGTGGGAATAAACACCAAGTTGTGGGTCAAGCATAGGTGTGCTACTATGCCCCTACTGCAGTAGTAAAATGTGTACACATATCTCAAAGCATGCATGCATCTCGACAACATCTTTTACTGGTACCAAACCGCTATCGCCCATCTGTAGCACTAGTCACCCTGTGACTTGCGGATCAACAACATGGCCTCACTTGCCAAAAGTGCTACGGGCCTCTCCCGAACACACATCGAGAGAGTTGTGCCCCGTCGGACACCGAGGTAACTCGCTCACTATAGAGCCGCCCGCCCACTAGGCCTGCCACATAGGGTGCCTCGTCACCAAACTATGGACAGCTTCGTGACTCACACACCGAGTCATAGGGGAAATCAACAATACGCTCGTGCACTGAGCCGCCCTCCCACTGGGCCTGCCTAGTGGAACCCCCTAATATTCCACATAGACAGCGATGATATGCCATGGATGCAATGCAAATGCAAATCAAATGCATCCTCACTCTGTGCATCCTAAATGCCACTCATCAAACATCATCATCATCATCATTAAAATCACCAACACCACCATACACCTTAGTGGGTTTCAACCTTGTTGGTTTCATAATTATTATTTTCAAGTTTTAATGTGGCATTTCCATCTCAACATATTTTCGCATATATTTCACATCATACACGCAAGTCAATACTTGTAAACAGCCACTATGGCATTTCAACATCACATATTATTCATCAATATTACCACACTTCATTTAGTGGATTTTCATCTCATCATTCATAACAATCCATACATGGATATCAAAGGCATAGCAATCATCATAATATTAATCCACACACGTGGCAACAAGGTGTTACGAATTACATATACATATATAGCAACCATAATTGCCTCACACACATGCAAGTCAATTACTTGCACCCATCACAAGAATATCATAATAGTTCTCAATAATTATCAAATTGTCATTTTAATTAATTCAATACATATACATGGCAAGGCAAGCATGAGTATAGAACACATACAACAATCACCATCAAACTACTCATGCAATTTGAATATATAACTCCTCTCCTACCTCAGGGGAAGAGCCAAAACGATTCCAATGCTCCGAATGCTCCATCACATCACCCGGAATATGATCTACATAATATACATATGTATTCATACAATTAATAAGCCATCTCAAGGCATTCCTCATAATCCTTAAACATTTGTTAGCTTATCATAAAGCCCAACATCAAGTCCTAGACTTGGTAAACACCAAGCTATGTAATTGTATTAGGCTTCGGGAATTTCTTTCCCAAAGCCAAGATCCTCTAGATCTTAAAGGCTAACTACATTCCACATCATTTACTTCTCATCAAGATTCATAATATATCAATAGAGGGGAAACATACATGATTTCGTAACATAGCATAGACATATACTTAGCTTGCCATGGCCTTAAGTCATTCCCCAATCACCTCTAAGACAAACCACACATATACCCTTAGTGAATTCTCTTGTTTTTCCATACTAAAAGGGATTTTGGGCAATAGTGAGCCCATAATAATTTCAACATTAAGACATGAGAAAAGCTTACTTTTATTCTTAAAAATAGTAAGACATGTCACAAATATCACCTATTAGTCCCAATTTGATAACCATAAAAAGTTGGGTTCAGAACCCCCTTAAATTTGAATTTTATGACGCAGTAGGTCCGTTGTTTTATGTCTAATGAGAGTTAGAAAACTCCAATTAATGTGAGACCAATTCTCACACCTCCGTAACATAATTATCTACAACTTTCATGAAGAAGTCGGAGGCCAAAAATGTCATTAAGATGCCCAAACGGGCCAAAAACAGCAAAGAAAACAGACCAGTTGGAAAAACAACACAACAGTGGCCATAACAGGGCTCTGAATCGATTCAGGCTCGTATGAATCGATTCAAGCGTCCCAAAATCTCAAATTTTGACAAACAGAGGGCCTTGAATCGATTCAAACTCGTATGAATCGATTCAAACGCCCCTGTAGCCCAAAATAGTGAAAATAGCACCTCTTGAATCGATTCAAAGGGTCTTGAATCGATTCAAGACAACCCTGCTGCTGTTTTTATGTAGAAATGCAAGATTTTTCAATTTCTAACCCTCCTAACTTTCTTGTATAAACTCCAAATGCTATGAAATCTTAACCACAACAAATACACATCATTTGTGACGCGTGGCCACCGGCCTCACTTGAAAATTCCCAAAAATGAGGGACTTATGCGCATAAATGCATTTTACCCATTTAGAGGCACTTTTATGCAACTCAAGGGCCTATTCTCATTAAAATTTGCCCATTCCAATTCCTACAAGTCATAAACTACATATATGGGCTAATGGGACTAACCCAAGCCATCAAAATCACATAAAACCCTATTTGACTCTATGAGTTCCTCAATTATGCATAAACCTCAAACTTATCATCAATACCATCACAATGGCCATCACATTCAATGCCAATCATCCACATAAATTCTCAATTCACAAAACATATACTTCATCCCCTCAAGGATGGTTCATTAACATGTACATATCTCAACCCCTCATGGGTTATTCATCATCATATATACACATACATTATCATCAATAGCCAACAATTTGCCATTCATATCATTTCACTATAAACATGGCATATATCAAGGTCTACTTACTCATCAACTCAAGCATCTATTTCCTTAATCCTTTATCAATAGCTTGCAACCATTTTTAACGTCATCATAAACATCAACAATCCAATTTAATTCCTCCAACCTCATTAATCAACACCAATGCTTCAAACATTCATCTCCTCATATAAAATCATTCTTAAGACATCAATAATCATCAAAATCACCTATTTAGCTAAGACCCCCAATTTATCATACTTAGGGTTTCCTCAAAGCTCAATAATCATTTCCAATAACCATTAATCTCCATCATTAACAACACCCATACACATATTATCATGGGTTTTCACTAAAAACCATTTTTCATGGCATTATTACTCATTTCCCCCAAATCTTATAATTAGGGTTCCATTAATAATCCAACAATAATCATAAATAATCATCATCTTCCATCATTAAACACTAAATTTTCATGTACCCCTCAACACCCACACAAAAACACATATTTCTCATACCCCACTTAGGGTTTTATATAAGAATAACTTCTACCAATAACCCATATACATAAACCACTCTTCCAACACCTACAACTTATAACCAAAGGTTCAAGCTCTTGAGAAATGGTAAGAAGCTTACCTCATGAGAAGAAAATGGATAGCTCCCAAGAAAAGGAGAGGGCCACACGAAAATGGAAGAGAAGAGAGAGAAGGGTTCCAGCTACAAGCTTCTCCTTCAAGCTCCCAAGAAGATGAAAATGGTGGAGGAGGAGAGGGCCACCATTAGCTTAGGGTTTTGAGGAGAAGAAGAAGAAGAAGAGGAGGAGAAGGAGAAGTGATAAAGAGAAGAGAATAAGGAGGAGGAGAAGAAGAAGTGGCGTGAAAATTAAGAGAAGGGGAGGGATTTTTATTTTAAAGTTTAGCCCTCATTAATAATTTCTCCGTTTTATAATACATAGGTTCTCTGTTCGGGCTCAATACTATATCCAAAAATTATTCCGAATATAGATTTGGATTCCCATTAATATTCTTAACAGCCCTGACCAAAGGCATCTAAATCGAAGATACTTGGTCCAACACTCATATTCTAATCGGGTATAATTTCCTCTCCTTAAATCTTAATAAATCATAATTATCCATAATAAATCCTAATTTAATCATTCCAATATTTTGGGACACAAATCCTTTCATTTACAATCATTTATTATTCATTCTCCTTAATTATTCATTTTTATAAAATTCGGGATGTTACATTTGAGGTTTAAGGATTAGGGTTTGTGGTTTAGGGTTTAGGGTTTAGGGTTTGGGGTTTTGGTTTTAGGCTTTGGGGTTTGGGGTTTGGTTTTAAAGTTTAAGGTTTAGGGTTTATGGTTTATTGTTTAGGGTTTAGGGGTTAGGGGTTATGGTTTTAGGGTTTTAGTGGTTAGGGGTTTAGCATTAGGGGTTTAGGGTTTAGGGTTTAGAGTTTGGGGTTAAGTGTTTATGGCTTACGGTTTAGGTTGTAGGGTTTGGGGTTTGGGGTTTGGGGTTTAGGGTTTAGTGTTTAGGGTTTTGGGTTTGGGGTTTAGGTTTAGGGTTTAGGGTTTAGGGTTTAGGGTTGATGGTTTAGGGTTTATGGTTTAGGGTTTTGTGTTTGGGTTTTAGGGATTAGGGTTTAGGGTTTAAGGTTTGTGTTTTAGGGTTTAGGGTTTAGGGTTTGGGGTTTAGGTTTAGGGTTTTGGGTTTGGGGTTCATGGTTTTGGGTTTAGGGTTTTAAGGGTTTAGGGTTTTAAGGGTTTAGGGTATAGGGTTTAGGGGGTAAGGTTTAATGTTTAGGGTTTAGGGTTTAGGGTTTGGTATTTAGGGTTAGGGTTTTAGGTTTTGGGGTTAGGGGTTTGGGTTTAGGGTTTAAGGTTTGGGGTTTTGGGTTTTGAGTTTAGGGTTTAAGGTTTATGGTTTGGGGCATAGGTTTAGGGTTTGGTGCTTAGGGTATAGGGGTTAGGGTTTATGGTTTAGGGTAGGGGGTTTAGGTTTTAGGGTTTAGTGTTTGGGGTTTAGGGTTTAGGGTTTGTGTTTGGTTTAGGGTTAAGGGTTTAAGGATTGGGGTTTAGGGTTTAGGGTTTAGTGTTTGTGGTGTAGGGTTTATGGTTTTGTGATTGGGGTTTGGGATTTAGGGTTTAGGGTTTAGGGTTTAGGGCTTAGGGTTAGGGTTTAGGCTGTGTGGTTTAAGGTTTAGAGTTTAGGGTTGTGAACACCTATTTTGGTCCGACCTAAATGAAAGAGACACTGGTCCCAAATGGAAATATAACCGGTCCAAATTCCAAAAGGGGGGAACACCCACTCCGCCCAACTGTCCTCACCTCAACACTCCGCCCAACCGTCCTCACCTCAAGAGTCCGCCCAACCGTCCTCAACTCAACATTCCGCCCAACCGTCCTCACCTCAAGAGTCCACCCAACCGTCCTCACCTCAAGAGTCCGCCCAACCGTCCTCACCTCAAGAGTCCGCCCAACCGTCCTCACCTCAAGAGTCCGCCCAACCGTCCTCACCTCAAGAGTCCGCCCAACCGTCCTCACCTCAACAATCTGCCCAACCGTCCTCACCTCAAGAGTCCCTTAATGGCCGATGTCGCGGATCTGACAACAAAAAGACGAGTGAGTCCGACCCAAGTAAGAAACGACGATCTCGTGGGCGGACTCAGGTCGAAATATAGGCACATCGGCTGGTAGTGGATCCGGACTAGGAATTAGAACACCGCCCCTGTGATTACATTGAAAGACTCAACCGGTATGAAGACACAGGTAAAGGTTCTTGAGACACCACATCGGATCAGTGGAAACTCTGTCCAACCGATGTCTTTGCTAACCGATGTCACAAATTTGACAACGGATGGATGAGATCGGAATTTTGTGCGTAATGACCTGGAATCGCACTCCCCAAAAATGGAAGACAAGGGGGTGGTAGTGGAAGAATTAAAAATTTCCCATCTGCCATTGTCCCCCCACTATCTGTTAGTGGCCAGGTCGCTTCAACCAAGTGGAGTTTGAGCTGTCCACTCGGCCCATGTCCAAGAGCCCTCTATAAATACCTCTTAGGAAGAGGCACAAGGGGTTGGCTGGTAAGTGTATTTGCATGTGATAACAGGTTTTGATAATGACAATGGAAATAAGCAATGGGAAGTCTTCAAAGAATCAAAAACAATTAGAGATTTCATATAAAAGAAGAAAATGATCTCACAAAGGTTCAAGAGATGAAGAAACCAATGAATCAAACAAAAGGAAAGCAACCATGCATCATTAGATTCAAATGGATGACCAACAGGCATGAGAAAATGACAAAATGAAGAGCCTGAATCGATTCAAGCACGAGTGAATCGATTCACAGCCCTGGAGGTCATAAAAATGAGAAACAGAATGGGTTGAATCGATTCACCATGACCCTGAATCGATTCACAGCCCTGGAAGTCATTGAGATTGCAAACAGTATGTCCTGAATCGATTCACAAGGACCCTGAATCGATTCACATGATGCTGACAGACCAGGAACCCAAAACAGAATGCTCTGAATCGATTCAAACAAAGCTCGAATCGATTCATTCGACTCTGGAACTCCAAAATGCATAAAACAGAATACTCTGAATCGATTCAAGGATCTACGAATCGATTCACATAGTGGGAAACACCACTAAATAGACAGACTTAAGTGGAAAACAAGCACTCAAATCCCACTATACGCAGAGCCATCATCTTGCAACGGCTAGGGGACTCCTCAACAGCCATCTTGGGTCTATAAATGCAAGAAGAACACAAGCACAACAAATACACAACAAGAACCAAGAAGCAACATATCCTTAGCTCTATTTTGTGCTTTGTAAGCCTATTTCTTGTATCTTATACTTCATTTGTATATCCTCTCATCTTGAGAGTTAGAATTTGGGAGAGCTTTTCATTTGTATATCTACTCTATTAAGAGAGTGTATTGATAGTAAACACAAACTCCAAACACAAGATATTCACTCTAGGTTGAGTGGTTGTTCACTCTAGGTTGAGTGGTTACAAAGGTTGAGGATTCAATCTTTGGGATATTGTGAGATTGAGAGATTGGGTGGGTTGCCCTTGTACTTGTGAGGATTGGGTTCTTGAGTGTGGGACACTAGGAAGCCGCAATTGCTCAAAGTTGTATCTCTAGTCTACAATAGTGGAAAATCCTCTAAGTGGGTTGCTTAGAGGCGAGACGTACACCGGATTGGGTGGAACTCGTTATATCGGTTTGCAAGCTTCTCTTCCTTACTCTTTTACTTTCATATACTGCATATTTGTTGATTGGCATTGTTTGGTTGAGAAGAGCATACTTGAACTTGCTTAATTTGTTATATCTTAGATATTGCACACCAAGTGTTTGCTAAATTGCCTCAGCAATACTTACCTCTTGTAGTGCATTGCATATCATTTTTACTTACTTTCACTTGCATAATCTCATAAACTTGGTTATAGAAATCAATTTCAAAGGTATTCCAAGCAAAAGTTTTAATTACTTAATTCACCCCCCCTCTTGAGTATTGAGGCCACTTGAACAACAAGTGGTATCAGAGCTTGACTCTTGGTAGATCAAGCTTAACAGCTTCAAGAGATTAAATGGCCTCAAGTTCTCAAAATGTTTTTCCCGAGGGTGGTGCGATAAATAGACCTCCCGCTTTCAATGGGGAAGGGTATGCGTTTTGGAAAGAAAGAATGAAAATCTTCATTCAATCAATTGACTTGAGAATATGGAATACCATTGAAAATGGTCCTTATATACCGATGCATACTATAGATAGCAAGAATGTTGAAAAACCTATAGATGAATGGACAAGCGAGGAAGAAAAGAAAGTCCAATATGGATACAAGGCCAAAAATCTCATCACTATGTCTTTAGGACAAGATGAATTTTTCAGAATAATGACATGCCAAACTGCTAAAGAAATGTGGGATACTCTTCAAGTAACCCATGAGGGCACCAATGATGTAAAGGACTCAAAGATTAGTACTCTTACTAGCCAATATGAATGCTTTAGGATAAATTCAGGAGAATCTATTGTAGATATGCAGAAAAGGTTTACACTTATTATCAACCATCTTATTACTCTTGGCAAAGTATATACTAACAAAGAGCTTGTGCACAAAATTTTGAAAAGTCTTAGCAGGGAATGGCAACCTCTTGTCACAGCAATAAAACAATCTCCTAGCATCAATGAAATGTCTCTTGCAACACTCTTTGGAAAATTGCAAGAACAAGAGCAAGAACTTAAAGCATTGAAGCTAGCCGAGGAAGAGGAGAAATCCACCAAGAAGAAAGGGCTAGCCCTCAAAGCCACCTCCATGCATGAGGAAGAATCATGCAGTGACTTAGATGAAGAAGAAGAGTTTGGGCTGTTCGTAAAAAGATTTGGAAGATTCATGAAGAACAAAAAGTTCCAAAAGAACTTTAAGCCCCAAGGTAAGAAACCTACCTCTAATGAAACTTCCTCTTCACCAAGTTGTTTTGAATGTGGCAAGGAAGGGCACTTCAAAGCCGATTGTCCAAACCTCAAAAAGAAGGGCAAGGACAAACAAAGAAGAAGAAGAGCCTATATTGCTTGGGATGAGAACGATGTGAGCAGCTCCGACGACTCGGAAGATGAGCAAGCCAATCTTTGCTTAATGGCAAATCATCTAGAAGAAGATAATGAGGTAAATCTTCTTGACTTAGATAAAGATGAGCTGTTAGATGCATTTGAAGAATTATATGATAAATTTACAAAAATCTCTAGTAAACTCAAAGCATCTAGAAAAACTAGTGATACCCTTGAATTGCATCTCATGGAAGTATGTAAAGAAAATGAGAGCTTAAAAGAAGAACTAGAGAAAGTTCAAACATGCTCTAAGGATAAACCATGTGATTTCGCAAAAAGGTGCATTGTATTAGAAACCAAGGTTGAAGACCTAAATAGGACACTAGAGAAATTCACAAATGGAAGAGATAATTTGAATATCCTACTTGGGCAACAAAAATGCATGTTTAGTAAAACCGGTTTAGGATATGACCAAGAACATAGTAATCATAAAATGGAGAAGCACTATAAAAACTTCTTTGCACCACCAAGCAAATCCTCCTCACCTTTTATGAAATGCAATCATTGTGGTACCAAAGGACATAGTGCTTATAAGTGTAGTGTTAGGAAACTAGGACCAAAGGTCTTAAGAAAGGTGTGGGTTCCCAAAGGAACATCTCCACAAGCTAACCTTAAAGGACCCAACATAAAATGGGTACCTAGTTCTCTAAAATGATTTTGTTTTGTAGGTATGCTTCAAGGCAAGCAACACCCATTGGTATTTGGATAGCGGGTGTTCAAAGCATATGACGGGAGACATAACCAAATTTACATCATTCACTCCCAAACGAAAAGGAAGCGTCACCTATGGAGACAACACTAAAGGAAGAATCCTAGGCATTGGAAATATTGGTAAGAATTCTTCCACATCCATAAGTGATGTATTGTATGTTGAAGGCCTCAAACATAATCTACTAAGCATAAGTCAATTATGTGACAAAGCATATAGAGTTTTATTTGAGTCAAATTGTTGCATAATTGAGCATAAGACCAATAAGGAAATTAAGTTTATAGGCCAAAGAATTGATAATATTTACATGATTGATATGGATAGTTTGTCTACAAATGATGAACAATGCTTCATTTCAAAAGAGGATGAAACATGGCTATGGCATAGAAGAATAACTCATATACATGTAGACCACTTGAACAAACTTGTTTCTAAAGATTTAGTAATTGGTCTACCAAAGCTTAAATTTGAAAATAGATTTTGTGATGCATGTCAAAAGGGAAAACAAGTAAAGGCATCTTTTCAATCCAAAAACATTGTTTCTACTCAAAGGCCTTTACAACTTTTGCACATGGACTTATTTGGGCCATCCAAAATCAAAAGCTTTGGAGGTAATTACTATGGTCTAGTTATAGTAGATGACTATTCAAGATATACATGGACATTGTTTCTTGCTCATAAAAATGAAGCATATCATGCATTCAAGAAAATTGCAAAGATTATCCAAAATGAGCAAAATTCAAAAATTGCATCCATTAGAACCGATCATGGGGGAGAATTTGAAAATCAATCTTTTGAAAAGTTTTGCGAAAAACATGGTATCAATCATAATTTTTTAGTTCCTAGAACTCCACAACAAAATGGAGTAGTTGAAAGAAAGAATAGATCTTTAGTGGAGCTTGCTAGAACTATGCTAAACGAAAACAATATTGCAAAACACTTTTGGGCCGATGCGGTAAACACCGCGTGTTACGTTATGAATAGATGTTTGATAAGGCCTATTTTAAAGAAAACCCCCTATGAGCTTTACAAGGGTAGAAAACCTAACATTGCATATTTTCATATTTTTGGATGTAAATGTTTTGTGCTCAACAATGGAAAGGATAATCTAGGAAAGTTTGATGCAAAATCTGATGAGGCAATATTCCTAGGATATTCTCAATCAAGTAAATCTTATAGAATTTTCAACAAAGAAACAAATACCATTGAGGAATCTATTCATGTTAAATTTAATGAAAATAGCCATAACCCTCCGAGAAAGGAAGATGTTGATGATCTTGTAGGTACCTTCCAAGAAATGAACTTGCAAGACAAAGAAGAAGAAGTCAACAATGATGGAGGTGTAGCACAAATTGAGAGACAACAAGAATGGGTAACTTTGAAGGATCATCCTTTAGACAAAGTCATAGGTGAAATGACTCAAGGTGTAAGTACTAGAAATGCTATTAGAAATACTTGTAATCACCTAGCTTTTGTATCCCAAATAGAACCCAAAAATATTGATGAAGCCATTATTGATGAACATTGGATGTTGGCCATGCAAGAAGAGTTAAACCAATTTGAAAGAAATGAAGTTTGGGAACTTGTGCCAAGACCCAATGATCATCCAATAATAGGCACCAAATGGGTTTTTAGAAATAAGCTAGATGAAAATGGTATAATAACTAGAAACAAAGCTAGACTAGTTGCAAAGGGATACAACCAAGAAGAAGGAATAGACTATGAAGAAACATATGCTCCCGTAGCTAGGTTAGAAGCCATTAGATTATTACTAGCTTTTGCATGTTGTATGGATTTCAAACTGTATCAAATGGATGTCAAAAGTGCGTTCTTAAACGGCTACATTCAAGAAGAAGTTTATGTAGATCAACCTCCCGGTTTTGAAAATCATAAATTTCCAAACCATGTCTTCAAATTGAGAAAAGCTTTATATGGTTTAAAACAAGCTCCAAGAGCTTGGTATGAAAGACTAAGCAAATTCCTTTTAGAACACAACTTTGAAAGAGGAAAGGTTGATACTACACTGTTTATAAAACGCAAACATAATGACATCCTCTTGGTACAGATTTATGTAGATGACATAATATTTGGTGCTACTAATGAAAATCTTTGTCAAGAATTTGCCAAGATTATGCAGAATGAGTTTGAAATGTCCTTGATGGGAGAACTCACCTTCTTCCTTGGACTACAAATAAAACAAGCCATTGATGGAACGTTCATTAGCCAAACTAAATACTGTAAGGAACTACTTAAAAGGTTTGGAATGGACAAGGCAAACGAGATAGCTACACCTATGAGCACATCCTGCTATCTAGACAAAGATGAAAAGGGTAAGGACATTGAAATCACCAAATATCGAGGTATGATTGGATCCTTACTGTATTTAACTGCGAGTAGACCTGATATTATGTTTGCGGTATGCATGTGTGCTAGATATCAAGCATGTCCTAAAGAATCACATTTGACTGCCGTAAAAAGAATTTTGAAATATCTTGTGGGTACTCAAAATGTTGGTTTATGGTATCCCAAAGGTGTTGAATGTAATCTTTTAGGATATTCTGATTCCGACTTTGCGGGGTGTAAGCTTGATAGAAAAAGTACTAGTGGTACATGCCATTTGCTTGGTAGTTCCCTTGTTTCTTGGCATAGCAAGAAACAAGCAAGTGTTGCATTGTCAACAGCTGAGGCAGAATATGTAGCAGCTGGTAGTTGTTGTGCTCAAATTCTTTGGATGAGACAACAACTTCTTGATTTTGGTATTACCTTGAATAAAGTTCCCATTAAATGCGATAATACAAGCGCCATTAACATCTCCAAGAATCCAGTAATGCACTCTAGAACCAAACACATTGAGATTAGACATCACTTTATTAGAGATCATGTGTTAAAAGGGGATTGTGTGCTTGAACATGTTGAAACCTCTAGGCAACTAGCAGATATCTTCACAAAACCCTTGGCTAGAGAGCAATTTATTTACATTAGAAGAGAATTGGGCATTCTTGATATGACAAATTGTGTTTGAGTGATCACTTCATCTTGTGTATTGATTGCGTGACACCTTTACTAGTGTTTAATGCAAAAGAACCCCATGGAAATGAAGATTTAATGATCCTATATGGAATTCCTCATGCCTTGAACATATTGGAATGGAAAGAAATGAATTTTGGAGTGAAACAGCCCTTCGAATCGATTCAGCACCCCCTCGAATCGATTCAAAGACCTGTTGGTTCAAAAATCCTCAAAACAGTATCGTTCGAATCGATTCACAATCCCCTTGAATCGATTCAAACACCTGATGGTCCATATTCCCTCAAATAGAGAGGTTTGAATCGATTCACAGCATCCTCGAATCGATTCACGCACCTGACCATTCCATTTCTCCCAAATCAGTAACGTTCGAATCGATTCACACCATTCTTCGAATCGATTCACGCGTCAGTTACTGCATATTCACGCTGATAAATCACACACTTCCTCATTTCACTCTTCCACTATCTCCCACTCTCTCCTCTCAAACCTCTCAACTTCTAATCTCCTCAACTTCTTCTCCAAACCTTCCACTCAAATCCTTCATCTTCCATGGCTTCCTCCTCTCAACCTCGCAAGAAGCAACGTGCAAACACTGCTGCAGCCTCCATGCCTCAACACTCCGATTTATCTAGATTATTCACTACCCAAAAGGATCTTGAAAGGTACAAATCTTCATTCTCTGAGAAAAATCTCATTTCTCCTCATTGGCTTGATCTCCCATTCTTTGAAGCATCTGGACTTCCTCTACTCACCACCTTACATCAACAAGAGCTAGTTGGCTTCATGGCTCTTGAGGAAGTAGCAATCTACCCCGAACTGATTCGTGTATTCTACTCCACCTTACGCCTTCAAGATGCTCGCTATATTGCCCGAGTGAAAGTTAAGACTATCATTCTTGATAATGAGGTAATGAATCAAGTTGGCTTACTCCCTCTTAGCAACGCTTCCTTCCATGGCAAAGAACCTCCTCTTGCATGGAATTATAATCCGTTGGAGGCAAGAGCTTTTTTTAATCTTGCAGGTCCCTCGAGCACGGTTGGCACCTTAAGTCTCCATCACCGCCTCTTGCACTTTGTTCTTGTCAAAATTCTCCTCCCCTCCGGTGGAAATTATGCAAGGCTAAATGAGGCCCAAATCTTGCTGCTCTGGGCAATTGTCAATGAGAAAGATATAAATTGGATTGACTTGGTTAGGCATCACATGATTGAAGCCCAAAACCTCGCTCATCTTCCATATTCCATACTCATTACCAAATTGCTCCACCATTTTAAAGTGGACTTGAAAAATGAAATCAAGGAAGTAGTCGGTCCCAAAGCACCAATAGGCAAATCTCATCTCACCAAGATGAATATTGTGGAATACCATGGCAGGTGGCAATTTCTTAGGCGTCCCCATCATGAAGTTGAAGATGACGCCCCTCCTCCCCCTCCACCCGCTCCTACTGATGATCTTTTCACAAGACTCACTGCCCACCTGGACCAGCGCCTGAACTCCATGGAAGCAAACATCTACGCTCGACTGGACAGGATTGAAGCAAACATGGAAGAGCGATACACGGAGCTTGCCACCCAGATATCCAGCATCCACTTCCCACATCCATGATTGATCTTTATTTTTTCCTTCTTTCTATTTCATATTCAGACTTGGTAGTTTACTTTGGTTTCTATTTTGGTCACTTATTTGCACAATTATCTCGTCTTAGTTTATTACTTTGCTATGTCGGTTGAACAATTATCCCGTTTGGTTAATTATTTTGGTTTATCTCAACTGCATTGCCTGCGATTATTACTTGATTTACTGCATACTCCCAATTTTTGTTTTTGATAATGACAAAGGGGGAGAGATAGAGAGATACACGTGCGATACATGTACGATATGATATATTTATATGCTTAGATAGAGAGATACACGTGCGATACATGTGCGATATGATATATTTATGTGCTTAGATAGAGAGATACACGTGCGATACATGTGCGATATGATATATTTATGTGCGATATATGTGAATGTGATACATATATATGAATGTGATACATGTGCGACATTATTTCAACGCTTGAGATAATTTGATGGTTTTATTGAAAAACAAAGGGGGAGACCTATTTTCTTAAAAGAAATAATTGCTTAAAACAAGAGACATTAGTTTTCATAACTTGTTATTGGCTGATAAATACCCCAAGAGATGGCCATTAGTTGTCATCATCAAAAAGGGGGAGAATGTATTTGCATGTGATAACAGGTTTTGATAATGACAATGGAAATAAGCAATGGGAAGTCTTCAAAGAATCAAAAACAATTAGAGATTTCATATAAAAGAAGAAAATGATCTCACAAAGGTTCAAGAGATGAAGAAACCAATGAATCAAACAAAAGGAAAGCAACCATGCATCATTAGATTCAAATGGATGACCAACAGGCATGAGAAAATGACAAAATGAAGAGCCTGAATCGATTCAAGCACGAGTGAATCGATTCACAGCCCTGGAGGTCATAAAAATGAGAAACAGAATGGGTTGAATCGATTCACCATGACCCTGAATCGATTCACAGCCCTGGAAGTCATTGAGATTGCAAACAGTATGTCCTGAATCGATTCACAAGGACCCTGAATCGATTCACACGATGCTGACAGACCAGGAACCCAAAACAGAATGCTCTGAATCGATTCAAACAAAGCTCGAATCGATTCATTCGACTCTGGAACTCCAAAATGCATAAAACAGAATACTCTGAATCGATTCAAGGATCTATGAATCGATTCACATAGTGGGAAACACCACTAAATAGACAGACTTAAGTGGAAAACAAGCACTCAAATCCCACTATACGCAGAGCCATCATCTTGCAACGGCTAGGGGACTCCTCAACAGCCATCTTGGGTCTATAAATGCAAGAAGAACACAAGCACAACAAACACACAACAAGAACCAAGAAGCAACATATCCTTAGCTCTATTTTGTGCTTTGTAAGCCTATTTCTTGTATCTTATACTTCATTTGTATATCCTCTCATCTTGAGAGTTAGAATTTGGGAGAGCTTTTCATTTGTATATCTACTCTATTAAGAGAGTGTATTGATAGTAAACACAAACTCCAAACACAAGATATTCACTCTAGGTTGAGTGGTTGTTCACTCTAGGTTGAGTGGTTACAAAGGTTGAGGATTCAATCTTTGGGATATTGTGAGATTGAGAGATTGGGTGGGTTGCCCTTGTACTTGTGAGGATTGGGTTCTTGAGTGTGGGACACTAGGAAGCCGTAATTGCTCAAAGTTGTATCTCTAGTCTACAATAGTGGAAAATCCTCTAAGTGGGTTGCTTAGAGGCGAGACGTACACCGGATTGGGTGGAACTCGTTACATCGGTTTGCAAGCTTCTCTTCCTTACTCTTTTACTTTCATATACTGCATATTTGTTGATTGGCATTGTTTGGTTGAGAAGAGCATACTTGAACTTGCTTAATTTGTTATATCTTAGATATTGCACACCAAGTGTTTGCTAAATTGCCTCAGCAATACTTACCTCTTGTAGTGCATTGCATATCATTTTTACTTACTTTCACTTGCATAATCTCATAAACTTGGTTATAGAAATCAATTTCAAAGGTATTCCAAGCAAAAGTTTTAATTACTCAATTCACCCCCCCTCTTGAGTATTGAGGCCACTTGAACAACAGTAAGTTCTTGACACGGTCCAGAGCTGGAAAGAGAGGAAACCTCTAAATTTCACTTCAAGAGTCTTAAGGAATTCATTCCCTTCACACAGTTCTGTCCCAATACCTCCCAATCCACACCGTCCCAATACCTCCCAATCCACACCGTCCCAATACCTCCCAATCCACACCGTCCCAATACCTCCCAATCCACACCGTCCCAACACCTCCCAATCCACACCGTCCCAACACCTCCCAATCCACACCGTCCCAACACTCCCTAAACTATACCGTCCCAACACCTCCCAATTCACACCATCTCCATATTCCTTGAACACCACACCGTCTCAGCCTTCAACCCACATCGTTCTAACAGCATCCTCCCAATAGCACTGTCCTCCCTCAGATCCTCATCAACTCCACCGATTCACTGTAGCCCTTTACACCGATCTCCTAAATATACCATACTGTATTCATATTCCTGAACACCACCCGGTTCTGCCCTAATCCGTCCTAATCCCGCCACACCGTCCCAACAACTCCTGAACACTGTTCCAATACTCCTTAAACACTACACCGTCCCAATACCCCCAAAATACAACACCGTCCAGCAAATACTTTGTCCATCAAGCCACAACACCGCCCCTTTCTCCCGAAACCGTCCTCACCAAAACCGACCTCCTCACCTCTTCTCCTACACCGTCCCAGTACTAAATTATTCCCCAGATTCCATACTGTACCTTACCTAGTCATTACCCTTGCCAATCCTCAACATCGTCCATACACAGCGCCCAGTCACTCCCTCACCTCGGATTAGCTCCCACCAATATCGGCTACACTCTTCAGTTTTCAGCATTCGTGCCCAACACTAGTCCAGTGCTTCTATCAGCGTGCAAGTCTGGAATCAGTCAGACACCGTCACTGCCTTTGACTCACACATCGGTTCTGAGCCCATCACACCGGTTCCACCCTGTTCCTTATTTCTTTTACTTTCAGCCTTTTATTTTCCTGTCAGTTCGCTGTTTGTTGGTTATGTTTGACTGTGTGCCATAGTTTACACTGTTAATATTTTTGTCCTTTTCCCTAACAAGCACATATAATAAAAATAAGTGATTTTGTATATGTTTTATTTTCCAGTCTAACAATCCTTTTTTTTCTTTTTAAAAAAAATATAGTGTCGTACGGGGACACTCCCGTCTACACAACCTCTTTAGGATTCGTACACGTGCGAAGAACTTCGTCTTGTATGAGTTCCCCACCTCAAATAACTTCCATCATCATGTTCCGAGTCAAAAAAGTATTTTTTCTTAGAACTACGTAACCCTGATTTCTTGATAATTCAAGAATATGTAGGAGCAGGACTTTAACTCCTGTCGGGCCCATCTTTCTTATTTCTTTTTTTTTTTTGATTTATTTCCTCACTTTCATGTTTCTTTCATAAATGTTCTTCTTTTTGGTCGCTTCCGTGAAAATCAATTTAGACGTGACGCTTGTTGATTTCCCCCTAGTTTTTGCTCAACCTCGCCATAATTCATAGGGAAGGGATACTTAGGACGAGACGTCCCGCTTATCTCTTTCCTATCCCTGTTTTTTTTATCCGAGAATGTCTAATTTAGGCGTGATGCCTTATTAGCATTCTCTTCCCCTCTCTGTCTCATATCGAAGTCGAGTTTAATTCAGATGAAACGTTCCATTGACCTCGCTTCGACATTCTATGTTTGTACAGTTCTCCCACTCCATTCTATCGTTTTCAAAATACAACAGTAAAAGGGAAGAAACCATGTTTTATTTAAGGCTATTTATATTGTGCTTTCAATCTTGGTACTGTCTTTGACAGGCGATGTAGGGTGCTAATACCTTCCCTACTCGTAACCGACTCCCGAACTTGAATCTCAATTTTTAACCAGTGCTTTACTGAACCTAGTTTTTTCCAATGTTTTTCCTATGGATAAAAATGTTGGTGGCGACTCCCTGTTTCATACCTTTTGGTAATCTCTCTTCGCCGCGCCGTCGCGATCCAGGTTGCGACAGATGGCGATTCCACTGGGGACACTTAAGAGAGTCAGGCCAGTTTGATTGAAAGCGCATGTTCTTTTTATATAGCCTTTGTTAGCTTGGATTTCTTCCCCCTTGTTTTATTTTCTGTTAATTATTGTGAATGTTTGTTCTTGTTTTAATTGTATCTTGTTATTTGTTTCATTATCTATGTTTGCATGCTTGTTGAACCCTAGGGTAGAGGACCATGTTACTTTCCTGTAATTATTGAACCCTAGGGTAGACGACTTTGTATATTTGTTCTGTGTTTGTTCTTTGTGCAGAAAGGGGTAAGGTAAAAGGTATGGACTGCCCTTCCACACACTACACTCACAAATTACTCGCACACACCTATGAGTGGCGCCCTATACCCGGGCCCCAAATGAAGCTTAAGTTAGGAGAGGTTGGTAACGGAATCGTATGGGATGTACTTCCTATCCGGTGTTCGTGAGAACCTCAACCAGAGTTCGACCTCTCATGATATACGTACCTAGTGGTTCCCCACTGTTGCGCCCCTGTCATGGGTAGGATCTTGGCTCTGGTGACCTTCTAGAAGTCTAGAATAAGTCACCTGGTGTGAAGAGCCACTTTTAGACAAACCATAGGGCCTAGAGAAAACTTTCAGCAAAACCTGACCTAGGCCACAAAAGGGCAAACTTTACTTTACCTTACGTCATTTTTGCTTTCCCCTTTTATCCAAGAAAATGAATTATCTACCACCCGCAGATTTACTGAGTTATTGAAATAATGACTCGTTTTGAAACACACAGTATTCTTCGGGTGAATAGATAATCCTCTTTTGGTCGTGTACCCTTTGAGTATCTATGGAAATTGACATGGGATTGAACTTAAGAAATAAGGGCTGTAACTGCCCGAAGAAGATGTCTGAGCTAGAGGCTCCCGCCTTAGGATGAAAGATTTCTTCTGTCTTCACAATTATCCCATATTAATTTCTATGATTACCATACCTAGTACTTTTGAATGATAAATTCTAAGGAATGGTCAAAGGATACTCGCCAAAGTCTGTGATGGTTTCCCACAACATTGTTTTTCTTTCTATTTCCACCTAACATTTTTTCTTCTTCTTTCTTTTAAAAAAAAAGAGACACCAACGTCACGGGTAGGCATCCTTACCAGACCCAGCTCCAAAAGAAACTCATGGCTGAGGCAGAAGCTATTGAAGGAAACTTTAGAACCGAGTTCGATCAGCTGAAAGAGTGAGTCGCAGAGTTAACTAAACTCTTAGAAAAGAAACTTACCGAAGGAGGCTCCTCTGTGGGTGTTGAGGATGCCCAACAGCAGCATGCCACTGCGCCACCTCCCCTTGGTTCTGACCCAGTAAGAACCCAACTCCCTAACACAACGACACCCCCTCTCACCATTCATGTCGGGAGACCTAACCCTGTCATTAAGACCCAGCCACCTTACGGCCAGTCTTACACACAGCATACATTTGTCGGTCTAGACGGCAACCCAGTACCCTTTCCACTTTATGGCCTACCCCCGGGGTACTATCCCCCACTCGCCAACCAACAAGACGCCCACAACCAGCAAGTGGTAAATCCTCATGCTTCATACCCCACACAACCAAACATGCCACCACTCCACCAAACCCAAAACACACAAACCCATGACCTACAAGCTCACCAGGCCCAAAACATACAGGTCCATGACCCACAAACCCACCAAATCCAAAACACACAAGCCCCGATGGCCCAGCCAACCTACAACGCCCAAGCCCAAAATACACAAGCCCAGATAACCCGGCCGACTTATGCTGTGGCCCATCCTCAAGGTCCCTCACCAAATACAGGCCTAGTAAACCAGTCATTCGGCTATCCGTATGGATACGGAACCCCCTATGGGACCAACCTCCAAGATACAACCCGCGCGGTCGCGGCTCCTCGAAGGGAAAGGATAGAGATCTTAGAAGAGCGTTTAAGAATGATGGAAGGCGCTGAAGGATTTGGGCTAATAGATGCTTCGGAGCTATGTTTAGTCACAGATGTTGTTCTCCCACCCAAATTCAAGATGCCAGACTTTGACAAGTATCGGGGAATGACTTGTCCTAAGAATCATCTCACGATGTACTGTCGAAAGATGGCATCTTACTCTTCTAATGACCAACTATTGATCCACTGCTTCCAAGATAGTCTGGCAGGAGCCGCTCTTACATGGTATGCTCACCTTGATCGGAACCATATCCATTGTTGGAAGGACCTGGCTGATGCCTTCCTTAGACAATACAAGTATAACATGGATATGGCACCCAACAGGGTTCATTTATAAAATATGGTGAAGAGGGACAATGAAACATTTAAGGAGTATGCCCAACGATGGAGAGAAACAGCGGCGCAAGTTGATCCCCCATTGTTGGAAAAAGAAATAGTCGCAATGTTTATCGACACACTCCCATCACCTTTCGACGGCAAGATGATTGGTAGTGTTTCAGCCAATTTCTCTGACATCGTGACTATTGGGGAAAGAGTGGAGAGTGGAATACGAACGGGTAAGATCACTCAGGGCTCATCTGGGGCAAACATGACAAGGAAGCCGGCACCTAGGAGAAGGGACGGAGAAACTAATTCCATCTCTTCTAATCAAAAGATGGCTCTGCTGAGACCATTCACCCCTACCATGATCCAAGCTCCCAATCCTTATGTGGCCGCAGCCACTGGTAGCCCAACAGCTCGTACTCCTCACTTCCACCCGCCCATGGTAAGAGCGCCAATATCGCAACCCATGCCATACCATCACCCGCAGCAAGTAGCTCGACCACCCAACTATAATCAGAACCCAAGGAATCCCAACAACGAGCGCGCCCCTGCGCAGTTTGATCCAATTCCCATAACATATGCCGAACTTTTTCCAGTCCTCGTTGAGAGGGGAATGATAGCTCCATGCCCCATGAGGCCGTTGCAACCTCCTTACCCAAGGGGGTATAACCCGAACGCTCATTGTGATTACCATGCAGGGGCGCCAGGGCACTCCACAGAAAATTGCATGGCTTTGAAATATAAAGTGAGAGATTTGATCAAAGCCGAGTGGATTAGTTTTCAAGAAGAAAGCCCTAATGTGACCGTAAATCCCCTGCCTAATCATGAAGGTTCGGGAGTTAATGCCGTGGTGACAGAGGTTGGAAATGGTTTTGATAACAATGTTGATTTGGTGGCCGCTTGCCCACCGGGACGAGAGCTCAGTAGCTGAAAAGCTATCAAATTCCCCATGATTTTAAATGGTTCACCAGATTAATTTATCATTTACCTTAATGTCTTGTTTATCCCTCTGTTATGCCTAAGGCTTTGGGACTTTTCATGTAATAAGGGCGAAAAAAAACTTGTTTTACCAGTCAATCAATAAATGTGTATCGAAATTCAAAAAAAAATTTCTCATCCCTTTATCCTTGCTTTTGACTCATTCTCTTTAACTTGCTTTTCCTTTCTCTTCTTTATTTTGCCATAACACACTAAATTGCAGATCCAAAAATGATCCTCTTGAGACTAGAGAAATCACAATCCCGCTTCACGATTTCAATTACCCAATCGACTATGCCAACGAAGAAGGTAAAGGAAACCTGTGAGCCACCGCTCCAGTTAACAAGATTGTTAGAACAAGAGGTTAAAGAATACCCCTAAGTCAAGAACAACTGAAGGAATCACGGGGGCAACCTATCAGAAGGCATGGAATAACAATATGGGCAAGTCCTGAATTAGACAAGTGGTAGGCCAGTCATTTAAGGAAACCTCAACAGTTGAATAGGGGAAATCGCTTATGCCTATAAATGTAGACACAACTGAGGAAGACTTTGCCCAAAAAAAAAAAACAAAAACAAAAACAAAAACAAAAACAAAAACAAAAAAAAAGAACAAAAAAAAACAAATAATACAAAAAAATGAAAAAAATAGAGCCAAGCTTGAAGTCCAATGCACATACCAAACAGGGAAAGTTGGTTACGTCCAGATCATCAAGCAAGCTGTCATTTTCTGTATTGGGGGAATAAATGTCACTAGACCAAGAACTTGTGTTCTTATCATCATCAACACCTCAAAAGGTATGCTATTCCTCATGCTTATGTAACCAAGGAAATAGTCTATCAGATTGAGTTATTGCATCATCAAGGGCATAAAAAACAAAAAAGGGGTGGCAAACAAAAAAAATGATGAAAAAAAAATGAAAAATCCAAAAATGAAATCAAAAAAAAAAAAGAAAAGAAAAGGGCCAAAATGATAACTCAGAGTAATTCTCTCATTGATGCTAAAAGACTCACCAATATTTCCTTGGGTACATAGCATAGGAGTAGAGTCTCCTATTTGAGAAGACATCAGTTCCCCAAAGGATCCAAACTAAATTTGGAAAAGGTTGGGCAGACTCAGCTGGATTGTGATCAGTTTCAACCCTTTACTGTAAAGGATGCAGCCAAAAATAAGAAGAAGAGAAAAACACAAGAAAAAAGCTCGCTAGGTTGAAAACCTGAAAGGGTGGCCTAGGCAAAAGTTTGAGCAACCCAGTGAGTCGAAAACCTGAAAAGGCTGCTCAGGTAAAATTAGGGTCAAGATTTTGGCAAAGTAGCTAAAGTTTCCAATGCAAAACACGTAAACTGGGGGCATGTGGACCATGGTCGAACTACCCTCTCAAAGGCAGAGTTAAACGATGTACTTGAGGTCGTGACGCAGGATTAAGGTTCTCACTAGTCTCAGGAATTCACTAGAGGATCCTTGAACTTTCCTGATCTTGACCTGTCCTATGTAACTTCATTTCATCCCATCTATTTTCCCTATTGTCCGTTCTCTGTATATTGTTTGACATACATGAATAAAGTTCATCCTTTTTCGATACGTGTTATGAATTGCATTGATCTGATAAAACATTGTGTTTTTTATAAAAATAAAATGAAAGAATGGTGAACATTTAAAGTCGTGAGGAACGAGACGCTCCCACTACTCGACCTCGTCTTAGACAATCATCGTGAAGACTCAGCCAGACATGCGTTTCAAAGCTATGATCGCCTCTTGCATTCTCTTCTGTCCATGAGTTGTCCTAAGGGCCGCGGTTTCACAGGACCTACCCAGTTTTTGAACTTATCTTTGCACTACTTACCATTTTTATGTAGGTTATCTCACAGACAGTCATGCCAGGCATTAACACCTCAATCAAGTCCTTCAAGTCCCCTCCTCGAATCACCTCAGAACTCCTTCCCTAAATCGCCAAAGTTGGCACCTTTTAGTGTTTTCTTCTTCCATCGCCTAAGCAGGCATCTTTAAAGTCTCTCACTCAACTCCAAAATCAGCACCTCTCAAATTCTCATCCCCAATGAAATCAATCGCCAAAGTTGACGCTCTTCTAGATCTCTTCCCCAATGAATCCCAAACTTTACATTCTCAATCAAAGAGCAGTATCTCGAATCACCCAAATTCTTCCCCAATAGAACTACACTTTCTTCAAACCATCTCAAACTGGGGCATCTCCCCAGATTTCTTCTATTCCAGTCAAGGGGTAGTTCCCCAACAACCTTCAAATCACCTCCAAACTGGGGCATCTCCCCAGATTTCTTTTGTTCTAGCCAATTTCCAAGAATCCCTCCAATCATGTCAAACTGGGGCATCACCCTATGTTTCTCCTTTCTCAATCGAGGAGACGATTTCCCATGTTCCTCCTCTTACCGTCAAGGGGACGATTCCCCAAGATTCTCTTAAATCAGGTCAAACCGGGGCATCACCCCATGTTTCTCCTTTCGCAATCAAGGGGACGATTCCCCATGTCTCTCCTCCTACAGTCACAGGGAATGATTCCCCGAGATTCTTTCAAGAACCTTCAAACTGGGGCATCTCCCCAGATTTCTTTTATTCTGGCCTTTCCCCAAGATTCCTTCAAACCATCTCAAACTGGGGGGAATCACCCCAGGATCACGCTCTTTCAGTCAAAGAGCAATTCTTTCAGTCATCTCAAACTGGGGCATCACCCTGAGCCTTTAGGTCCAGTGAGTTAATCCGGACGAGACGTCCTGTTAGCTTTCCTAATCTCTGCATTTCCTGTCAACTGAGGGTCAACCCCACAAGTTACTTTCTAGTTCGCCTATTCAGGCACCAGTTACTTTCCATTCGCCTATTCAGGCACCCTTTACTTTCCATTCGCCTATTCAGGCACCCTTTACTTTCCATTCGCCTATTCAGGCACCCCTTACTTTCCATTCGCCTATTCAGGCACCCTTTACTTTCCATTCGCCTATTCAGGCACCCCTTACTTTCCATTCGCCTATTCAGGCACCCTTTACTTTCCATTCGCCTATTCAGGCACCCTTTACTTTCCATTCGCCTATTCAGGCACCCCTTACTTTCCATTCGCCTATTCAGGCACCCTTTACTTTCCATTCGCCTATTCAGGCACCCTTTACTTTCCATTCTCCTATTCAGGCACTCTTTACTTTCTGTCCGCCTATTCAGGCCATTTACTTTTCGTTCGCCTATTCAGGCATCCTTTATTTTTCATTCGCCTATTCAGGCATTCCTTTCCTTTCCTGTCCGCCTATTCAGGCATCCTTTACTTTCCATTCGCCTATTCAGGCACTCTTTACTTTCTATCCGCCTATTCAGGCACCATTTACTTCCTGTCCGCCTATTCAGGCATCCTTTACTTTCAGCTCGCCTATTCAGGCACTCTTTACTTTCTGTCCGCCTATTCAGGCCATTTACTTTTCGTTCGCCTATTCAGGCATCCTTTATTTTTCATTCGCCTATTCAGGCATTCCTTTCCTTTCCTGTCCGCCTATTCAGGCATCCTTTACTTTCAGTTCGCCTATTCAGGCAGTCTTTACTTTCTGTCCGCCTATTCAGGCACCATTTACTTCCTGTCCGCCTATTCAGGCATCCTTTACTTTCAGCTCGCCTATTCAGGCACTCTTTACTTTCTGTCCGCCTATTCAGGCCATTTACTTTTTGTTCACCTATTCAGGTACCCTTTATTTTTCATTCGCCTATTCAGGCATTCCTTTCCTTTCCTGTCCGCATATTCAGGCATCCTTTACTTTCCATTCGCCTATTCAGGCACTCTTTACTTTCTATCCGCCTATTCAGGCACCATTTACTTCCTGTCCGCCTATTCAGGCATCCTTTACTTTCAGCTCGCCTATTCAGGCACTCTTTACTTTCTGTCCGCCTATTCAGGCCATTTACTTTTCGTTCGCCTATTCAGGCATCCTTTATTTTTCATTCGCCTATTCAGGCATTCCTTTCCTTTCCTGTCCGCCTATTCAGGCATCCTTTACTTTCAGTTCGCCTATTCAGGCACTCTTTACTTTCTGTCCGCCTATTCAGGCACCATTTACTTCCTGTCCGCCTATTCAGGCATCCTTTACTTTCAGCTCGCCTATTCAGGCACTCTTTACTTTCTGTCCGCCTATTCAGGCCATTTACTTTTCGTTCACCTATTCAGGTACCCTTTATTTTTCATTCGCCTATTCAGGCATTCCTTTCCTTTCCTGTCCGCCTATTCAGGCATCCTTTACTTTCCATTCGCCTATTCAGGCACTCTTTACTTTCTATCCGCCTATTCAGGCACCATTTACTTCCTGTCCGCCTATTCAGGCATCCTTTACTTTCAGCTCGCCTATTCAGGCACTCTTTACTTTCTGTCCGCCTATTCAGGCCATTTACTTTTCGTTCGCCTATTACGGCATCCTTTATTTTTCATTCGCCTATTCAGGCATTCCTTTCCTTTCCTGTCCGCCTATTCAGGCATCCTTTACTTTGAGTTCGCCTATTCAGGCACTCTTTACTTTCTGTCCGCCTATTCAGGCACCATTTACTTCCTGTCCGCCTATTCAGGCATCCTTTACTTTCAGCTCGCCTATTCAGGCACTCTTTACTTTCTGTCCGCCTATTCAGGCCATTTACTTTTCGTTCGCCTATTCAGGTACCCTTTATTTTTCATTCGCCTATTCAGGCATTCCTTTCTTTTTCTGTCCGCCTATTCAGGCATCCTTTACTTTCAGTTCGCCTATTCAGGCACTCTTTACTTTCTGTCCGCCTATTCAGGCCATTTACTTTTCGTTTGCCTATTCAGGCATCCTTTATTTTTCATTCGCCTATTCAGGCATCCTTTACCTTTCCAGTTCACCTATTCAGGCACCAGTTACTTTCTAGTTCGCCTATTCAGGCACCAGTTATTTCTCGTTCGCCTATTCAGGCATCCTTTACCTTTCCAGTTCGCCTATTCAGGCACCAGTTACTTTCCAGTCGCCTATTCAGGCATCCTTTCCTTTCCATTCGGCTATTCAGGCATCCTCTACCTTTCCAGTTCGCCTATTCAGGCACCAGTTACTTTCCAGTTCGTCTATTCAGGCACCACTTTACTTTCCAGTCGCCTATTCAGGCATCCTTTCCTTTCCATTCGCCTATTCAGGCATCCTTTACCTTTCTAGTCTGCCTATTCAGGCACCCTTTACTTTTTCGTCGCCCAAAGGTGGCATCCCTCATCGCCAGACGTGGCATAGCCTCGCTCCACTTTTTCCAGCGAAAAAAAAAGAAGACAAAAAAAAAACAAAAAAAAAACAAAAACAAAAAAAAAGAGAGGGAGAGAGAGAGAAAAAGAAGAAAAAGAAAATAGAGAGACAGAAGTGGGAAAAGCTCGTCTTTAAAGAGAAAAAGGTCACACTGACTAGTGACTGCCAGCACCATCAGACGCCATACCGATCAAGAGGTCCCATTTATCCCCTACATCGGTGTTCATGTCTTTACTCCCTTTTCACCTCGGAAATACGAAGATTCCGTATTTCTCTTGTGAAAAAGGAGTAAAGAGGGGCATCTGTGAACACCTATTTCGGTCCGACCTAAATGAAAGAGACACCGGTCCCAAATGGAAATATAACCGGTCCAAATTCCAAAAGGGGGAACACCCACTCCGCCCAACTGTCCTCCCCTCAACACTCCGCCCAACCGTCCTCACCTCAAGAGTCCGCCCAACCGTCCTCAACTCAACATTCCGCCCAACCGTCCTCACCTCAAGAGTCCACCCAACCGTCCTCACCTCAAGAGTCCGCCCAACCGTCCTCACCTCAAGAGTCCGCCCAACCGTCCTTACCTCAAGAGTCCGCCCAACCGTCCTCACCTCAACAATCCGCCCAACCGTCCTCACCTCAAGAGTCCCTTAATGGCCGATGTCACGGATCTGACAACAAAAAGACGAGTGAGTCCGGCCCAAGTAAGAAACGACGATCTCGTGGGCGGACTCAGGTCGAAATATAGGCACACCGGCTGGTAGTGGATCCGGACTAGGAATTAGAACACCGCCCCTGTGATTACATTGAAAGACTCAACCGGTGTGAAGACACAGGTAAAGGTTCTTGAGACACCACATCGGATCAGTGGAAACTCCGTCCAACCGATGTCTTTGCTAACCGATGTCACAAATTTGACAACGGATGGATGAGATCGAAATTTTGTGCGTGATGACCTGGAATCGCACTCCCCAAAAATGGCAGACAAGGGGGCGGTAGTGGAAGAATTAAAAATTTCCCATCTGCCATTGTCCCCCCACTATCTGTTAGTGGCCAGGTCGCTTCAACCAAGTGGAGTTTGAGCTGTCCACTCGGCCCATGTCCAAGAGCCCTATATAAATACCTCTCAGGAAGAGGCACAAGGGGTTGGCTGGTAAGTTCTTGACACGGTCCAGAGCTGGAAAGAGAGGAAACCTCTAAATTTCACTTCAAGAGTCTTAAGGAATTCATTCCCTTCACACAGTTCTGTCCCAATACCTCCCAATCCACACCGTCCCAATACCTCCCAATCCACACCGTCCCAATACCTCCCAATCCACACCGTCCCAACACCTCCCAATCCACACCGTCCCAACACCTCCCAATCCACACCGTCCCAACACCTCCCAATCCACACCGTCCCAACACTCCCTAAACTATACCGTCCCAACACCTCCCCATTCACACCATCTCCATATTCCTTGAACACCACACCGTCTCAGCCTTCAACCCACATCGTTCTAACAGCATCCTCCCAATAGCACTGTCCTCCCTCAGATCCTCATCAACTCCACCGATTCACTGTAGCCCTTTACACCGATCTCCTAAATATACCATACTGTATTCATATTCCTGAACACCACCCGGTTCTGCCCTAATCCGTCCTAATCCCGCCACACCATCCCAACAACTCCTGAACACTGTTCCAATACTCCTTAAACACTACACCGTCCCAATACCCCCCAAAATACAACACCGTCCAGCAAATACTTTGTCCATCAAGCCACAACACCGCCCCTTTCTCCCGAAACTGTCCTCACCAAAACCGACCTCCTCACCCCTTCTCCTACACCGTCCCAGTACTAAATTATTCCCCAGATTCCATACTGTACCTTACCTAGTCATTACCCTTGCCAATCCTCAACATCGTCCATACACAGCGCCCAGTCACTCCCTCACCTCAGATTAGCTCCCACCAATATCGGCTACACTCTTCAGTTTTCAGCATTCGTGCCCAACACCGGTCCAGTGCTTCTATCAGCGTGCAAGTCCGGAATCAGTCAGACACCGTCACTGCCTTTGACTCACACATCGGTTCTGAGCCCATCACACCGGTTCCACCCTGTTCCTTATTTCTTTTACTTTCAGCCTTTTATTTTCCTGGCAGTTCGCTGTTTGTTGGTTATGTTTGACTATGTGCCATAGTTTACACTGTTAATATTTTTGTCCTTTTCCCTAACAAGCACATATAATAAAAATAAGTGATTTTGTATATGTTTTATTTTCCAGTCTAACAATCCTTTTTTTTCTTTTTAAAAAAAATATAGTGTCGTACGGGGACACTCCCGTCTACACAACCTCTTTAGGATTCGTACACGTGCGAAGAACTTCGTCTTGTATGAGTTCCCCACCTCAAATAACTTCCATCATCATGTTCCGAGTCAAAAAAGTATTTTTTCTTAGAACTACGTAACCCTGATTTCTTGATAATTCAAGAATACGTAGGAGCAGGACTTTAACTCCTGTCGGGCCCATCTTTCTTATTTCTTTTTTTTTTTTATTTATTTCCTCACTTTCATGTTTCTTTCATAAATGTTTTTCTTTTTGGTCGCTTCTGTGAAAATCAATTTAGACGTGACGTCTTGTTGATTTCCCCCTAGTTTTTGCTCAAGCCTCGCCATAATTCATAGGGAAGGGATACTTAGGATGAGACGTCCCGCTTATCTCTTTCCTATCCCTGTTTTTTTTATCCGAGAATGTCTAATTTAGGCGTGACGCCTTATTAGCATTCTCTTCCCCTCTCTGTCTCATATCGAAGTCGAGTTTAATTCGGATGAAACGTTCCATTGACCTCGCTTCGACATTCTATGTTTGTACAGTTCTCCCACTCCATTCTATCGTTTTCAAAATACAACAGTAAAAGGGAAGAAACCATGTTTTATTTAAGGCTATTTATATTGTGCTTTCAATCTTGGTACTGTCTTTGACAGGCGATGTAGGGTGCTAATACCTTCCCTACTCGTAACCGACTCCCGAACTTGAATCTCAATTTTTAACCAGTGCTTTACTGAACCTAGTTTTTTCCAATGTTTTTCCTATGGATAAAAACGTTGGTGGCGACTCCCTGTTTCATTTGATACTCCTTTCTCTTGTTTGCCGCGCCGTCGCGATCCAGGTTGCGACAAGGGTTTAGGGTTTAGTGTTTGGGTTTAGGGTTTAGTGTTTGGGATGGAGGGTTTGGGGTTTAAGGTTGAGGGTTTAGGGTTTGGGGTTTAGGGTTTTAGGCTTGGGGTTTGGGGTTTAGGTTTAGGGTTTGGGGTTTAAGGTTTAGGGGTTAGGGTTTAGGGTTTAGGGTTTATGGTTTAAGGTTTGGTGTTTAGGGTTTAGGGTTTAGGGTTTATGGTTTAAGGTTTGGTGTTTAGAGTTTAGGGATTAGGGTTTATGTTTTAGGGTTTGGGGTTTAGAGTTTAGGGTTTAGGGTTTGGGGTTTAGGTTTAGGGTTTAGGGTTTAGGGTTCAGGGTGTTGGGTTTTAGGGGTCTAGGGTTTATGGTTTAGCGTTTAGGGGTTAAGGTTTAGTGTTAAGGGTTTAGGGTTTGTCATTTAGTGTTTAGGGTTTGGGATTTGGGGTTTGGGGTTTGGGATTTGGGGTTTAGGGTTTAGTGTTTAGGATTAGGGTTTGTGGTTTAGGGTTTAGGGTTTAGGTTTTTGGGTTTTTGGGTTAGGGTTTGGTTTAGGGTTTAGGGTTTGGGGTTTGGTTTTAAAGTTTAAGGTTTAGGGTTTATGGTTTAGTGTTTTGGGTTTAGGGTTTAGGGGTGAGGGGTTACGGTTTTAGGGTTTTAGTGGTTAGGGGTTTAGCGTTAGGGGTTTAGGGTTTAGGGTTTTGTGTTTGGGGTTAAGTGTTTGGGGCTTACGGTTTAGGGTTTGGGGTTTGGGGTTTAGGGTTTAGGGTTTACGGTTTTGGGTTTTGGGTTTGGGGTTTAGGTTTAGGGTTCGGGGTTTATGGTTTAGGGTTTATGGTTTAGGGTTTGTGGTATAGGGTTTGGTGTTTGGGGTTTAGGGATTAGGGATTAGTGTTTAGGGTTTATGGTTTAGGGTTTGGGGTTTAGGTTTAGGGTTTAGGGCTTAGGGTTTGGGGTTTTGGGGTTTGGGTTTAGGGTTTACGGTTTAGGGTTTTTGTTTGGGGTATAGGTTTAGGGTTTGGTGCTTAGGGTTTAGGGGTTAGGGTTTAGGGTGTGGGGTTTAGGGTTTAGGGTTTGGTGTTTGGGGTTGAGGATGTAGGCTTTGCGTTTGGGGTTTAGGGTGAAGGGCTTAGCGTTGCTGGATGAGGGTTTATTGTTTGGTGATTGGGGTTTGGGATTGAAGGTTTAGGGTTTAGGGTTTAGGGTTTAGGGTTTAGAGTTTAGGGTTTAGGGTTTAGGGTCTGTGGTTTAAGGTTTAGAGTTTAGGGTTTAGGGTTTAGGGTTTGGGGTTTAAGGTTTAGGGTTTGGGGTGTAGGGTTTAGTGTTTGGGGTTTGGGGTTTAGGTTTAGGGCTTAGGGTTTAGGGGTTAGGGGTTAGGGTTTAGGGTTTAGGGTTTAAGGTTTAGCATTTAGGGTTTAAGGATTAGGGTTTAGGGCTTAGGGTTTGTGGTTTAGAGTTTAGGGTTTAGGGTTTGGGGTTTAGGTTTAGGGTTTGGGGTTTACGGTTTAGGGTTTATGGTTTAGGGTTTGTGGTATAGGGTTTAGTGTTTGGGTTTTAGGGATTAGGGTTTAAGGTCTAGGGTTTGTGGTTTAGGGTTTAGGGTTTGGGGTTTAGGTTTAATATTTAGGCTTCAGGGTTTGGGTTTAGGGTTTAGGTTTTAAGGTTTAGGGTTTAGGGTTTGGGGTTTGGGGTTTTGGGGTTTGGGGTTTTGGGTTTAGGGTTTAGGGTTTTTGGTTTGGGGTATAGGTTTAGGGTTTTGTGCTTAGGGTTTAGGGTATGGGGTGTTGTGTTTAGGGTTTGGTGTTTAGGGTTGAGGGTTTAGGTTTTATGTTTGGGGTTTAGGGTTAAGGGTTTAGCAATTGTGGTGTAGGGTTTATTGTTTGGTGATTGGGGTTTGGGATTTAGGGTTTAGGGTTTAGGGTTTAGGGTTTGGGGTTTAGGGTTTAGAGTTTAGGGTTTAGGGTCCGTGGTTTAAGGTTTAGAGTTTAGGGTTTAGGGTTTAGGGTTTAGGGTTTGGGGTTTATGGTTTAGGGTTTGGGGTTTAGGGTTTAGTGTTTGGGGTTTGGGGTTTAAGTTTAGGGTTTAGGATTAGGGTTTAGGGGTTAGGGTTTAGGGTTTAGGGTTTGTGGTTTAAGGTTTAGCATTTAGGGTTTAGGGATTAGGGTTTAGGGCCTAGGGTTTGTGGTTTAGATTTTAGGGTTTAGGGTTTGGGGTTTAGGTTTTGGCTTTAGGGTTTATGGTTTAGAGTTTTAGGTTTTAGGGGTCTAGGGTTTAGGGTTTAGGAAATAGGCGTTAAGGTTTAGTGTTAAGGGTTTAGGGTTTGTCGTTTAGTGTTTAGGTTTAGGGTTTAGGGTTTAGGGTTTAGGGTTTGGGGTTTGGGGTTTAGGGTTTAGGGTTTAGGGTTTAGGGTTTGGGATTTAGGGTTTAGGGTTTAGGGTTTAGGGTTTAGAGTTTAGGGTTTAGGGTTTAGGGTCCATGGTTTAAGGTTTAGTGTTTAGGGTTTAGGGTTTGGGGTTTAGGGTTTGAGGTTTGAGGTTTAGGGTTTAGTGTTTAGGGTTTGGGGTTTAGGTTTGGGGTTTAGGTTTGGGGTTTAGGGGTTAGGGTTTAGGGTTTAGGGTTTGTGGTTTAAGGTTTAGCATTTAGGGTTTATGGATTAGGGTTTAGGGCTTAGGGTTTGTGGTTTAGAGTTTAGGGTTTAGGGTTTGGGGTTTAGGTTTAGGCTTTAGGGTTTATGGTTTACAGTTTTAGGTTTTAGGGGTCTAGGGTGTAGGAATTAGGCGTTAAGGTTTAGTGTTAAGGGTTTAGGGTTTGTCGTTCAGTGTTTAGGTTTAGGGTTTGGGGTTTGGGGTTTGGGGCTTAGGGTTTAGGGTTTAGGGTTTAGGGTTTAGGGTTTAGGGTTTAGGGTTTAGGGTTTGGGGTTTGGGGTTTAGGTTTAGAGTTTAGGGTTTAGGGTTTAGGGTCCATGGTTTAAGGTTTAGAGTTTAGGGTTTAGGGTTTAGGGTTTAGGGTTTAGGGTTTAGGGTTTGAGGTTTAGCGTTTAGTGTTTGGGGTTTGAGGTTTAGGTTTAGGGTTTAGGGGTTAGGGTTTGTGGTTTAAGGTTTAGCATTTAGGGTTTATGGATTAGGGTTTAGGGCTTAGGGTTTGTGGTTTAGAGTTTAGGGGTTAGGGTTTGGGGTTTAGGTTTAGGCTTTAGGGTTTATGGTTTACAGTTTTAGGTTTTAGGGGTCTAGGGTTTAGGAATTAGGTGTTAAGGTTTAGTGTTAAGGGTTTAGGGTTTATCGTTTAGTGTTTAGGTATAGGGTTTGGGGTTTAGGGTTTGGGGTTTGGGATTTGGGGTTTAGGGTTTGGGGTTTGGGGTTTAGGGTTTACTGTTTGGGGTTTAGGGTTTAGGTTTAGGGTTTAGGATTTAGGGTTTAGGCGTTAGGGTTTAGGGTTTAGGGTTTGTGGTTAAAGGTTTAGCATTTAGGGTTTATGGATTAGGGTTTAGGGCTTAGGGTTTGTGGTTTAGAGTTTAGGGTTTAGGGTTTGGGGTTTAGGTTTAGGCTTTAGGGTTTATGGTTTACTGTTTTAGGTTTTAGGGGTCTAGGGTTTAGGAATTAGTCGTTAAGGTTTAGTGTTAAGGGTTTAGGGTTTGTCGTTTAGTGTTTAGGTTTAGGGTTTGGGGTTTGGGGTTTGGGGCTTAGGGTTTAGGGTTTAGGTTTTAGGGTTTAGGGTTTAGGGTTTGGGGTTTGGGGTTTAGGTTTAGAGTTTAGAGTTTAGGGTTTAGGGTCTATGGTTTAAGGTTTAGAGTTTAGGGTTTAGGGTTTAGGGTTTAGGGTTTAGGGTTTAGGGTTTAGGGTTTGAGGTTTAGCGTTTAGTGTTTGGGGTTTGGGGTTTAGGTTTAGGGTTTAGGGGCTAGGGTTTAGGGGTTAGGGTTTGTGGTTTAAGGTTTAGCATTTAGGGTTTATGGATTAGGGTTTAGGGCTTAGGGTTTGTGGTTTAGAGTTTAGGGGTTAGGGTTTGGGGTTTAGGTTTAGGCTTTAGGGTTTATGGTTTACAGTTTTAGGTTTTAGGGGTCTAGGGTTTAGGAATTAGGCGTTAAGGTTTAGTGTTAAGGGTTTAGGGTTTATCATTTAGTGTTTAGGTTTAGGGTTTGGGGTTTAGGGTTTGGAGTTTGGGGTTTGGGGTTTAGGGTTTGGGGTTTGGGGTTTAGGGTTTAGGGTTTGAGGTTTAGTGTTTACTGTTTGGGGTTTAGGGTTTAGGTTTAGGGTTTAGGATTTAGGGTTTAGGGGTTAGGGTTTAGGGTTTAGGGTTTGTGGTTAAAGGTTTAGCATTTAGGGTTTATGGATTAGGGTTTAGGGCTTAAGGTTTGTGGTTTAGAGTTTAGGGTTTAGGGTTTGGGGTTTAGGTTTAGGCTTTAGGGTTTATGGTTTACAGTTTTAGGTTTTAGGGGTCTAGGGTTTAGGAATTAGTCGTTAAGGTTTAGTGTTAAGGGTTTAGGGTTTGTTGTTTAGTGTTTAGGTTTAGGGTTTGGGGTTTAGGGTTTGGGATTTGGGGTTTGGGGTTTAGGGTTTATGGTTTAGGGTTTAGGGTTTGGGGTTTAGAGTTTAGGGTTAGGGTTTAGGGTTTAGGGTTTAGGGGTTAGGGTTTTGGGGTTTGGGGTTTAGGATTTGGGGTTTGGGGTTTGGGGTTTGGTATTTAGTGTTTAGGGTTTAGAGTTTAGGGTTTAGGCGTTAGGTTTTAGGTTTAGGGTTTAGGGTTTAGGGTTTGGGATTTGGGTTTAGGGTTTAGGGTTTGGGTTTAGGGTTAAAGTTTGAGGGTTTGGGTTTAGAGTTTTGAGTTTGGGGTGTGGGGTGTGGGGTTTGTGGTTTAGGGTTTAGGAGTTAGGGTTTCGGGTTTAGGGTTTAGGGTTTGGGTTTTAGGGTTTATGGTTTAGGGTTTATGGTTTAGGGTTTAGTGTTTGAGGTTTAGGGTTTAGGGTTTGTCGTTTAGGGTTTAGGGTTTAGGGTTTGGGTTTTAGGGTTTTAGGGTTTAGGGTTTGGTTTAGGGTTTGGGTTTTGGGGTTTGGTTTTAAAGTTTAATTTTTAGGGTTTACAGTTTAGTGTTTAGGGTTTAGGGTTTAGGGTTTAGGGGTTAGGGTTTTAGAGTTTTAGTGGTTAGGGGTTTAGCGTTAGGGGTTTAGAGTTTAGGGTTAAGTGTTTGGGGCTTATGGTTTAGGGTTTAGGGTTTGGAGTTTGGGGTTTGGGGTTTAGGGTTTAGGGTTTGGGGTTTAGGGTTTAGGTTTAGGGTTTGAGGTTTAGGGTTTAGGGTTTATGGTTTAGAGTTTGGTGATTGGGGTTTAGGGGTTAGGGTTTAGGGTTTACGGGTTGTGGTTTAGGGTTTAGGGTTTAGGGTTTTGGGTTTAAGTTTAGGGTATAGGGTTTAGGGTTTTGGGTTCAGGGTGTAGGATTTTGGGCTATAAGGGTTTAGGGTTTAGGGGTTAAGGTTTAGTGTTTAGGTTTTAGGGTTTGTCGTTTAAGGTTTAGGGGTTAGGGGTTTTGGGTTTGGGGCTAGGGGTTACGGTTTAGGGTTTAGGGTTTTGGGTTTTGGGTTTTGGGTTTTTTGTTTGGGGAATATGTTTGGTGTTTAGGGTATAGGGGTTAGGGTTGAGGGTGTGGTGTTTGGGGTTTAGGGTTTGGTGTTTGGGGTTTAGGGTTTAGGGTTTGTGTTTGGGGTTGAGGGTAAAGGGTTTGGTATTTACGGTGTAGGGTTTATGGTTTGGGGATTGGGGTTTGGGATTTAGGGTTGATGGTTTAGGGTTTAGGGCATAGGGTTTAGGGTTTAGGGTCTGTGGTTTAAGCTTTAGAGTTTAGAGTTTAGGGTTTAGGGTTTGGGATTTAGGGTTTGGGGTTGAGGATTTAGGGTTTATGGTTGAGGGTTTGGGGTTTGGGGTTGAGGGTTTGGGGTTTGGGGTTTAAGGTTTAGTGTTTATGGTTTGGGGTTTAGGTGTAAGGTTGGGGGTTCAGGGTTTAGGGGATAGAGTTTAGGGTTTATGGTTTAAGTTTTATGGTTTAGGGTTTGGTGTTTGGGATTTAGGGTTTAGTGTTTAGGGTTTAGGGTTTAGGGGTTAGGTTTTAGGTTTAGGATTTATGGTTTAGGGTTTAGGGTTTAGGTTTAGGGTTTAGGGTTTGGGTTTAGGGTTAGGGTTTGGGGTTTTAGGTTTAGGATTTTGGGTTTAGGGGTTGGGGTTTAGTGTTTAGGGTTTAGATGTTAGGGTTTGGGGCTTAGGGTTTGGGGTTTGGGGTTTAGGGTTTGGGGTTTAGGGTTTGGGGGTTAGAGATTGGTGTTTGAGGTTTAGGGATTAGGGTTTGTGGTTTAGGGTTTAGGGTTTAGGGTTTTAGGGTTTGGGGTTTGGGGTTTGGTTTAGGGTTTGGGGTTTGGGGTTTGGTTTTAAAGTTTAAGGTTTAGGGTTTATGGTTTAGTGTTTAGGGTTTAGGGATTAGGGAATAGGTTTTAGGGTTTTAGTGGTTAGGGGTTTAGCGTTAGGGGTTTAGGGTTTAGGGTTTAGAGTTTGGGGTTAAGTGTTTGGGGTTTGGGTTTGGGGTTTGGGTTTTGGGTTTTGGGTTTTAGGTTTGGGGTTTAGGTTTAGGGTTTGGGGTTCAGGGTTTAGGGTTTATGGTTTAGGGTTTATGGTTTAGGGTTTGGTGTTTGGGTTTTAGAGATTAAGGTTTAGGGTTTAAGGTTTGTGTTTTAGGGTTTAGGGTTTAGGGTTTGGGGTTTAGGTTTAGTGTTTTTGGTTTGGGGTTTAGGGTTTAGGGTTTTTGGTTTTAAGGGTTTAGGGTTTAGGGTTTAGGGTTTAGGGGTTAAAGTTTAGTGTTTAGGGTTTAGGGTTTAGGGTTTAGGGTTTTTCGTTTTGGGTTTAGGGTTCAGGGTTTAGGATTTTAGGGTTAATGTTTCGGTTTAGGGTTTAAGGTTTGGTGTTTAGGGTTTAGGGTTTGGGGTATAGGTTTAGGGTTTGGTGCTTAGGGTATAGGGGTTAGGGTTTATGGTTTAGGTTGTGGGGTTTAGGGTTTAGGGTTTAGGATTTAGGGTTTGGTGTTTGGGGTTTAGGGTTTAGGGTTTAGGGTTTAGGGTTAAAGGTTTGGGGATTGGGGTTTAGGGTTTATGGTTTAGTGTTTCTGGTGTAGGGTTTATGGTTTTGGGATTGTGGTTTGGGATTTAGGGTTTAGGGTTTAGGGTTTAGTGCTTAGGGTTTAGGGTTTAGGGTTTAGGGTTTATGGTTTAGTGTTTGGGGTTTAGGGTTTAGGGTTTGGGGTTTGGGGTTGAGGGTTTGGGGTTTGAGGTTTAGGGTGTTTTGCTTAGGGTATGGGGTTTAGGTTTAGGGTTTAGGGTTTAGCGGTTAGGGTTTAGGGTTTAGGGTTTAGGGTTTATGGTTTAAGGTTTGGTATTTAGGGTTTAGGGTTTAGGGTTTATGGTTTAAGGTTTGGCATTTAGGGTTTAGGGATTAGGGTTTAGGGGTTAAGGTTTGGGGTTTAGGTTTAGGGATTAGGATTTGGGGTTTAGGTTTTGGGTTTTGGGTTAAGGGTTAAGGGTTCAGGGTTTTGGGTTTAGGATTTTAGGGGTCTAGGGTTTTGGTTTTAGGGGTTAGGGGTTAAGGTTTAGTGTTAAGGTTTAGGGTTTGTCATTAGGGTTTAGGGTTTAGGGTTTAAGGGTTTAGGGTTTAGGGTTTGTCATTAGGGTTTAGGGTTTAGGGTTTAAGGTTTATGGTTTGGGGTTTCGGGTTTCGGGTTTAGGGTTTTGGGTTAAGGATTTGGGGTTTAAGGTTTAGGGTTTAGGGTTTAGGGTTTATGGTTTTAGGTTGAGGGTTTAGGGTTTAGGGTTTAGGGTTGAGGGTTTTGGGTTTAGTGTTTGGGGTTTGGGGTTTAGGGTTTATGGGTTAGGGTTTGTGGTTTAGGGTGTAGAGTTTGGGGTTTAGGGTTTGGTTATTAGGGTTTAGGGTTTGGGGTTTGGGGTTTAGGGTTAATGGTTTAGGGTTTAGGGTTTAGGGGTTAGGTTTTGCGTTTTGGGTTTATGGTTTAAGGTTTGGGGTTAAGGTTTAGGGTTTAGGGTTTGCGTTTAGGGTTAGGGTTTGTGGTTTTGGGTTTAGGGTTGAAGGTTTGGAGTTTGGGGTTTAGGGTTTGGGGTTTAGGGTTTAAGGGTTAGGGTTTATGGTTTAGGGTTTAGGAGTTAGGGTTTAGGGTTTGGGATTTAGGGGTTAGGATTTGGGTTTTTGGGTTTTGGGTTTAGGGTTTGAGGTTTAGAGATTGGTGTTTGAGGTTTAGGGATTAGGGTTTGTGGTTTAGGGTTTAGGGTTTGGGTTTTAGGGTTTTGGGGTTTGGGGCTTGGTTTAGGGTTTGGGGTTTGGGGTTTGGTTTTAAAGTTTAAGGTTTAGGGTTTATGGTTTAGTGTTTAGGGTTTAGGGTTTAGGGGTTAGGGGTTAGGGTTTTAGGGTTTTAGTAGTTAGGGGTTTAGCGTTAGGTGTTTAGGGTTTAGGGTTTAGAGTTTGGGGTTAAGTGCTTGGGGCTTATGATTTAGGGTTAAGGGTTTGGGGTTTAGGGTTTAGGGTTTAGGGTTTGGGTTTAGGGTTTAGGGTTTAGGGTTTAAAGTGAGGGGTTCAGGGGTTAGTGTTTGTTGTTTAGGGTTTAGGAGTTAGGATTTAGGGTTTGGGGTTTAGGGTTTAGGGTTTAGGGTTTTATTGTTTAGGGTTTAGGGTTTGTGGTTCAGGGTTTGGTGTTTGGGGTTTAGGTTTTAGGGTTTGGTGTTTGGGGTTTAGGGATTGGGGTTTATGGTTTAGGGTTTAGGGTTTGGGGTTTGGGGTTTAGGTTTGGGGTTTAGGGTTTAGGGTTTTAGGGGTTTAGTGTTTAGGGTTTAGTGTTTAGGGTTTAGGGTTTAGGGTTGTTGTTTAGGGTTTAGGCTTTGGTGTTTAGGGTTTAGGATTTTGGGGTTAGGGGCTAGGGGTTAGGGGTTGGGGTTAGGGTTTTGGGGTTAGGGTTTAGGGTTTTGGATTTAGGGTTTAGGGTTTAAGCTTTAAGGTTTAAGGTTTAAGGTTTAGGGTTTAAGGTTTAGGGTTTATGGTTTGGTGTTGAGGGTTTAGGATTTGGGGTTAAGGGTTTAGGGTTTAGGGTTTATGGTTATAAGGTTTAAGGTTTAGGGTTTAGGGTTTGGGGTGTGTGGTTTAGGGTTTGGGGTTTAGGGTTTGGGGTTTAGGGTTTAGGGTTTATGGTTTAGATTTTAGGGGTTACGGTTTTTGGGTTTTAGGGGTTAGGGTTTTAGTGGTTAGGGGTTTAGCGTTAGGGGTTTAGGGTTTAGGGTTTAGAGTTTGGGGTTAAGGATTTAAGGTTTACGGTTTAGGGTTTAAGGTTTTAAGACTTGGGGTTTAGGGTTTAAGGTTTAGGGTTTGTAGTTTAGGGTTTAATATTTAGGGTTAAGGTTTTGGATTTAGAGTTTAGGGCTTGGGGTTTAGGGTTTGGGGTTTGGTGTTTAGGGTTCAGGGTTTAGGGTTTAGGATTTAGTGGTTAAGGTTTGGTGTTTAGGGTTTAGGGTTTGGTGTTTAGGGTTTTGGGTTTCGGGTTCTCTGTTTTGGGGTTTAGGGTTAGGGTTAGGGTTTGGGGTTTGGGGTTTGGGGTTTAGGGTTTAGTGTTTGGGGTTTAAAGTGTAGGGGTTAGGGTTTGTGGTTTAGGCTTTGGTGTTTCAGGTTTAGGGATTAGGGTTTAGGGTTTAGGGTTTTTGGTTTACGGTTTAGGGTTTAGAGTTTGGGGTTTAGGTTTAGGGTTTGGGGTTTGGGGTTTAGGTTTTGGGTTTTATGGGTTTAGGGTTTAGGGTTTAGGGTTTGTCGTTTAGGGTTTAGGGTTTGGGTTTGGGGTTTAGGGTTTAGGTTTTAGGGTTTAGGTTTTAGGGTTTATGGTTTTGGGTTTAGGATTTAGGGTTTACGGTTTCGGGTTTTGGGTTTTGGGTTTTATTTATGGTTTAGGGTTTAGGGGTTAAGGTTTAATCTTTAGTGTTTAGGGTTTAGGGTTTGTCATTTAGGGATTAGGGTTTAGGGTTTGGCTTTTAGGGTTTAGAGTTTTGGGGTTAGGTGTTAGGGTTTACGGGTTAGGGGTTAGGGTGTGGGGTTTAGGATTTATGATTTAGGGTTTAAGGTTTGGGGTTTAAGGTTTAAGTTTTTAGGGTTTAGGGTTTAGGGTTTACGGTTGGGGGTTTAGGGTTTAGGGTTTAGGGTTTAAGGTTTAGGGTTTAGAGTTTAGGGTTATATAGTTTAGGGTTTAGGGTTTATGGTTTAGGGTTAGGGGTTAGGGTTTGGTTTTAAAGTTTAGGGTTTATGGTTTAGGGTCTAAGGTTTAGGGTTTAAGGTTTAGGGTTAGAGGTTAGGGTTTAGGGGTTAGGGTTTTAGTGGTTAGGGGTTTAGTGTTAGGGGTTTAGGGTTTATGGTTTAGAGTTTGGGGTTAAGGATTTAAGGTTTAGGGTTTAGGGTTTAGGGTTTTAAGACTTGGGGTTTTGGGTTTGTAGTTTAGGGTTTAATATTTAGGGTTAAGGTTTTGGATTTAGAGTTTAGGGATTGGGGTTTGGGGTTTGGGGTTTAGTGTTTAGGGTTTAGGGTTTAGTGTTTAGGGGTTAAGATTTAGTGTCTAGGGTTTAGGGTTTAGGGTCTGTCATTTAGGGCTTAGGGTTTAAGGTTTGGTGTCTAGGGTTTTGGGTTTTGGGTTGTGTGTTTTGGGGTTTGGGGTTAGGGTTAGGGTTTGGGGTTTAGGGTTTAGGGTTTAGGGTTTGGGGTTTAAAGTTAGGGGTTTGGGTTTGTAGTTTAGGGTTTGGTGTTTGGGGTTTAGGGATTAGGGTTTAGGGTTTAGGGTTTGTGGTTTAGGGTTTAGGGTTTAGAGCTTGGGGTTTAGGTTTAGGGTTTAGTGTTTGGGGTTTAGGTTTTGGGTTTTAGGGGTTTAAGGTTTAGGGTTTAGGGTTTGTTGTTTGGGGTTTAGGGTTAGGGTTTAGGGTTTAGGGTTTTGGGTTTTGGGTTTTGGGTTTTATTTATGGTTTAGGGTTTAGGGGTTAAGGTTTAATGTTTAATGTTTAGGGTTTAGGGTTTGTCGTTTAAGGTCTAGGGTTTAGGGTTTGGCTTTTAGGGTTTAGAGTTTTTGGGTTAGGGGTTAGGGTTTAGGGCTTAGGGGTTAGGGTATGGGGGTTAGGATTTATGAGTTAGGGTTTAAGGTTTGGGGTTTAAGGTTTAGGGTTTACGGTTTGGGGTTTACGATTTACGGTTTGGGGTTTAGGGTTTAGGGTTTAGGGTTTAGGGTTATATGGTTTAGGGTTTAGGGTTTAGGGTTTAGGGTTTGGGGTTTGGGGTTTGGGGTTAAAGTTTAGGGTTTAGGGTTTATGGTATAGGGTCTAGGGTTTAGGGTTTAAGGTTTAGGGGTTAGGGGTTAGGGTATAGGGGTTAGGGTTTTAGTGGTTAGGGTTTAGCGTTACGGGTGCAGGGTTTAGGGTTTAGAGTTTGGAGTTAAGGGTTTGTGGTTTAGGGTTTAGGGTTTTAAGATTTGAGGTTTAGGGTTTGTCATTTATGGTTTGTTATTTAGGTTTAGGGTTTAGGTTTAGGATTTAGGGTTTGTCATTTGTCGTTTATGGTTTGTCGTTTAGGGTTTTGGGTTTTGGGTTCAGGATTTAGGGTTTGAGGTTAGGGTTTAGTGTTTTGGGGTTAGGGGTTAGGGGTTAGGGTTTTAGGTTTAGGGTTTAGGGTTTGGGGTTTAAGGTTTAGTGTTTAGGGTTTAGGATTTGGGGTTTAGGGTTTGGGGTTTGGGGATTCGGGTTTAGGATTTAGTGTTTGGTGTTTGGGGTTTAGGTTTAGGGCTTGGGGTTTAAGGGTTATGGATTAGGGTTTAGGGTTTGGGGTTTATGGGTTAGGGTTTGGGGTTTAAGGTTTAGGGTTAAGGATTTAGGGTTTGGGGTTGAGGGTTTGGGGTTTGGGTTTTGGGGTTTAGTGTTTGGGGCTTCTGGTTTAGGTTTAGGGTTTGTGGTTCACAATTTAGGGGTTAGCGTTTAGGGTCTAGGGTTTATGGTTTATGGTTTGGGGTTTAGGGTTTAGGGTTTAGGGTTTAGGGTTTAGGGTTAAGGGTTTAGGGTTTGGGGTTTGGGGTTTGGGGTTTAGGGTTAATGGTTAGGGTTTAGGGTTTAGGGTTTATGGTTTAGGGTTTAGGGTTTAGGTTTTATGGTTTAAGGTTTAGGGTTTAGGGTTTGTAGTTAAGGTTTAGGGTTTAGGGTTTGGGGTTTGGGGTTTAGGGTTTTGGGGGTGGGGTTTAAGGGTTAGGGTTTAGGGTTTAGGGTTTAGGCCTTAGGTTTTTGTGTTTAGGGTTTAGGGTTTGTGGATTAGGGTTTGGCATTTAGGGTTTATGGTTTAGGGTTTAGGGTTTGGGGTTTGGTTTAGGGTTTATGGTTTAGATTTTGGGGTTTGGGGTTTGGTTTTAAAGTTTAAGGTTTAGGGTTTATGTTTTAGTATTTAGGGTTAGGGTTTAGCTTTTAGGAATTAGGGTTTAGGGTTTAGGGTTTAGGGTTTAGGGTTTAATGTTTGGGGTTTGGGGGTTAGGTTTAGGGTTTGGGGTTTAGGGTTTAGGGTTTCTGGTTTAAGGTTTGGTGTTTGGGGTTTAGGGTTTAAGGTTGAGGGTTTAGGGTTTTGGGTTGAGGGTTTAGGTTTATGATTTAGGGTTTAGGGTTTAAGGTTTTGGGTTTTAGGGGTTTAGGGTTTAGGGTTTTGGGTTTTGGGGTTATGGTTTAGGGTTTAGGGTTTAGGGTTTAGGGTTTGGGGTTTAAGGTTTAAGGTTTAAGGTTTAAGGTTTAAGGTTTATGGTTGAGGGTTTATGGTTTGGGGTATAGGTTTAGGGTTTAGTGTTTAGTGTTTAGGGGTTATGGTTTAGTGGTTAGGGTGTAGGGGTTAGGGTTTATGGTTTAGGGTTTAGGGTTTACGATTTAGGATTTAGGGTTTGGGTTTAGGGTTTAGTGGTTTTGGGTTTAAGGTTTAGGGTTTGGGGTTTGGAGTTTAGGGTTTGGGGTTTAAAGTTTGGTGTTTAGGGGTTAGGGTTTGTGATTTAGGGTTTAGGAGTTAGGGTTTAGGGTTTGAGGTTTAGGGTTTGGGTTTTAGGGTTTAGGGTTTATGGTTTGTGGTTTAGGGTTTGGCCTTTGGGGTTTAGGGATTAGGGTTTGTGGTTTAGGGTTTAGGGTTTGGTGTTTAGGGTTTGGGTTTGGGGTTTAGGTATGGGGTTTAGGGTTAGCAGTTTAGGGGTTTAGGGGTTAGGGTTTAGGAGATAAGGTTTAGTGTTTAAGGATTAAGTTTTAGGGTTTTTCATTTAGGGTTTTGGGTTTTGGGTTTCGGGGTTAGGGGTTAGGGTTTAGGGGTTAGGGTTTAGGGTTTCAAATTTAGGGTTATGGGTTTAAGGTTTAGGGTTTAGGGTTTAGTGTTTGGTGTTTAGGGTTTAGGGTTTGGGCTTAAGGGTTTGGGGTTTAGGGTTTAGGGCTATAGGGTTATAGGGTTTAAGGTTTAGGGTTTAGTATTTGTGGTTGATGGTACAGGGCTTGGGGTTTGGGGTTTTGTTTTAAAGTTTAGGGTTTAGGGTTTAGGGTTTAAGGTTTAGGGTTTAGGGTTTAACGTTTTAGGGTTTTAGGGGTTAGGGTTTTAGGGGTTAGGGTTTAGCATTAAGGGTTTAGGGTTTAGGGTTTGGGGTTGGGAGTTTAGGGTTTATGTTTTAGGGTTTAGGGTTTTAAGATTTTGGGTTTAGGGTTTAGGGTTTATGGTTTAGGGTTTAGGGTTTAATGTTTAGAGTTTGGGGTTTGGGGTTTAGGGTTTGGGGTTTGGAGTTTGGGGTTTATGTTTGAGGGTTTAGGGTTTTAAGATTTTGGGTTTTGGGTTTATGGTTTATGGTTTAGGGTTTAGGGTTTAATGTTTAGAGTTCGGGTTTGGGGTTTATGGTTTGGGGTTTAAAGATTGGGGTTTAGGGGCTGAGGTTTAAAGTTTAGGGTTTGTGGTTTAAGGTTTAGGGTTTAGGGTTTGTGGTTTGGGTGTAGGCTTTAGGGTTTAGGATTTGGGGATTATGGGTTAGGGTTTGTTGTTTAGGGTTTAGGAGTTAGGGTTTAGGGCTTGGGGTTTATGGTTTACGGTTTCGGTTTTAGGGTTTAGGGTTTGTGGTTTAGGGTTTGGTGTTTGGGGTTAGGGATTAGGGTTTTGTTTAGGGTTTAGGGTTTAGGGTTTATGGTTTGGGGTTTGGGGTTTTGTTTAGGGTTTAGGGTTTAAGGTTTAGGGTTTATGGTTTAGTGTTTAAGGTTTAAGGTGTATGGTTTAGGGTTACGGGTTAGGGTTTTAGGGTTTAGGGTTTGGGGGTTGTGGTTTAGGATTTAGGGTTTAAGGTTTAGGGTTTAGGGTTTAGTGTTTAGGGTTTAAGGTGTATGGTTTAGGGTTAATGGTTAGGGTTTTAGGGTTTAGGGTTTGGGGTTTGGGGTTTGGGGTTTGGGGTCAGGGTTTGTGGTTTATGGTTTAGGAGTTAGGGTTTAGGGTTTGGGTTTTAGGGTTTACAATTTAGGGTTTGTGGTTCAGGGTTTGTCATTTGGGGTTTAGGGATTAGGGTTTGTGTTTTAGGGATTAGGGTTTGTGTTTTAGGGTTTAGGGTTTGGGGTTCAGGATTTAGGGTGTTGGGTTTTAAGGGTTTAAGGTTTAGGGTTTAGGATTTAATTTTTAGTGTTTAGGGTTTAGAGTTTGTTATTTAGGGTTTAGGGTTTTGGGGTTAGGGGTTAGGGTTTTAGGGGTTAGGGTTTAGTTGTTAGGGTTTGGGGTTTAGGGTTCAGGGTTTGGGGTTAAGGGTTTAGGGTTTGGTTTTTGGGGTTTAGGGTTTAGGGTTTGGGTTTAGGGTTTAGGGTTAAGGGTTAAGGGTTAAGGCTTTGTTGTTTAGGGTCTATGGTGTGGGGTTTGGCGGTTGGGATTTAGGGTCTAATGTTTAGTGTTTAGGGTTTAGGGTTTAGTGATTAGGGTTTAGGGGTTAGGGTTTGTGGTTTAAGGTTTAAGGTTTAGGGTTTAGGGTTTGGGGTTTGGGTTTAGGGTTTAGTATTTGAGGTTTGGGGTTTAGGGTTTGGGGTTTAAGTTTTGGTGTTTAGGGGTTAGTGTTTGTGGTTTAGGGTTTAGGAGTGAGGGTTTAGGGTTTGGGGTTTAGGGTTTGGGGTTTGGGGTTTGGGGTTTGGGTTTTAGGGTTTGTGGTTTAGGTTTTGGCGTTTGGGGTTAGGGATTAGGGTTTGTGGTTGTGAACACCTATTTCAGTCCGATTGATATCCACAAGTGAAAAGAATCCAAATAGTAAAAAAAAAGGGTAAAAAAAATAATTAAAAAAATAATAAAAAAAAATTTAAAAAATAAAATAAAATGTTTATCGTTGTTTATGTTTGTATGTTTTGTCATCTCGTATACTTTCTTTTCATGAAGAAGTTAAAATAATTATTGGGTGAATTATAATGCGCGCTATCATATTGAGGTAACCGTTTTTATAACGGATAGTTGTGAGGTGATAATACCTTCCTCACCTGTAATTAGACTCCCGAACATGGAATTTCATTTTTATAACCAGTGCTTTAACGAAAGGTTTTCCCGATATTTTATCCTAAAAATATTGGTGGCGACTTCCTATTTTTCTTTTCGAACCAAACTAAAAGATCGTTTTGAGGGTTGGCTGTGCCGCCGCGATCTCGGTCACGACAGATGGCGACTCCACTGAGGACTTAGAGAGTCAAGCCAGTCAATTTGATAGCGCATGTTTTAATTAGCATATTAATTATTTAACTTCTTCCTTTATTTTATTTTCTGTCAATGTTTGTATATGGTTTCTGTTTTGTCTGTGTTTTATCATTTATATGTTTGTGTGATTATTGAACCCTAGGTTAGACGACTTTGTATATTTGTTCTGTGTTTGTTCTTTGTGCAGAATGGGGTAAGGTAAAAGGTATTGAATGCCCTTCCACACACTACACTCACAATTACTTGCACACACCTATGAGTGGCGCCCTATACCCGGGCCCCAAATGAAGCTTAAGTTAGGAGGGGTTGGTAACGGAATCGTATGGGATGTACTTCCTATCCGGTGTTCGTGAGAACCTCAACCAGGGTTTGACCTCTCATGATATACGCACTTAGTGGATTCCCCACTGTTTGTGTCCCTGTCATGGGTAGGATCTTGGCTCTGGTGACCTTCTAGATGTCCAGTGGAAGCCACCCGGTGTGGAGAGTCACTTTTAGACAAGCCATAGGGCCTAGAAAAAAAAAACTTTCAACAAAACCCAACCTAGGCCACAAAAGGGCAGACTTTACTTTACCTTATGTCATTTTCACTCTCCCTTTTAAATCCAAATGAATGAATTATCTATCCATTGAGGGTACTCTATTTCAAAAACAATGATTCATTTCCAAAACACCCAGTATACTTCGAATGGATGGATAATTCTCTTTTGATCATGTACCTCCAAGTCCTGAGTTGTAGATTTTCCTGGTCGTCAAAACAAGAAAATCAAAAGAAACAATTTTGGGTCCCTTTAACTGGGGCATCAATGACGATTAAGAAAATCTATGGCTTCTGCAACTTAGACTCGCATGAGTTTTAGAAATCAATGTTTCCCAAAAAAAAACAATTTTTTTTTACATCACATCTTTGGGGAAAACATGAATTTCAAAACATAACAATAACTGATTCCTTTTCTTTGTTTCGATATTCGCAGGAAGCAATTCAGAAATTGGCAGTATCTCTGAGCAAGTATGGAAATTAACATGAAACATGACAATTATGGTACAGATGTGACAGAGTTGAAGAAAATATTACATCTCAAAGCTAAGAAAGTTGATACAGTTAGTCTGCAAGCACTGGGAAAAAGATTAAGTATGACTCAGAAGATGGCCCTTACCAGGAGATATGGGAAGATCTTAAGACTATTGGAGGTGGAAGTCCAAACCGAAGCAATTACAGCCTTGGCACAATTTTATGACCCACCCCTCCGCTGTTTCACATTTAGAGATTTTTAATTGGCTCCGTCAATAGAAGAATTTGAACAGATATTGGGGATACAAGTGGAAGGGCAAATTCCCTATCGCCATCTTGACCATCATGTGACAACCGCTTCAATTGCCCGTGTTTTAAGAATCTCTCCTGAGGCATTGAGGAATGTGCAAATGAACAGAAATCAAGTTCCCGGGTTCACCCGAGAATTTCTTGAAAAGCACATGCAGATCCTGGCTGATAAAGAGGAATGGGAGGCTTTCATGGATACTTTAGCCCTCACTATTTACGGGGTTGTCTTGTTCCCTAATTTAGACAACTATGTGGATTATGACGCTGTTGCTGTTTTCCTGGCTCGTAAGCACCGGCTCGAGAATCCAGTCATAGCCATTTTGGCTAATGTGTATTACACCATGGATTTCTACCACACACAAGGGGGAAAGAGGATCATTTAGTGTTTACCCGTTTTATACGTATGGCTCACATCTCATGTCTTCCATCAAATATGTAAAGCTGAGTATCCAGTTTCTGATTTGAAATTGTGTCAATTTGCCATGAAGAGTGGGCGTGAATGGGCTAATCACCTTGTAAGCCTTACAGCTGAAAAAGTCAGGTGGTATCCTCAATGGCTAATGGTTGAGTCAATCATCTATAATTGTGGAGGTTATCCGAATGTTCCTCTCATGGGCACGCAGGGATGCATCAATTACAACCCTGTTATTGCAAAGCGTCAGTTGGCTTATCCTCTACTCGGGCCACCGAATGAAAAACTGCTCACTCCTTTCATTTTGTACTATGCAAAAGGGAATTACACATCCGCTGTTTGGGATATAGCCAATACGTGGAAGACGATCCATAGAATGGGAAAAGAATTAGGGGCACAAAGCCATGCTGTAGGGGCCGAATACTTTGAATGGGTCCTAAACAGGGCCTCCATTGTGAAACTGCCCTTCAAAAGCCCTTCATACCAATCCGTGAATAATTTCCCTTCGCTAGTCATCATGGAAGACAAGGTCACCATGGCTCTGAAGGCATAAATAGAAGAGTTGACAGCAAAGAATCAAAAGCTAGAAGAAGATCTTTTGAAATGTCAACGAGAGTGCTCCCTTCAGAGGAAGGAGAATTCCGAAGGGAAACATGCTATGGATGAAATGCGAAAGAAGAGGAAGACTGACGAAGACTACAGGGTGAAACAGGACCATTGCCTTCGTGCGGCTAATTCCCAGCTTAAAACAAAAGGCCAACAGAGTGACGCCATATTGGCCAAAAACAAGTCCTGAAAAACATGCTGACACTATCCAAAGAAAAAGAAAAAGACACCTCGGTGCAAAAGGAAATGCTACAAACCCAGGTCCACAAATTGGAGCAACAACTTGACGAAACGATAAGGGCTTATGAGTAAGAAATACATGATGAACAGAAAAAAGCCTATGATGCTGAGCAACGCTGCCAAAAGGCCACACGAGCTTTGGGGACTGAGTTAGCTCAATAGGACGAGGTCGTTCATTTATGGATGGACCGTTTCGCCAAGTTGGCATACATAGCTAATGGAATCTTGGAGGATTTTCCCTCAATGTTGAAGCAGGCCGAAGGCATGGTCAATCCTTTATCCACCCCAAAAGAGATATCATCATTTCTGAATTATTGCCAAGAAAGACTTTGTAAAATGAGGGACATGATTGCTCAGGCCAGGGATGGTTAAAATGTTGTAATCAAATCTTTCAAGTAATATTGTACCTCTACAGAAGAATGGAATGATGAATAAATCTACTTTCACAATTGTTTCATGTTAATTTCCACTTTACTGCTTTACCTAGTACTTTTGTACGGGACGTTCTGAGGAACGGTCGGAGAATACACGCTAAATTCAGAATCGCATCCTGCGTAACATCATTTGTTTTTCTTTTCCTTTTTTCTTTATCTGTTTACTTTTATTTTCCTAACAAAATGTTGTGGTTTCCAGACATAACGGGTAGACATCCTTATATGACTAGGCTCAATACAAAACTCATGGCTGAAATGGAACAAGAAAATGAGAACTTGAGAGCTGAAGTCAATCAGCTGAAAGAGCAGATGGCTGAAATGGCCAAGCTTCTTGAAAGGAGGGTCACAGAAGGGGATTCTTCAGCAGGCATTGAAGAAGCTAGATAACGACCATCCACTCAGGGTCCTGCTAGAGGACCAAGCTCAAATCCTGTTGCGCCTCCCCTAACCATTCACATTAGGAAATCAAACCCTGTTGACACCCAACAACCTATCTACATAGATGAAGAAGGTAATGCCATACCCTTTCCCCCATATGGATTGTCACCTGGCTATTTCCCACCACTTCAAGAAGAGCTTGATTATCAGGAAATAATCCTTCATGCGGCTCAACCAAACGTCCCACCCGTCCGGGATCCTCAAACGATTCCAATTTATACACAAGCCACGCAACCACAAGCTGCTCAAGCAACAACCAGAACCCACATCTTAATGCCTAATGCAAACCCGGCACATGTTGACCAACCAGTTAGGAGTACTAGTCATCATGTCGCTGCAGGTCCAAGTGCTGCTGCTGCCACCCAGGAAGGAAGGTTAGAGTTCCTGTAAAGGCGTTTAAGAGAAATGGAAAAGATGAATCAATTTGGAATGGGTAGTGCCGCACAACTCTGTCTGATTCCTGATGTTATCATTCCCCCTAAATTCAAAATGCCAGAATTTGACAAATATCGGGGGCTAACCTGTCCGAAGAACCATCTTACCATGTACTGCCGGAAGATGGCTTCTCATGCTTCCAATGACCCTCTGCTCATTCATTGTTTCCAGGATAGTTTGGTTGGAGCACCTCTGACCTGGTACAATCATCTTGAACGATCTCGTATACGCTGTTGGGAAGATCTGGAAGATGCTTTCATGCAACAGTACAAGTATAATCTGGATATGGTGCCAGATAGAGTACAGTTGCAAAACATGACCAAGAAAGATAACGAGACGTTTAAAGAATATGCCCAACGGTGGCGAGAAGTAGCAGTGCAGGTTAACCCACCTCTATCAGAGAAGGAGGTAATTTCTACGTTTATTGATACACTCCAGTCACCCTTCTACGATAAGATGATTGGAAGCATTTCCTCCCATTTCTCCAACATCGTCACTATCGGAGAAAGAATAGAGAATGGCCTGAGGACTGGGAAGATTACTCGTGGCCCACCTGGGGTTGGAGCTGCAAGAAAACCTTCATTTGGAGAAGGTAAGAAAAGAGAGGGAGAGACTAACCTAGTCTCTCACAACCAAAGAAGGAACCAGCTCAGACCACCTACTCCCATTACCTTTCCGTCAACTTACCATAACGCGCCACCCCTATATGTGGCTGCAATTCCAAATTCAAACCCACCATATTTCCGACCACCAGTTATGCGACCACCTGTACCACCATAAGCACCATACCAACCACCGCAAATGAAACTACCAAATCCAAACCTGAGGAGATAGAATAATGACCGCATTCAAGTGCAATTTGATCCAATTCCCATGACCTACACTGAGCTTCTCCCCTATCTTATTGAAAACACACTGGTGGCACCTTGCCCTCTAAAACCGCTTTAACCACCTTATCCCAGAGGGTATGACCCAAATGCGCAGTGTGTTACTAAGCCGGTGCACCAGGACATTCCACTGAAAACTGCCTGGCTCTAAAATTTAAGGTAAAGGATTTAATCAGAGCTGATTGGATAAGCTTCAAAGAGGGAATCCCGAATATGACCACTAATCCTCTGCCTAACCATGGGAGGCCAGGTGTTAACGCTGTGGAAAGAGATGAGGAGTGTATTTCCAAGGTTGAGGACATCCAAATGCCATTGGAAACGATTCACTCCTATATGCTTAAGATGGGATTGATAGAAGGATCATGGGATGAAGAGTGCAATGACCTCCAGTCTATAAAGCGAAGGGACTTCCAAAAAACCCTTCAGGGACTTATGGACAGTCATGTCATAGAAGTTTGCCGGCATCGTGAATGCAGAATAAATATGATACAAGAGCAAAGTCGAGTTTAAGCCCCAAAGCCTCTAGTCATATTTTACAACAAAAACGCACCTGTAGCTTCGACTCCTGCTAAAACTGTCATCACGGTGAACGCACCAACCCCGTTCCCTTACAAGGATTCACGAGCTGTACCGTGGAAGTATGGCACTGATGTGGTTGTTACTAGTTCTGAGGTAGTTGAGCCTACGCCATCATCCCCTATCACGAATATTGCTGGAATTGGGGGCGACACCCGGAGTGGAAAAGTATATGCTCCCCCAGAACCAAAACTTGACAAAGCTATAGGGGATGTTAGACCTGGGAAGGGAGAATCCTCTGGTGAGGCAAAAAAGGCCGTAACTGAAGAGGAAGCCCAAGAGTTTCTAAGATTCATTCGTTATAGTGACTACCAGGTGTTGGACCAACTGAACCACACCCCGGCAAAGATTTCTCTGTTGTCCTTGCTAATGAGTTCCGAACCATACCGGAACACACTGATGAAGGTTTTGAATGAGGCACATGTGAAACATGATTTGCCGGTAGATAAGTTCGAAGGCATAGTAGGACACATTGTGGCCAACAACTATCTAACTTTTACAGATGATGAGACACCGGTAGAAGGAAGAGGGCATAATAAAGCCCTTCATATCTCCGTAAAATGCCAAGATCATATCATGGCGAAGGTGCTTGTTGACAATGGGTCGTCCTTGAATGTAATGCCAAAATCTACGTTGGCAAAGTTGCCTTTTGATGGGACCCATATGAGACCCAGTTCCATGGTAGTCCGCGTTTTGATGGAACTCGTCGAGAAGTTATGGGAGAAATTGAACTGCCTATACAATTTGGGCCATGCACCTTTCAAATCCTTTTTCAAGTCATGGATACTATGCCCACTTACAGTTGTTTGCTGGGACGACCGTGGATCCATTCGGCTGGGGTAGTCCCTTCCACCCTGCATCAAAAGTTGAAATTCATCATCGACAACAAGTTGGTGATTGTCTCTGGAGAAGAGGACTTGTTGGTCAGCAAACCTGCCAACACCCCATACATTGAAGCGACCGAGGAAGCCCTCGAAACCTCATTTCAGGCTTTAGAGGTGGCCAATACAACAAGCATTACAAAGACATCCTTCCCAAACGTGTCTCTGATGGTTGCAAAGACAATGTTGAAAGAAGGATACAAGTTGGGAAAACGGTTAGGACGAGAATTGGAAGGAAGAAACCACCCTGTATGCCTCCCAGAGAACAAGGATAGATATGGTCTGGGATACAAGCCTACAGCAGCTGATAAAAAAAGGGTAGGAGAAGAAAGAAGGGAGAGAAGGATTGCTCGTCTTACCGGTCAAGAGTTCGACACTGCTAGAATCCCTATCTGTGACCTCTATCAAAGCTTCAGGAGTGCCGGGATTATATATCCAGGTCAGGTGGCCATGATTGGAGACGGGCCCAGCTGTGATGTGGAATTGGTGCATGCTTGCTCACCTGGTCAAGAACTGGACAACTGGGAAGTCATGGAGTTCCCCATAACTATCAATCCTCAGTCAAAGTAATTGTTATTTTCAAAACTTGTCGATCCTTTCGCTATGCCTAAGGCTTTGGGATCTATTTTGTAATAAAGGCAAAAACTTGCTTGTTTATTAAATTAAATGAATGCAGTCCAATTTCATACCTTATCTTTGTTCAATCTCTTTCTTTTAAACCTTCCATTTGCTTGCCTTTCTTTGTTTTCATTCATTATAATATAACACCAAATGCAGATTTGAAAGCAATTCTTCTGAGAGTAATGAGAACTCGGTTCTATTTCATGACTCTGATAATCTGAATGATTACGCCTATGAGGAGAATGAGGAAGACTTTGAACCTTTACCCGAATTGACAAGATTAATAGGACAGGAAGATAAGGAAATTCAACCTCATCAAGAAAAGATTGAGACCATTAACCTGGGAGATAAGGGGAAAATAAAGAAGTCAAGATAGGCACCCTCTTGAGCGAACAACGGCAGAGTGAATTAATTAAATTGCTCCAGGAATTTCGAGACATTTTTGCATGGTCATATCAAGATATGCTGGGTCTGGATAATAACATTGTGGAACACAAATTGCCTTTAAAGCCGGAATATCCGCCGATCAAGCAAAAGTTGCGACGAATGAAACCAAAAATGCTTCTTAAGATTAAAAGAAGAAGTCAAAAAACAATTCGATGCTGGTTTCTTAGCCGTAGCTAAGTATCCGCAATGGGTAGCCAACATAGTTCCCGTTCCAAAGAAAGATAGGAAAGTAAGAATGTGTGTGGACTACCGAGACTTGAATCGGGCGAGTCCTAAGGTTTAGGCTTTGTTGTTTATGGTTTAGGGTTTGAGGTTTGGGGTTTGGTTTTAATGTTTAGGGTTTAGGGTTTAGGGTTTAGGGCTTAACGTTTTAGGGTTTTAGGGGTTAGGGGTTTAGTGGTTAGGGGTTTAGTATTAAGTGTTTAGGGTTTAGGGTTTAGAGTTTGGGGTTATGGGTTTGGGGTTTAGGGTTTAGGGTTTAGGTTTAAGGTTTGGGGTTTGGGGTTTAAAGATTGGGGTTTATGGGTTGAGGTTAAAGGTTTAGGGTTTGTGGTTTAAGGTTTAGGGTGTAGGGTTTATGGTTTGGGTTTAGGGTTTAAGGTTTAGGGTGTGAACACCTCTTTTGGTCCGGTCCAAGTGGAACGAATCTTCTTTTATACTGAATTCTGAATCAGAATGGTAAAAATCTGAGTGGAATGACTCAAAAATGATCAAGTCCGAGCAGGATGACTCTGATTGAAGCATTTCTGAGTGAAATATAGCCCTGTTGGACAAAAATCCAAGTAGAATGACTTAAAATTGATCAAATCCGAGTAGAATGACTCGAAGTGAAGCATTGCCGAGTGGAATATTACCCTGTCGAAGGTAAATCCGAGTGGAATGACTCTGAATTGATCAAATCCAAGTAGAATGACTCGAAGTGAAGCATTGCCGAGTGGAATATTGCCTTGAGGTAAATCCGAGTACAAATTCCTGATCAAAACCAACTCCGAGTGAATATATCCGAGTGGTCATATTCTCAAGTGCCAAATTCTGAGAGAAAAGGTGGCAAGTTCTGATAGAAAAGAGAGCACCTCTGAGTGAATATATCCAAGTTCCGATACGCAAATGAACTACTCCTGAGCCCTGAATCCGACCAAGACTTGTCCAAGTGAAGGATTCCAAGGGATTGATTGACCATCCGAGTCAAAGGGACCGATTGTGAACAAATACCGTGTGAAGGATTACCAATTGGAGCAGCAAGTCTGATTTGGGGACAGGTGTCTTTTCCTGGGCACAGAAATTCTGAGTCAATGCTTCAAGAAGTGACAAGATCCGAGCAGAGCACCTCCGATTAAGGTCAGTTCCGAGGCAATACTGAAGCAGTAACAAGATCTGAGTGAGTATCACTCAGTTGGAGAGAAATCTGAGTTGTCAAATTGTCAAATTCCAATTTCTGAGTGAGAAGAAGGTCGTTTCCAAGTGGAAATATCCAAGTTTCCAATTTTTGAGTGAGAAGAAGGCCGTTTCCGAGTGAAAAAGTCCAAGTTCCATTCTGATTGGAAGATTAGACCGACTCCCAAGGTCAGTTCCAAGTCAATACTGAAGCAGTAACAAGATCTGAATGAATATCACTCAGTTGGAGAGAAATCTGAGTTGTCAAATTCCAATTTCTGAGTGAAAAGAAGTTCGTTTTCGAGTGAAAATATCCCAGTTCTAAGTTCTGATTGAAAACAAAGCCAACTCCGAGTGAATGCACCGAGTGGTCATATTTTTAAAACAAAGCCAACCAGAGATAAGATCCGAGCAAGACACCTCCGACTGAAGCAAATTCCGAGTGAATGCTTCTTGCATAGACAAAATCCGATCAAAACACTTCTCATACCGAGTGAGTCCTTTCTCAATCCACACCGAGTGAGTCGCTCTTAGTCAGCACCGAGTGAATCCTTTCACTCAATTTCCGAGCCATTTTTACCCATTTTCGAGTCACTTTCCACCATTTTCGAGCCATTTTTTTACACAATTCCGAGTCACCCTTCTCAGTCAATTCCGAGCCATTTTTACCAATTATCGAGTCACTTTCCACCCATTTTTGAGCCATTTTCACCCAATTTCGAGTCAGCCTTTTCACCCAATTCCGAGTCAGCCTTCACCCAATTCTGAGTCACCTTTCACCCAATTCCGAGTCAGTATTTTGCCCATTTCTGAGTCACATTTCACCCATTTCCGAGTTATCCTCTAACCATTTCTGAGTCAGTTCCAAGTCATTCTTCACTCGGTTCTGGTTGAATGTGTCAACCTGAGTTGTTTTGCTCATCCCAGCTCCTCACAGCAACCTCACACCGACCAACAAGCAAAACCAAGCAAAGCTTTCACTCGGTTTTTTGCATATTTTCCACTCGGTCTTGTGCTTAAAAGGCACCTTTTCCACTCGGATTGTTTCCCACTATGGGTGTATACCGACTGAGGCACTAAATCCAAGTCAGAAGCAGAAAACCGACCCCTACTCCCCCTATTCGCCCGTGCTGACTTGGATTCCACCACCCAAGTGGATCCAGGAATCCTGGGGGTGGCAGACAGGGGGCGGAAGTGGAGAAATTAAAAATCTCCACCAGCCGCTGTCCCCCACTACCAGGCTGCCTCCACTCAGAGTGGAAGCCTGAGCTGGCCTAACACTCAGAAACCCCTATAAATGCACAAGGGTTGGGAATTTTGAGGGGTCCGGGAGCATTCATTGGGAGAAGAAACTCTGTCCCTCTCTTCACTCACCAACACCCTTCCCTCTCCTCACCAACACCGTCCCTCTCTTCACTCAGCAGCACTCTTCCCTCTCCTCACCAGCACCCTTCCCTCTCCTCACCAACACCGTCCCTCTCTTCACTCGGTACAGCCCCTCCCCATACTGTCCAACACCCTTCTCTCTCCCTCCAACACTGCCCAAGTTCCTCATAAATCCTTCACACCGTCCAGCACATTATCCCTTCACACCTCACTGTTCAGCATCCTGTTCTCTCGTTACACCGGAGTCCAGCTCTCCTGCTCCATCACTCGGTCTCCCAACTTTCACTCGGTATTTTTATTTTTCACTCGGTATTTTCATCTTTTACTCGGTATTTTCATTTTTCACTCGGTTTTCTATTTTTTACTCGGTTTTTTTCCATTTTTACTCGATTTTTCTATTTTTCCACTTAAATAAATTTCTGTTCTTTTCTTTTCTTTTCTTTTTTACCCCTTCCTAGGTTCGTAATAGATAAATAACAAAAAACAAGTGTTTCACGTTCAGACTAGCCAAAAAAAGAAATCATCCACCATTAATCTTTTAGCCTCCTCCTAAAAAAAATCACCAAAGAACTACGTAACCCTGATTTCTTGGTAACTCAAGAATACATAGGAGCAGGACTTTAAATCCTGTCGGGCCCAATCTTTTTTTATCCCCACATTTCCCATTTCGTTCCTATTTTATTTTCTTTACGTTTCCTTTGTAACCGCCCTTTATCAATCCCATAAAAATCAATTTAGACGTGACGTCTTGTTGATTTTCCCATAAGGAACGGGATACTTAGGACGAGACGTCCCGCTTATCCCCTTCCTATCTTTGACCCCGTATCTTGATCAAATCCCTATGAAAATCAATTTAAACGTGACGTCTTGTTGATTTTCCCATAAGGAACGGGATACTTGGGACGAGACGTCCCGCTTATCCCCTTCCCATCTTTGACCCCGTATCTTGATCAAATCCCCATGAAAATCAATTTAGACGTGACGTCTTGTTGATTTTCCCATAAGGAACGAGATACTTGGGACGAGACGTCCCGTTTATCCCTTTCCCGTTTCTAACCCCGTATGTGATTGAAGGATGACTAATTTAGACGCGACGTCTTGTTAGCATCCCTCCCTTTCTCTGTTTTTTTATATCAAAGCCGAGGTTAATTTGGATGCGACGTCCTGTTGACCTACACTCTATGTTTATCCAGTTTGTTCCTTCCATTTCTTTCTGTTTTTACACAAAGTACAACAATAAAAGGGAAGAAATAAAACATCTTTTGTCAGGCTATTTATGTTGCGCATTTTCAATCTTGGTACTGTTTTTGACAGGCGATGTAGGGTGCTAATACCTTCCCTACTCGTAACCGACTCCCGAACTTGAATCTCATTTTTAAACCAGTGCTTTCACTAAACTTAGTTTTTTTTCCAATGTTTTTCCTATAGATAAAAACGTTGGTGGCGACTCCCTGTTTCAAACTAGTTTTTCTTTCTCGCCGTGCCGTCACGATCCAGGTTGCGACATAGGGTTTGGGGTTTAGGGTTTAGGGGTTAGGTTTTGTGGTTTAGGGTTTAGGAGTTAGAGTTTAGGGTTTGGGAGTTAGAGTTTAGGGTTTGGGTTTTAGGGTTTACGATTCAGGGTTTATGGTTTGGGGTTCAGGATTTAAGGTTTTGGGTTTTAGGGGTTTAAGGCTTAGGGTTTAGGGTTTAGGGGTTAATTTTTAGTGTTTAGGGTTTAGGGTTTGTTATTTAGGGTTTATGGTTTAGGGTTTTGGGGTTAGGGTTTAGGGGTTAGGGGTTAGGGTTTAGTTTTTAGGGTTTGGGGTTTTGGGGTTTAGGGTTTAGTGTTTAGGATTAAGGGTTAAGGGTTTAGGCTTTGTTGTTTAGGGTTAATGGTCTGGGGTTTGGCGGTTGGGAGGGTTTAATGTTTAGGGTTTAGGGTTTAGGGTTTAGTGATTATAGTTTAGGGGTTAGGGTTTGTGGTTTAAGGTTTAAGGTTTATAGTTTAGGGTTTGGGTTTTTGGGTTTAGGGTTTAGTGTTTGGGGTTTGTGGTTTAGGGTTTGGGGTTTAAAGTTTAGTGTTTAGGGGTTAGGGTTTGTGGTTTAGGGTTTAGGAGTTAGGGTTTTAGGTTTGGGGTTTAGGGTTTGGGGCTTGGGGTTTAGGGTTTGGTGTTTGGGGTTAGGGATTAGGGTTTGTGGTGTAGGGTTTAGGGTTTGGGGGTTTAGGGGTTAGGGTTTAGGAGATAAGGTTTAGTGTTAAGGGATTACGGTTTAGGGTTTTTCATTTAGGGTTTTGGGTTTTGGGTTTTAGGTTTTGGGGTTAGGGGTTAGGGTTTAGGGTTTTGGATTTAGGGTTATGGGTTTTAGGGTTAGGGGTTAGGGTTTAGGGGTTAGGGTTTAGTTTTTAGGGTTAGGGGTTTAGGGTTTTAGGTTTTAGGGGTTTAGGGGTTAGGGTTTAGGAGATAAGGTTTAGTGTTAAGGGATTACGTTTTAGGGTTTTTTGTTTAGGGTTTTAGGTTTTGGGTTTTAGGTTTTGGGGTTAGGGGTTAGGGTTTAGGGTTTTGGATTTAGGGTTATGGGTTTTGGGGTTAGGGGTTAGGGGTTAGGGGTTAGGGTTTAGTTTTTAGGGTTCAAGGTTTAGGGTTTAGGGTTTGGTGTTTGGGGTTTAGGGTTAAGGGTTTAGGCTTTGTTGTTTATAGTTTAGGGTTTGGGGTTTGGGGTTTGGTTTTAAAGTTTAGGGTTTAAGGTTTAGGGTTTAGGGTTTAGGGCTTAGCGTTTTAGGGTTTTAGGGGTTAGGGGTTTAGTGGTTAGGGGTTTAGGGTTTAGGGTTTAGAGTTTAGGGTTATGGGTTTGGGGTTTAGGTTTAGGGTTTTAAGATTGGGAGTTTAGGGTTTAGGGTTTAATGTTTAGAGTTTGGGTTTTGGATTTAAAGTTTAGGGTTTAGTGTTTAGGGTTGAGGGTTTAGGGTTTAGTATTTAGGGTTTAGGGTTTAGGGTCTAGGGTTAAGGTTTAGGGTTCAGGGTTTGGGGTTTGGGGTTTAAAGATTAGGGTTTAGGGGTTGAGGTTAAAGGTTTAGGGTTTATGGTTTAAGGTTTAGGGTTTAGGGTTTGTGGTTTGGGTTTAGGGTTTAGGGTTTAGTGTTTGGGTTTTAGGGTTTTGGGTTTAGGGGTTAGGGGTTAGGGTTTGTGGTTTAGGGTTTAGGAGTTAGGTTTTAGGGTTTGGGTTTTAAGGTTTACGATTTAGGGTTTGTGGTTCAGGGTTTGTTGTTTGGGGTTTAGGGATTAGGGTTTATGTTTTAAGGTTTAGGTTTAGGGTTTAAGGTTTGATTTAGGGTTTAGGGTTTAGGTTTTGCGGTTCGGGTTTGGTTTTAATATTTAAGGTTCAGGGTTTAGGGCTTAGGGCTTAGGGTTTAGGGTTTATGTTACACCCTAATTTTAATAAATGATTAAAACCCAAAACAGGGAAATTTTTTTTTTTAAATAAACCAAGAAGAACCGGGCACAAAAGAAATAAGGGAAAGGAAGGCGAGAAAACAGAACCGACCTAAGAAGGCAGACAGCAGAAGAAGAAACGCTCAGGCGGATCCCACAACAACGCCCACTCGCTCAAGCGAGATCCAACACACTTGAGCGAGGCAGCCCAACGCTCGGGCGAAGGACCATCCACTTAGGCGAACTATCCAAAAGCCTTCCAAAGCCCACACACTCGCTTGAGCGAATCCTTTATTCGCTGAAGTGAGGAGCTACACTCGGCTATTCAGACACTCGGAATCCAGAGTTATCATGCAACTCATTCACTCAGAAAATGATAGCTAGTCCACTTGGTATATGACAACTTATTCACTCAGGGAAAGTCATTAAGTCAATCCCCACTCGGACTTAGTCTAATCTTAACCACCCGGAATATAATTCCTCAATCACTCGGATTATAAATAACATTCACTCAGAATTCCTCAAAGGGGTTTCTCTCAGAATTCTTTCTAAGTCTTCACCATTCGGAGAAGAAGGCATAGCCATTTGTAGCCTCACTCGGAAACGGATCTAAATCTCCTATATTCCTCTCAGGGTTCATTAACTTAGAATTATTCATTCGACATCAGTTATATTCTAGTCAGCAAGAAGCATCAAATCAACATAAAACACTTATGTACAAATATATGTTCCAAGAAATATAAACCTGCCCACAAATCCAATCTACCAACCCATATATGTAACCATATACTCGGAATGCTTATTCCCTTAACATTATTTATTTGCCAATATTTACAGATCCATACAAGTGACACCATGTCTATACTTCTCATAATCAATCTTTATAATTAAATATATTTAATCATCGTTTTACATGAGAGTCGGCCAAGGCTACACTGACTAAACATAGTAAATACAACATAAGCACTCAACAGTCGGAGTGCACCTCACTCGGACTTGAGGCCCTATCATCATTTCCGAGTCCGTCCTGCACACAATGAAAAATGGTGTAGGGGGTGAGCATCTTAAATATTAAATGATAGATGCTGACTCGGATTGTCCCACAGTTATGCAACAATATATATATACATAATTATACATGGCAATAATTAAAGTTAGAACAATACCAATCAACCAGGACACACATAAGACTTTTACCGATCGGAATCCACCAGTTATCACTCGGCCATATGCACATATCATTTCAATAACATTAACATAACAACATCCAGTGACATAATAATGCCCATGAATCAGAACGCACATGTTCAACATTTCCCAATCAGAATCCAACCGCTCTCACTCGGCTATATACACATAACATTTCAATAACATTAACACATATTCATAGAACAGATTTCAATCAGCATCGACTACATATGCACACAGAATAATTCACTCGGTTATATACACATAACATTTCAATAACATTAACACGTATTCATAGAACAGATTTCGATCAGCATCGACTACATATGCACATAGAATAATTCACTCGGTTATATACATTCATCATCTCATTAACATCATCACATGCATAATCAAATTCCAATCAACATCAGTAGTACATATACACAGATTATTTCACTCGGTTCCGCATTTGTGTGTAATCGGTTTTTGACGTTGCAACATAGGCTCCCAGCCTTTTTATACATAGCTCTCAGCTATCAATTCAGCTCCCAGCTGCTTGGCCATTTTACGGGTACCCAACCGTTTGCCCACAAGGTGACATCAACGCTCTCAGCGCTAACAGAGGTGTTCACGAGCAGCCCGAGTCCCACTCAAAGGCTACCTTGAGTCCCACTCAAAAGGATTTCACAGCGTCCCACGCTTTAATAACCGATGGTAGTGTCCCACACTACGTGCTCCCAGCACAAACGCATCCCATGCGCCACACACGGATTCATCACACAAACACAGAGTTCATATGCACAGCAATACATGCATCTCATGCAATCGGCATCATACATCATCAAAACTCAATAGTACATACATCTCATGCAATCGATACTAGGCATTAACAGAACTCAACAACACATGCATCTCATGCGATCGGTATAGCACATCACCAGAACTCAAACAGCACATGCATCTCATGCAATCGGTATAACGCATCACCAGAATGCAAACAACACATGCATCTCATACAATCGATATTACATAACATCAAATTCATTAAGTCAACATCTTCTCTCATGCAGTCAGCATTTCAACTCGGAATAACATGCATGGCATATAAGTCACACGGCAATCATCAACAGCACCTTAGCATATTCTTTTCATGCAATCTATGGACGGAACTAAACATGCAACTCTTGGTTCATAAGCATCATGCATCCTATATCACAGACTCCACATGCAAACAAATCACAGAATCAAATACAGAATCGGTAAGCTGTTAGCACCCGGAACCCATTCATAATCCATGCGTTTAAGATAGAAGATACCCCCTACCTACTACGAAACTCTGAGAGATTCTTCTGCTTGGATGTTGGTCCTCTGCTTCACTACTTTGTTCGATACCTCTACTCGTTCAGCCTCCTCTTAAACACTGTTGTCTTCCGCGATTGGCTCAGGAACAGGGCTGTTTCGCTTTGACGATCGTCCTTTACTAGTAGGAGGGAGCTCTGACTCCTCTGCAGCACCGTCATCGTGGCTTCCAGAAGCAGAAAATAGAGACAGAGAATAGAGAAGAAGAAGAAGGACGAGGAAGAAAAAAGAGGAAGAAAGAAAGAAGAGAGAAGTCGCGGAAAGACATCTGAAGGAATGAAGGCAAAGTGACCCAATGACCAATTATATATGCATGCACAAAGGAATGGAGAGGTGGGGTGGGAAAGCGTGAAGCAGCAGTCTGCTCACCTCACCTAGTCACCATCAGCAACAATCAATAATTAATCACACTTAATCAGCCATCATTTGATTAAGTTAATTGTAATTAATAAATAATTTTCCACTTTTGAAATTATTATTTTAATGGCTTTATTTCACTCGGTAATTAATTTTTAAATCGGGATGTTACAGTTCTCCCCCTCTCAAAAGAATTTCATCTTCGAAATTCAATCGGTGACTCACCTTAAATTAATAACTCAGAAAATTGCTGTCTCAATTACTTACACGACTGTGCTTCCACAAACATTCACCGACCGGATCATAATTTCACTCGGCAAAGCTTCACCACTCCAGCTATTTACCGACCGCCCCACAATTCCAGTCGGCAAAACACAAAAGTCAGGTCCTACCTGATTACAACCTCATCATAGAATTCAATATATTTGGGATTCAATTTCTAAAACGTACAATTTACCCCATTTAACTCAGCCAAGTCATCATAAGCAATGACACTTCCTAACTCTTTGGCCGTTCGGTCTTACACTCAAGACACCGATCGGCGTAATTACACCATCAGGTTACCCGACTCAAATGAGTCACCCGACATAACCATGAATTCACACAAAGCATAAGCTCAACATTGTGTCACATGGGACACATTCTAGATGTTATTCAACCAGTTGGGAAGGATCTAGTCGGTAAACAACATTACCGATTCCCACTAATACTCACTTTCGACCGATTCATCTCGGATTAAACCCTCGGATTTTTGAAATCCGACCACTAAAATTCCTTTCTTAACCCAAAATGAACACTCACGAGTTCCTATGTGCTCCAATTTGCACAATTTGCCTAGATTTACCTCGCATATGCACCACACTCGATTCTAAAATCTTAGATTCCTACCCATGCCTTCGACTAACTCCATGCTTATATCCTGAGAATGTCACTCGGTCCTCTCACACCAAATATCATTCGGGGTTTAAGGGTAACTCTCACCCGGAAATCTTTCCACTTACCAGAAATTCACTCGTAATTTGAGCCTACCTCGCAACCAAACCTGAGTTCAAGCCCAGCAGTCCTAATCACTGACCTGAGTACGACTTCAATTAAATCCTTCTCTCGAATATCTACCCCCCTCGGAGACCCTTCACTCGGAAACTTGCATACTCTAAGTTCCATTTTCTGACCAGAAGTACTTTTCTCCTGGAGAAAGATCACTCGGTGAAACATCACACGGGTATTAGGGATTCTACACTCAATATCTCTCCACTCAACATCGTTCCACACGGTACCATTCCACTCGGAAGTGGTACACTCCGAGTCACATTACTCGAATCTTACCTTACTCAGAATTTTACACTCAGACACTATTCCCTTAACTTAATAATGATCCTCCCTATGAGGTTTTACTCAGAACACCATAACCTTCGCTCAACAGTCCTTCCTCACAAAGACTTCACTTGGAATTGTCTCCATTTTTTCACACTCAGAATATACTAATCTTTCCCGAGCAATTCCTCACCTTACAAATTAGTTTGGCTCAAAATCCTGGTTTCCTCAATAGACTTACAGTATCACTCGGTTAACTTTATAAAACTCCAATTTCAGTGACAGACTTGATCACCCCTCTCATTTCAATAACTAATCATCATTTTAGTAGCCACTTTATACCTAACAACCTCTAGTCCTCTCGGAGGCAAACCCATCAAGGTTAAACAAACCCTCTATCTTCATTTTGATACATAACCACATATTATTCACTTAATACAACTCTCATCTTCACTCAAAGTAGTCCGATAGACTCACCATCACCATAAGCAGTTACAGCCTCACTTACCCGACTTATGAATTGCTGCATCTAACTTATAGGATGACGTCTCATTCCTATAGGGTCACAATAATTACACAGTCACTGCAACGTGTACGCTGCCACAATACCTATGGCATGAAGAGTCATCTCAGAACAGCGTGCCTCACACCGACCAGACTCACTCAACTAATACTAATTCACACGGTAATTAATGGCAGTTTACACACACATTATAAGCAATACATCTACATCAACATCATCATTATGCATCACATAGGGTACATCACGCAACAACAATCATGAGAATTATTTATCACTTCAGTAAAACAGTATGATGATAATGCAACAATCGGCTTCTAGCCAACACCGAATAAATATTTTCTCTAAATCTTATTCATCACAAAACCATGGCTCAGATTAAATTCTTAATTCTCAGCTATATAATAACATCACTCACTCGGGTTCATGCAATTCAATCAGGATTAAGTAATTCACAATCACATATGCTGTCATAGCACACCATGAACTCATGCAGATGCTTAGTCGAATTTCATACCAATTATTCATGGCTATATTATTGTTCACTACAACATGCACCCTAACCATAATGACAGGGCCCGCAAGCGCACGGGTTATATCGCGTAATATAAAAGATTATCGTTCTCCACAGGGACTGTGTTCAAAGTACCGACATATTAAAATTTAATTATCCACACAATTGATTTTTAAGATTTTTGTAAAATAAAACACAAAATTAAGTTGCACAGAATACAAAAATAAAATTTACTTGACACTTAAAAAATCAGAGTTGAGAGTATCTTGGGATTTCGGGGGATTAAGACTCTATTTTATGTTAATGAATTTTAACTTTTCATAAATAAGAATCGAATTAAGTTTTCCAAGGCGAATTTTCCAAAAGCTAATTAATATGTTCCTCTCGGAATCCTATTAATGTACCTAACCTATGGAAAGCGCTGCTTAATCCTCAGAAAGGCCCATTATCGTTTTATGAAAATCCCTTTTATTTCCTCAAAAGAATTTTGATTACTTTCACGGTTTTACCGAGGTCACAAAAAGCATTTCAAAAATCTTAGGTTTAGTTTAAAGCTTTCCGGTAAAAATAAATCTCTCGATTCTATTTATTACCTAAACTTACTAATATACCCGTAAGTATACAGTTTTATCATTTAGGTTCTTGTTAGGAATTACTAAAAGCATTGAGCATAATTGAACTAAATGGAAAACAGAAATTTATTTAATTCCAAGTCAAAATAACATTAAAATAAAATATTATCATACCCCCTTTATCCCAAGATAATTAATTTAGCTACTCATGAAATAATTCAAATTCATATAAATAATGGAAAAATAAAACATACAAGACATGGTAAAAATAAAGACTTACGGGTTTCTCCAAAAGCTTAGAATAATTTACCACTGTAATTCCTTGTTGTAATAATTTCTCCACCAATTACAAATTTAAATTCTCACTTTTACAACCCTCACACTCTTACAAAATAAAAGAAAGAAAAGAAAATAAAAAGAAAGAGAAGAAAAATGAACAGAGAAAGAAAAATGGAAAAGAAGAAAACTAAAGAGAAAAAGAGAGAAAGTAACAAAGAAAAGAAAAGAAAATAGAATGAAGCTGATGGTAATTGATGGGAAGAGATGATTTTGTTGATGGGTTGCTGCTGCTTTTATAGGCAAATGGATGGAGGATTCCAACTATGAAAACGCATTCAAATTGCAAGTGGAAGAAACTTTCGGTGCATGTGAGTTCCAGCTGTGCCAACTTGTTTCCAATTTGTATATTTTAATATTTCCAATAATTCGGTGCTTGGATTTTAGTGATGATTGGTGCAGAATGATGAAATTCCGAGTGGAAAAATGTTATTTTCCCACAAATCTGAGTGAAAGCTTGCTGGAGGGTAGTTTGCTGAGTGCTGGATGGTGTGGGTGCAAACTGGACAGCGTGGATAGGAGTTGCTGTTGGATGGAGATCTGTACGGTGTGGAGAGGAAAGTGTTGAGTGGGTTACTGGGCGGTGTGGAGAGTATTGCTGGATGGTGTTGGTTAGAGAGAAGAGTCTGGGCGGTGTTGTGTTGGGTGGGTTGCTGGGCGGTGTGGAGAGTATTGCTGGACGGTGTTGTGGATGGAAAGGAGAGGATGGTGTGTGGTATGGATTAGAAGAAGAAAGGGAGACGGTGTCTTAGGTGAGGTGGAGAGCTGTGTTGATATGTGAGGAAGGAATACGGTGTGGGTGATAGAGAGGAAAGGGACAGCGGATAGAAGAGAGGGAATAAGACGGTGTTTAGGAGAAAGCCGGTCGGTATTGGTTTGAAGGGATGGTGTTTGGAGGAGAACCGATCGGTGATGAAGCTGGATGAAAGGACGAGTGAAGAGTGACTGAAGAGTAACTTCTGATTGAGCCATTCAGTCAGAATTGAATGCAGAAGGACTCAGAACCGACTGAAACCATTCACTCGGCTCAGGTTCATGGAGTTCATTTGGAACTGATTGCAGAGTGAATCAGAACCGAGTGAAAAGTGATTCACTCAGAACTGTTTAAAAGGTGACTCGAAACCGCCTGGAAAGTGGCTCACTCAGGATTGGGAAGTCTGCTCACTGTTTCACTCGGCTATGTCTATGTAATTTGAACCACTCGGAGAGAGACCTTGCTCGGATTTCTCAGGAATACACTCAGTCACATTCAAATGGTAAAATCATACCTTCATTCGGGAGTCTGAGTTGATTTCCACTCGGAATTGACTTCAGTCATCAATCAAATCACTCGGAATGGCCTTCACTTTTACTCAGGAACTTGCACTTAAAGGGTTGGAATTTGACTGATTGAATTTCTTTTTATGTCCGAGCCTTGCTTTGCTCGGAAATGCATCTTTCTGACCCAACTCACTCGGATGTGCTTTCCTTGGAGACTTCTCACTCGGGCTCAGTGTGAAACTTGAGAGTCTGCCCGAGTGTGATTCATTTCAGGTCGGATTTTTCCTTCCTTGCTAAGAATTACTCGGAAATGCTTTGTTCTGCTTGAGAATGTTATTTTCTCTGAGTGAGACCACTCGGATTCCTCCTTAGTCAGCATTTATTCATTTCAGTGGCCTCTTCTACTCGGAATCCATTCACTTAGAACAGCTTTTCACTCGGATTCGTTGCAATCAGAAAGCTCCCACTCGGATTCACTTCAATCAGTAAGCCTTTCACTCAAAGAATAGCTTTGGACAGCATCTATTCAACGCCAGTCCTCTTTTTCACTCAGAATGGACGCAGTCGGGGAAACTTCCACTCAGAATATCCTCCAACCGAGACTCATTCCATTTCAGCATTGAACCTCAGCCATTTATCACTTGGAATGGCTTTGATAGGGAACTTTCCACTCGGATTTGGCTTCAACAGTGCAGTATTCCACTCGGATTTGCTCCATTCTGAGTAATTCCACTCGAATTTGGTCCTTTCTTAGTCATCCCACTCGGATTTGGTCATTTTGAGTCGGAATTCAGCATTTCTGAGTCGGATTTTAACATTCTGAGTCGGATTTCAACATTCTGAGTCGGAATTCAGCATAAAAAGAGAGTTCTTTCTACTTTGGGCTTGTTCTTGTTTCTTTATCATTTTATGGTCGTTTTTCTCTTATTTTTGACCCTTTATTACCTTAATTCCTACAAAATAACATACCCAAGTAGAATAGAGTGGAAAGAAAGCAAAAATCGCAATAAATAAAGGAAATACAGTGCATAATGATTAAAATCCTAAGCGAATTGGGTCTAATTTATTGTACTATAAAGCACTTATCAAAATACCCTAAACCAAAGCATTGCTTGTCCTCAAGCAATCACCATATTCACAAGATAAAATATAGAAAACACTAAGCTTAATAAACTAAGGGATCCAAAAACAGAGAAACTGATTTATTCAAATGCCAATTTTATTTTTCTTATGTGAATCAAATTTCAATGTCAAGACTTGAGATACTCTTCTCACAATTTTCACTCAAGTGTTTCAAGGTTTGTGTATCTCTCAAATCATCATAGTCAAAAAACATTACCATAAGCTTGTTAATAAACCAGAAACTCCACAGTTTAGATAGAAAATATGTCAAAGTCTAAAGGTTTTTCAAAGGTTGTAACGTGGCCTTAGGTTGTATTGTCAAGGTAGGAATTTCAAGAAAAATGGAATACAAAAGGGCTTTAACAGTCATGAATGATTCAAATCACCATTATAAATTTAACAGAGCAAATTTTTGAACTTTTATGGACTTTTTGGAATTCATTCAATATCATCTTTTGATTTTCTTTTTCTTTTTCTTGCTTTTCTTTGCATTTAATACCATATTTTTCTTAAGTCCTTTTTTATTTATTTGCTCCACTAATTTTCCAACTTTTTCACCATTAAGAGAATATGAGTCAATGAAAGGTTTCAAAGAAAAATTTTTGCTTTTAGGCTCAAAAGGGGCAACTAGGGGTCAAATTATACAAAATTCTGAGGCTTAAGAATAAGACCTAATTGTGCCTTTATCATCCTAAGACATATAATCAAAAACCATTTTGAATCGGTTGAAAAACAAGTTCTAGAATATTAATGACTATGAGATTCATTCAATCAAGAAAATATGGGTTTTGAAAATTTGTTTGATAAACAACCCATTTTGGCTCAAGTCTAACCATGGAAAGTCTTTTCAAAGAAAATTTTAATCACATAAGGTTCATTTAAGCATTTATTTGGCATTTAAACAATCAAATTTTGAAAATTTTACTTAAAATTTTGGGGTCCTTAGATACTTTAGCCTTGTGTTCAAAGTAAATTTATCATGCAATCATGGTAAATTACAAGATTACAAACAAAACAAGGAAAACACACATGCATAATAAAATGACAATCCCACAACGTAAACAAAATAGTTAAGTTTTCTTACCTACCACCCCAAACCAGAATTTGACATTGTCCTCAATGTTAAAATGGATGATAAAAGTATAAGAAAACTTACCTATAGTAACCCCAAACCAGCAGTTGACATAGTTGGTTTTTTTTTAACTTAAAATGAAACAATAACTTTTTATAGGGTTACCTCCCTATCAGTGCTAAGTTTTAAGTCTTCAGCCAGACTTCTCACGGTTTGGATTTATTCATCAGGAGCATCAAACAAGTCCAAGTCACTTGCTTGTTGTATTGATTGACCTGTTAGATAGTGCTTTACTCTCTGTCCATTTACCCTAAATGTACTAGATTTCTCGCTCCATAGTTCGACAGCTCCAAAGGGAAAGACTTTTGTCACCTTGAATGGTCCCGACCATCGGGATCTCAGTTTACCTGGAAAAAGCTTCAATCTGGAATTAAATAGTAAAACCATATCACCTGGATTAAATGTTCTCCGTTGGATGTGACGATCATGCCATTGTTTGGTTTTTTCTTTATAAATTTTGGCATTTTTGTATGCATCTAGACGGAGTTCTTCAAGCTCATTTAATTCCAACAATCTTTGTTCACCTGCAGCCTTATGATCAAAGTTAAGAGTTTTAACAGCCCAAAAAGATTTATATTCTAGCTCAACAGGTAAATGACAGGGCTTCCCATATACTAGCTTAAAAGGTGTGGTTCCAATGGGAGTTTTATATGCGGTTCGATACGCCCATAAGGAATCATTTAACTTAATAGACCAATCCTTACGTGATGTATTCACCACTTTTTGAAGAATATTTTTAATTTCCCGATTGGATACCTCAATTTGTCCACTAGTTTATGGGTGATAAGGTGTAGCAACCTTATGCTTAACTCCATATTTCTTTAGAAGGGTCTGAAAAGTTTTCTCAATAAAGTGAGACCCTCCATCACTTATAACACATTTTGGGACCCCAAACCTTTGAAATATTATTTTCTTGAAAAGTTTAATAACAGTTTTAGCATCAGAATGGGGTGAAGCAATGGCTTCCACCCATTTTGACACATAGTCAACTGCCACTAATATGAACTGATTTCCAAAAAAGGAAGGAAAAGGTCCCATAAAATCAATACCCCATACATCAAACAATTCAACTTCTAAAATGGTATTCAATGGCATTTCTTGTCTCTTACCAATGTTACCTGTTCTTTGGCAAGCATCACAAGTTAGAACATACTTACGTACATCCTTAAATTATAATAAATTTATGTTTTTATTTCAATAAATGGATGTTATTGGAAATAATCTGTGTTGATCAATTTTCTCTAGTTTTGCAGTGAAAAATTAAAGAAAATCAAGAGAAAATTAAAGAACTAGAGAGCTGACACATAGCATCAACACCACGCGTAGCATAGGAAATTTTGATGCTGAGGGTTAGGGTTTAGGGTTTAGGGGGTTAGGGTTTAGGGGTTAGGGTTTGGGGTTAGGTTTAGGGTTTAGGATTTAAGGTTTAGGGTTTAGGGTTTTAGGTTTTTTGTTTGGGGTATAGGTTTAGGGTTTGGGGCTCAAGGTTTACTGTTTAGGGTTTGGGGTCTAGGTTTAGGGTTTAGGGTTTGGGGTTCAGGGATTAGGGTTAGGGTTTAGGGTTTATGGTTTAGGGTTTGGTGTTTAGGGTTTAGGGATTAGGGTTTAGGGTTTAAGGTTTGTGGTTTAAGGTTTAAGGTTTAGGGTTTGGGGTTCAGGGTTTTGCGTTTTGGGTTTTAAGGGTTCAGGGTTTAGGGTTTAGGGGTGAAGGTTTAGTGTTTAGGGTTTAGAGTTTAGGGTTTGGGATTAGGGGTATGTGTTTAGGGTTTGGGGTTTTGGGTTTTGGGTTGGTTCTCTGGGTATAGGTTAGGGTTTGGGGTGTGGGGTGTAGGGTTTAGGGTTTATGTTTAGGGTTTTGGGTTAAGGGTTTAGCGTTTGTGGTGTTGGGTTTATGGTTTAGGGATTGGGGTTTGGGATTTAGGGTTTAGGGCTTAAGGTTTAGGGCTTAGGATCTATGGTTTAAGGTTTAGAGTTTAGGGTTTAGCGTTTAAGGTTGGGGTTTAGGGTTTGGGGTTTAGGGTTTGGGGTTGAGGGTTTGGGGTTTGGGGTTTGGGGTTTAGTGTTTGGGGTTTGGTGTTTAGGTTTAGGGTTTGGGGTTCAGGGTTTAGGGGTTAAGGTTTAAGGTTTAGGGTTTGTGGTTTAAGGTTTGGCGTTTAGGGTTTAAGGATTAGGGTTTAGGTTTTAGGGTTTGTGTTTTAGAGTTTAGGGTTTAGGGTTTGGGGTTTAGGTTTTGGGTTTTGGGTTTTGGGTTTTAGGGGTGTAGAGTGTAGGGTTTAGGGTTTAGGGTTTAGGGTTTAGGGGTTAAGGTTTATTGTTAAGGCTCTAGGGTTTGTCATTTAAGGTTTGGGCTTTAGGGTTTGGGGTTTAGGGTTTGGGCTTTAGGATTTGGGGTTTAGGGTTTAGGGTTTAGGGTTTAAGGTTTATGGGTTTAGGGTTTAGGGTTTAGGGTTTAGGGTTTAGGGTTTAGGGTCTAGGGTTTAGGGTTTGTAGTTTAGGTTTAGGGTTTAGGGATTGGGGCTGAGGGTCTGTGGTTTTAGGTTTAGGGTTTGGGGTTTGGGGTTTGTGTTGTTCAAGTGGCCTCAATACTCAAGAGGGGGGGTGAATTGAGTTATAAAACTTTTGCTTGGAATACCTTTGAAATTGATTTCTATAACCAAGTTTATGAGAGTATGCAAGTGAAAGCAAGTAAAGGATGATATGCAATGCACTACAAAAGAAAATATTGCTGGGGCAATATAACAAACACTTGGTGTGCAGTATTTGAAGTATAACAAATTAAGCAAGTTTAAGTGTGCTCTTCTCAATCAATCAACACCAATCAATTAATATGCAGTATATGAAAGTAAAAGAGTAAGGAAGAGAAGCTTGCAAACCGATATAACGAGTTCCACCCAATCCGGTGTACGTCTCGCCTCTAAGCAACCCACTTGGAGGATTTCACTATTGAAGATTTGAGATACAAGCTTTGAGCAATTGCAGCTCCCTAGTGTCCCACACTCAAGAACTCAATTCTCACAAGCAAAGGGCAACCCACCCAATCTCACAATCTCTCAATACCCAAAGGTTGAACCCCAACCTTTGTGACCACTCAACCTAGAGTGAACAACCACTCAACCTAGAGTGAATCCCTTGTGTTTGGTGTTTGTGTTTACAATCAATACACTCTCTTAATAGAGTAGATACACAAATGAAAGCTCTAATCAATTCTAACTCTCAAGATGAGAGGATATACAAATGTATTTCAAGATACAAGAAATAGGGCTTACAAGGCACAAAATAGAATAAAGGATTTGTAGCTTCTTGTTGTGTCTTTGTGCTTGTGTTCCTCTTCAATTTATAGAGCCAAAATAGCTGTTGAGGTGTGCCCTTCGTTCTTCATAGCCGTTGTACTCAGTGGAAATTTAAAGTATGGTGGAGACATGAGCTGGTTTCCCACTTAAAAGTGTTTTTCCACTAGCGTAATCGATTACACCCTCGTGTTGTAATCGATTAGCTTCAAGTCAGAGAGTCACTAATCGATTATTTCAATTCCTGTAATCGATTAGCATCTGTTCCTGATGCATTTAATTTGATTTCGCATCTTCCTAATCGATTAGTATGTCTTGTAATCGATTACCTTAATTCCAGTAGCTTCCTAATCGATTGAATGGCTTCCTTAATCGATTAGACATTATACCTGATACATTTAATCACATTTTTGATGGTTGTAATCGATTAGCTTCAAGTACATAATCGATTATCTTAATTCCAGTGACTTCGTAATCGATTATCTTCATTCCCATAATCGATTAGATTCAATCCTGATGCAGTTTCTTCCAAAACAGAAAGCTCCTAATCGATTAGCATAAGTGCTCTAATCGATTAGCTTCGCTTTTACTTGGACCCTGATTCCATATCTTTGTTTTTGTACAGATTTCTTCAAGAGTGCTTGTCATTATCAAAATCTTTGAACATCCTTGAACCTGTATACATATTCAAACACATTCTCCCCCTTTTTGATGATGACAACTATGTTCATCTCTTGAGGATTGTTAGTTTAAACAATTTAAACTTATCTCTAATTTTATCTTTTTGCAAAAACATCTCTGCTGCATTATCAGTTTTTCAAAATATATTATCTAAAAAAAAAATCAGAATCATTATCACATTCAGCAGCAAATATCTTATCTCTTTTTATCTCTTATCTGTTATCTCTTGCTAAATCTCCCCCTATCAAAAGGAATGTATTAATCCTATCTTTTTCAGATTTTAAACAAGATGAACAGATATTTTTCTCCATATTTTAAAGAAGAATGAAACAAGATATGAACAGATATTCTTCTCCCCCTTTGTAATCATCAAAAATAATTCGTGCTAGTAAAGAAATATATGATGAACTGAAATTTTATTGAATAGTAAAATGGATGGGAATTACAGGAAGCAAACCAAAAGATAATATTCAGAATTAAATAGAAACGATAACATAAGCACCCTAAACAAAAGCATGACTAAGGATCTAATTATCCGGATTGAAAAAGCGAATTTCAGCAATTTGGTGAGACAGCTCTTCATAGCGTTGTTGCATCATCTCAAAGTGTTGCTGCTCGGTCATTGAAAACTCTTGAAGGGAGTTTTCAAGGCGATCGAAGCGGCGGTCAAGATGGGCGTAAAGAGATGCAAATGGGTCAGCTTGGGGTGCAGATGAAGAGGCTGATGGTGCAGCTTGTGGTTGAGGAGGAGGAGGAGCGGGTGCTTCTTCGGCAGAAGCTTCGAAGGGAATGTTGGCATCAATGCCCTCCATTCGTGAGTACCATGCTCCATTCGTAAAAACGAGACCCATTTTGGTGAGGTGATGGGTGCCAATGCAAGCTCTAGGAGGCACTTTTTCAGAGAGTTCTCCAGCCAAATCAACTCCACAATATTTAAAAATTTTAGTGAGGAGGATGCCATGGTCCTTCGCATGGCGCATATGGAATTTGACCAACTGAACCCAGTTGATCTCCTTAGAGTTCAGCATGGCCCACATCAAGAGGACATCATCCTCTTCAACCAAAGCATAATTCCCATCGCGAGGAACTATCATTTTAACCAAGAAGAAGTGAAGCAGACGGTTGTTCATGGTCAAATGTCCTACCAGTTTGTGGTTGCTCCTAGGGCGGTCAGCTTTCCACAAGGATTGACGAGCAGTTAGAGCATTGAAGCCCCATTCGTCTTCCGGTTCTCCTCCATCAAAATCAGCATTGTTGAGAGGTAGCTGGGAGATTTCCGCAAATTGAGCATTGGTGAGTTTGATGGTTGCGTTCTTCACTTTGGATTCAACCATCCCATTGACAAGTCGGAGGTTGCAGTAGAATACCCTCATAAGTTCAGGATAGTACTCTTCTTCTTTGAGGGAGAGGAATAGAAAGAGGTTGTAGTGGTGAAGGCTTTGGGTGAAGGTTAGGCTAGGGTTATTGAAGGTGTCGGCAATTGTGAAGTGAGGAGTCATTATCTCCTTTTCAGAAAAGTTTTTCATGAAATTTTAGAGATCTCTAGGAGAAGAAAAGAACCTTGAAAAATCAAGGGGGTTGTGGGCTTGAGCTACAGAGGACCTTGCTCTCTTGACATTTCTAGATGTAGACATGGTGGAGAAGACAAAGAGGATGATGAAGAGAGAAGAGTGCTTGAGAGTTTTGGAGAGGTTTGAGAGGAAGGAGGTAGTGTGAGATGAGAAGATGAAGGAAGGGTTATTTATAGGTGAGAGTTAGGTTTAGGGAGGAGGAAAGTGGGTTTGGAAAGGAGTGAAGTAAGTTAAGAGAGGGAGTGGTTCGAGTATGCCTTGGAAACTGCAATTTTGATTCTTCAGAACCGAGGCTAATCGATTACTAGGCAGGTGGTAATCGATTAGCTCACTATTTCTGGGGAATTCCAAACGTTTTATGCAGAACATAATCGATTAGGGCCTTTGACTAATCGATTATTTAAGAAACAGAACCGTCCTAATCGATTGGAGCAAGGTGGTAATCGATTATGGAGAAGAGGAAACGTTTTGAACCTGAAACAGAAGCTTTGTAATCGATTGTGGATCAATGGTAATCGATTATCTTAGAAACAGAATCATTGTAATCGATTAGGGGATGGGACTAATCGATTATAAAGGAAACAGAAGCATAGTAATCGATTGTGAGGAGGAATGTAATCGATTATTGATTCAAAAACTTCAAGTTTTTCATACAGCAAAGTTCCAAACATGAAATGTAACATATACCATTCATCATGCCATACAACATAGTTCTTATCAAAATATTCCATCATTCAAACACATTTGACATATCAAGAATGCCTAATTCTCTCCTAATGTGAATGAATTGTTCTCTAGCCAAGGGTTTTGTGAAAATATCTGCTAGTTGCCTAGAAGTTTCAACATGTTCAAGTACACAATCCCCTTTTAACACATGATCTCTAATAAAATGATGCCTAATCTCAATGTGCTTAGTTCTAGAGTGCATAACTGGATTCTTTGAGATGTTAATGGCACTAGTATTATCACATTTGATGGGTACTTTGTTTAAAACAATGCCAAAATCAAGAAGTTGTTGTCTCATCCAAAGAATTTGAGCATAACAACTACCGGCAGCTACATATTCTGCCTCAGCCGTCGATAACGCAACACTTGCTTGCTTCTTGCTATGCCAAGAAACAAGGGAGCTACCAAGTAAATGACATGTGCCACTAGTACTTTTTCTATCAAGTTTGCAGCCAGCAAAGTCAGAGTCGGAATATCCTAAAAGATTACATTCAACACCTTTGGGATACCATAAACCAACATTTTGAGTACCCACAAGATATTTCAAAATTCTTTTTACGGCAGTTAAATGTGATTCTTTAGGACAAGCTTGATATCTAGCACACATGCATACCGCAAACATAATATCGGGTCTACTAGCAGTTAAATACAATAAGGATCCAATCATACCTCGATATTTGGTGATTTCGATGTCCTTACCCTTTTCATCTTTGTCTAGATAGCAGGATGTGCTCATGGGTGTAGCTATCTCGTTTGCCTTGTCCATTCCAAACCTTTTAAGTAGTTCCTTATAGTACTTAGTTTGGCTAATGAATGTTCCATCATTTGCTTGTTTTATTTGCAATCCGAGGAAGAAGGTGAGTTCTCCCATCAAGGACATTTCAAATTCATTCTGCATGATCTTGGCAAACTCTTGACAAAGATTCTCATTAGTAGCACCAAATATTATGTCATCAATATAAATTTGTACCAAAAGAATGTCATTATTTTTGCGTTTTATAAACAGTGTAGTATCAACCTTTCCTCTTTCAAAATTGTGTTCTAAAAGGAATTTGCTTAGTCTTTCATACCAAGCTCTTGGAGCTTGTTTCAAACCATATAAAGCTTTTCTCAATTTAAAGACATGGTTTGGAAATTTATGATTTTCAAAACCGGGAGGTTGATCTACATAAACTTCTTCTTGAATGAAGCCGTTTAAAAACGCACTTTTGACATCCATTTGATACAGTTTGAAATCCATACAACATGCAAAAGCTAGCAATAACCTAATGGCTTCTAACCTAGCTACGGAACATACGTTTCTTCATAATCTATTCCCTCTTCTTGATTGTATCCCTTTACAACTAGTCTAGCTTTGTTTCTTGTTATTATGCCATTTTTATCTAACTTATTTCTAAAAACCCATTTGGTGCCTATTATTAGATGGTCATTGGGTCTTGGCACAAGTTCCCAAACTTCGTTTCTTTCAAATTGGTTTAACTCTTCTTGCATGGCCAACATCCAATGCTCATCAATAATGGCTTCATCAATATTTTTGGGTTCAATTTGGGATACAAAAGCCAAGTGATTGCATGCATTTCTAATGGCGTTTCGAGTACTTACCCCTTTGGTTATTTCTCCAATGATTTTGTCCAAGGGATGATCCTTCAAGGTTACCCAATCTTGTTGTCTCTCAATTTGTGTTGCACCTCCATCATTTTTGACTTCTTCTGTGTCCTCCAAGTTCATTTCTTGGAAAGTATCTACAAGATCATCAACATCTTCCTTTCTCGGAGGGTTATGGCTATTTTCATCAAACTTAACATGAATAGATTCTTCAATAGTGTTTGTTTGTTTGTTGAAAATTCTATAAGATTTACTTGATTGTGAATATCCTAGGAATATTGCCTCATCAGATTTTGCATCAAACTTTCCTAGATTATCCTTTCCATTGTTGAGCACAAAACACTTACATCCAAAAATATGAAAGTATGCAATGTTGGGTTTTCTACCCTTGTAAAGCTCATAGGGGGTTTTCTTTAGAATAGGCCTTATCAAACATCTATTCATAACATAACATGCGGTGTTTACCGCATCGGCCCAAAAATGTTTTGCAATATTGTTTTCATTTAGCATGGTTCTAGCAAGCTCCACTAAAGATCTATTTTTCCTTTCAACCACTCCATTTTGTTGTGGAGTTCTAGGAGCTGAAAAATTATGATTTATACCATGTTTTTCGCAAAACTTTTCGAAAGATTGATTTTCAAACTCTCCCCCATGATCGGTTTTAATGGATGCAATTTTTGAGTTTTGCTCATTTTGGATAATCTTTGCAAGTTTCTTGAATGCATGATATGCTTCATTTTTATGAGCAAGAAACAATGTCCATGTATATCTTGAATAGTCATCTACTATAACTAGACCATAGTAATTTCCTCCAAAGCTTTTGATTTTGGATGGTCCAAATAAATCCATGTGCAAAAGTTGTAAAGGCCTTTGAGTGGAAACAATGTTTTTGGATTGAAAAGATGCCTTTACTTGTTTTCCCTTTTGACATGCATCACAAAATCTATTTTCAAACTTAAGCTTTGGTAAACCAATTACTAAATCTTTAGAAACAAGTTTGTTCAAGTGGTCTACATGTATATGAGCTATTCTTCTATGCCATAGCCAAGTTTCATCCTCTTTTGAAATAAAGCATTGTTCATCATTTGTAGATAAACTATCCACATCTATCATGTAAATGTTATCAATTCTTTTTCCAACAAATTTGACCTCTTTATTTAGCTTATTCTCAATTATGCAACAATTGGATTCAAATAAGACTCTATATCCTTTGTCACATAATTGACTTATGCTAAGTAGATTATGCTTGAGGCCTTCAACATACAATACGTCATTTATGGATGTGGAAAAATTCTTACCAATATTTCCAATGCCTAGGATTCTTCCTTTAGTGTTGTCTCCATAGGTGACACTTCCTTTTCGTTTGGGAGTGAATGATGTAAATTTACTTATGTCTCCCGTCATATGCTTTGAACACCCGCTATCCAAGTACCAATGGGTGTTGCTTGCCTTGAAGCATACCTACAAGACAAAATCAGTTTAGAGAACTAGGTACCCATTTTATGTTGGGTCCTTTTAGGTTAGCTTGTGGGAATGTTCCTTTGGGAACCCACACCTTTCTTAAGACCTTTGGTCCTAGTTTCCTAACACTACACTTATAAGCACTATGTCCTTTGGAACCACAATGATTGCATTTCATAAAAGGTGAGGAGGATTTGCTTGGCGGTGCAAAGAAATTTTTATAGTGTTTCTCCCTTTTATGATTACTATGTTCTTGGTCATATCCTAAACCGGTTTTACTAAACATGCATTTTTGTTGCCCAAGTAGGATATTCAAATTATCTCTTCCATTAGTAAACTTCTCTAGTGTCCTATTTAGGTCTTCAACCTTGGTTTCTAACATAATGCACCTCTTTGCAAAATCACATGGTTTACTTTTGGAACATGTTTGAGCGTTTTTCAATTCTTCTTTTAAGTAATCATTCTCTTTGCAAATCTCCATAAGGTGCATCTCTAGAGTGTCACTAGTTTTTCTAGATACCTTAAGTCTATTGGAGACTTTTGTAAATTTATCATACAGTTCCTCTAGAGCATCAAGTAATTCATCCTTATCTAAGTCATGGAAGTTTACCTCATCATATTCTTCTTGGTGATTGGCCATGAGGCAAAGGTTTGCTTCTTCATTTTCTGAGTCATCCGAGCTGCTTACCTCATTTTCATCCCATGCTATATATGCTCTCCTTCTTCCTCTTTTCTCTTTTCCCTTCTTCTTAAGATTTGGGTAATCCGCTTTGAAGTGCCCTTCCTTGCCACATTCAAAACAATTGGGTGAGGAAGAATTTTCTTTAGTGATAGGTTTCTTACTTGGGTTTTTGAAGCTTCTTTGAATGCGTTTGCCTTTCATGAATTTCCCGAAGCGTTTCACAAATAATCCAAATTCTTCTTCTTCATCAAGTTCGCTTCCGGATTCTTCTTCTTCATTTATGGAAATAGCCTTGAGAGCAAGACCCTTTTTCTTGGAAGATTTTTCTTCCTCTTCCACCATCTTTAATTCTTTCAGCTCTTGTTCTTGTTCCTGCAACTTACCAAATAAAGTGGCAAGAGACATTTCGTTTATGCTAGGAGACTGTTTGATGGCGGTAACTAGCGGTTGCCATTCTCTGTTAAGACTTTTCAACACTTTATGAATGAGCTCTTTGTTAGTGTAAGTCTTTCCAAGTGTAATGAGTTGATTAATGATGAGAGTGAATCTTTTTTGCATATCAACAATTGATTCATGAGAGTTTAATCTAAAGCACTCATATTGACTAGTAAGAGTACTAATTTTGGAGTCCTTTACATCATTAGTACCTTCGTGAGTTACTTGTAGAGTATCCCACATTTCTTTAGCAGTTTGGCATGTCATTATTCTAAAAAATTCATCTTGACCTAAAGCCATAGTAATAAGATTTTTGGCCTTGTAGCCATACTGAACTTTCTTTTCTTCCTCGCTTGTCCATTCATCTATAGGTTTCTCAACATTTTTACTATCTATAGTATGCATTGGTATATAAGGACCATTTTCAATGGCATTCCATATTCTCAAGTCAATTGATTGAATGAAGATTTTCATTCTTTCTTTCCAAAACGCATACCCTTCCCCATTGAAAGTGGGAGGTCTATTTATCGCGCCACCCTCGGGAAAAATATTTTGAGAACTTGAGGCCATCTAGTCTCTTGAAGCTGTTAAGCTTGATCTACCAAGAGTCAAGCTCTGATACCACTTGTTGTTCAAGTGGCCTCAATACTCAAGAGGGGGGGTGAATTGAGTTATAAAACTTTTGCTTGGAATACCTTTGAAATTGATTTCTATAACCAAGTTTATGAGAGTATGCAAGTGAAAGCAAGTAAAGGATGATATGCAATGCACTACAAAAGAAAATATTGCTGGGGCAATATAGAAAATACTTGGTGTGTAGTATTTGAAGTATAACAAATTAAGTAAGTTTAAGTGTGCTCTTCTCAATCAATCAACACCAATCAATTAATATGCAGTATATGAAAGTAAAAGAGTAAGGAAGAGAAGCTTGCAAACCGATATAACGAGTTCCACCCAATCCGGTGTACGTCTCACCTCTAAGCAACCCACTTAGAGGATTTCACTATTGAAGATTTGAGATACAAGCTTTGAGCAATTGCAGCTTCCTAGTGTCCCACACTCAAGAACTCAATTCTCACAAGCAAAGGGCAACCCACCCAATCTCACAATATCTCAATACCCAAAGGTTGAACCCCAACCTTTGTGACCACTCAACCTAGAGTGAACAACCACTCAACCTAGAGTGAATCCCTTGTGTTTGGTGTTTGTGTTTACAATCAATACACTCTCTTAATAGAGTAGATACACAAATGAAAGCTCTAATCAATTCTAACTCTCAAGATGAGAGGATATACAAATGTATTTCAAGATACAAGAAATAGGGCTTACAAGGCACAAAATAGAATAAAGGATTTGTAGCTTCTTGTTGTGTCTTTGTGCTTGTGTTCCTCTTCAATTTATAGAGCCAAAATAGCTGTTGAGGTGTGCCCTTCGTTCTTCATAGCCGTTGTACTCAGTGGAAATTTGAAGTATGGTGGAGACATGAGCTGGTTTCCCACTTAAAAGTGTTTTTCCACTAGCGTAATCGATTACACCCTCGTGTTGTAATCGATTAGCTTCAAGTCAGAGAGTCACTAATCGATTATTTCAATTCCTGTAATCGATTAGCATCTGTTCCCGATGCATTTAATTTGATTTTGCATCTTCCTAATCGATTAGTATGTCTTGTAATCGATTACCTTAATTCCAGTAGCTTCCTAATCGATTGAATGGCTTCCTTAATCGATTAGACATTATACCTGATACATTTAATCACATTTTTGATGGTTGTAATCGATTAGCTTCAAGTACATAATCGATTATCTTAATTCCAGTGACTTCGTAATCGATTATCTTCATTCCCATAATCGATTAGATTCAATCCTGATGCAGTTTCTTCCAAAACAGAAAGCTCCTAATCGATTAGCATAAGTGCTCTAATCGATTAGCTTCGCTTTTACTTGGACCCTGATTCCATGTCTTTGTTTTTGTACAGATTTCTTCAAGAGTGCTTGTCATTATCAAAATCTTTGAACATCCTTGAACCTGTATACATATTCAAACACAGTTTGGGGTTTAAGGATTAGGGTTTTGGGGGTAGGGTTTAGGGGTTAGGGTTTAGGGCTTGGGTTTTTGTGGTTAGGGTTTAGGGTTTGTGTTTCAGGGTTTGGCGTTTGGGGTTAGGGTTTAGGGTTTAATGTTTGGGGTTTAGGGTTTAGGGTTTAGGGTTTAATGTTTAGGGTTTGGAGTTTGGGTTTAGTGTTTGGGGTTTAGGGTTTAGGGTTTTTGGTTTAAGGTTTGGCGTTTGGGGTTTAGGGATTAGGGTTTAGGGTTTAGGGTTTAGGGTTTAAGGTTTAGGGTTTAGGTTTATGATTTAGGGTTTGGGGTTTAAGGTTTTGGGTTTTAGGGTTTTAGGGTTTATGGTTTGTTATTTAGGGCTTTGGGTTTTGGGTTTTGGGGTTATGGTTTAGGGTTTAGGGTTTGGGGTTAAGGGTTTAGGGTTTAGGGTTTGGGCTTTAAGGTTTATGGTTTAGGGTTTAAGGTTTATGGTTTAGGGTTTATGGTTTGGGGTATAGGTTTAGGGTTTAGGGTTTAGTGTTTAGGGTTTAGGGTTTAGTGGTTAAGGTTTAGGGGTTAGGCTTTATGGTTTAGGGTTTAGGGTTTAGGATTTAGGATTTAGGGTTTAGGGTTTAGGGTTTAGGGTTTGGGGTTAGGGGTTTAGGGTTAAGGGTTTAGGGTTTGAGGTTTGGGGTTTAGGGTTAATGGTTAATGGTTTAGGGTTTAGGGTTTAGGGTTTAGGGTTTATTGTTTAGGGTTTAGGGTTTGTAGTTTAGGGTTAGGGTTTAGGGTTTGGGGCTGAGGGTCTGTGGTTTTAGGTTTAGGGTTTAGGGTTTAGGGTTTGGGGTTTAAGGTTTAGGGTTTTGGGGTTGGGGTTTAGGGGTTAGGGTTTAGGGTTTAGGGCTTGGGTTTTTGTGGTTAGGGTTTAGGGTTTGTGTTTCAGGGTTTGGTGTTTAGGGTTTGGGATTAGGGTTTAGGGTTTAATGTTTGGGGTTTAGGGTTTAGGGTTTAGGGTTTAATGTTTGGGGTTTGGAGTTTGGGTTTAGTGTTTGGGGTTTAGGGTTTAGGGTTTTTGGTTTAAGGTTTGGCGTTTGGGGTTTAGGGATTATGGTTTAGGGTTTAGGGTTTAGGGCTTAGGGTTTAAGGTTTAGGGTTTAGGTTTATGATTTAGGGTTGGGGGTTTAAGGTTTTGGGTTTTAGGGTTTTAGGGTTTATGGTTTGTTATTTAGGGTTTTGGGTTTTGGGTTTTGGGGTTATGGTTTAGGGTTTAGGGTTTGGGGTCAAGGGTTTAGGGTTTAGGGTTTGGGGTTTAAGGTTGAAGGTTTAGGGTTTAAGGTTTATGGTTTAGGGTTTATGGTTTAGGGTATATGTTTAGGGTTTAGTGTTCAGTGTTTAGGGTTTAGGGTTTAGTGGTTAGGGTTTAGGGGTTAGGCTTTATGGTTTAGGGTTTAGGGTTTAGGATTTAGGGTTTAGAGTTTAGGGTTTAGGGTTTGGGGTTTGGGGTTAGGGGTTTAGGGTTAAGGGTTTCGGGTTTGGGGTTTGGGGTTTAGGGTTAATGGTTAATGGTTTAGGGTTTAGGGTTTAGGGTTTATGGTTTATGGTTTAGGGTTTAGGGGTTAGGGTTTAGTGTTTAGGTTGTGGTTTAAGGTTTAGGGTTTAAGGTTTGTAGTTTAGGTTTAGGGTTTAGGGTTTGGGGTTGAGGGTCTATGGATTTAGGTTTAGGGTTTAGGGTTTGGGGTTTGAGGTTTGGGGTTTAGGGTTTTGGGGTGGGGTTTAGGGGTTAGGGTTTGGGTTTTTGTGGTTAGGGTTTAGGGTTTGTGTTTCAGGGTTTGGTGTTTGGGGTTTGGGATTAGGGTTTATGGTTTACGGTTTAGGGTTTAGGGTTTGGGGTTTGGTTTTAAAGTTTAAGGTTTAGGGTTTATGTTTTAGTGTTTAGGGTTAGGGGTTAACCGTTAGGGGTTTAAGGTTTAGGGTTTAGGGTTTGGGGTTTAGGGTTTAGGTTTTAGGGTTTAGGGTTTTAAGATTGGGGGTTTAGGGTGTAGGGTTTAGGGCTTAATGTTTAGAGTTTGGGTTTTGGATTTAGAGTTTAGGGTTTAGGGTTTAGGGTTTAGGGTTTGGGGTTTAGTATTTAGGGTTTAGGGTTTAGGGTTTGTGGTTTGGGTTTAGGGTTAGGGTTAGGGTAGGGTTAGGGTTAGGGGTTAGGGGTTAGGGTTTGTGGTTTAGGGTTTAAGAGTTAGGGTTTAGGGTTTGGGTTTTAGGGTTTATGATTTAGGGTTTGTGGTTTAGGGTTTAGGGTTTGGGGTTAGGGGTTTAGGGTTTAGGGTTTAGGGTTTGAGGTTTGGGGTTTAGGGTTAATGGTTAATGGTTTAGGGGTTAGGGTTTAGGGTTTATGGTTTATTGTTTAGGATTTAGGGTTTGTAGTTTAGGGTTAGGGTTTAGGGTTTGGGGCTGAGGGTCTGTGGTTTTAGGTTTAGGGTTTAGGGTTTAGGGTTTGGGGTTTAAGGATTAGGGTTTTAGGGGTGGGGTTTAGGGGTTAGGGTTTAGGGCTTGGGTTTTTGTGGTTAGGGTTTAGGGTTTGTGTTTCAGGGTTTGGTGTTTAGGGTTTGGGATTAGGGTTTAGGGTTTAATGTTTGGGGTTTAGGGTTTAGGGTTTAGGGTTTAATGTTTGGGGTTTGGAGTTTGGGTTTAGTGTTTGGGGTTTAGGGTTTAGGGTTTTTGGTTTAAGGTTTGGCGTTTGGGGTTTAGGGATTAGGGTTTAGGGTTTAGGGTTTAGGGCTTAGGGTTTAAGGTTTAGGGTTTAGGTTTATGATTTAGGGTTTGGGGTTTAAGGTTTTGGGTTTTAGGGTTTTAGGGTTTATGGTTTGTTATTTAGGGTTTTGGGTTTTGGGTTTTGGGGTTATGGTTTAGGGTTTAGGGTTTGGGGTCAAGGGTTTAGGGTTTAGGGTTTGGGGTTTAAGGTTTAAGGTTTAGGGTTTAAGGTTTATGGTTTAGGGTTTATGGTTTAGGGTATATGTTTAGGGTTTAGTGTTCAGTGTTTAGGGTTTAGGGTTTAGTGGTTAGGGTTTAGGGGTTAGGCTGTATGGTTTAGGGTTTAGGGTTTAGGATTTAGGGTTTAGGGTTTAGGGTTTAGGGTTTAGGGTTTAGGGTTTAGGGTTTTAGGGTTTAGGGTTTAGGGTTTGGGGTTTAGGGTTTAATGTTTAGGGTTTTGGATTTAGGGTTTAGGGTTTAGGGTTTAGGGTTTAGGGTTTAGGGTTTAGGGTTTAGGGTTTAGGGTTTAGGGTTTAGGGTTTTGGATTTAGAGTTTAGGGTTTAGGGTTTAGGGTTTAGGGTTTGGGGTTTAGTATTTAGGGTTTAGGGTTTAGGGTTTGTGGTTTGGGTTTAGGGTTAGGGTTAGGGTAGGGTTAGGGTTAGGGGTTAGGGGTTAGGGTTTGTGGTTTAGGGTTTAAGAGTTAGGGTTTAGGGTTTGGGTTTTAGGGTTTATGATTTAGGGTTTGTGGTTTAGGGTTTAGGGTTTGGGTTTAGGGGTTTAGGGTTTAGGGTTTAGGGTTTGAGGTTTGGGGTTTAGGGTTAATGGTTAATGGTTTAGGGTTTAGGGTTTAGGGTTTATGGTTTATTGTTTAGGATTTAGGGTTTGTAGTTTAGGGTTAGGGTTTAGGGTTTGGGGCTGAGGGTCTGTGGTTTTAGGTTTAGGGTTTAGGGTTTAGGGTTTGGGGTTTAAGGTTTAGGGTTTTAAGGGTGGGGTTTAGGGGTTAGGGTTTAGGGCTTGGGTTTTTGTGGTTAGGGTTTAGGGTTTGTGTTTCAGGGTTTGGTGTTTAGGGTTTGGGATTAGGGTTTAGGGTTTAATGTTTGGGGTTTAGGGTTTAGGGTTTAGGGTTTAATGTTTGGGGTTTGGAGTTTGGGTTTAGTGTTTGGGGTTTAGGGTTTAGGGTTTTGGGTTTAAGGTTTGGCGTTTGGGGTTTAGGGATTAGGGTTTAGGGTTTAGGGTTTAGGGCTTAGGGTTTAAGGTTTAGGGTTTAGGTTTATGATTTAGGGTTTGGGGTTTAAGGTTTTGGGTTTTAGAGTTTTAGGGTTTATGGTTTGTTATTTAGGGTTTTGGGTTTTGGGTTTTGGGGTTATGGTTTAGGGTTTAGGGTTTGGGGTCAAGGGTTTAGGGTTTAGGGTTTGGGGTTTAAGGTTTAAGGTTTAGGGTTTATGGTTTATGGTTTAGGGTTTATGGTTTAGGGTATATGTTTAGGGTTTAGTGTTTAGTGTTTAGGGTTTAGGGTTTAGTGGTTAGGGTTTAGGGGTTAGGCTTTATGGTTTAGGGTTTAGGGTTTAGGATTTAGGGTTTAGAGTTTAGGGTTTGTGGTTTGGGGTTTAGGGTTAATGTTTTATGGTTTAGGGTTTAGGGGTTAGGGGTTTAGGGTTTAGTGTTTAGGTTGTGGTTTATGGTATAGGGTTTAAGGTTTGTAGTTTAGGTTTAGGGTTTAGGGTTTGGGGCTGAGGGTCTATGGATTTAGGTTTAGGGTTTAGGGTTTGGGGTTTGAGGTTTGGGGTTTAGGGTTTTGGGGTGGGGTTTAGGGGTTAGGGTTTGGGTTTTTCTGGTTAGGGTTTAGGGTTTATGTTTCAGGGTTTGGCGTTTGGGGTTTGGGATTAGGGTTTATGGTTTAGGGTTTAGGGTTTAGGGTTTGGGGTTTGGTTTTAAAGTTTAAGGTTTAGGGTTTATGTTTTAGTGTTTAGGGTTAGGGGTTAACCGTTAGGGGTTTAAGGTTTAGGGTTTAGGGTTTGGGGTTTGAGGTTTAGGTTTTAGGGTTTAGGGTTTTAAGATTGGGGGTTTAGGGTGTAGAGTTTAGGGCTTAATGTTTAGAGTTTGGGTTTTGGATTTAGAGTTTAGGGTATAGGGTTTAGGTTTAGGGTTTGGGGTTTAGTATTTAGGGTTTAGGGTTTAGGGTTTGTGGTTTGGGTTTAGGGTTTAGGGTTAGGGTTAGGGTTTAGGGTTAGGGGTTAGGGGTTAGGGGTTAGGGTTTGTGGTTTAGGGTTTAAGAGTTAGGGTTTAGGGTTTGGGTTTTAGGGTTTACGGTTTAGGGTTTGTGGTTTAGGGTTTGTCATTTAGGGTTTTGGGATTAGGGTTTATGTTTTATTGTTTAGGGTTTAGGGTTTGAGGTTTGATTTAGGGTTTAGGGTTTAGGTTTTGCGGTTCGGGTTTGGTTTTAAAGTTTAGGGTTTAGGGTTTAGGGTTTAGGGTTTAGGATTTAGGGTTTATCGTTTAGGGGTTAGGGTTTTAGAGTTTATGGGTTAGGGTTTTAGTGGTTATGGGTTTAGGGTTTAGAGTTTAGGGTGAAGGTTTGGGTTTAGGATTTAGGGTTTAGAGGTTTGGGGTCTAGGGTTTGGGGTTTATGGTTTAGCGTTAAGGGTTTGGGGTTTGGGGTTTAGGGTTTAGGGTTTAGGGTTTAGGGTTTGTGGTTTTAGGTTTAGGGTTTGAGGTTTAGGGATTAGGGTTTATGGTTTATGGTTTAGGGTTTAGGGTTTGGGGTTTAGGTTTAGGTTTTAGGGTTTGGGGTTCAGGATTTAGGGTTTTGGGTATTAGGGGTTTAAGGTTTAGTGTTTAGGGTTTAGGGGTTAATTTTTAGTGTTTAGGGTTTAGGGTTTGTTATCTAGGGTTTAGGGTTTTGGGTTTTGGGGTTAGGGGTTAGGGTTTCGGGGTTAGGGTTTAGTTTTTAGGGTTTGGGGTTTGGGGTTTAGGGTTTAGGTTTTAGGTTTAAGGGTTAAGGGTTTAGGCTTTGTTGTTTAGGGTTTATGGTTTGGGGTTTGGTGGTTGGGATTTAGGGTCTAATGTTTAGTGTTTAGGGTTTAGGGTTTAGTGATTATGGTTTAGGGTTTGGGGTTTGGGTTTAGGGTTTAGTGTTTAGGGTTTAGGGTTTGTTATCTAGGGTTTAGGGTTTTGGGTTTTGGGGTTAGGGGTTAGGGTTTCGGGGTTAGGGTTTAGTTTTTAGGGTTTGGGGTTTGGGGTTTAGGGTTTAGGTTTTAGGTTTAAGGGTTAAGGGTTTAGGCTTTGTTGTTTAGGGTTTATGGTTTGGGGTTTGGTGGTTGGGATTTAGGGTCTAATGTTTAGTGTTTAGGGTTTAGGGTTTAGTGATTATGGTTTAGGGTTTGGGGTTTGGGTTTAGGGTTTAGTGTTTGGGTTTGGGGTTTAGGGTTTGGGGTTTAAAGTTTATTGTTTAGGGGTTAGGGTTTGTGGTTTAGGGTTTAGGAGTTAGGGTTTAGGGTATGTGGTTTAGGGTTTAGTGTTTGGCATTTGGGGTTAGGGATTAGGTTTGTGGTGTAGGGTTTAGGGTTTGGGGTTTAGGGTTTGGGTTTGGGTTTTAGGTGTGGGGTTTAGGGCTAGGGGTTTAGGGTTTTAGGGGTTTAGGGGTTAGGGTTTACTAGATAAGGTTTAGTGTTATGGGATTACGGTTTAGGGTTTTTTGTTTAGGGTTAAGGGTTTTGGGTCTTGGGTTTTGGGGTTAGGGGTTAGGGTTTAGAGGTTAGGGTTTAGGGTTTTGGATTTAGGGTTATGGGTTTTGGGGTTAGGGTTTAGGGGTTAGGGGTTAGGGGTAAGGGTTTAGAGGTTAGTGGTTAGGGGTTAGGGTTTAGTTTTTAGGGTGTGGGGCTTAGGGATTAGGGCTTGGTGTTTGGGGTTTAGGGTTTAGGGTTTAGGGTTAAGGGTTAAGGGTTTAGGCTTTGTTGTTTATGGTTTAGGGTTTGAGGTTTGGGGTTTGGTTTTAAAGTTTAGGTATAGGGTTTATGGTTTAAGGTTTAGGGTTTAGGGCTTAACGTTTTAGGGTTTTAGGGGTTAGGGGTTTAGTGGTTAGGGGTTTAGTGTTAGGGGTTTAGGGTTTAGGGTTTAGAGTTTGGGGTCATGGGTTTGGGGTTTAGGTTTTAGGGTTTAGGGTTTTAAGATTAGGGTTTAGGGTTTAGGATTTAGGGTTTAATGTTTAGAGTTTGGGTTTTGGATTTATAGTTTAGTGTTTAGTGTTTAAGGTTTAGGGTTTGGGGTTTAGTATTTATGGTTTAGGGTTTAGGGTTTAGGGTTTAGGGTTGGGGTTTAGGGTTTAGGGTTTGGGGTTTAGGGTTTGGGGTTTAAAGATTGGGGTTTAGGGGTTGAGGTTAAAGGTTAAGGGTTTGTGGTTTAAGGTTTAGGGTTTAGGGTTTATGGTTTGGGTTTAGGGTTTAGGGTTTAGGGAATGGGGTTTAGGGTTTAGGGGTTAAGGTTTTTGGTTTAGGGTTTAGGAGTTAGAGTTTAGGGTTTGGGTTTTAGGGTTTACAGTTTAAGGTTTAGGGTTTGGGGTTCAGGATTTAGGGTTTGGGTTTTAGGGGTTTAAGGTTTAGGGTTTAGGGTTTATGGGTTAATTTTTAGTGTTTAGGGTTTATGGTTTAGGGTTTTGGGGTTAGGGTTTATTGGTTTATGGGTTAGGGTTTAGTTTTTAGGGTTTAGGGTTTAGTGTTTAGGATTAAGGGTTAAGGGTTTAGGCTTTGTTGTTTATGGTTAATGGTCTGGGGTTTGGCGGTTGGGATTTAGGGTCTAATGTTTAGTGTTTAGGGTTTAGTGATTATGGTTTAGGGGTTAGGGTTTGTGGTTTAAGGTTTATGGTTTAGGGTTTGGGGTTTCAGTTTAGGGTTTAGGGTTTAGGGTTTGGGGTTTAGGGTTTAGGGTTTAAAGTTTAGTATTTAGAGGTTAGGGTTTGTGGTTTAGGGTTTAGGAGTTAGGGTTTAGGGTTTGGGGTTTAGGGTTTGGGGTTTAGTGTTTAGGGTTTGGCGTTTGGGATTAGGGTTTAGGGTTTAGGTTTTGGGTTTGGGTTTTAGGTTTGGGGTTTAGGGTTAGGGGTTTAGGGTTTTAGGTTTTAGGGGTTTAGGGGTTAGGGTTTAGGAGATAAGGTTTAGTGTTAAGGGATTATGCTTTAGGGTTTTTCGTTTAGGGTTTTGGGTTTTGGGGTTAGGGGTTAGGGTTTAGGGGTTAGGGTTTAGGGTTTTGGATTTAGGGTTATGGGTTTTGGGGTTAGGGGTTAGAGTTTAGGGTTTAGGATTTAGTTTTTAGGGTTTGGGGTTTAGGATATAGGGTTTGGTGTTTGGGGTTTAGGGTTTAGGGTTTAGGGTTTAGGCTTTGTTGTTTATGGTTTGGGGTTTGGGGGTTGGGGGTTAGTTTTAAAGTTTAGGGTTTAGGGTTTATGGTTTAGGGTTTAGGGTTTAATGTTTTAGGGTTTTAGGGGTTAGGGGTTTAGTGGTAGGGGTTTAGCGTTAGGGGTTTAGAGTTTGGGGTTATGGGTTTGGGGTTTAGGTTTTAGGGTTTAGGGTTTTAAGATTGGGAGTTTAGGGTTTAGGGTTTAGTGTTTAATGTTTAGAGTTTGGGTTTTAGATTTAGAGTTTAGGGTTTAGTGTTTAGGGTTATGGGTTTAGTGTTTAGGGTTTAGGGTTATGGTTTAGGGTTTAGGGTTTAGGGTTTAGGGTTTGGGGTTTAAAGATTGGGGTTTAGGGGTTAAGGTTAAATGTTTAAGGTTTGTGGTTTAAGGTTTAGGGTTTAGGGTTTGTGGTTTGCGTTTAGGGTTTAGGGTTTGGGGTTTATGGTTTGGGGTTTAGGGTTTGTGGTTTAGGGTTTGTGGTTTAGGGTTTAGGAGTTTGGGTTTTAGGGTTTGGGTTTTAAGGTTTACGATTTAGGGTTTGGGGTTCAGGATTTAGGGTTTTGGGTTTTAGGGGTTTAAGGTTTAGGGTTTAGGGTTTAGGGGTTAATTTTTAGTGTTTAGGGTTTAGGGTTTGTTATTTAGGGTTTTGGGTTTTGGGTTTTGGGGTTAGGGGTTAGGGTTTAGGGGTTAGGGGTTAGTTTTTAGGGTGTGGGGCTTAGGGATTAGGGCTTGGTGTTTGGGGTTTAGGGTTTAGGGTTTAGGGTTAAGGGTTAAGGGTTTAGGCTTTGTTGTTTATGGTTTAGGGTTTGAGGTTTGGGGTTTGGTTTTAAAGTTTAGGTTTAGGGTTTATGGTTTAGGGTTTAGGGTTTAGGGCTTAACGTTTTAGGGTTTTAGGGGTTAGGGGTTTAGTGGTTAGGGGTTTAGTGTTAGGGGTTTAGGGTTTAGGGTTTAGAGTTTGGGGTCATGGGTTTGGGGTTTAGGTTTTAGGGTTTAGGGTTTTAAGATTAGGGTTTAGGGTTTAGGATTTAGGGTTTAATGTTTAGAGTTTGGGTTTTGGATTTATAGTTTAGTGTTTAGTGTTTAAGGTTTAGGGTTTGGGGTTTAGTATTTATGGTTTAGGGTTTAGGGTTTAGGGTTTAGGGTTGGGGTTTAGGGTTTAGGGTTTGGGGTTTAGGGTTTGGGGTTTAAAGATTGGGGTTTAGGGGTTGAGGTTAAAGGTTAAGGGTTTGTGGTTTAAGGTTTAGGGTTTAGGGTTTATGGTTTGGGTTTAGGGTTTAGGGTTTAGGGAATGGGGTTTAGGGTTTAGGGGTTAAGGTTTTTGGTTTAGGGTTTAGGAGTTAGAGTTTAGGGTTTGGGTTTTAGGGTTTACAGTTTAGGGTTTAGGGTTTGGGGTTCAGGATTTAGGGTTTGGGTTTTAGGGGTTTAAGGTTTAGGGTTTAGGGTTTATGGGTTAATTTTTAGTGTTTAGGGTTTATGGTTTAGGGTTTTGGGGTTAGGGTTTATTGGTTTATGGGTTAGGGTTTAGTTTTTAGGGTTTGGGGTTTAGTGTTTAGGATTAAGGGTTAAGGGTTTAGGCTTTGTTGTTTATGGTTAATGGTCTGGGGTTTGGCGGTTGGGATTTAGGGTCTAATGTTTAGTGTTTAGGGTTTAGTGATTATGGTTTAGGGGTTAGGGTTTGTGGTTTAAGGTTTAAGGTTTATGGTTTAGGGTTTGGGGTTTCAGTTTAGGGTTTAGGGTTTAGGGTTTGGGGTTTAGGGTTTAGGGTTTAAAGTTTAGTATTTAGAGGTTAGGGTTTGTGGTTTAGGGTTTAGGAGTTAGGGTTTAGGGTTTGGGGTTTAGGGTTTGGGGTTTAGTGTTTAGGGTTTGGCGTTTGGGATTAGGGTTTAGGGTTTAGGTTTTGGGTTTGGGTTTTAGGTTTGGGGTTTAGGGTTAGGGGTTTAGGGTTTTAGGTTTTAGGGGTTTAGGGGTTAGGGTTTAGGAGATAAGGTTTAGTGTTAAGGGATTATGCTTTAGGGTTTTTTGTTTAGGGTTTTGGGTTTTGGGGTTAGGGGTTAGGGTTTAGGGGTTAGGGTTTAGGGTTTTGGATTTAGGGTTATGGGTTTTGGGGTTAGGGGTTAGAGTTTAGGGTTTAGGATTTAGTTTTTAGGGTTTGGGGTTTAGGATATAGGGTTTGGTGTTTGGGGTTTAGGGTTTAGGGTTTAGGGTTTAGGCTTTGTTGTTTATGGGGTTGGGGGTTAGTTTTAAAGTTTAGGGTTTAGGGTTTATGGTTTAGGGTTTAGGGTTTAATGTTTTAGGGTTTTAGGGGTTAGGGGTTTAGTGGTAGGGGTTTAGCGTTAGGGGTTTAGTGTTTAGGGTTTAGAGTTTGGGGTTATGGGTTTGGGGTTTGGGTTTTAGGGTTTAGGGTTTTAAGATTAGGAGTTTAGGGTTTAGGGTTTAGTGTTTAATGTTTAGAGTTTGGGTTTTAGATTTAGAGTTTAGGGTTTAGTGTTTAGGGTTATGGGTTCAGTGTTTAGGGTTTAGGGTTATGGTTTAGGGTTTAGGGTTTAGGGTTTAGGGTTTGGGGTTTAAAGATTGGGGTTTAGGGGTTAAGGTTAAATGTTTAAGGTTTGTGGTTTAAGGTTTAGGGTTTAAGGTTTGTGGTTTGGGTTTAGGGTTTAGGGTTTGGGGTTTATGGTTTGGGGTTTAGGGTTTGTGGTTTAGGGTTTGTGGTTTAGGGTTTAGGAGTTTGGGTTTTAGGGTTTGGGTTTTAAGGTTTACGATTTAGGGTTTGGGGTTCAGGATTTAGGGTTTTGGGTTTTAGGGGTTTCAGGTTTAGGGTTTAGGGTTTAGGGGTTAATTTTTAGTGTTTAGGGTTTAGGGTTTGTTATTTAGGGTTTTGGGTTTTGGGTTTTGGGGTTAGGGGTTAGGGTTTAGGGGTTAGGGGTTAGTTTTTAGGGTTTGGGGTTTGGGGTTTAGGGTTTAGGGTTTAGGATTCAGGGTTAAGGGTTTAGGCTTTGTTATTTAGGGTTTATGGTTTGGGGTTTGGCGGTTGGGATTTAGGGTCTAATGTTTAGTGTTTAGGGTTTAGGGTTTAGTGATTATGGTGTAGGGGTTAGGGTTTGTGGTTTAAGGTTTAAGGTTTATGGTTTAGGGTTTTGGGTTTGGGTTTAGGGTTTAGTGTTTGGGGTTTAGGGTTTAGGGTTTAAAGTTTAGGGTTTATGGGATAGTGTTTGTGGTTTAGGGTTTAGGAGTTAGGGTTTAGGGTTTGGGGTTTAGGGTTTAGGGTTTAGAGTTTAGGGTTAAGGATTAGGGTTTGTGGTTTAGGGTTTAGGGTTTGGGGTTTAGGGTTTGGGTTTTAGGTTTTAGGTTTGGGGTTTAGGGTTAGGGGTTTATGGTTTTAGGTTTTAGGGGTTTAGGGGTTTGGGTTTAGGAGATAAGGTTTAGTGTTAAGCGATTATGGTTTAGGGTTTTTCATTTAGGGTTTTAGGTTTTGGGGTTAGGGGTTAGGGGTTAGGGTTTAGGGTTTTGGAATTAGGGTTATGTGTTTTGGGGTTATGGGTTAGGGTTTAGGGTTTAGGGTTTAGTTTTTAGGGTTTGGGGTTTAGGGTTTAGGGTTTGGTGTTTGGTTAGGGTTTAGGGTTTAGGGTTAAGGGTTAAGGGTTTAGGCTTAGTTGTTTATGGTTTGGGGTTTGGGGTTTGGGGTTTGATTTTAAAGTTTAGGGTTTAGGGTTTAGGGTTTACGGTTTAGGGTTTAGGGTTTAGGGCTTAATGTTTTAGGGTTTTAGGGATTAGGGGTTTAGTGGTTAGGGATTTAGGGTTTAGGGTTTAGAGTTTAGGGTTATGGGTTTGGGGTTTAGGTTTTAGGGTTTTAAGATTGGGGGTTTAGGGGTTGAGGTTAATGGTTTAGGGTTTGTGGTTTAAGGTTTAGGGTTTAGGGTTTATGGTTTGGGTTTAGTGTTTAAGGTTTAGGGTTTAGGGTTTGGGGTTTATGGTTTGGGGTTTAGGGTTTGGGGTTTAGGGTTTGGGGTTTAGGGTTTGGGTTTTAGGTTTTAGGTTTGGGGTTTAGGGTTAGGGGTTTATGGTTTTAGGTTTTAGGGGTTTAGGGGTTTGGGTTTAGGAGATAAGGTTTAGTGTTAAGCGATTATGGTTTAGGGTTTTTCATTTAGGGTTTTAGGTTTTGGGTTTTAGGTTTTGGGGTTAGGGGTTAGGGGTTAGGGTTTAGGGTTTTGGAATTAGGGTTATGTGTTTTGGGGTTAGGGGTTAGGGTTTAGGGTTTAGGGTTTAGTTTTTAGGGTTTGGGGTTTAGGGTTTAGGGTTTGGTGTTTGGTTAGGGTTTAGGGTTTAGGGTTAAGGGTTAAGGGTTTAGGCTTAGTTGTTTATGGTTTGGGGTTTGGGGTTTGGGGTTTGATTTTAAAGTTTAGGGTTTAGGGTTTAGGGTTTACGGTTTAGGGTTTAGGGTTTAGGGCTTAACGTTTTAGGGTTTTAGGGATTAGGGGTTTAGTGGTTAGGGATTTAGGGTTTAGGGTTTAGAGTTTAGGGTTATGGGTTTGGGGTTTAGGTTTTAGGGTTTTAAGATTGGGGGTTTAGGGGTTGAGGTTAATGGTTAGGGTTTGTGGTTTAAGGTTTAGGGTTTAGGGTTTGTGGTTTGGGTTTAGTGTTTAAGGTTTAGGGTTTAGGGTTTGGGGTTTATGGTTTGGGGTTTAGGGTTTGTGGTTTAGGGTTTGTGGTTTACGGTTTAGGAGTTTGGATTTTAGGGTTTGGGTTTTAGGGTTTACGATTTAGGGTTTGGGGTTTAGGATTTAGGGTTTTGGGTTTTAGGGGTTTAAGGTTTAAGCTTTAGGGTTTAGGGGTTAATTTTTAGTGTTTAGGGTTTAAGGTTTGTTATTTAGGGTTTTGGGTTTTAGGTTTTGGGTTATGGGTTAGGGTTTTGGGGTTAGGGTTTAGTTTTTAGGGTTTGGGGTTTGGGGTTTAGGGTTTAGGTTTAGGATTAAGGGTTTAGGGTTTAGGATTTGTTGTTTAGGGTTTATGGTTTGGGGTTTGGCGGTTGGGATTTAGGGTCTAATGTTTAGTGTTTAGGGTTTAGGGTTTAGTAATTATGGTGTAGGGGTTAGAGTTTGTGGTTTAAGGTTTAAGGTTTATGGTTTAGGGTTTCGGGTTTGGGTTTAGGGTTTAGTGTTTGGGGTTTGGGGTTTGGGGTTTGGGGTTTAAAGTTTAGGGTTTAGGGGATAGGGTTTATGGTTTAGGGTTTAGGAGTTAGGGTTTAGGGTTTGGGGTTTTGGGTTTTGGGTTTAGGTTTTAGGGTTTGGCATTTGGGGTTAAGGATTAGGGTTTGTAGTTTAGGGTTTAGGGTTTGGGGTTTAGGGTTTGGGTTTGGGTTTTAGGTTTAGGGTTTAGGGTTAGGGGTTTAGGGTTTTAGGTTTTAGGGGTTTAGGGGTTAGGGTTTAGGAGATAAGGTTTAGTGTTAAGCGATTACGGTTTAGGGTTTTTGATTTAGGGTTTTGGGTTTTGGGTTTTAGGTTTTGGGGTTAGGGGTTAGAGTTTAGGGGTTAGGGTTTAGGGTTTTGGATTTAGGGTTATGGGTTTTGGGTTAGGGGTTAGGGTTTAGTTTTTAGGGTTTGGGGTTTAGGGTTTAGGGTTAAGGGTTAAGGGTTTAGGCTTTGTTGTTTATGGTTTGGGGTTTGGGGTTTGGTTTTAAAGTTTTGGGTTTACGGTTTATGGTTTAGGGCTTAGGGTTTAGGGCTTAACGTTTTAGGGTTTTAGGGGTTAGGGGTTTAGTGGTCAGGGGTTTAGGGTTTAGGGTTTAGGGTTTAGAGTTTAGGGTTATGGGTTTGGGGTTTAGGTTTTAGGGTTTTAAGATTGGGGGTTTAGGGTTTAGGGTTTAATGTTTAGAGTTTGGGTTTTGGATTTAGAGTTTAGGGTTTAGTGTTTAGGGTTTAAGGTTTAGGGTTTAGGGTTTAGGGTTTAGGGTTTAGGTTTAGGGTTTGGGGTTTGGGGTTTAAAGATTGGGGTTTAGTGGTTGAGGTTAAAGGTTTAGGGTTTGTGGTTTAAGGTTTAGGGTTTAGGGTTTATGGTTTAAGTTTTGGGTTTAGGGTTTAGGGTTTAGGGTTTGGGGTTTGGGTTTAGGGTTTGGAGTTTTGGGTTTTGGGTTTAGGGATTAGGGGTTAAGGATTAGTGTTTAGGGTTTACGGTTTAGGGTTTGGCGTTTAGGGTTTAGGGTTTGCTGTTTAGGGTTTTAGGTTTTAGGGTTATGGGTTAGGGTTTATGGTTTAAGGTTTAGGAATTAGGGTTTGGTGTTTAAGGTTTAGGGTTTAGGGTTTATCGTTTAGGGTTTGGTATTTAGGGTTTAAGGGTTGGGGTTAAGGGTTTAGGGTTTAGGGTTTGTCAATTAGTGTTTAGGGTTTAGGGTTTGGTGTTTAGGGTTTTGGGTGTTGGGTTTTGGGGTTAGGGTTTGGGGTTTAGGATTTAGGAATTAGGGGTTAGGGTTTGGGGTTTAGGATTAGGAATTAGGGTTTGGGGTTTAAGGTTTAAGGGTTAGGGTTTAGGGTTATAGGGTTTAGTGTTTAGGGTTTAGGGGTTGGGGTTAAGGGTTAAGGGTTTAGGGTTTAGGGTTGAAGGTTTAGGGTTTAGGGTTTAGGGTTTGTGGTTTATGGTTTAGGGTTTGGGGTTTGAGGTTTGGTTGTAAAAGTTAAGGTTTTAGGGTTTATGGTTTAGTGTTTAGGGTTTAGGGTGTAGGGTTTATGGGTTAAGGTTTTAGGGTTTAGGGTTAGGTTTTAGTGGTTAGGGGTTTAGTGTTTGGGGTTTAGGGTTTATGGTTTAGAATTTAGGTTTAAGAGTTTGGGGTTTAGGTTTTAGGGTTTAGGGCTTAGGGTTTTAAGATTTGGGGTTTACGGTTAAGGGTTTGTGGTTTTGGGTTTAATGTTTAGGGTTTGGGTTTTGGATTTAGAGTTTAGGGTTTAGGGTTGACAGTTTAGTGGTTAAGGTTTAGGGTTTAGGGTTTGGGGTTTAGGGTTTAGGGTTTAGGGTTAGGGGTTTAGGGTTAGGGTTAGGGTTAGGGTTTAGGGTTTGGGGTTTAAGGTTTAGCATTTGGGGTTTGGGGTTATGGTTTAGGGTTTAGGGTTTGGGGATTGGGGTTTACATTTTAGGGTTTAGGTCTTTGGGTTTATGGTTTAGGTTTAGGGTTTTGAGATCAGGGTTTAGGGTTTAGGAGTTAGGCTTTAGGGTTTAGCGTTTAAGGTTTACAGTTTAGGGTTTATGGTTTATGGTTTAGGGTTTAGGGTTTGTGGTTTGCGGTCTAGGGTTAAGGTTTATGGTTAGGGGTATATGGTTTGGGGTTTAGGGTTTAGAAGTTATGGTTTAGGGTTCAGGGTTTGTGGTTTACAGATTAGGGTTTGTGGTTTAGGTTTAGAGTTTAGGGTTTAGGGTTGAGGGTTAAGGGTTTGCTGTTTAGGGTTTAGGGTTTTAGGGGTTAAGGTTTAGGGTTTGTGGTTGATGGTTTAGGGTTTGGGGTTTGGGGTTTAGGGTTTAAGGTTTTTGGTTTAGTGTTTAGGGTTTAGGGTTTAGAGTTTTAGTGGTTAGGGGTTTAGCGTTAGGGGTTTAGGGTTTAGAGTTTAGGGTTAAGGGTTTGGGGTTTTAGGATTTGGGGTTAAGGATTAAGGGTTTAGGGTTTGTGGTTTAGGGGTTAATGTTTAGGGTTTTGCGTTTGGGGTTTGGATTTAGAGTTTAGGGTTTGGTGTTTGGTGTTTAGGGTTTAAAGTTTCATGTTTAAGGTTTAGGGTTTAGGGTTTATGGATTATGGGTCAGAGTTTAAGGTTTAGGGTTAAGGTTTTAGGGGTTAAGGTTTTAGTGGTTAGCTTTTAGTGTTAAGGTTTAGAGTTTAGGGGTTAGGGTTTAAGCTTTAGGGTATTTGGTTTAAGGTTTAGGGTTTAGGGTTTATAGTTTGGGGTTTGGAGTATAGGGTTTAGGGTTTAGGGTTTAGGGTTTAGGGTTAAGGTTTAGGGTTTGGGGTTTGGGGTTTAAAGATTGGGGTTTAGTGGTTGAGGTTAAAGGTTTAGGGTTTGTGGTTTAAGGTTTAGGGTTTAGGGTTTGTGGTTTAAGTTTAGGGTTTAGGGTTTAGGGTTTAGGGTTTAGTGTTTGGGGTTTAGGGGTTAGGGGTTAGGGTTTGTGGTTTAGGGTTTAGGAGTTAGGGTTTAGGGTGTAGGTTTTAAGGTTTACGGTTTAGGGTTTGTGTCCAGGGTTTGTCGTTTGGGGTTTAGGGATTAGGGTTTGTGTTTTATGGTTTAGGTTAGGGTTTAAGGTTTGATTTAGGGTTTAGGGTTTAGGTTTTGCGATTCGGGTTTGGTTTTAATATTTAAGGTTTAGGGTTTAGGGTTTAGGGCTTAGGGTTTAGAGTTTAGGGTTTAGGGGTTAGGATTTTAGAGTTTATGGGTTAGGGTTTTAGTGGTTATGGGCTTAGGGTTTAGAGTTTGGGGTTAAGGTTTGGGTTTAGGGTTTAGGGTTTAGAGGTTTAGGGTTTAGGGTTTGGGGTTTGAGGTTTAGGGTTAAGGGTTGGGGGTTTGGGGTTTAAGGTTTAGGATTTAGGGTTTAGTGTGTGGGGTTTGGGGTTTAGGTTTAGGGTTTGGGGTTTAGGGTTTGGGGTTTAAGGTTTAGGGTTTGTGGTTTAGGGTTTGTCGTTTGAGGTTTAGGGATTAGGGTTTATGGTTTATGATTTAGGGTTTAGGGTTTGTGGTTTAGGTTTAGGGTTTAGGGTTTGGGGTTCAGGATTTAGGGTTTTGGGTTTTAGGGGTTTAAGGTTTAGGGTTTAGGGTTTAGTGGTTAATATTTAGTGTTTAGGGTTTAGGGTTTTTTATTTAGGGTTTTGGGTTTTGGGTTTTGGGTTTAGAGGTTACGGTTTAGGGGTTAGGGTTTGGGGTTTAGGGTTTAGGGTTTAGGGTTAAGGGTTAAGGGTTTAGGCTTTGTTTTTTAGGGTTTATGGTTTGGGGTTTGGCGGTTGGGATTTAGGGTCTAATGTTTAGTGTTTAGGGTTTAGGGTTTAGGGTTTAGTGATTATGGTTTAGGGGTTAGGGTTTGTGGTTTAAGGTTTAAGGTTTATGGTTTACGGGTTGGGATTTGCGTTTAGGGTTTAGTGTTTGGGGTTTAGGGTTTGGGGTTTGGGGTTTAAAGTTTGGTGTTTAGGGGGTAGGGTTTGTGGTTTAGGGTTTAGGAGTTAGGGTTTACTGTTTGGAGTTTAGGGTTTGAGGTTTAGGGTTTTAGGTTTTAGGGGTTTAGGGGTTAGTGTTTAGGAGATAAGGTTTAGTGTTTAGGGATTGAGGTTTAGGGTTTTTCGTTTAGGGTTTTGGGTTTTGGGTTTTGGGTTTTGGGTTTTGGTGTTAGGGGTTAGGGTTTAGGGGTTAGGGTTTTGGGTTTTGGATTTAGGGTTATGGGTTTTAGGGTTAGGGGTTAGGGGTTAGGGGTTAGGGTTTAGTTTTTAGGGTTTGGGGTTTGAGGTTTAGGGTTTGGTGTTTGGGGTTTAGGGTTTAGGGTTTAGGGTTAAGGGTTAAGGGTTTAGGCTTTGTTGTTTATGGTTTAGGGTTTGGGGTTTGGTTTTAAAGTTTAGGGTTTAGGGTTTATGGGTTAGGGTTTAGGGTTTAGGGGTTAACTTTTTAGGGTTTTAGGGGTTAGGGGTTTAGTGGTTAGGGGTGTAGTGTTAGGGGTTTAGGGTTTAGGGTTTAGAGTTTGGGGTTATGGGTTTGGGGTTTGGGGTTTAGGGTTTAGGGTTTATGGTTTAGGGTTTAGGGTTTAGGGTTTAGGGTTGTTGGTTTGGGGTTTGGGGTTTGGTTTAGGGTTTAGGGTCTGGAGCTGGGGTTTGGTTTTAAATTTTTAGGTTTAGGGTTTATGGTTTAGTGTTTAGGGTTTAAGGTTTAGAGTTTAGGGTTTAGGGGTTAGGGGTTAGGGTTTTAGTGGTTAGGGGTTTAGTGTTAGGAGTTTTGGGTTTCGAGTTTGGGGTTAAGGGTTTAGGGGTTAGGGTTTATGGGTTTGGGGTTTAGGGTTTAGGGTTTGGGGTTTGGGGTTTGGGGTTTGGGATTAGGGTTTAGGGTTCAGGGTTCAGGGTTTAGGGTTTAGGGTTTGGTGTTGGTGGTTTAGGGATTAGGGTTTAGGGTTTAGTGTTTGTGGTTTAGGGTTAGAGTTAGGGGTTTAGGTTAAGGTTTAGGGTTTAGGGTTCAAGGTTTAGGGTTTAGGGTTTTAGGGGTTTAAGGTTTAGCGTTTGGGGTTTATGGGTTAAGGTTTAGTATGTAGGGTTTAGGGTATAGGGTTTATCGTTTAGGGTTTCAGGGTTAGGGTTTAGGGTTTAGGGTTTAGGGTTTAGGGTTTAGGGCTTGGTGTTTGGGGTTTAGGGATTGAGTTTCGGGTTTAGGGTTTAGGGTTTGGGGTTTGTGGTTTATGGTTTGGGGTTTGGGGTTTAGTATTTAAGGTATAATGTTGAAGGTTTAGGGTTTAGGATTTAGGGTTTAGGGTTAGGAGTTAGGGTTTATGGTTTAAGGTTTAGGGTTTAAGGTTTGGGGTTTGGGTTTACGGTTTAGGTTGAGTGTTTGTGGTTTTAGGTTTTGGGTTTAAGGTTTAGGGTTTAAGGTTTGGGGTTTGGGTTTATAGTTTGGGTTGAGGGTTTGTGGTTTAGGGTTTGGGGTTTGGGGTTTGGGGTTTGGGGTTTTTTGTTTAGGGTTTAGGGGTTAAGGTTTGTAGTTCAGGGTTTAGGAGTTATGGATTAGGGTTTGTGGTTTAGGGTTTAAGGTTTGAGTTTTAGGTTTAGGGTTTGTGGTTCAGGGTTTGGCTTTTGGGGTTTATGGATTAGGGTTTGTGGTATAGGGTTTAGGGTTTGGGGTTTAGGGTTTAGGTTTGGGTTTAGGGTTTGGAGTTTTGGGTTTTGGGTTTAGGGATTAGGGGTTAAGGATTAGTGTTTAGGGTTTAAGGTTTAGGGTTTGGCGTTTAGGGTTTAGGGTTTGCCGTTTAGGGTTTTAGGTTTTAGGGTTATGGGTTAGGGTTTATGGTTTAAGGTTTAGGAATTAGGGTTTGGTGTTTAAGGTTTAGGGTTTAGGGTTTATCGTTTAGGGTTTGGTGTTTAGGGTTTAAGGGTTGGGGTTAAGGGTTTAGGGTTTAGGGTTTATCAAGTAGTGTTTAGGGTTTAGGGTTTGGTGTTTAGGGTTTTGGGTTTTGGGTTTTGGGGTTAGGGTTTGGGGTTTAGGATTTAGGAATTAGGGGTTAGGGTTTGGGGTTTAGGATTAGGAATTAGGGTTTGGGGTTTAAGGTTTAAGGGTTAGGGTTTAGGGTTATAGGGTTTAGTGTTTAGGGTTTAGGGGTTGGGGTTAAGGGTTTAGGGTTTAGGGTTATAGGGTTGAAGGTTTAGGGTTTAGGGTTTAGGGTTTGTGGTTTATGGTTTAGGGTTTGGGGTTTGAGGTTTGGTTGTAAAATTTAAGGTTTTAGGGTTTATGGTTTAGTGTTTAGGGTTTAGGGTGTAGGGTTTATGGGTTAAGGTTTTAGGGTTTAGGGGTTAGGTTTTAGTGGTTAGAGGTTTAGTGTTTGGGGTTTAGGGTTTATGGTTTAGAATTTGGGGTTAAGAGTTTGGGGTTTAGGTTTTAGGGTTTAGGGTTTAGGGTTTTAAGATTTGGGGTTTAGGGTTTAGGGTTTGTGGTTTTGGGTTTAATGTTTAGGGTTTGGGTTTTGGATTTAGAGTTTAGGGTTTAGGATTGACAGTTTAGGGGTTAAGGTTTAGGGTTTAGGGTTTAGGGTTTAGGGTTTAGGTTTAGGGGTTTAGGGTTAGGGTTAGGGTTAGGGTTTAGGGTTTGGGGTTTAAGGTTTAGTATTTGGGGTTTGGGGTTATGGTTTAGGGTTTAGGGTTTATGGTTTAGGGTTTGGGGATTGGGGTTTACATTTTAGGGTTTAGGTCTTTGGGTTTATGGTTTAGGGTTTTGAGATCAGGGTTTAGGGTTTAGGAGTTAGGCTTTAGGGTTTAAGGTTTACAGTTTAGGGTTTATGGTTTATGGTTTAGGGTTTAGGGTTTGTGGTTTGCGGTCTAGGGTTAAGGTTTATGGTTTGGGGTATAGGGTTTGGGGTTTAGGGTTTAGAAGTTATGGTTTAGGGTTTAGGGTTTGTGGTTTACAGATTAGGGTTTATGGTTTAGGTTTAGAGTTAAGGGTTTAGGGTTGAGGGTTAAGGGTTTATGGTTTAGGGTTTAGGGTTTTAGGGGTTAAGGTTTAGGGTTTGTGGTTGATGGTTTAGGGTTTGGGGTTTGGGGTTTAGGGTTTAAGGTTTTTGGTTTAGAGTTTAGGGTTTAGGGTTTAGAGTTTTAGTGGTTAGGGGTTTAGCGTTAGGGGTTTAGGGTTTAGAGTTTAGGGTTAAGGGTTTGGTTTTTTAGGATTTGGGGTTAAGGATTAAGGGTTTAGGGTTTGTGGTTTAGGGGTTAATGTTTAGGGTTTTGCGTTTGGGGTTTGGATTTAGAGTTTAGGGTTTGGTGTTTGGTGTTTAGGGTTTAAAGTTTCATGTTTAAGGTTTAGGGTTTAGGGTTTATGGATTATGGGTCAGAGTTTAAGGTTTAGGGTTAAGGTTTTAGGGGTTAAGGTTTTAGTGGTTAACTTTTAGTGTTAAGGTTTAGAGTTTAGGGGTTAGGCTTTAAGCTTTAGGGTATTTGTTTTAAGGTTTAGGGTTTAGGGTTTATAGTTTGGGGTTTGGAGTATAGGGTTTAGGGTTTAGGGTGTGGGGTTTAGGTTTTATGGTTTATGGTTTATTGTTTAGGGTTTAGGGTTTAAGGGGTTTAGGTTTGTGGTTTAGTATTTAGGGTTTAGGGTTTGAGGTTTAAGGTATAGGGTTTAGGGTTTAAGGTATTAGTGGGTAAGGTCTAGGGTTTAAGGGTTAATGTTTGGGGTTTAGGGTTTATGTTTTAGGGTGTAGGGTTTGGGTTTAGGTTTTAGGGTTTGGGGGTTAGGGTTAAGGGTGTAGGATTTAGGATTTAGGGTTTAGGGTTTAGGGTCTTGGGTTTAGGGTTTGGGGTTTAGGGTTTTGGGTTTATGGGGTTAGGGTTCCTGGTTTGTTGTTTAGGGTTTAGGGTTAGGGCTTAGGGTTTAGGATTTAGGGTTTGTGGTTTAGGGTTTATGGTTTACGGGGTTAGGGTTTGTGGTTTTGGGTTTAGGGTTAACGTTTAGGGTTAAGGTTTAAGGTTTATGGTTTAGGGTTTAAGGTTTAGTGTTTAGGGTTTGGGATTTAAAGTTTGGGGTTTAGAGTTTAGGGTTTGGTGTTTAGGGTTTAAGGTTTAGGGTTGATGGTTTAGAGTTTGATGTTTTGGGTTTAGGGTTTAGTGTTTGGGGTTTGGGGTTTAGGTTTAGGGTTTTATGATTTAGGGTTTAGGGTTTATGGTTTAGGGTTTAGGGTTAGGATTTAGGGTTTAAGGTTTAGGGTTTAGGGTTTGGGGTTTAGTGTTTAGGGTTTGGGGTTTGGGTCTTAGGGTTGAGGGTTTAGAGTTTGGTGTTTTGGGTTTAGGGTTTAGTGTTTGGGGTTTGGGGTTTAGGTTTAGGGTTTGTGGTTCAGGGTTTAGGGGTTAGGGTTTGGGTTTTGGGGTTTATGGTTTGTGGTGTAGGGTTGGGGTTTGGGGTTTAGGGATTTGGGTTTAGGGTTTGTGGTTTAGGGTTTGTTGGTCCTCAAATTTACTATTATTTTCATAATAAAAAGTGTGTTTATTTTAAATAAAATTAGTTTAAATTATAATAAATTTATGTTCTTAATTCAATAAATGGATGTTATTGGAAATAATCTGCCTTGATCAATTTTCTCTAGTTTTGCAATGAAAAATTAAAGAAAATCAAGAGAAAATTGAAGAACTGGAAAGCTGACGTGTAGCATCAACACCACGTGTAGCATGGGAAATTTTGATGTTGACGCTACGTGTCACATCCACGGGTAGCGTCAGAGCTACGTGGGTTCCTTTTCCAGGTGGACAAGCAATCAGTTAAATAATGGTCAATCCAATCAAGCAAAATGCCAAGCCGAATTGGGAGACATGTGGAACCATTGTCTAGGCATTATTGGATTTAATTAATCTTAATCATGGCCACTTAATCACATGTTTAATGGTGGCTAACTCAGGAACCTGACGCTACGCGGTAGGACCCTTCCTCAGTCCTATAAATAGGGCCATTCTCCACACTTCAGAAGCATCCCATCTGAGAATTCAGAGCTTCTTTTCTCTCCTTTCACTCGAGTTTGAGTGTTCTTTTGTGAGTTTGTAAGGTTAGAGTGATTTCTAGATACTTGAGAGTGTTGTGTAGTATTGTGAGCTCTTATATCGTGAAGTGTTTCCAAGTCCTCGTAATGTCAAACTCTGTAAGTGTTGTTTTTACGTTTACCATGTGTAACTAACTTGTTTATGTTGGAATTTGGTGAATCAATCTATTATATGATGTTTGTAATTATGACCTCTGCATATTTATGATTCAAGGACATGTTAGTATTTTAATCTTTTATTAGTGTGAACGTCAAACAGAAGAATGATTTTCATGCGTTTTGAAACTTGTTTTATTAGTGTGAATGTCAAACGGGAGAATGATTATTCATGTCGCATTAAAATCTATTTTAATGAAAGTAAAAGTTGAAATACCCTTAATATGCCAATTACTAGGAATAGAGTTGGTGATTATTGTTGTCATAAGGCGAGTACTTAATGCAAGCTTTTACTGAGAAAGCTCACGAGGGATCGGACTTTACGGTGACTACTTAGAATTTATATCACGAGGGATCGGTTATAATGATTTTAAGCTGCAATAACATGAACTTGATGATTAAATATGTATGTTTGTAATTATTTGATTATATTTTAGTGCGAGGATCCTAATTCCAACATAATTTGTCAATCTGTGTTTTTACCTCAAGTATCTGAATTCTTCTGAATTACATCTCAACTTTCTAGAGAGATTTTATGTTTATCATCTTTTTACCTCATGAACAAATCAATCGTCAACTCTGTTGTTCAAGTGGCCTCAATACTCAAGAGGGGGGGTGAATTGAGTTATAAAACTTTTGATTGGAATGCCTTTGAAATTGATTTTTATAACCAAGTTTATGAGAATATGTAAGTGAAGTTAAGTAAAGGAAAATATGCAATGCACTACAATGGAAAATATTGCTGAGGCAATTTAGCAAACACTTGGTAGGCAGCTTTTGAAGTATAACAAATTAAGCAAATTCAAGTATGAACTTCACAAGCAATCAATACCAATCAATCAACATACAGTATATGAAAGTAAAGAGTAAGGAAGAGAAGCTTGCAAACCGATGTAACGAGTTCCACCCAAACCGGTGTACGTCTCGCCTCTAAGCAACCCACTTAGAGGATTTCCACTATTGAAGTTTAGAGATACAAGCTATGAGCAATTGCAGCTTCCTAGTGTCCCACACTCAAGAACTCAATCCTCACTAGCACTAGGACAACCCACCCAATCTCTTAAACTCTCAATACCCAAAGGTTGAACCCCAACCTTTGTGACCACTCAACCTAGAGTGAAAATCTTTAGTGTTTATGAAGTGTTTACAAGTGAATTACTCTCTTAATAGAGTGAATAGACAATGATAACTCACACACTTTCTAATCTCTCAAGATGAGAGGATATACAAATGAAATTCAAGATACAAGAAATAGGGCTTACAAAGCACAAAATAGAGCAAAGGATTTGTAGCTTGTTGGTATGTGTTTGTGCTTGTGTTCCTCTTCAATTTATAGAGCCAATTGAAGTGTTGAAGTGTGCCCTTCTTCTTCCTAGCCGTTGCACTTAGTAGAATTTTGAAGAATGGTGGAGACATGAGCTGGTTTCCCACTTAAATGTGTTTTTCCACTAGTGTAATCGATTACACCCTCGCGTTGTAATCGATTAGCTTCAAGTCAGAGAGTCCATAATCGATTATTTCATTTCCTGTAATCGATTAGCATCTGTACCTGATGCATTTAATTTGATTTTGCAGCTTCCTAATTGATTAGCATGTCTTGTAATCGATTACCTTAATTCCAGTAGCTTCTTAATCGATTGTATAGCTGCCTTAATCGATTAGACATCATACCTGATGCATTTGATTTCATTTTTGATGGTTGTAATCGATTAGCTTCAAGTGTATAATCGATTATCTTAATTCCAGTGAGTTCATAATCGATTATCTTCATTTCCATAATCGATTAGCTTACATCCTGATGCAACTTCTTCCAAAACAGAAAGCTCCTAATCGATTAGCATAAGTTACCTAATCGATTATATTCGCTGTTACTCAGCACCTGATTCCATATCTTTGTTTTTGCATAGGTTTCTTCAAGAGTACTTGTCATTATCAAAATCTTTGAACATCCTTGAACCTGTATACATATTCAAACACATTCTCCCCTTTTTTGATGATGACAACTATGTTCATCTCTTGAGGGTTGTTAGTTTAAACAATTTAAGCTTATCTCTAATTGTATTTCTTTGCAAAAATATCGCTGCTGCATTATCAGTTTTTCAAAAATAGCAGATTGTATTACCAAGTTCAAAAAAAATCAGAATCTTTATCTCTTAACTAAATCATTATCACATTCTGCAGCAAATATCTTATCTCTTTTTATCTCTTATCTCTTATCTCTTGCTAACTCTCCCCCTATCAAAAGGAATTTATTAATCCTATCTTTTTCAGATTTTAAACAAGATATGAACAGATATTCTTCTCCCTCTTTGTAATCATCAAAAATAATTCATGCAATGAAAGAGATATAATATGAATTGAAACGAAATAATTTTATTGAATTGAAAACGGATGAGAATTACATTAAGTAAGCCAAGAGACAATATTGAAAATAGAAAAAGACAATAACATAAGCACCGCAAACAAAAGCATGACTAAGGATCTAATTATCCGGATTGAAAAAGCGAATTTCTGCGATTTGGTAGGATAGCTCTTCATAGCGTTGTTGCATCATCTCGAAGTGTTGCTACTCAGTCATTGAAAACTCTTGAAGGGAGTTCTCAAGGCGATCGAAGCGGCGGTCAAGATGGGCGTAAAGAGATGCAAAGGGGTCAGCTTGGGGTGCAGATGAAGAGGCTTGAGGTGCTGCTTGTGGTTGAGGAGGAGGAGGAACGGGTTCTTCTTCAGTAGGAGCTTTAAAGGGAATGTTGGTGTGAATGCCCTCCATTCGTGAATACCATGCTCCATGTGTAAGAACAAGACCCATTTTGGTGAGGTGATGGGTGCCAATGCAAGCTCTAGGAGGCACTTTTTCTGATAATTCTCCAGCCAAGTCTACTCCATAATATTTGAAAATTTTAGTAAGGAGAATACCATAAGGGAGTTTTTGTTGGTCCTTGGCGTGGCGCATATGAAATTTGACCAACTGAACCCAGTTGATCTCCTTATGATTCAGCATTGCCCACATCAAGAGGACATCATCCTCTTCTACCAAAGCATAGTTCCCTCCACGAGGAACAATCATCTTGACCAAGAAAAAGTGAAGTAAACGGTTATTCATGGTCAAGTGGCCTACCAACTTGTGGTTGCTCCTGGGGCGGTCAGCTTTCCACAAGGATTGACGAGCAGTTAGAGCGTTGAAGCCCCATTCGTCTTTCGGTTCTCCTCCATCAAAATCAGCATTGTTGAGAGGCAGTTGGGAGATTTCCGCAAATTGAGCATTGGAAAGCTTAATGGTTGTGTTCTTCACTTTGGACTCAACTATGCCATTTACAAGGCGGAGATTGCAGTAAAATACCCTTATTAGTTCAGGGTAGTACTCTTCTTCCTTGAGGGAGAGGAAAGGAAAGAGGTTGTAGTGGTGAAGGCTTTGAGTGAAGGTTAGGCTGGGGTTGTCGAAAGTGTCGGGGGTTATGGGCTTGAGCTGTGGAAGACCTTGCTCTCTTGACATTGCGAGATGAGGACATGGTGGAAAAGGCAAAGAAGAAGATGAAGAGAGAAGAGTGCTTGAGAGTTTTGGAGAGGTTTGAGAGGAAGGAGGTAGTGTGAGATGAGAAGGTGAAGAGAGGGGTATTTATAGGTGAGAATTAGGTTTAGGAAGGAGGGAAGTGGGTTTAGAAAGGAGTGAAGGGAGTTAAGAGAGGTAGTGGTTCGAGTATGCCTTGGAAATTGCAATATTGACTCTTCAGAACCGAGGCTAATCGATTACTAGACAGTGTGTAATCGATTAGCTCACTGTTTCTGGGGAATTCCAAACGTTTCGTGCAGTGCGTAATCGGTTAGAGACTTTGACTAATCGATTAGTTAAGAAACAAAACAGTCCTAATCGATTGGATAAGGATGGTAATCGATTATGGAGAAGAGGAAACGTTTTGTACCTGAAACAGAGGCTGTGTAATCGATTGTGGATCAAGGACAATCGATTAGCTTAGAAACAGAATCATTGTAATCGATTATAGGCTTTGACTAATCGATTATAAAGGAAACAGAAACATAGTAATCGATTATTAGGATGCATGTAATCGATTATTGATTCAAAAACTTCAGAATTTTCATACAGTAGAGTTCCAAACACGACATGTAATATTAATGAGTACTACCATTTTTCTGATCATGCCATACAACAGATTTTTATCAAAATGCTCCATCATTCAAACACATTTTGACATGTCAAGAATGCCTAATTCTCTTCTAATGTAAATGAATTGTTCTCTAGCCAAGGGTTTTGTGAAAATATCTGCTAGTTGCCTAGAAGTTTCAACATGCTCAAGTACACAATCCCCTTTTAACGTATGGTCTCTAATAAAGTGATACCTAATCTCAATGTGCTTGGTTCTAGAGTGCATTACAGGATTCTTTGAGATATTAATGGCACTAGTATTATCACATTTGATGGGTACTTTGTTCAAAACAATGCCAAAGTCAAGAAGTTGTTGTCTCATCCAAAGAATTTGAGCACAACAACTACCGGCGGCTACATATTCTGCCTCAGCCGTCGATAATGCAACACTTGCTTGCTTCTTGCTGTGCCAAGAAACAAGGGAACTACCAAGTAAATGACATGTGCCACTAGTACTTTTTCTATCAAGTTTACAGCCCGCAAAGTCAGAGTCAGAATATCCTAAAAGATTACATTCAACGCCTTTGGGATACCACAAATCAACATTTTGAGTACCCACCAGATATTTCAAAATTCTTTTTACGGCAGTTAAATGTGATTCTTTAGGACATGCTTGATATCTAGCACACATGCATACCGCAAACATAATATCGGGCCTACTAGCAGTTAAATACAGTAAGGATCCAATCATACCTCGATATTTGGTGATTTCAATGTCTTTACCCTTCTCATCTTTGTCTAAATAGCAAGATGTGCCCATGGGTGTAGCTATTTCGTTTGCCTTGTCCATTTCAAACCTTTTTAGTAGTTCTTTACAATACTTGGTTTGGCTAATGAACGTTCCATCATTGGCTTGTTTTATTTGTAGTCCAAGGAAGAAGGTGAGTTCTCCCATCAAGGACATTTCAAACTCATTCTGCATAATCTTGGCAAACTCTTGACAAAGATTTTCATTAGTAGCACCAAATATTATGTCATCAACATAAATTTATACCAAAAGAATGTCATTATTTTTGCGTTTTATAAATAGTGTAGTATCAACCTTTCCTCTTTCAAAATTGTGTTCTAAAAGGAATTTGCTTTTAAAGACATGGTTTGGAAATTTATGATTTTCAAAACCGGGAGGTTGATCTACATAAACTTCTTCTTGAATGAAGCCGTTTAAAAATGCACTTTTGACATCCATTTGATAGAGTTTGAAATCCATACAGCATGCAAAAGCTAGTAATAACCTAATGGCTTCTAACCTAGCTACGGGAGCATACGTTTCTTCATAATCTATTCCCTCTTCTTGATTGTATCCCTTTGCAACTAGTCTAGCTTTGTTTCTTGTTATTATACCATTTTCATCTAACTTATTTCTAAAAACCCATTTGGTGCCTATTATTAGATGGTCATTGGGTCTTGGCACAAGTTCCCAAACTTCATTTCTTTCAAATTGGTTTAACTCTTCTTGCATGGCCAACATCCAATGCTCATCAATAATGGCTTCATCAATATTTTTGGGTTCAATTTGGGATACAAAAGCCAAGTAATTGCATGCATTTCTAATGGCGTTTCGAGTACTTACCCCTTTGGTTATTTCTCCAATGATTTTGTGCAAGGGATGATCCTTCAAGGTTACCCAATCTTGTTGTTTGTCAATTTGTGTTGCACCCTCATCATTGTTGACTTCTTCTTTGTTTTCCAAGTTCATCTCTTGGAAGGTACCTACAAGATCATCAACATCTTCCTTTCTCGGAGAGTTATGGCTATTTTCATCAAATTTAACATGTATAGATTCTTCAATGGTATTTGTTTGTTTGTTGAAAATTCTATAAGATTTACTTGATTGAGAATATCCTAGGAATATTGCCTCATTAGATTTTGCATCAAACTTTCCTAGATTATCCTTTCCATTGTTGAGCACAAAACATTTACATCCAAAAATATGAAAGTATGCAATGTTGGGTTTTCTACCCTTGTAAAGCTCATAGGGGGTTTTCTTTAAAATAGGCCTTATTAAACATCTATTCATAACATAACATGCGGTGTTTACCGCATCGGCCCAAAAATGTTTTGCAATATTGTTTTCATTTAGCATGGTTCTAGCAAGCTCCACTAAAGATCTATTCTTTCTTTCAACTACTCTATTTTGTTGTGGAGTTCTAGGAGCTGAGAAATTATGATTAATACCATGTTTTTCGCAAAACTTTTCGAAAGATTGATTTTTAAATTCTCCCCCATGATCGGTTCTAATGGATGCAATTTTTGAGTTTTGCTCATTTTGGATAATCTTTGCAAGTTTCTTGAATGCATGATATGCTTCATTTTTATGAGCAAGAAATAATGTCCATGTGTATCTTGAATAGTCATCTACTATAACTAGACCATAGTAATTTCCTCCAAAGCTTTTGATTTTGGATGGTCCAAATAAGTCCATGTGCAAAAGTTGTAAAGGCCTTTGAGTGGAAACAATGTTTTTGGATTGAAAAGATGCCTTTACTTGTTTTCCCTTTTGACATGCATCACAAAATCTATTTTCAAATTTAAGCTTTGGTAAACCAATTACTAAATCTTTAGAAACAAGTTTATTCAAGTGGTCTACATGTATATGAGCTATTCTTTTATGCCATAGCCAGGTTTCATCCTCTTTAGAAATGAAGCATTGTTCATCATTTGTAGACAAACTATCCACATCAATCATGTAAATGTTATCAATTCTTTTTCCATAAATTTGACCTCTTTGTTTAGCTTATTTTCAATTATACAACAATTGGATTCAAATAAAACTCTATATCCTTTGTCACATAATTGACTTATGCTAAGTAGATTATGTTTGAGGCCTTCAACATACAATACGTCACTTATGGAGGTGGAAGAATTCTTACCAATATTTCCAATGCCTAGGATTCTTCCTTTAGTGTTGTCTCCGTAGGTGACACTTCCTTTCCTTTTGGGAGTAAATGATGTAAATTTGCTTATATCTCCCGTCATATGCTTTGAACACCCACTATCCAAGTACCAATGGGTGTTGCTTGCCTTGAAGCATACCTACAAGACAAAATCAGTTTAGAGAACTAGGTACCCATTTTATGTTGGGTCCTTTTAGGTTAGCTTGTGGGGATGTTCCTTTGGGAACCCACACCTTTCTTAAGACCTTTGGTCCTAGTTTCCTAACACTACACTTATAAGCACTATGTCCTTTGGAACCACAATGATTGTATTTCATAAAAGGTGAGGAGGATTTGCTTGGTGGTGCAAAGAAATTTTTATAGTGTTTCTCCATTTTATGATTACTATGTTCTTGGTCATATCCTAAACTGGTTTTACTAAACATGCATTTTTGTTGCCCAAGTAGGATATTCAAATTATCTCTTCCATTAGTGAACTTTTCTAGTGTCCTATTTAGGTCTTCAACCTTGGTTTCTAACACAATGCACCTCTTTGCAAAATCACATGGTTTACTTTTGGAACATGTTTGAGCATTTTTCAATTCTTCTTTTAAGCATTCATTCTATTTGCAAACCTCCATAAGGTGCATCTCTAGAGTGTCACTAGTTTTTCTAGACACCTTAAGTCTATTGGAGACTTTTGTAAATTTATCATCCAATTCCTCTAGAGCATCAAGTAATTCATCCTTATCTAAGTCATGGAAATTTACCTCATCATCTTCTTCTTGGTGGTTGGCCATGAGGCAAAGGTTTGCTTCTTCATTTTCTAAGTCATCCGAGCTGCTTATCTCATTTTCATCCCATGCTATATATGTTCTCCTTCTTCCTCTTTTCTCTTTTCCCTTCTTCTTAAGATTTGGGCAATCCGCTTTGAAGTGCCCTTCCTTGCCACATTCAAAATATTTGGGTGAGGAAGAATTTTCTTTAGTGATAGGTTTCTTACTTGGGTTTTTGAAGCTTCTTTGGAAGCGTTTGCCTTTCATGAACTTCCCGAAGCGTTTCACAAATAGTCCAAACTCTTCTTCTTCATCAAGTTCACTTCCGGATTCTTCTTCATTTATGGGAGTAGCTTTGAGAGCGAGACCCTTTTTCTTGGAAGATTTTTCTTCCTCTTCCGCCATCTTTAATTCTTTCAGCTCTTGTTCCTATTCCTGCAACTTACCAAATAGTGTGGCAAGAGACATTTTGTTTATGCTAGGAGATTGTTTGATGGCGGTAACTAGCGGTTGCCATTCTCTGTTAAGACTTTTCAACACTTTATGAATGAGCTCTTTGTTAGTGTAAGTCTTTCCAAGTGTAATGAGTTGATTAATGATGAGAGTGAATCTTTTTTGCATATCAATAATTGATTCATGAGAGTTTAATCTAAAGCACTCATATTGACTAGTTAGTGTACTAATCTTAGAGTCCTTTACATCGTTAGTACCTTCGTGAGTTACTTGTAGAGTATCCCACATCTCTTTAGCAGTTTGACAAGTCATTATTCTAAAAAATTTATCTTGACCTAAAGCCATAGTAATTAGATTTTTGGCCTTGTAGCCATATTGAACTTTCTTTTCTTCTTCACTTATCCATTCATCTATAGGTTTTTCAACATTTTTACTATCTACAGTATGCATTGGTATATAAGGACCATTTTCAATGGTATTCCAAAATTTCAAGTCAATAGATTGAATGAAGATTTTCATTCTCTCTTTCCAAAAAGCATACCCTTCCCCATTGAAAGCGGGAGGTCTGTTTATCGCACCGCTCTCGGGAAAAACATTTTGAGAACTTGAGGCCATTTAGTCTCTTGAAGCTGTTAAGCTTGATCTACCAAGAGTCAAGCTCTGATACCACTTGTTGTTCAAGTGGCCTCAATACTCAAGAGGGGGGGGTGAATTGAGTTATAAAACTTTTGATTGGAATGCCTTTGAAATTGATTTTTATAACCAAGTTTATGAGAATATGTAAGTGAAGTTAAGTAAAGGAAAATATGCAATGCACTACAATGGAAAATATTACTAAGGCAATTTAGCAAACACTTGGTAGGCAGCTTTTGAAGTATAACAAATTAAGCAAATTCAAGTATGAACTTCACAAGCAATCAATACCAATCAATCAACATACAGTATATGAAAGTAAAGAGTAAGGAAGAGAAGCTTGCAAACCGATGTAACGAGTTCCACCCAAACCGGTGTACGTCTCGCCTCTAAGCAACCCACTTAGAGGATTTCCACTATTGAAGTTTAGAGATACAAGCTATGAGCAATTGCAGCTTCCTAGTGTCCCACACTCAAGAACTCAATCCTCACTAGCACTAGGGCAACCCACCCAATCTCTTAAACTCTCAATACCCAAAGGTTGAACCCCAACCTTTATGACCACTCAACCTAGAGTGAAAATCTTTGGTGTTTATGAAGTGTTTACAAGTGAATTACTCTCTTAATAGAGTGAATAGACAATGATAACTCACACACTTTCTAATCTCTCAAGATGAGAGGATATACAAATGAAATTCAAGATACAAGAAATAGGGCTTACAAAGCACAAAATAGAGCAAAGGATTTGTAGCTTGTTGGTATGTGTTTGTGCTTGTGTTCCTCTTCAATTTATAGAGCCAATTGAAGTGTTGAAGTGTGCCCTTCTTCTTCCTAGCCGTTGCACTTAGTGGAATTTTGAAGAATGGTGGAGACATGAGCTGGTTTCCCACTTAAATGTGTTTTTCCACTAGTGTAATCGATTACACCCTCGTATTGTAATCGATTAGCTTCAAGTCAGAGAGTCCATAATCGATTATTTCATTTCTTGTAATCGATTAGCATCTGTACCTGATGCATTTAATTTGATTTTGCAGCTTCCTAATCGATTAGCATGTCTTGTAATCGATTACCTTAATTCCAGTAGCTTCTTAATCGATTGTATAGCTGCCTTAATCGATTAGACATCATACCTGATGCATTTGATTTCATTTTTGATGGTTGTAATCGATTAGCTTCAAGTGTATAATCGATTATCTTAATTCCAGTGAGTTCATAATTGATTATCTTCATTTCCATAATCGATTAGCTTACATCCTGATGCAACTTCTTCCAAAACAGAAAGCTCCTAATCGATTAGCATAAGTTACCTAATCGATTATATTCGCTGTTACTCAGCACCTGATTCCATATCTTTGTTTTTGCATAGGTTTCTTCAAGAGTACTTGTCATTATCAAAATCTTTGAACATCCTTGAACCTGTATACATATTCAAACACAAACTCTTGTGAATATTGTATAAATTGTTTATAAAGCATTCTTTTGTGAATAAGTTTTGATAAATTTACCATAGTAAATAAGAATTACTGTGAATTACTAGAACTTTCAATCTCAGTGGAATGATATCTAAATTTGAAAATTACAAACGATTGGTGTGCTTGCTAATTAAAGACCCAAGAGTATTTCGGGTTTAACAAGTTTTTTGACGCCGCTGTCGTGGATTGAAATGATTCAGTAAAACAGTAAACAGTAAATTTTTAATTACCGTGGTAAAATATTTTTTTACCTTAGTTAAATTTTCAATTTTATATTCATTCATTTATTCATTTTTTTAACATTGTTACACTAACTTTCTGTATTTAGTTTGTTTATGCATACTCGATCTTCTGCAGGGAAAATGTTCTTTGATCCTGAGATTGAGAAGTTTGTAAAGAAACTCAAAGCTTTAAAATCTAAAAAAACAAAAACTTATTCTTTTTCTCCTCCATCTTCTTTTAAGAAATTTGAAAATTCAAATATGGATGCTGAACAAAGAAGAACATTGGGACAGTTTGCTGCTATCAATGGACCACCTCGTGTTTCAGGGATGTACCAAAGACCTATTGCTGCTGTAGAAATTAAACCAGCTACTCTAAACATTATTCAAAATAATCAATTTGCTGGTTTTGAATAATGAGGAACCATATGAACATTTAACTATTTTTTATGAGTTATGCAACACAATTGGTTTTGAACCCAATCAAGAAGAATCTGTTTACATGAAATTGTTCCCTTTTTCTTTGATTGGGAAAGCTAAAGAATGATTTAAATCTTGTCCATCCAGTAGTTTTGTAAACTGGTCCGATGTTGAAATAAAATTTTTGGAAAGATTTTATTCACCTTCAAAATATTTTGAAGCGATGACAACCATACATTCTTTTTCAGAAAATCATGATGAATCACTTGGCGAAGCATGGGAAAGATTCAAAGCGCTTCTTAGGAAATGTCCAAACCATAATTTGGATGATGCTAGGAAGGTAAGAATAGTTTATCATGGTTTATTACCTCAGTTCAAGATAATGTTAGATGCATGTACAGGCGGTTCTTTAATGAAGAAAACCGTTGAAGAGGCAATATCAATCCTGGAGTCTATGTCAACCAGTGACCGTCAAGCCAAGTATGAAAGAGGTAGTACATCAAGGAAACCAGGTATGCTTGAGTTGGGAGTAAATGATGCAGTTTTAGCTCAGCAAAAATTGCTAACACAACAAACGGAGGCAATGAGCAAACAATTGGAAAAACTTCAAATTGCTGAAGTATCATCATCACCACCCGCTCAATTGAAACAATGTATGCATTGCATGGGCGAACAACCATATGGTTACTGTGCCCCTGATGGAAATGATCAAGAATAAGCCAATTTCCTGATTCACCAAAGAATACCTTGAGGTACTTTTCCTATCAATCTTGGTAATTCTTTTCCTAACAATTACCCGTAGGGTTGGCAGAATTAGAATCTTGGCTGGAAACAAGATGTTGGACCTTCCAACAGACCTCCTAACAATCAATTCAAACAACAACAACCACAATCTGATCAAACAGCAAGGCTAACTAGGATAGAGGAATCTATCCAACAATTGCTATAATATATGCAAATAAATGAAGCCGCACGTAAAACGTCGGATATGTAATTAGGACAGTTAGCAAAAGAAGTAGCCGATATGAAAAGCTCTGGTTTTTCTGCAAATACTCAAAATCCAAGAGAATAATGTAAGGCTATTTTTACAAGAAGTGGAAAAGTTGTAGGAAATGATTGTAAAGAAAAAGAAAAAGAAGAAGAGAAAAAAGAAGAAAAAGAAAAAAAATGAAAAAGAGAATAAAGAAAAAAATGAAGAAAATGATGAAAAAGAAAAACAAAAAAATCAAAAAAATATAAAACAAAAAAATTAGTATTTGGGTCAGATACCTCTAGTTAAGGATCTACCTTATCCACATGCACCATCAAAGAAGGATAAGGAAAAGGAATTCAAAAGATTCCTTGAAATCTTCAAGCAATTACACATAAACATCCTATTTTCTGAGGCATTGGTACAGATGCCAACATATGCAAAGTTTATAAAAGAATTGCTTACCAAAAAGAGGAGGTATAATAAGGAAATTATTGAACTTGAAGCAGGTTGCAGTGCTATTTTGTAATATAACATTCCAGAAAAGTTGAAAGACCCTGGAAGTTTCACCATTCTTGTCTCCATTGTGGGTGTAAATATTAGGAAAGCCTTGTTAGACTTAGGGGCTAGCATTAATCTAATGCCTCTAAGTATAATGAAGCGAATTGGTGATCTTGATCTCCAGAGAACAAAAATGACTTTACAATTGGCCGATAGATCAATCAAGAGACCCTACG